>CP124710.1:0-5540000 GCA_031232105.1 Capsicum rhomboideum | reverse complement strand
AATCTCCAATCTACTATATTATAGATATATAATCTAGATTAGAGCTTAATCAACTAATTAAAGTCACACTCACTTGTTCTGCTCATGGGAGATGAACTAAGTAGATAGTATGCTCTAACATCGCTATAGAAGAAGAATTTTACAATTAAAAGATCGTGTGGGACATATAATAAAATAAATGAACAAAACACTAATACTAATACAAACTCTATTTTGAGTGCATGAAACACATGTTGGCTATTTAATTTGACTGAATGTTGAAACTTGACCAGCAAAAATTAAGGGGGAATCTACCAATATATGTAGATTATCAACTTATAGAAAGCTGAATATGGACTGAAATGGAGCATAGTGATTACTGTAGAATGACACAAGAGAATGAAAGAGCTTAATGGTGAACAAACGAAAGTAAATAGCCGAAAAAACATACTAACCTGAGCTCTGCAAGAACAACAACACACACTTCAATTTTAAGTGTGTCAATTACAGTATGCACCTAAGCACACCAGGACGATACATGTCCATACCCATGTTTTCAGGAAGGCGAACAGAAGGGAGAAACACAAATGTATACAAGCAGCTCAAATAAATAGTTTAAAGTTTGATACACACGGTTCCAAAAAAAATCAACAATAATATGTAGTTACAGCAAATAGAAATAGAAATGGAGTACACGTTTTAGATTCGCAAAGGCTTAAGCTCAAGTATTTATAACTAATTTTATTTCTATTAGTAACTTGATCGTTTCATTCACATCTCCACGTAAGGTTGTGTCTCATCTAAATAAAAAAAACAAAATTGAGTAATCTGGCGGTATACACTCACCTTTAATGTCATAAACCAACTATATGAGGCATTGCAAATGTCCGTCATGAGCTCATCATCTATATTTAGATAGGTTAATGTCTTGGATCTATTAACAATCAATTGAGTTTCTTTTCAGGGTCTCTCCGGTATTGCCGGTAGGTCATGATGTGTATTGAGATGGCCATCTCCCCCCTCCATCCCTACCTATATTGAGAACTACGTCAAATCATAGTTTGAAATAAACGCAATTAGCCTACAATTTACAGACAATTAAGTCAAAAGGACAAGAAAAATGAACATTCGGATTGAATATTTTTTTATTTCCCAGGTTTTATGTTCTTTAAGCTTGGACAATACAAAAACCATAAGAATTTACTATTATTCTCAGAGACTGAATGCTCAATCTTGAGTTGTCAAGCAATGAGAAAATTTGCCTATCATTGAATCAAGCTAAAGTTTATGCTAATTCAAAGCAACTTTACCTGTTCATCAAAATCATAAATTAAAGCCATCATTTGTTGATTCAAAGGAAAAAAGACAGTCAGTAGACAGCTAGCTAGCTACTAAATTATTTGCTGGTTCAAATCGATGACAACATGATTATCCAACAACGGATAGGTGACAAAAACATATAGCTTGCAAACATAGAGCAAATTGTCAATGTTAAGAATGAAGGCAACTCAAAGGTCAATTTTGACCAAACCTAAGTTGACTGTATAAAGAGGCATAAGTCAGCAGACAGAATCAGAAGTATAAAACCCAAGTTAAAAACAAAATTCAAAAGCAACTTTACCAATAATCCATACTGACTTCCAGATTGACTTTTCGGTAACAACATAACAACGATATACAGATAGAAATCAGTGCATAACTTCAAAATACTTTGTATTTTCTATATCTTGTAAGCAATGGTTTCAACTCATAGTTCTGATGCCAATAAAAGTAGTTCAAAATCCTCAATTTAACACAACAGGTCAAAAATATTATAAATTTTTAGTCAATACAATGAAACGGAGCAAAAATTCAAGTAATGGCTGATTTAACTCACAACAACACAAACACAAAGGAAATTAAAAAAAAATCAAACTAAGCGTTGTAACATTATACCCAAAAAATTTTCCTTCTAATTAGTGGGTAAAACCCAGATCTGTATCACTACAAAGCTAAACCCACAACAGTCGAAGAATGAAATTAAAAGGGCAGGATGGAGAGAAATCCTAAAGCAGAACCCAACAAATAGAAGCGAAAAAGGAGAAAATAATACCCCAAATCTGAAAATGATATGATATAGGTGGTGTTTGCATTAGCTTTTTTTAAAGTGACTTATAAGTTAAAAGTCAAAAATTAAAAGTAGGTTGGTACCTGTTTTTAGCTTTTGACTTTTCTTTTATATTTTTTAAGTCTAAAATAAAATGCTTAAGACACTTTATGTCTTTGTCAAATAACTCTAAAAATTTAAAAGTGCTTAAAATTCAAAAACATTTAAAAATAAGTCAGTCCAAACACCTCATAATCCTTTATCACCAAACGCATAGAAGACGTAGATGAGTTGAAGCTTGTACTTGCTCTGTTTTGTTGTTCACATATACGGAAGAAACAAGAAAGAGAAATAAGTCTTTTAGGTTGAATCTGAAAGTGCCGTGTCTATTCACACCATGCTATGCGTTTAGTTTACTGACAATTAAGTAATCACTCGAGAAAATTGAGTGTAGGATGACAAATAAATTTTGAAATTAAAATTAATAATGTGACCTAGTGACTCATTATAATGTGATACCTAAAAACTAAAATACCCTTATGTTTTCTTAAAATGGCTTTAACGAGACATGTTGAAAGTGTCGTTTCTAATATATAGAAAGATTGTGACTTGACATAAGACTATTTACTCATGATAAAACGTCCCTATTAGACACTTTTGATTTGAATAACTTTTTGTACATGTTTTCAAGCGTATATTATATAGATAAGTTAATCACATAAAATATATTACTGCTTTTAACTATACACATCAACCTCAATAGAAACAAACTTGAGATCTTACGATTTATTGAGGTTAATGCATATAAGATTTGACCAGGCAATAGTATTTGACCAGACAAAATGCAGTGAATTTTTTACATAATTAATAACTTTTAAGGCTTTATATTATCATTAATAGTAAAATTTTTACTTAATTACGACTCTTAGCTTAACTTTGTCTTTAATTATTACTTTTAGCTTAACTTTGACTTTAATATCACGTTTTCTTTGTTTATTCCTTTCTTCTTCATTTCTTTTTCACTTCACTTCCTCTTTTGCTTCTCAACCTCAGGTACATTCTCAATTCTCTTCTCTATCTACATGTAACGTTTTTTACTTTGTTTTATTATAAAATTCGATAATTGTTAGTTCTTAACAAATATAATACATTTCTAACAACGTAAACTAATTTAAATTGTAACAGAATGTTTGAAATTCACACATAATACTTATACTATATTTGTATTAAAAATATTTTAGTTATATGTATTAATCACGTTTATTGAAATACGTCTTTAATACTTATAATATATTGAATTCAAAATGTATTAAACGTAAAGGATAGTTGTAATACAATTCGAATTCAATATTATACATTTTTATGAATTCGCAATGTTTGAATACATTTGTATTAAAAGTGTTTTAGTTATATGTATTCACCACACATATTGAAATACGTCTTTAATACGTATAATTTATTGAATTCAAATGGTATTAAACGCAAAGGATCGTTGTAGTACAATTCAAATTCAATATTATACATTTTATGAATTCGGAATATTTGAAATTCACGTATAATACTTATAATACATTTGTATTAAAAATATTTTAGTTATATATATTTACCATGCATATTGAAATACGTCTTTAATACGTATAATATATTGAATTCAAATGTATTAAATTTGTTGTCTATTTTTTTCTCTTATTAATGATGTTAAAAATGTATTATAATTAAATTTGAAACATTTAAATGCTATTCAAGTTAGTTTATATGTTACCATATTAAAATTGTGTTTAAAAATGTATTATATATGTATTTTGCTATTTTTGGTAAAAAAAGTAATGTTATCAATTCATGTACTATAATTGGTAAATAAGACTATATATTTATACTATTTATGTAAATGTACTCAAATAAAGCCCTAATCAATACTGATGTTAACAAAAATATTCAATTAAACACTAGAAATGACACTAATGTTGGATATTTCTTTAGCTTTGCATAAATACATAATCTAAATTTATTTTTCTATTTAATATTTAGTCATGTAATTAATACTTACTAGACTTATTTTAGCATGACTAATATTTTTAAATTATGATTATTTTTATTAAAACTTATTAATATGCAATATTTGTTTTATACGATTTTATTATTATTGTTGTTGAATATTTTGTTGTCATCACTCATTTCATATTTTGTGTTATTGTTTTAAGAAACACCGAAAGATAGTTGTATTTTGAGGCACAGGTTAATTATATGTTTGTATAAAGACTTTACCAGAAAAAAAACCCCGAAAAAACCCGAAAAACCCATGAAAATCAAAAAATCCGGAAAAATCCAAAAAAATCTGAGGTTGAAAAACCCGAATTTTATTGATTTGGTTTGGTTTATAGATTTAAGAACCCAATACAAATGATTTGGCTTGGCATTTAAAACATCCGAACCAATCCGACCATATACACCTCTACTGAAGGGGGTGGAAGTCCAACGAGAACTAGAAGACTGAACTGAAAGTCCAACGAAGTGGAAGACAATTAGAGGACTATAATAATACAAAGTGACATAGACGTGTAGGACTGAAGAAGTGATCTTCAGCTCGAACATGACAGTCAGAAGAGTTGACCAAGTAGACACACGCGTCCTACATGGTGTCTCACGTGAATTGTCACGTAGGCCCCACATAAAATAGGTGTGTCCACTTATATGAGGTGAGAGTATAAATGTACAACTTTTCCACAAAAAATGTTAACACACTTATACTAAGAGCTAAAGGCAGAACTCCAACAGATGAGCAAGATCATATTTGAGTAGAAGTTCTGACTTACTATTTGGGTGCAGCCTGTTACGAAGGACCAGATCATTCATGGCTTTCTTCACCTGGAAAAGCAAACATGGTGTTGAAGATTGGGTGTATAGCAGGATTGCAGAATGCTAGACTCGAGTATGTCCTTAAAGCACTGAATAGAGAAAGATTTGGAGAGGTGGAAAACAGGACAGAGATGGCATTGGAGAAACTGATTTTGTACCAGAATTCTAAGTTTGGATGGTTGTTACATAGTGTTGTTTCATAATGTATTGTATTGTGTAGAACAGTATTGTTTTAATGAATACAACATATGGATAGATTGTATCGTTTCCCCTCATAACATAATCTCACACATCAACAATTTGAAGGATAAACCTATAAGAAAAGTAGGATAGGGGGATAGAGCTACTATAAAATGGTAGGATTAATGATAAAATGGGATATTAAATAAAACGAGAAGAGAAAAGGAGGTAATGATGCGATCACACCAAGTTGTTTGTTACATAAAATGGAACTTTTCGTCGTTACTTAACAATGGATTTAACGATACGATACAAGAAAATTTAATTAACAATCAAAACAAACATGATATTTTAACTAACAACACAATATAATACAATACAATAGGTAACAACCATCCAAACAGGCTTAGGTTCTGTGGAACTCGTATCTTAAAGGTTGACTCTGCCCCTGGGCCCTAACTAAAGAAAGCTTAGGCCATGAGTGAATATTGCAGC
Organism: Capsicum rhomboideum; assembly: GCA_031232105.1. NCBI lineage: Eukaryota > Viridiplantae > Streptophyta > Magnoliopsida > Solanales > Solanaceae > Capsicum > Capsicum rhomboideum. Next base: position 5,534,404 of record CP124710.1, on the reverse strand, counting down.
AAAAGCATTCATTTGAGCTTTCGACAAAGATAAGCCAACCTCTAAATCTCCATCTGTGTCCTTGCACTTACTGATTGACATCAATACACCACTTCCACGGGCAACCGAAACGGACTCTAACTTCTCTGGTTTCCCCCAACCAAAATCAGCAGCATATAAATCAAACTTTGGTGATCCAGTAGTTGAAACCAACCGATTCACGTTTACAGTGCCAAATTCCTTAAACCAGTTACCATTCAGGATCCATTCCTCATCCTTAATCCTTTTCCGAATGGCTTCTCCAATTAATTCGGCAGCAATTGTAAAGCCTTCCTTTCCAACTAAGTCGACATGTCTTGCTTTCGCGAAGCACCCGACTATGCAATTACCGAAATAAGATGAAGGAAGTGGTGGATCAAGTCCTGCTCTACAATCTGCTGCACATACGAAGAACTCCATTACATTCCCATCTGCATCTTCTCTTATCGCGGCCTCCGATTTTTTCAAGCAAGTCCATACATAAGCACACGTCATTGTGAAAGAAGTCACATGAGCTAGGCGTGGTCGTCTTGACAATATTAAATTCTTGAGCTTTGTGATTTTATCATGTCCTATAATAAATGTACCTCGAACTTTATCAAGAGGAATCACAATTATGTCGCGCATCTCCGGCTTAAATGTCTTTATTACACCCCATATAGCAGTGCCCTGTTCATGAGGGTCTTTTATTGTGGACCTATCATAAAATGGAATGAATTCATTCGCTAAGAATTGTTCATCTCCGCTGAATTTGTTGAGTAAAGCCCATGCTCTCGTGAATCTTACTGTGGTGTTTCCATCACAAGCGGCATGATGGTTACTGAAACCGATGGATATGCCAAGATTCTGAAAAAGTGTCACTTTAATGGCTAAGACAGGAGCCAATTGGACCCCGGGTGCATCTTTAGGTTCCGCTAATTGAGGAATAAAAAAAGGCAGCCCGGTGCACTAAAGCTACCGTTATGCGCGGTGTCCGGGGAAGGACCCCACCACAAGGGTGTATTGTACGCAGCCTTACCTTGCATTTCTGTTGGAGGCTGTTTCCAAGGCTTGAACCCGTGACCTCCTGGTCACATGGCAGCAACTTTACTAGTTACTCCAAGGCTCCCCTTCTCGCTAATTGAGGAATAAAGGGATAAAAATCCTTTGCATTTCGGGGATGGTTACCAATGAGATAATTGAAATCCATAACAGTCTCACAAAAGGTAACAGACACAGAATCTCCTGTCACATAACGTAACTCAGGATAACCACTCGAATCTATTGGACAAACAAGGTTTCCAGCCAAGGGTGTATAGTGTTTGAGAACGAGGGAGAGTGAATCTTTACGGCCGAAAATTAACCACATATGATCAAAATAGGTAAGAGGGAGTGTCACCTCGGCTGCACCACCGGGAGGTGGCGCAACTTGACATTGCTTAATCACTGTAGCCATAGACGTTTGGTTTAGAGATACACATAGTACGTTTGCCTAATCAATCAATATATAGAGCAATGGTTGTAGGAAAATTAACCCATGTGTGTGAGTATATGATGAAAGATGTTAGTTGTCAATTTGTGATAGGCGAATCCATGATTCTAAACTTTTTGATTTTTGGGTAATAATTAACTCTAGAATTCATATAGTACATTTTAAGAAATATTTTTAGCACAAATACAGAATGTGGGCCAAAAGTTCCACTATTTTTTACGTTCAAAAAATTGAAAGCATGATCGTTGTACTAGCCATACTATTCATTGTTTATTGTGTTTCAATTATCCCACCATTTTGTTATTGTTTTTGGTTCTTTTTTGTCTTCACTGTTTCCTGCTTCTTCATACGTACTTGGATCTGTTGCACTTGAGCCCAGGATATTTCAGAAACAACCTCCTTGCCTCAACGAGATATTAGTATGATCTGCGTATATTCTATCCTCCCTAGACTCCATTTATGGAATTTCACTGAATATGATATTGTTATTGTATAGAGTAGCAATTTTTTTTGATAGACTAAAGCAACCTCATAATTGTGCTGCCACTTCTATGTACTATGAATGCATATTAAATTAAATTCTATCAATATACCATCTTTGTTAACTAAAACAATAGCAGTGGATTGCAACATTAGCTCATAGTGGTTTGGTGTTAGATTGTCGAGAAGAAAAATGTGGTGGTGGTGGTGGAGTCACGTGAGACAATTTGGCGTTATAATTAGAGGCGATTTTAGGATTTGTAAAATATGTGTGCACTATTTAAAAAAAAAAAAAAAAGAAGCATATTTAGTGGGAGTTGATCCAAGAACTCAAGGTAAATAACTTAGCCTCAAATCAAGTGCACCATCTAGTCTCCTTGTAGCATGAATGCCAACAGGTAAGATTATATTAATTTTTAAAATATATACATAAAATATCTTGTTTTATGAAAAAAACATGGTTTCATTTGCCCCATTTTTTTAATGTAAATTTGCCTCTGGTTATAATGGTGGTGGTGGTGGAGATTTCTTAGGATTCAATATATACTCGTAAATAATTGAAAATCAAAAAATTGAATCGAAAGATTGAACGTCCAACCAATAAAGGATCACCCAAAACTTCAACCAAGTTCCAAGTAGTCTATGGCTCAAGCCCGTGACAATAATAACAACTCTGGGAAGGTTGTTAAAAGAGAAGCATTATACTTGACCTCTTTTTATTTTGCATTGTATCTTTTTTGTCTTTGTATTTAATTTTACTGTTTTACCTTCATAAAATATTCAAGAAAAAGTATGCTTCTCTTGTTTAGAAAAGTATAAACAGATTAGGATGTAAATCATCGAGTAATTTGTGATTTACATTTCTGATGTATTTATTTTTTGTGTGATTTATGAAGAAGTTTATTGAACAATATTGAGTGTAAAAATACAACTCTTTATGTTTTCTTCTCCACTAATTCATGCACATAGATGGATGTTGGCAGTGATACAACTCCAAGCTTGCTCCAAAAACTATGTAAACAACCTTTGTGCTTTCTGGGCTTGAAAAATCATGACTTGATAAGTATGATCCTTCTCGTTATCCTCTTCTCTCATATCGTACCCTTTCAGTGTATTAACAAACTGAATGAAGGTTGGATATGGAGTCTTGCCTAGCATAATAATCTTCGTCTAACGGTTTGTGTATAACGGTGAGACTATCACAAATTCCTTTGAATTCTTCTATGTATTAATCTACAGATTTTAATCTCATATTGATAATCTGAATTTGCTGCTTCAATTGAAATTTTTTATTCTTGATAACTTGTAGGTAATTATCCTCAAGATTCTTTCAAATTTGTTTGGTCAAAGTGCAGTCAATAATAAGGAAAATTGATTCTTCAGTCATGGTTTCAGTTAGCCAACTTCTCATCAAGACGTCTTTTTCTAATCATTCTATGAATTTAGGGTTGTCTTCTTCTTCACCCTTTTCGTTTACCACATTAATCTTAGATGGTGGTTCCTTCACAATAATGTCACCAATCTTCGGAGTCTGTATCAATTGGCTTATCTGGGTCCTCCAAACAAGATAGTTTGAGGATTTCAATTTTATGAGACATATTATGAATTGATGGAGAGATCCTGGTGAAAGGGAGAAAGTGGGGGGAGATGAATCGGGCATTAAAGAACGTGGAACAGGGTTCACTATACAAAACAACTTAGGTTAGAACCAAAGCTCTGATACCATGAAGAAGTTTATAGAATAATACTCAAACTCTTTATGTTTGTCTTCTCCACTAATTCATGCACATAGGTGGTTCTTATATAGAGCTACAATTATCTATTGCAATATAGAATTAGGATTCTACACCCTAATTGTACACTATATCAAACTAATATATCGCAAATATATTAACGTTAGGATTTTATATCCTAATCCTAAACTAATTCTATATCCTAAGCTAATTCGACTATTACGTTCTGTTTATCAATTTACACCTTATTTTTATTTTTTAATAATTTGCATCTTAATCTCTTTGCTTCATTATAATGCAAATAGTGAACACTTAGGATGTATATTATTAAAAAATATAAAATCAGTCACATAAACATTAGGAATGCAAATAGTGAATTACTCTAAATCATCAAAGGTGTATTTCACAAAAACTATATACATTGAGGGTGTGTTTTTTTTTAAAAAAAAATTTCAAACATGTTATTTATAGGGATCCCATTACTATTCTTTCCTATAATCCAATTGTTCCTCCCACAGTTTCCTTATCCATGTCTTCTGCCCAAAAATATGGGTGATAAATTTCACTTCTAAGTTTGAAAATAGCAAGCACACATTTTAATTAATGTGATTTGACAACTAAACGTGATAAATAGATGACTTGACACTACAAGAGGGAAGCGGGAGGTCGTTGGCATTAATTTGGGAATGTTATATAGTGTGTAAATCTGTGCTTCAGTCAAACCTCTATATAGTGACAGCGTTTGTCCGAAAATTTAATAGCTGCTACAGAGAGGTGTTGTTATATATCTATACTGAAATTTGATGTTCAGATCTGATTTAACTATTATAAACAAAAGTATGCAAAATTAGAAAAAACATGAATATAAAAACGCAAACATTAGTAATCTTTTCCTCATGAAGATATGAAATAACTGATGTGCACCACTTAAATATAATTTTTCCTTTAAATTAGATATTCGTACTTCAAATTTACTGTGTGCATGACATTAATGATGATTACCATAAATATTTTGGTATTTTATTTTGTATAAAATAAATTTTCTTATAAAATATTATTACATAATATTTGAGTATGCTATTATAGAGAGGTAATTTTACAAAAAGTGTATCGCTATAATAAACGTCATTGTTGTTATAGGTAGAATGCCTTTATAGGAAAGTAAACTATAACATGAAAAATCCGTGCCGAAGAAAATTAGGCCGCTATAATGAAATGTTGTTATAACGAGGTGACGTTATAGAGAGGTCTGACTGTATATATGTATTTATCATTACATAGCTAGAATGTTAAAATATTATCAAACATAGCTATAGATATGGTTTTATAGCTAATCTCTCTATCTCTCTCCTCTCTCCATCTCTTGCTAGCCTCTCTCCCACCCTTTCTCTCTCTTTGTCTCTCCCTTTTCCTCTCTCGCTGCCTCTCTCCTTTTTCTAGCTCTATTTGCTCCTTTTTTTAGTCTTTCTCTTTCTTCTTTTCGATACACATTTCCGCGTTTGATAAATGAGTTTTTTCCTTGTTTTCTCTCTGAAAATTTAATCAGTTACACAATTGTCTTTTTGTCACGATCCAAACTACCGGATCGTGAGGGCACCTACCCTAATCCACCTAGATAGGCGAACCCCTTACTACCCGTTCAACATAGCATGCGGAAGTCTTTGTTAAACCAATAATCCATCTTATTACAACAGTTTTACAAGATCAAATGCGGAAGATATAGACTACCCTAGGACCTAATCTAACAGGTACAAGAGCTACTAAAGGAAAAAAGAAACTGGACACAGCTTCCACCATGAGTGAGAGAAATGGGAGCTGCTGAAGGATCACTACCGCAACAGTCAAGAAAACCACACTGATTCCTGCAAAAGACTATACCTTGATAAGGGTATAGAAAGAGTAGCATTAGTACAAACCACACGTACTGGTAAGCCTTATCGGTTGACCCGAATAGGATTACACAAATATAATATAAATATTTAAAAGAAAACATTTCTTTTAGACTCATTACCCAATTCCAAATGTTCCGTTTAAGACTAGGCATTCTTCCGGAATGGATCGGTACCGGTATGAACCGGACCGGAATGGAATCGGTACCGGGTTACACCGGTTCGGAATAACCGGTATGAAACCGCGGTTTTATTCTGTTCCGTTAGTAACCGATATATTACTGGAATGGATCGGAATGAACCGAAATGGAACGGAATGGGATAACCGGTACGGGCGATTTTAATATTAATTTTTTAAAAAAATAATTTTTTATATTTTGAATAAATAAATTATTTTTTACATTTTAGTTAAAGAATAAAAGTTATATTTTGAATTATGTAGTTTAAGTTTAAATTTAGTTTTTAAATATTTTGAATTAAGTTTAAATATGTTTTTTTTCTAAGTTTTTCAATTTATAAGTCATAAGTTTTTAAGTTTATATATTTGAATTTTGAAGTTTATATATTTGAATTTTAAAGTTTATATAAAAGTATATAACTTTGTTAAAGTTTTTTTTTTCTAAGTTTTTCAATTTATGAGTTATATAAGTTTTTAAGTTTATAAGTTGCTAATTTAAACACTCAAACTAAACAAAAAGGAAATGCATTAAGTAAAAGTATGATAAAATTAAAAATCAATACAATTTATTCAAAAATTCAAATTTGTATTACAATTTACAACTATTAGTAGAGCGCCTAATTTACGCAGCCACCTTCTAGGAAGGGTACTGTTTCAACTAAGCCTCGAATGTATGCTAATAGTTGTATAATCCTATAAAGTTTTGTTCTAACTCTTGTAAATTTTGAGCAATAACCTCCGGTCTTGTTAAAACTTGTTGACGATCTTCAATTTCAATGCCATCGTCACTATTACATCCAATGACTGCATCTAAGTAATCTTCTTGTAATTTAGTTAACTTTGGAACTCCTTTATTTCTTCGTTCGGCGTTGATCCAATCTCTAAAAGTCACCGATACCTCCAAACTGTCTTCTGCTAATGAATATCTATGATCGCCGATTTGAAATCTTGCCACACTGAAAGGTTGCTCCGAAGCTACGGATGATCCTTGAATAGCTAGCACGTCCTTCACCATCTTGCTAAGTTTTGGATATTGATGACCACGAGCCTCCACCAATTCAATAGTTGTGGTACGCCTTCTTGATTTGTGATAGTATCAGAACCCTGATCAAGATATTTAACAAATTCACATTAATAAGAAGAATGAAGACCAAGTGATGATTGTGCTCTACCATGAGCATCTAGTCGAGGCATAGAAATTTGAGGAACTTCAATATTATCAAATGTGCAATATTTGTCATACAATTCCTTAGCACAAGTGTGAATGCTGTTTTGACAAGTTATCAAATTGGGACTGTCATGCGGTGGATTATTTAAATTTTGACAAATTCCTTTAACCAAAGCTTTTGCACCATGTTCTTTATATTCCGGGTTAAAAAGAATTGCAATTAAATAAATTTGGGGGATAGGAAAAAATGTTTTTAAAATTTTTCAACCATAGCTACAATAGCATTCTTAAAAAATTCATTATTTTTATACTCTGCAAAAAGGGATGAAATAGACTATATATGTATTAAAATTTCAGAAATAGTGGGATAATACGATCCAGGAAAAACTTTTGTAGCATCATAAAATGATTTCAAAAAACCTTAAGTGCTTCTATTTGATTCCAATCATTTTCATTGAGTTGATGACTAGGATAAGCGTTATGAGAATTAAACATCATAGTAATAGGTTGTCTATATATATAAGCATCTTCAATCATTTCATAAAAAGAATTCCATCTAGTTTTAACTTGTTTTGGAATTTTTTTATATGGAAGTTGATACGATCGACAAAATTCTTTATATTGTCTAATTCTACTACTATTATGCATATGAAAAATCCAAAACACAACATTTTCAACTTTATCACAAGTATTATCAAATAATTGAATACCATCCTTCACAACTGAATTTAATATATGTGCAACACATTTAACATGAAAAGCATATTTACTAATTGGACACATTCTAATTTCTAGATGAGAAATAACATTTAAATTAGCAGAAGCATTATCTAAAGTAATGCTAATCACTTTATCAGAAAGAAAATAAAATTCTAAAATTTGACCTACAGTAGAAGCAATATAAACACCGGTTTATTATACTCACAAATTTTATAAGCAATAATTCTTTTTTGCGAATTCCAATTATAATCAACCCAATATGCAGTAACAGTTAAATAATCGTTATCGTTAGGACTACGACCCATATCAGTGGTAATAGCAGCCCTACAATCCATCATGTAAAAATAGCTACGAAGAAATTGCATATCTTTTTCTTGAAATTCAAAAATATCTCTTTTTACCATACTTCTTGAAAAACCTTCAAAACTGGGATTATATGTATCCCGAATATATGTTATAAAACCTTAATTTTCTCCAAAATTAAAAGGCAAACCACAGACAACAATCATTTTTGTAAAATTTTCATGATCACGATCCCTATTATAGGGTCGTTATGTAACATGACTAGTCGGGTTTGAAGGGTCTAGTTCAGTTTGAAACATGTTTGACCCGGTAACAGAGGGTCCAGTGCCAGAACCGGCAGTTTGACGGGAAGCCATATATGCATTCCATTCTCTCAGGATGTTTCTTAATCAAATGGGTTTTTAACCCCCCAGTAGAACCTCCAGACCCGCCAGATACATATTTCCACTGTTGTTTACAAATACCACATGTAGTAACAGTTTTTTCATTATTCAAATAACAAAATTTCCACACAGCTGATTTTAAAGCACATTGTGTTGTGGTCTTACCCCTAGCCGGACAAATAGGGGGACGACTAGCTCCAGCCTGAAGATTATCCTGAGTTGGAGCTTCGACACTAGCGGCGACGGGAGTGGGACTAGTTAGTGTATCATCTAAACCATCATCCACATGTAATTCTACTTCTTCATCTAATTCATCTTCAAAATCATTATATAATCTTTCGAAAGCTTCATGGGGAATAGGGGTATTGCTATTAATTTCTATGATAAAGGGATGAGCAAAATCAGTTTCATTAACATGCGTAAAATCATCCGTATTAAATCTAACTTGAGGCAAGTGAGAAGAACTAGATACCAAATTTCATAAAATCTTTTGTTTTTTGTGCAATATTTTTTTTACCAGAATTTTTTTTAGAGGAATCCATAATATAATGAAATAAAATATGAAAGTAGCAAATTAAAACAAACAAAAAACAACTAATAAATACGAAAAATAAATTAAAAGACTAGAGAGTGGAACGAAGGTACCAAATGTCTGCCGTAAAAGCAGACGATTATAATCGAAATTTGAAACTTGAAAAAGATTGCTCCTCCAAAAGTCACCAAATTATACTTCAATTGCAAAATAATAATAATAATTATAGAATTTATAGATATTGAGACTTGATAGTAGAAAATTGAGAGAGGATGAGAATTGAAAAATTGAAATTGTGAATAAAATTTGAATGGGGAAGGGGTATTTATAAGATTTTGGAGGGGGCTGGGGGGGGGGGGCTGGGGGGCCTGGGGGTACTGGGGGCCTAGGGGGGTCAAACTAGCCGTTTGGGGGGCCCACTAGCCATTGGCAACGGTCCCCAACGACTAGTTTCCATTAGGTTTCGGACCGGATCGAAACCGAAATGGATCGGTATGGATCGGTACCGGTTTCCTGGAATGAAACCGCGAAATCGGTCCGAACCAAATACCAGTAGGTTCCATACCGTTCTGAACCGGTTCCTACCGGAACGGTACAAACCGGTACCGATACTGGAATGGACCGAAACATACCGGTCCGGCGGCCAGTCTTAGTTCCGTTCCACCCTCTACCACCCCAAACCACTAGGTCTGGCCTTACCCGAGGGTCAACATAGCTTCTAAAACACAACTACAATAGGGGAAAGTGAACCTAATAAATCATGTAGCATGCCTAGAGAAGACCTATTCAGACATGTAACCTGTCCACCGGGCCCCACGAACATTAGATCAGATTTAACCCATAACTTACACCTGGCCTTCACCCTATCCCGATGACATAGAACTCCATACTCAACCTTAGCCTCTTGGCCATTCCACAACCCAAGGCAATATACAAGTCGAACCACAATAAGAATTAATGATTACGTTTTAAGTAGACCACACTTAACTAAAATATAGTGCCACAAGTTAATCCATACTCAAAACCAATATACACTTAGCACATTAAGAATCAAATAAGCAGTTTAGGATATTCAATCAACAAGTCAACCAATTATCACCAAGTCAAGTCAAACCGTGACCAAGTCAATAACCCTGACTCTAATAACAAGAATCTCAAAATATGACAAGTAATCGGGTCACACAAAGATCTCAAATATATCAAGCATATTAACATATTCCCCAGTCTACTCATGGGACCGTCAAACTCACCTGACCCTCGTACATACACGCTATGGGTGATGCATCCACCCTCTAGTCATCACCTGCAGGGGAAAACTTTCGTCTATGTACTAAAACTCCAGACACAAGTGTCTGGCAACCTTGCTTCACCAATAACCCGTGAGAAAGTCCAAATACCAAAACATTTCACATTTAGCAATAAGGTAGGTAAAAATCATACAACAATGTAAAATTCTTTGCATTAACCACACCAAACAACATGTACTAACAAGCCATAGTACAAGGTAGTTAACATGCACATATAGCACAAATTGAATTAAACCACAATACCATCACCTACACTACCGTTCAGGGACTTAGTCATGACACATACCTAAATACTCCTTTTCGAACGACAATAAAGATTACCTCCCTAGATCTTTCGAAAGCTCACCCATACCCTACATGGTAACAGTACCACTTTCCTTATGATTTAACTAATAACCGTTAATCCATACTTTTCACTACCTCAGGCACAGGTCTACAATAGTGAAACATAAATTTATAGCATAAGCATAACATAACATGATAAGGTATACAAACAACCCATACTCGTACGCTACCCAAACTTTAACTGATTTTTAGATATCCAAACTTCGTGCCCGAAGGCCTAGATATGCCATCTCCCATCCATCTATGTTACCTTCATGTTCTCTAACCCAGGTCCATACTACTCAATTAACGTTAGCTTACCTGGGTGTCAACCAATCATAGGAAGAACGAACGAATACGAAATTCAACCTTGTCAAGATCACAGACGCGTTAATCCAAAAATTCATGGGTTTACACCCATCTGCACCCCTTTATCCTCTTCTCCATGGTTCTAAGACATGAGAGGCAACCCTAAGGGTTTTTGGAACCTCCCATGTCGTTTATTTCTACTCAAGTGGAGAAAAAAATAAAACCCGCTTAAGCGGGTATTCTAGTCTGCTTCATGTCGCTATAGCGGTATGGGCACCGCTATAGCGGGATGACGTCAGCCCAACCCAACTTCTTTTAATTAGAAAATTTTAACCCACATGATCCCACGTAATTTTACTAATGAAATCTTGACAATATCTGTGCTCTGCACTGATATCGAGGCATTTCCTGGTAATAACAAAATTGGATCGTTATAACTGATACCAATTTACCTATCGTTCGTCCCCAAAAGATCAAAAAGAAGAAATGGTCTGAGTCTAGATTTTTGAACTTTACACCCTCCCCGCAAAATCGTAAGCAACTAATTGACGATACCTGAATTCTAATCTGGAATTGAAATGCCCGGCGAATTTATAGAAACTCAAATGCCTAAACTCTGGTTCACTAAACTGCTAGTATTGAAACCCTGTCACCGGTCTAACTGTAATAGGTCCTTCGGGCTCATATAGGCACGCTGCAAAAACAAGGAACCCATTCTCCAAATACTCGAAATACTCAAAAACTCATCAAACTACAAACATCGGGCAGGTTGTTTAAGAATTTTAAAACTAAAATTTTTTGCGAAACCCAAGGTAGGATCCTGCTATTGCGACATTTATCCCTCTATAGCGGCGCATGTCGTTATAGCGGCCCAAAGCAGTTTAAAGATAGGAGAAATGGGTTCATTTCCCATTTCTCTTCTTTTACTCAAAAAACACTCTCCCCCTTTCCCGATCACTTCGCTTTCGTCGCTGAAACAAGGTAGCATTAGATTCCTTACCCTCTATTACTTCATTACTCACGGAATTACATGCATTAGGCTAGAATTAAAATGGGTTTTGGGTTGGAATTCCAAATCTCAATTTTTGGACTTGGTGGAGTCAAAATTTCGAATCATGGTTACCTCTCTTATGTTTACAACGCTTCTATTGCGTCCTGGGCGTAAGAAACTTAAATTTTATGGTCTAAAAGAGCTCAAAATGGAAGATAATGCAAAGGGTTCTTTTTGGGTTTGAATTGATGATTTGGGCATGATTTAGAAGTTATCATACCTGAATTTTAGTGTAAAATAGTTCTAAGGCACTTTTGGAATACTGATCTGAGTTCAAAATTGAAAATGGGGTGGTTTTGAGTGAAGGGGCGTCATTTTTCCATTCCTTGACTGCTAGGGATGATAAAGGTTGCTATAGAGGCCTCAGCGCTATAGCGGAGAAATTCCCGTTATAGCAACATGCACGCTGCTATAGCGGGAGGCTACAGGCAGTAGCCTCCCAGCTAAAAGCTAAAATTTTTTTAAAATAGTTCAATCCTTTCTTGATGCTTGATGATTTCTAACGAGTTTCCTTGTCGAACTTTACAGGTTAAGCATCTACAATGGCTGGAAACCAAGATAATGCCCCTGCCTACGAAAGATTTCCTGACGAAGCTAGTCGGGAATGATACCGTGAATACCAGAGGATGGGGCTTTGCTTTGAGCGGGGCTTCAATATGAGGAGGGTGGAGGAGAAGGCGTCGGAATTCTACAACCGGCTGCAGGAGTTTGGTTGGGGCCCACTAGTGGTAGCTCCCCCTGACGGAGTTTCGGGCTGGGTAAAGGAGTTCTATACTATACTCCCTACGGTGCTTTGGGATTGACCCAACCCCACTATCCGTATCCGGGAGTGGATATCCCAATTGATGCCTGCACAATCAATTAGGTGCTCGGGGTAACCCACGTCTCCAATGCCGACTACATGGCCAAGGTTCGGGAGATGAACATGACATGACTGTGGGAAACTCTAGTTCCGAAGGAGTTTAGGGAGCAGGTCTATTGGCCTCCACCAAGGGTGTTACCAGTACTTACTTTTCAGCTGATGCTAGGAGGTGGATGAACCTGGTGACCGAAAGGATTCGTCCGTCGAACAACACTACCGACATGACCTACCCTCGGGCTCTAGTGGAGGCCTGCGCGATTTGGGGCATTCGGCTTAATGTAGGGGCCCAGATAGTGATGGAGTGGAAGGACTTCTACCGGGGCATCAAGAAGGGTCCCTTCCTTCTCGGGTTGGTATCAGAGTTGTGCAGGTGGGCTGGAGTACCTGAGGATCCAAATGAGATGGTGGTGGAGATGGAAATTCCCTTTCACCCTCTCTTTGTGAGAATGCCTTCAGCCTAGAAGGGGAAGGCAGGTGGAGCGGAGAGTAGCAGACAAGCGGTAAGGCCTTTGAGACGGACGAGGACAACGATGATGCCCCTCCCTCCCAGTCCAAGCCCTCAATCCCTAACAGCCAGCTGGAGGCAGATTTGGCTGCGGTTAGGAGTACATGGAGCAGGGCCCCTCCGGTTCCACTGCCCAGGACATTGCGATGCTACATCGAGAGCTCGACGAGGAGAGGAGGAAGAGGCTCTTTCGGGATCGTTTGCTTGCTCGAATATGGAAGACCATGAAGGTCATGTTTGGGTTGTGGCACCCAACTAGGAGCTTCCCCAGTTGGAGCCGGAGGACTTGGGGATTTTTCCTTTCTGAGTGATGCGAAAGGAGATGATCCGGCCCCAGTAGCCCGCGGCTGACAGGGCACCCAGCTAGGTTCTTATTTCCCCTCTCCTCCCTTTTATTTGATGATTGATTTAGGTTGCCCGTTTTGGGTATGTGCTATACATTTCACTTTCCTTTCTTTTATTTTTGGCACATGGATGCTAATTTTTCCCTTTCCACATAAATAATATAACATGCTATTATGGAATTTATGCTATTTTTGTACTCATGCAATGCTCTGTACTCAAAATGTTGAAATTACCAAGCCAAATATAAGGGTAAAAAATAGGGGAAAACATGGTACTGCCACTACCTCGCCCGTGTCGCTATAGCAGCATAGTCTCTATAGCAACCCTCATACTATGACGGCACAAACAGTAGCAGCCCAGATTTTACCCTTTTTAACACGTTTCCTTCCCGAACCCCTATTAACACCAGTAATGCAATTGTACACACGTTTATGCCTTGTTAAATTCTCGAAAACGAGTTCAGCTGCTTTACAACGGACTACTAACACCACTTAATCCACATAAAGTTTTAAGAAATCACAATTACAAGAGAAATTCCTTTTTAAACTAACCCCGCTATTGTGGACTCAAGCCTTGTTTTCCTGGCATGTAATTAGCCTTGTCAATAATAACCACACAATTCTATGTGTTTGACTAGGCTTAACACGGATTCCCGATTTTTCGGCACCACAACAAGTCAGACTCTATATAATTGCACCTTTTCACAATTATTCAAACTGGTATGATTTTACATGAGTACCCAACTCCCTTAGCCTTAAGCATCGATTTAAACCTTTATATTACCATCAACCAACAGTACAGTCACAGTTAAAGTCTTACTTAACACCGCACATCGTATGACAACTCACAACATTTGCACATCATAAGTTCAAGCAAATCAAACCACTACAATCACAACATATAAAATCAGGGAAAGTCAAAATCAGTTATCCTTGGTTCCTGACAAAATAAGAACTTCTAGTTGTGCCCGTAATGACCCTGAGTAGGTCATCTAGTATGCCTTACATAGCCCTTATGGCCAGATACCAATTGAAACCTTTTCGGTTTAAATTTGCGTTGCTTGTATCCTTCTAAGCTGAGTCCAGTGACATCCACTTGCCTGGTTGAGATACCAATTGGACTCAACTTATACATCAACCGCACAACCACACGAGAAGAAGCAAATAAGTGGAACCATTTCCTAAAATGACTCATACCCCCCGAAGATTAGATGTGGACATCAACACATCAATCCGCAGGACTCTACTTGACACTTGCTCTTGCACTGGTAGGCTCTGATACCAAATTGTCACCATCTCAACTACCGGATCGTGAGGGCACCTACCCTAATCCACCTAGATAGGAGAACCCCTTACCACCGGTTCAACATAGCATGCTGAAGTTTTTGTTAAAACAATAACTCATCTTACTATAATAGTTTTACAAGATCAAATGTGGAAGATATAGACTATCCTAGGACCTAGTCTAACAGGTACAAGAGCTACTAAAGGAAAAAAGAAACTGGACACAGCTTCCACCATGAGTGAGAGAAATGGGAGCTGCTGAAGGATCACTACCGCAACAATCAAGAAAACCACACTGATTCCTACAAAATACTATACCTTGATAAGGGTATAGAAAGAGAAGCATTAGTACAAACCACACGTACTGGTAAGCCTCATCGATTGACCCGAATAAGATTACAAAAATATAATATAAATATTCAAAAGAAAACATACATTCTTTTACCCAGCCCCAAATATTCCCTTCCACCCTCTTACTAACCTCCAGTAATGAATTTTGAGACCCCGCTCTTTCTCTTAAGACTCTACCACCCGAACCACTAGTTTTGGCCTTACCCGAGGGCCAACATAACTTTTAAAAGACAACTACAATAGGGGAAAGCCCTAACCTAAGTCGAGAACCTAATAAATCACCTAACATGCCTGAAGAAGACCCATTCTAACATATAACCTGTCCACCGGGCCCCACGAACATTAGATCAGATTTAACCTATAACTTATACCCGACCTTCTCCCTATTCTACTGGCATAGAACTCCGTACTCAACCTTAGCCTCTTGGACATTCCACCACCTGAGGCAATATACGAGTCAAACCACAATAAGAATTAATGATTACGTTATAAGCAAACCGCACTTAACTAAAATATAGTGCCACAAGTTAATCCATACTCAAAACCAACATAAACTTAGCACATCAAGAATCAAATAAGCAGTTGAGGATATTCAATCAACAAGTCAACCAATTATCACCAAATCAAGCCAGTCGTGATCAAGTCAACAACCTTGACTCTAATAACTAGAATCCCAAAATATATGACAAGTAATCGGGCCACACAAAGATCTCAAATAAATCAAGCATATAAACATATTTCCCGATCCACTTATGGGATCGTCAAACTCACTCGACCCTCGTACATACACACTATGGGTGATGAATCCACCCTCTAGTCATCACCTGCAGGGGACAATTTTCATCCATGTACTAAAACCCCAGACACAAATGTTTGCCCACCTTGTTTCACCAATAACCCATGAAAATGTCCCAAATACCAAAACATTCCATATTTAGCAATAAGGTAGGTCAAATCATACGACAATGTAAAATCCTTTGCATTGACCACACCAAACAACGTGTATTAACAAGCCGCACTACAAGATAGTTAACATGCACATATAGCACAAATTGAATTAAACCACAATACCATCACCTACACTACCATTCAGAGACTTAGTCACGACACATACCTAAACACTCCATTCCGAACGACAATAAATATTGCCGCCCTAGATCTTTCAAAAGCTCATCCATACCCTACATGGTAGTAGTACCACTTTTCTTACAATTTAACTAAAAATCGTTAATTCATACTTTCCACTACCTCAAGCACAGGTCTACAATAGTGAACCATAAATTTATAGCATAAGCATAACATAACATGATAAGGTATACAAACAACCCATACTCATATGCTACCCAAACTTAACTGATTTTTAGCCATCCAAACTCCGTGCCCGAAGGCCTAGCTACTTTGTGTAAAATAGAGAAATTGTTTCCGATAAACTATCAGCTCAGTATATGCATATGCAACTTATTGTTTGGGGATAATATAATTTTACCAATCGAGCTTGCTATAGAAAACTGAGCCCGTGGGTGAATATAGCAGCAAAAGCATTCAATTGAGTTTTAGACAAAGACAAGCCAACCTCTAAATCTCCATCGAAGTCCTTAGATTTACTAAGAGACATCGATATTCCATCATCATTGTCAAGAGAAACAACCTCTAACTTCGCAGGCCTTCCCCATCCAAAATCAGCAGCATATAAGTCAAGCTTTGGTGATCCAGAAACTGAAAACCATCGGTTCCCGTCTATGTTGCTAAATTGTCTAAACCAGCTACCATTCAGTAACCACTCCTCATCATCCTTCATTCTTTCCTGAATGGCTTCTCCAATTATTTCGGCACCAATCATAAAGCCTTCCTTTCCAGCTAAGTCAACATGTCTTGTTCTTGCCATGTACCCCACTAGGCAATTCCCAAAATATGATTGAGGAACTGGTGGTTTGAATCGCGCTCTGCAATCTCCTGCACATCCGAAGAGCTCTACTACATTGTCGTCTATGATCTCTTCTCCGATTGCGTCCTCTGATTTTATCAAGCAAGTCCATACATAAGCACACGTTGCGGTGAAAGATGTTACATGAGTTAGAGTAGTACTCCGCCGTCTTGAAAATATTAAATTCTTGAGTTTCTCGATATCATCTCGTCTTATAGTAAATGTACCTCGAACCTTGTGCTCGGGAGGAGTCACAATGTCATGCATCTCTAGATTATGTTTTTTAGTTTCTTCCCATATGGACATTCCTTGTCCATATGGGTCTTTGATTACGGACCTATCATAAAATGGAATAAACTCGTTCGATAAGAATTGTTCATGTCCACCGAATTTGTGGAGTAGAGCCCATGCCCTAACGAACCCTACTATGGTAGCTCCATCACCAGCAACATGATGGTTAGTGAAACCAATGGATACACCAAGATTCGGAAAAAGTGTCACTTGAATGGCTAAGACCGGGGCTACTTGGACCCCCGGTGCATCCTTAGGTTCTGCCAACTGAGGAACAAAGTGATAAAAATCCTTAGCATTACGAGGATGGTCACCAATGAGATAATTGAAATCCATATCAGTCTCAGAAAAAATAACTGATACAGAATCTCCTGTCACATAACGTAATTCAGGATATCCATTCGAATTTAATGGACAAGCAACGTTGCCCGCTAAGGGTGTATAGTGTTTGAGAGCGAGGGAGAGTGAATCTTTAAGAGGAGGAATAATATTTTGAACGAAATTGGGTTTGGAAATGGGATGCTTGTAGAATAGTATCCGCCGCATACGGTGAAACGCTAACCACATATGATCAAAATAGGTAAGAGGGAGTACCAGCTTGGCTGCACCACCGGAAGGTGGCGCAACTTGACATTGCTCAATCATGGACGCCATGTTATAATTAACGTTTGGCTAAGAAATAGTGAAATACGCAACATGTATACAATTTGGATTGGCTTATCAAAATACCAAAATATATAGAATTGCACGCCATGAAATTATTGATTATGATGACGGAAGAGGTGACTTCATACGTAACAATTTGGTTCACAATCAAAAATTTGGTAAATTTCTTATGTATACACTAGAAATTAGTTACAGATAAATTTTGTAGCTAAATAGCAAAATCTGTCGCTAATTTTGTTTAGTGATGGAATATTAAAAAAAAATGTCATCTACGAACAATTTAACGACAAATTTCGTTACTAATTCTAATTTTTTTTTTTTTTTTAGATACACATAGTCTGAACAAAAATTAGTGAATTCATGTGAATTATAGCTGGGCTTCTAGATCTATATCCGTTGGAAATGTATACTGACAAGACGGCATTACATGTGTATGGTTGTAATGGGCACCTTTTGTCGATGCATTATGGATGCCTAACTGTGACCTGATTTTACATTATGGTCTACTAGAGGCAATCAAAGCTGACATGATTGAATTAGAAATTCAATTCTAGAAAATTTATATCTCTTTATCTTTAGAAAATTTAGTCCACAACCATATATGAATAAATTTCAAAATCAAATTAAAGTTTTTTTTGGGGGGGGGGGGGGGGGGGCAAAATTAATACTATTTGAAAATTGAAAAAGAAAAAAGAAGAAGTTATTCATTGCACAAGACTGTGAAATATATTTCAATTACTTAATTATGATTTATTAATATGTGTTATCACTTTTATTTGTTGCACATAATTGTGATTTGAAATGAAGAATATTATGACATAATTTTATTGACCAGTTAAGTCTACGTGCTTTGCAATATGATTGATATAAAAAAAAAAAAAAAAAAAAAATTAGTAGGAGAATAATTTTTCCCCAAATTAAATTTTGTTTGAGGACTAAATTGTGAATGATATTATATATTGTTGTAGAAAGGAGTGAATCTCAATTTATTGAAGTTCAAAATTTTTCCTTCAAAAAAAAGAGTTACCTAAATATGGAAGATTTTTATTTTTCTTCATAAATAATTCACCAGTATTAGAATAATATGGTTCCAAATAAACTAATAATTCCTATATATTAGGATTATATTTATTCTCCCATTGAATCTTTTTTCTCCTTATTTTAACCTATTTTTTCCTATTAAATTTTTTTCCAATGACAATTTTCACAATTAAAATTTGTCTTTTCCTTAATTTTTGTCATATGAAATTTTATTTTACTAAAAATAATTCAATAACAATTTGAGAAAAATCTTAAATGACAATTCTGTCTATTGTAGAGTCTTTTAATGAAGAAAAAAATGTTCAATCAACATTTCTTAGGACAATCACACTTTTAATATAACTAGTTTAGGTGTACGCGCCTTGCGCGTGTTGTCACGCCCCGAATCCCATCGGAACGTGATTGGCATCCGAAGCCGATACGGCCCGAGAGAACCAATCTTTGCTCATGAACCTTCGCATGCATGCCCTCATATGCATCTTATTCTTTCTTATGCAACTATGTAGAAATCATAAACATGAAAACATATGCCATCAACATATATATAAAACTTGGTCGTTGGAGCCATTACGTCATCTCTTTCATTCACATACCCACATATGTCTACGAAAGCCTCTAACAAATACATGACCATGTCTATACAATGTTTACAATATCAAAACAATGTACACTATGACTCGGAAAGCCCCGAACCAAGTGGAGCTCACCAAAATTCTGCAAATGATCCCCAGTCTACAGATGAGGTCTACTAATGTCTGCACCTGCACATGTAAGGTAAGTCCCCAAGAGGGGTCAGTACAAAGAATGTACTGAGTATGTAAGGCCATATGAAACTGTAAAAAAATACATAAGTACTTTCAAGAAAAATTAAGCGTAAGAGAATAATCAATATGGATATACCACTGTCTGTGAAATATGTGGAACCTGGTTCATTACTTCTATTATTTCCATCACTTGGTCATTTATTCTTATCATCATAACTCTTTTAATAACCTCCATATTTGTATTCATGCACGGGATATACAACTTCTATTCTTTCTTTTACAACTATCTTTACTCTGTAGATCTCAATATAATACCGTTCATCACCTTATAGGTGGACAATCATATATACCGTTCATCACCTTATAGGTGGATAATCATAATAATAATATACCGCTCATCACCTTATAGGTGGATAATCACCTTATAGTTGGATAATCATAATAATAATATACCGCTCATCACCTTATAGGTGGATAATCATATATATATACCGTTCATCACCTTATAGGTGGATAATCATAATAATATATAACATAGCATAATATTGGGATTTATTCCCTCTTTGACTTATACCCTTTAGATTGTGATCCATACTCAATGTAACGTAAGTAACCATATGCACATTACTTCTTTACAATCTTATCTCCTTAACCTAACTAAGAGAGTGACACATTAGAGATCATGACATTACTTAAGCACACCCTTATCTACACATTTCACTTCACTCTTTTACTTCATGAGGTCGACATCTTCACTTGTGAGGATTAATTATATTAACTTGCACACTACTTCTTTCCTTGCCTTTGAGAGATTAATACAATGCTAGTCACAACTTTGTTTACAGATTTGGATCAATAATCAACGAGTAAGTAACATGTGAATAACCATTATTGGAAAGATTACCTTGTTGGAGACATAACATTATTGGAACTATTGGACAATAATCAATGGATAAGATACATAAGTATAGCCACTATTGTAACCTTGGAACATAACCTCATCGGACTTTTGGAACATTTCTACTGAATATGAGACATTTATATAACTCTATTGGAATTTGGACTCATAACATGATTGGAACAATGCTATTCCACTAAACAAGCTCTCTTTACCTCATTGCTCTTGTTGGGATAATTCTCTTAGGATCTACAACATATGACAACTTAAGAACTTCCGTCGTAAATAAGAACTAAGTGGGTCATGATTCGTCTAGGAGTAAAACATTATATCAACCTTAGTTGGATTACTATAGAACAACACTTTTGGGACCTTAGGACAATGAGCACTAATTAAGACACATGAACATAACCACTATTGAGCTTTTGGAACCTTATCAATGCATATGAGACATGTGATTCACAAGTGAGCAATGTGGAAGAAATATGCGACCATTACCCTTGGTAACCGGAAATAGGATATCTTAGAACATTTGGAACTTTTGACATGTTAGCCAGTGAGCACAATTCAACCAATGGTCCTGAGTCATATGATTCACCATTGACTAATGAATAAGGAACATATGAGTAACTCTAGTCAATTCTCGGATACGAAATACCTTAGGGTATTTCGGAATCAAATGAGTACTATGACAATGTGAACACCATATGTTGCAGAAAGATATAGAAGAATAACCTTACATACCTTTGCATCTTAATATGCATACACAAGCTTATATGAAGATACAATAGTCCAGCTTCTTCCTTATGTTTCACTCTACAATACAAGTCCACAATGAAACTATTGTTAACGATCATTTTCCGTATAAGTGTACCAAAACGACAATGAACTATATGAGCGCCATATAACTCCATTTCACTCCTTACAATACAACTCACTGCATTATCATACCAACAACACCTTCACATTACACACATTGACCAAGATTTCGTTCAACAATAGCATTTCGCATCTCCCTTACCCTTTATGCCTTCCCATTATCCTTCTGTCATACTTACTCTATCAATTTGCCTCATAACAACATATAAACAACTATCCACATTTTAATACAGTCCAACATTCCTTCATACGATACTTTAAAGTCATTACAACGACATCACAAGTTGTTAATTACATCCAAAAAGGGTATCGGGGCTTTCGGGGATCAAAGGAATACGAAAGCAACCAAAACACATTTCTGGACTGACCTGCGCAGCCACCTGCGCACGCAGGTCAGTCACATGCGCACGCAGATGGCCATTGGCAGTAGCCAGTGCCATCTGCGTTGGCATCTGCGCCCGCAGATGCCCTCGTCTGCGGGGCGGATGCCCGTTTTGGTCCAAAATGGCTTCGTTTTGGGTCTTTTGATGCCATGAATGGTCCATGATCATAACCAACTTCATTTTAACATATTTTTGATCATTCAACATGACAACCACCAGCCATGATTTCACAACACACATAACATCACCAAAACGACACTTTACGGCCAACATGCCACCAAAACCATAACCAATTTATCAATGAAATTCCAAACACTATACACAAGTATAAAACAAGTCAAGACTATAATCACATCTCATATATCAATATTGAATCCGTCAAGTTCATTTCCATCAAGATCACAAACCCATGTTCAAGTTTTCAAGCCATAAATCATCCTCCGATTTAGCAAACACAAATTGTTTTGCACATAGGGAACTTCTCCCTCTTCACCAACATAACCAACATGATATGAGTAGTCTCTCATGCACATAATATATTAAATCATAAGTATGAACACTTACCAAAGTGTGCAAGATGATGCCTTTGGCCCAAAAGATGAAAACCTAGAGTTTGAGTTGAGAGCAAAAATATTGGAGAAATTTCTAGAATTGGCATGGGTGTCCAAATGAGAGAAAAATCTGATTTTCTCTCTTATATAGGCCCCCCAAGTCTTTCTTATCCTTTTATCAACATTAATTGTTATGTTGAATGGGTCAAATGGGTCATAAATGGAAGAATGGGTCAAAATCTTGTGTTGGGCCATGTCTTCTCTTTATTTGTGGGTTCTATTTAAGGCCCAATAACTAGCCCAAATTTTTTAAATGCAAAAATCATCAAAGTTCTCATGTTTCTTTATTTCCATAAATGCTATAGGAATTAATCCGACTCCGAAACTTACGGGGTGTTACACGTGTACCTCGCTTTAGTGAGTTCAATTCTTCCACCTCACAATTTTTTCTCTAATTCGTGTATTAGTGCACTCTTCCGTCTAGTAGTCACACAAGAATGAAGAAATAATCAATTTTTGCTTCCTTAATTTCTAGATCCCAAGTCTTCAAATATGTAGATAATGTCTACGGAAGCAAACTAACAAATCATGTAAATACAAAAATCTTATAGGGCAATATAAACATCTACTATAGGCTCTACTTCATATCAAATAAAAATAGAATTGTTACCACATTCAAGCCCAGCCATCACAACTAATCAGTGCACCTTCTCAAAGACTCTGCCAGAAGAAGTGAAGTTGAAGTGAAGTTGAAGTGAAGTCGATGATAGTTATACTTTAGCTACGACATTCCTTTATCTCCTTGAATCTTGAGTTGTGTGCTTGTACAATAGGTAGGATCATCCTACCAATACAAAAACAACAACAACAAAAAAAAATTAATCAAGTGGATTATCCTACCAATAAAGTTATAAAATATGCAATTTGTTTTCACCCGTAAAAAAAAATACAAATATTTTTTCAAACGCGTGACAAAAACAGATGATATGCCATTATGACTTCAACTCATTCAAACTTCACAACTTAATACTTTAGATAAAGTATACAAGGAAATTGACAGAGGAGAAATTAAAAATGCATTGAAAAATGACTATAGTTAATAATAAAGGTAAATTATGAATTGTCAGGAATGTCGAGCTTAATGCGATTGCCAAACAATATATAGTGAGTACCAGTAAAAGCATTAATTCTTGTTAACTTTTTACAACATCTACATGTGATGTTGATATAAACGGATTAATTTGACAATTGGTATAGAGTTGGATCATTGAAAAAAAGAAAAGCAATCAAAAAAACTAAAAGCGGCAGAAAATAACCAAAATTTTCATGTGCGTGGGACACTCAAAAGATTACAACAATAAATAAATAATAATTAAAAATAGCGCATATAGTACGATTAAAAATTTATTCAAGTTAGCAAAGATGTGAAGTTCATAAAATAGAAGTGCAGGGTTTGTGTTCCATATTATACACTTAGAAATAGCCCCATTACACTCTAAAACATGTGTGCTATGTGCAGGGTAGCGGGTGGGGGTTCCCGAGAACCCACACCCACTACGGTAGAACCTATAATTACATTAAAAATTGTATTAAAACCAATAAGTATTTTCTTATAGGTAACCCATAACCAAAGGTATTGTTATGACCGTGGCAAGGAAGTCACTTTGAAGTGCCATGTTCCAGTTACGCGCGGGTTCGACTCCTGGCAGGGAGCAACTTTTTTGTTCAAGTCTTTTTATTAGGAACCCATAAGTTTAAAATCTTGGATCCGCCTCTGGCTATGTGGTAAGACAAACCACCACAAGAAGTCAACATGACAACCAAAGAAGTAAAACAGAGGTTCTATACACTTGTAGTAGTAAAGCATTATTAACAGCAGAGAGACTTCACATGTTGCCTGAATGCTTCACTTTATAAAAGATGATTATCATCACTCAAAGCTACAAACAAGATGCTCTTTGCCTAATAACATTTTGCCCCATATGATGTGGAGTGTCGTTTGTTCAAAAAGCAAACACTAACCTAACACACACACGAGTTTATATAGGAATGTCCGGCTTAATAAGTTATTATGTACTACTATTCACAGTTAGAACTCATTGCCACCATGTATCACAATAAAGAGTCAGTTGATCTCTTGATGCATTAAGAGCTTCTCATCTAGATTGTCAGTTGGACAATCCAGAGAATCTCTAGAATAGGCCCTATCAGGTAAACAAACACAAATGTTCTGATTGTTGGATGGCAACAGTCCTTGGACAAAATCGATCAGGACAACATTTTGAATAAGCACATGACTTAATAGTCAATAATTTTGACGAATGTTAAACCATTATATTAAGATGATTTAACATAAGACTATGCCATTATTTCTTTAAAGATTCAATACCTAGTCAGCTATTTCTTGGCCCTTTGACTGGAAAAGGATTGGTCAACGCCGCTTGTATTCATTCATTAATCTTGAGTTCCGGAAATGAGCATCCAAGGCTACCTTTCCTTGGATACACGTTAAGCCAAAGATGCAACCTTTTCATTATGGAACTTATCCCACATCTTTCCATTGAATGCCTGCACAAGTATATCAGACCAAGTTATTTTCAACTAATAACTATGACAAAGCTATATTTTTTAATAAGTAGAAACCACATACAGTTTATGAAGATGGCTAGAGATAGTACAACACCACAAATTTAAGGCTGGTACAATATGTGCTCTTTTTCTTTAATAAATACAATATGTACTTCACAAACCACAGAAATCTACAACCACCAGGAAAATGGTATTGTAAGAGAAAACTTGGTATTGTAAGAGAAAACTAACCTCATAAAAGGAGATGATATGCGAACACCATGTTTATGAAGACATAACCAACATTACATTTGTTCTGAAGCAGTAAAACCATAGAAATAATTCTGGCTTTCAAATATAATAAAGAAATATACTATAGTACCTTGAAATCAATAGGCAAGTAGAAGAAAACGATCATATGTATTCTTATGATTCTCATTAATTGTTGTGAGTTGCATCTTTCAGGCATTCTTGAGCTAAAAACAAAGGTTGGGGATATTTTTGGACCAAAAGATGGAAGGAGGATATTCAGGAGTCATTTTCTAAACGTTAGTAATAATTTGAGAAAAATAGTGAAAGACGATTGCCTATTGCAAAGTCTTTTAATGAAGTCTTTCAAGGAAGCTTCACAAGGAATGATTTTTCATTGACACTTTGTGCTTTCCATCTCAAGCAAACAGGCAAGAACTTACCAATAGTTGAAAGTTGAAACTCAATAGCGAGAATGTTTTGGATATTCTATAAATAATGCACAAAAACAAATAGTCACAATTAATACATTTAAGAAAGCAAAGGTTACCAGTACCCCTTCAAGAGAAAATATTATCAAGCGCTAAATGAACCAGATTCTATATCAGAACCACCAACATGACAAACATGAAGGCACTGAATTCTCCCAGGAACATCACCTGCAAGTGTTGAACATAAATCAGACTTTGAGAATATGTAGTATCCTCCAAATAGAAAGATATGTTCAGTTTAACATGAAATAACCTAATGAGAAGACAAATAACATAAAAAACCAAATTTTATTACATAATGTCATGAAAGCCATATATCCATAGAGAAATTATATAATACCCGAAAAAGTATCACCTACCAGTAGTTCACCAGAAATATTCGTTTACACTTAGTTATCTCAGATAGAATAATGTCACGGACAAATCAACTTAATAGAAAGCTACCAATAAGTTCAGCTTCTAAACCAGTATCAACTAAGGATATTAATTTTATCCGATTGACAGAAAACAACTGGCAAAACCACTGGGAAAGGTTGCTTATGCTTGAGTACTTTTATCTACTTAAGTTAACTATCTATAACAATAATGAAAATTTGATTTCCAGTACACCCACTGAGATTCAAGAGTTCCTTCCAAAATCTAGTAATTATAAATTAAAAGGAATTATAGAAATATTAAAAAAAATTCCCTCAGGTCTAATAATAAAACTTGAAGTTAGTAAATTTCTGGCTACGTGAAAGACATTAACTGAATGCTACGCAGAAAGTCCTTCAAGAAGTAGATAAAATAGTTTGTGAAACATTTGAATACACTTCTTACTATATTTGACATTTGGGTATAAGATATTGGAAGATAAAATCTAGTCAACGTAAATGCTATAGGATCTCCACATGTGAAATGTATCAAACAAAATGGTAAACACTCGTTTACAAACAGGCATAAACCCAAAATTCAGACAAAAATATTTAATCTGCTCACAAACAGAAAACTTTAATCTCAACATTCTTTTCTAGTCGTTTGATACTTTTAGTTGGTATTATTGAATTCAGACTTCATCAACATAATCCTCCACAATAACAACAACATACCCAGTGTAATCCCATAAAGTGGGGTCTGGGTAGGATAAAGTGTGCGCAGACCTTACCACTACCTTAGGGGTAGAGAGGTTGTTTCCATTAGACCCTCAGCTCAAGGAAAAACATTTCAAAGCAGTGTTAAAAACCCAAAGATAATAACCAAACTCAAAAGAAAAAGAAAGTATAAGACTAATACCACGATTAATAGTACAACTATTATTAGTATAGAATAAGCCACACAACGCTCAACTATCTAACTAACCTCCTACCCTAGTATGTGTCCTCCATAACCTCCTATTTAAGGTCATATCATCGGTAAGCTGAAGTTGCATTATGGAGGACATGAAACAATCCTCAATTAACATGAAATAAAGAATTTACTATTATACATGAAAACAAAGAAAACATATATCAACTTGTAAAACTCTACCTGTACAACTTCAACAATAGTCTTCATAGTACCTGTGGCTGCTCTCTCTGTCCCCTTCAAGATGACCAATTTACCGAATGTTATATTTTATCATTTGCACTTATTCTCCAAATCTAAAGAACAAAAGATGGATTTATCATGTGACCAACTTATCCTTTACACAATCGTACGTTAAGATTTTGAAAGGGGGTTTACTTGAATTTAAGCCCTCAAATGGAAATAAAACACTACTTATAGAAGCAGAGATTAATAATGTAGTGGACGAAAATACCGGGGTATTAGGATCATCAAGATACAAATTTTCAATTATAGATGAAAAAGAAAGCAAAAAATGTCAATACATGTTCAAATAAAAAGCAGACATCACTTAACTTTTATATATTCAACAATTTTCTGCTAACATTTAAATAAAGATAAGAAAGACTTACACATCAGCTTGCATATATACTTCAGAGCCAAGAATAACCAGAGTCCTGAGATCGGTTATATTGTTCTTCTCCAAATTCTCTATATTACTTCTTAAATCAGAGCTAAAAGAAGATAAGGTTAAGAAAACTGCATAGACCTTATTCCAACGTCAATTTTCATATAAGTAATTAAACAATCAGTATAATAACGGATCCTTCGTTGAAAATTTTTAGTATTATGTATATAAGTTATTATACTAAGTACATAGATCAAAAGTTACTTCTGCTACATGTATTAAATCTTGAATTGCACTAAGCTTTTGCTATGCACGAGGGTTCACGTAAGCACCGAATCACAAAGGTCTATTGTATACAATCTTACGCAGAAAATTATTTCTACAATTCGAAACCGTAATAAAAACAGGTCAGTTAACTTCACAACAACATAATTTTATTTTATTTTTCAACCACAAGAACATAATTCAAATTTGATAAATGATATAGCAAATTATAATCATAAAAATTTATCGAAATTGTCTTCGCCTGAACTTGATCAACCAAAGCAATATTAAAACCAAAACCAACTTCCATCTTGCTCAAATTAGACAATGCAAATCTTTAAAGAAGAAACCAAGAACCTAAAACCAAACATACGAAAGCTTTTTTTTTTTTTAGTTTTTCTATAAACCCAATTACAAGCACCTTAACAAAGAAATAAACACGGTAGTAAAACTCCTAATATAAACAAAGAAAAAACTCAAAGAATCCTAGTATAATTTTACTTATGTGCGTAGCTTTTCTATTCGGACTTGGTTAATTCTTATATTGTTACTAAATATTTAGGACTTTAATCATAAAAGGAAAAAAGGGATTTTTGTAGTGGGTTTTTTAATGTTTTTATTAGTAAAAAAAATAGTAAAAAGACAATTTCGTCTAAAGCAAAGACTTTTAATGAAGGGCAAAAGTTCAAACAACTTTTCTAAGGACCTTCACACTTTTAATATATTAGAGATTAGAGATTAGAGATAGAGATTAGAGATAAGATCAAAATCAAAGGTAGACTAGTTGTAGCTAAGAAATATTGGGGAACACAGTCCTAGTTTCATTTCTCTATTAATAATAAACCACAATTTACTTCAATTATATGATCAAACATTTTAGTCCTTTTAATTTCAATTTCATATGTTAACCCCCGTTTGAAATATCGACTATTGGTTTGAATAACCACTTGTGGCATATTTCTCGCTATATTTCCTATGGGATTCGACCCTAACCTTGATGGATTCTATATTTGATGATGATTGCTTTATATTTTTTCGAAGGTGTAATTTGGGTGTATCAGCCGACTGAATGTTTTTCTAAAAAGAAAAAAGGTCGACTGAATAGGAAGTATCGGCTAAATCTACTATGTTTATGGAAAGTTTTATTGGAAAAGAACTACCGAAATAAATGACTATATGGAAAATCTTGTTAACATTTTAATTAGTGTCCTTTTTAGTTGATGAATCCTCTACTTCTACAAAAAGCCTTATAATTCCATATTCTTCTTCATCGACCTTTTTTTTACTCTTGCTGTGATTTGTTTTTTGTCTCAGCTTTCTCTCTACCTTCATCAATTTTGTCCTGATAACTTTGATTCGATTTTCAAGTTTTCTTTGTCATAAAATCTCTCCTTTTTTACACTGTTGATTTGAACATAATATTAATTGTTATGTCAACTTATGTTTCTTAATTTAACTTAGAATGTGGTCTTAATTGAGCCTATTTAAAATTTCTGTTATTCATAACTAATATTCTTCATCTCCTAATATAATATACCAACCAGATTCATATATTCAAGTAAAATAATCTCCGCGTCTCATAAAATTACTTTTGTTATAAAATTGTATATTATTATCATTCTAACTGTAACAAACACTTTTTACGATAATAATGCAATGAACTCGATTAGCGAAGTTATCGAAATTAACATCTTATAAAGTGATACGATTGTATCATGATAATAAAAGTCTTAGTCATCGGATGTGGGGCAATAAAAGAGTATAAGAGAGAACAAATGAAGGTTCTTGAAAGGTTGTGACATTAGTTGACGAAGAGGTAATAATTCCTTTTTTCTTTGTCTTATATTTTATATTTTTTCATATATATTTTACCCATTAAAGTTTAATTTTTGGAACCCAACTCAAACAATCAGAAATATACAACTACTGACGCATGATCAATTTCCACTTCCTCCCTCTCCACACCACCCCAACCCCCTAATAGCTACTCTAGAATTACTAATAGAACACCATCCATCATTCTCTCGATATACTCCACTTGAATTGATTGAAAACTGATAACGATTTTAGTCGGAAACTAGAATCAAAACGCAAAAAATTGAAAAGAAGAATAGGATATGTGAAATTATCGAAATTCGATCGGATTTATGAGCAACAAAGTCATAGAAAAATAACTGCAGCAAAAATGAAAAGAAAAGGCTCGCAAGTGTGAAATTTTTCTCTGTATTGAAGCAGCAAAATACTAAGTTACAAGAGTCTTAAATAGATAAAATGAGTAAACAAAAGAACAGTTTTATTCTCCTAAAATATCAGAATCTTAAAACTGAATCCACTATTCCTATATCCTAAAGACTAGGGAACAACTTAATTGACTCCTAAATAAATGCAACAACCAAAACTACCACTCCACAAAGCTAGTACGTTGCCAACATTCCCTCCCTTAAACTGAAGTATCTTTCAGTTTAATTTGCAAACACCGAGCTAATCACGTAGCTTTAGGAATGACACAGCATTCAAGGGCTTCGTGAACATGTTTGCGACCTGCTCTTCACTTCTACAATAAATAAGGCTAATCTTTGCTTCCTTAGTTAGATCACACAAGAAGTGATACTTCACATCTATATTCTTACTTCGTCCATGTTCAACTGAATTCTTTGAAAGATTAATCACCGAAGTATTATCACAATAGGTTGGCGTTGGTCCTCCCTGCTTAAAATGAAGTTCTTCAAGAATATTCTCAGCCAAACAGCATGACAAGCACATGATGTTGTATCAACATACTCTGCCTCGGTAGTCGACAAAGTTACAATAGGTTGTTCTTTGAAGACCAAGAAATAACTCCAGACCCCAACAATAAAACATATCCTGATGTACTTTTCTTGTCTTCAAGATTTCCAGCATAGTCACTATCAGTGTAACCAACCAAATCTCCAGTTGCTTTCTTCTTATAAAAAAATTCAAAGTTACTGGTAACATTCAAGTACTGCTGAATCCTCTTAGTAGCTTGTAGATGCATTCTTTTGGACTCTCCATGAACCAGCTAATGAGACTTATAACATGCATAACATTAGGCCTTGTTGCCATAAAGTACATCAAGCTTCCCACGATTTTCCTGTATAAAGTGTTGTCCACTTTTCTCCCTTCTGGTTCTTTGACGAGCTTCAAACCCTTCTCCATTGGTGTGCCCACAGTGTTGCAGTTTTTCATCTAGAATTTGTCCAGAATATCTTGCACATATTTCTTTTGAGAAATAAAAATACCATCAGCAGATTGATTTACTTCTAGACCAAGAAAATAATGCATCATATCCAAATCCGACATGTCAAACTCAACCATCATGGACTTTTTAAAATTCTTAATCATAGCCATATCACTTTCGGTATAAATTAAGTCATCCACATAAAAACACACCATTAAGACCCCTGCACCCTTCTTTTTTATATAAAGAGTATGTTCATATGGACACTTTCGAAATCTCTCCTTTAAAAAATAAGCATCTATACGACTATACCAAGCTCTTGGAGCTTGTTTTAGTCTAAACAGATCTTTTTTCAATATAAACACTTTATTCTTAGTATCAAATTTTATGTATCCAGGAGATTGTTCGATAAATACCTTTTCCTGTAGTTCACTATGTAGGAAGGCAGACTTCACGTCCAACTGGAAGATTTTCCAAGCAAACTGAGCAGCCAAGACGATCACCAACCTTATGGTATCTAACCGAGCAATAGGAGCAAACACCTCTTCATAATCAACACAATATTCTTGCTTATAGCCTTTTGTCACTAAGAGAGCTTTGAATTTGTCGACCTCTCCATTTTCCTGCAGCTTCGTTTTGTAAACCCATTTGACACCGATAGTTTTCTGATTTTCTGGAAGATTTGTCAACTCCCAAGTATCATTTTTTTCAATTGATCTTATCTGTTCATCCATGGCTTGCTGCCACTTTGGATCTTTGACGGCATCGGTAAATGATATAGGATCACAATATGAAAATAAAGAAAAATGACTAACTCTATTTCCAGATTTACTAATCCCATATACTTCAAAATCTCCAGTCCGGCTTAGTGCACCTTTGCTACACTGAGGACGTTCTGTAACACCTCGTACCTTCCCAACCCTACTTGACGACATTGAACAATGATTATTTAGGTGTCGAGAGCCATACGTGTGTATTTTGTAATGCTAAGGATGAGAAAAATTGAATTTGGCCTCGTATATGGGATTAAACCTTTGTGGAAGTGTTTTGTGATTTTCATGGGACAGTTGTGGGGTTCAAAATGAGGTTAAGAGGACCTCTAAACAAAGGATATTAGTATCTAACCGAACCCGCGAAGAAAAGTCGAAAAATGCAATTTTCGACAAAATTTAAGGAGGGGCGCGTTTGGGACCGTGCCACGCCGCTCTGGGCTAAAATTTTTAGCCCAGAGGCAGTGGGTTGGCGCGCCCAGGAGCGTGCCACCTTGGGATTTCCACTTTTTCGAAAGTTGGAAATTTCTAAGTCCCAAGGGTATCCGGGGACGTACCGAGCCGATTTTTGCCACGTATCTTCTACAACATATATGAAATGAGTAAAATATTATATTGGCATGATAAAATTACTCGAGAACAAATTTGGGGTCAAAATGACGATTTTACCCTTTTGGGCAAAATAGGTCATACGTGGCTAGAATCACTTGTTTTTGGGATTGAGGCTACAAATATGAATAGCATGAGGAGGAATATTGTCGTAACGCATATGAAATGAATTAAACATGCGGAATTATGGATATGGGTTATTGGGCCCAACATTAGGCCAAAAATGAGATGAAAACACATGGCCCAAAATGGGTCAAAATGACCCATTCTTGCAAAGAGCTTCTAGAACACACATTAAATGTTAAGAGTGGATAAGGATGGACTTATAGGCCTATATAAAGGGCAAGAAAGCTGATTTTTATTGCCTTCAAAGTTCCATGCCTTTTTAAGATATTTCTCAACATATTTTCTCCAAACCCTAAAGATTCAAAGACAACTTTTGGAGCAAGATCATCCTTTCTCAAGCTTAGGTAAGTGATTCTTCTTATACATTAACATATTATAAGCATGAGAGAATATGTATATCATGTTGGTTGTGCTTGGAAATGTTGGATATGGTACTTTGTGCTTTTGTATAAGATTTGTGATCCATGGGATTTGAACTTGAATTAGGACTTGTGCCTTTGATGAAAGATCATGGTATGGATAAAATATGAACGTCTATGGTGTTATTTTTGTTGTTAAACTTGTTCTTGTCTATAAGTGTAAATTGTGGGAATTTGGCCGATATGTGCTATGAAGTGTATTAAGGTGAATTGATGGCATAAGTATGATGTGGTGATAATGGAGAGTGGAAAGTGTGAACTTGGCATGACATGCTATTGGTTATCATGTGTTGGTCAATGTTGGGAATATTGTGGGATTTTTGGAATAATACTTTCATGAATGGTTGTGTCAAGTGGGACATGGCATGTTTAAAGGCAAACATGAGAATGTTACTTATTATATGCATTAAGTAGTTGGTGGTTAATGTTGGCTCCGTTGTGTATTTTTGTTGTAGAGTGGAACATAAGGAAGGAACGGAACGATTGTATACGCATTTAAGATTGTGTGTGGGTATTGAGAATACAAGGTATGTAAGGTTACTTTGTTCGTATCTTTTTGCGGTACGTCGTATTCACATTGGCATTATGCTAGTCCTATCCCGAAATGTGCTAAGGTATTCTATATCCGTTTAGAAATGGTTATTATTACATATTCCCTACTCCTTGATCACGTGGGAATTGTATGTCTCATATTCGTTAGTCAATGTTCCAAAAGCCCAAAAAGGTTATGTTCCAAAGTGCCAATAGTGGCTATACACATACCTCTTGTTCATTGACTTGTGTTGAATGATTCCAATAATGTTATCTATTGTTGAGTCCTATACTCCTCATTCATGAGTTATTGTGGTTCATGGGTTACATAATTATGGACATGTTCCAAAAGTCTCAATCATGTTGTGTTCTTGAGTTTCCAAGAATGTTGTGGCTATGTACATACGTTAATCTCTCATCATTGATTGTATCACTCTCTCATAAGAGGATGAATCCATTCCTCACAAGTATCAATCAATCAAAAGTAAAAGAAGTAAGTAATGCTTAATTGGTTGTTGTTGAGCACAGGGGGCAATCCAGAGGGGTGAACACCCTGGTCGGAACGAACCTGTTTTGTTGGAATAGATCGCAATCTAAGGGGCAT
Organism: Capsicum rhomboideum; assembly: GCA_031232105.1. Taxonomy (NCBI): domain Eukaryota; kingdom Viridiplantae; phylum Streptophyta; class Magnoliopsida; order Solanales; family Solanaceae; genus Capsicum; species Capsicum rhomboideum. Next base: position 5,500,035 of record CP124710.1, on the reverse strand, counting down.
AAGCCTGGCTGGAACGATCCTAAAACTATGCTATGGTGGATCGCAATCTAAGGGGCATAAGCCTGGCTGGAACGATCCCAATAGTATGTTATTTACCCACTGATCAGTCGGGGCCCGGGTAAGTTATGATGTGAGCAATGAGGAATAAATCATAAAGAGAAGAACTTAATTTATGTAAGCTACACTGTTCCACATATGCAAATCGATGAGTTGTTCATGTTGCCTATCCTATTACATTTTGATTCTATTGATGTCTTTATAACAAGTTTCTTATGGCCTTACATACTCAGTACATTCTCCGTACTGACCCCTCTCGGGGGATTTACCTTACTTGCTGCAGGCGCAGGTACTAGTAGGCCTCCACTGTAGGTTGCGAATCTTTTGCCGACTTTTGGTGAGCTCCAGTTGGTTCGGGGCTTCCTTAGTTGCTATGTACATTCATTTTGGTATTGTATATGAGTATAGAGCGGGGTGTTGTCCCGACTCTAGGGTTGTCATAGCAATGTATCTGTAGAGGCTTTTGTAGACTTATGTGGGAACAGAATGTAAGATATGTATGCTCATTTTGGTTTGTTGGCCCCAACGGCCAAGTTGATATATATCTATATATGGCATATGTTTCCATATCCGTTTCCGTATCCATGACTTTTGCATAGTTGCATGGGGTTTCATCAGGTCCATATGAGGAGATGTATGCACGTGTTCATAAGCAAAGATTGGTTCTCTCGGGCCATGTCGGCTTCGGGTGCCAGTCCGGCCCGAATGGGATTTCGGGTCGTGACACGTTCATTGTTGAACTGAGCATTACCGGATTCATGTTCAACACCTCCAGCGTCTTGTACTGTTGGACTTGCTTGTGAACTAATCTCCAAAGGTTTTTTTGGTTCTTCTTCTTCTTCAACAGAAAATGGAATATGTTGAGATGAACTGTTATCGCTCCAATTCCAGATTGCTTCTTCATCAAAAATAACATCTCAGCTAATAATAATTTTCTTGGTAATAGGATTAAACAAGAGATAATTTTTTGATTTGTCATCAACACCAAGAAAAATGCATTTTTGGCCTTTATCATCCAACTTCTTCCCCGCAGCATCTGAAATGTGCACATATGTTATACACCCACAAATCCCAAAATACTCAACATTTGGTTTACGCCTGCTCCAAGCTTTATGAGGTGTCATAATTCGAATAGAGCTGGTAGGACATCTATTCAATATATGAAGGCTCCAACGAACTGCTTCTGCCCAAAAGTCTCTTGGTAATCCATTTCTCTTCAAAAGTCTACAGACCATATCAAGAATTGTGCAATTTTTTATTTCACACACACCATTCTCTTGAGGTGTGTAGGCTGCCGTAAGGTGCCTTTTAATTCCATGCTTCTCACAAAATTCTACAAATTCTAGTGAGTTGTATTCTCCACCCTGATCAGTCCGCAAACACTTAATTTGACAACCAACTTCATTTTCAACAAGCACTTTAAACTTCTTAAAAGTTTCAAATGCTTCAAATTTTTCTCTTAAGAAACTGACCCATGTATTTCTGCTATAATCATCAATGAAGCTAATGAAATACATTTACCTCCATTAGATGTAAGACTTATCAGACCACAAATATCTGAGTGTACCAACTCCAACACCTTCTTTGCCCTCCAAGACTTTCCTATTGGAAATGGTTCACGATGTTGCTTGCTAACTACACTCTTCACATACTTCATCAGGAGATTCAAGTTGCAGAAAACCCAACACCAACTATTTTTACTTTAAGAACTTCAAGCTTCCAAAGTTTAAATGCCCATAACGAAAATGCCACTTCCAAGCATCCTCTTTCACTTTGGCAGAAAGACAAGATTTTATGGAGTTGTGAAGATATAAAAGGAACAAGTGATTTGACGACATGTTAATCTAAGCGATTAACCCCAAACGAGGATCTCGTATCTTACAAACTCCACATTTGATATTAAGTTCATATCCCTTTTCTTGAATCTGCCCAACACTTAATAAATTTGTCTTCAATGCAGGGACATAAACCACATCACTTATGGTATGAATAGAGTTGTTTTTGGTTAAAACTTGTACCTTCCCTTTTCCCATGGCAGAGACCACTGAATTATCTCTGAATCTCACAGTATCTTGAAAAGTTTCATCCAACTCTGAGAATGCCTCTTTTTGCCCACACATGTGATTACTATAGCCGACATCGAGATACAATAAATTAGTGGAAGCTTTCTCTTTGGAAGTATATGCCATCAAAAGTGAAACCTCTTCTTCTCCTTACTTTGTTTTCACATCTTCCTTTCTCTATGCAAAATTAGATCTGCCACCACGGTTCTTGTTTAAATTGGTACGACACTCAGATCGGTAGTGTCCAAATCGATCGTATCGATAGCATTCAACTTGAGACTTGTCACGCTTTTTTTTCTTTTTCCTGGGAATCACCAGCTCTATTTTTCTCCTTTTTCTGGTGCTAATTGTTTCCTTTCCATTTGGCTTTCTCTGGATCTGTTCCTTTTGAAGACGTCACTGCCTTGAATGCTACTTTATCCTTTTCTTGCAGATTTATTTTCTGCTCATGAACCAACAAAGAACCCTGCAACTCGTCATAGAAAGAGTATCGATATCTTTGGATTCTTCAATTGAGGAAACAATATAATTGTACTTTGCTGTCATTGAGCGAAGTATTTTCTCAATAATGGTAACATCCTCCAGTTTTTCGTCATAAAATCGCATTTTATTTGCGATAGATAATGTCCTAGAGAAATAACCTATTACCGATTCACCACCTTGCACACGTAGAGCCTCAAACTCACCATGGAGTGCTTGAAGCTGCACTTACTTTACCTTCATCGTTCCTTGATACTTCTTCTTCATGGAATCCCATATTTGTTTAGAAGTATCCTTGCAAAGAATGGTTTCCAGTATTGAGCGATCAATAGCCTGAAAAAGGTAATTCTTCGCTTTGAGATCCTTTAACCTTAGATTGTCCAACTCTACTCTTTGTGCTTCCGACAAGGCAGTACCAGTGGATGGCTCTTGCACGCCAATACTAATAGCTAGCCAAAACTCTTTGGACCTAGGAAAGTTCTCCATCAACATGCTCCAATGGTCGTAATGACCATCGAAGCATGGAATAATGGCCTGTAGGGCTGTGTAAATTTTGGGTCAAACCATTAACCTGAACTGATAATCGAGTTATCGGGTTAATGGTTTGAATTATTGGGTTTACGATTTGGTTCTCGATTTATTTTCTACAGATATTGGGTTAATGGATCGAGGCTCGGTTTGGGCTTAATATTTATTGGTTAACCCGATAAATTGATAAGTATGGCCCCTTGTACTTTTTGATTGATAGCCAGACATCACATTACAATGGCCCATTACTGATTACCCCTAAGTGACCCAATGGCCCATTACCCCCAAGTATTCAATCTCATTTCAGTAAATACATTAGGGTGAGAGTCAAGACCTCAAGTATCATTCTCAAAGCTGCCTCAAAAATTTTCTCAGGTCTCTTGCTAAAGAATCAAAAGACTCATTTTTTGCTCAAGACCTCAAGTTTCAAAGAATTTCTCAGTTCTCAGTTCTCCAGTCGTAAGTCATAAGTCTTTAATTTTCATTTCATTGTTTTAGGGTTTCTGGTGGCCAATTTGGGGGTGGTACAGAAGCACATGCACCTTTTAAGTAGTATGAGTATGATCCAATGTATCACTTTTATGGGTTAATGCCTATATGGATCTTAATTTTCTGAATTCGCAAGTTTTAATTTTTTGAAGTTGCGAGTCTTAGTTTTCTGAATTTCACTACAATGATTTATGAGTTTCCTTTCTAGGTTTATGGGGATTAAGTATTTTTATGATTTTCAGTTTCTGAATTTCAACTCTCAACTCACTATTTCTGATTATTTTGCATCTTTGTGATGCTCTGAAGTTGGTGATTCTATACAGTTAGACCAACAAGTTAACAACTATGTGTTCTCTTATTCTCTTAGCGTCTAACGAGTTAAAGACTGTGTTTTGTTAATGTATAGAAATGAAAGTGATAATTGTTAGCGTCTGAATTTTTGATATTTAAGTGTGTGTTCAGCTCGAGTATTCACAATTTTTTGGTGCTTAAGGTTATGTTATATGACTTTTTTATGTGTTTTGTTGGCTCGTTGTTTGACTATTTCCTTTTAAAATCACAGTTCACACTCCACAGTGAGACAAATAGATGGCAGAAATTATTGTACTTGTGTTGTTTTTGCTTATGTGCTTATTATGCTTATATGAGGCTACTGCAACCATATGATTTTCTTATGTGCAAAGTAGACATTATAGTTACGCTGTTTTTGATCAAGTATGGTTCATTGTCTCTTAAATTTGGAGGAGTTGGCACTTTGAAGTGGATTTTTTGTACTAGAGTTTGAAGTGTTTACTTGTTTGAATGAGCTGTTTTTTTTGCTGCAGCCATGTGCTTGCTTGAGTTGTTCTATTTTTGCTAGTTGCCTCAACTTCTAATTATACTTTGAATGTTAACGGTTAACCCGATAATCCAACAGATAAAGATCAAAAACCGATAAATCGATAACCAATTAACCGATATCTTAATGGTTCTTCAACGGTTTAGCATGTATACAAACTGATAATGAATAAGTAAGACCACTAACTTTCATAACTGAACCAAACCGACGATACGTAGCCCTAGTGGCCTGAACAAAATTTTCAGAGGCAATCATTTTGCTGCTGCAATAGTACTACAAAAAAGAAAAAGATCTTTCTGGCTCGGATACCAAATGATAGAAAATTAACTGCAGCAAAAATGAAAAGAAAAGGTTCGCAAGTGTGGAATTTTTCTCTGTATTGAAGCAGCAAAATACTAAGTTACAAGAGTCTTAAATAGATAAAACGAGTAAACAAAGAAACACGTTTATTCTCCTAAAATATTTGAATCTTAAAACTGACTCCACTATTCTTATAGCCTAAAGACTAGGGAATAACTTAATTGACTCCTAAACAAATGCACCAACCAAAACTACTACTCCACAAAGCTAGTACGTTGCCAACACAAAGGACTCTATACCTTCACCTCTCAATTGAATCCAATCAAATAATAATAAATCTGACTCAATCAAAGACGAGAAAATCAAATTGAATCAACAAATGAGTGACTCAATATGAAAATCAAATAAAAGAGTTCTAAATCAACAATGGGAATCCATCCTTCACTAATCTAGATTCAACTACACTAAGCTAATCTAACCTAAAGGGAATCCACCCTTGAACTACAATCTCAAAGAGTAATCTCAATTCATCAAAAGCTAAAAACGAAAATGGCTAAGACAACTATTTATAGTTATTGCCTTTGCACTCAATAGCCTATTACAAAAATAGCCCAAATTGACTATTTAGGAAATAACCTACAAGGGCCCGTCTTGATTGCCCAAATGGCATCTTGATTGCCCATGGCCTTGTGTATTCGTTGTTCCATAGCTTTCTCCAAGCTCCAAGCTATCATCCATATGTGGAAGCCCCTCCTAATGTGCTTCAAGCTAACGATGCTCGTATGAAAAATAATGGCAACCAATAAAAAATGGTAATAAACAACACCACCCCCTTACACACAAAAATAATAACTATAAATTCAGCTTTGTCTAAACAGCACAGAAAGGGTTGGTCTAGAGCAATTCAAACTTGACCATTTTCATTCTTATGTACTGGTGTTTGCACATGACACAAAAATTAATGCTATCCTTTTCAATGAAATATCGAAAGGTGGGAAATTTTTTTTATAGCAAGATAAATTTTGCTAAATCACAAATAAACGCATTAATGGGGTCAATTCTAATTTTCTATCAGTCAACAAGGAGATTGAGGTTGGCTTCATCGAGAACGCTATAGTTCAAAAATACAACAATCCCTTTTCTACAGTTTTTTTTTCAAACAATGGCGTTTCGTTCAAAGATTAAACATTACATACCGTGGGAACTATCTTGGATAATTCCTTTAGGTTTCATCAACTAATCTAATATTCAATATAAATATAATATTTTACTCGTATTTACTTAACAATAGATATTTAATTTTTCTTTGTATATATATTTGCCATCATCATGAGTTCTAAGGCCTTCACAAGAAGAAGAAAATAAAGAAAGATGGTACATATGAATGAAGTTGAACTTAGTTTATAAAAAAATTCATGAAAGAAAAGAGTCTTTGTTTAAAAATATCTTCTCTTTGTTTCACTTGTTCACTTACTACAATGTAAATTTAAGGATTTACCCTTATTTGTCTAATTGAAAAATTCAGACAAGATCTAAAAATTATAATTTTATGGGGCGAATCATCAAAAATAGAGAATGGATTGCTACAATAAAAGTTTACTGTTGAAAATCCTATTATAGCTTCTATGATGTTAAGACTACACTATTTCTGATGATTTATAATTTTTCGATCACCTCTGAATTTCTCAATTAAACAAACAAGTTTAAATTCTTAAAGTTACATTGTAGTAGGTGAACAAGCAAAACTAAGAGAAGACATTGTTAAACAAACACTTTCCCTTCATGATTATTTTTTTTTATATAAACTAAGTTCAACTTACTTCTCATCCATAAGTACTATCTCTCTTCATTTTCTTCCTCTTGTGAATGTTTTAGAACTCATGAAGATGTCAAATATATTAACAAAAAAAATCAAATGTGTATTGTTAAATGAATACGAGTAAAATATTAAATTTATATTGAATGTTAAATTAATTGATAAAATCTTAAGAAATTACTCAAAATTGTTCCCATGATGTGCAATGTTTCATCTTCAAACAAAACGGAATTGTTTGAAAAAGAACGGTAAACGGGACTATTGCATTCTTGAACTATAATAATGTTGTCGATGAATCCAACCTCAATCTCCTCGTTGATTGATAAAAAATTAGGAATGGCACCATTAATGCATCCATTTATGATGTAGCAAAACTTGTCTTGCTATAAATATTCCCACCTTCCGATATGTTCATTGAAAAGTATAGGATTAACTTTGTGTCGTGTAACAACACCAATACATAAGAATGACCATGGTCCAATTCAAATTGCTCTAGACCCTCCCTTCATGTGATGTTTAGACAAAGTTCAATTTATAGTTATTATTTGTGTTTGTAAGGGGGTGACATTGCTTATTACCATTTTCTGATCGGTTGGTGTTGTTTTCAACCAATTAGTCTATGGGAACATGCGTTGCACGTTTATTCCAAGTTATTTATACAAAATTTGAATTGCTAATGATTTACTCCCTCTATTTCAAAATAATTGAATTGTTGAGACTTTTTTTATAGTTCAAAATAATTGAATTGTTCAAAGTTCAAGAGAATTTTTTAGACCCTTTTTCATAATTACCCTTCATTTACAACTTAATTTTCTTGATTAATGTTTTGGACTTAATTTTTTAAGTAATCAGTTTTAAGAAACTTAATTTTCTTGAAACTTTCTGACACTAATGTGGCTGAATTTTCATCAACATTGTGATCTACTTCAACATTGAGGTCAGGAAGTTCATTTGTATCAAATGGAATATTTAGATCAAATTGTGTTGTAGCCATGTTAAATTAACTAAGAATCATGTTAAAGTAAACCTTTTTTATAAAAAAAATTTAGAGGAAAATTAAATTTTTAAATTTGACTCAATCTAAATTTTAAGGTTTTACCTCCAAAAATTTATTCAATTAAGAGGTTTAGTCATTCTAAGAGCCACGTTTTAAATTTTGCACTAGGAATAAATTGATCACATAAGTGAGTATTGGGAGTAGTTTTGATGATTAATGTTTTTACTTTTCAAAAATAGTTTGACAATTAATTAAAAAGGGCAAAAATGAAAAAACAAATTGACTAATTTATGTCTTACTTGATATAAAACAATAAGAAATAAGAACAGGAAGAATAGACAGAAAAGAGGAGACTTCTTTATTTCTATTGAGAATATCTTAAGGGGTGAAATACAATGAAGGAAAATCCCTTTATTTATAGGGAAAAACTGACTTTGTCCCAAAGTTAGGGTTTCTAACTTTTCTAGAAATAAACATTCACTATATATGGTAATACATTTATAACACTCCCCCTTGAATGTCTAATTGATATATAATATGCATATAGGTTGCCTCATTAAAAACCTTACAAGGAAAACTCAGTGGGATAAAACCTCGTAAGGGAAAAAGAGTACAACGCGTATTAGCTCCCCTAATGAGAACATCCTTGAATCTTCGCATCCCGATCTTGTGCACCATCTTCTTGAAAGTTGCAGTTGGTAGGGACTTGGTGAATAAATCAGCCATGTTGTCGCTTGAATGAATCTGTTGCACGTTGATATCACCATTCTTTTGGAGTTCATGTGTGTAGAAAAGTTTTGACAAAATTTGCTTCGTTCTACCTCCTTTTATGAATCCCTCCTTGAGTTGTGCTATGCATGCTGCATTATCTTCATATAAAATCGTGGGTACTTTGTCATATTTCAAACCACATTTTTCTCGAATTAGATGTATCATGGACCTCAACCACACGCACTCTTGGCTAGCTTCATGGATAGCTATTATCTCAGTATGATTTGATGAAGTAGCTACAATAGACTACTTTGTAGATCTCTAAGATATAGCAGTACCCCTACATATGAACACATAGCCTATTTGAGATCGAGCTTTGTGCAGCTCAGATAAATACCCTGCATTAGCATAACCAACAAGATCGGGACTGTAATTGTTAGAGTAAAATAAGCCCATATCGGTAGTCCCTTTTAGGTACTGCAATATGTGTTTGATCCCATTCCAATGTCTGCTAGTAGGAGCAGAACTATACCTTGCTAACAAATTAACCGAAAAGGCTATATCAGGCCTTGTAGTATTTGCAAGATACATTAGTGCACCAATTGCACTAAGATATGGTATTTCAGTACAAAGGATTTCCTCATTCTTTTCTTGAGGTCAGAATGGATCCTTATTCACATCAAGTGATCGAACAACCATCGGAGTACTTAATGGATGTGCTCCATCCATATAAAATCTTTTCAGCACCTTTTCTGTGTTGGCAGATTGATGGACAAAGATACCGTTTGTCAAATGCTCAATTTGTAAACCAAGACATAATTTTGTCTTTTCAAGATCTTTCATCTCAAATTCCATCTTTAAATAATCAATTGTCTTTTGAAGCTCTATTGGAGTTCCAATAAGGTTTATGTCATCAACATAAACAGCAAGTACGACAAATTCTGATATTGTTTTCTTTATAAAAACACATGGGCAAATTTCAACATTTGTATTAGCTTCCTTAGATATATATTCACTAAGACGGTTATACCACATGCTTCCAGATTGCTTCAAACCATACAATGATCTTTGCAATCTAATGGAACACATTTCCCGAGGCTTTGAACTATATGCTTCGGACATCTTAAATTCTTCGGAGATTTTCATGTATATCTCATTATCAAGTGATCCATATAGATAGGTTGTAACCACATCCATCAAATGCATTTTAAGTCTCTCATGGACAGTGAAACTAATAAGATAACGCAATGTTATTGCATTCATAACTAGTGAATATGTCTTTTCATAATCGACACCAGGCCGTTGTGAAAATCCTTGTGCAACAAGGCATGCCTTATACCTTTATATTTCATTTTTCTCCTTCCTTTTTAGCACAAAGACCCATTTATAGCCAACAGGTTTAATACAATTAGGTGTTTGAACTATAGGTCCAAAAACTTCACGTTTGACAAGTGAATTCAATTCTGATTGAATTGTTTCTTGCCATTTTGGCCAATCATTTCTTTGTCGACATTCTGTGACATATCGAGGTTAAAAATCCTCACTATCTTGCATGATTTTTTGGTGCAATATTATATACAAAGACATAATCCACCACTATTTCAGATCGATTCAAATTAGTTCCAACATCACTTGAATTTATGGATAGTTCCTCATTTTCTTGAGTCTCAGGCTCATTGATTCCTTCGGAGATATCAAAATTACTCAAATCTTGAACTTCCATATGAGGATCTTTCATAGTGTCATCTTGATCATTTGTTTTTTTTTCTAGGATTTCGATCCTTAGAACCCAATGGCCTACCACGCTTTAGGCATGCTTTAGACTCATTAGCTATGACACTAGTGGATGGTCCTCTATCAATTCGAATTGGGACATTCTCTGCAGGAATATGTGATTTAGTTTTCAAATCTGTAAATGCATCTGGCATTTGATTTGCAATTTTCTACAGATGAATAATCTTTTGTACTTCTTGATCACAAATAGAAGCACGTGGATCAAGATGAGATAGTGATGAATTTTTTCACAAAATTTCTCTTTTGATGTCACCATCTTCTCCCCCTAATTTTGGGAAAACTATCTCATCAAACCGATAATCTGTAAATCGAGCAGTGAACATATCTCCCGTTAATGGTTCAAGATAGCGAATAATGAAGGGTGATTCAAACCCAACATAAATTCCTAACCTTCTTTGGGGGCCCATCTTGGTGCGATTTGGTTGTGCTATAGGCACATATACAACACACCTAAAAATTCTCAGATGAGATATATTAGGCTCTTGACCCAAAACCAATTGCAATGGAGAAAATTTATGGTAATTTGTCGGTCTAAGACGAACAAGTATTGCAACATGCAAAATTGCATGACCACAAACAGAAGTGGGCAAGCTAGTTTTCATTAGCAATGGTCTTGCTATCAACTGCAGACGTTTAATTAATGACTCAGCAAGGCTATTTTGAGTATGAACATGAGCTACAGGATGTTCAACTCTTATCCCAATTGATAAGCAATAATCATTAAATGCTTGGGATGGAAACTCTGCAGCATTATCAAGGCGAATGGACTTAAGCTGATTATCAGGAAACTGTACCCGTAATCGTATTATTTGTGCCAATAATTTTACAAACGGCAAGTTGCGAGATGACAATAGGCACACATGAGACCATCTAAAAAAAGAATCTATTAGGACCATAAAGTATCTAAACGACCCACTAGGTGGGTGAATAGGTCCACAAATATCCCCATGTAGGCGTTCCAAGAACGCGGGGGACTCAATTCCAACTTTTGTTGGTGATGGCCTCACAATTAACTTGCTTTGATAAGAAGCATTACATGAAATTCACCATTTGAAAGAACCTTCAAGTTCTTTAATGGATGCACATTTGAATTTTCTATAATTCGTCTCATCATTATATATCTAGGATATCCCAGAAGATCATGCCAAAGTACGAAAGTATTGAAATTAGTAAACTTCTGGTTTACTATAGAATTTGCTTCAATTGCACTAATCTTTGTCCAATACAAGCCAGAAGATAAAGAAGGGAACTTTTCTATAACACATGTCTGTCCAGAGACATTCTTGGTGATACCAAGATATTCAAGATTCATCTCATCAATTGTCTTGATATGATAACCATTTTCACGGATGTCTTTAAAACTCAACAAGTTTCTCCGAGACTTAGGAGAAAACATAGTATTATTTATGATGAGTTTAGCTCCCTTAGGCAAGATTACAATGGCTTTTCCAAAGCCTTCAATCGAATTGGTACTATCAAAAATTGTAGTAACATTCATCTGTTCATATTTAAATGAGAGAAATATTTCTCCTCTTTGAATATCGTATGAGTTGTGCCAGAATTAATTAAACAAATATCTTCATAATTGGACAACTTACTTTGAGGATTATCCATATCTTCATACACAAAATAAATACTGTACTAAGTAGCAATATAATAATAAACTAAAGGACAATGACATGTTTCAAAATTTTAAAAGAAAAAAAGGACAACACATGATGACATTTGCCTTTTTATAATTTTCTTTCCTTTTTTTTTTTTTTTCCAGGTACGTACTATTACTTGTAGCTATGTCATACCAAAGTTTCCCATATACTTACATTAACTGAAAAGCAAAAGGGGGAAAAAAAAAGCTTTTGTTATACTACTTCACGTAACTTTTTCAAAAGTCAGTAGTATTCTATTTTTATTTATTAAACTATTATCACATGAAAATTGATAACTTAACTGCATTCTTGAGAATTGTTAAAATAATTCAACTCGTGAAAAAAGATCAGGTACAGAGAAACCAGATTAATCTAGTACCATTTTTTTTTCAGTAAGCCAACAATATGATGGTATTTAAAAACAATAACTAAGACCAACAGGGAGAAGTCTTAAATTAAAGCGACACAAATTGAATTCAATTCAATAATGAACTCATGATAATATAACTAAATCAATCAATACTAATTAAACGACTAGTACTCATGCAAACAACTACTTTTACAAGATGTTTTATTTACTAACTATTATTACTAGCAAAAATTAAAAATTGCTCATTCTTCCATGTTCACGGAACCATCACCAATCAAGTGATCTATCTTTTTTTCAAGGTGCTCGAAGAAATCTGCTACATCCAAACATGTGATGTCAACATGATTTTCAGAGATAAAATTAGCCTCAGGATTTTTCTCTTTCTTCTTTAGTGAGGCTTGATATAGATCAACCAAGTGTTTGAGAGCACGACAGTCACTTGCATATTGTCCTTTTCCACCACATCGGAAGCAAGAAATTGCTCCACGTTTCTCATCTTTTCCTTTTTTCTTTTGATGGTGTCTTTTGTTCGATGAATGATTAACACCAGTGTAACGACCTTCCCGGTTATTTCCCCCGTTTTCGTGCGTTCTCAGAGTTTAGAGCTTTTCTATAACTGCCCCAAGTTATTTATGACTTGCTGGGACTGACAGTTCGGTTCCCGGGCAGTTCGTTTGAGAATATTATTTAGATCGAGCACGTTGTAAAATATTAAATTAAATTTGAATTTGGTAAAATGACATAGTTAATTACCTTTCGAAAATATTTTTGAAATTTATAAAATTCTTTAGTTATGATATATCTATACTATTTTATAATAGTTTTATAATTTATTAATAATTTAAGCGGAGATAGTGAATTTAAATATGTTAAAATAATATTTTTCTTTTATAGAGGTTTTGTTAGAAATAATTTTCTATTAATTATGGTATATTCAAAATATTATATTTATTTTACCACGGACCTATGCAATACCCGAATATATATATAATGAGATAAATATTACATTGCGGTGCCACCTCCACCACCACGTGGAAAGTGGGGAGGGGCACACATGCAAGAGGTGGCAGCCACTTTCCATAATGGCAAATGAAATATATATATATGCATGCAGTATGTTATGAATTTGAATAAAACATATAACATAACGTTTTCTTCTGTTTTCATTTAATTCCTTCACTATTTTTGATCATATTAGCTCAATATTGAGCTAATCCATTAAGGTTTGAGCTTAGGGGTTTATATATTTGAGTCCGTGGACTCGCTCTCGTCATTTCTACGATATGTTTTCTTGTTTTTACGGTAATTTTCATTTACACGGTAATACTGTTGGGATTGATATTGATGTTTGAGATATATTTTGAGCTCAAATTGAGGAGTGTTAGTTGTGACTATTAGTCACGGGGTGATTTGGGACGCTGTGACGGTTTCGGTTTTGCGATTCCTCAAGTGGGCCCCACGTGGATTGTTTGGACATTTTTCGAACTAATGCAATATGGGTATCAATAGTCATGTTTTGACATGTAGTTTATTATTTTGGTAGCTTGGCAACAGTCGGAGGCCTCTCAAAAGGGAAAGGCTCCTATTTAGCTGGTTTTCTTGGCAGGCTTGCGGCAGGCGTCCAGGTAGGCTAGGTTTACCTTCCTTTGTACTTAGATTGGGCTTATGTGTGATATATGTATGCTATTGTGCTAGTGTTGTGGGCTGGTGTTATAAACTTGGTGGTGGTGTTTTGCTGTGATTTAGGCCTTCTAGGCCAGATAGGGCTATTCGGATATATTCCAGGCTCGTTATCCTCGAGGTACACCACAGATGACCTATTTGGGGTCGGATAGTATTGTTGTGTTGATTTCTGGTTGGAGAACGTTATTGTTGGACCTTAGTCCAGGCTTAGACAGACTTAGCCCAGACTTAGACAGGTATAACTAGACTTGGTTTTTGGGACCCGTTAGTGGGCTCCGTTACCCTTTTGGTCGACTTGTCAGAACTTTGACATCTTTGGGTTTAGTTAAGCCTCTATGACCTGTTAGGGTTCTGACGGTATTGAGTCACCCCGATTATACCCAGTTGGCTTGTTTAGCCTTATTAGTCCCTGATAGCACCGTATTTGACCGGGATCGGCTAGTTTGATTTAGAATACAGACCTACCTTTCCATGACTTATGATGTATACGCATAGTAGATATTTGACCTAGAAGGACCCCGAGATTGACTTGTAGCATGTTGTGGGGTTAGCTTCTGTACCTATAAACTAGTATTGACTTGGAACTAGGGCGTTCCCCATTTATCTGATATGATATGACATTTGATTCTGTTCTGGTTACTGGCTATGATAAGTTCCGGTTCGAGTCCGGCTACTGACTCAGGTATGATGATTTTGGTTATTGACTATTGGGTGTTCCGGTTCGAGTCTGGCCCCGGATTGTGATACACTATGAGTTCCGGTTCGAGTCCGGCCACTGATTATTATGAGTTTCGGTTCGAGTCCGGCATTTGGTTATGATATGATTGGAGAGTTTTGGTAATGGGTACCGTGATTATGATACTGTTGTTCTATGAGTTCCAGTTCGAGTCCGGCAGATATGATATATATGTGGCCTCTTGTTATTACCCACGGCTTTCCGTTCGACTCCGGCGTCTGGCCTCTTGTTATTACCCATTGGTGCCGGTTCAAGCCCGGTGCACTCCTGTTGGTTATTGTGGTTACTGGATACTGATACAGCTTCGAGACACTGGTGACTATGCATTTACTATTTTTGTGTGTCCCGCCGGTTTATGGGGGCCAGGCTGGGTTATTGTTTTCTTCCGTGTGCCTATCGGGTTTATGGGGGCCCAGATAGGTTATGTTTGACTTGTGTGTTTACATACGCATTTATTTACTCAATTATTCGGTATCACATTTATTTATTTCCTAATCATATCTACACGCCTCGGCAGTTACTTATGTATTTATTACTTATACCCCGGACTTAGCATGCACCCTCGTATTTTAGCTTGCTTATATTACTTTGAGCTCAGTCGGCCGATGATGCCTACTGAGTACCCGTTGCCCCGGTACTCATACTGCACTTCTGCATCTTTTTCTCCGATGCTGATCCAGGCACTAGTCGACGGTTTTGACGTGACTCTTTTCTCAGCATTGACTCTGGAGCAGGGTGAGCTTACTGACGTCCGAGGCAGATCCTACTCCATCTTCTACTGTATAGTCTTTTGCTCTCGAGACTATTGTACTTGTTATACATATTTGGTTTCTGTCTTGTATTTTGGGTATGTTAGTAATGGCTCCTGTACTGACCTCACCAAGTCTTGGGAAGGGTTCTTGACTTTATATACTGTCCTCTTCCTTCTCAGTCTTGGCATATATACATATTTTGATTCTGTCTGTAGCGTTATAACATGTTTATAAATATGGTTACTTCCACTTCTTCTCTGTTTTATGAGATTCCGCCCGTTAGCCCGTCGCTTGTCACTCCGGGCTAGGGTTTGGCTTGCCTATTGGGGGGTTACGATAGGCGCCATTATGACTCAAATATTGGGTCGTGGCAACCCGGAACGGAATTTCTTTCTTGATCATCACAAGCACATCCACGACCACGTCCTCGACTATATCCAGGGCCGCGGCCTTTATCACGCCTAGCATGGTGAGCATACACCTCATTCACTTCAGGAAATGGTGCAGATCCAGTAGGTCGATTCTCGTGATTTTTCATTAACAAATCATTATTTTGTTCAGCCACGAGAAGACGAGAACTCAGTTCAGTATACTTCTTGAAGCCTTTCTCTCGATATTGTTGCTGCAAGAGCACATTCGAGGCATGAAAGGTGGAGAGCGTCTTTTCCATCATATCATCATTGACAGTCTCTCCACACAGTTTCAACTGAGAGGAAATTCTGAACATGGCAGAATTGTACTCATGAACAGACTTATAGTCTTGAAACCTCAGATGCATCCATTCATATCGTGCTTTTGGGAGGATGATCATCTTTAAGTGGTCAAATCTTTCTTTTAGGCTATTCCACAAAACAAGTGGATCCTTAGTAGTGAGATATTCGATTTTCAAAATTTCGTCAAGCTGATTACACAAGAATATCATAGCCTTAGCACAATTTTGGTTAGATGTTGTATTTTCTTTCTTAATGGCGTCTCCAAGACCCATTGCATCTAAGTGGATTTCAGCATCCAACACCCATGAAATATAGTTCTTGCCCGAACTTTGAAGGGCAACGAACTCACGTTTCGTACGATTGTTATCCATAGAAAGAAGAAGAAAAATAATACCTTAGCCTTCAAATTTGAGACGGTAGAGTCTCGTGCTGATAACGTGATATAAAACAATAAGAAATAGAACAAGAAGAATATAGAGAAGAGAGGAGACTTCTTTATTTCTCTTGAGAATTTCTTGAGGGGTGAAATACAATGAAGGAAAACCCCTTTATTTATAGGGGAAAACTGACTTTGTCCCAAAGTTAGGGTTTCTAGCTTTTCTAGAAATAGACATTCACTATATATGATAATACATTTATAACACCTTTTTTTCTTAATATGTGTGCATTACCTCAACAATTCAATTATTTTGGAATAGAGGGGGTATTATAAATGGGATATATATCTTTACAAAATAAGAATCAAAACAATAAAAAAAATATCAACTCTTAATTTAATTTAAATATTCTAATAAAGATATATATATATATATATATATATATATATATGTACTCTAGTTTAGTAAAGAAATTGACTTAGAGCGGCTAATTCCTTAAACTAACGAAGAAAAAAAATACTTTTTCTGTATCCCAATTTATGGCCAAGGAGTTTAGAGTTAATTGAGGTGTGTTTGATGGAGGAAAATATTTTTAATTTTTTTGGTCAAATATTTCCCCTTGGAAAATAAGTTTCTTAAAAATAAGAAAAATGATTTTTCTAATGAATATAGAAAAATCAAGTTATTAAATGTGAAATAGAAGTAAAATAAATGAATATGATAATAAATTTATAAAATTAACTAATCTAAGAATGGACTTATGTTGTCATGATCATACTGTTAATGAAAAAAAAAAAAGATATTTATGGTCTTTAGTATGTAATTACTGGCACAGAATCACAAAAGTGTAAAAAA
The DNA here is from genome assembly GCA_031232105.1 of Capsicum rhomboideum. Classification (NCBI taxonomy): domain Eukaryota; kingdom Viridiplantae; phylum Streptophyta; class Magnoliopsida; order Solanales; family Solanaceae; genus Capsicum; species Capsicum rhomboideum. Next base: position 5,482,830 of record CP124710.1, on the reverse strand, counting down.
TGACATAAGTATTTAAAAAGAAATTTGATCTACTTATCATTTAGCAAATTTTAAAAGTAATTTTATTTATATTATTAGTTAAGATTATGTGTAAAATACATTTATATTTGAATAATATGATAAATGTCATTTATTTATTAGTTGGGTGTATACATCGAGTGTGGATAAGTATTTATCCATATTTAACTTAAATGATGTTAAATAATTGCAAATCCCCACCACCACCCCAAACCCTACACCATTTCTCTTACGCAACAAAATGTATAAAAACTTACATAGCTCACCCCTTTTTCGTCCTTCTCCAAGCCTCTAAAAAAAACCCATAACTTTAAACCAACTTCTCTTTAAATTCAAGCTTTCTCTTCCATCCCTATATACATAATTAATTCCAACGTCGATCGATCAGATTCTAAACCTAAATAAAAAATTGAACCTAAATAAAACAAAAGATGTTAAACATAAGTAGTTAAATCATAAACCTAAATAAAGAAAATATGCGACAGTTTGTAGTTGAAGACCCTACAGTTTTTAGCGGAAAACAACTTGAAAATTATTTATGAATAAAGTGAAGGGTCAAAAACACACCTCAAGTATCTCAATTTTTTTAGTTTTCTACCAAATGTTTCATCAAACGCTCTATACATCTAAATGATCATCTAAAACAAATTATGAGATGTCATACTATAAATCATTCTTTCCTTTTTCTCTATGGACAAAGAACTTGAAAATTATTATGATGACTTGTGAATAAAGTGAAGGATCAAAAACACACCTAAAGTATCTCGATTGTTCCAGTAATTAAAAAACAGTTTTATAACTAAAAGCTTCACTAAAAATGGATGCTCCTACGATGATCACAACTCACAAGCATATGCCAAAGGAGAAGCAAAGCTGCAGAAATAAAACCATAATTTAAAGCAACTACCATTTAAAGCTGTTTTTCCTTCTTGTTTTTATTCTTAAACCATAATCCATATATTCTTTTAGATTCTTCTCTTCTTGTTTTCCTTTAAATCAATTGTATGTACCTTGGAGGCTTGGCTGCATTATTTAGGTCATATTTTAGCAATTTGTTTACCTGTAAATTATTTTATTATATCTTGTATTAATTAGTTAGTTGTTTATCTTTTCTCACAAAGGATTATTTATATAACTAATTAACTCATAATTAATTTCGCTCTAGTTATTGACAAACTTTTTACAATTACACAAACTTTAATATGGTAGGATTGAAATGTTCAACAAAATATGATTAATAATAACTATGAAATTTTCTTTGCTCCAGCTCAAAAAGTACAATTAGTTAATTACTATTACAATCGGGATTGGATATTAATTGGCTTAAACTGCTACTGTCAATGTATGTTTTGTAGATAGCAAAATAGTACTCCCTCGTCTTAAAATAGTTGGCATGTATAAGTTTTGCACAACTCTTAAGGAAAAATTAATTAGGAGTGTGATTTGACTAATATATAGGGTAGAGTTGGAAAAAAAATGGTTAATTATCTCGATCTTTTAAACATGTCAACTATTTTGAGACAATTTTTTTAGTAAACATGCCAACTAATTTGAGATGGAAGGAGTACATGATTTCGTTGGGGAAGAAGGGAAGGTAGTAGAAAAAAATTCATGTGATGAATGAATTACGTGAAATTCAAAACCTAGTATTCATGTTTACCATGAAACTCTAAAGTTTGTGTAAGATACAGAGAAAGAGAAAGAAATTTACCTATCATTATTCTTGATCAAGCGTAGTAATCCTAGAAGCAAACAAAATACAGAATTAATCAATAAAATTATCAGCAATACAAAGTTATTATTATGAGGCAAAATACTATGAGAAGGCGCAAAGCATCAATTACATCAAATATTATATTAAACATCAACTAAGAACTTCATGAAATTAAAAACCACTATAAATTAGAAGCAAACAAAACAAAATTTTAAGGCTTAAAAATGTAAAACATAACAGATGATAGAGGATTCATCAATGTAAATTGTAACCTAGGGATTAGATAGTCTTGTGTCTAGAAAAAAAAAGAAGAAAAAAACAAAAGAAGAAAAACTAAATAAAAAGGTTGTAAAGTTTAACATGTTCCTACGACAATATCGGTGGATGTGTCAATGAAACTCCATCTATAAGAGTTCCATTATTTTTGATAATAATAAAACTATTTTTTGGCAAAAACAAAACCCTATAGTCGTAGGACTCATTACTTGGTTATAGCTGTTAGGATATACTATTAACCATGTTGGTTTAAGTTATAGTATTATTTTTACATCCCATGTAAAGACAATTTATTTCATCTTCTTAATTTAATAAAGTCTTTATTTAAATAAATCATTGTGTTGACATGTGTGTCCTTTGCTTATAAAGTAGACAATTTTGTGCATGGAGTTATATAACTCATGCACGGAAGATTAAAATTGTCGGTTCTTATAAGTTATAAATTAAAGTTCACAATCAAAGATGAAGTAGGACAAACATCTTGATGATTGTAGCACAAGATTAAAATATAGTTTGATCTTAATTATGGGAGTGGTAATATTTGTGCTAGTACATTTCGTATGTATTGAACGGACCAAGTAGAGATGTTTGTTTATGTTCTGAATATTAATAAACAACTTCTCTAGTCCATTACATGTACTTATACTCTTAATCTTGATATAATTATTATGATCTATGTAGTTTGATTTATTATTTTAATCTATTAAAAGGTGAGACTCTATTGAGAGTCAACATATTCCTAATAGATTGGATAATGACAAATTACTTAGTGAACTAATAAATGGTTGATAGAACCATGTCTCGGACTTGAGATAGAAGACACCCCTATATGGTTGCTTATAAGTTTTCACGTGTAAACCCTGCAGGTGGATTTAGTATCCGTCACGTGAAATAAGTTGAGCATAGTAATATAGGATTGAGTTAGTCAATAAATTAAATTTTCAGAAAAATTTGATTTAATTGATTGGTGTCGGTAATTCTAACGTGGGGAGTTAAATAAGATGTAATGGTAGATTTCGAAGTTAATATCGAGGAGTGCAATTACAGATTTTTAGTGGAATAATTTGTAATTTATTATGATATGATAATTCATTCATTTGCGAATTAATATCATAATTGAAAGCCTCAGTTAATAAATCTGCGGTCCCTGCTACGCCTGATTAACTAAACGATTTTGAAAAGAAAAGGATTTTGTGGAAGAAGTGATATTGTTTACTAGTCTTCTATAAGGAATGAATGTGACTTAATGTGGCTTAATACCAATAAATAAAGAGTTGAAAACGTTTTGTGCTTAATGGATTATTAAGGCTGAAAAACGTTTTTGTACTTAATATTGGTATTAAGGTGACATAATAGCTGAAAACGGTTTTGCCTCTTCATCTACCTTCTTCAATGGGGTAATAGGATTAAATAGGGGCTTGGTTTTCAGAAATCCATCCATTCATTTTTCCTCCTTAGTAAATCAGAAAACTTGTCCACTCAAGTATTGTTTAGAAAAGTTAATCAGGAAGTAGTAGAAGGCAGCAGACCTGAAGAACATGGTGATAAACAACATTTGTGAAAGCTTCAAGAGGTATGTACATACTTGCTGAATTTCGATTTTAATTTACATTATCATGTTGTCATGTAAGTTTATGATCCATGTTTGTGCTTCCGCTGCGTATGTGTTTTATACGTTCTAGCAATAGCATGGAAGTCCTAAAACAAATCATAATTTGAATTGGAGAAAAAAAGTGAAAAGACGATTTTGTCTGAAACAGAGTCTTTAATAAGGGGCAAAAAGTTTAAACAACATTTATAAGGCCCTTCATATTTTTAATATAGTATAGATATAGATTCAAGTGGACTATATCGAGAGAATGATGGATAGTGTTCAATTAGTAATACTAGAGTAGTTGTTAGGGGGTTGGGGTGGGGTGGACATAGCGGGAGGGGAAATTGATCACATGACAACAGTTGGCTTCAAAGATTTGTTTGAGTTGGCTTCAAAAAATTAAACTTCAATGGTAAAAATATATATGAAAAAAATATAAAATATAAGACGAATAAGAAAGTTATCACCTCTTCGCCAACTAATGTCATAGTCCTTCGAGGATTTGTTCCTCTCTAATACTCTTTTGTTGTCCCACTTTCGATGACCAAGACTTATATTATCCAGATATAATAGTATCCTCTTAAGGTGTTTGTTTCCACAACTTTAATAATCAAGTTCATTGTAAGATTATCCTTAAAAAAAGTGTTCATTAAAATTAGAATATAATAATATATAATTTTATAAGTAAAGTAATTTTATGAGATGAAGAGATTATTTTATTTGGATACATGAATCTTATTGGTATATTAATATATGAAGAATGTTAGTTACAAAGAACATAAATTTTAAATAGACTACATTAAGAACACAATTTAAATTAAATTAAGCAATTTAAGTTGGCATAGCAATTAATATTGGCTTCAAATCAACAATAAAAAAGGAGATGTTTTATATGACAAAGAAAATCTAAAAATCGAATCAAAGTTATTAGGACAAAATTGATGAAGAAGAAGTAGACAAAGTTGAGACAAAAAAATAAATCGGACCAAAAGTGAGCAATGATCGATGAAGAAGAATCTAAAATTATAAGGTTTTTTAAAGAGGTAGAGGATTCATCAACCAAAAAGGACACTAATTAATATTTTAACAAGATTTTTCATATATTTTAGTAGTTCTTTCTCATAAAAGTTGCCATAAACTTAGAACATTCAGCCAACCTTTTTTTTTGGGGTGGGGTGGGGTGGGGAGGGGGGTGCGCGGAGGGAGAGGGAGGGTGGGGGAGGAAATTACACACCCAACTCATAAACTTAGAAATTCAGTTATAAGCAGAAAACACATTTGTAATATAATATAAATAGATATAGATTACGTAAGTATTGAGCCTCGATATACTATTTTTTTTTTAAAAAAGAGTCTCGATAACTCTATTTTTAGTGCCCTCTTTGACAGGTCAATGTTTATACAAGCTAGTGATATCATGGCATATGTATTTTGCGTTTATTTTTAGAAAAAATTATCTTAAGTATACTTTTAAGAATGTTTATTGCAGGTTGCAAGTGTACTTATTCATAATTATAAAATTTAATTTTTAAATGCACGTTGCAGCAGTTTTGATAAAATATTATTAAAAATATTTTTTAAAAAAAATTGTGTAATAGATATATATTAATATCCCTCCTAAATAATTGTGTTTATCTTTTCTTTCAATAACTCTTTGCTGATATTAATTCCCCAAATTTCTCCCTAAATACACGATTTTTTATACCCTTCATCTTCTTTCCTTTATTTTCTTCTAGTTTGTTATACAAATTCAAGATCCTTTCTTTCTCATCTCTCCATTTTCTTTCATACTAATTCCATTATTGAAAACAAATTTTATACATAATCCACGTGATTTTCATGCTTTCATCCATATTTTTAAATTTTTTTATATATATAAATCTTGAAAAGCAACAAGATTTATCATTTTTACGTATGAAATTAAGATGGTAGCATCATTCAATCTTGATTCAACATCGGAGACAAATGAGATGAGATCTTGATTCAAAAAGTAAGCACATTGGGTATGGAATGTGTAGACGAAATGGTATCACATAAATTGGAGTATCATAATTCATAGTAATCAATTTGTACACACATTTCATGCACAGTTAAAATTCCTCTCCCAATTTTATATACAAGTCATTTACTTTTTGTTTTCGGCAGACGACGCTCTCCAGTCAACTGTCTTATTTTCGACGTAGACAACGGTGGTGTAATATTAAAATTTATTTTCTACTGTATGAAAATGGTAAATCATATGAAACTCATGCAGTAGGTAAAGTTATCAGTATAAAATCAATTTGTATACACATTCCATGTACACACAAAAAAAATGTATGCAAAAGGTAAATCAATTTATATACACAAAAAAGGTGTATGAAAATGGTAAATCAATTTATAAAAGTGTATGAAACCAAATTTTAGTGCATAAAAAATGGTGAAATCATATTGAGTTCACTAAATAGTTTAACTTATTAGTATGAAACCAATTTGTATATACATTTCATACCCAAAAAATATGTATGCAAAAGGTAAATCAGTTTATATACCAACAAAAAAAAAAGTGTATGAAAATGATAAATCAACCAGTTTACCCAAAGCTATCAAAAAGGTTTAGTTGATTCGTCAGAGGTTGAAAACTGCCCAAAGCCATCAAAAATTGTATGTAGATGTTAGGAGAAGAGAACTACAGTTTGCTGCTGGGTGATTGGGTGTTTTTGAAGGTGTCACCCATGAAGGGAGTGATGAGGTTTGGAAAGAAGGAGAAACTCAGTCCTCGATAAATTGGCCCTTATGAAATTCCAAGGGGCATTAGAGAGGTGGCTTATGAACTAGACCTTCCAGCAGAGTTAGCCAAAGTCCACCCAGTTTTTCATGTGTCCGTGTTTAAGAAGTGTATTGGAGACCCAGCATTGGTTGTGCCAGTAGAGAGCATTAGGGTGAAAGATAGTTTAACTTATGAGGAGATTCCGGTGGAGATCCTTGATCATCAAGTTCAAAGGCTAAGAAATAAGGAAGTTGCTTCCGTGAAAGTGCTATGGAGGAATAAGTCAGTTGAGAGAGCAACATGGAAAGCAGAAACAGACATGATGGCAAAATACCCTCACCTCTTCCCGTTAAATTCTACTCCAACGTAAGGTAACAATTCCTCCCTAGTATTCCCTTTTCGTTCATGTCATTCAGTTGTCTATACATGTGTCAGTACACGATTTAGATATCGTGAATTCAACTCCTAGAACTCTATGATGGGATTGCAGCCCTTTCCCTTAATTTTTAGCTTGATTAGCATTTATTTGGGGACGAATGATCCCAAGAGAGAGATATTGTAACACCTTCAAATTTATGCATGTTTGTTTGGGGTTTATTGGGTGTTTAGGGTCATGAAATGAGGTCATTTGAACCATACAAAGGTGGAAAAATGTTTGGGGTATGTTAGGGGTTGGAAAAGGACGTCATGCATCGAATAAAGAAGCTGAGCGTCGAGCACGGGGACTTCCCTTTGAGCCCCGCAATGCGGAGCTACTTGGAAGGATAAACTATTTAGCCTGCGCCATAGGAGGCACGCCGCACAGGCCGCCTCTGCGGGATGGAAAGAAGCCCTGTGCGTTGGGGTGCACGACGCGCTCGATGCTTATTCGTATGCATCTTTTCAGCGCTTTTCTCTTATAAGTTGAGGATAAAATCATCCTTTCACCCCGTATAATTTCCACAATCCATCCTTAAACACCCAATAACGCCCCATTTCACCTTTAAACAAATCAAAACACAAGTCCTTCCCTCTCCCAAAGCTCAAGAACAAGAAAAAAATGGGTTTTCCAAATTCTCAAGCTCCAAGCTCCAAGAATTCAACTTTTCCCAAGGATTTCTTCAATTTCAAGTATGTGGGTGTTTAGCAAGGATATCCTTCTATCCTTGTGCCCCAATTTCTGTTTTATAAAAAGGAATTTCTTAAGTTTAAATTCTAGGGTTTATATCTATTTCGTGATTTTGGGTTTACTCCGTCAATATCACGTTTTCCTCGACTTTGAATGGTTTAGAACATATTGTTTATTAACTTACAAGCTCCACCTGAACTTAAACTAACATGACATGAGTTTCTATGAATTTCCAAAATTTGGATTAAAAACCCTATTTTTGGTTATGTAATAGCTATATGATTTCAGTTGTCATGAATTACTCATCAATTATGTATCATTGTATTATAGCAGTAAAGAAGTACGATTAATTATAGCATTTTCAAGACTATGGTCATCAACTTGCCTTAAAATTGATTCATGCTTATTTTCATGATGGGTTTTCTACAATATGAACACTAGTATAATTTTTGAGAGTAGTATTGAGCACCGAGCAGACACGGGTTCAACATACCCAATTCCTAAAACTACGTGCCACCGTAGGTTCACTTGGCCTTTCGGCCTTATGTTAATGGATCTATAACAAGCATGCCTTTATACCCTTGGAAAAGGTATATTGGGTCCTCCCAATAGGGCGTATACATTGGATTCCACTTAGTCATGCCTTTATACCCTGGCAAGGTATATTGGGTCCTCTCGATGGGGCATATACATCGAACTCCATGTTAGCTCATGTGGTTCATGTCGGTTAAAAGAAACTACCACAGATTATTCATGTTAGAATCTAAGTGTAACGACTCATCGACATTACTAGAGTATGCTTTACTACTTATGCTCATGATATTTCAGCCTTTAGTTTTTATTCATGAAGTATGGTGAGTCCGTATACACTCAGTGTGCATGTTTTCATCCAACAATAAATCAGTTTTACTTATTGCATGCACCCCCATATACTCAGTACATTCCATAAGTACTGACCACATACTTTTTGAGCTCTACATCCTATTATGATGTAGGTTCCATTGTTCGCTTTCAGCATCACGATTAGCCGCTATCATCACTTCCTACTTCCCGTTTGTTGGTGAGTCCTCATGTTCCGAGGACCTGGATTATGTTTTACTTTCAGCAATTTGGTTTGTGTTATTTCAGACTTCATGGTTTTTGGGTCAGCTATGGCCTGTCCCAGTGACTCTTCAGTATGTTTAGAGGCTTGCTAGACTTGGTAGTTGTTTTCAGACTTCCGTATATTTCATATGATATTTGGTTCATATGGTTATCACACTCTATTTTTCTAGCGAAAAGCGGGATCAGACGTGACCACTCTTTTTGGGATTGTTTAAGAGTGAAGAGTCTCCATCTAATGAATTAAGGTGCGTTAGGGCACCATTCTAAACTAATTGAGGTTAATTAATTAGTCTACGTCAATCAGAAATTCGGGTAAGGGTTCATGTTACCTCGAAAGGAAGGTGTTAGGCACCTTTGGAGGTCCACAAATATGGGTCCCAACCGAACTCATATATTACGTGGGTATCTTACGTGATAAGCAAAGGTCAATTACTTTTATTTACTTAATAATAACTAAGTGTTTAAAAATATAAAATAATTAATAAGCTAGACATACAACTCAGTTTTAATTAGCAATTATCTAAGTGATAAAATAATAAAATGCGTAAAAAACATAAAGTCAGATAAGCGAGAAGACAGAACTGACACATTATATAAACAAGATAAAAAAATAAGCCTAAACTACCCCAAATAATTAGAAAACAATGAAATTAAAGAAAAAATAAATCGGAGGATTTGGCCGAAGGTTGATTTTATCCTATTCGGATCAGCGCCCGGCTTATTAATGGATGACAATGCCGTATGTCGCATTGTCGGATTCTGCTCGGGTCAACTTCCATCATTTCCGTCTATCTACCCACCCCCACCTAATTGGTTATTACGCCTAAAGACGTTCTATAGAAAACGATAAAACTAACGTTCCCTAAAATGCCTACCCGTCCCAACTTAACGTCCAAGAGGCATTGGACTTTTTATTTTTGGATTTGGGTCTAGACAAATGAAAAGCTTAGGTTGCTTAATTAGAATCAGAATTTGTGTCAAACAAAACAAACAAGACTAAGCAAATTAGCACATAACAGTTTCAAGTAAGCCTCTTGATTAATTAAAGTTAAGTTAGGCGATAACATGCTAATCAATTGACAAATTTTATGTGATTAAGACCTATAGACATAGTATCTTATCGATGAATGATTGGTATGCTAAGAGTTTTATTAGAGTGATAGAAATTAAAATTAAGTATGCTGGAAAACAATTTAAAATTTACAGAAAATTATTTTAAATATGCAAGAAATTATTAAAAGTGTGCAAGAAATTATTTAAAATGTGCAGGAGTTTATTCAAAGTGTGCAAGAAATTTATTTAATGTGCAGAAAAATTGTTTAAAGTATGCAAGAAATTATTTAAAATATGCAGGAGTTTATTCAAAATGTGCAAGAAATTATTAAAAGTGTGCAAGAAATTTATTTAATGTGCAGAAAAATTGCTTAAAGTATGCAGGAAATTATTTAAAATACGCAGGAGTTTATTCAAAGTGTGAAGGAAATTATTAAAAGTATGCAGAAAATTTATTTAATGTGCAGAAAAATTATTCGACTTACGCAGAAAATTATTTAAACCACGAAAAAATTATTTAAGGCTGAAAGTTGATTTAGAAATGCTAGAAAGCAATTGTACACCTATAGACATGGTTTTAAAGTGAGGAAAGGTTCGCGTAGACTGCTTAAAATTAAATATAATGCGCAAAAATCGGTTAAACAAGTTTAAAAAATGATTAATACGCTATGAATTAAATTGATATGTTTGAAATTAGTTCTAATAAGTTGAAAGTTAATTCATATCCCTAGAACATGATTTCTAAGTGACTATCCCTAGAACATGATTTCGAAGTGACAATCAATCGACATGATGAAATTTAATTTTATAGTCCTTGAACAAGTTGCCTAGGTGACAAAATAGTTCAATTACATGTTTGTAAATTCATAAAATAACCTATAGGCATGACATCTAAGTGATAAGATATTCGAATCACATAATCTCCACCACCTTAAGCAGTCCCCCATAACTTTTATTATATAGTCAATGTTTGTACAATAATAATTACAGACCCAAAATGAATATAACAAGAAAGAGAAAGACTTAAAAGAAAATGAACTAGGCAGTCCCCAAACTCTCGGGAATCACTTCCAGTCCCCCAAATGTCTGTATTCAACCTGTTGGCGTAAAAAAGAAAGAGCAACAAGAGCACAAAAACCCACTAGAACCCAAGACACACCTTTGGCAGCCCATAACCAACCTTTGACGCTGTTGAGATTCTAAGGATCTCAAGGACCCCAGGCAGGCTCACGCCAAAGGGGTTATGAGATGTGCAAAGGTCGTCTTAGATTCACACAGAGAACACGAAGAAGGCATTCATATATTTAATATAACAATTGGTGGGAGTATGTTGTGTGTAGAAAAGAACGAGCAGATTTGCTAAAAAATAAACAAGTAGCGAACATAGTCACATAAGCCAAACCAACAACTGCATGTTCATATTCCAAATGCTAAGGCATTCAATCCTCTTAATCAACTAATGCAGAAATGGACGTTACATATAGCTAGTACACAAGAATTGAATGCGTCGTTAAAAAAATTAACCAGTTGGTAGCAATAAACAGTTAAGAAAATCTTGAAGAAACAATACTGTGAACCACGTCCACAGCAGCAGAAAAATAACAGACCGAACGCTCCTTTTTAGAATACCAGCAAACGAATGAGAAACTTGAAGTATTTTTGTTTTGTATTGGGAGAGTGATCCTTAAAGCCTCTCTAATATGAGAGAAGGGAGTCTGTTTATATAGTCAAGGGTGTCTAGAATTAAAGGAAAAGAAAAATATTTAGAGAAATCAATTGGGAAAATTAAAAAGGAAAAGAAATATTCATAAGAATCAATTAATGAAAATATTTTCCTTAAAGAGATGGCTGAATCCATTTTGAATAAAATAGGGCAAATTTACCATATAGACTCAACTAATAAGGTTGCCACATATTCAGCAAAGGAAGAAGAATAGTCTAAGACAAACATTACGGTTTATGAAATAAAAACTTATCAAAATTAGCCAAATACCAAGTCATATGAATTTAAATAAGGAGAAGAATCAATTAGAAGGGTGTAAATATACTAGGGTGAATCGATTAAACTCAAGGCTCTTACCTATAGGAAATCGAGTAGTTGACAACTAGTACTTATCAAAGAAAATCAAGCAAGCAGACTATCACCAAACAAGAACAGTGATTTCAAAAGCTGAATAAAATCAGTACACCATCTGAAAATTAGGGTAAAATCAAAGTTCATACGAATTGGGCATTTTACATATGACATTCTAATGATGTAAACAAACACGAAATTGAAAGAAATGAATCAAAATTCAAAGCAAAACATCACTTATTTTAAGTATAAGAACCTGTTACGGAGTAATTCGCAAGCAAAGCAACCAAAAATGGCATTTTAACCATAAGTAAACCAAATCGGGCAATAATCACAGTGGGGTTTATCGAAATCCCATCGGTCATCAACCCCATCAAGGATGTGACGGCAAAGAGACATTAAGAGAGGAGATCGGAGGGAGAAGGAGACGGCGGTGAAGTCTCGCCAAATGGTGGCAGCTGAGGGGGTCTGTCGTTTGATGGGTTCATGGCGGCTCGCGGTGGTGCTCTCACCGGAGATGGTGAGATTCATGGGGTTTGCCAGTGGTTGTTTCCCGACAGAGGCTCGTCGGAGAGAGGGAGATGGTGGGGAGAAAAAAGAGAGGGTTGCCGGCTGGTTTGAGATGAGGAAGAGAGTGAAGGGGTGAGGGATATGTGGCTCACCGGTGTAGGCTTGCCGGCGGCGTTGGTTGGTTCGCCGACCAGCAGTGGCGCGGCGGTGGGGTTGGTTTTCCGGCGGAGATATAGAGGTTGAGAGAGAGAGAGGGTGCAGTGGAACGGTTGTGGTGGTGCTCTCACCGGAGATGGTGAGAGACATGGGGTTTACCAGTGGTTGTTTTTGATAAAGAGAGGGAGTTGCGGCTGATGTGGGAGATAGAAGGATTAGGGTTTGGGGGGGGGGGGGGGGGGTGTTAAGTTATTAAAAAGGAAATAAAGGGGCATTAATCTCAGACGTTGGATTGATCTTGATCGACGGCTGGGATTTAAAATTGTAAGATGGGTCCAAATTTAGATAATTTAGTTTGGGATCAATTGAAATTGGATTGGGATTTAAAATTGAGCCAAATTAGACTCAATTTAGGCTAAAAATGACATGATTGGAGTAATCAGGTTAGAAAGCAATAAATTGGGGAAATTGATTTGAATTAGACTGTTATTTAATAAATATAGTAATAAATTAATAATCGTTAGTATGAACAAATTACGTATATAGAGTCGATGACACGTAATAAATTATTTAAAATTGACGATAATAACAATTTAAAAAATAAATTATTATAAATTATGAATATAAATTTTAAGAAACATTATAATAATATTAAATAAATATTATTATTAATAATAAAATACAGACTATGCATTTGCAAATCACGAATATGGATTAAAAATATTTGTGTAATTAATTTAGTAATATGATTATATAATATACTATCTTTAAATTAATAAATTACACGTATATTATATGAAATTGGCAATAATAAATAAAATACATTAGATATTTTTTAAAATTGGAGAAAGACAAAAATGTCAAGGTTTATTTGGTATTAAAATAATAAGTAACAAAAATATCAATATTTGAAACTAATTATTTTTTTTATAAAATAACAACCCGGGAGAGATATCGGGAGGTCAAAATTGGGTGTCAACAATGGTTATGTCGGGATTGACTTATCCAACTAAATTCAGATTCTTAAGATAACGGTTTCCACTCTTGTTTATGTATGTTTATCATGATCCAATGCTAATCAGGTACCATGGGTTAGCTTCGGGGCTACTTGTAGTCCTAAGCACCATGTGACGTCCAGGGGGTAGTCTCAGGTCATTACTGTACCATTGAGGAACACTGTTTTTTTGAAAGAAAATTAAACATTTTCATAAAAACCCTCTCCGTGAATAGGAGCCGGAGAGGTGGGTTGAGATTGGAGATATGAGATGTAGTATACGAGTTATGAAATCCCCTTGGGTCCTATTGCAGAGTTGTGAGCTTGGTAGGTGTATACAGAAAGTTATGCGATGAATTTCACCATTCATCCCATTATCATCATTACATTGTAATCCTTCATGATTTCTTTAGTTTTCCTGTGAATTGTATTTAGTTTCCGTATACTTTTTGTGTATAGCTGTATTGTTTCAATTCTGTATTATATTAGAACTGTTAGTGAAGACGGTGTGAGCTACCGTTTGAGAACTTTTCTGTTTGCAGGTGACGTGCTCATAGTTTTCTTTACTTATATTATTGTTTACTTTGCTCAGTCGGCCTATGATTCTTACTGAGCACATGTGGACTGTACTTATGTCCTTTCGATGCAGATTATGGTCCGAGTAAGACTTGCGGTGACTGATCATCGTGCAGAGATTTCTGAGTTTTTGAGGTACTGAAGCGCTCCAGGGTTCGGGGCTGACTCAGACCTCATCTATCTTTATTTGTCTTTACTTATGACTCAGAGACAAATTATGTATTATTTCAGTTTTCGGATGGTTGTTTAGATGCTCTACACTTGTGATACCAGATTTTTTGGTGGTTTTATGTTATTTCTTCAGACTTCCGCTTTATTGATATTTTATGTTGGCCTGTCTTCGTTCTAGAAGTCTCGCCTTATTATTATTCTTACTTGATGAGAATTTCTTTCCTTTTTGGGTGATTGACTTACTTATCAAGGTTGGGCCGCGATAAGTTCCATCATGACCTCGTTTTTGGGTCGTGACACGTAATATTTCCTTAATAGGGGATACTAATTTTGATATCTTCACTACAGTGATTTCTTAGAGCAGAGAAAAGAATAGCTTTATTGGTAGAAATTCTCATAAATCCTCCACCACGTTGCCCCCTAGGTTTTCAAGCATAATAATTTCATCAGTTTCATTCGCCAGCTTAAAATATATGTAAGTATCTTTTTACTTCTAATCCATATCTAATAATACTATCTATTCTAGATTATGAATATTTTCTATGTTTTAGCTTCAGTTTGATTAGTTAGACTTTTTAAATAGTCCAATTCAGAATTTTATTTTGCATTATATTAAGAGTAATGTCTTGGTGATGATCAGTTAAAATACACATGCAACACACGTATCCTAAACTAATTACTGTATAAGAGTAGGCTAAGTGTTTCTTAGGTATGAAACTCAGAGACAAAATTATAGGAGGAAATTAAAAGTGGCGAATTCGAAACCAACTTTAAGTAGGTTATGTAGTATTTAAACAATTAATAAACTAAATAAAAGTACGTTTCAAAACCCATTTGTTTTAGGAGTATCCAAAAGTTTTATTAGCTATTTTATTAAGTAGACTAGGAACTTAATTAACTCACGGTACTAAAAAGTCACCACGCTTGAAAAAAGAGTTCTAAAAAATACTACTTCTGAAATTTGATTACCAATCCTATTTGGTTAAATAAATATTCTTTCACGGTAAATAACAAAATATCAACCAATGGTCTTATAATAAGATTTTATCTAATATTTTGAGCTTTAAATTTTTAATTAATTGAGAATATGAATATTACTCCCTTCGTTTTAAAATAGTTGGCCCTTGTTAACTTGACACTCCCCTTAAGAAAATATTTATTAGGGGTATATTTTATCAAAGCCTTATTAGTTATGCTTTGAAAATATAAATTTGAGTATATACACTTTGTTCAGTCATTTAATGATAAGGGTAGTATTGGAAAAACATAATAAAATTCTCTTGATTTCATAAAAAGGGACAACTAAATTGAAACAAATTTTTTTAGAAAGAGGGTCAACTATTTTGAAATGGAGGAAGTACTAGATTAGGCTATATTCATATTTGATAAAATAGTTATCGCTATTAATATTTTTAGCTTATAAATAAATTTTGTATTTTTCTTTTGTATTTAAGTTTTTAAGTCAATACAAAAATAATGATAAGATTTCACTGCTACTTATTACATAAAAGTCATTCTTCTATTTTAGAGTGTCATATCATATTTTCAGTACAAAATATGAGTATAATCTTGAAAATTCAGGTGATATATCTATCTATGTATTATATTGGTCTGGGGTGGGGATCAGGAGCAGGGTCCTGAGTCGGGAGTTGGGAGTCGGGTCCGAATCTGGATCGAGACTCAGGATGAGGTCAGGATCAAGAGTCGGGTCTCGACTCGAAATTCGGGTCTCGGCCTGACGTCTAATTAGGAATAGAGTTTGGGGATCAGATTTTGAGTTGGGAGCGGGGCCTCGAGTCAGGGTCGGGAGTCGGGTCCTAAATTGGGGTCGAGAGCAGAGTTGAGGTTGGGAGTTGGGGTCGAAATCGGGAGTCAGAGTCGAGGTCGGCAACCGAGTCTTAGCTCAAAGAGGGGTTGGGATGGAGTTTAGGGTCGGTTTTCAAGTCGGGCGTTTGGTCCCAAGTCAGGGGTCATGACTAGGGCCAAGAGTCAAAGTCAGAATCGAGGGTTGAGGTTGAGAGTTGGGTCTCCGGTCCGGAGTTAGGTCTCGAGTCAGAGAAAGAAAACCACTTATTTTTCAAGAAAATATTTTCTAGGAAAACATTTTCCTTCATTCCAAACAGACCCATAATGATCTTTATAATAAATGCAGGGGTTACACATGCGAGACACGTGACATAGAGACTAGTATTTACAAAATATGCTCAAATCATCACACGTGAGATTAGATCTATGGCATATCCACTATATTCCTAATAATTTATAGCTAGATTGATTGGCTATCTGAATTTCATCTTATTGGTGAGAATTCGTTTCCGTACCTTATGATGCCTTCCTCCATTTCCCCAAACCTTATAAAATAAATGTATTTATATCCGTCTAAATATTAGTATTTTCAAAGTTCTACGCATGATTTGTAGTTAAAAAATATATTTAAGAAATATGACGCTATTACTTGTCATTCTCTATAATATTTATTGTATTCGGTCATTTAAATATAACTATTTGATTATGTTGATTATCTTATATGACATGCATGTTGAATAATCAAACCGAAATAAATCGAAAGGAACAATGTAAATCGAATCGGAAACTGAAGGCACACCTCTACTTGTTGTTGTTGTAAATCTTACAGAAAATACTCCATCACGAACACTTGTAGATAATTCTTCAAAGTTTGAGGCATGCGTATAGCACTGTTCTTAAGGATAATTCACCCGGTATAATGTTGGGTTCGAAATCGATAGAGCGTCATGCAGAAGCTATTAGTTTGCAAACCATTTAGACGATAAATCGGATGATAAAAAAAAACATACTAAAAACATATTAGTGATAGGGTTTGGCCAATTGGCCTACATATGAAAACCTAATATTGAAAAAGGATAAAAATCTATTGGGAGAAATCTCCCCCTAAACAAGACTCTTTGATGACTACATTGTGGATGATATTGTATTATTATATGAGAAGAGAGATCTTCTATTTATAGAGGTGCAAAACATTTCCTCCCATAAAGAGGTTAACTAATTATGGAAGAGATATTTTCCTACAAGGAAACCTTTTCCATAAAGAAAACTTTTTTGAAGTAAAACACCAATTATGGTAAAATTCAAGTAAACTAGGAAATCAAGACAAATCCTAACATATAGGTGTATTCCCCAGAACAAGCTTTTCTAGTATACTAGTATAAATTAGGAGCGAGAAACTAATAAAGATTTAGTAAAAGTAAACCCAACATCATATAAAATAGAATAATTTCTCTTCTTCTCTTATCTTCACCAAGAAATTGGATCTATATATATATATATATAAATAATCTGTCAAATGACACTCCAATGTCAACTTTCTCAAAGAGACGAAAATAGGAGTAGTAGTAAAGAACAATCAATGGCATTAAGGCAATTGTCCATAAAGATTATTTAGAATACCAAATTAAATTTTTAGAAACGTTTTTGGCAACGGACACTTTTGGCCAACAATAATTGTAGGAGTTAAGAAGAAGAAACTTCAACCTATTCTTTGTGAGAAATAATACTATAATAATAACTATTTAATTATGGCTAGAAAATAACAGTAAAGAATATCTTTATACTTATTTTTGAGATAACAAAATATATATTATATTTAAGACTTGCTATAACATACTAAGCCCATGACTAAATATAGTAGCAAAAGCATTCATTCGATTTTTAGGCAAACACAATCCAACTTCTAAATCCCCATCTGAATCTCTCGAATTACTGAGGGACATAGCTATACCATTATCACTATCGATAGAAACGAACTCTAGTTTTTCCAGCCTTCCCCAACTAAAATCGACAGCATAAAAGTCATGATTTGGTGATCCTGCTACTGAAAACTTCCGGTTCATATCTATGGTGAACACTTCTTTTGCCCAATCGCCATTCAGTATCCATTCTTCATCCTTCCTCCTTTTCCGAATGGCTTCTCCAATTATTTCTGCACCAATATAATTGTAAAGCCTTCCTTTCCAGCTAAGTCAGCATGCCTTGTACTTGCAGTGTATCCCACTAGGCAATTTCCAAAATAATTAGGAGGAAGTGGTGGATTGAGCCACGCTCTACAATCTCATCTGTCTCTTCTCCAATTTCGACCTCTGATTTTACTAGACATGTCCATACATATGCACACGTTACTGTGAAAGATGTTGCATGAGTTAGGCTTGGTCGTCTTGACGAAATTAAATTCTTGAGCTTTATGATATCATCACGTCCTATGATGAATGTACTTCGGACCTTATCATGAAATGGAATACTCAAGATGTCCCACATTTTCATCTTGTATTTTTTCATTATATTCCATGCTGACGTTGCTTGTCCATAAGGATCTTTGGTTACAGATCTATCATGAAATGGAAGGAAATTATCTCCTAAGATCCGCTCATCTCCGTCGAATTTGTTGAGCAAAGCCCATGCTCTTACCAACCTTACTATGCTAGCTCCATCACCAACAACGTGATGGTTAGTAAAACCAATTGATATGCCATGATTCGGAAAAAGTGTCACTTGAATGGCTAACAATGGGGCTAATATGACCCCCCGTGCATTTTTAGGTTCCGCCAACTTAGGAACAAAGTGATAAAAATCCTTCGCATTTCGAGGATGATTTCCTATGAGAAAATCAAAATTCATATCACTTTCAGAAAAAGTAACTGTCACAGAATCTCCTGTTACATAACACAATTCAGGACAACTGTTTGAATTTAACGGACAAACAACGTTGCCAGCCAAGAGTGTATAGTGTTGGAGAGCAAGGGAGAGCGAATGTTTAACAGTAGGAATAATGGTTTGGATGAAATCGGGTTTGGAAACGGGGAGCTTGTAGAACAGAATCCGCCGTATACGGTGGAAATTTAACCACACAAGATCAAAATAGGTAAGAGGGAGTGTCAACTCACCTCTACTGCCCGGAGGTGGCACAACTTGACATTGTTCAATCACCAAGGCCATTGCCCTTCTTTTTTTTTTAAGGCTAAGAGATTAATTTGTAATGAGGATGAGTTTTGGACTTTGGCTTATCAATATGTATATATATAGAATTGCATATGATGAAAATGTAGGTTCAAATAGTAGCAATGAGAAAATGATTTTTAAAAAAAATGGTCTATTATTTTCAGTAGTAGACTCAAAATATAGTTCTTAATTATTATCTGAGCAGTTTTGATTCGTTATGTTTGTCAAAAGTGAGTATTTTGGTCTTTGTCGGATATTTATTAAACTTTGATTTTAAATCACAGCTCCGGTTAAATTTAACAATCAGGGTATGGTAAATATCTTAAGGAGACCAAAAATATTAACTTTTGACGAATTTAAAAAACCAAAACTACTTACTTTTAACAAACTTAGAAGGCCAAAATTAACTACCCACATAGTACATAAGGAACTACTGTATTTTAAATCTAGCTACTATCAAATAAAAGGAATCATTTTTGTCATGTTGACCTATGTACAAGCAACAATAATCCAGTATAATCCCACAAATAGGGTCTAAAGAAGGTACAGTATATGCACACCTTACTTCTAACTCGTAGAGATAGGAAAGCTATTTTTGATAGACTTATATTTAACCTATATGTATCTGATATGATTATCTATACACACTACCCAATTTCTTTTTCTAGACAAAACATATTCAATTAACCATCATTCGGTCAGCGTAGCTCCGCCCCTAACATTTGATGATTTAAGGGGTGACTTCATACGTGAACAGATAGAAAGTCATGTTGGTTCTTGAAGTATGTACCTTATCAAAAACAGGGCAAATTTTGCATATGTATGGCTGGCTGTATGGGCGCCCTTTCGTCCGATTTTTGATTGTTGTGATCTCGAAAATGATGTTCTGCAGAAGTCATGTCGCTTACAATTATTCAGTTGTTGACACCAACATTGGATGTGCAAAAGTAGATAATTAAGCTTGTATAAAATTGAATAAGTAGACACACGCGTCCTATGTGATCACGTAGGACGTGAATTGCCACATAGGATGCCACATAAGACGCATATGTCTACTTGTTCAACTTTATACAAGTTTAAATGTCTACTTGTGCACACACAAAATTAGGGACATAATTATCAGCTGAGGCCAAGTTAAAGAGCATGTGTATGTACTATGCCAAAAGTTAATCTACGGTCCATAGATTACATTGTGTGTTTTTAAATAATTTAATTCCCTTATTATTGTGTAAAGTTTTGGATTAATTCCTCTCTAAAACGGAACAAACAATTTTATAATAGCGACACTTCAAATTATAGAATTCTGGTTAACTTAAAGAATGATGCAAATCATGCTTTGGCACTTATTGGATTGTGGACAGAAATTTAAGCCACTATAGATGGAAAAATGAGATCATTCAACTACATCTTTGATTAGTTTTCTAATCAAAAAGTGACAAAACACAAATCCAGATAATCCCATTTCTGTGAAAAGAAAATGACGCAATTACTACTAATGATGTAATGGATAAATCTTGGTATAAGGGATAAGGGATAATTTTTTTAGGAAAAATTACACAGCATAGATAAAAAGAGTTCTTAATTATCTATCACGGTTAATGTTTAAAATAATTATCTGGCATAGTCAAAAGTTAGTTAAAGAATTATTATTTAAGTGGACCCTCATATACAAATATAATAGTTTGTATATCATGCAATTAATATCTCTCATCTCATTAGCTTAAATTTTGACTGATTTAATTGAGTATTTAATTTATTTTTTGATTTAGTTTTAAAAATTGGGCACTTTATTTGATTTTTCTCTCTCTTTTTAAATTTTCCACCATCTTCTTCAATTGTTTTCCATGAAAAGTCAAAACTATTGGTAGATTTTGTTATATTGATTCTTAAATAATATATTTTTGTAATTTGCCTAAAGATTTATTGCATCAAAAAATGTTTCTTCAAATTTTTTTCTTCCAATTCATGCGAAAAAAAGGTTTCAATACGTATACAATATATATGTGTGTGTGTAATGACCCTCCAGGTCATTTCCTGCATTTCCACATTATTTCAGTGTTTAGAGCTTCTCCATAGCTGCCCCAAGTCATTTATGACTTGCTGGAGCTGACAGTTCAGTTACCGAGCAGTTCGTTTGGTTTGCATAGCCTTTTTCCTGTTTTGGACTTAACGCTTTTCAAATTTGGCTAACGGGCCCAAATACCAGGAAGTAGATCTCGTGTGCAAATTTTGACAGTTCCGTCAGCTCCGGAACGTCGATTTTAGGCTAGGGAAACCCTTGGTCCGGGTCCCGAGGCTTCCGAGCTCGTTTTAGGCTATGGGGTAGAAAGTGGTGAAAACGACCCCTTGGGTGTGGGACCCACATTTCATCAAAACGACCCCGGTTGAAACTTTTGATTTCTCCAATGAGTCCGGAATGCCAAATTCGATGGGTAGCATAGTTCGTTTGCGTTCACGGGATCCCGAACAAATCCCGAGGACCCGTCGAAAACTTGGCAAAATATTACCAAGAGCTGGTTATTTTGCCAAGAGCTGGTGCAGCCTCTTAAGCGGGCTTTTGGCCGCTTAGGCAAAAGCCGCTTTAGCGGATTGGGCACAGCTTTAGCGGCTAGCCATGGCCAGCCGGTCCGTTTAAGCGAAAGCTGGTCCGCTTTAGCGGTACCTGCAGCCTCATTAAATTCCAGTTCACCCGTTTTTCCCTCATTATTTTCCAAAAGTTGAGAGCACAAAAGCCCTAGAGAGATAGTGGGAGATAAGAAAAAATCCTTGGGTGTCCGAAGAGACTTGGAGAGTCCGTTAACATCCTCTTTTTCTCGTCTAAATCTTGGTAAGCTTCGTTCTAGTTCCTGGTAAATTCTCTGTTTAGGCCCAAAAACCCTAGATAGCTTTGTGGTTTGATTTTTAGGTGCTTTGATGCTCGAAATTCACCTGTTTGTGAGGGTAAATGACCCTTGATATTTGAGGGACGTTTTGACGGTTTCGAACTTGCGATTCCGTAAATGGGCCCCGCAGGAGATTTTTGACTTAATTTTGGACCCAATGCAATTATATGCAATATGGGTATTGTTTTTCTCGTATTGACAAGTAGGTTGTTACTTTTGATACCGTGGCATCGTGTGGAGGCTTCTCGAAAAGGAAAAACTCCACTTTAGCAGACTTGATCGAGTTTCTTCGGCGTCCAGGTAGGCTAGGTTTACCCTCCTTACAGATTGAGCTTTATCATGGTATTAGTAATGTATTGCACTGGTATTGGGGTTGGGATTTATGGTTGGCCAATTTGAGAGCCATTTGGAGATAGAATCGATCCATTTCCCCTTTCCTAAAGTGAATTGCTGCTTTGGGTTGGGATATCGCACCTAGCTCCTTGTAGACTTAGGATTCCTTCCTCCATAGTATAACCTTTAATCTTTAACCTCAGTCTACTTGGCATCTATATAGCTCGGTATGACCTTATTATTATATTTATTTAAAGATCGGTTCGAGTCTGACATATTTATTTGAAGATCGGTTCGAGTACGACATATTTATTTAAAATTCGGTTCGAGTCCGGCATATTTATTTAAAGACCGGTTCGAGTCTGGCATATTTATTTGAAGATCGGTTCGAGTCCGATATATTTATTTAAAGTCCGATTCGAGTCCGGCATATTTATTTAAAGACCGGTTCGAGTCCGGCATCATGATACTTAAGGATTATTGAGACTTGTTAGTATATCGAGACCGGTTTGAGTCCAGCGAGTGGTGGTTCGGAATGAGATTCATAGTTGCAGTATCGATTCATGTGTTGCTTTCTTCCAACGGGCTTATGGGGGTCCGATTGGATTAGTTCTCTTGTGTGTATCCTCTAGGCTTATGGGGGTCTAGTTGGGTTATAGTTAGTTACTTTAACCTTGATGCTTTATGTTTCCTTAACTATTTACCTATGTTAGCGCTTGATTTCAGGTTTGCCCTTTTTCCTTGATATACTTTACATCCCCGCCTTTATCTTACTTGTATTATGCTTTAGCTCAGTCGGTCGATGATGCCTACTGAGTACCCGTTGTTTTAGTACTCATACTACACTTCTGCATCTTTTCTGGTGCAGATCCGAGTACTAGTCGCAGCCGTTGACATTCTAGCCAGATATTCACAGGTCCGGAGATGGGGTAAGCTTTTCAAGCCGGAGTTGATCCCCTCTCCTTCCTCTACTTTTGGACAGTCTTTCATTCCGAGACTACATGTATATTGATACTTCAGCACTCATGCCCGTTTGTTAGTGGCTCTTGTACCGACCTTACTAGGTCGTGGGATTTATTTTGGTTACTTCTCTCTCGTTTGTATATAGCCCTATATTTTCGTGCATGTATTACGTGCATAAACTCTGGTATTTTGGTATTCTTCCGCCATGGTGCCCATTACTTGTAGTTCCGGGCTCAGGCTTGGCTTACCTACTGGAGGGCATAGTAGGTGCCATCATGACTCCGAAATTGGGTCGTGACAGTGTCTTTCTCTGTGTGTGTGTGTGTGTGTGTGTGTGTGTGTGTGTGTTGTGTGTGTGTATAAATCTTCTTTTTTTGTTAGCTACATATAAGTATGTATACCGTGTCATTTTTTTATCTATATATATATATATATACATACAAATAACCGTAATATACAATTAGATAGTTGTCATGTGTTGGCATATACATATATATACACATATAAAATATACATATAAGTTGTATAACCAGTTTTTGGTTTGTATAAAATATGTCAGTTCATATTTTATACATTACATATAGGTATACAACTATCAAGTGTTTGTATATAACTAATTGTATATTTTTGAAGTTGGTTTGTATAAACTATGTTTGTTCTTCTATTAGACATTAGGTATATCTTAGTTTGTATAATCTGTTATTGGTATTTTGTATAAACTAAAGGAAAAGGAAAAAAGTTTCAAGGATTCTCACTCCAAAAGGGGGAGCAACGACGTTGTGAATGACTCGAAGGTATTTTGTATATACCCAAATGAATATTCATATGAATGTATATACAATAGCTATACGTATGTCTATATATCTTTTTTTCTGTTAGTTACACACAAGTATGTATACCATGTCATTTTTTTAATGTATATATGTATACAAATAACTGTCAATACAAATTAGACAATTGTCATGTGTTGGTATATACATATATATACATATCTAAAATATACATATAAGTTGTATAATCAGTTTTTGGTTTGTATAAAATATGTTGGTTCATATTTTATATATTACATATAGGTATACAACTATCATGTGTTTGTATATAACTCAAAGGTATTTTGTATAAATTATATTTAGTCATAAAGTGAATTTGTTTGTATATTTTTATCCGTGTGTTTATATTTTTGTATTTATTTTGTTATATTTCTTTCACATACATTTTGAATTTGTATACATTTATACATTTAAATTTGTATATTTATACATATAATCTAAATTTATATCAATTTTATACTTTTGAATTTGTATCAACTCGTATTTATCTTGAAGATATGAATTGTAAGCGTTTGTATTTGTATTTGAATGTTAAATTCAGAGCTAATTTTCATTTGTATCAATTCTACATTTGTATTTTTATTCATAGCTAATTTCTGTGGATAAATATATTGACTGTATAAATACATTGAAATTATATTTTAAATTCTGAAGCCATACGAAGAAATCAGAGGAATTTTAGTTTGAATTATATTTTTGTTTTTCAAAAATTAAAAGGTAAGTTATAACAGTTCATATGGAAAAGGAAAAAACAAAGATTTGAAAAAGATATGTTGGAGATATTAAAGTAAGTGAATCACTCCCCTTTCTTTTTAATCTCTAAACATAAATGAAATAGTAATAAAATCTGTTAGTTAATATTTGTACAATAGAGTCCTAAATACACTTAATCACTAACTAAAATCTATAAAATGTAATTACTAAAAGTTAGACTAAGAAGTTAGTTAAGAGGGGTATAAGTTGGCTATATGTGAAGTTTTGCCATAATTTTAGAATGAGTTTAACCCATGTTTGGTTGGGATTAAATGCATGGAATAATTCATTCCGAGATTGTTAAACCTGTTAATCGGGTCGGGTCGGGTCAACCAGGCTCCGATTCGGTAATTTTTACCCGGCTCGATTCAGGTCCGGTTCGGATGTGACTCTTACTGGGCCGGTCCGTGCCGGGCCCAACAGTAACAATTCCCCCAACGGCCCAGCCCCGACCCATTTAATATGTATGACCGGTCTTAATGGGCCGGTCCAAGTTAGGCAACCGATCCAGATTAATGGGACGGTTTACCGGATCCCGACTAAAAAAAAAATAGTATTTTGAACTTTGATTGTTTTTAATATACATTCAATATATACTACTTAAAATACGATTTTAAAGAATATACATACGTATATACATTCAATATATACTACTTTAAAGAATATACATACATATATACATTCAATATATACTACTTTAAAGAATATACATACATATAAACATTCAATATATATACTACTTTAAAGAATACACATACATATAAACATTCAATATATATACTACTTTAAAGAATATACATACATATATACATTCAATATATACTACTTTATAGAATATATATATATATATATATATTATACTACTAATTAAAAGAATATATATACAATATACTCAACAACATATACTATTACTTAATACAATATACATGAAATATATTCAACAACATAAACTACTATTTAAAGAATATGCATACAATATTCAACAACATATACTTCTTAAAAGAATAATACTTCAATATATTTAAGTATTGACATATACTATTTAAAAGTTAAACTTATATAGAATTTTTATATGTCAATACTTGTTTAAGTAATATTTGCTAATATTATTTTTCAATATATATTTTTTAAAGTTTAAGTAAACTTTGATAATAATATATTAAAAGTATTGAATTCACACAAGATATTCAATTTAAATTTTAAATGGAAAAAATATGTAAAGAGTAAATGAACTTAATATTTGATTGATTGCAAAATGTTTCAAAACTTACAAGTTACAAGGTTGCAATTACATTTCACTAATTTCACAAAGTTAAATTGAAAAATGAAAATTCAATTGATTAATTGTAAATTCTATAAATTTTTCATCATTTTTTCCAATTCACCCATGTTAACATTAACGGGAATTGGCTGTGGATTGTCAAAATCAATGGCACCAAAGTCATGCGTTGGACTTGATTGTGCTGAATTCTCTCTTGAAGTCATTATTTCTTCAAGATCTTCTTCGTCTTCCGGCTCCACGAACATTCCTTGATTTCTTCGTTCTGCTCTAATCCAGTCTCTAAGGCAAACTAAAACATTCATGGCATTGCCTCCCAATGAGTGTCGGTTGTCTCCAATCTTCTGTCGTCCTTGACTAAAAGCGCTCTCTGGTGCAACGGTTGACATTGGAACATTCAATATATCTCTAGCTAATCTTGAAAGTACAGGATATTGTCTTTCATTATTCTTCCACCATTCCAGTGTGTTGATTTTACCTCTAGGATCCTCTATAGGCTGCATAACATAATACTTAAGCTCTTCCCGACTTACGGTTTTTTGCGATGAAAGTTGCAATCTATTCCAAACAGATAGATCAGAAACACAATAAGCAGGCATACTATGTGTCTGTCTTTTAGAAGATGATGGTTCCTTAGAAGGATGGGGAGCAGGGGTCGGTGTAATATGTGACGGTAAAGTATTGTCAAGTAAATCAGCATAATGATTGTATAATGTGTTCATGTAACTATTCGCATCAGACATAGTCGTAAACAAAGAAGGTTCTTCATTAGCTTTTACTTCTAAAGAAGAATAAATAAGAGAAGTAAATTCGGACATAGTATTATATTTCATACATGGATTTATTACAGCACCAACAAAGTAAATAGGGGGAAGCGGAAAAAAATATTTTTTAAATTTATCAATCATTGCATCAATAGCTTCTTTGTAACCTGGTTTAGACTTATACTCGTTAAGCAATAAAGAAATGACGGCTAAATAATCTAAAATATTACAAACAGTAGGATAATAAGCACCATAAAATTCAACCGTAGCTAGATAAAATTTTTATAAAAAATTAACAATATCATCAATTTTTGCCCAATCTGAATTTTGTAACATACTATCGGGAAAAGCACTAGCAAATTGGTTAAAAGTCATAGTAATAGGAACTTTATAAATATTGCAAGTATTTAAGAAATCATACGTAGAATTTCATCTAACATCTATTTCTTCAGGCATTAATCTCGGTTTAAGTCCATTTTCCTTACATTTTCTTTTAAATTGGTTAAGTCTAATTTTTCTATTATTTCCTTGAATAAAGTCAACTGCAAGTCTAACTTTTTCAATAGCAAGCTCAAAAAAAGCAAGACCATCTTTTACAATTAAACTAGGTAATGGACCTGCGCTTCGCGCAGCCGGAAATAACCTCGTTAAGCTTACAAATGACCCTTCAAAATATTCATATATTAAAGTAAGTGCACCAATGCGGTGGGGTTAAGGCCGAACCCTCAAAAAAAATGTATAGGAAGGAGGTCATACATCTTGGGCTCCATTACAATTGCTAGAATAATAGGGATACATTGTAAATATATTCTGCACAAAAAGGATTTACATGCACGGATACAATTTAATTATAAAAGAAGACTACAAAATATCTTACATTCATAAATATACATCATTTATCAAAAATTAGTTCTTCCTTGACCTAATAGTTTGGGATATCCTGTCGTCTATCCAAGTTAAGAATAACCTATAAATAAAAAGGAATAGAGTTCTCATGAAAGATAATTTGAGACCTACTTTATCCCAAATTAGCCAAGAAGTCAGCAGTCATATTACCTTCTATAAAAATATGGAGAAAAAGAAAATTGCAATTGCTAAAAAGGTGAATATATGCAACATGCTGAGGAACTATTTCGATTCCCTTCAATTGGCAACATCAACCCATTTCTGTAACCATCAAAGCTAAAAGAACAAAAGCCGATTTAATTTACCGTCTCGGTGCGTCCAGCTGTCATAAGTTTCTGAAAGCAATGTCAGATGCCGAAAAGATTTCACCATTGAAGTCCTTGCTCCTCTTAATAATAATTGCATTCAAATACTTCATGTTTTCTTGAATCTATTTGAGAAGTTTAGTATGCATTTTCATTTCATCAACAATCTGCAATTATTAAGAACAATTTGGGTAAATATCTAAATCTAAAGCCTCCCCAAAGTAAAAATACTCAGATATGTTCTCCCTAATTTAGTTATTAAAAATTGTATAGTGATGGGCTTAGAGTGTTAGTTTTTATTGTTTCTTTGATTATTTTTTATAATTTATTAACTTTGAGTTTGCTAACTATTGCAGATTGTTGTTTAGGTTCCACAAATGAATTTTTCAAGTCTATAATGAGGAATGGTATTGTTGCATCACTCCTTACTTTTTGGGAGGTCTAATTTGCTTCTTGTTTTCATATTATTATTCACCAAAATACATCAAACTAAGCATATGCAACTAGACACGTGACAAATAAATTTCAAGGCTTCCAAACATATTTTGTAATATGAGGGTTTTTTTCTTTCCTTCCATTTTTTTCAGCGAAAAGCAATATTAATGTATTGTACTCTACTATCGACTATGCTTTATGAGGTTGAATTTTTTAGTATAATAATAAAGTTTGGAATAGAAAAAGTGACGTAAAAATCACTCATTTAATTTTCTTAATTATATTAAATATGCAACGTTATGAAACTAAAAAGTCATTTCTTTAATGTAAACTTAATGGTCTTTATTTTCATTACTACCACAACTATTTACTATCAGCACTCCTATAATAATTAGATAGTTAAATTTGTGACATTATTTGACATTTCATATTGTAGTCCTATATATGGATAAAGACATTGTAAGACTGTGTAGAAATGATAACATTAATTAGTCCTTTAAGTTGTTATGTCTCCGGTGCTTATTATATTCATATTTTAGTTTGACTTGAAGAATAAAATGAAGGCCATTGAATAGTGATCGGCTTGTGGGAGTGGATATTGACAAAAGCTTAAAAGATTGTTCATTGATTTCCTTTTTTCCTTCTATTATTTCACGATTAAGTAAGAATGATGTTGCATTTTTTTGTATGTTCTCTCTAGGATTTCTCATTATTTTGTATTTTATATGAATTTCTGATTGTAGTAAGTTTATAATTTTTTGGTTCAAAAATTAACTCCTGAATTTGTTGGAAGTTTGCTAACTACTAACCAAACATTTTCGGCCTCTTCTATTTATATTATATTTAATAAAATTATTAATACCTTACCGTCTTTTATAACCGCGCAAAGCGTGGTCAAATTCACTAGTATAAAATATAAAGGGAAAAGGCTCAAATATGCCATCGAACTATTGAAAATGGCTCATCTATGCCATCCGTTATAAGTTTGGCTCATCTATGCCACCACCTTTAAAAGTTTGGCTCATCTATGCCACTACCGTTACAGAAAAGTTCATTTGTGCCATTATTTTGCAAAACTATTTTTGTCACATGACCTCTTATTAGAAGTCCACGCCACCAAATCCAAAATCAACCAATATTACTTAAATCAAAATAAAAAATAATACCCATTAAAATAAAACCCGACACAATTAATGGGTTTGGTTTTTATTTTTAATTAGTCCGATTTTTATTTTTAATAAGTCCAATTTTTATTGTAACTGCGTGGATCAAATTTTATTTTAATGGGATCGATTTTTAATTTTAAATTTTAAGTAATATTGGTTTATTTGGATTTGGTAATGTGGACCTCTAATAAGAGGCCACGTGACAAAAATGGTTTTGCAAAAATCACCGTTACAAAATAATGGCACAAATGAACCTTTCTGTAATTGCAGTGACATAGATGAGTCAAGCTTTCAATGGCAGTGGCATAGATGAGCCAAACTTATAACGGATGGCATAGATGAGTCATTTCTAATAGTTCGATGACATATTTGAGTTCAAACATACCAGCGACATCTTCAAATTCTCATACTCGGATCTAAAATATAAGATCAAACTCAAAATGACAGGGTCTCGTGCTGATAACGTGTTATAAAATGAAGAGGAATAGAGGGGAAATTGACTTGGTCCCAAAGTTAGAATTCCTAACTTTTCTCCAAAGAAACATATAAATAGACATTCAATATAATACAAATATATATTTATAACAATTTTTGATTAATTGCGTAATCAATCATATAACCTCAAACATTTGTTATCTTTTTGTATCATTAAGTTGATTTAATAAAGCAGAATATGTAATTAAACGGTATTGGTAAATTAAATTTGAGTCCATAAATTAGACTATGTGTATTTAAGAAATTTAGTCTCCTATGTCTAAGGTTTTCGAATTAATTCCTCCTAGAATAAAAAGAAACAAGCAATACTATAGTATTCTGACCAATTCAACTGTGTACAGAAAATTAAGCAACTAGATATTTTTTTTAAAAAAAAAGGAGCTAGAATTTGAAAAAAGAGATCACTAAACTTCATTTTTGATTAGTATTGCCTAATCAGTCATTTATTACCTCAAATAATTGCTATCTTTTGTATCAATAATTACGTTTTAATAAAGCAGAACATATATTTAGTAGGAGTTTGGCCATGAATATTATTCACAATATTTTGAAATACGTTTTTACTTTATTCCAAAATAATTGTTTGGCCATAAATATTCCGGAATACGTTTTCACAATATTTGTATTTTTGAAAAACACCTCTTATGTGTTTTCACTCTTTTTGGATTTACTTTTTGCACTTTTTAATTTATATTTTTTCAAAAAAAAAAATCTAAATTTTATATTTTCATAAAATAACCCAATTTTCATGAAACTCTAAATTTATTTTCACTTTTATATTTTTAACTTCAAAAATACCTCATTTCCAAATACTATGGCCAAACACAACTTCAATTTTATTTTCAACTTCAACTTCAAAATTTTCATGGCCAAACGGATCCTAAATAGTATCGTTAAAATAATTTTGAGTCCATAGATTATATGTTTTTGAGTAATTTAATCTCCAATACTATTATTTAGATTTCCGAATTAATTCCTTCAAGGATAAAATGGAACAAACAATTCTATAATAACGGTACTTCTGTTATAAATTAATATAATAAAGAACAAGAAAAATAAGGGAAAGAAGAGAGGAGACTTCTTTATTTCTCTTGAGAAATGAGGAATGGATTCAGAATGATTTACAATAAATAAAACCCCTCTATTTATAGGGGTAAATTCCTCCTAATATCTCCAAAAGATAGACATTCCCTATCTTGATAAACACTTACAATATCTTGATAGATACTCACTATATCTTGATAGATACTCAATATATCTTGATAGACATTCACTATAATGTAAATACATTTATAACACTCCCCCTTGAATGTCTAATTGATAGATAATGTGCCTCGTTAAAACCTTACTAGAAAAAACCCATTGGGATAAAAATCTAGTGAAGGAAAAAGAGTACACATCTCTAATAATATGCATTTCGGCTGCCTCATTAAAAACCTTACAAGAAAAACCCAGTGGGACAAAACCTTGAAAGGAAAAAAGAGTACAACGCGTATTGGCTCCCTCTGATGAGAACATCAATTCCGAATCTTGAATCTTCACATTTCAATCTTGTGCATCATCTTCTCGAAAGTTGTAGTTGATAGAGACTTTGTGAATAAATTAGTCATATGATCACTCGAACGAATTTATTGCACGTTGATATCACCATTCATTTGGAGGTCGTATATGTAGAAAAGCTTTGGCGAAATGTGCTTCGTTCTATCTCTTTTTATGAATCCTTCTTTGAGTTGTTCTATGCATGTTGCATTATCTTCATGTAAAATCGTGGGTACTTTGTCACATTTCAAACCACATTTTTCTTGAATGAGATATATCATTGACCTCAGCCACATACATTCTCGACTTGTTTTATGAATAACTATCATCTTAGGATAATATGAATGTAATGTATACATGGTATGACAGTAACCCTTCATGACAATAGGTAATATGTTTGTATCGAACCATTATGTCGATCATATGAATATCATATATATTCAAAAACTTGACAATATGTGTTAGCATAAACATATTCATATAGGAGCTTTCATTTGCACTATGCAAGTGATCATACTTCACTATCCCCATGTAGGAGTAAAACTATATCATGCTTATAGTTATAGCAAGATGTATAAATGCATCAATTGCATAAGATATGGTGCTTCATGACCATTCCAATTCTGCATGTTTCTCATTTCTTTCAGCAGATAATGTATTGCTTTTGAAAACTCTCCAAGAGTTCCAATAATACTCAAATCATCAATTTATCCCTTATAAGGATTATAAACAAGTTTTTCAGAAACTTTTATATGCTTCAGGAATTTTCATATAGATTTTGTCAAGTGACAATATTCAGCATTAAATGGTGATATCTTTTAATGTCTGGATGGCAAATCAAATAAGCTTTATACTTACCAAGATGCATCCTTTCATGTCACTTGATAAATATTTCCACGTCAGCATGCTTAAATAAACGTAGAATTCAGATCCTCATAATCTTTTACAATATTGCGCCATATTGTATCAAAAATATCGTCGACGATATATCATTTTGTATCGGTTCACAATGTGACATAACATTTTGAGATCTCATCACTTCATTATTTTCAAGTACCTGAACCTCTCATGAGGTTTCATGAAGTGTTATGTCGTAGGCTCTTCAAGAGCTCATTGCCTCCTTATTATGATCATTTGCTCCATTTCCTTTTCAAAGAATATTTCATTTGAAACCGATTGGTCTACCATGCTTCATACATGTGTAGACTTTGTCCTTCAGGGACATTCAATAAGAGCATTTACAGCTAAAAATGAAATAAATTTTGGATCAGCAAATGCTCCTAGCATATGACTTGAATTATCTTTTGAATGAGGATCATTTTAATGATAATTCACAACATATTTCTTAGCTGCTTATTATCTCCCCCTTATGTTAGAAAAACTAACATACATTTCAATTTACTTTAGAGAATTCATCTTTGTGCATCATGGTACATCTATTAATCGTATACCGCACATCAAAAATTACTAGATGGAATATTTGGTTCCTGACCTTGAACCAATTGAGAGGGAGGAATAATCATAATTTATTGATCCAATACATACAAGTGCTATTGTATGCAATATATCATATTTCAGACCAATACATGAAGCTTTATTCTCATAATCAATGGTTCAGCTGTTTATAAGAGGCATTCAACGCCAAACCAGCTTGAATATAAGCCAACATTAATGGCTTAATTACACAATCTGAAAATTATGCTCAACTTACTTTATATTTAGTGAGCAATATTACAAATGTCAAACTGCAGGTTGACAATAAATGTAAATGTGATCATATTATCAATGCATCTATTTACTATATCATATGACAGGTGAACAAGCCCATATTCACCTTTTATACTTTTCAGATTTTAAGGGATCCAATCCCAACGTTAGTTGGTCCAACCAACATATCATGAGTACAAGCAACATAAAGAATTGTTGAAGAATCTTGTAGTTCTTCATTACATGTCCAATACTCAATGCACATCTTCGGAATGTCATAATCGTTCATGCCAACTTATGAACTTGTTTGTACTAGTAAACTCCAAGTTTACCATGACATGTGCCTTTTGCTTTAGTAAACTTCTGGTTTACTATGACATGAATTTTATATCAATAAACTCCTAGTTTATTATGGCATATGATCTCAGCATGCTCGATAACTTTTCACATTCATGTTTCTTACCATCGTAACTTGGAGATATTCAATCTTCCAATTATTCTACCTTTTCTGGAGGTGCGTTGTGATATCTTTACAATCAAGAACATGTTTGAATTTATAATATTTACTAAATACAATCACATTTACCCCCAGGGTATAGATTTGTATTTATAACAATCGAAATTCTCATTCCCCAGGAATGGAATATAATCGTGCCTTAAGCATATAAAATTATGGTAGCTTATTGCCTCTTTTAAGATATTGCTACTTCAGAAGCAAATCGAGGCATACATGTAATGTAGAGAGTTTTTCTCTAACATATCGTATAATCATAATCAGCGTGTGAAAATATCATCACTTTTGATGATTATTATCATATTGTCCCTCCACGCTTATATTCGTACATTCAATCACTTGTCTTCTTTCAGACATATTATGCACTGCTACCACATTCACTTCAGGGAATGGAGCATATTCAGTGGGACAGATTTCATAACTTTTCATCAAAAACACATTATTTTGCCTTAGCCATCATTACATCATCAATATGGAGCATTGAGATTCAGACTCAACGTCTTATCCACATAAAAGGCGTCTTAGGCATAAATCGATGGGACTTGAACCCAACATCTTATCATCATGGTGCATCGAAATTCTAATCCGATGTCTTACCCTTTTGGTGCGATGAAATTAAATACACCATCTTATCCTCAAACCTTTTAAAATAATATCACTGTGATTATAAGAATAAGTGTGAGAAAGTAATCGTATATCACCTCAAAATTGCTATTGAGAATTTACTGTACGGTAAGCCTAATAAGATCTGCACAAATATGTTAGTAACAAAAATTGGGGCAGTAAGGTCATGATATTCCCTTTGACTATGTGCAATTGTTTTATTTGATTGCCTGCACTTATAGAGATCCATATAGGATTTATATATTAAGCGGTACATAATTGGTATAGTTAACATACATGCAAACAAAAAGTTCGGCTAAATAAATAATACCTTCGGTTCAAAGACAATTGAAAATTTGACATTACCAACCTATGCTTTGAGATTTATAACGTCACCTTGTAACGGAATGTATATTCAACAATTGAATAATTTTGCTCCGCACAAACATAATTCTTGAGATGGCAGAGTCTCGTGCTGATAACGTGTTATAAATTAATATAATAAAGAACAAGAAAAATAAGGGAGAGAAGAGAGGAGACTTCTTTATTTCTCTTGAGAAATGGGGAATGGATTCAGAATGATTTACAATAAATAAAACCCCTCTATTTATAGGGGTAAATTCCTCCTAATATCTCCAAAAGATAGACATTCCCTATCTTGATAAACACTTACAATATCTTGATAGATACTCACTATATCTTGATAGATACTCAATATATCTTGATAGACATTCACTATATCTTGATAGACATTCACTATAATGTAATACATTTATAACAACTTCAAATTACAAATTCCCAACCAACACAAACAGCGATTCAAATCACACTTGACACTTACTTGGTTGTGAACAAACCATTAGACGACTAAATAAAAAAAGGAGCTAAATTGGAAAAAGACACCATTCAACTTCATTTTTGATTAGTTGCATAGTCAATCATATAGTACCTCAAATATTTGTTATCTTTTTGTATCAACAACTAGATTTATTAAAGCAGAATATGTATTTACACGGTATTGGTAAATTAATTTCGAGTTCATAGATTACATTGTGTGTGTTTTAAAAATTTAAGCTCCTATATTATTGTTTGAGACTTTCGAATTAATTCCTTCCAGAACAAACAATTTTATAATAATGTGTTGTGAACCAGTTATATCGAGAAGAACTTATGGGCCAGAAATGTTGAAAGAGTCTGATCCAACTAGGACTATTGGGCCACGAGCTAAATTTAGAAGAAGCCCAAGGATTAAACAACCGAATAGAATGTCGGAAAAGTATATATGGGATCCAGGGGGAATATAGGGCATGCGTATTGTGCATTGTGCCTTAGGCAAAGTTTATGTTTCTCATCTCGTATTCCGTATCTTTGCCTTTTCATCTCTTGCTAGTTATCCTTTCCTTGTTCCTCTAATTTCCCATTAGTGGTTAATTTAGTATTATAATTCCTTTCAGTGATTATAATACACATTAGTGTTTGTGTGTTGGAAATCAGTTTGTTTCATAATGACACTTCAAATTATAGAATTCCGACCAGCTCAAAGAATGCAAATCACGCTTAACCGTTGACTTGGAGATAATTTGGACCAACTAATTCGGTTGTGGACAGAAAATTAAGTAACTAGAGATAAAAAGGAGTTAATTTGGAGACAGAGGCCATTCAACTTCATTCCGATTAGTTTGCTTAATCAATCATATACTCAAATTATTTTATATATATTGAGCTAGTTCGAAATATTTTAAAATTCGATGAATGTGTAATATATACATATAGTTGTTTCTACCTTCATAAGATAAGATAGAGATAAAATTACGTATCTATAGTTCTCCTCAGACGTCATTTGAGAAATTACATTGGATATATTGTTGTTGTTGTGTAATAATTTCTTTGCTCAAGAATAATGAAAAATCCTTGGGAATCCTTAGTGCTGGCAAAATAAACTCATATTTTATTAATACGTCCAACTCGTTTATATGAGTTCATTTTCTTATTTTGCTCGAAATTTTCTTTTCCCGTTTCCAACCCATATACTAGTAGAAATTTTCTTTGAAAGTTTAATCTAATTATTTTTTTATTATTGTAATGTAATTATCATCATTTTCATTGTTTTTTTTTTAACCACCAACGTTATTTTATTAATGCAGAAATGAATTTAAGAAGTTAAAAGATGCAGAAGCATATTTGACAATCCAACTAGGAAAACAGGAAACTCAAACTAACTTGTCTAACAATGTGATAGAAAATTTGGCTAGATTGTGCGCTACTATATTCCAAGATCTAGGAATATGTGTAATTTGAACTTCTTCAAACAATCTCATAAACTTTCAGATATCTTTACAAGTGGTCTCTATCTCCTATGAAACTACACTCTTCCTTAGAACCATATCCACTACATTCTTTGCATCTGATAAGAGTTGCACCTTTGTCCATCCATTTTCTTGAGCGTTTTCCAATGCAATCCGAATTGCTAGCGCTTCTGCAATGATGGCCTTTCCAACAAATTGGATTGGGGTACCAAGGGCTTGAAACAAATTTTCAAAGCTATCCATAGCTGCCGTTCCAATGCTTGCAATATTCTTCTCCTTTTGTAAACTAACATCTGCAAACATAATCACAACCATCTTGTGCTATAATAATTGTATTAGTAGTAGTATGATCAGGTAACAATGTAGGAGAAGACATAGTAAGCGAATTACTTTCATATTCTTGAAAGTCAAATAGTGTCTTGTTAACAGTATCGCTAGATTCAGAGATATCACCATTAAAACTTCTAGCGTTTCTTGCCTTGCAAATTTGCCACATTATAGAGACACTTAAATTAGTAAGCTTAATAGAATCAGGGTATTGATTAGTATTTTCAAAAATCTCTTTCCGCCATCTAGCAAAGTCCGTAATATTTTTGATGTTAGGTCAATTTATGGCGCAAATTTTTCATACCATCTGAGCCTTCGGACATCTAAAAAGCATATGTTCAATAGTTTTACTTCTACACCACAAATCTTACACACATCACAACTGTATTTTAACCTTTTTAAAATAATATCATTAACAGGTAGCACATTCAAGACACATTGCGAATAAAGTGTTTATATTTATTTTTAGTTATCACATTCCACAAAAAATCCCAGAACTTCTTTAGGAAGGATTGGTAGCCTGATTGAGGTCTATCACTATTGGCTGCACTACTTCTATCAATCTCCCTAGTCAAATGGTATCTTGATTTTACCTCATAAATTCCTGACTTAGTGTGATGTCAATAATCCTATCTGGAGATCCATTGCTAGAAATAGGGATAGATAAAATGGCACTGATATCCTCCATAGAAAATCACTTCTGAAGCTCTTGAATTTTCCAAGTGTGGTTACTATGATCAATAAGGCCACTCACTTGTAGTTTGTATCCATTTGAGATTGATAATACCTAGGTTTGAAACCACATGAGTTGGGAATCCAAGGGTCCATCCACGCTTTTATACTTCCTCCGGATCCTACCCTCCATCTAATGCCTTTTTGTAAGAGATTTCTATCACAAATAATGCTTTTTCATATCCAAGAACTAGCCGAAGAAGAGGTTGCTTTGAGGAAGGTGGTGTAATGAAAATATTTATTCTTAAGCATCCTAAAAAGAAGAGAGTCTTCTTGAGTCAAAATTCGCCAAGTGAGTTTTGCCAACAGAGCCTGATTGAAGGACTTTAACTCTCTAAATCCTATACCCCCATTTAGCAATACAAAGATTCTCCTATTTTTCAAAATGCATTTTCCTCCTACTATATCATCCTCTAAAAGTTAGAAAAAATAATAGTGATCTCCTTACACAAATTTGCAGGGAATTGAAAATATGATAAAGCATATGACGGTAGAGCAGAAAAAACAGGTTTAAGCATTACTTCTTTTCCAGCAAGACTTAAGAAATTATTTTTTCAACATTTAATCTTAGCTTTTACTCTATCATTTATAAATTTTAGCATTCTTTTTTTCGATTGTCCCACTACTATCGGTAAAACTAAATAAAACCTAAGCTCATTTCTTCTTAATTACCCTATCGCTGTAATGATCTCATCCTTATCAATTTCAAAAGTATTTTTACTAAAGAAAATAGCTAATTTAACAAAAATTTACCTTTTGACCTAAACATTCTTCATATTTTTTAAGAATATCAGAAATATTAGTGGTATTCTAAATATTAACATTATAAAATATAAAAAAATCATCAACAAATAATTAATTGTGAATCCATCTCTGACCAAACTTAACCCTTGAATATTTCTAGTAACCTACAATGCCATAATCAGAACGTACTTCATCGGACCCACCAATTTAAATCGATAGTTGAATGATATGTCCCACACGAATATCCTATAGGGATCAAAAAATTCAATTCTAGTTAGTTTTCTTTTGTGGGGCCCATTTTGAGAATCAATTTTTCGTTGAATCTTTTCGCATCAAGTAGAAATAGAATATACTCCCTCCGTTTTAAAAAGAATGACCTATTTTGATTTGATACGAAATTTAAAAAAATAAAGAAAATTTTTGAATTTTGTGGTCTTAAATTAAAGTTATGCCAAATATACCAAAATATCTTTTAATTTTGTGGTCTTAAATATGACATGTGTAAAGTTGGAATCAAAGTATTGCCAAAAAAAAAAAGAGTCATTCTTTTTTAAACGGATTAAAAAAAAAAATTATTTTTTTTTAAACGGAGGAAGTATAAAATTTCAAATTATGAATTGGACACTTTAATCATTGATAATCTGAATCTTAAGGCATAATGATTTCACTTTAAAAATAGGAAAAAAATTTGGCCATTATTCCCTTCATTTTTTTTTTATTTGTCATAATTTCATCTTTAAGAGTCAAATAATATAAAATTTAATTAATATTTTTAAAATAATTTTTTTATTATATTAATATGAGAAAAATTATAATTTATAATACTTTTGATATAATTTTTGAATATTTAAACTTTAAATATAAAATATTCAATTAATCTAATCTAACTTTAAAAATTAATTAAATTAACTCGCGAAAAGCTAAATATTTAGAATTGTAAAGCTAACCAACCTAGTTCCACTAATTAAATCCCACCTACCCTTTTCCTCTCTTCCCTTATTTAATACTCTCCGAATCTCAATTTATGTGGAAGAAATTTGAAGTACGAGTGCCAAACATTTAGTTTTGATTATAAACTTATATATAGATTTTTTAAATATTTTAAACTAAATTCATATATTTAAAAATTTACATGAAAAAACACTTTATCCATTTCAATTTGTTTGTATTATTTTTATCTTTTTAATTCTTTAAATAGATGTTTCTTAATTTTTATTTTTTGGCAACTCTTTAATTTCAACTTTTCACTTAACATGTTAAAAATTATAAGATTAAATGACATTCTACATATTTTGAATTTAAGATCACATGATTCAATTTTTTTTAATTTTATTAAATTTTGTATCAAATCAAAATTAGATAAATAAATTAAAATAAAAAATATACGATTTAATTTTTCTAAACAGTAATACTTTCGCATAAAACAAAACCAATGAATTATCCACATGCTGATGAGTGATTGTGACTCTTGAGTTGCTTAGCAAAGCAAGTTAGCCAATGAAAAATCATGTGATTCGTTACTGTTTTTTGAGGTATACATAATTTTCTTCGTTTCATATTAGTTATTTATTTTTTCTTTTACATATTTTTTAAGAAATCATAAATAAAAAAGATAGTTTTAATAATTTATTCTTAAGAAACTTTATAATTTGTTTTCACTTTCAAGAAATATTAATTGTAGGGATAAAGTAAAAAAATTATAAAAATCAAGAAATAATTTATCATTTATATCTATTTTATTAAATACTTTTCATTTCTCAATATTTAAATGACTTATGATTTTTTTTTCAATCACCATGGTGTCCGGACCATCTTGCACATACCTCGACTAATTTCACGGGATACCTGTCACCTCCCACCACCAACAGGTATCAGATAACTCTGTCCATCAAAGCTATTAATGACTTATAATTAACACGGTAATATAGTCAAATTATCCTTTTAATTGCTAATTCCTTCATTCCTTTTTATATGCTCCCTTCATTTTTCATGAATCAATTTGACTAAGTTTCAAAGCTAAATTAGATTAGATTAATTTATTTTAAAAAATTAAAATGAAAATATTCAAAACTATATGAATAACAATTTTCCTTTTTTTCAATTTGATTTAGAAATACATCTTAAAATGTTGGTCAAAGTTTATATTGTTTGACTCTAAAAAAAAAAAAAAGAGCATATAAAAAAGAATGGAGAAAGTATCTCCTAAGAAATGTGTCATGATCAAATATGGACAAGTAAAAATAAACGGAATGATTAAACAGTAGAACTCTCTTCATCCTATTTTATGTGACATATTTTTCTTTTTAATCCGTCCTAAAAAAAATATCACTTTACTATAATTAGAAAAAAAATTACCTTTAAAATTCTCAAATCAATGTATGTCACATAAAATAGACGGAGGGAGTATTATTTTTGAAATTTTTTGTGAACATATTAGTAGTAATTTAGTCAACCCCTCCCCCACACATACTTTTCTCATTCTCATTGGCTAAATTTAGATCCAAATTTTGCTTTCTTTCTCTCTCTTCCAAAGTTATTGCATTTTTCTGTTTCCCCTGTAATTTCTCAGCCCAATCCTCTGTTTTCTCAGGTAAATTCTCTCTTTTTTTCTCATCCAAATTCATTGCTTTGCAATGTTTTTCTGATATGTTGGCATCAAAAGCAACAGTTAATATCTTTTTGCATTCCTTTGTGATCATTTTTTATGATTTGAATTGTGTATAATTAAGATGTAATTGCTTGATCTCCTCGTGAAAATGTTGATGTTTTTTTTTGGCTTTTTAGCTGTGGAAATGAGTGTCAACTTTGTATGGATCACACACTTTATTGCATAACAACAACTATAACGACATACGTGGTAGGCGTTTGGCCATGTTTCATTGTAAAAATAGAAAAAAAGTAATTTTTGTTTTCAACGTGAAAAATGATATTGTGAAGTTGGAGTTGTGTTTGACGATGAAATAAATAATTGTTGTTGAGTGAAAAAAGTGAAAACAAGTTTTTGTTGTTTTTGAAATTTTTGAAAATTCTTGAAAAAAAGGTAAAACCAGATTTTTTCAGAATTTTATGGCCAAACATGTCCAAATGGGCCCATAGTGTAATTCCATAAGTGGAATCTGGGGAGGATAATCAAATCTTACCCTTACCTTTGTAAGTTATTAGATTTAGTTGTTTCAGGTAGACACTCGGCTCAAAAAAAGCGAAATGAAATAAGAAACACTCTTTATTGCTTAACAACAATGACAATAACATAGATAACGTAATTTTATAAGTGGGGTGTGGGAATGATAAAATGTACATTAGATTTTATCCTTACCTTTGTGGTGTACAGAGCCTTAGCTCAAAGAAAGTGAAGTTATTCGAAAAGGGTTGCAAGAAGAAACTCTTTATTGCTGAACAATACCAACATACCCAGTGTAATTCCACAAGTGGAGCCTGGGAGGGTAAGGCGTATACAGATCTTACTCCTA
The DNA here is from genome assembly GCA_031232105.1 of Capsicum rhomboideum. Lineage (NCBI taxonomy): Eukaryota > Viridiplantae > Streptophyta > Magnoliopsida > Solanales > Solanaceae > Capsicum > Capsicum rhomboideum. Next base: position 5,440,709 of record CP124710.1, on the reverse strand, counting down.
CCTTTGCGAGGTAGAGAGGATGTTTCTAATAAATCCTCGGCCCAAAAAAAAGCACAAATTATTCAGGAAAGAGCTGCAAGAAGAAACGCTCGTTATTACTTAACAACAATCAACATACCCAGTGTAATCACATAAGCGGGGTCTGGGGAGGCTAAAATGTAAGTAGATTTTATCCTTGGCTAGGTTAGCTGTTTTAGATAGACTGTCCAGCTCAAAAAAGCGAAGTTATTCGGGAAAGGGTTGCAAGAAGAAACACTTTTTATTGCTTTGAATGTTGTAAATGAATGCCAACTTTGTATTGGTAACTCTTAATTGCTTGAGTGTTGGATGGAAATGTTGATCTAGGGGATTTGAAACACTCCCTTCTCTTCAATTTGTTTGTCTGGTTTTAACTTGGCACTATGTTTAAGAAAGTAAAGAAGAGTTTTGAATCTTATGGTCTTAAAATAGAGATATGCAGGATGGGCCAAAATGTCCTTTCATCGTGTGGTCTTAAACATGTCACATGGAAAGTTAGAATTAAAGAGTTGCCGAAAAAGGAAAAAGATATTCTTTTTTAAACTGACTAAAAGGAAAAGTAAGACCGACAAATTGAAACAGACGAGTACAATGTTTTCTGTTAGAATCCCACGTTGGTTGAGGTTTCGGATCATAGTTTATTTATATGATTTTGGACAATAACCATTTGAACTAGCTATGAGGTTGAATTTAGGTCCAATGTCTGTTTTCACTTGTTTCCAAAACCCATCTTGATACTTGGTTACCTAATGTCGGGCACCCAACTGTTCTTGTGAGTTTTTGCAGGCTGGCAAGTAGCTTATTAGAGTTGCACAAAAGTGGCCCAAATACCACCATTGCAGGAAAAAATGAATATAGAGGATTCATATAACTGTCTTTACCTAATTAGAGATGGAGGGATAGTTGATTAATTGATGTGATTGAATATATAACAAATAGCATATTCATGTATTGAACTATTGGTGGTATTGTCCTTTCCTAATTCTTTCGCCAACTCCTTTCGGTCTGCAGGTACAGCTAGTTATGGCCGCATGTGAAAGCAATTTTAGTGGCAACATCGAGAGAGATTTCTGTATTCCCACGTATATACTTTCAGAGGATGCAAGTCAGAGTGATGATGTAAAATTGTCTGATGTACCTACATGCCCTGTGCTAGTATTCATCAACTCTAAAAGTGGAGGTCAACTTGGAGGAGATCTTCTTCATACATATCGATCACTCCTTAACAAGTATCAGGTATCGAAGCTGGTTGCCTTGATTCACATAGCAAAGCTTGTTAAATATAAAGTGTGAGACAAATTGAAATAAATTCGTTCTTGAGTCATCATTTACCAATTCTCAACTGAAAAGTTAAGACGTTACGTCAGGTTGTGACAGTACCACCAAATTTTTAATGGGATATGGAATTTAGAGACACCACTTAACTATTTATTTTTAAGCCTGATGTATAAATTGTATGGCTCTCTTATATAATTGTCGACACAGATCCCTTATGTAATTGCATTTAACTTTCAGGTTTTTGATTTGGGAGAAGAAACTCCTGATAGTGTTTTACGTAGACTCTATCTGAATCTTGAAAAGCTAAAGAGCAATGGTGATGAATTTGCCTCCAAACTTGAGGAGAGATTGAGGATAATTGTGAGTACAGCTCTTTTAAGTAGTTTATTAGTCTACGGTGTTTCTAATAAATTTTGCCAGATGATTACTTTCCAGCATTTAGGCCTGACACAGTTGTTTACTAGGTTGCAGGTGGAGATGGCACAGCTGGATGGCTTCTTGGAGTTGTATCTGATCTCAAACTATCTCAGCCTCCACCAATTGCTACTGTGCCTTTGGGAACTGGAAACAACCTTCCATTCGCATTTGGCTGGGTAAGGATCTTTAGCAGAAACAGCTCAACTCACCAATATGTGCTGGATATATTTTCTGTCAATGATTTCTGCAAATAGAGTTGTGTGACAACTGTTAAAATGTTTGCTGCTATTTCACTGAGTGATTATTTTTTAGTTTAGCTTATGCTATGATGAAGTTACCAATTAATCACATGGAATTTTGTAGTCAAACCAGCACAAGGGCGTTTCCGCTTAAGTTAGATGCTAGATTTCAAGTTTATTTCATCTATGATGCATTGATGTGTACTCAACATAGAGGATGATACACCATATAATATGCATTTGTTGTAACCGGCAGGGCAAGAAGAATCCAGGAACAGACCAGAACTCGGTTATCTCATTCTTGAAGAATGTAATGGATGCAAAAGAAATGAAGATAGACAGGTTAGTCCATTCAAATGATTCAAAGAGTACAATATCATAAGTGATTTTATAGTCTAATTGATAACACTGATTAAGACCAATCAGCAAATATTGAATGATTTGCCGTTTAAACAGTTGGCACATTCTAATGAGGATGAGAGCACCACAAGAGGGTTCCTGTGATCCTATTGCACCACTTGAATTGCCTCATTCGTTGCATGCTTTTCACCGGGTGTCTTCTTCGGATGATCTTAATGTGGTAAGAGCAGTACATGAGAACATGAAAGAGAAGTTACAGTATCATACTAGTCTAGCTCTATCTTTCATGTGCGCCTAATCCCTGTCATCTTTACTTTTCTTTTTGGTGTTACATTCTCTGTGAGGCTTGACTGTATGAAAAAACTCTTTTTCTTTAGTTTTTGTTCTTTTCCTTTTTCTATACTAAGGCGACTTCATTTGGAAAAGGAGATATGGTCGGATTGGAATATCATATTTTATAATTGCTTGCAGTGTGCTAATTCAGTGACCTAACTCCTTTTTGAGTGCAAATTATTTATGTAAAATATTCTCATATAAACTTCGCTAGAGAAGGTGCAAATTTACCACTGATTGTAATGCAAATTGAAAGGCTACAGCACACTTAAGAACCTGAATCTATTATGAGTATGCCTCCACTACATTCATTACACTTGAAAGTTTTCGAACTTTATTTGTATGTATTTACTTGCACATATGAGGTCCTGCTTCAAGCTAGGTATGTTATTCCACTATGACATTCCTATCCAAATTGCTAATTTGATTATTAAATGACTAGCAGACACATGCATGGGCAATTCGTGCGTTTTGAGAATCATATTCCATTTTATCGTCTGTTACAAGCTTTATCTTTGTTGAAATTGAAGAGCATAAACTCCTCTTTTTTCCTAATCTTTCTATAGCAATAATCAAATTACTTATTTAAAATCTCACAGGAAGGATTCCATACATTTCGTGGAGGATTCTGGAATTATTTCAGCATGGGTAAGGAATATTCTCTTGATTATGAAATACATTCCTGAAGCCATCCAACGTTTTAATTTTTTTTCTGCCACATTTGATGACATCGAACAGGAAAGGATAGATAAGAAAATCTATCTTACTTGAGGCTGGAATATCTTAAGCCAGCTGTGCGCGATAAGGAGGAGTTTTCAAAAATGTGTTATACTAATCTTGTGGTTATTCATAAATATAGAATAGTAGAAAAGACAGCTATCTCAATCAGTGAAAAATGGATTCATTCTTTTCCACATTTAAGCTTTCTACATTTGAATTTTTCCTCTTCCCGCTTTATATGCATAATCTATTGAGTATATGCTATCAGTGCAGGTTTATTTCTTGTTAACGGAATTTTCGTTCTCAATTTTTTTTTCAACTAGTAATGCCAAGGTGAAAAATTGAGTGCCACTGCACTTCCCTTTTAAGCCAATGTAACTTGCTGTACTGCCTTGACTTCCATCTAAACTGTCCAAATCTAAGGGACATTCTTACTAATTAATAAACCCACCAACCTTCTCCTTGTAGTATTTCATTTCATAAAACTCCTGTTTATTAGCTAATTATTAGTTTTCGCGTTAGTTATGAGCTAATTGGTCAGTGAATCATTCGGAAACCAATACTGACCCTTACCTTTATTCTTGGGTCAAAATTGAATTATCTCGATACTTTTTAAGATGGTTTCTATCACAGTTAATTCAAAGCATGAAATTTGAAACCAGGAAGGAGTTTCTTTGTATTATAAAACAAGAAAGAATCAATTGATAAATTTTTGAAGTAAGTCAGAGCTAATGAAGCCATGAAGGCCTGCATTGGACAATGATTTTACTGAAGAACAACCTCTATTTGGATACGAAATCATCCTAGTGTTGTAGTTGACATGAATAAGGTGGGCTACGAGTTATGTCTCAAACCTGAAAAGGAAAGCTGAGTGTATTTAGAAAGTACTATGCTGCTTGTACTATTGTTTATCCAGTAAGACATCTGATCTTAAATTCTCTGTCATCAGGGATGGATGCACAAGTATCATATGCATTTCATTCAGAACGAAAGATGCATCCTGAAAAATTCAAAAATCAGCTTGTCAATCAGGTATTGAAGTGCATGGCAGGATTAATAAGATGACTTGGTTCCACTTTTATACATTTATTCTTGACTATGAGTTATTAAGATGACTTGGATCCATTTTCATATATTATCTGACTCCTTGTGTATCCTTTTGTAGCAATATCTATCTTGTACTCAATAGATTCTAGCTCTATGCTACTTGAAAAAGTAGGAAAAACAAAATTATTGTGAATTTTAGCAATTGACTGAGCTGATAAAACCGGTAGGTGAGATGTAAGGGTTCTTTCCAGAGAGGGAACGAAGGGATTTGTAGAGATCCTTAATAATCTCTCAGAAGGACTCATTTGCAGCTTCATTTTTCAGACATGAGGTAAAAGAAGAGTTTTTTGCCAAAAGCATCCCTTAACAATAACCATTACCTATACTACATCCTTCAATCAACCAGCAAGATTTAGACTGCATTCTCTGTTATGTATTTATGGACATTCTCCCATTCTTCTTTTGCTCACCTTTTTCATAATGTTTTCTTCTTTTCCCAAAAGGAAAAAGCAAAGCACAATAAACTACAAATAGCATGGTACTGAATGATGTAAAGTTTGTAACACAGTGGAGCAATATGGAGCAATTTAAAATTGCTACAGAACATTGAAAATATTGTTGCTATCACATTGTGTACTATCAGAAAAGGGATATCACATTTTCTGTTCAGCTTAATATTATTAGGTAACTGGTAAAGTTCCTGCCATGTGACCAAGAGGTCACGGGTTCAAGCCTTGGAAACAGCCCCTTGCAGAAATGTAAGGTGAGGTTGCGTACAATAGATCCTTGTGGTCGGGCCCTTCCCCGGACCCTGTGCATAGCGGGAGCTTAGTGCACCGGGCTGCCCTTTAATATTATTAGGCAATGGAATTGATGGTCTCTATTGTCAGTATCATGCTAAACAAAGTTGTTGTGTGCTTTGTCCTTGAGGTAGTGATTTAGCATTCTCCGATATTAAGCCTATGGTCTCCTGCTGTACTAAATGCAATATCCTGGATTATTTCTTGAAAACAAGCATTTCATCTTCTTCTAAATTAGGTATGAGTTGTAGAAGTTTGCCTTATGGTTTTTCTGGCTTTCTCCTAGAGTACATATGCAAGGCTTGGATGTACGCAAGGATGGTTTTTTGCATCCCTTTTTCATCCTTCTTCAAGGTGAATCTGCAGTGTGCTTTGATACATAACTTCTTGTAAATCTCTTCTTTCTAAAAAATTGAATAATTGTAATGGAATCTCTCATGTATCTAAGGTCCTAGGAAATTAATTAGCTAGATTTGATTAATTTAGTTAAATCTCCTCAGAACAACCAATAGGACATAATTGTGTATATTTTTAATTTCATAATGGTGGTGACCGTGCCAAAATTCATAACTTCGTATCAAATAGTCAAAAATGTTATGTACATTTCCGTTGGATTGAACTCTCAACTCAACATTCAGAAGTTTATTTGGTATCAACTCTTAATATAGTGCCTTCTCCTTTTATACTATCTTTAATTAGCCATATATATTTCCTTGGACTTGTAATTTGGAACATGAAAAAACAAAATTTGTGGAGAACTCCATAACTACTACTGGTCAGATACTCCCTTTGTTCCGTGCATTTCCGACGTTCTTTTTTAGTATGTCTTAAAATTATGTCCACAACCACTCTTCTTCACACTAAATAAAAGTTTTTTAACATTATAACTAACAAATACTTGTATTTAGATGTACTAATTTGTGAAACCTTGCCTAAATGTAGCAAAATGTGAATCCTTGCTTTAGCAACCATGCCTAGAAATAGGACAACTTGCAATGAGATGAAGAAAGAAAAATTTTTAAATTGCGCCACTATCAGGGATTTCCTCATTTGTCTGACGCATAACATGTGATGTTAAATTTTGCAAGTAGGACAGACATCATGCTTCTTTTAAAATATATCTTGGAAAGAAAAATGGTTCAAGTAATTTATAGGATTCATTATCTTGACTATCACCTATTTGATGGTGTACATTATGAGAATATACGGGTTTGCATTTGCTGCAGGAACATAGCTCAACTGGCCAAGGTTAAGATAATGAAAAAGCACGGCGAATGGCAAGACCTTGACATCCCTCACAGGTAGCATCAATTAATTGTTGTAATGTGGTAACTTTAGAAGAGATTATGGATCCTCTCCTGTAATATAATTCTGGTTGGATTGTGGCGTCTGTCTCTATGTTTTGCAAGTTGTTTGCTAAACATGACAACATTGAGTTATATAAATACCTCTCCTCTTCTGGTTGTCTCGTTGTGCTTGCAGTATCAGGTCAATTGTGTGCCTAAACTTGCCTAGCTTTTCTGGTGGACTGAATCCTTGGGGAACACCAAATAGCAACAAACGCCGAGATGTCTGTACTCTATTTACTTCTTCCGCCATCTACCATTTTTTTTCTTTTTTTTTTTGTTTTCTATGTGTGCGCGCCTGTAGTGATATCAGTAGATTTCTGTCTTAAAAACCTTTTTTTCCTTTTCCATGTTTATGTTCTAATCACGTACATATCAATGTAATGGACAGAGGGACTTGACTCCACCATTTGTTGATGATGGCCTCATTGAGGTTGTTGGTTTTAGAGATGCTTGGCATGGAATGGTTCTTCTTGCTCCAAATGGACATGGCACGCGGCTTGCACAGGTTTGGGATATTAATTCGTTCTTTCAAATATAAGGCCGTGTATATATTATGCATGCACATTCATAGTCATACCATATTCATATGTAGACTCTTCAAGTGTTCTCACTTTAGTGATCAATTGTCAGTTGGTTCAAGATGGTCCAAACTCCAAACGTTAACTTTCATATTGCACATAAGATCCATAAGTTTGCAGCAGAATTTGTCTACTTTATGGACATATCTGTGATAAAGTAACAATTCAAAGCATAACCTGTTTTGTCCAGGGGGCACATATCTTTTAGTAACTTCGAAGAAACAGTTTTTTTTGTCTACTCATTGCTAAAACCCGCTGCTTTCATTTGAATTTTTTGTTCAACTTCCCTGTTTGTAGGCACATCGAATCCGGTTTGAGTTTCATAAGGGTGCAGCTGACCACACATTCATGAGGATCGATGGAGAACCATGGAAGCAGCCCCTCCCAGTAGATGATGACACCGTTGTGGTAGAAATCGCGCATCTTGGCCAAGTTAAGATGCTTGCTACCCATGATTGTAGATCCAAAAGTGTACACGATCCTTCAAGTCACATCAATCATGATGGTGTTGACGGTGATAGTGATGGTGAAGAGGATTCGGTTGGGGAAGAGCAGAGGAAATTCGGGGCAGCAGACACATTCAAAATTCCTGATGAAGTTGACATTGCACATCTCAGTTGATTCTTTGTTCATAATTTACTTCTGTGGCAACCTCCATATTGATTTCTGTGATATAGTAGATGGAAAATTTGTTTTTGTGAGTTGTGAGATATTATGACTGACATTTCAGTATATGCATATGAATTTCTTGATCAATTGCAGTGTAAATGTGAGTTGAATATTACAAGTATACGATATTGAAGATACTTAAAGATCTCTCTCTATTGTAACTTGAAATGTCAATGAAAATTGCACTTTTATGCTATTCATTATTACTCCCTCCGTCCAACAATACTTAACCACTATTGACTTGGCACACACCTTAAGAAATAATAAATAATTTGAGTGATTTTACTATATTACCCTTTGAATATATTAAATTTAATGTTTTATGAAATGTATTAGATCATGAATAATATTTAATATCAAGGGTAAAATGAGCACAAATGGATAAATTATCCATTGGTTTTCCAAATTGGACAAGTATTATTGGACGTCTATTTTTAGTATAGTGGACAAGTAAAAATGAACGGAGGGAGTATGTGCTATCTGATTCTATGATTTGATGGAGGGAAAAAAAAAAAGATTCTATGATTTGATAAGAATCTTACAATATGAATGTACTTACTCGTCTTAAATGAGCCGAGGGTTGGAAACGATTTCTCTACCTTCTCAAGGTAGGATAAGGTTGCGTATTTATCACCCTCCTTAGACTTCACTTGTGAGATTATACTAGTATGTTGTTGTTGTTGAGTTGCAATCTTAAATTATTAGTGCATATTGTTATACTCCCTCCCATTTTAGTTGACCATCTTACTATAAATATGTGTCCCGAATTACTTGTCCACTTATTAAATCAAGATAAAACTAATTTAAATTTTCTCATTTTACCCCTACAATTATATTTTTCAAAAGCCTAAACAAATTAATGTGAGCATTAAGAGGTATATTAATAAAATTAACCATCTTACTTATGATTTCTTAACTATCGTATAAAATAGAAAATGGCCAAATAAAATGGAACGGAATAAGTATGAGATTGTTTCGTTTCTTGTATGATACAGCAACGCCAATAAACGAAATTGTCTAGAAAAACATAAGTGCGAATATTCAAAATGTCCCATGATATGTTAGGCGTTATATTTTTCACTTTCACCTAGCTACACACAATATTCAAATAATTAGAGAAATTACAAATGAGTTGGATAGCCACCGCCACTAAAATCTGTCATCACACTCAACTAGTCATCAATTAATTTTACTATATTAATGATGATTATCTTTAAAAGTTATTTTTTTATTTTGCAATAGAAAAGTGACTCTGCTAATAATAATTATCTCAGAAAGTGTTTTCTGTATTTTATAAGAGAAAAGTCATTTAATTATTGACATTTCACTTATAAAGTCACTCAACTAATTCAACTGATATTTCTCATAGATATTGCCTGACGTGTAAATTTTTTAGGAAAAAATACATCATACCACTATTTAACTTATCATAACTACTTAAAATTTCAACCATTTTAGATAATTATATAAATTCCTGATTTTACTTAAAAGCTCGGATACATCACAAAAGAATGTGATGTATCCGTGTAAAATTAAGTGATGTATCCGGTAGAATGTGATGTATCAGTGTAAAATTAAGTGATATATTCGAAAGAATATGATGTATCCGGGTAAAATTAATTAGTGATGTATCCTTAAGAATGTGATGTATCCGTATGGACTAAATCAGAGATTTTTAGTAATATTGAAAAGAGTTGGGATAAGGAGTAATTAGCTTCAAAAGGGTTGAGATTTATGTTGTTTTCACAATTTTTTAAGCGGCACTTTTAAAAAATAGGAGATTATCCATTTCAATTACCCATTAAATTGACCCGCTTCATTAATCATGGTTAAATACAACAACAACATACCAGTACATTCTCATAAAGTGGGGCATGTGAGGGTAAAGTGTACGCAACCCGTACCACTACATCAGAGGTGAGGTAGAGAGGTTATTTTCTAAAGACCCCCGGCTCAAGACAAAAACATTCTAGAGAAGGACCTAATATAAGAACAAGAAACAATAGGTATAAACAAATAACAAATAATAACAAAAATAAGCCTACCAAAAAGTAGTACTACACTCGACCTATTCGAAATAGCAAACATAACCAAAACTACTAGACTGAGACACTACAAGCAAGCACAACGACAACTAACACGGATAACAAAACAAAACATACCAACCTACTAGTAGAGACGCACTCCTACCTATTACCCATCTACGTTAATTTGCAGCCTCTACACCTTCCTATCTAGGGTCATGTCCTCGGTAAGCTGTAACTGCTCTATGTTATGTCTAATCAGCTCCCTCCAATATTTCTTCGGTCTATCTCTATCACGCTTGAATCCATCCATATTCAACCTCTCACACCTGCGCACAGGGGCATCCGAGTACCTCCTCATCACATGTACGAACCATCTTAACCTCGCTTCTCGCATCTTGTCTTCCACTGAAGTCACTCCCACCTTGTCTCGGATAACCTCATTCCTAATCTTATCACTCCTAGTAAACCCACACATTAATCGCAGCATCCTCATCTCCGTTATCTTCATCCTTTGGATGTGAGAGTTCTTGACTGACCAACACTCCGGCCCATACAACATAGTCGTTGGTCTAACCACTACTGTGTAGAACTTCCCTTTAAATTGAGGAGGCACTTTCTTATCACATAAAACTCTGGAAGCGAGCCTCCATTTCATACACCCTGCACCAATACGGTGAGTGACATCCTCGCCAATATATCTTACCATTTCTCTGAATCATAGATTCAAGATACTTGAAACTATCACTCTTCTGAATAGCCTGAGTATCGAGCTTCACCACCAAGTCAGTCTCATTCATCCCCTTATTAAACTTGCACTCCAAGTATTCTGTCTTGGTCTTGCTCAACCTAAACCCCTTAGACTCTATGGTCTGTCTCCAAACCTCTAACTTCACATTAACTCCTTAGCGGGTCTCGTCAATCAAAACTATGTCATGCATAAATAACATACACCATGGCACCTCGCCTTGAATTTGCCACGTCAGCACATCCATCACCAAGGCAACCATAATTAGTTATTTAATCATGGTTAAATAACTAATTAATAAAATAAAATTATAATTAATTAATCATGAGTTCTCAAGATATTTTCTTACGAAGTTTTGTTATATTATCCATAACCACTTTCGATTTAGGTGGACATCCTGACAAATATACATTAGCTTATCAACTCTCCGAACAGTACTATAAGAATCGATATTGAACATCCCGACTGTAATTGTATAAGCTCCCATAGCAATAATATATTTTGGTTCAAACATTTGCTTATATAATTTCATTGAAGAGGAAGCCATTTTCATTGTTAATATTATTCCAATTCCCATATAGTTGGACTCCCGAAACCTCAAGAATCCTTAATTAGAATGAATCAAGTGATGATTATATAATTAGGTATAAATATCCGGCATGGATAAACTTTACTCTCAACAAAACATGGATATTTTCGAGTTATATGATATGTCTCTGTGTTAGTCTTATCCTTAATACCCTGCGCCTGCGGAAGTAGACTATTATAATACTAGCGAATTTGCTTTAAAAAATAAAAAAAAAAAAAAAAAATTATTATAATATCTTATGAAAAGGGCTTCACATGTTTATATTCCCATTCCTCCAATTCTTGTGGAGACAACATGGGGGGCAATCTTTAAACAATCTTGGATAAACTTCAATGGAAAATGAAAGCAAGATTAAAAATCAACTAACAAGAAAAAGGCAACATGCATCTTATTATATTCACAAGCATAATGTGGTTTAGAGGTTAATCATGAACTCTACATGATACTTATTATTATATGGTTACATATTTTTATTATATGTTTTTTCCTTTTAATTTATGTGACAACTTTATTCTTTTTAGTCAGTTTCTAAAAATAGATGTAAGAAGAATTTACAAAAGTTGGCCTTCTTAGTACGTGATAGTTATGTAATATCCTTAATTTCATCATTTTAAAGGTATCAATGAGCAAAATGAAATTAATTGTTCTATTACAAAAGTTGGAATCTCACACAGCTGAGTTAATCACTAAGGTCTTATACAATTTGATATTGGATGATTTCGGCCTGAGATTTAGACAACTATGCCCCTAGTTTTTCTTATTAGCGTTACTTGGCTGATTGTTATGTATTATTTTCATTGTTTAATCTCTAAAATGAGCAACAGTTTGAAGAAAAAATGAATAGTATCCTCATAGAGTTAGATCTTGATGGGGATATCACAACCATTCTATCTGGTGGGTGTCATGCCCATGTGACTCGTTATGGATGCAGTTGATTATTCTAAATCGAGATTTTGGTCTCCACGTTGTCGATCAGTCAACACTTACTAACAATTTATCTTTAAACTTCTCAATAGTACCCTTAAAACATCCATCACTATTCCAGCAGAGCAATACCAGAACTTATTCTTTTGGTACTATTTAATAGTAACCTTTTGAACAAAAACGATAATCTCAATCCAGTCACGAATTTGTAATATGCACATGCATGCACAAGTGCTTTTCATATTTTATTTATACATGTATCATCAAATATCTGCTACGGAGATTTCAAATTTGAATTCCAAATTTTATTTTTTTTTAAAAAAAGCTATTAGTACAGAGCGTTTCTCCCTTTAATCAAATTAAATAACAGGATTCTGCCCAACCCGTAAGCAAAATAATAGATCCACGCGCCTTTTGCTATAAGAATTAGAATTAGTCGAGGCTCCAAAGTGGATATACTAAATAGCGGGGCATAATATCAAAAGCAGCTCGGTGCATTAAAGCTCGCCCTACTCGCGGGGTCCAGGGAAGGGCCAGACCACAAGGGTCTATTGTACACAGCCTCACTTTACATTTCTGCAAGGGGTTGTATCCACGGCTTGAACCCGTGAACTCCTGGTCACATGGGTGCAAAATCAAAACTATATATATGGAAATGTTTCATTGACTCATTTAAATACAAGTATATATATGATACTTCATTTCATGATCAATGACAAGCTCAAAGTAAACTTAAAAAGGCCTACTTCATAAATATTGTATGTTCATATATATCCTCTCAAAATTAGACAACTTTATTTCCACACATACAAGCAGAGAAATAGAAACATGAGCAAAGTGGTGGTAGAGAAAAATATATTAGCACAAGAAGAAATTACACAAGCCAAAGATAGAAGATACCACTCTACTACTAGTAGTAGTAGTACTACTACTTGCATTACTGATTCTTCATCACATAAAGAGGAGAAAGCTAGTGCTACTGCTAACAGGAGAAAGCTGGTAGAAGAGGAATCACTGAGAATTGTAATGTATTTGAGCTGTATTTGGGGTCCTAACTAATTAATTTTATCCGTTGCTTTTTAGATGTCATGTTCTGCTTCTCAAAAGTCAATTTGACTAATTATCAAAGTTAAATTAAATTAGATTAATTTAATATTCTAGAATTAAAATTTGGATATTCAAAAATTATACGAAAAGTCATATAAGTTATAATTTTTTTTTCTTGGATCAATATCATGAAAAAAATATCTCTTAAAAGGTTGATCAAAGTTCATCATATTGTTTGACTCTCGAAAAGGAAACTACTACTGCTTGTCTTTCTCATGAGTAAATATAGATCTTTATTAGTCTATTTAATTTAAAGATTTTGTTTTCTTTAATTTCATGATAATGGCTATTTTTAGTTGATTAACACACACATATATTTATGTCTTTAGGTTACCATTTAGAATTTTATTTCTATTTTTAAAAGTCGTGCATATATCACTTTTAGCAAATTTTCCTTCTGAATAATATTGAATTTGGATTTAACGTTTGCTCATATATTGCTCAATCTTATCGACAAAATATACAAAACAGCCACAATTGTGTCCTTTAACATTAACAATCATTTCTGGCATTCTAGACCTTGATTTAATACATGTACGCATAAGATAATATTCAGTTTGCTTAAAAGAAATCTTCAGATCGTCATATTAAAAAGTTCAAAAGTTACAAAAACCAAAAAATGAAATGAAAATCATTTACTAAATAACTATTCAAAAAGGATAGTCAGAAACTTTCTAGCTATTTTACAAAAAAATAAGGAGAAAAGTGACTAGTAACACTATTTCTACCTATTTAGGTCCCCAACAAATGAGGTGCATAACTTTCTCCGCCTTCTCAGCCTCCCTCAATCTTCTGGCTTTTTCATTATCCGTGCATCTCTTCTTCACACTGCCTACCATACTGCTAATTAACCATCTCACCCGGCCACCATCGCCGGATTCCGTCGTGGAACCTGCCGGAGAAGGCTTCATTTATGAGTTAAATTAACCACTTCAATTAACTAGTCTGATTATTTATATGCAGAAGAAAATTAGAGATTGTATGAGTTGTGAGATCCTAAAATATATTCTGTGGGTGCATATGCATTTTAATATTATAATATGTTAAAAGTGTATCAAATTAGGTAGCCAAAAACGTGCTGCATCTTCTTCTTGTCCGTTTGTAGCATCCTTTAGGACATTATGTGACCAATTATTCACACTTCAATTATGGTAGAATGTGACCATTAGTTTTTAGTAATTCTTATAACCTCTAATTCATTATTTTTTTTCATTATTTCTATTTTATTATATCTTGTAATTCATGTAATCTCTTGGTGACTAGGTCATTTATCTTCCTCGTTATTACTCACCTTCTTTCTATTCATTGCAAGGAAGAATTCTTCACCTATAAATAATGATGGTGAGTGCATAAAAAGTTAGTAAAAAAGGAGCTTTATTTATTTGAAGGAAGGTGTTCATTAACTTGGTGGAGTTTTGGACTCAACTCTTGTCTAGAGTTTATTGTACATTGTTGTATGCTGAAAGGGACAAGTCAAGAAGATAACTGCTGGATCGATGAAAACTTTTGATGCGACAGATTTAAATCTCCTTAAAGAGACCGCAAATAATATCTCGCCTTAGCCTGAAAATATTTTATTTTTTCAGTTGTAATTATAATTTCAACAACATATTCTTCTTTTTTTGCTTTTGATTTGTATATTTTGTTACAATTGGCTTAGTGACTTACTTTAGAAACGGAGAGTTTCACCACGTATACACTGCTTTGTTTTCTATAATGACGCCATGGATTTATACTATACCAAGGACCAATAGCAGCCTAGATTTTTACGGGTGCAAAATATAAAGAAGTAAATATAGAAGAAGTGAAAAGAGGTTTAAACATTTACTATATATACGTATAATTTTTCGTCGAAAAAGGTTCGGATAAACCTTTTTGACCCTACCTGGCTCCGCCTCTGCCAAAGACTAATGGCCCCCAGGGATGAATTTCGCGTGGTATATACAGGCTAATAGGAACTCAATAATTTTTGTTCAAACATTGCATATGTGTAACAATATTCACTAAATATTTTACTTAAACTTATTTGTTATTATATATTAACCTAAAATTATTATAAAAACCTATAAACTTTAAATACTGGATCCACTCAGTCCCAAGTTTCTTGATCCCTTTTGCCAAGAGGCAAAAAATGCATCAACCACAAATATTATGGTGGATTAATTGGGAAATTGCTTTCATCTGATTTTCTAGATTCAAGTTCTGAGTATATAATAATTTTTGAAAGGGACCAATTTACCTTCAAAATAGTTTTTTTTCCAATACAAATTTGAATTTATTAGACTTTAAAAGCATCACACATTGAATAAAAAACCAGAAAAAACACACATAGATTGCTATTTTATAAGGGTAAACAACATAAATCCCGATAGTTTGGTGCCTAATTACAGAAAATTTTGATATTTTGCATATTTACAGAAAATTCTATTTTTTGGACTGTCGAAATACATAATTTGTTCCCGATATATTCTGTTGAGATACATAATTACCCACATTGTAATCATTCAAAGATACATAGTGTATGTATCTTTTAAATAAAACTCACACTGCTATACACAGATATACATAATTCGTTTTCGATACATTCCATTGAGATACATAACTGATAGTTAGGATTTTTGTAATTACTTTATAAGGATGAAAATTTGTATAAATATAATAAGTTAAGATATATATTTATGTTATTTTTCCATTTTATAATACACAGCTACTTTCAACATTTAGGTCTAGTAATTTGGTGACTTGGAATTTCTAGGTGCGGCTATAGGTATCCATGACAACAATATTCACGCTTGAAAATAAAGACAAGAACATACTTCCTCCATTTTTAAATATTTATCATATTTTTGGGTTGCACGTTTCTTAAGAAACTATATATTTTTATCCTGATCATACTCTTATTTAATTTCTTTAATTATCTCTCTTTAATCTCTCTAATAAATGAAAAGTGTGATCTCTATTTTATAAATAAAAAGTGTGTTAAGGATAAAATGGGAAAAATATACTCAACTATGTCTTAATTTTTAAAATGATAAGTATTGTGGAATATGTAACTTTAGTAAGGATGGCAATTGGCAGTACTATTTAGGAACGGAGGAAGTACTAAATAACCGAAAAAAATAATTATTTTAGATAGAGTTATAAACTTTATATTGTTTTTTTTTTCCAAATAAATTGAAGTGCTTTTGAAGTTGATTTGAATCTAATGGATTTGAACATTTCGTAATCAAATTTAAGAACTTTAAATTTAATCTTAAATATTCGTTTTGATCTTTGAATACATAGAACTAGCAGAGAAATGTTTGAATGTTTGCAAGTTATGGAGAAATTTGTGAATTTTGATCCACAAATTCTCTTTTGCTTCTTGGGGTGAATTCTAGTTCATCTCCTAGCTACTGAATTATGAGGATCTTTATTTATAGATGTTGAAACTAAGTAGGAGTTGTACGATGAGGACAAACTCCCGTGGATTTGACTATATACATGCGAGGGTGCACATAGCTTAGAACTTATAGATTCACGTGAATCTAATTATTTTTTCTCAAATCCTGTGCATGTATTAAGAAATATCAATAAATATCTTACTGCGAATCCAGTTATTATTCTCTATTAAGGCTGATGTAAGAGCTCATAAATTTCAAATTCTGAATCCATTTATTTAATATTAAAAATAATGAGTTCAATTAAATCCATCAAATATATAATGCATTCGCCTCTCAGCATACCGAACCAAACGAATGATGAACTTTTTAGCAGTAATGTTGCTTGAAAAAAAAATATTTAATACTATTTCCGATGTGAATATCATAAAAGCATCGTAAGAAATGAGAATTCATCGAGTACAATAAAATCATGTACGCGAATACAGTAGCTTTCACTTGTAGAAATAGAATGATATTTCATTTGCTTTTTACGAGTTTACTTCTTTATATTCTGAATATCCTCAATGAAAATTTTCCTTCCTCCAGGAGAAAGAGGTGGTGGTGGGGAGGAACGGGACGGGCCAGATGGTGGAATAGGCACATTTTTGGGGAGCATCGCGACATATGGCGATTGCTCTCCATTTCCACTTGGTTTGGGAAACCTATTGTCCTTCACTTTGATTGTTAGCCTATAGAGTTGACAGTGTAAGCAACTACGCCAAGAATCAGCACAACAACCAAGGCAAAGATGGGCTCATACTTTTTCTTTCTCTCTTTTGGTCTAAACATTTTTCTCAAAATGAAAATTATCAAAGATTTACTCTCTGTTTGTGTTATTTTTTGTTGATGTGTAGTACAATCCTTTTTGTTATGCTATATGTAATATGTCATAGACGGAGACTCCGATAACAAAATGGATTATAATAATCTTGGAATTTATTAACAGCGAATTGATGGATTACAATAATCTTGAAACATTTAATGACAATTATACTACGCTAATCTTGAAATTAATCTTGAGATAGATTACAGTCATCACTGAGAGTTGTGGTGGAACTGTAAAAGTTCCTTCGCCTTTAATTAGAGATTTCAGGTTCGACCCGCTTCTCTCAGCACATCCATGGCCAATCAAGATAAGTTCCATTAGCAACCGTTCCCAGAGAATTGGGGATTCATTTCAACGGTTTCACAACCATGTGTGTAATGGCTCAAATGTACACAATTGAGCGTTGAGAGTATAAATGTATCCCTTCCCTTCACTTGTATTCCATCTGATTTTAATCATAAGCATAGCATTATACTCACAGTTGTAACACAAGCTATCAAACTCTCAAGCTAGAGTTTTTCCAGTGACATTGCTTGACAATTTCACCGGAGACCACTTAATAAGATTTACTTGATCTCTTCTACTCATTACCTGTTAACCAGCTCTTCTTATCTATTACTCATATTTGTTATATGTTTAATTCATTAGCAAGTCATTTAGCATCAAGAACGTTCTATTTGGTCATTATAATCCACGTGCCCTTGAACTTCGATTACAAATTCAATTGTTATTCTGAATCATCGATTTAGGGGTAAACACTCTCATTGTGCTTTCTACGGCACAAATCCAAATTAATCAGGTCAAGAAGTTCCAGACACCGGATGCTTGAAGCCAAAAAAAAAAAAAAAAAAAAAGAAAGAAAGAAGAGACAAATTACAGTTTAACTAACAATCTTAGTCAATTGCTAATAAGAAAAACAAGTTTATACATGCAAATTTGCAAGATTCAGTGTATGAAGAGGTACAAATACAGTGGCGTGTGACATGTACATTCTTAAAAAATATTAACAGATGTCCGGTTTCAACTGCTGTAACCGGACACAAGCAAAAACATAACAAGCCAGGCATGTCAAGCAAAACACTGAAGAACCCGCACCGCCTTTGACCTCATTAAATCCGGCTTGAATCTCTTCCGAAAATGTATCTTCTTACCCAATCCCCGACCACTAAGTACCTCGTACGCCAGCTAACTTGCTTGCTGAAATGCAAATAAGAACACCAGATTTTTAGACTCTTTGAATACAAAAGGAAGAAAAGATACACTCCCTCCGTATCATTTTATGTCTTAGTTTGACCAGGCAACAAAGTTTACGAATGTAAAGAAGACTTTTGAATCTTATCATCTTCTCAAGGTGTATGTAACATACCAAAAACACTCTACAACCTTTAAACTGAGCGATTTTAAACACGTCATGTCATTCTTAGTGTAATTAAGGGTAAAACGCGAAGGTTGAAATTTAAAAACTCGATATAGTTGAAATTTGGAATAATCACATTACTAGTATCTTCAATCTCAAATCTGTATAGATACTTCCATTATAAGCGGTAGCATAACTTACTAAACATAGAAGTATTTTTTTAAATAGACTAAAAAAGAAAGTACGATGCATAAGTTGAAACGGAAGGTAGTTGTCAATTATTACCTTGCATACACAGAGTACCATAGCCACTGTGTGCTATGGCCCATAGAAACCCAGTCCCCAGGAAGTTCTGCTGCTGCTTGATCTCCACCTAAAGGGGCGAATTGCCCTAAATGGCGATACCTGAAATGGAACATATCGTCAAGCCAAGGACCACTGAGAGATGATTGATGACTACGTTGAAACCATTAGATAATTCGGTCATGGCAGCATAACGAAATTTATTGTGAATGAGGCTGTACCTATCTACCGATAGGAAAAGGAGGTTAGAAAGCCAAGATCATAGTGTCAAGAAACTACATGAGCAGCTAATAATGTCAAAGAAGCTGCTGAAAATAGCCGTAACTTCCCACTATGCTTACATGCAACAAGGAAAATAAGAAAAGGAAAGGTTCGAAAAGGATCTATATATACCCGAAGGGTAGAAATTTATGACGGCCAGAACTTTTAAATCGGCGAGGGCCTTCAGGATTACTTTTGCATTGATCCCAGCGGTTTAAGCATTTAGCTAGATATGCACCTTGTTGAGCAGCAACCTAAAGCACGTGAAAATATAAGAAACAGAACTAAAGCAGAACACCGAGTAAAAATCTCTGTCTGCTCAACCTAAAGCACGTGAAAATATAAGAAACAGAACTAAAGCAGAACACCGAGTGAAAATCTCTGTGGCTCGGACTCTTCAAATATATCCTCGAAAAGTAGTGCATCTTTTGATAGGACCAACAGGGGAGCGGTAATATTTTTGGAGAGTCCGAGCAACATAGGTGAAAAGAGAGACAGATGAAATCCTAACAATGGAAGAAGTACCTGAGCAGTGGCAGGTAGACTTTTCATCTGTGAATCTACCTGAGAAAGGGCCAACTTAAAACCTTCAATATCTACCTCCGTTCTTTCATTTCCCTCCGAATCCCAGAATAAGTCTTTCGCCTCTAATAAATGTTTGTTCTTCAGATACAAGTCCACTTGAGGATAACGGATAATTATGTCTTCTACAACATCTCGAAATTCCTCGATGGATAAAGTTCCAGAATCATCCTTATCCGCAGCTTTAAAAATAGCTGAAACATCTTCCTAGACCGCATAGTCACAAAATGAAAATTAAGGGGGGAAGATATAAAGGCTATAAAAGTAGTATTTTGCAAAAGTAACTGTGGAGTATATAAGATATATGATCATCCTCATGCAGCATATATATCATTCTTCTGTTGTTTCTTTTTCATTCGTCTTGATAATACTGTTAAGATGTCAAATATTGTAATTTGTAACCATGATCAAAAAGTTTGAAGTGATTTAACTGCAAGGACAGTAAATATTGGCCTCTTTATATAAAAATCAACTTCATCGAAGATTTGGTCCATCTTACGTATAAGGCACGGGCTCTAAAAACTAAGGTTATTGGGACTACAACAACAACATACCTAGTGTAATCCAAAGTGGGGTCTAGGGAGGGTGGTGTGCGCGCAGCCTTACCCCCACCTTGTGAAGGTAGAGAGGTTGTTTCTAATAGACCCGCGACTCAAGTAAAGCATATCAAATCAAAGGTTATGGGGACTAGTAAACTAAATAAAACTTAGGACTGGATTTCAAGAACGTATATTTCTTTTAGAAAGAATGATGAAACGAAACACTCGAGCTCATAAAATCATTTTTGAAACACCTGTCCATCAAGAACCAACATGTTTATCGCTCCTAAGGGGTGCAGATTCATAATAGGCATATAGAAATTATTGTATGTCGACTAACATAAGAAGTATTGGTTTGACATGGCACAACAAACTAGCATTATTATCCATATGGACCCTAAATCATGAACTATAACTATCAATATCTGGAAAAAAATTAATTGAATATACTACAGATCAAAAGTAGATTAAATATTTGAGTACAGTTATTTGAGCTAAGGCTTCTTTACCATTACTTTTCGTTGATCTACAGATGCACAATCACCTATTGCGTACACGTTACTACAGCCCTTTACTCGCAACCATTCATCAGTTGCTAGAATACGTCTTTTTTCCTGCAAAGGGGAAATGAAAAAGTTAAATGGTCATTAATTAATTAAACTTGCATTACTTGCTAGTTAGAAATTTTTAATCTCAGAACATGACAGGCAAAAAGAGTAACTTTTTAAGTACGCATTTAGTGCAGAAACCTCCATGAAACACTAAGAGAGAGGGAATCCAAGACACCTGGCCAACTTGTTCCATGAAATCCTTCACAAATGGGCGGGTACCAATTCCAGTTGACCATACAACCATCCCGTAGGGTACTTCAACATGTTCTCCTGAAGATTTTACTTTCATGTTGATGAAATGATCGGAAACGCTATTGACACGGCAACCTGTCAGAACCTCAATTCCATCTCTTTGAAATTTCTGTTCAGCAAATGAGCTTATTCTTTCATCAAATCTGCAGAGAAACAAATTTGCGATTCAGAGTTGTTGATTCAAAATGCTTCTGAAATTGTCTCTTTAACTGAGTGGAAATTACAACAACAACGATGCCTTAGTCCCAACAAAGTTGGGGTCGGTTAAATGAATCCTCACTTCTTCGTTTAAACTCATATCATATCATCATCAAACTAAAACTGAGCGGAAATTACAACCTGAAATATATTCCATTATTCAGACCAGTTAACATGACTACCCTCTAGGAACAATAACGTTTATGAGTTTTTGCAACTGCGCGAATGAAAAGCCACAGGTGTGTCTAGGCCGTGAACAACAAATATACTTTATCAGGAAGTGTATGCAGAGTACAATAAAGGAATGCCCACAATAAGGACATCGTGTGAATTAGACTCTCTTCACCCATCTCTATCTTCCTTACTCTCAAATCTTTCAGCATTATTCACATTGACACCAAAGAGGCTGTAGCATGCATTAAAAGCGTAGTGGTAAAGCAAAACTAAGAATGGTGCATCTTACGTATTCAGGATATGATCTCCAGACTGGATAACTGTTATCTTCACAAAATCCTTAACTGAAGGGTATATTTTTACTAAGTCCTCATGAACATAGTCATGTAACTCAGCAGCAAATTCCACTCCAGTTGGACCCCCTCCAACTATAACAAAATGGAGGTTGGTCGTTCGCTCTTCTTCACTTAGGCCGGGAAGGACAGCTTTCTCAAAACAATCTATTACTGTCCGCCGTATCCGTTGAGCATCTTCAACTTCCTGTACAAGACATGATTCATCTATTTTCAGACAAGGAAAGTTTAGCACCTCAAGAAAAATATGATATGTCACAATCAGATCAGGTTCAAAAATGCAGTCACCTTCCCTTGCAGGGGTAGAAAATATTGTTTGGACTCTTCAAGAAATACCACTGGATGAGTGTCGGATCCTCCAAAAGTAGTGCATTGTTTGGAGGATCCGACGCGGTCCGACAATATGTTTAGAGAATTCGAGCAACATAGGACAGAAATGCCATGCATCCCCAACTAAGTTAAGAAACGCTTTATCGAAGAGGATCCTACCTTCAGAAAGTGGCAATGTTCCATAACACCTGGTGTGTTAAAAGTATTTACTTGAGCTCCTACTGCAATAACCAAATAGTCATATTGTAGGGAGAAATCATTATGTCCGGCCAAATTATCCCTGATACCAGAACGGCAAAATACTTCATGGTTTTCTGGATCAATCTTTAGACATTCTGCTTCCCAGAATTGAATTTCTCCATTTCTCTGCTGGACCAATTAACAAGAATTAAACAGGAAGAGGCAGAAAAATCTTCAAAACAAAACAAGGCATCCTTGGAAAAACTTAGCATATACTAAATGTTAAATTCCCCGGACCAGGTTAGAGCAATCAAAAACCAAGTGAAAGCGGAAGTATTGAAGGGGCAAAAGAATCCTTCTAATCATAACAGGTTCCTTATCATAACTTTCTTACCTTCTTTATTATGTTCCGAACAGGCTCTACTATGCTTCGTGCCTCAACTGTTCCACATGTGACACTAGGTAACAGTGGTGTAAATGCAAAATAGTTCCGTGGTGACACCACTTGCACATCATAGGAAGAAATATCAAGATCTTTTAGGAAGCTGGTACCACCCCATCCTGTTCCAAGCACCACTACTCTCTTCTTCTTCGACTCCGGTTGATTCTTGTCAACAACTTGTTTTCCACTCGAAACGTTCGATTCTGCATATACCAATAGACCTCCAGTACTGTAACAACCAGCAGAAAGATATAAGTACCAAAATCCTCTATCAAATATGGATTTAAAAGATCAAGTCTTTAAAAGAACCGCAACATTTCACTTATTAAACATCAATCCTTCAAGTGAGTCATTATAGTTTAGTAGTTCAAAACCGTTAATAAATGCATTTGCCTCTATTGGGAATTCCATAAATGTAATTCATCTCATACAACTTAAGAGGCATAAATCTAGTACTATAAGAAACAGAGACTAAGTAAGAAATCGTTATTTGTCATGATTTTTAGAATTCATTTATTATGTTTCAAAAGAATAAAACTACTTGGCTCATTAAAAACTCTATTCCTACTTTTGAATCCATAGGACACAATTTTACCTTTGTAGAGCATCCAATTTACTTGAGCTATACTCCACAAAGTTTCAAAAGAATGATCCATTGGTTTTCCAAACTGGACAGTATTTTTGGACATCTATTTTTAGTATAGTGGACAAATAAAGATGGAGGGAGGGAGTACAATATATTGGTAGTTTGTCCCACATTGATAATCGATGAAGGTGAATACAGAAACAGATCTTATAAAAGCCAAAACAGGAAAAAATAAGAAGTATCTTTGCGCTTGGGGTAATGAGGCAGCTAGTGAGGTTCTAACCGAAGCGTGTCTATTGCTGGTTGAAAACTATTTCCAAACCCCCTCTTCGGCCTAGGTTCTGCCTTGGCCATTATTTAGACCATTCCAGTCCGGAGCGTGATATTCTAGGACCGAGAGTATCAAGTATGTTCACAACATCGCATGGTTTGGGGGCCACATCGGACCCAATGGCCCGACTATGATACCATGTCAAATTAGGTCTTGGGCCTAACTCACACCCAAAACTAGCTCAAAAGAAGGAGGATTGCCCAAACCATATAAGGGGCCTAGGGTTCTCGTCCTAGTCCGTTGTGGGATCATTCTCATCAACAACATATATAGATTAACAGACATACACACAGCTAAACTAGTACTAAATAATCATCCAAATTCACATTAGGATATCAAAAGATGTATCCTTTATAAAAGAAAAAATTGTCAAAATGCTTATAATAACTGTTATTTTGTTATTTATTTTGATACTTAACACAAAAGAAATTCCATTCATTAGCTTCATTAGATCTAAGAGTAGAGGATCATCCAACTTGTATGACAAACTTCAAGACAACAACAACATACCCAGTGTATTCCCACAAAGTGGGGTTTGAGGAGGGTAAAGTGTACGCAGTCCATACCACTACCTCAGATGAAGTGGAGAGGTTGTTTCCAATAGACCCCCGGCTCAGGACAAATAACAGTATAACAAGCAAAAAATATAAAAACAAACAACAAAATGGGGTAACACACCACTAGATAATAAAAGAAACAAGACACTCATAGAGTAATACTATGAACTTTCTATCCGAAAATTACAAACTTCAAGACAAGGTAGAAAAAGAGGACAATATGCTCAAGTGTCAAAAAAAATTCAGTAGGGTCTATCAGAACCAGACTTATCCACCCCACAAAGGAAGGGGCACGGTCTGCGTACACCCCACCCTCCCCAAACCCACTTATGTGACTATACTGGGTACGTTGTTATTGTCCTCTAAGTACAAAATCAAGAACCCAAAAGGAAGTTATGAATAAAAAATGGAAATCAAATATAGAGAACAACATTGAGTAGTACTACACAAAGAAGTAAGTGAAAAATCAGCAAGAAAAAAATTAAACCTCACTAAAAAATTTCAACAGAAATGAATGGATCAAACAGAATATATATAACCTGACAGAACAAAGAACCAAAAGCATAGAATAAGAAGAATGGCTATGAAGAGCTATGTGACTTCTCATATGGTCACTCAATATCTCATATGGTCACTCAATAAATAGTCATTATCTCAGAAAGTCAACAAATAGTTATTATCTCAGAAAATCGCTTTCTTTGTTAAAAAGGAAATTGGAATCAAGAACAACATGACATTCTATTAGTTGAGTGACCATACGATAAATCAACACCTTAAATATGTGAAACCCCTCATCTTCCTTCTTTTTCCTCCTAACAAAATTGTTCAAAGATTGGAACTTTTCTCACTATTTCTGTCAATCTTGATCTAAGCTAACTAGCTAAGGATAAAATGAGTAATGAAACAAAAGAGTGTAAAGTGAATAAGCTCTTAGTGGTTATTTGGTTCAAACTAGAGTTATAGTACACAAACAACAAACAAGTAAGTGAAAAAACAGCAAGTGGAGTGTACGCAGACCTTATGCCTACGTTGTAAGGTAGAGAGGTTAAAAGGCCCTTGACTTGTCTTCTCTTTTTCCTCTTAAAAATTGTTCAAAAGACTGAGGGCGTTTGCCCATGAAAATTTTTCACTTTTTCAACTCCAAAAAACACATTTGACCATAAAATTTCCGAAATTTCTGTTTTCGCTTTATTCACTTTTTTTTCAAGAATTTTCAGAAATTCCAAAAACAACAAAAATCTGTTTTCACTCTCTTCACTCCAAATTACTCACAAAAATTCAAAACAACTCTAATTTATTTCATGAACACAACTCCAATTTCCAAATATCATTTTTCACTTAGAAAACAAAAACTACTTTTTCCTATTTTCACAATGAAACTTTCTCAGTATTTCTGTCAAATCTTGATTTAAGTTATGAAATGAGTAATAAGGAGATTAAAGTGAATAAGCTCTTAGGGATCATTTGGTTCAAAACCAGAGTTACATTACACAAACAACAAAGAACTAAGTGAAAAAACAGCAAAAAATTAAAAAAACTATAATTCACAAAATATGGAAAGAAAATGAAGGGATCAAAATGTAATTACCTGACAGAACAAAGAACTAGAAGTTTAGAGTAAGAAGAATGGCTATGAAGAGCTTTGCTTAAATATGTGAAACCCCTCATCTTCTTTCTTTTTCCTCTTAACAAGATTGTTCAAAGATTGGAAATTTTTCTCACTGCTTATGTGAAAATCTTGAATTTAAGCTATGGATGAACTGAGCAATCATGAAGAAAAGGAGTTATTTGGTCTGTCGCTAATACAGTGTGTCTATCTATAATTAGTAAGTTTTCTATTCCCCCGTTTAGTTTTAGTTAGTCCTGGTAATAAAAATAGTTGTTTCAATTTATTTTGTTCAATTTATGAAATTAATATAATTTTGTAGTATATTTTTTCTATTTTATTTTTGGTATTAAATAACGATATAAAGTAATAATAGTAGTTAATTTAGAATTTCAGATTATTATTAATAAGATTAATTTAATAAAACATAGCCTAAAATTTTCTTAAGCGACGTGTCAAGTCAACGAGATCAAAGTAAATTTAAATTGAGGAAGCATCTCATTTTACTCTCTCCACTTTGAAAATTAAGAAATAATTATCATTTAGCTCCTAATTTACCTTTATTATTAGCTATAGTAATTTTCTAATTCATTCTTAAAATATTAAATTTATTATATTCAAATAATGATGTAATAAAATTATTCTTGTATTCATTGTTTTTTAAGGATGTGCCAAATTAATTCTGAACAAGTTAAGTAAATGAAGAAAGTACTACTCCCTCTGTCCCAATTTATGTGACACACTTTTTTTTTAGTCAGTCCCAAAAAGAGTGACACATTTCTATATTTGGTAACAATTTAACCTTAAAATACCCACTTTACCCTTAATGAAATGATTTACAACCACACAAATATCTATGACTCATTTTAGACCACAAGTTTCAAAAGTTTTTCTTTCTTTCTTAAACTCCGTACAAAATCAAAGTACATCACATAAATTGGGAAGGAGGGAGTAATAGATTTAAGACTACAAAATTCAAAACGCTACACCTATCTTTAATTTAAAATTGTATAATTCAAAAATGAAAAATTTCTCTTTATTTTTTAAAGTTTATGTTTAATTAAATTAAGACCATTTAAATAGGATGGGAGGAGTCTCAAAATAGTAAGCGTCCCAATTTATATGGCATATTTCGAATTTCGTCGCTCAAATATATTTATTTTTTATTGTATTTTTTTTTCATATATGTTTTAAATATTTTGAATTATCAATTATTGTGACTTATACTACTTTTTATATAATTTTTAAATATATAAATTTAAAAAACTAAAAATTTCATGCTCAAATTTATGATTAAAATTATACTATTTGAATCTCAAAAAGCGAAAAGTGTCAAATAAACTGATACAGATGAATACAAGTCTGACAGTTTACAAAAAAAGGTGTCAACACCTTTTTGGTCCAAACTATGGGATTTGAAAATTGGTTTATCCAAAGTCTTTTCAAATTCTTTCTAAAACTTTTTCATAGTCTTCTTTTTAAAATAAGATTTTTTCATATATATTTTAAATTATTAATTATTGTAACTTATATTATTTTTTACATAATTTTTAAATATATAAATTTAAAAAATTAAAGATTTCATGCTTAAATTTACAATTAAAATTACATTATTTGAATTTCAAAAAGCAAAAAGTGTCAAATAAACTGGCACAAATGAGTACAAGTCTGACAGTTTACAAAAAAAGGTGTCAACACCTTTTTGGTCCAAACTTTGGGATTTGAAAATTGGTTTATCCAAAGTCTTTTCAAATTCTTTCTAAAACTTTTTCATAGTCTTCTTTTTAAAATAAGATGTTCCCAAATGGACGGTTTATCTTAAGTTTATATGTGACACATCTTAGAACTGCTAATTTAATATTCCCTCTCTTTTTTATTTTATGCAATCAATAATATGACTTGATCAATGTGAAAGGAAAAAAAATATTTAAATATGTCATAATATTTATCTGATTATAATATCTTTTAGATTTATAATTTTAAATATATCTACAATATTATATGAAGCTTTTGAAATTTGTAATTGAAACATGAATTTGAATTTGTGCAACCAATAAATATGACTTGATCAATATGAAAGAAAAGAATTTTGCTTTTAAAACATGTTATAATATTTATTGGATAATTACATTTTTTGAAATTTATGATTTTAAATAGAATATAGCATTAGTTATTTGAAGAATTTGAAACTTGTATTGTAAACATGAATTTTAAATTTATGTGATAAGATTCGAAATATAAGGGTCATAATACTTAATTTTGACTATAAATTTATATATAAATTTAATTTTTAAAAAAATAAAATTTATATATTTGAAAAATACATGAACTGTTCATCTTTACTTGTTCATAATACTAAAAATAAATATACAACAATATTTTTCAGTTTGAAAAAATCAATGGATAATCTATCCATTTGTTCACATTTTACCCTTGGTACAAAATATTATTCATCATCTAATGCATTTCTCAAAAAAATGTTTATTACTACTCCCTCCGTCCAACAATACTTGTTCACTATTGACTTGACACACATGTTAAGAAATAATAAAAAATAATGGTAATTTTACTTTATCACCCTTTGAATATAATAAGTTTACTGGCTTGAAAAATGCATTGAGTGATTAATAGTATTTAATAGTAAGGATAAAATGGGTAGAAAATGATAAATTATTCATTGATTTTTCAAACTGGATAAGTATTGTTGGACATCTATTTTTAATATAGTGGATAAGTAAAGATGGACGGAGAGAGTATATTTAAAGAGTGATATAATAAAATTACTACTATTATTTATTATTTCTTAAGGTGTGTGTCAAATCAATATTGGATAAGTATTGTTAGACGGGGGGAAGTACGAGTCAAACATAATTAAAAATTCAAAATATTTTAAAAAAATAATTTAACTCCCCAAACAATAATGCTTGCACATAAAGTGAGACCGAGGGCGATTTCACATGTTAAAAATGGAGCACATGAATTTGTAGGCTTTCCGTAAAATTATATATTTTACATACATATGTGTGAAACGTCTTAGAATCACTATTTTAATACTCACCGTTTTTCTATATATTAGAAGAGAGAGCTTCAACATGTCAGCTTTTTTGACATTAAATAAAAGTTTGAGGGCATTAAGGTTTTAAAAAAGATTACAAGATCAACTTGGTTGGCTTTAGCGCTTTATTATTTGGACCTCATCAAGAGTTTTTAAAAATGTCTATTCTTTCCTATTTAATTACAGATCATGTCATGCAAAAAATATCATTTTAGAATATAATGGGACCCACTAAATTTACCACACATGCCATAACGCGTGGCTCTTTAGCCTTCCATTCATTTCAAAAGTAGGCGCATGTGGGACCTCTATCTTCCATTTATTTCCCTATTTCTCTTTTTTTGTTTAGAATTCTATAAAATTGTTTAAAATTTATTATATTTAAGTAAATTAATTACTAAGATAATAATTTAAAATAATTAATAAATTAAACAAATTTTATTTTTTATTTACATTTCGTATTAAAAATATAATTTTCTTTTTTCCTTGTTCGTTATATGAAATACTATTTAGCCAAATTTAAAATTTCAACATATAATTAATAAAGTTAATTTAGTAAAATAATTTCCTAATAGATATTTACTTAAGATTTGTGTCAAGTCAACATACCAAATTAAAAAAAAAAATAAAGAGAAATACCTAATAACATTTTACTTATGTGAAGGGTAAACACAATTCGTTATTAAATAATGCGTAATAATTACTAGTTATTCTTGTATATGTAAAACATAGGGAAAAGAGTCAAAAATACCCTTTTACTTTAGTTTATTGACTAAATTTACCCCTCGTTATACTATGAGGCTAAATATACCCCCTTCATTATACTATGAGGCTAAATATATTCATGCCATTAGCAAAGTTAACAAAACTACCCCTCTTTTTAACATTTTTCCACCGTGACAAAATGAGAGTCCACATGGCTTAACATTTGGATGAGGTGGATGCCACCTCAACATCACTTTTTTTTCTTTTTCATTTCAAAATTTTCATTCTTCTTAAATAACTTTATTACTTAGTATTTAATTTATTTATTAAAAAATTAAAATATCAGAAGTATTTCAATTTTCTGGATGTAATTAGAGGTAGAGAAGAAGAAAGAGAGAGATGCCCCAATCGTGCTTTGATTTAATTGATCAAATGTTGATGACTTTGTGTGAAAACCTAAACTTCTTCTATTACGAAGAGAAAAAGAAGATGCTAACAGCAATGTTCATTTGGGTTATTTTCCATTTCCCATTTTCATGTATTTGACCTTTTTCTAATATTTAAAGTATTTCTTTTTATTTTTTTCTTATTTTTAGTTTTATACAGTAGATGTAAATCACAAAAAGCTTTTAATTTTTTTTTTCAATATTTCAATTTATTTTTTAATAAATAAATTAAGTAATTAATACTCCCTCCGTTCGCTTTTACTTGTCACTAATTTTTAAAATGGATTTTCATTTTTACTTGTCACTTTTGACATATCAAGAGTATATAAATTTTCTTTTCCTGTTTATCATTAGAATTAATTATTTATTCTTCAAAAAAAATTCAAAATACAATACTAAACATCAATTAATAAAGATAATATGATTAATAGGCATGTCAATAAATATTTTTGTGTCAAATCAAAATGTGACAAGTAAAATTAAACGGAGGGAGTAATAATTAATATCTAAGAAGAATGAAGATTTTGAAATGAAAAAGAAAAAATTTTGATGCTGAGGTGACATGCCATGTGGCATCTACCTTATCCAAATGTCAAGAGCCATGTGGACTCTCATTTTGCCGTGGTGAAAAAATGTTAAAAAAAGAGATAGTTTTGTTAACTTTACTAATAACAGTGGTATATTTAACCCCATAGTATAACGAAGAGAGTATATTTAACCTCATAGTATAACGAAGAATATATTTAGGCAATAAACTAAAATAGAGGGGTATTTTTGACCCTTGCCCCTAAAACATATTATCAAATTAAGCATAATACTTCTATGAGTTAAGGTTTTGTAATTAAAACTTTGAAAGTTAATTATCTGTTGACTTGTAGTCATTTTAATCACCTCAAACCCAAAGCAAAAATTTTAATGTTTTATTTTTTAAACTTAATAGATAAAATGTATTTTATTGATATAATTTATTCGATTGATTCAATATTTTCTCAATTTATTTTTTTAAGACTAAAATCCTACTGAATCTATGATTTTAATTAAAAAACCTAACAATTGGTGTTCCTTTAATTTCTAAAAATTAACTAACATACCTAGAATCAAATATAAGATTGAAAAACGTCTTTTTACTATACTTATTATATTCCTAGATAATCGAGAATTTAGAATTTATTTAAAACATCAATAGACTATGTATATATTTGTACAAAAGATAGATAATGCATATTTTCTCTAGATTTATTTTAATTGTTATTTTGATAAAAATATATTAATAATTTTAATTTTCACATTTATTATATTTGTTGTACCGTGCTGATACAGGCCGTTTCCGCTAGTTAATTTATAAAGCTTCCAAACTCTCTTACTTTAAAATGTTTTTAATCACAAATATTCTCTCTTTATTTTTTATTTTTTTTCCTCACGTCAAGTGGAGTATATGAAATCTTCAAAGTAAAGATGACTTTTATAAGAATATTCAGACACAATTTAACCTATTCTTTCTTTTTATCCTTTCGGAATTTTTTATGTTAATAGGTCAAAGCATAGTTGGTACTTTCATTGGGAGACGGTTCGACTGGTTGTCTAATAAAATCTATATATAATAATAAAGGAGAATGTAGAAGAAGTGATGTGGCACCTCTCAATGGCCTTTATTTGTATTTATCTTTTTTTTCCTTTTTTTGATTTTTTCTACATAAATCTAATAATTAATGGATTTTAAAAAGCCACACAAAATAAATATTAATTTAAAGCCCATGTAATACTAATGAAATCTGATGTTTAACTCTTAATCTTTCCCATAAAGTCCAGCCACGTACGTGACCAATGCATTAAAGTCTATAGTAGTTACTCCATCGTTTCTTATACCCAATGCACCATTCGTATTCTCCACCAATGCATTGTCTAAAC
This sequence comes from Capsicum rhomboideum, assembly GCA_031232105.1. Taxonomy (NCBI): domain Eukaryota; kingdom Viridiplantae; phylum Streptophyta; class Magnoliopsida; order Solanales; family Solanaceae; genus Capsicum; species Capsicum rhomboideum. Next base: position 5,408,485 of record CP124710.1, on the reverse strand, counting down.
ATACATTCTAATTCCTATATAAGATCCTTACTATGGTTTGAGAAACTGCAAAGATGAAAGAATCCATATTGTGCTAGAAATGTCTCTCCCAAAGATGTGTTTGATTTGATATTATATACTTGCACAATATATCGCACCTAGGAATGTAACGACCAGCAGTTCAGTTGATGCAATGTTATTTTTTTCTTACTCTTGTGGCAAGATTACTACTGTTGGTTTAGGAATCTTGAAGTTAAATTGACGTATTAGCTTGTAGTAAGTATACTCTTTCTGTTTCAATTTATGTGTCTTAGTTATTATTTGAAGAGTGAAATTGTATTTTCTTTGATCATGTTTTTTCCAAATACTTTCTAAATATTTTGAATTTTTAATCATTGTGATTATGTTAGTACTCTTATATTTTTTACTTGATAATATGTATTTTATTTCAGAAAAATAAAAATTTATGCCCGAATTCACACCGAACATTAATATTAGTTTGATTCTCATACTAAGAATCAAGCCAAATAACTTGAAACAGAATGGGTAGTAAATAGAAAGAGAACACTTTAAATTCAATCCAACATGTCTATTTATTTATGCAAACTATCACAGCCAAGAATTCATAATATTAATCAAGGTATGGTTAATTGAATTTGACATTATTCTCTCTTTTTTTTACCTTTAATTTTGGATCACTTATCACTCATTTCGGACAAGAAGTTTTGAAGTTCTACCACATATCAAGATCAACAAAATTATAGCGACTATATTGAGATAGCAGAAGATAAATTGATAAAAAATCAAATTCAGTAACCATAACTATCCAAGCGACAATAAGTGTAGCAGTGAAAAGAATGAAGAAGGAAGCAAAGGAAGACATAAGAGTACAAAAATTAGTAAATTCAGAAAATGATTTTGGAGAGCCTTATAATCGGCTATAAACTACTATAGCAATTTTATTTGTTTCCTCAATTAGATAGACTACTATAATACAGTCATAATACATATTATATATATATATATATAGAGAGAGAGAGAGAGATGCATGTTAAGTTGTAGTTGGTTCTGTTGCTCGGACTTTCTAATAGTCAAGGTGTGTTTTGATAAATAGCTGGTGATAGTTACTGTAGCAATCTCGCATACCTAATAGTTCATGTATGAAACTAAAAAAAACAGGCTTCTTTAGGTGGTTTTTTTATACTATTAACTCTATCTTGAAAAAATCTATACTTATGTACCGCGCGAAGCGCGGATATGTACACTAGTTTATGTTATATTTAATTTTTTACTATTTTATTTCGGTATAATTTTACATAGTGCAGTTAGACCAGCAATGTTGTATGAAATAGAATATTGATTAGTCAAAAATTTTTATGTCCAAAAAATGAAAGTTGCAAAGATGAAGATATTGTGATGGATGTGTCGATTTACTAGATTAGATAAAATTAAAAATGAAGATAAGATGTGGGTGAATTCAATGGAAAACAAAATGCAGAAAGCAAGATTGAAATGGTTAAAAGATGTGACAAATGTCTTAATACAAAGGTGTGAAAGGATTGCAATAGATGAATTCAGGAGAGGCAGGGATAAACCGAAAAATTATAAGAGAAAATTGATTAGATAGAATATGATGCAATTAAAATTTATCAAGGACATGACCTAGTAGAAGACACAAACTAAGAAAGTAAAAAGTGCATCCATGCTCTAATAGGCTGGAGTACTTTGCCTGATGCCGGTACTACTAGTTGTAGTGCTACATTTTTTATTTCTTATTTTGTTTCAGACAAATTGATTATAGTAGTATTTTGTAATAATCTTGCTTCTGTTACTATCCTTGCTTTATTTCTTCTACTAGTTCTTTTTCTAGACTATATTTATTTTTAGACAAAAATCTTAGGACTTCATATACACTTCCTTCCTAGACCCCACAAAAAGAATAAACTAAATATGTTGCTGTATAATCAAAATTAGATTTTTTTTGAAATCACCTCATTGTCTTAATTTTCTTCGATATTAGTATGATTTGATTATTTTTTGATATTACTAGGTGAACTATACAAGGGCGTTCAGCGTAACTAAACACTTGCAAAATTTGCACCAAACACAAACATCATTAATAAAGTACTAGAGTCAAATGTGTTATTAGAGATGGCAAAACTCGCATCACAGTCTTCGCAGGTTTTGGGTATCCACACCTCAATTCTGCAACAGCATTGAACCAGGATAAGAACACCTTATAAAATTCAGAACCAAAGTCAACACTTGCTCAAAGAGACAAATATGATGATCAAATTTTCTTAATCATCAAGCAATAACTTTGATCCTGAACTGTACAAAATACTCTTAATATCACCCTTTGAGTAGGCTTTGAATAATGTCCTACATTTGATACACTGACAATCTCACAACATATGCCAGCCAATATTGAACTGAACAATTTAGCGAAGTAAACAAAGATTGCACTCATAAAAAGTAACACATTTGTATTCATATATGTCCACAACAACATATCCAGCAATCACACAAAGGAAGGTCTGAAAAAAATAGAGCGCACACAGACCTTACCCCTACCGCAAAGGTAGAGAGGTTGTTTCCAATATACCATCGGATCAAGGAAAAACAAAACAAAGCATTCATATATATATGTCCACAAAGGATAAAAATGTAGTGCTGTTATTTAACTTACAAAATGTAGGTACGAAAGAAGAAGCTGATGACAGCACTAAAACTTTATATGAGTTTATCAGACCCTACACCCAAATTTGAAGGAGTAAGGGTATAGTGAACTCAATTATTTCATCATCATGAATTCAATCAAAAAAGAAATATCAATTGAATAGATAAAAATAGCATTAGAGCTTCAGAAGAACCCGATATGATCATATGTAATGTAGCTTCACCAAGAGGTTCCCCTTGCAAAAGCAAGGACTTGGATCCACTACACCTCATTTTACATGGATTATATCGTCATAAGCAAACTACGCAAACAAAAATCCAAAAAGCTATTTACAAGTTACACAAAACAAATATTTTTGAAACTTTTAAAATGTAGCTGCTCCAATGTTACTCCAAACACAATGAGAAAAAAGGGGTTATGAAGGAGAAATATACAATAGAGCAACACACATACTATTGCTTCTAGGGAACGAGTTGATCAAAAATGGATTATTTCTTGACAACCAGATAAAGAAGCCTTCAAATCATAACTTAAACATGGTTAAGCAAGTAAACCACAATTCTTTAGTATAAGACTACTACATAAAAAAGAGCAGCCTAGTGCACTAAGCTCCCGCTATGCATGGGAAGGGCCAGACTACATGGGTCTACAAAAATACAAGGTAAGGCAGCGTACAATAGACTCTTGTGGTCCAGAACTCATCATTTGTAAAATTGGAACAACAAAGAACTAAAGAGGCCTCAGAAGCTAAAGGTAAGTATAAAATCAATGGAGCTTTAAAGCTACTCATATGGTACGGACAATTACCATACATCACAGGCCTCTAATAAGCAAAAATCATTATCCTTAACAAAAAAAAACTCTCCAAAAAAAGTAGCCATATACATATCGGATTCTCCAAAAAAGTGCTACTTTTGGATTATCCAACACGCACCCCTCAATATTTTTGAAGAGTCCAAGCAGCATACGTAAACACAACTAGCGTCTAGTAAACAAAGGCTAATTGTAAAACAAGAATTTCTAGGCTCAGATAAATGAACAGCTCTATCAATCACGGAATATCAGAAGCAGAACTGGCATTAAAGCTGTAATTTATATCATCACTGCCAACATTCAAACAAAACAAGCTTGAAAAATTAGGCTCATATTAAGAAATTCAACCATTATTTTTATCATATGCTTCATAGATTACTCTCAGAAGCGCGGATAAATCTTCTAATCATAGCCAAAAAATAAAAAAATTACCATATATAATCAAGAATATAGCAGTGGACTTAGGAGTAAAACAATTGAAAAAATGCATAAACCCCACGTTGACACAGCAATTTGCTTTATGCCTCGTTGACTAGCTATATTTTTCATTGAATCAGAAGAAAAGCTAAAGGTGATATGAGGCATAATTATTAAAATTAAACACCAAAATTAACAGAACAAAATTACTATTGTATAGATGGGATTTAGCCGTTGATTTGACACAGATAAGCCATGGATAAAAAGGTACAAAAGAGCTATACTGCAACACTAAACGGCAAAAAAAGTATAGCACGAGCTTTGGGGCTGCTAACTTCATATGAATAAATTCAGATGCGCCCGGGAGGCTACGTGCAGAGATCTACGAGAAATTGTTGAGACGCCATTGAAAACAATATACAGAGATCTACAATTTCGCTTAACAAAACTGAAGAGAAAAGCTATAAAAACAGAAAATTATTGAGACGTCATTGGAGACAAAAATGAAAAGAAAAGCAAAAAGATACAAAACATTATTGAGACGCCATTGAACATGAGCTAGGGTTTGTCTAAAGGAGGCTAGATTGACAAGTGATTTTTGTAGGAGATGAGAGTTATTAGCTTTATATAGAAGAGAGAGGGTGTCTGTGAAACCCTAATTGTGCCGTGCTGGATCTGTGAAGGCTAATGGGCTTGTTAGTTTCTTTCTTTTTCAAAATTAAGAGAAGGGTTAATGGCATTTTTGATCCCTCGATTATTGATAAATTTTGATTTTGGTCTTTGATATTTGATTAAATATATTAATTTTTAATTGATTGAATTGTGCGCTTGCGATCATTTTGCTTGTACATGTTCATAAAATTATAATGATGATTAGTAGTTATTTCATCATACGGTTAATCATGTCATGTTAAGTTTGTAAAGTTACTTCATAATTGATGGTAATACAATAACAAAGATGGTTCAAATGCAATATATTTCTTACTTAAGGGACTGAAAATAAATGTGTTATGAATGCGTATATGAGTATTAGTGATTATTTTTCCTCCAATTTTAATTTCTTTTTAAAAAATAATCATCAATTTTAAATAATAGGCATCCTGCCCTTCTAGGTTTACATTTTTTATAATGAAAGAGAGTTGACGCAAAAGTACTCATTTACGCGAGGAAACATATGACCTCTACTAACTACTACATTTCTACATAAACTAAAAACTTAAAATATTCTAATGTATACTGTTGTTATTATAGTGGTCGGTGTGAGAGTACTTATCTCTTATATGAATCAAACTCGTTTCTTCGACATGTATTTTTTAGCATAATGATCGAAGCTAAAGACGAATCAAGTGGCTTGCCTGTGAAGCCGTACCAAGGTTCCTTTGAGTAATTGGTCAGGCATCCTACTTCCTTCAAAAAAGGTCAAAGAGCGCATGCAGTGGATCAAAACCAGGGATCGGAGATGCTTTAGGAAAGAAATTGCAGCAACACTGCATGGAGGCTTAATCTATTATACTTGGCAGGCTCGTAATTGGAAAATGCATAGAGGTGTGACAGTTAATACAGGGTTCATAGCTGTACAAATACGAAAGGAAATCAGAGAAAGAGTTAGCATGTTTACAGGATCAAAGAGGATTAGAGGGTGTCAAAATACAATTCAGAGGATATGTAGTTAGATTCTTTTGTTTTTGGTTTTTGGCAGTTGTAGTGTTTGAGGTTTAGAGGTAGATGGTTCAGCTTGTATAGGGAACTAACTCTCTACATATTCTGTAGTTTGTAATAGCTGTTTTGGTTGTTGGTATGGTAATATTCACGGTTAATTATAAAAAAAAAAGAAGTCGCACACATGTCATGTGACTTCAACATCTGCTAAAAATGAAATACATTGATTTAGGATACTTCTTCTCATTGTTTAGTTTTCAAATAGGAAATGACTTCCATAAAATCGTTTATGTTAATCCTTGATTTGTGGAGATTGTTCAGGGTTGGATAACTTATTAAATACAAAGCACAAACTAATTATCTTATATCAGAAAGAAGAGATCTTTTCTTCTACACATGGCCTAGCTCTTTCCTCCCATTTGCTAAAGGTTTAATGTCAGTCCGATAAAGCTTCACTTATTTTAAAAATCGATATTAAGGATTTATTTATAAGGCAAATAAATCATATTATTGATTTTTTTTTATAGAAAAAGTAAAAAAGTGAAAACAAAACATATAATTACTAATAACATTGAAAAACGAAATAAATATATCAACAACTTTTGGAATAAAAACATTTTGCTCGTATCAACAATTTTATGATTAGCAATCAAAGTCCAAACATTTATTTACACAATTAAAATGAAATAGGGTGTGAATTTTTTAAACTTATATAGCATAATTTATAGGGAAAATTGATATTTATCTAAAATAGCCAATTATATCATTGAATATTGTCTTTGTTCTCCCACATTAAAGTTGCACAAAACATATAAGGAACATGTTCAAATTTGTCATTTTATCATTTGAAATTGAGTAATTTTACCTTATTTTAGTAATGAAGTTTAATCTTACCCTGTAATTAGAAAAAGTTCTGTTTTCGCCCTTGATTCCTAACAGAGCTCCTACCCCAGGATGATTTTAATCGTAGTCAAACGTTGAGAGAAAAATTTGACCTTTTATCTCGAATAATTTGGACAGTGGAGTACATCTGTTTCACGGCAAAGTTACCATTATGACAAGTTTAAATACGAGACAATTTGCTAATGACAAAGACATGAATGGACCAAAAGTGTAACATAAGACAAAATTGAGCAATTTCATATAGTATAGGGGCAATAAAGACTACAATTTTAGATCTTTCAGAACATAATTTGAAAGAAAATAAGCTCTAAGTTGTACAAAAAGAACTGGACATGCAGAAAAGGCGAAACAACGAGCAATTTTGCCAAATGAGAAAACATGTTGTCACTGTAGAACGCGAACAAGGGGCAGGCTTATTGCATATCAAACAATCATCCAAGTCAAATGTCGATAACCAGCCCATTTTGCAGCAAGTCGTACACCAATGGCCAATGCAGCACATATCAGAGGAACCGGGACCTTTCTGATTGCACCAGTAGTTTCACCTTCACTTTTATTCAAAGGCGTCTTAGAATGTTGCAGAACAGCCAAAGCAGCGTAAGAAACCATTACTACCAGTCTAACCCAAGGCTCTCCCACAGCAGCTAATGCTGCAGCAGCAGGCATTGCGGAAGACACATAATCTCTTTTTTTGATAAATCGAGCAAAGGCAAACAAGCCCAAGAGTAGAAGCCAAAAGAACAGCTCGGAGATGTAACCTCTCACAGCAGCATATCCCATTATTCCAGCTGCTGTAAGAAGGTATGGTTGGCTGTTCACAGAATCTGGAACTGCCGCTTCACCAATAGCGAGTACACAAGATGCCAAAACGATGATTGTTGTCAGCTCTGGAACTGGTGCATATGCAACTACACTGGAGTAGAAAGCTCGAATGGAGTATAATGTTGTTTCAATAAATCTAATAACAGCTGTGATCTGATCCCCTATGAAGTAGTATACAACGGCCAATGCAAGTTTCGGGATGTAACCGAGAAATCGGAAGACAGCACCCACAGCCTTTTTCCAATTACCCAGTTCCCACAAGACAGTCCTCCAGGCATATAGAAGAAAGGCCAATGCTGCATATTGACAACAATTACCGAGTTAGTGAAGTACTCTGTCTATGTATTGCTTGAACCCTTCCTACACATGAAAAGTGCAGAAAATCCAAATGTGATCTACTACCTAAATGAGAATTGTAAGGAAATCAAATGATCAACAAGTAGATGATACTCTTACAACAGATATATGGCCCAAGCAAGTTGCCCGCCATAACTATGTGGTATTTTGGGCTTTTCTTTCTACTTGTATAAAAGAATTATTATCTAGCTTACAACACAAAGAAAAATATACATGGAAGAAACAGAAACTAACCTTCAAGCAGCCTATATACCTACCATGTAGTCCAAACGAAGACATAAACCCACATCAGATTTAGAGGAATTCTTCAAGATTGTGGCGTTCATTGGATTAAGAGAACAGTGACCTCCTTAGGCCCCAGGAAGGCTCGAAAAAGAAGTTGCACTACCACTAATATCACCAATAACTCCGCAGCTTCCATACTCAACTACACAACTCTCTGCCTAGACTGGGCATTCAGCTAAATCAGTGCCCAATAATGGAAAATTGACCAATTAGCTTATACGTGTGTGTTTAAATATATAATGAGAAGGGGGGCATAATTGTGATTCCGTTGAGCTATACCACACAATCATTAAGTACTCAGATGATATTATGGGTATATTATTAACCTACCCCGTGGACCGTGGCTTAAGATTTAAACTGGTTCTAAAACTTAAGAATACACCTGACTGCATAATCTATACAAGCATGCTGATTGTATGAGTGCATACATTTGCTGTGTATTCAGCACTATTGCAGAAAGCAGACATCTTGTATTATATTACAAGAGGAGAGCCGTAGAAGACTAGAACAGAAGAAACTAGAATGGAGTGGAAATAGTGAAAAAAGGTGTCAAAGCAGACATGGCGATGAGATCGTGTCATGCGAATGACCACTTTTGACTAGTGTATGGTTTATTGGAATTGTATAAAGTTCAATTCCTCCTTCTGGTTATTTTCTAATAAAATCTAATTTACTAAACAGAATCAGAAGAGAGGCTAATAGACAATCCTCGATTCAGGCTAATACGACTTGCTGCTGAAATGTCTATAATTTCCATCTTAGATGAGAGTTAACTACAACCATACAATAGGATAGACAGTTGCCATTGAACAGCTACTAGGAAATAGCAGAATTAATATTATAAACAACTACACCACAGTCACAAACAAGTTGGGGAGCATTTATATTATAAATATCACTTCTTTCAAAACAAGAGCAGCATTCGTTCAGACTTTGTCCATTTCACAGAATGATCTCTATCCTCATCTCAGTTTCTTTTTTCCATTCCCTTTATGAATTCTCATATCATTACAACTAGGAAACGGCAGCATTTGAAACATCAAACTATGCAAAACAGAAAAACAAAGGCTGAATTCTTTTCTTTTTGTAAGGGAATCCAATTCTTTTTTATAACCGTGTTTCTGGGCCAGCTTGCACACCTCGATAATTCTACCAAGTACCTGCTACCTTCCACCAAGACATGTACCGGACAACTCTGTCAACCAAGGCTTGGACAAATGAGAAGAATTCAACCTAGTGTTCGATTTGAACTTGAGACCTAAGGGCAACTGAATTCTCATACAACAATACCAAAGCTAGAATACAATCAGACTGAGACTAGTTTCAATAGGCATATCAATCAATCAACTACGCCAGCTTGGGTTGACTATACGAATCATTTCCATCCATTCTGCTTTATTTGAGGCCAATTTTATTCCAAAATAATAAAAACAACATATACCCCGTGGAATCCCACAAGTGGCGTTTGAAGAAGGTAGTGCGTATGCAAAATTGCTGTTTTCAGCTTAAGTAAAAGCAGTTCGGAAAAAAAAAAAAACGGGAGAGAAGGAGCAAAGACAAAATGCTAAAGAAGAAATTATGACAAAGCATACCAAAAAAGGAACAGTCACTACAACAAAATAAAACCATAATCGAACTGTAAGAAACACTAAATAGTAACAGAAATGGAATAACAAGAAACTCCCAGACTAATAATACGACTACTAATACAACAACAACAGCCAGGGGCGGAGCCACTTTTAGGCCAGGGGGTTCATCCGAACCCCTTCGGCTAAAAATTATACTACTTATACATGGTTAAAATTATTTTTTATGTATAAATAATAGATGTTGAACCCCCTTCGGCTAGTTTGTATGTTTACTTTTTCTGATTTTGAACCCCTTTAGTGAAAATCTTGGCTCCGCCACTGACAACAGCATACCCAATGTAGTATCACAAAGTGGAGTCTAGACTCAAGGGAGGGTAGAGTGTACGCAAACCTTACCCCTACCTCAGAGGTAGAGATGTTGTTTCCGATAGATCCCCAGCTCAAGAAAAAAAAGTTTTTTTTTCAACAAGATTTTTTTTTCCCCCTTTCAACAAGAAAAAACAGTTCAAAAAGAAGTAATGGAAGTAAAAGCATACTGCACACAACTACAACAAAATAACACGATAATTGAAGTACAAGAAACAACAGAAACTACAACTGCTAATATTATTCCAAAATAATAATAATAACATAAACATAGAGCTTTTTTTAACGTACCTATGAACCAAGGCCATCTAACAGGTTTATCATTAGCTTCTTTAGTCAAATACCTAAATCTTTCCGGCATTGTACTCTCTCCACGAACCTCATTTTCACCATTATCTACTCCACTATTCTCAGCTTTCACAATAAACCCCTTTTTCCTACTCAATAAAAACCCACAATTACTACCAAAAAGCCCGGGATATTTGTGTGTCAATTCAAGTTTGAAAGGTCTGATCCTGGTGCCTTCCCAAAACCCCGTGCATAGCGGAAGCTTTAGTGCTACGGGAAAATCAAGAATCTGATTATTACGAGGGATATTATGGGTTTTGTTGAGAAATGGGGTTGAAGATGAGAGAGCTGAGAGGGTAATAGACATTGTTTTGGAGGTTTAAGGTTTAGTGTTCTGCCATTATAATTTTGGCTACTCGGAAGAAGAATCGGGTTTTGTGAAATCGGGTTGACCCGTCAGATAGCCCGGTGATCCGATCTGCAAACAATTCATACATACAATTCATAAATTAAAAAAAAGTCATTTTTCTTATTTTGATGGAATAATATATTTTTTTCTACTAAAAATGGAATAATATATTTTTTTCTACTAAAGATGATACCCATTGTATCAAGAACAACAACATATCTAATGTAATTTTACAAGTGAAACTTATTCATCATACCAAAGAATTTTTCAGACAGTCACTTAATTAATTATTTTTATTTCATTTGAGAATATCTATTACTTTCTCCATTCCTAAAATAAATGATATTTAAATAATCAAGAATATTAATAATATTATTTTAGAATGGGGTATGGGCGTTTTGCTAAATCTGGTAGAGAAACAGACAATTCTGTGATCAGTGGCGGAGCCAGAAATTTCACGTAGGGGGTTCAAGATCGAAAAAAGTAAACACACGAACTAATCGAAGGGGGTTCAATGTCTACTATATATACGTAAAAAAATAATTTTAAACATGTATAATTAATATAATTTTCCACCGAAGGTGGCTCCGCCACTGCCTGTGATTCAACCAGCAAATAATTCATAAATGAAAAAAAAATCACTTTTTATTAAATAATAAAGCAATACAAGACAAGAAAATAGACAAGAAATGAGAGATAAGAGGAGAATAATTATATTTCTTCCATGTATCAAAGTGTTTCTCAAGACTTTCAAGTGTCACCAACATAATACACAAGTCTCCTATTTATAAGATTATATTGAGGATCATCAAAGGGTGTCATAAACATGACATTAATCCTTGAGAGTTGTGAGGGAAGATCAAGAGGAAAGGTTATGGAAGAGTGGGAGTTACTATCATAATGGTTGAAGAGTTGTGGAGGATTTATAGCTAGAGTAATGGACATCCACATACAATGTATTTTATAACACTGCCCCTTGGATGTCCATAGATGATGTGCCTCGTTAAAACCTTACTAGGAAAAACCCTGTGGGAAAAAAATCCTAGTGAAGGAAAAAGAGTACACATATCTTTTAGTACGTATTGCTTGTTGCCTCGTTAAAAACCTTGCCAAAAAAACCCATTGAGACAAAACTTGGCTAAGGAAAAAAGAGTGCAGTACGTATTTTCTCCCCTGATAAAGATATCACTGAATCTTGCAGATGATACAATCCAATCTGGCTTTTCAAAGTGTTGGGTTCAACAATGCCACCGTCAAATATTCCACCAAAATTGAGTAAAATAGTCCTTTGCTGAAATGTACTTTATTTTGTCGTCTTCGATATATTTTTCTTTCAATTGAGCTATGCAAGAAGCATCATCTTCATACAATATTGCAACCTCCATTGCAAAGAAAATCACACATCTTCTTATGTATAGAGTCTCTTGATTTATAAGTTGCTAGTAGCTTGACTAGACTTGAATAAGTGTCAATCATTGACTTTCTTGTAGAATAATATGATATGACAATATTTCCACATGCAAACAAATTACTTTCTTAAGATCAAACTTCATATAAATCAAATAATTTTCCTGCACTTTCATAAGCAACAATCTCTTGACAATATTGGTTAGAAATAATAAATTCATATCAATATTTGATTTCATTCATATTCATATAAAAGTGAAATTATGAATTTTCTGCACATTAAAAAAAAAATAATCTCATGTATATAATAGTAGGATTCACATGTGCACCAATTGCACTAATACATGATACTTTCTAAACATTTTTATGAGATTGAAATTGATCCTTCTTTATGTTAAGCGATATTACAACCATTAGGATACTATCCAATGGAATCCCTTTTAACATTTTTAAATCCTTCAAGGATTTTCATATACCATTTACCGTCTAGCTAGTTTTCGTATAACCTTTACTGTCTAGCTAGACATGACAGTTATTGATTATACGCATTCAAGTTTTTTCATTGATTGCCAGATTTAAATAAACCTTATTGCATCCACTGCAAGAGAACATATCTCCAAACAATAATGTCAGGACTTTTGCGAATAACCTTTATGCCTTAAGGCACAAGTCGTACTTTATATCTTACGATTTTACTTTTCGCACAATCATCTATTTGTACCCCCACTGGCATTATACCTTAGTCTATGGACTAATTTCAAAACATCACTTTTCAAGTGAAATAAAATATACTTGAAATTACATATTTTATTTGACCAATCATTTATCTATCCTCACTGTTTGATAGTTTTGAATTCAAGATCCTCGTCACCTTTTATAATGTTGAGCTTTACATTATACCAAAAATACCATCGACGGTTATTTGATATTAGTTCCATTATGACATAACTTATCGAGATCTCTTCATTTTTCATCATTTTCAGGTACCTAAACCTTTGTCAAGGTTTTATGAAGAGTTATGTCATGGTGCTCTTTTAAAGCACTTGCCTCATTATCAAGACCATCTTGATCATTTGCTCCTCTCCTTCTTGAAGGAGTTTTACATTTGGAACCAATTGGCCTATCACGTTTCAAATGTGCATAGACTCTGCCCTTTAAGGACTTTTCATTGGAACATTTACAACTGGATTATAACATAGGATCAGTTTGGCAATGAACTTGCAACATTTTGCAAATCATGAATTATCTCTTGAACTTCAGGCTCACTTTTTTTTTTTACAAGGATCTAAATAATTCATTTCATGTATTTCAGTTTTCAATCATATCTCCCTCTAATGTTAGAAAATCTAACACTCACCCCAACCTTATTTTGGGGATCCATCTTTGTGCATGGTGGATGTTACACATTCAAATTTTTAGATGGATTTATTTGGTTCTTGATCCTGAACCAACAATATAAGGGAACCTTGTTGGCTTGATGCATACAAATATTGCTACATTTAAATAAACTCGTCTCACACCAAATTTTCTTTTTCGGAGATTTGTTCTCATAACCAATGGTTCAACTATAATTGGAGGTACACACTTTTTGCTAAACCAATCAACATTATCAACTTTTATAGTTTGAAATCATGCTCTTAATTTAACAATTTGAGCAAACAACCTCACAAAAATCAAATTGCAAGTTGATAACAAAGCGCATGTGACCAACCATAGATGCATCTTATTTCATAGTAAATGGTCCACATGGCAGGTGAATGGGCCCATATTCACCTTGTTATACGTTCCAAAAATTTAGGGATACAAGCACAATCTTAGTCGGTATAATATTTTATCGTGAGAACAAGCAACATAGGAGAATTCTTGAAGAATCTTTTATTTATTCAATGTATAACCACATGAATTCTCAATTATTTTTGCATCACATTTGAACCGGGATGGTCAACCGGTCATGCCAACTTATTAATTTTCTGTAAACTTTTAGTTTACTACTGCATGTGATTTCATCACCATGCCCATATTTGTATCAATAAACAGGAGGAAAACGGGTAAGCTTTCACATAAATATTTATAATTCGTTTTGATTGTAGTAATATGAAGATATAAAATCTTTTCAGAACTTACAGTCTCAATATAATAATAATTTTTTTTTTCAATTCCCTTGAAACTTGAAAAGTTTCTTTTTGAGACTTACTACAATCTCAATATCATAAACAATTTCATTTCTCCATATAGAAACACATTAGCTTTTTTGAAGCTATCAAATACTTGTGTACTACCTCATATTTCAAAACACCATTTGTATGGTGACATCTCCTTTACAGAGAAAATTATTATCTTTATGGTCAAAATCATTATATGCAAGACCTCTTTCTTGCTTACTTTTGTCTTTAATAATTTATTTTGATAACATTTGGCAAAGTCCTTTTGGCGTATCATATTTACGCGATCAATGACAAATTCATTCGACCACACCAAAATATCCATTCTGGTACTGACCAAAACTTTTATAGGCAAGCATCATTTCTTGCTTTTACCCTTTGGTAGATCATGATAAAACATACTATAACATCAATGACCTTTTTATACCAAATTAAAATTTTTTATTTCTCTCAAACCTCCCGTAGAGGTGAGTTTTGGTGTTTATCCAACCATACATAAGCACGTCTTTATCCATGATTTTTATCACATTTTGACATGTTTACTTCCAAGAGTAGGTGAACATTTACAATGCTTAGCACATGTTATATTCTCTTAAAGGAATAGACTAATAATTGTACATACTTCATAAATTTTATTATAGTCTCAATATCACGTCTTGATATTTATCATATTTACATGATCCACCTCAACATCACTTTGAAAGATTAAGTGTACCACCACTTTGTATTCTTGTGATGGAGGAATTTTAATATTTATCAAATTAGGTCGCATGACAAGGGCGCCCAATATATACCTTTTATACCAAATTGATGGTAAAAATTACATTCATCTTTTGAAGGACCATTTTGAGAACCATAATGTTCTTCATTTTTACCATAATGATGACTATTATAATTTTGTTCCTCCACTCCCACATAATTTAACCACTCGTCTTCTTTCTGCTACCACATTCATATCAAGGAATTGAGCAAATTAATGTGGCGGATTTCATGACTTTTCATCAAAAGTTCATTATTTGCCTCGGTCATCATCATCAATATATTGTTTTGGGACTTGAACTCAAACTTCTTACCCATAAAAAAATGTGTTAGGCCATAATATGATGGGACTTGAATCCAAAAATTTTATCATTATGGTGCATCGGGACTTTAACCCGATGTCTTACCCTCTTGGTGTGATGTGACTTGAATCCACCGTCTTACCTTAAATCAGTGGCATAATTTACCAAATTGCACCATGAAATTCAATACTTTGTTCAGGATAAACCATCCATCAACAAAAACACATTTAAGATTTATAAGCACATCACCTTCAATTGAACAACAATCAGATACAATTTCGTGTGTTATAAAAATCAGTTCATAAAATTTCTACCCAAAACTTATAGAGAACTTTTCATTTATTTATAACTCCTTTTATATAGGGAACACAGGAAGATAACTTTCAATAAAAAAAATCAAAACCAGTAAGTTAGACAAGTACATGTGCAATGGCATATATAGCATACTAACTGCCATCATATATAACAGTGAAACAAATAGCAACTTTAAAATTATATTTTTTACTTTATCCAATTAAATTGACTCTCTCGTTTCCAGTTCATGCCAAGATAACTAGTATTAGTAATATAATATACCTTAAAATATTTCACAAGAATTTTTGTAGCACTGGGTACCTGACAATGTAAAATGCAAGAATATTATTATTACCTTGGCTTAAATGATTTTAGCTTCGTGCTGATAACGTATTAAATAATAAAGCAATACAAGACAACAAAATAGACAAGAAATGAGAGATAAGAGGAGAGTAATCATATTTCTTCCATGTATCAAAGTTTTTCTCAAGACTTTCAAGTGTCACCAACATAATACACAAGTCTTCTATTTATAGGATTATATTGAGGATCATCAAAGGGTGTCATAAACATGACATTAATCCTTGAGAGTTGTGAGGGAAGATCAAGAGGAAAGGTTATGGAAGAGTGGGAGTTACTATCATAATGGTTGAGGAGTTGTGGAGGATTTATAGCTAGAGTAATGGACATCCACATACAATGTATTTTATAACACTTTTCTCATTTTGATGGAATAATAGTTTCGAGTTATTTATTTTTCTTACTGGGCCGGATCTATATGTTTATTGAGATAAATTTTTGGGAAAAGGACATAAATGTCACTTCGTCCAAAACTATTTCCACGAAATAGCCATCGATTTTGCAATTCCAAAAGGTAGCCATTTTAGGCCTTTTTGTCGCTGCTAGTGCCTTTTTTTTTCCAGTTCATATACCATAATGATACAGTCCTCATGTCACATTCATATAGTTTATACAGAAAAACATATGTATATATAGTTCTATACCAAATTGCTACAATTTTTATACCATTTTGATACAGTCCCTGTACCATATTAATACACTCCTTATACCATATTGATACAACTCATATACCATATTGATACAGTTTTGACTGATCATTTTTGGAATTAGTTTGGGCCGACTGGCCATTTTTTGGAATTAGTTTGGGCCGATTGGCCACTTCATGTCCAATAGCCCAAACATGGATCATTTGTTTTTTGATGGGCCATGTGGTGTCCTTTTTCCTAAATTTTTTACACAAAAAATAACCCACTTATTTTTTAGAAAAAATTACATAGCATATATAAAATAACTACATAATTACTTAACATAGTTAATGTTTAAAATAATTACATTACATGGTTAAAAGTAGTTGAAAAAACTGTTAATTATGTGGGCCTTATATACAAATGAAGTAGCGTATATATTGGGTTAATTTAAGTTGAAAAAAATGCATTCTCTCACCTGTTGGCTATTTTTTCAGCTAATTAACATTGAAAAGTAATAGATATATAATTTCGTTTGTATATTGGGTTAATTTCAGTTAATGTTGTTTTGTATATATATATAATAATTTTGATGAAAAATAAACGTTATTATATACATGTTATTGCATATACATATACTTGATGTACAATTATAAATATACATATGGTTATTGTTTGTTTCTAGTACTAGATTCTTTTCAAATTGTTTAATTTATATTTCATATATATAATATGTAATTGTATATAAACTAATACATATACATAATATTATAGTAATGTCGTTTGTATATACATATAATTATTAGTAATTATACATATACATAATAATTTTTATAAAAAACAAACGTTATTATATACATGTAATTGCATATATCCTATTAAATTTTTTATGTTGCTTTTTTTCTTTTTCTTGATTTTTTCAGTGTGTTCTGTCGAAGGAGAATATGGAAGGAGTATATTGATTTTTTCTCCCTTGTTTAAACGATAATATATAGAAGGAGAATATTGTAGGAAGTTATAGATAGGAGAATATTGTGGGAAGTTATAGATAATTAAGGGCGTTAATTAATATCTCTCACCTTTAAAATTGCTACCTTCCGTTTTTTTGTAATTGAATAATGAGAAAAAAAAGACAAGATAGATTTGTATATATAGACATTTATACGTTTCTTACTAACTGCCATCTATAAATTGTAATTAATAAAACTTAGACCAAGGAGTTAGTTAGGAGGGGTCTAAATTGTCTATGGGTGAAATTTTGCCTATTATTTTTTATTACTTAAAATAGCCTTTCGGCCAAATTATTTACAAATGGTATGGCCAATGGGCCAATTGCACCATTTTCTTGTGCGTCAGTCGGCCAATCGCCCCACATAACATGTTAATCTTTTTGTTGGTTTTTGTTTCCTGTACTATTTTTTTAAAAAAATCTTGTTTTTTTTTGTTTTAAAAACTTTTTTGCTTCAATGTTTCTTTATAAAAAATTATTGCTATTAAAAATCTTGTTATTGTTATAATGGGTAAGAATCTGGCAATGGTTAGAATTTTTTTAAATTTTTAAGAAGAATAGATGGAGATGAAGAGTAAATTAGTAGTGTGGAATGTAAATTATTAGAGGAGAAGAAGATTGGAGTATAGTTGCATGTTTATTACATGTGAGGATGTGAGTTTGAATGTGTTGGTTGAGTGACACGTATTGATTTCATAGTTGGTTGGCTTAATTACTTGGAATTCATTTATGGGCTATATTATCAACAAAACTCAATTTTGTTTTACATAATTTGATGATTTGTGTGATAAATTATTTCATTAAAGGAGGGAAGGAGTATTACTTATACAATATCGATACACGTTTATACATTATTTATATGATATCAATATACGTTTGTACACCATTTATATAATATCGAGATACATATTTATGTATTATTTATACAATATTGATACACGTTTGTACACCATTTATACAATGTCGATACATTACATAACTATTTATATAATATTGATATATTACATATACACTACATAACTATTTGTACATCATGTATACATGTTTATACACTATTTATAAAATATTAATACACATTTATATATTATTTATACAATATTGATATATTACATATACACCACATAACTATTTATGAAATATTGATACATTATATATACACTACAGAACTATGTGTACATCATATATACATGTTTATATACCATGCATACAATATTGATACATGAAAAAAAATTACACGAAAAAAGTTTGAAAAAAAAAAGAAAACAATTTTTCTTTAATTAAAAAAAAGCAGCAAAAAATAAATAATAAAATTTAGTTTTTTATTTTAAATTACTGTTGAAAAAGAAAAAGAAAAAGAAAAAGAAAAGAAAATGGCCTGATAAACAAAATCTTGGCTATTTTTATTATAAATTATTTACTTTTTTGTATATAAATGAAATCTCCCCACCCCACCCCACCCCACCCTAAAAAAAAAAAGTATCTTATATCAAATATTCATTGCTTTTAAATTACACTTTTTAATTATTACCATCTATAACAATAAATGGCCATAGGCCGAAACTTACGACTTCTATTTTGTAAGAATACTTTATTCAACTGAGCTACCTTCTTCTCTTCTTTCTTAGGCGATTCTTCTGTGCTTTTCGTAGCTTTTTTTATGCAATTCTTCTGTGCTTTTCTTATGGTTTCTTAGACCATTCTTCTGTGTTTTTTTAGGGGTTTTAGGCAATTTCATCAAAGCAGTCAATTTCATCCATCGATTTCGTACTTTGTTCAACAAAAATAATAATTCTTCATCTATTTGATCGATTTCGTTCCTGTTCAATATTGTTTATATTGATTTCGACTGTTATAAAGGTAGACTTCATGGATGAAAAAAAAAATCTCCTAGGCAAAGCCCTAAAAATCGTATCGAAGTTTCATCGGGTGGTGGAGATGAAGTTTTTCATCAACCTCTTCAAAAAACTTATACAGACAGACCTCTCTATAACGACCCTTTTTATAACAACATTTCACTATAACGGTACGATTTTCTTCGTAACTAATTTTTTATTTTATATTTTACTTCTCTATAACGATATTCTACCTACACTCTTTGTAAATTACCAACATTACTTATACGAGTCTAGTTTATTATTTGACAAATGTACTTATGGATCCCACAAACTTGTTTTAAATATAAAATTAAAAAGACAACATTAAAGTTTGCATTTTTCCTTATTAAGATACTTAGCTAAAAGGAAAGTTATAATTTTAAAGATCTCAAAATCAATTTTGATTGTTTGTATTAGAGCACTTTTTGTTGCAAAGGTTTTTTACTTCATTTAATTAGAATTCTTGCATTCTGAGACCCCATCTAATTTAAAAGCATTAACAATTTCTACATTTTGTCAGTAGTTAATCTAGTGAACTGGAAAAAGTAAAAGACAGGGATTTGAAAAAGATAGTGAAGATTTTGATTGTTCAAACGTTCTCGATTTTTTGTATTTCAAAATCCTTGGCAGTACATTATTGATAGTCAAAATACACTTTAATTATTTCAAATGAGAAAACCGACCAATTCACATATATATTCTATTTGGTATTAAGGTATGTATAACTAATACATGAAAAATTATAGTATTAGTAATACGTACAAGAGGTTCAAATACATACATTAACATGGTTGGAGACACGATTGTCCTTCAAATCCTTTGTCAGTAGTTAATCTATTATATATGTTTCTATTTTCATGAAAAGGAGAAACTTGATGTGTGTTTTATCTAGGTTTTTATACACGAAACAGTTGGCGATTCTGGGAAAGCAAGGAGGCCCCGTGAAGCTATTCAAGTTTTGAATTTTTTTTGGAAACTCCAGGAAAACCCGCAACCGCTACAACCTCTGCCACAGCCTCTGCCCTTCGGGTGAGCACTCTGTGGTGAGCACTTTGTGCGCACTGGGTAAACCCCCCACTGTGTAATATCCTGCAAACCACACAGGGGATGTAAACCACACTAGGCAAGCCCCATGCGACAGGCTCGATTGAGAAGGCAGTAGGACGGGCTCGATCCCCCGACCTCCCCCTTAGGGAGAAGTCAACCCTCAAACCAACTCAACCACACCCGAAGGTGCTCAAGTTTTGAATTTGATGAGAGTATTTTCTAACTTTTAGAGAAGTCATTCATACCTCAGTAGTACAGAAATTGACGATCACAAATTATAAAGTAATGAAAACTGATAAATATCTACTAGCTCATCAAATTATTCATATAATAAACATGAGAGATTTAGTTTAATAGAATAATTTATTCAATCATTGATACAATTATAGTCATTGTCAATACCAATAGCTCCAATTCAAAAGTACAAATAGATTTCTAAACTCCATTCTCTTGAACACTAAAACCAACATTTCTTCCCGTGATGTTGGAATTTTGGTTCTCAATTGCAACCTTGTTGAAGCTTGAGTCAACAATTGTGTGAAGCTAGCATTTTGATCTTCATATAACTGTTGTTTCCTTCACCCGTAAAAATCAAAAAATTGATGAAAATGATAGTTCTAAGCCCAGAGTTAAATTGTGTTTCCTTAAAAAATATAATCCTCTCACAATTACCCAAGGTTTGGATTAATTCCTCCCAGGATAGAATAGAACACTATTCAACAAAACCGGCAATGGAATTTGCTGAATTTCGTCGAACTCAACTAATGGAGTAAATCACACTTACTTTGATTTCTTTTGTAAAGAAGAAAGCTTTTAACTTGTGAAAATAAGAATTTCGTATCTCCTTCATATGAGGAAAACATAAATATTTATAGCCTAAGAGGTGGTGCTTCAGAAGAGAAACAATGGTTGAAGAAAAGACACAACTTTCTGAAGCGTTGTCATGACCTGCGGCCGCAGATGGGTGCGTAATTCACCAGAACAGAAAGTTCTGCTCCGTCTGCGAACCTTCACCTGTATCCACAGGTGATGACCTGTCTTTTCCGCGTCGAAATAGTGTGTCCCTTACCTCGAAGGGTCGCGTCCCTTCGAGGTGCGTTGTGACATGCTCCGTTCATGTGCGTCTGCATATGGAGAAATGATTTTCTGTCGAATTTTGGATTAAACTATCAATAATTCTCAAGTTTCAAATAAACTTTGTCCAAAAAGATAGTCTCTCGATTGATCATTTTCCAAATCTAAATCCAAATCCGAAGCCAAAGCCGAGCCGAGTGAGCGACGATGACGACGACGCGAGGTTTGTCTTGTTCTTGCCTCACTATCCACATGGAGGAGTGTATTCCAATATGTACACAAGAAAGTTTCTTTCTCCCACCAATGTGGGAGAAATTCACTTTTTTAAAGTGAAGACTTTCTCTTCATTTCTCCCTCCATGTTTTTACCTCCATTTTCCATTCACTTCTTATCAGCCAAACTCAACAATCCCCCACATGAATGGGGAATGACTATTTTATATAAAAACTTATGTGATATACAAATAAGGATCAATCGCATCTGGATAAGTAGGTTTTCCTTTGAACTTTCCATAGTGAACATACGTCGGGTATCCTTGGTCAATCGGTAGATTTGATATCTTTGAACCATCGAGCTTTTAAGTATACCTAGACAACATATGTCACACAATCAACCCTTAACCATTCTTGGTTCTCATTGTTTTGATCGTTTCAGCCATGAACACGTCCTGGTTTCATGAGTGCGTAGAGAACTGGCCTTGCTCTTATTCTCCTTGAAGCGACTTCCACTTCACACTCACATAGGTGATTCCTAACCGTTTTATCCTATAGACAAACTATTTGGTCATTCCTGCCAAACTTAGAAACCATTAAAAAGCTTCAAACCTTAAGCTTTATCCTTGTTTCTTGAACATTGTCATATCATGGAAATGGATATACTTTTAGTGACAATGTTGAATCGTCATTCGTAACTTTGTTTGATCTCCTTGAACTTAGACCTTGGAATCTCCATTTAACTAGGTAGAGTTACCATTACAATGACTTGTTCTAGGCCATAAACCCATTCCCTTCGATGATTTATCAACTGCCTCTCTAGTTAGGCCTTTTGTAAGTGGATCCGGCACATTATCCTTTGACTTCACATAGTCAACTGTGATAATTTCACTAGAGAGTAGTTGTCTAACAGTATTATGCCTTCGTCGTATGTGACGAGACATTCCGTTATACATAACATTTTCAGCTCTTCCTATTACCGCTTGACTATCACAATGTATGCATATAGGAGCCACTGGTTTTGGCCACAAAGGAATATCTTCTAAAAAGTTTCGTAGCCATTTTGCTTCTTCACCAGCCTTGTCTAAGGCAATAAACTCAGATTTCATTGTAGAGCGAGCAATACATGTCTGTTTGGATGATTTCCAAGAGACTGCTCCTCCACTAAGAGTAAACACATATCCACTTATTGATTTCACTTCATTTGACCCGCTGATCCAATTTGCAACACTATATCCTTCAATTCCACTGGATATTTGCTGTAATGCAAAGAATAGTCTTGTGTATGTTTTAGATACCCCAAAACTCTCTTCATTGCCATCCAATGAGTTTGATCGGGATTACTTGTGTACCGACTTAATTTGCTAATAGCACATGCTATATCTGGTCTCGTAGAATTCATGATATATATCAAACTTCCCAACACTCTTGCATAGTCCAATTGTGACTTGCTTTGACCTTGGTTTTTTGTGAGACCAAGATTCACATCAATTGGAGTTTTTGCAACTTTGAAGTCCAAATACTTGTATTTTTCAAGTACCATGTTAATGTAATGAGTTTGAGACAAAGCTAGACCTTGAGGAGTCATTAGAATTTTTGATTCCTAAGATCAAATCTGCAACTCCTAAGTCTTTCATATCAAACTTGCTAACAAGCATACGCTTAGTAGCATTTATGTCGAAAATGTCCTTACTCATTATCAACATATCATCCACATACAAACAAATAATGACAATGTGATTTGGAATGTTCTTGATGTAGACAGATTTATCATATTCATTGATCTTAAATCCATTTGACAACATGGTTTGATCAAATTTTGCATGCCATTGCTTGGGTGCTTGTTTTAGTCCATAAAGCTACTTAACAAGTCGACACACCTTCTTTCTTTTCCTGGACTTACAAACCCTTCAAGTTGTTCCATGTATATTTTTTCCATAATTCTCCATTTAAGAAGGCTGTCTTCATATCCATTTGATGAATTTGAAGACCATACACGGTGGCTAACGCTATCAACATTCGAATAGATGTGATTCTTCTTACCAACGAGTATGTGTCAAAATAATCAAGACCTTCTCGTTGTCTGAATAGAGTCTTGCCTTATCTTTATGTCACGCCCCGAACCCCGTCGGGACGGATTGACACTCGTAGCCGACAAGGCCCGAGAGAACCAAGCTTCACTTACATTCATTCATACACATGCCATAGGAAACACCACCATCACGTAAGAACATAATAGGCTAACATCGAAAATCATGGAACATGTAGGATATATATATATATATATATATACATATGAGGAACTTGGCCGACATAGCCATCACGTCAAACGACACACATCTCTTTCCTTCCCATTATTTCACATACCCACGTACGTCTACAAAAGCCTCTAACAGAAGTACATACATGACCAACCTAAATTCGGGACAAGCCCTACTTTACATAACTTTTACAATACCAAAAATACATATACAACTGTGACATAGGAAACCCCGAACCAACTGGAGCTCACCAAAGGTCAATAGAAGTCCTGCAGCTCACTGGGGAGGTCTACTAGTGCCTACGCCTGCAGCAAGTAAGGTAAATCCCCCAAGAGGGGTCAGTACGAAGAATGTACTGAGTATGTACGGCTGCATGAAATCGAATGATACATAAAGACTTCAATGAAATCAAATATAAATGAGTACTCAATATGGATAAGTCACCATTTTTCATATATGGAAAAAGTATACATTATGTGAATTACTTTCTTTACTCTTACATTCATTCGTTCATTCACTCTTTCCTTTATCCATCACTCATTCATCCATTCATATAATGCCTGGGCCCCAAGCTGATCAGTGGGTAATCAATAGTAATCGGGATCGACCCATGCTAGGCTTTTCCTTTGCCCCTGGGATACCACCCGTAGCGGAATCGACCCATGCTAAGTGTTCTTCTCACCCCTAAGATACCATCCGTAAATATTGGGATCGACCCATGCTAGGTTATTTAACCCCTGGGATACCACCCATGAAACATCTCTCCTCTTTACAACATTACTTCTTTAATCTTTGAAATAGCTCAATCAATGGCTACTTCATTTTGGGAACTTTGAATATAACATTGTTGGAACTTGGAACCATGTTCATAATTAGGTGACACATGAATGACAATAGACCAATAATGAGATATATGTGATTAACAATAAATGATAACTCGAAATGAAATACCTTAGGACATTTCGAAAATGAGTAAGTACCATAACAAGGTATACACTATATGCTGCAGAAGGATACGGAAAAAGGAACCTTACATACCTTAATTCCTCAATATGAATACACAAGCCTATATATGAACACAATAGTACAACTCCTTCTTTACGTTTCACTCTACAACACAAATACATACCGGAGCTTACATTAACAACTAGTTATCACACAAGTGTACAACAAGACGACGATGAGCTATATGACTATCGTATAACGTCATTTCACCCTTTACAACACCATTTACCCCTTTACAATACCATTTACGGCATGGTCATATCAACAATATCACAATATGCCCAACATTGACCAACATATCACAACCCAATAGTATTTCATACCACAACGCCACCATTACTCCATCAAATCACTTCATAACAACATATCGGCCAAAAATCCCATAATTTACAGTTATTACACTTATGGAAAAATAATGAGTTGAGAAACATAATCACACCATACATGTTGATATTTCATCCATACCATGCACTTTCATCCAAATCTCAAGTCACTTTTCAAGTTCAATTCACAAAAATGGCATATCTTGACCAAAAAGTAAAAGTGCTCTATTCAACCCTACCAACATAACCATCATGATCTAAACCATATCTCATGCATAATATATATTAAATCACAAGAATAAACACTTACCCAAGTCCGCAAAGTGATGATCTTGTCCAAAGTATCCAAAGAAAATAGTTGCCTTAGGGTTTTGAAAAAGAGAGAAATGTTTGAGAAATATCCAAAAAGGCATGAGAGTTATAATGAAATAAAAATCAGATTTGTGCCTTTATATAGTCTCTTAATTCATCCTTATCCACTCTTTGGCATTAAATGTGGTCAAAGTGGAAGAATGGGTCATTTTGCCCTTTTTGAGCCTAGTCTTTTAATCCTTTGGGCCTTAATTGAGCCCAATAACACATCTCCATTTAACCCATACAATTCCATGTTTAATCCATCATATATATCAGGTTTAAATAATTCCATAACGTCACAACAAGATTCACTTACGCGATTCTGACTCGTCGTCTCAATCGCAAAGATAGAAATTCTAGTCGCCCATGGCTTCACTAAACATTTTTGATAATTACTTGTGTTTCATGGTTTGATCATGTAGGAGTATGTAGGAGTGTACTGAGGTATTTGAAGCTTTAACAACACTCAAATAACTCCAAGGAACCAAAAGAAACCATATAAGAATCGACGTAGAATTGCGTTGCGAAACGAGCCCGGAAGGGCACATTTTTTGTGCCTTGCGCCACTGCTGCAAAGCAAGGCAGTGGCGTAAAAAATGAACCCCCTCTGAATCAGGTGGCTTGCGCTACACCCCCTGAAACAGGGAGTGGCGTAAGTTTCAACACCTTACTGAATTTTTCGGCCACTTCTTCAATACTTGCATATCATCCAATACCTTATCAAAACACTATAAAATACTTACTTAGTGATCTTAATAATCAAGTAAACATGACTCCAAGTCACCAAATGAGGTTGGAATGTGTACGGGGTATTACACAAATGCTCCATGAAATCGCAAAACACCTCCTACGAAGGTCTAATCGCACATATTAGGTCCGATATCAAATATTTCACCAATGACACTATAAAACACATACCCATAGAATCTCAACACCTAGGTAGATATAACCCCAAGGTATCAAATGAGGTTAGAAAAGTACGGGGTGTTACACTTTATCAATAGTGCCATCATCTTTCATTTTCTTTTTGAAGATCCATTTAGAACCCAATGATTTGTTTTCTGGAGGAAGATCAACCAATTCCCATGTATGATTGTTCAATATGGATTCTATTTTACTATTGATTGCCTCTTTCCAATATTGTGCTTCTGAAGAAGACATTGCTTTCTTGAACGTTTGAGACTCATTCTCAACTAAAAATGTCAAGAAATTAGGACTAAAGGAAGTTGAAGTCTTTTGACGTTTGCTACGTCTTGGACTTTCCTCATTAGGTGTACTTCCCTTTGACACTTCCCGAGGTCGTTTAGATTTTTCACTAGATGACTCACACTCATTTTTATACGGATAAATGTTTATAAAAAATTCAGCATTATCTGATTCAATTACCGTATTCACATGAATGTCGGGATTTTCTGATTTATGAACTAGAAACCAATATGCTTTGCTATTGATTGCATAACCAATGAAAAGACAATCAATTATTTTTGGTCCTATCTTAACCCTTTTTGGGTTTAGAAACTTGCACTTTAGCCAAACACCCCCAAACTTTGAAATATTTCCAGCTGGGTTTCCTTCCTTTCCATTGTTCATATGAAATAGACTTTGTTGAGTATCCGACTAGCTGTTAGAATAGCTTCCCCCCACAAGTTCTGTGGTAAATCAGAACTTATCAACAAAACATTCATCATCTCCTTTAATGTTCTATTCTTTCTTTCCGCAATCCCATTAGATTGTGGAGTGTATGGGGCAGTCGTTTGATGAATAATTCCATATTCCAAACATATTTCTTCAAAAAGAGATTTATATTCACCACCCCTATCATTTCTAATCATTTTGATTTTCTTGTTAAGTTGTGTTTCAACTTCATTATTGTATTGCTTGAAAGCATCAATTGCCTCAGCTTTGCTATTAAGCAGATACACATAGCAATATCGAGTGCTATCATCAATGAAAGTTATGAAGTATCTTTTTCCACCACGAGATGGTATAGACTTCATATCACAAATGTCTGTATAGATTAAGTCTAAGAGATTTGAATTCCTTTCAATAGACTTATAAAGATGTTTTGCATACTTTGATTCCACACATACTTGACATTTTACATTGTTACTTTCAAACTTAGGGGTAATAATTTAAGTTAATCATTTTTCGCATGATTTTATAATTTACATGTCCTAAACGTGCATGCCATAAATGATTTGACTCAAGCAAGTAAGAAGAAGTAGAAATCTTATTCATATCAATAGAGATTACATTTAGTTTGAAGAGGCCCTCAATGAGGTAACCTTTTCCTACATACATGTCATTCTTACTGATTATAACCTTATCGGATACAAACACACACTTAAAGCCATTTTTGACTAGAAGTGATGTTGAGACCAAATTCTTCCGCATTTCTGGAACATGAAGGACATTATTGAAGGTCAATATCTTGCCCGAAGTCATCTTCAAGCCAACCTTGCCCGTTCCTTCTATCTTTGCGGTTGTTGAATTTGCCATACAAATAGTCTCACCTTTTTCAGAAGAAGTATAAGATGAAAATAGTTCCTTGTTGGAACACACATGGTGGGTGGCACCTGAATCAAACCACCATTCATTTGGATTTCTCACCAAGTTACATTCAGAGAGTATTACACAAAGGTTGTCTACTTCTTCATTCAAGTTTGCTTGCTCTTTCTTTTTATCTTTCTTTGGAGCTCGACAAACAGAAGCCATATGACCAACTTTGCCACAGTTGTAGCAATTTCCTTTGAACTTTTTCTTCTTAGGTGTTTCCTTCTCATCATCCAACTTCTTCCTCTTTTTCTTCTTTTGAGGAGTTTCAACATTGTTTGCTCCTGCGATTGAAGACTTTGTATTTGCTCTCTTTTCTGCATTTTTGTTGTCTTCTTCAATTTGCAAACGAACAATCAAATCCTCTAAAGTCACTTCCTTTCGCTTATGTTTCAAACAGTTCTTAAAGTCCCTCCGCAAAAGAGGCAACTTTTCAATGAAAGCTGCTACTTGAAAAGCTTCGTTGATGACCATTCCTTCCGCAAGTAAATTATGTATGATCACTTGCAATTCTTGCACTTGATTCATGGCGGATTTGTTGTCAAGCATTTTGAATTCAAGAAACTTGGCTGCTACAAACTTTTTCAGTCCGACATCTTCTGTCTTATACTTTTTGTCTAAAGCGTCCCAAAGTTCCTTTAAAGTTTTACAAATGCAATAAACACTGTATAAACTGTCTTTCAATTCATTTAGGATATAGTTCTTACACAAAAAATCAGAGTGATTCCATGCCTCGGTCACCATAAATCGTTCTTTCTCCGCAGTCTCATCCGGTAGAGTTGGAATGTTCTCCGCAATAAACTTCTGCAAGCTTAATGTGGTCGGATAGAATAGCATCTTCTGTTGCCACCTTTTGAAATCACTTCCGAAAAACTTTCCAGGATTTTCCGCTGCAGGCATAGCGGGGTAATACGGCTTGACGAACTAGCATTCGTTGCCACTGATACAGAAGTCATCATACCATTAGTTGATTCTTTCATTTCTGTTTGATCACACACAAACAAAATTCAAAAACTGGTTAACAATCAATGTGGTTTTAAACAGTCGATGAAGTTTTTATGTTCTTCGAATCGATAGAAATAACTTTATTAACTCGATGAAGTTTTTATGTTCTTCGAACCGAGTTAAAAAATGGAGTAGAAAATCTTTAACCTTAATCTCCAACCCCAAACAGAAATAGAGATGAAGCAGAAAAATGTAAACAAAATACAAATTATATTCTTTAAGCTTGTTGTTTCCCTCACTCGTAAAAACCAGAAAATTGATGAAAATGATAGTTCTAAGCCCACAGTTAAACTGTGTTTCCTTAAAGAATATAATCTCCTCACAATTGCCCAGGGTTTGGATTAATTCCTCCCAGGATAGAATAGAATACTATTCAGCAAAATCGGCAATGAAATTTGCTGAACTTCTTCGAACTTAACTAATGGAGTAAATCACACTTACTTTGATTTCTTTTGTAAAGAAGAAAGCTTTTAACTTGTGAAAATAAGAATTTTGTATCTCCTTCATCTGAGGAAAACATAAATATTTATAGCCTAAGAGGTGGTGCTTCAGAAGAGAAGCAATGGTTGAAGAAAAGACACAACTTTCTGAAGCGGTGTCATGACCTGCGGCCGCAGATGGATGACCTGCGTCTGCAGAAAATTGGATTTTTGGATTAAACTATCAATAATTCTCAAGTTTCAAATAAACTTTGTCCAAAAAGATAAAGATAGTCTCTCGATCGATCATTTGCCAAATCCGAAGCCGAAGCCAAAGCCGAGCGAGCGACGACTACGACGGCGCGAGGCTAGTCTTGTTCTTGCCTCACTATCCACATGGAGGAGTATATTCCAATATGTACATAAGAAAGTTTCTTTCTCCCACCAATGTGGGAGAAATTCACTTCTTTAAAGTGAAGACTTTCTCTTCATTTTTCCCTCCATTTTTCATTCACTTCTTATCAACCAAACCCAACAATAACTGTATCATTGAATTAAACAAAAAAAAAAAAAAAAAAAATCGAGATAAATAAACAAATTAAAATATAAACACTAGTAACATATTAAAAATTATAACGTGATAGTTTAGAAATTAAACCTCAAAATTTGATCCCAAGGATTGTTGCTCTTGTTGTTCTATTGCTTTAGATTTTAATGTCTTTTGTGGTGCCCTTTTCTTCATCTTCTTAGTAAAAGATTTCCATCGTCCATATCCATTTTGTTTACTCTTTTTCTTTGTTGGATCCAAAATTTGATCATGAATTTTCGAAGAAGGGCCAACAAATGCACTAGATTTGAGACAATTCTTATGAGTGCCTTTCACATATAATTCACTTTGTAGTTTCGTAATCTCAACCCTCGCTTGATACAAATATTTTCTAGCAATTTCTTCAGATTCAACATCATTTGCAGCTAAAGTCATAACAACAAATGATTCTTTCATCAATCCATTTAAGCGAATGGCCATAGATGGAGATGGTGTTTTCTTCTTATTGTTGTACTCTTCAAATTCATTTCCTTGTTTTGCATTCTTTGTCCATCTTTTTAGAATGTATTGTGCAGGAATAGTAGAAAAATCCAACTCAAGGAACAAAAATTTCAGTATATAGCAACACAACCAGCCTAAAGACTCAAACATAAGACAACTACAACTTGTGGAATTGTCCATGGAATTGAATTGAACGCTTTCAAAGTGACTTTCTCCATTAAGAATTGTATATGTGTGACAAGTGCCATTCCTTTCAACATTGATCACCTTTTTTGATATTCCCTGCAAAAGTTCATGTTGAAATCTTGTAAAGATGTTTCTTGTGTATATAGTGGCAGTATGTTTTAATATTCCACAATCTTCTATTGCAAGTTTAGGTGTTCCTCGGTATTTAAAATCCTCCGTCGCTTCAATATCACGCGTTTCAACCGCCGTTGCTCATAATGACGAACAAATTTAGTTAAAGTCATGGTCTTGCAAGCCATTTCTGTAAAGACCATATTAGTGCTCACACTCCGCTGAGTTGATTTAATATTTACAGAGAAAATTGATCAACTAAATGCAGGACACCACTTTTCTCTCAAATCATACAACCTCTAAAGCCAATTATTACTCCCACAATCCCATTCATCAATCATTTCTTGCCATACTAATTCAAACTCTGACTCTGATTTACACCTCCACAAGAGCTTATCAAAATATTTCTCTCTAAATTCCAATTTCCAATAAAGTTGAGGTATATTCTTTTGAACATTTCTGTCAATATGCCATTCACATAAGCGATGACAAGTATTAGGGAAAACTTCTTTAATGGCCGCAACAATTGCAGGAGATTGATCTGTAAACATGGTTTTTGGTGCCTTTCCCCCATACCCTTCAAAAATATACTAAATAACCAAACAAAAGAACCAGTTGTTTCATCAGATAAGAATGCACATCCAAAAAAGACATTTTTCCAATGATTATTCACGCCTACAAATGGAACACAAATCATGTCATATCTATTTGTACGATATGTAGTGTCAAAAATCATCACATCTCCAAAGCACTCATAATACAACTTAGATATACTAACTCTCCAGAAAAAGTTGCACATTCTTCCATATTCATCTACTTGAAAAGAGTAAAAAAAAAAAATTGAATCCTCTAATTGCATATGCACAAAGCAGCATCTCCACTATTAATCATACTTCTCTTACGTGTTTGTATAAAATTATGAGCATCTTGTTCAATGAATCTAGTATTTTCAATACCACCCGCTTCATTTTGAAGATACCTAACAACTTTTTTAGTGCGAATGCCAGCATCAACCATAGAAATGAGAGTGTCTTTAGTAGCACCTGTAAGTCTTCGGCCGGACAATATGAAATGTCTCAAATTTTCCTCTATCATCGGATGGTTATGGTCATTAGAAAATTCAAATACTTCCCATATCCCATTTAAAATTTTAAACTTTATATGAGCCATGCAACCACATCTATATTCTAACCTTTGACGTTTTCTTTCTTGATAATTAGAATACAAAGGGGACTGACATTCACAAGAACAAAGAAATAAGCACCTTGTTAATTCGTTGTTTCTGTTGTGTGTTTTTGCTCCCTTTCGAATACCAAAACCTTTTGCTACAGCAAAGGAATTGTATGCGTCATATGATTCCTCTTCAGAATTAAACTTCATCCCAATCTTAAGCTTAAATTCAACGTCAATATTAGACACGTTATGCACCAATGAGGAACAATCTTGGTAATTCGCATTATGATCTACAAAATACAATCTAAATTAGAGATAAAATATTAACCATGAATAACAAAAAATTAAATGAAATTTTTCATTCTTAAAAGATGTGCAAAATTAGAGTAGTTGTATACTTTTTAAGTTGAACTTGAAGCTTACCTTCACCATCGGAATTTGCGGTAGCACCAAGATGTACCTCTTCCATGTTATTTGATAACAAAGTGTGTTTGTTGCTCTTTTTCTTACAAGTTATAGATTCCAGAAGGCAAGAAGTTTAATTAAAATTTGTAATGAAGTAAAAACCTTTACAGCAAAAAGTACTCTAATACAAACGATCAAAATTGATTTTGAGATCTTTAAAATTATTACTTTCCTTTTAGCTAAGCATCTTAATAAGGAAAAATGCAAATTTTAATGTTGTCTTTTCAATTTTATATTTAAAAACAAGTTTATGGGACCCATAAGTACATTTGTCAAATAATAAACTAGACTCGCATAACTAATGTTGGTTATGTGACTCATAAAATAAAATTTCCCGAGTGAATCATTTTTCTGATTTTGATGGAATAGTATTTTCTACTAAAAAATCAACAATATAATATACCCCATGTAACTTTACATGTGAGACTTATCTATCATATAATAGAGTTAATTTTTCGGATGGTCACTAAACTAATCATTTTTAGTCAGGTAAATATTGAATAAATCATATTTAATAACAAAGTAAAAAAGATACAAAATAATAAATTATCTCTTGTTTTTTCAAACTGAACAAATAAAGTTAAATTATTAACTTTAGTACAATGAACAAGTAAAAATAGATGGAGAGAATACTAGTTTAATTTCATAAAGTGGATTTAGAAATGATGATGTTTATAAAGTCTTATCTTACCTCGTGAAGATAGAGATATCATTTCCAATAGACCCTCAACTTACCGTATGTATAATCAAAACAAGACGGCAAAAAGCTACAAATGCAATGGGTTCTTTTTCTTCAAACTTCCTACGTTTGCTCTCTTACACAAAACTCTTTAACATCTCATGTCAACCAAGGGCAACACCAACAAGCCCTTTCTCTTTTGCACCAAATCCATTCAACTCTCTCCCATACTCTCGACCCTTTCGTGTTCGCAACCAGTCACACTTATTAATCATAAGTCATGTAAATATTGAAAAATAAATAGTATTAAATAACAAAGATAATATAAATACAAAATGATAAATTATTTCTTGGTTTTTCAAACTGGACAAGTAAAGTTGATCGACTATTTTTAATATACTGAACAAGTAAAAATAGGCAGAGAGTGTACTCAGTTTAATTTTTTTTTGATAACTGTGGTGTTCGAGTCAGCTTGCGCATCTCGACTAATTTCACGGATACCTACCACCTCCCACCAACAACAAGTACCAGGTAACTTTGTCCACTAATGCTAAAACATATGAGAAGAAATCACTTAGTGTTTGTATCTGTTGGGAATTGAATATGAGAAATGATAATATGTACACAGTCTTATCTTATCTCGTGAAGATAGAGATATCATTTCTGATAGACCGGTATATATAATCAAAATTGAGCGGCAAAAAGGTACAAAGCAATGAGTTCTTTTCCTTCAAACTTCCAACGTTTGCTCTCTTACACAAAACTCTTAACATCTCATGTCAATAAAGGCCAACACCAACAAGCCCTTTCTCTTTTCCACCATATCCATTCCACTCTCTCCCATTCCCTCGACCCCTTCGTGTTCCCCCTCGCTCTCAAATCATGCGCCGCGCTGAGTTTCCCTCGGCTCGGCGCAACCATTCACTCTCACACATACAAAACGTCGTTCATTTCGAACCCTTTTGTCGCTTGTGGTTTAGTGGACATGTATGGAAAATGCGTCTCCATTGAGTCCGCACGCCAAGTGTTCGATGAAACTCCTGAGAGAAACGTTGTCGTTTGGAACTCGATGATCTCGGTTTACGCACGTTGTAATGATGTTGGGATGGCGTTGGAGTTGTTTAAGGTGATGGATGTGGGGCCTAATGAGGCTACTTTTAATGCGGTGATCGCGGGGTTGGCGGAGACTGAGGATGGGTTTTGTAAGGCGGTTTTGTGTTATAGAGAGATGGAGAGGATGGGGTTGAGGCCGAATTTGATTACAGTTCTTGCATTGCTACGTGCTTGTGTCGGTGTCGCGGATGTGAATTTGATCGAACAGATTCATGGGTATTCGATAAGGAATGACATTGATCCAGACGTGCAATTGAGGAGTGGGTTGATCGAGGGGTATGGGCGTTGCGGGTGTCTTGACAAAGCTCACATCGTGTTTCTCAGTATGAGGAACAGGGATGTTGTTGCTTGGAGTAGTTTGATCTCAGCTTATGCGTTTCACGGGCAGGCAAGAACTGCATTTGAAGTGTTTGAGCAAATGGAAAAGGCTAATGTTAGGCCTGATGGAATTACTTTGCTTGGGGTTTTGAAAGCTTGTAGTCATGCAGGACTAGCTGATGAAGCACATAAGTACTTTTCTCGTATGAAAGTTCGATATGGTGTTGAAGCAAACAGCGAGCACTACGCTTGTTTGATAGATGTATTGAGTAGGGCTGGAAGATTGCATCAGGCGTATGACGTTATTAGGAAAATGCCAGTGAAAGTGACTGCAAAATGTTGGGGAGCACTACTTGCTTCTTGTCGAACTTATGGAGAAGTCGAGTTGGCAGAAATTGCTGGAAGAGCTTTGTTTGAACTAGAGCCTGACAATCCCGCTAATTTTGTGATACTTGCAAGAATTTACGCTAGCAATGGGCGATTTGAGGAAGCGGAAGGACTCAGATTAGAGATGATCAAGAGGGGCATGAAAACAGCCCCTGGTAGCAGTTGGGTAGTACATCAAGATTGAAGTTTCTAGCTTTTTTTTTTTGGTTGATTTAGGTGACGATTCACTGAAATTTCATCTTTGTGAGAAGTCGATATTGTACTGAAGGCGTCTTTAGAGTATGGAAGAAACAGAAAGTAAGAGTTGCCCCCTTTCAGTTGGCTAGTTACTCTATTCCATGTTGGTGCAGTTCCATCTTCATTTGCAAGTGTTGGAAACACCCTCCCTACCTTGAAGGTAGGGGTAAGGTCTACGTATACTCTACTCTCCTCAGACCCCATATTGTTGGACTACACTGGGTAAGTGGGTATGTTGTTGTTGCATCTTCATTTGCAAGTGTGAAAGGAACTGGTTATGCAGAATTATGATAGAGAAGATTTCGATCCCAGTAACCATCATGCTGCAAAGATTCAACCAATTACAAAGACAGCTGCTAGTTTTCTTATTATACATAAAAGGATTCTGTCTCTTCATGAATACCAAAGGATGTATTCATTTCCATTTATCAAAAGAAATTTTCATTGAAACAGTGATGTCTATCGTAAAGTTCCATTTAATTTGAACTCGACAACCTCGAGGTGTATTTTCTTTGGATAGTGTTCTTTGCCCTGACATTAAACATACACTGGATTGTTTCTGTTGCATGCTTCAACTTTAATAGATGGATATCGGACTAGAGGAGATCTTCTCAACTAATAGATGCTCAACTAAATTCTCAGACAGTCAGGACTGTTGATAGATAGTGAACCAAGTGAGATTATGTGGACATGGATAGT
This sequence comes from Capsicum rhomboideum, assembly GCA_031232105.1. Taxonomy (NCBI): domain Eukaryota; kingdom Viridiplantae; phylum Streptophyta; class Magnoliopsida; order Solanales; family Solanaceae; genus Capsicum; species Capsicum rhomboideum. The sequence goes on along the minus strand of CP124710.1, from coordinate 5,372,456 downwards.
TAGCAACGGAGGCCTCCCCGACATATATTGCAATGTCTCTCTACATGTTCTTACTTCGTCTTTCCCCTTAATAAGTTATCAAACTTGGTGGCTCCATTCCTGTTAAAGAAACAACAATTCTTCATTCAATCTTGAGTTTTTGTGCCATCTATGATTTCCTTCTCTCTGAAAATTGTAATTTTTTTTTGTTCATGTACATAGTGAATGATACAATTATGTTGGTTCTATTCAGAACTGGTTATTTGAATGATTATATACCAATTCTATATAAATTTTGTGAATACATACATACCAAAATTATGTACGCCTCTTTTGAAAAATGCAAGATTTTTGTAGATACAGGCATATTAAAAGGTGCTATATTTTATGGTTTTGACATACCAAAATTCTGAATATAGACATGCAAGAGTGTGTAAATACAAAAGGGTATGATTTAGATATATTTGTTGGTGTTATAATGGATGAATACATAAAATACAAAACCTGAATTCAAACTTTATGTATAAATGAAGACAAAATTCTATGAATACAATATATTTCTCTGCTCTTCAAAACAATCATAGAATACAAATCAGGAAGTACTTCTAATTCCTAGCTAACGTTCAACTATCATTCGTTTGTATCACTTATATTCATCCGCTTTAATGATTATATCAACACATACAGTCTTGACGAATACAATTAAGATAGATCGTGTGCATTCACTTAACTTTGTTTGCTGACATTTTTATTTTTGATTAATAGCATTGCTTTTTCGGTGAAAGAGATCGAATGAGGAGAACAGAACAAAATCGAGAAGTGGAGAAGAAGGGAGGCGATTATTTTAGATTTGAAAGGAAAACAAAGAGAAATGAAAAGCGTGTGCGTCTCCAAAGCACAAGCAGAAATAATAATTGGTTATTTGCTAGAAAATCTAAAGTATAGCTATGTTTAATAATCTTTTAAAACTACCAACAAAGGTTGTGATGACATGGTAAGTACTCTTTCATCCTTAACTAGAGGTCTCGAGTTTGAGTTCTCCTAATTACGGAATCGCCTTTGTTAGGGAGTACTTGATCCCTTAACGTGGGACTTTCTAACACGAATCCGGATTTAGTCGAACTCCAATGTCGATATCGGACACTAGATGAAAAACCAAAATAGAAAAAAGATAATCTTTAAAAACTATTTCTATAAAGTAATTGGGAGGTTCAATTTTGGAAAAATTATATAGATATCTTATATTTAGAAAATATTTACCATCTAAAGCAATACTGTTTGTTTATTACCATTTATTGTAATTGCACTATGTATTAAAAATGAATTATGTATGCAATATAGATGTATTATAGCTCCCTCCATTCGAATTTACTTGTCACTATTTTTCTAATTTGATTTTCATTTTTACTTGTCATTTTTGACAAATCAAGAAAAGACAAATTTTCTTACATGTTTTACCCTTAACTTTAATTACTTCTTCTCCAAATCATTTTTCAATACACATTACTAAACATCAATTAATATGGACAATATGGTAAACTCACTCTAACAATCATTGTTTTCTGAATGAATGTGCCATGTCAAAAAGTGATAAGTAAAAACGAACGGAGGTAGTATTATGCTTCTTAGGTAAGAAATCTACAATATGTATTAAAAGTGAATTATACATGCAATATAGATGTACTATAATTGTTACTCCCTCCGTTTCTATTTACTTGTCACATTTTTAAATTGCACACTCCTTAAAAAAAAGTATTAACTATAAGATAATTTGACTAAATTATCCTTTTTTATTACTCATCTTTATTTAATATTTTTTTTTATACTATATTAATATCTCTACATATTTATTATTAAGAGTAAAAGTGAAAAAAATAACTAATTATGCCTAGGTTTTGTGAAATAGCAAATATTAAGAAATATTAATTTTTAATAAGAATGACAACTAATTAAGAACAGAGAAAGTATATGTAGAAAAAAAAATTATTAGTATATATGATAAATATTTTCTAAATATAGAATATCTATGTAATTTTGCCTTGAATTTTTCCTTAAATATTTTCTAGTCACACCATAAAACACAAACTTTTGGGCCTCATTGCTTGCTTTTATACCAAAATTCTCTTCCACGACTAGGGCTCTCTTTCTTGTCTCAAAATTCATCAATGACTGATTCCTACTTTCCTCCTGAACTTCTACTCGAAATCCTCCTCAAACTCCCTCCCAAATCCTTACTCCGTTTCACACTTGTCTCCAAATCATGGTACTCCTTAATCACCAGCCCTCCATTCATCTCCACTCACCTCACAAAAACTCCACAAACAAACACCCTATTAATCAGGCATTACCACAGTAACCACAATTACGAGCACTATTCGTTATTCCAAGACGTTAAGAATACACCCTTTTGCTTGTATTTCACATCGGAATTGAATTTCCCGTTGAATTCTTGTCAACTTGGGTATTACAGAATTGTTGGCAGTTGTAACGGGATTGTGTGTCTTTGTGATGATTTGTTTGGTGATTTAAGGAATGTTGTTTTGTGGAACCCGTGTATTAAGAAGTTTGTTATGTTGCCATTGCCGGGAATTAAGCCTCAGGAACCACATATGTTTGTTCTCGGATTTGGTGATTATAAGTTGGTGAGAGTTGTGTATGTTAAGAATGAAGATGGTATGTGTAATGTGCCTCCTGAGGTTGAGATTTTGTCGATTAGTACGGGGGTTTGGAGGAGAGTGATGGGGGTTGGGATTAAGCATTGTATGGTTGAGTTTGTGTGGGGTCAGGCTTGGTTAAATGGAGCTGTGCATTGGATTGCGTATGATGTGGTCGCGAATGGTGGTGGGGTTCGGTGTTTAGTTTTGACGTTTAGTGTGGATGATGAGGTGTTTGGGGAGATTATGTTGCCGGAGGATTTAGTTAGTGAAGTTGCAACGAATTTAGGGGTTATGGTGTTTGAGGGATCACTTGCGGTTGTTAAGTATGAGAGGGGAGATGATGGTGGTGGTACGTGTGAAGTATGGGTGATGAAGCGGTATGGGGTTGTGGAATCTTGGAGTAGATTGTATCGGATCAATTTGGTTGCGGGTATGGAGAAAGTAGTTGGATTTAGGAATAATGGTGAAATTTTGTTTTCAACTAAGAGGAATGAGCTGGTTTCTTATGATCCAAATAGTGGACACGCGAAGGATCTTGGTATTCGTGGGAGCTCTCGCTCATTTTATGTTCAGAATTACATGGAATCACTTGTTTTGCTTAAAGGGAACAGTGTCGTTACGGATGAGTTCTTGGATGGAATGGGAAGTTTATGGATTTAATCAGTAGCTGGACTAGAGAATTTACCGATGCAATAAAGAAAAATGTGATTAGAAGGTAAGGAACTTTGCCAAAGTTCAGGGCTTGATTCGAGGTAGTGGAAGTGAAAGCTGTTTTATCAAATTTGGTAGACCTAGTTTAGAGCTATTCTGATAATTATGATGTACTGAATGTTGAACTTTTGTTTTCGAAGTTATTTGCCTTATATTAGTTGTTGGTGTACTCTTGTTGCTTTTTGATGTATTTCCAGCTTAATTGTTGTGATTCCTTATCCTAATCAAGTGATGGACCTTGTCTTTATTTATAGTTAACTTAGTTGCATAGAAGGTCGAGGTGGAGGAAATTCCCATTAGCGTTTCTGGATTCATTCGTTTCCCTGATGTAATCAACCATCCACGCCAATTTGCAATCACTTCTAGTTCTGTACATGTTGCTTTTGTTTTTCATTGTTTTTGTTTTGAGCTATATATGGTTAGTTCTTGAAAGGTTTCCAAATCCGGCACCCCCTTTCACCTAAAGTTAGCAGGCAATAAGGCGTTCGGTTTCATCAATTGCACTGGTCTGACTATTTGGTTGTATATGCACATTATTACCATCTCATTGCTTCTAGTTTGATTTGATAGTCATAATTTCCATCCTTCTCCAGATGTCGGAACTGGTGTTTGATGAAGGAAATACATAATACCCAATTTAGCTCAACCCAGACTAGTTGGTTTTTTTTTTGCAAGCAACGTACATATTCTTCACTTTGTAAACAAAGTACTACGCTAGCTAGCTAATGATCTAAAATTAGACACTTTTTGTTCCAAGTGATTATTAACATTGACAAGTTTTTCATCAACTAATTCCACATTCTCATACAAAATTTAAAAAGGCAACGACTCCTCAAAATCTTAGCTCAAGATGTAAGGTTCCCCATACTAACTCAATGAAATTGTAAGGCCAACTTGAGATAACCATAAAATGGAGTCCCGTGTGGAAGGGCTCTTGATCAACCAATCAAAGGTACGCCGGGGGATAATATAACATGTTAGATGACTCCAAGAGCTCTATCATTTGGCACCTCGATGTTGACTCATCCTGAGGTTGAAGGTCCCTGTCTTGGTGATGGTGATACAAACAAAGAAAAAACGATAGTTTTTAACATACTCTTAACAATTCAACTATACACAAAAGAAGCTCAAGTGAAATCATATCTCAAATTAATCAAACGAGAAAGTACACAGGACGTCTTAAGTCGATTTTATTTGGAAAAAAACATGTTGATTTTCGATCATACCACATCGATGAACTACGAGAAATTAACAATACAAAAATTTGTCGCAAAATAAGAGGAATACACATGTTACATGCATATCTCATGCAGCCACGCAATGACCACAAAGCTAACTATTCTTTTGCCTTTCACTAAAGAATACCGTATGCGCATTGCAATTAGTGGCATACGTCAATTTTTGGAGGAGTTCTCGTTTTTAGAGTAGCCCCTAACAATCTTAGTATGAAAGATATAAAGAAATTTCCCTTTTTCACTTTCTAATAGTTTCATACATACTTTATAGTAGTCTTAGGATTTGAACATTCTTTTTCTAGATCATGAAACAGAAGTAAAAACAGACATTTATCCTGTGAATATACCAAAGTATATTAATTAAAAGTGTCAGCTGATAAATTAAGATAGTTATATATAGTATTAACCAATTCTAATTAAGTAATAAATTTTGTATAAAAGATACACAACTATATATATATATATATATAAATAGATAACCAGTATCTAATAGGCCAGCAAGTCGTTGTAGTATAGTGGTGAGTATTCCCGCCTGTCACGCGGGTGACCCGGGTTCGATCCCCGGCAACGGCGTTTTCCACCTTTTTATTTTTATTAGATTAAAAAATTCTTTTTGCCGGAATGTATCGACGTATTACACATCCTTTGAGTTCGAATTTTGAAAAAGTTTTTTAATGTGTACTCAAACACTTACTATACATATAGGTAACTTAACGATATAAACTTATCATAATTAAACAAATTTGATCTATTTGGTCGGGTTCAATTTTTAAAAAGATTCTTTTTGACAGAATGTATCAACATATTACACATTTTTGGGTTCAAATTTTAGAAAAGTTTTTTCAGTGTACTGATATGCTTACTATGTTGATAACGATATAAACTTGTCATTATTAAACAAATTTGATCGATTTGGTCGGGTTTAATTTTTAAATATTTTGCAAAAAAATTAACTTGTGAAAAAATTCCGACCTGCCGGATTCGAACCAGCGACCTAAGGATTTCAGCAACAACTACAGTCCTCCGCTCTACCAACTGAGCTAAGGTCGGTCTTGCTGACATTGGGTTTGGAAATATTAATGATTAAAACATTTACATCATGCATGATCCTTATTTCCAATAATTTATTAGGACTATTGTACAAGATAAAGAGCCCCACAAAAAGAAGGCAGAAATTGATATGAATATACTACAAAAATTTATTAGGTTGTCTACATCATATTCTTTAGGTGTGGTCTTCTTTCGGATCTTACGATGCGGAATGTTTTGTGTATCGACCTGTCTTTTTTAAAGTGTCTCAAAGAGTTATTCGTGTTAAATGAAGTGTAGTATGTATTGCTCTAATATATAGTACACCTCGTCTCATTCTATGTCAATATGTGTTTGACTAGTGCGGAAAAGAAAGAAATACTTTTGAAATTTGTACTAGTATAAATATATACCATAGAGTACTCATTTCATTATTATCAAAATAAAAGGTTTAAAATTGATTTATTTTTAATTATACACTAAATTGCAAACAGAAATTCATAAATATCTTTCTATTATCAAACATGTCTTCAAGTTGAAAGGGCAATTTAATTAATTTCCTATTTTGGAGACCAAGTCAAGGCAAGTTCTTCTATTTTGTTATATGAGGCAGAGGTGAGAGACACCAAATGGCAAAAAATAGAAAAAAAATCTTCCTGTTTTATCTACTGTCCTCAAGTTTATTTTTGTGGAATTTTAATTAATACTAACAAGTGTTCACCTCTAATAATATTACTTTCAAATCTTTACCAAACAAAGAGTTTGGTTTGTTATTGTTTCTTAATGAAGGCATTTCTCTTGTTGCCTTTCCTTCCTCTTCCTCCTCCGACGATTGAAGAGAGAAGGCTGGACAAGAGAAAAAGATCAAGAGTAATTCAATCTAATACGAGAAGATATAGAGGAAAAGGTTGAAGGAATTAAAGTAATTCAACAAAAAATGAATGACTTATTCTCTCCTTCGCTTAAAAAGTATCAGGACCTGAAACAACAGGTCCAGATGGATGATCTAGAAGCGGGGACCGGAGGCACCGGTCCTTCCCAGAGTGAAAGCATTGATCTTGCTAAGTTCTTTGAAGATGTAGAGAATGTGAAAGAGGACATGAAGGAGGTTGAGAAGTTGTATAAACGGTTGCAAGAATCAAATGAAGAGAGCAAAACCGTGCATAGTGCAAAAACCGTGAAGGAGATCAGGGCTCGAATGGACTCTGATGTTACACTTGTCTTGAAACGTGTCAAGATCATCAAAGGGAAACTTGAAGGCTTAGAAAGATCCAATGCAGCAAGTAGGAGGAACCTAGGTTGTGGTCCAGGATCTTCTGCTGATAGAACGAGGACTTCTGTAGTTAGTGGTTTAGGGAAGAAATTAAAAGTTCTCATGGATGATTTCCAAGCATTGAGAGCGCGAATGAATGCAGAATACAAGGAGACGGTGGCAAGAAGGTATTCTTGAATTGTGTGATTATTTCATTTAAAATCTTAAATTATTCGAGAGAGCAAACTCTGCAAGATTTTTTTTTTGCTTTTGCATGCTTGAGTGCATTGCCCTTCTATTAGTTATTAAGGTAATCAAAAGGCTTTCCTTTTGTATGTCCCTTTATGACTATAACATAGATAATTAATAGGAAGAGGTCAAGAGGGGCGCTAACGAGCAAGAAAACAAATGCGCTAGGACATAATTAGGGACACTAATGCGGCCTAATTCCTTCTATTGGCTTCACCCTATTTATTCATCTATTTTCTCAAATTAATATTTAGGAATCCCTCTTGTTCATCAATATTGAAACCAGATCAATATCCATTTTTCAACATGATTTATTTGTTTACGTAATTATGCCTTCAATAGGTACTTCACCGTGACAGGAGAGAACGCAGACGATGAACTTATTGATAATTTGATATCAAGTGGAGAGAGCGAGTCGTTCCTCCAGAAAGCTATTCAAGAACAAGGTAGGGGACAAATAATGGACACCATCTCAGAAATTCAAGAAAGACATGATGCTGTAAAAGAAATTGAGAAGAATTTGATTGAGCTACACCAAATTTTCCTAGACATGGCTGCATTAGTAGAAGCACAAGGACAACAATTGAATGATATAGAGAGTCATGTGGCACATGCAAGTTCATTTGTTAGAAGAGGGACAGACCAACTAACAGAGGCTAGAGAGTTGCAAAAAAGCTCAAGAAAATGTGCTTGCATTGCTGTTATCCTTATCATTCTTCTTATTATTGTTCTAACTTTTCCACTTTGGTCACCATTAATTACTAGTAGGTTGTAGAAAATATTAAAATTAAACAAAGAGATAAAAAAAAAGAGAGAGAGAGAGACCCTTTTGGAAATATTCCTTGTAAGTAAGAATTTCTTATAGTATATTCATTGTCATCAACTTTTGTTTTGTGACAATACTTATAGAAGTATATTATGAGAGGAAACAGCCTATTGTAGAAGTGTGGGGTAAGGCTCCATACAATAAACCCTTGTGGTTCGACCCTTTCCCGGACCTTGGGCATAGCGGGAGCTTTAGTAGCACCGGGCTGCCATTTACTTATAGAAGTATATGACTTCTGTCATATTTTAATGCCTTGGCTCATTTTGTACATATATATTGTAATCCTTAAATTAATATGTATAATAAATGTGTAGTTAGAGAACAAACAATACAATCTGTTTGACTGCAAACAGTGACGTACACAAGATTGTATGTAAGTAATGTTAGCTGGTTGTCATAGCTCTACTTGTATGTGAATTTAGGTATGGGATTGTAGAGTACTATGTGTTTAATTCAAATGTTCGAAACTTATGTTTATTTTGCATTGTACTGATCATTCACTTCCCGCATCTTGTCCTCATTAGAAGCAGCTTCCACCTTGTCTCGGATATCCTGATTCTATCTCTTCTAGTATGTCCACACATCCATCGCAACATCCTCATTTCTGCAACTTTCAACTTCTGAATGTGAGAGCTCTTGACTAGCCAACACTCTGCCACATACAACAACACTGGTCTAACTACCACGCTGTAGAACTTACCTTTAAGTTTTGGTGGCACCTTCTTATCACACAAGACTCCGGATGTGAGCCTCCATTTCATCCAACCTACACCAACACGGTGAGTGACATCCTCGTCAATCTCCCATTTCCTAGGATAATAGACCCAAGATACTTAAAATTTCCTCTCTTTTGGATGACCTTTGTATCAAATCTCACTTCCTTATCCGCCCCACGTATTATGTCACTAAACTAATAGCAAGCCCCAGAGCGTCAACATGTGTGCTTCCTGGGATAAACATTGAATTTGCGGGTATTTTTGTCATTTCACTGATGCCAACTGATAAATAAAAGAGAGACAAAAGGCGGGATGCAAATTATTTTATTTGCCGGAAAGTTTATTTGTCAACGTCATATTTTTTTTTTTTAACACACTAATTTACACACTTTATCAGATCTTTTCCTATCAAACGTTTGATAACCTTTTTATGCCGATAAAGTAATAGATAAGAGAAGGTCAAGATATAATATAATATGTAAGGAAGAAACTAAAGTGAAACCTCCAAATCTTTAGCTCAAAGCTTATGAAAAACAATGAAGATTGACGTTCTAAGAAAAAAAAAAATAGGAAAATGAAATGTCACGACCCAATTTCATAGGTCATGATGGCACCTACTATAACCTACCAGTAGGTAAGCCAACCCGTAGTCCGGAACAGCTAGTAACGGACTACCAAAGAAATAAAGGGAAGCAGCAGAATAAATATAATAGCAAGGCTAGTAAAATCCCAAAACCTGGTGGAGCCAGTACAAGAGCTACTAATACATCAGGAGTACAAGTGAAATACAGGAAAAATGTATGTAGACAAGCCGTCTCTGACACAACATAGAGAACAGTCTAACAATAAGAAGGAGAGTAGGGATACTCCAAACGTCGGGAGCTCACCCCAAATCTCCGATCCCTAGCTGCTCTGCACGATAAACATATCAACGGCGATAACTCGTACTATAACCTGCAGGTTGCAGAAGTGTAGTATGAGTACCAACCACGTGGTACTCAGTAGGCAACGACCGACTGAGCTCCAGAAATAATGCAAGCATAAATAACATGAAGGCATGAAAGTAACTACATGCAACTATCCACGAAACTAAACATCACAATGCTAATGGGGCAATAGAGATAACTATCCTATCCTGACAACATTCAGGAACTATAGTGCAATACCGTATATCACTGGCCAATATACAAATAAAGAGTGAAAGAAGGATATATAATAGTAGTACAAGGCCAAAGGATACATATACAATGTAAATAGATAAGGAAAGAGAGGGATATACGGTGATACCATACATATAAGTATACATCTAGGGTGAACTCAAAGGTAACTACCTGAAGGAGTCAACCTAACATCTCAAGGTCCATAGCCCAGTAAAGGAGCTAACACTAGCCTCATCAAGCCTATACCCAAAGGGTGACAAATCCTGGGGTAAACCAACCATAATGTAAGTTACCAAAGGATAAAGGAATCAGAAACGTACCTCTAATATCATGTACCAGTCCACAACCAACCTGTCACGAACTAACCATAATAAACAATAATAAAGTAACCAGCTAGTCCGGGCAAACAAGTACCTAACCGGACCCCCATAAGCCCGGAAGATTCACAGAAACACTCAGCAAACAGCAACCATAACCCGTACCTATACAACCCCCCCATAAGACTGATAGATACAGGCGCCAAACAACTATACTGGTGATAGACAATGCATATGAATGGATGAATGCAGCATAAACTGAAATGCCATAACCATTTCGGGGACACCGAACTCGAACCGGTTCCACAATCTCAATCCGTACCATACCAAGTGTATATACCTCCTCCAGCCTACCTAGCTCGCAAAGGTAGGACCTACGGTGACCAAGCTTCTCCGGCTCGACGGCTCTCGGATGAAGAGGCCCCCTAGGGGATTCGGGAAAATCTATATACACTGCCTGGTCCCGATCCAGGACTTTCAATAATCATCAAGATCCATCTACTCCATCCAGTACTGGATATATATATATATATATATATACACACACACAAAAAATCAGTGCACGGACTCGAACCGTGGCTAAAAGGATACAAATCCATAAATTCATTGTCCGAGATCATGCTCGGGACTAAATCATGTACAAAGGGTTGGAATATCCCTCGAACGAAGTAAATAGTAGTGGTAAGATGAGTGGATAAATAATGGACCGGAATCATCCTTGGTCGGAGTTCTAAAACATCATTTTCAGTTCCAAAATCTCATAATCCAGTAAATGGGGTGGTACGATTTTCATTATAAAATACCCTTTTAAAAGTGAAAAGTGGAAATAAATTCCCTTTTTGGAAATAATAGTAAAATCAAGGTTTTGATCGGAATCGTACCACTAAATGAGCATGAATGCACCAGATAGTATGCATGCTATCACTAGTATCCAAACCACATAACCATAAGCGCCTAAGCGTCTATAACTGATAATCTTACCCTTGCTAAGGCCAGAATACTCACTAAAGTCCAACTAGTCTCCTAATCACAGTCTCGGGCCCCAATAGCATGTAACTAATATAACAAGGTCTCATAACCTGGGCAACCACAATAATCTAGGGCATAAAGCACCACAAGGATCTAATCGGGGAAGAACCTCCCGAATTGCTAAGTCAAATGGTAAGTCTCATACCAAAGGATCCTTAATCATCATCTGTGGTTAACATGCTTATATTCAAGATGATAGGACTCTACGGACATAACAAGTATTTATACTAGGGTTCGGGTCACATTTCTACCCCAAATTCCATAAAATAGGCTAAGTCATGCTATACTAGCCATAATTATATCCTATATTCGCTACCTAGCATGTGATCTATACTATACACAATCTCATAGAGAAAAGTAGACCGAAGCCTACCTCAATGTCGAACCGCAATTCTTGAAGTGTCCACAAATAACTCGACCTTTCTCCATGATCCCGAATCGATGTCACACTATCAAAATAATCATCTACACTTCATTATGAGTAAAACGATGCCTATATTGTAATATAAAACTCCAGGCCAAAAATAGGGTCAATAATGGACCCGTGGGGCCCGCTAACGAAATTCCAACGTAGAATCTGTCACGAGTTCCCTTGAAGGACAAGAAGGGGGTGCTCAAATGTTGAGCACAAATGGGACACAAATCGAGGCCCAAATCAGCCCCCAAGGTTATGGATTTCCAAGACCTAAATTCTAAGAATTAACAAGGAAAAGAGAGTAATTCTATGAGGAAAACTAATAGAAATGATCAAGGGACGTTAAAACAACTTACCTTAGCCTCAAGAATAAGTCCCCACACCTCCCCACGCTCCAAGCTCCAATAATGGTGGAAAAAGGGTTGTTGAATCGAAACTTTAATAGGAAATCGAGAAAATAACCTGGAGGGTCATTACAATATCCACTACTAAAAGGACTTTCGTCCGCGAAAGTCAATGGATGGAAAGAGCCAGAAAGCTCGAAAGGATGAGGTACTGGGCTCGCATTCCCCAAACATGACTCCCCAGGCACCCTTAAAGAAAAGACAACTCTACCAAGGGATTTTGCCAAAGGTATCCCTTTTTCAACCAACTTCCTTACTTCACTTTTCAAATAACCAAAACTCAACCTCAGCAATCAACTGGCTTCCAACTGAATCGAGAACGACTGATGCACGCCCATCCAGACCACAACATGCTGACAACACACCATTACAAGCCTAACCAGGAGGAAACTCAGCTAGGCTAAAGGCAATTTAAGGCCAGAATCATGATATAACTCCAACATCCAAACTTAACCTTCTTTTGCCCTTCCAAACCTGCTATCTAGTTCGAATCACGCAAAATGTCATCTGAGTCCTATCCGCACAATCACAACATACCGCTCTTGAAAGGTTGAAGCTGACTTACCAAAAACCCATGATGGCAAGCGCAAGAATAAGCCCATAAGGTGCTACCAAGACGCACAAATAAAGGTGACCAAGGTCTTCACACTTAGGCCAAAGCTACAACTGGTCTGGATGACCCTCGAAATTGACGGTCAGAAGTTCGAAGCACTAATCTCATAAAACTGAACGATTGACTCCAGGATGTTCCGCCAACTATGGATAAAGCCATGCTAAGCCCATCTTAAGCACATTTCTGCCGTTGGGGAGAAAATTCATAATTTTGACCAAAAGTGAGAACCAAGGTCAAAAGCAGTAAAAACCAATACTATATACCGATAGACCGTCTTCTGACCATCTATCCAGTACGGTCTACCCTAAATGGAGAAAACTGAACCGTTATGCAAAGAGTAGGCTTGACCAGCCTATAAAGGAATGCCCAACTTAAGCAAAACCTCAAAACGAGGATGCCACCAACTTATACAATCCCAAGCTAAAACCCCAACACTGAAGCTAGATTACTTGATCTTAACTATCTAAACTGCTCATGTTGATGAGCAGGCATCCACAAACCAAAATCTATCAGGACTCCCAAGCCATCATCCAGAAAGGTCAAAATCACAACAGGAGCCAACAAGTCCTTACAAAGGCCAAATGCCCCAATCAACCTCGCTATTAGAAAATCAAGCACATGCCCAACAATCTCCGCAAGGGCTGAGCTAAAATATCACCGAAGAGCATAATCTTAACGGATGGAAACCACCGGCTGAAGATGCAACCAATCAACTCCACAACTGCGGAAGGACGTAATGCAACAAGGCATAATCAAGAGTTTGCCAAGACGGCAAGTAGTACTGGTGATAACCAGGACTCGAGCAAATCGGAAAGTACGACTCAACCGTCATATGGCCAATCCAGTACCCAATCTACGACAACAAATACTCACTCCCCAAGATACCCGCTTTGGTAACCAAGAACATACCACTGAGTAGAAGCATCCTCCTAAGTCATATCAGGCCGAACAAAGGTCGAAATAGGAACTTCCAAATTTTCCCATCTTCCCAACTCAGAGGAATACAACTTCAGCATGAATTTGGTCAAACCAATGCTCCATCCACGACAACAAATACCCATAGGTACATATTATCAAGCAGAAGCACTCTGCAAAGTCATACAAGGCCGAACAAGTGCCGAAATAAGAATTCTCCCAATTACATCAACTTTAACTCGGTACCATAAACCATAGCATAAGAAGAACGGAGTATCCAACTCCACATCAAAACCAAGATCAACATGCTCACCAGGAGATGAATCCACAATTCAGAAAATAAGTCTCAGACCTCTAAATCTCATAAATGGGTGGTAGAATCGAATCACCAACCCCAACTCAAAATCAACATCAAGATCAAGACCACTACCGGGTGATGACCTATCCAAATTCGAAGGACAACTCCCAAATACAGAACCAAAGAAACGGGCTATGGAAGAAGACTATCCATGTTATAGTCATAACAAAGCCCTGGAAGGTCAATCTTACCTTCATTCTCACAATCCACTCTACAACCGATCCTATTAACAGAAAGGGAAGGCTAACCAACCGAGATAGCCAACTATGCCAAGGAAATAAGAATCGCAAGGAAGGAAAAAACGCTAACTAGATAACGCTAGACTAGCCGTCTACCAAATGAAAATCAGTCAATGCCCAACAATAATAGTAATAATAACTACTATAGTGACCTCAAAATACGGTGCAGGTGGTACAAAAATGAAAATCAATAGAAGTACCACTCTAGGGTCACAATAAAGCCAATATATCAAAGAAAATGGGACTCGAACCCGAATGCTATATCTCCAAGGGAAACATGATACTGATCCACTCTATACCCATAACAAGGCTAATATGCCAAGGAAAAATGAGACCTTAATCCACTTGCTACACCCCTAGGACAATACTACACTGATCCACTCGATCCACTACTAAAGAATCATCTATGGGGTTAGTCATATAAGCCTAAACCTACACAAAGGCCTACATCAATCACTATGAAAACACCACGGCATACAACAACTAATATGGAAATGTCAAGGCATATAACCACCGCTGGGTGTAAAAACCCTAACACAACTCAAATATTAACTAAAGGCATAGAATCAAATGTGCACCTCACACCGTGGAAATCCAAAATCATAAGTATAGTGTGCTCGATGGAGTATGAATCTGAGCATGTCTGAACTCGAACTGAGCGTCTGAATGATCAACTGAGGCACTAGGTGCACTACCTTTATATGAAAGTGCCAATACACTGTGAGACTGATCTGGATGATCTGAATGACTAATGATCCCATGCCAGAGACACTCTCTAGACCAGTGACCGGTCTATCTGTAGTCACAACAAATCCCTGAAGAGCTAACCCCAACTGGCTAACCAACTCGCGCCTGGGGCATTCTTTATACCAACGACCACACTTACCATAATCGAAACATGCCCCTGAAATACTTTGAGGCATTGAACCTGCTGACCCAGAACGACCGCCACGGCTTGAAGACCTAGACCGAATACTCCGTGATATCTGACCAGAATTCTATCCACTGATACCATTGTGATCAACCTAAGAGTTATCCATAAGCTGAGGTGCAATCTGTTCGGGACTAATAGGCTGCAAATGATACTGACCTCTGCTGGGAAGATTTCGACCTCCAAATGAAATACCCCTAACACTGAACTACTGACATGGCCTCTTGCTGCCACCTCCGTACGCTTCAAAGCCAGCCCTCTGTGTAGCCCTCGCGTGATCAACAACCTCAGGGAAAGAAGACCCAGCTATTATAATATGCTCCGATGCCAAATGGAGTGCTAAAGTCAACCCTCTGATACATCACTGCACCATCTCATGCTATGTGGGAAATAACATAGGAGTATGTCTGGCCCACTCGAGAAACCCAATTTCATACTCTGAAACAGACAGAGAACCCTACTGAACACCAACAAATCCAGCTCTAGTCTGAGAACTACTCGATGGACCCGACATTACCTCTAGTTGAGAGGTATCCAGAAATAGACTCAGAACCCATAACACCGAATCCTGAAAAGCTGAGGCAGTCACAAACTCTGTCGGAACTTGTGCTGACCCCAGACCCTCTGGTTGACGCTGAATATCTTTGATGTCAATCTCTAACTCTCTAGCCCAATGCTAAGAATAAATTCTGGTAACATGCGCCGAAATACCATCTGCATCTATTGATGACCTCGTGCTATCCCTTTGATAGAGAATTGAGTCAAAAGAAGTACTTAGAGGTTCATAGAAGTATGGAAACACGACAAAGGTGTCAAGAATAAATTTTCCTAAGAATGCCCTGTAGCCTCCCGAAGATAGGATACAGACGTCTCTGCACCGATCCGCAGGACTCTACTAAATACTTAGCTCTTGTACCAACAACACCGGTAAACCTAGGCTCTGATACCAATTTGTCATGACCTAATTTCATAGGTCATGATGTCACCTACTATAACCCACCAGTAGGTAAGCCAACCCGTAGTCCGAAACAGCTAGTAACGGACTACCAAAGAAATAAAGGGAAGCAGCGGAATAAATATAATAACAAGGCTAGTAAAATCCCAAAACCTGGTGGAGCCAGTACAAGAGCTACTAATTCATCAGGAGTACAAGTGAAATACAGGAAAAATGTATCTAGACAAGCCATCTCTGACACATCATAGAGAACAGTCTAACAATAAGAATGAGAGTAGGGATACTCCAAATGTCGGGAGCTCACCCCAAATCTTCGATCCCTAGCTGCTCCGCACGATACACATATCAACAGCGATAACTCGTACTATAACCTACAGGCTACAGAAGTGTAGTATGAGTACCAACCACATGGTACTCAGTAGGCAACGACCGACTGAGCTCCAGAAATAATGCAAGCATAAATAACATGAAGGCATGAAAGTAACTACATGCAACTATCCACGAAACTAAGCATCACAATGCTAATGGGGCAATAGAGATAACTATCCTATCTTGACAACATTCAGGAACTATAGTGCAATACCGTATATCACTGGCCAATATACAAATAAAGAGTGAAAGAAGGATATATAATAGTAGTACAAGGCCAAATGATACATATACAATGTAAATAGATAAGGAAAGAGAGGGATATACGGTGATACCATACATATAAGTATACATATAGGGCGAACTCAAAGGTAACTACCTGAAGGAGTCAACCTAACATCTCAAGGTCCATAGCCCAGTAAAGGAGCTAACACTAGCCTCATCAAGCCTATAACCAAAGGGTGACAAATCCTGGGGTAAACCAACCATAATATAAGTTACCAAAGGATAAAGGAATCAGAAACGTACCTCTAATATCAGGTACCAGTCCATAACCAACCTATCATGAACTAACCATAATAAACAATAATAAAGTAACCGGCTAGTCCGGGCAAACAAGTACCTAACCGGACCCCCATAAGCCTGGAAGGTTCACAAAAACACTCAGCAAACAGCAACCATAACCTGTACCCATACATCCCCCCATAAGACTGATAGATACAGGCGCCAAACAACTATACTGGTGATAGGCAATGCATATGAATGGATGAATGCAACATAAACTGAAATGCCATAACCATGTCGGGGACACCGGACTCAAACCGATTCCACAATCTCAATCCATACCATACCAAGTGCATATACCTCCTCCAGCTCACCTAGATCGAAAAGGTAGGACCTACGACGACCAAGCTTCTCCGGCTCTCCGACGAAGAGGCCCCCTAGAGGATTCGGGAAAATCCATATACACTGCCTGGTCCCGATTCAAGACTTCCAATAACCATCAAGATCCATCTACTCCATCCAGTACTGGATATATATATATATATATATATATATATATATATACACACACACACACAAAATCAGTGCACAGACTCGAATCGTGGCTAAAAGGATATAAATCCGTAAATCCATTGCCCGAGATTATGCTCGGGACTAAATCATGTACAAAGGGTCGGAATATCCCTCGAACGAAGTAAATAGTAGTGGTAAGATGAGTGGATAAATAATGGACCGGAATCATCCTCGGTCGGAGTTCTAAAACATCATTTTCAGTTCCAAAAGCTCATAATCCAGTAAATGAGGTGGTACGATTTCCATTATAAAATACCCTTTTAAAAGTGAAAAGTGGGAATAAATTCCTTTTTTGGAAATAGTAGTAAAATCAAGGTTTTGATCGGAATTGTACCACTAAATGAGCATGAATGCACTAGATAGTATGCATGCCATCACCAGTATCCAAACCACATAACCATAAGCGTTTAAGCGTCTATAACTAATAATCTTACCCTTGCTAAGGGCAGAATACTCACCAAAGTCCAACTAGTCAACTAGTCTCCTAATCATAGTCTCGGGCCCAATAACATGTAACTAATATAACAAGGTCTCATAACCCGGGCAACCACAATAATCTAGGGCATAAAGCACCACAAGGATCTAATCGGGGAAGAACCTCCTGAATTGCTAAGTCAAATGGTAAGTCTCATACCAAAGGATCCTTAATTATCATATGTGGTTAACATGCTTATATTCAAGATGATAGGACTCTACGGACATAACAAGTATTTATACTAGGGTTCGGGTCACATTTCTACCCCAAATTCCATAAAATAGGCTAAGTCATGCTATACTAGCCATAATTGTATCCTATATTCGCTACATAGCATGTAATCTATACTATACACAATCTCATAGAGAAAAGTAGACTGAAGCCTACCTCAATGTCGAACCGCAATTCTTGAAGTGTCCACAAATAACTCGACCTTGCTCCATGATCCCGAATCGATGTCACACTATCAAAATAATTATCTACACGTCATTACGAGTAAAATGATACCTATATTGTAATATAAAACTCCGGGCCAAAAATAGGGTCAATAATGGACTCGTGGGGCCCGCTAACGGAATCCCAAAGTTGAATCCGTCACGAGGTCCCTTGAAGGACAAGAAGGGGGTGCTCAAATGTTGAGCACAAATGGGACACAAATCGAGGCCCAAATCAGCCCCCAAAGTTATGGATTTCCATGACCTAAATTCTAAGAATTAAAAAGGAAAAGAGCGGAATTCTATGAGGAAAACTAATAGGAATGATCAAGGGACATTAAAACAACTTACCTTAGCCTCAAGAATGAGTCCCCACACTTCCCCACGCTCCAAGCTCCAACAATGGCGGAAAAAGGGTTGTTGAATCGAAACTTTAATCGGAAATCGAGAAAATGACCTGGAGGGTCATTACAAAAAGAAAAGTAAATAAGAAAATACAATTAATAAAAGAAAATGTTGCAAAAATAAAAATTTTAGCATTTTTTTCTGTTGAGACAATAGAACCTTTCAAAGTTAAAGTGTCTTCTTGAAAATAAGATATAAGTTCAAGCGAAAGGGGGTAATGATGTATTATCTCTTTTTTCAATATGCAGTTGAAGTGTAACTGATGCTAATTTAAGATTGCTAAAGAGGGGGAATGAAATGTGTTAACGTAAACAAGATAATTCACTTAGCTTATGGATATTCCCCTTTAGATATGTACTTAATACTCATCTTTAATTTTATTATTCTAGATTTCGAAAGTTAATCGCTTTTAGCGAATCTTAATGGATGCTTAATACATTCTCTTTAATATTAGTTTCAACACTATAATCGGCCTTTAGGAGACTGTGGCATGCACCATTTAACTTCAAGTAAATTTATGAAAACTCGTTAAAGTCGGGGGTCATTCAAGGATGAGGCTAGTAAAGTATTATTTGTTTTAGGCCCCTAAAATTTGAGGCCCCAAAAGTTATAATAGTGAATTTTGTGATTGTATTTTTATTTAAAATAATATTGAAGATTGTAAAACAAGACACAAAATTTATTTTTAAAAAATCAATTTTTACCAGAAATATTTTAGAACTTTGAGTTAAATAACTCAAACCTCTATATTAATTAATAGAGTTTTTACATCATCCAAAGTAATGTATTGCAAACAAATTATTAACATCTTATTAACTACAATTAATTTGTATTGTTATAAATAGTAGTATTACTATTAGAAGTTGATCTTCATTGCCAGTGTCTTTGGTTACTAGTAAGTCAAAAATTAATTATTTTTTCTTTCAAACATTAATCTAAAATTAACTTTTGAATTCTTGTCTATCAGGAACGACTCAAAATTGATATTGTGGGTTATGATGGACTCGTGGGTGATGCATCAGTCATAGATGCTTTACAGGAATAACTTGTGACCGCAAAATCTTTTTTTTATAATAGTTTTGTAAATCGTGGTCACGATATGGTAAATATCTAAGTTCTCAAATTATGTTTTTCACTTTTTTATTGAAGAAAGTTTAGCTCGATCCAAGTTTACACTCCTCATAGATTGGTTCTTTTTTTTGTGTGTTTTGTTTACGGAATTTTTATGTCAATTTGGAAGGTGAAATTCCAATGAAGGATAATTTTCAACGTCCGCTACAACATGCAGTACTAGTCACTCAAAATAGGTCATGACACGTATAATGAAGAGTCTATATCACATTATCAAGAATTCTATGGGAATTGAGTGGGGTATCAACATGTATACTTGTGTTGCACGGCTTATGTTATTTTATTATGTTTGTCCAAGAGATTTTGTATAGATGTAGTAACAATTCCCCTTACAAGTGTAATTGTTTAAGAGGGTTGTTAATTAGATGGTGCATTCATTTTTTATCTTAAAGATTTAAGTGAAATTTATAATAAGATTATATCATAAATTCTAAGTTTTTCTTTTGTGAAAGTTAACTAATCCAACACTATTATAGCATAAATTCAAGTTTTGTTCATCCAACCTTAAGGTGTGTTTGATATGAAAGAAAATGTTTTTCATTGAAGCATTAGATTACCCGAATCCTTACCTAATAAAAAAAATAAAGTACAATAAAGGGCGCGATTGTATAATACCAAAATGTGCACTTCCACGTGTTTCACTGCACTTGTGGAAGATGCGTGCTCTAATTGATAGGCGACATAATAGATGAAGAATTTTGGTGTTGATGCTAGGTGGCATAATCGATGAGAATTTACGGTGTTGATGTTATTGTCTTTTCTTTTTATTGATAGCACTATTAAATATTATGTGTGGGTTTCACGTAAAGTTGATGTCATCCTTGATCTAATGTACAAGGGTGAAGTCTCACCTTTTTTCAACTTTCATCCTGAACGAGAAAGGGGTTAAATGCAAGGGAATAATCCTGGAGGTGCAACGCTTTCTTAGGGAAGGAGAAGCTCACTTGGCCATTAAGTTGGGGGGTGGAGGCAAGAGAGTTGAGGGTCTAGTAGAAACAGTCTCTCTGTGTCTACAAGGTAGGGGTAAGGTCTGTGTATACTCTACCCTCCCCAAATCCCACTTATGGGATTACATTGGATATGTTGTTATTGTATTTGTTGGTATTCATGTCCAAACACAACTCCAATTTCTAATTACCACTTTTCACCTTCTTTTTTCTTTTCAAATTTAACATTTTTTATGTCCAGAACTTCACTAAAATAGTATGTGCCCTTCTGGTATATAAGTACCGAGGCAAAACTAGAGTTTCGGTTACGAGTTTGGCCGAACCTAATAGCTTTGGTCTAACCCTACATTTGCCTTAAAATATTCATTGACTATGTAAAAATTATTGATTTAGAACTTAATAACTTAGAAGGACTAGAATCCCGAACCCACAAACATCAAATTTTGGCTCTGCCTAGGAGTCTCCCTCTCCCCCATAGCAAAATTTCACTGACACTGGCAAGTCGATACAGATGAATTAGAGATAAAATCATGTTTTGTGGGCTAACGCCCTTATTTTATGCTTCTTCTCAAAGAAGAGAAAGGCAATGACTCAGGCAATGACTCAGCTATATGAATCCAATTTATCAATTCACCTATATACAGACCTGAATCCAATGTTCAAGTGATTCATTTGGGCTGATTGTTGTAAACTGGTTCTCCACCTAGTACAACCCTCTTTGGCTCCTCTTTATCCAGGTTTGGGACCGGAGATGTATTACAACAATTTTTAACATTTTAAATAAACTCATAACATTGCAAATTAAAAATACTATCTTATTCCTATAGGATTCTCCTTTACCGTGTCTTCTATAGCTTTCTATTTATACCAGTTCAGTACCTAGATATAATGAGCTTCTTAATCACGATAACAGACCAAATTGCTAAGCATGAAGTAAGATTGTCAATAGTTTCTCTCATGATGTTAATGACATCAAAAGAAAAGGAGTTTCCTAGTGAGGTGTCAATTTATTGTGATTAAAATATGATTCATAAATTAAGATGTAAGGAAGCGCAAATTTTCACGTATGCTACTTTTGTATGAATAATAATAGAACCAATAGAACGATAAGAATTGCGCTTCATAATCTGTGTTGCTCGAACTCAGGTGCAAGTGTACGATATGGATGATCTAGAGGTTGGATCCTTCGTGATCTAAATTTTAAAATTTGGGGGTATGGATACGGGTGCTAGGATTCAGCTAAAATAATTCAAATATCTAAAAATAGAGTTTTATGTCTAAATTATGAGGAAAACTTACAAGGTTTTATGAGGAAAAATTATTGACCAAGAGAAGAATTCCAAAAGGTGATATATGAAAAGGGACTGACATAGAAATTTCTGTATACAAGGTACTTTATTTTCTTCAATTTCACCTTAGTTTTTGTTTCGGTTATAGAAATCATTGTATCTATCCCCAATTTCTCCATTGATTTTGGTGAAAGTATTCAAAATCAGTTGACCAAATCACTCAAATCAATGAAGAAGGGTGACGTAAGTTGATTCTTTTGAAGAACTGGAAGCGAAACGCTATGTTGGGACTGGGAACAGAAAAAAAAAACTCCGAATAAAAGAATTTGGATTCCTAATGCTTCTACATGCTCAATGAGATGCGCCAACCTCGGGATTCTTTACTCCTACTACCACAAGGTTCCGAGACGGAGCTTAATATGTGATTCGATTAAGAAGGGAGATGATATACATTTTACACAGCACATGATTCCATGAATAGGTTGATCCTAAGAAGTGATGGAGGATATAGTTTACAATCATTGACTTATATCATGCCACTAAGCATTTGATTAAGACATTGCACAATGATTCAAACACTTTGTAGTTGGTCATATATTTCTTCCTTGATGGGATTGATGGAATTCTTATTCGGATGTTGAATCATTGATGACATTGTCGCTAAAGTATCGACAAACTCATTTTGAATTTGAGGGACGTGTCAATACTCAATCTTCATTAATTTTTCACATAACTCCTTTACACAGTGTAAATATGGCAATATCTTGACATTTTTAATGATCCGTTCTCCATCATGATAACATAAGTATGGCATTCTAACTTCTCTCACTAGATGCTAATATCCTTATCAACATAGTAATAACCTTTTTCCACTTATAAAATCATTGTCCCAAACACTCCAAGGTCATTTGTTGTTAATACTTCAGAGTTAATGTAACCACTAAATAATTGATTATTTTTTTTGTCACTAGTAAGAAAATCCAGAAAACTTTTGAGATAAAATATGGGTCAAGGGTCTATCAAAAAAAGTATCTCTAACTTCTGAGGTAGGGGTAAGATCTGCGTACACACTACCTACCCTAGACTCCACTCCTGGGATTACACTGGGCATGTTGTTGCACCTAATTTGAAGTATCCTAACGTGTGCCTACAGATCAATGAAGTGGGTTAAGAACCATGAGTTTTCAAGTTCAAATCTCACCAAAGGTAAAAATACTAGGTGATTTCTTCATATTTATCCAAGCCTTAGTGAACAAAATCACTCAATACCAGAGTTAATATCTCAAAAAGTCATTAAACTTTAGGAAATTATCTAGCAAAGTCATTAAACTTTGCTTTGTATCAATAAAATCACTCAACTTAGGGCTTTTATCTTTTAAAATCACTCAACTACATTTATCATTTAAAAATTTAACATGGCAAAATAAATTATTTTTTATGTCATGTAAATATGGACTCATATTAAAGAATTTAGTCATTATTATTATTATGAAATTAAAAGGATTCATAATGGAGAAGTAGTGAAGGTAAAGGAGATGTTAATATAGTTAGCAGTAGTGACGGTAATGGAGATGCAAATATAGCATCTGTTAATCCAGATGTAATAGTTTAATTTTATTTATGAAATATCCCTTTGACAAAAAAAACTTAAATGGATTAAAAAAATGTTCTTTAACATATTGGAAATGGTTTAAAAATTTCCTTTTTTCCATTTATTTGGATAAAAAGTGCGCCTAATGTTAATCTTAAGTCTAAAAATACCCCTCTTTTAACAAAATCTTATGTACAACAACAACAACAACACACCTGGTATATTTCCACAAAGTGAAATCTAAGAAGGGTAGAATGTTTGCAGTCCATACCGCTACCTTAGAGGTGAGGTAGAGAGGTTGTTTCTGATAGTCGATAGACTCCCCACTCGAGACCAAACAACATAGGATAATTTTATGTAAAATATATAATTGTTTAAAAGTAAATATGTGATATTCTTTTTATTGGTCCACATACAATTAAACTCAAATTCATTTACAATCCAACCTAATAATCCAAACTCATTTTTAAAAGGTCCAACACTTCTTCCTGTCAGCCTAACAAATTACACTATTTTATTATTTATACTATTTTTTTTTGATAGGAAAGAAATAATGTATATTAACACAGACTAAACTGAATTCAGTATCCAAGATTACCTAACAAGGGGAAACAAAAAAAAAGAATTATATTCTTACAAAAGTATGCAGGTACAACTAATTAACTGTGAATTTTCCTCGAAGTATGAGGATAAATCTCTATTCACTGTGAATTTCCTCGAAGGTCCTATGCTGGATCACTTAGACGAGGAGGAAGAAGTTTGGATCGGTTTGATTCGAGTTTAATTACACGTGGACAAAAAAAGAGAGGTATTTTTAGACTTAAATTAATGTTGATGGCATTTTTTATCGAAATAGGTGGAATTAGATATTCTAAAACCATTTATAATATGTTAAGTACATTTTTACCTTACTTTTCCGTAATAATACTAAGGAATAAATAATAATAATAATAATAATAATAATAATAATAATAATAATAATAATAATAATAATAATAACTAATAAAGAATAGATTTTTTAATGTAGTCCATGTTTACATGCCATAAGAAATAATTAATTTTGCCATGTTAAATTTTTAAATGATAAATGTAATTGAGGGATTTTAAAAAATAAAAACTTTAAGTTGAATGACTTTTTTGATACAAAGCAAAGTTCAATGACTTTGCTAGATTATTTCTCAAAGTTTAATGACCTTTTGAGATATTAACTCCTCAATACCAATGTTGGTGGAAGATCGTACGTACCGTGGAACTAGTCGAGTGTGCAAGATGACCCAAGCACAATGGTTATAATTAAAAAAAGTATGTTAATTACAACTATTACTGGGGACATGGCTTTGTAGTAAAACTAGACCACTCACTTTATATGAAATAGTGCTAACATTAAGTTAGTACATTACATGGGCATATTTGGAAGAGGTTTAAAGAGTGATGAGTAGTAAGCATTTGGTTGTTGAGAATTTAATTATGATTTTTTCTAGAAAAAATAAAATTGACAAGTTATAAACATAATGCGCTTCATTTTCTAACTCTTAATTAGGAAGTATTAGTCAGAAGATTCCTTTTTTAGGATAGTGGTGTCCAGGCCACTTGCACACACATCGTTTATTCACTGGGTATTTGCTACTAAGGTTGGCAAACTGACCGGATTGGCCCATTCCAGACCGGTTCCGGTTTCGATATCGATTCCTGTTCAGGTAGGCCTGATCGAAGGTCGGTTCGGTTGCTAACCGGGACATGGGCCGGTGCGAACAAGGGGCGACAAATTGATTGACCGGTCCGATCTTGACCGGTCCAACGGCTAGAATTTAAAAAATATATATATTTTTAATATTGTGACTTTGAACTAGCCGTTGGGAGCACCCCCAATGGCTAGCAGCCCCTCTCACCCCCACCCCCCCACACCCACACACACAACTCCTATTTTCCTTTAAATACACATTCTTTCCCCCCTTATTTTCCCAAAGAATCTAAAAAACTCTCTACTACTCTCTAATCTCTATTACTCTCTAATATTTTGTGTATTTGGCTAATTGAAGGGATTTTTTTGAAGCAAGCTTCAATTGTCATCTCACAATTTTGGCTTTTGGTTATATATGTCTACTTTTACGCACACGTTCAGTATATTCGTTCCAACTTTCATCTCTTTATTTGTTTAATTACTATTATTTTTTTCTTTATATTTGTTGTAACACCCCGTACCTTCCTAACCCTACTTGACGACATTGAATAATGTTTACTTAGGTGTCGAGAGCTACAAGCATGTATTTGGTAATGTTAATGAGGAGAAAATTGAATTTGGCCCTCGTATATGTGATTAAACTTTCATAGGAGGTGTTTTGTGCTTTTCGTGGAACATTTGTGGGGTTCAAAAAGAGGCTAAGAGGACCTCTAAACAAAGTATATTAAGGGTAAGAAGTAAGTTAAAGAACAGGACTTGAAGTATCTAACCAAACCCGCGAAGAAAAGTCGAAAAATGAATTTTTCGAAAAAAATAAGGTAGGGGCGCGATGGGGAGCATGCCACGCCGCTCTGGGCTAAAATTTTTAGTCCAGAGGCAGCAATTTGGCGCGCTCAAGGGCGTGCCATGCTGGTTTTTCCACTTTTTCGAAAGTTGGAAATTTTCCAAGTCCCAAGGGTATCCGAGGTCGTATCGAGCCGATTTTTGCCATGTTTCTTCTACAACCATGAGTATATACATGAAATGAGTCAAGTATCATATTGGTATGATAAAATTACTCGAGAACGAATTTGGCGTCAAAATGACGGTTTTACCCTTTTGGTCAAAATAGGCCATACGTGGCTAGAATCACTTGTTTTTGGGATTGAGGCTACGGATATGAATAGAGTGAGTGGGAATATTGTTGTAACACGTATGAGATGATTTAAACACGAGAAATTATTGATTTTATTGGGTTAAGTGAATTGGGCCCAAAAAGGACCCAAAAATGAAAAGAAGACATGGCCCAAAATGGGTCAAATGACCCATTCTTTCAAAGACCTTCTAGAAATAGCAATTAATGCTAAAGAAGTGGATAAGGATGGACTTGAGGGCCTATATAAAGGGCAATAAATCAGATTTTTATTGATTGCAAAGTCTCATGCCTTTAGACAAATACACAAGACATTTCTTCAAACCCTAAGAACTCAAAGTCACTTTTTGGAGAAAGATCATCAT
The DNA here is from genome assembly GCA_031232105.1 of Capsicum rhomboideum. Lineage (NCBI taxonomy): Eukaryota > Viridiplantae > Streptophyta > Magnoliopsida > Solanales > Solanaceae > Capsicum > Capsicum rhomboideum. The sequence continues at coordinate 5,345,570 of CP124710.1, read as the reverse complement.
TTTCAAGCTTGGGTAAGTGATTATTGTTATGGATTAATATATTATATGCATGGGAGAGTATGTAAATCATGTTGGTTGTGCTTGGAAATGTTGGACATGGTACTTTGTGTTTTTATATAAGATTTGTGATCCATGAGATTCAAGCTTGAATTATGACTTGTACCTTTGATGAAAGATCATGGTATGGATAAAATATGAACATGTATGGTGTTATTTTGTTATTAAACATGTTATTTTTCTATAAGTGAAAATTGTGAAATTTTGGCCGATATGTGCTATGAAGTGTATTAAGGTGAATTGATGGACTATTTGTGATGTGGTGTGGATAAGAAAGTGTAAAGGAGAGTGTTGTGGTGAAATGTATTGATTATCATGTATTGGTCAATGTTGGGAATATTGGGGGATTTTTGGAATAATAATTTGTAACACCCCGTACCTTCCCAACCCTACTTGATGATGCTGAATAATGTTTGCTTAGGTGTCGAGAGATATAAGTATGTATTTGGCAATGCTAATGACGAGAAAATTTAAATTTGGCCACGCACATGCGAGTAGACCTTCGTAGGAGGTGTTTTGTGCTTTCGTGGAGCATTTGGGTAATACCCCGTACACATACTAACCTCATTTGGTGACTTGAAGTCATGTTTATTTGATGATAAAGCTCACTAAGTAAGTATTTTGTAGTGTTTTGATAGGGTATTGGACGATATGCAAGTGTTGGAAAAAGTGGCCGAAAAATTCAGCAAAGTACCAAGACTTGCGCCACTCCCTGTTTCAGGGTGTGTGGCGCAAGCCACCTGATTCAGAGGGCAGCAGGATCTCGCGCCACTGCTTGCTTTGCAGCAAGTGGCGCAAGGCACAACATATTGTGCCCTTCCGCGCTCATTTTGTAACGCGATTCTACGTCGATTCTTAGATGGTTTCTTTTGGTTCTTTGGAGTTCTTTGAGCATTGTTAAAGCTTCAAATACTTCAATACACTCCTACATACTCCTACATGATCAAAGCATGAAAGATAAATAGTTATTCAAGATGTTCAATAAAGCCATGGGCGACTAGAATTCCTATTTTTGCGAATGAGACTACGAATGAGAAACTCGTAAGAGAATATTGTCGTGAGATTAGGGAATTATTGAAACATGCTATATATATGGTTGATTATACATGGAATTTGGTGGGCTAAGTTGAGATAAGTATTGGGCCCAATTTGAGGCCCAAAGTGAGCCAAAATGAGAAGAAAAGCATGGGCCAAAATGGGTCAAAAGACCCATTCTTCCATTGACCTTCTAGACAAAGTATTAAATGCATTATTAGTGGCTAAGGATGGCCAAGAGGGTCTATATAAAGTCCCCAAAAATCAGATTTTTAATACACACAACACACATGCTTTTCTATCTTTTTTTCTAGAATTCTCAAGAAAGCTTCTTTTGGACTCTCAAACCCTAAGTCCACTTCTTGGGCAAGAGCATCATCCTACAAGTATTGGTAAGTGTTTATTCTTGTAATTTAATATATTATGTACATGAGAGGTTATGTATATCATGGTAGTTATGGTGGCAAGGTGTTGAATAGTGCACTTTTGGTTTTTGATAAAAGATGTGCATTCTTGTGAATTAAACTTGAAATATGACTTGTGGGTTTGATGAAAAGGCATGGTATGGATGAAATACCAACATGTATGGTGTGATTACATTAAGAAACTTGTTATTTCCATAAAAATGTAAATTATGGGATTTTGGCCGATCTGTTGTTGTGAGGTGTATTGAAGTAATTTGATGGCATAATTGTGATGTTGTGGTGATGGAGAAGTGTAAAATATGAACTTGGTGTGACATGATCTTGGCTATCATGTATTGGTCAATGTATGGAATATTGTGGGATTATTGGAATAATAAATTCATAAATGATATTTTGGTCAATGTTGGGCATGTTGTGGTATTATTGATATGACCATGCCGAAAAGGATATTATCAAGGGGAAATGACATGTTAAAGCCAAACATGTGACTTGTTGTTATTGTATGCATTTGTAAGGTAGTTGGTGGTTAATGTTGGTTCCATTATGTATTTGTGATGTAGAGTGAAACGTAAAGAAGGAGCGGAATTGTTGCTCTCACATATTTGATTGTGTACTTACATTGGGAAGACAAGGTATGCAAGGTTACTTTGTCCGTATCTTTCTACGGCCACTAGTGTTCACATTGACATTTCTCTAGTTCTATTCCGAAATGTACTAAGGTATCCCATATGCACTTATCTATGGTCATTGTCATATATATTTCCTACTCATTGATCAATTGTGAATCTCATTTCTCATATTCATGGTTAATGTTCCGAAAGCTCAAACAAAGTTACGTACCAATATTCCAATAGTGCCTATACTTGTGTCTCTTGTTCATGGATTATTATCCAATGGTTCCAATGGTATCATGGTGCTAGTAATGTTATATTTCTCATTGATATTTATTCACATGTCCTTCACTTATTGGTCAATGATTCAAAGTTTCCAACAATGTTATGTTCCAAAGTGATGGTATGACTATCAAAGTATCAATCTCAAAGTAATGAACAAAGTAATGCAAATGTGGTCAATGATCAAGTACGGGTGGCAAGTCTAGGGGCGTAAGCCTAGCTCGACTCGATCCCGAGGTTTGGATTTATGGGTGGCAAGTCTAGGGGCGTAAGCCTAGCTCGACTCGATCCCGATGCATTGATGTATGGGTGGCAAGTCCAGGGGCATAAGCCTAGCTCGACTCGATCCCTACACAATGATATGATATGAAAGACCCACTGATCAGTAGGGGCCCGGGTACATTGTTATCAGTGAGCATTGAGATAAAGAAAGTAATGACAGTAATGAAAGCAATCCACATGGTTTCCAAAATGCAACATGGTGACTTACCCACATTGATTATTCATATGTTTTGAGTTCATTGACATATTCTTGTATTGTACAGTTTCATCTGAGCCTTGCATACTCAGTACTTATTTCGTACTGACCCCTCTCGGGGAATTTACCTTACTTGCTGCAGGCGCAGGTACTAGTAGGCCGCCACAGTAGGTTGCCAGCTGTTTGCGGTTTATTGGTGAGCTCCAGTTAGTTCGGGGCTTCTCCGAGTCACAGTGGTTCATATGCTTTGATATTGTACATTGTGTATAAAGCGGGGACTTGTCCCGACTTTCAGTTGGTTTTGGTCAATGCATCTGTTAGAGGCTTTTGTAGACGTATGTGGGTGTATGTGTATAAGATGATAGATGAAATCTTGACTTGATGGCCTCAACGGCCAAGTTTCTCATATGTATATACGTCATATGTTCTATGCTTTCCGATTTTAGCCCCTCATGTTTCTATGTGATAGTAGTGTTTCCTATGACATGTATATGAATGAATAGAAGCAAAGATTGGTTCTCTCGGGCCTTGTCGGCTTCGGGTGCCAATCACGCCTCGTGGGAGTTCGGGGCGTGACAAAAGTGGTATCAAAGCAGGTCGTTCTAAGGGTGTCTATAAAGCCGTGTCTGAGTAGAGTCTTGCTTATGGATGTGTTGCGCGCCACATTGATAAGCAGGAGGCTACGGGACATTTAGGAGTTGTTTCTTTCCTTCACCTCTAGATCGTGCAATAGAGCCAAAGTTGTAGGTGGGCACATATGGACGTATTGACATTGGTTTTATTTTGTATAGTCAAATGCGGTGTATCAGACAAGATAAAGACAAAGGTGAGCAGGTTGATATGCCTGCCAAAGTAGAAATGAGTAAATCACCACGTGACCAAGTTAGTCAAGGTGGAGCTGACATGAAATTTGTTATACGAGTCTCTTTATCCAAAAGATAGAGAAGTATCCGCAGAACCATCTATAAATGCCACTGAACGGGATGTAAGAAATGTAGGGGATATGTTGACTCAGATAGTTGTTGTATAATGTCATGGGCAAGCTGGCCCAATAACGAGTGATGATGGCGCAGCTCGGGAAGCTAGTCGCCGCACATAAGATTTTCTGAAAAATTAAACTCCCCTCCCATGTCCACCGAGTTGGATATGAATGAAGACCCACAGGACCTTATAAGATCACACTAAAAGAGATGTTATGCATGTGACACGTGCAGTGATGTACTTTCAGCTAGTTGGGAGGAACTTTAAACGAGAATCTTTGACTAGTGTCTTCCATATGGGGTCCGAAAAGCTTATGCGGACCAATCGCTAAATCTTTGCTAACGGATTATGAGTATCAGAAAGTACAGTCTTCGATTTCAGTCTTTGGCTAGGTATGCCCCAAAAGTGATAACCATTATGATCGATAGAATGCATCGGTATATACACAAATGGATTGCACCATTGCGACCTTGAAAAGAGATATGGATATAGTCCGAATATAGGCATTGTGCACAGCTAATAAAAGAACAGAGGCAACAGAAAAGGACACAACTATTTGAAGAAGGGTCGCCAAAGAGAGAGGGCTAGACCTATGGGACAGTTTACGGCGTCCCAGGGAGAAGTTAGGTCTCGAGTGTTTAGCAGACCGCCTAGATCACCATTCCCTTAGTCGATAGTAAATGTTTTACCTCGATTCTAAGGGTTTAGAGACAATCGAATTGGTACAGAAGTGAGATTCAGGATTCATTAAGGACAAGCACGTAGAAAGTATGAACCAACGGAAGTCTCTTTGTCAGCCGTGTTAGTGCTGCGGACGTTATCATCTAGGTGAAATATTGGTTGAGGTCAAATGTTGGTATTGGTGTGATATGTCGGGCCATAAAAATTAGGCTTATCCTGATGAAGCTGCAGGTACCGTATATGTATTGATTAACCCATATTTGACAATTGCATATGTTATTTCATTAAGGGTTGAAAATTCAAACGAGCACCAGAATTACTAGATATGTCATATGAGGTCTATACATTAGTCGGAGAATCTATTGAAGTTAAAAGAGTATATCATAAGTGCATAGTAATTGTTTGTGGTCATAAGACACCGGTTGATCTTATTGAGCTGGAAATAGTGGATTGTAATGTTATAAAGGGGTTGTGCCATAGTAGATTGCCGAACTAAGAAGTTATATTGTCGTTTTCCCCAAAAGAAGAAATGTGGGGGCACTAAGAGAAAAAAATTGTTCCCCATAGTAACGCACGTAAAAGGATACTCTAAGGCATACACATGTCACTTGGTAAAAGTGAAAGATACTGATGTGAAGCCACTAACTCTTCAATCAGTTCTGGTGGTAAATGAATTCCTCGATGTATGAGCTAGTATTACTGTGATGTCAGGTACTTGACCTATTTTTACTTCTTCATATAGTATGGCCCCGGCAAAGTTATGGGAATGGAAAAAAAATAAAATAATAGAAAACGTTAAAAGACGTGATGAACAAGGGATTCATGAGACCTAGTATGTTCCCTTGGGGTGCACTAGTGATAATTGTACAAAAGAAAGACAGTACGTTGAGAATATGTGTCGATTATCGGCAACTGAATAAGATGACAAGTACGAATAAATATTCCCTCCATAGAGTGGATGATTTGTTTGGTTAGTTATGGGGTTAAAAGAATGACGATAAAAATAAAACTGATGATGATATACCATAGACAACATTACAAACATGGTATGGTTATTATGAATTCCTAGTATGTCAATTGGGTTAGCGAATGCACCTGTAGTTGTTATGGGTTTAATGAATAGGGTGTTCAAGACACTTTTCAATATGTGTGTGACCATATTCGGTGATGGTATTCAAAAAAATTACAAGAGGACCATGCATTGTATAGGATGAAGAGATGAAAGTTGTTACACAAAAGATAGAAATGGTGAACAATTGGTTAAGGCCTACGATGCTTACAGAGAGCCATCATTTTCTTGGGTTGGATGACCATTACGAGAATTGTTGAAGGATTTTATGCTATCCCTATACCCTTAACAAAGCTTATACACAAGTCAATCAAGTTCCAATAAAATGATGCATGTGAGAAAAGTGTCCAAGAGTAGAAAGATAAAGTAACTTTCACACCAATTGTAAGTGCCTTCCGAAGACATCAGAACGTTAGGCAATGTATGGTAATGCTTCCGGGGTTGGCCTCGGAGGTATATTGTTGTAGCATGGTAAAGTAATAGCATATGCGTCACGACAATGACGGCCACATGAGAACACAAATGATTACCAAACACATGACCCTAAACTAGCGGCTGCGCTATTTGCTTAAAGTTATGGTGTCACTATTTGTAAGGGGTTCGTATTGACATATATTGGTCATAAGAAAATGGAATATATTTCTACGCCAACGAACTTAAGTCCGAGGTAGCGAAGGTGGCCTAAACTATTGGAAGATTAGGACATTGCTATCTTGTATCATTCGGGAAAAATAGATGGGGTAGTTGATACATTAAGCTGCAAGGCAGTAGAGAGTATGAATGGCCAGCTCACAGAAAAGAAAGATATAGTCAGGAAATCTATATTAATGAGGAAATATGGGGTTTTGTTTCTTGAAACTCCAGATGAAAGAATTATAGTGTCAAATGTGGTAGGATTTTCATTGATATTGGAGATAAAGGAAAAAGCAATAGGTAAATGCCATTTTTAGTTCACTTGGAAAAAAAAAATATGTGTACAGCAAAGTCGACGAGAGTATTTGAACAAATACAAGGGGGGAGTACTTTAACACCAATGCAGATTGTGTGTACTGGGTATAAACGAGTTAAGAAAATGAATTACAACAGAGGAACATCGTTCACAGTATTTCATTTACTCGGAAGCAACCACAATGTACCATGGTGTAGCAGAGAGGTCTGGGGAAGGATACTTGAGAAGCACATTGTAGAACTTGTAGCTCAAGGTCCACGCGGTCACTAATTGACAATATAGCATCAGAAGTCTGTATGGTTTATGCTATATTATCCTTCCAGTTTGGAAGTGGAACATGAATAATATGGATTTCATCACAGGGTTGTCTCATACACTGCGAAGGTTGATTCCATATCAGTGATAGTTAACAGACTTACCGAGTCAGTGTATTTCCTACCAGTTAAGACCACCGACACAGCTGAACATTATGTAACGTTGTATGTTACGGAGATAGTACGATTACATGGGATTCTACTCACTACTATATCAAAGGGGAGAGCTTACTTTATTGCATAGTGTTGAAAGTCCTTTCAGTAAAGCATGGGTACACAGGTAGATGTAAGTGCGGCTTGTCATCCTCAGATGGATGGACAAACAGAACACATTATACTAACATTTGCAGATATGTCATGAGTTTGTACATTGGACTTTACAGGTAGTTGGGATGAACATCTATGGTTTATTGAAATTGCTTACAATAAAAGTATCAAAAGGCATCTACGAAGCTTTATGTGAAAGGGAATATAGATCATCAATTGGATGGGTTACAGTTGACGGAATTTGCTTCGCTTGGGTATCGAGAAAGTGAAGGTGATATAACAACAGCTACAATGGCCCAAAGTCAATACAAATTAGATGCCGATATTAAAGATGAAAAGGAAAGAAATAATGAGAATCGGAAAGAAAGGGAAATTGTCCAAAGATTTGGGCAAATTGAGTGTCTATTAGCACTAGTCCAGGAACTTTTCACAGTTCATTCAGTATCTAATATGCGATGCTTTGAAAGTGTATAGGCGATTATCTTATATCGTTGCCAGTGGAAATGTACAAATTACAGGGGATTTCACATGTGAAAGAGGTACTTATTGTTACTAATTGTTATGATACATCGATAAGTGAAAGAATTAAGAGATGCCGGAGTAACAAGGGAGACCTATGAAATAATGACCTTTTAAAGTATTTATCATTGTTATGCACGGAAGAAAAAGATCAAAATACGGAAGTGGAGTCATAATAAGTAAGTCTTTACAAGTGATACATGTGTACATGATGATATGAAGAATTCACTTTGACTTATGTTGTTACATTGAGACAATGTTACTAACATTCGAGGACGAATGTTTCTAAGGGGGGAAGAATGTAACACCCCGTACCTTCCCAACCCTACTTGATGATGCTGAATAATGTTTGCTTAGGTGTCGAGAGATATAAGTATGTATTTGGCAATGCTAATGACGAGAAAATTTAAATTTGGCCACGCACATGCGAGTAGACCTTCGTAGGAGGTGTTTTGTGCTTTCGTGGAGCATTTGGGTAATACCCCGTACACATACTAACCTCATTTGGTGACTTGAAGTCATGTTTATTTGATTATAAAGCTCACTAAGTAAGTATTTTGTAGTGTTTTGATAGGGTATTGGACGATATGCAAGTGTTGGAAAAAGTGGCCGAAAAATTCAGCAAAGTACCAAGACTTGCGCCACTCCCTGTTTCAGGGTGTGTGGCGCAAGCCACCTGATTCAGAGGGCAGCAGGATCTCGCGCCACTGCTTGCTTTGCAGCAAGTGGCGCAAGGCACAACATATTGTGCCCTTCCGCGCTCATTTTGTAACGCGATTCTACGTCGATTCTTAGATGGTTTCTTTTGGTTCTTTGGAGTTCTTTGAGCATTGTTAAAGCTTCAAATACTTCAATACACTCCTACATACTCCTACATGATCAAAGCATGAAAGATAAATAGTTATTCAAGATGTTCAATAAAGCCATGGGCGACTAGAATTCCTATTTTTGCGAATGAGACTACGAATGAGAAACTCGTAAGAGAATATTGTCGTGAGATTAGGGAATTATTGAAACATGCTATATATATGGTTGATTATACATGGAATTTGGTGGGCTAAGTTGAGATAAGTATTGGGCCCAATTTGAGGCCCAAAGTGAGCCAAAATGAGAAGAAAAGCATGGGCCAAAATGGGTCAAAAGACCCATTCTTCCATTGACCTTCTAGACAAAGTATTAAATGCATTATTAGTGGCTAAGGATGGCCAAGAGGGTCTATATAAAGTCCCCAAAAATCAGATTTTTAATACACACAACACACATGCTTTTCTATCTTTTTTTCTAGAATTCTCAAGAAAGCTTCTTTTGGACTCTCAAACCCTAAGTCCACTTCTTGGGCAAGAGCATCATCCTACAAGTATTGGTAAGTGTTTATTCTTGTAATTTAATATATTATGTACATGAGAGGTTATGTATATCATGGTAGTTATGGTGGCAAGGTGTTGAATAGTGCACTTTTGGTTTTTGATAAAAGATGTGCATTCTTGTGAATTAAACTTGAAATATGACTTGTGGGTTTGATGAAAAGGCATGGTATGGATGAAATACCAACATGTATGGTGTGATTACATTAAGAAACTTGTTATTTCCATAAAAATGTAAATTATGGGATTTTGGCCGATCTGTTGTTGTGAGGTGTATTGAAGTAATTTGATGGCATAATTGTGATGTTGTGGTGATGGAGAAGTGTAAAATATGAACTTGGTGTGACATGATCTTGGCTATCATGTATTGGTCAATGTATGGAATATTGTGGGATTATTGGAATAATAAATTCATAAATGATATTTTGGTCAATGTTGGGCATGTTGTGGTATTATTGATATGACCATGCCGAAAAGGATATTATCAAGGGGAAATGACATGTTAAAGCCAAACATGTGACTTGTTGTTATTGTATGCATTTGTAAGGTAGTTGGTGGTTAATGTTGGTTCCATTATGTATTTGTGATGTAGAGTGAAACGTAAAGAAGGAGCGGAATTGTTGCTCTCACATATTTGATTGTGTACTTACATTGGGAAGACAAGGTATGCAAGGTTACTTTGTCCGTATCTTTCTACGGCCACTAGTGTTCACATTGACATTTCTCTAGTTCTATTCCGAAATGTACTAAGGTATCCCATATGCACTTATCTATGGTCATTGTCATATATATTTCCTACTCATTGATCAATTGTGAATCTCATTTCTCATATTCATGGTTAATGTTCCGAAAGCTCAAACAAAGTTACGTACCAATATTCCAATAGTGCCTATACTTGTGTCTCTTGTTCATGGATTATTATCCAATGGTTCCAATGGTATCATGGTGCTAGTAATGTTATATTTCTCATTGATATTTATTCACATGTCCTTCACTTATTGGTCAATGATTCAAAGTTTCCAACAATGTTATGTTCCAAAGTGATGGTATGACTATCAAAGTATCAATCTCAAAGTAATGAACAAAGTAATGCAAATGTGGTCAATGATCAAGTACGGGTGGCAAGTCTAGGGGCGTAAGCCTAGCTCGACTCGATCCCGAGGTTTGGATTTATGGGTGGCAAGTCTAGGGGCGTAAGCCTAGCTCGACTCGATCCCGATGCATTGATGTATGGGTGGCAAGTCCAGGGGCATAAGCCTAGCTCGACTCGATCCCTACACAATGATATGATATGAAAGACCCACTGATCAGTAGGGGCCCGGGTACATTGTTATCAGTGAGCATTGAGATAAAGAAAGTAATGACAGTAATGAAAGCAATCCACATGGTTTCCAAAATGCAACATGGTGACTTACCCACATTGATTATTCATATGTTTTGAGTTCATTGACATATTCTTGTATTGTACAGTTTCATCTGAGCCTTGCATACTCAGTACTTATTTCGTACTGACCCCTCTCGGGGAATTTACCTTACTTGCTGCAGGCGCAGGTACTAGTAGGCCGCCACAGTAGGTTGCCAGCTGTTTGCGGTTTATTGGTGAGCTCCAGTTAGTTCGGGGCTTCTCCGAGTCACAGTGGTTCATATGCTTTGATATTGTACATTGTGTATAAAGCGGGGACTTGTCCCGACTTTCAGTTGGTTTTGGTCAATGCATCAGTTAGAGGCTTTTGTAGACGTATGTGGGTGTATGTGTATAAGATGATAGATGAAATCTTGACTTGATGGCCTCAACGGCCAAGTTTCTCATATGTATATACGTCATATGTTCTATGCTTTTCGATTTTAGCCCCTCATGTTTCTATGTGATAGTAGTGTTTCCTATGACATGTATATGAATGAATAGAAGCAAAGATTGGTTCTCTCGGGCCTTGTCGGCTTCGGGTGCCAATCACGCCTCGTGGGAGTTCGGGGCGTGACATAATTTCTTCAATGGTTTTGTCAAGGGGAAATGGCATGTTTAAGGGCAAACATGTAACTCATTGATGTTATATGCATTTGTAGAATAGTTGATGGTTAATGCGAATCCCATTATACATTTGTGTTGTAGAGTGACACATAAAGAAGGGGCGGGACTATTGTACGCACCTCTAGGATTATATATTCGTATTGCGAATACAAGGTATGTAAGGTTACTCTGTCCGTGTCTTTCTGCGGCAAATAGTATTCATGTTGACATTACTCTTATCCTATTCCGAAATGAGCTAAGGTATTCTATATTCGGTTATCCATAGTCATTGTCATATTCATGGTTAATGTTCCAAAAGCTCAAATAAGGTTATCTTCCAATGTTCCAATAGTGATTATACTTATGTCTCTTGTTCATGGATTATTGTCAAATGATTCCAATGGTGTTATGGTTCTAATAATGTTATGTTGCCAAGTTATTCGCATGTCTCTCACTCGTTGGTTAATGATCCAAAGCTTCAAGTAAAGTTGTGACTATCCTTATATCAATCTCAAAGTAATAAACAAAGTAACGCATATGTGGTCAATGATCAAGTTTAGGGTGGCAGCTTTGGGGGCAAAATGCCTAGCTCAAGCCGATCCCGAAATTGTTGGATCAGGGGGCAGTCCTAGAGTCATAAGCCTAGATCAGACCGATCCTGACAGGGGACAGCTCTAGGGGTAAAAACCTAGCTCGAGCCGAACCTGAAATGTTGTATGGGTGGCAGCTCTAGAGGTACTAACCTAGCTCGAGTTGATCCCGATATATATATTGATTCATAGGGTGGCAGCTCTAGGGGCATAAGCCTAGCTCGAGCCGATCCCAACATAACGCTATGTTATGTTTAAAACCCACTGTTCAGTCGGGCCCCGGGTATCACAGGTCAAAGGCAAAGATGAATAATCATTGAATCTTAAGATACAAAGAAAGTACCGAAAGCTATATACATGGTTTTCAAAGTACAGAATAGTGACTCATCTACACTGTGACTTATCTATATTGGTTATGCAGTTGAACTTGAGTTCTTTGACATACTTACATATCTTACAAGTTTCATATGGCCTTACATACTCAGTACATTCTTCGTACTGACCCCTCTTGGGGAATTTACCTTACTTGCTGCAGGCGCAGGTACTAGTAGGCCTCTACAGTAGGTTGCCAGTGTTGCAGATCTTTGGTGAGCTCCAGTTAGTTCGGGGCTTCTCCGAGTCACAGTTGTACATATGTTTTGGTGTTGTACATGTTGTATAAAGCGGGGACTTATCCCAACTTTTAGTTCATTTTGGTCAATGCATTTGCTAGAGGCTTTTGTAGACGGATGTGGGTGTACAAATAAAGGGATATGTCGTTCTTGACTTGGTGGCCTCAACGGCCAAGTTTCGCATATGTATATACATATCATGTTCCATGAATTCCATTGTTGATGTTTATAGCTGTTATGTGATTATGGGTTTCTTATGGCATGCATATGATTGAATAGAGACAAAGCTTAGTTCTCTCGGACCTTGTCGGCTACGAGTGCCAATCCGTCCCGATGGGATTCGGGGAGTGACATTTGTATTGTTTGTTTTTCATCTCTTTATTTTTTTCACGTTAAATATGGATGCCGGTTTAAAAAGTAATGGTAACAAATCATTTTTAGCAAAGTTAAAAAAAATATTGGAAAAAAAGATAAGGGTGCTAGTTATAGTAGAGGTGGGGGTGTAGGTAGTTCTAAATCATTGCCCCCTAGATTTAGAATTAATACCGATGATTTTGCTCATATTGATGACACTTCTTTTCAACGTTCTTGTGCTATTGATGTTGGTTCCGATAATGTAGCAGATCATGAGGCCTTAGATAGATGTTTTGGTAATTATTTTGAAGACGTAGAGGAAGAGGAAGATGTAGAAGAACAAGAGTGAGAAGAGACCCCTACTAGTTTGGCAATGGAATTATCGGAACAAGATAAAGTAGGAAATTTAACTACGTTTACTAGAGTAGTAAAGACCAAACGTCTTAAGAGATCATTAGTTTGAAAATTTATGACCCAAAATAAGGAGAAAACTACTGCTACTTGCAATAAATATAAGGAAGTGATGAAGCATTTGACTGGGGGATCGCAGGGTGGGACAGGACGGCTAACTAGACATTTGAGAGGTTGTGTTCCTGAATTTGCTCGTCTATAAGCTATCACTAAGGCTAAAAAAAGGGTACACCCTTGCCCGGTACTAACCATTCTGTAGGAGGTTCTAACATGGTCCAAAATATTTTAGATTTTAGTAACCCGGCTGGCCCGAGCACATCACTCACATATAGTCAGGATAGAGATAGTGAAGAATTAACTAAAATGATTGAGGTTTGTGGTTTGCTTTTTAGTTTTGGTGAACATCCCGATTTATTCATTATATTCGAAAAGTGTATAATCCTGATTTTTGAGGCTTTTCAAGTAATACAATTAAAACAGATATTTTTAAATATCAACGTGAACATTGTCATTTTCTTCGTTGCTTATTTTCTTATTTTGATGGTAAAGTATCTATCACTTTTGATTTGGGTTGTAGAACTAATGGTAATGACTATATTACTGTTACTGCTTATTGGATTGATCATGACCGGAACATGCAAAAAAGAATTATAGGCTATAAATATGTTGAAGATAGTAAAATCGACAATTATATAGCTTCTTTGACAGGAGAAATTTTAAAATATTTTGAACTTTGTGATATGATAATGGGTGTCACGTTAGATAATGCTTTTGACAATTTGAAAGTTATTGGGTTTTTAAAACCTAGACTTTGTCCAATTGATGATGATGCTTTTCATGTTAAGTGTAATACACATATTTATAATTTGATAGTGCAAGATGGTGTTAATGTATTTGGTGATTCTTGTGTTAGAATTCGAAGTGCTTGTGCATGGATTTTTAAAGCTAAAATAAAGGCTAGAATTAGAGAATTTAAAAAAACTTATGGTTTATTTGAAATGCCATTTAGAAAATTTTTAAAAGAAGTGCATTACTAGATGAAATTTTTTATTTGAAATGTTTGTTGTTGCTATTGATTATCATGTGACTTTACAAATGCTTTATAATAAACATAATGCGGATCGGAGAGCAAGAATCACCAATGGGGATTGAAAAGAATGCCAAGAAATTATTAAATTTTTTGAGAATTTTTTATAGTACTACAAATATTATATCTGGTTAATATTATCCTACTATTTTTTCGTCTTTAGTAAATAGTTATGTTACGTCATCTGAATTTGTTAATATAAAGATCATGAACATTTTAAAGTAGCTATTAAATAAATGATTGAAAATATTTTAAAATATTTTTCCCTATTTCTCAAAAAAAAATTGACTGCTACTTATTGAACCCAACTTACAAAGAGCAACTTGTGAAAAAATGGTTGAAAGATTTATAAAAATTTAGAAATTACAAGTGATGAAATTTCATCTGTTGAATTGTGTAAGGACAGTATAGTAACTAAAGCTAGACATTTGTATGACCTTTATAGAGCCAAACTACTACATAATGAACCGTCTGAACCTCCATGTCGTAAGCCTAAATTTAGTGATTTTGATGAAATTATGGATGAAGAACTTGGTCTTGATTCTGCTAACAATAATAATTTTGATTAATATATTAATCAGCCACGAAAATATTAGGGATGAAAATGGATATCCTCAACTATTAACTTAGTGGAAGAACCGGACAGAATAACTTTCATATCTTTCAAGGGTGGTTCGAGAAGTGCTAGCTATGAAAGTATCTTCAGTAGCTTCGGAGCAACCTTTCAGCAGGAAGATTCGTTATTGGAGACCATAGGTTTTTGTTAGCAAAAGATAGTTTGAAAATATCAGTGTTGTTCAGAGATTGGATCAATGCAAAACAAAGGAATGCTGGACTACCAAATTTATCGCATCAAGCCGAAATCAAAATAGATGTAGCACTTGGAAAAAATAGTGATGATGGTATGGATGCAATGGAGGAAGAAAACCAAATATAAGATTCCAAACATGTTTCCAAGGATTTGATAGATAAGTTACGAAAAACATATTTTGAAAATTATAGATATTAATATGATAATCGAGACCTAGTTCAAACAGAACCCTTCCTAGAAGGTGGCTGCATAGATTAGGTGGTCTTTTAATATTTGTAATACATGTATTACTTTATTTATTTGAATAAAATTATAGGCTATTCGCCTTGATTTTCTTTTTAAATTTGTCCTTTATTCAAACTTTAAAGAATTCAAAAAAAAAATAATTAAACTTTAAAGTTGAAAATTTAAACTTCAAAGTTGAAAATTTAAATTTAACCTTTAAAGCTCCAAGTTCAAAAAAATATTAGAGTTTTTAAAGTTAACAAAGTTTTTACATCTTCAACTTCAAGATTCAAAAGAATTCAAAAAAAATATTAAACTTTAAAGTTGAAAATTTAAATTGAAAATTGAAAATTTAAACTTCAAAGTCGAAAACTTAAATTTAAACTTTAAAGTTAAAAAAAAATCAAAGTTTTCAAGATTCAAAAGAATTCAAAATAAAAATAAAAATTTAAAGTTGAAAATTTAAATTTAAACTTAAAAAAAAAATCAAAGTTTTCAAAGTTGAAAATTTAAACTTAAACTTTAAATTTGAAAATCAAAGTTTTTAAAAGTGTTCAAAGAGATGTTTTAAAACTTAAAAAAAATTGAAAAATAACTTAAAGGAAAAAACATAAGTATAAATCTGTTTTTATTTTTAAAAACTCTTTTTTGATTTTAAATTATAAATTAAAAGTTTAAAAAAAAAAAAAAGTTTGGGCGGGAATCCGGTTCGTGGTCCGGTCCGACCCGTCAATGGAACGGTTCAGACAACGGCTTTTGTCTCGGGCAACCTAGTCTGGTAGGCCCGGTGTCAGACGAACTCCTGTCACAGGCCATCGATACCGGTGCGGAAATTTTGACCGTCCGTTTCGACAGACCCGGACCGGTCCGTTGCCAGTCTTAAAAAATCAAAATTTCAAGATTCAAAAGAATTCAAAACAAAAAAAAAACTTTAAAGTTGAAAATTTAAATTAAAACTTTAAAGTTCAAAGTTGAAAATTTAAATTTACTTAAAAAAAAAAAATCAAAGTTTTCAAAGTTGAAAATTTAAACTCTAACTTTAAATTTGAAAATCAAAGTTTTTAAAAGTGTTCAAAGAGATGTTTTAAAACTTTAAAAAAATTGAAAAATAACTTAAAGGAAAAAATGTTAGTATAAAACTGTTTTTATTTTTAAAAATTCTTTTTTGATTTTAAAATATAAATTAAAAGTTAAAAAAAAAAAAGTTTGGGCGGGAATCCAGTTCGTGGTCCGGTCCAGCCCGTCAACGAACCGGTGCAGACACCAGCGTTTTTCTCTAGTAGCCTGGTCTGCTAGGCCCAGTTTCGGACAAATTTCGATCACCGGTCAACGGTACCGATGCGGAAATGCTGACTCTCTGTTTCGACAGGCCAGGACCGGTCCGTTGCCAGTTTTACTTGCTACGTCCTATCAACACGGGTACAGAATAACTCTACCGACCAAGGTTTAGACATATCGAAGAAATCACCTAGGTTTTTTCCATCGGGGGAGAACATTGACACCTTATTACTTTGCTTCTGCTTCATAGACCATTAGGTCACAGCTAGGCACCATAAATAAGATTCTTGGTGTACTTAGTCATCCAAAGTATGATTTTAAAATAACACTCCCCCCCCCCCCCCCCAAATCAATGGGCAGTCCGATCTGGTAGTTCCGATTCCGTACGAACTCCGGTCACCGATATCGGTGCAGACATGCTGACCGTTCGTTTCGACAGGCCTGGACCAGTCTGTTGCCAGTCTTACTTGCTACCTCCTACCAACACGGGTACAAAATAACTCTACCAACCAAGGTTTAGACATATCGAAGAAATCACCTAGGCTTTTTCCATCGGGGGAAAACATTGACACCTTATTACTTTGCTTCCGCTTTAAATTAACCCCCCACCCCCACCCCCACCCCACCCCACCCCAAAAAAAAAAAAATCAATATTAGCAAATATGTTAGCTAATAATGCAATTAATATGAATAGGTGGATCGATTGGGGAGGAAGCAACTCTTTTGATAGTAGTAGGGAATGTTGGGTAAAGTCATTTTTGTTAAGGAAGAGCTGGACCGGTATTATTAAGAGGTTGGTTACCCGAAAATTCCCACTACATCATCAGCATTGGACAGGGTAAAGTATGATCTTGGCGGAGATTTGGATTAGTTATGATGAATAAAAGAAGAATCGATAGAAATTCTCAATTGGAAAACTTCTTTGTAATTGCTATGTACATTCCCTGTTATTTGATTCATTGCAAGATCACATGAACTTTCAATTAAAATGTATTAAACATTGTGAAAGGCCAACATTTGCTACATCATGCATAATCGGACCCGCCTCGAAGACTAGTGCCAGTAAGGCCAACTTCAAGATGCAAATAGTACCTAGTGATCTTCAATGAGGTCTAGATGTTGAAGCTTATAAGAGAGTAGTACATAATTGGATTATCCACATTACCACATCTGCATATAAATTTTCAAGTGGTTGAACAAGCTCAAATAAGAAATTGCATGAAGACGTGGGGATTAATCCATGTAAAAACAAAGAAAACCCAAGAGTTGTGCTAGTAGATTGAATCAGGGTGCTAAAGATTGCTCTTAACTGTTGCTTTTAGTTAAAGACACAGCTGTCAGGCTAACCTAGAGATGCACATTTTTTTTAATCAACCAAGAGTTGGATTTAATTGATAACCTAGAGATGCATATTATAAAAAGTAATCTTCAACTTGGCCTAGAAGGATGTTAAGCTTTAGAATCAAAGAAGATTCCATTTTCATTTGACAACAGGGGATGTATTTATTTATTCTTGATAGCAAAATTGAGCAAACTAATAGGTGAGAGCTCCTTTTATGTAATAAGGAATAGATATAAATTTAAAAGATTGAATTGTAGTACCTGATACATGTTATTGGTGGGAGGTGGCAGGTGTCCCTTAGAATTAGTCGAGGTGCGCGAAAGCTGGCCCAGACACCACAGTTTCCAAAAAAAAAAAAGATTTGAGTTGCAGTCCACCTGTCTTAGTTAGATAGTAAGAAATATAGCCTGTAAGAGACTAACAAATAAATTGATCGGGTGTAACCTGCAGCCAATAATCTATGATCAATTTCTTCAAGAAATGGTAAATACTAGAAATGAGAGCATTTGATGTACATGTACACCAATAAATACTGCAAATTTCATGTAACTGAAATCTTAGACTGCTACGTGATTATACATACTTGAACTAGATAATGATTGGTGACTCCTTGAAATCAAAAACCTCAGCCGTTCCACTACATCTTGCTTTGCACGCCACTTAGTTTCAAAATTTACGGCACTTGTATCCCGAAAGCCAAATAATCCTCTGAGACAACATATACCACGTGCCTTATTTATGGCACTTGTATCCCGAAAGCCAAATAATCCTCCGAGACAACATATACCATGTGCCAACCCAAAGGCACATGGTATATGTTGTCTCAGAGGATTATTTGGATCCCCTAATGAATCCTTCAAGTAGCAGTGCACAACACGACGGGCCTTCCCCTGAGAAAAGCATGTTCCTCCCACGAAATAAATACATGATTATCTGTATCCATCCTGATTCCACAGAGAAACAGTTCGGATTAATTGAAAACAGCCAAGTTCTTAACACCCTCATCAAGAAACATAAACAATCATTTTAGGTAACAATCATTTTGGAAAAACAATCCAAAGCAGTCCCGAACAAGAAGTAAGTTCTGCTACAAATTTATGACCTGGTCGAATAAACAGAAATGATTGTAACTAAAAACATCAGACACAAAGAATAGATTTTTCCAACTATTAGCTCCTGATGACCATATAAACAATGAAAAAACAGCATCAAACCACAACCCCAAATGAAACACAGAAAGAATTTTGCTTAATCCAAAGATAAACTAACCTTGATTCAAGGATACTCTCAATACAACTCAGCTACAAAGAACAGATTTTGTTTTTCCAAGTTTACCAACCAAGGGCCAAAATCAGAATGAAAAACAACAATGAAGCCCAAATCCACGTGAAAAACAAAATGGGATTTTCTGATTTTCAAAGATTAGAACAATGAACCAGCATTGATCAAACAACAAGTGATCACACTTGCAATAAATAGCTTAGGGTTGGAAAAGGAAACAAGCAACAAAAAGAGAACCCGGAATTCAAGAAAAAGAAGCTAAGCACGTAACTAGTAACTCACCTCAAAAATAGCAAAAGTTTCTTGCTTTATAGAGAAACAGAGCAGAAACAACTTGAGAAAAAAGCCAGAGAATGCTGAGTTGGGCTTTTTGTTCTACAAGCGGTGACGGTTAGGGAAAAGGATAGTGTAAAGAGCAAAAGAACAAGAAAAGAAAATGGGGGAGAAGGGAAAAAAAGTCAAATGCCATTGCCAACTCAAGCAAAAGGTTGAGCATTTGGTTTTTTGTTTGAACTTCTTAGTGCCACTGTGACATGTGGGAGCAACAACAAGGAAGAAACACAAAATTGAAGTTTTGAGTATATGGCCTTTCACACTAAACAAAATTCAGAAAATATCGAGTACTTATTATCAGTTTCAACACTTTTATCCAAACACCAACTCCTTATTTATAAAAATAATTTTAACACTTCATAATATTTATCAACTATTTACAATCAGTTAATCCAAATGGACTCTAAATTGAGTATTGTGGTTAATAAGGATATATAAGGTCGGCTCCAGTCCCAGGCATAACTACTATCCTAATTAAGTAAAAATTACAATCGTTATATTGAAAATTATTTAAGAGAAAAAGTAGTGTTGTTATTATTTATTTATTTTTGCCTTTCTAGAGAAAAGGAGTATTATTGATGGTTGAATAGTTATAGTGAAAGTTATTTAAGAGAGAGTAGTGTTATTCTTATTTAAACTTTTTTGCCATTCTTGAGAAAAGGAGTATTATTTGTTGATTGTATTATGGTTAGCTTTGCTCCTGAGATTTCATTAGTTGACTATAGTTCAAAAGGCAAATGATCATTGGTACATCCTTGTTCAATTGTTCTTTTCTTTCTTCTTCCTTCCCTAATTGCTAGCATTGGCTAACAACTCAATAAGGATGGATGATATCACTTCACTCATATTCAGGATAAAATTCATATAACTATTCTATAGCTCCTGTAATTTAAAAAAAAATCTAGTATGCACTTTAAATTACACAAGTAATACTCTAGAACAGTGACTATTTTTTCAAAGACGTGATAGAAAGCATGAAAATATAGATATGACATCCTTTTCCGAATGAATTTTTCAATAGTTTTTAAGATTCCGTTAGCGGGAAAAAATGTCACCTTTTGATAATGGCAAAGGCAAAAAACAGCCCAACTATTAACAGAGGGCAAAAGTGCTCCTTGGCGGAAAGTACATGAACAATTTTGACCCTTTTCCCGTAGTTTGAATTAAAATCCAGAGAGTCAAAAGATACAAATAAAATTGCAGCCCTAAGATGAACCAGCTAAATTACAAACAAAACAATAGAGATAGTGGTAAAAATGTAAGAGCTTTTTCCCAATATGGAAAGAGTAAAATAAACAATTTGGTGTTTGTGTATAACAACCGATTAAAATGTGAAATACTTATCTGCATTTTCAAAATAAAAACAAGTTAAGTTAAATTGTAAGAACATTATACACATCTTCTAAAATAATTTTAAAAAGTGGTAATTTTTTCAGGAAAAAAGGAGTAAAAACAAGTGGGGCAACATTTTTGGAGAGTCAAGACTAACATAGCAAACGCATACTCAGAGGAAACTTCATAAAGCTATAACTATTATACATATCAGATAAGAGAGAGTGTACAATACAAGAGCATGCCAACTTCTTGGCCAATTTGTAAAACACATACATATACTAGCCAGAAGAGTACTCCTATTATGGTCCCTAAGTTCTATAAGATGCCTTTTCCATGTTTTGTTGTCAAAGATCTACACATTTACGAAGGCAAATTGAGCATCGTTGAGAGTTACTTACAAGTCAAAAATTTACCCAAAGTTTCAAAAGCATTTCACCATTATCCTGAAAAATTGACAACTCCTAGACGCCAGCATTGTCAGTTGTAGAATTGTCTGAAATCAGTGCTCCATATCTGTAAGAAAATCATTACACCATCACCTTTTCAGTTTAAGCACATCAGTGTCTTTCTTCTCCACTGAGTGTTTAGAAGTTGACCCCATTTTGTTGTCTTCAGGTGCCACTAGCATGGGAGCCATCTGATTTTCGCAGTTCCCCGGTTCTCTGGAAATCCTCACGTTCTTCCTTGGAATCTCCAATAATCTGTTCTCACCTGTAATTGAGGGAAAAGAAACACCTTGGCGCATCAGGCCATGAACAACATTGAACATTCAAAATTCCAGACAAAAATTAGCAAGAAGCTTGGCCTCCTGTTTTAAACTTTTTCCACTGCTGATGTAGAAAGCCAATTTATGACAATGCTGAGCTTAGACATATGATTTCAAGAATTGAAAATAATTAGAGACTCCAATTTTACTTCCATTGGCTGTTGAGTTATCCTTACACGAAGTTGGAATGCATCAACCAATAAGCAAGAATTCTCCTTTTATTCCTTGTTGTTCTGTTTCTATTTAAACTCTGTTTGTTGGGTGCTCTTTGGGACTGTTATTTCTTACCAGGGAAGTAAACCTGAAGATAACCGCTTCCACAGACATCAAATTCACCAACAACACCTTCCCACCACCTGTCAGACCACCAAGCATCAACTGCAGCTCCAACTTCAAAAGAATAGTCAGAAGAATCCTCCAGAGGCCGGGGCCGAATTGTGAGGCGTCTTGTGCATCTCTTGCCCAATTTATCAGAGCCTGCAACTCTGTAGGACAGAACCCATTCCTATAAATCAAGAAAGGCGATGAGGAAACAGGGTGAAGGGAGAAAGGACAAGTCAATATATGTAAGTAGATCATAAGTTATTGTATATAAACTTAAGTTATAGTCCCAGTAAATAAGGTACCTTCAGAACCTTCACAATCCTGGACGTCATCATATTGAACTTTCAGACATTTTTGTGATAACTGTAAGATCTTACACCTGAACCAGCAGCCTCCCATGCCACTATCGTGGCAAAGAACCTAAGTTGTCACCAACTTCAAAAGACAGCTTATATTGAGACTCAACAAGCTGAATTCCAGCCGGTCCTCTGCTTGGAACTTTTATTTTTAACTTCGTGCAAGTTGGTGGTTTGGCTTTTGCTATATGGTTACCAGGAATTGAGTTTCTGATACAAGAGTGACCACTCTCCCCGACACTTCTACTCCCCCTAGGTCCTTCTCGGGTTATCTTTTACATCATGCAACATATGACCCTTTGACTTAAGCTGGGGTTGATGACTGTGTAAGATGGTTAAAAATCGTTTGATTATAGTATCCATCCAATTCACTTAGAGAGAATGGCATGACCTTGTTTCTAAATTCCATGGAGCACATATAGACACTAGAGAACAAATTTTTTTGGGACAAGAGAGATATATTTCTCATAATCTCCAGGAGTCAAAACTGTAGCAGGAGCATCAATACACTCGGCATAGATCACCTGAGCATGAGGCGTGATAAGCACTTCACTAGGGTGTCCCTCAAGCTGAGGAATCACACGCTGGACTTCCTGAAAATGTTGAAACCACTGGACCCTAACTCTTTTCACTCCCTTTCTGTTCTCATAAAAATCTTCCAAGTAACCTAGGTAGTGACTTTCTTCAGCCCTGATTATAGAGAAGGAATTAACCTGCAGAAAATTAAGAGATTACAGGAGGCAGGAAAAGAAATATGAGGTCAAGGAACTGTTTAATACAGTCATTGCAATTCCATCTGTGCTAAAAGAAGGATAATGCGTAAGTTGTTTGGTTTTTTTGGTTTCAATGTACTAGGAAGATGGCCTTGGAATAGACATTTTCCCCTTCAAAAAAGTAGATCAACATATTTGAGACCTCATCAGATATGTGACCAGCCATTAAAGCACTCCTTCACCTTTCACTTGTCGGGGTATCTACAAGATAAGGGAAGTCAAATTTACTACAAAGTAAAGTAGATTAAAGTTGAGATAAAAACAATTTATAACTACTAGGCTCAGCATTCTTTCTACAGAGATCCAATTGTATTAACTCAATTTTTAAGGGGGCAGGTCCATTAGAGTAGCTTGCTACTTGGGCTTTTGCGTCACCTAGGCTTTGCACTACAGCCAACGCTTGGCACACCCCACCAAATCAAGTTTAAATGTCTTCAATTCGAGCTTGGCTTAACAATATAGGTGGCTTAACAAGATAGGTAGGGAAAACTGTAGTTCAAAAGCAGGAAACATGATGGATTATAAGTTCAGGACGAAAATGTAAATCATTAGACCATATCTATTGGCATAGAATATGGGAACTTTTTTTAGGTAAGTTGATTCTGCAAAATTTGTTTTTCATAAGCAGTGTGATTTTGTTGATTTAGATGTCTAATTTCCATTCTCATTTTTCAATAATCAATACTACTACTTACATTCACTTTTATTTGTCACGTTTCGCTTCACAAGAGTCAATTTGACTAATTTTCAGAGCTACATTAAGTTAGATTAATTCAAAATTTAAAATTTAGATGTTTGAAAACTATACGAGAAATACTATAAGTTGCAAGCCTTCTCATATTAATACGATGAAAAAATACATCTTAAAATTTGATAAACATTCGTGCAGTTTGACTCTCAAGAAGTTAAACGTGACAAGTAAAAGTGAACAGAGGGAGTATTTGATGACGTTCTTTCGGATCATATTCTCTGGCATCATATTATTGTAAATAGGAATTGAATCATCTGCATAAATGATAAGTACCTACATGGCTAGTTCATCTTCGACATCATACTCCAAATTTCTGGAAATCATATGGTTATTTTGGAAGAGGCCCAAAGCTTTGCTTTAACAATATGGGAGGAAAGTGGATTAACCCAATGATCTCTGTATTGACAAGCAAAATACAGTTCAGAAGGATGAAGATATGATTATAAAATTGAAATCTTGGGGCAAGTATATAGATGAACACCATCTAATTCCTGTTATTGTGTTAATGCACATAAATAAAGGGCAATCCACATCGTCAACATATGCTGCAATTATGGCTACATATGCGGCAAGGGACTCTTAAGACTTGAGCTAAGAATAATCTCTACTTCTACAATGTCGCACATTGCTGAAAACATACTACTGATTTGAGTCACTCATGTTGTTGAAAAGCTTGTGTCACTTGTAACTCTTTCCTCTGTAGGTGTTTATAATGCTGGATACTCTGACAATATGCTATCACACTGCAAGCTTACCCAGTCAAAGGATACATACAAACAAGGAATACGTGTTGCGTCTTGAAACCCTGACAGTAACAAAACTGATAAATTTGTTGTGTATCTGTATTATCATCTTGAACAATTTCAAGAATGTTTCCTTGTAGGGGCATCTCAATAGAGTTCTTCACTGAAACAGATATAAGCTGCTGTTAGTATTCGTTTAAATCCAGCTCTTCCCGGTTATCTTGTTCACTCTTTTTTCTTGCATCTGCCGCCGAATCTCAAGAGCATCAGCCCACCTGCCTACTGCTCTGTACACATTTGCTAGAAGAACATAACTCAAATGATAATCAGGATTTAGTTCCATCATTTTCTTTGCAATTCGCTCTGCAACAGTAGGATTTGTACTGCTAGTACAAGCACCAAGTAGGGTAGCCCAAAGGGAAGCATCGTTTCTGAATTCCGCACCTAGAATCATGCTCTCAGCTTCTTCTACCTCTCCAACCCGACCTAGAAGATCAACCATGCAACTATAATGCTCGATATGAGCCTTTATACCATACTGATTAATCATTGAGAGAAAATACTTTCTCCCTTCATCAACCATACCGCTATGACTACAAGCAAAAAGAACCGCGATAAAGCTAATATAATCTGGCTTAACCCCTTCACTAATCATCTCCTCGAATACTGCAATAGCTTCTGCACCTTTCCCATTCTGAGCAAATCCAGATATCATTGAGTTCCAGGTAATCGAGTTCCTAACTTTCATTTGGCAAAAAATCACATAAGCATAATTATCAAAGCCACATTTTGCATAGAGATCAACTAGAGCTGATTCCACTATAACATCGCTCCAGCCACCTCTCCTCAAATACTGACAATGAACTTCATTCCCCGACTTCAACGCTGCCAACCCTGCACAGGCTCGAAGAACAGTCCCAAAGCTATAAAGATCAACCTCCCCCATCATCCTAAAGAGCTCAATAACAGTATCAAACTCACCCTTTTGACAATAACCCCCCATTAACGCACACCACGAAACAGAATTCCTCTTATCCATTCGATCAAAAACACTGCGAGACTCATCAACCACCCCACATTTCGCATACATATCCACTAAACTACTATCGACAACCACGTTCCCACAAAGACCAGACATCACAATCTTAGCATGAACTTCTCTACCTTGCCTCAACCTACCCGAATTACCCAACGCATTCACCACACTTCCAAACGTAAACAAATCCGGTAATAACCCATACCTCCTATGCATCGTATAAAACAACCCCATCGCCTCGTCATGCAATTCATTCCTCGTCAATGCAGAAATAACCGAAGTCCAACAAACCGCATCCGGTTCAGGCAATTCATCAAACACCTTAACTGCACTACCCAAATCAAAATTCTTCCCATACATATCAATCAACGCACTAACAATCACATTATTCCCTTCATATCCACGACGAATAACTACACCATGAAACCCGCGACCCAATTTCAACTTCCCAATCTCCGAACAAGCTTTAATAACCGCAGACAACGTAAACCCATTTGCCTCAAAACCCAAATCAATCATATCTAAATACATTCTCAACGACATCTCCGCCTTTCCAACACGAACATAACCCGTTATCATCGAAGTCCAAGCAACAACATCCTTGTACAACATCCCATCAAAGAACCTCCGTGTTTCAAGAAAACTCGAACCCAATTTGAAATACAAAGCAAGTAAACTGTTCCCGACAAAACGGTCCGTTTCGAGCCCGGTCTTGATGACATGGGCATGGAATTGGAGGCCATGATTGAATGACTGAGTTTTAGTACATGTTTGTATCAATGTGGCATATAAAATTGGTTTCTTTGCGATTTTTTGTGTGGTGTTGAGGAGATTTATTGCTTTGGAGAGTAAAGATGAACGG
This sequence comes from Capsicum rhomboideum, assembly GCA_031232105.1. NCBI lineage: Eukaryota > Viridiplantae > Streptophyta > Magnoliopsida > Solanales > Solanaceae > Capsicum > Capsicum rhomboideum. The sequence goes on along the minus strand of CP124710.1, from coordinate 5,319,261 downwards.
CAAAAAAGGATAATTTGTGAGTCTTTCGAAGGAGGATATTTCAACATTGACACTCTTTGAGGAAGAAACTTTTGAAATTTTAGCGGTTTGTTGATGTGGTTTTATCATTTGAATTAGCTGGCGTTGACGGATCGGTTTGGGTTGATTATTGGTCGAAACTATAATCAAATCTATATAATTATTTATAAATTATTAAAATTAAACCAAAAACTAAATATAATATTTCTTTTGTCTTATTTTATGTGTCACCTTTTGATTTGGCACGATATTAAGAGAAAGAGGAAGGCTTTTGAAATTAATGATCATTGAATACTTGTATGGCAAATCATTTCATTAAGATAAAAGATGAATTTTAAAGTTGAATTTTTTTAAATTATTGTAATGTGATATTTTTTTTGGAATGGAGTAAAAGAAAAATGTGTAACATGAAATGGAACAGAAGGGTAACTATTTATTGATATGATTGTTATTGATTTGGTTTCGGCTTGGTTTGGGTGTTTGGTTATTAACCATATACGAAAATAAAGAAACATTCGTTCAAAAGGGAGAAAAAAACGAGTCTGGAGCCTAAAGGGTAATTTTTTTAATTTAAAATTTCGAATGGGCAATGAAAAATTGAAAAATGTCAAAGGGGCAAAAGCGGGCAAGGCATGCCGCCTTATAAGGCGGTATTAGTCGCCCGCTTTGTTAGCCATAAATATTCTAGAATACGTTTTTACAATACTTGGATTTTTGCTAAACAACACAAGAGGTGTTTTCACTATTTTTTAATTCACTTTAGCACTGTTTAATTTATTTCTTTTTCAAAAAAATCTAATTTTTTTATTTTCATAAAATAACCCAATTTTCATAAAACTCTAAAAAAAAAAGTTTAATTTATTTTCACTTTTTATATTTCAACTTCAAAAATATCCCATTTCCAAAATACTACTCCAACTCTATTTTTAACTTCAAAAATATCAAATAAAGAGAATGTATTTTTGGTTTATATGGCCAAACGGGTCCTTAGTCTTGCAAAGAATTAACTTTCATCAAATTTGGTAGTTGCAACATTATTGCAAGCATTTAAATCGTTTGTGCTTGCAAAACATTAAAATAAAGGATTGCATAGTGATTAGTTGTACTCAAACATAAAGTAAGATTCTTGTATTTTCTTATAAATAGTTGATGTGTGTAGTGACTAGTTGTACTCAAATATTTTTCTATATTTAGAAAAGAAGTTTTAAAATGTGGAAGACTTAGAAGGCGGATGAGTTAATGGAAGAAGGAAGGCGGGTGACTGATACCGCCTTACAAGGCGGGTAAGGCATCCCACCTTACAAGGCGGGTAAGGTATTCCGCCTTATCTATAACCATTTAACTGACACCGTTAAATGGTTAAAGATAAAGCGGGATGTCTTGCCCGCTTTTGCCCCTTTGAAATTTTTCAGTTTTTCATTGCCTAATCGGAATTTTGGATAAAAAAAATTACCCCTTAGGCTCCGAACTCGAAAAAAAAAAAAAAATTATTCAAAACGAAAAAATAAATTCTAAGATTACCACATAAAACAATAACATAATTTTAATTTTGGTGGGTTGTTCGGTTTAGATTACAGTTTTGATGACGTGGGTGTGGAAATGAAGACCATTATTGAATGAGTGAGTTTTAGTACATGTTTGTATTAATGTGGCGTATATGATTGGTTTTTTTGAGGATATTTTTTTGGTGGTGTTGAGGAGATTTATAGCTTGGGAGAGTAAAATTGAACGGCAAAAATGGATGATTTGTGAGTCTATGGATAGAGAATGTGAGGAAAGTTGCAGAAGTGTAATGGCGATGGACAAATAATTTCAACAACATTGATACACTAATGTCACCAAATTAATTTTGCGGTTCTTCTGTGTGCTTTTGTTACTTTTGAGACTTGAACTTGCCGAGTTGGTCTTTCGAAAACAGTCTCTTTGCATTCACGAGTAAATGATATATTGTGATACTCTATTCTTTTCAGTGTGAGATTTTATTGGGTATATTGTTGTTGTTGAGTTTTTAACTTATCGAGCGGTCTTTCGCAAACAGTCTCTCTACTTGTGGAGGTAGTGGTAGAGTTTACTTACACTCTACCTTTCTCAGACCTCATTTATGAGATTTCATTGGTTATATTATTGTTGTTGAGTCTTTAACTTACCAAGTAATTACGGACCAAAAAGAAAAGTAAGATAAGTAAATTGAAATGGAGGGAGTATGTGTTGTGTGTGATTGTTGCTTGTTGATTAAAGAGCTAACGGTCAAACATATATTTAGAGAATACGATTTTTTGAATTTCATATCTGAACTATCACGAAATTTAACTGTTCTTCGATGTGGTGTTCTTGAGGTGATTTTTTGTGTGGTGTTGAGGAGGTTTATTGCTTGGGAGAGTAAAATTGAACAGCAAAAATGGATGATTTGTGAGTTTATGGATAGAGAATTTGTGAGGAAAGTTGCAGAGGTGTAATGGCGATGGACAAATAATTTCAACAACATTGACACTATGACAAAATCTAGCAGTTGTTCTATGTGCTTTTATTTGTTGGGTCATGATTGGAGAAGTAAAACTCATTAAAAAGTTACTCCCTTCGTCTCATATGATACCTTTGACTTGGCATGATATTTAAGATTCAAAAAAAAATTTGAAATTATACTTTGAAATATCTTTTAGATATTATGTGATTATAAATGGATAAAAAAGAAATTTTAAAGCTTAATTTTTTCTAATTATAGTTAGGGAACATTCTTTTTTTTAAACGGACTAAAAAAAAAACTACCACTTAAATCGAGACAGAGGGAGTAATATTAATTCGACATTTTAAAATAAAAATTTAGATATTTCAAATCATTATGGAAAGTATTATAAATCGTATTTTTTCTCATATCAATATATTATAAAAATATATTTTAAAATATTGATTAAAATTATATTATATATAGATAGCCATATCTTGTGTCGAGGCTATTGAGATTGATTGAATCCATTGATTGTATGTTATATCTTGCACTACTACTAGTTTAATACACACATTTGCTTTAATTATATAAAAAAAACTATATTGATTAAAAAAGTAGAAATTTTAATGTGATAGATTTGAAAATTTTCAAGGAATAAAATTTATATAATTAATTAAAATGCGAAAAATTCTACCAATAACCATTTAGAGACGTGTTATCTAAATTTTTTTAAATTTTTTTTTTTTTTTTCAATAACCATTTAGAGACGTGTTATCTAAATTTTTTTTTAAAAAAAAGATTTAAATTTTTAACTTGACTTTAAGAGGTGCACCCAATCATGTGAAAATTGCTCAAAATAGAAAAAGTCGACTAAGCACGAACGACGTACACCTCTAAAAAACTCACATCCTTCTTGTAGGTTCCACATGCGTCCCACCACGTTTTCTTCTTAATCTCCCTTACCTCCATTTAAGGGTGGACATAAACACTGGAGAACCGAAAAACCATACCGAACTGAATTAGATTGGTTCTTTGGTTTGGTTTCGGGGTTTTTTTCGGTAGTTCGGTTCTTCGGTTAGGTGTTCGGTTTAGGGGTAACGGTTCTTTGGTGCACAGAAGAACCGAACTTTTATTAAAAGTTTTTTTAAAAAAAATTTCATTTAGCTCATGTTTGGCCCAAAACTTTTCAAGACCAAGCCTCAAAGCCCATACCCAATTACCCCATCAACATTTACCTTCCATCCTTATTACTTTTACATTTTTCTAATTTTTAATTTTAATTCCTAATATACTTATATTTCTAATTGTAATTCCTAAATTTTTTCACACAAATACTTCTAATTTCTAACTGTAATTCCTAAAAAATTTCACATAAATACTACCACCGTATTGTGATATGAAAAATGGAGCACTATAATGATATGTATTTGAAGTTGTCCTCACTTGATAATCTATTTACAATGTTTTAGATTTTTTAGTGTCCTATATTTTGATTCGGTTTCATTTTATTTCTTATTTTGCACCGAAAAACCGATTTAAAAATACCGAACTAAATCGAACTGAACTGAATTAGTTTGGTTCGGTATTCGGTGCACACTTTTTCAAAATTAAAAATCGAAGAACCAAACCGAAATTTGATAAAACCGAACCGAAGAACCGAACGCCCACCCCTACCTCCATTCGTGTTGCATTCACAATCGTCATTTCCAAAGCTCAAAAAAAAAATCCTCAATAAATACTCATCTCTCATCTTTCTAATTCTCCAATAAAGCATCAATGAAAGCTTAAACATCTTCCAACTTTAACTCCAACTAAGTTGAACGAACAAATACAAAGAAAATTGAGTTAACTGTTGATCGAGGTTTTATCCCACTGGGTTCTTCTGATAAGGTTTTTAATGAGGTAGCTACAAATATATATTTAAGATATGTGTACTTTTTTCCTTTTACTAGGATTTTTTCTCCTGTATTTTTCACATTAAGATTTTAACAAAGCACATCATCTATCAAGACATGTACATCTAAGGAGAAGTGTTATGAAGCCAATGAAGTATTACGAACAACTATGTAAATGTTATGTAATATGGATGTCATGTGACATATATATGTGTGAATGTCATTAATGAGAGATAAGAGTTAGTAGGCAAATTGAACTTGAACCCCAAGAGTTACTTATTCAAATTGGATTTGAATACCAAAGTTACTTGTTCAAATAGGATTTGAACGCCAAAGTTAGTTGGCCAAATTGCCAAATGATGTCAAGCTTAACATGCTTAGGGAGCAAGTTTGGTGGCTTATAAATAGTCACCCTTTTGTACATTTTGATATAGTTCCATGGAGTAAACAAAGTACTACTAAAATTCTCTAAAGTTGCCTCTTTTCTTTAAGTTTGATATTGATATTTTGTCTTTATTTTATAACACATTATCAGCATGAAACTCTACCATCTCAAGATAAGGCTAAGGTATGACTAAGGTATTTTCAATTGGGGTATGATATTGGTGGTAATCTCTGCCCATGAAAACTTTTGCTTAGACAAAGTTTGAACTTGGGATTTATACTTAGTTGCTCACCTTTATTGATTTAATTGCTGGACATCATGGAAGGTTAGTTTGCAATATATAATTCATATATATATTCCTTCTCGGTTAGCATGCCATTGGACAGGTTTGGTTGACATATTTTATTCTTCTTGTTAACGTTAATAGTATAATGTGTAAGTGCTGGATCTAATACTATTGAAATCAGTATTATAAGTTTGATTAGAATGGTGATAAATCTCTTTTACTGTCTTAATGTAAGTTATTATTTGCTAAAACAGATGTACGCAAGTGAATCCCAAATAGTTGATTTTCATGTTTAATTTTCTTTTGGTAATATTCTTTTTAAGGCTCAAGGGTGAGTCCTGTTATATTTTGGTTTAGTATGCGTTTATAGGTAAGACGGTGGATTCAAGCTCCATCGCCCCAAAAGGGTAAGACATTGGGTTAGAGTCTTGATGCACCATGATGATAAGATATTGGGTTAAAGTCTCATCGATCTATGACATAAGATGCCTTTTATTTGGTTAAGACGTTGAGTTTGAATCTCGATGCACCATATTGATGATATAATGATGACTAAGACAAAATTTTGGTGAAAAGTCATGAAATGTACTCCATTCCTTGAAGTGAATATGGTAGCAATGCATAATATGTCTGAAACAAGACATGTGATTGAATTTATGAATATAAATATGGGTGTAGCAAAGGACAAAACCTTTCGTTACACTATATGTACGCTTCGATTTGCTCATGAAGGAGCAATGCCTTGAAAGAGATTCTAAGCTATCATAATTTGATATTGCTTAAGGCACATTTATATTCCATTCCTGGGGAATGAGAATTTTGATTGTTGAAACTACAGATCCATTCTCTAGGGTGAATGTGATAGGAATAACACCTCCAAAAGAGGTAGAATAATTGGAAGATTGAATATCTCCAAGTTACTATGGTACGAAACACGAATGTGAAAAGTTACCCAAGCATGATGAGATCACATGCCATAATAAACGAAGAGTTTATTATTTGTTGATACAAAATTCATGTCATAGTAAACCTGAAGTTTACTAAAGCAAAAAGCATATGTCATGGTAAACTTGGAGTTTACTAGTACAAATAAGTTCATAAGTTGGCATGAACGATTATGACATTCTGAAGATGTGCATTTAGTATTGACATGTAATGAAGAACTGAAAGATTCTTCAATAATTATTGTATATTGCTTGTTCTCGTGATAAGTTGGTTGGACGAACTAATGTTGGGATTGGATCCCTTAAAATTTGAAAAGTATAAAAGGTGAATATGGGCTCGTTCACCTGTCATGTGATTTCTTAAATAGATACATCTATAAAATGATCACATGTACGTTTGTTGTCAACCTGCAGTTTGACATTCATAAAGTTGCTTGCTCAATATAAATTGAGTTAAGAGCATAATTTCAAGATTGTGTAATCAAGACAATTCATCTTGATAATGTTGGTTTGGCGTTGAATGTCTCCAATAATTTATGAATCATTGCTTATGAGAACAAAGCTTCATGTGATTGGTCTGAACTATGATAATCACATATTATAGCACTTATATGCATCAGACCAATAAATTATGGTTAATTTTCTCCTCTCAATTGGTTCAAGGTCAGGAATCAAATATTTCATCTAGTAATTTTTGATGTGCGGTATATGAGTAATGAATATACCATGATGCACAAAGATGGATTCCTCAAAGAAGATAGAGCAGGTATGTTTGTTTTCCTAACATAAGGGGGAGATAACAAGCAGCTATGAAATATGTTAGAAATTATCATCAGATCCTCATTCAAAAGATAATTCAAGTTCAAATGCTAGGAGCATTTGCTGACCCAAAATTGATCTCATAATTAGCAGTAAATGCTCCAATTGAATGTCCCTGAAGGACAAAGTCTACTACATGCATGAAGCATTGTAGATCATAATCTTTTGCAAATGAGATAATCCTTGAAAAGGATAGGGAGCAAATGATCATAATAAGGAAAGATGTGCTTTTGAAGAGCTTACGACATAACACTTCATGAAACCTTATGAGAGGTTCAGGTACCTAAAAATAATGAAATGATGAGATCTCAAAATATTATGTCACATTGCGAACCAATACAAAATGATATACCATCGACGATATGTTTGATACAATATGACGCAATATTGTAAAGAGATTGTAAGGATTTGAATTCTACATTTATTTAAGCATGCTGACGTAGAAATATTTATCAAGTGACATGGAAGGATGCATCTTGGTAAGCATAAAACTTATTTGATTTGCAGTCCGGACACTAGAAGATGTCACATATAAAATGATTGAATATTGTCACTTGACAAAATCTATATGAAAATTCCTGAAGGATTCAAAATGTCTGAAGCATATAAAATTTTCTGGGAAACTTGTTTATTATCCTTATAAAGGGTAAATTGATGATTTGAATATTATTCGAACTCTTGGAGAGTTTTCAAAAGTGATAAATTATCTGGTGAAAGAAGTTGAAACGAGAAACATGCAGAAATGGATGGTCATGAAGTACCATATCTTGTGCAATTGATGCATTTATACATCTTGCTATAACTATGAGCATGATATAGTTTTACTCTTACATGGGGATTGTGAAGTAAGATCACTTGCATATTGCAAATGAAAATCCCTGTATGGATGTGTTTATCCTAACAAATATTGTTAAGCTTTTGAATATACAGGATATTCATATGATCGATATAAGGATTCGATATAGACATATTATCTATTGCCATGAAGGGTTACTGTCATACCATGCTATTTTACATAATAGTTTAATCATGTTGAGATAATAGCTATTCATGAAGCAAGCGGAGAATCATGCATGACTCAACTAAAGGGAAGATTCATAAAAGGAGATAGAATGAAACACATTTCACCAAAAGCTTTTCTACACACATGAACTCCAAAAGAATATTGATATCAACGTGTTACAGATTCGTTCGAGTGATAATATGATTAATTCATTCACAAAGTATCTACCTAATGCAACTTTCGAGAAGATGATGCACAAGATTGAAATGTAAAGATTCAAGTTCTGTATTGATATTTTTATCAGGGGGAGTTAATGCGCGTTGTACTCTTTTTCCCTCATAAGGTTTTGTCCCACTGGGTTTTTCTTATAAGGTTTTTAATGAGGCAACACTAAGGGTGTATTACAAGATGTGTGTACTTTTTTTCCTTCACTAGGCTTTTTTCACTGGATTTTTCTAGTAAGGTTTTAACGAGACATATTATCTATTAATGGACATCCAAGGGGGAGTATTATGTAATATGGATGTTATGTGACATATATATGTGTGAATGTCATTAATGAGAGATAAGAGTTAGTAGACAAATTGAACTTGAACCCCAAGAGTTACTTATTCAAATTGGATTTGAATACCAAAGTTACTTGTTCAACTAGGATTTGAACACCAAAGTTAGTTGGCCAAATTGTCAAGTTGATGTCAAGCTTAAAATGCTTAGGGAACAAGTTTGGTGGCTTATAAATAGCCACCCTTTTGTACATTTTGATATAGTTTCGTGTAGTAAACAAAGTACTACTAAAATTCTCTAAAATTACCTCTTTTCTTTAAGTTTAATATTGATATTTTTTCTTTATGTTATAATAGTAAATTTATTCTTTCACTAGAATTTTTTCTTTTACATGAACATACGAACTGTAGCTAGCTAGTAGCTATTATCCCAAGTAATGGGCCCACGACACTGTAGAAGACTCACCTCTTCAAGTTTTAATGCCTAAATTTGTGGCCTTGCATTTGATGAATAAATGAAGATCATTAAAAGGTGAAAAGAGAAGTACTACATACTCCCTTCGTTTCAAAATAATTAGCTCTCTTTCTAAAAATATTTATTTTAATTTAGTTGTCCCTTTTATGAAACTAAGAGAATATTATTATGCTCTTCCAATACTACATCTATCATTAAATGACTAAACAAAGTATGTATACTGAAATTTATATTTTTAAAACATAATTAATAAGGCTACTTTGATAAAATAAATCCCTAATAAATTTTTTCTTAAGGGGAGTACCAAGTCAATAAGTATCAACTATTTTGAAATGGAGGGAGTATAATATTAGTATACTTCCTCCTATTTTCTCTTTCTCTCTCTTTCCTTGTTACTTTGTTTATTACTCCACTTTTATTCTATAGAAAAAAGGGTTAAATTTACCCCTTTATTTTGAAAAATTAGCTAAATATACCTTTCGTCATTCTTTTGAGCCAAATTTACCCTCGTTGTCATACTTTGTGATCAAATTTACCCTCGTTGTTAAGAAACTTTTCACATATACCCTTCATTTAACAGAAAAGCACAAATCAACATTAAATGCCCCATTTTAAAAAAAATAAAATACACCCTAATCTAACCCGCCCCATCCAACCCGACCTATAAAAAAGACACAAACAAATATACCCCCCCTCAGTTCTGAGGGTTGAATTTTCCCAAACGAGCAAATACTTCTCTTTCAACGTGCAACGCAAGTAGCTTATTTACAAATGAACAAAAAGTAAAATGGAATGGGATAACGCAGAAGCATGAAACTAGAGAAAATGTCTAGTACAAACTTTGTTCATATTCCAGTTATGTTCAAATTTCAAAATTTTGTATGCAATTCTATGTGCATCTAGATTCTAGAATCAGTAGATAAGTTTTCTGAGCAAATGACTTGATGAAAAATTTGTGTAGATCCAAATTGTATATAGAGACATAAGAATGAAGAGATGTCATGATTGACACATAAGGAGACCTCTTAACTCAATCATCCAGAGAAATATCTAGTGGGTCTAATCTGTTGTATTTGACCGCTATTTTTATGAGTTCTGCATTGATGCAGATCCATGAACTGAGGGAGGGGTATATTTATTTGTGTCTGCACTGATACAGATTCATTTTTCATGAGTTATGCACTGATAAATATCCAGGGGCCTAATCTCGTTCGAAAAATTTGACCAACAGAACTGAGGGAGAGTTATATTTATTTATGTCTTTTTTGTGGGCCGAGTGGGTTGGATTAGGTGTGTTTTATTTTTTTAAAATGGGGCATTTAACATTGATTTGAGCTTTTCTGTTAAAGGAAGGGTCTAGGTGAAAAGTTTTTTTAATAATGAAGGTAAATTTGGCCCTAAAGTATGACAATGAGGGTAAATTTGACCTCAAAGTATGGTGAAAGGTATATTTAGTATGGTGAAAGTTATATTTAGACAATTTTCAAAGTAGAGGGATAAATTTGGCCCTTATCCCTATTTTATAACGCTAACATATATAATCTTCTAAAATTTACGTTGTATCATACATACACTATGCATTTCAAAACTATTGTATTATGTATCGTAATTATTTTAGAAGTATGCTATTTGTGAATATTGCTCAAAATAAAATATTCCTTCTATTACTGTCTCAATTTATATGATATAATTTTTTTACTCGATTTAAAAAAGAATGACACATTTTTTTTATTTACAATTTAACTTTAAAATGTTAATATCACGAGAGGATATATAGTCATACAAACATCTATAACACATTTTAAAAGTTCTTCTATATTTCTTACTCTCTCCGTTCATTTTTACTTATCACATTTTGACTTAACACGCCTATTAAAAAATTAATAACTGACATGACTATTTTACCACACTATTATCGGGGGCAAAGCTAGCTTAGGGCTAGGGGGTTCATCCATTCGATGAAAAATTATATTATTTATATATGTGATTAATATTATTTTTTTATGTATATAAAGTAGATGTCGAGCTCCCTTTGACTATTTTTTTAAGTTAAAACCCGACTGACTAGCCCATTATTAAAAAACCAAAAGTTATGTATAAGCCGGGCCCAAAAGTGACCTAGTCCAGCAGAAAAGCAACAAATATTTGTACTTGACATCTAAATCAAGATTAGGAAAGTGGGAAATGGAAGAGTTCAATCAGCTCTCTCGACCTCTAATCGATCTTCTCTCTTTCGCTAAATCTCTTCCCATGTTGGAAGTGTTTCAAGTGTAATCACTCCCTTCTTCGATCTCAGTTTACTTGAGCATCTCCCAGTGACAAAATCTTGAAAAGCTAAGTACCATCTTACTCATTCCTTCGACCTTTATTCCATCAGATCTGGTAAGGAACAACGATATGCTTTCCCTTTTTGCAGTGTAGACTTGAAAAGCAATGATTTCAGCTAATTTCTACTAAGTTTCCTCCACTCCAAGGGTTCAATTTGCTCTTTGTATGTTTCAAATTGGTAAGCCTCAAATCTCATAACTCTCACTTCCATTCCCTTCAATTGATGGGTTGAACCTCATACAAGGTTGATACCACCATCTAATCTACAAATATAGTAAGTTTAAGCTATCGATCTGACGCTTATGGGTTCTTTGTACTTGTCACAGGTATTTTTGTATACAAAATAGGTTATTTAGACCAAAATAATCCTCTAAAAGCACGAAGGTCCTGATTTGATATTTGTTCCACCTCAAAGCTCTCACCAGGTATGAATACACAAATCACATGAAATTCTTCTACTTTCGTTGCTTCTCATGAACTATACTTAGCTAATAGCCTGTTCCGTTAGCTTATAAAGCTTACCTGTTTCAAGTAAATTAACTTCTAAACTTCTAAATGTCAGCTACTTGTCTTCTTACTTGTGGGATGCCTTGTCTGTCTTATTGGAAAATACTTTTTTCATTGCTTGGTATGTCTTGAAGTTGTTCTATTAAGAAATCACCTGCAAAAAAACAAACAAACAAGGTTAGTGAAAAAACCAGCAAGAGCATTTCCTTCCCGAATGGAATGTTGTACTCTTTCTGTCATTGTTCTCCTTAGTCTGTTAATGCCATTCACTTTCATCACCACACTCCAGGGGGGCTTCCATCTATCCTCCAAAATCTGCACTATAGCCAAAGAGTCTAACTCTATAATTATGGGACTGATACTGTGATCTTTGCAGTATTCCAAGCATTCCCTGATAGCCCTAGCTTCAGCCACCATGTTGGTTATATCATGAATTCTGATCCCCTTAGCTACAATGAAATACCTGTTAAATCTCTAATGCAAAATGCTGCAGAATTAGGGCCTGGATTGCCTCTAGAGGCTCTATCAATATTACACTTGAACCATTTAGTGAAAATCCTAGATACGCCACTGACTACTCTTATTAATTAATGTTTGATATTAGGTATAGAAAAATAATTTGGAGAAGTAACTAATACTAACAATAGAACATTAAAAAAATAATTATTTTTTCTTGATACTCATGTCATAAGCTACAAGTAAATACTCAATTTCACAATCGACATTTCCAAAGCTCTCTAAATTTCTGCCATAAATACTTCCTTCTCATCTTCCCTCAAATTCCGCTTTCATTCTCTAACACGAGTACTCATGGCTAAATGTTTGTGTTATTTACATTTAGTCATTTTGAATTGTACCTTGTCTTACCATGATTGTTGGCATAGAGTTAGTCAAGGCTTCTTTCTCTAGCTATGGATGTTGATGAATATTTTGTAAAGGTGATCACTAGTTCACCATTAATAGTACTTGTTATTTAGTTGTTTGCTACTAGCTTTAGTTTCTTGTTATTTTCACCATAGTTAGCTCAGCCTTTGCTCTTGTTGTTTTTCTCCTCCTTTTTCTCTTTACTTGTGTTTCTATTCCCCCCCCCCCCCCCCCCCTTAGTCTTGTCTGTTTTTTACTTTCTTGGGACTTGTACAATAATACACAATTTTAACTTGACTTTCATATTACCAAATGCTTAAACAGTGAAAGTACTTTAGGCTACGAATATATTGCTATGAATAGTAGTTATGGAAACAATAGTTGCCCTTGGTAAATAGCTTAGTAAAATATAGTAATTCATGAAATTTTTACAATTTCAAAAGTGTAATAGGTCCATGATACAAATATAAAAGTTAAACTTTAATATAATTTTGAACCCATCTATTCATAATAGTAAATTCATCTTTTAAAATTTTGAATTCGCCCATCGATAAATGTAAGTATAATTGGCGACCATTCACCGACTTTGTATACTGAACACGTATCATTAAGAGTTCAAAAATAGGAATTATTAAGACAAAATATTTTTGTCCATATGAGTTATGTCATATATATCCAGCTAATAGTGTTAAAAAAGATAAATAAATGTCCACACGAAAAGCATTTTTACAAGTTTGTTTTACCAATTTAATTTGTACTCTTCTATTTCTTTTTCATTGGTTAAAAATAATGACTTGAACGTGGAATTTATTTACATGGGTTGTGGTGGTCGGGTGGGATAATATAGATTCAATTCTTCCATTATAATTAGAAATTTTGAGTTTGAGCATTTGGTAATATGAAAGTCAAGGTAAAATTGTCTATTGTTGTACAAGTCCCAAGAAAGTTTAAAAAAGATAAAATTAAGGGGAAAAAAATAGAAACACAAGTAGAGAAGAAAAGGAAGAAAAGGAGGAGAAAAACAACAAGAGCAAAGGCTAAGCTAACTATGGTGCCAAAAACAAGAAACTAAAGTTAGTAGCAAATAACTAAATAAAAAGTACTATTAATGGTGAACTAGTGATCACCTATACAAAATATTCATCAACATCCATAGCTAGAGAAAGAAGCTTTGACTAACTCTATGCCAACAATTACGATAAGACAAAGGTACAATTGTTCTTCAAAATGACTAGATGTAAAGAACACACACATTTAATCATGAGAACTCGTGTTAATTGTTGTTGTTAGGAGCATGTATATATTTGCCAATAATTATAGGCAAATATTAAAATTCATTTAATGTTAAATAAATTTAGACACGTTTAAGATATGTTGATCATATGCGCGGTTACTATCCTCGATTAAACATTTATTAGTTAAAAGGTCATATGTGCGGTTACACTCTTTGATTCTCAATAATTAATTGTTCTTTGGTCATGCGTTCAGTTACAATCCTAGTTAAACATAACTAGTTAAAAGGTCATATGTGTATTACTCTTTTTGATTCCCAACAATCAATTATGTTTAGGCCATGCGTTTGATTACATCCCTTAGCTAAGTATGAATCAATAATCTTAAAAAATCTCTATGGAATTACTTTCTTTGATTTTACTTTTGTCCAATAAATTGTGAAAAGATCCAGATGGGGTGCAAATCTATTTGAATTTAGTTATCGAGAAAAAAAAAACATGTGTGAGGAAGCGAGGAACGTTGCAATTAACTCATAACTCGTTGCAAATAGAAGAGCGCAATGAATTAAAGAATTGAGGAGGAAAAAGAATAAGGGAATGGAAGGGGACTGTAATAGGTTTTATTTTTAGGATTGTAATAAAAATCCTAAGTATAGTTATGTTTGATAATGTTTTAAAAATATAGACATATATTATAGATATAATTGCTATTTTTGCTTAGTTACGTAACGAGCCAAATATTTGTTTATTTAAAAATTTGCTTAGTTAGGTCCGCACACAAAAAAATTTAATTTATAAGAATTGAATTGTGCGCCCACCCCCCACCCCAACATGGTCAAACTCAATTCATTTAATTTATTACACTTTTTTTTAAAAAAATTTTGTGACGAGTTTTGAGTTAATTGCAACTTTCCTCTCTCCCTCACGCATGTTATTTTTTTTTACTCGATAACTAAATTTAAATAGATTTGCATCCCATCTCGCTCTTTTCACAATTGATTGGACTAAAGCAAAATCAAGGAGAGTAATCCCATAGAAATTTTTTAAGATTACTGGTTCATACTTAGCCAAGGGATGTAATCGAACGCATGACCTAAACACAATTGATTGTTGGGAATCAAAGAGAGTAATACACATATGCCCTTTTAACTAGTTATGTTTAACTAAGGATCGTAACTGAATACATGACCAAAGTACAATTAATTATTTGGAATCAAAGAGTATAACGGCACATATGACCTTTTAACTAATTAATGTTTAATCAAGGATAGTAACCGCACACATTATCAACATATCTTAAACGTGCCTAAATTTATTTAACATTAAATGAATTTTAATATTTGCCTATAATTATTGGCAAATATATACATGCTCCTAACAACAACAATTAACACGAGTACTCATGATTAAATGTGTGTGTTCTTTACATATAGTCATTTTGAAGAACAATTGTACCTTTGTCTTACCGTGATTGTTGGCATAGAGTTAGTCAAAGCTTCTTTCTCTAGCTATGGATGTTGATGAATATTTTGTAAAGGTGATCACTAGTTCACCATTAATAGTACTTGTTATTTAGTTATTTGCTACTAGCTTTAGTTTCTTGTTATAGTCACCATAGTTAGCTTAGCCTTTGCTCTTGTTGTTTTTCTCCTCCCTTTTCTCTCTACTTGTGTTTCTATTTTTTTCTCCCCCTTAGTTTTATCTTTTTTAACTTTCTTGGGACTTTGTACAACAATAGATAATTTAATCTTGACTTCATATTACCAAATCCTTAAACAGCGGAAGTATTTTAGGCTACGAGTAGTAGTTATTGAAACAAAAGTTGTCCTTGGTAAATAGCTTAAATAAAATATAGTAATTCGTGAAATTTTCAAAATTTCAAAAGTGTAATAGGTCCATGATAAAAATATAAAAGTTAAACTTTAACATAAATTTTGAATTCATCTATTCATAATAGTAAAGCGGAATGTTTGGTATAACACTTTTGATAAGATTTTTTTTATTTACAAAGACTCAAACTCAAAACTTCTGATTATAATGGAAGAATTGAATCTATATTATTCCACCCGGCCACCACAATCCATGTAAGTAGATTCCACGTTCAAGTTATTATTTTAACCAATGAAAAAGAAATAGAAGAGTGCAAATTAAATTAGTAAAACAAACTTGTAAAAATGCTTTTCGTGTGGACATTGGTTTATCTTTTTTAACACTATTAGCTGGATATATATGACATAACTCAGATGGACAAAAATATTTTGTCTTAATAATCCCTATTTTTGAACTCTTAATGATACGTGTTCATTATATGTCACGACCCAAACTAACGGATCGTGCGGCCACTTACGCTATCCTAAGTAGCTAGGAGAATCGTTATTACCCAACCAAAAATATACGGAAGACTTTTGTTTTTTTAAGAGAATACTGTATTAAATACATCAAAGTAAAATAAATATCAATAAATAAACTTTTCAAAAACTTCTTACAACTATTCTTCACTACCCAAGACCTAGTCAGACATGTACAAGAGCTACCTATTACAGAATAGACTGATAATAAAATAAATAACACAAACACTCCAACATCTGTCAGGAAGAAAGTGCAGAAGTTAGTGCTGAATATCACCATCCATCTAGTAACTGCAAACTAACCTGCATCCAGTTTACAACCCAATAAGGGATGTAGAAGAGTAGGGTCAGTACAAACACACGTACTGGTAGGCATCATCGGCCGACCAGTGTTAGTCCACATAATCATAAAATAGAATCAAAGAAAAGAAATCATGACATCTTAAATAGAGTATAATTCTACTAAGGCTGTAATATCATTATAACACTTTGCCAATATAATTTATAATTTCCCAACTCTATTAACGAGATTATATTCACCACTAGCATAGTTTAGCCTCATTAATTCACACCATCCACCACAATCCAACACTAAACCATCATTATCACCCTTTTATTCGCATTACCGCTTCCATTACCCACATCTATAACCCAGTAATCATAGACAAGTCACACTTAACTCTCGGGCTAGCAACCAAACACTCTCTTTTAACATTAAAGAATAATAACTAGCCAATTGAAAAAGCCACAATTACAACAAGTATAAATGAAGCAAGTCGACCAACATATAACAAGTAAGCACGAAGTTTCACTTTTTCAAGTACAAGTCACACAATCAATCTCAAGGATACAATCAAGTAAGGAATACAAGTCAACTAACATCTCAGTAAAACACACAAGAGAACTCAAGTCTCATTAGCAAACCTTATAAATACTCTTGGAGAAGGATTATTTCAATTATTGGAACTTCGGGATCGTTTCTTTGGGATTATTCATTGGATTCATCATTTTAGATCACTTCATTATCAATTCCTTTATTATTAATATTACCATGCCAGCTCATGACACCCGATCCAATCATGTCTTACAGCAATATCGAAATTTATAGTCGGCTACATTGCTTAAGAAACCAATAAGGTAGCAATACCGGAATTTAGCATCGGCCACATTGCTTGAGAAAACAATAAGGTAGCTATACCGGAATTTAACGTCAGCCACATTGCTACTAACAATCTTTCCACTTTTTACTTCTTGATAAATATTCATCTTTCACTTTTCAACCTGTATGAAGGTATATCACAAGCCGTCTTTACTCAAGACATTCTTTTCAGTCACATTATCATTATGGATCAAGATCTTTCATTTGTCAACATTTTCGATCTCTCACAGGCATTATTTCAACAATTCATTATGATCATCAACAAGCCATTCATGACATCAATTCAAGGAGTTATCATTATCAAACAAGCCTCTCATAGGCACAATTCAATAAATCATCATTATCACCAATTTAGCCTCTCATGGGCATCCAATAGATACAGTATGTTTATCAATACCAAATCAAGAATGTCATAAAATTAATCACAATGCAACACTTAAGCATACAAGTCACTATTTGAGCCATCATTACTCATTGATTATTCAATTATCATTACCTCCTCAAATACCACAACTTGGATTTTAACACCACCACCCATAACTAGCACATTCAAGCCTTTCATTATTCTCTACCTCTCTCTGCATAATATAATGCTCACAATGATTCAAGTCATCTATCCCTTAGGCCTCACCATTATCATGGCATAATATGCAACTTATTACCTTTATAACTCAATTAGGTTCATCACTAGAACAACTAAGAAACATCATGTCCACATACTTCATTCACAACAATCCCCTTTCGGGCACATAACACATAATATAATAAATATCACATAATCAATCAATAACATGATTTTCGAGGTTAAAGAAAAATTCTTATGTCTTTATCCACCTTAACTCCATGTCGGCAGGCCTAGACATGCTTTCTCCTATCAATTCTAAATTATGAAGATATGAAATAACACAGTCTTCTACTCATTAACATAGCCTACCTGGACGCCAAGCTTTTGAAGCAACAAGCCATATCAAGGATGCTCCTTCCCTTTCTTCATGCTTCGGAATGATCAACCATCTAAAAATCAAGCAATCATAAGAGTAATTAATCAATTACTCTTCAAATAAATATCTTTGGGAATTCAAACTCACTAATTCTACCCTAATTCAAGGTCTATATCATTCCCCAAGGTCAATTAACCATTAACTAATTCTTTCAAGCTTAACCCATCTCCATTAATGAAATTTTTATGCTAAAGGTCTCATCTTTATGGAATTCAAGATTTCCAACCAACAAAATACATAATCTAGTTTACCAAGTTCATGCTAGAAATCATTAATTTATAATCTAGAATTAGTTCTAGGTGATATTAAGAACACACATAAATTTTTCTCAAAAATCCACCATTAAAGGTTCTAACCCAAAATTTCACCATTGAAGGTCTTTCTAATGATTCTAGGATGTTAAAGGATTAAAGACGAAGAAGATGATGGAAAAACTTACCTCCACGAAGGACGTTCACCCTAAACCTTGGGAAATCATCTCTCTAGGGTTGGGGAATGAAGTTTTGGGGTTTTGGACGTTAAAATCGGCTAAAACTGATTTAAATACCACCAAAATTCTCGCTACAGAGAAATTTCAGTTTCAGCCCGGACAGTGTTTGGTAAAACGGTCATAACTGTTTACTCCAAACTCGGATTGATGAACAGTTTATTGAGTTGGAAAGAAGACTTAGAGATATTTGATATGGTGGGTATTAGGCCCCCTAAATCCTTATATTCTAGGAGATATGATCGTTTGAAGTTGGCTCTAGTAGAAACCTATATCGAAACTCTATCGGTTAAAAATATTTTCAACTTAACTTTGTGCTAGGGATATAGTACGACCTTAATTCATATCTAAAGAACTTTCAAATCAAAAGATTGATATTAGTACTCATGAATAATTAAATTCATCAGGCTTGAGTCTATCTAGACACATAGAAAGGCTAAAATCTTCGCCGAAAAGCTTAAGGTGACACAATGAACAAAATGATGGCTATTTTGGATTGAAGTTAATATTGAGAAACGAAGATTAAGAATTTTCATGAATTTATCATGGATAATTTATTAACGACGAAATGGGTCGTTACATTATACAAAGTCGATGAATGGTCGCCAATTATACTTACATTATCTATGGGCGAATTTAGAATTTTAAAAGATTGATTTACTATTATGAATAGATGGGTTCAAAATTATGTTAAAGTTTAACTTTTATATTTGTATCATGAACCTATTACACTTTTGAAATTGTGAAAATTTCATGAATTACTATATTTTACTAAGCTATTTACCAAGGGCAACTACTGTTTCAATAACTACTATTCGTAGCAAAATATTTGTAGCCTAAAGTACTTCCAGTGTTTAAGCATTTGGTAATATGAAAGTCAAGTTAAAATTGTCTATTATTTGACAATTCCCAAGAAATTTATAAAAGACAAGACTAAGGAGGAGGAGGGGGGGGGGGGGGGGGGAACAGAAACACAAGTAGAGAGAAAAAGGAGGAGAAAAATAACAAAAGCAAAGGCTAAGCTAACTATGGTGACAGTAACAAGAAACTAAAGATTGTAGCAAACAACTAAATAACAAGTACTATTAATGGTGAACTAGTGATCACCTTTGCAAAATATTCATCAACATCCATAGCTAGAGAAAAAAAAAGCCTTGACTAACTCTATGCCAACAATCATGATAAGATAAAAGTACAACTGTTCTTCAAAATAACTAAATATAAAGAACACACATTTAACCATGAGTACTCATGTTCGAGAATGAAAGGGAAATTTGTGGGAAGATGAAAAGGAAGTATTTATAGCAGAAATTTTGAGAGCTTTGGAAATGTCGATTGTGAAATTGACCACGAATAGAGGTAATGGATGTTACGAGGAAAGATAATGGGGGTATGTGGTGTTGGGTTCGAAATCGGTAGGGTGTCATGCGGAAGCTTATAGTTTGCAAACCATAAAGACGATAATTCGGATGACAAATAAAAACATACTAAAACATATTATTGATAGGGTTTGGCCAATTGGCTTACATATGAAAAACTAATATTGTTTAAAACATAAAAATCTATTGGGAGAAATCTCCCCCTAAACAAGACTCTTTGATGACTACATTATGGATGCTATTGTGTTGTGATATGAGAAGGGGGGTCTTCTATTTATAGAGGTTCAAATCCTTTCCTCCAAGAAAGAGGTTAGCCAGATATGGAAGAGTTTTGTATTTTCCTTTTAGGAAAAGTAAAAGTAATTATGGTATTACTTTTATTTTCCTTACAAGAAAAGTAAAAATTAAATTTGGTAAGAAAATCAGGGCAAAACCCCTAACATGTGGAACCTACGTGAGGGATTAATGTGTCATGGTTTCATGACACTTTTGATGCCTAAAACATTGAAACTATGCAATAACTTGGGTGAGTATGGTTGGTATGATGTGTTTTCTGTTCTATATTGCAGGAGAATAAGTTTTGGAGGCAAAATGGACAAAAAAGAAGAATCACGCCCGAGAACGAAGTGTCTGAAGACGAAAGAACTAGGGTCTGCACCAGAAGGTGACTCACCACTAGACTCACGTGCCGTGAGTCCACTCACGCGACGTGAGTGGTTGCCGTGAGTCCGCTTCAGAGAATGTTCCAAGTGTATGATTTCCACGACTGGACCCACGTGACGTGGCTTGGTTCCACGACACCAAGTCACGATACTGTGGAGGGTTGCCGACTCTGTTTTCCTATTTTGACTAGGATAGGATTCGTCTTGTATCTATAAATACCCCTTAGTTGTTTTATGTTCAAGAGTTAGTCATTAAATTATTTTGAGATAGTTTTTCATTATTTTGAGTTCATAAACACATTGTTGGATTTTGTAATCTTGGAACATCAATTCCAGGGTTTTATTCATTATTGAGATTTCAGAGTTTCTTCTTTATTGTGAGGTTACAACTATGTTTTCATCTTCGAATTCCTCTTGTGTTCTTGCAATCATGAACAACTAAACCCGTCAAATAGGGTTGTGTGAACCATGAGGAATTAACGAAACAGGTTAGGTGCAACGCAATTCTGAACCGGTGTTATGCATGTATTGTTATTGCCTTCGTTATAATTGATCTTCTAACGGTTGCAAACGTTAGAAGCTCTCCTGTATTCTAAACTTGCTTGAGAGGGAAGTAGAGATTAGGAAAAGGAAATATCAACAGAGATTTGAAGCTATCAACCTTCATATCATAACTTGAGCCATAACAGGGATAGTTAATTCGAGATCAAGAACAAGGGCTAGTAGTACGACACTCGGAGACCGAGAGGAGAAGAGTGAAATTCGTCTAACCAAGGTCGAGAGACGATTAGATGAACATATCTTGTTAGATCTTGCATGCAACACAACGGGACAGTTTTTCCAGCACAAGTAACCGATAGAGTTAAGGAATCATTGGGGATCATAGTCTTAGTATATTTCTCATATTGAAAACAAATCCAAAGTCTCAACACTTGTTACTAGTACTACTTGCTTACAAATACTTTCCTATTTTTACTTATTTGCCAATTACTCGGACAAGAACTTAACCTAATTTCGTCTTATTCTCTGTGGAATCGACCCCAACCTAGTTGGGTTCTATATTTGATACAGCGACCGCTTTATACTTCTTAGGAGGCATATTTTGGGCGACATTAAATTTTGGTGCCGTTGTCGGGGAATACGGTTACGGAGTTGATTAGTTTATTTGTTGGAGTTGATTGGTATTGTTTTTCTATACTTTTAAGGGCACACGCCGGTGTATACCCAATACTAGGAGTCAAGGCAATCCCCTGATTGCACTTGATCTTGAAATAGAAAGGACTCTGAGAGCTAATCGAAGAATGATGAATACCGATGAAGTTCAAGATCCTGCCGCCGTGGGAGACATTCATAATCAACCAATTAATCCAGTTGGTCATGAAACAACAGACCAAACTATGGCTCGGTTAACATGAGAAGAGCAAGCTAGACAAGCTGCTCTTAGGCAAGTAGAGAGAGATAATCGAGCTATGCAAGAGGCAGCCCAATGACTGGCTAAAGCTGAAGAGAGACAAAGAAGACTGAGAGCTCACCAACCACCTCAAAGACCTATGTGCTAGTTTATGATGATCCTGAGGAAGAAGATGTTGCCTTTTCGAGCCAATAGAGACTGGTGTCATTATTCTACCAGAGTTACCTCAGGGCACTAAGTTTGACATTACAAGTGCCATGATTCACCTGCTAAAATTGAAGGGTGTGTTCGCCAGTCTTCCTACTGATGATCCAAACATGCACGTGATGAATTTTGTGGGGGTCTGCACTTCATATAATTTGCCTGGAGTTGACCGAGAGTCTATTCGATTGAGATTGTTTCCATTCTCTCTAACATGAGAAGTGACTTTGTGGTTGACAGAATTACCACGAGGTTCCATCACTACTTGGTAAGAGTTAAGAAATTAATTTCTGGAAAGATTTTTCCACCTTCCAAGATGCTACAGTTGAAGGATGAAATTTACAACTTCAGACAACTACATTCTGAAGCACTTTACGAGACATGGCTAAGATTCAAGAAGAAACTATAGAATGTGCCAAATTATAGAATGAGTGGTAGGAATTTACTTGAAATCTTCTACAGGGCTTTAAATGCCAACACGAAGGCGGTAGCAGATACTATCATTGATGGAGCATTCATGAGTCTGAGATGGGAACGAGCTTCAGAGATATTAGATCGTATCACCAAGACCAACCAAGGATGGCATACTCGGAGGCAGAAATGCCTGCTGGCACATATGCTATTGGAGCCTCAGCAGCACAACGAGCTTTGGATGAATCTGTAGCTCAAGAGGTCGCACAACTGAGGACAAAAATTAGTTTATTAGCTAAACAGATAGTGGCCAGAGATGCTGAAAAGGTGCATGTTGTAGGTGCACAAGGTAAAACACCTAGGCATGATGATAGTGAATCTGATGAGGAGTCTAAGTACCTTGATCGAGAAGTGGCGGGTTTTCGAGCCAAGTGTCAAGGGTCTAATCAAGACTCTTGGAACTCAAGGCAAGAGAATCAAGGTCGGAACTACTATGGAGAAAATTACAACAAGTCGAGATATAGAGATAGAGAATGAGATCGTAACGGTGATTGGAGACGGAAGGATGATTATAAAGAGAAGAGTGGTGTATATGTTCCACCAGGAAACCACGATGCTAACTATGAAAATTCAAGAATGGAAGCCCTTCTCAATAAACTGGTTAAAGGGTCAGAGAGTCAAGAACATTGCTTGAAAGAGATTAGGTCAGACATCTCAGGAATAAGTCAGAAAGTAGAATCCCATTCGACTGTTATTAAACAGTTGGAGCAACAGTTCGGGAAGATATCAGTGGCATTGAACCAACGTCAGCTAGGTACCCTTCCAAGCAACACCATCCAGAATCCAAAGAATGATAGTCATTGTCTGGACATTACTACTAGAAGCAGGAAAGGCACAATTGATCCATCTATACCTGTAGATAGTAGTAAGGCCAATGAGCCGATGATAGTTGATGTAGAAACTGAGATAGAGCAGGATAATTCGAAGGTCAAAACAGTTTCAAATCCTCATGATACTGGCAAAAAGGCGAAATCTGAAAAGTGACAGGAAAAGAAGGTCCCACAAATGCTGAAAACTATCCCACGACCTCCTCCTCCCTTTCCTTAAAGATTGAAAAAGAAGGCTAAGAAAGGCAAATATCAAAAATTTATCACAATGTTGAAAGAGTTGTCCATACACATCCCTCTTGTTGAGGCATTGGAACAGATGCCAGGTTACGCAAAGTTCATGAAAGACTTGGTGACGAAAAAGAGAACTGTCAATTTTGAGCCGGCAGATAACCCACATCATTGTAGTGCAGTTGCTTCGCGTTCCTTAGTTGAAAAGAAGGAGGACCCAGGAGCTTTCACAATTCCTTGTACTATCGGGTCTTACAACTTTGCTAAAGCACTTTGTGATTTGGGTGGTAGCATTAACTTAATGTCGTTAGCTGTTTTCAAATATTTAGGGTTGGGAGCACCAAAACCAACCTCTATGAGACTTCTCATGGCAGATAGGACTGTAAAAAAACTGGTGGGCATTTTGAATGATGTTTTGGTAAAAGTTGCATCTTTCATATTTTCGGCTGACTTTGTGATCCTAGATTGTGAAGTTGATTTCGAGGTTCCCATCATATTGGGAAGACCATTCCTTTCCACTGGTCGTGCATTGGTCGAAATGGAAACAGGGCAGATGAAATTCAGGTTAAATAATGAACAAGTCACGTTCAATGTTTGTCGTTCCATGAAGCAACCAAAAGATATGCGGGTGATTTCGGTAATAGATGTAGTTGAGGATAGTGATATTGTCGTGTCTTTTAAAGAAAGGTTGGGGGTAGAAGCTCTTGCGGCCGTGATTATGAATTTTGATAGCGACGGTATTGAGGAATACGATGAGATGGTTGGTACACTCACTGGTAAGGGATCCTACACTGATGCTCCAAAGAAACTTGATCTCGATTTGAAGAATAGAGTGACCCCACCAGCTCGTCCTTCTATTGAGGAGCGTCCAGTTCTGGAGCTTAAGGCTCTTTCGGCTCACCTTCGCTACACATTTTTGGTAGCCAACAACACCTTGCCTGTGATTATTTCTGCTAAATTGGTGGAGTGGCAAGTAGAGGCTCTGTTTTTGGTATTGAGAAGACTTAAGAGGGCCATTGGTTGGTCCATTGCTGATATTATAGAGATTCCACCCGGCATTTACACTCACAAAATTCAACTTAATCTGGAGTGCATATGAAGCATTGAGCACCAACGTCGTCTAAACCCACCGATGCAAGAGGTTGTGAAGAAAGAGATCATCAAATGGTTAGATGCAGGTATGGTTTACCCCATTGCTGATAGCAAGTGGGTGAGCCCAGTTCAATGTGTACCAAAGAAAGGAGGAATCACTGTGGTTCCAAACGACAAAAATGAGTTAATCCCAATGAGCCCGGTTACTGGATGGAGAGTTTGCATGGATTATCAAAATCTGAATTCTTGGACAGAAAAAGATCATTTTCCTATGCCCTTCATGGATCAGATGTTAGACCGTCTTGCTGGTAGAGGATGGTATTATTTTCTCGATGCCTATTCGGGGTATAGTTAAATTTTCATTGCTCCCGAAGACCAAGAGAAGACCACTTTCACTTGTCCATACGGGACATTCGCGTTTAAAAAGATGCCCTTCGATTTATGTAATGCACCGGCCACTTTCCAACGTTGCATGATGTCTATTTTCTCCGACATGGTGGAAGACACTATTGAGGTTTTTATGGATGATTTTTTAGTGGTGGGAGACTCATTTGATGATTTCTTGGCACACCTTGCTAGTGTGCTGCAAAGATGCGAGTAGTGCAATTTAGTGCTAAATTGGGGAAAATTCCATCTTATGGTAAATGAGGGTATCGTATTTGGGCATCAGATCTCAAAGAAAGGTATTGAAGTTGATAAAGCAAAGATTGAGGTGATTGAAAAGTTACCTCCACCTATCTCTGTGAAAGGAATTCAAAGTTTCTTGGGACATTCTGGATTTTATAGAAGATTCATCAAAAACTTCTTGAAAATTGCTAATCCGTTATGCAAGCTTTTAGAGAAGGAGGTGAAGTTCGTGTTCGGTGAGGCATGTCTAAAAGCATTTGAGCGTTTGAAAGAGAAGTTGATTTCAGCCCCTATCATTGTTTCACCAGATTGGACGATGCCTTTTGAGGTTATGTGTGATGCTAGCGGGGTGGCTTTGGGTGCAGTCCTTAGCCAAATACATGAGAAGATTTTACATCCGATTTACTATGCTAGCAAAGTGCTTAATCCATCTCAAAAGAATTACACTGTGACTGAACAGGAATTGTTGGCAGTGGTCTTTGCTTTTGAGAAATTCAGATCTTACTTGATTGGCACGAAGGCGATTGTGTATACAGATCATGCAGCTCTTCGGTATCTTATGTCAAAAAAGGATGCTAAGCCAAGATTGATTCAGTGGATGCTTCTACTGTAAGAATTTGATTTTGAAGCCAAGGATCGGAAAGGAATCGAGAATCAGGTTGCGGACCATCTATCACGCCTTAAGGAGGAGGCCATGCTTAAATTAAGGGATGATCTTGATATTGATGATTCTTTTCCAGATGAGCAAGTGCTGGCAGCATCGCAAGACTTAGTCCCTTGGTTTGCAGATTTTGCCAACTTTTTGGCAAGTGACCTAGTCCGGGAAGACATGTTATATCAGCAGAGAAAGAGATTCATGCATGAGGTGAGAAAGTTCTTTTGGGATGAACCTTATTTATTAAGGGTGTGTGCTGACGGTATGATTTGAAGATACATTCCAGAAGTCGAAATGATGAATATTTTAGAAGCATGTCATTCATCCCCAGTTGGGGGTCATCATGGAGGTGCGCGAACTGCTCATAAGATCTTACAATGCGGGTATTACTGGCCCACCATTTATAAAAATGCTCATGATTATGCTCAGGCTTGTGACCAATGTCAAAGGCAAGAGAATATTTCACGCAAACACGAACTTCCTATGACATCTATCCTTGAGCTCAAATTTTTTGATGTAAGGGAAATTGACTTTATGGGCCCTTTTATGAGCTTACATGGGATGAAATACATTTTGGTAGCTGTCGACTATGTTTCTAAGTGGGTAGAGGCAATTGCGCTTCCCAATAATGAAGGAAGAAGTGTCACGACATTCTTGAAGAAGAACATATTTTCACGATTTGGTACACCCCGAGTAATCATTAGTGATGGAGGATCCCACTTCTGTAATCGGCTGTTCAAGGCCCTGCTTGAAAAATATGGTTTTAAACATAAGGTGGCAACACCTTACCATCCTCAGACAAGCGGGCAAATTGAGGTGTCAAATCATGAGATCAAATCCATTTTGGCAAAAACGGTGAATGACAATAGAACTGATTGGGCACGAAGATTGGATGATGCATTATGGGCATATCGAACTGCTTTTAAGAAGTCAATTGGTGCATCACCATATCAGTTGGTTTTTGGTAAATCGTGCCATTTGCCTGTCGAACTTGAATATAAGGCATTATGGGCATTGAAAAGATTGAATCTGGAATGGAGTGATGCAGCTAAATTGAGACTTGAGTAGATGAATAAGATGGATGAATTTTGTCTCCGGGCCTATGAAAATTCAGCAATATATAAAGAGAAGATGAAATTATATCATGATCGGCGAATTGAGAAACGAAAGTTTCAACCGGAGATTTGGTACTACTTTACAACTCAAAGCTTCGCTTGTTTGCTGGAAAGTTAAAGTCCAAATGGTCCGGACCATTCACAGTGGTCAGGGTATTCCCACATGAAGCAATTGAGCTAAAAGGTGATGATAAAGTTCTATTCAAGGTCAATGGGCAGCGTGTAAAGCATTATATGGGAATCATAGAAGAAATAAGCACTTGTTTGGAGCTTGAGCTTGATGAAGTCTAAGTAGTCAAGTTAATCATGTCGTACTACGATGTTAAATCAGGCGCTTCATAGGAGGCAACCCATGGGCTGGTTGGTGAAGTTGAGTAACCAAGTTAGCCGTGTCGTGCTGCGACATTAAATAAGGCGCTGCTTGGGAGGCAACCCAATGTTTTCTTATGTGTGATCTGAGCATTGGCGGATACGTTCACTGATATTCGCTGTATTGAACTGAATATGTGTCAGTACTGCCCACAGAAGTGATTTACGAGACGTAAGTTCACCTAAGTAACGTGGACTGGTACCGTAGAAGTCAGAGGAAAATTTTCACCTGCAGAAGTTAACCTACGCCATAGACCTACGTGAACCCACGTTACGTGGGTGGTATCATGAGAAGCAGAAAACTGCAGGTACCCGAGACCCGACCCGACCCGATCCAACTCTTCATATATTTTGATACTCCCCTCAAATCCGACCCAATTTTAATTGCAACTCATTCATCTCAAATTCGAATCCTAAAAATAAATCCTACTTCCAATAATTCACCAAATTCTCATACCTTCGCTCCTAAATTCTTAAAATTCCCAAAGATCAAATTCAAAATCCTCAAATTCCCTCACACCAATTTCGAATTTCCCCAATTCTTCACCACCTAAACCCACCCAACCCGTGAATCCGACCCCCCAGACTCGAATTCGACCCCCCAGACCCGTACTTGACCCCACCCGACCCAAAATTCCCAAAACTTGACCCAACTACCTGTTCCAAACTCCTTACAATGCCGCCCAAATCGAACCCCAAACATGGAGACATGGGTTCTTCGTTGAGAATTCGAAGCAAAAATCCTGAATTTACAACAAAGTTGTGTGATGAATCGTCCGGGTCAGACCCAAGTGGGTCCGAGAAGGTGTTTGAGATTACAGCTGATGATACTGCACTGGTACCTCGCACCACGAGGTTATAAACTCGGGCACAAGCTACTGCCCGGGCCGCACTTCAGCCTATTCCGCAGTCTGTCAAGCCGGCTATTCCTGATCAGTCTTCTGAGTCTGCCCCCCAGTCTGAAGAGGGGGAGGATGATTCAGTATCTGGATCTGCAAATAGTACTACAGGGCAGGGTTATTCTGTGGCAGAGGCTACAACATCTCTTTCAGGCACTGGTGACCAAAATGCTCCGACATCCTCGCAGAGAAGGGACAACCAACGATGGTATGTTCAGGGCATGCGAGACTTTTATGACAGGGATGCCCAGCTTACTGAGCGGGGCGTGTGTAGAAGAAGTATTACGGAGGAGCCCCGATATTGGATAGAGGAGTTAAAGGCATTGCCCGATATTTGGACTGTGTTTGATCAGTATGGATTTGGATGGATGACGGAGCCTCCTGGTCGCTATAGCCTAAAATTGGTCCGAGAGTTTTATGCATCCTACTCTGCATCTATTGAGTTGATCACACCGGTTGAGCAGCCGCTCCGGGATCAGCCACCATTGACTCACACTTTGGTTCGGGAGACTAGAGTCGATATATCTGAGTAGACCATCTACAGCTTATTGTTTGGTGCTGACCGTCCATTGCCAGCTACGACTGCTGAGTTTGATCACCGTATAGAAACTGTCAGAAATAGGATTAAAATAAGGGATGCTGATCAGAGGTTGGAGTTACTAAAGTGGATTGTTGGTTATATAGCGGAGGAGGGTGTTGATGCTAGTTGGGTGACTGGGAAGCTGGATATAAAGAAGTCCACACTCTATTTTGCTGGCAGGTTTTGGTGGTCGGTTGTTAAGCATCGTTTGGGACCTACTAACACTGATAATTCCCTCACCTTGGATCGGGCTGTTGTGGTAGCTAGCCTCATCGTCGGTTATGAGATTAATATCGCCCAGTACATTATTAGGGAGATCCATGAGCGTGCCTTTCTAGACTTTACCAGTATTCCCTTCCCTTGTTTGATTCAGACCCTGTGTGATAGGGCTGGTGTGGTTAAGCTACCTACTATAGATCACTATATTGA
This sequence comes from Capsicum rhomboideum, assembly GCA_031232105.1. Lineage (NCBI taxonomy): Eukaryota > Viridiplantae > Streptophyta > Magnoliopsida > Solanales > Solanaceae > Capsicum > Capsicum rhomboideum. The sequence continues at coordinate 5,289,613 of CP124710.1, read as the reverse complement.
GGTGACCCGCATAGCAGATATTGGGTTGATGCAGCAACGGGGAGCTAACCCCATTGTTCCACGAAGGTCTCAACCTTCTAGGTCATCAGGCGCAGCCTTTTTGATGGGCCTGGAGATAGGGACGAGTCGGTTAGTACACCTATGCCTATTCCAGTACCAATGAGCGTACCTGATACTGTTCCTACACCTGCTGAGGGCACAGGCCCGGTGATTGATGATGCGACTCCAGGCACTACCGTACCACCACTCCCCTCTGGTATGGTTTCGATTTTGTGGGACTTTCTGCAGCAGCTGGTTGATCGGCAGACACAGATGTTTGAGCGGCAGGCCCACACAGAGGCCCAGATCGCTAAGTTGGTATCCCAGCTTAAGCCATGGGTTGGGACCACGGTAGAGGCTGCTGAGGCTAGAGTGGAGACCCGTATGTCTGCGTCTATGGATAAGTGTATGCGAGAGCTGCATGGACGGATAGATAACTTTGAGGCGCGGATGGCTACTCGATTGAGTTAGGCTCAGAGTCCTGATATGACAGGATTGACACAGGAGGTAGCTACGTTGAGAGAGGAGGTTAGGGCTTTAGCATCGAGCAACACTCCTGTCATTCCACCTATGCCCGTTTTCGACTCCGATGCGGCCAGTTTTCGAGGTGGATTTGTTTGCAGATGAGGAGCCTCCTGTTGATAGAGGCAAAAGACCATGCAGTCCGGAGGAGCAGGTTGATAGTGGTGTCTAGTATGAGGGTGATCTTCGGAGAGCGGTTAAGGCCTCCAGGTTGGAGTACCATACTAGTCAGATCGCTCAGGAGCAAAGGGCACGAGGTGCATTCTCTAGTTAGGCAACCCCTCCACCGAATGCACCTAGCAGAGCACTCAAAGAGCATGCCGATGATCTTGATAGGGGCAGGCCCACTTTCGGCACCTAGGGCGTTGCATGTATGTCTTCACCCCTAACATTTTTTATATTGATAGCTGTGCACTAGGGGCAGTGCACCATTATTTAGTTGGGGGTGGGGGTATACCACCACTTGGGGGGTTTTGTTGCCGTTCTTCTTTTCCCCTTAGTGTGCTATCATAGTAGAACCTGAATGTTTAGGTTGTTATTTATAGTATTTATGTGTTTTCTTGTTTAATTGGGAGAAAAATAGGGGAACCTTAGTGCAGTCTAGTTTTGAACAAGTTATGTTATTTGATTATTTGAAGGATACCCCTCCTGAAGATTTTTTTTTAAATGTGTGTGTAGCATGTTAGTTTGTGACAGCTGTTGGATCTTGCTATGGCATTAGTATTATAAACAAACTACTGTAGCTAGCATTGCATGAATCGGATAGGGAGTAGTTGATAATGTAACCCCGTGCTATGTGTGTGTGAAGTCACTACCTAGTTCACTCTGTGTGTGAAATCCAAAACTTGCCCGGTTAGTCTTGCCTAGGTTAGAGGATAGTGGTTAGGAAAGGATCATAGGCCATTTTTGAATAAGTCCACTTTTGGCCTAAATGCCCGACTGTCACACCCCGAATCCCATCGAGGCATGATTGGCACCCGAAGCCGATATAGCCCGAGAGAACCAATCTTTACTCATGAACATTCGTATGCATGCCCTCATATGAATCTTAATCTTCCTTATACAACTATGTGGAAATCATAATCATGGAAACATATGCAATAAACATATAAAAAAAAAAAACTTGGCCGTTGGAGCCATTACGTCAAACTGAACGTACACTTCTATCATTCACATACCCACATATGTCTACAAAATCCTCTACAGATACATTGACCAAAACCAACTGAAAGTCGGGACAAGGCCTGCTTTATACACTGATGTATAATACCAAAGCATCTGAACAACTGTGACACGGAGAAGCCCCGAACTAAGTGGAGCTCACCAAAACTCTGCAAATGATCCCCAGTCTACCGAGGAGGTCTACTAATGCCTGCACCTACAACATGTAAAGTAAGTCCCCAAGAGGGGTCAGTACGAAGAATGTACTGAGTATGTAAGGCCATAAACAAACTGTATCAATGCGCAAGAATTTCAATGGAAGGATTATAAGAGAAAATTCCACATATGGGACCATGTACCTTTCTTTCTCTGCTATCATCTCCAATGAGTCATACATAACAACAACAATGATGTATTCACCATTATTGAACTAAAGAATGTGGGTACACTCTCTTTCTGTATGTGGGATACCATGTACATTACGTTCTTTCTCTTCCCTTGCCTTTACGTTATTTTATTTTTACATTACTCAAATGCTGTTACTGTTAGGTCCCTCATCATGCAGGTGATCTTGTCACCCCATGGATAAAATCATGTCATCATGTAGGTGTTCATTGCACCCCATGGATACATCATGCAGGTATTCTTTTTACCCCATGGATAAGATCATGTCATCATGCAGGTGTTCTTGCACCCCATGGATAAATGGCCATCATCATGCAGGTATTTGTACCCCATGGATAAATTATCATCATCATGTTGGGATCGAGTCGAGCTAGGCTTATGCCCCTAGACTTGCCACCCATAAATCAATACGTCGGGATCGAGTCGAGCTAGGCTTATGCCCCTAGACTTGCCACCCATAAATCAATCATTAACCACATTTGCATTACTTTATTCTTACTTCATTTCTTTACTTTGAGATTGATACCATTACTAGTGAGAGATTGATACTTTTGCAAATGAGAGATCGATACAATCACTTGTGAGAGATTGATACGTTGCTAATACTTTGGATAATCATAACTTTACTAGAAGCTTTGGATCAATAATCAATGAGTGAGAAACATGTGAATAACTTGGCAACATAACATTATTGGAAACATAGCCTTCATGGAAACATAACACTATTGGAACCATTGGAAAATAAGCAATGAACAAGATACATAAGTACAACCACTATTGGAACATTGGAACATGACCTCATTTGAGCTTTTGGAACACTAACCATGAATATGAGACATGCCTAGAACTCTATTGGAACTTTGGATCATGACACTAATTGGAACACACCCATATACTTTACCTTACTCTTGTACTTTATGAGAATAACACCTTAGCCAAACACGTACTTACATGCACATCTCACTTCACCCCTTTATCTCATGAGATTGACAATTTCACTCTTATTACTCTTATGAGATTTATACTCTTACAATTGGCACAAGGATGATCATCATACCATAGGACTCATAACATGATTGGAACAATGATATGCAACTAAACAAGCTCTCTTTACCTCATTACTCGTGGTGAGATAGTTCTCTTAGATTTTTCAACACTATGACAGCTTAGGAACTTCAGTCAATAAATAAGAACTAAGTGGGTCATAATTCGTCTAGGAGTAAAACACATTGAATAATAATATGTATCAACCTTAGTTGGAATACTACAGAACCCCTTTGGAATAGTACACTTTTGGAACCTTAGGATAATGATCATTTGGAATTCTTGACATATTAGCCAATGAACGTGGGTCAACCAATGGACATGAGTCAATCAATGAACATAAGTCAACCAATAAGCATGAGTCATATAATTCACCATTGACCAATGAATAGGTAACATGTGAGTAACATTAGCCAACTACCGAATACGGAATACCTTAGAGCATTTCGGAATCAAAGAAGTACTACGACAATGTGGACAACATATGTTGCAGAAAGAGATAGAAAGGTAACCTTACATACCTTATCTTCCCAATGTAAGTACACAATCAAATATGTGAGCGCAACAAGTCCGCTCCTTCTTTACGTTTCACTCTACATCACAAGTACATAATGGAACCAACATTAACCACCAACTACCTTACAAATGCATACAATATCAATAAGTCACATGTTTGGCTTGAACATGTTATTTCTTTCTCTACAATACCATTTACGGCATGGTCATATCAATAATACCACAACATGCCCAACATTGACCATATGTCACCCCAAGTTCATACCTTCCACTCTCACCATCACAACATCATAATTATACCATCAATTACTTTACAAATGCATATAATATCAATGAGTTACATGTTTGCATTGCCCTTGTCAAATCCATTGATCATACTAATATTCCAAAAATGTCATAATATTCCCAACATTGACCAACACATGACAATTGATACATTTCACCACAACATTTCTCCTTTACACTTTCTTATCCATAACACATCACAAATAACCCATCAAGTGACCTTAATACAACTCATAACACATATCGGCCAAAATCCCACAATTTACACTTTTAGAAAAATAACAAGTTTAATAACAAAATCACTCCATACATGCTCATATTTTGTCCATACCATTCACTTTCATCAAGACATCAAGTCACCTTTGAAGTTTAATTCACAAAAATAACACATCTTTACCAAAACACAAAAGTGCACCACTTACACTTTTAGACATAACCATCATGATATACATGCTCTCCCATACATATAATATATGAATCCATAAGCATAATTACTTACCCAATCTTTCAAATGAGTGATCTTGCCCCAAAGATGACTTAGGGTTTGAAAGAGCCCAAAGGGAGCTTTCTTGAAATTTCTAGAAAATGAGAAAATGTGATGTGTGTCTTTATGAAATAAAATCTGATTTTTGTGACCCTTTTATAGACACTAACTCATCCTTATCCACTCTTTAAAGTATTAAATACTATATCTAGAAGGTCAAGGGAAGAATGGGTCATTTGACCCTTTCTTGGCCCATATCTTTTAGTCCATTTTGGGCCTCAATTTGGGCCCAATAACACATCTCAACTTAGCCCACAAATTTTCATGCATAATCCCTCATATATCACATGTATAAATAATTCCATAATGTCACGACAATATTCTCTTACGAGATCCTCATTCGTCGTCTCGATCGCAAAATAGGAATTTTAGTCGCTCATGACTTCATTAAACATTTTTGGTAAGTACTTGTATTCCATGGTTTGATCATGTAGAAGTATGTAGGATTATATTGAAGTGTTTGAAGCCTTCACAATGCTCAAAGAACTCCAAAGAACCAAAAGAAACCATCTAAGAATCGTCGTAGAATTGCGTCGCGAAACGAGCTCGGGAAGGCAAAATATTTGTTCCTTGAGCCACTGCTGCAAAACAAGACAGTGGCGCAAGAAATGCACCCTCTCTGATCTCAGAGGCTTGCGCCACACCCCCTGAAATAGGGCAGTGGCGCAAGTTTCCATGTCTTGCTGAATTTTTCGGCAATTTTTCCAACACTTGCGTATCGTCCAACACCTTATCAAAACACTATAAAATACTTACTTAGTGACCTTAATCATCAAGTAAACATGACTCCAAGTCACCAAATAAGGGTATAATGTGTACGGGGTATTACACAAATGCTCCACGAAACCACTAAACACTTCCTATGAAAGGCTCGTCACATGTACAAGGCCAAAGTTTTAATTTGTCTCATCTTTAACATTTCCAAATACATACTTATAACTCTCGACACTTACGAAAAGATTATTCAACATCATCAAATAGGATTGGGAAGATACGGGGTGTTACACCGACCAAATGAAATAAATATCCCTTGATCCCGATTTTGAGCCTTAATCTTTCTATTTCTTTCATTAGCCTATTGACTTTTCCATTTTGACTTATAATGAACCTGTCTTGGCCCTAGTCCCTCCTTGGACATTGTGTACCTCAACTCAGACAAATTGACTAAGTTGAGGGTGGCTATTATAGGGGTGCGTAAATTGATTTGGGCATGAATAAGGGGTTAGTAAAAGAAAAAGAGAACAGATTGGGTGGAAGAAAAAGAAAAAAAAAAGAAAAAAAATCACACCCAAAGTCTGAAAATAAATGAAGGAGAATAAGGGAGAATAAAATGAGAATAGTTGGAAAGTGGAGCCAAAAATAGTGTAGTGTCAAGGAGGGTTGAGTCATCATTCTCATATGTACCATACCCATCCCCAAGCCTACATTACAAGCCAACAAAAGTCTTATAGTGATCCTAGTCCAACTGTCTAAAAAATCAAGGCATAGAAAATAAGGGCAAGCCTATGGTATTTCATGCACACCGTTTGAACTTCTTTGTGAGAGAGAATGTTTTGACCGAGTCCCTGCTATGAGATTCATTATCATACTGTGAGTGTATGGGACGTCTTTGTTGTGAGAGTACATAGGTTACATTGTTAGCTGCTATCTGTTCGGATAATGTCATTTGCACATATGCTTAGTTGTTTGTTCATAATCTCATGCCATCACTTGATCCCTTCTAAGTCATGATAATATGTTGCATGCATGCACACTGAGGTTTTAATTTGTAAATAGGAAGGGTCAGAAAATTTTTTTGAGGTCAAAAGTAAATGTGTTGGCTGCAGTAGGTCCTTTAGGTTTCTTTTAGTTAAGCATCATTGTGTTTATTTTGTTTTGGTCGCCTGAGGACATGCAAACATTCTAAGTTGAGGGTGTTGATGTGTCATGGTTTCATGACACTTTTGATGCCTAAAATATTGAAAATATGCAATAACTTGGGTAAGTCTGGTTGGTATGACGTGTTTTCTGTTCTATATTGCAGGAGAATAGGTTTTGGAGGCAAAATGGACAAAAAAGAAGAATCACGCCCGAGAACAAAGTATCTGAAGACGAAAGAACTAGGGCCTGCACCAGAGGTGACTCATGACAGGACTCACGTGCCGTAAGTCCACTCACGTGACGTGAGTGGCTGCTATGAGTCCACTTCAGAGAATGTTCAAAGTGTCTGATTTCCATGACTGGACCCACGTGACGTGACTTGATTCCACGATACCAAGTCACGATAGCGTAGAAGGTTGCCGACTCTATTTTTCTGTTTTGACTAGGATAGGATTCGTCTTGTATCTATAAATACCCCTTAGTTGTTTTAAGTTCAAGAGTTAGTCATTACATTGTTTTGAGATAATTTTTCATTATTTTGAGTTCATAAACACATTGTTGGATTTTGTAATCTTGGAACATCAATTCCAGGGTTTTATTCATTATTGAGATTTCAGAGTTTCTTCTTTATTGTGAGTTTACAACTATATTTTCATCTTCGAATTCTTCTTGTGTTCTTGCAATAATGAATAGCTAAACCCGTCAACTAGGGTTGTGTGAACCATGATGAATTAACGAAACGGGTTAGGTGCAAAGCAATTCTGAACGGGTGTTATGCATGTATTGTTATTGCCTTCGTTATAATTGATCTTCTAACGGTTGCAAGCGTTAGAGACTCGCCTGTATTCTAAACTTGCTCGAGAGGGAAGTAGAGATTAGGAAAAGGAAATATCAACAGAGATTTGAAGCTATCAACCTTCATCTCATAACTTGAGCCGTAACTGGGATAGTTAATCTGAGATCAAGAATAAGGGTTAGTAGTGCGACACTCGGAGACCGAGAGGAGAAGAGTGAAATTCGTCTAACCAAGGTCGAGAGATGGTTAGATGAACATATCTTGTTAGATCTTGCATGCAACACAACGGAACAGTTTTGCCAGCACAAGTAACCAGTAGAGTTAAGGAATCATTGGGGATCACAGTCCTAGTATATTTCTCATATTGAAAACAAATCCAAAGTCTCAACACTTGTTACTATTATTACTTGCCTACAAATACTTTCCCCTTTTTACATATTTGCCAATTACTCGGAAAGAACTTAACCTAATTTCGTCTTATTCCCTGTGGGATCGACCCCAATCTAGTTGGGTTCTATATTTGATACAACGACCGCTTTATACTTCTTAGGAGGCATATTTTGGGCGACATCGGGGATGAGAACGTTTTTTAGAGGTGTACGTCATTTGTGCTTAGTCAACTGTTCCTTTCATCTCAATTTATATGATATAGTTCGATTGAGTATGAAGTTATTCCCTCTTTTATTTTTAAAATGATTTTTTTTTAATTCTTACTTGTCACTTATGGCATGAGTATCAAGGAAAAATAATTATTTTTTCAATGTTTTACTGTAAGCATTAGTTACTTCTCCAAATCATTTTTCGATACCTAATATCAATCATTAATTAATGAGAGTAGTCAGTGGCGGATCTAGGATTTTCACTAAGGGGTAAAATATAAAGAAGTAAATAGACGAGCTAGAAGGAAGCTCGACATCTACTGTATATACATAAAAAATAATTTTAATCACATATATAAATAGTGTAGTTTTTCGTCGAAGGGATAAACCCCCAAGCCCTAAGCTAGCTCCGCCCCGAGAGTAGTGTGGTAAAATAGTCATGTCTATTATTATTTTTTTAATAGGCGTATCAAGTCAAAATGTGATAAGTAAAAATGAACGGAGAGAGTAAGAAATATAGAAAAACTTTTAAAATGTGTTATAGATGTTTGTATTCTCGTGATATTAACATTTTAAAGTTAAATTGTAAATACAAAAATATGTCATTCTTTTTGAAATCAAGTAAAAAAGAAAGTATGTCATATAAATTGAGACAGTCATAAAAGAAATTTTTTTTTTTTGAGCAATTTTCACAAATAGCTTACTTCTAAAATAATTACATACGTAATACAATAGTTTTGAAATTCGTAGTGTATGTATCATACAACATAAATTTTTGAAGATTATATATGTTAGTGTTATAAAATAGGGAAAAAGGCCAAATTTACCCCTCTATTTTGAAAAATTGGCTAAATATATCCTTCGTCATCTTTTGGGGTCAAATTTACCCTCGATGTCATACTTTGGGGCTAAATTTACCCTCGCTGTTAACAAACTTTTCACTTGTACTCTTCCTTTAATAGAAAAGTCCAAATCAATGTTAAATGTCCCATTTTTTAAAAATAAAACACACCCTAATCTAACCCATGCTACCTACAAAAAGGACACAAATAAATATACCCCTCCCTCGATTTTGTTGGTCAAATTTTCCCAACGAGATTAGGCCACTAGATATTTATCCGTGCATAGCTCATGAAAAATGAATCTGCATAAGTGCAGACACAAATAAATATACCCCTCCCTCAGTTCATAGGTCTGCACCAGTGCAGAGCTCGTGAAAAATGACACTTAGAGGGTCAAATGCAACAGATTAGGCCCACTGGATATTTCTCTGGATGATCGAGTTAAGAGGTCTCCTTATTTGTCAATCATGACATCTCTTCATTCTTCTGTCTCTATATACAATTTGGATCTATACAAATTTTTCATCTAGTCATTTGCTCAAAAAACTTATCCACTAATTCTAGAATCTAGATGCACATAGAATTGCATACCAAAATTTAAACATAACTGGAACAGGAAAATAGTTTGTACTAGACATTTTTTCTAGTTCCATGAATCTGCGTTATCCCATTCCATTTTACTTTTTGTTCATTTGTAAACAAATTACTTGCGCTGCACGTTGAAAGTGAAGTATATTTCTTCGTTGGGAAAATTTGACCAACAGAACTAATGGAGGGGTATATTTATTTGTGTTTTTTTTTGTGGGTCGGGTGGAGCGGGTTAGATTAGGGTGTGTTTTACATTAAAAAAATGAGCCATTTAATGCTGATTTGGATTTTTCTGTTAAAGAAAGGGTAGAGGTGAAAAGTTTCTTAATAACGAAGGTAAATCTGACCTCAAAGTATGAAGAAGGGTATATTTAGCCAATTTTCTATAGTAGAGAGATAAATTTGGCCGTTTTCCTTATTATCAAACATAGCTATACTTAGGGTTTTATAGCAATCCTAAAAATAAAACCTACTGCAGTCCCCTTCCTTTCTGTTATTCTTTTTCCTCCTCCCTCCTGCTCGCCCTTTTCATTCATAAATAAAGTACAGTTCATAATATTTTTTTCTACTCTTCTTACTTTGTTTTTTTATTTCTTCCACATTGAATGTCTTGTTTTTCACATAGTGGATTTTTTTTTTTTTAACAATTAAGTAAAGATTTAAAGACTGGGAGACTAGAAGAAGATACTCCATTGATAATCATTGAAAAAACTTCAAAGTTTAAGTTTAAATTGCAGGGTTTTAAAATTGTTAATTTTTAGTGGGTGTTATTTTAAATATTGGGTGTATCGTGAAAAAGTCATATCTATAATTTGAGGAATTCTGGTGCAGATTTGAGGTGAATTTGTGAATTTTTCAAAGAAAAAGTCAAGGTTGAAGATGTGTAATTGAAGCTGTCCAGCTCGACTGCATGAACAATCAATATGTATTTAAAAGGAAAAAGGGTCCGAAATATACCTGAATTTTGGTAAAAATGGTTGTAACATGCCTTAACTTTGCGGCGGTCCTATGACCCCCCTGGACTATTTATTACCGTATTTCTGCGGTATATATTTGTCTAGCTGGACCACTTACTCAGTCCATCAAATCACGGTGATTCACACGCGCCATTTAAATTAAATAAAAGGGTTTAATATGTTTCTTAATTTTATTTTAAGTCCTCATTATCCACATTTCACAAATTAAAAGGGAAAAAAACTATCTAGACAAACAAACGACCTTGCCTATTCCCCATAATTAGACAAACTTAATCATCTACCAAAATCGATCCTTTTCATCCATTTTCCTCATTTTTCAGTTTCACTCCCCTTTCTAAAAAATTTTCTTGTATTAACTTGGTAATGCACTGCTGATTTTGCTTCGTGGAGGTGTGAAAGTGCTAGTGTTGAATAAGTATTGAAGGTTAGTCATGTTTTTCATCACGCCTAAAGTTAAAATTGAAACTTTATGACGATTTCTCTAGTGTTTAGTTATATATTACTTTATTGTTAATTGTGTCATTTGAAATTTTAGCGTTTATCGAAAAATTAAGATTTTTCCCTAGTCTAAATTGATTCTTATTTTGTCGATAAATTAGAATTTTTTCATAGTCTAAATTGATTCTTCTAGTATGACCGATATATGTTTGAATAATTAATTTTCCCCAAATTATTTGAGTCGTTCTATGATTATATCGACTGTTTTCATTTTTTTGGGTTACGTACCTAATTGTCTTTCACTGTGATGGTGACTTAATTTCAGGAATGGGTGATTTTACATATATAACCTTGAGATATTATCATGGTGGGATTTTGAATATTAGGAGTCGAAAATCAAAGTATGAGGGTGAGAAAGTCACAAATATTTTTGATGTGGATGTGGATAAGATGTCTTATTTTGAGCTAATTAGCTTTTTAAAAGAGCTAGGGTATGCTACAACAAGCTACACATTTTATGTTAGGCCACCTAAAAAGGACTTTCTATTAGATATTCAAACTGATGGGGGCATTTATGAACTTTCACAATCCTTTGAAAATGAGGCTATTGTTGAGGTGTACATTTGTCACATGGTTGATCAACTTGATCAAGTTGATGGTCTCATTGGTTTGCTAGAATACACTAATACCAATGAGGAATCTTTTGTTACTTTTAATAAAGAAGGGGACAAAGGGATCCATGAAGGTGATGGGGTTGGGTTGCTGAAGAAGGGGGTGAGGGTGCTCATTTTAATGAAGCACCAACTACTGAAAATGCTGAATCTGCTGAGCTTTTTAATGCTGCATTTATTCAACCAGCAGCTAATCAAAGTGCTGGATCTGCTGAGCTTGAAAATGAGGCTGCACCTACTCAACCTGTAACTAATGAAGGTGATGCATCTGCTGCTCAGCCTAAAACTGTTGGACCTTCTCAACAAATAGCTAATCAAGGTGTTGCATCTGCTGGTGAGGCTGCAACTGCTGATGGTGATAATGAGTTACCAGTTCTTGATTCTGACCACTGAACTAAAAATAGTTCAAATTCAGACCATCAAGATCTATTTGTTGAAGATGATGCTGACTATGAAAGTGATGTGCATGAGGAGGACATAAACTTGAGGGATGAAAGGCGGACATACTAGAGAAGGAAGAAAATAGAAATAATACCAAATGACCCTAAAAGAGTTTCTCTTGGTGAAGTTGGTCCAAATTTGGCTTTGATGAGACAGAAGTTGTTGATAAAAGCTTAAAAGGTAAAGTTGTTGGGGATGAGCCTGTGTATTGCAGTTCTGATGAATATAGTGTGGAATCTGATTCAGAAGATGAGTTAGGGACAAAGAGGGATAGTAGAAAGGTAGTTTTTGATAAATCTGCTAAAATAGTTGTGTGGCAGTTGGGCATGGTTTTTGAGGAAGTGATTGAGTTTAGGGATGTTGTTACAAAATATTCACTTCAAAAAGGTGTTCAGTTAGAGAAGTATACTAATGAGTCCAAAAAGGTTAGGGTCAAATGTAGGGAAGGGTGTCCTTGGCTGTTATATGCAAGTCTTAACAAGTCTACCAATGATTTTCAGATTAAAACCTACAATCCTAAGCATAAATGTATCAAGACCACTAGAAATTACATGTGTAATGCTAAGTTCCTGTATAAGCATTATAAAGAAAGAATTACTGAGTAGCCAAACATGAGGATATTCAAATTTCAGCAACTGATTAGACAAGAGTTGGGTATACATGTTGGAATGATATTTGACTATAGGGATGAAATATTAAGGACCAATCCTGGTTCCACTTGTGTTGTGAAAGTTAATGATTCTGATGGTAGGGGTAAGCTGGTTTTTCAAAGTTTCTACATTTGTTTTGATGCATGCAAAAAAGCTTTTCTGGGTGGTTGTAGAAAATGTATTGGTTTAGATAGATGTTTCTTGAAGGGATTAACCAAAGGACAGTTGATGGTTGTTGTGGCTAAAGATGGCAATAATCAAATGTTGCCTATTTCTTGGGGTGTAGTGGAGTATGAGAATAAGAGCACTTGGACATGGTTTGTGAAATTGTTGATAGAGGACTTGGGATTAGGAGATGATAGAGATTACACAATCATTTCAGACATGCAAAAGGTATGATTTTTTGTTCATTTAGTTATGTTTAATTAATATTATGTGTAATTATGAATATCTAACTTGTTTGTGTTGAATGTTATTATCTGATTTTCAGGGTCTTAGAGCAACACTGATGGAGCTTTTACCAGAGGTAGAGCATAAGATGTGTGTAAGACACATCATTGCCAATTGGACAAAAACATGGAGAGGTTTTCAAAGAAGGAACCGGTTCTGGAAATGTGCAAGAAGCACCTTTGAGGCACAAATAAAGAAATATATGGACCAAATGGCCATGCTAGGTAATAAAAATATTGTTCCAGATTTACTACACTTTAAGGTAGAAACTTGGTGTAAAATGTACTTTAGAACTGATATCAAGTGTGATAGCATAGATAACAACATGGCTGAGAGCTTCAATGCTTGGTTCTTAGGACCAAGGCATAAAACAATTATCATTATGATTGAAGAGATAAGGGTGAAGGTAATGACTAGACTAGGTGAATTCACTAAGTTTCCAGAAACATGGTTGACAAATATATCTCCAGTGGCTTTAAGAGTAATAGAAAACAACACAGAGAAGTCAATGAAATATAATATTGAGTTCAATGGAGAGAGAGACTTTGAAAGTTCAGATGGACCATATGTACATGCTGTGGATGTGAGGAATAGAACATGTAGTTGTAGATCATAGATGCTTAAGGAAATACCCTGTCTACATGGGATTGCTGCCATACTTTACAAGAAATAGGAACCAATTGACTTTGTTGATAACTGCTATAATAAGGAGATTTATCTCAAGACTCACTGTCACTACCTTCAACTAGTGACCAACATGACCATGTGGCCAGAGTCAACAAATCCTCATGTTGAGCCACCAGTTGTTAAACCTATGCCCGGCAGGCCAAAAAAGATTAGGAATAGAGAGTTTGGTGAGACCAAAAAGTGTGGGAAAATGTCAAGAAAAGGGGTTAACATGACTTGTACCATCTGTCAAGGAAAAAGTCACAACAAAAGAGGTTGTCCTTTAAAGGTGTGTAACTTTACATGACTTGTAGCATTTCTTTGTAGTTTAATTATTTTTGAATATGTAACTACTTCACTTTTTTTGTAGGATTCTATTGGACTAAGTAGTGTTGCTTCTGGACTAAGTGATGTACCAAGTACTTCAAGACCTAAGGGGAGGCCAAGAAAGACTCCTACTACTTCTGATGTACCTCCTAGACCTAGGGGAAGGCCAAGGAAAACAACTGCTAATCCCGAAGCACCTCCTAGACCTAGGGGAAGGGCAAGAAAGACAACACATGTTGAACAAGTTGTAACACCTCCTAGACCTAGGGGAAGGACCGATGAACCAGTTGCAACACCTGCAAGAGGAAGGGGAAGGCTATGCTGAATCAGTGTCAGTTACAACACCTGCAAGACCTAGGGAAAGGCCTGCACCAGCTGCACCAATTGCAAGAGGTAGGGGAAGGGGTTTTAAAAATATTGCACCAGCTGTAAGAGGTAGGGGTAGGGGTGTTTGCACCAGCTGCAAGAGACAGGGGTAAGGGTGTTGCACCAGTTGCGATAGCTGTAAGAGGCATGGGAAGACCAAGGAAAACACCTCTTGGTGACATAGGAGTTGCAAGGAGGATAACTTTGTATGAGTGGTTTGAAAATTCAACAAGTTACAATACTTATGCTCCACCAAATCCACCCGTTTCACCTGTTCAAGCTCAATCTAGTGCATGCAGTAGAGGAGTAATTGATAAAAGGTAAAAGACAATTGGAATGGATGTTTTTGTTGCTGAAAATGGTTTCACAACATATAATGTAAGTTTTAAAAACTAAACTTAAGTTAACTTTGTATTAGAAGTTTACATGTGTATGACTTTCTTTCTTTCTTTGTCTACAACATGGTTTGCCAAGTAGTAGGATAATACATACTGGTTCTGGACAATCTATAAGGTTTACTGATATTACTGGGGACCTTGGTTACAAACCAAAAACAGGAGTAAGGTGAAGGGGCAAAAAAGCAGTCACTGGAAACCAGCTTGAAGTGATGAGAGATGAGATGATAATGAACAAAAGGCAAAAAGTGGCTTCTTCACAATCCAAGCCACAATGGAAGTAGTTTTAAAATGTTGGTAGTTTTAGAGATTGAAACTGATGTTGCATTGTTAATTGGGCAGGTTGTTTTGACAAACAAAGTAATTTACTTTAGCAAGGTTATTTTTTGTAAAGTTTTTATGATGCACTTGAAAGTTGCATCTCAGACAGTTATGCACTAATTTTGTATTGACTTATGTTGCACTTGCTATTATAATTGGATGTTTCTGTCAATTTGTGTTTACCATTTGTGGTGCTACCACATGTTTCTATCAATTTGTTTTTACCATTTGTGTTTCTATCAATAAGTACTCAAAGAAGCTTGCAATTTGAACTAAGATGTTTTATTCAGCAAAATCAAGTTCAAACCGCCATACAATAAGGAAAATTACCAAAGGCAAATTCATACTACATCACTATAGAAAATACTTCAACTTGCTATTTTGATCTAGATAGCAATACACATCATGAAAATCCTATTAAAGCTCATTTTTTTCTTCACTTCAATCATCTTCTCTGGTGTATTTCCCACCTCGTCTTTCTTCTTAACAAATGAGGTAGATTGTTCTTCCATCTTCATAATTTCTCTATCGCTGTAAGCACCAACCATTTCTTCCTTCGTCTTCATTATCTTCAATAGTTCATTCATGTCCTTCATTTTCTGCACCAACTTTGAAATAATGAACTTACATAGTTCATCAACCACACCATCCCTCCAAAGAAAATTTACACTTGTTTGATTCATAATATGGGCAAGACCAAATCTTCTTCCCAGATTATTATCGGACCAAGAAGTCTTCAAATGGAGCAAGAGACCATGACTGCATCGCACCTCCGCATTCAACATTGGATCTTTCTTGTCTAAAGAAATATTATTCAAATTCAATTTTACCTCTTTCATGGCTAACCCTAATTTAAGAAATTAGAAATTAAAAATTAGTGAGAAGAAATTAGAAAATAGTGAGAAGAAGTTTTAAACAAACAAAGAGAACCAAGAAAGATATCAGAATTTTGGAGAAAAAAAAAGAGCTTACATTCAACGACAATGGTGATAGAAGTGACATAAGTGAAGAAGAAAGGAGGTTTATACCTCTCTTTAATAAATTAAGGTAATTTATAATGAAAGGAAAAAGGAATTTAATGAAAAATATATAAAATAAAGGACACATGAGGTGCTACATGGCGATTAATGATAGGTTTATAAAAATTTCTTTAGATCCTTACGCGCTCAGTGTGCGTGTATTCACGCAGTGGTCCAGCTGGGCAGATATATGCCACAGAAATACGAAAATAAATAGTCCAGGGGGGTCATAGGACCCTCGCAAAGTTGAGGCGAGTTACAACAATTTTCGCCAAAGTTCAGGTATATTTCGAATCCTTTTCCCTATTTAAAAACACATACTTATATTCATGTATTCAAAAATCATGACGACTATGAGATAACACAACCATAGTGAATGAAGAAGATAAAACTCAACCCCCCAAACTCCTTTGTTTCCCTCGTGCCCCTGTTTTTAACCCTTTAATGAAAAATCTAATTTAAATGCATGTATCTAATTTTGTAAGTAAGAATCTAGTGATTTTTGAAGTTGTATCTCAGTTTTTTTTAATTGGATTTGAAAAAGTGTTTGGATTGTATCAGTGTATCTATCAAAATCGGGAAAATGTATCCAACAAAATTAAGCGTGTTGTTAATTCCTCCATATAAGTATCATATCCAGTTTTTTTTGTTTTTTTTTTTGGTTATGTCAGTGTATCTAGTAAAAATAAGAAACGTGACCAATAAAACTGAGTACTTTGTTAACCCCTTCAAAATTTATGGTGCATCTAACATACAATGTGATTTTCAAAACTATTACTCCCTCTAATTTATGTAATGTTATTTGACTTGACACGAAATTTTAAAAAAACTTACTTTTAAATGTATGGCCTAAAACAAGTCATAAATACTTGTGTTGCCATAAATCATCTCATTAAAAATTGAATCAGCCTTTTAAAATTAAATTATTACTATTAAATATAAAAATATGTATTTATTTTTTAAAAAGAGCAACTAAAAAGAGTGTGTATCATGAGAGTATAGTATTCGGTATGGACGGAGAATACATCTAAAGAGAGTAAGAGTTACTTCACCTTTATAGATCACACACCGACCCAAGCAAACACTAGCTACATTATCAAAAGTATTGCTACTTTGTGCCAAATAAAACAAGTTGACTAAACACAAACGACATACACCTCAAAAAAAAAAAAAAAAAAAAATCTCATCCCTCTTGTAAGCCCCACCACGTTTCCTCTTAACCTCCGTTACCTCCATTCCCATCGACATTTCCAAAGCTCCTAAAATTTCCTCCATAAGTACTCCTCTCTCTCACCCTTCTCCAATACATCAACAATGAAGCTTTAACGTCCTACTTCAACAACATCGTGAGCTAAATTACTTGTCCGTGAAACTCTTTGTTTTAGTGCTGATTTTGCATTCGCAATTTACATGACACGCTTTTATTTTAATCAATTTATAATAAGAATGACATATTTCTATATTTTGTAACGAAATATTAATTTCATCTTTAACGAGATGATTTATAGGCATACAATACTTATAACCAGTGTTTTAAAAGGCGGGGGCGTGAGGCGAGACGTTTTACATAGCACAGGGCGAGGCGTAAGTCCTAAGAATCTACGGGGCGTATATCTCATGTATCTTTATTTTTATAATTTGATTACTAAAAATATAAGTAACAACAAAATTTTCAATGATTCTACAAATAATTTCTTAAAATATATGACTATCATACTATGCAATTTACCTCCCTAAAAGAAATAATCAATAAACTATTAATATTAGAATTAAAACATAAACTCTTTCATGAATAAAAACAAAATACTTTCAAATAACAAAATAAAATATGATAATTTTGAAATATAGGACAAAAACATAATGATCAATGACAAGTGAATATATAAAATTCGAATATGTATTTTAAACAGAAATGTTAAGCCATATTCACCCTCATGACGTTCTCAATTAGTACATAAGCTAGTTAATTTTAATTTTCTTATTTCAACAGATGAAAAAAACTACTAAGTATCATTTAATTGGTAGAGAATTATGAGTATCAATAGCTTTGACTAAGGAATTTGACACAATTTGTGTAAGAACTATTAGGCGAGTCCCGGGCATTGGGCGTTAGACGTGTTCAGGGCGTATAGTCGGGCGCTTAGGACGTAAGCCTCACAGAACTAAGTCCCACACATGAGTCCCGAGGCGTTTTGCCAGTGCCCCGCCCCGGGGCGAGTCCGGACTCTGCCTTTTAAAACACTGCTTATAACTTATTT
Organism: Capsicum rhomboideum; assembly: GCA_031232105.1. Classification (NCBI taxonomy): domain Eukaryota; kingdom Viridiplantae; phylum Streptophyta; class Magnoliopsida; order Solanales; family Solanaceae; genus Capsicum; species Capsicum rhomboideum. The sequence continues at coordinate 5,271,433 of CP124710.1, read as the reverse complement.
TAAACTACTCCCTCCATCTATCTTTACTTATCCACTTTTCTATTGTCACAGGGATTAAGAAGCAGTAAATGATAGGGGTAATTTTATCATATTACCTTTGAATATAATAAATTTAATGCTTTAAAAAATGCATTAGATAATGAATCATATTTAATGCTAAGGATAAAATGAGTAGAAATAGGTAAATTATTCATTGATTTTATAAATTTGACAAATATTATTGCACATTCCAAAAGAGAAAAGTGGACAAGTAAAAATGGACGAATCAAGTACAAATTTTAAGGGTTTTTTCATATTTTTTAAACGTCTTGGTCAGTCAAATTACATAACATAAATTGAGATGGAGTAGTATCACGAATGCAATTATCAAAAATATGCTAGTTGTGAAAATTCCTCAAAATTTTAGTTTATTTTTATACTATAGGGGTCGTTTGGTGTGAGGGATTGAGATAAATAATTTTGGGATAAAATATAGGATAATTTTATCCATCATTTGGTGTGAGGGATTGAGATTATTTATCCCACCATTTTTGCCTTAGTGATAGGATAAGTTATCCCACATATATAGTGGGATAGTTAATCTCGAGATAAGTTATTCTCAATAAATGATGCATAAGTTTTCAAGTTCTTTTTTAAAAATTACTGTATCAAGTCAAATCGTGCCAAACAAAATGAAACGGAAAGAGAGGGTAGTAGCTGACTAAGCACAAACGACGTACACCTCTTAAAAAACCTTCTCATCCCTTCCGTAGGTTCCACATGCCCCCACCACTTTTCCTCTTTACCTCCGTTACCTCCATTCGTACACTCTCTCTTTCCCATCGACATTTCCAAAGCTCCAAAAATTTCCCCCATAAATACTTCCTTCTTTCTAATTCTCCTAATTCTCCACTAAAGCGTCGACAATGAAGCTTAAACATCCTCCAAGTTCAGCTACATCATCTCACGACGCTAAATTGCTCGTACGTGAAACTCTCCGTATTAGTGCTGATCTCGCTTCTGCTCCTCATGCTGCTGCTCCTGTTTCTCCGTTGTCGTCGGAGAAGGTGAGTTTTGGAGTTGTTGATCGGCAATTTGTTGATTCGAGTTTGAGATTGCTTTGTTGTGAGGAGATCGATGGGAGAAGATGGAAGTATTTTGTTGATGAGAGTAGTAGTAGTAGTAGTAGTGGTGTTGGTGGTTGTGAACAATTGAAGTTGAAGAAGAAGAAGAAGAATGCGATTCGTGCTGTTAGTTTGCACTCTCCTCAAGCTCCTGTTGAGGTTTGTTCATTTTGATTGCCTTGAAATTTGTTTTAGGTTCTTCTGAGTGAGGTACATGTTACGTTATTCCAGGAACTTTAGTTATAAATATTGAACAATTCTTATTTAAAATTAGTAGATTTGTGGTCTTGTTTCAGCCGTGCCTTCCTTTGAAATTTGTTTTATGTTAAGGTCACTAAGGTCAAACACATATCAAAAGTATCTGATTTTACGAGTTTCATATCTGAGCATTCATGTGTGCGAGTTTGTTCATTTTGAGCTACTCTTTGAGGTTTGTTCATTTTGATTGCCCTTGATTTTTTTAATTTTTTTTTTGAGTGAAGATTATGCAATTTTTCCAGTTTCATACCTGAGTTATCACGTGTGTAAGTTTCCTACCTGAATTATAATACACACACCTCAATTATCAATTGTTCCCGACGTGTGTTTTGATAAATAGTTGGTGAATTTTATTTTTATTTTTTATTTTTTTTAGAGTAAATTATGCAATTTTTCCAGTTTGGTAGGTACCCGAGCTATCACGTGTGTTTTGAGGTTTGTTGATTTTGCTTGCTCTTGAAATTTGTTACCTGAATTATCTCACTTTTTCGAGTTATAGCTAGCTAGCTATCATGTGTGCGAATTTCCTACCTGTTTAGCAAAAAAACAGCTCAATTATCAAATGTTCCCTTTCCCTACCTGAATGATGGTGACATTTCGGGTAGAAAAAGAGAAATAACTTATAGTTAAAGTGTGTTTTGATTGTTCTTGAAATTTGTTTATTTTCTTTTGAATGAAGGGTCAAAAACATAACTAAGTATCCCGATTTTTCGATTTTTATACCTCAGCTATGTGTGAGTTTCGTACCTGAATTGTAATCAACTATGTATCAAAACCACCTTAATTATCAATTGTTCTCGTTACCCACCTGAATGATTAACACCTTCGTATTTTTTCAGTCTAACACACTGAAGGTCTCTGGTTCGAACCTGGGCGGAGCCACTAATCAATGATTTAGCTTTTCCTGCCGTCCACGCCTAATTTCTCTCTACCTGATCCAAAACAAAATGTGTCTTTTGATAAATAATTTGTGATAGTTCAGGTAGAAAAAAGAGAACAATTGTAGTTAAGGTGTGTTTTGATAAATAATTGGTGATAGTTCCAGTAGAAAAGGAGAACAATTGATAGTTAAGGTGTCTTTTGATAAACAATTGGTGATAGTTCCAGTATAAAAAGAGGACAATTGATAATTAAGGTGTTTTGATAAGTAATTGGTGATAGTTCAAGTAGAAAACTCACTCACACACCTTATAGGTTAGGTATGAAACATGAAAAAATTTATTTTTCACCATTATTTTCTTTTTAAATTTGTATGTTTGTGAAACTAAAATGCCATGGCAGAGTTTTATTTTTTGTACATTGATGTGCTTGATTTCTTTTCTTTAATAATTTTAGTAAAATTGGAGATACCCTATGTTTTCTATAGCTGTTCAAATTAGGTGTTCTTATTTTTTTTAAATACGTTTCTCAAAAAATCTTCTACTCCCTCTGTTCACTTTTACTGGCACCTTGACTAATGGATCAGAGAGCCTTCTTCTGTACGACAATCCACAATAGCAGGTGCCTGCTGTACCTATTTGTCAAGATAGAATCAGCTCTCTCTCATCCTGGCGCCCGGATTTCTTTCAGAAGTAAAAAAGGAAAATGAGACGTTGTTTAAGATTCTTAAATGAGGAAGATTATAGTATCATGGCTTTCACATGAATGACCAAGAACTATAATTACGGTGATATGTATTGTCGGCATTTACTGCATAGGTTGCTATTAGTTTCAAATTTCCGATGAAGTATATACTCTTTATCTATAACAATTCAAATAGTTGTAGAAATAAGTTGAAAAGAATTCTCAATTGACCTTATGTGTAGGATGCTGAAATTCCAACTTTAAGCATATTTGCAGATAAGTGGAAAGGGTTTTCTCTAATATGAATCAACAAAACACTGTCTCTTTTTTTAGAATTTCTGTGAGCTACTAAAGGACTTGTTTATGAGGAATGCGGGTTAGTATGTTGTAACTTGTAAGATGGCTGTTTGAGTAAGACATTGTGCACAAATTTTTATGGTCACAATTTGTGGTTGTTTGAGTAAGACATTGTGCATGAATCTTAATAGACAAGGAATTCTCTATTCAGAACATATTTTTTTATGTTCTTATCGTACATGTGGTGCAGGAGTTCATGGCGTTCATAAGATCCTACGTGGTTCCAGAAGGTTTTCCTGACAGCGTTACCCCTTCTTATGTACCATACATGACATGGAGGGCACTAAAGGTACAACAAACGAACTTGATTGCTCTTTTGGCTGATGTTTCATACCATGCTGCTGTGGTTATTAACTACTACCTCCTGATTGCCACTTGTAGCACTTCTTTGGTGGAGCAATGGGTGTTTTCACGACGCAAACACTCTTAAATTCAGTAGGAGTCTCCAAACATAGAACTACCCCTGGTGCTATAGCCATTAACTGGATTCTCAAGGTACAAAATGGAGTCTTCAACATTGTTTTAGCAAGTACCTGATACGAAGAACTCTTAGCTGCATGCTCTCTTTTGACATTTTACCTAGAGTTGGGACTTAATATAAGAATGTGGACAATATTTTACAAAAAAATTAGAACAGGTTCTGTGATTAGGTTGTTGGTTTTGCATTTGAGCCTGCATATCAGATATATGTGTATTTGAACTTTGAAGCTATTTACATGCTAACAAAATTCAATATTTTCCGAAGATCCTAATAACATGTGTTATTTTTGTCAAAGACTTAAAATAAACAAATGTGTTCCCTCTTGAGCTTGAGATTTTAGATGATGTAGTTTGCACAATTTGACAATGTTACATGAGCTGGCAAAGGTTTTGGGTTCGAGTCTTATCATTACTCATCTACAAAAATATTTTCACATGTGTGGCCTAAAAAATAAGCCTACATGTGCTGGAGCGTGTTTGCATACTTCAGATAAATAAATGTGCCCCTTCTCTAGCTGTTTAAACTTTACTTTTAGATGAGGTGGTTCACACAATTCAATAGTTTTCGTTCTGTTTCTCCCAGCAGCCAGCACTCTATCTTACTTATCCTTTAATTTTTTAAGTTTTTCTAATATCTTTAGATTAGGTCATTCGCTCTGCTCTTGGCCACCATATGTTAAACAATATCCAAGAATCCTTGTCACCTAAAAGCAGATGTTTTCTTTAATTTTTTCGTAGAAGCACAAATTCCCATTCAATCATGTGGAATTAGTTTCTAGGAAAGCTTCATAACCTGAACCAAACGTTGTTTTAATTCTTGCTTGCTTGAGGGTGGGTGGGTGGGTGTTTTTTTTTTGGGGGTAGGGGGCTTCATGTATCTAAAGAAGTTTTTAAGATCTAAGTTTAAGACTGTTCGCTTCTGATTCTCTCAGCCTTGAATAAACCAAAGTCAGATATGTGCTCATTTTTGAACTGTTGCGTGTATTTTATGATATTCTGAGAGCTCAAAATGGATTTTAGAAACAGCTCCTTTCATGTTCCATGAATACAAACTGGAGGGTATATGCAATTTTCAGGATGGTGCTGGTCGCGTGGGGAAGATGCTTTATGCACGGCAGGGAAAGAAGTTTGATTATGATCTAAAACAAGTATTCTCCAAGTTTCTCTTTAATTTTCTTTTGGTTTGTTTTGTGTTTTTCTATTGTTTATATTTTGTTTTCTTGGTTTGGTCTATGCGATGGGTAAGGGTTGAGCTTCAGCTTGGAATTTTTGTTAAATAATTCATTTTCCTTATAATTCTTGTTTCCTTATGATGCCCTTCAGCTAAGGTTCGCGGGTGATCTTCTGATGGAGTTGGGAGCTGGTGTTGAGCTGGTAACTGCTGTTGTTCCGCAGTTTTTTCTTCCTTTAGCCTGTGCTGCGAATGTCGCCAAGGTTTGTCGGTGTCATCTTTGCCATATTTTTTCCCTATTGCATGCACATACAGTTAGCTAAGCCCTCAAGATTTTTTTTGAATTGCTTACAGAATGTAGGTGCTGTCACTTCTACTTCAACTCGTACTCCTATATATAAGGCCTTCGCTAAAGGGGAGAACATTGGGGATGTAACAGCTAAGGGGGAATGTGTTGGCAATCTTGCTGATTTAGTAAGATTTTCTAATCTTTTTTTCCTTCCTTCTTTTCTCTTTTTCTGGTAATGAAGATATTGGTTGGATCTTAACCAAAAAAAAAGAAAAAAGGCAGTCTGGTGCACAAAGCATCTCAAACTTCACATTGCATCAAATCCAATGTTTAACAAGTATACTGAATTTGGCAATATGAGTATTCTGATTTCAATTGCATCGTCTGCTGATACCACTTCTCAAAACAAATTTTATCCTGGTTGGCGACGGAGTATAATATACTCTAGATTGCATTAATGGTTCAAATGCCATTGCCACAAGAAGTAGCAGTTCTATTATTTCCTCCTTTTTGAAAGGGAAGAAGTGGCAGAAGAGGAAGTCACTATACTTTATGCTGGTTTGTTAGAGAAATGGTGTCGCGTAAATACTCATTTTCTCACTAACTTTTCTCCATACGAGGGCTTTGGTGGAAGACAAACTGAAACAAAGGCCATATTCTATGATGGCCAGTTAAGTTTTACATAGTACGGAAGCTGCAACTGACTTCGTGATCTACTGTTATCTTGTATCTTATATTGTTACGAAAAACTTCACTGAAACTGTTCACTTGCTTATTGGTGAAAATGACACTTGTGAGAAAGACAAGAAGGAAGAGAAACACTGCTTTGTTTATTTCCTCAAGCTATTGAGGTTTAAATTATTAAAAATCCTAGAAAGGAAAGAAAATCCTTACATAATTACAATATAATTACAGCAGAGCAAATTAAGCTGTACACTATATCGATGATATTCTAGAATTAGAATATTCATACAAGCCCCAACACTCCCCCTTAAGCTGAACTGGTGCATATATTTCATATGCACCAAGCTTGCTACATATATAACTTGTTCTTGGACCGATGAATGACTTGGTAAATACATCTGCAAGTTGATCATTTGACCTTAAGAACTTTGTGACTGTCTCTTGAGGCTAAACTTTGTGACTGTCTCTTGAGGCTATCTTTTCTTTCACAAAATGACAATCAATTTTTATGTGTTTGGACTCTCATGAAATATTGAATTTGATTCAATGTGAAGTTCGGCCTCATTTTACACATAATGGTGGCAAGCGGGCGAGTTGGGTTAAATTTGGGCAGGTTTAAAAAGGGTTGAATAGAAAATGGGTCATAACCTGATCCGCCATATGTACGCGGGTAAAAAATGGGTTGGTTTCGAGTCAGACCAATATTTAATGCAAGAATTGCGGAAATAAAGAAATCATCGAACTAGGGAGTATCGGAGATGTTAAACACGGTGAAGCTCTTTACTATGACTTACTATTTGTAGGGCTGCTGTACATTTTTTTTAAAACTAATTGTTGGGCTACTTCTATTCCAACCTATCGTTGGAAATTAAAGTATTTGGTTAAAGGGGACAAATCAAAATAGTGAAACATGTACAGTAATAAAATATCAATGTTCTTTACTGCTGGTTTTTTAAATTACTAGAGGTACTTTCAAGCTGATTTTCATGACTTTCGCAATTCTAATTAGGTTTTAGGATTGTGAGACTATATTTTCCCCTGTTATCCTTTAAACTTATCTTTTCAGTCAAATAGGCTAAATACCTAGATAGCCCCTTAAACTTGACATAATTGTAAGTTAAGACACTCAAACTTAGCTAGTGACCAGATAGACACCTCAACTCGTCGTATATGTGTCTTTTAAGCATACCAATTCTGCATGGCATATTGTGTGTTGTTTTGTAATATTTTAGACTTCTTTCTCAATTAATATGTTCAATAAAATTTCTGCATCTGAGCTTTTTTAACAATTCAGAAGCTAAAATATTATTCACATTGGAACACCAATTTTACTATCTTTTCATTTCAAAGGGGTCTATGGTTCATCAGGTGCATTCCTCTCCAAATATGTCAGTGTGAGAGTTCTCCATAATTTAAAAGAAAAGAGAAGAAAGTAATACTACTATACAAGAGCTAAACAAAAATTTATGGGGAAATAACAACAACAAACCCAGTATATTCCCACAAAGTGGGGTCTGGGAGGATAAGTGTACGCAGTCCATGCCACTACCTCAGGGTGAGAAGAGAGGTTGTTTCCGATAGACCCCCGACTCAAAACAAAAACAGTCTAAAAAAGAAATAGTAGAAGAACACGAAACAACAGGTATTAACACACCAGATAATAACATAAACGAGACTAGCACCAGGTAATACGACAAACGATAACACACTTCGAAAAAAGACTAGCACTATGACTACTAGAAAGGACGCACTCCTCCCTACTATCCTTCTACCCTAATTCGCATCCTCCAAGCCTTCTTATCTAGGGTCATGTCCTCGGTAAGCTGAAGCTGCTCCATGCCATGTCTAATCACCTCCCTCCAATATTTCTTCGGTCTACCTCTACCCCGCCTGAATCCATCCCTAGCCAACCTCTCACACCTCCTCACTGGGGCATCCGTGTCCCTCCTCATCACATGCCCGAACCATCTCAACCCCGCTTCCCGCATCTTGGCTTCCACCGAAGCCACTCCCACCTTATCACGAATAACCTCATTTCTAATCCTATCTTTCCTCGTAAACCCACACATCCATCGTAACATTCTCATCGCTGCCACCTTCATCTTTTGGATGTGAGCGTTCTTGATATTCCGTAAAATGTTTCTTTTTTCTTGCCTGGGATTGAAGGGCTTGTTTTCTACTTGACAAAGAGTTTAAATTTATCTGTTTAGTGGTTTCTATCATGCATCTTATTATTACTAATGTGCTTGAGCTGGAATAACCTCTTTGAATTGTTTCTTATAAAGCTCGGGACAGGATTAAGTATCTTGATTTCCAAAAGGAATCCATCTTTGGTCAAGACATTTGCCTTCCTCTCATTTGGATATGTCTTCAGCTCTTACCGAGAGGTTTAGTACTGTGCATTAATTTAATAGTTCTGCACCTTCTTAACATACTTGTCTGATTCCGTTCCTTTTCTTTTTCCCCTTGACTGAAGCATCTTATTGCTTTTGTATGTCTTAGGTGAAATCTGTTGTGCTGCATACCCTGAACCGTGCAAGATTCACAGTAGCAGTGGAATCTTTCCTAAGGACAGGTTGAGAGCAGTCTTCCTCTCCCTCCACCACACCCCTTTTTCTGTTATGATTGAGCCTCCTTTCTTTTCTGTAAATACTTTGATTTTGCACTTTAGCCGATGGTCTTTCGGAAACCGCCTCTCTACCTGCACAAGGCAGGGGTAAGGTCTGCATACACTCTACCCTCTCCAGACCCCACTTGTGGGATTACACTGGGTATGTTGTTGTTGTTATTGAGCCTCCTTTCATACCATGATTTTGTTTGCTGTTAACCAACTGTCATCACAACTGGATAGTTCATCTTACAAATTTGTGGTGAAAATAGGACATTCCAACATTTTCTTAACTCAAATATAGCGAAATTATGTGCTTTTTTCCTCTTTTACCTTTTCTTCTCCATTTTGATTTCCCGTAGAGTTATTTGGAGTTATCCAAGAATATGAAAAATTTACTATGTCTGAAGCAAAGCAGGAAAGGGAAGACAAACTAACAGTTTTTTCTCTAATTTGATGTCTTATCGTGCTACTTGCTCTTCAGGAAGAGTTCCAACACTGCAGGATGGAAATTCAAGGGAAAACATATTCAGTTTTCCATGGAGAAAGCACAGGCCTGTTGTTCTTGGTAATTACAAGGAAAATACACCGTTTCCTTTTGTCACCTGAACATAAATTCAACAGACATATTGATTTAAACTAATTGCCTGCAGGACCCAGATTTAGAGAAGCTTTCCAAGATCCAAACTCATATCTTGCTGTCAAGCCCATCTTTGAGGTATGTTTTCTGGGGAGGATAAATGTCAAGGGGAGCTCTTGTGCGCATAGCACACTTACATCCCCTTGCTTGCTTGTTATATGTGGCTAAATGTTTCTTCTACTGTTTTCTTGTATTCATGCTTGTGAATTGCTGCATGTCAATCCTGATTAACAGAAGGAGAACTATTTAGTGACATACAATCCTTTCAAAGGAAATATATATGTGTTGCTCAAGGATCAAGCTAAGTCTGATGATGTACTGAAAGCAGCATTTCATGTAAGACATCTGACTTATCCATGTGATGAATGTAGAACTCTTAATTTACCTACCTAATTAACTTTAAAATACAGGGTCATGTGCTTCTGCACATCATTCGTTCTTCCACCAAGAAACAGTCTTCCTCCAGGATACAACCGGAAGATGAACTTTCAGCATCCTTTCTATCAACGGCTGATCTTGAAGCTCATGTTGCAGAATCTTATAAAATGGTCTCTGCTTTATATATGCCTTTCAAGAGCAAAGCTAAAGAACAGGTGTAACAAAATTCGCCACTTCATGATACTATTTCTGTTATTTCCTTTTCTAAATTTTGAACAAACTGAAACATAGAGATGATATGTTACTTCTGAGCTATGTTGCTCAGACTCTCCAAAAATGTTGCCGCACCTTTGTTGGATCCTCCAAAAATATACTACTTTTGGAGGATCCGACATGCACCCATCGACATTTTTGAAGAGTCTGAGCAGCATAGCCTCTGAGTGCAGCTGAACCTTCTTTTATTACCTATAATTACACTTACAAAAAAAGCACATACAAAGTTGAGGAAGTATCAGGAAGGCTAAGATGAAATAAACCAGAATTTCTCTTCAATCTCAATCCTTTAGTTCCTGCTCTTCCACCTGTCCCGGATAAGGAAGGCAATTGGTGTTGGGAAATAAGAGCTGGAATATTGGGTGTGTTTTGCAGAGAGGAAAATGTTTTCCAATTTTCCTATGTTTGGTTGGTCAAGTGTTTTGAGAACATTTTCTCCGGGAAAACAAGTTCCTTAAAAATCAAAAATTAGAAAAATGACTTCCCTATTGGAAGTAGGGAAAATTAGTTCCACAAGTGGCATTCTGTGATGATTGTCTCCCTCCCAGCTCCAAACCCTTGCTCCCCCCATCCCCCAAATCCTCCACCCCACACACCGCACCTCCACCCTCATAGTCTTTGTCCAAAGTATATATAAATTCTGTTGGGATAATAGATATATTTTTATTGCCGAACACCAGAAATTAAGTAAGATAATTACTTATTTTCCAGGAAACCAATTTCCTTAGTACCAACACACCCATAGTTGTGTCCATGGTGTTAAAATTACATTCATCACGAGTGGCAATCAGGATTTGTTTCTTTAATATTGCTGCAAGTGAACTTTTTTCTTAAGAAAGCTAGATGACAACGTTTTGCCTTGTATAAAGTTGTTAGTGTCTTGACAATGTTAGGGCTGAGGACCCTAGATCAACTTCCCCTATCATGATTGAACTGGTTTCTTGAAGGGTGGTGGGTGGGTTATGAATGGTTATCTAGCTAACTGGCACAGACATACAGTTGGTTTGACTACAGGGACATATGATATACCTTATTTCTCTTCAAGTGTGTCGTCGTTTCAATAACGGATTGTCATTGTCTACTTTGGCATGTTGATCATGTATTTTTCGTTTTAGATCAGCCATCTGCTTGACCCTAATTGCTACTCTAAAGATGCAGCAATAGTGAAAGAAGAAATCTTAAAACAAGAGTGTTGGGCTGCTAACTTTTCTTGTGTGGAGGTTATCTAAATTCACCACAAATGGCTAGTGAATGGTTGTGGTCCTGATATGTGGTGGCTAAGGCACCGTGCTTTCCTCTGGAAGGCCCTAACATGGACTCAGCTCCTTTTCACTTCTGTTGCTTACCCCCTGAAATTTTAGTACTTCATAATCATTATGACTTCAATTAAAATCCTTCTCATTCTTGAATCAACACGATTAGGAACTTGTAGCAATCTCACAGCCTTGTGTCCCTTAGAATGACTCTTTTTGTGGAAGTTGGAAATTACTGATGATATGTAGACTACGTGCAGTGTGGCATATGATCTAGCCTTGTAAAGGATTTAAGATGGAATCTCTTGTAATTGGTTATATCTATGTATTGCCTCCATAACATTCATAGTGGGTGACTCCAACTTATAAAATGTGAGTGCCATTCATAATTAAATGCAGTTACATATAAAATCACTCCAATAGTTGAGAGTATTTTGCTTATAATCTCCTAACCCATCCATTCTGTTATTCATTAGGAATAATTATCTAACAAGGCAAACTTATACACTATTTACTAAACATAGAGAGAGTTTAAAAAACTGCCAAACATAGAGATAGTTTCTGAATTTCGCCCTGTATCTGTGATACAACAGTTTCTGAAATTTGCTCTGTATCAATGATATAACAGTCTCTGTATTAGTGATACAACAGATACAACAGTTTCTGAAATATGCTCTGTATCAGTGATATAACAGTTGCGGAAATTCGCTCTGTATTAGTGATACAACAATTCGCTCCGTATCAGTGATACAATAATTTGGTCTGTATCTGTTGTTGTATCACTGATACAGAGCCAATTATTGTATCACGATGTAGAGCGAATTTCAGAAATTCTCTCTACATTTGGTAATTATCCAAACTACGGCTATGTTTGGTAATTAGGCCTCAAATTATCACCATTTCTGAATTTCTCTTGAACTCCTTCAAATAGTGCTGCTAAATATTATTTTCAACTGGCTGGATTAATTGAAAGATGTCTTAAGGGGTAATTATCTTATGTGAAGGAATTATAGGACAAACTGTCCACCATCTCTCTCTTCTCGTAGGGGCGAAGTCTGTTGGCTAACAACAAATTATCCCCATTGAGTTGTTATTATCTTTTAGTAGCTGAGACTTTTTAATATTCATATTCCAAAATATTGATGGAATTTAACAGCGGGAATGGCGTTTGTGAATTCGTTGTTTGTCTGCCATACCAGTTTGATTATGGCATCCTTGCAGGAGACTGCTCCTTTTATTTGTTTATGTAGGTTAGTGATCATTTTACATATTGCAGGGTTGGGTGATGTCGGAATCACTACTAAATCCTGGCCGAGCTCGGCTTTGTGAAATGGTCGAATAAGATACACAACTGTTGGAGTTGGTTGCAGAGGAGCTAAAAGATTTTCTCCTTGACAATCATTTTGCATGGCCACTGATGGCATTGCAAGGCATTTGTGCATCTAGTGGATTTTGCTGCATGGCAGCAAATGAGGTCGGAGATTGGATGTAATTATCAGATGTTTTTTGTAGCGCGACAGCTTACCTGTACATTGGCAGCTAGCAATTAGCGTAAGCAAGAAAGTGAGCTTTGCGAAAGAGATTTCAGTATACTTGTTTATTCCCCCATAATCTTTTCTTGATGTTTTCTTCTTGCTTGCATATAAATTTCGGTTTATTACTTGTAATGCATACATACTTATTTAGGGTGAGGAGGGGGGTTCGTTTGCTTGCTATTTGGAGACAAAAGGTAGCTCTTACCCCCACCACTTTCTTGTTTTTCATACTTTGTTTTGGCTAATGTAATGTAACATCTCCATCTGGTGTTCCTTTTTTCCTTCTCTACCCTTTTTTTACTCTTCAATCATGGTAGAATAAGCAAACATAAGGGAAAATGGTATTCTTTATTATTGGTAATCTAGTTACTTTATCTTTCTTATATTCTTTATTGAGATTCCAAGAAGAGGACAATGAAAAGTCTTGACTGGGTGTGAGTTGATGGCCCACATATAAGATATTAAACTGATGACCCTTCCTCGAAAAAAATAGAGGTAATCTCGTGAGTCGATGGTCCACATATCAAGTATTAAATTGATAAGAACAGATATTACACTTGATCTTAGCCAAAAGGCTGAGAAAGGTATGCTTTACCTCTCTCACAGACCTGGTCATTTAAAGTGCCTCAACGTGTGACCTTAAAGTATACTGTCAACGCTTTTAAAGTTTACTGGTACCAATGAATTCAATCATAATAAGTGCGAGTTCAATTCTCACTGTTCTTCCCCGTCCTTAGATTAAAGGACCACCAAGTGAGTTCAAATCTTGCACGTGTAACCAAAAGACTTAAGTAATCTCGAGCATGTACGGGTTCATTGTTCAAGTATGCATAAAGTAATTATTTGGTACAAAATATTGCAAATAAATTAGATTTAATACGTTTTTATTTCGCTGGGACTTGAAATAAACCAACTAGCTAACTAAATTATTGCAACTGTCAATCAACCAGAGAAACTGGACCACCTTTCTCCTCCCCCTTACACATCAATAATTCCGTGCTGCAAGAAATTATCCTATACTCTTTATAGTCCAACAATAATCTATCCAATATAATCCACAAGTAGAATTTGCCTCTATCACTACAGAGAGGCTGTTTTCAAAAGATCCTTAGCTTTTAGAAAACCTGCCAAACATTTTCTATATTAGTCCATTTAACAATTTTCTATCATACAAGAGCTTAAACTCTGTCAGTGTGAATCCGCTCACATTACCGATTTCAAGTCCAAATAAAGGAGGGTTGTCAGTGAGAACCCGCTCACATTGCCGGTTACACTTTCTATATTAATCCATTTAACAATTTTCTATCATACAAGAGCTTAAACTCCATCAGTGTGAACCCGCTCACATTGCCGGCTCCAAGTTCAAATAAAGGAGGGTTGTCGAGCGTGAATCATAAACAACATAAAAGTAGAGAGGTAAGACTACGTATATCTTGTTGAACCATACAAGAGAGTTTGCACAAGAGATAACACCACGCACACGATGATTTTTCTGTATATCATAGAAAACTGTCCCAATTGAAAATGCGTTAGCAGCCAGCAAGAACAAAAACCATTTAAACTTGATTTGGTGCGGTGCGCCTGGCCTGGGCTGTAGTTTAAGGCCTACACGACACGTGAAAGCCCAAGTAGCAAGCTACTTTGATGGACCTTCCTCCTTAAAACATTGAGTTAATATCGTGTAGGCCAATGACCCACATATTAGATATTAAACTGATAAGAACAGATACTACACTTGATCTTAGCCAAAAGGCCGAGAAAGGTATACTTTTCTCACGGGCCTCTTCTTTTATACTGCCTCTCAACTCTCGGCTTTTCATTTTCTATCGATGTGTGACAGACGAACCCTTTATGCTACCTATTCTTCTCAGTGTTGGGTTCGAAATCGAGAGGGCGTCATGCGGAAGCTATTAGTTGTAAATCATAGTAACGATAAATCGGATGACAAATAAAACTATACTAAAAGAAATATTATTGATATATTTTGGTCTAACGACCTATATATTGAAAGCTAATATTGAAAAAACATAAAATCTATTGGGAGAAAATTTCCTTCTAAACAAGACTCTTAAAGGACTACATTGTGGATTCTATTATATTATGGTATGAGAAAATGGGTCTTCTATTTATAGATGTCCAAAAATTTTCCTCCAAGACTTATGGTATTACTTTTATTTTCCTTCCAAGAAAAATAAAACTTAAATTTGGTAAGAAAATCAGGACAAAAATCCTAACACTCAGTACTAAACATCTACATGTTTACAGAGTTTTATTTTCATGTTTTATAAATTTAAAAACATAAGAGAGAAAAAAGATGCCAAAGCTAAGAATAGTAATTAATGACTATATAAAACTCAGAGAAATATTTTATATAACATGCCAAGCTTAATAAACTATTTGGCCAAGTAGTGCAAGTATAAACAAAGATTGATAGAACAAAGTATTTTTTATAGCATTTGCCAACTGAAACGCTAAAGCTGCCTACAAATAGTTTATTACACAACATAACCTTACGGGTTCAACAAAGCTCAATAATTTTGGCACAGATCCTGTATTTGTGTTAAAATTCCAATTAATATGTATAAATAACTAATCTCAGACCTAGCTAGTGTAGTTCTACCTGACCTTTAACATTATCAACGCTTATAGTCTAGTAGTAGTGCAGTACCAACAGATAGGTGTGAGTTCAGTTCTCGCTATCTCATTTCCCCTTCCTCCTTCCTTTCGTAATCTTATAGCCAGAGGGCCGCCAGGACATCGTGACAATGTGGGCTGGCCCTTCTTTTTCGTGCATTATACAACAACAGCAGGAAGTAGGTGCCCTTTATCTGTCTATATAGAGAACATCCCTGATTTCCAATTACATATTTATCCCTTGTCTAATAATTAGTTCTACCTCTTAAAGTATAAATGAAAGGAGTGGCACGCCCTACCATTAGATTGTTGAAAATGAAAGCAGCTTATCCTCACTAATAAAAAACGCCCAGCTGGAAAGAGAACATTTAAACTTGAATTGGTGGGGTGCGCCAGGCCTGGGCTGTAGTGCAACGCCTAGGCGACACATGAAAGCCCAAGTAGCAAGCTACTTTGATAGACTTTCCCCCTTAAAAAATTGAGTTAATATCGTGTGGGCCAATGACCCACATATCAGATATTAAACTGATAAGAACAGATACTACACTTGATCTTAGCCAAAAGGCCGAGAAAGGTATGGTTTACCTTGTTCACGAGCCTCGTGTTTTATGATGCCTCTCAACTCTCTGTTTTTCGTTTTCTAATGATATGGGACAGATGAACCTTAATATTCTACTTACCTGTATATTACAGTGACAAAGACATTTGGGAGAAAATATAGTATTTTAGTTATGAACAATTAAGTACACTATATAGTATACAAAGCTACCTACAAAATAGTTTATTATACAATATAACCTTCAACATGATTTAGCTGGGTAACCGACGTTCAAAATCACTTTTGACCTCCAATCATACATAATAGGTGCGAGTTTAATTCTCATTGTTCTTTTTCTTTCTTTCCCCATCCCTGATCACAGGACCTCCACGCATGAGCTTAATTTTGTATGTGTTATAATAACATGTATTAGGTAATCTCAAGCATATATGGTTTACTAGTTTTGGGCACGTGCGTTGCACGTGTATCCCCTATTAATTTGTGTAGACTCGTTAGAAATATGTACATACATTTTATGACGTTTGAGGAGTTAATTATAGGTTCATAGGTGAGTCTATGTCATCTAGACCTGCAAATTGAAATCATTTATAATTATATCTTTCATTCAGTTAATTCATTGTATAATATACACTTGGATTAATATTCACAACACTTCAAAAGGTTACAATCTTAAACGTAATAATAGAAATAAATACTCAAGAGTACATAATTAACAACCTTCATAGAAGCCCAAGCCCCAAAGGCATATGACCATCTATCAACATTTGTTATTTCTTAATTCAACTTTTTCATTATTTTCATTATATTGTTGTTGGAATAACAGATGCAGATAGCAACTGGTTAGTTGCCAAGGTAAAATGTTGAGAGTCAACAAAAGAAACAGAAAATTTCACACAAATGAGAATAGAAAATAAATTACAACATCAAGCTGTAAGCCTTCAAACGAAACTAAAACAAACAGGCAAAGAATTTGCAAGTTGTGAATTACATAAGGGAAATTACCCGGGAGAATTTAACTACATGCATATATATTTTTTCAATGCAATCATGTTGTATGTGGCGTCTCCCTCTTATATCAAAAAGGAAAATAAATAAATACATAAATAAAGGAGTAGGTTACAATGACCAATACATAAATTGGTTCTTCTTGTGAGTGTGTTAAACACAGTCATTTGTTGCAAATCCAGAGTATAAGATTCTTTAGCTAGCAATGACATGTAAATCATTTGGAAAAAAGATGATTCTGCTCTGTCCTGCAACATGTATATTGACTTACATACTTTATTAATAATAACACATATACTTTCACATCGTAAAAAGAAGACTTAAATTAGAAATTGCATGTTCGTGATATTGCGCCAAAAATGCTCAAATTTACTTTACCTCAACTCTTCGCAAGCATAATTGAAGGTTTCTTTTACTTCAGGGGCATGCTGTTTTTTTTTTCTTCAATAAAGCAGAATATTAATGAATTTTGTTGACAGTAATAAACAAAAATAGTGAGTTTAAAAGAAGAAACAGATGGAAAAATGAACCTGAGGTATGTGAAAGTGAAGTTCTCCAGATCTGCAGAGTGAACAATATTTAGTTTGCCACATGATTTGTAATAACATTATTTTCTTGATTTATGGGTACAAATTAGCATATAATCTACGATGCCCATTCAAAAGCTGATCTTGATTTATGTGATATTTTTAAGCTCATCTAATTGTATATTATGGGTTTATTTTTCACATGCTCGTCCACACTTTTGTATCTCTTAACCACTTACAAATTGAATTGAAAATGACCTTTTAGATCTTTTATGTGTAAATATAAATATTCCTATAAAAAGTCCATAAAACAAAAAACAAAAAAGTGTAAGTATCCTAAAAAATCAATTCTCCCCTAAATTATTGGTAAAATTCTGAAGTAATTAGTTATGTCTTGTGTTTCTACAGAATAGCAAATCAAAACTTGGAAGAGTAATTCTTCATCTTATATCTTTATTACAAAGTACTATTAAAAAAAGTAGAATACTTCATAGTACATTGAAAAAACATAGACAAAATGATTCACCCCTCAAATCCATGAATGGATGCATGTTGCTAACTTGGAGGTTGTTGATTGGACCATATGTAGGATCCTCCGTTGCATAATCTGAAGAGAACTAATAGCCTGCAAAACATTAGAGAAACGATAACTGAATAATCATGATATAGGTAACGAAAAAGAAGTTGGAACTGGAACAAAAAAATAAAAATAAAAAATTGTACAAAACTGGTCTATCTTCCTTAAGTCTCTCAACATCATATTTGAAGAGCTTATAATATACTACTGTTTCATATATTCTTTAATGCATCACTAATGATATCACATGAATGATCACTAACGTTTCATCTCCTCTTTGTCTTGTATTGAATTAATTTTTGCAACCTCTTAATTTCTCTACATTTTGAACCAAATGATTTGGTGGTTTCAGAAAATGAATAACCTCAAGCCCTCACCTTCATTAATTGGATATTCATTGAATTAGTGTGTGAACTTCCAATTTTCTTGAATGCATATGCACACACGTTCTTCTCTCATTTATTATACAAAATGTTTACATCTAATGGAGTAGTATGATTTATTAGAATCTTTTTTAATAATTATCTCATTTATAATAGTATATGATTATATTTAAATTTAATTAATAAATATTTTATAACATTTTTATTTAGTGTAGGGGTAAAATGGTAATCTAACTTTTGCCTAACATTCTTCCCACTTTTAGTATAATATGATTATTCAAGTATGTTTGAAATAATTTGGTGTAAATAAATAACATATACTAATATTTTTTTCCGACCAAACTACACCCTCAATATGACTTGAAACAAGCCTTTTCCTCCTCCCTTCAACTGTAATTTATGGGAACACTAAATGACCAACACAACATAAGTATAGCCAGAGTCTAGGACATCACTATGTATGCACAAATGTACTTGACAAGAAGAGATTCATTGTTCCTGGTCTTGCTTCACCTTAATTGTTATTTATCGAGGCTTTAGCAGGTCTATTGATAGAGATTAGTCATTTTCCCCTGGATGTGTTGAAAAATAAAGTTCTGTCTTGGTCCGAGTGGGATAGCATTCTCTTCTGCGAAACATCCAAATTAGCAAAAACATTTAAACTTGAATTGGTGGGGTGCGCCAGGCTTAGGCTACAATGCAACACCTAGGCGACGCTTGAAGGCCCAAGTAGCAAGCTACTCTGATGGACCTTACCCCTTAAAATATTGAGTTAATACTGTGTGAGCCAATGGTTCCATCACAAACTTGTGTTTTTCTTATAGTGATGATATTCCTATTTTCTTAATGAGTTGACGGTCTATTAGAGAGATCTATGAAAAACAACCTCTCTACCTATAGATATGTTGCTTGTAGTGACAAATTACAATTACATATTCACCCGTCTGAACCTGTACTTTACTCCATGTTGATACCACTAAAGGCCAAAAAACATTTAAACTTGTATTGGTGGGGTGCGCTAGGCCTAGGCTGTAGTGCAACGCCTAGGCGACACGTGAAGGCCCGAGTAGCAAGCTACTCTGATGGACCTTCCCCCTTAAAAAATTGAGTTAATATCGTGTGAGCCAATGACCCACATATCAGATATTAAACTGATAAGAACAGATACTACACTTGATCTTAGCCAAAAGGCCGAGAAAGGTATGCTTTACTTTGCCCATGGACCTCCTCTTTTCTACCGCCTCTCAATTCTCTGTTTTCCATTTTCTATGGATGTGGGATGATGAAACCTTAATATAATGCAACCTATGTGTATATTAACGTGACAAGACACTACACTGGAGGAAAATTTCACTTTGGAGTTATAAACACTAAACTACGTTAATCAAGCTACCTACAAACAGTTTATTATACAACATAACCTTCAACATGATTTATAGCTAGTCTTGTAGTTCAATAACACTTTTGACCTCCTAGCATACCTTCAAAGCTTACAGTCTAGTGGCACCGGTGAGTTCAGTTCACACCGTCTCATTTCCCCCTCCCCCTTCCTGATCCCGACTGTATGTTGTTGGTGCTAGCTCTTTCTCATTATTGTTGGATTTTCTAGCATACGTATTAAACTGAGTGCATTATAGCTCTTTCTCATTATTGTTGCTTTGGTTTATTATTTTGAATATTAACACTTCATATAACTAGAAGGACCGTCTTTAATGTTTTTAATGTTCTGAACAGCTCAGATTATCAATTTTGATAACTCCAAATCTGTAAAAATTATTTGAAGGCATGCAAATATCATACCGGTGAGGTGGTAATCATGCAGTAATGATTTAACTCGTAACTCTACGAGTTATGATACAATGTGCATTTCCTTTCAACTTCTTGTGTGTGCGTAACTATTTAGTTGACACATTGTAGAGAGTTGACACATTGTAGAGACCAAGAATCAAGCGTTTTAATGATTTTCCATATTCGTACAGTTCTGCTCCTGTTAAGAACTCCCAGGACACGAAATGTAACCAATGAACATCAGTTTTAAGGAAACATTTCTTGGTTTTAAAGAATTAACACAACCTAGTTTAGCCTGTGTGTCCAGGACATTAAATGTTTTGACTATGTACATTACACAATAACAAGAAGAGGATGC
Organism: Capsicum rhomboideum; assembly: GCA_031232105.1. Classification (NCBI taxonomy): domain Eukaryota; kingdom Viridiplantae; phylum Streptophyta; class Magnoliopsida; order Solanales; family Solanaceae; genus Capsicum; species Capsicum rhomboideum. The sequence goes on along the minus strand of CP124710.1, from coordinate 5,251,010 downwards.
TTTCCATTCTACATATCAAAGATTTCCAGTTCATAATCCCATTCTAAGCTATAATTGTGCTTTGTGTTGCTAGAACGTATAAATCACATACGCAGCTGAAGCACAAACACGGATCATAAACTTACATGACAACATGATAATGTAAATTAAAATCGAAATTCAGCAAGTATGTACATACCTCTTGAAGCTTTCACAAATGTTGTTTATCACCTTGTTCTCCAGGTCTGCTGCCTTCTACTACTTCCTGATTAACCTTTTCTAAACAATACTTGAGTGGACAAGTTTTCTGATTTACTAAGGAGAAAAATGAATAACCTATCATCTGAAAACCAAGCCCCCATTTAATCCTATAACCCTATTGAAGAAGGTAGAGGAAGAGGCAAAAAACGTTTTCAGCATTTTATGTCACCTTAATACCACTATTAAGTACAAAAACGTTTTCAGCCTTAACAATCCATTAAGTACAAAACGTTTTCAGCTCTTTATTTATTGGTATTAAGTCACATTCATTCCTTATAGAAGACTAGCAAAACAATATCACTTCTTCCACAAAATCCTTTTCTTTTCAAAATCGTTTAGTTAATCAGGTGTAGCAGGGACCGCAGATTTATTAACTGAGGCTTCCAATTATGATATTAATTCGCAAATGAATGAATTACCATATCATAATAAATTACAAATCATTCCACTAAAAATCTGTAATTGCACTCCTCGATATTAACTACGAAATCTACCATTACATCTTATTTAACTCCCCATGTTAGAATTACTGACACCAATCAATTAAATCAAATTTTTTTGAAAATTTAATTTATTGACTAACTTAATCCTATATTTCAATGCTCAACTTATTTCACGTGACGGATACTAAATCCACCTGCAGGGTTTACACGTGAAAACTTATAAGCAACCATATAGGGGTGTCTTCTATCTCAAGTCCGAGACATGGTTCTATCAACTAATTATTATTTCACTAAGTAATTTGTCATTATCCAATCTATTAGGAATATATTGACTCTCAATAGAGTCTCACCTTTTAATAGATTAAAATAATAAATCAAACTACATAGATCATAATAATTATATCAAGATTAAGAGTATAAGTACATGTAATGGACTAGAGAAGTTGTTTATTAATATTCAGTACATAAACAAACATCTCTACTTGGTCCGTTCAATACATACGAAATGTTCTAGCACAAGAAGTTGGAATATTACCACTCCCATAATTAAGATCAAATTATATTTTAATCTTGTGCTACAATCATCAAGATGTTTGTCCTACTTCATCTTTGATTGTGAACTTTAATTTATAACTTATAAGAACCAACAATTTTAATCTTCCATGCATGAGTTAAATAACTCCATGCATAAAATTGCCTAATATAAGTAAAGGACACACATGTCAACACAATGATTTATTTAAATAAAGACTTTATTAAATTAAGAAGATGAAATAAATTATCTTTACATGGGATGTAAAAATAATACTATAACTTAAACCAACATGGTTAATAGTATATCCTAACATGTGTAGCCAAGCAGAAGCAGAAAACAATTAAGATTTGAATTGGTGGGGTGCGCCAGGCCGGGGCTGTAGTGCAACACCTAGGCGACACGCGAAGGCCCAAGTAGCAAGCTACTCTGATGGACCTTCTCCTTTGAAAAATTGAGTTAATATCGTGTGAGCCAATATCCCACATATCAGATATTAAACTAATAAGAACAGATACTGCACTTAATCTTAGCCAAAAGGTCGAGAAAGGTATGCTTTGCTTGCGGACCTCCTCTTTTATAGTGCCTCTCAACTCTCTGCTTTTCTTTTTTTCGTCGATGCGGGACAAACGAGTGAAGAACCTTAATATACTACTCTATTACTCTTCCCAGTTCTAAAAAAGAAACCATTTTTGCTTTCTTTGAACTGAAAATAGCAAATCCCAGAAAGAGAAAAGGGCTTGGAGCCACTAGCCTTAATATACCATACCTCATTTATTCTTTGGATAGTTGCTATGGTGAAAGTGTCCATATTCATCTGTCAAAAACTACAATGACATACTATCATATAAATGAGTATTTATTTGCAGCCATTATAACATGCTGAATTTTCCTTCCTGTATAAGATCATTCTTTCTTTTGAGACGAATTTACCAAGTTTGAAATTCTTCTCTCTTTCACTCGAAATCTCCGCTGGTTTTCCTATTTTAATATTGTGATTCTTTGTTGTCTTTTATACTAGCAAATCTCATTGAATTCTGATTAGGATCACGTCGAGTCGGGTCGGGTATGAATGAGAATCAGTCAACAGGGGGTTATCTCGAGAATGAGCCCGACACAAGGAAATGGCCACTTGGGAAAACGAAAGCAGCCTGAGAATACTGCGCATAAGGAACGACAAATGGGATAGTGTATCAGACTAGTCAGGTACATAGGCAACTCTCGGCTATACCGCATCAGACACGCAGTACTGTGCTGGCATCCCCCAACGGCTTGAGGACAAGTAGATAAAGGCCATTGGACGCGGTACTAGAAGCTGAGAGAATAATGTTACCCCATTGGCCGAAAGGCAACGTCTATACCCTATAAATAGAGCCCCCCTAACCCATTGTAAAAGATCTGATTTTACTCATCCTTACCCCTTAAGTAATAAAATATCTTAGCTTGTTCCTTAGCATTAGTGTTCTTGCCCATAACTATTCTTGGCTATTTTACCACTGTAATCACTTGAACTCGATCGCTCCGGACCCCTGATTAATACGATATAACACTAGGCTACGCTAGAAGTTTCATTCCTAATCTCTACTTGTTTGGTTTTATTACTCTTTCATTTACATTATTTATTTTCTTGCAAACGTTCACTACAAATCTGAAGCTAAGATCGTAACACGTGTTCTTGACTCACGAACAAATTCAATTGTACCAAAAAAGACGGTAAACAAACACTAAACTATATTATCTCAAATCAAGATACTTACAAATAGTTTATTATACAACATAACCTTCAACATGATTTTGCTAGTTCAATACTATCATTTTGATCTCCTAGCGTACTATCAACGCTTATAGTCTAGTGGTACCAATGAATTTTAAACACAATATGAAAGAGTTGATTTGGTTTATTTTATGGGGTCAAACCCATGTGGAAGAAAATTTCATGTGCCAATTTACTTGGCTAGGAAATGAACTTGGAGGGAAAGCAAAACTTTGTGGAGGACAAATTTTGTATTTATTTTTCCTTTTCTCATTTTGTGCTTGGAGCCCAAGTTTGGCCATCTATAAATGGATGACCGTTCTTCATTGTTGAAACCATCCCAAAAATTCATAAGAAAACACATTGTAAGATTAGAGAGTTGAGAGAGCAATTCTCTTAGGTGTATTTGGGATCTCTCCCTTTCTTTGTTAATAAAAAGGTGGTTGTTCTCTGGTGGATGTAGGATCATTCGGATTCGAAACACGTTAAATCATGTGTCTTTCTCTTGCTCTTTATTTCACATTTTCGCTAACAATTGGTATAAGAGATAAAGCTCTATCTGAGTATGCTCTGTGGTTGCAGCACAGTCTAAACTTTCACATCAGAAAAAAATTACTTTGGTTTTCTGTATTTCCAAATACTATCCATAGTAGAAAAGGAAGAACAAGTAGCGATGGGTTCCATAAAGTTTGAAATTGATAGATGTAGTGGGCACAACAACTTCAATAACTAGAAGATCCAGATGGTAGCGTTACTGCAGAGGGAAGCTTGAATCCATGCTATTGACGGAAAGTACCCTGATGGTACATCGGAATCCAACAAGGAGAAGATTGAAGGTGATGCATTGAATGTCATCCAACTGTCTCTTGCACCTAACGTGCTTTGTGAAGTGAGTACAGATACCGACGAGATGGCTAAACATTTATGGAAAAAGATGCAAGGGCTTTACGAGAGACAACAAGGATGTTTTTACAATGGCGTCTTCACACATTTAAGATGGAGTCAGGTACTTTGTTGCAAGCCCATCTAGATGAATTCAATAAACTTGTCATGGACTTACAGACTGTCGGAATTAAAAAGAATGAGGAGACGCTTACATATACTTTGCTATTTTCATTGACTTTAAAATATCATGATATAGAGAATTCAATGATGTATAGCAAGGAGCCTATCACACTTGAGCAAGTGCGGCAAGCACTTAACTCTAGTAATGTACATAGGCATTTTGAAGAAGACAAAGATAATGAAGCTAGTGGGCTCTTTGTGAGAGGCCGTTGTAACACCCCGTACTTTTCTAACCTCACTTGATACCTTGGGGTCATATCTACATAGGTGTTGAGATGCCATGAATATTTGTTTTATAGTGTCATTGGTGAAACATTTGATATCGGACTTAACATGTACGCTTAGACCTTCGTAGGAGGTATTTTGTGATTTCGTGGAGCATTTGTGTAATAACCCGTACACATTCTAACCTCATTTGGTGACTTTAAGTCATGATTAATTGATGGTTAAGATCACTAAATAAGTATTTTGTAGTGTTTTGATAAGGGGTTGGACGATACGCAAACATTGGATAAGTGGCCAAAAATTTCAGCAATGTGCTGAGACGTGCGCCACTACCCTATTTCAGGGGTGTGGCGCAAGCCACCTGATTCAGAGAGGCCTCATTTCTTGCACCACAGCCTGCTTTGCAGCTAGTGGCGCAAGGCACAAACATTATGCCTTTCCGGACCCGTTTTGTAACGCAATTCTACGACGCTTCTTGGATGGTTTCTTTTGGTTCTTTGGAGTTCTTTGAGCATTGTTAAAGCTTCAAACACTTCAATACACTCCTAAATACTCCTACATGATCAAATCATGAAATGTGAATAGTGATCCAAAATGTCCAATGAAACCAAGGGCGACTAGAATTCCTATTTTTGCGATCGAAGCGACGAATGAGAATCTCGTAAGAGAATATTGTCGTGACATTATGGAATTATGTAAACATGAGATATATGGTGAATAATACATGAAATTTGATGGTTTAGGTGGATATGTGTTATTGGGCCCAAATTGAGGCCCAAAACAAGGCCAAAATGAGAAGCCCAAAGGAAAATGACCCATTCTTATCTTAATTAAGGGACCATGCCATTTAATGCCACTTGGGGGTCTATATAAAGGATCAAAAAAATCATATTTTTAATCATTCAAAGCTCTCATGCCTTTAAGATATTTTCTCAACATTTCTTTCATTTCCAAACCCTAAGGCAAATAATTTCTTTGGACTCTTTGGACAAGATCATCCTATTCCAAGCCTTGGTAAGTATTTATTCTCATGTATTAACATATTATATGCATGGGAGAGTATGTATATTGTGATAGTTGTGTTGGCAAGGTGGTGAATAGTGTCTTTTTGCCTTTGGTGAGTGATGTGCTATCTTGGTGATTTGAACTTGAATAAGGACTTGTGCCTTTGATGAAAAAGCATGGTATGGATAAAATATGAACATGTATGGTGTTATTTTTGGTATTAAACTTGTTCTTGTCTATAAGTGGAAATTGTGGAATTTTGGCCGATATGTGTTATGAGTTGTGTTAAGGTCATTTGATGGATTATTTGTGATGTGGTATGGATAAGAAAGTGTATAGGAGAAGTGTTGTGGTGAAATGTATCAATTATCATGTATTGGTCAATGTTGGGAATATTATGGAATTTTTGGAATAATAATTTTGTCAATGATTTTGTCAAGGGGAAGTGGCATGTTTAAGGGCTATGTGACTCATTGATGTTATATGCATTTGAAGAGTAGTTGGTGGTTAATGTGAATTCCGTATTGTATTTTTGTTGTAGAGTAACACATAAAGAAGGAGCGGGACTATTGTACGCACCTCTAGGATTATATATTCGTATTGCGAATCCAAGGTATGTAAGGTTACTTTGTCCGTATCTTCCTACGGCAATTAGTGTTCACATTGACATGTCACTAGTCCTACCCCAAAATGAGCTAAGGTATTCCATATCCAGTTAGCAAGGGTCATTGTTATATATTTCCTACTCATTGATCATTTACGAATCTCATGTCTCATATCCATGGTTAATGTTCCAATTTTCCAATAGTGATTATACTTATGTCTCTTGGTCATTGCTTATTGTTCTAATGGTTCCCATGGTGTTATGTCTCTAACAATGTTATGTCTCTCACTCATTGGCTAATGATCCAAAGTGCCAAATCAAGATATGGCTATCAAAGTATCAATCTCAAAGTGTCAATCTCAAAGTAAAGATCAAAGTAATGCAAATGTGGTAATTGATTTATGGGTGGCAAGTCTAGGGGCGTAAGCCTAGCTCGACTCGATCCCGATGTATTGATTTATGGGTGGCAAGTCTAGGGGCGTAATCCTAGCTCGACTCGATCCCGATGCATTGATTTATGGGTGGCAAGTCTAGGGGCATAAGCCTAGTTCGACTCGATCCCAACATGACGATAAGTCATGGAAAGACCCACTGATCAGTAGGGGCCCGGGTACATTGTTATCGTTGAGCATTGAGATAAAGAAAGTAAAGAAAGTAATGAAAACAATCCACATGGTTTCCCAAAAATGCAAAATGGTGACTTATTCCCATTGATTATTCATATGTTTTGAGTTCATTGAAATATTCATGTGTTGTACAGTTTCATCTGAGCCTTGCATACTCAGTACTTATTTCGTACTGACCCCTTTTGGGGAATTTACCTTACTTGCTGCAGGCGCAGGTACTAGTAGGCCTCCACAGTAGGTTGCCAGTCGTTGCAGATCATTGGTGAGCTCCAGCTAATTCGGGGATTCTCCGAGTCAGTGTATATATGTTTTGGTGTTGTACATGTTGTATAAAGCGGGGACTTGTCCCAACTTTTAGTTCATTTTGGTCAATGCTTTGTTAGAGGCTTTTGTAGACAGGTGTGGGTGTATAAATGTGAAAGGGATATGTTGTACTTGACTCGGTGGCCTCAACGGCCCAGTTTTGCGTATGTATATATATATCATGTTTCGTGAATTCCATTGTTGGTCTCTATAGCTGTTATGTGCTTATGGATTTCTTATGACATGCATATGATTGAGCATAGGCAAAGGTTGGTTCTCTCGGGCCTTATCGGCTATGGGTACCAATCATGTCCCGATCGAATTTGGGGCGTGACAAAAGTGGTATCAGAGCAGGTCGTTCTAAGGGTGTCTACAAAGCCGTGTCTGAGTAGAGTCTTACTTATCGATGTGTTGTGCACCACATTTATAAGTAGGAGGCTACGGGATATTTAGGATGTTGTTTCTGTTCTTCATTCTAGATCGTGCAATAGAGCCAATGTTGTAAGTTGCATTGTATCTGATCTTGGTAATTGTTTTTCTTTGGTATAGTCAAAATGCCGAACACTAGAAGAGGAAAAGGTAAAAGTAAGCGGATAGATAAAATTGCTGGAGAGGGAACAAGTAGACCACCACCTGAACAAGTTGATCAAGGTGGGGCTGAAACTGCGTTTGCAACGCGAGCTTCTTCTACTTCTTCAGCTCCAGAAGAGCCGAGAAGAAGGGAAGTACCTGTGGAACCACCGACGAATGCCACAGACCAGGATCTTAGAAATGCAGTTCATATGTTAACACAGTTGGTGGCAGCCCAGAGTCAAGGACGTGCTGGTCCAATGACACCTGATGATGATGCGGCTAGAGTAGCAAGTCGCAGAACACAGGATTTCCTCAAATTAGACCCTCCTATCTTCACAGGGTCAGATCCAAAAGCAGATCCACAGGACTTCGTGGATCAAATTCAGAGGGCCTTGGAAGTTATGCATGTGACAGGGGTAGAGACAGTGGAACTTGCTGCGTACAGGTTGAAAGGAGAGGCAATACTGTGGTATGAGGATTGGAAGAAATCCCGTGACATTGGTGCAGATCCACCTACGTGGGAAGAGTTTAAGGTGGCTTTCCTTGATCATTACTTGCCCTATGAGATCCGTGAGGCACGTGCGGATCAGTTCCTAAATCTCCGTCAAGGAAATTTGAGTGTCAGAGAATATAGCTTGCAATTTAATTCCTTGGCTCGATATGCGCCAAATGTTGTGGCTACGATGACAGACAGGGTCCATAGATACGTGGACAGACTAGAGCCATATTTGGTAAGAGATTGCACTATTGCGGCCTTGAATAGGGACATGGACATTGCTCGAATACAAGCCTTAGCCCAGAAAATGGAAGATCAACGACAGAGACGAAGGGTACATGAATTTGATAGGGGACAGTCCAAAAGGGCTAGACCTATGGGACCACCTATGATGTCCCAAGGAGAATCTAGGCCCCGCATATTTCCTAGACCACCTAGACCGTCGTTCTTTTATTCCACAGGGAGTGCTTATTCTCAGTCTCAAGGGTTTAGAGGTGGTTCAGCTGGGCAGAGTAGTGGGGGTCATGGATCACAGTCAGCAGGTTTTCCTCGTCAGCAGTGTCAACACTGTGGGCGTATTCACCCAGGCACATGTCGGGCAGGAACGAATGTCTGTTTTTGGTGTGGTATGCCAGGGCATATAGCAAGAGATTGTCCACAGAGGAGCATGGGTGGTATAGCACGACCGGATGGGTCGGCTGTTGCATCATCAGCATCGGTTCCTTCACTGGGCCGAGGTGTGCAACCTGTTGGCTATGGTAGAGGGACCAGAGGAGCAGCCAGTACTAGCGGGGTCCAGAATCGCACTTATGCTTTGGTGGACCGCCAGAATTCAGAGGCTTCCCCTGATGTCGTCACAGGTACATTATCCATATTCTCACATAGTGTATATGCATTAATTGACCCAGGTTCTACATTTTCCTATGTTACTCCATTGGTTGCTTCGAAATTTGCAAAGGCACCAGAATTATTAATTAAATCCATTGAAGTGTCTACACCGGTTGGTGAATATATTGTTGCAAAGAGAGTATATCGTAACTGTGTGGTAACGGTGTATGGTCATGATACGTTGGCCGATCTCGTTGAATTGGACATGGTGGATTTTGATGTAATTATGGGAATGAATTGGTTGGCCTCATGTTATGCTACGGTAGATTGTCGGGCCAAGAAGGTGCAATTTTGTTTTCCGCAAGAAAATGTTCTTGAATGGCAGGGTAATGTAGGGGCACCACGAGGGAGATTTATTTCCTATCTAAAAGCCAGGAAAATGATTGCCAAGGAATACATATGTCATTTGGTACGAGTGAAAGATAATGATATGGAACCATTAACTCCACAGTCCGTACCGGTAGTCACTGAATTTCTTGATGCATTTCCAGAGGATCTTCCAGGGTTACCCCCGGAACGAGAAGTGGAATTCGGTATTGATGTGATTCCAGACACTCAGCCTATTTCTATCCCTCCATATAGAATGGCTCCAGCGGAACTGCGTGAATTAAAGAAGCAGTTGAAAGATTTGCTGGACAAGGGCTTCATTAGGCCTAGTATGTCCCCATGGGGTGCACCGGTATTATTCGTATGCAAGAAAGATGGCACATTGAGGATGTGCATTGACTACCGATAGTTGAATAAGGTAACGATCAAGAACAAATATCCCCTTCCTCGCATTAATGATTTGTTTGATCAGTTACAGGGTGCCAAATGTTTTTCGAAAATTGACTTGAGGTCAGGATACCATCAAGTCAGAGTTAGAGAGGAGGATGTACCCAAGACAGCTTTTCGAACACGGTATGGCCATTATGAATTTTTAGTTATGTCATTTGGACTAACAAATGCACCGGCTGTGTTTATGGATTTGATGAATAGGGTGTTTAAGCCATTTCTGGACATGTTCGTCACGGTGTTTATAGATGACATCCTAGTTTATTCAAGATCACCAGAAGACCACGCTAATCATTTACGACAAGTGTTGCAAATCCTCCGTGAGCGTAAGTTGTATGCAAAATTCTCCAAATGTAAATTTTGGTTAAAATCAGTTGCATTCTTGGGTCACATTGTGTCAGATGAAGGGATCCAGGTTGATACACAGAAGATAGAAGCAGTGAAAAACTGGCCAAGACCTACGACACCCACAGAGATTCGCAGTTTTCTGGGTTTGGCAGGTTATTATCGGAGATTTGTAGAAGGGTTTGCTTCTATTGCAGCACCATTAACAAAATTAACTCACAAGGCAATTAAGTTCCAATGGAATGATGCATGTGAAAAAGGGTTTCAAAAATTGAAGGATAAGTTGACTTCCACACCAGTGTTAGTACTTCCTGAAGGCACAGAGGGCTATGCAGTGTATTGTGATGCTTCCGGGATTGGTCTCGGATGTGTGTTGATGCAGCATGGTAGGGTGATAGCATATGCCTCACGACAGTTGCGGCCACATGAGAAAAATTATCCCACTCATGACCTTGAATTGGCAGCGGTAGTGTTTGCTTTAAAGATATGGCGTCATTATCTGTATGGAGTTCATGTTGATATTTATACGGATCACAAAAGTTTACAATATATCTTTAAGCAAAATGAACTCAACCTAAGGCAACGAAGATGGTTAGAGCTCTTGAAAGACTATGATGTCGATATTCTATACCATCCAGGGAAGGCAAATGTAGTAGCAGATGCATTGAGCCGCAAGGCAACGGGAATCACTAGTGATCAATTGACGAAAAAGAAGAAGATAATCAAAGACTTAAATCAGTTAGCGAGCTTGGGAGTTCGCCTTATTGAATCCTCAGATGATAGAGTTATTGTGCAGAATGCAGCAAAATCCTCCTTGATAGCTGAAGTGAAAGAAAAGCAAGTTGCGGATTCTATTTTATTGCAGCTAAAGGAAAATGTGCAGCAGAATTTGACCAAGGCATTTGATATTACATCGGAAGGGGTGCTTCAATGTCAAGGAAGAATATGTGTACCGGACGTAGATGAGTTGAGGACACGAATAATGATAGAAGCGCACCATTCGCGCTATTCCATTCATTCGGGTGCTACTAAAATGTACCATGAATTGAAAGAAGTGTATTGGTGGGGCAACATGAAAAAGAACATTGCAGAATTTATCGCGCAATGCCCTAATTGTCAACAAGTGAAAGTGGAACATCAAAAATCGGGAGGTTACATGCAGTCTATCAATCTTCCAGTCTGGAAATGGGATATGATTCATATGGATTTCATTACGGGTTTGCCTCGTACATTGCGGAAGTTTGATTCTATATGGGTCAGAGTGGACAGGCTTACCAAGTCAGCGCATTTTCTACCGGTCAAGACGACCTATACAACTGAGGATTATGCGAAGTTGTATGTGAAAGAGATAGTACGATTGCATGGTATTCCACTTTCCATTATATCAGACAGAGGAGCACAGTTCACAATGCACTTTTGGAGATCTTTTCAGCAGAGTCTGGGTACACGGGTGAATTTGAGTACGGCTTTCCATCCTCAGACTGACGGACAAGCAGAACGTACTATTCAGATACTTGAAGATATGCTACGAGCTTGCGCATTAAATTTTCAAGGCTGTTGGGATGACCATTTGCCTCTTATTGAATTTGCGTATAACAATAGCTATCATTCAAGTATTAAAATGGCACCTTATGAAGCTTTGTATGGAAGGAAATGTAGATCACCGATTGGATGGTTTGAAGCAGGTGAAACTGCTTTACTTGGGCCAGATATTGTGCATCAGGCTATGGAGAAAGTTAAAGTGATCCAACAGCGGTTACAAACGGCTCAAAGTCGTCACAAGTCATATGCCGATGTTAGAAGAAGAGGGCTTAAATTCGCCATAGGTGATTGGGTGTTTTTAAAGGTGCCACCGATAAAGGGGTAATGCGGTTCGGAAAGAAAGGGAAATTGAGTCCACGTTACATAGGCCCATATGAAGTTATTAGAAGATTTGGGCAAGTTGCATATGAATTAGCATTACCTCAAGAACTTTCCTCAGTCCGTCCGGTATTTCATGTGTCGATGCTTCAAAAATGTATAGGAGATCCAGCTCGTATTGTTCCAATTGAAAATGTTCAAGTTACAGAGGATCTCACTTATGAAGAGGTGCCCATTGCTATCCTAGATCGACAAGTAAAGAGATTGAGAAATAAAGACATAGCATCCGTAAAAGTCCTTTGGAGAAACCAACAAGTAGAGGAGATCACATGGGAAGCGGAAGAAATGATGAAATCCAAGTATCCCTATTTATTTCAAATGGACCAAGAAGTACACAGTGCAGAGGTGGAATAATAACAAGTAAGTAATTAAGAGCATTCTGTGTATGTGTATAGGTATGTTAAGGTAAAGATGCATTTGTTGTAATAAGACGATGTTGTTAACATTCGAGGACGAATGTTCCTAAGGGGGGAAGAATGTAACACCCCGTACTTTTCTAAACTCACTTGATACCTTGGGGTCATATCTACATAGGTGTTGAGATGCCATGAATATGTGTTTTATAGTGTCATTGGTGAAACATTTGATATCGGACTTAACATGTACGCTTAGACCTTCGTAGGAGGTATTTTGTGATTTCGTGGAGCATTTGTGTAATAACCCGTATACATTATAACCTCATTTGGTGACTTTAAGTCATGATTACTTGATGGTTAAGATCACTAAATAAGTATTTTGTAGTGTTTTGATAAGGGGTTGGACGATACGCAAACATTGGATAAGTGGCCGAAAATTTCAGCAATGTGCTGAGACTTGCGCCACTACCCTGTTTCAGGGGTGTGGCGCAAGCCACCTGATTCAGAGAGGCCTAATTTCTTGCGCCACAGCCTGCTTTGCAGCTAGTGGCGCAAGGCACAAACATTATGCCTTTCCGGACCCGTTTTGTAACGCAATTCTACGACGCTTCTTGGATGGTTTCTTTTGGTTCTTTGGAGTTATTTGAGCATTGTTAAAGCTTCAAACACTTCAATACACTCCTACATACTCCTACATGATCAAATCATGAAATGTGAATAGTGATCCAAAATGTCCAATGAAACCAAGGGCGACTAGAATTCCTATTTTTGCGATCGAAGCGACGAATGAGAATCTCGTAAGAGAATATTGTCGTGACATTATGGAATTATGTAAACATGAGATATATGGTGAATAATACATGAAATTTGATGGTTTAGGTGGATATGTGTTATTGGGCCCAAATTGAGGCCCAAAACAAGGCCAAAGTGAGAAGCCCAAAGGAAAATGACCCATTCTTATCTTAATTAAGGGACCATGCCATTTAATGCCACTTGGGGGTCTATATAAAGGATCAAAAAAATCAGATTTTTAATCATTCAAAGCTCTCATGCCTTTAAGATATTTTCTCAACATTTCTTTCATTTCCAAACCCTAAGGCAAATAATTTCTTTGGACAAGATCATCCTATTCCAAGCCTTGGTAAGTATTTATTCTCATTGATTAATATATTATATGCACGGGAGAGTATGTATATTGTGATAGTTGTGTTGGCAAGGTGGTGAATAGTGTCTTTTTGCCTTTGGTGAGTGATGTGCTATCTTGGTGATTTGAACTTGAATTAGGACTTGTCCCTTTGATGAAAAAGCATGGTATGGACAAAATATGAACATGTATGGTGTTATTTTTGGTATTAAACTTGTTCTTATCTATAAGTGGAAATTGTGGAATTTTGGCCGATATGTGTTATGAGTTGTGTTAAGGTCATTTGATGGATTATTTGTGATGTGGTATGGATAAGAAAGTGTAAAGGAGAAGTGTTGTGGTGAAATGTATCAATTATCATGTATTGGTCAATGTTGGGAATATTATGGAATTTTTGGAATAATAATTTTTTCAATGGTTTTGTCAAGGGGAAGTGGCATGTTTAAGGGCAAATATGTGACTCATTGATGTTATATGCATTTGAAGAGTAGTTGGTGGTTAATGTGAATTCCGTATTGTATTTGTGTTGTAGAGTAACACATAAAGAAGGAGCGGGACTATTGTACGCACCTCTAGGATTATATATTCGTATTGCGAATCCAAGGTATGTAAGGTTACTTTGTCCGTATCTTCCTACGGTAATTAGTGTTCACATTGACATGTCACTAGTCCTACCCCAAAATAAGCTAAGGTATTCCATATCCAGTTAGCAAGGGTCATTGTTATATATTTTCTACTCATTGATCATTTACGAATCTCATGTCTCATATCCATGGTTAATGTTCCAATGTTCCAATAGTCATTATACTTATGTCTCTTGGTCATTGCTTATTGTTCCAATGGTTCCCATGGTGTTATGTCTCTCACTCATTGGCTAATGATCCAAAGTGCCAAATCAAGATATGGCTATCAAAGTATCAATCTCAAAGTGTCAATCTCAAAGTAAAGATCAAAGTAATGCAAATGTGGTAATTGATTTATGGGTGGCAAGTCTAGGGGCGTAAGCCTAGCTCGACTCGATCCTGATGTATTGATTTATGGGTGGCAAGTCTAGGGGTGTAAGCCTAGCTCGACTCGATCCCGATGCATTGATTTATGGGTGGCAAGTCTAGGGGCATAAGCCTAGCTCGACTCGATCCCAACATGACGATAAGTCATGGAAATACCCACTGATCAGTAGGGGCCCGGGTACATTGTTATCGTTGAGCATTGAGATAAAGAAAGTAAAGAAAGTAATGAAAGCAATCCACATGGTTTCCCAAAAATGCAAAATGGTGACTTATTCCCATTGATTATTCATATGTTTTGAGTTCATTGAAATATTCATGTATTGTACAGTTTCATCTGAGCCTTGCATACTCAGTACTTATTTCGTACTGACCCCTTTTGGGGAATTTACCTTACTTGCTGCAGGCGCAGGTACTAGTAGGCCTCCACAGTAGGTTGCCAGTCATTGCAGATCATTGGTGAGCTCCAGCTAATTCGGGGATTCTCCGAGTCAGTGTATATATGTTTTGGTGTTGTACATGTTGTATAAAGCGGGGACTTGTCCCAACTTTTAGTTCATTTTGGTCAATGCTTTGTTAGAGGCTTTTGTAGACAGGTGTGGGTGTATAAATGTGAAAGGGATATGTCGTACTTGACTCGGTGGCCTCAACGGCCCAGTTTCGCGTATGTATATATATATATCATGTTCCGTGAATTCCATTGTTGGTCTCTATAGCTATTATGTGCTTATGGGTTTCTTATGACATGCATATGATTGAGCATAGACAAAGGTTGGTTCTCTCGGGCCTTATCGGCTACGGGTGCCAATCATGTCCCGATCAGATTCGGGGCGTGACAGCCGTACTAGCCAATAGGGAAGGAGTAAATCAAAGTATAGATCAAAGTCTCATGTGAACAAGAAGAATACGGAGTGTTGGGGCTATCACAAGAAGGGGCACTTTGAATGAGATTCCCCAACGACAAAGTCCAAAGAAAAGGAGAGTGCATCTATTGTTGAACAGGTGCATGATTCTGATAATAAATATGTACTTACAACATCATGCAATAGTGGAGTCTATGGCAACAAATGGGTGCTAGACTCTGGTTGTACTCTGTATATGACATTCCGAAGAGATTGGTTCAATAACTACGAGAAAAGTGGAGGAACCATATTAATGGGAAATAATGCAACTTGTAAAATAGTTAGCATTGGTTCAGTTTGGGTTCGTTGCCATGATGGAATTGTGAGGACTATTACAGAAGTCCGTCATGTTCCTGATCTGAAGAATAATTTGATCTCCCTAGGTACTCTGGATAAACAAGGCTACAAGTACATGAGCGAAGGAGGAATTATGAATGAGACTAAAGGTTCTTTAGTCATGCTGAAGACCAAGATGGAGGATGGCCTTTACACATTGGTAGGAAGCACCATTGTTGGCTCTATTAATGTATCTACCGTGCAATTATCTACTGATGATAAGGCAAGATTATGGCATATGCGACTGGGTCATATGAGCGCACGAGGACTGGAGATGGTGAGCAACTGAAACCTTTTAAATGGTGAGAAGATCAACACCCTTGAATTTTGCAAGCACTGCATCCTAGGGAAGCAGAAGAAGGTCACCTTCAGTACTGGCAAACACAAGACGAGAGGGGTGCTAGATTACATCTGTTCAGATTTATAGGATCCTTCTAAAGTTCCATTGAAGGGTGGAAAGAGGTATCTTCTCGCATTCATTAATAATTTTTCATGAAAGGTTTGGGTGCATTTCTTGAAGGCAAAAAATGATGCTTTTGAAGCATTTAAGGAGTGGAAGATATCGGTTGAGAATCAAATGGAGCAAAAATCAAGTATCTTCGCACAGACAATGGCTTGAAGTTTTGTAGTAAGGAGTTTAATGATTTCTGCAAGGTTCATGGGATCTCAATACATAAGACGGTTAGGAACACACGACAATAGAATGGAGTTGTCGATAGGATGAACAGAACTCTTTTTGAAAAGCCTCGTTGTATTCTCATACAAGCCAAAATGTCCAAAGTATTTTGGGCTGAAGCAGTTCACACTACTTCTCATATTGTCAATCGATCTCCAGCATCAACGATTGATTTAAGACTCAGAATGAAGTATGGTCAGATGAACCCTCTAACTATTCTTGCTTGTGAGTATTTGGTTGTCCAGCTTATTATCATGTTACTGAAGGAAAGCTTGAACCAAGGGCTAGGAAGGCCATATTCGTAGGGTTTGTGGATGGAGTAAAAGGGTACAAACTTTGGTTTTTGTCCTTACTAAAATTTGTAGTTAGTAGAAATGTTACCTTTGATGAATCCTCTATACTTGATCTTTGTAAAGTTTCTGTGGAGTTATCAGGAATAAGAACAACGAGCAGGTGGAGCTACCGGTGGAGCTTACCAAAAAGAAGGATCAAGAGACTCAAGTTGATGAGTCAAAAGATGCAGATCTTGGAGAACTTGCTGTCAATGAATCATATGCAATTGCGAAGGGAAGGGATAAAAGGCAGGTATGAAAATTAAAATGCCTTATAGAGCAAGCAAATCTAATTGCATATGCATTCGTAGCTGTAAAAGAAGAGATTTAGGATCTTGAACCCTCTTTGTATATTGAAGTAACTTCTTGCAAGAATGCTGCACACTGACAATTAGCCATGACGAAAGAGATGGAATCTCTTCACAAGAATCAAACATGGGTCTTAGTTGAAAGGCCAAAGGGGAAGAGGACAGTTGGATAAAAATATGTCTACAGAAAGAAAAAGCGAATTCCTGAAATAGAAGATGCTAGGTTCAAGGCGAGATTAGTTGCAAAAGGTTTCGGTCAGAAGGATGGAATTAACTACCATGAGATCTTCTCTCCGGTCGTAAAGCATATCTCAATTCGCATGCTACTAGCATTGGTTGCCCAATTTGACTTGAAGCTTCAACAACTTTATATCAAAACTGCTTTCTTACATGGTGATCTAGAAGAGACAATCTATATGGATCAGCCTGAAGGTTTCCTAGCTGAGGGAAAAGAAGATCATGTATGCCAACTGAAAAAAGTCTTTGTATAGTTTGAAGCAATCCCCTAGATAGTGGTACAAGAGGTTTGATGCATTCATGACTACACATGGATTCTCAAGGAGTGTATTTGATAGCTATGTGTATCACAAAAAGAAGTCTGAGATAAATGCTCTGAAGAAACTGCTGAGCAAGGAATTTGACATGAAGTATTTATGAGCTGCAAAGAAAATCCTTGGAATGGAGATTTCAAGAGAAGAAGGTGTTGTACATCTTCAGATTAAGTACATCAAAAAGGTTCTTGAGAGATTCAATATGCATATGAGCAAGCCTGTAAGTACACCATTAGATCCACATCTTAAACTTTCAAAGTTACAAATGCCTCAGTCTGAGGATGAGGTGGAGCATATGTCAAAGGTTCCTTATGCTAGTGCAGTTGGTACCATTATGTATGCTATGGTATGCACACGTTCAGATATTGCTCAATCTGTAAGTTTGGTAAACAGGTATATGGCTAACCTAGGAAAGAGGCATTGGGAAGTTGTCAAGTGGATATTGAGATATCTCAAAGGAGCTTTTGATGTTGGCCTAACCTTTTAAAACGGTGAAGGTATTTTAGTTCTCAGTTATGTGGATTCTGAATATACAGGGGATCTTGATAGAAGGAGGTCCATAACTGGATACATCTTTACTCTCGTTGGCAGTCCGTTAATTGGAAATCGACTTTACAATCGATTGTCGCTTTGTCGCAGCAACAGAGGCAGTCAAAAAAGCTATCTAATTGAAAGGTTTGGTGGCAGAATTGAGTTTGGTTCAACTGGAATTAACTCTAAGATGTGATAGTCAAAGTGCTATTCATTTAATTAAAAATTAAAAATTTCATGAGCGCACCAAACATATTGATGTCAGATTCCATTTCATTCGAGATGTCATTGAAAAGGGAACTACCAAGGTCATGAAGGTTATCACAGACGATAACGCTGCAGACATGTTGTCCAAGATAGTCCCGCTCTCCAAGTTTTTACCCTGCAAGGAGTTGGTGGGAGTACGCATCAACTGATGTAACTATGAGAGAACAACTGCTTAGTGGAGCTATTATGTTCAGCAAAGGTTTGATTCTTCTTGTTTTTTACAATGGGGTTGCCTAGTAAGCTTAGAAGTTTTGGCCGGAGTTGTTCATATGCATGCTTAGAATGCAAACCAAGGTGGAGATTGAAAGAGTTGGTTTGGTTTATTTTGTGGGGTCAAACCCATGTGGCAGAAAATTTCATGTGCCAATTTACTTGGCTAGGAAATGAACTTGGAGGGAAAGCAAAACTTTGTGGAGGACAAATTTTGTATTTATTTTTCCTTTTCTTATTTTGTGCTTGGAGTCCAAGTTTGGCCATATATAAAAGGATGGTCGTTCTTTATTGTTGAAACCATCTAAAAATCATTAGAAAATACATTGTAAGAGTAGAGAGTTGAGAGAGCTATTCTCTTAGGTGTATTTTGGATCTCTCCCTTTCTTTGTTGATAAAAAGGCGGTTGTTCTCTGGTGGATGTAGGATCATTCGGATCCGAACCACGTTAAATCTTGTGTCTTTCTCTTGCTCTTTATTTCACGTTTCCGCTAACACAATAATTGTGAGTTCAATTCACACCATCTTGTTTCCCCTTCTACCTTTCCTGATCCTGAATGTATGTTGCTGGTGCTCTTTCTCATTATTGTTGGATTTTCTAGCATACACACATGGTAAAGTAACTCAATATTAAACCGAGTGCAAGGAAAAACACAAAAAGTATTCATTTCACATTCTTGCCATTTGGATTATTGTTTTGAATATAACAATTCATATAACTAGAAGGAGAGGGTCTTTAATGTTTTTACTGTTGTAAACTGCCTAAATTATCAATGCTGCTAACTCCAAACCTGTCAAAATTCTTTGAAAGCCTGCAAAAGTCATACCGGTGAAGTGGTAATCATACAGTAATAATTTAACTCTACGCGTTATGATACAATGTGCGTTTCCTTTCAACTTCTTTTGTGTAACTATTTAATTGACATCATTGTAAAGACTAAGAATCAAGTGTTTTCATGATTTTCTATACTCTCTATGACTCTGCTCCTGTAGAAGACTCCTGGGACGCGAAATGTAACCAATTAACATCAGTTTTATGGAGACAGTTTTTGGTTTGGAAAACTGTCCGAGATGACAAATGTAGCAATCAACATTAGTTTAGTGAAAATACTTCTTGATTCTAAGGTGGACTAACATAACATTAGCATAGTTAAAGGCCAGGACACTGTATGTTATGACTATGTGAGCTGCTGCCCTTCTTTTATGTTTGCATTGCACAATAACAAGAGGAGGGTTGCTTATCTATCTATCTCTATAGATATCAAAGACTTCCATTTCATAATTCCGTTCTCATTTATATCTATAATTATGCTAAATCTTTGTGTAGCACAAGACCAAGCAGAAAGCAATTGGACTTGATTTGGTGGGGTGTGCCAGACCTAGGTTGTAGTGCAACACCAAGGCGACACGCAAAGGCCCGAGTAGCAAGCTACTCTTATGGACCTTCCCCCTTAAAAAATTGAGTTAATATCATGTGGACCAATGGCCCACATATCAGATATTAAACTGATAAGAACAGATACTACAGTTGATCTTAGCCAAAAGGCCGAGAAAGGTATACTTTACTTTTCTCAGGGGCCTCTTCTTTTATACTGCCTCTCAACTCTCGGCTTTTCATTTTCTATTGATGTGTGACAGACGAACCCTTTATGCTACCTATTCTTCTCAGTGTTGGGTTCGAAATCGAAAGGGCGTCATGTGGAAGCTATTAGTTGCAAACCATAGTGACGATAAGTCGGATGACAAATAAAACTATACTAAAAGAAATATTATTGATATATTTTGGTCAAACGACCTATATATTTAAAGATAATATTGAAAAAGCATAAACTCTATTGGGAGAAAATCTTCTTCTAAACAAGACTCTTAAAGAACTATATTGTGGATTTTATTATGTTATGATATGAGTAAAGGGGTCTTCTATTTATAGAGGTCCAAAATCTTTCCTCCAAGACTCTTCTATGGTATTACTTTATTTTCCTTCCAAGAAAAGTAAAACTTAAATTTGGTAAGAAAATCAGGGCAAAAATCCTAACACTCAGTACTAAACATCTACATGTTTGTAGAGTTTATTTTCATATTTTATAAATTTAAAAACATAAGAGAGAAAAAAGGTGCCAAAGCTAAGAATAATAATTAATGACTATATAAAACTCAGAGAAATATTTTATATAACATGCCAAGCTTAATAAACTATTTGGCCAAGTAGTGCAAGCATAAACAAAGATTGATAGAACAAAGTTTTTTTCATTACGCTAAAACTGTCTACAAATAGTTTATTATACAACATAACCTTATAGGTTCGACAAAACTCAATAGTTTTGGCACAGATCCTGTATTTGTGTTAAAATTCCAATTAGTATGTATAAATAACTAATCTCAGACCTAGCTAGTGTAGTTCTACCTGACCTTTAACATTATCAACGCTTATAGTCTAGTAGTAGTGCAGTACCAACAGATAGGTGTGAGTTCAGTTCTCGCTATCTCATTTCCCCTTTCCTCCTTCCTTTCATAATCTTATAGCCAGAGGGCCAGGACATCATGACAATGTGGGCTGCCCCTTCTTTTTCGTGCATTATACAACAACAGGAAGTAGGTGCCCTTTATCTGTCTATACAGAGAACATCCCAGATTCCCAATTACATTTTTATCCCTTGTCTAATAATTAGTTCTACCTCTTAAAGTATAAATAAAAGGAGTGGAACGCCCTACCATTAGATTGTTGAAAATGAAAGCGGCTTGTCCTCACTAATAAAAAACGCCCAGCTGGAAAGAGAACATTTAAACTTGAATTGGTGGGGTGTGCGCCAGGCCTGGGCTGTAGTGCAACGCCTAGGCGACTCATGAAGGCCCAAGTAGCAAGCTACTTTGATAGACCTTCCCCCTTAAAAAATTGAGTTAATATCGTGTGAGCCAATTACCCACATATCAGATATTAAACTGATAAGAACAGATACTACACTTGATCTTAGCCAAAAGGCCGAGAAAGGTATGCTTTACCTTGTTCACGGGCCTCATCTTTTATGATGCCTCTCAACTCTCTGTTTTTTGTTTTCTAATAATATGGGACAGATGAACCTTAATATTCTACTTACCTGTATATTACAGTGACAGACATTTTGGAGAAAATATATTATTTTAGTTATGAACAATTAAGTACACTATATAGTATACAAAGCTACCTACAAAATAGTTTATTATACAATATAACCTTCAACATGATTTAGCTAGGTAACCGACGTTCAAAATCAGTTTTGACCTTCAATCATACATAATAGGAGCGAGTTTAATTCTCATTGTTCTTTTTCCTTCTTTCCCCGTCCCTGATCACAAGACCTCCATGCGTGAGCTTAATT
This sequence comes from Capsicum rhomboideum, assembly GCA_031232105.1. NCBI lineage: Eukaryota > Viridiplantae > Streptophyta > Magnoliopsida > Solanales > Solanaceae > Capsicum > Capsicum rhomboideum. The sequence goes on along the minus strand of CP124710.1, from coordinate 5,229,242 downwards.
TTGTACGTGTTATAATAACATGTATTAGGTAATCTCAAGCATATATGGTTTATTATTCAAGTATGTTTGAAATAATTTTGTGTAAATAAATAAGATATACTAATATTTTTTTCCGACCAAACTACACCCTCAATATGGCTTGAAACAAGCCTTTTCCTCCTCCCTTCAACTGTAATTTATGGGAACACTAAATGACCAACACAACATTAGTATAGCCAGAGTCTAGGACATCACTATGTATGCACAAATGTACTCGACAAGAAGAGATTCATTGTTCCTGGTCTTGCTTCACCTTAATTGTTATTTATCGAGGCTTTAGCAGATCTATTGATAGAGATTAATCATTTTCCCCTGGATGCGTTGAAAAATAAAGTTCTGTCTTGGTCCGAGTGGGATAGCATTCTCTTCTGCGATGAAACATCCAAATTAGCAAAAGCTTATCTTGCTCTGGTATTTCATTTTCCTTCCTACCAAACACACTGAATGTTGAACTTTTTTTTAGATAAAACTTACTGAGACTGGAAATGTACCTATTAGCATTAGTTTTGTGACAATACTTCGTGATTCTAAAGGATTAACAAAATAATAAGATGACAGTGCTCATTTATCTAATCTAAATACATAGCCAAGATGATCATTTCAAAATTACATAACACTTCTTCTGAACTAAAATTTGCACTATCTTTGTTAATTCAAGCTCAAAGACATTTAAACTTGATTTGTTGGGGTGCACCAGGTGTGGGCTGTAGTGCAACGCCTAGGCAAACACGTCAAGAACCAGGTAGCAAGCTACCTTGACGAGCCTCCCCACTTAAACAATTGATTTAATATTGTGTGAGCCGATGACCATCACAAATTTCTTCACATTGATGAATTCTATCACCAAATTGTCACAAATCCATCATGAAATTGTCCAGTCACAAATTTGTGTTTTTCTTATTGTGATGATGTTCTTGTTGTCTATCGGAACCTCTCTACCAACTGGATACGTTGCTGGTAGTGATATTCCTATTACAATTTACATATTCACCTTTCTGAGCTTTAATTTTCTCCATGTTGCCACCGCTAAAGGACGAACCATTTAAACTTGAATTGGTGTGGTGCACCAGGTAACCGACGTTCAAAATCACTTTTGACCTCCAATCATACATAATAGGAGCGAGTTTAATTCTCATTGTTCTTTTTCCTTCTTTCCCCGTCCCTGATCACAAGACCTCCATGCGTGAGCTTAATTTTGTACGTGTTATAATAACATGTATTAGGTAATCTCAAGCATATATGGTTTATTATTCAAGTATGTTTGAAATAATTTTGTGTAAATAAATAAGATATACTAATATTTTTTTCCGACCAAACTACACCCTCAATATGGCTTGAAACAAGCCTTTTCCTCCTCCCTTCAACTGTAATTTATGGGAACACTAAATGACCAACACAACATTAGTATAGCCAGAGTCTAGGACATCACTATGTATGCACAAATGTACTCGACAAGAAGAGATTCATTGTTCCTGGTCTTGCTTCACCTTAATTGTTATTTATCGAGGCTTTAGCAGATCTATTGATAGAGATTAATCATTTTCCCCTGGATGCGTTGAAAAATAAAGTTCTGTCTTGGTCCGAGTGGGATAGCATTCTCTTCTGCGATGAAACATCCAAATTAGCAAAAACATTTAAACTTGAATTGGTGTTGGTGGGGTGCGCCAGGCTTAGGCTGATGGACCTTACCCCTTAAAAAATTGAGTTAATATCTTGTGAGCCAATGGTTCCGTCACAAACTTGTGTTTTTCTTATAGTGATGATATTCCTATTTTCTTAATGAGTCGACGGTCTATTAGAGAGATCTATGGAAAACAACCCCTCTACCTTTAGATATGTTGCTTGTAGTGACAATTTCAATTACATATTCACCCGTCTAAACCTGTATTTTACTCCATGTTGATACCACTAAAGGCCAAAAAACATTTAAACTTGTATTGGTGGGGTGCGCCAGGCCTAGGCTGTAGTGCAACGCCTAGGCAACACATGAAGGCCCGAGTAGCAAGCTACTCTGATGGATCTTCCCCCTTAAAAAATTAAGTTAATATCATGTGAGCCAATGGCCCACGTATCAGATATTAAACTGATAAGAACAGATACTACACTTGATCTTAGCCAAAAGGCCGAGAAAGGTATGCTTTACTTTGCCCATGGACCTCCTCTTTTCTACCGCCTCTCAATTCTCTGTTTTCCATTTTCTATGGATGTGGGATGATGAAACCTTAATATAATGCAACCTATGTGTATATTAACGTAACAAGACACTTGAGGAAAATTTCACTTTGGAGTTATAAACACTAAACTACGTTAATCAAGCTACCTACAAACAGTTTATTATACAACATAACCTTCAACATGATTTATAGCTAGTCTTGTAGTTCAATAACACCTTTGACCTCCTAGCATACTTTCAAAGCTTACAGTCTAGTGGTACCGGTGAGTTCAGTTCACACCGTCTCATTTCCCCCTCCCCCTTCCTGATCCCGATAGTATGTTGTTGGTGCTAGCTCTTCCTCATTATTGTTGGATTTGCTAGCATACGTACTATACCAAGTGCAAGAAAAAACATTATAAGTATTCATTTCAAATACTGGTGATTTGGTTTATTATTTTGAATATTAACAATTCATATAACTAGAAGGACCGTCTTTAATGTTTTTACTGTTCTGAACAGCTCAAATTATCAATTTTGATAACTCCAAACCTGTCAAAATTATTTGAAGGCCTGCAAATATCATACCGGTGAAGTGGTAATCTTGCAGTAATGATTTAACTCATAACCAGTGTTTTAAAAGGCGTTCGCGGGGCGAGCCTCGGGGCGAGGCGAAGCTAAAACGCACCAAGGCGTTGTGGGGGGGCGAAAGTACCTAAAAGCGTACGCCTCACCACTTGGGGCGTACGCCTAGGCGTAAGGCGCACTTTTTTCTCTCAAGGCGTAAGCCCCGTGAACTACTAAAAATTAAAATATATTTTCCTATTTAATCTTTAATTTAAGCTTAAAGAGTAAAAAGACTAAAATATTTTTCTTATTAAACACTTAAAGAGTATTTAAACTCTTTGATTTCTACGATATCCAAAGTGAAACAAATTAAAAGGGTTTTCAGATTGTTGATGAAGTTAGACATACTATAACAAATTCTGAAAATTTGATTGACAATATGGATGATGATGAAGAGCTCTTCTTTGATAGTGACTGAATGTTAAATTAGAAATTCAGAATTATCTATTTTGTTCCCAAATAGGAGTGGGGGTTGATTAACTATGCACTTTTTTTTTAGACAAATTTGTATTTTTGAGGACATATAATGGTTTATTACTTTATTATATAAAAAGTTGACGTTATATATTGAGTGTATTGTGTTTCTTTGATTAGTTTTTTTTTATCTGAAATAGTTTGAGATGCATACTCCATTTATTTTTTATTTTTTATAATTTTTGTATGTAGTTTTACTTATTTTTTTGGTGATTTATCCTTTTTAAAAATATTTTTCTAATAATATTAATTTATAAAATATTTAAAATTAAAGTTCCATGAGGCTTACACCCCATCGCCTCGGGGCTTACGCCTCGCCCCATGACAGGTAAAACGTCTCGCCTTATGCCCCCGCCTTTTAAAACACTGCTCGTAACTCTACGAGTTATGATACAATGTGCATTTCCTTTCAACTTCTTGTGTGTGTGTAACTATTTAGTTGACACATTGTAGAGACCAAGAATCAAGCGTTTTAATGATTTTCCATATTCGTTCAGTTCTGCTCCTGGTAAGAACTCCCAGGACACGAAATGTAACCAATGAACATCAGTTTTATGGAAACATTTCTTGGTTTTAAAGAATTAACACAACACTAGTATAGCCTGTGTGTCCAGGACATTAGATGTTTTGATAGCCTGTGCGTCCAGCACATTAGATGTTTTGACTATGTACATTACACAATAACAAGAAGAGGATGCTTTCCATTCTGCATATCAAAGATTTCCAGTTCATAATCCCATTCTAAGCTATAATTGTGCTTTGTGTAGCCAAGCACAAGCAGGAAACAATTAAGATTTGAATTAGTGGGGTGCGCCAGGCTGGGGCTGTAGTACAACACCTAGGCGACGCTCGAAGGCCCAAGTAGCAAGCTACTCTGATGGACCTTCTCCTTTAAAAAATTGAGTTAATATCGTGTAAGCCAATACCCCACATATCATATATTAAACTAATAAGAACAGATATTACACTTAAAGCCAAAAGGTTGAGAAAGGTATGCTTTACTTTGCTTGCGGACCTCCTCTTTTATAGTGCCTCTCAACTCTCTGCTTTTAGTTTTTTCGTCGATGTGGGACAAACGAGTGAAGAACCTTAATATTCCCTTAGTTTCAAAAAGAATGACCTAGTTTGACTTGACACGGAGTTTAAGAAAATAAAGAAGACTTTTGAATTTTGTGGTCCTAAATTAAAGTTATGGCAGTTGTACCAAAATGCCCTTGAATCTTGTGGTGTTAAACATACCATGTGGAAAGTTGAAATTAAAGTGTTTTCAAAAAAGGAAAGAGGTCATTCTTTTTTAAACGGACTAAAAAGAAAGTACGTCATTCTTTTTGAAGTGGAGGGAGTATACTATATTACTCTTCCCAGTTTTAAAAAAGAAACCATTTTTGCTTTCTTTGAATTGTAAATAACAAATCCCAGAAAGAGAAAGGGCTTGGAGCCACTAGCCTTAATATACTATACCTCAAAAGGGAAGATTTATTCTTTTGATATTTGCTATGGTGAAAGTGTCCATATTCATCTGTCAAAAACTACAATGACATACTATCATATAAATGAGTATTTATTTGAAACCATTATAACATGTTGGTAACTGGTAAAGTTGTTGCCGTGTGACCAGGAGGTCCCGGGTTCAAGTCTTGGAAACAGCCTCTGGCAGAAATGCAAGGTAAGGCTGCGTACAATACACCCTTGTGGTGGGGCCCTTCCCCGGACACAGCGCATAGCGGTAGCTTTAGTGCACCGGGCTGCCTTTTTTTTTTTTTTTTTAATTATAACATGCTGAATTTTCATACCTATATAAGATCATTCTTTCTTTTGAGACGAATTTACCAAGTTTGAAATTCTTCTCTCTTTCACTCGAAATCTCCGCTGGTTTTCCTATTTTAATATTGTGATTCTTTGTTGTCTTTTATACTAGCAGAACTTATTGAATTCTGATCAGGATCGTGCTGAGTCGGGTCGGGTATGAATAAGAATCAATCCACAAGGGGGTAATCTTGAGAATGAGCCCGACATAAGGAAATGGCCACTTGGGAAAATGAAAGAAGACTGAAAATACTAGCGATGGAAACTGCACATAAGGAACGACAAATGGGATAGTGTGTCAGACTATTCAGGTACATAGGCAACTCTCGGCTATACCGCATCAGACACATAGTACTGTGCTGGCATCCCCCAACGGCTTGAGGACAAGTAGATAAAGGCCAGTGGACGCGGTACTAGAAGTTGAGAGAATAATGTTACCCCATTGGCCGAAAGGCAACGTCTGTACCTTATAAATAGAACCCCCCTCCCTCATTGTAAAGGATCTAATTTTACTCATCCTTACCCCTTAAGCAATAAAATATCTTACCTTGTTCCTTAAGCATTAGTGTTCTTGCCCATAGCTGTTCTTGGCTATTTTTTCGTTGTAATCACTTGAACTCGGTCGCTCCGGACCCCTGATTAATAAGATATAACACTAGGCTACGCTAGAAGTTTCATTCCTAATCTCTACTTGTTTGGTTTATTTACTCTTTCATTTACATTATTTATTTTCTTGCAAACGTTTACTACAAATCTGAAGCTAAGATCGTAACACGTGTTCTTGACTCACGAACAAATTCAATTGTACCAAAAAGACGGTAAACAAACACTAAACTACATTATCTCAAATCAAGCTACCTACAAACAGTTTATTATACAACATAACCTTCAACATGATTTTGCTAGTTCAATACTATCATTTTGATCTCCTAGGGTACTATCAACGTTTATAGTCTAGTGGTACCAATGAATTTTAAACACAATATGAAAGAGTTGATTTGGTTTATTTTATGGGGTCAAACCCATGTGGAAGAAAATTTCATGTGCCAATTTACTTGGCTAGGAAATGAACTTGGAGGGCAAGCAAAACTTTGTGGAGGACAAATTTTGTATTTATTTTTCCTTTTCTTATTTTGTGCTTGGAGCCCAAGTTTGGCCATCTATAAATGGATGACAGTTCTTCATTGTTGAAACCATCCCAAAAATTCATAAGAAAATACATTGTAAGAGTAGAAAGTTGAGAGAGCAATTCTCTTAGGTGTATTTGAGATCTCTCCCTTTCTTTGTTAATAAAAAGACGGTTGTTCTCTGGTGGATGTAGGATCATTTGGATTCGAACCACGTTAAATCTTGTGTCTTTCTCTTGCTCTTTATTTCACATTTCTGCTAACAATTGGTATCAGAGATAAGGTTCTGTCTGAGTATGCTCTGTGGTTGCAGCACAGACTGAACTTCCACATCAGAAAAAAATTACTTTGATTTTCTGTATTTTCAAATACTATCCATAGTAGAAGAGGAAGAACAAGTAGCGATGGGTTCCATAAAGCTTGAAATTGATAGATGTAGTGCGCACAACAACTTCAATAACTGGAAGATCCAGATGATAGCGTTACTGCAGAGGGAAGGTTCAATCCATGCTATTAACGAAAAGTACACCGATGGTACATCGGAATCCAACAAGGAGAAGATTAAAGGTAATGCATTGAGTGTCATCCAACTGTCTCTGGCACCTATCGTGCTTTGTGAAATGAGTACAGGTACTGACGAGATGGTTAAACAGTTATGGGACAAACTGTAAGGCCTTTACCAGGATCGGTCGGTGACAACAAGGATGTTTTTACAACGACGTCTTCACACATTTAAGATGGAGTCAGGTACTTTGTTGCAAGACCATCTAGATGCATTCAATAAACTTGTCATGGACTTACAGACTGCCGGAATTAAAAAGAATGAGGAAACGCTTGCATGTGCTTTGCTGTTTTCATTGACTTTAAAATATCGTGATATAGAGAATTCAATGATGAGCCTATCACTCTTGAGCAAGTGCAGCAAGCACTTAACTCTTGTAATGTACGGAGGCATTTTGAAGAAGACAAAGATAATGAAGCTAGTGGGCTCTTTGTGAGAGGTCGTACTAGCCAACAGGGAAGGAGCAAATCAAAGCACAAATCAAAGTGTCGTGTTAACAAGAAGAATACGAAGTGTTGGGGCTATCACAAGAAGAGGCACTTTGAACGAGATTCCCCAATGATAAAGTCTAAAGAAAAGGCGAGTGCATCTATTGTTTAACAGGTGCATGATTCTGATAATAAATATGTACTTACAACTTCATGCAATAGTGGAGTCTATGGAAACAAATGGGTGCTAGAATCTGGTTGTACTTTGTATATGACATTCCAAAGAGATTGGTTCAATAACTACGAGAAAAGTGGAGGAACTATAGTAATGGGTAATAATGCAACTTGTAAAATAGTTAGCATTGGTTCAGTTCGGGTTCGTTGCCATGATGGAATTGTGAGAACTATTACAGAAGTCCGTCATGTTCCTGATCTGAAGAAGAATTTGATCTCCCTAGATGCTATGGATAAACAAGGCTACAAGTACATGAGCGAAGGAGGAATTATGAATGAGGCTAAAGGTTCTTTAGTCATGCTGAAGGCCAAGCTGGAGGATGGCCTTTACACATTGGTAGGAAGCACCATTGTTGGCTCTGTTAATGTATCTATCGTGCAATTATCTACTGATGATAAGGCAAGATTATAACACATATTATTGGGTCATATGAGCGCACGAGGACTGGAGATGGTGAGCAACTGAAACCTTTTAAATGGTGAGAAGATCAACACCCTTGAATTTTGCAAGCACTGCATCCTAGGGAAGCAGAAGAAGGTCACTTTCAGCACTGGCAAGCATAAGATGGGAGGGGTGCTAGATTACACCCGTTCAGATTTATAGGGTCCTTCTAAAGTTCCATTGAAGGGTGGAAAGAGGTATCTTCTCACATTCATTAATAATTTTTCATGAAAGGTTTGGGTGCATTTCTTGAAGGCAAAAAGTGATGCTTTTGAAGCATTTAAGGAGTGGAAGATATCGGTTGAGAATCAAATAAAGCGAAAAATCAAATATCTTCGCACATACAATGGCTTGAAGTTTTGTAGTAAGGAGTTTAATGATTTCTGCAAGGTTCATGGGATCTCAAGACATAAGACGGTCAGGAACACACCACAACAGAATGGAGTTGTCGATAGAATGAACAAAACTCTTTTAGAAAAGGCTCGTTGTATGCTCATACAAGCCAAAATGTCCAAATTATTTTGGGCTGAAGCAGTTCACACTACTTCTCATATTATCAATTGATCTCCAGCATCAGCGATTTATTTAAGACTCCGAATGAAGTATGGTCAGGTGAACCCTCTAACTATTCATGCTTGCGAGTATTTGGTTGTCCAGCTTATTATCATGTTAATGAAGGAAAGCTTGAACCAAGGGCTAGGAAGGCCATATTCGTAGGGTTTGTGGATGGAGTAATAGGGTACAAACTTTGGTTTTTGTCTTTACTTAAATTTGTAGTTAGTAGAAATGTTACCTTTGATTAATCCTCTATACTTGATCCTCGTAAAGTTTCTGTGGAGTTATCAGGAAATAAGAACAACGAGCAGGTGGAGCTACCGGTGAAGCTTACCAAGAAGAATGAGCAAGAGACTCAAGTTGATGAGTCAAAAGATGCAGATCTTGGAGAACTTGTTGTCAATGTATCATACACAATTGCGAAGGAACGGGATAAAAGACAGATACTAAAATTGAAGCGCCTTATAGAGCAAGCAAATATGATTGCATATGCGTTCGTAGCTGTAGAAGAAGAGATTTAGGATCTTGAGCCCTCTTTGTATGTTGAAGCAACTTCTTGCAAGAATGCTGCACAATGACAGTTAGCCATGACGAAAGAGATGGAATCTCTTCACAAGAATCAGACATAGGTCTTAGTTAAAAGGCCAAAGGGGAAAAGGACAGTTAGATAAAAATAGGTCTACAGAAAGAAAAAGGGAATTTCTTAAATAGAAGATGTTAGGTTCAAGGCGAGATTGGTTGCAAAGGGTTTCAGTAAGATGGATGGAATTAACTAACATGAGATCTTCTCTTCGATCGTGAAGCATATCTCAATTCTTATGCTACTAGCATTGGTTGCCCAATTCGACTTGAAGATTCAACAACTTGATTTCAAAACTGTTTTCTTACATGGTGATCTAGAAGAGACAATATAAATGGATCAGCCTGAAGGTTTCCTAGCTGAGGGAAAAGAAGATCATGTATGCCAATTGAAAAAAATATTTGTATAGTTTTAAGCAATCCCCTAGATAGTGGTACAAGAGGTTTGATGCATTCATGACCACACATGGATTCTCAAGGAGTGTATTTGATAGTTGTGTGTATCACAAAAAGAAGTCTGAGATAAATACTTTGAAGAAATTGCTAAGTAAGGAATTTGACATGAAGGATTTATAAGCTGCAAAGAAAATCCTTGGAATGGAGATTTCAAGAGAAGAAGGTGTTGTACATCTTCAAATTAAGTACATCAAAAAGGTTCTTGAGAGATTCAATATGCATATGAGCAAGCCTGTAAGTACACCATTAGCTCCCCATCTTAAACTTTCAAAGTTACAAATGCCTCAGTCTGAGGATGAGGTGGTGCCTCAGTCTGAGGATGAGGTGGAGCATATGTCAAAGGTTCCTTATGCTAGTGCAGTTGGTACCATTATGTATGCTATGGTATGCACTCGTCCAGATATTGCTCAATCTGTAAGTTTGGTAAGTAGGTATATGGTTATTTTAGGAAAGAGGCATTGGGAAGCTGTCAAGTGGATATTGAGATATCTCAAAGGAGCTTCTGATGTTGGCCTAACCTTTTAAAACGGTGAAGGTATTTCAGTTCTCAGTTATGTGAATTCTGAATATACAGGGGATCTTGATAGAAGGAGGTCCACAACTGGATATATCTTTACTCTCGTTGGTAGTGCCGTTAATTAGAAATCGACTTTACAATCGATTGTCGCTTTGTCTACAGCAAAAAGGTAGAATATATGGTAGTAACAGAGGCAATGCAAGAAGCTATTTGATTGAAAGGTTTGGTGGCAGAATTGAGTTTGGTTCAACTGGAATCAACTCTAAGATGTGATAGTCAAAGTGTTGTTCGTTTAATTAAAAATTAAAGATTTCATGAGCGCACCAAATACATTGATGTCAGATTCCATTTCATTCGAGATGTCATTGAAAAGGGAACTATCAAGGTCGTGAAGGTTATCACAGACGATAACGCTGCAGACATGTTGTCCAAGATAGTCCCGCTCGCCAAGTTTTCACCATGTAAGGAGTTGGTGGGAGTACGCATCAACTGATGTAACTATGAGAGAACAGCTGCTTGGTGGAGCTATTATGTTCAACAAAGGTTTGATTCTTCTTGTTTTTTACAATGGGGTTGCCCAGTAAGCTTAGAAGTTTTGGCCGGAGTTGTTCATATGCATGCTCAGAATGCAAACCAAGGTGGAGATTGAAAGAGTTGGTTTGGTTTATTTTGTGGGGTCAAACCCATGTGGAAGAAAATTTCATGTGCCAATTTACTTGGCTAGGAAATGAACTTGGAGGGCAAGCAAAACTTTGTGGAGGACAAATTTTGTATTTATTTTTTCTTTTCTTATTTTGTGCTTGGAGTCCAAGTTTGGCAATGTATAAAAGGATGGTCGTTCTTCATTGTTGAAACCATCCAAAAATCATACTCCCTCCGTTTCAAAAAGAATGACCTAGTTTGACTTGGCATGGAGTTTAAGAAAATAAAGAAGACTTTTGAATCTTGTGGTCCTAAATTAAAGTTGTGTCAAATGTACCAAAATGCCCTTGAATCTTGTGGTGTTAAACATGCCATGTGGAAAGTTGAAATTAAAGTGTTTCCAAAAAAGGAAAGAGGTCGTTCTTTTTGAAACGGACTAAAAAGGAAAGTAGGTCATTCTTTTTGAAACGGAGGGAGTAAGAAAATACATTGTAAGAATAGAGAGTTGAGAGAGCTATTCTCTTAGGTGTATTTTGGATCTCTCCCTTTCTTTGTTGATAAAAAGGCGGTTGTTCTCTGGTGGATATAGGATCATTCGGATCCGAACCACGTTAAATCTTGTGTCTTTCTCTTGCTCTTTATTTCACGTTTCCGCTAACACAATAATTGTGAGTTCAATTCACACCATCTTGTTTCCCCTTCTACCTTTCCTGATCCTGAATGTATGTTGCTGGTGCTCTTTCTCATTATTGTTGGATTTTCTAGCATACACACATGGTAAAGTAACTCAATATTAAACCGAGTGCAAGGAATAACACAAAAAATATTCATTTCACATTCTTGCCATTTGGATTATTGTTTTGCATATAACAATTCATATAACTAGAAGGAGAGGGTCTTCAATGTTTTTACTGTTGTGAACAGCCTAAATTATCAATGCTGCTAACTCCAAACCTGTCAAAATTCTTTGAAAGCCTGCAAAAGTCTTATCGGTGAAGTGGTAATCATACAGTAATAATTTAACTCTATGCGTTATGATACAATGTGCGTTTCCTTTCAACTTCTTTTGTGTAACTATTTAATTGACATCATTGTAAAGACTAAGAATCAAGCGTTTTGATGATTTTCTATACTCGCTACGACTCTGCTCCTGTAGAAAACTCCTGGGATGCGAAATGTAACCAATTAACATCAGTTTTATGGAAACATTTTTTGGTTTGGAAAACTCTCCGAGATGAGAAATGTAGCAATCAACATTAGTTTAGTGAAAATACTTCGTGATTCTAAGGTGGACTAACATAACATTAGCATAGTTAAAGGCCAGGACACTGTATGTTTTGACTATGTGAGCTGCTGCCCTTCTTTTTTGTTTGCATTACACAATAACAAGAGGAGGGTTGCTTATCTATCTATCTATATAGATATCAAAGACTTCCATTTCATAATTCTTTTCTAATCTAGATCTATAATTATGCTAAATCTTTGTGTAGCCAAGACCAAATAGAAAGCAATTGGACTTGATTTGGTGGGGTTTGCCAGACCAAGGTTGTAGTGCAACACCTAGGTGACACGCAAAGGCCCGAGTAGAAACCTACGCTAATGGACCTTCCCCCTTAAAAAATTGAGTTAATATCATGTGGACCAATGGCCCACATATCAGATATTAAACTGATAAAAACAGATACTACACTTGATCTTAGCCAAAAGGCCGAGAAAGGTATACTTTACTTTTCTCACGGGACTCTTCTTTTATATTGCCTCTCAAATCTCGGATTTTCATTTTCTATCGATGTGTGACAGACGAACCCTTTATGCTACCTATTCTTCTCAGTACTAAACATCTACATGTTTGTAGAGTTTTATTTTCATATTTTATAAATTTAAAAACATAAGAGAGAAAAAAGGTGCCAAAACTAAAAATAGTAATTAATGACTATATGAACCTCAGAGAAATATTTTATATAACATGCCAAGCTTAATAAACTATTTGGCCAAGCAGTGCAAGTATAAACAAAGATTTGATAGAACAATTTTTTTTTTATTTTTTATAGCATTTGCCAACTGAAACGCTAAAGCTGCCTACAAATAGTTTATTATACAACATAACCTTACGGGTTCAACAAAATTTAATAGTTTTGGCACAGATCCTGTATTTGTGTTAAAATTCCAATTAATATGTATAAATAAGTAATCTCAAACCTAGCTAGTGTAGTTTTACTTGACCTTTAAAATTATCAACGCTTATAATCTAGTAGTAGTGCGGTACCAACAGATAGGTGTGAGTTCAATTCTCACTATCTCATTTCCCCTTCCTCCTTCCTTTCGTAATCTTATAGCCAGAGGGCCAGGACATCATGACAATGTGGGCTGCCCCTTCTTTTTCGTGCATTATACAACAACAACAGGAAGTAGGTGCTCTTTAGTTCTACCTTGCTAGGCCCAGCTGGAAAGAGAACATTTAAACTTGAATTGGTGGGGTACGCCAGGCCTGGGCTGTAGTGCAACGCCCAGGCGACTCATGAAGGCCCAAGTAGCAAGCTACTTTGATAGACCTTCCCCCTTAAAAAATTGAGTTAATATCGTGTGGACCAATGGCCCACATATCAGATATTAAACTGATAAGAACAGATACTACACTTGATCTTAGCCAAAAGGCCGAGAAAGGTATGGTTTACCTTGTTCACGAGCCTTGTCTTTTATGATGCCTCTCAACTCTCTGTTTTTCGTTTTCTAATGATATGGGACAGATGAACCTTAATATTCTACTTACCTGGATATTACAGTGACAAAGACATTTTGGAGAAAATATATTATTTTAGTTATGAACAATTAAGTACACTATATAGTACACAAAGCTACCTTCAAAATAGTAACATACTTGAATAATAAACCAAATATGCTTGAGATTACCTAATACAAGTTACTATAACACGTACAAAATTAAGCTCACGCGTGGAGGCCTGTGATCAGGAACGGGGAAGAAGGAAAAAGAACAATGAAAATTAAACTCACACCTATTATGTATGATTGGAGGTCAAAAGTGATTTTGAACGTCATTTACCTAGCTAAATCATGTTGAAGGTTATATTGTATAATAAACTATTGGGAAAAGGGTCAAATTTACCCCTCTACTTTGGAAAATTGGCTAAATATACCCTTTGTCATACTTTGGGGTCAAATTTACCCTCGATGTCATACTTTGGGGTCAAATTTACCCTCGTTGTTAAGAAACTTTTCACATGTACCCTTCCTTTAATAGAAAAGTCTGGCCAAATCAACATTAAGTGACCCATTTTTAAAAAATAAAACACACCCTAATCTACCCCCCCCCCCCCCGACCCGACTCGAGCCACAAAAAGACAAATAAATATGCCCCTCTCAGTTCTATTGGTCAAATTTTCCCAACGATATTAAGCCACTAGATATTTATCAGTGCATAGCTCATGAAAAATTAATCTGCATCAGTGCAAATACAAACAAATATACCCATCCCTCAGTTCATGGATCTGCATCAGTGCATAGCTCATGAAAAATGGCACTTAGCGGTCAAATGCAACAGATTAGGCCCACTGGATATTTCTCTGGATGATTGAGTTAAGAGGTCGCCTTATGTGCCAATCGTGACATCTCTTCATTCTTATGTCTTTATATACAATTGGATCTACACAAATTTTTTCATCATGTCATTTGCTCAGAAAACTTATCCACTGATTCTAAAATCTAGATGCACATAGAATTGCATACCAAATTTTGAAATTTGAACATAACTGGAATAGGAGCAGAGTTTGTAATAGACATTTTCTCTAGTTCTATGCTTTTGCGTTATCTTATTTCATTTTACTTTTGTTCATTTGTAAACAACCTACCAACGCTGCACGTTGAAAGAGAAGTAAATGTGTTCGTTGGAAAAATTCGACCAACAGAACTGAGGGAGGGGTATATTTGTTTGTGTATTTTTTATGGGTCGGATCAGGCGGGTTAGATTAGGGTGTGTTTTATTTTTTAAAAAATGGGTCATTTAACGTTGATTTGAGCTTTTCTGTTAAAGGAAGGGTACAGGTGAACAGTTTCTTAACAACGAGGGTAAATTTGGCCTCAAAGTATGAGATTGAGGGTAAATTTGGCCCCAAAGTATGACGAAGGGTATATTTAGCCAATTTTTCAAAGTAGAGGGGTAAATTTGGCTCCAAAGTATAACAGCGAGGGTAAATTTGACCCCAAAATATGACGAAGGGTATATTTAGCCAATTTTTCAAAGTAGAGGGGTAAATTTGACCCTTTTCCCTTGAAATAATTTGATGTAAATAAATAAGATATACTCATATTTTTTTCCGACCAAACTACACCCTCAAATGACTTGAAACAAGCTTTTTCCTCCTTCCTTCAACTGTAATTTATGGGAACACTAAATGACCAACACCACATTAGTATAGCCAGAGTCTAGGACATCACTATGTATGCACAAATGTACTTGACAAGAAGAGATTCATTGTTCTTGGTCTTGCTTCACATTAATTGTTATTTATCGAGGCTTTAGCAGATCTATTGATAGAGATTAATCATTTTCCCCTGGATGCGTTGAAAAATAAAGTTCTGTCTTGGTCCGAGTGGGATAGCATTCTCTTCTGCAATGAAACATCCAAATTAGCAAAAGCTTATCTAGCTCTGGTATTTCATTTTCCTTCCTACCGAACACGCTGAATGTTGAGCTTTTTTTTAGATAAAACTTACTGAGACTGGAAATGTACCTATTAGCATTAGTTTTGTGCAAATACTTCGTGATTCTAAAGGATTAACAAAATAATAAGACGACAATGCTCATTTATCTAATCTAAATACATAGCCAAGATTATCTTTTCAAAATTACATAACACTTCTTCTGAACTAAAATTTGCACTATCTTTGTTAATTCAAGCTCAAAGACATTTAAACTTGATTTGTTGGGGTGCACCAGGTGTGGGCTGTAGTGCAACGCCTAGGCAAACACGTCAAGACCCAGGTAGCAAGCTACCTTGATGGGCCTCCCCACTTAAAAAATTGATTTAATATTTGTGAGACGATGACCATCACAAATTTCTTCACATTGATGAATTCTATCATAAAATTGTCACAAATCCGTCATGAAATTGTCAAGTCACAAATTTGTGTTTTTCTTATAATGATGATGTTCCTGTAGTCTATCGGAACCTCTCTACCACTGGATATGTTGCTTGTAGTGATATTCCTATTACAATTTACACATTCACCTTTCCGAACTGTAATTTTCTCCATGTTGCCACCGCTAAAGGACGAACAAAAATCATTTAAACTTGAATTGGTGGGGTGCGCCAGGCCTGGGCTGTAGTGCAACACCTAGGCAACGCATGAAGGCCCAAGTAGCAAGCTACTCTGATGGACCTTCCCCCTTAAAAAATTGAGTTAATATCATGTGAGCCAATGACCCACATATCAGATATTAAACTGATAAGAACAGATACTACACTTGATCTTAGCCAAAAGGCCGAGAAAGGTATGCTTTTATTTGCTCACGGACCTCCTCTTTTATACTTCCTCTCAACTTTTTGCTTTCGTTTTCTATCGATATGGGATTACGGATCCTTAATATGATGCTACCTATGTGTATATTAAGCATATGACAAGACACTACACTTATGGAATTTTTTTACTTTCTTATAAACACTAAACTACATTTTACAACATAACCTTCAACATGATTTAGCTAGTTCAATACAATCATTTTGATCTCCTAGCGTACTATCAACGCTTATAGTCTAGTGGTACCAGTGAAATTTACACACAATAATTGTGAGTTCAATTCACACCATCTTGTTTCCCTTTCCACCTTTCCTGATCCTGAATGTATGTTGCTGATGCTCTTTCTCATTATTGTTGGATTTTCTAGCACACACAGAGAGTAAAGTAACTTCTTTTTTTTTTTTGAAAGTTGAAAAAATTGCAATATCAGATTTGCAAATACAACAGTAAGCCAACCAGTGATGGCAAGGGAGGCAACAATTCGTTTAGAAAAGCTTTACAATATAACATGACCACTGGCAAATATTTCAGATTTTCTATACAAGTACAGGCTATATGCATCTCAAAGGTGCTATTCAATAGCCGAGACCATATCTGGATAATAGCTCTGGAAGGTTATCCAGCAACAAGTAGAATGGGGTCCAATCAAGAACATTAGAACAAATACAAGCAATATCTTTCCGATGTACATAGGGCTTAGAGCATTTTGTGATTTTCTCCTTGCAGAATGCGAGTTGTCCAGAACCGGAGGATTATATGCTGGTCTCGCTGCTGCGTAGTCATCAGGCATCCCTCTTAAAAAACTTGTTGTTGTCTCAGTGACGGGCTGCAATTTCCATCCTTTGCCATAATTCACAAGAATTGAGTTGGGGCCAAAAATCACAGGCACTTCCCCATCTTTAACAGCTTCAATTGTAGGTTGCAGGTGGCTTTGCCGAGTAGAATCAATGCTACTGCTATTGATAAATTTCAGCGCGAATTTTGCCGCTGTTCCAGCAGCAAATCGCCGAGAGGGTCTTCAATGTTTTTACTGTTGTGAGTTGCATAAATTATCAATGCTGCTAGTGGCGTAGCTACATACTGTGAAGGGTGGTCAGTTGAACATCCTTTGTCAAAAAATTACACTATACATATAGAAAATTATATAAAGTATATAGGTTACAAATTACTTTTCATATGTTTATATATTAATTCTTGAACACTTTTGGTGAAATTTCTGGTTTCGGCACTGTTATATTTATGCTGCTAACCAGTGGCGGAGCCAAAAATTTCACGTAGGGGGTTCAAAATCGAAAGAAGTAAACACACGAACTAATCGAAGGGGGTTCAACGTCTACTATGTATACGTAAAAAATAATGTTAATCATGTATAATTAATATAATTTTCCGCCGAAGGGGGTTCACAAGCTGGCTCCGCCACTGCTGCTAACTCCAAACCTGTCAAAATTATTTGAAGGCCTGCAAAAGTCATACCAGGGAAGTGGTAATCATACAGTTATAATTTAACTCTATGCGTTATGATATAAATGTTTGTTTTCTTTCAAACTTCTTGCGTGTAATTATTTAATTGACACATTATAGAGACTAAGAATCAAGCGTTTTGATGATTTTCTATATTTGTCAACTCTGCTCCTGTAGAAGACTCCCAGGACGCGAAATGTAACCAATTAACATCAGTTTTATGGAAACATTTTTTGGTTTTAAGGAATTTACACAACACTAGTATAGCCAGAGTCCAGGACACTTTATGTTTTGACTACGTACATTACACAATAACAAGAAGAGGGTGCTTGCTTATTCTATTCTACATATCAAAGATTTTCAATTCATAGTTCCATTCTAAGGCTATAATTGTGTTCAATCTTGTGTAGCCAAGATCAAGCAGAAAACAATTTAAACTGAATTGGTGGAGTGCACCA
Organism: Capsicum rhomboideum; assembly: GCA_031232105.1. Lineage (NCBI taxonomy): Eukaryota > Viridiplantae > Streptophyta > Magnoliopsida > Solanales > Solanaceae > Capsicum > Capsicum rhomboideum. The sequence continues at coordinate 5,211,148 of CP124710.1, read as the reverse complement.
GGCCTGGGCTGTAGTGCAACGCTTAGGCAGTGCATGAAGGCCCAAGTATTAAAATATTGAGTTAATATCATGTGAGCCGATGGCCTACATATCGGATATATTAAACTGATAAGAACAAATACTACACTTAATCTTAGCCAAAAGGCCGAGAAAGGTATGTTTTACTTTGCTCATGGACCTCCTCTTTTATAGTGCCTCTCAACTCTGCTTTTCGTTTTCTATCGATGCGGGACGGATGAGTAACGAACCTTAATATACTACTCCATTTATTCTTCCCAGTTCTATAAACGAAATTACTTTGCTTTCTTTGAATTGTAATTGTAAATAACTAATCCCAGAAAGAGAAAGGGGCTTGGAGCCACTAACCTTAATATACTATATTACTTTTTTCCAGTAAAATTGTGATATCTCAAAAGGAAAGATTTATTCTTTTGATATTTGCTATGGTGAAAGTTTCCACATTCACCCTCCATAAAATTACAATGTCATAATATCATATAAATGAGTATTTACTTGCAGCCAATAGTCCAGGGGCGAATCTAGGAGGGTTGAGGGTGTTCACCCTTGGTAAAAAATTACACTATATATAAGGTGCTTGTTTTATTTTTGATGTGTGTATATATATATATACATACATAAATATATATTGACTCCTCTGAACACAAGACTGGAGCTTGACTCAGTAGTTTAGGGAGTTCAAAATTCACCCTGAGGTTCAAGTTCAAATCCTAGGCACTCCGCACTGGGCCCATTACTAGCCGTTATTTCATTGATGACCATTATTCAGCCATTATAACATGCTGGATTTTGCTACCGATATAAGATCATTCTTTCTTTGAGATGAATGTACCAAGTTTGAAACTATTTTTTCTTCCACTCAAAATCTATGCTGATTTTCCTATTTTAATATCATGATTCTTTGTTGTTTCTACTCCTACTTAAATACTAAAAGAACTTATTGAATCCTAAGAAACACCTACACCGGGTGAAATATCCTTAAAGACAGTTTCATAGTCACACCTCAAATAATGAGAATCCATGATTTCAATATTTCGAACCCTACTTTGCTTCCTTTAAAGTGTAAAGGGGCTTTGGAACCACTGCACTTAAAGTTAGTAAATGTTAAAGCAGCAACAAAAGTGACTGTCACCCAAATCCGACCTTGTGCAACAGACATCTGATGCTACGTGGAACCACATCAGAAGTATCTTATAAATATGATACTTCATAGTTGCCCCAATTACGCATATTTATACTTTATTTTCCTTCCTACCGAACACACCGAAAATGTCGAGCTTTTTATAGATAAAACTTACTGGGATGGGAAATGTACCAATTAGCATCAGTTTTGTGAAAATACTTTCATGATTCTAAAGGGGGTTAACAAAATAATAAAAGAGTGCCCATTTTTCTAGTCTATTTATTGATTTGCCCAAGATTATTGTGACATAAAAACAGATATTCCACATTCTAACCTTCAAATTTGCTCCATTTTGTTAAGCCAAGCTCGAACATAAAACATTTAAACTTGAATTGGTGGGGTGCGCCAGGCTTAGGCTATAGTGCAACACCTAGGCGACGCTTGAAGGCCCAAGTAGCAAGCTACTCTGATGGACCTTCCCCCTTAAAAAATTGAGTTAATATCGTGTGAGCCAATGGCTCACATATCAGATATTAAACTGATAAGAACAGATACTACACTTGATCTTAGCCAAAAGGCCGAGAAAGGTATGGTTTTCTTGGCCCGCGGACCTCCTATTTTATCTGCTTCTCTACTCTATGCTTTCCGTTATCTATCGATGTGGGAAACCTCTACATCTTGGGAGAGTTCTATGTTTGCATTTGAGAATATATAAATTTAAAAACAAGAGAAAGAAACAGTGCCAAAGCTAAGAATAGTAATTCAGAGAAACATTTAATAAACCGTTTCAATTTGGTGCAAATAAATATGATATAATCTGGTTTTTCCCCCCAAACTACATCAATAGTAATCCACCCTTAATATGACTTTCAAGCCTTTTCCTCCCCCTTCCACTTTAATTTATGTGAACACTTCATGATTTTTTTTTAAAGGATTAACACAACATTAGTATATATCAGAGTAAAGTAACTCAATATTAAACCGAGTGCAAGATAAGTATTCATTTCACATTCTGGCCGTTTGGTTTATTATTTTGAATATTAAGAATTCATATAACTAGAATGAGAAGGTCTTCAATGTTTTAACCGTTGTGAACTGTCTAAATTATCAATGCTGCTAACTCCAGACCTGTCAAAATTATTGAAGCCCTGCAAAAGTCATACTGGTGAAGTGGTAATCATACAGTAATGAGTTAGCTTTACGCGTTATGATACAATGTATGTTTCCTTTCAACTTCTTGTGTGTAACTATTTAATTGACACATTGTAGTGACTAAGAATCAAGTGTTTTGATGATCTTCTATATTCGTTCAACTCTGCTCCTGTAAAAAACTCCCAGGACACGAAGTGTAACCAATTATCCATCAGTTTTATGGAAACATTTCTTGGTATGAAAGAATTAACACAACACTAGTATAGTGAGAGTCTAGTATAGCCAGAGTCTAGGATATTATATGTTTTGACTATGTGAACTACCCTTCTGCTATGTGCATTACTCAACAACAGGAAGAAGGTGCTTGCTATCTATCTAGCTACATACTAAATATTTCCGTTTCATAAATCCATTCTAAGCTATAATTTTGCTCAATCTTGTGTAACCAAGCACAATAAGAAAACTATTAGACTTGATTTGGTGGGGTGCGCCAGGCCAAGGTTGTAGTGCAACACCTAGGCGACGCTTGAAGCCCCAAGTAGCAAGCTACTTTGATGGACCTTCCCCCTCAAAAAATTGAGTTAATACCGTGTGAGCCAATGGCCCACATATCAGATATTAAACTGATAAGAACAGATACTACACTTGATCTTAGCCAAAAGGCCGAGAAAGGTATGCTTTCCTTTGCTTGCGGACCTCCTCCTTTAAAGTGACTCTCAACTCTCTGCTTTTCGTTTTCTATCGATCTGGGACGGACTAATGATGAACCTTAATATACTACTCCCATTACTCTTCCCAGTTCTAAAAAAAAAAAAGAAACTATTTTGCTTTCTTTGAATTGTAAATAACTAATCCCAGAAAGAGAAGGGGGGCTTGGAGCCACTAACCTTAATATATTATATTACCTTATTCCAGTAAAATTGTGATATCTCAAAAGAGAGGTTTTTTCCTTTTGATATTTGCTATGGTGAAAGTGTCCATATTCATCCTCCAAAAATTGAAATTGAAATAATATCATATTAATGAGAATTTATTTGCAGCCATTACTAGCAATTATTTCATTGATGACCACTATTCAGCCATTATAGCATGCTGAATTTTCCTACCTATATAAGATCACTCTTTCTTTTGAGATGAATATACTAAGTTTGAAACTCTTTTTCCACTCACTATCTCGGCTGGTTTTCTTATTTTAATAGCGTGATTCTTTGTTGTTTCTGCTCCTACTTTTGTACTAGAAGAACTTATTGAATCCTAAGGAACACCTACACCGGGTGAACGGGTAAAATATCCTTAATGACAGTTCCATAGTCACGCCTCAAACAACAAGCATCCGATGCTAGGTGGAACCACATCGGAAGTATTTTATAAATATGATACGTCACACAGTTGCCCCAGTTATGCATATTTACATTATTTTCCTTCCTACCGATCACACTGAAAATGTCGAGCTTTTTTATCTAGATAGAACTTATTGGGATTGGAAATGTACCAATTAGCATCAGTTTTGTGAAACTTATTCTAAAGAGTTAACAAAATAATAAGACGACAATGCTCACTTATCTAATCTATTTACATAAATACATATTTTTAATCTACAATTTGCTCCATCTTGTAAAGCCAAGCTCCAACATATTGGACTAGTAAGCTACCCTGATGGACCTTCCCCCTCCAAAAATTGAGTTAATATCGTGTGAGCCAATGACCCACATATCAGATATTAAATTGATAAGAACAAATACTACACTTGATCTTAGCCAAAAGGCCGAGAAAGGTATGTTTTACTTAGCGCATGGACTTCCTCTTATATACTGCCTCTCAACACTCCGCTTTTAGTTTTCCATCAAAATGGGACTGACGAACCCTTTATTGTACCTATTCTTCTCAGTACTAAATATCTACATGTTTGAAGAGTCATACTTTATAAGTTTAAACACGAGAGGAAAAAAAGGTGCCAAAACTAAGAATAGTAATTAATGACAATATATAGCTCAGAGAAATATTCTATATAACATGCTAAGCTTCATAAAAAGCTATTTGGCCAAGTAGTGCAAGTATGAACAAAAACTGATAGAACAAGAGTTTTTATTTTTATTTTTTTATATTGAATTTGCCTACTGAAAGGGTAATACCAATACAAAGCTGCCTACAAACAGTTTATTATACAACATAACCTTCAGGAGGCGCCGACCTACAATATAGTTTACAGGTTCGACTGAACTCAATAATTTTGGCACAAATCTTGTATTTGTGTTAAAAATCCAATCAATATGTATAAATAACCCATCTTAGAATTCAGAACCCATAAACTTAAGCCAAGCTCGAACATAAACCATTTAAACTTGAATTGGTGGGGTGCGCCAGGCCTCGACTGTAGTGCAACGCCTAGGCGACACATGAAGGCCCGAGTAGCAAGCTACTCCGATGGACCTCCCCCCTCAAAAAATTGAGTTAATATCGTGTGAGCCAATGGCCCAAACATATCAGATATTAAACTGATAAGAACAGATACTACACTTGATCTTAGCCAAAAGGCCGAGAAAGGTATGCTTTACCTTGAGCACGAACCTCCTTTTTTATATTGCCTCTCAACTCCCTTTCATTTTCCATCGATATGGGACGGACGAACCCTTTGTGTTACCTATTCTTTTCAGTACTATACATCTACATGTTTGAAAAGTTTTATGTTCATATTTTATAAATTTAAAAACACGAGAGAAAAAAAGGTGTCAAAGCTAAGAATAGTAATTAATGACAATATAAACCTCAGAGAAATATTTTATGTAACATGCCAAGCTTAATAAACTAATTGGCCAATTAGTGCAAGGAAAAACAAAGATAGATAGAACAGAGGTTTTCTCTTTATATAGCATTTGCCAACTGAAAGGTCAACACAATAAAAAACTGCCTACAAACAGTTTATTATACAACATAACCTTCAACAGGCGCGGATTTACAATATAGTTTACGGGTTCGGCAGAACTCAATAATTTTGGCACATATCATGTAGTATTATGTTAAGAATCCAATTAATATGTACAAGTAACTAATCTGTGAGTTACACAATAACAACAGGAATTAGGTTCACTTTATCTGTCTGTAGGACCATCCAAGATTTCCTAGTACATATTTCCCTAGTTTACTATAACTTTGTTCCATCTAGCTAGGCGCAGCTGGAGCCAAAAAATTTAACTTGATTTGGTGGGGTGCGCCAGGCCAAGGCTGTAGTGCAAAGCCTAGGCAACGCATGAAGATCCAAGTGGCAAGCTACTCTAAAGGACCTTCCCCCTTAAAAAAAAAATTACTCCCTTCGTTTCAAAAAGAATAACCTAGTTTGACTTGACACAGCATTTAAGAAAATAAAGAAATTAAAGTTGTGTCAAATGTACCAAAAAAAACCTTTAATCTTGTGGTCTTAAACATGCCACATGAAAAGTTGAAATTAAAGTATTGCCAAAAAAAAAAAGAATCATTCTTTTTAAAACAAATTAAAAAAAAAAAAGTCATTCTTTTAAAATGGAAGGAGTAGTTAATATCGTGTGAACCAATGGCTCACATATTAGATAATCAGATAAGAACATATACTACACTTGATCTTAGCCAAAAGGCTGAGAAAGTATGCTTTTGTTCACTCATTGACCTCGTATTTTATACTGCCTCTCAACTCTCTACTTTCCGTTTTCTATTCATATGGGACAAATGAACCTGAAATGCTAACTACAATCTTAGCTAGGTTTGGCCATAGATTTTCAAATATTTTTGACAAGTCATTTTTAGGTGAAGCTTCACCATGTGTTTGGCCATAGTATTCGATATTCATACAACATATTTCACTTTTGGATAATTTGCCAAAAATATTAGCCAAATAATTACAAATTATATAACCAAACACTATTTGTCAAGTTTTTCTCCAAAAACTACTTGGGAAATATATGGCCAAACGGATCCTAATATTAGCGTGGCAAAGACACTTTGGGAAAAAAATATTATTATTTGAGTTATAAACACTAAATTATACAAACCTACTGTTTATTATACAACATAACCTTCAACATGATTTAGCTAGGTTATCGGTCTCAGCCCATCTTGTTGATTGACACCAAATTGCACCCGAGTTGCATAACATATCAAACACACATTGTAGAAACTAAAAATCAAGCATTTTGATGATTTTCGATATTCATACAACTCTGTTATGAATGTCGAAACTAAAAATCAAGCATCAAGAACAGATACTTCACTTGATCTTAGCCAAAAGGCCGAGAAAGGTATGCTTTGCTTTGCACATGGACCTCCTCTTTTATACTTCCTCTCTACTCTATGCTTTTCGTTTTCCATCAATGTGGACATTTTTGGAGAGTTCTATGTTTGCATTTGAATAAGATCCAACTCAGAGAAACATTTATACATAAAATGCACAACTTAATAAACTATTTCAATTTGGCGCAAATATATAAGATGTAATCTGTTTTTTCCAAATTACATCAATGGTAATCCTCCCTCAATATGACTTGAAACAAGCCTTTATCTCCCCCTTCCACTTTTATTTATGTGAACACTTCATGATTTTAAAGGATTAACATAACATTAGTATATATCACCTTAATTATTATAAAATTTCTCTTCTACATGTCCATGGAGTTCTGAAAATCCATGATTTAGTTAGGTTATTCAAATCAACACTTATAGTCTAGTCGTACTAGTGAGTTTTAAACACAATAGGTGTGAATTCAATTCTCGTTGTCTCAGTTCATCTTGTTGATTGAGACCAAATTGTACCTGAGTTGCATAACACACCAAACACACATTGTAGAAACTAAAAATCAAGCATTTTGATGATTTTCGATATTCATACAACTATGTTCTTGTAGTATGCGAAAAACTCCCAGAGACAGGAAAATGTACCAATTAACATTAGGTATTCAAAAATAGTTTGCGATTTTAAGGATTAACACAACACTAGTATAGCCAAAGGCCAGGACACCACTATGTATGTACTTGAGAAGTCACATTAACAAAAAGCTTATCTAAGGCTAAGTTGTGAGAAGAAACAATGAAAGAATACAACTGGCAAAAATTCAAAGCTCCATGAATTCGCTCCCCGAATGTTTAGTTTACATTGCTGCGTTAACTGTTGATCTTGCAGCCTGTTTCTTCATCTCCGCGGCTTTGCCACTCCCTCGGAAATACGTGAACACTTGCTGCATATTGCAGATCATGAAAGGCATTAGGTAAGAGCAGAGGAAGTTATGATCCTACATGCTATGCGTTCAACTAAATCCAGTATTTTCTACGCGGAGCAGAGCATGTACATATATGTGAATAACCACTTAGATTATGAAAAATAACTTTTTTGGTTTTTAGCCAACATAAAATTTTGGACGCGTAAATTTGAAACTACAATGTGTTTAGTACTAAGAACTTTATAGGATGAAACTATCAAGTTTAAATTCTGGGTCGGCCTCTAGGTAAGACCGATACTAGAAGCAATAGGCAAATAACTAAACCTGAATAACCCATATGCTGATCACTGATTCAAGAGAGAAGAGTCCAGCACCAACGAAGAAGAGTATCTGCAAGTAAAAGCAAGTTTTAATGGTTAGAGTTACTTGATTTCCGCGTTTTCATTTGAGCACGCGAAGTACAGAAGACGATTATATGAATCAAGAATACCTAAAGAAATTTTAGAAAATCCAATATATCCTTACCCCGACTATCGAATTCCAGCCTATAATATCAATTGCAGTCAAGAAACCACTGTTGAACCAAAGAATGTAAGAAAGAGTTAGTCATAATATGTGAAATAGAAAAGACCAAAAAAGTAGGCAAGCTGACCCCGACACCACGGTTATAGAAATAAGACAAGAAAAACACCCAAACTGATAAGGTTTTCACAGCCAAGAAACTCATTGTAACGGCAATTGTTACCCAAACCAAGAAAAGCAAGAAAACTTACGTCATGGAACGCTCCCTGAAGATAAATGGAGGTGCCACCGCAGCTAAGACACAGAATGCAATGTGAATCTACAATATAAAAAAAGGACTCAGAGTTTTCCAACTCTCAACTGGAAAAATGAAATGAAAAAAGACGAAGAATGTGTGTTCACCGCATAACAAAGGAAAAACCACCCAAAATTTAGTGCGCTATCAGTCCTGCAAACAGAATGGATATCAGAAAATAGTCTTCAACATGTAGAAGAGCACTACAAAGTTATTAGAAAACAACAACATAGTACCTCATCGCACGATAAAGAGGACGATACCACAAAAAATAGGCTGCTGGAATACCAAGGAAGTAGACAAGAGCTAAAAAAAAAGCGCCTACGTCTATGAAATGATACAAAAAAGGTTGTTAGATAGTTAATTTACGCTTGAAGGATTAAAAAGAATTGTAAGATTTAGTTTAGCAGCAACCTCCTGTTTTGATCCAAACACCGGCGGTTGCTATACAGTTCCATATAATACAACCCGCCAAACCTGTAAGTCACAAAGTCCAAAGTGAAAGAAAATTGTCTGATTCAACAATCGAAGAAGCACCAAAGCTCATCCTAAATCATTCTATGATTATAGATACTCTTGATTCAAAACCTTTTCAACATGATATCAGAGCAGGCAGAGCTCTTTTAGCAAAAAGAATTTTCACGTGCTTGATTAAATGAAAAAAAATCAAGCCAACACGTGAGGGGGCGTGCTGAAAATATCACTGATTAAATCGACATACCCAACAATGTAGTGAATGCAACATACTGCATCTTTTGTAAATGGATTGGAATTTCATTCGCAATATCATGATGAATGATGGGGAGGAATGGCGGCCAATTACGCTGCTCTAAAACAACACCAGCTGCCAAAAGAAGAAGGGGAGATCAGAGATAAAATAGATTATTCGCCGAATAAACTTTGATTATTAGTTCAAGAGCGCGCAAAGACGTATAAATGTACAGTGAAGAAAATATACCTCCTGCTAAAGCTTCTTCTCTCCTTTTCACTTCCTATAAGAAACCAAAAAAACAGAGAATTACTAGTGTATAAAATGCCTACAACAACAACATGCCCAGTGTAGTCCACACAAGTGGGGTCTGGGGAGGGTAGTGTGTACGCAGACCTTCCCCTACCTTGGGAGGTAGAGAGGCTGTTTTCAGTGGACCTCGGCTGAAGAAAATAGCACGAGAGTGTATAAAATGCCTAAATTACAACATTTGATGGAAGATTAATCCGTCACAGATTCGGCTTTGTGAGATTTGTGACAATGTTGGCCCTCACAAATTCTCTCATCACAAAAATTGTCATCGAATAATAATCCCATGGCAAATGTTTGTGATGGATGGTCCTTCATAAACTTTATTTTTCTCAAAAAGGAAATTATGTAGTGAAAAGCTTGTGATGGATCAATATGTCCAGAGACTAAAGAAGCCACTCCATGATGAAATATATTCAAAGAAATTTGAACTTGTATTGTTTACTTAATGGAAGATAAGCAAAGCCATAACTTGAAATCACCATAAAGCTATGTTGTTCGGAATCTCCAAAAATGTTGTCACACCAGTGTCGGATCCTCCAAAAATGCACTAGTTTTGGAGAATCCGACACGCACCTGTCATCATTTCTTGAAGAGTCTAAGCAACATAGCCACATAAAGTGCTATGCAAACCTACCTGTTCTCTTCTTATTAGATCAGCCTCTCTAGTTTGTAGATCCTTCTCCTTCTTCTTCAAATCCTGAATATTAATGCAAGTAAAAAGGATCATTCGATCGCAGTCTCCCAATGAACACAAAATTACTTTGTTCATTGGCAAGCAAAATGTACAGAGTTCAAAATTGTCAACTAATTTGTCTCACCTTTGCACTATCAAGAGGAATATCGACTGTTGGACCACGAGCAGCGCCTCCATTCTAAGCATTTTAGTAAGTAATAATGCATAAGCAAAGGTATTTTTATTATCATTAGTTACGTTGGTGTAAAATGGAGAATTGAACACACATTAATCTGTATGGAAAGTAAATTAAACTAGATTAAACCAGAACCTCATTGCAATCCACAGAGGTGGAATTGTTAAAAAAGACACAATCACAATGAAGCATATACTTCACATGTATTGATTTTAGCTGAGGGGCAATTATGAGAAGCTAGTTCAATCAAATTAAATGAGCTCCAAATAAATGGCGGCCCGATGCACAAAGCATCTGCGTTCACACAACATCCAAACAAGGGCCGCATCCCAAGGGGCGTAGAGAGGCAGCTATCCTGATGGCAAGCATCAGTAGCTGATTCCACAGCTGGAATTCGTAACTTATAGGTCACACCAAGACAACTTTACAGTTGAATCAAGGTTGCCCTAACCTAAAGGAGCACCTAATCTCAAAAATAAAAAGAAAACCATGGTTCACTCCCAGGACAACTTTTTTGAATGATACTAACCAAGAACGTGCAAGAGGTAACAACGAACCATAATGCAACGAATTAGACCAACCTGAAAGTCGCGCTAGCGTCCCATGAGAAATTTGACTTTGATAAAGAAAGGTTTTCGTTTAGATTACTGGCTTCTTAAAACATAAAAGAGATGTAGTCATGTAGCGTAGTTTGGTGTCGCCTTTTTTTGGGTGAAAAAATGTTGCGGTTTCAAATGTTGCCATCCTGACCTATTCTCCTCCTCTGGATAGTAACAAGGGATCCATTGAGATCAATTCAAATTGGAAATTTCAAAAACAAGGAAAAAGATTTGGTTTCCCGCCCAATGTCTGGCACCCCTTTTTGGGACCCCGATTAATCTCAATTCGCACCACGTAAGACCCATTAAAGGACTCTCCTTACCTGGATTTTTTCTATTGTCCGTGCTCTAGAACCCGAGAGATTATCCAAAAAAATTCAAAGTCAATATTCTCTATGGATAATCATATTGTTTCTAACATGGCAAAAGCCAAATAAACAAAAAAAGGGTAGCCACCCCACCAACATAAACCACATTTTCCTCTAAACTAGAAATCAAAACCACAACAATGTATAAAACTCAACAACAACAAACCACAAGTTGGATCCCGAGATGGTATTGTGTATGTAACCGTACTCCTAACTTATGAAGGTAGAGAAACCGCTTCCAATAGACCCTCAAGTAAAACATAACAAACAAGTATGTACATCAAATACACAAGAATGTATCAAACTACAAGGAAAACAAAAACATAAAGACAACTATATATATACCGCAAATGGATTCATGTTAGCTACTTCTGCAAAAAGATTTTTTCTATTCTCAGTGCTCGAACCCGATAGATTGTCAAACTCAATATTCTCTATGGACAACTATATTGCTTCTAACACAATAAAAACAAAAAGAGAAACACCCCCACCAACATAAACCACATTTTTTTCTCTAAACTAGAAATCAAAACCACAACAATGTATCAAATTACATGAAAAAAAAAAAAAAAAAGTTCAAGAATATGACTGTGTGAATATATGTACCGCGAATGGATTCATATTAGCTTCTTCTGCAAAAGGATTGTCATTATAACGGCCAGCCATTTTTTTTTTCAATAATCAGAAACTCTATGCTTCCACAAGCAACCCAAAATCAGACCAAAAAAATGCAACAGATATATATAAAAAAGTTTTATATATATCCGTAGCACGTAAGGTTTAAATTGGGAGAGTGGAAAAAGTGCATTGATCACACAATGCACAGTTATTATTGAATTAAATTAACAGTCATTAGTGATTTATTTTTTTTCTTTGTAATTTTCTGTTATATATTTTTTGTTTATCATTCATTTGTTTTTTTGGCCTGTTTTCTCGGAGAAGAAATTGGAGGAATTTATGTATGGAAAAGAATGTAAGAAGGTATTTTGCGGGTGTTCACAAGAAGAAATCTAGTTGAGGTGTGTGAGACTCATACCTAATACTAAGGTCCCTTTGATTTTTTTTTAAAAAAAAAATAGGATGTACGAATCTCTCTTTATGTACCTATGAAAGGTGACAAGATTAGCTCATAAAATCATAACTCGTCCAACCTGTTTTCTCAACAACTTATTTACTCCAATAGGCACGTATCATTCAAAGCTTGTATAGTCTTAAATTATTAAGACGTTTACTTTTAAGGATTCATGTGAAGTTGATCTTTTGCAATTATTTTATCTATATAACTAGAAAATGTTCACTATCAATCATCATTTTCAATCAACTCTATCGTTGATCAATCAGCCATCTGCATTATCTATCACCAATCGATTGGTGATGGCTAATGTAAATAGTTGTTTGATCAGCGATCCAATCACGTCTATTGCTAGCTTTCGCTGCACAAACCGCTCAACCACCCCCCACCCCCACCCCCACCCACCCACACCTATATAATTAACCATCACCAATAACCACATCTACCATCAACCACCTTTGCCACCTATCACTATTATCAATCACCTCCATCACTAACCTTTGTTGCGCACAATAACCAACACCAACCACTTCCCGATAACTCTAAATTCATGAAAATTTCAAGAATACTAAAAATTAAATCTTAAACTCCACAAGAACACCTAAAATATGTGGATATACAAATAAAATGAAAGGCAAATTAGGTTATAGTTGAAAAAAAATAGAGATAATGGTTAGAAATACATCTGAACTATCACTTTTTTGCGAGTTTCACACCTCAAATATAAGATGTTCCTTTTCCGGTCTAAACCATCACCTATTGTTCCATTTTTCTACTTGAACTATCATCATTTATGTATTGAAACATACCTAGTTAAGTAGACGGTGATAGTGTGAATAGGAAAAGGAGCAGTTATGTAAATCATGTGTTTTGATATAGTATTATTTGTTTATTTATTCAATTCAATAAAGTGTTACAATAAATAGATTATTGTCATATATTTGTCCTCAACTTATACAGTAGATGATTTGGTGTATAGAGTTTAAGCTTATACACAGAAGATTAAATCATCGGTTCTTATAAGTTAAAGTAATAGTTCACAATCGTAGATGAAAATTCGGACAAACCATCAGAATGATTGTAGCATGAGATTAAAAGTAATTTATCTTGATTAAGAGAATGGTATAGTTCTAACTTCTCGTGCTAGTGCATTTTGTATGTATTGAACAGGACCGAGTAGGGATAGTTGTTTTAGACTGACTGATAAAAAACATATTCTCTAAATTGTTAAATGTACTAATATTTTCAATTTTGATATAACTAATATTGTTTGTATATATTATTTATCGTTTTGATTTATTAAAAGGTGAGATTTTGAGATGGGAATTAATCATTATATTAAATTCGTCAGTAATTTAATTTATTGATTATTATCTGTAATCTTAACATGAGGAATTATATAAGTGTTTAATGAAGAATTTTGAAATAAAAATAGAGGACTGCAATTATGAATTTTTAGTGGAATGATTTGTAATTTATTATGGTAAGAATAATTCAAATTAAAGTTTTGAATTATTTCCATGATAGGGAGCCTCACTAATTAATTTTGTGGTCCCTACAATGTCCATATTAAACTAGAACTCGAAATCCTATTTTTTAGGAGAAAGGAGAAGTCACCGATTTTTCTTGTTTAAAAGAAAACAGACGTGTGTTTTCTTTCCTCCTTGGACTGAGAGAAATATCTCTATAAATAGGGATTTTCCTAACCTAGAAATTGAATTTAGTTTTCAATTCAGTACTTGCCCACCTAAGTATTGAGAGAGTTCGGCTGTGAATTTGGGATCACTGTAAAAGATGCTTTATGTGAACTACGTGTTTATGTTTGTTGTTTATAATTCATGTAAGCAGTATGATTATGGTATGCTTTCGCTGTGTATACTATTTTCCAACACAGGTAATAGTTGGCCTAATCAACTTAAAAGTGTGTAGTTCAGGTAGCCAGGCACAAAGAGACTCAAACATTTTCATACGATTCGGATTAATTCTTAAACTCCGACTGTTTAAAAAATATTTGCACAATCATATCACTTAATAACTAATTTTATGTAACTATTTATGATACGTGGAGTCCATAAACTGAATAATGACGTGCAATTACCTTTCCAGTCATCTAGTAGTGTGAATATTCTTTACATTATTAGTGTGCAAAAGTTGAAGGGGAGCCTTAGAACAATGGTAAAGTTGTCATGTGATCTTGGTCAAGAGTTCAAGTCATGATAGATTGTCTACATCACATCTCCTGGTGTGTGGCCCTTCTTCGGACTCTGTGTGAACGTACGTGCATGTTTTGTGCACACCAGACTACCTTTTCTTTAGGACCCATTTGGCTATGAAAACCAAAAACGTATTTACTTTATTTAGTATTTTTGAAGTTGAAAATATAATTGGAGTTGTGTTTGGCAATAGTATTTTCAAAAATATTTTAGACTTTAAATGTACTTTTTTATAAAGTGATGGGAAAAATTGAGTTCAAAAAAAGTAAAAACAACTCAAGAGGTGTTTTTTTTTAAAAACCAAAAATTGTGAAAACATATTTCGAGTATGTTTTTCGTTTTCGTGGCCAAACAAGTATTCCGAAATAGTGTGAATAATATTTATGGCCAAACGCCTACTTAGTGTGCAGAAATTAAATTCTTTTTTCAGTTGTACCAGTACAAGTTGCACAACTAGAGTAGTATAAAACTATAGATAGGCCAATTTGCATAATTGTGTGAAAGAATGTGAATTGTTGTCTATGAAGAGATCATGGAGATTGTAATCCCTGTAGAGATCTGCAGAAAAAGGAAAAAAAAAAAAAGCATAGAAGTATTGGGAGGTGCAGCTTCTGTTCCCACTTTTGGGGATAAATTTTTGGCAGTGAGCTCAATATTCAATACTTGAGAGAAAAAACTTCTTATGATTGAACTAAAATAATGCTATTCCATCCCTTTCAAAACGATTTAACTACTTTTCTTTTTAGTCCGTTTAAAAAAGAATGATAGTTTTTTTTTTTGGCAACACTTTAATTTTAACTTTCCACGTGGCATGTTTAAAGATCACAAGATTAAAGGACATTTTGGTACATTTGACATAACTTTAATTTAAGACCACAAGATTCAAAAGTCTTCTTTATTTTCTTAAACTTTATGTCAAGTCAAAACAAGTCATTCTTTTTTAAACGGAAGGAGTAATAAATTATTAGTAATAATCAAATATCGTTCACAGAGGCGAAGTCATGATTTTAAATTTAGTTTAACGACATCAGGTTTTAGTAGTAACTCTATTGGGTTTGGTTGAACCCGTTTGGCCCCGATCATTCATATAACGGGTCTTTTATGTAAATATGTTCTTTCTTTTTTTTTGGTAATCATGGCGTCCGGGTCAGCTTACGCACACCTTAACTAATTCCACGAATACCGTAATCACCTAGTGTTTTTGTCTTTACTGTAATTTAAATCTGAGACTTCTTGGTTCTCACCCACTTCATTGACCACTAGGTCGCACCCTTGGTTGCGTATATTCTTATTTCCTTACATCAGATTCCTCTTCAATATCCTTTTTTTTGTAACAATATTATACCAATTTGTAAACATCTCAATTGTTCCATCAGGTACCTCTTAGAAAGACCTTATTTTAATGAAGAGTGGTCTCCATGGTCTCTTATGAAAACACCTGCTTACTCAAATGTGAATACTGTAATTTTTAGTTTTGGATTGAATATATACGTGTGTTTTTAAGAATTAATATTTATTTAGGAGAGAAACAAATCACAGGATTTGTTGAAGATACTTTTTAATAATAAAGCCTAACTTTAAGGGATATTATCCCATATAATCCAATAGTCAAATTTGACTAGATTTGTTGCACTGTTTAATTAATTATAGGATCCTATATGTAATTTTCACTATTATGATAAGAGTATCATGCAGGAGGGTGCCTCTCTACCCCGCAAAGATAAGGATAAGATCTACGTATATTCTATCCTTTGCTCTACTTGTGAAATTTCACTGGGTTAATGAGGGTCGTAGGTGGTATAGTTGTGCTTTTTCCCCTTTTAGGAAAAGGAAAAAAGACAATTGTTTTGGAAATTCTTTTTGTATCTGGCTTGATGAACTCCAGTAAAAATGCTCAGCAAGAAACAAGCTAGAAAGTTAGTCTGATTCTTCATTTTGATAATTCCAAGCCACATCATGGGGCAGAGCTAGGGAGCACAAGGGGGTTATTCAAATCTCTTTCGTTGAAAAATTATAGCATAGAGCCTCAAATCCGACACAAACAGATGGGCACTCGAAGGTAGGAGGAAGAGATCGTTGGGTCCAACTTCCACTAGCGATGGAGATTTCCTCTTGAAAACACTATAGCATAGTATATACAAGATTAAAATTACTTTTTATACATGTAAAAAAAAGATGTTTAATTCTCTTGGCTTTTCTGTGTGTTTAGTTCTTTATGTTTGAAACCCCTTAGTGAAATCCTGACTCCATGTGAA
Organism: Capsicum rhomboideum; assembly: GCA_031232105.1. Lineage (NCBI taxonomy): Eukaryota > Viridiplantae > Streptophyta > Magnoliopsida > Solanales > Solanaceae > Capsicum > Capsicum rhomboideum. Next base: position 5,194,458 of record CP124710.1, on the reverse strand, counting down.
GAAGGGCTAGAGTTGGAACATATATACCCTGGAGTAGTGAATAAAGCCAATAGTCAAATCACATTAAACTATATGTAAATACAATGACAAGTTCCTCTAGGTAAAAAAGCCCTTAAGTTTTCCTACAAATATCTACTTTCAATTGGAGGTTTTGTGATAGTTGACAGCTATAAATTTCATTTTCATGTCTGTATTCTTGTCAACTGGAGCTATGGCTAGTAGAAGTCGAGGCTGGACTTGAAGGAGACGCGTCGTGTTGATGATGAAGGGGTTGAGATGGACATTCCGGAGGAGAAGGCGCAGGTACAGGATGCGCGATGAATGTAGGAACTTCTTCCCCGGGCATCAGTACTGATACTCCATTCGCGTAAAAAGTCATCTGTAAGCATTAACAGAAGAAAAATTTTACAGGCAGCTCCACGTAAATGAGAATCATAAAAATAACTTATATATGCTGTCAGTATAAAGAACTTTTACATTAGCGATATGATTTAAAAAAGAAGCACGTTTTTGATAAAGTAATTCTCTCCACCATTAAGCATTTGGTATAAACATGATTCTAGTGATCAATTAAAACATCTAAAGCAAAAGAATCTTAGCTTTAACAAGAATATTGTGAAGAATACTAGACAGTGTTGCTTAACTGAAAAGGAATACTCCCTCCGTTTAAAAAAGAATGACTTACTTTTTTTTTTTAGTCTGTTTCAAAAAGAATGACCCTTTCCTTTTTTGGCAATACTTTAATTCCAACTTTCCACGTGGCATGTTTAAGACCACAAGATTAAAGGACATTTTCGTACATTTGACACAACTTTAATTTATAACCACATGATTCAAAAGTCTTCTTTATTTTCTTAAACTCCGTGTCAAGTCAAACTAAGTCATTCTTTTTGAAATAGAGGGAGTAGTTAACAAATATGTCATAATGTAGCCCACTATAGAAACTTCATATACTCCCACTCATACTCTTTCAAGATTGTGAATTTTTAAATCCTGATTCATTGATCTTCTCCAGAAAAGGTAACATTCCAAGACAATGCTAGAATCCCAGCATTAGCACCCAAGGGTGTGGCCCAGGGGTGGATACATCTTCCCCGAAGGGTGGCGTGTGACACTGCTTCGTCGAATTGGGTATATAAATAATAAGTAAAATGAAAATATTGGGTATAAATATAAGAAAATAAGACCACTCGTCATTATAAAAAATCCTGTTTACGAGTCCTAATGATCAATGAAGTGAGTTGAGAATCATGTTCATGTTCAAATCTAAGAGAAGGCAAAAGTACTACTCCCTCCGTTTCAATTTGTTTGTTTTACTTTTCTTTTTAGTCCATTTCAAAAAGAATCTCTCTTTTCCTTTTGACAGTTCTTTAATTTCAACTTTCCACATGACATATTTAAAACCACAAGATTAAAGGATATTTTGGTACATTCTACATGTTTTTAGGTTTAAACCACATAATTCAAAAATCTTCTTTACTTTCTTAAACTCCGTGTCAAATTAAAACTAAACAAACAAATTGAAACAGGAAGAGTACGTGATTTCTTCCTGTCTATCCAAATCTTGATTGACAAAGTTACTCAAATACTTGTGCTAGGTGGGAGATAGCAGATATCTCGTAGAGCTGTGCACAAGTCACACCGAACACCACAATTATTTTTAAAAAAAATGTACTCACATCTGGAAAGGAACAAAAAAGAGTGGCATATGTCAACATGGCCTCCAAAGTCAAAATATGGTGGGATGTCATTGGAAGCTATAGTTTCTCTTTTGGCAAGATGCTAGGACAAGCATACCAATAAATTGAAAATCAGTCCATTAAAAAAAAACCTCTTCTGAATAACTCTTTGTATAAAATAGCATATCTTGGGCTTTAATGTCTTCTAATATGCATAAAATTGGGATATACACAACATGGGTTTCAATCAGAAAAGTCATTTTCCAAAAAGTAAAATACTTTGTAGTGTACCATGCAGAAACACAATGGGCCATCATAGCAACCTCTTGTCTAATGAATATTTGGCTTTAGACAAAAGAATCACATGAATACATAGGAATGAGATGTTTCCAATAAATTAAGTCCATTGGAAATTATGAACATCTTTGGGTTAGCTGATTAGATAAGCATCAAGGTATTGAAATTAAATTTATAAATAAATAAGTACATAGTTAGATAGAAGTGTTGAATATGACAATAAGTCGTAGGCTATATCGCTCGGACTCTCCAAAAATGTTGCCGCACCCATGTTGAATCTTCCAAAAATACACTATTTTTTAAGAATTCGACATGTACCTGTCAAAATTTTTGAAGTGTGTGTGTTTGGTAAAAAGATGATTTTTACTCATAAACGATATAAGGGATTAAACTATAGAAGACTCAGCCATACCAAAAGTACTCATAAACGGTAAAATCATAAGCTTGGGAGTGACCAACTTATATGATTTTTGATTGATTTTGACTTATAAGCACTTTTAGTGTTTATCAAACACGTAGATAAGTTTAAAAAATATTTATAAGTTAGTTTGGACAAGGGAGGGGTGGGGCCGATGGAAGACAAGATGCGAGAAGCGAGGATGAGATGATTTCGACATATGAAGAAGAGATGTATGGATACCCCAATGCGAAGGTGTGAGAGGTTGGTTATGGATAGTTACAAAAGAAGAAAAGGTAGGCCGAAGAAGTATTTGGCAGAGGTGATTAAACAGGACATGATACAACTTTAACTTACTGAGGACATGACCTTAGATAGGAGATTATGAAGGTCATAGATTAGGGTAGATGGTTAGTTAGATTGTGGGTAATTGTCTCGCTAATTCCTTCAATTGGTAGTGGTAGTATTACTTTTAAGAGGTTTTTGTTATTTCATTTATGTAACTACATGATGTTTCTTGCACTGAGATTATTGTAGTATGTTATTATAGTGATTGTTCCCTTTAAGTATGCTTTGATTATGCTTTTAGCATTTTATCTTGGCTTCCTCTTTCTCGTTGTTTTCCTTTTCAAAACTGTTTGGTGATGTTTTTACTTGAGTCGAGGGTCTATCAGAAACAACATCTCTACTCTATAAGGTAGTGGTAAGATCTGCATACGCACTATCTTTCTCAGACCCCACTTGTGAAATTATATTAGATATGTTATTGTTGTTGTAGTTTGATCAGCTTAGTCTACTGAAACGAAACGTTTCATTTTACGGGACACAATTTCTTTTCGATTTAAACATTTGCTAATCAAGGCTTGTGAGCTCGACTAACTCAAATTCTCACTAGATAGGCCTCTACTAAGGGGTCGTTTGTTATGCGGGAAAAGGTGGGATATCCCATGGTTAAGTTTGGTACTAAATTTATACTCTACCAGGTTTGATTGATGGTATAAATTTATCCCATCAACTAAACATGATATAAATCTAATACCAAACTTTGTCTTGGTATATCCCATCTTATCACATCCAACATGGAATTATTTTATACCACCTCCCATATGGTATAAATTAATTCAGAAATTATAATTCCAGAATTATAATCGGAATTATAATTTTGAGATAATTAAGTCTACGTACCAAACAACCCCTAAGGGTTTAGGAGTTAAGCCACTCCCTACACAACAAGCTACTACTTGTCAAACAAAAAAAAAACATTGAATGAGAAACATGAATAATGTTATTTAACTTTTTCTTTTTGTCTGAGGGTTAAAGTTAGATTAATTGAATCAAAAATCAAGCATCAATTTTCCAACGACATGATCATCAGGAATGATTCATATTCACTAGGGTCTACCAAATGGTAATTATGAACAGAATCACAGTCAAATAATCCAGCTATAAGCTATTATAACAAACATAATTATGTGAGAAAGCAATAATGGCATTAAGGAAAAAAAGAAATTAACTGTCACAAAAAAAGTTAGTTAGCCTACTTATTGCGGTCTTTAAAGCATACGCTTTCCGTCTCAAAATAAATATCATTTTTTTCTTCTTCTCGAAAGCCAATTTAACTAATTTTCGGAGCTACATTCAATCAGACCAACTCAATATTTTGAACCTAAAATTTTGGTATGCATACTACTAATAAACATACTCCTTATTTATTATTCGCGCAGTATCATATACTCCTTCCGTTCCTTTATATTTGACAGTATACCAAAATAAAGAGAATTAATTTTATTTTTTTTTAACTTCGCTCTTATCATAAAATAGCCAGTTCTCAAATTAATTAAAGTATTAGTAGTTAAATTAACTTTTTAAAATATAATAAAAATAATTTAGTAAAATAAATATTTAATTATTATTTTTACAACGGAAAGGCAAAATGCAAATCGGATATGTGAACGAGAAAGGAGGGAGTACTATGTCACATTTAACACTACGAGTTTCAATATATTTCTTGAGTCGAGTATCTATCCAAAATATTTTTTCTACCCTGTAAAAATAGAAAAGTATGATCTACATATATTCTATCTTTTTCGATACAATATATTTATAGAATCACACTGAATATGTTATTATCATTGTATATGGGTAACATATTTTACTATTATCGTTGTATATGGTCGGTTCCAAGGACGTCCGTCCATTAGGCCACTTAGGCAATTGTTTAGGACCCCATATTTTCATGTATAACTAGTTATATATACTAATAAAAAAATTACTGAAATTTTTTATTAGCATAAAAAAAGGTAACAACCCATATTTTTCAAAAAAAAAAAAAAAAAAATTAAGTAAAGTTTAACATGGGGCATAAAAAAGGGAACAATTCATTACTAAGTAGAGTTTTACATGTAATTTTGCATCTCAAAAAGCTAGAAAAATAAATTATAAATAAATTAAATATATATATAATATAAATTAAGTTAAGATTCCTCGTTAGAGTTTGGCTTTAGGCCTCAAATATGATTGAGACGCCCCTGGTCGATTTGGTTTGATTTTTACTATGTCACATTTAAAACTACAGTTTCAATATATTTCTTGAGCCGAGTATTTATCAGAAATAATTTTCTTATCCAACAAAAATAGAAAAGTAAAATCTACATACATTCTATCTTCTCCGACCTATTTATAGAATCACACTGAACATGTTATCATCGTTGCATATGACCAAACATATTTTTGTATTTCGTTATTTCATACGGTTTATGTTCGTATGTTATTATCATTGTATATGGGCAACATATTTCCATATTTCGTTATTTCATAGAGTTTATGTCCAGTTAAACACCGTCACCCCGCAAAAACAGAAAAGTAAGATCTACGTACAGTCTAGCTTCTCCGACCTATTTGTAGAATCACACTAAATACGTTATTATCGTTATATACGAGCAATATATTTTCGTATTAATATGAGAAGGATTGCAACTTATCACATTTTTCATTTAGTATTCGATTATCTAAATTTAAACTTTAAAATATTAAATTATACATCTTAAAATATTGATCGTAGTTTGACCTCAAAAAGTAAAATAGTAACAAGTAAAAGTGAATGAATGGAGTAATTTATGTCCAGTTAAACACCATCACCCCACAAAGAAAAATAAGATCGAAATAATTTCTAGCTTCTACAACCTACTTGTAGGATCGCACTGAATATATTATTGTCGTTGTATAAGAACAACATATTTTCATATTTTGTTGTTTCATACTCTAATTTATGTCTAGTTAAACACCGTCACCCTGCAAAAACAGAAAAGTAAGATCTACGTATATTCTAGCTTCTCCGACCTATTTATAGAATCACACTAAATACGTTATTATCGTTATATACGAGCAACATATTTTCGTATTTTCGTTACATTTCATATACGTTATGTTCAGTTAAACACCGTCACATAAAAAAAAAAAAAAAAAAAAAAAAGACATACCTCAGGAGATGGGTAATCAAGCTTCCTCTGAACCCTCATTTGAGCCACCAAATCATTACTATTCCGACCACCACCACCACCACCGGACGACGAAGGTCTTCGTCGGAGAAACCTCTCGAAAATCGCCATTACTAAGAACATAGAAATAAGAATAGCAGTAGCAACAAAGCCAAATGACACAGCATTTACTGAATTATCAAAACTTCTCCAATGATCTTCTCCTTCTATACCACCATCAACACCATTTGCTGACGGAGCTACACTTGGCGACGGCACAATTCCCCAAAAATCAACAGCATCATTAACTTGTCGTCTTCCCATTAATCTGTATCATCACCAATTGGACTAAAATGTTAGGATTTTTAAACTAGCGTATTGTTGCACTCTATGTGTTTGATATTGTGCCTGAGAGAAGTGAAACTGCAGTTTAAGAAACAGAGAAAGACCCAGTTTTTCTATCCTCCACAATACTCTACCCTTTACTCTGTTGTTGAAAATGGAGGCAGCACTAAAGAATTGGAGGTGGGTAACTTGTTGTTGCACTCTATGTGTTTGATATTTTGCCTGAATGAACTGAACAAAGAGATTGAAGCTACAGTTGAAGAAACAGGGAAAGACCCAGTTTTACTTTCCTCCAACAAGACTCTGCCGATGAAAATGGAGGGGGTGGGGTGGGGTGGGGGTGATGAATTGGTTAGTTTAATTGTTGCACTCTATATGTTTGATATTTAGCCTGAATGAACTGAAAACTACAGTTGAAGAAACAGAGAAAGACCCATTTTTTCTTTCCTCCTACAAGACTCTACCCTTTACTTGGTTGATGAAAATGGAGTTGGGGGGGGGGGGGGGGGGGGAAGGGATGAAGAATTCTTGGTTAGTTTAATTGTTGCACTCTATGTGTTTGATAGTTTGCTTGAAAGTAGTGAGCAAATGGGGGTTTGGGTGGGGGCGGGGGGAGGGGAGGGAGGGGATTGTGATGATGGATTCGAGGTGGGTAACTTTGAAAGAGAAAAGTTGGTTAGTTTAATAAACTAAGTAGTTTGGACAAGGTAAAGGTTTTCTTGGGTTCTTGTAGAAGTGGACAAAGAGAGTGAGGGAGAAGAAAAAGAGTTGAGCTTTGGGATGGGCAAATGGAAGAGGAAAAAGGGGAAGAATAGTAAGATAACCAAGATGTGGTTTTGATTAAGAATAATGTTCTTTAATTAGAAGGTACCTATGCTCAGTTAGAACAACAACATACCTAGTGTATTCTTATAAGTGAGGTTTGGGGAAGATAAAGTGGATTCAGATTTTTCCCTGTATTGAGAGGTAGAGAAGTTATTTTCAATAAACACTCGACACAAGAAAAAATATTTCAAAACATGTTAGAAAACGAAATAGCGGACACGATAAGTCCTGGCAACATGCTTAGATGTCAAAGTATTCTGAAAAAGGAACAATAGCTGCTACAAATAAAACATTTCAAAGAAGGTTCGGAAAAAGAAATAGCAGGAGCGAAAAGACATGTTATAACACTATAGAACGCGTGTCAAAATATTCTGAAAAAAAGGAAACAACAGCCACAACAAATAACACAGCAATCAAGTGCAAGAAACAATACACAGTATCAAAACTCGAAGGACAGAAAACTATAGATATAAAACTAAGATTATTAGAATGAGAGGATAAGCGAGGCAGTGCTCTACTACTTATCAATCTTCTACCCATAAGGTAAAGATAGTTGGAAAAAAGAGAATATGTTTTTAATTGTTTATACAACGTATTGCAAATAAACATACTATTAGAAAGAAGTCATGTGACAAAACTAAAAAGAGTTAGATTTGATACTTTCTACATTAGGAAGTAGTAGCTAATTACATGATTGTCACGCCCCAAAACTATATTGATGCATGATTGAAATGGTAACGTCTACGAACATTTAATTAGTCTCATAATGTATGTGTCAAATAAAATAGTTTAATGGAGAAGTGTCAACTATATTTCTGTATTATTAGAAATAATTTATATACATTTCTCGATCACGTATACCTTTTTACACACCAAATCTTTTCAAAACTATATTTTTATCTCGATATATGTCACGTATTTATAAGCCTACGTCTAATATCGATAAAAAAAAAATAGAATGTGACAAGTATTAAGAGACAAATACAAAACTGTGTGAATTAAACAACAAAGTGCATCCCAGCCAAGTACTGTATAAGGTTATCGTGATAGGTGCATTGTTACTCACTCCATTCAACAATATTTATCCATTAGTCCATTCACTTTTATTGTTTGTCGCCGCCTCATTATCACTGTCAATTATCATCATCTACGTACCAATCACAACCACGATTCTTAACCACAATCATTACCGTCATTCACCACAGGTAATCGTCATCACCAGCCACCATTTATAACAACTAACAATAATCACTACCATCAATTGCCAGCAATCATTGTCAAGTAAACACCCATAACCATTGCCATTAGACATCATCACCATCGACCATCGTATTTTCTCTCACCCTTGAATATAATAAATTTTATTTATCCTTTTACTTTCAGAAAAGAGTTATATTTAACGCACCTAAGGGTGTGGCCTAATGGTCAATGAAGTGGGTTGAAAGTCTGAGGTCTCAGGTTTGAATTCCAGCATAGACAAAAAACACTAGATGATTCTTCTCATATGTCCTAGCCTTGATGGACAGAGTTACCTGATATCTATTGCTGGTGGGAAGTGGCAGGTATCCCATGAATTTAGTCGAAGTGCACTTAAGCTGGTCCGGACACCACAGTTATCAAAAAAAAGGATTATATTTAAAATTTGTCATACTTTTTAAATAAAACTGCCCTTGTCATCTAACTTTGGGCTCATATTTACCTTGAGTTGTTACGTCTTATGTCCCCATTTATTTTATCCTACGTAGCGCCTACATCGATATTATTTTATCTTAATTAAGAATTGTTACGTCTTATGTCCCCATTTATTTTATCCTACGTAGCGCCTACATCGATATTATTTTATCTTAATTAAGAATTCTCTCTAAATTAATATTCTGCCCCACCAGCAGACCCAACGGGCCGGCCCTTCTTCTGACCCCGCATATAGCGGAAGCTTTAATACATCGAATTATCCTTTTTTTCTAATGTTTTATTAATATAGAAATAGATTAATCAATATTTAATCAGATTTTATACTTATTAATTATCAATAAAGATAAATGTATATGCATTCAGATGTTAAGAAAAATAAACAATCTCAATTACTATCTATTATTCAAATTTTAATATAACATCTTGATACTCAAATTTATATTCAGATTCACACGTGTTACTCTTAAGACTTTATACACAATTTACCCCATACATGAAGTTGTACTCAAATCTCTTTACATATCCCACAATCACGTAAACTGTTTTAAACACCAAATCTTTTCAAAAGTATATTTACACACCATTTTTGCTCGACTAGATGCCTAGGCCTAGAAGTCCTTACTCAAATATCGAGAAAATAAAAATAAAATAGAATGTGACAAATGTTAAGAGACAAATACAAAACTATGTTTGAATTAAATTAACAAATGGGCATCCCAATTAAGTACTGTTTAAGGTTATGGTGACAGGTGCATTATTGTTATCATATTTTATTACTACTACTATTCTCTCGTTCATCTTTATTTATTTAATATTAAAAATAAATATCTAATAATATTTTTTCAGGTTAAAAAATTAATGAATAATTTATCATTTTATGTCTCTTTTATCATTGTTATTAAATATTATTATATTAATTATTAAATTTATTATATTTAAAAAATGATATAGTAAAATTACCTTATTATTTATTATTTCTAAGATGTGTCAAGTTAATAGTAGACAAATATAACTGAACGGGGAAAGTATTATTAAGAGGAGTCAATTCTTCAAATTGTCATTCAACTTGTAGAAGCATCTCACTAAAGTAATTTTTGATTTTTTTGGGACAATATTGTCACTGAATTTATAGAAACATCTCATTAAAGTAACGTTTGAATTTTTTTTGATCAATATAGTCTTCGAACTACATACATATTCCCAACAAGGTTAAAACTAACGGAAAAGTTAAAATTCTTAACAAAATTTTATACATATATTTTTTTAGATTTATTTTTTAAACCCAATACTCATTAATTCATTATATAAAATTCATTTGATCCACTTCAAATGGGTCCTTAATAAAAAATATATTATATTTATGTAATTAGAGTAAAATGAAAATGCAATCTTTCGTTAAAAAGTGATATATTTATCTCTTATTTTTAACAAAAGCTAATACATTTATCATTTTAGTTTTCCTCTTTTGTCTTAAATTCAATCTAATTATAGAAGTTATTGTATTTTAGATGTGCAAAGATAAATAATAATTATGCATCTCCGGTACTTTTTTTTTAGCTAATCTTTATTTTTTTGTTAAGAGAAACTTCTTAAATATCAATTTTTTTTAATTGCAAACTAAAGATTAATATGTAGGCAAAAAATATAGAAAGATGGTATGATTTTTCGTTAAAAAATTTGCTTTAGATTGCACCTCTAGTTTGCTTTAGTTACATGAATATAATTCATTTTATTAAAGACACATTTGAAATGGATAAAATAAATTTTATATAATTAATAATTATTTGATTTTAAAATAAAATTTAAAATATATATGAATAAATTTTCATTAAGAAATTAATTTTTTTGTTAGTTTTAACCTTATTGGAAATATTGTATAGTTCAATGATCATATTGATTAAAAAAATTAAAATAACTTTAGTGAGATATTTTTATAAATTTAATGATAATATTATTCAAAAAAAATTAAAAATTACTTTAGTAAAATACTTCTATAAATTGATAAATAATTTGAGAAATTGACTATATTGAGAGTGATCTCTCTCTCTCTTCATGTTTCTTTGTCTTCTCTAAAATTGTCTTGTTATGGCACACACTGCAAAATAATCAGAAAATTGACAATTGGCTCTCCTACTGCTGCTGCTTTTCTGATTCTATTCATCACCCTTTGACATTATTTCCCCATTTGGGGGCTTTCCTTTTGTTTGTTCTCTTCATGGATAAATTGACATCATAGTGTTGCATGTTATTGTTATGTTCAAAAATAAATACTGCAAATAGGAAAAATGTTTAAATATGAGTCTTGAGCTAGAAAAGTGTGTGTGTGTGTTTTTCCTTATGGAATTAAATTCTTTAGGATAAAATGAAATATTATTCTATAATATTGACAATCTAAATTGCATAACTTCAGCGAAATCAAAAACAAAAATAAATAACATTCACAATTACTTTTAATTTTAAAACAATGCACAAAAGAGAAAAGAAGAAGATGAATTTTGATATTTTTTAAATTTGAGCAACACCTCTAAATTTATAGGTAATGAGAAAGGGAGATTAGAGAGGTGCAATTTAAAAGGTGTCTTTTTAATACAATTTTCTTTTCTCATTTCTCGTTTACATCTTAAACTCCCAATTGTAGACCGCAAAAATTTGATAATTCTTTTTTGAGAAAGGAGATTGTATATTTTTATTACATAAAAGGTAGGATGATCCGATGAACTAAGACGTTCCTTCTATATGCAGAATACGAAGAAGGATCGGACCACAAGATTTTGTTCTAACTTCTACGATACCTTTATCCAAATGTGTATATAGTTAACATAAAAGAAAGAGCATAATGAGTTCTAAAGAAATTATTTATTTATTTGAGTAAATTTTTAATCATAAATATAAAGTTTGGATCAAAACTTTTCAATTCTACTTAACCCGTAAACATAACTATAGCTCTATCCCTGAAAGGGAATAATTTACCGTTTCAAAAAGCATAATTATAAAGAAAAAAAGTTAGAAAAATTGAACCAAAAACAAAAATTTGTGGTCTTCGATATAGCAGATTAATTCTTCCAAGGTGTTATTAAGCGCAATTATCCATAACAGTATAGCTCATTTGTTCCCTCAGACAAAGAAAGGTTAACTGAAACAAATGCTAAACTTACGCTAATATATCAGACACGTGGCATATTATTATTGGGTCATCTCGACCATTTTTTTGTAGGTTTTTAACATTAGCCACACATCATCGAATTTACACGAAATCGTTTGGTAGGGTGTATAAGCGCAGTATTAAATATAGTATCAGTGATATTGAGATTAGTTATATTAATTTTATTTTTAGCTGACTGTTTGATTTGTTGTATTAAATGAATAATTATGATTCTGATTGTCGGAGGTTCAAGAATTTATGAATGAATATTTAAGATTTAGGTTTTGAAGTAAAGAAAGTTTATCGCCGTGAGAGTGATGATTTTATCTCGCTTGTTGGGAGAGAGGAAGCTTTCAAACTATCCTTTTCAGCTAGATAGCGAGCGATCACTTAGCTATAAATACTAACTAAATGTGAGGTGTATTAGAGTAAAAATAATACTAGATAGAGTGCTAGTATCTCTATTGTTAATGTCATAATTTATTGTGCATAAATATAGCACTATGTCAGTTATTCCAAAAAAAAAATTCTCTTTTTTAATCAGAAGGTCCTATATTGTGATAATAAATAATAATTTAAACATTATTTTAAATGACAAATTTGAATCTCTATCTTTAAAAGTCCTCTTTGTGAAAACCCATGTCTCTCTCTGCTTCATTTAATGAAGAAATGAACTGTATGAACAGAGACGTCATATTTATCAGAAATATTTGATTTTAAGCATATGATAAATATAAAAAGTAGACAAAATTATTTTTAAAAAACAGAGAAATAAAGTGGAGTGAAAGGAAGCCTTAGAGTAATCGTTAAAGTTATTATCAAGTGATCAAAAGCTCACGGATTCAAATTGTAAAAATATTTTGATAGAAATATAAAATAAAATTGAGTACAATAAATTCTTGTATCTAACCTTTTCCGAATCTCACATATAACGAAAATTTTAATACACCAAACTTCTCGTCTTTTGTTTTTTTAAAAGAAATAAGTGGAGTGAGCGTGGGTTAAAGAAAAGGAGGTCACATGCAGGATTGGGCCCACTAAGAAAAAGACTAGAGACCCGTGCAAGTCGGGTCACGTGATTCGGGTCCAAATTTATTCTCTGACTTTGCTTTCTATTCTTTTCATGCTTTGACTATTTATAACAAGCCAAAAGCCCTTCCAAATACTCCCTCCGTTTAAAAACGAACAACCTATTTTTTTTTTTTAATCCATTTTAAAAAGTATAATTTTTTTTTTTTTAACAATACTTTAATTCCAACTTTTCTCATGATATATTTAAGACCACAAGATTAAAGGACATTTTGATACATTTGACATAGCTTTAATTTAAGACCACAAGATTCAAAAGTCTTCTTTATTTTCTTAAACTCTATGTCAATTCAAAATAAGTCATTCTTTTTTAAACGGAGGGAATATGAATTATGTTGGGATATCTGCTTCGAAATTTCTTCACTCTTAATCAGAAGTTTCGATCTGAATCTTGAGAATGAAAGATTTCTTTGTTAAAAGTGTCGGCTCAAAAGATTGGTGTTGTAATGCATGATTTTGAATTTAATCGGGCTCAATATAACTATCCAAATATCGAATATCAAGTGGAAATAGAAAAACAAAATAAAGCCCTCGATTATTCTTGCATAATTATCAAAAGTAGTTGTATAATGAATAAGATCCATTCACCCTTCATCATAAGTTTAAACTTTAAGTTTTGAATGTAAAAAGAATAATAATTAAAAAAAAATGCCTTACTTTTTGTTAATAAGTGTTGCGTGATGGTCAATGTGAATACAAATTAGTAAATTTTAATATGAATACCATGCATACATAATCATAATAAGATCTTATTTATTCTGAAATATAAGATACATATTTATAACACGATCTTATTTATTCTGAACCTTACATTTCATTATGATATATTTTAATATTTCAGCGATAAAATCCTCATGAAGTGAGTGTATAATATCATTCGTTTAGATTTATTATTGAAGATTGTAGTTATTTGTTAAAGACCAACGAGATCACAATTAGACGTATTTGGAGGGAGGGAGGCAACTCACTATGTCGATTCTCTTTGTAAATGAAAAACATAACAAAGCTTTGATTGTACCCTAGAATAATGCATTTTAAACATGAAGTTTTCTTTTTAATTCAACCTATGTCGGTAGATGATAGTACAAATATTGCTACCAATTCAAAAGATATACAAAGATATACTAATTTATAAATTATTATTGTACTATTATATATTATCATCTAAATAAATAGTGGATAAGCAGAGTTGTTGGTAGTACAATCTTTTAACAAAAGTTCCACCCCTCATTATGATTACACATGTTGACTTAAAATGAGAACACTTTTGCAGAAATATTACATATGTTTGTGTAAATAATATTTGGATTAAAAAAACAATGTATATATCTCAATATAGTCATCGACCAAACTCAATTACAACTCAAATAAGGCCAAACAATTGTAAATAACTTATCACAAGTATGATTAAGCAAATTTAATTAGTAATTAATTAGTTATATGTAGCTTCGAAAGAAAAGTCATTGCAACCTTTGTCTTCAATGTATCAATAGTCAATCCTATTTCCGATAAGGATAGCAGACAATTGAATCGAATTTTGATCAAGATGAAATAATCAAGAATCCAATTTCATAACACAAGAATGGCAACAAAGCTCTTTTTCACCTTGTTCCTCTATTGGTTCAATTAAACTTCTCCATCCATTCCCATTTGTAGCTGTTTCAAAAACATGTACCTCACTTCTTGTTTTTGATATATAATTATCCTCCAACATAATCCTATAACCAGCCAAAAAGTACAATTTTGTCCCTATAGGAGCCATGGTACAAAACATTCTTTCCAAATTTGGCCACTTATGTTGTTTGTCAATTTCTAATGTAGAAATTGGTGAAGTTGAACCATCCACAATGTACCATAAATTGTGTTTCCCATCATAGGATTCAATGTGTCCCTTCCATGTATTTAAGCAATCACCTGAGCTGAAAAGCTTCCCATCAACATTCTCTATTTGTTTAGGTGGCACATCTAGGTCCCACATCCTCGCCACGTAATCCCACGTGTCGCATTCCGGATCGTACACCTCAGCGGAACTTCTTTCCATAGTATAGGGTCCTTGATTAGTGCCAGTATTTTCTCTTTTGGCGAATCCCCCGACTACATAAAATTTCCCTTGCCATGACACACCAACACATTTGTATCTGTTGAAACATAATATAATTAAGTAATCTTCTTAATAATAATTTTCTAGAAAAGATTATTATACAATTCAACATGGTATTAATATAAAGAAGAGGTTTTGAGTCAAACTCATCATCACCGGAAAAGCAAAACTTAGGGTTCTTAACTTTTTTAGCCAAGGAGCTAAAAGGTTTTCACTTGCCTAGCCATAGCCATTTGTAACCATCGTAGTATATGCTCAGTGCATAACTAGTATAAAATAAGTGTATAACATATGTATATATATACTATGTATACACAAATTATGCAATCATTATAGTGGCGAAAATCTATATTAAAAAAATGAAGATAGTGATTAGTTTTTTGTTGTAGCCTTTCTTGGGCTGCTGTGTATTAAAATTACAAAAAAATATTCCACGCACTTGGTCCATAAAAAGAATCGGGCCGACACACTAAAGAGTGTATTGAGGCACAATATAACATAAGAAATTAAAAGTATATTTTTTGTAATAGTTTATATTCTTCGTAATAGTTTAAACTATTTGATGAGATAGTCATACACTTCGATCGTACCTGGTGGTGCTCATATTAGGGAGTTGTTTCCATTCATCTAGGATAGGATCATAAATCTCAGCCAAAGAAGTACCCTTAGCACCATCAAATGTTGTTTGTCCACCAGCAACATAAATTTTGCCATTTTTAGAAGCCATACATGCAAAATTAAACCTTGGAGTTCCTAAAGGTGCACATTTAGTCCAAGAATTAGTTCCAACATTGTACTTAAGGACCGAAGGAAGAATTTCTACGTCGATTTCTTGAACGTTATTAGTCTCGGAACTACCAATTACATCCTTGTAACATTGTCGTCCTCCAATTACATAAATTTCCTCGCCTATAACAACCATCGCGAAATCCTTCAGGACGTGGTTCTCCAGAAGGCCTGGAATCGATGTGACATGAGTATTCCATGAATTCGTTGGAGGGTAGTAACACGATATCCAATTCGACATGTTAATTTTAGGAGTACTATAATTTTTGCCACAAAATGAGACATAAACTCGATAACAAGTAGTGTCATTTTGCGAATCATGAGAAGAAATGGAACTCATAGTGTTGTTCTTGATTTTTTGTTGGCAATAATAAGGCAATATTGGGCTTAGAGAGTGGAGGAATTGTATAGTGTGTAATGAAGTGGAATATATAGGTAGGGAAATTAATTAATTAAACGGAAAGTACTAAGATTTTTTGGGGGGGGATTATCTCTATGGGTTTTCTTGTTAATTATGAATCTACAATGTTTTGAATATTCAATTTTTGTTTTGTTTGTTTCATTCCTTTTTTCATAGTTCAACAAGGATATGCTTTGGTGAATCACGAGGTAAGTTTAAGATTCATGAACTTGGAGCTAATTGGAGAAGTTCTTTATTTTATAATTACACTAAATAGTGTAAAAAGTTCATTACGCTAATTAGGGTGTGTACGATATGAAGGAAAATATTCCAGATGAAAAATAAGTAAATTATTTATTGGGAAAAGGCTCAAATATGTCATCAAACTATTGGAAATGACTCATTTATGTCATCCATTAAAAGTTTGGCTCATTTATGTCATCGCCGTTACAAAAAAAGGCTCATTCATGCTCTTTTTTTAACGGTGGTTTTTTAAAAAGGGAAAAAGCTCAAATATGCCATCGAACTATTGGAAATGACTCATTTATGCCATCCGTTAAAAGTTTGGCTCATTTATGCCATCGATGTTACAAAAAATTCACTGATTATAGAATTTTTCTGATTTTTACTTCAAGTACAATTTTTTAAGAATTTAAAAAATTATGTTTCGGTAACTAATTGATTCGTTGTTTGAAATAGTTGATGTCTGTTTCGGGCTTGAATTGGTCTTGAGATTTGCAGAATTGTGTTCGGCGATTCCGAAGAAATTGAAAATGGATGAACTCTTTACAGTGCCTATAAAGGAGTTCCAAAATGCATAGAAATATTTTGGCCGGAGAAATCGATATTTTCTTATTAGGAATTTTAAAAATTCTTTGGTTGATTTAATTAATGATGTGGAAGAATTATTGTTGGCCACGTGTACAAAATGGTTTTGCAAAACCCCCCCAAATTGGACTGTTAAAAAAATGGCATGAATGAGCCAAACTTTTAACGGATGACATAGATGAGCCTTTTTTCAAAGTTCGATGGCATATTTGAGTCTTTTTCCTTTAAATAATGATGTGGACGAATTATTGTTGGTCACGTGTACATAATGGTTTTGCAAAAAATCATCAAATCGGACTGTTAAAAAAAAATGGCATGAATGAGCCTTTTTTGTAACGACGATGGCATAAATGAGCCAAACTTTTAACGGATGACATAAATGAGTCATTTTCAATAGTTCGATGGCATATTTGAGCCTTTTTCCTTTTTAAAAAATCACCGTTAAAAAAAATGGCATGAATGAACCTTTTTTGTAACGGCGATGGCATAAATGAGCCAAACTTTTAACGGATGGCATAAATGAGTCATTTTCAATAGTTCGATGACATATTTGAGCATTTTTCCTTATTTATTTATTTTCTTGGGTTGGGTTAGAGGTAGTGGAAATGGGGGCTATTGGGTGGGGTAAAGATGGAATGTGTGGAGAATGGGAGGACACAATAACTATGGAATCCCACTTTTGGAAATTGTTTTCCATACTTTAACTGGGAAGTCATGTTCCTTATTTTTACAAACTTGTTTTCCTAAAACAAAAAAATATTTTCTAAAAAATTTGATCAGTCAAACATGAAAAAATTGAAAATCATTTTTCTTCATACTGAACATGCCCTTAGTGTATATTATCTTAAATCTATCAATATAATTTAACATGGTATACTAAATTTGAGTAATTTTTTATTGGGGGGTTGGGGGAGAGGGGGCTGTCAATGCTATTAGATATAATTACTTGTAAATTGTAATTGTATCTTAATTACTAATTATGTACATAACTTCTACACACTTACTTCATGAAAACAATTTTATAGTTGGATAAATCACAACTGGGCTTTTGCATATGATTGCGGCCTAACCCATTTACAAGAGTTGGGGTCCCCAATGTGAGAAGCCCAAATGTAAAATCATTTCTCAACTTTGGCTACCACTCAAAAAAGAAAGGGTAACTTACATAAATCTCAACGCTTTAACATCTAATTACTCCCTATCCCAATTTTTATCAAAATTATATATAATTCTGGAATTTGCTTCATCCAGATACATAGCTCAACGTTTGATCCATCCATTTAGCTTATACATTAGGTAATAATTAAGTGTGATAAAAATGGAAATAACAGAAATTTGTTCAATTATTGAGCAAATCATGCGACATCCATTTAAATGTCTTCTGAGTATCCCAAATATTATGTAATCACTTCAAATTTCAAAATTTAAAAATGAATCACGATTCTTCAAGCAAGAAAAAGCTGCTTCTTTCTTCTCTATTTTTCAAGGTCGATTTTTTCTTTGATGATACATAATGAAGCGAGATACATTATATCTTGGATAACATACTTTATACCCTACAATGAGATACATTACAATATATAAGTTAGATTACTATTTGGTTATTCATCAGTGAAGAATCGATACATAACCTGACGTACAAATGTATCAGTAGAATAAAAAGCATGAAGATACAGTAAACTATACAACTTTTGTGTCGAGTTACATTACTGTAGATAGAATTTGAGAGAGATACTTATGTATATCACTTATAGATCCAAAAGACATAATGTATCTTCACCACAATTTTAATGTATCTTCATGTTTTTTTAAAACGATACATAACTATAATACATTTTTAAGAGGGTCTCTTGATGTATCTTCAACAGCTTTGCCTTTTGAAGCACCAGAACCTCATTTTTTCGTATCTCAATGTCGTCAATACCATCATCGTTATCATTAGCCATAGATCCAACAGTAGCGAATGCCTCCTCCTCAATTCGCCTTGCGGCATCGAAAGCTTCATTTTGTAGGAGAGTTCCGTAATGCTTTGAGAGAGTTGAAGGTGTTGATAGATAATTGAATCGATTTCCACCATTGATGGTGGTGGTGGTGCGGTGGAGTTCGTGGTTAAGGTTTGGGTATTCTAAAAGTTTTCCTTGTTGCTGAAATGGGATGGAAGTTGAGTATTTTAGGTATTCTAGTTTTCAATTTAAAAATTTTCCGTCATTAATGGTGGTGGTGGTGCGGTGGAGATGGAGGTTGGGGTTTTGGGTGTTCTAGAAGTTTCTGGTGCTGGGTATTATATTTTTGAAATTGTAGAAAGGAAAATTTTTGAAGGAGGAGGAGGTTAGACATCAATGGGTATTAAATTGGTGTAGAGAAGATTTTCAGCCAAATTTTTAGGGGGGGCAATTAATGTATTCGATGTTTTAGGGTAATAATGATGTATCTGAAAATTTAAAGAGAGAGAATGTAAATCAGTGATTTTAGTAATTAATATAAAAGATAAGAATTTCAAGTAGTTTAGATAAGTAAAGTTATGGTAGTAGGTAATTTCTACCATTGCTAATAATGAGCGTGTATCTTAGATACACTGATCAAGTGAATCAGATACATATATCCAACGAACAGCTTATGTAATTATTGAAATTATCATTTCATAGAGTAATTAGCACTTATAGTAGTGTGCTTTATGAAATTTTCTCACAACTATTTGCAAGGTCGTTTTAGTTAAAGATTTGATTTAGAATACTAGGAGATCTATGCATTCACCACCAATTAGACTACTGGTTCTGTTGATCCTCCAATCTCCCATCAATTATGAAATCACTCAATTTCATCGTTACAACTTACAACCACAAAAATACTCTCAGATCATAAATCTCAACACAATTCCAGTCTTGAAATCACAACTAAATTTGAATCTGCAGATTTTGAGTAGTTTTTTTAGATGGTGTGGTTGGGATTCACTCGAAGCACGAAACTATATACAATCTTTTAGGAAAATTCGAGGAGATTTAGAATAGTATGTAGCTAAAATTTAGATTTAAAATCGACTTGAAAACATCACCTCGACATTGTATATTACTTGTGCATATCATTTATATTTGTATATCATACATAGATTTTCAATGGATATATAAAAACATCCATCTAATATACACAAAAATAAGTTTAAATAATTTTTAAGTGATCAAATTATATAAATAACTCTTACAATGTTGGTACATGAAAATCATGGTTGGGTAAAACACAACTGGTTTTTGCATATGACACTCAAATAACTTTAATTCTTGAAAATGGAACTATCATTTCATTCAGGATTTTAGTTTCACGATGGTGGGTATAGCCAAGAGGGGTCGGATTTTTTAAGACATGGGTTGATTATCCACGATGACAGCTCATATGAATAGGCCAGATGGTATTTTTTATTCACGTGGACTGCTTGGTGGTATTCCGTTAGAGTGGAGCTATTTTTGAGCCAAAAAATAAACTGAAGGGTATTTTTGCTCCGTATCGAATAGTTCAGGGGTAGTTTTGACCCTTTTTCGTTCAATCATTAACATCTTAATAATTATAAAAAATATAATTATATGATCTAAATTTCATAAACTTAACAAATTTCTAAATTCATCTTTATTCTCGAAAATAGAAAAAAAGAAGAGAATATGCCAGCTGTATGATTACAAACAACTTATTATTATTATATGAAATCTAATCAATATAATATGACAATTATGCACGTTTTTTCAGTCATTGAAAATCAATAAAGTTGTTTGTTGGTAATAAGCCTAGTTTTCGAAGTGTCAATGATTGAATATTCTATGTAAAACGATTTCATTGTTCAATTTTGGCTTTTTTCAGAAAAAAAAGGGTAAAATATGTGCTACCAAATTGTCCACGTTTTCGTTTTTGTTTTTTGCATGGTTATGGGCAGGGCCGGCTCTATCCTTTGGAAAAAAAGGCCACCGCCTTAGAGCCTCCAAATTTGAGGGTCTTATTTTTTAATTATAATAGATATTATTTGTATAAAAATAAATTATTTTATATAAAATAAAATAATTATTAGAAGAAATTTGATATACTTGGAGCACTATGTTAAGAAAGATTAAATATATTAATTATGTCACTAATTGAAAGAGAATTATTAGAAGAAAGCAATTCTATATTTTTTTTAAAATAGATTTTATTTTTTTAAAAAAATTTGTAAAAACTTAAGGTCTCCGTTTGATTCTGGCCTTGGGCCACAAACGTGCTTGAGCCGCCCCCGTGGGCATGCAATCGTGTAACATCTTTTTATTTTTCGGTTTCGAGTTGTGAGTATGAAAAAATCATTTATAGGAAGCGTCGCTCTTTGAATGGGCTTTATTTTGAGCAAATTGAATTAGTCGGGCTTCAATATGGATACTGAATAACAACAACAACATACCCAGTATATTCCCACCATCTGGGGTCTGGGGAGGGTAAGTGTACACAGTCCATACCACTACCTCAGATGTGAGAAATACGGATACTGAATATCGGATGAGAAATAAAAAACATAATTATCTTTTAGTTTTTCATCAATATTTGATATTCGTATTGAGATCCTATTAAATTTATGTTTACACATCGCAAGGCTCATTTTTGAGCGCTACCTACATAATTTTTTTCATTTCACTTAATAACGTGATTTAACATTTGATGTTACCGAGCGAGACAAATCTAGTATGTAATATATGATCGAGTTTGTCTAAATTCAATTGCTTTTATTCAGATTTTATATACGTAAATTCAATTGCTTTTATTCAGATTTTATATATGTGTTAAAAAAATTATTTAAGTATGGACAAACAATAAGTTTACAAATTTAATAAATTAAATGATAATGAACATAAAATTTCAAATTCGAACTTCAAATATACAAATTATGCATCCGCCCGGAGATGTTCCCCTCTTTCTTTGCTTTTATATTATGTTGTAGATTCATTATTCAACATCTACAATACAATAACAATATACTCAATGAAATTTCACAAGTGAAATTTAAATAGTGTAGAATGTATGTAAGTTTTATCACTACCTCATGAAGGTGAATATGTTATTTTCGAGAGACTTTCGGCTCAAGATTACGCCTTTTAAATCTGTCCATATCTTTAACAATCATTCTCTATTTAATTTTCTCTCTCTTATCTTAGTCGAGGAAGAAAAGTACTGATTGAATGTTCCGCTTCATGAAATTAAAGGTTTATTAGAGACGAAATTAGAATTTTAATTTTTAAATTATTGAGTTCTAAATAATATTTACATATTCAATAATTTTTTAAAAAATAAATATAAAATTAGAATAGAATTATTGAGTTTGATCAAATCAATAAATTCTATTCTAGCCGCCTTTAATCATATACAGTCAAACCTCTCGACAGTGGCAATATTTGACCAAAAATTTCATGACTGCTATAGAGAGGTGTTGTTATATATGTATACTGACATTCGATGATCAGATATAATTTAACTGTCATAAACAAAAGTATGTAAAATTAGAAAGAGCATGAATATATAAAAGGCAAACATTATGTAAAATTAGAAAGAGCATCAATATATAAAAGGCAAACATTAATACTCTTTTCATCGTGACGTTATGAAATAACTGATGTACGTCATTTAAATACAATATTTTCCTTTAAATTAGATATTCGTACTTCAAATTTACTGTGCGCATGATATTAATGATGATTAACATAAATATTTTGGTATTTTATTTTGTACATAATATATTTTCTTACAAAATATTATAATTACATAATATTTGAGTATGCTATTATAGAGAGATAATTTTACAAAGAGTGTACCGCTATAATAAACGTCATTGCTATTATGGGTAGAATGTCGTTATAGAGAAGTAAAATATAACATAAAAAATTGGTTCCAGAAAAAATTAGGCCGCTATAGTGAAATGTTATTATAATGTGGTGACGCTATAGAGAAGTCTGACTGTATCACGAATACAAGGTGAGAACGTTTCATTAACTTTTATTGCAGTGATTACGTATAACAAAAAAGCAAAAAAATCTATTTTCATTATAATAAATCTACACGGGCTCCACAAAGGTAATCTAAAATTTAATTAATTATATCAACATTATTAAGTTATTTTTTTTGTAACGAACCAACCACTCAATTTTATTTAAATGTCACGAATATTACTGATCTATTTTTTATAACATAAAATATCATTCAACTTTAAATATTATGAATGCTGCTAAACTACTCAATACGCCAAGCAGAGACAGATATGATGGTATTTTAATGCATCGTACGTGTTTCTCCTTTCCTATCAGTAGCATTAGTATTATTTGTAGTTTCTTGTCCTTCGATTTTTATTATTATCTATTATTTCTTGTGTCTTTCGGTTATAGCATAATTTTGATGTTGTTACTTTTTTTTTTTTGGATGCTATGTAATATTTTTCCTATTATTTGTTATGTCTTATTTACTTCTGTATTTTCCTTTTCAAACTGCTTTATTATGTGTTACTTGAGTCGAGGATCTTTCGAAAACAATTGCTCTACCGCCATGAGGTAGGAATAAGGTGTACACGCTATCCTCCTAAGACCTCACGTGTGAGATTTCACTGGATATATTATTATTGTATTTTTTATATAGAGCATAAATTAAAAAATTCACTAAAGTTGTGATAAAAAATAGATTTGAACCTATAATATCAAAAATATAATAAATTTTATATTGAAAAATTTAAAAATAAAACCCATAAAATTTAAATTTTGAATCCGCTCGTCTTTATTAATAACATGGTGGGAGCTAGCTGTGTTGGCAGCAGCTAATTGTGTAGATTTTGAATTCATAATTTCAAAAAGCACACTGTATGCTTGACTTTTTTCATATTTGTATGGTTGTATATTAATTGGTCCTAACAGCTTTTAATGGTGTTGTCACCTTCATGCACCCTCCTATATGCCCTATTTTTATGTTGTTGTTTACTTAAAATATATAAAAATAAATAATTTTATTTTATGGTTTTTTATTAAATTTATATATAATTAAATATTTTTTATATGAAAAAATAACTTTTACATATAAAAAGCTTTGTACGATTATTTTTTTCTGTTCAAATTATAAAAGATTAAGTTCACTCATTTCAGTGAAAAGTTAATCTTATAAGTCAATACACCAAAATATAGATTCATCATGACGATTCAAAGCCAGAAATTTATATAAGAAGAATCAAAAAATAATATTTGAATGTTATAATTTGGATTTGTACTTAGTGACCTAATGAGGCTTTTAGACCCATTTTGCTATACACTAGAGTAGAATTTTTTTATTTATATCAAAAAGATTCAATATTTTATATATAATTAATATTTTTTTATTTTTAATTTATATGTATATATATATATATTTATTAAGTTTAAATCTTAAGTCCGATTTGAAAGACATCTAAGTTAAGTGATGGATAAGCTTTTAATTTGGGGCTACAATTTCAAAATGTTCACATTTAATTTGGTCCCATAGTTATGGTGTGCCACCTTTCTTTTACAAGGACATGCCCATCAAGATTGGCCAATTCATATCACTTGTTGAGTATTGAATTATCTTAATCTGGCAAATTAAAAGAATAATATCTTTTTTATATTCACGTGATTCTCTTTTATTTTAGACGTTGGTTTCAAAATGAATATTTTTTTCATTTATTTTTACTTGTCTAATATTGATTTGGCATATTTTTTAAGAAGCAATAAATAAAATGACAATTTTACTATATTACCTTTTGAATATAATAAATTCAATGCTTTGAAAATATATTGGAAAATGATTATAGTTAATAATAAGGATAAATTAGGAACTAACTGATAAATTATCTTTTAATTTTCCCAACAGGACAAGTAAAAATAAACCGCTATTTTTAGTATAGGACAAGTAAAAGTAGACGGAGAGAGTAATATCTACGTACTATACTAAAATAAATGTTCACTTTTACTTGTTCAAATTTAAAAAGCCAAGAGATAATTTATTGTTTTATACCTAACTTATCCCGTATTATTAAGTACTAATCATTTCCAACCTTTTTTCCACCATCTAGACAACTTATAATTAATTAGGAGTGATATACTAGTAAAATTATTGTTTTATTTATTGTTTTGTAGGTATGCCAAGTCAAACGTGAATAAGTAAACATGGACGTCGAGGGAACAACAATTTAACTTTGAACTTTCTATTTTATTCTTAATTAATGAGATAATTTATAGTCACATAAATATTAATAACTGACTAAGGAGTATCACAAAGACAAAGCCTCTCTATTTTTTCTTGTATGCCTTCCCGCGTTGGTGATGGATAAAGGATTTGGTCTTCTTATATTCTAGGTCATTCTCACATCATAAGCTATAGCTAATTTTTCGATTGAGTTAGATTCAAAATTCATTTTTTTATCATAATATTTGAGTTAGACGTATCCCAATTTTTTATTTGCTAAATGTTGGGCTCTCATATTATATTATTCACGTATCAGTTAGGATACCTGGACTTATGCGAGGGGAGGGAGGTCTGTTGAGTCCCATATATATAAGGGCAAACAACATAAATCCCGACAGTTTGAAGCTTAATTACAAAAAATCTCGATATTTTGCATAATTATTGAAAATTCCTATTTTGGGTCTGTCGAGATACATAATTAGCTCCCGACACATCTAACGAAAATACATTTTTTCCTTGTAAAGATACATAATTAGCTCCCGATATATTTTTTTAAGATTTTGGGTCTGTCGAGATACATAATACATCCAAAGAAGATTGGATCTATCGAGATACATAATTAGCTCCCGATACATCCAACGAAGATACATAATTAGTTCGAATTTTTGTAATTACTTTGTAAGGGTGGAAATTTATGTAAATATGGTAAGTTAAGGTGTATGTTTATGTTATTTTTCCTATATATAAGTGGTGGGATGGGAACTGAGTAAATATTTATCCACACCGAGTGTTTACATCAAACCATAGAAATTTACTATAATTACGTGATTTAATTAGGTGAAAATGCATGTTAATTAATTATTATTAATGCTAAAAGTCTCTATCCAAATACCTTGTGCGGGTTAATTAGTATTTGTTGAGTTCTATTGATGCCTTGTTCTATGAATATTACCATGATTCACTTGTATATTCAACATGTTAATTACTCCCTCCATTTACTTTTAGTTGTTCATAATGGATTTTTCATTTCTTTTAAGAAAATAATAAATGAAGTGCATATTTTATCATAATACCTGTTACTATTAGTATTTCAAAAAATCTTGAAAAATAATAGTTAATATTAAGTGTAAAACAGGAAAAAAGATTATTTTTTCTTGATACACTAAAGTGGACAAATAAAAATGAAAATTTATTTTTAGTATGATCGAGAAGTAAAAAGTGAATGGAACTAGCTAGTAGCTATAGATGTCAAAGCAATTCAATCATATTACAGCATTCTATCACCCATAGGCTGTGCTATAAAGCCTTTTAATGGTACATACGTTAAGGATTCTTAATAGGACTTGGTTGCTAGTGCATCTAGGAGTTTTAAATTGGCTCATTGCTGCTCCATTCCCAATAAAATGTTCCAAGATCTTCTTAAAAGTAC
This sequence comes from Capsicum rhomboideum, assembly GCA_031232105.1. Taxonomy (NCBI): domain Eukaryota; kingdom Viridiplantae; phylum Streptophyta; class Magnoliopsida; order Solanales; family Solanaceae; genus Capsicum; species Capsicum rhomboideum. The sequence goes on along the minus strand of CP124710.1, from coordinate 5,167,794 downwards.
CTCTCTCCACTATGCAAAGTTCCAATGGTCCAATAGAATTTGTCTTTCTTGATACAACATATCCATGATCCACAAAAGAAGCATCCATTTCTCTACAACACTCTCCAAGTACTTTTTCTTCAACATCTCCTTTGATTTCCCAATAGATCACATAATGGCCTGGTCTTTTTGCTACATTTGCATGGCTTGTGAAGTCCACTAGCTCAGCTCTTGACTTGCTTATTAGTATCTGTGAACCTCTCTCCACTACTAGCTGGAGGTCTTTTTCAGTATTCTTATCGATATTTACTGTCAGTATTAGCTTTCTCCTGCATATAAAGTTGAGTTTGGGGGTCTTCTTGTGAAAACCGGTCACTTCTACTACATCCCCTAATCTATATCGATAAAGACCTGCAAATAATGATTCAATCAATAAAACATGAAAGACTTTAACGTACATATACTGACAAATGATAAAAGTTTTACACAATTAGTACATTTTAACATATTATGACCGGTTATTTGTGGTTATCTTTTAGTTATGACTTTAATCATAAAAGTTCTTTACACCGAAAGTTGGAGAATTAAAAACTCAAAAGGAAAATGTTGCAAGTGGGCAAAATATTTAGAAAAAAAGAAGGAAAATAAGGAAAACAAACTTATTTCTAGCCAAAATGCCACCTAGGCAAAATTTTGCACTCTCAAAGTCTAAATTTAATTTGGTAGAACATGAATTCAATATGGATTCCATGGTCCCCAATTTTTACCTTCTTGGTATTCATACTTTAAAAAAGAAAAAAAAAGAACTTGTAATTTACTTACCAACTCTTTTTCCATTTCTATAGGACAATTTTGCCGTATGAAAAAGACGAGATAAATACCTTGATCTTGAAATCTCAGACACACCATGTTTATAGTTAACTAGATGATAGACTCACTATCCATGGTAAGTACAAATAATTGATGTATGGTTCTTGAAATAGTCCTAGTTTAGAGTTGGGATAGTACATAAATGTGTCATTTAATTTGGTCTCAGCTGACATTTATACGCTTCAACTTTGGATGTGCACAAGTAGACACTTAAATTTGTATAAAGTTGAACAAGTAGACACACGTGTCCTACGTGTCAATTCGCGTGAGATTGCTATGTAGGTGCCACGAAGGACTAAAGTTAGAGAGCATAGATATTATCTGAGGCCAAGTTAAAGGGCATAGTTATATATTATGCCTTAGAGTTTAACTCCGATATATATACTTACTGTATAATTTTTTTTTTTTTATATTATCACGTCCCCTAGAGAATATGGTAAGTAACTTGCTATAACATACTTATAAATTATACATTAATAATAGAAAATAATTTTATATGACGCCAATATATATGACTTAAATCCTTCAAAATAGAATCCAAAAAAATCTTCCAAAGAATATCTAACTTATATGGTTGGTGGTAAGTAGAGAGATGTTCACATCACAATGACATGTAAAAAGGAATTAATGCTATATGTATGGAGGCTGGAGCATAAAATAGTTGGAATATATTGAGAAAAGTTAAAACTAAAATTTGATGACCCAGGATCGTGATGGAATGAATAGGATCCCTTCATTCTTGATCAGATGTCTCGAATTTGAGTATTAGTTGTAAAAAAATAAAATCTTGGTAGGTAGTTCCCCCCCTTTAATGGGCCTTACATGATACGAATTTGTCAGAGCCTCAAAACGGATACAAGACAGACTGAAATGCACAAATACTTGATTTTAAGACCACCATTTAAGCTATACTCGTAGTGCGTAAAAATTTGCCAATCTACCCACTTCAGAACAAGTATGACAAAATTTCTACAACAAATACATTCTGAAGTTGTTTCGGAGTTGGTAAACGTGCCAAAATTCTAAAAAGGTGGTACAAGTTAAATAGTGATGTCCAAATAAAATACTCTCAAAAAAAATTACCACAAGGAAAAAACAAAGTAAAAATTGAATAGTATATTACCTGTGAAAGTAGTGAGGACAAGCTCATACTCTTGTCCAATCTTGACTTGAGATAAAGGAACAGGTTCATCTTCAATAAAATCATCATTGGCTAGAAGATTGGCATCTTTTTGGTTATTATTGCAACTTTGTGACTTGCTTCTATGTAGTGGTATGAATTCAAAGTAAGAAAAAGTGGGTATAACTGCAAAAGTTACTTCCTCTGGTGGAGATGAAGGTTCCACATTCACACCAATCCAACTCTCTGTGGACCCATAATCAGCACTTACCAAAGGCAAATCCCCAGCATAATGCCTTAATTTGTTTAAGTATGGTTGCATTGAGCCTGTCATTATTGAGTAAACATATTTAACATTTGGCCATATTCTTGGGATTATGCTAAACCAATCTTCCCTTTCCACTTCTTCACATATTGATTCAATTCTTGATGCCAACTCTGGATTAGGCACAATGATACCTGTTGAAGACATAATGAAATAATTAGAAGTGTATTCTCTTTGATAATTTACTTTAATATTGATATCAGAGCAGACAGATGGTCTTCTGTTCAAGTCACACCATTACTCTAATCAAAAAGCAATTTTCATGTACTAGGCCCACGAAAAAAAAAAAGGCAAACATGTGAGGGATGCATTGGAGACATAATGAAGTAATTAAATGCATATTATCCTTAAAAGTTTAAGTTTTAAAATGAGATGGTAACATAGCTTTTCTAGCCATTTTAAGATGATAACACATTTCAACATTAATGTCTGAGCAGACCAAGCCAGAGAATCCTATCCTCAAGTCTCACTAATGCTCATCACTAAAAAAACTTCCATGTGGTAGGCCCCCCCCCCCCAAAAAAAAAACTCAGGCTTACATGTGAGTAGGGCCGGCTCTAAAGAGTTAAGAGAAAGACAAGTGTCTTAGACCCTTAAATTTGAGGGGCCTTTATTTTCTTTTTTAGCAATAATATGTTATTTGTTTGTTCAAGTAAGAAGTTTAATTACTTTTTCTATTTCAATTTGTGTTGTTTTTTTTAGTCTGTTTAAATAAAGATGTCTGTTTCCTTTATTGACAACTCTTTAATTTTAACTTTCCACATGACATGCTTAAGACTATAAAATTAAAAAATATTTTGATACATTCTATATATCTTTAGTTTAAGTCTATAAAATTTAAAAATGTTCTTTACTTTCTTAACCACTATATCAAGTCAAAACCTAACAAATTAATTAAAATGGAGAGAGTAGTATTTATAGAAAAAGTAAACTTTTCATGTAAGAAGAAAGAACTATTAGAAGAAATTTGACACAACTAAGTCTCAAAAAAGATTAAGCAGATGGACTATATTATCATTTAAAAAGAATTACTAGAATAAAAAAGTTATTAACAACTTTGCATCTCGAAGAACTTCGAAGTATAAACTTCTAAAAAAATTATTTTATATAAAGTTTAGGGCCTCTGTTCGATTTTGACTTTAGATCATTAATGTGCTTGAGCCACCCTTGTGCGAGTTAGTGCAGTGAAGACAGAATGAAGTAACTAAAATATACTCTTTCTAACCGTTTAAACTTTTAGATGAGACGATAACATACCTAAGACGGCTTTTCGGACTTTGGTTATGTTGATTCTTGAGCTCAGAGTACCTTCTCTAATGTCATGGCACAATTCCTTCCACAACTCTTCAAATGATCTGAATGCTTGTACTATACTATATGCAAAAGTTGAAGTCACAAATTCAACTTCCTCAGAAAAATGTAAGCCAAGAAGGAGGTGACAATATGTTGATTGTTTATAATCTCCACTTGAAATGACTTCCTCAGGGCTACAAGTAAAAGACTTTGTGTGTTGTTGTTTAATCTTGAATTCTTCACTGGCATAATAGTGTGTTGTTGCTGTTCCTGCTATTAATCCTCCTTTTGTTTGGTATTGTTTGCTGCTGTATATGAATTCAAGAACTTTTCCTCCTCCTCTTATTGAATAAATCCTGTTTTATTAAAACATAGGAAATTTGTATGAAAATCAACTAGCAAAGAGTGTGAAGCACCTAAAGTATCTCGGTTTTTTCGAGTTTCATATCTGAACTATCAGGTGTGTGAGTTACCGACCTTAACTATCACCAACTATTTATCAAAACACACCTCAACTATCAATTGTTCACTTATAGTTCAGGTAGGACAAGTGAACAATTGATAGTTGAGGTGTGTTTTGATAAATAGTTGGCCATTGTCCAGGCAGAAAACTTGCACACCTTATAGTTTATATATGAAACTCGAAAAACTGAGATACTTTAAGTGTGTTTTTGACCATTAGCTCGCTAAAAAATGGAGGACCATGAATATTTTTCAAGATTTGAACTATACCTTGATCTATAAGCTGCTGCCAACTTGAAAATTTGAAGAGTTGTTTGGGAGCTGTGGTGAGTAAATGGCACAAATTTCTGTCTTCCCTCTGTGGTTCCAGAACTAAAATGCACCAAAAGAAAGAAAACATCAACAAAAAGAGTTAGGCCTCAATTCCGAACAAGTTGGATCGGCTATATGAATCAGCACTGTCCATATCGCTCTATTTAAGCGCTTTTTAACCGAACTTTAAAATTAATACTTGGTTTTCCCTTGAATGAAAGAACATTTCTAGCAAGTAAATTTTTTCATTTCATTATCAGATACAGGAGAGAATTTTTTTTCCCCATACTATAAGAATTTTTTTTTTCCATACTATAAACTATTTCATTGCCAAAAAGGTGCTTCTTCACTGCCATTCCAATATTGACAAATAAAGAAGAAGAGTAAACATAAAAAGAGTTTAACTTCTATATACTTAGAGACGGATTCAGAATTTACCCCGACAAGTCCAACTATAAAGACTTACCACCGACTCATTGCACTTTTAAAACTATGGGTTCAAATTTAGTATCTGTTGACATTTTAGTGATTTTTCACGTATATATTACATTCCGGGTCGGTATCCAAAAAGTGAGGAATTTCACTAAAAATTTTCAAAATCTAATATATATGTATAAAAAGTAATTTCTGACGAACGACTATTCAGCCAACTACCCTTCAGTCTATGTGGCTCCATCAGTGTGTGTCGGAAATGATAGGTTCAGTTAAAACCATCAGACACATGGTACATCCACCTCCGTATATACTGACAGTATAAAAGAATTTTCCCCAGTCAAAATTAGAGAAAAATGTGGCTTATAGTCAGGTCTAGCTCAGTTGATGAGCTGCCTACCCCTTCATCCTAGTGGTGGAGGTTCTAATCCTACTGTATTCTATGTTGCTCGGAATTTCCAAAACTGTTGCTGTACACATATCAGATTCTCCAAAAATGCACTACTTTTAAAATATCTGACACGCATTCATCAATATTTTTAAGAGTCCGAGCAACATAGACAGTAACCCTCCACCCCCACCCCCACCTCCCAAATGTGGCTTAAGGAAAAAGAAGTATACTTCACCTTAAAGACAGAGTATTGATAGGCTCTTGAGTAAGCAGAGGAGCTTTTTCACCATCAGCAATTCTATGTATATAAGGCTCAAAATCAGCATGAGAAGCAAGAGGGACCATAGTAGCATAAAGTGATTCCAATGCATTTTCATCTTGAAGTCTAATGTCACCAATCCATTTCTTGAGGTACTCAACACCATGGTTGAGTTCAAGAATCCGCCGAAGCGTCTGCCGCTGTACAGCGGCAGCATTTTCGGCGGTTCTTTCGAACCAACTGATTATTTCATCATTGCCTTTATAATAATAATTGAACTTATCTGCTGCTGGTTCCATTTGCTGGGATAAGAATGCAGCCAGCAGCACATATATAAAGTGTTTTTTGGGCTAATAGTTGGTGAATGAGTGATGAGTAGTTTTCATTTTGTTTTCTTATTTAAAATTGACTTGTCATTTGGAGTTGTGAGGTGGCCAATGTTACGATTTAAATGTCAGGAGTAAGTCTGGCCGTTAAGTCGAGTCGAGTCGAGACGAGTCTAGTTGCGTATGCGGGAATTTTTGTAAACAACAACAAGGACAATATATCTGGTGAAATTTTATAAATGAGGGTTGGTAATGGTGGAGCCATGAATTTTATTGAGAAGTGTCAAAATATACATAAACATGTGCCTTTTGACTTGACATCAGCTGACATATATGTCTTCCAAATTTGAATGTGTATAAGTACACACTTAAACTTGTATAAAGTTGAATAAGTAGACACACGCAACCTATGTGGCATAATACATGTAGGATGCTGCGTAAGACACGAATTGTTGCGCAGGATGCCACATATATAGGACGCATGTGTCTACTTGTTCAACTTTATACAAATTTAAGTATCTACTTGTGCACAGTCAAATTAAAGTTGAAAGACATAGATGTCAGCTGAGGTCAAACTAAAGGGTACATTTATGTATTATGCAATATTAAAAAGTAGACATATATAAAAAAATAAAGAGAGTTAACATACAATATTTATACGTAAAACTAAAATTTTAATCAAGCTAAACACCCTTAGCTTAAGGTGGCCGTAATTGAAGTTTGTGGAGGATAGAGTGTATGAAAATCATACCCCTATCTCGTGAAGGTAGAGAGGTTGTCTCCAAGGATCCTCGGCTCAAATGCAACAAATCAAAGTAGTTATGAAAAGGAAAAACAACAGTGATGAAAACATAACAACTAATAAAAAAAGTTGTGCAAATCATTCAGAAAAGGTACAATAACAATAACAAAATGATACGGTAAGCATGCGAAACACAATAAATAATAAATGGTGATAAATATTTAAAAAGGTGAATAAATAAATAAATTACTATAATGACAATCAGGGTCATTTTCTATACATACTCAATATTTACATTTTGCTCATAATGTTGCCACTATATCAAGTTTTAGTATCCATCGAACTTTATTATGCTATTTATTTCATTTTATTCAAAACTTTTTTTTTTCGATCCCTAGCCTCGATGAAAGAACACGTTTTTTACACTTGAAAATTATTTAAACTTTTTGAAAAAATTATATTTTATAGTTAATAACATACTCCTATGACTAAATATAATCATTTTAACACGTTTAAAATTCTTTACGTATGTTTGATTTAAGTGTCAAAATATTTCTTTTCTTCTTAAATTTTGTAACTTGCAAAATACTGTCATATGCAATAACAACAAAATACCTGGTGTATTCCGACAAAGTGAGGTCTATGAAGGGTAGAATGTACGCAGACCGTACATCTACCTCATTTCTGAGGTAGAAGGGCCGTTTTCGGTAGACCCTTGGCTCAAAACAAAAATAGTCTAAAAAAGATGAAATAGAAGTACAAAAGACAATAGATATATAGTATCAAAAACAACAAAAAGTAAAAGAAAAAGTAGTGCAATAAAATAATACTCCACTCGAACTATACGAAAGCAATAGATATAGTAACTTAAACTGAAAAATAAGAAACTACAAGAGTAGTCCTACGACTACTAGAAAGGACAACAAGATAATACACTCCTATCTACTAGTATGAACACACTCCTATCTATACTAATCTTCTATCCTAATTCATATCCTCCACACCTTTCTATTTAAGGTCATGTCCTAGGTAAGATGCAAGTGCGCCACGTTCTGTCTAATCACCTCTCCCCAATACTTCTTTGGTCTACATCTACCTCTCCTAAATCCATCCATAGCCAACTTTGCACATCTCTGCACCAGGACATTATTCGTGCACCTTTTCATCACATATCTGAATCATCTCAATCTCACTTCTCGCATGTAGTCTTCCACTGAAGCCACTTCTACCGTGTCTCAAATATCCTCATTGAGGTTGAGTTGAGGATAAACAAACTCTTTTCATTGAGTCTCAAAAATTATTGAGAGTTTAAATTTATGTTAGCTAGATAGATGTATGAGTGCCTTTTAACCATGACTAGTCTTTTAACTTTTTTTCGAAATTTAGTACGATATATAGATTATGCAACAATTATTCAAAATGTAAGGTATATATATATATATATATATATGTAATTTGGCCTCAACTGTCATCTACATCTTTCAATTTTGAATGTGCACAAGTAGACACTTAAACTATTATAAAGTTGGCACACACGTCCTACATGGCAAATCGCGTGAGATGCACACGTCCTACATGTTAAATCGCGTGAAATTTGCCATGTAGGATGCATGTATTTACTTTTTCAACTTTATAATAGTCTAAGTGCTTACTTGTACACACCCAAAGTTAAAGAGAGTAGATGTAAGTTGAGGCCAAGTTAAAGGGCACGTTTATGTATTAGACCTTTTTTTTCTTTGTAAAATTTAAATTAATAAAAACTATTATTGAATTATCTTCTATTAATTGAGCAATTCAAGTTTGATCCTTTTAGCCTATAATGTGTAAGATATTTCTCTAAATCTATTAATTATTTTTTTTTAATGATCTTTTAATTTAACATATGAATTTTAAGTTAGTCACGTCGTTTGTTCGAATTTTTCGATTTTTTTTTCAACCTATCAATTCCTTATTGAACTCAAATTTAATTTGTTTAAAAAACACTTATAAATTACATTATAATAAATATTTTAAAGTATAAATATTTCTAAATTTGCATAAATATAATTTTGGTTTGACTTTTTTTAAATTAAAACTAAACTAAATTAATTATGTTAGAATTTTTTTAATACCATACCACTAGTATATTTTTTCTTCTTGGTTTGGTAGGGTTTCTCCGTTTCCTTTGAACACCCCTAATTTTTGGGAAAGCCAATCTTCATGCAAAAATATTTGAAGTTTACTTGCTTTCAAATTATCTGAAGTTTGGCCTAGACAAACATAATTCAGACATATATATATATCTGCATTCAGGTTTTGATTAGTCAAATTTGAGACATGTATATATATATATCTGATGTTTTTAAAACCTTAGACTCGTGCGTTTAATGAAGATTTCGAAACAACTAAACTTGTAAAAATTTATAAAATTCGGCAATTCCTTAAATATGGTATTGAAATCGGCTATCTGTGCACCTCTCCTTTTTTTTCTTTTTCTTTTTTTAAATTTTCAGAACTCAAACTTGAGACCTTCGACTAAAAATGAAGAAAGTTTTTTAATTTTAAAACTTTAGGGTTTTAAAAAACACGATAATCCAATTACTTAATACACATTTTAATCCCAATTTAGTAATTAACAATGACATATTAATCTGTTGATATAAACATCAAGTGTACTTAAATTTTGTCATTGACAAGTCATTCTTAAAAGTAAATTTGGGTTTGTTGGTATATATTTGTTTCTTTTTGGGAAAAGAGGCAAATATACCTCTTAATTTTGTGATTAGAACGGATATATTTCTCGTTAAAAAATGATGCATATATACTTCTTTTGTCAAACAAATGATGCATAATTACCCTTTTATTAATAATCTATATTTACTAAGTTTTTTTTTTTTTTTAATTGAGTCGAGTCTGAAGGGGTAAAAAATTGAGATTAAAGTCACGTGACATTTTTGAAATTAAAAAATCAGGTTTAAAATTTTTCTTTTAATTCAATTTGTTAAAATAGGTAAATACGCATCATTTGTTAAACGATGAGGGTATATACTGTTTGTTAAACAACGAGGGATACACCACTTTCATAACAATCAATTGTTTTGGGTATATTCGCTCTAAATCTCAAAATTAAAAATCAGTTTTATTTTTTTTAATTCAATTTATTTAAAAATATACATAAATATTCACCATTTGTTAAATGACAAAGATATATACTACTTATTTATTAAACACGGAGGGATACACCACTTTTGTAACGAATAGTATATTCACTTTACATCTCAAAATCAACAAGTATATATATTTACCTCTTTCCTTTTCTTTTTTGTCTTCCACTACATTTAACATGAGGAAAATAACCAAAGAGCCCACATGGATAATGAGATATCCTTGTTACATCGAATGAATTCAAGAAGAGTGTCTTTGGTACGGTGCTTTATACATCACACAAAGGCCTGTCATCTTGTAAGTGGAGATAATAGAGACAACACATAAAAGAAATGATCTTTTCTTGTTTTGGTCAAGTATGGTGGAGATAATAGAGACAACACATAAAAGAAATGATCTTTTCTTGTTTTGGTTAAGTATGGTGTAGGGTACGTTGAATTGAGGATATATGGAAAACAACTCTCTCTATCCTTGATGCAGTGGTACGGGCTGCGTACAAATTCTATCTTTTTCAGACTCTACTTTGTGGGATTACATTGAATATGTTATTGTTGTTGTTATGGTGTAGGGTGTGTTGGAGTGAGGGTCTATCGAAAACAACCTCTTTATTTCTAATGTAGTGGTAATACGGCCTGGGTACATATTTTACCCTTTCCAGACTGTACTTTGTGAAATTACATTGGGTATGTTATTGTTGTTGTTATGGTGTAGGGCGTGTTGGAGTTGAAGGTCGTCTATCGGAAACAACCTCCCTATCTCTAAGGTAGTAGTATGACCTGTGTACATTCTACCCTTTTCAGACCTCACTTTGTGGGATTATACTTGGTATATTGTTGTTGCTGTAATGATATAGGTGTGTTGGTACGAAGAAAAATATTTCCAGCAAAATAATGAATTTTTTTTTTTTTTTTTTTTTTTGGTATTTAGTACGTAAGTAAACACTATTATTTTAAAGTATTATTTGAATATAATCTAGATAAATATTGTGGGAGGATGGGAAGACATACTCAGTATGGAATGCCATTAGTGGAATTTTTTATCTACTTCCACGAGGAAAGTCTTTTTCTCCATTTTTAAAGATCTAATTTCTTATCAAAATAATTTTTAAAAATTTTGACAGTCCAAACATGAAAAAGTTTAAAGAATGTTTTCCAATATAGTGAACACATCCTTAGTGGTAAATCATTTTCATTTTTCACTTTCAATTTTCAAGCATTTTTCACATCAATCAGCTGCTGAGTTCAAATTAGCAACTGAAGTCATTCGAAAAGAAAGACTAGCTTAAAGTAAAGGTAAAATTATCTCTGCATAATTTGCAAATTATAAGTTTGAGTTGTTAGAATCTGTTACTGATACTATGGGGGTGTTTGGGCATGAGAATTTTTCACTTTTTCCCGAAAATTTATTTTACTTTAGTGAAAATTATAATGTTTGGTCATAAGAATTTCAAATACAATTTTGTTACTGATACTATGGGGGTGTTTGGACATGAGAATTTTTCACTTTTTTCCGAAAATTTATTTTACTTTAGTGAAAATTATAATGTTTGGCCATAAGAATTTCAAATACAATTTGGAAGTGTATTTGGAATAGTGAATGCAAGTGAAACTTGTTTTCACTTTTTTCACTTTCACTTCTCTCACAAAAAGTCGCCGACTTGCGGACTCATATGGGCCACATGCGGCCGCAGGTCGCTTATGTCAAAAAACAGAATGTTTTCGTCTCACCTGCGGAGCCCGTCTGCGTCCGCAGATGGTGACCTGCGCCCAGGGGTCACTTTTCCGCTTTCAAACAGTGCCTCGAAGGGTCGCGTCCTTTTGAGGTGCGTTGTGACATGCGTCCGCACATGCTCGTGTTCGTCCGCAAATGGAGAACTTTCAGATTGAATTCTTGGATCACTAACTCTTAAGTTTCAAATGAATTTTGTGCAAAAAGATAGACTCTCGATCAATTTTTCAAATCCAAAGTAGAGTCGATCGAGCGACGACGACGGTGCGAGGCTTACTTTCTTCTTGCCTCACTAACAATATGAAGGAATGCTTCTATGTTTAAGCATGAAAAAAATTCCTTTCTCCAACCAATATGGGAGAAACACTCTTTTAAAAGTGAAACCACAATTCACTTGTTTTTTCCTCCATTTGTTTTTCCTCCATTTTTCATTCACATTTCACTTAGAACCTAACATTTTTTTCGTATATAAATGATAGATATTACATTTATTTGACTGCTTCTTGTGTTTACTTCTTTATAATTTTAATTTCCTTGATAAAAATCTTGACTTTGCTACTACGTGGACCTATCGAATGTGCTTCGTGCACCAAACAATCCTTTAGTTGTTTCAAAAGAAAGTCAAAAAATACTCTTCACGGAAAATTCACTTGCTATATTATTTAGCTCAATTCAAAAATAAAACTTTAATTATAGGGAAAAGGGCTAAATTTACCCCCTCTACGTTGAAAAATTGATTAAAAATATCCTTCGTCATACTTTGGGGTCAAATTCACTCTCGCTGTCATATTTTGGGGGTCAAATTTACGCTCGCTAATAAGAAACTTTTCACATGTACCCTTCATTTAACAGAATAGCCCAAATCAATATTAAATGTCCTATTTTAAAAAAATAAAATACACCATAATCCAACCCGCCCGACCCGACCCACAAAAAAGACATAAATAAATATATCACAAATTCTCACTGATAAATTTTCATACCTTAATTATGATTTTTTTATAACTAACAATAGAATATTCAATTTGATCCATTAATATTGTTATCTTTCTCAAATATCTTTGGCGCAACACCCCATATGAAATAATTACTCTAAATGAAGAGAACGTACTAATTTCTTCATGATCATAGTTGCAATATCCTATTAAGATGTACTCTTTAGATCCAAAAAATAAAGAAGACGAACTGTTGTTTTTCGAGTATAAAATCTGTTTTTTCAACAAAAATTTCAAACACAAGTTTAAACAACTCATCAACAACCAAAGAAGTTCAAACTATGTTCAAACAAAAGTATGAACTACTAAATGAAGTTGTAACTCTATATTCACAACTTTGAACTTCAACAATAAGTTTAACCCAACTTATGAAAAAACAAAAAATGAAGTTCAAACTATTTTCTGGAAAACAGCAAAAACCAAACGTTTAGAAAAAAATGAAGATAGAAAGATTCAAGTCCACCAAATTCACGGTGCATCCTTAAGGAAATTATTCTCCTCAAGTACCCGAGGTTATGGAATATATCCGCCCAGGATAAAATGAATCACTTCAACAGAATAGCAGTACCTCAACTTCCATCGAACTACGAACTCACTCAATGATTTGCAAATCATACTTGAGTTTTTAGGAAGAAGAAGAGTTTTTAACTTCAAAATTTGGTGCCAATACCTGAGGAAAAATCAAGTATTTATAGCCAAAGCAATGGTTCGTAAAAGTTGTAACTTTTTGAAACGATGGGCCCATATGTGAACCTATGTGCTCCCGCGCACGGCCACATATCAGTTTTTGCACAAAACAGAAAGTTTTGGCTGACATGCGGAGCCGTGTGCGCTGGCATGTGCGTGCATGTCTCCATTTTTGTTTTCAAACAGTGCCTTGAAGGGTCGCGTCCCTTCGAGGTGCGTTGTGACATGCGTCTGCACATGTTCGTGTGCGTCATTAACTCTCAAGTTTTAGATGAGCTTTGTCCAAAAATATAGTCTCTCGATCATTTGACAAATCCGAAGCCGAAGCCGACCGAGCGAGCGAAGATGACGATGGCGCGAGGCTTGTCTTCTTCTTGCCTCACTATCTCTATGGAGGAATGTTTCTATATTTAATCATGAAAAAATTTCTTTCTCCCACAATGTGGAAGAACACTTTTTCCATAAAGTGAATACACATTTTAACTTTTCCTCTATTTTTCTTCCCTCCATTTTCCATTCACTTTCATCACTAACCTAACACGAACTTCTTGCTAAAGTGAAACCCAAAAACACAAAACTAGAAGAATGTAAATAAAATTGAGCAATAAGCTAATAACTAACAACTTAGTAACAATGAGGAAAACAAAGGTTGATGAAGATGGAACCCCATTGAGAGAAGAAAGAAGCCATTTGAATGAAAAATAGAACTTAGTGTTGGTTTATGGGTCTTTTTCCCTTTCTATGTGGATAAATAAAAGCTCAAAATTGGACCAACCCACTTTGCCCATAGGCCCAATTCTATGGGGCATATATATATACCTTTTTAGGTCTTATTTTCTCATACACAAAGAGTGAAATCAGCAGCCATACAGAGAAGAGAGAGCAGTTTTTTCGCACTCAATTTCAGCCCTAAATAGTCAACTTCAAATTGCGATTCCCGCTTCGTTTCTTGTCCAATTGAGCTGATTTTTGGACAGTTTGTTCCTCTCATCTCAATCTTTGATTAAGAACTGACAGAGTTGGATTTGGTGCCCCGCAACTCTAGTTTTTCATCCGTGAACAGTAGCTGCGTTATAGGTGTTTTTGCTCCTTTAATTCTCTAGTTTTTGGTGTTGTGCTTTATGTAGTGTTGCTCGTTGTTTGGCACTTATTTGGTGGCCATTTTGGAGAATATTATTGTAACTCTTGGTGATTATATTGGAGGTTTTTTCTCCCGTAATTTTTTACTCTTCACACTGAAGGGTTTTGTCACGTAAATCTAGTGTCTCGTGTGATTGATTTATTTTATCCTTTCTTATCTATTTTGGTTGATATATTTGCTGCCTTATTATCATTGTGCTTATGTTTGTTTGTCTTCTCTTGGTTCAAATTGAAAGGAAAAAGTTTAGACTTGGGTATTCTACCGCTGCTACCCTGTCGTGCACTATTGTTAGTGCCCTTGCCTTTCCCAACAAAGTGATATCAGAGCCAGGTTTTTATTGATTGTCGATTTGAATGATGGAGGCAAATATGAGAAAAATGGTGTGTTTGAATGGTAGTAATTATCATACTTGGAAAGGCAAGATGAAAAATCTCCTATTTGTCAAGAAAATGCATTTGCCTGTCTTTGCTTCTAATAAACCTCAGTCCATGACAGATGAGGATTGGAAATTTGAGCACTTGCAGATTTGTGGCTATATTAGACAATGGGTTGAAGATAATGTAATAAATCATATTGTAAATGAAACACATGCCAAAAGTTTATGGGACAAGCTCGAGACACTGTATGCTTCGAAAACTGGCAATAACAAGTTGTTCCTGTTAAAAAAGTTGATGAATATCAGGTACAAAGAGGGCAGTCCTATTTCTGATCATATTAATGATTTTCAGGGTGTCCTTGACCAGCTGTCCAGAATGGGTGTAAAGTTCGATAAAGAAATTCAGGGACTTTGGCTTCTTAATACTCTGCCAGACTCTTGGGAAACTCTTCGAGTTTCTTTGACTAATTCTGCTCCCAGTGGTGTTGTAGCTATGGAATATGCTAAGAGTGGTGTCTTAAACGAAGAGATGAGAAAAAGATCTCAGGCCTCATCTTCTTCAGTTTCACACTCCGATATTTTGGTTACTGAAGATCGGGGGAGAAACAAGTCCAGAGGTCCGAATGATAGAGGTACAAGTAAAAACAAATCCAAGTCCAGATACAAGAATATCACATGTGACTATTTCCAAGAATGAGAATATCATGAAATATTGTCACAAGCATAAAAGAGATATGAGACGACAAAAGAAAGAAGACGGTAATGAGAATCGTGTTGCTGTTGTTACTAATGATGATCTTCTTGTTGCTTGTGGTGAAAATTCCATTAATCTTGTTCGTGATGAGTCTAGCTGGTTTGTGGATTCTGGTGCTACTTCTCATATCACACCCAAGAAGAAATTATTTTCTTCTTATACTCCAGGTAATTTTGGGATGTTGAAAATGGGCAATAATGATGAGGTTGAAGTACTTGGCATTGGCATAGTTTGTTTGGATACTAATAATGGTTCCAAACTTGTTCTCAATAATGTCAAGCATACTTCAGATGTTCGCTTGAATTTGATTTCTGTAGGGAATCTTGATGATGAGGGTTATATTAACACCCTTGGTGCTGGCCAGTGGAAGCTTATTAGAGGTTCGATGGTTGTGGCTCGTGTTGACAAGTTGTCTAACTTGTATGTATTTCAGGGCTCTATTTCTAGATGCTCAGTAAACTTGATGAAAAATGATACTTCATCAGAGTTATGACATAGAAGACTGAGTCATATGAGTGAGAAGGGGATTGATAGTTTGGCTAAGAAAAAATTGCTTTCTGAAGTGAAACAAGCAAAGTTGAAGAAATGTGTTCATTGCATAGTCGATAAACAAAAAAGAGTTTCTTTTCAAAGTCATCCGTCTTCAAGAAAACTTGATTTGCTAGAGTTGGTACATTCTGATTTGTGTGGTCCTTTTAAGGTAAGGTCTTATGGTGGTACACTTTACTTTGTGACTTTTATTGATGATCATTCTCGCAAGCTATGAGTATTTCCTTTGAAGTCCAAGGATCAAGTACTTGATGTGTTCAAGGGTTTTCAGGCCTTGGTTGAGAGACAGACAGGGAAGAAATTGAAATGCATCCGCTCAGATAATGGTGGTGAGTATATTGTCCTTTTGATAGATATTGCAGAGAGCAGGGTATTCAGCATCAGAAAACTCCTCCAAAGACTCCTCAGTCAAATGGTTTGGCAGAGAGGATGAATAGAATACTAGTTGAGAGAGTTAGATGTATGCTTTCAGATGCTAAGTTGCCAGATTTCGTTTGGGCAGAAGCACTTAATACTGCTGCTTATGTTATCAATTTATCTCCTACCGTTGCTTTGAATGGTGATGTCCCTGACAGAGTTTGGTCTGATAAGAATGTTTCTTATAATCATCTTAGAGTCTTTGGGTGTAAAGCCTTTGTGCATATTCCTAAGGATGAAAGGTCAAAGTTGAATGTTAAAACTAGGCAATGTATCTTCGTTGGTTATGGTCAAGATAACGCTATCATTTCTATGATCCAGTTGAGAAGAAACTTGTTAGAAGCCGTGATGTTGTGTTCTTTGAAGACCAAACAATTGAAGATTTTGACAAAGCTGAGAAATTTGATTCTCAGAGTAGTGAGAGCCTAGTTGATGTTGATCTAGTTTCTTTGACTATTGCACCTGAAGAAAATCTTCATAATGATGAAAACCAAGTTGATAATGAAGATGGTGATCATGTTTAGAATGACCAGGATAATGTAGATGCTCCAGTGCAAGATGATGTGGTTGATCAGCAACCAGTTATTATTGATGCTCCAGAGAGTTCTCTCAGACGATCTACTAGAGAGAGAATACCTTCATCTCGTTGTTCTCTCAATGAGTATGTACTCTTGACTGACGGGGGAGAACCTGAGAGTCTTGATGAGGCCATGGAAAGTGAAGAAAAAGAAAGGTAGTTTGATGCTATGGAAGATGAAATTAAATCTTTGCATGATAATCATATCTTTGATTTGATTAAGCTACCTAAAGACAGAAAAGCTTTGAAAAACAGGTGAGTTTTTCGGGTGAAACATGAAGATGGTAATCCAGTTCCATAGTACAAAGCTAGATTAGTTGTGAAGGGTTTTAACCAGAAAAAGGGAGTTGATTTTGATGAGATATTCTCTCCAGTTGTGAAGATGTCATCCATTCGTGTGGTTCTAGGCTTAGCTACAAGTCTAGATTTAGAGGTTGAGCAAATGGATGTTAAAACTGTTTTTCTCAATGGTGACTTAGATGAAGAAATTTATATGGAGCAGCCGAAAGGTTTTGAAGTCAAGGGAAAAGAGAATTATGTTTGCAAATTGAAGAAGAGCTTGTATGTTTTGAAACAAGCTCCCAGGCAGTGGTACAGGAAGTTTGGTTCTTTTATGAGTCAGCAAGGCTTCAAAAAGACTTCTTCAGACCATTGTGTTTTTGTGCAAAATTTCTCTGATGGTGACTTTATTATTGTGTTGCTTTATGTTAATGATATGCTTGTTGTTGGTCATAATGCTTGCAGGATTCAGAAGTTGAAGCAAGAGTTGAGTAAGTCTTTTTCTATGAAAAACTTAGGACCAGCAAGGCAGATTCTTGGCATACAGATTGTCCGTGACAGAAAGGCCAAGAGGTTTTGGTTATCACAAGAGAAGTACATTCAGAAAGTACTTCGCAGGTTCAACATGGACAAAGCTAAGGTTGTCAGTACACCTTTAGCTATGCACTTCAAATTGAGCATGAAGCAGTGTCCTTCTAGTGATAATGAGAAGGAGGACATGAAGAAAGTTCCTTATGCTTCAGCCGTTGGTAGTTTGATGTATGCAATTATTTGTACAAGGCTAGATATTGTTCATGTTGTTGGTATTGCTAGCCATTTTCTTTCTTATCCGAGAAGAGAGCATTGAAATGTTGTGAAGTGGATTATGAGATATCTTTGTGGCACTTCAAGTCTGAGTTTGTGTTTTGGTATAGGGAAGCCTATTCTTTGTGGTTATACTGATTCAGATATGGCTGGTGATGTTGATACTCGCAAGTCTACTTAAGGGTATTTGGTTACTTTTACAGGGGGAGCTGTGTCTTTGCAATCTAGGTTGCAAAAATGTGTTGCTCTATCTACTACAGAAGCTGAGCGTATTGCTGCCGTTGAAGCTTGTAAAGAGTTGCTCTGGATGAAGAGGTTCTTAGGGGAACTTGGTTGTGCTCAAGAGAGGTATGTGCTTTATTGCGACAGTCAAAGTGCTATACATCTTGGCAAGAATTCTACATTTCATGGTCGGTCTAAACACATTGATGTGAGATACCATTGGATTCGAGATGTGTTGAATTCTAAGTTGCTTGAACTTGAGAAGATTTATACAGATGATAACAGTTCCGACATGATGACTAAAGCTTTGCCAAGAAGGAAGTTTGAAGATTGTTGCATGATTGCCGGGATGACGGTCTCCTCCACATAGTCGTGAGGGGGAGAATTGTTGGGTTATGAGTCTTTTTTCCTTTCTATGTGGATAAATAAAAGCTCAAAATTGGACCAACCCACTTTGCCCATAGGCCCAATTCTATGGGGCATATATATATATACCTTTTTAGGTCTTATTTTTTCATACACAAAGAGTGAAATCAGCAGCCATAGAGAGAAGAAAGAGCAGTTTTTCCGCACCCAATTTCAGCCCTAAATAGTCAACTTCAAATTGCGATTCCCGCTTTGTTTCTAGTCCGATTGAGCTGATTTTTGGACATCTTGTTCCTCTCATCTCAATCTTTGATTAGGAACTGACAGAGTTGGATTTGGTGCCCCGCAGCTCTAGTTTTTCATCCATGAACAGTAGCTGCATTTTAGGTGCTTTTGCTCTTTTAATTCTCTAGTTTTTGGTGTTGTGCTTTATGTAGTGTTGCTCGTTGTTTGGCACTTATTTGGTGGCCATTTTGGAGAACATTATTGTAACTCTTGGTGATTATAGTGGAGGTTTTTGGTCCCGTGGTTTTTTACTCTTCACACTGAAAGGTTTTCCACGTAAATCTGGTGTCTCGTGTGATTGATTTATTTTATCCTTGCTTATCTATTTTGGTTGATATATTTGCTGCCTTATTATCATTGTGATTGGATTTGTTTGTCTTCTCTTGGTTCAAATTGAAAGGAAAAAGTTTAAACTTGGGTATTCTACCGCTGTTACCCTGTCGTGCACTATTGTTAGTGCCCTTGCCTTTCCCAACACTTAGAAATTATGATGTAGAAAAATAACTTTTAAAATTGGAAAGGAACTTGAAAGAAGATAGATAATTGATGAAGAGAAAAAGTCCTAAAAATTAACCCCTAAGATTCGCATAGAATAGAATAAATGGGGGACAATGGTTGTTGTTCAAAATTGAAGAGGTGTTTGATTTTTTAAATCAAATTTATAGAGTGTAAGCGATTTCACCCAAAAGGAAAATATAGCTTCTTGGAAGATTTTGAAGTACATTTGTTTGAAAGCTTCAATAAATAGGAAAAGGGGTAGTATTATGTAAAATTCAACTATTACAATGAATTGATTATGACTTCAATTCACTGTACTTGCAGCTGATAAATTATGTGGAAATTAAAGTACCATCTATTCAATTACAACAAAACCCTCTATTTGTCCCTCCAACATAGGTTAATTAGTGAGGGGAGATCTCTTTTTTCTCTTTTGCCGATACGAGCTACGCTCGAGGGAGAAAAACCTATCCATATTCAATGTTTACGCCATACCATAATAACTATTTCGGCTATATAACAAAATGATGTGAGAATATCTATCTATCTATCTATCTACCCCCTCCGTTTCATTTTACTTGACTTTCTTTCCAAATATGTTTGTTTCAAATTAGTTGTCCATTTTCGCAAATCGAAATTGTTTTATTACTTTTGTTTCATAGTACCCTCAGTATCAAATCACTAAAGGAAATAGTAATAGTTAGATTTAGAGTTTCAAAACATCATTAACAGGTTAATTTTGTAGAATATACTTCTAAGTTAGAAGTTTTAACTAATGTTTTCTTTATAGGTGTGTCAATTCAAAAGAGTCCAAGTAAAATGGAATGGAGGGAGTACCTATTATAAAAGTACGGATAACTAAGGATAAAATAATCCATAAAACAGTAAAAGTTTAGAAAATTACAAACCATAGCCTACATGTAGATGGGCAGCCACTGTATCACTATATTTGTATCAACGAATATAGGTGTATCAGTCAATACAAACCTCTTTTTTTTATTTTCACTTCTCTTTTTCTTCTTCTTTGTATTTTGTATTTTCACCTCTCTCTTTCTCAAATGTAACAAACTTATCATTTGTATTTATATATTAACAAGTATATGCATCTTTTGTAATTGCTTGAGTTTATCATATACAAATACAAATGTATCGTTTGACGCAAATGTATCATTTGTATTTGGATGGTTCAATTTGTATCAACAAACACAATTTGTATCAAAATCGTATAAAATACAATACATGTTAAAACAGGAAAAAAAATACTTACAATTACCTGAAAACAAAATACAAAATACCTTAAAACAGAAAGTGAAAGAGAAAGAGAGAGAGGTGAGGGGCAGCGAGAAAAAGAGAGGGAGGGAGAGAGGTAGCGAGAGAGAGGGAGAGGGGGGAGGGAGGTGAGCAAGATTGGGAGAGACGAAGGAGAGTGGCGAGAGAGGGATAGGAGAAGAGAGGTTATGGATTGTATTTAATTGGAGAAAGGGGCTATGGATTGTAACTAATTGAAACTTAAGCTGTATAGGGTAATTAGGGGCTTATTTTTGCTAAGTCCTGTAGTTTTCCCATATAAGTATTATCATAATGAATGAGTAATATTTGCACAACGCACGGACGTAGAAACTAGTTAATTAAAATGAGTTAATCGATAAAAATTTAGGTACAAACTCATGTCATGTAATTAATAGTGTACAAGCACAACTTAACGTGGGGTAGCAATAAAAGGCAATGAGTAGTCACATTAGGGACCATGAACTTACTCTACCTAATGCACTAGTTTCAGGACCACTAGGCTCAATTTTTGGTTCATTTACTAGCATATTCCAGAGTTAAGGTGCACATATACCTATCTTGGGATTTCTCCCTCCATCCATTTTACTTGTCATATTTTTTTTCACACCCTTTAAAACAACATCCCAATATAGTTTCACAAAATGAGATCTGAGGAGGGTAGAGTATGCGCAGAGCCGCAGACCTTACCTAGAGGTTGTTTTCGATAGACCCTCGACTCAAGAAGACAGTCCCATTAAAAGAAGTAACGGAAGTACACACTAATTATAGCAACTAGTGACAAAACAGAAACTACAACAAAACAATACATAGTTGAGGGACAAGAAACAACAGATAGAAACAAAAGTCTAAGGACAAGAAACTACAAGAGCAATACTATCTTATTTATCCTTAAAAAAACATTAGGCTAAATAGTGATTATTTTGCAATAATGGTAATAGTGATTTCTTGGTATTTTAAATTTATTCCAACACCATCCACTTGATTCAAACTCAAACTATCATATTTGAGATTCACGACCACTTCATCAAACTTCTTCAAAGCATTATATTTCAATTGCTATAGATTCGAAAAATACTATTGAAGAAGAAGAAGCTTGTTTTCTCTGATGCTTGCCGAAACTGGGTACACATCAAATAATTTGAAAAACTAGATACATGCTAAATAGCAAGGTACAAACTGAGTACGACGCGAAATTTTACCGTACTCTGACACCTCACTCCCATCCGCTAGGTACTATATATACAACTACAACAACAACAATAATATACCCAGTGAAATCCCACAGGTGGGATATGGGGAGGGTAGAGTGTACGCAGACCATATCACTACCTCGTAGAGGTAGAGAGGCTGTTTTCAAAATCTAGGTAATATATATAAATAGATTTCCAAATATGCGACTCAATACATCTCCGTCAACACCGCCCCCCCCCCCCACCCCCCCCACCCCCCACCCCCACCCAAATCCCCCCAAAACAAAAACACCACCAAAGAAGTGGGCATAAAGAGGAAGAAACAAATCCATAAAGATCCAAGTAGCTATTCAGGAAGGAGCAAATGGCAAATCCAGAAAAATTTGCAAGTGGGCTGTAAAATAATTTCAGGAGGTCACTGTCCAGAACAAATGTACATCTTTGTTTGCATGCAAGGCAGAGCATTCAACCTAACATTGTGTCTGTCCCTTGCCACAAAGAACTAAAGAGATAAGAGATACCAAAATTATATGCTAAAAGTAAGGAATTTCCCCATATATTCTGCACTTTGGGTGTGTTTGGTATGAAGGACAATGTTTTCCTAGAAAATGTTTTCATGGAAAACAAGTTGGTTTCTTACTTATTTTCTCATGTTTGGTTGGTGAGTGGAAAACATTTTCCGGAAAATATTTTCTAGTGTTTGGAAGGTGAATGAAAAACATTTTCTAGAAAATATTTTTTAGTGTTTGGCTAGAGAGTAGAAATTACTTTTTAGGAAAATAGTTTCTGACCCGAGAACCAACTTCGATGACCGATCTGGGATCCGACCCCGACACCAGAAGAGGGACCCAACCCCGACCCCAACTTTCGATCCCAACTCCTGACCCAACACCTAACTCCGACTCTCAACCCAGGACTCAACCCTAACACCCTACTCCCGACTCGAGCACCCGAGAACGACCCTGAATCCTGATCCGTGACCCTACCACGACACCCAACCCCGACTCAGGACTCTACCCCAACTACTAACGAACACCCTGAATCGGGACCTGAACCCGACCAGGGACCTGACCCCAACACCCTACTCGAGACCCAACCCCGATACCCAACCGGGACCCGATCTCGACACCCGAATCCGACCCCGACCCTGACTCCCGACCCGAGACCGCTGCTCCCAACTCTCGACCCAAGATCCGACCCCAGACCCGACTCCCAACCCGAGACTGGAACCGGACCCCGAATCTTAACCCGAGACCTGACCTCGACACCCGACCCGAGATCGGACCTCGACTCTCGACCTGAGACCCGACCCGAGATCCAACCCCGACACCCGACTCGGGACCCGACACGAGACCGGGAACAATCCCAAATCCCGATCCGTGACCCGGTCGCACTCCCGACTCGGGACTCGACCCCGACACTGGATCCGAGACACGACCCCAACTCCCGACCCGAGACCCAACCCCAATTCCCGACCCTGATACCCAACCCTTACTCCCGAACCCGAGACCCGATCCTGACTCCCGGCCCCGACACTCGACCTGAGACCTACCTTCGATTCTAGACGTGAGACCCGACCCTGACTCCTGACCTGATACCTGACCCCTACTCCCAATCCGAGACCCGAGACCTAACCCCGAATCCCGTCTCGGGACCCAAATCTAGATCCGGGACTCGACCTCGTGACCCGACCTGACTCTGACACCGGACCTGAGACCCGACCCTGAGACCCAACCTTGACACCCGACCCAAGACCAGAGTCCCAACCTCAACACCCGACCCGAGACACGACCCCGACTCACGACCCCTAAAACCAACCCTGACTCTCGGCCCCGACACTCGACCCGAGACCCACTCTCGAATCCTAATCCGAGACCCGACCCCGACTCCCGATCCGACAACCCAACCGTGACTCCGGTCTTGAGACACGACCCCAACTCCCGAGTCGAGAATCGAGAGTCGGATCCCGTGTTAGTGTTGAAAATCGGTAATTGAGACTTGGGTTAGGGTGGAAAGGTGAGGTGTGAGGTTGAAATAAAGTTTTGGAAAATGTTTTCCTTACTTTTTGAAGGGAAGTCATTTTCCTCCAATTTAAGGAAAATAAGTTGATTTGAAAAACATTTTCCAAAACATTTAAGCCAACCAAACATGAGAAAATTGGAAAATATTTTCCTTCATACCAAACACACTCTTTATTTGGAGGTAATACTTCCAAATTATCACATTATCATGTAGCAAGATTTCAATATCCAGTAGAATCTGATAAGGACCACTTGTATCAAAGTATGTCGGACTTAAAATGCAGTATTAAATCATCTCTATGTCTCTCCAAATTAGGTTAGTGAGGGGAGATTTTTTTTTCTATTTTGCCGACAGGCAACGAGCATTGTCTGGAGAAAATACTTATCCTCAACCATTTTCACATCAAATTAAAATGACTTATTACGATTATATGATACATGAATGAGTGGGACCATGCAGTTACTCTTGCCAAAGCACTAGTTTCAGGACCACTGGGCTCAATTGTAATTCATCGACTAGTGTATTCTATGGAGAAGGGTAAGGGGGACAGCCCATTGTTCCCAAGTTTCAAAGGCTAGGTTGGTCTTAAGGGTTGGTCCCAGACAAATTTCTCGGTCATAGCATACACTATGAAGCCCCACTGCGCTATGATAGTGACATAGGTCAAGTAGAGAACAACATATACGGAAAAAAAATCATATTCCATCGGTATATGATGCCTAATTACCATGTTCTCCCCAGCCTAGAGGCAAATTAGAGCAAAGAATATCCCCCATCATGTCTAGATTGTCCAGTAAATTCCCAAATATGCAACGGAAAACAGGTGACGCGTGCATGGACCCCCTCCCCCTTGAGAGGGTGGGGGTAAAATGTTATAACCCAGAGAAAACCACACCCTAAAAGCTAGCTATTAAGGTAGGAGAACTCAAGGCTATAAATATCCCACACCATTACTTTATACTACCGATGTGGGACTTTTTGCAATAAATCATAACAAACCACCACGCTCCGCATCCGTCTTCCTCGACGACTCCACTCTGGGTAGCTTTCACTCTACTTTTTGTAGGTAGCTCTTTCCCAGGTAGCCCTTTTCGAGCGCCTCGACAGTTGTGCGCTAGACATTACTAGCCCCGGCCGAGCACTACCATACCGGCGTCACCATCCTAGGCACGGCGGGCACGAAGGGTGATAGCTGGCTCTGATACCACTGTTATAACCCAGGGAGAACCACACCCCAAAAGCTAGCTATTAAGGTGGGAGAGCCCAAGACTATAAATGCCCCACACCAATACTTTGTAGTACCGATGTGGGAATTTTTCCAATGAATCATAACATAAAACAAGAAGAAACAAATCCATAAATATCTCTCCAAGTAGATCCTTGTGGTCGGGCTCTTCCTCGGATCCTGCGCATAGTGGGAGCTTTAGTGCACCGGGCTGCCCTTTTTAGCTAATATATTTATTCAGGAGGAAGCAAATCCAAAAAAAAAAATCTGCAAGTGGCCTATAAATCAATTTCAGGAGGTCTCTATCCAGAACAAATGCACATCTTTTTTTCATGCAAGGCAACGTAATCAACTTGCCATTGTCCCATAGACCCATACCACAAAAAACTGAAGAGATACCAAAATACATACTAAAGAAAGGAATTTTCCCATACAGTGTGCATTTCTTTAGAGGTAATACTACAAATTATCATGCAGCACGATTCAATGACCCAGCCGAAAGTGAAAAAGATATCTGCTCTTTTCAAGATTTATATGGTTTAACTTCCTCCACTCTTGAAAATTTAGATACCATATCTTTCATTTTGTGATCCGAATACAAAGTTAATTCACAAAACAAAATACTCCTAAAAGATAAGGCATCTTCCTTGATAATGAAATGTATCTGCATAATAAATAAATACAGATCACAATGGCTTGTCCATGTTCCGAAGTACTCCATACAACAAACGTTTACAGACACTTGACATGGACTTTCTTGATAACAAGGAGTTTAAGACCATTAAAACATGTGAAATCCCTAAAGTCGTGCTAAAAGATATATGCACAGCTGAACTCTTACAATTACTTTTACCTTTAAATCAAAATTGTCTTTGGAATCAAGCAATCTATGTTGCTCGGACACTTCAAAATGCGGCCGTGTGCGGGTAGGACCTCCAAAAGTAGTTCATTTTAGGAGGATCTGACACGGGTGCAACAACATTTTTAGAAAGTGTGAGCACATAGCAAGAAAGCAAGCAATTTACGTTGTGATAACCAAATATTGTCTTGGCATATCACATCAAAACATAATTTCCATATGTTGAGACTGAATGAATATGAATGGATAAGCAATAGAGGCATGTGCCTACAAATGTCACAGATGGTAGAACATGCAAATTGGTTCTATTACAGTGACTGCAGTTGCGCACGTGTTTAATTGAAATGCAGATCCTTCGAGTGATGTTAAAACACAAAGATGATAGAGCACAGTGCAAAATTCTCCTTGTCACTCATCCCATGTGCTCAAACAAACGTGCAGCAATGGAACAAGGACAGCACGAAGGCATTTTTGAGTCGCAACGTCCTGCTGCTACTTCTGTACGACTGTCCCTCATAATGTTCTCATATATGTCAATAAATTTAATTAGCCATCCTAGATAAAAGATCTCAAGAACGTTTTACCTCAGAAATGGCTTGGAAACTAACAAGTTGGTCGCATGGCTCTCGTTTTCATAGGTGCTCCAAGGGTCCACTCCAAGTTCCAAAAGACAATGTGTCTGTACATGTTGTACAGGAAATGCCCACTGAAAATATTAGTTACATCAGCTGCTGGGATTCTAGCTCTCACTTTTCTATCTCCATATCAAATGATCTAGGACTTCCGTGAATGCGGGTATGTTCCTGGGCCCAGTACTGAATGCGTTGACAATAAGTGATGAATAAATTTACAGCAACTAAAAGTACCTATTCCCCAAAGACAACATCCTGATTGGAATTGAGACATTTAGATAATTAGCTTCTAACACATAAGCAAAATTGCAATTCATAAAAGCATGGTTTGGCAAAGGAAGAAAAAATATAGCAACTAAAACATGAGTGTCAAAGTGAAACTAATTATACATTTGATGCCGTAAAACAACAGTATAAATAGTGACAAAGTGAAACTAATTACACATTTGATGTCGTAGAGAAGCATAAAGACAACATAATCAATTGCCTGAGGGCCATTTATCAAAACAAGTAAGTGTTGAAACTAAGACCAGGGGTCTGGCCTAGCGGTCAATAAAGTGAGATGAAAACTATGGGAGATCAATGTTCAAATTGCACCAGAAGCAAACGAAGATGGGTGATTTCCTCCCATCTACTCAAGTTTTGGTAGACAGAGTTATCCGGTACATGTGTTGCACCTGTGCTAGTAGAAGGTAACAGGTATCCCGTGAGAAAAGAAGCAACATTTTGGTTTGATACAACCCTTTCTATTTTAGTTGGGAAAGAACAACGAAATACTCCAAGTGTGTGTAAGCTGGCATGGACACTATCCTTGTCAAAACCCAAAAAAAAAAAGGGCCAGAGATTCAAAACCAGACACTACAACAACAACAACATACCCAGTATATTCCCACCAAGTGGGGTCTGGGGAGGGTAAGTGTATGCAGTCCATACCACTACCTCAGAGGTGAGATAGAGAGGCAGTTTCCGATAGACCCCCGGCTCAAGATGAAACAGTCTAGAAAAGAAATAGTAAAGGGACAAGAAACAATCGGAATTACCACACCCAATAATAACATAAACAAGACTCACCAAGAACTACGACAAACGATAAAACACTCAGAAATAATAGTAGTACTATAACTACTAGCACGGATAACAAAACAAAGTCACCCTACCTACTAGCAATGATGCACTCCTTCCTACTATCCTTCTACCCTAATCCGCCTCCTCCACACCTTCCTATCTACACTATGTTACTATAATTGAGTAAAACGAAAATGAAGAAAAAGAAAATATGGAGGATACTAAATGGGACCATTCCAAACGATAAGAAATCATATGTTGATGCCTCAGTGACGTAGTTATTAAACATTTGTTGCAAAGAGAGTAAGAAACCACAGATGTTTCGAAGACAAGAAGAAGGTATCAGCAACAACTGGTTTTATTACCGGATAGCTCATGATGTTCATATCGATCTATTATGGAAGCTGACTCTGTACATAACTTGAATTCAAGTGCTTGTATGTAGTCACTATCTGGTGTAATCTTCAGAATGTGTTGAAGTGGATACCTTAGGAGATTTCGGACCTCACTACAGGATTAGTTAGGAACCTGACTGAGTCAGCTTTCGTACACTCCCTTCATATCTTATTGCTAGTTTTTGTCCTTAGTAATATTTTTGCTGAGTTATCAAGAAAAAATTTACATTGCTTCCGAGATCCCTATTGGAGAAGTGAATTAGTCTTTCGTCTAATGTTCATTACTCTTGCACGATATGCATATAATTGCACAGATGGTCAAGAATCAAGATGAGGTATCTGACAAAATTGCTCACATCCTTGCCCTCAAAATTGAAAAGGATTATTAAACCAATTCACAATAAAGGAGCAAGAAATTGAAGAAAATTTTAAAGACTACTTTATCATCCATGGCCAATATCCACATACTACAGGCAAATATTGTTGTTATAGAACAGCATTCCCTGTTGACCATAAAAAGAGCCCCTTACTCCAGGCAAGTAACAAGGGTAGGTAAACATTATACAAAAAAAAAAGAGCAGCCTAGCACCATGATAGTGCAAAGGCAATAAACTGGTAAGGGATCCTTCATTACAAAAAACAAAAACGGAAGGAATATCGCTGTACAATAACCTATCTCTGTAAAGGTTCTATGAAATTTAGCATGCTATGTTCATCCTTTACATCATATATATTACACTAAAAAAGTCAACAGCCATAAACATTTGATTTCAGCATCTGTGCAGTATCTGGCAATGCGGGATGTCCTTAAGTTCCAATGCATGGTTTAAGATTAAGGAACAGCTATTATGTATAGAATCACCACCTCCAGGAAGAAACATAAGGATTCTATCAGCTGCTTATTACTTGAGCAACTGGAGCTTGAAACTGTGATAGTACCTCTTTTACAACAAATATGAGATAAGTTGTCTGGGAATACCATATTTTAATTGATTGCAAGAACTGCTGAATCAACTGATAGAAAACATAAGCGTAAGCACAAAGCTTATGAGAAGAGTCTTTGACAGAGAGTAACTAATATGAGTAGTATATAATCCCATCCATCAATTTTAGGTGTCGCGGGGTTTGATGAAGTATTTAAAATCAACAGAGGTCAGCATCTTTAAATATATCTCAGGCTTAATCAGAATTACGGAAAAGGTCGCACTTCAGAATTTTGAGTTGACTGTCACACCACTCTACATCGTACTTCCAATTTCAACAAAAAGAAGGCAGATTTAACGCAAGCAAGATGATTTGTCAGACACTCTTATTGACAGAATTTCAATTTACTTTACCTCTTGATTTGCTTGTTAGAACTCCATAAAGTGGCAGATATGGATAGCTTTGTCAAATGGCAGTTGATCACATCGTTGCCGATTTTGCCTCGGAATATTTAACTAATAACCACCCATGACGACATAATAGTATACTTGAATGTCCCAATAGTAACCCTAATGTCCAGCTTTCGCCTCAGCTTTCAACCAAAGCTCAAAACTTTACTCACTTTTCAATGCAACCCTTTATCGAATGCCTCAGCTTTCAACCAAAACTCGAAACTTTACTCTCCTTTTAATACTACCCATCCTGTCATATCCAATGCCAATCTTACTATGCATCAACTTCACCGCCATATCCGCATTCCCAGTCTTCCTCAAGGCATTAATCAAAACAGTACGAACTTTTCCAGGAATTTCTCGACCTCGATCCACAATTCCATCGGCTAATTTGCAAGCCTCTTTTATACGACCTGCCTTGCATAGAACACTAATCATATCTTCAAAAGCTGTCTCCAGGATAACACCCATTGGTGCCAGCTCATCCAATATCTTACATGCTCTTGCCACCTTGCCAGAAAGACAAAGCCCGGCTGAAAGGGCTCGAAAAGAAGCAGCATTTGGAGTTATACCCTTATCAATCATCATATGCCACAATTTCAGTGCCTCTTCATTCTGATGCTCTTTAAACAAGCTACTGATCAATATTGTGTATGTATAAACTGTTTGATCACAACCTTCATCTTCCATTCTCTTAAAAAGCACCAAAGCTTCATCAATTTTCCCATTTTTGGCCAAGGCATCGATAAGCGCATTATAACAATAAGAATCACGCGTACAGCCCTTCTCAGCCATCTCCTCAAAGAGCTCTCTAGCCTCATCAACTCTCCCTGCCTTGCCTAGACCATCAATAAGACTTGAATAAAACATAGCATTGATAGCTACATTGCTATTTTGACAGTACTCAAGCCACTGCATGGCCTCATCCAACCTCCCACTCTTGCATAAACCATTTACAATAACCCCAAATGTTACCTCATCCGGTTCAAACCCTTCATTCCTCATTCTGTCAAAAAGCCTCATCGCCTCATCCAAGTTTCCCTGTTTCATGTATGCGTCAATCAAAGCAGTATAAATCGACAGATTAGGTCTAAAACCCTTCTTCATCATATTTTCAAAAACAGTAAACCCTTCCAAAACCTTCCCCATTTTACAAAGCCCTCCAATCACTAACGTATAAGCGTGTGGTGGAATATCCAACTCCTTTTCCTCCATTTCATGATAGAGTCCCAAACAAGAATCAAAATCTCCCTCGGCATAACACGCTTGCATCAGAGTCATGTAACTAATCTTGTCAGGCTCCACTTTCCTAACCTCCATATCTCTAAATTTCTCCATAGCCTTTTGAAGCTTCCCAGACCTACAATACCCCTTAATCATAGTATTATACGTAACAATATCCGGATTAACTTTCCCACTTTCCATTACCTCAAAAACGCGTTCAGCAGATTCAATAAACATGGAATTCACCAATCCATTCATCAAAAAGTTATACGTATACAAACTAGGCTCAATATCATTTTCTTTCATTTGTCTCCACACCCATAACAACTCTTCAACCAACCCAAGTTCTCCAAAACTCCTAATCAAAGAATTAACAGCTACCACATTCATCAACAAACCACTACACTTAAAATCACTAAACACATGCTTAATCCTATCCAATTCACGCGAAGACGACAAAATCTGAATCAACAAAACATAGCATTCACAAATATGACCATACCCTTTTTGCTTAACAGCCCAATAAAAGAAACGAAACGCGATATCAGGCTTATCCTTAAGGTAATCAGTTTTCAACACATAAGCAACAAAACTAGGAGACAATTTAATTAAAAATTTGCAACAATAAGCATCTAAATTCTGCTCCATTAATGGTGAATTATCTAAAAGATTCAAAATTTGAGATACCCATGGTGATGGTTTGTGATTTTTGTGATCTGTTACTAAGTCTGAAAGGTCTATAAATGGCTGCACCCATTCTGGAGGTGGAAGGTTAGAAGAACTAGTGAATACCCTTTTGGATTTTGAAGTGAAATTTGCATAAAGATTTGGTTTTTTGCATTTGGGTACTTGGAAAAGAGGAAAATTTGCCCATACCCATTTGGGTTTTGGAATGAAATTCACATAAAGATTTGATTTTTCTGATTTGGGTTGAAAATTCATCAATACCCATTTGGTTGTTGGAGTGAAATTTGCATAAAGATTTGATTTTTCTGATTTGGGTATTTGGAAAAGGGGAAAATTTGCCCATACCCATTTGGGTTTTGGAATGAAATTCACATAAAGATTTGATTTTTCTGATTTGGGTTGAAAATTCATCAATACCCATTTGGGTTTTGGAGTGAAATTTGCATAAAGATTTGATTTTTCTGATTTGGGTATTTGGAAAAGGGGAAAATTTACCCATTCTGGAGGTGGTGTGTTGATTCTTGAAGTTGCAGCAATGGCAGAAAGGGGTTTATTGAGGGTTTTTCTCATCTGGGGTTTTAGTGATTGGGTTGAACTTGAAGATGCAGATTTTAACAATATCCAAGTAGGTTCAACTCGTTTTTTTTTTAAAAACCCCTTCTAACAGCTCCAACCTTTTTTTTTGTTGTTGATCATTCGAACTCACAATCTTATAATTGATGTGATTAATATTTTTGCTTTCTGATTGATTTGAACTTACAAGCTTATAACTAATGTGACTAGTGCTTACCATTACAATTTTATAATTGACTTGATCAACCTTTTTGTTTTTTAGTTGATTTGAACTCACAAGTTTATAATTAACATGATGGGTGCATATCATTCGAGTAACTCTCTTTATCAGGTTCATCGTTCAACTTCTTTTCTCTATAATTTTTGGAAATTTGGTTTTTCAATTAGGCACTTTCAACTTATGTCCTCAAGTACTTATTACGACTCGTTACGTATATGATTAACAAAAAGAGATAAATATACCGTCGAATTATAATAAATAATACGTATATACCCTTCATCATACTTTGAATACACATATACCCCTATCGTTAATCAATCACTGCAATTTAATTGGGGTTCAGTTAAACAGCGGGAGTATTGGATTTGGAATAAAAAATAGAGATCGGGTTGAGTTGGTTTAAAATCAAGTTCGATGGATTTATTAGGTCAGGTAGTGGTTTTGGGTTAATTATTTGGGATAAAAAAAATTAAAACAGAAAAGAGACAAATATACCTCCGAACTATGATAAATGGTACGTATATACCTTCCGTCATACTTTGGATACACATATGCCCCTACCGTTAGTGTCAGGGGCATATACATATCATTTTTTTTAACGGTAGGGGCATATGTGTACCCAAAGTATGACGGGAATATATACATACCATTTTTCATAGTTCGGACATATATTTATCTCTTTTCCGTATGATTTATTTATATAATAGGCGTTTGAAAATTCCACTAAAAAAAAAATCAAATCCAGAAAAATATTTGATAGAAATATTTTGTCATGTGTTTACCTACGCAACTAAATGAATATACCTAACAAGTTTGAAAGGTTAGTCAATGTATTTGATCTAAAGTACATTAAAATTTCTCTCTTGTGTAACATAAGAAACCAAAGGGTCCTATGGTCTAGCGGTTAGGACATTGGACTCTGAATCCAATAGCCCGAGTTCAATTCTCGGTAGGACCTATAAATCTTAGTGTTTTTTTTTTTTTTTTTCTTTTTGTCATAAACACTATTGCATTTTTGCAAATAAATGTACATGAAATACTTATTTGTATTCCTATTTTTACTTGTTCAATATTAACTTGACACTTTTCTTAAAGAGCAATAAATATAGTGATAATTTTACTGTATTACTCTCTGGTTATAATAAATTCTATGTTTTGGAAAATGACTATAGTTAATAATCAGAGTAAGTTAGAAACTTAGTGATAAATTATCTATTGATTTTCTAAACTGAACAAATAAAAATGGACATTTATTTTTAGGGCCTGTTTGGAAAGCCACTCTAGGAATTGAATTTGGTGTAATTAGGTATAATTACACTGTCTGGCACGTTTAGTTGACAAGGTAATTACTTGGTCAACAGGTAATTGAGCGTAATTGGCAGGGGGTAATTACACTCTCCAATTCTCATGTGAGAGCCGTGAATTGCTGATAATTATATGGTGTAATTACAAGCTTGTTACTTTTTAATTTCTTCCTTCTATTTCTATTTTTTTCGTTTTGATTTATTTTTTATTTCTATTATTTTAAATTTTATTTTTATTATTCTAATATTTTTTAAAATATATTTTTTATTTTATATTATTTATATTTCATTTCCTTACTTCTAATTTTTCAACCTTTACTTCATGTGATTCCATACAATTGTTCGTATTATCTATTTTTTAAAATTTATTTTATGTTTATTTTTTTCATTTAGCATAATTTTGCTATAATTCTAATTTTGAATTAAAGTAGAATTCATTGTTGAATAAGATTATAGACTTACGTTTTTCTTTTCTTTTAAATCATATTTATGTACGTTATGTTGAAATTTGACATAAGAGTATAGTGTTAACTTTTTTGTTTTCAACTTAGAACTTATGTTATATTTTCAGTTTCATTTGTTTTAGTAGTATTGACTTGATATTTCACATTGCAAGTCATTTATTTTTTAGTTAAAATTGATAGATTATCTTTTTGTCTAATGTTTTAATAATTTTATGATATTATGTTTATCATATTAATCTTTTAGTCAAACAGCATTTCATGATGTTCTTAGAAACCTTGTACTTTTAGTTTTTATGATTAATTTAATTAAAATATACTAATTTGAAAAATATAAATCAATTGTTTTGTTATAATATTAGTTAAGAACATATATTTATTAATTAATATATTTCTAAAAGACAATATATATCTTAAATATTTAATTTAATATCATTTATAAAGGACCTTATTTGTCTCATAGAAAATTTTAATTTTAGATAATTAACTTTTATTTTAAAATTTTAATATAACCATATAATTACCCTTGTGCAACCAAACAGTACACTTGTAATTATATTGTAACATTTTGGCAAACAAACAGGTCAGTGTAATTATTAGGTAATGTAATTACTAGGCTGGTAATTACTACCCTAGTAATTACACCAATTTTAATTATCAGGTGGCTTTTCAAACAGACCCTTAGTATAATGAAAAAAGTAAAATTGAACGGAGGGAGTATTCCACTTTACTTGACCACCGTAACTAAAAATAAAAGTCTACTTTTACTTGTCCAATTTAAAGACTCATTCATGCATGTACTAGGGAAAAGGCAAAAATAAGTCACACAAGCAGAAGCGGACCCAGGATTCAGAGACAACAGGAGTACCACAGCGATAGATGCACGTTAGTGAAACCGATGTCACACAATATCGCTTCCTCTGAAAATCTTATTAAGTACTCATAGAGCTTAAGTTTTGAGGTATAAATATAAGTTAAATGGATGGATGATTGAGTGAATCTTGCATTCTAGATGGGTGATTTGAGAGCTATTACAAAAGACTTTGATTAAATTTTTGCTTTTATTGAATTAAAATTAAAAGGTGCATATTAAAAGTTTCAATCAATATAATACATAGATAAATCAAAAAAATATATTAAATATTAATATAATATTGACACGAAAATTTAAATATACTACAAAACATCAAGTACAAAAAAATTGAAAATCATTCCACAGATTAAATCACTATATATGAGCAATAAGGTTGTTTGAAGAGCAAAGAAAATTAAAATAAACACCTTTTTTGGGAGACAAGAAATAAATTATATCTACAATATAAAATTATACTTCCTCCGTCCCATTTTATGTGTCGCCATTTCCTTTTTGGTCCGTCCCAAAAAGAATATCATATTTCCTTATTTGACAACAATTTAATGGCACCATCCTCATTTTATCCTCACTGGATCCCACTTAATAAGAAAAGACAACTAAAAGAAAAACATTAAAGTGACTTTAATAGGGGCAATTTTGTAAACTTTATAAAGTCATCATTTATTTCTTAAACTCCGTGCCCGGTCAAAAGGCGACAGATAAAATGGGACGGAGGGAGTATAAAAATACAACTTGATAATTGTCAAGGATGTGAAGTAAATGTAATATTATTTTTATCACTTAAATGTATGAC
The DNA here is from genome assembly GCA_031232105.1 of Capsicum rhomboideum. Lineage (NCBI taxonomy): Eukaryota > Viridiplantae > Streptophyta > Magnoliopsida > Solanales > Solanaceae > Capsicum > Capsicum rhomboideum. Next base: position 5,132,271 of record CP124710.1, on the reverse strand, counting down.
TGAGATCTCAATATAAGAAAATGAGTTACTATATGTAGTAACCAAATATTGTTTTAAAATTAAGAACAAGATAGCAATATAAAGAACAGGACAAGAGGAATAATAGAGAACAAGAGAACAATACGAGATAACTTTCTTCTCTTCTTTCAAGTGTATACAATATTTCTCAAGTGTATCTTCCATCATCTAATATACCCGTATATATACTATTACAAGAGGTAGTTGTAAGATTGTCTTAAACATGGCATTAACCCTTGAGAATGTAGGGAAGTTAATGAGAGTGTGGGAGAGGTAATGGAGGTATAGAAATTTACTACACATAATGATGGAGTTACACCATAAGATTAATGGTCATCCACAAATAATGATATTATTTACAACAAATATGTTGTTTTATAATTATAAATTAATGAATTAATGGGGGTTATACTTGGTAAATATGTATTTATGATAGAATATTTTTGTCTTGAAAAAAATAATTTTCTGCTTCAGTTTCAGTTTCTATTTCTTGCAAGAAGCAGAAATTTTTAGCTTTTTTTCAACCACAGAAAAACTGATTTATTTTATTTTGGTAACTAGCGGATTTTATTAATTACCAAATGAGCAGTACAATGCTATAGCATGCTAAACACAACAGTGCTATCTCAACTATGAAACTATATAAACCTAGAAAACAACTTCTAAAGATATCTAAAACATGAATTGTTGAAGATATCTATAACATTGCAAATATAAGCAACTTCTTTAGCTATCACCACCCAGTGCATGTGTGTCTTCAAAGATTCGCTGATTCCTTTCCATCCAAACAGCATGTACAAACTCAATGTTTACCAATCTAAAGATTTGAGCATCCTGAGACTTCCCTCTTGCACTTTGAATAACATACTCCATGTGTCTCTCCCATGACATAAAATTGATGGTTATTCGTTGTAGCCCGGTCATGAGCCTGTTCCATAGGCCCTGTGTGTAGTCACAAAGCATGTATAAGTGGTCTCTTGATTCCAGGTGCCTATGACAAAATTTACTTATCAAATCTATATCCATACCCCATTTTGCCAAACGATCAGTTGTACTCATGTTGTTCTATAGTTGCAGCCACAAGGTGAATTTAGCTCTAGGTCGGACTGACTTTTCGAAGGACTTCTAGGTTGATTACCAATTAGCCGCAAGTAAAGTTTCCTAATAGATATTGTCTCAAGGCTCCCAGTCACTTGAACACGTTCCAAAGTAGCCCTAGCAGACAGAATTTTCTTGGTAATCCAAGATGCTTGTTAATGGATAGGAACGGACAGAATCTGATGTGTCTTAATGTAGTAACTGTGAATCCACCTAATCCACAACTTGTCAGTCCCAACAAAGCTTGGCTATGGCAGCTTTGGTCCAAATTATGATGTTGATCAGACCTAGACCCCCAACTAACTTAGGCAAGCAAAGTTTATCCCAAGCCACTAGTGCTCTCTTTGTGATATAGTTGGTTCCGGACCAAATATAGCTACGACAGTAGGCATCAATGGTTTAGAGAACTTTGGTAGGAATGATGAACACCTGTGACCAATAGGATTGTATGCCATGTACTAGTTGGACTCTACCTGCATAAGATAATTTCTTGGCAGTCCAAGATGAAACTCTAGCAACTATTTTCTCAATAAGGGGTTTCCATTGGAATATAGAAAGTTTTTTGGTTGCCAAGGGAATGCCAAGATATTTGAAAGGTAGTTCTCCACAACCAAAGGCAAATTGCTGCAGTATACTATTTTGGACATTAGTTGTTACACCTCCAAAGTAAATAGAGCTCTTCCCCAAATTTGCTTGAAGTCCAGAAGCATCACATTTAGGATGGTATTTGTAGGCTTTGTTCTCTTTGAGGTCAACAAGACATCTACTCAGATAGTCCAGGGCAATAGCAAACAGGAAGGAAGAGATGGGATCTGCCTGCCTCAAGCCTCATGCAGCATCAAAAGGACTAGTGGGTTCACCATTGATCATGACAGAGTAACTTACTGTTTTAATACATTCCATGATCCATTGTAAGAATTTTCTAGGAATACACATTGCCTCCAACACCTGTTCCAGATACACCCACTCAACAGAGTCGTAGGCTTTTTGGAGATCAATCTTTATCATACATCTTGGTGAAATGTGTTTTCTGGAATAGTCTCTCACTAACTCATTGGCCAATATAATGTTGTCAGCTATTCTTCGTCCGGGTATGAAACCTGATTGTGACTCACTTATAATAGTTGACATGACATGACATCCTGAAGTCTGGACGTTAGATTCTTTACAATTACCTTGTAAAGAACAGTACAACATGCGATGGGTCTATACTTCTTGACAGAGTAATAGAGGTGCAGTTGATTGCTTTTACCATCTTTCCACTTCTAAAAAACTCTTGTACAACCTTAATGATGTCCTGTTTGATTATACTCCAAGACTTTTTGAAGAAGCATGAGGTATATCCATCCACCCCTGGTGATTTGTCATCTCTGATAGAAAAAACTGCTTCCTGTATCTCCAAGGCAGTAACATCTTTGCATAAGTCAAGTCCTTGAGCATAAGTGATTACTGGTCCTTTCTTCATAGTGAGTTGATTAACTGCAGGAAGGGAGCTATTAGCAGATCCCATTAGCACAACACCTCAATTTTTCAAAAAAAAAAAAAAAAAAAAGTGCTAAATTTGCAACCCTCGAAAAAATTGTCTCAAAATAAGTGATTTTTGGCCCCCAAAGCTCTTGGTTTCTGTAGAAATTAAACCAAGAGTAGGAATCTTAGTTGTTTAAGATTTAATATTTATTATTTATTTAATTCAGGTCTAGTTAAAATTAGGATTTGTTTGTCCTAGTTAAATTCAAGAGCTTGAGTTATTAAATAAAGCTTCCTACCTCTTGTATCTGGTTTAATTAATTTCTTCTAGTCATTGTTGGGTCTTTCAGAAAAAAATAGAGGCAAAGTTCACAATTTATTTTCTTTACTAATTTTAAAACCCCAACCCTAGGGAATTAATATCATTCACATCAAAAGCAGCAGCTCAACCCAAAAAACCATTTTGATATAAAAAATGTCTGATAAATTACCCCATGATATCCTCATGCATATACTCAAAACATATTTCCATACAATCCCTTGTACGATTCAAACTCGTTTGCAAATCATGGCGTTCTCTTATTGAAGATCGTTACTTCATCGATCTTCATGACAAAAGTTGTACTATCAATCGTCAAAAAATCCTTGTGGCTTGTGAAGGAAACTACTACTACTCTGTGGACGCCCCACAACAACACGATTCAAATGTCTCTCTTGTCAGGCCTCCTCTAGGAATCAATTATTCGTTGTGTAGAAGATTTTTGAGCTATTGCAACGGTTTTTTTCTTATAGCTTTATCTTTCGATAGAATTGTCCTTTTGTGGAACCCGGCTACCGGAGAATCAAGAAAAATCCTTCCTCCAAACCCTATTATGGACGAGATCTTTTCCTCTTCGTATGGTTTAGGCTACGTTTCTTCTCAAGACGATTACAAAATCATTCGAGTAGAGCCTCAATTTCGTGCAGGCGGTCATTCCGTTCATATATTCTCCACGAAAAGCAACACTTGGAAAACAATAGGTGATTTACGTATAGACGATTACTCCGATGTTCGGAGCATGGTTGTATCGGATGGAATTGCTTACATGACCATTTATGGGCCAAACACGCGGAAATTTTTCGTCCTATGTTTGTGCTTAAAAAATGAAAAATTTGTGGAAATATTACAACCATATGATCAAACTCGAAGGATAAACTTTCCAATTACTCTATTTACCATAGGGGAATACATTTTTTTGGCAATAACTCCATACCCTTGTGTTAGTATGGTCTATTTGGATATTTGGTGTATGAACAAAAAAAATTGTTCATGGAGTAAAATGTTGGAAACTAAAATTCCACATAGTTCAAATGATAAATTTTGTTTACATCATGTGCCTGTGGGATTTATGAAGAATGGAGATTTGGTGTTTGTGAAAGATGAATTTCAAGTTTTTGATTTGAAGATGAGAAAGTTGAGAGAAATTAAAGTTGATGAGCTTGAAGAATCAATTTGTGTCAATTGGGCTGTAACATACATGGAGACTTTAATATCTCCTAATGCTATATAGAGTTTTTTGTATCTGTTATCACCTGTTGTTTGTCATGTTTTAGGTGGTCGCATCTTGTTATTGTTTATGTTATAGTTTTGTCCTGCTTTTCTATTAGATATCTTGTTTTTCTTTACTGCCCCTTTTTGTTGTTTTTCATTACTACTTTGATTTGTTTCACTTGAGTCGAAGATCTTTTGAAAACAACCGCCCTACCTCTAAAAGGTAGAGGTAAGGTCTGCAAACACTTTATCCTCTTCAGACCGGCCCACTTTGTAGGATTTCATTGGTATATCGTTGTTGTTGTCGTTTCAACAGATTAAATAAAGGTTTATTTTACGTTTCTTTTAATTCATACAAAGTCTATTCTTCTTTATAATTTTGTAGGGTGGGAATGACTTTAAATTTAGAAAGAACCATAAAATTTTTAGGGAGTATCTTATTTGAACATCGTTATTTAATGCGTACGAAGTTTATTAAAAAGTTTTGCATATCTATCTATTTTGAACAACTTTGGACATGCTTTTTATATGGCTAAAGTTTATATATTTCTACTTGAAGTTTGTAAAATGACTAAAGTTCATGTAAAAATGACGGAAGTTATATGAAACTTTAGATATCACATGTCTTCTGAAGTGATAAAGTTGAAATTTTTTAACTTAAATGGCGATCACAAAATTAGATATTTGTGCACTTTAGAGTTTAGCTGAAAGAAGTACCACACATTTTATGCATATAATTATTTTTAAAAAAAGTGCTTTCGAGCGTCAAATTATGGAAAAGGACAAGTTTCAAATGCACATTTACTATTAAAATCATTTTACAGATAGAAATTATTTTAAATATCTATTGTGAAATACTTTAATTAATCTTTTACTTTGAATTATTGAATTAAAATTAGAAGGTACATATTAAAATTTTCAATCAATATAATACATAGATAAATAAATAAAAAAATATTGATATAATTCAGACATGAAGATTTAAATATACGAGAAAACTCAAGTAAAATAAATTTAAAAATCACTCCACGAATTAAATAACTATGCATGAGCAATAAGGTTGCTTGAAACTTTTTGTCAGTTCCACCAATGTGTGCAATGGAAGCACATGAAGCAGACATTGGTAGAACTACTTTTGCTAGAACAATCCCATTTGTAATATTACCAACTATCTGCCTGTGGGAATACCCCAAACTCAAACGGTAGAGCCTGAACCTATTGCTTTGCCTAATGTTTAGTTTATAATATGCAACCAGTTTTACCCAAAAAAAAAAAAAAAAAAAAAGAAGAGCAAAAGAAAAATAAACGCCTTTTTTTTTTTTTTTACAAGAAATGAATTATTTCTATAGTATAAAATTATATAAAAATATAATTTGATAATGGTCAAGAATATGAAGTAAATGTAATTTTGTTTTTATCATTTAAATATATGATTGAAATTTTATTAAAAGAAAATGATCAGTAGCTATACGTAGTAACCAAGCATGTTGTTTTATAATTAGAAATTAATGAATTAATATGGTATATACTTGGTAAATATATATTAATAGTAGGATATTTTTATTTTAAAAAAAATAATTTTCTGCTTCCGTTTTTGCTTCTACTTCTTGGAAGAATGCAGAAATTTTTAGTTTTTTCCCAATCATAGAAAACTGATTTTACTTCTTCTTAAAAGCACTTTTACTCATTGCCCAAACACCTCTTTTTTTTAAAAAAAAATTGGGGATAGGGGAAGGAGAAATGGGGAGGAGACTACAACGCGGGAATCGAACCCTCACCAACAAAGTGGGAGTTCAAATAGTCAATCAAATAAGATACTAGGATTACTTGCCCAAACACCTCAAATTTTCCAAAAAATATGTTTCTTTCCTCAAAAAAAGTGATAAATTTCCCCCCCAAAAAAAAATATTGTCTAAAAAAAAAGTGATTTTTGGCCTCCAAACCTCTTGGCAAAACATGCTCTTAAAATCCTATCCCACGAAAGGAAAAAACGGGAGGCAAGTGCATAATTTATTTTCTTTACTAACTTTAAAACCCTAACTCTAGGGAATCAATAATATCATTCAACCAAAAAAAAAAAAAGAAAAAAGAGCAGCAGTTCAATCCAAAAAACCATTTTTGATATAAATAAATGTGTGACAAAATTTCCCCATGATATCCTCATGCATATACTCAAACATATTTCCATACAATCCCTTGTACGATTCAAACTCTTTTGCAAATCATGGCGTTCTCTTATTGAAGATCGTTACTTCATCGATCTTCATGACAAAAGTTGTACTATAAATCGTCAAAAAATCCTTGTGGCTTGTGAAGGAAACTACTACTACTCCGTGGATGCCCCACTACAACACGATTCAAATGTCTCTCTTGTCGGGCCTCCTCCCGAAATCAATTATTCGTTGTGTAGAAGATTTTTGAGCTATTGCAACGGTTTATTTCTTATAGCTTTATCTTTTGAGCATGGTTGTATCGGATGGAATTGCTTATATGACAAACACGTGGATATGTGTGTGCATAAAAAATGAAAATTTATAAAAATATTACAACCATATGATCAAACTCGAATGGAGAATGGAGTAAACTCGAACAAAATCTGTTGTAATCACTAATATCACGCCCGACTATTAATTGAAGATAACATTCCAATACATGAAAATATAAAATAAAAGAGGGAGAGAGATGTGAAAAATATAAAATATAAAATTCAAAAAATAAAGAAAAAAAAAGAGAAAGAAAGAGGTGAAAATATAAAATACAAAGACGGAAAGAGATGTGAAAATATAAAATATATATAAAAAAAAAAGAGAGTGTTTTTTCCTGTTATCTTTAACTAATAGTCGGACGTAATTTTAGTGATTACAATAAATTTTGTTCCTTTTTTAACTCAACAGTTAACTAAAAATCAAGGGTATTAATTAAATGTATATGTATTTCACCAAAAAAAAAAACATGTCAAATACATATACAATTTGATATTTGAATTAATTATCAAAAATGTTATTATCGCTCTCTTATTCAAGGGTTTAAATTTTCTATCTGCGAAATTTCCTATATCTTTTTCCACATAAATAAAATGTTTGACACATTTCTAGTTTTTTCTAGGACTAACCTCACCCCCCTCCCTCACCCCTCACCCTCGACCCCTCACCCTTTCAAAACCGACCAAACTACCTACAAAGTACAGCATTAAGTTGTTTCATTTTCCCTTTCAAACTTCCCTTCTTACAATCAACCAATCATGTCAGCACTCTACAATTTTGCTACTCATATCCTCTCTTATCCCTCAAAAAAATCCCTTCAACAACTCAGAAAAACTCAAAACATTTTCCATCAACTTTTCTCCACCCTTCACCATACAAAATGGGGCATCAAACTTCATCAACATGATGAAATTTAATAATCAATCAATTAAGCTATGAAGATTTTTCTTTAATTCGATATAAGTATCAAATGCGAATAAATATTTACCAATAAAATAACTCTCAAGCAATCTAGTATATCTTTTTTATTTTTCAAACAAATAAAATATTTGATAATCGTAGTGTTCGAATCACCTCCATCAATAATAGATATTGTATATTTCATGAAATTAGTCAGAATGCATACAAGTTGATTGAGACACCACAATCATCAAAAACAAAAACAAAAAAATGTTTCACATTTTCTAGTTTTTTTCAAGGAGTAACTCCCCCCACGCAACCCAACCCCCACCCCACTGACCCCAAACTACCTACAAAGTGTAGACAATTATTCCAGTTTCCTTTTCAAACTTCCCCTTCTCTTCTACAAAACACAATCAGCCAATCATGACAGCACTCAACAATTTTGCTTCTCATATCCTCTCTTCTCCCTCAAAAAAATCCCATCAAGAACTCAAAAAAACTCAAACTTCCTTCATCAACTTTTCTCAATCCTTCACCATACAAAATTTACCAAAAAACCCATCAAGAATTAGTCATGTTTGTCCAATAAATGCTGTAACAGAAGATAGGGAAGCAAAAACCAATCAAGAAAATGAAAAGAAAGAATCAAATGGAAGTACTGAAATTGAAAGAAAATTCAAGAATAGTTTATTGTCTATTTTGTTGGATAAAGATAGGTTCTTTAATGCTGCAATAGTACTTGGTGCTGGTACTCTTGCTATCACAAAGTTGCTCACCATAGATCATGAGTATTGGCATGTAAGTTCTTTTATTTATCTTTTTTTGTTTTTGAATATTCCTTTCGTTTCAATTTATGTGGCGTTGTTTCACTTGACATGAAGTTTTTGACATAAAATTTAAGAAAAACACGAATGACTTTTGAAATTTATAGTCTAAAATACTCTTGATTATATGTGTTGTTGTAATTTATTTTATTAAGGGTAAAAATAGAATGCTAAAGTTAAGTTATTCTATTAATAGAAAGAAAGATTGACCTTTTTTTTTTTTTTGGCACGGACTATAGAGGAAAGTGTCCATCAACTTTTCTCAATTCTTCACCATACAAAATTTACCAAAAACCCATCAAGAATTAGTCATGTTTGTCCAATAAATGCTGTAACAAAAGATAGAGAAGCAAACACAAGCCAAGAAAATGAAAAGAAAGAATCAAATGGAACTACTGAAATTGAAGAAAAAATCAAGAATAGTTTATTGTCCATTTTGTTGGATAAAGATAGGTTTCTTAATGCTGCAATTGTACTTGGTGCTGGTACTCTTGCTATCACAAAGTTGCTCACCATTGATCATGAGTATTGGCATGTAAGTTCTTTTATTTTATCTTCTTTTTTTTTTTCTTGCTTTTGGATATTTCATATTAGGAAGGGGAAAAAAGGGGATTTTTCTTTTTAATTATTCAATTTCCCCTTGTGATCAATTTAGATGCGGAGCCAGAATTTGAAGTTTATGCGTTCTGAATTTTAGTTCTGAATATATAGCTCCTGTTAGCTAGTTTGTGGATCAATTTATTCTATTTGTTTGTCTGATTTTGACTTGAGAATTTAAGAAAGTAAAGAATGATTTTTGAATCTTGTGGTCTTAAACTAAAGATTTGTAGAATGTACCAAATTGTTATTTAATCTCATGGTCTTAAAATATGTTAGGTGGAAGTTAGAATTAAGAGTTGCCAAAAAAAGGAAAGAGATTCTTTTTAAAACGGACTAAAAAGGAAAGTAAGACAAATAAATTGAAACGGAGGAAGTATATATATTTAATGGATTTCCTATATAAAGTTTCTAGGTTCATACAAACCGGTACATAGTGTTGTAGCTTTGCCCATGGTGATTATAAAGGTAATAGTAGGATAGGAACTTTGACAGGGATAATGATGACAAAAGGAATGAACTAAGTTGGATGGTCATTATTGAAGTGATAATTGAGTAAATAAAAGTGTACACTTCGCAGAAGCTTTTAGATGAAACAATCACAAAATTCGACATGCTAACAAGGCCAGGTTGAGGTCCAAATCTTACTGCCGCCCTTTATAAAACAATTTTCACGTGTGTGGAACATGGAAAAGAATCAGGTATGCACGTGAGGGCGCATGTTGAAGATATAATTAAGTGAATAAAAGTGTAGCCTCTCTGACAGCTTAATCTTTTAGGTGAAATGATCACACAATTCGACATATTGCAGCCTCTTCCATCCCCCTCTCTTGTATGGCTTTAATTTTCTTGATTGTGTACTCAGGGATGGACTCTTTACGAGATACTGAGGTATGCCCCTGAGCACAACTGGATTGCATATGAAGAAGCGCTGAAAGCAAATCCCGTGTTAGCTAAAATGGCGATTAGTGGTATTGTCTACTCGGTAGGAGACTGGATCGCTCAGGTAAGTACTGTCTGATCATAACCTGTAGATATCTTTTAGTTGATCTGATAGTGTAGAACTTTTGTATACTGTCAGCTTATGGAAGTTAAACTCTTCCGAAATATTGGGAGCTGTTTTCATTGGTTTAAATTGTTTTATTTTGTTCTGTTGATTTACAGTGTTATGAAGGGAAGCCTCTTCTTGAATTTGACCGGACTCGTATGTTTAGATCTGGTCTTGTTGGATTTTCACTTCATGGTTCCCTTTCCCACTACTATTACCAATTTTGTGAGGTGATGCTTCTGATTCATATCTTGATTGATCAACCATATCTTTTTGACATATTTGACGAAAGCTAAAAGGTTCAACTCTAACTTACAGGCTCTTTTCCCGTCCAACGATTGGTGGGTGGTTCCTGCTAAAGTTGCTTTTGACCAAACCATCTGGTCAGCAATTTGGAATAGCATCTATTTTGTGGTCCTGGGTTTCTTGCGGCTTGAATCTGCAGCCAATATTTTCGGGGAACTCAAAACCACGTTTTGGCCCATGTTAACAGTAAGGAATTCCTTAACGATCTATCTTAAACTGCTTGCAATATTTAATGATCTGAAGTTGCATATAGCTATAATGTTAACAACAGACTATTAGCTTGAGAATTTTGAGTTGGTCTATGTTGATTCAGCAGAATTTTGCTCATCGTATCTTCAAAACCAATCTATTGTTTCCTTTTTTATGATATATCCTTTTAGTATTGTCATAGCATCCAAGGGTGTGGCCTAGTAATCGATGTGGTGGATTTCATGAGGTCTCATATTCAAATCTCAGCAAGACAAAAACTAGGTGATTTCTTCCTATTTGTCCAAGCCTTGATGAACATAGTTACCCAATACCAGTGCTGGTGGGATGGGAGGTAGCAGGTACCCTGTGGAATGATGATACTTATCAATTCTTCTTGAGACCTAAGATGGACTGCAGACTGCATGTTACCTAGCCTAGCAATATGTCCGTAGTGGTAGAACTTTCACATTGACCAATCCTCTTATAGGATCCTACCTTATGAGTGACGATAGTCATTCCTTTGGAACTCAATTAGGAGTTAGAACTCTTTGGAATAGTTACTATGTATAGATGACATTTAACTAGAATGTATTTGTATCGTTTCAGCTGATCTTCAGGTTGAATCACAAAATATTTTATGAACTGTTTTCTCTTAGATATTGCATTATTACAAATGCATTTTATACAGTGTATATGCTTATATTCCTAGGAAGAGTTCATTGATGCAGCTATGTGATACTAAAATATGGTATCCTTTGATGTCTATGCCCGTCTTCCTTGAATTATTAATGAACTCTGCTTGGTGTGACTTATGTGATGTGTGGCTAATACGTTATAAGAAACTGAGATTCGTACACAAGTTGGTCTGAACACCACCGTCATAAAATAAAAGTGAAAGAGAGAGAGAGATTCGTTTTCGTTTACTACAAAAAGGGTGTAGAGTGGGTGGTTTATCGAGTTCAACTCTTTGACTTCTAAAACTAATGATGAATGTCTTTTAAGGTAATCCTTTGTTGTTCTGGTAATTTATCTGTTCCTTTTAATCGAGATCAAATTGGCATCTGGATGTGTTGGAGAATACTAAATCAGTTCTTAATTCTTTCAGGCAGGGTGGAAACTTTGGCCATTTGCTCACCTAATAACTTATGGCGTTATTCCTCTCGAGCAAAGACTCCTTTGGGTGGACTGTGTCGAATTGGTTTGGGTTACTATTCTCTCAACGTGAGTTTCTGATTCAATTTTACAATTGCTTTCATATAACCAGTGACAAAAGTAGTATGTGGAAATTGTTTGTATTCTCACCCTTACCAATCTTAAGGACAAATATACAAAGACATTCTGTCGTCATGACATGGATGTTGCCTTACGGACTAAAAGACAATCGTCTGAGAAAACTACGGACTATTTTATTTCTGTTCTTTGCCTTATGAATAAACCTTTCAATAGCCATGACTGCATGTCATCGCATTTTACGTTACCTGTTCTAACGCCTTACATTAGACTTTGGTTTCGTGCTCTGTCATTCTTGAGATCTTGCAACGCTAAGTGTGTATACGTGTCATATTTTCATATTTGCAGTTATTCGAATGAGAAATCAGAGGCGCGGATATCTGAAGAATTGGAAGCCAAATCTGATTCATCATCAAGTAAATTGCCCGAGGTACACTAGTCGTCCAAACTAAACTGCCCTCTTCAATCTTGAAGTTTCCTCACTTTTAATGCACTAAAGCTTATTCTTATGTTTGCATTTACAGGATTAATCAAGCAAACAACTTCAGAGATTTTATGAGTTTTATTATCAAGTTATAGTAAAAAATTAGCCAGCCTTTGAGAAAGCTATTTATGTAGGATACTAAAGTGTCTAGTATAGCCAGTAACAATTTTCTTCCTTTTAATTGTTATTATTATTACTATTACTTGCTCTCCTTGGCCTTAACCCTTGGTGAAAGGGGGAAGATATAAAAAGGGAGAAGTTAATAAAGAGGAGTTTAGTGTGTTGAGATGGTATATATGTATATATATGTATATACACTTTTGTAATTATGCAGAGATGCATCATGTAATATAATTCAGTCAAAACATATCCATCTTATATACAAATTTATCTTGCTATTGTTTCGGCTTGTTGTTACTACTTCCCTTTTTCACCTGTCCTTTAGGCGAGGGTCTTCGGAAACAGGCTCTCTTCCTAACATTGTTAGGGGTAAGGTTGTTAGGGGTACACAATATCCTTTTCAGATTCTACCAGTGGAATTGCACTTGATTTGTTGTTGTTTGAAGTCCACCAACCGGATTAATATGAATTCACGCTGCATAAAGTCTTTAAAAGGGTAGTGTTTACTATGAGCAATTTTTATTACTTAGACTCGAATCTGAGATTTCTGATTAAGGATGAAAGGATCATATTCAGGCCTAAATACACCGATTGTCAATGGGAACAAATATTTGGCTAACTCAACATTCAGGTGTGTTTTGAGGTTTAAAAATCTTGAAAAAGTGATACTTTCTCTATTTCAATTTGCTTAAAACGAAAAAATTAAAGGACATTTAGGTACATTCCACCTAATACTTTATTAAACTTGGTCTAAACCAAACAAATAAATTAAAACGAAAGGAGTAGTTTAAACTTAAATTTAGTGAAAAGACCTTTTGATAAGTTGACGATTTTCTTTTCACCTGTCCTTTAGCCGAGGGTCTTCGGAAACAGCCTCTACCTAACACTGTTAGGGGTAAGGTCTGTGTGTATTCTTTCCAAATTCCACTTGATTTGTTGTTGTTGTTGTTTGAAGTCCACCAACCGGATTAGTCTGATTCACGCCGCATAAGGTCATTAAAAAGGAAGCATTTTCTATCAGAAATTTTTATTGCTTCGAACTCGAATTTGAGATCTTTGATTAAGGATGAAAGGATCATATTAAGGCCTACGCACGTCTGTTGTCAATGGGAACAAATATTTGGCTAACTCAACATTCAGGTGTGTTTTGAGGTTTCAAAATCATGAAAAAGTGATACTTTCTCTATTTCAATTTGTTTAAAACGACAAAATTAAAGGACATTTAGCTACATTCTACTTTCTTAAACTTGGTCTAAACCAAACAAATAAATTAAAACGGAAGGAGTAATAAATTTACTGAAAAGACCCTTGGATAAATTGACTATTTTCTCTTCCAGCTGCAACATTTACAACAAATCCTCCCAATAGTATTATAACATAACCCAATACAGATCTATTGGGTACATTGCCTTTGAAGTTTTGGATCTGTTCTTCTGATTCCATTAATGGCAAAGCTGGAATCAATAGAAGACTCACCAAAGAAGATGGCAAAGAGAAACCATGGATCCACCAAATTCTTTGTCATTGTAGATTATTTTTACCTCTTTGTTTTCTTCTGTTTCCTATGCTTCTTTCTTGTCAAAATGGTTGGAATTTGATCCATCCAGGTAATTTTCCACAACCCTTTTTGTTAATTTACATGTTAATTTATTTTTCGATATCAATACATAAACGTACACCTTAACTTGGGCTTAGTGGCATATATACCCATCATCTATGGGCGTGGGCGTGCACAAGTAGGCATTTAAACTATCATAAAATTGAACAAGTAACATACGCATCCTATATGGCAAATCTTGTGAGATGCACGCGCCCTACATGTCAAATCGCATGAGGTTTACCATATATGATGTGTATTACTTGTTCAACTTTATGATGGTTTAAGTGCCCTACAAGTCAAATCGCGTGAGGTTTACAATTATTTATTATGCGCATTTGAAAACACAATATTTATACGCCAGAGCTCGTATATTTGTATCTTGTCTATGTTGGTATTCGAAAATGCTGATGGTATGTGTAGGATCATCCAAAACTATTTTTGGAGGATCTAACATGGTTGCAACAACACATCCGTGTGAAGTATTCACAAAATGCTGATAGATCCAACGCGATTCTATCGTTTTTCATACTTCATTGTGGAGTGAAGGTTCAAAAATACACATGAAGTATCTTGATTATTCGAGTTTTATACCTGAACTATCACCAAATGTTTATTTAAATAGACCTCAAATATCAGTTGTTCCGTTTTCCTACCTGAACGATGGTGATATGTCACGTCAGAAAAGGAAACAGCTGATAGTTGAGATGTGTTTTGATAAATGGTTGATGATAGTTCACGTAGGAAAAGTGAACACCTGATAGATCAGGTAGTAAACTCTTACAAACGTAATACTACACGTGTGTTTTTGACTATTAACTCACTATAATGAATCAGAGACCTGTAGTTACACCTTTTTTTCTTTTGGATTGTTCTTGTTGAACTGTAAATTTGTCTTAATTTTCATCCATTTTATTAAAAAAAATCCTCTTGATTTTCAGGTGACCGTAAGCTTGTCTGCATATCAGAAGAAGGATGAATTCGACAACTTCAATTGGTCGACTCCAATTCAAAGTTTATTTTCTTTACTTTTTGGTCATGAAGATTTGGAGAAGAATGAAGTTGTAAATGTTCAGTGGTGAGTGAGTAATGCAAATTACATGTAAACGTTCTTCATATATGCAAATTCCTGTAGATCTTTTGGTGTATTTGAGACTCTCATTTATGAAGGATTGGTCTTATATCCATATTTGAAAAATTTCAAGCGTTGATGAAAAGAGATGATGGTCAAGAACACATTGAAGTATCACTTTTCAACGACTTTTCTATTTGAACTATCAGGTGTTTGTGTTTTCTACCTGAACTGTTATCAACAGTTTATCAAAACATGGCTCTAAATTAATGAGTCAGCTGCCACGTGAGCAAATTAAGTTGTCACGTGTCTTTTGGCGATTGTATTCAAACACTTGGTCTAGTCAAGTTTGAGATGTGTTTTGATAAATATGTGGTGATAATTCAAGGAAAACACTAATTCAAATATGAAACTCGCAAAAATTTGATAAAGTGTATTGTTGACCATTATATCTAATGAAAAAGACCATACATGTAAATGAAGGGATTGAAATGAAAGTCTATAATTAGGACTTTAGGAGGGATGACCGTCAGGGCGGATGCAGTGCCTTGACATTGGGTTTAACCAAGCTCAGTATTTACGATGTATGTGTGGACATTGAAATTTTATGGAACTCTACAAGACGAATCTAATTTCTGTTAGAGTTCTTGGAGGCTAATCTACCCTAAACCCTAAATTGCACCTATATAAAGGGGCAAATATTTCTTGAAAAGGCATCTCCAATATCCCACAAAAAGGATATTCACAAAGAGATCATCTACATTCGAGAAATACGCCACTAACGGCTCTCGAATTACAGAAAAAATCTATAGAGAAGAATTAAGGGGAGCACATAATGGTACCCATATTCTTTATCAATAAAATTCTTGTTTCTTCATAGTTATTGGTGATTGCAGTTTATTTTTGTATCACATTAAAATTTGTTGCAAACAGTATGGTCTTGAATTTCACTAAAATTTATCAATTAGATCCGAACCTTTAAGAAGGGGAACCTTGGAGTAACTGGTAAAGTTGCCTCCATGTGACCAGGAGGTCACGGGTTCAAGCCTTGGAAACAGCCTCTGGCAGAAATGCAAGGTAAGGTTGCCTACAATACACCCTTGTGGTGGGGCCATTCTCTAGACCCTGCGCATAGCGAAAATTTTAGTGCACCGGGCTGCCCTTTTAGATCCGAACCTTTAACTTTAAAAGTACAATGAGTTCAGTGTTAAGAATCTTAAAGGTTGTATTGGTCTCTGATGACCATGCCACTAAAGTCTGGAATCAGAACGGAGTATATGTGTGGAAATCACTTGAATTTTGATTGTGTGGAATTGTTGAATCAAACTTTGTTGTCCCTTGTGTATAGATTTATGGTCCTAATGTACACTTTTTGCAAACATTAAGGACCACTTATACACTTAATATATGAAGGACCAAATTAATCCTACACCTATACACAAGGGACCTTTGGATGCCCAGGGCACAGCTAGAGAGAAAGCTTTGGGTTCGGCCGCACTCAATAGCTATCTTTTTTAAAATTTAGAAACTCATAACTTTAAAATTTTGGCTCTGCCTCTGCTTGCACCTTTGAATGAGGTCGTTGGCGAAGGACGAATAACATGCATACATATAATTCAAGGGGCTTATAATGTAGACCAAGCTAAGGGGGTTACAATTCAAGGGCCGCTTATAATGTGAAAAACTCACCTGACTCAAGCATGAAGCATCAACAGTTGATTTCCACAACTCGAACGCGGACATAACTTTACCATTGCTTCAAGGATGCACCTTTATCCTATGTTGGTCGGATTCTCCAAAAAATGTTGTTGAATCCTTTTCTACTTTTGAAGGATTTGACATGCACCCGACAACATTTTTGAAGAGTTTGTGCAACAGAGCCTTAAGCCTTTATCCTAGCACAGATTATTTTTCAGAAAACTCCAGAAAAATAATTTCTGAAGAACCGTCCAAATGCCAAATAGATCACAAATCACAGGCTAAACTCTCATCAAACTGAGAGTACACATAACATAAATTGTGATGATATGTCATTCCTAAGATGGGAACATCTTAAGAAACAAGAAATTTACAGTTGAAATATGAATGATATGAATGCCAGTTGACTTGGTGAACGAATCAAACACGAAAAAAAAACATAAACATGCTGACAAAAAGCGCTTACGCATGTATGAAAGCGCTCTATATCAATGCGGGAGTTGGGAGAGGGTGGACATATACACGGTCTAGAATATAACAACAACGCCCCAATCCCAAATAAGCTGGAGTCGGCTATATGAATCATCATAGTCTAAAATGTTGCAGCAAAGAATATATTTGCATGGATTATAGAGGATGGCACCAATGGCACTTTCTCTATCGACACTTTGAGACGAAAGAATTTGTATATAACAACAAAACATAATTGAATAACAAGGCTAAGGTCTTGGCCTCTCGTCGGAAAATCTTGGAAGCTGAACTAGAGAGTTGACTCGAGTAACACCTTCCAATCCTGACCATTTCTGATCTTCTGTTACCGAGGTTTCTTGATTTTCTTCTGCTTCCGCTACTACTCGTTTATAGACATCGTTCACTTCAGCTGATCTGACAGTAGTGTTTCTCTGCAGAGATGGCTCGGAGTTGTGCCTGTCATCCGATTCAGCAGCATTGCCAGAATGGTTTCTCTGAAGTGCAGCAGAAGAGAAACTCTGCTCCTCCTCATTGTCGGATTCCAAGTCCATCTTTCCATCCAAGAATAAGCAAACAACAGCACAATCATCCATTTTTGAAGTCGGATATTTGACTTTCCATTCGCGTGCAGCAGCATCAACTAGGATTCTGGCAGCTGATGATCGTGTAGACGCTGATGACACTATATCGACCACTTCTTCATTACTCAAGACATCCCAAACCTGCAATCAAGAATAGGCATTCAATTCAGAAAGAATAGTTCAATGCGAAGTCACGCGGCCTCTGCCAAATTTCTAATTCTAGCCTTTGCAAGTGACTTCTCCAATAACTTGAAGAAACAAGAGAGTCGGAAAGATTTTCCCAAGAATAAGCTACAGGAAAGCAATATGCTAAATTCATAGGTCTATCCTGTTCCCCTTCAACAGTTTTACTCAACATGGTTTCACACCTATGAACCGGTGCACCAGAAGGTCGACGTATGACATGACCAAAACCATCTCAAGCAACATTCCTTCATTTCATCCTGTGTGTGTGCTAGCACCTCCTGTCGAACATGGTTGTTTTTAATCTCTTTATTCCTTCAACTAAAGTTTAAAATTCAGTATTGAAACGAGATCTTGCTTTTGGAGCAGAAGAGTGAACTCATCCTATAAGGAGAGAGTCTCTCCCAACCTACGCTACCAATACAAAGTTTCCGGTTATATCTCTCAATTCCAGACTGCGTTGAAGCTTGAGAGCAGTTATATTTAGTGCAATTTGTAGATAATTTCACCCATTTATCAGAATCAGGAAAACCATCTGAAAGGTCCAGTGGATTGACTCGATCTCTTTCTAGAGAAATATGAAAGTTTTTAAGATACACGATAATGTCATGTAAATGGTGATGGTGCATTCCCATAGACAGCCGATGGAAAAAGAAAGTTGTTGAAGCCAATTGTCATATCCACGAGGAAAGGACATCAGAGTATGAAAGAATTAGAGTAACCATGCCATTAGCCTTAAGGAAATAGAGAGAAGTTCATATTATCCTTCAAGGTGCAAATAACACGACTAGCACAAATATTCTATAATTGAGAAAAACATCTCCGGAAGTGGAAGTCAAACTGTTCCAGAATTGCATCCCTTGTTTTACACAACTATCACTCAGATCCCGAAGTTAAATATCACCTCCATTATGCTAATGTTATAACACTCAACTAAAGCAATTATGTATTAGACTAGAGATGCATTTAACAATAGCAATAAAAAATCAATGAAAAAGAAAAGATCTTTTCATATTTTGACAAAAAATTGCATAAGATGAAGGAAACTGACATAGAAAAACAACCATTGAGTATGATTCCCCAAGGAGGATAAGGTAGCTCAAGTAAAGGAAGAGTGAAAATGATACCACTAAGAAGTTTGTGGGATATTATGAAATCATTGTTCTCGTTTTGCTGATGCACTTTAACTGGGCATGGAGTTAAAGAAAAAAAGAAAGACTTTTGAAACTTACCGTCTAAAACTACCCTTAGATATTTGTGTGCCTATAAATCATCTCATCAAAGGTAAATGGGAAATTTAAAGTTAAATTGTTTTCAATTATAGAAAGGTGACATTCTTTTTCTGGGATAGACTAAAAAGCAAAGCGTATCACATAAATAGGAACGGGAAGTACTAGTTTTTGTAACCAAAACAATATTCCATGTCAAGGGAGTAATCATCTCAAAACCCAAAAACCTTTTGAAAATCACAGTCAAACCAAACACCATTGTGTTACATGAATTCATTGCTTCCATCAACAAAAAAATTGAAAAATTAGAGTGCAATGCATTTCAAGGTCATATAATAGTGCTTCAGACTACGATTTAATTTGTTCACTTATACCTAATGAACATATAGGCTATTTTTTTTTTTCAAGAAGAAAGCGCAAATGCATAGGAGCACTGCAGGCAAAGAAAAAAGGGGTGCTGCAGCCAACCAAACAAAGATAAATAGTACTCCTACTAGGTTTTGCTTTACCAAAAATATAATTATCCTTTTATTTCTTAAAGAGTCAGTTGATGGAACAATGTCAGAGAGAAGTCTAAGCCCTTTGTCATGCTACGAAAACTTGGCATCCAAAACTGTTCCAACCTAGCTTCAAATTTATAGTGCATGACTTCTCAATTCATTCCCTTTTCCAATGTCATAATATGTTGCTCAAGTTAACTTATTGATCGTACTTGCGCAAGTTGGCACAATACATACAATATGGATTATATAGCTCCAATTCATCTAAGTCATATGCAGGATACGGGAAAGTCAAATTCATCAAAATAGTAGTATTGGGGTCTTCCAGAAGTCAAAATACTAAAACTAATCATAACTCATAACCGCTCCAAGGATTACATGTAGACAATTCATGTCGAAGTCACGCTTTAAAGTTTATATAAGTGCTGTAAAGCTACACTTCAAGTATCACCAGTCTGCATTTTCTTTCTTCAACACCAAAACTACAGAATATACAACATAGTAGAGTAGAAGAGCGAATACCTTTTTAAAATACTACTCTCTCCGTTTCAATTTGTTTGTCTTACTTTCCTTTTTAGTTCATTTCAAAAGAATGTCTCTTTCCTTTTTTGGCAACTCTTTAATTCTATCTTTCCACGTGGCCTGTTTATGACCACAAGATTAAAGGGCATTTTGGTGCACTCTACATATCTTTAGTTTAAGACCACTGGATTCAAAAGCCTTTTTTACTTTCTTAAACTCCATGCCAAGTAAAAACCAGAGAAATAAATTGAAACAGAGGGAGTAAAATGATAGCTATTAATAGTAATCAAATCCTTCCCTCGTAGGTACAAGCAAACACCTGTCATTGGACCTTACCGGCCAATTCATGACAACCTAAATGTCAACTTTCTTCCTCCAAACCCAGAAAGCTACATGATAGAACCATAATAGCTTTGACGTAATATCTTTTTTCATGTACTCATGAAGAAAATACGTACGCCTAACTTCACACCTAATAATATTTCACCAGTTTTTAGCCATGTGGTTACCAATCAAAATTGATGCTTGAAACTCACATAGGTAGATTATTGTTAATGAGTGCGTAATCTCCAAAATCTTAACAATGGACACTGGAAGCTACAATAAGTGACCGTAGATAGATAATCAACTTTTCTGTTCATTTGTGTAATCATAAAAAAGAAAATAAAATTTCAACTTTCTAATGCATCATTTTGCAATTCTCTTTTCTTCAAGTTACAATCAGTGCTCCATTCAACTTATCAAACACATTCACATATCCGGAGAAGCATATATTAAGTATATAATGCCAATTCAACATTTCAAAAGGAAAGGGCAGCCTGGTGCACTAAAGCTCCTGCTATGCACAGGTTCCAGGGAATGGCCGGACCACAAGGGTCTGTTGAACGTAGCCTTACAACAGCTTAACAAATACCAGTTCAGGCTGGTTCCAGCACTTCTAAAATTTGATTAAACTAGTAAACTATATAGAGGTTCAGACAGAGTAACGTACCCCATCAGAAGCAAGAACAACGAACTTGTCCCTCTCTGTAAGAACCCGGTGAGAAAATTCTGGTACAGATATTACCCCATAGTCCTTCACACAAAAATCACCAAATGCTCGAGCCATTGCTAATCCAGGGGCATTATCAAACGGCAACCAAACTCTCTGCACTTCTGGCTCATCTTGCAATGCGAACACCCGACCTTTACACTGTTTTATCCTCTCAGCTTCCTCTGGCAACAGAAATACTAGATTATCTAATAGGAATTCTGAAATGGTTATACACCATGAAAGATTCAGTATGAAAGAGACGTACTAGGCAAATCAGGTTTCAGATCAACTGTCAACTGGACTGCGACCATTGAATCATTGTCATCCTTTGATGCCAAGATTGCCCGAGAATCACCAATATAGCCCATATAAAGTTTTGAACCCTTAAAAAAACAAAAGAACAAAAATAAGCTCAGAAAACGAAGAGAAAAAAAAAAACAAGACGACAGAAATAGCATGAGGAAAGTAATGACAAATGTGACTCATCTTACCTGTTTTAATAGAGTAATAGCAGTGCTGCCACTGCAAAAGCAATCTAAACTAGGTTGGGACCTCAATTCTTTGTCCATCGCCTTGTATGATTGAAGGAAAGTTTCTCTCCATTGTGTTTCCATTTTATCCGCCACCACTTGATCCTTATCAGGATCCACAACTTCCAATTGTGGATTCTCGTTGCAGCAATCGGCAGCAGAGCCATTGCCCTTTGATTCAAATGACTGAAATGTTGACATTAGCTTCAGAGGCAGTGCATCCCTTACTTTGCGAGCAACAAGATGACCATGTGGACCATGACCATCAAATACCCCACAAAAGGTCACATCTTCCGCCATGAAATCCTACATAGGTACATTCATGTTTAATCTCAGATTTTTAAAAGATGCAAAAGGAAGTGCTATCATCTATGTGTAAAAGCACGACTTACTTCCCACACGATCATGGCATCCTGGTTAATGCCTTTACGTCCTTGTTGTGTGAATATGCAAGAAGTGCGGCTCTTTCCATTTGTAAAGATCCGATTAGGAATTGAACTCAGATGCTTCAATGCAATGGCATGATCAGAAAAAGTTCTTCTAATCCTCTTTCGGCTAAACATGCTTATTCCCAAACATTCAGGTGAAATTTTTTCTCCATTGCTCCTGCTACTACAAGTACTGCTGCTCGTCGACACACAACCCCCCATTTGCTCAGACCAACAAAGAGATCATCTGATTGACAGCAAAGCAAAAAACGATCTCACAGGATTCACAGATCAAGATTTATGGTCAAGCAAGCAAAACAATGTTGAAATGACAAGATTCCAGCGCGGCAAGAAAAGGGCGTTTTTGGTCTTAATGGAGATAACTAAGCTCTCTTTGTCCTTGGTCAAATGCAATTCAGTCAACTGATAAACCAGCTAAACAAAAGATGAAGAAGGAAAATATTACTTAATGCAATTGTTTATTTAAAAGTACATAAGAAGATGGAAATGCCAGCAAGTATAGAAAACAAACTAATCAACGAAAACATAGTTTAAAGGATATTGCATGTGAGCTATGAATATAATATAAGAATTCTACTGTCTTAAGCTGTTGGCTTTTATGGGAATCTCAATTATACAAGTCAAATTTATAGAATTTATGTACTCATTCATCAATAAAAAGAAAATGAAACTAGGAAGACATAAAGCATGGAACTTTGAAAAAACATAAATAAAAAAACAGTAAAAGCAAGAAACAAGATACCCTCATAAGTTGTCAAGGCTTCATCTTTCCTATAGCTCAATTACCAAAAAATGAGAAGTAAAGAGGCCTAAAAATAAGCAAGCATTTGGCCACAAATTTTGGGAGTAGATTTTTAAAATTTATCTTCAAATATCTGTTTGACCATGAAAGTTGATCAGATTTCTTCAAATATTTTCAAGTTCCAAGAAACTAGCTTTGACCGCTTTTTTGGACTTTTGGAACTTCCACTCATAAAACTTCAAAAAAAATTTCCACATAAAATGCATGTCCAAATACAACTTCGAAAACTCAAATTTTAAAGTTTCAACTTCAAAATCTATTTCCAAACGGGAGCTTAAAGAATTCTATAAAGAAAGATAGATTCTGCATATAAATGCGAAATTTTAGCCTTTTTAGATTGGATACAAACTAAAGAAAGTGAAAATGTAAAGATAAAGTAAAAAAGACAGTAGCTTTGTCAACAAAAAAATGTCAACAGCTCCTAAAGCAAAACTACACTAAATCAAGCATTTTAACTTTAAAAATGAACAAAGCAATTACAAATAAATCTAATCTTAGCTAACACATCACCAAAACCAAGTGGCTAAAAAAACACAAAACAACATCAAATACAAATCATTTCTGGGTTTTGTCACATTAAGCAGAAAGAATTAACATCCAAATTGTAAAAACTGGAAATTAGAGGATATAAAAGAAAAATACAGCAAAAACAAGGGGTGTTTAGGAATAAGATCAGTTTTTTAAACCAAAAAGATACTCTTTTACCTATCCAAAAACCAAAAAAACGAACTTTTTGAAAACTTTTGAATCCAAGAAAATATGGATATAGTACTCTCCATTCATCTGTTTCATTTTACTTGACACTCTTACTAAAAATTGTCATTTTAATTTAATTATCTAATTTATGAAATTAAGATAAGTTTATCATTTTCTTCCGGTACTACTCATATCTTTAAATAACTACATAAATTGCTAGTAATCAACTTAGATTTCCGATCCATAACTAATAAGCTTATTTTAGTAAAATAAACCCTCAATAAATATTTTTATCTCAAGCCAACATGAACCAAGTAAAATATGGATATAGTACTCCATCCTTTTCATTTTACTTGGTGCTCTTATTAAAAATATTCGATTCAATTTACTTATTCAATTTATGAAATCAAGAAAAGTTTATTATTTTCTTTTGATACTAATCCTATCATTAAATGACTACATAATCAAAATTAAATTTTCAATCCATAATTAATAAAGTAAGTTTAGTAAAATAAACTCCTAACAAATATTTGTTTAAAAAGAATGTCAAGTCAATATGAGCCAAATAAAATTAAACGAAGGGAATAGTAAGTACCTTTTAAACTTGGTTCTGCTGAAATTCAAATTTCTTGAAACTTGGGATCAACAATGTAGTTCAATTTACTAGATGAGTTTTCTCTTCTTTTTTTTTTTTTTCTTTTTTGAAAATACTTTTGAAGAAAGAATGGAGAAGATTAATAAGAAGCAGAGAAGTAAGAAAGCTGGCACATTAATTGCAGAAGCAGAAAGGGAAGGGAGAAAGTAGGAGAGACTTTTAACTGTGAATTCTTGTTTTCACTTTCCAGCAGGAAATTATTATGTTGATGATGGTCCTGATGGAAATTGTAAAGTGGACAGTATTATTATTTGTTTGACTTATCTTATGGCTGCTTGTTGGATTTACTGGAATACTATAACATTGTTTTCAAGAGTTTTAATTTTCAACAATCTGTGTTTGAATTGTTTGTTTTTTCTATCTAAACTATCATCAATTATTTAGCAAAATAGCTAATAGTTATTTGCTTTTTTTATATGAAATATTAGATATTTTAATTAGAAAAAATAAATAATTGATAATTAAAATGTATTTTAATAAATAATTAATGATATTTCAGATAGAAAACTGTAAAAATCAAGAATGATGGTCCTGATGGAAATTGCAAAGTGAACAGTGCTACTTGTTTGACTTTATCGTATGGCTGCTGTGTTGGATTTACTGGAAAACTAACATTATTTTCAAGAATGCAGTTTCAATAGTTGGCTTTTATTATCGAAATTATCATTAACTATTTATCAAAACATGTTTTAACTATCAATTGATTGCTTTTTCTACCTGAAATCACCAATATTTCAGTGGAAAAAGTGAACAATTGATAGTTGAGGTGTTTTTGATAAATAATTAATGATAGTTCAAGTATAAAACTCAAAAGTTTGAGATACTTTAAATGTGTTTTTGACCATTCATTCTAACTAAAATAATAAGTATAATGGATCAAAACAATAAACATTTCAGGTAGAAAAAAAGCGAACAATTGATAATTGGGATGTATTTTGATAAATAATTGATGATAATTCAAGTAGGAAATTTGCATACCTTATAATTCAGGTATAACATCAAGAACTCGGGATATCTTCGATGTGTTTTTGACCCTTCAGTCTAATAACTACAATAACAAGTATACTAGATTTAAAAGGTAAAACCACCCCTCCATTACACTGTTGAAATCGAAATAACAAGACGTCATACAGAAACTAACAATTTCAAACTTTTAACAACACGATAAATTGGAAACAAAGAGCACCAACAAGGGTTGTGGTGGAGTGATAAGTACTCTTTCATCCTTAATCAGGGGTCTCGGGTTCGAGTCCCTCGAGTACGAAGTCGTCTTTGTTAGGGAGCGCTTTACCCCCCAATATGGGACTTCCTAACGCGAATTCGAATTTAGTCAGGCTTCAATATGGATACCAAACACCGAGTGGGAAACCAAAAAGAAAAAAAATGATAAATTGGAAACAAAGAGAAGTATAGTAAAATCTATGCATAATATGGTTGCCTATTTAGTCTACTCGTGAGAAAAATAATCTCCCTATAAGCCAGACTATTTTAATGACTATACTATAAATTTTATTGTGTTTTGTGAAAATGAAGAATCCTTAATTTATAAAAGTAAAAATAAAATTCCTTCAGAAAAAAATTAATCAACTATGAAGAGATCTTTTTCAACAACAAAAAAAAACATTCTATCAAAAACAATAATTCTAATCATGGTAAAAATAAGGACAAATAGTAACACAACTACTACTCATGTATTGTCTTCTTATGAGATTCATACCCAGAGGCGAACCCAAGATTTGAGGATGACGGATGCACTACTAAAGGGGATGTAAGTTTGTCGAAGCGGTGTTAGGTGGCACCGTGCTTCATCGAAAAACGTTGTTACACACACATAAAAACCAAATATACTAGATAAATCAAAACTAATGAAACCAACACAATTCCATAAATGGTTTGATGGTCCTTGCACCCTATTTACACCTTGGGGAGCCGGGTTCAAAACTTGGTACATGCATTTTATCTCCAAAATTTTTTGTAAAAAAAAAAAAAAAAAAGATGCAGCTATCAGGATTTGAACGTGGGACATAACACTCACGTAATGAGGCGGAAGGCACTCGCCAAATCAGTGCACCAAATCAACTTTTGAGTTCAAGGGTACACAAACAGATATATAATCCTTATGTAGTTATATATACATATGTATACATAATTTTTTTCAGAAGTTAACGGGTGCACGTGCATCCCCAACCATCAACATGAGTCCGCCTCTGTTCATACCCCCTTTTTTCACGTAATGAAGGTATTAATCTTAATTATTCAGATCTCAATCACTAAAGTCTTCTCGTTTTGTAGGTTTGAATCTTAATCGCCTAGGTCTTAGTTATTAAATGCATTTGTTTTTCTTATTTTACAACAATTTAATAGGTCTGAATGACTAAGATCTATGACAAAGTCTTAATATAATTAAGATGGCTATTTAAAAATTTCTACAAAGATGACAGTTCATCGTTACTCCATCTACTTCTATCCACCACCCGCAATCACCATCCTCAGTTACAATTACCGACGTCGTTAATCGCCACCACCTACTACCTACCATCCACAATCACCATGCATCATCAGCCACAACTTTCGCCACCGCCAATCATTATAGTCAATTGTCACCACCATTAGCCACCATTTATAATCATCACTATCACCCACCATTGCATCCACTAATCACTACCAACAATCACCACCATTAGCCACCATTTATAATCATCACTATCGCCCACGCCATTTCATCCACTAATCACTACCAACAATCACCACTATTAGCCATTACTACATATCGATATTCACTATCATCATTCACTATCACTGTTAGTTATATCGTTGTCATCCACCATAATAATCAGACGCCACTATTAACTGCCACCATCACCTACCACCGTAATCACTACTGTGAGACTACTATACCACAAAATGCTACTCATAATCTCCATCATTAGTCAACACTATATCGATACACACAAGCACCATCACTAGTCATCACCATCGTCATATAATTTTTAATTTTTTTTCTTAATGTAGTATTAGATTAATTGAGTATTTTATTTGAAATTATATTTATTAATTTATAATAAAGATAAGTTATGTATTCAGTTTTTGAGAAAACAAACAATTCTTATTATTTAATATTCAAATCTTAATAGAATATAACATTTTAATATTTAGATATGTATTCAGACTTAGATAATTATACCTTAATGCACATATAATATTAAATGTGAATTTAAATTCAGACGTGAATCTTAATGAAAATAAATGGGCTCTCAAACTAGCAATATATGTGACTTTGGCCAAAATCCGCAAAAAGTCCCATTAATTGAAATGCCAAAATGAACAAATGGAAGCAATGATGTCCTTCACAAGTATATAATTTTTTTGGTCCAATTCACAAGTATATTGTTGTCCAACCACAAACGCCAGAACTACTCTCTATGTATGAGTTGGCATATTAATTTTGAGTTTAATTTATACATTAAAATTGAAAAACAACATTTATATTTTATACTATCAAATTCCTTAAAGATAAGCAAAATTAATCATACATATTAAGCAAAATTATTAGCAAAAAATATGGCTAGTAAACTCTGGTAAAGTTCGTTGGTAATGATAGTGAAAGAATATTTTGTAAAACTACTATATAATACTCCCTCCGTCTCAATTTATGTGATGTACTTTGACTTAGCACGGAATTTAAGAAAGAAAAGAAGACTTTTAAAACTTGTGGTCTAAAATGAGTCATAGATATTTGTGTGGTTGTAAATCATTTTATTAAGAGTAAAGTGGGTATTTTAAAGTTAAATTATTATCAAATATAGAAATATGTTATTCTTTTTGGGACTGATTAAAAAAAAAATATTTCATATAAATTGGGACATAGCGAGTAGTTAATAAATTCATTACTTTTATCAAGAACCAACCCTTTTTTTACCTCTCTTTTTTTCCCCCTTTTTGGGTTAATGTGAAGGGTGCATAAGAAAACCAAAGGCACAACTTTTTCAACCTGTTGCATTATAACCATAAAATAATGATCACAAGGCTTGTGTCAATATATTCCCTCTGTCACCAAGTGATTTTTTTAAAATAGTTGTATTTAGAAGTTCGAGATAATATTAAAAAAAATAATATTTTATTTGTAGTAGTAATTGTTCTTGAAAACTATAAATACATCAAGAGAGTAAACATTTACTCTAAAGAGATCAGATTATATCTTAAGACATATATGAGGATAAAATGATCAAAAACTCTTTTTAATTAATATTTCTTAAAAGACGTTGAAAGGGAAAAATGACTAGAAAATTTAAGGACCCGTTTAGCCAAGAAAATTAAAAACGTATTCACTTTATTTGATATTTTTGAAGTTGTGTTTGGCCATAGTATTTTCAAAAATATTTTAGACTTTAGATGTACTTTTTTATAAATATGATTTATACCCTCAATTTCTAAAAACAAGCAAAATAAACCAAATTAATTTTTACAACTCCACTATAATACAAAAAGTAAACAACATTACTATTGAACATTGAAAGCAGCCACATGGAGTCATGTTTCCGTCTCCCATAACATCACCAATAAATCAAAATCTACACTTAAATAGCCATTACACACATAAAAAGTTAGCGTTTAGTCGCAATAGAGTACAACATAAACAATTACAATCACTATTTTCTCAATTTTCCCAAGTCCTTTTAAGCCACTAAATTTGCCATTTTCGATCATAGTTGTAGTTGGCATTGTTTTTAATTTGGTTGATGGTTTTTGTACAAAATAAAAAGTTGAGGTAGTATTAAAAAATAAAGTGATAGAAAAAATTGAATCCAAATTTTCAAAAATTCAAAAATTGTGAAAACGTATTACGAAATATGTTTTTGATTTTTATGACCAAACAAGTATTTTGAAATAAAGTGAAAACCTATTGCGGAATATTATGAATAATATTTATAGCAAACGCCTACTAAATGAATGGAGTAATATTAATACTCCCTCCATCTAATAATATTTGTCCACTATATTAAAAGGTAAAAATAGATGTTCAATAATACTTGTCCAGTTTGAAAAGCAATAAATAATTTATATATTTATGTCCATTTTACTCTTAAATTTAAATACTATTCATTATCCAGTGTATTTTTCAAAAGAATAAATTAATTATATTCAAAGGGTGATATAGTAAAATTACCTTTATTATTTATTATTTTTTAATTTGTATGTTAAGTCAATAGTGGATAATTATTGTTGGAGAGAGGAAGTATGATTTAATAAATTTGATTCTAAGCTCATACACACAATGATGACACAAAATACAAGACAGCCATGGACAACTTGTAGCTGTCTAGCTGTGGCCATTTCTTGTGTGGCCCAAAAAAAAAAAGACACGTGTATAAGTGAAGTATATGTATAGATTTTTCACTTAACTTACGTACAATATATAATTATTAACTAATGAGTAGATATTTTTATTTTATAAAATCATTAAATCTTGATAATAAACTTTAGTATAAATACTAATTACAGATAATCTTTTTTCGACTATTTAACAACTTGCATGCATGCAGTGATGCAGTTGCAAACTTGCAGTGGCAGTTTAATGGTTATAATATCAACTTGTACAGTTCGCACAATTCAAAAATCATCCACCAATCACTATAAGAGAAATTTAAAAATAAATCTTGCATCAAAATCTACTTCCAATAAGTTCCAACTCCCCTAGTGGCGTAGCTACATCGATTCAACGGTGGTCACTCGAACACCTTTCATCGAAAAGTTATATTAGACATATAGAAAATACTATTATGTATACAACAACAACAACATACCCAGCGTATTCCCACCAAGTGGGGTCTGGGGAAGAAAATAATATTATGTATATAGGTCAAAAACAACTCTTTAGAGATATATATTAAAGTTCTGAACACCCTTAACTAAAGTTCTGAACACCCTTAACAAAATTTCTAACTTCGTCACTGTCCTTCAATGATAGAGCCCCCGAGCCGATCAAAGAGAAGATCGGCACTTGAAGATTCAAGAATTCCATACAACAACAACAACAACATACCCAGTAATCAAGAAACCCATAGTATACAAGAAAAGAAAGGGAATTGAATTTTGGGCTTGCTTGTGATATGTTGGACTGGACCAAATTTTCATGGTTGGGCTAATTTATTGGTTTCCAAATTTGGACTTTGTAATCTCTTTAAAATTCAAAATATATTGTAAAAATTATCTTATATGTAACTTTTAGATTGCTTATTGCAAGTTGTAGCAATACTTTTCTATAATTATTAAATTAAAGTTTTAATTGCAAGTTATAGCAAATTTTTAAAAATTTATTGAATTTTCTTTTTTTAAAAAAAATTATTTAATACATATGTATTAATTAAAATCCCTCCTAATTATTTGTGTGTATCTTTTTCTTCTCTCCTCAATAACTGCTGATAATTATTAGAGGGATAAAATTTTGGAACTCCTTTTTACGTTTCCCACCCCCACCCTTTTCTCTCTCTCTCGCCATTTATATTCAATTTTTAAAAAAGAAAGATAAATATCCTGCACAATCTCTCCCAATAAAACTGATGCTCTATTTTCATTTTCAAGTTTTTTCTCGAGTGGGTTTCAATTTTAAAATTTTGGGAGTCTATGAAATTTATATATAATTTGATATCCTTGTATTTTTAATTAATCGAGCTTAAATCATCGAGAAACTTTTTATTGCTATGAAATTAGAATAATAATCTTTTTCATGGTGGTGCCATCAATCACTGTATGTAGGAATTCAGTTGAAACTCTGCAATAAAAAAAATGTTTGGACGATTAATTCACATATTATACACATAAGTAACATACAATATACATACATATACTATACCGTTTATATACATATGACAAAAAAAGAGAGGATAGAAGTTAACACTCAAATCTTACATGTTTCATACAACTTTTTGATATATAATTGTATAAAATTATTTTTTGAAATCACATACGTACAATTTTTATACTACTACCATATATACATATTTTCCATATATACATATGTTATACATTAGTCATACATGTTTCATACATAAAATTTTCCTCAACAAAGTACATACTTTTTTTATGAATTAGATACACATAAATTTCATTAGCTATAATATTTATACACAACTTTGACAGACTGTATATAAAATATGAATTCACAAATATTTACCTGTTAAGTCTTATTTTTTCGTGTTGAATTAAAATTGAATGAAATATGTTATTCATTATTATTAGCAGGTAAAAAGATTTAATCTGTTCGATTTTGAAGTCGAATGAGTATGATGTAAACTTGACACTTTAATTTCTATTTAATTATATTTCTGAAAAGAAAATTTAGACAAAAACAAAGAAGAATCCCTGCTCTTTTGGAACTCAAAATTGTATGATTTCTCAAATTTTAATCGTATTTTTCTAAAACTTTAACTGTCTATAAATTTTGAATGCGATACTCTTCAATAATACTTGATCCCTCAAAATATTTTTGGAGAAAAACGGGTGACAAAACAATCTGCTTGAATTTTTATCGCACAGTGAATGATTTTCTGAAATTTCAATCGAATTTTTCTGTATGGTCGAGTGAATATGAAGAGAATTAGAGTATTAGTTGAGAGAAATATTTGAGAAGAATGAGGAAACGTAAATGTTGCTGATTTGTTCCAGAATAAAGAAGAAGAATAGTTTTGGAGAAGAAGAAGATTCAACTTTCTTTTGAAATAAGGAAAAAAAAAATCGTTTGAGAGAAATTAGGGGTGATTGACATCCTTTAGTAACTGATGTCTTTTTTAAAGGTTAGATTTTTTTTTTAACAAAAATAGTAAAATCATTTTATTTATTTTTTTTGTTTTAAAAATTGCTATTAATTGCAATATAAGAAGTATTGCTATGACTTGCAATATAAATCTATATACAATCTAAGGATGTATATTTCGATTTTTTTTTTTTACCCTATTATAGTTGAATAATGATTTGGATATAAATTCAGTGAATGGATTTAGACCCAATTTTATCAGTACCACAAAGTAGGGTTGGGCATGGGCAATTTTAGATAATTGGATTATGAAAACTTCGATTTGGATTTTAGATTTTCAGATTTAAGAATTACAGTTCAAATTCAAACTAAATAAGTTCTCGGTTTTATAAAATCAATTTCGAGTGAATTCTACTAAGTCCAGTATATTTCGTTTAGCATAAGAAATTACGTACTCACAAACCTTATATAGAAAAATATATTTTTACTGTCCAGCTCATGGGTAACCATTTTCGCTTTGCTTAACCTTATCTCTTCTAGAGATATTTTACTATCACGTTCTATAGGAATCGGACGATTCTATCTGATCGAATACCTTAGCAACAAATTTCTATATACCCCTTTATATCATAGTGTTTCATGTATAGATTCTATCAAAACAGGTGTTTCAGCCAGTGTGGAGTTAATTGTTACACAAAATTAAATAAACGGAAAAAGGTTGCCCTTGTATTCTAAGCAAAAAGTTACATCTACCTCTCATCATACTTTTTTGATATATTTGTCCTTAACATACAACTTTTGACACATATTTGTTCTTGAATTGTTAACTCTAATGTGCCCTCCCATATTATCTTACGTGGCGCCTACGTAGTTATATTTTTATCCCAATTTAAAAAAAAATCCCAGGAGAAAATGGTCAAAGGGGGTGATGAGATAATTACAATATGATACTTGAATTATCAAAAGCAGCCCATACATTGGAACCCAAATTTGTAAATTGGACTGAGTCTAGAGTCAAAATTTGATATCCAAACCATTACCTAACATAGTAATATGTATGACTTCTTCCTTTTGACTGAGAAACCTTCTCAAACAACATTTTTTTTTAAAAAAAAAAAAAAGAATGAGAATCCCATTCCATAGTCTTGTCAAGAATTTTTTTCTTTTTCTTCAAGTTTCAAAAGTTACTTTTTTTAAACATCGTGTCAGTCAAATATCGTTACATAAATTGAGAGAGAATATGTAAAGTATTGAAGACAGGAATGGTTTAAGATGTTAGACTTGTTTAGAATTGCGACTTAGTCACAATATCATTGTTGTTGTTGTTCTCATTCTGTAGAGGTGCGAAAGGGGCTCATCTAAATCTCCTTCATATGAAAACTATATTGTATATATAAGGTTTTTTTAAAAGAAAAAACTTATTTATATATATGATGATGAATCTCTTGATGAAAATTCTGATTCTATTTCTGAATTTTTGTCTATTCATAATGTTCTTCTCTTGATAGTTTTCTAGGTAACAATTATCATAAGAAAATAGATATTCTGTAGAGGGGCAATCTAACATTATAGGAGTAATGTTTACGAGTTATTAAACAAATAAAAAACCATCAAAATGTGAGATGCGCAAAAATTAAACTAAAAACATCACTTATATAAAAGAAATTTTATCCAGAGACAAATTTTAAATTTAAGATATATTATGAGTTCAAAATTCTAATCTTTTTGAGTTAGGACTTACGGATTGAACATCTAACACAAAAATTTTAATGGTTGCTTATTAATTGTGGAGAAAACAGCAAAAGTGAATTCATACTCATTAATGGTTGCTTAGGACATTTAGTATTAATAAAAACACATGATAAAAAATCTATTAAGTGGTATGTTGGTTAGGTTTTAATAGTTTAATTACTAGTAAAATTAATTAAATTTAATAAGTGAATGGAATTGGGACATCACCACACCATGTTACATGACATGTCTCATATTGTTTTGTTTATCTTCTTATATGATTTTTGAACAATTTTTATGGATTGAAAAATAACATCAAAATTAGACCTATCACTATTCTTAATTTATCTAATATTGGATCCCTATAATGCCAAGATTTTTTATTTTTTTAATCTCCAATTATTACTTGAAGTTTTTTTTTTTTTTTTTTTAGATAGTGTTCAAGTGTCTCAAGTATTAAAAAATGCCGCCACCCATAAAAACAATTTCCGTGGATGAAATGTTGACTCTTTTTTTGTTTTGGATAATAAAAGTGACATAATTATATTATTATCGGAAATTAAAGAAGTTCATTATATAACGGGAATCAATCATGATTCAATTTCTAAAAAGTCTTTGTGAAAATAAACTAACGCATGAAAAAGAAAGGAAAAGTTCCAAATTATAAAATTTTCTAATCTTATCGTAATTTATTAGACTATCCGCATCATATTAGCCTCCCGATAAATGTGAATAGACTTGCAATTTGCAAGAACCACTTGAGTTATTTAGTTAGGGATAAATTAGGATAAGAGGATAATGTATTTTCACTTTTTGGGTCATTTGGTATAATAATAATTGATAGACGTGAATTATAATGCAAAGAATATCAATATAGAAATTAGCGATGCAATAGTTATAATGTAAATATTATTTTTCATAGAATATTTAGTTAAAATATTGTTTTAAATTATGATTATATTGTTTTAATTTCTTTTAAAGAAAAATCGAGGGACTCCAATATATTTAAAATATATTAATTTAAATTTATTTTTTTATAAATATCAAATTTTAATTCTACTTCGAGATATAAAATTATGTGACTGTGAATTTCAATTATTACTTACTCCCTCTGTCCCAATTTATTATGACTTATTTTCATTTTTAATCAGTCCAAAAAAGAATGACTATTTCTATATTTTATTTTATTCTTAATGAAATAATTTATAGTCATACAAATATTTATAACTTAATTATTTTAGATCAAAAGTTTTAAAAGTCTTTCTTTCTTTTTTAAATTTTATGTCGAGTCAAACTACTTCACAAAAATTAGTACGTAAGGAGTATACAAGTTGATGCATTTCACATAATCAGTATAGGTTCACAAGGACCATCCTAAGCTATATAGTAGAAAAAAGATATGATTACACAACACATTAAACGTGTGGTGACTCAATCTATCAGTTGAATTAACTCTATGTAATGCCAAAGTGTGTCTCTGTAACTGAAACTATATTTGGTAATATTCAGCTTTAATTTGTATTTTTGTCTAATCTTTCCATATTTAGGATGTGTTCAGTAAATAAATTTTTACTTAGTTTTTTGTTTTTGGCATGCAAACAAAAAATTATTTTAAAAGTAAAAAATTATTTTAGAGGGTGTTGAGGGTGTTCATTCGAACTCCTTTAGTAAAAAATTATAATATAATGCTTTATGATATATATAAATTTTGATCTTTACACATTTGACAAGAAGTGATTCACTGATTTAGGGTGTTCACAATTTCACTTAAGATTCTAAGTTCAAATCTTAGATCTTGTATTTTTATTTTTTGAATCTTTTAATTAAAAATTTTAGATTCGTTACTGACTGAATGAAGTAATGTGAGATGATGTGGTGGGGGGAGGGAGAGGGCATGGAGGGTTGTGGTAGGCAGGGGTTGGTGTTGATGTTGGTGGTGGAGTGGATAGTTTTGAAAAATGGAGACAATGTAAAAAAAAAATTTACTTCATTTTCCTTATTTTTAAAAAGTTTGTTTTTTTAAAGGAAATATTTTTTAAAAATATTTAACCAATCAAACATAATTTTTTTTTTTAGAAAAATCCATACCGAACATACTCTCAAAGTTTAGTATTTCAAGCAATTTAGATTCATATCATGTGGATTCATTGTAGAATTGAAAACACTTTCAATAGAAAATTTTCTATTTTAAGATTCCAAATTTGAATTCTACTCTATTTCAAAAGACATAATTCTGTCTAGTTCAAATGTCTATCTAGTCAGTGATAAAAATTTGAATGACTATCTTATAAAATTTGTCAAGTTTAAGGGTTTATGTAGGTATTTAGTCTCTTTTACATTATCATATTATCCTAAAGGTATTTACACTTGATTTTATTTTTTTTAAAAAAAATATGGCATTCGAAATCTTAAAAATAAATTATATTACTTACAATGTACCAACGCTAGACCATAATCTCGACATATATAATATTGCAATTTTTCTTTAAAAATACTTTTAACTTCTAGGAATGTTTGATTGGTAGGATAGAATATATAAAGATATATCAAGGATTGAGATATCTCATGAGATTAACTATCACCTTTTATATAAATAGCTAATTACTATATCATTTTAGTACAAATAAAGAAATAAAATAGTTCTAAAACTAATTAAGATTCATAACTAAGCATAAGATAAAATAAATACATTTTTTATTTTAAAATTATTATTCTTATTCGATAAAGAATTAGGAGGGTGGGGGGGGGGTTGCTTACCCTAAAACAGAAAGGAAAAAACAAACAAATAAATTAATTTAGATCTATATAAATGCAATAATTCAAAAGTGTCATCACTAATAAGAAAACGAGGTTTTGCTTCTTTATTGTTTTGTTATTTTATTCAGATCCTAAAGAGATAAACTTATGTAACCTTTGGCAGATTGTCAATTTGTAATCTGTTATCCATTTGTTACGAAAGAGGAGTCTTGGTGTAACTGATTAAATTGCTATTATATGATTTGAGCTGTGAAAATGATCTCTTGCAAATAGCTTCACTAAGGGGGTTCAAGATATAAAAAAATAAACACGTGAAGAAGTCGAAGGGAATTCAACATCTACCATATCTAATAAGTTTTTTTTAACCATATTCAGATCATTATAATTTTCCATCGAAGGAGGTTCAGATGAACCCCTCAGCCTTAACTACTCCGCACTTGCTACTTGAAATGAAAGATTAGGCTGTTTACAATAGACTCTTATGATCCAACCTTTTTCGGACTTAATTCTCACATAATAGGAGGTTAGTGTACTAGGCTTCTCTTTTTAATTTGTTATTTTGAAGGGTTTTTTTTTCTTTTTGTTTTTTTCTGGTCCACAACCCTTCAATGGTCCCCTACTGGACCACATTTTATAAGCAATTAGACATACTAATATATAGATGTATTATGTGTGAAAAAACGTGTTCTACAAATAGAAAGAAAAAGAAGTAAATCAAAATATCTCCAAATGCAACATGTGCATGAAGAGATTAACTATAGTAGAATGATTGCTATCGACAATAATTATAGTGAAATGGTAAGTACTTTTTCATAAATTCGTTACTTCAAAATTTTGAATTTGCATGCCTTTCATACTTAATTATTGAGTTCAAATAGATCAGTTATACACATTTAATAGAGTTTTAAAATACAAATACAGGATTGGACAAAAAAATATCGAGATCTATATCAAATTCGTAACATATATCATAAATCCGCTTCTAGTCACAACTAGCTCCACATGAGGTCCATGCCAACACTCACATAGTCAGCAGTGAAGTCAGGATTATCACTAACAGAATTCAAAATATAAAAAAGTAAACATGCAAAAAGATTAAAAGAATTCATTATCTACCAAATATACATAATTAAAAAAAAATCAACCGCATTATA
Organism: Capsicum rhomboideum; assembly: GCA_031232105.1. Lineage (NCBI taxonomy): Eukaryota > Viridiplantae > Streptophyta > Magnoliopsida > Solanales > Solanaceae > Capsicum > Capsicum rhomboideum. The sequence continues at coordinate 5,094,560 of CP124710.1, read as the reverse complement.
TATGCAGCATAATTTGTTGATATTCGAACTCACTTGCGATTTCCTATCTCCACCTATGATTATCAACTTGTTCTGTAATCAATTATTATAGTATATATTTAACATGAAATCACTAACTCAAGATTAATCTATTAAGTGAAAGAGTCCATTCCATTCATAAACTCATTAATTATCAACACTTTATTTGTAATTATCAACTTATTACAAATAAATATTCTTTACAACCAATGAGTGACACAACTCATTTAGAAGTACAATTAACAAAATATTCTGACAAAGTTCACTAGTATTTAAAATCCAAATTCATGCACCATTTGGCAGAGTACAGAATTTGTACTCTTTCTATATGTGTTATATTAATAGTTTATATGTGCTAAAAATATTTTCTATTTATATATTTATTTAATTAATTTTTTAACCCCTAACTCCTACAATTCATAGTCTGGTCCCTTTGTGCACCAAATATTATCTATAGGTATACGTGAGGAAAAACGTTACATGCATGTACAAAATTGGATAAGATCCTATTCCTTGCTAAGTCAGTTTATAGGTCCACTTTTGTACATTTAAATCTCATGTTAACAGCAATAACCATACATTCTGGGTAATTTATGAGTCGGATTTAGGAAAAGTAGGATGTACGTAAATATTTATGCATACAAAAGGAAAATCTAAAAATATTATATAAGGGGATCATCGCTCCTTTTTAATATGTGGAGAGGGTATTATTTTTCAAACCTTTAAATGTTAGGGGGGGTAGAGTGGATTGACTCTAAAATATAAGGAACAACTTGCACCTCGAACTAATTATTTGGACAACTCAAACTTTAATTTTTTGGGCGCTATTTCTAACACATGTATAATATTAGCGTACAAGAATGTTATATATGCGCCTAATACGTGTATAATATTATTTTTTTGATTATGTTTATTTTTACATGTTTTATTTTATTTGCTTTTCCATTCTTCTTCCTTCTTTTCCTACTTTCCCCCATTTTTACATAGCCATGATAGAATTGGAGGCATACTCTCCCAAAATTAAAAGGTAGTATGTTAGTTTTCTCTTTAACCAGCCTTATGCTAATACGAGTTTAAATTAATCAGGATTTTCAAAACAAATATATGTACTCCGAATATTAAACATCGAGCAAAAGGTCAGGAAAGCCTCCTCCCACTATCCCCCATCGTTTACGGCTAGGATTACTGGGATATCTAATCTCATTCACTTTCCTAACTTTCATCTCTCAATGTCAATATCGGCCCAACAGAGTGTTTTCGTTATTGGTATTCTTTTCAATCTCTACGTAGTTTCTACGCCATGTCCAGTGTTGAGCCCTGGGATTTGACAACACACTTAAAAAGCCACCTACAGACGCCTTATACCCAATCATTTTAATTAACGATTGCATTCTTTGTATTAACGCGAGAGCGAGAGAGAGAGAGAGAGGCGGGTGGGGGGTGGGGGTGGGGGTGAGAGAATTATTTGCTCCAACCATTCATCAATTTTTTTTGTTTTTTGGCAAGACTCCAAGAATCAATTAAAAGGAAGGGAATCCAATTATATAAGAATCAAGTGTAAAAAGCTTTTTCCCAATTATGCTCCATCACAAAAAAAATTCTATGTATAATTGATACTACTATTTATTTCTTGTATAAATAATTAAATATTATGATTTATTTGGTAAAAGGAAAAGTCTATATTCAAAAACATTACATACATATAATAGCATGTAATATTTTTGTAGTTATTTTTGCTCCACTAAACTCAAATATCGTTTTAATTGGCACAATCCAACTCTGAATATACTTCAATCTCAGATGACGAAGAATCGACATCAAACTGTCAAGTATTCTCGTTGATATGAGCTCTTGGAAAAGATCAATTTATTTGTCTTATAATAACTTTTATCTGTTGAACGATGCTCCTTTCACTCTGCATCGTCGGATCACCAAAGCTAAATGTCCCACACAAATGTGTCACCAAAATGAGAAAAATGAAAGTGCCGCAATTGAATAACAAAATACCCCAAGTTTAATTTATGGTACAATTCACATTATTTTTTTTACGACTATCGATTACAATATTCATACACCAAACTTAATTCTTAAATTGCGAAAAAGTTAGTAATTTTTTAATTAAGATAAAATGCGTGTTTAAAGGGTTAGCATGAAATTAACGTGTTCTATCTATGGTAGGTGAGGGATAAGCACGATGATTTTTTAATTTATAATATTCTAAAAATAAATATTAAATTTAAATTTATTAATAATTGAGAAATTCTAAGTATTATAATTGCTTTATTAAAAGTCTAAAGAAAATAATGTATGACCAGACAACGAAAATTAATCAAAATCGATTCACTTTTGGAGCCCGTTTGAATAGGATTAAAAAAAATAATTAGCTTTTCAACTTAAATGCTTAAAATCTGAAAATAGTGCTTATAAATTAAGCAGATAAACATTTGGATAGAAATGCTGAAACTGAAAAAAAAGTTGTTGATGTATTTGGTAAACAAGTGTTGTTAAGCACTTTTTTGTTGTCAAAATGACTTAAATGTCTTTAAAGTTGTTAAACACCATAAATAAGTTGAATTATATAATTTTTAATTCAAATAATCCAAAAATAATTTCTATTTAAATGCACTTTCAACGTAAAGTGATTGTGTGAGGTAAATTCATTTGCAATATTATTATGGCTATTACTATTGCAACAGTTTATATCATTAGAAAATTAGATGAAGAAGCTGCTAAAGAGAGAGTGAAAGAAAACGATATATTTTAGAGCTACAAATGAAGGGTATTATTGAAATTATGGGAAAATATAAGGGATAAAAGAGTAATGTCTTGGTCAAACTTAAAAGAAATTTAAGCTAAAAAGTAAAAGGCTGGGATACCCAACTTATCACTTTTTGTTGTTTCGTTAATTAGTTTTTAGCTTTTTTAAAGTACTTTTTTATTTTACCAAATAACTAAAAAAAGCTACAAAAAAGAGATTAAAAGCTGATTTAACCAGGTTTTAACCCTATCCAAACGGGCTCTTAGTAGGCATTTGGACATGCGATTTCATACTTGTGATATGAAATCATGAGATGAAATCAACGTTTGTTCATGTGATTTCATATCATGACATGAAATCTCAAATTCTCCAAAAAACATGATTTGGGAATTTGAAATCATGATTTAATAATAATAATAATAATAATAACAACATACCCAGTATATTCCCACCACGTGGGGTCTGGGGGGGGGGGGAGGGTAGAAATCATGATTTAAGATTTTTCAAATACAAAAATGAACTCACAAGTTTATATTTTGTAAAAAGAACCCCACCATTTATATTTACCAACCATTTATTTCATATGTAAATAAAATTTATAGTTCATATTATTACTTTTACCAATCTTTAAACCATTTATATCTCATTTAACCATTACTCTCACCAACATATAACCTTGTTTGGCCATGAGAAATATTCAATTTTTTTTTGAAAAATCTTTTTATTTTATTTAAAAAATGATGTTTGGCCATAAAAACTCTAAATACAAATTGAAGTTATATTTGGAAAAGTGAAAACAAGTCTCAACTTGTTTTCACTTTTTTCTAATTTCAACTCCATCTTTATAGTTAAAAAAAATCTCTCCAAAAAGATATGACCAAACACAACTCCGACTCTAACTTCAATTTTTTTCTTTATTTTCATGGTCAAACGCCTATAAAATTTATTATTACTTCAAATCAACTCCTACTTTATCATTTATTATTCAGCAAATTTATCATTTGATCAATAAATGTTGTATTTTTTTAGAATAATTTTGTGATAGTGTATTATACTTTTGTTATGAACTTTTGCTTATTTGGTAAGATTGTATAAAGAATTGGAGCAATTTTGATAGTTTTCACAACTTATAAGGGTTTTTTATTTATAAGAAAAAAATACAACTTAAAATCTTAAATTGCATGTCCAAATAAAAACTTCAACTTCATCTCATATGATTTCATATCGTGATTTCAAATCATGATTTCATCTCACATGACCAAACGAGCCTTAGTGTAGTTTAGAACCGGAATGTTGGTCACAGTTCACGCATTTGACAGTTGACACTCGCCAATTGAAATGTTACAAGTAAAAAAAAGGGAGGAGTATTGATAGGGGTAATTCTATCATATTATCCTTTGAATATAATAAATGTAATGCTTTGGGAAATGTGTTGGATAATGAATCTTATTTAATGCTAAGGGTAAAATGGGTAGAAATGAGTAAATTATTCATTTGTTTTCCAAACGAGATAATTATTGTTGGATATTTATTTTTAATACAGTGACAAGTAAAGATGGACGGAGAGAGTAAGTAAATGTTAAACAAATTTCTAAAAAGTCTTTCAAATTTCTTTGTATTTTTCTGTGCATACATGAAAGTGTCCATTAATAAGTAATTATTTAATTAATGCTATTAAGTAATTTTATTTTAATAATCGTGTCAAATTCTAAAAATCACTAAAAAAGAGAATGGAGGGAAAACGAAATATTTGGTATAGAGTTTTCTACTTTATGTTAAAGAGACTCTTTCATTTTGTTTTTGCTAAATCTTGAAAGTTCCCAAAAGTGAAAGAAATTAACCAGAAAAGCAAAGAAATAAAACAAGAAGTACAAAACAAAACAAAACTTTCATCAATGGTGAATGTTTGTTACAGAAATGCACTCACTATTAATGTTAAATCTTCCAAACTTGTGTCATTATTTACACACCACAAGTCATATATTTTTTTTCATCAACATGGGTTACACACCACAAGCCACAAGTCAGAGGCTTTTCATCGATATGAGTTGTGGTGCAATGGTGAGATTGCTCCACCCTTAGTCAGAGATTTTGTGTTTGAGCTTTGAGTATGAAAAAAAAATTAAAAGCGTCATCCCCAGAATGGCCCACTGGACACCGAATGAAAAATAAAAAAAAAGTAATTTTTTCGTAAATTTTAAAATTGAAACTTAAAATTTAGGGGTATTTCATCATGAGAATTGAGAACATTTGAAAAAAGTAACTTTTGTTTTTAAAGTGAAAAACAATATTTGAAATTTTGTTTGGCCATGAATATAAATTGGAGTTATTTTTGAATGTTTGTGAGTAATTTTGAGGAAAAAAAAAATATATTTTTTCCAATTTCTTGAAAATTCAGAATAATTAAAGGGCCAAACACCCCTTTCCAAATTCCAAATATAACTTCAAGTTGTATTTGAGATTTTCATAGCTAAATGCTGATTTTCAAATAAAGTGAAAAATTCTACATCAAAGTTTAAAATGCTAGTTAAAAAAAAAAAGACTATTTCATACCAAGAGTTTAGGGGTCTTTTGGCATGTGAGATAAGGATAAAATCTTGATATAAAATTTAGGATCAAACAATCTGACTAAGGGCCTGTTTGGAAAGCCATCTTGGTAATTGAATTTGGTGTAATTGAATGTAATTATAATGTTTGACATGTTTGGTAACTTGGTTGACCAGGTAATTACTTGGTTAGCAAGTAATTGAGTGTAATTGACAGGGGGTTAATTACACTCTCAAATTCTCAGGGAGGAGCTGTGAATTGCTGGTAATTATATGGTGTAATTACAAGTTGGTTACTTTTTGATTTCTTCCATTTATTTTTATTTTAATTTCTTTTCTTTTTAATTTATTTTTATTTCTATTATTTTAAATTCTTTTTTTTTTTTTTTTTTTTAATATTTTTAGATTTTTTTTTTTTTTTTTTACTTTATTTATATTTCATTTCCTAACCTTTACCTCTTGTGATTTCATGCAATTGTTCGTATTATTTATTTTTCATTTAGCATAATTGTGTTAGTATTCTAATTTTTAAATTAAAGTAGAATTTATTGTCGAATAAGGTTGTAGACTTACGTTTTCCTTTTCTTTGAATTAAAATTATGTATGTCGTGTTGAAATTTAACATAAGTGTATTATTTTAATCTTTTTTGTTTTGAATTTTGAACTTATATTATATTTTTTGTCCCAATTTATTTGTTTTTAGTAGTATTGACTTGATATTTCACACAATATATATTTTAAATACTTAATCTAATATCCTTTTTAAAGTCCCTTATTTATCAAATATTAGTATTTTTTAATTTTTAATAATTAACTTTTATTTAAAAAATTTAATATAACCATGTAATTAAACTTATGCAACCAAACAGTACACTTGTAATTATATTGTAATTACATTATTACAAACAAACATGTATCAGGTGACTTTTCAAACATACTCTAAAGATAAACGAAGAATACTTATTATTCCACCGCAAAAAAAGTCTAATAAATTCCGTTTAAGAATTATGTCACGACCCCTTAATTTCCGCTGTTTTCTTGGCGTCACACAAATGTCTTCCCTAAGTCCAAACTTTTTCTCAATTTTCTTCTTAACATAAATCTATTCCCCGAAACTCACGCTTTTTCCTCATTTTTTTCCTTTGAATTTCTCTGAAAATCAAAGAAAGTCTCTGTTTTTTTTAAACTCAAATTAGTTAATTTTTTTAGTTTGTGGGTTTTGACTGTAACCAGAAAATCTCGTCGGAGAAGAATATTTTTAAATTTTGTGATCTTAAATTAAAAATATGTTAAATTTATTAAAATGTTGTTGATCCTATGATCTTAAACTTTATATGTTTTTCTTTCTTTTCCATATGTAATAAAAACTCTTTATTTTTCAATTTATTTAGTCTATTTTAACTTGTCACAAAATTTAAGCTAAAATGATCTTTAATTTTATGATCTTAAATATGCCATGTGAAAAATTAAAATTAATTAAGAATTTGCTAAAAAAGAGCATGATCATTTTTTTTAAAAATGAACTAAAAGGGAAATTACGTAGATAATTTTTTTAATGGAGGGAATAAATAAATAATAAATTGACTAGTTGTGGGCAACATACACCTATATAAAGAGTGAATAAATAAAAATCCCGTTTTTATCTCCCTTCTTCTCTTACCCTGTTTTCATACTTCTAGTTATTTTTTTCGGTTGTTCTCTATTCACAGAGTTTGTAAAGAGAGAGAAAGAGAAAGAATCATTTTTTTCCCCTTTTTTCTTTTATATCTTTTCTCTATTTCTCTCCCTCTGTGTTTTTTTTGTTTTGGTTTATTTGCATTTTTCTTGAATAATTAATGAACATGGAAAAAGGCTCAATGCAATCAAATCTTGATTGTTTTCTTAATTGTACAACCCCATTAGTCCCATCTCAAGTTCTTGCCAAGGTTTGTTATTTTCTCTTTTAAATTTTTGCCATGCGCGGGGTCTAGGGAAGGGTATGTCGTACGCAACCTTACCTTACATTTCTGCTAGAGGCTGTTTGTACGACTTGAACACGCGACCTCCTGGTCGCATGACAACAGTTTTTAATTCTTGATTGTGTGTATAATATGTGTTATATGATTTTTTTTTATTGTTGTGTTGTGTAGAGTGAGATAAGGAATTTGAATAGGTTATGGCATCCATGGGAAAGAGAGAAGGTGGAATATTTCAAGTTGGCTGATCTTTGGAATTGTTTTGATGAATGGAGTGCTTATGGTGCTGGAATACCTATTAGATTGGATACAGGAGAAACTTTGGTTCAATATTATGTTCCTTATCTTTCTGCTATTCAAATCTTTACCAGCAATTCACCTGCAAACTTTTTAAGGTAAGGTACCCCTTCTTGTTTTACATTCTTGTTATCTTAATTTGATCATAGCACTAGAGTTTGGTTGTTGTTTGGGTTTGGGGGGTTGGGGTTGGGTGGGGTTGTTGCTTCTTGAATGTATTCCTAAAAGTAGTTAAAGCTTAATGCTTATGGCACTATGTTGAGCTGGTCAAAATTTGGAAAGGTAGTTTCTTGTTTTCTGAACGGGAGCCTTGACGTAACTGGTAAAGTTGATGTCATGTGCCTAGGAGGTTACGGGTTCAAGCTGTGGAAATAGCCTCTTGCATAAATGTAGGGTAAGTCTGTGTACATCAGACCCTGGTGGTCCGGCCCTTCCGTAGACCCCGCGCATAGTTGGAGCTTTAGTGCACCACACTACCTTTTTAATGCTTATGCACTATGTTGAGCTGGTCAAAATTTGGAAAGGTGGTTTCTTGCTTTCTGTTGAAGTTACCATAGTTTTAGAATTGTTGTTTATTTTGGTGATCATGTGTTTCCTGAAGTTTAGTCCTTCATAAGTTTGTTGATTATAATACTAGAATTTGGTTTTGGATTGGGAGGTGGGGGATGGGGAGAGGGGGTGGGGGAGTGGATTCTTGCTTTTTAAATGTATTTCTTAAAATTGGAAAGTTGAATGTTTATGCACTATGTTGAACTGGTTAAAATTTGTAAAGGTGGTTTCTTGCTTTCTGTTGAAGTTAACACTGGTTTTAGAATTGTTGCTTTATTTGGTAATCATGTGTTTCCTGAAGTTTTTACCCCTTCATAAGTTTGTTGATTACTTGGTAAACCAACTAGGGTCAATAATTGTTATGCAGAAGAAGGAACAGGTACTGTTATAACATGTCAAATTACGATGATCGTGTAAAAATGTTGTGTTCTTTTTAGGGAGGAGGCTGAATCTGTTTGTGAGATGAGGGATTCTTTCAGCGATTCGTTAAGTGACGAGAGCGAGAGTGAAAAACTATCGAGGTGGGACGGATGTTCCTCTGAGGAAGGCGTAGCTGAACAAGATAGCTTAAGCAGAACGAATGATAGATTGGGCTACCTTTACTTTCAGTATTTTGAGAGAGGTACTCCATATGGAAGAGTTCCTTTGATGGATAAGGTATCATCTTTACCAAATCATGTCATTTTTATGCGATAAAGAAGTCTATATAGAGTTATGGAGTTGTTACCATGTTAGTGTTAGTTAATCTAATAGACTAATATACACCGTTTTATACAGTTTTGTTTTCCCGAAACCATCAGTAGCATAATATCATATCATATGATATAATTAGAAGCCTATGTTCTTTCTTTATGAAGTTAGGTTTATGTAATGCCACTTTATGATGATAGAGTATTAATTCCATGTGAAATATGTGGTTTGGATGTTTAAGATTATGTTTCTTTCTTTTGATTTACGCGAATCTAACACCAGTGTCGCCTTTCAGATTAATGGCTTGGCTGAAAGATACCCTGGATTAATGTCATTGAGAAGCGTAGATCTTTCGCCTGCTAGTTGGATGGCGGTTGCTTGGTATAGCAGCTTTTACTCTCTGTTTGCAACTTATCATCATGGAATATGTCGCTTATCTATACGACTTTTGTCAAATTCAAGAAATTTAGATGCATTAAACTGTGTTTCCATCCAAGTACTTATATAAGGTGACGTAAATTTTTATGTTTACATTCCATTAGTGGCCAAGAAGAATAAGGAGATCGTGTTTCCCCTGTAACATCTCCTATATGATACTGTGTCATTGATGCTTTATTCCGTTATTGTTGCTGACTAGCTTCTTTCTTTGCAACCATCAAATATGGAAAAGGGAATAAGGGAATGATTGGGTCACTAACTTTATTGAGGTGAAAAATATAGGTATCCGATATATCACATTCCCATGGGAAGAACCATTAAGGACTTGTCGACGTGCTTTCTCACTTTCCACACCCTTTCTTCTTCTTTTCAAGGTATTATTCCCCTTGTCCTTTGAACAAATGAAATTGCCGTTGCTTGCTTATATTCCCTTTCATTTTTCAAGCTTTATTCTTTACTCTACTAGTGTCTATTCGGAATATTCTTATTCCATATCCTTCCTCTTTTGTCCAGATATGGACCTTGAAGATGACATGGAGAATGGTAGTAGGAAAAGAAAGGAAGGGGAAAGCATCTCTCTCCCACCTTTCGGTTTAGCCACTTACAAGATGCAAGGTGATGTGTGGATTTCTGATAGTAGCGGAAAGGACCAAGAGAAGCTGGTGTCACTTTTTAGTGTGGCTGATTCTTGGCTAAAGCAGTTGGGGGTCCAGCACCATGACTTCAACTACATGAGTATTCGTCGTGGTTGATGAATAGCTTGAACGATGAAATCATCTTTGCACCTTAACAATTGGCCTCTTTGAGTTGTTGTTTTGTCACTTGAAAGCATGATCAGCCTTTGAATCGTCGATGCATCTTATGTAAAGGCATTTGGCTTTTAAGCTTGTGATTTCTGTGACTAGTTTTTGTATAGGAACGAGCCTAGCTTATAAGCGCGATAAAACTTGAGATGAAGCGAGAGACAATCTGTATATGTCTCTTTGTAACTGTGGACTAATTGGAACACATGATCATTAGAATGTCAATGAAGTCCTTTCTCTTGAATGCAGTTCAGACCCTTCATTTGTTTTGTGGTTCTTCTGCTTTGTAAAATTCTTATGCTAAATATGTCATCTTTATACAGAGAAAGATCTAATTCATTACTCCAGTAATTGGCTAAATTGCTAAGCAGATAAATTCGCAAGAAAAGATATTACTAAGTACACATTCATCTTTAATAAGAGGTCTTGAGTTTGAGCTTTGGGTATATAGTCGTCATTATTAGAAAGTATCTTTATCCTCCAATGAAGGACTTTTCAACGTAAATTCAAATTCAGTCGAGTCCAATGAGGGCCGGACACTGGTGGAAAGCCCAAAAGGCAGAAAGATAGTGCAAATTTTGATGAAATAGTTGAGGTGCGCACAAGTTGACTCGATGACAAGAGGTAATAGTGTTCGCATTGAATGAGTTGGTTGATAGTTTAATGAAAATCCCAAAAAGTCTAAAGCCTGACGTGGCCTCCCTTTTGTTGGTCTAAATTCTGTTGGCATACTTTTGCAAATTGCATTACAAGGTTCATTTTTTTCTTGCCTAAAAAGTATGATTTTTACTTATCTTGAATGAAGTAATTAATAGAATGTCATAGAGTTAAAAAAATATTTTTTATTCCAAGTGGCCCAACCTATAAATATTGTACTTACTCCCAAGGAATAAATTTTAATGCTAAGTTACAGTATTTTCTGTGTGGACTTGAAATATCGAATCCAACCTCTCTATCATCGTACAATAGGAGATGATAGCATACAAATTACTTTTCTCAGATCCTATTTGTGAAACTATATTTGATATTTTATCATTGTTATATCTGTGTGGACTAAAATAAAAATCTAGAGATAAGTTTGCTACAAGAGAAGGGGGTGGGGTGGTAATGGTAATTTTTTTTTTTTTTTCCCTAATCATTCGATATTTGAAATTTATTGATTTAATCAATTCAAATTCGCAGGAAAAACTTATTCAAAAGATAAAGTGCTCCTTACTAAAATTACATTATAAATGTTAATATAAGTTAATTGACTTTTTCCACAAGAGATTAGTGAAAGTAAACATAACAGATCTTAGAAATTAATGCAAAAAAAACTTTGTAGGACATTTTCTTATGTTGACATGAGATTTTTTCCTCTTTACTCTCACACAACTAGTGGCAAATTAAAGGCAGATGCACATTGTCAACGGAACTCTCACATCACCGACAAGAATTGTGGTGGGATAAATAGGATTTCTTCGCCCTTAACTAGAGATTTGAGTTTGATTTTTTTTTAAAAAAAATATTAGGAAATACTTTCTCCTTAAATGAGTTTCATGTAACACGAATTCGAATTAATCAGGATTCTAAAAAAATATCGAACGCGGAGTGAGATCCAAAAAATAATGTCACATCACTAATTAATGTAGTAGAAAAACAACATGCCATCTCTGGTCCATTTTAAGTGTCCTTTTAGTCAAATAAAATGAGTCCAAAATAAAGTACTTATCACTTTAGAAAATTAAGAAAATATTATTATTATTTTTTTCAAACTAAACCTTGTTCTGATAAATAAGTAATACAATATTTTAGAAATCTTCTAGAAAGTATTACTTTTTTATTTTTTGTTCCGGGGCCTTATACGATATTTAGAGCATTCTTTATCTTATATTTTTATAAGAGACTTTTTTTACGGCTCAAATTCGTGACTTTTTAATTATATGATAATAACTTTACCTATCACGTCAAGACTCTCGTTCACCAGCTTATTACGTCTGCTTTTTTTTTTTTTTTTTTTTTTTTTTCTAAAACGATGTTTAAAATGGACAGGAGGTTACATTATTTTAAAACTATGTGCTTGTACTAAATTCTTATCTGTTGCCATAGAATAATATTATGTTCTCACTTAAATTCTTAAATTATCTCACTACACAAGTCATGATTGGAAAAAAAGAAACTCTTGTGGAAAATATAAAATGTCCAACATGATTGGCTACAATAAAAAAACAAAATGGACTATTCACAATTTTAAAATTTCCTTCTAGTCCAGCATAATGAGAGACGGCTAGATTATTTTATGAAACTAATTAATTATGGTTGGATATTCATCGTTTTAATGATGACTCTATTGAGTGTTTATATTCACTAACTTATCGATCAAATTTATTTTTAAATTTGAACCAGCAAGTGATTCCCTATCCAAAAGAGAGATTAGTTGTTAGATCATGAATAAAATATGTGTTGGGTTCGAAATCGAGAGGGCGTCATGCGAAAACTTACAGTTGCAAACCATCAATGTGACAAATCAAATGACACATAAAATAATACTAAAATTTTAATATTATTATATGATTTGGTCAAACGACCTACATATAAAATAATATTGAAAAACATAAAACCTATTAGGAGAAAATCTTTCCCTAAACAAAACTCTCTTAATGACTACATTGTGGATGCTTTTTTGTGTTATGGTATGAGAAGAGGAGTCTTCTATTTGTAGAATTTCAAAACCTTTCCTACAATAAAGAGGTTAGCCAAATATGGAAGAATTTTATATTTTTCTTTTAGGAAAAGTAAAAGTAATTATGGTATTACTTTTATTTTCCTTCTAAGAAAAGTAAAACTTAAATTTAGTAAGAAAATCAGGAAAAAAACCCTAATAATACGAGATTGAGAGATAAGCAGTCGGCGGGAACCATACATCCATATTTAGTATCCCGCTCATCTTGTAATCATTTATCTACACTGTTCATTCTATTAGTAATTGATTTAACTTCTTCTTAGGATATATTTCCTCCGTTCTTAATTAGTTATCGTCTTTACTAAAAATAAATATTTCTTAATATTTGTCATTTTACAAAATCTAGGCATAATTAGTTGTTTGTTTTCATTTTTACCCTTAGTAATAAATATGGAGATATATTAATATAGTGCAAAAAAGAAAAGTATTAAATAAAGATGTGTAATAAATAAGGGTAATTTAATCAAATTACCTTCTACTTAATACTTTTCTTAAGGGGTGCGCAACTTAAAAAAGTTATAAATAAATAGAAACGGAGAGAGTATTTTGTAACTTACAATTTCACGTGACTTCAATAATTTTTGCTCAAACTTATTATATTTATTAAAAAATTCTTTTCACGTATGCTAGTAATGCACGGAGTCAATTCCTTATATTGTCACTCAACTAAGGAAAATATTTCACTAAAGTCATTTATCTTTTTTTTATTTCAATAATATCATTCAAATTTGTGTATGTTACTTACAAATCAATAATTGCTAAAAGTGACTTAAAAGTTGAGAAAAAATTATCAAAATAGTCCCTTTAAGTTTAAACTTGAATTTAAATGATCCTTATTATTTAACAATATGAAATACTAATAACCTTTTAACTATAAAAATAGTGAGTACAATTTTAAATCATCTTTTAACTGTGGTATTAAAACATAACAGAGTCCACCAAAAATTGTGATTTCTAATGTTATAAATATGCTCATATGTAATCTATTTATTTGAAAATTGAGGAGTTCAATAATAAAATAATGTGCTATATTTTACTCATTTTATGATTAATCTTTTTTATATATATAAAATAGTTCAAATTTAGTTGTTAGTTTCTTCTACTTCAAAAATTATTGTCAGAAAATTCATAATTGTTAAAGAACACAATGAATTCCTTTAAACAAAAAAAACTAGGGTCACTAGCTAGTAGAAGAAAATCGTATATAAATTTTTTAAATGATTTTTATAAGGAAAAAAAATATTGATACATATTAAAGGACATCATGATAACAGCATAAATTACGCGATATCAAATGAAATTAGGAGATTTAATATAATCATTATGTAATTTAAAAATATTACAATTTTCAATTTTTTAATAATAAACTGTAAAATATTACCATAACCAACAAAACAACAATACACCTACAGAGCACACAAAAAATAGTCCACCCACTTTCTACGAAGTTGCTGGTCTATTGTGCCTCAGAACAAACAAACTATACATTTTATCTTGGCTTTAAAAATTAAATACCTCTCCCAATTTTGAACAATAAATATTTCTTCTTCTTTATTTCATTTAATAATATAAGTACCTATTTTACGCTATAAATAAACACCCATGATTTGTGTCATTTTAAATGTATATTATGTAATTATCTATTCAACAACAACATACCCAGTGTATTCCCACCAAGTGGGGTCTGGGGAGGGTAAGTGTACGCAGTTCATACCACTACCTCGGATAAGGTAGAGAGGTTGATTCCGATAGGTCCCCGGCTCAGGACACATAACAGTAAAAAGTCAATATAAAAACAAAAACAAAGTGAAAATAACACACCAATAGATGATATTAGAAACAAGACACTCACAAAGTAGTACAAGACACTACGAATAGTAAACTATAAAACACACACATAATACTCACAACCACTAGCACAGCTACAAGCAAAGCACACCTACCTACTAGCAAGGACGCACTCCCATCTACTAACCCTCTACCCTAATTCACAACCTCCACACCTTCTTATTTAGGGTCATGTCCTTCGTAAGCTGTAACTGCTCCATGTCATGTCTAATCACCTCCATCCAATATTTCTTCGGCCTACCTCTTCCCCTCCTAAAACCATCCATAGCCAACCTCTCGCACCTCCAAACTGGGTCCTTCGTACACCTCCTCATCACATGCCCGAGCCATCTCAACCTCACTTCTCTTATCATTTCTTCCACCGAAGTTACTCCCACCTTCTCTCGAATAATCTCATTTATAACTCTATCTCTCCTGGTAAGTTCACACATCCATTGCAACATCCTCATCTCTTCCACCTTCAACTTTTGGATATGGGAGTTCTTGACAGGCCAACACTCCGCTTCATACAATATAGCCGGTCGGACTGCCATTCTGTAGAACTTGCCTTTAAGTTTAGGGGGCACCTTCTTATCACATAAGACTTCAGAAGCGAGCCTTCATTTCATCCACCCTACACCAATACGGTGAGTGATATCTTCATCATTCTCTCCATTTTCTTGGATCATAGACCCACCCAAGATACTTGAAACTATCTCCCTTCTAAATGGCTTGGGAATCTAGATTCACTACCATGGCCGCCTCATGCGTCAACTCACTGAACTTGTATTCTAAGTATTCCGTCTTGGTCCTCCTCAACCTAAACCCTTTAGACTCTAGGGTTTATCCCAAAACCTCCAACTTATTATAAACACCTCTCTGAGTCTCATCAATCAGAACTACATCATCTACAAATAACGTACACCAAGACACCTCTTCTTGAATATGCCGCGTCAAATTATCCATTACCAAGGTGAATAAAAAAGGACTAAGAGTCGATCCCCGATGCAACCCTGTCAAAATAGGAAAGTGCTCCGAATTTCCCTCACTGTCCTCACACGAGTCTTCTCTCCTTTCTACATATCCTTAATCGACGTAGTATACGCCACCGAAACACCTCTAGCCTCCAAACACCTCCAAAGAACCTCCCTGGAAACTTTGTTGTACACATTCTTTAAATCGATTAACACCATGTGAAGATCCTTCTTCCTCTCCCTATACTGCTCCACTAATATCCTCACAAGATGAATGGCCTCAATAGTCGAATGACCTGGCATGAATCAGAACTGATTCTCAGAAATAGTCACAATCCTCATCAACCTCAACTCTACCACCCTTTCCTAAACCTTCATAATGTGACTCAATAACTTGATACCCCTATAGTTGTTGCAACTCTGAATGTCACTTTATCTTTGTGTAGTGGAATCATTGTGCTTCATCTCCATCCTAAAATGACGTTAAACAACCCGTTCAGCCACTCCATACCTGTCCTGCCAGTGCTTTTCCAAAAATCTACTGAAATCTCGTCTGGTCCAGTCGCCCTACCCCTACGTATCCTACGAATAACAGCCTTGACCTCCTCAACTTTTATACGTCTACAATATCCTTGATCACGACACCTCTTCGAATGCTCCAAATCCCCCAACATAATACCTTTGTCCCCCTCGTCGTTCAAGAATTTATGGAAATAAGACTACCATCTCCTCCTAGTGAGAACGTCCTCTACCAATACTTGTTCATCCTCCCCCTTGATGCACTTCACTTGGTTAAGGTCACGATCCCTTCGCTTCCTAGCCTTGGCAAGCCTATACAACTTCTTATCTCCCCTTTTTTCTCCTCTAATCCAATATACAAACTTTCGAAAGCTACTGTTTTAGCCGCCGTAACCGCTAACTTAGCCTCTTTCCTAGCTAACTTATACTTCTCCCTATTCGTCCGCTTCTCCTCTTCATCCTTACTCTCAACCAACTTTGCGTACGCCGCCTTCTTAGTCTCCACCTTAATTACTTTTAACTTCTCCGTTCCACCACCAGTTCCCTTGGTGCTTGCCAGATCGGCCTCTCGAGACCTCTAACACCTCTCTAGCCAACTCCCTGATGCAACTGACAGTCGTTTCCCATATACTATCCCCGTCCCCTCTACTCTCCCAAGCCTCCATAGTCACCAACTTCTCCCCTATCTCCCGCACACTATCCAACGTCAAGCTACCCCACTTAATTCTGAGTTGATCCTCCACACCCCTCTTCTTTCTGTCATTCTTTATTTAATTATCTATTAAATAAATAAAAATTCTAATTTATGAAGTAAAAACGTGAAAAATAGTTGGAGGCCTATAATATTTCATGTCAGAGAATAAGGGCTATTTTAATTCAAATTTCAAACATAAGGGGCAATTTTGGTCATTTTTCTTTCATCTTTTAAGTCACTTTTAGCAATTTTTAGTTTGTAAGAAAAATGCACAAACATGAATGATATTATTGGAACAAAAAAAAGATAAATAACTTTAGTGAGATATTTCTCAAAATTGAGTGACAATATAAGGAATCCACTCTAATACATGCCATGATTAAAGTCATTCAACACTTTAGTTAGGTTTCGACTTTTGGCATCCATTAATTACTCCATGGAAGTACATGGAATTCATTATCTTGGACTTTTACCTAATCTTTTGTTCCAAGGATAATGTACTAAGAACAAAGTAGTACTCCCTCTGATCCAAAATAAGTGAATTTCTGCCTCAATATACACCTATTAAGGAAAAAAAATTAGGATATAAATTGTACTTTACTTTCCATTTTTACCCATTTAGATATTATCACACTACTCTTGAAATTTCAGCCACATTAAAATAAAGTCAATTAAGTCTCTTGGAACTTATAAGAAAGTGATGAAGGATAAAATTGGAAGAAGTTTCCAACATGTCTCTTGAAGAATGAACAATTTACTTATTTTGGACATTGAAAAATAGCTCAAAAATTCACTTATTTTGGACTAGAGGGAATAGTACTTCCTCCGTCTCAAAATATTTGACATGTTTATTAAAAATTTTGTCTCAAAATAGCTGTCAGTTTAAAATATCAAGAGAATATTAATTATTCTTTTTCAACTTTAACCTTAACATTAATTATTCTAGAATTAAAAGACACACTAATAGATAAAAATTAAAGAATTAATAAGGGATATATTAGTCAAATCACAATCCTAATTAATTTTTCTTTAAGAGTTGTGCAAAATCTAAACCTGTCAACTATTTTGAGACGGAGAGAGTATTAATCAAGCACTTAATTGTGTGCCAATTTTTTACTAATTAATGTTTTAGATAACCTTGACTTCTTGAGCATAAGAAAGTTCCACTTTGGAAAATTATGCCACTAATTAAGCTAGCTCATAATCTAGTGTTGTCTATGGAAGTTTTCCACAATACTTGTAATTTCAATGTTTTTTTTTATTTTTCAATTCAGTATTCAGTATTCGTATTAGGGTTTGATTAAATTCGACATATTACAGAGAGCCAGATTTATTAAACATTTTATTGTTTAAATATATGCGTGTTCTATTAAAATTGTATTGTTACTTCATATTTGAGAATATATATCTAAAATAGTTGAGCTGTAACATATTTTCTACGTAAAGAGATCAAAAGCGAATATTTAAACTAATTAAAGATTAAATATGTTGAGTCATAAATCAAATGAACCAAAATTAAAATTGACCAATAATTGAGGAACCAAAAGTGGTATCTCCCATTCTTTGTCTAATTATTTTACTTGTGAATATTCACAAATAAAATTCACCATACTTATTAAGTAAGCTACCACTTATTTATTCATGTATCATGTTCAGCTTGTATTATGACTCCATATTTGACTGACATAATATAGTTCTAAAATAGTACTTCCTCCGTTTAAAAAAGAATGACCCTTTCTCTTTTTGGCAATACTTTAATTCCAACTTCTCACATGACATGTTTAGGACCACAAGATTAAAGGACATTTTGGTATATTTGACACAACTTTAATTTATAACCACAAGATTCAAAAGTCTTCTTTATTTTCTTAAACTCCGTGTCAAGTCAAAATATGTCATTTTTTTTGAAACGGAGGGACTACATATATAATATATTTCCTACATAAAGGTGTCAAAAATATACATTTTTATTTATTCAAAAGGTTAAATATGTTGAATCATATACTATAAGGGTCAAAAATCAAAATTTATCAACAATCGAAGTATCAAAAATGCTATTATATGTTCACATATTCAATGCAATCCGATAAGTGAGGTTTAGGGAGGATAATGTGTATGCTGTCTTATTCTTATCTTGTGAAGATATAGAGACTATTTTCGGTGGACTTTCGACTCAAATAAAATATAATAAATTCACGTATGAGAAAATTTAAGTAATATAAAAGAGAAGAGTACAACTATAAGACACTACTATATTTTTTACAAGTTTGTTATATTGAATTTTTAATATTAAAAAGAAATGAGCCTGAATATGGATGAATTTCATTTTTGGAGACAAAGAACATCATGTTATCTTAAAAGCACAACCACTAACCATATGGCAATTGGAGAAATTTTAGGCAACCCCCAACAAACAACTCCTACATACACATGGGGCATGTTATTTCTTTTTCTAGTCAATTTGCCAAGTATGCAATTTGTTGTGTGTGGCACTTGTTTGTATAATTCAACTAGGAAATGAATTATGTAATCTACTTTTTGGGAATCATGGAAATGAGTGCATGATGAATATTTTACCTTTTTTGGTAGAATTTAATTTCTAAAAGTTTAATTTCTAAAATTGAGAGTGAAAGAATTTCTACATTATGAAGTTATTTAAAAAGATAATTACCAGTTAATAACCTGAAAATAGACTAAGTTTTATAATATAATATATACATTATTAGTATAAAAGTTATGTATACTTAGATGCGGATGTAACACTCCAATTACAGATTTATCAGAATCAAGAATTTTTATGCAGATATGGAAATCTTCTAAAATTTCAACAAATGTTAAATCTTACGACTGGCTTTTTAAAGTATGAGAAATTCAGTACAAAAAAATTTAAAAATTAAATCCATCAAATTTAAATAACTTGATGATTGGACAGGACCAGTATTGGAGACAATTTTAGAAAATAATTATACTAAGAGAAAATTTCATAAATAGTGCTATTAAAGCTCATTTTTGTTAAAAAAAAAAAAATACGTGAGATTTGGCTTTATTTTAATACCTAACGTGGCACTTTGATTTCAAAGCTTAGAAGAATATATGTTTCCGAGCGTATTCGATAGCTCATTCTAGTTGAAAATCTTGCGAATACAATACCTGATTTGCAATTGTATGTATATGTATGTGTGGCGGTGACACTTAGGGGTCGTTTGGTAGGGTGTATAAGAATAGTGCAAAAATGGTGTATTAATAATGCTTATATTAGTAATACTTGTATTAGTTATGCCCGCGTTAGTTATGACTTATGTTTGCATTTTTTGATGCAGTGTTCGGTTTATTGTGTTAAAAATAACATTAATTGCATAATTTCTAAAAAAAAAATTTTTTTTTTTACAAAAATACACTCCATAATTATGGTGGAAAGGATGTGGAAAATATTTTGAGGGACAATTATGATTTTAAGCATACTAATGCATGCATTAGATTCATTGCATTACTAATACCAAAAAATTTCATGCATTAGTAATACACTCCCTAATACTAAATAAAATGTATAACTAATACAAGCATTAGCAATACATAGGATGAAAAAGTGTACCAAACAAGGTATTAGTAATACACAAAGTTAATGCATGCATTATTTTTTTGAATACACTCTACCAAACGACCTCTTAGGATTTAAATTAACTTTTTTTTTTTAATTTATTGAAAAGAAATTAAAGAAAAAATATTTACTATAACGACAATAATATATCTAACGTAGTCCCACAAAGTAGAGTAGAAGAAAAAATATTTATTTAAAAGAGTTTAATAGTTTTAGTAATTAAATATAATATATAAGAGTATGATATAAAATGTATAATTTCTTAATAAATGACAACTAAAGTGATCCGAGGAGGAAAACAAATAGGATTATCAAGAAGAAATAAGTGCGCAATTGCATCCACTCAAAAAACAATGCAATGCAACAGGGAGGCCAAAAAAACAACATTTTCCACAAATTAAAGGGTAACTTTTAAGTGTATATATGCTATAAAATTACATAATCTCATTATGCTATGTAGGTTTTTTTTTTCAAAGTATTATTATAAAGAGTAATACATAGGTCGAGATGACTACATTGAACAATTTTTCCTTAATTGAAATGTCACTTAGGTTTTTGGTCCAATGACATGACGACATTAAAAGTTTGTGGAATTGCCAATAAAAGTTTGGTACTTGATCAATCACTAATTGCTAAAAATTTCCCACAAAGGGTGACTTTTTGGATGTGTTAGTCTTTATGATGTTGGTTGAGTTTTTAATAGTTGACTAAATTTGCGAATACAACTTAAAAAGGGTTCGAAGAAAGAGAATTACAAATGCTGAAAGTGGTTAGATTTGCAAAACGGTCTATTTTTCGTGCTCACTTTGTAGCCTAACTAATTTAGATTCCGCTGGAAAAACTTACTTTGAAGATTAAAAAATTTCCTAGCAAAGGCGACTCTACTGGTATGACACAAACCTGAAACCTTGTGAAGAATGGATTTTGGGCCTAGCTCAATCTCAAAAGCTAGCTCATGGAGGGAGGATTGTCCAAATCCATATAAGGAGATCAACTACCTATCCTTTTTCCGATGTGGGACTCTTAACAAACCTCTAATTATAAATTAAGAAGTCGATAACATTAATGCAAAATATCAATTTGTCATAGAAAGTAAAGTTTTAATCACTTACCAGCCAAGTTCTAACTCTAGATCCATAACGTCGTTTATGCAAAATTTTTGTGTACGCCACTGCCTCTTGTTATGGCCTTTTAACTTTTCTCAAATTATTTCCAAAAAAAGAAAAAAAAAAAAAAAAGAAAAAAAAAGCACACTATAGATGTGGTTGCTAGTATTATCAACCACAAATATGATTATTTGAATATCGTATTCTTGGTCAATATTCTATCACACATACATTTACGATTGATACAAATGTTTGGTTCTATTAGTTTAATCCTTATTCAATCTTTTAAAATTTATCCAACATTATGGGTTACACTTAATACATGTCACTAATTCAGTAATTAACACTTCTTTCATCTATTCAATAACATTTACAGTTTAATTATACCTCAATCTCAAGCAAGTTGAAATTGACTATATGAATCTTCACTGTCTATGTCGCTTCATTTAAACTAATCTCAATCCGATATTATACAAAACAAAATTAAGAATAAAAGTTAAAAAGCACTACAAATTTTCTATATTTCCCACTAGTAGCATTTAGAGCTATGACAGGACTAAAAGACTCCTAGAATATTTGGACCAATTAACATTGAGTAGCCAAAACCACCACTTTATGTACAAAATTCTTCAGGTTTGGCTATTGGATGTATCTATATCATTTTATAATACTCTCCCCTTAACCTATCTTGCTCAGTTTCTACAAAAATGTTGCCGCACACGTGTCGGATCCTTAAGAAATACACTCATATCCGATACGCACCCGTCAACATTATTGAAGAGTCCGAGCAACAGTCTTCAACTACTCCCTTGGGATAGCAATTTTCTAAATCAAATAGACAATCTGCAGAACGTGTGAGCATGAGAGTCCTTTCTGCTATTTTATAGAGGGGAATGAGAAGTGTGTGTACTATATCAAGTTGAATGCTGGCAGATCTTCTATTCTTTGTATATCATCTAACGATAATTCCCTCTCTAACTGCGTCCTCGTCGCTTGTAAAACGTCCTGATGGAATGTTGCAAAAAGCATTTAGTAGAATATATAGAAGAGAGTAAGTAACAAATTGTGAAATATTCGCTTCTGTTTAACATATACTACAATTTAACTTCACTACTCTGTCATCTTTGATAGCAAGAGATCAAACTGCACATTTCGTTTTCACATGCCTTTTTCATCTATGTTCAAAGTTCTGTGGAGCTCGAGAGTTTATCTGAAACAGCCTCTCTACCTTTGAGGTAGGGGTAAGGTTTACTTACACTCTACCCTCCCCATACCCTCGCTTTGTGGGACTACACCGGGTATGTTGTTGTTGTTGTTGGTCTAGCACCTTTAAGGGAAAGAAAGCATGCAAGCATAGGTGTGGTGTGTAGGTAGACTAACTATTTGTGCTAAAGAAGTGACTCTTCTCCAAACAAGCGCAGTAGACGTAATATGGAGTAAAGATTGAGGTACATTTTTACGAAATTGTTAACACATTGAAACCCTTCATCTCCTACGTTAGTTTAGCAAAGGGCATTCCAATGTGCATTACCAGCAAATTTCTACACCTTACCGGACTTATGAAGTGAAGTCACACAGAAATGAAAGATGTGTTTGAAACAAAGGACCTGCATGTTTAATGCTTTCTCCTAAATGATACTAGTATTCAATCATAAAA
Source organism: Capsicum rhomboideum (assembly GCA_031232105.1). NCBI lineage: Eukaryota > Viridiplantae > Streptophyta > Magnoliopsida > Solanales > Solanaceae > Capsicum > Capsicum rhomboideum. Next base: position 5,071,409 of record CP124710.1, on the reverse strand, counting down.
TAATCAGCATTAACATTTCATAAAGGCGGAATACAGAAACAAACACTCAAACTTGGCCAGCTGACAAGTAAGCACTCCAACTTTGAGGGTGCACATCTAGACACCTCAACTAACAACTAAACACTTCAACTCGTCCCTACAATGTCTTGTGGACACTCAGCGCTGACGTGGCACATAAATTTTGGAGGTGTCTAGATGATCATTTTATAAGTTGGAGTGTTCAACTGACACAATAGAGACGAGTTGAGGTGTTTAGATGTGCATACTCAAAGTTGGATTGCTTACTAGCTTACTGAGGCCAACTTTGAGTGTTTGGTTATGTATTGTGCGTTTTCTAAAATCACTTGCTTTGCTCTTAACATAAGCTCATGACATGTTCCTCATATGGTAAACATAGCCTATGTGTTACTCACAGTCTCACACACATGCGGAGAGAGAATGAGAGAGAGAAAAAGAGAGTGTATACATTAAAGTCCATATACGAAGCATGCATAGCCAGCCACTGTGCATCCATCATTGCAAATGCTATACAGTATAGAACATCAAACGCCTCGTCATCTTCTGCAGTATTTTATTCAGAAAGCAAGTTCATCTAGACAGAACAGTGATTCACAAGTACTTAAATTGATTTTCTATGTACCTGACTGGCTTACCTCCTATTAACTTAACAAAATTTAATCCTGGAAGACACTTTGGTTTTTCTGCAAGAGAGAAAAGAAGTATTAATGTCGGTTCATATATTTCAGTTACTCTAAAATGCTGACGGTACTTTTATTCTAAGCAATAATACAATGTTTCCAGCTGAAAGGCAATTCAGATACTAATATAGAAAACGAAGAATCAGAGAATAACCAGCCATGTCTATCTCCGGCCCACAGCATCGTAAGAAATAATAGCTAGGGTAAGATGTACTTATTGATATCTGAAAGCAGTGGAGACTGGAGATGGTATATGTTGCTCGAACTCTCCATAAACGTTGTTGTGTGAGTCAGATCCTTGAAAAATAATGCACTTTTGCAGGATCCTACACGAGTCAACAACATTTTTGGAGAGTACGAGCAACATAGGAGATGACTTTTAATCAGTATGAATTGCTTAAAAACATTAAGAGAATCCTCAGAAGAATTGTCAACATTTAGCGTTTCTAATTTTTGAAAAGCATTCACACAATCGCAACACACTATCCACCTGAGAATAAGTCGAGCATCTGAATCAACATGAACGTAACATTAATCCCAGCAACTGCAAATGGATACTCCCAGTTTGCTCTCGATCCACTTTGCTTGAAAAGCAACCTATGAAAACAAGTCTTGATTTTGAATATCCACAATTAGTTATGTTATTATGTGAAAATCATACTACGAACACCAATCCTACTGAACAATTTAAGCTCTTCGCAGAACAGCCGAACAATCATTACCGGATATCTTGTGGCAAAATACAGCAAATTCTCAAGCGAAATAAATCCACAACCCCTGCAACAAGAAGCTTTTACAAATGAGACAAGTACCTTAAGACTACTAATGAGATATTGAGATGCATTCAAGCACATCTCAGTATTACTTTCCATAGGGATATTTTAACAAAGTGTCAAAAGTGAACAAGGTGATGAATCACTTTTCTCTAATCCTTGGTTATCTACTGATTGTTATGGAAGTGCCATTAGACGATTGCAAATGCAAAGTTGGACAACCTTCTTCTCTAGAGATGAAAAGCAACATCACTCACCACTCATGTTAATTGTTTTTCTACAGTTGAAAAAAATAAACTATCTTCTCGTTCAAAGAGGTGTTACACATTTCTTGCTACAAAAAGTGACAAAAGTATCGACGTGTCTTGACAAAACAATTAGCATCTTAAAAGGGTGAACTTGACCTGAAGTCAGTTGATGGATTTGCTCCTTGCCAGCCCATATCTTTCCATTGCTCAGAGATCAAACTTTGAAGCTTAACATTTGGAAATGCTGCATTCCATAAATCTTGAAGAGCTTGCTGAAAATTGGAGTCAGTTATGTTCTAAAATACAGGTTTAACCAGAAAAAAATAAATGAGATTATAAATCAAAAGAGATGCTGTACAGTTACACAGAAAATCCAGAAGTACAAATTTTCCAACTTTTATAAACTAAGTTACTACTCTGATGTGATGACAAATACTGATATACTAGTTAAGATAAAATGTAATAAAATAGATACATCGGTGCTTTTCCATGAAATCAGAGAGACAGAATGGTTTTGTGATTTCTTACAAAATTTCAGCATATTGAATTGATGAGAATGCCCATGGCATATGCAAAATACATCTATCTAGTATAACGATTTCCATAGGAAGTGTACACAACTACATATATTTTTAAAATATGTTGTTGATACATAGTAAAATAAAGCAAAAGGTAGATAACTTGGATCAATAAATATAGTATTCCATGTTCCTTATGAAGAAATGTCTCTACGTGACGGTAGCAAATTGTAATTTCACCATCTATAAAGGTTTAGCTTTTCATGGTAACTATGAACCAAAATTAGCACGAAATAAAACTAGAACAAGAATTTTGGAAATACTTGATGATCTAGGCGTGTTTCATCAAAAGGTACTCCTAGCCGTTCTTGAAGCCTGTGTAAGCTTTGTTCCTGGCAGAAATTAATTATACATGCAAAAATCACAATGTTAAGAAGGAATAAATTACAACGGGTAGTAAAATGAAACTTCCATAATAGTCTCAACAAATTTCCACCAACAGAAAGAACCAAAGGCCAACATGGTACTCTGGTTTACCTGAAGAGGAGTTAAAGGGTAGTTAAGATATTTATTGCTTCCAAGCCGTTTATTGCTCGAGCGGTTGAAGATTCCTCCTATCCATGCCCGTGGTCCAACCATAGCATTAGCTACAGCCATCAAAATCTGATAAGTGAAATGAACAAATAACAATGGAAATGTACATATTAGTCACTTAGCATATTAAGTAAACGGAACAACAGCCCTAACAAAAAGGTAATCTATCAGGTGCTTCTTGAAGTTTATAGTGAAGTCGTTCTTTTCACTATGCTTCACGATATTCTTCCTGACAGTTTGCTCCATGCACTAGTCGTTAATGCCATTCTCATCGGCTTATCCTAATTAGGCCGTTTACTTGCCCTGTTGGATTTATCCAGCCTCTGAAACTAAAATATAAAGACTTCTTTCTGGATAGTAATACTGGTAATGAAAGATGCTCAGCCTCGTATATATATAGCAAAAAGAGATTTGACATCCAGAGTATTTTGTTAGAAGAAAATTACCGTAACATGGCTTATTAAGCAGAACAATTTCTGTTTAGACCATCCCGAAACTATGTATAAGAAGCACAAGCATCATAAAATCACATATTTGTTGTACTATGAAATTAACAAAAAAAAAAAAAAAAAAAGATTTGAAATATTAGATTACACTCCAGTTGCACTACCTAGGACAGGCTTTTTTCGAACAGTAGGCAAAAACAATACAGATGTAGAGATCGTCAATGAAATCATTTAGGTGGTACTTAGAAAAATAATTTGCACTCACTAAAGCACTGAGCAAACTGTGAAATTACGTGTGGAGGATTATGTGACCATGCTGCCTCGTCCTCATCTAGCTTCTTTCTGTGCCAATTACTTTCATCTTCATCAGCCTGAATTCATAGATTTTGTGAGGTAATATTAGAATAGAAGTGCATTCTGCTTTATTATGAATTGCTAATGGAAGTAAATTACACAACTAAATGAAACTGTGACAGAATTCAAGCATATAATGTTAAAAAAGAAGTGCATGAAGATATAGCTGTCAATGACTTGCCTGTCTGTCAAAAAAAAAAAAAAAAAAAAAGAGGAAAAGGGTAGCAACATAAAGAAACATAACGTAATCTAAGAGGGTTATAGGCATGAAACGTAGAGACAAGCTAAATCCTCAAGTTGCACATCGCTCATAGCAGAGTGCAGCGGAAAAATTAAAACTATGATTTCAAGAAAGTTGCAAGTTAACCAAGAAATCAAGCGTAGGAGGAACCATTAAGGATATCACGATCAAATCTTGCCCAAGAATAACCAAAACAACCCACACGGCCAAAGGATTCAAGAATGGCAATGTGAACTGATGAAACCTTTACTTCAGTCCCATCAACTATGATTGTATTTGTTAACGGAAACTACTACACCTCAAGCCCAAACTAGTTGGGGTTGGCTAATACAAATCATCAACATCCATTTCGTTCAATTTGACCCGTTCCACTCAACTATGCTTGCATTTAACCAAGCTATAAACAACCAAAGTTCCAGACAACTAAAATGATGCCAAGAAAAAGAACAAGAAGAATGACGATAACCAAAGGAGGCCTAGTTCAACTATGCATGCATTCAGCAAAGGAGAAACCATTGAGGATATCAAGATCAAGTCTTGCCTAAGATAACCAAAACAACCCACATTTCCAAAGAACACAAGAATGGCAGTGTGAACTGATTAAACCTATCATTAGTCTCATCAACTATGCTCGCATTCATTAACGGAACTACTACACCTCAATTCCCAATTAGTTTGGGTTCGCAAATACAATCATCAACATCCATTTTGCTCAATTTGATCTGTTCTGTTCACCTACGCTTGCATTCATTAACGGAAACTGCTACACCTCAGTCCCAAACAAGTTGGAGTCCACTAACACAAATCATCAACATCCATTTTCTCAATCCGACCCGTTCCTTTCGACTATGCTTGCATTAAGCCAAGCTAAATACCCAAACTTTTCAACAAAATACAAGGATTCCAAGAAGATGAACTACTAGAGGAATGAGGACAAAAGAAGCTTACTTTGTGGTAGGAGGCACAAGAAAGAATGCATTGGCTAGGCCTTAATCTCATTAGAAAGAAAAATTGTTGGAAGATCAAATTTTTCCCAAAGTTTCAAACAGAAACTAAAAGGGTTAAAGCAGAATGATAATAAAGAGTTGTTCAAATGATTACATCAACCCATGCTTCCTTCTTACATTTTCAAACTATCATCATTTCAATCCTCAGTCTTTACTTCTAACCACCAAAAATTATGTAACCCCCAAAAAGGGAAAAATAAAAAGGAGAAATTGGAGATTAACACCACAATCAAAGGGAACTTTTGTTTAATTGCCTTCATTATAGGTGCACAATTATGGAAAAAGTTAATCTAAACGGTAATCTAGATGCTTCCTCTTTTTCTACATCCAACAAATAACATCATTGCATGAGACAAAAAGAATAAAGTTTGCAAATTGCATGCATATACACAACAAAAAGGGTACCACCTTTTATTGACATATAATAAGAGAAATTCCTGTTCTTGATTCAACAGTTTTGGACAATGGGAAAATCCAAAGAAGTCATAAAGTTTGCACATTTACAGCCAACATAAAAAAGGGTACACTCTTAATATAGCCTGGTGCACTAAAGCTCCTACTATACACGGGGTCCGAGGAAGGGCCAAACTACAAGGGTCTATTCTACACAGCTTTACCCTGCATTTTTGCAAGAAGCTGTTTCACGGCTTGAACCCATGATCTCCAGGTCACAGAGTAGCAACTTTACCAGTTAGCTCCCCTTAAGGTACCACCACCCTTAATATAATAAGAGAAATTTGTGTTCTTGATTAAACTGTTCTGGGAAATGGTGAAAAGCCAAAAAAGGCATAAAATTTGCATATTTACAGCATACATAAGAAAAAGGGTATCACCCTTTTGTATAACAAGAGAAATGCATGTTCTTGATTCAACTGTTCTGTGTAATGGCTGAACCCAAAAAAGACATAGAGTTTGCACATTTACGCACCCAACCCAAGGGTGTGGCCTAGTGGTTAATGACGTGGACTGAGCAACATGATGTCTCAGGTTCAATTCCTAGACCAAAATACTAAGTGATTTCTTTTTTATCTATTCTTGCCTTGATGGACACAGTTATGTTACGTGATATATTTTACCGTTATGGGAGGTGACAAATATCTCATAGAATCAGTTGCGCGTAAGCGGGTCCAGACACCACGATTATTAAAAAAAAGAAAAAGAAGTTTCACATTTACAGCATGCATAAGAAAAAGGGTATGTACCTTTTTTTAAGGTATAGATAAAGGCAAATTCATGTTCTTGATTCAACTGTTAATTCAAGTAGGAGATGGTAGATAGCAGAAGTGATGGAGAAGGGAGGAGGAAGAAGGAGGAGGAGGAGGGGGACATTAGAGAAATGGAGAAACACATTGTTGGCTTCCATAGCCAGACATGTTGCTAAAACATTGCCTAAATTATAGGTAAGCCATTTTTGCAGATTAATTTACAATTGCACATGTTAAGCATTTCCACCCTTCTTACCTAATTGTCACATAGGACTCCACATATATGCATACATTGAAGGACATAAATATCAACCGAGGGCAAGTTAAAGGAGATATTTATACATTATGTCATTATTATTTGACATTTAAATAACTGAAAAGATAAAAGATGCCTTTAATCTATCATAAATAGTTTAACAATGCTCTTCTTCCACTTATATTAGATAAAAAAAAGTGTAGCCAACAATATTTTAGGTTTAAAAATACTCTTTTTTAACGACAGAATGACTTAGTCCGAAGAATGACATAGTCCGAAGTTCAAAAGGTAACTTTTTGAATTAAAAATGTCATATGTCCACTGAAATTTGAAATAGACCAAAAAAAACAAAACATTCATACCCAAATGTTTTGCCCAATTGTGAGCCCTGGTGGTCAATACTATAGGCAAATAGTTGAAACAAAAACAATTTTCTTATCATTTTTTAAATTTTTTCTAAAACTAATTTACAGCTAAACGATAGCTTTATTTTTTTTACTTTTTTTGAAAATTGTTTAGAGCAAGACAATTTGCTCTTTGATTTTATTTTTTTCTTTTATAAAATTTTCTAATGGCTAAATAACTGGACATTAACGTGGACAAAATAAAATAACTACACAAAATCTGCAAAAAAAAAGTGTAAAACGGGGACATTAAACTCTGATTTTTTTTTTCAAAGACAATTTAATCTATATCTATCTATAATTTATATCTATATCTATAATCTATAATATATTAAATGGAAAAAGGTCAAATATACCTCCGAACTTTCAGAAATGGTATGCAAATACCCTTCGTTATACTTTTAGGCTGTCAATGCCCTTGCCGTCATACTTTGGGCCATATATACCCCCAAACTTTCAAAAATGCTATTTAAATACCCTTTGTTATGCTTTCAGGCTGTTAATGTCCTTACCGTCATACTTTTGGGCCATATATATCCCCGAACTTTCAAAAATGGTATGTAAATACCCTTCTTATACTTTTAGGCCATATATACCATTAAGTTACCAGGAGAGACACATGGCATTATCTCAATGTATATACCCATTTTTCTAATTTTATCTTACCTGAAATTTAAAAACTCATCCATATCATCTTATTTTATCCTAATTAGACCCGACTCGTGATTCTTTCTATCAAAAGACCCGCCCTTTGTTCTTTATCTCACTCACTCTCAATTTCTTAGTACTTAGCATCCTCTTTAATACGAAAATCATGAACAAGAAAGTAAACTAAAGTAGAAAGTTAGTAACTTTTGATGGCTGAATTGATAATGCGCTTGTCCTCGATGATGACAATGCTCATGAAAAAGGGATTGCCCACATTAACAATAAATTCCTGTTAATAGAGTCAGTCAAAAGTTGAGAAGAGTTGATGTTCTTAAACACCAAATTGAAAATTAAACAATAATCTAGTTAATTTTCAGAAATATGATTTTCATTCTACTTTTCACCTGCTATGCAATCTACAAAAGATGTTTTATCATGACTTAATAAACAAGAAAATGATGATTTCTCCAATTCTGGTGCAATGAATAAGTTAAACTGCAACATGAAAATATTGAGAGGAGCAATGAGTTGTATAGATCTCCAGTAGCTACACCTTTCTTGGGTTGGAGGGTGAGTGAGATGAAGAACGAAGGGTGAGGATCTTTTGGTAGAAAGAATGGCGGGTTAAATTTTTATCCGGGTCTAATGCGGGTAAAATAATATGATATGGGTAAGTTTTAAAATTTTGGATAAAATAAAAGAAAATAAGGTATATGCATTGAGCTAATGCTACGTGTCTCTCTAGGAGTATGACGGTAAGGACATTGACAAGCTAAAAGTATAACGAAGGGTATTTGCATACCATTTCTGAAAGTTCGGGAGTATATATAGTCCAAAAGTATGATGGTAAGAGCATTGACAACCTAAAAGTATAACGAAGGGTATTTGCATACCATTTTTGAAAGTTCGAGGATATATATGGCCCAAAAGTATGACGGTAAGGGTATTGACAACCTAAAAGTATAACGAAGGGTATTTACATACCATATTTGAAAGTTCGGGGGTATATTTGGTATATTAAAAGTGTGAAGACCCTTAGAAAAGTGATTCAAGTTTTTTGCCCTTCATTAAAAGACTCTTCTTTAGACAAAATCATCTTTTTACTATTTTTTCAAATTATTGTCATTTAATTATTTTTCTAATATTTAAGACTTTAAAATCAATTTGTGCAAATATTAGTATAGCACGTATGATGTATAATGTCTTTTCTTTCTTTGTATAGAACTAATATACGTACCAGCATAATGCACGGAAATTATTAAATAATTTTAATAGTTTGAATACATCATATCAATTTGATTTTATTATAATATAATTGTCATCTTACTTTTCAATGCAACATTCTTAACAGTAACATACACTTTACATAATCAAAGGAAATACACGTGCACAACCATCAAATAACATTTTGATATAATACAAATACTATAATTATACAGTCTTTTAATACTATCATTTCAAAATATATCATTGCTCTTGCGATTCAAAATTCTCATTGTCAATATCCTCTCACTTCATTCGAATTGAATTATATCCACCCTCGAGATAAAGTTTGTTTTGTTGAAAACAAATAAAATGTATCAAATTAAGAGAATGTGTAATCCTCTCTGATCATATTACATGACCACTCTCTGTATAATATTCCCTTCGTTTCATTTTGGTTGGGCACATTACTAAAAATAAATGTTTCATATTAGTTGGACGCTTACTAAATTAGGATAGTATTAATTAATTTCTTCCCATTTTACCCCTATAATTAATAGTATACTCTTAGAAGTTTAAACAATTTTAAAAATCCCAATGTTTCTTGTTTCCAAAACTTAATTAATTACTCCCTCCATTTTTCAAAACTTAATTTGTTAAATAACTCTTTTTTTTTTTTCATTTTTTCCATTCGTATAACTGTAGTACTCTCCAACCACTTTGGAGTACTATAAAATCACTGAACAAGTTGAGCAAAAAGTATTGGTACAAATATAAGAAAAAGATGAAAAAAATAAAATATAGTTAACCGAAATTTAAAGATTCGAAAAAACAAGTCGAATTGGCCGCTAAAACACATGAAGTTTCAGAAAGTTCGAAGAAAGTTGAAGATTCATTAGAGATATCTCATGAAGATCAAACGTAGAAAATTTTTAGTCACTTGAAAAGTTTTTAAAAAATTTATAGTTTGACACAATCTATAACCATAAGTAATATTTGGATTTGGAATAATTATGTGATCAATTGGGATGGTAATATATAAACGTTAGGACTAGTTAATATTATTCCAAACTAAATGATATTCAGTCATATCACATTAAATATGATCAATAATTTCAATGCCTGAAATATATACCCAATCAATATAATTAATAGGGCTAAAGGGTAAATAGTAAAAACAATCACTCCATTTATGATTTCTTAATCACCGTGTAAAATGAAATGTGTCCAACTAAAATGGGACGGAGGGAGTAATGCTTTAGGACTTGAGCTTGAAATTGTTCGTCCTTTAGTCATCTTTAAAATTTAATGTTATAATTGGTTGCTAGCTGCTGATTTACTGGATTTTTCAACTATTCCATTAAATCCACAACCTGTAATTAAAATTTAATGTCATAATTTTTTCGCTTTTATTTTGTTTAAATCCACAACCTGAAATTAATTCTTAAAATAATTATTTCAACTCGTCGCACCCTCGTCCCACCTCGGATAGTTCAAAACCCGCTCCGCCCCGCCCCGCCCCATGGCCATTCCTATATACATCTTGTATTCATATTTTGAACCGCCTGTCAATTGTATTCAGATGTCCATATAAATGGACCAAAAATGTATTTAAATAGGTCTTATACTTTATATTTTATATTAACTCTTCCTTTATGTTTTCTTTATTAACTGTTGCTGCATAACTCACTATCTAATATTGTGAGATTAGAATATAAGTTTAATTCACTTGTTACTTGACTTGATATTCTTATCTATTACTCCACTTTAATATAAAATTCATAAATATAAAAATATTTTACGCCTAAAGTTAGTCATCTTTAAGATATTATTCTATTACTTGAAATTCTTTCATTGTTTAGATTTAGCAAAAATATTTTGAAGCACCATTTTCTTATGTTATTTTTTACATTAACTGAAAATATAATGTGTTACATTATCACCCAAATTAGTTTTTGAGCCTTTTGTATCACTGCCTTTAAGGAGAAATACGTCCTTCCTCAAATAGGCTAGCAATTCCTCCCTTATTCTTTCCAAAAGTCACATTCTTATGAACTGTAATAAAAACCTATTTTTTTATTCTTATACATCACTTTTTCCAGTATGATATTTGAATTTTTATTTGTATTTCATTTCGTATTTCATCTATGATACAAATAATATTATATTCTATTTAAAGATGTGATTTTGAATTCAGCTAAAGTATAATCGTAATAAGCATCACTTTATTTGTCTTCTCTTCAAATTCAGAAGATTTTTCATTCAACTTATTTGGCAAAGAACAGTTATTTATATCTAATTTCATAGGATTTTTTTGCATGTCGTTTCCAAGTAAGTAAAAGATAACTGCAGTTACAAAAATTTAAAACTAACTCTGCCAATTAAAAAAGATAACCGTGAGAACATTAAAAAAACAATTAAAAAAAATAAATATTTAGCCATCATAGGAGAGGAAAATTGACCTTATAGTTGCTATAGAAAAGGAATAAAAAAGAAAAGTGGTTTGCTTTGCGGACCTTGGAGTTAACAAAGAAAGATGAAGATGTCATTTCCTTTCTGCATATAAAAGAAAATGTCAAGTCAAAAGTAATTTTTAAAAATGAAGTACATAAAGAATGCAGTAAATACATTTATGATTAAAGTAAATGATATAAGAGTATATATAAGAAAGGTTAAGAAGATAGAACTCTATTCCAATTCAAATTTCATTTAAATTCAAATATCATATTAATTATGTAAAAGAAGATTAGTTTATTATTCTTCCTTATCTTTACTTTTTTTCATATATAATGCATATTTATCTTATAATCTATCTATTTGAATTGAGATAAATATTTAAAATCAATGAAATCATCATCATAATAATATATTTTTTAATTATTACTACTGCTCCTGCTCCTGCTACTCCTGCCGCTGCTGTCGCCGCCGCCACTGCGGCTTGATGATTGTGGAACTGAGGAAACTTGATGATTGTAGTTGAGTTGGGTTTTTAGGCTTTGAGTCAATAGATTGTTGAAAAAGTTTCAATCTTTTGTTGTGACTAGTTTCAAGCTTTTTTTTGATAATCAAGTTTCAAGCTTTTTTGGTTGTACACATATATTCCAATTCAGTGTGAAGTAAATTGTTGTAATCTATTCTCCCCTTATTTTTTTTGTTATAAAAACTTTGTGAGCATAACTTTTGTTATTGAGTAACTTTGTGGTTTCTAGACTTCAATTTTTTTTTCTATTATGTTAGTTTTATTGATGATAAATAATAAATCGTCCTTTTACGATATACGTTTGTCAGTGACTTTTGTTATTGCGTCACTAACGCAATTTTTTGATTTAATTTTCAGGTTTTAAATTTTCTTTTCTATTACATTGATTTTATTGATCATAAATAACAAAACATCTTTTTATGTTTGTAAGTAACTTTTGTTATTTAATCTCCAACTTAACTTTGTGGTTTCTAAGTGTCAGATTTCTTTTCTATTACATTGGTTTATTGATCATGAATAACAAATGTCTTTTTTTATATAAGTGTATTTTTGATCCTTTACTTTATTCATAAGTTATCATAAGAATTTTCAAATTGTCTGCCGATAGAAAAAAAAAAGGAAAAAGTGATTTATAGTATGAGATTCCATAATTTATTTTAGACGATCATTTAGATGTATGGAGCGATTGCTGAAAGTTCAGAAAGAAAACTAAAAAGAAGATATTTTAGATGTGGTTTTGACCCTTCACTTTATTCGTAAGTCATCATATTAGTTTTCAAGTTGTTTGTCCATAGAGAAAAAGAAAAGAGTAATTTGTAGTATGAAATCACATAATTTGTTTTAGACGATCATTTAGATGTGTACAGAGCGTTTGGTGAAAGTTCAAGTACGAAACTAAAAAAATGTGCTTTGACCCTTCACTTTATTCAGAAGTCATTATAATAATTTTAAAGTTGTTTGTCAATAGAGAAACAGAAAAAAGTGATTTGAATTATGAGATCCCATAATTTATTTTAGACGATTATTTAGATTTATAAATCTCTTGTATTTGTATTATCAATACTTCTGGAGTTTTTGTTCATTGATCCTGAGTTATTGCTCTGTTATGCCTGTAGAATGCGAATCTGGGGTTCACGTGTCAGTTTCAAGTTGGTTTCTGAAGCTGGTGTTGGGGTTATTGCCAATGGCATTGTCAAGGGACATGCTGATTTTGTCTTGATCTCTGGTCATGGAGGGACTGATGTGTCATTATCCAAAAGTTAAGGTCATGACGACATCTACCTGACCCAGCCTTGGTAGATAAGTCAATCACCCGAAAAGGACAGAGAATCGAAAAGTAACTAAAAATAGGAATAAACGAGACTTCTAAAACAGTCAGGTCAACACATGTACAAAACATAGCGAAAGTCTGAAATAAGTAACATAAAACCCCCAACATCTGGTGTAATAAGTGTAGAGCATCTAAATACAGCTCAAAATACAGAAAATACAAATGCCTGTCTCTGAAAACAAATAAAGACATCTAGATAGATAAGAAGAGGTATGGAGTCAACTTTGGAACCATAGAGCATGCCAGTACCTCGATCACCAACTCTGACAAGCACGAACTCAGCTATCGCGCCTCGTACGTATACTAGGATTTGCACCAAAAGGGCACAGTAGGAGTGAGTACGGTCTACTTATACTCAGTAGGTATCATAGGCCGACTGAGCAAAGCAGAAAATAATACAAGTAAAGAAATACTATGAGCACGCCACCTGCAAGCAGAAAAGTTTCCAAACGGTAGCTCACACCGTCTCAACTAATAGTTCTAATATATATAAACAAAATCAAATAGAAACAGGTATTCACGAAGGTACATAGAAACTGATTACACCTCAAAAAACACATAAAAGAATCACAGAAGATGCATATGCAAATGCAATGCAATGAATGATGAAGTGAATAGTTTGAAAGCCATCGTATGACTTTCTGTATACACCTATCGATACTCACTCCCAAAATAGTACCCATGGAGGGTTCGCACCCCATATACTATTTCAAAAACTCAACCCACCTCTCTGGCCTGTGTTCAAGGATTAAGGTTTTTGTAACAATAACTCATTTTCTTTCAAAATAGTGTTTCTTAATGGTACCGATATCTCATGAATGTATATGTATGAAATGAGGATATAATGCTCACAATCAAATTAGTATGAAGATAACAAATCTATTCAATATGTGTATAAGTGAGCCTAGAATCAACTCAGTATATCAATAATTCATGATATCAGTTCTAGTTGGGCACCATCGAAAGTAAACGTTCATGTAAGACATCATTAATATCATCTCAATCCATAACTCGGGCATTTCTATCATGATAAAGGCAAAAAATACTCAATAAGTCCTATAATATCTATACAAGCCCCCGCACAGACATCATATTAAGAAAAAAGGTATTTAAATGCACAAATAAGGTCAATAATGTCAAATAAAGCCCTTATCCGGGCAAAACACAAGATATGATATCACAAGTCAACAACAACAAGAATATAAGCCCCCACACGGGCATACAACAGTAATAATAATCTCGAAATACAATTCCCATAATTATTTTCCCAAACCAATAGCATGCTTTACTTATTTATTAATTACCCAGCTTAGTCTGAAGAAAGTTAAGTCATAACCTACCTCAAAGCATCGAAATTCAAGCCTAAATTCCTTCAATACGGAGCCTTTCCCTTTTGAGCGGTCTCAAAATCAACTAAAATATACAAATATAACATCTACGCATTAAAAGAAAGCTAATGATATCCATATTGACTATTTTTAAGACCGATCCAAAACGAGTTTGAAAAATGGATTTGAAAACAAAAGGGAAAAAATCAAAATTTTATTTTAGAAACACATTCCCCAAGGTTATAGGAGTCTACAGTTGAAAACCCACGCGAAACGAGTTAAAAACGAGGTCCAAATTGACGAAAAATCATTTTTAAGCTTTACCGACAAAATCCTCAAAATCTTATTTTAAAATCAAGATTAAAGAGATTTTTGATGATATAATTAATGTAAGGTAATGAAAATAATGTTTTGGAGCTTACCCAAGCTCAAATGGTGATGAAAACCCCAAATATCGTCCAAACCTGAAGCTCAAAGGTTCAAAAATGGTAAAAATCACAAAAAAGGATATATATACAGTGATGGCCGCTTTAGTGGCTAAATGACCGCTAAAGTGGTCACTGCTAAAGCATTCACCGCTAAAGTGATCGAGCACCGCGAAAGCGGTCCAACCTCGCATGGACAGCTTCCTCTAAAGCTACCTTTTGGCCGCTAAAGCGATCACCATTCGCTTTAGAGACTCGGGGGGACATGTAGGTTGGCCGCTAAAGAGACCTTTTGGCCACTTAAGTGGCTTATGCTTTAGCTACCAATTGGTCGCTTAAGCGGTTGCACCAGCTGATGCCCAACACTAGTAAATTGGCATTCCGATAAGAACAAAAATAAACTATGCTACTAGGCTATTTTCGACGTTTCGAGTTCAATGGCAATGTTGGATTTTCAAAAAAGGATTGTTTTAAACAAGTTAACCCCCGCGATCCCTTTTTAGCAATTTTACTAGTTTTTTCAATAGAGGGTCAAAATGTAAAATAAAGGTTCTGAACCTGAATCAACCCCGTAACTAACTTAAATTCGACATTACGGATCTAATGAAAGTGTCCAAATTGTCATCCGGTACTTGAAACATAGAATGTTTACTGAAGTCAAACTAATGACTTTTTAAAGCCTCAAAGAGTTTCAAACTCTTCCAAATCATTTTCGAATGCATCGGGGACTGTGCCAACCATTCCTACACCCCAAAATCAACAAGTAGCAACTATGAGAAAGGGAAAAAAGGATCACATAAAAAGGAAAATATGAAGAATCAGGTTAATACAATATCCACCACTAAAACCCTAGTTTGTTCTCGAACTAGAAGGTAAATGAAGTACCTGAATCGGTAAGAAGTTGGGGGTAACTACTACACCTGTCAGACTCGACCTCCCAAGTAGCCTCCTCGATGAGACAATGTCTCCCCTAAACCTTAATCATAGGAATATCTCTAGAATGCAACCGTCTAAAATCCCTGGCTAATATGGAAATTGGATCATCTACAATCACTCTAATCTCTCATCCAACTGAACCGAATCCCAAAAAAGCACGTGAGACTCATTTGGAATATAGCGCTGTAACATAGATACATGAAAGATTGGGTGAACAATTGAAAAGTCTGGGGGTAAGGCTAACTCATACGCTACCTCTCCAACTGTCCAAAGAATCTCAAATGGCCCGACATATCTAGGGCTGAACTTGCCCCTCTTCTCGAACCTCATCACGCTTTTTATGGGTGACACTCGAAGAAAAACCCGATCACCAATCCCAAACTTTAAGGCACAAATCCTGCGGTCAGCATAACTCTTTTGCCTACTCTGGGCTGCCCAAAACCTATCCTGAATCGCTCAAACCCTATCCAAAGACTCGCGAAGTAAGTCGGTACAGCAGGGTCTAGCCTCGAAAGTCTCAAACCAACAAATTGGAGACCGACAACGCCTACCATATAATGCCTTAAAAGGTGTCATCTCAATACTCGAATGGTAGCTATTATTATTAGTAAACTCCGCTAAGGCTAAAAGCTGCTCCCACTTACCTCCAAAGTCCATAACACATGCCCAGAGCATATCCTCCAAAACCTGAATAGTTCACTCCAACTGACCATCGGTCTGGGGGTGGAAAGTTATGCTAAGGTCAACTTGAGTACCCAACTCCTCCTGAAATATCCGCCAGAAGCTAAAAGTGAACACCGAGCCTCTGTCTAAAATAATAGACATGGGTACCCCATGAAGAAGAACTATCTCTCGAACATAGATACGAGTTAACCACTCGGAACTAAATGAAATTTGAATAGGGATGAAATGAGCCAATTTGGTCAATCGATCAATGATGACCCAAATAGTGTCAGAACCATGAGAAGTATGGGGCAACCCACTCACAAAATCCATAGTGATCCGCTCCCACTTCCACTCAGGAATGGGTAATATCTGAAGTAAACCACCCGACCTTAGATACTCGGTCTTCAATTGCCGACAACACAAGCAACGAGCTACAAAGTCTACTACATCCTTCTTAATACCACCCCACTAGTAATGCTGCTTTAAATCACGATATATTTTGGTCAACCTTGGATGAATAGAATATCTGGAATAATGCGCCTCCTCCAAAATCAATCTCACTCATCCACCAACTCTAGGCAGTAACGACCCAAAATATCGTTATATTGAAAAATGTTCCAGAAAAATCTTATAACGAATAAACTACTCTCACTGGACCTGATAGTATTTAATTCTTAGGAAAAAAGTGGGGCCCAACGTATTGGGCCTAGAATCCAAAAGATAATAGGCCAGTCTACAACCTACCACTGCAGCGGTCGGTTAACCGTTGCAGTTATACCACTGCAGTAGTAACCCTGCAGTGTCCATCCCAAAATTTATTAAAACTTTTTCTTTTATTTTTCAGCCTCCTAGATCGTTTTCCCCAATAAAAACCTTCTGAATTAACCCTATCTTCATAGCCAAGAGATTCCAAAGGCCTCACTTTATGAGGGCAATTTGAGGCATACGCGGCGAGAACCTGATGCGGGAATATGCTTAGCACGTGCGAGACGACCTCCTTCTCTCAGTAGCAGTAGGGTTTGTCTACGAGGTAGGTTATGATTTTATTATTATAGAAATTAGACTTGGGTTAGATTCATATAACTTGGATATTAATGTTGGGAGTTCTCATTCATTAGGCCTTCAGACATGGTGTTTGGATGGATGAAATTAATAAGAATCCGATTAGGCTTAATTATTATCATGGATTATTATTGTACTCAGCTGGTGCGATATTTATGGCATGATTTTGGTAGAATATGGTGAGAATTATAATTAGCTGAATGAATATAACTATTTAAAGTATAATATGGGGTAAGTATGGTAAAAAAAAAAAAAAAAAAAGAGAGCTAATTGAGGTTCAAGTCAGTGGTTAATATTAATCCAAGATAACCCGTTACTTACATTTAAGAGGTGGTAATAAGGTGTAAGTGCGAAGTAAAGACTATGATAGTGAAGTCACCCAAGTTGAGTGTTGTAAGGATTGATTAAGTAGGCGGGACCATTTATCGGTAGCCTAATAGCCAGGTATGTGGAAGGGTAAGGTATCCCAAAATAGGTTGATAAATTTCTAAGTTTAGAAGTAGAAGGGTCAAGTCTAAATGGTTTAGGTAAAGAGTGTTAGACTTGAAAGTAAGAACGTACGACAAAATTAGGGGGTTAGCGCGGTCACCCAAATTGAGTACCTGTGAATTAGTAGAGGTTATGTGGATAAAACATGAAAGTAATGTATTAATAAGATAATTGTGTGTTATTATCTTTTATGTGGATCCCTTGATGGGTGTTTGTGGTTGTATGACTTGTTTAATGGGTTATAGAGTTAATATATAAATGTGAATAATAATCGAAGAACTAGGTGACCTCCTAATTTATAAAGCTAGTCTCTAATATCTTAAAAAAGAGTGAACCTGATATTGTGTATGATCGAAGTAGGAGACATCCTTGCTAGGAGATAGTTAGGAGAATCGGTTGTGATCTGAGAATATGATGATATAACTTAAGAAACCAAGGTTAAGGTTTGCAAGTGCTAGAATCATAGGTTGAATAGAGTTGAGTAGTTGAATAATCGGCTAAAGGGGATAGCATTTTGAAAACTTAGTTATGACTTGAATGTAATGGTTACTAGATAGTAACTAAATTACTGAGTCAATTTGAAAAAGAATCAATTTTGGTAGAATGTGCACTCCTGAAATTGATACTTAATTGATTGGTCTTCGGACATATTTGTGATTGATGATTGCATTTGATAATATTCAATTGATCAAGTGGTTAACTACCATTTGGTATACTTGTTATATACTTTGTTAGTGGATAATTATTTTACCAAAAATGATAAACTTGTGATTATTGACTGCATTACTTGGTTGTCATTAATTGTAAGTTTTGTTTCGATCGTTGTTGCTTGCATCTGATTTCGATTCGGTGTTTGTAATTCTTCTTCAGGCATTACTTATATTATTGACTGCATCTTGCATTTACATTGATGAGATGATAAGTGTGATATGGGTTGGGTACCATGCCGGTACAAAGATGATATGTTGTAATATAGGTCGGATACCACACCGATACACATATGATATATTGTGATATAGATTGGGTAATATGCTGGTACAAATATGATATGATGTAATATGGGTCAAGTACCATGTCGGTATGGTATGATGTTGATGAGATAAATGAGAAGGGATAAGGAAAGATGATGTGCACAACTTGCATTCATATTCATTCATATGCATTTGAATGTACATTAACATTTATATGTGATTGATTGTTCCTTGAGTGGTTCGAGTTATGTTGATGATGTGTTATGGTTCTTTGGGTGGACTCATTATTTGATGAGACATTGTGGTCCCTTGTGTGGATCAGTTATGTTGATGGATGTGATTTGACATTGTGGCAAAATATGAAAATAAGGTAGGTCCTGATTTATGTATAAGTCTTAGTACCCCTATGTATATAGTGTTTACGTTATGTATATTGTTGTGCCTGTTGTTCTTGACTAAGGAACAAAATTTGAGGACTTAATTATACATAGCCAGAGGTGTCATGACTCCTAAGGAATTAGAAACCCGATTACCATTAGTGTCCCTAAAGTGTTGATATAGCGAATCCTACAGAGCTATCCGTACTAGGCGAGAATTAAGGTTGTATAAAGTACAAAAATAGTGTAAGGTGGAATGGCTTATCAAAGGACTAAGATATACGAAAATGTTAATTGGTAGGTAGGTCACAGAGATATTAAAAGTATGGTGTTAATGAATTCATAACTTGGGGTATAGGAACCAGAACTTTACTTAATGCTATGATCTCTCCGTATTTATTATTGATGTTATTTGTTTCTTACCCTGGTTGGCCAATGATGCTTACCAGTACATGTGGTTGTACTGATCTATACTTACTATACCTCCAATCGAGGATATAGCCATGGACAGGTTAGTTGGAGTTTCTTTAGCAGCGATGCCGATCACTCTGCATCTCTTGCCCTCTCCATTCTACATGGATGTTGTGTCATGGATGTTCCTACTAATTGTCTAGTGCTCTTGTTCCGGTTTAGGCTAGGTTCTGGAGAATCACTTGTAGTTATTTTTTGTATTTATTTTACATATTCGATGTATTAAAATAAGTTATGGGACGAATTGATTGAGAAATTATATTTTAATTGTTGGTTAGTTATTTATTGTAACACCCCGTACTTTATAACCTCACTTGATACCTTGGGATCATATCTACATAGGTGTTGAGATGCCATGCATATGTGTTTTATAGTGTTATTGGTGAAACATTTGATATCGGACTTAACATGTGCGATTAGATCTTCGTAGGAGGTGTGTTGTGATTTCATGGAGCATTTGGGTAAGAACTCGTACATATTCTAACCTCATTTGGTGACTTTAAGTCATGTTTACTTGATGGTTAAGATCACTAAGTAAGTATTTTGTAGTGTTTGGATAAAAGATTGGATGATACGTACACATTGGATAAGTGGCCGGAAATTTCAGCAATGTGCTGAGACTTGCGCCACTACCCTGTTTCAGGGGTGTGGCGCAAGGAACAAAAACTATGCCTTTCCGGAGTCGTTTCGTAACGCAATTCTACGACGATTTCTAGATGGTTTCTTTTGATTCTTTGGAGTTATTTGAGCATTGTTAAAGAGTCAAACACTTCAATACATTCCTACATACTCCTACATGATCAAATCACGAAAGGTGAATAGTGATCCAAAATGTCCAATGAAACCAAGGGCGACTAGAATGCCTATTTTTGCGATCGAAAGGACGAATGAGAATCTTTTAAGGGAATATTGTCGTGACCTTATGGAATTATATAAACATGAGAGATATGGTTAATAATGCATGAAACTTGTTGGGTTAAATGGATATGTCTTCTTGGGCCAAATTAAGGCCCAAAAGTGGAAGAAATCCATGGCCCAAATGGGTCAAAAGACCCATTCTTCCATTTGACCTTCTAGACACATTATTAAATGCCAAGAATTGGCTAAGGACAACATGAGAGGCCTATAAAAAGGGGCAAATCAGATTTTTATTGTACAAAACCTCTCATGCCTTTAAAACATTTTTCTCAACATTTCTCATTTCCAAACCCTAAAGCAAAATAATTCCTTGGGACTCCTTGGACAAGATCAACATATTCCAAGCCTTGGTAAGTATTTATTTTCATGGATTAATATCTTATATGCATAAAAGAATATGTATATCATGTTGGTTGTGCTTGGAAAAGTTGGTCATGGTACTTGGTGATTTTGTATGAGATTTGTGGTATATGGAATTCAAGTGTGAATTAGGCCTTGTGCCTTTGATGAAAAAGCATGGTATGGACAAAATATGAACATGTATGGTGTTATTTTGGGCATTACACTTGTTCTTGTCTAAAAGTGGGAATTTTGGGATTTTGGCCGATATGTGTTATGAGTTGAATTAAGGTGCTTTGATGGATTATTTGTGATGTGTTATGGATAAGAAAGTGTAAAGGAGAAGTATTGTGGTGAAATGTATTGATTTTCATGTATTGGTCAATGTTGGGAATATTATAGAATTTTTGGAATAATAGTATGATCAATGGTTTTGTTAAGAGGAAATGACATGTTTAAAGGCAAACATGTAACTCATTGACATTGTATGCATTTGTAAAGTACTTGATGGTTAATGTGAATTTCGTTATGTATTTATGTTGTAGAGTGACACATAAAGAAGGAGCGGGATTCTTGTCTACGCATCTAAGGTTGTAGATTCGTATTGCGAATCCAAGGTATGTAAGGTTACTTTGTCCGTATCTTTCTGCGGCAAATAGTGTCCATATTGACATGTCACTAGTTCTATCCCGAAATGTGCTAAGGTATCCGATATCCGTTTATCACTAGTCATTGTCATATATTTTCTACTCATGGATCATTTGCGAATCTCATGTATCATATTCATGGTTAATGTTCCAAAAGTCCAATAAAGTATTGTCCCAAAGTTCCAATAGTAGTCATACTCATGTCCCTTGTTCCTTGATTATTGTTCCAATGGTGCCAATGGTGTTAGGTTCATGATATTATATTTCCAATAAGGTTACTCATATGTCTCTTACTCATTGGTCAATGATTCAAAGTTTCCAACAATGTGATGTTCAAAAGTTCCAAAGTGATGTTATGACTACCAAAGTAACAATCTCAAAGTAAAGATCAAAGTAATGCAAATGTGGTCAATGATCAAGTACGGGTGGCAAGTCTAGGGGCGTAAGCCTAGCTCGACTCGATCCCGAGATATGAATTTATGGGTGGCAAGTCTAGGGGCGTAAGCCTAGCTCGACTCGATCCCGAGATATGGATTTATGGGTGGCAAGTCTAGGGGCGTAAGCCTAGCTCGACTCGATCCCGAGGGTGGCAAGTCTAGGGGCATAAGCCTAGCTCGACTCGATCCCTATATGATGATATGAAAGACCCACTGATCAGTCGGGGCCCGGGTACATTGTGATATGTAATGACATGTGAGCATTGAGATAAAGAAAGTAATGAAAATAATGAAAGCAATCCACATGGTTTCCAAAGAGTAACATGGTGACTTATTCACATTGAGTATTCATATGTTTTGAGTTCATTGACATATTCATTGAAATATTCATGTGTTGTATAGTTTCATCTGAGCCTTGCATACTCAGTACTTATTTCGTACTGACCCCTCTCGGGGAATTTACCTTACTTGCTGCAGGCGCAGGTCCCAGTAGGCCTCCTCAATAGAATGCCAGTGTTAGCGGTTCTTTGGTGAGCTCCAGCTCATTCGGGGCTTCTCCGAGTCAAAGTGTATATATGTTTTGGTATTGTACATGTTGTATAAAGCGGGGACTTGTCCCGACTTATGGTTCATTTTGGCCAATGCTCTTGTTAGAGGCTTTTGTAGACCGATGTGGGTGTAATAGTGTAAAAGACACATGTTGTTTTGATTGGATGGCCTCAACGGCCAAGTTTTATATGTATGCCTAAATATGTCCCATGTTCTCTTTTATTCGTATTTCGTAATATTATGCAATGGTGGTTATGAATATTATATGCATATGATTGAGCATAGGCAAAGGTTGGTTCTCTTGGGCCTTATCGGCTACGGGTGCCAATCATGTCTCGATGGGATTCGGGGCGTGACATTTATATGGCAGACATAAATTGACTAAGTGAATATTATAGTAATTTCCATATTGAGTAAAGGGTAATTTGTTCAGGGTTCTCCTATTTGAGGTAGGTATGTGTAGATGTGGGTTGGGTCATGACAAAGATGGTATCAAAGTCCAGGTTATCGATCTCCCAGTACAGGAGCAAATATTAAGTAGAGTATAAGGATTGGTGTGTTGACATTCATATCAAATCTGTAGGGAGCTATAAGGCATCTAGGAATCAGTTTTATTTTTTTCCCTATCGTTCTATTTCAGTATTGTTTCCCCGAGTTGAGTCTAATTGGTATCTGGGAGATTCTAATTGACATCTAAACCACTACAATTGGGACTAGTTGGCCCCAATTGGTATCTTTTGATGTTAATAGGCTGGAACGAACGTTCCAACCGACAGAGGTCAGTAAAGAAGTGTAAGAGGTTGATTGATATAGTTACTTGATGATGTGTAAAATTATTTGCTGTGAGATAATGATGTGTTAAAAGATGTACTATGTGTATTGTTATTAATAGTAGTGTATGGTAACTTGTTGTGTGATGCTTAAAAACTCTTAAGTTCAACTGTTTGTTTTGTGTGTTGCTTGAATGATGTGTGGCCAAGGGACCCGGGCATCGTGAGGACCAGATGTGATATCGAGGGTGTCTTCATTTCTATGACTTGAGATATGTCTTATCTCTCCGTGATTTGGAGTATTTCTGACTTCTGTCCGAATTCTAACGAACTACCCAGGTGCCTGGCTTTTTTATGAGAAAAAGGTGGTATGATAGAATGCTACGTATATTACTTATGTGGTTGGTTATTATTTTGATCATACTATTACTTAGTTGTTTGATGGTCGAACTTCTTAAGTATATATGATCACTATGAGCGATATGAGATAAGTTGTTACAAAAGAATATCCGTGAATCGTAAAGACTGGGTATAATTTGAGGTATGTCGTGAAGTCTATTTGGTTTTGAAAATATGCGTAGAATCCTTATATGTTCTAAATCTTTGATGATTAGAGTGGGAACCTTGTGTGGCCCGATTTTTGATGATTATATCTGGGCATGAAGTGCTATTGGGTCATCCTTGTGTGAATAACCCAATTAATGAGTTGACTTGCTAGTGATGTCCTTATAAATAGTTGGTTAAACTGAGATGAACATAGTTGCATTGCACAACCTTAGTGGTTTGAACGTGAGGTAAGTTATGCGGTTGGCTCATTATGAGTTGATAAGGTAGGTGAATTAAGTTAGCTTGACTATGGTTGATGATCATTGGTTATAGGATCGACTGAGGGGGTAGAATTATTAGATGTGCTATGCATATCCACATCCCTCCTGTCAATACATAATAATACTTGGTTGATATTACCCCTTAGGAGGTTGGAGTATATAGTAGGGTCGAATAAACTACTATGAGTAGTGGTGTGTTGGTTGTGTGGTAATGTGATAGCATTGGTTAGGGTGTAAGTATCCCACTAAAATTCTTCCTAGTATAGGAATGACAACCGCAGTGTATTATGGCTTTGGTTAAAAGTCTGGCATTGTGTGGATTAATGTTGAATGGTAGATCATGATGTTTGGATTGGTGGATTTTAGTAATTAATGTGTTAGAGGATAAGTTTAGAAAGTCGTGGAAACATTCAGTGTGTAAAACGAGTTGGTAGAACTCCATTTATAGCGATTACCATAAAAGGGCTAGTTCGAAGTGTCGAATTTCCAAGAGTGTATTATGAAGCGGCCGGCCTGAACTGGGACCAAGTCCCAAGTTACTACCTTGGGCCGCTGCAGCGGTAAAAGTACCGCTACATCGATACACAGTTTCATCCCTCGCTATTTTCGTTGTCACCCTAAATGTTCATGCATTATAATATCGTGTGGTATTTCGGGTATTATAAATGACCCATTGCATAAATTTTATTACGAACCATATACCGTGTGTTTTATTGATTATAAGTTGTGCCTTGAGCTTAGTGGTAGGGGAGCGTAGGTTAGTTGGGTAATTATGGTAGCATTATGAGAGGTTGCGTTAGTTTCGTAACCGTGGTGTATGTCAAATTTCGTGAATCATGCTAAAAACTATCCTCTTTACTAATGACCATTCGGTGATGAACGGTGGGTAAATTGGTATGTAATGTAACAATCCAAAATGTCGTTCCGTTGAAAAACATTCCAGAAAAATCTTATAATGAATAAAATACTCTTACCGGACCTGATAGAATTTAATTCTTGGGAAAAAATAGGGCCCAATGTAATTGGGCCAAGAATCCAAAAGATAATAGGCCAGTTTGCATCCTACTATTGCAGTGGTAACCCGACAGTGTCCATCCCAAAATTCATTAAAACCCCTTTTTATTTTTCAGCCTCCTAGATCGTTTTTCCCCACTAGAAACCCTCTGAATAAACTCTACCTCCATAGCCAGGATATTTCAAAGGCCTCACTTTATGAGGGCGATTCGAGGCACACGCGGCGGGAACCTGATGCGGAAATATGCTTAGCACGTGCTGGACAACCTTCTTCTCTTACTAGTAGCAGGGTTCGTCTATGAGGTAGGTTATGGCTTTATTATTGTAGCAATTAGACTTGGGTTAGATTCATATAACTTGGCTAGTAATGTTGGGAGTTCTCATGTATTAGTCCTTCGGGCACGGTTTTTGGATGGATGAATTGATAAGAATCCGGTTAGGCTTAATTATTATCATGGATTATTGTTGTACTCAGCTGGTGCGATATTTGTGGCATGATTTTGTTAGAATGTGGTGTGAATTATAATTAGTTAAATGAATGTAACTGTTTAAAGTATAATATAGGGTAAGTACGGTAAAAAAAGCGGGGAGGAGGCAAATTGAGGTTCAAGTTGGTGGTTAATAGTAATCTAAGATAACCCGTGACTTACATTTAAGAGGTGGTAATGAGGTGTAAGTGCGAAGTAAAAACTATGATAGTGAAGTCACTCAAGTTGAGTGTTGTAAGGATTGATTAAGTAGGCAGGACCGTTTATCAATAGCCTAATAACCTGGTATGTGGAAAAGTAAGGTATCTCAAAATGGGTTGATAGATTTCTATGTGTAGGAGTAGAAGGGTCTAGTCTAAATGGTTCGAGTAAAGAGTGTTAGACTTGAAAGTAAGAACGGGCGACAAAATTAGGGGGTTAGCGCGGTCACCCAAATTGAGTACCTGTGGATTAGTAGAGGTTATGTGGATAAAATATGAAAGTAATTATTAATAAGATAATTGTGTGTTATTATCTTTTGTGTGGATCCCTTGATAGATGTTTGTGGTTGTATGACTTGTTTAATGGGTTATAGAGTTAATATATGAATGTGAATAATAACCGAAGAACTAGGTAACCTCCTAATTTATAAAGCTAGTCTCTAATATCTTAAAAAAGAGTGAACCTGATATTGTGTATGATCGAAGTAGGAGACATCCTTGCTAGGAGATAGTTAGGAGGATCAATTGTGATCTGAGAATGTGACGATATAACTTAAGAAACCAAGGTTAAGTTTTGCAAGTACTAGAATCGTAAGTTGAATAGAGCCGAGAAGTTGAATGATCGGCTAAAGGGGATAGCATTTTGAAAACTTAGTTATGAATTGAATGTAAGGGTTACTAGATAGTAACTGAATTACCAATTCAATTTGGAAAAGAATGATAAATTAGAGTATAAATATCAATTTTGGTAGAATGTGCACTCCTGAAATTGATACTTGATTGATTGGTCTTCAGATATGTTTGTGATTGATGATTGCGTTTGATAATGTTCAATTGAGCAAGTGGTGAACTGGCCTCGGGTATACTTGTGATGTCCTCTATTAGTGGATAATTTTTGTACCGGGAATATAAACTTGTGATTATTGACTGTATTACTTGGTTGTCATTAATTGTAAGTTCTATTTCGATCATTGTTGCTTGCATATGATTTTGATTAGGTGTTCCTAATTCTCCTTCAGGCATTACTTATAATTATTGACTGCATCTTGCATTTACATTGATGAGATAATAATGATGTGATGATAAGTGTGATATGGGTCGGGTACCACGCCGGTACAAAGATGATATATTGTAATATGGGTTAGGTACCACACCGGTACAAATATGATATGTTGTGATATGAGTCGGGTACCACACCGATACAAATATAATATGATGTAATATGGGTTGGGTACCACATCGGTACGGTATGATGTGGATAATGTTGATGAGATAAATGAGAAGGGATAAGGAGAGATGATGAGCAGATCTTGCATTCATATTCATTCATATGAATTTAAATGTACATTGACATTTATATGTGGTTGATGGTTCCTTGAGTGGACTGAGTTATGTTGATGATATGTTATGATTTCTTGTGTGGACCCGTTATTTGATAAGACATTGTGGTCCCTTGAGTGGATCGATTATGTTGATGGATGTGATTTGACATTATAGCAAAATATGAAGATAAGGTACGCCCTAATTTATGTATAAGTCCTATTCCCCCTGTGTATATAGTGTTTACGTTATGTATATTGTTGTGCCTGTTGTCCTTGACTAGGGAAAAATTTGGGCACCTAATTATACATAGCCAGAGGTGCCATGAATCCTAAGGAATTAGAAATCCGGTTACCATCAGTGGGTCAAAGTGTTGATATAGTGAATCCTACAGAGCTATCCGTACTAGGAGGGAATTAGAGTTGTATAAAGTGGAGAAATAGTGTATGGTGGAGTGGCTTATCAAAGAACTAAGATATACAAAAATGTTAATTGGCAGGTAGGTCATAGAGATGTTAAAGTGTGGTGTTAATGAATTCATAACTTGGGGTATAGGAATTGGAACTTTACTTGATACTATGATCTCTCCTTATTTATTATTGATGTTATTTATTTCTAACCCTAGTCGGCTGATAATGCTTACCAGTACGTGTGGTTGTACTGATGCTACACTTACTATACCTCCATTCGGGGGTATAGCCATGATGCAGGTTAGTTGGCGTTTCTTTAGCAGCGATGCCGATCACTCTGCAGCAGCTTCTACCCTCTTCATTCTACATGGATGTTCCTACTACTTGTCTAGTGCTCTTGTTCCGATTTAGGCTAGGTTCTGGGAAATCACTTGTAGTTATTTTCTACATTTATTTTACATATCTGATGTATTAAAACAAGTTATTGTCACGACCCGAGCCCATGCCCTGACCGTGACAGGCATCCCAAACCAATGATGGCTCGAGAAGACCCCTTAGCATTATATCATAAGCATAGTTATAAACAAAGTACGGAAATAGGCCCATAATTTATTAAGTCCAACAGAAAGGAATATTTGAAAACTCCAAGTATGAAAGTATAACATAAAAAAAAAAAATTTAACTGACTCAGTCTACGAAGTCTCTAACAACATGAGTAAAATATCCTATGTCGGAACATGGCCTCGGCAATAGCATAAAAATGAAATACTCAAAGTCTACTGAATGGAAACATATGCCTATAGAGGGCTCACCACTTGCCAACTGTTGTCCCAAAAGAATCCTAGTGTTGCACAGTGTCACAAGAAAATGTCTTCGAACCTACATCATGAAAAGATGTAGCGTCCGGGGATGGTCAGTACGACGAGTACTGGCATGTGACCCAGGGAATAGGAACCAAAGCAGTTTATAAGGCAGTTCATAATATTCATATCATAACAAGATATAGAGAAAATATGGGGCAAACAACTAAAAATGTAAGCACATGACCATTTGAAACATTAAGTCTGAACTGTGTAGTTAGCACCGACATTTAGTAATCCACGGGCTATATGGATTCGATATTTGCCCAACCGGCGGAACCATCAATCCATGTTTGCCACATGAACTGAGATCAACATAATTTGGCCATCATAAAATCCTCATTGAGGGAAACATCATGAGGTCGTCCCATTTGGGAGCGAACCACCCCTAAGTCGGCAAAACATAGGTTTCAGGTATTAGGCCCCCTTTCGAGCCTAACCTATCTCGGTGAAGCCTAGAAACCACAAAGTTACTCAATAACAAAAGTTATGCCCACAAAGTTTTTATAACCAAAAAAAAAAGGGGGAGAACAGATTACAACAATTTACTTCACACTGAATTGGAATATATGTATACAACCAAAAAAGCTTGAAACTTGATTATCAGAAAAAAGCTTGAAACTTGTGACAACAAAAAGATTGAAACTTTTTCAACAATCTGTTGACTCAAAGCCTAAAACCCCAACTCAACCAATTCCCAAAACCATCAAGTTTCCTCAGTTGTTTTCTAAGGTGGGATTGGGAAAATCGTAAAACGGGGGTATATATACAGCGATGATCACTTTAGCGGCTAAATGACCACTAAAACGGTCACTGCTAAAGCGACCTGACACTGCTAAAGCGGTCCAGCCTCGCATGGACGGCTTCCGCTTAAGCGGGCGAATGTCGCTTAGGCGACCTCCGCTAAAGTGATCACCATTCGCTTTAGTGACTTGGGGGGACACGTAGGTTGGCCGCTTAAGCGGCTACACCAGCTAATGCCCAGCACCAACAACTTGAAAATAATGTTAAGTTTTCGATTGGACCCTCGGAATTTATTCGAAATCCCGTGAACAAAAAAAAATTATGCTTCTAGGCTATTTTCGATGTTTCGGACTCAATGGCAATGTCAGATTTTTGAAAAAGGATCATTTTTAACAAATTAACCCCGAACCCCTCTTTAGCAGTTTCACTAATTTTTCCAATGGAGAGTCGAAATGCAAAATAAAAGTTTCGAACCCGAACCAACCCCGCTACTAACTCAAATTCGACATTCTAAATCTAATGAAACTGTCCAAATCGACATCCGGCACTCAAAACATAGAATATTGACTGAAGTCAAACTAATGACTTTTTAATGCCTCAAAGAGTCTCAAACTCTTTCAAATCATTTCCTAACGAATCGGGGACCATGCCAACTATCCCCACACCCCGAAATCAACAAGTAGCAACTACAGGGAAGGGTAAAAGGGTCAAATCACATAAAAAGGAAAATCTCACAAATCAGGTTATTACATGATGCCTCAAGATGGATTGGCATCAAGAGTGGAGGGCTTCCACGGGAACGTGGTCTTGCTGAGATACATAAAACTTTAGTGGCTAATGACTTCGCGGTCGAATAGGTAGAAAGTCAAAAAAATTGAGATACTTTAGGTATTTTTTTGACCCTTCACTTAATTCATTAGTCATCATAATAATTTCCAAGTTGTTTGTAGATAGAGAAAAATGAAAGAGTAAGTGGTAGTATGAGATCCCATAATTTGTTTTAGACTATCACTTAGATAAATAGAGTGTTTGGTAAAAGTTCAGGTAGAAAACTAAAAAAAAAAAAATACTTTAATTTAGGTGTGTTTTTCACCCTTCATTTTATTCATAAGTGATCATAGAAACAAAGATTAAACCTTACCTAAGAAATTAAGGAGAAGTAGTAGTTTGTCTTCCTATAAATTTAGGTCTTTGACTATGTTATTTAGTTTTAGGTTTAGGTTTTAGCATCGTAACCTTTTATTTAATTTTAGGTTTTTTTTCTCTCTATATAAAGAATCTTACCTAAAGGAACTAAAAGTGGTTTCAGGTAGAAAGCTAACAATATCGAGATATGTTAGGTGTGTTTTTGACCCTTCACTTTACTTATTAGTCATCATGTTCACGTCAATTCGTTGTTGTTAATATATATGAAATCATACCCTATCTTAAAATGAACGTATACATTCATTTTAAAACGTCATTTGTCGTGAAAACTATTATATACTTTATTTTTTGTATGTAATTTTTTATATTGACATGCCACACGTACAACGCACGTATCCTAAACTAGTAAAAATAAAAACCTAAAAGATTCTAAAAAAACAAAAAACAAAATAGATTCCTAGACAAACAAAAAACTGTAAGATTATTCCTATCTTACCTTGATTTTCTACAAATTTGTCTTTTATCATTTGCATGTCTGTTTTGGCTAGAAATCTGCCATGTTGTTACCACCTCTCCATGCAAATGATAGGATACATTTTGCTCTAAATTATTTTCAAAAAATAAAAATAAAAATAAGGATATTGTTTAGCTGTAAATGACTTTTAGAAAAAAATAAAAATAAAGAATAAGAAAATCGTTTATGTTTCAACGATTTGTCTGCACAGTGAAGCCATCATGGCCAAACAACTCATAAGTCATAGCTAATGTTTGATTAGTCAAAGTTAAAAAGCAAATACTTCCTCCCTCTCAAATTAAATGTTATTTTAATTTAAAAAATTGTCCAAAAATAATTATAGTTTTAAGAATCCAAGATAATAATTAGTAATTCTTTTGTGGTAACACAATAATTAGTAATTGTTTTTAACTGTACTCTTATATTAAAGAATCATTTCTTCTTAATAATATTTAAGTCTCAAGAAACATCGAATAAATAAAGGTAATTTAATAACTGATATATTCGAAATTAAAAATATTTTTTTCGTAATTTGAATTAGAAATTTTTATCCCTGCTGATCTGTAATAGTCAATAAAAGTAAGCTTGAAATGTAAACATAGTTTATTAGTCAGTAAATGTTAGGTTAGACTCCACTACAAAAAAGAGACGAGCAACCATGTGGAAAAATATGGCGGACAAGTTAATTTACAACAAGTTGAAATAGATTAAGTTAATAAATTTGGGGTCTTTCATATAAATATTTTTATTTTAGGCTGGTTTTAACTTTTATCCTTTAAATTAGTTGCCTCTTTAATTTTTACCTTTCAGATTTTTAAATTAAAAAAATGGTCAAATGTTCCTAACAGTGAAAAAAATGCAAGACAAAAGAAAATTTACAAGTCATAAGTTCACTCGTAAAAGTTATGCTCTAAATATAAATTCAATGATATAAGTTTAATGACGTAAAATATTAAAAAATTAAGTCAAGACACAAGTTTTAGAAATCGTCTTTTACTTTGTTAAATTTTCTGTCGAAATAAAATTAGACAAACAAATTAAACTAACATTCTTTATCCCTGCTGATATGTAATAGTCTGTTGGTCTTTTTAAAAAAAAATGGGGCAGCAAAAAGAGGTTAAAATGGCTCTCAATGGATTTAAATGACTTTCAATAGCTTTCAACATTTTTCTTATGCATAGAGGGGCTTTAAATAGCCAACATACAATCAAAAATCTACATAATTTAAAACTCAAAATTTTAAATTATCTCAACAAATAAAAAATTTAACTTAAAATTTAAAATTCAAATTCATCTTAAATCTAACAACTTATTAGCTAAAAATTGTTGCAGTAACTAAATCAAATTTCATCACTCGTCCTTTGCTTTAGTTACTGCAATTTAAAAAGTTGCTCCTCCTTAATTTTTGTTCTGGCAGTTCATACTGAATTTGTTTTGATTGTTCTTGAACTTGCACATTTTTTTCATATTGATCTTTCTCTTCTTCTTTCTTTTTCTTCTTCTGTTTTTTTGCTTAAAAAATATCATTAATGATCTTATTTTGTTTGAAAGAGTTTTCATCTGGAGAATTATAGAATTTGTAAAGTGTTGTTGTAAATTTTTTTCTTTTATCACCACAACACATATGACATAGGTTATAATATATGATTTCATTTTCACTAATCAAATCTGATGGTTTTTGTCGGTGAAATTTTTTTGGACATTTAAAGAGAGACTGCAGCTTGACATAGGTATTTGTTGAAAATAGCCCTACGCTTTGAAAATAAGCACGGGTTGAAAATGATAGTCCTGATGGGTTAAAATGGGTAGGCCTGACGGGTTAAAAATGTAGTCATCACGGGTTAAAATGGTATGGTAGTTCTTTGAAAGAACTCACAGTTCCCGTAAAATCAATGAAGCTCTTGATAATATTGTTGGTTTTTTTTTTAAAAAAAAGATGGGGCAGCAAAAAAGGGTTAAAATGGCTTTCAATAGATTGAAACGACTTTCAATAGCTTTCAATATTTTTCTTAAGGATAGAGGGGCTTTAAATAGCCAACATACAATTAAAAATCTGAATAATTTAAAATTCAAAATTTTAAATTATCTCAACAAATAAAAAACCTAACTTAAAAATTTAAAATTCAAATTCATCTTAAATCTAATAACTTATAAGCTAAAAGTTACTGCAGTAACTAAATCAAATTTCAACACTCCTCCTTTGCTTTAGTTACTGCAATTTAAAAAACTGCTCCTCCTCAATTTCTACTCTGACAGTTGATGCTGAATTTTTTTTTATTGTTCTTGAACTTGCACATTTTTTTCATGTTGATCTTTCTCTTCTTCTAATTTATTGCTTAAAAAATATCATCAATGATCTTGTCTTGTTTGAAAGAGTTTTCATCTAGATAATTGTAGGATTTGCAAACTATTGTTGTAAGTATTTTTCTTCCATCACAACAACACATATGACATAGGTTATAAAATATGATTTCATTTTCACTAACCAAATTTAATAGTTTTTGTCAGTGAAATTTTTTTGGGCATTCAAAGAAGGACTGCTACTTGATATTGGTATTTGTTGAAAATAGCCCTAAACTTTAAAAATAAGCATGGGTTGAAAATGATAGCCCTGGCGGGTTAAAATGGATAGCCCCAACGAGTTAAAAAGATAGCTCTTGCGGGTTAAAAATGGTATGATAGTTCTTTGAAAGAACTCACAGATCCCATAAGATCAATGAATCTCTTGATATCACTGTTGTTTTTTTAAAAAAAAATGGGACAACAAAAAGAGATTAAAATAGCTCTCAATGGATTGAAATAGCTTTCAGCTTTCAATATTTTTCTTAAGTATAGAGGGACTTTAAATAGCCAACATAGAATCAAAAATATACATAATTCAAAATTCAAAATTATCTCAACAAATAAAACAACCTAACTTAAAATTTAAAATTCAAATTCATCTTAAATCTAACAACTTATTAACTTATTAGTTAAAAGTTACTATAGTAATTAAATCAATTTTCAATGTAGTCAATAAAAATAAGCTTGGGATTTACATAGTTGGAGTATAGTATATTATATTGGTCAATAAATGTGAGCTTAGACTCTCTCACTGCAAAGAGTCAAGCAACCATGTGGAAAATACAGTGTACCAATGTATAAGACATAGTTGCAGACACAGATAAGGTATCAAATAAGCAGGTTAAGCTGATTTTGAATACGTCAAAATAAGTTGAGTTAATAAATTTAATTTACTTAAATATTATTTGGATTAAAATGATTGAGTCAAGATGACTAAAAACAATATATGTCGTATTAGCAACTTTTACCTAATTTTAATCTCTCTATTTGTTCTAAACAACAATATTTAATCAAGCAAGACTAACATAATTGAAAATTTCTCATGAATCAATCTAGCTTAAACTAACCCAAAATTGAATTAAGCGGATCAAATTAAATCAAATTGATAAATGAGCGGGTGCGGTTGGGGGATCATGTTTCGCCACCCATAAAGGTAAAAGCAACATGCTCTTTAATTTGGCTTCAACTGATATTTATGATCTCCAACTTTGGATGTACACAAGTAAAAACCTCAACTTGTATAAAGTTGAACAAGCAGATACACGTATCCTATGTGGCATAATACACGCAGAACGCTACATAGGACATGAATTGGCCAAACGCCACATAGGACGTATATGTCTACTTGTTCAACTTTATACAAGTTTAAGTGTCTACTTGTGAATACCTAAAGTTGGAGGACGTAGATGCAAGGTGAAGCCAAGTTAAAGGACACATTTACGTATTATGCCAAGATAAAAATAATACTTCATACATTTTGTTTCTTTACCATCAAAAAGTATGATAAGATGGATAAAATTCTTTCAGCCTTAACTAAAAATTTAGGGTTCAACCCTTGAAATGGGTGAATTTCTAGTAATTAGGAACACTTTCCCCAAACAACATTATATGGGGTAAAACTTACATACACCCGGTATATAAACCAAGCCAATATATGCATGTCATGTGTTCGAATTTAGGGTTTATGTTACTTAACTATGATTAACTAACATGTATTTTACTTCATTTAATCACTTAATCAAGATAAATTACACTAGTTTGATGTATACATCAAGTACGAATAAATTTTTACCATTATGCAGTGCGATTCAAATTAATCAATAACAGATAGTTATGGAGAATACATGCTTCTTTATTTATAAAATACTCCCCCCTCCCCGCAACTCACACAGAGTTGACTGTTATTTGTCACGTTTCATTTTATGACAGTTAATTTGATTAATTTTCAGAATTAAATTGACTTAGATTAATTTAATTTTTTAAATTTTAAAATTTAGATGTTCGACAACTGTATTAAAAAAATACTATAAGTTGCAATTATTTTTATATTAATATGACGAAAAAATATATTTTAAAATATTAGTCAAGATTCATATAGCTTGACTCTCAGGAACTGAAATGTGACAAGCAAAAACAAACGGAAGAAGTAATTATATAGAAAATAAATTTGTCTTTATTTGAATATTTAAATGAATCACATGACCTACATAGTAATAAGTGACCATTAATTTATTGATGAGTTAAAATAACATATTTGACTTGTCAATTTGATTCTCTTTATATGCAATCCCACCTCACCTTCCCACTACACAAAAATGGAGAAGATTAATCACAATTATGTGAATGTAAGAGGACTCAAGCTTCACTATGCAGAAATTGGAACAGGTACAATTAATACTACTCCATATATGATATTTTTTTGTGTTTGTGTGAATACTTATTGATATTGAAATTAAAATATTTACATTTATATAGGCCCTGTAGTAGTGTTTCTTCATGGATTCCCTGAGATATGGTACTCGTGGAGGCATCAATTGATAACAGTGGCGGAAGCAGGATTTCGAGCCATAGCCCCGGATTTTAGAGGCTATGGTTTGTCTGAGTTGCCTAAAGAACCCGAGAAGGCAACATACAGGGACCTTGTTGATGATCTCGCAGAAATGATTGATTCATTAGGCATCGATAAGGTGAAATTACATGTTAATCCTTTCATACATTTTTACTTGTCCACTATTCTAAAAATATATTTTTCATTTTTATTCGTCACTTTTAACATGTCAAGAAAAGGTAACTATCTTTTTTCCATGTTTTACCTGCGTTCATTACTTAAGATCTAATATATTCCCTCCGTTCCTAAATACTTGTCCACTAAAAAAGATATTTTTCTGATTTTTAAGAAATTTGTTTTATCAGGGAACAAATATGGGCATAGTCAAATTCAGGATATAAACTTGATGGATTGAACTTTTTAAGAATTACCATTAAAGATTATAAGTTCAAAATTTAATATAGGTTGACATTTTAATAAAAAAAATTGCATGGATATTTATGTACCAAAAATAATAAGTTCAATTGAACCTGTGAAATCTATAGTTCATCCCCCAGCCCATACCCCCACCCCACCCTTACCCCCACCCCCGTATAGTTAACTTTAACCTATCAAAGTTTAGACAGATGGGAAGAAATCACTTAGGGCCTGTTTGGGAAGCTAATGGGATTTGGTGAAATTAGGTGTAATTACACTGTCAGGCATGTTTGGTTGGCCAAATAATTGAATATAATTGGCAGGGGATAATTACATTTTCCAATTCACAGAGGAGCTATGAATAGCTGGTAATTACATGGTGTAATTACAAGCTAATTACTTCATTTTATTTTTATTTTTATTTTTTTCATTTTAATTTATTTTTAATTTCTATTATTTTTTTAAAAAAATTATTTTTATTATATCTAATATTTTTTCAAAAAATATATTTTATTTTATATTATTTATATTTCATTTCTCAACCTTTACTTCTTGTGATTTCATATAATTTTTCGTATTATCTATTTTTTATTTATTTTATGTTTATTTTTTTTATTTAGCATAATTTAGTTAGTATTCTAATTTTTAAATTAAGTAGAATTCCTTGTTGAATAAGGTTATAGACGTAGGTTTTTCTTTTCTTTCAAATCATAATTATGTACGTTATGTTGAAATTTGACATAAGAGTATTATTTAATTTTTTTTTTAATTTTGAACTTATGTTATATTTTCTGTTCCAATTTATTTGTTTTACTAGTATTAACTTGATATTTCACATTGCAAGCTATTCATTTTTTAGTTAGAATTAATAGATTATCTTTTTGTCAAATGTTTTAATAATTTTATAACATTATATTTATAATATTGATCTTTTTGTGAAACATGCATTTCATGATGTTCTTATAAAAATCATGTACTTTAAGTTTTTATGATTAATTAAATTAAAATATACTAGTTTGAAAAATATAAATCAATTATTTTTTATAAGAATATATGTTTATTAATCAATAGATTTCGAAAGATAATATATATATATATATAAAAATTTAATATCATTTATAAGAGCCCTTATTTGTCTAATATAAATTTTTAGTTTTTGATAATTAATTTTTATTTTAAAAATTTAATATAACCATGTAATTACACTTGCGCAACCAAACAGTACACTTATAATTACACTGTAATTATATTGTGGCAAACAAACAGGTCATCATAATTATTAGGCTGTATAATTACTAGGCTAATAATTACTAGTTACACCAGTTCCAATTACCAGGTTACTATTCAACGTGATTTCGACCTATAACTTCATCTATCAATTTCTGGACTCTTGCTTAAATCCTTATTTCGTAAATCGATAACTTAAATAATTTTATTTTATGTAGATTTTTCTTGTGGGAAAGGATTTTGGAGCTCGAGTAGTTTACCATTTTGCCCTCGTACACCCTGATAGAGTTTCAGCAATTGCAACACTTGGTGTGCCATTCCTTCTTGCTGGTCCACAATCACTTCCTAAAGATCTCATTCCAAAAGGTTTCTATGTGTTGAGATGGCAGGTAATTTCATGTCTTCGAACCTTTTAATATTAAGAGTGTGTTTGATATGACGAAAGTTTTTTTTAGAAGAAAATACTTTCATTAAGGTGTGTTTGAAATGGGGTGGGTGGGTGGGAGGGAAATGGAGGAATATTTTTTTTTTGATTGAAAAATATTTTAATTTTCTCATGTTTGGTTGGTTAAAATATATTCTTTAAAAAGACAAGTTCTTAAAAAATCAAGAAAATGACGTACCTACAATAACAACAACATACCCAACAGACCTTAGAGAGGTTGTTTCCGGAGGACCCTCGGCTCGAGTACAACAAATTATAGTAAGTATGAAAAGGAAAATGATAGTGAGAAAATTAAAACACATAGCAACTAATAAGGGACAATGACGACAACAAATAGTGTGATAACCGAAAATGACTTACCTAGTGAGAATAGAAAAAACAAGTTTTATAAGTCATATTCCAAACTCATTTAATTGAGCAATGTTGTGCAATCCGGTATGGAAGTTAATACAAAATCATATGCATTGGAAGAAAGACTTTTATATATTCTTGGTTTTTAGGCAAACTTGCATTTGGGGAGATGCCTGCCCGTAGAGCCTAGCTTGCTTCTCCCCTAAAGAACCGCTCACTAGCTAACCGGACTAATAGGAGACCTATTTGAAGACTTTCTACCAAATACACTCATGGAAGTAGAAGCTCAGATACGAGTTCGACTGAATTCAAAACTCATAAAGTTGAAATCTGGCTTCGCCTCTGTCTTGCAGGAACCGGGGCGAGCTGAAAAGGACTTTGGACGATTTGACATAAAAACAGTAGTTAAGAACATATATATTTTATTCTCTGGAAGTGAATTGCAAATAGCAAAGGATGATGAAGAAATAATGGACTTGGTTGATCCTTCTACTCCATTGCCTTCCTGGTTCACTGAAGAAGATCTTGCAAACTATGCATCTCTTTATGAAAAGTCAGGCTTCCAACTTGCATTGCAGGTGCCTTACAGGTCAGTTACTTCTATAGTTAACTCTAGATGTGGTCGGATTTAGGGCGGGTTCTGTAGAAACAATTGAACCCGTTACACTTGGTCGACAGGTGCGTGTTGGATACTCCAGAAGTAGTACATTTTTAGAGTATACGACACGGGTGC
This sequence comes from Capsicum rhomboideum, assembly GCA_031232105.1. Classification (NCBI taxonomy): domain Eukaryota; kingdom Viridiplantae; phylum Streptophyta; class Magnoliopsida; order Solanales; family Solanaceae; genus Capsicum; species Capsicum rhomboideum. The sequence continues at coordinate 5,032,532 of CP124710.1, read as the reverse complement.
AACAACATTTCTAGAGAGTCCAAGCAACATAGGCCACAAGTGAATCCACCCCCAAGTGAATTTAGGATTAAAACGGACTCAATAGTTTTTGCATAAGATTAAATTAGTCTCGTCAAATTCATTTTTGAATGAGTCATTGATGAAACTACGTCTAGGTGTATGAAATTTTCTTAAACCGTATGTTTGTATTAAAAAGGTTCGCTAAATTTGCAAAATATTTGATTTGCAAAACCTAGTAATTAAAACGAACGGATTTGCTGACTAGTTCAGAACCCATAAATTTCATATTTTGGCTCCGCTTTTGCTTTGGGGCTGCTTGGTTGAAGATAACTGTCTCATAACTAATGCGACATTCGGTTGATGATATTAATTTTATGCATTATTTGTACAAAATAGAGCTAAGAATTCATGTACTGTAATATTTATGCAATCGATTCACCATAACCGCATAATGATCCCTTCATTATCAATCAAACATCAACAATCCATTCATTATATTCCCTGCATCCTTAGTATGTGAACCACCTAAAAAAAGGGGCATCGCTGTGCACAAAACATCCTGGGAAATGGCCGCACCCCAAGAAGTGTGACGTAGACAGCCATCCTAATGAAAGCATTAGTAGCTGCTTCCACCTAAAATTGACTCGAAATCTTGAATTTGGTTCGTCAAATAGACGTTTCTTCATTTCATTTTGCACGTTTTGGCAGGGCTTGGCTAGAAGACTATGGAGTTGAAGATATCAAAATCAAAGTTCCCTGTCTGTTTGTGATGGGGGAGAAGGATTATTCCCTTAAGTTTGGTGCATTAGAGCAATACATTACAAGTGGAATGGTGAAAGAGTATGTACCTAATCTTGAAACCATATTCTTACCAGAAGGAAGCCATTTTGTACAAGAACAGTTCCCTGATAAGATCAATCAGTTGATTATCACCTTCCTCAACAAGCTCAAATAAAGAAAATGGATCGAAGCAACGCTTTTACCCTCTTTGTATTTGTTGCTGATGGTTACATTTTCTGCATCTCTATACTTGTATGTTGATCAATAAATGAGGCAGCGGTTTTGAATGCCTCTTATCTATGTTATGTTCCCAGAGTCTTTACAGCAAGATTTCCTGTTTTTCATCATTGAATCATTTTGAATCTGGCTTGGTCAAAGTAATGAAGGGGAGCCTTGGCGTAACTGGTGAAGTTGTTGTCATGTGACCGGGAGCCTCTTGTAGAAATGCAAGGTAAGGCTGCGTGCAATAGACCCTTGTGGTCCAGACCCCGCGTATAGCGGGAGCTTAGTGCACTAGGCTGCCCTTGGTCAAAATAATCTAACAGGCAAGAAGGATCATAGTACAGTGTTTGCCTAAATGTTTGTTGTAGGCATTCAAATAAAGAAATGCCTAAGCCATCCTCCCTTTATTTTCAAGAATAATTTGAAAGTGTCCTTTCAGAAAAGTGCACTGGAATTCTACTAGCGCAACAAGAACAATGTGAAACTCATTTGGAGGGGAAATGGGATAAAAGGAAATGAAATAGAAACTCACAGAAGAAAGTTGTCTATATACGTATGAGAAGTAGATACTGAAAAGAGGACAGCAACAACAAGAGCGGAAGAACATGAAGAGGAGACTTCTGTATGGGGTGAAATTGGTGTAACAACATGGCACAAAAGGACAAGCAGGGGACAAGTATGTCAGGTCCCTCAGAAACACGGACGAGCTCCTGTAGAACAAAGCCAAGAGAATACTAGCCATCCATCCCACTAACGAATCAGGTCAGGTGGCAACCCCCATAGGCAGAGGACCTTTAGGACGTGGCCGCTAGAATGCGAAGCTTGTCTATTATAAATTGCCGTGCTTACTCACTTGTAAAAGGGATCTGGATCCTCTTCCTTCTCCCTCTCCCTAGCTCATATTCTGCATCAATACAATACTAGTTGCTTGGTCTTTATGCTTTCTTTACCTTGTGACATTATTGAAGAGTTTCCTAGTTTATTAAGGTCTCGTAGGGAGAGCAATCCTAGATCTCCGTTGTACTCGTGGATGGTCTCGGCTCTCTCTGGCTCGTTTGTTTATTTACTCGCTATTGTTTTTGAGTCAATATTAGTTTCCCTTAATCGTTAATTGCTCTAACCGCTAACAAATCGAACCCCGAGCGAGATTAAATCGTAACGCGTGCTCTTGACTCACCTACAAATTCAACTGTACCAAATCCACGATAAACAACTTATTGTTGCACCCACAGTGTAGGTGGATGGAATTGTTCCTTTGCCAATATGCTTATTTATAAGGGGAAAGTACATAAACTAGCAAATTTAAGTTCATAATTAAGCTAAATAGCAACACTTTAATAAAATTACCCGAAATAACAAAAGTAGCATTACTTTCAGTGGGCCAAGCCACAACTGCAGCACTTACACGTAACTTCTCCCCCTTTTCATGGCTTCACTTTTATCCCCTTCCTTTTTTGAGTTTACCTCTTTATACTTCTCCAATTTTTCTTCTATTTTAAGATTTGAAATTCTACAATATTTCTCACATTATTTTTCTTCCACTCTTCATTCGATTTCATCTAATTTCTTCAATTTCAATTATGTTTCGGTCAAATCTGAACATCAGAGGATATCACTGTTGGTTTGACGGAAAGGTTATTGATGGTTCGTGGTTGTTGTGGTTGTTTGTCGAAGTTCATGAGTTTGCTATCCGTCAAAGTCGAAAGCGTTTTCAGTGGAGTTGAAGCTTGTTAGTGGGTTGGATTTCATCGAAAAAAATGATATTTGTTTGATTGAAGCTCGAAGCTTCAACATTAATGACGGTTCTCAAGAAAAGAGGATGATAAAGAAATGGGTACTTCATACTTGTGGTAGTGGAGGTCATCGGAAAAAATGGGGGAAGGGAAAGCTTGGAGGTTGTTTAGTGGTGATTGTATATGTATTTTGTATATGTATTTTTGAACCAACAAAATACATATTCCAATTTTGAATATGTATTTTTAAGTGAGTGTACAGGTTTGTATAGTATTTTTTGCAGATACAGGTGCAAATACATATGTAACTGCATGTGTATTTGTAAGTGAGTGTACATGTTTGTATAGTTGGGCATACATATGTGTTTTTCTCAAATACAGCTGCAAATACATATATGTAACTGCATACGTATTTTGTTTGCAAATAAGTACATATGTATATAGCTGCAAATACATATGTAACTGCATATATAATTTTAAGTGAGTTGACAGGTTTATATAGTTAGGCATATATATGTATATTTATCAAATACAGTTGCAAATATCTATAGGCAAATAAGTACATCTGTATATGTATTTTTGCATATGCAGTACATCTGTATATGTATATTTGAATATATGTATTTTGCAAATATATGTACGCGTGATTGTAGTGGTTAGAATATTCAGTTTCTTATTTACCTCAACAGAGTGTAGAAAAAAATGTGTTGCTCAGATTTTTATATATGTATTTTGTCGGTAAAAAAGTCCTTAAATACAAAATACAAATTGCTATTTCGGGTAATTAGCAACTTGTTGCTATGAAGCGCTTAATTAAAGGTTCAAGTTTGCTATTTTTGAACTTTTTCCTATTTATAAACAGAAAGGCCCATAGCTAGGTAATACTCCCGCTGTCTCAAAATAGAAGTCATTTTAACAAACAAAAAAAAATTGTCTCAAAATAGAAGTCGTTTTAACAAAAAAGATTTGTCTCAAAAATAATTATAGCTTTATGAATTAGAAACCTTTATCCTTGCTGATCTGTATTAGTCAATAAAAGTAAGCTTAGAATCTAACATAGTTTATTATTAGTCAATAAATGTAAGCTGAGACTCCCACTGCAAAGAGACAAGCAACCATGTGGTAAACTATGATGTACAAGTTGATTTTGATTGATTTTGAGCACCTAGATGACGAAAGTCCAGTAGCCGAAAGCATCACTAGCTTACGCTCTAACCCGAGTAGCATGTTATTACTAGCTTACGCTCTAATCCGAGTAGCATGGGGCACGTGAAAGTCCGTGTGAATCGGTAAGGACCACCTTAAAGTGAATTGAGTCAATAAATTTGATTCGTTAAATATTAGTTGAATTGACACGATCGAGTCATATGGTAACTTTTATCAAATTTTAATTTCTTTTTTTTTAACACCTTTGTTTAATTAATAAGCAAAACTAATAAATTTACTTTTTCTTATTTAAACAAAACTTTCACACGTCATTTTAGACTACATATGTAGCTTAAACCAGCTCAATTTTAGAAATTGAACTAAACGGATCAAAATAAACTAAGTTGATAAATGAGCAGGTTGGGGGCGATCATGTTTTTGCCACCTATAAAGATGACAAATAATAATACATGTTGCTTCTTTACCACCAAATAATGTGGTGAGATGGATTAGATTCTTCATCCTTAGCCAGAAATTTAGGATTTAGTCGCTGAAATGGAAAAAGTTCTAGTAACTGCGAGCACTTCCTCACTTAAATATCATTACGTGGTGCGGATCTAAATTAGTGAAGACCGTGACTTTCAAATACCAGATAGTTATAGAGAATAAATTCTTCTTTATTTAATATTCAAATGAACCACATTGCTTACATTGTACTCGCTCCGTTTCAATTTCTTTGTCCTAACTTCTTTTTACTATGTTTCAAAAAGAATATCTATGTCCTTTTCTGGCATCTCTTTAATTCTAATTTTTCACGTGACATGTTTAAGACCATAATATTAAAGAGTATTTTGATACATTTTACATATCTTTAATTTAAAAAAACACAAGATTTAAAAATCTTTTTTACTTTTTAAAATTTTGTGTTAAATCAAAACCAGACTGATAAATTAAAACGGGGAGTAATAAGAGTCCTTTTATTTATGAGTCAAAATAACAAAATTAACTAGCCGATTTGACTTTCTTTATATATATGCAACCCCATCACACATTCCCACCACACCAAAATGGAGAAAATTCATCACAATTATGTGAATGTTAGAGGACTCAAGCTTCACTATGCAGAAATTGGAACAGGTACTAATTAATACTACTCCATACATGATCTTTTTTTGTGTGTGTGTGAATAATTATTGATATTGAAATTATAATATTTACATTATATAGGCCCTGTAGTAGTGTTTCTTCATGGATTCCCTGAGATATGGTACTCGTGGAGGCATCAAATGATAGCAGTGGCGGAAGCAGGATTTCGAGCCATCGCCCCGGATTTTAGAGGCTATGGTTTGTCTGAGTTGCCTACAGAACCCGAGAAAGCAACATTCAAGGACCTTGTTGATGATCTACTTGACATGCTTGATTCATTACGCATCGATAAGGTGAAATTACATGTTACTCCCTCCATCCTATTTTAGTTGGGCACATTCCATTTTACACGGTAATTAAGAAATCACAAAGGGGAGGGCTACAGGGTAGGGTGAAGATGTGGTGTGTTGGAGGATGGAGAGAACACAATCAATCTGGAATGCCACTTGTGGAACTTGTTTTCTCTACTTTCACAAGAAAAGTCATTTTTCTAATATTTAAGGAACTTGTTTTCGTGGAAAATAAATATGAGCATAGGTAAATTCAGCATATGAACTTGATGGATTTGAGATTATGAGTTCAAAATTTAATATATGTTAGACATTTTAATGATTTTCTTCTTCTTTTTAATGTATATTTATGTACTAAAATTGTATGGTAAGTTCAATTGAACCTATTAAATCGATCTATAGACCATCCGCTCCCGGGTATAGTTAGCTTAATTAGCATACCAAAATTTAAACAGATGAAAAGAAATTACTTAAAATGTTTTGTCTTTATTCAACGTGATTTCGATTGGATTTGTTTATCAATCTACTGACTCTTGCTTAATTCCTTGTTCCGTAAACCGATCGCGACTAGATCTGTTCTCCATCAAATGTACTGAAATAATTCTACTATTTTATGCAGATTTTTCTTGTGGGGAAGGATTTTGGAGCTAGAGTACTTTACCATTTTACCCTTGTACACCCTGATAGAGTTTCAGCAGTTGCAGCACTTGGTATGCCATTCATTCTCACTGGTCCACAAACATTTCCTCGAGATCTCCTTCCAAAAGGTTTCTATATGTTGAGATGGCAGGTAATTTCATGTAGTTTGATCCTCTTATATGTAAAAATTACCCGAATATAAGAGCGAGCGTGTTTGATACGACATAAGTCATTTTTCAAGAAATTATTTTTCTTGGATAAGTTATTTTTTTTAGTGCTCGGTTGGCAGAATATGTGTCTCTAGATGATAATTGATAGGTGTCATTGGTGACTTTGGCTAGTGATTGATGTGGTGAGTGTGGTATGTCATTTTAATTAAACTGGACGAAGCTAATGGAGGAAGGACAAATTTGAGCCACTTTTATATAACTTTAAGTGTATATATAAATTGATAATATAATTAAAGTCATATATGAACCGATAGTATAACGGAGGAGAATATTAAATCTTTTTTAATAGTAAAGAGACAAGTATGACCTTTCCCCCTTTTCTATACCACATATAAATTCTTTTAGGACAATATTTTTTGTTTGCCTATCAAATATCAAAAAATAATTCAGAGTCACTTATTTTTCAAAAAAACAAACATTTTCCTTCGTACCAAACACAACCCAAATGAAAAAATTGGAAGTCCCTACTCATGAGTGAAAATTATTTTCCTTATAACTATCTACACTTTAAGCTTCATATTACTAGCTCCGACTAACACTTGCAAATTTTATTAGTGTTCGGTACTCAAATATTTCATCAAAATACACTCTGATTTGCAAATAATATGATTGATATTTGACGCATAATTTTCCAGAAAGCATTTTTCACTCGACATTCGAACATTAATTTTTCATGGAATACAATTTCCAGGAAAAACATTTGCGAAAATGAATTTCTTCCACACACACACTCAACTCTTGTCAGTTTTGCAGTAGGTAGAGGCGAATCTAGAAATTGAAAGTGCCAAAGACATTATTATCTGTTCTCTAATATAGATATATTTCTTTTTCTTTAAATAATATAAATATTTCGATTACTAACTACAAAGTTTGAGGTGAAACTCTAAAAATAAAGAAGAAACAACCAAAAAAAAATAAAAAATAAAGTGGATATCGAACCTAGGTAAGCCTACTAAATGTCCACTCATGCACCCCACATCACCTTTGTTGCTAGGAGTGTCAATAAAAAAAAAAATGTATACATATATACCACAATTTTCAGAAGTTACCAGGTGCCCGTGACCCCCGATCCTAATGTAGGTTCGCCTCTGGCAACAGGGGCGGTGGTAGAAGCTCAAATACGAGTTTGTCCGAGTCCAATAACAAATACTCAAGTAGTGCATTTTTATTAGAACACAATTATTAACTCTTATAATCGTTATGGTAAAATTGAAAACTCATAGAGTTGAGATCCTGGATGTCTCTGTTTTGCAGGAACCAGGCCGGGCTGAAAAGGATTTTGGGCGATTTGATATAAAAACAGTAGTTAAGAACATATATATTTTGTTCTCTGGAAGTGAATTGCCAGCAGCAAAAGATGATAATGAAGAAATAATGGACTTGGTTGATCCTTCTACTCCATTGCCTACCTGGTTCACTGAAGAAGATCTTGCAAATTATGCATCTCCTTATGAAAAATCAGGCTTCCAACTTGCACTGCAGGTGCCTTATAGGTCAGTCACTTCTATAATTAACTCTAGATGTGGTCGGATTTAGGGCGGGTTCTGTAGAATCAATTGCATCCGTTACACTTGTGAATCTACAGTATTATGTACGCATTCAAACGAACTCAATAGTTTTTGTGCATAAAATTAAATTAGTCTCACCAAATTCATTTTTGAATAATTCATTGATGAAACCACCTAAAGAAAAGGGGCATCCCGGTGCACAAAACATCCCACATTAGCAGGGTTTGGGAAAGGGCCACACCCCAAGAGAATGCAAGCATTAGTAGCTGTTCCACCTAAAACTGACTCTAAATCTTGAATATGGCTCATCAAATAGACGTTTCTTCATTTCATTTTGCACATTTTCTTTTAGCACTTGTGATCTGGTAAAAAAATAGGGTGAGGATTTTGGCAGGGCTTGGTTAGAAGACTATGGAGTTGAAGATATCAAGATCAAAGTTCCCTGTCTGTTTGTGATGGGGGAGAAGGATTATGCCCTTAAGTTTGGTGCATTAGAGCAATACATTACAAGTGGAATGGTGAAAGAGTATGTACCTAATCTTGAAACCATATTCTTACCAGAAGGAAGCCATTTTGTCCAAGAGCAGTTTCCTGATAAGGTCAATCAGCTGATCATCACCTTCCTCAACAAGCTCAAATGAAGAAACTGAATCGAAGCAACGTATTTATCCTCTTTGTATTTGAGTGCTGATCACGTTTTCAGAATATCTTTACTTGTATGTTGATCAATAAACCGAGGCAACGGTTTTGTATGCCTCAGTTCTACATTATGTTTCCAGACACTTAACAGCAACATTTTCTGTAACTCTTCATTGAATCATTTTGATTCTAGCTTGGTCAAAGTAATCTAACAGGCAAGAAGGAACATAGTGCAGTGCCTACCTAAATGTTTGCTGTAGGCATTCAAGTGAAGAAATGCCTAAGCCATCCTCCCGTTCATTATTTTCAAGAATCACTTTTCTTGTTGAGTTAGATGATCAAAAACACACCTAAAGTAATCCCCTTTTTTGAGTTTCCTACATGGACTATTAACAAATATTTATCAAAACACACCTCAACTATCAATTGATAGTTGATAAATAGTTGGCAATAGTTCGGGTAGAAAACTCGCTCACTTGATAGTTCAGACATTAAATTCAAAAAAAAGGGATACTTTAGGTGTGTTTTTGACCCTTCTTTCTTGTTTCTAAAAGTTGGTTCTTTCAGAAAGAACTGGAATTCTACTAGCACAAGAAAAATTTGAAACTCATCTGTAGGGGAAATGGGATAAAAGCAAATGAAATAGAAGAGATTTAGGTGCATGTCACAGAAAGAGAGTTCTCTATACACATAAGAGAAGTGCTACTACATCCACCCACCCCCCTCTCAGTGGGATAAAGTTTTCACTCGTAGGCTGGAAATCTAGCGTTTTTAGGATCCGTCATGTCGAGGAAAAGATAAGCCATACCCGCAATACCTTCAAAAAGAGAGTAAGGGCTATCTCCTCCATGCATCTCTCCTTCCGTTAGTAGCTTGTGAGCTCTATCAAGAAGGAAGCAGGCAAAAGCTTTGGCCCTATACAAGTACTCCGCATTTCCTGTGAGCCGATACAGAGATAGGAAGACATAAGCATTCCCACTAATGCCATGACACATCCCAACACGCTTAAGAAGGCCACGGTTCCATACAACCTCTGCTGCATCTACTGCTGCATTAAGAAATTCTTCGTCTCCAAAAACCTGGCATTGGAATATTCCATTGCACATCAAGTTACAAAATCAACTGATAGAAACTCTTAAGCAAAGGAAACCAAAATTATATGAATGTGAAAACACAATTTCTTTTTTCTTCGTTCCTTTTTCTAGTTATGGTGCCGCCATGCCAAAGTAGGAATGCAACAACACATTAACGCTCATTGACAACCCAATTTATTTCAGAAATCAAATGCAATGATGAACACACTCAAAATTGTCCTGGGATAACAAGGTAGTTTCAATGCATAATTCTTTAGATCACAGCCTCCACTTGAGCTACTTTAACTTGGTGACAATTTATTGAACTAAAGAAATAACACAGCAGTACCATCGAACTGTTAAACAACGTTAGCAGCAAAATTTTACCAAGAAAGACAATCAAGGACTTTAGACTGATGTTACATTTCAGTGGGTAGTAAGGGTGCTTACTGATAATAGACAGCAAAGATCTGAAACTTTGCAGTAATAGAATGAAGAAGGAATAATATCGAAGCTGTTCTAGAAACGTTGAGTAGTAAAAACAGTAAAGAGAACAACAGCATATAGGTTGCTCAAAACTAAAGAGCAGAAGAACATGAAGAGGGAGAGTAGCAGCAGACTTGCCGTTCAAACTTCCCCTAAAAGCCACATACAGGAATCCGAGAGAGAGCAACAATGAAACAGAAAAACATAACAAGGTCAAAAGGAACTAAATTTACATTCCTCTCCCCTTAATAAATCCTCCTGCAAAAGATGCTAGAACCTCTTACATCTCAGGAGCTTGAAAACAAAGGAAAAAAAAACTGAGGGATTTCTAACACAAGGAACGTGTTTTTTTTTTAAAAGCAAATGACACAAGGAACATCTGGATGCTCAAACTCCCTCAATTAATTAAGGAAATGATTAATCTTGAACTTCGATAGGCAGATGTAAGCACCGTGAGGTGTGAAGTGATCTCGTACTAAACGAAACGACTATCAGTATGATGTCATACATAATAGCATGTGAGGTGAACATAATTAAAGGGGTTATTACCTCAGCTGCCTTTACAAGTGTTAGCGCAATACCAGGAGCTCCATGGCACCAATGCACGAGTACATCTATCCTCCTATCTTCTTCACTTGCAGGATAATTTCCACTGGGAAAGCGATTCTTAACCATGTACTTTAAAGTCCCTTTGACATCCTCAAGATCACCGGGTTCCAGTTCAAAGTCCATCAGAACATGCATAATTCCAGCCAATCCATGAGCTGCACCCCAGTACATCTCACCATACCATTCATACATCAATGGGCTTCTGCCCCTCCCTCCCAATTTTCTTCCATTCTTGATGATTTCATTGATTACAGCAACCTAAGATACAATCAAGAGAAAGTAAGTTCAGCTCAGAGACCACAGCCCCCCTATTAATGTCGGCTTAGATTACAGAACTTATTGTTGCACTTACACTGTTGGTGGAAGGAATTGTTCCTTTGCCAATATGCTTATTTATGAATAGAGACGCCCAGAGGTATCCAGCACGACCATACAGCAATTCATCAGGAAGATCTTTGGTTAATTTTATCTGCTCTTAGAACCAAATGTGTATCTTGTAAGCTATCACGTAAAGGAAATCAGAAGGGAAGCTTATATAAGACAAAACTACAATATGAAAGTCTAGCTATAAGCTATCAAAAACGAACCTCTTTAAATTGGGATACATAGTAAAAACCCAATTGATCATCACCCATGTACTTGGCAACGACGGCACCTAGTGCGCAAACCCCAGCTCTCCCACATAGGAATGTCACGTCCCTATAAATCATTGATCAAATAATACAATAATCAACCCAAAAAGGCCATTTTGTTTATCTTGATGCCATTTGAAGCTTTAAATTGAAAATCCAGGAAGTAATCACTTCCCTGGAGCTCATTTTATCAGAAGTAACACAAAACAACAACATCAACATACAGAGTGTAATCCCACAACTAGGATATCCCACAAGTAAGGTCTGGGGAGGGTAGGATGTACTCAGACCTTACTCTTTGTGAGGTAGAGAGGTTGTTTCCGATTTATTTTTAAAAAAAAATTAACTCAAAACATCTACCACAAAAGCCCATTTTCCTCATATTGCTTTAAATTGAAGCTTTAAATTGAAAACCCCAAAAAGGGAGGTCAAATTACTAAAACTCATGGATCCAATTAACACATAAAATCAACCGAAAAAAGCCCTCATCTTGATTCCATTTGAAGCTTTAAATTGGAAATCAAGAAAGGAGTGTGAGATATTGATCAAAGTAACACAAAAAAATCAACCAAAAGAAGTCCATTTTGATGATATCTCGTCATTGGGAACCTCAAATTGAAAACCAAAATGCACATAACAAAGAAAGGATAAACTTTTGGCGGACTGAGCGCAGACCTCGAGTGTCGAGAAGCAGCGTCACAATCCTTAACAATCTGAGAGCAAACAGCTAGGTCGTTCGTGTTCTTTGTCACCTGATAGGCCTTGAAGAGCAAAAAAGCAGTCCCAAGGGTTCCACAATAGAGTGTAAAGTCTGGAACCTGTTGCCTTGTTAGTCCCCATGTCCCCACCAATACCTGTCAGCAACCGCACCAGACATCAATTCATCAAAAACAACAATTATACCTCAATCTCAAACTAGCTAAAATTAACTATATATATCCTCAATATCCATTCTGCTCAACTTTAGACCCATTTCATTACCTGTTTGGCCAAACTTCCAAAATTTGCTTAATTAAAAAAAAAAAAAAAAAAAAATTTATCCAAATGTTTTTCAAAAAAGTACCTTTTTTATTAGCTTTTCGAAAAAGTATTGACAAGTAACAATTTATGTTTGGCTAATCAACTTGAAAAACACTAATGCCAATATTATGGCCACAAATTGTGGAGTACTTGTAGAGTAACAGTTTGTGTTTGACCAATCAATTTGAGAAACACTTCTGGCAATATTAGAGCAACAAGTTGTTCTTGGCCAAGGTTCCAAATTGGGTGAAGATTTGGATGAAGTTTCACCATGTGTTTGCCATAGTATTTGGAAAACATATTTCACTTTTAAAAGTTCCCAAAAAATGAAATTTGACCCAAATACTAGAGGAATTTGGATTATTTGCCAAATAATGACAAATTGTATGGCCAAACATTATTTGCAAAGTTTTTTCCCAAAAACTACTTGAAAAATCTATGGCCAAACGGGTCCTAAGACTTTCCTACCTGAACTATGACTAATTAGTTATCAAAAACACACCTTGAAGGCTTGAAATTAATGAGTCAACTTCCATATGAACAAAATTCTATTAGCAAATTAAGTTGTCACACGCATTTTGGCAAGCGTATTCAAACACTTGGTCTAGTCAACTTCAATCGAAGGTGTGTTTTTATAAATAGTTAGTTATTAGTTCGGTTAGAAAACTCAGACACATATAGTTTAGATATGAAACTCGCAAAAACGTGATATTTCATATGTATACTATTTGTGTGTATATATATATATATAGGGGAAGAAGGTGTTCGATTTGCTTACATTTTCTTTGATATGGAGAGCAGCGTGTTTGAACTTGTCAGATAAAGTATGGTATGGTGTAGACAGAAGCTTCAACAGTGATTCATCCGTTCCTTGTTGTGGAATTGGATGTTTTTCTTCTTCACCAGACGGATTTTCTGCAACAAAATCAGGCATTACATTGGGATAAAATCGATCCGCCATTTCTACAAATTTCAACGAAAATGAAGAATTTCATAGAGAGAGAAATGATAATTTCATAGAGAGAGAAATGATATACTCCCTCCGAACCATTTTTACTTAACACGCAGGTTAAAAAAATTTTAAAAAAAATTGAAATTTGTGATTTTAAATTAATATTATATATTAAATATATTAAAATATTATTTAATTTTGTGGTCCTAAATATATCAGATAAAAAATTAAAATTACAATAAAATTATTCTTTTTTAATTTTTAAATAGATTAAAAAAAAAATATTTTTTTTCAAATGGACGGAGTAATAAGTATTGGGTTGAGTGGGTCAATAAATTGCCACGTAATGTTTTACACGCGTTGCATAGTGGAAATATGTTTCTTTTGAGGCTAAATGGACAAATATACCCCTCAACGTTGTGATGAAGAGATAATATTTAGTGGGTGTTTGGTCATAAAAATTAAAAATTTTGAAGTTGAAGTTGAAGTTGAAGTTATATTTGTCCATAAATATAATTGAAGCTGTTTTTTAATTTTTGTAAGAAAAGGAAGATTAAAAAAAGTGAAAACAACTTTTTCTTGTTTTTTACTTTTTCAAATACAACTTCAAGTTGTATTGAGTTATATTTGGAATTCTCATTGCCAAACATCAATTTGGAGTTGTATTTGATACAAAGTAAAAACAAAAAAATTCAGAAAAGTGAAAAAAATTTCATAGCCAAACGGGTGCTTAGAAAGGATTGTCCTTCGTTTGATTTAAATAGTTTGTGATAGTTCAGTTATGAAACTCATAAAAAATGCGATAGTTCAAATATGAAATGGGCAAAAAATATAAAGGTGACATTTTCATATATGAAACTCGTAAAAACGTAATACTTTATAGATGAAATTTATAAAAATATGATAATTTCAAATATAAAATTCACAAAAATATGATACTTTCTCGGATAGAGTGTGGTAGGGTGTAGAGAGAGAGATACAACGCTATACACTTAGCCTTTGTTTGGATGGTGGTTTCCCATGATATGTTATGGTATAGTTACTAAGAGAACCATGCTTGTTTTGATTGTTTCTTAAAATATATGGTAGGGTATAGTTAGGTTTCATAGTTTGGTAACCATGAAAACCTCCACTTTATAGAACCACCGATTTGGTGGTATCCCATGGTTTCCTTATTTCTTTTTCCAACTATGCCCTTACTTAATATTACATAATTCTATTTTAACCTTTAACTTATATTATTTAACTCCACCCCCACCAGCCCATCCCCCACCCCCGACCCCCATTTTTTTTATATTAAATTTGTTTTTTTAGAAAATTTCAACAAAATTTTCTTATCCCACCCCCAAAAAAATTTAAATTTGTTTTTTAAAAAAATTTCAAACCTTTTTTGTTATTCACCCCCCCTACCACCACCACCTACCAACCCCCCCCCCCCCCCCTTTCCAATTTTTTTAATTTTTTTTTTTGAAAAAAAATTCAAAAAATTTTTCGTACTCCACCCCCTACTCCTACCCCTCCATCACTTGACTAACCCCCTCCCCCGCTCCCCAAATTTTCTTTTTTAAAAAAAATTTAAAAATTTTCTTACCCACTCCCCTTATCCTATTCGTTCTCATTATTTTGTGTTAAATATGTACAAATGATTTTAGAAAACGTTTAAATACTTGCATAACAAACACAAGAAAATAAGTGAAAAAAACTTGTTTTCCTAGAAAATATTTTCTTGAAAGATGTTTTCCATTTTCCTCCATATCAAACACACTCGTTGCATACACAAAAGATGCACTCAAACTTGTACTTGTTGATAGTGGTCACATCTCAAAACACCAAAAAAAAAAAAATTGTTACTATTAAAAAAATGAATCCGATTACATTTATTTTGATCTACTCTTTTATTGATTTTGTTAGAATTTGCATGAATTTAACAACTTCATATATTTATATGGCATAATTTGTGATAAATTAGCAGGAAGAAAATTATCTTAAATTATTTTATTAATAATTATTGATAAATTTAACATTTATAATAATTAAGGGCATTTTAGTAAACTTATCAGTTACGATACAGTACCATACCGTCAAATCAAACAATAAAACTATTATTAAACAGCAGCAAACGATACAATTCATCCAAACATTGTATTGTACTATACTGTACAGTACAATACAATACCATACAGTACCGTACATTGTGAAACCATGAGAAACCACCATCCAAACAAAGTGTTAGTTGTGTGTGCACTCATAAAGAACGACGTCGTAGCCCGTAGGTGGAAATATGTTTTCTTTTTTCCATCAATGAAACTACTCACTTCGTTTTAGGTGACTCTCTTACTAAAAATAATTGTTTCACTTAGTTGTTAATTTATAAAATCAAGAAAAATTTATCATGTTCTTTCAATATTATCTCTATCATTAAATGACTACATAAAGTATATAATACTCCTTCCATTTTATAATAGTTGGCCCATGTTGACTTGATACTCCCCTTAAAAAAATATTTACTAGGGATTTATTTTACCAATTTAGCCTTATTAATTATGATTTGGAAATATAAATTTTAGTACTTCCTCCGTTCTTTCAATGCTACTTGTATCATTAAAGGAATACACAAAGGGGTCATTTGGTAGAGTGTATAAGAATAATGCAAAATATGGTGTATTAGTAATGTTGGTATTAGTTATGCTTTCATTAGTTATGTTGACATTATTTCTTATACACTGTTTGATTTGATGTATTGAAAATAAAATGTCTTGTATAATTTTTATGAAAAAATGTTAGATTACAAAAATACCCTCTATACAAACAATTTTATGGGATTCTTGATTTTTTTGGCTGCTATAATTTTTCTGGGTGATTTTGTTTTATTATTAAAGTTTCATTGAGATTCCAGATGCGAAAAAAAAAAAAACTTCAATAACTGACAAAGAGGATAAGAATGATAAAACATATGGTGCTCTTCTACATTTTTATGTTCGGTAGTGTCAAAATGAAAAGGCATTGATACATCTGTAGAAGATAGAGGAGGAGGGTGTTTCTCTATCTTGTATGGCCTTCAATGCAGGGGTAAAACTTACATACACCCGATGCAGTGACGGATTCAGGATTTTATGTTTGTGGATGCTCACTTAAGTAACATAGAATCATGATAGTACTATTTAAAAGTTAATGAAAAGACAACAAATAATATTTACCATTACAAAAAAAAAATCACTTTTTGGATAAAAAATGAATTGGTTTGAAAGATATTTTTTAGCAAATAATAAAAAATTCTTAAAATAAAATAAGAGAAGTGATTGGACAATGATTTTTTTATCACAAGAAATTATATAAACGTAAAAAGAAATGATAAAGTAAACTTTAATTATACAAAGAAAGTGAAAAAGGAAAAAATGAGAAAAATATATAAGCGCCTGATCCTACTTCAATGATATAATGTCATAGCACACAGACTGGTGAGTATGAAAGAATCCCTGAAATGCTAAGCCATATGAAGGAAATTAGGGTTCTTCCTGACAATTTAAGTTACAAAATCAGTATCAGTGGAGCAAGATCAGATATTGCAGGAATAGGGAGGGATTTGAGGGGTAATAATGTCTGTAATCAAATTAATACATGTGTTAAATCATTTGTATTACTAATACATGGAAAAGGGATGGTATTAGTAATGCATACCTCAATACACAATAGAGTGTATAACTAAGACTAAAAAAATGTACCAAACAAGATACTAGTAATACACAACAAATAATGCATGCATTATATTTTTAATACACTCTACCAAACGACCCCAAAGTGTATATACTCAAATTTATATTTTCAAAATATAATTTAAAACGATAATTTAGTAAAATAAACCCTTAATAAATATTTTTTTAAGGAGAGTGTCAAGTCAACAAAGGTCAACTAAAATGAAACGGAGGGAGTAATACTTATCCAGTTTAAAAAATAAATGAATAATTACTATTTTGTGTCCATTTTATACTTGTTATTAAATGTTATTCATTACTCAATATAACAACAATAATATACGTATAATCACACAAGTGAAGTCTGGAAAAAGTAGAATGTACCCAAACTTTATTCTTACCTCGTGAAGATACATATTTCTTCTTCACATGTTCGAACAATCTCAATCTCATTTTCCTCAGCTTATCCACCACGAAAACCACTCTCATGATCCGAATATCTTCATTCCTAATCTTAAAATGAGGTAAATATTTTCCACATTAAAATTTGTTTGTTTTGGGGATTTAAAAACGAAAAAGAGTTTAAAAAAATTTCCACTTATTGAATCCAAATTATTCCGATTGTTTAGTTTTCGAGTTAACAATGTCCCTTCTTTCATATATTGGATCATAATTATTTTTAACATAAGTTTTAGAGTTAAAAATATCCCTTCTTTCGTATAATACATCATAATTATCTTTAACGTTAATTTTAGAATTAAAAATGTCTCTAAAATTAAAAATGTCTCAGCTTTTAACAAAATTATGAGATGGCATGGCACATGTGAAATTTTAACTGAAAAGATGATACTGACTTATAAACTATTTTTAATGATAGGGGCATTTTAACTCTTCTGCAATTCAAAACTATCACACATGTTGACTTAAATAATTTTTGAATTCGCTCTGGTACTTTTTAGTCTTAAAAAAAAAAACACTTATAAGAGAATGTTTCTTTCCTGGTAACTCTTTAATTTTGACACTTTAGTTTTTATGTCTAAAACAATTATGCATAGTTAATTTAAAGACTACAAATTCAAAAATCAAACTAATTCTTTTACTTTCGTGTCAAAATGTATAATTTCTTAAGAGGTGTGTAAATAAAAAATGTGACAAACAAAATAGTCTGGAGAAAGTACCTATAGTTCATGTTCCAAAAGTACTTCTGAAAAGGAAAACTATTTTTCCTATCATTTAAGAAATTGTTTTAGCATGTACTACTCTTATTTTTATCCTAAAAATTTGATCAAACACCTTTTTGAACTTTCTAAAATATGTACTTCTTTAAAGAAGAAAAAACAATTTTGACTTCCCAAAAATTTGGCCAAACAAACTATTAGACTATACTCTACAAAACAAGTCTCTCCATAGAGGAATAAGAAGTACATGGATAAAAGGGCAGCCCGGTGCACTAAGTTCCCGCTATGCATAGGGTCCGGAGAAGGGCCCGACCACAAGGATCTATTGTACGCAGCCTCACCTTACATTTCTGCAAGGGACTGTTTTCAAGGCTTGAACCCATGACCTCCTGATCACATTGCAACAACTTTACCAGTTACTCCAAGGCTCTCTTCAAGAAGTACATGGATCAAGAAAAGAAATGCTATTGACATTTGATTGTAAGTGCTACACAAAGAAGAGCTTAGTGAGCTCACACAATAAGATATTTTTGAGTTTGTGCTTTTCATTTGAGTCCTTTCCCGGATTCCACGCATAGTGGGAACTTAATGCACCGGGTTACCCTCCATTTGAGTCCTCTACAATATTGTCTAAGCTAATTAAATATTTTTGGGAAAGGTAACAAAACAAATATTCATTAACAAAGGCAGTGCTAAAAGCCATATTTACAATTCACAAAGAGAGCAAACAAAAGTTCCCTGGTAGAGGGTTCTACCAATTCCTCTTTCACCAAAAGTGAAATAAAAGCAAACAATTCATCTTAATCTTCTGGATTTTGTTGCCTGCGTCTGAAACTCCTTATGTTAGAGACAGAATGGTGGAATGCTTCTTTTGAACCGTAGGTGTGTACTTTGAACCTCAGTACTCTCGTGCTAGAGGTAGGCTTGCAAAACACAAAGCTCTATCGAAAGAACAATGCCATCATTTGAAGAGTACCTGGAAACATGGGAAAGAAAACAATCAAGCATGTAACCTCACAGTCCAAGTCGTTCATATCATAACATAAAAGCATCTCATAACACATGCATTGCACACTTTAGTCAAAGATGGTCACTTGAAGCATTCAACCCATATAACTAGCAAGTTTCACTTCTTCACATTCACAAGAGTCATTACAAGTCATGTTTGAAATATGAAGGCTTAGCTTAGTCACTATTTATCTGATTATCTTCTGGGGATAATTCCGTGTCTTCTTTCATACCTTTCAAGGCTAAGGCTAGGTCTTCCCGCGAAATATGCTTGTCCCAACATATACATGGTTCACAATAACATGAATACTTCACTTTAAGCATTTTAACAAACACGTGCACTAGTTTGTAGGAAAATCAATTCAAGGGTTGTGTCTCGGTTACCTCAATGCTACTTAGCAATAACGATGCTATGAGGTCAAGAATGTACTCGACACGATCAATCTTTACAGTAACATCATATCTTAACCAAAATGTTCAAGGGAGTAAGGCCAAAAGGTTTTGACAATAGTATCCACTGCTTGACATGTAGGCACTACATATCCCCAAAAAACAACACACCATCACTATTTTGTTCATCCTTACGAAGGGGACATGGGGGGAAGAATTTCTTGTCAACACAATAAGAAATCCTTATTTCTTTTTCATTACTTTTTGTTGGAGAAAGACACATGTCCTTGGCCAGTTATCGGCCTAATCAGTATGACAATTTTTCTCTTTGAAACCTATTGGAAAGGGCAGTTATATTGTATATATGTGTGGGTGGGTGGGTGTAAGGATAATCGAAATTGGTGGATAGCATTTAACGAGCACCGGAAATATGCATAATCCCAGTTCCTGAAGTGCAAAAACACAACGTACAATGGAACAACTTGCAGCATTTAGATTCCAAGTAATCAACACAAAACCACTTTCGCAAACGAGCTCAATTTTGTAATAAGCTATCCAATTCTGAAGTATACTCAACAAAATTACTCTAGGAACCATCATAAAGCTCACGAGACGATAATCGGATCACACTTTATTAATGCGTTCAACCAGCTACTTCCTATTTGACATTGATAGCTAGTGAATTCAAGGATTCTGAATGAACATGATTCATGATATGAATTGTGTAGGCAGATTAGAACTTAGTTGAACTTGAATATGATAACGAAGCATTTCAATGTTGCTGAAGTACCAGGCAACTTACATGATGAGGAAGAATGCAAAAGAATACAATGACAAAGAGACACAATGTTATCAATAAATATGAGAACAGGGACACAACATAATCAGAAAGATTTTTACCCTCTCTTAATTTCTTTGCCTTCACAGTGTAACCCGTCATCACGTCACTGAATATGAGGTGAAGCAAGGCTCTCAAAGTAGGTCACAGCTTGAACTTGACGAAAATCACCTGACGTGTAACCGTCAAGTCGGTTGAATGAACCATCTCTTAAATTATACAGTACTAAATCTTCACCAAACTGCAGCAGAAATTCATCACAATTCTCAGCGACAAACAATGGTGAGATATAAGCCCTACCATCTATGTGTAACGAGATGGTAATCAATTTAGTCCAGGAATTCTCGACACCATACTCCTTCATCACCCACACATCCGTCTTATTCGGTTCGTAGTTGCAACAACCGATTAAATACCCCCTCGAAACACCTAACGTCCAATAAACACCTCCGTATTCATAACGAGGCAACGCTATTTTTCCATATCTCTCTACAGCCAAATCCAAAGTAACAATCTCCCAAAATACACTTTAACTACGACAACGGCTCGCTTCCCTATGAAGAACCCCATTTGCAAACACACCAAACTTTTCATGTAAATAACAGCTATTGAAACCCTGAATCATTTTCCAAGATTTAAACTTTAAGCTATAAACATTAACCATATTCTCATGTCTTCCCTCGGTCCGAGGAAAACTGAAAATTTTGACAACCTTATAATCATCAACAGAAGCATCATAACCAAATCCATATCTAACATAACAACCACCACCACATTTACTCCGAAGCATTGAATCAGGAAACACATTAAACATTCCAGTACATGGATTCAACAACATTAGCGTAAACGAATCATCAGTAAAACAGATCAACCCATTACAAGAACCCAAAATTCGAGCCGATAGAGCAAGAAATTTAGCAGGACAACTATGTCTAGCCACAATAAGTGAAGAATTTTCAAACCCCATGTTGTAAAAGTGGCAGATTCTTTCTCCCAAACCAGAAACAGTAGCTAACACAGCAAGTCTATAATCAATAAATTTTGGGTTCTTCAAGGAAAAATCAACATGGTTTTTCTTGAACAGAGGAGATGAAAGTAAAGAAAGCCAAGATTTTGATACACACCTGAGTTTCAATAGGGATTTGATAGGTAACCTTAAGAGAATTTCAAAGATTATTTCTTGTGGCAAAATTGTTGACACATCAGATTTTTCTTCCATTTCAAGAATCAGTATTTTCTTGATGTAACTGTTGAGTGTGGGAGTGGAAGTGTTTTTATACTACTCAAATTTAAGCTGTTGTGCTGTTTCCCCTAGAAGTTTTCAAGCTTGGAGGACTGGTTGGGTCAGGTCAATTAAAGCAGGAGGTTGTCATGCCTACTTGCCGATACGAGGGCATTTTAGGTATTTAAGATTTGTGAAACCTCATAATGACATATAGCTAATTTAGTAAAATCATTGAAAAAATCTCAATTCTTATTTCCTCTTCTTTTTCTTTTTTTTTTTGAACTCTGTAATTGCTATTTTTGAGTGCTTACTGGGTAAAGCAGTTCCTATGTAATGACTTCCAAATCATACAGAAGATGTAACATGCACTGGGCAAGTTCATTGTGATGAGCTCGACAGAAAAAGACATTGGTGGGGAGAGTTGATTTTTGATCTCTTTTATGGGATACCACTTGTTGCACTAACTCAGATACCTTTACGAGTCTTATTTCCTTCTTTTTTTTTTTCTCTTTCTTCTCTTTTTTTAATTTCGAGGTTGTCATGCCAGCTTGCCTACAAGAGGACAGTTTTGGTATTCTGGATTTGTGTAATTTAAAATTGTTATACATAATGATTTTTCATATGCACCGAAAACCGGTTTGGCGCATTTGAATGATTTTTCGAAGCCCAATATAGGAATAAATGTGTTGGAGTAATCTGATAGTGACATAGGCTAATTAGTGAGATCATTGAAAAATCTCAATTCTTATTTCCTCTTCTTTTTTTCTTTAATTTACTATCAGGAAAATTCGTCGTTGCTATTCTCCGGGTGCGCACTGAATAAACCCGTTCTTCTTATGCTTATTTCATTTTTTTCATTACTTTTTATAGGAGAAAGACACATGTCCAGGTCAGTTTTCCGGCTAATCAGTAAGCAATTTTTCTCTTTGAACCCTATTGGAAAGGACAGTTATATTGTATGTGTGTGTGCGTGTAAGGATAATCATCATTGATGGATAACATTTAACGAAGCAACGGAGAGATGCATAATCCCAGTTCCTGAAGTGCAAGAACACACCAAAACATACAATGGAACAACTTGCAGCACTTAGATTTCAAGTAATCAACATAAAACCACTTCCGCAAACAAGGTCCATTTTGAAATAAGATATCCAATTTTGTCGTATACTCAACTAAACTACTCTAGGACCTGTCACAAAGCTCACGAGAAGATAATCAGATCACACTTTATTAATGCTACTTCCTATTTGACATTGACTAGTAGTAAATTCAAAGATTCTGTATGAACATGATTGACTATATGAATTGTGTAGGCAGATTAGAACTTAGTTGAACATGATAACAGTAGCATTTTGATGTTGCTGAAGTACCACACCTTACATGATAAAGGAAGAAAGCAAAAGAACACGATGACAAAGACACAATGTTATCAATAAATATGAGAACAGGGACACAAGGGGCAATCAGAAAGATTTTTACCATGTTAATTTCTTTGCCTTCACAGTGTAACCCATCATCAGTCACTGAACATGAGGTGAAGCAAGGCTCTCAAAGTAAGTTGACACTTGAACTTGACGAAAATCACCTGACGTGTACCCGTCAACTCGGTTGAATGAACCATCTCTTGAATTATACCGTGCTATCTCTTCCCCAAACTGCAGCAGAAATTCATCACAATTCTCTGCCACAAACAATGGTGAGATATCAGCCCTACGATCAACAGGTAACAATATGGTAACCAATTTTGTCCAGGATTTCTCGACACCATACACCTTCATCACCCACACATCCGCCTTATTCGGTTCATAGTTGCAACAACCGACTAAATACCCCCTTGAAACACCTAACCTCCAATAAACACCCCCGTCTTCATAACTAGGCAACGCTATTTTTCCATATCTCTCTGCAGCCAAATCCAAAGTTACAATCTCCCAAGAACCACCCTCACAATGACTATGACGCGCTTCCCAATGAAGAACCCCATTTGCAAACACACCTAGTTTTCCATTTAAACTACCACTATTGAAACCCTCAATCACTTTCCAAGATTTAGCCTTTAAGCTATAAACATTAACCATATTCCCATATCTACCCTCACTTTGATTAAAACTGAAAATCTTGACAACCTTATAATCATCAACAGAAGCATCATAACCAAATCCATATCTAACAAAACAACCACCACCACATTTATTCCTAAGCATTGTATCAGGAAACACATTAAACATTCCAGTACATGGATTCAACTACATTAATGTAAACGAATCATCAGTACAACAGATCAACCCATTACAAGAACCCAAAATTCGAGCCGATAGAGCAAGAGATTTAGCAGGACAACTATGTCTAGCCACAATAAGTGAAGAATTTTCAAACCCCATGTTGTAAAAGTGGCAGATTCTTTCTCCCAAACCAGAAACAGTAGCTAACACAGCAAGTCTATAATCAATAAATTTTGGGTTCTTTAAGGAAAAATCAACATGGGTTTTCTTGAACAGAGGAGATGAAAGTAAAGAAAGCCAAGATTTTGATACACTCCTGAATTTCAATAGGGATTTGATAGGTAACCTTAAGAGAATTTCAAAGATTATTTCTTGTGGCAAAATTGTTGACACATCAGATTTTTCTTCCATTGCAAGAATCAGTATTTTCTTGATGTAACTGTTGAGCTTGGGAGTGGAAGTGTTTTTATACTACTCAAGTTTGAGCTGTTTCCCCTAGAAGTTTTCAAGCTTGGAAGACTGGTTGGGTCAGGTCAATTAAAGCCGGATCTTAAGACACACAAGTGGTGTGAAGCAGCTGAAGGTTGTCATGTCTGCTTTATTGGTTTGATTTTGATTTTTAATATTGGGTTATTGAGGATTATTGAATAAATCAATAACCCATTAAGACTACTAAATTATTACTTTACCCCTGCTTATATATATTAGTGTCTTCACAATTTCTACAAAATCTGAAAAACCTATTCAATTTCCTCTTAATTTCTCTTGCCTTTGCTCAATCTTGAGAGATGAAGACATACTATAGATATTTTATTTCCCAGATGGAAATTGATTCTCTTATTCTTTTTTGTGCTAAAAGTTTCAGGAACTTGTATGTTTATTTGATTGGATTAGTCATGATTAGTTTAATCTAGATTTAGAGTCGTGGTTTTTTGGATCTAAAAGTACATGCCCATTTAATTTAAATTACTTAACTATAGTCGGTTACATTCACTAATTTAGCCTTGCTTTATGTCACACTAACATAGGCATCCAGAATAGTATATAATTATTCAGAAGAAAAAAGTACATATATTTGTTTTAAGAACATTTTCTTATCGGTTAAACCAAAAATCGAACTGTTAAGGACCAAAAATCGACAAACCGAGAACCGATAAAAAATATCTTATTGATTTAGCGTATTTAAAAATCGAAAATCCATAAATTGAACCGTTAATAGATAAAACTGAACTGAATCGACCGATACACATCCCTAGTACAGTTTACATTTCTTGTGTGGTTCGTAAACGAGTCTTGAATTCCAAAAATGCCCTCACATGCCAACCTCCCGCTGCTTCAGGCCACTTGATCCGGCTTTAATTAACCATAACAGTCCTTCAAGTCTGAAAACTTCTGGAGGAAACAACAGAAAAGTTCATTTTTGAGTAGTATTTTGACGACATGTCAAATTGGAATCTCTCACTAACAAGTATAAAAACACTTCAACTCCCACACTCAACAGTTGCATCAAGAAAATACTTATTCTATGGATTCAGTAAAGCAATTTTTCTGAATTTTTCGAGCAATTTTCGCACATCTCAATTAAATCCACGAGATATTTGCTACCTCCCACCACCACCAACAGTTACCAGTTAACTCTATACACCAAGGATAGGACGAAAAGGAAGAGTCACCTAGTTTTTTTCTTTTCTCTGCTAGAATTTGAACCCGTGACGTACGTTAGGTTCTCAACCCACTTTATTGACCACTAGACCATACCCTTGGATGCCAGCAAAACAAATTTGAGTAGAATTTTGACTGCATGCCAAATTGGAAGCTCCACTTGACAAGTATAAAAACACTTGCACTCCCACATAGGGATGGTAATGGGGCGGTGCGGTGTGGGTGCGGGTTTTAGGCTATGCAGAGTGGTGTGGGTTTTAGATTATGCGGGTGCGGGGCGGTTTGAAATAAATTTTTCCTAAATTTATGCGGGGCGAATTGCAGGTCTATGGGGGTTTTTATGCGGTTTTAAACAAAAAAAAAACTAAAAGTTAATATTATTCTCGTGAATTTACCTAAAATTACATATGTTCTTTACCTGAAATTATATAACTCAAAATATCAAAACAAAAGTTCAAAGGTTTTCCCTTATTAAATCATTTTGTTGTAGCTTATTAACAATCATTTACAGTTATTTGTGATGTAATTCAAAGGTTTTTACAATTTGTAGAAGTTCCTTGCATGGTAAAACATCCTAAGTAAATACTTTATCAGAAGGGAAACAATGAATTCAGTAATGTTAGCTAAAGTCATTTAATTTACAAGTCTCTTATTCCTTATATCTTATAACGTAACTTCATGTTCTACTCTAGTTAATCAAGGACAAGTACTGCTGATAGAAGAATTGAGCATCTTGTGCTAATTTCACCTTATAATCTTATTTTAAAATAAAAAAATTATTTTTTTATAAATCCACCTTACCAATCGCGTTACAAAAAAAACGGGGCGGAGTGGGGCGGGTTTGCCCCGATATGGGTGTGGGGTGGTTTTATGCGGGTTAAAGGTTATGCAGTGCGGTACGGTGCGGGGCGATTTTTAAATTAGCGGGTTAAAAAATCCGTCCCGCACCCTCCCAGCCCAGCCCCATTGCCACCCCTACTCCCATACTCAACAGTTGCATCAAGAAAAATACTAATTCTATGGATTCAGTAAAGCAATTTTTTCCCCTCATAACTAGAGTGTTCAGATCAGCTTTCGTGTATGTTGATTAAATCTACAGGACACATGTCACCTTCCATCAGCAACAATAGATATCACCAGGTAATTTTGTCCACTAACAATATAATAGATGACTCTGTCATGTCAGCTTGCCGATACGAGGACAATTTTGATATTTTGAATTTGTGTACTTTAAAATTGTTATACATAATGATTTTTATATGCACCGAAAATCGATTTGGAGCATTTGGGTGATTTTTCAAAGCCCAATATAGCAAAAATGTGTTGTAGTAACCTGGACTGCATATAAGCTAATTTAGTAAGATAATTGAAAAATCTCAATACTTATTTTCTCTTTTTTAAAAAAATAAAAAATAAAAAACTTTCAGAGAAATTTACAGTTGCTATTCTTCGAATGTGTATTAGACGAACTCATTCATATACAGTAGTGCGTAAATTACACATAAAATATAAATTGTACTGGACAAATTCGATACAACTAGCTCAATTGAAAAGAGCGTTGGCAAGAAGAATTGATCCCCGACCTGTATTATGGAATACCACCTATTGTACCAACTTAGTCATCTTTGCGAGTCTTATTTTCTTTTTGTTTCCTCTTTCTTCACTTTTTTTTGGGAGGTTGTTGCCAACTTGCCGATATGAGGATATTTTAGAAATTATGAATTTATGTATTTTAAAATTGTTGTACATAATGACTTCTGTATACATTATTTTCGGTTTGAAGTATTTGAGTGATTTTTCAACGCCTAGTAAAGCAACAAATGTTGGAGCAACCTTATAGTGATGTATAGCTAATTTAGTGAGACTGTTGAAAAATCCCAATTCTTAGGGCCTGTTTGGTCATGAATTTTTTTCACTTTTTTTCAAAAATTTATTGCACTTTAGTGAAAAAAGTAAAATTTTGTGGTGTTTGACCATAAGTGAAATAAATTTCCGGAAAAGTGAAAACAAGTTTTACTTGTCTCACAAAAAGTCAAAAAGAACTCTAATTTTTTTCATGGCCAAACATAACTCCAACTCCAACTCCAACTCCAACTCCAAAAAATTTAATTTTAATGGCCAAACGCTTACTTATTTTTATTTTTGGGAACTCAAGGACATTCGTAGTCATTATTTTTTGCTTGGTACAATTCTGTACAAAAATAAGTAATATTTTGCTTCCAATTTATGTGTTAAAATATTTATATTGATGATATATATGTATCAAAATAATGTTCATTAATGAGTAATTTTTTATTTTTTATTTAAAATTTTGGCAAGATTAGATAAGGTTCGTACAAATACAAACAACATTGGAGATAAAAATAAAAATAAAAATAAAAATAAAGCTCATAAATGCTTACATCTGTGCTTGAGTAAGTTTGGACCATGATCAGCAATGACGCATTTTTACTTTGCTTTGATGTGATCTGCAAAGATCTTAATTAAAGAAGGAAAAAGGTGCCCTCTTTCCCTCTTATTGTAACTAAAAAAAAAATAAAAATGCAGTTTTTATCTTTGTTTTTACTTTTTTTTATTTGATTTAATTTGCAAAGTACATAATTGAGTCCCACTTTTCATGTGTCAAAAAATTAATGGATCTTCACATAATTTTAATTGATTGGACTTCTACCGTAATAAATTTTTTTGAAAGTGAATAACTATTTGTGAACGAGGGAGTATATCAATGTCAGATTACTCCACTAATTTATTGCTATATTGGACTTCCCAAATCACTCTCAAATGCTCCAAAACGATTTTCGGTGCATATGAAAAATCATTAGTATGTATAACAATTTTAAAGTACACAAATTCAAAATAATTAAAATTGTCTTTGTATCGACAAACTGACATAACAACTTTCAAAAAGAAATAGAAGAAAAAGGAAATAAGTCCCATAAAGATGTCTGAATTAGTGCAGCAGGTGGTATCCCATAAAAGAGATAAAAAAAATCAACTCTTTTATTGACCTCATCACACTAAACTTGCCTAATATAGATTACATCTCTTATGTAATTTGCGAGTCATTGCATAGGAATAAATTACCAAACATTAGTGAAATATAAGTCCTTATGATCAATGTGTGATGAGATGATAACCAATTTATCTAAACACCACTTATTTAAGAATAAAATAAAAAGTCTAAAATATCACGTATTTTGAAATGAAAAGAGTAGTGCATATTGAAAATCATTATGTGCAACAATTGGAAAGTACACAAATCCTAAATACCAAAAATATCCTCATATCGGCAAGTTGTCATAACAACCTTAAAAAAAAATAAAATGGGGGAATTAAGACCCGTAAAAATGATTGAGTTGGTACATAAGTGGTATTTCAAAAGGGAGGTCGGGGAGTGATTACCCCTTTAATACCTCCTTTCAATCGAGCTTATCGCACCATAATTGTCTAGTGCAGTTTACATTTCTCGTATGATTCGTAAACGAGTTCTTGAATACCAAAAATGCCCTCATGTGGTGTGGGCTTTATTTGACCATACCAGTCCTCCAAGTCTGAAAACTTCTGGAGGAAACAGCAGAAAAGTTCAGTTTTGAGTAGTATTTTGACGGCTGGCCAAATTTGAAGCTCCACTGACATGTATAAAAACACTTCCACTCCCACACTCATCAGTTGCATCAACAAAACACTGATTCTATTGATTCAGTAAAGCAAATTCTTTTGGGATAATCGTGTTGTGTCAGTCAGCTTTATCGCACCTCGATTAAATTTACGGGATGCCTATCACCTCCCACCGACAATAAATACCACGTAACTCTGTCCATCAAGTTTGGGACAAATGTGAAGAATCACCTTAACTTTTTTTATTTTTTCTCTATTTTGAGAGCTCGGATTGTCAATCCACTTCATTAACTGCTAGGCCACGCTGTCAGTCAAGCAAATTGAATCATAAAAAATGGAAGAACAATCTAATTTGTCAACAATTTTGCCCCAAGAAATAATCTTTGAAATTCTCTTAAGGTTACCTGTTAAATCCCTATTGAAATTCAGGTGTGTTTCGAAATCTTGGCTTTCTTTACTCTCAACTCCTCTGTTCAAGAAAACCCATGTTGAGTTTTCATTAAAGAAGCACAAATTTACTGGTTATAGACTTGCTGTGTTAGCTTCTGTTCCTGGTTTGAGAGAAAGAATCTGTCATTTTTACAACATGGGGTTTCAAGATTCTTGTCTTACTGTGGCTAGGCATAGTTGTCCTGCTAAATCTTTAGCTTTATCAGCTCGGATTTTGGGTTCTTGTAATGGATTGATCTGTTTAACTGGCGATTCGTTTACGTTAGTGTTGTTGAATCCATGTACTGGAATGTTTAATGTGTTTCCTGATACAATGCTTAGGAATAAATGTGGTGGTGGTTGTTATGTTAGATATGGATTTGGTTATGATGCTTCTGTTGATGATTATAAGGTTGTCAATATTTTCAGTTTTAATCAAAGTGAGGGTAGATATGAGAATATGGTTAATGTTTATAGCTTAAAGGATAAATCTTGGAAAGTGATTGAGGGTTTCAATAGTGGTAGTTTAAATGGAAAACTAGGTGTGTTTGCAAATGGGGTTCTTCATTGGGAAGCGCTTCATAGTCATTGTGAGGGTGGTTCTTGGGAGATTGTTACTTTGGATCTGGCTGTAGGGAGATACGGAAAGATAGCGTTGCCTAGTTATGAAAACGGGGTTGTTTATTGGAAGTTAGGTGTTTCGAGGGGGTATTTAGTTGGTTGTTGCAACTACGAAAATAAGGCGGATGTCTGGATGATGAAGGAGTATGGTGTCGAGAAATCCTGGACTAAATTGGTTACCATCTTGTTACCCGTTAATCGTAGGGCTTATATCTCACCATTGTTTGTGGCAGAGAATTGTAATGAATTTCTGCTGCAGTTTGGGGAAGAGATAGCAGTGTATAATTCAAGAGATGGTTCATTCAACCGAGTTGATGGTTACACGTCAGGTGGTTTTCGTCAAGTTCAAGTGGCGACCTACTTTGAGAGCCTTGCTGCACCTCATATTCAGTGACTTGATGGCGGGTTACACTGTGAAGGCAAAGAAATTAAGAGGGTAAAAATATTTCTGATTGCCTTGTTTTCATATTTATTGATAACATTGTGCTTTGTCATCGTATTCTTTTGCATTCTTCCTTTATCATGTAAGGTGCTTGGTACTTCAGCAACATCGAAATGCTACTGTTATCATATTCAACTAAGTTCTAATCAGCCTACACAATTCATATCGTGAATCATGTTCATACAGAATCCATTAATTCACTAACAGTCAATGTCAAATAGGAAGTAACATTAATTAAGTGTGGTCTGATTATCTTCTTCTGAGATTTATGACGGTTCCTAGAGTAGTTTAGTTGAGTATACGACAAATTGGATAGCTTATTTCACAATGGACCTTGTTTGCAGAAGTGGTTTTATGTTGATTACTTGAAATCTAAGTGCTGCAAGTTGTTCCATTGTATGTTTTGGTGTGTTCTTGCACTTCAGGAACTGGGATTATGCATCTTTTCCGGTGCTTTGTTAAATGTTATCCATCAATGATGATTATCCTTACACACTTACACACATACAATATGACTTCCCTGTCCAATGGGTTTCAAAGAGAAAAATTGTTTACTGATTAGCCTGAAAACTGACCTGGACTTGTGTCTTTCTCCTATGAAAAGTAATGAAAAAAATGAAATAAGTATAAGAACGGGTTTATTCAGTGCGCACCCGAAGAATAGCAATGGCGAATTTTCCTGATAGTACATTAAAAAAGAAAGAAGGGGAAATAAGAATGGAGATTTTTCAATGATCTCACTAATTAGCTTATATGTCACTATCAGATTACTCCAACACATTTATTCCTATATTGGGTTTCGAAAAATCACTCGAATGATCCAAACTGATTTTCGGTGCATATGACAGATCAATAACAATTTTAAATTACACAAATCCAGAATACCAAAACTGTCCTCGTGTCGGCAAGCTGGCATGACAACCTCTAAAAAAAAAGAGAGAAGAAAGAGGAAAAAAAAAAGGAAATAAGACTCGTAAAGGTATTTGAGTTAGTGCAACAAGTGGTATCCGATAAAAGAGATCAAAAATCAATTCTCCCCACCAATGTTTTTTTCTGTCGAGCTCATCACACTGAACTTGCCCGGTGCATGTTACATCTTCTGTGTGATTTGAAAGTCATTACATAGGAACTGATTTACCCAGTAAGCACTCAAAAAATAACAATTCCAGATTTTCCTAAAAGTTCAAAAAAAGAGGAAATAAGTATTGAGATTTTTCAATGATTTCACCGAATTAGCTGTATGTCATTATGAGGCTTCACAAATCTTAAATACCTAAAATGCCCTCGTATCGGCAAGCAGGCATGGCAATCTTTGCTGCTTTACACTACTTGTATATCTTACTCAGATCCGGCTTTAATTGACCCTACCAGTCCTCCAAGCTTGAAAACTTCTAGTGGAAACAGCAGAAAAGCTCAAATTTGAGTAGTATTTTGACAGCATGCCAAATTGGAAGCTCCACTGATAGTGATTCTACTGATTCAGTAAAGCAAATTGAGTTATACAAAATGGATGAAAAATCTGAACTGTTAACAATTTTGCCTCAAGAAATAATCTTTGAAATTCTCGTAAGGTTACCTGTCAAATCAATCTTGAAATTCAGGTGTGTTTCGAAATCTTGGCTTTCTTTACTCTCAACTCCTCTATTCAAGAAAACCCATGTTGAGTTTTCATTAAAGAATCACAAATTTACTGATTATAGACTTGCTGTGTTAGCTTCTGTTCCTGGTTTGGGAGAAAGAATCTGTCATTTTTACAACATGGGATTTCAAGATTCTTTGGGGTTTCAAGATTCTTGTCTTACTGTGGCTAGGCATAGTTGTCCTGCTAAATCTTTAGCTTTATCAGCTCGGATTTTGGGTTCTTGTAATGGATTGATCTGTTTAACTGGCGATTCGCTTATGTTAATTTTGTTGAATCCTTGTACTGGAAAGTTTAATGTGTTTCCTGATACAATGCTTAGGAATAAATGTGGTGGTGGTTGTTATGTTAGATATGGATTTGGGTATGATGCTTCTGTTGATGATTATAAGGTTGTCAAGATTTTCAGTTTTCCTCGGATTGAGGGAAGACATGAGAATATGGTTAATGTTTATAGCTTAAAGGTTAAATCTTGGAAAATGATTCAGGGTTTCAATAGTTGTTATTTACATGGAAAGCTTGGTGTGCTTGCAAATGGGGTTCTTCATTGGGAAGCGAGCCATAGTCGTTGGCCGTATGTGTCTTGGGAGATTGTTACTTTGGATTTGGCTGTAGAGAGATATGGAAAGATAGCGTTGCCTATTTATGAAGACGGAGGTGTTTATTGGACGTTAGGTGTTTCGAGGGGGTATTTAGTCAGTTGTTGCAATTACGAACCGAATAAGGTGGATGTGTGGATGATGAAGGAGTATGGTGTCGAGAATTCCTGGACTAAATTGATTACCATCTCGTTACACGTTGATTGTAGGGCTTATATCTCACCAGTGTTTGTCGCTGAGAATTGTGATGAATTTCTGCTGCAGTTTGGGGAAGAGCTAGTACTGTATAATTTAAAAGATGGCCAATTCAACCGACCTGACGGTTACACGTCAGGTGATTTTCGTCAAGCTCAAGCGGTGACCTACTTTGAGAGCCTTGCTTCACCTCATAGTCAGTGACGTGATGACGGGTTACACTGTGTCGGCAAAGAAATTAAGCGAGGGTACAAATCATTCTGATTGCCTTAAGTCCCTGTTCTCATATTTATTGATAACATTGTGTCTTTGTCACTGTTTTCTTTTGCATTCTTCCTTATCATGTACTTCAGCAACATCGAAATGCTACTGTTATCATATTCAACTAAGTTCTAATATGCCTACACATTGTGAATCATGTTCATACAGAATCCTTGAATTCACTAGCAATCAATGTCAAATAGGAAGTAGCTGGTTGAATGCATTAATAAAGTGTGATCCGATTATCGTCTCGTGAGCTTTTTGACAAGTAATTTTCTTGAGCATACGTCAGAGTTGGATAGCTTATTACAAAATTGAGCTCGTTTGCTAAAGTGGTTTTATTTTGATTACTTGAAATCTAAGTGCTGTAAGCTGTTCCATTGTATGTTTTGATGTGTTCTTGCACTTCAGGAACTGGGATTATGCATATTTCCGGTGCTCGTTAAATGCTATCCATCAATGATGATTATCCTTACACCCATGACCCCCCCACACATATATACAATATAATTGCCCTTCCCAATAGGTTTCAAAGAGAAAAATTGTCATACTGATTAGCCCGATAACTGACCAAGGATATGGGTCTTTCTCCAACAAAAAGTAATGAAAAAGAAATAAGGATTTATTATTGTGTCGACAAGAATTTCTTCCACCCCATGTCCCCTTCATAAGGATGAACAAAATAGTTATGGCGTGTTGTTTTTTGAGATCTGTAGTGACTATATGTCGAGCAGTGGCTACTATTGTCAAAACCTGTTGGCCTTACTCCCTTGAACATTTTTGTTAAAATATGATGTTGTTGTAAAGATTGATCGTGTTGAGTACATTCTTGACCTCAAAGCATCGTTATTGCTAAGTAGCATTGAGGTAACCGAGACACAACCCTTGAATTGGTTTGCCTACAAACTAGTGCACGTGTTTGTTAAAATGCTTAAAGTGAAGTAATGCTATTGTGAACCATGTATATGTTGGAACAAGTATATTTCACTGGAAGACCTAGCCTTAGCCTTGAAAGGTATGAAAGAAGACACGGAATTATCCCGAGAAGATAATCAGATAAATAGTGACTAAGTTAAGCCTTCATATCTCATACATGACTTATAATGACCCTTGTGAATGTGTAGAAGTGAAACTTGCTAGTTATATGGGTTGAATGCTTCAAGTGGCCATGTCTGACTAAAGTGTGCAATGTATGTGTAAAGAGATGCTTTTATGTAATAATATGAACGACTTGGACTGTGAAGTTACATGCTTGATTGTTTACTTTCCCATGTTTCCAGGTACTCTTCAAATGTGGCATTGTTCCTTCAGTAGAGCTATGCATTTTGCAAGCATACCTCGAGCATGAGAGTATTGAGGTTCAAAGCACACACCTAGCCCCTAGGGTCCGAAAGAAGCATTCCACCATTCATTCCACCATTCCGTCTCTGGCATAAGGAGGTTCAGATATAGGCAACAATATCTGGAAAATTAAGATGAATTGTTTGCTTTTATTTCGCTTTTGGTGTAAAGAGGAATTGGTAGAAGAAGTAGTCACTGTTAAACATCATAAAATCCATGTAAGATGAACCAGGGAACTCTGGTTTGCTTTCTTTGTGAATTGTAAATGTCTTTTAGCACTGCCTTTGGGCTAATGGAATATAACTTTTGTTACCTTTCCAAAAAATATTTAATTAGCTTAGACACTATAGTAGAGGACTCAAATGGGGGCAGCCGGTGCATTAAGCTCCCACTATGCGCAGGGTCCGGGAAGGACTCAAATGAAAAGCACAAAGTCTGAAATGTCTTATTGTGTGAGCTCACTAAGCTCTTCTTTGTGTAGCACTTGCAAAGATTATTATCTAGTTTGGCAAGCCTCAAATTTAATAGCATTTCTTTTCATGATCCATACACTTCTTATATTCCTCTGTGGAGACTTGCTTTGAAGAGTGTAGTTTAATAGCCTGTTTGATCAAGTTCTTAGAAAAGTTGAAATTGTTCTTCTTCTTTTTTTGTCAATGTTTATTTTAGAAAGTTAAAGGTGTTTGGTCAAGACAGGGTAAAAATAAGTAGTACTAGCAAATTCAATTTCTCAGATGTTAGAAAAAATAGTTTTTTTTTTCAGAACTTTTGGAGTATTAGCCAAGTACAAAGTACATCTCTAGTAGTGACAAGTTTGTTTTTTTTCAAATTGATTAGTCAAATACAAAGTGCTACTCTTTAAAAGTATTTTTCTAGAAGCACTTACAGATTTTGAAAGATTGACCAAAGAGACTATACGTTGGGTACCATTCACTCAAGGTGAGTTGTTGTGAAAATGACGGTGGTCTCTTCTAATATGAGGGTGTTTAGATTGAATTTTCAAAAATAGTTTATAAGTTAAAAGCTAAATGTTAAAAGCCATAAGTTAGGAATATCAACTTTTAGCTTTTAACTTAGTTTTGTACCTTTTAGCATTAAAATAAGTGCTTTAAGCACCTGACATTAAAATAAGTGTTTTAAGCACCTTTTATCTTTCCCAAATATCACAAAAAATAGAAAAGGAGCTAAAAAGTCAAAAACACTTAATAAGCTCATATTTCCTTATTTGAGTCGCTTTGAGATGTAGATTCACAATTTGAAGTTTATTGATTTCTACAACAATCTCAAGTTAATACTAAGTAATCGAGCATCACTTAAACCCATAACAAATGCTCTAGATCTAGCCCTGATCGCTTCTATTATCAAAAGTTGTGGTGGAATGAATAAGACCCTCCACTTATTAGAAGACTCAAATTTGAGCCTTAAAATGAAAATAAGAATTAAGATGTTTCAACTGACTCACTAAATTAACTATATGTCACTATCAGATTACTCCAACACACTTATTGCTTTAATGGGCTTTAAAAAATCGCTTAAATGCTTCAAATTGGATAAATATGAGGTACGATCTGATTACCATTTAGCGAAAGATTTTGTAAGTTGTATCGACAATAATATTCATAGGCCTCAAGTCAGTTTCATTCCTTTCCAAAACTTTTTTGAAAGTTTTTATGGTCAATAAAAATAAAAAACAAATATAAACATTTTGTTAGAAAATGCTTTCTTAATGTCTTACCTGTTAATGCAAATATTCTTAAGAGATTGAATCATATTTGTGATGTTTGCAAGGTATGTGGTTTAGCAACAGGAACAATTGAACATATCCTTTTCAACTGTCCGAAAGCTCAATTAGTGTGGAAGTTGGGCCTATCAACTGGCCCAATGTAGAAAAACTCTTTATTTCGCAAAATGATGGAATGATTTGTTTCTCAATACATATCGATATTCTTATCCTCTTAAACTATTAAGGTTAAGTGTCTCATTTGTGGCAAATGTGGAAAACTAGAATTTCTTTAAACTTTCAAGGTGATGATATCGTTCGTAAGACTTTAATTGATTTACATGAATATGATATGCTTTGTACATTACATCGGTCTTGACTTGTATATGTAACATGATTCATGATGAAAATATCACTCTCGCACAAGATAGAATTGTTGTTTTTACATATGCAGGTTTACAAGTGGAAAAGAAAAGGCAAGCATTGTTCCTATGGATAACTGTGATCATTTGCTTCATGTCTTAGGTACTCCTATTTAATTTGTAGGGAAGACCATAACCGCTGAAGCACTAGCAATTTTGAAGGCTTTGGAACGACCATTACAATATTTTTGGTCAAGGATTTATATATTATCAAATGCAACGAATATTACAAAAGAAGATAACATTATCTTGAAAAATAAATATCACTTTCAAGGATATATGGAGATTGATCAGTTATTTTCGAGATACTAACATTTTATATATTTCTCTACTACATAGTGTTTTTTGGAATTTTGCTTTATCAAGTTGGGTTGTAAAATGTCATATGAACATTTCAAACAGATTTTGAGGTAATACAATGAAGCCTAAAAAAATGAATAGTGCATATATGTATAACAATTTAAAGTATACAAATTCATAGCATCAAAAATGTCCTCAAATTGGTAAGTTGACACGACAACCTCCAAAAAAAAAAAAAAAAAAAAAGTGAAACAAAAAGAAAATAAGATCTGTAACGGTGGTTGAACTGGTTTAGTAGGTAGAACCCCATAAGGCAAGTCAAGAATCGATTCCTCCTGCCATTGAACTTGTCTAGTGTGATTTATATTTCTTATATTGTTTGCCATCTAAGTGCGGGTTTATATAATGCGTATCCGAAAATAGCAATTATAATTTCCAGCAGAATTCCAAAAATAAAAAGGAAATAAAAATTTAAAAAACAAGACTAACCTAACGTGATTAATCTCCTATATAATTTATGAACTATTGCAAATGAACAAATTTAGCCATGTACACCCAAAAAATAACAATTACGGATTATTTGGAAGCTCCAAATCTCTCTGTCACTCTATGAATTTTAGTATTTTGACCAAATTTGAAGCTCCACTGACAAGTATAAAACACTTCCCACTCCCACACTCAACAGTCAACAGTTGCATCAACAAAATACTCATTCTATTGATTCAGTAAACCAAATATTTTCTTTTGGAGATAGTCATGTTGTTTGGGTCAACTTTCGTTTATGCCACCCTCTCACCAGCAATAGATATCAGTTAATTCTGATCACTAAAACTAGAAAAGATTGCTCTGTTGGGATTTGAATCTGACACCTCAGCTTTTCAATCCACTTCATTGACCGCCAAACTGCCAATAAAGCAAATTGAATCATTAGAAATGGAAGAAAAATCTGAAGTGTCAACAATTTTGCCCCAAGAAATAATCTTTGAAATTCTCTTAAGGTTACCTGTTAAATCCCTATTGAAATTCAGGTCTGTTTCGAAATCTTGGCTTTCTTTACTTTCAACTCCTCCATTCAAGAAAACCCATGTTGAGTTTTCCTTAAAGAACCCCAAGTTGACTGATTATAGACTTGCTGTGTTAGCTTCTGTTCCTGGTTTGAGAGAAAGAATCTGTCATTTTTACAACATGGGGTTTCAAGATTCTTGTCTTACTGTGGCTAAACATAGTTGTCCTGCTAAATCTTTAGCTTTATCAGCTCGGATTTTGGGTTCTTGTAATGGATTGATCTGTTTAACTGGCGATTCGTTTACGTTAGTGTTGTTGAATCCATGTACTGGAATGTTTAATGTGTTTCCTGATACAATGCTTAGGAGTAAATGTGGTGGTGGTTGTTATGTTAGATATGGATTTGGTTATGATGCTTCTGTTGATGATTATAAGGTTGTCAAGATTTTCAGTTTTAATCAAAGTGAGGGTAGATATGAGAATATGGTTAATGTTTATAGCTTAAAGGATAAATCTTGGAAAGTGATTGAGGGTTTCAATAGTGGTAGTTTAAATGGAAAGCTTGGTGTGTTTGCAAATGGGGTTCTTCATTGGGAAGCGCGTCATAGTCATTGTGAGGGTGGTTCTTGGGAGATTGTCACTTTGGATTTGGCTGTAGAGAGATATGGAAAAATAGCGTTGCCTAGTTATGAAGACGGGGGTGTGTCTTGGAGGTTAGGTGTTTCGAAGGGGTATTTAGTCGGTTGTTGCAACTACGAACCGAATAAGGCGGATGTCTGGATGATGAAGGAGTATGGTGTCGAGAAATCCTGGACTAAATTGGTTACCATCTTGTTACCCATTAATCGTAGGGCTTATATCTCACCATTGTTTGTGGCAGAAAATTGTAATGAATTTCTGCTGCAGTTTGGGGAAGAGATAGCAGTGTATAATTCAAGAGATGGTTCATTCAACCGAGTTGATGGTTACACGTCAGGTGGTTTTCGTCAAGTTCAAGTGGCAACTTACTTTGAGAGCCTTGCTGCACCTCATATTCAGTGACGTGATGGCGGGTTACACTGTGAAGGCAAAGAAATTAAGAGGGTAAAAATCTTTCTGATTGCCTTGTTTTCATATTTATTGATAACATTGTGCTTTGTCATCGTATTCTTTTGCATTCTTCCTTTATCATGTAAGGTGCTTGGTACTTCAGCAACATCGAAATGCTACTGTTATCATATTCAACTAAGTTCTAATCTGCCTACACAATTCATATCGTGAATCATGTTCATACAGAATCCATTAATTCACTAACAGTCAATGTCAAATAGGAAGTAACATTAATTAAGTGTGGTCTGATTATCTTCTTGTGAGATTTATGACGGTTCCTAGAGTAGTTTAGTTGAGTATACGACAAATTGGATAGCTTATTTCACAATGGACCTTGTTTGCAGAAGTGGTTTTATGTTGATTACTTGAAATCTAAGTGCTGCAAGTTGTTCCATTGTATGTTTTGGTGTGTTCTTGCACTTCAGGAACTGGGATTATGCATCTTTTCCGGTGCTTCGTTGAATGTTTATCCATCAATGATGATTATCCTTACACCCACACACACATACAATATGACTTCCCTGTCCAATGGGTTTCAAGAGAAAAATTGTTTACTGATTAGCCTGAAAACTGACCTGGACATGTGTCTTTCTCCTATGAAAAGTAATGAAAAAATGAAATAAGTATAAGAACGGGTTTATTCAGTGCGCAACCGAAGAATAGCAACGACGAATTTTCCTGATAGTTCATTAAAAAAGAAAGAAGGGGAAATAAGAATTGAGATTTTTCAATGATCTCACTAATTAGCTTATATGTCACTATCAGATTACTCCAACACATTTATTCCTATATTGGGTTTCGAAAAATCACTCGAATGATCCAAACTGATTTTCGATGCATATGACAGATCATTATGTATAACAATTTTAAATTACACAAATCCAGAATACCAAAACTGTCCTCGTGTCGGCAAGCTGGCATGACAACCTCTAAAAAAAAAAAGAGAGAAGAAAGACGAAAAAAAAAGGAAATAAGACTCGTAGAGGTATCTGAGTTAGTGCAACAAGTGGTATCTGATAAAAGAGATCAAAAATCAACTCTCCCCACCAATGTTTTTTTCTGTCGAGCTCATCACACTGAACTTGTCCGGTGCATGTTACATCTTCTGTGTGATTTGATAGTCATTACATAGGAGCTGATTTACCCAGCAAGCACTCAAAAAATAACAATTACAGATTTTCCTAGAAGTTCAAAAAAAAAAAAAAGAGGAAATAAGTATTGAGATTTTTCAATGATTTCACCGAATTAGCTGTATGTCATTATGAGGTTTCACAAATCTTAAATACCTAAAATGCCCTCGTATCGGCAAGCAGGCATGACAATCTTTGCTGCTTCACACAACTTGTATATCTTACTCAGATCCGGTTTTAATTGACCCTACCAGTCCTCCAAGCTTGAAAACTTCTAGTAGAACCAGCTGAAAAGCTCAAATTTGAGTAGTATTTTGACAGCATGCCAAATTGGAAGCTCCACTGAGAGTGATTCTACTGATTCAGTTAAGCAAATTGAGTTATACAAAATGGATGAAAAATCTGAACTGTTAACAATTTTGCCTCAAGAAATAATCTTTGAAATTCTCTTAAGGTTACGTGTCAAATCAATCTTGAAATTCAGGTGTGTTTCAAAATCTTGGCTTTCTTTACTCTCAACTCCTCTATTCAAGAAAACCCATGTTGAGTTTTCATTAAAGAATCACAAATTTACTGATTATAGACTTGCTGTGTTATCTTCTGTTCCTGGTTTGGGAGAAAGAATCTGTCATTTTTACAACATGGGGTTTCAAGATTCTTGTCTTACTGTGGCTAGGCATAGTTGTCCTGCTAAATCTTTAGCTTTATCAGCTCAGATTTTGGGTTCTTGTAATGGATTGATCTGTTTAACTGGCGATTCGTTTATGTTAATGTTGTTGAATCCTTGTACTGGAAAGTTTAATGTGTTTCCTGATACAATGCTTAGGAATAAATGTGGTGGTGGTTGTTATGTTAGATATGGATTTGGGTATGATTTTTCTGTTGATGATTATAAGGTTATCAAGATTTTCAGTTTTCCTCGGATTGAGGGAAGACATGAGAATATGGTTAATGTTTATAGCTTAAAGGTTAAATCTTGGAAAATGATTCAGGGTTTCAATAGTTGTTATTTACATGGAAAGCTTGGTGTGCTTGCAAATGGGGTTCTTCATTGGGAAGCGAGCCATAGTCGTTGGCCGTATGTGTCTTGGGAGATTGTTACTTTGGATTTGGCTGTAGAGAGATATGGAAAGATAGCGTTGCCTATTTATGAAGACGGAGGTGTTTATTGGACGTTAGGTGTTTCGAGGGGGTATTTAGTCAGTTGTTGCAATTACGAACCGAATAAGGTGGATGTGTGGATGATGAAGGAGTATGGTGTCGAGAATTCCTGGACTAAATTGATTACCATCTCGTTACACGTTGATTGTAGGGCTTATATCTCACCAGTGTTTGTCGCTGAGAATTGTGATGAATTTCTGCTGCAGTTTGGGGAAGAGCTAGTACTGTATAATTTAAAAGATGGCCAATTCAACCGACCTGACGGTTACACGTCAGGTGATTTTCGTCAAGCTCAAGCGGTGACCTACTTTGAGAGCCTTGCTTCACCTCATAGTCAGTGACGTGATGACGGGTTACACTGTGTCGGCAAAGAAATTAAGCGAGGGTACAAATCATTCTGATTGCCTTAAGTCCCTGTTCTCATATTTATTGATAACATTGTGTCTTTGTCACTGTTTTCTTTTGCATTCTTCCTTATCATGTACTTCAGCAACATCGAAATGCTACTGTTATCATATTCAACTAAGTTCTAATATGCCTACACATTGTGAATCATGTTCATACAGAATCCTTGAATTCACTAGCAATCAATGTCAAATAGGAAGTAGCTGGTTGAATGCATTAATAAAGTGTGATCCGATTATCGTCTCGTGAGCTTTTTGACAAGTAATTTTCTTGAGCATACGTCAGAGTTGGATAGCTTATTACAAAATTGAGCTCGTTTGCTAAAGTGGTTTTATTTTGATTACTTGAAATCTAAGTGCTGTAAGCTGTTCCATTGTATGTTTTGATGTGTTCTTGCACTTCAGGAACTGGGATTATGCATATTTCCGGTGCTCGTTAAATGCTATCCATCAATGATGATTATCCTTACACCCATGACCCCCACACACATATATACAATATAATTGCCCTTCCCAATAGGTTTCAAAGAGAAAAATTGTCATACTGATTAGCCCGATAACTGACCAAGGATATGTGTCTTTCTCCAACAAAAAGTAATGAAAAAGAAATAAGGATTTATTATTGTGTTGACAAGAATTTCTTCCCCCCCATGTCCCCTTTATAAGGATGAACAAAATAGTTATGGCGTGTTGTTTTTTGAGATCTGTAGTGACTACATGTCGAGCAGTGGCTACTATTGTCAAAACCTGTTGGCCTTACTCCCTTGAACATTTTGGTTAAAATATGATGTTGTTGTAAAGATTGATCGTGTTGAGTACATTCTTGACCTCAAAGCATCGTTATTGCTAAGTAGCATTGAGGTAACCGAGACACAACCCTTGAATTGGTTTGCCTACAAACTAGTGCACGTGTTTGTCAAAATGCTTAAAGTGAATTAATGTTATTGTGAACCATGTATATGTTGGAACAAGTATATTTCGCTGGAAGACCTAGCCTTAGCCTTGAAAGGTATGAAAGAAGACACGGAATTATCCCGAGAAGATAATCAGATAAATAGTGATAATCGGATAAATAGTGACTAAGTTAAGCCTTCATATCTCATACATGACTTATAATGACCCTTGTGAATGTGTAGAAGTGAAACTTGCTAGTTATATGGGTTGAATGCTTCAAGTGGCCATGTCTGACTAAAGTGTGCAATGTATGTGTAAAGAGATGCTTTTATGTAATAATATGAATGACTTGGACTGTGAAGTTACATGCTTGATTGCTTACTTTCCCATGTTTCCAGGTACTCTTCAAATGATGGCATTGTTCCTTCGGTAGAGCTATGCATTTTGCAAGCATACCTCGAGCATGAGAGTATTGAGGTTCAAAGCACACACCTAGCCCCTAGGGTCCGAAAGAAGCATTCCACCATTCCGTCTCTAGCATAAGGAGGTTCAGATATAGGCA
This sequence comes from Capsicum rhomboideum, assembly GCA_031232105.1. NCBI lineage: Eukaryota > Viridiplantae > Streptophyta > Magnoliopsida > Solanales > Solanaceae > Capsicum > Capsicum rhomboideum. The sequence continues at coordinate 4,989,380 of CP124710.1, read as the reverse complement.
ACAATATCTGGAAAATTAAGATGAATTGTTTGCTTTTATTTCACTTTTGGTGTAAAGAGGAATTGGTAGAAGTAGTCACTGTTAAACATCATAAAATCCATGTAAGATGAACCAGGGAACTCTGGTTTGCTTTCTTTGTGAATTGTAAATGTCTTTTAGCACTGCCTTTGGGCTAATGGAATATACCTTTTGTTACCTTTCCCAAAAATATTTAATTAGCTTAGACACTATAGTAGAGGACTCAAATGGGGGCAGCCGGTGCATTAAGCTCCCACTATGCGCAGGGTCCGGGAAGGACTCAAATGAAAAGCACAAAGTCTGAAATGTCTTATTGTGTGAGCTCACTAAGCTCTTCTTTGTGTAGCACTTGCAAAGATTATTATCTAGTTTGGCAAGCCTCAAATTTAATAGCATTTCTTTTCATGATCCATACACTTCTTATATTCCTCTGTGGAGACTTGCTTTGAAGAGTGTAGTTTAATAGCCTGTTTGATCAAATTCTTAGAAAAGTTGAAATTGTTCTTCTTTTTTTGTCAATGTTTATTTTAGAAATTTAAAGGTGTTTGGTCAAGACAGGGTAAAAATAAGAGTAGTACTAGCAAATTCAATTTCTCAGATGTTAGAAAAAATAGTTTTTTTTTTCAGAACTTTTGGAGTATTAGCCAAGTACAAAGTACATCTCTAGTAGTGACAAGTTTGTTTGTTTTTTCAAATTGATTAGTCAAATACAAAGTGCTACTCTTTAAAAGTATTTTTCTAAAAGCACTTACAGATTTTGAAAGATTGACCAAAGAGACTATACGTTGGGTACCATTCACTCAAGGTGAGTTGTTGTGAAAATGAGGGTGGTCTCTTCTAATATGAGGGTGTTTAGATTGAATTTTCAAAAATAGTTTATAAGTTAAAAGCTAAATGTTAAAAGCCATAAGTTAGGAATATCAACTTTTAGGTTTTAACTTATTATTGTACCTTTTGGCATTAAAATAAGTGCTTTAAGCACCTTTTATCTTTCCCAAATATCACAGAAAATAGAAAAGGAGCTAAAAAGTTAAAAACACTTAATAGGCTCATATTTCCTTATTTGAGAGGCTTTGAGATGTAGATTCACAATTTGAAGTTTATTGATTTCTACAACAATCTTAAGTTAATACTAAGTAATCGAGCATCACTTAAACCCATAACAAATGCTCTAGATCTGGCCCTGATCGCTTCTATTATCAAAAGTTATGGTGGAATGAATAAGACCCTCCACTTATTAGAAGACTCAAATTTGAGCCTTAAAATGAAAATAAGAATTAAGATGTTTCAACTGACTCACTAAATTAACTATATGTCACTATCAGATTACTCCAACACACTTATTGCTTTAATGGGCTTTAAAAAATCGCTTAAATGCTTCAAATTGGATAAATATGAGGTACGATCTGGTTACCATCCAGCGAAAGATTTTGTTAGTTGTATCGACAATAATATTCATAGGCCTCAAGTCAGTTTCATTCCTTTCCAAAACTTTTTTGAAAGTTTTTATGGTCAATAAAAATAAAAAACAAATATAAACATTTTGTTAGAAAATGCATTCTTAATGTCTTACCTGTTAATGCAAATATTCTTAAGAGATTGAATCATATTTGTGATGTTTGCAAGGTATGTGGTTTAGCAACAGGAACGATTGAACATATCCTTTTCAATTGTCCGAAAGCTCAATTAGTGTGGAAGTTGGGCCTATCAACTGGCCCAATGTAGAAAAACTCTTTATTTCGCAAAATGATGGAATGATTTGTTTCTCAATACATATCGATATTCTTATCCTCTTAAACTATTAAGGTTAAGTGTCTCATTTGTGGCAAATGTGGAAAACTAGAATTTCTTTAAACTTTCAAGGTGATGATATAGTTCGTAAGACTTTAATTGATTTACATGAATATGATATGCTTTGTACATTACATCGGTCTTGACTTGTATATGTAACATGATTCATGATGAAAATATCACTCTCGCACAAGATAGAATTGTTTTTTTTACATATGCAGGTTTACAAGTGGAAAAGAAAAGGCAAGCGTTGTTCCTATGGATAATTGTGATCATTTGCTTCATGTCTTAGGTACTCCTATGCAATTTGTAGGGAAGACTATAACCGCTGAAGCACTAGCAATTTTGAAGGCTTTGGAACGACCATTACAACATTTTTGGTCAAGGATTTATATATTATCAAATGCAACGAATATTACAAAAGAAGATAACATTATCTTGAAAAATAAATATCACTTTCAAGGATATATGGAGATTGATTAGTTCTTTTCGAGATATTAACATTTTATATATTTCTCTACTACATAGTGTTTTTTGGAATTTTGCTTTATCAAGTTGGGTTGTAAAATGTCATATGAACATTTCAAACAGATTTTGAGGTAATACAATGAAGCCTAAAAAAATGAATAGTGCATATATGTATAACAATTTAAAGTATACAAATTCATAGTATCAAAAATGTCCTCAAATTGGTAAGTTGACACGACAACCTCCAAAAAAAAAAAAAAAATGTGAAACAAAAAGAAAATAAGATCTGTAACGGTGGTTGAGCTGGTTTAATAGGTAGAATCCCATAAGGCAGGTCAAGAATCGATTCCTCCTGCCAGCACTATTTTCAATTGAGCTTATCGCATTGAATTTGTCTAGTGTAATTTATATTTCTTATATTGTTTGCCATCTAAGAGCGGTTTTACATAATGCGTATTTGAAAATAACAATTGTAATTTCCAACAGAGTTCCAAAAATAAAGAGGAAATAAGAATTAAAAAAACAAGACTAAACTAAAATGATTAATCTCCTATATAATTTATGAACTATTGCAAAAGAACGAATTTAGCCATGTGCATCCAAAAAATAACAATTATGGATTATCTGGAAGCTCCAAATCTATATATCACTCTATGAAATTTAGTATTTTGACCAAATTTGAAGCTCCACTGACAAGTATAAAACACTTCCCACTCCCACACTCAACAGTCAACAGTTGCATCAACAAAATACTCATTCTATTGATTCAGAAAACCAAATATTTTCTTTTGGAGATAGTCATGGTATTCGGGTCAACTTTCGTTCATGCTACCCTCCCATCAATAATAGATATCAGTTAATTCTGATCACCAAAACTAGGAAAGATTGTTCTGTTGGGATTTGAATCTGACATCTCAACTTTTCAATCCACTTCATTGACCGACAGTTGTCATTAAAGCAAATTGAATCATTAGAAATGGAAGAAAAATCTGAAGTGTCAACAATTTTGCCCCAAGAAATAATCTTTGAAATTCTCTTAAGGTTACCTGTTAAATCCCTCTTGAAATTCAGGTGTGTTTCGAAATCTTGGCTTTCTTTACTCTCAACTCCTCTATTCAAGAAAACCCATGTTGAGTTTTCCTTAAAGAATCACAATTTTACTGATTATAGACTTGCTGTGTTAGCTTGTGTTCCTGGTTTGAGAGAAAAAATCTGTCAATTTTACAACATGGGGTTTCAAGATTCTTGTCTTACTGTGGCTAAACATAGTTGTCCTGCTAATCTTTAGCTTTATCAGCTCGGATTTTGGGTTCTTGTAATGGATTGATCTGTTTAACTGGCGATTCGTTTACGTTAGTGTTGTTGAATCCATGTACTGGAAAGTTTAATGTGTTTCCTGATACAATGCTTAGGAATAAATGTGGTGGTGGTTGTTATGTTAGATATGGATTTGGTTATGATGCTTCTGTTGATGATTATAAGGTTGTCAAGATTTTCAGTTTTAATCAAAGTGAGGGTAGATATGAGAATATGGTTAATGTTTATAGCTTAAAGGATAAATCTTGGAAAATGATTCAGGGTTTCAATAGTGGTAGTTTAAATGGAAAGCTTGGTGTGTTTGCAAAAGGGGTTCTTCATTGGGAAGCGCGTCATAGCCATTGTGAGGGTGGTTCTTGGGAGATTGTTACTTTGGACCTGGCTGTAGGGAGATATGGAAAGATAGCGTTGCCTAGTTATGAAAACGGTTTTTTTTTATTGGATGTTAGGTGTTTCGAGGGGGTATTTAGTCGGTTGTTGCCACTACGAACCGAATAAGGCGGATGTCTGGATGATGAAGGAGTATGGTGTCGAGAAATCCTGGACTAAATTGGTTACCATCTTGTTACCCGTTAATCGTGGGGCTTATATCTCACCATTGTTTGTGGCAGAGAATTGTAATGAATTTCTGCTGCAGTTTGGGGAAGAGATAGCAGTGTATAATTCAAGAGATGGTTCATTCAACCGAGTTGATGGTTACACGTCAGGTGGTTTTCGTCAAGTTCAAGTGGCGACCTACTTTGAGAGCCTTGCTGCACCTCATATTCAGTGACGTGATGACGGGTTACACTGTGAAGGCAAAGAAATCAAGAGGGTAATAATCTTTCTGATTGCCTTGTTTTCATATTTATTGATAACATTGTGCTTTGTCATCGTATTCTTTTGCATTCTTCCTTTATCATGTAAGGTGCTTGGTACTTCAGCAACATCGAAATGCTACTGTTATCATATTCAACTAAGTTCTAATCTGCCTACACAATTCATATCGTGAATCATGTTCATACAGAATCCATTAATTCACTAACAGTCAATGTCAAATAGGAAGTAACATTAATTAAGTGTGGTCTGATTATCATCTTGTGAGATTTATGACGGTTCCTAGAGTAGTTTAGTTGAGTACACGACAAATTGGATAGCTTATTTCACAATGGACCTTGTTTGCAGAAGTGGTTTTATGTTGATTACTTGAAATCTAAGTGCTGCAAGTTGTTCCATTGTATGTTTTGGTGTGTTCTTGCACTTAAGGAACTGGGATTATGCATCTTTTCCGGTGCTTCGTTAAATGTTATCCATCAATTATGATTATCCTTACACACATACACACATACAATATGACTTCCCTGTCCAATGGGTTTCAAAGAGAAAAATTGTTTACTGATTAGCCTGAAACTGACCTGGACATGTGTCTTTCTCCTATGAAAAGTAATGAAAAAATGAAATAAGTATAAGAACGGGTTTATTCAGTGCGCACCCGAAGAATAGCAAAGACAAATTTTCCTGATAGTTCATTAAAAAAGAAAGAAGGGGAAATAAGAATGGAGATTTTTCAATGATCTCACTAATTAGCTTATATGTCACTATCAGATTACTCCAACACATTTATTCCTATATTGGGTTTCGAAAAATCACTCGAATGATCCAAACTGATTTTCGGTGCATATGACAGATCATTATGTATAACAATTTTAAATTACACAAATCCAGAATACCAAAACTGTCCTCGTGTCGGCAAGCTGGCATGACAACCTCTAAAAAAAGAGAGAAGAAAGAGAAAAAAAAAAAGGAAATAAGACTCGTAGAGGTATCTGAGTTAGTGCAACAAGTGGTATCCGATAAAAGAGATCAAAAATCAACTCTCCCCACCAATGTTTTTTCTGTCGAGCTCATCAAACTGAACTTGTCCGGTGCATGTTACATCTTCTGTGTGATTTGAAAGTCATTACATAGGAGCTAATTTACCCAGTAAGCACTCAAAAAATAACAATTACAGATTTTCCTAGAAGTTCAAAAAAAAAAAAAAAAAAAAAAAGAGGAAATAAGTATTGAGATTTTTCAATGATTTCACCGAACTCGCTGTATGTCATTATGAGGTTTCACAAATCTTAAATACCTAAAATGCCCTCGTATCGGCAAGCAGGCATGACAATCTTTGCTGCTTCACACAACTTGTATATCTTACTCAGATCCGGCTTTAATTGACCCTACCAGTCCTCCAAGCTTGAAAACTTCTAGTGGAAACAGAAGAAAAGCTCAAATTTGAGTAGTATTTTTGACAGCATGCCAAATTGGAAGCTCCACTGATAGTGATTCTACTGATTCAGTAAAGCAAATTGAGTTATACAAAATGGATGAAAAATCTGAACTGTTAACAATTTTGCCTCAAGAAATAATCTTTGAAATTCTCGTAAGGTTACCTGTCAAATCAATCTTGAAATTCAGGTGTGTTTCAAAATCTTGGCTTTCTTAATCAATCTTGAAATTCAGGTGTGTTTCGAAATCTTGGCTTTCTTTACTCTCAGCTCCTCTATTCAAGAAAACCCATGTTGAGTTTTCATTAAAGAATCACAAATTTACTGATTATAGACTTGCTGTGTTAGCTTCTGTTCCTGGTTTGGGAGAAAGAATCTGTCATTTTTACAACATGGGGTTTCAAGATTCTTGTCTTACTGTGGCTAGGCATAGTTGTCCTGCTAAATCTTTAGCTTTATCAGCTCGGATTTTGGGTTCTTGTAATGGATTGATCTGTTTAACTGGCGATTCGTTTATGTTAATGTTGTTGAATCCTTGTACTGGAAAGTTTAATGTGTTTCCTGATACAATGCTTAGGAATAAATGTGGTGGTGGTTGTTATGTTAGATATGGATTTGGGTATGATTCTTCTGTTGATGATTATAAGGTTGTCAAGATTTTCAGTTTTCCTCGGATTGAGGGAAGACATGAGAATATGGTTAATGTTTATAGCTTAAAGGTTAAATCTTGGAAAATGATTCAGGGTTTCAATAGTTGTTATTTACATGGAAAGCTTGGTGTGCTTGCAAATGGGGTTCTTCATTGGGAAGCAAGCCATAGTCGTTGGCCGTATGTGTTTTGGGAGATTGTTACTTTGGATTTGGCTGTAGAGAGATATGGAAAGATAGCGTTGCCTAGTTATGAAGACGGAGGTGTTTATTGGACGTTAGGTGTTTCGAGGGGGTATTTAGTCAGTTGTTGCAATTACGAACCGAATAAGGTGGATGTGTGGATGATGAAGGAGTATGGTGTCGAGAATTCCTGGACTAAATTGATTACCATCTCGTTGACTAGATTGATTACCATCTCGTTACACGTTGATTGTAGGGCTTATATCTCACCAGTGTTTGTCGCTGAGAATTGTGATGAATTTCTGCTGCAGTTTGGGGAAGAGCTAGTACTGTATAATTTAAGAGATGGTTCATTCAACCGACCTGACGGTTGCACGTCAGGTTATTTTCGTCAAGTTCAAGCGTTGACCTACTTTGAGAGCCTTGCTTCACCTCATATTCAGTGACGTGATGACGGGTTACACTGTGCAGGCAAAGAAATTAAGCGAGGGTAAAAATCTTTCTGATTGCCTTAAGTCCCTGCTCTCATATTTATTGATAAACATTATGTCTTTGTCACTGTTTTCTTTTGCATTCTTCCTTATCGTGTACTTCAGCAACATCGAAATGCTACTGTTATCATATTCAACTAAGTTATAATCTGCCTACACGTCGTGAATCATGTTCATACAGAATCCTTGAATTCACTAGCAATCAATGTCAAATAGGAAGTTGCTGCTTGAACGCATTAATAAAGTGATCCGATTATCGTCTCGTGAGCTTTTTGACAAGTAATTTTGTTGAGCATACGTCAGAGTTGGATAGCTTAATTACAAAATTGAGCTCGTTTGCTAAAGTGGTATTATTTTGATTACTTGAAATCTAAGAGCTGTAAGCTGTTCCATTGTATGTTTTGGTGTGTTCTTGCACTTCAGGAACTGGGATTATGCATATTTCCGGTGCTCGTTAAATGCTATCCATCAATGATGATTATCCTTACACCCATGACCCACACACACATATATACAATATAATTGCCCAATAGGTTTCAAAGAGAAAAATTGTCATACTGATTAGCCCGATAACTGACCAAGGATATGTGTCTTTCTCCAACAAAAAGTAATGAAAAAGAAATAAGGATTTATTATTGTGTTGACAAGAAATTCTTCCCCCCATGTCCCCTTCGTAAGGATGAACAAAATAGTTATGGCGTGTTGTTTTTTGAGATCTGTAGTGACTACATGTCGAGCAGTGGCTACTATTGTCAAAACCTGTTGGCCTTACTCCCTTGAACATTTTGGTTAAAATATGATGTTGTTGTAAAGATTGATCGTGTTGAGTACATTCTTGACGTCATAGCATCGTTATTGCTAAGTAGCATTGAGGTAACCGAGACACAACCCTTGAAACCCTTGAATTGGTTTTCCTACAAACTAGTGAACGTGTTTGTTAAAATGCTTATAGTGAAGTAGTCATGTTGTTGTGAACCATGTATATGTTGGAGCAAGCATATTTCGCGGGAAGACCTGGCCTTAGCCTTGAAAGATATGAAAGAAGACACGGAATTATCCCGAGAAGATAATTAGATGAATACTGACTAAGCTAAGCCGTCATATCTCATACATGACTTGTAATGACTCTTGTGATGTGTAGAAGTGAAACTTGCTAGTTATATGGGTTGAATGCTTCAAGTGACCATGTTTGACTAAAGTGTGCAGTGTATGCATTATGAGATGCTTTTATGTATGCTATGAACGACTTGGACTGTACTGTTTACATGCTTGATTGTTTGATTTCCCATGTTTCCAGGTACTCTTCAATGATGGCATTGTTCCTTCAGTAGAGCTATGCGATTTGCAAGCATAACTCGAGCATGAGTATTGAGGTTCAAAGCACACACCTAGCCCCTTGGGTCCTAAAGAAGCATTCCACCATTCCGTCTATAGCGTAATGATGATTAGGATGAATTGTTTGCTTTTATTTCACATTTGGTGTAAAGAGGAATTGGTAAGTGAAGTAGAATCACTGTCAAACATCATAAAGTCCCTGTAAGATTAACTAGGGAACTTTTGTTTGCTTTCTTTGTGAATTGTAAATATGGCTTTAGCACTGCCTTTGAGCTAATGGAATATAACTTTTGTACCTTTTTCAAAAAATATTTAATTAGCTTAGACAATATGGTAGAGGACTCAAATGGGGGCAGCCCGGTGCATTAAGCTACCGCTATGCGCAGGGTCCGGGAAGGACTCAAATGAAAAGCACAAAATTCTGAAATATCTTATTGTGTGAGCTCACTAAGCTCTTCTTTCTGTAGCACTTGCAAAAGATTAGTTTGGCAAGCCTCAAATTTTTTAATAGCTTTCTTTTCTTTATTCATACACTTTATATTCCTCTGTGGAGACTGGAGAGACTTGCTTTGAAGAGCATAGTTTAATAGCCTGTTTGATCAAGTTTTTGAAAAGCCAAAATTTTTGAATTTTCTTTAAGAAAGTGTTTATTTTAGAAAGTTAAGGTGTTGGGTCAAGCTTTTAGGAGTCGTTTGGTGTGAGGTAAAGGATATAATAATTTCGGGATAAAATGCATGATTAATTTATCCTGCGTTTGGTTGGAGGTATTAGGTAGTCCCGTGATTATTTATCCCACCATTTATACCATAGTGATGGGATAAGTTACCCCATATACAGTGGGATAACTTATCCTGCGATAGCTAATTTTGAGATAATTAGTTCCGAGATAATTTGTTCCCAACCAAACGACCCCTTAGGATAAAAATAAGAGTAGTACTAGCAAAAGCAATTTCTCAGCTGTTAGAAAAAATAGTTTGTTTTTTTCCTAGAAGAACTTTTGGAATATTGGCCAAGAACAAAGTATTGCTCTAGTATTGACACATTTTTTTCCAAATTGATTAGTCAAACGCAAATTGCTATTCTCTAAAAGTATTTTTCTAAAAGCACTTATAGATTTTGAAAGATTGACCAAACAGGCTATACGTTGGGTACCATTCACTCAAGATGAGTTGTAGTGAAAATAAGGGTCTATGAGGGTATTTGGACTGACTTTTTAAAAATAGATTATAAGCTAAAAGTCATAAGTTAGGAATTAATACCAACTTTTAGGATATTATAAGATAAAATAAAAGGGCCAATATTATATTTTTAGCAGGTCGGGTCATTAAAATGGTTTAAATGAGTATCTTTTTATTTTTTAAAATTTTGATTTTAAATAAAAGATGAAATAACTATTCTTAGTATCACAGCCATGTAAAATGAAACGGTGGAAGTAGATCACAAGAAAACCTTACATAGACAAAATAACCAAAATAAAGACTTGTTTTTTCCTCTATGGATTTGCATAAATGTGAGATATATCTTTCTCATGTTGCCTCTTCATTTAAATAAGTATTGTAGCATAACACAGGATTTACTATTTGATCAATTTTACATATTTTATTTGGTCTTTTTTTGCTTATTAATTAGTTAATTGAGTGCTCCAGTTAAATTAAAGGTATATTTGGACTAACTATTGAGCTATAAGAGAACATGTGAGCTAAACTATAAAGAAAGTTTAGTTTAATGAGCTCAAACTAAACTTGATTTTAATTTTAATAAAAAATTGATCCAAACTGATCCGTAAACACGTTAAAATCTATTAAGGAATGACACATCTGCTCAATTTTGAATACTTTAAAAATCATATTTGAACCTTTTCCATTTAAACTACAAATTTTAAAAATATTTATTTCTTTCTTAAATTTTGTTCTGATACAAATTGTGCCATAAAATTAAGACGGATGGATAAATAATAACCACTTTCATACTATAAAAAGCTACTCCATCCGTCCAAAATTAATTGTAATGTTTCTATTCTCGAAAGTCAACTTGACTTTTTCTTTTTCCGAAGCTAAATTCTATCAGATTAACTCATAATTTTATATTTAAAATTTAGTTATTAAAAACCCATATGATAAGTACTAAAAATTGTAATTTTTTTTTAAAATTTGATCAAAAATATATATTTCAAAATGCTAGTCGATCAAATTTATATACTCCCTCCGTTTCAAAATAGTTGACCCTTGTTGACTTGACACTTCTCTTAAGAAAATATTTATTCGGAGATTATTTTACCAAATTAGCCTTATTAATTATGCTTTGAAAATATAAATTTAAGTATATACACTTTATGTAGTCATTTAATGATAAGAGTAATATTGAAAAAACATAATAAAATTCTGTTGATTTCATAAATAGGACAACTAAATTAAAATAAATATTTTTAAGAAAAAAGCCAACTAAATCAAAACGAAGAAAGTATTTAACTTTCAAAGAACGAAACATGACAACTAATGTGTAACGGAGGGTAATTCAAGAAGGAACATCTACTGTCATGGGTATGACTTTTCCCCTTCAATGTGGGGAGGATTTGAACACATGCTCATTCACATGGGCAAGTACTATCCAGTGTCAGTTTGATCCCAAAAAATAGTACTCTGGTAGAAGTCATTAGTAATTGGGACCTCCTCCATGTGTGGAACATTATCATACTTGTCCACTTCTCAAACTAGTTCTCAACTATTGTGCATGTGAGTTTGATATTTTTTTTGTTCCAAAGATATAGCATGTCCTCATAAGTACTAGCCACCCTTTGCTTAGGCTCAATCAAACTCTCGTCGCGATGTGGTTGAAGTTCAGACATTTTTATAAGTATTTTAATTATAAATAACTGAAGTTTTGGTTATTTTTAGACACATGTCAACCAGTATGATTGATGTTTAGTTACTTATGTCTGAGGTTCACAACTGAATAGATTTGACGAAAAACAAGAATTTATCTTTCATATTTTAATAATTCAGTATACTATTCAATGCTTAAATATACTCTAAATAAGCTTAAGTTTGAAACATAAATTATAACTACCAGAATAACAAATCCTAATAATCAAATTCTCAAAGCAATTGCTAATCTAACAAACTCATTTTGCAATAATGATAATTTGCCAATATTTTCAAGTTTTTTCAACAACATTAAACTCATTTTTTAATACGGAAAAGGGTCGTTCTTGACAATACAAAATTCTAAAATAATGTCCTCCCCAAAAATGTCCTTATTGTTAGTAGTTTGGCCCAAAAATATCCCTGCTATTAATAGTTTGACCCAAAAAATTGAAACATAGCAAAACTACTCAAAGTGAAGTAGATAAGCCTTCACACATTATTCATTTCATTAAATGTAATTACTTAACATACAACCCAAAAGTTAAAACATAAGAAATTACTTTTACAACCCAAAAAAAAAACAAAACATGAAGGGCTCAACTCTCCTTTGGAGAGGGCTTACTACTATTAACAACCCTTATAATCATTTTACAAAATAGTAGAAAAAATAAAAAGCAATTACATCAACAATAAAGGGAAGGAAAAAAAAAAAGGAATAAGCCTCAGATACTTATTATACTAATCCAAAGGCTTTATTTTCCTTTTAAAAAAATCACATTGTTATAGGGTTTTTAGTATTTTACTTCTTCTGAATCTACCCACAGAGACGGATTCCAGATTTGAAAGTTCGAACATGAGGTTCAAAATTTCACTCACGACCCATTATTTGTACTAAACTTTTAACACGTATATGAAATTCGATCTAAAATTATTAAATTCGAATGAACCTGTAAATCCTTAACTACGTTCGCCCCGGGTGGTGTCATTGAGTCAAAAGGCTACTTTAAGAAGTTAAGACGAGATGTGTAAGTGGCCTTAGGAGTCCATTTGCTAGGAATAACATCTCTAGCTGAGAGGGTTCTTCTTTTGGATAGTGTGGTTAACTTAATTGAAAATGGTCCTTGTAATGGTCCACCAATAATGCACCAATTTGCACCCCATAGATGTGTCATCTTTAACCATTGATTGGACCTTGCCTGAAAAAAGAAAAAATATATATATGAGTAAATTAGTTAATTACTATGATCTATGTTTCAATTTGTTTGTCTGCTTTTGATTTGATAAGAAATTTAAAAAAGTAAAAAAGATTTTTGCATCTTGTGATCTTAAAAGATTTGTTAAATGTAGCAAAATTTCATGTCACTACTAGAAAATAACTATTTTCCCACTGAACGTAGCTATATATTCCCATAGATATTTTGATTGAATCAGTGGGAAAAGAAAAAATAGTATTGTAAAAATCATGTGTTTTATAGCACAAACTTCCTATTAAATGCCATGAAAAACCTCTATTTCTAGTAGTGCGTAATCACGTGGTCTTAAACATATCATGTGAAAAGTTGAAACTAAAGAGTTGTCAAAAACATTAAGAGAGGTTCTTTTTAAAATGGACTAAAAAGAAAAACAGGACAAATAAATTGAAACGAAGGAAATACCTCATTTATAATCAATAAGATTAAATGATTTTTAATAAATATGTCAAAATCTTAAATAACATATGAAAACGATATTATATTGATTCCGTTCGTTCATGTCCTTTCGCTTTGGAGCTATGAATGGTGTTTAACAACCTAAAGCAAATGTTTTTCCTATGTCTAAAAGGGCTAATGTCCCTTGATATGGTTAGTACATGTGTCATACTGTCGGGCAACAAAGGTTACACAAAATAAAGCTTATAAAAAGGGCTATTAAAATCTCCACTTATTATTGTCTCTCTAGTGCAAGATAAACCACTATCCTACTTAAAAAATTAAAAAATAAAAAAGAAGAGGAAATAAGTTATTTTGCACTATATGGTTGGTTGGAAAGGCTAAAGTCAATTTTGTATATTCTTGCATTTGTGCACTAGGGTGTATTATTGGGGGGAAACTAAAAAAAATAAAAAGTGCATGTGAAGAAAGTGCTCTTAGCTTGGACAAATAAGCAAAGATGGCAAGAGAAATTTGCATAACAAAAAGAAGATACTCTATTATATTCTATAAACAATGATGTGATGTATAGAAGAGATAGTACTCAAGGAAGACAAATCCAAATATTTTTGATATATTAGAAATTAGAATACTATCGTCAAACTTCTCTATAACTGTCATTCACTATAACGGCATTTTACTATAACGCTCTAATTTCTCCAAACCATTAATACTATCTTCTTTTAGGTAACTCAAAACACAAGTTGAAGTTCTACACAATAATGTTATACACAATATTTACACAATCAGATAATTTATAAAATAACTACAAGTAAAGCCTTAACTACTATATATATCACAAGTTAAATTATATATACTAAGTGAATATTGTTTACTCTATTAATATGTGTATATAATTGAAATTTAATTAAGATATGTACCTCTCTAATATGCATGGATCCAATATCACCATCTCCATCCTCAAACTCAACCAAAAGAGAGAGCCAATAAGCTGTTGAGCCTGCATTTACATGAAATGCAATGTTTTGTCCAGGATATTTGCAAGGAGTCCTGCACCAACAAATTCAAATTTAGTATTTCATTAATCCAAGCGATAAAAGGTGAAATCTCAATCGATCGTGACAGCAAAGTCTCTCTATCACTATAAATACTTTATCCCGTACTTAAATTTTATTTTATAAGTGGAAGCGATAAAAGGTTAAACCTCAATTGCTCGTGGTAGTAAGAAAGTCACTCTACCACTTATGATATCTTGTCCATACTTAAATTGTTTGTAAAAGATTTTATCCGCGGCTCGATAAAAAGAGAAGTAATAATAGAAAATGTATATTTTAAATTGAAAAAAATACATATAACCCCATTATAGTGACTGAACTCAGTGGTGTCATTGTCAGTTTGTCACTATTTTCTCAAAAACTTCTAAAGCAAAATTGTACGGTGTACTTTGTTATATTATTAATTAATCAACCACTAATCATAAATTGACAAAACTGAAACTGCAGTCTGTTAGTATTATTACTCTACTAATTAATTATATTATCTACCTCCATTTACTGCTCTTTATGATGATTTTACCACGGTTGCGCAAATTGTAAAATGATACTCTAATCTATTTAAAAAATATCACTTTTATATTTAATAATTGTTTAATTCTACCATTATATTAAAAATACTTTAATTTTTGTCTAAAATGCTTATTGAAAATAAATACTTTTAGAAAATATCAGTTTATGTTTAACTTATTATAGATTAAAATCACGTTTGTTAATATTAGAGCAGTTATTTATGCTTGATCAAGATTCTAAAAGTGTTTGTAGATTTTTCAGCTTATGAAAACATTTTGTGTTACTATTCAAAAAACATTTAAAAAATTTCCTTAAGAAGCACTTGTTCACTTTCTAATAGCTTGAGCAAAAGTCTCTTTATTTTTTGAATGCCGTTATATATATCAATTAAAGTAAGGCACATAAAATAAAACGAAATGCTCTTGTGACTTACTTGGTGTAAATGACGGAGATTTTACCACGGTTACGTAGGTTAGTGCTCCGACCCGAAACAGCCATGCGTCCGAATGCGGACCCACTAAGGTCAAAGTGGACTAGACCTTTGGTTAAGGCTGGCGATTCATCAGTAATAATAACTGTCACGGCTCGTTTCGAGCAAATTGATTTGTCCAAGCATTTCACTTTGTAGCACGCGCCACAGCCTTCGCCACTCTTGAATAGGGCCGAACTCACGGCCCCGACTCGAGCCTTGTATGGCTTCACATCCACCATTGTCCCGTACCCGCATGCACCACCTACACCAAAAATTCGAATAATTCACTATCAAATTAGGAATATCGAACGAATTTCGAGTTGTAACAACTAGCTAGTACAATGTCGTCGTTTGATCAAATCTCAAATTAAAATATGAATATGTACAATTTTAAAAGGGGTTTTCAACTTTAAATTTTAAAGTCGCTTCTTTAAATTTTGACTTTATATATATATAGATATAGATATAGATATATATATTTGTTTTTTTATATTTTAATTTCAATTAGTGAAAAATTTGACTCGATCATTATAACGAGCTATTTCATAATATTCCCGTTGGGTCATTTCTCTGACATTATGCATGACCAGGAGAGCACGTTCTAAAGCATTTAATATCATAAAATTCATCAGTAATTTAACTTTTTTTACTATGACTTTCAAGTTTCAACTAGTACTTCCTCCGTCCATAAATATTTATTTATTTTTAACTTGACACATAATTTAAGAAACAATAAATAGAAGGGTGATTTTACTATATCAGTCTTTGAATATAATAATTTTCTTACTTTAAAAAATATAATGAGTGATGTATTACATTTAATATCAAGGGTAAAATGGATAAAAATAGGTTAATTATTCATTGATTTTATAAACTGAACAAATATTGTTGGACATTCCAAAATAGAAAAGTGGACAAGTAAAGATGGACGGAGGGAGTACTACTTTCCTCTCATATTACTCCATCGGTTTCTAAATACTTGTCATATTTTTTATTTGCACGCCCCTTAAGAAACTACTCCCTCCGCTCGAATTTACATGTCACTATTTTCTTAATTTGATTTCCATTTTTACTTGTCACTTTTGACAAATCAAGAAAAGACAAAATAAAAATTTTCATGTTTTACCCTTAGCATTAATTACTTATTCTCCAAATCATTTTCCAATACACGTTACTAAACATTAATTAATAGGGACAATATGGTAAATTTACTTTGTCAATCATTGTTTTCTTAATGGGTGTGTCATATCAAAAAGTAACAAGTAAAAGCGAACGGAGGGAATATTTATTTTTATCATCATACTCTTATTTAATTTCTTTAATCATCTTTCTTAAATTAATGAAAAATGTGATCTCCGTTCAATAAATAAAAAGTGTGCTAAAGGTTAAATGAAAAAAAATATATTCTTAATTTTCTAAAATGACAAGTTTCGTGAAGTATCTATTTTTTTTAATAAGGATGACAAAAATTTAGTAACTGAGGGAGTGTACTCTTCTAATTCAGCAAAAAAAGTTTGTCTTTGAATGTAAATATGAGCTATGTTAGTTACTCGAATCCTCCAAAAAATATTGCCACATCCATATTAGATTCTCCAAAAATTACATTACTTCAGCATTTCTGAAGAATCCGAACAATATCAGATATGAGTATAGGACTTGGAACTTACCATCACTTCCATCACCATTAGCACTACCATACCAAGTAGCTGAAGCAGTGTGCCAATGTGGGTTCCCAGCACGTCGGAGAGAGCCGGCCAACGCAACGTCGACGACGACGAAAAAAACCAGAACCACCAACACCATATAAGTACTAGAATCCATAATGTTGTTAGTAATAAATTGTGGAAATATAGTACACTACTTCCTCAGTTTCTCTCAGCTTTTTTGCGGAGAAACCGAGGTAGTAGTAAGAAATTAAAGAAGAGAGTGTTAATGAAGTTAGAACTAAGAAGAAGAAGAAGAAGTTTAGTATGGAGATTTGTGAAGTATGTAATATAGTGTGCTATTTTTATAAGGTGGGAATGTAATGGTTAGTGGAACCTTTTAGGGTCCATGTGACTCAGGGGTGGATGCATGTCATTATTATCGAATTTATCTGAATTCAGTATTTTTAACGTGAAACATAGATTTATGTGTAAAAATATATTGAAAATGTAATATTTAGCAAATATGAGCTCGTAACTTGAAAAATATAACGAATTCAATACTAAGAATTTTAAGAATTAAACTCATAAAACTTAAATTCTGAATCCGTTTCTGATCAGCCATGTTATATTGGCATTATTTTTATTCACGATGGTGCCACCACTACTTTATTAATGGGGGGCCAGCGACAGTTAAGGCGTTAGAACAGCAAGCAAAGTATAGTTCTTGTCAGTTGAGGGGTCCGTTTGTTTGTTGGTTTTGTTATAGATATTGTATCGCATTCATTTTTACTTGTCCAATATATTGAAAATAGTTGTTTAGCTTTGTGTCTGTTTTCTTCTTGCTATCCAAATACTATTCATTTTCCATCATTTATGACTTATAGTAATTAATAATTAGGTGATATAGTGAAATTACACTTCTACATGTATTGTTTCTTAATGACGTGTCAAGTCAAATATGAAGATGGATGAATGAAGTAGAGTTTAACTGTTTTTGCCTGTTTATGGGACGATTTATGAATATTTACCCCTAGATTTGAGACCCATAAACGGTCTTTGAGCTTTGGTAATCATAAATACTTTGACAATATAAGTGATATACAAACACGTTGGACTTTTGACTCGTGAATCATGGTAAATGAGTTCTTGTGGAATTTAGTTCGAGGGAGAGATTGTTGGGTGTGCGAACAAAGTTCCAAATTAGTAGCTAAAAAAAAAGAGGAGCTTTTTATAAAGGCACTGATAGACCAACGATCTTCGTATGTATATCACCCTAATTTCTTGATTCACGATGTCGAGTATTTGCATTTCAGATCTCATGACTCGACCGGTAGACGCTAATACCACCACCTTTAGCGACGCGATGTTTTCTTATTCACTTGTACCCTATGGCAGAGAGATCGACATATACATAATACATGTATATAATCATATTAATTATATAACGTTTAATTTCTTTAATGAAACTTCATCTATATCATATATAATAATTATATTAGTGATATGTAGATTACACTATACATAATTTTATATTTCATGCCAAATGTGGTATAAAATTAAAAATACTATAGTTTATAACGGTCAGTGTTTAGGGGTATACTGGTCATTTGATGAAAAGAATGGAGTATTCTACCGTTATTTTTGTTTGTTTATTGGGTTTGGGGCTGATTTGGGTTTTTTCCTAAACTGTACTGTTAATAATTGGGATCCATTTTTGGTTTCATCTTATAAAACAAAGAAAAGAACGTAAGAATCTTTTATTTTTCAATATTTGGATCCAGTAATTTTCTTCTGTTCCTTTAAGTACATGTTTGATTTTTATATTTAAACAAGATCAACTATTCTTCTTCCATTTTTGTCTTTTGTTTTTTTTAAGCTTAAATAAACAATCAAGAATTGAACATTGTCTTTGTCTAATGTTAATGAAAAGAGAGTCTACCAACATGGGTTATGGTGAGATAGTTGGAATACAACCCTTCACAGTTCACCTTTTATCAAAAGCTTCATATTTGATTTCGTTCGAGCCCTTGAAAATTAAAAAAAAAAATTGTTGGGAGTGTCACCCGGTGAAATTAATCCTGCAATGCACAAATCTGAATTTAGTGAGATCCCACCGCATGTATCAAACACCAACCTGGTGAGAAACCAAAAAAAAATTATCGATCTATTAAGATCTGTAACAATAAGATTAATAAAACTACTATCTCACTGTGCAGGTAAAAGTCAGGAGGGGCAGAGCTAGAGCAAAAATGGATCTACCCTTAGAATATGGGGGTCACGGCCACTCGATAACCTCTGAAAAAATGTACGTACGGATGTGTATACATTTGTTGGAATTAAAACAATCAGCCATGCAACAACTATGGATGACAATCAGGCTCAGGCTCAATGTAAGAAAGAAAGAGCAGATAGAAAAAAGGAAAAGAAGAGAAATGACGAAAGACAAATTGAAGACAATTCTCAACATTCTTCTAAGCCACCTGGCAAAACTAATAAGATCACACCTCAGCTTCACTAGCTTATTTACAAGAGCTGATGTGGACAATACAAGGCTGACATAGACAAACAAATGTGCAACAGCTGAGAATGAAAATAGAGCAGTATATATAGGGTATATTCTTCATTGTACAAATAGTACATAACAGTTCATTGTACAAATATAGCTGTATATATCTTAGAGTATTGCTAGTAGCCAATAGACTAGGGTACACGTATAGGTTTCTTTTTTTGTCTTTCCTCTTTTTACTTGTATAAATACAGCAACAATAAATGAATGAAAAGCCACGAAATTTTTTTCTATTTTAGTCTCATTTTGAACATGGTATTAGACTAATTATAAGATCCAAAATCCTTAGTTGCTTTTTTTTTTTATTTCATTTTCCTTTTCCTGCTTTGATTCAAATCAAGCGATGGCGAGAATAGAAGAAACAACAGTTGAAAGCTCCGAAAATAGTAGCAATGTTGCAAAACCTTCACCTGATCACACTCATCCTTTCTTCCTTCATGCTTCAGATTCTCAAATAATGAACCTGGTGAACTCTTCCTTCAATGGGAAAGGATATGGTGGATAGAGAAGATCCATCTTGATATCTCTTTCAACCAAGAACAAGGTTGGCTTTATTGATGGTTCTCACAAAAAGCCAGTCTCAGATTCTTCTGATTTCAAGCTTTGGAACAGGTGCAATGAGATGGTCTTGTCATGGCTGCTTAACTCTTTATCAAAAGAAATAGCTGACAGTGTCATCTATTCAGAGACTGCAATAGATCTCTAGAAAGAGCTTGAAAATAGATTTGGCCAGTTTAATAGAGCCAAGCTTTACCACCTATAAAAGGAGTGGAGTGACTTAGTGCAAGGTTCAAATGACATTGCGCGTTATTTCACTAGCTCAAAGGGTTGTGGGATGAGCTGGATGCACTAAACACTAGTGTAAATTGCTCTTGCCTATGTGAATGTGGGGAAATGAAGATGAGCAAATCTCTTTAGGAGGAGAGACTCATCCATTTTCTGATGGGTTTAAAAGACACATATGTTCCTACTAAGAGTAACATTGGGATGTTATCTCATTTACCCTTTCTCAATCATGCTTACGCTCTCTTAATGCAGGATAAGCAACAAAGAGACATTTTCATGAACTCTCATTTCCCAGATAATGCTTCATCTTTTCTAGCTAACAACCAGAATACAAAGATCTGGGTATTATGAGTTAAAAGAAAAGAAAAACACTCTAATTTGTTCTCACTGCAAGAAACCTGTCCATTCAGTTGATACATTGCTATAGAATCATAGGATTTCCTAGTGATTTTAAGTTTACCAAGGCAAAGAAGTTTCAAGAAAATGTGAGAAGTAATGTTGCTTTCACAAAAGGTGGACACGAACAGAATGCAGGGTTCCTTGAAAGGGAGAATCAGGGTCAGAAGTTCACCCAGGATCAATATTCTGGTTTACTTCAACTTCTCCAGTATGCCAAGATGAACCAAGCAAGAAGCTCTAGCAATGAGGCAGTAGCTAATGCAACTACTTGTGTTGGTAATATCTTCACTAAATCACCCTATAAAATTGTTCATTTCAAGCATAAGACCTGGATTAAGACTTAGGGGCCACTCCACACATGTGTTTTGATTCAAAGATTTTCTTAGATGTGAAAACTCTAAAGTCTCCCATCTTTATTAACCTTCCTAATTCTTTCAGAATCAAAGTAACTCAACTTGGCAGCATCTCCTTACATCCTACATTCACTCTCACAAATGTTTTTTGTGCCTAGTTTCAAATATAATCTTATTTCAGTGTATAAGTTATGTAAACAACTAAGTTGTTTGCTCATCTTTTCCTCTTTTCGTTGTTTATTACAGGGCCCTTCAATGAAGAGGCCACTAGAATTTGGTGAAGCAAGGACAGGTCTCTATCTCCTCGAGTCAAGTTTCCATTACCTAAAAGAGCTTGTCAACTCAGCTGTTAGCTAGCCAAGGCAAGATGAACCTAGCTGTTTTTTATTTTCTAGTAGTCTTTCAATTCCTGTAAAGAGTGCTTATGATGTAAGGTTGTGGCACCTTAGATTGAGACACATGCCATTTCAATCAATGAAAAGAATTTGTTCTACTCTTAAATCTCCCTTTCATTTCAATTCTGCATGTAACATCTATCCTTTAGCAAGACAATCAAAGTCGCCTTTTCAATCAAGTGAAATCAATACTAAGAATATCCTTGAATTAATTACATTGATACTTGGGGACCCTATAAAATTGCTACACATGATGGATACAAGTAATTTCTAACTATTGTGGATGATTATAGTAGAGGAACGTGGACTTACCGTATGAAGGCTAAAGTAATGCTTTCACTATGATAAAAAATTTCTCATGTACGGTGGAGAGACAATTTAATGTGAAAGTTAAGATTATAAGATCAGATAGGAAGAAAGCAATGTGTTTGCAGATTTCTTTACATCTCAAGGAATATTCCATCAAACCTCATGTGTGCATACTCCACAACAAAATGGTGTTGTGGAGGGAAAACATAAATACCTCTTAGAAGTTTCAAGAGCTCTTCTACATCAATCTAATATACCTATATCTTATTAGGGTGAGTGTTTATTGACTGTTACATTCTTAATCAATAGATTTCCTTCTACAGTACCCAAACACAAGACACCCTATGAGATTTCATCGGTTAATTTAGGTTCACAGGTAGACATTTAGTGGGCTCACCTGTGTTTGATTTCAATTTTATATTTTTTCAAATTTTAGTTTTTTGACATTTTAGTAATTACAGCCTAATTTTTTTTAGTTGTTTTCTTCTTTAGTTTTCATAGAACTA
Source organism: Capsicum rhomboideum (assembly GCA_031232105.1). NCBI lineage: Eukaryota > Viridiplantae > Streptophyta > Magnoliopsida > Solanales > Solanaceae > Capsicum > Capsicum rhomboideum. The sequence goes on along the minus strand of CP124710.1, from coordinate 4,967,370 downwards.
CACTTCAAATTTTGAGGAAATGAGATCTCTTGCCTTCTTACAAAATAAAAAAAAAAATGACCTTTTCAGATCTCTTATGTGTAAAAATAAAGATCTCTTATATGTAAAAGGTGAAAATCTCCTGTCAAAAGGCCATAAAACTAAAAAAAATAATTGTAAAGTGCTCCAATTTTACCATAAATAATTGACATATCTATGTTATTTGAGAAAAAAAAAAAAAACCTTAACATGTCTACCTAAAAATACTAATGTCATCGATTCTTTCAATTCTTGGGTCTGCCTCTGATTAGAAGGATAAAAAGGGTTCATTCAAACCCCAATTGAAAATATCACACTATATTTTAAATCTTTTTTTTTTTTGATTTACATATAATAGATGATTACTAACATTATTGTCTATGGTGGGCAATAATGTTTACCCTGGCCTTCTGCAAGGACAAGATGATTATCGACTAGTAATTTCTAAACACATGTGAGATGACAGACAAAGAATCCACAAAATCACACACCATGATTTTATCAAGTCCTCAAAGTTTTATTTAGTTTGACTTTTAGAATATTATTGGCTTTATTATATATTATTGCCATTTTCACGTTCTATCTTTCACTTTAGGCATCTCTTAAGGGGAGAACTTTATGCTCATGTGATTGACACCTCTATTAGCCTGTTATATGTATATGGATTCTGTTTTTCATGACTTTGGGGGTCTTGGAAGACAACCCATCTTTGTTTTAAGTCATACCAAGAGAAATTATCATGACATATTTTACGTAAAATAACTTAATTATTTAATAGACGAATGCGATCATATGTATGCAAAAAGTTTCCAAAATTTGAACCTTAAGTGTCTAATTGGAATACTCTATTACAAGTCGAGGTGTTCAATCGAAACAAGGGCTTAGTTCTAGTGTTTAGATAGAACATCCTAACAGATTTAAGAAATTGGTTATGTATTAAGACTTAAAACTCTTATGATACTACATTAATAACTAATGGACGCCTCTATCTCCTTACCTTCAAACGTTACAATGAGATAAATAAGATTCTTCCATCATTAATAATTAATTAAAGGTATCGAATTTGAGTTTTGTATATGAAGAAACAAAATCCTATTTGAGAGTATTTTCTCTTTTAATGAGTCTTATGCGATATGGAATCAAATTAGGTAAGATTTTAATATAAATATCGGACAGCGAATGAAAATGAAAAAGTACTATATCTCCTTATCATCATACCATACACTATTTTTACTAGTAGTTAGTAAATGGAACTTGGAATATATACATAGTTGTTCCTCATTATTGACTCGCTGATTTGTAGGGAAATCCTATAAACTTCTGTTATTCGGCTTATTGATTTGTTTAAATTAGAGACGGATTCATGATTTGAAAATAGCGAGGCATGCATTAAAGGATCTTTTGTGCACCCTGAATCAGCCGGTGTAGCTATTCAATTTTTGTGAATGAGGGTGCCAATCAAAAATATATACTTCATATTTACGATGTATATACACATATTCATATTTACAATGTATATACTCATATACATATATTTTTTTCGAGATTATCAGGAACATGTGATCCACCTACACTAGGAGTAGGTTAGCCTCTGGTTTAAACTTGCAGCTTGTTTGGCCAAACTTCTAAGATCAGCTTATTTTGAAAAGTGTTTTTCTTTTAGAAGTATTTTTCAAAAAAATACTTTTAGTGAGAAGTAATCTGTGTTTGACCAATAAATTTTAAAAACACTTTCGAACAATAATTGGTGTTTGGCCAACTTTTAAAAGTGTTTTTAAGTGTATTTTTCTCAAAAATATTTTTCAAAATCCAAAAGCATTTATTTTCTTTCAAAAAATTGGCCAAACACCTCATTTTTAAAAATAAGCACTTTTGAGGAAAAACAAATTTGGCCAAACAGGCTATTAGCGGATAGTTCCGTCTGATTTTGGGTGTCACGTACGACCCAAGCGCCAAAACACAAGAAGGGTCGGGAGGTATAAACATGCGACGAGAATATGCATAAGATGGAAATCTAAAAGGTACCACATCGAGGAATCTTAATAACTTAGTTGGTTAGTTACCTGAAGTCCACCTTGTTGGGCGTGGGTTCGTTTCCCCTCCCCCATTTCCCTACCCACAATTTTTTTTTTTTTAAAATAAAAAAGAAGGTACCACATCAATTGAGACTGAATTATGAGGCCACAAATGTGAATAACCAAAGTTGTTTCATCCTTATTTTTCTCATCTATATGAAGAATGAAAATTGAAGCAAAAGATAGTAAGTGGGGTGTGGCTTTGGCCTTCAAGTCTTAAGAATTACTTATGTTATGGTTGAGGCAAAAACATGCCTCGTGCGTTCCTTATCTATCCAACAAATGGATCACCAATCACACACTCACTTCATAATTATTTTAGGCAAAAACATGTCTAACTTTTACCATATCAATCATTGACACGTTATTATGTTCTTTGTACGACGTGTAACAACAATGACGAATGAACAACACTCCCTTTGATCTGTCTCAAAATATCTGTCGTGTTTTTCATTTACACGCCTTTAGTAAAATATTACTCTCTTTATCTCAATTTATATGATATAGTTCAAATTTCGAGAGTTGAACTTCTTTATTTTGACTATGAATTCGAACATATACAATCCTTAAGGATTTTAGAATGTAACTATATAAAAAATACTATAAGTCTATAAGTTACCAGCCATCATTAAGAATTTAAAATATTTGAAGGGCATATGAATAAATCATGCACGATCATAAAGGTTTTCTTGTTCGACTTTCAAAATTCGAATTATGTTATATATTGGGACAGAGGGAGTAATTAGGAGTGGTGTTTAATTATTTTACTATCTTATTTATGTTTTAAGCTATACTCTTTCTTCAATGAATGTTTAGTACTCCATTTATGTATCATAAGTGAGTTATTTATAATCTTCAAGAACAATTACTTTAAGGGTAAAATAAGGAAAAATAATGTATGTAGTCTTAAACTTCTAAAATGAGAAATATTTGAAATAGCTACTTTTAATAAAGGCGAAGGAAATATAAGTATGAATTCATATAAACCCAACGTTTTTGGCAGAGTATAGAAATACATGTAAATAATTTATCAAAATTCTTACTAAATGGAGCAATAGATTTCAACTTCATAATTCCAATATGTAATGAGTTCAACTATTAGAATTTAAAAGTCAAACCCATCAAATTAAAATTATAAATCACCTTATTGGCAATGTAGCCTATTATTTTCTTTAATTATTAGCCTCTTAGTTAAACCCACTTAGAAAGTCATATATAATAAACCTTCTCAACATTCCAAGGAATTATTATGCACTTCTAATATTTCTTAGTTGTTCTCTACAATTTAGACTTCTTTTTTTTTTTTAAAAAAAAAAAGAAAAATAAAAAAGATTATGTACGTAGTACACGTGTATAGGAATTGCTAGTAAATATATTGAAAGCTATGATGGGTATAGGTTAATTAATTAAGTCGTGTACAGCTAAGATTACATTGTTTATTAATTATTAGGATACTCTTAATTTCATCAATTCCATAAAGTTAAGATCTTCTGTTTGTTATAAAGTTAAATATATAAATAACTTTTAATACATGGAATATATTCCAGCTTGAAAAAACTCCAAATTTTCTGTTATAATGGTCCATGAGCAAATTAGCAAAGAGTAATATGAGCTCGACCAAATTCAATAACTTTGATTCAAACTTTATTTTTCTATAAAAAATTCATTGATATGTATAAATTATTATTTTTAGAATCCAAAAATTTAAACGAGCTAAAGTTTTAAAAAATTATTACTATGTACTCCTTCATCCTTAATCAGAAATCTCGTATTCGAGTTTTCTTGGGTACGAAATCGCCTTTGCTAGGGAGCGCTTTACCTTCAATGTGAGACTTTCCGGTGTGAATCTGGATTTAGTCGGGCTCCAATCCAAATACCAGACACCGAATTAAAAACCAAAAATAAAAAATAAAAAAATCATAAACTTTAAATTTGGACTCCGCTTCTGATTAATCATTAAAGCAACCAAATCTCTATGTACAAGCTACGAAGAGATATGATTTCATTTCAGCTTATAGCACAATACTCTTGAATCAATCATCTGATTTTTGAGGTTTATTATAGAGGTTATTAGAATAATTGGAGATTTGTGGACGATATATTTAATTAATTAATTGGCAGTGGGACTCCGAATCAAATCAGAAGGTGGGTGACATTCATACTCAACATATTAGATGGATATTATTTGATAGATTGATTAGATACATTTAAATTTGGCAGAAACTTGCCAGTAGATTTTATTTAGAAATTTGAATCATGATATGTTTTAATTGAGTACTTGAACGTAGGATAACGTGTTACTTTTAGATACTTTTAACTCAAAAAAATTGCATGTATTTTTAAGTGTGTATTACGTAAATAAGTTAATCAATTAAAATATATCAGCTCATTTAATTATACACATTAGCCTCAATTATCATAAAACCTCATACATATTCTAATTGATGTTGATATGTACAATTAAAAAAAGAAACATATTTTATGTGATTAACTTATCTACGTAATGGATGCTTGAAAACACATACAGAGAAGCTTTTGTAAAATATGAGTTAAAGGTGTCTAATAGGAACACTTTATTATGCGTGAAGATATTTAATAAAGACATATCATAGTTCAAGTATTTGAATAAAATTTCCCAATAAATTTAAAAATTATCAGATGTATACAAACTTTAAATTTTATTAAATTGAATTCATATCAATTGGGCTTATCCTATATTCAAGAAATGTTGACCCCAAATGCTGTTCTTGGGGCTTAATTTTTGAGAATCATTGCCAGTAATATGCTCAATACTGCTTGGGGAATAATATGTAACTAGCTAAATAAGCTCAATAAAATGTTGGGATTGGTAAGATGATAAAATTAGCTCGTGAAAATATAATTCGTTTGATTCATTTTATATGTGAACTCATTGCTCATTAATAGTTTGATATGTCAAAGTATTTTAAATCTTTTTGTTTTGTCTGATATGTTATATAGACTTATTAAACGTATACTTATTTGTTTTATAATTAAAGAAATTATAAGAAAATAATAAAGAAATTAAAATTTTATAAGAATTGGATGAGTTGAACTATGATCATTAATTAGTCTATCTTAACCCAACTTATCTCAACCAAAATAAAATTGAGACGGGTTAATGACGAGCCTATTTATTAAGGGTGAAATTTCGTAAATAACACTATTTGCATTTAGATTTGTGAAAAATAACGAGATTTTGTTTCATTACAAAACATAGCAGTATTTTGATTTCGAAATGTAGCGAAATACACGATATTCATGCGCATAATAATAGTGAAATACGCTATATTTGCTCGCATAATAAGTGTATTCACACATATACAATATCTTTCATAACTGTATATATGCGAATAATAAGTGTATCCTCGTGTATCTGCTATAAAACCAAAAACCATCTCTATAAGGGTGATTAGAGTATTGAATTAGCTGAGCCATACATTTAATCCACTCAAATACAATTTAATCCGTTCATTTGACACTCATAAGGATGTGTAAAATTTATACATTGATCAATGATTTTTTTTAATATGTGCACATAATTATATCTAAGTAACATGGGACTCTTTTAACATTTTCCCTTGTTAGCATTGAGCTCAAATCAAAACAAGAAAGAAAATTATCATGGGGAAAGGACAAAAATATCTCCTCTATCAAACAATTGCCACCAAAATGGCCATTAAAATATATTTCCATTTTCTAGCCATTTGACCTCTTAATTAATAGCTGTTGCTCCTCTTTTTTTTGGCCAGCTTCTTCTTCTTTTTTTGGCTCTTTCTTTCAAAAAAAAAAAAAAAAAAAGATTGATCTCCTACTTTTTTTAATTTCTAATTTTTTCTTCTTTTATTTTAACAATCAAATACAATTTTATAATATTATAATTGCTACATTTTTTATCAATTAAATACAAAAAGAATGTATTTTTTGAAATACAATTAAAAAGAAAAAGAATGTAATATAGCAAATACATGTATCAGTGCATATTTGATAGCAGATACATGTATCTTTGATACTAGATACATATACATATTTAATACTAATAATACAGTTTCTATACACATCATATACAACCGAAAGATGTAATAATTATTCAGATACTTATTCTATACAATAATTATTTAGTTTCTATACACATCCTATACAATTTCTATATAAATCTTATACAGATACATATTTTATACAATAACTGTACAGTTTCTATACAGTTTCTAGAAATGGCCAGTGGGCGGAATTATTTTAGCCGAGCGGCTATTCCATAACGTTACTTTGAAAATGGTCATTTTTATGGAATTTCTTTGGCTTAATGGATGTGGGGTGTCCTTTTCCCAATTATCATAGGCGCACATCAAGGCACAAGGAATTAAGGAGGAAAGAAGGCAATGCAACAATTTTGTTATCCCATGGCTCGCGAATTCGAGTCATCAAGAAAGTAAAAAAAGTGATAATTTCTAGAAATTTTTAGGGAGAGATATAAAAAAATCATCATGATGTCAATAATTATCGAATTTATAATTTTAAATATTGACTATATCCAAACTCAACGAGCCCAAGAAGTTAAGGACCCGTTTGGTAGGATGTACTAATTAAAATAGTCCTTGTATTAAAATTTAGTCCACCCAATACTATGTTTGGTTGCTAAATTCAACCCAAACACACCTAATACATGGATAACTTAATACACCATAGGGGTCTTATCTTATGCAGAGGAAACCACGGGATTACTAATACCAGGTTTAACAATACATGGATAAGACAACGAAATGAGTAAACTACCCCTCAATTTCTTTTATATAATCTATAGCAATTATTTTTTCCATTTTAAATCTCGTCTCTACAAGTTCGGTTGTATGCTACATTATATTTTGCCAGCTTCGTTTTGCTATGCCTATGTGTGGATCAATAGCAATTATATTTTGCCGGCTCCCTAATTCTTTTGCTTCTTCAGTGAAAAACTAACGAGCATGAACACATAGTCAAACTTTTAATTCTACTTTTTACTTCTCTGGCAAAGTGAAAAGGATTAAGAATTGAACTATTCATATTTTAATTTTTAACTTATTAAGTTAAATGAAATAGAAAATTTCACAAAAACTCAAGGATATAATTGTAAAGAAAGTTTTTGTAGAGTTTTAAACCAAATACAATACATGGTATATCTAGTTTTTAACATAATGAACCAAACACTTGATAAAAAATAATCCCAGCATTACTAATCCATGTATTAGCAATCCCTGCATTACTAATCCCTGTATTACTAATCCCTGCATAACTTGTCTTCGTACCAAACGACCCCTAAAAGCATTGAAACCTATTGAAGTTAAATTTATGAGTCCCAGACTTTGAATTTATTAACATGACAGTTTCAAATTAGCCATACTCAAAATCTGTAGTTCTGCCCTTGGGTTAATTAGCAAATGTGTGCATAAATGATTTCATATATTTGTTAATTAGCTGAGGCACCATCTCATGTTGTTGCTGTGGTGTAGTGGTTATCACGTTAGTCTTACACACTAAAGGTCCCCAGTTCGATCCTGGGCAGCAACATCAAGTTTTATTTTTTACTTTATTTTTGCTCCACAAGCTTATCCGAACTTTCGTTATTGGAATATTACGCTATATATAAGGTTAAAATCATATGAAACTATATATGTTTATTTCTTTAAATTTTGAATTCTTTAGTCAAAATCCTGACTCCGTGATTATGTATTACTATTTATTTGAAAGTAGATATACCATCATATTTAATTTGAGCTGGCTAAATCAATCTCGAAAATTCCATAAACTCATGGAATATTTACAAAGAGATCAAGACTGTCTCTTCTTGATAATCAAATACTTCAAGAAGATCCACAAACCCTCCTTTCATGGAGATCAAATCCAAATCGTTCTAAGTTCGAGAAATACGCTACTAACAGCCCTCAAATTACGGAGAAAATCATGAGAGAAGAATCAAGGGAGAAACAAAATTGTATCCATATGTTTTATCAATAAAATTCTTGTTTCTTCAAAAAAAAAAAAAAGTTGGCTAAATCATTATTATCAAAAGAAATTCAAATTTGCGTTTCATGGTTTGTTGTAGAGGTGTCAAATGAGCTGATGGAAATGAAATTCTGAAGGATCAAAATGAGTTGTCTTAACAAATGGGCGGGTCAAACGAATTGAGCGGGTGATTTACAAGAATGGCCTTAAAAGTGGATGGTGTCTTGAATTTTTGACTCCACTTGCCAGTTGCCCCATAAGCAAAATTTCAAGTTTAATAAAGTTTGGATTAACACTTCTGTCTTTTGGCGTTGCAAGTTTACCCATGGAACAAGCGGGGATAAAAAATTCAAGGCCGCTCATTTTTAAGGTCATTGAATGCAAAACAGTCATATTTTCATGGGCTAATTTTATCGTCATTAGGAAATGGATGGGCTCATCCTTCTTGCTATATCTGTGAAGTTAATATTCCATCATGCTTGAGTCATGTTGTATTTTCCCTCTTGTTAAATTATTGAGATTTTGATACCTCTAGTACTATGGTTTTGCTCTTTCATTAAAATTTTACTTCAACTTTTTGACCTGTTAACTTTCATGTTTTTTCTTTTTTGAAGATTTGCATGTGACATCATGTGAATAAGATCATAAGAGAATAATTGCAGTTGGTACTTGGCTGGTGGAATTTGATTCAAAAGAACTATTGGTTACTTTTTTTGTTTGAAGCTTTCATGGAATTTGTTTCCTTCCATCCAAATAAATAGGTAGAGTGAAATATACTAAACGGGTTATTTGGTACGTAGATTAAACTATCCTGAAATTATAATTCCTTGACTATTTTATACCATATGAGAGGTGGTATAAAATAGTTGCACGATTGATGAAATAAGATGGGTTATACCATAACTAAATTTGATATTAGCCTTATACCATGTTGATTGATGGTATAAATTTTATCCATGAAATATCTTAAATTTATCCATAAAATATCTTAAATTTATCCATAAAATATCTCACATTATACCTCCTGCCAAACAAACCCTTAAAAGTAGAAGGCCAAGAACTTGGGCAAAGCAAGAAATGAAATGAGTGGGAACCCACTCTTTCTCAATTCATTTTTTAAAAAAGTCAATGGGATTGAAACATGTGTATATTACTACACATATACATATAGTTGGACTTGAAAGTAGTGATAATTAAGGGTGCATTTCGTAGGATCCTGGAAAATATTTTTCTTGGAAAATAAGTGATTGAGAAAATGCGTAAAAATTTCTTCTCTAAATTTGTCATCAAAACTTACTTTAGCAATTAAACTTAACGGGCATTTAAATATCTCCCTAACATATTTAAAGTGAATTTTATTCAATCCTTCATGGCTCAAACCAATCTTGCAATGGGATTTGTCTTGCGCACTCCGCCACATCATCGCCACGTCAACAACTGATTAAATTTTTAATTTTTGCTCTTTTTTCTATATTTTGTATTTTATCGTTCACTTTTTCATTTTTAAAAGTCTCAATCCGATTTAAAAATAAAAAAATCTCACCGTTCCTCTCCTACATACACTAAGAAAGCCTATTTCTACCATTTTTATAAATCCGAGCTTTTTTCTCCATACACACAACACTAACCCATTTATGTTTACATCAAAAGATTTTCGAGAGAAAGAAGCTCGGCGTCGTTGCCACCTATTTTTACTGAAACCAAAGGAACGAAAATTAAAAAGTCAAAAAAAAGGTGGGACCCAAAATTTTTATTTGTTTTAGAATATTAAAATGGATAATTAAAAATATGTATTAATATCAAGAAAAGATATTAAGAGTACTAGTTTTATGTTGGCCAATAAAAAAATGACATGTGTATGATTTTATTAGTTTAAATTTTATTTTTCCTCTTCTCACACGTTTTTAGGAAGGTGAGTTCACTTTCTTTGCCACGTCATCTCGTAGGGGTATATTTAATACACTATCGACAAGAATAGCGGGGGTAAAGAATTACCCGTAAAGTTGAAGTGCTAAATTAAGTTTCGTGGATAAGTTTGGGGGAAATTTTATGCATTTTCCCTAAGTGATTTTTACTTATTTTTTGGTATTTAATTAGTAAGAAGTGAATATTGTCCCAAAGGTATTTAAATATAATATGGACAAATATTTTGAAAACGGACTCAATCACGATCCGAAACCTCGACTCCCGACTCGACATAGGATCCGACTCTGTACCCCAACCCGACACCATGGACATTCAGTTATTAGTTGAAGAACATGGATTTCAAATCAATCTACTGCTTCAAGAAACTCAACCAATCTTCTAAGGGGTTGGCTTACTTGAGTCACATCTCAATATGAGTATGTACAAAGTTTGGGATGTCAAACTCAATATTGTAAGCATAAATAATCAGTGGATAATGTTTAATTAAAAAAAACCAACTAGCAGGAGTAGGTCTTTTAATTAGTTGTATCAACCAATCAACTGAGCTGCCATGTTTGTTAATTATTAAAATCATAACTTACTATAATTCAACATAAACACAGATGGTTCTTATTAAATAAATGCTTATAAGTTAAAATCAATCAAAATTCATAAGTTGGTCACCTCAACTTATCGTTCTACAACTTATAAGAATTTTGATTTGATCAAGTCTTTTACATCTTTTGCAATCTCCAGAACATTTTTCCTAAAACGTAACTTTATAATTATTTCTCTATTTAAGGACATCTCGGTCATTTTACAAAAAGAAGCGTTTACCAGATACATATTAACAACTTATAATTATCAGATTTCAATACTTTTATCCAAATACAAAATTATTTATTAATCAAATCACTTACAACACCTAAAATTACTTTTCAACATTTGGTGTTTCTCTATGTGTCAGAAAACTCCCATTTGGCCATAAATTTTAAAGTTTAAACTTGAAAATTGAAATTTTGAGTTGTTGAAGTTGTGTTTAGACATACATTTTACTTTTAAAAATCTGAAGTTTTGTGAGTAAAAGCCCCAAAACTAAAAGACAAAAATTGGTGTGAGTCCGTTTTTGGAATTAGAAGATCTTATTTTCAAAATCTGATCAAATTTTATGATCAAACAACTATTTAAAGATAAATTTTCAAAATCTGTGACGAAACGTTAGCTTAGATTACTCTCTTTTCTTTCCTTTTACTTTTTCTGGATTCTTAGTTATCCCGTATTTTTTTCTTTTACCTTTTCTGGAGTCTTTGTTATGTTGTATTATACAACAACTTTAATTTAAGGGGAAAAAAGAAAAGCACAAGAAAAGTCTCGAAAGGCATGAAATAGAAATAAAGCATTTCTTTTCCAAAATTTTGTACCAAAAGCTAAATAGAACCATCATCTTGTAGTGCAAGTAAAGCATAATAATGTAAAAGGCAAAATTTCATTTTCTTAATAGAGAGTATTTTAAAAAGAGCCAAAGAAATGATAAAGACATCCCCTCACGTTCATCTAATAATAAGAATCAAGTGTACGTTATGAGTTGTATCCTTTTTATTTTGTTTTTTCATTCGGTGTCCGATACCTATATTGGAGCCTCGACTAATTTAGATCGCGTATTACAATCTGCAAGACTCATTCTGAGAAATGCCGCTCCCAACAAAATTTTCTCCATGCTCAAAGGTCGAACCCGAGACATAACGGTGGACCAATCCCCACCACAAGTCCACAATCCATGTTGGTATGAGTTGGATCCCACTAAGCCCAACTCCAATAAAAACCTTGCCTTTGTCAAACATTCTCTTCACATTTAAGAAATAGGGAGTATATATATTTAGCATAACCATAGAAGAACGAACGAAGCATCTGTTGTAGCAACATATTGCATAGAGGGCGCTTAAATTTCTGGTAAGAATCACTGTTGCAAAGTTATCAAAGTCTACATGCTATTTACTTTCTGCGTCTACTTTTACTTGTCACGTTTTGCTTAGCGAGAGTAAAAACTTTGATCAACATTTAAGATATACTTCCTCTGTTCATTTTTACTTATCACGTTTTACTTCTCGAGGGTCAAATTGTATGAACTTTGATCAATAGTTTAAGACATTTTTTCATCATATTAATATAAGGAGGATTGCAACTTATAGCATTTTTCATATAGTTTCCAAACATCTAAATTTAAAATATTAAATTAATCTACTTCAGTTTAGCTTCGAAAATTCAATCAAATTGACTTTTATAAAGCAAAATGTGACAAATAAAAATGAACGCATGAAGTATTTATTTATTATATTATTAATATGATGTCAGATTGCAACTTCTAATATTTTTCATATAATCTTCGAAAATCTAAATTTAAAATGCTTAATTAATCTAATTCAAGTTAGCTCCACATATTAGTCAAACTGACCTTCGTAAAATGAAACATGATAAGTAAAAGTGAACGGACGGAGCATTAGTTATAAAAAATGTGAGGGGGGGCCTTGTCATTCTTCAAATCCTTTGATTTCTATCTTTTCTAGAGCTTTGGTATGTGATTTTTTATTTTCTATATTTTATAGGGAAAGGGAGTTATATATGGGGAGTTTTGACAAGCAAATGATGAAGGAAAGAGCACAAGAGTTGAAGACCTTTTTCAAGAAGGGAGTGAAGATTGTGGGAGATTCTTGCAAGAAGGGTTGGTACAAGGTCAAGAACATGAGGAGTTAAATTTTTTATTTTTTTTCTTAACATGGTGTAGGTTTCTTATTTCTTTTCATTTTCTTTGAGGGTTTTTAAGCATTGAAGAGAAGTTTGAGTTTATGTCACTATAGGTATAATTTGGTTTAATTTGCAGCTTGGTTCTTGAAAAGTTAGAAATGTAAAGAGTCAATGGTAATTTGTCCAAGGTTCTATTCAACAAATTTTGTTTTGAACTCTCACCAATATGGGTTGGGGCAGAATGTTTGGGATCCATACATTTTTAATCACAGGTTTTGGTTCGAGTTCTTAGAAATGGAAAAAATCTTATTAGGAACGTCGCTCCTAAAAATGGATTCCGTAATACGGGAATTCAAATTTCGAGCCCCAATACAGGGCACTAGGTGGAAAACCCAAAAAAAAAAAAGCCTCTGATGTTTAACTAGATTTTAGTTTTTGCATTTGGTATTTAAATAAGGTGGGTATTTAAAGTTTTCCCGAATGTAGTTTGACTGAATATGAAGTTTTAAAAAAAAAAGTAATAGCTTTAAAATTTGTGATTTTACGTATGACATAATATTTGTACGATTATAAGACTTTTACAACTAATGCATTAAACTTCTTATTTTTCGTATTTCTACTCAATTTTGAAAAATCTCACACTGCAAGGTCTGGTTAATCAGCGTGAATATTACAAGTGTGCTAGCATACGAGGCGGAACTATAATATTAAGTATCATTCATACTAATTTAATATTTTTTGCTTAAATCTTGTATATGTATTAGAAGATTTATTAAATATTTAATTATGAATTCAATCATTAAATAAGTTATAAGTTTGATGAAAAATTGAAAATTCATAAACTTCAAAATTTGAATCTGCTGATTCTCACAATTTATGAGTTTTGAATTAGCACATAATGAGATGAAAGTGAGAAACTTGTTATGAATAGTATAGAATCATCTTTTGCAATATTTGTGGTAAAGGATTATTTACTTAATATTGTTGGTATCTTGTATTTATTGCAGAAAGATATAAAAGAAATAGAAAAAATATTTCGAACCCATAAATTATTTGTGTCCGTAAGAAAATATAACTCCCTCATTGCTGTCAAAGACTTTGGGTTATTTTCTTTCAAAATAGAACGGAAAAATATTTTTATAATAGCGGCAATGTAAATTACAAAACCTCGATTAACTCAAATAACGGAGAAGATCACACAGTACCTACTTTATTTTCGAAATAAATGCAAAAATGAGGGTAGAAAGTTTGCATATTTCAGTATTTCGGTGTCTCAAAACCTAAGGCGAGACCTTTAAATTATAGACAATGAAATGTGAGATGAAGAGGTGCAATCCAAAAGGTGTCTTTTCTCATTTCGCATTCATACCTGAAAACTCCAACAAATACAAGTGATCCTCAATAAATCTCAATTAACTTATCTCAAGGACGTTTTCAGCCAGGGACGTTTTCAACCAGGGGCGAATTTAGAAACTCAGTTACGTGTTCATGTGAATTCAGTAGCTTTTGCGCATAACTATGTATATATATAGTAAAAAAAATCTACTAATTATCTATAAAGTTTGACTGTGAATCTAATTATATTAGGTTCTGTAGAAATCCATAAACTTCAAATCCTAGATTCGCCTCTGTGTTCCGCGTAGTATAAGGATAAGTATGAATATAGTCTTACTTGAAGTAATTGTTAAGCTATAAAACACCCAAGTTTGGATTAATTAAAAGTAAATAAAGAGAAAGAAAGTCAAAAGTAAAATAAAACAACTTCAAGAGGACTTGAAATATTACCTCATGAAGAACCATAGAAATTTCATCTTTTAGATTCTTGAACAAATTAAAGCTTGGAGATGTCCTTCAAAACCTATAACCATTTGCTTTAATTTGGTGTTAAGAAACACATGAGATTTAACTAAAAACACAAGAAACTCATCAAATTCTAAAAATTGCATTAAACACCAAAAATAGCAAAATAATGTATATTTAAAGAACTGCATCAAACTCTAAAAGTAGACCGAAAAAAAGCAAAAATTATAAAAATTGCACTTTCAAATGTGAACAACAACGACAACAATAACATACTCTCTGTAATTCCGCAAGTCCACAATGAGGTCTAGGGAGAATTATAGGTACGTATAGACCTTACCCCTTCCTTTGTGGAGTAGAGAAGTTGTTTTTAATAGACTCTCAACTCAACGGAAGTGTAATCAAAGCAAGATTAAAAGAAAAATAATGACAATAAAATAACAAAATACATAGAGTAAATGAAGCAGCATGTATTGATGACAATCCTTGCTCTGCTATGAGTGAACGGAGGCTTATTTGAGTAATTTTTCTTTATAATTTGAAGATAGAAAATAATTTTGTAAAGATTTATAGTAGAAAAAATGTAAAATGAAACACAAATTTATAAGGGACTACAACATTAATTAACGAAGATAAAAGGAATGAACTGCCAATAATGAGTTAGGTTCTATGCACCGATAACATAAAAAACATTTACACAATTAAATTATTTAAAAGATAAAATAATAATCGGCAATTTAAAATAAAAGCCGCAAGCTTACAACATGTTAGATTATATTAATAATATAGACAATTTGTCATACTATATATATACAACAAGATATTCAAAACTATATTGATATATATAAGTTAAATTCTAGAACTAATTATGGTTGGTAGTCTGTAGTCTTTCAAATTGAAGAAGAAATGCGTCATGAATTATGTGCATTTTCTAACATTATTTACAGTTGGGAATTGGCTTCACGACAAAAAGATTAGTAAAATTTTATAAATTAAACATTAACCAAAAGATTCGATCACAAAATTATTCCATATTCACTTATTTGGCGTACGCTTTGACGTATTAATTATTTTAAATTTACGTCTTATAAAATTTATTAAAGATTTACAATTCCTGTGTGATTTATTAAAATTTTACCATATTTGGTTTATTTTTTTTGGAGGAAATATTTTGTACCTCTATAAATTGAGTATCCTTAAGAGTTTTGTTTAGGAGGAGATTTTCTCCTAATTATATTTTTTGATTTAGTTTTTAATATGTAGGTCAATTAACCGAATCATATAAATTGCAACCTATAGCTATAAAAACTTGAAGAAGCATCTTTATCGATCGATGAATGCTCGATAACTTCATCAGGTGAGAAGACCCCTACCGATATTACCTAATATATTACTAGTAAGTAAGCCATTCCATACTAAAGAATTTTGCATTCTCAAATTCGAATTCAAAACTTTTATTTAAATGTTGAATGATCACATCATAGTTGGTGATGATTTTTTTTTATTTGGTAATATTTAAATATTATACTCACGGAAAAGAAATATAAAACTAACACGAGATTCAGCCAGTTGGCAATTAGCTTATTTGTGAAATAATTAAAAAAATATTTATTTTAAAATGAGAAAAAACTAATTAAATTATTCCCAAGAATCTTCCTTCCGCTACCAAAATCAACTACACGTTACCCTTCAATCCTATATCTACTACTAACAATCCTGACCGTTCATCATCCCATCACAGATTTGGCTTCATCATCACATTATTTTAATGTCATGTTATTACTTCCTCCGAGTTATTTGTCTTACTTTTCCTTTTATTCAATTTTAAAAATAATATCTTTTTCCTATTTTAGCAATTATTTAATTTCAACTCTCTACGGGTCGTTTGGGTCGAAACAAGTTATTCCGAGATTAGTTATCCTACCATCAAGGTGAGATCACAATAATACTATAATCCTGGGATAACTAATTCTGTGATGAGTTATCTCATGCATTTTATACCAACCAAACATGGGACAAACTCATTCTAAAATTAATCACGAAATTAGTTATCCCATGTACCAAACGAGCCCTACATGTTTAAGAGCACAAGATTAAAAGTTCTTTTACTCTCTTAAACTTTGTGTCAAATCAAAATCTTGAGGGAATATTTTTCTTTCCAAAGTGCAAAATATATTTTTCGTTCAACCGAGAGTTTATCAAAAATAATATCTCTACCTACAGAATATGGATAGAATTAACATATATAAACAACATCTCTATCTTTACAGTCGAATAAAGTCGACATATAGAATCTACCTTCCCCATATGACATCCCCACTTTGTGAGAAACAACTTTTCTACTTTTAAAATATGATAAAGTTTTCTTATATCTACCCTTTCTAACTCTCACTTTATAAGAAACCGTCTCTCAATCTTCTTAATTGTGTTGGATTACATTGAGTAAGTTATTGTATCACGCTATTATAAAAGCTGGTACATAATGTAACTGTACACCGAGAACTACACAACCACAACCCTTTTTCATTTTCTTTTTTTTTAATAACCAAATAAATACAGATAATCACAAAAAAATTTAGTTAAAAATTTTCCGTTTCACAATTTCCCTCTTCTTCTTCCCTCCTCTCTCTAGAACCTTCCTTCGTTCCATTTTCTCTCTCTACCTATACATACACATATACGTACACATATACATACATACACCTTTCCATTTCTGTATCTAGTTGTTGTTACCGGTTTCCTTTTTCGTTTTTTCTGTATTTTTTTTCGGAGTTTTTGTGTTAATGGAGATGAAAATGGAGGAATCGTGTTTGTTTTCGTTGATTTCGGAGATTTCTTCTGGAAGATTCGCTGCTAAAAATCGTCGAATAGTTGTTACACGCTTTGCGAAGATGAAACCTATAATACAAAGCACGCCTCGTTGTTGTTATTGTAAGTTTAGGGTTTGCTAAATCTGATATTAGGGTTCGATTATTTTTTTTCTTTTTGTCTGTGTTGTTGTTACTCATTGAAGCTCTATTAGAAGAATTCGTGTGGAATTTCGTGATTGTGAAGTTGTTGAGTTTGGTATTTTGGGGAAATTGCTCGTTCGGAATTACCGAATTCTGAATTCTCTGTTTGATAATTGTGCGAATTTGAGTGAAGTGTTGTATTACATGCGAAAAATTGTGTGGAATTTAGTGATTGTGAAGTTGTTGAGTTTGGTACTTTGGGGAAATTGCTCGTTCGGAATTACCGAGTTCTGAATCCTCTGTTTGATAATTCTGAAAAATTTGAGAAAAGGTTGTTGTATTACATGCGAAAATTTGTGTGGAATTTCGTCAAGGTGTTGTGAATTTCGTGGTTTTGAAGGTGTTGAGTTTGGTATTTTGGGGAAATTGCTCGTTCGGAATTACCGAATTCTGAGTTCTCTGTTTGATAATTCTGCAAAATTCGAGAAAAGTGTTCCATTGTTGTTGCATTTCATGTGAAAATTCTGAAAACATTGTTATATGGACTAGTGTGAAAATCTGGTTAGGGATCTGTTCGCTTGTGGTGTTTGGAGTACTTGAAGAATTAGTGTGAATTTCGTGAAGGTGTTGCGAATTTCGTGATTTTAAAGGTGTTGAGCTTGTAATTTGGGGAAATTGTTCATTCAGAATTACCGAATTCTGAGTTCTCTGTTCGATAATACTACAAAGTTCCTCGTTCGTTGTTGTATTCCGTGCGAAAATTGTAAAAAATTTAGTTGTGTTTGGTGATTTCTGCGATTATATGGAAAATCTAAAAAATCTGGTTAGGGATCTGTTGGCTATTGTCGTTCGGAGTATTTGATTTGAGAGGCTACTGTTTGAAGATTTAAGAGACTTGTGGTTGTTCTCTGAGTTGTAAAGGGAAAATTGGTTTGTGGACGGATTGAATGGCGGGTAGGCAACTAGATTTCCCTAAGACTAGTGGTTGTAACTTGAAAGAGCAATTAGTGAGGAGAACTTTGCAGAATGTGAGGTCTCAGGGGCACACATACATTGAGCTTAGAGAGGACGGGAAGAGATTAGTCTTTTTCTGTACGTTATGTCATTCTCCGTGTTACAGTGATTCAGTGCTGTTTAATCATTTGAAAGGTAGTCTCCATACCGAAATGGTTGCTGCTGCTAAAGCTACATTGTTGAAAGCTAATCCTTGGCCTTTCAACGACGGTGTACTTTTCTTTGATGATCCGGAGGAAGATAAGCGTTCACCTATTGTGGATGTTGGGAAAAGCAAGCAGGTTGACACTTGTCTTGTAGATGAAAGTAGCCTTGCTATTGTTGAATATGATGACAACTTGAGACGTGATGAGGATGAGTACTGCTCGATGGATAGTGAGTTTATTGGTGATGAGGAGAGTGATAATTTGGTTATTCCGGGCGTGTTGTGTAAAGATGAAGTATCTGATCTAGAAGTAAATCATATTGGTATTGGACAAATTGCCGTGCGGCTTTCTGTACTTGACATTGACTCAAAAAGAATTCGTAAAATATGGTGTGAATGGTTAGCAAAGAAGGATTCTGATGATAGCGATGCCTCTATGGTTCCAGATCATGACTTTGCGGTTGTTACATTTCCTTATAACTACAATTTGGGTAGGAAGGCATTACTTGATGACAGATTTTTGCTCCCCTCCAGTCCTTATTCAGAATCTGAGGAAACCAGTGGTGCTGGAAAAAGGAAGAGGAAGTCATTTTCAGACCCAGAGGATATTAGTGAGTCTCTTAGTAATCAGTGTGATTCATCCGGGGAAGAATCTCAATCAACAAATAGCTCGAATATGAAACTGATATTGGGCACACGCGATGATCAACTAGTGAGTTCAAGAATTATATCCAGCAAAACTATGAGGAGAGAGTTGAGGAAACAGCAGCGAGTAGCTTCTGAGAGAATGTGTGATATATGCCAACAGAAAATGCTTCCTGGTAAAGACGTTGCAACTCTTCTGAGCAGGAAATCTGGAAAACTTGTGTGCAGCAGTAGAAATTTGACCGGGGTAAACACTGAACTGCTCTGTTTTGATATTTTTTTTCCATGTGACATTTGTTTATTATGATGTTCTAGACTTGTTTCTCCACTTTTGGAACCTTACCAAAGATCCATTACCTAAATACTACGATTCATGCACTTACAGTTCCTTTGTCAATACAGGCCTTTCATGTATTTCACGTATCTTGCCTCATTCATTGGATACTTCTATGTGAATTGGAAACTTATGATAAACCCGTTGTCGAACCAAAAGTGGAAACAAAAGCAAAACGAAGATCTAAGAGGAAGACTCCAACCAAACGCAGTGCCAAAGGGAAGACAGATGAGATAAAAGCAGCGAGGCGGATATACTCAGTGTTCTGTCCAGAATGCCAGGGCACTGGTATAAGCATTGAGGAGGGAGATGAGCTGGAGAAGCCTACTGTCTCGCTTTCTGAGGTTTGCAAACAACCTGCAATTTTCCCTTCCTCTCTTTCCACCTCGACTTTAACTTACCTTCTTTGGTTCACCCGGCCAGGGAACAAACATAGATGCGTTTTTTGTATTACTGCTGTTGTTTTTTTACTTTGGTTATCTTTACTATTATTACTGTCATTATTTTTCTTTCTTGCAATATTTTCATCGTAGCTTTTGTTTCCTGCATTTCTTTCAAACTTGACGACTACACCCCCGTGAGAGCCCTCTATTTGACTAACATACTCCCTTTTGATCTCCCCCATACCTTCATATCAAACTGGGTTCTTAATCTTCTCTTAAGCTCATTTATCGAAGCTAAGTCATTACTAGAGAAAGCAATGTCATCCACGCAGAAGAAGGACAATACCTGTTCTGAAAAACGATTTTCTTGAGCCGAGGGTCTATCTGGAAGCAGGCCTCTCTACCCCACAAAGGTAGGGGTAAGGTATGTGTACACCCCACCCTCCCCAGACCCTTGGATAGCTGTTGATCACCACACTAATGCTATTTCATTCATTTGCATTTTCTGTTTCTTTCATGTCCTGTTTCTTCTTATGATTTACTAACAAAATATATTTCCTGTTCCTGTATGCGTAATGCAATTTGGGGAAAAGTGTCAGTTTATTTCTGGGTAGTAATCCTCAGATATGCTAGTGATCTCTAATATCTCAAAATGCCCATTTATAAGTTCTCTGCTGACTCTTCGATTCAGCAAATGTGGTGGGGTCCAGAGAGTCATTTAGACTTGCACCGTCATGGTGCCATATTATACTCACTTGAGTGCAGCATTTTGACTATGAATGGATGTGACTGGAGTTATTACTTGTTAGCTTATATCTTTAGCTTGATTTTCAGATGTTCAGGTACAAAATTAAACTCTGTGATGCACGTAAAGCATGGATGAAGAATCCTGAGGTGTTGCACAACTGCTCAACGGGCTTCGATTTACCCCCAGAGCATGATGATCTTTTCCAGGTTGGAATAGTAGAGCTTATTTCTATATACTAGAAGGGGATGATCTGCAGGGATCTTACTATGCTTTTTCTTTTTGCTCTTTCGCAGGAATATGTATCACCACTCAAATTGCTGCACTTTTATCGTGCTAATGTTTCGAACTGAGCCTATATTTCCAATGAGTCACATTGACGAGCATTCTCAACTGTTGAATGAGGTTTTACAACCGTGATGTGTAGAACTTACTCTTTCCATTGGTATTAACCTTTTGTAAATTTCATGTGTCTGATGAAACTTTTAGTTGCTAAAGTAGCGTGTATAGAGTTTAGAGATGAATGTGTAATATGAGAATATGTGATTTTTCGATTCAGTTGTATTCCTATTTGCAAAAGATGCACATAATCATGCTTCCCAGGTTAGACACCGTAAATTGTTAGGTGGTGAATTTCATTTTTTGTGGGAGAAGTTTGAATCTTTTCTGTGACCAGGATAACAGGGTTGAGAAATACTTCTCTAGGCTTGAGATGTGCATACTGTTTGAATAGTGTATACATCTTTATTCCTTCGGGAATCAGAAGCATAATTGCTTCAGAACATCTTCTGGTGCAAACAGGAAGCATCATCGAGTTGTGTTCGATTATGTTTTAAATCATTCAAACATGTTTTCTTGATTAGTTTACAGTGCAGGAAAATTTAGAACTGTGCATTTCTGTGCAACAATTGTTACGACTAATTGAAGTAAATACTTTATTTCCGTCAGTTCGACTCCCTCCATTCGACCTCCTATATGTTTTGAGTATTTTTTTTATTATTTAAATGTTAAGTAATATACTTGTTAATAGCTTTTACTATATTACCCAATAGTTTCATTGTACATTCTTTAGCAAGTTCATATCTCTTTAATACTTGATTTGACTCTATGCTTTTCTAATGGATCTTATGATCTCATCTGTACCACTTGAGGATTGGGTTTTGTCAACGTTGGGACTTTTTCTTGGTTTCTTTTTGTTTTTCTTCATTCCTTAATTACATTTTTCATAAACAGATCTGTTCTTGAATCGTGGATTTATTCTTTACTTGATCCTACTTAAACTCTTGTAAATTCAACAAGTTCACAAATTCTCTATTAAAACACGTATCCGGTGTAATCCACAAGTGTGTTCTAGGGAGGGTATGTGTATCTGCCGACCTTACTGCCGACCTTGTGAAGTAAAGAGGCTGTGTCACTAGACCATCGGCTCAACATTTGGCTCGGGGGACAACAAATGTTGGTGGTACAATGTAGTACAAAGCTTGTATATTGATAATACAATGTAGTACTACCTTATTTTTACAAAAAGTATACTTAGTATAGTGAAAAAAGTGGTCAAAACAGGAGGAGACATACCACTACACAACAGAAGAGGAAAAAATAAACTCTGCCTAGTGATCTATCAGCATGTAATAGTTGCCTTCTCATTCTCAAACTACTGGTGCCTGCTTGATGATATGAGCTTGGATTGGTATACAACGTCGGTGATGAGTTTGCAAAAACCCGTGCATAAACCATTTCCCCGATCATGGGATGTAACATATGATGTGATCGAGGGTTCTGCTGGGATGGATGTGGATAGGTAGTTGACATCAGTGTGTGACTTCCACATCTTGGTCTTAGAGGCCTTTGTGGTATGAGCATACCTTTACTTGGAACGTCGTCTTCAGATGGTTTTGTAGCTTGGCCAGGGCCATAGAGCGGAATCAACGTTTTGTGTGAAACTTCAGCTTTGCAAACAGGACATTGTGGGTGCTGGTGATCTGGATTTTCTGAGGACACACTATGGAGTTGAATCCACTTGTAGATGCAAGGCCAGCAATAGAGGTGACCACATAAGGTAACAACGGGATCATGCACAAGATTCAGGCATATATTACATTCAAAACCTCCAGAGACATTTTCTTCGCGTTCATCATCAAACGTATTCCACTTCTCTAAGGGAGTACTATCACACTCGTCAAAGGCAGTTTCTGCTATTTGATCTTGGACATCAAGGTCTAAGGCCATATCTTGGATTAATAGAGCCTGTATAAACATATGCCATGAGGGAAAAGATTAGATTCCTGGATCTCAAAACAGCTAGAGCAAACAACCATAACTGCAAGAATAATTTGCAAACGGTGACATTGAAGTGATATTATGGTAAAAGATGTTGTAATCAATGCTATTGTCCTATTATGATAAACTTTAAACTACAAAAGGGGTGGAGGAAACAAGGTTAGCCTTTCTTAGGTAAAAGAAAACACATCAATTGTCAGATATTTAGCTGTAGAAACAACACATACTCTAATCCTTCTGTTTCTATGTCATTACTCTACAACAACATACCCAGTGTAGTCCCACAAAGTGTGGTCTAGAGAAGGTAGATTGTACGCAAACCTTATGTTCCATTAGAGTTAGAGAGGATGTTTCCATAGACTCTCGGCTCAAGGAAAAAGATCAAGAACTCAAAAGATGAACTTTTTTTTATATATATAATGGTGGTGTCTGGACTAACTTCTCGTTTGAACTATACTCTGATCAGTGAGTCAACCCCCCACCCCCACCCCCCCTTTTGTGTATGAGATGAGATTTGAGTGTTATACCTCCATAGTTGAACTTATTACTATTACTCAATCCAACTACACAAAAAGTTTTGAGTGGAGAAATAAAAGGCGACCCAGAGGCAAGTCAAAATTGAAGTTTATGAGTTCTGAACTTGTCAACCACCGAACCCAAACTCATTTTAATTACTAGGTTCATAATTAAATAGTTATACATATTTAATGATTTTCGAATTTCCGAACCTGTACCTAATATTGTAGCTCCGCCCCTTGACAGAAACAAAAAGGAAATTTCAATTTCACGATAATCAAAAAAAGAACCAAACTTTGCCTCAAAAATATTCAAACATAAACTGAACACACAGAAAGCTCTAACCTTTTCAAGATAACATAAATGAAAACAACAGATTACACTGAAAAAAATAACAACAACAACAACAACATACCCGGTGGCCGGTGCATTCCCACAAAGTGGGGTCTGGGGGAGGGTAGAGCGTACGCAACTCGTAACTCTACCTTAGAGGTGAGGTGGAGAGGCTGTTTCCAATACACCTCTGGCTCAAGCTTAAAACAGTCTAGAGACATAATAGAATTACAAGAAACAATATCTAGTAACAAAACAACAGATTATACAGAAACAAGACAACCACAAAATAATTCTACAATCGATCTAACCGAAACAACAGGTATCACCAAAGCTCCAAGAACAAGAAACTACAATCGTAGCACTACGACTATGTACTATTATGGACAATAAGACAAAACACTCCTACCAACTTTAAGAAAAAAAATAAGAAAGTAGAAAAGAAAGAAAAGCACATACCTTAATATAAATTTGTATCAAGAATGGTGGATAAAAGTATCAGAATATCAAAAAAAAAACTTGGTCTTTGTTATGTGCACTGATATATAAAAGTAAAATGTTTTGAAAATTGAATGAATCAGTTTTTTTTTTTTCGTTTAGCTCTGTATAAATATATATAGAAAATTTTCAGCGCGTAATAAAACTGTACCTATTTTGATTGCCCATCTACTAACCAAAAAAAAATAATATTAAAGGCTACCAATAGGGGTAGGGGTGTATATGATCAGGTTGGTTTGGATTTTTTAAATATCAAATCAAATTATTTGTGTCGGATTTTTAAATCTATAAACCAAATCAAATCAATAAAATTCGAGTTTTTCAACCTCTGTTTTTTTTTATTTTCTCGGATTTTTTGGGGTTTTTTCTGTTAAAGTCTTCATACAAACATATAATTAACTCGTACTTCAAATATATTTCTTTAGTCCGAGCAAGACACAACTATCTTAGAGTTCCTTAAGAAAATAACACAAAATATGAAATGAGTTATGACTATAAAATATTCAACCAAAAATAATAATAAAATCGTATAAAATAAATATTGCATATTAATAAGTTACAATAAAAATAATCATAATTTAAAAATATTAAATCATGCTAAAATAAGTCTAGTAAGTATTAATTACATGACTAAATATTAGATTATGTCTTTATCCAAAACTAACGAATAAATATCCAATATTATTATCATATTAGTATTGACTTGGGCTTTATTTGAGTTACTAATATCTATGGGCTATAAAACTTATTATTGGACCATTCAAAATTCTAAGTTTAAACTTCAAAATAATATGTTGAAAGATGTAAACAATGAAAAAGTTTAAGAAATATTTATAAATTACATCACAATAAGTATTTTTATGTATTAAATATTTTTAAAAATTGTATAAATATAATATTGGGTTGGTTCGGGTTGGTTTGACTTTTTTTAGTTAAAAACAAATCAAACCAATTATAGTTGATTTTTTTTTCAAAATCAAATCAAGTCAAACCAAACCATTAGTCGGTTTTTTTTTTCCGGTTTGACTCGATTTGCTGTTTGGTTCGGTTTTCGGTTTGGTTTTGTTCACCCCTAGCTACCAATATGCGTTGTGATGAGATGATTTGATATTCTTCCATTCTTAATAAAAGATCTCGTATTTGAATTCCTAGAAATGAAAAAAGTTATGTTATGAGCACTATGTCAAAAAAATGGACTCAGTATGCCGATTCAAATTTAGTTGGACCACAACGTGGAGTGAAAATTAAAATTTTAAAAATGAGTGATATGTGTTACAACTTCAAAAACTTAAATTTTCAACTTCAAAATTTATGGCTAAACAATCTGCGTTGAGATTACGTTATCTTGCATATATTGTCTCCCGCTGCTTTCCTATTAGTTGTCATGTTTTACTTCACTACCTTTTTCTCTATATTACTACTTTGAGTTGCTTCACTTAAGTCGATGATCTTTCGAAAACCGCCTCTCTACCTCCAAGAGGTAATAATAAGGTCTGCACACTCTTCCTTTTCCGGACACCAATTTGTGAAAATCCACTGGGATGTTGTTGTTTTAATGTTATCTTTATTCACCACATTTTTTGGTGTTGAGGGACCCTTTCCTTCATTTTCACACTTACAAATCTATGTATGGCAGTTTATTTTAATCTTTAGCACACATTCTCTGACTCTATAATAATATACTATTTTTAAATAGTAATTAGAATAAGGAAGCCATTGATTTTCAAATGCTCTATTTAAAAATTAATAAGTACCAATTATTGAAGAGATTGTTATACTATTAGTATACAGTCAACAAAGAAAAGTCAAACAATGATAACCAAAATGTCCAACCATGATGTCAACTGCTAATCATTTTTCCTCTCACAATTGTTAATTATTATCTCTATTTCATTTTAATTATATGATATAATTTGAAATACGAAAATTAAATTACTTTTAGACATAAAATTTTCAATTTATTTAAAAATAATTTTTTTTATATTTTACCTCAATTGCAATAGCGTACTACCCAACAAATAGAGACGCAGATTTTCAAAGTTACTTCCTCAAATAAAGTTGTTATGTAATCAGGAGGTCATGAGTTCGAGCCATGCAAACAAACTCGTGCGTAAATGCAGAATAAGGCTACGTATATAGCGAAAGCTTAGTTAGTGCAGCGAGCTGCCCTTTTACTTCCTCAAATAAAGAGGAAAAAGTATACTCTGCCTATTGATTTATCAGCATGTGATTATCTCAACTCTCATTCTCAAACTACAAAACCACTGCATTATTTTCTGAAACTGCAAAAAAGGGATGAAGGAAACAAAGTTCTGCTATGCATTAGGATTAACAAAGCACATGTAAGATTTATCAGATATCTAGTCTTGGGTCATGACATGTATTGTCCGCTTTGGGTCTAGGCAGCCCAAGTTCGTCTTTCGGACTACATCACATCAAGCCTCAAAAGCACGCATACCATGTGAACTTTAGTTATACCTTATAAAAAACTCTTCACCTCCTCTTTGATTCCAATGTGAGATTCGCCTAAGGTGTCATGTGCATCTTATCTATAGAAACTTGCCTTCCTACTGTCAGTCTTGCTTGAGCCGCCCTCCGTCAGGAGAATAAAAAAAAAAAAATGAATAGTTTGACAAAGGAAAGACACATTCAATTTTTTACAAGCCTCTTCAATTGGTTTCTTAATGAACTACATTACTCATACTTCTACAGAGTACACAGAAT
Organism: Capsicum rhomboideum; assembly: GCA_031232105.1. NCBI lineage: Eukaryota > Viridiplantae > Streptophyta > Magnoliopsida > Solanales > Solanaceae > Capsicum > Capsicum rhomboideum. The sequence continues at coordinate 4,940,265 of CP124710.1, read as the reverse complement.
TATATAGCAGAAAAAGACTTCACAACAAGATAAGACATATCACTACACAACAGAAGAGAAAAATATATAATCTGCCAAGTGATTTATCAGCATGTAATTGTTGTCTTCTCATTCTCAAACTAATGCTGTCTGTCAGATGATATGAGTTTGGATATGCATACAACGCTGGTGACGAGTTTCTAGAAACCCGTGCATAAGACGCTTCACCAATCATGGGATGTAACACATTTGTTGTCGTGCCACCAATGCTGAGCATTGGCACGGCCATGTAGCTGGTTGAATTTGGCTGCTGATTACCTCGATGGTGAAGTTGCTGGGATGGATGCGGATCAGTAGTGTGACTCGCAGATCTTAGACTTGGAGGCCTTGGTGGTATGACCATACCACTATTTGGAACTGCACCTTCAGAATTTTTTGTAGCTTGGCCGCGGCCATAGAGTGGAACTAAGGTTCTTTGTGAAACTTCAGCATTGCAAACAGGGCATTGTGGGTGCCGTTGATCTGGATTTTCAGAAGGAATGCTATGTAAGTGAATCCACTTATAGATGCAAGGCCAGCAATACAGGTGACCACAAAAGGTAATCACCGGATCTTGTGCAAGATCCAGGCAAATATTACACTCAAAACCACCAGAGAGATAGCCTTCACGCTCATCATCAGACATCTTCGACTTCTCTAAGGGAGTAACTTCTTCTATTTGCTTGTTGGAAATGAAGATCTAAGGCCATATCATGCTTCTTGGTGTAATTCTCTTGATATCTAGTGCCAGCAGAAACATATGATATGAGGGACAATGATTAGATTACAGGATTTCAATACAACACGGAATGGATAAAACGTGTCAAAATTATACTTATAACCTATATTCAAAGGGGCAAGACGAAAGGACCTACACTACAACGACAACAAACTCAGTGTAATCCCATAGGTGGGGTCTGGGGAGGGTGGTGTGTATGCAACCTACCCCTACCTTGTGATGGTAGAGAGGTTTTTTCCGATAGACACTACAGGACCTACACTATATTGAACATATTAAGACTTACCTTAAAGACCAAAAGTTGTAAGGTCAATAAAAATGTGGCACAAGTTGCACAGAAGGAGCAACTACCTGAAGGGATGCCAAAAAGCACATCCCATCAGTTCAAGAGCTTCACTTACATCATAAAACGCCAAATAAACAGATATCATAATTCATAAGTACAAGAAAAATCACTAGAAACTTATCCCTAAAATTTAGAAACTGAGGAGATGTTTGTAGACAAAACTTGAGAAACGTATAGTTTTCATCCAATTGAGCATATCGTTTTTAGAAAGAGGAAATAGTCAAAAACACACTTAAAGTATTCCGATTTTTCGAGTTTCATATTTGAACTATCAGAAATGTGAGTTTCCTACCTAAACTATCACCAACTATTTATCAAAACACACCTTAACTATCAATTGTTCCCTTTTCCTACCAGAACGATGGTGATATTTAAAATAAAAAAAGGGAACAACTGATGGTTGAGGTGAGTTTTAATAAATAGTTGTTGATAGTTCAAGTAGGAAACTCGCACACCTGATAGTTCAAGTAGGAAACTCGAAAAATTGGGATACTTTAGGTGTGTTTTTGACCATTAACTTTTTTAGAAAATAAGAGAAGCGGACAACCAGGTAAAGCACTGGATCAAAAGTGAGTTAAGATTCTGCAAAAGGGAGTGGAGAAAACAAGACTCTGCCCTTTTTTAGGTATAATAATTGTTGGATATGCGAACAAAGTCAGATATTCGTAATTGAAAAGAAGAAAAGCTACATATAAGATGTGGTGATACTCTCTTAATGGTATGAGGCAGTGGCGGAGCCAGGATTTTCACTCAGGGGGTTCAGAAGTAAACATATGAACTAACTGAAGGGGGTTCAACATCTACTACATATATATATAAAATAATTTGAACCGTGTATAAATAGTATAATTTTCCGCCGAAGGGGGTTCGGAACCCCCTGGCCAAAGGGTAGCTCCGCCCCTGGTATGAGGCATTTTGGCGAAAATCATGAAACAGACAATATCCCACTATGTTAAGAGTACGTTTGAACTATTTTAGCCCAACAATAACAAGATCTACGTTGCTCGGACTCTTCAAAAATGTTTCCAGGTGCGTGTTGGATCCTCCAAAAGTAGTGCATTTTTTAAAGATTCGACACGAGTGCAACAACTTTTTTGGAGAGTCCGCGCAACATAGAACAAGATTACATTAGATTTTATCAGATCTATAGCTGTTAAAAATAACAAAATACTCCCATCCTTCACTAGAAATCTTCAGATTCTATTTTTACCTCAAACACAATCATTGCCCAAAAGATCCAATCTACCAGATCAATTTCTACCACCCCAACTCCCAACAAAACATTGAAACCAAAGGCCCATTAACAAAAAAAAAACAAAAGATATGATACTTCAGACACAGTAGAAACCTAGGTTGCTCGAACTTTTCAAAAATGATTCAGTACCCGTGCCGGATTCTTCAAAAATACACTATTTTGGAGAATCCAAAACGCACCCATAGACATTTTTGAAGCGTCCGAGCATCGGATTCTTCAAAAATACACTACTTCTGGAGAATCCAACATGCACCCCTCCACATTTTTGAAGAGTCTGAGCATCGGATTCGTAAAAAGTACACGACTTTTGAAGAATCCAATACGCACCCATCGACATTTTTTAAAAGTACAAGCAACATAAGTACAAGAAACTCTAGAACATAAAGCTATGAACTCTAGAATCTTTATCTTGATAAGGGAAAACTACAAGAAAAAAGTCAGCTTCGCCTTAAAACTTTTCAAACACTAACTGAACTACAAAAAAGATCTAATCTTTTCAAAAATGATGCCGCACTCGTGTCAGATTCTTCAAAAATATACTACTTTTGGATCATCCAACGTGCACACATCAACATTTTTGAAAAGTCCGAGCAACATAGCTCTCTAACATTGCCTCAAAACTTTCAAACACTAACTGAACTACAAAATGATCCAACCTTTTCAATCTAATACTCCATAAGTGAATCAGAAACATAGACACAAAGAAGTAAAGAGGGAAAATACCTCAACTGGATACAAGCATCAGAATATTCCAATCAAAATACCACACTAATATGATACTGATTGATATAAAGCCCCACCCCCCCACCCCCCCGCAAAGAATTGGTACGGAGTTTAAAAAAATAATAAAAGACTTTTAATCTTGTGATTTTAAACATATCATATGAAAAATTAAAATTAAAGAATTGACAAAAAAGAAAAGAACCATTCTTTTTTAAACGGATGGAGTAGTACCAAAAGAGAATGGTGTGCTAATGAGTAGGGGTGTCAAAATAATATGAAAAATAGACTGAACCGACCGAACCTAACCGTACCGAACCAATTTATATCATTTTCTCAATAAAATCGTAGACTTTTATTCAAACGTATAACCCTTCCGAATAATTGAGATGATATTTTTAATTTATAGAAAAACTCAAAAAAATCTCAAACCGAACCGAATAATTTTACATGTATGTAAATATATTTTTTATATTAACATTATGTTAAATTTAATATATCAATATATTTTATAATATTTTTCAAATATAAAATATAACATAGGTCGTAGGCCACTGGTAACACTCTATTTGGGCCTTTGTCCTTTAATTACTACAATAGATACCCCATCAAATAATACGGCAAAACCCATGCAAACACTCCTATTGAAAGTTTGAGATCAAACAATAAGACAACAAGATTTTACATTCTTGGCTTCTTGGTGAAGAGATGAAGTGTTTCTCCAAGAACAAACTTCAAGTTTCACGTCACGATGATGCCTTCATTTTTGTGTTGCTAAATGCTTCTTAATAGTTAATCAACATATAGTTGAAGAACTGCAGAACTACGAAATATGTTTTTCCTTCTATGGACTTTATTGAGTTGATTCCTTTTACTCCCTCCGTCCCAATTTATGTGATGTACTTTGACTTGATACGAAGTTTAAGAAAGAAATGAAGACTTTTGAAACTTGCGGTTTAAAATGAGTCATAGATATTTGTGTGGTTATAAATCATTTCATTAAGGGTAAAGTGGGTATTTTAAAGTTAAATTATTATCAAATATAGAAATGTGTCATTCTTTTTGGGACTGACTAAAAAGGAAAGTGTGTCATATAAATTGGGACAGAGGGAGTAATAATAAAGAAATATTTTAATAATAATGTATTTTGAGGTGAAACTATAAAATTTAAAAAAATGAAAATTAACCGAACCGTACCGGTACCGAAGAAAAAATGAGATGATGAAATGGTTTTGAAAAGTCTAATTTTGATTATATAAAATAAAATAACCGAAATTTTGATACGATATAAATTTTATAAAATAACCTCCCAAACCATACCATTGACACCCCTACTAATGAGTGTGTGACACTTTGGCAGTATATATAGGTCCATTTGGCCATGCATTTTTCAAACATGATTAAAGCAAGTACTCCCAAAGTCCATCTTTACTTGTTTATATTTGACTTAGCACGTCCTTTAATAAATACTGCCTCCATTTCATATTAGTTAATCACCTTACTATAACTTACTAAATCAAGATAAAATTAATTGAATTTTTTTCTTTTTACCCCTACAATTAATACTCTTTGGACGTGTAAAAATAAGTTTGTAAGTTCCAAAAAAGTATCGTAAAGGGTAAATTAATAAAACTATTCTTCTTATTTATAGTTTCTTAAGGAGAGTGAAAAAGTGAAAGTGATCAACTAATATTAGACAGAGCCCCGAAGGATTAATAAATAGAAGGATCAATCAAACACAGAGGCGGAACCAAGATTTAAAGTTTAGGGGTTCTGAAAATTAAATTAAAAAGGATAAAAGTTTATATAAAGTAACACATTCTTGAAAATTTGATTTTGGAACGTGGGTTTGAGTGTTTGTGAAAGAAAGATAGTTTGTTCTTTTGAGAGAAAGAGCCTGAATTTGAAGTTTTGGGTTTCTAAAAATTAAATTAAAAAGGATAAAAGTTTATATATAAATTTACACATATTCTTGAAAATTTGATTTTGGGAAGTGGGTTTAAGTGTTTGTGAAAGAAAGATAGTTTGTTCTTTGAGAGAAAGGACATGTTTTTTACTTTTTGTAATTATCAATTTTATGTTTTGCATATATATATATTTTTAAAAATATGTTTATGTTGTTAGAAAAATGTATTAGCAAAGTGCCTACAAGGTATAGAAAAGTACAGTTATTTTTAAACAGAAATCTGCGCATAAAATAGCAAAAAAGCACTAAAAATGAAGGTGAGAGCAGATCTTGAACCCACATACTCATGAAAGAAACCTCTCGCAGCACCCTCCGCACCACTGAGCCATCCTTTGATTTTCGTAAAGGGGGTTCAAATCGGAATGTTATTATATATGTTTATTGAAATTTTTAGTTCAAATATAGGATCTAAGCAAAAGTTACTGGGTTTATCCGAACCTTCATGCTCTACTGTAGCTCCACCCCTGATCAAGTAGCCTCTGGCAGGATACTTGACACCTCCCATCAGCAACAGGTAACTCTATCCATTCTGTCCACCAAGACTAGCAATAGATACCATGTAACTCTGTCCACCAAGACTAGAACAAATGAGAAGATATTACCTAGTGTTGTTGTCTCTAGTGGGACTTGAACATGAGGCATGATGATTCTCAACTAACTTCGTTTATCACTAGACCACACCCATGGCTGCGAGATCCAATGTTATCATTTAAGAGCCACATTGAACAGTTCTTTTTGCCACTTCAATTTTGCTAGTTGTTTTATCAAACTTCATTAGGCCTGTTCAACTTTTAAATCCTGGTTTCTATATGGGGAAAAATCGGATATAGTAAAAGGAACAAATCGGACCATGACACATGGTGAAATCAAGTCCGAAGGTATAATGTTTGTATATTGGGCTAATTTTAATGCATAAATGATTCATTTCCTAATCCGTAAGACAGCAACCAAACAACCCACAAACAATTTTCTTTTGCTACGTTTTCAAATCGTTTTTTTTTTTTTTTTTTTGCTATAAGTTTAACTAAAGAAAAAAAAGTATCTATAATACTCTTCATATGGTTTTTCATTTTTTTGGTTTATGTGTCAAAATAATTAAAGAATTTGCATTACGAATTATCAAAAAAAAATAAAAATTAAACGAGTATGGATGTGTTGTCATTTTCATGATTCTCATATGATCCCTCTTCGCTATCTGACGATTCTGATGATTAAACATATATATGATAAAGCAATATGAGATTTCAGAAGGGTGCTGCGTCTCAACCTTGAAAGTAAGCTAACAATTCTATTGGAAAAACTTCCTTTCTCACCTCAGATCTTCACTATTATACTTGGGCGAAGCCACAAACAACAACTTAAATTGATAGTACACCGTATGAACACTTCCCCCCAAAAAATATATTTAGAAACTATATATTAAAAAATGGTATAATAAACCACCCAAATGGTGAACAGATAATATTTTTGCTCAATAGAACCAAAAATAAAGTTCAAACAAGTGATTAACTATAATCTAATGAAACTCAACTGTGGATTCTCATACCCAACAAGATATTAGGTTCACAACTAGTATCATTAGTCATTCAAAGTGCAAAAATCATTCAAAATCTCAGAAGGTACTGTCAACTAGATGAAGACATATGATTGGAAGTGTTACGGCTAAAGTTAAGTTCATGATTAAAATTTAAAATGTAACAAAATATTTATATTTATTTATGAATAATATATAAATAATTATAATTGTTCTAAGCCGGGGGTCTATCGGAAACAGTCTCTCTACTTCTTCTGATGTAGTGGTACAGATTGCGTACACTTTACCCTCCACAAACTCCACTTTGTGGGAATACACTAGGTATGTTGTTGATATAAATAATTATAATTTATATATACTATAATTTATCGGTTCGATTTGGTTATTTATCAGGGTTTTTTTAAAGTAAACCCAAAATCAAACCAAATAAGTATCAATTTTTAAAATTTAAAACCAAATCAAACCAAGCCAAATATCGGTTTGATTTGGTTTGCGGTTCAAATTGATTTTTAACCAAACCGTGAACACCCTACTTACGATCCACATGACATAACCAGTCGAGCCTAGTCTACCTATTTAATAGGGGATGGGCCTAAATATTTGACCCAATAAACAGGGTCTTCACCAAGACCTTCATGGATCAGTCAATATGGATTTCCTCCATTTTTGTATCATAGACCAAAGATCTATTTTCATTTCTGTCTACTCTTTTCTTTCCAGTATTTTAATTATGATTATTTTTCAGTATTCTATTTTACACATCACAACAATTAGGGATTGAGAATCTATATTGATTTTTATGTTGAAACAGCTTTTCTTTAGGGAAAAGGACACCCTGTGGCCCTTTTGAAAAACTATTTCCACCAAAAATAGTCATTTTAAAATAATTTCAACTTTGGGTCATTTCGGCCCATTTTTTTTAAAGTTGTTCAATTTTTTTTGTGTTTTTTTTTAGGTTATTGTTTTGCGACATTTTTTTTGGGCTAAAAAAATCTATTTTTTTTCTTAAATAACTAAATAAAATTGTATAATCGTCGTATAAAATATGTATAAAAATTATATATACGATGTGTATAAAAACTGTATCGTTGTTGTATAGAATATATATGGATAGATACATGTATAGAATAATGAATGTGGTATACGGGTTATATCAATATGGTATAGGGGTTGTATCAATATGGTATAGGGGTTATATCAATATGGTCTAAGGATTGTATCATTATGGTATAAGAACTATACATGCATAGGTTTTTTTGTATAAACTGCATCAATGTGGTATATGGACTGTATAGAGCGTGTATAGAAACTATATAGAGTCATATAAGATATATATGTATCTGAATAATAATTGTAGCGAAAGGTTGAATAGGATGTGTATAGAAATTGTATCATTGTTGTATAAAATATGTATATGTATAGAATGTGTATATAAATTGTATCATTTTTGTATAAAATATATATATGTATAATAATTGTATACAATATGTTATTTTTATATAACAAATAAAAATACATTATTTTGTGTTTACTTAATAAAAAAAAGAAGCAAGTACAATATGAAAAATTTGTATTTAATTGCTAAAAAAAACTACAAAATTTAAAACTATAATATTTATAATCAGCTAGTAAAAAAAAAAAAAGAAGCAGCAACCTCAAAAAAAATTGTAATGATTTTTTTAAAAAAAAGGAAAATGAAATTTAAAATTAAATAAATTCTATGGCCTCAGCCGTCAATGGAGGCAAGGAGCTGCCAACAAATAGCTAAAAGTGAGATTTAAAATCTTATGATCATTCACTCATTTCTTTCACGCGAGTGACTATTCTTGTTCTTTTCCCTTTTCTCTATCCATGAGCAATAAGTTTTGATGTATTAGGTGTATCTATATGTATAGAAGCCTTAATTTTCGTGCTTATCAGGACCTAGGACTGCTGATCACCGGCCAACATGACCATGTTCTCAACTTATTTCACATTTAGAAGTTAAGAAATTACTTTTTATTCAAACACATTTTTGATAATATTACATGAGTTATTATGAAAGTAATTCCATTTCTTATATACTTCGCCATATATTCTACCATTTTATCATAAGCATGTCAAAATATTTTAAAATTTACCAACAAATAGCATTGTAGCCGTAGTGTTTTCATTATGTTTATACTTATACGGTAAATACTTATCTGCATTGGATGATTATATTCAAACAATTCAAATTATCGTGGTTAATTAATTTAATAAAGACAAATTTTACATTAATTAATCATGATTAAATAAATAATAATTATAAATATTCAAATCCATGTCATGCATTCATTGATTTGATATAACAAGTAAAATTTTGAACTTCCTAATGTGGACTATCAAAATGATGACATTTAGTTCTGAAACTGCTATCCTAATTAGCACATGATTTCTCTCGTATTTTTTAATTTCTAGGAAGAGATATATACTATGAGTCCTAATCTTTAGAGAATATATTTTTGTGAGTCGGTGTAAAATAATTGTTTCTAGCTATTAGCACGAAAAGTAAAATTCGAATTTCTCATGATAGTGCATTTCTCTATGTATTTAACAAAAATATGCATTTCCTAATTATACCTATGAAGAGGCCTTTTGTGGTGAGATATATGATAACGTGATATATTTATCGTTTCATTCTCTTATTTTTAGATCTCTATCATTACCCGTTATTGAGAGATTTCAAGAAATGATAAATTTATTTATTCTATATCAATAACTGAATCGAATCTGGTGACTTTTTTAACAATATTATGTTTACAAATAGGGGTAGGGTCTTAGTACATTTCACTCTTCTCAGACCCTACTCATGATAACAAGCTAGGTTCATTGTTGTTGTACGTAGCCTTTTTCATTAACGGATGAATTTTCAATTTTGGGTCTCTTTAACTTGTCCTGTTTGCTGCATCATCATTGGGGTTGATTAATAATGGAATTTAATTTATCATAGTTTTTAAATATATTTGGTCTGCTCATGTTTTGTTCTTGAACTTCATGTTAATTATGAAAAAAAGTACGTAAATCTAAGAGAAAAGACATAAAGTCACCATTGAAGTTGTCCCGAATTCGCTAAAAGATACTTTAACTTTGTGGGTATCCTATTACCCCCCTCAACAATTATTAATTGATATTATTACATCATTTTTTGACTATTTGACATAAAGAGTGTATGTCGTAGAGAGTGTATGCACTCTCTTAAAGAGCGTGAGGAACTTAAAAAAATAATTATAATTTGATTTTTAAAAGTTTTTTTATGAAATGTATTTTTCTATTTTTTTAAATTTATTTTTGTTGTTTTTTCTTTCTTTTTCTTCTTCTTCATAATTCATATGTTGCCATTTTTTTCTCCATCTCAGCCCGCAACCCCCACACCCACTTCCAATGCCACCATATCTTTCACCATTCTTCAATTTTTTACTATTATTACTTTGATTCTCTTCAATTTCAAAATTTTATCTAAAATCTTTTCTTACATTTCAAATAATTTTGTAAAATCCATTAGATTTTAAGATGGTTAGGAGGTATTATTTAAATTTTTCATCCAAGCTTCAATCAAGCTCCTTAAGATTTTTGCTTAATTCATTGATTCTTTCAAAGAATTTAATTTTAATTTTGTTGAAGTTACGTAAAAAAGGGATAAATCAATTGATGATATTTCCAAAATTGTAATTTAATTAATCTGAAAAAATAATAATTAATTTCTAATATCAAAAGATAATAAAACCTAGGAAACAATATGAAATTAAGTTAGTGGATGAAGTAGAAGAATTAAACAATGAAAGAAATTAAGAATATGGGCAACCACAAAAAGTAGAAAGATAAAAAGAAAAGAAAAAAAGAAATATTAAAAACAAAAAAAAGGAATTTTAAATTAATTTAACACATGTCAAGTTATAATTGGTGCGTGATTAACACCAACTCTCTAAAAATTTGAGCTGGTCCAAAAATGATGTAAAGGTACCATTACAAAGTTGTTGAGGGGGCATTAGGACCCCCGCAAAATGAAAGTGTAGTTTAACAAATTCGGGACAACTTCGCTGGTGAGTTTATGTCTTTTCTCTAAATCTAAATGATGCAAAACTATTGGAGTACATACTATTTTCTACCTTAGGAGTTAGGAGTAAAAAAAGAAGCACGTCAATCTAAAGGTTGCAAAACTATTGGACTTATTTTAATTTCTACCTTAAGAGCTGAATTTTCAATGTTGTCTAAACTAATTTGGCTAAGAAATTCAAACTTTACATTCATCTACGATAAGAATTTTTATAAACCTGTAATAAGAGTGTAAGCTCAAACCCATTGAAATAAAGAACATAAATACAACAAAAATACTATGAGTAGTCACGTACTCATGTATATGTAAACACTACATCTCATGCAATGTATACACATCATTATTACAAAAAAGTATATCAATGAGAAGGAAAATTAATATTTAAAAATTATAAATTATTACTTATAGTGTGTGTATCAATGTAGTTCCTTTTCTCTGGTTATAGAGAGAAGCGATGGGATTCGAAGCCTTAATTCAAGCTAGAAATCTCGCTAGAAAATTAGCCATATCGATCTAGGTAAGTGGTGACAACAAAAAGGCTGTGAAAATTGCTCATACATTTCGGACTTAGGCATTCGCCTGTCACCCGTAATTCGAAAAGTTTATGATAAATATCAAATCACAATGAATATTGTCATTTTTTTTTAATCTAACACCATGTCTACTATCAACACCCTAGCTAGCGCCATTATCGTATGTCTCGAAACAAACCGTGGTGTCAATTCACCCTTGTCCCTTACAAGTTGGAGTGTTCATGAAAAATCGAAATTAAAACTCAATCAAATACGTAAAAGAAACCAACATATTTTTTTGAACTGATAGACTGCAAGCATATGGAGTAAAACATATTCATCCAAAAGAAATGCATATAATATATACAACATGAGATGTGAAAAGTGGAAACTATACGAAATGTCACACTACATATATATATATATAATAACTTACAAATTTAACATCTTTCAATGAGAGAAACTTCAGATTGCTCCACTAATTGGCCCTTTTTTGCAGCTTTGTCCTTTAAATCATCAAGGTAATGCTGATACATATATGACACAAAACCCCAAATTGCTAACAACATTGACATTACTTTGATACCAGTCAACTTGTCATGAAGAAACATCACAGCCAAAACAGGAGCCACAGGCAAACCTAAAATACTAATCACATTTGAAAATAATGAAGACACTTTGAAAATTAGCCCTATTGAACCAACTCCAAAAAGTTGCCAAGAAATAGCTGTCCCAATTAAATTTAAAACATATAGAATTTTCCCTAATTTATACTCGTTCATTTCTTTGTCCAATTTTTTCCACCCCCCGCTAGCGAAAAGCCCTATTAGTATTGCCATAGTCGCAGTTATCGACTGGTAAATTAACATTTCTATAATTAAACGAAAACTCTCCCTCTTAAAGATTTTTTGAAGAGCGAGTTGTGTAATAGAGAGCATCAACGCGCCGCCAGCAGATGCAGCTACGGTGGACAAAAATCCGAATATATATTTTTGTCTAGACGTTTTATTGGAATGTTCTCCAGAATCATCGTTATGGAGGACGAGGAGGGAAGAGGATACGGTGAGAATTACTAATGAGTTGACTATGTAAGGGGTGAATTTTTGTTTATTTAGGAAGTAGGAAAAAAGGGCATTGAATCCCAATTGACTAGCACAAATAAGTGAATAAGTTGTGACAGGGAGATATTGTAGACCTATTGTGTATAACATACAAATACCAGCTATGAATAAACCTAGCAAAGTGTAAAGTGAAGCAACCATTGAGAAAGATGGTTTTTTAATTTCAATATTATTATTAGTTTTTGTTGATGTGATTAAGAGGAAAGGGATGAGAATTGGGAAGCCTATAGTTTGTACTAATGTGGCTAACCATTTGCTATTTCCTCCTTTTTCAAAATATAATCTGCCTAAGAGTGTACCTATAGCTTGGCCAGATAGAATAAATATTGAATAAATGACCAATTGGACCCTCCATTTGTACTGTACCAAAGTTGGAGATTTTAATTCACTTCCATTCTCAGAGGTGATTTCTTCCTTTTTAGCTTGGTCACCTGCTGCAACAAAATCCCCTAATAAATTACCAAGCAGATAAATTTTTCCTTTTTTCAGTACCAATCAGATAAAAATTTACTAGTATCAATTTTGAGTCTTTTGTGCATGTGGTTCATTTCATGTATGGTTTATTATGATATTCCCCCGTTCACTTTTACTTGTCTACTTTGAACTTTGCACTTCCTTTAAGAAATAATAATTGAAATGAATATTCTATAATAATATCCATATTAATTAATTGATGTTTAGAATTAGATCTTGAAAAATGATTTAGAAAATTAGTAATTAATATTTAGGGTAAAACATGAAAAGAAAAAATATTATTTTTTCTTGATATGTTAAAAGTGACAGGTAAAGGTGAAAAATCTATTTTTGAAATAATGGACGAGTAAAAGTGAACGAATGGAGTAATAAAATTTCAAAATTTTGATTTGTCGCTTAAAGTTATTGAACTTTACCCGTTATAATAGTGAAGTTGCAAAGTATTTATTTTTCCACGTTAAATAACTCAATTTTGTGTGCAGGGGTGGATCAAGAATTCTGATCACAGTTCACATTAATTCAATAGCTTTTGTCCTAATAGTGTATACTCCATCCATCTTAAAATATGTGTCACAAAAAAAAATATTATCCCAAAATAAGAATTACCTTAGGAATTCAAGATAGAAATTTGTATGTTTTTCCAGTTATACTCTTAAACTCCATCTTCTTTATAGTAGTATTTAATTCTCAAAAAAAAAAAAATCATTTATTAAATAGGGATAGTTTTATAAACTGCATATTGTATTATTGATTTCTTAATGGACGTGATATTTGCAAAATGACACTTATTTTGGAATGAAGAAAGTATATAATAAGAAATTTGCTAAACATCTGTAAATATTTGACTGTGAACTTAATTATTATTGAAATTAATTTGAAGTTATTGTAAGAACCCAATAAGTTCCAAATCTTAGATCTGTCTCTAATTGATCATGATTTGCTGAAATAAACTCAAATTAACTTTACACTATAATACTAAAGTCACAAATGATCACACTACAGTAGTCAGTAATCAAAGTTTACTACTATAACCATAAAGTAATTTTGTAATTTATTTGATACAATTTCGCGAAATTAACCCAAATACAGAGAAACAACATAAAGATATATTAAAAAATTGTGTTAATTAGTACGTGAATTTCGCAATTTATAGTACTTGAGTAAATCCATGTTTTGCTATAAGAAGCAACGAAGGTAAACCATAAAGAAATATGAGCTAAACGTGTGATATTTTTGCACTTTTTTTTTGGTAGGTCAATACTTTTTTGCTTTTTGAACAGCCATGAAAATCATTTTCCCCCCTAATCTATGTGCATCTAATTATAAGTAGTAGTTGATCTATGTACATGTATAATTACCCATACAAAATGGATATAATTAGAAAGGAAGCTCACCTTGTACTTGTGATTGCACTACTGCTGGAGAATCCCCCATCTCATAGACTTGGTAAAAAAACAAAAAGAAAAGAAAATCAAAAGAAATAGAATCCTTGTTGAACCAAAGCTAAGAGAGAAAATATTATTTTATTTTTTTAGACGAAACTGTTGATTTAATTTGTGGCTTCGAAGCTAAAAGATGGTGCAAAAATAAGGGGTTGTTTCTTCCTTGATTTAAATAGCTACTTGCCTAAGTCGCAAATGGCACGTTTTTAATTACTCCATCCATTACGTTTTAGTTGACACATTTTGACTTGACACATTGATTAAGAAAATAATTATTAACATAATTATTTTACCAAAATATTTTTATTAATTAATGTTTAATATTATATCTTAAAATTAGTTTAGAGAATAAATAATTAATATTAAAAATAAAATATTATATTTTCTTAATATGTTAAAAAAACAAAAATTTAATTAGAAAAGCGAACGGAGGGAGTATTAATTATTTTGGACGGGCAACTTTTGACACATCATCTGTCATGTCTTTCTCAAATTAGTAATAATGCCTCGTTTCGCGGTCCATTGTTGAAGTTGATAGTATTGTTGTGCCATAAATACTACTTCCTTCGTTTTTATTTACTTGTCACATTTTTAAGTTACATACTCCTTAAGAAAAATATTAATTAAAAGGTAATATGACTAAATTACTCATATTTATTACTCATTTTTATTTAGTACTTTTTTTTTTACACTATATTAATATTTCTCCATGTTTAATATTAAGAATAAAAGTGAAAATAAACAACTAATTATATTTAGATTTTATGAAATAAATATTAAGAAATATCTATTTTTAATAAAAACAACAACTAATTAGAAACGAAGAAAGTAACGTCATTCTCTATTTATAGTACTCAGTCTACATTCACTTGTCTGCATTATGCAAATTTTGATTATGCTTAATCAAAGCATGTACTCATTATCTCTATCCTTTTCATATATTTTTTCTTAAAAAAAATAGTCATTCCATCATATGATGGACGAGTTTAGGCTTTTACTTCAACTTGCATTTTTTCCAAATATCCTAATTACACAAAGGAGAACATTTAGCCCTCCATAACAATGTGAGTATTCCCTTCTAGTTATTCTTTTCCTTGTTCCTCTAGTTCCAGTTAATTGCTGTTTTAGAATTTGTATTTTAATGTAATTTTGTTCTAATTGTAATATACATTGTTGGTAATTGATTTATTATATATATCCAATACAATTTTATAAGTGAAATTTAGAGAGTGTTGTGTGTACACAATCTTACTCCTGGCTTAATGAAGGTAGAGAGATTATTTCTTAATAAATGTATCAAATTAATACTGAATAAGTAAAAATAAGTAGAGAGAGTATCTTCCTTTTCTTTATCCGACTCAAAGTTTTCATTCTTTGAATAAGGAATAAAAAGAAAATTGTATTATAGACGTCCATCAAAGTGGTAATTGTATTTTTAATTTTCTTGTACTAGGTAACTTACCCGCGCTTCGCGCGGTCATGAATAACTTGTTTTAGCCTTGTGATATTCGAGATTAAAGTTATAATGTTCAATAATACAACATTTGACATGAACCAGGTCATGGTATAAGGTTGACTCGTCAGTGTATTGTAATAATTTACTATTAATAAATAATATAGTTTATACCTTGCAGTGATAAGAACCATGTTTTAATCTTCCTTTTTTTAAAAAAAAAAATCATCTAGTATCTTGTGATCCACCTATATAATTCTCAATTTTAGAGATCACGAACACATATGATAAGGACAGAATAAAAAAAGAAGTCACAAAAAAATTAAGTTTATAAAGTTATATTTGAAATTTATGAGATGACTCTGCAACTATTTTGCATTAATTTGATGAGAATTTTGGATGTTGAAAAATTGATTTGGCAACTTGATGACTTTAGAGATGTTTTCTTACAATTTTTGCTTGATGATGATCACCCCATTTGTAATATGTGCAAAAACACATCAATGACCAAGAGTAAAAGTTTATTAGTGGTGTTCCAAGATATAACTTCATACCACTTTTTTCAGATTAATACTTTTGCAGTTAATGAGATTAAATTAGTTGTCAGATGAAGTTCTATAGATCTGCATTCAAAATATGCTCTACCGCTGAGCTGTGGATCCTTTGTTATCAGATGGAGCTCTCCTGAGTTATTTTTTAATTATCATCAAATGAACCATTGTGTCTGAGTGAGACATTAATTTCATTCAAAAAGATACATATGAGAGGACTATACCACACCTCTATTACATTACATGATTGAATTAATTGAAGACAAAAAGACACATCAATCCATCTAAATACAATCATTAAAAAGACACATCAATCCATCTAAATACAATCATTAATCAGAGAGTACTTGCATTAACTAACATAGAAGTTGTCTTTATCTTCTGCCCCTTAACTGGAAAGAAAAACCTCTTAGAGATTGAGAAAATTTGCTGGAGAGTATGACACATCTTAGCTTGGTCTAAATTAGTTGCATATTCCGCCAAACCATCAGCTAGATTGACACATCTTAACTTGGTTGGCGTCGAATTTGCAGAAGCAATGTTGGATATCCCACATAGTTTGGTGTAGCATCTGGGAAGTACTTTGGAGGATAGCTGTCATTTTCAAGTTAGGAGAGTTTGATCTCTTAGCATGTGGCAATCACCAGAGTCCTCCAGAACGAAGTTTTTGTGTCCATTGTAGATGCACCACTTCATTCAATTCTAGCTGCATAGATTTATGTCAGATAATTGATCAATTCCTTTATATGGAATTAAGAAATAAGGATATCAAAGATTTCAAAATATAGTGAGTAAAATTTCTCAATTTTTCAGAGGACAAAGTTGTGCAATACATTCCTGTTATGTGCAATTTAAAACTTTTAAGAACTACTAAGCCACAACAACATGAAAAAATAATGATCAAGAATGATGCTAGCAAATTAGAAGATATAGCAAACCTTACCCAATTTAGCAACCTAATTTTTTTTCAGAATTCATTTGAACAATGATTTATGTAAATTTCATCCCAATTAATAGGATTTATACCAAAGACCAAGGCCAAAATGAAGGACCATTTCTGAGGTGTAGTTTTCTCAAGTGGCAAAGGAGGCTTTGCTAATACCTAGAGATCACTTAAATTGAGCAAATTAGTCACAATGTAAACAAAAAGCTTAAGAGAAGGAGAAAGCAGTAGAAATATGTCAATAGTTATCATACTTTGCTTGTTTTGAACCTCTTCTTTTCTTGAATAGAAACTTTACATACTTCTTCTTCATAGACAGTACATATTAATTTACTTCTGCAAATTTTCTCTCTTTGTAACATACACCACAAAAAAGTACTTCTTAACTTGCTTAAGAGCACATGACAACTGATCTCATATTAAATGGATTTACAGAGTTATTTGGTACGTTTTCAAACTATAAGGATGCCTCACAAAGTAATATCCATAAAGAATGAAAGTAAAATCAAGAGAAAATCAAATAGTGAAACTTAAATAACAACAAGGGAAACAGTCACTAGGGTTGTTCATGGTTTTGGTTAAAAACCAAATCGAACCGCAAATCGAACCAAACCGATTAAAAAAACTGACATATGGTTTGGTTTGGTTTGGTTTTAAATTTTGAAAACCGTTACTACTTGGTTTGGTTATGGTTTTACTAAAAACAAAACTGAGAAAATAACCAAACCGAACGGATAAATTGTGTATATAAATTTTATAATTATTTATATATTATTCATAAATAAAATATAAATATTTTGTTAAATTTTAATCATAGATAAATTTAAGTCTTTTAACTCTAGCACTTACCAGATTATTTTTTAAGCCCAACTACCCAAACCCAAGCCCAACAGTACATTACTCAGCCTTTACTATACATTAATACCCCAAGTCTCCTAACCTTACACAAATTTCACATTTTCACTCTCTTTCTGCGCAGTTTCTTCTTCTTAGTTCTTAGAGAAGCAAAGGAAAAAATCCTAGCTGGTCTTCTCCGTTCAGCTTCTTCACTCTCTCTCTGCTTTTCTGATAGCTGGTCATCACATTTTTACTGCAAATTTAGATTGAGCAGGTCTTCTCCATCTAGCTTCTTCTTAGCAAAGTAAAAAAGCAAAAAACTCTCATTGTCATTTCACAAGGAAAAGTGAAAGTGAAGATTGAACAGGTCTTCTCTGTTCAATTGGTTGAAAAGTGAAAACTTCAAATATTTTCTGACGCTTGCATTGAATTAAGGCCAATCAACAGAAGCTTTTATGGAAGAAGGAATTCTTTTACAATCTTAGCCGCTAGTTATAAGTACTGACTTGAAGCTACAAATAGAGAAGACAGTTGCAATGATATGTAGTTAATTTCTCTAGCTTCTAAGTCATAACCAATATCTATTTTGAAATATTTAAGAATCTTATTGTTTCTTTATATTTTAGGATTCTTAACATGAAAACTTGCACTTGGAGTAGAAATCCTTTTCACAAATATTTTCCATTATCTCAGGTTTGGTTTTCATCAGCCTCCTGTTTTGTTAAGACCTGCAGTTTGTATGATCAGTAAGTATGTATGATCTGAAATTTTATATTCAAGTTTGGCTAGTGTTGTGGGAAGGTTAAGGCAGTAGCGTATCCCTAGTCATAAATCGAAAAAACCGTAAAAACCGAACCAAACCAAACCGACAAGAACCAAACCGACGGTTATTTTTTTTGTGTGTTTTGGTTTGGTTTTAAAAATTTAATAACCGACTAAATTGGTTTGGTTATGGTTTTAACCAATAACCGATCCATGAACACCCCTAACAGTCACACACCTTTGTTAATGCGAACACGCGCCAAGTCGTCTTTCACATGGTTATTTTCTTGAATAAATTGAAATTAGACGTGCGCTTGAACTTAGGACCTTTACAACATTCAAGATCGTGACTTTGATTTGATCCCTAACCTGAACAAATAAATCTGATTAGATGAAAAAACAAATACATACTTAAATTATGAGAATCTTTTAAGTTTTGATTTTAGATTAGACACACTTCCACAATCCAAAGACAAAAACATGCTAGTAATACTGTTAATATTGTTGATATAAAAGAAAAAACAGAAAGATACCAACAATGAATCTGGGAATCTCTTTAGTGGCTGAGAGATAACTGTGAAGGAGGAAGAATATCAGCATAGCAGAGTGTTGATGATATAACGAAAAATGCAAACTCTTATGTTGCTGCTGATTACAATGATAAGTCTCTTGTATATTTGACCAGGCCATAAGAGTCTGGAGACCCTTGTTCTACCCTCGACCACATCTCTGTAGGCCCTGTCTAAGCAAGATTTAGAAATCACATCAACTTGTTGGCACATGCTTAAGAAATACATAAGAAAATAGTAACTCAAGTATAAATGATTTCGAGAGTGATGCATATAGGCTCTCATTCAACAATCTCATATCTGTACTACAAACTATAAATAATTAGAACACGAGAGAATACTAAATTTTCAATGCGATATAATGAATAAGTGAAATGCTTCACCATAATAACTATACTAATTTTAAAAGATCAGTTGAAGAACACAACAAATTTGGGTGAAAATAGTTGTGTATTATTGTTGAAGGAGAGAATCAAGACTTGATAGAGAAAATATTAAAATTTGGAAAGAGGAATTCAAGGCTAACATTAGTTGATTAGTGTTTCAGTTAAGCAAATCAATCAGATGAATTTAAACAACAAATCTGCTAGCAAAACAATTACCAAAAACACCGACATTAAGGAAAACAATCAATTACGAATTTAAGAAAGCCCCAAAGAAAATACAAAGGAAGTCGACGTTATACCCATAATCCAACGATTAGATATGCAAACAATAAAGATAATTTCATAGAACTGTCAAATTGAAATCGAAAAAGAAAAAGGAGAGGTGAAGGGACTACCAGCCATTTGTTTGCACTCATTTGTTGAAGAGACAGGTTATCGAAAGGACGACTCTTTTATTAAGAAGCAACTATTCGGAAGGAGCCGAACTGGTACTATTTTACCTTTTTCCCTGTTTTTTTTTTTGTAATTTGGAATGAGGAGAAATTGTCAAAAAAAAAGCCTTACCATTAGAACGTGCCACGTGGTGGGCTTAAGTCCCTCTTTTATATATATATATATATATATATATATATATATATATATATAGAGAGAGAGAGAGAGAGAGAGAGAGAGAGAGAGAGAGAGAGATTATATAGACACACGCACACACTTTATTGTATACTGTATATTATTTGCACTAGATATCGCCCGTGCTAGCACGGGTCAAGTATATATTATTTTTTTATCTCAATTTATGTAATACAGATAAAATTTAGATAGTCAATCATATTTTCTTTTATATGTTTTTAGATTTTTAGATATCTTAAGTGGTTAACTATTGTAATTTATAATACTTTTTACGTAATTTTCAAATAATATATGTTACTCCCCTTGTTTCAATTTTTGTGGCATTGATACAATTTCGAGAGTCAATTAATTTTTTTAAAATATTTTACGTTATTAATTATTGTGATTTATAATACTTTCTCTTCTGTACCAATTGATGTGGCACTAATATAAAAATCCAAAATTACACACGAACACACAAAATAGAAGGTATTTACCTCTAAAATTTGCAATGCGGAGAAGCAAAGTTAGCAAAGAAGTAGAAACAGCCAGAAGCCCAAAAGACATAGCCTGTTTGGCCAAACTTCTAAAATCAACTTACTTTAAGAAGTGTAGAAATATTTTTTTAGAAAGTACTTTTTTAAAAAATGCTTTGGGTGAGAAGTTGTGTCTGACCAATAAATTTTAAAAGTGCTTTTGAGTAGCAATTAGTATTTGACCAAGTTTTAAAACTGTTTTTAAGTATATTTTTTCAAAAGTGGTTTTTGTAAAAAGTGCTTTTAGAAAAAAAATATTTTTTTAGTTTATGAAAAACTGCTTATTTAACTCCCCACAAACACTTATTTTCTTCTATGAGCTTGTTCAAATATCTCAATTTTTTTAAATAAACACTTTTGAGAAAAATAAGTTTGGCCAAAAAAAGCTATAGAGATGACGAAAGAGATGAGAAGTAGAAGATCAGAAAGCAAAATAATCTTTCATGGTTTCTGGAAATAGTAGTCTCATAATTCGTATGAGACAGTATTAGTTCACAATATTAATTACAACTAAAAATATTGGAAGATTTGATATATTTTTTTTTTTCGTACAAAAGTATAAATTGTGACATATACAGTATAAATTAGATTGATGGAGCTGGGGAAACTGGGAATGGAAAGTGTAGAATAAAAGGATAGATGGTACTGTGAGAGGATGGAGAATTATGTCAAATCACTTTACAATTTATACTACAGGCCACAACAAAATACTTTTTCAAGCCAATAACATTACCCCAATTCCATGTGCATTTACCAAAATGTCCTTGAAGTGCCAAAGCATGTTGACCTGCTGCCTGCATTGACACAATATGATTGGCTACATTGCCATTTATGAGTAAGGAGAAAATATGTAACTAGTGTAGTTATATTATTCTTGAACTTATTGTTTTAGATATGTCATGTATATTCATATATTGATTATAAAATCCTGTAATGTTATTAAGAATTAATTGAGATGTTAAACTTTTTTTAAAAAGAAATATCTAAAATGTATCCTTGTTCTTTTTTTTTTCTTAAAAAAAAAGACTAAAAAAAATAGTGCATGCACATAATATTGTGTTTTATCTTCTCATGTTCTTCTTTCATCTCGTTTTATACGACTTGTACATGCAAACTATCATACCTTAATGCATGAGAATCACCAACTCAAATGTCACATTAATAATACGTAACAAATAGCATTTTGAGACTACTAAAATATTGTGTTTTACCAATGAGGATTATATACTTCAGGAACCAACAGAGACAAATTTAAGATTTCAAGAATATAAATGTGCTAAAAAAAGGAGAAAAGAGAACGTATTAAGTGAGAATTAATCATTGTTCCTCTAGAAAAATAATTAAACATTTAACTAAGTGCATCATTTAGTCCTTTTGAAACATGAATATGTACCATCAAACAATATTAGATCAATTCTAATGTATATGTACATAATATTTAATTTGACAAAGAGATCACGAATTAACATACACACCACTGTTTCTAGAGTAGATATGCCCCCTGATAACCAGGCTTTACTGACATAAGTTTGTCGCGGTAGTGTATATCCAAGAAAATCACTTCTCCATAAATATATTTGCTGGACACTCTTTGTACCTGCCGGTGGACCATTGGGGGACTATGAGAGTGTGTTCGGTATAGAGAAAAATATTTTTTGAAAAATAATTTTTAATTTTTTTTTTCTTTAATTTTCTAATGTTCGATCGATCATAGAATTTAGAGAGGCCAACAATTCAGCCGATCTTCTTGAACTCTTTTCTTCAAGAGGCAATAACTCTACCTTATCATATTATAGAGTGGAGCATTTGGTAGACCAAATCTCAAAATCAAGATTAAGAAGGGCATATTTATGTATAATCCAGCCTGATTTCTTTTCTCTGTTTTGGTTAAGTTGCTGGTCACTTGGCTCTTTTTGGAGAGATCCTTAATCTCTATTACTCTTTTGGTTATTTAGTTAGGAGTTATGCTTAGCCAAATTTGTATTAAAAAGATAATAATTTTGTAATCAAGAGGTAAGGTTGTCTCGATTGATATATAATCCATGCGAGGAAAGTTTTTGATTAAAATTTTTGGAAAATTTTCCTTTTGAGAGTAAGGATAAATCACATTTTTCTAGTTGAAGTAGGGAAAACAAGTTTCACAAGTGACATTTCACATTGATTGTGTTCTTCCCTACCCTCAACACAAGCCTCATATTCATCTCCACCCCACCACGATAGCCCTATCCCCACACCGGCCACTCCAATACATAATATTTGTCTAGATTATATTTGAATACTTTTATGATAATATTTTTTATTTACGTACTGAACACAAAAAGATAATTAAGAAACTTACTTATTTTCTAAAAAATTAAAGTAATATTTTTCATGGAAACATTTTCCTTTCTGTCAAATAACTCATAACCTGATAACATTTTCTGCGAAACATGCTCAATAAGGTACGTAAGAAATATGCTTCATTATCAAAACACTCAATAATTAATTATCACAACTAAAAAATTGTGAAAAGACACCTAAAAAAGAAACCTCATGATGTCTCTATTCGTGAAAAAGAGGCCTAAAAAGCGACCTCAATGATAGATTTCTAAAACATAGGTCGATTTTTGAAAGAGATCAGTTCACCGGCCTCATGAGGTCGCCAACAAGAGACCTCACGAGGTCACTAACTTATTTTTAAATTTTTTCAGAAAGAGACCTCATAAAGTCACTAAACTATTTTTTTTTATTATTATTTTTTCATAAATGGAGACCTCATGTATTTTGTATTTTAAAAAATTTTTAAAAATAAAAGCGACTTTTCAAGGTCGCTAATTCTTAATAATAAATATCATTTAAAAAAATAGTAGTGACCCAATATATAAAATTTTTATTTGATCTCTTTGACCAAAAGAAAAACACCTCATGAAGTCTCTATTTATAATTTTTAAAAAATAATTCCAAATGTTTAGGCACTAACTTTCCCCCCAATTTATTTTCGATCTCATCTAAGGTCCGTTTCTTTTTTCTTTTTTTTTTTAAAATGAAGGTATAAACAACCTCATGAGATCTCTTATTTTCGACCTATTTTTTAGGTCTCTTTTTACAGGCTTTTTAGATAAGTACTAATGACCATATAATTAATTAGACTTTGAAAGTATTATTAAAACTATCATGATAGACTGTCATTGACAGCATAAATCAAACTTGATGAAACATTGTACTGCCCAAACTGACCTTGATAACTTCTCAAGTTCATACATCACCCCTGAAAGAATATTACTCTGTATATTATAAACCAACTTGAGGAGGACGAACACAGCAACAAGTTTTAACAAAAATATTGAAAGTTATACCAAAAAGGTGTATAAAGAGGGTCAATTTGATAACATGGCTTAGTACTTCCAAATAACATATGTATTGCATCTTTGAAACATGTGTGTGCTTCCATTGAAATATCCCTTTATTTTGCTTCAATTTCAATTAATGTCTTTTCTTAGCTGCTATATAGCGTACAGTTGAGTTTGCTTTATTTTGATTATTATGTTGTTAATATTGAAGAAAATAACCCAACGATTAATTTTCCTATTACAATATGCTTTGTATCTCCATTACTTTTCTGATTCATTTGGTAGAAATTTTTGCCTGTCGAAAGTTCGGAGAGTTCGTACATGTTAAATACTGCTCCTTATTCAATTCCTTCGAAGTTGTCGTAGCTGGTTCTATTGTCCTTTTCATTCGGGAAAGCTACAACTGCGACGCTATGCTTGCCTCTATGTTTGCACTAGGAGTTGTTTTCTTCCTTATGATATTTTTGAGACCTCTGCCTATCGATTTCGGCATGCTCCACATGTTATGTAGTTTTGATTACAGATTATCGTACGATTTTGAGGATTTACTGATATTTGAGAGGTGTGTTGCATGCCATTTGCGTATCTATTATCATCAGACAATTTGTGGATATCTATGCTCTTGATGTTGTTGCTGCGTTCTCATCTTAGATATCTTAAGTGGTCAAATGCCTTTAATTTTCATGTGTTTGTTGTTTTGTGTATGCGCTATTTAAAAAAAAAACAAAAAAAACTGCTCTATTAAAAAAAAAAAAAACTTTCTTGCTGTTTTTTAAAACTTTTTTTCGTTGCAACTTTTTTAAGAAAAAAATTATTGCTATTTTTTCATTCTATTTTTCCCTTTTTAAATATAAAAAATTGCGTTGCTCTTTTTTTTAAAATTTTTTTGGCTCTTCTAATTGTTTCATTTCTTTTATGAAAAAAAAGAAACTTTTATGTTATTTTATTATTTTCTTATTTATACTGTTATTTATTAGGCTGGAATGTATGATAGTCAAATAAATATCGATATCAATACATTACATAATTGTTTATATAATAATGATAATACGTTTATACATCATTTATACAATGTCGATACATTATATAACTATTTATACAATACCGATACACGTTTATACACATTTCTACAATATCGATACACATTTATACACATTTCTACAATATCAATGCACGTTGATATATTATTTATACAATATTGATATTTTTTTATATAATATTGATACATTACATATATGTTTTAATTTAATAATAAACTTAAAAAGTAAAAAAAAATAATTAAATATTGTGATTTAAATAAAAAATATGTAAAATCATAGTGCAAGAAGTTGTTGTTGCACCATACGACAACAATAGCAGAGTGAAAGCTCCCACAGGCAGGACCAGAAAAAGTATGCTAGTACATATACATCCAGCTATTTTTTTTAGTAATTTTTTTTGAGGTTAGTATATTTTTTGGCTATTTTTTTTTAAAAAATATAATTATATTTTTTATAAATTAATTATTTTATTGTACATATTTGAAATTATTCTTTAATTTAATATGGACTAGCGAGAGCACTTACTCAACATTAATTAATAGGGTATTGTGGAAAAATAGGCATGTCAATTATTGATTTCTTAATGGGTGTGTCAAGTTTAAATGTCACAAGTAAAAGTGAATGAAGAGAATAGTAAATAGTTAATCCTTCTGTTCCAATAGTGTTTTTCCATATTATTGAAAATATATGTCCCAAACAATTTGTTAATTTCAAAATCAAGATAGAATTAATTGAAGTTTTCTCATTTTGCTCTTAAAGTTAAATCTTTTTTAAAAGATAAATATTGTAAAGTGTGTTAACTTGAATTTATTAGTAGGCATACTTGATATTGATGGACAAGATACATAAATAAAGTATATTAAAAAAAGTTAAAGAGTAATTAATTGGTAAATTTCTCAAGAGCCGTGTAAAAAAAACAAAAAACAGAAAACAAATATGAGATGGGGGAATATATTTTAAGACATAAATAAAATAAAATAATCATATATATCATGTAACTCTGTTTATCAAGATTAAAACATATGGAGAAAAATCATCGATGTTTGTCTCTATTACAAATTAAATATAATACCTCATGATGCTCAACTCACTTCGTTGAACCTAACACTTTTAAAGCTTACAACTTTGTAATAGAAGCAGAGTTTCCTGCCAAAGCAAAGAACTTTGACATTCTAGATGATTACACAATGCATGTTTGACAAATAAAATATCCAATATTTTGTCAAAGTAAAGACCCATTCAACTTTTAAAAGCTGGTTTCTGTATGGGGAAAATGGAGTTTAGTAAAAGGAACAAACTGGACCATGACACGTGTCTGAAGTAGTCAGGAATGTCGTTGTGAAGAGGGAGGCTAAGATCAAGGCTCTCAAGCTAGCCATGAGTGTTTAAAGGGGTTCGCGATGCACAAGAGGTAGAGAACTTTCTTTAGCAGTTGAAGAACTATTTCAGGCATGAAAAAGTGAGGAACGATGAAGCTAGGATCAACACACCATTGTGTTGTATCTATCAGAGACCGCCATGTTGTGTTGGAGAAGGAAGGTGACTGATGTTTAGAGAGGTCTGTGCACTATTAGCACGTATCAATTTAAGGCCAAATTCAAGCGTCAGTTCTTTTCAAATAGTGTCTTATACGAGGCAAGACACAAACTAAGAAAGTTGAAGCAGACAAGGAGCATACGCGACTCTGTCAAGGAGTTCACCACCCTTATGCTCCAAATCCCCAACCTCACCAGCAATGACTTGTTGTTCCACTTTATGGATGGGTTGCAACATTGACAAATCACAGACATAGATTAAGCCATAGTGGAGGCCGAGTTTTTGATGGATTTCAGGCATGACAAGTATGACAAAGGCAAAGGCAAAAGCAAGGAGTCCAAAGGTAGCAATGTCAAAGGTGGAGGAGATCGTGGCAAAAACAACAAGACGTACCAAAATAATAAATCCATTGTAAGAGTAGAGAGTTAAGAGAGCAATTCTCTTAGGTGTAATTGAGATATCCCCTTTCGTTGTTGTTCTCTGGTGGATGTAGGATTCACTTTGATCCGAACCATGTTAAAGCTTGTGTTCTTTTTTATATGTTTCCGCTAACAACACTGAATATGTTGCTGTTGTTGTGGATTTTCGCACCAAAATGGATAAAAATTAGACCTCCATCACCTAGAGTTAAAAGAGAGCATCTTTTGTTGTTACTGGCACACCTTATGCTATTTTTTTTGTATGTGCATTAGACAGAATAAAGATGCAAAAGCTTCAACAACATGTTACATTGAGCGAAGCTCGTATATTCATCATCTAACGAAAAACTCATATGTACAAGTTACACGCAACGCAGGCCGGAAAGTGGTCAAAACAAGAGAAGACATGCCAATACACAACAGAGGAGGAAAAAATATATTCTACCAAGTGATCTATCAGCATGTAATAGCTGCCTTCTCGTTCTCAGACTAGTGTTGCCTGCAAGATTATATGAGTTTGGATATGCGTTTCCAAAAACCATTTCACCAATTATGGGGTGTAACATATTTGTTGTCATGCCACCGAGGCTAAGCATGGGTGAGGCGGTCATGTAGCCCCCTGAATGTGGCTGATGTGATTGAGACTGGTGCAGATTACTTCGATGGTGAAGTTGCTGAGATGGAAGTGAATTGGTAGTTGCCATCAGAGTGTGACTCCCACATCTTGGCCTCGGGGGCCTTTGTGGTATGACCATGCCTTTACTTGGAACATCGTCTTCAGATGGTTTTGTAGCTTGGCACCCAGGGCCATAGAGTGGAATCAGCGTTTTCTGTGAGACTTCAGCCTTGCAAACGGGGCATTGTGGCTGTTGATGATCTGAATTTTCTGAAGAGATGCTCGAGAATTGAATCCATTTATAGATGCAAGGCCAGCAATAGAGGTGACCGCAAAATGTAACAACCGGATCACGCACAACATCCAGGCATATGTTACAGTCAAAACCTCCGGAGAGATTGTCTTCACGTTCATCATCAACCGCCTTCCATTTCTCCAAAGGAGTAACACGCTCGTCAGAGACAGCCTCTGCTATTTGCTGTTGGAAATGAAGATCCAAGGCCATATCCTGTTTCTTGATGTAGTTTTCTTGATTTCTAGTGCCTGTAGAAACAAATGCCAAGAGGGAAAAACATTAGAATCCAGGATCTTAACTAGATATAACTAGTATGAAAATTCGTCAACTTTATAGTAATATTACGAGTTAATTTCTAAGACGGTCACTCAACTAACAATTTCAGGGAACAGATTTTGCCCAGCTAAAAGTATTCAGATATTATATACTCCCTCCATTTCAATACCTCTTTCCTTTTCTGACTTTTCAGATCACAAGATTAAAGAGCATTTCAATACAATCTACGTATCTTTAGTTTAAGACTACAAGATTCAAAAGTCTTTTCACCTTTCTTAATTCCGTATCAAGTCAAAATCACACAAATAAATTGAAATGGAAGGAGTATGAAACAACAAAAGGGGTTGGAGAAAACAAGGCTCTGCCATGTTTAAAGTTCAACAAAGCACATGTTAAGTTTTGTCAGTTATCTATCTTTACAAAACAACAAAAATAGTTCCAAGTCCCATCTTTCTACCTGAATGGTTTCTACAGTTAGTAAAGTATTAGCTATGAGTTCGGACAAATCCATTAGCTTCTGTTTAATTGAGAACTCAGTAACTAAATCGAGCTATGAATTCATACACTTCTTAGTAGATGTTATGTTTCAATACATTTCAGCAGAAATCTTTAGAATCTACACAGTTCCACACCCACAATCAGTCACATTATACTCCAAGAAAAGATAAAGCAAAACCGTAAAAAAATGAATCTTGCCCCTAACTCAACCGCAAAAACTAGCTCACGAGGAAAAAAACTGTCCAATCCATTTTAACAAGCCCACTCATCCCTTTTTCATCCGATGTGAAACTCTTCCCCAGTAAAAATTCTACCTGAACTCTTGAATCTTTTTTCTCCAATAAGGGAAAATTGAAAATAAGAAAAACCCAACTCTGCATAAAACTATTCAAAAACATCAACTGAACCACAAAAACCTCTAATCTTTCAATCTTTTTTTTTTTTGGCTTCCCACCCGATGTCCGGTATCCACATTGGGCCCGACTAATCCAAATTCTCACCGAGAAGTCCCACTATAAAGGTAAAGCGCTGCCTACCAAAGCTGACTTCATATCCAGTTAAGCATGAATGAGTAATTACCATTTCACCACAACCTTTGGTTGTATCTTTTCAATCTAATACATGAATAAAACCTCAAAACTTTTCAAAAACACCAAGTGAACCACAAAAACCTCTAATCTTTTATCAATCTAATACATAAATTAAACCAAAAACATAGACACAAAGAAGTTAAAAAAAAAAAAAAAGGTTACCTGAATATATATTTGTATCAAGAATGTCCTTTTAACTGTTGAGTTTTCAAAACTTCCAATTGAAAAAAAATAATTCTTTGTGTTATGCTGAGTGAGTTAAAGAAGCAAAAATGAGATAGAATGGAGTAGTTTAGGAGGGTGGCTTTATATATATATAGGAAAATTTATTTAGCGCGTAATACTATATAGTAAAACTATAGTAAGTACATGCCAATGTTTACTTGTCAATATTTTCTGGATAAAGGGCCAACGTGGTGATGACGGAGCATGCGTATTACACGCCTTTGTGTTTCTCTTTTTTCCTTTTTTGTTTGGATTTGGATAGTTAATATCACTCATGTTTGGGATAGGATAGGATCAAATAATCTCCGTCAACATATTCAGTGCAGTCTCACAAGATAGGTTTGACGAAAATAGAGTGTATGCAGTAGGGATGTGCATCGATTGGTTCAGTTCGATTTTATATATTATCGATTTTCGATTTGTAAATGCGCTAAACCAATAAGATATTTTTTGTCGATTTTCGGTTTATCTGTTTTTGGTCCTTAATGATTTGATTTTCAGTTTAGCCGATAATAAAATGCTCATATAAAATCAAATTACTTTTTCCACCATGTAAGTCAGTAATAAATTAACAAATGACATATCCTGCAAAATAGTTCCAGTATCTCAATGTTATCTTCAAACTTCGAAAACAAATCAAACTAAAGTAAGATCAATAGGATCAACTATTCAAATGTAACTGCTAACATTCATCAAGAAACTTTAAGAACCAGGAAACTACATAAGTCTCCCTGAATTTGCATCAGATGAATTTTCGACAACATTGTACTTAGTAATTCCCTTTGGTTCAAAGCATACACAACACTTTCAAGAAAGTAAAATCAAGAAAAACAGGAAGATTCATAAGGCCACTACAAAGAGGCAGAGAGAAATTACGAGGAAAGGGGAAAGTAAATTGAATAGTTTTTTGTAAAATGTGAAGTCACTAATATATAAGTAGATGTAAAATAGTGAATAAGTATAATCTTATTGAGTTATCGATTTACCCAATAACCCAATAGTAAAAAATCGAAACGAATCAATAACCCGGTAATTTCTTTTTTATAAAACCATTAAAAAATCGTTAATCCAATAACCCGATAGCAATAAACCAATAGCATTTTTTTATTCGATTTATTGATCGGTTCAATTTTTGTATACCCCTAGTATGCAGAGCTTATCCTTATCTCACGAAGGTAAAAGGACCGTTTCGAAAAAATCATGATTAAGGTAAAGCATATCGAAAAACATACAAAAAAGAAGAAATATAATAAGTACTACTAGAGGAAGTATCACATAACATACAGAAAACGCGAACAATAACATCAAAGTAATACGATAACCAAAATACACGATACAATTGGTAGCCACATAAATCTGAGGATAGGGAACTACGTGAAAACTGTTAATATTGTTGGTATAAAGGAAAAAAAACATGTACGGGATTTGACTAATTAGCTATTAATCTTTTACGCTAATTGTGACCTCTAAATCTTTCTATTCAGAATCATTACTCTCCAATGAGCTAAAGATGCGTCAATATTTTATCTAATTACATCTCTTTAATATTTCTTTGATTTATCTCTATTCTTCATCGAACTCATCATCGCCAACCTCTTGCACCTCCTGTGGGCATCTGTATCAAGATCAAAGTCTTACCTTGATATTTCAGCCAAGGCCATACCCAACCTGGCAGTTAGTATATAATATTAAAGTCAAGTTATTAGTCTTTATCACCCAATATGTTTATTCTAATTTAGGGCTTTCTTTATTCACAACCTTTTTAATTAGTTTTTGGGACCCCTTCTTTTCATTTTCACACTTGTAGATCTAATCGTGTATTGGCATTTTCTCAATCGTTAGTAGACATACTCTGACTCTCTATAATAAACAATATTATTGTTAATTAATTAATTAATTAATTAATATTAGAATAAACGAGTATCGTACTTTACACTTGTAATTACTTTCTTGGTTTTGACTAATATAGACTAGGATTAGTAATTAAATTGCAACTTCAAAACTGTGTTCTCGAAAACTCTGTGTTCCTAGAGGCTTCCAATATTCGAGAAGGAAAAAATTGTGCTAATTCTACTATTCATAAGTAGCTATAAACTAGAAATCGACTAAATTTATATATATAATCTATAAAAAATGTATGTTATATGTTTTAACCTATTAACATAATCGCACAAGTTTGATATGTGAAGGATAAGATATGCACGGATCTTATTCCTATTTTTGTGGAGTAGAGAGACTATTTTTAATAGTCCTCAACTTAAAAGGGAAGCTATTCAATGGAACAATTGTAAAAAAAAAAGATTGACAATAAAAGATCAAGATACAAAATAAAATGAATAAACAAATAGTAAAAACACATAAAAAATAAATAAGAAGCTACTCGTGATTATTAGATACTACGACTACAAGAAGGAGAAGGGAAACACGGGGCAAGCCCCTTGCCTCTCCCACATGACGGACAACAACATTCGGCTACCTACTAACCTTTTATCCTAATCTTCGACCTTCATACCTTCCTATATATAGTTATGTAAGATGAAGTTGTGTCATATCCTGTCTAATTTACACCTCCCACCAATTCTTTTTTGGCCTACCTCTACCTCTAATAACTTCTGCTACGACCAATCTCTCATGCCTCATAATTGGCGCTTTCATGCACCTCCTTTTTCCATGCCCGAACTAACCATCTCGCAGTCTCGATTCCCTCATCTTGTCCGCCACAGAGGTCATTCCTACCTTGCCACGTATAACTTCGCTCTCTAATCATATCTCTCCTAGTATGCCCACACATCTATCTGAGGATCTTCATCTCCGCCACATTCATCTTTTGGCCGGGTGTGGCATTCTTGACTGACCAACACTCGGTCTCTTATAACAATGTTGGTCTAACCATCAATCTATAAAACTTATCCTTAAGCCTTAGCGACATTTTTTTATTGCATAGTAACCCAAAAATGAGCCTCCATTTCACCCACTCCACTTTGATACAATGCGTCAAACTACCCCAAGCCTAACCACAAGACAACGAGACAATGCTTGACTAACTGCTAACTTTCTACTTTAATCGGTTATCATTAAATCCTCTTATCTAGAGTCGTATTCTCAATGAGCTAAAGATGTGTCATACCTTATCCAATCATCTCTTCTTAATGTTTCTTTGACCTACTTCTATCTTTCTTCGAACTTACAATCGCCAACCTCTCGCCCCACCTGACTGGGCCTTGAATATCAAGATCAAAGTCATACCTTGATTTTTCAGCTAAGGCCTTATCCACCCCGGCAAGTAGTATATCATATTAAAGTAAATTGCTATTAGTCTTTATCACCCAATTTCTTTATTCTGATTTATTAGGGCTTGCTTTATTCACAACCTTTTGGTTTTATGGACCATTTCTTTTCAACTTCACATTGTGGTAGGTGTAATGGTCTATTTGAATAGTTAGTACACATACTCCGACTCTCTATAATAAACAGTTAAACACTACTCTTCCGTCAAACAATATTTGTTCATGTAATTAAAAATAAATGTACAACAATACTTGTCTAGTTTAAAAATTTAATGGATAATTTACCTCTTTCTACCCATTTTACCCTTAGGTATTAATTACATTCTTTAACCAATAAATTTTTTAAAGCATTGAATTAATTGTATTCAGAGAGTTATATAGTAAAATTACCCAATTATTTATTGTTTCTTCACATATATACCAAGTCAATAATAGACAAGTATTGTTGTACGTAGAGAGTACTATTGTTAATTACGCTTTTGAACTGAATTAATTAGTAAGATTATTTTACTCTCAAAGTTAATTAAATTGCAACTTCAAAACTGTGTTCTAGAAAACCCGTGTTCCTAGAGGCTTCCAATGTTTAAGGGCCCGTTTGGATTGGTTTATTTTAAGTGCTTTTAAGCTAAAAATAACTTTTAAACACTTTTGAAGTGTTTGAGTAAATTTAAAAAGTGCTTATAAGCACTTGATTTTTGGCTAAAATGTTTAAATAAGTCAAAAGTCATAAGTTAGGATTTCTAACTTATGACTTTTAAGTCAAAAGCTAAAAGCCAATCCAAACGGGTACTAAGAAGGCGTGTTAAGAATTTACACTCTACGAAGGTAAATTAAATTAATATTATAAATTTAAAAATTATATTAAAAAAATTATAAATTTCAATTATACTCGTATTAATATGATAACAAAACATCTTAAAATTACTCAAAATTCATGCAATTTGACTCTCGAGAAACAAATCGTGACAAACGAAATGTAACAAGTTGTGGATGGATGGAGTACTAAGTTTTAGGGCTCGTTTGGTATCAGGGATAAGGGATAACTAATCCCGGAATTGATTTTATGATGAGTTTATCCCATGGTTGATTGGAATAACATGCATGGGATAACTCATCCGAGAATTAGTTATCTCAGGATTGTAATGTTATTTTTATCCTACCTTGAGGGTAAGATACTTAATCCTAAATAGCTAATTCCGAGATAATTAATCCTGGAATAACGTGTTTCCAACGAAACGACCCCCTAGAACTTAGTAAGCCAAAAGATAATGTTGAGGATATTTTTAATCAATAGATTTAGCCAAGTTCAATAAGTTATGGACGTGTTTTATCTTTTTCCATTGTATATATAATATTGAAACTATTATTTTTATATGTATAAGGAAGGTTGATTAATTCTCCTTTTTTTTGTAATTTTAATCATATTATAATTTTTGTAAGAATCTTGACTTTGTAACTGAATCTTTTTTTCCTTGCAGGGAAAGAATTATATTGGTGGTTGGAAGGATCTGACTAAGAGAATGAAGGGGCTGCTTAATTTGATGTGAATACAATAATATATTACTCGTTCCGTCCAAGAATACTTATTTATTATTAATTTGACACGCAGATTAAGAAACGATAATAGTAAAGGATAATTTTACTACATCACTCTTTAAATATAATAAATTTAATGTTTTGAGAAATGTATTGATTAATGAATAATAATTAATAGTAAAGTTAAAATAGGTAGAAATGAATAAATTATTCATTAATTTTCCAAACTGAATATTAAACAGTATTGGCTAATTACTTTTAATAATATGAACAAATATTGTTTAATAGAGGGAGTAATAATTAGGATAAGTTTATAAGTTTATATCAATTATAGTTAGTTTGTTAGACATGAATTAATAAGATTTTTTTACGTTTAGAACTAATCAGGCATTTCATTATACCTTTTCTATTGGAAAAAAAATGAAGGAAAAGAAACTGAGATGTGGATCAAGTCAAATTTCAGTTACAGCTTGTTTGGATGGTTGTTATCTGATTGTCCTTTTAATTTTATTTTATCGATTAGTTCATTGTTAGATAACGATGAAAAGTCTAATCTATTTTAATTTTATTTTATCGATTAGTTCATTGTTAGATAACGATGAAAAGTCTAATCTTGTGTAATAACTAAGCTGGCATGAACACATCGTTATCTTCTTTTCTTCGATTTGTCTTTATTTATTATAGTAGTATTAAATAATCCTATTTTATATTTTAATCTACCTTTTTGTAGTAGCTTTATTACATATTCTACTTCTCTGATATTGCTTATATATCCTTCAAATTGTTAATGTGTGACACTATGTAACAATGAAACATGATACAATATAATAATCCAAAAGTTGTATTAATTAAAATAATATACACTATAATATAATACAATAAAGGGGATCGAGTCGTCACGTGACCTACGGCCATGGATTCAAGCCGTGAAAACAACCTCTTGTAGAAATGCAAGATAAAGTTGTGTTCAATAAACCCTTATAGTTCGGCCATTCACCGAATCCCGTACATATCAAAAGTTTTGATGCACCGAACTATCCAATACAATATAATACAATAAACTGCATCATAAACTAGTACTCCCTCCATTCCTATTTACTTATCACCTCTTTAAGTTGCACACCCCTTAAAAAAAACATTAACTAGAAGATAATTTGACTAAATTATCTTTACTTATTACCCATCTTTATTTAATGGTTCTCTTTTCTGCACTATATTAATATCTATTTTTAGTAAGTACAACAACTAATTAGTAACGGAGGGAGTAATACATTACAGCCATCGAAACGGAGTTTTAGTGTTGCATTTTATCTGATGAGTCCTCAGTCAATAGCCATTTAAGTCAATATTGTTGGGAGAAAATAAATATAGACATTAAATTTGCTGTTTTAGACTTGAAAATGAGAGCATAAGCAGACAAAGACATGGTTTGTAAGTCCTAGAATGTTGTAGTTCTAGAATAGATGAAGACAATTCTTACAGGAATGGTGTGCATTATCTCTACACTGGTTCGTCAGAAATGATGAAAGCTTCCTTGTTTTTGTTCAACTTTGCTTCTCGAAGAGTGTCATTCGTCCATTATGAACTACTCCCTCTGTTTCAATTTACAGTCTGTTAAGAGTACCTAGTCCACTTACTAATGGCTCACAGGAAATTAAATGGAATGTCCTCCACAGTGGGTGACTTTGTATTTTTGTCCCCCATAAGAAAAGTTTTTAAAGACTAGCCTTCCTTCATTTTTATGTATATAACAAGTATATTTTTACCCCTCTACACCTCAAATATTTTTACTCTTTTCATGTTTATTTGTCTCTCAACTCTTTTTTTCTTCTTTTTTTTTTTCTCTTTTTTTACTGTCACTTGATTTTTCTTTTTTCTTTTCTCTTTTTTTTTTTTCTGTTTTAATTCATTTGTCTCAACCTTTATTTTTTATTTTTTTTATTTTTTTTCTTTTATTTCTTAAACATTATTTATTTTTTATTTCTCTTTTTTTAATTCATTGTCTCAATCTTTATTTTTTATTTTTTTATTTTTCCCAAACTTTATTTTTATTTTATTTTTTATTTTCATTTTTTTTCTCAACTTTTATTTTATTTTTTTATTTTATTTTTCTCTTTTTTCTATTTTCTTAACTTTTATTTTTTTTCTTCTCTTTTTTTCTTTTTTTCTCAATCTTTATTTTTTTCCTTCTCTTTTTTCTTTTTTCTCAGCTTCTATTATATTTTTCTAATGAACAGAAAGTTGGATAATCCTCAAAAAAGATCTTCTTTCTTTGACATCAAAGTAAACTTAAGGGCATAACTTGCCGTTTGAAAGTCCTTTGGGTTAAGTCTTGCCTCTAAGGAAAGAGTTATAGAACATTAACTTGTTGTTTGTAAATCCTTAAACTAAGTCTTGTCTTTAGGGCAAGAATTAAAGAGTATCTCATAAATTAACATAATGAAATAGTGTTAACTCTTGTCCTTGGGGACTAATTTTTTTTTTTTTGGGAGATTCTTGAGCTAAATCTAGTTTTAGAGACAAGACATATAAAGAGTCTCATAAATCAAAGACAAAATGCGGTAATGCTAACTTTTGCCCATGGGGGCGTATAACTTGTTTTTTGAAAGTCTTTGGGCTAAGTATTGCCTCTAAAGGAAGAGTTATAGAACATCTCATAAATAAAGACACAATGTGGTAGTTTTAACTCTTGCCCATGGGACGTAACTTATTGTTTGAAAGTCCTTGGGCTAAGTCTTGCCTCTAAGGCTGGAGTTATAGAACATCTCATAAATCAAGACACAATGTGATAGCTTCAACTCTTGCCCATGGGGCATAACTTGATGTTTGAAAGTCCTTGGGTTAAGCCTTGCCTCTAAGGCAACAGTTATAGAACATCTCATAAATCAAGCCTCATGTGGTTGTGTCAACTCTTGCCCATGGGGCATAACTTGTTGTTTGAAAGTCCTTAGGCTAAGTCTTGCCTCTAAGGCAAGAGTTATAGAACATCTCATAAATAAAAACACAATATGGTAGTGTCAACTCTTGCCCATTGGGCGTAACTTGTTGTTTGAAAGCCCTTGGTCTAAGTCTTGCCTCTAAGGCAAGAGTTATAGAGCATCTCATAAATCAAGACTCAATGTGGTTGTCATAAATAAAAACACAATATGGTAGTGTCAACTCTTGCCCATTGGGCGTAACTTGTTGTTTGAAAGCCCTTGGTCTAAGTCTTGCCTCTAAGGCAAGAGTTATAGAGCATCTCATAAATCAAGGCACAATGTGGTAGTGTCAACTCTTGCAAATAGGGCATAACTTATTATTTGAAAGTCATTGGGCTAAGTCTTGCCTCTAAGGCAAGAGTTATAGAGCATTTCATAAGTCAAAATATAATGTGGTAGTGTCAACTCTTGCCCATAGGGTATAGCTTGCTGTTTGAAAGTCTTTGGGCTAAGTCTTGCCTCTAAGGCAAGAGTTATAGAGCATCTCATAAATCAAAACACAATGAAGTAGTGTCAGCTCTTGCCCATGGGGCGTAACTTGCTATTTGAAAGTCCTTGGGCTAAGTCTTACCTCTAAGGCAAAGTTATAGATCATCTCATAAATCAAGACTCAATGTGGTTATGTCAACTCTTGCTCATTGGGCGTAACTTGTTGTTTGAAAATTCTTGGGCAAAGTCTTGCCTCTAAGGCAAGAGTTATAGAGCATCTCATAAATCAAGACACAATGTGGTAGTGTCAACTCTTGCTCATAGGGCATAACTTATTGTTTGAAAGTCATTGGGCTAAATCTTGCCTCTAAGGCAAGAGTTATAGAGCATTTCATAAGTCAAAATATAATGTGGTAGTGTCAACTCTTGCCCATAGGGCATAGCTTGCTGTTTGAAAGTCTTTGGGCTAAGTCTTGCCTCTAAGGCAAGAGTTATAGAGCATCTCATAAATCAAAACACAATGTGGTAGTGTCAACTCTTGCCCATGGGGCATAACTTGCTGTTTGAAAGTCCTTGGGCTAAGTCTTGCCTCTAAGGCAAAGTTATAGATCATCTCATAAATCAAGACTCAATGTGGTTATGTCAACTCTTGCCCATGAGGCATAACTTGTTGTTTGAAAATTCTTGGGCTAAGTTTTGCCTCTAAGGCAAGAGTTATAAAACATCTCATAAATCAAAATGCAATATAGTAGTGTCAACTCTTGCCCATGGGGCGTAACTTGTTGTGTGAAAGCCCTTGGTCTAAGTTTTTCCTCTAAGGCAAGAGTTATAGAGAATATCATAAATCAAGACACAATATGGTAGTGCCAACTCTTACTCATGGGGCATAACTTGTTGTTTGAAAGTCATTGGATTAGGTTTTGCCTATAAAACAATAGTTATATAGAGTATTTCATAAGTCAAAACATAATGTAGTAGTGTCAATTCTTGCCCATAGGACGTAACTTGTTGTTTGAAAGTCCTTGGGCTAAGTCTTGCCTATAAGGCAAGAGTTATAGAGCATTTCATAAGTCAAAACATAATATAGTAGTATCAACTCTTGCCCATAGGACGTAACTTGTTGTTTGAAAGTCCTTGGGCTGAGTCTTGCCTCTAAGGCAAGAGTTATAGAGCATTTTATACGTCAAAACATAATGTGATAGTGTCAACTCTTGCTCATGGGGCGTAACTTGCTATTTGAAAGTCATTGGGCTAAGTATTGCCTCTAAGGCAAGAGTTATGGAACATTTCTTAAGTCAAAACATAATGTGGTAGTGTCAACTCTTGCCCATAGGGCGTAACTTGTTGTTTGAAAGTCTTTGAGTTAAGTCTTGCCTTGAAGGCAAGAGTTTAGAGCATCTCATAAATCAAGACACAATGTGGTAGTGTCAACTCTTGCCTATGGGGTGTGACTTGTTGGTTGAAAGGAATCGAAGAAAAAAAAATAAAGGTTACGAAAAAAATAAAGAAAAAATAAAAAATAAAAGAAAAATAAAGGTTGATAAAATAAAAAAAACAAAGAAAATGAAAAAGAGAAAAAGAAAAAAAAAATAGAAGTTGAGAGAAGAAAAGGAAAAACAAAAAGAAAGATTGAGAAAAAAATAAAGTAAAAAAATAAAAAATAAAAATAAAAGAAAAATAAAGGTTGAGAAAAAAAGGAGAAAAAAATTAAAAACTAAAGAAAAATTAAAAAGAGAAAAAAAAAATAGAAGTTGAAGGGAGAAAGGAAAAAAGAAAAAAAGTAAAGATTGAGAAAAATTAAAAAAAAAAAAGAAAAAAAAATTGAAGTTGAAAGATAAATGAGCATGGAAAAAATTGAAGTTGAAGATAAATGAGCATGGAGAGTTGTTTGAAAATATTTGATATATAGAGGGGCAAATATGTATTTGTTCCATACATAAAAAAGAAGGAAGGCTAGTTTTGTAGGACTTTTGTTATGGGGGACAAAAAAATAAAGTCATCCATAATGGGGGCTATTTATGTAGTTTACCCAATGGCTCAATAGATACAGGCCCAATAAATACAGGACCGAGTTAGATTTATTAGTTAGCCCATTTAATAGTTATGAATATATAGGTTAGTTTCTCTCTCTTGTAAGTTTTTGACGATTCGGTTTCACTTTGATAAAAGGAAGATATTTTTCAGACATTTTCTCTCTCACCGACTCAAAACTAGGGTTTCCTCCATGGAAATTCCTTGAGTTTTTTCCAGTTTTCTTCACACATTAACATGGTATCAGAGAAATCACTGGTGTTCCACACCGTTATCTGAATTTTTGCCGGTGAAATTTTGATTTTTGGGTATTTTTTCGTGTTGTCGATCTACAAGTTTGAAGTTTTCTTCGCGATCTATGCTCATCGCAACCTAGGTTTTTCGTCTCTGCACACATTGTGACCTACGATTTTCATTTTTGGCTTCATTACGAGCTAGGATCTTCACTTCATTGTGGCTTTCAGCACGTCTAGTGATATCTCTTCTCATTTACATTTTTCAAAGTTTTATCTTGCTCATTAAGTGTCCTGTTTGCTGTTTTTGTTTGGATATGGATGTTAGTGTTGAAACTCCAAATAGTTCCCAAACCACTAGTTCTAACTCTGAAGTAATTGATCTTTTCCATCCACTGTATCTCTATTCTTCTGATACTCTTGGAACTTTATTAGTTTTTGTTCCTTTCAATGGAACGAGTTTTGGAGAATGGAAGGAAGGAATGCTCATTTCCTTGTCTGCAAAGAATAATATTCAGTTGATTGATGGTACCTTCCCTCAACCTAATCCTACTTCACAACTTTTTCGTCATTGGGAAAGG
Organism: Capsicum rhomboideum; assembly: GCA_031232105.1. NCBI lineage: Eukaryota > Viridiplantae > Streptophyta > Magnoliopsida > Solanales > Solanaceae > Capsicum > Capsicum rhomboideum. The sequence goes on along the minus strand of CP124710.1, from coordinate 4,899,521 downwards.
TGTAATCATATGGTGAAGGCTTGGATAATGAATGCTCTCTCTAAGAATATTGCTAAAATTGTACTTTATTATAAAACTGCTAGAGAAACTTGGAAAAATCTAGTAGATAGGTATGGTGTTGCAAATATTACTCAATATTATAGTCTAAAAAGGGCAGTTTTCTCCACTTCTCAGGAGTCCTCCAATATTGCTTATTACTACACCAAACTCAAGGTTATTGGGATGAGTTACAATTTTTGTCCATTGGTAGACCATGCACTTGTGGGGCTATGCATGGGTCAGCGGAAACTCAAAAATTAATCCAATTCCTTTCTGGTTTAAATGAGAGTTATTCTACAGTTAGAAGCAATATTCTTATGATGGTTCTTATTCCCACAGTTGAGAAGACATATTCTATTCTGATTAGGGATGAAAAACAAAAAGAGGTTTATTCTGATCATCCCGCCTTCTCCTCTGATTCTGTGTCCTATTCTGCAAGTTCTAGCTCTAATCTTAGACCACACAATACTCCTCCTGTCCATCACACCAAATCTTTTACTCAAAGAGTTTCATTTGATCCCATAAAGAGTGATGTGATTTGCAAGTATTGTAAGAAGCCTGGTCATACTATTGACAAGTGTTATAGGTTTCATGGGTTCCCAGCTGAATTCAAATTCACTAAAGGGAAGAATTTTGCTGCTTGTACTCAAGTGATATTTCCTACTGACTCATCCATTAATGATTCTCCTCAGACTGATCCACCTCCACATGGTTTTTCCAAAGAACAATATAATCACCTCATGAATTTTTTTCATAGTATTCAAACCTCATCTACTGATAAGGGCACTTTTTTTCAAGTACATGCAAATTGTGCAAGTTGGCACTTTAATCCTGTTAGTAGACTTTATGGTCACATTGTATGTCATGCTACACATGAGGATTTTAGTTCTTGAATTTTGGTGCAACTAACCATATGACCCCTCGCAAACATCTCCTTCAAAATATACAACCTTTATTTTCTCCTTCCCTTGTAACCTTGCCCAATGGGTATAAGGTTAAGGTAACTTACTTTGGCTCTTTGATTCTTTTTCCTGATGTTGTCCTCCATAAAGTTCTATTGGTACCTTCTTTCCAATACAATTTAATTTCTGTTAACTAACTTCTTACTCAACTCAATTGTTCAGCTATTTAGCTCCCGCAGTTGCATTCTCTGCTGAAGTTGTTGTTGCTACTTCTCCTACTACCTTTCCTACTTTAGTTGCTTCTAGTTCTGATATATCTTTGTTTTCTCCCTGTGTTGTTGATCCTTATAATATTTCCCATGCTACTCTTACTAATTCTGATGTTGCTCAGTCTGATGCTTTGTTAGATTGTAATTCTAATTCTTCATTGAATAAGACTGACATTCTCTGGCATCAAAAAATGGGTCATTTACCTTTTGTTAAAATGCTTTCAATACCTCACTTACCATGTAAATTCTCCACTAAGCAGTCTTTCTCTTGTCCTATATGTCCCATGGCTAGACAATAAAAGATGCATTTTCCAGAGAGGTCTTCCAAATCCAAATCTCTTTTCCAACTTGTTCACATTGACCTCTGGTCCTTATCATACACTAACCTACAATGGTTTCAAGTTCTTTCTCACTATTGTAGATGATAAGAGTAGGATGACCTGGACTTATCTTCTTTCATGCCAAAATAATGTTTTTCCTGCTATCAAGGCATTTCTTGTTATGGTCTCCACTCAGTTCTACACTTTTGTTCGAACCATTAAGACTGACAATGCTTTTGAACTTGGTTCTACTAATTCCCATGCCCAGTTTCTCTCATCCCTTGGCATTCTACATCAGACTTCTTGTCCTCACACCCCTAAACAAAATGGGATAGTTGAGAGAAAACACAAATATCTCTTGGAGACTTCTAGAGCTCTTTTTTTCAGTTCAAATTGCCTACCAAATATTTGGGTAGTGTGTTCTCACTGCTACCTATCTATTAATAGGTTCCCTTCCACTATTCTCTCCAATAAAACTTCTTTTGAGGTTTTATATAGCCATCCTCCTTCATATGCTCATTTGAGATCTTTTGACTGCCTCTCTTATGCAACTGTATCTCCTCCTATTAGAGATAAGTTCAAGCCTAGATGGATCACTTCTATTTTTTTAGGATATGCCTTTGGCAAGAAGGCTTACAGGCTTCTGATTTTGCTTTACAAGTCTATCTTATATTCTAGGGATGTCTCATTTGTTGAGCACATTTTTCCTTCCGTTTCTTCTCTTTTCCAGTTCTTTCCCCTCTTACTGTATCTCCTTGTTATTTTTCTGATCCTCTCACTTCCACACCATCTCCTTCCAGTTCCAGCTCAACTTCCAGTTCATCTTCTATTCCTCCTCCTCATACTTCTTCCCCTACTCCACGTCCTCCTCCTAGAAGGTCTACTAGACAGATTTCCACTCCCGCTCAGCTCAAGGACTATATCTGCTACTATGTTCCCTCCACTTCCACTATTTTCTCTAAGGCATGCTTACAGAAACCTTTGTTCTACGATCAGGCAGTGTCCAATCCTTCCTGGCAGGATGCTATGTTAAAGGAATTTCAGGCTTTAGAGGCCAATCACACCTGGGACATTGTCCCATTACCTCCTCATAAGAAAGCTATTACCTGTTAGTGGGTATATAAAATCAAACTCAAAGTTGATGGTAACATTGAGAGATATAAAGCAAGACTAGTTGTGAGAGACGATACTCAGAAACCTGGTTCGGATTATAATGAAACTTTTTCCCCTATGGTCAAGTTTACCACTATCAAATGTCTTCTTGCTCTTGCTGTGAAACATGATTGGATAATTTAGCAACTAGATGTAAATAATATTTTTTGCATAGGGACCTTTTTGGGGAAGTTTATATGAAAATTCCTCTTGGTTTATTTGTTGCTTCCTCCTCTTCTGCACTTCACCTCTAGTTTGCAGACTTAGGAAGTCACTCTATGGTCTGAAACAGGCATCTAGACAACGGTTTGCCAAGTTGTCTAGTGCTTTAATCTCCAGAGGTTATTCTTCTAGCCTAAATGATTACTTTATTTTCACCAAGTGTTCTGCTTCCTCCACTGTTATACTTGTTGTATATGTGAATGATATTTTGTTGGTTGATAATGATGTGCCTGAAATGGATTCTCTTAAGTCTTTCCTTGACTCTCAATTCAAAATTAAAGATCTTGGTGATGTGCAATATTTTTTGGGACTTGAGATTTCTAAAGTTCCCAGGGTGTTGTTATACATCAACACAAGTTTACAAGGGACCTTTTGGATGAGTTCAATTGTTCTTCTGCATCTCCAGTTATTGCTCCTCTTGATCTCACTTTAAAGCTTACACCTGAATCTGGTGATTTGCTTCCTGCCCCTTCTCATTATATCTGGTGATTTACTTCCTGATCCTTCTCATTATATCTAGTGATTTGCTTCCTGATCCTTCTCATTATAGAAAGTTGATTGGGAAGCTTAATTTTCTCCCAGGACTTCTCACCTCCGTGCTGGACTTCATGTGTTGAGGTATTTGGCTAAAGAGCTTGATAGGGACATTTTCCTCAATAATTCTCTAGACTTCTCTATTCAGGCCTACTCTGATTCTGACTGGGTTGCTTGCCCTACTTCACGAAAGTCTATTACTGGATACTTTATAAAAGTCTATTACTGGATACTTTATACTATTGGGAGGCAGTCCTATTTCTTGAAAGTCCAAGAAACAGCCCATTGTTTCGTTGTCTTCCTCTAAGGCTGAGTACAGGGCCTTACGGAAGACTATGGCTGAACTTACTTGGTTGGTTCGTTTACTTGTTGATCTGGGCGTTTCTCTCAATTTTCTTGTGCCTCTTCATTGTGATAACCAGGTTGTCATTAGCATTGCCAAGAACTCTGTTGCTCATGAACGCAAAAAATATATTGAACTTGAATGCCATTTCGTCCTGGAGAAACTTATTGCTAGTCTAATTTCTCTGCATTTTGTGCTTTCCAGGTCCCAGCTGGCTGATGTTCTCATCAAGTCTCTTCCTGGAGCCCATCAACAGTCTCTCTTATCTAAGATGGGGGTTTTGTCACCCTCCACCTTAAGGGGGGTGTTAGAGTACCTGGCCCACTTACTAATGGCCCAATAGATACAGGACCGGGTTAGATTTATTAACTAGCTCATTTAATGTTTATGATGTATGTTATATATATATATGTGTGTGTGTGTGTGTGTGTGTGTTAGTTTCTCTCTCTTGTAAGTTTTTTGACGATTCAATTTCACTTTGATAAAAGGAAGATATTTTTCAAACACTTTCTCTCTCACCGACTCAAAACTAAGGTTTCCTTCATGAAAATTCCTTGAGTTTTTTCCAGTTTTCTTCACGTATTAACACAGTCAAACCTTTCGACAGTGGCAGTATATATCTGAAAGTTTCATGACTGCTATAACGAGGTGTCGTTATACATGTATAGTGACATTTGACGTTTACATCGCATTTTGTTGTTATAAACAAAAATATGAATATTTTTGTACTAATTCAATGTTTCAAGTTTGACGTAAGAATTCTACATGTAGTTTCCTTTTTATCTGCCTTAGTGAGTAAAGTTATTCAATATTTGTGTTGGTGAGAGGTGACAAATATTTAATAAAATAGTTGAGATTAACATGTAAGTTGGACCAAATAAACACCATGCTAAAATTTTGAAGAATGACAAAAGGAGGTCTCTAATTGGTTGAAAAATAGATCGGTGGTCTCCTTATATAGACTCAACCAATCCTCTCCCATGAATTAATTTTTAGTAAAAACAACATAAATCTCAGCCCTTTTGGAGCTAATTACTCACTATCCCAACTCTTTTCAATATTATTAAAAATTCTGGATTTAGTCCACACAGCGGCGGAGCCACCCTATACCAATGGTGGTTATCCGAACACCCTTCGCCGGAAAATTGTAAAGTATATATAGGTAAATTTTGGTTTTTGTGGTTATATACAACACAATGAACACCCTTTGAACAAATGAGTCCCATGGCTCAGTGGTAAAGGTTGTTCATATTGTGTTTTGCTGTCTGGGTTCAATCCCTCACAGGCATAGTTGTGTTGTTAATATCCTATTTTAATTTCTATTCTTACTATGTCATTAAAAAGGCAAATTATAAAAAATTTAGTCTTAACATGTCATTAAAAAGAAAAATTAAAAAATTGTAAGTATTAGTCTTAATATGTCATTAAAAAGGTAAATTAGAAAAGTTTTTTCATATCCTTTTAAAAATTATGTGTTTTTTTGCATCTTTAGAAGTCAAAATTGAGTAATTAAGGTTACACAAATTGAAAACAAAAAGGAAAAAGTAAGAAAATTAAATGCATAAATAAATTAACTTTTCAAATAGTTATGAATTAAACCTACATAACATATATTTATAAGTGAAAACATTTTCTTTATGAGCAAATTTGATAATGAAAAACGCAGTACCATATAAACTTTAAATTCAATAAAAAAAAATTATTTGTGATCATTAATATATTATCAATTTTCATTTAAAGTGTTTGAAGTTAAATTTATTAAAATATTATTTTTAAATATATTGTCCTTCCCGTGAAGCAAGAGTAATTTTGCTACTTGTATTTAAAGTTAAAGTATATTTGATTCTTGCTTAAATCCTCACTGTTTTCATCGTCAGACACCGCTAAAGAGGTTGTATGATTCACTCTTCTCAAGTTATTTTTTTATTCTCTTTTGTTACCTTCTTATCTTTTGTTATATTGGTGCATGATGATTTTCTTTGATGGACTCCTTTGAGCAATTTTCTTTGGTTACCAAAAAATTTCAGCGAAAACTCAATAATATATTTCAAATTTAGTGTTTGAATAATGCTTCGAGGACAAAAGACGAAATTTTTTTGGCAAAGCTAAATATAATATTGTTTGATTTTAAAAAATTAGCAAACCCTCTCATTTGGAAAAAAAAAATTACTTTATAAGTCTGAACATCCTTACTCAGATTCCTGGCTCCGCCACTGAGTCCACACGGATACATCACTTAAATTTACACGTACGGATACATCACTTAATTTTACACTCTATGATGTATCCTAGTTTTTAAGTAAAATCAAGGATTTATGCAATTATTTAAAAGGGTTGAGATTTTAAGTAGTTATGGTAAGTTAAGTAGTGGTATTATGTAATTTTTCCTAATTTTTAAGATTGAGTAAGACTCAAGGTCCATATTTTACTTGGTGCATGAATCAGGTTCTCGAGCCGAAGATTTATAGTAAACAGTCTCCCTATCCAGACCCACTTGTAAAATTATACTGGGTACATTTTTGTTGAACAAATCAGGTCCATCCCTGTTCGAGTGCACATGTTATGTCTTCGCGCTCCAATTGCCCGTTTGGGCGTGTAAGGGTGTTAAATCTCACATTGGTTGGAAAACAAATTGATGGTCTTCTTATATGGACTTAGACAATCTTCACCCCACAAATTGACTTTTGAAGTTGAGTTAGACTATAAGTTCATATGATATGGATCCAACCTATTCAAGGTTTGCTTGGATCAAGATGGATTCCAATAGCGCCAACTAAAATTTGAACATTCGGGGTAGAATACACTTATATGTTTCAATATTAACACCTAATTCTGGTAAAAAGAACATCAATTAGTGACCAGAGAAAAAAATGAGACTTCATTTAATTAAGTAAAAGCTCAAATCTAGTACAGGACCCATTAAACATAAAGAGGGTAACTTTAAAACAGGAAACAAAAACTAGGATCACTATAACAACAAAACCAAGTCTAGCTTTAACCTATCAAAAAGAAGAAAAAAAACAAACCAACCAAATGTCGCCTTAGCTTACCATTCAGCAGCTTCTACAAGAATCTGTCTATGCTAGCAGTTAGACTGGTTTTGGGTACAGCACCAATGATAGCATCCTTCTTCTCTCCGTTAACGAAGATCATTATTGTTGGGATGCTTCGGATTCCATATCTGGATGCTACAGAAGGGCTGTCATCAGTATTCAACTTCAAGCACTTAACTCTTCCTACATATTGCTTTGCAAGTTCGCTAATAACTGGATGGAACATGCGACATGGTCCACACCAGGGAGCCCAAAACTCAACCACCACGGGTTCAGTAGCATTGAGAACAAGCGAATCCCATGTTTCCTCTGTCACGGTAGGAACTGAAACAAACAAGAAAATAAACCACAAAAGAAGATTAGGCAAATTTGACCGGGAAGCAAAAACTTTCACCGCTTAAAGGAAACTTTCAAATACTGATGAATCCTTAGTTGCTTGTCTATGCATCTTTAAATCATTCAGAGAGTTCTAATGTTGCCCCCCACCCCCAAAAAAAAAAAAAAGTGAAGCAACAAGAGCATTGATATCACCAAAAGGAATTTTTGTTCATCTGATCCTGTATAATGAAAAAGAATACCATCTAAAACAGTTTCTAAAATATGGAAATACAAAGACCGACTACCTTTACACTATTAAAAACATCAATTTGAATATAAATATATGTCAGACACTTAGGAAGTGCAAGTTATAGAATGATATTGAGAAAATTTACTAGTCCAAGCTTTCAACAAAAGAAATATACCCTAAACTCTTGCAATAACGTGTTAAATCTGAAAATTATGCATAGAGATGATGAACTAGTTGAATGATAAAACTACGAATCAAATGGATAACTCAAATGTTTTCTTCCACAACTTCCCTTCTTTTCTCCTCCAAGACAATTTCTTGATCTTGCATCCAAAGACATCGAAGCTAACTGATTAATTGTGATTCATTGCAGAACCTCTAAAAACATGCGCCAGGTAAAGCAACAAGTTTTACAGTAATGCTCATTTTCTGGAAGAAAATTCTAACAGAATCTCTTTCAGTTATGTTATTCAATGAAGAAAGAAAAAGAAACTCCCAAGAGCGTGATGGCCATTCAACTCCCAAAATAGAAAAGAGAGAGCGCACGGGCACAGCTCTTAAAATTAGACAGTGTACCAACATGCTAATTTTGGTGCATTTGGTTGGAAAGGAGTATGAGATCTGTCAAAGGTGAAGACATGTTACCAACAGGTTTAAAACTTCAAATCCCATCTTTTTCCCCACTGTTTTTTCCCTTGGGTGCTCGGAGACTTCTTGCTATTAAGGACTTCAGTAATTTGTTGTCTCATTTTCTATAGTTGACAGCTTTTTTGTCCTTCACTCATACAATTGATGTTTACTCTTGTTATTTTATAGAGGGTAGACTTTCTTTCACTAAAACCATAGTCGACCAATTTTTTTGGGTAAAAGTATTCTCATTGGCTACATTGCATCTCAGGCCACTCTGAAGGAAATTTCTTTTGGCTAAAAACCCATTCAAAAGAAGATGTCTCGCACTAGCTCTAGAAGCTTTCAATTTCACTATGAACAATTTGCTCCAAGGTCAGTCACTCTTTTCCTGCGAGTTCCTACCATGAAAATCACTTCGTATCATTTATTACCATGGCATTAAGGTCCCCACGACTTTTATATCAATCATAACCAACGTGCTTGCTCCGTAACTGTGGGTACATGCAAAATAGCCACATCCCAGCTTAACGAGCCACTAACCTAGAAATACACTCCCACTCAAAATAATCACATCACTGTCTCTCCAAGAAGAGAGATATTGCAAGTTAAACAAGCCACCACCCTCTAAAGAAAAGGTGCCCATTTGCTAATTGCCTCGTATCCTTCTCTAGACAGAATCATGATAGATGATAAACAATACAAACGCCTTAACAATATCTATCACCTTTCTTCTCAATCAGCCCCTATCTTCTCTAACATCAGTTTGCTGCAAACACAACAGATAATCACCCCTTATCTACTTTGGATGGTTTAAACATATGGCGAGAGAGGAATAGAAGAGCTTTTGAGGGAGTAGAGAAAGACTTTGTACACTTAAGGAATAGTCTATTTTCCCTTATTTCTTTTTGGTGCATCCATAGGATTCCTACATGTATAGATGAGTGGGTGTCTTTTGTAGAAAACCATGTCCTCTTGTAAGGTTTTCTATTTTTGGTAATACTTCTTGTATACGGGCAAGTTTTTCCCTTGTCTCATGAAATTTATTACTTTATCAAAAAAAAAACGATGGTAAAACCCAAAATAAGAGAAAAGGGAGATGGAGCATGATAACCGGAAGATTTTGGACAAGAGAACTCATTTGCATATTAATTTTGAGATAAGTAGTGCAGCAGAAAGCAGCATGGAAGTACCATTTTAACTTGGTTGGGTAGATAAGACTAGAAGTGCTATACAAGAACACTCATTTTCTATAGGCCCTAATTGACATGAAAGGAGCTATAAACTTTCCATTTCACAAGGAGTATCGACTTTACACACAAAGAAATGACAAGGCGAAGAATGTCCATGAAAGACGAACTCTTTCCAAGTATGTGTGTGTATATATAGAGCGAGATCACCAATAAGCTCCAACTAGTCACAATAAATGTAGGAAGAAAGCATGACCCAAGCTTGTGTATGGGATCCTTATTTTCCAGTTTTATCACCTGACTATTCCCGCTGTGATATCTTTTTCGAGTCAAGAAAAGATAAAACATTATTGGGTCCATTATCCACCGAGTTTCAAATTGCATCACTGGGAAGTTCTTTATTTTCATTTAAGAAATAGGCGGCCACTCCTCTCTTACTTTCTTTCATTTAGTTAGTTGTGGTAAAGGATCTCGCTCGAAAGAGGGGAAACAGTATCTTTACGAGGCATTTTCCAGTCCCCAAAGAATGGTGATGAGGACCATTAGGAAGGGTACCAAATAGGTCTGTTTTCCTCGAAATAGGTGTTCCATCAACTATGACTAAATGTTCATACAAAGAATCAAGCAGCCACTCTGAAGGAAATATATTGTTATAGCAGAGCAACCGCTGTTTGGACAAAGCTCTCAGGTAATAAAAATTTAAAAAGCAAAGTTTTTAGCTTAGAGACTGGACTTGTCCACCTCAAATCCTCAACGAAATTTTCAAACTAATTGCTAAACATCTCACCCTACAGACTCATCTAGCTGCTATTTGTCAAAACTCCTCTCATATCTAACACTTGATTCAAACAGCGCTCTACAGCAATTTAAATAAATCATGTTTTTCATGAGATATTTGACATCTCCAGCTCAGACTACCTAATTTTTCCCTCAGTACCTAGATTGCTTTCCATAGTACTTAATGGTTATCAAGAATCGTTGTCCAGCCTTCTACTGAGCATGTCTGAAATCAGCTAAGCAGTTCTGAGGATTGCAACAGATGATAGTAATACAATGTTGGGATTAGACATTTTGGTCCTTCATACGATCTTGATTTGCCCATCAATCAGATGCGACTATTGTTAAATTACATATCTTTTCATGACATATAATAAGTAACCACCTAACCAAGAAAATTCACCCCATACCTACGTAATCCACAATATCTCAACAACAACATACCCAGTGAAATCCCACAAGTAATCCAAAATATCTCAATGACGACAAAATCCAAACCCTACATCTGCCACTGAACCTTAATAAACTACCTGCAGTAATTAGACAACAAAAAATATTAACTCAACCTTAGCATCTTACTATTATCATGAAAATTTCATGATATCCTGTATCTAGGACTCTACCTCTTCCCTCACATCAAAAGTTGGTCCAATCCACATTTTTGCAACTTATAGGAAAAGGAAGCCACGTCATCAGAAAAGAGAGAAGCACATGCTTCTATTGTACGCTGAGTCGTGAAACCCTTAGATGCAATGGTGGACCGACAGTGTAGCTAGTGGGTGCTCAAGCACCCATTGTGGTTCATCAAATACTACTACTACAACAACAACAACAACAACAACAACATACCCGGAATTGGAATCTGAAGGTAGAGTGTACGCAGACCTTATCCCTACCTCATGGTTTATCAAACACTACATTTTTCTATTGGAACTTATTAATAACCTACAAAAATATTGGTTGAGCCCTCAATCCCAAGGTAGCATTTTGAGATCTAAAGCAGTTGAGCACCCACGATAAATCTTGGGTACGCCACTGCTTACATGAGTAAGCTGGCTGTATTCTTTGACCTTCCTAACAGCTCAGAGATACATCCAATATATGCAGCAGAGTTCAGGCCCCAGAGGAAGTTGCAAGTATCTTCAAAATGCAATAAGCTAGTAGCTGAAACCTAAACTACCATAGCCTCCTTACTTTTGTCCTATCATGTTCTATACAATCTTTATTCTCTCCTACTTTATGAAGCACGTAATTATAACTGGTCTCTTTCTCCCGATGCTCAATAAATTTCCATATCTTAGTGGTGATTGGTATGTCTTTTATTGTTACCGCGCTATAATACTAGAGTCCTCCTCAAGTATTCCTTTGCAATCGGTTTAATCCTGGAATTCCATGCGCCTGGGTAGGGAAGTTTTGGGTGGAGTTCACAATATATCAAGAAAACCAATAAAGGCCCATTCTTTTGCTTCCCAAGCTAAAATGAAAGTAGTCTACAAAAACAGTTCCATAATATACTTGATGTATAGCCTTGATGATGTCTTCCCATCTGTCCTAGCCTTGGTTACCTGGTCCTATTGCTGGTGGGAGGTAGCAGGTATCCCGTGGAATTAGTCGAGATACGTACAAGCTGGCCTGGACACCACAGTTATTAAAAAAAAGTACTTGATGTATATGTAATGTCAAACCATTTACAAGGAGAAGAAGCACAAAACAACGAAAAGTTAAACTCCGTGTGGTCTATAGACAAAGGCGGATTCATGATTTTAAGAAGTGGATGCACACTGCACCAAACTAATCCTTAGAGGGATTGGATTCCATTGCGAGGAAAATCGTGGGTTAAGTAGCACACAATCACAAAAAGATTAGCACAACAATTAACGAGGTTACACATAAAATCTACATAGTAAACCATTGCAACCAGAAATTCAAGAAAAGATGATACCTTGGTGAAAAATCTAATACTCCCCCAGTCTCATTTTATGTGACAGTTCCACTTAATCAAAAGTCAATTCGACTAATATTTTTTTTATAACCATGGTTTCCGAGCCCGCTTTCGTGCACCTCGACTAAATCCACGGGATACTTGCCACCTCCCTCCAGCCACAGATATCAAGTAACTAGAGTTTTTTTTTTGTCTCTAATGGGATTTGAACCCGAGACCTCAAGTTCTCAACCCACTTCATTGAGCACTAGGCCACACCCTTAGGTGCGTCAATTCGCCTAATATTTAAAGCTAAATAAGCCATAGATGTTTGTATGGCTATGAATCATTTCATTAAGGGTAAAATAGGCATTTTAAGGTTAAATTGTTACTAAGTAGGCATTTTGCCATAAGAATTTTTTCACTTTTTTTCAAAAAATTATTTCACTTTAGTGAAAATAGTAGTGTTTGGCTATAAGAAATTAAGAATTATTTCACTTTAGTGAAAATTGTTTTTGTAAAAGTGAAAACAAGTAAAACTTATTTTCACTGTTTTCACTCCTATTTCTCTCACAAAATTTCAAAAACATTCCAATTTATATTCATGACCGAACACAACACCAACTCCAACTCCAACTCCAACTCCAAAAAATTATTATTTTCATGGCCAAACGGGGCATAATATAGAAATTTGTCATTCTTTTTAGACGGATTTAAAAAGAAAGTGAGTCATGGAAATTAGGACAGAGGAAGTATCTCTTAAAAAAAACCTAATACTCCCCCGTCCCATTTTATGTGATACTTTCCGCTTAATTGAAAGTCAATTCAACTACTATTCAAAGCTAAATTGAATTAGATCAACACGACATTTCAAAGTTAAATTTAAATATTCCAAAACAATATACAATTCTTCTCATGTCAATACGACGAAACAAATAGTACATTTTAAAATATTATCAGTTTGAATCTCGAGAAGCGAAATATTAAATGAATGGGAACGAACCGTCGAAGGAGACATCGGAAGTTTCGCCGGAGAGGCTACTTGTACGGCGGCAACAAATCCTCGAAGAAGATGAAAGTGAAACTTGATTATTAACAGGGGTATACGATATAGAAAAACCGGTGAGTTTCAGTGGGGTATGGTGGTTCCATGTGGCGGAGTACGGCGGCGAGGGGCGGAGAGATTGGCGGAGATTATTAGAGGAGAAAAGGGAAGAAGAGATGGCGAGTGAATTGAGAATTGTCGACATAGGAGGGAAACTGTGGGAGAGTGGTTTACTATTTCTATGTTTTGTACTATGAAAATGTGAAAACGACAGTTTTATAGTTACGCTCCGAGGCGGGCTCGTTTGGTACTAGGGATAAGAAATAATTAATTTGAGGATTAATGATAGGATAAGCTTATACCATGTGTGATTACTGATTAGCATAAAATATATAGAACTGTTTCAAAATAGTTGATCTTGTTGACTTGACGCTCCTCTTAACACTTTGTTTGGATGGTGGTTTTTCATGATATGATATAGTACGATTACTGAGAGAATCATGTTTGTTTTGAGTGTTTTTTAAAATACATGGTATGATATGATATGGTTTAATTTCATAATTTGATAATTATGAAAATCCTCAATTTATGTAACCACCAATTTGGTGGTATCCCATGATTTTTATTTTTTTTCAATTATGCCCTTACTTAATATTACATAATTCTATTTTACCTTTTATCCTATATTATTTAACTCCACCCCTGCCCCCGACCTCATTTCTTTCTTAGAAAATTTCAAAATAGTTTTCTTAACCCACCCCTACGAAACCCCCAACCCCATTATTATTTTTTTAATTTATTTTTAAAAAAAAATTCAAAACTTTTTTCTTACCCCACCTTCACCCCCTACCCCTCCAATCAAATTTCTTTTTTATTTTTAAAATTTGATTTTTAAAAATTTCTTACCCCCTGTCCCCCCCCCCCCCCCTCCCTCTCCCCCCCAAAAAATATTTTTTTTAAATTTAACCCACCCACCCACCCACCCTACCCTATTCTGACCCCCCACCAGAGGCGAATTCAGGATTTGAAGAGCGCAGATGCATCATTATCTTATATGCGCTAGAGAATCTTCTAGTGACGACTGAGAGATAATGTCGTGTCTGACTGACTGGTCACTAGACGCTTAAGCAATGAAGAAAAATACAAATATATAGGCAAATATGGATTTTAAGGTAAAAAATAAACCTTAACTCATTAAGAACAGGTGAGTGTAATAGCCTAGTGGAAAAGAATGTCTTATGTGAACAAGCTGTCACAGGTTCAATTCCCCTCAGTAATAATTTTGTTGTTAAAATTAAAACAAAATTAGTCGAGTAAAGGTGACATTTGGATTCTATACTGGGTCATCCTTGTGGGAAACAGCGAGCCGAACCAACGCGCCCAAGTGTCTTAATGTTCCTTAGGGTGCACAAGCTTTATATATTAGTTTCTTAAGGTATATACATGTACATATTCAAAACTTTCTCCGAAGTTAACGGGTGCACGTGCACCCCCACCCTAACACGTGGGTCCGTCTCTGCCCCCTACTCCACTACCCCCCCCCCCCCAATTTTTAAATTCAAAATTTTTTCTTACTCCACTCCGCTTATCCTATTCGTTCTCATTGTTTTGTGTTAAATTTATACAAATGCTTTTTGAGAAATATTTTCCTACTTGCGTAACGAACACAAGAAAATAAGTAAGAAACAACTTGTTTTCTTAGAAAATGAAAAACATTTTCCTCCATACCAAACACACCCGTTGCATACACAAAAGATGCATTTAAACTTTGTACTTATCGTTGGTGGTCACGTCTTAAAACACCAAAAAGAAATGAAATGTGTTACTATAAAAAAATGAATCCGATTACATTTATTTTGATCTATTCTTTTATAAATTTTGTTAGAATTTACATGAATCTAACAACTTAATATATTTACACGGCATAATTTGTGACAAATTAGCAGGAAGAAAATTATTTTATTAATAATTATTGATAAATTTAGCATTTATAATAATTAAGGGAATTTAGTAAACTTATCAGTTACTATACAGTACCATACCGTCAAATCAAACAATAAAACTGTTATTAAACAACAGTAAACGATACAGTCCATCCAAACACTGTATTGTACTATATTGTACAGTACAATACCATACCATACAATACAATACCTATTATGAAACCATGGGAAATCAGCATCCAAACAAAGTGTAAGAAAATTTTTATTAGGGGTTTATTTTACCAAATTAGCCTTATTAATTATGCTTTGAAAATATAAATTTGAGTATATACACTTTGTTTAGTCATTTAATGATAAGGAAAATATTGGAAGAACATAATAATATTCTCTTGATTTCATAAAAGGGACAACTAAATTGAAATAAATATTTTTAGAAAGAGGGCCAACTATTTTGAAACAGATGGAGTAATTTATTTCGGGATTAGAATTTCGAAATTGTAGTATTATTTTTATCCATCATGAGGGTGAGATAGCTAATTCCGAAATACTCCCTTCATTTCAAAATAGTTGGCCCTTGTTGACTTGACACTCCCATTAAAAATATATTTATTAGGAGCTTATTTTACCAATTTAGCCTTATTAATTATGCTTACAAATTTGAGTATATACACTTTGGTAATCATTTAATGATAGGGATAGTATTGGAAAAACATAATACAATTCTCTTAATTTCAAAAATGGGACAACTAAATTGAAACGAATAAGTTTTAGCTATAGCATCGAGATAGATTCTATAAAGGGAAGGGCGAACTGCCTAGCAAAGAGAAAGGGCGGAAGGGGCCCTCGCTAGGAGTTAGAATTCAGAATATCAAGAAGACGGTCACTCTACTACTATATACTACATTTAGACTTCTTCCATCAGTCCCTTTAGAAGTAGGGTGAGTGAGTCCGTTTCTTTCATGTGAAGGATGCCTCCGAAAAGAATAGAACATTGTTTCGCTCTGTTGGAACCTGCACTATGAGCAATAAGTACAAAAAAATTGCTTGGAGTACTGACCACACCGAGGGACAGGCCCTGGCGAACCCGTAGGTTCCTGATGCTATCCGCCCGCTAAGCGGGCGGTTAGCGGGCGGCAGGAGCAGCGGGCTGGGCCGATACTGACACTGAGAGACGAAAACTAAGGGAGCGAGAGGGGAAACTAAAACGAAACGAAGGGATTAACTTATTTCCCAATGAAACGACCCCCTATGTTGCACGAAGTCTCCAAATGTGTTACCACACTCATATTGGATTTCCTATAAATATATTACTTTTGAAGAATCCGACATGCATTTGATTATTAAAAAGGATATACAATATAGAAAAATCGATGAGTTTCATAGAGGTGTGGTGGTTCCATGTGGCGGAGAACGGCGGCGAAGAGCGGAGATTATTAGAGGAAAAAAGGAAGAGAAAATGGCGAGGGAAACTGTGTGTGAGTAGTTGACTGTTTCTATGTTTCATGAAAAATATGAAAATGACATATTTATAGTTACGCTTAAAAGGCTCGTGTGGTACGAGAAATAAGGGATGAATAATTTTAGAATTAATTTTAGGATGAGTTTATTTCATGTTTGATTGAGAAAAAATAGCAGAATAACTTATTATGAGATCAGTTAGTTCGTGATTGTAGTGTTATTTTTATGTACATTGAGGGTGAGATAAAAATCCTGAAATAACTAATCCGGGAATAACTTGCTCTCCAACCAAAAAAAACCCTAAATTGCTTGGACTCTCCAAATATGTTGTCACGCTCGTATCCGATCCTCTAAAAATGCACTAGAATTTGATATGCATCTGATGATATTTTTGAAGAGTGCGAACAACATAGTTACACTAGCCCTCCACTAACTAAAGTAGCAATACAATATGAACACATAATTTTAAATACAATATTTTTTTTAGAGGAAATGAGATTTGTTGTTCGCTACAATTTGAATTAAAGAAAATGAAAAGTATTGTAAATTGAGGTTTATTTTAAGTATATATGTTTTCCTTTAGTTATTGATGTGTCTCATACATCGATTGGCGTGCTAATGGAGTTCCCAGGATGGTAAAGCACAAAAAAGGTGTATTTGGTACACCTCTGTAAAGATTTAGGGCGTGTTTAGTAGGAAGGAAAACAGAAAATATTTTCAATTTTCATATGTTTGGATTGACTTTTTTAAGTGCTTTTTGCATTTAAGTATTTTTTTAAAAAAATTTAGAGGTGTTTGGCAAAGATAAAAAGTGTTTTTAAGCACTTTACTTTAGATTTAAAAAGAACCAAAAAAAAAAAAAGCTAAAAGCCAAAAGTTGGTTGCTACCTACTTTTGGCTTTTAACTTTTAGCTTATAAGTCACTTCAAAAAAACTCATCTGAACTCCCTTTGGTTGACTTAAATGTTTTGGAAAATATTTTTCAAATGGATTTATTTTCCTTCAGTTTAGAAAAATAATTTTCCTACATAAAATAAAAATAAAAATTTCTAAAATTCTCTTTCAACCTCACCACCCAACTGTCATACCCCGAATCCCACGAGGCATGATTGGCACCTGTAGCCGATAAGGCCCGAGAGAACCAAGTTGTGCTTCTATACATTCATATTCTTGCCATAGGAACACTACTATCACATAATAACATGGACGACTAATATGGGAAATTATGGAACATGTGACATTTATACATAGCTACACATTTGAGAAACTTGGCCGTTGAGGCCATCAAAACAAGACTTCATGAGTCACCTTATATACATATACCCACATGCGTCTAAAAAAGCCTCTAACAGATGCATTGACCAAAACAAGCTAAAATTCGGGACAAGTCCCCGCTTTATACACCATGTACAATACCAAAATACATATATAAGTGAGACTCGGAGAAGCCCCGAACTAACTGGAGCTCACCAACGATTTGCAACAACTGGAAGCCTACTATGGAGGCCTACTAGCACCTGCGCCTGCAGCAAGTAAGGTAAATTCCCCAAGAGGGGTCAGTACGAGGAATGTACTGAGTATGTAAGACTATAGGTAAACATCTGAGGTATAAGAGCTTTGATGAAAACAAGTACAAGTGAACATGTTACATGAACAAACTACTATAGTATACAAGTGTGGGATCATGTGCATTACTTTCTTTGCTTCATTTCACATTACTTTACTTCTTCATTATTCATGTGATCATCAATCATATATGTCCGGGCCCAACTGATCAGTGGGAAATAATATTGGGATCATCTCTAGCTAGGCTTATGCCCCTTTGAGCTGCCACCCATAAATCAATAAAGCAGGTTCGTCTCTAGCTAGGCTTACGCCCCTTTGAGCTGCCCCCTGTATCCAATAATCATTCGGGATCGCCCCTAGCTAGGCTTATGCCCCTTTGGGTTGCCACCCGTTCTCAACAAGTGTACATTACTTCAATTCTTTACTTTGAAATTGATACTTTAACTTGTGAGAGATTGGTACTTTAGTGGTTACAATGTTATAGAAACTTTGGAACATTATTGGAACATTAATCAATGAACATGAGTCATGTGAATTACATTTGATCAATGCATAAGGAACATGTGTGTAACAATGACTAACAACCGGGAATGGAATACCTTTGGACATTTCGGAAAGGAACATGTGTAAGGACCATGTGACACTATGTGCCGCAGAATGATACGGAAAGAGTAGCCTTACATACCTTCACTTCCAAGTATGAATAATGCACAAGTCTAGATACGAACACAATAGTCCAGCTTCTTCCTTAGGTCTTTCTCTACAATACAAGTCCGTACCGGAACTTACATTAGCAACTAGTCACTATAAAGGCGTACAAGACGACAATGAACCATGAAACTACCATATAACATCATGTCACCCCTTTACAATACAATCCACGGCATTTTCATATCAACACCACCATAACATTACCCACATTGACCAAAAGATCATATCTCGATAGCATTTCACACCACACTTACCCTTTACGTTTTTCCTTTTATCATTCCGTCGTAATTATTCCTTTATGACAACATATAAGCAAGCATTCATACTTAATACAGTCCAAAACACCTCCATACGATACTTTAACGTCATTAAAACAACACCACAAGTTGATAATTACATCCAAAAAGGGTATCGGGGCTTTCGGGGATCGACTAGAGTCGGGAACATACAAAATCAATTCTGGAGGTGACCTGCGCTGCCACCTGCACACGCAGGTGGATGAAATGCGCGCGCAGATGACTCCTGGAAAATTCCAGGGCCTTCTGCGTTGGCATCTGCGCCCGCAGATGCCCTCGTCTGCGGGGGCGGATGCCCGTTTTGGTTCGAAATGACTTTTTTTGGGTCTTTTAAGGCCATGAATGGTCCATGATCACAATCAAACATATTTGAACATATTTTTGATCCTCCTAAACATCAACATTCAGCCATGGTCTCATAACACAAATAACGACACCCAAAACCACATTTCACGGCCAATACGGCACCAAAACCATAACCAATTTTCACATTATCAACTCCAAATGTTATGCACAAGAATAAAACAAAGTAAGACCATAATCACATGTCAATATTTACCCCACCAAGTTCACTTCCTTCACAACCACAAGTCCATCACCAAGTTTACAAGACAAACCAACCTCCGATTTAAGCAAACATGTAACCTTTCACTTATTGTGAGCTTCTCAATATTCCACCAACATAACCAACCTAACATACACCATATATTATGCATAAAATATATTAATCCATCAATATAAACACTTACCAAGTCTTACCACTTGATGATCTTGGCCAAAGGAGTGATGAGGGTTCTTGAGAGAAAAAGGGCAATTTGTTTTTTTTTAGTAAAGTCTAGAAAGAACATGAGAGATTAATGCAATAAAATCTGATTTTTTTCCTCTTTATATAGTCCCTCAAGTCTCCCTTATCTTTCACTTAGCATTTAATGCTATTTTGATTTGGTCAAATGGAAGAAAATGGAAGAATGGGTCAAAAAAAATTCTTTTGGGCCATGTCTTCTCATGGTTTTTGGGCTTCATTTTGGGCCCAATTGTGTGAGACTTATTAATACCCACATTTTAATGCATAATTCAACAATTTTCTCATGTTTTCATTTTTCCATAAATGTTACGGTTGTCAGCTAAACGTAGGAACGTACGGGGTGTTACACCAACCTCGACCAAAAACCAAACTTCCTACCCGGCCCTGACACGGGACCCAACTCCCAACTCCTAACTCTCGATCCTAACTATGGACCTGACTTTCGACACGAATCCAAAAGCCGACCACGATTTGACTCCCGACTCTGACCCTAATCCAAACTCGAGACTAGACTCCTGACCCAACCAAGAGCCAAACCCAACTTAAGATCCTATCTTGACCTCAATTTAGGACCCGACCCAGACCCAGGACGTTACTACCGATCTTGACCCGAGTTTGGATCGGGTCTCAGGTTGGCATTGGGGTTAGGAGTTAGGTTGGGGTCAGGTCAGGTCAGGTCTCGGATCAAAGTCAGCAGAAGGGTCTGGTTTGTGTTAAATAGTAGGGGTCCAAGTTTGACGTCATAGTATTTGCCTAAATTATATCTAAATACTCTTGGGATAATAATTTCTTCTTACTAACTAGCACCAGGAAACAAGTAAGAAAATCACTTATCAGAAAATATTTTCCTTCATACCAAATGCATCCTTAGTGTGTAAAACAATTTTCGCGATCAAAACGTGTGTAAAGGAACTTTTAATCTAAATGCAGGAGGTAAACTTTTGTATTAAGCCTTCAAAATACAAATTGAAACATGTATAGGGCATTAAAATAGCCATCATGTGAATTATTAGAGTGTACAATACACACCTTTTTTATTATGGTAAGCACATCATATGAATGAATTCAATTGATTATAACAGTTAGGGGCGTCACAATCATTCTGCTTGCTAGGTGATTATAACAGTCAGGGGCGTCACAATCATTCTGCTTGTTAGGCAATCATCTAGGGCCACATTATTATGAGGGGCCTATATTTTTATATATAAATAGATATAATATATATTTTAAAAAAATTATTGAAATCTTCTGTTAGCATAAATATAGCTCATGGGTGAAGCTAGTAAAGCATTTGCTTTAGGCTTTTAAAATATTGAGGTCTCAAAAAATATTTAATGGTAAATTTTATGATTTTATTTTTACTTAAAACAATATTAAAGATTGTAAAAAAAAAAAAATTAAAATTTTTATATATAAAAAAGATCTACTTTTTACCAAATTTTTTTTAGAACTTTGAATTAAATAACTAAAATATTTATATTAATAAATAAAGTTTTTACAACAATATCCAAGATAATGTGTTGCAAACACATGACTAACATCTTATTAAGTAGAATTAATCTTTAGTTTTATATTAGTATGTGAGATTAGTTAAAGGTTTTAAATCATTAAATTGATAAATACACCCGTAAATTTTCACATTTATGTTTCTGGTCACTTTTTGTTCTTCAAGTCAGTTTTCATTTTCTTCAATATTACCCTTTTTTATTTATTTTTAAAATTGAAAATTCCTTTCCAACATATAAACCCAAAATATCTAATAAAATTACAATAATTACATTATTTTCATCTTTTAACACAAAGCTCAACTAAATGGCATGTAGAAGATGCATGCTAAAATACCAACTTATCATCAAACAACCTTAAAATTAAATTAATTTTTAGATATAATAGATAAAGTAGTAGATATTAAGCGGGTCTCTAGTTCCTTCTTTTCTGGGTAGAAATTAACAAGCCAACTAATGAGAGCAAAATATCAGTTAAAAAAAATTAACAGTCAAATAACAATCTTTAGCCAAAAGGGACAATTGGTCATTATGCAGTAAGACCAAAAAGAATAATTATGCACGCCAAGGGCACCTTGTTGTTGCCCTCAAAAGCATTAGCACCACAGAAAAAGATGAATCGTGGTGGCAGCTATAATTGTGAGAGTACAAGCACAACGTGAACCTAGAGCTTCTTCATTTGTATCCTGAATGTTTCTAAAATACAATCGATTGGAGTCAAATGTAGCAACATTCACTCATACTACAAAAAAAAAATGAAGGTAAGTAGCAGAGATTTAAAGTTCAATTTGCAGAGGTTTCTAACCTACGCTATTTGCTTTCATGGAGGATGGAGAAACTCCCGTAGTTACTGTCGCCACAATCAATTTGTGGCAAATTAATGCGGAGGTTTTGAGAATATCCCCAAATTTACTTGTAAACCTCCATTATTTACTATATGACCAAGACTTGAAACGCTCTTGTTTCATCTTGAGTGGATTTTAATTAATCCCTACTTTCTTGAACCAACTTTTTTATAATATAAAATTGAATCTATTTAATACTTGAATCAAACTATCAGCTTAATATTATTTTCATTAGATCATACAAAATATTAAAACAGATTAGCATCATATCATCAAACTCAATTCACCAACAACTAAACACAAATCATCAGCAGTAATATTACAATCTGACTTCCAACAACATCATTGTTACTTTAAAGAACCTAAAAGAAAAAGATACTTTTGATATATTGAGTGTGTTAGTACAATCCATCATTTACTAATGGACAACTAGTTAAATAGTTTAAGCTGAGGTCTTGTCGCGTTTTATTAAATGATTTCTATTAGGATTGCTAGAGCTAGAAGATCTTCTTGCATCCATGGATGAAATGGGTATGCTCGCAGCATCAGTTGGCTGCATTAAAAAAAAAAAAGAAAAAAAAAGAGAAAGAATATAACTATTTTCAGATATTTTGGATGTTCACATAATACTATTCAGATGGTTGAAATGCAATAATTTATGGAAATGTCATACATATTCTACCCGCAACTCAAGAAGTTCAGAAATTAATGCAGTAAGATACCTTCCAGAAGCTCCATCTGGCAAATTGTGATGCAAGATGTAATAGATTTGAAGGTAATCAAGTGCATGTAAATGGAGACATTGTGAAGATTACATTAACTTATGAAACTCATGCTTCAGACAACTTAATTTCCTGAATCCCTACTCTGACATTTACTGAATATTGGGTGCATACTTAGTGGTATAATATATAGTGGAGAAAGTCAAGCAAAGATGATTCTTAATCAAGAATAACAAATGGAATAAACCTCAGTGTTTGATTTTAAATTTTAAGCAAGCATGTACCAGAAATGGTAAAACTTTAATGTCTTACCATTGTAGGTAGAGAAGCAAAGATCCAGACAAATTGTTCTGGTATTGACCCTTCCTTCATTATCATGTATTCTTTGGGAGTATTCAACAATTGATTGTACTTCTCTTGACATCCGAAAGAAGAACATCCAACATCGTTAATTGGAATATTAATTCCACCCATACGAAAATTTAGTCGTCTAAAAGAAGTACTTGGAGTAGCTCCTAATCCCAAACATCTTACCCTTTCGGGATTCTCTTTTCCTAGCACCTTACCAACAACATCATTTGGAGATATTTCAAACTCATCCATAGTACTTTTACTCACTACTAACTCAATTTTTTCCTAGGTACAACGCACATAATTAAGAATTGGACTCGGAACAGATGACATACCTTGTTTTCATCTAGATGCATTTTACTTGGACTCGAAACATATGACATACCATTAAGGAAACAGAGTGCAATCACTTAAAGATCTATCAATGTAGAAGACAGAGAATAACCAAAAAAATACCTGATATTTTACTGACAAAGCAACAAGATTATAAGCGTAAATAATCTTGTTAGTTCCTTAGAAAGTTAAAACCAGCGCAAACTTTAGCTTGAGAGGAAACTCAATAATATGCAAGCATGTTCTAACCAGAAAATGCATCATATGGCACCAACATGATTAAGTGACCCCAATTTTCATTTAAGGGAATCAACATCATTTAAATCTACTTAAGTGCCTTTTATTTCCGAATCACTATTTTATATTGGCGACCAAATCTAAAAGTTAATTTAAATTGGAAGTCCATAAAACTATTGCAATGAGGATATAACTACCAATAGTTACATAGTTCATATAATATTCATGATTAAGTGACTATCTAATAATTCCTCTTCAGAAACTGATTAAGACACATGTGCGAGTGATGTCAATCCAAGAGAAATTCTACTTTATCTCTTTTCTGCAGGTCACTTGAATACCTTTATATCACTTGGATATCTTAATTTGAGATTGATGAATCACCTTGTTGGAATCTGTAAGTTACATCAAAAGGAAGTATGATCATGGCAGGAGCAGAATCTGAATTTATCTCTTGAAATGATACTTCAAAGGTCGATGACGGATACAAACAAATCTCATCTACTTTGCAATAGTACCTTGATTTTATAAGTTTCACATTAAGGATGGACCATTATAAACTAAAAAAGTGATAGCATTCTCATAGGGTTAAAGCAAGGTACAAACACTAAATGAGATGCTACTAACACATTGTTAGTCTAAACTCTAACGTAGTGAATTTGAGCCAGTTCCAAGGCCTTCAATATGTTCGTGTGCCTCTCAATTAAGTTAAATTTTAAAGTAGCTCGTATGGGATAAATCTATATTATCAAATATGTATTGTCGATCCTGGCATATCACATATTGCTTTGGTAGACTAAAGATTGAGCCAATAAATATGTATTGAGATACTACTAACAAATTGCTACTTGAAAGCATATGTATCAAGCCAATATCAATTCCAAGGCACACGCTATTGAGGTCAAATCTCCATATGGAAAATTTGAAGCAATAAATTTTTTATTTTGCTCGAAATATTGTTCGGTATTCTTCTCATTTAATTAATATAGATTGCAAGTTGTTGTTTTTTTAATGTTGCAGAGGTTAGAACCTCCCTTACATTATCCAATTTTGTAGGAGTTAAAAACTGCCACATAGTTAAGCAATTTGCGGAGGTTACAAATAACCTCCGCAAATAAACCTCCGGCCATTAACCTTCTTTTGTGGTGAAAAGGCAGCTTAAAGCCAAAACCTTAATGACATAACCTAAACGTATTTAATCAAAGACATAATGCATCTAGCTTCATAACAAATATATTTGTTAATAACATTTATTAACATTGTCAGGGGCTTTACAAGAATGTGGAATTTTTGTAGCGGTTGAGGTGTTCAATTGAAACATGACTTAGTTCGAGTGTCTAAATAGAATATTCTGAAAAGTTGAGCACACTATGTCTTAAGCCCAGAAAATAATTTCCATGTAAATACTGTAATCTTCCATAACTTGGCCCTACTTGTTTCCACTGCTGCCTTGGTCCTACATTACTTGTCACATTTTTTTTTTCAACAGTCAAATCAAACTACATATATGGTATACAAGCATGTTGGTCCTAACTTTTTCTATTGTAAGCAAAGGTGATAGAAACAATAGAGGCCTACCTGTTGTCGAAGTTATATATGGTAGGGAACAAACAAGATCACTAAAAGAGCTTTGGTTTAATGGGAGAAAATGTGTTTGTCAAAAGCAGCAGGTGGGTTACATATCACAAACTTGAAGACATTGAACAAAGCTGCAATTACCAAAATTTGTTGGGACTAAGAACATAAACAAGACAGATTGTAAGTGAGGTGAATACACTCACATTATGTTGGTGTGATACACCATAAATTAAATTACAGTTGAAAATATAAAATGAATAAAAAAAAAAAAAAAAAATATATTCAAGCTGAGGCACGGATATTTCGTTCTCTTTAAGGACCATCAAGCTCATTGCGGCATAATCTAACACCGATCCAGCAGCATCACTCTTGACTTGTCCCCTCCATGATACAACAACCCAACAACGTCGTACAACTCAAACAACTCCGGATTAGTTGATGAGTCCAAAGCTCCACCAAAAGAACACTTTCCTTCAACATATAATTACTCTCTTTTTGTAGAGTGAATACAGTTAAAGAATTAGAATATTTTATTTGTCTCAACTCTCTCTTTCACTACACTAACCTCAAATATAAACACAATATATATTCACTTATCATCCTTTTCTCTCTATATTTCTAGTACAAAACACCAAGTAAGATCACCACCATTTATAGGTGAGAAAGTCTTTCTTATAATGAATATGGATAGTAAAGTGGGTAGATGAATGGGATAGATATTGCGTTAAGTTACAAGAAACTAATGGCCATGAAGTTACAAGAAATTAATGATCATGAGAGTTACCGGAACTAATGGTCATATCAGTTACAAGAACTAATGGTCATCTTCTACCACAATATATACACACTAACATATACACTTAATATATTATTTTAATAAAAAAATGCATATTCACCATAAGTAATATTCCTATACCGTAAGGTCATATCTTAAAGGGTAGAGCTAGGCAACTATTCCTATACCGTAAGGGGTCGTATGATAACTGGTTTGAAAATGAGTTATGTAAGTGTTAAATCATGTATAAGTAATACCACGTTCCATAGCTAGTTAAGAGATAAATTATTCATGTATAAATTAATGCGGTGTTTAATTTGCAATTCAGAAACCCGCATAACTAATACATACATAAGTTATGAGGGAATCTATATACTATTTTATGTTGTATGGAAGGTGAAATAACTAATACATGAATAACTAAGTTCTCCATATCTGCATAAAATAATACATTCTCCATATCTGCATAAAATAATACATAAATCTCTCATAACTAATACGTACATAATTCTTACAAGCTACCAAACGACCCCTGAAAAGCTAGTTGGATGATGAGGAAAGTGATTAAAGCAAGAGAGTATCTACATCAAGAACAAGAATTTGCTAGTGGAAACAAGAGCATGATAAGGCATATCTACACCAACATGCTTGGTGACTAATCAAATATGACAAGAAAACATTTGATATGTAATAATAAGGCAAGACCAAAAGATAATTTTTTACATTATGGGTCCATCTTCATGTACACTTACTGTTGAGAGGCTCATTAGATGGGGAATGATGGTGGATCCAATTTTGTACTATTCAATAGTTTTGTTGAGTTTTGTAATTACTATTTGGTGATTAATACAAGTTTTTAGTTACCAAAAAAAAAAAAAAGACAAATTACATAAACTTTGACCAACGTTTTAAGATGTATTTTTTCACCTAGAAATATTTAAAAAGTTGCATCTTATATTATTTTTTGTGTTGTTCTAGATTACCTAAATTTTTATTTTTAAAATATTAAATTAATCTAATTCAATTTAATTTAAAAAATTAGTCAAATTAACTTTCGAAAAAACTAAACATGACAATTAGTTTGGGACGGTTGAAGTATTTGTTAATCAAGAAGTTCATTGAGTTTTTACTTGCTAATTGTTTCATAACTCAAATCGAACAAGTCCATTAATTAAAAAGTAAATATGGCAACATTTATGCTTCTCGTTTATATGTTGTAAGCTGTAACATAAGTAATGAAACAATTAAAAGGATAGCTATAACGTATAAAACTTGATTTAAAAGAAAGGGAAAAATTGATGAACATTATATGAGTTATGAAATATAAACACTTAAATCCTATTAACATACATATGTTAAAGAACTTAAAAAAGGGAGATTAACCAAAAGAAAACTATTTCATCCGTTTCATTTTACTTGACCCCTGTTGACTTGACACACCCCTTAAGAAAATTTAATTGAAGGTATATTTTACTAAACTAGCCTTATTAATTATGCTTTGAAACTCTGAATTTGTCAACTATTACTTTATGTAGTTATTTAATACTAAGGGTAGAAAGGAAAAAATAGAATAAAATTCTCTTAATTTTATAAATTGAACAAGTAAATTGAAACGACTATTTTTAGTATAGGGTCAAGTAACAGAGGGAGTACTTAATTTTTTCCTACCTAGAAACAAATAGCGTTTGATTATTTTAACTATTTTTCCGTTCATTTTTACTTATCCAGATTTGACTTGGCACACATCTTAAAGCTTCATAAATAGAATTACAATTTTATTGTATCACCCTTTGAATATAATGAATTCAATATATTGAAAAATGACTATAACTAATAATAAGGGTAAACTAGAACTAAGTGATCAATTATCTCTTAATTTTTTAAACTAGACAAGTAAAAATGTACATCTATTTTTATTATACTAGACAAATAAAAATAAACGGAAGAAGTCAAAAATTTCCGTTTAATTAATTAAACTTATATACTATCAAATGCATTTATCTTCCTTAGAGGGTTATTCATAGTTCGTGACACTTAATAACCTTCAGTAAAATTTAAATGAACTTACATTTAAAGTTTTCAAATAAATTATATTTAATTATCCTTTAACTTACAAATTATCTAAATTTACCCTTTTATGCGGTTGTCGTTAGCCTAGAAGGACCAAATTGAGTCATTTTAATATTCCCTGTTTCATTTTTTACTTGACCATATACTAAACATATATAGATGTTTCAATTATTTGTTTATTTTTGGGAGTTTTATTACTTTTTTCCATACTATCCCTACTACTTCCTTCATTTCATTTTACTTGATCCATGTTGATTTTGCCAAGTCAACAAAGATCAAGTAAAATGAAATGAAAAGGAGAGAGCAATACTTTATGTAGTCATTTAATGATAGAAGTATTATTGGAAGAAAATGATAATTTAACGATAGAAGTATTATTGGAAGAAAATGATAAACTTCTCTTGATTTGACTAAGTAAAAATAAAACGGAGGGAGTGTTAAATAACTACATAAAGTAACAATAGGTCTAAATTAGAGTTCTAAACTGTCATTAATAAGGTTAGTTTAGTAAAATACATATCTAATTAAAAAATTTAAAAGGATATGCCAAGTCAAATGAAACGTAGAGAGTAATAACAAGGATAAAAATAACATTTTTTTTGGTAACTAACAATTTTATTAATCACCAAGTAAATATTACATAGCTATGACAAGTATACACCCTTGTCAATATCTCTGCTTAGGACTACCAACCTAAAAGCTGAAAGACTACAAACTAAAACATAAGCTACTGAATAATAGATGCAGTCCCTTTAGCTGCTATAAGTGTTTGTTTGGACTGACTTTTGGCTTTTGAATTATAAGCTAGAAGCCATAAGCTAGAAATTCCAACTTATAGTTTTTGACTTATTTTTAGCATTTTAAGCCAAAAGTCATAAGTTAAGATTTCTAACTTATGACTTTTGGTTTTTTTAAAAACATTTAGCTTAAAATTAAGTGCTTATAAGTATTTTTAAAATTTACTCAAACACTTCAAAAATGCTTAAAAGTCATTTTTGGCTTAAAAGCACTTAAAATAAGTCAATCCAAACGGACACTAAGATTACAAATATAAGCCACCTCTCTAGCTATCTTTTCTCAGCTTCTACATCTTTGCTCAAAGATCCTTTGGTTCCTCTCAAGCCAAACTGCATAGACAAATTCAGCATACTATAGTTTGAAAATTTGAGCCTGAGTAGATTTTTCCTTCCCTGCTTCGATGATCTGCTCCAAATACTGATTCCAAGTTGAATATGCTTGATATTGTCTCTTGGACCACCTCATTAGCTTGCCCCAAATAGCCCTAGTGAAACCACATTCAACAAATAAATGATTTTTGGATTTTGCATGTTGTTTACACGGAACACATGTAATCTCTACATCAACACCTCATCTGTTTAATCTATTTGTAGTGAGTAGTATATCTTAGAGTTGGAGCCACATTGTAAAAACAGCCTTAGATCTAGCTTGATTGTTGAACATTAGACACTTTCATTGCACTCTTGGAGCTGAACCTAATAAATACAAGTAGATAGTTCTGATAATGGTCTTGCTACCATAGGTTAGATGTTGTGACTGCTCAAGTAAACTTCTTGCCTCAAGTATACTCCTCACCATCCAACATGTTTGTTGCGTAGGCTTAGCTTTATAAAAAGCATGCCCCTTCAGATAATATGTATGAATCCACCTTATCCACAATTTATCCATTTTGTGCTCTAAATCCCAACATGTTTTAGCAATAGCTGCCTTATTCCACAGAGGTAGGTTGGTTAAATTCAGACCACCAACTGATTTAGGAGTACAAATTCTTGACCAAGCAACTAAAGCCTTTTTTGAAATAACATTTGAACTTGTCCGGATAAAGTTTCTACAATATGACTCGATTACTTTAAGAACAAAAGCTGGTATGACAAATAGTTGAGCACAATATGCTTGAATGCCAAAGATAACCATCTGTACTAACTGGACACTGCTTACATATGACAAGTTCTTAGAAGTCCAGAATGATATTCTAGCAGTGATCTTCTCAATCAGAGGCAACCATTGCACTAAAATCATTTTCTTGCTAGAAAGAGGTTCCCCCAAAATACTTGAAAGGTGGTTCCCCTAGAGAAAAAACAAAAGCAGATATAATTATATTTTGTTCAATCACAGTAGTACCCCCAAAGTAGACAGAGCTTTTAGTAAGGTTAGCCTGTAAACCAGAAGCCTGAGAGAAGATGGAGAAAAACTGTTGCATCGCTGTGATAGAGGATAGGTCTGTTTTAGCAAATAATAGCAGATCATCTGCAAATCCTAAATGAGTTATCCCTAATTTTGCATATCTTGGATGATATTTAAACCCCTTGTAATGCTTAGGACCACTTAAAATTTTTCTTAAGTACTCCACAACAATGGCAAACAAGTAAGGGGATATAAGATCCCCTTGCTTAAGTCATCTTGCTGCATCAAAGGGTTCTGTAGGCTCACCATTAACCATAATTGTTTAATTCATTGTTCTCACACATTTCATCAACTATCCAACAAATCTTTTAGGGAACACCAAAGCTACCAACATTTGTTTCAGGAAAATCCATTCAACAGAATCATATGCTTTTTGGAGATCAATTTTGATCACACACCTTGGAGAAGTGTGTTTCCTTGTGTATGCTTTGAAAAGTTCATAAGATGAGATTATATTATCAGAAATCTTCTTTTTAAGGATGAAACCAGCTTGAGCTTCACAAATGATCTCAGGCATAATAGGCTTCATTCTAGCGACTAAAATCTTGTCTATAATATTGTAAACAATTGTGCATCATGCAATTGGCCTAAATTCTTTGACAGTTGCAGGACTTGCAGCTTTGGGAACTAAAGTGGCACATGTATAATTAATAGCTCTATATAGTTTACCTACAGAAAAAAAAGGACTTAACAGCATGAAGAACTTCATCTTTCACTATAGGCCAAGCTTTCTTACAAAATAGAGCATTGTATCCATATATCCCAGGTGCTCTATAATTATCAATAGAGTTAAGCCCTTCAATGATTTCAGCATCTGTGACCTCAACACAAAGTTGCACCTGTTGTTGATGGCTTAAAATTGGTCCTGCCTTCATAATATTATTATTAACAGCAGGCAATTGATGTGCTGCATACCCTACTAATGATTTATAGAACTGTAGAATCTCAACCTAAATATCTATAGGACTTGTGAGTTTAATACCTGTTAGGGATGTGAGCTCCAGGATCTGCTTCTTTTGAAACCTCTTTTTAATCATTGAATGAAAGTACTTGTTATTACCATAACCTAGTTGAATCCATTTGTCCCTGGACTTTTGCTTAAGAGCACTTTCTTCTACTAAAGACCATCTTTTAAGCTTCTGAATAGAAGTTTTCTCCAATTCTAACAATGTAGCAGTAGCCTGAGGGGTGATTTGACTCTAAATCTCATGCAACTCCAGCCTTGCCTTCTCAATCTTGAGAGCTAAGTTGTGGAATTCAACTTTGTTAAGTACTTTTAAAGGATGTCTGAGAGCCTTAAGTTTCAACCAAATATTCTTCATTGGCTTATGATCCAGTTGGCATTGCCACACTTCGTCCATTATCTTCAAAAAAGAGCTATAAGTTGCCCATATATTAAAAAATCAAAAAGGGGCTTTCATTTGTTCCTGGACATTAGTTAGATGGAGGTGCATATGAGCATGATCTAAAATATAAGGTAGATCATACTGAAGAGTCACATGTCCCCATAACATTAGCCACTCATGGTTCCTAAAAGCTCTATCAATCCTGCTCCAAATTCTATCCGACCCTGATTATTTAATAGACCAGGTGCAGTACTCTCTCTTTTAGTTTAGCCCATTCAACTGAAAATCATGTATACATTTAGTATAATCTTTAGTTTCAGCATAAGTCTTTGGATTTTCATATAATCTATCATCAGGTAGTAATAAAGAGTTGAAATCCCCACAAATGAGCCATGGTTAAGTAATCCCATGTGCAATATCTGTTAAGCCAGTTCAAAGATCTTTTCTCTAATCTACTTTGTTATAACCATACACTACTGTCAGCAGGCAATCAAAAGGTTTAGTCCTTCCTTTAACTAAATAATGAATAAATTGAGCTCCATACTGTAAACCAGTAATTGTATAATAATTAGTATCCTAAAGGATCCACACTCTACTATTTTGAGCAGCTTGATAATTAGTAAGTAGTCCCCAACCTGGTGTTATATTATTGGTAATCCTCATAGCATTTGGTTCTTCAACTCTTGTTTCAATTATACCAGCTAATCGAACCTGTTTATTGTGGAGGTATTGCCTTAATTCTTTCTACTTGGACTTCTTATTCACCCTTCTAATATTTCAAAATAACCAATTTATAAAGAAAGTTGAGTCCCTCCCTTATCAATAGGTGGGGTGCTACTGCTAGAACTTCCTCCTTTAAAGACACAAATACTATCCTTCCTTGTTACTAAGCCAAGAGGTGGAAAGTGTTCATGAGAGATCTTAGAGCTCAAATTAACTTTTTTCTTTGCTTTTATGAACAAGACTCACTGTTGAGGAAGCTTCAACCAGAGGATCTTCAACATTACCAACTGGACAATGCTCAGGTTGAGGTGGCTCAGGTTGAATTGGACCCTTATAGTTTGTATAACTCTCTTTGGTCATCTCCTTCTCCTTTCTTGTGGTTGTTGATTTGGGACTGTTGATTCTTTAACTGGTGGGAAAGTGTGACCAACAACAAGACATTTTTGGAAATAAACAGGTTTTCAATCATAGGCTACTAGTTGCTCAAAGCTCTTACCTGCAGGATCCATGATAGTAACTTGTCCAAGTAATTCTTTAGCAACATTAACTTCTCTAAGCATCCGAGCAAAAAAAATCGATGTTTGCTTAGTGGTGCATTGATTAGCAAATAATGGAGTACCAATAACACTTGCAATTCTACTCAAAGAATTCACACCCTAGCAATTCATGGGTAGACCAGGAAATTTTACCCATAGAGGGATCTCTGTAGGAAACTCATTTGAGAAATCAAAGTCTGGGGTCCATGGTTTCAATATAATAGGTCGATTACTGTAAGTATAAGGTCCCCCATAAAAAACCTCATGCATATCTTATTGAGTCCAAAATCTCAAGATATATGTGTAACACCCATAAATTTCCGAATGTATGCAACTAAGTGACGGAATTAATTGAACTTGCAATAAAGGGTATATTATGCATTCAAAGTGTTGGGTTATATTTATATCATGTAATGGACCCAATTAAGGCCCAAATTTAACAAGAAAGACATGGCCCAAAAAGGGAAAAATGACCCATTCATCTTTGACTTCTTAAACATATCATTAAGGACCAAGTGTATGGCTTAGAATGTCCATTAAAAGACTATATAAGGCTCCAAAAATCAGATTTTTAATCATATAAACACCTTGCAATTTCTAGACTTTTCCAAGAGACCAAAAGAAACCATTTTCAAACCCTAAGGCAACTATACTTGGTTGGACAAGATTATCACTTTGCAAGTCTTGGTAAGTGTTTCCTCTTGTATATTACTATATTATATGCATAAGAGGGTGTGTAAATCATGTTGATTATGTTGACAAAGTGTTGAGCAGTCCACTTTGTGTAAAACAGTCCACTTTTGCTAAATCGGTAAAGGATTTGTCGTCTATGTGGTTTGAACTTGAAAGGGGACTTAAAGTCTTGAAGGAATTGAACTATATGGATGAAATTTCAGTATATTTAAGTGTGGTGTTGTACCTAAGTCGTTACTTCTTGTGTATGACTTGTGGAAATATTTATACGTAATTGTGCATGGAACGTTTGGCGTAGTGAAAAGAGAATACTTTCTTGTTATTATAAAGTGAATTCTAAAATTGTGTGGGCTGGTTTTGGTATATTTTTGTGGAAGGTATTTATGTGACTTGATGAGATAAATATGTGGAGTTGTATTGAGGCGGAAATGTAAAGTAGAAACTTGGTGTAAAATCCTATCGGTTTGTGATGTCTACGTTGATGTGTGGACTGTTTTGGTGGTGTGTGGACTGATTTGGTGTTGTTGTTTTGCTAAAGCAGTAAGTTATAGTGTAATGTGGTGGAATAATGTTATTTGGTAGTATAATGAAGGGGGGAGTTATGCACCATGTGTTTTGGAGGTTGGACGGTTTTTACTTTTCGTTAAGCACCTACTTACCGTCTTGTGAACTTGTAATGTAGTTAGTGGTTAACGTGAGCTCCGCTATGTGCTTGTGTAGAGTAACACGTAAGGAAAGATCCGGATTGTTGTGTTCACAAATAAGATTGTATATTCATATTGGGAAATTAAGGTATGGAAGGTTACTCTTTTCGTGTCCTTCTGCAGCACATAGTGTTACATTGTCATTATACTTGTTCCATTCCGAAATATTCAAAGGTATCCCATTTTTGGTTATTAATCATTGTTACTCACATGTTCCTTATTCATTGATCAATTTTGATTCACATGACTCATGTTCATTGGTTAATATTCCAATAATATTCCAAAGTTCCAATAACATTGTAACCACTAATGTACCAATCTCATAACAAAAGAATTAAAGTAATGAACACTTGTTGAGTACGGGTGGCAACTCGAAGGGGCGTAAGCCTAGCTAGAGGCGATCCCGAATGGATATTGAGTACGGGTGGCAACTCGAAGGGGCGAAAGCCTAGCTAGAGGCGATCCCGAAAGTTCATTGGGAACGGGTGGCAACTCAAAGGGGCGAAAGCCTAGCTAGAGGCGATCCCGATTATTATGTTATCTTTCCCACTGATCATTTGGGCCCGGGCATTATATGATTAATGATTGATGTAAAGTAAAGTAAAATAAAGTAAAGTAAAGTAAAGAAGGCAATGTACATGGTTCCACACATATACCTTACAGTGACTTATCTATATTGTTTACTCCCTTGTACTTGATTCCATCACAGTTCTCATGTCTCATACAGTTACTTATAGTCTTACATACTCAGTACATTCTTCGTACTGACGTCCCTTTGGGGACTTACCTTACTTGTTGCAGGCATAGGTACTAGTAAACCTCCACAGTAGGTTGTTGATCATCTGCGGAATATTGGTGAGCTCCAGTTTGGTTTGGGGCTTACCGAGTCATATGTATATGTTGGTTTGGGTATTGTATTACAGTTATATAAAGCGGGGACTTTTCCCGACTATAGGTTTGGTTATGTATCTGTTAGAGCCTTTGTAGACGTTGTACAGTTAAAGGAAGGAATGTCTTATCTTGTTGACAATATGGCCCTAACGGTCAAGTTATATATATATCATGTGTTTTCCATGACTTACGCTATTAGCATCTTGTAGCTTTAAGTGATGATGATGTTCGTTGAGTGTCATACATATGAATGTACATGGATGAAGGTTGGTTCTCTCGGGGCCTCAACGGCTTCGGGTGCCATGTCCGCCCCAATAGGATTTGAGGCGTGACAATATGAACCTTCTTCATGGAGAAACAGATCAGGCTTTGGTACCCTCCCCCAATTCAAGTTAATATACCTCTTCATAGCTGAATAACCAGGCATTGTTCTAATAAAATAAGCAATAACAACACATCTCCACTTAGCCTCTTCTGTTTAATATCATCTTCTTCTAATTGAACAATTGGTTGCCCATCCACTAATTGGGGAGGATAGTAGGCTAAGTTCATACCATTTTCAGCAGCTCTATTACCAATTATTCATTGATCCACGCAGAGCGAGCAGGTGCCACACCACTTTGCTCTAATTTCTCAGATTCAAGTCTAGATTTATCCCCTATATCAACTGCAGATACTGCTCCAAAGGGAATTTCTTCAACTGGTACTGTTCCATTGCCTACAGGCCTCTTCAAGGTTGCTGGTGAATTGTCAGTTTGGGTCTAATGAGAGAGCATAAGATCTGGAGCTATTCCACTAAGATTAAGCTTCTTCACTACACTACCTAATAGACTCTCTGATTTCATCTCAGATTCTTCCATTGGTGTGACTGGTGTACTCTTAGTCCTAGCTGGTGGGTTAGTAGTTGGTTCCAATCGTGCTCCAACTGAGCTACCAAAGGTAGCAATTAGTACTTTTCGTGGTCGTCCGCGTCCTCTATTGCCTTTGTTGCCTCTACTTGCCATGGTCGACGCCTCGGCGCCCATTGACTAATGTGAGCTAAGAGCATGACAGAGAGCGTTTTTTCAAGTTTGTTTTAGTAATAACATATTTGAATTTAACATATTCTTTTTAATAAAGAATAAATTACTCTAAAAATATTATATAATTTAGAGGCAAATTTGATCCGTTTCAGAAACTAAAATTACATTTATTACATTTAATACATTTAGATCTATGAAAATAAATAAACTAAAGGGCCTATAAAGCCCTTTGTTTTCTCCGAGTCTTTCTCTTTTCTCTTCATTAGCTTCCACTCTTTATTCATCTAACATTTCTCTCTCTAAACAAAAACAAATTCCAAAAAAAAATTGTAGTTTTTTTATCCTCTTTGTATTTGTACAAAATTCTAGCAAAAATAAAATAGGTTAATTAAAGAAAATTCATAATATTTGCCAAAGAAGAAGAGAAGCTTAATGGGCTTCCAAAAATTGTTCTTCTTGTTTCTCTTCTTCCTTCTTGTTGGCTTGGCTTCCCCTTCTCCATTCTATATCAAACGTAATTAAATTTATTCTTCCATTATTTAATTTTTATTAAATTTTTTATGATCTTGTTTTCTTTATATTCAAATTTTGGGATATTAATAAAAATAAATGTTCTTGTTTTTTTTTAATTGTTTGAAGATTGAGACGTAATTATTATTGTTGTCGCTGTTGTTGTTTGAACAGATGATGTGTTTGAGGCTCGTGTTCAGACGGGACGTGCCCTTCTTCAACAACAAGGAAGTTAGTATTAATTTAATCCTTCTATTATTATTATTAATTATTAATTATATTTCTTGTTTTATTCTTCTGTGGATTTTAAAAATGTTATGTTCATGCAATTAATTTTACGAATTGATGTGTTTTAGGCTTCTTTTGGCTTGTTTTTTCTTCAAAAAGATTGATTAATTTCTCAAGAAATATTGCTTCTAAGAAAGATTTGAAACTGATAACTAGGTGTCAAATGAATAAGTTGAAATGTTAGAATTATAATCGGACATGTTAAAATGGTTTGAGCCATAATTCATCCAATGTTTATTCAGGTCAAAATATTAACCGGAATTGATCCATGAATAAAAGTGAAAATTGCACCGGATAGCCTATTTTATATGTGTTGTTCAAGTTATATTTGAACATGTACAATCAATCTGAAATTTGGCTTGGTAGTTCAAATTTCAAATATATTGTTTTGAAGTTAGGGACTCTCAAGCTACACTATATATTCAATTGCCTGAAGTTCGAACTATACAAGCAATCTGAAGTTTGGCTTGACAGTCCCTAATGTCAGACTGATATGTTTGATGTTGACCCTAAAGCCGCAACACATTAAATATTTCGTAATTCTCGAATATGTCTTAAATAGAGATCCTCAAATCGGTTATTAGTGCACTTACCCCTAAATTAATATATGCATTTAGCCCAATCCGCTCAAGTTTGAACAAGATGAATGAGTTATATTTTTATGGACTAAATTTAATACCCGTGTGCGCCGGTAAGTTTCATTGGCCTCTAATCGTGTGTGTTGGCTTCTTTGTTACAAATTGTGTCCTGACTCATGTGGTTTCTTTCTGTATTTACTTCATTATATTTTGAATCGGACCCTTTAGTGAAAATTCCAACTCCTCATTAACCTGATATTTTTTTTGTTACAAAGATTGTCCCATTGATTTTGAGAGGGAAAACTACACCATAATAACTAGCCAATGCAAAGGACCTCATTACAATTCAACAATATGTTGCAATGCATTCAAGCAATTAGCATGCAAACATACACAAGAGCTAAATGATGTGCAAAATGGATGTGCTGTGACTATGTTTAATTACATTAATCTCTATGGCAAATATCCACCTGGCCTTTTTTCAAATATGTGCAAAGAGGACAAAGAAGGTCTAGATTGCAAAAATGTTACTCAGCCTGAAGTCAAAACTGATGAACAAAAGAGCAATTCTTCAAAAGGTACTAAATATTCAACAATTCTAATGGTGATAACCACTTTTCTAATGATAATAATGATGTTAAATATATGAATGATGGATGATATTGATTTTTTAAGTTTTTTTATTTTGGTCCTTTTTTATGTAATACTTTCATTTACATAAATATACTATTATAATTGGGACCTGTAATAATTATTTTATTAACGGGTGATTTATAAAAGTGGCCTTAGAGGTGGGTGGTCTTAAATTTTGTTCTCGTTTGTCCTGTGGGCAAAATTTCAAGTGTAAAAAGTTTTGTTCTTGAAAGTTTGTCTATGGGGCAAGCGGGTGTGTCAAAGGTTCAAGGCCACCAATTTTCAAGCTAAGGTCATTGGTTGTAGTTTCCTATAGTTCAATATTTTTGCTTCTCCATAGTGGAACTTTTCTTTTTATTTATTGCTCTTGTGGGAGTTTCTTGTGATTATTTATTTTATTATGAGAAGAAAGAGAAAAGAAATCAAATTCATTTATAGACGAACTTATCTTATATATACTGACAGTATGAAAACCTCTTATGAGAGAAAAAAATGGTGGCAATCACATCGAAAAAGTATAGGATCACAACGTGATTTGTGCTCAACTGCGAGATGAGGAAGTGAAGAGAAATTAAAATCCTCGAAAAATGTAAAAATAGAGAACGACATAGTAAGTATAGGATCTTAAATTTTTGATATAATAATTGTTAGTTGAATGACAATTTAAGAAATCAACTTAGAGTATGACATACGATCGAGAGAAATAAAACCTTGCATATCAAGTTATATTTTGACTTTATTCCAACATACTAAAAAGTGTCACTTTGAGATGTAAAGGCTCACTTACAAAAGCGACTTAATTACGTGATTACATATGCAAATGGACTCTAGCTCTACAAAATTATTTGAATTCAAATTGTTTTATAAGAAAATTATGTCATTATTTGTGGGATAATTATCAATTAAAGTAAATGGAGAGATTGCTAATCCCTCTCAACTATGAATCAATGTCGAATAGGATGTGGTTGACTCGATATCCATAATATATGCAATTGTAACTTTTTTAACTAATTAAAACACCAATTTTAGGTCATTCCTTTTTCTTCTTTTTTTTTTCTTTTTTTGTGGTGTAGTGTACTCTATCGTCACAATTCTTTTATGATCAATAATTTATCTTTTAAGAGATGACCAAGCCAAAAGAAATAGTCTTTTTAATAACGATGAGTCGATGATGTAGGAGCTTGCGTACACCTCATTGGTATCTCCTATCTCCTGTTTTGAGGGAAACTCCGCCTATAAGGTTAAGACAGATAAAAAGAAATAATTTTACTTTTATATAGTTACGAAATTAAAGAATATGAAAATTGAATGAATAAACTTGTGGCGCAAAATAATAGTAGAGCCAAATTTCACTAAGGAGGTCCAAAATTTTAAAAAAATACACACACATAGAAGCAAAAGGGAATTCAACAATTATTATATTTGAATAAATATAATTTCAATCATGTATAAATAAAGTAATTTTTTGAAGGAGATAGAGTTTATCCGAATTCCTTCAACCCTACTTGGCTCCGCCCCCAATACAAAATTGGGTGAATTTTTGGTAGAAAAAGACTTAACCAACACGTCCCATCCTACTATATCGTTCTATTGTCTTTTTTTTAACCCCTTCCTAAAAACTTCCACTTTTTCGCTTCTTTGGTGACTCAAACTTACGACCTCAAAATTAAAAGTGAAGTGTTCTTACATCCGAACAACCCCTCCTATCACATCATACTATTGTCATTTCCAATCACCTACTCCCTCTGTCCCAATTTATATGACACACTTTTCTTTTTAATCAGTCCCAAAAAGAATGACATATTTCTATATTTAGTAACAATTTAACTTTAAAATACTCATTTTACCCTTAATGAATTGATTTACAATCACACAAACATATATGACTTATTTTAGACCATAAATTTAAAAAAATCTTTCTTTCTTTCTTAAACTTCATACCAAGTCAAACTACATCATATAAATTGAAATGAAGAGAATAATATTTTTTGGTTGTTGAAATTTATATTATAATCTTTCATAATTTTCATCTCATTTTATTGACCGTCATTCAATCTTGGATCCTAGGCTTAAATAATATTCCCATTACAAAGCAAAAAGAGTAGTAGAAAAATCTTTATTTCCCCCCACCCACGCCCCACCCCCACCCCCACGCCCCACCCCCCACCCCCACTAGAGAAAAAGATAAAAGTAATTGGAAAGCAGACGAGAAATGCATTATAGAGTTGAGAATATGCAGAAAAATATTCGATGGGCAAGTTGTCAACATATAAATTGTACGATTTAACTTTTAGGTTTTACTATTGAATAAATTACATTTTAGAAGTTATGAATTTAGGTCTAGTAATTATAATAATTTTAGTGAATTTTTATACATAAATTTATATTTCACGCTAAAAATATGAATTCAGACGATGAACCGATGGTATAAGGCTGCATCCATGCCTTTGTTGTTAAAACGCTATACTTTTAGGGGTAGTTTCGTAGAATATATTAGAGATCCACTATGCGTGAGTCCGAGGAAGGGTCGGATCGCAATGATCTATGATACGCAACCTTATCTTACATTTCTATAAGTGGCTGCTTGAACCCGTAACCTCCTGTTCATATGACATCAACTTTACCAGTTTATTCAAAACTCCCCTTCAAACTAATCAAAGAATAAGAAATTAGCATAATTAATCCCGATATAACTCATTTCAACATTATTAATCTTAGTATCACTAATACACTATATCCAATACTACTATTCTTATACATTCTATCGAACGACTCTTAAGGGTGCATTTGGTAATTCACTCTAAAAATAATCTTGGTCTTGTTGTGTGTGTAAATCACAACCCACATCACCACATGCTATATGAAAAAACAAAGCAACTTGTGACGTCGACCGCCATTGTGACTTGAAAAACAAGTCACAATAATTGTTTATTACACCAAATTCAACAAAATCTGCTATGTTTATATTTTTTGTTTTGTGGTAATTAATCAAGCCATTTGTCCCAATTACTCCCTCCGATTATTTTATTTGATCTTCTTTCAAATATGTTTGTTTCAAACTAATTTTGTCCAATTTCATAAATAAGAGTGTTTTATTATTTATTTTTTTTCATATTACCCTCAGTATTAAAGAACTAAAGAAAATAGGCCCCAACCAAATTTCCACCTCAACTTTGAACAATAATCAAACTCCCTCATTTATCCTAATTAAACCTTTAAAATGCCTATTGTACCCTTTCATTATCAACTTCTTCTTTTTTCTTCTTTAAAAATCATGATTTTTTTATTTTTTTAAATTCTTGTAATAAATTTTTTATAAAAATATAAACATTATCTTTTGGGCAAAAAAAGTGAAAAATAGTAATTAAATATATAAGTTAATAATGTTCTGTAATGAAATAAATTAGCATAATGAAAAAATTAATTTTTTTAATAATAATCAAAACTCTAATATTTATTTATACAAGTGAAAATAGCAGGTAATAATAACTATATAAATATATTTCGATGCAGAAAATATGAAATAATTAATTAAATTAAGGGCAAAATTTTAAAGATTGTATTTATTTAGATTTTAAATTATAATTATGTAATAGTTCATTAATGACAATCAAAACTCGTTTATTCATATAAACAATAGAATACCCCCGCTGTTTCATATTACTTGACCTTCATACTAAAAATAGTTGTTTTAATTTACTTGTACAATTTATGAAATCAAGAGAATTTTTTAATATTTTTTTATTTCTGCCCTTAGTATTAAATAATGCATAAAGTAGTAGTAGTCAAATTTAAAGTTTCAAAGCATTATTAATAAAGTTAGTTTAGTAAAATACACCAGCTAATTAATTTTTTTTAAGGGATCTGTCTTATCAAGAGGGTCAAGTAATATAAAACGCATGGAGTAAGAGAGTAGGAAAGATAAATATGTACGCACATGTCTGTACATACATATACACACGATTAAACTTTGTGACAAATTCATAAAAGTATTATACTAATAATATTAATGAATTTAAATAAAACGTTATAAATACCTAGATTAAAAAGGTATTACATAAATATATTTGATATAAAAAGGATAAAATGGACATTACATGTGATAAAGGGGGGAAGGGGGGGAGGGAGTAGAAGTTTGATTATTGTTCAAAATTGAGGAGGGAGTTTGATTTTTAAAGCAAAGGTGGGGGTTAAAAATGATTTTCATCCAAAGAAAATAGTAATAGTTAGATTTAAAGTTTTAAAATATTATTAATAGAATTAATTTTATAAAATACACTTATAATTAATTTTTTTTAATGAGTATGTCAATTCAAAAGAGATCAAATAAAAATGAACAAAGAAAGTACAAAAAGAAATGGTAAACTTAAAGGTAAAGAAATGGTCTTTACCCTTTGGTTCTTTGTCAAAACTTCTGAACATACATACAAATTATACAAAACATGACCAACCAATCAAGGTTGATAATGCCATAACAATCCACCAATTGCATATGTGATCTTTACATACCAAACATAAGAAAATAAATAAAAAAACTCACTTTAAAAATACTTTTCATAAAAAAGAAATTTCCTAATACCAAACAACGCACCGTAGAGTTTAAATGTCAACAAAGGCGAAAGGGTGGTAAGTACTTTCTTCTCATGTGCCTAATAGCCTGTTTGATTAAACTTAAGTCTATTTTAAAGAGTTGAGATGTATGATCAAATTTCTTGAATTGATGCTCTAATATTACAGAAAGTGCTTTTCAAATATATATTTTCGAACAATAAGTTTCAAAATAAATTGTTCTAAAAATTTGACTAAACAAAATACTCTTTTAGTTTTAATATGTTTGTCGAGTTGATTTGGCATACGATTTTACAAAACTAAAGAAAAATTTTAAATCTTGTGATATTAAGGAAATGCAGAACGTACTAGAATGTCTTTTAATCTTGTGAGAAAGTTATAATTAAAGAATTGACAACAAAGAAAAGAGATGTTATTTTTTAAACTGACTTTAAAAAAAAATAAGACAAACAAATTGAAATAGAGCACGTATAACTTTTGGTGAGTAGACTTTTCTTTGGTGAAAAGTAACAAATATCAAAAAATATTTAAAGGAAAAAAATATTAATCCACCAATCAATTTCCCACAACACACAAAAAAGCAAAAAGCTCTCAAACAAAGTCATCAATTGGCTAAATTGAGTTTATACAGAAAATCCATAACAACAACAATTAACCAAACAAAAAATCCCAAAAATAAAACAAAAATAAAATAAACTTCCAGAAAACTGGTATCATACAATAAACTCATATATTTTCCTCAGATAATATTTCCCTATTAAATCTGTCAAAAATATTCTGCCCTTTTTTGTAAACTTATCTGTGAGCTGTAACCAAAGTCTCAATAAACCTCAATCCATCAAATTTTGGAGCAAATTTATCAGATGATTTTGGTTCTCCCAATTTCCTAGATGATTTTTCTTCCTTCTTCTTTGAACTATCATCCTGCAATA
This sequence comes from Capsicum rhomboideum, assembly GCA_031232105.1. NCBI lineage: Eukaryota > Viridiplantae > Streptophyta > Magnoliopsida > Solanales > Solanaceae > Capsicum > Capsicum rhomboideum. Next base: position 4,855,737 of record CP124710.1, on the reverse strand, counting down.
GTGACGGAGCTAGAATTTTCACTAAGAGAGTTTAAAATCAAAAAAAATAAACACACAAACTAGCCAAAGGAGGCTTCAAACATCTAATATATATATATAAAAAAATATATATATATATAAATAGTATAATTTTCAGCCGAAAGGGATTCGGATGAAGCCCTGACAACAAGCTGGCTCTGCCCTTGCCTGCAATTAATCTTTCCTCCAAAAAAATAAATAAATAAATAAAGCTTTTAAACTTTGGGAGAATAGTGTGTACACAGACTTTGTTTATCGAAATTCAAGTGAGAAAAAAAAAAAAGAGATAGCTTTCTTTCCACGCCAAAAAAATTGGGTTAGCAGATTGGAAAATTCTCGAGAAACTCTAATTACATACATTAGTAAAAATTATACTCATTTTTTTAACTCAAAAGTATTTATAAATTAATTTAAATTGCACTAATTCTAGATCAATTTTTCACAAAGGAACAGTTAACAAAATTGGAAAATGTTTTCAATGACTTAGTGGGCGTTTGACCATGTTTCATTGTGAAATTTTAAAAGTAATTTTTTTTTTCAAAGTAAAAAATATTCTTTAAAAATTTAAGTTCTGTTTGCCGAGAATACAAATTGAAGTTGTTTTTGAAAATTTTTGTTAGTACTTTGGCGTGAAAACAGTTATTTGTTATTTTTCAAATTCTTGACAATTCTAAAATTCAACCTCAAAATTCTATAGCCAAATGTGTTTTCTCGAATTCAACTCTGAAAAAAAGTGAAAATTTTCAAGACCAAACGCCTCCCTAAATTTCTAGATCTATAAGTCAAAGAAAGCAGGGGATAAAAGAGAAAAAATTACAAGGGCATAGGTAAAGACCATCTACGGATTCGACAGAACTCAATAATTTTTCCTCAAATAATATATTTACATAAAGAAATTCACTAACCATATCTACGTACTATTAAATTTAGAACCAGTTATTAGCATCTGAAGTCGTGGACCATGCAAAATTTAAAGGAAATTTTTTACCTTCTGATGAGAAATTCGAACTTTGGATGAAGAAGTAGAAGCAGAAATAGCAGCAGCAGCTATGGACGCTACAAATATTCCGGATTTCTTCATGTTTTTTTGGAGGAAAGGTAATTTGTTTGTAGTATTTATTTTTTTTCTTGTTATTTTGGGTTGAGAATGGAGAGAGGAGGGAAAAATTATTGGAGGTATTTATAGGTAAGTGGATGGAATTCGACAGCCTAATATAATGTGGGACCCATGACACTCTGGAACTACGCGGCAACTATTCGGTTTTGCGTGAATTTGTTTCATATTACTTGACCCGTGTTCTAACAGATTGTTTAAAAACTTTTTTGTTTTTGATAACTGTGCTGTTCGGGTTAGCTTTCGCGCACATTGATTAAATCCGCGGGATACTTGTCAACTCCCACCAGCAATAGATATCAGACAGTTCTGTCCACTAAGGCTAAGACAAATGAGAAGAATCACCTAGTGTTTTTTTTATCTCTATTGAAATTCAAACCTTAGACCTCAGGATTTCAACCCACTTAAAAACCTTTTTGACTGAAAATATACTTTATTAAACTAATTTTATTAATAATGTTTTGGAACTATGAATTTGACTTCTTCTTTTTATATAGACATTTAATACTAACGGTAAAGTAATAACTTTCTTCATTTGCTAAAATGATCGAGTAAAATGAAATGTTTTTAGTATAACGGTCAAGTAAAATAAAACGATGGACATACTCCTCTTTCTAGAAGGAGTGTTTTGATTTGGAATATGAGAGTCAAATTTATTAGTGTTTAGTGTGAATTTGGACATAAATTTTTTAATTTCTTTGAGATAAAAAATTTAGATATTATAAAATAAAAAAATATAAGTCATAATAGTTAACAAATAAAAATATTTAGAAGGTATTAAATATGATCAATGAAAATATGTTTTGATTGTCCAAATAATAACTAAGACAATTATTTTGGGATGAGAAATTGAACATAGAATTTTTATTTTCTTTGAGATAAAATTTACATATTTAGAAATTACATAAAAATATAATAAGTCAATAATAGTAAACAAATCAAAATATTTAGAAGTTATTTGAAAAAGTTATTGTCAAAAAAGATATGCTCTGACCGTCTGAATAGTAACTAAGATAATGATTTTGAAACCAAGGAATACTACTTCTCTTTTTTTAACTGTTCAAATAGTAATAAAGGTAAGTATATTTATATAATTTTAGATAATCCTCATTTCATTAAATAATTATCTATTTAAATGTTGTAATTATGATATGTATAGTCCTTAAAGATAAAATGAAAAAAAAAAATTACCATAGTTATTTTATGCAAAACAAGTTACGATTAAAAAAGACTAACCCGTGAACAGGGGCGGATCTAGAGGGGTAGGTGGGGGTTTCCGGGAACCCAGTAACTTTCGTGCGGATTTGTATTTATATTGAGAAATCTAGTAAATATATAAGAATTATAAGTTGGAAACCCACAAATAAAGTATGTTATTGGTCTAGTGGTAGAGAAGGACCTTTCTAAAGCCTTGTAGGCCTCTTGGTTGTGGGTTTCTAATCCCATCAGCCACTACATTTAGTCCAAGGAATCCACAACTTTAAATTCTAGATCCGCCTCTGTCCGTATAGTATTTATTTTAGACTTCTAAAATGACAAGTATTTTGGAATAAATATATTTGTTAAAGATCAATTGAGACAAATACTTTTAATAAGGACGATAACTATCTTGAAATGAACGGATAATATTATTAACAATTTTTTTATATAATAAGAGGGAGTTGCCCAAGCTGAAGCAGGTAGCAGGTCGACATGCCTGCTTTAGCTGCCTGCTTTTGATATTTTCTTTTATATTTCCTCCATTTTAATTTTTTATCTTATTTTTTAAATCTATTATATATTTAAAAATTACGTCAAAATTACTATAAATTATAATAATTAACAACTTAATATATCTAAAAGACATAAAAAATTTGTTGACTCTCAAAATTTGGTCGGTGCCACATAAATTGGGACAGAAGAAAAAGTACTATAAATCACAATAATTAACAACTTAAAATATTTCAAAGATATATAAAAAATTTAGTTGACTCTCAAAATTGCATCGAAGCCACATAAATTGGGACAGAGGGAGCAACATGTATTATTTGATATTTATGTAAAAAATATTATAAATCACAATATTTAACAAGTTAAAATATTTTAAAAAGCTTTTAAAAATTTGATTGATTCTCGAAATTTTATCAGTGCAACATAAATTGGGACATAATAAAAAGTACTTTAAATTACAATAATTAACAACTTAAATTTTTTATAAGATATACAAAAAATTTAGCTGACTCGCGAAATTATATCAATGCCACATAAATTAGTTCAAAGGAGTAACATATATTATTTGAAAATTACGAAAAAAATATTATAAATCATAAGAATTAACAACTAAAAATATTTAAAAATGATATAAAAATTTTGATTGACAATCTAAATTTTCTGATTTTCTCTATATCACATAAATTGAGACAAACAAAATAACTCACACGGGCTCTTTATATCTTTTCTAAATACAAACATTCATAAGCAAATGAATCAGAAATGCATATCTCGTATAATTTAAGATTAATAGCCCGTTTGGCCTAGCTTATTTTTCCCTAAAAGTGCTTATTTTAAAAAATTGAGGTGTTTGACCAAGCTTATGGAAGAAAATAAGTGCTTCTGGGGAGTAAAAAAAGCAGTTTTTTATAAGATAAAAAAAGTAGTTTCTCTCCAAAAGCACTTTTGAAAAAAGCACTTATGAGAAAAATATACTTAAAAGCTTGGTCAAACACTAATTACTGCTCAAAAGTATTTTTTTAATTGTATTGGTCAAATACAAAATGCTTCTCACCAAAAGTACTTTTTGAAAAGCACTTTTGAAAAAAACACTTTTGAAAAAAGCACTTCTGAAAATAAGCTGATTTTAGAAGTTTGGCCAAACGGACTATAAATATGTTTAGTTATATATGATAGGGTCAAAAATTAAAATTTATCCATAATTTAAAAATCAAAAGTACTAATTAAGTATTAACCTTTTTATTTTAAAAAGAATTCCTTCTATACTAGATGAATAACAACGTACGTCATTCACAAGCTCTTTACTTTTTTGTCTTTTATTCATCTAAAAAATATAACCAAACAAAATACTACTAACATTGGTACTTGATAATGGTAAGTCCGTGATAACTTATTCTAGAAGGGTACATGTATTAAAGTTTTTCTTTTTTTTACATAAATCAAATTTGAAATGAAATAATTTCTTATGATCATTTATAATTGAATAGAAGATAGTTAGTAATTCTTTAAGATTTTTTGTAAAAATAACATACAACCAAAAACACATTTAAAAGAGGCTATACAGTTAGACCTCGGTATTTTACTATAACGGCCTGATATACAGTCAAAGTTCTTTATAGTGACAACGTTTGTCCGAAGATTTCATGGCTGTTATAGAGATGTATTGTTATATATGTATACTGACATTCGACGTTCAGATCTAATTTAGTTGTTATATATAAACAAAAGTATGCAAAATTAGAAAGAACATGAATATAAAAAAGGTAAATATTAGTAGCACTTTTATCGTGAAGTTATAAAATAATTGATGTGCACTATTTAAATATAAGTTTTTCCTTTAAATTAGATATCGTACTTGAAATTTACTGTGTGCATGACTTTAATGATGATTACCATAAATATTTTGGTATTTTATTTTGTACATAGTATATTTCTTATAAAATATCATTACATAATATTTGAGTATACTGTTATAGAGAGGTAATTTTACAAAGAGTGTACCGCTATAATAAACGTCATTGCTGTTATAGGTAGAATGCCGTTATAGAAAAGTAAAATATAACATGAAAAATTGGTTTTGGAGAATATCAGACCGTTCTAGTGAAATGCCGTTATAGAGTAGTCTGACTATATATATTTTTTTCTTATCTTACGAAGATATAGAATTTATTTCCAATAATCAATATATTAAACACTTTTTTTTTTGTTGTTAATAGAAGTCTTTCAGAAACGCTTTAATGCCAGTCGGTTTTCCCTTAAGTCACCGAAAGACTCGGAGCTGATGATAGGTTAATTTTTATTTGAATTTTAAAAAACAAATTTACACGTGTATGGATATAATTAGTCCACGATAGCTTTGCTGTGTTTTCACATGTTCAGTTATATGATTTTGTGGAAAATTGTTCATTTGGGTGAGACAGCAATTGAAGTAGAAAACAACTACTCACAAGTTTGACTTCTTAGTAAATAAATAAAAAATTGCAAGGGTGTATGCGTCGTCATCGTTCATTTTACTTGACTCATGTTAACTTAACACTTCTCTTAAAAAAAAAGTATAAATTAGTGGATTATTTCACTAAATTAATGTTATTATTTAATAATAATTCACCTAGTGTAATCCCATAATTGAGATCTAAAAAGAATAAAGTGAACACAGACCTTACTCGTATTTTTGTAGGTAGAGAGATCGTTTACTAAGTTAACATTATCAATTACTCTTCGAAAAGTACTTTACGTGATTATTTAATAAAAGCAGTGATATAACCACATGTAGTGAAAGTTGAATCAATTGAAGTATATATATATATATATAGGTCAAAAATTAATTTTTATACGTACAAATTATATTTGAACACCTTTGATAAAATTATTGACTTCGCTATTGATGACAAGGATATTATTGAAAAAAAATGTTAAAATTCTATAAATTTATATGAACAAATAAAATAAATTTATTTTTAATATAAGAGTCGAGTAATATAAAACGACAAGTATACATACAGAGACAATTCCCTTTCAATCGTGAAACATGTTTTGCCTGTCCTTTTTTAACACAGCACCGACTTGCATGTGATCTTGTCATTCGACATAGGCCAATAATCCAATTTTTTTTTTTTTGGCAATGATTAAGATGATTAGGTTTAATGTTTTTGTACTTTTAAAAGCAATTACATGGTAATTAATTAGCAAGTTAACAAAGTTTATATCATACTTAAATGGCTTATTGCTAAGTATTTGTGAAAATGATAGCCTACCTTCAATCTTAATGCAAGCAATAGATATATCTCGTTGAATAAGTCTTTTTTCGATCACATTGCATATAACGAGAATTCAGCTCCCTCCGCTATATACTAATATACTACTTCGATCAATTTGTTACATTCTAACTTAAAGCTTGCAGGTTCGAATTCTATCATCGCCTAATTAATAAAATATTATTTACTGAAATATATAGAAGGCTGGTCAAAATCAATTATACAAATATTTTTGTTGTGTTGTGTGTACCATTATAAAGGGTATTAATTAGTTCATTACTGCACTAGATATTCGTTCACGTAAACTTTAATATGTGTCTATAAATATATCATTATAGATTTTAGTAATCAAAGAATTAACTACTAGCGTTGTATTTATTATTTGTATGCAATTTCTTTTATTTACCAAGTAATCTATACAAAACAAAGAGGACAAAAATGGGGCTAGTGGCTAATGTTCGGTCTTTAATTAGTTAATTGGTTCCACCTCTTTGTAGGACGATGACACCAATTAATTATAAGGAGCACAAATCACAATTTCTTATACTATTAAATTAAATTCCAACTTAAATCATATGAGGATGTAAACCGTATTAGACTAAGCGACAAACGGAGGCTAGATGCCTAGATCCACTCCCAACCACTCAACTATGCCCTGGCGGGCTGTAATCCTAATTTTGATACGTCCATTATTGATTCTAACATTAGTAAAAATAAAAAAAATAAAAAAATCAACTTCTGCACTTACCAAAATTGACCTCTTTTAAAGAAGAAGCTCGCTGTCACAAAATTAAAATTCTATTAAATGAAAATTAAGACTTTTGGAACAAGAAAGAAACATCTAACAAGAAAGTTGAGGGACCAGATGCAGATATCTTGAAAAGATTTTATATATATTATAATATACCAAGAAATCAGCATGTTTTTTTTTTATAAGCATTAAATCGTACTAAAAGTATAGAATAAAATAGAACATAGAAAACCATCTAACATTTGTCAAACTACATTAATTAACAAATTTCCTAGTTGTTGCACCTTTAAATATACTTCCCAACAAATTATACACCACCAATAGAAATAAACCACATGTGAATAAAGTTCAATCATATACTCCCTCCGTTTCATTTTACTTGGCCGTTATTTACTTGCACAGGCTCCTTAAAAATTCTTTAATTAGACTTCTCATTGGTTGCACACTTCGATAATCACCTAGTCCTAACTAATGCAACATGTACGCTTTTGTTGAATCAAGTGTGGATATCACCGAGGATTATGATGGGATGGGTGAGATCCTTTACTTTTAATCAGAAGTCTAGAGTTTGAATATCTTGATAAGGAGGAGGTGCATGTATAAAGATTTGAAACTCTATTCTTATTTGAATCTTAAGGATAGGATCCTATACTTTATTCTCGATCCCTTTTATATATTTTGAAGAGGAAAAAAATTAAATCTTTCTACCTTATGCCAACTGCCTTTCTTCGAAATTATTTGAACGCTCGAGTTGATTCATCCATCTCGTTTCTTTTCGCAAAACAATTTATCTGAAGGATTCTTCGCTAAGAGCTCCCCGATGATGACAGGGGAAGCAACCCATTTGCTGTGACTGGGCGGCTTTTATTTTCTTTATGCTTTATGCCTAACTAGCCCTAAAGGTAACTTACAATCCTTAAGCTCTTTTGTATACATATCCTCAGGATTTTTGACTTCTTCGCGGAAACAGAAAAAAAAAATAGATACTCATTATTTGAAAATCTCGTGATTTTTGCTTTCTTCTCCTTACATGAAACTTATGCAGTAGAAATTAAAATTAATCGAGATATCAAAACAGATACGAAACACCGAATGAAAAAACTTAAAAAGTAGTCTTAGACATGATCCCTCTTGTCATGAGATATTTTAATTGTAATTCGAGAATAGTTAAACTTAATCCACCAATAAAAATAAACCACATGGGAGTATGCCACGTGCCACACCAACTCCTTTATCAACCATTCTTTTTTATCTTATCGAATCAAATCATCTTGTAGCAATAGTTGGTCATATTGGAGATAATATTACTCTCTTCTTTTTGGTCGGCCAAATTTACAAAGTCAAGCACATTATTGTGCAAAGCTGCTTTGAGACAACGGCAATAGAGTTGACAAAGAAATGTTTAGTTGTTGTAGCCATGGATTTGGAGTAGTGATCAAGGGTCCCCAACATTGAGGTGTTGTGGATTTGTTGGTGTTTCTACCAAGGAGAAACTTCATTCTCAGGATTTGAATTCGCAATCTCGAGTTAAGAGTAATTAATGAATACCTCTTTATCATTTTGCCACACTCATTCATGGTACATGCATAGCTCTCTTTTTATATAGATAAGTTTAACTTCTACTGAGGGGCGGAACCACAACGTTGGTCACAAGTTCAATAAAATTCAGTAGTTGACTCAAATTCGTGTTAAAAATTCCATTTTGTATATAAAGATAATCTATCAAGAACCCGATAAGCAAAAATAATCATGTCAGAATCACAAACTAAGAATATTGGTTATGTTTCTACTTTTATAAACAATATAGTTTGTTCGACCTAAAAAGTACTCCCTCCGTCTCATTTTGTGCGGCTCCATTTGACTTGACATGATATTTAAGAAAGAAAAAAAAGACTTTTGAAACTTGTGGTCTAAAACAACCTTTAGATTTTTGTGTGGCTGTAAATCATTCATTAAGAGTAAAAGAGAAATTTTAAAATTAAATTGTTTCTAATTATATATAGTAAGATGACATTCTTTTGGGGACGGACTAAAAAGGAAAGGGTGTCACATAAAATTGGACGGAGGGAGTAAGTAAAATTAGTAGTACAACATCATATCAAACGTAAGCCTACAAGTAGGGTCTAAAGAGAATGAGATGTATGTAGACTTTGATTTACTCCTACCTTTGTGGGGTAAAAGGTTGTTTCGTGTAGACTTTCGGCTCATAAAAAGTGTAATCAAAGCAGGATTGAGAGGAACATATATAATAACAACAAAATAGAAAGAAGAATAAAGCAAATAAAGCAACAAGTAATAGTAAGATTGAAGAAAAAGACACTACGCAAATACTAACTAATACTACTAATTAACTTCAGAGAAGATGAGAAGATCAGGAGACTATCCCCTGCTTCTCCCACATAAAAGTACGATAATACTCAACTACCTACTACTCTTCTACTCTAATCCTAGACCTTCATGCATGTCTATCTAGGATCATTTCCTCAGTAAATTAAAGATATGTCATGTCCGATCTAATCACCTCCCCTAGTTCTTCTTCAACGTACCTCTACCTCTCCTAAAACCTGCTATACCCAATCTAATAAGTAAAAACTAGTAGTTTAAAAAATAAAATAGAACCTTCTATAACAGGTAAAAATATCTATACTTATGTGTGAACTGTGAAAGAATTTAACATTATCAATGTATGTACATACATTATATATTTTTTTAATGTAATATTGAATTACATGACAAGCACTTTAAAGGCTAGACCAACCAAAAAGATGCAATTTCAGTGGTGGTACACGAGACTATATATGATAATGGTGTATCTCATCAATCATCACATTTCTATTTACTATCATTCATTAAAAAAAAAAAAAAAAAGCAATCAATACTATTTCTGGTCAAAAGACTCTAGAAAATGTAGAAATTATATGGATAAGATATAAAGTAATTTCTTTACTATCTTTAGTGCCTACCAACAGGAGTATGCAATGTGATACAATGGGGCTTTTCTAAACACCTATTTTTATACCCAATAAAGTGTGCAAAAAAAAAAATAAAAAAAAATATACAGATATTTATACTTGGCTCACAAAATTATCTTTTTGGCATGAATTTTTAGGTCAGAAATTTATGAGCCAAAATTTAGAGAATAAAGGCTTTATCCGTGCATTATCTTCACTCACCATCCACAAGATAGATAAGAGGGATATGTATACACTTAGATAGGGTCACATATTTGCATCAAACATATTTGACACCACACATTCAGATAAAAGGAAACATTTTCACATTGCCAAAATGTTCTTGGTTTTTGGGACATAACTCAAACATGATAGTGGCTAATGTGTAATTTATTTAATTACCTAAACTGGGAAATAAAAGTATGAGTACAAGAAGGGACTGTTCTTGCTAAAACTGTGCTAGAACGATTCTTATTGAAAATCGAAAATACATATTCTTTGGGATTTACATGTTATAACGGTATCCAAGATTGACAGTCTGCAGAAGAAGTTAAGTATTTTGTCAAATGTTACGAGCACATCAAGTACATGGTTGACCTCCCGATAGATATGTCTAATCTTCATGTTGCACGTAGAACTGTCATCTAAGACCTGCAATCAAAGATAAAAGGCTGAATAGAATGAATTGGCCAAACCAGGTGTCAATGCCAATAAATTAACCTATAACAAAAGGAAATCAAAGTTATTTACATACTTACATCAGAGGCGGAATCAGAATTTAAAATTTATAAGATAGTAATTCTAGTTTTTCAAGTTACTAAATTCTAAAGTAGATGATATAATTTATACATAGTTAATAAATTTTTTAAGATAAATACAAGATTTGAACTTTGAACTAAAATTATTGGGTTCAACAAAACACGAAAACTCTATACTAAGCTCCGCCCCTGACTTACGTAATCGGATGATCTTTAATAAGAGGTAAATAAAATGTTAAATTGCACTGATATTAAATTTTTTTTATTATATTGATATCGATAAATATAACTTAAATTCAACAGAAGATCACTAGTTCCACGTAACCAACTCATAATTTTGGTTCATGAGACAAAGCTAATCCCACAATTTCATTTATTTTCCAGTCAATACCTTATTTCTTGGTTGAGAGGTGCTGCCAATACCTTTAAAAAAAATAAATAAATCTTGTTTTCTCCAAACAAGCATTCAACCACCATTTTTACTTTTTGTAAACATCGTTTAATTTTTATTTATATATTCATGGTGTTCGAATCACAAATTTTTATATAATCATGCTGTTCGAATCAATTTGTGCATATATATCTCAACTAATTTTACGGAATATTAGCTATCTTTCGCCAGTATATAAGTACTGAGTAATTTTTTCCATCAAGGTTTGGACAAATTAAAAATACTACCTAGAAATTTAAACTTGTAGCCTGTTGGTACCAAGTAATTCTATCCATCAAGATTTAGACAGATCGAAAGAAACTCTGCCTAATATTTTTGCCTTCATTGAAATTTAAACTTGAAACCAGGGACGGAGCCATTCATCAACGAAAAAATAAACTATTATATACATGATTAAATATATATATATATATATATATATATATATATAATAGGTGTTGAATCCCCTTCGGCTAGTTTTTCTTCAAATATTGACTCCCCTTAGTTGAAATCCTGGCTCCGCCTCTGCTTGAAACCTCTTAATTTCTCAATCCACTTCATTAATCACTGATCACAAGCTTAGATGCTAGTTTTCCTAAACATCATACAATTACCCCTTGGTAACACAAGGGAAGAAAAGGCAGTTAAAAATAGGTATGACTAAAAATGTACATGACCTCCTTAAAATTGTTTTGTTGAGGGAATTCATTTCATTTTTCAAACATGATTTTATCAAACTATTTCAGCAACCATTAAATGGCAACCAGTCATGAGAAGATCACTAGTATATTTTCTGTATCATTTGAAGCTAAGTACACTCACACTCCAACTTTCAAGTAAGCATTTTTTAAATCAGTTTATATTTTGTGCCCCTATATTGCTCGAACACTTCAAAATTTCTACTACATTATTTTTTGGTCTAATACGATTTGAGTGTGGGCATGAGATTCACACTGAATTTGGTCGACTTAATTAATTATCTTGGATGCTTTAATTATATCTACAATAATACAAGAATTATAGATTGATGTGGAATTTGACTGCAAATCTGGAACAAGGAAATGTGGGTTGCTTCGCGTAAGACATTGCTTAGGATCAACATGTCACACGGATCTATACATTTTTAATGTATTTTTTAATTTTAAATAATAATAAAGTCATCATCAAAGCTCTCTCAATTCTCAACTCCATTACAAATCAATATTCATTTGAACTAACTTATAAATTTTATACACAGTTTTCACGATGAATTTTTGCTCTTGATCAAATACTGAAAAATAATTTCAAAAGAATTAGATTGAAGGATTTGGAAAAGAAATAAAATCCCAATAATGAAATTCAGACTTATCAACAAAAGTTATACTAGGATGGATAGGATCTCCCTATACTTTATCAAAGATCTCGAGTGCAAATCGTGAAATTTGAATAAAATCATGTTAGAAAACGCTTTTGTAACAAAGGGAAATTGTATTGACATGGAGTAGTGTAATTATACAAGGAGTTCATCATAGAAATATAAGCATAAATAAAAAAGGGAGGCGTGGGGTCGTAGGGAAGAGTTTCAGAGTTAGTCTAAAAAGCAAGTAATTAAGAAAATAAAGAGACAACTTCACGATATAATAGTCCGTTTGGTCAAACTTTTAGAATCAGTTTATTTTGAAAAATACTTATTCCAAAAAGCACTTTTGGTAAAAAAAACAATGTGTGTTTGACCAATAAATTTAAAAAGTACTTTTGAGCAGCAATTAGTGTTTGACCAAACTTTTTAAAAGTACTTTTAAGTGTATTTTTTTTAAAAGTGCTTTTAGCAAGAAACTATTTTTTTTAGTTTCTGAAAAACTGTTTTCTACTCCCTAAAAACACTTATTTTCTCGTTAAAGCTTGGCCAAACACCTTACTTTTTTAAAAGAAGCACTTTTGAGAAAAAATAAACACTTTTGAAAAAAAATAAACTTGGCCAAACAGGCTATAAATCTTAATAAATTTGTTAAAGAATGAGAAAAAAGTCTTACATTGATGATTAATGAGATGCTTGATCTCCTTATAAGGCTTATGCAATCCTTCTCCCTTTGATCTTGCTTTTGGGGTATGAATTAGATCCAAGACCTACTTTTACAAGATTATTTCCTTCTTCTATAGACATCTTTCGATGATCCTTTTTTTTTTTTTTTCTCAATTGAAATGCTAACACATCCATGGTGGGTTGTGCATATACCCTCATATGATTTCATGGCAAACACACTCCTGTTGGGTGCTAACTCATGATACCACATTGTGATCTTTCGTGGGTCTCAAATGTAATTTGACATACTGTCATACGAATCTTTCATCTTGATTACATTTATAGCAGCTTTCCCTTTAAATAGCCTTACATGACTCAAAATCAGATTAGTCCAGCTTCAATATGAGTATAAAAAATCATTGGGAAACAAAAAAAAACAAAAAAACGATAAGACTTTGGAAAACAAAAATGAAGGTGACATAATAGCTAATCTATCACCCCCAAACCCGTGATTTTCACGTTTAAAGAAAAGGTGTCGGTTGGAAAAGAATGAATATTTAAATTTGACTTTTTGTATAACATATATATTAATGAGATAGTTTGGAGAAAAAAATTCAAGTAATAATTAAAAGTTCATTTGATGAATAAAACATCACATAAAAGTATGACATTTGAATAATTAATGATGTATGACATTTGAATAATTAAATCATTTTGGATACCTTAAAAGTTATGAAAGATAAATTAAACAACACTTTTTCTTTTTGTCTAGAAAACAAATAGAAACCTTTGTTAATAAAAATTTTAACCGGTATAATTAATTAATCTATATAATATGTATATAATTAATAAATATATATTATACACTTTTATACAACGATTATACACCAACAAAGGCTACTAACAATTTTGATTAAGCAGATGAAATATTTGTTAGCCGCCTGTGTAAAAACATTAAGGGGTAGTTTGGTAGAGTGTATAAGGATAATGTAAAATATGGTGTAGTAGTAATGCTTGCATTAATAATGCTTGTGTTAGTTATGCTTTCTTTTTTCTTATGTAGTGTTTGGTTTGATGTATTAAAAATAACCTGATTTGCATAATTTCTAAAAATAAATTACTTTTTACAAAAATACCCTCCATAAATATGATGGAGAGGATGTGGAAAAAATTTTGAGGGACAATTGTGACTTCAACCATACTAATGCATGCATTAGAATCCATTGCATTACTAATACCAAAGATTTTCATGCATTAGTAATACACTCCTTAATACACAATAGAGTGTATAACTAATGCAAACATTAGTAATACATAGAATGAAAAATTGAACTAAATAAGGTATTAGTAATACACAAAGTTAATGCATGCATTATTTTTTTTTAATACACTCTATCAAACGACCCCTAAAATCCTTATAAAAATTGTGAAAAATGTGCAATAAGCTATGGTACGGCAGAAGGTCCAATCAATTAAATACGTTGTTCTTTGATTGAGGCCCAAAAAGTTGATGGTAGTTAGTTTTAGAATTTAATTATTTAAAAATATTTCATTTCATTAAAAAAAAATGTAAAAAGGAATAAATGGCGACTAAAAAAGAGAATTTAAAAGAAGGATACATGGTAAATTCGGGTATAATGAGTCTTTGTGCATTGAGTAATTTAAATTATATAGTATTGTTTTTCATTCTTCCTCAAAGTCTTCAAAATATTGATCAAGTAAATTTGAAGTTGTGAAACTCTCACGAAATTTTAAGTTATCAACTTTCAAAATAGTGTATCGGAGTACAAGTTCAGTGAAACAATATATGAGGCGAATATAAAAATGAGAAATGATATAATCTTTAAGGAAGGAAATAATTTAAGTGCGGAGATAGATGATAATGTCACACCTCATATTGGAGTAATGTGGATGAAATGGAGGTTCATATCGGGTATCCTATATGATAATCATGTGTCACCAGGATATAAAAGTAAGTTAGACCAATTGTATTGTATGAGGTAAAGTGTTGATCAGACAAGAAGTCATACGTGTAGAAGAAGCAAAATGAGAATGCTCGGATGGATGTGCAGCTATATTAAGAGATATAAGATTAGGAGTGAAGATATACAAGGCAAGGATGGAAGTGGCCTCCGTGGGTGGACAAGATGAGAAAGCGAAACTGAAATGGTTCAGACATATAAAGAGGAGGAGGTGCGAGAGGTTGATACTCATAGACCTAATGAGAGATAGAGATAGACCAAAGAAGAATTAAGGAAAGGTGATTAAACATGACATGATACATCTTCAGCTTACTGAGGACATGACCCTAGCTAGATAGAAGGGCATGAAGGTGATGATTAGGATAGAATGTTGGGGTAGTTGAGCGATTTCTCTCTTTCTTGTGGAAGAACATGGTTCTAGCTTGTAGTAACTTATTTCCTCCCTCTTCTCCTTTTTAGTGTTATCATTATTATTTTATTATCTAATTCTTCAACTTTATTATTATTGTTGTTCTTTTGCTTTGGTTATCTTACTATATTTTTGTTGTCAACAATATTTATCTTTTCTTCGCATTTTCATCAAAGTTTTTTTCGCCCTGTAGTTTTCAAATTTGTTTTGAAATGTTTTTCTTGAATCGAGAGTTTATTGGAACAACCTCTCTTACCTGACACAAGATAAAGTAAGATAGATGTACACTATATCTTCTTCAAACATTACTGGTGAGATCATATTGACTATATTGTTATTATTATTATGAAGCTTCCCAAACCTATCTTAAACTCGTTAGGATATTTCATTTAAATATTCGAACTAAGTTATATTCCAATCGGACACCTCAACTGCTAATAAATTATTCCAATTAGACACTTTCCCTTGAAAGTTTGAAATTTTTTTTTGATTAACCACATAAAATATGTCGTCTTCTTTAACCATACGAATCAACCTCAAGTAGAAAATATCTGAAATTTTATGGCTTATTGAGGTGAAGGAGTATAATTAAAGAAAATGACATTTTATATTGTAATAGACGAATAAGAATACAGACAAACTTTTTTTTTTTCAAACTTTGAACTGAAAGTTTTTAATTGGGACACTTTATTAAGAGTTGAAGTGTTCAATTGAAACATGACTTAGTTCCAGTTCCCGCGTTTAAATAGAATATGTCAAACAAACTAAGGGGTCATTTGGTGTGGGATATAAGTAATAATAGTTTCGGGATAAAATGTAGGATTATTTCATTCTGCATTTGGCTGGAGGTATTAGTTAGTTTGGGAATTATTTATCCCACCATTTACACCATAGTGATGATATAAGTTATCACATATACATGGTGGAATACCTAATCCCAGTAATAATTATCCCGGGATAACTCTTTCCCGACCAAACGACCCCTAAAGGGCTAACTATGTATTAAGGGATCGTTTGGTTGAAAATAATTTATCCCGAGATTAGTGGAATAAAAATAACACTATAATCTTGAAATGAATTATCTCATTAATTTTATATCAATCAAACATAGAATAAACTCATCTTAAAATTAATTACTCCCTCTGTCCTAATTTATATGACACACTTTTCTTTTTATTCAGTTCTAAAAAGAATGATATATTTCTATATTTAGTAACAATTTAACTTTAAAATACCCAGTTTACCCTTAATGAAATGATTTATAATCTCAAAAATATCTATAATCATTTCAGACCATAAGTTTCAAAAGTCTTTTTTTAAAAAAAAATAATTCGTGTCAAGTCAAACCATATCACATAAATTAAAACGGAGGAAGTATTTCTTATTCTCTTTATACTAAACGAGCCCTAGGTATATTTAGTCGGGCGATAATACGGAATGCAAATGAGAACCCAAATAGAAATGTAGTAGGAGGCTTCCTCATTGCCGTGGAGCTACGCAACCACTATTCCCGATATATATTTTCTTTATTACATTTCTCCATTTTCTCTTTATTATATATATAGACACCAACAAAACCTAGGTGTATTTTTCTCTCTTTCGTTCGTTTGTTTGTTTGATCAAGTAAAGTAAAACCCTAGTATTTCAAAGTTATGGCATCTGGATCATCAGGTAGACCAAGTAATTTTGATTTTGGATCGGATGATATTCTCTGTGATTATTCACATCATCAAGATGCCCTATCTAATGGAAATCACGCTGATCCTCCTCCTATTCCTACCAATCCTTCTGCTAAGGTACTATCTCTTTCTTCTTTTTTTTTTTTTTTTTTTTTTTAAATGATCGTGGTGTCTGGGCCCGCTTTCGTGCAGAGCTATTTCCACTGGATATAACTCTACTACCTGTCCCAAAAAAGAACGTGCTATTAGGACAGATGGAAAGAAATCATCTAGTTTTTTTTTTAAATGATCGTGGTGTCTGGGCCCGCTTTCGTGCAGAGCTATTTCCACCGTATATAACTCTAAAAGAACGTGCTATTAGCACAGATAGAAAGAAATCGCCTAGTGTTTTTTTATTTTGGTCGTGAAAGTTTAGTTAGCCGATTAATTGAGCTACTAAGATTTTTTCGTGTTTGTTGTACTATGTTTTGGATTACAAGGCGTGGAATCGAATTTATACTGATACGATGAAAGTTTTAGTTAGCCAACCGACTGAGCTACTGAGATTCTTCCTTGTTTGTTTTTTATAAGGTGTGGAATCGAACTTTGACCACGAATGTGAGAGTTTAATTAGCCAACCAACTGAGCTACTGAGATTTTCTTGCGTTTTGTTCTTTCTTTCCCATGTGGGATTAAATTATTGTATGGTGGACGGGTTGTGTGTGTGTGTGTGTTGTTTTGATTGACACCATTCAGTTTTTTGGAATTTATGAGGTAAAAGATTGAGAATTTGCTGATGGGTGTTGCTAAAGATTGTTGACTTTGGATTTTTTTTGGGGGGGGGGGGGGGGTAATTGTGGTGTCCAGCCAGCTCACCCTCATTAGTTTTAAAAAAATCCACTTAATATAGAACAACACTAACATATCTAGTGTAATCTCATAAAGTGGGGTTTGGGGAGGTGTACGTAGACCTTATCCCTGCTCTGGAGGTAAAGAGGCTGTTAGAGACCCTCGGTAAAAAAAATGCACTTAATATGTGTAGTTAACTTTATCAAGAATCCAGTAAGTTGCGTTTTCTAGAATCCAACAATGTACATAGTGTAATTCCACAAGGGGATTGGGGGAGGGGGGGTCTAATCTAAGGAGGATAGAGTACACAGACTTTACCCCTACCTTTACTAGGTAGGTAGGCTGTTTCCGATAGACCCTTGGCAAGATAAAAGATGACAAGTAAGCAGTAACAATAAGAAGATAATGGAAGAAACAAAGATGTAATACTATAGATTTCAGAAAAAACAATTGTAAGAATGAAACTAATACTAACTCTGCCTCTGCTTGCACAGGTATCAGGTATCCGGTAAGTCTGTCTACCTAGTCCTAGGGTTGGAGATGGAAACAAATCACTAGTGTTTTTTTGTCTCTGCAAATTGAACCAAAGACTTCTGCTTTCTTGACCCACTTCATGTATTTTTGGAACTTTGGAACTGGCTTTATGGTTAAGGTGTTCCTTTTGCAATTTTGGGGTGTAGTGAACATTATGGTGTCCTTTCTCTTCTCTTGGGCTCAAAGGACTGCTGGTCTACTACGTTTTTTCTCTCTCTCTGTTAGTTCTGGTTTACTATGTACAGAATTAGCAGCTGCACTGACCAATTTGGTGATAAAGCTGAATGTATTCACCTATATGATAATAATTATCCTGATGCAATCTGTGTCTAACATTCTGAGTGTGGATAAAAATCATCAGAGGTTAAAGATTGGTTCATTTTGCCTGCCATAGGTTTCTGTTGTGTTTAACTATGTAGTTCGATTTTTAGGCTGATACCTTGGCGGCATCAACAAGCATTAGGGGCAGGTGTCTGTCTCATTACATCTTATTATGGGGGGGATTAGTCTATATTCACTCATTTTCGAGCCCCTAATAGGGGTGTAGTGTAAAACTATTGATGACGGATCTTAACCTCTCCTATGCCTTCACTTCTTTTCATATTAAGGTCCTTCCTCTTTATGTCTGCCTCTCGTTTTGTAAATGAATAAATCAAGGACTTTAGACCCGAAAACAGATTGGATAAAGTTTGGCCCGGAAGAATACGAGAGAAAATACTGTCTCAAGTCAATCTGCATGTAGCACAAAAAGAAAATCATTTTTCACACAGTATCCTCAATAGCTCTGGGTTGCATCTGGATCCTAGATTTGGTGTAAGCCTTTTGGAAAATGTTTGGAGTCATTGTTTTGATGTAGCTCATTCATAATAATTATAAAAGATTAGCAGCTTTTTAGGAGTCATAGACGAGTTAAAATTATCTTTCTGATTAAGAATGTTACCATAATGCTTTTTAGATCTTTATAGTAAGACTTCTTCTTTCTTTTTCATTACATTCAATCTTGTCTAATCAACTGCGATTTGACCTTACTTTGAGCAGGAGTTCCACAAAAGCAGAATGACGAGATCATCAATGTTCCCCACTTCGACATATAGTCCCCCAGAAGAGTCTTCTTTCAATCAAGACATGATATGTACTGTTGAGAAGACCATGAAAAAGTATGCGGACAACCTCATGAGATTTCTAGAGGGAATCAGTTCACGCTTGTCGCAGTTGGAACTGTACTGTTACAATCTTGATAAGTCCATTGGGGAAATGCGGTCTGATTTAGTTCGGGATCATGGTGAGGCAGATTCGAAACTGAAGGCTCTTGAGAAGCATGTTCAAGAGGTTTGTGCACTGATTTCTTTGCATGGCATGCATATAAGGTTCTGTCTGGCACATAAGTAAAGCCTGTCTTATAATTATGGGTTGTATTGCTCACATATTATGTTTCACATGGTATAGAATATGGGTAGTCCTATTTTTGTAAGTTCCTTTTTCTTTTTCATAAAGATGATATCTTTATTTACTCTTCACCTTCTCAAGCCCTAAAAAGTTAATCCTAGTATGATAATTTGTAATGTGATAAATTTTTTATTACCTATTATGTTTAACTAACTTTTAGCTAAAAATTAGAATCCATGCAAAACTCTCTCCCATAATTGATGACCTTGGAAACTTATCAGTGCCTTGGTCTCAAGTGTTGTGTTTTTTACTTGCAATGGATGGATTCGCGTCTGCTAAAATTTTCTTGGAACATATTCTGCTGCGACTGGAGAATTTTCTACGGTTTAGTAGACTTGAGAAATTTTCAGCTCCAACAGGTTACCTGATGGTAGAGAATTTTCTAGACTAGACATAGGGAGCTCATTATAGTTACACATGAAAAATCGGCAAAGTTCACCTCATATCAGATCAAGTTAGAATGGAGTCAATGTGCCATTGGAAACTGTAGAGACGCTAATCATAAGGATTCACTGGCATAGTTTGCGTCCATCTTTTTTTTTTTTGGGTAAATAAAGAATTTTATTACCAAATGTAGCGTTACAAAGCATCAAGCATCAAGTTTGGACAACCCCAAACTTAGACTTCCCATCGACCTATACAACTGGTTCTGGTGCGTTCATCTTTCACTGCCAGAACATGCATCTTTCTAACTTTTTTGTGTCTGAACTTTAGATAGACCTCCTCATTGACCTCTTATACCTTTGATAGAGCTTAAGGCTCCTAGGCAATATGTATGAGTTTGATTTTGTCCAATTTTAAGCTACTCCCCGGAATTTCACCTTCACATTTTTTCCAACTTTAATAGCTATTTGATGACTAATTTCTTTACTGTTAGTCCTGCAGGTCCACAGGTCTGTACAGATTCTGAGAGATAAGCAAGAACTTGCTGATACTCAGAAGGAGCTGGCTAAGCTTCAGTTTGCGCAGAAAGAACCAACTTCGACCAGCAATTCTCAGCAGAATGACGACAGGAATGCTCAACCTATGTCTGATTCCAATAAAGGTGATAACTCAACTGATGTGCATGGACAACAACTTGCACTTGCTCTACCCCATCAAGTAGCACCCCGGGCTCCTGTTACTAACCGGCCTGTCGAGCAGCCACAACAGCCACCTCCACCACCGATTCCATCTCAAAGTATGACGCAGTCACAAGGTTACTATTTACCCCCAGTGCAGATGTCAAATCCACCAGCTCCAACTCACTTGTCCCAAAGTCAATATCTGTCAGCTGACCCCCAATATCGAACTTCTCAAATGCAAGATCTTTCTAGGGTACCACCCCAGCCAGCAGCACCTCAGGGGAATCAGACCCCACAAATGCAGTCAATGCCCCAATATCCGCAGCAATGGGCACAACAGGTACCTCAGCAGGTTCAAGCGCCCCAACAGGTTCAACAGCAAATGCTTCCCACTGTGCAACAGCAAGCGAGACCCTCATCACCTGCTGTTTATCCCTCTTATCCACCCAGCCAACCAAATCCTTCTCCTGAAGTTGTCCCCAATAGCATGCCAATACAAGTGTCATTTTCTGCCATCCCTCAATCAGTTGCTATTCGTCCAGAGGTGATGTCCTACGGGTATGATAGGTCCGGCAGGCCACTTCAGTCACAGCCCCCGACCCAGCATCTCAAGCCTGCCTTTGGTGCTCCAGGGGATGGGTATGCAGCTAGTGGACCTCATCCATCCCTTTCTGCAGGAAATGCATATTTGATGTATGACAGTGAAGGCACAAGGGGACATCCACAACAACCACCAAATTTTCCACAAAGTGGTTATCCTCCCTCCAGCTTCCCTCCCGCCCCCAGCCCCAATCTTATGGTTCGTCCACCTCAATCGATGCGCACTCATCCTTACAATGAATTAATTGAGAAGGTGGCAAGCATGGGCTACAGGGGTGATCATGTGGTTAATGTGATCCAAAGGCTCGAGGAGAGTGGTCAGACAGTTGATTGCAATACTGTGCTTGATAGGCTGAATGGACATTCTTCAGGAGGTCCTCAGCGAGGGTGGTCGGGTTAGGCCATAAGCCCAACCTTTCTAATTATGTTTTCATGTGTGGTAGCGGAAAATCTGAAGAAAAAAAATGAAACTACAATTTGACTCGAATACTATCTATTTACTGAATAAGGGTGTCATATAAGTAGGCAGTTGATGATGGTGTATATGGTGCCATCATGCTGTGTATTGTACATTTGCCATGTCTTACTTCTGAAATTTTATTTGTTGTAAGGCAGCATGCTTTCGAGTATTGTAATGTAGGAGAATTGATGAATACCTCTTTTTAAGATTGAACATGTTCTCTCATTCTTGTCCTTTGATTAATCTTGGTTTTTCCCAGTTTAACAGAAAGGGATATATGCTTGTGAATCAATTTCTAGGTCCAAATATGCCCCTAACGTTTGCGAATTCCTACTGGCTCATAGGAGTCCACTGTTTGCCCCAAATATGCCCCTTCTATAACGGTTTCTCACGGTGGAAAAATTGGCCTGATTTGGCTACGCGGTGGTAGCTATGGTAGCTATACATGGAGTAACATACATGTATAAGCTCGTAATGAAAGACGTGATCTTGCTCAGGGAGGTAAGATGCACTATTTTTCAGTGCATCAGAACCACAAGTCTTTCCCGATTCCCCTATCAAAGAGATACATTATTCTTTAGTATTATTGAATTGTAAAATTATCTTATCTAAAAACTTAAACTATTAGAAAGTGAAAACGTCAGTTTCTTTTTCTCTTTCTGTCTCATTTCTTTTTTGCAACTTGTTGGGGAATAGATTCTTAAGGGCAACTGCATTTATAGCTAATATTTTAAGGCATTCTTTATAGTTGCTGGAAAAAATGGATCATATTAAACACAGTGGAGGCTTAACAAATGAAAGCAAAATACCTCTTTTAATTACATTGGTTGCTGGCTCCATACTAGGATGACAGCCTTCAAATTCGGTTTTATTCTAGGAATATGAACCTGGCAACTCGTCAGTGCACTAAGCTTCTACTATATATGAAGTCCGAAGAAGGACCTGATAACATGGAATCTATTGCATATAGCATTTTTCTTGTATTTTCGCAAGAGATTATTTTCAGGATCATATGCTCTAGGCTACCACTATGTGTGGGATCCAAAGAACGACTAAATCACATTGTGTTTGTTGTATGCACTATTTCCCTGCATCTCCGCAAGATGTTGTTTTCATAGCTTGGTCCCTGTGGTCTTCTAGCCACACAACTCTTATTGTTGCATCAAAGCTTTCCTTCATAAACTCTTTACTCTTTGTCTGGTGTCCTAGATCACAAAGAAATACTTGCCTATTAAATACACCCTCCGTTTCAAAAAAATTGACCTTTTCTTTTTTGGAAACACTTTAATTTCAACTTTCCACGTGACATGTTTAAGATCACATAGTAAAGGGCATTTTGGTACATTTGACATAACTTATTATTGAGACCACAAGATTAAAAACTCTCCTTTATTTTCTTAAATTTCGTGTCAAGTCAAAACAAACTATTCTTTTTAAAATGGAGGGAGTAATATTTTAGATAAGTTGAGAAGATTTAGCATCTGGTTCCTATCAAAGGATACACTTGGTGGACACCAAATGTGAAGATTCTGGCCAGAAATTGCGGGTAGGTGTTTGATATAACATAAAATAATCAAAAACACATCCAATGTATTTTTTTTTTCACGAGTTTTCTATCTGAACTATCAAGTATTTGTGTTTCCTACCTTAACTATCGCTAACTATTTATCAAAACACACATCGACTAGTGTCTAATGGTGTGTGGTGTACACTTTTTTTTTTGTTTAAGAATGGTGCCAAATGGCACTTCACGCGAATAGTTAAAGGAATTTATGACAGTTTTATGGCAAATTAAGTTGTCACGCGTCTTTTGACGATTGTATTCAAACACTTAATCTAGTCAATTTTGAGGTGTGTTTTGATAAATAGTCGATAATAATCATGTAGAAATCACAAACACCTAATACTTACAAAACAAGTCATACTTAGATGTATTTTGACCATTATCTCTTTATATTATATCTCATCTATATATTGATAGAACTCAAACAGAAAAAAAATAGAAAGAGTTGGATAGAGATAAGAGAGAAAAGGCAATAGAGATGAAAGGAATGAAAGGTGAAATTTTGCTCAACATGCCTGCAGAAAAAGCATGGGAAATGTATAGGGATAATGATAAAATTAGCAGTATAAATCCACAAATGCTTGCTAAGGCTGAATACATTCAAGGAGGAGGAGAGCCTGGCAGTCTCAGGTGTTTCCATCTTGGCCCTGGTAAGTCTTTCATACCACTCTGTTGTATGTACTTTATGGTAAACACTGAGTGCGAGTAAGTATTTCTGATAGCCGTAGTGTATTGTTCAATTTGCGTGTACCTTGATTAATTCTACGAGGTATCTCCTACCTCCCGTCTCACAAATACTGGGGGTGACTCTAGTTTTGATGGACAGATGGAGAGAAATCGCCTACCTGCTTTTTCTTTCCGATGGAATTTGCATCTGAAATTACATGATTCTCAATACACTTCATTGATCACTAGGTCACTGCTTCATTTCTAGAAGTCTTGGTTATTTACCTTGTCTTCTAGATTACACATGTCAAGTTTACTATAGACAATTACCTATTATTGCAGGTCATTCATTTTAACTTGACATCCTGAAAAGCTATACTCTATATGGTCGTATATACATAACATAAACTCATACACAGAGACGAATTTATGATTTAAATTCTATAGGTTCAATCTTTAATGTTCTTAGCATTGAACCCATTGTATTTACAGAATTTTGGATCATAGATGCTAAATTGTAATTTTAATGAATTGTTATACATAAATTTATGTTCTGCGTCGAAAGTACTGAGTTCAATTGAACATGGCACATCCGCCTCTGCTCATACAAGTCCTTAACTAATTGGCTACATCCGCCTCATTGTCACACAAGTACTTAACTAATTGGCTAAATCAACTCCTTGATGTAGATGTCACAACCACCAGAAAGTAAACTTAATCTTTGTAATAGAGATGGATCTAGAATGGAAAAAGGTCAAAACTACCCCTGAACTATCTGAAATGGAGCAAAATATATCCTCCGTTGTTTTTTGGCTTAAAAATACCTCTCCGTTTATTTTTTGGCTCAAAAATGCCTCTCACTTTAACGGAGTGCCACCAAGCACACCACGTGGAAAAAAATGTCACATGACCAGTCCACGTCAGCATCCCATTTATGAAAAAGGGCCAAAACTACCCCTGAACTATTCGAAATGGAGCAACAATACCCTTCTATTTGTTTTTTGGCTCAAAAATACCCCTCCATTGTTTTTTGGCTCAAAAATACCCCTCACATTAACGGAGTGCCACCAAGCACATCACGTGAAAAAAAAATTTCACATGGTCATCTACGTCAGCGTCCCATTTAATACCAAGCCAGCCCACTTAACCATCCAACTTAACAACCATTTAATACCCGTCTGCAAAAAATCCGACCCGTCCTCATAAGTAAAGGGTAAAGATAGATCCACCCTTCATTTAACTTGAACTCTCCAAAAAAAAAAAAAATCGATGCAGACTAGGGATTCTGAGGAAAAAGAAATCTCTTAGTACATGGGTTGAAAATCGACCCGTCTTTATCACATAAAAGAATATGGGGAAGTTCTACCCATGTACTAAGGGTTTTCTTTTCCCTCAGAATCTCTAGTCTTCATCGATTTTTTTTTTTGGGAGAGTTCAAGTGAAATGAAGGGTGGATCTATCTTTACGCTTTACTTATGAAGACGGGTCGGGTACGGATATTAAATAGGTTGTTAAGTTGGATGGTTAAGTGGGTCTGCTGACTATTAAATGGGCTGGGTATTAAATGGGATGCTGACGTAAACTGGTCTGTGGCAATTTTTTTCCACGTGGTGTGCTTGGTGGCACTCCATTAATGTGAGGGATATTTTTTAGCCAAAAAACAAACGGAGGGGTATTTTTGAGCCAAAAAACAAATAGAGGGGTATTTTTGCTCCATTTCGGATAGTTCAGAGGTAGTTTTAATGGGATGCTGACGTGGACTGGTCATGTGACATTTTTTTGAGCCAAAAAACAAACGGAGAGGTATTTTTGAGCCAAAAAATAAACGGGGGATATTTTTGCTCTTCGGATAGTTCATGAGTAGTTTTTCCGGATCTAGAATTTGAAATTTATAGATTTCTACAGTGATATCAAGTTAATATACTATAAAACAATAACAAGGCTTACAGTCAAATATTTAGCGAATATCTTAATATATACACTGAGTCTAGACAAAATTACTAGGATCATATGAGGTCACAACTAACACCGGAGGCGAAGTCAAGATTTGAACTTTATGAGTTCTGAACTTGTTACCCAATACATAGCTCGTTTTCATTGCTGGATTAACAATTATATATTCGTACATGTTTAATGAATTTCGTAGTACAAATACACGATCCTCAGTAAAAGCTATTGAGTTCATCCGAACCCATTCCTAATACTGTAGATCCACCCCTACATTGTATTCATTCAAGTATCTAATTTGCAATACATTTCACAATTCTCCTTTATGCAGCATTGAACAACTATGTCAAACAGTCAATAGAAAAGATAGAGAAGGTGGAGCAAGGGAGGTCAGTGACATACCAAGTCATTGATGGTGACTTAAGGAAAATGTATAATCCATACATAGTTACATTCTCTTTCATTCCTGTACAAGACAACAATAATCAATGTGTAGCACAATGGAAAGCAGAATATGAGCCAATTGCACCTACAATTCCAACACCAGAAAAAGCAAGAGATGCTGCACTATCATTTCTCAAGTTATTTGGAAAAACAGAGAAGCATGCTCTGTAAAACAAGACAAGGATTACGTAATCAGAAGCGGATTTAGGATTCCAACTTCGTGAGTTCAAGCTTTAAGGTTGTTACTACTTACTAGTATATAAAGTTATGTGTTCATATTGGGTTCAGATGAGCCCGAACCTCTTGATCATGTTGTGTGGGTGTAAAGAGGTCATTTTGTTACATGAACTATCCAAAATGATCTCGCTATTAAGCAGAGATGGATACATAATTTAAAGTTTATGAGTTTCTGTTGATATCTTAAGTTGATATGTAATAATAATTGATTTGCTAGTCAAATATTTGGTGAATTTTTTTAGTACATATACATGATTTTGGACATCAGACATCCCTCAAATAGATGGATCTAGGATTGATTACGAAACTGAGCATAGAAAACTGGGGGTAAGCAAAAAGATAAGCTAGTTGAGTAGTCGCCTAGAGCAGGTTCTTCGACTAGATCAATGCATGCCATTTTTCCTCCAATTGGAACAAGAACAACTATGCATTTTGTGAATTATAATTAAATGTCATTGTGTTTCTTTCTATCAATTGAATTAAATAGTTCCAATTCATCTTATAACTTAATTATAGTAAAAAGATCATAATCCATTCCAATTTAAAATAAAATTAAAGAGTGCAAACAATAAGTAATAATATTTACATAATAAAAAAGGAGAAGAAGCACGGTAAACGAATTTTGAAAGCAATAATTAAGTTTAAGAATGGATATATTACTAGTGACCAACAACTATATAAGTATAATTTATCATGTCGAGGGAAATTAAGTTAGGCAAATGTGATAAGGGATAAAAGATCTACGACTTTAATTATTATTTTAAAAATAGATAATTTTGTATGAAGGAGGGCATATACCTATTTAAACTTTTAAAAACTAAGAGTCGACGTTGTATTGGATGATCTCGATCGGTTGCTCTGTTTCTGAAGAAAACTTGCTTTATTTAAATATCTTAGATAATGTGTGAGATCGGGGATCACGTAAACTCATAACTTATAAGCTAGCTCCACTCTTGCTAATAAATTCCACATTATGGTGGATATGAGTTTGTTTTTCGATATATTATTGGATTTAAGTTATATACACTTGCTGTCCGAAGAACTTTTACATCATTTATCTTTTAGTATTATATCAGACTTGCGATTTATATACACTGATCTGTCTTCATTTTTAACTTTAATCTTAAAATTATTCTTTATTTGAGATAACTACAATAAATATACATTTACAATAATTTTTAGTTGGTTATACTAGACAGTAATATGATCAAGCATATTGTGTATCAAAGGGTGCATGGATCGAAGACTATGTAAATTATTACTACGGTGCATCAATTTGATCATATCTAAAATGTATATTATTCTTAATTTTTAATATTTTGCAACTTATTGTGTTTTTCACAAACTTATAGAGGAAGAAAGACTAAATGGGGATAACAAGCCTGGAACATTTTTAGATTTAAATGAGTGATATTACGATTTAAATTGTGATTACTTGAATATTGAATTGTTCGAAAGAAATTACAAGTGAATAAGCAATAGAAGCACTAATTGAGTATCAAATTAGTAACCCTTAGAGACAAGCTACTCCTATTTCATCTTGTCATTAAGTTTCTCTTATTACATAATTAGTCAAATCAATATCAGATATTTAGATTAATAATTTAAGATTAGCCAAATTAGTTTTAGATAGTAGTTTATTAGTTGGATGCTCATTGTGGACCATGACATATATGGGCTTACATGACCAATGTCCAACTTCCTGTCCATGAATCATAATTTTTTTAATTTTTTTTTTGATTTCTCACCCGGTGTCCGATATCTATATTGGAGTTCAACTAAATCCGAATTTGTGTCGGGAATTCCCACATTGAGGGGTAAAGCACTCCCTAACAAAGGCAACTCCATACCAAGGCGGACTCGAACCCGAAACCTCTGGTTAAGAATGAAGGAGTACGTACCACTCCACCACAATCTTTGTTGGTTCCATGAATCATAATCACTGGGATGGAATATACTCGCTATGTTTCAATTTGCTTGATCTAATTTCCTTTTTAGTCAATTTCAAAATAATGTCTCTTTTTATTTTTAGCAACTTTTTTGAATTCCAACTTTGCATATGGTATATTCAAGATCACAACATTCAAAAGTTCTTTTTTCTTTAAACTATGTCCAAGTCAAAAATAGATCAAACAAATAGAAACGGAGGAAGTATAACGTTTGAATACCTAAGAAACAAATACCTAAGGCACCGTGAATCCGAGGTAAGGGATCATGTTGAATAACTCTTTCTACTAACAAAATTAACTATCGTTTGACAATAAATTTTGGATCAGATTTTAAAGATTGTTTTTAAAAATTTGTTTGACCATAAAATTTGAGTAGATTTTAAAAATCTGATTTTCAAGTTTCCAATAATTAGCTCAAATTAATTTTTGGGACTTCCACTTATAAAATTTTAATTTTTTACAAGTAAAATGCACGTCTAGACACAACTTTAAAAGCTCAATTTTTTTAAATTTCAAAATCTATAGCCAAATGGAAACTTAGCTGTTTTGCAAAAATAAAAAATACTCTCTCCGTTTCAAAAAGAATGATCTATTTTACTTAACACAGAGTTTAAGAAAATAAAAAAGACTTTTGAATTTTTAGGTTTTAAATTAAAGTTATGTCAACTTGACCAAAATATCCTTTAATTTTGTAGTCTTAAACATGCCTCGTGGAAAGTTGAAATTAAGGTGTTGCCAAAAAAGAAAAAAGGATCATTCTTTTTTAAACGGAGGGAGTATAATTTAACTAGTGGCCTTTTTGTACAAAAATGTCCAAATTTAGTAGTCGTTTGGCCATGAAAATTATAATATTTTAGAGTTGGAGTTGGAGTTGTGTTTAACCATAAAAATAAATGAGAGTTCTTTTTGACTTTTTGTAGAGAAATATGAATGAAAACAAGTAAAACTTGTTTTCACTTTTCCAAAAAAATATTTCACTTATGACCAAACACCATAAATTTTCACTAAAGTGAAATAAATTTTCGGAGAAAAGTGAAAATAATCCATTGCCAAACGGACCCTTAACTTTCTCCCTTGCCTCTTACTAAAATAACATAAATCAATCAAATAGTCGGAAAATTTTCGTAACTACTAAGTAGCGCGGTAAAGTTTTGGCGCCAATCTTCCCGCCTTATGGCTTTGCCGCCATTGCAATTCACACTTCACACACTACTTACTATTTATACATCACAAAAACCACTCAACAAAATTCATCAATCAATAATATCATTCTTCATTTCCGTTCTATTTCTTCTTCATTTTCTTCATTATGGTGGTGGCATTAGGTCCTGGAAAATTCTATGGCAGCAGTTTACCTAGGCCGAGGTTTTACGAGAACCCGAATGGGGAACGGGTTGATCCACCGGTATCCGTGTTGGATCCGTTGATGGCATGGGCTGAAGAAGCGCACTGGTCAATGGGTGGTATGAGTTTCAAGCGTCTACGTTTACAGGGACGTATCGAAGGAAACATCAAGAAACTCAGAGCTGAGAAGGAGAAGATCGAGAAGAAGAAATCAGCCAGAAAAAGTTCTCCTGATTTTGCGATGAATTTGAAGCGGAAGATGCGGTTGATTGATGAATCTGATGATGGTGAGAATGAAGACATTGAAAAGATCGAGAAGAAGAAGACGAAGAAGAGATTAACTGAAAAGGGGTTTGAATCGTCGTTGGTGAATGTAAGTCCTTCTCTGTCCCAGTCTCCTGCTCCACCTGCTGCTACTGTTCCATTGAATTTGAAGAGGAAGGTGCAATTGGTTGATGAATCTGAAGGAGAAAAGACCGAGAAGAAGAAGAAGAAGAAGAAGAAGAAGTCTGCTCCGTTGAATTTGAAGAGGAAGATGCAATTGGTTGATGAATCCGATGATGAAAATGAAGAGATGGGGGTTGTGGGGAGGGTGGAAAAGAGGGGTGCGGTGAGGAAATTGGATGATGATTTTGAAAGAGTTGCGGAAGAGAGTGGAAGGAGAACGAGGAGCGGGAGGAATAGGGAGGTTGTTGTTGTTGAGGAGGCAGAGAAAGTGAAAACTAAGGGGAAGAAATTGAAGAAGGGAGTGAAGAATAGTGGATTGGTGACACCAAGTGCAGCAAGAACTTCGCCTAGATTGTCGAAACGTGGGTCGCCTTGAAGGTGTTTGATTATTTGTCTCAATGAAATGAAATGTTTTAGAGTACAGTGTTTAGTGTTTTGGCTTTGAAATGTAAGTTGGATTAATGTAGTAAGTTAATCTTGATAAGATAAATGAATGTTTTATTGTTATATGAAATGATCCAATTTGCTTAGATTGTCAAATTGCAGGTTGCCTTGAGGTGTTAGATTATTTATGTCAATGAAATGAAATGCTTAAGAGTACAGTGTTAGTGAAACATCTTTGAAATGTAAGATGGATTGCCTAGTAGGTTAATCTTGTCAAATTGAATGAAAGTTTAATTATTGAAGCGCTGGTCACCTTGAGTCAATGAATGAAATGTTTTAGAGTACAGGATCAATGGGCTGACTTTGATATGTAAGTTGGATTAATGTAGTAAGTTAATCTTGATAAGATGAATGAAAGTTTTATTAGTATAAGTAACAATCCAGTTGTTTGCTTTATGTTTGATTGTCTATGGTGTTTGGTCTTTTGTGCAGAATCATTAACATATGATATAATTGTTCAATTTTGTGGTTCATGGTGCAATTTTGTGCTAAATGTATGTTGGATTACTGTAGTAAGTTAATCTTTGATAAGATGAATGAAAGTTATTATTCCAAGAAACTATCCAATTTGCTGAGATTGTTGAAGCGTGGATTGCCTTGAAGGTGTATATGATTATTTGTGTCATATTAGCGTGTGTTGCCTTTGAAATGTAAGTAGGAAAATGAATGAAAAGTTGTATTAGTACAAGAAATAATCTAGGTGTTGTTTGCTTTATGTTTGATTGTCTATGGTGCTTGGTCTTTTGTGCAGAATCAATCGTATATTATATATTATTGGTAAATTTTGTGCTTCATAGTGCAATCTTGATCCTCATTGTTTGTGATGTTTGGCACAACTGGTATGTTTGAAGAGTGGTGGGAAGAAGAGTGGGTCGGTGTCACCAAATGTGGCAAGAACTTCGCGTAGATTGTCGAAACGTGGGTGGCCTTGCAGGTGTTTGATTAGTTGTGTCTATGAATGAAATGTTTAGAGTACATGATTAGTGTGTGTTGCCTTTGAAATGTAAGTTGGAAAATGAGTGGAAGTTTTGTTAGTACATGAAACAATCTAGTTGTTGTTTGCTTTATGTTTGATTGTCTTTGGTGCCTATTCCTTTCATATATCATATTAATGGTAAATCTTGTGGTTCATTCTGCAACCTTGGTTCCTCACATATAGTGATATTTGCCCCAACTGATAGGTTAATACTTGTGTTTGTGTAAAAAGTGAAGCAAAGTCTAGCGTTAAACTGCAGTCAGTGTAAGGCACATCCATAAAGTTAAGATGTATGGAGGTTAATTACTTGTACAGAGTGAACTTGGAAGCTGAATTTATCAGTCTTGATCTGTTATTAAGATTAAGATTAAGATTAGTTTTAATCTTTTTTTTTTTTTGGTAATACAAGATTTTATTACCAAGTAGGAAATATGTACAGCACTTCAGGCAAAAAATAGAAGCTACACTTTAACTTCCATGTTCCTAGGTATTGGCTAATTAACTAAAAGGGCAGTCTGGTGCACTAAAGCTCCCGCTATGCGCAGGGTCCGGGGAAGGGCCCGACCACAAGGATCTATTGTACGTAAAGTGCTAGAAGGTGGCAATGGGTAGAAATTCAACTCCTGCATTCTTCTTGCTAAGTCTGGATATTTGTTTGCTCTCTGGAACAACTCTTGTATGGTCTGCTTTATCAGGGCAGTGGTTGCTCTTGCTTTGCGTTGCAAAATCCTTAGATTTCTCTCCTTCCACATATTATAAACACATCCAACTACAGACATCCTATATATTGCTGCTGCAGGGGTGTTACTATTGCAATTGTTAACAATCCAGTTCAATTCATCAGTCCATCCCATAGTTTGCCTAGTTATACCCTGCCAGTGTAACAAAGCTCTCCAAACATCAGCTGCAGCTATGCACTGGAAAAATAGGTGTTCCATGCTCTAGTTTTCTGTGTCACAAAAGGGGTTTGTGTGACACCCCACTTAACTAGTCTATCTCTTGTATAGAGCTTACCATGAGCAGCTAGTCTAGCTATGAATATCCATTTTGGCAGTCCATAGTTGTTGCGTATTAATTTCCGCTAGTGTACTTTAGGGAATGTGCCCCTCAACTTCTGATAAAACTTGCTTATGGAGAATTGATCAAAAGCTATGAATTCCTCCAAGGTCATCCCTGCTTGCTCAATATACTTTGTAGCCTCTATAATCTTTTGCAACATCCATGAAGCTTGGATTTTCTTAGCATTCCAGATAGGCTCTCCATTGCTATAATACTCATGTACCCAAAGCAGCACCCAGAGTCTTATCTTTTTTGTGACACAGATTCCACAGCTGCTTGCAAATAGCAGCTTTGTTCCATTATTCAACATTTACAAAGTTGAGGCCCCCTGCAGTTTTAGGTTGACATTAGGTGTCTCATGCAATCAGTGCTTTGTTTGATCCATCATGAGTACCTGTCCATAAAAACTTTCTGCAAGTTGCTCCCTGGCTGCATCATCTTCTCCACTAATGGCTGACATTGAGTGACAGATATACTCTTAGAGATTAGTAATAATTTTAACATAACTATAGCTACATAACAAATTTGTCAAAATACAACATGCTGGTCAAGTACTTCTATTATTCTGTCCAGCAATAATTTTTTTAGTTCAAGTTTTGTGAGTTCCTAAATACACTGAATTGTGGTTAGATTATAGTATGGATTTGTCAACTCAAATTTGAAGTATGATTCATGGTGCTTCCTGTTTTGTTTGTCCAACAGTTCACTTAACAGCAACTACTAAATTTACTAGTTGGATGTAGTATAAGGGGTTAACCTTTGATATTATTCTATTACTCAGAATGTTAAACCTTAGGATATTTTGATCTAAAAATGTCAAACCAATGAAAAAAGTTGTATTCATTTTCAAAAGGCATAATACATAAATGTGCCCTTTAACTTGGCCTCAACTTGCATCTACGCCCTCCAACTTTGGATATGCACAAGTAGTCACTTAAACTTATATGAAGTTGAACAATTAAACACGTGTCCTATGTGGCATCTACGTGGCAATCTCACGCGAATTGCCACGTAGATACCATGGAGGATGCGTGTGTCTACTTATTCAACTTTATACAAGTTTAAGTGCCTACTTGTGCACACCTAAAGTTGGAGGGTATAGATGCGAGTTGAGGCCAAGTTAAAGGGCACATTTGTGTATTATGCTTTTCCGAAACCAATATTTGAAGTCATATCCTCAATCAAATCTAAACCAAAACACACTTCAGTTTTCTAAAATCATTTCTTTCAAAACTGTAAACAAAGCAGTCTTTTGCAACAAAAAAGATACAGTCAACCTGTGGTCATATCTTATGAAGGTGTAGCCCTCTTTTCATTGGATTAACTTAATAGTAAGGGTATATTTGGACAAACCCTCTTTTAGGGGGCAGTTTGATACCTTTCTTTGCTAGCTCCATGTGGAAAAAGGGGTTGAGCAAGTAATGTATCAAGATCCCCTTTGAATCTTGTGATTTCTAAAAGTTAGGAATTACAAAGTTAACAAATACAAAAAAGACATTCTTTT
Organism: Capsicum rhomboideum; assembly: GCA_031232105.1. Taxonomy (NCBI): domain Eukaryota; kingdom Viridiplantae; phylum Streptophyta; class Magnoliopsida; order Solanales; family Solanaceae; genus Capsicum; species Capsicum rhomboideum. Next base: position 4,821,166 of record CP124710.1, on the reverse strand, counting down.
TTAAACAGACTATAAAAGAAAAATAATAAACTTAAATTGAGACGAAGGGATTAACTTTTTGTGTTTTGAACTTCACAGCTAGAGACAACTCCTAGACACAGAGAAGATGCCAGCAAGATTGTAAGAAGAAAAAAAGAATTTCAAGAAACTTAAAAGTCTTCACTTAATGCATACTCTTCCTTTTGTTTTTCCATCTTTTGAACCTATGATATTGGCATATGCTGCCTTCCAAAGTTGGCTTGTGAAATGGAGTGCAGCAAGGAATCTAGCAGGGTGTAAAGTTAGACAACAACTAGAAATATGAACGACACAGACTGATTCCAACAAGTAAATGTTTCCAAAAGAGTGAAAATGCCACCATTTCTCTCTTACTTTAAGTCATAAGTAACGTTACGGCGGAACTCAATAGCTTTGTTTCAGATCTTTTATTTATAAAATTTATTTAATATGCAATATAAACAATCTATCTAGAGCTTAGTAAGCAAAAAAGACTATGGCCCATCATGACCAAAAAAAAGGACAATTTGGTGTACTAAAACTTCTGCTATGTGTGGGGTTCGGGGAAGGATCAAACCACAAGGGTCTATTGTATGCAATCTTACCTTGTATTTCTATCGAAGGTTGTTTTTATGGCTTGAACCCGTGACTTTTCTTGAATCTGTCTCTATCAAAAGTGTCTATTCTGCACTTACCCCACTATACTTTACCATCTATAAACAAATAGAAAATTTTACGCGTATTGGATGGCATACGTCTAGTGTCTTTTTTTTAAGTTTTTATCATTTAATTGTAATTAATCAATACATATTTTTATATCAACTCATCACCTAACTATGGTAAATTAACCTGAAACAGCATAACACAAATTGTAGAGTAAATTCGTTGTAGTAGCATATCACTAACAAGATGTCGTATCATGTTTCAAACAGTAACCCCAATCAATGAATCAAATAGGTGTCTAATTTTTATAAGCTAGGTACACAATAAGTTCAATTATAAGCTAATTACATGTATGAATTTTTTGTTATAAGCAATAATTTATAACTAAATAATAATAATCACTAACTACTAAGTGATTTGACATAAGTAAATTAGTACTAATATAAAAAACTTTACACTATTAGTAAGTTACTTGATTGCGTAAAATTTCATTTTATAGTGTTTAGTATGAAGTTGTCCATATATAACTTTAACGAAGGATATATTTGTTCAATTTCAAATACTTTAAGAGCATATTTGGCTTTTTTCCACTTATTAATTAGTTAATTTGGGGCTACGGTTAAATTAAGGGCATACTTGCCCCAATTATTGAACGGCAAAACATATGTGAGCTAAACTATTAACAAAGGACAATACACGCTTAACTTGAAGGGCATATTGATCAATTTTGTTTTCTTTAAGAACACATTTAAACTTTTCCCATTGTAGACACACACGTATGTATTATTTGTTCAACTTTATGATAGTTTAAGTTACTATTTATGTAGATCCAAAGTTGAAGGACATAAATGTCAGCTGAGAGCCTGAGACCAAGTTAAACGATACGTCTATATATTATACTAAGATTAATAGTGTAAAAGATTTTTAGACTATGTAGTTAAATTTTCATTTTATGGAGTCAATATATAAAAGTTAAACTCATATATGCTTTCAACGAAGGACATATTTGCTCAATTTCAAATACTGAAGAGCATATTTAGCTTTTTTTCTACCTATTAATGAGCTAATCAAGTTAATTTGGACTTCAATTAAATTAAGGACATACTTGGACCAATAATTGAACAGTAACAACCTATGTGAGCTAAGATGTTAATGGAGGACATATGTGAGCTAAGATGTTAATGGAGGACATATGTGAGCTAAATCATTAACGAAGGACATATCTGTTCAATTCCATATACTTTAGCGACATATTTGAATCTTTCCAAATATTATTCTATATGTTCAAATTCAACATTTATACTCAAGATAATTTCAAAATCACCTAAAAGATAACTAAAAACCTGGAAAAAAAACACAACATTTTAAAACAAGTGAAGTTAGATTTAATAGTGTAAAGTTGGATTAATAGTTTAAGGGGTTGTTTGGTGATGGTGAACGGGATAGACAAAGTCTTTTCATGGATTGAGATATCTACCCTAACTTATCTCATCATTATAGCATAAATTGTGAAATAAATAATCTCGAAACTAACCTATTCATCGTTCCAAACGACCCCTAAAAGTTTTTTTTAGACCATGTAGTTAAATCCATTCTCTATTCACCAAAAAAAATCCCACGAACCACATCAAGCAATAAAGCAATCAAAGAGAAAGAGAAAAGGGCCAAAGAACAAAGAGAGTAAAAATCAAGAATCCATGGCTGAAACTCAAGAAACACCACCACCATCATCAACAACCTCCTCCTCTATGCTTCTCTTCAAAAAACTTATGAGCAAAAGAAGAACATGGGTGTTCCTCTTTCTCACTGTCTACACATTTCTACTCTCACTTTCTTCAAATTTCCTCAAATCAGTACTTTCTTGGTATGAATACACCATAACTCCTACATCTCCTTCATCATCAGCACTGTATGCATCTGTTGTACTAGGATTTGCGTTTGGAGTTTTGTCTATTGTTGCAGCTTTAGTTGTTGTTGTTCCAGCTACGTTAGTGACTTGGATTACTATTTTGGTTTTGTTAACATTTGCTGGAAAAGGGAGAAGGGATTTGGTTATGGAAGGGAAGAAGTTGACAACTGAGATTGTGGGGTTTGTTGTTAAGGTTTTGGTTAGAGAAGGGAATCTTGTAGCTGTGATTTGTGCTGTTCTTGGGTATTTTGCACTTGTTAGAAGGAATAAACAAGAGGGTATTGATTATTGAGTTTGAATAATCATGTTTTTGTTATGATCATAAGCTCCATGCGGGAAAATCTTAATAGCTCAGTTGATTGACTATCTGAACTTACGACCATTAGCTTTAGGTGTTGTTGTTCCAGCTACGTTAGTTACTTGGATTACTATATTGGTTTTGTTAACATTTATAGGGAAAGGAAGAAGGGATTTGGTTGTTGAAGGGAAGAAGTTGACAGCTGAGATTGTGAGGTTTGTTGTTAAGGTTTTGATTAGAGAAGGGAATCTTGTAGCTGTTATTTGTGCTGTTCTTGGTTATTTTGCACTTGTTAGAAGGAATAAACAAGAGGGTATTGATTATTGAGTCTGAATAATCGCCGTCTTCACCTCGATCACAGGAAAATCTTAGTAGCACAGTCGGTTGGCTACCTGAACTTTCACATTGTTGGTGAGAATCCCCGTCAATCACGAGGGATGTGTACTTATTTTATCGGAGGGGTTTGAATTAGCTCGTCTCGAGATGAAAGAAAAGATCAGCAATTTGTCTTTCTTCAATCTTGGGATGTGATGATCAGGGGCGAAACTAGGTAAGATCGAGGGGTTCATCCCAAGCCCCTTCATGGGAAAATTATAGTGTTTGTATATGATTAAAATTGTTTTTTATGTATATATAGTAGATGTTGAACTCTCTTCGGCCTTTTAGAGTGTTTACTCCTTCATATTTTAAATCTCATTATTAAAAATTCTGTCTTCCACACTGGTGATGACCTATTGTATTAGGATTTGCGTTTGGAGTTTTGTTTATTGTAGCAGCATTAGTTGTTGTTGTTCCAGCTACGTTGGTGACTTGGATTACTATATTACGTTGTTGAGATTTGGTTATGGAAGGGAAGAAGTTGACAGCTGAGATTGTGGGGTTTGTTGTTAAGGTTTTGGTTAGAGAAGGGAATCTTGCAGCTGTGATTTGTGCTGTTCTTGGGTATTTTGCACTTGTTAGAAGGAATAAACAAGAAGGTATTGATTATTGAGTTTGAATAATCGCGTTTTTTTACGATCATAAGCTCGATGCAGGGAAATCTTAGTAGCCCAGTTGGTTGACTATCTGAACTTACGACCATTAGCTTTAGGTGTTGTTGTTGTTCCAGCTACGTTAGTTACTTGGATTACTATATTGGTTTTGTTGACATTTTCAGGGAAAGGGAGAAGGGATTTGGTTATGGAAGGGAAGAAGTTGACAACTGAGATTGTGGGGTTTGTTGTTAAGGTTTTGGTTAGAGAAGGGAATCTTGTGGCTGTCATTTGTGCTGTTCTTGGGTATTTTGCATTTATTAGTAGGAATAAACAAGAGGGTATTGATTATTGAGTTTGAATAATTTCATTCTTTTACGATCATAAGCTGGATCAAGGTGAAATCTTAGTAGCTTAGTTGCTTGACTACCTGCGTTTTTACCTTAGCTTGTTGGTGAGAGTTTGATTCCTCACCTTGTAATCCCATTCATTTACAATCATAAGCTCGATCACGAGGTTCCAAATCAAGTGTTCTTGTTTTATCAGAGGGGTTTGAATTAGCTCCTCTCGAAATGAAAGAAAAAATTGTCAATTTGTTTTTCTTCAATTTCGGGATGTGATGACCTATTCTATTTTAGCTTAAGCTGCTTAGAAACCTAAACGAATGATGTTTTTCCCATCTTCCCAAATCAGGGTGAATTAGCTCTTCCCTCTGAGATGAAAGAAAGATTGACCATTTGTTTTTCTTCAATTTCGAAATGTGATGACCTATTCTATCTTAACTTTAGCTGCTTAGAAACCTAAATGGTTGATTTTTTTCATAGTCTTCCCAAATAAAGGGTTCTTATTTTATTGAAGGACTACAGGGGTTTGAATTAGCTCCTCCCGAGATGAAAAAAAAGATTGGCAATTTGTCTTCTTTAAGCCTTATGATGTGATGACCGGTTCTATCTTACCTTTAGCTGCTCAGAAATGTGTACGATGGATGTTTTTCCTCAGTCTTTCCAAACCAATTTACGTATTTGGAATTCTTTCACTGTTACGACCCTCAGGCGAGCTAATCAGTCTTCCTTTTGCCTAAAACATCCCTCTTCACTCTTCTATTTATCGACTTTTGCTGCCAGAGATAAATACAGATAATTGTATGCTCGCTGGAAACTCCAACTACTATATTCCTTCAACACTACACTTGTTTTCTTGTAAACGTTGTTCTTTGTATATTGTGATCTTGATATTGTTTTTTTCGTACAACATTGATAATCTAGTCTAGCGTACAAAGGAGGCCTTCGATTGACAGAAAGTAATCACATGGAAGTCCGTTGCTTTACTTCTCGTCACCATTCCAAGACATTTCAGAAAGGCGCAGCGTGATTTTTGTGGGATTTGATAAAGATTCAGCCTTTGGGGTGTTAGCATAAGTTTGAATTGGTAGCTTTGTCTAACAGTAGAAATGATAAATGTTTCTGCAATGTATGATATATATATAAAATGTAGCCAATCTATTGTGTCTTGTTTTTGTGAGCTTTGTTTGTTATGTATAAAATATAATCTAAAAGGGAAAGCATTTTAGCTGATACTTGTGCTGATGAAAGGTAGCAGTTACGGAATGAAATATTGTGCACAAAAACTGTAACAAGTAACAACTCCACCCCTCCTTTTGAGTATTCACATGTCGTTGCATGATTTGAGACTTTATATCGACTCATATATATTTCTGGACTTGTTGATTGATATGCTTCGATTCGGTTCTAGGGGCTCCGGGGTGTTTCAGCATCATTTGAGGATAGCTGAAATTGCAAATTTTCTGGTACTGATGAGGGAGTTAAAAAAAAATTGTCTGCAAAGAGATCTTTTTGCTTCATCTAACAGTAGAAATCACAAGTGTTTCTTCTGTCTATGATGTACTATGTAAAATGTATTCTATTGTGATATTGTTATGAGCTTTTGTTGGTTATGTATTAAATATAGTGGAAAAAGAAAATATTTTACTCGAAACTTATGTTTCTATGGTATTTACATAAGGTTCCTCTTTAAGAAAGTCCTCGAGAGGGCTTAGTTGATCTGATATGTGGAATGAAATTTTTTGCGCACAAAGCTGTCATAAGCTAGTTGTAACTAACGTTAGTGCTTTAGTGGTGAAGTATGATCATTTCATAGGTGAAGTCGATTATTTAAAGTCTATGAATTCTGAATTTGTCATTAAATTAATAGATCGATTTAAATATTAGATTCACAATTGAATAATTTTGAAGGGGAGGCTGGGAGTAACTGGTAAAGTTGTTGTTATGTGATCGGGAGGTCAGGAGTTCAAGCCTTGAAAATAGCATGTAAGGTAAGACTGAATACAATAGATACTTATAGTCGAACCTTTCCCAAACCCTGCGTATAGCGGGAGTTTTAGTGCACTGTATCTCCCACAGAACATTCTAGTTTTCAACCTTTTCCTTTCTTGAATTTCGGCAGTGTCGGTAGTCAAAGATTGAGTGAAAGAACAAGCAAGCACATAAACTGAGCAAAAAATTTCCACAAGGTAGGAATATTTTCTACCTGTATGAGGTAAAGATGAGGATTGTGTATATTAAAGAATTGTCTTTTCGAAATAGTTTCTCTATCTTTAAAAGATAGCAATAAGATTTGCATACATTAAATGGTTGTCTTTTGGAAATAGTCTCTCTACCTTTACAAGGTAGGGGTAAGATCTGCGTACACCTTATCTTACTCACACCTTTCTTGTTATATTACACCGGATATATTATTGTTAGTCATAAATGTCAGCTGAGGCCAAGTTAAAAAACATGATTATGTATTATGCACAACTTATATTCAAACACTTTGTAAATACAAAATTGATATATAGCCTTATACAAGTGACACTGCTTGTATACCACACAAAAGTAAAAGTTTTACCGACAAGGGTTGTGATGGAGTGGTAAGTACTCATTCATCCTTAATCAGAGGTCTCGAGTTTGAGTCCCCCTGGGTACAGAGTCGTCTTTGTTAGAGAGCACTTAACCCCCAATATAGAACTTTTCGGTGCGAATCTGAATTTAGTCAAACTCTAATATAAGCATCGGACATCGGGTGAAAAAAAAAGTTTCTCTGTCTATGAGGACAGAGACCAATTCATGCTATTACTGCTAACTGTCGGTGGCCGTTGCCTTTCTTGCAATTAACTACTTGTATGTGGCTTTACACTTTTTTTTTTCTTTTTCTTTTTGAAAGGAGAGTTTTAACGTAACTAGTAAAATTGATGTTGGTTGTTCAAGAGGAGTTCAAGTTGTAAACATAGTTTTTTTTTTTGCAGAAACTATTTACCTTAAGACTGTGTACAATAGATCAATTATGATTCAGCCCTTCTCCGAACCTCATGCATAGTAAAAACTTAGTGCATCAACCTGTTTTTTTTTTTAAAAGAATAACATATTATATACGTGTAGTATTATAGTTTTGATTACTATTAATTGTCAAACATTATTAAATTTGTTTGTCTCAAAATACTTGTTATTTTATAAAATCAAGATAAAGTAAGTTAATTCTTTTCCATTGTGTCTTTAAAATTGTTTTTGGAAGTAAATAATATTATTAATCATGTTAAAAGAGTTAAGGATAAATTAATTAAAAACATTCCTTATTTATGATTGTTATAAAGAACGTGTAAAAGAAAGATGTGACAACTTTATAATATAAAGTGGAGGAAGTACATGGAAGGGAGAAAGCATTATCTGCTTTTTGGTAGTTCAACAGTATCAACCAAATTATTAATCCAGATCATAATTTGTTTATTAAAAGTAGTTCCTCGATTATCTGTCTATATTGCTATTTAATATTTGTATTGGAGTTTTTGTTAATTCACATTCGCATAGCCTAAATTTATTAAAAGAGAAGCGCTATCTGTTAGAGTCTTTTTCATATTCATGACTTAAAATTAAAATCTGTAGTTAAAAATTAAGGAATCATATTTAACCATCATAATCTTTAATAATACATTATTCAATTAAGTACTCCCTTCGTCCCAAATTAATTGTCACTTTAATTCAAAACTATTTTCTCAAAAATGATTATCACTCTATAAAATTTAGGACTAAAATTTGCAGGATTTTTCAACTATAACCCTAATATTATAGAGTATGCAACAATATCTAAGAAAAAATATTTATTTCTAGAAATAACTTAAAGAATGAAAATCTTTTATTACAATTTTTTTTAAAGTCTTGCAAAAATAATTTTCTGCAACAAACATCTATAGCATATTTAATTTAACAATAAAATATGTTTTTGTGGCTGCTGTAGGATTCATGATGATAAAATTATTGTTAGAGAATGATGATACTTTAGATTGCAAGTTGAAGAAGAAACATTCTTTTATTGGCAAGTATATCAGCTATTTCAATGAAAATAATTATTTTCTTTGTTACAGGAATAATATATCTTTTGGTGAATTCTTTTTATTCTAATTATCATAGGTATGATTCAAGATATCTAATATTTATTTTAATAAAATTTATGTGTTAAGTCTAATCATGTAGAAAATATATTATATTTGAATATTTATAACATTATATTTCTATCTTATATAGAGTAACAATACAATACAAACTTAACATAACACACAAAAAATTAAGTGGTAAAACAGTTAAAAATTACGATAGATTAACTAATATTCTCACACAAAGGATAAATGACAACTCAAATCAATTGAAGATTTAACTTGTTTAGTCAAATCATAGCAATTAAAATTAAAATTTATCATTAATTCAAAGATCAAATATACTATTAATCCTTTATTATATTATCTGACCCACAAAATTATAGCTGGATTTCTTATGATTTCCAAGCAATAGTTATGAACTTATCTGATACTTTGAGTTGGAATAAAACAAAAAACAGCCATTGTGATTAGCAAATAAACTATGATTAATCCATTTGAACCATGTATATAGGTGGACTATAGTTTTCAATATTGTCAAGCTGTAAAGAAGTGGAAAATTTCCTTGAATTGACTTCAAAGGCTTGCAGAAAACCCGCTTCAAGTACCAATGTTGATTTCTTTTCCCCCAAAATAAAAATAGAAAAAATCATACGGTGACTAAGTGTTCAATATCAGTTTTGAGGTCCGACTAAATCAGATTTTAGTTGGAAAATTTCACTTTAGGAGGTAAAGCGGTTGTCGCTAGGCTACCTAAGTAAAAATACTTATCACTCCATCACAACATTAGGAGAAACTAACAAATAAAAGTATCAAAAGCTCTGAAATGCACATGATTTATAAACAAGCAAATAGAAATATGGAAATTAATACTACTATATACTCCCTCTGTAGCCTGTATGACGTTACTTCTCCACATTACTAAAAATAATTATAAATATTGTAAAAATTTTAAAAAGTTCGTCTATTGTTTATCATGATATTGACGAATAAAACATATAAATAAAGTGTATTAGAAAGAGTTAAAAGATAAATTGGTAAAAATATTTTTTTTATTTATAATTTCTTAAGAACGTGTAAAGAGAGAAAGTGAACAAATAATATCATAGGATGGGAATTAGATGTAATGACATACGTCAATTATTGCCAAAAGTTGGTGGTATAGGTAAAACATATTCCTATTAATTTTTATAATCAAGATTTCAAATCTAATTAATTAGAAAACAATAATTAGACCAACATTCTACCCCCACTCCCATCTTCATCTCAAAATTCCTTCTCATGTTTTGAGAGTTTGTGTTGGATTAATACATGTTAGGTGTGCTTTTTTACATCTTTTCCCATTTAGTCTTAATTCTATCTCATTTCTCCATTTGACTTTTTTCCTCAAATACAGATTAATGATTTAAAATTTATAAATTTCAATTCTGCCATGGGATATATATTTTTAATAAAGTTGTTGTCATGTGACCTAACAGCTTATTGCAGAAATATAAGGTGAGACTTCGTGCAATAGACCTTTGTGGTTCGTTTTTTTTCCGGATCGGGACATAATGGAAGCTTTAGTGCACTGGTGGTCCGGTCCGAAAAAGGACTCGAATATAAGAGTCTATTGTACACAGTCTTACCTTACATTATTTTTTGACAGAGGCTATTTCCATGAATATCATATCCCTTATATTTAAATTGAGTGAAGTGTCAAAAACACACCTAAACTATCCTCTTTTTTTGAGTTTCATACCTAAACTATTGAGGGTTTGAGAAACACACCTAAACTATCACTCATTAGTTTGAGAAACACACCTCAAAATGAATAAAAATATTTAAAAAATGAAAAAAATAATGTGTTAGTAAAAAAGAATAAAAATATGTCACGTGGACTAATTTTTAATGGCTAGACACACCTAAAGAGTTTGTAAATAAATATTTGGTCTAGTCAACTTTTAGGTGTGTTTCTCAAACTAATAAGTGATAGTTTAGGTGTGTTTCTCAAACTATAAGTTATAGTTTAGGTGTGTTTCTCAAACTAAAAGTGATAGTTTAGGTGTGTTTCTCACACTTCCATTAGTTTAGGTGTGAAACTCAAAAAAAGGGGATAGTTTAGGTGTGTTTTTAATACTTCACTCATTTAAATTACTTACTCTCTTCATTCATTTTATGTAATACTATTTGACTTGAAATGATAATTTAAGAAATAAAAAAAAAGTTTTGAAATTTATCATTTAAAACATTTCTTTAAAATATTTGTGTGGTGTCACATGAAATGTTATGTGGAGACAGTAATACATTGGGTTTAGATTCTTTATCTACTATACCCATAAATCACGTACATAACGCCTATCAAAAACAAAATCAAGTTAGGCCCTCCTCCCTACCCCACGACCCACTACCCACGACCCCGTACCCCTACCTACCCCACCCTACCCACCCCATCCCACCCCAACACACACGTGATGCAGTTAGTTTCATGTTGGGTATCTTGATTTTCCAAACTGAATAGACATTGTCTCTGCTTCTAAGTAATCCTTTTGCCACTCTTTCTCACTAGGGGATCTCACTCTTCTTGAAAAAAATCACACAGTCACATAGTTTTTTGGAGGAGCTAAGGAATCCCAGGTACAAACTTTTTTTTTTTTTTTCAAAAAATGCAATCATGGTATTGTGTATTACATTAAATTCTTCATTTTTATAGCATAAAGTTTCAATCTTGATTTATTGGTTTCATCATTATTCTCATATTTATAACATAAAGTTTCAATCTTGGTTTATGGGGTTTCATCATTTTATTGACGCTAGCTTTCGCACACCTCGATTAAATTTACGGGATACCTGCCACCTTCCATGAAAGAATCACTATACTTAGTGTTTTTTTTGTCTCTACTGGAGCTTTGAACTGAGACCTCATATTCTCAACCCGTCATTGACCACTAGGCCACACTCTTTGAGTGCAAATATTTTCTCATTTCTATATCATAAAAGTTTCAATCTTGATTTATGGTTTTCATCATTTTTCTCATAGTTATAACATAAATTTACAATCTTGGTTTATGGTTTTCAGCATTTTCTCAAGTTGGGTCTCCAAAGTGGGGGAGCTAAGGAGATCCCAGGTACAAACTTTTTTAAAATAAATAAATAAATGCAATCTTGGTAATCTGTATTACATTAATTCCTCATTTTTATAGCATAAAGTTTCAATCTTGGTATATGGGGTTTCAGCATTTTCTCATTTTTGTTAGCATAAAGTTTCAATCTTGGTGTATGGCTTTCATGATTTTCTCATATTTCTACACTTGAGTTGAAGGTCTTTCGAAAATAGCCTCTGTACCTCCACGAGGTAGTGGTAAGGTCTGCCTGCACTCTACCCTCCCTAGACCTCAGTTGTGAGGTTTCGCTGGGTATGTTGTTGTTGTATCATTTTCTCATATTTATAACATAAAGTTCCAATTTCGGTTAATGGGTTTCATCATTTTCTCATTTTTTGTAGCATAAAGTTACTCTCCCATCCCAAATTAGTTGTCCGCTTTCTCTTTTACATGCCTCTTAAGAAATCGTAAATAAAATGGGTAGCTTTACAAATTTCCCCTTTATCCACTCCTTCAAAAAAAAGAAACTTTTTGGAACTTATAAGCTTTTTTAAGCTTTCAAGAAGTATTCATTGTAGGGGTAAAATAAAAAAAATTTAATTAATTTTGTCTTGATTTGGTAAATGGATAAGTAATTTGGGACAACTACTTATAGTAAGGTGGACAACTAATATGGAACAGAGGGAGCACAATCTTGGTTTATGGGGTTTTATCATTTTCTCATATTTATAGCATAAATTTCAATCTTGGTTTATGGCGTTTTTATCATTTTCTCATATTTATAACATTAAGTTTCAATCTTGGTTTATGGTTTTTTTTTAAAATCATTTTCTCATATTTATAACATAAAGTTTCAATCTTGGGTTTTTGTTTCCAGCCTTTCTCAAGTTGGATCTCCAAAGAGCCTTCTCAATTTTTTTTTTTATTAACCATTTCTTGAAATGGTTCAATCACCTATGAGCAGAAAGTTAGCAAGAAATGGTGGCCTGTTTTATCCAGTTGTTGGGTTTGCACTGTTTGTCACTTTTCTCTATTTGGCATTTGGAGACTTGTGGTTTTTCAATTTCAACAGAGAAGAAATAAAGCTAAGTTTTGTGGAGAGAAATGGAACTCAATTCTTTGTGGATGGTAAAGTTTTTTACATAAATGGATGGAATTCTTACTGGTTAATGGACCATGCTGTGGATTATAGTAATAGGCCAAGGATTAAAGGGATGTTACAAGCTGGTGCTAAGATGGGCCTCACTGTGTGTAGAACTTGGGCTTTCAATGATGGTGGGTACAATGCTTTGCAGATTTCCCCTGGTAGATTTGATGAAAGAGTGTTTAGAGTAAGTAAAACTTGTTTTTAGTGCCATTTCTATAATCATTACTCTCTTTGTTTCAATTTGTTTGTCTTGTTTTGACTTGATATGGAGTTTAAGAAAGTAAAATGACTTTTGAATCTTGTAATCCTAAACTAAAGATATCTTGTACTATGTACAAAGACGCCCTTTAATCTTGTGGTCTTAAACATGTCATGTGGAAAGTTGAAATTTAAGAGTTGCCGAAAAAGGAAAGAAGCATTTTGTTAAACAGACTAAAAAGGAAAGACAAACAAATTGAAACAGAGGGAGTACTATTTCTTTTACTTTGGTAGATTTGATAAAAGAGTGTTTAGAGTAGGTAAAACTTGTTTTTTAGTACAATTTCTATAAATGTTACTTGTGTCTTTTGGTTTGGTAGATTTGATGATAGTATGTTTAGAGTAAGTAAAACTTGTTGTTAGTACAATTTGTGTTATGTCTTTTACTTTACTAGTTTTCCCTTTTATAGCAATCTTTCCATAATTCATTGAATTGTACCATATTTGTATAAAGGAAGTTTAGTTATAGGACTTCTAAATTCTTGTCAAGTTCATAAATTTGAAGTTATCTGATTTAGTGTTGATATCTTTTAAGAAGGAAAAGGGAGGACCAGTGTTACAAAGCTTCCCGCGTTTATTCAGGGTCCACGGAAGGGCCGCATCACCAGGGTGTGTGTGATGTCGGTAGCGTACCCTGACGCAACCATCCTTTGGTGATTCTTTAATCTTGTAAATTAGGCATGATTCTACTAGGTATTACACGACGAACGAATCATCTGCATTTATATCTCTGTCCAGAAGTTTTCACATTGAATTGTATCCTATTTGTATAAAGGAAGTTTACTTATAGGACTTCTCAATTTTTGTCAAGTACTTAAATATGAAGTTATAAAATCTAATGTTCCTGTCTTTAAGAAAAAGGCAGCCTGGTGTACGAAGCACCCTGCGTTCATGCGAAGCCGGGAAAGGGCCGGACTCCAAGGGTGTGTGATGTAGGCAGTCTACGCTGTTGCAACCATCAGTGACTGATTCTTTAATCTTTCAAATTAGGCATACTGCTACTAAGTATTGTACACTGTACGGATCATCTGCATTTATATCTTCGTCTGGCTTGATGCAGCTATGTTTTGTTGCAGGCATTGGATCATGTTATTGCAGAAGCCAGAAAGAATGGTATTAGGTTGATGCTTAGCTTGGTTAACAACCTGCATGCATTTGGCGGGAAGACCGAGTATGTCAAGTGGGCAGAGAAAGAAGGTGTTGCTTTAAGCTCTTCCAACGATTCATTCTTCTATGACCCTACCATCCGTCGTTATTTCAAAAATTATGTCAAGGTAATTTTCCTAGGAGAAAATTTTCTTCGGGAGAAACTTGTGTCTTGCGATACGTCTGTGTTTCCAAATATAGCATACCTCTAATTGTTGGACAGGGAGCAAGCGAATATGTATAGGATCGATATAAAACTTGTTATATTCTTCTGTCGCAACTGTTGTACGGGGAGTCATTAAGTGGAAACATCTGTCAATTTAAGCTAGTCAATTCCTTTATTAATAAATATCTTTTAAGTATTAGCTGATCTAGAATTTACTAATAAAGTGAAACTCAGTGATTCACTGAAGTTTCTGCTCATCCTCGGTGAAAAGTCGTTGTTGTTTACTTTTACCTATTTGTGGAATATATACCGGTGAATTGAGGTGATGATGAAGTGGTAAGAGAATAGGGATTAAGGAGGGGTTTGATCTCTTGTCACTTATGAATTCATGGGCCGAATGACCTTTATTGTCAGAAAGGGTGTATTATGAACAGAATGAGTACGTTGGTGCTTTCAAATTCTATCTTCTGCTAGCTTTTTGTGTCTATATAATTACTCAGTTGTTTTATCAAATTGCCTGTTGTAACATGCTATAAGGAAAGAATAGCTTTCGTGTTAGGCCATGCCGTGATTGAAACCATCTTTTTGCTCTTCTTTGTCTGCAGCCACATGCTACATCTTGGTATTAATGCTAAAATTACATTTTTTTGTAAACTTCTGACCCATGTAATCGTTCTTTTTTCATACTCCCAGACAGTGCTAACTAGGAGAAACATATACACTGGGGTTGAGTACAGGGATGATCCAACTATCTTTGCTTGGGAGTTAATAAACGAGCCTCGCTGCATGACCGATCCTTCTGGCGACACACTTCAAGTAAGTTTAGACTCTTATCTCATTTTGTGTAGCTATTCATTTTCGTTATTGTGTTTTCTGAAGTTTGGGCTGTCACTTTATATTTTTAGGAAGCTGCATTATGAGTCCTAAACGACAAATTGTAGTAGTGGAATGAAACAAGTTCGGTTTGGAATTGAGGCGTAGTTGTTGTTTGTAATATTTTGAGTGTTTACCATTATCAAATCATCGTCCATCTGTGGATACTTCATGAACATGAAAACCAGAGTTCCATTTGGCAATTCTTGCCTCGAATATTTCTGGCAATACAAATGTATACTCGTATGACTTACGAAAGACGAGGGCAAAATTTTGTGCTTGCTTTATGTTGATTTGTAATAACACTTACCAGAAGGTATCCACTAGCAATCCCTCCTAATACATAAACGGACACTCAAATTTTGGCCTCAGCGGGCAAGTAAGTACTCCAACTTTGAGAATGCACACCAAGACACCTCAACTCGTCTCCACTGTGTCAGTTGAGCACTTCAGCTTACAAAAATGATCCTCTAGACACCTCCAAAACTTATGTGCCACGTTAGCACTGGGACGAGACACAGCAGGGACGAGTTGGAGTGTTTAGTTCCCAGTTGAGACTAAGTTGAGATGTCTAGATATGCTCTCTCAAAATTGAAGTGCTTACTTGCCTTTCTTCTTTATATCAATGTTGAGGATAATTCAGAACTTGGCATATTAATCCGCGGCTATCTTGTTATTGTTTGACTAAATTAATTGTGAAAAAAACAAAACTCTTCTGCTTCCTTTCCTACATCTGGATATGAACTAATCGCGTCATAGAATTCTGCAGGACTGGATAGAAGAGATGTCAACATTTGTGAAGTCGATTGATAGGAAACATCTGCTTACGGTAGGTCTAGAAGGATTTTACGGTCGTAGAAGTCCCAAAAGATCAACTGGCAATCCAGAATTTTGGGCTACTGATCTTGGATCAGATTTCATCCGCAACTCCATGCTCTCGACAATTGATTTTGCCTCTGTACATGTATATCCAGACCATTGGTGAGCTTTTTATCATACTCAGCTTTCTTAATTTGTGACAAACAGGAAAAGATGATTTCTTTTTTCATGCAGTGCTTACGATTTAGGTATAATACATAGATAGACACCTTAACTTGGTCTCAACTGGTAACTAAACACTCAAACTTTAAGGATGCACATTTCGACACCTCAACTTGTCTCCATTATGTCATTGAACACTCCAACTTATAAAATGATCATCTAGACACCTCCAAAATTTATGTGCAACGTCAGTATCGAGTGCCCACGATACGCAGTGGGGACAAGTTGAGGTGTCTAGATATGCATTCTCAAAGTTGGAGTGTTCAGTTGTCAGTTGAGGCGAAGTTAAGAAGTCTATTTATGTATTATGCCAATGATTTAATAACTATCTTTTTAAACCAAACTTTCCTTTTTCTTATCGAGGGCTGCTGCTTCCAAGCATTTTTCCTGTTTGACATCCTTTCATTTTGTAGGTTCCACAATAAAAATTTCGAAGAAAAACTAAAATTTGCAGCCAAATGGATGCTTTCTCACATAGAAGACGGTGACAAGGAACTTAGAAAACCGATCATGTTCACTGAATTCGGGTTGTCAAATGAGAACGAGGACTTTGAACCTGCTCAACGAGACAGATTCATCAAAATGGTTCTTGATTTCATATACAAGTCTGCAAAAAGAAACAGGTCGGGGGCAGGATCGTTCTTCTGGCAGTTCTTGGTTGAAGGGATGGAACTGTATAATGATGATTTCGGAATTGTTCCATGGGAGAGGCCTTCGACGTATCAGCTAATTACTGAACAGTCGTGTAGGCTCGCTAGAGTACACGGGGTACTGCCTACACAAATGGAACATTTGAACGATTTTTGTGCATCGACTAGGTTATAAATTATGCATCCATCTTAGAAAAAGAAAGAAATTTGATGTGTACAATGAAGAATCTGGCTGTGGTTTTTTCTTGTTTGAGATTTATTGTAGAGGAAGAGCTTCAGGGTAGTTTTACACCATGTATTTCTTACTTCATAGATGTATACAAATTTGCATAAAGTAAAAGTAGAGAAGATTCTTTTCCAACTTTTTTATTTGATAACTTACACAACATTTAGGGGTCATTTGGTTAAGAAACAAATTCTTGAGCAGAGGGTCTATCGGTAATGAATGAAACTCCCCACTCCCCCCCCCTCTGCCCCCCCACACCCCACACCCCAAAGGATAGATTGTTCAGGCATTCAATATCGGACAATATTTGAGCGTGCAGGGGGTGATGAATGAAATCCCACATCGGAGATGTATAGGTAAACTTTGAACAATCCTCTCTCGAGTTAACTTTTAAGATTGATTTAAGCCTAAAGTCTATTTAACATGGTATTAGAGTCATGCTTTCAATTCGTTTAAAATCATATGCAATTTAGACGTATCAAAGGACCATTGTAGTTCATGAGAAAATTTATCAACATTGTCATTTTTCTTTTTGGTATTAACAAAAATGGTTCTTCAATTGAAATTATTTTTCGTGAGGTGGGTAAAGATTTCTGTTTTAAGTGGACTCTTGCAAGTATCCCCACCTAATGTTCAATGGAAAGAAGAAAACAAAACAAAAGAGAGAAAAAGTAGAAGATGTTATTACACTATCAAAGATAGAGGGGTCGTTAGTTGAACAACCTTCAACAAAAAACCATATTATGTATATAGAAAATTATACAATGTATATACGTAAAAAAATTATTTTTTATACATATATTAAATCTTGAACACCCTTGGCGAAATCATGGATTTCGCCACCTCTAGAAGAGTACAAATTGCATGAGGCACTTGTATAAGCAGCCCTAATATTTTCCACACCTTTCACCTAAAAGAAAAGAAGGATGAATTCAAGTTGAACTGCCAAGGAAAACTGGGCTTACATATCAAGGAATCAACTCATATATGCAAGTATAAAACCTGATGATTGGTAAAAGGTCCAAGTGTGCAAGGTGGCTGGAACACCACAGTTAATATGGCCTCCCAGACTCTGTAATAACTTGTAACGCGTACAAAGACTCATTATCAACAGATCTATTTTCACATATAAAGATACTGACATCTTCACAATGCCACTCTATGTAACTTCACCAAGTGCAACAGTCTAGGTATCACAGTAGATGATGTTAGCTTAATACTAATCAATGAAAACTTCGGTATGTAATATGATGTACCACTAGTTTTAACAGGAAAAAGATGATACTCCTCAGTCCTCCGTGTCCCCTTCATCCCAGTAAGCATTCGAACAGTCACAAGAATCTTCTTACACAATGATTCAGGATTCCAATTTGGAGCTGAGCATGAAATTCATATGCATCAGCATTGAAACTCTTACAAGTGATCTTTCGAACAATGAAATGTGTGCAAAGATATATATCACTTTTTCATCACTAAAACCGAAAGCATCAGTAAGGTGCTCAAATCCACGAACTGTTCTGAAGAAACTACAGAGCTGCTTCAGGATATATGCTTCAACAATAAGTTGATCCTTCAGGACCTAAAACAGTCGAACACGGTAAGATTTCAGCAGCATGTTTCCGTCGATCAAACACACCTTGACTGTGCCATCTCAGGAGCTCGGTTATTGAGAATCTGAATTAATCCTTCATTCCCTCACAACCGGAATGATACAAGTCCTATCAGCAGCTAACAGCACCCTAAATCACAATTGTCACAAGGCATCTCAGTTGGAAATTAAAGAGCTCGAGTTCCTCAATTAGTTACAACAACATACCACAAAGTAGGGACTGAGAGGGTAGAGTGTACGGAGACCATACCCCTACCTCTTTTTTATTTTTAAATCATACTCCTACCTCAGAGGTAGGGAGGCTGTTCCCAGTAGACCCTTGGATCAACAAAAAACAACAGCTAGAAATGGAAGTACAAGAATTAACAGATACCAATAGAAACAACAGATAATAAAAGAGCAGTACTACAACAAAATAATACGACAGTCGAAGTACAAGAAACAACAGGTAATCGAAGGACAAGAAACTACAAGAGTAATACTACGACTACCAGTATTTTCTATTTTTCTGTGGAAATAAAGATGTATTTTTTGTTTCAATTAAAGAAAAGAAAGTGAAAAACCATGAGGAACTGACCAAAGCGTAAACTGTAAGAGCAGTCAACAGGTGATATGCAGTGCATGGAAGTTGCCCTAGCACAAAGCTGGATTCGAGTGGACACTAGCACATCTTTTTCATTCCTACAACAGCAATTTTCCCGGTGGGAAGAAATTAGACAAAGGAAAAGGAAGTAGAGTTTTCTAGGCGCAATCCCGATATTCAATTACGAATAAAACAGAAGAGGAGTATAGAAGGAAAACGTTTCACCTCACGAGAAACTATCATTCCACTTGTTTGTGATCGGATAGAAGTTACAGGTCTGCAAGAACCCAAATACCACCATGGAACCATACAATGTACTGTGGGCACGTGATTAGTGTGTGAATTTCAGCAATAGAGATTTGTTTGATCAACTATTGTCAGAATACATGTAGTAGAAGGTTCCAAGTATTTCCCACCTATGTTTACATGGGACTTAAATAATTGGCTTTACTCTTCATAACAGCATAACTCAATCAAAATCAAAACCTATTTGTTTAATACGTGGATTAACGATGGTTCTATAAGTTTCACTGTCAGGAATTACACCTTGAAGCACCATATAGTCATGGAGCTCAACAACCTCCGCAGCACTCCTCTCCTTATTCATACTTGTTAGAAGTGTTGTGTAAGTTATGCAATCCGGAAACCTACCCTGTGTGATCATGAAACTCATCAGCTCTTTTGCATGTTGAATCAGCCCCAAGTTGCACATGAAATTAATCAAAATATTGTAAGTGACTGTGTTAATGGATATTCTCTCTTTCCTCATTTTCAAGAATAAATGTAATGCCTTATCAATCTTCCCACCAATGCAATACCCATTCAACAATGTGTTGTAAGTAATCACATCGTATAAAGATGTTCCCTTTAATTCCTCTACTAAAACTTCTGCCACATCTACTGATATTTCTTTGCATAAACCATCCAAAATAGAATTGTAAATCACTAAGTTGGGGGTTTTCTTCACCTTTATAATGTCATCATATACCTCAAGAGCTCTATTAATGCTGCCTTCTTTGCAGTATCCGTCGATCATAGTGCCATATGTGACCAAGTCCGGGATTAAACCACGAACAAACATGCTGCATATGAGTTGCTGTGCCCCTAATATATTCTGGCTTTTGCAAAGATAATCAACTAGAATATTGTGTGAAAACGCATCTTCCATTAGGTTGTTTTCCACAATGTGTTTATGATAACGAAGAGCTTCATTTATGCGACCATTCCTGCATAGTCCTTTCTCAAGAATTGAATGGGTGAATTTATCTGGAGATATATACTTTTCAATCATGTCAGACAGCAAACTGGAAGCCCCATTGACGTCTCCTTCAATGTAGAGCCGGTGGATTACTGTGTTGTAAACAACTGAATTAGGCATCAAACCTTTCTCAACCATAGCATTGCAAATCCTAAATGCCTCATCCAGCATTCCATTTCTCGAGTACCCATCAACCAAAGTTGCATAAGTTCTTACATTTGGCTGCAGACCCCTCTCAATCATTTCGTCCAGAAATTGCTCTCCAATTGCTACATGCTCTAACTTGCAGTATCCGTTGATGAGACAATTATAGGTAACTGTATTAGGAATCACACATCCATCTGACATGATCTCTACGTTCCTAACAAGCTTCAATGCCACATCCAGTTTACCTATTCTACAAGCACCATCGACGAGCATGTTGAAAGTAACAATATTGGGCATTATCCCACTCTTCAACATCTTATAAAACATACAAATGGCTTCTAACAATTTAAATTCTTTACAAAGGGCATAAATAATCAAATTAAAGGTATACACGTTCTCAGAGTACCCATATGAAACCATTTCCTTGTAAAAGAACCAAAATCGACATACATCATCTACTTTAACAAGACGATTCAAAAAATTATTCCACGCATGAACCGAAACAAAATAACCCTCCATTCTCAACTTCTTGATCACATTATATGCACCATCACTTGCCCCTAACTCTGTACAAGCCCTAACCAATGTATCAAAAACCGCATCACACATAAAACTCACGGCATAAGTATCCAACAACACTTCCAAAATCTCCAAAGGCGAATACCCTCTTCTTATCATTAACTCTTTCATCAAGAACAAAGCATCATCATAATTTTTACAATTCACCATAGTATCAATTACAATGCAACACGTTTCAAGAGAATTCAACACACTTCTACTTGCTGAAATTCTCTGGTAAAGCTCTAAAACTACATTAGAAGAGCTACGAAACTCACGAAAGACACGAGGAAGAACAGAATCTGTAAAACTTGGCAACAGTTGGTCCAAGAATCTCCATTTTCTTTCCCTTAAATTCATGCAAATTGATTTGAATAAGATTTCTTCTGTATTTGGAGTTGTGAATTGCTTACCCAAATGAAGAGCTCTAACAAAAAGATTTCTCCTTTTTAACCCAAAGAAGCTTAACACCATTGACTAACCAAGACCCACCTGTAAAATAGTCTAAAGTTACAAACTTTAAAGTAAAAATCAACAACCCAGTTGCAAAAAAAAAAATCTACTTTGAAACATAAACAAATACCCACTTGTGAAAGAGTCTGCTTTTTTACAAATTTTGTCGAAAAATATCAACAACTCAAACAAAAACAACAACATACCCAGTATAATTCCACAAAAAGGGGTCTGAGGAGGGTAGAATATACGCAGACTGTACCACTATCTTAGAGGTAGAGAGGTTGTTTCCAATAGATCCTCAGCTCAATGGAAAAACAGTCTAAAGCAGTCGATAAAAGGAAGTAATAGAAGTACAAGAAATAGCATCTAGTAACAAAACAACAGATAGCAACAGGACAATAACTACAACAAAACAAAATAATATGGTCATTAAAGAACAAGAAACAATATCAACAACTGCAAAAAAATCTTCTTTGAGATGTAAACAAGCTTAACACAATTGACAGACCAATACCCACTTGAAAATAGTCTAAAGCTACAAACTTTGAAGAAAAAATCAACAACCCAAGTAGCAAAACAACTTTTTTGAGATGCAAAAAAGGGACCAATACCCATTTGTAAAATAGTCTAATTATTGAAAATTTTGAAGCAAAATCAAGAACCCAATTGCAAAAAAAAATCTTCTTTAACAGCACCCAAGGTGTGGCCTAGTGATCAATGAGGTGGATTGAGAACATGAGACAATGTAATGGATTGAGAACATGAGGTCTCACGTATAAATTCCAGCAGAGACAAAAAAAAACACAGAGAGATTCTTCCCATCTGTTCTAATCTTGGTAGACAAAGTTACCTGATATTTGCTGGTGAAAAGTGGCAGATATCTCGTGAATTTAGTCGAGATGCGGGTCAAACACCACAGTTATCAAAAAAATAAAAATCTTCTTTAACATGTAAACAAGCTTGATACCATTGACAGACCAATACCCACTTGTAAAATAGTCCAAAGTTACAAACTTTAAAGAAAAAATCAACAACCCAAGAAGCAAAAAATCTTCTTTGAGATGTAAACAAGAAATAGTCTGATTTTGGTAACTCAAACTTTTTCCTGTACACATATCTCTCATATAAGGTGTTAAACCCCTAAACCCCTTTACTCTTTTCCTTTCCTTTTTTTTTTTTCAAAAAAATTGGGGATGAGGAAAATGGAGAGAAGAGTTATAAGGGTATTTAGGTAAATATGAAAGGGCTTAAAGCCTTGGACTAACTCGCTTGGACTAACTCGTAAAGTTAATGTCATGTGACCAGAAGATTACGGGTTCAAATCGTGAAAATAGCCTCCAGCAGAAATACAGGATAAAATTGCATAAAATAAAAAAAGGATAAAATTGCATATAATAAACCTATGTGGTTCGATGCTTTTTCAGATACTGTACATAGCGGGAGTTTTAGTACAGAAAGAGCTTAAACCCTTTAGGTAAATAGAGAAGGTATTGTTTGGTAGCTGATTTGGAGGTGAGTTGTGCAAATATTAAATTCTATTTAAATAACGTATCATGTTTGGTAATTCATCAGGAGGTACATTATTCATGTCTAAAATTAATACGGCGTTTGATTTACGATTTAGAAACAGACATAACTAATACATGAGAGGGAAGAGAGAAGGAGAGAGACACAAATATGCAGAGGGAGAAGAATGAGAGAAGGTGTGATACATAGATACACAAAGGGAGAGGAACGAGGGAAGCAGAGAGGTGAGCGAGAGAGGAGAGAGGCGAGCGGGAGAGGGAGAGGGAGAAGAGAAAGTGTTGCTATGTTTAGTAACTATGAAAAGTATCTAGTTTAGTTATTAGGCCCCAAACTATAGCCCTTTATGAAAATTGTTCATATATGTATTGTTTCTTATTGTTGACATTCTTCGTAAAAGAAGAATCGAAATTACAAAATCAAATTAAACCAAACTGAACATGAAAAAACTAAATCAAACTAAATTACTTCAGTTTGGTATTCGGTACACTATTGAAAAATCAAACCGAAATTAACGTAAAACTCACCCCTACCATCTACTTATGTTGAGCACCAATAATGGTATTTTTATCTCATAAATGTAAGTAAATTTAGTTCTACATATAGCATATAGTTTTTCTTTTTGTTTTTCATCTGGTATTTGCTATTTGTATCAAGACTTCGATTAATTCAGAGCCCGTCACATAAGACCTATGTGAAAAAAAGTGCTTTTAGAATTTTTTCATATTCATAATTTGAATCCAAAACTTCGAATTAAGGGTAGAAAATCATATTCATTACTCTTTCTATCAAAACTATTGTTGGTAGTTCTATGGCATAGAGTAGTTGAGTGGATGTCCATAAGACAGTTGAAATAGTTTATCAATATTAGGGTGGTTGAGAATTTAAGAAAAGCATTTTTTTTTCCTCATTAATAGATTAGGTCAAATTAATTTCAAGAAAATTTTAGAGAGATTGAAATTTGTAAAAAATATGTTTGGTCTTTCAAAAGCTTAGTCAAATAGGCTTATAATAAATACACCATAAATCTACTTCAATCTATATATCATATATATCTAAATCTGGAATATTGTTGTCCAAAAAGTTGATCATAACATCATTATCCCATGGAAATGCAACAAAATCATCAGGCATAGGTCCAGGATCTGAAAGTGGTGTAGAATAACAACTATTACTCGTTTGATTACTACCTTTTGAATCTTCTTTTCTTTCCTCTCTCTTGTAGTCAATCCAACTAGTTGATGAATTAAACTTTTGATCCTTCTTCACAATCTTTCTTACGATTGTTTTAGTCCTTGGTTTTCTAGAAATTGATGTACAAGAAAATCCTAAAGGTTCAGTAATAGCTTTGTCTTTTTTTGCCAGCTCCTTTCGCAGTTCTCTTCGAGGTTTTTTAGACTTCCTCATGAATATACTAAACATAGTATTAAAATTTTAATTGATATGATTATTGAATAGAGGTCTTGAACCCTTTTTATAATTAGTACAATAAACCTAATATTAGATGGAGAAAGATTGTCTCATTAATTATAAGGCAGAACCCTTTTGACTTAGGAAAAGAAAAGGTGGGAAACTTTTTTTAAAAAAATACGACAATCCTAATAAATTTAGGAAGAAAATATTAAAATATTAGGAAAATTAATAAATCTATAATATTTTAAAGAGAAAATCTAGACGATAATAATTGTTAGTCATTAACATTACCAATTGAGTTAAAGAATTTTCTAAATAAAACGCATGTATGAAGTAAAAATAATATTGACAACTTCTTCTATTATTTACGAACATTTATTTCCCCATCAAAAGTATGATCAAACATATTCATTCTCGAAAATAAATCCTTTTAAATTTAAAAAAATATTTTTGGCTATTCAAAAACTTGGCCAAATAGGCTATAAAAAATTGCACCACAAATCTACCTCAATCTATATATCAAATATATCTAAGTCTGAAATGTCGTCGAAAAAATCGTCCAAAAAGTTGAACACAATATCTTGATCCCATGCCAACGCAACAAGATCATGCTTATCAGGCATAGGTCCAGGATCCAGAAGTGGTGTAGAGTAACAATTAATATTACCCGTTTGATCACTACCTTTTGAGTCTTCTTTTCCATCCTCCATCTTGTAGTCAATCTGATTAGTTGATGAATTAAACTTTTGATCCTTCTTTATAATCTTTCTCACGATTGTTTTGGTCCTTGATTTTCTAGAAATTGATGTAAAAAAACCTAGAGGCTCAGTAATAGGTTCATCTTTTTTTGTCAGCTTCTTACCCAATTTTCTTTGAGGTTTTTTAAATTTCATCATGGATATTCTGAGCAAAGTATTAAAATTTTAATTGATATGATTATTGAGTAGTGGTCTTGAATCCTTTTTATAAATACAATATAATCCTAATATTATATGGAGAAGGATTGCCTCATTAATTTATAAGGCATAACCCTTTTGACTTCGGAAAAGAAAAAGCGGATTTTATTATTTTTTTTGAATATGACAATCCTAATAAAATTAGGAAGAAAATATTACAATATTAGGAAAATTAATAAATCTATAATATTTAAAAGAGGAATCTAAACGACAATAATTGTCAGTCATTAACATTACCAATTGAGTTAAAGAATTTTCTAAATAAAACGCATGTATGAAGTAAAAATAATATTGACAACTTCTTCTACTATTTACGAACATTTATATCTTCATCAAAAGTATGATCAAACATCTTCATTCTCGAAAATAAATCTTTTTAAATTTAAAAAATATATTTGGCCGTTTAAAAACTTGGCCAAATAGGCTATAAAAAATTACACCACAAATCTACCTCAATCTATATATCAAATATATCTAAGTCTGAAATATCGTCGAAAAAAATCGTCCAAAAAGTTGAACACAATATCTTTATCCCATGCCAATGCAACAAGATCATGCTTATCAGGCATAGGTTCAGGATCCAGAAGTGGTGTAGAGTAACAATTAATATTACTCGTTTGATCACTACCTTTTGAATCTTCTTTTCCATCCTCCATCTTGTAGTCAATCTGACTAGTTGATGAATTAAACTTTTGATCCTTCTTTATAATCTTTCTCACGATTGTTTTGGTCCTTGGTTTTCTAGAAATTAATGTAAAAAATCTGAGAGGTTCAGTAATAGCTTCATTTTTTTTTGTTAGCTTCTTACGCAGTTTTCTTTGAGGTTTTTTAAACTTCCTCATGGATATTCTGAGCAAAGTATTAAAAGTTTAATTGATATGATTATCGAGTAGTGGTCTTAAAACCCTTTTTATAAATACAATATAATCCTAATATTATATGGAGAAGGATTGTTTCATTAATTTATAAGGCATAACCCTTTTGACTTGGGAAAAGAAAAAGCGGGAACTTTTTTTTTTTTTTTGAATATGAGTTATGACAATCCAAATAAAATTAGGAAGAAAATATTACAATAATAGGAAAATTAATAAATCTATAATATTTAAAAGAGGAATTTAAACGATAATAATTGTCAGTCATTAACATTACCAATTGAGTTAAAGAATTGTATAAATAAAACGCATGTGTGAAGTAAAACTTCAATTTATACTTCAATGATTAAAAGAAAACTTAATTAGGTTGCTTGTTAATTATAACATAAAATCTAAATTAAGTACCCCTTTCAATGATCGGTTCAATATTTTTTAAATTTGATTTGGATAATTTGGTAATCAATAATTGAAAATAGATATCGAATATCGAATTTTAAAAAGTTCGATCTGATAAATCTAACTTCGATATAATAAATTAAACTTAAATGTGGTAATTCGATAATCGATATATGTATTTTTATTAAATAATATTTTCTACAAATTTAGCACTAGATGCACGTGGTCCAACAAATCCAATTGCTCTATGGAGTGGACAGTCTGGATTGATGGTCTGTGGGCTTTTTATAATTGCAAATGTTGTTCATAGGAGGTTCCGTTTGGTTCGGTTTTTTATTAAAATCATAATCAAAATAATTAAGTCGGTTTTTAAAATTTTAAAATTAAATTAAACTAAATAAAAATAAAAACCACCGGTTTGGTTTGGTTTTTTGATTTATAATTAGCTAATGATAAATTGATAATAGTAAAGCAACGGGACAGGAGACAACTATTTCAAATGAACGTTAGGAATCGATAAATTCTCTCTATTATCACAAGATGAATGTATATAAATCTTTTATTGTTTTTAAACATTATTTAAAATTTTAGCAAGTTTAAGTTGCATAACTATAAAGGTCATTTCACTTCACATATCTAACATCCATAGAAGCAATATACTTCTTTAAACATAATGATCAACCCTTAAAAACCAAAGGGGCAAGCCATTGAAGAATAGATGAGTGTATTAGCAAAGAAAATTAAAAACTGATAATACACCGCACCACATATATACAATTAGATAATTAGACTTAGAGTGTTGAGTTTGGATATATTTTTTAAGAAATGAGATTTAAAAGTGTCGTAGTCGTGTGGAATAAGCAGACTAAAACCAAATTACTAATTAAAAGGTGTAAATATTTATAATTATTTATAAAAAACTAATATCATATATTCAAATAATAATAAAATTGTAATGACCCTCCCCGTCATTTCCCTTATTTTCGTGCGTTCTCGGAGTTTAGAGCTTTTCTATAACTGTCCCAAGTTATTTATGACTTGTTGGGATCGACAGTTCAATTTTTGGGCAGTTCGCTTGAGAATTTTACTTATACCGAGCGTGTTACGAAATATTTAAATTAAATTAGAATCTGGTAAAATGATATAGTTAATTACCTTTCAAAAAATGTCTTTGAAATTTATAAAATTCTTTAGTTATGATATATCTATACTACTTTATAATAGTTTTATAACCTATTAATAATTTAAGCGGAGATAGTGAATTTAGATATGTTAAAATAATATTTTTATTTTATAGAGGTTTTATTCTAAATAATTTTCTATTAATTATGGTATATTCAAAATATGATATTTATTTTACCACGAACCTTTGCAATACCCGAATACATATATAATGAGATAAAAATTATGTTGATGTGCCACCTCCACCACCACGTGGAAGGTGAGGAGGTGTGCACCATAAGCAATTGTTAAAAGGTGGCTGCCACTTGGCAATTGAGCAAGTAATGACATCAGTGGTGGTATGTTTTGCATGATGTATATATATTGAATAAATGCATTATGCATTACGTACCTCCACTGCTTCCATATTTTTTTCCTTCGCCATTTTGATCATTTAAGCTCAAATATTGAGCTATTCTATTGAGGTTTGAGCTTAGGGGTTTATATATTTGAGCCGTAGGCTCTTTCTCGTCGTTTCTACGGTACGTTTTCTTATTTTTACTGTAATTTTCATTTACGATGGTATTGTTGGGATTGGTGTTGATGTTTGAGCTATATTTTGAGCTCAAATTGAGCGGTGTTAGTTGTGACTATTGTTCATGGGGTGATTTGGGACGCTGTGACGATTTTGGTTTTGTGATTCTACAAGCGGGCCCCACATGGACTGTTCGAACATTTTCCGAACTAATGCAATATGGGTATCAATAGACATAATTTGACATGTAGTTTATTATTTTAGTAGCTTGGCAGCAGTCAGAGGCTTCTCGGAAGGGGAAGGATCCTATATAGCTGGTTCTTCTGGCAAGCTTGCGGCGGCGTCCAGGTAGGCTAGGTTTTCTTTACAATTAGATTGGGCTTATGTGTGATATATGTATGCTATTGTGCTGGTGTTTTGGGTTGGTATTATAGACTTGGTGGTGGGTTGCTGTGATTTAGGCCTTCTAGGCCAGATAGGGCTATTCGGATACATTCCAGGCCCGTTATCCTCTTGGTACACCACAGATGACATATTTGGGGTCGGATAGTATTGTTGTTGTTGTTGCTGGTTGGGGAATGTTATTGTTGGACCTTAGTCCAGGCTTAGACAGACTTAGCCCAGGCTTAGACAGACTTAGCCCAGACTTAGACAGGCATAACTAGACTTGGTTTTCGGGACCCGGTAAAAGGCCTTGTTACCCCTTTTTGTCGACTTGTCAGAACTTCGACATCTTTGGGCTTAGTTAAGCCCTAGTATGACCTGTTAGGCTTGTGATGGGATTGAGTCACCTAGATTATACCCGATTGGCCTGTTTAGCCTTTTAGTCCCTAATAGTACCGTACTTGATTGGGACGGCTAGTCTTGACTTAGAACTGGGTCCCGCCTTGCAATGAATTGCACTAGACACCCAGACGTATATACATTGCGTGGTAGTAGCAGTTGACCCTGGGGGACCCTGGGATTGCCTTGTAGCGTGTCATGGGTTAGCTCATTTACTTATATACCAGTGTGGGCCTGGGATTAGCACGTCCCTCGTTTATCTGTTATGATGTGATATTTGGTTATGTTCTGGTTACTAGTTATGCTGAGTTTCGGTTCGAGTCCGGCTACTGATTCAGGTATGATGATTTTGGTTATTGACTATTGTGTGTCCCGGTTCGAGTCTGGCCCCAGATTGTGGTACACTATGAGTTCTGATACTAGGTACAGTGATTATGACACTGTTGTTCTCTGAGTTTTGGTTCGAGTTCGACAGATATAATATATATGTGGCCTATTGTTATTACCCACTGTGTCCGGTTCGATTCCTGCGTTTGGCCTCTTGTTATTATCCATTGGTGCCGGTTCAAGCCTGATGCACCCTTGTTGGTTATTGTGGTTACTGGATACTGATACAGCTTCAAGACACTGGTGACTATGCATTTAATATTCTTGTGTGTCCCGCCAGTTTATGGGGGCCAGGCTGGGTTACTGTTTTCTTCCGTATGCCTATTGGGTTTATGGGGGCCCAGATAGGTTATGTTTGACTTGTGTGTTTACTTATGAATTTATTTACTCGTTACTCAGTATCGTATTTATTTATATCCTAAGCATATCTACACGCCTCGGCAGTAGTGTATTTACTTATTATTTATACCTCCGGACTTAGCATGGACCCTCACATTTTAGCTTGCTTATCTTATATTGAGCTCAGTCGTCCGATGATGCCTACTGAGTACCCGTTGCCCGGTATTCATACTGCACTTCTGCATCTTTTTCCTCAATGCAAATTCGGGCACTAGCCGACAAGTTTGACGTGACTCTATTCTCAGCACTGACTCTGGAGCAGGGTGAGCTTACTGATGTTCGAGGCAGATCCTACTCCATCTCCACTGTATAGTCTTTTGCACTCGAGACTTTAGTACTTGTTGTATATATTTGGTTTCTGTCTTGTATTTTGGGTAAGTCTAGTAGTGGCTCTTGTACCGACCTTACCGGGTCTTGGGAGGGGTTCTTGACTTTATATACTGTCCTCTTCCTTCTCAGTCTTGGTATGTGTATATTTCGGTTCTGTTTGTTTTACATTTATAGAATGTTTATTAGTACAATTACTTCCACTTCATCTCTGTTCTTCTGAGATTTCACCCGTTAGCCCGTCGTTTGTCGCTCCGGGCTAGGATTAGGCTTGCCTATTGGTGGGTTACGGTAGGTGCCATCATGACTCAGAAATCGAATCGTGACAAAAATTTATATATATAATTTATCGGTTCAGTTTGACTATTTTGTCGGTTTTTTCGTAGTAGAACTATAACCAAACCAAATATTATCAGTTTTTAAAATTTAAAACCAAACTAAACCAAACCAACCCAAATGATGATTTTTTTAATCAGTTTGATTTGGCTTGCGGTTTGATTTGGTTATTAACCAAACCATGAACACCCCTAGACTTGTTTAGTAGCAAACACATAAGAAACTTAAAAAAAATCTAATAGTTTCTCTATCAATTACATTTTTTTTTCATATGCTTTTGATGAATATTGTCAAATTACACTTGAGAGTTTTGCCTTTTGAAGCGCCAATAGCGTAGGGAGATCGGGTCAGGCCGAGTCAAAGGCTTTGATGACTCAAGATTTATATTAGGGAAAAGGGAGTGAGGAGGAAGAGGGGGCAGCCCTTGGCCCGATCATCCAATTCGATCCAACAGACAAGTATGATTATGTAGTCAAAGCAACTTCATCACTTTTGTGTACCCATCAAACGACAGTCCTTTCGGGGGTTCCTTAGATACCGATTCCCTCTGTGTAGATTAACTAAACACAGAAAATCTTCCACTGACAGGAAATCGTGTTTTTCACAGAATTTTTCGTGACTCATGCATGTCAGCATTCTCACTTCTAATTTATACATGTGAAATTTGATTCATATATTCACTTAAGATGCATGGAACAACAATTATATATTATTTTGTTTTGGATATTTCAAAATTGACTTGACTGATTTGATTTCGATGTAAGAGGAAATAATCAGAATATATATGATCTTGGTAATTTAATTACCAAACCAAAGTTTTGCGAAGCAAAATGAACATTTAATTCAACCTCAAAAACTAACACTCGTGGCACCTCTTTTTATTTTGAGATAACCCAAAGGTGAAGACTATACAAAAATCATAAAAGGAAATTACTACAATTCATTTTCTCAACAAATGTGATATATTTAGGACCCGTTTGGCCATAAAAATTATTTATTTTTTTGAAAATAATTTTTACTTTATTTGAAAATTAGTGTTTGGCTATGAAAATTTTAAATTCAACTTGAAATTGTATTTCAAATTCGGAAAACAACGTATATCTTGTTTTCCATCTCACTTTTCATTTTTAAAGTTATATTTAAGTATATTCAAGCATGAACACTACTTCAAATATTCTTTGCAAAAAGTATAATCAAACATAACTGCATCTTCAATTCCAACTTCATGATAAATTTCAAATAAAGTGAAAAACATTTGAAATATAAAGCCAAAGCCTACTTAGTATCCCAAGATTAGAAGTACTCGCTTCATGCGTTTGAATTATTATTCACGAATGACTTGAGAAAGTCAAGATTTTTTTTTTTTTTTTTTAATTTTGACTTCATAGAAACGTTACTATTTTTGCATGCGCATAGGGTTGTTCCCCACTTTCGTCTCGGGGCGCTAAGGGACTTATGTTCCAACACTGAAAACTCAAGAATAAAAATGCGTTTGACTTTAATATCATCTGAATTTGGATCTTAGACTTAATTCAGCCTAAAAAATTGACTCATAAAATGAAAATTGACCAAAATCATAAAAGAAACAATAACTCATTTTCTCAATCAACATGGGACATAATCAAATTTACTAACAAAATTTCAATTTCTTATTTATTTTAAATAAAATTTCCAATATACTCTTAAATTGTTATCTAGGACATACTCATAATCAATTCTTTCATATCAAGTTTGAAATTTATACCGTCAAGTTTATATTTTAAAAAAACATTTTAAAACTATTTTTTTGCATTTTTTGTCAACATAGGACAACGTTTAGCTGAAAAAGTAGTTGGAAATTTTCAAACAAAATGACCATCTTTAACTAATTGTTGGACAAGTGACAGTTTCATATAAATTTTTAGTCAACATATACCACTTGAATTATAATTTGGTATTTTGTTTTTGATTTTCACGTTGTGTCTGATATTCATATTAAAGTCTGACCAAATCAAAATTTACATATTGTAGGATTCATTTCTGAGAATGGAGCTTCTAGGAGTACTTGTATTCCTAGAAGTTCAAATACTTGTATTCCTAGAAGTTCAAATACGTGTCAATTCTCAATGCGATTTCTTAAAAATAGATAAAAAGTAAAATAAAATATACTAGTCGTTGTCTTTTCTTTGATATTTCCATCGTTAATTAACTACTCCACTTCTTTTCTAGATGAATATTATACCTAATACACATGATCCTAGAAAATTCTTCTTCTAAAGATCATTCAGATTTTATTCATGTTCACTTGAAAACTAAAAATAAAAGAACATATTCGCAAAAAATATTTTTCCAATTTCGTGATTCGATCTAGAATTTATCATTTATAGACATTGATAAGATTAAACTATTGAAAGCTCAAATAAGTGTTTTTTTTTTAATGATGTTAATGTTTGCTTCAGCTTGCGTGCATTTTTTATCAATTCTTTAGAGTACCTATTACCTTTCATCAGTACATGTACCTTAGATAAACTTCTTGTGTGAGTAGTAAATTAAACTTTGGCATCACTGATAAGGGTAGATGAGATCTTTCTATCTTTGACTGAAAGTCTTAGGATTGAGCCCTGAAAATTAAAAAAAATCTAATAGAAGTATTTTTTTTTAAAAAAAACCAAGCCTTATGCAATACGAATTCTGATTTATTTGACAGGTGTTTATCAATTATCAAGTGAAATCAAACGTTCTTTAAATTCGAATGCTCAAATTAAAGAAATTTCATTCTATTGGTTTAAGAAAACTTTTAAAAGTAGGACCATATAATTATTTTCAGACCCTTCAAATTACTTTCTCTATCTATATATGTTGATCACCAATAAGGGAATTTTGATCTCATAAATAGATGTAAATTTAGTTCTTTATATAGGAGTAGCATATAGTTTTTCTTTTTTTAAAAAATAAAATAAAATCGTTTGATCACCAATAAGGGAATTTTGATCTCATAAATAGATGTAAATTTAGTTCTTTATATAGGAGTAGCATATAGTTTTTCTTTTTTTAAAAAATAAAATAAAATCGTTTAGTATTGCTATTTATATTAAGACTCCGACTAAATTGAATTTGTGTAGCTTAAGATTCATATAAGAAGAAAGTGTTCCCTAGAAAAGATAGTTGAAATAGTTTGTCAATATTTGACGAGCTGAAATTTTAAGAAAAGTAATTTGGCTCGAAGATTAGGTCAAATTAAATTCAAGAAAATTTCTAGGAAGTTGAAATTTGCAAAAATAATTTAACAACTTTTATTTCTTCATCAAAAATTTGACCAAACATCTCCATCCTAAGAAATACATCTATTTTTAAATTACAAATAATATTATTAACATTCCAAAAGCTTAGCGAAATAGGCTATAATAAATACTCACCGCAAGTCGTCCTCAATCTATACATCGTGAATATATAAGTATAGAATATTATCCCAAAAATCTAAAATAATATCTTTATCTCATGCCAATGCATCAAGATTATCAGGAATAAGTCCTGGAATCTCGTATTCTGAAAGTGGTTTAGAGTAACAATTATTATCTGTTTGATCATTACCCTTTGAATCTTCTTTTCTATCCTCCCTCTTGTAGACGATCCAACTATTTGATGAATTAAGCTTCTGATCCTTCTTCACAATTTTTTTTACGATTATTTTTGTCCTCGATTTTGTTGGAATTGATGTAAAAGAGAACCCTAAAAGTTCAGTAATAGCTTCATCTTCTTCTTCCATTTTCTAATGTTGTTTTCCCTGCGATTTCTGGCACTTCATCATGAATAAAATAATCAGAGTATTACAACGTCATTAATATGATTATTAAGCAAGTGATCTTGAACTCTTCTTATAAATATGATAATAATCCTAATATTAAATGGAGAAAGATTTTCTCATTAATTTAGAAGTCAAAATCATTTTAACAAAGGCGGGATTTTTTTATTTTTATTTTTTTTTTTTTTTTTTTGAATATGGCAATCCTAATAAAATTCGGAAAGAGAATTTTAGAATAATATAAAAGTAAATAACTGTAGGCTTAATATTAACCGGCCCTCAAATTTATTAAAATATTTTATTTAGTTATTTGAATAAGTCATGTTTCAATTGACCGCTTCATCTCCTAATAAAGTGTTTCAATTGATCACTTCATCTCCAAATAAAGTATTTCAATTAGACAGTTTCAAAAAAAAAATGCATTTTTTCATGAGATAATACCTTAGATGATCACTCAACTTAGGGTAGTTCACTCTTGGAAAGTCACTCAACTTTATTTTATATCCCAAAAGTCACTCAACTATTGATATTTCACCTAATAAGTCACCCAACGAATTCAAATAATTTTCATTTTTTGGGGCGAGAAAATGATTTTTTCATTAAATCTTGTTGAAATGAAATTTTAATTTTAAGCTAAATTTTAAAGAAACCATAAGATACTCATTTTAAACATTTTATTGATGCGGCCCACTTAATTCGACCCACTAAAATTATAGGAAAAATTACATAAATCATCAAACATCCTTACCATATTTACTTATTCTCCCACTATTTTAAATTAATTATATAATATTCCACAATAACCCCAGATACATATCATAACCCTAGGATACATGTTATAATCACGTTCTGAGACTGAACCATGTATCCGTATCTACGATGTATCCGTGTCTAGAATGTATCCACCTTAACATGTAATGGGATATTAATTATGTAATATTGAAAAGTAGTGGGAAGGGAGTAATTAGCTCATATAATAGTGAGATTTATGTTGTTTACTCAAAATCATATGGGTGTCTAGATGTGCATACTCAGAACTTATAATGGCTCAACCCGCTATTGATATTGTTTGCTTTGGGTCTACACTCACACGAATTTAAAACGCGTCGCTAGGGTGTAAGACATTCTTACTTATATACCAACATATCTATTATGTTTTGCTGAAGTAGGACTCTTATCCTAAGTTACAGTGGAGCATATACCTCTTCTTATGGACTCAACGTCCTCGCTAAGGTTTGCCCTATTACATGAAATTTCCTAGACTTAGCACTCAGGTTGCCCTGCCTTTTTGAGATTTGTATAAACTCAGTTGAACTCTGACCCAACATCGACAAGACTAACAGATGAATAACTCTGATATTAGCTATAATGGTCCAACCTGCTAGTGATATTGTCCACTTTGTACCTAGACTCGTACAACTTTAAAACGCGTCACTTGGATGTAAGACATGCTTAGTTATAAGCACAACATATCTCTTGTGTTTTGGCGATGTAGGATTCTTATTCTATGCTAGGGTATCACATTCAACCCCTCTTATGCACTCCACGTCCTCGTTGTCTGTAACGGCCCGATCGGTGTCATCTCTGAGCCTAAACTCACATCTCTTTAAATCTTGTCATGGGTAGAGGAGGGGAGGGGGTAAGACTTGCTTACTTATTTACCCAACATCTCTCGTGTGTTTTGCCGCCAATGGGGGTGTAGATATCGAATATTTGTGGGACTCTACAAGAAGACCCCAATTTCAGTTAGGGTTCTTGGAGGCTACTTTACACTAAACCGTGACTCACGCTTATATAAAAAGTAATATATTCCTTAAAGAGATATCTTGAAATCACATAAATTCTTGGGATATTCACAAAGAAATCAAGGCACCAGATACTGCCTTATCAATGTTGCCGTTGGACGTTCCTAGAGATCAAGTACATCGGAAGAAAGTCCAAATCATCCTACAGTCGAGAAATGCGCTACTAACAACTTTCAAATCAAGGAGAAAAATCAGAGAGAAGAATCAAAGGAGGATCAGAATTGTATGCAAAGGATTTATCAATAAAAAAAATTTCGTCATATTTTATTTGTGATTGCAATTTATTTTCTATCACTTTAAATTTGTTGCAAACAAATTGTCACGCATAGTAGGGGCCAAATCTACCCTTCATCTCTTCTCCCACAAATCAGTTATGCAAATCTGGAGCCACAAAACCGCAATAATTGAGATTATCCAGTTTTATGGGTACCTTAAGTCTCGTCTTTGAGTTTCATCAACTCTACACTCCGACAAGCCTTGAAGTAATGTTCATTTATAGACATTAAAAATATGTAGGACTCTACATCATTGCCATAATAAAGGAGGCATAATACGCTTTAAACCACTTTACGTGGAGCTCCACTTGCCCCCTCCCCAGACAAGACATTTTGAGTATGGACAATATAAGACAAGGGATCCAACGTCAAAATAATGAATTGAGAAGGCCTGATTCTAATACCATAATAAACAAATGAATCTTAGGCCTAACTCAACTTTAAAAACCAGATAATGAGATCAAGGCCCCTTGAACTCTCCGACTCCAATATTTCACCAAACTACTAGTACAATATTTGTATTAGAATCGTTCAATCAACTTGTGTTATGTACAAAGGTACAAACTACGACCGTTTCAGTAAAATAAGTTGTGAAAAAACAAAAAGGCAGTCATATACGGTATACCACATCCCAAACTGTCAAACCCAACGACCCTTTATGACTCTTTTACTTACAGAGAAAGAAATAGACCCTTCAGCATATCATGGCTGACTGATTGTTTCTCTCACTTTATCCATTTCTTGATTGTTCTTCTTTTCTTCCCTTTTTTTTGTCTGTTTTTGGTTCATCAGTTACCTATAACCGTGTTGAATAGTCAAAAAAGTAGCTAAGAAATTTCCTTTTTTGTCAAACATCAGGGGGAAGCTGTTGAAAGAACTGTGAAGTTCAAGATTTTGAAAATTTTGGAGTTATTGGGGTCTGGAAAAGGGTATTCTTGGAATCTTGATGGAATTGTGTGAAAAAGTTGGGGTCTTTTTGGGGTTTTAGCTAGTTCTTCTCTGAGTATTATATGATTCTAGTTTTGAATATTTTGGAGTTATTGGGGTCTGAAAAGGGTATTCTTGGAATCTTGATTTCACTTGTAGTTGAATTGTGTTAAAAAGTTGGAGTCTTTTTGGGGTTCTTAGCTAGTTCCTCTATGCAGTTTATATGATCAATATTTTAAGTATCTTTTTGTGGGGTTTCAAGCTTCAGGGGGAAGCTGTTGAAAGAATTGTAAAGATCAAGACTTTGAATTTTTTTTGGGGTTTATCATTATTGAGGTCTGAACAAAGGTATTCTTGGAATCTTGATTTTCAGTTGTAGTTGAATTGTGTGAAAAAGTTGAGTCTTTTTTTTTTGGGTTTATCATTATTGAGGTCTGAACAAGGGTATTCTTGGAATCTTGATTGAATTGTATGAAAAAGTTGGAGTCTTTTCGGGGTTTTAGTTAGCTCCTCTATGCAGTTCACATGATTCAAATTTTGGGTATTTCATATAATTGATTTTAAAGCTCTAATACTAGAGAGTTTTGAATTATTGAGGTCTGGAAAAGGGTATTCTGGAATCTTGATTTCACTTGCAGTTGAATTGTGTGAAAAAGTTGGGCCTTTTGGGGTTTTAGCTAGTTCCTCTCTGCAGTTTATATGATTCCAGTTTTGGGTATTTCATATTGTTCTTTCTAAAGCTCTAATACTTGAGAGCTTTGAATTGTTTAAGCATTTGTTCAATGGTTCTTTTGGAAAGATGGTTTTTTGCTAAGCCGGGTATTGTGGGGCAGTAGCTTGCAACTGTTGAGGAGGGTCTTTGATTGGTTGTCATTTGTTGATCATGGGTTGTGTTTGTGGTAAACTTTCTCGAGCGGTCAAAGATCGGCGGGATGGCCAAAAGAAGAGAGAGTTAGATAAAGGGGCATCAGCTGTGGGTTCAAAGAGAGAAAAGAGTTTCAGGGTGAAAGAGAAATCGGAGAATGGTGATATAAGGGTTGGTTCATTCGATAGGAAGCCTAATGGATCTAAAAGGGTCGGGGACGATCACTATGAGAAAGTTAATGGAAAGCTTGAAGTTATCCCAAAAGCAATGGAAGGGGAGTTGATTGCTGCGGGATGGCCTTCTTCGCTTGCTGCAGTAGCTGGTGAAGCTATTAATGGTTGGATTCCACGCAAGGCTGAGACTTTTGAGAAATTAGACAAGGTATAATTTGGTTGACTTGTTCTACGGTAATTCATTTTATCGATAACATTGGACAACTAATCACTTTTACTGTATATTCTAATTGGATATAAGCTCATGAAAGAAGTAATTAGTTTGTTCATAAAAAACATTGCTTGATTCCATCAAATTATTTTTTCCTTCATAGTTCCATTTTGGATATATATACTCTGTCCAATTCATAATTGAGTATCCTCTTACAATAGAATTCTAATGAATATGAATTCACCTTGAAGCTTTCATAGTGCACCACAAGGCTTTGCAAGATACCGATGTCATTTACTTTATTGCATAAAATAGATCTTCATTTTTTACCTAAGGTGCTGCTGACCAGTTTTATCGAACAGTCAGAAAAGAGTTGTTACCACCCGTAGGTTCTATGCATCGTTAGACTTAACCTTCTAGGCTTTGTTGCTACTTCTGGTACGCTAGCATGCTGAATTCAGAAAATAGAGAGATAGGCAGTTCCGATGAGTGAAAATGATGAAAAGCCTGTGCACTGTTTGGTGTTTTAAGTTATGAAAATTGAACTTTCCGCTTTCTGGCCGAGTCCTATCTCCTTCGCTGTTATTTTTTTTCCTTAAAGACGTTTAAGTTTGTTTCTTTTGTATTAGGTGCTGTGATCTTATCAGATTTTTGGCAAAGTCAGCATTTAATCCCAAATGGATGTTTGATTACCCAAATAGTTAGATGATCATAGTCCTTAATGGCAACTTAAGCTTTTTTATAAAAGTTCAATATATGCATAGAATCCGAGAGTTTAAAATGACTATAGATAAGAATGAATCACTCTTAAGTATTTGAACATTATTCTATAAAAGAGATTATATGGGATAAACTCCTAGGCAGTTGTCTAATAGTCATACTGATGCACTTAATTCCTAATAAATAGGTTATATAGTCTACAATCAAATTGACTTTAGATATCAGCAGTCCTTCCGCTTCTTCATTTTTACCAGCTTAGAACCTTGTACTTTTGTACCCTTTGTTCCATATACCCATTGAGGCTGAATGGTCCGGTGCCTTTTATCAATTTAACTAATGAAGGCTAGGTGCAGATCGGAACATAATAGTTCTGTAATTCATAGGTTCATATTACTATAATTATAGTGAAAGTTGATGGATAACCATCCAGCAAATTATAGAACAGCCATGATCATTATGAGATTTTGATTCAGCTGATTCAACATTCATTCCATCTATTGCATTTGCAATGCTTGTGGCGTTTAATCTTTTATCCTTTGTGGTCTAGTTTCCTTCCCAATGTGTGCTAGTGTTGTCAATTAATAGTTTATTGGTTGTGTAATGCGCTTCCGGAATCTTATGTGATAAGAAGGTGCCCCCTAAACTCAAAGGCAAGTTCTACAAAGTGGCGGTTATACCAGCTATGCTGTATTGGGTGGAATGTTGACCAGTCAAGAACTCATATCCAAAAGATGAAGGTAGCAGAGATGAGAATGTTACGATGGATGTGCGGGTTTACTAGGAAAGATAAGATTAGAAATAAGGTTATTCGTGATAAGGTAGGAGTGGCTTCGGTGGACATCAAGATGCGGGAAGCGAGGTTGAGATGGTTCGGGCATGTGATGAGGAGGTGCACGGAGGCCCCAGTGCGGAGATGTGAAAGGTTGGCTAGGGATGGTTTCAAGCGAGGCAGAGGTAGACCGAAGAAATATTGGGGGGAGGTGATTAGGCATGACATGGAGCAACTTCAGCTTACCGAGGACATGACCCTAGATAGGAAGGTGTGGAGGAGGCGGATTAGGATAGAAGGGTAAGAGGGAGGTTTGTGTTCTCACTAGTAGGCATGAGGACTTTGTCTAGTTGTCTGGGCTAGGGGGCATAGTGTGGTATGGTCTGTTATATCACTTAGCGATAGTCTTGTTTTTGAGTACGTTTTGGTGTGATATTACCTATTGCTTCTTGCTCCCTGTACCCTTTTCTGGTCTGTTTGTGTTTTGAGCCGGGGGTCTTTCGGAAACAGCCTCTCTATCTCACTCTGAGGTAGTGGTAGGGACTGCGTACACTTACCCTCCCCAGACCCCACTTTGTGGGAATATACTGGGTTTGTTGTTGTTGTTGTTGTTGTTGTGTAATAGCATTTTATTCTTGCAGATTGGCCAAGGGACTTATAGTAGTGTATACAAGGCTCGTGACCTGGTTAATGATAAACTCGTTGCGCTTAAAAGAGTGAGGTTCGAAAAAATGGATCCTGAAAGTATCAAATTTATGGCAAGGGAGATTGTTATTCTGCGTAGGCTTGATCATCCAAATATCATCAAATTGGAAGGCTTGGTTGTATCAAGAACATCTTGTAGTCTGTACCTCATCTTTGAGTACATGGAACATGATCTCACTGGACTGGCAGCTCTTCCCGGCATTAAATTTACAGAGCCACAGGTGCTTTCCAATGCATTGTTTGTTGGACGTTAGTCTTTTCTTAGTATAATAATTGCTTCGTACACAACATAATTCAACTCTAATAACTAAGTTTGAATCTTATTTTGTTTCTTATAGGTCAAATGTTACATGCGGCAGCTTTTAAGTGGACTTGATCATTGCCATAGTCGGGGTGTTCTGCATCGGGACATCAAAGGTTCTAATCTTCTCATTGACAATCATGGCACTTTAAAGATTGCTGATTTTGGGTTGGCAAACTTTTTCGATAACCAGCAAAGTGTTCCGTTAACAAGCCGTGTTGTGACTCTTTGGTATCGACCACCGGAGCTCTTACTTGGAGCAAGTCATTATGGAACTGCAGTAGACTTGTGGAGTACTGGCTGCATACTCGGAGAATTATATGTTGCCAAGCCCATTATGCCCGGTAGGACCGAGGTATATAGTTCTTACACTCTTTGTTACTGGAGCATGGTTTATACCAAATCATACAATAGACAAGCATTGAGAAAATAAAAAATGAGAAGGTGGAGGAGGCAAGTTTGATGGGAGAACTCTTTACAGCTAATCAACCTATCTATCAACTATGCTTCAATCCTAAATGTCACGTTATGCAGATTAATATATCCTGTTTTTCTCCTTAGTTATGATATTATTTGTTTTCAGCAATTTAACACTCATGAGTTAAATTTTCGTCCTTATAGGTGGAGCAACTACATAAAATCTTTAAGCTTTGTGGTTCGCCGACTGAGGATTATTGGAAGAAAACAAAACTATCTTATTCAGCAGTATTTAAACCTATACAGCCTTACAAACGGCGTATTGGGGAAAGATTTAAGGAGCTTCCTCCATCTGCCGTGGGGTTACTGAAGACATTACTTTCTATAGATCCTGCACTTAGAGGAACAGCAGTTGGGGCTCTCGAGAGTGAGGTGCTTTTCTAACTCCTCCAACCCCATCCCTACTTCTATTTTTTGGATAACTGTGGTGTCCGGGCCAGCTTGCGTGCGCCTTAGCTAATTCCACGGGATTCCTGTTACCTCCCACCAACACAAGTACCAGGTGGCTTGGATAAATGGGAAGAAATCACCTAGTGTTTTGCCTCTGTTAGGATTTGAACCTAAGACCTCGTGGTTCCTAACCCACTTCATTGACCACTAGGCCCCACACCCTTGGGTGCACCCGTTCCCAACTTTCTCCCATCCAAAAGTTGGTGCTTTGAAGCCTCGTCATACAAGATCAGCAACTTCTTACTTTCAATGCTTAAAATAAATGCACTTCTTGCAACTTATTTACTTTATGTTATATGTTTCATGTTGTTAATGAAGCCTAGTAAGCTGTTGTCATTTACTAGTATTTGACATATTTTCCTTTTTTTGTCAATCTAAAATTTCCTTCAAACAATTCAGACTTAGATAAACCAGTGTTATGACATCTTTTCAACTACAAGTCTAATTTTATCACTTTTCAAACTATTATGTTAAAAACTTACTCCCTCCGTCGCAATTTATGTGGCACTTTTCGCAATATGACAATTTCACACGAGGAAAATATTGAGATTGACTAACGATGTTGTTGCTGTTGTTTCTTTTTTTGATAAATGAGACTGACTTTTTTTTTTTTTTTTTTGAGTTCAAAAATATGCTATTGAAATTTGCATCTTGTGTACCCTTGATTTCCTTTTCACACGTTCTTTTAAGATATGATGCATCTATGCTGCTCAGAGACTCCAGAAATGTTGCTGCACCTGGATCCTCCAAAAATACACTACTTTCGGAGGATCCGACATGCATCCTTCGACATTATTGAAGAGTCCGAGCAACATAGTGATGCATAGTTGTCCATTCAGAAGGAGAATGGACAGCTATGGGTATGTTGTTGTAGTTTGATCGAGTAATGAGATCTGTAATTGAAGAAAATCAAGCGGTCTTTAGAAAACTACCTTTTACATTGAAGGACCTTCATTACTTTCATTTTAGCATAAGACATATTTTAAAATAAATTTTGTCAGCTTTCATGACTTTTTAACACTGAAGTTTCAGGGCTAGTGGTAATGTAGTTCCAAGTAACCGGATTTATAATGTTCCTTCAATGTGTTTCCATCATTTATCGCGTTATAAAGTAGCAACAACTGTTTTTCCTCATTAACACTAAAGGTATGCCCTGTCTCACAGTTCTTCACCACGAAGCCATTTGCTTGTGATCCTTTGAGTTTGCCAACATACCCTCCAAGCAAGGAAATTGATGCAAAACTGCGGGAAGAGGAAGCTAGAAGGTAGATGCTCTTAACAAAGCTATCTTTTTGTATGGCAACATAAAACTGAATGTTTCTCATTCTCTTAATAAAAGTGCTTCAATTTTATACATAAACCTAAACCTTGTGTTGGAGTATGGTTAAGTGGATCATACATAAGGAAGCAGAAGTGTCAATTGCGCGTATTACATAGTGGCATTTCGTAGCTGATTTGCATTGAATGACACTATTTTGTTTCTGCTGTCTGTTCATATTAGTAGTCGTAGTGTTGCTCCTGTAGTTTCTTATTCTTCAATTGATGTTCCTATCTGTTGATTCCTTGTACCTCGATTATCATATTGTTTTG
Organism: Capsicum rhomboideum; assembly: GCA_031232105.1. Taxonomy (NCBI): domain Eukaryota; kingdom Viridiplantae; phylum Streptophyta; class Magnoliopsida; order Solanales; family Solanaceae; genus Capsicum; species Capsicum rhomboideum. The sequence goes on along the minus strand of CP124710.1, from coordinate 4,777,563 downwards.
TTGTAGTTTTGTTACTATCTGCTATTTTTGTTATTATCTTCTGTTTCTTGTACTTCCGTTACTTCTTGTCGGGACTGACTGTTTTTCCTTGAGCCGAGGGTCTATCGTAAACAGCCTCTCTACCTCTGAGGTAGGGGTAAGGTCTGCGCACACTCTGCCCTCTCGGACCCCACTTTGTGGGACTACATTGGGTATGTTGTTGTCGTTGTTGAGACTATTTTGTTTCTACAGCTCCGTCATGTCTTGATTTTCAAACATTTGTTGACATAACATTGTATATTTGTGAATGGAAATATTGGAAATATCTATGGATCTATCATAATAATCATCTGAAATAATTACTGCAGGCGAGGGAATGCAGATGGATCAAAAGAACGTCAAGCAGCTCCAGCACATGATGCTAATGCCAAGTTGGCTAGTTCAATGCAGGTACTTTTATGGGTGTTAATCTTGTAGTCTTCAAATCGATTCAAGTTTTCCTTTTGTAACGCCAGAATCCAATATACTACAGGAAGATAGATGACCATGATTCTTCTAATTTTCGATCTGGTCATTGTAATGCATTGAAAATAGAACTATTAGTTGAATACATTAGTTGTACTTCAGCAAAAGGTTGGAAACTTGTCTAACTTGTGGTAGTTTGCAAAGAGTATATGATCTGTTTATTTTACCTTCCTGGTGGTGCACTAGTGTAGTACAAAGAAAATAGAGATATTATATTGACCAATGACGGAGCAAGGATTTTCACTATATATACATAAAAAATAATTTTAACGTTGTATACACAATGCAATCTGCCGGCAAAGTGGGTTCGGATGAACCACCTTGTGCCCCCTAGCTCCGTCGCTGATACTGACCCTTGAGCAAGTGAGTTATGTAACAACTCGTGTTCTTACTAGCCTTTCGTTTCAGAAAGAACTCAATCAACACCCCTAAATTATATCTGCAAGTATGTTATTTTCTTAATGTTTTGAATTTATTCGGTCTTATGATTTGCAAATTATAACAGAGGAGGCAGAGCAATTCCAATCCTAAGAGCCAAAGTGACCGGTTCAATCCACCAAAGGAAGCTGCTGCTCGTTTTCCAAATGATCCACCTAAAGCATTACAAGCAGTGAAAGAAACTGCGAAAGATCACTTGGAGAATCTTTCAGATAGATTTTCAGACAAAGATCATCTCGACGATCTTTCAGAGACATTTTCTCATTCAGTCCCTCTGGCTCTAGGGGTACTTGGGAAGAAATATGATGATATTTCCATTGGTCCCAATAGAGCCGACTTGTCAGACTTAGTAGCATCCAGGTCCGTTGTGTCTGGAGGTGATCGAGATACATGTGTTAAGCTAGAATCAGGCCATCAAGTAGAAAGGACAGCACGGCTACTAGACGAACATTCAAGGAAGCAAGACCAGAAGTATCTCATGCAGAACTTTGCTGGTTCTCGTCAATTTGAAAGTGGAAGGGCTTGTATAAAGGAGGCAAATCTTGTAAGTTCTCATAAACACGTATATCTAAGAGTTTTGAGTGCTCAGAGATAACTAAGGTAACTGCATAGTAGCTACTGAAACTTCGGATTCTCTAGTATGATCAAACTTTTTAGCTCAATGATGTTGGTTAAATGCCAACATCCTGCCTATGGCATGACCCAGGTGCTCATGATTGAACACGGTCCTTGCTTGATGGGCTTGCTTATTAAAAAGTTATGCCCTTGCTATGAGATATACCTTTTAGCACGATGGAAAGCGCTAGATCCTAACAAGTGTATCATAGCGAAGCTCTTAGGTTCAATTCCCAGGAAAACATGCTGTGTGTTGTAGGTGTTGAAGTGAGAGAGGGGTTTGGGAGGAGAGGGGGGGGGGGGGGCGGGGATTGCGTAATGCCAACATATCCTACCTATGGCAAGGCCCAGGTGAGGGAATGACCCAGGTGGGTCAGTTTTATTGATTCGTTGTATCAATTCCATCTCATTGCAATACTAAGCCATGTCAGAGCCAGAATTTATACTAAAAGGGGTTCAAAATATGAAAAAATAAACACACAAAGAAGCCGAAGGGGGTTCAGCATCTACTATATATAAATAAAAAATATTCGTAACCACGTATAAACAATGTAATTTTCCCGACCTGGCTCCTTCCCTGACACTAAGTAGTCATTTTAATTTCGCTGCATCCCCGTGGTTGTTATTGAGAACGGGTATCTCATACTAATTGATTTCTTATCTAGCTGTTGTTTCTTTTTGTAGCATGACCATGGTGACGAGGGAAACAAAATCCATTATTCTGGTTCACTACTAGTTGCATCAAATAAAGTGGATCAAATGCTTAAAGACCGCGATCGTCACATCCAGGAAGCTGCGCGACGCGCAAGGCTGGAGAAGGCACGAGTAGGTCAAGCTCAGGTTCAAGGAATGTGAAAAACATGCAACTCGTGTTCGCTTGGTTAAAATTTTTGAAAACTATTCTCTAGGAAAACAAGGAAAATGACTTGGAAAACATTTTCCTCCATACCCCTATATATGTATGTATCTGTAGTTTAGGAACAAGGTAGATAAGCATATAGATTTTTCTTGTAAAGCATATGTAGCTCTATGTATATATCTCCTGAGGAATGTTATAATACTATTCTTTTTTGTATTAAATTTTGCACTTTGTATATTTTTTTTTCTTTGTGATTTGGCCCTTCCTCAGATTGTGTGCATCGAGGAATCTTTAGTGCACTGGGCTGCCATTTCTTTAATATAGAGGATAAAAATCTAAGAAAGTGAATATTTTGATATTCGTTCACTTACTTTTTATACTCTGTTAATAGTGCGATCAACCAATCTCATATCGTTCGAAATTGCGTATATAGTGTGCGAGACTGGCAATGGATGGTTTCAAGAGTGGTAGAGGTAGACTAAAGAAGAATTAGGGGAGGTGATTAGACAGAACATGACGCAGTTTTAGCTTATTGAGGACATGACTTTAGATAGGAGATTGTGGATGACACGTATTTGGATAAAAGGTTAGCAGGTATTGTAGTATTGCTATGGTAGTTGCTTGTCCTTTGACTTCTGTTAATAATTATTTTATTTTTTGCACTTCGACTATCATTTTATTTTGGTGAAGTTACTGTCTTGTTACTATTGAATATTTCTTGTACTTCTGTTACTTTTTTCCGGACTTCTTTAAACTACTTTTCCTTCAATAGAATACGAGCCTCGGTTAATTCCTGAGGTATTAGATAAGCATTTTCTATAGGATCTAGAAACCACTAGGATTTATCGGAAACAATCTTTCTACCTTTGAGATAGAAATAAAATCTGCTTATACTCTACTTTCCTCATATTCCATTTTATGAGATTATACTAGGTATATTAGCTGTCATGTAATTTTCAGCAGAGGTTCATCATATATATGATATGCAAAAAAGTTGCTGCTTCATATGGAATGTGGAAATATTTGAAAGCTGCATGCCTTCTATTGGTCATGAAAATTGAATTAAAGATTACATACTCTTTGCTTGCATGAAACTATGAAGTTTGGACATGTTAATGAGTCATCAATTTATTAACTTAGTTTATTTTTATCTATCCAATTCAATCTATCTAAAAGTTGAGTTGATACGTAGCTTCAGTTGACGTTAAAATGTGTTTTTAAAATTCTTGTTAAGATATTTAAAAAGACATTTTTGTTTGATCTGTTAAATGTAGTCATAATAAAGAACTTATTTTTGTATAAGACAAATATTTTATTAAAAATAAACAAAAGAAATCTAAACTTAATCAGAATTGATCAGGTTGAGTTATGACTCGTTTGTTAATTTATTTCAGCCCAACTATTTCAATCTAAATAAATTTATTACTCCCTCCGTTCATTTTTTACTTGTCATTTTACGCTTTCTTGAGAGTTAAATTGTATGAACTTTGATCAACATTTTAATAAATATTTTTTCATCATATTAATATAAGAAGGGTTGCAAGTTATAGCATTTTTCGTATAGTTTCTAAACATCTAAATTTAAAATATTAAATTAATCTACTTCAATTTATCTTCAAAGTTTAGTCAAATTGGCTTTCACTAAGCAAAATGTGACAAGTAAACATAAACGGGAGGAAATAATTCAATCCATTTAACATATAAATACAAATGCAGATACTGCATTATATGAACTAGACGCATTATATGAACCAACGTGTGGACCATGTGAATCATATTTCAGCCCTAATTACTATATACTTTCAAGGCGGAGCCAACCTTTGCCCGAATCTTCTCCAGCGGAAAGTTATACTATTTATATATGACTAAAGTTATTTTTTATGTATATATAATAGATGTCGAACCCCTTCGATTAATTTTTCTTCACATTTTGAATCTGCTTAGTGAAAATCCTGGCTCCGCTTTTCAAACCCTCGTTTAACTCTTTTGCCTCGGGAGACCATGTTATCAAAGTCACCCTTTTTCCTTAGCTTGCGTTTGTCCTGACTTTATTTTTTATTATAATTGGGTTTTTCTTTGGAAAAAAAAATATAGATTTTTTATATTTGGCTAATCCTTTCTCTTGTAGGGAAATATTTATGACTCTATAAATAGAACCTCATTCTTCTAATTTGGTAGCATCCACAATGTAGTCATAAGGGCTTTGAGAGTTTTGTTAATGGGGAGAATTTGTGAGACACAGGTGTTACAGTGTCACTTGTATGAACCTCTTTTTATTCTGAGTGAATTGTGTGAGGTTGTCTCTCTCGATATTTTGTACTCTCTTTTATATAGTCGATTGCTCATCTCCTTTTATGGATGTAGGTCGATTGACCGAACCACGTTAAATTATTGTGCCTCTTTTTGGTGTATTAATTCTCGTTTGTCTTCTTATTTGGATCTTTCGAGGTTTGCTTTGCTAGCTTCCGCATGATACCTGATTATTTCGGTCCTCACAGAAGCATCAAGCTAGATTTTAATTTCTTTAAGGTTAATTTCTCGTTTTACCATTAGTAGTAATGGTTCTTGAAAACTATAAGCACTTCAATCACGGCACGTTCATGAAGTAAACATTTAATGAAAAAAAATTATATCTTCAGATATAAATAAGAATAAATTCTATCAAACACGACTCCTAATTAATATTTTCTTAAAAATCATCATATAAATATAAAAACTTGACAGGCAATAAATATTTTAAGACGGAGGAAATATTACAATTCGTCTTATAAATAAATTTGACCTAGGAGAAATTAACAAGGACAATATGTATATCTATCCTCTAGATATTCAAAGGTTAGTAGTAAGCCTACTCTTAATGATTTTTGAAGTTGACCAGTCCTGCGTCGACAACATGTTATCATAGCTCTTTCTTTTATTATTTTCATGCATCATTTTTACAGTAAAGACTTATCGCAAATTAAGGCTCGTTTGACCATAAAAAAAATTGGCAAAAATTATTTAGTTATATAATTTGTTATTTTTTGATAAAATTTTTTGGCAAAAAAATTAAGTTTCCAAAATTAGAGAAAAGTAGTTTTTAGGTACTTTTAAAAATGTAAAAATTATCCTAAATTTTTATATTTTATAAAAAAAATCCCACTAGTTCTTGTCTCTTGGCGAACTAATAGAAATGTGTGCATTTATGCATATAGGTCAAGTTTATAATCTATTTTTTTTAAATCACAAAACATAGTTACCACAGGGCATGTTCATTATAAAATGATATATAATACAAACTTATATGTATTTTTAATATAGGTTTTTAGAAATTTTGCGTATAAAATCATATGTTATATTTTTTTTAGAAAAATGAAATATATTTTTCAAAAACTATGGCCAAATACATGGTGAAACTTCACCCAAAAATATTTGAAATCAATGGCCAAACTCTAGCTTAAATTATTTTACGAGTTGAATGTTGCATAGTCATGATTCAACTTATAGAAATTGATCATCAATTCATCATAATCACTCAATTTTATTTTGACTTTTAAAAATTATTCAACTTTATTTAGTAATTAGCTTTTATATGGTCATTCATCTTTGCCTAGTTGGTTTCATGACCATTTTAATCGAAATACAATTTCTGGTACCTATTTAACGACGTGGTAATGATAAATTTTTAGGAAACAAATATTTAAAAACTAAAATTAATATTTTGATTGATTTAGGACCCAACTCATCCTAAATTTGATTCAATTGTAACTCGATCCGCTTAAAATAGATTGATTATACGGTAAAATGCCAAATATACCCCCGAACTTTCAGAAATGGTATGCAAATACCCTTCATTATATTTTTGAGTTGTTAATTCTCTTACCGTCATGCATTTGAGTCATATATACCCCCGAACTTGTAAAAATAGTATGCAAATACCCTTTGTTATACTTTTAGCTTTTTAATGCTCTTACCGTCATACTTTTGCGCCATCTATACACCTAAGTTACTGAATGGATACGTGTCATTATCTCAATGCATATACCCAAAATTTAAAAACCTACCCATATCATATTATTTAACCCACTGGACCAGGATAAAAATTTAACCCGCGATTCTTTCTAGGAAAAAATCCTCACCCTTCGTTCTTTATCTCACTCACCCTCAATTTCTTAGTACTAAGCATCCTCTTTAATCCGGAGATCTACAAAAGATGTTTTATCATGACTTAATAAACAAGAAGATATTGATTTCTCCAATTCTGGTGCAATGAATAAGTTGAACTGCAATATGAAGATATGAGAGGAGCAATGTGAGTTGTGTAGATCTCCAACAACTACACCTTTCTTGGGTTGGAGGGTGAGTGAGATGAAGCACAAAAGGTGAGGGTCTTTTGGTAGAAAGAATCACAAGTTAAAATTTTTATCCGGGTCTAATTACGGGTAAGATAATATGATATGGCCAGGTTTTTAACTTTCGGATAGTATAAAAGAAAATTAGGTATATGCACTGAGATAATGAGACGTGTCTATCCAAGTAACTTAAGGGCATATATGGCTCGGAAGTATGACGATAAGGGCATAGACAAGCTAAAAGTATAACAAAGGGTATTAGCATATCATTTTTGAAAGTTTGAAGGTATATATAACCCAAAAGTATGGCGGTAAGGACATTACCAGCCTAAAAGTATAACGAAAGATATTTGCATACCATTTTTGAAAGTTCAGGGGTATATTTGACCTTTTTTCGTTGATTATATAAGAGATGTCCTCAAAATTTATAATTGTCACGTCATTAAATGGGTATCAAGAATTGTATATTTGACTAAACGAGTATGAAAGCTAATTATGAAAGTTGGATGGATTTTGAGAGACAAAACAAAGTTAAGTGACTATGATAATCAATTACTATAAGTTGAGTGATGATTTAGGCACTTTTGACTATATATATTTATGCAGGGGTGGAGCTAGCAAGGGCCAGAGGGTTCATCCGACCCCCATATGGCAGAAAATTACACTATTTATACATGGTTAAAATTATTTTTTTATGTATTCATAGTAAATGTTGAACCCCCTTTGACTTCTTCATGTGTTTACTTTTTATATTTTGAATATCATTAGTGAAAATTTTAGCTCCGCCACAATATATATGTGAGCCGCATTAGGCCAAAAAACGGATCCAGGATTTAAATTCTATGATTCAACGGTTCAACCTTTTAAAATTTCTTAGCATTAAACCTATTATATATTTAAAGTTATAAATTCATGTCTATTATTTATCACGATTTTAATAAATTCTTTTACACAAATTTATATTCCACACAATTCAATTGAACCATACCTATAATGATACATCCACCCTGAGTCAGGCTTGCCATCAATCTTCTAGATATTTTGAAGTTTTTTTTTTTGGTGAGAGATATTTTGAAGTTGCTAGAAGTTGACGTGGCCATTTGGTCCATTTTCTGCATCAACGTATCAATTTGAAATTAGTATCTCGCTCATACGATGGCGGAGTCAGAATTTACACTAATGAATCCAAAATTTGAAAAAGTAGACACACGAACTAGTCTAAAGGGGTCCAATATTTACTACATATACATAAAAGAAATAATTTTAGCTATGTATAAATAATATAATTTTTCGTCGGAGAGGATTCGAATGAATCCCCTAGCTGCAAGCTGGCTCCGGCCCCTGCGTACATATACTAATTTAGTGCTATCATTAATGATGTTGATATTAATCCAACTACTCAAACTGACATTCGAATATTCATTCTTTGAAGAGCAAATTTACCTCAAGTCAATTTTCTCAAGTGACTACACCAAAAACAACCCTTAGCGGTAATAAATATACACTTTAACAAAGCGTGTTAAATTTTTTACCGACATTAGTTAATTGCCATTGGATCCAATGTCGCTATAGGCTTTAGGGGCATTTACAAAGAGAGCTAAAATGTAATTATCACTAGTAAATGCGTCTAAAAAAAATATTTAGCGACAATTAAGCTATTGTCATTAATTAATTACCGCTAAAGATCATTTTTGGTATAGTGTGCATGGCTTCCGCTTGCAATACTCCCTTTACTTATTTGATATGGTGCACATGGATGAAACAGGATAGACACATGAATGGGCACATAAAAAAGATAATTCGGTGCACTAAAACTTTCGCTATATTCAGGATCCGAGAAATGACTGAACCACAAGAATTTCATGTGCAATAAGTCCATAGTCGTTGTTGTGGAAATTTAGGGGTTCATCTATTTGAAACCCTAATTTTATATGTCGAAATCTATTATACCTGATGTTTCATGCATGCAAATCTTTCTATCGGGAAAATTTTGTTTATGCAAAAGGTTTCATACGTAGTTATGGTGATTGACAGTTGTGATAATTGTAATGAGGACTGATAATCACGGTAATACTTGACAATAATGACTATGGTTAGTGTGGTCACCATGAATTCCTAGGATATGTTTTCTTTGTCCAAAACTCAAGGTAAAATATTCTCTTACATGTGCTTCTTGAATTTAACATGTAGTTTGAGGGCAATTTAGTCATTTCAATAATACTTAGAACGACATGAGTAAATATATTATTTCCATATGTGTCTTTGTTTGGATTTTCTTTCACATGTTGACTCCATCTTTGTTCTCAGATACACTGTATGCACATTTACTATAAAGTTTATATTATGGTATTCGATTCTTTTAAAAGTTGTGGGATTAATTCTATGTATCTTACTAAAATTATTTTAAAACTTATGTGGGATTATTTCAATGTATCATGAACTAAAACTATTTTATATGATAATTGATTTATTCTACTTGAAATTTGGTGTATAAAAAGTTATACATTAGTTTTAACTTTTAGGGAAGAAGAAATCAGATAGCAAATCAACTCAACTGAGCTATTACGATTCCTTAACTCACATCAATCGGACCTCTGCTAAAAAAATTATCAAAAATACTTTGCTTAACTTAGCAATTTTAATTCTAAAATCTCTATTTGAAAACTATATAAAAGTAAGCATTACAATAATTAAAAAAAATTGATTGAGCCTTGAAATTTTATATGTGTCATATAAATTGAGACAAAAAAATAAATATCTATGGAGTCCGTGCTGATATGAGCTCATGTTTCTAGTATATATATATATATATATATATATGATATGGATCTTTCCATCAAATCAAAATCATCATTTATAATATAGTCTGTCGGACCATTATATCAGCCGAAATTGCCACTGCATTTACATTTGAGGACGGAATTCAATTCAATTCAAAGGTAAACCGTAGGTCCCACTCCCCCCTACGTAGGCGAATTAAAATTTCCATAATAAGATTTTTAGTATTGAACGAGTCATTAAATATGTAAAGTCTTAATCAGGAAGTTGGTAGCAAGAAGGTTAGTTGGTTGATAAGGTCTTTCTGATAAAGTTTTAATCAGGAAAAGGTTGGAATAACTATGATGACCAAACTGGATTTCATGATCAGTAACCAGTATTTTATAAAGGATAAGTAGTCTTATCGAACTCCTTTAGCTATTGAACAAAGATCCCATGTTGCTCTTGCCCCCAATCATTACGGACGGTAAAATTAGCACATGAAAATATGATTCCTTCAATTCGTTTAATATTAATTCAATTCATTTTAATTCGTCTAAATTCAATCCATTAATTAATAGTTGGGTTTATATGTAGCTTAAATTAACTTATGAAAATTTTTGTTAAAATATTTTTGCAAAGATTATTTTTTTATTTGATATGATATATATAATCATAATAAAAAAAAAAAGGTTGATTAGTTATGTAAATAAACTATAAAAAATAAACAAAAATAAATTAAAACTTAATAAAAAATTAAAAGAATTAAGTTATGGCCTGTTTGTTAGCCTATTCATTAACCTGTCCATTTATTAACTCAATTCATCCGACACCCTAAGACTACTTTCAAACCCTTGTCTAATCAAATATCCATATATGGAGTCAACAATAACGTAACATTCTTGTTTCCTATTTTAATGTGCTACATTTTTGTGTTTGTTAGTGAGATTTGAGAAGGGGTAACCACTATATACTCTATAGTTGGTTTGGAAAGTTAGAGAGGAAGTTGTTTTTGCATATTTACCATGACCTATATCATTATATTCAATTTCTTTGCAAATTGAGAAGTTAATTTATATGGTGTCTTTTTTGGATATATATTCTTTGAGGTACTTTTTCTCTGTCCTTTTGTGCTTGGGGGTTTTTGGGTTTCGCGTCAGAGAGCTTTTTAATTGAATTTTTATTTGTAAATTCAAAATAAAATAAAATAAAATAAATTGTAAATTCTAATAAAAGAATAAAAAATGAGTTATCTACCGAAAAGTTAATATTTTTAGGTTGTGTGATTTTTGTGTGAGTATATACATAAAGTTTAGTGATTTTTGTGTTAAAAATGATAATTAAATGACGTTTCTAAAAATACATGATGATTACGTGATCATATGTGAAATTTACTCCGAAAAGTCTCACTTATTTAAAGGGCTTCTTATTGTAGCTATGGTGGTCGACAATTATGATAGTTGCGATCATCGGTGAAAGTAATTAGTGTGATAATAATTGACGATTATGGTGATAATTGACGATAATAACGATGACCATGTTATGTTTCGTTCTCCAAAACCTAACGTAATCTTTGATATGTACCTTTCCATCAAATTCATATTTGTAATAAGTCCATATTCGTTGTTGCCAAGTCGATCCATTTGAATTGGCAGCAGTTTTCTCATGTTGGATCATATAAATGATGTCCATTCATCAGCTCAACCCATTTAATCCCTTCAAAAATTAGACTGATAAGTAATTCATATTGATCCATGAGAAATCTTGTCAAAATATTTTTTAAATGACACATTTTTTTCTTTAATATGTTATATATAGTCATAATAAAGAAAAATAAACAATTTTATTAGGTACTAAAAATTTGTAAAAGAACATAACATATATGAGCTGCTATGGTGCGAAAAGGAAATCCTATTTCGTTAAGACCTAATTCGAATCGTAGTTCGGATTCAAGTTGGTTTAGTGTGGGCAACCGCGAAAGTTACCAAATGGGTCAGTCTTTTAGTTCTCCCAAATTAGAATATCAAAGGAGGACGTCGCAGATGCCTGGGGCAGACACGAATTTGAGTGAATTTTTCTAAAATAATTAAAATTTTGTACTCCCTCCATCCATCTTTACCTGTCCAGTTTTCTATTTTGGGATTTTCAACAATACTTGTCCAGTTTATAAAATCAATGGATAATTTACCTATTTCTACCCATTTTACTCTTAGCATTAAATACGATTCATTATCTAATGCATTTCCCAAAGCATTAAATTTATTATATTCAAAGGGTAATATGGTAAAATTATCCCTATCATTTACTGTTTCTTAATGCCTATGTCAATAAGAAAGTGGACAAGTAAAGATGGACGGAGGGAGTAAGAATTAGATGAGTTGGATTTTGGCCCGCATTTAATTAGTCCATTTCAGCTGTAATAATTTGTGGGCGAATCAATAATCCGCTTATTTATTAACTCTATCCATTTAAACCCACCACATTAAGCTCAACCCACTCATTTGACACTCTTATCGCGAATAGGTAGCCAACCCGCGTGAGAATGCCGCCAATGCTGCCGAAACGCTTGAAGTTAACACCATTGTCACAACCTATAATAGGGAGAGGCAAAAAAAAAAAAAAAAAAAGGAAGGTATCACCCAATTAATATAAGTCGTACTATATACATACAAGACACAAATATTATTTTTGAATCATTGAAATTGTAAAGCAGGTAAGTTTTACATGATCAATATCTGATATTTTCAAAATTCAAGATTTAGTGTGTGTTTAGTACAAAGGAAAATGTTTTCGTAAAACAATAAGTGATCTTTTTACTTATTTTGAGATACTTGATAAGAAAAAAAAAAGGACAGTCTGGTGCACTAAAGCTCCCCTATGCGCAGGGTCTGGGGAAGGGCCCGACCACAAGAATCTAGAGACTGTTTCCAAGGCTTGAACCCGTGACCTCCCGATCACATGGCAACAACTTTACCAGTTACTCCAAGACTCCTCTTCTGATAGCTGATTAGAAAGTAAAAAATATTTTTCCAAGAGCATTTATACGTAACATAGAGACAAACACTATGTGGTGTGAACCAGGGAATGAGAAGGTTTCGGTAGCTGCTGCAGCAACTTCGGTAGTTGCTGCATGTCATTAAAACTAATGACAAAATTGTCACTTCTACTCAATAATTAAAACTTGTGTCACCTTTTTTTAATTTTCAAACTTTTTTGTCACCCTTAATTAAAACTCATGCTAGTTGTGTGTACTATATCTGCAGCAACATGAATTTGGTAGATTGTTTTGCTGCTGATTTGGGGCTCAGTGTCCAAATATTGCATATGTGGCAATCTTTGGTCTCAAGAATGAAATGATAAGTTTTTCTTTGATCGTAATTTTTTCATATGCTTTTTAAATAATTTGAATTATCGATTATTGTGACTTAGCTTATAGTACTTTTTACGTAGTTTCAAATATATAAATTTTATTTTAGAAAATTTATTGATTTCATGTACGAATTTATGATCAAAATTTAAAAGTTTAAATTGAGACAAAAATTAATTATGCTTATTTTAATACATAAATAAGTGACTTAGCTTCCCTATCGGCAACCAAATAACCCCTTGGAGTTCTTTTTTTCATAAGCTCCACTCTAGGTTGCCCTTGGAGTTTTAAAAGCTACCTGCAAAACTTAAAAAAAAAAAAAAAAAGAAGCCCTAACATAATTGGTTACGTTGTTGTCATGTGATTAGGAGGTCTCAGCTATGAGCTATGAAAATAACCTTTTGCAGAAATGCATAATAAAGTTGTACAACAAACTCTTACGGTCCAACACTTTCTTGGACTCCACACATAACACAAGAAGGGTTTTTTCAACACTCACTCGAAAATAGACAATTCCTAAACTATTCAATAATTTTCTGCGCGTGATATAAATATAATTCAACAATATCAACTCTTTGATGGAATACCAGTGTTCCAGCTCCTCCAAAATTTTAAAAAAAATAAAATAAAATTAAAAAATTAAGACTAAAGTACACATGTGTTTCAAGTTTCATAAGCACGTCAACTTATATTTATTCAAATTCCATTATAGATACTCGCAAATTTCAAATTCTGAATTCGTCAACTCACCTTTTAGAATTAAATATGACAACTACATTAGATGTTCTAATTTCAATGTCGCCAACTATTTTTATGTCTGCAACATGTTCTTGTTGACCCCATGGGATGACGTTTGTGGCTATAAAAGGAGTTATACAATTTATAATAAATTATTGGAAATTGAACTAACGTATAGTATTCAATAGGCTAAACAAGAAGTTTACAAGAAATACCTAGAGAGTAAGTTTCTAAAAATAATATTTTAACAGGTAAAATGGAAAGACACCTGAAGTATAAATCAGCTCCAAAATTGGAAAGGAAATATATGGAGAGGAATAGAAGGAATCATATGAAGAATCTCTGCAATCAACTTCATTCCATGCTCCCTACTCATCCCTCTACCTCTAAGGTTAGTTATATATTGCTCTCAGCCTTGTCTTTTGGGTTAAAAATACTGTTGTGCTGCATCTCCGTTTCTTACCATCATACTGCGTGTTAAATCTAAATTTTGAATCTGCCTCTGCATTGTATACATCCAATTATTCTCCTTTTCCCATAGGATTAATGATATCTTGCTCTTAGCTAACATCATTTGTGCATGCATGCAAAGTCCGCGTATAGAGTAAAAGATATTCGATAGAATTCAGTAGCTTTGGTCCAAATTCTATAGAAATCAAGTTGTTTGTTTAGAATTCAACAACACAGAAAGACTAAAATTCAGAATACATAAATTTTAAAATTCTGAATCCGCTTCTCATGACTGCTATATATATATTTTTTTTTCTAATACAATTTGAGTGTTGCAGGAAACAATAATTACAGTGCCAGATCAAATAGATGCAGCAGCAAAGTACATAGAAAACTTGAAAATGGAATTGGAGAAGAGCAAGCAGCACTTGGAAGAATTGAAAATGGGCCCAAAGGGAGCCCAATCACTCAATGCAACTAATGAGCCCGGCCCAAGAAGCAAGTCACCACCTCATATTGAATTCCATGAAATGGGCCCAAACATGGTTGTGGTTTTAATAACCGGCCTTGACAATTTAGCCACTTTTAATAACATCATTCGATTATGCCATGAGGAAGGTGTTGAAGTTGTGTCTACCAACTTTAAACTCGATGGAAACTCAACACTGCATATTTCTCATGAAACCAAGGTCAGTATATATAAACTAAGGTAATTATCTTATAAGGGTGTATTTGGATACTTAAGCGGCTTAATAGAATTGGTGGTCTAAAATCAAAATATATTAAAAAAAAAATTCTTAAACTTCTTTCACAAAATACATACAATAATGACTCACAAAAGAAGCTCACATGTCTTTAATTTTATATCTAGTTATGAGAACGCAATGCGTGATGTGTGGGTTTTAACGATTTTCAAACTCTCCCCTATACAAGATATGATGTTAGAATTTGAAATCTTTTTCTAATAATTACATAAAAGTATTTTTTGTTCTAGTTGTCAATTTTTTTTTCCATCTGAGATAGTGGTATGGACTGCGTACACTTTATCCTCCCCAGACCCCACCTGGTGGGAATACATTGGGTATGTTGTTGTTGTTGCAGTTGTCAATTTTTTTGGAAATCAAACTAAATTTGTTTAAACTGACATTTAATATTTGATTTATTTTGGTGCAGATCAATAGAAGTTCAACAACTGAATTTAAAGCTACAAGTCTGCGTGATAAGATGAAGGAGTTGATTTATGGACCATCTTGCAGCAATGACATGGAATCCCAACAACATTTATGGGACTACATTATTGAATCTGGCCTAATAGAATTTAATGCAGTAGATTTATCACCAATAGCAAGTCAAAATCCAAACATACATAGTAATATACAAAATGTTTATGATCCTAGCTTTTTCTAAGCTGAAGGGTATTCACGAAAAATAGAGCCAAATCGAAAACCAAATCAAATTGAGAAACAATTGATATTTTTTGGTTTGGTCTGGTTTTGATTTTAAATTTTAAAATTTTTAGGGTACATATTAATTTTTTGCATTCTTAGTTTGTAATCTAGGTGCATGCTTACAGTAATCGAATGCTATACCTTTGCTTTCTAGTTTGATTTGTAATTTTTATTTTCATAATGTCAAGAATCTATTTTATGTTCAAAATAATTTATAGTCCTTTAATTGATTATCATTGTTTAACTCAAATATTGTCAAGATATCATGATATATCACAACCAAATTTTTAATTTTTTGTACAAAAAAACTCATGGTAAGAAATTTTATTATATTTCTTAGAAATGACTAAATTCATGGATAACACATGCAATTTTTTGTAGGAAGTTATATGTATATAACTTTATTAAATATATGTATTTTATTTTATTTTTCTTAAAGAAAAATTTTGGTAGTGTTACATTGGAATATAATGGCCGGTCGGTGTACTAATTAAGCTCACACTATGTGTGGTGTCTGAGAAAAATCTAAAACTGACTTAATTTATTTGATTTGATTCCAATATTTAAAAACTGATTTAATTTTCTTTTAGTGAAATTAAAAAATCGACCCAAACCAAACCACGAACACTCATAGATGAAGTAGTTTTTCATTGGACATGGAAATAATTTAAATGTAAGATTTATAGCCTGTTTGGCCAAACTTCCAAAATCAGCTTATTTTGAAAACTGTTTTTTTAGAAATGCTTTTCAAAAAAGTATTTTTGGTGAGAAGCAATTTGTGTTTGGCCAATAAATTTAAAAAGTACTTTTGGGTAACAATTACTGTTTGGCCAAGCTTTTTAAAAGTGTTATTAAGTGTATTTTTCTTAAAAGTGCTTTAAGGGAAAAACTACTTTTTTTAACTTATGAAAAACAGTTTTTTCTACTCTCTAAAATCTCTTATTTTCTTTCAAAAGTTTAGCCAAACAACTCATTTTTTAGAAATAAAATACTTTTGAGAAAAAATAAACATCTTTTAAAAAAAATAAGCTTGGCCAAACAACTATCAATCCCCTAGTCTTGAATCTTGATTCATGCAGATGAGTATTTGTTGTCAGTTCCCATCCTTTGATTTTCGGATTGAAGTAAGGAGTTCTCTTACCTCTGTTTTAACTGTAGATAATTAATACTAAAACATTACTCCCTCCGTTTCATTTTATGTGGCCTACTTTTCTTTTTAGTTCGTCTTAAAAAGAATGTTACATTTCCTTATTTGGTAACTTTTTAAAAACACAATTACTCTTTTACCCTTTATCGGTCCCACTTATAAGGTCTCACTTAATTAAAGCTACTAGTAGTACATTTTTAATAAAGGACAATTTGATAAACATCACCAAGTCTTTCCTTATTTCTTAAACTCCATATCTGGTCAAAAAAGGCCACAACCCACGTAAAATGGGACGGAGGG
Source organism: Capsicum rhomboideum (assembly GCA_031232105.1). Lineage (NCBI taxonomy): Eukaryota > Viridiplantae > Streptophyta > Magnoliopsida > Solanales > Solanaceae > Capsicum > Capsicum rhomboideum. The sequence continues at coordinate 4,760,609 of CP124710.1, read as the reverse complement.
AGTACAAAATATGGGTATTCTTAGTATGAAGAAAAATGTTTTCTACGTATATTTTCCCCAAATTTCCCCCTTAGACTTGTTATTTCCCCTTTTCCCTTTTCCTATTTATTTCTATTGCTTATAATCTCCAAAGTCAAAATTAAATGTTGTAACAATCAATGTTTTAAAATGCAAGGATATGAAGCAACAAGTTTTACTTAGTACGAGGTGAAAGTACTATCAAAAAATCATTATTTTCAGCTACAAAAAGTTCGTCACCATGCCATTCCAATTGCAATAATCAGTATGAGGTGAAGCGGTAATTTATGATTACAAATTAATCGTATATTAGTTTATTTTTTTTAGAATATCATTAACTCGAAAATCAATTTATACTGATAAACAAGGTTTTAGTTATGTATGTATCGTGTTTTATCTATTCAGAGTCATTTATGTCATAGTTATTATGAACTTTATAAAATTTATTTAACGTATAATTATTTTTTTTTACTCCATTAGTGTTAGGAAGTTTAATTAATTAATTGATAATTAATTAGTCTCAATTGCACTTCAATTTGTATTTAAAGCTTTGGTTCAAAAATGGGTCTCAATCCTAAACGAAAAGTGGCTATTTCTTTAATATTACTGTGGCCATATCGTGAATTTTAAATCAGTTTATTTCAGGGGTGGCAATTGGGCGGATCAAAAACGGTTCAAGACCCAATCCGACTCAAATTTATTTGATGACTCGCCCAAACTCGAACGAATTGAACGGGTTGGGTTTGATTTTGCCGCCCCACTTTCATCCCTCTCATCTCTTTCACCTACCACATTACATTACAACGATACATATCATCAGACCAGCAATGCCATTGATGAAAGTTTTGTCTTTCCTTAACAAATAAAGTCTAAATTCATTTGAACGCTAATACCACACTTCTTTGACTCGTCCTCCCATGCAAATCACAATGCAAAAACGAACTGGTCTTAGGTTCAAATCCAAACAGAGACGAAAAAAATATTAGATGATTCTTCCTATCTGTCCTAGTTTTGGTGGACAGAGTTATTACCTGGTATCTATCTGTTGCAGATGGGAGACGACAGGTATCCCGTTGATTTAGTCGAGGTGCGCGAAAGCTGGTCTCAGGTTCAAATTTCAACATAGACAAAAAACACTAGGTGATTCTTCCCATCTGTCCTGTCCAAGCCTTGGTGGATAGAGTTACTTGGTATATATCTATTATTGCTAGTGGAAAGTGACAGGTATCCTATGGATTTAGTTGAGGTACGCGAAAGCTGGTCACAAGTTCAAATTTCAACATAGACAAAAAATACTAGGTGATTCTTCCCATTTGTCCTGTCCAAGCCTTGGTGGACAGAGTTATTTGGTATCTATTATTGTTGGTGGGAAGTGACAGGTATCCCGTGTGAATTTAGTCGAGGTGCGCGAAAACTAGCCCAAACACCACGGTTATCAAACAAAAGTATCGAACCTTTTTTTTCTCTCTCTCTTTTATGGGATTAGTCTGAAATTGCAAAGCCTAACACTTTGGGGACTCTATAAATACAACACCTCTCCACCCTTTACATTCAATGAAAAAAGACACAAGTTGTTAGCTTTTGAGAAAACTTTCTGAGTCTTTAGGTCTTATATATCTAAGAGAGGTTTTGTTTGAGTTTGAGTTGGTTGTGGTGAAAAAGTAGAAAAGTAAATCCTCAATTATTCACAAGGTTTCGGTTCACTGCTCATCGGAAGGTAACATCCTGTTATGACGAAAAGAGGCAAACATGAAAACAAAGAAAGTAAATAACACCAAGTTTAACGTAAAAACTCCTTTTCTCTATACGAATTCAGCCTGTTAATTCGGGAAAAGGAGATATTCCTATGAATATTTTGGGAAGGAGATGAGCACTTCATAGTGTTCATTCTTCTATACCCTTTCCTTCCCTTAAATATTTTGGGAGGGAGATATGCTCAACTATAATATGATAATAAAAGGATGGTTTCCAATAAAGATATAGTTAACGGGGAATACTAAATTATAGTATTAACCTACGGCTTTGTCTTTTTTAATCTTAGGGGTCGTTTGGTAGAGTGTATTAAGAAAAATAATGCATGCACTAGTTTTGTGTACTACTATTAGTACCTTGGTTGTTATAATTTTTTAAGTCTACACTTTATTGTGTATTGAGGTGTGTATTATTAATACCTCAAAATTCATGGTATTAGTCATGCAGTGAATTAAAGATACAATTGCTCCTTAAAACTTTTTCCACATCTTTTCCGTCATATGTGTGGAGGGTATTTTTGTAAACAAATATTTTTTAAAAAAAGTATGCAATACGTGTTATTTTTAATACACCAAACCAAACACTGCATAAGAAATAACTAATGCAAGCATAACTAATACTAGCATTACTAATAGACCATATTTTACATTACTCTTATACACCCTACCAAACGACCCCTTAATGTACGTGCCCTTTTATTTTTCTCTTTTCTCTTATCCAATTTTAGAATGATCCATAAGACTATGTTTTGGTTCTCGAGTTGATCGAGAGAGGTTAAGTTCATCTGAATCTCTGACTCAAATTGCTCCCATAGCAGTGGTCACGACTTATTCTACAACAACAACAATATGTCCAGTATATTTTCACAAAGTGGGGTCTAGGGAGGGTAAGTACAGAGGCGGATCCAGGATTTGAACTCTGCAGGTGCCAAGTAAGCTCATCGAAATCAATCGGATTGTTCATCTTTTCGGTCTATATGACAAATCAACCAACAAAAAATGAACAATAATAAGATGACAATTTATGTATTACATATACTATAAATTCACATCCCACATTCGACTAATATCATGAAGTGAACAAAACTTAAACTTTCAAAAATATTACTAATATCATAATATCCATCATTCATTTACAATTGTCCTCGACGAGTTTTCATATTCTGAAAACTGTCAACGATGACATCATTACTTACATTTGCTAATACATCACGCTCTATGTAACATACTAAACAATCATTCAAATATTGATCACCAATACTATTCCGCACTTCATTTTTTATATGCTTCATAGATGAGAATGCTCTCTCCACAGTTGCCGTAGCAACAGGTAAAATCAGAGTCAACTTCACAAGTAAATAAACAAGTGAATAAGTCTCCACAAGCTTTGCCTCAACCAATGCCTTTGCCAAATCACGAATTCCTTGCAAGTTGGAGAACTTGGGATTACCACCTCGCATATGAATTATGAAAGTATCGAGTTGGTAACTCAAATCTCGAAGTTGTCCATCATCAAACTCATTTGGATAACATTTGCTAAAGTCATGATTCTACTTTTGTCAAAATTAAAGAAAGAATTGACCGGATTCAAGCTACCCATTCCAAGAAGCAAATCACTACTCACTACATCAAAACGGTCATTAAACTCTTGAAGTTGCACATCAATGACAGCACAAAAGATTTCAACACGCAAGTGGTGCGAATAGCAAACACCCAAACACTTGCGCTTTGACTTTCCTGGAAAATAAGGCTCATCCAACTTGGGAATCAAAATATCATGTGAACCACAAAATGAAGAAACGTCATCCAACAAAGACTTCCATCCATTTTCCCTCATATCTTGCAATCTTTTCTTTGCAATGTTAAGAAACTCCACAACATTAACAATATCTTGATCTTTTCTTTGTAGAGTTTTGCTCAACTCATTTGACATTGCCAACACTTTCAACATCAAGTGAAGCATAAAAACAAACTTGAATGTTTTAATCTTTGTCAAAAGATATTCCGCTTGATTTCTATCACTTGAGGTAGAACCTTCATGTTCAATCACTTTAAGAACACAAACAATAGATGAGAAAATTACAAGAAAGTTATCTAATGTTTTGAAATGTGATCCCCAACGAGTATCACCTGGTCTTTGAAGTCCGCGTTCTTGATGTAATCCTTGTCCTGTATGAACTTCACCGGACTCAAGTAATTGCTTCAACTTTTCAGCTTGATGATGACGAAGTAAATCTCTATGCTTAAAAGACCCTCCAACAACATTCAACACATTAGTAACATGATCAAAAAAGTCTTCAACTTCCAAATGCTTTTTAGCAATAGCTACAAGTGTTAGTTGCAATTGATGTGCAAAACAATGAATATAATATGCCGATGGACTATCTTTCATAATCAATGTTTTGAGACCATTTATCTCTCCCTTCATATTACTAGCTCCATCATAACCTTGTCCACCTATTTTGGATGGACTTAGTGAGTGATCGGAAAGCAAAGAATAAATTTCTTTCTTCAATGAGCATGCCGATGTATCACCAACATGAACAAGACCGATAAATCTTTCTACTACCTCACCATTTCTATCAACATATCGCAAAACAAAAGCCATTTGTTCTTTGTGTGAGATGTCTTTAGACTCATCAACTAATATACCAAAATAATCTCCATTCAAGTCCCCAATTATAGTTTTCAATGTTTCTTTCGCACAAGCATTGACAATGTCCTTTTGAATCATAGGACAAGTTAAAGTATCATTTTGTGGAGCTTTTTCTAATATCACATTCCCCACATCCGGATGTTTGTCCCCATGCCACCGCAAAAATCCTAGAAAGTAGCCTTGATTAGTTGAAGATTCACTTTCGTCATGACCTCGAAAAGGCAATCCATGATGCAAAAGAAGTCTTACCACATCAATTGAGGCTTCCAAACGCATTCGGTATTCACTTTTTAACTTTTGAGAATGCTTGTCAAGAACAACTTGAATTGATTGACGTTGATTTGACAAGTCTAGCATCTTATTGAAACATTTGTTGTAGACGTTATTAACATTACCGACATGCAAACGAAATCTTTCAAGAGCCTTATTCCAACTCCTAAAACCATTGTTTGTATAAAAGTTACTTGTATCATGAAAAAAAATCATTTTTGAATAAATAACAACATAGGGAATATGCGACATCTTTCACCTCACTATACTCCAACCATCTAGAATGTGGACCTTTAAACCAATTTGAAACAAATTGACGCATTCTACTTCCTATTTCAGTTGAAGGATATGATTTCAAGATAGGTTGATAAGGCCCTTTTTCAATATAATATTTCCTCACTTCATCTTGTATCCCAGAATCATAATCAGAAATTGGTCTTCTTTCTCCTGGATCGGCTTTAAGTGAACCCAAATCAAGTTCAGTTATAAGACAAGAACGATTGGCATTTGCATTACTAGAACTTGATTGAGAATAATCAACCTTCTTGAAGAAGTTCTCCATCTCAATTCACAAAAGTAGAACACTTTCTAAATCCTAAACCAAGATAATTTTGAATTTGAATTTCTAGGTTCAAGAAAGAGAACCAAAAAAATCTTTCAAGTAACTTACAAAGGGCAGTGGCCTGTGGGTTGATGTTGAGATAGCAACGGAGGCAGAGAGCGGTGAGGCCCTGATCTTTTACCGGCGACGACAAAGAATCTGGAGGCAGCGGCTATAGAAAACGGGAAAGCAGCAAGAAGGTCGATAGATTGGAGCCTTGAGGAGAATCGATTTGGGAATTGGGGATAGGGTTTTTTTTAATTTGATGAGAGAGAATAAAAAGTAAATATAACTACTAAAATAATACTTAGAGAAATAAAAGAAAAGTAAAAAATAATTATTAGTTAATGGAGTACATAATAAGTCAACATATACAAAAATAAGTAAATGAAAGTATGAAACATACGCTGCAGCCACCTATTCAATTGATTCATTAACTAAAGTTAAATTTAAAAAAAAAAGAATGCTGCCAACCGAAGTCGAACACGCGACCTTTGGGGCACAAACTTGACGCTTAACCACTGGCACCAGACGACACTATGGTATTACGGGTGCCATTTTTATTATTTGAATGTATTCGGTATATATATACCTATATATAGAGAGAGAGTTTCCGACGAAGTTTGCGGGTGCCGTGACACTCTCATGGGCTTTAATAGATCCGCCCCTGGATAAGTATACATAGTTTATACCACTAACTTAAAGGTGAGATAAAGAGGCAATTTTTGATAAACCCCCGGCTCAAGACAATAACAGTCTAGAAAAGAAATACTAAAGGAACAAAAAATAATATTCCCTCCGTTCCAATTTATGTGATGTAGTTTGACTTGGCACGGAGTTTAAGAAAGAAAGGAAGACTTTTGAAACTTGTGGTCTAAAATGAGTCATAGATATTTGTGTGGTTGTAAATCATTTCATTAAGGATAAAGTGGGTATTTTAAAGTTAAATTGTTACTAAATATAGAAATGTGTCATTCTTTTTGGGACTGACTAAAAAGAAAAGTGTGTCATATAAATCGGGACAAAGGGAGTAGATATTAACACACCAAATAATAACATAAACAAGATTATCACGACTTATTCTAAAGCTGTTTATTTCATTTTTTTTTTCTTCTCTCCCTCCTTTTGTAATAAGAGTGTCCTTTGAATTAAGGCATTTATTATCTAGTTTGTGTAATAAGAGTAATTCATTAATTATATACTCTGTATGTTTTGTTTATCATTTACTTTTAAGCTTTAGCGCAAGATTTGAGTTTGGTACTGGTTGGGGGCTACAATTCTAGCCCGAACACCATGGTTATTAAAGACCCACTTCTCGTCAGACAATCAGGAAAGAAAGTGAAAAAAATTACAAGTATTAGATTTTGGGCCAAAGACACCCTTAGCCTTATATGTATTTTATATCACTAATATTTATTTGGGTGATTTTTACTTAATCTAGATGAATCCCCGAAAGAGAAATTGTGGTTTTAATCTATTTACTTTGATTTATTGCTAAAAAAGTCTTGATTTGAGTTAGCTATAACTTTTCTTACTTTAGATTCTTTAACAACGTTTCGCCTACAAATTGGTCCTTTAAACAATTTTCTAAATGGTCACCAGAAAAGTTTTTCAACTAAAATTGGATACATCATTTAATTTGAATCTTTCTTATCATTTAAGCTCGTAGAGTTGTTTAAATAAGTTGGGGCATAATTTTGCTCTAATGGACGTTTTGAGTCTATAATGTAACTAAGTTCTAGTTGTTGTTTTCTTTTAAACCATTTTCAAAACAATATTTTTTTTAAGCTAGAAAAAGTTTAAATACGTCGGTCAATATATATATATATATATATATATATATATATATAAAGGGGGCTTAGATAAAAATGTTTCAATAAGATTAGTTGTGGGGGTTGATTGCTTTGTTTTCTTATGGTTGTAAAATCCTACTCGGTACTTCCTCTTCCTGTTTCTACTATGTTAATAGGTAAAGGTAATTACTGGAATGCTAAGTATATTCCCCAAATTTAATTTAATTTTTTTTTTAAATTAGTATTAATGATCACGCCGTTTTTTTTATTTTTATTTTTTATAAGTTGTGTACTTCTACTTGTTATTGAGTTTGTCGGTATATCTACCACTTTCATCTCTTTCTCTTAAACTCATTTTCTAAGTACTTTCTTGTTTCACCTCACCCTGGATGACACATGTCATGTGGCTCTCTTGGCCATTAACGGACTCAAATCCTAGGAATTTATGGGTTAATCCATCGGAGTTGCTTAGACATTTAAGAGACTAACCATATACTAAAGGTAGATTTGGATAACTAAACATAATTTTTAAAGATAGACATGATAAAATATCAACAGATATTAAAATATCAACATATATTCATGATATTAACATAAAACATAAACAAAAACATACAAACATGGGGAATAATACCTACTTTTAGTAAAGCTTATAACCTACTTACATTGAGTAGAGCGGATAGAGGGTTCCCTTTCGGGAGTCTCCGAAGTTGCTCCTAGTGGAACTGGAAAATTAAATACTCACAAGCACTCTTTGTACAAACACACTCTTTTATTTTTCAAACACTCTTTTCTCACAGTATTTATTTGTAAAAACTAAGCTAATTGTTTCTTACTATGATTGCTTCTTGCTTCTGCTTGCTCTTGATGTATCTGATGATCTTGCAGTATGGAAATGATAGGTATTTATAGAGGAACGTCTGCGGACTTTAAAAGAAAATTGAACGGAAAAATATTGCTGCATGTCGCTTTCAAGTCTGCTTTATGTCGCTTTCGCTATTAATTTCCATTGAAATCTTGTAACATTTCTGAATGTTACGACTTTTCTTTTCGTACCGTCTTTCTGTCTTATCCATATATATGTCATTGCTTATGAATATTGAGTCTGCTGAGGTCACTGCTTACGTCTTTGAAAAATGTCCAAAATACCTGATGTTATTGCTGATGTTGTTAACAAATAGTGTCAAAATTGTGCAAGGCTTCGAAGTCAAAACTCATACCGAAATCATCATCCGCGTTAGGGTCTTGAGCAAATTGATCTAAAGCCGGGTCATATTCTCTGTCTGAACTGGGTAGATCGGAGTCTGAATTTGAAATATCTGGATTTTCTTTCTCTGGTTTAATCATGTCTTTAGTCTCTTCTTGAGGAGTGTTAGAGGTAGAGTCTACCAATAATCTCATCAGTGTATTGCCAATAATATGTTCTATTGTTTTTGTAGTCACTTTCTTTTTACTTTGTCTTTTGATTTTTACAGTCTTTAAGCTTGAGGCTCCTTCTAAATTAAAACTAGCTGGAAGTCTTCTTACACTTTTTGACAAAGTGTCAGCCATTAACGGACTTGATGAGTCTTTACCGATTGCCGTTTGAACCGGACTAGCTACATCCTTACCTGATGCAGTAGGTCTATTTACATTCAGTGGGGAATGCACACCCATCTCATCCATTTTAAGTAAAGATGGAGAACTTTTTTGTGATGTCTGAAAATCAGTCTGAGTAGAAGAATCTTTAAAAATTTGAACTGGTCTTTGTGTTTGAAAGGGTGCTGAATTTGGACTTTGGTTTAATTCAAGATGTTTTATATAATCTTGTAGTAATAAATTTTATCTTACTAATTCATCTCGTTCTTTTTCTAACAGTTCATTTTTATGATTTAGTCTTGTAAAACTTTCGGTCATTGAACTGCAGTGATCACAAAAAATAATTTTGTTTGTGTCTTTTTGAATATTGTACTGAGGGTAATTGACAGGATTTCTTAGTTCGGGGGTAATAAAAAAGTTTGGTCCTAATTTTCCTCTTGCGTAGTCTAAATCTTCATTAAAATTATTAAATCCTTTGTATAAGGGGTCTTTGAAGTTCTTAATAGCGTCTATTACCTGAATCCATGTCTGATAAATTCCTGGAGTCCTTCCCTGTATGATCACATAAAATTTAAACTTGTTAGTTAAATTTTTGTCTGTAAAATATTGTGCTAGGGCGTTCATAACAACTAAGAAATAACTGACATCCCTTGGAGTCTTGTTGTATGAAATCCATAAATTGTCTAATAAACATTTTTGATTTCTATCAACCCTTGCTTCAGGTCTTGTCTTAAAACTGAAATTTGAGTCTGGATAATAAATTAAATTTTGTCTCCCAAAATGAATTCTTTCGATCGTCTGATCGCTAGATGTCTGAGCTGTATTTAACATTGTCTGTGGCCGAAAATGAGTATTGCTTAATAAAGTCTTTAAATAATTGTCTGCGCTGGAGTCTGAGGCTTTCGCCTTGCCTTTGTCTGTCATGCTGCAAAAAAAATTAGTTAGTAGTTTTTGATATTAATCTACTAAGTTTATCAGCTAAGGTATTTTCTTTACCTTTAATATGTTCGAATTTAATATTATATATTGAAGTAGCGTTAATAAAATTTAACCATCGTCTCTTACTACTATTTTTCTCGCTAATTTTCTCATGAAATTTGACTATGGCTTCACAGTCAGTTCTTACTAGTATTTCTGGCTTATTTAAAATGTATATTTTAAAACTATTAAGACCGTATATTACAACTAGTATTTCAGCGTCTATACTACTCATATTTTCTTGTTCTTTATATTTTCCACTCTGATAAGCACATATTCTTTCATCTTTCTTATTGCTGTATTTATTGTTTCTAGCTTTAAGGACGACTCCCCATCCTTCAAAACTACCGTCTGTCTCTATTATTAAATAGTCTGTTTCTAAAGGTAGGGCTAAATCCGGTATGTCCTTAACCATTTCTTTTAGTTTTTGAACTAATTTTATATCTTCCGTATTGAATGTCTTTTGTCCTTTAGAGCCAGTTTTAGCATATAAAGGTCATGCTACCTTTCCTAAATTCTTAATAAATTGTCTAGCATAATTTAATATTCCTAAAAAATTTTGTAGGTCTTTTGTTTTTTCTAACTTGTCTGGCATTTCTAGGGCCTTTTTTGCTATATGTGGTTGTAATTTTATCTTTCCTTCTCCTATAGTAATTCCTAAAAAATTAATATATTGTTTACATAATTCCATCTTTTTCTTACTTATAATTATTCCATTGTCTACAAATAATTTAAAAACTGTTTGGAGATGTCCTAAATGTTCTTTCATGTTATAGCTTAAAACTAAGATGTCATCTACATATACTAGTACAAAATTCTTGTAGTGGCTCTTGTACCGACCTCACCAGGTCTTGGGAGGGGTTCTTGACTTTATATATTGTCCTCTTCCTTCTCAGTCTTGGTATGAATATATATTTCGATTCTGTTTTTATATTTTTAGCATGTTTATTAGTATGGTTACTTCCACTTCATCTCTGTTTTCTGAGATTCCGCCCGTTAGCCTGTCGCTTATCGCTCCGGGCTAGGGTTTGGCTTGCCTATTGGTGGGTTACGGTAGGCGCCATCATGACTCGAAAAATCGGATCGTGACACCTAATTAATTATTTTTTAAGGATTGTGATGGAAAGGGAGAGAGTATTGGATGGTAAAGAAAACATGACACGAAAAGTATAAAACATGTAAACATGATGAAAATGAGAAATATTAAGCGACATCGTAAATTATGGTGTTTATTCATTGAATGAAAAAGATCCTTTCATAAGTTTATCCGATGTGAATATGGATTAGGGAATTTTCAATGTGAATATCAAACACCGAATGACAAATTAAAAAAGAAACAAAAATAATGTCTACTCATTGATCGTACTTCGTTATGTATTAATTTTTTCTTTTCTTTTTATATCATACTCGATCTCAACCTGAATATTCATATATCCAAAAATCAATATGTAAATCTACAAACAAATTTGTCATTTAATTGAAAACAAAAAAAAAGATAAAAGAAAAAGAAAGAGAATAAATCAAATTCAAAAGTAGATGAAAAGGAAAAAAAGAAAACAGACTGAATTAAGTGCACGAAATAATCGGTACTGAATTGTACTGAAAAAAATTTCATCCGCAAAATACCTAAAATCAATATAAAACAATATGTATTAATTAATATATTAAACGAAGGAACTATAGAATTGGGCAATGTCAATAGTAGTAGCAGTAGTTGCCATGTTTAATTCGGTTAAATTTACTTAAAGCAACGGTTTCATGTTTTATTAAATGAGTTGATTTTTGTTTTTTTAAGCATATTATACAAATTAAAAAATAAGAAAAAAATGAGAAAAAAGATAAATAAGAATCCTAGCTTTTGAGAGGTGCCACATCACCTATCTTACATTCTTCTTTATCTATATATATTATAAAACAGAGGACGAAACACCACAATTAGCCAAGTGGCAATCTATTGAGAGGCCACGTGGCAGTTTTCAGGACAAAGCATAATAGTATTGTAATAAAATTTTTGAATTCTTAATTTTGAATTAAAAAATATATCTATTAAAGATAGTAAATTGCCACATTAAAGAGTTCTAAATTGACTCTTATTGTTATCTATAAACTAGGAAATGCCATCAAATTCGTATTCTGTTGAATTGTGTACTATGTATATAGTAGATTATTTACCTTATTAATTTCTTTGAATTTGAATTAAAGATATCATATCTGCTCAGATATTATAATAATAATAATAATAATAATAATAATAATAATAATAATAATAATATCTATCAATTTACAATTATTTATATATCTAAATAAATAGCGATTTGTAGTGTACCCAAACCCTCATTCCTACTATCAATTATTTTAAATTTTTAATATAATTTATATATTTAAATGCTTTCTACCTTTTATAAAAAAATTAATAAAGAAACAAAAGAAAAATAAAATAAAAGAAGATAAATGGAAAAAAAAAAAAAAGAAGAAGATAAGTTAAACATAGGGAAAAGGTGAAATAGTAAAAAGATAAGGAAAAATAACAACTTGGTCTTCTTTCATTTTGTTATTATTTATTAAAAAAATACATGAATTAATCTCATTGATTCCAAATATTTCTTTCAATTTAAATATATACATTATAAGATAAATATGCATTGTATTTGAAAAAATAAGGATAAGGGAGAATGATAAACTTATCTTCTTTTTACATATAATATTTGAATTTGAATTTAGATGAAAGTTAAACTATAGTAAAGTTCTATCTTCTTAACTTCTCTTATATATACTCCTACATTAATATACAACATTAACATTTCTTCTCCCTTTTTGTTATTGATCATTACATTCTTCATATTCTTCATTTTTAGAAACATTTCTCATGTAACATTTTCATTATTATATGCAAATAATTATTGTTAGCATGCTAATTTTTTCTACTATTCCAGGCATGATTTCAAGTAAGTGATATTTTACATTTAATTTTGTTCGTTTAATTTTATTTTTGCTAAAAATAAATACATTCGATTACTTTTTTTATTTATTTTAAAATTTTCATAACTTCTCCTATATATATTTCTACAATGATATATAATGCTAAATATTCTACTCTTTATTTTTTATTGGAAAGTGTTTAAAGAAATTATACTAAATGTATTAAAAGAAATCTTTCATAGAAAATAAATATATATATATATATATATATATATATATATAAAATGTATGAATAGAAATTTTCAACAAAAAATACAAAATTGATGTGTTATTTGTAATTAATTTTGGTTTGTTATGCATGCAGATGGAGTATCACTCAATGATTTCTTCACGTAATCTTTAATTTTTTTAAATTGAGAATTGCCATCTTTATGAACTTGAATTGCAGGATAAATCATTAAATTATTTGAAGTTAATATTTTGAGCTTTGATATGAAAAGAGAATAATATATGTACATGTTAATTTCAAGTAATAAATAGATTCGATTGAAATCTTTAGTTAGCTTAGAAATCTAAAATAGAATGTATGTTAGATTCTATATCTATATATTTAAACTAATGTTGGTAGAAATAATAATTACACGAAAGATAAAAATGGTAATAATAATAATTAAATATTAGGAGTTGTAGTACGTAGTAGTAGTGATAATAATCTATTTCTTCTTCTTTTATTTTGTTAGTATATATTATAAAAAAAAAATATGTTAATTAATCTCATTGATTTCAAATATTTCTCTTAATTCAAATATATACATTTAAGATAAGTATGTAATGTATTTGAAAAAATAAGGATAAGGAAGAATAAAAAATTGTTCTTCTTTTAACAACTAGATTATATTTGCATTTGAATTCAAATTTAAATGAACATGGAATTGGAATGAAGTTCTACTTTCTCAATCTCTCTTATATATACTCCTATAGTGATACATAATGTTAAGCTTCCCTCTGTAACACCCCGTACCTACTAAACCCTATGTGACGACGTTGAACAATGGTTATTCAAGTGTCGAGAGTCAAAAATATGCACTTTGTAAGGCTATTGATGAAATAAATGATATTGGGCCTAGTGCATGGGATTAGACTTTTGTAGGAGGTGAAATACCCGTATGTTGTCGAACCTATACGACTACGTGTACATTTACGGAATTTGAAAAAAAACATGGGAGATTTGATGAATTATACATTAATTTGTGGGCATGAATAAGTCTTACATCATTGGGCCCAAAGTGAAGCCCAAAAGTAATAAGAAGACATGGCCCAACATGGAAATTGACCCATTCTTCCAATATGTGTCCATTTGACCAATCAACCATGCATTTAATGCCAAGAGATGGATAAGAGTGACTTGAGGGATAGATATATATATGAGGAATTATTTATTCAATTGGTGGGCTCAATTAACAAATTGTTAATGAGCTCAATGAGACCCAAAATTGGCATGAAGACATGGCCCAAAAAGGGCATAATGACCCATTCTTGACCCATTCTTGCAAGAACAAGTCCCTAAATTATTATTGGACCAAGTGCTTGGATAAAGAGAGACTTAAAGGGGTTATAAATAGAGCCAAAAATCAGAATTTTATTCATTTGGACACCCATGCCTTTCTAGAATTTTCTCAATATTTCCACAAACCCTAAGCTCTCATCCTTTTGGCCAAAGATCATCACTTGGTGAGTATTGGTAATTGTTTATTATTATGGTTTAATATATTTTATGCATTGGAGATGGTTTATATCATGATGGTTATGTTGGTGAAGTATGAAAAGGTCACTATGTGTAAAACAATTTGTGTTTGCTAAATCGGAGGGTGGTTTTGTCTTGTAAACTTGAACATGGACTTGTGATTTTGAAGGAAGTGGACTTGATGGATTCAATATTGACATGTGAGATGTTATTATAGTCTTACCTTGTTTTGTCATGGTGTATAATGTTTGGAATTTCTATTGTGAAATTGGTTATGGTTTTGGTGGCGTTTTGGCCGTAAAGTGTAGTTTTGAGTGTTGTATGTGTGTTGTGAGACCATGGCTGATGGTTGGGGTTCAATATGATCAAAAATATGCTAAAATAAGTTTGGTTATGATCATGGACCATTCATTGCATAAAAAGACCCCAAAAAGACCATTTCGGACCAAAACGGGCACCCGCCCTCGCAGACGAAGCACCTGCGGGCGCAGGTGCCAACGCAGGTGCCTCTGGCTACTGCCAAAGGTCACCTGCGGACGCAGGTCATCCACCTGCGGGCGCAGGTGGCTTAGCGTATCGGCCCAGAACTCCGAATTTGTTGTTTTTTCATCCCTTTGGTCCCCCAAAACCCCTATACCCTTCATGGATGTAATTATCAACTTGTGATTTCGTTTTAATGACTTTAAAGTGTCGTATGGAGGCATGTTGGACTATGTTAGGTATGTATGATTGTTCATAAGTTGTTATGAGGCAAGTTGATAGGGTAATTGTGACGGAATGATAATGAGGAAGCATAAAGGGTAAGTGTGGTGTGAAATGCTATAGATGTATGCTATCTTGGTCAATGTGTGGCATGATTATGGTGTTGTTGGTATAATAATGCAGTGGAGGGTATTGTAAGGAGTGAAATGAAGTTATATGGTGGTCATATAGTTCATTGTAGTTTTGTACGCTTGTACGGTAAATGATCGTTAACAAGAGTTTCATTGTGGACTTGTATTGTAGAGTGAAACATAAGTGTGTCAACTGGGCCGGGCCGGGCCAACCCGGACCCGGTCCATTATTTTTTCCCGGTCTTGGGCCGGTTCCGGGCTGGGCCCAATTCTTACTGGGTCGAGCCGGGCCGAGGTGAACAGTAAAATTCCCCCAAACGGCCCAGCACCGGCCCATTTAATTTTTTTGACCTGTTAATGGGCCGGTTTATCGGGTCCCGACTAAAAAAAATTGTATTTTGAACCTTGATTGTTTTTTAATATACATTCAATATATATACTATTTAAAATACGACTTTAAAGAATAAACATACACATATATACATTCAATATATACTACATTAACGAATACACATACATATATACATTCAATATATACTACATTAACGAATACACATACATATATACATTCAATATATACTACTTTAAAGAATAATCATACACATATATACATTCCATATATACTACTTTAAAGAATAAACATACATCTATACATTCCATATATACATTCAATAGATACATCCCATAAATACTACTTTAAAGAATACACATACATATATACATTCAATATATACTACTTTAAAGAATACACATACATATATACATTCAATATATACTACTTTAAAGAATAAACATACACATATATACATTCCATATATACATTCAATAGATACTACTTTAAAGAATATACATACATATATACATTCAATATATACTACTTTAAAGAATACAAATACACATATATACATTCAATATATACTATTTTAAAGAATAACCATACACATATATACATTCAATAAATACTACTTTAAAGAATACACATACACATATATACATTCCATATATACTACTTTAAAGAATAAACATCCATATATACATTCCATATATACTACTTTAAAGAATACACATACATATATACATTCCATATATACTACTTTAAAGAATACACATACATATATACATTCCATATATACTACTTTAAAGAATAAACATACATCTATACATTCCATATATACATTCAATAGATACATTCCATATATACTACTTTAAAGAATACACATACATATATACATTCAATATATACTAATTTAAAGAATACACATACATATATACATTCCATATATACTACTTTAAAGAATAAACATACATATATACATTCCATATATACATTCAATAGATACATTCCATATATACTACTTTAAAGAATACACATACATATATACATTCCATATATACTACTTTAAAGAATAAACATACATCTATACATTCCATATATACATTCAATAGATACATTCCATATATACTACTTTAAAGAATACACATACATATATACATTCAATATATACTACTTTAAAGAATACACATACATATATACATTCCATATATACTACTTTAAAGAATAAACATACATCTATACATTCCATATATACATTCAATAGATACATTCCATATATACTACTTTAAAGAATACACATACATATATACATTCCATATATACTACTTTAAAGAATAAACATACATCTATACATTCCATATATACTACTTTAAAGAATAAACATACACATATATACATTCCATATATACATTCAATATATACTACTTTAAAAAATATACATACATATATACATTCAATATATACTATTTTAAAGAATATACATTCAATATATACTATTTTAAAAAATATACATACATATATACATTCAATATATACTACTTTAAAAAACATACATATGTATGTACATTCAATATATACTACTTTAAAGAACATACATATGTATGTACATTCAATATATACTACTTTAAAGAATATACATACATATATAAATTCAATATATACTACTTTAAAGAACATACACATGTATTTACATTCAATATATACTATTTTAAAGAATATACATACATATATACATTCAATA
Organism: Capsicum rhomboideum; assembly: GCA_031232105.1. NCBI lineage: Eukaryota > Viridiplantae > Streptophyta > Magnoliopsida > Solanales > Solanaceae > Capsicum > Capsicum rhomboideum. Next base: position 4,743,393 of record CP124710.1, on the reverse strand, counting down.
TATACTATTTTAAAAAATATACACATGTATTGACATTCAATATATACTATTTTAAAGAACATACATACATATATACAATATTCAACAACATATACTTTTATACTATTATATTAAAAGTATTGAATTCATACAAGATATTCAATTTAAATTTTAAATGGAAAAATTATATAAAGAGTAAATGAATTTAATATTTGATTGATTGCAAAATGTTTGAAAACTTACAAGTTACAAGGTTGCAATTACATTTCACTAATTTCACAAAGTTAAATTGAAAAATGAAAATTCAATTGATTAATTGTAAATTCTACAAATTTTTCATCATTTTTTCCAATTCACGCCTGTTAACATTAATGGGAATTGGCTGTGGATTGTCAAAATCAATGGCACTAAAGCCATGCATTGGACTTGATTGTGCTGAATTCTCTCTTGAAGTCATTATTTCTTCAAGATCTTCTTCGTCTTCCGGCTCCACGAACATTCCTTGATTTCTTCGTTCTGCTCTAATCCAGTCTCTAAGGCAAACTAAAACATTCATGGCATTGCCTCCCAATGTGTGTCGGTTGTCTCCAATCTGCTGCCGTCCTTGACTAAAAGCGCTCTCTGATGCAACGGTTGACATTGAAACATTCAATATATCTCTAGCTAACATTGAAAGTACAGGATATTGTCTTTCATTATTCTTCCACCATTCCAGCGTATTGATTCTACCTCTAGGATCCTCTGTAGGCTGCATAAGATAATACTTAAGCTCTTCCCGACTTACGGTTCTATGCGATGAAGGCTGCAATCTATTCCAAACAGATAGATCAGAAACACAATAAGCAGGCATATTATGTGCCTGTCTATTAGAAGATGATGGTTCCTCAGAAGGATGGGGAGCGGGGGTCGGTGTAATGTGTGACGGTAAAGCATTGTCAAGTAAATCAGCATAATGATTGTATAATGTGTCCATGTAAGTATTCGCATCAGACATAGACGTATACAAAGAAAGTTCTTCATTAGCTTTTACTCCTAAAGCAGAATAAATAAGAGAAGTAAATTTGGACATAGTATTATATTTCATACATGGATTTATTATAGCACCAACTAAGAAAATAGGGGGAAGCGAAAAAAAATACTTTTTAAATTTATCAATCATTGCCTCAATAGCATATTTGTAACCTGGTTTAGACTTATACTCGTTAAGCAATAAAGAAATGTCGGCTAAATAAGCTAAAATATTACAAACAGTAGGATAATAAGCTCCAGAAAATTCAACCGTAGCTAGATAAAATTTTTGCAAAAAATTAACAATATCATCAATTTCAGCCCAGTCTGAATTTTGTAACATACAATCGGGAAAATCACTAGCAAATTGGTTAAAAGTCATAGTAATAGGAACTTTATAAATATTGCAAGTATTTAAGAAATCATTCGTAGAATTTCATCTCACATCTATTTCTTCAGGCATTAATCTCGGTCTAAGTCCATTTTCCTGACATTTTCTTTTAAATTCGGTAAGTCTAATTTTTCTATTATTTCCTTGAATAAAGTCAACTGCAAGTCTAACTTTTTCAATAGCAGGCTCAAAAAAAGCAAGACCATCCTTTACAATTAAATTATATATATGGCAAGCACACTTAATATGAAATATTTCGGGTAACGGTGGAGAAAGTTCAGTTTTTCACAACTCAATAGCAGCGTTGTTGTTAGATGCATTATCAAAAGATATACATAAAACTTTGCGGTCAATACCATAATATCTTGCAACTTTTGTAATAGATTCAGAAATAAATTTTCCAGTGTGTCTACGGTCTTCATCATACAAAAATGCTAAAATACGTTTTTGCATAACAAAATTACTATCTACCCAATGACAAGTAATTGTTAAATAATCATTTTTATTAATAGCACGACCAAGATCAGAAGTTAAAGCAACTCTACATGAAAGATTTTTTAATAATGCAGATAAATAGTAAACATATTGTGCATGGAGTCTAAAAATATCGGACCGACAAGTACTTCTAGGAATACCCTTAAACATAGGATTATAAATTGCCTGAATATAATGAATAAAAGCATCAGAAGAAGCAAAAGAGAAAGGCAAACAACCCACAACTATCATTTTGGCTATTTCTTCACGATCCTTCATTTTATTATAATTCTTAACTAATAGACCGGTTTTTGGGTTCAATCTAGTTTGACTTGGGCCCCCAACTGTCTCACCACCAGTTACCTGAGCTAGCTCTATTGGGTGTTTCTCCTTCAAATGTCTCGACAACTGACCCGTACCTCCTTTATTACCCCCGGTCTTATGCTCGTATTTTACCTGACAAAGATCGCATTCAACCTGAGTGGTTCCTTCTATTCGGGTATAAAAATTTCACACAACACAAGTTTTTTTACGAGATCTTACAGGGGGCCGGGGAGGAAGATTAACTGATTCAGATTGAACATTAACATTACCAAATTCGGGTGTAACATCATCATCATCATTTTCATCTAAATCAACAGAGTCTACTTCATTCTCTTCTTCTATACCATAATTTTCTTGAGCCTCAAAATAATTCATATCGTGAGCACCTACAAGTATTTCATTCTCAAATGGTTCGCTAATTGGTACCGGAGGCACACGAGTATATCGAGCATTTGAACTACCTCTACAGGAACCAATTTGTTTCTTACTACCACTACCACTACCACTTTCGGGACAAAGATTTCTAACACTTTTACCGACTTTCCTTAATTTATCCATATTACCAATTAAACTAACAATTATTCAAAAAACACAAAAAAAATCCAAATAAATATTCAACAAATAATACACTAATTAAAAATTAAAAGTAAGAGATGGAACGATAATACCAAATTTTTGAAGTACTCGAAAGTTGGTCAATTGAATACTTTTGGAAACTTCAACGTAGTATTTATAATTGCAAAATAATAAAATATATAGAACACTTTATGAGATAATTTTAGCAAATTTGAGAGAGAATAAGAGAATGAGAATTGAGATTGTAGGAAATATTTTTTGAAATGGCATGTATTTATAGGAAAAAAAAATTTGATTTTTTTTTTTTTTAAAATTATAGCCTAAAAAGGCTGTTTGGCCGTTGGGCCAACGGCATTATAGCCGTTGGGCCTCAACGGACCAAAACAGCCTTTGCAGGCTGGGGCCCAATGGCCCAGTCAATTTTAAAAAAATAAAAAATAAAAAATTCTTACCGGGCCGGGCCGGTGCACCGGTGGACCTGGTCCGGTTTTCTAACTGGGCCGGTCCATCGGTTTCAATGTCGTGTCCGGCCCAGCCCACTAAAAAATCGCCAGGCCCATTACCCATACCGGGTTCGGTCGGTAAATGGGCCGGTCTAAATGGGCCGGTTCCGGGTTGAACCAGCCCAGTTGACACCCTTAGTGAAACATAAGGAAGAAGCTGGACTGTTGTGTTCATATATAGACTTGTGTACTCGTACTTGGAAGTAAAGGTATGTAAGGTTATTCTTCTATATCTTTCTGCAACATATGGTGTTCACATTGTCATAGTACTCATTCGATTCTGAAATACTCTACGGTATTCCGTATCCAATAGTTGGCTAGAGTTACTCATATGTTTCTTACTCATTGGTTATGACTCATGTTCATTGGTTGAATCACGTTCATTGGTTAATATGTCAAGAGTTCCAAATGTTTTAAGGTATCGCATTCCTAGTTGGTGAGCAGTTGACATTCACATGTGTCTTATTCATTGTTCATTATCCTAAGGTTCCAAAAGTGTACTATTCCAAAGGGGTTCTATAGTATTCCAACTAAGGTTGATATATATTGTTATTTATATGTGTTTTACTCCTAGACAAATTATGACCCACTTAGTTCTTATTTATGGACGGAAGTTCTTAAGTTGTCAAATGTTGTAGATCCTAAGGGAACTATCTCAACAAGAGTAATGAGGTCAAGAGGGCTTGTTTAGTTACATAGCCTTATTCCAATCATGACATGAGTCTAAGTTCCAATAGGGTTATATACACGTCTCATATTCATTAGTAATGTTCTAAAAGTCCGATGAGGTTATGTCCCAAGGTTTCAATGGTAGTTATACTCATGTGTCTTGTTCATTGATCATTGTCCAATGGTTCCAACAGTGTTATGTTTCCATGGAGGCTATGTTCCCATAATGTTTATTTGCATATTTCTCACTCATTGCTTATTGATCCAAAGCTATAAAGTTGTGACTATCATTGTATCGCTCTTCCATAAGCAAAAGTATCAATCGCTCACAAGTGAATGTACCAATCTATCACAAGCAAATGTATCTATCCCTTACAAGTAAAGATGTCAATCTTACAAGAGTAAAGATGTGAAGTAACATATGTTGTGTTTCAAGTTGCAAGAATGTTTCCATCATCAAGGTATCCCTCATAGAGCGAAAGAAAGAGTAATGAAAGAAAGAAGTAATGTACAATTGATGAGTAAAGTTTGGGTGGCATCCTAGGGGTGAAAGCATCACCTAGCATGGGTCGATCCCAATAACACGGGTGGCATCCCAGGGGCGACACGAAAGCCTAGCATGGGTCGATCCCGATACAGTGATACATCCCAGGGGCGATAAGCCTAGCATGGGTTATCACGATACATCCCAGGGGCGATAAGCCTAGCATGGGTTCATATGATATCCTAGGGGTCAAAGTACCTAGCATGGGTTCATCTCATCCCAGGGGCTACAAAACAGCCTAGCATGGGTAGAACAATAAAGACGAATGAATATGAAAGCAAGAGAAGTAAAGTAAAGGCAAGAGAAAGAAAGAACGTAATGTACATGGTTCCCCACATACAGAAAGAGAGTTTATTCACATTTGCTATTTCTCTTATACTGGTTCTATGGTTGTTATTATTATGCATTAAAGATCGTAAATGACAATAACAGGAGAAGTGTACATAATTCCACATATAGAGCTTCTCTTATAATTATTTCCATGGAAGTTCTTATGTATTGATGCAGTTTTCTTACGGCCTTACATACTCAGTACATTCTTCGTACTGACCCCTCTTGGGGACTTACCTTACATGTTGCAGGTGCAGGCATTAGTAGACCTCTTCAGTAGGCTGCGGATTGGATACAGGTCTCTGGTGAGCTCCAGTTGCTTCGGGGCTTCCCAAGTCACACGTGAACACTAGGTTTTGGTATTATGTAATTATTGTATAGACATGGTTATGTATCTGTAGAGGCTTTGTAGACAGTTGTGGGAAGACAAATGTAGGAGGTGTATGTCCATGATGACTTGATGGCCCTGTCGGCCAAGTTTCACATATGTATATATATTTAGCACATGTTTCATGCATTTCGTTATTAACATGATAAGTTCTTACGTGGTAATGGTATTTCTTATGGCATGCATATGAGCGAACATAAGCAAAGATTGGTTCTCTCGGGCCTTATCGGCTTCGGGTGTCAATCACGCCTCAATGGGAATTTGGGGTGTGACACCCTCTTTTTTTTTTTTTTTTTATTGATTACTGATCATTAACCTTATTCGTAAATTTATTTACTACACTCTTCATTTTCTTCATTAAAAAAAAAACTTCTTTTGTTTTAACATTTTTATTTTTATGTGCAGATGATGATGTTTAACAACTATTTTTTTGTTATATTTGGGCATGAACCCAAGTAAGTGATATTTTTCATTCTAATTTGTAAAAAGATAATACATTAGTAATTGTTATTTTAATTAAACTTTGATTAGGATTCAAGTACGAGTGGTGATTGGGGAATATGATGAAAAGTTATCATCATTAACTTAGAAAATTTGCGCTTAGGACTAATTTTTGCGTTCTTGACAAAGTAAATCTACAGATTTTGAAATGGTCGGAGAAAGTTTAAAATAAATAAATATTTATTTTTAATTATTTATAATATTTTAATATAACTCATTTATTTTGAGGGTGAACGAAAATATTTTATAATGAAAAAAATATGAATGAAATGTAACAAAAAGGACAAAGAAAGTAAAAGTGAAAGGAAGATACACTTTTAAATTTTTTTGATAATTTAACGAAACAGAGAGAATTAGCCTAGCCTAAATGGGAAAAGGAAATAAAAAAGTAAATGCAAAATTTGTGGAAGAAATATACATACTACTTGATTAAAATAATGAAGAGAAACGTTGATATTTGCACACACATATCAAATAATAAAAAATTCATGCTTTAAATTTATACACGTATGCATATAAACTATTAAAAAATCAAAATTGCTTCATTCTTTTCTTTCTTACTTAATTGGTTATTAAAGAAGAGAAAAAAAGATAGAATCTATCTATATTAGTTTATTAGAATTTGAAGATCCAAAATAATAGTTTGGATTTTCAGTTTTAAAATATTTTGATATTTTATTATTTTAAAATTTAATCACATGTATAAATTTTTCCGATCTTATTTTTCATCTTTTTTTTGTTCTCAAGATAATGACTCCTTTATTAAAATTCAAATCATAATTTTTATGGTAATTCAATAACTTATGAATACAAAAAAAAAGAGTAATTAATCTATTAATTTTTAGTTGAATTGACGAATAAAATTCTCTTTTCAATTTAAATAGGAATTTGTAAAATTTATTATTTAAATTTTTACTACAAAAATGAAATTTTAAGCAGAAAGACAATTTTCTAGAGCATTATTACATCACTTTCACATATCTACTCTCTTTTAGGAAGATTATAAAATAAAATTTGCAGGTATTTAGATATTTCAATTGGTTTGTTCTTTTCTTGATTTTATTTGGAAATTTACATTTTTGTTTAATTTTTTTAACTGATTGTGCGTATCTTATACAACCAAGTAGTATTTTTGCATTTCTTCTTGGGTTCCTTAGTATAAAAAACAAAATAAAAATTTAAAAGACTGAATAAAATAATTTTTAAAGTATATGCGAGTAACCATAAAATTGAATATTAAATCACAGTCTATAAAGGTACATTTTTAATGATATAGCTCAGAGTATAATTAAACATAATGTACACAAATTACATACTAATTTTTTTTTCTTGGAATGAATTCATGATTTTACTTTTTTCTTTAAAATTCATATTCAATTGTTTTTTTTACATGCATTATGAAATTCCTTTTAATTCTTAGGATAAGTTAATATTTTTTTTTGAATTCGAGTAGAAATAAGAAAATTTTAAAATAGAATGTGAGCTAAAATGATATTTCGATAGATGTGCAAGTGTTTAACTTAAATTTAAAATTATAACCACTCCTAACATATTAGATTATTTTGGAGACTTTTTTTAATTAATATTTCATTTATTTTGTTATGCATAACAAAACTTATCTATTCTAATTTCTATATTTTGAGATAATAGAAAAGAAAACTCAACGCTTATGAGTTTCACAATTTTTTTTTAATTCAAAGTCAAATTAGAGAAAAGTAAAGTAATTAAAATACAATAGAAAAAATGTATATCGAGGATTGAAGGGGGTGGGGGAGGACAATAAAATAAAATTTTAAATTGTTTATGAAAGTCTAAAAATTTTAAATTATAAATAATATAATATAGAAAAATATGAAACATAAAAGCTTTTTTGCAATTACATGATTATTTTTACTTATAGATTTGGTTAGACGTAGGGGGGGGGGGAGGAGTTATTAACAATCAAATATCTTTAAATTGTGAATAATATAATAAAGAAAATATGAAACATAATTTTTTTTTACAATTACATGATTGATTTTTTCATATAGATTCGATTAGAAGGGGGCAAGGGGGGGGGGGTAATTTTTTAAATTTATTTTCGCATTTCATTGAGAAATAATATGGCAGTTGAACTTCTTTTTTTTTTTAAAGTAACACAACTTAACATGCTAGCTCAAACAAGACATCCCAATTTGAATTTATTATAAATAAATATTATCCGCGCATCGCGCGGGTACGTATACTAGTTATTATATATTGATTAGCTTTTATATGATCATTCAACTTTGTCTAATTGGTTTCATGACCATTTTAATCGAAATACAATTTCTGGTACCTATTTAACGACATGGTAATGATAAATTTTTAGGGAACAAATATTTAAAAACTAAAATTAATATTTTGATTTATTTAGGACCCAACTCATCCTAAATTCGATTCAATTGTAACTCGATCCGCTTAAAATGGATTGATTATACGACAAAAGGTCAAATATACCCCCGAACTTTCAAAAATGGTATGCAAGTACCCTTCGTTATATTTTTGGGTTGTTACTTCTCTTACCGTCATGCTTTTGAGTTATATATACCCCCGAACTTATAAAAATGGTATGCAAATACCCTTCGTTATACTTTTAGCTTGTTAATGCTCTTACCGTCATACTTTTGCGCCATATATACACCTAAGTTATTGAATGGATACGTGTCATTATCTCAATACATATACCCAAAATTTAAAAATCTACCCATATCATATTATTTAACCCGCACTGGACCCGAATAAAAATTTAACACACAATTCTTTCTACGAAAAGACCTTCACCCTTCGTTCTTTATCTCACTCACCTCAATTTCTTAGTACTAAGCATCCTCTTTAATCCGGAGATCTACAAAAGATGTTTTATCATGACTTAATAAACAAGAAGATGTTGATTTCTCTAATTATGGTGCAATGAATAAATTGAACTGCAACATGAAGATATGAGAGGAGCAATGTGAGTTGTGTAAATCTCCAACAACTACACCTTTCTTGGGTTGGAGGGTGAGTTAGATGAAGCACAAAATGTGAGGGTCTTTTGGTAGAAAGAATGGCGGGTTAAAATTTTTATCCGGGTCTAATTACGGATAAGATAATATGATATGGGTAGGTTTTTAAATTTCGGATAGTATAAAAGAAAATCAGGTATATGCACTGAGATAATGAGACGTGTCTATCCAAGTAACTTAAGGGCATATATGGCCCGAAAGTAGGACGATAAGGGCATTGACAAGCTAAAAGCATAGCAAAGGATATTAGCATATCATTTTTGTAAGTTTGGAGGTATATATGACCCAAAAGTATGACGATAAGGGAATTATCAGCCTAAAAGTATAACGAAGGATATTTGCATACCATTTTGAAAGTTCAGGGTATATTTAGCCTTTTTTTGTTGATTATATAATAGATGTTCTCAAAATTTATAATTGTCATGTCATTAAATGGGTATCAAGAATTGTATATTTGACTAAACACGTATGAAAGCTGGATGGATTTTGAGAGACAAAACAAAGTTGAGTGACTATGATAATCAATTACTATAAGTTGAGTGATGATTTAGGCACTTTTGACTATATATATTTATGCAGGGTGGAGCTAGCAAGGGTCAAAGGGTTCAGCCGACCCCCATACGACAAAAAATTACACAATTTATACATGGTTAAAGTTATTTTTTATGTATCTATAGAACCCCCTTTGACCTCTTCATCTGTTTACTTTTTATATTTTGAACATCACTAGTGAAAATTTTAGCTCTGCCACAATATATATGTGAGTTGCATTATGCCAAAAGATGATCCAGGATTTAAATTCTATGTTTCAATCTTTTAAAATTTCTTAGCATTAAACCTATTATATATATTTAAAGTTATAAATTTATGTCTATTATTTATCACAATTTTAATAAATTCTTTTACACAAATTTATACTCCACATAATTCAATTGAACCATACCTATAATGATACATCCACCCGAGTCAGGCTTTCCATCAATCTTCTAGATATTTTGAAGTTGCTAGCAAGAGAGCAATTAGTACGTAGGCCTGCTCTTTATGATTTTTGAAGTTGACTGGTCATTTGGTCCATTTTATGCGTCAACGTATCAATTTGAAATTAGTATCTCGCACATACGATGACGGAGCCAAAATTTATACTAAGGAATTTAAAATTTGAAAAAGTAGACACACGAGCTAGTCGAGAGTAGTTCAATATTTACTATATATACATAAAAAAATAATTTTAGCTATGTATAAATAATATAATTTTCTGTCGGAAAGGATTCAAATGAATCCCCTATCTCCACGCTAGCTCCGGCCCTGCGTACATATACTAATTTAGTGCTATAATTAATAATGTTGATATTAATCCAACTACTCAAATTGACATTCGAATATTCATTCTTTGAAGAGCAAATTTACCTCAAGTCAATTTACCTCAAGTGACTACATCAAAAATAATCTTTAGCGACAATAAATATGTACTATTAAATTTTTTACCGGCATTAGTTAATTGCCATTGGATCCAATGTCGCTATAGGCTTTAGGGACATTTACAAAGAGAGCTAAAATATAATTGTCACTAGTAAATGCCTCTAAAAAAATATATTTAGCGGCAATTAAGCTATTGTCATTAATTAATTACAGCTAAAGATCATTTTTGGTGTAGTGTGCATGGCTTCCGCTTGCAATATTCCCTTTACTTATTTGATATGGTGCACATGGATGAAACAGGATAGACACATGAATGGGCACATAAAAAAGACAGTTCGGTGCACTAAAACTTTCGCTATATTCAGAATTCGAGAAAGGACTGAACCACAAGAATTTCATGTGTAATAAGTCCATAGTCGTTGTTGTGGAAATTTAGGGGTACATCTATTTGAAACCCTAATTTTATATGTCGAAATCTATTATACCTGATGTTTCATGCATGCAAATCTTTCTATTGGGAAAATCTTGTTTATGCAAAAGATTTCGTATGTAGCTATGATGATTGACAATTGTGATGATTATAATGGTGAAAGTAACTAATAGTGACTGACAATCACGGTTAGTGTGGTCACCATGAATTCCTAGGAAGCTTCCATGAAATGTTTTGCTTTCCATCAAATCAAATTCATCATTTATAATAGTCGGTTGGACCATTATATCAGCCGAATTCAATTCAAAGGTAAACCGTGGGTCCCACTCCCCCGACGTGGCTTGTATGCGAGCGGCATCACGCTCGCTATAGGCGAATTAAAATTTTCAAATTAAGATTCTTAGTATTGAACGAGTCAATATATATGTAAAATTATAGGGACGTATCTATTATTTATCGTACTTTTAATAGATTTTTATATAAATTGATTCTTTGCATTAAAAGCTATGAGTTTGATTGAATTTGTACCGATAATAATATGTTCGCCCTTGCGTCAGGCTTGCCATATGTCTTTCAGATATTTTGAAGTTGGTAGCAAGAAGGTTAGTAGGTTGATAAGGTCTTTCTGATAAAGTTTTAACCTGGATAAGGTTGGAATAACTATGATGACCAAACTGGATTTCATGATCAGTAATCAGTATTTTTTAAAAATAATTCTCTATTTTTACATTTAAAAAGGTTAATTTTGTTTGATATGATATAAACTGCGTAATTTATAAAATTTTCCAAAAAGGCTGCTGCTTCATGGAATGTGGACATGATAATTCAAGTGGAAATTATCAAATTTTCCTTTGGTTGCCAGAAATGATGAAGTTTTTTCAACAAATGTCAACTTTCAGTGTGGGTATGGAGGTTTTTCGAGTAAAATAAGTTCCTTAAAAATAATTTTATGTAATAAAAATAAGAAAAATAAGTTGCATGAGTGACATTTCACATTATATTGATCGACTCCTAGCTCCCACCTTCCGGCGCATCGCACCCTACAATAGCCTCCATCGCCAACTACCCCCACACCCCCAACTTCCCACCTCATCCCATAACTGTTCGTTTAAACTATAAACAAATATTCTTAGGATGATATTTTTTGCTTATCAAACACAACAACAAAGTACGAAAATCACTTTTTTTTTAGAAGTAACATCTTCTTTCTACCAAACACACCCTTAATCTCTCTTTAATTCTTCAAGATAAAATAGAAAAGGGGCTGATGTTTGCATATAGGAGCGAAGATAAAACATCATGCTAAGGAGATCAGTAGCTCAGTTGATTAGCTACGTAAACTTTCATCTTATTTATGAGGGTTGAATTTCCCACCTTATAATTTCCTCCCTATTTTCCCTCCCCCTACCTTCAATTTTCAATACTAAAGTAGTCTTATCGAACTCCTTTAGCTATTGAACAAAGATCCCATGTTCAATCATTACGGACGGTAAATTAGCACATGAAAATATGATCCCTTCAATTCGTTTAATATTAACTCAATTCATTTTAATTCGTCTAAATTCAATCCATTAATTAATAGTTGGATTTATATGTAGCTTAAATTAACTTATGAACATTTTTGATAAAATATTTTTAAAAAGATTATTTTTTTTATTTGATATGATATATATAGATAGATAGATAGATAGTCATAATAAAAAAAAGTTTGATTAGGTATGTAAATCAACTACAAAAAATAAACAAAAAAAATTAAAACTTAATAAAACTATTCTTGTCTAATCAAATATCCATAGATGGAGTCAACAATAACGTAACATTCTTGTTTCCTATTTTAATGTGCTACATTTTTGTGTTTGTTAGTCAGATTTGAGAAGGGGTAACCACTCTATAGTTGGTTTGGAAAGTTAAGGAAGTTGTTTTTGCATATTTACCATGACCTATATCATTATATTCAATTTCTTTGCAAATTGAGAAGTTAATTTATATGGTGTCTTTTTTGGATATATATTCTTTGAGCTTCTTTTTCTCTGTCCTTTTGTGCTTGGGGGGTTTTGGGTTTCGCGTCAGAGAGCTTTTTAATTGAATTTTTATTTGTAAATTTAAAATAAAATAAAATTCTAATAAAAGAACAAAAAATGAGTTATCCACTGAAAAGTTAATATTTTTAGGTTTTATGATTTTTGTGTGAGTATATACATAAAGTTTAGTGATTTTTGTGTTAAAAATGATAATTAAGTGACTTTTCCAAAAATACATGATGATTACGTGATCATATGTGAAATTTACTCCGAAAAGTCACACTTATTTAAAGGCTTCTTATTGTAGCTATGGTGGTCGACAATTATGATAGTTGCGATCATCGGTGAAAGTAATTAGTGTGATAATAATTGACGATTATGGTGATAATTGACGATAATAACGATGACCATGTTATGTTTCGTTCTCCAAAACCTAACGTAATCTTTGATATGTATCTTTCCATCATATTCATATTTGTAATAAGTCCATATTCGTTGTTGCCAAGTCAATCCATTTGAATTGACAGCAGTTTTCTCATGTTGGATCATATAAATGATGTCCATTCATCAGCTCAAAGGCCATTTAACCCCTTCAAAAATTAGACTGATAATTAGTTCATATTGATCCATGAGAAATTTTGTCAAAATATTTTTTAAATGACACATTTTTTTATTTAATATGTTATATATAATCATAATAAAGAAAAATAAACAAATTTATTAGGTACTAAAAATTTATAAAAGAACATAACATATATGGGCTGCTATGATACGAAAAGGAAACCCTATTTCGTTAAGACCTAATCTGAATCATAGTTCAGATTCAAGTTGGTTTAGTGAGGGCAACCGCGAAAGTTACTGAATGGGTTAGTCTTTTAGTTCTCCCAAATTAGTGTTGGGTTCTAGTGATGAAATGTGAATGAAAAATGGAGGGAAAAAGTGAATTGTATTTTCACTTTAAAGAAGAGTGTTTCTCCGACATTGGTGGGAGAAAGGAACTTTCTTGTGCATATATTGAGATGCATTCCTTCATGTGGATAGTGAGGCAAGAACAAGACAAGCCTCGCGCCGTCGTCGTCGCTCGCTCGGCTTCAGATTTGGAAAATGATCGAGAGACTATCTTTTTGGACAAAATTCATTTGAAACTTGAGAGCTAATGATCCAAATATTCAATCTAAAATTTCTCCATTTACAGACGCACACGAGCATGTGCGGACGCATGTCACAACGCACCTCGAAGGGACGTGACCCTTCGAGGCACTGTTTCAAAAACGTAATGTGACCTGCACACGCAGGTCGACTTCTGCGGATGCAGATGACCCGGCGCAGGTCAAGCCAGACTCAAGCGGGACTTTCTGTTTTGTGCCGAAATGGCATCTGCGGATGCAGGTGGGCCACCTACGGGCGCAGGTGGTCCCGACGGTCTGAAACAGTGCAATTTTCTGGAACCATTGCTTCTCTTCAGAAGCACCACCTTTTGGCTATAAATACCTGAATTTTTCCTCAGGTATAGAGACGTTTTAAGTGAAAGAAAAACACTCTCTTCTTGAAAAACTCAAGTGTGATCATTAAATCGTTGAGTGAGTTCATTATTTAGTAGAATTTGAGGTACCACTATTCTACTGAAGTGAATCATTTTATCCTGGGAAGAAAGATTCCATAACCTCGGGTACTTGGGGGGAATAAATTCCTTAAGGACACACCGTGAATTCGGTGGACTTGATTCTCCATTTCTGTCTTCATCTATTTCTTACAGTTTTGCTATTTTCAGAAAATAGTAGAAACTTCATTTTGATAGTTCATAGTTGTTGAACTTGTGTTTGAAGTTGTTGAACTTCTTTGTTGTTCTTGAACTTAAAGTTGAAGTTCTTGTTGTTTAAATACAAAGTTATAACTTCATGTGATTGTTCTTAATTTATTTTGAACATGTGATTGAAGTTATTATTGAAAAATACAGATTTTACTAAACCAGAAAAATAACATTCTTAAGGAATTTATAAGTACTTGTTAATATGTATAATGTCTGATTTTGTGAAGACTAAATTTTTAGATTTCTACTCCCTCGGTTGACAGAATATAAAAACTTCATCTAGAAATCAGTGTGTGAATTCGGTTCAAAGAATATAAAAACTTCATCACAAGTCAAAGATCATTCGGTTGACGATTTGAAGAATATAAAAACTTCATCATTAAACTAGAAACAAGTGTTTAAAGATTAAAATCTTTATAGTTAGTATTCTGAAATACTAAAGTGTTTGTCAAAGCTTGACAAGAAAATGATGAATGAAACTGAACAACGAATTGATTCGGTTGTGATTGGTGTTGTCCCAACGGCAACCAATGTTGCGTCATTAAGTCGTTCAGATATTGCTGAAGCAATGGAAACGATAGAGAAATCAAAAAAATATTCTGGTGTGAACTTCAAAGAATGGAAGCAAATGATGTTTTTTTAGCTGACCAAACTTGAAATGCAAATGTTCACAAGTGGATATCCTCATGTTCCAGCAAAAGGAATGTTTGAAAACCAAGTGTTTGGTTTAGAAGATCTTGTGATTCGTCTCAAGATAGAAGAGGACATTAAGTTGCGTGAGAAATCAGAAACAATGTGTGTAAATCTTGTTAAAGATAATGTTGCACATAATATGAAGAGGGAGAATTATTCTAGACAAGAGAAGGAGCAGAACAAGAAAAAGTTCAAAGGCAAGTGCTACAATTGTAGTAAAGTTGGACACAAAGCTCTAAGTTGTCAAGTTCTGAATAAGAACAAGAAAAGAACTAAGGTAATCATGTTGGAAGCAACTGGAAAGATTGAAAATCTGTGTGCAATGATCACAGAATATAATCTAGTTGGAAATCCAAATGAATGGTGGTTAGATTCAGGAGACACTAGACATGTTTGTGCGGATAAAAAAGTTTTTGCTATTTATGATACCGCTGGTCCCAAAGAAGTGATCTTTATGGGAAATAATGAAACAACCAAGGTTGAAGGAAGTGGGAAGATATTCCTAAAATTGACTTCCGACAAGGTGTTGACTCTCAACAATGTTCTCCATGTTCCTATTATTAGGAAGAACTTAGTGTCGACAACACTACTCATTAAAAATGGGTTTAAATGTGTATTTGTTTCGGAGAAAGTTGAAATAAGCAAGAATGAAATGTATGTAGGAAAGGGATACCTCAATGAGGGCCTTTTCAAACTTCATGCAATGGCTGTTGAAAAGAATAAAACTGAGGCTTCTTCTTATTTGCTTGAGTCAAATGAATTATGGCATGAATGTTTGGGACATGTCAATTACAAAACCTTGCGAAAACTGATTAACTTGGAAGTTTTGCCTAACTTTGAGTGCAGTAAATCAAAGTGTCAAACATATATTGAATCGAAGTATGCTAGGCATCTGTATAAGTCTGTTGAAAGGAATTCCAATCCCTTAGAATTAATTCACACAGACATTTGTGATATGAAGTCGACACCATCTCGTGGTGGAAAAAAGTGTTTCATAACTTTTATTGACGACTGCACTAGATATTGTTATGTCTATTTGTTGAATAATAAGGATGAAACAATAGATGCATTTAGGCAATATAAAACTGAAGTTGAAAATCAGTTGGATAAAAGAATCAAAATGATAAGAAGTGATATAGGTGGAGACTATGAATCTCTTTTTGCGGAGATATGTTTGAAAAATAGAATTGTCCATCAAACTACGGCCCCGTACTCACCTCAATCAATTGGGATTGCAGAAAGGAAGAACCGAACGTTGAAGAAAATGATGAATGCCTTAATTATAAGTTCAGGTTTACCGCAAAACTTGTGGGGAGAAGCTATCCTTACAGCTAATTGAATACTCAATAGAGTGCCCCATAGAAAGACACAATCTATTCCATATGAGAAATAGAAAGGAAGGAAATTCAACTTAAAATATTTCAAAGTGTGGGGGTGTCTAGCGAAAGTCCAAGTTCCTATACCCCAAAGGGTGAAAATAGGACCAAAGACCATGGACTGTGTTTTCATCGGATATGCTATAAATAGTAAAACATGTCAATTTTTGGTTCATAAATCTGAACATCCGGATATCCATGATAATTCGATAATTGAATCAGATAATGCTGAGTTTTTTGAATACATTTATCCGTATAAGACTAGACATGAGTTGTCTAGCGAAAGGTTTAAACGACCTAGGGATGAACCAAGGGAGAATGTATTTAATGAAGAGAATCCAACGCGTAGTAAGCTACAAAGAACGTCGATTTCCTTCGGATCAGATTTTGTAACATTTCTTCTTGAAAATGAACCTCTAATTTTTAAAGAAGCGATGTCGTCTGCAGACTCATCCTTTTGAAAAAAGAGGATGTCAATAGTGAGATTGATTCAATCTTGAGCAACCATACTTGAGAGTTGGTTGATCTTCCTCCAGGCAATAAACCTTTAGGTTCTAAATGGATCTTCAAAAGGAAAATGAAAGCTAATGGTACTATTGACAAATATAAGGCAAGACTTGTAGTAAAAAGCTTTAGACAAAAAGAAGGCCTTGAATATTTTAACACATACTCGCCAGTAATAAGAATAACGTCCATTCAGATGTTGGTTGCATTAGCTGTGGTTTATGGTCTTGAAATCCATCAAATGGATGTGAAAACAACATTCTTAAATGGAGAATTGGAGGAAGAAATTTACATGGAATAACCCGAGGGTTTTGTGGTTCCTGGTAAAGAAAAGAAAGTGTACAAACTTGTTAAGTCACTCTATGGACTAAAACAAACACCCAAACAGTGGCATGCAAAGTTTGACCAAACCATGTTGGCAAACGGATTCATGATAAATAAATGTGATATTATAAATGTGTTTACATTAAAGACACTCTAAATCACAAAGTCATTGTTTGTTTGTATGTGGATGACATGTTGATCATTAGTAGAGATATTTCTGATATAAATGCTACGAAATGAATGCTTGAGAGCAAGTTTGATATGAAAGACGTTGGAGTTGTGGATGTGATCTTAGGGATAAGAATTCATAGAACTCCACAAGGGTTGTCATTGTCACAGTCTCATTATATTGAAAAGGTACTTGACAAGTTCAAGTATTTGGATTTCAATAATGCCAAGGCTCCATTGGATGTGAGCTATGCACTTCGAAAGGATGAAGGTGAAAGTGACTCACAATTGGAGTATGTAAGAGTGCTGGTAAGTTTGATGTATATCATGAATTGTACGCGACCAGATATAGCATGCGCTATTAGTAAATTGAGTCGGTACACGAGTAATCCCAATCAAACTCATTGGATGGCAATGAAAAAAGTTTTGGGGTATCTAAAACATACTCAAGACTATGCTTTGCATTATAACGAATATCCTGTGGTAATTGAAGGATATAGTGATGCAAATTGGATCACCGGATCGAATGAAGTAAAAGCCACGAGTGGATGTGTATTTACTTTAGGTGGAGGAGCAGTCTCTTGGAAATCATCCAAACAGACATGTATTGCCCGCTCTACAATGGAATCTGAATTTATCGCATTAGATAAAGCCGGTGAAGAAGCTGAATGACTCCGGAATTTCTTGAAAGATATTCCTTATTAGCCCAAACCTTTGGCACCAGTATGCATACACTGTGATAGTCAAACTTCGATAGGTAGGGCAGGGAGCATGATGTATAACGGTAAATTTTATGATATAATACGGAGATATAATACCGTTAGAGAACTTCTCTCTAGTGGAATTATCACGATTGACTATGTAAAGTCAAAGGATAATGTGTCGGATCCACTTACAAAAGGCCTATCTAGAGAGGGAGTTGAGAGATCATCAAAGGGAATGGGTTTACGGCCTAGGACATGTCATCACGACGGTAACTCTACTTAGCGAACTGGAGATCCCAAGAGCTAGGTTCAAAGAGATCAAACAAAGTTGTGACTGAATTGTCAATAAACTCAACCCATTCTCATGATGAAGATAATGTTCAGGAAACGAGGATAAGACTTATGGTTGGTAGTCTTTTAATGGTTTCTAAGTTTGGCAGATTTGACCAAATAGTTTGACCTATACTATTGAAACGTTTAGGAATCACCAATGTGAAGGTGAGTGGAAGCCGCTTCAAGGAGAATGATAGTAAAGGCCTATTCTCTACGCTCTCATGAAATCAGGTCGTGTTCATGGCTGAAACGAATAAAACCTTGAGAACCATAAACGGTAAAAGGATGGTTGTGTGACTTGTGTTGTCTAGGTGTACACTTAAGTTCGACGGTTTAAATATATCACATCTACCGATTGACCGAGTGCATCCGATGCAAGTTCAGTACAGAAAGTTCAAAGGGAAACCTATTTATTCAGATGCAATTAGTATTTGCTTGTTGATCACATACTTGTACGAATATTTTTAAATAAAATAGTCATTCCCCATTCATATGGGGGATTGTTGGGTTCTAGTGATGAAATATGAATGGAAAATGGAGGGAAAAAGTGAATTGTATTTTCACTTTAAAGAGGAGTGGTTCTCCCACATTGGTGGGAGAAAGGAACTTTCTTGTGCATATATTGAGATGTATTCCTTCATGTGGATAGTGAGGCAAGAACAAGACAAGCCTCGCGCCGTCGCCGTCGCTTACTAGGCTTCGGCTTTGGAATTGGATTTGGATTTATCAAATGATCGATCGAGAGACTATCTTTTTGGACAAAATTCATTTGAAACTTGAGAGTTAATGATCCAAAAATTCAATCTGAAATTTCTCCATTTACGGACGTACACGAGCATGTGCGGACGCATGTCACAATACACCTCGAAGGGACGTGACCCTTCGAGGTACTGTTTCAAAGACGGAATGTGACCTGCACGCTCAGGTCGGCATCTGCAGAAACAGATGATCCGGTGCAGGTCAAGCCAGACTCAAGCGGAACTTTTTGTTTTGTACCGAAATGGCACCTGCGGACGCAAGTGGGCCACCTACGGGTGCAGGTGGTCCCAACGGTCTGAAACAGTGCAATTTTCTAGAAGCATTGCTTCTCTTCTGAAGCTCCACCTTTTGGCTATAAATACCCGAATTTTTCGTCAGGTATAGAGACGTTTTTAAGTGAAAGAAAAACACTCTCTTCTTGAAAAACACAAGTGTGATCATCAAATTGTTGAGTGATTCATTGTTCGATAGAATTTGAGGTACTACTATTCTACTGAAGTGAATCATTTTATCCTGGGAGGAAAAATTCCATAACCTCGGGTACTTGAGGGAATAAGTTACTTAAGGACATATCATGAATTCGGTGGACTTGATTCTCCATTTCTGTCTTCATCTTTTTCTTACAGTTTTGCTATTTTCTAGAAAATAGTAGAAACTTCATTTTGATAGTTCATAGTTGTTGAACTTGTGTTTGAAGTTGTTGAACTTCTTTTTTGTTCTTGAACTTATTCTTGAACATAAAGTTGAAGTTCTTGTTGTTTAAATACAAAGTTATAACTTCATGTGATTGTTCTTAATTTATTTTGAACATGTGATTGAAGTTATTAATAGAAAATACATATTTTACTAAACCCAAAAAACAACAATTAGAATATCAAAGGAGGACGTTGCAGATGCCCGGGGCAGACACGAATTTGAGTGAATTTTTCTAAAATAATTAAAATTTTGTACTCCCTCCATCCATCTTTACCTGTCCAGTTTTCTATTTTGATATTTTCAACAATACTTGTCCAGTTTATAAAACCAATGGATAATTTACCTATTTCTACCCATTTCACTCTTAGCATTAAATACGATTCATTATCTAATGCATTTCCCAAAACATTAAATTTATTATATTCAAAGGGTAATATGGTAAAATTACCCCTATCATTTACTGTTTCTTAATCCTGTGTCAATAGGAAAGTGGACAAGTAAAGATGGACGGATGGAGTAAGAATTAGATGGGTTGGATTTTGGCCCGCATTTAATTAGTCCATTTCAGCTGTAATAATTTGTGGGCGGATCAATAATCCGCTTATTTATTAACTCTATCCATTTAAACCCACCACATTAAGCTCAACCCACTCATTTGACACTCTTATCGCGAATAGGTAGCCAACCCGCGTGAGAATGCCACCAATGCTGCCGAAGTTAACACCATTGTCACAACCTATAATAGGGAGAGGCACAAAAAAAAAAGAGAAGAAGAAGAAGAAGGTATCACCCAATTAATATAAGTCGTATTATATACATACAAGACACAAATGTTATTTTTGAATCATTGAAATTTTAAAGCAGTTAAGTTTTGCATGATCAATGTCCGATGATTTTCAAAATTCAAGATTTAGGGAGTGTTTGGTAGAAAGGAAAATGTTTTCCTGAAATAATAAGTGATCTTCTTATTTATTTTCTGATATTTTGATAAGTAAAAAATAAGGGCAGTCCAGCCTTACCTTCAGGGGCGTATGCACATGGTAGGGAGGGGGTTCACATGCACCCATCCTCCCCTACCTAATCTATGTATAGTACTACTATTTTCTTGTTGACTTTTAAGATTTTGTAATGGGTGAACCCATGGTCAAATATATTTTTTAGTCTATTGATAAATGTACACATAGAGGGGGTGCACCTTTTTACTGCAATTTTTGGTTCAACTCCCTATATTCACTTGTTGTCGCCATAAATTTTATATAATTGAATTAAATATCTATTTTGAAGATGATGGTGCCCCATGATGTTGAAATCCTGGATACGCCTCTGCTAACTTTGCATTTCTGCCAGAGGCTGTTTCCAAGGCTTGAACCCGTGACCTGCCGGTCACATGGCAACAACTTTACCAGTTACTCCAAGACTCCCCTTCCAATATCTGATAAGTAAGTAAAAAATATTTTTCCACGAGCATTTATACGTAACATAGAGACATACACTATGGGGTGTGAATCAGGGAATGAGACGGTTTGGGGGGGAGGGGGGAACTAGGTGAGGAGTGGGGGTGGGTGTCGGCTCCTCGGGGGGCATTGGAGGGTGGGCAATATTATTGAATGACTGAATGGAAGTCATTTTATTAACTTTATAAGAAATTTATTTTTCGAGAGAAAAAATATTTTGACCAACAAAACATGAAAAAATTATAGAAGATCTTGAAGGCCAAATATAATTGTGAGAAAGCTGGAATTATGGAAACTGATATTGAAAATCCTAACGACTTTTCAGTGAAGCACATGTATATTAAATCAGAGGGTCCTTCCCTAAGATGGAGTGGAGGAAACTGACTTGCAGTAATTTAGGGTCCCCTAAGTGGGTTTTTGCACTATACCTGGCTCTAAACAGAAGACTACTCACTAGGGAAAGAGTAGCCCAATGGACTCCAATTCCAGACTTGAAATGTCCATTGTGTTAGTGGAGAATGAAACAATTGATCATCTAGCAAGATTGAAATGACAATAGTGAAGCAAATGGTGCAAGGCATACATGGACGAGGAAGCTAGACTGAAAGTTAGCCAGGCCAGACAACTGAGCCTTCTTGATTTCTATCATGTTTAGCTACTTAGTATAATGTTTAATTTTTGGCCATAAGATACTGTTTAGACGATAGGAATTGGTAGATTGTTTTGCTGCCGATTTGGGGGCTCTCTGTCCAAATATTGCGTTAGGGAATTGCTCTGTAATATCTTATTTTGGTAAATAAAAAATTAGTTAACAAAAAAAAACATGAAGAAATTAAAAAATATTTTTCTCCATATCTAACACACCCGTAGAATTAGTTGGTTCATTGTGAGCACACCCTAACTATTATATGAAAGTTCATATAATTATCCAAAATCCTAATTACATTCATGTTAAGACAAGAAGTCCAAAACACGCAATCTAGTCATAAGAGCTTCTACTAATTATCAAATCAGTGATTAGAATTTAGAACTGATTACTAATCGTGATAGCAAATTAAAGTCTTCGAACATAAGGTTGTATATTAGCTATATCAGGCTTGATACAATGAGATAAATAGAGAGAGTGTGTGTTATACATTGTAACAAATCAAGTATTTAACGACTTAACGTAATAATGTAGCTAGAAAGAATTTACGCTATCAGCACCTCTACTAGTGATTGACGTTCATGGTGATAGTTGACAATAAGGATGATGGTTAACAATAATATTGGTGATGATTGTCCGTAATAATTAGTATCGATCGGTGTGATTATCGACTGTAATAGTGTTTAGATATTTAGCCAGGGGCGGACCTATGGCCAAATATGTCGTGCTCTGGCACCCGTTAAATTCGACGCAGACTAGGTATAATTATATAAAAAAATGTATAAAAATTGGTATGAGATTTAGAAAAGCACCCAGTAAACCAAGAAGATAGTTGGGTGCTTTAATTTTCAGGCGGAACCTTAGAGGCTTTGGGCATCAATATATGTATTCGAACCTCCTGAACACCCACGATCCCTAAATTTTGGGTCCGCCACTGTATTTAGCGCGGTGACCACAAATTCCTAGGAAATTCCCATGTTATGTTTGTATATGCCCAAAACTCAAGGTAATCTATGATATGTATCTTTCATCACACCAAATTCATTTGTGATAAGTCTATAGTCGTTGTTGTCTAGTCAATTTATACAAGGATTGAACCTTTTGGGGTAACTGTCATATATCTTGAAATCCTAAATATCTCAGCAAAATTGATAAAGATTTCAATTCAAAGGAAATTAATTCTTAATAGTGATTCAATTCAATTCAAAGGTTATTAACCGTGGGTTCCACTCTCATAAGACCACGAGGTGGCTTAATTTGACTATTTGTGGGTGGCCTAATCTATTATTATAGCACATATTATGAGTAAATTAGGAGTAAGATGGATCTGGAATTTTACTTCATGAATTATATATTAAGATTTGTGTTTTATTATTTCTTGTTTTCGTTACTAGTAGTCGTAGGACTACTCTTGTAGTTTCTTGTTCTTCATCTTCTGATACTATATATCTAGTGTTTCGTGTTTTGATCGTAGTATTATTTTGTTTCAGTATTGTTCTGCGACTATCTGTCCTGTTCTTTTCGTTTATTGTCTACTATCTCTTGTACTTCCATTACATCTTTTTCTAATCAGTTTTGTCTTGAGACGGGGGTCTATCGAAAACAACAACTTTATCGCACCTCTGAGGTAAAGGTACGGTCTGCGTACATTCTACGTACCTTCCCCAGACCGCACTTTGTGGGAATATATTGGGTATGTTGTTGTATTTGTGTTGTATTATTGAGAAGGAATCTCATGCCAATCATAGGAAAAATGACTAATTGGTTATTCATCTTTGGTCGAATTGAATTAATAGCTTTATGTCGATCTAAGAACGAGCCTTCTATTTGATTGTAATCAGTGTCAATTTATTGTGTGCATATTAGAATTAACTACTCTCTTAAATATATATCGTATGTTCAACAGGGTGGTGGTTAGACCTACTATGTTGTATAGGGTGGAGGGTTGGTCAGTTAAAAACTCTCACATTTAGAAGATGAAAGTTACGTTGCAAAAATAAGGATGTTGAGATGAATGTGTGGCACACTAAATGAGATAATTGATTAGAAATGAAGATATCCACGGACAAGGTGGGAGTAGCTTCTATAAGGAGGACAAAATGCAGGAAGCGAGACTGAGATGATTCGAGTATGTGAGGAGGAGATGCATTCTATTTTAATTTATTGTTTTATTTTTTCCTTTAGTCTGTTTAAAAAAATATTTTCCCTTTTTTTACAGTTCTTTAATTCTAATCTTTCACATAACATGTTTAAGACTACAAGATGAAAAAATAATTTGATACATTCTACCTACCTTTAATTTAAGACCACAAGATTCAAAAATTCTTTTTATTTTTTTAAACTTTGTGTCAAATCACAATCAGCCAAACTAATTAAAACACAACGAGTATGTAGAAATTAAATTTTTAATTGCTTTATATAGAGAGAAATTAGTTTTAGAAATTCAAAAGTCCTCTTAGAAATTAAATTTTTAAGAGAGAGAACATAAAGTATGCATTTGACCATGATAATCAAAAAATTCCGAAGTTGTTGGTGTTGGAATTGGACTTGGAATTGTGTTTGATCATATTTTTTTAAAAAGACAAGAGGTGAAATAGTGGAGAAGGAAAAAAGTGAAAATGGGTTAAGGGTTATTTTCACTTTTCAAAATTGTATTTGAAATTTTTATGACCAAACAACATTTTCTGAATGAAAAAAAATTTATTTTCGAAAAAAATGAATATTTCTCACAACCTAACGAGGCCAAATTGACTTTTGTAACTACTATTCAAAGTGATTAAACTCAACAAAGAGCAATCTTAAAAAATGCTAGAAATAGGCCTGTGAGGACGACCAAAAACCCACATCCTCGTTTATACTCCCTATGTTTCAATTTATATGACACATTTCGCTTTTCGAGATTCAAACAACATAAGTTTGACCCGTGAATTTAAGCATGAAATTTTCAATTTTTTTAAATAAAATTTATATATTTGAAAACTACGTAAAAGTACTATAAGTCACAATAATTGACAATTCAAAATATTTAAAACACATATAAAAAAGTTACGGTCAAAGATAGACATGTTTGAATCTCAAAATTCAAAATGTGTCACATAATTTGAGACAGAGGGAGTATATATTATTATTACTCCAGTTCCTAATTAGTTATCGTCCTTATTGAAAATAGATATTCCTGAATACTTGTCATTTCACAAAATCAAAGCATGATTACTTATTTTTTCTACCTTTACCCTTATTCATACATATGGAGATATCAATATAATACAAAAAAAAAAAAAAAAAATTAAATAGAAAAGAGTAATAAATAAAAGTAATTAAGTCAATTTAGCAGATATTTAATGTCTTTCTTAAGGAGGAATATAAACAAAAATTGTGACAACTATTTAAGAACTGAGAGAGTAGTAATATTAGAACTAACCACTCTTTTAAATATATTTTATGTTACCCGTTGTTATTATGTATGCAATTACTTTTTTTTAATTCAAAAACTCCCTTGGTGGGATTTAATAGATAAGCCAAAGAAGTATGAAAGGGACAAAATCTGACCTCCGCATCACAATACTAGGAGTGAGGGGCACATCCTTACACTATAATTTATCATAAATAAGCTTACAAAAAATTCTAGAATCCTTAGAACTCTAATGTTGGGCTTGCCAAATGCCAACTACATCATTCTTCAAGGTGGATGTAATCTTAGATTAACAGGGGCGGACCTATGAACATTTCTTTGGTGTTTCGACACCCGTTAAATTTGAGGCAGACTAGGTATAATTATATAAAAAATATATAAAAATTGGTATAAGACTTAGAAAAGCACCCAGTAAACCAAGATGATAGCTGGGTGCTTTAATTTTCAAGCAGAACCTTAATGCTTTGGGCATCAATATACGTATACGAACCTCCCGAACACCCACGACCCTGAGTCCGCCACTGTCTTAGAGTTATTTGAGCAAAAACCACAATAGGCACTGAAAGCCATAATCATTTGTCCAGCATGTTCCATGTATGTAATTACTTGTATCGATCTTTATTAAGTTCATAATTTTATAGAATCATGCAAGTTTCATAAATGATATTTCATCTAGTATTCACTTAGATTATATATAAATGATTTTGAAATAATATATATCGTGATTATTTATATCAAACATAAGCAAATACATAAGAAACCACTTATTTTTCAGGAAAAATACTTTTTTTGGGGTCATTTGATTGTTGGTTAGTGTTATGCGTAGGTACTAATAATGCAGAGTTTAGTTATGAATGGTTAACTAATTATTTCATCTTCTGACTTGCATAAAATAATACATAAATTAACTCATGTTTATACATATTTTAGTTATGTGGATTATAAACTGGTAACCAATTACATTTAATTACTTGGTGTGCTAATTTTTTATACCGAGCAACTAAAATGCTACCAAACATTGTACTATGATCCGCCAGTCTCAACTTATGTGGCAATCTTCGGTCTCAAGAGGTAAATGATGAGTTTTTCTTTGACCGTAATTTTTTCATTTCCTTTTTAAATAATTTGAATTGTTGATTATTGTGACTTAACTTATATTACTTTTTATGTAGTTTTAAATATATAAATTTTATATCAAAAAATTTATTGATTTCATGTACGAATTTATGATCAAAATTTAAAAGTTTAAATTGAGACAAAAAAAATAAAATTAATTATGCTAATTTTAATACATAAATAAGTCACTTAGCTTCCTTATCGGCAACCAAATAACCCCTTGGAGTTCTTTTTTTCATAAGCTCCACTCTAGGTTGCCCTTGGAGTTTTAAAAGCTACCTGTAAAACTAAAAATAAATAAAAAAAATAAAAAAAATAATAATAAAAAAAAAAATACCATAATTGTTACGTTGTTGTCATGTGATTAGGAGGTCTCAGATATGAGCTATGAAAATAACCTTTTGCGCATGATAAAGTTGTACAACAAACTCTTACGGTCCAACACTTTCTTGGACTCCATACATAACACAAGAAGGTTTTTTTCTACACTCACTCGAAAATAGATAATTCCTAAACTATTCAATAATTTTCTGCGCGTGATATAAATATAATTCAACAATATCTACTCTTTGATGGAATACCAGTGTTCCAGCTCCTCCAAAATAAAAAATAAAAAATAAAAAATAAAAAAACAGAAAAACTTAAGACTAAAGTACACATGTGTTTCAAATTTCAAGTTTCATAAGCAACGTCAATTTATATTTATTCAAATCCCATTATAGATATTCGCAAATTTCAAATTCTGAATTCGCCGAATTAAATATGACAACTACATAAGATGTTCTAATTTCAATGTCGCCAACTATTTCTCTGTCTGCAACATGTTCTTGTTGACCCCAAGGGAAAACGTTTGTGGCTATAAAAGGAGTTATACAATTTATAATAAATTATTGGAAATTGAACTAACGTATAGTATTCAATAGGCTAAACAAAAAGTTTACAAGAAATACCTAGAGAGTAAGTTTCTAAAAATAATATTTAACAGGTAAAATGGAAAGACACCTGAAGTCTAAATCAGCTCCAAAATTGGAAAGGAAATATATAGAGAAGAATAGAAGGAATCATATGAAGAATCTCTGCAATCAACTTCATTCCATGCTCCCTACTCATCCCTCTACCTCTGAGGTTAGTTATATATTGCTCTCAGCGTTGTCTTTTGGCTTAAAAATATTGTTGTGCTGCATCTCCATTTCTTACCATCGTACTGCATGTAAAATCTAAATTTTGAATCTGCCTCTGCATTGTATACATCCAGTCATTCTCCTTTTCCCATAGGATTAATGATATCTTGCTAACATCATTTGTGCATGCATGCAAAGTCCGCGTATAGAGTAAAAAATATTCGATAGAATTCAGTAGCTTTGGTCCAAATTCTGTATACATCAAGTTCTTTGTTTAGAATCCAGCAACAACAAAAAAACTAAAATTCAGAATAAGTTTTAAAATTCTGAATCCGCGTCTCATGACTGCTATATATATATATATTTTTCTAATACAATTTGATTGTTGCAGGAAACAACAATAGCAGTGCCAGATCAAATAGATGCAGCAGTGAATTACATAGAAAGCTTGAAAATGAAACTGGAGAAGAGCAAGAAGCACTTGGAGGAATTGCAAATGGGCCCAAAGGGAGCCCAATTACTCAATGCAACTAATGAGCCCGGCCCAAGCAGCAATTCACCACCTCATATTGAATTCCATGAAATGGGCCCAAACATGGTTGTGGTTTTAATAACCGGCCTTGACAATTTAGCCACTTTTAATAACATCATTCGATTATGCCATGAGGAAGGTGTTGAAGTTGTGTCTACCAACTTTAAACTCAATGGAAACTCAACACTGCATATTTCTCATGAAACTAAGGTCAGTATATATAAACTAAGGTAATTATCTTATAAGGGTGTATTTGGATACTTAAGCGGCTTAATAGAATTGGTGGTCTAAAATCAAAATATATTAAAAAAATATTCTTAAACTTCTTTCACAAAATACATACAATAATGACTCACAAAAGAAGCTCACATGTCTTTAATTTTATATCTAGTTATGAGAACGCAATGCGTGATGTGTGGGTTTTAACGACCATTACGGTATCAAACTCTCCCCTATAGAAAACATGATGGTAGAATTTGAAATCTTTTTCTAATAATTACATAAAAGTATTGTTTGTTCTAGTTGTCAATTTTTTTGGAATTCAAACTAAATTTGTTTAAACTAACATTTAATGTTTTATTTATTTAGGTGCAGATCAATAGAAGTTCAACAATGGAATTTAAAGCTACAAGTCTGTGTGATAAGATGAAGGAGTTGATTTATGGACCACCTTGCAGCAATGACATAGAATCCCAACAACATCTATGGGACTACATTATTGAATCTGGCCTAATAGAATTTAATGAAGTAGATTTATCACCAATAGCAAGTCAAAATCTAAACATACATAGTAATATACAAAATGTTTATGATCCTAGCTTTTTCTAAGCTGAAGGGTATTCACGAAAAATAGAGCCAAATCGAAAATCAAATCAAACCGAAAAACAATTGATATTTTTTGGTTTGGTCTGATTTTGATTTTAAATTTTAAAATTTTTAGGGTACATATTAATTTTTTGCACTCTTAGTTTGTAATCTAGGTGCATGCTTTACAGTAATTGAATGCTTTACCTTTACTTTCTGATTTGATTTGTAATTTTTATTTTCATAATGTCAAGAATCTATTTTATGTTCAAAATAATTTTTAGTCCTTTAATTAATTATCATTGTTTAACTCAAATATCGTCAAGATATCATGATATATCACAACCAAATTTTTAATTATGGACCACCTTGCAGCAATGACATAGAATCCCAACAACATCTATGGGACTACATCATTAAATCTGGCCTAATAGAATTTAATGCAGTAGATTTATCACCAATAGCAAGTCAAAATCCAAACATACATAGTCATATACAAAATGTTTATGATCCTAGCTCTTTCTAAGCTGAAGGGTATTCACGAAAAATAGAGCCAAATCGAAAAACAATTGATATTTTTTGGTTTGGTCTGATTTTGATTTTAAATTTTAAAATTTTTAGGGTACATATTAATTTTTTGCACTCTTAATTTGTAATCTAGGTGCATGCTTTACAGTAATCGAATGCTTTATCTTTACTTTCTGGTTTGATTTGTAATTTTTATTTTCATAATGTCAAGAATCTATTTTATGTTCAAAATAATTTTTAGTCCTTTAATTAATTATCATTGTTTAACTCAAATATCGTCAAGATATCATGATATATTACAACCAAATTTTTAATTTTTTTGTACAAAAAAACTCATGTTAAGAAATTTTATTATATTTCTTAGAAATGACTAAATTCATGGATAACACATGCAATTTTTTGTAGGAAGTTATATGTATATAACTTTATTAAATATATGTATTTTATCTTATTCCAAACAACTATCAATCCCCCAGTCTTGAATCTTAATTCATGCAGATGAGTATTTGTTGTCAGTTCCCATCCTTTGATTTTCGGATTGAAGTAAGGAGTTCTCTTATCTCTGTTTTAACTGTAGATAATTAATACTAAAATATTACAAAATATGGGTATTCTTAGTATGAAGAAAAATGTTTTCTACGTATATTTTCCTCAAATTTCTCCCTTAAACTTGTTATTTTCCCTTTTCCTATTTATTTCTATTTCTTATAATCACCAAAGTCAAAATTAAATGTTGTAACAATTAATGTTTTAAAATGCAAGGATATGAAGCAAGAAGTTTTACTTAGTACGAGGTGAAACGTACTATCAAAAAATCATTATTTTCAGCTACAAAAAGTTCGTCACCATGCCATTCCAATTGCAATAGTCAGTATGAGGTGAAGCGGTAATTTATGATTACAAATTAATCGAATATTATTTTAATTTTTTTTAGAATATCATTAACTCGAAAATCAATTTAAATCAGTTTATTTTAGGGGTGGCAATTGGGAGGATCAAAACAGGTCAAGACCCAATTTGACTCAAATTTATTTGATGACTCGCCCAAACTCGAACGAATTGAACGGGTTGGGTTTGATTTTGTCGCCCCACTTTCATCCCTCTCATCTCTTTCACCTAAGGGTGTCAAGTGGGTCGGGTTGACCCGGTACCGGCCCATTTAGATCGGCCCACTTAGTCACCGGCCCGGCCCGGACTGGACCCGGTATAGGTAGTGGGCCTGGGGGTTTTTAGGGGGCCGGGCCGGACACGGTATTGAAATCGATGGACCGGCCCAGTTAGGAAACAGGACCGGATCCACCGGTGCACTGGACCGGACCGGCCCGGTAACAAAATTATTTTATTTTATTTTTAAATTGGAAGGTCGTTGGGCCCCAAGCCTGCATTGGTCCGTTGAGGCCCAACGGCTATAATGTCGTTGGCCCAACGGCCAAACAACCTTTTAGGCTTAAATTTTTTTTAAAAAAAAAATTAATTCAAATTTTTTTTTTCCTATAAATACATGTCATTTCAAAAAATATTTTCTACAATCTCAATTCTCATTCTCTCTCAAATTTGCTAAAATTAACTCATAAAGTGTTTTATTATATTTTATTATTTTGCAATTACAAATACTACGTGGAAGTTTCCAAAAGTACTCAATTGACCAACTTTCGAATACTTCAAAAATTTGGTATTATCGTTCCATCTCTTACTTTTAATTTTTAATTAGTTTATTATTTGTTGAATATTTATTTGGATTGTTTTTGTGTTTTTTGAATAATTGTTAGTTTAATTTGTAATATGGATAAATTAAGGAAAGTCGGTAAAAGTGTTAGAAATTTTTGTCCTGGAAGTGGTAGTGGTAGTAAGAAACAAATTGGTTCCGGTAGAGGTAGTTCAAATACTCGATATACTCGTGTGCCTCCGGTACCAATTAGCGAACCATTCGAAAATGAAATACGTGTAGGTGCTCACGATATGAATTATTTAGAGGCCCAAGAAAATTGTGGTATAGAAGAAGAGAATGAAGTAGACCCTGTTGATGTAGATGAAAATGATGATGATGTTGATATTACACCCGAATCCGGTAATGTTAATGTTCAATCTGAATCGGTTAATCTTTCTCCCCGGCCCCCTGTAAGATCTCGTAAAAAAACTAGTGTTGTGTGGAATTTTTTTACCCGAATAGAAGGAACCACTAAGGTTGAATGCGATCTTTGTCAGAAAAAATACGAGCATAAGACCGAGGGTAATAAAGGAGGTACGGGTCAGTTGTCGAGACATTTGACCGAGATCCACCCAATAGAGCTAGCTCAGGTAACTGGTGGTGGGACAGTTGGAGGCCCAAGTCAAACTAGATTGAACCCAAAAACCGGTCAATTAGTTAAGAATTATAATAAAATGAAGGATCGTGAAGAATTAGCCAAAATGATAGTTGTGGGTTGTTTGCCTTTCTCTTTTGCTTCTTCTGAAGCTTTTATTCATTATATTCAGGCAATTTATAATCCTATGTTTGAGGGTATTCCTAGAAGTACTTGCCGGTCCGATATTTTTAGCCTCCATGCACAATATGTTTACTATTTATCTGCATTATTAAAAAATCTTTCATGTAGAGTTGCTTTAACTTCTGATCTTGGTCGTGCTATTAATAAAAATGATTATTTAACAATTACTTGTCATTGGGTAGATAGTAATTTTGTTATGCAAAAACGTATTTTAGCTTTTTTGTATGATGAAGACCGTAGACACACTGGAAAATTTATTTCTGAATCTATTACAAAAGTTGCAAGATATTATGGTATTGACCGTAAAGTTTTATGTATATCTTTTGATAATGCATCTAACAACAACGCTGCTATTGAGTTGTTAAAAACTGAACTTTCTCCACCGTTACCCGAAATATTTCATGTTAAGTGCGCTTGCCATATATATAATTTAATTGTAAAAGATGGTCTTGCTTTTTTTGAGCCTGCTATTGAAAAAGTTAGACTTGCAGTTGGCTTTATTCAAGGAAATAATAGAAAAATTAGACTTACCGAATTTAAAAGAAAATGTCAGGAAAATGGACTTAGACCGAGATTAATGCCTGAAGAAATAGATGTTAGATAGAATTCTACGTATGATTTCTTAAATACTTGCAACATTTATAAAGTTCCTATTACTATGACTTTTAACCAATTTGCTAGTGATTTTTCCGATTGTATGTTACAAAATTCAGATTGGGCTGAAATTAATGATATTGTTAATTTTTTGTAAAAATTTTATCTAGCTACGGTTGAATTTTTTGGTGCTTATTATCCTACTGTTTGTAATATTTTAGTTTATTTAGCCGACATTTCTTTATTGCTTAACGAGTATAAGTCTAAACCAGGTTACAAATATGCTATTGAGGCAATGATTGATAAATTTAAAAAATATTTTTTTTTGCTTCCCCCTATTTTCTTAGTTGGTGCTATAATAAATTCATGTATGAAATATAATACTATGTCTGAATTTACTTCTCTTATTTATTCTGCTTTAGGAGTAAAAGCTAATGAACAACCTTCTTTGTTTACGGCTATGTCTGATGCGAATAGTTACATGAACACATTATACAATCATTATGTTGATTTACTTGACAATGCTTTACCGTCACATATTACACCGACCCCCGCTCCCCATCCTTCTGAGGAACCATCATCTTCTAAAAGACAGACACATAATATGCCTGCTTATTGTGTTTCTGATCTATCTGTTTGGAATAGATTGCAGCCTTCATCGCAAAGAACCGTAAGTCGGGAAAAACTTAAGTATTATCTTATGCAGCCTACAGAGGATCCTAGAGGTAGAATCAACACGCTGGAATGGTAGAAGAATAATGAAAGACAATATCCTGTACTTTCAAGATTAGCTAGAGATATATTGAATATTCCAATGTCAAACGTTGCATCAGAAAGCGCTTTTAGTCAAGGACGGCAGCAGATTGGAGACAACCGACACTCATTGGGAGGCAATGCCATGAATGTTTTAGTTTGCCTTAGAGATTGGATTAGAGCAGAACGAAGAAATCAAGGAATGTTCGTGGAGCCGGAAGACGAAGAAAATCTTGAAGAAATAATGACTTCAAGAGAGAATTCAGCACAATCAAGTCCAATGCATGGCTTTAGTGCCATTGATTTTGACAATCCACGACCAATTTCAGTTAATGTTAACAAGTGTGAATTGAAAAAAATGATGAAAAATTTGTAGAATTTAAAATTAATCAATTGAATTTTCATTTTTCAATTTAACTTTGTGAAATTAGTGAAATGTAATTGCAACCTTGTAACTTGTAAGTTTTCAAACATTTTGCAACCAATCATATATTAAGTTCATTTACTCTTTACATATTTTTTCCATTTAAAATTTAAATTGAATATCTTGTATGAATTCAATACTTTTAATATAATAGTATAAAAGTATATGTTGTTGTATATTGAATGTATATATGTATGTATATTCTTTAAAGTAGTATATATTGAATGTAAATACATGTGTATATTTTTTAAAATAGTATATATTGAATATACATACATATGTATGTTCTTTAAAGTAGTATATATTGCATGTATATATGTATGTATGTTCTTTAAAGTAGTATATATTGAATGTATATATGTATGTATGTTCTTTAAAGTAGTGTATATTGAATGTAAATACATGTGTATATTTTTTAAAATAGTACATATTGAATATATATACATATGTATGTTCTTTAAAGTAGTATATATTGAATGTATATATGTATGTATGTTCTTTAAAGTAGTGTATATTGAATGTAAATACATGTGTATATTTTTTAAAATAGTATATATTGAATATACATACATATGTATGTTCTTTAAAGTAGTATATATTGAATGTAAATACATATGTATATTCTTTAAAGTAGTATATATTGAATGTATATATGTGTGTATATTCTTTAAAATAATATATATTGAATGTAAATACATGTGTATATTTTTTAAAATAGTATATATTGAATATACATACATATGTATCTTCTTTAAAGTAGTATATATTGAATGTAAATATGTATGTATATTCTTTAAAATAGTATATATTGAATGTAAATACATGTGTATATTTTTTAAAATAGTATATATTGAATGTAAATACATATGTATATTCTTTAAAGTAGTATATATTGAATGTATATATGTATGTATATTCTTTAAAGTAGTATATATTGAATGTATATATGTATGTATGTTCTTTAAAGTAGTGTATATTGAATGTAAATACATGTGTATATTTATTTACATGTGTATATTTTTTAAAATAGTATATATTGAATGTATATATGTATATATATTCTTTAAAATAGTATATATTGAATGTCAATACATGTGTATATTTTTTAAAATAGTATATACTGAATATACATACATATGTATCTTCTTTAAAGTAGTATATATTGAATGTAAATACATGTGTATATTTTTTAAAATAGTATATATTGAATATACATACATATGTATGTTCTTTAAAGTAGTATATATTGAATGTATATATGTATGTATGTTCTTTAAAGTAGTATATATTGAATGTATATATGTATGTATGTTCTTTAAAGTAGTGTATATTGAATGTAAATACATGTGTATATTTTTTATAATAGTATATATTGAATGTATATATGTATGTATGTTCTTTAAAGTAGTATATATTGAATGTAAATACATGTGTATATTTTTTAAAATAGTATATATTGAATGTATATATGTATGTATATTCTTTAAAATAGTATATATTGAATGTCAATACATGTGTATATTTTTTAAAATAGTATATACTGAATATACATACATATGTATCTTCTTTAAAGTAGTATATATTGAATGTAAATATGTATGTATGTTCTTTAAAATAGTATATATTGAATGTAAATACATATGTATCTTCTTTAAAGTAGTGTATATTGAATGTAAATACATGTGTATATTTTTTAAAATAGTATATATTGAATATACATACATATGTATGTTCTTTAAAGTAGTATATATTGAATATACATACATATGTATGTTCTTTAAAGTAGTATATATTGAATGTAAATACATATGTATATTCTTTAAAGTAGTATATATTGAATGTATATATGTATGTATATTCTTTAAAATAGTATATATTGAATGTAAATACATGTGTATATTTTTTAAAATAGTATATACTGAATATACATACATATGTATCTTCTTTAAAGTAGTATATATTGAATATACATACATATGTATGTTCTTTAAAGTAGTATATATTGCATGTATATATGTATGTAAGTTCTTTAAAGTAGTATATATTGAATGTATATATGTATGTATGTTCTTTAAAGTAGTGTATATTGAATGTAAATACATGTGTATATTTTTTAAAATAGTATATATTGAATATATATACATATGTATGTTCTTTAAAGTAGTATATATTGAATGTATATATGTATGTATGTTCTTTAAAATAGTATATATTGAATGTACATACATGTGTATATTTTTTAAAATAGTATATATTGAATATACATACATATGTATCTTCTTTAAAGTAGTATATATCGAATGTAAATACATATGTATATTCTTTAAAGTAGTATATATTGAATGTACTTACATGTGTATATTTTTTAAAATAGTATATATTGAATATACATACATATGTATTTTCTTTAAAGTAGTATATATTGAATGTAAATACATATGTATATTCTTTAAAGTAGTATATATTGAATGTATATATGTATGTATATTCTTTAAAATAGTATATATTGAATGTAAATACATGTGTATATTTTTTAAAATAATATATATTGAATATACATACATATGAATCTTCTTTAAAGTAGTATTCTAAGTAGTATTATATTAAAAAACAATCAAAGTTCAAATTTTTTTTTTAGTCGGGACCCGGCCCAGCCCATCTAAAATGCATTAATGGGCCGGTGCTGGGCCGTTTGGGCTTAAATTACTGTTGGGCCCAGACCGGCCCGGCCCAGTACGCGTCACGACAGGACCGGACCCGGACCGAGCCCGGTAACAAAAATCGAACCCGGACCGGCCCGGTTGACGGGTTTGCTTTCACCTACCACATTACATAACAACGATACATATCATCAGACCAGCAATGCCATTGATGAAAGTTGTCTTTCCTTAACAAATAAAGTCTAAATTCATTTGAACGCTAATACCACACTTCTTTGACTCGTCCTCCCATGCAAATCACAATGCAAGAACGAACCGGTCTTAGGTTCAAATCCAAACAGAGACGAAAAAAACATTAGGTGATTCTTCCTATCTGTCCTAGTCTTGGTGGACAAAGTTATTACCTGGTATCTGTTTGTTGCAGATGGGAGGTGACAGGTATCCCGTTGATTTAGTCAAGGTGCGCGAAAGCTGGTCTCAAGTTTAAATTCCAACATAGACAAAAAACACTAGGTGATTCTTCCCATCTGTCCTGTCCAAGCCTTGGTGGATAGAGTTACTTGGCATATATCTATTGTTGTTGGTGGGAAGTGACAGGTATCCCGTGGATTTAGTCGAGATGCGCGAAAGCTGGTCACAAGTTTAAATTTCAACATAGACAAAAAACACTAGGTGATTCTTCCCATCTGTCCAGTCCAAACCTTGGTGGACAGAGTTATTTGGTATCTATTATTGCTGATGGGAAGTGACAGGTATCCCGTGTGGATTTAGTCGAGGTGTGCGAAAACTAGCCCAAACACCACGGTTATCAAACAAAAGTATCGAACCTTTTTTTTCTCTCTCTCTTTTCTGGGATTATTCTGAAATTGCAAAGCCTAACACTTTGGGGACTCTATAAATACAACCCCTCTCCACCCTTTACATTCAATGAAAAAAGACACAAGTTGTTAGCTTTTGAGAAAACTTTCTGAGTCTTTAGGTCTTATATATCTAAGAGAGGTTTTGTTTGAGTTTGAGTTGGTTGTGGTGAAAAAGTAGAAAAGTAAATCCTCAATTATTCACAAGGTTTCGGTTCACTGCTCATCGGAAGGTAACATCCTTTTATGACGAATAGAGGCAAACATGAAAACAAAGAAAGTAAAGAACACCAAGTTTAACGTGGAAACTCCTTTTCTCTATACGAATTCAGCCTGTTAATTCGGGAAAAGGAGATATTCCTATGAATATTTTGGGAGGGAGATGAGCACTTGATAGTGTTCATTATTCTATATCCTTTCCTTCCCTTAAATATTTTGGGAGGGAGATATGCTCAACTATAATATGATAACAAAAGGATGGTTTCCAATAAAGATATAGTTAACGGGGAATACTAAATGATAGTATTAACCTACGGCTTTGTCCTTTTTAATCTTAGGGGTCGTTTGGTAGAGTGTATTAAGAAAAATAATGCATGCACTAGTTTTGTGTACTATTAGTATCTTGTTTGTTACAATTTTTTAAGTCTATGTATTACTAATAATTGCATTAGTTATACACTCTATTGTGTATTAAGGTGCGTATTACCAATACCTCAAAATCCATGGTATTAGTCATGCAGTGAATTCTAATGCATGCATTAGCATGATTAAAGATAAAATTGCTCCTTAAAACCTTTTCCACATCCTTTCCATCATATTTGTGGAGGGTATTTTTGTAAAAAAATATTTTTTTTAAAAAGTATGCAATACATGTTATTTTTAATACATCAAACCAAATACTGCATAAGAAATAACTCAGCATAACTAATACTAGCATTACTAATACACCATATTTTGCATTACTCTTATACACCCTACCAAATGACCCCTTAATGTACGTGCCCTTTTATTTTTCTCTTTTCTCTTATCCAGTTTTAGAATGATCCATATGACTATGTTTTGGTATCTCTCACACAAATTGCTCCCATAGCAGTGGTCACGACTGATTCTACAACAACAACATGCCCAGTATATTCCCACAAAGAGGGGTCTAGGGAGGGTAAGTATACGCAGTTCATACCACTACCTCAGAAGTGAGATAGAGAGGCGGTTTCCAATAAACCTCCGACTCAAGTCAAAAACAGTCTAGAAAAGAAATACTAAAGGAAAAAAAATAATAGGTATTAACACACCAAATAATAATATAAACAAGATTATCACGACTTATTCTAAAGCTGTTTATTTCATTTTTTTTCTTCTCTCCCTCCTTTAGTCTGTGTAATAAGAGTGTCCTTTGAATTAAGACATTTATTATCTAGTTTGTGTAATAAGAGTAATTCATTAATTATATACTCTGCATGCTTTGTTTATCGTTTACTTTTAAGCTTTAGCGCAAGATTTGAGTTTAGTACTGGTTGGGGCTACAATTCTAGCCCGAACACCACGGTTATCAAAGATCCATTTCTCGTCAGATGATCAGAAAAGAAAGTGGAAAAAATTACAAGTATTAGATTTTGAGCCAAAGACACCCTTAGCCTTAGATGTATTTTATATCACTAACATTTATTTGGGTGATTTTTACTTAATCTAGATGAATCCCCGAAAGAGAAATTGTGGTTTTATTCTATTTACT
Organism: Capsicum rhomboideum; assembly: GCA_031232105.1. NCBI lineage: Eukaryota > Viridiplantae > Streptophyta > Magnoliopsida > Solanales > Solanaceae > Capsicum > Capsicum rhomboideum. The sequence goes on along the minus strand of CP124710.1, from coordinate 4,704,324 downwards.
TTGATTTATTGCTAAAAAATCTTGATTTGAGTTAGCTATAACTTTTCTTACTTTAGATTCTTTAACAACGTTTCGCCTACAAATTGGTCCTTTAAACAATTTGCCAAATGGTCACCTAAAATTGGATCGGATACATCATTTAATTTGAATCTTTCTTATCATTTAAGCTCGTAGAGTTGTTTAGGGCATAATTTGGCTCTAAAGGACGTTTTGAGTCTATAACGTAACTAAGTTCTAGTTGTTGTTTTCTTTTAAACCATTTTCAAAACAATATTTTTTTTTAGCCAGAAAAAGTTTAAATACGTTGGTTATTAGAGATATGGAAGTGAAGTATAGTCATAGTTGTTAATACTTACACATGTGAGGGTTATTTTAGACTTTTCCTTCAGAGTTTGTAAAAGACAGTCATTGAGATTCCACTATATAAGTGGAAGAGTAGCTTCTCCTCGAAGATTGAAGATATAATAGCTTAGCTCTAGATCGATTCTCCCTCTCTTCAATGTAACAACACTGATCATCCATGTTAATGGAAGTTAAGATTTTCTATTCCTTGTTCAATTTTGTCATGGTATCAAAGCCATAGATCGTAGGGTTACAAAAGGTGTTTCTTCAATTCGAGTGGTAAAATCTCAGGAGCTGAGCTTCGAGATCGCTCATCAGTGGTGCCACCTCAAAACAGTGAAAGCAATAGAGATACAGAGACAAGTGATACACTCGATTTTCATCATCCTCTTTACCTTCAACCGAACGATTCTCCAGGTATTGCCTTGATAGGAATCAAGCTCACTGGACCAGCAAATTATACTCTCTGGAGCAAATCACTACGCCTTGTGTTGCTTGGAAAAAACAAACACGGTTTCATTGATGGCACCTGCACGAGAAATCCGTATAGTGGAAGTCTAGCTAATCTATGGGATAAGTGTAATGCTATCGTGTTGTCTTGGATTGGAGCTACAGTTTCACCAGAGCTTGTTTCAAGCATCGTATATGCCTCAGATTCCAAAACTGTTTGGGATGAATTTAAGGAACGTTTCGACAAGTCGAATCTTACGCGAATCTATCAATTGTGGAAGGATATAGCTTCATTAACTCAAGGTACAAATTCTTTTACAGTATACTTCTCTAAGATGAAAGATTATTGGGATGAACTAGATGCTTTGGTTCCTCAAGCCAGTTGTAATTGTGGAGCCTCACGGCCCTCGACAGAGTTGTTGCGCAATCAACGCTTGTTACAATTTCTTATGGGCTTAAATGAAACTTTCAGTCATGCTAGGAGTGATATACTGCTCAGGACACCTGTTCTCACTATGAATCAAGCATATGCACTAGTCATCCAAGAGGAGAGTCAAAGAGGTTTAGGTGTCGTTGATGGTGGTAAAGAGGCAATGTCTATAATGGTTGGAAGATTTCAAAGAGGTAATGATCACCAGAAGTCTCATAATCAAAATCAGAGGTTCTCTAATCAACATAACTATCAGAAGCAATTTCAAAACCAACATACTCATCAGAAGCAGTTTCAGAATTCCATCTCAAAAAGACCTCTAGCACCTCTATGGACTATATGTGACAATTGTGGTTATAAAGGTCACTATACTGAGGATTGTTATAGGATTGTTGGTTATCCACCTGACTTTCAAAGTAAGAAGAAAGGATGATCAGGATATGGAGGTGTTCAATCCAAGCCTTATGCTAGCAGTAATGTAGTTGAAGCAGAGGGATCAAGTGCAGGAAAACCTCAAGGGAGATACATTTCTGAGGAACAATACCAGGAGCTAATGAATAAGGGAGCACATGCTAGTACTTCAGGTGAATTTCAAGCTCATATGGCAGGTATACTTGCTCTCTTATCCAATGCCTTTTCAAACGCTTGGATAATAGATTCAGGAACTTCACATCACATTACTTCACATAAAGACTGTCTAGATGACATGGTTAAAATGAACACGCAAGGACATGGTGGTGTGGAAGTTCCCACAGGGGGGAGGTGTGAAGTAACTCACACTGGTAGTACTAAGATACTGAGGAGTAATAAGTTGAAAAATGTACTCTATGTACCAGAGTTCAAGTTTAGTCTCTTGTCAGTCTCTAAGTTGACTAAGGATCTTGGTTGTTCAGTTACCTTTTACCCTGAGTTCTGTGTTTTCCAGGATCTCTACACTGGCAGGGTATTGGGGATTGGTAGAGAAGCTAATGGCCTTTACTTGTTGAAGAATGATTCAATGTCGGCATACATAGCAGGAGTTACAACTCGCAAATAAGAAGATGATAACCTTTGGCATATGAGATTAGGCCATCCATCTGGCAATGTGATGCATCAGATTTCAGCTATAAAGCTCAAGGAAGCTACTCATGCAGACAAAGCCTGTGAAATTTTTCCACTCTCTAAGCAAACTAGAATAAAATTTCCAACTAGTAGTTCTTATTTCAGTACTATTTTTCAGTTGATTCATGTGGATGTTTAGGGTCCTTATAAGTGTCCCACTTATGATAATAAACAATATTTTGTTACTATAGTGGATGATCACGGTAGATACACTTGGCTATGTTTAATACAACATAAATCAGAAGTGATTGTTGTTTTGAAAGATTTTCTACAGAAGGTGCAGAATCAATTTGGAGTTACTGTTAAGGTGTTCAGATCAGATAATGGTAGAGAGTTTTTCAATGCTCAATGTTTTGCGTTATTTTCTTCTTTGTGAATAATTCATCAACGTTCTTATGCTTACACACCCCAACAAAATGGGGTGGTTGAAAGAAAGCATAGACATATATTGGAAGTTGCTAGATCTCTGAAATTCCAAAGTTTAGTTCCTAATAAGTTTTGGGGTGAGTGTGTGAAGACTGCAGTGTATTTGATCAATAAACTTCCTACACCTCTATTGCAAGGTAAGTGCCCCTATGAGTTATTATATCACAAACCTGCAATTTATGATCACTTGAAAGTCTTTGGTTGTTTGTGTTTTGCTTTTGTACTTCTAAAAGAGGCTAAGTTTGAGCCTAGAGCAAGAAGGTCAGTGTTACTAGGATACTCAAAAACACAAAAAGGCTACAAACTCTTTGATTTGGATTCAGGTATTTTTTTGGTGAGTAGGGATGTAATGTTTAGGGAAGATGTTTTCCCTTTTCAAGGAACACAAGAGCTGGTTGAGGATGTGTTTGGTATTGGTGAATCTGATCTTATGACCTCCCCATCACATGTTTTCCATCCTATATCTCAGGATCTTTCAACCATTCCATCATCTTTAGATGATAATGCAATTCTTGTGCCTGGTGTTACTTCTATTCCACCTGTACCTGCAATTGAACCGGTTGAAGAGGCTATTGTAGAAGATTTGGTTGATGCTGTTGTTCCAACACAAAGGTCTAATCCTGTGTTGCCTTCTAGAAAACCTGAAAGAAGTGTGAAGCCTCCCATTTGGTTGAAAGACTATGTTACAGCAAAGACAGACAAGAAAACTGTAGCTTCAATTTTGTATCTCATTGACACAATGTTATCCTACAGTGGGTTGTCAGATGAATACCAATGCTATCTTCAAGCTTTTTTAGATCATTTGGAACCTAAATATTTCAAGGAAGCAGCAACAGATCAGAGATGGGTTGATGTTATGCAGTTGGAAATCAAAGCCTTAGAGGATAATCATACCTGGGACCTTGTTCCTTTACCCCCTAATCAACATGTCATTGGTTTTAAATGGGTGTATAAAGTTAAGTATAAGGCAAATGGAGATGTTGAAAGGTATAAGGCTAGGTTAGTAGCGAAGGGTTATAGTCAACTAGAAGGATTAGATTACCATGACACATTCTCACTTTGCTAAAATGGTCACTGTAAGAACTGTTATAGGTATTGCAGCTGCAAAGAACTGGGACTTGTTTCACATGGATGTGAACAATGCTTTTCTTCAGGGAGACCTGGATGAAGATGTATATATGCACTTACCTCAGGGGTTTCAGAGACAGGGGGAGCAGATGGTTTGCAAGCTTAAGAAATCCTTATATGGACTCAAACAAGCATCGAGACAGTGGAACATCAAGCTCACTGATGCTCTATTTCAGGCCTGTTATTCTCAAAGCTCTTATGATCATTCTTTATTCACACAGGTGTCTGGTGGAGATATTGTTGTGATCTTAGTCTATGTGGATGATTTACTCATAACAGGAAGTAGTCTTTCCTTGATTCAACAAGCTAAAGCTGCCCTGCAAAAAGCTTTCAGGGTGAAATACTTGGGACAGTTAAGATATTTCTTAGGGATTGAGATTCTTAGATCACACAAAGGAATTCTCCTTAATCAAAGGAAATACGTGTTGGAACTTATTTCAGAGACAGGTTTGAGTGGTAGCAAGCCTGCTGTGGCACCACTGAAGGTGAATAAGAAGCTCACCTCAATAGATTATGATGCTGCAATTGATGCTTTCGATGATCCTGCACTGACAGATCCTTTACCTTTTCAGAAACTTATTGGGAAGTTGATTTACTTGACCATTACTAGGCCTGACATATGCTTTGCAGTCCAAGTGCTTAGTCAGTTCATGCAAAGGCCAAAACAATCTCATATGGATAGTGCCTTGAGAGTAGTTAGATATCTCAAAAATGCCCCTGGTCTAGGAGTTCTTCTCACTCCTGGGGATATCACAAGGATGAAAGCTTATTGTGATGCTGATTGGGGTGCTTGCCCAAACACTAGAAGGTCTGTCACTGGTTATGTGCTCATGCTAGGGGATTCCCTTGTGTCCTGGAAGTCCAAGAAGCAACAGACTGTTAGCAGAAGTTCTGCAGAAGCAGAATATAGGAGCATAGTTGCTGTTACTGTTGAAATTATTTGGTTGACTGGTTTACTCAGTGATCTTGGTGTTCACCTTACTTCCTCTGTCCAGCTCTTTTGTGACAGCAAGGCTGCTTTGCAAATTGCTAACAATCCTATATTTCATGAGAGAACAAAGCATATTGAGATAGATTGTTATTTTGTTAGGGACAAAATCAAAAATAGGCTACTGGCACCTGCTTATGTTCCTACCAGAGTTCAACTTGCTGATCTACTTACTAAGGGACTCACTAGTTTGCAACATTTTTTCCTTTTGTCCAAGATGAGTGTGTTAGATGTCTATCACCCATCATCTTGAGGGGGAGTATTACAGATATGGAAGTGGAGTATAGTCATAGTTGTTAATACTTACACATGTGAGGGTTATTTTAGACTTTTCCTTCAAAGTTTGTAAAAGACAGTTATTGAGATTCCACTATATAAGTGGAAGAGTAGCTTCTCCTCGAAGATTGAACATATAATAGCTTAGCTCTAGATCGATTCTCCCTCTCTTCAATGTAACAACACTGATCATCCATGTTAATGGAAGTTAAGATTTTCTATTCCTTGTTCAATTTTGTCATCGGTCAATCGCAGTTATATATATATATATTATTATTTTTTTTTTCCTTAAAGAGAAATTGTTTTGGCAGTAAATTGGAATATAAGGACAATCCAGTGTACTAAGTCCACGGTAGGTGCAGGATCTGAAAAAAACTTAAGCGATGAAAAATCGACTTAATTGATTTGATTTCAATTTTTATATATAAAACTTATTCAATTGATTTGGTTTCCCTTTAAGTGAAAAATCGATCGAAACTGAACTACAAATAATCCTAGCTAAAATAATTTTTCCATTGTACATGAAAATAGTATCACACAAATCGGGAAAAATAGTATTGTTTAGTTTGTCAAGTCAATGGAAATCTAATTATCTCTTACCATGACAAAGTAATCTATTTCCTGTGGAGATTCAATTCGACACCTGGTGTTGCCTCCTCAACTACCAAATTCATACCGCCTCCGTTTCATTTCATATGACATTGTTTGACTTAATAGGATATTTAAGAAAAAATGAAGATTTTTGAAATTTATGATCTAAAGCACTTTTTAGATATTTGTATAGTTATAAATCATTTTATTAACGATAAAAGAAGAATTTTAAAGTTAAATTCTTTCCAATTATAATAAAGTGACATTTTTTTTGAGACGGAATAAAAAAAAAAGATGCCAAATGAAATGAAACGAAGGGAGTACTGAGTATACACATACAACCAGTTGGTTCCTGTAATTATATTTGTGTGCTGATATTGCTGCTCTTCTGTTTGGAAGTGTCTAAGGTTCATTTCCCTCCATATCAGATACCCCTGCTGCTAGGCTCATCCTGTATGTGTGTGTATTGATTTAACACTTTGTCTAATTTTTTTATTTATTTATACTCTTTAAATTTTGTTTTTCCATGAAAAAAGACGACCGCTAGATTGACATACGCAGGTCGGTATTGTGTAAAAACAATTTTATTTTTTTTTTAAAAAAAAATCAACCTTCAAAGGTCGGTTTGCATTTTTTTTTTTCGATTTTCGACACTAAAAGAATATTCGACCTCGAATTTTGATTACTCCCTTCGTTTGAATTTACTTGTCACTATTTTCCTAATTTAATTTCTATTTTTATTTGTTAGTTTTGACAAATCAAGAAAAGATTAAAAAAAATTGGAAAATAAACGTAAACATACACCTTAAGTTACCATATTTACACAAATCTACACCCATACAAAGTAATTACAAAAATCTCAACTAATTATGTATCTTCGTTGGATGTATCGGGAGCTAATTATGTATCTCGACAGACCCAAAATCAGAAAAAATATATCGGGAGTTAATTATGTATCTTTACAAAGAAAAAAATGTATCTTCGTTGGATGTATTATGTATCTCGACAGATCCAAAATCAGAAAAAATATATCAGGAGCTAATTATGTATCTTTACAAGGAAAAAATGTAATTTCGTTGGATGTATCGGGAGCTAATTATGTATCTTGACAGACCCAAAATCAGAATTTTCAGTAATTATGCAAAATGTTGGAATTTTCTGTAATCAAGCTCCAAACTGTCTGGTTTTATATTGTTTGCCCAAAAAATTTTCATGTTTTACCCTTATCATTAATTACTTATTCTATAAATTATTTTTCAATACCTATTACTAAACATAATTTAATATGGGTAATATGGTGAAGTCATTATACCAATCATTATTTTCTTAATAGGTGTGCCAAGTCAAAATGTGACAAGTAAATTCGAACGGAGGTAGTACTTTTTTAGGAGTGGACCTCAATAATCGAGTCCATTGATTTTTCATGTTTGAATCTTAATCGTTAATATCTCACCATCACTACTAAAAAAGATCAAAAAACGATGGACAAAAGCGATGGACCACATCATTTTTTTGGTCAAAATCGACGGAAAAGCGACGCAGTCACTTGCGTCGTAAAAAGGCTCGACGATTTTTAAAAACGACGGACAATGTCGTTTTTTGAAGAATTTTTTTTTTAAATTTTTTTTTAGAAAATGCGACGCTGTCCGTCGTTTTTTGTTCTTCATATGAAGAACAAATGTTGAACAAAAAGCGACGGACAACGTCGTTTTTAGAATTTTTTTTCAGAAAATGCAACGCTGTCCATTGCTTTTTGTTCTTCATATGAAGAACAAAGAACGAAAAAAGCGACGAACAGCGTCGATATTTTTTTTTAAAAAAAAATTGAAATTGATGCATTTCTGGAATATTTTTTAAAAAAATTCTAGAAAAGTGACGAACAAAAGCGACATTGTCCATCGTTTTTCTGCATATTTTTTGGATGCAGAAAATTGCATTTCCTGCATCCCTCCTGTCAAATGAAAATGCAATTCAGCCCCAAGCAACACACATTACGCATATAAGACATAATGCTAGTCAACAACACTTAAACAATTAATCCAACAACATTCAAAACACTAAACAGTCAATCCAACAACATCTAAAACACTTAAACAATCATAAAGATTTTCAAAAAGTTAAAAGTTAAGTTCAAGAATGTCTAAAAAGTGTCTAGAAGCATAGAATCCAACAATACTAAGGAGTAGCCCCAACTAACTCTTCGTTACTCTCTGTGTCTTCTTCGCTACTTGAAACGGGTGATGGAGAACGATGACGACGACGACGAGCCATGCTATCCATTTGTTTCTTAAGTTCCTCGACGGTCTTGCACGTGATATCATTTTGAGCAACGGACAGTGCCAAGACACGTGTAAGCTGTGTAATCTGCTGCGACATAGCAGCAAGCTGAACACCGTAAATTGCCTCTCCCTGGCCTGAAAAACCAATATCTTCCAATCCTGAGGAACCAATTCACTATATTTAACCATTTTCAACTCACTAATTCACATTTCAAGTCACTACACTTAACCATTTTCAAAAAACATTTAACCATTTTCAAGTCACTACACTTAACCATTTTCAAGTCACTAATTCACATTTAAAGTCACTACACTTGACCATTTTCAAAAAATAAGTTCACAATTTCAAGTCACTACACTTAACCATTTTCAAGTCACTATATTTAACCATTTACCATTTTCAAGTCACTATATTTAACCATTTTCAAGAAACAAGTTCACAATTTCAATTCACTACATTTAACCATTTTCAACTCACTAATTCACATTTCAAGTCACTACACTTAACCATTTTTAAGAAACAAGTTCACATTTCAAGTCACTACACTTAACCATTTTCAAAAAACATTTAACCATTTTCAAGTCAGTACACTTAACCATTTTTAAGTAACTAATTCACATTTCAAGTCACTACACTTGACCATTTTCAAAAAATATTTAACCTTTTTCAAGTCACTACACTTGACCATTTTCAAAAACTATTTAACCATTTTCAAGTCACTACACTTAACCATTTTCAAGTCACTATATTTAACCATTTTCAAAAAACAAGTTCACAATTTCAAGTCACTACACTTAACCATTTTCAAGTCACTAATTCACATTTCAAGTCACCATATTTAACCATTTTCAAGAAACAAGTTCACAATTTCAATTCACTACATTTAACCATTTTCAACTCATTAATTCACATTTCAAGTCACTACACTTAACCATTTTTAAAAAACAAGTTCACATTTCAAGTCACTACACTTAGCCATTTTCAAAAGCATTTAACTATTTTCAAGTCACTACACTTAACCATTTTCAAGTCACTAATTCACATTTCAAGTCACTACAATTAGCCATTTTCAAAAAACAAGTTCACAATTTCAAGTCACTACACTTAACCATTTTCAAGTCACTAATTCAAATTTCAAGTCACTATATTTAACCATTTTCAAGAAACAAGTTCACAATTTCAATTCACTACATTTAACCATTTTCAACTCACTAATTCACATTTTAAGTCACTATACTTAATCATTTTTGAGAAACAAATTCACATTTCAAGTCACTACACTTAACCATTTTCAAAAAACATTTAACCATTTTCAAGTCACTTCACTTAACCATTTTCAAAAAACAAGTTCACAATTTCAAGTCACTATACTTAACCATTTTCAAGTCACTAATTCACATTTCAAGTCACTATATTTAACCATTTTCAAGAAACAAGTTCACAATTTCAAGTCACTATATTTAAACATTTTCAAGAAACAAGTTCACAATTTCAATTCACTATATTTAACCATTTTTAACTCACTAATTCACATTTCAAGTCACTACACTTAACAATTTTTAAAAAACAAGTTCACAATTTCAAATCACTATACTTAACCATTTTCAAGTCGCTAATTCACAATTTGAAGTCACTATATTTAACCATTTTCAAGTCACAAGTTCACATTTTAAATCACTACACTTAACCATTTTCAAGAAACAAGTTCACAATTTCAATTCACTACATTTAACCATTTTCAAGTCACTACACTTAACCATTTTCAAGTCACTAATTCACATTTCAAGTCACTACACTTAACCATTTTCAAGCCACTAATTCACATTTCAAGTCACTTACACTTACACTTAACCATCTTAACCATTTTCAAGTCACTTACACTTAACCATTTTCAAGAAACAAGTTCACAATTTTAAGTCACTACGCTTAACCATTTTCAAGTCACTTATTCACATTTCAAGTCACTATATTTAACCACTTTCAAGAAACAAGTTCACAATTTCAATTCACTATATTTAACCATTTTCAACTCACTAATTCACATTTCAAGTCACTACACTTAACCATTTTTAAGAAACAAGTTCACATTTCAAGTCAATACACTTAACCATTTTCAAAAAACATTTAACCATTTTCAAGTCACTACACTTAACCATTTTCAAGTCACTAATTCACATTCAAGCCACTACACGTAACCATTTTCAAAAAACAAGTTCACAATTTCAAGTCACTATATTTAACCATTTTCAAGAAACAAGTTCACAATTTCAATTCACTACATTTAACCATTTTCAACTCACTAATTCACATTTCAAGTCACTACACTTAACCATTTTCAAAAAACATTTAACCATTTTCAAGTCACTACACTTAACCATTTTCATGTCACTAATTCAAATTTCAAGTCACTACACTTAACCATTTTCAAAAAACAAGTTCACAATTTCAAATCACTACACTTAACCATTTTCAAGTCACTAATTCACAATTTCAAGTCACTACATTTAACCATTTTCAAGTCACAAGTTCACATTTCAAGTCACTACACTTAACCGTTTTCAAGAAACAAGTTCACAATTTCAATTCACTACATTTAACCATTTTCAAGTCATTACACTTAACCATTTTCAAGAAACAAGTTCACAATTTCAATTCACTACATTTAACCATTTTCAAGTCACTACACTTAACCATTTTCAAGAAACAAGTTCACAATTTCAATTCACTACATTTAACCATTTTCAAGTCACTACACTTAACCATTTTCAAGTCACTAATTCACATTTCAAGTCACTACACTTAACCATTTTCAAGAAACAAGTTCGCAATTTCAATTCACTACACATAACCATTTTCAAGTCACAAGTTCACATTTCAAGTCACTACACTTAACCATTTTCAAATCACTAATTCACATTTCAAGTCACTTACACTTAACCATTTTCAAGAAACAAGTTCACAATTTTAAGTCACTACACTTAAACCATTTCAAGAAACAAGTTCACAATTTCAACTCACTGCACTTAACCATTTTCAAGTCACTATATTTAACCATTTTCAAGAAACAAGTTCACAATTTCAATTCACTACATTCAACCATTTTCAAGTGACTACACTTAACCATTTTCAACACACTAATTCACATTTCAAGTCACTGCACTTAACAATTTTTTAAAAATAAGTTCACAATTTCAAGTCACTACACTTAACCATTTTCAAGTCACTAATTCACAATTTGAAGTCACTACATTTAACAATTTTCAAGTCACAAGTTCACATTTCAAGTCACTACACTTGACCACTTTCAAGAAACAATTTCACAATTTCAAGTCACTACACTTAACCATTTTCAAGTCACTAATTCACATTTCAATTCACTACATTTATCCATTTTCAAGTCACTAATTCACATTTCAAGTCACTACACATAACCATTTTCAAGAAACAAGTCCTCAATGTCAAGTCACCACATTTAACCATTTTCAAGTCACAAGTTCACATTTCAAGTCACTACACGTAACCATTTTTAAGAAACAAGTTCACAATGTCAAGTCACTACATTTAACCATTTTCAAGTCACAAGTTCACATTTCAAGTCACTACACTTAACCATTTTTAAGAAACAAGTTCACAATTTCAAATCATTACATTTAACCATTTTTAAGTCACAAGTTCACATTTCAAGTAACTACACTTCACCATTTTCAAGACACTAATTTATATTTCAAGTCACTATACACTTAACCATATTCAAGTCACAAGTTCTCATTTCAAGTAACTATCCTTAACCATTTTGAAGACACTAATTCACATTTCAAGTAACTCCACTTAACCATTTTCAAGTCACTAATTAACATTTCAAATAACTAGACTTAATCATTTTCAAGTCACTAATTCACATTTCAAGTAACTACACTTAACCATTTTGAAGAAATAAGTTCACAATTTCAAATCGCTACATTTAAACATTTTCAAGTCACTAGTTCAAATTTTCAATTCTAGTATAAGTCAAACAATTCAATAAATTCAATAAAGTAAATAAGTAGAGGAGTCACATGTCCCTCTCACACCATATAATTATCACAAAACCTATAGCTTTCAAAGCCTTCTACAACAAATAATCCCACCATAACACTATATTTAGGGACTTCAATATAAGAAAATAGAGAGAAATCAACTTACCTTTACTTGGTTGTTGTTGCTGTCGTTGGTGAGAGAAGGAGCTGAGAGAGGGATGTTGTTGTTGTTGGCTACTGCTGGTGGTGGTCGGCGGTGCCTGTTGCTGCTGTTGTCCGTCGGCGGCGGCGGCTGCTGCTGTCCGTCTGCGGCGGCTGCTGACCGTCGGGGGAATGCCAGTGTAGATTAGCGTGAGAGATAGAGAGTTGTTGGATATTTGAGAGAAAGAAAAGAAAAGAAAGAGATAGAGAGAGAAGAGAGTCTTGCCCTAATTATATGAGAGACTAAAAAACCGACGGACAAAATCGACGTTGTCCGTCGATTTTTAAAAAATATACAATTAATTTTTTTAAAATATAAAAATTATTTATTTATTAATAAATTAAAAATATCAAAAATCGACGGACAGTGTCATTTTCATAAACTTATTTTTAACGAAACCGACTCTGTCCGTCGCTTTTAGTAAAAAATAAATAAAAATTAAAAATAAATTTAAAAAGCGACGGACAACGTCGTTTTTTCTAAAAATTAATTTTCTTTTTAAAAAAAATAATAGCGACGCTGTCCGTCGATGTTTGTAAAAATAAATAAAAATTTAATTTAAATTAAAAAAGCGACGGACAGCATCGCTTTTCTAAAATTAATTTTCTTTTTTTAAAAATTAATAGCGACGCTATCCGTCGCTTTTGTTAAAAAAAACTATAAATTATTTATTAATTGTTTGGAACAATAATCCGCGAAAATAAGAGACGAAAAAAACGACGCTGTCCGTTGATTTTAATAAAAAATAAATAAAAATTTAAAATAAATTAAAAAAACGACGGACAACGTCGCTTTTCTGGAGAGACGCAGTCCGTCGCGTCGCTTTTTTGTCCGTCATTTTTTTACCTTTTTTTAGTAGTGCATTAAGTGTGTTTATCTTTTTCGAAATGTTACAATCATTAATAGATTTAAATGATTAAGATCTGTAACAAAGTCTTAATATCATTAAGATGTCTATTCAAGGATTTGCATAAAGATGACAGTTCACTAATTTCATCCCTTCAATACCACTATCGTCATGGCCTATCATTATCAGTTATCACCATCCACCACCTACAACCACCATTATTGTCAATCATTGCAGTCTGCATTCACACCACCATTTACAGTTATCACCATCAATCATCAGGGGCGGACCCACCCTATACCAAGGGGTGTCATCCGACACTGCTTCGTTGAAATTTTTTTCTATTACATGTATATATAAAATCTGAAAAAAATAGAATTATACTGTAAATAATATTTTTGACACTGCTTGAACAAGTGAGCTTTCTTGGCTCATTGGTTCGGTGCATTGATATCGCAGTCAGGGTCCCGAGTTCGATCCTCATCGGGGGGGGATTTGGGTAGATTTAGGTTTTTGTAATTTAAAAAAATTAAAAGTACTGCTGCCGAGATTTGATCCTGCAACAGTACATTCCCAATCACAATAGGACACACTAGACCAATTCAACTAGGTTTCAATTTGTGTTCTATTATGGAAATTTAATTAGTTATCCCAATAATAACAGGACAATTATAACTTTAAAAACAAAACTTAAGCTTAAAAGAATCATCCCATCGAAAACAGTAACGTAAGGCTGCTGCTGTAAGTTCAATTTTTCTCCCTTCCATCTTTTAATTCTAGTTGGAATTTTTTGAATATATTCATATTAAGCTCAATGGAGAGATATTTTTCTAAAGTACCTTCCGATCTTTCAAACGTAAGTTCAGCATCTCAAAATTCTTTCAACTTAGAAGAAGAAAGCGTTAATGAATTGGAACAAGGTCGACAAAGTGAAAGAGTTGATCTAAATTCCTTAGAATTTGATCCGAGAAAAAGATTACTGATTCGAAAATATCATCCGAATGACCGTGATGCAGTAAGAAGAGCATATCTTCTAAATGGTCCTTGCCAATCTCAAAATCACCAATTTCCTCAAACAAATTTTTCCGGTGACTTGCGTCGTTTTAATTCTCAATGGTTCAAGGAGTATGACTGGTTGGAGTATAGTGTAACAAAAGATGCGGCATTTTGTCTCTATTGTTATTGCTTTCAAGATGAAAGCATTAATCAAGGGGTAGGAGATGTATTTTCAACTATTGGGTTTACTAGTTGGAATAAGAAGCACAACTTTGATATGCATATTGGTAAATCAAACAATGTTCATAATTGTCGCGCCCCATTTTTCGCGCGAAAAGCGGGATTCGACGTGACAAACTCTTTTTGGGATTAATTAGAGGGTGAAGAGTCGCCACCTAACGAATTAAGGTGCGTTAGGGCACCATTCTAGACTAACTACGAACTTATTTTAATTTAGTCTACGTCAACCAGAAATTCGGGTAAGGGTTCAGATTACCTCGAAAGGAAGGTGTTAGACACCTTTTGAGATCCACAAATGTGGGTCCCGACCGAATCCATATATTACGTGGAAAAATTCTATGTGATAAGCAAAGGTCTATTATTTTATTAACTTAATGTTAACTAAGTCTTTAAACAGGGAAAATAGTTATTTATCTAATTATAAGCATTTAGCCAGGAAAAATAATTATTTATCTAATTAATATAAAACTAAATGATACACATTAAGGAAAATATATATGAAAATAAAATATTAGATAAGCAAGAAGAGAGAAGGACATAATTATATAACCAAAAGATTTATTTAAATAATAACGAACCTAAACTACCCCAAATAATTTAAAACATTCAAAAATAAGATAAAGAGAAAGCCAATTTAGAAAAGCTTTTTAGACAATGGGATAATTTTAGCCTATTCGGATCAGCGCCCGGCTTATTAACGGATGACAATGTCAAATGTTGCATTGTCGAATTTGCTCGGGGCGACTTACATCATTTCCGATTTTTCTACCTACCCCACCTAGTTGGGTTATTAGTCTTAGAGGCGTTCCAAAGAAAGCGATAAAACTAACGTTCCCTAAATTGTCTATCCGTCCCAACTTAATGTCCAAGAGGCGTTGGACTTACTATTTTCGGATAAGGATCTAGACAAGAAAAGCCTAGGGCCTTAGGCCGCCTAATTAGACCCGAAATTCACGTCATACAAAAACAAACAGGACAAACAATTAGCACGTAAAGGTTTCAAGCGAGCCTCTGGGTTAACTGGGGGGTTATTAGCATGTTTTAAAAGGGACGAATATTTATTTTATGTGATTTAAACCTATAGGCATGATTTCTAGGCGAGACGTATTAATTAAGGTGTCGGAGATTTAAATTAAAGTACTAGAAATTAATTTAAGAATGCATATGCAAGAAATTAATTAAAGTGGGCAGAAAAATTATTCTTAAGGTACTGAAAATAAATTAAAATATGAAAAGTTAGCTGAGATGCTAAAACTTGATTTAGAATGTTAGAAAATAATCTAATATGCTAAAAAAATATTTTCTAGGTGCTGAAAAATAATATAGCGTACTAGAAATTATTTTCTGAATGCTGGAAATGATATGATAAGCTGAAATTTATTTTTTTTGTGTTGGAAAATAATGTAATATGCTGAAAATTATTTTTTGAGTGCTAAAAATAATATAATATATTAGAAATTATTTTCCGAATGCTGAAAAATAATATATATATATGCTGGAATTCATTTTTTGAGTGCTGAACATAATATAATATGTTGAAAAATGCCAGAAATTTGCTAAACTATTTTTTTTTAAGTTGCTGAAAATTGTTTTAAACATGTTAAAAATGCAAGAAATTTGTTAAACTATTTTTTAAGTTGCTGGAAAATTGTTTTAAACATGTTAAAAATGCTAGAAATTTGTTAAACTATTTTTTAAGTTGCTGAAAAAAAATTTAAAACATGTTAAAAAATGCTAGAAATTTGTTAAACTATTTTTAAGTTGCTGGAAATTTTTAAACATGCTGAAAAATGTCAGAAATTTGCTAATATATTTTTAAAGTTGCTGGAAACTATTTTAAACATGTTAAAAAAATGCTAGAAGTTTGTTAAACTATTTTTTAAGTTGCGGAAATTATCTAAAACATACTGAAAATTGAATTTTCAATGCTGAAAATTAAAGATATGCTAAAAAAAACTAGATAAGAAAATGCTGGAAAATCATTTTAATGTGCTCAAAGTTTATTAACACATTCAAGATTAGTATAATATGTCGAAGATTATTTAACGAACCTAAGGACATGTTTTTTCTAAGTGATGGGAGAAATAACGACCCTAGAATATTTGCCTAAGTGATAAAATAACATATGAAATTTATTGAATAACCCTATAGGCATGATATCTAGGTGATAAAACTTTTAACACGTAGAATCCCCACCCCCAAAGCATCCCAAATGATTTTTATTACATATCGATGTTCATACAATAGTTATTACAAAATCAATAAATAAAAAAAATAGAAAATTTAACTATAAGAGAAAAGGCACAAAACTAGGCCGCCCCTAATGCCTTTCAACTTTTCAAACGACTCTGAAATGTTAGCATTCCAATAGAACCTGCTAATCATCAAATCGTATCCAAAGACACAAAACAAACATACAACCACAGAGGGACACACATACAAGAACACGGGATAGCATTTCAACATTAATTCAAGTAAGATCCTTTAATATTGAAATCATCAAATAAATATCAAGAAAATGCGTCGATAGAAACTAACCGGTTAATGGCGGAACAAAAGAGGCAAGAATAAAGAAGCAAGCAAACAACAAGGAACCAAAAGCTTCTTCCAAAGTCAAAGCCAAAACCAAACTTGAAATCTTTTATTGTCTAGAGAGTGGAATTTGAAAACCCATTCTCTAATGAATGAAAAGGACTAATTATATAGGCACGGGGTGGTATAGCATTAAAGGAAAGGGGAATATTCAGAAAATTATTTTAGGGAATTAAAGAGGAAAATAAATATTTTTCCCAATCAATTAATTATATTTTTTCCTTAAAAGAGCTGGCTGAATCTTTTTCCAAATAAGACAAGTCTAATATTTTTTACCAAAAATACATAAGTAAGAATCTATTCAAATTAAAGATGGGGACGGAATAGTCATCACAGCACTAGTCAGCCTAACTTTACCATGTAAGATCAAGTACTAAGAATATCACATATTCATTAAAGGACAAAGGAAATCAATCGAAGCTATTATTACCAAAGTTAATCAAATACCAAATAATTATGATTTAAATAAGGAGAAAAATATCAATTAACATGTTAGGATAAATCAATTTAAGCTAAAGCTTTTGCCAGAAGGGTTAAACAATTAACTATCATCGTCAATCAAACTTACCAAAAAAATAATATATACACGAATCTGTTCTGAAAAGAGCCTCGATTAAAGGAATTGAGACATGCCAAAGTCAATCAATGAGAAATCAAAGATCACTGAAATAGTCTAGAACTACATTTATTAAGAAAATGCCAAAACATTATTCCGACCTAATTCAGTAGTAATTTAGCCACCAGAGAAACAAGGATTAAAATTAGTATCCGAATCACCACATTAGGATTAAACCAAAGTTAATAGGATTTGGGGTTTTTCACATACGTCAATTAAAAGGTGTGAGTAAACATAAATTCCGAAGAATTGAGTCTAAATTAACAACAAAATGCACGAATTTTGAATATGAGAATCGGCTAAGACAACAAATAGAGATTCGTACCAATTGAACGTGCAATGAGGTCATGTAAGGTCGTAATGGAAAGGATTTCATCACAAGATCAATAGAATAGCCTTGAAATTAAACCCTTGACACCCACACTGGTTTCTCACTGTTGGAGCATCCTTCTTGGGTCTTCAACTTCCGATTTAGGTTGAGCATTTGCTTGGGGTTGCCGTTGTCAGTGTCACCTTACCAGTCATTACCTCCGGTGACGTGGTATCGGCGAAAGGAGACTATGGAGAGAGAGATCAAGGGACAAGCAGAGGGACAGAGGAGAGAAGAGTAGTGATGGGTGGCAATTTGGGGTGTGGTGGTTTCTAGTTCGCCGGTGACTAGGATCCGCCATTCACTGGTGGTGCGGTGGTGTGGGCTTGCCGGTGCAGTGGGTTTCGCGGGTGGAGAGATTGACGGCTATGACTGTTGGGAGAGAATGAGAGATCAAGAGAGAGGGAGAAAAGAGGAGGTGTGGCTGGTGTGGCGTTTGTGGGCTTGGGGGTCGCCGGTGGTGGATTTTTTCGGTGGGGGAGGAGATCGGAGGAGATGGAGAGAGAGAGAATGGGTAGAGAGAAGGAAAGTGTGGTGCGGCTGGTGCATTGGTCGAAGATGGAGGGCATTCGCCGGCGACTAATGGGGACGGGATTGGTTGGTTCGCGTTGGTGTGGTGGATCGAGAGAGGGAGATTGAGAGATATCGGGTAGAGAGAGAGAAGGGGAGTTGAGAAAGAGAGATGGGGGTGGCGGCTGATGTGGGGAAATGAAGTTAGAGTTGGGAGATTTTTGGGTTAATTAGATTAAAAGGAAAGAAAAGAAGGGATTTAATCTCAGCCGTTGTGATTTAAAATTAGAATGGGTCGGGTTATGGGTCAAAATTTTGGGTCGTGGAATTGGGTTTGAATTGAAATTGGATTGGGATTTAAAATTGGGATCAAATTAACATCAATTTTGGCTAAAATTGACACGAAATTGAGTACAAATGGCTAGAATTTAAATAAATTAGAGAAATTGAATTGAATTAGACTGTTATTTAATAAATAAATTAGTAAATATATAATAAAATACTAACAAAATTAATCAATGTCAGAAAATCATTATGAATAAATTATGTAAGTAAAATTAATGACACGTAATATATCATTTAAGATTAACGACAAAATGATTTGAAATAGATTAGGAACTTATTAATACAAAATTTAAAAGTACTATAATAATAATAATAATAATAATAATAATAATAATAATAATAATAATAATAATAGGCAATAAACTATGGACTACATGTTTGTAAGTTATGAGTATGCATATTTGCGGAAATAATTTAATAATATTAAAATTATATAAAATATTTATATTTATGTATTATATAAGAAAAAATAAAAAATGCTAAAAGTAGATTGCATACCTTAAAAATCATGAATACGAAATGTTAAAATTTACTTGATATCAAAATAATAAATTAAAAATTAAAAACTAATATTTTTGATAAAATAGCATCCTGAAAGGAGCATCGGGAGGTCAAAATTGGGTGTCAACAATAATCAATCAAGACGAAATTCTGAAGATTTATTGAGACAAAAAAAATCCATTCAAAGTGTGTTGGGTAAACAATCTGATCAGCAAAAGTTAGAGTATCGTACTCGTTTGAAAACTGCAATTAATGTGATGAGATATCTTCTGAAGCAAGGATTGTCATTTCGATGCCATCGTGAAAATGTATCATCTTTTAATAGAGGTAATTATATTGAACTACTTACTTTGTTAGCAAAATTATGTGATAATATTGGTGATGCATTTAAAAAAACTCCAAAGAATAATCAGTTGATTTCTCCGCACATTCAAAAGGATATTATCAATACATGTAAGATGGAAACATTTAAGTGTATAATTGAGGATTTAAATGATGATCACTATTCTATCTTACTTGATGAATCTCGTGATGTGTCATGTATAGAGCAAATGGCTATTGTCTTGCGGTATGTTGACAGAAGGGAAAGTGTGTTGGAGCGATTTATTGGTATTGTTCATGTTCGTGATACTACTGTTTTGTCTCTAAAGAATGAAATTATTGGTTTACTTACTTAATATTCTTTAAGTCAATCTTATATACGTGGACAATGTTATGATGGAGCAAGTAATATGCAAGGTATATAAATGGTCTAAAAATTTTGACGCAACAAAAAAGTAAAGGTGCTCATTCTATTCATTGTTTTGCTCATCAACTTCAATTAACTCTTGTTGCGGTTTCTAGAAGATGTGATGAAGTCCAAGAACTTTTATTGTTGATTTTCGATATATTAAATATGGTAGGAGCTTCTTTCAAGCCTAGGGATGAACTTCGTGAAGCTCAAGCAGAAGAAATTGAAGAGGCATTAGGTAAAGGAGAACCTGAAACTAGTAAGGGCTTGAATCAAGAATTAGGTCTTGCTGGAACAGGTGATACTCGATGGGGATCTCATTATAAATCCTTTAAAAATTTTATGCTTATGTTTGGTCCTATCATTGATGTACTTGATGCTAATGCTATTGCTGTTAATGCACGTCTTGAAGAGAAATGTAGGGCAAAGGGATATCTTAATGCATGTTTAGCATTTGAGGTTGTCTTCTTTTGCATTTCATGCGCAACGTTTTAGAAATCACAAATGATCTAAATGCTTCTTTTCAAAAGAAAGAGCAAGACATTGCAAATGCCATGTTACTTGTTGGAGTGGCAAAGGATCGATTGCAGCGACTACGAGATGAAGTTTGAGATTCACTTATGAATGAGGTATCTAAATTTTGTACCAAGTATGATATTTTGATACCTAAATTTGATGAGTTTTATGTTATTCTTGGAAGATCACGTCGTAGAGTTACTGTGTATACTGTTTTACATCACTATCGAGTTGAAGTGTTTTATAAGATTATTGATTGGCAACGTCAAGAACTCAATAATCGCTTTAATAAGGTGACAACTGATTTTCTTCTTAGAGTTGCTTGCTTGAACCCAGTTGATTCTTTTTCTAACTTTGATATTGAAAAGATATTGAGATTAGCTGAGTTATATCCTGATGATTTTGATAAATACTCTATGGTTGACCTTCGCTTTCAGCTTGAGAATTATATTGTTGATGTTAGGGATCATGATAAAAGATTCTCCAATCTTAAGGGACTTGTTAATCTTTCCAAGATGCTAGTAGAGACGAAGAAGCGTGGAATTTATCCTCTTGTGTTTCTACTTGTTAAGTTTGCTTTACTTTTGCCAGTTGCTACTGCTACAGTTGAGAGAGCTTTCTCTGCGATGAAGTTGATTAAGACTGATTTCTGAAATCGAATGGATGATGAGCTTTTGAGTGGTTGTTTGGTACCATTGATGAGAAAAAGAATTATTTAGTACCATCTCCAATGAGGTTATTATGAATACATTTCAAAATATGAAAACTCGTTGAGGAGAGTTGTAGTAGTTTACTTTATTTATGTTTTATTAGTACGCTTTAAATTGTTTTTATTAATATAATGTTTTAATATCAATTGTTCATTTGTTTATTTTTTTTAAAATATTGACCCCGCTTACACAAAATCCTGCGTACGCCACTGTCAATCATCATTACCATAATAGTTATCAATACAATCACCACCATCAATCACAATTATATATTTCCAACCACCATCATTATTTATCACTACTATTAGCTATCAAATCACCCACCACAACTATCAGCCGCAACTAAAGGTGACAAAGTTAGTCTATGAAATTGTAATCCTCCCAATCCATCCAAGTTTAATTTAGGTTGATTACTGACTTGCCTATGTATTAGCTTAACTCAACTCATTTTTGTTCATCAAAGTTTGGGCTGATAAGAAGCTCAAATTGATCTATGCATAAGAAATCTTGTCAAAATATTTTCAAAATGACTTTTTATTTTATTTGATATGTTATATGTAAGGTAAAAGTATAGAGCATAGCAAACTTAAGTTCATAATTAAGCTAAATAACAACACTTTAAATAAATTAATTCATGTAGCAGAAATAACAATATTTTAGTTGTTGACACCTAATTTTGACCTCCCGATATTCTTCCCGGACTGCTATTTTATCAAAAAATATTAATTTTTGAATTTTTCATTGTTATTCTTGGTATCAAATGAATTCTGACATTTCGTATTTACGTTTTAAGGTATGCAATTTATTTAACAATTTATATTCTTATATAATATCTATAATTTACTAATTTAAATATAGCATTTTACGTAATTTTGTAAATATTTATTAAATTATTTTTTCACAAATACGTATACTCGTAATTTACAAACACATGGTCTATTACTATTAATACTTATTAATTATTATTATTATTATTATTATTATTATTGTAGTGTTATTATTAAAATGTCGTATTCATAATTTATAGAAACCTAAATTGTTTCAAGCTATTATTATCGTCGATTTCAAATAATATATTATGACATCGATTTATTTTTTGTAGTATTTTTTATTATACATTTACTAAGTTATTAGGGTATTTGCAAAATAGCAGCCTAATTAAAACCCAATTTCTCCAATTTATTTAATTTCTAGCCTGAATCTACCTACTTTGTGCCAATCCTAGCCTAAATTGAGTCTAATTTGGCTCAATTTTAAATCCCTAATCAACTCCAATCGAACCCAATTTAAATAACCTAAATTTTGGCCCTTTTTGTAAATTTTGATCCCAGCCGTTGATCAAAAGTGATCCAAAGGCTGAGATTAATTCCCCTTTCTTTCCTTTTTAATACCCTAACCCCCAAAACCTAATTCCCATACCAACAATCAACCGCCTCTCTCTCAACCCCTCTCTCTCTCTACCCGAACTCTTTCTCTCTCCTCGATCTCCCTATCAACCAACACCATCGACGAACCACCCAAACAGCCCCTATAATCCCTTCGATCAACCTCCGCCAACAGACCCCGTCACCGGCGAACTCCACCACGACCACACCACCACTGCGTCTCCACCTTCTCACCAAAAAACCCATCGCTGTCACCCACTGCTCCACCGGTGAGACATCTCGCAGCCACCGCTGTCTCTCAGGCGAATCACCGAAGCTCCACCATCTATGACCGGTGAAACCTCCACCACGAGTCGCCAACCTTTCCCTCCTCCCGTTCGCTGCTGCCGTCACATCCTCGCCGGAGTTGATGACCAGCGAGGTTTCGACAAACCACCACGATGATTGTCCGATTTGGTTCATTTATGGTTTGATTTTTTAACTCATAGTTTCCTTACTTTCGAATTGCTTGAACCAGATTTTTAGATTAAAAATTTGTGACGTTTGGCTTTGAATTTTGATTCGATTCTTGCATTTTCATGGTTATATGCTTCTTTAGATCATCATATGTGAAGAGCCCCAAATTTCTTCAAACTTCTGCCAACCTAGTTTCGGAATCGATTTCTGATTTTTACAGCTCTTGTGAAATTCCTATTCCCTTTTTACCTTTTATGAGAATGCTTCGCTGAATTAGCATGGTTTTGTGACATCTTTGATTCAATCATTTTAAATTTTGATTCCATGACAACTTTGATGGGTAAAATCGATTTTTAATCG
The DNA here is from genome assembly GCA_031232105.1 of Capsicum rhomboideum. Lineage (NCBI taxonomy): Eukaryota > Viridiplantae > Streptophyta > Magnoliopsida > Solanales > Solanaceae > Capsicum > Capsicum rhomboideum. The sequence continues at coordinate 4,680,920 of CP124710.1, read as the reverse complement.
GTTAATTTTAGTGTGCATATTTTCCCTTTTTGGATCTTTATTTGTAATAGGATTCGGACAGATTCATCTATTGTTGATTGCTTGGTGAAAATCTTGAATTTATTTACTCTAATTGATTCTCTTACCTTAATTGAAAACAAGGAAAATCTTACATCCTAATTATAGTATGTTTTGATTAGGACGTTTTGGTTATCATGTATATAATGCTTCTGTACTTTTGCTTTCCTTTGTTATATGTTAGGGACAACCTTAGCATTTAGTGATTTATAATTTTGCCTAATTTACACCTTGATTATTGGCTTTGCTTCCTCTTAATTGGCGCACACTTTTTGCCCGCATATTTATGGTAAATTTGACCCCTCTTAATTTGAATTGGATTCAGTCGGCTGTTTAAGGAAAAGGTTTAAGTGAGTGATTCTTTAAATATTTTCTTTTCTTTTAAGGTCCCTAATGGATTCTTTGAAAAATTGCTCTTCCTATTTTTTTTTACTGTCTGACGACAACCCTATACCTATATAAACAACTCTTTCTTTCATTCAGAGGGGACTTTTCTTGGGCATATGCTCTCTGCACACAAAAGATATATCATAAATTGTAATTTTTTTTTCTGGCTTTGAGAGGGTCCATTCTTGGCTTCACCTTGCTGCATTGCTCCTTTACTGCCATTGCTTGGGTCTTCTTATTATTGTCTATTTATTTCTCGACTGGTAAGTCCCTATCGATGCAACCTTTGATATTTATAGGATAGTTATCTTGTAGTCTAGAGAGCATGCCTACATAACTAGTATTGAAATAATGTCTTGTTCTTTCTTGTTTGTCTGCTTCTTTGTGTTCGTTGTATGTTTTTGTGCACTTGGATATTTTGGTTATGCTTAACAGGTACTATTAGAGGGTGTTTGATTTGAAAAGACGAAGAGTTGCCGGGGTTTGGGATTTCTAGGTTCTGTTAAAGGATGCCCAGTTCAATCCTTTATTTTTTTTAGATTATCTATTCATTATGGGTCTGTAATAATTTTGTATAAACTCTGCACATAATAAAAGACTATGGGTATTGCTTAGGGGGGCAGGGATTATGTGATTTGAATATCCCATCATTTAGGCACCATGCCTATAGGACTACTTAACAACTTTTAAATAGGTTAATTAATTTATTTTATCACTTAGGCAAACATTTTAGGCCATTGATTGCTCTATCGCCTAGAAATCATGCTTCAGGATCAACTTTCAATATATTAAAATTAGTTTTCCATGTTTAATTAGTCTTCTAGCATGTTCATTTAATTTCCGACATAATATTTTAGTCTAGAGTTTGTCTGGCTAATTCGTCGTATGTTAACTTGACCTCCGATGTATAGTTAAAATAATTTTCAGCAAATTTTATTTAATTTTCAGCATATAATAAATAATTTTCAGCATCTTTATGTGATTTCTAACATTTTTCAGCGTTTAAAAATATATTTTCCAGCATTCAAAGTTTAATTTTCAGCATATTATATCAATTTTTAGAGCTCAGAAAAAATAAATTCCAGCATATTATACTAATTTTCAGAACTCAAAAGAAAAAATAATTTTCGGCATGTCTAAAAATTTCCAGCAACTTAAAAAATAAGTTTAGCAAATTTCTGGCATTTTTCAGCATGTCTACAATTTTCAGTAACTTTAAAAATAGTTTAAGAAATTTCTAGCATTTTTTAACATATTTAAAACAATTTTCAGTAACTTTAAAAATGGTTTAACAAATTTTTAGCATTTTTAAACATGTTTAAAACAATTTTCAGTAACTTTAAAAATAGCTTAGCAAATTTCTGGCATTTTTCAGCAATTTGTATTATTTTCCAGCACTCAGGAAATAACTTCCAGCATGTTGTATTATTTTTCAGCACTCATAAAATAACTTCCAGCATGTTGTATTATTTTTTAGCACTCAGAAAATAATTTCCAGCATGTTGTATTATTTTTCAGCACTCAGAAAATAATTTTCAGCAATTTTAATAAATTTTTCTGCAAGCTTCAAATTGATTTCTGGCAATTTTTTATGATTTCCAGCATTATTAAATTTATTTTCAGTATGTTTAACTTTCAGCACTTTTATCAATCTCCTTTTCAAAAAAAAAAATAAAATTGATTTTTGGCACCTTAATTAATACTCGTCTCGATTATAAATCATGCCTATAGGTTTTAATCACGTAAAAAAAAAAATATATAAATAAATAACTATTTTTTAAGTATGTTAACCGCCTAATAGACTTTAATTAACCAAGAGGTTTGTTTGAGACCTTTATGTGTTATTTATAAGTTTTGTTTGTTTACGTAAACTCCCGAGTCTAATTAGGTAGCCTAGACTTTTTGTCTAGAACCTTATCCAAAAAATAGTAAGTCCAATGCCTCTTGGACCTTAAGTTGGGGCGGGTAGGCATTTTAGGAAACGTTAGTTTTATCGCTTTCTTTAGAATGCCATTAAGACTAATAATCAACTAGGTGGGGTAGGTAGAAAATCGGATATGATGTAAGTTGACCCGGGCAGAATATGACAATGCAACATATGACATTGTCATCCGTCAATAAGCCGGGCGCTGATCCGAATAGGCTAAAATTAACCCATTGTCTAAAGGCCTTTCTAAATCGGCTTTTTCTTTATCTTATTTTTTGGAATGTCTTAAAATTATTTGGGGTAGTTTAGGTTCGTTATTATAAATCTTTCGGTTATATAATTATGTCCTTCTCTCTTCTTGCTTATCTTTCTTAATGTGTATCATTTAAGTTTATGTTACTTAGATAAATAATTATCTTTCCTGTTTAAATACTTAGTCACTATTAGGTTAATAAATTCATTAATCGACCCTCGCTTATCACATAGAATTCCCATGTAATATACAAGTTCGGCCGGGACCCACACTTGTGGACCTCGAAAGGTGCCTAACACCTTCCTTTCGAAGTAACCTGAACCCTTACCCGAGTTTCTGGTTGACATAGGCTAATAATTAATTAATCTTAATTAGTCTAGAATGGTGCCCTAACGCACCTTAATTCGTTAGGTGGCAACTCTTCACTCTTTAATCCCAAAAAGAGTTGTCACGTCGAATCCCGCTTTTCGCGAGAAAAATGGGGCACGACATTAGTTAGGGCCCAACAATTAATATGTGTAAAATATCACTCCCTGTTTTTAGGCCACAGTTATTCCCACTTCCTTTTTAGCTTTCTCTCTTTTACTTTCTCATTTTTTCATCCAAAGTTTTAGTTTTCAATTTTTACAGTTTTTCAATTTGTTTTCACTTTCCTTACTCGAAGTTCCGTCATTAATGGCGAGCTTCGAGCTCTAGCAATGGATGATGACGGAAAGGGCTAGATCTGGGTACCCTCTTCACCTTCCTCTTCATTTTACGGCAACACCCAACGAACACACCCTTCAACCACTGCCAAAGCTGTCCCTTTTTCCTTTCCTACTCGAAGTTCCGCCATTAATGGCGATGTTCAAGCTCTAGCCATGAACGGTGACATAAAGGGCTAACAAATAGATTGTTAATTTCAACTCCGTTTGAAGAGTGAATCCTACAAATTGAAAGATGGAGGAAGAAATCGCTGAACGGCTACACCAAATAGGCTGCTAATTTTGATATTTTTGTATATATATTTGATGTCATTAAAACAGTTATATATTTGTATGTGTATTTGTAGTTGTATTTGTATTTGTAGTTGTAGTTGACTGCATAATTTATTTTGTATTTTTATTTGTATTTGTATTTGTAGTTGATTGCATCATTTGTATTTTCGTTGTTTTATTTATTTTTATTTTTGTATTTGTATTTGTAGTTGACTGTATCATTTGTATTTTCGTTGTTTCATTTATTTTATATTTGTATTTGTAGGTGAATGCATCATTTTATTTTCATTATTTTATTTATTTTATATTTTATATTTACTTTTTCTAGTTGATTGCACCATTTATATTTTTAAACAATTGAAAATAAATTGTTGATTCTCTTTATGTGAATACTTGTATGTATATTCATTAATACGAATTGTATTTATTGATGCAAAACCAAACCATACAAATACAAATGATACATGTATATCAAACGATACATGTTAATACAACCTGAATCATACATATACAAATGATACTTGTTTATATACAAATATAAATGATAAATTTGACATACAAATAATTTGTATTTATATTTGTATAGACTCAAGCAAATACAAATAATGCATATATTTGTTTGCATACAAATACAAATGATAAATTTTACATATTCACTGCTGAACCAACCAAATATAAATGATAATTTTATATAAAGTGTATCGTTTGGTACAAAAAGATATAAAATAAAAAAAATATAAAATATAAAAAAATGAGAGAGAGAGAGAGAGAAAAATTTAAAAATACAAGAGGGAGAGAGATGTGAAAATATAAAATATAAAATAAAAAAAAATTAAAAAGAACAGAAAGAGAAAGGGATGCTAGCTAGAGATAGAAGAGAGAGAGAGAGAGAGAGAAAATCAAGGATAATTTTTTTTAATTTATTCTTCTTAATGTAATACTTTTATTTGGAAATAGAATATTCAATTAATATTATTGTTCCTTTTATAGAGGTGGAAGATCACATTCCTTTTTGTATCTCAACTAATATCTAAAAATCAGGGTGTTTAATTACTAACTTGATATGTATTTTAACATATAAAACGTCCTCACATACAAATACAAGTTGCTATTTCGGGTAATTAGCAACTTTTTGCTACGGTTCACTTAGTTAAAGGGTCAAGTTTACTATTTCTGAACTTTTCCCTATGTATAATCATAATAAATAAAGTTAATAATTTTATAACGTACTAGAAATTTATAAAAGAACAAATAAAACAATTAAAACTTAGTAAGTGTTTAGTGAGTTGGGCTATGACCACTATTATATTTTAGCGCAACTCATTTCAATCTAAGTAATTATTAGTCTTTTAACCTGTCCATGTAAAGATATGATACGTGAGTCTAAATCAACCCCCAAAAGCTAGTTCATAAGTGAAGGATTATCCAAGCTTATACAGGCAGACCGTCAGTCCATTCCTCAGCCAATGTGAAACTTTCACCTACTCTAACAGCCTAAATTCAACCAAACCCGCTCATTTGTTATCTATAGCCGCAATCACCATCACCACTCAACTGATATTTATGCCCTCCAATTTTAGACGTGCACAAGTATGCATTTAAACTTGTACAAAGTTGAAAAAGTAGACACACATATCCTATGTGACATAATACATATAGGATGTCAAATAAAACACATCTTGAAGTCAAGTATGCCTAAAAACAAATGAGACATGGATAGTGATTCAATAGTCAGGGTGGTGACCACAAATTCCTATGAACTTTCCATATTATGTTTTCAAGTCCAAAACGTAAATATTAGTGTGCGCCGCTAGCTAGCACCTTTTCATATTTTGTTGGTCAAATTCAGAAGTAAACAGTGTGTCTCACTCCACAAGAACCCAAGATGGAGATAGCTAGGTGACATTTTGTACAAGCAATGTCAAACTTCTATTACAATTTGTCTTTTATAAGTGGTCTCTCCGTTGATTTTTATGTCATTTCACGCTTTTCGAGAGTCAAATTGTATGAACTTTGACTAATATTTTAAGATATATTTTTTCATCATATTAATATACGAAAGATTACAACTTATAATATTTTTCGTATAGTTTTCGAACATCTAAATTTAAAATTTGAAATATTAAATTAATCTACTTCAATTAGCTTTAAAGTTTAGTCGAATTGACTTTAACAAAGAAAAATGTGTCAAGTAAAAATGAACAAAGGGAGTAATTAATTAAGTTTGACCTACAAGTAAGAAGAATTTAGAATTTTCCTTTATGGATCATATTAATATTTGTTTTGTATTATTTGTGAATGGTGTTGATTTATTGTATCAATCTATTCCTATTATGTATATGTATATAAGTAGCTATATCTATCTTTATTAAGTCAATAATATTATATAATCATGCAAAAACATTTTGATAGTTTCATTGATGGAAGAAAATATTTTAGTAAAAGTTATTAGGGTTATCATATTTTAACGAGTCATATCTACTATTTATAAGATTTTTACAAAGAACTCCTAATTTATTTATATATTGCTCGTGAAAACCATCAGAGACTCCTTAAAAGCTACTTGTAAAACAACAATGTTATTATCAACACTTTTTTTAGTACAAGCTTACTTTTAGGTGTGTCAATAATTTTTAAAAACTGATAGAAATGACTTGAATCGTATCCTATCAAATCGAATCGATTCTTTTTAAAATAGTTTTATGTTATATTCAAAATAATAAGTGTATATATATATATCTTTTGTTAAATTTAATACAGTAAGTATTTAAAAGTTTGTCTTGGACCTTGGGGTAGATTTTGTTAAAACAAAGGAACAAACCAAATCCAAAATGTTTTTTTGGGGGGGTAACTAACATGACTTTATTAATCACCAGTGTCAATCTTTACAATTCTATAGCATATGCAGTCCTCACTCCTCATCTTTTGAAAAGACCAAAAATAAAAAAGTAAAAAGACTAAAGAATAGAGAAACACATGTATTTCCATTTTCATATTACGCTAACTCCTAATTACTTAAAATTCATAAATTTTAAATTTTTAACGTGTCATTATAATTAAACATAAATATTTATTTTTGAGAATGAGAAATATGACGATTAAACATGACTTTCATTTTTGACAACAACAATGACGTTCTAATAAATATCTTTTCTTTTTTTCTTTCTGCTTGTTCTTGTGTACATTGACCCCAAGCCCCAAAGGAATACTTGGGTTGGTGGATATCTATAAAAGGAAAAAAAAAGTTTCTAAAAATAGTACTCAAAAGAAAAAAAATGACAAGTTGCATGAAGTTTAAATCTGCTCCACAATTGGAAAGAAAAGATGTGGAGAAAAATAGAAGGAATAAGATGAAGAATCTCTATGATCACCTTCATTCCTTGCTCCCTACGTCTAAGGTTTGTTTTTAAAATTTATTACTAACACTGAATTCATTGAGGTTTCAAAATTACGAGTTCAAAATATAATATACTATTATTATTAAAATTTTGATATATATATATATATATATATATATATATATATATTCATGTTTTGTATGTGTGTAAAGATCATTTGGTCTTAGCTAGCATCATGTGTATGCAAGCCGAAACAGATCTAGAGTGTGAGTTATGGGTTTGATCGAAGTTAATTAGTAGCTTCGGTCTAAACCCTATATTTATTAAAGAAAATTATATGAATATAGGTACAAATTATAAATTTGAAACCTAGACCTAGCCACTCAAAGAAGTAATTAGGATTAGAATTTTAAACTGTAACGACCCATTTTGTCGTTACTAAATAAACCATTCCTCAATATTAACTTGAGTCCAAAATAGCTATCATTTTGTTCATTGTGTGACCTCAAGCTTTTCGGCGAAGATTTTAGCCTTTCGATGTGTCTAGATAGACTTAAGCCTGATGAATTTAATTATTCATGAATACTAATATCAATCCTTTAATTTGGAAGTTCTTTAGATATTAATTAAGGTCGTACAATATCCTAGCACAAAGTTAAGTTGAAAATATTTTTTAACCAATAGAGTTTCGATATGGGTTTCTGTTAGGGCCAAATTCAAACGATCATATCTCCTAGAATATAAGGAGTTAGGGGTCCCAATACCCACCAAATCAAAGATCTATGAGTCTTCTTTCCAACGCAATAAACCGTTCGTCAATCCGAGTTTAGAATAAAAAGTTATGACCATTTTACTGAACACTGTCCGGGCTGAAACGGGAATTCACTGTAGCGAAAATTCTGGTGGTATTTAAATCATATTTAGCCGATTTTCAGGTCCAAAACTCCAAAACTTCATTTCCCAACCCTAGAGAGGTGATTTCCCAAGGTTTAGAGTGAAATTTCTTCATTGAGGTAAGTTTTTCCATCATCTTCTTTGTCTTTTAATCCATTAACATCTTAGAATCCTTAGAAAGACCTTCAATGGTGAAATTTTGGGTTAGAGCCTTTAATGGTGTATTTTTGGGAAAAACTTATGGGTGTTCTTAATATCACCTAGAACTAATTCTAGATTATAAATTAATGATTTCTAGTATGAACTTGGTAAACTAGATTATGTATTTTGTTGGTTGGAAATCTTGAATTCCATAAAGATGAGACCTTTAGCATAAAAACTCCATTAATGGAGATGGGTTAAGTTTGAAAGAAGTAGTTAATAGTTAATTGACCTTGGAGAATGATATAAACCTGGAATTAGGGTAGAATTAGTGGGTTTTAAATTTCCAAAGATATTTATTTAAAGAGTAATTGATTAATTACTCTTATAATTGTTTGATATTTAGATGATTGATCATTCCGAAGCATGAAGAAAGGGAATGAGCATCCTTGACATGACTTGTTGATTCAAAAAAGCTTGGCGTCCAGGTAGGCTAGGTTAATGAGTAGAAGACTGTGTTATTTCATATTTTCATAATTTATAATTGATGGGAGAAAGCATGTCTAGGCCTGCAGACATGGAGTTGAGGTGAATAAAGACATAAGAACTTTACTTTAATCCCGAAAACTATGTTATTGATTGATTATGTGATATTTATGATATTATGTGTTATGTGCCCGAAAGGGGATTGGTGTGAATGAAGTATGTGGACATGATGTTTCTTAGTTGTTCTAGTGATGAACCTAATTGAGTTATAAAGGTTTAAGTTGCATATTGTGCCATGATAATGGTGAGGCCTAAGGGATAGATGACTTGAATCATTGTGTGCATTGTATTATGCGGAGAGAGGTAAAGAATAATGATAAGGTTGAATATGCTAGTTATGGGTGGTGATGTTAGAACCCAAGTTGTGGTATTTGAGTAGGTTATGATTTAATTGGAGTTTAGACTCGATTTAATTATGTGTATGCTCCTAAATTGGATGTTGGTGGATTGGTCTTCGGACACACTTGAATTTGATGATGTTTGAATTGTTGACACTTGTATGAATAACTATTGAGAGTTGAACTTGATTGAATTGCCTTATGATTATAAGTGTACTTGAAAATTTAGTATGTCGAGTTGTATCCTGAGAGATAGTGTGAATTTGATAAAATATACATAATATGGTTATGGAGGATCGGGTACCACGCCGGTACGGATATGAATATTGATATTACTTATTTATGGAGGATCGGGTACCACGCCGGTACGGTACATGGACTTAGATTGTCCCCTGCAGGTCATGACTAGTTGGGCAGAAATAAGTCCCTTAGCATGTGTGTACAGACTATTGTTGATAAATGAAAAATCTTGATTCATAATGATAATGTGATTGAAAAGAATGCCTTGAGTAAAGAAGGCTTGTGATATACCTTTATACAGGTTGAAAAGTGAATGATGAATATTTATTAAGAACAGAAAAGTGGAAAGATTGTTAGTAGCAATGTGGCCGACGTTAAATTTCAGTATTGCTATAAGACGTGATTGGATCGGGTGCCACGAGCCGGCATGGTAATATTAATAATAAAGGAATTGATAATGAAGTGATCTAAAGTGATGAATCCAATGAATAATCTCAAAGAAACAATCCCAAAGTTTCAATAATTGAATTAATCTTTCTCCAAGAGTATCTATAAGGTTTGCTAATGAACCTTGAGTTCTCTTGTGTGTTTTACTGAGATGTGATTTGATTTGTATTCCCTGTTTGATTGTATCCTTGAGATTGATTGTGTGACATGTACTTGAAAAAGTGGAACTCTGTGCTTACTTGCTATATGTTGGTCGACTTACTTTATTTATACTTGGTGTGATCTTGGCTTATCCGATTGACTAGTTATTATTCTTTAATATTATAAGAGAGTGTTTGGTTGTTAGCCCGAGAGTTTAGTGTGAGTTATCTATGATTATTGGGTTGATTCTATAGATGTGGATAATGGAAACGGCAACGTGAATAAAAGGGTGATAGTGATGGTTTAGTGTTAGATTGTGGTGGATGGTGTGAATTAGTGAGGCTAGACTATGCTAGTGGTGAATATAATCTCATTAATAGAGTTGGAAAATTGTAAATTATATTGGCAAAGTGTTATAATGATATTACAGCCTTAGTAGAATTATACTCTATTAAGATGTCATGATTTCTTTTCTTTGATTCTATTTTATGATTATGTGGACTAACACTGGTCGGCCGATGATGCCTACCAGTACGTGTGTTTGTACTGACCCTACTCTTCTACATCCCTTATTGGGGTGTAGACTGGATGCAGGTTAGTTTGCAGTTACTGATCAATGGCGATATTCAGCACTAACTTCTGCACTTCCTTCCTGGCAGATGTTAGAGTCTTTGTGTTATTTATTTTATTGTCAATCTATTCTGTAATAGGTAGCTCTTGTACATGTCTGACCAGGTCTTGGGGTAGTGAAGGACAGTTGTAAGAAGTTTTTTGAAAAATTTATTTATTGGTGTTTAATTTACTTTGTTATATTTAATTCAGTATTCTCTTAAAAACAGAAGTCTTCCGCATATTTTTGGTTGGGTAATAAGGGTTCTCCTAGCTACTTAGGATAGCGTAGGTGCCCGCACGGTCCGTTTGTTTGGGTCGTGACATAAACCCATAAGTTTCAAATCTTGGCGATCCGTCTCTGCATTCATGTATATTTCTTCTAATACACTATTTATACAATTGAGTGTTGCAGGAAACGATGACAGTGCCTGATCAAATAGATGCAGCAGTGAAGTACATAGAAAGCTTGAAAATGAAACTGGAGAAGAACAAGAAGCACTTGGAAGAATTGAAAATGGGCACAAAGAGGACCCAATCACTCAATGCAACTAATGAGCCCGGACCAAGCACAAAGTCACCAACTCAGATTGAATTCCATGAAATGGGCTCAAACATGATCATGGTTTTAATAAGTGGTCTTGATAATATAGCCACTTTTAATAACATCATTCGATTATGTCATGAGGAAGGTGTTGAAGTTTTGTCTACCAGCTTTAAACTCAATGGAAACTCTACACTGCAGATTTCTCATGAAACTAACGTAATGATTCTAAGAGTATGTTTGGTAATGAAGGAAAATATTTCTTGGAAAACATTCTAACGAAATAAATTGGAGTTTGGACATGAATAAGTTGATAGTTGAAATAAAATAGTATTTGAAGTTAAGTTAAAAAATAGTATTTGAAAGTTGAAGTTATTTTTGGCCGTGAAAAAACAGTTGAAACGGAGAAGAGGGTCGATGGGAAGTTAAACAAGCAATTCTTTTTTTTTCTTTCTCGAAAACCTGAATATGAGGGCAATGGCGGACCCAAGATTTAGGGGTCATGGGTGGTCCAGATGTTCAGTAGAACAACAATAGTCATTGATAGATTCTCAATCAAGAAAGTCAAAATATAATAAGTGTTTGTTTTGGTAGCTATTGGGCAAGTTGGGAAGTTCATGTCCCAAGTCCCTCTAACTTGTTTGATTAATCGGGCTATGTAACAAACCCGAATTCCAATACAAACACAGAATGTATTTATAATCATTGAACACAAATTACAACGTAGAATTCAAACAATAAAGTAATAGCAACACAAATTAAGAAGAGAATAATAGAGTAAGAAGGTAATCAGAAGGGGATGAATTAATAGAACCTAGAAGGGAAATGAGATACAACAGAAAGCCAAAGCTGACATAATTTTGTATGAACCGTTCTATCTAATTCCAAGTCCTATTTAACCAATTGATTATTGGGCCTGAATCCCAAATAAAATTCTCCCACATTTTAGTCGACCCAACAATTCCAACCGGATCAATCTCATTCACCCCTTCCGACCCTTAGGCACATATGTAATCAGTTTGGTTCACAACAGGCTACATGTTCAAAGATGAACAAATTGTCTTTGGTTTCATTTAATATAATGATGATGACATGCATGTGGAGGGGACCTCTTTATCTAGTATCATATAATGTGTTAGACGATTCTATTGATAAACAAACAATTATTTGAAATTTTGATATATTTATAGACAAACGAGTCCCTCAGTTTCTGATGTTTTGTTGGCAGAATTATTATTCATCAAAAAAAAATATTTCTACCAAACAGGAAAAATTAACTTTTATTTTTGGGCGGAAGTAAATTTTCTTCATAATATCTCAACTCTTAACCTCATATCACTATTTCAATCAACAGCTAAACACTGCTATCAATCTTTATAAATATACTCAAAACATTCATTAAACACTATTTTGTTTTTCTGGAGTAATATTATTATCAATTTTTAATACTAAATATTATTTGTTCTGGAAAATAACTTCCCTCATACGAAAAATACCCTAAGTTACCAACTCTTTTCAAAATAAACTCAAACTAGATTTGTTTAAACTAACATTTAATATCTGATCTATTAATTGGGTGCAGATAAACGAAAGTTCAACAATGGAATTTAAAGCTACAACTTTGTGTGATAAGATGAAGGAGTTGATATGTGGACCATCTTGCAACAGTGATATGGAATCCCAACTTCATTTATGGGACTACATAATTGAATCTGATGCATTGGAGGTATTACCAGCTCCAAGTCATGCGAACATGAACAGTAGTTACATGCAAAATATTCAAGAAACTCCAAGTCAAAATGCATACATGCACGAGAATTACATGCAAAATATTCAAGAAACTCCGAGTCAAAATGGATACATACACAACAATTACATGCAAAATGTTCAAGAAACTCCAAGTCAAAATCCATACATGCAAAATATTCAAGAAACTCCTGACTTTTTGTGAAACTCAAAATAGCTCCTTATTCAAGATGAAAACAATTGAGATGAAAATTTCATTTTCTAGTGTAGTATCTTGATTCATGTAGATGTATATTTGCTATCAGCCTCAATTATCCTTCAATTTTATGATTGGAATAAGAAGTTCTCTTTGCTTTATTTCAACTGTTGATAATTAGTAAAGTTTACAAATTATGAGTGTTTGATATGAAGGAAAATAGAGAGATAAAAAAGATGCAGGGTCGTTTGTCAGCTTGGCTAGTCAAGCATGGGCTAATTCATAGATCTTTGGGCTTTGATTACCAAGGAGTAGAGACTGTTCGGGGGGAGTTATTGTCTATCGTTGGCCTCTATTTTTTCAAATAAAAAAAAAAATTAAAAAAATCGTGAAGAATAAGTGGTCTTATTACTTCTTTCTCGAAGTTGGCAGGTAATGAACAAACATATCGTCTCAAAAGCACTATTTTAGGCAAATACAATGAAAGTGAAGGTGGGTTATGTTGGGAAAGGCAAGGGCACTAACAATAGTGCACGACAGGGTAGCAGCGGAAGAATACCCAAGTCTAAACTTTCCCTTTCAACTTGAACCAAGAGAAGACAAACAAACCCAAGCACAATGATAATAAGGCAGCAAATATATCAACCAAAACAGATAAGCAAGGATAAAATAAACCAATCACACGAGACACCAGATTTACGTGGAAAACCCTTCAGTGTGAAGAGTAAAAAACCACGGGACCAAAAACCTCCACTATAATCATCAAGAGTTACAATAATGTTCTCCAAAATGGCCACCAAATAAATGCCAAACAATGAGCAACACTACATAAAGCACAACACCAAAAACTAGAGAATTAAAGAAGCAAAAATCCGAAAACGCAGTTACTGTTCACGGATGCAAAACTGGAGCTGCAGGGCACCAAATCCAACTCTGTCAGTTCCTAATCAAAGATTGAGATGAGAGGAACAAGCTGTCCAAAAATCAGCTCAATCGGATAAGAAACGAAGCGGGAATCGCAATTTGAAGTTGGCAATTTAGTGCTGAAATTGGGTGCGAAAATCTGCACTTTCTCTCTATGTGTGGCTGCTGATTTCTCTCTTTTGTGATTGAAAATAAGACCTAAAAAGGTCTATATATATGCCCCATAGAATTGGGCCTATGAGCAAAGTGGGTTGGTCCAAATTTGGGCTTTTATTTATCCACATAGGAAGGGAAAAAGACCCATAACCCAACAATTCTCCCCCTCACAACTATGTGGAGGAAACCGCCATCCCGGCGATCATGCAACAATCTTCAAACTTCCCTCTTGGCAAAGCTTTAGTCATCATGTCGAAACCATTATCATCTGTATGAATCTTCTCAAGTTCAAGCAACTTAGAATCCAACACATCCCGAATCCAATGATATCTCACATCAATGTGTTTAGACCGACCATGAAATGTAGAATTCTTGCCAAGATGTATAGCACTTTGACTGTCGCAATAAAGCACATACCTCTCTTGAGCACAACCAAGTTCCCCCAAGAACCTCTTCATCCAGAGCAACTCTTTACAAGCTTCAACGGCAGCAATAAGCTCAGCTTCTGTAGTAGATAGAGCAACACATTTTTGCAACCTAGATTGCCAAGACACAGCTCCCCCTGCAAAAGTAACCAAATACCCTGAAGTAGACTTGCGAGTATCAACATCACCAGCCATGTCTGAATCAGTATAACCACAAAGAATAGGCTTTCCTGTACCAAAACACAAACTCAGACTAGAAGTGCCACAAAGATATCTCATAATCCACTTCACAACATTCCAATGCTCTCTTCCCGGATTAGAAAGAAAACGGCTAACAATACCAACAGCATGAGCAATATCTGGTCTTGTACAAACCATTGCATACATCAAACTACCAACGGCTGAAGCATAAGGAACTTTCTTCATGTCTTCCTTCTCTTCATCACTAGAAGGACACTGCTTCGTGCTCAATTTGAAGTGCATAGCTAAAGGTGTATTGACAACCTTAGCCTTGTCCATGTTGAACCTGCGAAGTACTTTCTGAATGTACTTCTCTTGTGATAACCACAACTTCTTGGCCTTTCTGTCACGGACAATCTGCATGCCAAGAATCTGCCTTGCTGGTCCTAAGTCTTTCATAGAAAAAGACTTACTCAACTCTTGCTTCAACTTCTGAATCCTGCAAGCATTATGACCAACAACAAGCATGTCATCAACATAAAGCAACACAATAATAAAGTCACCATGAGAGAATTTTTGCACAAAAACACAATGGTCTGAAGAAGTCTTTTTGAAGCCTTGCTGACTCATAAAAGAACCAAACTTCCTGTACCACTGCCTGGGAGCTTGTTTCAAACCATACAAGCTCTTCTTCAATTTGCAAACATAATTCTCTTTTCCCTTGACTTCAAAACCTTCCGGCTGCTCCATATAAATTTCTTCATCTAAGTCACCATGGAGAAAAGCAGTTTTAACATCCATTTGCTCAACCTCTAAATCTAGACTTGCAGCCAAGCCTAAAACCACACGAATGGATGACATCTTCACAACTGGAGAGAATATCTCATCAAAATCAACTCCCTTTTTCTGGTTAAAACCCTTCACAACTAATCTAGCTTTGTACCGTGGAACTGGATTACCATCTTCATGTTTCACCCGAAAAACCCACCTATTTTTCAAAGCTTTTCTGTCTTTAGGTAGCTTAACCAAATCAAAAGTATGATTATCATGCAAAGATTTAATTTCATCTTCCATAGCATCAAACCACCTTTCTTTTTCTTCACTTTCCATGGCCTCATCAAGACTCTCAGGTTCTCCCCCGTCAGTCAAGAGTACATACTCATTGGGAGAATAACGAGATGAAGGTATTCTCTCTCTAGTAGATCGTCTGAGAGAACTCTCTGGAGTATCAATAACATTTGGTTGCTGATCAACCACATCAACTTGTACTGGAGCATCAACATCATCATTCTGAACATGATCACCATCTTCATTATTAACTTGATTTTCATCATTATGAAGATTTTCTTCATGTGCAATAGTCAAAGGAACTGGATCAACATCAACTAGGCTCTCACTACTCTGAGAAACAACTTTCTCAGCTTTGTCAAAATCTTCAATTGTTTGGTCTTCAAAGAACACAACATCACGGCTTCTAACAAGTTTCTTCTCAACTGGATCATAGAAACGATAGCCAAATTCATCCTGACCATAACCAATGAAGATACACTGCCTAGTTTTAACATCCAACTTTGACCTTTCATCCTTAGGAACATGCACAAAGGCTTTACACCCAAAGACTCTAAGATGATCATAAGAAACATTCTTACCGGACCAAACTCTGTCAGGGACATCACCATTCAAAGCAACGGTAGGAGATAAATTGATAACATAAGCAGCAGTATTAAGTGCTTCTGCCCAAAAAGAATCTGGCAGCTTAGCATCTGAAAGCATACATCTAACTCTCTCAACTAGAGTTCTATTCATCCTCTCTGCTAAACCATTTAACTGAGGAGTCTTTGGAGGAGTTTTCTGATGCCGAATACCTTGCTCTCTGCAATATCTATCAAAAGGACCAATATATTCACCACCATTATCTGAGCGGATGCATTTTAATTTCTTCCCTGTCTGTCTCTCAACCAAGGCCTGAAAACCCTTGAACACATCAAGTACTTGATCCTTGGACTTCAAAGGAAATACCCAGAGCTTGCGAGAATGATCATCAATAAAAGTCACAAAGTAAAGTGCACCACCATGAGACCTTACCTTAAAAGGACCACACAAATCAGAATGTACTAACTCCAGCAAATCAAGCTTTCTTGAAGGCGGATGACTCTGAAAAGAAACTCTTTTTTGTTTACCGGCTAAGCAATGAACACATCTCTTCAACTTTGCTTGTTTCACTCCAGAAAGCAAATTTTTCTTAGCCAAACTGTCAATCCCCCTCTCACTCATATGACTCAGCCTTCTATGCCATAACTCTGATGAAGTATCATTCTCCACCAAGTTTACTGAGCCTCTAGAAGTGGAGCCCTGAAATACATACAAGTTAGACAACTTGTCACCACGAGCCACAACCATTGAACCTCTAGTAAGCTTCCACTGGCCAGCACCAAGGGTGTTAATATAACCCTCATCATCAAGGTTCCCTACAGAAATCAAATTCAGGCGAACATCTGGGGCATGCTTGACATTATTGAGAACAAGTTTGGAACCATTATTACTTTCCAAACAAACTGTGCCAATGCCAAGTACTTCAACCTCATCATTATTGCCCATTTTCAACATCCCAAAATTACCAGGAGTATAAGAAGAAAATAATTCCTTCTTGGGCGTGATATGAGAAGTAGCACCAGAATCCACAAACCAACTAGACTCATCACGAACAAGATTAATGGCATTTTCACCACAAGCAACAAGAAGATCATCATTAGTAACAACAGCAACACGATTCTCATTATCGCCTTCTTTCTTTTGTCGTCTCATATCTCTTTTATGCTTGTAACAATATTTCATGATATGCCCATTCTTGTGGCAATAGTCACATGTGATATTCTTGTATTTGGACTTGGATTTGCTTCTACTTGTACCTCTGTCATTTGGACCTCTGGACTTGCTTCTCCCCCTATCTTCAGTAACCAAAACATCGGAGTGTGAAGCTGAAGAAGATGAGGCCTGAGATCTTCTTCTCATCTCTTCATTTAAGACACCACTCTTAGCATATTCCATAGTTACAACACCACTGGGAGCAGAATTAGTCAAAGAAACTCGAAGAGTTTCCCAAGAGTCTGGCAGAGTATTAAGAAGCCAAAGTCCCTGAATTTCTTCATCGAACTTTACACCCATTCCGGACAGCTGGTCAAGGACACCCTGAAAATCATTAATATGATCAGAAATAGGACTGCCCTCTTTGTACCTGATATTCATCAACTGTTTCAACAGGAACAACTTGTTATTACCAGTCTTCGAAGCATACAGTGTCTCGAGCTTGTCCCATAAACTTCTGGCATGTGTCTCATTTACAATATGATTTCTAACATTATCTTCAACCCATTGTCTAATATAGCCACAAACCTGCAAGTGCTCAAATTCCCAATCCTCATCTGTCATGGACTGAGGTTTATTAGAAGCAAAGACAGGCAAATGCGTTTTCTTGACAAATAGGAGATCTTTCATCTTGCCTTTCCAAGTATGATAATTACTACCATTCAAACACACCATTTTGCTCATATTTGCCTCCATCATTCAAATCGACAATCAACAACAACCTACGCTCTGATACCACTTTGTTGGGAAAGGCAAGGGCACTAACAATAGTGCACGACAGGGTAGCAGCGGAAGAATACCCAAGTCTAAACTTTCCCTTTCAACTTGAACCAAGAGAAGACAAACAAACCCAAGCACAATGATAATAAGGCAGCAAATATATCAACCAAAACAGATAAGCAAGGATAAAATAAACCAATCACACGAGACACCAGATTTACGTGGAAAACCCTTCAGTGTGAAGAGTAAAAAACCACGGGACCAAAAACCTCCACTATAATCACCAAGAGTTACAATAATGTTCTCCAAAATGGCCACCAAATAAATGCCAAACAATGAGCAACACTACATAAAGCACAACACCAAAAACTAGAGAATTAAAGAAGCAAAAATCCGAAAACGCAGTTACTGTTCACGGATGCAAAACTGGAGCTGCGGGGCACCAAATCCAACTCTGTCAGTTCCTAATCAAAGATTGAGATGAGAGGAACAAGCTGTCCAAAAATCAGCTCAATCGGATAAGAAACGAAGCGGGAATCGCAATTTGAAGTTGGCAATTTAGTGCTGAAATTGGGTGCGAAAATCTGCACTTTCTCTCTATGTGTGGCTGCTGATTTCTCTCTTTTGTGATTGGAAAATAAGACCTAAAAAGGTCTATATATATGCCCCATAGAATTGGGCCTATGAGCAAAGTGGGTTGGTCCAAATTTGGGCTTTTATTTATCCACATAGGAAGGGAAAAAGACCCATAACCCAACAGGTTAGGGGTAGGGAGATCAAGCTAGGGTGCAAAGTCGGGGCTCGGGGTTCTTTCGGGATGGAATTTTTGATCAAAATAAATCATTTTTTAAATCAATTCACCAAAGTAATATGTTTTTTGAAAATTTTACAAAACTAGTATAAACGTTGTTGGCAGTAACGTATTAGGTTTTAAAAAAATTAACGGACCACAAGGAACAACAGATGGCGTTAAAGTAGGAATCGTTACTGACAGTACCAACAGTAACGAGACTCTGCAACTCTGCCATATCAGACTCTGCAGAGTTGATTTTGGCAGAGTTGCAGAGTTTCGTTACTGTTGGTAACGTTTTAAGCCAAAAAGTTACTGTTAAAACCTAAAACGTTATTGCCAACAACGTTTATACTAATTTTATAAAATTTTCAAAAAATATATTATTTTGGTGAATTAATTTAAATTATGGCTTATTTTGGTCAAAACTTCTCGGGGATGAGAGAGGTGGAGGGGGCAGATTGTTAGGGGTGCCAATGGCGGCACGAGGGGAACGTGGCCGAGGGAAGTGGGAGGGTGCAGTGTTGAGGCTGGGAGGAAGACGATCAAACATAAAACATTACTACTTTTATTGTTATTCATAGTTTCTTCCACTTCTTCGTAACTCTATATCCTTTACTAGTAGTACTTTGATTCAATTTACTCATGTTACATAGTTGGAAATTTCAAAATTCTAACTGCGCCGCGTAAATTAGGATGGAATGAATACTCTCTGTCAAATAATACTTGTCCACTATACTAAAAATTAGATGTCCAACAATACTTGTCCAGTTTGAAAAATTAATGAATAATTTATCTTTTTTTACCTATTTTATTCTTGCTATTAAATATTATTCATCACTCAATGTATTTTTTAAGACATTAAATTTATTATATTCAAAGGATGATATAGTAAAATTATTTTTATTATTTATTATTTCTTAACATGTATGTCAATTTAATAATGGATAAGTATTATTAGACGGAGAAAGTAATAAATTAGTTGAGACTTGTAAGGCTTATCCATGTAAAGAATGACAGAAATATCGAGGAAGGATGAAATACTATAACAATGGGAGGCAACTAGGCCCGACTAGGGCCAATGGATCCTTATCATGTTTTTTGTTTGTACTTGGCACACTTTTCTGGTATTATAATGTGAAAAATAATATTTTTTTTGAGAGAATAATTTAAGATAATTTATAGTCATACAAATCACAAATTTTATTTGTTTTCTTTTCTTTATTGAATTCTCACATCCAATATAATTAAATACTATTTTCTCCGTTCACTGTTATACTAAAAATAATTTTTCATATTTTACTTCAACAAAAATAATTTTTTTTCATATTTTATCTTTAACCTTAATTACTTATTGTGTATCTAAGACAATAGATCGATCAATATGAGTATTATGGTAAAATATGCATATTATTCATTACTTCCTCGTTCATTTTTGTTTGTCACGTTTTACTTTATGAAAGTCAATTTGACTAAATTTTAAAGCTAAATTGAAGTAAATTAGTTTAATATTTTAAATTTTAAATTTAGTTATTCAAAAATTATACGAAAAGTGCTATAAATTGTAATCCTTCTTATATTAATATAATGAAAAATTATAATTTAAAATATTAATCAAAGTTCATACAGTTTAACTCTCGAGAATAAGTAAAAATAAATAAAGGAGTATTTCTTAAGAAATGTACAAAATTCAACCATAACAAATAGTAAAAGTGGACTAAAAAAGTACCATATGAGTTAAAACGGAGAGAATAATATTTAGTCACTTTCCTAGTAAATAAGTCAATTGAACACAATGTGAAATTCTAAACACATCTCAAGCGCCGAAATGGCTGTTTCACATTGGATAAGGAGTTTCCTTGTCCAACATTAGTCTCAATTTGTACCTTTTCCTTGTCCATTTGCAATACCACGTAGTCATTTATTTGGATTTATTTGTCATTATTTTTTTTAATTTAATTTCTATTTTTATTTATCAATTTTAACAAATAAAAAAAAACAATTTTTTTTCATATTTTATTCTTAGCATTAATTATTTATTTTTCAAATTATTTTTCAATACCTATTACTAAACATCAATTAATAGGGGCAATATGATAAAGTCGCTATATCAATCATTATTTTCTTAATAGGTGTGTCAAATCAACATGTGACGAGTAAATTTGAACGGAGAGAATAAATTGTTGAATGGGAAATTTCCTCATGCACAATATTCCTAGGGAATTTCTCATGTTATGTTTTTTTTGTCAATCAAATGGACTGGACCAGTTAGGGGCAAACATTTTAAAAAAGGTGCATGAAGTCGTGATCTTTCCATAAAATTAAGTATTTATGTATATATTTTTTAAAATTAATAAAATATTATTTGTTGGCGCTCAAGCTACACGAAGACTAAATAGTTCACTTGGTTAAAGATTGAGTAATTTACTATGAGGATTAATTAGGGATCAATTCCTACTAAATACATTTTTCCTTATATTTTTTTAAGTGGTGTACTCATGTTCTTAAAATCCCAGAATCTCCTCTGGACCTAGTAATCTTAAGTAGGCGTCTGTTTCAAAGTGAAAATATAGAAAAAAGTAATTTTTGTTTTCAAAGTGAAAAATGATAGTATTTGAAAATTAGAGTTGTGTTTCGCCATGAAATAAACTAGAGTTGCTTTTGAATATTTATGACTAATTTGGAGTGAAAAAACTGAAAACATCTTTTTGTTATTTTTGAATTTTTTGAAAAAAAATAAATAAAGTGAAAACAAAATTTTTAGGAATTTCATAGCCGAACGTGTGAATTTTTTTAAAAATTTTCATGGCCAAAAACTTAACTATCTTAGCCGAAACTGACACATTGATTTTTCTTTCAGAGTCACTCAAACTTAACATACTCGAATTTGAGATATCTAAATATACATATTTCAAGTGTTGGAGTGTTTAATTGTTAGTGAAAATCAAGCTTAAGTAGTTGCTTATATTTTATGCTGTCAAATTAGTTATCATATATTGCTTTTCGATTAATAATTCAATTAATTTTTAAAATATTTAACTATTAAAATTATATACAATCATAGACCATACAAAAAAGTACCACAGCGCCGAAATGGCTGTTTCACATTAGATAAGGAATTCCTTGTCCAACATTAGTCTTAATTTGTACCTTTTCCTTGTCCATTTGCAATACCACATACTCATTCATTTGAATTTACGTGTAATTATTTTTCTAATTTAATTTTTGTTTTTACTTATCAGTTTTGATAAATAAAATAAAAATAATTTTTTTTTTCATGTTTTACTCTTAGCATTAATTACTTATTCTTCAAATTATTTTTCAATATCTATTACTAAACATCAATTAATAGGGGCAATATGATAAAATCGCTATATCAATCATTATTTTCTTAATATGTGTGCAAAATTAGCAGGTGACAAATAAATTCAAACGGAGTGAGTAAATTATTGGATGGGAAGTATCCTCGTGCACAATATTCCTAGGGAATTTCTCATGTTATGTTTTTTTTGTCAATCAAATGGACTGGATCAGTTAGGGACGAATTTATATATAAAAAAATACATATAAAGTCGTGGTCTTTTTGTAAAATTAAATATTTATGTATATATTTTTTAAAATTAATAAAATATTACTTGTTGACGTTCATGCTACACGAAGACTAAATGGTTCACTTGATTAAAGATTGAGCAATTTACCAAGAGGATTAATTAGGGATCAATTCCTACTAAATACACGAAGACTAAGTGGTTGCTTATGTTTTATGTTGTCAAATTAGTTATCATGTTTTGCTTTTCGATTAATAATTTAATTAATTTTTAAAATATTTAATTATTAAAATTATATACAATCATAGACTATACAAAAAAGTACTACAGTAACTGCAACTTTTTTCAAAAATTTCATAATTTAATTCTCAAGAAACAAGACTAACAACTAATTTGAAAGGGATAAATATGCCAAAAGAATCAAATTCTTATGTAAATTCAATTCAAATTAAATGTGCAAAGATAGAGTATGATCCACTCCACTAATAGAAAATGACCCAGAGGAGATAACAGGTGTTATTTTGAATAGTTCATAGCAAAATTTATTCATTTTTGCTTATTTTAGAGAATCGTTAGTAAGGTAAAAAATTTTTTGGAGTTATTTTGCAAGTTGAAGGATATTTTTGAATAAAAATCATAACAGAGTATAAAATTGATTCATTTTAAACAATTCGAAAACAAATTTAATTCTTTTCCATTTTCATCATATTGTGTAATGATGTTGAATTTTTCATAAAAAATGACTTTAGTAGGCGTTTGGACATGAAAATTAAATTTTTTGGAGTTGGAGTTGAAGTTGGAGTTGGAGTTATGTTTGGCCATGAAAAAAATTAGAGTTCTTTTTGACTTTTTGTGAGAGAAGTAGGAGTGAAAAAAGTGAAAACAAATAAAACTTGTTTTCACTTTTCCAGAATTTTTTTTTACTTTAGTGAAATAAGTTTTATGGACAAACACCACAAAATTTTATTTTTTTCACTAAAGTAAAATAAATTTCTGAAAAAAAGTGAAAAAAATTTATGGCCAAACGAGTCCTTAATCTCTCGTTTCAGAGAAATAAGTGGATCCAAGAGAGAGTAACATACATTACTGTATATGAAGCATCCTAGTCCTAGTAAATGCTCAAACACACCCACGTGTTTGAATTCAACTTATAAAGATTGAATTCAACTTATAAAGACGGCCAGATGCCCAGATAAAAACAACCTCGTTCATTTTTATTTGTCTATTTTAAATTTTACATATCTTGTAAAGAAATAATAATTCTTTAAAAATGATCATAGTTAGGGAAATAAGTAAGTAATGTTATAAATAGTAATGAAAAAAAATAATCATCTTTTTTGATATATTAAAAGTGACATGTAAAAGTGAAAATCTATTTTTGAAATGATACTAACAAATAAAAGTAAATGAAAAGAGTATACATTTTTTTAATTTCCCATCTGATATTTGATATTCGTATTAAAACACGATTATATTCAGATCACGCGTTGCAGGGCTTATTCTGATAACAGCGCTCCCAGCATGATTTTTCTCATACCTAAAATTTGAACACACAGACCTTATCTGATAAAGAGTGAGAGGACACTAGATATTTTATGTTCTTGTTGACCCCAATAGAAAACAGTTAGCCTTTGTAGAACCTATAAAAGGAGTGTTATTATAATAAATTATTTCATAAAATTAGGCAAAAGGATAGAAGAAACTACTGGAGAAAAAGTTTCTAAAAATGGAAGGTTACCTGAGGTCAAGTTCAGCTCCGGCAAGTCCAAAAATGGAAAGGAAAGATGTGGAGAAGAATAGAAGGAATAAGATGAAGAATCTCTATAATCAACTTTATTCTTTGCTCCCTAATCAGGTTTAATTTCTTTCCTTCTTCTTCTTCTCCTTCACTGCTCTCGATTTGAACTATATACAGGGGTGAATTTAAGGTATTGGGTGTGGGTTTTCGAATATCTAGTAACTTTTGTATATACTCTTTATTTATATTGAGAAATTTATTTGATATGTAAAAAATATCTGTTGGAAATCTAATAACAAAGTAATCAATATATATATATATATATATATGAAGGTTTGATTCCCCTTAACATATATAAGAAAGTTTAATGAAAACGTATAAACTTCAAATATTATGAATTAATCCTGAATCCACCTCAATTTATAAGTGATGAATGATAGAAAATTGTTATTTTAAACTTTATAACTTGAAAGTTTGAATTAGTCTCTCTCTCTCTCTTCTCACTTCACCACAATTAACTCTTTCTTATTCAGTGGCCGATCTAGTTAAGAAGTTGTGTGATTTCAGGCAAAGACAAATATATAGTTTATTTTTCGAGTTCAATCAATCAGTATGTAGTTTTCAGCTTAGATTGTGAATATAATTTGAAAAATCTACTACATATGTATGAAAAAAATAATAATTTGTAAACCCAATTGCATAAATGGATTAAGGGTCAGTACGTAATTTTAGTCAAGATCGTGAATATAATTTGAAAAATCTACTAAATATGTGTGTGATATATAATATGTGGTGAACCCAATTGCATAAATGGGTCAAAGGTTTGGTGATAAGCAAGGAATAACCAAAATTCATAAACTTCAATTTGTGGATCCCATTATGATTTGAGGTGAATCCCAGAAGCATTATTTGTGTGTGCGTGTGAGAGAGAGAGAAACTAATACGAAATTAAATAAATATTAAAATCTACACCTATAAACTTGAACTCGCGACCATTTTGAGCCACAATAAGTATAAAGTGACATAAATAAGCCACTCATTTAATTTGTAACCAAAATAGTCTACACGGAATAAAAAAATTCGTTTTACCATATTTTCTTAACGTCCCGTTAACTGACGGAAACAGTGAATAATTGCAAAGAAACGGAGTAAAAAGTTTCGGGTTACAAAATAGAAAACGGAGTAAAAAATTCCGTGTTTTTTTTTTTAAAAAAAATTAAAGTAAAACAAAACTATTTATTCCGTTTTTCAAAAAAAAATAATTTAATATTGAAACACGGAACAATTTGTTCCGTTTTAGTCCAAAAAACAATTTTTTTTTAATAAAGTAAACGATTCATGTGACCGAATGAAACTAGTCTGAGATTGATGTGTGGTGATTGTGTTGTTGTGGAAAGGCAGCTAGTTTTGCCTTCCCTGCACAATGAAGAACTTCGCTATTCTGATTCCCAACAGGTTTGCTATGTCCAACCAATCAGTTTACTTTAGTTATGTTCTTTCTTCAGTTAAGAACTCACATGATAGGATATTTATGGATTGGATTTTGAGTAAATTTTAGGAATAAAGATTTAGCTGAAGGAGAGAGGAAAAATAGAATGTCTCACTGTATATGTGTATATACTTGAATGGCTAAGGCGGCATACACCTTCCTGGAGTTTGAGGAACTAATAGGGAGGGTGGACCAAATAGATAAGAAATTGCGAGTATATTTTCTGACTATGATAGATGAGTTTTTTGGATTAAAACGGAATAAATTATTCTGTGTTCCAATATTTTTTATTTTTTTTTTTGAAAAACGGAACAAATAGTTCCGTTTTACTTTAATTGTTTTTTAAAAAAACAAATACGGAACTTTTTACTCCGTTTTCTATTTTGTAACCCGGAACTTTTTACTCCGTTTCTTGCAATTATTCACTGTTCCCGTCAGTTAACGGAACGTTAAGAAAATATGGTAAAACGGAATTTTTTATTCCGTGTAGCCTATTTTGGTTACAAATTAAATGAGTGGCTTATTTATGTCACTTTATACTTATTGTGGCTCAAAATAGTCGTGAGTTCTATAAACTTTAAAAAGTACAACGAGTTTAGTGGTAAAAACATAAAGATTGAACCTAATAAAATTATGAATCCTCCCATGTGGGAATGATCACTTGCTCTTAGCTAACGTCGTTTGTATTGAATTTTGCAGGAACCAATGACATTGCCAGATCAAATAGATGCAGCAATAAAGTACATACAAAGTTCAGAAATGAAATTGGAGAAAAACAAGATGTACTTGGAACAATTAAGGAGGATGAATAGTAGTATAAAGAGGAACAAATTATTATCCAACTCAACTAATGAGCCCAACCCAAGTACCAAGTCATCCCCTCATATCCAAGTCCATGAAATGGGTCCAAACATGGTCGTAGTTTTAATAATTGGCCTTGAAAATTTAGCCACTTTTAATGACATAATTCGATTATGCCATAATGAAGGTGTTGAAGTTGTGTCTAGTCACTTTCAACTTAATGGAAACTCTTTGGTGCACATTTCTCATGAAACCAAGGTTAGTATACGTAAAATTATTCTCCGAAAAACAAGTCATTTTCTGATGTATATTGGCAGAAAACATTTCAAAAAGTAAATTTTTCACGAAAAAGAGATAATTAACTTTCCATAAATTTTCACCAAAAGGAGAAAATGCTTTACCCGCTTTTGTTTTTCTAACAAACAAAAAAAAGAACTTGCTCCACTTTTGGACGAAAATCATTTTCCTTTACAATTTTCTCAACTCTTAAAATCATGTTAATACTTAAACAACACCGGAATATTATTATTAATCTTTTAACGCTCAAAAGTTTCATCAGGAGACTATCCGATTGGCTAACATTATAATCAATTTTAGTAATTATTATTTTTGAAAAAACATATTCCACGTCTTATTAATCGAGCACCAAAAAGCATTTTTTAGAAAAATATTTTGGAGAATTTGACTTCTGTCATATCAAACACACCCTAAATGACCACAGAAAATGGACATGAACAAGCAATTCTTTTGCATAAATTTATAAGAGTAAAAGCATGATATTTTGTAACTTTTTTTGTGTAGATCAAGAGAAGTTTAACAAATGGATCTGGAGCTACAACTTTGTGTGACAAGCTGAATGAGTTACTTTATGGATCATCTTGCAGCAATGATATGGAATCCCAGTTACAATTATGGGACTACGTGATTGAATCTGGACTAATTGAATTTGATGGACAAGAGTTATTACCAATACCAATTCAAAATCCTAGCATGTATAGCTACATGCAAAATGTTTAAGAAATTATTAGCTCTTTGACTCTTTTGAATTGAGTAGGTTTCAATAGTTTGGTTTGGCTCGTTATAAAATTTATAGAATATTAATTTTTCGATTATGCAATTTCTTATAATGAATTAGACTTTTCGAACAAGTTTCAATCATCTCGATTGATTTTTCTATTATTGATGATACAGTTTGATTACTTTTTTCTGTTTTTCTTAAGTTTCTAGTACGTAGAAGCTAGGACATGATAACATGTATACTTAATTACATAGAATTTTGACAAAACTCTTTGAACATTTTTACTATCATATAGAGCCTCTTTTACCATAATAAATGTGGACCCATTCGATCCACAAAACATCTTTCTTCTTGCTAAGGTTCCACAACATCTTGCACATCGCAACTCTGTTTCAGATATGAATGTTTAAGAGGTTCATGTCACCAATAGTCTTAGGTAAATTATTTTAGGTAAACATAGTTTATCCCAAGTTATGACTGCTTTTGGTGACATCAATCCCTTCTGTCCATAAAAATATCATGCAAATTCTTTCAACTATCTTCACTATCTTTTTAGGCAATAAGAATAGCTGGGATCAATAAGTTTGGATTGAGAGTAACACTGCTTCGAGAAGTTAGGAATTTTATCATGTAATGGCTGGTATTGAATTATAAAAAGCCTTTTGGTATTGAAAGACACATCGAAATATATATGGTAACTCGATCACCCTTAGGAATGTCAATGGTATCCAGTATTTGATTTTGTATAACTTGGTTTATCCCTCCAAATAAATGGACCATTTATGTAGATTAGTATGAAGGTTTGAAGCTTGGGAGAATTTAGAAAAATACTAGAATAAACTTTGAACTGATTGTGTATAGCCATAAAAGCAGGTTGTCATCAAAGTTGAGCTGGATGATCCTATTCGTGCACATCTTTGGTGAAAGTGAAACTTTTTGTCAATGTGCAAGTTTTTCATCAGTTTATTAAGGTATTCTATTCCTATAAGAAAAAGAAAAGAAGACATGAGGTCTTTTTACACAACGAAATTTTGTTAAATTCAAATTCATATGAAATTCGGATTATATTAAATTCATAATATATTAGTCCAAATAAATATTATGGATTAATATAATTGAATTAATTATTTAAGTCCAATAGATATGGATTTAATCAAAGTCCAATTTTTATTGGGCTAGTCCATTAATTTGGGCTACAAATGATAAACCCATTTTGCTAAGTCCAAGATGTCATCTTAATATAGATGCTCAATTGAACGCCACGTGTCAAATGATGTGGCATGCCAAGTCAAGTGAAGGAATCAATAGGATCATGCCACATATCAAAATGATGAAGCATGCCCAATCAAATCAAAGGCCAATGAAAATGCGACACATGTACAAGTTGACATGTTTCAACCAATCAAAAATAGTCATGTCACTTCAATCTGATTAGACGGAAAGAGTTTATACTTACCATGACTCTTCCCTTTCCACAAATATAAATAGGGATCTCATAATTCAGAAAAAGGACGAAGAATTCTAACAAGAAGCAAGAGGGAGCTCGTGGATCAAACACCACAGATTTCTCTACAAGCTACAAGTTCAAGTATTCAATCACTCAAGTTTAAATTTAACTCAAGATCAAGACGAAGAATTCTAACAAGAAGCAAGAGGGAGCTCGTGGATCAAACGCCACAGATTTCTCTATAAGCTACAAGTTCAAGTATTCAATCACTCAAGTTTAAATTTAACTCAAGATCAAGACGAAGATTCAAGATCAAGCTCAAAAGCCCTTGGATTTAAGTACAAGTTAAGATCAAGACCACCAGATTTAAGATCAAGCTCAAAAGCCCTTGAATTCAAGTACAAGTCAAGATCAAGACCACTAGATTCAAGAACAAGCTCAAAAACCCCTGGATTCAAGTACAAGTCAAAATCAAATCCACAAAATTGAAGATCAAGCTTGAAGGCCCTTGAATTTATATTTGAAAAGGCGAATAGGAGGATTCATAGAGATTGTAATACTCACATATTGAAATCAATAATACGATTGTTGCAATATTTTCTTGTCCCGATTATTATTTTCTCAACTCGAATTTTATTATCTAACAGTCTCCTTCCTCAAGCCCCTTTGAGCAGCAAATGGAGGAGTTGGAGTACAATTAGGACAATAGAAAAGTTCACAATATTAAGGCATGCCATTTAACAAACTAATCTGGAAAATGAAGACTAACAAAAACTTGCTCCGAAAAAATTCTCTATTAAATCATAAGCCTTTTGGAGGTTTATCTTCAACATGTATCTTGGCCGGAGAAATTCACCTCTAGTATAACCTTTCACTAGTTCTTGACTAAGGATAATGTTATCATATCAATCTTCCTGGTCTAAATGCTACTTGACTTCCACCAATAAGGTCTTCTATAATTTCACTCATTCTCTTAGTAATGATTTTAGATATGATCTTGTGCAACACATTATAACAAGAGATAGGTCTAAAATCTTAATAATGATAAGATGTTTTATCTTGTGTATTAAGGTGACTGAAGTACAATTGATAGGTTTATATAGGAATCCATTCTGAAAAATAAAACAACATCATATATATCATCTCCTATAGTTTTTCAGGTTTCCTTATAAAAAAATACATTGTAACCATCATTGTCAAGTGCCTTGTCATCATCGATACCTTAAATTGCTTCATGTACCTCAGCTTCGATAATGGGGACTATTAATTTTAACTGCTAGTTCCTGGTCCTTGTTGTTTCCTCTTTATTGTTGCAAGGAAGAGTGGTAGCTACTGATCTAGGAGCTATTTGTAAAACTGAATCACCTCTTGTTTCACTTTATGGTCCTTTGTAGCAGCCTACCATCTGTACTGATAATATTTTTGAAATAATTATGTGCCACCCTATTCTTCATAGAAGCATGGAAATAGGTGGAGTTTGAGTCTGCTAATTTAAGCCAATTAACTCTTGGTTTCTGTCTGAGAGCACTCTCATGTATAACATGCTATTTTTTCAGTTCTATCTTTAATTGAGTCTGTTCCTCAAAAGAGTTGCTTGTGATTGTAAACATGATCCATTTGAGCTTTGATCCCATTGAGTTTCTTTGATGCCTCCATAATCTTTGCTTCAATCCCTTTAAACTCTTGTGTGTGCAGCTTCTTCAGATTATTTTTCAAACATCTTAACTTCTTCCATATGAATTTTAAGGAATCTATAGGTGCATCTTCTATCCCGGTCATTCTTGACAGTTTGCTGAAAAATGGGGTGAGTGGCTAGACAATTAAAAAACTTAAAAAGGTTTAAGTCCCATGTCAGCTCTATCATCTAGTGTAACATATAGGGGTGAGTGGTCTGAGAATTGAGGTTACATCACAATGATCTCTTGTGTAGGCCATGTTTGTACCCAAAAAGAATTCACCACTCCTCTTATCAATTCTACTAAACACATGGTTGTTAGTCCATGTGAACTCTCTGCATATAGCTTTCAGTTCCATCATGTTAACTATGGTCATGAAATGGAGAAATCATCTACTTCATTAGCTTGTGTAGGAGATCCCACAACTCTATCCTCAATAGGTAGAACAACGTTGAAATCACTCATAACCAATCAGGGGCTACTCACCACATTTGCCATGTTTAACGGTTCATCCTATAGGGGTTTCCTATCATGTATTGTGTGCATCCTATAGACAAAAGTGAAGTAGAATATATTTTTTTTTATGTTGCATATATTTCTACCACCTTTCCATGAATATATTTTTCATGCATTTGTTCCAACTTAAAATCAAAGTACCTAGGGTTCCATAGCAACCATATCCTCCTTTGTTTGAAACTTTATTTATTTATTTATATTCTTCAAATTTAAATAGTACTGGAATATTTGAATTTAGGTAT
The DNA here is from genome assembly GCA_031232105.1 of Capsicum rhomboideum. Taxonomy (NCBI): domain Eukaryota; kingdom Viridiplantae; phylum Streptophyta; class Magnoliopsida; order Solanales; family Solanaceae; genus Capsicum; species Capsicum rhomboideum. The sequence goes on along the minus strand of CP124710.1, from coordinate 4,649,604 downwards.
AATACTTATAATAAATTTGTATTAAAAATATTTTAGTTATATATTCACTACGTGCATTGAAACATGCCTATAACATGTATAATATATTGAATTCAAAATGTATTACAATTGTTGTTTATTTTTTCCTCTTATTAATGATGTTAAAAACGTATTATATATACCTAAATTTCGAATGTTCAGATTCTATTCAAATTAGCTTATGTATTAATATATTAAAATTGTGTTAAAAAATATATTATATATGTATTTAGCTATTATTGGTAAGAAAAGTAAGGCTTAATATGTAAGTGTAAAAGATGTACTATAATTCGTAAATAAGGCTATATAATACATGGCTAAATTATAGAATTAGACAAACATCAGTGCCTGATTTATATAACCAAACCTAACTATAAAAAAATTATAAAACAACGCCTATCTTCTTGTATAAAGTGTGTATCTAAAGATACGCAGTACACAATTTCAGTCCTCAACCGATAAATACCGTAATTTTTTAAAATCTATGTTGCACCCTATAATTATGATCTAAAGCTCCGACATTTTTATGATTCATAATGCATTATCTATGTAAATTGACCCAACATCTATAACAAAGTCTTTGAATAGACAAGGTGGTGAACATAAATCCTTAGGAACTTGCCGTGTTATTTTTCTTTGCATGATACGTATCTTTCTATTTGAAATTCTAATTGTATCCGCCGAACTGAAGGTGCTTTTACACTGTGTGCTATATATTTACAAAGGAGTCTAATTCTTCTAATACTGACAAAGGAATTCAAATATTTGACTATATACAAGAAATATCAATCTAATATTATAATTCGCTTTATAATAAATTTGACTTAGGAGTAAGATGGAATATTTAGAAGTTTACTTTTTTTAAAAAAAAATAAATTCTATTTGGTGTCCAATACTCTTTTAAAAAAAAAAATAAAAAATTGGGGGTAGGGGAATGGAAATGGGGGAGGGGATTACAACATGGGGAATCGAACCCTCACCAATAAGGTGGGAGTTCTGGTAATTAACCAACTAAGCTACTAAGATTCCTCTGGTGTCTAATACGTCCAATACTCGTATTAGAATACGACTAATTTAAATTCGTGGTGTGTAGGACCCATTCGAAGGAAGTGCTCTCTATCAAGAACTTTTCGTACTTAGAGCTCGAAACCTAGATCTCTGATTAAGAGAGGAGCAACCTCATTCATTATCGCTGAACGGGATAAGGTTTGCAGATGCGATCATGAATCAAACTAGATCAAAATATTCAGCACTCGACGGATAAAGCCGGAACGTCGACCACAAAAGAAGGATGTCTTTGGTGGTAGAATTTTACTTCAAGGACTATATTCATATTTGTGTTTGTATTATTGAGAAGGATTCTCACGCCAATTATAAGAAGAATAACTCGGCTATATATTAATCTTAAATCAGATTGGATTAACAATTTTGTGTTAATCTATATGAATGAGCCTTTTATTTGAGTGTAATTAGTGTTGATCTATTATGTGTATATTAGAATTAACTGCTGTCTTAAATATATTTTATGTGACCCGCTGTTAATATATATTGCGTAATATTTATTTATGTTATATCTAATCAATGTCGATATATCCTCACAAGGTATGAGTAAGATTTGTGTACACTCCCACTCTATCCTTTTCAAAAACTCTATTTATGGAGTATATCGAGTATGTTATTATTATTGTTGTAACATCAATCTATTGTTATTATATGTATAAGTAATTATATCAATTTTTATTAAGTTAATAGTATTATATAATCATGCAAAAACATGTCGGCAATTCTTTAAATGTGGAGGAAAATATTTTTCAAATTAACTTTTTATATTTGATTGGTCAAAAAATTTAAGAAATTTTTTTTTACAAAAACAAGTTCGTTATCTTAAAACTGACGTAAATTTGTTTTAAAAAAAAAGTTTCATAAGTGATATTCCACACTAATTATTCCTCTCTATCTAGTAGTATTCGCGCAATCACTCAGATTATCTGGAAAAGGGTCTGATATACCCCTCGACTTTGTGATTTAGAGTTGATGTACCTCTTAATTGTTAAAAAAGTGGCTCACATAAACCTCTATCATTGCGTAAATGACCCAAATATACCTTTTCGGCTGACGGAAGTGAAAAAAAATTAATTTTAAGTTTATTTTTAGAGTTTTTATTAAAAATAAAATCCATATAAGGGTATATTTGACCCTTCTTGTAAAGTTGTGGAGTTTATTTGATCCTTCTCAGTTTTAACATATGAATCTTTTTTGCCTTTTTTTAATTCAATGGCTAATTTGAGTTATTATCTTGATTATCAAATTTATTTCTTCACTCATATTTTTATATAATCTACCATATATGCCCCCATTTTTTTATAGATACAAAAAATAAATTACAATATGGCCGCAAAGAATTTTAGTTTAAAATTTTTTGTTACTTTTTTCTGTTTTATTCCATTCAAACTTTTTTCTTTTCATTTTTCTTACTTTCACACTAAAGAATGAAGCAAAAAATGAAATATGAACAAAAAATCAGATAATAATAAGCAAATAGATTTATAAGGAAAATATTTAAAATCCAAATTAGTTGTTGAATCAAAAAAGTAAAAAGAAAATTCACGTGTGAGAAAGATCAGATATACTTCAGAATTTTGCGAGAAAGATCAAATCTCATGTATGGATTTTATTTTAATAAAAATAAAAAAAAAGTTAAAATTATTTTTTTTTCACTTGTGCCATCAAAAAAGGGTATATTTGACTAGTTTGTGTAATGATAGAGTTATATGTGAGCCACTTTTTTAACAAGGGTATACCAATTTTAAATCGCAAAGTTAAGGAATATATCAAACCCCTTTTTACTATATATATCAATGTTTTTGGAAGAATATTTTATGCTTACTTATATATCAAATATAAATAAGTATGAAAATCATTTATTTTTCAGAAACATATTTTTCTCCTGGGGTCGTTTGGTTGCTAGGGGTTAGTGTTGTATAGGTACTAGTAATGCGACCTCGAGGATTAATTATGTAGAATTTAGTTATACAAGATTTAGTTATTCATATATTATTCAGTTTATATTCTACTCTACATAAAATAATACATATATTCACTCATAACTTATACATACTTTTAGTTACGTGGGATTTTAAATTGTTAACCAGATATTACATTTCAAGGTGCTGAATTGTATATGCAAGTAGCAACTAAAATACTACTAGATACCATTTAATATATAAATAATTCACTTTCTAACCAGCAATCACACGATCGTCGAAGTTTCAAAATCTACTTGAACAATATTAATCCAAATTAGCTAAGATACCTAAAACTATTCAAAGTCATCGTTTGCTACCTGTTTGTTCTTGTTTCCTCACTGTAGTCTTTCACCCCCCACCCCCCACACCCCCACGCCTCCACCAAAGACAAGAAAAAAAACAAAGACTAAAGAATAAAGAATGAAACACACGTGTTTCTAGTCTTGTAAATATGTCTGTATAAATCTATGAAACTTTAAATTTTGAATCCATGTATTATTATAAATAAAAATATTTACTTTATTAAGTACTTAAAACAGTTAGTCGAGAATGATATATGTGATAGTTGTTCACTTTATTTGTCTATTTAAAATTTTTCACATTTCTTATGAGCATTTTTATCTTAATACTATATTAATTTTTTTTTTTTTTTAAAAAGCAGGCAGTCTGGTGCACTAAAGCTCCAGCTATGTATGTGGGGCCTAGAGAAGCGCGCCAGACTACAAGAATCTATTGTATGCAGCCTCACCTTACATTTCTGCAAGGGGTTGTTTCAACGGATTGAACCCGCGACCTCCCGGTCACATGGCAGAAACTTTATCAATTAGTCATATTAAGTAATGTTTAGTACTCCCTCCGTTTAAAAAAGACTGACCTATTTGACTTGGCACGGAGTTTAAGAAAATAAAGAAAACTTTTGAATCTTGTGGTCATAAATTAAAGTTGTGTCAAATGTATCAAAATGTCCGTTAATCTTGTGGTCTTAAACATGTCACGTGGAGAGTTGGAATTATAGTATTATCAAAAAAGGAAAGGGTTATTTTTTTTTAAACAAACTAAAAAGGAACTTAGGTCATTCTTTTTTAAACGGAGGGAGTATTAGATCTTTGAAAATGATTCAGAAAATAAGTAATTAATACTAAGGATAAAACATGAAAAAAAATAATTATCTTTTCTTTATATGTTAAAAGTGACAAATAAAAGTGAAAAAATTTAATTTTAAAATAATAGACAAGTAAAAATAAACGAAAAAAATACATGAGATTCTAATAAATATTTCTTCTTTCTTGTTTTTTTTCCTGCAGGGGGCATGTTCTTGTTGGCCCCAAAGGGACCCAGCTGACTTGATGGAATCTATAAAAGGAGTACTTGTAATAAATTATTGGGAACTAACATTTATATGTAGTTCCTCCAAATAGGCAAAAAAAAAAAAAAAAAAAAAATCACAAGAAACACCTAGAGAAAAGTTTCAAAAATAGTACTACTACTAATGGAAAACTGCATGAAGTCTAAATCAGCTCCAAAATTGGAAAGGAAAGATGTGGAGAAGAATAGAAGGAATCAGATGAAGAATCTCTATAATCAACTTCATTCCATGCTTCCTACTCATGCCTCTACTTCTAAGGTTTATAGTTTGTTATATAAATTTTTAGTACTGAACTTATTATGATTTAAAAATTACGAGTTCAAAATATATTAGTATTTTATTAAATTTTTTGATATTTTCATATTTATATTTCATGTTTCATATCAAAATACTGGGTTCAATTGAATCGTAGGTTGTGTGTGTAATGATATTTTGCATCGAAAGACTTAAAATTATGTTTAACTAATATTTCCACTCGGGACCTAACTCTTTCTGAATCAGTGGCGCATCTAGTTAAGAAGATATGGTTTCAGCTGAATATTAAATTATGAATTCGTGAATTTAAAAGTACAACGGGTTCATTGATAAAAACATAATGATCAAATTCTTAAAATTCTGGATCCACTTTTGTGCTAAATAAGATCATTTTTCTATTACCAATCCATCCATGCATGCATCCTTTTCTATGTTTCTCACAGGAATAATGATCATTTGCTCTAAGCTATCATGTGCATGCATGCTTGACCAGATCTAGAATATGAGATATGAATTCGATCGAACTTAATAGTTTTAGTTTAAACTTAATATTTATTTAAATATTAATGAATATGTATCCTTGAACTCACCTCCACTCAACAAAGAATTTCACATATGAACTCTCCTCAGGATTGGACTCTTTCTAACATCCCTTTCGACCTATCTTTCAAGACACATTCAACCAACCATAGACATCATGGGTGAGATATCAAAGTTGACCTCCTAGCTATTATAAGGTCAGATAGATGACTGACATTTAGAGATTCTTTGAATGTATCATTTTTGAGAACCTTCTTTGTCATGTCATGGTACTAAACTTCAAATTATAAAATCTAGAACCTAGAAATTCAAGAGAAATAATATGGGTTCAGACTAAAATTTTGAATCCATAAGATTCGAATATCGACTCTTACTCTGCATGCATGTGTATGTTTCTTCTAATACATCATTTACAAATTGAATGTTGCAGGAAATAATGGCAGTGCCTGATCAAATAGATGCAGCAGTAACTTACATAGAAAGATTGAAAATGAAATTGGAAAAGAGAAAGAAGCACTTGGAAGAATTGAAAATGGGCCCAATGGAGGCCCAATCACTCAATGCAACTAATGAGCCCGGCCCAAGCACAAAGTCAACCCCTCAGATCGAATTTCATGAAATGGGCCCAAATATGATCGTGATTTTAATAAGTGGTCTTGCTAATATAGTCACTTTTAATAACATCATTCGATTATGTCATCATGAGGAAGGTGTTGAAGTTGTGTCTACCAACTTTAAACTCAATGGAAACTCTACACTGCAGATTTCACATGAAACCAAGGTCAGTATATAAACATAAAATAGTAAGTATATTACAAGGGTATATTGAGTAATGATGGAAAATATTTTTTTGGAAATCATTCTACAAAATAAGTTGGTTTTTGGACATGAATCAGATGATATTTTTTTTAAAAAGTTATATTTGAAGTGAAATTGAAAAAAGTATTTGGAAATTGAAGTTGAGTTTAACAAAAAGAAAAAAAAAAAAACTCATCATTCCCTCATCTTGTCTATCCTAGAGGTCACTCCTACCTTGTCACATATAACTTTGATTCTAGCCTTATCTCTCTTAATATGCCCACACATATATATGGACATCCTTATCTCTGCTACCTTTATCTTCTGAAGTTGAAATAGTATTTGAAAATGAAAATATATTTGGAGTTTGTGAGTATCTCACAACTCAATTTAAAACGCAAATACTAAAAATTAAGGCCCGGGAAGTTAAAGAGTGAAAACTTGAAAAATTCCTGAAACCTATTCGTCAAGCTTCAAATTCCATGTTTCCAATTTAAAATTTGAACTAATGAACCATTTTATTATATAAATTAAACACTTATTTGCAATTTTAGAAACAATGTTTATGGACAAACGGGTTCGGGTTTCTCATTTTCTAATGTTCAGTTGGCAAAACTATTAATCAGTAAAAACATTTTCCACCAAAAGAGAGAAACGACTTTCATCACTATTGGGCGGAACTAAACTTCCTTTGTTTTTATATCTAACGCTTAGCTTCATATCACTATTTTAATTCATACTTAGGTGCTATTACTAATCTTTGACACTCAAAATTTTCATCAAGCACTATTCAATTTACTAGTAATATTGTTCTCAACCTTTAATAAATGTTAATTTGTTCCAAAAAATAACTTCCATCGTGCCAAACAACACCCTTAGTTATATCAACATTTTGTACTCTCTCCGTTCATTTTTACTTGTCATTTATTTCAAAAATAGATTTTTATTACCCTTAGCATTAATTGCTTATTTTTCAAACCATTTTCAAGATATAATAATACTAAACATCAATTAATAGGGGCAGTATGATAAAATAGCCATGAAAATAATTATTTTCTTAATGGATGAGCCAAGTCAAAATGTGACAAGTAAAAGTTGAACGGAGCAAGTATTTCAAACTCAAACTAGAGTTATTTAAACTAACATTAAATATCTGATTTATTTAAATGCAGATTAATGGAAATTCAACAATGGAATTTAGAGCTACAATTTTGTGTGATAAGATAAAGGAATTGATTTATGGACCATCTTGCAGCAATGACATTGAATCCCAATTATTACATTTTTGGGACTACATAATTGAATTTGATGCATTGGAGGTATTACCAACTCCAAGTCAAAATTCAAGCATGCAGAGTAATTACATGCAAAATGTTCAAGAAACTCCTAGCTCTATGTGGAACTAAAATAGTGTTTTTTTTTGTTTTTTTTTCAAAATGGCTACAATGGAGTTATAAAATTTCAATTCCTAGTTTAGTATCTTATTCAGGTGGATGAGCGTTTGCTATTATCTAGCCTCAAGTTTTTTGATTTTGGATTAGAATAAGAAGTTTTTTTTGTTGTTGTTGTTGTTGTTTCAACTGTCGATAATTAGTAAAAATTTACAAGTTATGTATGTGTTTATAATGAAGTTCCACAAAATTATCTTTTATGAAAGTCATATTTCCTTATTTGATAACTATTTAATGGCATCATCTCCATTTTATTTTTATTGAGTCCTACTTAATAAGAAAAGACAACTAAAAGTTAAACATTAAAGTGACTTTAAGAGGAACAATTTTGTAAACTTTAAAAGTCATTATTTATTTCTTAAACTCCGTGTCCGGTCAAAAGACGACACATAAAATGGAACGGAGGGAGTAATATTTTTTGAAGTTATCTTTTTTTTTTTTTTTTTTTTTTCTCTTCATAACTCTATATCATTTGCTAGTAATAATGAATTAATTGAGATTCGTAACCTCGAAAAATGACAGAAATAAACAAAATGTTATTAAAGACTGTCAAAACCAACCTCAAAACGAGTCGGAAAAAAAATCAACTTTCAGAGGTTGATTTTCACAAGAAAAAAAAAAAAGTAAAGAAACCAACCTTGGAGGTTGACGTTTTTAGTGTCAAAAACCAGAAATGTGGAAACCGACCTCTAAAGGTCGAATTTATAAAAAATATTACATATATATATATATATATAATAAAGTCGATTTTTTTTGTGAAAAAAATAAATATGAAGAGTATAAATTAAAAAAAAAATAATCAATGTCTTAAACAAACAAACATCAAGCGTCTATTGGCAGAAATATATTCTGCTTCTGTCAAGACAAAGTTCAATTTCCAGATAGTGTATTTTATAATTGTGTGATTTTAAAGAGGTCGATATCTTACAAAAAGTAAAAAGCTTAAAACTTGGCCTCATGAGGTCAATTTTTAGGTCGACTTTAACAAAAACCAATTTTTATGTCGATTTTTGCTGATTTTTTAGTAGTAAATCGAGCATTTATTGAACTACTAGAAAAGTGCCGACATCATTAGACTTTGAGTTGATAACCCAAACATCTTTATTACTTCCTCCGTTTAAAAAGAATGGTCATTTCCTTTTTTACAATACTTTTTTAAACAGAGGGACTATGTTTATAAGTTTACGTGGCACACTTTTTTCTAATACTCTCTTCGTTCGCTTTTACTTGTCACTAATTTCTTAATAATTTCTACTTTTACTTGTCATTTTTGACATATCAAGAGAAGATTTCTTTTTTTCTATTTTACCCTTAGCATTAATTATTTTTTCTCCAAATTAATTTCAAGACACAATGTAAACATCATTTAATAGGGGTAATATGATAAAATAATTATGTTATTAATTGTTTTTCTTAATGGGTGTGTCATCTCAATTTGTGACGAGTAAAACCGAAAGGAGGGAGTACTTCCCCCGTTATTAAATACCTGTCACATTTTTTGTTTGCACTTACCCTAAAAAAAATACTCCCTCTATTCGGATTTACTTGTCACTATTTTCCTAATTTAATTTCTATTTTTACTTGTCATTTTTGACAAATCAAGAAAAGACAAACTTCTTTTTTATGTTTTACCCTTAGCATTAATTTCTTATTCTCCAAATCATTTTTCAATACCTATTACTAGTCATCAATTAATAGGGGCAATGTGGTAAACTCACTCTATCAATCATTGTTTTCTTAATAGGTGTGTCATGTAAAAAAGTGACAAGTAAAAGCGAATGAAGGGAGTATTAATTAGATTGTAATTTGACTAAAAATTTTTTATTTATTAAATATTTTTTTAATATTTCTCACACTATATTAATATTTGACCATATTTATGACTAAGGATAAAAATGAAAACAAATAATTAATTATGTCTTGATTTTCTAAAATGACAAGTATTGAAATGTTTATTTTTAATAAAGATGGAAAGTATTTAGAAACGAAGGTAGTAGTATATTCTTAAAAGAATCATAAAATTAATTTTTTTTCCCTTTCTTTTTTTTATTTTTAAAAAAAAGATTTTCGTATCCAATTAAATATACTACATAAATTAAAAACGGGGAGAATGATATTTTGTTGACCCACTTTGTGCACAACTTACCTAGGAAGCCCCTTCTTAAGTTTCCTTGTCGAAACGCAAATGTAATCTTTATGTCTTTCTTTTCATCAAATTCATTGGTAATAAGTGTAACGATCCTCCAAGTCATTTTGTGAAATTTTTTTATTCTAATCCTTTTCATAATTTTTATAAATGATTTATGACTTACAGGGATGGGTAGTACCAATTCTTGAGATGTTCGAAAGTGATTTAAGTCATTAGTTGGGTTCTTGAGTTTTAATAAAGTTAAGCCCGGTCATGGTCAACCTTCGATCGAGACGACCTCGGATTAGTATTGTAATGTTTCCAATAGGTCCGAGACGTAAATTTTAGTCAATGTACATATTTGGTTTGTTTCCTTGGGATTCCAAACGAATTCTAATTATTTGTTAGAAGTTTTGGATATTTTAAATAATTAGTAATTAGTGATTTAATGGGTTGAAACCTCAATTTATTTACTTATGTGGCCAATACAGGAATAAACTTAAGTGTAAGGGTTTGACAATAATAATAAAAACAACAACAACAGAAACCAGAAAGTAGGAAGAGGGGGCACGAAGTTGCAGTTTCTGTGTCTCATCGTAGCTTGAAAAAGAGATCTCTCGGGTTAGCTTCAGGTTAGTCCACAATTTTATTTCTGTGGAGTTGTTCCTATTGTTATGATGGCATGTCTATAAGGAAAGAGGGAGGTGAATAACGGCTTGACAGAGGCGAGAGAATCCAATTTGTGGTTTAAAATTAGGCTTGGTAGATGGATAATCTTAAGTGTAATGATGACAGGAAGTCATATTATGCCATTAAGTAGTAGTAATGATGCATGGATGAGTGGGAGTTAGGTGAAACCCATTAATAAGGGTGATTTATTCTTTTCAGGACAATTAGGTTTTTCTTGTAAAATTATTTGGTTAACAATGTCGCATGCATGTTAAGATTAGGTAATAATTTCCAATCATTAGGCAGTAATGATGACAAGTGGGAATTAGTGGTAGAATGGGTTATGTTTAATGAATTCTATGTTTATGAAGATTTTGCAGTTCACCGTTATTCGTGTTTTACTTTAGATTTTGAGATTTATAGAATTGAGGGTTAGGTCTAGAGTTCTTAGAGTAAAATTTATTAATTTGGAGATCGAATGATGACTCGTTTTAGTTGAAATTTGACGTACTAGTTCATACTCTTATAGGGATTAAATATTTGAACAGATTTTGATCATTCGGAAGCTTTACGTAAGGGCATGTTCGTTAATTGACGCTTGGCTTTGGTTTGACGCAAGTTGAGACTTTCTTAGACTCTTTTTCGAAGTGCTTATGTGTTAGTTATGTGTAATGGGAGTAATGGAAATGGGGGTCCCGTATAGATGAAATGACGAGCATTTATGCGGGTATCGATGTTATTTGAGGGATTAAAATCAGTTAATTATCTGTTTGAATGATTTTTCCCATATTTGCTAGCATGATTGGGCAGATTTACTATTATAAATAAATTGTTGAAAATGCTAGATAATGAGAATACTCCCGCTTGATAAGTTAAGTTGATTTTGAAATTGATATCTATCTGGCATAAGACATGAAATGCTTTGCTTAATTTTATTGTTGATTTGGGATCGGAGTTGCATGCCTGCACATCATGCATTGTATTTCATATGGGGTCAGAGTGCACGTCTGTACATTATTATCTATTATTGGGATGGGAGTGCACGCCTGCACAATATATTTATTGGGATCGGAGTGCATGTCTGCACAGTACATGGACCTTGTGAGTCCCCCATGGGTCCTGACCTTGAAGCCATTGCTCGGTAGGTGTGTACACAGCATATGCATTGCATTGCATTCATCCTTTTCTTATTCAGATTGAGTAAGGTGTATTTGTTGATTTTGTACTAGTTAATAAGTACTTGAATATCTGTTACTTGATTTCAATGTATTGAGGATTTTTTGGACTGTGTTATGATATCCTTATGACTGTTAGACTTGATTGTTCTGTTGGATTAGGGTGGCTTTTCGAGTGCAGGTTGTATGGTTGTTTTAGAGGTTTGATGTGGTGTTACTCGTCACCACGTTGAATTAGGGTCGGTCGAAAATGCTTTCTGAGTACACATGGTTTCGTACTCACCCTTGCTTTTTCTGTACCCTACGTGTAGGTACCGATCCGACTACCTCTGGGCACTAATTCCTGTGGTTTGTTTTGTGTATGCATCTTTGGATATTCGAGGTAGCTGCTATTGATTTCAGAGACTACTGAAATCTCCTCCACCCTTATCTTTTTTTGTATTTTTTCGCATTTTAAGATACTCAGACTTTTCTTTGATTTCTGTATTTAGAGGCTTGTATTAGTGACTACCAGATATGGGATTATCTATATTTCGATCACACTTCTCTATTAATCAACTTTGGGAGATTATTTAGGTTTTATTTTGCTCTAATTTCTTCCGATTCTATACATTTGGGATTATTATATTTGAGATTGTGTTCTTGGCTTACCTATCACGGAGGGTTGGATAGGTGTCATCACGGTTCAAATTTTGGGTCGTGAAAATAAGTCAATGAAGAACAATTTAAAATTGGCACGGTTTTACGTTTGGATAGGGAATTTTCTTGTCCAAAACATAGTCTCTGTACCTTTTAATTTTTCTATTTAAGTCCATTTGCAATGACAACATCATATTTAGTGTAATATACTCTCATAGCAGATGGTATGAGAACAGGGGCGGCTCAATACTATTGGTGGCCTAAAGCGAAAGTTCGATGAGCCCTTGATATAATTTTTTTTCATAAAAAGATATAATTTTATTTAAAATCTATTTTTCTACCTTTTTGGGATGCAAACTTATAAATAACCGTTTTATAATCTATTTGTTTTATTAATTCCTTTTCAATTGATAATATACCTAATTTACTCAATTTCTCTTTAGCGATTGTTGATCTTTAAGTACGATTTTATCAATTTAGTTTTGAAAAAAAATAGTAAAAGAACAATATATCCCATGTGATAAAAATATCAAGAAAAATAGATCTTAATTGAAAAAGGTAATACTAAAAAATTAAAATACAAAATCTGATTCGATACTCGATATGAAAAAAAGAACTCTTGCTTCATAAACTACCAGTAATGATTGATATTCAAGAAAAAATAGATTATAATAATATTGTTATAAAGAGATTTGCTCAAGTGTTGAAGAAATAAAGATTGAAAAGAAAATAATAAAGAAGGATGAACTAGTACGATGATATATAAAAGGGATTAGTGAGTATTGTATGACCAAGAAAGGAAAAGAAAAGTCTTATTTTTAATTAAAAAATAATACTCCCTCTGTCCCATTTTATTTGTCGCCTTTTGACCGGGCACGGAGTTTAAGAAATAAATGATGACTTTATAAAGTTTACAAAATTGTCCCTCTTAAAGTCACTTTAATGTTTACCTTTTAAGTATCTTTTCTTATTAAGTGGGACCCAGTAAGGATAAAACGGGGATGATGCCATTAAATAGTTGCCAAATAAAGAAATATAACATTTATTTTGGGACAGACTAAAAAGAAAATGGCGACACATAAAATGGGACAGAGGGAGTAATAATAATTACTCCTACTTTTTAAGTTTACTTCCACAAATTTTTTGTTTATACTGTGTTACCACTTATCGTGCTTCTTTCAAGGCTTACTTTTTGTCAAATCAAAGTCCAAAAAATATCTTTCCTTTTTAGTGAATAGATGTAGTATTTTTTTTAAAACAAAAACATCTAGAATAACTATTTTGATATATAAGGCACCCAATGTATAAGCTTGTAATGACCCATTTTGTCGTTACTAAATATCCATGATAAATTCATAAAAATTCTTATATCTCATTCCTCAATATTAACTTGATCCCAAAATAGCCATTATTTTGTTCATTGTGTCACCTAAAGCTTCCCGACAAAAATATTTGTCTTCCGATGTGTCTAGATAGACTTAAGCCCGATGAATTTAATTATTAATGAGTATTAATATTAATCCTTTAATTTGTAAGTTCTTTAGGTATGAATTAAGGTCGTACAATATCCCTAGCACAAAGTTAAGTTGAAAACATTTTTAACCGATAGAGTTTCGATATGGGTTTCTACTAGGGCCAACTTCAAACGATCATATCTCCTAAAATATAAGGTTTTAGGGGGGTCCAATACCCACCAAATCAAAGATCTCTGAGTCTTCTTTCCAACGCAATAAACTGTTTGTCAATCTGAGTTTAGAATAAATAGTTATGACTGTTTTACTGAACACTGTCCAGGCTGAAACGGGAATTTCGTTGTAGCAAAAATTCTGGTGGTATTTAAATCAGTTTTAGCCGATTTTCAGGTCCAAAACCCCAAAATTCATTCCCAACCCTAGAGAGGTGATTTTACAAGGTTTAGGGAGAAATTCCTTCGTGGAGGTAAGTTTTTCCATCATCTTCTTCGTCTTTTAATCCTTTAACATCCTAGAATTATTAGAAAGACCTTCAATGGTGAAATTTTGGGTTAGAACCTTTAATGGTGGATTTTTGAGAAAAATTTATGGGTGTTCTTAATATCACCTAGAACTAATTCTAGATTATAAATTAATGATTTCTAGCATGAACTTGGTAAACTAGATTATGTATTTTGTTGGTTGGAAATCTTGAATTCCATAAAGATGAGACCTTTAGCATAAACACTCCATTAATGGAGATGAGTTAAGCTTGAAAGAACTAGTTAATGGTTAATTGACCTTGAGGAATGATATAGACCTTGAATTAGGGTGGAATTAGTGGGTTTGAATTTTCAAAGATATTTATTTGAAGAGTAATTGGTTAACTACTCTTATGATTGCTTGATTTTTAGATGATTGATCATTCTGAAGCATGAAGAAAGGGAATGAGCATCCTTGACATGACTTGTTGATTCAAAAAGCTTGGCGTCCAGGTAGGCTAGGTTAACGAGTAGAAGACTGTATTATTTCATATTTTCATAATTTATAATTGATGGGAGAAAGCATGTCTAGGCCTGCAGACATGGAGTTGAGGTGGATAAAGACATAAGAACTTTACTTTAATGCCGAAAACTATGTTATTAATTGATTATGTAATATTTATGATATTATGTGTTATGTGCCCAAAAGGGGATTGTTGTGAGTAAAGTATGTGGACATGATATTTCTTAGTTGTTCTAGTGATGAACCTAATTGAGTTATAAAGGTATAAGTTGCATATTGTACCATGATAATGGCGAGGCCTAAGGGATAGATGAATTGAATCATTGTGTGCATTATATTATTATGCGGAGAGAGGTAGAGAATAATGATAAAGTTAAATGTGCTAGTTATGGGTGGTGATGTTAGAACCCAAGTTGTGGTATTTGAGTAGGTTATGGTTTAATTGGAGTTTCAAATCAATTTAATTGTGTGTGTGCTCCTAAATTGGATGCTTGTTGATTGGTCTTCGGACATACTTAAATTAATGATATTTGGATTGTTGATACTTGCATGAACAATCATGAAAAATCGAATTTGATCGAATTGCCTTATGATTATAAGTGTACTTATAAATTTAGTACGACGTGTTGTATCCTGAGAGATAGTATGAATTTGATAAAATATACATAATATGGTTATGGAGGATCGGGTACCACGCCGGTACGGTACATGGACTTAGATTGTTCCCTGCAGGTCATGACTAGTTGGGCAGAAATAAGTCCCTTAGCATGTGTGTACAGAGTATTGTTGATAAATGAAAAATCTTGATTCATAATGATAATGTGATTGAAAAGAATGCCTTGAGTAAAGAAGGCTTGTGATATACCTTCATACAGGTTGAAAAGTGAATGATGAATATTTATTAAGAACAGAAAAGTGGAAATATTGTTAGTAGCAATGTGACCGACGTTAAATTTCTATATTGCTATAAGACGTGATTGGATCGGGTGCCACGAGCCGGCATGGTAATATTAATAATAAAGGGATTGATAATGAAGTGATCTAAAGTGATGAATTCAATGAATAATCTCAAAGAAAAGACCTCAAAATTTCAATAATTGAATTAATCCTTCTCCAAGAGTATCTATAAGGTTTGCTAATGAAACTTGAGTTCTCTTGTGTGTTTTACTGAGATGTGAATTGATTTGTATTCCTTATTTGATTGTATCCTTGAGATTGATTGTGTGACATGTACTTGGAAAAGTGAAACTCTGTGCTTACTTGCTATATGTTGGTTGACTTACTTTATTTATACTTGGTGTAATCGTGGCTTATCCGATTGGCTAGTTATTATTCTTTAATATTATAAGAGAGTGTTTGGTTATTAGTCCGAGAGTTTAGTGTGAGTTGTCTATGATTACTGGGTTGATCCTATAGATGTGGGTAATGGAAGCGGCAATGCGAATAAAGGGGTGATAGTGATGGTTTAGTATTGGATTGTGGTGGATGGTATGAATTAATGAGGTTAGACTATACTAGTAGTGAATATAATCTCGTTAATAGAGTTGGAGAATTGTAAATTATATAGGCAAAGTGTTATAATGATATTACAGCCTTAGTTGAATTATACTCTATTTAAGATGTCATGATTTCTTTTCTTTGATTCTACTTTATGATTATGCGGACTAACACTGGTCGGCCGATGATGCCTACCAGTACGTGTGTTTGTACTGACCCTACTCTTCTACATTCCTTCTTGGGGTGTAGACTGGATGCAGGTTAGTTTGCAGTTACTAGATGAATGGCGATATTCAGCACTAACTTCTGCACTTCCTTCTTGGAAGATGTTGGAGTCTTTGTGTTATTTATTTTATTGTCAGTTTATTCTCTTATAGGTAGCTCTTGTACATGTCTAACCAGGTCTTGGGATAGTAAAAGACAGTTGTAAGAATTTTTTGAAAAGTTTATTTATTGGTATTTAATTTACTTTGTTATATTTAATTCAGGATTCTCTTAAAAACAAAAGTCTTCTGCATATTTTGGGTTGGGTAATAAGGGTTCTCCTAGCTACTTAGGATAGCGTAGGTGCCCATACGATCCGTTAGTTTGGGTCGTGACAAAGCTTCACCAGCTTTACCCAAAGGTCGGCTGTGTATGGGAAGGTAAAATATAAGCAAACTTTACTATTATTTTATGGAGGTAGAAATGCTATTTTCAAAAAACCTTCAATTTGAATAACACATATTGATAAGTTAATAGAAAAAAAAAACAAAAAATATCAAAGAATGCATATAAATAATAAGGAAAGCATTACATAACAGTTAGAGAAAAGAAACAGTACGTAATAACAATTAAATAATGAGAGTTTGTTCGCATGGAAAGAAAGAAGATTGAATGGGTTCAGTTTAGATTTGACTATTTGCGACAATCAAAGCACAAAAAATAATAGATAGTAACATAAATCAAGTCCATTTATAATATCACATAAATTAAAAATAGAAAAGAAAGGTGAGAAACACACCTAAAGTATCTCAGTTTTATGAGTTTTATTCCTGAACTATCAAGTGTGTGAGTTTTTTACTTAAACTATCACCAACTATTAAGTAAAACACACATAAACTATCAATTATTTTAGTTTCCTACCTCAAAGCGTTCAGGTAGAAACTCAAACAATTTATTGTTTAGGTGTGTTTTGCTTAATAGTTGTGATAATTCAGGTAGAAATCTCAAACAATTAATAGTTTAGGTTGAAACTCAAAAGATCGAAATATTTTAAGTGTGTTTTTAACTATTAACTCAAAAAATAATGATTGAATTTGTCCCACTTGTGCAGAACTTTCCTAGGGAGTTTCTCATGTTAGGTTTCCTTGTCTAATATTTCCATTGGCCGCTGCGATGACTCTGTGGTTCGATTTAATTCAACAATAGGAGTTGTTAGGATTTGATAAACAAATTTCTATTTTATTATGATCAAAATGTTTTTGGTGGAAAAAAATTCTTCCATGTCTATTCTTTTTCTTTTTTTTAGGAGAAAATTTTGGACTTCTAAAAATAAATAGAAGATCATTAAATCTTTGGACTTCTGTAAATACTAGATACGGAGAGCCCGTGTCAGTACGGGCCCAATATATGTTACTTTCTTGGTCCTAATTTATGCAATTCAGATAAAATTTAGACGGTCAATCAATTTTTTGTATGATTTTAAATATTTTAAGTTGTTAATTAGCATTATGATTTATTGTATTTCTTTATATAATTTGTGTTATGTCTCAATCTATGTTACATAGATAGAATTTTAAGAGTCGATCAAAATTTTTTGTATAATTTTTAAGTATTTTAAATTGTTAATTATTGTGATTTATAGTATTTTTTTAACATAATTTTCAGATAATATATGATATTCTCTCTGTCTCAGTTTATGTGACATTAATAGAATTCGGAGAATCAACTAAATTTTAATATAGTTTTTAGATATTTAAGTTGTTAATTATTATGATTCATAGTACTTTCTACATAATTTTCAGATAATATATATTACTTCCTCTACTTCAATTTATCTGGCATTGATGGATTTGAAGAATCAACCAAATTTTTAATATGTCTTTTAAATATTTGAAGCTATTAATTATTGTGATTTATAGTATTTTTATGTGTGGCACTGATAGAATTTTAAGAGTCAATCAGTTTTTTTATGCCTTTTAAATATTTTGATTTGTTTAGTATTGTAATTATATCAATTTTTACGTAATTATTATTTTTTATTTAATAGAAGTATTTAAATTTTAATCTTTGTGGAAAAACTTGAATTAAAAAACTTTGAGTTTTTTTTTTTGATGTGTAAAAGATAAACACCATGTTGAATGAAAATAATCTAATTCTCTCTTTACATCTTTGAAAGACACAAATCTTAAAAAGTAGGCGCAATTAATAATGAAGAGAAAAATCATGGATTTCTTTGGTCAAATTACATTAATTGGATTTCACTAATATTTACTACTTTATATATAGCCCCAAAATAAAAATAGAAGGGTGAATCAGTCAATTTACTTTTCGACCCTAAGCTAATTTATGTTCTCACATATTAGATATTTTATGTTTTTAATTATTGTGATTTATAGTACTTTTTACGCAATTTTTAAATAATATATGCTACTTCTTATGTCTCAATTTATGTAACTATGATAGAATTTCGAGAGTCAACCGAATAATTTATGTCTTTTAAATATTTTAAATTATTAATTATTGTAATTTATAGCATTTTTTATATCACTTTTAAATAATTGCCCCAATTTATGCGGCACCGATAGAATTTCGAGGATCAGTCGATTTTCTTATTATGTTTTTTAAATATTTTAAAATTAATTATTGTATTTTTTTTATACGTAAATTTCAAATAAATATAAGTAATTCTGGAGAAGTAGAAGGGCGAAATGGTCATTTTGCAGACTGACGCTAAGCTCATCAAATAGTAATAAGTGGGACTTTGAGAAGTTTATTTGTAATTTTTGAAAGTTGACCCTAAGCTCCTTTCATTCCCATTTTTTTTAATATCTTTTAAATATTTTAAGTTGTTAATTATTATGATTTATAATATTTTTATATCATTTTCAAATAATTGTCCCAATTTAAGCGACACATATAAAATTTCAAGAATCAATCATTTTTTTTATCACGCCCTTTAAATATTTTAAAATTAATTGTAAGCAAATTATTGATCATGTAGAATAAGTTTTGGAAGTTTGTCCTTTTCTAATTTATTCCGGAGAAGTCCTCAAATAGTAATAAGTGGGACTTTGAGGAGTTTAATTATCATTTTTGAAACTTGACCCTAAGCTCCTCTATTTTCTATATATCTTTTAATAGTTTAAATTGTTAATTATTGTGATTTGTTACTTCTTCCCTCCCAATTTATGTAGCATTGATAGAATTTCGACAATCAACCAAATGTTTTTAAGTATTTTAAATATTAGTTAATTGATATGTTATTAAAAGAAACTTTTAAATTTGAAATGTTTAATTATTTTAAAATTTAAAATAAAGTGAAGAAAGATGAAAAACACTCGTTGACATTCTGAATGAAGAAAATCTATTTTCTTGGTGTTTTTAACATTGAGATAGCTACTCCCTCTGTTTCAAAAAGAATAACCTAGTTTGACTTGACATGGAGTTTAAGAAAATAAAGAAGACTTTTGAATCTTGTGGTCCTAAATTAAAGTTATGACAAATGTACCAAAATGTCCTTTAATCTTGTGGTTTTAAACATGTCATGTGGAAAGTTGGAATTAAAGTGTTGTCAAAAAAGAAAAGGGTAGTTCTTTTTCAAACGGAATAAAAAGGAAAGTAGGTCATTCTTTTTTAAACGGAGGGAGTATAAGATTTGGGAGGATTATATGAGAACGTTTTGAAGCGCATAAAACAAATAGTACGCATCAGCCTTGCAAAAACAACACAAATATGAAGGAAATTAATTAAATCAAAATAATCCCCACTAAAATCACCAAAATACCCCTAAAACAGACGACCCTAAGCTGCTCTCTATTGCCAGAAAAGTACAATAAAAGCTCCATCAAGTACTGTGCAGTCATAGCAGCGGCAAACTTAAATTTCCAAAATTAGCCCCATCCTTTTAAACTGAAATGACATAAATAATCAAGGTAAAATTCCAAAAATATCCTTGACTGACCCCTAAGCTGCTCTCAGATTCGCTCTTATTATATAGAGTAAAATAGAAGATCATTAAATTCTTTCTCATGCATCAACGTAATAATATTAAGGATGTAATTGTTAAAAATCTTGTTTAGGAGATATTTTTCTCTCAATTGCTTTTATATTTTTTTATATTAATTTTCTCATATATAAACTAATTAACCAAATTATATTAAAGATTATGGATGTTTAGTAATCGCCAACCGACTAAACTTTATAATTATTAGCTTTCACATGCATCGTCTTATTTCGATCCCACTCGAAGTAACATGATTGCTTAAGATATGAAGCCTCCTACCAAGTGCTCAAACACAAGCACTTTTCAACAGTCAACCCCCAATTTATTGGTATATCGAATTTGACTAGTAAATTGGCCACATTTCTTTTTCTTTTCATACGTTGTTGTTGACCCAAAGAGAAAACAGTGCGTGTCCTTTTTGAACCTATAAAAGGAGTTTTATTAGTAATATAAATTATTGAAATAGGCAAAAAATTAGAAGAAACAACTGGGGAAAAAATTTCAAAAATGGAAAGGAAAGACGTGGAGAAGAATAGAAGGAATTCTATGAAGAATCTCTATAATCAACTTTATTCTTTGCTGCCTCCTACTCATGCCTCTCAGGTCTGTTCCTTTCTTTTCCTCCGTTGCTTTCGACTTGAACTATATAAATATGGACATATTTAGGGTATTGAGTGCAAATTTTTGAAAATTCAGTAATTTTTGCATAAATTTTGTATTTATATTGAGAAATTTATTAAATATATAAGAAATATCTGTTGAAAACTAAATAACAAAACAGTCACTAACTGGCTTAGCGGTAGTGAAGAAACCCACTAAAGTTTAGCTGGCCATGTTCTGTATGGAGGTTTGATTCCGCTTGGACATATAAAAAGAAATTTTCTTTTTTAGTTTGAGATTAGTTTTGAAAACTCATAAACTTCAAATTCTATATCCACTAACTAAAAGTTTTGAATTAGTCTCTCTCTCCCCGACTTCACCGCATCTAGCTCTTTCTGATTTAGAGGAGGATCTAGTTAAGAAGTTGTGTGACTTCATGCAAAGGTATATTTGCAGTTTATTTTATGAGTTTGGCGAATGATCGGTACATAGCTTTAGCCCAGATCTTGAATATATGTGTTAAAAATCCACTAAATATGTACTCCCACGTTTCAGTCTGTTTGTCTTAGTTACCATTATATTTTTATTAGTTAAAGAATGTTTTTTAGTTTGCCATAATTTTTTCAAATATTTTGAATTATTAACTATTGTAACTTATAGTATTTTTTTTATCTACTTTCTAAATATATAAATTTTATTTCAAAATAATCAAAGATTCTATGTTCGCATTTGAATTGACATCAATCAGTTTAGCCCTCATACTCCGAATCAAGCCAAATAATTTGAAAAGAGAGAGTATCATATAATAAGTTGCAAACCCAATAGCATAAAATGGGTTAAGGCTATTTCGGTGGTAAGCGAGGATCAAAAACCATGAACTTCAATTTATGGATCTGCCTTTGATTTGAGCTGAACCTCATAAGCATTATTTGTATGTGTGTGAGAGAGAGAAAGAAAATCACTTCAACAAGTTAAGGTGGTAAAATTATAAAGATTGAATCTGAAATTCTAAATCTGATTCCATTTTTCATAGGAATGATAACTTGTTCGTAGCTAACATAATTTTATTGGGAAAAATAGCTACTTTAACTTGTTCCTTTTTTTTTTTTTTTTTTTTTTTTTTTTTGTTCTTGTGATGTTCGGCCTAGCACATTCCAAATAAATGAAATGGATCATTTTGATCAAATTACTAATTACATCTTAAAAGGTAGACGATGTATTAGTCATTTAGTCTCGACTCTCGAGAGGGGTAATCTAGGTATTGCACATGCAATTTCCCTTTATGAAAGGTACCATGCAAGTTGTTTTCCTTTTAATTTTTGTTAGTATTAATTTGGGTCAAAATCACCCAATTTTATTTAATATATGTCACGCATATTACAAGGACTCAAAAAAAAAACAAAAAAAACTACTCCAAAACTCAAAGACCAAAATTGTTGTTTTTCTTTTGTATTGGATGTTGCAGGAACCAATGGAATTGGCAGAACAAATAGATGCAACAGAGAAGTACATAAAAAGTTTAGAAATGAAATTTGAGAAAAGCAAGATGTATTTGGAAGAATTAAAGAGGCCCAAATTATCCAATTCAACTACTAAGCCCAACCCAAGTACCAAGTCATCCTCTCAGATCCAAGTCCATGAAATGGGCCCAAACATGGTCGAGGTTTTAATATCTGGCCTTGATAATTTAACCACTTTTTGTAACATCATTCGATTATTCCATGACGAAGGAGTTGAAGTTGTGTTCACCCATTTTCAACTCAATGGAAACTCTATGTTCCAGGTTTCTCATGAAACTAAGGTAAGTATATATGAATTAATAGGATGTGTTTGATACGATCAAAAATATTTTTGAAAAAATCTCTGAGAAAAAAGTTATTTTTAGGTATTTGATTGTCAAAAAATCTTTTCTAGCAAATACTCTTGAAAGTATTATCAAACTACTCTTGAAATTTCAGCCGCATTAAAAAAAAAGTCAATTAAGTCTCTTGAAACTCATAACCTAGAAAGTGTAAATGAAGGGTGGAATTGGAAGGAATTTCCAATATGTCTCTTGAAGAATGAACAATTCACTTATTTTGGACATTGAAAAATAACTCAAAAATTCACTTATTTTGGACTAGAGAGAGTACTATTACTTAAATCAACACTTTGACTTTATTAACTCTAAACTTATTACTCTTACTTAAATCAACACTTTTGACTTTATTATTAATCTTTAACGCTCATAAATTTCATCAGGGAACTATTCAGTTGGCTAATATTATAATCAATCTTACTAAATGTTATTTTAAAAAAAAACGTATTCCACAATTCAATCAAACACCGAAAAATAGTTTTAAGAAAATATTTTCTTGAAAATTTGTGAAAAGTATTTTTGGAAAATTGACTTCCATCATACTATATACACCCTAAATGACCTCAAAAAATGGACATAACATTTTGTCATTCTTATTTTATGTCTAGATCAACAAAATTTCAACAGTGGAATCTGGCGCTTCAACTCTGAGGGATAAACTCAAGGAGTTGCTTTATGGATCATCTCATGGCAATAATATGGAATCCCATTTAAACTCATGGTTGAATTTGAACAATTAGGATTTTATGGTGTAGAATTGCTACCAACAATAAGTCAAACTCCAAACATGTATTTCATGCAAAAAGTATTAAGAAATTCCTAGCACTTTGAATTTCTTAAAACCTAAGTAGCTTATCATTTAAGATGGAAATAGTTGAGAAGTGTTTCAATAGTTCGATGTGGTCAGTTATTTTATAAAATTTATATAATATTAATTTTTTAGTTATGCAATTTAATATAATCAGAATTAGATCAATTTTTTGATTTCATTCCAATCATTTTGATTATTTTTTTTTTCCGTTATCGGCACATTTCAATTAATTTTCTATGTTTTTTCTTAAAAAATGACCTACTTTCAATGTTAGTTTTGGGTCATTTTCGTCGATTGATAGAAATGTGCCGGCCGAAATTCATCAATTCATCCACATTTTCATTCCTTGTAGCATATAAGAGTTTCTATTAGAAGTTAAAACATGATAACATGCGTACTTAATTACATAGGACTTTGGAAAATCTTTTAGACATTTTTACTATTGAAAAAGGTAATGAATAAAAAGAATATAAAAGATGGCTAAGTAGAGATCCATCCCACTATTTTACATCATCGTAAAATAAAGTAAGCAAAGACAAGAATATAAAATCACTATAACGACCCTTTTCGTTGTTACGGGTGAGTCAATCATGTAAAAATTTTGGGTTAAGATTTTTTCCGAATTGGAAGTTAAAATTTTTAGGTTAGGCTAGTCTTGGACGAAATCCAAGTAAGGTATGGTCTAGGCAGAGGCGGATCCAGGATTTGAAGATTATGGGTGCCGCAACACACTCCTTTTTATAAGGCCAAATAGGGTAAATATTTGGTCGGTTTAATCAATTTTGGACTTCGATCTAGGTCATTTGTTTTTTCGATTTATAAGACAAATCGATCAAACGATTTTTTTTTTTTGACAACTTAGCGCAAAGGAAAAAAACTTTCAACAATATTAGTAATGATAAATAGACATCATTTATTAATTGTGTTCGATAAGTTTTTATATTGTCCATCACTCAATGATGACACAATTATTTGAATTATATAAATACTTCACACTGTATATAACAAACAAAATATAATGAGGTCGAAGAATTTCACACACATAATTTTAGTAAAAGAAACGAAGTCATATATGAATGTCTCCACTTGCAATAACAAAATATCTAAAGAGACCAAAGAAATCAAATAAAATTTCAATTTAGTTTCATGTCGTCCCTTGCTTTAACATTCTATTTGTAAATTAAAACCTTCAAAAAGTTCTAAATTTTCCTGGTTAAACTATTTTTTTTCATATACATCCAAATAATTTAAATATTAAAAGAGTAAGAGATACTTATTAGTGCATTGGTTTCTAAAATATTGACGAAGCTAGAGGGAAAAAAATTGAAATAAGGAAATTATTTATATTTCATGCTTAAATAAAAAGAAGAAAATGAACTTAGAAATTAATAAAATAAAAAAGGTCAACAAAACTAAAAGTTTAAAAACTTTCTAAGGTATCAGATTGCTAAACAACATCTAATCAAGCGATCATAGGTTCAAATCCCACTAGGCGTGAGCTATTCTCAGCAACAGCAGAACCAAAAAAATAAATAAAAAGTAATAAAAGACGGCATCCATCAGGGATCGAATCCGCGCGCTAAGGGATACAAAATTGACGGCATGTCGCTGGCGCTACCGGCTCAATGATTCTATGGGTTCTAGAATGGTTATTTAAGATAATTGTATTCATATATATATATATATATATATATATATATATATAAAGAATTTCAACCGAGGTTTGAGGGTGTCGTGGTACCCCCATACGTCCACATAGATCAGTCCCTAGGTCTAGGGCAATCCGAGAATGGATTGGGCTAATGTCATAAAGTTTAGCTTGATTTTATGTTAGCTAAGACAATAAGGAACCCGTGGAAATTTTGAAAGTGAATTAGGGTAAGTAGAACTCCTGATATCGAACTTGATGTAAAGAGGTTAGTCTGGAATGTCATGGTTTGAGGGTGTGTTACAAAAAAGGCAAAACTGGGAGCAATGCCAAGTTTCTGCCTCGCCACACCCTCTATAGCGGGTGGCAGACCGCTGTGGGGCTGTCGCTATAGCAGGAGGCAAAGTCAGTCAATCTCGCTATAGCGGACGGATGCCGCTATAGCGGGATCGGGTCACTATAGAGGGGTAAATCGCTATATATGCAGAAATTTCCTCAAAAATGATTTATTATTTCTAAACACGTTTTGGGGAGGGCTTAGGCGATTTGGGGCGATTTTCACCCATTTTCCATTAGAATTCTTTGTAAAGGTAAGTTATTTATCCCTATTAACTAGTTTTTCGATTCCTTAACCTTAGAATCACTAGTTTACGAATCTTGGAGAGGATGTAACTTGATCTAGCTGTATTTTTTAATGCAAGGGCATAAATTTGGTGTAAAACCTTTGGGTTTTAGTTAAAGGTTGATTATTACTAGGGAAAAGTACATATATGCCTCATAGGAGTAAACTATTTACACCCAAATGCCCCCTTACAAAAAATGCCCCCCAAAATAATTACATTTAATACCCCCTAAGTGACCCAGCCTGTTTTGCCATTATATAAAACATACGCGACATTCTTTTAGCTATTCAAAAAAGGAAAACGCTATTCCCTTTTCAAAATTGGTTCTCTTCTCCGATTTTCATCCTTCACCAATTCAAATCAACTCTTATTCTCCAAAAATCTTTGATTTTGATTCTGTCCTAATTCAAATCAGCTCTAATTCTATAACAATTCATCAACGGAGCAAATAGAAATTCTTCTACAGCACATCGAAAGCTGGAATTCAGAGCAACAATATATTACTACTGTTGTAGAGGCTTTATTGATTGAATCTACTACAAATTACGAAACTTTAGTAGTAGAAATCTCAAATCAGCTCCAAATTGTTGCTAGTACAACTATCGACATTCAATATGCAATTGCAGTCGGATTTCCACCACTGAAGAAACTTAATGACATGGGCGTTAAGGTCTACATCGATTTGAAGAAGAAGAAGTCCGACATTACTTCCGATCCTTTAATAATCTCTTAAGATCACACACCAGTTGAAATAGATATACCAATCAAAATAGATACACCAATGCTTGATCGCCCAGAAACATCGGCAAAAAAAAAAAACTTGCTGACTTTGCCAAAAACAAACACATTTGTTCATGAGGAATTCCGTCTAAAAAATATAATTAGCGACATATCTAAGCAAGCAATAGAATTTCATCAAATATACGCTGACAAACGCACACCTTCAAATGATGTACGACGATATTCAGTGCAGGAAGGTTTCCAATATCGAACAAAAAAATCATGCAAAAATAGGTATGATACCTATACAACATATATGATACTTACATAGTATCATGAAGTAAATACACTGATAAATCCTTGATGAATGATACCATCACAGTATATATATATATACTCTGATGGTATCATAGTATATTGATACTGTGATGGTAGTATACAATTGTCCATAAGTAGTCTATGATAAACTTCTAAAATCATTACTGATACCATGCCAGTATCATATACTGGAATGGTACCATTAAGGAAAAATCAGACATTCATGGGGAAAATAAAAAAATATTGAATGATACCATCACATTATATATATATATATATACTTTGATGGTATCATAGTATATTTATACTGTGATGCTATCATACAGATCTCCACAAGTACTCTTATATCACACTCCTAAAATTCTTATATGATACAATATGATATTGGGATGGTAGCAATCATGACAATCATGGGAAAAATCACAAAAATACTGAATGATATCATAGCAGTATATATATACTATGATGGTAGAATGCAAATGTAGAAAAGTAGCCCATGGTACACTGCTAAAATCCTTACTGATACCATGTCAGTACCATATACTGTCATGGTGGCATTGAGGAAAAATCAGACATTCATGTGAAAAAATGAAAAATGATGAATAATACGAGTATAGTATATATATACTCTGATGGTAACATTGACCAGTCTACAGTCATTCATATGACACTCTAGTTCTTTAGCAGCTTGTTCTTTGACAACTTGTTCTTTGGCAGTTTTATTCCTATAATATTCTTCTTCCATGACAGCAAGTGCAGCCTCACGCACAGACAACAATAAAAATCCAATTTGCGAATTCTCTACATGAACACTTGTACCCTTAGGAGTACCCTCACCAATATTGACATCGCCTTTCACTGTTTCACTACCCTCACCAATATTGACATCGCCTTTCACTGTTTTACTACCCTCACCAACATTCACATCGCCTTTCACTATTTCACTACCCTCACCAACATTCATATCATCTTTCGCTGTTTCAATAACCTCACCAAAATTGACATTGCCTTCCCCTGTTTCAGTACCCTCACCAACATTCACATTGCCTTTCACTGTATCACCCTTTTCACCACTCACATCAACTTCAAAAATCATAGCATTGCTATCACCAGCATCTACAACAACTTTCAATATCTCAGACTTCTCATTAGCCACACCAACTTCACAGAATGGAGGAAAACTGTCTTGAACAAAATTATTCAAATCATCTGCACCATCATTGTCCAAATTTGTATCAGCACCATCCACAGAGGGATCTTGTTTATTCTTCTTTTTCCCCTAAAAATGTGACAACAAATTTAAAACTTTATAATTGCATAATCTAAAAAATGTAGCAGCTACATGATACCACCATAGTATATGATACTGTGATGGTATCATACAGTGCTGCATAAATGCATGCTCTGACACAATGTTAAAGAAACAACAATAGTCAACAACAACATACCCAGTGTATTCCCACATAGTGGGGTCTGGAAAAGAAACAACAATAGTAAAACAAGAAAAACTTCATGCTACTAAAACAGTATCTGATACCAAAATAGTGTACCATCACCTCTAGTTTCTTCGACAAATCACCAACAGCTTGAAGAATCTCTCCAAACTTTTTATCAACATGTCTTCTAAACTCAAACTAGATTTGTTTAAACTAACATTTAATATCTGATCTATTAATTGGGTGCAGATAAATGAAAGTTCAACAATGGAATTTAAAGCTACAACTTTGTGTGATAAGATGAAAGAGTTGATATATGGACCATCTTGCAGCAGTGATATGAAATTCCAACTTCATTTATGGGACTACATAATTGAATCTGATGCATTGGAGGTATTACCAGCTCCAAGTCAAAATGCAAACGTGAACAATAGTTACATGCAAAATGTTCAAGAAACTCCTAGTCAAAATGCATGCATGCAAAATGTTCAAGAAACTCCGAGTCAAAATGCATACCTGCACAATAGTTACATGCAAAATGTTCAAGAAACTCCGAGTCAAAATGCATACATGCACGAGAATTATATGCAAAATATTCAAGAAACTCCGAGTCACAATGCATACATGCACGAGAATTACATGCAAAATATTCAAGAAACTCCGAGTCAAAATGCAAACATGCACGAGAATTACATGCAAAATATTCAAGAAACTCCAAGTCACAATGCATACATGCACGAGAATTACATGCAAAATATTCAAGAAACTCAGAGTCAAAATGCATACATGCACGAGGGGTGTACATAGGTCGGGTTGGTTTGGTTTTTTACTTAAAAAAAAACCAAACCAATCATGTCGGTTTATTAAATCTATAAACCAAATCAAACCAATATAAAATCGGTTTTTTCAGTTTAGGTTTAAGTCGGTTTTTTTGATTTTTTGATTTTTCTCGGTTTTTTTTTATAATCTTTAGTTTTTACAATTATATTGTGATTGTAGACAATATCAAGTATGGTTTCACTAATGTGCTAGTGGAAAACCACAATTATGAAAAAAGAGAAGTGGAAAAGAGGAGCGGAGAACTCTCCGAAAACTAAAAAGTAAGATGAAAAGTGACTGAAGAGTAAAAGTTTTAGGTTTTAAGTTTATATTGGGCTTCGGATCATTTAGTTATCAATTAATGTATAAATATTACAACTTAAAGGCCCAAATCTGAATATATATATATCTACATCTACTTGCTAAATATTAAAAATTAATAAAATTAATTTAAAAAGTATTTAGAAAATAGATTACAATTAATATTTTTTATGTATAAAAATTTAAAATTATATATATTATGTCGGTTTGGTTTGGGCTCGGTTTGAATTTTCTTTGGTTAACACCAAACCAAACCAAGAATGATCGGTTTTTTTTTTTTCTAACGCCAAACCAATCAAACCAAACCACAAGTCGATTTTTTTTCTCGATTTGGTTTGGTTCGTCGGTTCGGTTTGACTTGACGGTTTGGTCTGTACACCCCTGCACGAGAATTACATGCAAAATATTCAAGAAACTCCAAGTCAAAATGCATACATGCACGAGAATTACATGCAAAATATTCAAGAAACTCCGAGTCAAAATGGATACATGCACAGTAATTACATGCAAAATGTTCAAAAAACTCTGAGTCAAAATCCATACATGCATAGTAATTACATGCAAAATGTTCAAGAAACTCTAAGTCAAAATCCGTACATGCAAAATATTCAAGAAACTCCTGACTTTTTGTGAAACTCAAAATAGCTTCTTATTCAAGATGGAAACAATTGAGATGGAAATTTCATTTCCTAGTGTAGTATCTTGATTCATGCAGATGTATATTTGCTATCAGCCTCAATTATCCTTCGATTTTATGATTGGAATAAGAAGTTCTCTTTGCATTATTTCAACTGTTGATAATTAGTAAGTAAAAGTTTACAAATTATGAGTATTTGATATGAAGGAAAATAGATAGATAAAAAAGATGCAGGGTCGTTTGTCTGCTTGGCTAGTCAAGCATGGGCTAATTCATAGATCTTTGGGCTTTGATTACCAAGGAGTAGAGACTGTTCAGGGAGAGTTATTATCTATCGTTGGCCTCTATTATTTCACAAAAAAATAAATTTCGTAAAGAATAAGTAGTCTTCTTACTTCTTTCTCGATGTTGGCAGGTAATGAACGAACATATCATCTCAAAAGCACTAGTTTAGGCAAATACAATGAAAGTGAAGGTGGGTTGGGGGTAGGGAGATCGAGCTAGGGTGCAAAGTCGGGGCTCGGGGTTCTTTTGGAATGAAATTTTTGACCAAAATAAGTCATTTTTAAAATCAATTCACCAAAGTAATATATTTTTTGAAAATTTTACAAAACTAGTATAAACGTTGTTAGCAGTAACGTATTAGGTCTTAACAAAATTAACGGACCACAAGGAACAACAGATGGTGTTAAGGTAGGAATCGTTACTGACAGTAACGTTTTTGGCTTAAAACGTTACCAACAGTAACGAGACTCTGCAACTCTGCCACACCAGACTCTGCAAAGTTGATTTGGCAGAGTTGCAGAGTCTGATGTGGCAAAGTTGCAGAGTTAAGTTACTGTCAGTAATGATTCCTACTTTAACGTCGTCTGTCGTTAAATTTTTTAAAACCTAATACGTAACTGTCAACAACCTTTATACTAATTTTGTAAAGTTTTCAAAAAACATATTACTTTGGTGAATTAATTTAAATTATGACTTATTTTGGTCAAAACTTCTTGGGGATGAGAGATGTGGAGGGGGCAAATTGTTAGGGGTGTCAATGGCGGCACGAGGGGAACGTGGCGGAGGGTAAACCTGTTAATCGGGCCGGGCCGGGTCAACCCGGTTCCGGTTCGATAATCTTTACCGAGTTCAGTCCGTGTCGGGCTCAACAGTAACAATTTCTCGAACGGCCCAGCCCCGATCCCTTTAATATTTATGACCGGTCTTAAAGGGTCGGTCCGGGTTAGTCAACCGATCCAGTTTACCGGGTCCCGACTAAAAAAAATTACTCCCTCTGTCCCAATTTATATGACACACTTTCCTTTTTAGTCAGTCCCAAAAAGAATGACACATTTCTATATTTAGTAACAATTTAACTTTAAAATACCCACTTTACCCTTAATGAAATGATTTACAACCACACAAATATCTATGACTCATTTTAGACCACAAGTTTCAAAAGTATTCCTTTCTTTCTTAAACTCCATGCCAAGTCAAACTACATCACATAAATTGGGACGGAGGGAGTAGTATTTTGAACTTTGATTGTTTTTTAATATACATTCAATATATACTACTTAAAATATGATTTTAAAGAATATACATACTTATATACGTTCAATATATACTACTTTAAAGAATATGCATACATATATCCATTGAATGTATACTACTTTATAGAATATACATACTTTAAAGAATATTCATACATATTATACATTCAATATATACTATTTTAAAGAATATACATACATATATACATTCAATATATACTACTTTAAAGAATATATATACATTATACATTCAATATATACTACTTTAAAGAATATTCATACATATTATACATTCAATATATACTTTGTTAAAGAATATACATACATCTATACATTCAATATATACTACTTTAAAGAATATACATACATATGTACATTCAATATATACTACTTTGAAGAATATACATTTAATATATTCAACAACATATAGTACTACTTATTCATTGTACTACTAATTAAAAGAATATATGTACAATATATTCAACAACATATACTACTACTTAATATAATATACATGAAATATACTCAACAACATAAACTACTATTTAAAAGAATATGCATACAATATTCTACAACATATACTTCTTAAAATTGATCCTCGAACAAATATTGTTCAAGCTTGTGATAACATTTCTGATAAGGATATTCCTTCTGCATCCGAAATGGATTTTAACCCCAATGATGCTTAATGATTCCATATAAAATCGATTTTAGTCCAGGATCCCTGACAAGAAAACATATTCAAAATAAATTTTTTGATAAAAAATGGAACCGGTTTAAAACTTGGTTTTTCGAAACTTATAGTAAAGATGATATGAATAATATTTCACAAGAATTTTATGAAACTTGTGCATTACATAATCAAATTATGTACTTTAGTCCATGGTTCATAACCACTTATTTGCCTTTATATATAAATGTTTTGGAAAGATCTTATCAAGGTGGTAATGGATAAATAATTAAAGTTATTTATCCACCACAATCATCCTTTATATTACCCAATAATGCAGGGATTACTTTTACTGCTTTTCAAAAATTTGTTGATAATGACGTTGCAGCAGTAAGTATTGCAGAAATTAATAAATTGATTTCTCAAAATAATTATACATCTTTATATGTTAAAGTTTTGGGTGAGCATATTAGTTCACTTGATAAAAAATTAGATGAGCTAAGAATTTTGATAAAACTAATGAGTAACGTCAAATTAGACGAATTGATTATTTTGACAAAACAAATAAGTAATAACAAAGGAGATATTGCCTCTTCATTGAAGCAATCTTCTACCCAGATTATTACTTCTTCTATTCAACGACCTCCCGCAATTTCGAAATTTAAAATTAAGACTTTTGATGATTTAGAAGAACTCCTTGAAAAGA
Organism: Capsicum rhomboideum; assembly: GCA_031232105.1. Classification (NCBI taxonomy): domain Eukaryota; kingdom Viridiplantae; phylum Streptophyta; class Magnoliopsida; order Solanales; family Solanaceae; genus Capsicum; species Capsicum rhomboideum. The sequence continues at coordinate 4,616,674 of CP124710.1, read as the reverse complement.
AGTTTTCTAATTTAAATATTAAGCCTATTTACATGTCTTCTCAATTTGCTGATAAGCTAGAGTTATCCTCTAATCATAGGGAAGAAACTTGGTCTGAACTTAATATGCTTAAGGGAACTATTCGGTACGCTGATAAGCCTAGGATGCAAACGCATTACTATCCTAGACCAACCCCTCAAGATGTTCTTATAGAAGAACGAGATTGGAATCAGACTAATACGTCTTATAGTGGTGACCAAATTTATGAATGGAATATAGATGGTCTGACTGATAGGCAGATGACTATTTTGGTCCATAGAATGATGATGTATGCTACTATATGCAAAGGTAGTACCAAAAATTCAGATAAGACGATTTGTAAAATGATAATTGCTGGTTTTACTGGCCAACTTAGAGGCTAGTGGGACAGTTATATGCCCGTAGAAGCTAAGAAGGCAGTCATAGACGCCATTAATCCCGAAGAAAGTATTGATAATTTGAGATATAAGTTAGAAAAAGACCAAGAAAATGCGGTGTATACCTTAGTTATAACAATTTTAGAACACTTTAGTGGTAGATTTACCAGTGACTTTGAGACTACCCGTACTCTCTTAAATGGTCTTCGATGTAGGACTTTAGGTGAATTTCGATGGTATAAGGATACATTTCTTAGTAGGGTCATGGAGCTACCCGAAAATAATAGCGACCATTGGAAAGCCAAGTTTATAGACGGCCTCCCTTCATTATTTGTCGAAAGAGTTCGAAAAGCTCTTTGAGGTAATTACGGTGAAATCCCTTATATAAATTATACCTATGGAAAGCTCGTAGGATTTTGTACACAAGAAGAATTACACTTGTGTAATGAATTGAAATTATCTAGAAAACTTAAGAAAAAATCTCAATTAGGAGATTTTTGTGCTCAATTTGAGTTACCTCAACCGTCTGGTAATAGCAAGACTAAGAAAGGCAAGTCTCATAGTCACCAATCTAACCCGGGCAATTCTTATAGAAAACGAAGATCTAGATATAGATCCAAAGAGGAATGAGAAGCACAAAAAAGTGCTTGTAAATTCAAAACATTTACAAATGATAGATTTAATAGAGATCTGTCTAAAGTCAAGTGTTATAGATGTGGTAGGTCATGGAGCTACCCGAAAATAATAGCGACCATTGGAAAGCCAAGTTTATAGACGGCCTCCCTTCATTATTTGTCGAAAGAGTTCGAAAAGCTCTTTGAGGTAATTACGGTGAAATCCCTTATATAAATTATACCTATGGAAAGCTCGTAGGATTTTGTACACAAGAAGAATTACACTTGTGTAATGAATTGAAATTATCTAGAAAACTTAAGAAAAAATCTCAATTAGGAGATTTTTGTGCTCAATTTGAGTTACCTCAACCGTCTGGTAATAGCAAGACTAAGAAAGGCAAGTCTCATAGTCACCAATCTAACCCGGGCAATTCTTATAGAAAACGAAGATCTAGATATAGATCCAAAGAGGAATGAGAAGCACAAAAAAGTGCTTGTAAATTCAAAACATTTACAAATGATAGATTTAATAGAGATCTGTCTAAAGTCAAGTGTTATAGATGTGGTAAATTAGGACATATAGCTCCTAATTGTAAGTTAGAAAAGCTTAAAGCTTTAGAATTAGATAATACTTTGCATGATAAAATCTATGATTTGTTATACATTTCTGGATCTGAATCTGATTATGAACCTGATTATTCTGGATCCGAGGCAGAAGTTGATTTGCTTGATTTTTCTGATAATGATAATACAAATGCGTGTAATACATGTCAGAATGATAATTGTTCATGTGAAACTGATGAGTTTTATAAACTTCAAGCTCAATTTCAAGATTTGAATATTCAGACTATTACTTCTGATAATATCATTAAAATCTTAAAAGAGGTTACTGATAATAACATTTGCAAAAAAATTATTAATTTAGCAACTAGCTCTAGTTCTAGTGCTAGCACTTCGAGACATATAAATGATTTTCAATATTCAGCTCTGTATTCTTTATCCGAAGTTAATAAACGACTTTTAGAAAAAACATGCCCCTTCTAGGGAATCATCTTTTGACGATTTAAAATTTGAAATTGAAAATTTGAAGAAAGAGATTAAATATCTTAAGTAAAACCAAATGACTTGTGATCATCGAATTACTCAGATAGAGAAAAATAATTCTTTAACTGAATCTTTTAATGATAAGAAAAAAATCAGTTTTCGAAGAACCCACTGATAACGTGGTTTTACAACAGCCCGATTTAAATCCAAAACATGATATACTTTTAGGTATGATGCAAATTGTTACTGCCCATAAATGATATATTAACTATACAATTTTAATTGATAATCATATCTATGTTAACGATGTTGCTATGATTGATAGCGGTGCAGATGTAAGCTACATTCAAGAGGGCTTAATCCCTATGAAATATTTTCAAAAAACTACGCATATGGTTAGATCTGCATCAGGTCATGCTTTAGATATAAAGTATAAATTGCCCAATGCGCATATTTGCCAAAACAAGGTTTGCATTCCACATTTCTTTTTTCTTGTGAAAAATTAGTTATATCCTTCAATTATACTTGGAACCCCATTTATAAATGCTATTTATCCCTATACTCATATTGACGTTGGGACTTACTGCTACTTTTAATAATAAGGAAATTAGTTATACATTCGTCAGTGATCCTGTGACTAGAGACATAAATACTCTAATTAATATGAAGCAAAAGCTTATTGATTCTTTACAATTAGAAATATTTAGCATGAATATTTGCAATACAATGAAATCTGCTAAAGTATAGAAAAAAATTAAATTAATTTCTGAACAGATTGCCATTGACATTTGTGCTGATCACCCTAGTGCTTTTTGGAATTGCAAAAAGCACAGTCACTCTTCCATATGAAGAAGGTTTTTCTGAGGATAATATTCCTATAAAATCAAGACCATGTCAGATGAATACTGAATTGGTTGAATTTTGCAAAAAAGAAATTGATAATTTATTGCAAAAAGGTTTGATAAAATCATCCAAGTCTCCTTGGTCATGCACTGATTTTTATGTTAATAACGCCGCTAAAAAAGAAAGAGGTGTGCCCAGATTGGTCATTAATTATAAACCTCTTAATAAGTTTTTAAAATGAATTCGATATCCGATTCCAAAAAAAAAAGGATTTACTCTCACGTTTATACGATGTCAATATCTTTTCAAAATTTGATTTAAAATCAGGTTATTGACAGATTCAAATTTTTACAGAGCATACTTATAGAACTGCTTTCAATGTCCCATTCGGACAATACGAATGGACTGTTATGCCTTTTGGTTTGAAAAATGCACCTTCTAAATTCCAGAAGATCATGAATGATATTTTTAATCCTTATATGGATTTTATTATTGTTTATATTGATGACATTCTAGTTTTCTCTAAAACTTTAGAAATGCATATGAAGCATTTAGATATCTTTAAAAAGATTGTTATTCAAAATGGTTTGGTTATATCTAAACCAAAAATGAGTTTATTCCAAACTGATGCCCAATTTTTAGGACATAATATTTTCCAAGGAAAGATAACTCCTATTCAACGAGCTATTAATTTTGTTGACAAATTTCCTGATGTTATTACTGACAGAACTCAATTGCAGCGATTCTTAGGAAGTTTAAATTATATTTTCCCCTTTTATAAAAATCTTTCTCTTGATTTAGCCTCGTTATACGATAGGCTAAAAAAGAATTACAAAGAACCGTGGACTGATAAGCATACGGTTATTGTTCAAAATATTAAAAAACGCGTTAAGATTTTGCCATGCTTAACTTTAGCTAATCCAACTTGGAAAAAAATAATTGAGATCGATGCGTCTAATATTGATTTTGGTGGAATTTTAAAACAAATTAATCCCAATGAAAAACATGAATATTTGATAAGATTTCATTCTGATAAATGGTCAGAAACCCAGAAGAAATATGCTACTGTGGCGCATGAAATGCTAACCATTGTTAAATGTGTTTTGAAATTTCAGGATGACTTATATAACCAAAAGTTTTTAATAAAAACTGATGCTCAATCTGTCAAATATATGTTTGACACAGATTTTAAACATGATGCCTCAAAAATTATATTTGAGAGATGGCAGACTCAATTAGCCCCCTTTGATTTTGTAATCTAATATAAAAAGGGAATTGTTAATTCTTTGCCGGATTTCTTATCCAGTGAATATTTGCAGGATGGATAATCCTTGGACCAGAGGTAGAGGTCGTGGCAGAGGAAGATCATTCTCTACGCCGGGAAGATCATCCCAGGCTCACAGCCAAGGATCGTCATACGAATCCTCTACAAATTACCCAATTATACAACATGGTAGAAGGAGTTTGATAAACTCAAAAATTTCTCAAGGAGAATACTCCTCAAAAACATCAACATCAATACATCTGAAAGATATTCCGGAAGACAGACCGTTATACGCACACATGCAGGCCTATTTGGCTGCTCAAAAGCAAAAAGATACTTTTGCTTCAGTTGCTAAAGAGGACAATAATAATATCAAGTCCTACGAAAAATTACCAAAGCAAGAGATGATATTTCTTGTGGAAAACTCCAAAATATCAAGGAAAAATGAACCTTGAAAGATATTCCAACGTTATTTGCTAAGTGAATTATATTTCCCGGGTGAGTCATACAAAACCCGAGTATATTATGAGACTATTCTCACTGAGACTGGAAGTGCTGACATTTAGCATTTTGCTGGATATAATGCGGACGATACTGTTTATAACTTCTCGAAACTTATTATAAAACAGGTTATATCTGTTGAAGATTGGGGTATATCCACAATGAAAGAAAGGCAGATAAGCCTTAATAATTCTAAAATGAATTTTACATATTAGGATTATATTAAAGCCTTTGATAAAGTGCGTTATTATAATAACGATAAACACAAACATACTTGGTTTATAAAAGTATGTGCAAAAATTTTTGATGGTCATATTTCAAATTGGTATTTAAATTGGTGGTCATACCACAGACAGACAATTAAAATATTGCCAAAATCATTTTTGATTTTATATAAAAAAATGCAAAATAATCTCTCCTTATTTAAATGAGTTATACAGAGCAGATCATATCTGCTATCCGAAAAAAATTGATCACATATATTTCTTCACCGAATTCTCTATCCCATGGATTCACAAATGGGCTCCTGAATTAGTTTATACTGAAGAACAAATTTCATGTATTTATTGAACTTTTTATAACAACTTTTGGGACAAATTGATGAAGATTGATCCCAAGACTAAGGTATTACATAGACAAGAACTCTTGGACTTAATTAAATTAAAGATTCAAGAATACGAATTTGAAGCTAAAAAGGGTAAAATGGATGACCCTTCTGTCCGACATATTGCCCGAAAAATACTATTCCAGGAAGGTGATAAGGAAGCTATGATTCATGATTATCTTAAATAAATGAAACGGAATCTACTCCACTCACTTCATCAGGTAGAACAATCTGACACATCTATGAGAAGTGAAAATAGTAATGACAATGATATTGAAGATTTCCAGCCCATGCAATCAGAGTTAATACTTTCTGAAGAAGCTATTGATAATGCAGAAGAATTTGTCCAAAAAATGAAAGAAATGGATAAAATTCAGGGAAAAAAGAAAATTTGACGGAGATAGCCGTCGAGGGACTCGCATCTACAGTACAACACAGTAAAGCCGTTGGGGGACCCAATCTACAGTAGATTTACTGTTTAGGGGACAGATATGGCCCACTATTACTGTTTAAAAGGGACCCACAATGAGACCCACTTTTTACTGTGCATAGATTCCTTTCTTTTTCTATTTATACGCTCAGTTTTTAAGTTGAGGGCAGAAGAGTTAGAACTCCCTCTCTCTCTTACTTCTCTCTAGTCTTTCTCTAGGTTTCTTCTTTAATTGTAATACCCTTTTGTAAAGTTTTTAATTTTGTGAATAATAAAAAATCAGAAAAGTCCGAACTTTTGGACACCAACTTCCGGCCTTGCTTATACGACCCATACCCTTGCATCCGGGTCCTAGAGGTACTCCTTATTATTTCCTTCCTCTCCCATCCGTGACTATGTCCGGCTAAATTCCATATCTATGTTGAATATCTAACTTCTCTCGTATAATAACCTTAAAGATCTGGCTTTATCAAAATATAAAGAAATTATTATATAGCCTCTTGACTTGGTTCCGAGATGGTGGTTCAGTCGGATCTAGTACTATTCTTATTGGCTTTGTCTTAGTGACTACGTCTGGTAAGCCAATTTTTTAAGCCCGTAAAAGATGTTGAAAAGGGCGATCTTTTTTGGTTAGAACCTCCAGACACATGGGCTCAATAAGAATATGTATTAAATCCTGACAATCCCCTTGCTTGGGTAAAAGGTAAGAAGATCCTTCCATACAGTCATACACTATATGAAAATTCTCTTATATTTTGATTTTTATGTCCCAGCATAAAGGTGCTAAATTAGCTAGATCTATCTGGCCGTACGGACTACCGCCCACCTTAGAGATCCTGCCAACTTTAAGTATTGACATATACTATTTAAAAGTTAAACTTATATAGAATTTTTATATGTCAATACTTGTTTAAGTAATATTTGCTAATATTATTTTTTAATATATATATTTTTAAGTTTATGTAAACATTGATAATAATATATTATTAGTATTGAATTCATAAAAGATATTCAATTTAAATTTTAAATTGAAAAAATATGTAAAGAGTAAATGAACCTAATATTTGATTGATTGCAAAATATTTCAAAATTTACAAGTTACAAGGTTGCAATTACATTTCACTAATTTCACAAAGTTAAATTGAAAAATGAAAATTCAATTGATTAATTGTAAATTCTACAAATTTTTCATTATTTTTTCCAATTCACCCATGTTAACATTAACGGGAATTGACTGTGAATTGTCAAAATCAATGGCACCAAAGTCATGCATAGGACTTGATTGTGTTGAATTCTCTCTTGAAGTCATTATTTCTTCAAGATCTTCTTCGTCTTCCATCTTCAAGAACATTCCTTGATTTCTTCATTCCGCTCTAATCCAGTCTCTAAGGAAAACTAAAACATTCATGACATTGCCTCCCAATAAGTGTCGGTTATCTCCAATCTGCTGCCGTCCTTGACTAAAAGCGTTCTCTGATGCAATGGTTGACATTGGAACATTCAATATATCTCTAGCTAATCTTGAAAGTACAGGATGTTGTCTTTCATTATTCTTCCACAATTCCAGCGTGTTGATTCTACCTCTAAGATCCTCTGTAGGCTGCATAAGATAATATTTAAGCTTTTCCCAACTTACGATTCTTTGCAATGAAGGCTTCAATCTATTCCAAACAGATAGATCAGAAACACAATAAACAGGCATACTATGTGCCTGTCTTTTAGAAGATGATGGTTCCTCAGAAAGGGAGCAGGGGTCGGTGTAATATGTGACGGTAAAGCATTGTCAAGTAAATCAGCATAATGATTGTATAATGTGTTCATGTAACTATTAACATCAGACATAGCCGTAAACAAAAAAGGTTCTTCATTAGCTTTTACTTCTAAAGCAGAATAAATAAGAGAAGTAAATTCGGACATAGTATTATATTTCATACACGGATTTATTATAGTACCAACTAATTAAATAGGGGGAAGCGAAAAAAAATATTTTTTAAATTTATCAATCATTGCATTAATAGCATCTTTGTAACCTGGTTTAGACTTATATTCGTTAAACAATAAAGAAATATCGGTCAAATAAGCTAAAATATTACAAACAGTAGGATAATAAGCACCAAAAAATTCAACCGTAGCTAGATAAATTTTTTACAAAAAATTAACAATATCATCAATTTTAGCCCAATCTAAATTTTGTAACATACTATCGGGTAAAGCACTAGCAAATTGGTTAAAAGTCATAGTAATAGGAACTTTATAAATATTGCAATATTTAAGAAATCATACGTAGAATTTCATCTAACATCTATTTCTTCAGGCATTAAATTCGGTAAGTCTAACATTTATCTAACATCTATTTCATCTAACATTTTCTTTTAAATTCGGTAAGTCTAATTTTTCTATTGTTTCCTTGAATAAAGCCAACTTCAAATCTAAGTTTTTCAATAGCAGACTCAAAAAAAGCAAGACCATCTTTTACAATTAAATTATATATATGACAAGCACACTTAACATGAAATATTTCGGATAACGGTGGAGAAAGTTTAATTTTTAACAAATCAATAGCAACATTGTTGTTAGATGCATTATCAAAGAGATCATAAAACTTTACTGTCAATACTATAATATCTTGCAACTTTTGTAATAGATTCAGAAATAAATTTCGCAGTGTGTCTATGGTCTTCATCATACAAAAATGCTAAAATACGTTTTTGCATAATAAAATTACTATCTACCCAATGACAAGTAATTGTTAAATAATCATTTTTATTAACAGCACGACCAAGATAAGAAGTTAAAGCAACGTACTCTACATGGAAGATTTTTTAATAATGCAGATAAATAGTAAACATATTGTGCATGGAGTCTAAAAATATCAGACCGACAAGTACTTCTAGGAATACCCTCAAACATAGGATTATAAATTACCTGAATATAATGAATAAAAGTTTCAGAAGAAGCAAAAGAGAAAGGCAAACAACCCACATCTATCATTTTTGCTAATTCTTCATGATCCTTTATTTTATTATAATCCTTAACTAATTTATAATTTAGTTTGTGTTGGGCCCCCAACTGTCTCACCACCAGTTACCTGAACTAGCTCTATTGTGTTTTTCCCGCACATGTCTCGTCAACTGACCCTTACCTCCTTTATTACCCCCGATCTTATGCTCGTATTTTAACTGACAAAGATTGCATTCAACCTGAGTAGTTCCTTCTATTCAAGTATAAAAATTCCACACAATACTAATTTTTTTACGAGATCTTACGGGGGGCCGGGGAGGAAGATTAACCGATTCAAATTGAACATTAACATTACCGGATTCGGGTGTAATATCAACATCATCATCATTTTCATCTACATCAACAGGGTCTACTTCATTCTCTTCTTCTATACCACAATTTTCTTGGGCCTCTAAATAATTCATATCGTGAGCACCTACACCTATTTCATTCTCAAAGGGTTCGCTAATTGATACCGAAGGCACACGAGTATATCGAGTATTTGAACTACCTCTACCAAAATCAATTTGTTTTTTACTACCACTATCACTTTCGGGACAAAATTTCTAACACTTTTACCGGCTTTCCTTAGTTTATCCATATTACAAGTTAAACTAACAATTATTCAAAAAACACAAAAATAATACAAATAAATATTCAACAAATAATACACTAATTAAAAATTGAAAGTAAGAGATAAAACGATAATACCAAATTGCCGAAGTAACCAAAAGTTGATCAATTGAGTGATTTTGGAAACTCCCACTTGATATTTTTAATTGCAAAATAGTATAATAATTAATATAATGAGCACTTTATGAGATAAATTAGAATAATTGAGAGCGATTGAGAGAATGAGATTGTAAGTTGTGGAAAAATAATTTTTGAAATGACAACTATTTATAGAAAATTTTTTGAAACTAAATATTTTTTTTTTTAAAAAAAAATTAGCCATAAAGGTTGTTTTGGTCGTTGGGCCAACGACATTATAGCCATTGGGCTTCCAACGGTCCAAAATCAGCCAAAGCAGGCAACCCATTTTTTTTTAAAAAAAAATAATTGTTACCAGGCCGGGCCGGGCCGGTGCACGCACCGATGGACCTGGTTCGGTCTTCCAACTAGGCCGGTCTACCGGACTACCTACCGTGTCCGGCTCAGCCTCCTACCCGGTCTCCAAACCCGTTACACTTATTGATTCTGAGTCGGGTCCGGTCTTCTTCTGGGTCGGTCTAACCGAGTCAGAATCGGGCCGACTCGGCCCATTTGACAGGTTTAGCCAAGGAAGTGGGAGGGTACAGTGTTGAGGGTGGGAGGAAGACGATCAAACATAAAACATTACTACTTTTATTGTTATTCATAGTTTCTTCTACTTCTTCGTAACTCTATATCTTTTACTAGTAGTACTTTGATTCAATTTACTCATGTGACATAGTTGAAATTTCAAAATTCTAACTACGCCGCGTAAATTAGGACGGAATGAATATTCTCTCTGTTCAATAATACTTGTCTACTATATTAAAATTAGATGTCCAACAATATTTGTTCAGTTTGAAAAATTAATGAATAGTTTATCTTTTTCTATCCATTTTATCCTTGCTATTAAATATTATTTATCACTCAATGCATTTCTAAGACATTAAATTTTTTTATTTTCAAAGAGTGATACAGTAAAATCACTTATATTATTTATTATGTTTTAATATGTGTGTCAACTTAATAATAGATAAATATTATTAGACGAAGAAAGTAATAAATTAGTTGAGACTTGTAAGCCTTATCCATGTAAAGAATGACAGAAATATCGAGGAAGGATGAAATACTATAACAATAGTAAGCGACCAGGGCAGTGGAGCCTTATCATGTTTTTAGTTTATACTTGGCAGTTGGCACACTTTTTCTGGTATTATAATGTAAAAAATAATAGTATAATTTTTTGAGAGAATAATTTAAGATAATTTATAGTCATACAAATATCTTTGTCTCGTTTTAATCACAAATTTTATTTGTTTTCTCTTCTTTATTGAATTCTCACGTCCAATATAATTAAACACTACTTTCTCTATTCGCTTTTACTTGTTCACTATTATATTAAAAATAATTTTTCATATTTTACTTCGACAAAAACAATTTTTTCTCCATATTTTATTTTTAATCTTCATTACTTATTCTCCAAATTATTTTTCAAAATCTAAGACAATAGATCGATTAATATGAGTATTATGGTAAAATATGAATATTATTCATTACTCCCTCCGCTTATTTTTGTTTGCCACGTTTTGCTTTATGAAAGTCAATTTGACTAAATTTTGAAAACTATTTTAAATTTTATTTTAGATTTTAAATTTAGATGTTTGAAAACTATACAAAAAGTGTTATAAATTGCAATCCTTCTTATATTAATACTAGTTTAGGGTACGTGCGTTGCACGTGTGTTTAATATTAAAGAAGAAAGTTGTATATATTTATTTGTCCACTGTCTCATTAGTTAGTTACAAAAATACGTAACATCGTTCAGATAAGAACATAATTTATATGAGGTAATTGATATTTTAATTGATTTAAATTAATATGAGGACTTTCTTGAAGTTCTAAATACTAAAAAATAATTAAATAATAATATTGTCCAATGTGAAATCTTTTTTTTTTTAAATGACAAAAAGAATATCAATATTTCATTGCGTACAAGACATCAAATGCATCGTGTTGTCTCAAAAAGTCTACTTCACACTCAGACTAATTGGGCAATCTATTACTCCATGCACATATTAAAAGTGAATTACTTACTCCTTTTTTGGTCTAGTTATAATTTTTAAAAAAAAAAAAAAAAAAAGGAGGAGGAGATGTAGAGAAGCATCATACCTTTGAGAGTAATTGATGGATAAATGTGGCTAAAGAGAAGTTTTTATTTTTGCAAATTGGCCGATGGTGTTTAGATATTTTTCATAAACTCTGATAAATTTTCTTTTAGCCCACAATCTCAAACCACACAATCTTTTATTCCTAAAAGTAATTTGAATTATAAAGAGAATAAGAAACGAAAAAAGCTATAATCTCAAAGATTTTGAAAGAAATTATTATCTAAGAAAGAAAACATGAATAAAAATAAAATACATCATTAATACAATGTTGATGTTTAAATATTATATTTCAAACATGAACTCTCTTTTAAAACATTAACAATCATAACTTTTTACTTTTTTTTTTTGGAAACAACTCCTCTATCTCACCTTTGAGGTTGTAGTATGGATTGCGTACACTTACCTTCCCAGACCCCGCTTTGTGGGAATATACTTGGTATGTTGTTGTTATTTTTTTTTTTTTAAAAAAATGATAGAATTGAATGGTCAATAAGAAGAAAAGACTAAAATGAAAAATGATTCTGCAAACCTTATCGTAAAATTTTTCCAATAAAAAGTGTAATTAATTAATAAAATTAAGTATTTTGAAAAATATATAAGAGAATTACACACTAACTAATGTATAATTATAAATAATATTAATTTATAAAATTAAAAAAAAAAAAATCAATTATGGTGAAAATTAGGACAATCCCTAAAACATGTATATAAGCTTATGACGGAAGAGCAACTAATAGTAGAAAATAGGTTTGTCCCAATTTTAAACTACTTCGTTAGATGAAAAACATGCTTGCAAAACATTATCTAATGGAGAAAGATAGTTATTAAATTGATAAAATAAATTAAATTACTTCTAAAAAACCTGCTTCATCATATTATGTGTGTGCGATATAATTTGAGCCTATACCCAAAAAAACCTATTAGAGCCTATTTTTAAATAATGAAGATATGGTCACTCTTACGATTATTTCACAATTAACCAGCGACATGTAGGTAAATTTTAAAGAAGAAATATCATAATGAATAAAACTAAATTACCTACAGTTACAACAATTTAAACAAAATATCATCTTTCATATAAAGGGTATGCGCCTATAGCCATAAAACTTTTAACCATAGGACACAATATTTGAACAAATTAAATTTTCTCTTTTCAATTTACAAATTCATATCGTTGCCACCAAAGAGAATTGGAGATGCAGTGCCACCAACACATTAAAACATACTTACTAATGAATAAAGCACAAGAGTAAAAAAATGATAATTTACCCTAATGAGTGTGATGATACTCGGATAATTCTAAAGTGTTCTACTGAATTTCATATACTTTGAAATCATTATTTCCAATAAAACTTCTCTGTGACGTTTATTTCCATGGATAATGCACTACTTCTTTTCAAGGCCTTGCATTGGTTGGCTCATAAACTGATTGAGTACGTTGAAGCAACTCCAACTGTTACAAAGTTATCCCACATTCACATATATAGTCTCTTTCATGGGCTTCCTCCTCGTCATAGTCTCCTTTTGTACAAAAGCATGAACCGTAAAATACAGACAAGATAGGCTTCTCGCGTTTATGTAAGTCATGGAGTTCTAAATAATTTGTAATTTTTGTTTCCGTCTGAATATGTGTTATGCTCCTTAAAATTCTACATAATTAGATAGATGAATAAATAATTTAAAAATATAAAAGAATATATACACATGAGAGAAAAACTTTGAACTCTTACCTTATATTTTTCTCTTACTATATTCTTAATTTCTAAAATATATGTTAGGATTCCTTAATTATCAATCCTCCTAATACATCTTATCATATATTTTATTATTTCTTAAAAGACTTTAAACATGGTTACTAATACGTTGCTCGAGCCAAGTGGGTCAATATATAATGATTTGAAATTTCCTCTATACCTTTGTAGATGAGCTTAGATAAAGCATGTTTGCATAGATAGCCTTTGAAGTTAAAACAATTGCACATGCATCAAACTTCTACGTACCCCTATTTTAATTTATCATAAGTAACTTCAAAATCTTTTGCATCACTCGTGTCTCCCTGAACCCCTCATTCTTTAACAATACATGTGAAGATGGGTTCATTGGCGTCAATTTATACTATACCTGAACAATTGGACATCAACACCATCTCATACGTGCTTATACGGTTCATAGAAGTGTATGCAAAAGTACTTATTTGTTGGAACATCAAATATATTTCTTTAGCATACAATTTAGAGAGTCGTAACTCATAATTGCACCTTGTTCTCAAGGTGGGGCTAAATTCTCTCAACTCAAGATCACACTTCCTTCTGATGCATTTTTTGTACTACAAAATCATATCTATAAAAAAATTCTCTCAAATTTGTTTATTTATGTACATATCCATCAAAGAAGGGGCACATGATCTCACTACGCTGATCATCAGTAGATATTCCAACCAAAAATGTATCTTTCAAATACATCGGAGCTCATCATTCTCGATCCTCATATAAAACTTTGAAGCCATCCATAGCTCCTACCACCAAATTTCTCGGCATCATCATTTAAATCCATAATGTAGAAAAGGTTGGGCTTCAAGCTGCACCTGATAGAAGAAGTTGTATACAACTTAGCTATCACCTTCTTTGAGTTCTAAATGTGCGGAGAAATCAATCTGGCTGATGGCTGCTCTTTCGTTTGGACTTCCGGAGCCTGGTTTCTCAATAGCAGATGCTCTGTACAACTTAATAGTACGCAATTCCACATCAAGTGTTGGCTCTAACTTCCTTTTAACCCGGCCCCCTGCATCCATCTTTTTGTGCGACTTGGATGGGTAAGAGATTGTTGTCAATAAATCCTCAGGCTCAAGAAACAATAATAATAAGCAAAATCAAAAGAATAATCTAACAATAATTTACCGCAAAATCATAATTATTTGAGATGGCCAGATGATGCAAAAATAAAATTAAAAAAAATCATTTAGATTTGGCCGACACAAATCTAACTCGTCTTTTTATTACTTAAACTCGTCTTTTTATAACTAATACTACACCATTTGGTTTCCATAATTAAATTCCACCTAGCCAATATAACTTATACCGACACAAAACATTGTTCGTTATACAAACTCTTTTATTATTATTATTATTATTATTATTATTTGTCATTAATGAAATTAACGTAAATGATCTGTGCAAGCGAAACACCCAGAATTAATGAAAATTGCAAAACTCTAAAAGGAGCAAAAATTTTACGTTGTACTCCATTTAAAAACTAAATCATCAATAAGAACTTGATTATATTATTTGAAATGAACATGCACATTTAGATATTTACTTTCACGTGACCATATTACATCTGCACTTGAGCATTAGAGAGAGGAGTCATGGAATGGGGTGGAAAATTGTCTTAAACACATGACAACATCTAGTGAACAAATGTGAGGTCCCATAAGGAATACACTTTCAAGTCCAAAACATCCGATGATTGATCTAGACTTACTTTACAATGTTCTGAATCCATCAGGTCACATGGATATTGTTATCAAACAACATACCCATACCCAGTGTAATCCCACAAAGTGAGGTCTAAGGAAGATAGAGTGTACCCAGATCTTTCCCTGAGTCAATATGGATATTTTTATCCTCATACTATTAATTTGGCGCAACCCAAATTACGTTTACTTGGCAAACTTAAGTCCATTTAAATCAAGTATTGGAAAAGCATTACAAAAAATCTATCAACATTGAGGATTTTGTTCGCCATGTTCTAAATCCATCAGGCATCATCATGGATTATTCCTTTTATTTATTTTATCCTCATAATATTATCGCTTTGGTGCAACCCAATTACGCTTAATTGGCTAAGATAAAGCCCATTTGAATCAATTGAACTAACTGAAAAATATAGGGAAAAGGACACCACATGGCCCATCAAAAAATAAATGACCCATGTTTGGGCTATTGGACATGGAGTGGCCAATCGGCCCAAACATATTCCAAAAAATGGTCAGTCGGCCCAAACTAATTCCAAAAATGGTCAGTCGAAAACTGTATCAATATGGTATATAGGTTGTATCAATATGGTATATATGGTACATGGACTGTATCAATATGGTATCAAAATTGTATCAATATGGTATATGAACTATATATGCATATGTTTTTTTGTATAAACTATATGATTGTGGCATGGGGACTGTATCATTATGGTATATGAACTGAAAAAAAAAAGAAAAAAAAAAAGAAGAAGGCAGTAGCAGCGACTAAAAGGCCTAAAATGGCTACCTTTTGGAATTGCAAAATCAATGGCTATTTCGTGGAAATAGTTTTGGGTAAAGTGACATTTATGTCATTTCCCCAAAAATATAAAGGTCTCATATGTACCCTATGTAGACGTGGGCGACCTCAGGAGTATTTACAACTTTTCTCAAAGACCACATTAATGCTCCATAAACCCTCATAAGCTGCAATTGAAACCAATTGATGAATTCAACTTGGAGGGGCACATAATTTCAACCAGTATTCTAATAAGTATAAGCAAACAACTTTATATACTGATGGACTAGGACAAAAATACTTGTTGACAACTTAGTTCAATAGAGAAACACCATATGCAGAATCTGAGCATGTTACGGGAGCGTGTGGAGGTTGTACAACATATAACACTTAGAACGATGTTCATTTATCTGAAAAAAATGCAAGATTTGAGAGTTATACTAATTACTAAGAGAACGTACCTTCTTTGAAGATTTTGATGATGAAAACCAACTACTTGTACTTGCTGGTGCCACCGGGGCAGGAGCACTGCCTGCTTCTCAATCCAATTTCTCTTAGCATATATTTTAGAACTTCTTTTTTTAATTCACAAGAAAACAAAAAAATCTACCAACATTAATTTTCCAAATATTTAATTAAAAAATAATTTGAAGAAAGATAGTAAATGACACATTAATAATTGAACATCGACTACATATATAGTCAATCGATAATTTGCCTTGAAGATTTATTTACAATAATAAGTGTATGTCGAATTGTAAATGTTCGGACAATCATTTATATGAAAGAACGACAAATTCAATATCGTACATTTTTACTATCCCAACCTTAAGTTAATTAGATCTATAGTAGAATATTGATATTCTCAAGAATATAGGCTATGAGTCCATTATCATTGTCAAGAACAAATATACCGAAAGCAAGTAAAAGCATAGCTACCTGCTAGCCTTCTACCCTAATTTGTGACCTACATATCCTCATATCTAAGGCACCTATATAAATAAGAATCACAAATTTCTTAAAACAAAAATACTACAGACACGCAACAATTAAAACAAAATTACACATAAAAGTTACGGCATTACAAAAAACATGATTCATAATCAAAAAGAATTTATTTTGAACTCCTATATGATTTGTTTTAGGGATTCCTCTATTATAATTAAAGGAGGACAGGAAAAATTATCAAAAATATAGCTATGAAGCAAAAGATACTGCAGTTAGGGTTCCTATATTATTATCCAAGAATTTTAAAAACTTATCTTAAATCACAATCAAATTTGTCTCTATACTCTCAAGTTTAAAGAATATACTAAAATTTTAGAAAATTTACCTCAAATCACAAACAAATTCTCTCTTCAATCATAAGATATATCAAGACTTCACCAAAAACTTCTCAATTAGCAATTATCTATTAAGAATAAACGATAATTTATTTATTGTAAACTTCAAAAACATACTAAAATTTTAAAAATTTACCTGAAATCACAAATAAATTTATCTCTTTAATCATAGATAGTTACTATGAAGATTTCAATTGGTAGAAAATTCTATACCCTAGTGATCATCCAGAACAAACATCCGTACTATAGAGATTCCAACCTACACCATTTGTCAATGAATTTGACTTTATATTATTATCCAAGAATTTTAAAAACTTATCTCAAATCACAAGCAAATTTGTCTCTATACTCTCACGTGTAAAGAATATACTAAAATTTTAGAAAATTTACCTCAAATCACAAACAAATTTCTCTCTTCAATCATAAGATATATCAAGACTTCACCAAAAACTTCTCAATTAGCAATTATCTATTAAGAATAAACGATAATTTATTTATTGTAAACTTCAAAAACATACTAAAATTTTAAAAATTTACCTGAAATCACAAATAAATTTATCTCTTTAATCATAGATAGTTACTATGAAGATTTCAATTGGTAGAAAATTCTATACCCTAGTGATCATCTAGAACAAACATCCGTACTATAAAGATTCCAACCTACACCATTTGTCAATGAATTTGACTTTAATAGTGAACATCATGAAGAAGGATAACAAACCAACTGTCACGACCCGATTTTTCGAGTCCTGATGGCGCCTACCGTAACCCACCAATAGGCATCTTTTTCCCCGATGCAGATCCGGGCACTAGTCGACGGTTTTGATGTGACTCTCTTTCCAGCACTGACTCCGGAGCAGGGTGAGCTTACTGACGTCCGAGGCAGATCCTACTCCATCTCTATTGTATAGTCTTTTGCTCTCGAGACTGTAGTACTTGTTGTATATATTTGGTTTCTGTCTTGTTTTTTTTGACATGTCTAGTAGTGGCTCTTGTACCGACTTCACCAGGTCTTGGGAGGGGTTCTCAGTTGTATATATTGTTCTCTTCCTTCTCAGTCTTGGTATGGATATATATATTTTGATTTTTTTTTTTTTTTTTTTGTATTTCTAGCATGTGTATTCGTCTGGTTACTTCCACTTCATCTCTGTTTTCTGAGATTCCACCCGTTAGCCTGTCGCTTGTCGCTCCGGGCTAGGCTACACGTACAAGACCAACAAAAAAATAAGTCTTTTAGTCAAATGCCAATTAATGTTGCATGCACATGGCTTTATCCATTATTTTGCTCTCCGTATATATATATATTCGGCTACTGCATAGGCTCGTGGTAAAATAAATATAATATTTTAAATATGCCATCATGAATAGAAAATTATTTTGAACAAAACTTCTATAAAATAAAAATATTATTTTAACATATTTAGATTTACTATCTCCGTTTAAAATATAAATAAATTATAGAACTTTTATAAAGTAGTATAGATACATCATCACTAAAGAATTTTATAAATATCATAAATATTTTTGAAAGGTAATTAACTATGTCATTTTATCAAATTCTAATTTAATTTAACATTTTACAACGTGCTCGGTCTAAATAATATTCTCAAACGAACTGCCCGGGAACCGAACTGTCAGTCCCAGCAAGTCATAAATAACTTGGGGCAGTTATAGAAAAGCTCTAAACGTTGAGAACGCACGAAAATGAGGAAAATGACCGGGAAGGTCATTACAATATCCACTACTAAAAGGACTTTCGTCCGCGAAAGTCAAGAATAAGCATATACCTGAAGACGTAAACAAGTAGGGATACTGGGCTCGCATGTCACGTTCAAGTTCCCAAGTAGCCTCCTCAACTGGACGGTGACGCCATTGTACCTTAACCACTGGAATTTCCCGGGAGCGTAACCGTCTGACATCTCTGGCTAAAATGGACACAGGCTCCTCAACAAATGCTAACTTCTCGTCTAACTGAACCGAGTCCCACTGAAGCACATGCGACTCATCTGGGATATATTGTCGCAGCATAGAAACATGAAATACTGGGTGGATAGCTGAAAAGGTCGGAGGTAAGGCCAGTACATATGCTACCTCCCCGATTGTCCGAAGAATCTCAAAGGGTCCAATATACCTGGGGCTAAGCTTGCCCCTCCTACCGAATCGCATCACGCCCTTCATTGGCGATACTCGTAAGAAGACCCTATCACCAACTCTGAATCTCAACGGACGACGTCTACGGTCAGCATAACTCCTCTGTCTACTCTGCGCTGTCCGCAGCCTGTCCTGAATCACCCGAACTCGGTCCAAAGACTCTCGGAGCAAATCTGTGCCACGAGGACTGACTTCTGAAGTCTCAAACCATCCAACTGGAGACCGACACCGTCTACCATACAAAGCCTCAAACGGAGCCATCTGAATGCTGGAGTGGAAACTATTATTATACGCGAATTCCGCTAAAGGCAAGAACTGATCCCACTGACCCCCAAAGTCTAACACACAAGCACGGAGCATATCCTCTAACACCTGAATAGTCCGCTCTGATTGCCCGTCGGTCTGAGGATGAAACGCAGTACTGAGGTCCACTTGAGTACCCAACTCCTCCTGGAAAGCCTGCCAGAAACTGGAGGTAAACTGAGACCCTCGGTCTGAGATAATAGACACCGGTACTCCGTGTAGGCGAACTACCTCCTGAATATATACACGAGCTAACTTCTCAGCACTGTAGGAAGTTTGAACAGGGATAAAGTGCGCGGACTTAGTCAACCGATCTACAATAACCCAAATACTATCAAAGCCACGAGAGGTGCGAGGTAACCTACCAACGAAATCCATCGTGATCCGCTCCCACTTCCACTCAGGAATGGGTAACGGCTGAAGGAGACCACCAGGTCTCTGGTGCTCGGCCTTTACCTGCTGACAACAAAGGCATCGAGCTACAAACCCTGCTATGTCTCTCCGCATACCACTCCACCAATTTTATCAAATTCTAATTTAATTTAACATTTTACAACGTGCTCGGTCTAAATAATATTCTCAAACGAACTGCCCGGGAACCGAACTGTCAGTCCCAGCAAGTCATAAATAACTTGGGGCAGTTATAGAAAAGCTCTAAACGCTGAGAACGCACGAAAATGAGGAAAATGACCGGGAAGGTCATTACACCAACTTAGTGCCTATTCAAAGACACTAAGTATATAACAGCATATTTTTAGCTGTTTTAGATAGGGGTTTTATTTTTAAGCTTTATAAAATTTAAAGCTTCTTCACAACTCTGTACTCCACTTGGTCTATAACTTTTTCCTTAAATCACAAAAACAACAACTCTAAAATGGTTAAATTTGAAAGGAATGTCAATCTAAAGAAGAAAAATAATCGTAGGAAAATTATAGTATCTGCAACACGACCATGAATCGAAGATTTGTTAGAAGGGAAGTTCATGACCAGAAATACCAGCGTAGGAGACAACCATATATAGTTCATGTAATTCTATTTTGGATAAGCTTTTGGTAGTAACTCCTATACGACAAAGGTAGGGAAAGAAGCTCTAAATTTTAGGAACATAATTAACTATTTATTTTAAATATTAAAAATCAGTGAAAAGATAATTTTGTCTAAAACAGAGTATTTTAATAAAGGGCAAAAAGTTCAAATAATATTTATAAGGACCTTCACACTTTTAATATAATAGAGATAGAGATAGAGATAATGAAAAAATATAATTTAAAATATTAATCAAAGCTCATGCGATTTAATACTCGAGAAGCATAAAGTAACAAGTAAAAATAAATAAAAGAGTATTTCTTAAGGAATGTACAAAATCCAACCATAACAAATAGGAGTAGTAAAAGTGAACTACAAGAGTACCATATGAATTAAAACGGAGAGAATAATATTTTTTGATCCCACTTTAATTTGTCAATTGAACAGAATGTGAAATTCTATACATATCTCAAGCCCCGACATGGCTGTTTCACATTGGATGAGGAATTTCCTTGTCCAACATTAGTCTTAATTTGTACCTTTTCCTTGTCCATTTGCAATACCACATACTCCCTTCGTTCAGATTTAATTATCATTATTTTTTTAATTTAATTTCCAATTTTACTTGTCAGTTTTAATAAATTAAGAAAAGATAATTTTTTTCATGTTTTACCCTTAGCATTAATTACTTATTCTCCAAATTATTTTTCAATATATATTACTAAACATCAATTAATAGGGGTAATATGATAAAGTCGTTATACCAATCATTATTTTCTTAATAGATGTGTCAAATCAACATGTGACAAGTAAAATCAAACAGATGGAGTAAATTATTGGATGGGAAATTTCCTCATGCCCAATATTCCTAGGGAATTTCTCATGTTATGTTTTTTTTTTGTCAATCAAATGGACTGGACCAGTCAGGGGCGAATTTACATATGAAAAAAGGCATATGAAGTTGTGTTCTTTCCATAAAATTAAGTATTTATGTATATATTTTTTAAAATTAATATAATATTACTTGTTGGCACTCATGCTGCACGAAGACTAAATGGTTCACTTGGTTAAAGATTGAGTAATTTACCATGAGGATTAATTAGGGATTAATTCCTACTAAATACATTTTTTCTTATATTTTTTTAAGTGGTGTGCTCATGTTCTAAAAATCCCATATTCGCCTCTGGACCCAGTAATCTTAAGTACGCGTCTATTTCAATGTGAAAATAGAAAAAAGAAATTTTTGTTTTCAAAGTGAAAACGATAGTATTTGAAAATTAGAGTTGTGTTTCACCATGAAATAAACTAGAGTTGCTTTTGAATATTTGTGAGAAATTTGGAGTGAAAAAACTGAAAACATCTTTTTGTTATTTTTGAAATTTTTGAAAAAAATGAATAAAGTGAAAACATAATTTTCAGGAATTTCATAGCCAAACGCATGAAATTTTTTAAAATTTTTCATGGCCAAACGCTTAATTATCTCAGCCGAAACTGGCACATTGGTTTTTCTTTTTGAGTCACTCAAACTTGGCATACTCAAATTTGAGGTGTCTAGATGTGCATATTTCAAGTGTTGGAGTGTTTAATTGTTAGTGAAAATCATATTTTCACACTAAAGAATAAAAGCAAAAAAAATGAAATAAAAACAAGAAATCAGATAATGATAAGCAAATAGATTTGTAAGGAGATATTTAAAATTCAAATTAGTTGTTGAATCAAAGAAGTAAAAAAATACTCATGTGTGAGAAGGATCAGATATACCGCTTAATTTTGTGAGAAAGATTAAATATCCCATATATGGATTTTATTTTAAAAAAAATAAATTTAAAATCAATTTTTTCAATTCTGTCATCAAAAAAGGGTATATGTGAGCCACCTTTTTAACAAGGAGTATAGCAGTTTTAAATCGCAAAGTTGAGAAATATATCAAACCCCTTTTCACTAGATTATATATCCATGTTTTTTGGAAGAATATTTTGTTGTTTTCGGGTACAACTATTTGTATTTAAACAACAAGAATTTTAACTTTAAGTTCAAAAACAACAAAGAAGTTCAACAACTTCAAACATAAGTTCAACAAGTATGAACTATCAAAATGAAGTTTCTACTATTTTCTGAAAAATAGCAAAACCATAAGAAAAGAGATAAAACAGAAATGTAGAATCAAGTCCACCGAATTCACGGTGTGCCGTCCTGAAGGAATTTATTCCCCTCAAGTACCCGAGGTTATGGAATCTTTTCTCCCAGGATAAAATGATTCACTTCAGTAGAATAATGGTACTTCAAATTCTACCGAACATTAAACTCACTCAACGATTTGAAGATCACATTTGAGTTTTTCAAGAAGAAGAAGATGTTTTTCTTTCACAAATTTCTTAACAAAACCTGAGGAAAAAGTCAGGTATTTATAACCAAAAGGTGGTGCTTCAGAAGAGAAGCAAAGGTTCATGAACAGAAGGGATTTTTGTGGAACGACGTGACCACCTTTCCCTCCATTTTTCATTTACAATACACTTAGAACCCAACATATTTTATGCTTAATTATATATCAAATATTACCAAATAAGTATGAAAATCACTTATTTTCAGAAATATAGTTTTTCTTGGGGTCGTTTGGTTTGTAAGGGTTAGTGTTATAGAGGTACTAGTAATGCGAGCTCGAGGATAATTATGTAGAGTTTAGTTATATCAGATTTAGTTATTCATATATTATTCATTTCATCTTCTGCTTTCCTTAAAATATTACATATATTAACTCATATAACTTATACATACTTTTAGTTGCGTGGGATTTTAGATTGTTAACCAAACATTACATTTAAGGTGCTGAATTTTATATGTACGTAGCAACTAATTAAATACTACTCGACTAAATATTACTTAATATATAAATAATTCACTTCCTAACCAGCAATCACACAATCGTCGGAGTTTTAAAATCTACTTGAACAATACTAATCGAAATTAGCTAAGATACCTAAAACTATTCAATGGTTTTATGCGCGTGAAGACTAATTTGTAATCGTCGTCGTTTGATACCTATTTGTTCTTGTTTCCTCACTTGAAGAATAAAGAATGAAACACATGTGTTTCAAGTCTCGTAGATATGTCGGTTTAAATCTATGAACTTCAAATTTTGAATCTATAATCTATTCTACTATACTATAAAAGGGAATAAGCACACACGACGTCAACATGCCTCAGGGGCAGTCTGATAATTTCGTTAATTGTTTGTTGCCTTTTTTGTCCACTACGTAGGTCACTTCTTAAACAACCAATCAAATCATAATACTTCGCTTAAATTCCTTCAGTACATTTCAAGGTAATTTCCTGAAAATGTTGTCCCCATTTAAATTTTCCAATTTCCAGTCACATATGGGCCTCAATTGTAGACTTTTGTTTCCCTAATGATTTTTTTTTTTTTTTTAGGATAATCTAAATTACAACAATAATAAAAGGAAAGAAACTAATCAGGGCTGTTAAGCTCAAGCTAAGAGATTTTAAGTTTTTCAAATCCTCTGATGATTTGCAAGAATAAATTTCTCCACAACTTACACGACACCATAATAACTCTTCTTTACTCCCATCATTTTGTAATTTTTCCCTAACATTTTTCTAAAAAGAAAAAAGAAAAAAAAAGAGAGACAGGAAAAGATTATAAAATAGACACACTACTGACAAACTAAATTAGTGCTAATTCAAAATCGTTAGAATAATTAAGACGCGTTGGTAGTAGGTTAGAATTATGTACTTCCTCCGTCCCATTTTAGTTGGGCACATTTCAGTTTACACGGTGATTAAGAAATCATAAATGAAATGTTGAATTTTATTATTTTACCCTTTACCCATATTAATGATATTCATTGGACATAAAAATGGACATTGAAATTGTAATTAATTGTAGGGGTAAAATGAGAAAAAATTAATTAATTCTATCTTGATTTAGTAAGTACTCAACTTATATGAGACATTTATTTTTAGTAAGATGATCAACTAAAATGGGACGGAGGAGTAGCTATTAGTAATGTATGAATTAGTATGAGATCATTTTCATATTATTTTATGTAGATATTAATTATAAAGGATTTAGCTATTCATGTATTACTTATTTCATTTTCTATTCTTTATAATACTTCCTCTGTTCACTTTTACTTGTCACTGTTTCACTTTTCGAGGTTAACCTGCATGAATTTTGACCAAAATATTAAGATGTATAATTTAATATTTTAAATTTAGATGATCGAAAACTATACCAAAAATGCTATAAGTTGCAATGCTTCTCATATTAATATAATAAAAAAATACATCTTAAAATGTTGGTCAAAGTTTATGCAGGTTGACCTCGAAAAGTAAAACAGTGACAAGTAAAAATGAACAGAGGGAGTATAATACTTTGATTCATTTATACTTATACAAGTATTAATTATGGAGGTTTTTAAATGACAAATCAATCACAATAATAACTATTTAAAAACATATAAAACTTTGGTTGACTCCAAATTTCATATGATCACATAAATTAAATAAAAGGAAAAAAAACTAAATATACAACCTTAGGTTGTTTAATGCAAGTTATAGCAGAACTCTTTGGATTGCAAGTGATAGCAATTTATTAAAACAAAAGAAAAAATAATAAAATAATTTTCTTTTTATAAAAAAGCAAAAAACCACCCTACAAAAAAGGAAAAAACAGATTTCATATTAAAATATTAAAGAATTCACCCTTAAAAATAGCAACAGTTAAGAAAAAATACCAATCACCCAAAAATTCTCTCTGGAACCGTATATTTTTTCTTTTTAAAATTGAATATGTGTCTTCTTCTTCAACAACTTTTTTTTTCCCTTCTTATTTCCGCAACAGATCAACAAACATATATTGTTTGAAATTAATTTTTTCTCAAATAATTTTGGTATTTGAGTTGGGAATTTATAATCACACAAAAAAACATAATGTTGAACTCTATAATTTTTAGTGATGTGTGGATTCGTTTATATATATATATATATATATATATATATATATGTAAAGCAATTTTCTGAAAAATATGCTTAAAACGTATATTTGTATATAAATGTGGTATGTTTTTTGAATTATATATATTCTTCATCTTATGTTTTTATTTTCTGGTATGTTAAAAAAAAAATTTGAAATGTGTATATTATGTATGCATTTTATATGTTTGTTGATTTCTATTTTTTTTTAATCTTAAATGGTTTTTAAAAAAATATTTATTCTATAGAAATTCAATATGTTTATTGCTTTCTTTTTGTGGTGAAATCATAATAATCTTGTTGGAAGAAAAGTAATTTTAATCGTGTATTTTTGTGTATGAATTTTGTCCGAAAAATCTCATTCTTGCTCTTACTGATTGTTGAAAGTAGACTCACTTTCAACTGTCTTCTTCTTGCTCTTACTGATAGGAGATGGAGTGAAACAACCAAGATCAAAAGAAGGTCTGAAAATAACAATGGGGCTACTCTTTTCCAATAATCTAGGACTCTTCCGAGTATGAGTAGAATCGAACTTGGGTAAAATACAAATATCATACCGTTTAAATACACACACACAAAAAAAAAATGTATATATAATTACATTATAATTTTTTTGGATTTCTTGTTGTTAACCTTCTTAACAACATCCTTCTCAATTGTCACATAAGACCTAGACCTTGTAACACGAGAAGGTCCATCTTTCCCACTCTTTGATTTTTTGGATTTCTGTGGAGGAATTTCGTCTTCAAAATCAGAATCAAAATTTTGCTTACTCATAACAATAAAGAAAAAAAAAAGATGAGCAACGAAACCCAAAACAAGAGAATTCATAGAAAGATGAATTTTTTTTTAAAGAAGATGAGTAATGTTAATGGTAATAAAGTCTACTCCCAGCAAAGCAAATATGAAAAAACATGTGAAGATTGGGAAAGTAAATATTTGAGAGTTTTTCTAATAAGGAAGAAAACGCGTAAAAATTTATTTCCCAAATTATACTCCTCCAATAATTATCACCAAAATTATTAAGGAAAGAGAAAAAAGATACACGCTAAAAATTAGAAAGTATTTTAATTAATAAATACATATTAACGAATTTAAAAAAAAATGAAACTAATTAAATTTTTAAAATCTGCTATAACTTGCATTTAAAACCTTAATTAAATAATTATAAAAAAATATTACTACAACTTGCAATAAACAAATATATATTGGGCTCGTGCTACCATGGGCTCCCTGTATCTAGTTGTAATGACCTTCCCGGTCATTTCCTTCGTTTTCGTGTATTGTCAGCGTTTAGAGCTTTTCTATAACTGCCCCAAGTTATTTATGACTTGCTGGGACCGACAGTTCGGCTCCCGGGCAGTTCGTTTGAGAATATTATTTAGATCGAGCACGTTGTAAAATATTAAATTAAATTAAAATTTGGTAAAATGACATAGTTAATTACCTTTCGAAAATGTTTTGAAATTTATAAAATGTATAAAAAAAAATTAGTTATGATATATCTATACTATTTTATAATAGTTTTATAACCTATTGATAATTAAAGCGGAGATAGTGAATTTAAATATGTTAAAATAATATTTCCATTTTATAGAGGTTTTATCCGAAATATTTTCTATTAATTATGGTATATTCAAAATATTATATTTATTTTACCACGAACCTACGCAATACCCGAATATATATATAATGAGATAAATATTACATTGCGGTGCCACCTCCACCACCACGTGGAAAGTGGGGAGGGGCACACATGCAAGAGGTGGCAGCCACTTGCCATAATGGCAAATGACATATATATATATATATATGCATGAGTAACATAACATTTTCCTCAAATTTCATGTTTTCCTCCGTTTTCATTCAACTGATTAGATAATCTCAATATTGAACTATTCTGTTAAGATTTGAGCATAGGGGTTTATATATATTTAGTTCGTGGACTCGTTCTCGTCATTTCTATGGTACGTTTTCTTATTTTTACGGTAGTTTTCGTCTGCGATAGTATATTTTGGGATTGATATTGATGTTTGAGCTACATTTTGAGCTCAAATTGAATGGTGTTAGTTGTGACTATTGGTCACGGAGTTGTTTGGAGCGCTGTGACGGTTTCAGTTTCGTGATTCCGCAAGCGGGCCCCACGGGGACGATTCAGACATTTTTTTTCGAACTAATGCAATATAGGTATCAATAGTCATGTTTTGACATGTAGTTTATTATTTTGATAGTTTGGCAGCAGTCTGAGGCCTCTCGAAAGGAAAAGGCTCCTATTTAGCTGGTTTTCTTGGCAGGCTTGCGGCAGGCGTCCAGGTAGGCTAGGTTTACCTTCCTTTGCACTTAGATTGGGCTTATGTGTGATATATGTATGCTATTGTGCTAGTGTTGTGGGCTGGTGTTATAAACTTGGTGGTGGTGTTTTGCTGTGATTTAGGCCTTCTAGGCCGGATAGGGCTATTCGGATATATTCCAGGCCCGTTATCCTCGATGTACACCACAGATGACCTATTTAGGGTCGGATAGTATTGTTGTGTTGATTTCTGGTTGGGGAACGTTATTGTTGGACCTTAGTCCAGGCTTAGGCAGACTTAGCCCAGACTTAGACAGGTATAACTAGACTTGGTTTTCGGGACCCGTTAATGGGCCCCGTTACCCTTTTGGTCGACTTGTCGAAACTTTGACATCTTTGGGCTTAGATAAGCCCTATATGACTATTAGGGTTATGACGGGATTGAGTCACCCCGATTATACCCAGTTGGCCTGTCTAGCTTTGTTCGTCCCTGATAGCACCGTATTTGATTGGGGCCGGCTAGTTTGACTTAGAACGCTGAACCGTCTTTCCATGACTTGTAATGTATACCCAGACTTTTATATACATATTTTTATAGTAGGTAGTTGACCTAGAAGGACCCCGAGATTGACTTGTAGCATGTTGTAGAGTTAGCTTCTGTACCTATATAATAGTATTGACTTGGCACTAGGGCGTTCCCCGTTTATTTGATATGATATGACCTTTGATTCTGTTCTGGTTACTGGCTATGATGAGTTCCGGTTCGAGTCCGGCTACTGATTCAGGTATGATGATTTTGGTTATTGACTATTGGGTGTTCCGGTTCGAGTCCGGCCCCGGATTGTGGCACACTATGAGTTCCGGTTCGAGTCCGGCCACTGATTATTATGAGTTCCGGTTCGAGTCCGGCATCTGGTTATGATATGATTGGAGAGTTTTGGTACTGGGTACCGTGATTATGATGTTGTTGTTCTATGAGTTCCGGTTCGAGTCCGGCAGATATGATATATATGTGGCCTCTTGTTATTACCCACTGCTTCCGGTTCGACTCCGGCGTCTGGCCTCTTGTTATTACCCATTGGTGCCGGTTCAAGCCCGGTGCACTCCTGTTGGTTATTGTGGTTACTGGATACTGATACAGCCTCGAAACACTGGTGACTATGCATTTACTTTTCTTGTGTATCCCGCTGGTTTATGGGGGCCAGACTGGGTTATTGTTTTCTTCCGTGTGCCTATCGGGCTTATGGGGGCCCAGATAGGTTATGTTTGACTTGTGTGTTTACTTACGCATTTATTTACTCGTTATTATGTATCGCACTTATATTTTCCCTGAGCATATCTATACGCCTCGGCCGTTACTTATGTATCTATTGCTTGTACCCCGGACTTAGCATGCCCCCTGCACTTTAGCTTGCTTATATTATATTAAGCTCAGTCGGCCGATGATGCCTACTGAGTACCCGTTGCCCTGGTACTCATACTGCACTTCTGCATCTTTTTCCCCGATGCAGATCCAGGCACCAGTCGACGATTTTGACGTGACTCTTTTCTCAGCACTGATTCCGGAGCAGGGTGAGCTTACTGACGTCCGAGGCAGATCCTTCTCCATCCTCTACTGTATAGTCTTTTGCTCTCAAGACTATGGTACTTATTATACATGTTTGGTTTCTGTCTTGTATTTTGGGTATGTTAGTAGTGGCTCATGTACTGACCCCACCAGGTCTTGGGAGGGGTTCTGGACTTTATATACATTGTCCTCTTCCTTCTCAGTCTTAGCATGTTTATAAATATGGTTACTTCCACTTCTTCTCTGTTTTATGAGATTCCGCCCGTTAGCCCGTCGCTTGTTGCTCCGGACTAGGGTTTGGCTTGCCTATTGGTGGGTTACGATAGGCGCCATCATGACCCAAATATTGGGTCGTGACAGCTTGGTATCAGAGCCTAGGTTGTACGGGTAGTGTCGGTACAGGAGCCAGTGTGTAGTAGAGTCTTGCGGATCGGTGCGGGGACGCCTGTATCCTATCCTCAGGAGGCTACGGAGCATTCTTAGGGGAGTCTCTCATTTTCTTGACTCATGTTCGTGCGTTAAGTCTATGTTGGTTTCTGATTTTCATTTGGTTCACTCTTTATGCAGATGGTTAGGACGCAGGGTGCGAGACCCGAGGGTCAGGACCCCGAGCCTACAGCGAGGGCTCCAGTTAGGGGCCGAGGTCGACCCAGAGGTCGGGGGCAGGGCAGAGCAGCAGCCCCAGGCCGAGATCATGCTAGGGATCAGTTACCCGATCCCGTTAGAGCTCCAGATGTTCCGCCTCCACAGCAGCCGATGGGCCAGGGAGCAGCCCAGGCTCCACCTGGATTTATTGATGCTTCTTTGCTCCGAGGTACATTACTTCAGTTGTTGGGGATAGTTGGAGGTGCGTCAGCTGAGGGAGCCCAACCAGCAGTACAGGGAGTTGATGTTGGGGCACAGCCTGCAGCTGCAGCACCAAGGGTTGAGATTCCGCCAGCGCCGGTAGCTCCACAGCCAGTTACAGATCATCCTGTTATGTCTGTTGATGAGCAGAGGATGTTGGGGCGTTTCTTGAGGTTGACTCCACCGAGATTTGCTGGTACTCCGGGTGAGGATGCATATGAGTTCTTATCCAGCTGCGAGGATAGATTGGGAATTTGGGATTGGTACAGTCTCGTGGTGTTGATTTTATGGCATATCAGTTTGATACTACAACGAGGAGATGGTGGAGGGGATATCTTGACTCCAGGCCAGCAGGATCTCCGCCGATTACCTGGACCCAGTTCTCTGAGATCTTCTTGGGAAAGTATATGCCCCGTACTATGCGGGAGCAACTTAGAGATGAGTTCTCTAGATTGACTCAGGGTTCGTTATCTGTCGCTGAGTATGAGGCGAGGTTTCATGATCTTGCTAGGCATGCTATTTCTATTTTGCCTGATGAGTATGAGAGAGTTAGATGTTTTGTCAGGGGACTGAGATTGCCACTCAGCAGAGCTACCCAGAGTTTAGTGACTTCAGGGAAGTCATTCGCAGAGATTACCGAGCATGTATACTCTATTGAGGAGATGGATCGCGAGGCCCAAGGGGGCAGCGATAAGAGACCTCGTGTTCAGGGTAGTTTCAGTGGGAGCCATAGTGGTTCGCAGTTCAGAGGTCGTGGGTTCCAGTTTCAGGGTAGGTACCCTCAGCAGCAGCAACAGTCTTTTCAGCGACAGGGTCAGTCCAGTAGGCCCGTACAGTCAGCTTTGCAAATATCTGATAGGGGTCAGCCCACCTATAGTGGTTTTGTTAGCCAGCCTCAAGGACGTGGTCAGTCCAGTTCATCGACTAGAGGTGGTCATACCAGCTCAGCCGGACCTTCTAGGCCGAGCAGGGAGCCAGGAGCATGCTACATTTGTGGCGTTGTCGGTCATTTTGCGCGTGAGTGTCCTCAGCGCATGGCGATTGAGCCTTCAGCTCAGACAGCACAACCCCTCAGATCTATACCTCCAGCAGGTAGAGGTGGTGCACAGGGTCGTCGGGGTGGTCCCCAGGGTTCTCGAGGTAGAGCGCAGGGAGGTCGGACTGGTAGTCAGGGCGGTGCTCAGACTAGTGGTAGCCAGCGTCAGTTGTATGCCGTGCCGGCTAGACCGGAGGCTGAGGCTTCGGATGCAGTGATTACAGGTACGATTTTCGTATGCCATCAGCCAGCCTCTGCATTATTTGATCCTGGATCCACGTTTTCTTATGTATCTACTTATTATGCACCACGGTTGGGTTTGTGTTCTGAGTTATTATCTATGCCCTTACGTGTATCTACCCCCGTTGGTGATTCCTTAGTAGTGGATCGGGTATATAGATCTTGTCTGGTGACTATTCAGGAGTTTGAGACTCAGGTTGATTTTATTGTATTGGCCATGGTAGACTTTGATGTGATTCTGGGCATGGACTGGTTGTCTTTTCATCATGCAGTCTTGGATTGCTTTACCAAGACTGTTACCTTAGCCATGCCTGGTGTACCCTCGGTGGTGTGGCAGGGTTCTGTTAGCCGCACACCGACAGGGATTATTTCATATGTTCGTGCTCGTAGATTGATGTCGAGGGGATGTGATTCATTCCTTGCTTATGTTTGGGATGCTAGCATTGAGAGTCCGTCACTTGACTCCGTCCCAGTTGTTCGTGAGTTTCTTGATATATTCCCGACTGACTTACCTGGCCTTCCTCCTGAGCGTGATATAGAGTTCATTATCGACCTTGAGCCGGGCACTCGACCTATTTCTATGGCTCCTTATCGTATGGCTCCTGCTGAGTTGAGAGAGTTGAGTAGTCAGCTTGAGGATCTTTTGGGGAAGGGTTTTATCAGGCCAAGTGTGTCTCCGTGGGGTGCTCCAATTCTGTTTGTAAAGAAGAAGGATGGATCTATGCGCATGTGTATTGATTACAGGCAGTTGAATAAGGTAACTGTGAAGAATAAGTATCCTATGCCTCGTATCGATGATTTGTTTGATCAACTTCAGGGTGCAGCGGTATTCTCAAAAATAGATTTGAGATCTGGATACCATCAGTTGAGAGTTAGGGCTGAGGACATCCCAAAGACAGCCTTCAGGACTCGGTACGGCCATTATGAGTTCCTGGTAATGTCTTTTGGGTTGACTAATGCCCCAGCAGCTTTCATGGATTTGATGAATCGTGTATTCAGGCCATACTTAGACTCGTTTGTGATTGTGTTTATTGATGACATCTTGGTTTATTCAAAGAGCAGCGAGGAGCACGAGCAGCATTTGAGGATTGTGCTCCACACTTTGAGAGATCATCGACTTTATGCCAAGTTCTCAAAGTGTGAGTTCTGGCTTGAGTCTGTAGCTTTCTTGGGGCACGTTGTATCCAGACACGGTATCATGGTAGATCCAGCAAAGATTGAGGCTATTCGAGGTTGGGCTAGGCCCACGTCGCCTACTGAGGTACGCAGTTTTGTTGGGTTGGCAGGATATTACAGACGGTTTGTTGAGGGCTTTTCGTCTATTGCATCTCCTATGACCAGACTGACCAGGAAGGAGGTTCCATTTCAGTGGTCTGAGGATTGCGAGGCAAGCTTTCTGAAGCTCAAGGATCGACTTACTTCTGCCCCTGTGTTGACTCTTCCAGTTGAAGGCGAGGGTTTCACCGTGTATTGTGATGCATCTGGTATCGGTTTGGGATGTGTTTTGATGCAGCGGGGTCGTGTCATTGCTTACGCATCGAGGCAGCTGAAGGTGCACGAATGTAATTATCCCACTCATGACTTAGAATTAGCAGCGGTAGTATTTGCACTGCGGATTTGGAGGCATTATCTATACGGTGTGCATTGTGAGATCTTTACAGACCACCGCAGTCTTCAGCATATCATGACTCAGAGGGATCTTAATTCGAGGCAGCGCAGATGGATTGAATTGTTAAAGGACTATGATATCTCTATTCTCTATCATCCGGGCAAGGCGAATGTGGTAGCGGACGTCTTGAGCCGGAAGGCAGTGAGTATGGGTAGCTTAGCCTTCATTCCAGTCTCTCAGCGGCCGTTGGCTTTGGATATTCAGTCCTTAGCTAACTCGATGGTGCGTTTGGATATTTCTGACCCCAGAAGGGTTATCGCTTGTGTTGGTGCGAGATCTACTTTGCTGGAGCAGATTCAGAGTCGTCAATTTGAAGATAGCGGTCTCCGTAGAATTCGAGATCAGGTATTGAGGGGTGAGTCTGAGAGAGATACCTTGGGTTCTGATGGTGTTCTGAGGTTTGACGGTCGTATTTGTGTTCCGAGGGTTGAAGATTTAATTCAATTGATTTTGCGTGAGGCTCACAGTTCTAGATATTCTATTCACCCCGGGACAGCTAAGATGTATAGAGATCTGAGACAGCACTATTGGTGGAGCGGTATGCGGAGAGTTATAACAGGGTTTGTAGCCCGATGCCTTTGTTGTCAGCAGGTAAAGGCCGAGCACCAGAGACCTGGTGGAATGCTTCAGCAATTGCCCATTCCCGAGTGGAAATGGGAGCGGGTTACTATGGATTTCATTGTTGGATTGCCTCGCACCTCCCGTGGTTTTGATAGTATTTGGGTTATTGTGGACCGGTTGACTAAGTCTGCACACTTTATCCCTGTTCGAGTCTCCTATAGTGCTGAGAGGTTAGCTCGTGTATATATTCAGGAGGTGGTCCGCCTACATGGAGTGCCAATATCCATTATCTCAGACCGAGGGTCTCAGTTTACCTCCAGTTTCTGGCAGACTTTCCAGGAAGAGTTGGGTACCCAGGTGGACCTCAGCACTGCATTTCATCCTCAAACCGACGGGCAATCAGAGCGGACTATTCAGGTATTAGAGGATATGCTCCGCGCTTGTGTACTTGACTTTGGGGGCCAATGGGACCAATTCTTGCCTTTAGCGGAGTTCGCGTATAATAATAGCTTCCACTCCAGCATTCAAATGGCTCCGTTTGAGGCTTTGTATGGTAGACGGTGTCGGTCTCCAGTTGGATGGTTCGAGACTTCAGAAGTCAGTTCTCGTGGCACAGATGTACTCCGAGAATCTTTGGACCGAGTTCGAGTAATTCAGGACAGGCTGCGGACAGCTCAGAGTAGACAGAGGAGTTATGCTGACCGTAAACGTCGTCCATTGAAATTCAGGGTGGGTGATAGGGTCTTCTTACGAGTATCGCCCATGAAGGGAGTAATGCGGTTTGGTAGGAAGGGTAAGCTTAGCCCCAGATATATTGGACCCTTTGAGATTTTGCGGACAGTTGGAGAGGTGGCTTATGTATTAGCTTTACCTCCGGCATTTTCAGCTATCCACCCAGTATTTCATGTTTCTATGCTACGACAATACATTCTAGATGAGTCGCATATACTTCAGTGGGACTCGGTTCAGTTAGACAAGAAACTAACATTTGTGGAGGAGCCTGTGTCCATTTTAGCCAGAGATGTCAGACGGTTACGCTCCCGGGACATTCCAGTGGTTAAGGTACAGTGGCGTCACCGTCCGGTTGAGGAGGCAACTTGGGAGCTTGAACGTGACATGCGAGCCCAGTATCCCTACTTGTTCACATCTTCAGGTACGTGCTTATTCTTGACTTTCGCGGACGAAAGTCCTTTTAGTAGTGGATATTGTAATGACCTTCCCGGTCATTTCCTTCGTTTTCGTGTATTGTCAGCGTTTAGAGCTTTTCTATAACTGCCCCAAGTTATTTATGACTTGCTGGGACCGACAATTCGGCTCCCGGGCAGTTCGTTTGAGAATATTATTTAGATCGAGCACGTTGTAAAATATTAAATTAAATTAAAATTTGGTAAAATGACATAGTTAATTACCTTTCGAAAATGTTTTGAAATTTATAAAATGTATAAAAAAAAATTAGTTATGATATAGCTATACTATTTTATAATAGTTTTATAACCTATTGATAATTAAAGCGGAGATAGTGAATTTAAATATGTTAAAATAATATTTCTATTTTATAGAGGTTTTATCCGAAATATTTTCTATTAATTATGGTATATTCAAAATATTATATTTATTTTACCACGAACCTACGCAATACCCGAATATATATATAATGAGATAAATATTACATTGCGGTGCCACCTCCACCACCACGTGGAAAGTGGGGAGGGGCACACATGCAAGAGGTGGCAGCCACTTGCCATAATGGCAAATGACATATATATATATATATATGCATGAGTAACATAACATTTTCCTCAAATTTCATGTTTTCCTCCGTTTTCATTCAACTGATTAGATAATCTCAATATTGAACTATTCTGTTAAGATTTGAGCATAGGGGTTTATATATATTTAGTTCGTGGACTCGTTCTCGTCATTTCTATGGTACGTTTTCTTATTTTTACGGTAGTTTTCGTCTGCGATAGTATATTTTGGGATTGATATTGATGTTTGAGCTACATTTTGAGCTCAAATTGAATGGTGTTAGTTGTGACTATTGGTCACGGAGTTGTTTGGAACGCTGTGACGGTTTCAGTTTCGTGATTCCGCAAGCGGGCCCCACGGGGACGATTCAGACATTTTTTTTCGAACTAATGCAATATAGGTATCAATAGTCATGTTTTGACATGTAGTTTATTATTTTGATAGTTTGGCAGCAGTCTGAGGCCTCTCGAAAGGGAAAGGCTCCTATTTAGCTGGTTTTCTTGGCAGGCTTGCGGCAGGCGTCCAGGTAGGCTAGGTTTACCTTCCTTTGCACTTAGATTGGGCTTATGTGTGATATATGTATGCTATTGTGCTAGTGTTGTGGGCTGGTGTTATAAACTTGGTGGTGGTGTTTTGCTGTGATTTAGGCCTTCTAGGCCGGATAGGGCTATTCGGATATATTCCAGGCCCGTTATCCTCGATGTACACCACAGATGACCTATTTAGGGTCGGATAGTATTGTTGTGTTGATTTCTGGTTGGGGAACGTTATTGTTGGACCTTAGTCCAGGCTTAGGCAGACTTAGCCCAGACTTAGACAGGTATAACTAGACTTGGTTTTCGGGACCCGTTAATGGGCCCCGTTACCCTTTTGGTCGACTTGTCGAAACTTTGACATCTTTGGGCTTAGATAAGCCCTATATGACTATTAGGGTTATGACGGGATTGAGTCACCCCGATTATACCCAGTTGGCCTGTCTAGCTTTGTTCGTCCCTGATAGCACCGTATTTGATTGGGGCCGGCTAGTTTGACTTAGAACGCTGAACCGTCTTTCCATGACTTGTAATGTATACCCAAACTTTTATATACATATTTTTATAGTAGGTAGTTGACCTAGAAGGACCCCGAGATTGACTTGTAGCATGTTGTAGAGTTAGCTTCTGTACCTATATAATAGTATTGACTTGGCACTAGGGCGTTCCCCGTTTATTTGATATGATATGACCTTTGATTCTGTTCTGGTTACTGGCTATGATGAGTTCCGGTTCGAGTCCGGCTACTGATTCAGGTATGATGATTTTGGTTATTGACTATTGGGTGTTCCGGTTCGAGTCCGGCCCCGGATTGTGGCACACTATGAGTTCCGGTTCGAGTCCGGCCACTGATTATTATGAGTTCCGGTTCGAGTCCGGCATCTGGTTATGATATGATTGGAGAGTTTTGGTACTGGGTACCGTGATTATGATGTTGTTGTTCTATGAGTTCCGGTTCGAGTCCGGCAGATATGATATATATGTGGCCTCTTGTTATTACCCACTGCTTCCGGTTCGACTCCGGCGTCTGGCCTCTTGTTATTACCCATTGGTGCCGGTTCAAGCTCGGTGCACTCCTGTTGGTTATTGTGGTTACTGGATACTGATACAGCCTCGAAACACTGGTGACTATGCATTTACTTTTCTTGTGTGTCCCGCTGGTTTATGGGGGCCAGACTGGGTTATTGTTTTCTTCCGTGTGCCTATCGGGCTTATGGGGGCCCAGATAGGTTATGTTTGACTTGTGTGTTTACTTACGCATTTATTTACTCGTTATTATGTATCGCACTTATATTTTCCCTGAGCATATCTATACGCCTCGGCCGTTACTTATGTATCTATTGCTTGTACCCCGGACTTAGCATGCCCCCTGCACTTTAGCTTGCTTATATTATATTAAGCTCAGTCGGCCGATGATGCCTACTGAGTACCCGTTGCCCTGGTACTCATACTGCACTTCTGCATCTTTTTCCCCGATGCAGATCCAGGCACCAGTCGACGATTTTGACGTGACTCTTTTCTCAGCACTGATTCCGGAGCAGGGTGAGCTTACTGACGTCCGAGGCAGATCCTTCTCCATCCTCTACTGTATAGTCTTTTGCTCTCAAGACTATGGTACTTATTATACATGTTTGGTTTCTGTCTTGTATTTTGGGTATGTTAGTAGTGGCTCATGTACTGACCCCACCAGGTCTTGGGAGGGGTTCTGGACTTTATATACATTGTCCTCTTCCTTCTCAGTCTTAGCATGTTTATAAATATGGTTACTTCCACTTCTTCTCTGTTTTATGAGATTCCGCCCGTTAGCCCGTCGCTTGTTGCTCCGGACTAGGGTTTGGCTTGCCTATTGGTGGGTTACGATAGGCGCCATCATGACCCAAATATTGGGTCGTGACAGCTTGGTATCAGAGCCTAGGTTGTACGGGTAGTGTCGGTACAGGAGC
This sequence comes from Capsicum rhomboideum, assembly GCA_031232105.1. Classification (NCBI taxonomy): domain Eukaryota; kingdom Viridiplantae; phylum Streptophyta; class Magnoliopsida; order Solanales; family Solanaceae; genus Capsicum; species Capsicum rhomboideum. The sequence continues at coordinate 4,578,616 of CP124710.1, read as the reverse complement.
CAGTGTGTAGTAGAGTCTTGCGGATCGGTGCGGGGACGCCTGTATCCTATCCTCAGGAGGCTACGGAGCATTCTTAGGGGAGTCTCTCATTTTCTTGACTCATGTTCGTGCGTTAAGTCTATGTTGGTTTCGTGCGCAGGTGGTCGCGACGTACAGAAACAGTGCGTTTTTCAGGAACCATTGCTTCCTTTCTGAAGCACCACCTTTTGGCTATAAATACCTGAATTTTTCCTCAGGTATTACAATGATGAAAATGACAATTTTAGTGAAAGAAAAAACACTCTCTTCTTCTTGAAAAAACTCAAGTGTGATCATCAAATTGTTGAGTGCGTTCGTTGTTCGACAGAGTTTGAGGCACCGCCATTCTGTCGAAGTGAATCATTTTATCCTGGGAGGAAAGATTCCATAACCTCGGGTACTTGAGGGGAATAAATTCCTTAAGGACACACCGTGAATTCAAAAAACTAAAATTTTGAATCTATAAACTTCAAATCTCGACTCTGACTCTGCATGCATGTACATTTTTTTCTAATACATCATTCACAAATTGAACGTTGCAGGAAACAATGGCAGTGCCTGATCAGATAGATGTGGCAGTGAATTACATAGAAAGCTTGAAATTGAAATTGGAAAAGAGAAAGATGCACTTGGAAGAATTGAAAATGGGTCCAAAGGGTACCCAATCACTCAATGCCACTAATGAGTCCGACTCAAACACAAAGTCAACCCCTCAGATCGAATTTCATGAAATGGGCCCAAATATGGTCGTGGTTTTAATAAGTGGTTTTGATAATATATCCACTTTTAATAACATCATTCGATTATGCCATGAGGAAGGTGTTGAAGTTGTGTCTACCAGCTTTAAGCTTAATGGAAACTCTACACTGCAGATTTCTCATGAAACTAAGGTCAGTACACATAAAATAGTAAGTATATTACAAAGGTATGTTTAAGAAGTTTTGACCAAAATAAGCCATTTTTTAAATCAATTCACCAAAGTAGTATGTTTTTTGAAAATTTTACAAAACTAGTATAAACGTTGTTGGCAGTAACGTATTAGCTTTTAAAAAAATTAACGGACCACAAGAAACAATAGACGGCGTTAAAGTAGGAATCGTTACTGACAGTAACGTTTTTAGATTAAAACGTTACCAACAGTAACGTTTTTGGCTTAAAACGTTACCAAAAGTAACGAGGCTCTGCGTCTCTGCCACATTTGTGGCAGAGTTGCAGAGTCTCGTTACCATTGGTAACGTTTTAAGCCAAAAACGTTACTGTCAGTAACGATTCCTATTTTAACACCGTTTTGATCCGTTAATTTTTTTAAAAGCTAATACGTTACTGCCAACAACGTTTATACTAGTTTTGTAAAATTTTTACAAAACATATTACTTTAGTGAATTGATTTTAAAAATGGCTTATTGTGGTCAAAAATCCGTATGTTTAATAATGATGGAAAATGTTCTTTTGGAAACCATTCGACAAATTAAGATGGTGTTTGGATATGAATCGGTTGAATTTTTATTTTATTTTTACAAAAAAGTTAATATTTGAAGTGAAATTGGAAAAAAGTAATTGGAAGTTGAAGTTGTGTTTAACAACAACAACAACAAACTCATAATAGTTCCCTTATCTTGTCCACCCAGAAGTCACTCCATCTTGCCTCATATAACTTTGTTTCTAACCCTCTCTCCTAATATGCCCACAAATATATTTGAGCATTCTCATCTTTGCTACCTTTATCTTCTGAAGTTGAAATTGTATTTGAACATGAAAATACATTCGGAGTTTGTGAATGATACCCAAATAGAGAGGCGCAACATATATAGCACCCAACAAGCTACTACCCACTAAGTTAATTATAATCGATAACCTAATAAAGAACACATAACTCCTAACATAATATAACATATATATAAATATAGAAACATCTCGATACATCGGAAGACTAGAAGTAACACAAATCTTAATACAACCATAAACTCAAAAACGATATCAATGAGCATGCATCTATACAAAATAGAGTGGTCCTACTGCGGTCAGAATAACCTTTTTCTTCACTTGAAACGTCCAACTCCACCTAGACGATCTCTAATAGCTCTAATCTATACAAAATATCGAATAACGTGTCCAAGTTAGGCTATGTAAACCATTTTCATAATTTTTGGACAAGGCAGAATCAATGGGAAATCAACATAAAAGTCAACCCCTGATCAAACTAGTCAAAATATAAAATAATTTATAAATTTTGGATTAATTGCTCATAAGCTCACGGTTCTATTTTTATAATTCAGACTTGATTTTGACTTAATTAGCTAGGTCAAATCACTAATTTCTTAATTAGGAAACTAAGTTACAATCCCTCAACAAAGTCTCTTGAATCCAATGATTCTATGGTTAAATCCAACCAAAATCAAGTATCTTAACTGTAAGAGTTTAGGGATTCATTACTTCAATGATTTCAGTCGAAAATAATCCAATAAGTAATTTCCAAAGAGCTCTTCTTTGCCAAAAATGCTAAAACTGATAAAAGTGTCGCATTTACAGTTATAATAGCCACACAAATATCTATGACTTATTTTAGACCACATGTTTCAAAAGTCTTTCTTTCTTTCTAAAACTATGTGTTGAATCAAACTACCTCACATAAATTGAGACGGAGGGAGTAATCGGTTTGAAAACATTTTTCACCAAAAGAGAGAAACGACTTTCATCACTATTGGGCAAAAGTAAACGTCCTTTGTTTTTATCTGTAAGTCTTAGCTTTATATCACAAATTCAATTCATACTTAGATATTATTACTAATCTTTGACACTTAAAATTTTCATGAGACACTATCCGATTTACTAGTAATATTGTTGTCAACCTTTAATAAATGTTTGTTCCAAAAAATAACTTCCATCGTACCAGACAATACCCTTAGTTATCTCAACTTGTTACTATATCAAACTCAAGTTAAATTTGTTTAAAACCGACATTAAATATTTGATTTATTTAAATGCAGATCAATGGAAATTCAACAATGGAATTTAGAGCTACAACTTTGTGCGATAAGATAAAGGAGTTGATTTATGGACCATCTTGCAATAATGACATGGAATCCCAATTATTACATTTTTGGGACTACATAATTGAATTTGATGCATTGGAGGTATTACCAACTCCAAGTCAAAATTCAAGCATGCAGAGTAATTACATGCAAAATGTTCAAGAAACTCCTAGCTTTTTGTGGAACTGAAATAGCTTCTTTTTCAAAATGGCAACAATTGAGATATAAATTTCATTTCCTAGTTTAGTATTTATTCATGTGGATGAGTGTTTGCCATTAGCCTCAATCTTTCGATTTTTGGATTATAGTAAGAAGTTTTTGTTGTTTTTTTTGGTTGTCTCAACTGTCATTAATTAGTAAAAATTTACAGATTATGGATGTGTTTATTATAAAGTTCCACAAAATTTGCTTTTATGAAAGTAAGTGGTTTTTTTTATTTTTTTATTTTTTTTTATGTTCAGATATTGAACAAAAAATATTATTTAAAATCAGCAGTAGTTAAGCAAATGCAATTAAAGCGAAGGTGGGCAGTGGGAAGAGATGTAGGTTGGTGGTTAGTTGGGGGTAGGGTGAGTGCAGGTCAGGGGTTTATGGGGAATAGGTGGAGGGGGCAGAGTGTTGGGGTTGCCAATGTCGGCGGTGGCGGTGGCGGTGGCTGAGGCAAAGGTGGGGGTTGGGTGGGAGGAAAACAAGCAACATAAAATGTTATTTCTTATCTTCGTAACTTTATATTTTTAGTTAGTACTAATAAATTAGTTGAGACTCGTAACCCGAAGAATAACATAATAAACAAAAAATGCTATAATAATCACTATTAAAATAATTGTCAAAATTGACCTCAAAATAAGTCAGATAAATTGACCTCCAAAGCTCGATTTTTGTAAGAGAAAAATAAAGAAAATCAGATTTTATAGCGTCAAAAATTGAAAAGGTGGATTTCTGAATAATTTATTTTAGGAAAAAAATGAATTTGAAGAGTATAAATTAAAAAAAAATCAATGTCTTAAGCAAACAAACATCAATGTGTAGTGGTAGAAATGTATTCTACTTCAGTCCAGACAAGGTTCAATTTTTGAATAGTGTATTTTATAATTATGTAATTTTGAAGAGGTCGATATTTTTCACAACATAACTTAAAAAATCAACCTCAAGAGGTCCATTTTTAGGGACCCCCTAAGATTCCTTTCAAAAAGTGATCAAGCATTTTGGACCTATATTTGAGGACAATTTTTAGGGGGAGCACTTATTGATCTAGAAAAGTGCCGACATCATTAGACATTGAATTCTTAACCCAAACATCTTTATTACTTCATCCCTACATCAATAGTTGTTCATTACTCCTTTCGTTCACTTTTATTTGTCAGAAATTTTCTAATTGAATTTTCATTTTTCTTTGCCATTTTTGACATATTAAAAAAAGACAACTTTTATTTTTCTATTTTACCCTTAGTATTAATTATTTTTTCTTCAAATTAATTTCAAGACACAATAGTAAACATCATTTAATAGGGTACTATGGTAAAATAGCTACGTCATTAGTTATTTTTCTTAATGAGTGTGCAAGTCAAATTGTGACAAGTAAAAGCGAATGGAGGGAGTATTAGCTTGGCATGCATATTAAAAAACAGTAAATGATCTAAATAATTTTACCATATTATTCTTTGAATATAATTAATTCAATCTTTAAGAAATGTATTGAGTAATGACTGTAATTAATAACTAAGGGTAAAATGTGTAAATTATCCATTGATTTTTCAAACTGGATAAGTATTATTGGACATTTATTTTTAGTGTAGTGGACAAGTAAAAATAGATGGAGGAAGTATGTTTTTAAGTTTATGTGGCACCTTTTTTTCTGACAGTACTTTCTCTATCCATCTTTATTTGTCTAGTACTCCCTCCGTTCACTTTTACTTGTCACTATTTCGCTTCTAGAGGTCAACCTGCATGAACTTTGACCAATATTTTAAGATGTATAATTTAATATTTTAAATTTTAAATTTAGATGGTCTAAAACTATACGAAAAATACTATAAGTTGCAATCCTTCTCATATTGATATGATGAAAGAATACATCTTAAAATATTGGTCAAAGTTCATGTAGGTTGACCTCGAGAAATGAAACAGTGACAAGTAAAAGCGAACAAATGTAATGAATCAAGTCAATGATGGTATCAAACAAGCTCAAATCTCCTCAATATCTCAATAAATCATGATATAAGTCATCGCATGGCACCACAGTAATAAATAGTCATGTAAGACATCAATAATATCAATTCAAACTTCTATTCGGACATCACAATATTGATAAGGTAATTAATGCTCAAACAAGACCAATACCAATCACCCACTCGGATATCACAACAATAATCATCTCTCAAATTAAATATAATGCTTACATAAGCCCCCACACGGACATCACAATAATAATAATATGCAAATAAGCCCCAACATAGCAACACAACAATAATAATAGTCACATAAGCCCCCACACGGGCAACACAAATAAAATATCAATCCCAAAAGGTGAATCTCATGACAACTCCCCAACCCATAGCATACTTTACATGAATGGTTAACTACCCAGCCCAGTCTGAGGGAAGTTAAGTCATAACCTACCTCGAAATGCTGAAACACGAGCCTGGACCCTTAAACACGGAGCCTTTACTTTACGAGCGGCTTCAAAACAAATCAAATCTATCAAAAATGTAATCTACACGTTAAAAGGAATCTAATGATACCCAAATTAGTTTCTTTCATTCCAGGTTCAAAAATCAACCTTGAAGGAAAAAAGATTAAAACGGAATTTTATTTAAGAATCATGTTCCCCATGGCCCATCCTAAGAGGGTTTTAAATCTGAAATCCCAATAAAAAATGAGTTAAAATTGGACTTGAAATTAAAGAAAACTCAATTTTCAACTTTATCGGGTAAAAACTCCAAAATCCAAGTTTGAAATCAAAGTTTTGAAGTTATCTTGAAGATGAACTCAATGGAAATTGATGAAAATAGGAGTTTAGAGTTTACCCACACAAGATTGATGAAATTTCTCTTTGAAATCGCTAAGAACCGAGCTCCCAAAGTCTAAAAATGATGAAAATAAAGTTTTGGACGAGAAAATAATTTAAATTCTACCCAGGTATAATTTGCTCTTCACGAACGCGGGCCTCCAACTGCAAACGTGAAAACTAACTGGACCCAAGCCCCACGAACGTGATCCAACCATCGTGATCGAGATGAAAGCCGACTCAGGCTCGAACCCCAATAACTTTTTGCGAACGCGGCTACTACCTCGCGTTCGCGATGAGTGAAAAAGGCAATCCTTTGCAAATACGGTACCACCATCACGTTTGCAATGAATAATATTTTTCTTCTCTGTGATCGCGATTAGGGGCCCGCGAATGCAAAGAAGGATCCATTTTGCACCAGATATCAGCAAAGTGTTGAAGGAAAAATGGTCTAAAATCCTCCGAACAGACCCTCGAAATTCGTTCGGGACCCCAAAAAAGTAAACCAATAATGCTATTAGGTTAATTTCGACGTTTCAGACTGAATGAAATCGTTGGATTTATGAAAAGATATCGTTTCCAACAAGTTAACCTCCGGAGGGCCCTTAAGGAAACTTTAACTAGTTTCTCGTCTAAGAGGTCAAAACTAAGGATAAAGGCTCGAAACCCAAACCAACCACGCTACTAACCCAAAATTGACATTCTGGATCTAAAGGAACTGACAGAATTACCATCCGACGCTGGGATCACAAAATATTGACCAAAGTTAAACTAAACATTTTCAAGGCTTCTCAAAAGCTCAAACTCACTAAAATCACTTTCGAATGCTTCTGGGACCGTGCCAACCAATCCTACAACTCATATATAGCATAAAATTACTACGGGGAAGGGACAAATGGTCAAATATAGCATAAGCTAGAAATCACAACAAGGATTGTTACAATAATAATATGCATCAACAACATAAATTCCACTACTATGGGAGCTAATTACTCCCTATCCCATATCTTTTCAATATTATACAAAATTTCAGAAAATTGCTAGCTAGATACATTGCTTTTCTTCGGATACATTGTGTTGTTGATACATAATGTGTAATATCAGATACATTTCAATGTAGCATGCCCAAAATTAATTCATGATACATAAGTTATTAAGTTGGTTGTTATATATCATGACCATAATTAATTCAGGATACATAAGTTAACTCATGATATATTATCTCATGCACAAGTTTCTTCGGATACATTACTTTTCGGACACATAATTCTTCGAATACATTATTTTCCGGATAAATACAAAATATGAAATGGGATGTAATTAAATAAAAGATATAAAATATTATGTAGATATATATGGTAAGATTATTAGTGCTTTGATATAATTTTTCCTAATAATATTTTGTTTGACCCACTTTGTGAAGAACTTTTCTGGGAAGCTTCCCTTGTTATCTGTCTCCTTGTTCAAAACGCAAATATAATCTTTGTATATTTCTTTTCATCAAATTCATTTGTAATAAGTGAATGGAAAACGTTTTACAATCCTAATTATCACAGCCGAAATTGGCACTGTTTACATTGGACAAGGAATTTCCTTGTCCCAAACTAGTCTTTGTAACTTTTAATTTTTCTATTTAAGTCCATTTTGCAATAACAATATCATACTCGATGTAATGTATGAGAAGATAGAATATTCACAAATTTTTCTCTTATTTCATGGAGGTAGAAATGCTAGTTTCAAAAAAAACTTTGATCTGAATAGCACATATCAATAAGTCAGTTGAAAAGAAAAATAGAAAAATGAAAGAATACATATAAATAATAAGGAAAGCCTTATATATATAACAATTAGAGAAAAGAAACAATACGTAATAATAATCAAATAATGAGATAATCAAAGCGCACCAAAAACAACAAACAATAACATAAATCTAGCTAGTCCATTTATAATATCACATTCATTGAAACAGAAAAATAATATATTGAATTTGTTTAATATTTCCTTTGCGATGACTCTGTGGTTGATTTTGTTCAACAATGTCAGCTGATTTAGCTCTTTGCTGGAAGATAATTTGCAATCTCCATTATATGGCGTAACGTTGTTGACTTCTTGAGAAAAAGAAGGAAGATGACTTTAATCTCTCATTCAAAAAAATAAGAGGATCAAGAGGGAGTTGTTAGGATTTGGTGGGAAAAAAATTCTTCCATGTCTATTCTTTTTCTTGAAGGATAGGAGAAATTTTTGAATTTTTATAAATAAAGGGGAAAAGACAAAAACTGAAATTAATGCCACGCAAATGGCTAAGGAATTAAAATTCCAATTCCTAATTATCCCTTTTTTTTTGTTACTTTTTTGTCAGCTCCTACTTCTTCTTTTTGTTTTCTTTTTGGGGACTGCAAGCTTCTTCATCTTTTTTTCTTTTCTCCTTTGTTTAAAAAAACACAACTGATCACTTTTTTTTTTCAATTCTACCAAAAAAAAATATACTCAAATAAAAATTTTATAATTTTTTTTTGTTAACAATTAAATACAAATTTGTAATATTGTAAGTCTTTTTTTATTAATCAAATAAAAAAAATGTACTTTTATTAGTTAAATAAAATTTTTATACAATAATGATACATATACATAATTTATACAATAATGATACAGTTTCTGTACATATTTTATACAAATAGATACTCTATGAAACAATGATACAATTTCTATACACATTTTATACAGATACATATTATATACAATAATTGTACAGTTTCTATACACATCCTATACAACTTAGAATTGCAATAATTATTCAGATACATATTATATACAACAATTACATAGTTTTTATACAATTATATTTAATTTTTTTTTTTAAAAAAAAAAGTTAAAATTTTTATCCCAAAAATAAATTGTAGCGAAAGAAAAAAAAAGTAAAATAAACTATTTAAAAATGGGGCAGAAACAAACAAAAAAAAAAACTGAACTAAAACAGAATAAGATTAGAATGAGATTTCAACAAATACAAAATTTGAACACGTAAGTGAAATCCATTTTAAAAATGGCCAGCGAATGGCATTTGTATTGCCGAGTGGCCATAAAATGGGTGAAGTTTCAAATGGCCACAACGGCTGGCAATATTACTACAAGAAAACAAGGAATTAGCGGCGGACACAATTTTCTAGCTAAACAGCAAAAATTTCATGCTAATCCCATTTAGCTAAGGATTGGCAAGGGATTATAAGAAAATTCAATTAGCTAGAAGCGTTTTAACAATGGATTAGCTGGAGATTACCGACAAATTTCGTAGCTAATTCCATGTTCTCTTGTAGAGTGGCCATAGGCTCGGGTATCTCGTTCATTAGGCCACTTAGACAATTGCCTAGAGGCTTATATAGTGACGGAGTCAGACATTCTATGAAGGGTGTGCAAAATTTAAAGCAACTAACAAAAAATTTTAATGAGTGGATTCACATCCAATTTGCTCAACCTAGCGACTTTATCACGAACAACGTCAATAATTTGTTTTTCATCAAATACACACCGTCTAAAATTTTTCTTCAGTTTGAGTTACTTTTAGTTATAAAAAATACACGGTAAATTGTATAAACTAAAATAATAGATTTTACTACTAAAATAATAGTTACCAATTCAATCTTCGATTTTACTACTACTTAATTTTAATAGATGTTAAATTTCTTGTGTTTTGATGGAAAATAAGTGAAAATCATAGAAAAAATAAAAATCAAATCTTAGTTAGTTTTTCTAATTCACCTATAAGACTATGAAAAATATTAATCCGTTATTAAATATTTTTGATCCAAACCTCCTAATAACCTATTTAGGAGGAATGAAAAATATTATGTGTAATTGCACATAGTATTTTTTCTTTCTAATTTTTTGGGTAAAAACTTGTTTAAAATGATATTTTATATTTAATATAAATAAATATCCAAATTAAAGCTTCAATTAAATTTAATAGAGATAAGATACTATTACCCCCGAACTATAGCCAAAGTTGCTACGACATATCTTAACTTCACGAGAGTTCTATTACCCTCCTAAACTTAATTTTACTATATTATTGTCCACCTTTTGTACTTACATGGCACCTTTTATCCTACGTGATACTTTTTTCGACACACCTTAATTGTAAGTTTTTTTGGGCCACTTAAACACTTTTCAACAGTCAACCCCCAATTTATTGGTATATCGAATTTGACTAGTAAATTGGCCACATTTCTTTTTCTTTTCATATGTTGTTGTTGACCCAAAGAGAAAACAGTACGTCCTTTTTGGAACCTATAAAAGGAGTTTTATTAGTACTATAAATTATTGAAAATAGGCAAAAAGTTAGAAGAAACAACTGGAGAAAAAATTTCAAAAATGGAAAAGAAATATGTGGTGAAGCATAGAAGCAATTATATGAAGAATCTCTATAAATTTATAACTTTATTCTTTGCTGCCTCCTACTCATGCCTCTCAGGTCTGTTCCTTTTTTTTCCTCAGTTGCTTTCGACTTGAACTATATAAATATGGACAAATTTAAGATACTGAGTGCAGATTCTCGATAACTCAATAATTTTTGCACAAATTCTGTATTTATATTGAGAAATCTATTAAATATATAAGAAATATTTGTTGAGAACTAAATAACAAAGCAGTCACTAACTGGCTCAGCGATAGTGAAGAAACCCACTAAAGCTTAGCTGGTCATGTTCTGTATGGAGGTTTGATTCCGCTTGGACATATAAAAAGAATTTTTCTTTTTTAGTTTGAGATTAGTATTGAAAACTCATAAACTCCAAATTTTACATCCACTAACTAAAAGTTTTGAATTAGTCTCTCTCGCCCCCACTTCACCGCATCTAGCTCTTTTTGATTTAGAGGCGGATCTAGTTAAGAAGTTGTGTGGCTTCAGGCAAAGGCATATTTGCAGTTTATTTTATGGGTTTGGCGAATGATCGGTACGTAGCTTTAGCCCAGATCTTGAATATGTGTTAAAAATCCACTAAATATGTACTCCCACATTTCAATTTGTTTGTCTTAATTACCATTATATTTTTAATAGTTAAAGAATTTATTTTTTTACCATAATTTTTCAAATATTTTGAATTATTAACTATTGTAACTTATAGTATTTTTTTTATTTACTTTCTAAATGTATAAATTTTATTTCAAAATAATCAAAGATTCTATATTCGCATTGACATCAATAAGTTTAGCCCTCATACTCCGAATCAAGCCAAATAACATAAAATAGGTTACGACTATTTCGGTGGTAAGCTAGGACCAAAATCCATGAACTTCAATTTATGGATCTGCCTTGGATTTGAGCTGTACCTCATAAGCATTATTTGTATGTGTGTGTGTGAGAAAGAAAGAAAATCACTTAAACAAATTAAAGAGAAAGAAGAAAATCACTTAAACAAGTTAAGGTGGTAAAATTGTAAAGATTGAACCTACTAAAATTCTAAATCCGACACTGTTTTTCATAAGAATGATAACTTGTTCGTAGCTAACATGATAAAACTCTCCAACATTTTAGTCAGCTCAATAATCCCAACTGAATTAGACTCATTCAACACTTCTGACGCATAGGTCCATACAAAGTTGATTTGGTTCACAACAATATCAGCAATAGTTGGACAAATGCCATGAAAGTGAAGGTGGCCAGTGGAGGGAGATGAAGGTTGGGTGTAGGAGCGGAGCTAGCATACAATGAGGGGGTTCGAAGCCCTTCGGCGGAAAATTACACTATTTATACATGGTTAAAATTATTTTTTTATGTATATATAGTAGATGTTGACCCCCCTTAGGCTAATTCGTACGTGCACATTTAAACCCCGTTAATGAAAATTCTGGCTCCGCCACTAATTGAGGGTTAGTTGGGGGTTGGGTGAGTGGAGGGGGCAGAGTGTTGGGGTTGCCAATGGGGGTGCAGGCGGTGACCTAGGCAAAGGGTGGGGGTGGGGGTAGGTAAAGTGTTGAGAGTGGGAGGAAAACAATCAAACATAAAATGTTAGTCGTATTTTTTTGTAGTTATTTTTTTCTCGTCATAACTCTAATATTTTGATAGTAATAATAAATTAGTTGAGACTCGTATCTCCAAATAATGAAAGAAACAAACAAAATGAAATACACTAGTAAAAAACTGACAAATCTAACATCCAAAGAAGTCGTAAAAAACCTATCTCATTTAATTAAACAAAGAAATCAATCTTTTGAGATCGATTTTATTCGCGAAAAAATAATAATTTAAAGAGTATAAATAAAAGAAATTAATGTCTTAAACAAACAGTCATCAGTGGTCTAGTGGTACAAATATATTCTACTTCGGTCAAGACAAGGTTCGATTTTCAGATAGTACATTTTATAATTATGTAAATTTGAAGAGGTCGATATATTTTATTTTTTTTTTTAAAAAAAAAAACTTAAAAAATCAACCTCACGAGGTCCATTTTTCGGGACCCTCTAAGATTCCTTTGAAAAATTGACCAAAAATAGATATTCAATAATATTTGTTTAGTTTAAAAAATTAATGGATAGTTTATTATTTTGTATTCATTTTACCATTGCTATTAAATATTATATTCATTATTCACTACATTTTAAAAAAAATTAAATTTATTATATTCAAAATGTGATATAGTAAAATTAACTCTATTATTTATTGTTTCTTAAGGTGTTTGTCAAGTTAATAATGGACGAATAAAAGTGAACGGAAGAACTATATTCTAAAAAGAATCATAAATTTAATTTTTTTCTCTTTTTTTAATGAGATTTTCATGTAAAATTAAATATTACTACATTGTTATATGTTTCCTTGTTCAAAACGCAAATGTAATCTTTGTATCTTTCTTTTCCTCAAACTCATTTGTACTAACTCAATGGAAAACGTTTTAAAACCCTAGTAATCTCAGCCGAAATTGGCACTGTTTACATTGGATAAGGAATTTCCTTGTCTAAAACTAGTCTTTGTAACTTTTAATTTTATAGTCGATTTGCAACGACAACATCATACTCAATGTAATGTATGAGAAGGTAGAATATATGCAAATTTTACTCTTATTTTATGGAGGTAGAAATGCCAGTTTCAAAAACCCTTTCATTTGAATCACACATTTCAATACGTTAGTAGAAAAGAAAAACAGAAAAATCAAAGAATACATATAAATAATAAGGAAAGCATTACATATATAACACTTAGAGAAACAATATATAATAATAGTCAAATAATGAGATAACCAAAGCACTAGAAACAACAAACAGTAACATAAACTAGTCCATTTATAATATCACATTGATAAAGACAGAAAAAATAATAGATTGAATTTGCAATCTCCATTATTTGGCATAACGTTGTTGGCTTCTTGAGAAAAAGAAGGATGATGACTTTGGTGTCTCGTTTCGAAAAAATAAGTGGCTCACGATGGAGTTGTTGGGATTTGATAAAATTTTCTATTTTATCTGGATTTTATTTATAATCGAAATTTTTTTTTTGGTAGAAAAAAATTCTTCCATGTCTATTCTTTTTTTGAAGGAGAAATTTTTGGATTTTTATAAATAAATAAAATATCATTCTTCCTCATACATCAACATAATACAACATTCATGATGTAGTCGTTAAATATCTTGTTAAGGAGATATTTTTTTCTTTTCATATGTTGTTGATGACCCAAAGAGGAGAAAACAGTACGTTTTTATTAGTAATATAAATTATTGTCCACTGTCTAATGAAATAGGCAAAAAATTAGAAGAAACAACTGGAGAAAAAAGATTCAAAAATGGAAAAGAAATGTGTGGAGAAGAATAGAAGGAATTATACGAAGAATCTCTATAATCAAATTTATTATTTGCTCCCTCCTACTCATGCCTCTCAGGTCTGTTCTTTCTTCTTTTTTTTCCTTCGCTGCTTTCGATTTGAACTATATACGGAGGCGGATTTAAGGTACTGAGTGTGGATTTTCGAGAACTAAGTGATTTTTACACAAATTTTATATTTATATTAAGAAAATCTATTAAATATATAAGAAATATCTGTTGAGAACTAAATAATAAAGCAGTCACTAATTGGCTCAGCGGTAGTGAAGAAACCCACTTAAGCTTAGCTGGCCATGTTCTGTGTGGAGAAATTTTCTTTTTTAGTTTGAGATTAGTATTGAAAGCTCATAAACTCCAAATTCTACATCCACTAACTAAAAGTTTTGAATTAGTCTCCCCCCCCCCCCCCCACTTCACGGCATCTAGCTCTTTCTGATTTAGAGGCGGATCTAGTTAAGAAGTGTGTGGCTTCAGGCAAAGGTATATTTACAGTTTATTTTATGGGTTTGGCGAATGATTGGTACGTAGCTTTAGCCCAGATTTTGAATATGTGTTAAAAATTCACTAAATATATACTCCACGTTTCAATTTGTTTGTCTTAGTTACTATTATATTTTTAATAGATAAAGAATATTTTTTTTACCATAATTTTTCAAATATTTTGAATTATTAACTATTGTAACTTATAGTATTTTTTTTATTTACTTTCTAAATGTATAAATTTCATTTCAAAATAATCGAAGATTCTATATTTGCATTCGTATTCGCATTAACATCAATAAATTTAGCATTCTATATTCGCATGGACATCAATAAGTTTAGCACTCTTACTCCGGATCAAGCCAAATAACATAAAATAGGTTACGGCTGTTTCGGTGGTAAGCTAGGACCAAAACCCATGAATTTCAATTTATGGATCTGCCTTGGATTTGAGCTGAACCTCATAAACATTATTTGTATGTGTGTGTGAGAGAGAAAACAATAAAATTATAAGGATTGAATCTACTAAAATTCTAAATCCGACTCTGTTTTTCATAGGAATGATAACTTGTTCATAGCTAACATAATTTTATTGGGAAAAATAGCTATTTTGATCCTTATGTTACTTTTTAATTCCTTTTTTAGTTCTGGTGATGTTAGGTGTAGCACATTGAACCTCCAAATAAATGAAATGAATCATTTTGATCAAATTACTAATTACAGCTTAAAAGGTAGACAATGTATTAATCTCAAGAGGGGTAATCTAGTTATTGCACATGCTAATTGCCCTTTATGAAAGGTACCATGCAAGTTGTTTTTCTTTTAATTTTTGTTTTAATCAAAAATATTTTTGAAAAAAGATTGTCAAGAAAATCTTTTTCAGCAAATACTCTTGAAAGTATTATCAAACTACTCTTAAAATTTCAGCCACATTAAAATAAAGTCAATTAAGTCTCTTGGAACTAATAACCTAGAAAGTGTAAATGAAGGGTAAAATTGAAAGAAATTTTCAATATGTCTCTTGAAGAATGAACAATTCACTTATTTTGGACATTGAAAAATAGCTCAAAAACTCACTTATTTTGGACTAGAGAGAGTACTATTACTTAAATCAACACTTTGACTTTATTAACTCTAAACTTATTACTCTTACTTAAATCAACACTTTTGACTTTATTATTAATCTTTAACGCTCATAAATTTCATCAGGGAACTATTCAGTTGGCTAATATTATAATCAATCTTACTAAATGTTATTTTAAAAAAAAACATATTCCACAATTCAATCAAACACCGAAAAATAGTTTTAAGAAAAATATTTTCTTGAAAATTTGTGAAAAGTATTTTTGGAAAATTGACTTCCATCATACTATATACACCCTAAATGACCTCAAAAAATGGACATAACATTTTGTCATTCTTTTTTTATAGATCAACAAAATTTCAACAGTGGAATCTGGCGCTTCAACTCTGAGGGATAAACTCAAGGAGTTGCTTTATGGATCATCTCATGGCAATAATATGGAATCCCATTTAAACTCATGGTTGAATTTGAACAATTAGGATTTTATGGTGTAGAATTGCTACCAACAATAAGTCAAACTCCAAACATGTATTTCATGCAAAAAGTATTAAGAAATTCCTAGCACTTTGAATTTCTTAAAACCTAAGTAGCTTATCATTTAAGATGGAAATAGTTGAGAAGTGTTTCAATAGTTCGATGTGGTCAGTTATTTTATAAAATTTATATAATATTAATTTTTTAGTTATGCAATTTAATATAATCAGAATTAGATCAATTTTTTGATTTCATTCCAATCATTTTGATTATTTTTTTTTTCCGTTATCAGCACATTTCAATTAATTTTCTATATTTTTTCTTAAAAAATGACCTACTTTCAATGTTAGTTTTGGGTCATTTTCGTCGATTGATAGAAATGTGTCGGCCGAAATTCATCAATTCATCCACATTTTCATTCCTTGTAGCATATAAGAGTTTCTATTAGAAGTTAAAACATGATAACATGCGTACTTAATTACATAGGACTTTGGAAAATCTTTTAGACATTTTTACTATTGAAAAAGATAATGAATAAAAAGAATATAAAAGATGGCTAAGTAGAGATCCATCCCACTATTTTACATCATCGTAAAATAAAGTAAGCAAAGACAAGAATATAAAATCACTATAACGACCCTTTTCGTTGTTACGGGTGAGTCAATCATGTAAAAATTTTGGGTTAAGATTTTTTCCGAATTGGAAGTTAAAATTTTTAGGTTAGGCTAGTCTTGGACGAAATCCAAGTAAGGTATGGTCTAGGCAGAGGCGGATCCAGGATTTGAAGATTATGGGTGCCGCAACACACTCCTTTTTATAAGGCCAAATAGGGTAAATATTTGATCGGTTTAATCAATTTTGGACTTCGATCTAGGTCATTTGTTTTTTCGATTTATAAGACAAATCGATCAAACGAAATTTTTTTTTGACAACTTAGCGCAAAGGAAAAAAACTTTCAACAATATTAGTAATGATAAATATACATCATTTATTAATTGTGTTCGATAAGTTTTTATATTGTCAATCACTCAATGATGACACAATTATTTAAATTATATAAATACTTCACACTGTATATAACAAACAAAATATAATGAGGTCGAAGAATTTCACACACATAATTTTAGTAAAAGAAACGAAGTCATATATGAATGTCCACTTGCAATAACAAAATATCTAAAGAGACCAAAGAAATCAAATAAAATTTCAATTTAGTTTCATGTCGTCCCTTGCTTTAACATTCTATTTGTAAATTAAAACCTTCAAAAAGTTCTAAATTTTCGTGGTTAAACTATTTTTTTTCATATACATCCAAATAATTTAAATATTAAAAGAGTAAGAGATACTTATTAGTGCATTGGTTTCTAAAATATTGACGAAGCTAGAGGGAAAAAAATTGAAATAAGGAAATTATTTATATTTCATGCTTAAATAAAAAGAAGAAAATGAACTTAGAAATTAATAAAATAAAAAAGGTCAACAAAACTAAAAGTTTAAAAACTTTCTAAGGTATCAGATTGCTAAACAACATCTAATCAAGCGATCGTAGGTTCAAATCCCACTAGGCGTGAGCTATTCTCAGCAACAGCAGAACCAAAAAAATAAATAAAAAGTAATAAAAGACGGCATCCATCAGGGATCGAATCCGCGCGCTAAGGGATACAAAATTGACGGCATGTCGCTGGCGCTACCGGCTCAATGATTCTATGGGTGCTAGAATGGTTATTTAAGATAATTGTATTCATATATACATATATATATATATATATACATATATATATATATAAAGAATTTCAACCGAGGTTTGAGGGTATCGTGGTACCCCCACACGTCCACATAGATCAGTCCCTAGGTCTAGGGCAATCCGAGAATGGATTGGGCTAATGTCATAAAGTTTAGCTTGATTTTATGTTAGCTAAGACAATAAGGAACCCGTGGAAATTTTGAAAGTGAATTAGGGTAAGTAGAACTCCTGATATCGAATTTGATGTAAAGAGGTTAGTCTGGAATGTCATGGTTTGAGGGTGTGTTACAAAAAAAGCAAAACTGGGAGCAATGCCAAGTTTCTGCCTCGCCACACCCTCTATAGCGGGTGGCAGACCGCTGTGGGGCTGTCGCTATAGCAGGTGGCAGACCACTGTGGGGCTATCGCTATAGCAGGAGTCAAAGTCAGTCAATCTCGCTATAGCGGGCGGATGCCTCTATAGCGATGCCGCTATAGCGGGATCGGGTCACTATAGAGGGGTAAATCGCTATATATGCAGAAATTTCCTCAAAAATGATTTATTATTTCTAAACACGTTTTGGGGAGGGCTTAGGCGATTTGGGGCGATTTTCACCCATTTTTCATTAGAATTCTTTGTAAAGGTAAGTTATTTATCCCTATTAACTAGTTTTTCGATTCCTTAACCTTAGAATCACTAGTTTACGAATCTTGGAGAGGATGTAACTTGATCTAGCTGTATTTTTTAATGCAAGGGCATAAATTTGGTGTAAAACCTTTGGGTTTTAGTTAAAGGTTGATTATTACTAGGGAAAAGTACATATATGCCTCATAGGAGTAAACTATTTACACCCAAATGCCCCCTTACAAAAAATGCCCCCCAAAATAATTACATTTAATACCCCCTAAGTGACCCAGCCTGTTTTGCCATTATATAAAACATACGCGACATTCTTTTAGCTGTTCAAAAAAGGAAAACGCTATTCCCTTTTCAAAATTGGTTGTCTTCTCCGATTTTCATCCTTCACCAATTCAAATCAACTCTTATTCTCCAAAAATCTTTGATTTGATTCTGTCCTAATTCAAATCAGCTCTAATTCTATAACAATTCATCAATGGAGCAAATAGAAATTCTTCTACAGCACATCGGAAGCTGGAATTCAGAGCAACAATATATTACTACTGTTGTAGAGGCTTTATTGATTGAATCTACTACAAATTACGAAACTTTAGTAGTAGAAATCTCAAATCAGCTCCAAATTGTTGCTAGTACAACCATCGACATTCAATATGCAATTGCAGCCGGATTTGCACCACTGAAGAAACTTAATGACATGGGCGTTAAGGTCTACATCGATTTGAAAAAGAAGAAGTCCGACATTACTTCCTATCCTTTAATAATCTCTTAAGATCACACACCAGTTGAAATAGATATACCAATCAAAATAGATACACCAATGCTTGATCGCCCAGAAACATCGGCAAAAAAAACAAACTTGCTGACTTTGCCAAAAACAAACACATTTGTTCATGAGGAATTCCGTCTAAAAAATATAATTAGCGACATATCTAAGCAAGCAATAGAATTTCATCAAATATACGCTGACAAACGCACACCTTCAAATGATGTACGACGATATTCAGTGCAGGAAGGTTTCCAATATCGAACAACAAAATCATGCAAAAATAGGTATGATACCTATACAACATATATGATACTTACATAGTATCATGAAGTAAATACACTGATAAATCCTTGATGAATGATACCATCACAGTATATATATACTCTGATGGTATCATAGTATATTGATACTGTGATGGTAGTATACAATTGTCCATAAGTAGTCTATGATAAACTTCTAAAATCATTACTGATACCATGCCAGTATCATATACTGGAATGGTACCATTAAGGAAAAATCAGACATTCATGGGGAAAATAAAAAAATATTGAATGATACCATCACATTATATATATATATATACTTTGATGGTATCATAGTATATTTATACTGTGATGCTATCATACAGATCTCCACAAGTACTCTTATATCACACTCCTAAAATTCTTATATGATACAATATGATATTGGGATGGTAGCAATCATGACAATCATGGGAAAAATCACAAAAATACTGAATGATATCATAGCAGTATATATATACTATGATGATAGAATGCAAATGTAGAAAAGTAGTCCATGGTACACTGCTAAAATCCTTACTGATACCATGTCAGTACCATATACTGTCATGGTGGCATTGAGGAAAAATCAGACATTCATGTGAAAAAATGAAAAATGATGAATAATAAGAGTATAGTATATATATACTCTGATGGTAACATTGACCAGTCTACAGTCATTCATATGACATTCCTCAAATCATGAATGATACCACCACAGTATATACATACACTGCCATAATATCATTAACAAACAACTATTACTTCACAAAAAATGACATAATTCAGTGCATTGACAAATCATTGGACTGCAAGTATACTATTTTTTGTCTACATGACACATGCCGTTGGAGTGTTAAAGAAAGAAGTATCCAAAAATCAAAATTCTTTCGAGTGACAAATTTCAATGATGTCCACACCTGCCCACAACATGAAAGACCTTGTGTAGAGAGACATGCCATCACACTATTTGTTAGCCGTATTATACAAGATAAACTGAATGATCTAAAAACAGTTTACACATCAACAGATATACAAAGAGATTTCAAGAAAGCACATGGTGTCAACTTGACCTACATGCAAGCATGACGAGCAAAGGAAAACACAATTGAATTGTTGAGAGGCAATCCAAAAGATTCATACGCACAATTACCCACATAGTTGTACATGTTAGAATACTCAAATCCAGGGACAGTTACAAGGTTAGACACCGAAGAAGATGGATCTTTCTTGTATTTTTTTATAGCATTAAATGCATGAATTAAAGGGTGGAGCTATTGCAAACCTACATTGGTGGTTGATGACACCTTTCTAAAAGCAACGTACAGAGGTACAATGCTCACAGCTGCCACACAAGATGGATAAGTTACCACATGCTCATACCCTGCTTCACTTTACTGCTTTGACACTATATGATACCCATAGAGTATATATATATGCTAATATAGTATCATGATCTATCGCTTTCAAAAAAATTCACTATTTTTTCTCATTTTTCCTAATAGTCTTGCTAACATTACCACACTTCACATAGAAAAATTATACCCATTGCTTATGGTATTATTGATTCGAAAAATGATGCATCTTGAGAATGGTTCTTTCAATGTTTAAATTTTTTTTATCCACAATGGGATGGGATGTGCATAGTATCTGATAGACATGAGAGTATTGCTAAGGGAGCTACCACTGTCTATCCAACAGTTTCTCATTATGTGTGCATGTTCCACCTCTGGAACAACTTGAAGGGCAATATCAAAAGGAGTGCAAAAGATATCAAAGATGTCTACTATTCACTAGCAAAAGCATACACTGTTCAGGAATTCAACAGCCTAATGAAAGAATTAGATGCAATTGATCATAGGGTAAAACCTTACTTGCAAAATATTAGATATCATAAATGGGCTCGGTCTCATTGCACAACAAATTGAACAACATCAATGACATCAAATATTATAAAATCAATAAATTTAACAAATAGGCACACAAAAGAGCTTCCAGTGTTAAATTTACTTGATTTTATAAGAAACATGGTACAAAAGTGAAATTACACAAATGATACTGCTGTCACATATAAAAAAGCAATATTAACCAACAAGTATGAATCCTTGTTGAGTGATGCACAGAAAGAAGCGCAAATGATGTTGGTAAGATACCTTTTGTAAATATGTGTATTCTAAAACTTGTTTACTGTTACAATTTCACTTACCTATTAACTTGTATGTTTTCCTATAAATACAAATATAGGTCATCCCTTCAACTCAATTTGTGCATACAGTAACAGATGATCAGATGAAACACATTGTGTGTCTACACGAAAAAATATGTATATGTCGAAAGTTTCAAGTAGAGGAATACCTATGTGCACATGCAATGACAGTCTTAACAAAATTTCACCTCGGAAAATACACATATTGCTCACTTACTTCACTTGAAATTTCTTGATCAGAACATATGAGGCACCAGTTCATCCTTTACCAGATCAACGCATGTGCCAAATTCCTGATGACATATCTGCACGCAAAGTGTTGCCACCAAATGCCAAAATTCCACCAGGAAGGACAAAAAAATAGAGAGTGAAAGGAGGATTTGAACCACACTTTCCTGGTACCAAAATAACATCCAAGCAATGTGGAGGTTGGGGACACAATCGAAGATCTTGTAAAAGAATTTCAAAGAAAAACTGAAGTACTGTTTATTTTCATGTAGTGCAATATTACCAACGTATAAGTCTTCTACACTGAAAGACTGAAGTACTGTTCATTTGATGTTTTCACATATTCAAATCAAACACAAGTTTTATATTGCTGCTATAAGTAATTGTTTTTTCATTTATGTATGGTATTCAATTTTTGCATTATCATTTATCTATAATGTACATCACAAGCTGTGTATTATATTCAAACAGTCCGAAAAAATAATACATGATACCAAAGCGGTATATATATACTGACATGTTATCATTGAGGAATGAATAAGATATTCATAAAAGAAACCACTCACTTATGCATGATACCATATCAGTACATATATACTGTAATGGTATCATTAAGAAATGACCAAATCATTCATAAAGGAACCACACACTAATGCATGATACCATCACAGTATATGAATATACTGCTATGGTAGCATTAAGATTTCCTTTATTGATTCATGTACAAGAAACTCATTCCTCAATAGTATCAGCACATTATATATATATATATATATATATATATATATATATATATATATATATATATATTAGAATGGTATCATTCACTAATTAGCAATCCTTCAAGGGGGGTGGGGGTGGAGGTGGGGGAAGGGTATTCATAATTTCTCATATACTGTGATGGTATTCAATTTTATATATGGTATTAAATTTTTGTATTATCATTTATCTATAATGCACATCACAAACTGTGAATTATATTCAAATTTATCTATGATATTCACATACTGTGATGGTATCATTAAGGATTCATTCAATCATTAAGCCAATAAACCATTCAACAATAACACAAATATAACTTTGAAAATTATCTCACATTTATACCATATAAAAACCAAAACATACAAGTCAAGTACCCATAATACATAAAGTTCAAAAATATTTAAAAAGATAATAACTACATAGCACTACTTTAAAAATATTTACATTCTTTTTCAGCTATTTAAAAAGATAATAACTACATAGCACTACTTTAAAAATATTTTCATTCTTTTTTAGCTACTACAATGGAACATTCAAAAAGTCCTAAGTCTTCCGCTTTCTTCCACTACTTGATTTACCCCACCTTCCAGGATTCTCAGAGTCACTGTATTCCCCATCCAGATGCTTCCTTCTACCATAATCCCACAACAATGTGTCATACCTCAATCGTATCTCATCAATATCTAAATATTCAGCAGACAATTCAAGATCCTCAATAAAGTACTCAGCAAAAGTCACAACAAAAACACCACAGTCACTGCATAAAAATGACCCAGTAAGAAAAATGAAAAATAAAACAGAAAAAAATAAAGAACAAAATCAAAAAATAATTTAACATACGTATTTTTCTGTGTGGGCAGATTCTCCACGATAATAACATCGAGTGGATCTAGTAATTGATGACCCTGGTGAAGGCCATCTACCAATTCAATGTCCTTACGTTTACTGTAGAACTCGATAGTCTCCAAAAACAATGACAACAACATACAATACGCCTTTACAATTTGATCAACAACACTCGCATATACCGGAGAACATAAAGAATCGTAAATAAAAAAATACCTCTCATGGACTGAGAAACAACCCAATGCCACCTATTAATACCCAGGTGAATAGGGAACAACACATAGTCAACCTCAGTCCATACATAGACTCAAACATATCACTTGCTTTAGGCAATAAGATTCCCCTGATCACCCCCAGATTTAATCTTTGTATACAACTTGATTATACTTTGATTGAAGAAACAGTCAGGTGCTACAAAAAAAATGAAATCACTAATAAAACAGTCCTCAAAACACTGCATGATACCAAATCAGTATATATATATATACTAAAATGGTATCATTGAGGAGTGAACAACTGATTCATAAAAAGACCACTTATTTATGCATGATACCAAACCAGTATATATATATATTGAAATGGCATCATTGAGGAGTGACTAACTAATTCATAAAAAGGCCACTTATTTATGCATGATACTAAATCAGTATATATATACTGATATGGTATTATTGAGTAATGACCAAGGCATTCATAAAAGGGTCCACTCACTTATGCATAATACCATTATAACATATACCATATACTAAAATAGTATCATGATTAACTAATTTCAACACACATACAAATACTATGCAGACAGATTTAGAAGAAAAAAACTTGCAACAAATTAAAAAAAACAGATAGTAAGTATACATACAAGATTAGATAGTGGTCTGTCGGGGTAGTTTAAAGTGTGAAAACAAGTCTTCGACGAGATCGAACCTACTTCAAATTCAAAATTGGATCAAGAAGGTCATCTTCTTTTGAAAAGACAACAACACTTTTCCTACAAGACAGAGAAAAATCACATGTTTAAAATGATTGTATCAAAACAAAAAAGGTCAACAAAAATTGATAAGTTTATTTCAAGCACGGGGTCCAAGGGTAATGTAATACTTGATATCAACGGAGGCCTCTCTTTGACACGCTTCAATGATACCGAGTCCAACTCACTAAGCCCTGAGGTGACTGTTATGCTGGACCAGGATGTCTATTCCTCATTATCCGATCTGCTACATGGGTCTTTTCATCATCACATACCTCAACTACATTAGTGCCCTCTGGAATAAAAAACTCAAGAGGATCAAACTCTGTAACATCATCAACTCGAGGCTCATTAGGCACATTTTCAATAGGTATAGTAAAGCATGTCGCATCTAATCTAGATGCACCACCATCTCGATCTGCACTAGTTACATTGCTCTGAGTTTTCACCAAATCAATAGCAACTTGTGTGATCATTGCTAAAGCAGACTCACTTATATCAACAAAAAAGTCATCAGACAACAAGATATCAGAAGAATAATTCAACTCACACTCTAGTTCTTTAGCAGCTTGTTCTTTGACAACTTGTTCTTTGGCAGTTTTATTCCTATAATATTCTTCTTCCATGACAGCAAGTGCAGCCTCACGCACAGACAACAATAAAAATCCAATTTGCGAATTCTCTACATGAACACTTGTACCCTTAGGAGTACCCTCACCAATATTGACATCGCCTTTCACTGTTTCACTACCCTCACCAATATTGACATCGCCTTTCACTGTTTCACTACCCTCACCAACATTCACATCGCCTTTCACTATTTCACTACCCTCACCAACATTCATATCATCTTTCGCTGTTTCAATAACCTCACCAAAATTGACATTGCCTTCCCCTGTTTCAGTACCCTCACCAACATTCACATTGCCTTTCACTGTATCACCCTTTTCACCACTCACATCAACTTCAAAAATCATAGCACTGCTATCACCAGCATCTACAACAACTTTCAATATCTCAGACTTCTCATTAGCCACACCAACTTCACAGAATGGAGGAAAACTGTCTTGAACAAAATTATTCAAATCATCTGCACCATCATTGTCCAAATTTGTATCATCACCATCCACAGAGGGATCTTGTTTATTCTTCTTTTTCCCCTAAAAATGTGACAACAAATTTAAAACTTTATAATTGCATAATCTAAAAAATGTAGCAGCTACATGATACCACCATAGTATATGATACTGTGATGGTATCATACAGTGCTGCATAAATGCATGCTCTGACACAATGTTAAAGAAACAACAATAGTCAACAACAACATACCCAGTGTATTCCCACATAGTGGGGTCTGGAAAAGAAACAACAATAGTAAAACAAGAAAAACTTCATGCTACTAAAACAGTATCTGATACCAAAATAGTATACCATCACCTCTAGTTTCTTCGACAAATCACCAACAGCTTGAAGAATCTCTCCAAACTTTTTATCAACATGTCTTCTAAACTCAAACTAGATTTGTTTAAACTAACATTTAATATCTGATCTATTAATTGGGTGCAGATAAATGAAAGTTCAACAATGGAATTTAAAGCTACAACTTTGTGTGATAAGATGAAAGAGTTGATATATGGACCATCTTGCAGCAGTGATATGAAATTCCAACTTCATTTATGGGACTACATAATTGAATCTGATGCATTGGAGGTATTACCAGCTCCAAGTCAAAATGCAAACGTGAACAATAGTTACATGCAAAATGTTCAAGAAACTCCTAGTCAAAATGCATGCATGCAAAATGTTCAAGAAACTCCGAGTCAAAATGCATACCTGCACAATAGTTACATGCAAAATGTTCAAGAAACTCCGAGTCAAAATGCGTACATGCACGAGAATTATATGCAAAATATTCAAGAAACTCCGAGTCACAATGCATACATGCACGAGAATTACATGCAAAATATTCAAGAAACTCCGAGTCAAAATGCAAACATGCACGAGAATTACATGCAAAATATTCAAGAAACTCCAAGTCACAATGCATACATGCACGAGAATTACATGCAAAATATTCAAGAAACTCAGAGTAAAAATGCAAACATGCACGAGAATTACATGCAAAATATTCAAGAAACTCCAAGTCACAATGCATACATGCACGAGAATTACATGCAAAATATTCAAGAAACTCAGAGTCAAAATGCATACATGCACGAGGGGTGTACATAGGTCGGGTTGGTTTGGTTTTTTACTTAAAAAAAAACCAAACCAATCATGTCGGTTTATTAAATCTATAAACCAAATCAAACCAATATAAAATCGATTTTTTCAGTTTAGGTTTAAGTCGGTTTTTTTGATTTTTTGATTTTTCTCGGTTTTTTTTTATAATCTTTAGTTTTTACAATTATATTGTGATTGTAGACAATATCAAGTATGGTTTCACTAATGTGCTAGTGGAAAACCACAATTATGAAAAAAGAGAAGTGGAAAAGAGGAGCGGAGAACTCTCCGAAAACTAAAAAGTAAGATGAAAAGTGACTGAAGAGTAAAAGTTTTAGGTTTTAAGTTTATATTGGGCTTCGGATCATTTAGTTATCAATTAATGGATAAATATTACAACTTAAAGGCCCAAATCTGAATATATATATATATATATATATATATATATATATATACATCTACTTGCTAAATATTAAAAATTAATAAAATTAATTTAAAAAGTATTTAGAAAATAGATTACAATTAATATTTTTTATGTATAAAAATTTAAAATTATATATATTATGTCGGTTTGGTTTGGGCTCGGTTTGACTTTTCTTTGGTTAACACCAAACCAAACCAAGAATGATCGGGTTTTTTTTTTCTAACGCCAAACCAATCAAACCAAACCACAAGTCGATTTTTTTTCTCGATTTGGTTTGATTCGTCGGTTCGGTTTGACTTGACGGTTTGGTCTGTACACCCCTGCACGAGAATTACATGCAAAATATTCAAGAAACTCCAAGTCAAAATGCATACATGCACGAGAATTACATGCAAAATATTCAAGAAACTCCGAGTCAAAATGGATACATGCACAGTAATTACATGCAAAATGTTCAAGAAACTCCGAGTCAAAATCCATACATGCAAAATGTTCAAAAAACTCTGAGTCAAAATCCATACATGCATAGTAATTACATGCAAAATGTTCAAGAAACTCTAAGTCAAAATCCGTACATGCAAAATATTCAAGAAACTCCTGACTTTTTGTGAAACTCAAAATAGCTTCTTATTCAAGATGGAAACAATTGAGATGGAAATTTCATTTCCTAGTGTAGTATCTTGATTCATGCAGATGTATATTTGCTATCAGTCTCAATTATCCTTCGATTTTATGATTGGAATAAGAAGTTCTCTTTGCAGTATTTCAACTGTTGATAATTAGTAAGTAAAAGTTTACAAATTATGAGTATTTGATATGAAGGAAAATAGAGAGATAAAAAAGATGCAGGGTCGTTTGTCTGCTTGGCTAGTCAAGCATGGGCTAATTCATAGATCTTTGGGCTTTGAGTACCAAGGAGTAGAGACTGTTCAGGGAGAGTTATTATCTATCGTTGGCCTCTATTATTTCACAAAAAAATAAATTTCGTAAAGAATAAGTAGTCTTCTTACTTCTTTCTCGATGTTGGCAGGTAATGAACAAACATATCATCTCAAAAGCACTAGTTTAGGCAAATACAATGAAAGTGAAGGTGGGTTGGGGGTAGGGAGATCGAGCTAGGGTGCAAAGTCAGGGCTCGAGGTTCTTTTGGAATGAAATTTTTGACCAAAATAAGTCATTTTTAAAATCAATTCACCAAAGTAATATATTTTTTGAAAATTTTACAAAACTAGTATAAACGTTGTTAGCAGTAACGTATTAGGTCTTAAAAAAATTAACGGACCACAAGGAACAGCAGATGGTGTTAAGGTAGGAATCGTTACTGACAGTAACATTTTTGGCTTAAAATGTTACCAACAGTAACGAGACTCTGCAACTCTGCCACACCAGACTCTGCAAAGTTGATTTGGCAGAGTTGCAGAGTCTGATGTGGCAAAGTTGCAGAGTTACGTTACTGTCAGTAATGATTCCTACTTTAACGCCGTCTGTCGTTAAATTTTTTAAAACCTAATACGTAACTGTCAACAACCTTTATACTAATTTTGTAAAGTTTTCAAAAAACATATTACTTTGGTGAATTAATTTAAATTATGACTTATTTTGGTCAAAACTTCTTGGGGATGAGAGATGTGGAGGGGGCAAATTGTTAGGGGTGCCAATGGCGGCACGAGGGGAACGTGGCCGAGGGTAAACCTGTTAATCGGGCCGGGCCGGGTCAACCCGGTTCCGGTTCGATAATCTTTACCGAGTTCAGTCCGTGTCGGGCTCAACAGTAACAATTTCTCCAACGGCCCAGCCCCGATCCCTTTAATATTTATGACCGGTCTTAAAGGGCCGGTCCGGGTTAGTCAACCGATCCAGTTTACTGGGTCCCGACTAAAAAAAATTACTCCCTCTGTCCCAATTTATATGACACACTTTCCTTTTTAGTCAGTCCCAAAAAGAATGACACATTTCTATATTTAGTAACAATTTAACTTTAAAATACCCACTTTACCCTTAATGAAATGATTTACAACCACACAAATATCTATGACTCATTTTAGACCACAAGTTTCAAAAGTATTCCTTTCTTTCTTAAACTCCATGCCAAGTCAAACTACATCACATAAATTGGGACGGAGGGAGTAGTATTTTGAACTTTGATTGTTTTTTAATATACATTCAATATATACTACTTAAAATATGACTTTAAAGAATATACATACTTATATACGTTCAATATATACTACTTTAAAGAATATGCATACATATATCCATTCAATGTATACTACTTTATAGAATATACATACTTTAAAGAATATACATACATATTATACATTCAATATTTACTATTTTAAAGAATATACATACATATATACATTCAATATATACTACTTTAAAGAATATACATACGTTATACATTCAATATATACTACTTTAAAGAATATTCATACATATTATACATTCAATATATACTTTGTTAAAGAATATACATACATCTATACATTCAATATATACTACTTTAAAGAATATACATACATATGTACATTCAATATATACTACTTTGAAGAATATACATTTAATATATTCAACAACATATAGTACTACTTAATAAAATATATATATACATATATTCATTGTACTACTAATTAAAAGAATATATGTACAATATATTCAACAACATATACTACTACTTAATATAATATACATGAAATATACTCAACAACATAAACTACTATTTAAAAGAATATGCATACAATATTCTACAACATATACTTCTTAAAATTGATCCTCGAACAAATATTGTTCAAGCTTGTGATAACATTTCTGATAAGGATATTCCTTCTGCATCCGAAATGGATTTTAACCCCAATGATGCTTAATGATTCCATATAAAATCGATTTTAGTCCAGGATCCCTGGCAAGAAAACATATTCAAAATAAATTTTTTGATAAAAAATGGAACCGGTTTAAAACTTGGTTTTTCGAAACTTATAGTAAAGATGATATGAATAATATTTCACAAGAATTTTATGAAACTTGTGCATTACATAATCAAATTATGTACTTTAGTCCATGGTTCATAACCACTTATTTGCCTTTATATATAAATGTTTTGGAAAGATCTTATCAAGGTGGTAATGGATAAATAATTAAAGTTATTTATCCACCACAATCATCCTTTATATTACCCAATAATGCAGGGATTACTTTTACTGCTTTTCAAAAATTTGTTGATAATGACGTTGCAGCAGTAAGTATTGCAGAAATTAATAAATTGATTTCTCAAAATAATTATACATCTTTATATGTTAAAGTTTTGGGTGAGCATATTAGTTCACTTGATAAAAAATTAGATGAGCTAAGAATTTTGATAAAACTAATGAGTAACGTCAAATTAGACGAATTGATTATTTTGACAAAACAAATAAGTAATAACAAAGGAGATATTGCCTCTTCATTGAAGCAATCTTCTACCCAGATTATTACTTCTTCTATTCAACGACCTCCCGCAATTTCGAAATTTAAAATTAAGACTTTTGATGATTTAGAAGAACTCCTTGAAAAGAAGTTTTCTAATTTAAATATTAAGCCTATTTACATGTCTTCTCAATTTGCTGATAAGCTAGAGTTATCCTCTAATCATAGGGAAGAAACTTGGTCTGAGCTTAATATGCTTAAGGGAACTATTCGGTACGCTGATAAGCCTAGGATGCAAACGCATTACTATCCTAGACCAACCCCTCAAGATGTTCTTATAGAAGAACGAGATTGGAATCAGACTAATACGTCTTATAGTGGTGACCAAATTTATGAATGGAATATAGATGGTCTGACTGATAGGCAGATGACTATTTTGGTCCATAGAATGATGATGTATGCTACTATATGCAAAGGTAGTACCAAAAATTCAGATAAGACGATTTGTAAAATGATAATTGCTGGTTTTACTGGCCAACTTAGAGGCTAGTGGGACAGTTATATGCCCGTAGAAGCTAAGAAGGCAGTCATAGACGCCATTAATCCCGAAGAAAGTATTGATAATTTGAGATATAAGTTAGAAAAAGACCAAGAAAATGTGGTGTATACCTTAGTTATAACAATTTTAGAACACTTTAGTGGTAGATTTACCAGTGACTTTGAGACTACCCGTACTCTCTTAAATGGTCTTCGATGTAGGACTTTAGGTGAATTTTGATGGTATAAGGATACATTTCTTAGTAGGGTCATGGAGCTACCCGAAAATAATAGCGACCATTGGAAAGCCAAGTTTATAGACGGCCTCCCTTCATTATTTGTCGAAAGAGTTCGAAAAGCTCTTTGAGGTAATTACGGTGAAATCCCTTATATAAATTATACCTATGGAAAGCTCGTAGGATTTTGTACACAAGAAGAATTACACTTGTGTAATGAATTGAAATTATCTAGAAAACTTAAGAAAAAATCTCAATTAGGAGATTTTTGTGCTCAATTTGAGTTACCTCAACCGTCTGGTAATAGCAAGACTAAGAAAGGCAAGTCTCATAGACACCAATCTAACCCAGGCAATTCTTATAGAAAACGAAGATCTAGATATAGATCCAAAGAGGAATGAGAAGCACAAAAAAGTGCTTGTAAATTCAAAACATTTACAAATGATAGATTTAATAGAGATCTGTCTAAAGTCAAGTGTTATAGATGTGGTAAATTAGGACATATAGCTCCTAATTGTAAGTTAGAAAAGCTTAAAGCTTTAGAATTAGATAATACTTTGCATGATAAAATCTATGATTTGTTATACATTTCTGGATCTGAATCTGATTATGAACCTGATTATTCTGGATCCGAGGCAGAAGTTGATTTGCTTGATTTTTCTGATAATGATAATACAAATGCGTTTAATACATGTCAGAATGATAATTGTTCATGTGAAACTGATGAGTTTTATAAACTTCAAGCTCAATTTCAAGATTTGAATATTCAGACTATTACTTCTGATAATATCATTAAAATCTTAAAAGTGGTTACTGATAATAACATTTGCAAAAAAATTATTAATTTAGCAACTAGCTCTAGTTCTAGTGCTAGCACTTCGAGACAAATAAATAATTTTCAATATTCAGCTCTGTATTCTTTATCCGAAGTTAATAAACGACTTTTAGAAAAAACATGCCCCTTCTAAGGAATCATCTTTTGACGATTTAAAATTTGAAATTGAAAATTTGAAGAAAGAGATTAAATCTCTTAAGTAAAACCAAATGACTTGTGATCATCGAATTACTCAGATAGAGAAAAATAATTCTTTAACTGAATCTTCTAATGATAAGAAAAAATCAGTTTTCGAAGAACCCGCTGATAACGTGGTTTTACAATAGCCCGATTTAAATCCAAAACATGATATACTTTTAGGTATGATGCAAATTGTTACTGCCCATAAATGATATATTAACTATATAATTTTAATTGATAATCATATCTATGTTAACGATGTTGCTATGATTGATAGCGGTGCAGATGTAAGCTACATTCAAGAGGGCTTAATCCCTATGAAATATTTTCAAAAAACTACGCATATGGTTAGATCTGCATCAGGTCATGCTTTAGATATAAAGTATAAATTGCCCAATGCGCATATTTGCCAAAACAAGGTTTGCATTCCACATTTCTTTTTTCTTGTGAAAAATTAGTTATATCCTTCAATTATACTTGGAACCCCATTTATAAATGCTATTTATCCCTATACTCATATTGACGTTGGGACTTACTGCTACTTTTAATAATAAGGAAATTAGTTATACATTCGTCAGTGATCCTGTGACTAGAGACATAAATACTCTAATTAATATGAAGCAAAAGCTTATTGATTCTTTACAATTAGAAATATTTAGCATGAATATTTGCAATACAATGAAATCTGCTAAAGTATAGAAAAAAATTAAATTAATTTCTGAACAGATTGCCATTGACATTTGTGCTGATCACCCTAGTGCTTTTTGGAATTGCAAAAAGCACAGTCACTCTTCCATATGAAGAAGGTTTTTCTGAGGATAATATTCCGATAAAATCAAGACCATGTCAGATGAATACTGAATTGGTTGAATTTTGCAAAAAAGAAATTGATAATTTATTGCAAAAAGGTTTGATAAAATCATCCAAGTCTCCTTGGTCATGCACTGATTTTTATGTTAATAACGCCGCTAAAAAATAAAGAGGTGTGCCAAGATTGGTCATTAATTATAAACCTCTTAATAAGTTTTTAAAGTGAATTCGATATCCGATTCCAAAAAAAAAAAAGGATTTACTCTCACGTTTATACGATGCCAATATCTTTTCAAAATTTGATTTAAAATCAGGTTATTGACAGATTCAAATTTTTACAGAGCATACTTATAGAACTGCTTTCAATGTCCCATTCGGACAATACGAATGGACTGTTATGCCTTTTGGTTTGAAAAATGCACCTTCTAAATTCCAGAAGATCATGAATGATATTTTTAATCCTTATATGGATTTTATTATTGTTTATATTGATGACATTCTAGTTTTCTCTAAAACTTTAGAAATGCATATGAAACATTTAGATATCTTTAAAAAGATTGTTATTCAAAATGGTTTGGTTATATCTAAACCAAAAATGAGTTTATTCCAAACTGATGCCCAATTTTTAGGACATAATATTTTCCAAGGAAAGATAACTCCTATTCAACGAGCTATTAATTTTGTTGACAAATTTTCTGATGTTATTACTGACAGAACTCAATTGCAGCGATTCTTAGGAAGTTTAAATTATATTTTCCCCTTTTATAAAAATCTTTCTCGTGATTTAGCCTCGTTATACGATAGGCTAAAAAAGAATTACAAAGAACCGTGGACTGATAAGCATACGGTTATTGTTCAAAATATTAAAAAACGCGTTAAGATTTTGCCATGCTTAACTTTAGCTAATGCAACTTGGAAAAAAATAATTGAGACCGATGCGTCTAATATTGATTTTGGTAGAATTTTAAAATAAATTAATCCCAATGAAAAACATGAATATATGATAAGATTTCATTCTGATAAATGGTCCCCAGAAGAAATATGCTACTGTGGCGCATGAAATGCTAACCATTGTTAAATGTGTTTTGAAATTTCAGGATGACTTATATAACCAAAAGTTTTTAATAAAAACTGATGCTCAATCTGTCAAATATATGTTTGACACAGATTTTAAACATGATGCCTCAAAAATTATATTTGAGAGATGGCAGACTCAATTAGCCCCCTTTGATTTTGTAATCTAATATAAAAAGGGAATTGTTAATTCTTTGCCGGATTTCTTATCCAGTGAATATTTGCAGGATGGATAATCCTTGGACCAGAGGTAGAGGTCGTGGCAGAGGAAGATCATTCTCTACGCCGGGAAGATCATCCCAGGCTCACAGCCAAGGATCGTCATACGAATCCTCTACAAATTACCCAATTATACAACATGGTAGAAGGAGTTTGATAAACTCAAAAATTTCTCAAGGAGAATACTCCTCAAAAACATCAACATCAATACATCTGAAAGATATTCCGGAAGACAGACCGTTATACGCACACATGCAGGCCTATTTGGCTGCTCAAAAGCAAAAAGATACTTTTGCTTCAGTTGCTAAAGAGGACAATAATAATATCAAGTCCTACGAAAAATTACCAAAGCAAGAGATGATATTTCTTGTGGAAAACTCCAAAATATCAAGGAAAAATGAACCTTGAAAGATATTCCAACGTTATTTGCTAAGTGAATTATATTTCTCGGGTGAGTCATATAAAACCCGAGTATATTATGAGACTATTCTCACTGAGACTGGAAGTGCTGACATTTAGCATTTTGCTGGATATAATGCGGACGATACTGTTTATAACTTCTCGAAAATTATTATAAAACAGGTTATATCTGTTGAAGATTGGGGTATATCCACAATGAAAGAAAGGCAGATAAGCCTTAATAATTCTAAAATGAATTTTACATATTAGGATTATATTAAAGCCTTTGATAAAGTGCGTTATTATAATAACGATAAACACAAACATACTTGGTTTATAAAAGTATGTGCAAAAATTTTTGATAGTCATATTTCAAATTGGTATTTAAATTGGTGGTCATACCACAGACAGACAATTAAAATATTGCCAAAATCATTTTTGATTTTATATAAAAAAATGGAAAATAATCTCTCCTTATTTAAATGAGTTATACAGAGTAGATCATATCTGCTATCCGGAAAAAATTGATCACATATATTTCTTCACCGAATTCTCTATCCCATGGATTCACAAATGGGCTCCTGAATTAGTTTATACTGAAGAACAAATTTCATGTATTTATTGAACTTTTTATAACAACTTTTGGGACAAATTGATGAAGATTGATCCCAAGACTAAGGTATTACATAGACAAGAACTCTTGGACTTAATTAAATTAAAGATTCAAGAATACGAATTTGAAGCTGAAAAGGGTAAAATGGATGACCCTTCTGTCCGACATATTGCCCGAAAAATACTATTCCAGGAAGGTGATAAGGAAGCTATGATTCATGATTATCTTAAATAAATGAAACGGAATCTACTCCACTCACTTCATCAGGTAGAAAAATCTGACACATCTATGAGAAGTGAAAATAGTAATGACAATGATATTGAAGATTCCCAGCCCATGCAATCAGAGTTAATACTTTCTGAAGAAGCTATTGATAATGCAGAAGAATTTGTCCAAAAAATGAAAGAAATGGATAAAATTCAGGGAAAAAAGAAAATTTGACGGAGATAGCCGTCGAGGGACTCGCATCTATAGTACAACACAGTAAAGCCGTTGGGGGACCCAATCTACAGTAGATTTACTGTTTAGGGGACAGATATGGCCCACTATTACTGTTTAAAAGGGACCCACAATGAGACCCACTTTTTACTGTGCATAGATTCCTTTCTTTTTCTATTTATACGCTCAGTTTTTAAGTTGAGGGCAGAAGAGTTAGAAATCCCTCTCTCTCTTACTTCTCTCTAGTCTTTCTCTAGGTTTCTTCTTTAATTGTAATACCCTTTGTAAAGTTTTTAATTTTGTGAATAATAAAAAATCAGAATAATAAAAAATCAGAAAAATCCGAACTTTTGGACACCAAATTCCGGCCTTGCTTATACGACCCAGACCCTTGCATCCGGGTCATAGAGGTACTCCTTATTATTTCCTTCCTCTCCCAGCCGTGACTATGTCCGGCAAAATTCCATATCTATGTTGAATATCTAACTTCTCTCGTATAATAACCTTAAAGATCTGGCTTTATCAAAATATAAAGAAATTATTATATAGCCTTTTGACTTGGTTCCGAGATGGTGGTTCAGTCGGATCTAGTACTATTCTTATTGGCTTTGTCTTAGTGACTACGTCTGGTAAGCCAATTTTTTAAGCCCGTAAAAGATGTTGAAAAGGGCGATCTTTTTTGGTTAGAACCTCCAGACACATGGGCTCAATAAGAATATGTATTAAATCCTGACAATCCCCTTGCTTGGGTAAAAGGTAAGAAGATCCTTCCATACAGTCATACACTATATGAAAATTTCCTTATATTTCTATTTTTATGTCCCAGCATAAAGGTGCTAAATTAGCTAGATCTATCTGCCCGTACGGACTACCGCCCACCTTAGAGATCCTGCCAACTTTAAGTAATGACATATACTATTTAAAAGTTAAACTTATATAGAATTTTTATATGTCAATACTTGTTTAAGTAATATTTGCTAATATTATTTTTTAATATATATATTTTTAAGTTTATGTAAACATTGATAATAATATATTATTAGTATTGAATTCATAAAAGATATTCAATTTAAATTTTAAATTGAAAAAATATGTAAAGAGTAAATGAACCTAATATTTGATTGATTGTAAAATATTTCAAAATTTACAAGTTACAAGGTTGCAATTACATTTCACTAATTTCACAAAGTTAAATTGAAAAATGAAAATGCAATTGATTAATTGTAAATTCTACAAATTTTTCATTATTTTTTCCAATTCACCCATGTTAACATTAACGGGAATTGGCTGTGAATTGTCAAAATCAATGGCACCAAAGTCATGCATAGGACTTGATTGTGTTGAATTCTCTCTTGAAGTCATTATTTCTTCAAGATCTTCTTCGTCTTCCAGCTTCAAGAACATTCCTTGATTTCTTCATTCCGCTCTAATCCAGTCTCTAAGGAAAACTAAAACATTCATGACATTGCCTCCCAATAAGTGTCGGTTATCTCCAATCTGCTGCCGTCCTTGACTAAAAGCGTTCTCTGATGCAATGGTTGACATTGGAACATTCAATATATCTCTAGCTAATCTTGAAAGTACAGGATGTTGTCTTTCATTATTCTTCCACAATTCCAGCGTGTTGATTCTACCTCTAAGATCCTCTGTAGGCTGCATAAGATAATATTTAAGCTCTTCCCAACTTACGATTCTTTGCAATGAAGGCTTCAATCTATTCCAAACAGATAGATCAGAAACACAATAAACAGGCATACTATGTGCCTGTCTTTTAGAAGATGATGGTTCCTCAGAAGGATGGGGAGCAGGGGTCGGTGTAATATGTGACGGTAAAGCATTGTCAAGTAAATCAGCATAATGATTGTATAATGTGTTCATGTAACTATTCACATCAGACATAGCCGTAAACAAAGAAGGTTCTTCATTAGCTTTTACTTCTAAAGCAGAATAAATAAGAGAAGTAAATTCGGACATAGTATTATATTTCATACACGGATTTATTATAGTACCAACTAATTAAATAGGGGAAAGCGAAAAAAAATATTTTTTAAATTTATCAATCATTGCATTAATAGCATCTTTGTAACCTGGTTTAGACTTATATTCGTTAAACAATAAAGAAATATCGGTCAAATAAGCTAAAATATTACAAACAGTAGGATAATAAGCACCAAAAAATTCAACCGTAGCTAGATAAATTTTTTACAAAAAATTAACAATATCATCAATTTTAGCCCAATCTAAATTTTGTAACATACTATCGGGTAAAGCACTAGCAAATTGGTTAAAAGTCATAGTAATAGGAATTTTATAAATATTGCAATATTTAAGAAATCATACGTAGAATTTCATCTAACATCTATTTCTTCAGGCATTAAATTCGGTAAGTCTAACATTTATCTAACATCTATTTCATCTAACATTTTCTTTTAAATTCGGTAAGTCTAATTTTTCTATTGTTTCCTTGAATAAAGCCAACTTCAAATCTAACTTTTTCAATAGCAGACTCAAAAAAAGCAAGACCATCTTTTACAATCAATAGCAACATTGTTGTTAGATGCATTATCAAAGAGATCATAAAACTTTACTGTCAATACTATAATATCTTGCAACTTTTGTAATAGATTCAGAAATAAATTTCGCAGTGTGTCTATGGTCTTCATCATACAAAAATGCTAAAATACGTTTTTGCATAATAAAATTACTATCTACCCAATGACAAATAATTGTTAAATAATCATTTTTATTAACAACACGACCAAGATAAGAAGTTAAAGCAACGTACTCTACATGGAAGATTTTTTAATAATACAGATAAATAGTAAACATATTGTGCATGGAGTCTAAAAATATCAGACTGACAAGTACTTCTAGGAATACCCTTAAACATAGGATTATAAATTACCTGAATATAATGAATAAAAGTTTCAGAAGAAGCAAAAGAGAAAGACAAACAACCCACATCTATCATTTTTGCTAATTCTTCACGATCCTTTATTTTATTATAATCCTTAACTAATTTATAATTTAGTTTGTGTTGGGCCCCCAACTGTCTCACCACCAGTTACCTGAACTAGCTCTATTGTGTTTTTCCCGCACATGTCTCGTCAACTGACCCGTACCTCCTTTATTACCCCCGATCTTATGCTCGTATTTTAACTGACAAAGATTGCATTCAACCTGAGTAGTTCCTTCTATTCGAGTATAAAAATTCCACACAATACTAATTTTTTTACGAGATCTTACGGGGGGCCGGGGAGGAAGATTAACCGATTCAAATTGAACATTAACATTACCGGATTCGGGTGTAATATCAACATCATCATCATTTTCATCTACATCAACAGGGTCTACTTCATTCTCTTCTTCTATACCACAATTTTCTTGGGCCTCTAAATAATTCATATCGTGAGCACCTACACCTATTTCATTCTCAAAGGGTTCGCTAATTGATACCGAAGGCACACGAGTATATCGAGTATTTGAACTACCTCTACCAAAATCAATTTGTTTTTTACTACCACTATCACTTTCGGGACAAAAATTTCTAACACTTTTACCGGCTTTCCTTAGTTTATCCATATTACAAGTTAAACTAACAATTATTCAAAAAACACAAAAATAATACAAATAAATATTCAACAAATAATACACTAATTAAAAATTGAAAGTAAGAGATAAAACGATAATACCAAATTGCCGAAGTAACCAAAAGTTGATCAATTGAGTGATTTTGGAAACTCCCACTTGATATTTTTAATTGCAAAATAGTATAATAATTAATATAATGAGCACTTTATGAGATAATTAGAATAATTGAGAGAGATTGAGAGAATGAGATTGTAAGTTGTGGAAAAATAATTTTTGAAATGACAACTATTTATAGAAAATTTTT
The DNA here is from genome assembly GCA_031232105.1 of Capsicum rhomboideum. NCBI lineage: Eukaryota > Viridiplantae > Streptophyta > Magnoliopsida > Solanales > Solanaceae > Capsicum > Capsicum rhomboideum. The sequence goes on along the minus strand of CP124710.1, from coordinate 4,539,011 downwards.
TGAAACTTAATATTTTTTTTAAAAAAAAAAATTAGCCATAAAGGTTGTTTTGGTCGTTGGGCCAACGACATTATAGCCATTGGGCTTCCAACGGTCCAAAATCAGCCAAAGCAGGCAACCCATTTTTTTTTTAAAAAAATTAATTGTTACCAGGCCGGGCCGGTCCGGTGCACCGGTGGGCCTGGTCCGATCTTCCAACTGGGCCGGTCTACCGGACTACCTACCGTGTCCGGCTCAGCCTCCTACCCGGTCCCCAAACCCGTTACACTTATTGATTCCGAGTCGGATCCGGTCTTCTTCTGGGTCGGTCTAACCTAGTCGGAATCGGGCCGACTCGGCCCATTTGACAGGTTTAGCCAAGGGAAGTGGGAGGGTACAGTGTTGAGGGTGGGAGGAAGACGATCAAACATAAAACATTACTACTTTTATTGTTATTCATAGTTTCTTCTACTTCTTCGTAACTCTATATCTTTTACTAGTAGTACTTTGATTCAATTTACTCATGTGACATAGTTGAAATTTCAAAATTCTAACTACGCCGCGTAAATTAGGACGGAATGAATATTCCCTCTGTTCAATGCATTTATCACTCAATGCATTTCTAAGACATTAAATTTATTATTTTCAAAGAGTGATATAGTAAAATCACTTCTATTATTTATTATATTTTAATATGTGTGTCAACTTAATAATAGATAAATATTATTAGACGAAGAAAGTAATAAATTAGTTGAGACTTGTAAGCCTTATCCATGTAAAGAATGACAGAAATATCGAGGAAGGATGAAATACTATAACAATAGTAAGCGACTAGGGCAGTGGAGCCTTATCATGTTTTTAGTTTATACTTGGCAGTTGGCACACTTTTTCTGGTATTATAATGTAAAAAATAATAGTATAATTTTTTGAGAGAATAATTTAAGATAATTTATAGTCATACAAATATCTTTGCCTCGTTTTAATCACAAATTTTATTTGTTTTCTCTTCTTTATTGAATTCTCACGTCCAATATAATTAAACACTACTTTCTTCATTCACTTTTACTTGTTCACTACTATATTAAAAATAATTTTTCATATTTTACTTCGACAAAAACAATTTTTTCCCCATATTTTATTTTTAATCTTAATTACTTATTCTCCAAATTATTTTTCAAAATCTAAGACAATAGATCGATTAATATGAGTATTATGGTAAAATGTGCATATTATTCATTACTCCCTCCGCTTATTTTTGTTTGCCACGTTTTGCTTTATGAAAGTCAATTTGACTAAATTTTGAAAACTATTTTAAATTTTATTTTAGATTTTAAATTTAGATGTTTGAAAACTATACAAAAAGTGCTATAAATTGCAATCCTTCTTATATCAATATTAGTTTAGGGTACGTGCGTTGCAGGTGTGTTTAATATTAAAGAAGAAAGTTGTATATATTTATTTGTCCACTGTCTCATTAGTTAGTTACAAAAATACTTAACATCGTTCAGATAAGAACATAATTTCAATGATGTAATTGATATGTTAATTGATTTAAATTAATATGAGGACTTTCTTGAAGTTCTAAATACTAAAAAATAATTAAATAATAATATTGTCCAATGTGAAATCTTTTTTTTTTTAAATGAAAAAAAGAATATCAATATTTCATTGCGTACAAGACATCAAATGCATCGTGAAATTGTTTTAAAAAATCGACTTCACACTTAGACTAATTGGGCAATCTATTACTCCATGCACATATTAAAAGTGAATTACTTACTCCTTTTTTGGTCTAGTTATAATTAAAAAATAAATTAATCACAAAAAAAAAGGAGAGGACATGTAGAGAAGCATCATACCTTTGAGAGTAATTGATAAATGTGGCTAAAGAGAAGTTTTTATTTTTGTAAATTGGCCAATGTTGTTTAGATATTTTTCATAAACTCTGATAAATTTTCTTTTAGCCCGCAATCTCAAACCACACAATCTTTTATTCCTAAAAGTAATTTGAATTATAAAGAGAATAAGAAATGAAAAAAGCTCTAGTCTCAAAGATTTTGAAAGAAATTATTATCTAAGAAAGAAAACATGAATAAAAATAAAATACATCATTAATACAATGTTGATGTTTAAATATTATATTTCAAACGTGAACTCTCTTTTAACCCAAAACATTAACACAACTCCTCTATCTCACCTCTGAGGTTGTATTATGGATTGCGTACACTTACCTTCCCAGACCCCACTTTGTGGGAATATACTTGGTATGTTATTGTTGTTGTTGTTATTTTTTTTTAAAAAAAAATGATAGAATTGAATGGTCAATAAGAAGAAAAAGACTAAAATGAAAAATGATTCTTCAAACCTTATCATAAAATTTTTACAATAAAAAGTGTAATTAATTAATAAAATTAAGTATTTTGAAAAATATATAAGAGAATTACACAATAACTAATGTATAATTATAAATAATATTAATTTATAAAATTAAAAAAAATAAAATCAATTATGGTGAAAATTAGGGCAATCCCTAAAACATGTATATAAGCTTATGACGGAAAAGCAACTAATAGTAGAAAATACGTTTGTCCCAATTTTAAACTACTTCGTTAGATGAAAAACATGCTTGCAAAGCATTATCTAATGGAGAAAGATAGTTATTAAATTGATAAAATAAATTAAATTACTTCTAAAAAACCTGCTTCATCATATTATGTGTGTGCGAAATAATTTGAGCCTATACCCAAAAAAACCTATTAGAGCCTATTTTTAAATAATAAATATATGGTAACTCTTACGATTATTTCACAATTAACCAACGACATGTAGGTAAATTTTAAAGAAGAAATATCATAATGAATAAAACTAAATTACCTACAGTTACAACAATTTAAACAAAATATCATCTTTCATATAAAGGGTATGCGCCTATAGCCATAAAACTTTTAACCATAGGACACAATATTTGAACAAATTAAATTTTCTCTTTTCAATTTACAAATTCATATCGTTGTCACCAAAAAGAATTGGAGATGCAGTGCCACCAACACATTAAAACATACTTACTAATGAATAAAGCACAAGATCGAGTAAAAAAAAAATAATTTACACTAATGAGTGTGACGATACTCGGATAATTCTAAAGTGTTCTACTGAATTTCAAATACTTTGAAATCATTATTTCCGATAAGACTTCTCTGTGACGTTTATTTCCATGGATAACGCACTACTTCTTTTCAAGGCCTTGCATTGGTTGGCTCATAAACTGATTGAGTACGTTGAAGCAACTCCAACTGTTACAAAGTTATTCCACATTCACATATATAGTCTCTTTCATGGGCTTCCTCCTCGTCATAGTCTCCTTTTGTACAAAAGCATGAACCGTAAAATACAGACAAGATAGGCTTCTAGCGTTTATGTAAGTCATGGAGTTCTAAATAATTTGTAATTTTTGTTTCCGTCTGAATATGTGTTATGCTCCTTAAAATTCTACATAATTAGATAGATCAATAAATAATTTAAAAATATAAAAGAATATATACACATGAGAGAAAAACTTTGAACTCTTACCTTATATTTTTCTCTTACTATATTCTTAATTTCTAAAATATATGTTAGGATTCCTTAATTATCAATCCTCCTAATACATCTTACCATATATTTTATTATTTCTTAAAAGACTTTAAACATGGTTACTAATACGTTGCTCAAGCCAAGTTATAGTGCATACAAGCATTTAAAAGTCTTTCTCCAATGGGTCAATATATAATGATTTGAAATTTCCTCTATACCTTTGTAGATGAGCTTAGATAAAGCATGTCTGCATAGATAGCCTTTGAAGTTAAAACAATTGCACATGCATCGAACTTCTACGTACCCCTATTTTAATTTATCATAAGTAACTTCAAAATCTTTTGCATCACTCGTGTCTCCCTGAACCCCTCATTCTTTAACAATACATGTGAAAATGGGTTCATTGGCGTCAATTTGTACTATACCTGAACAATTGGACATCAACACCATCTCATACGTGCTTATACGGTTCATAGAAGCGTATGGAAAAATACTTATTAGTTGGAACATCAAATATATTTCTTTAGCATACAATTTAGAGAGTCGTAACTCATAATTGCACGTTGTTCTCAAGGTGGGGCTAAATTCTCTCAACTCAAGATCACAAAGAACTTCCTTCTGATGCATTTTTTGTACTACAAAATCATAACTATAAAAAAATTCTTTCAAATTTGTTTATTTATGTACATATCCATCAAAGAAGGGGCACATGATCTCACTACGCTGATCATCAGTAGATATTCCAACCAAAAATGTATCTTTCAAATACATCGGAGTTCATCATTCTCGATCCTCATATAAAACTTTGAAGCCATCCATAGCTCCTACCACCAAATTGTTCGGCATCATCATTTAAATCCATAATGTAGAAAAGGTTGGGCTTCAAGCTGCACCTGATAGAAGAAGTTGTATACAACTTAGCTATCACCTTCTTTGAGTTCTAAATGTGTGGAGAAATCAATCTGGCTAATGGCTGCTCTTTTCTTTGGACTTTCGGAGCCTGGTTTCTCAGTAGCAGACGCTCTGTACAGCTTAATAGTACGCAATTCCACATCAAGTGTTGGCTCTAACTTCCTTTTAACTCGGCCCCTGCATCCATCTTTTTGTGCGACTTGGATGCGTAAGAGATTGTTGTCGATAAATCCTCAGGCTCAAGAAACAATAATAATGAGAAAAATCAAAAGAATAATCTAACAATAATTTACCGCAAAATCATACTTATTTGAGATGGCCAGATGATGCAAAAATAAAATTAAAAAAAATCATTTAGATTTGGCCGACACAAAAATAGGAACCTAACAAAAATTTATCGTAAAACCACACTTATACGGGCTTTGCTCGTGTGTCTCATATCAATCAATAAAATTATATATAAAAGAACAAAATTGTTAAAATATTGAAATTAACGTAAAATAAATGGTATATTTGTTTAATGATATAGTTTGACTTACAGGATGATCACAAGCCTTCTTTGGCACAAGCAATTTGATGTGTTTTTAAGTCTGTAAGGAGATCATCTTGTTCCTTTTCAAAAAGTTCTTCCCCAAGTGGCCCTGTTGCAACTTCTCTCATTGGTTTGTCATTAATGAAATTAACGTAAATGATCTGTGCAAGCGAAACACCCATAATTAATGAAAATTGCAAAACTCTAAAAGGAGCAAAAATTTTACGTTGTACTCCATTTAAAAACTAAATCATCAATAAGAACTTGATCATATTATTTGAAATGAACATGCACATTTAGATATTTACTTTCACGTGACCATATTACATCTGCACTTGAGCATTAGAGAGAGGAGTCATGGAATAGGGTGGAAAATTGTCTTAAACACATGACAACATCTAGTGAACAAATGTGAGGTCCCATAAGGAATACACTTTCAAGTCCAAAACATCCGGTGATTGCTCTAGACTTACTTTACAATGTTCTGAATCCATCAGGTCACATGGATATTGTTATCAAACAACATACCCATACCCAGTGTAATCCCACAAAGTGAGGTCTACGGAAGATAGAGTGTACCCAGATCTTTCCCTGAGTCAATATGGATATTTTTATCCTCATACTATTAATTTGGCGCAACCCAAATTACGTTTACTTGGCAAACTTAAGTCCATTTAAATCAAGTATTGGAAAAGCATTACAAAAAATCTATCAACATTGAGGATTTTGTTCGCCATGTTCTAAATCCATCAGGCATCATCATGGATTATTCCTTTTATTTATTTTATCCTCATAATACTATCGCTTTGGTGCAACCCAATTACGCTTAATTGGCTAAAATAAAGCCCATTTGAATCAATTGAACTAACTGAAAAATATAGGGAAAAGGACACCACATGGTCCATCAAAAAATAAATGGCCCATGTTTGGGCTATTGGACATGGAGTGGCCAATCGGCCCAAACATATTCCAAAAAATGGTCAGTCGGCCCAAACTAATTCCAAAAATGGTCAGTCGAAAACTGTATCAATATGGTATATAGGTTGTATCAATATGGTATATATGGTACATGGACTGTATCAATATGGTATCAAAATTGTATCAATATGGTATATGAGCTATATATGCATATGTTTTTTTGTATAAACTATATGATTGTGGCATGGGGACTGTATCATTATGGTATATGAACTGAAAAAAAAGAAAAAAAAAAAGAAGAAGGCAGTAGCAGCGACTAAAAGGCCTAAAATGGCTACCTTTTGGAATTGCAAAATCAATGGCTATTTCGTGGAAATAGTTTTGGGTAAAGTGACATTTATGTCATTTCCCCAAAAATATAAAGGTCTCATACGTACCCTATGTAGACGTGGGCGACCTCAGGAGTATTTACAACTTTTCTCAAAGACCACATTAATGCTCCATAAACCCTCATAAGCCGCAATTGAAACCAATTGATGAATTCAACTTGGAGGGGCACATTATTTCAACCAGTATTCTATAAGTATAAGCAAACAACTTTATACTGATGGACCAGGACAAAAATACTTGTTGACAACTTAGTTCAATAGAGAAACACCATATGCAGAATCTGAGCATGTTACGGGAGCGTGTGGAGGTTGTACAACATATAACACTTAGAACGATGTTCATTTATCTGAAAAAAATGCAAGATTTGAGAGTTATACTAATTACAAAGAGAACGTACCTTCTTTGAAGATTTTGATGATGAAAACCAACTACTTGTACTTGCTGGTGCCACCGGGGCAGGAGCACTGCCTGCTTCTCAATCCAATTTCTCTTAGCATATTTTTTAGAACTCCTTTTTTTAATTCACAAGAAAACAAAAAAATCTACCAACATTAATTTTCCAAATATTTAATTAAAAAATAATTTGAAGAAAGATAGTAAATGACACATTAATAATTGAACATCGACTACATATACAGTCAATCGATAATTCGCCTTGAAGATTTATTTACAATAATAAGTGTATGTCGAATTGTAAATGTTCGGACAATCATTTATTTGAAAGAACGACAAATTCAATATCGTACATTTTTACTATCCCAACCTTAAGTTAATTAGATCTATAGTAGAATATTGATATTCTCAAGAATATAGGCTATGAGTCCATTATCATTGTCAAGAACAAATATACCGAAAGCAAGTAAAAGCATAGCTACCTGCTAGCCTTCTACCTTAATTTGTGACCTACATATCCTCATATCTAAGGCACCTGTATAAATAAGAATCACAAATTTCTTAAAACAAAAATACTACAGACACGCAACAATTAAAACAAAATTACACATAAAAGTTACGGCATTACAAAAAACATGATTCATAATCAAAAAGAATTTATTTTGAACTCCTATATAATTTGTTTTAGGGATTCCTCTATTATAATTAAAGGAGGACAGGAAAAATTATCAAAAATATAGCTATGAAGCAAAAGATACTGCAGTTAGGGTTCCTATATTATTATCCAAGAATTTTAAAAACTTATCTCAAATCACAAGCAAATTTGTCTCTATACTCTCAAGTGTAAAGAATATACTAAAATTTTAGAAAATTTACCTCAAATCACAAACAAATTTGTCTCTTCAATCATAAGATATATCAAGACTTCACCAAAAACTTCTCAATTAGCAATTATCTATTAAGAATAAACGATAATTTATTTATTGTAAACTTCAAAAACATACTAAAATTTTAAAAATTTACCTGAAATCACAAATAAATTTATCTCTTTAATCATAGATAGTTACTATGAAGATTTCAATTGGTAGAAATTCTATACCCTAGTGATCATCTAGAACAAACATCCGTACTATAGATATTCCAACCTACACCATTCGTCAATGAATTTGACTTTAATAGTGAGCATCATGAAGAAGGATAACGAACAAACTTAGTGCCTATTCAAAGACACTATATAACAGCATATTTTTAGCTGTTTTAGATAGGGGTTTTGCTTTTAAGCTTTATAAAATTTAAAGCTTCTTTACAACTCTGTACCCCACTTGGTCTATCACTTTTTCCTTAAATCACAAAAAAACAACTCTAAAGTGGTTAAATTTGAAAGGAATGTCAATCTAAAGAAGAAAAATAATCGTAGGAAAATTATAGTATCTGCAACACGACCATGAATCGAAGATTTGTTAGAAGGGAAGTTCATGACCAGAAATACCAGCGTAGGAGACAACCATATATAGTTCATGTAATTCTATTTTGTGTAAGCTTTTGGTAGTAACTCCTATGCGACAAAGGTAGGGAAAGAAGCTCTAAATTTTAGGAATATAATTAACTATTTATTTTAAATATTAAAAATCAGTGAAAAAACGATTTTATCTAAAACAGAGTATTTTAATAATGGTCAAAAAGTTCAAACAATATTTATAAGGACCTTCACACTTTTAATATAATAGAGATAATGAAAAAATATAGTTTAAAATATTGATCAAAGTTCATGCGATTTAATACTCGAGAAGCATAAAATAACAAGTAAAAATAAATAAAAGAGTATTTCTTAAGGAATGTACAAAATCCAACCATAACAAATAGGAGTAGTAAAAGTGAACTACAAGAGTACCATATGAATTAAAACGGAGAGAATAATATTTTTTTGTCCCACTTTAATTTGTGCAAAACTTTCCAAGTTAATAAGTCAATTGAACAGAATGTGAAATTCTATACATATCTCAAGCCCCGACATGGCTGTTTCACATTGGATGAGGAATTTCCTTGTCCAACATTAGTCTTAATTTGTACCTTTTCCTTGTCCCTTTGCAATACCACATACTCCCTTCGTTCAGATTTAATTATCATTATTTTTTTAATTTAATTTCCAATTTTACTTGTCAGTTTTAATAAATTAAGAAAAGATAATTTTTTTCATGTTTTACCCTTAGCATTAATTACTTATTCTCCAAATTATTTTTCAATACATATTACTAAACATCAATTAATAGGGGCAATATGATAAAGTCGTTATACCAATCATTATTTTCTTAATAGATGTGTCAAATCAACATGTGACAAGTAAAATCAAACGGATGGAGTAAATTATTGGATGGGAAATTTCCTCATGCCCAATATTCCTAGGGAATTTCTCATGTTATGTTTTTTTTTTTGTCAATCAAATGGACTGGACCAGTCAGGGGCGAATTTACATATGAAAAAAGACACATGAAGTTGTGTTCTTTCCATAAAATTAAGTATTTATGTATATATTTTTTAAAATTAATATAATATTACTTGTTGGCACTCATGCTACACGAAGACTAAATGGTTCACTTGGTTAAAGATTGAGTAATTTACCATGAGGATTAATTAGGAATTAATTCCTACTAAATACATTTTTTCTTATATTTTTTTAAGTGGTGTGCTCATGTTCTAAAAATCCCATATTCGCCTCTGGACCCAGTAATCTTAAGTACGCGTCTATTTCAATGTGAAAATAGAAAAAAGAAATTTTTGTTTTCAAAGTGAAAACGATAGTATTTGAAAATTAGAGTTGTGTTTCACCATGAAATAAACTAGAGTTGCTTTTGAATATTTGTGAGAAATTTGGAGTGAAAAAACTGAAAACATCTTTTTGTTATTTTTGAAATTTTTGAAAAAAATGAATAAAGTGAAAACATAATTTTCAGGAATTTCATAGCCAAACGCATGAAATTTTTTTAAATTTTTCATGGCCAAACGCTTAATTATCTCAGCCGAAACTGGCACATTGGTTTTTCTTTTTGAGTCACTCAAACTTGGCATACTCAAATTTGAGGTGTCTAGATGTGCATATTTCAAGTGTTGGAGTGTTTAATTGTTAGTGAAAATCATATTTTCACACTAAAGAATAAAAGCAAAAAAAATGAAATAAAAACAAGAAATCAGATAATGATAAGCAAATAGATTTGTAAGGAGATATTTAAAATTCAAATTAGTTGTTGAATCAAAGAAGTAAAAAAATACTCATGTGTGAGAAGGATCAGATATACCGCTTAATTTTGTGAGAAAGATTAAATATCCCATATATGGATTTTATTTTTAAAAAAATAAATTTAAAATCAATTTTTTCAATTCTGTCATCAAAAAAGGGTATATGTGAGCCACCTTTTTAACAAGGAGTATAGCAGTTTTAAATCGCAAAGTTGAGAAATATATCAAACCCCTTTTCACTAGATTATATATCCATGTTTTTGGAAGAATATTTTGTTGTTTTCGGGTACAACTATTTGTATTTAAACAACAAGAACTTTAAGTTTAAGTTCAAAAACAACAAAGAAGTTCAACAACTTCAAACATAAGTTCAACAAGTATGAACTATCAAAATAAAGTTTCTACTATTTTCTGAAAAATAGCAAAACCATAAGAAAAGAGATAAAACAGAAATGTAGAATCAAGTCCACCGAATTCACGGTGTGCCGTCCTGAAGGAATTTATTCCCCTCAAGTACCCGAGGTTATGGAATCTTTTCTCCCAGGATAAAATGATTCACTTCAGTAGAATAATGGTACCTCAAATTCTACCGAACATTAAACTCACTCAACGATTTGAAGATCACATTTGAGTTTTTCAAGAAGAAGAAGATGTTTTTCTTTCACAAATTTCTTACCAAAACCTGAGGAAAAAGTCAGGTATTTATAACCAAAAGGTGGTGCTTCAGAAGAGAAGCAAAGGTTCATGAACAGAAGGGATTTTTGTGGAACGACGTGACCACCTTTCCCTCCATTTTTCTTCTCTCCATTTTCCATTCACAATACACTTAGAACCCAACATATTTTATGCTTAATTATATATCAAATATAACCAAATAAGTATGAAAATCACTTATTTTCAGAAATATAGTTTTTCTTGGGGTCGTTTGGTTTGTAAGGGTTAGTGTTATAGAGGTACTAGTAATGCGAGCTCGAGGATAATTATGTAGAGTTTAGTTATATCAGATTTAGTTATTCATATATTATTCATTTCATCTTTTGCTTTCCTTAAAATATTACATATATTAACTCATATAACTTATACATACTTTTAGTTGCGTGGGATTTTAGATTGTTAACCAAACATTACATTTAAGGTGCTGAATTTTATATGTACGTAGCAACTAATTAAATACTACTCGACTAAATATTACTTAATATATAAATAATTCACTTCCTAACCAGCAATCACACGATCGTCGGAGTTTTAAAATCTACTTGAACAATACTAATCGAAATTAGCTAAGATACCTAAAACTATTCAATGGTTTTATGCGCGTGAAGACTAATTTGTAATCGTCGTCGTTTGATACCTATTTGTTCTTGTTTCCTCACTTGAAGAATAAAGAATGAAACACATGTGTTTCAAGTCTCGTAGATATGTCAGTTTAAATCTATGAACTTCAAATTTTGAATCTATAATCTATTCTACTATACTATAAAAGGGAATAAGCACACACGACGTCAACATGCCTCAAGGGCAGTCTGATAATTTCGTTAATTGTTTGTTGCCTTTTTTGTCCACTACGTAGGTCACTTCTTAAACAACCAATCAAATCATAATACTTCGCTTAAATTCCTTCAGTACATTTCAAGGTAATTTCCTGAAAATGTTGTCCCCATTTAAATTTTCCAATTTCCAGTCACATATGGGCCTCAATTGTAGACTTTTGTTTCCCTAATGATATTTTTTTTTTTTTTAGGATAATCTAAATTACAACAATAATAAAAGGAAAGAAACTAATCAGGGCTGTTAAGCTCAAGCTAAGAGATTTTAAGTTTTTCAAATCCTCTGATGATTTGCAAGAATAAATTTCTCCACAACTTACACGACACCATAATAACTCTTCTTTACTCCCATCATTTTGTAATTTTTCCCTAACATTTTTCTAAAAAAAAAAAAAAAAAAAAAAAAAAAGAGAGAGAGACAGGAAAAGATTATAAAATAGACACACTACTGACAAATGGACATTGAAATTGTAAATGAAATGTTGAATTTTATTATTTTAACCTTTACCCATATTAATGATATTCATTGGGCATAAAAATGGACATTGAAATTGTAATTAATTGTAGGGGTAAAATGAGAAAAAATTAATTAATTCTATCTTGATTTAGTAAGTACTCAACTTATATGAGCCATTTATTTTTAGTAAGATGATCAACTAAAATGGGACGGAGCAGTAGCTATTAGTAATGTATGAATTAGTATGAGATCATTTTCATATTATTTTATGTAGATATTAATTATAAAGGATTTAGTTATTCATGTATTACTTATTTCATTTTCTATCCTTCATAATACTCCCTCTGTTCACTTTTACTTGTCACTGTTTCACTTTTCGAGGTTAACCTGCATGAATTTGGACATCAACCCCTGATCAAACTAATCAAAATATAAAATAATTTATAAATTTTGGATTAATTGCTCATAAGCTCACGGTTCTATTTTTATAATTCAGACTTGATTTTGACTTAATTAGCAAGGTCAAATCACTAATTTCTTAATTAGGAAACTAAGTTACAATCCCTCAACAAAGTCTCTTGAATCCAATGATTCTATGGTTAAATCCAACCAAAATCAAGTATCTTAATTGTAAGAGTTTAGGGATTCATTACTTCAATGATTTCAGTCGAAAATAATCCAATAAGAAATTTCCAAAGAGCTCTTCTTTGCCAAAAATGCAAAAATTGATAAAAGTGTCGCATTTACAGTTATAATAGTCATACAAATATCTATGACTTATTTTAGACTACATGTTTCAAAAGTCTTTCTTTCTTTCTTTCTTAAACTATGTGTTGAATCAAACTACCTTACATAAATAGGGACCGAGGGAGTAATCGGTTTGAAAACATTTTTCACCAAAAGAGAGAAACGACTTTCATCACTATTGGGCAAAAGTAAACGTCCTTTGTTTTTATCTCTAAGTCTTAGCTTCATATCACAAATTCAATTCATACTTAGATATTCATACTTAGATATTATTACTAATCTTTGACACTTCAAATTTTCATGAGACACTATCCGATTTACTAGTAATATTGTTGTCAACCTTTAATAAATGTTTGTTCCGAAAAATAACTTCCATCGTACCAGACAATACGCTTAGTTATCTCAACTTGTTACTATATCAAACTCAAGTTAAATTTGTTTAAAATCGACATTAAATATTTGATTTATTTAAATACAGATCAATGGAAATTCAACAATGAAATTTAGAGCTAAAACTTTGTGCGATAAGATAAAGGAGTTGATTTATGGACCATCTTGCAGCAATGACATGAAATCCCAAGTATTACATTTTTGGGACTACATAATTGAATTTGATGCATTGGAGGTATTACCAACTCCAAGTCAAAATTCAAACATGCAGAGTAATTACATGCAAAATGTTCAAGAAACTCCTAGCTTTTTGTGGAACTGAAATAGCGTCTTTTTCAAAATGGCAACAATTGAGATATAAATTTTATTTCCTAGTTTAGTATTTTATTCATGTGGATGAGTGTTTGCCATTAGCCTCAATCTTTCGATTTTTGGATTATAGTAAGAAGTTTTTGTTTTTTTTGGTTGTTCAACTGTCGATAATTAGTAAAAATTTACAGATTATGGATGTGTTTATTATAAAGTTTCACAAAATTTTCTTTTATGAAAGTAAGTGATCTTTTTTTTTTTTTATGTTCAGCAATTGAACAAAAAATATTATTTAAAATCAGCAGTAGTTAAACAAATGCAATTAAAGCGAAGGTGGGCAGTGGGAGGAGATGTGGGTTGGGGGTTAGTTGGGGGTAGGGTGAGTGCAGGTCGGGGGATTATGGGGAATAAGAGGGTGGAGGGGGCAGAGTGTTGGGGTTGCCAATGTCGGCGATGGCGGTGGCGGTGGAGGTGGCGGTGGCTGAGGCAAAGGTGGGGGTTGGGTGGGAGGAAAACAAGCAACATAAAATGTTATTTCTTATGTTCGTAACTTTATATTTTTAGCTAGTACTAATAAATTAGTTGAGACTTGTAACTCGAAGAATAACATAATAAACAAAAAATGCTATAATAATCACTACTAAAATAATTGTCAAAATTGACCTCAAAAGAAGTCAGGTAAATAATTGTCAAAATTGATCTAATTGTTATTTGTCAATTTTGACATATCAAAAAAAGATAATTTTTAATTTTCTATTTTATCCTTAGCATTAATTATTTTTTATCCAAATTAATTTCAAGACACAATAGTAAACATCATTTAATAGGGTACTATGGTAAAATAGCTACGTCATTAATTATTTTTCTTAATGAGTGTGCAAGTCAAATTGTAACAAGTAAAAGCGAACAGAGGAAGTATTAACTTGGCACACATATTAAAAAACAGTAAATGATCTGGATAATTTTACCATATTTCTCTTTGAATATAATTAATTCAATGCATTGAGAATTGTATTAGGTAATGACTGTAATTAATAACTAAGGGTAAAATGTGTAAATTATCCATTAAATTTTCAAACTGGATAAGTATTATTGGACATTTATTTTTAGTATAGTGGACAAGTAAAAATGAATGGAGGACTTATGTTTTTATGTTTATGTGGCACCTTTTTTTCTGACAGTACTTTCTCTGTCCATCTTTATTTATCTAGTACTCCCTCTATTCACTTTTACTTGTCACTAGGGGTGTACATAGGTCGGGTTGGTTTGACTTTTTATTAAAAAATAACCAAACCAATCATGTCGATTTTTTAAATCTATAAACCAAATAAAACTAACATACAATCGGCTATTTCGATTTTGATTTTAGTCGGTCTACTTTTTTTTTTTACAATTATATTGTGATTGAAGAAAAAATCAAATATGTTTTCACTAAAAAGATCAAAAACATCTTTACTAAATATATTCTCAAAGAGCATGAAAAACACCTAATAAAATTAAACAATACATCAATACTGAGTATACTTCCAAAAATGTCTGATTACAAATTAAATATTATTTTGACAACGCTCAACTGAAACAAAAAGTTCATTCATCCTCCCGGGCATAGCCAATATTGGGCATCCATATATACATCTAATGGATAAATATTACAACCTAAAGCTCAAATCTAAATATATATTTACTTTCTAAATATTAAATATTAATAAAAGTAATTTAAAAAGTAGATTATAATAATATTTTTATGTATAAAAAATTAAAATTATATATGTATTATGTCGGTTTGGTTTGAGTTCGATTTTGATTTATTTCTGTTAATACCAAACCAAACCAAACCAAGAATGGTCGGGTTTTTTTTCTAACGCCAAACCAATCAAACCAAACCATAAATCTTTTTTTTTTCTCGATGGTAATGGATGTTTTGACACGGCGGATTCAAGGAGAGGTACCTTGGTGTACGTTATTTGCGGACGATGTAGTGCTTATTGACGAGTCCCGGGGAGGAGTTAATGATAAGTTGGAGGTTTGGAGACAGACCTTAGAGGCGAAGGGGTTTAGGCTGAGCAGGACCAAGACAGAGTACTTGGAGTGTAAGTTCAGTGCTGTGACGCAGGAGGAGGAAGTGGTAGTGAAGCTGGAGTCTCACGCCATTCAGAAGAGGGGTAGTTTCAAGTATCTGGGATCTATGATTCAGGGGATGGAGAGATTGACGAGGATGTCACGCACCGTATTGGTGTAGGATGGTTGAACTGGAGGCTAGCTTCGGGAGTTTTGTGTGATAAGAAGGTGCCTCTGAAGCTTAAGGGTAAGTTCTATAGAGTGGCCGTCCGTCCGGCTATGCTGTATGGCACGGAGTGTTGGCCAGTTAAAAACTCCCACATCCAAAGTTGAAGGTAGCGGAGATGAGGATGTTGCGATGGATGTGTGGACTGACTAGGAAGGATAAGGTTAGAAACGAGAGTATTCGAGAGAAGTTGGGAGTGGCTTCGGTTGAAGACAAGATGCGGAAAGTAAGGCTACGTTGGTTCGGGTATGTATTGAGGAGGTGCACGGATGCTCCAGTACGGAGGTGTGAGAGGCTGGTTATGGATGGTTTTAGGCGGGGTAGAGGTAGGCCGAAGAAATATTGGAGGGAGGTGATCAGGAATGACATGGAGCAGCTAGAGCTTACAGAGGACATGACCCTCGATAAGAAGGTGTGGAGGGCGCGGATTAGGGTTGAGGGTTAGGGAGTAGGAAGACGTACGTATTAGTAGGAAGGAGTGTTCGAAGGAGTGTTTGTTTGTATCTGTGTTTGTTGTTTTTTAGCAGATTCGGGTTCGCGTGGCTTTGGTGATGATTGTGATTTCCGAATAAATAGTTTATAGTATTACCCTGTGAATTTCTTGCTTCTTGTATCACCTAGCGATGTGTTATCTATTTTGTTTTTTGTTTTTGTTTTTGTCCGCTATTGTTATCTGTTCTGAGCCGGGGGTCTATCGAAAACAGCCTCTCTACTTCATCTGAGGTAGTGGTATAGACTGCGTACACTTTACCCTCCCCAGACCCCACCTGGTGGGAATACACTGGGTATGTTGTTGTTGTTGTTGATTTTATTTGGTTCGTCAGTTCGATTTGACTTGGCGGTTTGATCTGTACACTGTACCCCTACTTGTCACTATTTCGCTTCTCGAGGTCAACCTGCATGAACTTTGACCAATATTTTAAGATGTATAATTTAATATTTTAAATTTTAAATTTAGTTGGTCTAAAACTATCCGAAAAATGCTATAAGTTGCAATCCGTATCATATTGATATGATAAAAGAATACATCTTAAAATGTTGGTCAAAGTTCATGCAGGTTGACCTCGAGAAATGAAACAGTGACAAGTAAAAGTGAACAGATGTAATGAATCAAGTCAATGATGGTATCAAATGAGCTCAAATCTCCTTAATATCTCAATAAATCATGATATAAGTCATCGCATGGCACCACAGTAATGAATAGTCATGTAAGACATCAATAATATCAATTGAAACCTCTATTCGGGCATCACAATATTGATAAGGCAATTAATGCTCAAACAAGACCAATACCAATCACCCACTCGGGTATCACAACAATAATCATCTCTCAAATTAAATATAATGCTCACATAAGCCCCCTCACAGACATTACAACGATAATAATATGCAAATAAGCCCCGACACGGGCAACACAACAATAATAATAGTCACATAAGCCTCCACACGGGCAACACAAATAAAATATCAATCCCAAAAGGTGAATCTCATGACAACTCCCCAACCCATAACATACTTTACATGAATGGTTAACTACCCAACCTAGTATGAGGGAAGTTAAGTCATAACCTACCTCGAAATGTCGAAACACGAGCTTGGACCCTTAAACACAGAGCCTTTACTTTACGAGCGGTTTCAAAACAAATCAAATCAATCAAAAATGTAATCTACATGTTAAAAGGAGTCTAATGATACCCAAATTAGCTACTTTCATTCCAGGTTCTAAAATAGTTCAAAAATCAACCGTGAGGGAAAAAAAGATTAAAATGAAATTTTATTTAAGAATCATGTTCCCCATACTAAGAGGGTTCTAAATCTGAAATCCCAATAAAAAATGAGTTAAAATTGGACTTGAAATTGAAGAAAACTCAATTTTCAACTTTACCGGGTAAAAACTCCAAAATCCAAGTTTTGAAGTTATCTTGAAGATGAACTCAATGGAAATTGATGAAAATAGGAGTTTAGAGTTTACCCACACAACATTGATGAAATTTCTCTTTGAAATCGCCAAGAACCGAGCTCCCAAAGTCTAAAATTGGTGAAAATGGAGTTTTGGACGAGAAAATAATTTAAATTCTACCCAGGTATAATTTGCTCTTCAAGAACGCGGGCCTCCAGCCGCAAACGCGAAGACTAACTCGACCCAAGCCCCGCGAACGTGATCCAACCATCATGATCGCGATGAAGGCCGACTCAGGCTCGAACCCCAATAACCTTTCGCGAACGCGGCTACTACCTCACGTTCGCGATGAGTGAAGAAGGCAACCCTTTGCGAACACGGTACCACCATCGCATTTGCGATGAATAATATTTTTCTTCTCTGTGATCGCGATCAGGAGCCCACGAATACGAAGAAGGATCCATTTTACACAGATATCAGCAAAGTGCTGAAGGGAAAATGGTCTAAAATCCTCCAAAGAGACTCTCGGGATTCGTTCGGGACCCCCAAAAAATAAACCAATAATACTATTAGGTTAATTTCGATGTTTCAGACTCGATAAAAGCTCTGGATTTATGAAAAGATATTGTTTCCAACAAGATAACCTCTGAGGCCCCCTTAATCTAACTTTAACTAGTTTCTCGTCTCAGATGTCAAAACTAAGTATAAAGGCTCGAAACCCCAACCAACCATGCTACTAACCCAAAATCGACATTCTGGATCTAAAGGAACTGACAAAATCACCATCCAATGCTGGGACCACAAAATATTGACCAAAAGTCAAACTAAACACTTTCAAGACTTCTCAAAAGCTCAAACTCACTAAAATGACTTTTTGAATGCTTCTGGGACCGTGTCAACCAACCCTACAACTCATAAATAGCATAAAGCAACTACGGGGAAAGGCAAAATGGTCAAACATAGCATAAGCTAGAAATCACAACAAGGGTTGTTACAATAATAATATGTATCAACAACATAAATCCCACTACTATGGGAGTTAATTACTCCCTATCCCATATCTTTACAATATTATACAAAATTCCAGAAAATTGCTAGCTGGATACATTACTTTTCTTCGGATATATTGTGTTGTTGATACATAATGTGTAATATCAGATACATTTTAACGTATCATGCCCATAATTAATTCATGATACATAAGTTATTAGGTTGGTTGTTATATATCATGACCATAATTAATTCAGGATACATAAGTTAACTCATGATACATCATCTCACGCACAAGTTTCTTCGAATACATTACTTTTCGGATACATACAAAATATGGAATGGGATGTAATTAAATAAAAGATATGGAATATTATGTAGATATATATGGTAAGATTATTAGTGCTTTGATATAATGTTTCCTAATAATATTTTATTTGACCCACTTTGTGAAGAACTTTCCTGGGAAGCTTCCCTTGTTATATGTCTCCTTGTTCAAAACGCAAATGTAATCTTTGTATCTTTCTTTTCATCAAATTCATTTGTAATAAATGAATGGAAAACGTTTTACAATCATATGAAGAATTTTAAGTTATCCCATGGATAAAATTTATATCATATTTGGTTGATGGTATAAATTTTTTTCGGGATTAATTTACACCATCAATCAAACATGGTATAAAACTGATATCAAAGTTAGTCTTGGTATAACCCATCAACCATGAGACTATTTTATACCACCTCCCATATGGTATAAAATAGTCCAAGAATTATAATCCTGAGATAATTTAGTTTACGTACCAAATGACCCCTAATTATCTCAGCCGAAATTGGCACTGTTTACATTGGCTAAGCAATTTCCTTGTCCAAAACTAGTCTTTGTAATTTTTAATTTTTCTATTTAAGTCCATTTTGCAACAACAATATTATACTCAGTATAACGTATGAGAAGGTAGAATATATGCAATTTTTACTCTTATTTTATGGAGGTAGAAATGCTAGTTTCAAAAAACCTTTGATCTGAATAACACATATCAATAAGTCAGGAAAACAGAAAAATGAAAGAATACATATAAATAATAAGGAAAGCATTACATATATAAGGTGGGATATCCTATGGAGAAGTTTAAGTTATTCCATGGATAAAATTTATATCATATTTGGTTGATGGTATAAATTTATCCCGGGATTGATTTACACCATCAACCAAACATGGTATAATTCTGGGATAATTTAGTTTACGTACCAAACGACCCTTAGAGAAAAGAAACAATACATAATAATAATCAAATAATGAGAAAATCAAAGCACACAAAACAACAAACAGTAACATAAATCTAGCTAGTCCATTTATAATATCACATTCATTAAAACAGAAAAATAATAGATTGAATTTGTCTAATATTTCCTTTGCGATGACTCTGTGGTTGATTTAGTTCAACAATGTCAGTTGATTTAGCTCTTTGCTGGAAGATAATTTGCAATCTCCATTATATGGCGTAACGTTGTTGGCTTCTTGAGAAAAAGAAGAAAGATGACTTTAATCTCTCATTTCGAAAAAATAAGTGGATCAAGAGGGAATTGTTAGGATTTGGTGGAAAAAAATTCTTCCATGTCAATTCCTTTTCGTGAAGGATAGGAGAAGTTTTTGGATTTTTATAAATAAAGGGGAAAAGACAAAAACTGAAATTACTGCCACGCAAATGGCCAAGGAATTGAAATTCCAATTTCTAGCCATTTGGATGAGGTATGCCACTGACGTGTGTCCCTTTTTTTTACTTTTTTGTCAGTTCCTACTTCTTTTTGTTTTCTTTGTTAGGATTTTTGTCCTGATTTTCTTATCAAATTTGAGTTTTATTTTTCTTGAAAGGAAAATAAAAGTAATACCATAATTACTTTTACTTTTTTTAAAAGAAAAATATAAAATGCTTCCATATTTGGCTAACCTCTTTATTGTAGGAAAGGTTTTGAAACTCTATAAATAGAAGACCCCTCTTCTCATACCATAACACAACGGAATTCACAATGTAGTCCTTAAAGAGTCTTGTTTAGGGGGAGATTTCTCCCAATAGATTTTTATGGTTTTTTTTCAATATTAGGTTTTCATATGTAAGTCAATTGGCCAAACCCTATCAATAATATGTTTTTAGAATATTTTTGCGTCATCTGATTTATCGTCGCCATGAATTGCAACTAATTAGCTTCCGCATGACGTCCTCTCGATTTCGAACCCAACAAGTGGTATCAGAGCCTACGGTTCACTGATTCGAAGGTTCAGATTGAAGACATGTTATGATGAAAGTTGCAACCAATTTAATGATAATGAAGATATATGTCCAAAAAACTACATGTGGAGATAATTGTCAATCATATTTTCAACAATCTTGTTGTTACATATTTGAAAATAAAGCTCACTTTTAACCCTTCAAAGGGCTCCAATATTTTTAACCCGAAAGAGCTCATATATTTTTTGACCCAAAAGGGCTCCATTTTTAAGCATGTCAAATACATGTGAAGAAGGCGGATCAAGTTTTGTCAACAAAATCAAGCCAAAAAGGGGAGATTTGTTAGGGTTTTTGCCCTGATTTTCTTATCAAATTTGAGTTTTATTTTTCTTGAAAGAAAAATAAAAGTAATACCATAATTACTTTTATTTTTTTCTAAAAGAAAAATATAAAACGCTTTCATATTTGGCTAACCTCTTTATTGTAGGAAAGATTTTGAAACTCTATAAATAGAACACCCCTCTTCTCATACCATAACACAACAGAATTCACAATGTAGTCCTTAAAGAGTCTTGTTTAGGGGAGATTTCTCCCAATAGATTTTTATGTTTTTTTTTTCAATATTAGGTTTTCATATGTAGGTCAATTGGCAAAACCCTATCAATAATATGTTTTTAGTATATTTTTGTGTCATCTGATTTATCGCCACCATGAGTTGCAACTAATTAGCTTCCGCATGACGCCCTCTCGATTTCGAACCCAACATTCTTTTTGGGGACTGTCAGCTTCTTCATCTTTTTTTCTTTTATCCTTTGTTTAAAAAAACACAACTGATCACTTTTTTTTTTTTCAATTCTACCAAAAAAAATATACTCAAATAAAATTTTATAATTTTTTTTGTTAACAATTAAATACAAATTTTGTAATATTGTAAGTCTTTTTTTTATCAATCAAATAAAAAAAAAGTGTACTTTTATTAGTTAAATAAGATTTTTATACAATAATGATACATGTACATAATTTATATACATAATTTATACAATAGTGATACAGTTTCTGTACACATTTTATACAAATAGATACTCTATGAAACAATGATACAATTTTTATACAGATACATATTATATACAATAATTATACAGTTTCTATACACATCCGATACAACTTAGAGTTATAATAATTATTCAGATACATATTATATACAACAATTATATAGTTTCTATACAATTGTATTTAATTTATTATTTTTTTTAAAAAAAGCAAATTTTTTAGCCCAAAAATAAATTGTAGCGAAAGAAAAAAAAAAAGTAAAATAAACTATTTAAAATGGGGCAGAAACAAAAAAATAAAAACTGAACTAAAAACAGAATAAGATTAGAGTGAGATTTCAACAAATATAAAATTTGAACACGTAATTTGAGGAGTGCAAAAAGTTTTAAGACTTTAAAGGACAGTGAAATCCATTTTAAAAATGGCCAGCGAATGGCATTTGTATTGCCGAGTGGCCATAGGCTTGGGGTGTCTCGTTGGGCACTTAAGTAATTGTCTAAAACCTTATATAATAACGGAGTCAGATATTCTACGAAAAGTATGCAAAATTTAAAGAAGCAGCTAACAAAAAATTTTAATGAGTGGATTCACATCCAACTTACTCAACCTAGCAGTTTTATCACGAACAACGTTAATAATTTGTTTTTCATCAAATACACACCGTCTAAATTTTTTCTTCAATTTGAATTACTTTTAGTTATAAAAAATACACGGTAAATTGTATAAACTAAAATAAAAGATTTTACTACTAAAATAATAGTTACCAATTCAATCTTCGATTTTACTATTTCTTAATTTTAATTGATGTTAAATTTCTTGTGATTTGGTGGAGAATAAGTGAAAATCATAAAAAAAATAAAAATCAAATCTTAGTTAGTTTTCCTAATTTACCTATAAAATTATGAAAAATATCAACCCGTTATTAAATATTTTTGATCCAAACCTCCTAATAACCTATTTAGGAGGAATGAAAAATATTATGTGTAATTGCACATAATATTTTCTTTCTAATTTTTTGGGTAGAAACTTGTTTGAAATGATATTTTATATTTAATATAAATAAATATTCAAATTAAAGCTTCAATTAAATTTAATAGAGATAAGACACTATTACCCCCCGAACTATAGTCAAAGTTGCTACGACACACCTTAACTTCACGGGGGTTCTATTACCCCCCAAGCTCAATTTTACTGTATTATTGTCCACCTTTTGTGCTTACATGGCACCTTTTGTCCTCCGTGACACCTTTTTCGACACACCTTAATTGTAAGTTTTTTTAGGCCACTTAAGCACAAAAGGTGGACAATAATACAGTGAAATTTAGTTTAGGGGGGTAATAGGACCCCCGTGAAGTTAAGGTGCATCGTAGCAACTTTGGCTATAGTTCGGGGGGGGGTAATAGTGTTTTATCTCAATTTAATGATTATTAATAATTTCTCATTCTATCTTAATTTATGTGACACACTTTTCTTTTTAACATGTCTCGAGAAAATGTTATCTAAAATTGAAAATAATTTAAATTTAGAATTACTCTTTTAATCTAAATAAAATGATTTATAAGTATATAATAATTAAATAATACCATATAATTGTTATGGAGGAAATAATTAATAAGTATAACTTTGGTTTTGATTGAGGGGGAGGGGACAGGGAGACGAATAAAAAGAAAGAACTTCGAAGAAATTAAAAAGAAAGTTGGTGGACCCACAAAAGCTCTTGAAAAGAGAATATATGTATACGATGTTAGAATTGACAAACTGTAATAGCAGAAAGATTCGATCCACCGATCTTGCAGCCCTTTTGCACGACCTTTACCACTGAGCCAAAGGCTTTAGCAATAACAGGGTTGTACAAACGCAGGTACATATTGATATTTTATAAATTTTGACCTATATAAACGGTATAATTTTCGGATGAAGGGTGTTCACTTGCACACCCTTGTTTGGCTATAGCTTCGCACCTAGCCTCATAATTAGGGAGGCTCCATATTTTCATGTAAAAATAATATATATATATATATATATATATATATATATAAGAATAATTGTAATTTTTATTAGCATAAAAAAAAGCAACTGATATATTTCAAAAAAAAAAAAAAAAATCTAAATAGAATTTTATATGAAATTTTCTTTAGCATAAAAAAAAAGGGCAACTCATTATTACTATGATGTGGCCGTTTGGGGAATGAAAAATAGAAGAATTAGTTGAAAATACATTGACTTAATCTTGAATATTCCTAATGCATAATAATATATCACTCTGACATTGATGGTTTAGATTTATTTTCTGAATTGAAAGTGTTAATTAAGGGAAATAGTAAAATTAGAAGTCAGATCGATAATGCGACTTGATTCATTTCCTAATGCCTATATTGCTTATAGAATAATGTTGTCTGTTCTTGTTGCGGTTGCTTTAGCCGAAAACAGTTTTTCAAAATTAAAATTGATAAAGTCTTACCTAAGATCAACAATGTCTCACGAGAGATTGAATGGATTAGCAATATTGTCAATTGAAAAGGTATTATTAGAAAGTATGAACTATAAAAAATATTATTTGTAATTTTACATCTAAAAAAGCTAGAAAAATAAATTTTAAATAAATAAATATATATAAAAAATAAAATTAAGATAAGGTCTCTCATTAGAGTTTCGCCTTAGGCCCCTGATATGGTTGAAACGCCCCTGCATAGGGTGACAATCATTTCTTCTCATACATCAACATAATAACATTCATGATATAGTCGTTAAAAATCTTACTTAGGAGATATTATTTTTCTCTCATTCACACTTTTATACTTTTTTATATTAATTTTCTCATATATAGATAAGTTGACCAAATTATATTACAGATTATGCATATTTAGTAATCATCGCTAAAATTTATAATTATTAGCTTTCACATGCCGCGGTGTTATTTCAATCCCACTCGAAGTAACATGATTGCTTAGGATATATGAAGCATCCTACCAAGTGCTCAAACACAAGCACTTTACAACAGTCAACCCCCAATTTATTGGTATATCGAATTTGACTTGTAAATTGGCCACATTTCTTTTTCTTTTCATACGTTGTTGTTGACCCAAAGAGAAAACAGTACGTGTCCTTTTTGGAACCTATAAAAGGAGTTTTATTAGTAATATAATTATTGAAATAGATAGGCAAAAAGTTAGAAGAGACAACTGGAGAAAAAATTCCAAAAATGGAAAAGAAATATGTGGTGAAGGATAGAAGGAATTATATGAAGAATCTCTATAATCAACTTTATTCTTTGCTGCCTCCTACACATGCCTCTCAGGTCTGTTCCTTTCTTTTCCTCAGTTGCTTTCGACTTGAACTATATAAATATGGACATATTTAAGGTATTGAGTGCAAATTTTCGAAAACTCAGTGATTTTTGCATAAATTTTGTATTTATATTGAGAAATTTATTAAATATATAAGAAATATCTGTTGAGAACTAAATAACAAAGCAATAGTGAAGAAACCCACTAAAGTTTAGCTGGCCATATTTTGTATGGAGGTTTGATTCCGCTTGGACATATAAAAAGAAATTTTCTTTTTTAGTTTGAGATTAGTTTTGAAAACTCATAAACTTCAAATTCTATATCCACTAACTAAAAGTTTTGAATTAGTCTCTCTCTCCCCCACTTCACCGAATCTAGCTCTTTCTGATTTAGAGGAGGATCTAGTTAAGAAGTTGTGTGACTTCATACAAAGGTATATTTGCAGTTTATTTTATGAGTTAGCCCAGATCTTGAATATATGTGTTAAAAATCCACTAAATATGTACTCCCACGTTTCAGTCTGTTTGTCTTAGTTACCATTATATTTTTAATAGTTAAAGAATATTTTTTAGTTTGCCATAATTTTTTCAAATATTTTGAATTATTAACTATTGTAACTTATAGTATTTTTTTATCTACTTTCTAAATATATAAATTTTATTTCAAAATAATCAAAGATTCTATGTTCGCATTTGAATTGACATCAATCAGGTTGGCCCTCATACTCCAAATCAAGCCAAATAATTTGAAAAGAAAGAGTATCATATAATAAGTTGCAAACCCAATAGCATAAAATGGGTTAAGGCTATTTCGGTGGTAAGCGAGGATCAAAAACCATGAACTTCAATTTATGGATCTGCCTTTGATTTGAGCTGAACCTCATAAGCATTATTTGTATGTGTGTGTGAGAGAGAAAGAAAATCACTTAAACAAGTTAAAGTGGTAAAATTATAAAGATTGAATCTACTAAAATTCTAAATCTGATTTCATTTTTCATAGGAATGATAACTTGTTCGTAGCTAACATAATTTTATTGGAAAAAATAGCTACTTTAACTTGTTCCTTTTTTTTTTTTTTTTTTTTTTTTTTTTTTTTTTTTTAGTTCTTGTGATGTTCGGCATAGCACATTCCAAATAAATGAAATGGATCATTTTGATCAAATTACTAATTACATCTTAAAAGGTAGACGATGTATTAGTCATTTAGTCTCAAGAGGGGTAATCTAGGTATTGCACATGCTAATTCCCCTTTATGAAAGGTACCATGCAAGTTGTTTTCCTTTTAATTTTTGTTAGTATTAATTTGGGTCAAAATCACCCAATTTTATTTAATATATGTCACGCATATTACAAGGACTCAAAAAAAATAAAAAAATACTCCAAAACTCAAAGACCAAAATTGTTGTTTTTCTTTTGTATTGGATGTTGCAGGAACCAATGGAATTGGCAGAACAAATAGATGCAACAGAGAAGTACATAAAAAGTTTAGAAATGAAATTGGAGAAAAGCAAGATGTATTTGGAAGAATTAAAGAGGCCCAAGTTATCCAATTCAACTACTAAGCCCAACCCAAGTACCAAGTCATCCTCTCAGATCCAAGTCCATGAAATGGGCCCAAACATGGTCGAGGTTTTAATATCTGGCCTTGATAATTTAACCACTTTTTGTAACATCATTCGATTATTCCATGACGAAGGAGTTGAAGTTGTGTTCACCCATTTTCAACTCAATGGAAACTCTATGTTCCAGGTTTCTCATGAAACTAAGGTAAGTATATATGAATTAATAGGATGTGTTTGATACGATCAAAAATATTTTTGAAAAAATCTCTGAGAAAAAAGTTATTTTTAGGTATTTGATTGTCAAAAAATCTTTTCCAGCAAATACTCTTGAAAGTATTATCAAACTACTCTTGAAATTTCAGCCGCATTAAAAAAAAAGTCAATTAAGTCTCTTGAAACTCATAACCTAGAAAGTGTAAATGAAGGGTGGAATTGGAAGAAATTTCCAATATGTCTCTTGAAGAATGAACAATTCACTTATTTTGGACATTGAAAAATAACTCAAAAATTCACTTATTTTGGACTAGAGAGAGTACTATTACTTAAATCAACACTTTGACTTTATTAACTCTAAACTTATTACTCTTACTTAAATCAACACTTTTGACTTTATTATTAATCTTTAACGCTCATAAATTTCATCAGGGAACTATTCAGTTGGCTAATATTATAATCAATCTTACTAAAGGTTATTTTAAAAAAAAACATATTCCACAATTCAATCAAACACCGAAAAATAGTTTTAAGAAAATATTTTCTTGAAAATTTGTGAAAAGTATTTTTGGAAAATTGACTTCCATCATACTATATACACCCTAAATGACCTCAAAAAATGGACATAACATTTTGTCATTCTTTTTTTATGTATAGATCAACAAAATTTCAACAGTGGAATCTGGCGCTTCAACTCTGAGGGATAAACTCAAGGAGTTGCTTTATGGATCATCTCATGGCAATAATATGGAATCCCATTTAAACTCATGGTTGAATTTGAACAATTAGGATTTTATGGTGTAGAATTGCTACCAACAATAAGTCAAACTCCAAACATGTATTTCATGCAAAAAGTATTAAGAAATTCCTAGCACTTTGAATTTCTTAAAACCTAAGTAGCTTATCATTTAAGATGGAAATAGTTGAGAAGTGTTTCAATAGTTCGATGTGGTCAGTTATTTTATAAAATTTATATAATATTAATTTTTTAGTTATGCAATTTAATATAATCAGAATTAGATCAATTTTTTGATTTCATTCCAATCATTTTGATTATTTTTTTTTTCCGTTATCGGCACATTTCAATTAATTTTCTATGTTTTTTCTTAAAAAATGACCTACTTTCAATGTTAGTTTTGGGTCATTTTCGTCAATTGATAGAAATGTGCCGGCCAAAATTCATCAATTCATCCACATTTTCATTCCTCGTAGCATATAAGAGTTTCTATTAGAAGTTAAAACATGATAACATGCGTACTTAATTACATAGGACTTTGGAAAATCTTTTAGACATTTTTACTATTGAAAAAGGTAATGAATAAAAAGAATATAAAAGATGGCTAAGTAGAGATCCATCCCACTATTTTACATCATCGTAAAATAAAGTAAGCAAAGACAAGAATATAAAATCACTATAACGATCCTTTTCGTTGTTACGGGTGAGTCAATCATGTAAAAATTTTGGGTTAAGATTTTTTCCGAATTGGAAGTTAAAATTTTTAGGTTAGGCTAGTCTTGGACGAAATCCAAGTAAGGTATGGTCTAGGCAGAGGCGGATCCAGGATTTGAAGATTATGGGTGCCTCAACACACTACTTTTTATAAGGCCAAATAGGGTAAATATTTGGTCGGTTTAATCAATTTTGGACTTCGATCTAGGTCATTTGTTTTTTCGATTTATAAGACAAATCGATCAAACGAATTATTTTTTTTGACAACTTAGCGCAAAGGAAAAAAACTTTCAACAATATTAGTAATGATAAATATACATCATTTATTAATTGTGTTCGATAAGTTTTTATATTGTCAATCACTCAATGATGACACAATTATTTGAATTATATAAATACTTCACACTGTATATAACAAACAAAATATAATGAGGTCGAAGAATTTCACACACATAATTTTAGTAAAAGAAACGAAGTCATATATGAATGTCTCCACTTGCAATAACAAAATATCTAAAGAGACCAAAGAAATCAAATAAAATTTCAATTTAGTTTCATGTCGTCCCTTGCTTTAACATTCTATTTGTAAATTAAAACCTTCAAAAAGTTCTAAATTTTCGTGGTTAAACTATTTTTTTTTCATATACATCCAAATAATTTAAATATTAAAAGAGTAAGAGATACTTATTAGTGCATTGGTTTCTAAAATATTGACGAAGCTAGAGGGAAAAAAATTGAAATAAGGAAATTATTTATATTTCATGCTTAAATAAAAAGAAGAAAATGAACTTAGAAATTAATAAAATAAAAAAGGTCAACAAAACTAAAAGTTAAAAAACTTTCTAAGGTATCAGATTGCTAAACAACATCTAATCAAGCGATCGTGGTTTCAAATCCCACTGGGCGTGAGCTATTCTCAGCAACAGCAGAACCAAAAAAATGCATAAAAAAGTAATAAAAGACGGCATCCATCAGGGATCAAATCCGCGCACTAAGGGATACAAAATTGACAGCATGTCGCTGGCGCTACCGGCTCAATGATTCTATGGGTGCCAGAATGGTTATTTAAGCTAATTGTATACATATATATAAAGAATTTCAACCGAGGTTTGAGGGTGTCGTGGTACCCCTACACATCCACATAGATCAATCCCTAGGTCTAGGGCAATCCGAGAATGGATTAGGCTAATGTCATAAAGTTTAGCTTGATTTTATGTTAGCTAAGACGATAAGGAACCCGTGAAAATTTTGAAAGTGAATTAGGGTAATTAGAACTCCAGATATCGAACTTGATGTAAAAAGGTTAGTCTGGAATGTCATGATTTGAGGGTGTGTTGCAAAAAAGGCAAAACTGGGAGCAATGCCAAGTTTCTGCCTCGCCACACCCGCTATAGCGGGTGGCAGACCGTTATGGGGCTGCTGCTATAGCGGGAGTCAAAGTCAGTCAATCTCGCTATAGCGGGCGGATGCCTCTATAGCGATGCCGCTATAGTGGGATCGAGTCACTATAGAGGGGTAAATCACTATATATGCATAAATTTCCTCAAAAATGATTTATCCCCATTAACTAGTTTTTCGATTCCTTAACCTTAGAATCACTAGTTTACGAATCTTGGAGAGGATGTAACTTGATCTAGCTGTATTTTCTGGTGCAAGGGCGTAAATTTGGTGTAAAACTTTTGGGTTTTAGTTAAAGGTTGATTATTACTAGGGAAAAGTACATATATGCCCCATAGGAGTAAACTATTTACACCCAAATGCCCCCTTACAAAAAATGCCCCCCAAAATAATTACATTTAATACCCTCTAAGTGACCCAGCCTGTTTTGCCACTATATAAAACGTACGCGACATTCTTTTAGCTGTTCAAAAAAGGAAAACGCTATTCCCTTTTCAAAATTGGTTCTCTTCTCCGATTTCCTTCCTTCACCAATTCAAATCAACCCTTATTCTCCAAAAATCTTCGATTTTGATTCTGTCCTAATTCAAATCAGCTCTAGTTCTACAACAATTCATCAATGGAGCAAATAGAAATTCTTCTACAGTACATCGGAAGCTGGAATTCAGAGCAACAATACATTACTACTGTTGTAGAGGCTTTATTGATTGAATCTACTATAAATTACGAAATTTTAGTAGTAGAAATCTCAAATCAGCTCCAAATTGTTGCTAGTACAACCATCGACATTCAATATGCAATTGCAGCCGGATTTCCACCACTGAAGATACTTAATGACATGGGCGTTAAGGTCTACATCGATTTGAAGAAGAAGAAGTTCGACATTACTTCCTATCCTTTAAGAATCTCTTAAGATCACACACCAGTTGAAATAGATACACCAATCAAAATAGATAAACCAATGCTTGATCGCCCAGAAACATCAGCAAAAAAAACAAACTTGCTGACTTTTGCCAGAAACAAACACATTTGTTCATGAGGAATTCCATCTGAAAAATATAATTAGCGACATATATAAGCAAGCAATAGAATTTCATCAAATATTCGCTGACAAACGCATACTTTCAAATGATGTACGACGATATTCAGTGCAGGAAGGTTTCCAATATCGAACAAAAAAATCATGCAAAAATAGGTATGATACCTATACAACATATATGATACTTACATAGTATCATGAAGTAAATACACTGATAAATCCTTGATGAATGATACCATCACAGTATATATATATACTCTGATGGTATCATAGTATATTGATACTGTGATGGTAGTATACAATTGTCCATAAGTAGTCTATGATAAACTCCTAAAATCATTACTGATACCATGCCAGTATCATCTACTGGAATGGTACCATTAAGGAAAAATCATACATTCATGGGGAAAATAAAAAAATGTTGAATGATACCATCACAGTATATATATACTTTGATGGTATCATAGTATATTTATACTGTGATGCTACCATACAGATCTCCACAAGTACTCTTATATCACACTCCTAAAATTCTTATATGATACAATATGATATTGGGATAGTAGCAATCATGACAATCATGGGAAAAATCACAAAAATATTGAATGATAGCATAGCAGTATATATATACTATGATGGTAGAATGCAAATGTAGATAAGTAGTCCATGGTACACTGCTAAAATCCTTACTGATACCATGTCAGTACCATATACTGTCATGGTGGCATTGAGGAAAAATCAGACATTCATGTGAAAAAATGAAAAATGATGAATAATACGAGTATAGTATATATATACTCTGATGGTATCATTCACCAGTCTACAGTCATTCACATGACATTCCTCAAATCATGAATGATACCACCACAGTATATACATACACTGCCATAATATCATTAACAAACAACTATTACTTCACAAAAAATGACATAATTCAGTGCATTGACAAACCATTGAACTGCAAGTATACTATTTTTTGTCTACCTGACACATGCCGTTGGAGTGTTAACGCAAAAAGTATCCAAAAATCAAAATTCTTTCGAGTGACAAATTTCAATGATGTCCACACCTGCCCACAACATGAAAGAGCTTGTGTAGAGAGATATGCCATCACACTATTTGTTAGCCGTATTATATAAGATAGACTGAATGATCTAAAAACAGTTTACACACCAACAGATATACAAAGAGATTTCAAGAAAGCACATGGTGTCAACTTGACCTACATGCAAGCATGACGAGCAAAGGAAAACGCAATTGAACTGTTGAGAGGCAACCCAAAAGATTCATACACACAATTACCTACATACTTGTACATGTTAGAATACTCAAATTCAGGGACAGTTACAAGGTTAGACACCGAAGAAGATGGATCTTTCTTGTATCTTTTCATAGCATTAAATGCATCAATTAAAGGGTGGAGCTATTGCAAACCTACATTGGTGGTTGATGAAACCTTTCTGAAAGCAACGTACAGAGGTACAATGCTCGCAGCTGCCACACAAGATGGATAAGTTACCACATGCTCATACCCTGCTTCACTTTACTGCTTTGACATTATATGATACCCATAGAGTACATATATGCTAATATAGTATCATGATCTACCGCTTTCAAAAAAATTCACTGCAAAATATGTTTTTTCTCATTTTTCCTAATAGTCTTGCTAACATTACCACACTTCACATAGAAAAAATTATACCCATTGCTTATGATATTATTGATTTGAAAAATGATGCATCTTTGGAATGGTTCTTTCAATGTTTAAATTTTTCTTATCCACAACGGGATGGGATGTGCATAGTATCTGATAGACATGAGAGTATTGCTAAGGGAGCTGCCACTGTCTATCCAACAGTTTCTCATTATGTGTGCATGTTCCACCTCTGAAACAAAGTGAAGGGCAATTTCAAAAGGAGTGCAAAAGATATCAAAGATGTCTACTATTCACTGGCAAAAGCATACACTGTTCAGAAATTCAACAGCCTAATGAAAGAATTAGATGCAATTGATCATAGGGTAAAACCTTATTTGCAAAATATTAGATATCATAAATGGGCCCGGTCTCATTGCACAGCAAATCGAACAACATCAATGACATCAAATATTATAAAATCAGTAAATTTAACAAACAGGCACACAAGAGAGCTTCTAGTGTTAGATTTGCTTGATTTTATGAGAAACATGGTACAAAAGTGGAATTACACAAATACTACTGCTGCCACATAGGAAAAAGCAATATTAACCAACAAGTATGAATCCTTGCTGAGTGATGCACAGAAAGAAGCGCAAATGATGTTGGTAAGATACCTTTTGTAACTATGTGTATTCTAAAACTTGTTTACTGTTACAATTTCACTTACCTATTAACTTGTATGTTTTCCTATAAATACAAATATAGGTCATCCCTTCAACTCAATTTGTGCAAACAGTAACAAATGATCAGATGAAACACAATGTGTGTCTACACAAAAAAATATGTATATGCCGAAAGTTTCAAATAGAGGAATACCCATGTGCACATGAAATGACAGTCTTAACAAATTTCACCTCAGAAAATACACATATTTCTCACTTACTTCAGTAGAGATTTCTTAATAAGAACATATGAGGCACCAATTCATCCTCTACCAGATCAACGCATGTGCCAAATTCCTGATGACATATCTGCACGCAAGGTGCTGCCACCAAATGCCAAAATTCCACCAGGAAGGACAAAAAAATAGAGAGTGAAAGGAGGATTTGAACCACACTTTCCTGGTACCAAACTAACATACAAGCAATGTGGAGGTCGAGGACACAACCGAAGATCTTGTAAAAGAATTCCAAAGAAAAACTGAAGTACTTTTCACTTTCATGTAGTGCAATATTACCAACGTATAAGTCTTCTACACTGAAAGACTGTTCAAGATTGAAGTACTGTTCATTTGATGTTTTCACATATTCAAATTCAAACACAAGTTTTATATTACTGCTATAAGTAATTGTTTTTTTATTTATGTATGGTATTCAATTTTTGCATTATCATTTATGTATAATGCACATCACATGCTGTGTATTATATTCAAACAGTCCTAAAAAATAATACATAATACCAAAGCAGTATCTATCTACTGGCATGGTATCATTGAGGAATGAATAAGATATTCATAAAAGAAACCACTCACTTATGCATGATACCATATCAATATATATATACTGTAATGGTATCATTAAGGAATGACCAAATCATTCATAAAGGAACCACACACTAATGCATGATACCATCACAGTATATGAATATACTGCTATGGTAGCATTAAGGTTTCCTTTATTGATTCATGTACAAGAAACTCATTCACATATATATATATATATAATAGAATGGTATCATTCACTAATTAGCAATCCTTCAAGGGGGTGGGGGAAGGGTACTCATAATTTCTCATATACTATGATGGTATTCAATTTTATATATGATATTCAATTTTTGCATTATCATTTATCTATAATGCACATCACAAACTGTCACGCCCCGAATCCCATCGAGACATGATTGGCACCCGTAGCCGATAAGGCTCGAGAGAACCAACCTTTGCCTATGTTCAATCATATGCATATAGTAGCACCCGAATGAATAGAATAGCGCGAATGGTGTGCCTCTGTCATTATTCGTGTCCTCAGCTCATCTACGTCCGGTACACATATTCTCCCTTGACATTGAAGCACCCCTTCCGGTGTAATATCAAATGCCTTGGTCAAATTCTGCTGCACATTTTCCTTTAGCTGCAATAAAATAGAATTCGCAAATTGCTTCTCTTTTACTTCAGCTATCAGGGAGGATTCTGCTGCATTCTGCACAATAACTCTATCATCTGAGGATTCAATAAGGCGAACTCCCAAGCTGGATAATTGATTCAAATCTTTGATTATCTCACGTTTTTCATTCAACTTACCACTAGTGCTTTCTACTGCCTTACGGCTCAATGCATCAGCTACTACATTTGCTTTGCCTGGGTGATAAAGAATATCAATGTCATAGTCTTTTAAAAGCTCTAACCACCTTCGTTGCCTCAAATTGAGTTCCTTCTGCTTAAAAAGATATTGCAAGCTTTTGTGATCCGTACAGATGTCAACATGAACCCCATATAAATAATGACGCCATATCTTTAAAGCAAAACTACTGCTGCCAATTCAAGATCATGTATGGGATAGTTTTTCTCATGTGGCCGCAACTGTTGTGAGGCATATGCTATCACCCTACCATGCTGCATCAACACACATCCGAGACCAATCCCGAAAGCATCACAATACACTGCATAGCCCTCTGTACCCTCAGGAAGTACTAACACTGGTGTGGAAGTCAACTTATCTTTCAATTTTGGAAACCCTCTTTCACAGGCATCATTCCAGTGAAACTTAATTGCCTTGTGAGTTAACTTTGTTAATGGTGCTGCAATAGAAGCAAACCCTTCTACAAATCTCCGATAATAACCTGCTAAACCCAGAAAACTGTGAATCTCTGTGGGTGTCATAGGTCTTGGCCAGTTTTTCACTGCCTCTATCTTTTGGGTATCAACCTGTATGCCTTCATCTGATACAATGTGACCCAAGAAAGCAACGGATTTTAACCAAAACTCACACTTGGAGAATTTTGCATACAACTTACGCTCACGGAGAATTTGCAACACTTGCCGTAAGTGATAAGCATGGTCTTCTGGTGATCTTGAATAAACAAGGATGTCATCTATAAATACTGTCACGAATACGTCTAGGAATGGCTTAAACACCCTGTTCATCAAATCCATAAACACAGCCGGTGCATTTGTTAGTCCAAATGACATAACTAAAAATTCATAATGGCCATATCGTGTTCGAAAAGCTGTCTTGGGTACATCCTCCTCTCTAACTCTGACTTGATGGTAACCCGACCTCAAGTCAATCTATGAGAAACACTACTCAGACATGGCTTTGTAGACATCCTTAGACCGACTGCTCTGATACTACTTTTGTCACGCCCCGAATCCCATCGAGACATGATTGGCACCCGTAGCCGATAAAGCCCGAGAGAACCAACCTTTGCCTATGTTCAATCATATGCATATAATAATCACCATTGCATAAAAACGTGAAAGACGAATAAAGGAGAACATGGGACATCTTTATACATACATATGAAACTTGGCCGTTGAGGCCATCCAGTCAAACCAACATATGTCTTTTACACTGTTACACCCACATCCGTCTACAAAAGCCTCTAACACGAGCATTGACCAAAATGAACCATAAGTCGGGACAAGTCCCCGCTTTACACAGCATGTACAATACCAAAACATATATACACTCTGACTCAGAGAAGCCCTGAATGAGCTGGAGCTCACCAAAGAACCGCTAACACTGGCAATCTACTGAGGAGGCCTACTGGGACCTGCGCCTGCAGCAAGTAAGGTAAATTCCCCGAGAGGGGTCAGTACGAAAGAAGTACTGAGTATGCAAGGCTCAGATGAAACTATACAATACATGAATATTACAATGAACTCAAAACATATGAATAATCAATGTGAATAAGTCACCATGTTGCATTGTGGAAACCATGTGGATTGCTTTCATTACTTTCGTTGCTTTCTTTACATTCAATACTCACTTGTTATCACATATGTCATAATGTACCCGGGCCCCGACTGATCAGTGGGTCTTTCATATCATATCATTGTGTTGGGATCGAGTCGAGCTAGGCTTATGCCCCTAGACTTTCCACCCATACATCAATGCATCGGGATCGAGTCGAGCTAGGCTTACGCCCCTAGACTTGCCACCCATAAATCCATACCTCGGGATCGAGTCGAGCTAGGCTTACGCCCCTAGACTTGCCACCCGTACTTAATCATTGACCACATTTGCATTACTTTGTTCATTACTTTGAGATTGATACTTTGATAGTCATCACATCACTTTGGAACTTTGGAACACAACATTGTTGGAAACTTTGAATCAGTGACCAATAAGTGAAGGACATGTGAATAAATATCAATGAGAAATATAACATTACTAGCACCACGATACCATTGGAATCATTGGACAATAATCCATGAACAAGAGACACAAGTATAGTCACTATTGAAACATTGGAACATAACCTTGAATATGAGAAATGGGATTCACAATTGACCAATGAGTAGGAAATATATGACAATGACCATGGATAAGTGCATATGGGATACCTTAGTACATTTCGGAATAGAACTAGTGAAATGTCAATGTGAACACTATTGGCCGTAAAAAGATACGGACAAAGTAACCTTGCATACCTTGGATTCGCAATACGAATATATAACCTTAGATGCGTATACAATAATCCCGCTCCTTCTTTATGTGTCACTCTACAACATAAATACATAAAGAAATTCACATTAACCACCAATTACTTTACAAATGCATACCATGTCAATGAGTTACATGTTTGCCTTGAAACATGTCATTTCCCCTTGACAAAACCATTGATCATACTATTACTCCAAAAATTCCATAATATTCCCAACATTGACCAATACATGAAAATCAATACATTTCACCACAATACTTCTCCTTTACACTTTCTTATCCATAACACATCACAAATAATCCATCAAAGCACCTTAATACAACTCATAACACATATCGGCCAAAATCCCAAAATTTCCACTTATAGACAAGAACAAGTTTAATACCAAAAATAACACCATACATGTTCATATTTTGTCCATACCATGCTTTTTCATCAAAGGCACAAGGCCTAATTCAAGTTCAAATTACCAAGATGACACATCTTTTACCAAAGGCAAAAATACACTATTCATCACCTTGCCAACCCAACTAGCATAATATACATAATCTCCCATGCATATAATATGTTAATCCATGAAAATAAAGACTTACCAAAGCTTGGAATAGGATGATCTTGTCCAACTATGCCTTAGGGTTTATTTGCTTTAGGGTTTGGAAATGGAAGAAATGTTTGTGATATTATCCAAAAGTGATGAGAGACTTTGGGGAATAAAAATCTGATTTTGGGGGACTTTATATGGACCTCAAGTAATCCTTAGACACACTTGGCATTACATGATATGTTTAGTTGGTCAATTTGTGGAAGAATGGGTCATTTCCTCTTGGGCCAAGTCTTTTAATCCCATTTTGGGCCTCAAATTGGGCCCAATAACACATATCCATCACATTTCATTTATTATTAACCATATATCTCATGTTTATATAATTCCATAATGTCACGACAATATTCCCTTAAATGATTCTCATTCGTCCTTTCGATCGCAAAAATAGGCATTCTAGTCACCCTTGGTTTCATTGGACATTTTGGATCACTATTCACATTTCATGATTTGATCATGTAGGAGTATGTAGGAGTATATTGAAGTGTTTGAATCTTTAACAATGCTCGAATAACTCCAAAGAACCAAAATAAATCATCTAGAAATCGTCGTAGAATTGCGTTACGAAACGACTCCGGAAAGGCACATTGTTTGTGCCTTGCGCCACACCCCCTGAAACAGGGTAGTGGCGCAAGAAGCTGGCCTTCTCTGAAGTTTCTGCAGGCTGGTGGCTTGCACCACACCCCTGAAACAGGGTAGTGGTGCTAGTTTCAGCAAAGTGCTGAAATTTTCGGCCACTTATCCAATGTTTACGTATCGTCCAATCCCTTATCAAAACACTATACTTACTTAGTGATCTTAGCCATCAATTAAACATGACTTAAAGTCACCACATGAGGTTAGAATGTATACGGGTATCACCCAAATGCTCCACGAAATCATAAAACACCTCCTACGAAGGTCTAATCGCACATGTTAAGTCCGATATCAAATGTTTCACCAATGACACTATAAAACACATATGCATGGCATCTCAACACCTATGTAGATATGATCCCAAGGTATCAAGTGAGGTTATAAAGTACGGGGTGTTACACAAACTGTGAATTATATTTAAATTTATCTATAATATTCATATACTGTGACGGTATCATTAAGGATTCGTTCAACCACTAAGCCAATAAACCATTCAACAATAACACAAATATAACTTTGAAAATTATCTCACATTTATACCATATAAAAATCAAAACATACAAGTCAAGTACCCATAATACATAAAGTTCAAAAATATTTAAAAAGATAATAACTACATAGCACTACTTTAGAAACATTTACATTCTTTTCCATCTACTACAATGCAACATTCAAAAAGTCCTAAGTCTTCCGCTTTCTTCCACTACTTGGTTTACCCCACCTTCCAGGATTCTCAAAGTCACTGTATTCCCCATCTAGATGCTTCCTTCTACCATAACCCCACAACAATGTGCCATACCTCAATCGTATCTCATCAATGTCTAAATTTTCAACAGGCAATTCAAGATCCTCAATAAAGTACTCAGCAAAAGTCGCAGCAAAAACACCACAGTCACTACATAAAAATGACCCAGTAAGGAAAATAAAAAATAAAACAATAAGAAATAAAGAACAAATCAAAAAATAATTTAACATACGTATTTTTCTGTGTGGGCAGATTCTCCACGATAATAACATCGAGTGGATCTTGTAATTGATGACCCTGGTGAAGGCCATCTACCAGTTCAATGTCCTTGTGTTTACTGTAGAACTCGATAGTCTCCAAAAACAATGACAACAACATACAATACGCCTTTACAACTTGATCAACAACACTCGCATATGCCGAAGAACGCAAAGAATCGTAAACAAAAAAACACTTCTCATGGACTGAGAAACAACCCAATGCCACCTATTAATACCCAGGTGAATAGGGAACAACACATAATCAACCTCAGTCCATGGAGTGTTACAAAATAATTGAAATCCATACATAGACTCAAAGATATCACTTGCTTTAGGCAACAAGATTGCCCTGATCACCCCCAGGTTCAATCTTTATATACAACTTGATTATACTTTGATTGAAAAAACAGTCTGTTGTTATTACCTTTTTTAAAAATTGTCCATACTTTGCCTTCTTTCTGAGATAATAGAAAATAACATCCAGGTGCTACAAAAAAAATGAAATCACTAATAAAACAGTCCTCAAAACACTGCATGATACCAAATCAGTATATATATACTAAAATGGTATCATTGAGGAGTGAACAACTGATTCATAAAAAGACCACTTATTTATGCATGATATCAAACCAGTATATATATATTGAAATGGCATCATTGAGGAGTGACTAACTGATTTATAAAAAGGCCACTTATTTATGCATGATACCAAATCAGTATATATATACTGATATGGTATCATTGAGTAATGACCAAGGCCTTCATAAAAGGATCCACTCACTTATGCATGATACCATTGTAACATATATCATATACTAAAATAGTATCATGATTAACTAATTTCAACACCCATACAAATACTATGCAGACAGATTTAGAAGAAAAAACTTGCAACAAATTAAAAAAAAAACAGACAGTAAGTATACATACAAGATTAGATAGTGGTCTGTCGGGGTAGTTTAAAGTGTGAAACCAAGTCTTCGACGAGATCAAACCTACTTCAAATTCAAAACTGAATCAAGAAGGTCATCTTCATTTGAATAAACAACAACACTTTTCCTACAAGACATAGAAAAATCACATGTTTAAAATGATTGTATCAAAACAAAAAGAAAAACAAAACACGAAAATACATACAATCTTTTGATCAACTTTGTATCAACAAAAATTGATAAGTCTATTTCAAGCACGGGGTCCAAGGGTAATGTAATACTTGACATCAACGGAGGCCTCTCTTTGACACACTTCAATGATACTGAGCCCAACTCATTAAGCCCTGGGGTGACTGTTGTGCTGGACCAGGACGTCTATTCCTCATTATCCGATCTGCTACAGGGGTCTTTTCATCATCACATACCTCAACTACATTAGTGCCCTCTGGAATAAAAAACTCAAGAGGATCAAACTCTGTAACATCATCAACTCGAGGCTCATTAGGCACATTTTCAACAGGTATAGTAAAGCATGTCGCATCTAATCTAGCTGCACCACCATCTCGATCTGCACTAGTTACATTGCTCTGAGTTTTCGCCAAACCAATAGCAACTTGTGTGATCGCTGCTAAATCAGACTCACTTATATCAACAAAAAAGTCATCAGGCAATAAGATATCAGAAGAATAATTCAACTCACACTCTAGTTCTTTAGCAGCTTGTTCTTTGACAACTTGTTCTTTGGCAGCTTTATTCTTATAATATTCTTCTTCCATGGCAGCAAGTGCAAACTCACGCACAGACAACAATAAAAATCCAATTTGTGAATCCTCTACATGAACACTTGTACCCTTAGGAGTACCCTCACCAATATTGACATCGCCTTTCACTGTTTCACTACCCTCACCAACATTCACATCACCTTTCACTGTTTCACTACCCTCACCAACATTCATATCATCTTTCGTTGTTTCAATAGCCTCACCAAAATTGACATTGCCTTCTCTTGTTTCAGTATCCTCACCAACATTCACATTGCCTTTCACTGTATCACCCTTTTCACCACTCACATCAACTTCAAAAACCTTAGCACTGCTATCACCAGCATCTACAACAACTTTCAATATCTCAGACTTCTCATTAGCCACACCAATTTCACAGAATGGAGGAGAACTGTCTTGAACAAAATTACTCAAATCATCTGCACCATCATTGTCCAAATTTGTATTAGCACCATCCACAGGTGGATCTTGTTTATTCTTCTTTTTCCCCTAAAAATGTGACAACAAATTTAAAACTTTATAATTGCATAATATGGTGGTATCATGTAGCAGCTACATGATACCACCATAGTATATGATACTGTGATGGTATCATACAGTGCTGCATAAATGCATGCTCTGACACAATGTTAAAGAAACAACAATAGTAAAACAACAAAAAACTTCATAAGACTAAAACAGTAGCTGATACCAAAATAGTATACCATCACCTCTAGTTTCTTTGACAAATCACCAACAGCTTGAAGAATCTGTCCAAATTTTTTATCAACATGTCTTCTAAACTCAAACTAGATTTGTTTAAACAAACATTTAATAGCTAATCTATTAATTGGGTGCAGATAAATGGAAGTTCAACAATGGAATTTAAAGCTACAACTTTGTGTGATAAGATGAAAGAGTTGATAAATAGACCATCTTGCAGCAGTGATATGAAATTCCAACTTCATTTATGGGACTACATAATTGAATCTGATGCATTGGAGGTATTACCAGCTCCAAGTCAAAAGGCAAACGTGAACAATAGTTACAGGCAAAATGTTCAAGAAACTCCTAGTCAAAATGCATACATGCAAAATGTTCAAGAAACTTCGAGTCAAAATGCATACCTGCATAATAGTTACATGCAAAATGTTCAAGAAACTCCGAGTCAAAATGCTTACATGCACGAGAATTACATGCAAAATATTCAAGAAACTTCGATTCACAATGCATACATGCACGAGAATTACATGCAAAATATTCAAGAAACTCAGAGGAAAAATGCATACATGCACGAGAATTACATGCAAAATATTCAAGAAACTCCGAGTCAAAA
The DNA here is from genome assembly GCA_031232105.1 of Capsicum rhomboideum. NCBI lineage: Eukaryota > Viridiplantae > Streptophyta > Magnoliopsida > Solanales > Solanaceae > Capsicum > Capsicum rhomboideum. The sequence continues at coordinate 4,496,661 of CP124710.1, read as the reverse complement.
TGCATACATGCACGAGAATTACATGCAAAATATTCAAGAAACTCCGAGTCACAATGCATACATGCACGAGAATTACATGCAAAATATTCAAGTAACTCAGAGTCAAAATGCATACATGCACGAGGGGTGTACATAGGTCGGGTTGGTTTGGTTTTTTACTAAAAAAAAAAAATCAAACCAATCATGTCGGTTTATTAAATCTATAAACCAAATCAAACCAACATAAAATTGATTTTTTTGGTTTAGGTTTTAGTCGTTTTTTTTTGGTTTTTCTCGGTTTTTTTATAATCTTTAGTTTTTACAATTATATTATGATTGTAGACAATATCAAGTATGGTTTCACTCATGTGCTAGTGGAAAACCACAATTATGGAAAATGAGAAGTGGAAAGCAGGAGCGGAGAACTCTCCGAAAACTAAAAAGTAGGATGAAAAGTGACTGAAGAGTGAAAAGTTTTAGGTTTTAAGTTTATATTGGGCTTCAGATCATTTAGTTATCAATTAAGGGATAAATATTACAACTTAAAGGCCCAAATCTGAATATATATCTACATCTACTTGCTAAATATTAAAAATTAATAAAATTAATTTAAAAAGTATTTAGAAACCAAACCAAGAATGGTCGGTTTTTTTTTTTTTCTAATGCCAAACCAATCAAACCAAACCACAAGTCGGGTTTTTTTCTCGGTTTGGTTTGGTTCGTCGGTTTGGTTTGACTTGACGGTTTGGTCTGTACACCCCTGCACGAGAATTACATGCAAAATATTCAAGAAACTCTGAGTCAAAATGCATACATGCACAAGAATTACATGCAAAATATTCAAGAAACTCCGAGTCACAATGCATACATGCACGAGAATTACATGCAAAATATTCAAGAAACTCCGAGTCAAATGGATACATGCACAGTAATTACATGCAAAATGTTCAAGAAACTCCGAGTCAAAATCCATACATGCACAATAATTACATGCAAAATGTTCGAAAAACTCTGAGTCAAAATGCATACATGCACGAGAATTGCATGCAAAATATTCAAGAAACTCAAAGTCAAAATGCATACATGCACGAGAATTACATGCAAAATATTCAAGAAACTCCGAGTCACAATGCATACATGCACGAGAATTACATGCAAAATATTCAAGAAATTCAGAGTCAAAATGCATACATGCATGAGGGGTGTACATAGGTCCGGTTGGTTTGGTTTTTTACTAAAAAAAAAATCAAACCAATCATGTCGGTTTATTAAATCTATAAACCAAATCAAACCAACATAAAATCGGTTTTTTAGGTTTAGGTTTTAGTCGGTTTTTTTTGGTTTTTCTCGGTTTTTTTATAATCTTTAGTTTTTACAATTATATTGTGATTGTAGGCAATATCAAATATGGCTTCACTCATGTGCTAGTGGAAAACCACAATTATGGAAAATGAGAAGTGGAAAGGAGGAGCGGAAAACTCTCCGAAAACTAAAAAGTAAGATGAAAAGTGACTGAAGAGTGAAAAGTTTTAGGTTTTAAGTTTATATTGGGCTTCGGATCATTTAGTTATCAATTAAGGGATAAATATTACAACTTAAAGGCCCAAATCTGAATATATATCTACATCTACTTGCTAAATATTAAAAATTAATTTAAAAAGTATTTAGAAAATAGATTATAATTAATATTTTTATGTATAAAAGTTAAAATTATATATTATGTCGGTTTGGTTTGGGCTCGGTTTGACTTTTCTTTGGTTAACACCAAACCAAACCAAGAATGGTCGAGTTTTTTTTTCTAACGCCAAACCAATCAAACCAAATCACAAGTCGGTTTTTTTTCTCGGTTTGGTTTGGTTCGTCGGTTTGGTTTGACTTGACGGTTTGGTCTGTACACCCCTGCACGAGAATTACATGCAAAATATTCAAGAAACTCCGAGTCAAAATGCATACATGCACGAGAATTACATGCAAAATATTCAAGAAACTCCGAGTCAAATGGATACATGCACAGTAATTAAATGCAAAATGTTCAAGAAACTCCGAGTCAAAATTCATACATGCACAATAATTACATGCAAAATGTTCGAAAAACTCCGAGTCAAAATTCATACATGCATAGTAATTACATGCAAAAGTTCAAGAAACTCCAAGTCAAAATCCATACATGCAAAATGTTCAAGAAACTCCTGACTTTTTGTGAAACTCAAAATAGCTTCTTATTCAAGATGGAAACAATTGAGATGAAAATTTCATTTCCTAGTGTAGTATCTTGATTCATGCAGATGTATATTTTCTATCAACCTCAATTATCCTTCGATTTTATGATTGGAATAAGAAGTTCTCTTTGCTTTATTTCAACTGTTGATAATTAGTAAGTAAAAGTTTACAAATTATGAGTGTTTGATATGAAGGAAAATAGAGAGATAAAAAAGATGCAGGGTCGTTTGTCTGCTTGGCTAGTCAAACATGGGCTAATTCATAGATCTTTGGGCTTTGATTACCAAGGAGTAGAGACTGTTCGGGGAGAGTTATTGTCTATCGCTGGCCTCTATTTTTTCACGAAACAATAAATTTCATGAAGAATAAGTGGTCTTCTTACTTCTTTCTCGATGTTGGCAGGTAATGAACAAACATATCGTCTCAAAAGCACTAGTTTAGGCAAATACAATGAAAGTGAAGGTGGGTTGGGGGTAGGGAGATCGAGCTAGGGTGCAAAGTCCGGGCTCGGGGTTCTTTCGGGATGGAATTTTTGACCAAAATAAGTCATTTTTAAAATCAATTCACCAAAGTAATATATTTTTTGAAAATTTTACAAAACTAGTATAAACGTTGTTAGCAGTAACGTATTAGGTCTTAAAAAAATTAACGAACCACAAGGAACAACAGACGGCGTTAAAGTAGAAATCGTTACTGACAGTAACGTTTTTGGCTTAAAACGTTACCAATAGTAATGAGACTCTGCAACTCTGCCATACCAGACTCTGCAGAGTTGATTTGGCAGAGTTGCAGAGTCTGATGTGGCAAAGTTGCAGAGTTTCGTTATTGTTGGTAACGTTTTAAGCCAAAAATATTACTGTCAGTAACGATTCCTACTTTAACGCCGCCGTCTGCCGTTAAATTTTTTAAAACCTAATACGTTACTGTCAACAACCTTTATACTAATTTTGTAAAGTTTTCAAAAAACATATTACTTTGATGAATTAATTTAAATTATGGCTTATTTTGGTCAAAACTTCTTGGGGATGAGAGAGGTGGAGGGGGAAAATTGTTAGGGGTGCCAATGGCGGCACGAGGGGAATGTGGCCGAGGGTAAACCTGTTAACCAGGCCGGGCCGGGTCAACTCGGCCCCGGTTCGGTAATTTTTACCGGGTCCGGTTCGATCTTGACTCTCATTGGGCAGGTCCATGCAGAGCCCAACAGTAACAATTCCCCCAACGGCCTAGCCCCGACCCCTTTAATATATATGATCGGTCTTAAAGGGCCGGTCCAGGTTAGTCAACCGGTCCAGCTTAATGGGCCAGTTTACCGGGTCCTAACTAAAAAAAAAAATAGTATTTTGAATTTTAATTGTTTTTTAATATACATTCAATATATACTACTTAAAATACGACTTTAAAGAATATGCATACTTATATACATTCAATATATACTACTTTAAAGAATATACATACATATATACATTCAATATATACTACTTTAAAGAATATACATACGTTATACATTCAATATATACTACTTTAAAGAATATTCATACATATTATACATTCAATATATACTACTTTAAAGAATATTCATACATATTTTACATCCAATATATACTTTTTTAAAGAATATACATACATCTATACGTTCAATATATACTACTTTAAAGAATATACATACATATGTACATTCAATATATACTACTTTAAAGAATATACATTTAATATATTCAACAACATATACTACTACTTAATAAAATATGCATACATACATACATACATACATACATACATACATACATATATACGTATATATATATATATATATATATATATATTCATTATACTACTAATTAAAAGAATATATGTACAATATATTCAACAACATATACTACTACTTAATATAATATACATGAAATATATTCAACAACATAAACTACTATTTAAAAGAATATGCATACAATATTCTACAATATATACTTCTTAAAATTGATCCTCAAACAAATATTGTTCAAGCTTGTGATAACATTTCTGATAAGGATATTCCTTCTGCATCCGAAATGGATTTTAACTCCAATGATGCTTAATGATTCCATATAAAATCGATTTTAGTCCAGGATCCCTAGCAAGAAAACATATTCAAAATGAATTTTTTGATAAAAAATGGAACCGGTTTAAAACTTGGTTTTTCGAAACTTATAGTAAAGATGATATGAATAATATTTCACAAGAATTTTATGAAACTTGTGCATTACATAATCAAATTATGTACTTTAGTCCATGGTTCATAACCACTTATTTGCCTTTATATATAAACGTTTTGGAAAGATCTTATCAAGGTGGTAATGGACAAATAATTAAAGTTGTTTATCCACCACAATCATCCTTTATATTACCCAATAATACAGGGATTACTTTTACTGTTTTTCAAAAATTTGTTCATAATGAGGTTGCAGCAGTAAGTATTGCAGAAATTAATAAATTGATTTCTCAAAATAATTATACATCTTTATATGTTAAAGTTTTGGGTGAATATATTAGTTCACTTGATAAAAAATTAGATGAGCTAAGAATTTTGATAAAACTAATGAGTAACGTCAAATTAGACGAATTGATTATTTTGACAAAACAAATAATAAGGAGATATTGCCTCTTCATTGAAGCAATCTTCTACCCAGATTATTACTTCTTCTATTCAATGAGCTCCCGAAATTTTGAAATTTAAAATTAAGACTTTTGATGATTTAAAAGAACTCCTTGAAAAGAAGTTTTCTAATTTAAATATTAAGCCTATTGGCATGTCTTCTCAATTTGCTGATAAGCTAGAGTTATCCTCTAATCATAGGGAAGAAACTTGGTCAGAGCTTAATAAGCTTAAGGGAACTATTCGGTACGCTGATAAGCCTAAGAAGCAAACGCATTACTATCCTAGACCAACCCCTCAAGATGTTCTTATAGAAGAACGAGATTGGAATCAGACTAATACGTCTTATAGTGGTGACCAAAGTTACGAATGGAATATAGATGGTCTGACTGATAGGCAGATGACGATTTTGGTCCATAGAATGATGATGTATGCTACTATATGCAAAGGTAGTACCAAAAATTCAGATAAGACGATTTGTAAAATGATAATTGCTGGTTTTACTGGCCAACTTAGAGGTTGGTGGGACAATTATATGCCCGTAGAAGCTAAGAAGGCAGTCATAGACGCCATTAATCCCAAAGAAAGTATTGACAATTTGGGATATAAGTTAGAAAAAGACCGAGAAGATGCGGTCTATACCTTAGTTATGACAATTTTAGAACACTTTAGTGATAGATTTACCAGTGACTTTGAGACTACCCGTACTCTCTTAAATGGTCTTCGATGTAGGACTTTAGGTGAATTTGGATGGTATAAGAATACATTCCTTAGTAGGGTCATAGAGCTACCGAAAATAATAGCGACCATTGGAAAGCCAAGTTTATAGACGGTCTCCCTTCATTATTTGTCGAAAGAGTTCGAAAAGCTCTTCGAGGTAATTACGGTGAAATCCCTTATATAAATTATACCTATGGAAAGCTCGTAGGATTTTGTACACAAAAAGGATTAAACTTGTCTGATGAATTGAAATTATCCAGACAGCTTAAGGAAAAATCTCAATTAGGAGATTTTTGTGCTCAATTTGGGTTACCTCAACCGTCTGGTAATAGCAACACTAAGAAAGGCAAGTCTCATAGGCACCAATCTAACCGGGCAATCCTTATAGAAAATGAAGATCTAGATATAGATCCAAAGAGGAACGAGAAGCACGAAAAAGTGCTCGTAAATCCAAAACATTTACTAAAGATAGATCTAATAGAGATCTGTCTAAAGTCAAGTGTTATAGATGTGGTAAATTAGGACATATAGCTCCTAATTGTAAGTTAGAAAATCTTAAAGCTTTAGAATTAGATAATACTTTGCATGATAAAATCTATGATTTGTTATACACTTCTGGATCTGAATCTGATTATGAACCTGATTATTCTGGATCCGAGGTAAAAGTTGATTTGCTTGATTTTTCTGATAATGATAATACAAATGTGTGTAATACATGTCAGAATGATAATTGTTCATGTGAAACTGATGAGTTTTATAAACTTCAAGCCCAATTTCAAGATTTGAATATTCAGACTATTACTTCTGATAATATCATTAAAATTTTAAAAGAGGTTACTGATAATAACATTCGCGACAAAATTATTAATTTAGAAACTAGCTCTAGTTCTAGTGCTAGCACTTCGAGACAAATAAATGATTTTCAATATTCAGCTCCGTATTCTTTATCCGAAGTTAATAAACGACTTTTAGAAAAACATGCCCCTTCTAGGGAATCATCTTTTGACGATTTAAAATTTGAAATTAAAAATTTGAAGAAAGAGATTAAATCTCTTAAGCAAAATCAAATGATTTTTGATCATCGAATTACTCAGATAGAGAAAAATAATTCTTTAACTGAATCTTCTAATGATAAGAAAAAATCAGTTTTCGAAGAACCTGCTGATAACGTGGTTTTACAACAGCCCGATTTAAATCCAAAACATGATATACTTTTAGGTATGATGCAAATTGTTACTGCCCATAAATGGTAGATTAACTGTACAATTTTAATTGATAATCATATCTATGTTAACGATGTTGCTATGATTGATAGCGGTGCAGATGTAAGCTGTATTCAAGAGGGCTTAATCCCTATGAATTATTTTCAAAAAACTACGCATATGGTTAGATCTGCATCAGGTCATGCTTTAGATATAAAGTATAAATTGCCCAATGCGCATATTTGCCAAAACAAGATTTGCATTCCGTATTTCTTTTTTCTTGTGAAAAATCAGTTATATCCTCCAATTATACTTTGAACCCCATTTATAAATGTTATTTATCCCTATACTCATATTGACGCTAAGGGACTTACTGCTACTTTTAATAATAAGGAAATTAGTTATACATTCGTCACTGATCCTGTGACTAGAGACATAAATGCTCTAATTAATATGAAGCAAAAGCTTGTTGATTCTTTACAATTAGAAATATTTAGCATGAATATTTGCAATACAATGAAATCTGCTAAAGTACAGGAAAAAACTAAATTAATTTCCAAACAGATTGCCATTGACATTTGTGTTGATCACCCTAGTGCTTTTTGAAATCACAAAAAAGCACATAGTCACTCTTCCATATGAAGAAGGTTTTTCTGAGGATAATATTCCTACAAAATCAAAACCATGTCAGATGAATACTGAATTGGTTGAATTTTGCAAAAAAAGAAATTGATAATTTATTGCAAAAAGGTTTGATAAAACCATCCAAGTCTCCTTGGTCATGCACTGATTTTTATGTTAATAACGCCGCTGAAAAAGAAAGAGGTGTGCCCAGATTGGTCATTAATTATAAGCCTCTTAATAAGTTTTTAAAATGAATTCGGTATCCGATTTCAAACAAAAAGAATTTACTCTCGCGTTTATACGATGTCAATATCTTTTCAAAATTTGATTTAAAATCAGGTTATTGGCAGATTCAAATTTTTAAAGAGCATACTTATAGAACTGCTTTCAATGTCCCGTTTGGACAATACGAATGGACTGTTATGCCTTTTGGTTTGAAAAATGCACCTTCTGAATTCCAGAAGATCATGAATGATATTTTTAATCCTTATATGGATTTTATTATTGTTTATATTGATGACATTCTAGTTTTCTCTAAAACTTTAGAAATGCATATGAAGCATTTAAATATCTTTAAAAAGATTGTTATTCAAAATGGTTTGGTTATATCTAAATAAAAAATGAGTTTATTCCAAACTGATATCCAATTTTTAGGACATAATATTTTCCAAGGAAAGATAACTCCTATTCAACGAGCTATTAATTTTGCTGATAAATTTTCTGATGTTATTACTGACAAAACTCAATTGCAACGATTCTTAGGAAGTTTAAATTATATTTCCCCCTTTTATAAAAATCTTTCTCGTGATTTAGCCCCATTATACGATAGGCTAAAAAGGAATTACAAAGAACCATGGACTGATAAGCATACGGTTATTGTTCAAAATATTAAAAAACGCGTTAAGGTTTTGCCATGCTTAACTTTAGCTAATCCAACTTGGAAAAAAATAATTGAGACCGATGCGTCTAATATTGGTTTTGGTGGGATTTTAAAACAAATTAATCCCAATGACAAACATGAATATTTGATAAGATTTCATTCTGGTAAATGGTCAGAAACCCAGAAGAAATATGCTACTGTGGCGCATGAAATGCTAACCATTGTTAAATGTGTTTTGAAATTTCAGGATGACTTATATAACCAAAAGTTTTTAATAAAAACTGATGCTCAATCTGTCAAATATATGTTTGACAAAGATTTTAAACATGATGCCTCAAAAATTATATTTGAGAGATGGAAGACTCAATTAGCCCCTTTTGATTTTGTAATCCAATATAAAAAGGGAATTGATAATTCTTTGTCGGATTTCTTATCCAGTGAATATTTGCAGGATGGATAATCCTTGGACCAGAGGTAGAGGTCATGGCAGAGGAAGATCATCCTCTACGCCGGGAAGATCATCCCAAGCTCATAGCCAAGGATCGTCATACGGATCCTCTACAAATTACCCAGTTATACAACATGGTAGAAGGAGTTTGATAAACTCAAAAATTTCTCAAGGAGAATCCTCCTCAAAAACATCAACATCAATACATCTGAAAGATATTTCGGAAGACAGTCCGTTATACGCACACATGCAGGCCTATTTGGCTGCTCAAAAGCAAAAAGATACTTTTGCTTCAGTTGCTAAAGAGGACAATGATGATATCAAGTCCTACGAAAAATAACCAAAGCAAGAGATGATATTTCTTGTGGAAAACTCTGAAATATCAAGGAAAAATGAACCTTGTAAGATATTCCAACGTTATTTGCTAAATGAATTATATTTCCTAGGTGAGTCATACAAAACCCGAGTATATTATGAGACTATTCTCACTGAGACTGGAAGTGCTGACATTCAACATTTTGTTGGATATAATGCGGATGAGACTGTTTATAACTTCTCAAAAATTATTACAAAACAGGTTATATCTGTTGAAGATTGGGGTATATCCACAATGAAAAAAAGGCAGATAAGCCCACAATGAATTTTACATATTGGGATTATATTAAAGCCTTTGATAAAGTGCTTTGTTATAATAATGATAAACACAGACATACTTGGTTTATAAAAGTATGTGCAAAAATTTTTGATGGTCATATTCCAAATAGGTATTTAAATTGGTGATCATACCACAGACCGACAATTAAAATATTGCCGGAACCATATTTGATTGTATATAAAAAATGGAAAATAATCTCCCCTGATTTAAATGAGTTATACAGAGCAGATCATATCTGCTATCCGAAAAAAATTGATCACATATATTTCTTCATCGAATTCTCTATCCCATGGATTCACAAATGGGCTCATGAATTAGGTTATACTGAAGAACAAATTCCATGTCTTTATTGAACTTTTTATAACAACTTTTGGGACAAATTGATGAAGATTAATCCCAAGACTAAGGTATTACATGGACAAGAACTCTTGGACTTAATTAAATTAAAGATCCAAGAATACGAATTCGAAGCTGAAAAGGGTAAAATGGATGACCCTTCTATCCAACATATTGCTCGAAAAATACTATTCCAGGAAGGTGATAAGGAAGCTATGATTCATGATTATCTTAAAGAAATGAAACGGAATCTACTCCACTCACTTCATCAGATAGAAAAATCTGACACATCTATGAGAAGTGAAAATAGCAATGACAATGATATTGAAGATTCCCAGTCCATACAACCAGAGGTAATACTCTCTGAAGAAGCTATTGATAATGCAGAAGAATTTGTCCAAAAAACGAAAGAAATGGACAAAATTCAGGGAAAAAAGAAAATTTGACGGAGATAGCCGCCGAGGGACCTGCAACTACAGTACAACACAGTGAAGCCGTCGGGGGATCCAATCTACAGTAGATTTACTGTTTAGGGGACAGATATGGCCCACTATTACTGTACAAAAGAGACCCATAATGGGACCCACTTTTTACTGTGCATAGATTTCTTTCTTTTTCTATTTATAAGCTCAGATTTTAGGTTGAGGGCAGAAGAGTTAGAAATCCCTCTCTCTCTTACTTCTCTCTAGTCTTTCTCTAGGTTTCTTCTTCAGTTGTAATACCCTTTGTAAAATTTTTAATTTTGTGAATAATAAAAAATCAGAAAAGTCCGAACTTTTGGACACCAACTTCCGGCCTTGCTTATACGACCCAGACCCTTGCATCCGGGTCCTAGAGGTACTCCCTATTATTTCCTTCCTCTCCTAGCCGTGACTATGTCCGGCTAAATTCCATATCTATGTTGAATATCTAACTTCTCTTGTATAATAACCTTAAAGATCTGGCTTTATCAAAATATAAAAAAATTATTATATAGCCTCTTGACTTGGTTCCGAGATGGTGGTTCAGTCGAATCTAGTACTATTCTTATTGGCTTTGTCTTAGTGACTACGTCTGGTAAGCCGATTTCTTAAGCCCGTAAAAGATGTTGAAAAGGGCGATCTTTTTCGGTTAGAACCTCCAGACACATGGGCTCAATAAGAATATGTATTAAATCCTGACAGGCGCCCCTTGCTTGGGTAAAAGGTAAGAAGATCCTTCCATACAGTCATACACTATATGAAAATTCCCTTATATTTCGATTTTTATGTCCCAGCATAAAGGTGCTAAATTAGCTAGATCTATCTGGTCGCGCGGACTACCGCCCGCCTTAGAGATCCTGTCAACTTTAAGTATTGACATATACTATTTAAAAGTTAAACTTATATAGAATTTTTATATGTCAACACTTGTTTAAATAATATTTGCTAATATTATTTTTCAATATATGTTTTTTTAAGTTTATGTAAACATTGATAATAATATATTATTAGTATTGAATTCATACAAGATATTCAATTTAAATTTTAAATTAAAAAAATATGTAAAGAGTAAATGAACCTAATATTTGATTGATTGCAAAATGTTTCAAAACTTACAAGTTACAAGGTTGCAATTACATTTCACTAATTTCACAAAGTTAAATTGAAAAATGAAAATTCAATTGATTAATTGTAAATTCTACAAAATTTTCATCATTTTTTCCAATTCACCCATGTTAACATTAACGGGAATTGGCTGTGGATTGTCAAAATCAATGGCACCAAAGCCATGCATAGGACTTGATTATGCTGAATTCTCTCTTGAAGTCATTATTTCTTTAAGATCTTCTTCATCTTCCGGCTTCACGAACATTCCTTGACTTCTTCATTCCGCTCTAATCCATGCTCTAAGGCAAACTAAAACATTCATGCCATTGCCTCCCAATGAGTGTCGGTTGTCTCCAATCTGCTGCCGTCCTTGACTAAAAGCGCTCTCTGATGCAATAGTTGACATTGGAACAGTCAATATATCTCTAGCTAATCTTGAAAGTACAGGATGTTGTCTTTCATTATTCTTCCACCATTCCAGCGTGTTGATTCTACCTCTAGGATCCTCTGTAGGCTGCATAAGATAATACTTAAGCTCTTCCCGACTTACGGTTCTTTGTGATGAAGGCTGCAATCTATTCCAAACAAATAGATCAGAAACACAATAAGTAGACATACTATGTGCCTGTCTTTTAGAAGATGATGGTTCCTCAGAAGGATGGGTAGCAGGGGTCGGTGTAATATGTGACGGTAAAGCATTGTCAAGTAAATCAGCATAATGATTGTATAATGTGTTTATGTAACTATTCACATCAGACATAGCCGTAAACAAAGAAGGTTCTTCGTTAGCTTTTACTTCTAAAGCAGAATAACTAAGAGAAGTAAATTCGGACATAGTATTATATTTCATACATGGATTTATTATAGCACCAACTAAGTAAATAGGGGGAAGTGGAAAAAAATATTTTTTAAATTTATCAATCATTGCATTAATAGCATCTTTGGAACCTGGTTTAGACTTATATTCGTTAAGCAATAAAGAAATGTCGGCTAAATAAGCTAAAATATTACAAACACTAGGATAATAAGCACCAAAAAATTCAACCGTAACTTGATAAAATTTTTGCAAAAAATTAACAATATCATCAATTTTAGCCCAATTTGAATTTTGTAACATACTATCGGGTAAAACACTAGCAAATTGGTTAAAAGTCATAGTAATAGGAACTTTATAAATATTGCAAGTATTTAATAAATCATACGTAGAATTCCATGTAACATCTATTTCTTCAGGCATTAATCTAGGTCTAAGTCAATTTTTCTTACATTTTCTTTTAAATTTGGTAAGTCTAATTTTTCTATTATTTCCTTGAATAAAGCCAACTGCAAGTCTAACTTTTTCAATAGCAGGCTCGAAAAAAGCAAGACCATCTTTTACAATTAAATTATATATATATGACAAGCACACTTAACATGAAATATTTCGGGTAACGGTGGAGAAAGTTTAATTTTTAACAAATCAATAGCAGCATTGTTGTTAGATGTATTATCAAAGAGATATACATAAAACTTTACTGTCAATACCATAATATCTTGCAACTTTTGTAATAGATTCAGAAATAAATTTCGCAGTGTTTCTACGGTCTTCATCATACAAAAATGCTAAAATACATTTTTGCATAACAAAATTACTATCTACCTAATGACAAGTAGTTGTTAAATAATCATTTTTATTAACAGCACGATCAAGATCAGAAGTTAAAGCAACGTACTTTACATGGAAGATTTTTTAATAATGCAGATAAATAGTAAACATATTGTGCATGGAGTTCAAAAATATCAGACCGACAAGTACTTCTAGGAATACCCTCAAATATAGGATTATAAATTACCTGAATATAATGAATAAAAGCTTCAGAAGAAGCAAAAGAAAAAGGCACACAACCCACATCTATCATTTTTGCTAATTCTTCATGATCCTTCATTTTATTATAATCCTTAACTAATTTACAATTTAGTTTGTGTTGGGCCCCCAACTGTCTCACCACCAGTTACCTGAGCTAGCTCTATTGGGTGTTTTTCCCGCAAATGTCTCATCAACTGACTCATACCTCCTTTATTACCCCCGGTCTTATGCTCGTATTTTAACTGACAAAGATCGCATTCAACCTGAGTAGTTCCTTCTATTCGAGTATAAAAATTCCACAAAATACTAATTTTTTTACGAGATCTTACGGGGGGCCGGGGAGGAAGATTAACCGACTCAAATTGAACATTGACATTACCGGATTCGGGTGTAACATCAGCATCATCATCATTTTCATCTACATCAACAGGGTCTACTTCATTCTCTTCTTCTATACCACAATTTTCTTGGGCCTCTAAATAATTCATATCGTGAACCTATTTCATTCTCAAAGGGTTCGCTAATTGATACCGAATGCACACGAGTATATCGAGTATTTGAACTACCTCTACCGAAATCAATTTGTTTCTTACTACCACTATCACTTTCGGGACAAAAATTTCTAACACTTTTACCGACTTTTCTTAATTTATCCATATTACAAGTTAAACTAACAATTATTCAAAAAACACAAAAACAATACAAATAAATATTCAACAAATAATACACTAATTAAAAATTGAAATTAAGAGATGAAACGATAATACCAAATTGCCGAAGTAACCAAAAGTTGATCAATTGAGTGCTTTTGGAAACTCCCACTTCATATTTTTAATTGCAAAATAGTATAATAATTAATATAATGAGCACTTTATGAGATAATTAGAATAATTGAGAGAGATTGAGAGAATGAGATTGTAAGTTGTGGAAAAACAATTTTTGAAATGACAGCTATTTATAGAAAATTTTTTGAAACTTAATTTTTTTTTAAAAAAAAAATAGCCATAAAGGTTGTTTTGGTCGTTGGGCCAACGACATTATAGCCGTTGGGCTTCCAACGGTCCAAAATCAGCCAAAGCAGGCAACCCACTTTTTTTTTTTTTTTTTTTTTTTTTTAAAAAAAATTAATTGTTACCAGGCTGGTCCGGTGCACCGGTGGGCCTGGTCCGGTCTTCCAACTGGGCCAGTCTACCGGGCTACCTATCGTGTCCGGCTCAGCCCCCTACCCGGCCCCCAAACCTGTTACACTTACCGATTCCGGGTCGGGTCCGATCTTCTTTTGGGCCGGTCTAATCGAGCCGGAACCGGGCCGACTCGGCCCATTTGACAGGTTTAGCCAAGGGAAGTGGGAGGGTGCAGTGTTGAGGGTGGGAGGAAGACGATCAAACATAAAACATTACTACTTGTATTGTTATTCATAGTTTCTTCTACTTCTTCGTAACTCTATATCTTTTACTAGTAGTACTTTGATTCAATTTACTCATGTGACATAGTTGAAATTTCAAAATTCTAACTACGCTGCGTAAATTAGGACGGAATGAATATTTCCTCTGCTCAATAATACTTGTCCACTATATTAAAATTAGATGTCCAACAATATTTGTTCAGTTTGAAAAATCAATGAATAGTTTATCTTTTTCTATCCATTTTACCCTTGCTATTAAATATTATTCATCACTCAATGCATTTCCAAGACATTAAATTTATTATTTTCAAAAAGTGATATAGTAAAATCACTTCTATTATTTATTATGTCTTAACATGTATGTCAACTCAATAATAAATAAGTATTATTAGACGGAGAGAGTAATAAATTAGTTGAGACTTGTAAGCCTTATCCATGTAAAGAATGACAGAAATATCGAGGAAGGATGAAATACTATAACAATAGTAAGCGACCAGGGCAGTGGAGCCTTATCATGTTTTTAGTTTATACTTGGCAGTTGGCACACTTTTTCTGGTATTATAATGTAAAAAATAATAATATAATTTTTTGAGAGAATAATTTAAGATAATCTATAGTCATACAAATATCTCTGCCTCGTTTTAATTACAAATTTTATTTGTTTTCTCTTCTTTATTGAATTTTCATATCCAATATAATTAAACACTACTTTCTCCATTCACTTTTACTTGTTCACTACTATATTAAAAATAATTTTTCATATTTTACTTCGACAAAAACAATTTTTTCCCCATATTTTATTTTTAATCTTAATTACTTATTCTCCAAATTATTTTTCAAAATCTAAGATAATAGATCGATTAATATGAGTATTATGGTAAAATGTGCATATTATTCATTACTCCCTCCGCTTATTTTTGTTTACCACGTTTTGCTTTATGAAAGTCAATTTGACTAAATTTCGAAAACTATTTTAAATTTTATTTTAGATTTTAAATTTAGATGTTTGAAAACTATACAAAAAGTGCTATAAATTGCAATCCTTCTTATATCAATACTAGTTTAGGGTACGTGCGTTGCAGGTGTGTTTAATATTAAAGAAGAAAGTTGTATATATTTATTTGTCCACTGTCTCATTAGTTAGTTACAAAAATACTTAACATCGTTCAGATAAGAACATAATTTATATGATGTAATTGATATTTTAATTGATTTAAATTAATATGAGGACTTTCTTGAAGTTCTAAATACTAAAAAATAATTAAATAATAATATTGTCCAATGTGAAATCTTTTTTTTTTAAATGAAAAAAAGAATATCAATATTTCATTGCGTACAAGACATCAAATGCATCGTGAAATTGTTTTAAAAACTCGACTTCACACTCAGACTAATTGGGCAATCTATTACTCCATGCACATATTAAAAGTGAATTACTTACTCCTTTTTTGGTCTAGTTATAATTAAAAAATAAATTAATCACAAAAAAAAAAAAAAAAAAAAGGAAGGACATGTAGAGAAGCATCATACCTTTGAGAGTAATTGATAAATGTGGCTAAAGAGAAGTTTTTATTTTTGTAAATTGGCCAATGTTGTTTAGATATTTTTCATAAACTCTGATAAATTTTCTTTTAGCCCACAATCTCAAACCACACAATCTTTTATTCCTAAAAGTAATTTGAATTATAAAGAGAATAAGAAATGAAAAAAGCTCTAGTCTCAAAGATTTTGAAAGAAATTATTATCTAAGAAAGAAAACATGAATAAAAATAAAATACATCATTAATACAATATTGATGTTTAAATATTATATTTCAAACGTGAACTCTCTTTTAACCCAAAACATTAACCATCATAATTTTTTACTTTTTTTTTGGAAACAACTCCTCTATCTCACCTCTGAGGTTGTATTATGGATTATGTACACTTACCTTCCCAGACCCCGCTTTGTGGGAATATACTTGGTATGTTATTGTTGTTATTGTTATTTTTTTAAAAAAAAAATGATAGAATTGAATGGTCAATAAGAAGAAAAAGACTAAAATGAAAAATGATTCTTCAAACCTTATCATAAAATTTTTACAATAAAAAGTGTAATTAATTAATAAAATTAAGTATTTTGAAAAATATATAAGAGAATTACACAATAACTAATGTATAATTATAAATAATATTAATTTATAAAATTAAAAAAAATAAAATCAATTATGGTGAAAATTAGGGCAATCCCTAAAACATGTATATAAGCTTATGACGGAAAAGCAACTAATAGTAGAAAATACGTTTGTCCCAATTTTAAACTACTTCGTTAGATGAAAAACATGCTTGCAAAGCATTATCTAATGGAGAAAGATAGTTATTAAATTGATAAAATAAATTAAATTACTTCTAAAAAACCTGCTTCATCATATTATGTGTGTGCGAAATAATTTGAGCCTATACCCAAAAAAACCTATTAGAGCCTATTTTTAAATAATAAATATATGGTAACTCTTACGATTATTTCACAATTAACCAACGACATGTAGGTAAATTTTAAAGAAGAAATATCATAATGAATAAAACTAAATTACCTACAGTTACAACAATTTAAACAAAATATCATCTTTCATATAAAGGGTATGCGCCTATAGCCATAAAACTTTTAACCATAGGACACAATATTTGAACAAATTAAATTTTCTCTTTTCAATTTACAAATTCATATCGTTGTCACCAAAAAGAATTGGAGATGCAGTGCCACCAACGCATTAAAACATACTTACTAATGAATAAAGCACAAGATCGAGTAAAAAAATAATAATTTACACTAATGAGTGTGACGATACTCGGATAATTCTAAAGTGTTCTACTGAATTTCATATACTTTGAAATCATTATTTTCGATAAGACTTCTCTGTGACGTTTATTTCCATGGATAACGCACTACTTCTTTTCAAGGCCTTGCATTGGTTGGCTCATAAACTGATTGAGTACGTTGAAGCAACTCCAACTGTTACAAAGTTATCCCACATTCACATATATAGTCTCTTTCATGGGCTTCCTCCTCGTCATAGTCTCCTTTTGTACAAAAGCATGAACCGTAAAATACAGACAAGATAGGCTTCTCGCGTTTATGTAAGTCATGGAGTTCTAAATAATTTGTAATTTTTGTTTCCGTATGAATATGTGTTATGCTCCTTAAAATTCTACATAATTAGATAGATGAATAAATAATTTAAAAATATAAAAGAATATATACACATGAGAGAAAAACTTTGAACTCTTACCTTATATTTTTCTCTTACTATATTCTTAATTCCTAAAATATATGTTAGGATTCCTTAATTATCAATCCTCCTAATACATCTTATCATATATTTTATTATTTCTTAAAAGACTTTAAACATGGTTACTAATACGTTGCTCGAGCCAAGTTATAGTGCATACAAGCATTTAAAAATCTTTCTCCAATGGGTCAATATATAATGATTTGAAATTTCCTCTATACCTTTGTAGATGAGCTTAGATAAAGCATGTTTGCATAGATAGCCTTTGAAGTTAAAACAATTGCACATGCATCAAACTTCTACGTACCCCTATTTTAATTTATCATAAGTAACTTCAAAATCTTTTGCATCACTCGTGTCTCCCTGAACCCCTCATTCTTTAACAATACATGTGAAGATGGGTTCATTGGCGTCAATTTATACTATACCTGAACAATTGGACATCAACACCATCTCATACGTGCTTATACGGTTCATAGAAGTGTATGCAAAAGTACTTATTTGTTGGAACATCAAATATATTTCTTTAGCATACAATTTAGAGAGTCGTAACTCATAATTGCACCTTGTTCTCAAGGTGGGGCTAAATTCTCTCAACTCAAGATCACAAAGAACTTCCTTCTGATGCATTTTTTGTACTACAAAATCATATCTATAAAAAAATTCTCTCAAATTTGTTTATTTATGTACATATCCATCAAAGAAGGGGCACATGATCTCACTACGCTGATCATCAGTAGATATTCCAACCAAAAATGTATCTTTCAAATACATCGGAGCTCATCATTCTCGATCCTCATATAAAACTTTGAAGCCATCCATAGCTCCTACCACCAAATTGCTCGGCATCATCATTTAAATCCATAATGTAGAAAAGGTTGGGCTTCAAGCTGCACCTGATAGAAGAAGTTGTATACAACTTAGCTATCACCTTCTTTGAGTTCTAAATGTGCGGAGAAATCAATCTGGCTGATGGCTGCTCTTTCGTTTGGACTTCCGGAGCCTGGTTTCTCAATAGCAGATGCTCTGTACAACTTAATAGTACGCAATTCCACATCAAGTGTTGGCTCTAACTTCCTTTTAACCCGCCCCCCTGCATCCATCTTTTTGTGCGACTTGGATGGGTAAGAGATTGTTGTCAATAAATCCTCAGGCTCAAAAAACAATAATAATAAGCAAAATCAAAAGAATAATCTAACAATAATTTACCGCAAAATCATACTTATTTGAGATGGCCAGATGATGCAAAAATAAAATTAAAAAAAATCATTTAGATTTGGCCGACACAAATCTAACTCGTCTTTTTATTACTTAAACTCGTCTTTTTATAACTAATACTACACCATTTGGTTTCCATAATTAAATTCCACCTAGCCAATATAACTTATACCGACACAAAACATTGTTCGTTATACAAACTCTTTTATTATTATTATTATTATTATTATTATTATTATTATTATTATTATTATTATTATTATTTGTCATTAATGAAATTAACGTAAATGATCTGTGCAAGCGAAACACCCAGAATTAATGAAAATTGCAAAACTCTAAAAGGAGCAAAAATTTTACGTTGTACTCCATTTAAAAACTAAATCATCAATAAGAACTTGATCATATTATTTGAAATGAACATGCACATTTAGATATTTACTTTCACGTGACCATATTACATCTGCACTTGAGCATTAGAGAGAGGAGTCATGGAATAGGGTGGAAAATTGTCTTAAACACATGACAACATCTAGTGAACAAATCTGAGGTCCCATAAGGAATACACTTTCAAGTCCAAAACATCCGGTGATTGATCTAGACTTACTTTACAATGTTCTGAATCCATCAGGTCACATGGATATTGTTATCAAACAACATACCCATACCCAGTGTAATCCCACAAAGTGAGGTCTAAGGAAGATAGAGTGTACCCAGATCTTTCCCTGAGTCAATATGGATATTTTTATCCTCATACTATTAATTTGGCGCAACCCAAATTACGTTTACTTGGCAAACTTAAGTCCATTTAAATCAAGTATTGGAAAAGCATTACAAAAAATCTATCAACATTGAGGATTTTGTTCGCCATGTTCTAAATCCATCAGGCATCATCATGGATTATTCCTTTTATTTATTTTATCCTCATAATACTATCGCTTTGGTGCAACCCAATTACGCTTAATTGGCTAAAATAAAGCCCATTTGAATCAATTGAACTAACTGAAAAATATAGGGAAAAGGACACCACATGGCCCATCAAAAAATAAATGGCCCATGTTTGGGCTATTGGACATGGAGTGGCCAATCGGCCCAAACATATTCCAAAAAATGGTCAGTCGACCCAAACTAATTCCAAAAATGGTCAGTCGAAAACTGTATCAATATGGTATATAGGTTGTATCAATATGGTATATATGGTACATGGACTGTATCAATATGGTATCAAAATTGTATCAATATGGTATATGAACTATATATGCATATGTTTTTTTGTATAAACTATATGATTGTGGTATGGGGACTGTATCATTATGGTATATGAACTGAAAAAAAAGAAAAAAGAGAAGAAGAAGGCAGTAGCAGCGACTAAAAGGCCTAAAATGGCTACCTTTTGGAATTGCAAAATCAATGGCTATTTCGTGGAAATAGTTTTGGGTAAAGTGACATTTATGTCATTTCCCCAAAAATATAAAGGTCTCATACGTACCCTATGTAGACGTGGGCGACCTCAGGAGTATTTACAACTTTTCTCAAAGACCACATTAATGCTCCATAAACCCTCATAAGCTGCAATTGAAACCAATTGATGAATTCAACTTGGAGGGGCACATAATTTCAACCAGTATTCTAATAAGTATAAGCAAACAACTTTATACTGATGGACCAGGACAAAAATACTTGTTGACAACTTAGTTCAATAGAGAAACACCATATGCAGAATCTGAGCATGTTACGGGAGCGTGTGGAGGTTGTACAACATATAACACTTAGAACGATGTTCATTTATCTGAAAAAAAATGCAAGATTTGAGAGTTATACTAATTACAAAGAGAACATACCTTCTTTGAAGATTTTGATGATGAAAACCAACTACTTGTACTTGCTGGTGCCACCGGGGCAGGAGCACTGCCTGCTTCTCAATCCAATTTCTCTTAGCATATTTTTTAGAACTCCTTTTTTTAATTCACAAGAAAACAAAAAAATCTACCAACATTAATTTTCCAAATATTTAATTAAAAAATAATTTGAAGAAAGATAGTAAATGACACATTAATAATTGAACATCGACTACATATACAGTCAATCGATAATTCGCCTTGAAGATTTATTTACAATAATAAGTGTATGTCGAATTGTAAATGTTCGGACAATCATTTATATGAAAGAACGACAAATTCAATATCGTACATTTTTACTATCCCAACCTTAAGTTAATTAGATCTATAGTAGAATATTGATATTCTCAAGAATATAGGCTATGAGTCCATTATCATTGTCAAGAACAAATATACCGAAAGCAAGTACAAGCATAGCTACCTGCTAGCCTTCTACTCTAATTTGTGACCTACATATCCTCATATCTAAGGCACCTGTATAAATAAGAATCACAAATTTCTTAAAACAAAAATACTATAGACACGCAACAATTAAAACAAAATTACACATAAAAGTTACGGCATTACAAAAAACATGATTCATAATCAAAAAGAATTTATTTTGAACTCCTATATAATTTGTTTTAGGGATTCCTCTATTATAATTAAAGGAGGACAGGAAAAATTATCAAAAATATAGCTATGAAGCAAAAGATACTGCAGTTAGGGTTCCTATATTATTATCCAAGAATTTTAAAAACTTATCTCAAATCACAAGCAAATTTGTCTCTATACTCTCAAGTGTAAAGAATATACTAAAATTTTAGAAAATTTACCTCAAATCACAAACAAATTTGTCTCTTCAATCATAAGATATATCAAGACTTCACCAAAAACTTCTCAATTAGCAATTATCTATTAAGAATAAATGATAATTTATTTATTGTAAACTTCAAAAACATACTAAAATTTTAAAAGTTTACCTGAAATCACAAATAAATTTATCTCTTTAATCATAGATAGTTACTATGAAGATTTCAATTGGTAGAAATTCTATACCCTAGTGATCATCCAGAACATCATTCGTACTATAGATATTCCAACCTACACCATTCGTCAATGAATTTGACTTTAATAGTGAGCATCATGAAGAAGGATAACGAACCAACTTAGTGCCTATTCAAAGACACTATATAACAGCATATTTTTAGCTGTTTTAGATAGGGGTTTTGCTTTTAAGCTTTATAAAATTTAAAGCTTCTTTACAACTCTGTACCCCACTTGGTCTATCACTTTTTCCTTAAATCACAAAAAAACAACTCTAAAGTGGTTAAATTTGAAAGGAATGTCAATCTAAAGAAGAAAAATAATCGTAGGAAAATTATAGTATCTGCAACACGACCATGAATCGAAGATTTGTTAGAAGGGAAGTTCATGACCAGAAATACCAGCGTAGGAGACAACCATATATAGTTCATGTAATTCTATTTTGTGTAAGCTTTTGGTAGTAACTCCTATACGACAAAGGTAGGGAAAGAAGCTCTAAATTTTAGGAATATAATTAACTATTTATTTTAAATATTAAAAATCAGTGAAAAGACGATTTTGTCTAAAACAGAGTATTTTAATAATGGGCAAAAGTTCAAACAATATTTATAAGGACCTTCACACTTTTAATATAATAGAGATAATGAAAAAATATAGTTTAAAATATTGATCAAAATTCATGCGATTTAATACTTGAGAAGCATAAAATAACAAATAAAAATAAATAAAAGAGTATTTCTTAAGGAATGTACAAAATCCAACCATAACAAATTGTTAAGACCGAAATAATCAGGTGTCATGCGGAAGCTAGCAAAGCAAACCTCTAAAGACGCCAAATAAGAAGACATGCGAGAAATACACCAAAAGAGACACAATAATTTAATGTGGTTCGGTCAATCGACCTACGTCCACAAAAGGAGATGAGCAATCCACTATATAAACGAGAGTACAAAATGTCAAGAGAGACAACTGTTGGTATTTGCCCTGATTTTCTTACCATAATTGGGTTTTCCCTTTAGGAAAAGGAAAATATAAATTCTCTATATTTGGCTAATCCTTGTTCTTGTAGGAAAAGGTTATAGACTCTATAAATAAAGACTCCTTTCTTCTAGCTTGGTAGCATCCACAATGTAGTCCTAGGGGTTTGAGAGTATTGTTTGGGGGAGACTTTGTGAGACACAAGTGTTGCGTATCACTTGTGTGAACCTCTTTGTATTCTGAGTGAATTGTGTGAGGTTGTCTCTCTTGACATTTTGTACTCTCGTTTATATAGTGGATTGCTCATCTCCTTTTGTGGACGTAGGTCGATTGACCGAACCACGTTAAATTATTGTGTCTCTTTTGGTGTATTTCTCGCATGTCTTCTTATTTGGGTCTTTCGAGGTTTGCTTTGCTAGCTTCCGCATGACACCTGATTATTTCGGTCCTAACAAGTGGTATCAGAGCGAGGTTAAAACGGGTGTTCATCTTGGCGTGTTCAGTTCTAGTCGCAACCTATTTGACGATAATGAAGATTTTGGTTTGAGAAATTTTATTAGAGTGTTACTCTATATAGAGACAAAGATTTAATGGAGGAGATTTTGGAAATGGAGATTGAACTTGTTGAAGACTACGAGAAGAAGGTGGAGCAAATTTATTTTGTCAGAAATTCAGGCCAAAGGGGAGAATTGTTGGTATTTGCCCTAATTTTCTTACCATAATTGGGTTTTCCTTTTAGGAAAAGGAAAACATGAATTCTCTATATTTGGCTAATCCTTGTTCTTGTAGGAAAAGGTGAAAGACTCTATAAATAGAGACTCCTTTCTTCTAGCTTGGTAGCATCCACAATGTAGTCCTAGGGGTTTAAGAGTATTGTTTGGGGGGAGACTTTGTGAGACACAAGTGTTGCGTATCACTTGTGTGAACCTCTTTGTATTCTGAGTGAATTGTGTGAGGTTGTTGTTAGGACCGAAATAATCAGGTGTCATGCGGAAGCTAGCAAAGCAAACCTCGAAAGACCCAAATAAGAAGACATGCGAGAAATACACCAAAAGAGACACAATAATTTAACGTGGTTCGGTCAATCGACCTACGTCCACAAAAGGAGATGAGCAATCCACTATATAAACGAGAGTACAAAATGTCAAGAGAGACAACCTCACACAATTCACTCAGAATACAAAGAGGTTCACACAAGTGATACGCAACACTTGTGTCTCACAAAGTCTCCCCCCAAACAATACTCTCAAACCCCTAGGACTACATTGTGGATGCTACCAAGCTAGAAGAAAGGAGTCTTTATTTATAGAGTCTATAACCTTTTCCTACAAGAACAAGGATTAGCCAAATATAGAGAATTTATATTTTCCTTTTCCTAAAGGGAAAACCCAATTATGGTAAGAAAATCAGGGCAAATACCAACAATTCTCCCCCTTGGCCTGAATTTCTGACAAAATAAATTTGCTCCACCTTCTTCATGTAGTCTTCAATAAGTTCAATCTCCATCTCCAAAATCTCCTTCATTAAATCTTTGTCTCTACATAGAGTAACACTCTAATAAAATTTCTCAAACCAAAATCTTCATTATCGTCAAATAGGTTGCGACTAGAACTGAACACGCCAAGATGAACACCCGTTTTAACCTCGCTCTGATACCACTTTGTTGGGAAAGGCAAGGGCACTAACAATAGTGCACGATAGGGTAGCAGCGGAAGAATACCCAAGTCTAAACTTTCCCTTTCAATTTGAACCAAGAGAAGACAAACAAACCCAAGTACAACGATAATAAGGCAGCAAATATATCAACCAAAATAGATAAGCAAGGATAAAATAAATCAATCACACGAGACACCAGATTTACGTGGAAAACCCTTCAGTGTGAAGAGTAAAAAACCACGGGACCAAAAACCTCCACTATAATCACCAAGAGTTACAATAATGTTCTCCAAAATGGCCACCAAATAAGTGCCAAACAACGAGCAACACTAGATAAAGCACAACACCAAAAACTAGAGAATTAAAGGAGCAAAAACCCGAAAATGCAGCTACTGTTCACGGATGCAAAACTGGAGCTGCGGGGCACCAAATCCAACTCTGTCAGTTCCTAATCAAAGATTGAGATGAGAGGAACAAGCTGTCCAAAAATCAGCTCAATCGGATAAGAAACGAAGCGGGAATCGCAATTTGAAGTTGGAAATTTAGTGCTGAAATATTGGGCGAAAATCTGCTCTATTTTCTCTCTATGTGGCTGCTGAAAACACTCTTTTGTGATTAGAAAATAAGACCTAAAAAGATCTATATATATGCCCCATAGAATTGGGCCTATGGGCAAAGTGGGTTGATCCAAATTTGGGCTTTTATTTATCCACATAGGAAGGGAAAAAGACCCATAACCCAACAATTCTCCCCCTCACAACTATGTGGAGGAAACCGCCATCCCGGCGATCATGCAACAATCTTCAAACTTCCCTCTTGGCAAAGCTTTAGTCATCATGTCGGAACCATTATCATCTGTATGAATCTTCTCAAGTTCAAGCAACTTAGAATCCAACACATCCCGAATCCAATGATATCTCACATCAATGTGTTTAGACCGACCATGAAATGTAGAATTCTTGCCAAGATGTATAGCACTTTGACTGTCGCAATAAAGCACATACCTCTCTTGAGCACAACCAAGTTCCCCCAAGAACCTCTTCATCCAGAGCAACTCTTTACAAGCTTCAACGGCAGCAATAAGCTCAGCTTCTGTAGTAGATAGAGCAACACATTTTTGCAACCTAGATTGCCAAGACACAGCTCCCCCTGCAAAAGTAACCAAATACCCTGAAGTAGACTTGCGAGTATCAACATCACCAGCCATGTCTGAATCAGTATAACCACAAAGAATAGGCTTTCCTGTACCAAAACACAAACTCAGACTAGAAGTGCCACAAAGATATCTCATAATCCACTTCACAACATTCCAATGCTCTCTTCCCGGATTAGAAAGAAAACGGCTAACAATACCAACACAAATAGGAGTAGTAAAAGTGAACTACAAGAGTACCATATGAATTAAAACGGAGAGAATAATATTTTTTTGTCCCACTTTAATTTGTGCAAAACTTTCCAAGTTAATAAGTCAATTGAACAGAATGTGAAATTCTATACATATCTCAAGCCCCGACATGGCTGTTTCACATTGGATGAGGAATTTCCTTGTCCAACATTAGTCTTAATTTGTACCTTTTCCTTGTCCCTTTGCAATACCACATACTCCCTTCGTTCAGATTTAATTATCATTATTTTTTTAATTTAATTTCCAATTTTACTTGTCAATTTTAATAAATTAAGAAAAGATAATTTTTTTCATGTTTTACCCTTAGCATTAATTACTTATTCTCCAAATTATTTTTCAATACATATTACTAAACATCAATTAATAGGGGCAATATGATAAAGTCGTTATACCAATCATTATTTTCTTAATAGATGTGTCAAATCAACATGTGACAAGTAAAATCAAACGGATGGAGTAAATTATTGGATGGGAAATTTCCTCATGCCCAATATTCCTAGGGAATTTCTCATGTTATGTTTTTTTTTTGTCAATCAAATGGACTGGACCAGTCAGGGGCGAATTTACATATGAAAAAAGGCATATGAAGTTGTGTTCTTTCCATAAAATTAAGTATTTATGTATATATTTTTTAAAATTAATATAATATTACTTGTTGGCACTCATGCTACACGAAGACTAAATGGTTCACTTGGTTAAAGATTGAGTAATTTACCATGAGGATTAATTAGGGATTAATTCCTACTAAATACATTTTTTCTTATATTTTTTTAAGTGGTGTGCTCATGTTCTAAAAATCCCATATTCGCCTCTGGACCCAGTAATCTTAAGTACGCGTCTATTTCAATGTGAAAATAGAAAAAAGAAATTTTTGTTTTCAAAGTGAAAACGATAGTATTTGAAAATTAGAGTTGTGTTTCACCATGAAATAAACTAGAGTTGCTTTTGAATATTTGTGAGAAATTTGGAGTGAAAAAACTGAAAACATCTTTTTGTTATTTTTGAAATTTTTGAAAAAAATGAATAAAGTGAAAACATAATTTTCAGGAATTTCATAGCCAAACGCATGAAATTTTTTAAAATTTTTCATGGCCAAACGCTTAATTATCTCAGCCGAAACTGGCACATTGGTTTTTCTTTTTGAGTCACTCAAACTTGGCATACTCAAATTTGAGGTGTCTAGATGTGCATATTTCAAGTGTTGGAGTGTTTAATTGTTAGTGAAAATCATATTTTCACACTAAAGAATAAAAGCAAAAAAAATGAAATAAAAACAAGAAATCAGATAATGATAAGCAAATAGATTTGTAAGGAGATATTTAAAATTCAAATTAGTTGTTGAATCAAAGAAGTAAAAAAATACTCATGTGTGAGAAGGATCAGATATACCGCTTAATTTTGTGAGAAAGATTAAATATCCCATATATGGATTTTATTTTAAAAAAAATAAATTTAAAATCAATTTTTTCAATTCTGTCATCAAAAAAGGGTATATGTGAGCCACCTTTTTAACAAGGAGTATAGCAGTTTTAAATCGCAAAGTTGAGAAATATATCAAACCCCTTTTCACTAGATTATATATCCATGTTTTTTGGAAGAATATTTTGTTGTTTTCAGGTACAACTATTTGTATTTAAACAACAAGAACTTTAACTTTAAGTTCAAAAACAACAAAGAAGTTCAACAACTTCAAACATAAGTTCAACAAGTATGAACTATCAAAATGAAGTTTCTACTATTTTCTGAAAAATAGCAAAACCATAAGAAAAGAGATAAAACAGAAATGTAGAATCAAGTCCACCGAATTCACGGTGTGCCGTCCTGAAGGAATTTATTCCCCTCAAGTACCCGAGGTTATGAAATCTTTTCTCCCAGGATAAAATGATTCACTTCAATAGAATAATGGTACTTCAAATTCTACCGAACATTAAACTCACTCAACGATTTGAAGATCACATTTGAGTTTTTCAAGAAGAAGAAGATGTTTTTCTTTCACAAATTTCTTACCAAAACCTGAGGAAAAAGTCAGGTATTTATAACCAAAAGGTGGTGCTTCAGAAGAGAAGCAAAGGTTCATGAACAGAAGGGATTTTTGTGGAACGACGTGACCACCTTTCCCTCCATTTTTCATTTACAATACACTTAGAACCCAACATATTTTATGCTTAATTATATATCAAATATTACCAAATAAGTATGAAAATCACTTATTTTCAGAAATATAGTTTTTCTTGGGGTCGTTTGGTTTGTAAGGGTTAGTGTTATAGAGGTACTAGTAATGCGAGCTCGAGGATAATTATGTAGAGTTTAGTTATATCAGATTTAGTTATTCATATATTATTCATTTCATCTTCTGCTTTCCTTAAAATATTACATATATTAACTCATATAACTTATACATACTTTTAGTTGCGTGGGATTTTAGATTGTTAACCAAACATTACATTTAAGGTGCTGAATTTTATATGTACGTAGCAACTAATTAAATACTACTCGACTAAATATTACTTAATATATAAATAATTCACTTCCTAACCAGCAATCACACAATCGTCGGAGTTTTAAAATCTACTTGAACAATACTAATCGAAATTAGCTAAGATACCTAAAACTATTCAATGGTTTTATGCGCGTGAAGACTAATTTGTAATCGTCGTCGTTTGATACCTATTTGTTCTTGTTTCCTCACTTGAAGAATAAAGAATGAAACACATGTGTTTCAAGTCTCGTAGATATGTCGGTTTAAATCTATGAACTTCAAATTTTGAATCTATAATCTATTCTACTATACTATAAAAGGGAATAAGCACACACGACGTCAACATGCCTCAGGGGCAGTCTGATAATTTCGTTAATTGTTTGTTGCCTTTTTTGTCCACTACGTAGGTCACTTCTTAAACAACCAATCAAATCATAATACTTCGCTTAAATTCCTTCAGTACATTTCAAGGTAATTTCCTGAAAATGTTGTCCCCATTTAAATTTTCCAATTTCCAGTCACATATGGGCCTCAATTGTAGACTTTTGTTTCCCTAATGATTTTTTTTTTTTTTTTAGGATAATCTAAATTACAACAATAATAAAAGGAAAGAAACTAATCAGGGCTGTTAAGCTCAAGCTAAGAGATTTTAAGTTTTTCAAATCCTCTGATGATTTGCAAGAATAAATTTCTCCACAACTTACACGACACCATAATAACTCTTCTTTACTCCCATCATTTTGTAATTTTTCCCTAACATTTTTCTAAAAAGAAAAAAGAAAAAAAAAGAGAGACAGGAAAAGATTATAAAATAGACACACTACTGACAAACTAAATTAGTGCTAATTCAAAATCGTTAGAATAATTAAGACGCGTTGGTAGTAGGTTAGAATTATGTACTTCCTCCGTCCCATTTTAGTTGGGCACATTTCAGTTTACACGGTGATTAAGAAATCATAAATGAAATGTTGAATTTTATTATTTTACCCTTTACCCATATTAATGATATTCATTGGACATAAAAATGGACATTGAAATTGTAATTAATTGTAGGGGTAAAATGAGAAAAAATTAATTAATTCTATCTTGATTTAGTAAGTACTCAACTTATATGAGACATTTATTTTTAGTAAGATGATCAACTAAAATGGGACGGAGGAGTAGCTATTAGTAATGTATGAATTAGTATGAGATCATTTTCATATTATTTTATGTAGATATTAATTATAAAGGATTTAGCTATTCATGTATTACTTATTTCATTTTCTATTCTTTATAATACTTCCTCTGTTCACTTTTACTTGTCACTGTTTCACTTTTCGAGGTTAACCTGCATGAATTTTGACCAAAATATTAAGATGTATAATTTAATATTTTAAATTTAGATGATCGAAAACTATACCAAAAATGCTATAAGTTGCAATGCTTCTCATATTAATATAATAAAAAAATACATCTTAAAATGTTGGTCAAAGTTTATGCAGGTTGACCTCGAAAAGTAAAACAGTGACAAGTAAAAATGAACAGAGGGAGTATAATACTTTGATTCATTTATACTTATACAAGTATTAATTATGGAGGTTTTTAAATGACAAATCAATCACAATAATAACTATTTAAAAACATATAAAACTTTGGTTGACTCCAAATTTCATATGATCACATAAATTAAATAAAAGGAAAAAAAACTAAATATACAACCTTAGGTTGTTTAATGCAAGTTATAGCAGAACTCTTTGGATTGCAAGTGATAGCAATTTATTAAAACAAAAGAAAAAATAATAAAATAATTTTCTTTTTATAAAAAAGCAAAAAACCACCCTACAAAAAAGGAAAAAACAGATTTCATATTAAAATATTAAAGAATTCACCCTTAAAAATAGCAACAGTTAAGAAAAAATACCAATCACCCAAAAATTCTCTCTGGAACCGTATATTTTTTCTTTTTAAAATTGAATATGTGTCTTCTTCTTCAACAACTTTTTTTTTCCCTTCTTATTTCCGCAACAGATCAACAAACATATATTGTTTGAAATTAATTTTTTCTCAAATAATTTTGGTATTTGAGTTGGGAATTTATAATCACACAAAAAAACATAATGTTGAACTCTATAATTTTTAGTGATGTGTGGATTCGTTTATATATATATATATATATATATATATATATATATGTAAAGCAATTTTCTGAAAAATATGCTTAAAACGTATATTTGTATATAAATGTGGTATGTTTTTTGAATTATATATATATTCTTCATCTTATGTTTTTATTTTCTGGTATGTTAAAAAAAAAATTTGAAATGTGTATATTATGTATGCATTTTATATGTTTGTTGATTTCTATTTTTTTTTAATCTTAAATGGTTTTTAAAAAAATATTTATTCTATAGAAATTCAATATGTTTATTGCTTTCTTTTTGTGGTGAAATCATAATAATCTTGTTGGAAGAAAAGTAATTTTAATCGTGTATTTTTGTGTATGAATTTTGTCCGAAAAATCTCATTCTTGCTCTTACTGATTGTTGAAAGTAGACTCACTTTCAACTGTCTTCTTCTTGCTCTTACTGATAGGAGATGGAGTGAAACAACCAAGATCAAAAGAAGGTCTGAAAATAACAATGGGGCTACTCTTTTCGAATAATCTAGGACTCTTCCGAGTATGAGTAGAATCGAACTTGGGTAAAATACAAATATCATACCGTTTAAATACACACACACACAAAAAAAATGTATATATAATTACATTATAATTTTTTTGGATTTCTTGTTGTTAACCTTCTTAACAACATCCTTCTCAATTGTCACATAAGACCTAGACCTTGTAACACGAGAAGGTCCATCTTTCCCACTCTTTGATTTTTTGGATTTCTGTGGAGGAATTTCGTCTTCAAAATCAGAATCAAAATTTTGCTTACTCATAACAATAAAGAAAAAAAAAGATGAGCAACGAAACCCAAAACAAGAGAATTCATAGAAAGATGAATTTTTTTTTAAAGAAGATGAGTAATGTTAATGGTAATAAAGTCTACTCCCAGCAAAGCAAATATGAAAAAACATGTGAAGATTGGGAAAGTAAATATTTGAGAGTTTTTCTAATAAGGAAGAAAACGCGTAAAAATTTATTTCCCAAATTATACTCCTCCAATAATTATCACCAAAATTATTAAGGAAAGAGAAAAAAGATACACGCTAAAAATTAGAAAGTATTTTAATTAATAAATACATATTAACGAATTTAAAAAAAAATGAAACTAATTAAATTTTTAAAATCTGCTATAACTTGCATTTAAAACCTTAATTAAATAATTATAAAAAAATATTACTACAACTTGCAATAAACAAATATATATTGGGCTCGTGCTACCATGGGCTCCCTGTATCTAGTATTACTATATATGACAATATTTACTTTATTGAGTACTTAGACAGTTAGTCGAGAATAGTATTTTTGAATTTTGCACACTTTTTGAAAAATAATGATTGATATGGGTATTTTTATTATAATATTATATTAATTAAAAAAGGGACAATCCGGTCACTAAAGTTTCAGCTATGTGCGGAGCTCAGGAAAAGGCGGACCACAAGGATCTAATGTATGCAGTCTCACCTTACATTTCTGCAAAGGCTTTTTCAACAGATTGAACCCGCGACCTCCTGATCACATGACAATAACTTTATCAATTACTCATATTAATTAATGTTTAGTATTAGATCTTTGAAAATGATTTGGAGAATAAGTAATTAATATTAAGGGTAAAATATGAAGAAAAAGAATAATTATCTTTTCTTCATATATTAAAAGTGACAAGTAAAAGTAAAAAACTATTTTTAAAATAATGGACTAGTAAAAGTGAACAGAGGGAGTACGTGATATTCTAATAAATATTTCTTCTTAGTTTTTTTTTTTTGCATGATGCATGTTCTTATTGACCCCAAGGTGACCCAGCGCCTTTATGGAATCTATAAAAGGAATACTTGTAATAGGTTATTGGAAACTAACACTTATAGTTCCTCCAAATAGACAAAAGAAAGTTCACAAGAAACACCTAGAGAAAAGTTTTTAAAAATAGTACTCAACAGGAAAAATGGAAAAATGCATGAAGTCTAAATCAGGTCCAAAATTTGAAAGGAAAGATGTGGAGAAGAATAGAAGGAATAAGATGAATAATCTCTATAATCAACTTCATTCCTTGCTCCCTACTCATCCCTCTACCTCTAAGGTTTATTTTTTTTTAAGTTTTTAGTACAGAACTTATTATGATTTAAAAGTTATGAGTTCAAAATATACTACTATTTTACTAGAAGTTTTGATAATTTTTCACATTTATAGTCCATGTTTCATATCAAAATACAATTAGGTTGGATTGAATCCATAAGGTGTATGTGTAATGATATTTTGCATTCACAAACTTAAAATTTTGTATAATCAATCTTTCTTCT
This sequence comes from Capsicum rhomboideum, assembly GCA_031232105.1. Taxonomy (NCBI): domain Eukaryota; kingdom Viridiplantae; phylum Streptophyta; class Magnoliopsida; order Solanales; family Solanaceae; genus Capsicum; species Capsicum rhomboideum. The sequence goes on along the minus strand of CP124710.1, from coordinate 4,463,780 downwards.
CTCTTCGCCGCCTAACTCTTTCTGAATTAATGGTACATCTAGTTAAGAAGATATGGTTTCAGCTGAATATTAAATTATGAACCGTGAGTTTTAGAAGTACAATGGATTCGTTGATAAAAACATAAAGATCAAACTACTAAAATTCTGGATCCACCTGTTGGGTTCTAAGTGTATTGTGAATGGAAAATAGAGAGAAGAAAAATGGAGGGAGAGTGAAAGAGTAAGATTTCACTTTAAGAAAGTTAAGTTCTCCCACATTGGTGAGAGAAAGAAACTTCTTAGTGTTTATATTGGAACACTCCCATTCATAGGGATAGTGAGGCAAGAACAAGTCCAGCCTCGCGCGGTCATCGTCGCTCGCTTGGCTTCGGCTTATAATCATGATAATATCTTTTTGGTCAAAATTCATTTGAAACTTGAGAGTTAATGATCCAAAAATTGCGGACGCATGTCACAACGCACCTCGAAGGGACGTGACCCTTCGAGGCACTGTTTCAAGACGAAAAGGCCGACCTGCTCGCGCAGGTGGTCGCGACGTACAGAAACAGTGCGTTTTTCAGGAACCATTGCTTCCTTTCTGAAGCACCATCTTTTGGCTATAAATACCTGAATTTTTCCTCAGGTATTAAAATGATGAAAATGACAATTTTAGTGAAAGAAAAAACACTCTCTTCTTCTTGAAAAAACTCAAGTGTGATCATCAAATTGTTGAGTGCGTTCGTTGTTCGACAGAGTTTGAGGCACCGCCATTCTGTCGAAGTGAATCATTTTATCCTGGGAGGAAAGATTCCATAACCTCGGGTACTTGAGGGGAATAAATTCCTTAAGGACACACCGTGAATTCAAAAGAAATAATATGAGTTCAAACTAAAATTTTGAATCTATAAACTTCAAATCTCGACTCTGACTCTGCATGCATGTACATTTTTTTCTAATACATCATTCACAAATTGAACGTTGCAGGAAACAATGGCAGTGCCTGATCAGGTAGATGTGGCAGTGAATTACATAGAAAGCTTGAAATTGAAATTGGAAAAGAGAAAGATGCACTTGGAAGAATTGAAAATGGGTCCAAAGGGGACCCAATCACTCAATGCCACTAATGAGTCCGACTCAAACACAAAGTCAACCCCTCAGATCGAATTTCATGAAATGGGCCCAAATATGGTCGTGGTTTTAATAAGTGGTTTTGATAATATATCCACTTTTAATAACATCATTCGATTATGCCATGAGGAAGGTGTTGAAGTTGTGTCTACCAGCTTTAAGCTTAATGGAAACTCTACACTGCAGATTTCTCATGAAACTAAGGTCAGTACACATAAAATAGTAAGTATATTACAAAGGTATGTTTAATAATGATGGAAAATGTTCTTTTGGAAACCATTCGACAAATTAAGATGGTGTTTGGACATGAATCGGTTGAATTTTTATTTTATTTTTACAAAAAAGTTAATATTTGAAGTGAAATTGGAAAAAAGTAATTGGAAGTTGAAGCTGTGTTTAACAACAACAAACTCAGAATAGTTCCCTCATCTTGTCCACTCAGAAGTCACTCCACCTTGCCTCATATAACTTTGTTTCTAACCCTGTCTCAATGGGAAATCAACATAAAAGTCAACCCCTGATGAAACTTGTCAAAATATAAAATAATTTATAAATTTTGGATTAATTGCTCATAAGCTCACGGTTCTATTTTTATAATTCAGACTTGATTTTGACTTAATTAGCTAGGTCAAATCACTAATTTCTTAATTAGGAAACTAAGTTACAATCCCTCAACAAAGTCTCTTGAATCCAATGATTCTATGGTTAAATCCAACCAAAATCAAGTATATTAATTGTAAGAGTTTAGGGATTCATTACTTCAATGATTTCAGTCGAAAATAATCCTATAAGAAATTTCCAAAGAGCTCTTCTTTGCCAAAAATGCTAAAACTGATAAAAGTGCCGCATTTACAGTTATAATAGCCACACAAATATCTATGACTTATTTTAGACCACATGTTTCAAAAATCTTTCTTTCTTTCTTAAATTATGTGTTGAATCAAACTACCTCACATAAATTGGGACGGAGGGAATAATCGATTTGAAAACATTTTTCACCAAAAGAGAGAAACGACTTTCATCACTATTGGGCAAAAGTAAACGTCCTTTGTTTTTATCTCTAAGTCTTAGCTTTATATCACAAATTCAATGCATACTTAGATATTATTACTAATCTTTGACACTTAAAATTTTCATGAGACACTATCCGATTTACTAGTAATATTGTTGTCAACCTTTAATAAATGTTTGTTTCCGAAAAATAACTTCCATCGTACCAGACAATACCCTTAGTTATCTCAACTTGTTACTATATCAAACTCAAGTTAAATTTGTTTAAAACCGACATTAAATATTTGATTTATTTAAATGCAGATCAATGGAAATTCAATAATGGAATTTAGAGCTACAACTTTGTGCGATAAGATAAAGGAGTTGATTTATGGACCATCTTGCAGCAATGACATGAAATCCCAAGTATTACATTTTTGGGACTACATAATTGAATTTGATGCATTGGAGGTATTACCAACTCCAAGTCAAAATTCAAGCATGCAGAGTAATTACATGCAAAATGTTCAAGAAACTCCTAGCTTTTTGTGGAACTGAAATAGCTTCTTTTTCAAAATGGCAACAATTGAGATATAAATTTCATTTCCTAGTTTAGTATTTTATTCATGTGGATGAGTGTTTGCCATTAGCCTCAATCTTTCGATTTTTGGATTATAGTAAGAAGTTTTTGCTGTTTTTTTTTGTTGTTTCAACTATCGATAATTAGTAAAAATTTACAAATTATGGATGTGTTTATTATAAAGTTCCACAAAATTTTCTTTTATGAAAGTAAGTGATCTTTTTTTTTTTTTTATGTTCAGCAATTGAACAAAAAATATTATTTAAAATCAGCAGTAGTTAAACAAATGCAATTAAAGCGAAGGTGGGCAGTGGGAGGAGATGTGGGTTGGGGGTTAGTTGGGGGTAGGGTGAGTGCAGGTCGGGGGTTTATGGGGAATAAGAGGGTGGAGGGGGCAGAGTGTTGGGGTTGCCAATGTCGGCGATGGCGGTGGCGATGGAGGTGGCGGTGGCTGAGGCAAAGGTGGGGGTTGGGTGGGAGGAAAACAAGCAACATAAAATGTTATTTCTTATCTTCGTAACTTTATATTTTTAGTTAGTACTAATAAATTAGTTGAGACTCGTAACCCGAAGAATAACATAATAAACAAAAAATGCTATACTAATCACTACTAAAATAATTGTCAAAATTAACCTCAAAATAAGTCAGATAAATTGACCTCCAGAGCTTGATTTTTGTAAGAGAAAGGTAAAGAAAGTCAGATTTTATAGCGTCAAAAATTAAAAAGGTGGATTTTTGAATAATTTATTTTAGGAAAAAAATGAATTTGAAGAGTATAAATAAAAAAAAAAATCAATGTCTTAAGCAAACAGACATCAATGTGTAGTGGTAGAAATGTATTCTACTTCAGTCAAGACAAGGTTCGATTTTTGAATAGTGTATTTTATAATTATGTAATTTTGAAGAGGTCCATATTTTTCACAAAATAACTTAAAAAATCAACCTCAAGAGGTCCATTTTTAGGGACCCCCTAAGATTCCTTTCAAAAAGTGATCAAGCATTTTGGACCTATATTTGAGGTCAATTTTTAGTGGGAGCACTTATTACTTCAAAAGTGCCGACATCATTAGACATTGTATTCTTGACCCAAACATCTTTATTACTTCATTCCTTCATCAATAGTTGTTCATTACTCCTTCCGTTTACTTTTATTTGTCAGAAATTTTCTAATTGAATTTTCATTTTTCTTTGCCATTTTTGACATATTAAGAAAAGACAACTTTTATTTTTCTATTTTACCCTTAGTATTAATTATTTTTTCTCCAAATTAATTTCAAGACACAATAGTAAACATCATTTAATAGGGTACTATGGTAAAATAGCTACGTCATTAGTTATTTTTCTTAATGAGTGTGCAAGTCAAATTGTGGCAAGTAAAAGCAAATGGAGGAAGTATTAGCTTGGCACGCATATTAAAAAACAGTAAATGATCTAGATAATTTTACCATATTATTCTTTGAATATAATTAATTCAATGCTTTGAGAAATGTATTGAGTAATAACTGTATTTAATAACTAAGGGTAAAATATGTAAATTATCCATTAATTTTTTAAACTGGATAAGTATTATTGGACATTTATTTTTAGTGTAGTGGATAAGTAAAAATGGATGGAGGAAGTATGTTTTTAAGTTTATGTGGCACCTTTTTTTCTGACAGTACTTTCTCTATCCATCTTTATTTGTCTAGTACTCCCTCCGTTCACTTTTACTTGTCACTATTTCGCTTCTAGAGGTCAATCTGCATGAACTTTGACCAATATTTTAAGATGTATAATTTAATATTTTAAATTTTAAATTTAGATGGTCTAAAACTATACGAAAAATACTATAAGTTGCAATCCTTCTCATATTGATATGATGAAAGAATACATCTTAAAATATTGATCAAAGTTCATGCAGGTTGACCTCGAGAAATGAAACAGTGACAAGTAAAAGCGAACAAATGTAATGAATCAAGTCAATGATGGTATCAAACGAGCTCAAATCTCCTCAATATCTCAATAAATCATGATATAAGTCATCGCATGATACCACAGTAATAAATAGTCATGTAAGACATCAATAATATCAATTCAAACCTCTATTCGGACATCACAATATTGATAAGGCAATTAATGCTCAAACAAGACCAATACCAATCACCCACTCGGGTATCACAACAATAATCATCTCTCAAATTAAATATAACGCTCACATAAGCCCCCACACGGACATCACAATAATAATAATATGCAAATAAGCCCCAACACAACAACACAACAATAATAATAGTCACATAAGCCCCCACACGGGCAACACAAATAAAATATCAATCCCAAAAGGTGAATCTCATGACAACTCCCCAACCCATAGCATACTTTACATGAATGGTTAACTACCCAACCCAGTCTGAGGGAAGTTAAGTCATAACCTACCTCGAAATGCTGAAACACGAGTCTGGACCCTTAAACACGGAGCCTTTACTTTACGAGCGGCTTCAAAACAAATCAAATCTATCAAAAATGTAATCTACACGTTAAAAGGAATCTAATGATACCCAAATTAGTTTCTTTCATTCCAGGTTCAAAAATCAACCTTGAGGGAAAAAAGATTAAAACGGAATTTTATTTAAGAATCATGTTCCCCATGGCCCATCCTAAGAGGGTTTTAAATATGAAATCCCAATAAAAAATGAGTTAAAATTGGACTTGAAATTGAAGAAAACTCAATTTTCAACTTTATCGGGTAAAAACTCCAAAATCCAAGTTTGAGATCAAAGTTTTGAAGTTATCTTGAAGATGAACTCAACGGAAATTGATGAAAATAGGAGTTTAGAGTTTACCCACACAAGATTGATGAAATTTCTCTTTGAAATCGCCAAGAACCGAGCTCCCAAAGTCTAAAAATGATGAAAATAAAGTTTTGGACGAGAAAATAATTTAAATTCTACCCAGGTATAATTTGCTCTTCACGAACGCGGGCCTCCAACTACAAAGGCGAAAACTAACTGGACCCAAGCCCCGCAAACGTGACCCAACCATCGTGATCGGGATGAAAGCCGACTCAGGCTCGAACCCCAATAACCTTTTGCGAAAGCGGCTACTACCTCGCGTTCGCGATGAGTGAAAAGGGCAATCCTTTGCGAACACGGTACCACCATCACGTTTGCGATGAATAATATTTTTCCTCTCTGTGATCGCGATTAGGGGCCCGCGAATGCAAAGAAGGATCCATTTTGCACCAGATATCAACAAAGTGTTGAAGGAAAAATGGTCTAAAATCCTCCGAACAGACCCTCAAAATTCGTTCGGGACCCCCCAAAAGTAAACCAATAATGCTATTAGGTTAATTTCGACATTTCAAACTGAATGAAATCATTGGATTTATGAAAAGATATCGTTTCCAACAAGTTAACCTCCGGGGGGGCCTTAAGGAAACTTTAACTAGTTTCGGCTCGACTCGTTACTTTAAATACTCCTGGAACAAGTGTTAGTAAATACAACCACACCAAGAACATAAAAATATTACACCCGAGAATTATATCATAATAGGATGACCAACAAGATCCAACAACCAATTATCAGGGAATATATATCTCCATACAATTTACACCAAGTACTTATCATTTATTGCAATTAAAATAATTGACCAACACCACAAGTTCGGTGCAACATACACAATGCGCCAAATATATCAAGAGTATACACAATACTCAGGGAAACATACACAATGTCCCATATTAAATCAAGAAGCATACACAATGCTCAAGGAAAGCATACACAATGCCCCGGTGGAATCAATAAGCATACATAATGTTCAAGGAAGCATACACAATGCCCCGATCTCATAGTACACACTCATATCACATCACGAAATAGTTTATAAATGGAGTTTTAGTATTCTTGAACATAAAGTATATGCGGTTAGCCTCAAAGACCACCGATTCTGCCAAGTACATGCTCGTCCCAACACATGGACCGGACAGATAAAACACATTTTTTAAAAACAGGTTTGAAAAGCAAGCACCAAAGCTTAAAGTCTCACTTACCTCGCAAATGAAAAATTCCCCAACCTTGCGATGCGTAGAATACCAACCAAACAACCTCCAATGGGTTCAATCTATGCAAAAAAAATATTAATTAACGATATCAATTATACTAGTCGGAGTCAAGTGTCAATATCCCTATTATCAAGCTTAAAGCTAAACCTTATAAGGTGAAATCCAAGAAATTGGCAGAAAGTGCCATGCCAACATGTATCTTTAAAGATACAAAATCCAGTGGCTAACAAAAACTTATAATTCACTAACATGCTCCTTCGTAATATCACTGCCTAATTATAGGATTTCCACTAATCATTACTCCATCATCACTAATTAATCATTAAGTGCTTTAGATAAAAGTAATGGAAATTGGAAGTAAAGAAATTGCACTAGCTAGTAGCACAAGGAACATGTCTTTCCATTGTACTTTCAACAGGTAATGTTTTCTTCTCCCTTTCTTTTTCTTTGTTTTCTAATTCTACCAACTGAGATTTATGTCAAACCATTAATTTAAATCATGGGCTACCCATTATAGATCGAGTTCACTGTCTCCTCTATCATGCATAACAGTTCTTTGACAAGAACATTACCACCATGACACATACCAATTTAAATTAGAAGTGATTTTACATACCTGCAACTTTTCACTTGAAACAGCCTTTGCCGTTTTTGAACTCCCCAAAAACTTTGCCAATGAGTTTGTTTTTCTTTTCCAAAAATAATGGAACTAGAAGCCCTAATATTCTACTACTTCTGTCATGAAAAAAAAACTGAACAAGGGAGTGGATGTGGCCCACTCCTTTTAAATTCTCTTAATTAATAATTATAATTGGTTAAAATTACCAATTAACCCTTCATTAAATAATTGTGTCATTACACAAGGAATTATCCTTAAAAACACAATCCACCTCAAAATCCTCATGAGAAGAACAAGGAATGGAATCACAATTCAAGGATTCATCATTTAGGTGCAATGACTTCACATGACTATCTACATGACCAACTATCTCAATGCCATCACTAAATTGAGGTTCCTTAAGTTGATCACAAAACTCCTCATTTAGTGGTTCATCATTACACACAAGTTGATCAACACCAATATCATTTGATAATGAATTAACATTTAACGCACATTATCACCACTAGGTGGACACAAATTGATCTTACTAGAAGAATCAATTCGGTCATCAATAGGATCAACTAGTGTATCCACATTCTCAACATGCACATTATCAAAACATGGCAAAGAATCACATGACAATGTACTATCATTCAAGGCACAAATATCAATACTAGGTGGATATAAATTGATCTTACAAGAAGAATCAATTCGGTCATTAATAAGATCAACTAGTGTATGAACACTCTGAACAAATACATTATCACTATGAAAAAAAGAATCATTAAGCCCACATGAAAACAAGCTATCACTTACACTCAATTGGCTACTAGTCACACAATGATCTTTTACTTTCAATAAAGTATAAGGTTTAGCTTTTTTACCTCATAGCTCACATGAATCATCTTTACCTTGGTTTTCATCATTTGAGCATAAATTTTCTTTTGGGGAGCTTTTTAGCGCCTCATGATTCTTCATTGATTGAGGTGCTTCACTAGGCTTGCTTCTAAGGATACCTACACAAGAATCAAGACAACTAGAAAAGTAAGAGAGGCTACAAAAGTTAGTATAAAATTGTGACAACCCTATTACATCACTCCTCACAACCTCTCATTTTTCCACTCTTGAGTTGTCACATATCACACCCTTACTCCTCTCAATCTTTTGTCTCTCAATTTTATTGGAGTTAGGACAAGTTCCAATAATTTCTTGGGAAGGGTTTGGAGATCCCTTCACCTCTAACTTGCACTTTGGGTTGCTAGGAGTAGCCTTCATTTCATTCACTGGATTCTCTTCAAGCACATTTCCATAAAGAGTAACTTGTTTTGCTTTCGACTCTTTGGTATTAAGCTTGGAGACCTTTTGGGAGATCTTGTCAAGAGTTATTAGCACGGAAGAAAAATTCTGTTCATTTTCAAAGTAATAGGATCCTCAATTAGGAGTGGTTCACTTATAACTTTTGTTTCAAGAACCCGCCTCTCTCCATCATATACATCTTGAAATAATGAATTCTCTCTACTTCTATGGCTCATTAATCTTTCCATCCTACCTCTAAAATCATTACCATAACGATGACTAGTCACATTGGAATAAGGATAAGAAGTACAAGTTCTTGCACCATAAGAAGTAGAGAATGTTCTTTGCCTATGGTCCATAATGACGTCTTTGAATTGGCTTTGCCCACACATCTATACCCCCTCGACTAGGATAGTAAGTAGAACAAGATGAGGAAGGTAATTCATCCCCAAAACATCCCCTTCTATCACAATCCTCCTCAAAGGGTTCATAAGACATATGGGAGAAAGAATTGTACCTCACATCGTCTTCATCACCATGGTGTGTAATATGAGAACCCCCATACCCTTCATCTTTAGTATCAAATTCATCATAAGATACTTTTACTCCTTCATGTTCATCATAAGAGCCATAAGCTCCATGCATCTCATAGTCATCTCTGGTGTAGTAATTCTCATCATCATGTCGATCATAATCTCTTGGACCATCATATCCATCATAGGATTCACCATCATACTCATGAGCTTCATTACTTTGTTCAAAATTACTCAAAGAACCCTCACATTGCTCATCATCACTATACTTATAGTTCATGTCGCTATAAGCATAGTTACTAATGTCATCTCCACAATAATTCGAAACTATGGATGACATTCTCCCTTATATCACCTTTTGTACTTGTCACACCCCTTTTTCGCTCGAGGTCGAAGGGTTTTTCCAATTAAAGTGACGGTTTTGAATAGGGATTATTTCATTTACAGAGTCGCCACTTGGAATTGAGTTATGGTGTTCCAAGTCACCTTTTTGAATCCCTAATCAAAAGGAAGTTGACTCTTTAATATTGGTCTGCGAATCAGAGATCCGAGTAAGGAATTCTATTGACCGAGGGGAAGGTGTTAGGCATCCCTCGAATCCCGTGGTTCTAGCACGGTCACTTTATTGACTTATATTCGGCTTAAATTAATTCTTGGATAAACTAGGTTTGATTAGTTACTCAATTTACCTAAGGATTACGAGAGAAATTACGGCTTATGTTTTCGGCTGAGGAGCGTAACCACACACAAAGCCTTGTAATTACGGAAGTTGATCAAGGAGCGTAGCCACACACATGATCAACCTCTACATTATTAATTTAAATTCATTCTTCTCTTTTACTATTTAATGACTTATTTTTCTCACCTCCCACCATTGGTTTTTCCTCTCTTTTCTTCTCTTAACGCGACGGTCTTGAGCTAATCACAACTTGTCTTGCTCTCTCACCATTAATTAATAAATTGGTCCCTGAACAATAATAATTTTGGGCCCGAGACTGTTCCAAGTTATGTAACCAATGTCAAACCATAATTCTAGATTGTGTTATTCTTTTTAAATAAGGTCAATCATTTTGATTCTACTAATGTAATAAAATAAACTTAATGGCGAGTGATTTTACGAATAATAATAATAATAACAATAATAAAAAAAATTATAACGACATTTTTGTATAAAGATGGAATTACACATTCTAATAAATAAAAAAAAAACAGCATAATTAAAGTAGGCATATTAACAACTCTCAAATTGCTATGCCACGTTTAAAGAAGTTAAAAGGTTGTGTTGAATAATTGATGAATAAATAAAGTTATTTATTTAGCTATTGAATTTTTTCATATACCATGCATGTGGCATTAAAGATACGAATTTTATTGTATTATTTATATCTATTTCATACTTACTTTATAAGTGAGAAATCTCATAGTTAAAAGTTGGATTACAAAAATACCTTTTAAAAGTTGAGCGACTATTTAGCCCTTACAACCAAACACTATTTCAACAACATTTATATACAGGGAGGTTAATAGATATTTTATTGGAATGAAGTAGAGGTTGAATTAAAAATTACTAAAGATGCCTTTGGGCTTCTACGGAGGTGATTATGTACACTTGAGCATATATTTTTATAACATTTAAGATTGTACTTCTCAAAGTATAATAAATATTACTATTGGATAAAGTTAACCAAATGCATATTATACAATGAATAAGCTAAAAAGACATAACCGCCATGGAATTTATTCAACATATCTTTTTTCATCTTCCAATAGTTATTGCAAATGTACAATTTATATGAGTTTGTGGATTAATCTCTTTTCAATGTCTATTTTTAAAATTTTCTATTTTTTCATTCTACATATAGTATAGGCACTACCTCATATAGTGGAAAATTAAACAACTTAAAGCCAACAAAAAGAGTGTATTAAACACCAAATCAACATGTAAACTCTAAGTACTCCATAACTCGAACATACAACTCACAACAAGAATAAAAACTCACATAATTAATCAACCACACATACTAAATAATGCATAAAATCATTTAAGCAACTCTATTCATGCTTCGATTCACAATAAAACTTATAAAATATATAAAAGGGAATTGAATAAGAACCTGTGCGACAAACTAAATTGAATATGGAACGAAGATGCCGTCACCGGAAACTTGAAACGAGGACCTATAACACTCCAATTCCAAATCACAATCTTCCAAAATACTTTCGTTTTGCCATGTACATTTTTTTTCCTAACACTATTTTCTTTCCTTTTCCTCTAAAGTAGTATTGTGTTGTTGTTTTTTCCGTGCCTCACTGTTTTTCTTCTTCTCTTTCTTTTTGCCTCTCTCTCTCTCGTGTTGCTTCTTTTTTTTCTAACTTTATGTCCTCCCTTTTTTTTTTTTTGTTTTTCTCCTCCTGTACGTTTCTCTTCCTAATCTCTTTTCTTATCTTTTCCTCTTTTCTTCTCTTTTTCTCTTACTGTTTTTTTTGCCTATCTTCTCTTTTCCTTCTCTGATCCTATCTTTCTCTCTTTCTCATCTTTTCTTCCCTCCTTTTTTTTCGTGTGTTGCTGTGTGTGTGTGTGTTATATAGTAGTGTGTTGTAGGGTGTGTGTGACGTGAAGGGAGTGGGGGAGTAGGGTAAGGTTAGTGGGGAATGGGAGGAATGGGTAGTTTAGGTTTGATTTTTTTATTTTATTTTATTTTTTAAATATAATATAATAGTAAAAGATATTATCTAATTATTTTAAATTAATGAAAATATAGAAAAGTTAAAATAACTAGTCCTAAAAATATATAGCTAAGAAAAATATTAAAATTACTAGCTTATTTGTTAAAATCTAAATTAAGAAAAAAAAAAATATTTTTTAAAAAATTTCTTTTTAATACGAAAAGTAAAAACAAAACTTATCCTAAAATGTGACTCCATTTTGAATCCCTTTTTTTTCACAATTTTTCAAATAAAATCAACTAAAAAATGAAAATAAAAGCTAAAATAAAAATTAGATAAAAATAAATATTTAATGCTAAAAATAGGTTAAAGCTCGGGAAGGGTCAAAAATCACGTGTCTACAGTACCTACAAAACTAGCAAACAAGTTAGTAATAAAAGCCTCACATCACTCATATATGAGCTCTCAACTCACCTTCTACGGCTTTTCCAAATTGATAGGTTACTAGCTTTGCTCAATCAATTCAAGGTTATCAATGCTTGTGGAGGAATGGATTCTTGTGACTCGTGAAATAAGGAAGACTCAAATAAAACTAAAAGGACTTGAACCAAGAAGTTATCTACGAATTAAGATGAGAAAAGTAGAAGAAAAGAACCACGAAAGAGAGCGGACTCAAAAAAAAACAACTAAGTAACAAAAGTAGAAAAATTACTTATGTTGCTTGATTTTGATGAATCAAAGAAAGGATTTGATGATTTAAAACTAGTTAGCAAGTAATTAAATAGTTGAGAAATCGGAAGAAGAAAGTGTAGAAAAAGAACTACAGAGTTTGGCCACTTATAAGAATTTTTGGAATCTTACTAGTTTGGCCATTCCAGCAAGCGGTTGGCCCTTCCTAGGGCACTGAGCTTTAGAAGCTCGCTGATTTGGGTGCCATAGCAAGTGTCTGACACTCCCTATGGCACTGAAACTTTTTTTTGTTGATGTGGCAGTTGTTGACTAGAGTGGACTGCTGATTTGGCTCTGACTTGGCTGCTGATGTGGCACCACGTGGAAAATCAATTTAATTTTTTTTTTTTAAATTTCCACAAATGGACACTCTAACACCTTGACCAAATTTGACCTCAAAATTTTTGAATCAAAGTATACCTTTTACCTTCTTCTTCAAGAACAAGATGAAGATGCTCAAGAACACAAGAAAAAACCTCAATCTTCAAGTGTTCATAACTCCTTCGTTTTTGCTCCAAATTCAATGAAATTTTCGCCCATGGGATCCTTTCAACACCACAAACAAACCCCCAATAATTCTTAGCCTTCAAAACCAAGCCAAAAATAAACTCACTTTTCAAAATTGACCAAGTTTCAAAAGCTTCAAACCCTTCAATAGTAACTCCAATTTTACACCTCCAAATCGTACGAAATTCGAGGTCTAGGCTCCAAAAACACTAGGGAATCAAGATCTAGTGTCAAAAATAACAAATCAAAACAAAACAAAAAATTCTAATTTTTTTGGGATTTTTGGATTTTTTTAAAATTTTTTAAATAGATCAATATCCCAAGATTTAGATTTGTGAAAATAAACTTAAACCTAAGTTCTTGATACCAAAATGATAACGATCCTAATTGAATGACCAAAATTGAAATTAAAAATGTGAAATCAAACAACAAAAATAAAGATAGTGGAGAAATAAGAGATGAGAAGTGAAGAAAGAAAAACTTAATTGAACAACAATTAATCCAAGGGAGAAAGAGAACTCAATCAAATACACGAGAAACCAAATTGAATCCACAATATGATAACTCCATGATCAATTAAGCAAAGAAGATAACACAAGCAATTCGGGAATCCACCCTAATCACTCAATCTAAGCTAACAATTGGAATTGAACCCAATGACTACCATAACCTAGAGTAACTAAATATCAAGTCTATTTAAGACCATTTAATCATCAAAAATCTAAGTAATGAAAATGTCAAAGGCTACTATTTATAGTCCTTGCCTTTTCACAAATAGCCTATTATAAAAATAACCCAAAAGTGACTATTTTACAAATAACCCACAAGGGACCTTCTTGATTGCCCAAGTGGCATCTTGATTGCCCATGACCTTGTGTATTTGTTTCTTCATGCCTTTCTCTGGGCTCCAAGCTATCATCCATATATGGACTCCCCTCCTAATGTGCTCCAAGATAACCGTGCCTATATCACATTTTTTGGTGAGTAGTGCAAACTAGAATAAGAAAATGTTGAACCTTCACTCTCGAATGGTGCCCAAAGATCGTCATCATAATACATTCCAATTGACATGCCACTAAAATAATAATCTGTCAAATAGCTTCCAAGTGGCTCTGTTATAACCTGCAGCACACATTTTTCAAAAGCATTCACATCCAAGTGATGCACCTTATGTTCATCAGGCAATGCGAAGAGCAAAATAGGAAGTGTCCTTCTCCAAAGGAATACATTCACCCTTGTTGTCAACTCTATTCGAGCCATGGACTTGGAATATATTCCTGGATCCCAATTAGTTGGCTCTTGTTTAACCGGAGCTTTAACATGTTGCCAATTAATTAAATAAGTTGGAGGTGTATGAGTATTCACTAAAAGAGTGTAATTATGTTTAATACCTCTATGACATATTCCAACAGTGTGATGAATGTAGGAAAATGACCTAAAAATCGAAAATGTGTTACGCTTCACAAGTGAGATAATGTGTTCAGATGCCTTCGGTTGCAATGTAGAAACTTGAAGGTGTCCACTAGGGATTATAATGAATAGATTCGCACTATGATCATATGGGAATTGATGCAAAATATATTGATCATTGGATGTGAAACGAAATATCACTACGTGCAGTTGTTGCATAGGGACAAAACAAACAGAGAAAAGTGCACCCAACAATCCCAAAATACATAATTTTGCGAAGCTCCAAGATATGTGTTGAGAAAGCTTGAACCCAGATCAAAGGGAAAGTATAATTTGAATTGTTCAGGGGGAAATTGATGCAAGAATAATATAAGTTTAGCATGATAGAGTTCACTGAAGTAATCAAATGCATCACCGCCTATAGGTTGGTCGTGACTGGAAAAGGTAACCATACATGATGAAATCGGCTAAAACATTTCATCGAATACCTTTGTTTCAGGATTTATTGAATTGTTCTTCACAAAATTTGTAACATCCACGTCAATTTCCTTACCAGGTATTTCAGCGAACACCTTGCAGGCATAGCTTCTTGAGTTGTCCTTCTCTAATTTTTTCGTAGGGCTGGGAGTTCTTTATCCAAATCAAAATCAAACTCTGAATCTGCAAGAACAAGTGGTGTTGAGACCTCTTCTGATTCACACTTAGCATGGAATAACATAACTACGTCCAAGTGCTCTGGAGCATTGGAGTTCGTTTTGGAGGTATCAGACAGTGTATTCTCCATGTTGTTGAGGTGTCTAAGCATACGAGAATTATTGTCCATCATTGCCATTAGCAAATCCTGAATGACATTGAGGTGAGATTGGATAATGGTAGACGTGATAGATCCATGGAGTCCAAATTGATGAAAGCACCAATGTAAGGAACCCAAATTCTCAACTAAACAATCAATACACAGAGTGAAAGAAATTAATAAACTTTGATTAATACGGAAAGGAGAAATTATAATATATATGGAGAACAGGAATAGTTACAGAAGTGGATGAGAGGACTAGAGAGAATTGGGGATGAGAAGCATAGTCTTTGCCTAAGCAATTAGCACAATTTTCATCCTTCTCTTTTTGCTCTCACAAGTCACTATTTATCAATCTGGATCCCAAACATAGCCACTTAATCCAGTGTTGAAATGCTTTACCAATACTGGTCCAGGCCCATTCATTAACACAAATAAATTGGGCAAAGTCTTGAGGATAATTACCTACAAGATATCAAAGACAAAGAGTTTCAACTAAAACAACAAACGAAGTATAAGGATGGGTTCAAAAAACGTGGATGAATATGTGAAAAAATTCAAGGGAATTTGTGATAGTCTTGCTGCCATACATAAACCTTTAGATGAAGATTACAAAGTTATAAACTTTGCTAAGGGTCTTGGAAACAAATACAAGACTTTGAGGACAGTCATATTGGGTAAGCCCCCATACCTAACTTTTACTCAGTTTGTTAATGCACTGAGAGGATTCAACATAAGAGAAGACAATAGTGAAATAGATAAGGTTGATCAGGCCATGGCTTTTCAAGCCCAGAAAACTTAAGAAAGTTTTGGCAGAGGCAGAGGAAACTTGTTTAGAGGACGAGGACAAGGTCGAGAAAGTGGTCAGTTTGCACCTAAGTCTAATAACTACACAGGTGGGAGACAATCTGATTTTACTTCAAATAACCAGAAGAGTACTCCACCACAAACAAATGCGTGCCAAATTTGTGGACGAAATAATCACACAGCTGTCACGTGCTTCCATAGGTGGGACTACTTTTACCAATCCCAACAAGAAACACCACAAGGTTTTTTGGCCCTGACTATCAATGAGGCATCCGGAAACAATCTCTATATGGATTCTGGAGCAACTCACCATATGGTAAAGACAACAGGTAATTTTAAAACCCCCTACTTTATTCAAAGGCACAGATTCAGTTATGGTAGGTGATGGAAAACGACTTAAAATTACTCATGTTGGAAATAAGAATATAGGTGCAAGTTTGAGATTGAAAGATGTTCTAGTTGTGCCTAAACTAAAGAAAAATTTGTTTTCTGTAAGTAAACTTGCAAGTGACAATGAATGTCTTTTGGAATTTTCTGATTCTGAGTTTGTTGTTAAGGACAAGAAAACAAGGAACACACTAGCAAAGGGGAGTAGGAAATGAGAACTATATGCTTTGGATCCCAATGATGCAGATGGAGAAGTACATCAAGCTCCAGTTCATATACGTTCTAATAAAGCATCTGATGAAGTCTGGCACCAACGATTGGGACACCCAAATTTTAGGACTATGCAGTTTTTACATTCTAATAGATTAGTTAGAATTAGTAGCTGGAATAAAAACTTTTTTATTTGTACTGCGTGTCAAATGGGAAAGAGTTGTAAGCAACCTTTTGATAATTCAAATAAAGTTGAGGTTGAACCTCATGTTAAAATTCATTGTGATTTATGGGGTTCTTCACCTGTCACTTCTCATCAAGGTTTCAAATATTATGTGATTTTTGTAGACGATCACACAAAATATACTTGGTTTTACCCATTGAAAAGAAAGTCAAAGTTTTTTGCCACCTTTGTTAACTTTCAGAGATTGGTCGAAAATCAATTTGATAAGAAAATAAAAAAAATTCAGAGTGACGGAGGAGGAGAGCTTAGTAGTCAGAAGTTTATTGATCTTCTTATAGAGTGTGGAATTCAAAGACAAGTATCATCTACACACACACACGAGCAAAATGGAGTTGACGAAAGAAAACACAGACACTTGGTTGAGACGGGTTTAACTTTCTTGTTCACTGCTAGTGTGCCTGTAACACCCCGTACCTTCCCAACCCTACTTGACGACGTTGAACAACATATACTTAGGTGTTGAGATGCCATGAGTGTGTGTTTTATAGTGTCTGTTGACACCTAATTTTTGCCCTCCCCGACTAAATTTAATCCTGAGTTTCTTCGGTTTTAAATAATATTGAGATATTTGTTTTATCCGGACAAATGCTTTCTAAAATATCTATTTGAGTTAAATATTGTCAGTTGAGTGACGAATTATACACTTTTGTACTCATGTATGCGAGATCGTATAATTTTCGTTACTTAAATAATTATTTTATCAAAATTAGATTTTATCAAGAACTATTGGGAATTAGTTCAAATAGGAGAAATCTTGATTTAACATATAAATTGTTCTTAAAAGTGAATTATCCGGAAGATATTTATTTTATTTTAATAAACCAAGAAGCTTAGGATTAAATCGGTTATTAGTTTGTATCGAACTTTGATTTAATTTAGCCAAATTTATTAAATTTGGTCATAATTGAAATCAAATTGGCCATAATTGCAATGCAATTGGCCAATTGATTTTTAGTTTGGCCTAAATTTAAATGAAATTGACTAAGTGTTAATCTAATTAGGCTATTTATTAAATGGCCTAATTCCTAATATCTACCCTTTACCAAATTTCTACCCAACAATTAACTTTAATTCCTAATATCTACCCAAGCCCAACAACAAATCAGCCATCCCAGCCCAAACCCGCGAACCGACCCGCCTACCAACACCTTATAACCCCTCAATCCATCTTCTCCACCCCCATACCAACAACAAACAACATTCAGCAGCAGCTTCCAAACAACATCTTCACCTACTCCAAACGACAACCCCAAAATCTCAACGACGACGTTCCAAGTTTCAACTTCATACCGTACAACTTCATGTGCCTAGCACGGGATTCGTACTCCCAGAAGCTTCTAGAAATCGCCCTAGGTGGCAATAGACGTTATTTTTCAAAATTCCAAAAGGATATTCCTTAAGAATTGCGGAATTCGTACTACGAAGGTACACATTCGTTCAAACTTGATTGGATGTGGGAAAGAGTTTGGAATTTTCTTAAAATCCATGAAATTCATTATAACCCAAACCGTCCAAATCAGTACAGGGGTGAGGTGTAAATCTCTATCCTTATCCCGTATTTGAAATCTCTCAGACCAAAATCCCGAAATTACCCCCCATTTCTTTGTTCCCACATCGATCGGGAACCCCAAAAATCAACCCTCACCTCCTCTATATATACTCTACTATTGAGAGCCAAAGGGCCAAGTCTCAAGAGTTGGAAAAACTTTTGAGAAAAAAGAGTTTTGATATCACACACACAAAAAAAGGGGTTGAAAAAGCTCTCGAGTGAAAAAGTTGTTTTCGAAAAAGGGTCTTTGGTTAAATCCCGATCGGAATTCTTGTAAGACTCCTTTGAGCTTAGAATTCCGATAACACGTGGGTATTCCGGTGGTGGTAGAGACATTCCGACAAAGTTCGAGTCCCGTTTTGCTGCTCCGAAAGAGGTAAACTCCTCGTCTCTTTTCTCTTTTATAATATCTTTTTTCTGTTTTGGTATAGTAATGATAGTAGTATTTTTCTTGCTGTACGGTGGGATTGCTTGCTGTAGAAGGCTTTTTGAAAGCCATAGGTTTCTTATTTTTTATGTGATATTTCTCGTTATGTTTGATTTTGGCATTTTGGTTTTAGTTCTTTAGGCTTATCCTTTTATTTTATTTTGCAAATTCTTGCGATGATTAACACGACAGTTTTCCTTCATGGTTTCTTCTTGTGTTGTTATCTTGTGGGTAAATCTCATTGTTAGCATAAAAAAATCAAATCGGGTTTGCTTTATCTTGTTCTATTTGAAAAAAAAAATCTCTTCGTTTTCCTCTTGTTTGATGTCTAGTCTATGGAGTTATTATGAAAATCCCAAGCCCTCGAATCCCTTTTGTTCGCGTATGATGCTATTAGACAAGTCAGGTCCTCCCTTTCAGGCATAATTTTTTTTTTATCCTGTCTATTTTAGAGTTATCACTGGTTAGATTTCCTCGTGTTAGTAATATGCTGGACTCGTATTCAGGTGTTGTCTGAATCTGAAATTTGGCTTTGTCTCTGCCCATTTCAGTTTTACTTAAATAAAAATTTCTAGTTCACCTGTCCACATCGATTAGTATGATTGTTTGCTAAACATCTGTCTTTTTTTCGTGGTCTGATTTTTGCTCATGATGCCTAAAACTCCTATAGTTTTGTAAGGCTATTTCCAGAGAAATGTTTGTTTTCAATAATATAAAAGGGGATCTATCAAATCATGCTCGTTTGTATCGCTGCTTGGACCTGTTTAGAATTTTTTGCTCCATTGGTGTTGATCTTCTCCTTGCATCTACCTGTTGGCATGAATGTTGCATATAGTAACCCTATTAAATGCTAGTCGCAAGGTCCTTTTGGGTTCTTCTCAATCAACGAATCAACATGCACATGAAATGTTTTGTTGGGTTGATTCAAATAAGCCGACTTTAAGTTTGCCAGGTTTTTTGTATCAGAATTGAAATCTGATAGTCAAGCAGAATCAGTAGAGTGTTTTTCTGTCATCCTTCTTTTATTTGTTCCTCTTAAATTATCAGTTCTACTTTCTGGGAATGTGACTTCATTTTTAGTTTTCATTAAAATGGTTAAGTATGATGATTACACTTTGATTATTTCCTTTCCCTTTTGTCTAAGTGTATGTTTCTTAGTATTATGCGTAGTGGCGTTCACCAGTTCCTCATTCTCTTCTTTCTTTTGCATGTGAAATCTGTCCGGAGTCCAAAATGGACTCTCCCTTCCTTTGCATTTGTTAATGGGCCAATGAGGCCCATTTCACCGAGTCAACCTCAAATTCAAGTCTAGATGGACTACCCCATGGTGTACAGGTTGAAGATAAGGGAAAAAATGGGCCAAAGTCCATAATTCAAAGATATTTTGAGACTTTCAAAGTCTTAAAATTTTTATATATTTTATGGGCCTTGAAGCCCAAATTTGTATTAATACAGGTACAATGGGCCCCAAAACCCAATCGATAGTTTAGGACAGGTGGAAGAAAAGAAAAATGGGCCCCAATCCAGTCCAGGCGAACAGAAACTGGAAATGGGCCTATAATTTCAATTCTCTCTCGATTTTGGGCAAAAGCCTAAGATCTTTCTACTTTCTTTTCTTTCTAGATATTTATGTTTATGTGCTGCTAACTTAGAATTTCTTCTAACTTAGTTAAACTTTCCGGCTAAGTACCAAAACCTGTTTTCTCGACTAATTTTCGATTAATGAACTAATCAAATCATTTCCTTTGACTTATTAAACACAAAATTTTTTAACAAAAGTCCTTTTGTTTCAAAGTTAGTCTTTAAGTTGGTTTTCAAATAGTTCGGACAACCGCAAGTTAGCGGATACCTTAGGTGCTTTAAAATCCTTCCTAAGGTATTAATAGGAACCGCTTACCGAGAATTTCTCAAACTTGAAAGATATTTTCTGTTTTAGATCTTTTAAGTATTTTTGAAGGTTTTCTTAATTTTCCTAAATTAATTAAGTGGCGACTCTCAAAAAATCGAATTTGAAAAACTTTTCTAAGTGTTTGAATTCGAAAAAATTCGCAAAACAGAAATGGCGACTCTGCTGGGGAGTTTGACTAGGTTCTAACCACATATTTGATCTAACTTTATTTGACTAACTATTTGGACTTGTAATAATTAGTATTTTGAATTGCTTTACTTGTTTAATTCTTGTTATAACTGTCATATCATGGCATATCCGCCACTTCTGGCAAATCATTAGGCATTAGGACAAAAGGGCGGTTATGTGGGTTTCTGCACCCGCCCTTCCGTATAAAACCTCAATTTCTTTGAACCGCCAAATGAAGTAGTTGACTCGAGTCGGTCAACAGTCATTTGGTGTGTTACCCCGAAAAGTCCACTTTGGGTTTCTGGTCAATTCGAACCAACTATTCTAGTTAATTAGGATAGAGCGAAACCAAATCCCAAAGGTTTAGGCATTAGCCTAGGACGTCTTAATAGCCCGGGTATATTAAGTCCATTAGACAGACGCCAAATGTGTCAAAAGGGTCTACGACTCGTCGACACCGCATCCAACTATGTGCTATTAGAAAAGACGTATGTGTTGTGTTTGAACTATTGTCCCGGGGGGTGGGGCCTAACAATTTGTTACTTTTGTAGGATGTCGCGATTCTTGAACTTTAGTATGGTGTTGGAAGCCCCGATTGAAATTCACTTATGGCATAGGTCATTAAGCGCAGAGCAAAAGCGTGAAGTGAAAAAGTATCTGGGTCATTTGGTAAGCATAAAGGACATGAAGGCATGGCCGGAGCTGATCCAACTATTGACAGGGTATTGGGATAGAAACAACATGGTGTTTCGTTTTGGAAGTGTGGAAATCACCCCAACAATTGAGGAAATTAGGGATAGCATATCCTCTTGGGCAGATTTCAAAAGGCCTCAAAAAGGCGTTTTGATTCCGAACAAACCATCTACAACAGATATTGCTCAGAACCTTAAGCTGCGTCAAGATCAATGCAATTGGATAGATGCTCCGAGCATTCCATTTCGAGAATTTTACACTCGTTGGGGA
Organism: Capsicum rhomboideum; assembly: GCA_031232105.1. Classification (NCBI taxonomy): domain Eukaryota; kingdom Viridiplantae; phylum Streptophyta; class Magnoliopsida; order Solanales; family Solanaceae; genus Capsicum; species Capsicum rhomboideum. Next base: position 4,441,863 of record CP124710.1, on the reverse strand, counting down.
GAAGGTAGCAGGGGGTTCATATGGTTCCAGAATAAGTTTTACACTTATCGCGAATGGGATGAAACTCGACCCATAGCTTTTGCCATAGCATTTTTGGGACTTATGGTGTTTCCTTTGAACCAAAATCGCACCATCAGCACTCGAATCATTATGGTGGTCCAAACTCTTTTCAAGGGACTGAATGCAAGAGGCTCAATTAGTTATTTCTCTCTAGTTCCGATTATGTTGTCCGACATTTATAGAGCCCTCGGGAGATGCAAAAACAAACATTGCTTCTTTCAAGGTTGCAACTTGATTCTTCAATGGTGGATCCTTAGTCACTTAATGAAATTTAATGGAACTCGAGAACTACCCGAACTAGATGAGGAAAATGAGTTCGATAACCTACCTGAAATGCTCCGTTGGGGTGACATGGGAAACAGGACCAAGATTGGGTGGTCCCAAGTGTTTTGTGAATTAGGAGAAGATAACATTCAGTGGATGCTGGACAGGTTTTTCTCAAAATTCGTGATTACCGAAAGTCAAGGCCTACCTTTTCTTCCTCTACCAGGAATTAGGGGAGTCCATCCATATGCCCCCCAAAGGGTCCTTAGACAGTTTGGGAGGACTCAAACTATTCCTAAGTGTACTTACATGGAGGGTTTCGTCTTCGATTACGATGAGGAGAACAAAGTTCCAAAAGCTGATGCCATTCGCAAAATTTGGAAAGCATGTGTAAAAATGGGGCCAGAAACGGTAGCTGAAGACAGGTTTAACGCAGGGTACGTAGATGGCTACAAAGAGTGGTTAAAAAGGGACATCCAAGGCATGGATATTTCTTGGCCAACAACTAACTCCAGATCCAAAGTTCACGAACAGTTCCAGAATCTACAGGAAGAAATGGTTAGGCGTGAACAAGAACTTCGGAAAAAGCAAGAAGAAGATAGTCATACCATTGAAGAGTATCGTCGCACTATAGACATCTTGAGTCAGAAATTTGAGGGTATGAGAACAGAGGTGGAAAATAAAGCCGCTAATATGTTGCAAAAATACCATGGCTTTCCTCAGGTGCCAACAGAACACAGAATGCTCAAAGCAGAAATAGAGTATTGGATCGCTCAGTATACATTTGGAGAGATCGCGAAGAAATACAAAAAAGGGCAAATGGAGAGGGATCATCTTCAGGACCGCACTAGTAAGTCGCCCCTGCGTGGGTTTATTTTTATGTATTTGCTATTTTTCCTAAAATGCCCCTGCGTGGTTTTATTTCTATGTATTTACTATTTTTCCTAAAGTACCCCTGCGTGGGATTGTCCTATTTTGCCCCTGCGTGGGCTCCTTTTATTTCCTATTGTCTTTAAATATGAACCCCTTTGTCAGCTGGCTTTGTATCCCCTTTTTGGTAAAGTTTTGGTTCTTACCTATATATATATATATATATATATATATTGGGGGCAATAGAACGGTCCTAAAACAACACATACGTCTTTTCGAACGAACGCTAGGCCCACCTTTGGCTCAAAAGGTCCCTTCGAATAGGACGCGCTCTTTATTAATTGTTTGTGTAATATAACTGTCTTATGTGCTCCTATGTGTTATGTTGATTCGAATCAAAGGTGAATTGATCCAATTCCATGCTTATAGAGACCATTTAGGCAGAAATATACAACCACTACACGAAAGTCCGACCAAAATGCTCTAAGTCTTCCAAAGTCTCCCAGAAAAAATCCTAAAGAGTCATCTCTCATACTTTCAGGAAGGTTTGACTGAAGAGATGGATATGGAAATGGATTAGACAAGAAGAAGAATTGCGTCAATTCAACAAGAGATCGATGAGCTCCATAGGAAGAGGGAGGAAATCCGTCGTCAGACAGAAGTAGCTTTGGCAAAAGACAAGGAGTTGAATAGACAGACTGCTGAGGTCAAGGCAAGGATTGCTGAAATAGATCAAGCGTTGAATGAAGGAAAGCCAAAAAGGAATTTCGCCGAAGAAGTCAAGCGGATGGTGTCGGAATTTGAGGCGTACCAAAGTAAGGCTCTTGGAAATCCCGATAAGCTTGTACTAGAGGTAGGAAGGTAGTCAGAAAATATAGAGGAAATAATTTGTCCTACAGGAGAAAAGGGGCAAGTCACACTCAAGGTAGGTGCTAGAAACTACCTGAGGGAATCAGAAGTTGTACAAGTCTCAGAAATTTATCAGTTATTGCTAGCCATGGGAACTTTATCCCCGATCAAGACCCAAGGACCTAAGTGTGATCCCCGGGATGAGCATAAGAAGTGCGCTTATCACCTTCTCCAAAAAGGACATACCACAGATGGATGTCGTGTGCTGAAAGCTAAGATATGTGATATGATCAATAGTGGGAAGATTGCTCACTTATATGGACCACATGCTATGCTAATATGTGATATGATCAAGCCAGGAACTCCTATTACCAGCGGTGTTTCAATTCGTCGTGTGGACTTTACGACTTTCAAGGACAACTATGAAGACATCTATGTCAAGTTGGTTCAGGCACAAATCTTACATCCAAAGAAGGCAAATGAAAGGAAGAATTTGGCAAAATGGAGGAAGAATGATGACTCCTGCATCTATCACAATGGAACGAAAAGGCACAACATTGAAAAATGTCGAGATTTTCGCTTCGAGCTGGAGCACCTCATCAAGGTTGGGATGATATGTTTGGAGTTTGATCCCGATCATCCATAGAAGCGAAAGAGGTCAAAAAGAACAGAGGCACTCTTTATCCGGAATCAAGCTTTAAACGTAGCAAGTTTTTAGTTTCCTTGTATTTACTTTTCCCTAAATGAAGTTTAGTGAATGTAATGAAAACAATCCTTGTTACAACCATTCGAACTACGTAGGGCCTGATTTCTCCTTCGTGAGATACGTAGGCAGCCTTTCGGCCCGGCCCCTATCTTCAAAAACTCTATTATCCCTCACCTCGGCGAAAGAAGGCAAGATGAAGAGTCGAACCTTCCTGATAAATTCTACTCAACCAAATCAATGGACAAAATCCTGTTTATTGAAACTTTTGAGTCATTATGGATCAATTCACCCGCGATAAGAAACAACTCTATGTGTTCTTTGCCTATGTGATTATCTTGCATTGTTTGTTACTAGCGGGATCTAACACATCTGCCTTTGAGTTGTTTTTACTTTGCAGATAATAGAAACTACTCCGTGTTGTCATAAGCTGGCTGAACATCCTTACTTCACCCGATCAAAAGCTCACAAAGTTCCATCCCCTAGCCATCATTCAAAAATGACTGGAAGCGACGAGGATAATGCATTGGCCATCAGGGGCAATATCATAGCAGAACAGAGTGAGATGATTTCTAAACTCGCGAGGAAACTAGAAATGCTTCAAGAAGAGGTGAATCGTACTAGGGACCTGGCTAATTTAGCCATCACTACTAATGCTCCTGTCCCAGGAAAGCACGGTCCTCCACTCCAAATCCCTCCTCTCAACACACCTGACCTCGGGAATCATCCGAACAACATTTCATCCGCTTTCGCCTCTCAACTTCCCACAGACCCAATCGCCAATAATCCATCGGTTCACCAAACTCACACTCCACCCATTCAAAACACCAATCGAGACAATAACCCAGACGCTTACCATCCACAAAATCCTTCCCTAACTCCACAAATCCATCCTCAAATCCCACCGAACCACTCTCAAACACCACCAAACACCTTTAACCCCCAAAATGTCCTCCCTGCCTACGACCCCACTGCCGTTCGTCCTCAAAATCACGCTTCAGCATACCAAAACCCTTCCGCCACTATCCCAAATCCATCTCACATCCGACCTATACCCCCAACTGCTTTTCATGTCGTCACATCTCCTGATCTCTACAACCCTTTTCCTAATCCCGAGGTAGACCATTATGAGGAGAAAGAGAAAGAATGGAGGATCGAGCATGAAAAGGAAATGCTTGCAATGAAGGAAGAGATTATAAGGATCAAAGAGTATCATGGAGCAGGGGATAATGATGGCCTTGGTTATGATGATTTGTGTGTCCACCCCGGTGTAGACCTACCAGAAGGATACAAGGTCCCAAAATTTGAAACATTCGGTAGTACTGGAAATCCCATGGCTCACTTAAGGAGATACTGTGATCAAATGGTTGCAATCGGAAGGAACGAGGCATTGCTAATGCATCTATTTAGCCAAAGCTTAAGCGACGAGGCTCTGGATTGGTTTACGTCCCAAGAACTGAGAAAATGGTCCGTCTGGAAGGCTCTGGCCAAAGACTTTATCGACAGGTTAGCATACAATGTAGAGATAGTTCTTGACCGACATTCACTGAATAGGATTAAGCAAAAGAGCGGCGAATACTTTCGAGACTATGCCTATTGCTGGAGAAAAGAAGTCGCTAAGGTGCAACCTCCTATGACTGAGGAAGAAATGGTAGCGGTATTTTCTCGTGCTCAAGAAGGAGAGTTTTACACTAGAATAGTGTCTGCAGTTCGGGCAACCTTTGCAGATTTGGTGAAGATCGGTGAATCACTCGAAGAAGGGATTCGAACTAGAAAAATTATCCAGACTCTAACATCGGCTGGGTCCTCGGGGTTCCCTAGAAAGAAAAGAGAAGATATGAATGCGGTGTCCGCTGATTCTATTGCTAATTTGAAAAGGAGATTCAGACCCAGGAATACTCTTTCTTCTCCGCCACCCCCGAGTCCTCAATCTGTATTCTACGCTCAACCCCAATACCAAGCTCCACAGCCAAATATCTTACCTCAATATCAAGCTCCACAGCCAAATATCTTACCTCAATATCAAGCTCCACAGCCAAATATCTTACCTCAATACCAAGCTCCACAACCAAATGTCCTACCTCAATACCAAGCTCCACAACCAAATGTCCTACCACAATATCAAGCTCCATTGCCAAACTATCAGCCTAATGTCCAAACCACCACCCCAAATCACCAAGCTAACATCCACGTAGCTCCAAATTATCATCAAGTACCACCTCCTGTTAATCAAAATAACCTTCCTCGTCCAAACCTTGAAAAGAAACCTCCTCGAAGTTTCACGCCGCTGGCTGAAAGTCGCACTCAGCTTTTTGAAAGATTAAGAATAGCCGATTATCTCCAGCCTGTCCAACCAAAGCCTACTAATACTAATTCCCGATTCTATCATGCTGATCAAAACTGTGCCTATCATTCTGGAGGAGTCAGCCACAGTATCGAAGATTGCATTAATTTGAAACATAAGATCCAGGACCTGATCGATCATAAAGTCATTACTCTTCAAACACCAGCTCCAAATGTCAATAGTAATCCGTTGCCTAACCATGGAGGGGCTACGGTTAACATGATCGAAATAGAGATGAATGGGCAGTTAGTAAGACTATCACTAAAGTTGATTCCGAAAAGCCTAAGAGGACGGAAGGGGTAGAGAAGATAGAGAAGGCCGTGGCTACCTTAAGTGTTAATGAAAGGCCCCCATTTGTGGTAATGACCGCCCCGACTCAGGCATATGTCCCACCACTGCCTAGAAAGGAGTTTATTATAGAGACTGCTGCCGCTCATGGGATGACTCGGTCCGGAAGGTGCTACATTCCTGAGAATTTAGCCAACGACTCTTACAAAAAGGATTCACAGAAAAGTCCAATTACTGAGGGAGAAGCCGAAGAGTTTTGGAGGCGAATGCAACCAAAAAAATATTCTATTGTTAAGCATTTGGAAAAGACTCCAGCACAGATATCCATGTGGGCATTACTAATGAGTTCCCAATACCACCGACAAACGTTGTTGAAGGTCCTAGATGAAGCCTATGTGCCCGTTGGTATGAGTGTTGAAAATCTGGCCGCAATGATAGGTAACGTTGTGGGAAGTCATCGCATATCATTCAATGAAGAAGAGTTACCTTTTGAAGGAATAATGTATAACAAAGCGTTGCACATCTCTGTTATTTGTCGTGACTATGTGATTAATCGGGTTCTGATAGATAACGGATCTGGTCTGAACATTTGCCCCCTTTCCACATTGGCTCAAATGGGTTACGATTTGGGAAAGGTCCGTCAAAGCCATGTTAATGTGCGAGCTTTCGATGGAGGACAGAGGGACACTATAGGCGAAGTTGATTTGTACATCCAAATGGGACCCGCCGAGTTCAAGACTAAATTTCATGTTATGGATATTAATCCTAGTTACAATCTGTTCCTCGGGAGACCGTGGCTCCATGGTGCAAAAGCGGTTTCATCACCTCTTCATCAATTATTGAAATTCATCTGGGATGGCCACGAGGTGGTCATTCAGGGCGAAGGGAGTCACTTGAGCCACCCTAATGGTTATGTACCTGTGATTGAAGATATTCCAAAGGGCAGTAATTTTTATACGGTGGAAATCGTGAACGCTGCTGAAGAGGACCTAACATGCCAGCCTCACATGCCTTCTATCTATAAGATGATGGCAACTGTGATGCTAAGAAATGGATTTGAGCCTGGTCGAGGCCTAGGAAAGAACTTGGAGGGTATCATTGAGCCGATCGTAATTCCAGAAAAAACTTTCAAATATGGACTAGGATACAAGCCGACAAAGGAAGATGAGAATGAGAAAAGGACAATAATGAGTCTGCCCAAGCCATTGCCATTGCTATACCAGTTGTTTCCTGTACGCGAGATGCCGATGGATGATGGTCTGGGAGATGGGATAGGAATTCTGTTCGAAGATTGCAATGCTATAATAGAAGATTTCCCAGAGACTAGTGGAGTGAGGAAAGCTGCACCTGGAGAAACTTTGAAAAATTGGACATCCACTCCGCTCCTGACTCCTCGCCCTCTGTGGTAGATGAAAGGGCAAATTTCTAGTTTTTGAAAATCGGTGATGATCCGGAGGAGGCCCCGCGATCCACCCTTTTATCTTTCAAATCCTCTTTTCGCATGTTTACTGCTTTCAAAAAGGCATGGGCCTATACTCGTGCAGGTCATGAGCCATAGTTTGTAAATATCTCCCAAGTTTCAATGAAAAGGCCTCCCTTTATCTAGAAAAACTATTTTTTGAGTAATGTTATTTCTATTTTCCTATTTTTGTGTTATCTTGCTATTATCTGACTTGGTTTGTTTGTTTCTTTCAGTAATAATAACTTAAAACCTGCCAATATCATGTCATGTCAAGAGCTAAATGAACACAGTGATCTGAATGACAATGAATGGGAAAGCTATGATGAGGAACAGCTAACAGAGGATTTGGAAGAATTTGAAAACCGCGAGAAGCCTAACCTGGAAGAAACTGAAGTGGTCAATCTAGGGGGCCATGATGAAGTTAAGGAAACAAGAATCAGTGTTCACCTGACGAAAGCACAGAAAAAAGAACTCATACGCTTGTTAAGAGAATACATCGATGTATTTGCTTGGTCCTATGATGACATGCCAGGATTGAGCACCAACATCGTGTCACATAAGTTGCCAATCAATCCAGAGTTTGATCCAGTAAAGCAAAAAATGCGAAAATTCAAGCCAGATTTAAGTTTAAGAATTAAAGAAGAAGTGACAAAGCAAATCCAGTCTAAAGTTGTGGAGGTCACAAAGTATCCAACCTGGCTAGCCAATATTGTTCCGGTGCCAAAGAAGGACGGGAAAATCAGGATTTGCGTTGATTATAGAGACTTGAACAGGGCAAGTCCTAAAGATAATTTCCCTCTACCCAACATTCACATTCTCATCGACAACTGCGCGAAGCATGAAATGCAGTCTATCGTGGATTGTTTTGCCGGGTATCATCAGATCTTAATGGATGAGGAAGACGCAGAAAAAACGGCCTTCATCACGCCCTGGGGTGTTTATCACTACAGGGTAATGCCGTTTGGTCTAAAAAATGCTGGTGCAACATACATGAGGGCTATGACAACAATCTTTCATGATATGATCCACAAGGAAATTGAGGTGTACGTGGATGATATAATCATCAAATCCCGCGAGAATTCGGATCATTTGACACACCTGAGAAAATTCTTTGATCGATTGAGAAAGTATAACTTGAAGTTAAATCTCGCCAAGTGTGCTTTTGGTGTGCCAGCCGGAAAGCTATTGGGATTTATAGTCAGTAGGAGAGGCATCGAACTCGACCCTTCCAAGATCAAGACAATTCAGGAGTTGCCCCCACCGAGAACTAAGAAAGAAGTCATGAGTTTCTTGGGACGTTTGAATTATATTAGCAGGTTCATTGCCCAGTCAACTGTCATATGTGAGCCAATCCATAAGATGTTGAAGAAGGATGCATTGAACGAGTGGACAGAAGAGTGCCAAAAGGCTTTTGATAGGATCAAAGATTATTTATCCGCCCCGCCCGTTTTGGTTCCACCAAGAGAAGGAAGTCCGTTATTGTTATATTTGTCAGTCTCAAAAAATATTTTTGGATGCGTCCTCGGGCAACACGATGAAACCGGCAAGAAAGAGAAGGCGATCTATTACTTGAGTAAGAAGTTCACTCCGTACGAGGCTCGCTACACCTTGGTTGAGAGGACGTGTTGTGCTTTGACTTGGGTTGCCCAGAAGCTGAGACATTACTTATCTTCGTATACAACATATCTCATTTCCAGAATGGACCCGTTGAAATATATATTTCAGAAAGCCATGCCTACAGGGAAGTTGGCCAAATGGCAGATGTTGTTAAGTGAGTTTGACATTGTGTATGTGACCCAAAAGGCAATCAAGGGACAAGCCCTAGCAGATCATCTAGCTGAAAATCCAGTTGACAATGAATATGAGCCACTCCGTACTTACTTCCCGGATGAAGAATTTTTGTTCGTAGGAGAAGACATAGCTGAAGCATACCCCGGATGGAGGATGTTCTTTGATGGAGCGGTCAATTTCAAAGGTTCAGGAATTGGAGCGGTTTTAGTGTCAGAAACAGGTCAGCATTACCCAGTAACTGCCAAGCAACGTTTCCCTTGCACCAACAACATGGCTGAGTATGAAGCTTGCATCCTAGGCCTCGATTTAGCACTTGATATGGGTGTTCGAGAATTATTAGTCATTGGAGATTCAGATCTGTTGATTCACCAAGTGCGAGGAGATTGGGCTGTGAAGAATTCCAAAATCACCCCTTACGTAGAGCTAGTACAGGATCTATGCAAAAGATTCAAGAAGATTGACTTCAGACATATCCCGAGAATACAAAACGAGTTTGCTGATGCTTTAGCTACTATATCCTCCATGATTCAACACCCAGATAGAAGTTACATTGATCCTCTGGAAATAAGTTTGAGGGAGAAACCAGTACACTATGCACAAGTTGAAGCAGAGGCCGATGGAAAACCATGGTACTTCGATATCAAGAGGTATTTAGAGTCTGGGGCATACCCCGAAGATGCCAGTAACATTCAGAAAAAGACAATCCGACGTTTGACGAAGAGTTATTTCCCAAGCGGGGAAATCCTATTCAGGAGGACCCCAAATTTAGGATTTCTAAGATGTGTTGATGCCGCAGAAGCCACAAAATTACTAGAAGAAATACATGCTGGAGTTTGTGGACCTCATATGAACGGATTCGCTCTCTCTAGAAAAATTTTGAGGACGGGTTATTTTTGGATGACTATGGAGAATGACTGCAACAAGTACGTACAAAAATGCCCAAAGTGCCAGATACACGGACACTTGATTCGGATGCCTCCACATGAACTCTACACAATGAGTTCACCATGGCCATTCGTAGCATGGGGCATGGATGTCATTGGTCCGATAGAGCCGACAGTATCGAATGGACATAGATTCATCTTAGTTGCTATTGACTACTTCACAAAATGGGTGGAAGCTATCTCATACAAAGTTGTGACCAAGAAAGTCGTTACAGATTTTGTCAGGAACAACTTGATTTGCCGATTTGGAATACCAGAATCAATTATTACAGATAATGAAGCTAACCTGAATAGTCACTTGATGAAAGAAATTTGTGAAAGGTTCAAAATCACTCATCGAAATTCGACCGCGTATCGTCTGCAAATGAATGGAGCTGTAGAAGCTGCCAACAAGAACATCAAGAGGATATTGAGGAAAATGATTGAGAACAACAGATCTTGGCACGAGATGTTGCCTTATGCTTTGTTAGGATACCGTATGACAGTCAAGACTTCGACTGGGGCAACTCCATATCTATTGGTTTATGGAACTGAAGCCGTGATACCTGCCGAGGTAGAGATACCTTCCTTGAAGATTATTCAAGAGGCTAAACTAAGTAACGAAGAATGGGTTCGTGCTAGATGTGAACAACTCATGCTAATTGATGAAAAGCGAATGGAGGCGGTATGCCATGGTCAACTATACAAACAACGGATGATGCGTTCCTTCAACAGGAAAGTGAGAACTCGTACGTTTGAAGTAGGACAATTGGTTCTCAAACGCATATTTCCCCATCAAAAAGAATACAAAGGCAAGTTTGCTCCAAACTGGCAAGGACCATATGTGGTACGTAAAGTGCTATCTGGAGGGGCCCTAATCCTGCTCGAGATGGATGGTCAAGATTGGACCAAGCCAATCAACTCCGATACGGTGAAGAGATACTACGTCTGAAGATAGTCTCTTCTCTATGTGTCCTTTCCTTATAATCGTACTTTTCTTAGTGTAATTGTTTTATGCTTTGTAGTAGCTTAAATATCCATTCCCTTTTATGTACGAACTACGTTTGACCTGAATTCTCAAAAATGAGATACGTAGGTGGCCTATGTCGGCTTCGGTCAACCCCTTAGGAAAATCTATCTTTCCCTTTTATGTATGAACTACGTGATGACCTGAATTCTCAAGAATGAGATACGTAGGCGGCCTATGTTGGCTTCGGTCAACCCTTTAGATTTTTCTATATTTCCCTAGCGTAGTCCTGAACTACGTTTGACCTGATTCTTGCTTCAACGGGATACGTAGGCGCCCCAACGGCTCGGTCATATCACCCCAAGAAATGGAAACTGGGGAAGAATTTTTGAGAAGGAATCTCAAAAATTCCAAAGAAGAAGATCATTCTTATGGAAAAAGAATGAATACCAACAAAGATTCTGGGAGAAAGTCTCGAAATTCCCCAAAAGTCGAGATCATCTCAAATAGTATCTAACTGGGGCAGAAATTTTGAGGAAATCCTCAAAATTTCCACTAATAATTTGGAACAACTTCCAAATTCCCCAACACCGAGAGCTCAAGTCAACCTCAGAAATCACTTGTTGTGATATAGCACAAATAGCCTAAATCCCCAGCTATGACAAGCTTCTGCAAATTATGCTATTAAACTCCCCCAACAATAACAATGAGTTTCCAGGGATCCTTCATTAGATGTTAGACATGGACAGAACTCAAGTGGAAAACGTTCGTTGAGCTAGCACATGACATGAATGGCAGAGACTTTCTAAAAAGTTTTGTATAAATTTTTCAAAACTAAGTTTTTCTAAACCCAAACTATTTTGAAAATCTATACATATTTTCTTCTTGACTAGTTTTTCCTTGCATCTATTTGAACGGGGAGTCAGGGCGGAAGTCCAAACATGACGGAGCACACGAAAGATAGCAAGGAGCGAACCAGAGATCTAAGGAGGTCAACGCGGAGTAGTTTCACCCAAAACTAACAATTTTTCTCTGGATGCAGGGATCACCGTACATAAATAGGGTCTCTTTCAAATACCCTGAGCAAATCAAGAATCGCACCAAAAGCACATAATGCTCGAGAACGGTATTCTTGGACAGCTCCAAAGATGGGTTGAATAACTCATTCAGGATCAAGGGCCTCTTGATTTGTCTATCCGACTTCAAAAGATGTGGATGTCAAACAAAAGCGTCTTATCTTTGTTATGAATATTTTATTCAAGACTTTTCCTAATAATAGTCGCTAGCAAAAACGACTCTGTATCTACTAAATGGTTGCCTTGAGTGCAGGTATACTCAAAAGAGTCGGCATAACGGAACGATCAAAGAGATCACCTGACAAGAAGAGTAGAGACATCCTCCTCCAATCCGTCATGGGTCAAAATGAACATATAATGTTCGAAAGTGGTATTTATAGTTGTCCCCAGAAATGGGCTTAACCATTTACTTATCTTCAAAATGATTTTTGGCAAACAAAATCATTTATATTGTGAATGCTCTCTTTAAAGCTTTCCCATAATTTGACTATAGTCGCTAGCAAAAGCGACATTGTGTCTACTAATTGTCTATCTTAAGCGCAGGTACATTCAAAGGAATCAACACATCAACCGAATAGCCTAAAGGCCATCTTATTACGTCAAAGATGAAAAGTCTGACGCTGGTCAATGCCAAAGGAGGAGGATGGGGATCGTCGAAGAATTTATCTTATTGCATCCCATTACATCCTATTGCATCATATTACATCCCAATGCATTCCATTGCACCATATCGCATTGCATTCCATTGCATCATAGTGCATCATATTACATCTCATTGCATTCCATTGCATCATAGTGCATCATATTACATCTCATTGCATTCCATTGCACCATATCGCATTGCATTCCATTGCACCATATTGCATCATATTACATCCCATCACATTCCATTACACCATATTGCATCATATTACATCCCATAACATTTCATTGCATCATATTACATCCCATTGCATTCCATTGCACCATATCGCATTGCATTCCATTGCACCATATGGCATTGCATTCTATTGTATCATATTGTATCATGTTGCATCCCATCATATTGTGTCAACTAACATTTAATTGTGTTTCATTATATGTCATCTTAGCTTATTGCAGGACATTTCATTTCATTGCCGAGAGGGCCATGCCAAGAGGGCCATTTCATTTCATGCCAAGAGGGCCATTTCATTTTGTTGCCGAGAGGGCCATTTCATGTCATTGTCGAGAGGGCCATTTCATGTCATTGCCAAGAGGACCATTCCATTCCATTGCCGAGAGGGACATGCCGAGAGGGCCATCATATCATTCAAACAAGTCTCCATAATCGCTCACCACGCAAGACGATAGAGTCTAGTTTTGGAAGATGCTTTGGAGCACCTATATCCGTTAACCACGCGAAGATAACATAATCTAGCGTTGAGGATATCTCATTATTTTATATATCTGTTGACATGCAAGAGGTGATATAACCCAGCGTCGAGGATATCTCAGCATATTTATATCAACATATCCAAGTTAAAGAAGTACATGATCCAAAGGGACGTCCTTAAGTCGTTATCCAAAGACGGACAACAAGCTGGACTTCCTAAAATTTGACAATCTGAAAGTCATCTCTTATCCAAGGTCGGATAATGTGCAGGATCACCCAGAAGACCGCCAGCTCAAAGGATATCTATAAGTCGCCTCATATCCAACATCGAATAAGGCGCTAGATTACCCAAAGACTGACGATTTAAGGGATATCTATAAGTCGTATCGATACTAAGGATGCGCGGGACTTACCCGAGATCATATGCAAAAGAGCATTATCGACAGCCGAGAAGGTTATCGCATTAAACACAAAACCATATTGGTAGCCGAGAAGGTTATCAAACAAAAGATCAAGCGGTTGTAGGGACCGTTCTATACAAAGTGTCGTCGGTGTCCAAGAGGGCCACCCCACTTTGAAGATATTTCAATCGCAAAAATTCATTTATTCAACAACCAAGAGGGTTGATTATATCTATTATTGCAAAGAATTGTTGTTCTCCAAAGTAGGTATATGAGAGGATGACATCACTTTTCAGATAATAACTCACGTGGAGATATGGTAAGAGGCTATATACCCCTTCGTGAATTGTGTTGATCACTAACAATTTTTGTTTGAGATATTGTCGAGAGCATCCGAGAGGATGAAAATCTCAAACCAAAACCACAGGTGCGGGCAACTCCAAAAAGGACGCAGCACAACGTGGAACTTTTTCTTAGCAGCAAACCGGGACGTAGTCCGGAGAGGGACGCCAAACTCTTTGGACGCGAGCTAAAGGACGATTGCCACCACCATCAAACCACACCCCTATCAGAAGGCATGTGGGTATTTTGGGATATTTAGTTTCAATTTCACCTCCGGGATATTTCTAAACTCATCCTGGAGGTAACTTTCTCTTCGTTTCAAATCCGAGTGACAACACACCTAGAGCTTTGGAAATTATGTACGGGTAAGTTCTTCTCTATGAATGTAAAAAAAAAAAAAAAAAAAACTCCACATTCATGGTTAAGAGGTTACAAGCCTCTCTTTTCCATAGCTCAAATCACTTGTTACTCATCCCGAGCCAAAGATTTGTCTAAAATAAAAGACTATCTTTTCTATCGATCGAGTCGAACTACAAGCAGTCTGATTTCCTAAATATCAGGAATATGTAGGCTGGGCTCTTTGTTGAAAACTCGACTGCATTCCAACTTCCCCCCAATATCCTCTTATTCCCCAGCATTCTGGTTTCACCAAAAATTCAAAACCAGGATAGCTTGCTAATTCTTTCAAAATCGTGCTTAAAAATTAAGCTTTATGAACTACAAGTGGCCTGAATTCTCATGTAACCTGAGATATGTAGGAAACTCGATACCTGGGTCCGGCCATAACTCCTTGAAATTCGTGCAAAAACCAACCTTTTTCAAGAAATAAATTTGTGGTCGGACAAAATTAGGAACGTCAAACTCCTTTTGCCCAGGGTTGCTTGCATTCACCCTATCCAAAGGGAGGGGGCAGTTGTTGACACCTAATTTTTGCCCTTCCCGACTAAATTTAATTCTGAGTTTCTTCGGTTTTAAATAAAATTGAGATATTTATTTTATCCGGACAAATGCTTTCTAAAATATCTATTTGAGTTAAATATTGTCAATTGAGTGACGAATTATACACTTTTGTACTCATGTATGCGAGATCGTATAATTTTCGTTACTTAAATAATTATTTTATCAAAATTAGATTTTATCAAGAACTATTGGGAATTAGTTCAAATAGGAGAAATCTTGATTTAACATATAAATTGTTCTTAAAAGTGAATTATCCGGAAGATATTTATTTTATTTTAATAAACCAAGAAGCTTAGGATTAAATCGGTTATTAGTTTGTATCGAACTTTGATTTAATTTAGCCAAATTTATTAAATTTGGTCATAATTGAAATCAAATTGGCCATAATTGCAATGCAATTGGCCAATTGATTTTTAGTTTGGCCTAAATTTAAATGAAATTGACTAAGTGTTAATCTAATTAGGCTATTTATTAAATGGCCTAATTCCTAATATCTACCCTTTACCAAATTTCTACCCAACAATTAACTTTAATTCCTAATATCTACCCAAGCCCAACAACAAATCAGCCACCCCAGCCCAAACCCGCGAACCGACCCGGCCCACCAACACCTTATAACCCCTCAATCCATCTTCTCCACCCCCATACCAACAACAAACAACATTCAGCAGCAGCTTCCAAACAACATCTTCACCTACTCCAAACGACAACCCCAAAATCTCAACGACGACGTTCCAAGTTTCAACTTCATACCGTACAACTTCATGTGCCTAGCACGGGATTCGTACTCCCAGAAGCTTCTAGAAATCGCCCTAGGTGGCAATAGACGTTATTTTTCAAAATTCCAAAAGGATATTCCTTAAGAATTGCGGAATTCGTACTACGAAGGTACACATTCGTTCAATCTTGATTGGATGTGGGAAAGAGTTTGGAATTTTCTTAAAATCCATGAAATTCGTTATAACCCAAACCGTCCAAATCAGTACAGGGGTGAGGTGTAAATCTCTATCCTTATCCCGTATTTGAAATCTCTCAGACCAAAATCCCGAAATTACCCCCCATTTCTTTGTTCCCACATCGATCGGGAACCCCAAAAATCAACCCTCACCTCCTCTATATATACTCTACTATTGAGAGCCAAAGGGCCAAGTCTCAAGAGTTGGAAAAACTTTTGAGAAAAAAGAGTTTTGATATCACACACACAAAAAAAGGGGTTGAAAAAGCTCTCGAGTGAAAAAGTTGTTTTCGAAAAAGGGTCTTTGGTTAAATCCCGATCGGAATTCTTGTAAGACTCCTTTAAGCTTAGAATTCTGATAACACGTGGGTATTCCGGTGGTGGTAGAGACATTCCGACAAAGTTCGAGTCCCGTTTTGCTGCTCCGAAAGAGGTAAACTCCTCGTCTCTTTTCTCTTTTATAATATCTTTTTTCTGTTTTGGTATAGTAATGATAGTAGTATTTTTCTTGCTGTACGGTGGGATTGCTTGCTGTAGAAGGCTTTTTGAAAGCCATAGGTTTCTTATTTTTTATGTGATATTTCTCGTTATGTTTGATTTTGGCATTTTGGTTTTAGTTCTTTAGGCTTATCCTTTTATTTTATTTTGCAAATTCTTGCGATGATTAACACGACAGTTTTCCTTCATGGTTTCTTCTTGTGTTGTTATCTTGTGGGTAAATCTCATTGTTAGCATAAAAAAATCAAATCGGGTTTGCTTTATCTTGTTCTATTTGAAAAAAAAAATCTCTTCGTTTTCCTCTTGTTTGATGTCTAGTCTATGGAGTTATTATGAAAATCCCAAGCCCTCGAATCCCTTTTGTTCGCGTATGATGCTATTAGACAAGTCAGGTCCTCCCTTTCAGGCATAATTTTTTTTTTATCCTGTCTATTTTAGAGTTATCACTGGTTAGATTTCCTCGTGTTAGTAATATGCTGGACTCGTATTCAGGTGTTGTCTGAATCTGAAATTTGGCTTTGTCTCTGCCCATTTCAGTTTTACTTAAATAAAAATTTCTAGTTCACCTGTCCACATCGATTAGTATGATTGTTTGCTAAACATCTGTCTTTTTTTCGTGGTCTGATTTTTGCTCATGATGCCTAAAACTCCTATAGTTTTGTAAGGCTATTTCCAGAGAAATGTTTGTTTTCAATAATATAAAAGGGGATCTATCAAATGATGCTCGTTTGTATCGCTGCTTGGACCTGTTTAGAATTTTTTGCTCCATTGGTGTTGATCTTCTCCTTGCATCTACCTGTTGGCATGAATGTTGCATATAGTAACCCTATTAAATGCTAGTCGCAAGGTCCTTTTGGGTTCTTCTCAATCAACGAATCAACATGCACATGAAATGTTTTGTTGGGTTGATTCAAATAAGCCGACTTTAAGTTTGCCAGGTTTTTTGTATCAGAATTGAAATCTGATAGTCAAGCAGAATCAGTAGAGTGTTTTCCTGTCATCCTTCTTTTATTTGTTCCTCTTAAATTATCAGTTCTACTTTCTGGGAATGTGACTTCATTTTTAGTTTTCATTAAAATGGTTAAGTATGATGATTACACTTTGATTATTTCCTTTCCCTTTTGTCTAAGTGTATGTTTCTTAGTATTATGCGTAGTGGCATTCACCAGTTCCTCATTCTCTTCTTTCTTTTGCATGTGAAATCTGTCCGGAGTCCAAAATGGACTCTCCCTTCCTTTGCATTTGTTAATGGGCCAATGAGGCCCATTTCACCGAGTCAACCTCAAATTCAAGTCTAGATGGACTACCCCATGGTGTACAGGTTGAAGATAAGGGAAAAAATGGGCCAAAGTCCATAATTCAAAGATATTTTGAGACTTTCAAAGTCTTAAAATTTTTATATATTTTATGGGCCTTGAAGCCCAAATTTGTATTAATACAGGTACAATGGGCCCCAAAACCCAATCGATAGTTTAGGACAGGTGGAAGAAAAGAAAAATGGCCCCCAATCCAGTCCAGGCGAACAGAAACTGGAAATGGGCCTATAATTTCAATTCTCTCTCGATTTTGGGCAAAAGCCTAAGATCTTTCTACTTTCTTTTCTTTCTAGATATTTATGTTTATGTGCTGCTAACTTAGAATTTCTTCTAACTTAGTTAAACTTTCCGGCTAAGTACCAAAACCTGTTTTCTCGACTAATTTTCGATTAATGAACTAATCAAATCATTTCCTTTGACTTATTAAACACAAAATTTTTTAACAAAAGTCCTTTTGTTTCAAAGTTAGTCTTTAAGTTGGTTTTCAAATAGTTCGGACAACCGCAAGTTAGCGGATACCTTAGGTGCTTTAAAATCCTTCCTAAGGTATTAATAGGAACCGCTTACCGAGAATTTCTCAAACTTGAAAGATATTTTCTGTTTTAGATCTTTTAAGTATTTTTGAAGGTTTTCTTAATTTTCCTAAATTAATTAAGTGGCGACTCTCAGAAAATCGAATTTGAAAAACTTTTCTAAGTGTTTGAATTCGAAAAAATTCGCAAAACAGTGTCATTGGTGAAACACTTGATATCGGACCTAATATGTGTGATTAGACCTTTGTAGAAGGTGTCTTGTGATTTTCGTGAAGCATTTGTGGGGTTCAAAATGAGGCTAAGAGGACCTCCAAACAAAGGATATTAAAGTTAATAAGTAAGTTAAAGAATAGGACTTGAAGTATCTAACCAAACCCGCGAAGAAAAGTCGAAAAACAAAATTTTCAAAAAAATTAAGGCTGGGGCGCGCCAGAGGGCATGCCAGGCCGCTCTGGGCCAAAATTTTTAGCCCAGAGGCAGCAAGTTGGCGCGCCCCAGGGCGTGCCAGGGTGGTTTTGCCCATTTTTCAAAAGTTGGAATTTCTCTAAGTCCCAAGGGTGCCCGGGGACGTACCGAGCCGATTTTTGCCACGTTTCTTTTACAACCATGAGCATATGCCGAACCTGACAGGGGGTAGCCCTAAGGGCCGAACCTGCTATATATATATATATTGACGGATGCATATTGACGGTTGCATTGCATATTGACGGTTGCATTGCATGTTGACTGTTGCATACTAACGGTTATACATTATTGACAATTATCTATTGACGGTTCTAACTGTTAACGGTAACGGGCATAAAGGCAAATGGAGTAATGAACATAAAGTACCTATTTCCACACATACTAAACGATGATTGATCCACATTGACTATTCTCTTGAAATCAAGTTCATTGAGGTGGTTAGGTTTCATGAAGTTTCTTATAGCCTTGCATACTCAGTACATTCTTCGTACTGACCCCTTTTGGGGGAACTTACTTTATTTGCTGCAGGCACAGGTGTTAGTAGACCTCCACAGTAGGCTACGAGTCATCCGCGGATCATTGGTGAGCTCCCAGTTGGTTCGGGGCTTTCCGAGTCACATGTGTATATTGATTTGGTTTTGTAATTATTGTATAAAGTGGGGACTTGTCCCGACTACAGGTTGTTGTGTTCATGTATCGGTTAGAGGCTTTGTAGACATATGTGGGAAGGTGAATGTAAGAGATGTGTATTCTGTTTGACTTGATGGCCCTAACGGCCAAGTTTCATATATTGTATACATTTTCCATGACTTCCGCCTAGTTGCATGAGTTATATTAATATTCATACTGAAATAGGCTTGCGAATGAACATAAGCAAAGATTGGTTCTCTCGGGCCATATCGGCTTCGGGTGCCAGTCCGGCCCGAATTGGATTTCTGGGTGTGACAGTGCCTTTGCACTTATGGGTTGGAGCATTTATGATTGCAATATATATTATAAATAGACTGCCTACGCCGGTCTTGAAGATGCAATCTCCAATTGAGAGGCTACACCAAAAGAAACCACACTACAATGGTTTGAAAATCTTTGGTTGTAGGTGCTTTCCACATCTAAAGGGATACAACAAAAATAAATTTCAACCGAAGAGCTTTCCCTGTGTGTTTATTGGATATAGTTCTCTACATAAGGGCTTTAGATGCTATGATCCACAAACAAGAAGAGTTTATATATCAAGACATGTAATATTTGATGAACAATGCCTACCCTTTTCTTGTCATTCCGCACAAGATATTGCCAACAAATGTTATACTTTGTGCACTTACAAAGACTTCATTGAACCAAAGAATATTCCAAAAGACCAGGAAGGCCATAAAATACAAGTTGTTCCTGAGAAGCTATTGCTGATGAAACTTATCATAACATAATAGAGCGTCTCTCGACTGATGAACCAGATTCCACCCATGGCGATATTGCCCAGCCGAAGTCCCGTTAACAAGCTCATATATTGAACCGCAACAGTCTCTGAAAAATAGCTCTTCAATTACAATTCCATGATTTTGATGAACCCGTAATCGAATGACTACATCTGCCCCTGCATGCATGATTTCCTTCAGCACAAAGACAAATCCGAATTTTAAGAGTTCGATCTTTATGTTTTCATCACTGAATCTGTTGCACTTTAAAATTTATGAATTCAATATTTGAAATCATAATAAGTTCAGTACTAAAAACTTTAAATAACAAACATTAGAGGTAGTCAGGTAGAGGCATGAGTAGGGAGCATGTAATGAAGCTGATTATAGAGATTCTTCATATGATTCCTTCTCTTTTTCTCTACATATTTCCTTTCCACTTTTGGAGCTGATTTAGACTTCAAGCTGAAGAACTTTAACAAACGTAGGCTTAGAGAGACGGCAGAAATTTGTATTATTTTGTTCTTCGTATACATGGTTGTCACGACCTAATTTATAGATGATAGAGCTCATGGTTTTTGTATCATACACAGCATAGAACTCCTTCTATTATACAGGTTTACCGTGTGGACTCCTACTCATACAACTCCTACTCCTTTTGGAAATCACTTTCATTCCCCCTCAAGTTGGACGTTGGTAGAGAGACGACTCCAAGCTTGGTGCGTAAAAACTGAAACTGGTGCTTCATCAAGGCCTTCGTGAAAATGTCAGCCACTTGAGTTGCAGATGGAACATATTTAGTGATCATTGCACCAGTTGTAACTTTTTCCCATACAAAATGATAGTCTAGTTCAACATGCTTTGTGCGAGCATGGAGAATAGGATTACTTGTGAGGTGCAAAGCACTGATATTGTCGGAATAAAGGACGGGAGGAGATGCAAGTGATACGCCAAAATGTTGTAACAAATGAAGGATCCATGTGATTTCCACGGCTAGAGAAGCTAGGGTGCGATACTCAGCTTCAGCACTAGATTTTGACACGATATGTTGTTTCTTAGATGACCAAGAGATCCTAAGAACACACAAAGTCCTCTTGTTGAGCGATGAGTGATAGCACAACCTGCCCAATCGGCATCTGAGAAGCCAACAAGCTGTAAGGAGGATCGAGAAGTGATGCGAAGTCCAAAGCTTATAGTCCCTGCGAGGTACCAAAGAATACGCTTCACTCCTTGCCAGTGTGTCGTTGTAGGAGCTTGCATAAATTGACACACTTGATTGACAGCATGAGTAAGATCAGGACGTGTTAGAGTAAGATATTGAAGCCCTCCAACTATACTTCGATAATCAAAGGCATCAACAGGAGATCCAGTTGCAATATGAAAATCACCTTTCTGCGACAACGGTGTATGGATTACTCTAGCACAGTGCATCATGGTCACTTTGAGAATGTCCCTTGCATATTTCACTTGACTAAGTGACTAAGATAGATTCCATCTATATATGGCACAACTTCAATGCCTAAGAAAAAAATGGAGACTGCCCATATCTTTTAGAGCAAAGTGAGTACTCAACTGAGAAATGAGGGTCTGTAAAATCATGATATTGTTCCCAGTTATCATGATATCATCGATATATAGAAGCAAAATTACAACATCATTCTTGTGTCGCCGAACAAACAAAGACGAATCGACATGACTTCCAAGGAAGCCTAGGTGAAGGAGAGCTTCACTAAACCTTTGGAACCAAGCCTTTGGTGCTTGCTTCAGCCTGTAGATGGCCTTTTGGAGTAGACAAACATGATTTGGTGCATTGGAGTCTTCAAAACCTGGAGGTTGCTGCATATAGACAGTCTCTTTGAGTCTTCCGTGAAGAAAGGCATTTTTCACGTCGAGTTGGCGAAGAGGCCATTTTGTATCGTGGCTACAGTTAAAACTGTGTGAATTGTTGTAGCCTTTACCACTGGGCTAAATGTGTCTTCAAAATCTATACCTTCAATTTGATTATATCCTTTAGCTACCAAGCGAGCTTTATATCTCTCGAGTGTACCATCTGCCTTCAATTTTATCTTGAACACCTACCTTGATCCAACTACATTCATTTGAGGTTCCTGTTGTACAAGTCTCCAGGTGTTATTATGATGTAGGGCCTGTATTTCTTCTCTCATAGCTTGTAGCCAATGTGGCTGAGATAAAGCTTCCTTTAGGTTCTTGGGTTCACTGGTAGGAGAAGAGGAGGTAGCCAAAAGTGTAAGGAAATTTGGTGGCTGTAACATGACTTTTGATTTTGTCCTTGTCACCATGTGATGAGTATTATCTGGAGAGGGTGTTGATATAGTTGGACAAAAATGGTAGCCACTAAAATCAACAAATAAATCAATACCTTTGGACTCACCAAGAGATGGACCTACAGACGATGAAACTTGTGGATTGTTTTCTAGAGTATCTATGTGTGTGCGTGTGTGTCTCAAGATCTAGTAAAATCTCAATAAAATATTAGATCTGAACTCACTGGCCTCCACATAGATAGATTATTTAATTTGGCCTCACTGGCAGATGAACACATCAACTTTCATTGTGACCATCTTGAGACTTCAACTTGCCAGTACATATGCATTTCGTGAACGCCTTAACTTTGAAATTGCACATCTAGACACCTTAGCTGGGATGCATTCTAGATGTGTATTCTAGAAGTTGAGGTGTTTATGGGGCCAACAAACCAAATCAAGATGTCTAGATGTGTATTTTTCAAAGTTGTGGTGTTTAGTTGCCAATTAAGATGTCTATCTATGTATTAATTAATTTAGAACTTAGCAATTCAAAAGAACTAGTATTCAGATCCATATACTTTAAACTCCTGAATCTGTCTCCACATTCATGTATATTTCTTCTAATACATTATTTACACTTAAGAGTGTTGCAGGATAAAATCACAGTGCCTGATCAAATAGACACAGCAGTGAATTACATAGAAAGCTTGAAAATGAAATTGGACAAGAAAAAAGAAGCACTTGGAAGAACTGAAAATTGGCCCAAAGAGGGCCAAATCACTCAATTCAACTAATGAGCCCGACCCAAGCACCAAGTCACCACCTCCAATTGAATTCCAGGATATGGGCCCAAATGGTTTTAATGACTGGCCTTGATAACATAGCCACTATAATAACATCACTCGATTATGTCATGAGGAAGGTGTTGAAGTTGTGTCTAGCCACTTTCAACTCAATGGAAACTCTACTCTGCAAATCTATGATGAAACTAAGATAAGTATACATATAAGCGTAACATATAAACAAACACTCAAATTTGACATCAACTGGCAAGTAAGCACTCCAATTTTGAGTATGCACATCTAGACAACTCAATTCGTCTTCATTGTGTCAGTTGAGTACTTCAACTTACAAAATGATCATCTAGACACCTCCAAAATTTATGTATCATGTCAGGTGTATACAAGACACAGTGGAGACGAGTTGAAGTATTTTGTTGTCAGTTGAGACCAAGTTAAGGTGTCTAGATGTACACTCTCAAGTTGGAGTGCTTACTTGTTAGCTGAGACCAAATTTAAGTGTTTGTTTATATATTATGCCTACCTAAAATAGTAAGTAGCTTATTAAGTTGGTGTTTGGACACATTGAATCGATTGATATTTGAGAATAAATTAATATTAAATTAAAGTAGAATTTAAAAAAAAAAATATATGACAAGAGGGAATTGTCCGAATGAGAACTCCTAGGAAGGGAAAAAAAATTGAAAATTGAAATTGTATCTGAACATGAAAATACATTTCGAGTTTGTGACTGGTGTGTCACAACCCAAATCAAGAGGTGCAACATAGCACCCCCGCAATCGATATCCCAATAATGAACGCATATACTCAAACAGGTCATTTTTTCAGCAAAGTCTTGATTTTTTAGCCTCTATGTCCCCCCTCCACTCCTCCACACCCCGCAAAAACCTCCGGTCTTTTAATATATATTTTTTTACTTTGCTTTTAATTATTGAGATTTTGACCTTGAAAATGTTGAATTGTGTGGGTGGTGTGAAACTCGAAATTTCTATCTGTTGTGATATCATGTTGAATTGTGTGAGTGATGGTGAGATTCGAATCGGAAATTTTTGTCTACTTTGATAACTTTTTTTCTTCACTTTTGAAACGTCCAACTCCAACAATATGATCTCTAATAACCCTAATCTATGCAAAATATCAAATAATGCGTCAAAATTAGGCTAGGTAAACCATTTTCATAATTTTTAGGACAAATCAAAGTCACAATCAACATGAAATCAACATAAGAGTCGATCTCAATCGTACTAGTCAAAATCTGATCAAAAAATTTATAATTTTGAATTATCCATAAGCTCATTGTTCTATTTTATAATTCAGACTTGATACTTTTTTTTTTTTTTGGCCGTGGTTTCCGGGTACTTTGCACCCGACTAGCTGTACCCACTAGGTCCCGCTGTTTCAGGGCGGTCTCCCGGTTAGTTCCACGGGGCCCTGGAGACACGACCGGTTTGTAATGCCCCCAGTGGCCCTGCGGGGGCTCGAACTGGCGACCAAGAGGACTTTGTCCTCCAGCCTTTACCAGCTGAGCTAACCCTCAGGGTTATTCACAACAATCCCCTTTCGGGCACATAACACATAATATCATAAATATCACATAATCAATCAATAACATAGTTTTCGGGATTAAAGTAAAGTTCTTATGTCTTTATTCACCTCAACTCCATGTCTGCAGGCCTAGACATGCTTTCTCCCACCAATTATAAATTATGAAAATATGAAATAACACAGTCTTCTACTCATTAACCTAGCCTACCTGGACGCCAAGCTTTTTGAATCAACAAGTCATGTCAAGGATGCTCATTCCCTTTCTTCATGCTTCGGAATGATCAATCATCTAAATATCAAACAATTATAAGAGTAATTAATCAATTACTCTTTAATAAATATCTTTGCAAATTCAAAACCCACTAATTCTACCCTAATTCCAGGTTTATATCATTCTCCAAGGTCAATTAACTATTAACTAGTTCTTTCAAACTTAACCCATCTCCATTAATGGAGTTTTTATGCTAAAGGTCTCATCTTTATGGAATTCAAGATTTCCAACTAACAAAATACATAATCTAGTTTATCAAGTTCATGTTAGAAATCATTAATTTATAATCTAGAATTAGTTCTAGATGATATTAAGAACACCCATAAGTTTTTCCCAAAAATCCACCATTAAAGGTTCTAACCCAAAATTTCACCATTGAAGGTCTTTCTAATAATTCTAGGATGTTAAAGGATTAAAAGACGAAGAAGATGATGGAAAAACTTACCTCAATGAAGAAATTTCACTCTAATCCTTGGAAAATCACCTCTCTAGGGTTGGGGAATGAAGTTTTGGAGTTTTGGACCTGAAAATCGGCTAAATATGATTTAAATACCACCAGAATTTTCGCTACAGCGAATTCCCGTTTCAGCCCGGACAGTGTTCAGTAAAACGGTCATAACTTTTTATTCTAAACTCGGATTGACGAACGGTTTATTGCGTTGGAAAGAAGACTCATTGATCTTTGATTTGGTGGGTATTGGGACCCATAAATCCTTATATCCTAGGAGATATGATCGTTTGAATTTGGCCCTAATAGAAACCCATATCAAAACTCTATTGGTTAAAAATATTTTCAACTTAACTTTGTGCTAGGGATATTGTACGACCTTAATTCATATCTAAAGAACTTCCAAATTAAAGGATTGATATTAGTATTCATGAATAATTAAATTCATCAGGCTTGAGTCTATCTAGACACATCGAAAGGCTAAAATCTTCGCCGAAAAACTTGAGGTCACACAATGAACAAAATGATGGCTATTTTGGACTCAAGTTAATATTGAGGAATGGATAATTTAGTAACGACAAAATGGGTCGTTACATTAGGTCAAATCACTAATTTCTTAATTGGAAACCTAGGCAACAAAGCCTCTTGAATTCAATGATTCTAGGTTAACTCCAACCAAAATCAACTATATGGATCCAAGAGTCTTAAGGAATCATTAATTATTTCAATGATTTGGGTCGAACATAATTCAATAAGAAATCTCCAAAGAGCTCCTCTTTGTCACATCTATAGCTGCATCAAATTCAAGGAATAGATTTTTAAGTTCCAACTTGTTCAAAAATCACTTTGAGCCTTTGGGTCTCTATGCAAGTTATCCTCGCAAGTCACAAATAATATCATGAACTTACATATGGATGTTGAAAATTCAATTTAAAGGCAAAAATGAAATATCAATGATTGAGTTATTAAAGAGTGAAAACTTGAAAAGTACTCCTAAACCTATTCTCAAGCTTCAGATTTCATATTTCAAGTTTAGTAGTTGAAATTATGAACCAATTTGCTAAACACACTTATTTGCAATTTTAAAAAAAAATGTTTATGGACAAACAGGTCCTCATTTTTTGAAGTTCAGTTGGCAGAAATATTAGTCAACGAAAACATTTTTCATCAAAAAAGATAAATAACTTTCCTCATAATTGAACAGACTTTCTAGATATTTCTCAACTCTTTACTTCATATCATTATTTTAATTCATGCTTAGATAGTATACATAATCTTTAAAACTCAAAAATATTAGTCAATGTAAACATTTCCCACCAAAATAGAGAAACGATTTTCCTCACAATTGAGGCGGAAATAGGTTTCTTTGTATTTATCTCAACTAATATTGCTAATCTTTAAAATTCAAAAAATATTAGTCGGCAAAAACATTTTCCACCAAAAGAGAGAAACAATTTTCCTCACAACTGAGCGAAAATTGACTTTCTTTGTATTTATCTCAACTCTTTATTTCATATCACTATTTTAATTCACACTTAGATATTATTAATAATCTTTAAAACTCAACAAGTATTAGCTAGTGAAAACATTTTCCACCAAAAAAAGAGAAACCACTTTCCTCACAATTAAGTGAAAATAGACTTTCTTTATATTTACCTCAATTCTTTACTTCATATCACTATTTTAATTCACACTTAGCTATTATTATTAATCTTTAAAACTCAAAAAATATTAGTCAGTGAAAACATTTCCTACCAAAAGAGAGTAATGACTTTCCTCACAATTGAGCAAAAATAGACTTTCTTTGTATCTACTCAACTTTTTACTTCATATCACTATTTTAATTCACACTTTGATATTATTACGAATCATTATAACTCAAGAAATATAAGTCGGCGAAAACATTTTTCACTAAATTAGAGAAATGACTTTCCTTGCAATTGAGCATAAATAGACTTTCTTTGTATTTATCTCAACTCTTTACTTCATATCACTATTCCAATTCACACTTATATATTATTACTAATCCTTAAGACTTAAGAACTATTAGTCGGCAAAAACATTTTCCACTAAAAGAGGGAAACGACTTTCCTCACAATTGAGCAAAAATAGATTTTCTTTGTATTTATCTCAACTCTTTACTTCATATCACTATTTTAGTTCGCATTTATATATTTATTACTAATCTTTAAGACTCAAGAAATATTAGTCAATGAAACATTTTTCAACAAAAGAGATATACGACTTTCCTCACAATTGAGCGGAAATAGACTTTCTTTGTATTTATCTCAATTCTTTACTTCATATATATCATTCTTTTGACTCGCACTTCGATATTATTGCTAATTTTTAAAACTCAAAAAATATTAATCGGTGTAAACTTTTTCCACTAAAAGAGAGAAACAATTTTCCTCACAATTGAGTTGAAATAGACTTCATTTATATTTATATAGAACTCTTTACTTCATATCATTATCTTAATTCACTATTTTGTATCAATATCTTCCACCATAACAAACAACACCCTTAATTATTTATCTCAACTTGTTGTATTTCAAACTCAAACTAAATTTATTAAACTCACATTTAATATGTGATCTATTTAGGTGCATATCAACAGAAGTTCGACAATGGAATTTAGGGTTACAACTCTGTGTGATAAGATGAAAGAGTTGATTTATGGACCGTCTTGCAACAATGATATGGAATCCAATCTACATTAGTGGGACGACATAGTTGAATCTGAACTATCAGGATTTGAAGCATTGGAGTTGAACAAAAGTTCGACAATGGAATTTAGGGCGACAACTATGTGGATAAGACAAAGGATTTGATGTATGGACCATCTTGCAACAATGATATGGAATACAATCTACATTTGTGGGATGACATAGTTGAATCTAAATGGTTAGGATTTGATGTATTGGAGTTGAACAGAAGTTCGATAATGGAATTTAGGGCTACAACTATGTGTGATAAGACGAAGGAGCTGATTCATGGATCATCTTGCAACAATGATATGAAATCCAATCTACATTCATGGGATGATATAGGTGAATCTGAACTGTTAGGATTTGATGCAATGGAGTTGAACAGATGTTCGCTAATGGAATTTAGGGCTACAACTCTGTGTGATAAGATGAAGGAGTTGATTATTTATGGGTCATCTTGCAACAATGATATGGAATTCGATCTATAATTGTGGGATGACATAGTTGAATCTGAAATATTAGAATTTGATAAATTGGAGTTGATGCCAACACCAAGTCAAATTCCAAACATGCCTGGCAATTACATGCAAAATGTTTATGAAACTCCTAGTTTTTTCTAAATTCAAAGTAGTTTTTTCATTGGACATGAAAAATAATTGCTTTATAGTTCAAGCATATGAGTATTTGTTGTCGCATGTCAGCCCCAATCCTTCTATTTTCGAATTTGAAGAAAAAGGTTTATCTTAATTAGCTTTGTTTCGACGGTTGATAATTAGTTAAAAATTTAGATTATGGATGTATGTTAGCTATGAAGAAAAATATATATTTTCCATGAAATATATGTGATGTGATAGTTGAATAAAAATATATCGTCTAGTTTAGACAAATGCTATGAAAGTGAAGTTAGGGGTCGAGGTGGAGGGGCATGTAGGTTGGAAGTATGGGTCGGGGTTCTGGGAATGATAGGGTGGAGGGTGCATAGTGTGGGTGCCAATGGCGGAGGGGAGTGTGGAGTGGTGGCCGAGGGAAATGGTGGGTGAAGTGTTAGAGGCAGGAGGAAGACGATCAACATAAAATGTTATTTTTTGAGAAAATTACGTTTTATGTTTATTAAGAGAAAATATTTATGTCATGTAGCTCAATCTAAAATATTATATCTGATTCAGCCCATATTTGTATATATATAAGTACTTTTTAGAGGAAATGAGACTTTTAGTCCCTGAATTATCACGTTATTTTCATTTCAGTCCTTGTGATATCCGTCTAAGCATTTTTAACCTTCAATTAAATAATGTGTGCTATTTCGACCCCTAGCTAACGGATATCATCAAATTAAATGAAATGATAACTATTAGTAAGGGCACTTTTAACTTTGAATTAACTATTTTTTGTTCAAACAACTGACGTGCAAATGAAAACTTGTATGTGCTATGTCCAAAGTGTCTTATTAATAATTATCATTCCGTTTAATTTGATGAATTTCATTAGCATGGATCAAAATAGCACGCATTGATTAATTGAAGGTTTAAATTGCTTAGTCGGATATTACAAGGACTGAAATTATAATAACTCTATAATTCAGGGACTAAAAACGTCATTCCCCCTATCTTTTATATACTATTATATATTTTTATACAAGGTTAATATAATTAAGGTTGATATTATGTGTAATGTTTTTCCCCAGATATAATGCTCTATGCTATTATATATTAAACTACATGATGTAGTATTTTCTGTTGAGCGATTTTTCTTATACCCTTCCTAGGGAGTAGGGACTCCTACCTTTTTTGTTTCCTCCCTTAACACTTAAACTCACAACCTTAGAGTTGAAAGTAAGTGGTGTTTACCGTCCAAACATCTGGTTCTTATCTTATGTTGAACGATATATTTTTAAAAATTTCCCTAACAACCCTAACACATGCAAAGAATGACAGAAACATCGAGGAAGGATGAAATAGCTGCAGTTGTAAAAACTTCTTGTGTCCATAAACAATAAAAGCTATAATTATTGTAGGTGACTAGGTTCAAGGGAACCAAAAAGATCTATATATAACTCAAACATCCTTATCACGTTTCTTAGCTAGCATTTGTTCATACATTTTCAAATATTTTTGATAAGTCATTTTTTGATGAAGTTTCACCATGTGTTTGGCTATAATTTTTTAAAATAAAATTTTGACTTTTTACATAAATATGATTTATATCCATAAGTTTTAAAAACTATTAAAATTATACATAACCTTTGTTCTTCGGGTGAACACTTTATGATAATTTACTCACTGTGCAATTGCTCAAAATTCACACAGGAGATGTAAACTGTACTAGACAAGCCTCATGCGACGAGCACATGACTGAGCGGTAGACAGATGGTGAATTTGATCTCAATTCTCCCACACGAGATACCCACCTCCTAATCACTTAACCATATCCTTGTGGGCCAAAGTGATGATTTAGTTTGTCCCACTTTATGCAGAACTTTCCTGGGGAATTTCTCATGTTATGTTTTCTTGTCCAATCAAATCAATTTGTAAAATTACGTGCATGTGTCAATAATGGACCCCGTAGGGGTTATCTTGATAATCCTAACCATCTCAGCCGAAATTAGGGCCGTGCTTTATATTTCTTTGTTTCAAATTAGTATAATTAGTATACTTTATATCTCATAAAAATGTATTATAAGATATAATTTGTATAATTTACTAGTCTTCATAAAATAAAATATAATAAATAATTTAAAATGAAAGAAATACAACAAAAAATCTACTTCTTACGTAGATTTAATTCAAATGTGCAAAAAAACAGAATAGGGTCCACACCAAAAAGTAGAAAATGTTCAAAGGAAAAGACATGTGCCATTTTGATGTGTTCATAAAAAGTACTCCAATTTCTCCTTATAAATAAGTGTGAGTCCCGGGGATGATTAAAAAAATCTCGGCCGTTACACCTTTTGATCAGACGGTCTTTATCTTAGAACAACGAAGGGTATTTCCGTCATTCTCCATTATGCTGACCTTTTAATATTGTCCATTTGTCTTCCTTTTTGGTTTCCAAGTAGTTTCATGTCTTCCTTTTTGGTTTCCAAGTAGTTTCAAAATAACAACTGATTAACATGTGGCCCTTTCACATTCCAAACTCTTCTTTTTCACTTTTAGTCACATCTGAAAAAGTAAAGTTTTCTTCCCACCAGCAAAAAGGTACCGTCCTTTTTCCCCTTCCTTCTTCCTCTTTGTATTTGTATTTGTATTCCCCTTTGTAAATTTTAGTACTCTGTTTTCTTAATCTGTTTTCAGATTTTTCTCTTTAACCTTCGAATGTTTCTAATCTTCATATTAACAGTAACTCTCTCTAATACATATGTTTACTTACATATACATGCGCAAAACACACACATGTGTGCATAATATATTACTAATATAATATATATATATATAATATTTGTAGATATCATATTATACTTAATTAAAATAATGTCAAGTTGTGATGAGAGTGGCGCAGAAAATTATGTCAAAGGTTGGATGAAACCAAGATATCCACTTGCTACTACAGGAAAAATGATTTATCATACATAGGATTAAGGAAAGTGTTAAATATAAATAATCTCAATTAGTTGCCCACATTTTAAAGTTCCATTTGCATTATATTGTCAATATAAAGCATGGTACATACCTTATTATCGTATTATTTAGTACTTACGAATTTGAGTATTATTTTAAGGAAGTTTAATAAAACTTATTCAAGGAGATCAACTTACTTAAGATGGACTACTTAAGTTCTTTAGGAACGATGAGACTTTCAAGTTTAAAAGTCGATTAATCGTTAGAGCTACGTAACTGGGCTTAATCTGGTTTAATGTTATATATTATCTTCACTTTTTGATAACATGTCAGAGTTTGGTGTCCTTTTGATTTACCTTTACGTTGGTTCCACCGGGCGTGCCAAAGATTTGTTCGTTACAAATTTGTCCCGCTATATGTTATTGTTCTTATCCATGAATCTATTGAGGGTAGGTGCTAACGTCAATAGCTTTTGTAGTTTTTTTAATTTTGTCGCCACAGAGAAGCAGGGAAATTGGTGCAAGCCGAGCCTCATCAATATCATGGAATGAAGAGTTGAAGCTCGAGAATATGCTAAGGTGGAAGTACAAGAAAGAAAGGCAAAAAGGGAAGAAAGAGGCTATAGACGTAAAGTGGCTATTCTTGATATTCAAGTCTCATGCTAAAGAAGACCCTTATTTCATTAAGGGTATTTTTGTAATTATTAGTGTAGGCTATAAATAAGGGGGAATAACTCATTTTAGGGTAGATTATCTTGATGAATATTGAATATTAAATACCCTTAATGAAATAAGGATCTTCTTTAACATGAGGCTTGAATATCAAGAATAGCCACTTTACGTCTATAGCCTCTTCTTCCTTTTTTGCCTTTCTTTCTTGTACTTCCACCTTAGCATAGTCTCGAACTTCAACTCTTCATTCCATGATATTGATGAGGCTCGACTTGCACCAGAAATAGATCGCTTCATTACTTTCTTCTTCACCCATGCATGTGTATAGTTTACAATTGGTCATGTGTATACGTTGTTAGGTGGAAATCCATTTTCATCTATTGTGAATTCAGCTCATAATTAGGATCAATCAGAAATTCATTTACCTTTGTCTTACCTCATATTATTTTGCCTTCTTCATACAATAATGTGATATAATAAAAGTTGTCTAGGTAATATTGAACCCGTGCGGAACACGGACATCGATGTCTAGTGTAGAAATAACGTTGACTCATGATTTAGCGTAAATATTCGATATGAATAAATTTTTACAATTAGTGTAGCAAAATGTTGTTTTTACAATTGTCCATCTGCCAATATAATTCAATTCAATAAATAGACAATATAAACAGTTAATTCACGTTTAAAGATCTGTCAACAATCCACCAAACTATAACGAACACATATACTTTACTAAAATCAGAATGCATCCCATAAGTATCTTGAACTCATGTTGCATTCTATAGTTTTGAACATTAGGTTCCAACGGCCTATTACTTTTACCAATAACAAAGTTTGAAATCTATCAAAATTACTATCATCAATTTCTCCATGACTAATCAATACTCTATAATCTTTTTTTAAACCATTTTTTATAGAGATGAAGCTTAACAATATCTGGTGTAATGTAATTCCTACATTGACATATCTCATAAGGACGCTTTATCAATCCCTCAAGTTGAAAAGGTTCAAGTGTCACATAAATAAGAAATAGATTTTTTTTAATTATCTTTTTCCAATTCTCAGTTCAAAGTTCAATCCTAAGTTCAAAGTACAGTTGTAAAAGTACAAAGTTCAATTCTAAGGTCAAAGTTCAATTCTAATTCAAAGTTTAATTTTAATTTTACACAACATCAATGTAGCTAATCAAATATCAAAGTAACAATCTAATTAATAAATGGTAACTTCAAAGTTCAGGTCTAAGGTCAAAGTTCAATTCTAATTTTAAACAACATTAATGTAACTAATCAAACAAACTAACAAACTAATTAATAAATGCATATCAATTTTAGTTTCAAATTTCAATCAATAAAGCTAATTCAACTATAACAATTAATTAAAATGTACAATGAACAAAGATACCTTATAGTTAAATATCTAATTAAATCCTAATCTAAAATACCATAGATACTAACATTGAACAAAAATCTAAGTCAATTAAACTAATATAATACAATGTAATACAATTAATACACATAACTAAAAGATTGAAAAAAAAAAAAAAAAAAAACATCTAATAGATGATCCCAACAATGGCAACGAACATCATGAGGTCGATATTGAAGTCAATTTTTAAATTTATAGTTCATAAGGTTTTGATAAAAAATACCGACCTCATGGATCAATATATTTAAAATACCTTTTTTCAAAATAATAATAATAATAATAAATTTAACGAGCTTATGAGGTCGGAACTAATAATTTCCTTTTTAAATGCATACCAACCTCATGAGGTCGCTATCTTTTCTCAAAATTTAATTCTGACCTTATGAGGTTGGTATTAGTATTTTTTAACTTCTTTTAATTATTGAACCGATCTCATGTGGTAGAAATTTAGGGTTGTAGCTGTAACTGATAAGTCAACCACAAAATTGGTTCATTGAATTATTGATATTGGGTTACCAGATAAACGGTTGGTTAACGAATTAAATTTTTATAATTAACGGCTTATTGATGCAGGGGCGGATTACCCAATTTTCTTATCAGATAAATTGTTAATTCGTTAAGAATATCATACTTTTTCTTTTAAACTAGGTATACAAAACACATAGTATTAACCCTAATGCCCCATTGACCCATTTATATTTTGATTCATGCTGCTCCTTATTATTTTCTGCTTTGGTGGTTTTCAAGTGTTAAGCATTTT
This sequence comes from Capsicum rhomboideum, assembly GCA_031232105.1. NCBI lineage: Eukaryota > Viridiplantae > Streptophyta > Magnoliopsida > Solanales > Solanaceae > Capsicum > Capsicum rhomboideum. Next base: position 4,407,578 of record CP124710.1, on the reverse strand, counting down.
TACTTTTTAGTACTACTATTTTCCCTGTCACTGCATTTAGTACAGTGAAAAAATTCTCGTTCTTTGTAAGGAGAGTAAATTTCATTTAAAAAGAAGGTACCATGTAGGTTAGTCGATACATCGCCTGTTAACGGTCCGATAATTATTAATCCGTTACCAAATCAACCAATATCTAGTTGATTGGCTAGAGGGTTAGAATATTCAAAAACTGATAACCGATGAGCAAAATCGTTAAACGTAACTATCCGTCCGTCCTCGAGAGATTTCTTTAAAAAGAAATCGAGTAGAAAAGCAATCTAATGAGATGGCCTTTTTTCAACCTATTTTTAAAGTCGTTTTTTAGGTTTGTTTTAGCAGTGTTAAGTGAAATCTAAATAATCAATATTACAGAAATCATTTCTCTGAAGCATCCCAGTAAGTGCTCAAACACAGGCACGTGTTTCAACACTCAACTTCCAAGTCAAAATAATGTTATTTGGTACATGAATTTAACTTATAACCAGCCACACACATTCAATCTTCACGTACATATAAAAGATATTTACACAATTAAATTATTTATCAGATAATTATAAGTACACTTCTGAATATAAGTTTATCTCTTATCAATATCATTATTATTTCATTTTTATTATTTTATTCTTCAATTTTATCATTATCTGTTGTTTTCTTAATTAGTTTCAGTAATGGGCAGCGGTCATCTTAGACGAAGGGGGTTTCGATGCACACTCTTTGCTAAAAATGTTTAACGTAGGTTAAATATTAGCTATTATGAGTCTATATCTAATTTTGTATATCCTTAACACAATTGACAAGAAAATTTACTTACCCTTCACTAAATTTATGACTCCGTCACTGCTTCAATTACTGTATTGTTCTCCTCTTCTCTTTATTTTTAGCATGACTTCTCCATATTTATATCATTATATTTCCTTTTCGTTAATGATCTTAATATGCGTTACTTGAGCCAAAATTTTGTCGAAAAAAGCTTCTCTACTTGTACAACGTAGGGTTAAGACTACGTACATATCACCCTCCTCAGATTCTATTTGTAGACACTGAATATGTTATTATTTTTATATTTTAATAAAAATAATAATTGACTTAATATCATAATACAAAAAAAAAATCTTTAAATCCTCATTTTATTTGTAAAGTCACTTATTCCCTCCATCTCATTTTATGTGGCAGAATTTAATTTGATACGGTATTTAAGAAAAAAAAGAAAGACTTTTGAAATTTGTAGTCTAAAAGAATTCTTAGATATTTGTGTGGTTGTAATTTGTAAATCATTTCATTAAGAATTAAAAAAAAAAAAAATTAAATTATTTCTAATTATAATAAGGTAACATTTTTTTAGGATGAACAAAAAACGAAAGAAAATGTCACATAAAATGAAATAGAAAAAGTATATTTTTTGGGGCTTCATGTTGTTGTGGGCCCAAAGGAAACAGTGGCCTTGGTGGAGTCTATAAAAGGAGTTTTATATTATTGTCAAGTGACATATATTCTGAGAACTAAATTGAAGTAGTTCTTTATTTACAATTTTGCCATTTCCTTAAATAGGGTAAAAAGTTTCTAAAAATGGAAGGTTGCCGGAGGTCTGGTTCAGTTCCAAAATTGGAAAGGAAAGCTTTGGAGAAAAATAGAAGGAATTATATGAAGACTCTTTGTAATCAACTTTATTCTTTGCTCCCTACTCATGCCACTCAGGTCAGTTTCTTTCTCCATCTCCGACACTCTTTCTGTCTCAATCTATGTGACACAGTTTAAATTTCGAAAGTCATATTTCTTAATTTTGAATGTAAGTTCGAACATGCTACATGGAGAGGGAGCTGTGTAGTTAAGCATATTTTACAAAACTTGTCATTTAAAGTGGTGGATCTAGTTAAGAAGGTGTGGCTTCAACTAGAGGCGGATACACAGCTTGAATCTTGAGAGTCATAATTTTTAATTATTTTGATCGCAAATTCGAACATGTCACATAAATTGTGATAAAAGACGCATGTAGTTAAGGAAATTTTGAAAAACTTGTCATTTTGAAGTACTCGTGGATCTAGTAAAGAAGGTGTGGCTTCAGCTAGAGGTAGATAGACGGTTTAAATTTCGAGAGTTATATTTCTTAATTTTGATTGTAAGTTCTAACATGTCACATTTATTGTGATGAAAGGAGCATGCAGTTAAGTACACTTTAGAAAACTTGTCATTTTAAAATGGTGGATCTAGTTAAGAAGGTGTGCCTTCAGCTAGAGGTAGATACGCGGTTTGAATTTCGAGAGTTATATTTCTTAATTTTGATAATAAGTTCTAACATGACACATATATTGTGAATAAAAGGAGCATGCAGTTAAGTACACTTTAGAAAACTTGTGATTTTAAAATGGTGGATCTAGTTAAGAAGGTGTAGCTTCAGCTAGAGACGGATACACAATTTATGTACGATTTCGATGAAATTCAGTAGTTTTGGCCTAGATCCTACATATATGTGTTAAGAAATTCCCTAAATAAATATGTATATTAAGTTCTAATCCCAATAACATAAAATGGACTAGGGAATCGATGGAAAGCGAGGAGTCATCAGAATCCATAAGCTTTAATTCGTGGATTCACCTCTGATTTGAGCTGAACCTACATCTTTCACCTACAAAAGCATATACTCCCTCCATTTCAATTTTTCAATTTTACTTTCCTTTAGTCTGTTCAAAAAGAATGTTTCTTTCCTTTTTTAGCAACTCTTTAATTTTAACTTTTCACATGACACATTCAAGACTACAAGATTAAAAATTATTTTGATATATTTTATATATCCTTAGTTTAAGACCATAAGATTCAAAAATCTCTCTATTTTCTTAAACTCCGCGTCAAGTCAAAACCTGACAAATAAATTGAGACAAAGAGAATTTGTATGTTGCAGGAAACAATGGCATTGGTAGATCAAATAGATGCAGCAGAGAAGTACATAAAAAGTTCAGAAATGAAATTGGAGAAGAGCAAGATGTACTTGGAAAAATTAAGGAGGATGGACAAATCATCCAATTCAACTAATGGGCCCAGCCCAAGTACCAAGTCACCCCCTCAAATCCAAGTCCATGAAATGGGCCCAAACTTGGACGTGGTTTTAATAACTGGCCTTGATAATTTAGCCACTTTTAATAACATTATTCGGTTATTTTACAAGGAAGGTGTTGAAGTTGTGTCTACCAGCTTTTCACTCAATGGAAACTCTATGCTGCAGATTTCTCATGAAACTAAGGTACAAATATATACATGAACTAATGGGGTGTATTTTGGTATTCTTCGAATAAGTGATTCACTGATAACTAATCGTTAGAAAATCTTTTCTAAAAAAAAAACAACGTTTCACCAGAAGGGATATAGTGAGATTCGCATCCCCACCATTAGGGTGAAGGTGTAGGGCAGCTCTCCAACTGTGCTATACCCCTCATTTATCAAAGCACTTTTCGATTGCCTACTAGTATTATCGATCATGATAAATATGTTTTTTCTTTCGAAAAATATATTCTACACTTCAATCAAAGACAAGAAAGTATTTATCCTGAAAATACATCATTTTCAAAAAATATTTTTCAAAAGTTGATTTCTCTTTCGTACCAAACACATCCTAATTCCTAAATGACACTTCTCTATGTCGCTTGTTGTCTAAAATCATGGGATAAGTACTAAAAATGACCTCAAAAATGGACATGAACATAAAGGGTAGAGCCATATGGATTCAAGATTCTATAGCTTTTAAGTTATTGAGCTTTAAATTAGTAATTTATAGATATAATAAAAATGAATTTCTTAAAATAAATATAATATTTATATTAAAATTATTGAGTTCGACTGAACCTGCACATGAAAAAGCAATTCTTTTTTTTTGTTTGCTTAAAATGAACAAGCAATTCTATGCATGACATGCTGTCACTTTTTATTGTGTAGATCAACATGAGTTCAACAATGGAATCTGGAGCTACCAATCTGTGTGATAAGGTGAAGGAATTGCTTTATGGAAAATCTCATGGCAATGATATGGAATCCCAATTGCATTTATGGGACTACATAGTTGAATCTGAACTATTAGTATTTTATGATAGAGATTTTCTACCAACAAGAAGTCAAAATCCAAACATGCAAAATGTTTAGGCAAAATACATCATTGACTCTTAAACTTGGCCTTAACTGGCAAATAAACATTATAACTTTTGAAAGTGTACATCTAAACATCTCTACTCGGTCTCAACTAGCTACTAAACACTTCAACTCGTTTTCACTCTGTCTCGTGGACACCCGACACTAACATGACACATAAATTTTTGGGGTATTTAGATGTTCATTTTGTAAGTTGAAGTACTGTTCAACTGACATAGTGGAGATGAGTTGAGATGTCTAAATGTGCATACTCAAAGTTAGAGTGATTACTTGTCAGCTGAAGTCAAGTTTGAGTGTTTGTGTATCATGCCAAACGTTTAAGAAACACTAATTTGAGTTCTTAGATGGTCACTCATATCATTTCAGACTGTTACTTTTTTTATTGAAGAAAATTAGAATTAAGAAAAAACATGACTTTTTGATATAACAATTATTAGTTGAGTGACCACAAGAAATTAACCCAAAAACTCCTAGCACTTTGACTCTTTATAAAACTTAAGTAGCTTATCATTCAAGATGGAAACAATTGAGATGTAAAATTTCTGTACTAGTTTAGTAAGGTTGTATTTCTCTGTAATAGTCATCTTTTATAATAACATCTCATTATAACAGTTAAATTTCTTGAGAATCGAGTTTCTTATTATGTTATATTATTATATTATATATTATCTATAATTGTATTTCATTGTAACAACAAAAATATATCCAGATAAACGACACCGCTTAGAGCAATTTGATTGTTTCTTGATTTCCGTAGCTCTCTTCTAACTATCTGTGACTAGTAAGTATAAAGTTAGAGATTAATATTAATAAGAATGCATTAGTCAAAATATAATATTTTACATTAATGATAAGTATAACGTAGTTGATTATAAAGAAAGTTAACGTTACGAAACGAAACTTGAGAGATGAGTAGGGGTGGCTATCGGGCGGTGCGGTGAGGGTTTTTTCTAAACCCGCTAATTTAAAAACTGCCCCGCTCCGTTCCGCATGACCTTTAAATTCATATAAACCTGCTCCACACCATATCCACACCGCACTGCACCGCGTTCTTATTTTTGTTTTTTTTTTTGAAAAAATTATAACTCCATTAAAATTTATAACGCTAGTAAGGAATTTACACAATATCAATTATTGTGCCGCACAATATCAGTTATTGCACAATACAATATATATCTCAAACTTTTTTCAATATCTCCATGGGAAAGGCTATAGTATATCCGGCCAAAGGAAAGAATAATATGGAAGTAACTAGCTAGCAATATGTGAAGGTAAATTCTGTTCATAATTTCATCTTACACAAACTAAATGATTGTTTAAGTCCTTGCTACAGATATTAAATCACTTTGTCGTACGTAGCTTATTTAATTGAAGGAAAAGCAACTTTTGTTTTGATATTTTTGAGTTATAAAATTGTTAATTTGTAGTGTTACACATGTCATTTTAAGTATCATATAATTTTAAGTGAAGAATACATATAATTTTAGGTAAATTCATGAGAACAATACTAACTTTTAATTATTTTTTTTATTTGAACCTGCATAAACCCACATAGACCCGCAACTCGCGCCGCCCCGCATCATTTAGGAAAAACTTATTTTAACCCACCCTACATCCGCACCGCTCTACACCCACACTGCTCCATTGTCATCCCTAGAGATGACCTCTTAAATCATCCTTTATTAATTGTATGTTTGTATTGAGTTTGAACACAACTAGAATATGATAATAGTAGGTGAACTTGAATTATCGCATTCGTATATTTTCCTATAGTTCCAAAGTTAAAATCCCTATATCTTCAATTGTGACAATAGGAGCGTGATTTAGGGCCTGTTTGGATTGACTTATTTTAGGTGCTTTTAAGCCAAAAATAGCTTTTAAACACTTTTGAAGTATTTGGATAAATTTAAAAAGTGCTTATAAGCACTTGATTTTTGGCTTAAATACTTAAAATAAGCCAAAAACCATAAGTTAGGAATCCTAACTTATGACTTTTGGCTTAAAATGCTAAAAAATAAGTCAAAAGTCATAAGTTAAGATTTCTAACTTATAACTTTTGACTTTTAAGCCAAAAAGCCAAAAGTCACATCCAAACGGGCACTTAGTTACATGTCGATTTGACCATTGTTAGTAGATAAAACAATTTCTTACACTTTTGAATCCCAATTTTTTCATAATCAAAGCCTGCTTAACCCAACAAAAAGATTGGAAAAAATTTCATGATAGTACAATAGGAGAAAGCATTTAGCAACATGATATTTCAGATAAATCTCATGCCCATCCTTTGCCTACTTCATCAACCTTCATTCTCATCCTGATGTTAGAAATTTCAGATCCTACAACCAAACTGATAGCATATGATTCGATTCCCCCATTGTAATCCCAATCCTATAACTAAAGTGATAGCGGATGTAGCATCCATAGATAATCTCTTGCCCACCGAGTCGACGATTTTAGATTTCATTATTTATTTGCATAAAAAAATTATTAGGTACTATTTTTGATGACTTGGAGTTTGATGAAGTACTAAGAAATGTAGAGGCATCTGAATGCACAAAGATAATTGAAAATAATCCTTGTGCCAAAATCTTCAACCCATTTTATTCTTGGCAACGTACAGCGCTGAATACACTATTGACAAAGTGTACCAGAGACTCTAATTTATTGCCTTTTTTAAACTCTAAATTTTATGAATTTTAAATTCTAGCATGACAATATCAAATATTAGTGATTATGTTTTAATTTGAATATAATACAACTTTAATTTGTGTTGAAATAGGCTCAAAATTAATGATCGAGAATCATTAAGCTTTCATAATTTTTAGCCCTCAAACTACTCCCAAGGCAAACTCCTAAATTCTAACATTCAAGATACTAGCTCCGTCCCAAACTTGACATGGTGTTTAAGAAAGAACTGAAGATTTTTGAAATTTATGATCTAAAATAAGTCATAAATATTCCCTCCGTTCCAAAATACTTGGAACCTTTGGACTTGACACGCCCCTTAAGAACCTAATTATTGAAGGTGTACTCTAATAATTAAATAATGATGATGAGAATAGAAACCAAAAATTGACTCTCTATATTTATTTAATGGCCTTGAAATTGATGTGATACTTAATATAATATTAGGGATAAAATTGAAAATGAATGTCCAAAATAGTCTTAATTTTATAAGTTGGACAAGTAATTGTAAATCATTTCATTAAGGGTAGAATGGGATTTTTAAGTTAAATTGTTACTAAATATAGAAATGTGTCATTCTTTTTAAAACCGACTAAAAAAAATATGTCATATAAATTGGGACAAAAGGGAGTATTTTTTTACTAGATTTGAGCAATTGGAAGTGTTCATACCAAACTCATGGATTAACTCAATCTATTTTAAGACGCATATTAACCAAGGAAAAAACTTAACAAAATATTTTAAAGAAATGTAGAGGCATTTGAATGCACAAGGACACTTGCAATTAATCCTTGTGCCAGAATATCAACCCCTTTTTATTCTTGGCAACGTACAGCACTGAATACCCTATTAACAAAGCATACCAGAGACTCTAATTTATTGCCTTTATAAATTATAATAATAATAATAATAACTACGTCTCAATCTCGAATAAATTGAGATTATATACATAAGAACTATGTGCACATATCATGATAGAAACAAATCAACAATAACTAACTAGCGATTTAATCACATAAATAAGGTCTGAGGAGGTTATGAGATAGATAACCGTTTTCCGATAGACGCTCGACTCAAAAGTAATACAAACAAATCAAAAAAAAAAAAGAACAAACTATGTGGAGTTGGTTAAATAGGCTCAGAAAATAAGAATTGATACGAATCAATAAGCTTATGACTAAGCTTTCATAGTTTGATGGTATAATTTTTCAATCATCGTTGCCTTAACTATATTAAATTAAATTTAACCACACCAAACAATACTAAAATTTTGAAATTCCAAGTAAATTAATCAAAAATAGATAAATAGGTGAGGGAAAAAATTAAAATTAATGTCAAGTATCAGAAAAAAAAAATATTTCTCATACACAGCATTTGGCGTACTGTGTCAGAAGGTGTCCTAAGATTTTATAATTTCATCATATACTTGACCAAATAATCACTCAATTAAAAATTATTATCTCTTAATTAAAAAAACGAATGAGATAATAATTAAATAAAACATAACAAACAACAAGTATGTACACAAATACAAAGAAAAGGAGAACAATAACATATCCAATATAATCTCATAATACTATGATAATTGAAACAAAATAAATAAAACAAATAATAAAAAAGGAGGAGGAAAAAGAGAATGAATCAGAAAGAACGTAGCGAATAAGGATATAAATTTTGGATCATTTGAACAAAAAATTGATCATCACTTCTCCTTATGTTCATCATTTTCATTCTGTATAAAGAAAAAAATACAGATAAAATTTTTACCAAAAAAGAAGAAAAGGAGAAGGAATTTGGAATTCAATGGCGGCGGAAATAGAGAGCGGCGCAGTGTATACAAGTATGAGTAGTGTGCATTACATATTTGATGAATTTATAGGTGGAGAATGGAAGATGGAGCCCTAATTAGATTAAAGCCCATTACTCCCATCAAGTCCAAGCCCAAATGTTGGGTCATTTACTAGAATGCCCCTATTTCGGAATGAACTTTAATTTTTGTTTTTTCAATTTATGATCTTTATTTTGATCAGAAATAACCATAACATTGAGAAACCAAAAAAAAATTGCAGACACAAGTTATGCTTTACAAGGCAAAAAAAATTATTCGTAAGACATAAGTTTAGTTTCAGAATCCACAAAGTTATGCTTCTTTAAACTATTGAGAGACAAAGGCAAGAATTGGCAAAATTCATAAGGGACAAGTTATGTCTTATATGACATAAATTTAGTTTCAAAACTCACAAAGTTATATCTCTTAGTTCTCTAAACTTTTGCCAGATAAGATAAAAGTTCTCTAAACTTATACTTTGCGAATTAGATACTACACAACTTATGCCGAATAAGGTGAAAATTCTCTAAACTTTTGCCTTGTATATTAGGTTATATTTAAAGATATTTTGGCCTATAAATATTATAAAGTGAGAAGTAGGGGCAAAAATTAAAGATCACCCTGAAATAGGGACAATCTATTGAGTAACTTGTATAAAAAGAATTGTTCTTTGAGGGAAGAATCACCTAAACTGGTGATTTCAGCTCACATATTACTCTTTATAGTGGTACTTTAAAAACCCACATAATATATCGAGATTATGTAATTTTATAGCATATATACACTTATAAGTTATATCTATATATCTAAAAAATACCTAGCCATCATTATCCACACCTACAATTGATCATACAACATTCAACTTAGAAATACATACATAAATGTACAATAGGTTACATATACATACACATACAATACAATCAGATACTATATATCTGTATAATCCTACTTTTGCCAATGTATGGGATTGGCATGGCCCATCTTATACAAAAATAAATTAATCTGTTGGTAGAAAAGCCCCAGCCTCCCTTTGTGATAGTGGCTAAGGTTGTCAATTCTTGCTGCTATGTCAAGGGTTCAAGGCTGGTAAGATGGGGTGAAATAATTAAGGGGGAAATTAAAATGAGGTATTTTAAAATACCTCCTTTTTTAAAATTTTGAATTATTTTTCATCTTTAACACGTTTAAATGTTCGATGTCAACTCAAACATCAAAAGAAGAATTAAATATTTATAAACTCCGTGAAAAATTATGAACTACAAATCCAATTTTTTTGGGTAATAGAAAGCATTTAAAAAATTGTAATCAGTTAAAGAAACTTTTAAGTCCTTAATTAGTTGCATCATATAAAATGAGACAAATAAATAAGAGCGATATAAGGTTTGAGTAAGGAATTGGGTTATTTTCTTGTTCAAGATCGACTGAAAAGGAACCTATTTGATTGAATACAATTTTTAAGAAGAAAAAAAAATTGAAACTAGTCATTTTAAATATAAAATATATTTGCAAGGTTATAAATCATGTCGTAAGTATATAATCAGAAGTTTAACGATAAATTATTTTTAAATATATAAATATTTTTTAAAAAGCATACTAAAAAATAATTTTACATAAATGAACACAAAACTTAAACTATTTAAAATTGTTCATAAGTTATATTACTTGAATTTTATCCATATATATATCTATATATTGCTTGAATAGGCCAGAAGCAAAAGATTCATTTCACTAGTAGCTGCCGCACATCTCATGGGTTTCAATATTAGTAATTAAAACACGAAAATTGAATAGAAAAAGAAAAGAAAAAACAAAAACAGAACACTTGTACGAGCTTGTGTACTTTGCTTCTATTTTTTTTGGTGCAACGGAAAATATTAGATAAACTACTTAAAATGGTTCATAACATATATTACTTAAATCGGCCAAAAGCAAAGATTCATTTCATTAGTCCTCGCTCTCAAGGGTTTTAGTGTTAGTACTTAAAACACGAAATTGAATAGAAAAAAACAAAAAACACTTATACGAGCTTGTGTACTTAGTTAAGGGCACAACTTAAAGAACAACTTACTCTATTGACGTAATATTCATTCATAGTGGCCAGGCGGACCGTTCTGAAGACGGAGGGCCCTAAGAAACCCAGAAAGAAAAAAACCGATATGGGAACTACAACTAAGAAAGAAAAAGAATAAGAAGAATTGCTTAAGTAAGGTAGTCGCCATAAGGCTTTTCTTTTTTTCGGTATGCCGCTCCGCGAGCAAGGAGTGCCACGCACGAGCGGAGCAAAAAGAAAGCAAGGGGACTTCTTCCCTTTTTTGGGGAGAAATCCTTTGATGTAGCGGTATCTCTCCTCAGTCTGTGGTCTCGATTGTGGGTGGAAAAATGAATGCTACTATTACTCTTTTTCAGCTTGAGAACCAATGAAAGCTGTGAAAAGAAAGAATGGCCTAGAGGGTTTATATGGATAGCAGTGCACTGAGGACGATGTGGAATAAATGTGCTTCTAACTTTTTTTGATGCATCAAAAAATAATAGATAAATTATTGAAAATTATTCATAGGCTATATTACTTGAATCGACCAAAAGCAGAACAGTCATTTCATTAGTCGCAACCACACATCTCATGGGTTCCAATAGTAGTACTTAAAACACAAAAATTGAATAGAAAAAAAAAAAAGAAAGAAAAACTGATACACACGTACGAGCTTGTGTACTTTGCTTCTTTTTTTTTTGGAACAATGAAAAATATTAGACAAACTACTTAAAATTGTTCATAACCTACATTACTTAAATCGTCCAGAAGCAAAAATTCATTTCATTAGTCGCATCTTTTCGTGCTACTAAATTTTCTTCATATTTGTGACCTTCATTAGCCAGAAAAATACTTTGCTCTTATATCTCCATAAGTGATGAGGATTTTATTGCTGCATTGAAGATAGTCTCAAATGAATATTCAATGCATGACTTCAACTTGTTTGGATCAATAAAGTCTTTCTCCACAACAATTGCAACTCTAAGTTTATCCACATAACTCACCATTGTCACTGATAAACTCTGCAAAACACATATAGTAAAGAGGCGGATCAAAGGCGGGTTCTATAATATTAAATGATCAATCAATTATTTTCAGCTTGAACTATGCATACATAGAATAATGAGGTGATATTCATTTTGGACTTTAAATTTTGAATTTGTCCTCAATTAACACACATTTTGAATTATTTTCACCTAGAACTATGCATACATAGAATAATCAGGTGATATTCATTTTGAACTTAAAATTTGAATTTGTCCTCAATTAACACACATTTTGAATTATTTTCACCTAGAACTATGCATACATAGAATAATAAGGTAATTACTCGCCCTGTTTCCTTGTACGTGACACAGTTTACTATTCTGAGAATCAAATAAGTTATTCTTTGACAATGATTTTTTTTTTCTTCATATATTGAAATGTTAAATATTGTCATTAGTTATAATAATTTTTATGTAGTTTTTAAAATATAAATTTTTATTTCAGGAAATTTAAAAATTCTTTATTCAAATTTATACTAAAATCAAATAGTTTAACTCTCGTGCTCCAGACTAGGTCATATAGAGTGGGAAAATGGAGTATTTAGTTTTGTTCCATCTTATGAGATTAGTTTTTTTTTTTTTTTTAAAGTAAATGTACCAATTGAATAATGTTAAGCAAAAAAAGATAGTCTGAGGGATAAAGCATCTGTATTAACAAGATCCGAGAAAGGATCGCATCTCAAGGAATGTGATATTGTGATATTAAGCAGTTAGTCCAAAATTTTGAGGAAAAAATATATATAGTAGGTACCTGTGGAGCACCAGCAACAACAAAGTAGAGTCCTTTTATGGGGTGATTGGCCAAAGACATTTCTTCCAATGGCCCTATTAGATTTGTGATTCCCATACTTGTATGCTTCAAAGTTGCATGAATATATTTAGCTGTTGCCTGAGCAATTAGTAATGGAATTAGGATTTTAACTAAAAGAATTCAGAATATAAAACAGTAAATACACAAAGAAGTCAAAAGAAATTTAACATAATTTTAGTCTATCTGTGCTTTTAATATAATAGATATTATAAAACATTAAATACACAAAGAAGTCACAAAGAATTTTGTGCTTTTAAGATAGTATAGATTATTAAGAAGAATTAACCTATCACCAAATCGCTTAAACTAAAAATAACTAGCAGATGTAATCAGTTTATTGTCTATATATACCGACAAGAAGGGGGAAAAAGGCAGTTAAGCATTCTGCATTAGTAGGGTTCGGAAAAGGGTTGTACTCCAAGGGGTATTGATGTAGACAACCTACCCTAATGCAAGCATTAGTGTCTATTTCCACAGCTCGAATCCATGATATATATATATATATATATATATATCACACGGCAACAACTTTACCGTTGCTCCAGGATTCCCCCTTCTTTGACAAATAAAAAGTAAACAGTAAATACAACCGGCTTTTATTGACATACCTCAGGACCTTCAACTTTTCTCAAGATTTCAAGCAGCCTACTAGTAAGAAAAACAGAAGCAGAATTCCTTTGCCTCTTGATGATACTTCTTGCTTTTACAACAAATCCAAGAGGATTCATTGAGTCATTTGAAGTTAATTGTGGCAATGGAACAGGCAAGAAAGTGAAGTGATTTCCCCATGGCATTTCTGAATTTGGCTTGATCATGTCACTCACTGACTTGTAACCTCCAATAGCCCTAGTGTTGAATAAAACAAGTGCAGTGCATTTTCCATTGCTTGTTTCTTTGTTTACTCTTTGCATGTATAATCTTGTACCGTATATTACTACCCCAGTAATTACATCATTTATCGTCTGTAAGAAATTGCAAAAAAAAAAATAAAAAAATACAAGAAAAAATGTTTATGGTAAATATTAATTGATAACCTGATAAAAATGATATGATCTGCTATAATAGGTCATACTATGACGATTGTATTAAAGGAATTTTACATATAGGGTGTGTTCGGTATGATGAAAATTCTTTTTCAAAAAAATTAGTAGGTTTCTTACTTATTTTCTTTTATTTTGTACGTAAGCAAAACATATCATTCTACAAGCATTTGTATATAATCTAGAAAATGCAACAGAAAGTGGGGGTGCGAGAAGAGTGAAGGGTGTTGGGGTGGGGGTAGGGATAGGGGTAGGATGTGGAGTGGTGAGGAATGGGAGCTAGGGGGTGGGGTGAAGATGAGGCGTGCTGGAGGGTCGAGAGGACACAATTAATGTGAAATATCATTTGTGAAACTTCTTTCCTTAGTGGCTTTAGAGAAGTTATTTTCCTTATTTTAAGAAAGTTATTTCCAAAAAGTTTCACCAACCGAAGAAAATATTTTCCTCCATACCGAAAATCCAAAAGGTTTCCACTTTCCATATATAACTACACATATATAAGTGTGAGGTATCCATTATATATATTTTCTCGAAGTCCATAAAAGAATTGCTACCACTATTATAAATGTCGTTTTTTCTTTTCTTTCCTTTTCATTTGAGGAAACTATTCGATAAAAGAAAGGAATTGGCGAAGAATAACTTCTGTCGCTAAGCAACAAAAAAAAATTATTGCTAATTTTATTTAATCATAAATTATTAAAAAATCTTGTCTAATACGATCTAGTTAACGACAAAGTTCATAGCTAATTTCTATTATTCAGTAATTAGAATACCATATAAAGAGATAGTCAATGAAATTTTTACCACTTTGAGTTTGTCCTTGATTTGTTTGATGCTATCCAAGGAAAATGCCTTCGTAACGATCTCAATTGGCCGGAACTCTACCCCGTCATCACCGGACCTAATTGGAGTCCGGTCATCCTCGATCAACGTGCTCTTCAAGACACTCTGTCCAAAATCTTGAAGTGTATTCACCATCATCATAAAAGCACGAGGCACACATTTGACAATATTAACTGCTCTATTCTGAATAGACGTATTCAGGATAGCATATCTATCTTCTTGAAATTCTAAATCCGTTCCTGACCTTTTGCGTGAAGGAAATGTTAGAGGAAGCGATGGATTATCGACTCTTTGTAGACAAGAAAGGAGTGCTCCCATTAGAGAATATCCATCTCCTAGTGAATGGTGAAGCCTGAAAATCACATTTCCAGCTGCATTGCTTGTTGGGAATTTTAGTAAGTGAATTTCCCACATCGGTCGATTTTTGGGGAACGGGTTAGATGTCAATTTCGATACGTAGTTGGAAAAATACTCATCGTAGAAACTACGTGGTTGTCCATCTGAAAATACTGGAATTTTTACGTGTTCTTCGATGTTTACTTCAACTCGTTTCCATTTCCTTTCACCATCCTTTTCCGTGACCTATTTGAGAGGATAGTGTAAACATTCTTATAATACTGTTAATATATAGAAGTTAAACTTACGATATTATATATAGTTCCAACGGTCATTATATCTGATCCATTGATATATATTGGGGTGTTCTTGGACAAATAAATAAACCAATAAGATCAAATTGCTCTTATTGAATGATTATAAAATAAAGCTCCATAAATCAAAATCACATGGTAAACTCATATCTTTTATGCATTGATATATCTAATATAAAAAATATTAACACAATTAGATTACTTATAAGGTAATCACATATATATATTTTTATGGTAAACATTAATTGGCCAATAACCTAGTAAAACTAACCTACTATCACACAACCCAAAAATGTGAATTTCTGGCTGAAGTTCGAAATATCATCGGAAATATGATATTTTTGGTGGGAAGTCTATCAAAACGTTTTTGATAAGACATTTTCCGGCAAGTTTCATCGAAAACTTGCAACTTTTAATAGTATCAATAACAAGTTAAATTACACTGATATACAAGTAGAGTAAAAGAAAGAGAATTCACCATGATTGAAGAAAATCTTGGATTTATAGGCAAATAGACATCTTTGAGTAAGGTGAAGACCTTTGAGTCTTCAATTTCAATTGGAATTTTCGATTCCAATACACAAATAATAGATAAAGACAAAGTGGAGCTATTCAAATATTGTGAGCTTGGACTTGTTGGTTCCCATATTGTTTCTTCAAACTCCATCTCCATTTTAATTTAACTCTTGTATTATATTTCTCACTCAATTTTATACTTTATTCACACTATAGAATTTGGCACGTAAATTTCTGTGTATCATATATAGAGACATAAAAGGAATTACTATAGTTGTGGTTGAAATGAATGACATTAATTAATTATTTAATTGTGTTGTAGCTATTTATGACTTTGATCGGCTGAACATAAAATTGTCTATCAATAATGAAGGGGTATTCATAAGGGAAATCAGAGATCGATTCTCCGTGTTCAACACCTTCTTAATCGAGTTCGTCGCACCGAGTTTGTCTTATGCGGTTTACATCTTCTGCATAATTTGAGAGCTAGCTATAGCACAATGCACATCCAAAAAATAACGGTTGCCGATTTTCTTGTGGTTCCCAAAAAAAAATAATAACGATGAAGTGCTTTGATTTTTTTTTGGACCAGGAAATGAATAATGGCATGCATATGTTACACGTACGAGTATAGTTCTGATAATCAACTAGGGAAAATGGTCCATTTTTAATTTGTTCCACTAATATATGTTTATATTTTTTACCGATATAACTATTAAGATATTCGGTATATTATTGATCCGCTTAATTTGAATTCAGGTGCATAGAATTCTTTGAAAGAGAGCATAGAACGCTTCCGCCTCCCTAATAAGGATTTCTCAATTCTTAGAGTTCAAACTTGAAATAACTGGTCGAGAATGAAAGGATCTATTCATCTCATCACAATCCTTGGGGTTTTCTAATTGTATGTTTAAAATAGTTCATCCTATTGAACTTTCAGTAAAGTAAATATAAAATCAATAGCTCCACCCACTCTTACAATTATTTAATTAATCCCCTTTAATTTCTTTGTGTCCCTTAATTCCCTATGCCCTATAACCCACGCTAAACTAGCCTGCCTAACCCTCGAGTCATTTAGGAGGGACCTTTCATTTATATATTTATTTATAATTATGGTGTTTGAATCAGTTTGTGTACAGTATATTTCGATTAATTTTACTAGGTATTGTTATTTCTTAGCACTATCTGCTACTTCCGTCATGCCTTTTTAGTTGTCATGTTTCATTTTCCGAGAGTCAGTTTGACTAATTTTCAAAGTTAGATTAGATTAGATTAAATCAAATTTAAATATTAAAATTGAATATTCAAAAACTCTATAAAAGTACTATAAATTGTAATTTTCCTCATATCGATATGATAAAAATATACATCTTAAAATATTGATCAAAGTTCATATTGCTTAACTCTCAAAAAGGAAACTATGACAAGTACAAAGGAACGAAGGGGGTATTTCGTAGCAGTATAAATGTAACTCTATCCATCAAAATTCAGATAAATGAGAAGAAATTACCTATTATTTTTGCTTTGCTGAAAGAAGCCTTCCGAGGGAGCAATTTCCCTATCCCCTATGAGAGTGGGAGCTTTTGAACACCTAGTTGACGCAGAATTGATTTTCAACCTATTTTATTTATCACTATCTTACATTTTTAGGCTTGGATTCAGACTTTTAGTATGTGTTTTGAAATATGATTGGGGTAGCAATGAGGGTAGAAATTTATATAAGGTCAATCAAAAAAAAAAAAAAAAAAAAAGAAGAAGAATAAGAAGAAGTAGAATCTCATAGTTGAAACTTAAACTTGTTACATAAAGTTAATTTTAAACTCTTACCACTACACTAAAAAAATTTCAAATGTAAACGGAATTTAATTGTTTATTCCTAAGAAAAAAGTTTTGTTTTATCTTATTACACATGAAAAATTTTCGACGAAACAAATTCAATTGAGACTTGATTTTCAGTTCACTTTATTAATCACTAGGCTATATTCTTAGGTCTAGATTCAGATTTTAGTACGCATTTTGAGAGCGATTGGGCAGTGACAGTAGAATGTAGAATATATAAGGGAAATATAATTCCCCGTTGAAATTTAAACTTGTGATATAAAACAAATTTTAGACTCTTACCACTACACACACAAAAAAGGAAATTAACAGTTTATTCAGACAAAAAAGTTTTATATTTACTTTATTTGTGTCTTAAAAATTTTCAACTAAAGAAATTCTATTGAAACCTTCCCTCTTATAAGCTCTGCCCCTATTTGGAGGATAGGGTTCTAGAATTATATAAATAATTTCTGGTTTTTTTTCTCGTGACAGTGACAAGAATTTAAAATATAAAGATAATGGATCATGTCATAAATTTTTATAGAAAAAGTAAGGTAGAAACGTTAATTAAAAAAAATAGCGTTGTGGGTACATTAAACTATACATTATGCAACATAAACCTTCCGGCTCCAAAGTTTTAAAGTTATACCCATCAATAAATAGTACTCCCTCCGTCTCAAATTATTTATCATATTTTTCATTTACACGTCTCTTTAGAAAATATTAATTAATTAGGAGTTCTTAAAAAAATTATTTTACTCTCATTTATGTCTTCAGGTATAACCTCTCTCCGCCACGAGATATTAGTTAAATGACAATTGGCACATACAATACGCCCAATTGCTTCTCATGAATTTTCTTAACCCTGCTATGCAAAAATGGGATATACTCTAACAAGATGTTTGCAGATTTCAAAATAATTACTATTAAGGATAAAATGGAAAGAATCATTAATTTTATCTTTCTAAAATGATAAATAATTTTAAAAATCACGACAGATAATTTGAGATTGAGGAGTATTCATTAGATCAACAAAAATTACTTGGGGAAAAATCACTAACTTTCAAGTGCTCCAAAAGAAGCATACAAGCTAGTTCCTAATCCCTACAAGTACAAGGTGGCTTTTAATAGAAATAAAATGTTTAGGACATTTTCCAAAAATCAGTGTATAGACAATGTAGTGCCTCCGTTTCCAAAATATTTGTTATATTTTTCTTTTTGAGAGTTAATTTGATTAATTTTTGAATTTAAATCGAATAACATTAATTTAAATGTTGAAAAAAACCATATAAAAAGTAATATAAGTTGTAATTTCATAAAGATTATTATGGTAGAAAAAAATACGTTCATGTAATTTAAATTTCGCGAAGAAAAAGTGACGAGTATATTAAGCCGTTCACACTTAAAAAATTATCAAAAGATCATCAAGGTCTTCAAATTATAGTGTGAGTTCTCTAATTTCTATATCTTTGACCAAATTGGTCCTTACTCATTTTTTCGACTGTAAAAGCAATGCCTAATGCCAATTTCCGCTGAAATAATTAGGATTTCAACCCTTAATAATCCACTCGATAATCGATATGTCAATTGACTTATTACAAATACTTCTTTTTTCCAATTTTGGGTCACATAAATTAAGAAACATGGTAAGGATGTTTGAGTTATGGATTCATAGTATAAAGTTGCATATTGGTCAGTTCGGTTCAGTTTTGAAAGTCATCGATTCTACTTATTTTGGTTTGTAGACATGCTAAATCGTTAAAGAACCGCTAAGATATAATTGGTTATTGATTGTTATCGATTTAATTATTGAGTTAACCGTTAAGATCTCACACGAAAAATCTCATAAATCATAAGTATGTTTAACTAGAAAAAAGTGAGTAGAAAGAGAAAGAGCAGACAAATTAGCCCAACTAAAGCAACACACTTTAATTTAGATTTGAAAATAATGTTCTCTTCATTTTTTATCCACACCCGGTTCATCTTCTTGCTAGGATACTTTATATATTGAAGGATAGAATTGTAATTGAATAAATTACAATCCGGATATTCGCTCACCCGTTAAGAAAATTGGTCAAATCAAGAATCGAATCATTAACTTGGACAATAAGCCGATAGACAAACCGCTAAATCAGTAATCCAAATCATTAACCCAATAATCTAATTATTGGTTTAGATTACTGATTTAATCGTTAATTTACACCACCCTAATTCAAAGTCTAATGATATTGGCACTTTTTCTGATTCCCCTGGCCCTAGTTGCCTACCATTAGTATTTTATTTATGGACACAAATGATTTTACATTTGTCTATTTCATCCTTCCTTGATATTTCTATTTTTTTTTTTTGCATGTGTATATGTCGAGTTTTCTTATTGTCCTTTTCAAGACATCCCTTCTACCGCCCTTATTTCCAAAGGAAGAAAAAAAGACCAAAAGTTTTCTTTCAAGAGCCTTTTTGTTGGGTTCGAGGTCCCCAATTGCAAGATTAAATCTAGATCCCCCATAGTTTGTTGAAAATGAGGTTATGGGAAGATAAAGTGATAAGAACAAAAAAATAACGTTTCATGTTGACTGTCTCCCTCTCATCCTCAATTCTCCATCCATCATGATCCCTCTGCGCCCTTACCCTCATTCACAATTCCATTTAAATTTAAAGTTTGGAGTTCTATAATATTATTATGCTAGAATTATCTCTTATATATTTATCTGTTATTTTTTTTAAAAAAAAATTGGATCATTTTTCGATTTGTGTATGTCATCCTAACACAAGAGCACGCTAATCTTCTCATCAGTATCGTTTCAATTTTATTGGATGTCTCCAAAGGGACTCTTATTTCTCTATTTTATTACTAGTGGTGTTTCTTACTTTGGTTATCTTTATTACTTTTGTTGTTATTTCTCACTTTGAATATCTTTTCTATTTTTGTTGGTAGTACTTTTTTTGTCCTCAATATTTTCATTATAACATTTTTTATTCTTGCATTCTTTGCAAACTACCGAGGGTATATCATTGTTGTTTGTTGGGTTTCTAAAATAACCTTAAGTTATCAATACACAATAATAGCGGGATAGTCAAATATTTAGTACATATTTTAATATGTATACAAAATTTGAACAAAAAACTACTGAACTCTTGTGAACCCTCTCACATCGCTACTGGTATCCCCAAAACTCTGCCTCCTCCCCCGACCCTCTCGTGCATCCCCCAACACCCTACCCCCAACCCACCCACAACTCTCGTCTCCCTCCACCCCCACCCACCCCACCTTCACATTCAAAGAATATTCATAGAATTTGTCCAAACTATTGCTTTTGGGACGATATTTTCTATTTATTTATCAAACATTAAAAAATAAGTAAGAAAGATAACTTATTTTTCAGGAAATCTTTTCTCCATGAAAAACAGTTTCCTTCAAACTAAGTGCACTTATAAATCTGTAAAGTCATACTTCTAATTATCAATAGTTGAAATAGAGCTAAGAGAACTACTTATTTAATCCTAAAATCAAAGAATTGGCTGACAACAAACACAAATCTGCTTAAATCAAGATACTAAACTAGGAGATTAAATTTTACATCTCACTTGTTTCCATGTCCAATGA
Source organism: Capsicum rhomboideum (assembly GCA_031232105.1). NCBI lineage: Eukaryota > Viridiplantae > Streptophyta > Magnoliopsida > Solanales > Solanaceae > Capsicum > Capsicum rhomboideum. The sequence goes on along the minus strand of CP124710.1, from coordinate 4,386,553 downwards.
AAAACTACTTCAGCTTAGAAGAAACTAGGAGTTTCATAAACATTTTGCATGTAACTATACATGTTTGGATTTTGACTTCTTGTTGGTAATAATTCCAATGCATCAAATTCAATTTTGTAGTCCCATAAATGTTGTTGGAATTCCATGTCATTGCTGCAAGATGGTCCATAGATCAACTCCTTCATCTTATCACACAAAGTTGTGGCTTTAAATTCCATTGTTGAGCTTCTGTTGATCTGCACCTAAATAGATCGAACATTAACTATAACAAACAATATTTTTATGTAACTATTAGTAAAAGATTTTTCAAATTCTAACATCATGTTTTGTATAGGGAAGAGTTGGATACCACGAATGTAGTTAAACCCACACATCATGCGTTGCCTCTCACAATTATAGATAAAATTAAAGTTATGTCAGCTTCTTTTTTATTGTATGGATTTTATGAAAGAAGTTTAAGAATATTTTTTTAATATATTTTGACTTTAGACCATCAAGTCCGTTGATCTGCACCGATATCCAACACACCAAAGTTTCTTATGTATACTGACCTTAGTTTCTAGAGAAATCTGCAGTGTAGAGTTTCCATTGAGTTTAAAGCTGGTATACAAAACTTCAACACCTTCCTCATGACATAATCGAATGATGTTATTAAAAGTGACTAAATTATCAAGACCACTTATTAAAACCACGATCATATTTGGGCCCATTTCATGAAATTCGATCTGAGGGGTTGACTTTGTGCTTGGGCCGGGCTCATTAGTTGCATTGAGTAATTGGGCCCTCTTTAGGCCCAATTTCAATTCTTCCAAGTGCTTCTTGTTCTTCTCCAAATTCATTTTCAAGCTTTCTATGTAATTCACTGCGGCATCTATTTGATCAGGCACTGCAATTGTTGTTTCCTGCAAGAATACTCAAATTATATTAGAAGAAATATACATGCATGCATAAGAGGTAGATTCAGGAGTTTGAAGTTCATGGATTCTGAATTTAGTTTTTTTTTTTTGTGAGTTGTTGGGTTCTAAATAAAGAACTTGTATATATGTATAGTTTCGACCAAAGCTACTGGACTCCTCCGAATACCTTTAACTCTACTCCGCCTTTGCATGCATGCGCAAAATGGTGTTAGCTAAGAGCAGTGATTGGAATGAAGAGTAACTGTACCCCATTCTAACACACAAGTAGATTTATCCAATTAAAAGAGTACCCACTGACGATCTCGATGCACTAAACTACTCCATACGTCGAATGATTTCGCCTAAAATAGATTTAACACTGAATTCATTTCGAGGGCTGCACTCGGAATAGGTAACAAAACCTATTTCCCTTGCAATATCTTGTCCTAACATTCATATCATTCTCATTGGGTTACATACTTCGAGTAAAATATTTAAGTTAATATTATACTTGATTTTTTATTAAGTTTATTAACTGGTTTTTTTTTTCTTTTCAAAAACTCTATTGATAGATGGATCCAACTAGTTACATCAAAAAGAAATTAGAAGAAGTAATCATAGAACATAAACTCGTGAACAACCAACAGCAAATTACATTTTTTTTAAAAACCATAGAGCCAAATTGGCAATGTTGAAATTTTCCTTCTCTTCTTTACTGTTTATCTGGATCCGGATTATGCACTTCTTTGTGCGCTACAATGAGGGGAGAGGTGAGAATACACTGTGACAGAGTCTGCATTCAAACTTGTTTCATTTGTGGAAGAAGTTGTTATGCTTTTGGATAGCACGAAGCATGCGGAAGGTCGGAGGCATACCACAGACATAGCATTTGAACTAAGGGACAGGTGGCGCAGGCTGAACCACAAGGGGTGGTGGTGAAGGTGGTGGAGAGAGGGCTGGTGAAGGAGGTGGTGGAGATGAAGATCGAGAGGGGCATCCAATCATCTAAGTTGAGTGAAGCCTAGATCCTTGTGATTGAACATCAGGGGCTTGTGATTGAGGCTCAACAACTGATACATGTTGCTCCACATCACCCAGAGCAAGAATGTCTATTATATTTGGTTTTTATGACTCCTATATAATAATAATTGAAAAATCATTTGTAATGAACCAAAATGGTAAGATAGAATTAACGTGAAGGCAACATAAAAATCAAATAATTATTTCAACCAAGTGAAAGTCAAATTGCAAAAGAGCACAAGAAAGTTTGATTTCTTGAGTAACAGATAATGTTTTATAAAGAAGAGTAAATTAGATAATATAACGACGAATCCCAGAAGGAAAAGTAGGTAATCTATTTTTTATTTTACGAAAAACATCAAAAATAAGACAAATTACATTTAACAATGAAGTTACAACATGTGTTTAATTTGTAGGCTTACAAACTGAAAAGTTTTTATCTTTAATTTCACATAGTAATATTATTATTTATAAAAGTAAGAATTAATTTTAGTTAATAAGATATTTTTTATTTATTTGCAATACTCTACCTTAGATGTTGTTGTAAGAACTTTATTTAAAATATGAAGATTTGAGTTATTTAATTCAAAGTTTTTAAATATTTCTGGTAAAAAGTAAATAATTTTTTTAATATAAATTTGTACCCTTTTTCTTTCACAATTTTCAATGTTGTTTTAAGTGGAATTAAAATAAAAAAATTCACTATTTTAATTTTTTGGCCTGAAACAAACAATTTATAACTAGCCTCATCCTTGAGTCACTCCGCCCTTGCCCCTCCACTCACTATTTTTCATGAATGGATAACTGCACAGTTATTCAATTAAAAGAAAATGTATCTTGTGATTAGGTGGAGGTTTGTGGTGAATCTAGCCATATATACTAGTGTGACAATGAGATGTCAGTTCAACCATGATTTCAATGTGATTAAACCTAATTTCATAATCATAATATCATAATACAAAGTACATGTACCATGAGACATTAATTGAGGTGCATGTGTTTCAATAAACTGTTGGTGATGAATGCATGTATTGCAGAAGCACAAATTCAGATAAAATAATACCGAAAGGCTCCTTTAGCACCGAGGCATATAAAAATTTAGGAGTTTGATCTTTAAATCCATTGCACTTTTAAAATTTATGAATTCAAAATTTGAAATCATAGTCAGTTCACTAAAAATTTTAAATAACAAACCTTAGAGGCAGAGGCATGAGTAGGAAGCATGGAATGAAGTTGATTATAGAGATTCTTCATCTTATTCCTTCTATTTTTCTCCACATCTTTTCTTTCCAACTTTTGAATAGATTTAGACTTTAGGCAACTTTCCATTCTTGTAACTTTTTGCCTTTATTTTGGAGGAATTAACTACAAATATTATGATAAGTATGAGAAGTATTCCTTTTATAGATTCCACACACCAAGGCAAGGCAGCAGCTGGTTTCCCTTTTGGTCAACAAGAACATGCATGCATCATGTTGGCCAATAAGAGAATCGATACAACTCGACCCAAAATTAGGATGATTTGGGATGCTTTACATCGTGTTCGATCAAGCTACTAAAATCAGCTTATTTTAAAAAAAAAAAATCCAATAGTACTTTAAAATAACTTTTGAGCAATAAATTTTAAGAACACTTTTAAGTAATAATTAGTATTAGGGAAAAACAACTCTTTTTAGCTTCTGAAAAAACAACTTTAATTTTTACTCTCTGAAACGCTTATTTTCTTCCAAGAGTTTGGCTAAAAACTTCACTTAATTTTTTAATTTTTTTTAAATAAACACTTTTTGCAAGGAAAAAAAAATATTTTTAGCCTTCTAAAAACTTGGCCAAATAGGGTATTAATCAAAATCCTTCTTAATTTTTAAGTGTAAGTTATTTCTTAAAGAGTGTGTGTGCGGTGAGCCAAAGGCAAAAATACGACTTAGAAGCAGATTCAGAATTTAAAAGTTATGGATTTTTACAACCACGGGCGGAGCTACCTAGGGCTGAGGAGGTTCATTCTAATCCTTTTCGGCGGAAAAATTACACTATTTACATATAGTTTAGATTATTTTTTATGTATGCATATGCAGTAGATGTTGAATCTCCTTTGGCTTCTTCGTGTGTCTACTTCATATTTTGAACCCCTTAGTGAAAATTCTGAATCCGCTACTGTCTGCAACGACATCAAATATATAAGATAATACTCCCTCCATTTCAAAATAGTTGACCCTTGTTGACTTGACACTCCCCTTAAGAAAATATTTATTAGGAGCTTATTTTACTAAATTAGCCTTATTAATTATGTTTTGAAAATATAAATTTGAGTTTATACACTGTAGGTAGTCATTTAATGATAGAGATAGTATTGAAAGAACATAATGACATTATCTTGATTTCATAAATACGACAACTAAATTGAAATAAATATTTTTAGCAAGAGGGCCAACTAAAACGAAACGAGAGAGTATTTAATATTTAGGAATTGACCTATGAAAGGTGAAACACATGTACGTTTTTGTTTACTCTTTAGTCGGTCTTCTTCTTGTTTTTTAGTGCCTCTATTTTATTTTGGGAACATTAGTGAGAAAACAAAGAGCTAAATCAGTTGAGATTGTTGAATTATATTACCCGCAGAATACTATCGTAGAATATAGTAATTCTAGCTAGTGATGACTTATATTTTTACATGATTATATAATATTATTGCTTTAATACAAATTGAAAAGATTAATTCCATATTGTATGGGGTAAATTAACCGATCCTATCCAAATGGATGATTATATGACGACATGTAATAGGCATATCAGGTTGTGAGTGTCCGATGAGAAGGTTATTAATTACTTTGATAAATTCAACTATATTATTTTGTGGGTAGACGCATACATAATAGCAAGCAGATCAAATTGACTCATATGTCCTTAAATCTTAACTGTACCATTTTGCAGGTAAATAGATACATAATAGCAGCAGATCAAAGAGTAATTCGTTCTAATATATACACAATACATCAATAAGGTCCATAAAGTAAAATTGTAACTTCATGTTACACTTAGGTCAAACTTACTTTTTAACAAATTATAATAGTAATAGATTGACGATGCTCGTGTAAATTATAATAGTAGTCAAAATGCCACCTCTCTCTTTCTCAAGGTCTGGTTGGACTATGATCTACTGTTTACATAGATCAAATATAGAAAAATTTAAAAATATATTCTGAAAAATAATTTTCTCCATATGAAAATAAAATACTATTGATTACCGTTGAAAGAAATTAACATTATCATTCTCGATAAAATATGATAGTTTTAAAGACGTAGTTAATTCCTTAAACATGGAATGTGTTAGCTCATAATCTAGCTAAAGTCTCTATTTTCTGTCTAGATAGGAATTTTTGGAATTCTGTTTTCCCAAGTTGGGTTGTAACTAATGCAATGTTTTCTTCTAGACATCTGCAATATATTATGAAGTGATACAATGAAGTCATTTACTGGAAAAAAAAAAGAATAATTAATTCACACACACAATAGATCCAACTAATTATAATCAAATACAGGGGCGGATTTATGTGTAACAGTGGGGGTGCCACGGCACCCGGAAGCCTCGGTAGAAGTTCTGCATATATATGTATATGTAGGATAAATTACATAGATGTTAAACTTGGCACCCATGCTACAAGAGCGGCACTTGGTGCCAGTGGAAACGCGTCAGACGCGACTTCGATTCCAGACTTAGCATTCTTTTTAGTTGCGATTTATTTCTTTTGCCAAAAGAATCCTATATTAATTTCACTCTATTTTGATACAAAAGTTGTAAAAAAATCTTAACTTTGTTTTTTTGCTGACATATTTTCGTTTTAATTTTTCCTAATTTTCTTTTCTTCCTTTTTATTTTAAGAATATAGTATTACCCCTTTGTCTCAATTGATGTGCCACACTTTTATTTTTAGTTTTTCCCAAAAAAAACTTTTTTTTAATTAGATATAACTTAATTTTAAAATTCTCCTCTTACCCTTAATAATTTATAGTTATACAAATGTCTAAGGTTTATTTTAGACCTCACATTTCAAATGTCTTACTTTAAAAAAAATAATTATACCTAGTTAAATGATGTCATATAAATTAGACGAAAAGAGAAATAATTTTCTTCTTCCGACTAATTCTTTCTCCTCTCTTTTTGTCAAAATTTTCAGAATCTCGACAATTTATTCTCATACTCTTTATTATATTATATATCTAAACCATTTAGTGGATATGAAAAAAAATAGTTTAAGTTATGATAAATGAATCTTATTGAAAATTTAAATTACAAAATAAGATGCATGTTGAAATAAGGGCCGGCATGAAATTTATATTGAAATTATGAAATATCATTTGATTTCTTTATCCTTATTAGATTATTTTATAGTGTGAGCCAAATACTTTAACATAGGGCTTCGTCTCTATTATTGGAATTAAATATGTGATATTCTTCGACATGCTTATATTTAGTCTGTTACATAGAGCGTGAAGTATCTACCAATGTAAATAATTACATTCTCATTGAATGTTTTTAAAATACGAAAACTCATACTTGCATGTTTTTAAAATAATAATATTGTTCAAAGTTTTTTTTTTTTAATTGCGATAAGTTGTCATAATTAGTTCATTATGTTGTTCGATCTATCGAAAAGACGAATAATCTAACTAAAGTCGTCCCAAGTTGCTATTTATAAGGTTGAAAATAAGTTAAATATTTCGTTGGTTCAATCAACACATCTATGTTTAAAATGATATGACACCCATAACCTCCAAATTCTGAATCCGCCTCTGATCAGATATGTTCCATGAAGTAAAAGTTTAAATCCATCTTTTACTTTTAGGTCAAACTTACTTATACGACGAATTGTAATAATAGATTGGCACCAACTTACACATAGTCATAACGACACCTATCCTTTACCTCAAGGTCTTGCGGGAGTGGGACCCACTATTTACCTTTGAATTGAATCTCCATAAGATGATAAGAACTAATTAAATTCCCTTGTTATAGTACTCAAATGTAAAACCACCCAATTATTTCGGCCAAGACAATTAGGAATATTAATCTCAAATAGTCCAGTCTTTGTACAAGTTGACTTGACAACAATGACTATGGACAAATTACTATTACAAATGGATTGATTTCATGGAAACATGCATTTTATATTAATTGATTGATAATACTGCTCATGCAAAATTTTAGTTATGCACATAGTCAAAATGACACCTCTCTGTTTCTCAAGGTTTTGTTGGATTGGGACCTATTATTTACCTTTTTGACTTTTGATCGATCAAATATAAAAAAATTAAAAAATATATTCAATTTTTTTTTTCTCCATATAAAAATAAAATACGCTTGTTTACTGTTAAACAAATTTAAGCATTACCATTTTCAATAAAATATGATAATCTTAGAGCCTTTTCTTGATTGTCTTGTTTCATAGAGTTCATATATGGTTCATTTCAATCTTTTTTTTTTTAAAAATTTTGATTTTATTGACTGTTCGTCCACATCAGTCCTTACCATCTAGGACGTTTGATCTTGGTTATCATTCTGGTTGTTTGTTTGAATCATAGTGTTTCTAGTTTTTATAGTTATTCAATCTTTTTACTCTTAGGTTGATTTAACTTACATACACGATGAATTACAATAATAGATTAACGCCAACTTACATATAGTCATAATTTATCTCGTGGAAGTGGGACCCATTGTTTACCTTTGAACTGAATCTCCATAAGATGATAAGAACTAAATTCCATTGTTATATATAGCACTCAAATGTAAAACCACCCAATTTCGGCAGTTGATAATTAGGAAAATTTCATATAATTCACGTCCTTGTATGAATTGATTTGACAACAATAACGACTATAGACTTACTATTACAAATGAATTGATTTGATGAAAACATGCATTTTCTAGAAGTTCGTGCCCTAAGTTCATATAATTCACCGCCTGCTCTTGTATTTACAAATTACAAAAATTTCAACTAATTATGTATCTTCGTTGGATGTATCAGGAGCTAATTATGTATCTCGACAGACCCAAAATCGAAAAAAATATATCGGGAGCTAATTATATATCCTTACAAAGGAAAATATGTATCTTCGTTGGATGTATTATGTATCTCGACAGATTCAAAATCGAAAAAAATGTATCGGGAGCTAATTATGTATCCTTACAAAGGAAAAAATGTATCTTCGTTGGATATATCGGGAGCTAATTATGTATCTCGACAGATCCAAAATCGGGATTTTTTGTAATTAAGCTCCAAACTATCGGGATTTATGTTGTTTGCCCTTATATTAATGTATCAACCGCTCTTTTATTGGAGAAAACTAAGGATCATATAAAAAACATAAAACTATTAAGAGAATAATCTCTCTTTAAACAAGATTTTTTAAAAGACTACATTGTGGATGCTATTGAGTTTCCATATGAGAAGAAGGGATCTTCTATAAATTTATAAAATGTAAAAATTCTCTTTCAAGAAAAATGATAGACATGAAAGAGTCAATTCCACTAAAAAAAACCTTTTTGAAAACACAATTATAGTAAAATTCAGATAACATAGAAAATTTAGGACTAATCCTAGCAGGGTCGATATTTTTCTAAAAGGAAACAAATCATTTAAGTAGATTTTTCAAACTTTGGAATCAAACCAAACTAATTAAATCAATTTTTCATCTCTTCAATTTTGATTTAGTTCGATTTTGATTTTTCATCGCTTCAATGAGTTAAGCTGAAATAGCCTAACAAACGAGGTCATAATTTAACACGTTCCATTCATGGATTTAATTTGATGGAAACATACATACATAGATTATGTTAGGTTTTGGACAAAGAAACATATAACATGGGAATGAAGGAACCTAAAAGAGGATTAGAAGTCATATATAGCCAAATATTGTGTCCTAATTTGATAATATGGTTATTACTATTTCTTTTATTTTCAGCATCCATAAAGTTTTTTCTATTTTCTTAAATTCCATGTCACGTTAAAACCAAACAAATAAATTAAAACCAAGGGAGTATTACTTTTATTTGCACCATCCATAAAGTTCGTGGTGATTGTTATAAGATGAAATTTTGACTTTTGGGATATTATTAATAACTAGTTCAGGAGAGAAATTTTGGGGTACAAATACTTGTTTTCCTAAAGGGAAATCAATATATGAAAATTGTAAATAATAATATTCATATTGTATATGAAACTTGTAAACATAGCTTTTTTATTCACGTTAGGTGTTTATACTGCACTATATCAATTATCATGATTAAGTCATTAATTAAGATGAAAATATTATCAATTTACTACGGGTTAATGATGATAAGATATAATGAAAGACGTGCCATGTATTCATTAGTTTGGTGTCAACATTAAATGCGATTAAGTTTATAGTAATAGTTAGTTTGGAAAAAGACACTTCTCTACCTTCTATTTTCGAAATACATCAATACACAAACTATCTATATATTAGCTTATTCATCGGTTTGTATCAACTAAGCTTACTTTTCACGAGAATATTTGGGATGCCTGCAATGCAGAGGCGGAGGTGTCTAAATGTGCACTCATGAAGTTGGAGAGCTTACTTGCTAACTGAGTCCAAGTTTGAGCATCTGCTTACGTATTATACCATTTTGATAAGATTAGTTGGGGACTTAAGTTCAGTTGCACCTTCTCAGTTCGATCCATCTATAAAATCCTACAACCTTCTCCATTTCTTTTCACTCATCCTAATTTACTTGGCTTTGGAAAATTAATAACACCACCAACATACCCACTATATTCCTACAAATTGGGGTCTGAGGAGGGAAAGTGTACGCAATCCGTACCACTATCTCAAAGGTGAGGTAGAGAGATTGTTTCCAATAGACCCTCGACAAAGAGAGAGCTTTGGAAAATTAACACACTACCAAAAATCAAACATTTTTTATGGATTGGATGTCACAGTCAACTGTCTACAGCTTTATATTTGCATCAAGTAAACATGCATGAAACATATTTTTCTTACTTGTCAAGTTACTAAACTTTGTTATGAGATGAGACTGTTTATGGAACTTGATCATAGACTATATCCTTTAGAAATTGAAACTGATTGCCTGCAGTTACTGCAATTATTAACAGCTGAGAATAGTCTATATTCACACTCTATGTTGCTCGGACTCTCCAAAAATGTTGCTGCACCCATGTCGGATCCTTCAAAATACACTATTTTGGGAGGATCCGACACACAACTATCGACATTTTTTAAGAGTCCGGGAACATAGTTCACACTTGCTCTCTGACAGCAGGCATTTGATCCAACTGTTGAATACCCCTAGAATTCAGCATGTCTGCCGGGAGCAGAACTTTTTGGCTGATAAATTAGCACAGATAGGAACAGAATCAGCACACATTTTTTTTTTTTTCAAAAAAAATGGGGGGAAGGGGAAGGGGAAATGAGGGAGGGGGTTATAGGATGGGGAATCCGAACCCTCATCAACAAGGTAAAAGTTCAAGTAGCCAACCAACTAAGCTACAAAAATAGACCGTTTAAGAAGTATCCCACTTGAACGACAAAAGAGAGCTAGTGTGTGGTGAGAGAAATTGAGTGAAGGGATAATGCCACTTTTTACTATGTCCCGATTTGGTTACCTGTTATCGCGATAAATTTGTTATTCGGGAAGAAAGATATTCTACAGAAGAAAAGAAATGATCAAACTTGAATTTACTGGCTATGAGTTTGGAAGGAAGATGTTGGATTTTACTAAAATATTAAGGAAAGATATCTACTATGGACACAAATAAAATGTATAACCATTGCTATGAGTGCTGAATGTACAAATTAAATCATTTAGTATTAGCCAACCAAGATTATCAGAGATGGAGTCAAAATATAAAGAACACACCTACGAAAAAGTCAAGGGGATTCATCATATGCATAAAAAGTCTACTTATCCACACAGCGTATTTTTCCAGCAACAACAACAAAAATAAATACCCAGTGTAATCCCATAGGTGGGGTCTGGGGAGGGTACAATGTACACAGACCTTAGGCCTCATTGAGGCAGAGGGGCTGTTTCCGGAAGACCCTCGGCTCAACTGCAGCAAATCCAAACAGTTATGAAAAAGTAAATGCAGATGAATCCAGAAAATTCTGGAGAAAGGTGATTCCGCCACTCTTCTATATGTAAGTACACCATTGTATGCACATCGTAACATCCCAAAAGAAACCAAATTGATCAATCATTCATGGGGAAAGCTTGATTTTCCTGGGGACAAAAAAAGGTTTTGTATCATCAATGCAACCTAAATAACTCTTGATATTCTCAGCAGTCACAAAAGAATTAGAAGTTTACAAGTTAAAACCTCTGCATTAGCTTCATTGCTTGTTGAGAGGGCGTGCCAAATATCAAACAAACGCAGGCTTTAAGGTTCAGCTGCAACACAAATAAAACAAAAGAGTTACTGCAGTATGGTATCAATTGATCTTTGCATGAAAGAAAATTTAATGTATGCATGTAAAACTCACAGTTGTAAAATTTGCGAATCCGCACCACAAGATCGTCATTTCCCATGCTAAGTTGTTCTTCTTGAATCCTATTTGCGGAGTCGTCAGCAGAAGAGCTGCAGTGATACAATTCAATGAACTGCAAGGTGGGTATTTCCGCTACATCATCAGGAATCTCATACAGGCAATAACAGTTCTTCAGAACAAGACTCTCAAGCTTAGGGAATTGAATAGAACTGGCTTTCCAGTGGATAAGATCAGTTCCATCCAACAGTAGGAATTTTAACTGCTGAAAACGTTTGTCAGTTGGTTCCCATTCTGATCCTTGGAAAGCATAATCCTTGAGCTTGAGCACCTCGAGTTTGGGTAACTTGTACAGTATCGTCATTTGGTCCCATGGCAGTTGGCACCCCCGCAACGTCAATTTCTTGATGGTTAGTGGGAAAACATCACATTGTTTCAGTATCCATGGTTTGATAAAGAAACCCTTGAATGTTTCAAGGTTCTCCAACAGAACCAGCTTCTTGAGTTTTCCAGACATTAGTTCAGCAGTCAAGCACTCTTCTTCACTTTCGCGAATTCCTAACTTCTTCAGGTTGGGCATGCCTTCGAAGACGTGCCTTGTAATACTACCAAAGGTAATGTAAGAAAGGGTTTGCAGTTTGGTTAATGCACGATTAGAGAGACTAACCTCGCCCATATAATAAGGAAGGGTGTGCGGCTTAGTAAATGCAAGATTAGAGTGAGTTAACTCCTGCAGATCATATTTTTGTTCAGATTGAACATTAGGAAAGTAGCAGCATTTCCTTAAATAGAGATGCCTTAATTGTTTAATCTTCCATATCTCTGCCGGCAAACAAATACTAGCCTGGTGACTGTAACGAATTAGTGTCTGAAGACGCCAAAGATTGCACACTGATGGAGGGAGAACACTAAAACTGGCGAGGGCAAGATACCTCAGTTGAGATAATTGCCATATTTCAGATGGTAGATGATCAAATGGCTGAAAACATATATCCAATACTGTTAACCATTTGAAGTTGGTAAAGGTGATAAATGAATCAACCTGAGAACAGGATCCAGGAGTTCCATCTCTTCCAAAACAAAGAAAAGAACTTGCACGAGGAAGTGAAGGTTCATCATAAACATGCTTTAAATGTGTCGATGGGGCTGTACCAAAATTGAAAATAATGCGATGCTCGAAAGATGCCACTGAAGGACAAACAATCACATTAGATTTAGTAAAGTAGATCTCTCTCTCTTTCCATGCTTCTCTCAGGATCAAATCACGCAATAGATCATGAACCTCACATGTTTTGACCTTGCCACTTGAGGTCTTTTTCTTAACCATAATTAGACTTCTATCTATAAGATCTCTTAGGCATCCCTCAGCAACCTCTTCGAAGTCATTTTCACGTGTGCATTTTACAAAGTCCTCAGCAATCCATAGCTTGATTAGTCTTGAAACACTAATCTCAAAGTCTTTTGGAAAAGCTCCCATATACAGGAAGCATCGCTTCAAGTACTCTGGCAAATGGTTATAACTCAAGGCGAGTAAGTCCAGACATTCTTCTGTGCCCCTACTCACAACCAGGCCAATTTTATGTGCTACATCTTCCCAACAGTTTTCTGTCTTGCTGATCTTGGAACAAAATCCACCAACCACAACTATTGTTAGTGGCAGTCCTTGACATTTCTCGACTATTTGCTTTGTAGCTTTCTCCAGCTCAAAGGGGCAAGTCTCCCTTCCAAACACCTTTAAGTTGAACAACTTCAAGCTCTGTTCCACACTTAGGCACCGCATGTAATGAGGAAGGCTACCTGGGCTAGCATAGGTACCCACGTTTGCCAGCCGACTAGTAAGTATGACACGGCTTCCATTTTTATCATCTGGAAAAGATTTTTTCACATCATCCCATGCCTTGGTGTCCCACACATCATCCATCACAATGAGATATCTCCTTCCCTTCAAACTTCTATAAACTTGCTCTGCTAATTGATCAGTACTTTTTAGGTAGGTGCTGTCAGTGACCAGTGAAAAACACCGCAAAATGCCCAACAACGTTTCTCTATGTTGATGAATTTGAGATACAGTAATCCAAGCACGAATATAGAAGTGATGCTCCATGTAAATATCATCATAAACTTTCCTAGCAAGAGTAGTTTTACCAATTCCTCCCATGCCAACAATTGAGATGACATCTAGCTTTGAAGGAGGTGCTATAAGCCGAGATTTTATAGTCATTAAGTCATCGTCAAGGTCTAACATAGTAGCTTGGAGATGGGGCTTGTATTCTGAATCACTCTCCACAATATCCCATGTTGGCAGAGCATCAATATCATTCTGAGCATTCATAACCTTCTTCAAATATTCCTTTATGCTTTCGGAACCTGCTGTCATGAACTCTCCCTGGAACACTTCCCAACTTTGTGGATAGCAACCTGATCTCTTTTTCAATTCATATAAGTTGATACTATCTAGAAGTTGAGTTGCCAAATATTTAACCCGCATTTCCAAATAATCCACTGCTTCTGGAGCACTTCTAACCGACAAAGAGTCCTCCAAGAAAGCATGCCAGGAACTGACTGCATGACGTAGTGCAAGGTAACGAGAATTGTCACCTTTCCGCATTTCCTGCAGTTTTTGTTGAAGAGATACGACAGCAGCATGAGCCATTTCCTCTTCTTCCCTCCCACAGATTGATTTTTTAGTTTGTATGAGATTATTCTATGTTGTGGTTAAATTGACCCTGCAAATGTTCCATTTAGACTTATTTTGTCAGAGAAAACATAAGGGTAAAGGAAGAAAGAAATCAGATATTAACTTGCGTAATGTGAGTAAAGTTATGATGCCAAGAGCTAAATATTTCCACTGATCTATTACACACAGGGGGACAAGTCGACAGTCCAACTCTGCAAAATTCAAGCAGATAAAAGCAAAAGAAACAATAAAGAACTTTTTTGAATAAAGACAAAAGAGTTTTTTTTAAAAAAAAAGAGAAGGTAAATTAAAACCGTTTGTTACTAACTTCTAAAGCTATGCTTAACCTTGAATTTCTCAGTTATTTTTGACGCGTTTGACTAGGTATCCGAAACTCACTGGTTTAACTAACTCAAATTTTTGTTTAAAATCCTGGATCCGCCTTTGGACATGTAGTGCCACTAAAGGGGAAGGCCTTATACCAGGACTTTATCCATTAACAAGACTAGAACCCGAAACCTCTTCAAACTCGAGACCTCTTGTTAAGGGTAGAAATTTCTCATCCATCTTACCACGTTCGATGCTGCCCACACTCTACAGGATCATCTCTTTGTGACTATATTTGTTTTTCATTTATTAGTAGAACTAGCCCCTTTGATTAGAAAAAAATATGGGAAGAAAAAGAGAAATACATTTCAAAACAAAAACAAACGGTGTTAGAATAAAGAACCAGATTTGATTGTAGGAAATTAAATCAGAAATGCTTTTCTGAAAACCAATAACAAACTAAAATCGGAAAGCAAATACAACTACAACAACAAACCAAGTAAAATATACCCAAAGAAAATGTTCACTGAAATTGTTTCCAAAATCAAACCAAAACCAAATCCAAATCCAAATATATGTGTGTTTTCTTCAAAAACATTTCTTAAAGCAGAACACAGAAGCTTCACCCAAAAGCTCAAGTGATTATACAAGTTTATATTCCAAAGGATGACCATATTTCTTAATAACCCAAAACAGCAAGCAACAAATATCATCTGAATCAAATAAAAAATAAAAAAATCCAAACACTTCAGAAATAGCAACAGAGAAAACAATAATCAACAACAACAACAACAACATACCTAGTATAGCCCCACAAATGGGATCCGGGGAAGGTGGGGTGTACGCAAACCTTACCCTTACCTTTGTGGGATAGAGAGATTGTTTCCAACAGACAAAGAAAATAACAATCATTACATATATATATTCAGAGTTGCAAATTTAGAAGAAACATACCAGTCACTGAGCTGAAAAAGATCACTAATGAAACACCAAGTGGAAGCTGTAGATGTAAAGTCAAGAAGTGTTAGCAGAGCAAAAATAATGCTGTGAAGAAGAAACAGTACGAGAAGTGGGAAGAAGATGAAGGGAAATGATAAAGAAATGATCAATAATTGCTCTGTCTCTTTCAAGTTGATGGGGAAATGAGATCACTTTCAACTTGTCAAATTTTAAGCAGCCCCACACAGTATAAAATTCCTCATCTTTTGACTAAAGCATCACTATACAAGCCTTTCTATCTTTTCTTTTTCTTTTTCTTTTGCTTTCTTTTCTCCAAAAGGAATCTACTTATGCATCTGAAAAAAGGTTGACTTTGTTTTTGATAATTGATTTTTTGTAACTACATGATGCTAAAAGTTACACTGTAATTTTATTATGACAAACAAACATATCTCTATAACTATTATACTACTCCCGCCATTTTAATTTGTGGGTCTTACTTTTCTTTTTTGTCCGTTTCAGAAAGAATGTCTCTTTCCTTTTTTGACAATTCTTTAATTTTAACTTTTCTAAGACCACAAGATTAAAGGACATTTTGATACATTCTACCTATCTTTCATTTAAGACCACAAGATTTAAAAGTCTTATTCACTTTCTTAAACTTAGTGTCAAGTCAAAATCCGATAATCAAATTGAAAAGGAGGAGTATGTAATTATACAGTGATTTCTAAACACACTCTAAGTAGGCGTTTGGCCATGAAAATTAAAAATTTTGGAGTTGGAGTTGAAGTTGGAGTTGGAGTTGGAGTTATGTTTGGCCATGAAAAAAATTAGAGTTCTTTTTGACTTTTTGTGAGAGAAAAAAAGTGAAAAAAGTGAAAACAAGAAAAACTTGTTTTCACTTTTCCGGAAATTTTTTTCACTTAGTGAAAAAAATTTCATGGCCAAACACCACCACTTTTTACTTTTTTCACTAAAGTGAAAAAAATTCCCGGAAAAAAGTGAAATTTATCCATGGCCAAACGGGTCCTAAAGAACAGGGAAGAAAGAATGTCCCTACTCCTAGCACAAAAGTTTAGGAATAAGATCAATTAAATCATTGATTCAAATTGAGGAAAGAACGTGATCTTCAACTTGTATGTACATTGTAAAGAGGTCCATCAACAGTCTCTCTATAAATTTGTTGATGTTGTTTTACTAATTTTTTTCCTCTATATCCTTTTGTTTTGTACTTTGTTGTGAATATTGATAGCATCATCAAAAAGATGGAAATAGTGATAATACAAAGTATATAGAAATATGAAAAGAGCAATGAGTAGCAAGTTTGAGAGGATGTCCAACCCTATCCTCAGGCGAAGCTAGAGGGTGGATGGGATTCATCTGAACCCTCATTGTCGGAAAATTGCACTATATATACAAGGTTAAAATATCTTTTATGTATATATAGCAGATGATGAACCCTCTTGTGAAAATCCATTCTCTGCCACTGCTTATTCCGCTTCCCTGCTTCATCCATGTTCACCATATCAAAGGATGGCAAAATTGCATGCAAATATGATAAAAAAAAAAAATAAAAAAAAAAAGGAAACTATCCTATCACAAACTTAAATACATGTTAGCATGCTTGAAATTAGTTATTTTAATTGAAATTTGATTAATTATAGTACTCAATTCATATATGTACGATACTTTTTTCAACAGGTAATGCGCTTCACTTCTCACTTTTTGCTTCAAGCACCATGGACCTAGTTGCTTCCTTGCACTTTTCGCTTTTAAAATCACTGGTTAAGATTAACTGTTACTGATCATGAAATCCAGTTTGATTATCACAATAATTCCAATCTTATCCTGGTTAAAACTTTATCAGGTGAAATTATCAGAAACGTCCTGTTTTCTCTGAAAAAAGAATTAGTTTAAGTTAATTTCAGTAGATTTTATCTTGTTTTTGGGTAATTTTACAGGGTGGGAGCAATTTGAGGAGGGGGGGGGGGATACCATGTGATAAACTGTCTGACCCCGTAAGAGGATCAAAGTTTTTCAATACTTTCCTACTTTTCTACCTTCTATTTTCGAAATACATCAATACACAGCTATCTATATATTAGCTTATTCATAGGTTTGTATCAACTAAGCTTACTTTTCACGATAATATTTGGGGTGCCTGCAATGCAGAGCCGAAGATGTCTAGATGTGCACTCTCAAAGCAGGAGTACTTATTTGCAAGCCGAGATCAAATTTTATGGATTATACCATTTTGACAAAGATTAGTTGGGGACCTAAACCTACTGGTACCTTCTCAGTTCTATCCATCTATAAAATCCCACAACCTTCACCATTTCTTCTAACTCATCCTTTACTTGGCTTAGGAAAATTAACAACAACAACAACAACATACCCAATATATTCCTATAAAGTGAGGTCTGAAGAGGGGAGAGTGTACGCAGTCCGTACCACTAGCTCAAAGGTAAGGTAGAGAGATTGTTTCCGATAGACCCTCGACAAAGAGAGAGCTTTGGAAAATTAACACACTACCAAAGATCAAACATTTTTTATGGATTGGATGTCACAAGCAACTGTCTACAGCTTTATATTTGCATCATATAAACATGCATGAAAAATATATTTTTCTCACTTGTTGTAAATTTACTAAGCTTTGGTATGAGATGAGACTGACTTTGGCACTTGATCACAGACTATATCCTTTAGAAATTGAAACTGATTGCCTGCAGTTACTGCAATTATTAACAGCTGAGAATTGTCTATATTCACACTCTATGTTGCTCGGACTCTCCAAAAATGTTGACGCACCCGTGTCGGATCCTCCAAGAATACACTATTTTTGGAGGATCCGACACACATCCATCGATATTTTTGAAGAGTCTGAGAACATAGTTCACACTTGCTCTCTGACTGCAGGCATTTGATCCAACTGTTAAATACCCCTAGCATTAAGCATGTCTACCGGGAGCAGAACTTTTTGGCTGATAAATTAGCACAAATAGGAATGGAATCAGCACACATTTTTTTCAAAAAAAAAAAAATGGGGGGTAGGGGAAAGGGAAATGGGGGAGCAGGTTACAGGATGGGGAATCCGAACCAACTAAGGTAAAAGTTTAGGTATCCAACCAACTAAGCTACTAAGATTCCCCAATCAGCATACACTATGTCACTTTCTGGATTTCAAAATTAAATAGACCATTTAAGAAGTATCCAACATGAACAACGAAAGATAGCTAGAGTGTGGCGAGAGAAATTTGAGCAATGGGATAATGCCACTGTTTACTATGTCCCGATTTGGTTACCTATTATCGGGATATATTTGTTATTCTGGAAGAAAGATATTATACAGAAGAAAAGAAATGTTCGAATTTGAATATACTCACTACGAGTTTGGAAGGAAGATGTTGGATTTTACTAACGTATTAAGCAAAGATATCTAGGATACAAATCATATATATAAACAATGTTATGAGTGTTAAATGAGCAAATTAAATCATTTAGCATTACCTAACCAGAGAGGGAATCAGGATTTCACCAAAGGAGTCAAAATATAAAGAATACACCTACAAAAAAGTCAAGGGGATTCCCCAAAAACAACAAATATTCAGTGTAGTCCCACAAGTAGAGTGTACGCAGAGCCTCGGCTCAAGGACAAATAATCCAAAGCAGTCCAAAAAAGGAATAAACGAAAGTGAAAGCATAACAAAGCATTCTGAATAGTAACTACAGCCAAATAATAGGATAATTGAAGTACAAGAAATAGATAGTACTAGAAACCGAAGGTCAAGAAACTACTGGAGCAGTACTACAACTACAACTACACGACTACTAGTATGGATGGATAGCAAGACACCACACTACTACCTACTAACCTCTTAGCCTAATCCAGGTCCTCCACAACCTCCTAAGGTAATGTCCTTGGTTTCAAGGGCATTCACCATATGCATAAACAATTTACCTATCTACAGAGTATATTTTTCCAGCAAACCTTGGACAAAGGTGATTCCGTTACTCTTACGTACCAAATTTTCCAATGTATATACATAGTAACTTCCCAAAAGAAACCAAGTTGATGAATCATTCCTGGGGGAAAGCACGACTTTCCTGGAAAAAGAAAAGGTTTTGTATCATCAACGCAACCTGATTAACTCTTGATTTTCCTCAGCAATAACAAAAGGAAGCCTCATTGATTGTTGAGGGGGCACGGAAAATATCAAACAGACGCAGGCCTTAAGGTTCAGCTGCAACACAAATAGAACAAAATAGTTACTACAGTATGGTATCAATTGATCTTTGCATGAAAGAAAATTTAACGAATGCATGTAAAACTCACAGTTGTAAAATTTGTGGATTCGCACCACAAGATCGTCATTTCCTATGCTATGTTGTTCTTCTTGAATCCTATTTGCAGATTCGTCAGCAGAAGAGCTACAGTGATACATTTTAATGAACTGCAAGGTGGTTATTTCCCCTACATCATCAGGAATCTCACACAGGCAATAACAGTTCTTCAGAACAAGACTCTCAAGCTTAGGGAACAGAATAGAACTGGCTTTCCAGTGGATAAGATCAGTTCCATCCAACAGTGGGAATTTTAGCTGCTAAAAACTTTCGTCAGTTGGCTCCCATTCTGATCCTCGGAAAGCATAATCCTTGAGCTTGAGCACTTCGAGTTTGGGTAACTTGCACAGTGTCGTCATTTGGTTCCATAGCAGTTGGCACCCCCACAACGTCAATTTCTTGAGGGTTAATGGGAAAACATCACATAGTTTCAGTATCCATGGTTTGATAAAGAAGCCCTTGAATGTTTCAAGGTGCTCCAACAGAACCAGCTTCTTGAGTTTTCCAGACATTTGTTCAGCAGTCAAGCACTCTTCTTCACTTTCACGAATTCCTAACTTCTTCAGGTTGGGCATGCCTTCGAAGACGCACCTTGTAATACTACCAAAGGTAATGTAAGAAAGGGTTTGCAGCTTGGTTATTGCACGATTAGAGCGACTAACCTCGCCCATATAATAAGGAAGGGTTTGCGGCTTGGTAAATGCAAGATTAGAGTGAGTTAACTCGTGCAGATCATCTTTTTGTTCAGATTGAACATTAGGAAAGTAGCAGCATTTCCTGAAATAGAGATGCCTTAATTGTTCAATCTCCCACATCTCTGCTGGCAAACAAATACTAGCCTGGTGACTGTAACGAATTAGTGTCTGAAGACGCCTAAGATTGTACACTGATGGAGGGAGAACACTAAAACTGGCGAGGGCAAGATACCTCAATTGAGATAATTGCCATATTTCACATGGTAGATGGGCAAATGGCTGAAAACACAAATCCAATACTCTTAACCATGTGAAGTTGGTAAAGGTGATAAATGAATCAACCTGAGAATAGGATCCAGGAGTTTCATCTCTTCAAAAACAAAGAAAAGAACTTGAACCACGAGGGTATTTGCCAAAATTGAAAATGATTCGATGCTCAAAAGATGCCAGTGGAGGAGAAACAATCACATTTATGGTTAGAAATCATAGTGAAATCGTAAGAGGAAAAGCTAGAACGGTAATAAATTACAAAAGATTAAATGACAACACAGTAATGGACGCTTATAAACTTTCAGACAAGACAGAACTAATAAATAGAATTCAATGAAGGACAATGTTCAGTAAATTTGACTGTAAATCAGGATATTGGCAGATTAAGATGCATAAAGACAATATAGAATGGACAACATTTACTTGTCCAGAGGGACATTTCGAATGGCTTGTAATGCCGTTTGGTTTAAAGACTGTCCCTCCTATCTTTCAAAGAAAAATTGATAATATCTTTGAAAAATATAAAAAATTTGTATTAGTATATATAGATGATATTTTAGTTTTTAGCAATAACATGAAAGAACATTTAGGACATTTACAAACAATCTTTAAGTTATTCATAGACAATGGATTAATAATAAGTAAGAAAAAGATGGAATTATGCAAACAATACATTAATTTTCTAGGAATAACAATAGGAGAAGGAAAGATAAAATTACAACCGCATATAGCAAAAAAGGCTTTAGAAATGCTAGACAAATTAGAAAAAACAAAAGACTTACAACAATTTTTAGGAATATTAAATTATGCAAGACAGTTTATTAAAGATTTGGGAAAGGTAGCAGGACCACTTTATGCTAAAACAGGATCAAAAGGACAAAAGACTTTTAATACAGAAGATATTAAGCTAGTCCAAAAATTAAAAGAAATGATTAAAGATATACCCGATTTAGCCCTACCTTTAGAAACTGACTATCTAATAATCGAAACAAACGGTAGTTTTGAAGGATGGGGAGCAATCCTTAAAGCTAGAGAAAATAAATATAGTAACAAGAAAAGTGAACATATATGTGCATATCAAAGCGGAAGATATAAAGAAAAAGGAAACATGAGTAGTATAAACACAGAAATATTAGCGGTAATATACGGTCTTAATAGTTTTAAAATATACATTCTGAATAAACCAGAAGTATTAGTTAGAACAGACTGTGAAGCCACAGTAAAGTTCCATGAAAGAATAAGCGAGAAAAATAGTAGTAAAAGATGGTGATTAAATTTTATTGATGTCACTTCAATATACAATATTAAATTTGAACATATTAAGGGGAAAGAAAATAGTCTAGCCGACAAACTTAGTAGATTAATTCCAAAAATTACTAACTAGTTTTTTCTGCAGTATGAATCCAGACAAAGGTAAAGCGAAAGCTTCAGACTCAAGTGCAGACAATTATCTTCAGACATTGTTAAGAAATACTCATTTCAGGCCACAGACAAATACACCTCAGACATCTACGGATCAGACTATCGAAAGGGTATATTTTGGAAAACAAAATTTAATTTGTTATCCAAACTCAAATTTCAGTTTCAAGACAAAACCCGAAGCAAGGGCTGACAAAAATCAGAAATGCTTATTAGACAATTTATGGATTGCATACAACAAGATTCCAAGGGATGCCAGCTATTTTCTAGCTATAATGAATGCCCTGGCTCAGTATTTTACAGACAAAAATTTGAGTAACAAATTTAAATTTTATGTGGTTATACGGGGACGTATGCCAGCCGTCTTCCATACTTGGATTCAGGTAATAGACTCCATTAAAGACTTTAAAGACCCTCTATATAAAGGATTTAACAATTTTACCCAAGCCTTGGACTATGCTAGAGGTAAATTAGGACCTAATTTTTATATAACCCCAGAACTAAGAAATCCTATTAACTTTCCTCAGTATAATATTCAGAAAGACACTAACAGGATTATATTTTGCGACCATTGCAGTTCTATGACCGAAGGATTTAAACGACTGAATCAAAATAATGAACTGTTAGAAAAGGAACGAGACGATCTGCTTAAACATAACCAGATATTACAGAACCATATTAAAGACCTTCTCTTAACCATGTGAAGTTGGTAAAGGTGATAAATGAATCAACCTGAGAATAGGATCCAGGAGTTTCATCTCTTCCAAAACAAAGAAAAGAACTTGAACCACGAGGGTATTTGCCAAAATTGAAAATGATCCGATGCTCAAAAGATGCCAGTGGAGGAGAAACAATCACATTAGATTTAGTAAAGTAGATCGATCTCTCTTTCCATGCTTCTCTTAGGATTAAATCATGCAATAGATCATGAACCTCACATGTTTTGATCTTTCCACTTGAGGTCCTTTTCTTAACCATAATTAGACTTCTATCTATAAGATCTCTATGGTATCCCTCAGCAACTTCTTCGAAGTCCTTTTCAGGTGTGCATTTTACAAATTCCGCAGCAATCCACAGCTTGATTAGTATTGAAACACTAATCTCAAAGTCTTTTGGGAAAACTCCCATATACAGGAAGCATGGCTTCAAGTGATCTGGCAAATGGTTATAACTCAAGGCGAGTTAGTCCAGGCATTCTTCTGTGGCCCCTACTCACAACCAGACCAATTTTATGTGCTACATCTTCCCAAAACTTTTCTATCTTGCTGATCTTGGAACAAAATCCAGCCACCACAACTATTGTTAGTGGTAGTCCTTGACATTTCTCGACTATTTGTTTCGTAGCTTTCTCCAGCTCAAAGGGGCAAGTCTCCCTTCCAAACACCTTTAAGTTGAACAACTTCAAGCTCTGTTCCACACTAAGGCACAGCATGTAATGAGGAGTGCTTCCTGAGCTAGCATAGATACCCACATTTGCTAGACGACTAGTAAGTATGACACGGCTTCCATTTTTATCATCTGGAAAAGATACACGGCTTCCATTTTTATCATCTGGAAAAGATCTTTTCACATCATCCCATGCCTTGGTGTCCCACACATCATCCATTGCAATGAGATATCTCCTTCCTTTCAAACTTATGTAAACTTGTTCTGCCAATTGCTCATTACTCTTTAGGTAGGTGTTGTCATTGACCAGTGAAAAACACCGCAAAATGCCCAACAACATTTCTCTATGTTGATGCATTTGAGATACAGTAATCCAAGCACGAATGTAGAAGTGATGCTCCATGTAAATATCATCATAAACTTGTTTGTATTACTTTCCTTTTAGTCTGTTTCAACAAAGAATGTCACTTTCCTTTTTTGACAACTCTTTAATTTCAACTTTCACATGGCATGCTTAAGACCACAAGATTAAAGGATATTTTGGTACATTCTACCTATCTTTAGTTTAAGACCACAAGATTTAAAAGCCTTCTTTACTTTCTTAAACTCAGTGCCAAGTCAAAATCAGATAATCAAATTGAAACGGAGGGAGTAATTATGCAGTGATTTCTAAACACATCTAAATAAGAGGGAAGGAGGAATGTCATCGCACAAAAGTTTAGGAATAAAGACAATTAAACCTTTGATTCAAATTGAGGAAAGAACATGATCTTCAACTTGTATATACATTGTAAAGAGGTCCATCAACAGTCTCCCTATAAATTTGTTGATAAAGCAGTCTCCTTATAAATTTATTGATGTTATTTTACTATATTTTTTTCCTCTATATTTTTTCATTTTGTACCTTGTTGTGAATATTGATGGCATCATCAAAAAGATGGAAATAGTGAGAATACAAAGTATATAGAAATAGGAAAAGAGCAATGAGTAGCAAGTTTGAGAGGATGTCCAACCCTATCCTCAGGCGGAGTTAGAGGAGCGGAAGGGATTCATCTGAACCCTCATTGTCGGAAAATTGCACTGTATATACAAGGTTAAAATATCTTTTATGTATACAACTTCATCCATGCGCACCATATCAAAGGATAAGTAAAGGCAAAACTGCATGCAAATATGATAAAGAGGAAAATATACTATCACAAACTTAAATACAACGTTAGCGTGCAATTTAAGACAGAGATCTCAGATCAAGAATTGAAATTAGTTATTTTAATTGGAATTTGATTAATTATAAAAGTAAATTCATATATATACAATACTTTTTCAACAGGTAATGGGGTTCACTTCTCGCTTTTTGCATCAAGCACAATGGACGCAGTCGCTTCCTTGCACTTTTCGCTTTTAAGAATACTGGCTAAGATTAACTGTCACTAATCATGAAATACAGTTTGATTATCATAGTAATATCCTGGTTAAAACTTTATCAGGAGAAATTATCAGAAACCTTCTGTTCTCTACCAAAAAAAAATATATAGTTTAAGTTCAATACAGTCTATTTTATCTTGTTTTTGGGTAATTTTACTGGGGTGAGGAATTTGTTGGGGGGGGGGGGGGGTGAGGAATACACCATGTGATAAACTGTAAGTTTTTCAATACTTTCCCACTCTTACAAAACAACTCGAGTAGTAATAATAAAGGTTACAGCATAATTTAAAATTCTACATTAGGATAGCACAGTCCCCATGATGAAACACGGGCCATACTACTGTTTTACAAAAGTTAATAAAACTACTTAATTTGCGATAAGTTTTTACTGATAACATTAAGTTTTAGGGGATTTTCTCTTGGCATATATAATTTTCTGCTGCAAACATGATGCATGAAAATTATAAAAGAAAGAGCTACGAATTATGATAACATGTTGACGCAGAAAATGAACCAAAAGACCTAGTCAACTTCAAAAATCAGTAAGAGTAGGCCTACTTACCTTCTTGCTAGCAACTTCAAAAGCTGAAGCGATTTGGCAACTCACTGCGCTTCTCCCGAGAGACCTTAAGAAAAGCTTTCATCAAACTAAGCTCCCTATGAGTTGTTACTTTATCAAAAAAAAAAAAAAAAAAAAAAAAAGCTCCCTATGAAGAGACTCAACTTGATCCTTTACTCCTGAAAGCAAATCCACATGATAAAGGAGTAGCTGTTTTAACTTTAACAAGAGAAATTCGACAACAGCATCAGCCATCTCTTGCTAAAGTGCTTACTCTCCCGGAAGAAATCTGAAAGTGCAAGATGTTGAGAGTTAATTTCAGTCAGAGTGCCAATCAAACAGATAAAACAGATGTATTCTATTTGTAGGAACACAAATAATTAGTACATTTGCTTCTTGCATATGGATATGGTGTGTATAAAAAGAGTTATGAAATTCATTCATGGTAAATTTCAATTGTTCAGTGTTGCATTGCAACTGCTACATTACTCAATTCCATGGACCAATAAGATGCTCTTGAACAACAATTGTTTTGTTTTTTTTTGGGTCGAAAAGGGAAAATTGTATTCAACCAAGTTAGTCTATTTACAGCTGCTAGTTCATATGAACGCTACCACTCCTAGCCTATTAAAAAAGACAACTTCAGGCAAATCTATTTCTTAGACTGGATAACTATTCAACGCCGCTAGCAATTGCTTCCATTTAGAATCCCTCTGATATTTAGCTGAACTACAATCTCCTTCAATCTGTCTGAACACACTCGCTGGACTCCTTGGAATCTTCAGGTAAGTTTTCCAGCCAGACATGGTACACTGTTGCGTTGAATAGGAAACTCAGAATCTCAGCTTTGGGTCTTGTACTCTTCACTCTTTGTGCCAACCATTTAATTTCAGTTTCCCAGCATGTGGAATGTCGTGTAACACCTAACCACTTCAATAAAGCATTGCGGATTGAGCTAAAATATATGCCATCAAAGAAGAGGTGAGAAAATGATTCCTCCAATCCAGGGTCACATGCACATAGTCTTTGGAACCCATCTGGATAATTTGTCAACTGTTGCTAGCCTTTGCTGAATTGCTAGCCAAGTTGATGAATCATTCCTGGGAAAAGCTAGACTTTCCTGAGAAAAAAAAAAGGTTTTGTATTATCAATGCAACCTAGATAACTCCCGATATCCTCAGCAGTCACAAAAGAATTAGAAGTTTACAAGCTGAAACCTTTGCATTGGCCTCATTGCTTGTCGAGGTGGCGCTCCAAATCTCAAACAAATGCAAGTCTTAAGCTTCAGCTGCAACACAAAAATTAACATAAATAGCCGCCCATATAAGTTTTAAACTCAAAATAACCATATTATTTTGATAACGTCATTATAACCAGCTTCCATGACTTGTTTACTTTTATTAGCCAAACTAATACTTTGAATAATTGTAGAATTTTGATTATAATCACGTGTTTATAGGGGTAAGTATAGGTACAAATCTTGTTTATATCTACATATATCCCTTTAAATGGGGTAGTATATATCTCTCTAATTTATACATTTATTATACAAATATAATATATATAATATAATTAGTGTATAATCATTGAGTAATATGAATAAAAGTAGTGTGTAAACATTATATACTATACGTACAATCTGTGTATAATCAATGTGTATATACTCGTGTAATTAGGAACTTGCACGAGGAAGTGAAGGTTTGTCATAAACATGCTCTAAATGTGTCAATGGGCGTATCTCAAAATTGAAAATGACGCGATAGTCAAAATTTGGCACTGATGGAGAATCAATCACATTAGAATTAGTAAAGTAGATCGATCTCTCTTTCCATGCTTCTCTTAGGATTAAATCATGCAATAGATCATGAACCTCACATGTTTTCACCTTGCCACTTGAGGTCCTTTTCTTAACCATAATTAGACTTCTATCTATAAGATCTCTTAGGTATCCCTCAGCAACCTCTTCGAAGTCCTTTTCAGGTTCGCAACTTACATATCCCGCAGCAATCCATAGCTTGATTAGTCTTGAAACACTAATCTCAAAGTCTTTTGGAAAAGCTCCCATATAAAGGAAGCATGGCTTCAAGTGATATGGCAAATGGTTATAACTCAACGCAAGTAAGTCCAGGCATTCTTCTGTGTCCCTACGCACAACCAGACCAATTTTATGTGCTACATCTTCCCAACAGTTTTCCGTCCTGCTGATCTTGGAACAAAATCCAGCAACCACAACTATTGTTAATGGTAGTCCTTGACATTTATCGACTATTTGCTTTGTAGCTTTCTCCAGTTCAAAGGGGCAAGTCTCCCTTCCAAATACCTTTAAGTTGAACAACTTCAAGCTCTGTTCTACACTTAGGCACCGCATGTAATGAGGAGGGCTGCCTGAGCTAGCATAGATACCCACGTTCGCTAGCCGACTGGTAAGTATGACACGGCTTCCATTTTTATCATCTGGAAAAGAACTTTTCACATCATCCCATGCCTTGGTGTCCCACACATCATCCATTGCAATGAGATATCTCCTTCCCTTCAAACTTCTATAAACTTGCTCGGCTAATTGGTCAGTACTCTTTAGGTAGGTGTTGTCATTGACCAGTGAAAAACAACGCAAAATGCCCAACAACATTTCTCTATGTTGATGCATTTGTGATACAGTAATCCAAGCACGAATGTAGAAGTGATGCTCCATGTAAATATCATCATAAACTTGTCTAGCAAGAGTCGTTTTGCCAATTCCTCCCATGCCAACAATTGAGATGACATCTAGTTTAGAAGGAGGTCCTATAAGCTGAGATTTAATAGTCATTAAGTCATTATCAAGGTTTAACACAGTAGTTTGGAGATGGGGAGTGTATTCTGAATCACTCTCCACAGTATTCCATGTTGGCAAAGCATTAATGTCATTTGGACCATTCTTAACCTCCATCAGATATTCCTTTATGCTATCAGAAACTGCATTCATTACCTCTTCCTGGAACACTTTACTTTCTGGATTGAAATCAGGCGATCTCTTTTGCAATTCATATAATTTGATACTATATAGAAGTTGAGTTACCAAATATTTAATCCGAATTTCCAAATGTACCACTGCTTCTGGAGCATTTCTTTTCGACAAAGAGTCCTCCAGAAAAGCATGCCAGGAACTGACCATTTCGCATAGGAACCAAAAGTTCTTGGTCATTTCGTCTAGGAAGAAAAAGTTCTTGTCTAACCCTTCGTCTAGGAAGCAAAAGTACTTGTCTAACACTATGTATAACCCTTTGCCCAGGAAGCAAGAGTTCTTGTCTACCAGCATTTCCTGCAGTTTTTGTTGAAGAAACATGACAGCAGCGTGAGCCATTTCCACTTTTCCCCTCACAGATTGATTTTTCAGATTGTATGGGAAATTCTATTCTGTGCTTAAATTGACACTGCAAATATTCCATTGAGACTGATTTTCGTTATTGAAAATAAAAGGGAAAAGGAAAAAAGAAAGAAAAAGGAGAATAACTTGCATAATGTCACTATATTTATGATGACAAAAGCTAAATATCTCCACTAATGTGATTACACGCAAGAGGACTCCAACTCTGCAACATTCAAACTGCCTCAACTGGGATCAATTGTTGATTTTTGCAAAAAAGAAGTCAAGAAATCAAGCAAACAGCAAAAAGCAAAGAAACAACATACCCAGTGTGATCACACAAGTGGGGTCTGAATCAACAAAAGAAAGTTTTTAAAAAAGGAAAGGTAAGTTAAAGCTGCCTCAATCTGGCTTCTGAAGCTATACATAACCCCTTGAATATCGCAGTCATTTTTGGAGCAAATTTGACTAAACATTATAGATATCAGACACACACATTATGATGAAGTACCACAATTATCCCTGTATCCTATCTTGAGTTTGGTGACACTAACCTTCTGTCTTATTTTTTTAAAGGGAAGGACTTCATACCAGTAGTTTATCTATTATCAAGGCTCAAATTCGGAATCTCGTCAAACTCGAGACCTCTATTTAAGAGGAGATCCCATTCATCTTACCACACTCTTTTATGGTGCCTAAAGCTAACTAGCTCGGGCTCTCCAAAATTATTGCCGAACTCGTGTCAGATTCTCCAAAATGCACTATTTTTGGAGTATCCTGTAGACAATAAAATTTGCGACCGAGAAAATAATAATCGGGACAGAAAAATATTGCAACAATCGTTTATTGATTTCAATATGTGAGTGTTACAATCTCTATGAATCCTCTGATTCGCCTTTCTAAATATAAATTCAAGGGCTTCGAGCTTGATCTTGAATTTGATGAACTTGAACTTGATTTGTGGATTTAATGAACTTGATCATGACTTGTGAATTTGGATTCAAGGGCTGTTGAGCTTGATCTTGAATCTTCGTCTTGATCTTCAGTTGTTTATGAACTTGAATGCTTGAACTTGTAGAGAAATTTGTGGTGTTTGATCCACGAGCTCTCTCTCGCTTCTTGTTCGAATTGTTCCTCCTCTTTTCTGAATTATGAGACCCCTATTTATAGTTGTAGGAAGGAAAGAGTCATGGTGAAGATGAGCTTCTTTTGGCCAATCAGATTTAAGTGACGTGGCGCATTCTTATGGGCTTTTGATTTCACTAGGCTTGCTGCATCATTTTGACATGTGGCACGGTCCTATTAACTCCTTTACTTGACTTGGCATGCCACGTCATTTGACACGTGGCGCCAAATTGGGCCTCTAGAATAAGATGACATATTGGGCTTAACCAAGTGGGCTCATTATTTGTAGCCCAAATTAATGGACTAGCCCGATGAATTTTGGACTTTAATTAAATCCATATTTATTGGACTTAAATAATTAATCCAATTATATTAATCCACCATATTTATTTGGACTAATATATTTAAAATTCATATGATCACAAATGCCCTCACTTCGAGACTTGTCGGAGATATTTAATCTTTCGAAGACTAGGCTCGAAGTATTGACTTGACTTTTTTCTTGTTTGCACGTCTTCAGGATACTCCTTTCCATTTCGGGAATGAAATTCTTCTACTCCATAACCAATCATTCTTCAATTAGAATTAGGATGTCTATATTCCTACAAACTTGAACTGTCCCAATTCCACTCCAATTAGGAGTATGCCACCTCCTTAAGGACTTGAAAACTTCTCCTAGTTTTATTTCAACAAGGAGACTATTAATGTCTTGCTGCATCTATAAATAGATGGATGCTCTCTATTATTTTGATATTGCAACATTGGGAGTTACTCAAAGGAGAACAATGCCGGGTAATATATTCTTCTCTTTTAATTTTCGTCACATTTTTTCAGCCCAGCATGTTAGTGGTAGAAAATTCATATCTCATTGTAGAAATATCGAAATCCTAAACGGTTTAACATTCCAGAAACTAGACTTCGAGATCTACAACATATCCAAAATTCAGAATTAAACTCCTTCAATTTCGTTCTATACAATTTCTTTAAACTTAGGTTTAAATTCTGTCATGCTGAGAATTTCAGATCTGCATATCTTCACCAAAACTTGTATATCTTGATGTAGGAATGAAGAAATCACAAGCCGCTTGATTCTTCTGAAACTAGACATCCAGATCTATAATATATCCGAAATTCATAATTTAATACATTCGGTGTCTTTTCAGATGTTATCCCGAATTCAACTTTGGATTTTGGCGCACCGGCAGTTTCAGATTTGCGCGACGACACCAAAAAAATTGTTTATCAATGTGAGAGTACCGAAATCATGATCTGTTTAATTCTATAGATACCATAAACATGCAGCTATAACATATCCAAAATTTAGAATTTAACACCTTCTGGATCATTCTAGACAAATTTTTGAAGTTGACCCTAAATTCTGTCTCGCAGAGAATTTCAGATTTGCATTGTCTCACTAAATAATTTATATCATGATGTCGGACCATCACCATCAAAAAGGTGTTTTGATTGATGGAAACCAGAATTTAAGGGATTCATTCTCACTAAAACATCTTGTGTCAAACCTATCCGCGTTGGTGATGTATGGTTTCCGAGTTTGAAACGTCTTGACAGGTAACAATCTCTCTTCTTCTTGTGCCTTTTTTTTGTGTTGTCTTTTCCTTTCTTCTTTTGCAGGATTGAAACAAATAACATTCATGAAAGGTCAGCTTAAGGTGCGAGAGTTTAACTTCGCCTCCGTCACCTTGAGACCTGACAAGTTCGGCTTTAAGTATGGTCCCTTTCAACAGTCAGCTTAAGGTGCGAGAGTTTAACTTCGCCTCCGTCACCTTGAGACCTGACAAGTTCGGCTTCAAGTATGGTCCCTTTCAAGTATGGTCCCTATGCAATGGTCAGCTTAAGGTGCGAGAGTTTAACTTCGCCTCCGTCACCTTGAGATCTGACAAGTTCGGCTTCAAGTATGGTCCCTTTCAAGTATGGTCCCTATGCAATGGTCAGCTTAAGGTGCGAGAGTTTAACTTCGCCTCCGTCACCTTGAGACCTGACAAGTTCGGCTTCAAGTATGGTCCCTTTCAAGTATGGTCCCTATGCAATGGTCAGCTTAAGGTGCGAGAGTTTAACTTCGCCTCCGTCACCTTGAGACCTGACAAGTTCGGCTTCAAGTATGGTCCCTTTCAAGTATGGTCCCTATGCAATGGTCAGCTTAAGGTGCGAGAGTTTAACTTCGCCTCCGTCACCTTGAGACCTGACAAGTTCGGCTTCAAGTATGGTCCCTTTCAAGTATGGTCCCTATGCAATGGTCAGCTTAAGGTGCAAGAGTTTAACTTCGCCTCCATCACCTTGAGACCTGACAAGTTCGGCTTCAAGTATGGTCCCTTTCAAGTATGGTCCCTTTTACCGATGTTCCTACGCAATAGTCAGCTTAAGGTGCAAAGGGACAAATTTTGTCCACCTTAAGGCATGGAAGTTTAGAAGGCCTCAACTTGAAACTTGGAGGTTTTGATGGTTCCACCTTGCAAACTTGGCGAATTTGAAGACTTCAGCTTGCAGACTTGGTAGATTTGAGATTTCATCTTGTAGAATTGCTGAACTTTGACGACTTTAGTATGCAGATGTGGTGAACCTGAGACTTCAACGTTACTGACTTGGTGAATTTTGACTTCAACAAGCGCGCTTCAATTCGCAGGCTTGGAGGACTTACAACTTCAACTTGTAGGCTCGGAGAACTTGAGGGTCTCAAATCCTATTGCAGAAGCTTACCTTTTATGTGGAGCTCTGCCCTCATTGAGTCATGAACATTCTGTGTAAGCCCAAAGTTTAATCAGAATATTTGCAGACTTAACTTTCGTATGGCGGATCAAGCGGGAACATATATTTTTTGACACTCATGCAACTGAACTTAGAATGAAACTTCTAAGCGCCTACGTACCTCGGTGAAGAGGATCAAGTCACAACGTAGTTCTGGAATAGTGTATATTTTTTATTTTTTATTTTTATTTTTGGGTCCTAACTTTTGCCTAGGTCGCCTCTTTCGAGATTTTCAACCTAGCGGACATTTTTTTTTTTTTTTTTTTTTTTGAGTCCTAACTTTTGCCTAGGCCGCCTCTTTCGAGATTTTCAACCTAGCGGACTTTTTTTTTTTTTTTTTGAGCCGTACACAGTTTATACTCTTGCGGGACAGGAGTGGACATGCAGTTTATGCTCTTGCTTTAAGGAGCGTCATCTTCCCTCAAGGATAGTACTTCTTCAAGAATTTGGCGTTGATAGGACCAATTTTTACGCCATCTGCATCGACAAGCTTGTAAGCGCCATTTGAATATGCCTCTTGTATGACATATGGTCCATCCCACTTAGAGGTGACTTTGCCCCCAGATTTAAGAGAAGTGATAATGGGCCTCCTTACTGCTAGAACTTGATCTCTAACTTGGAAACACCTCAAGCGAACCTTTTTGTTGAAAGAACGAGATAGACGGGCTTGATAACATTCAAGATTTTGTTGAGCCTCCAGCCTCTTCTCATCTAGAGCTTCTAGCTCCGCAAGACGCAACTTAGCATTTTCTTCTTCGGTGAGACCTTCTTGAATAGCAAGTCTTAAAGAAGGAATTTGACGCTCAAGTGGCAGGACTGCTTCAACTCCAAAAACAAGCGAGTATGGGGTTGCTTGCGTCGGTGTGCGGTGAGTCGTCCTATATGCCCACAAAGCTTCTTCCATTCGTTCATGCCAGTCTCGTTTGGATTTGGATACAACTTTCTTCAACAGGTTGCATAAAGTCTTATTGAATGCTTCAGCTAAACCATTGGCGGCAGCATGGTACATAGAAGATTTACGCTGCTTAAAACCAAAGAGATCACAAATCTTGTTCATCAGCTTGTTATCAAATGGCTTGCCATTGTCAGTTATTATGTAATGGGGAATTCCAAAGCGGTAGATGATATTTACTCGGATGAAGTTTGCAACATTCTCCTTCTTCACTTCTTTGAGTGCAACAGCTTCGGCCCATTTTGAGAAGTAATCTGTCGCAGCCAAGATGTACAAGTGTCCACCAGAAGATTTTGGTAGTGGTCCCACAACATCCAATCCCCAAGCATTGAATGGCCAAGATGCGATAGTGGGGTGTAATATTTCAGGAGGCTGATGTATGAAATTAGCATGAAATTGACAGGCCTTGCATCTTCTAGCATAGTCCAAGCAATCTTTCACCATCGTTGGCCAATAATATCCCATCCTTTTTATGTGAAAGTGGAGCTTCGGTCCAGATTGATGAGATCCACAAACTCCCGAGTGTGCTTCCTGCAAAGCTTGAACTGCTTCTTCCTCTCCCAAACATCGCAAGAGTACTCCTTCGAATGACCTTCTGTATAGCGTGTCCTTGTAGTAAAGGAAACGAGGTGCACGACGACGGATGTCAGTTTTTTTCCTTGGATCTTCAGGAAGTATTCCATAACACAAGTAGTCAATAATTGGTTGTCGCCAATCTTCCTTTACGGCTTCAGACACAGCGACGAGATGCTCAAGTTTGTTTTCTGTACATTCTTCCTCATCCGGTGGTGGTACCACCCATTCTCGGCGGATAGTAACTCGTGTTTGATTTGGAAGAGTTAGTGTTGAAGCTAAAGCAGCCAATGCATCGGCCTGCTTATTTTCCTTTCTTGGCACGTGTTGGAGGGTAACTTCTCCAAGCCATCCTATCAACTTCTGAGCATAACTATGATATGGGCGTAACTCGGGCTTTTTGACTTCATAGTCGCCCAAGAGCTGCTTGATCACCAATTGGGAGTCACCAAAGACTTGCAATTGTAGTTGCTTCATGTCGACGGCCATTTCAAGTCCAAGTATCAACGCTTGGTATTCAGCGACATTGTTAAAGCAACATTGTGTCAAAGTAAAGGAGTATGGGATAACCTCTTCCTGCGGAGTGAAAAACACTACGCCAGCACCAGCTCCACCACGGTGTGCCGCACCATCAAAGTACATCTTCCATGGAGGTCGAACTTCAATAACCATTGCATCCTCATCAGGAAGTTCATCAGTTAGCTCCCAATTATCTGGTATTGGGTGGTCTGCCAAAAAGTCTGCTAATGCCTGTCCCTTTACGGCCTTCTGAGGGATGTATATGATCTCAAACTGTTGAAACTGAAGGTACCACCTTGCAAGTCGATCACTGAGGACTGGTTTCGACATTACAAACTTGATGGGATTTGCTTTAGACACGAGATGAACAACATGAGCTTGAAAGTAGTGCTTCATCTTTTGGATTGAGAAGACTAACGCCAAACACAACTTTTCAATAGGTGAATAATTCAGCTCATTTGGCGTCATCATTTTGCTTAGGTAATAAAGAGAGTTCTCTTTACCTTCACTATTTTCTTGGGCCAATAATGCTCCAACTGACCTTTCTTGTGCAGCGATGTAGAGAATCAACGATTTTCCAGGTATAGGTGCCGCAAGAACTGGAGGCTTCATTAAGTAAGATTTGATATTTTCAAAGGCCTTACTACAAGCTTGGTCCCATTTGAAAGGGGCACCCTTCTTCATGAGATGGCTAAATGGTTGACATTTTCCCGCCAAATTTGAGATGAACCTCCTTAAATATGCTAGCTTCCCTTGAAGACTTTTTAATTCATGAATGTTTCGAGGCTCGGGCATCTTTAAAATTGCATCAACCTTGTGTTGATCAATTTCAATTCCTCGGTGTCGTACAATAAAGCCAAGGAACTTTCCGGAAGTAACTCCAAAGGCGCATTTCAACGGATTCATCCTAAGCTGATATCTTCGGAGCAACTCAAATACCATTCTTAAGTCTTTCAAGTGGTCGTTCTTCTTTCTTGACTTTACCACTAAATCATCCACATAACATTCAACATTTTTATGGAGTAGATCATCAAAGATGTTTTGCATAGCCCTTTGATAAGTGGCACCAGCGTTCTTCAAACCAAAAGGCATCACCTTGTAGCAATAAATACCTTTAGGCGTACGAAATGCAGTGAGCTCTTCATCCTTTGGTGCCATGCGAATTTGGTTATAGCCGGATGATCCATCCATGAAAGACATCGCCTCAAAACCAGTAGTAGCATCAATCATTAACTCTGGAATAGGGATTGGAAACTCATCCTTAGGACATGCGTTGTTGAGATCCCTAAAGTCGACACAAACTCGAATTTGGCCATTCTTCTTCCGTACTGGAACAATGCTTGATATCCATGTGGTACTTAACTTCACGAATAAAGCCTGCTCCAATGAGTTTGTTAACCTCATTTTCAATCAATGGAACCAAGTCGGGTCTGAAACGTCTTTGGGCCTGCTTAACAGGACGAGCTCCATTCTTGACTGCTAACTGATGAACTGCTACTTTTGGATCTAAGCCAGGCATCTCCTTATAACTCCAAGCGAAAACATCTCTATATTCTTTGAGTAAGTCCATGTAAGCGATTTCTTCATCCATTTCTAGAAAAGCGCTTAGGAAAGTTGGTCTTGGGTCTTCATCAGTGCCAAGATTAACTTCCTTTAGGGGATCTACTGTCGCCTTTACTCCTTCTTCAAGTTCTGACGGAGCATCTCCGGTATCTTCCTCTTCTTGAGGATCATTGTCATTGACAGATATATGGCAACACCAGGAAATATCTTCCAACTCTTCAACCTTTATTAGAGATGATGTATCGTACTCACTCTGGGTTGTAATATGATATGAAGAGCCTACACTCTCTTTGTCATCCTCATGTTCCTTGGTATAAACCATAGTATGAGTCTTTGCTTTTAACACCTCCTTGCACGAAATCACAAGCTCCGTCTGTCGCCTCATTCTAGAAGGAATCAAACTTTGAAAATCCTTATGGATTCTAGGTGAAGAGTGTGTCATAGTGCCTTGATAACTTCTCCGAGGTTTGTTACTTTTCTTTTTCTTCAGTGGACCCAACCTCTCAAACACAGAAGTTCTTGTGGTTGATTCTCCAAGTCGATCAAAGACAGAAGGCCTTTTGTTGGAAGTAGTAGACTCCTCTTCCACAGTGATGTAGTCGCTAGCCACCCTTCTAATAGAGATACGCACCGGCGGTGGTGGCATGTACCCTAAGCCTTCGCGTGCTTGCCTGGTAGTGGCTTCTGATGGGATTTTTCCCAAATTTGGTGGCTCATTAGGGTTATATCCAGCCTTTACAAATAACTTGTAAGCGTTTGGATCAAAACCCTCTTTCGTACGCTTTGAAGGGAGTGTCATATCTCGCGATGAATTTTGAGCTACAAATTCCCCAAGTGGCTTTAAGGGCAAATTTATTGCATCTATTCGCTTTAGCGGAAGAGTTAGCCCCCCTAGTACATTACCTTGGACATCGGATGAGTGTCGTACTCCTTTCCCCACTTTTGGTACATAGCGGAGCACAGGAGTTGCCTTCTTCTTTAAGTCCGCGACATTCCTTTTATTCGAAGTGGTGGGAGGCTTTTTAATGACAACACTTTCAACAGAAACCTCGACCTTCTTAGTTGCAAGATCATCGCACTTGGTTGATGTGACATCATCCACCTTTTTCTCCTTCACGACATAATTCTTCAAGTAGAATTTTGCATCTGCAAAGTGTGATTCAGCTTCAGTGAATGGCTTATCATCAGCCACTATCTTTCTCTCCACTCCATTTTCAAGATACTTCAAGCATTGATAGTAGGATGATGAAATAATTTTGTTCTCGTGTACCCAAGGCCTACCAAGCAATATATTATATGAAGTCTTGGCATCGATCACATGCATCAATACATTTGATCGTAAATCGTCCATATTGATTTCTAACTTGATGGATCCTATGGCTCTCTGACCTCCTTGATTGAACCCTTGGATCATCAAATGGCTTTCAGTAAGTTCATCAGTTGTGATGCCCAGTTCCTTCAGTGTGCGAATAGGCAGGATGTTTACTCCAGACCCTTCATCTATCAGAATTCTATTTATCTTCTTCTCTAGAACATAACCTACCATATACAAGGGACGATTGTGTAGTGTTTCACCAAAAAGGAGATCATCGTCTGTAAATGTGATTTTTGTATTACATATATGTGCTTCTTGGTGAAGAGATTTAGTAGGATTTTCAGGAGAAGGAGGTTCCATTAATAGGCTTTCGCTCTTTACTTCTTCTTTGTCAGTATTGAAACAAGATGCCTCAATGTTGTCTTGAGTAGTCTTGGCGTAGAACCAACTTGGAAAGAATTCTTCCAAGGTCACAGGACACCGTGGTTTTTGGTGGTGATGCTCCACTACACTCGCCCTCTTTGGCAGCTCAACCAGCCTCTGTTTCCTCGATTTCTTCACCATTCTCCTTCTGGTTGGCTGCTTGGATGAGTCTTTTCGTAGACTCGTCATCTTGTTGCGTCTTCGCCGAGTCACCAAAGTCCAACCTTCATCATCACCTTCATCAATTAGAGACTTGTCATGCTTTAATGGCTCCTCATTACGCTCTTTGAAGTTGCATATTTGGACCGGATCGAGTGAGCCAAAAGTGATGGAGATTTGATGAGAACTGGCCTTCTCATCATCAAGCACGATCTTCTTCTCATTAGCCAGTTGCATGATTTTATCCTTGAAGACAAAACATTTCTCCAAAGGGTGACCCACAAGCCTGTGATACTTGCAATAGTTTGGGTCATCAATTTTTCCAGCTTCATCGGGCCGCTTCATTTCTGGTAGATCAATGAGCTTCAGCTCAAGAAGTTCATCAAAAATTTCGGAAACTTCAGAATCAAGGAATGGGTATTCTTTTTCTTGCATCTCCTTGAAAGTCAACTTTTGGTTTGGACGCGCTTGAGAAGTAGTCTTTACGCTTTGCTTCTTGCTCACCTTTGTGGTGAGCTTCACAGGAGACACGTTGACATTCATGGATTCTTTGTTGTCGCTTTTGGGGACAAACTTGGTCCATCTCCTGGGTTCCTGTTTGTCCTTTCCCTTTCGAGGGTCATGGATGGGTGCTACTCCTTTTCCGGCAGAAGACATGCTCAACTCCATGTCGTGAGCACGAGTAGCTAACTCTTCAAAGGATTTTGGCTTAATTCCTTGCAAAATATAGAGAAGCTCCCAGTGCATTCCTTGGATACACATCTCTATTGCGGAAGTTTCACTGAGCCTATCTTTACAATTTAGGCTAGCATTCCTCCATCGATTGATGAAGTCAATAACTGGCTCATCCTTTCTTTGACGAGTATTTGTGAGTTCTACCATGCTCACTGTACGCCTCGTGCTATAAAATCGATTTAGGAACTCATGCTCCAGTTGCTCCCAGCTATCAATTGAATTGGGTTCGAGGTCCGTATACCAATCAAAGGCATTTCCCTTTAGGGAGCGGACAAATTGCTTGACGAGATAATCACCATATGTTCCGGCATTGTTACATGTCTCAACAAAGTGGGCGACATGTTGCTTTGGATTTCCTTTGCCCTCAAATTGTTGAAATTTGGGGGGTTGATAGCCTGCAGGCATTTTGAAGCTATCAATCCTAGCAGTGTAAGGCTTGGCATACGTCAGGGAAGACTTGGTAGTAACATCGTACTTGTCCTTAAGGGTCCCTTCAATGAACTCCTTCAATAGATCAATTGGGATCATTCCGCCAGAAGCAACTGACACCTCCTTAGTAGGCGGTGTCTGTTTGGTAGGAGGATCTATCTCTTGAACTTCTGGAGCTTTTCCAGGTGCATGGCTAGAATCTCCATCTATTAAGCCTTCCATTCGATCCATCAACTTATCAATCCGAGTGTCTTGAGTTTGCACATACTTGGTCAAACCTTCAATCGCTTTCGCCATATTCGCAAGTTGCTCCTCCATGGATGAGACATCAGTTACCATTGTTTGCATGATTATTGGAGACATCGGAGAGTAGCACGGATTGTCACATAAGTTGATCTCTGAAGTCCTTGGCTCGCGTGTAGTAAGTGGAGATGACATGTTGGTTGAATGACCATCGTTCTTTGTCTCAGAGTTTTTTGAACCAGAGAGATCAAGTAGAGCCAGAGTTTTCTTGATTTTCTCTGCCACACTGCTTCCTTCTTCTGAAGCACTTGTAGAGGACCTTGTTCTTTTTGGGGTTGAAGACCCAAAAACTGGAGTTGATGTCGTCGACACTCGATGTGTTTGTTGCTCCATCATGTTGGCCTTGCTCCTTGTGACAGCTCCAAAGCTTCCAAAAGTAACATCAAGGATGCTTTCTACCTCGGCAGAGAACTTGAAATTAGCAGCCTTAGAGGTAGTGGATTGAGAGTTGACCTTCTTGGAAGTCATTTCGGTATTCTTGAACTTTTGAAGTTGGAAAGTTGAGATGAGAGGTAGAGATGGTCCCACTGGGCGTGCCAGAATTTGTAAGACAATAAAATTCGCGACCGAGAAAATAATAATCGGGACAAAAAAATATTGCAACAATCGTTTATTGATTTCAATATGTGAGTGTTACAATCTCTATGAATCCTCTGATTCGCCTTTCTAAATATAAATTCAAGGGCTTCGAGCTTGATCTTGAATTTGATGAACTTGAACTTGATTTGTGGATTTAATGAACTTGATCTTGACTTGTGAATTTGGATTCAAGGGCTGTTGAGCTTGATCTTGAATCTTCGTCTTGATCTTCAGTTGTTTATGAACTTGAATGCTTGAACTTGTAGAGAAATTTGTGGTGTTTGATCCACGAGCTCTCTCTCGCTTCTTGTTCGAATTGTTCCTCCTCTTTTCTGAATTATGAGACCCCTATTTATAGTTGTAGGAAGGAAAGAGTCATGGTGAAAATGAGCTTCTTTTGGCCAATCAGATTTAAGTGACGTGGCGCATTCTTATGGGCTTTTGATTTCACTAGGCTTGCTGCATCATTTTGACATGTGGCACGGTCCTATTAACTCCTTTACTTGACTTGGCATGCCACGTCATTTGACACGTGGCGCCAAATTGGGCCTCTAGAATAAGATGACATATTGGGCTTAACCAAGTGGGCTCATTATTTGTAGCCCAAATTAATGGACTAGCCCGATGAATTTTGGACTTTAATTAAATCCATATTTATTGGACTTAAATAATTAATCCAATTATATTAATCCACCATATTTATTTGGACTAATATATTTAAAATTCATATGATCACATATCCGACACGCACCCGCCGATATTTTTAAAGAGGCCGAGCAACATAGGCCTAAAGTATCTTATGTTGGTGATTATTTTTATTTTTCATTTATTAGTAGCATTAGCCCCTTTG
Organism: Capsicum rhomboideum; assembly: GCA_031232105.1. Lineage (NCBI taxonomy): Eukaryota > Viridiplantae > Streptophyta > Magnoliopsida > Solanales > Solanaceae > Capsicum > Capsicum rhomboideum. The sequence goes on along the minus strand of CP124710.1, from coordinate 4,345,443 downwards.
ATTAGAAAAAAGATGGGGAAGAAAAAATGATATACCTTCAAAGCAAAAACAAGCAGTGTTAGAATAAAGAAACAAATTTTGATTCTAGGAAACAGCAAGAGAGAAGATAGCAATCATTTTGTATATATATTCAAAGGTTGCAAATTCAGAATAAACATACCTTTAGTTCTCCAAAACACCAAGTGGAGACTACAGCAATTTGTAGATCAAAAGTTAATAAGTGTTAGAAATAGTAAGAGAAGTGGGAAGAGGATGAAGTCAAATGATGAATAGAAATGAATTGATCTCTCTCTTTCAAGTTGATGAGGAAATGAGATCACTTTTTCCACATACACACACACAAAAAAAAAACCAAGACTTAATTTGATTTGGCACAGAATTAAAGAAAATAAAGAAAATTTTTGAATTTTATGGTCTTAAATTAAAGTTATGGCAAATATATCAAAATGTCCTTTAATCTTGTCATGTGAAAAGTTAGAATTAAAGTGTTGTTAAAAAAGAAAAAGATTATTTTTTTTTTAAATGGATTAAAATAAAAAGTAATTCATTTTTTTTTTAAAGGAAGGAAGTAATAATAAGATATCACTTTCCAACTTGACAAATTTCCAATATTAAATTTCTCATCTCTTGACTTGAGCAATACTATGCAAGTCTTTCTCCTTGTTCCTTCTTTTGTTTTCTTTCTTTTCTATAAAAGAAGTTTATTTTATTTTTTATAGTTAAATTTTATTTTAAAATAGTTAATTAAGTAATTACATCGAGTAATGACAAAAATGGCCCTTAACTTTGGTAGTAGGTTCAAAATAGTCCTTTAAGTATCAACTGAGCAGTTTTGGTCCTTAGAGTTTGTCAAAAGTGAGTATTTTTGGTCTCTGCCAGATATTTATCAAACTCTGACTGTTAAATTTAATCGTGCTCAGTCAAACAATGTTATGTAAATTGAAATAGCAAGAGTATTATACTGTGTTATTAATAAAATGTACAACCTAGTAATTATACAATAATTTCCAAACACACTCTAAATAAGATGGAAGATAAATATCCATTCACAAAGAAGTTTATTTTATTTTTTAAAATTAAATTTTGTTTAAAAAATAAAAAATTTTAATTATGTAACTACACCGAGACAATGACAAAATGGCCCCTTATCTTTGGTAGTAGATTCAAAATAGTCCCTTATGTATCAACTGAACAGGTTTGGTCCTTTAAGTTTGTCAAAAGTGAGCACTTTTGGTCTCCATCAAATATTTATCAAACTCTGACAGTTAACTTTAACTAGAAGTGGAAAAAAAATTAACCACCAAAAAGACCAGAAATTTCCATCAAAATTCTAGAAACCGCAACATCAAAAACTACATCATACACAAAAAATAAACCAAGAATAACAAAATTTGCACCTTATAAAGTTGCAACAGACTCTTGAAATAGACCAAAAATAGTACAAACTACAAAACATGTACTTCCAAATGTGAGTTTCTGTTAAGTATTTTTCATTTTCATAGTTCCAATTAAAATTAACAATCCGAGTTTGGTAAATATCTGATGGAGAGTAAAAGTCCTCACCTTTAACGAACTGAAAGAACCAAAACTGCTCAGTTGATACTTAAGGGACTATATTGAATCTACCACCAAAGATAACAGACTATTTTTGTCATTTTCTCTAATTGCACTTGTACAACTAAACGTGACGCTAGGAATTGCACAGTAATTGTAGGTCTTCGTAACTACTCCCTCTATCTACATATATGTGGCATACTATCATTTTGTCTTTCCCAAAATTGAATGTCACGTTTCTATATTTAAAAATAATTTAACTTTAAAATTTTCATTTTACACATAATGAAATAATCTAATAGTCATACAAATGTCTAAAGCTTGTTTTAAACCACAAGCTTCCAAGTCTTGCTTTCAAACTTAAACTCCGTGCTACGTCAAACAATGCCACATAAATTGAAATAGAGAGAGTACTATACTCTGTGTAATTAATAGATGTACAGCCTGGCAATTATACAGTAATTTCCAAACACACTCTAAATAAGATAGAAGGAAAATATCCATTCATAATGTTTAGGAATAAGGACAATTGAACCTTTAAATCAAAGTGAAGAAAGAAAATAATCTTCAACTTGTATATATATAGTAAAGAGGTACATCAGCAGTGTCCCTATAAATTCATTGATGTTTTACTATTTTCTTCCTCTATCTTTTTTGTTTTGCACCTTGTTGTGAATATTGATGGTATCATCAAAAACTTGGGACATACTGAGAATACAAAGTATATAGAAATGTGAAAAAAAAGGGCAAGGACTAGCAAGTTTAAGAGGATGTCCAACCCAATCCTCAGGACAAAGCTAGAGGGGTGGAAGGGATCCATCCGAACCCCCTTTATCAGGAAAGTGCACTGTTCATACAAGGCCAAAATATTTGTAAGCTGATGATTAATCCCCTTGGTGAAAATCCTCTCTCCGCCACGGCATGATCCTGCTTACCTGCTACATCCATGTGTACCATCTCAACAGATAAGTAAAGGGAAAATTGCATGCAAATATGATAAAAAGAAAACTATCCATCACAAACATAAATATAATGTTAGAGCATGCAATTCAAGACAGAGATATCAGATCACGAAGAAAACATATATTTGCCTGGATGATTGGCATGTCTTAAATATGAGGTACCCTGAGAAAGAAAGTTGAATTTCAGTTAATTTTTGCCTGTGAATGGAAGAAAAATTCTTCACTAGAAGTTCTGCTTTGAATCTACTACCATATTTGGTAGAAACTTATTATGTTTCACAAAAGACCCTCAATCAGAGCAAGTTAAAACAGTCCATTCCCTAGTGATGACATCAAGAAATTACATCAAGCCAAACTACCATAGAGAAGTTGATAAATTAGGCAATGCGCTGCAGAACTAATGATCACTATAAGAAGATCAAAGCTTTTAAATACATTCCTACTCTTTCAAAACAACTTGAATGGCCTAGTAAATAGTACTAAAGGTTATAGTATCACAAAAATTTCTACACTAGTAAAGCACAGTCCTCATGATGAAACACGGGCCATAGAAGTGCTTTCCAGAAGTTAATAAAACTAAATTGCAGACCATTTACCGATGACATTAAGTTTCAGGAGCTCTCTCTCACTCACTCACTCTCTCTGTTTATATCATTTTTGCCTGCAAACATTATGCATGAAAAGAATAAATGAAAGAGCTATCATAACATGTTTGATGCAGAAAATGAACCAAATGACCAGGTCGACTTCAAAAATCAGTAAGAGCAGGTCTACTAACCTTCTTGCTAGCAACTTCAGAAGTCGATGCGATTTGGTGACTAAATATCTGGAGGATAGATGACAAGCTTGAACACATTGTCCTTGATATCTCCTTCTTGTTTCTCCTGCTGAATAATCCTGGCAGATGCTGCAGCAGCAGCAGTGGGCCAAAAGAGCTCCATATTCTGGAGTGAAGGCACCTCCACTAAACCAAAGGGGATCTCATTTAGGCATGAGCAGTGCTTAAGGAAAACTTGTTGCAGTCTAGGGAAGTGATGGCCTGAAGCATTCCAGTGTTCCAAATTCGTCCTTCCAATATGCAAGACCCGAAGCAGACGGAAGCCTCCATCAAGCGGTTCCCACTGTGTTCCCTTAAAAGCATAGTCTTTTAGTTTCAGCACTTCAAGATTTGGCAGCATACCTAGCGTAGATATATGGCTCCAATCAAGGAAGGTGTCTGATAATGTCAGCTTCTTCAGGTTCGACGGAAACTTGTATGATTGGGGAAGACCGGGTATTTGACATTGGGATGGGTGAATGGGAAATGTGTCATTAAGCAGCTTCAGAGTCTCCAGGTTGTCCAATTTGGCAAGATTATCGAACAAGCTTGAGTCTCCATTTGTAGCCACAAGTGTTGCTAACTTCCCACGAATTCCTAGCTTCCTTAGACCAGGAGTTCGTGCCAGTATATTTTCTTTACAACAATCAGGTAAAACAGTGGAAATGGTTTGGATGTTTCTTCTTACAAATGGATCTTCATTATCCTTCCGCGTTTTGGCTGGAGGACCACGTAAACAGCTCAACCCACTGGTGTACAAGTGTTTGAATTGGGACATCTTCCATATATCCACTTGAATGTCAAGCTCACGTGACTTTGTTCCGACAATTAGTGTCTCAAGGTTCCAAAGTTTGGAAATTGATGCAGGAAGCACCTTGAAATTTCCAGAAAGAGCTATATACCTCAAGTGAACTAGCTGCACTATCTCATTTGGAAACCTTGGAAAATTGATATACTTCAAGTCCAACACCCGTACCAATCTAAATGCTTCATGGAGGAAAGATGTATGTTCACGAGGCAATTCCATTTCTTCCGCGGCAAAACACAAAAAAGAGCGGACATTTGGACCAGAAGGCCTTGAACTCATGAAGTCCAGAAAATGTGAATGCACGCAAAGACGACGATGATATTTGGAAATCGAGCTCAAAGAAGAATAACTCTGAGCAGATCCTTTGATCACCTCCAAGAATTTCTCCTCTGAACCCATTTTTACACTCAAATCTCGCAACATATCGTGAATGCGACAAGTCTTGATTCGCCCATTGGCCCTCTTCTTCGCAACTAAAACTAAATTTCTATCAACAAGATCCTCAAGATATTCTTCTGCAGTATCCTCCAAGCATTCTTGCCCCGTTTGCTGTATGAATCCTTCACCAGTCCATAATCTGAGTAATTTCCAGACAGGAATTTCAAAGTCTTCTGGAAAGATTCCAAAATAGATGAAGCACACTTTCAAGTGATCAGGTAAATGCTTATAACTCAGTGCTAGAACATCCATGCATTGCTTTGGATCCCTAGCAACATATGAACTAACATCATTAGCAACTTTCTTCCACCAGTCACGTGTTTTTTCTTTCTTTAAGAGAAGACCTGAGACTACAACAATTGCAAGCGGTAGCCCATAGCATTTTTTGGCAATTTGTAGTCCAATATCTTCTAGCTCTAAGGGGCAACTTCCTTTGCGGAAAACCTTCTTTGAGAGGAGCTCCCAACTTTCTTCAGGAGTTAGAAAGCGTAAATGGTGAGGAGAACCTTCAGGATTAGCATACGATGCAACATCTCTGTTTCGAGTGGTTAACAATATTCTGCTCCCACTAGCTGTCTTTGGGAAAGCCATTTTGAGGTCATCCCAAGCCTCCATTGTCCAAACATCATCGATGACAACAAGGTATCTTTTGCTTCTCAAATGACTAAACAGCTCTACGGCCAATTTTTCATCATTCATTTTATACATTTCATCTGTGATGAGGCTTAAAGAATCTAAAATTCCAAGAAAGACTTCCTTTCGACTATACTGCTGAGACACATAAATCCATGCACGGTTATAGAAGTGGTATTCAATGGAAGGATCAGTATAAACCTTTTTAGCTAAAGTTGTCTTTCCCAGGCCACCCATCCCGACAATTGAGATGATCTCTAACTCCTCTGACCCACAAGTAAGTAGATTCCTTATTGTCTTAGCCTCTTCATCAAAGCCCACAACATTTTCTTCTTCCACTATCGGAACTCTTTTTTGTGGAGGACTTCTACGAGAAGACTCTCCACCATGTAGGCTTTGAATCCCAAACATCTTCTTATCATAAATCTCCTTCACCGTCACCTTGATCGATTCAATTTCCTTTGCAACATTCCGGAGCCTTGATGAGTGATCAAATACGTGAAAGGCTCTCCTGACAGTGCTCCTAGCCTTTTGCATCGCTGCATTAGTCACGAACGTGTCAATTATATCCTCCGCCTCATAAGCCACAATGGTGATTTGGCTTACCAACTCTCTGACGTATTCATACTCACTGCGCTTCTCCCGAGAGTCCTTAAGAAAAGCTTTCATCAAACTAAGCTCTCTATGAAGAGACTCAACTTGATCCTTTACTCCTGAAAGCAAATCCACATGATAAAGGAGTAGCTGTTTCAAATTTAACAAGAGAAATTCGACAACAGCATCAGCCATCTCTTGCTAAATTGCTTACTCCCCCTGAAGAAATCTGAAAGTGCAAGATGCTGAGAGTCAATATCAGCCAGAGCACCAATCAATCAGATAACACAGATGTATTCTATTTGTAGGACCACAAATGACTAGTACATTTGGCACTTGCATATGGATACAACAACAACAACAAATCCAGTATAATCCCACGGGTGGGATCTGGGAAGGGTACTGTGTACGCATACCTTACCCCTAACCCCTACCTTGTGATGGTAGGGAGGCTGTTTCAATAGACCCTCGGCTCCAGGAGATATGAAAAAGCAGTAACAGCAGCAAGATAGTAAGATACACTTGCATATGGATACGGTGCATATAAAAAGAATATTGAAATTCATTCATGGTAAATTTCAATTGTTTTCAATGCTGCAATAGTTTGCAATCACTACATTACTCAATTTCATGGACTAATATGATGCTCACGAACAACAATTGTTTCTCCTCCATACAAGCCTCAAAGCTCGAAGAAAATTTCGGCTCTTAATAATTCAAAAAATTTCCTGAAAATCTAAAAGTGCATGACTCAATTCCCATACCAATATACAACAACAATAACATACCCAGTGAAATCCCACAAGTGGGAACCTTACCCCTACCTCGTGGAGGTAGAGAGGTTGTTTCTGAAGAAATCTCGGGTCAATTGCAACAAATCAAAGTAGTTATGAAAAGGAAAAAGGACAGTGAACAAAACATGGCAACACTTCCCGTACCAATATGATGCTCTGAAACAGCAATTATTTCTCCTATATACAAGCCTCAAAACACTAAGAAAAATTTGGTTCTTAATAACTCGAAAAATTTCCTCAAAAATTTTAAATTTGGGGAAAAGGCCCAAATTTGCCTTTGTACCATCCGAAATTGCTCAATTTTGTCCTTCATTACCACCATTGGTTCATTCATACCCTTGTCGTTAGCAAATCTCGCATTCGCCCTAACCTTTACCAGAGCACCCACATGAAATGGATGGACTCTATGTATCCAAATTCCTCAAGAAAAAGTTTCCAAATGTATCACTCAACTTCTAACTATAGTTTAAGATTACCCTCAAGTTGGAGCCAGTTTCGCGAACCTCAACTAGTTTCATGGGATTCCTGCCACCTCCCACCAGTAGCAGTAGGTATCAGCTTATCAGGTAACTATGTCCACCAAGGGTAGAACAAACAAAAAGAAATCACCTAATGTTTTTGTCTCTGCTTGAAATTGAACATGAGACCTCATCCATAAATTAACAACATATTATGGTATTAAATCAGTTAAATTACTGGGTAAACACTAAATCAGCTAGATTTATCTAGATTCTCCACAAATAACATAATTTAAACCACAAGAAAATTGGAAAAAATTAATAAAAAATGACTGGGTAAGAACAAGTTTTAATCCCAACATTGCACATACATAATTATCAGAAAATATACAAAAAACACTATAATTTGATTATAAAATATGCTGAAAAAAATAAATTAAAAAGAATGAAAGAATTAGAACACTAACCAGTTGTGTGGTATTAGAAATAAGTTCTTTTTATTTTTATTAGCAACTTATGGAGTAAATTTTGAAGCTCAATAAATGGGAAACAAAGAATTTTTAAAAATTCCAATTGATAAGAACTTTCCTAGAAATGCAGAGAAAGACTTTGGGTTCATTCTAAGTCAACTCTAAGGGCTTGTTTGTTTGGTACGAGGAATAAGGGATAATAATCCTCAATAAGATATACAGGATTATTTTATTTTGTACTCCCTCCGTCCAATAATACTCATCCATGTTATTAAAAATAGATGTCCAATAATACTTATCCAGTTTGAAAAACCAATGGATAATTTATCAATTTCTACCCATTTTATCCTTAGTAATTAATTAGTCATTACCCAATATATGATAAATTACCCTTGTGTGTCAAGTCAATTGGACAAGTATTGTTGGACGGAGGGAGTATTTAATTAGGAGTATTATTTAGATTCGGGATTATTTAACTGAAGCTCAGATCCTTCTTTAATCCCAACATTGCACATACATAATTATCATAAAATTGCTAATATGTACAAATATAAACATACTAAAAGACTATAAATTGATTATAAAATATGCTGTAAAAAAGTAAATTAAAAGAATTAAAGAATGAGAAGACTAACCAGTTGTGTGGGAGTATTAGCAACAAGAATTTTATTTTTTTATTTTTTATTTTTATTTTTGCAAAAGCAATTTATGAGAAAATTTTGAAGCTCAACAAATGGGAAGGAAAGAACTTTTATAAAGAATGTGAAGAGAGAGATTCTTTCAAATGTTTTTTTCCTAGAAATGCAGTGGAAGACTTTGTATTCTTTCTAAGGTCAACTTTAAGGGGTCGTTTGGTACGACAAGCATTATTAAAATTACAGTTCATAAATAAGGTATCGGAATCAAAGGCGGAGCTACAGTATAACGTGGGATTCAGTGAACCCAGTAGTCCTTACGTAGATTCTATATTTGTATTGAAAAATTACTCCAATATATAAATAATTAATGTTGCGAACCGACATATAAAATTATTCGCAGTGACTGGGTGGAGCATGTTAAAGCTTTCCACGTATGAGACGTTGGTTCGAGACCCACTTTCAGCATGTGATTTTTTCTACCTTTTCTAAGGAAGCAATAGCCAATAGGCCTGTGCATCAGGAACTTTTTTTCCCAAAAAAACCCCGTTTGGCCATGAAAATTAAAAACGTATTCACTTTATTTGATATTTTTAAAGTTGAAAATAGAGTTGGAGTTATGTTTGGCCATAGTATTTTCAAAAATATTTTAGACTTTGGATGTGCTTTTTTATAAAGTGATGATAGGAAAAATTGAGTGCAAAAAAAGTGAACTCAAGAAACCTAAAATTGTGAAAACGTATTCCAAAATATATTTTTTGGTTTTCATAGACAAACAAGTATTTTGGAATAAAGTAAAAACGTATTCTGAGATATTATGAATAATATTTATGGCCAAACGCCTACTTAGTCTTTCTCCTCTCTTTCTTCTCCCCCTCCCCCCCCCCCCCCCCCCTCAATTTATTTGTCTAATATAATTAAAAATTAGTTTTAACTTTGATTCTAAGATTATTTCACATTGTCCTTTTATATTTATCAATTTTGCTATTTTTCTTCTCAAAGTTCAACATCATAATTCCCAAGAGGCCGCCAAGTATGTAATCCCTTTCTTCTTTCTAATTATCTTTTGTGGTGTAATTGCCTATAATTTGTATTTTATGATTTTAACTAGGATCTTTCAAGAAAGAGTCAATAAAATCACAAACTTTTTTGGGGTTCAAGTTTCTTCAAACACTACTATTAGCTCTCGAATGTAATTATAATGATAATGTTATACTTATATAATAGTAAGTGGTTCGTTGTTTCTGTTAAATATACTTTATATATAGATACTCGTTCGTCATTTTGGCGGTTATTACATTACATATTAGCTTAAAGTCATTCTGTTTTTAAATTTAGAACCCCCAAACCTCAAATCCTGGCTCCCCCTCTGATCGAAATAGCCCAATACACAAAATTGACAAATCACATATTTTCGTGTTTCTTTTCTAAATAAATATTTATGATTATACGTTATTACAAACTTTTAAATACTCAGAATTTTACAAAGATTCACTGATATAATAAATCAACAGTAGCTGCCTAGCACAATAGTAGTTTGGAATCTAAATCCTAATTTTTGAAGAATTTGGAATTTGAAATCATAATTTGAAGTTGAAGTTGAAATTATGTGCAAATTTCATAAACAAACACATACTTAAAATCAAACTCCTAACCGCTAACGTCTACTTAATAATTAGGTCAAACATATCGGCGGCCCCCTAAATTTGGCATAAACTTTCACTTTAACACCTCAACTAGCCATTGTTCATTTTAGACACCTCATGTAAGGTCCTGGTGTGTCATTTTGACACTTTTTAAATAATCAACCAAATATATAAGGTGTGTGTAACACACTCGCCGATGATTTGTCAAAGTAGTGAATTAAATGAAGACATGTGGCATATATACAAAAAATAATCACTAAAAAATATATTGTGAGAAAAAACCTATTTTTAAAACTATTTAGTTAATTATTAAAAAAAAAAAAAAGGAAAATGAATAGCTCGAGGCTTGTGAAGGGTGTTTCGTCGGCGGAATTGTGGTGGTCAATTACTGGAGGTCTGGTCTGTTTTGGTGATGGATTACCAGTGGTTTGTCGGTGGAGGATCTTGGTCGGCAGTTGTCAATGAAAGTTGAGGTGTTGTTGTTAATGGAAAAGTGCTTGATGGTGATAATGGAGGAGAGAGAGAGTGGGTGAGAAATGTTTTTTTCAGATGAGTTAATGGAGGTGTTCTTCAAGCCACCATCTTCATCCTCCACCGAATAACTTTCCACCGCCGTCACTCCACCGAAATTCATTCAACATATGAACACCCATTAACAGAGGAATCAATTCACGACACACAATTTTAAAATTTCAATATTTTACCTTAAAAATTATTTTCTAAGTCTTCATTTATTTATTTCAAGTTGTGAATTTGGTAGATGAAGGTGGAGGGAGAAAAAGCGAAGAAGATGAAGCAAAAAAAAAAAATTACAAAAAAAAGGCCTTCTCACACGCTTAAAAAGTGTGTATTACACTCACTTTGCCATGTCAGCAAAATGTGTCAAAATGGCACAGGGGGATACTAGTTTAAGCGTTTAAAATGAACAAAGCTTAAGTCATAGCCAGACCCTTAAATTTGTCTGAAAAATTCACTTAGACACTTCAACCTAGCCTCTTACTTATTAGGCACTCTAATATTAACAAATTTGTACCTATTAAATAGTTTTCTAACAATTAGTCAAAAACTAAAATGTGTGTAATACACTCACCGCTGGCGTGAAAAAGTAACGAATTAAATAAAAACATATGGCATTAATGCTCAAAATAATTATAAAAAATGATTTTTTAGTGTAGAAAAAGAAAAAATAGTTTCAAATTTATTTAACTAATTTCTTAAAAAATAATCAGCAAAATAAGTAAAGGAAAACCTAATGTTCGACTCCCCCTCATCAAAGGCGCACTCCCTCTTATATTTTGTTTTTTATCATTAAGTCCTTTAATAATTTTGTTTTAATCAAATATTTGTGAGGAATAATTTTTATGATAAACACTGTGATATTCTAGATTTTTAATATGAATTAAAAAGTGAGAAGAATTCTCTTAGATTTGTACAGAAGAATTACTAATATTTTTCAATTTTCTTTAATTATATTGAACAAAAAATTAAATAAATCGTGTTGTGTTTGTTGAGTCGAAAATTGATTGATGGACTGAGGTTAAGGTGGACAGAAATGGTGGATTTGTGGTGGTGGCAGAGGTGACGTCCGAAAAGAAGAAGGGGAAAAAGTTTTTCATTTTTAGAAAAAGAAAAATAAGAAAGACAAAGAAAGGAATATTTTGAAAAAAGTTGTTATAATATTGATTTCACACACTCAACAACAAGTGCATTTCAGTTGTTGTGACACGTTAGCACGAGGTGTTTAATAGGTACATATTTTTTAAGATGGAGTATCTAATAGGTAAAAGACTGGATTGAGGTGTCTAAGTGAATTTTGCAAACGACTTTAAGGGTCTGTTTGAAAAGCCACCGTGATAATTGAATTTGATGTAATTGGGTGTAATTAACACTGTCTGACATGTTTGGTTGACCAAATAATTACTTGGTCAGCAGGTAATTGGGTGTAATTGGCAGGGGGTAATTACACTCTTCAATTCACAGTTGAAAGCTGTGAATTGCTGGTAATTACATGGTGTAATTACAAGCTGATTACTTTTTAATTTCTTCATTTTATTTCTATTTTAATTTTTTTCGTTTTAATTTATTTTTACTTTCTATTATTTTAAATTCTTTTTATTTTTATTATTCTAACATTTTAAAAATATATATTTTTTATTTTATATTATTTATATTTCATTTCCTTTTCATTTTCCAACCTTTATTTCTTGTGATTCCATGCAATTTTTCGTACTATCTATTTATTTATTTAGCATAATTTAGTTAGTATTCTAATTTTTAAATTAAGTAGAATTCATTGTTGAATAAAGTTATAGATTTAGGTTTCCTTTTTCTTTTGAATCATATTTATTTTTAAAAATTTTAAACTTATGTTATATTTTCAGTTTTAATTTATTTGTTTTATACTAGTATTGACTTGATATTTCACAATGCAAGCCATTCATTTTTAGTTAGAATAGATAGATTATCTTTTTGTCAAATATGCATTTCATGATGTTCTTAAAAATCATGTATTTTAAGTTTTTATGATTAATTTAATTAAAATATACTAGTTTAAAAAATATAAATCAATTATTTTTTTTTATAAGAACATATGTTTATTAATTAATATATTTCGAAAGATAATATATATATATATATATACTAGATAAGGGTGCCCGTGCTCCGCACGGGTGCCTAATCATTATTTTCTCATGATACGTAAATAATTTTTAACCTAAAAAGATAATTAGTTATTTAAGTTGATAGACAGTCGATCAAACTTTTGTATGATTTTTAAATATTCTAAGTTGTTGATTATTATGATTTATAGTACTAATTTTATGTCTTTCAAATAATATATATCACCGTTGTCCCAATTTATGCTACACCAATATAATTTTGAGAGTCGATCAAAGTTTTTATGTTATTTAAATATTTAAAGTTGTTAATTATATTACTTTTTAACGTAATATAATTTATCATTTTGTGTCTATTTTATTTTTTTTCATTAAATATTATTATTAGGGGTGATATAGTAAAATCACGGGGTTGAAGTAGGTGGGTTGACCCCTTAATTTATCATGTTGTATTTATTTACCTTTTTAAATTAAATATTATTAATTTTCTAATACTTAAATGAGTTAAAAAAATTAATTAAGACCAAGAGGTGGAGGAACGGATAAGATCCATTCAATCACAGGCCGTGGACGGCCGAGATCTTTTTGGTCATACCAAAGACCCACACTTATTAAAAGGCATCATTTTGTGTCTATTTTACTTTTTTTTTAATTAAATATTATCAATTTTTTAATACTCAAACGACTTATAATAATTAATTAGGGGTGATATAGTAAAATCACCGGGTTGAAGTAGGCGGGTTCGTCCCTTAATTCATCATTTTGTATTTATTTACCTTTTTTAATCAAATATTATTAATTTTCTAATACCGAAATGAGCTAAAATAATTAATTAGGATCAAGAGGTGGAGGAACGGATTAGATCCGTTGGATCAGGGGTACGTGGACGGTGGAGATCCGTTTGATCGTCCAAACGGATCACAACTTATTAATATTGATATATTAAATATTTAATTTAATATCATTTGTAAAGGCCCTTATTTCTTAAATTTTAAGTTTTTGATAATTAATTTTTATTTTAAAACTTTGATATAACCATGTAATTACACTTGTGCATCAAACAGTACATTTGTAATTATACTGTAATTACATTGTTGCAAACAAACAGGTTATCGTAATTACTTGGATGTGTAATTACTAGGCAGGTAATTACTACCTAGTAATTACACCAATTTCAATTACCAGGTGGCTTTCCAAACAGACCCTAAAGGTCTGACGATGACTTAAGCCAATGAAAAATGATTAGTTGAGGTGCCAAAATGAAAGTTGGTGTCAAATTTAGGGACTGATGATGTATTTGGCCTAATAATAATAAAAAAACATGCATGGAAACCAAATTAAGTTGACCTACCATAAAATGTAAAATTTTACGTATCAAGTTTGATATGCTATCCTTAAAACAAAAAAAAAGATAATAACGTGTCATAACTAGTTAAATTGCATTGATAGTATAAAATACTTTACACCGTCAGTTGGTATAACTTGTAAATTGTAATCATTCATAATTACATGTATATATATCATAATCTCACGTTTCTTCCATGGTGATGTGTAAAACTAGCCAAAACACCTAGTAGAGGTCCTACTAAAGTTCAAAATGTAATCTCAATGACCCAATTGCAAGAATAGAGCTCTACCAAATGAGCTATATCTCTTCGAGCCAAGTGGTCAGATCGGATTTTAATTATTCTGTTTCAGGAAAGAGACGACATAGTTTTATATGGATACAAAGTGTAAATTGAACTTGCAAAAACTACAACACTGGCATTTCCCCACAAAAGAAAACTCCTAGAATGTCCAATATCCAGTATTCAACCAGAATAGACATGTTTTCTTTTTTTACCTTTCTTACAGCCAGTCCAATCTACACAAGACGAAACACAGAAGTTCACTGCATGCTTGACTTTCGTGTTCTAAGAATGTCAGTCTATTTCCTCTGCATTTTGAACCTTGATACTGCATTTTGAGCTACGATCGATAGTCTGTTCTTTTGGCTTGATATCAAAGTCGCCAGCGCGTTCTATAATACTTCCAGTAAATGCCTGCACAGTGGTATCCTCGGTTAACACTCCGTAAAAGTTGGTAATAGCTGTAGGGGAATGTAGCTTACACCTGCTAGGAGGTAAATACAAAAGCATGTCCTCTTAAGGCTTCTTTCTTTGGACAGATGCAAGGCATGTACCACTGCACTGGTCCTCTGGTCAACAACATACATACATCCATGCCATGCAAAAATCAAAAGAGCGTATGATACGAAAGAGGAGGTCATGTTTTTTGGTTTACAACGTGACATGCACCCAACCAAGACCTTGGGGCATAGCTCTATTCTAGTCCCATCATCTCTTCTCAATGCTTCCGCCAAGGCGGCAAAACTTGCATACTACTGTCTTGTCACAGAGCCATATAAGAATATTCCAATATGTTGAATCGGAGCTGCTATCAGCAAAATGATGAATATGCAGTGATTACAGTGCAAAATGACAGTGGTGCCATGTGCAATGACAATTTTGATGGACATAAGTAATCAAATAAAAATTGCAGTTCGATTTTACTTTCCTCCGATTGCAACAAGAAAGGATATATTTAGCAGAAATGGACTCGTGCAGGGTAAGATTGAACAAAATGGACAGAATCTTACCTTATTTTCAGCTACAATAGGAACATTAGTATCCTCCTCCATTTGATTCTGTTTTGGAGCATTCTCAGTTACATTGGACTTGTCATAAGCTGGGCTTCCAGCTAAGCATTCACCTGATTAATGCATAAATAATTTGAAAATGAAATGAAAAGGCAAATATAAGCACATTGAAGCATGCACTGAATAAGGTATAAATGGACATGATTAACGCATATTTAAGTTCCTAATCGACTAAATTATGGGTTCAAAACTGACTATCCATAGAAATTTTGGCATCTTTTCACTACATATGTGTGTTCAATATAAAAAGTATTGGGTTCAGTTGAACCCGTAGTTACTACATACTTCATTGCCACTGTTAACTTTTCTGTGCTTCATTTAAACCAATTCCACTAAGATAAACAAAAGATGAAGAATTCGGAAATCAAGAAAGTAACTAATGAACTTAATTGATTCAGGGTAGGCAAAGGATATAGCTTCAAGCCTCCTCAGAATGATTTTAAATATTTCATGAAAGTAATGGCCCTTGATAACTATAAATAGGACATGAAAGAGATATTAATGGAGCTTCTTTGGGTTAATCTCTCAATACAGAATGTTACTCACCCTAAATATTTTACAAGAATTCACCAGAGAAAACATACAAAGCACCAACATTAAGGCCTCATTAGAAGGAATAGTTGGACAGACTCAACATTCAGAAGGTCTGTTAAATTTGAACATCAGAAGGATGCATATTTCTATCATCCTATCCAAGTAAATTCTAAGAAATCCAGCAGGGAGCAGGCACATGGACAGATGGACCACAGATAAAGGGCAGCCCTATGCACTAAGTATCCTGCTTAACAAGGTCCGGGGAATGGCCGCACGCCTAGGGGGTAATGTAGGCAGCCTATCCTAATGCAAGCATCAGTGGCTGCTTCCACGGCTCGAACCTGTGACCTATAAGTCATACGGAGACAACTTTACCGTTGCTCCATGACTCCTTTTCTACAGATAGTTTATCAAAAAAAAAAAAATGGTTTGGGAAGGGCTTACCTTTAGTTACTGTTTTTGAAATTTCAACCTGCATTTCAAAATTTTACATGGATTAGTTGAAAGAAAAGAGTGATTTAAGCATTGTGGGAATTACTTAGAGCAAGGAAGCCCTATTAACAAAACAAGTTGCTTGACAATGATTTAATTCCTGAATATATGTTTGGAAGGAGGGAACGGTTCGCACATGCAACTGCTCAGGAAAACCTTCAATGGAGTGATTTCTTGAAGATGTTGCTCTTTCCTTGAGATTACTAGAACCACGCCCCTAATCGTATACCAAACGGAGTTTAGAAACAACAATCGAAATATACGTTTAAGTATTCCATAATTCAAATTCCCATCCAAAGTCAATGACCAGCAACCTACCACTGAATCTCTTATTTCTTGATCCAGTATATGTTGAATTGTGCTGACATCCAATCTGTATTTACCAAGCTCTTCTTCATTGAAGTTATTGTCATTTTCAGCTTCTTTTTCTTCTTCCTTCTCAAGTTCAGCCATCCGGGATAATATACGAGCGTACTCCTCATCTTCAACTACAAGTATAGGATTGTCTCCTTCAGAAGAAATCGGAAGTTCCGGTTTCATGATGCCTGGAAAATCAACCAATACAAATTTTGTCACAATTTAAACAGAAAATGGAGTCTGACAATGTTAAAGTCTTTATATGTAGCCCAGAAATCAGTAAAAGGTGGAAACATGCCCACTGCTGATGACCCTTCAGGAGATGTTTCCTCAACATAGTCTTCTCTGATTGCTACAAGACCCTCCTGTCAAAGGTCGTTTCGATTCATCAAATTCATAAAATTATATATACAAGCAAGTAATATCTGAAAAAGGATACACATAAGCAAGTTTTAGTGCCAAGAGAATATGAATTGCCAGCTAATACATATGAGGTGCTCACATGCAAATGCATCTCAATATGCAACACCAATAAAATATGGCCAATGGCTATCACTTAGTTCCTACACCAGCCTGTTAGAGGTCATCCATATTAAACTAAGGATGGACGAAAAATTTTCCACTTCTGGTAAATGAACAGCAAAGCTTTTAAAAACTTTAAGGGCCCATCTAGGAAATTTATATTTCTTTCCAGATGTTAGGGAATAGGAGCAGAGGTGGGAGATCAGTTAGTTCATATACAGATCTGACTAAAGCATCAGTCACAATCAAGTTGTACCTTATTAATGTTATCTTGCATTACCGTCAAAAAATGAGTTTCTCTGCAACTAAGCACAGTGGTTTTATTATCACGTATTGCTAACTTAAACCATTAAAGATAAGCAATATGAAAGCATTCAAACATCCAATGACAGAACAAACAGACATACCGTAGCCTCAGAAGCTGTAACATCAAAAAATGAAGCCTCGGCCATAAGGTCTTGTATAACAGCCTTCACCGATTCCACTTGGCACTCCACATCCTTCCCTCTTCTTTTCAGTATCTCAGTCGTTTGCTTGGATGTCCTTTCAACGTAATAACCCTCTCCCAGGAGAACCTGCAAGTACGCCAGAAAAGTAGCAAATTATCAAAATGGACAGTTGTAAAGAAAACAATCCCATTCTGGAACTCTACAATATGATAAAGATCCCAATGCAGTTTAGCTTCCAGTGAATTCAACAACAAGAAATATATTCTCTTTTATCAAGGAAGGGAATCCACAAGAACATTTTAATTAAATCAAGAAAGACAGAGAAAGGAGAACCATATGTCTCATCGAAATCCAAATAAAACCAGATAAGCTAACCTGAAATTAGATCAAGCATGCTAATTCAAATCCTAGCTATTCAACTTCTTTTAGCAATCCTTTTTTCCTTCAAAATAGAAAGGGTGCCAATAGTATGCGTTGTGCATGTGCATAAGGTAAACGCCATAAACTCATGCATAAACCCAAAGGTGAGTCCAGCAGCTCTAATTCAATATTGATCGACTAGGCCTCAATCCCAAATTAGATGGGATCTGTTAGCCTATATGAATCCTCTATACCCATTTATACTCAATTAAGGTCCATTCAGATTCTTCATCACTTAGCTAACTATTTATTCAGGTTCATTCATCATATATACAACTATTTACCCTGCCACCAACCTACTGCACTCATGCACCTATACTTCATGAAGTTCCCATAGCTAGAAGCTCTAATTCAATATTGATTCTATTGATTGTGCTAACTGACACAAGAAGAAGTTAAAAGGCACATAACATCATCAAATTATTGAAGAAATTACCAGAAATTCATTGGTGTGATTCAAACAACAAGGAAAAAATGCTGTTTTTTCCAAATGGGACCTGAAAATTTGAAAGAAAACAGTACATAAATCATGTATAGAATAAAGCAATGCACTATCCCGATTTATGAGACACTTTTTCGTCTCTCAAGATTCAAACAATGTGAATTTTGACCAATATTTTAAAATGTATTTTTTCATAATAGTGACATGAGACATTGTTTTAAACCGAGGGTTTATGGAAAACAGCCTCTCTATTTCTACGAGGTAGAGGTAAGATTTGCATATACTCTACCCTCTCTAGACCCCTACTTGTGGGATTATATTGGGTATATTGTTGTTGTAGTGACATGAGACATTGCAACTTATACTATTTTTTGTATAGCTTTTAAATATTTAAAATTTTAATATAATTTAATTTAGCTTGTGAAAATTAGTAAAATTAACTATTAGCTAGCGTTTGGCCATAGATTTTGGATTAGATTTTGAAAATTTATCTCCAAATATTTTCAAGTTCCCAAAAACGTATTCAGACCAGTTTCTGGATTTTTATAATTTCCACTCACAAAACTTTAAATTTATTCTAAGTAAAATATATGTCCAAATACAACTTCAAAAAAAAAAACTCAATTTTTTAAGTTTCAAAGTCGAGTGAAGGGTCAAAAACACACCCTAAACGTTTTATACCTGAACTATCACCAACTATTTATCAAAATACACAATTGTTCACTTTTATTACCTGACACATCACCATCGTTCATGTAGTAAAAGGGACCGAACAATTGATAATTGAGCTGTGTTTTGATAAATAGACAGTGATAGTTCAGGTAGGAAACTCGCACCATTCATATACGAAACTCAAATAATTGGGATACTTTTGATATGTTTTTGACAATTAACACTTCAAACTTCAAAATCTACGACCAAACGAGAGTTTAATATCATGGTGAAGCTGATCAAGGAGTCGCTGAACAAGGTTGATGAGGCTACTATTCTCAGCAATGCAAGGTTTGTTCTCTGTTTGTTAAAGAATACTTTCACAATCAAATTAATACTTCATCCGTGTCAATTTATGTGGCATCATTTAATCCGATATCGAGTTTAACTAGGCGTTTCACAATGAAAATAAAAAAATATATTCCCTTTATTTGGAATCTTTCAAGTTGGAAATAAAGTTGGAGTTGTGTTTGATCATACTATTTTGGAGTTAATACTTAGAATTTAAATATATATATTTTTTAAAAATATAAAAAGTGAAAATAAATTTTAAAAAAAAATCAGAATTGTATGAAAATAGGGTTATTTTATAAAAATAAAAAATTTAGAATTTTATGAAATTAAAAAATTTAGAATTTTTTTGAAGAAAAATAAAACTAAAAAGTGAAAACACCTCTTGGTGTGTTCTCCAAAATCTCAAATACAACATGAAGTTGTATTTGATATTTTTATGGCCAAACAAGAATTCTAGAATAAAGTGAATAATATTTATGGTCAAACGAGTCCTAAGAAAATAAAAGAAGACAATTCTTAAGTTTATTAAATTACCCTTATTAAAGTCACTTTTACTTGTATAGTTTAAAATATTAAGAGATAATTTCATGGTATATCTATTTTATCCTTGTTATTAATGCTTTATTTATTTTCGATTCATTTTTCAAATTACGAGACTTATAACATTCAGGAATGATAAAATAGAATTATTATTTCATTTATTATTTTTTTAAAGATGTGTCAAATCAAATATGATAAGTAAACATGCACGGAGGGAATAGTATGTATGAGCTTTATGCTTTAATCAAGTAGGAATAAGTAGAGTTAAGCTGAGGATTAAGTACCCATTAGTTAGATGTATTATTAATTTTCTTTGTCTAACCATTTGATATACATATCTAACCATTTGATATACATTTTAGGTGATTAAAATTATACGTGAGCAGAAAAATAACCTTGAAATAATGGTAAAGTTATCTATGTAAGACCTATAAGTTACGAGTTCGAATTATCGAATCAATCATTGATACTTGTGTCAAGGTAAGCTACCTACATTACACCGCCTTTGGGATGCGGCACTTCCCAGCACAAGATATTTTGTGACCCTTGTGGTCCGGCTCTTTCCCGTACCACGGACATAGCGGAAACTTAGTGCAACACGCTGTCCTTTTTTTTTTTTTTTTACCGAAGATAGTTCATGATCTCCTCTGGCAAATCTGTTAAAGCATGCTAGTAGTACCAGCTATTACAGCCAATTGAGAAAACGAAAGGTAAATTGTATATCCATTTTTCATATACACAGCCATATATAACTTTGAAGTCAGACCTGCAAAGCAACCAGAAATTTATACACAATCTTAAACTTGCAAGTGATCTGTAACAAGGAACCACCGAGGATCTCTAATCTATAGCCTACATTCCCGATAACATTGTGCGCGCAAATTATTCAAAAGCGAGGCTCAACAACAACATACTCGATGTAATTCCACAAGTGGGTTCTGGAGAGGGTTAGGAGTGTATGCAGCCTTACCCTACCTCGTGAAGGAACCAGAAACCACTGGGATCTCTTAGTCTATATACCCGATAACATTGTTTGCGAAAATTATTCAAAGCCAGATTCAACAACAACAACATCATATCCAATCCCACAAGTGGGGTCTCGGGGGTAGGGGTGTATGCAGCCTTACCCCCTACCTTGCGAAGGTAGAAAGACACTTTCCGATAGACCCTCGGCTCAAAAGCTAGACTCAAACAACAAAAATACTCTACACAACCTCAAAGATCATCTTAGTCATTTTCACTCGATATATCTACCTTATAATTAACTCCCACCACCAGATCCATATTTCCTTCCGAAGACAACAAGCTGCAGTTTATCATACCCGGCTAGCACCCCGGCACCAGCAACAGCACGGAGGATATTAGCACCAGCGCCTTTGAAAAGCGACTTGGTGCCTTCTTTCTTCATTATCTGAGAAAATGCATCTAATGAGCCCTTGTACTTGACTGCTTCTCCTGAAGTCATCATCATTCTTCTACGCACCGTATCAATTGGGTAAGATGCCAAACCAGCACCGATAGTGATGCCCCATCCGAGCAAAAAACTCGCAAAGAAGCTATCCTGTTAACTCCAAAATTTGCAATGGCGTTAATAGCCACCAAAATTTTATGAAATCAAATACTGAAAGACACAAAAACATAAGGGCTAATCACACATACTTCATACATATGCATCTAAAGAGTTAGTTTATCACTTTCCAGAAATGCATGATATAGCTATGTTGTTCTGACTCTTTAAAAAATAATGTTTGCACCCGTGTCGGATCCTCCAAAGTGACATTATTTTGAAGAATCACACGCACCAATCGGCATTTTTGAAGAGTCCGTGCAACATAGGCTGAAAGTTCATTGGAAAGGGGGCGAATCCAACATATCGAATAAAGGAGCATCCATATTAGGATTTCATGAAATAAAAAAGCACATAGAGGCAGAGGTCTGATTAAACATACCTGCAAATTACCAACTAGAACCACAGGTTTAAGCGAATCGTATATTCCGAAGTACAAACCACGATAAACAACTATTCCCACACACGAGATGGTGAAGCCACGGTAAAGACCAGGAATACCATCAGATTTGATGGTTTTCCGATAAACATCGAGCAAACCATTAAACTGCCTCTCACCACCCTTTTGCGCAGCTTTAGCATCATTAGCAAGCCGCGTTCTGGCATAATCCAGCGAGTACACGAACAAAAGGGATGAGGCACCAGCAGCACCACCAGATGCTAAATTTCCTCCAAACCACTTCCAGTAGCCATCTCTTTCTTTATTGAAATTAAACATTCTCTTAAAATAGTCTTTAAAAGCAAAATTCAAGGCCTGCAAAAACAAATTTTCGGTATTAACAGTAAAGGACACAAAATGATATGTAGTGATTACAAAGAAAATACTTTTATCAACTCAAAATTACTGATGCAACTCTCAAGTCCTTTCTTTTCCATTTCCCATCACTAGAAAGTCTTGCAAGTTTTCACTATTATTGCAACAATTTCCTTCTGATAAAAACACCATCAATACATCAATAACGAAACACGCCTAAAAAATGACAGTGAAACCTATTCAAGATGTTCAATGGTGAATTCACTAGATATTATGTGTTGTTGGTAACATCAATTTAGCCATTTCATTTTATCTCTGGTTGGTAAAGTAACCTCATATTTGTCTAAGAAGAAATCAAAAGCATCAAGTATTATGAGGAAAAATATGTTGCTCGAACTCTCCAAAAACATTGCCGCAAAAGCAACACCCCTTATCGGATCTTCAAAAATGCAGTACTTTCAAGGATCTAACACGCATCCTTCACATTTTTGAAGAGTTCGAGAAACACAGAAAAGAAAAAGAAAAGGTGAAGTAGCGCTCTAATATAACTATAATAGACAATTTTAATTATGGATCAACCAATAGAAAGTAAGGGTGAGTTAACCTGTGTAGGGAAATATCTGATGACATTTGCAGTATTGCCTCTCCAAAGAGAAAGGACACCTTCATCCTTGATAGTTCTAGTAAAGCAATCAGTAATCCCCTTGTACGGTTTGGAGAGTCTACCGGATTTGATCATCTCGTCCTGATTCTGAATCAAAAGCTTGATTCTCTCAATCGGAGCAGCAGCCGTCTTAGACACAGCAGCAGAAACCCCTCCCATTAAAAAATCCACAACAAAACTTGTCGTTTTCTTCTCTAACGGAGCTTCAAATGGAGCCTGTACAACAACAGGAGCACGCCATGGCTCGAATTGCAAAATAGTAGCTTCACGAGTCGCCACAAAATGGCCCTTCATAATCTCATTGACATATCCGCCAGCCATATTGTGTGAACCGGTATATTTAAAATGTGTGGAGGGAGATATTCGAGCGAACAGGCACGAGTGGTCGTCTATTTTCTGCAATATAGACTGATGTCGTGATCCATCCGCCATGTTTCGAGATCAATGCAGTAACCTGTAAAGCCGATGAACAAATATTACAACATCTCCCAATTAGAGCACAAACAAGTGAGTTAGGAACTTCCAATGAACCAATACGATGTTAGTTTTAGTTCAATTAGTAAGAAACAAAGTTCCTATGAAGGTCTTACTTATACTCTATTTTACTCAATTGAGTTGAAGTTCTATGCACGGACAGTGTAATTACATAATCAAATCACTTGAAAGGAATTGCAGGTAACTCTATTTAATATATAATATTGACTGCTAATCTAGAATAAATAATAAGCAACATGGTATAACATGTTACATGATTATAAAAAAACTTATTTGAAGGCAAAAACAAACAACCCCTGCCATTGATTTGCATGGGATGAGGTTCTTGTGAAAGTTGCTTTGGATATTTATTAGCAATTTTAGTATTTGGTATGATATTTATAGAAAAAATATCGAATACCAAAAGTCGCACTAAGATCCAATTATCCAAATATATGATATTATTAAACAGCCTCTGGCAGAAATGCAAGGTAAGGCTAGTACAATAGGCCCTTGTGGTAGGGCCCTTCCCCGAACCATGAGCATAGAGGGGGCTTTAGTGCCCCGGGATGCCTTTTTCTTTTTTTTTAAAAAAATTTAACCAATCTAAATATACAACTAATAGAAGGCCTATAATCCAGAAATCCTTCCGACTAAAAGCTTGATGCAGCTTCTGCTACTAAATATAAACTAATTACTTAATTGCATATAATCATATATAATACAAATTAAATTACTCAAATATGCTTATCGTTTCCAGTCAACACTAGACAGTTTTCGTTCTTTTCAAGCATGAAAACGTTCCCCACCACTGTCGAAGTATAATTCTCCATTGTATATAATAAGTCAAAGTCGAACAAACCATGATTACTGACTTATCGTATCACACAATACCAAAATTGAACTTAAAAGATATCAAAAAAGGGAAAATTACCGAGCTTTTTAAAACCGTACCATGCACGCCCTACTTCACAAACATTTTTCAATTATTGTAACAGAACAGTCACTCATAAGAAACAAGCAAAAACGAAGGAAAATGACTGAATTGTTTTGATAATATCCTGAATCAAATCATTAGGTGCTAATACTTCAATTATTTAAATTGTATTTCCAAAATTGTAATAACATATGAATTTTAGTCATGTACTTCCAAAACTTTCACTCTTTTTTAGAATAGAGATTTCATTTTTACATCTAAAAAATCTGAAAAGATCATTTTCTTCTTCTGGAGTTAATGTAAAAAACACACTTTCTAACGACTTTCAGTCTTTCATACCTCACCTATCCATTGTTCTATTTATCTACCTAAACTCTCACCTTTTCATAAGTTTCATACCTTCATTGTCACTGCCTTTATATTAAAATACTCCTCAATACTGAGTTGTTCAACACGCGTCTGTTGTCAATTGGGAACAAATATTTGACCAACTTAGCATCGAGGCATTTTTTTAATATAAAGGGAGTGACAATATAGTTTTAGATATGCATAAGAGAACAATGAATAGTCGAGACATGCATGGAACTTGCAAAAAAATGATACTTTAGGTGCGTTTTTTGACTATTAAGTTTTCTTCTATTCGAATTTTAATAAGTATTTTTAACTGATCATAAGAGATCATTTTTTTCACAACTCTTGCTAAGTTGATATCAATATCATATATATGACACAATCACGAACCATATAAACTTCACAATATTTTTTTAACTGGATGAGTCCTGAAAAAATTATTTGTACATAGTATTAAATTAATTTTTTACCCTGAGCATAGTTTGTACACAAAAATTACACACAGTAAGGGTGTTTGTGTGTGTATAAAGAGAAAAAGAAGGTACTAACCTTGATACAAAAATTGGCTATTGAGAAACTTCCTTCTTGTGTATATGGAGAACAGAAAAGAACATTTTTTTGAGAAGAAAATGAATGGAAAACAAATAAAAGGAAAGGAAAGGAAAGGAAAGGAAGAGTTTTCCAGATGGTGGTACGTGGAAAAGTTTTCTGTATTGATAAATTTAACTCTTATGAAAACTTGTCCAACTGCCATTGGTGAGGTTCATTTTGATTGAAGAAATTTAAAGTAAGTTTTATTGAGCTAGTTTGCTGACATATCACTTTTGACGAGTTTCATATTTTAACGGTATGTTTTTTATTTCACTGAATGAAGTTTTTATTGAATGAAGTTTGGACGAACCCTTGAGCTCAGTAACTTAATTTGATTCAAATTTTATATTTATTTTAAAAATTTATTGAATGTATACATATTAATAATATAGAACTTATTAATTTTTTTAAATATTCATAAACTTCAAATTCTGACTTCATAAGTGAGACATGTAAAGAGAAAATCTATCAATAATATGAAATGGAGAGAGTGCCCACTTAATTTTTTTTTTTAAAATGATCCTATGAAATCTCATGTTTTTTTTTGGTTTTTTTTTAACATCTCAATATGTATAATTTGTTTTTATTTAAAAACTATTATTTTATTACTTTTGTACTAGACCCGTTTTTTGTTATGTATTGGGTAGTATAATTTAATGAATTTGTCATTAAAATTAAACTTAAGTGGATTTAGTAGCTTAAAATTTAGTAACTTAAGTGAATTATTATTCAATGATATTTTTGTCATAAAAAAAGTAAAAATGACTTTGATGGGATATTTCCAATAGTTCAATGACAATATGAGGAATTAAGCCCTTCTATATGCATCTTTTTAATAACGTAAGATGCATTCTTGAAGTGCTGTTGACAACAATAAGGAATAAGACACCTTCTTTCAATGCACCATTTAAGGCCAAAAGCATTGTCTTTACTTCTGCCCAATTTCTGGCATAATAAGAGCACTTATAAATTGTGAGATTTATAACCAACAACAACAAATTGACTAGAATGGATTGTATTTCAGGCAAGATAAACTTAACTGAATGAATGAATATATATACTTGAAAGAATATTGGAGATACAATATCTAAGCTCCAATTTTAACACAGGTTTTACAGACATTATAAATACAACAATGAACTAATTTGGAGTATATAAAACGAACTCTAGTTTGGAGTGGCCTAAAAGCAAAGCAGTACCCTCTCTCTCACTCTGGAATTCAAGGCTTCTTGAACAAACTAATTAGCTCACCGATTTTTGAATTGATCGTTGTAACCATACATCACCTCATTTGGGAGGCAGCAGTAGAGACTGCTGCGTAAGGGCAGGCCATTGCCTTCCTATCTTTTCTTTTAACAATCTGTAACTTTGGTGATCTTGGTTTCGTAACTTGTTTGGAAGACCTGTGATTCGAGGAACACATTTAGAAGAAGTACGTAGTAGAGAAACAGGAAGGGAGAAGGCGGAGAAAAAAATAAGGAGAAAAATCGCGAACTTGCTTTACATACTTCTGAGGTAGAAAAGGATGATCAAATTTAGGCACTGGTCTTGCATGAGGCACCAAAGTTCTCCTCAGTTGTTTCAGCGCCTTCTCTTCCTCCATCTATCCATAAATGAAAATAACACAAAATTTAGAGAGAAAATCAGGGGCTTTACACATATCAGCATAACGTAAGTAATTAAGCATAACATCCGTCATGTTAGTGCCAAAACTAGGATGCCATGCTCATTTTACAGAAATAAACACTCTAACTTGTTCTCAACTGTAAACACTCCAACTCGTCCCCTCTGTGTCGAAGGCATGCCCTCATATCTCATTAATATTATGCTAGTCATTAAAGAGCATAGCATAGGTAGGGACTAAGGAGTTTAACACAGCGTTTTAACTCAAAGTATCAAACACATCCTAGTACACAGTTGCCACACAACATATCATACACGTTAAAGTAATTATGCAAGTTACAAATCATGTTTTTTAGTAGCGCAAGCAATCAAGAGGGTTAAGTCTCACTTACGTCATGGTCAACCTTGACATAAATGAAATAAGAATTGATCCGATATCATGACAAGATTATGTTAAATAACACAAAATTAGGATGTGCATTACCATTCTTGCAGATTCCGTCTCCTCTCTATACCTCTTATGCATCACCTCTTTCTGCTTAATCTGCACAACAAACTTATGACCTGAGCATTGAATGCCTAGGAACGAGAGCAAGTCTATATGTAGAAGGGAACAAAATTACCTTCTTATTGAACTCAGCTCTATCAAGAAAACGGTTATCTACACACAGTTTAAAGTCCTGAACTTCAGTGAGGGGTTTACGTACTTTCTCAGGAACTGGTATTGGATCCCTGCATTAATGTTGAAAAAATTATAAGCCATCTTTTGGTTTAAACTGAAAATATGATGCTGTATGGAAAGCTTATTCTCTTATTTCTTACTCGGTTAAGACTGGTTGAGCTTTAAAGTTCCTCATCTTTGCTTCTTCCTCCTCCATTCTTCGCCTGTCTTCCATGTGCCTCCACGTCTCCTGCTCGTGTTTAACAAGGCTCTCCAATTGGAACGGTTCTGGTCTTGTGCACCGCTTTGGTTCTGGTTTTGGTGGAATCTAGCATGACAAAACAAGGCAAATGACGAACGGAAGAACATGTTCGGGGACAAGGTCCACGCATTAGAATATTATTTAAGAAAAGATTAGTCAAGTACCACTGGATAATCAGTGGTGTATGGATATGGAGTTGCTTTGCGAATTCTGGACCTCTCCTCCTCGATTTGTTTATTTAGAAGTTCG
This sequence comes from Capsicum rhomboideum, assembly GCA_031232105.1. Classification (NCBI taxonomy): domain Eukaryota; kingdom Viridiplantae; phylum Streptophyta; class Magnoliopsida; order Solanales; family Solanaceae; genus Capsicum; species Capsicum rhomboideum. The sequence continues at coordinate 4,317,427 of CP124710.1, read as the reverse complement.
GCGAACAATTTCCTCTCTTTATCCACCCCTCGTTCCTGAACGCCAATGGAAAGACAAGCCATGAGTAACTATATTTAAGCTAACAGGGAAAAAAGACCAAGAACATAGAAACTACATTACCTCAGTGGAGAGACGGAAGGGATTTGGATTGGTGTTTCTATGAATAGTCTTGTCATTTTGAGGTTCAGAATTAAGGGAAAGCTGAAAACATAGAGAAAGATACATTGATAAAGAAACGAGGGTAGGACGGTAAGATGATAAAAAGTAAGAAACATGGTATTATAATAGGACCTTGCCAAACAACAGATCAGCTACATTAGCTGGAGGCGGAATCCGTTCGTCAGTGGCAAAATGAAACTCTTGAGGCACTGTCACTTGCCTCTTTGTGTTGTAGAACCTCCCCAAATCTCCTTTACTTTCAAAAATCTACAATTTGAGAAGGAAGTCAGCAACAAGTGAAAAACTAGAGAGCAAGATGTTTCCCTGTATAACAATCACCAAATTCTAAAAAGGTCGGTAGGTGGCTGTCATTACCTTCTTATTCAAAGGCCTTGCCTTAAATTTGGGAACTTTTTCAAGTTCTTCCTTTTCCATTTCTTTGGAGCTTCTAATTCTTGGAGGCCGGGCTCTTAGTGATGTTTTAAGAACAGGTGACTTTGGGGCTGTAAGATGTGAGGATTTCCATGGATGACTCTGCGATGAATGAATTTGCTATATTTCAGTAATAAAAAGCAAGTAAATTAGTTTTTAATGAGTGATAACAGGAAGAACCCCCTTTACCTGAGTAGATTCTATCGATGCAACTGTTGATGTTTCCACATTTTGATTGGCTCGTGCCATAGTTTGCAAATGAAATTCCTGCAGAAGTAAGATAAAAAATTTATATCGAATTCTCTGATAAATTATTACTATTTTATATCGAATTTACACTGAAAATTATGACTTTGACAATCTATACAAACCTTAAATTCTGGAAGTTGAGGTGTACTCTTCGGTAATGCTGGTAGAGTTGGAACTTCCAATAGCTGTTGCAAAACATTCAAGATAAAATTGGAAGGTAAGATCAAAAGACACAATTAAAAATCACGAAAGGAGGGAACAAATGTCTAACATCAGGTACCTTTTTGTTTAACGGGCGAGCCTTAAACTTGGGAATTTTGGCCATCATTTCTTCCTCTAGCTCAGCTGAACTCTTGACTCTTGTTGGACGAACACGTTGAGCTGTTACAAATTCAGGTTCTTTAGGCCTGGTCAATATAAGCTTATGCTTCCTCTGCATCTGTCCAGCTGGATCATCTTGTGAAGTCAAACTGCTCATGCGAGTCAGTGACATCTCCCTGGTGCTAGATTGGAACTTTTTCATCATTTCTGCTATTGAAACGAACGGGGCAACTGGTTCCCGAACATACATCTTAAGAGAGTAGAGAAAATGTTAAGTTAGATTCACAACATCCAAATTTGCATATATTCCAAAATGCAAGTAAAGGAAAATGTTGTCATACAAACCTTTCTGTCCTGTTTATGAGCTTCTGCAGTCGAAGTGAATAAGGTGGAACTGCCTCTAGAAGCCCCAACCTTTGCTTTGTGCGGCAGATTCTGGGGTTTGACATTAAGAATCTACCATGTTCGGAGGAGGAAAGAAGAAGCACGGTCAGATATAAAATGAAATATTATGCATGTCCAGATAAATCTGAAAGATATAATTAACCTGTCTGGATTTTCCGCCTTCTAGTTTCTGTCTCTTTATAGCTTGGTTTTCTTGAGCAAGATTATGCGTCCCAACACCACCTTTCGCGATTTCTTGCCTACACATCAAAAGCAATTAGTTATTTCTATTGGAGCAAACATTTTTGAAATGAACAAGCAAAAGAAATCCGTACTGAAAGCTAAAACTGTTAACTTACTTTCTCGCACCAGCTGGATTACTACTCTTCTTCAATTTTGCCTGTTGCAAGCGAGCTTTTGACTTTAATGCTGAAGGATTTCTAAGAATGCTGGCGATCTTCTTAGCAGCCTGCCGTTTCTTGGAATCAGTCTTCTCGTCACTCTTCTGAGATATCATCAGTGGTGCAGGGGTGCTAACTTCTGTCACAAAAAAGGGTGTTATTAGATGCATTATCAGGTGAAGGGGTTAAGAACTTAATACAACAACAACAACAACAACAAACCCAGTATATTCCCACAAAGTGGGGTCTGGGGAGGGTAAGTGTACGCAGTCCATACCACTACCTCAGAGTGAGATAGAGAGGCTGTTTCCAAAAGACCCCCGGCTCAAAACAAAAACAGTCCAGAAAAGGGTACAGGGAGCAAGAAGCAATAGGTATTATCACACCAAATCGTACTCAAAAACAAGACTATCGCTAAGTAATATAACAAACAATACCACACTATGTCCCCAAACACAGATAACAAGACAAAGTCCTCATACCTACTAGCCAGAACACAATCCTTCCTCTTACCCTTCTATCCTAATCCGCCTCCTCCACACCTTCCTATCTAGGGTCATGTCCTCGTTAAGCTGAAGCTGCTCCATGTCATGCCTAATCACCTCCCTCCAATATTTCTTCGGTCTATCTCTGTCTCGCTTGAAACCATCCCTAGCCAACCTTTCACATCTCCGCACTGGGGCCTCTGTGCACCTCCTCACATGCCCGAACCATCTCAACCTCGCTTCCCGCATCTTGATGTCCACCGAAGCCACTCCTACCTTATCTCAAATAACCTCATTTCTAATCTTATCTTTCCTGGTAAACCCACACATCCATCATAACATTCTCATCTCTGCTACCTTCATCTTTTGGATATGAGAGTTCTTGACTGGCCAACATTCCGCCCCATACACCACAGCTGGTCTAATCACCACTTTGTAGAACTTGCCTTTGAGTTTAGGGGGCACCTTCTTATCACATAGGATTCCGAAAGCGAGCCTCCATCTCATCCACCCTGCCTTAGTATGATGAGTAACATCTTCGTCAATCTCTCCATTCCCCTGGATCATAGAACCAAGATACTTGAAACTATCTCTCCTCGGATAGCCTGAGTATCAAGCTGCACAACCACATCAGCCTCATGCGTCACCTCACTGAACTTGCACTCTAAATACTCCGTCTTGGACCTACTCAACCTAAACCCTTTAGACTCTAGTGTTTGCCTCCACACCTCCAACTTAGCATTTACTCCACCACGAGTCTCATCAATTAGGACTAAATCATCCGCAAATAGCATACACCAAGGTACCTCACTTGGATTTTCCACGTCAACACATCCATCACCAAGGCAAATAAAAACGGGCTAAGGGTCGATCCCTATTGTAACCCCATCAAGACAGGAAAATGCTCTGAGTCCCCTTCCACAGTCCTAACACAAGTCTTGGCTCCTTCGTACATATCCTTAATCACCCTAGTATACGCCACCAGTACGCCTCTAACCTTCAAGCACCTCCAGAGAACCTCCCGTGGGACTCTATCATATGCCTTTTCTAAGTTGATGAACACTATGTGCAAGTCCTTTTTTCACTCCCTATACTGCTCCACCAGTGTCCTCACGAGATGGATGACCTCAGTAGTAGAGCGTCCTGGCATAAATCCGAACTGATTCTCAGAAATAGACACAATCCTTCTTAACCTCAACTCAACTACCCTCTCCCAAACCTTCATAGTGTGGCTTAATAACTTGATACCCCTATAATTGTTACAATCCTGAAATGTCCCCCTTGAATACAACGGAATCATCGTACTCTATCTCCAAGCTTCAGGCATCTCTGCCGTCCTGAAAATGATGTCAAACAATCGAGTCAGCCACTCCATACCTGCCCCTCCTGTGCACTTCCAAAAATCCACCGAAATCTCATCTAGCCCCGACGCTCTGCCCCTATGCAACCTACGAATAGCGCCCTTAACCTCCTCAACTTTAATACGCATACAAAAACCATAATCGCGAAGCCTCCCAGAGTGCTCTAAATTCCCCAACACAATGCTCGTATCCCTCCCTCCGTTCAAGAGATCATGAAAGTAGGACTGCCATCTATTTCTAATACGAACCTCCTCCACCAAAACTTTATCGTCCGCATCCTTTATGCACTTCACTCGATCAAGGTCCCGAGCCCGCCTCTCCCTAACCTTGGCTAACCTGTACAACTTCTTATCCCCACCTTTACCCTCTAGTGTTGTGTACAAGCTTTCAAAAACAACATCCTTAGCCACCGTAACTGCCAACTTAGCCTCTTTCCTAGCAATCTTATACTCTTTCCTATTCTTCCGCTTCTCCTCCTCGTCACTACTCTCGGCCCACTTAACGTACGCCCCCTTCTTAGCCTCCACCTTCCCTTTGACCTCCTCATTCCACCACCAGTCCCCTCGGTACCTGCCAGAGTGGCCTCTCGAGACACCCAACACCTCACTAGCCGTCTCTCTGATGCAATCGGCAGTCGTATCCCACATACTATTTGCGTCCCCACTACTCGCCCAAGCCTTCTAGCCATCAACTTTTCCCCTATCTCGAGCGCACTTGCCATAGTCTTTCCCTACTCTATTTTTTAGGATATTTATACTGATCCTTGCAAGCTCTAAGAGTTTCGTTTGAATTTTTTTGCAGGTACGTCAAAGGTCCGGACCAGAAATAACAAAGAAAGGGGCCCCTCATAGGACAATTAGGCTATTTTACTTCTTTCAATAAACTCCACCTGACTGGGTCGAATAACTTTGCCAATCAAAGAATCACCGTCTAATAACTCCGCCAATCGGAGAATGTCGTCTAACCTCATCAAGCTCTCGTATTCCGAAGACTTTATATAAGCAAACGAAGTCAGACTCCAGCATTTCGAGAACTGTATATAAACAAATGAAGTCAAAACCCCGCATTTCAAGGAATGTGCATAAGCAAGCAAATTTCATGTTTCGAAGATTGTACATAAGCAAGCGAAGCGACCCTCTGCCATATCGGAGGATGTAAATAAAAAGTGCGACTCTCCGCCATATCGGAGGTTGTATATGAGCAAAACGACACTCCGCCACATCGGAGATTGCGGAGTATATCTTCTTCCAAAATTCTGCGGCTTCAACATCAGTAACATTTTTCTTTGGATTTTGTTCTTTCCCAGAAACCCTTCGATTTAGATCCTCCAGGGCATAACACCTTCCTAACCTGGTCATCCCGTGGGCTACAGCAGCGTCTATAGTCTCACCTTTAGTTTCTGCTTGATAGTCCCATGGGACTGCTTTAGTGTTATAGTCAGGCTTTCCAGCAGCTATAGTGGTTACTACAACTCTCGGCAAGTAGGTTTGAACGTTCAATGGCTCTCTTAACTGAACTGGAGATGTAGTGGCAACTTCTTCTGCATTCCAAGTAGGCATAATAGCTCCCTCCAAGTCATCATACTCTTCCTCCAGAGTAATCATGTTGACTTCTCGATTCTCATAATTCGGTAAAGGGTTATTATTCACATTTGGAGGAGCTGTGGTGCATTTGATTACTCCTTTTCTGATCAAAGACTCAATCTGGTTCTTTAAACCATAACACTCTTCCGTGTCATGCCCCTGGACTCCCGAGTGATAAGCACATCGCTTGTTTCCATCAAAGTTTCGAGAGCTTGGATCAGGGGTCTTTCCTTCGATTGGGTGCAACAATCCTGCTGCCCTCAACCTTTCAAATAGTTGAGCCAAAGGCTCGGCAATAGGTGTGTAGGTGTGGGTGTTTCTGGCTTCAAGATTTGGACATGGCCTTGGTGCATATGCTGGTCTATTTTGGTGAACTGGAGCTTGGACAGGGGCATATGGTCTTGGTGGATTTTGGTGTACTGGAGCTCGAGGTGGATTATAGTGTGGCTGAGTATTGTATACAGGGACATGTGCAACAATTTGGGGGTTGTTAGGGTAAGAACTTCCAGGCTGGTAGTATGGTGTAATAGTTGAGACATCTTTCTTCTTGTTCTTGTTAACGCCGATGGAATCTGACTGTATGGCTTTAATTGCGGCTTGCAATGCAACCACAGACTGAATCTTTCCTGACTTGATACCTTCTTCTATGAAATCTCCCATCTTGACCAACTCTGCAAACTTTTGTCCCATCATCGACATCATCTTGTCAAAGTAAACACCTTCTTGGGCTCGGATAAAGTACTTGGAGAGTTCACCCTCGTCCAGTGGGGGTTGGATCCTGGCAGCCTCAGTCCTCCATCGCCATGCATATTCCTGAAATGACTCTGATGGCTTCTTCTGTATGTTGGCTAATGAGAACCTATCTGGGGTGATTTCGGTATTAAACCTGAAACGACTCATGAAATCTTCAGCCATTTCTTGCCAATCACTCCATTTGCGAGGGTCTTGGCGAGTGTACCAAGTCAGAGCTTCTCCCGACAGACTTCGAATGAACAGTTTCATCCTCAACTTTTCGTTCCTTCCCACGCCGACCAACTTGTCACAATAGGCTCTTAGGTGTGCCTGAGGGTCGCCCTTTCCATCAAATACATCGAACTTCGGTGGTTTGTACCCAACTGGCATATCGATGTCTGGATGGATGTATAGGTCATCATAATCCAGGCTCTCGGTTCCTTTAGTGACTTGCATGTTTCTAAATGCCCTTTTAGACTTTTGAGTTGAGCTACTATAGACCTTTCTCCATTCAATTGGATATCATATGGGACTTTGACAACCGCAGATGTTGCAAAGGTAGGAGCTTCAGTAGCATATACCGGTGGCACAGGTATCTCACAAGTGGCGTGTGCCTCAGGTATGTGCTGGATTATTGGGTGAATGGGAACAGTGAAGTTTTGAATAAGTAATGAAAGATCAGGTGCAGCCCTGGCGGCAGATGGAGGAGCAATTGGAGCTTGAGCATAAGCGGGAACAAATGGTGTTTGCGTAGGTGGGTTTGTTAAGTTTGCGGGGAAGACTAGAGGTAATTCAGCATTTGGAAATTGGAATTGAGTGGGGAAGGTAGCGGCCGTAAGCTTAGTCAAGTCCCGCACTTGACGCAGTTCTTCCTTTAGGATCTCAATTTCCTGAGCCATGTTGGCCATTTGTTCGTCGTTTTGAGTATCTATCGGCTTTTGGGAACTTTCGGCACCATCTATCAGTACTATTGAGGCGTTGTTGGATTCTTCCGTCATTTTTCCTTTAGATCAGAGGTTGTATTGTGATTCAGCCAGTTTGCAAGTCGACACAAATCAACATTCTTTTGGTGGGGATTAATAATGAAAAAAAGAGAAAAGAAAAGAAAGAAAGGAAAAGAAAACCATGTTAGTTAAGGAGATATTGGAAAAATGTAACAAATAAGTAACACGTATATACGCCAAGTTGGCGACATTCAAAACGTGTCCTAATATGGGTCCTCTTCTTGCTAGAGGTAGGCCTACGATGCAATCAGTTTGATGATAGATGGTCCATTTTAAAGACATTTGGATTTGGAATAAATGACGTTCATTAAACAAATATGGCTTCAAAAGATTACAATAAAATAGAGCAAAGGAAGCCTAAAAAGGAACTGAAAGTACATGGGTGGCCGCAAAGGCATACAATAGGATTGGCCATGCGGCTCTTTAGGGGAAAGAAAGGAAAACATACAACAAGAAAAGAAAATCTAAGGTCATGCGGCGTCATCATCATCATCATCGTCACTTACATCATAATATGATCTTGGGTGGTATTCTGGGGATCCATTAGGGTTATACTCAGGTGCTAAGTCTGTATCTATCACCCCTCCATCCTCAGGATCATAAATGTTGGAGCCAGTTTCAGAACCCTCCTCGGAGTCTTCTTCCATCCATTCCTCGGGGTCCTCTTCAGGGTCTTCTTCGGGATCTTCTTTAGGATTCTCTTCCTCTTCCTCCTCTAACTCGTCTGAATCCTCCTCAATTACTGGTATCAGATAATCGGTTGAGCCCGAAACTATCTGATTATACATAGGCATGGTGAGGTCCATGCGCCGAAGTACTTCTTCCCTAACCCACTCGACCCACTGAATGTCCGTGATCCCTTTGAACCCATCCGCACTTGGTTGAACCATGTGGCTCACGGTAGTAAGCCATGCATAATATTTTGTGCGCCATCTCTCTCCTTCCATGTGCAGTGTAATCATGTAGTCCCATTCTGCTTGTAAGTTTCTCACACGCGCTGGTGGAACTAAATCACCATAACTAGCACTATAACTGACCACAGCGGTATATCCTGAACAACGCCGAACTGCCTTAGAACTCGAAGAGGCGCATACGGCTGAATCCTCAGGATTATACTCAGGTGCTAAGTCTGTATCCATCACCCCTCCATTCTCAGGATCATAAATGTTGGAGCCAGTTTCAGAACCCTCCTCGGGGTCTTCTTCCATCCATTCCTCTTCAGGGTCTTCTTAAGGATTCTCTTCCTCTTCCTCCTCTAACTCGTCTGAATCCTCCTCAATTACTGGTATCAGATAATCGGTTTAGCCTGAAACTATCTGATTATACATAGGCGTGGTGAGGTCCATGCGCCGAAGTACTTCTTCCCTAACCCACTCGACCCACTGAATGTCCGTGATCCCTCTGAACCCATCCGCACTTGGTTGAACCATGTGGCTCACGGTAGTAAGCCATGCATAATATTCTGGTGTGCACCATCTCTCTCCTTCCATGTGCAGTGTAATCATGTAGTCCCATTCTGCTTGTAAGTTTCTCACACGCGCTGGTGGAACTAAATCATCATAACCATCCTCATGTAGCACCATAACTGACCACAGCGGTATATCCTGAACAACGCCGAACTGTCTTAGAACTCGAAAAGGCGCATACGGCTGAATGCCTCCTAGTCCAATCAACTTAATGAAGCAAAAGTGTCGAGTCCTGACGAAAGCCAATCCCGTCATCCAAGAATACCTCCATTGGATGGAGTCTCCAGTAAGATTAGTCAAATACTCGCGCCATTCTGCCTCTCCACTGGGTGTGATCCAATACCTTAGACGGTCTTCATGGCTTTGGATCCTACTGCGCGCGTCAATGGTGTAGTCCATTTGTGGATTACGACGATAGTTTTGTTCTATTGCCCAGATTTGCAACAATAAGTTGCATCCTCCGAAGAAATTATGGCCTCTAGTGCATGCAGATAATGACCTGAATACCTCGACAAGAATCATGTGTACCAAGGTAAGTCTTTGCGGCTCTGCGAAGATACTCATCACTATCGGTAAAATGTTGATGTCGATACAATGAAATCTCATTGGGAAGACCATGGTTCCCAAGAAAGCCAGCAAGAAGACTCTAGGCCGCATATATAGCCACTGCCTACGTGTGCAAACAAATTCACCTCGATGTTCATCGTAGCTTTCATAACGACCTTACCTTCTAAAAAGGTAATCCAACCTCACTTTTCCTCCTTCCATGTTCCTTAATGATGGAAAAATGTCCAACCCTAAGAGCCTCAGAAAATCTTCCTTTCTTACATCCAAGGTATGGGAGTACTGACAATTTTCCTCGGAGCGGTAGTTCAGCAAATTCACTGATTTCCTCCAAGGTGGGAGTGATTTCAAGGTATGGGAGTACTGGCTGAGGAAAATTGCCAGTACTCCCCAGCGGAGTCGCCACTTTTAGATTAGCAGGCTTAGTTTAGGATTATTATTGGGAAATATTTGTTTTCATTACGTTATTTGCTTTATACTTATACCCTAGTTTGTTTGAAAGGACGCAAGCCAAATCCAAACTTGCGTTCCTTATTTGTTTGATCAACATTACTTGTTATTGTTTTATCATTTGCATTTTCCTATCGAGTCTTTGGTCGTACACACTCACACACTGTGGTTCACGCGGGAGGTGTGACACACTCCTCCAAACCTTCTTTTGATTCCTTAGTTTCAGAGTCGGTACAATTAGGTTAATGTGTCTTCTCGCATTATTCAGTCCTACTCTTAAACGTTTAGGAAAAACTCTTACTCTGGAAATAGGTCATATTGCATACACCTTATCCAAACTTGCGTTCCTTATTTGTTTGATCAACATTACTTGTTATTGTTTTATCATTTGCATTTTCCTATCGAGTCTTTGGTCGTACACACTCACACACTGTGGTTCACGCGGGAGGTGTGACACACTCCTCCAAACCTTCTTTTGATTCCTTAGTTTCAGAGTCGGTACAATTAGGTTAATGTGTCTTCTCGCATTATTCAGTCCTACTCTTAAACGTTTAGGAAAAACTCTTACTCTGGAAATAGGTCATATTGCATACACCTTAGGCGGGACGGTCAAAGGCATCGTCTTCGCAATTAGGAAGCCACCCTTTTGTCAAAGGTTACAAATCTAACGACATACTTTTATGTAAAGATTGATGTGAATGATCCAAACTTAAACACATAACGGATTTGGAATAAACAAACTTTTCATACCCTTTACCCTTTTTCCTTTCAGATGAATATCAATCAGAACCTACCAAATATCCAAATGGTCATCTCAGCTCCCGACAGTTTGCAAAATTGGTGGCGAAATATTCATGTAGCACATGGGGGCGAGATTCGAGAGCATTTGGGTGCTTTGTTATCACTCATGAGGATCCGAACGAACAGAACCCTCATTACTTTGTTAATGGAATTTTGGGATCCAGCCACAGTAACTTTCAAATTTCTGGATTTTGAAATCACTCCCACCTTGGAGGAAATCAGTGAATTTGCTGAACTACCACTCCGAGGAAAATTGCCAGTACTCCCATACCTTGAAATCACTCCCACCTTGGAGGAAATCAATGAATTTGCTGAACTACCGCTCCGAGAAAAATTGCCAGTACTCCCATACCTTGGATGTAAGAAAGGAAGATTTTCTGAGGCTCTTAGGGTTGGACATTTTTCCATCATTAAGGAACGTGGAAGGAGGAAAAGTGAGGTTGGATTACCTTTTTAGAAGGTAAGGTCGTTATGAAAGCTACGATGGACATCGAGGTGAATTTGTTTGCACACGTAGGCAGTGGCTATATATGCGGCCTAGAGTCTTCTTGTTGGCTTTCTTGGGAACCATGGTCTTCCCAATGAGATTTCATTGTATAGACATCAACATTTTACCGATAGTGATGAGTATCTTCGCAGAGCCGCAAAGACTTACCTTGGTACACATGATTCTTGTCGAGGTATTCAGGTCATTATCTGCATGCACTAGAGGCCATAATTTCTTTGGAGGATGCAACTTATTGTTGCAAATCTGGGCAATGGAACAAAACTATCGTCGTAATCCACAAATAGACTACACCATTGACGCGCGCAGTAGGATCCAAAGCCATGAAGATCGTCTAAGGTATTGGATCACACCCAGTGGAGAGGCAGAATGGCGCGAGTATTTGACTAATCTTACTGGAGACTCCATCCAATGGAGGTATCCTTGGATGACGGGATTGGCTTTCGTCAGGACTCGACACTTTTACTTCATTGAGTTGATTGGACTAGGAGGCATTCAACTATATGCGCCTCTTCGAGTTCTAAGACAGTTCGGCGTGGTTCAGGATATACCGTTGTGGTCAGTTATGGTGCTACATGAGGACGGTTATGGTGATTTAGTTCCAGCAGCGCGTGTGAGAAACTTACAAGCAGAATGGGACTACATGATTACACTACACATGGAAGGAGAAAGATGGTGCACACCAGAATATTATGCATGGCGTACTACCGTGAGCCACATGGTTCAACCAAGTGCGGATGGGTTCAGAGGGATCATGGACATTCAGTGGATCGAGTGGGTTAGGGAAGAAGTACTTCGGCGCATGGACCTCACCACGATTATCTAATACCAGTAATCGAGGAGGATTCGGACGAGTTAGAGGAGGAAGAGGAAGAGAATCCTGGAGAAGATCCCGAGAAAGACCCAGAAGAAGACCCTGAATAGGACCTCGAGGAATGGATGGAAGAAGACCCCCAGAAGGGTTCTGAAACTGGCCCCAACATTTATGATCCTGAGGATGGAGGGGTGATGGATAAAGACTTAGCGCACCTGAGTATAACCCTGATGGATCCCCAGAGTACCACCCAAGATCATATTATGATGTGAGTGACGATGATGATGATGATGACGCCGCATGGCCTTAGATTTTCTTTTCTTGTTGTACTTTTCCTTTCTTTCCCCTAAAGAACCGCATGGCCAGTCCCATTGTATGCCTTTGCAGCCGCTATGTACTTTCAGTTCCTTTTTAGGCTTCCTTTGCTCTATTTCGTTGTAATCTTTTGAAGCCATATTTTGCTTAATGAAAGTCGTTTATTCCAAATCCAAACGTGTTTAAAATGATCATATATCATCAAACCGATTGCATCGTAGGCCCACCTCTGGCAAGAAGAGGACCCATATTAGGACGCATTTTGAATGTCGACAACTTGGCCATGTTTTGAATGTCGCCAACTTGGCGTATATACGTGTTACTTATTTATTACCATTTTCAATATCTCCCAAACTAACATGGTTTCCTTTTTCTTTTTCCTTTCTTTTTATTCTTTTTTTTGTTCATTATTAATCCCCAAAGAAAAAGAACGTTGCTTTGTGTCAACTAAACTAGCTGAATCACAATACAACCTCCGATCTAAAGGAAAAATGACGAAAGAATCCAACAATGCCTCGATAATACCGATAGATGGTGCCGAAAGTTCCCAAAGGCTGACAAATACTCAAAACGATGAACAAATAGCCAACATGGCACAAGAAATTGAGATCTTAAAGGAAGAACTGCGCCAAGTGCGAGACTTGACTAAGCTCACGGCTGCTGCCTTCCCAGCTTAATTCTAATTTTCAAATAGTGAACTACCTCATATCACTCCCGACGACTTAACAGATCTGCCCAAGCAAACACCACAAATTCCCACTTATGCTCAAGCTCCACTTGTTCCTCCACCCGCCGCTAGGGCTGCACTTAATCTGTCATTGCCTACTCAGAACTTCATCAAACCGATTGCATCGTAGTCCCACCTCTGGCAAGAAGAGGTCCCATATTAGGACGCGTTTTGAATGTAGCCAACTTGGTGTATATACGTGTTACTTATTTGTTACATTTTTCAATATCTCCCAAACTAACATGGTTTCCTTTTTCTTTTTCCTTTTTTTTCTTCTTTTTTTGTTCATTATTAATCCCCAAAGAAAAAGAACGTAGCTTTGTGTCGACTTACAAACTGGCTGAATCACAATACAACCTCCGATCTAAAGGAAAAATGACGGAAGAATCCAACAACGCCTCGATAGTATCGATAGATGGTGCCCAAAGTTCCCAAAGGCTGACATATACTCAAAACGATGAACAAATGGCCAACATGGCACACGAAATTGAGATCTTAAAGGAAGAACTGCGCCAAGTGCGAGACTTGACTAAGCTCACGGCTGCTGCCTTCCCCGCTTAATTCCAATTTTCAAATAGTGAACTACCTCATATCACTCCCGACAACTTAACAGATCTCCCCAAGCAAACACCACAAATTCCCACTTATGCTCAAGCTCCACTTGTTCCTCCACCTGCCGCTAGGGCTGCACTTAATTTGTCATTGCCTCGTCAGAACTTCACCATTCCAGTTCACCCAGTAATGCAGCACATACCTGAGGCACACGTCACTTGTGAGATACCTGTGCCACCCGTATATGCTACTAAAGCTCCTATTTTTGCGACATCCGCGGCTGTCAAAATCCCGTATGAAGTCCACTTGTTCCTCCACCTGCCGCTAGGGCTACACTTAATCTGTCATTGCCTCCTCAGAACTTCACCATTCCAGTTCACCAAGTAATGCAGCACATACCTGAGGCACACGTCACTTGTGAGATACCTGTGCCACCCGTATATGCTACTAAAGCTCCTATTTTTGCGACATCCGCGGCTGTCAAAATCCCGTATGAAGTCGATCAGTGCGTGGGATTTGAGAAGGACATCCAATTGAATGGAGAAAGGTCAATCGTAGCTCAACTTGAAAGTTTGAAAAGGGCATTTAGAAACATGCAAGTCACTAGAGGAACCGAGAGCCTGGATTATGATGACCTATGCATCCATCCAGACATCGACATGCCAGTTGGGTACAAACCACCCAAGTTTGATGTATTTGATGGAAAGGGCGACCCTCAGGCACACCTAAGAGCCTATTGCGACAAGTTGGTCGGCGTGGGAAGGAACGAGAAGTTGAGGATGAAACTGTTCATTAGAAGTTTGTCGGGAGAAGCTCTGACTTGGTACACTCGCCAAGACCCTCGCAAATGGCGTGATTGGCAAGAAATGGCTGAAGATTTCATGAATCCTTTCAGGTTTAATACCGAAATCACCCCAGATAGGTTCTCATTGGCCAACATACAGAAGAAGCCATCGGAGTCATTTCAGGAATATGCATGGAGATGGAGGACTGAGGCTGCCAGGATCCAACCCCCACTGGATGAGGGTGAACTTTCCAAGTACTTTATCCGAGCCCAAGAAGGTGTTTAATTTGACAAGATGATGTCGATGATGGGACAGAAGTTTGCAGAGTTGGTCAAGATGGGAGATTTCATAGAAGAATGCATCAAGTCAGGAAAGATTCAGTCTATGGTTGCATTGCAAGCCGCAAGTAAAGCCATACAGTCAGGTTCCATCGACGTTAACAAGAAGAAAAAAAAAAGATGTCTCAACTACTACACCATACTACCAGCCTGGAAGTTCTTCCTACCATTCCCTAACAACCCCCAAATTATTGCACATGTCCCTGTCCAAGCTCCAGTTCACCAAAATAGACCAGCATATGCACCAAGGCCACGTCCAAATCTTGAAGCCAGAAATACCCGCACCTACACACCTATTGTCAAACCTTTGGCTCAACTATTTGAAAGGTTGAGGGCAGCAGGATTGTTGCACCCAGTCGAAGGAAAGACCCCTGATCCAACCCGCACCTACACACCTATTGTCAAACCTTTGGCTCAACTATTTGAAAGGTTGAGGGCAGCAGGATTGTTGCACCCAGTCGAAGCAAAGACCCCTGATCCAACCTCTCGAAACTTTGATGGAAACAAGCGATATGCTTATCACTCGGGAGTCTAGGGGCATGACACGAAAGAGTGTTATGGTTTGAAGAACCAGATTGAGTCTCTGATCAGAAAAGGAGTAATCAAATGCACCACAGCTCCTCCGAATGTAAATAATAACCCTTTACCGAATCATGAGAATCGAGAAGTTAACATGATTACTCTGGAGGAAGAATATGATGGCTTGGAGGGAGCTATTGTGCCTACTTGGAATACGGAAGAAGTTGCCACTACATCTCCAGCACAACCCTTTATCACAGTTCAGTTAAGGGAGCCGTTGAACGTTCAAACCTACCTACCGAGAGTTGTAGTAACCACTATAGCTGCTGGAAAGCCTGACTGTAACACTAAAGCAGTCCCATGGGACTATCGAGCAGAAGCTAAAGGCAAGACTGTAGACGCTGTTGTAGCCCACGGTATGACCAGATCGAGAAGGTAAGGGTTTCTGGGAAAGAACAAAATCCAAAGAAGAATGTTACTTATGTTAAAGCCGCAAAATTTTGGAAGAAGATGCAACCTAAGGACTATTCGATCGAGGAGCAGCTGAAGAAAACGCCGGCTCACATATTCATTATGTCCTTGCTTATGAGTTCTGAAGCCCACAGGAATGCTTTGATGGAAGTATTAAGCGGAGTTAGCATATCGAAAGACACCACAAGTGAAACTTTGGCTGCTGCAATTGGACGTATGGTGGAAGCAAATAAGGTCTCTTTTCATGATGATGAGTTACCGTCAGAAGGGGTCGGACACAACAAAGCACTTCATATCACCGTCAGATACTGCAATAAGGTCGTGAGATTTAGGTGTGAATATAGAAGAGATAAGGGAGAGTCGGGTGAAGGTCAGAGCTTTTAATGGATCGCAAAGGAGCGTCATTGGAGAAATCTACCTAACATTGCAAGTAGGGCTAGCTGAATTTCCCATTTTATTTCAAGTGATGGACGTAGCATCCAGTTACAACCTATTGCTGGGAAGGCCGGGTCCACATGGCAAGAGCAGTTCCCTCAACTCTCCATCAGTGTGTAAAGTTTGAGTGGGGTCGCTCAGAAGTTACCATTCATGGGGAGCTCAGTCATCCCATCTATTCTGTTAATTCTGTTCCAGTCACGGATGAGTTAGATGGAGCCACTTTCCATACTATGGAGATCATGCAAGCTGCAAGGATCAATGAGGAAGTAGAGTCGTTTGAAGTGAAAATGTCGAGTGCGGCAAAGATGGTTGCGTCTGAGATGTTAAAGTATGGGTATCAGCCTAGGACAGGACTAGGATTAAATGCCAACGGTATAATTGAGCCAATTCAGCTAAAACATCAGAGAGGTACCACTGGTCTAGGATACGAACCCACTCCAGTAGAGGTGCATGGTATAGGATCAGGTAAGACAGTATTTGTGCCAGCCCAAGTTCCAGTTTCAGAGCAAGCAGTTGATGAGGACATCATAGAAGGAATAGGGAATCTGTTTGTGGCCGTGATGGAGGAAGGACTAGAGATAGGTCTCAAGGAGCTGACTATCCGTGATGCTGAGCCTGGGAAAGTCTTGCAGAATTAGACCATCAGCCCAAACCTGTTTCGACAGAGGTCCTGGTAGTGTGGAATTGTAGTTGATTTCAAAGTTGTTTTTGCATGATCAATTGAGGCTTGAATCATGCCTAAGCCTTTTTGGCTACTCGCCTCTTGCTAAAGTCAAGTGCTTTTCTTTAATAAAAGTCTTTATTTTCTAAAAAAAGAAAATAAAATATGTGTACTTTCATTATTTTCCATTAAAATATATTTATTCTACTCACCTTTTATACTTTCAGCGCTAATATTCATAACAATCCTCGTTCGTGTAACGAATCCACAGAGCAAAATACGAGCAATGAGCATGATTATGAGGAATATGACGAAAGCATGATGCCTGAAAACCTGCCACATGAGATTTAGCAACTTGAAAGTCAGAAGAAGCCTTATCTAGATGAAACTGAGGTTGTCAATTTGGGTGATGAAGAAACGGTTAAGGAAACGCGAGTCAGCATACACTTGGAAGCCGAAAGAAAGCAAGAATTGATAAAATTGCTCAAGCAATACGTTGATGTGTTCGCTTGGTCTTATGACGATATGTCGGGGTTAAGCACCGATATCGTCTCACACAGGCTACCAATTGATCCCGCCTGTCCACCCGTGAAGCAAAAGAAGAGAAAATTCAAACTCGAGTTTGAGAATCAACGAGGAGGTAACCAAGCAGATAGAAGCAAACGTTGTAAAGGTCACAAATTACCCTACATGGTTGGCCAACATTGTACCGGTGCCGAAGAAGAACGGAAAGATTAGGATATGTGTAGATTATCGAGATCTTAACAAGGCTAGCCCTAAAGATGATTTTCCTCTTCCAAACATGAGCTGTAGTCATTTGTTGATTGCTTTGCGGGATATCATCAAATCTTGATGAATGAAAATGATGCTGAGAAGAAAACCTTTATCACTCCATGGGGAGTGTATTGCTATAGGGTAATGCCATTTGGACTCAAAAATGCCGGCACAACTTAAATGAGGGCCATGACTACCCTTTTCCACGATATGATTCACAAGGAGATTGAGGTGTACGTTGATGATGTTGTTATCAAGACCAAGAAGAGTTTAGATCACCTGGATGAGTTACGAAAGTTCTTCGAAAGGTTGCGGAGGTACGACCTGAAGTTGAATCCATCCAAATGCGCTTTTGGAGTCCCCGCTGGGAAATTATTGGGGTTAGCAGGAGAGGTATAGAGTTGGATCCGTCCAAAATCAAGGCAATCCAGGAGTTACCACCCCCTAAGACCAAGAAGGACGTGATGAGTTTCTTGGGAAGACTCAATTACATCAGCCGGTTCATAGCTCAGTCCACGATAATATGTGAGCCCATATTCAAGTTGCTGAAGAAGGACGCCGCCACGAGATGGACGGAAGAATGTCAAAAAGCTTTTGATAGAATTAAGGAGTACTTGTCCAACCCGCCGGTATTGGTTCCACCAGAGCCCGGGAAGCCATTGCTGTTGTACATATCCATTATGGGTGGTGCATTTGGGTGTGTGTTGGATAGCATAATGAGACAGGAAAGAAAGAGCAAGCCATTTACTACCTAAGCAAGAAGTTTATACCGTATGAAGCAAGATATACGCTGTTGGAACGAACCTGTTGCGCGTTGACTTGGGTGGCACAAAAGTTGAGGCACTACCTGTCTGCATACACCACGTACTTGATTTCAAGAATGGATCCACTCAAGTACATCTTCCAGAAATCAATGCCTACTGGAAAATTAGCAAAATGGCAGATTTTGTTGAGTGAGTTTGATATTGTGTATGTAACACAAAAAGCTGTTAAGGGATAAGCTTTGGCTAATCATTTGGCAGAAAATCCTGTTGATCAAGATTACCAGCCACTCAGGACCTACTTCCCCGATGAAGAGGTATTGTTCACAGGGGAGGACATCTCAAAGTCGTATGATGGATGGAGGATGTTCTTTGATGGAGCGTCAAACTTTAAAGGTGTTGGAATCGGAGCCGTCTTGGTATCAGAAATAGGTCAACATTATCCGATCTCAGCAAAGATTAGGTTTCCTTGTACGAACAACATGGCAGAATACGAAGCTTGCATTCTCAGATTCAGAATGGTTGTAGACATGAACATCAAAGAGTTGTTGGTCATAGGAGATTCTGATTTGTTGATTCATCAAGTACAAGGGGAATGGACCACTAAGAATGTCAAGATCCTTCCTTACGTGCAATGTGTCAAGAGCTGAGCAAAAGATTCACGAAGATTGAGTTCAAGATGACCAGCCACTCAGGACCTACTTCCCCGATGAAGAGGTATTGTTCACAGGGGAGGACATCTCAAAGTCGTATGATGGATGGAGGATGTTCTTTGATGGAGCGTCAAACTTTAAAGGTGTTGGAATCGGAGCCATCTTGGTATCAGAAACAGGTCAACATTATCCGATCTCAGCAAAGATTAGGTTTCCTTGTACGAACAACATGGCAGAATACGAAGCTTGCATTCTCAGATTCAGAATGGCTGTAGACATGAACATCAAAGAGCTGTTGGTCATAGGAGATTCTGATTTGTTGATTCATCAAGTACAAGGGGAATGGACCACTAAGAATGTCAAGATCCTTCCTTACGTGCAATGTGTCAAGAGCTGAGCAAAAGATTCACGAAGATTGAGTTCAAGATTACCAGCCACTCAGGACCTACTTCCCCGATAAAGAGGTATTGTTCACAGGGGAGGACATCTCAAAGTCGTATGATGGATGGAGGATGTTCTTTGATGGAGCGTCAAACTTTAAAGGTGTTGGAATCGGAGCCGTCTTGGTATCAGAAACAGGTCAACATTATCCGATCTCAGCAAAGATTAGGTTTCCTTGTACGAACAACATGGCAGAATACGAAGCTTGCATTCTCAGATTCAGAATGGTTGTAGACATGAACATCAAAGAGTTGTTGGTCATAAGAGATTCTGATTTGTTGATTCATCAAGTACAAGGGGAATGGACCACTAAGAATGTCAAGATGCAGAATACGAAGCTTGCATTCTCAGATTCAGAATGGCTGTAGACATGAACATCAAAGAGCTGTTGGTCATAAGAGATTCTGATTTGTTGATTCATCAAGTACAAGGGGAATGGACCACTAAGAATGTCAAGATCCTTCCTTACGTGCAATGTGTCAAGAGCTGAGCAAAAGATTCACGAAGATTGAGTTCAAGATTACCAGGACCTCAGGACCTACTTCCCCGATGAAGAGGTATTGTTCACAGGGGAGGACATCTCAAAGTCGTATGATGGATGGAGGATGTTCTTTGATGGAGCGTCAAACTTTAAAGGTGTTGGAATCGGAGCCATCTTGGTATCAGAAACAGGTCAACATTATCCGATCTCAGCAAAGATTAGGTTTCCTTGTACGAACAACATGGCAGAATACGAAGCTTGCATTCTCAGATTCAGAATGGCTGTAGACATGAACATCAAAGAGCTGTTGGTCATAGGAGATTCTGATTTGTTGATTCATCAAGTACAAGGGAAATGGACCACTAAGAATGTCAAGATCCTTCCTTACGTGCAATGTGTCAAGAGCTGAGCAAAAGATTCAAGAAGATTGAGTTCAAGATTACCAGGACCTCAGGACCTACTTCCCCGATGAAGAGGTATTGTTCACAGGGGAGGACATCTCAAAGTCGTATGATGGATGGAGGATGTTCTTTGATGGAGCGTCAAACTTTAAAGGTGTTGGAATCGGAGTCGTCTTGGTATCAGAAACAGGTCAACATTATCCGATCTCAGCAAAGATTAGGTTTCCTTGTACGAAGAACAACATGGCAGAATACGAAGCTTGCATTCTCAGATTCAGAATGGCTGTAGACATGAACATCAAAGAGCTGTTGGTCATAGGAGATTCTGATTTGTTGATTCATCAAGTACAAGGGGAATGGACCACTAAGAATGTCAAGATCCTTCCTTACGTGCAATGTGTCAAGAGCTGAGCAAAAGATTCACGAAGATTGAGTTCAAACATGTCCCTCGAATTCAAAATGAGTTTGTCGACGCCCTGGCCACACTATCTTTGATGATCGAGCATCCAGATAAGAATTACATCGATCCCATCAAGGTAGAGAGACACGATCAAAATGCATACTGTTTCCACGTAGATGAAGAACCAGATGGAAAGCCATGGTATTATGACATCAACAGGAGAATATCCAGAAAGCGCCACCAGCAAGCAAAAACGAACTTTGAGAAGGATGACTAATCATTTCTTTCTCAACGAAGAAATCCTATATAGGAGGACTCCAGATTGCATACTGTTTCCACGTAGATGAAGAATCAGATGGAAATCCATGGTATTATGACATCAGAAGGTTGCTCGAAGCAGGAGAATATCCAGAAAGCGCCACCAGCAAGCAAAAACGAACTTTGAGAAGGATGGCTAATCACTTTTTCTCAACGGAGAAATCCTATATAGGAGGACTCCAGATTGCATACTGTTTCCACGTTGATGAAGAACCAGATGGAAAACCATGGTATTATGATATCAGAAGGTTGCTCGAAGAAGGAGAATATCCAGAAAGCGCCACCAGCAAGCAAAAACGAACTTTGAGAAGGATGGCTAATCACTTCTTTCTCAACGGAGAAATCCTATATAGGAGGACTTCAGATTTGGGATTGTTGCGATGTGTAGACGCCATAGAGGCAACCAGGTTGTTGGAGGAAATACATGTAGGGACCTGTGGTCCCCATATGAATGGGTTCATGCTAGCAAAGAAGATTTTGAGAGCCGGATACTTCTGGATGACCATGGAGAGGGATAACATCCGATACATACAGAAATGTCATCAGTGTCAAGTGCCTGGGGATTTTATACGAGTTCCACCAAACGAGCTCAATGTGATGGGTTCTCCTTGGCCGTTTGCTGCTTGGGGCATGGACGTTATTGGGCCCATTGAGCCTCCAGCATCGAACGGACACCGTTTCATCCTGGTAGCTATCGACTATTTCACAAAATGGGTTGAAGCATCAATGCACAAGGCAGTAACAAAGAAAGTGGTAGCAGATTTCGTTCGCAGTAACATAGTCTGTCGGTTTGGAATTCTAGAGTCAATTATAACAGATAATGGGGCCAATCTTAATAGTGATCTCATGAGAGAGACTTGTGAAAGATTTAAGATCTCTCACTGAAATTCCACAGCATATCGTCCACAAATGAATGAAGCAGTTGAGGCCGCGAACAAGAATATCAAGAGGATCTTGAGGAAAATTGTGGACAGTAACAGAGAGTGGCATGAGAAGCTACCCTATGCTTTGCTCGGCTATCGCACCACAATCAGAACATCCACTGGGGCAACTCCGTACATGTTGGTCTATGGTTCAGAAGCAGTGATACCCGCAGAGGTGGAAATACCTTCCTTGAGAATCATCCAAGAGGTTGATCTAGATGATGCTCAATGGATTCGTAGAAGGATCGAACAGTTGATGCTCATTGATGAGAAAAGAATGGACGCAGTCTGCCATGGTCAACTCTATCAAAACAGAATGATCAAGGCATTCAACAAAAAAGTCAGGCCTCGACGATTCACACCGGGGCAGTTAGTTTTAAAGAAAATATTTCCTCACCAAGATGAAGCTAAGGGGAAATTTGCGCCAAATTGGCAAGGTCCTTACATTGTTCACTGAGTACTCTCAGGGCTCAGTAATCCTCACAGAAATGGATAGCACAATGAGCACGAAGCCAATCAATTCTGACGCTATCAAGAAGTATTACATTTGAAGACAATAGGATTAGTTGTTATTTCCGTGTACTTTTGTGTTTTTCTCTAATGTAACAGAACTACGTATTAGCCTGACTTCCCACGGCGGGATACGTAGGCAACCCTCATCGGGTCCGGTCTTCCTTAGAAAAAAACCAAAAAAACATCATCTTTCATGTATTCAGAACTACGCATGACCTGATTTCCCTAGGTGGGATACGTAGGCAATCCTCATCGGATTCGGTCCCTTCATATTTTACTCTTTTATTGTATTGAACTACGGCTTGACCTGATTCCACTTGGATACGTAGCCAGCCTGAGTCAGGCTCGATCATTGCATTTCATATTCTCATTTATCCCCTTGTACTTGAACTACGTCATGACCTGATTAATACGTAGCCAGCCTGAGTCAGGCTCGATCATTGCATTTCATATTCTCATTTCTCCCCTTGTACTTGAACTACGTCATGACCTGATTCCACTTGGATACGTAGGCAGCCTGAGTCAGGCTCGGTCATTGCATTTTATATTTTCATTTCTCTCCTTGTATTTGAACTACGTCATGACCTGATTCCACTTGGATACGTAGGCAACCTGAAAGGTTCGGTCATACCCTTAGGGAAAAACCCTTCTTTACCCACCGCATAGCCTCATAATATAAGAGATCTCCCCATCAGAATCGTCTTAGTATCTGCATAGCCAGAGAAGCATCATCCAAAGAATAAGGCTACATGTGTATACGACTGACAAATGGAGGCTCGATGGATTTCTAAACAAGTCATAATTTGAAAACAATAAAGGATTACTAGATATACTCAATATATACATAATATATTTGCGAAAAATATTTTTCACAATTACTTTCCTACTTTACCACCTACCAAAGACTCTAAATTTTGGAAGATCGAGCAGCCGAGAAAGTACTGAAGGATTCCAATGACAAAGCCAGGATCCCCGAGTCGACACAAATCAACACCCCCTCCCAACTAAGAATTTTTCTTTGAGCGCAGGAAAACAGGAAATAGGAGAGATGATATCAAGTCAAGCTCTTGGACATGATTAGAAACATCATACGACAAGCTCTTGGACATGATCAGAAACATCATACGACTTATCATGACGACATGAGCCAAAATATTCTTTCCCTACTCTATTTTTTAGGATATTTATACTGATCCTCACAAGTTCTAAGAGTTTCGTTTGAATTCTTTTGCAGATACGTCAAAGATCCGGACCAGAGATGACAAAGAAGGGGGGCCCTCATAGGACAATTGGGTTATTTTACTTCTTTCAATAAACTCCACCAATCGAAGAATCACCGTCTAATTGCATCAAATAACTTCCCTAATCAGAGAATGTCGTCTAACTTCATCAAGCTCCCGTATTTCGAAGACTGTGTATAAGCAAACAAAGTCAGACTCCAGCATTTCGAGAACTGTATATAAGCAAACGAAGTCAAACTCCCGCATTTCAAAGATTGTACACAAGCAAGTGAAGCGACCCTCTGCCATATCAAAAGATGTAAATAAGCAGTGCGACTTTCCACCATATCGGAGGTTGTATATGAGCAAAACGACACTCCACCACTTCAGAGATTGCGAAGAAGCAAAACGACGCTCCAAACTCCCTCTTATTTTTAAGAAAATGTAGAGGTTGCGACTTTTGTTCTTTATTAAAAAAAAATAAAATTGTGAGGCGAGTGATTATTTTTAAAAGTTAGCTCAATCTTAAAGTTGCTAAACCCTTTTTCAAAAGTAAAATCTATCTTTACGGTTAACTAATCATGTTATTTGTGAAGACGTGAGGATGTTAATTTGTTTTAAGGAAATTTGCAAACACTAAAGCAATATAAACACAACTAAAAATAAGTAAGATTTCAATAACCAATGATAATTAATTACCATTTCAAGTTTCAACAGACTAAACGTGTGGTGGTCGTAACTCTCTGGTTTTGAAATTTTTTTTTTTTTTAGAGTCGCCCCTAAATATTAGGAAAAACTTAGGAAAACTATTTTTATGTAAAAAAAAACTCTGTTTTGGTCTTTGAAAAACATTCGAGATTCTGAGTAAGGATTTTGGTTACTCGAGGGGAAGGTGTTAGGCACCCCTCGGAGCCTATCCGAAGATAGTCCTTAAACTCAGTTTAGGAAAAATATTTTTGGAAAATATTTATTTTATTACTTGCTAAAATAGTGATAACTATAGAAATTTATCAAATTTAAAAATCAAAAAAAAACATACAAGGTATATAAATATACACTTACGATATACGAAAAAAAAGTAACGTAATTTATTGTAAATATAGATGCATGATTCAAAAATATAACGTATGCAAGTGACAAATCCAAATGATAACGCCTCAGAAGAATAACTGACCTTCTACATTTGACTGTTGCTGAACAGATTCCTGCAAGTTAATAAAACCAAATTGGGAAATAGAGCCCAGAAATAGTGATAGAAGTGTTGTGCTTTCTACAAAGATGTGGAAACATACCAGATTAGGAAGACTGCTACCAGATTCTTCGGTAATCTCTTTTGGCGTTACCTCTACCTTACTTCCAGAAGAAACGAGCTCGGCTGCATGTTCTTCATTGTCATTTGGCATTACATCTTCCTTACTTCCAGAAGACTTGAGCACAACTGCAGGTTCTTCAATTCCATTTGGCCTTATCTCTTCTGTACTTCCTTCTATACTTACAGAAGACGTGAGCACAACTGCAGGTTCTTCGTTCCCATTTGGCCTTACCTCTTCCGTACTTACAGGCCTGTTTCAGATGAACAATGAATAATCAGTACATTAAAAGAGTAGGAATGTGATGTCAAATGGAAGGAACATGAATTCGCATCAAAATCATCCAACTAAGTTTATTGCAATATAAATCAGTAGACCTTGCATTGTCCTGCAGTTCCTCGTATTTGGTAAAATCACATAGGCTCTCTAGTTGAATCGTTCGACCACTCTTGATTCTTTGCATATAAGCTGCAAAAGACAAGACAGAAACAACCAATCAACATTTCGTCATCAATTGCAATGCCTATTGTGTTTGATAGAAAGGAAATTATCTGACAGATAAGCAAGACAAAATATTTCATGCTACTACCAAATTGTGTTGATACTCTTTCTCCACGTTCATCTCGAGTTGCATGTCTATGGTCTGAAAGTAGTAAATTTCTGTTCAGGTCTAGACTAACTTGAAGGCTTTCCTGGGAGGTGAACAACTCACTTATTCCATCATGTATGTAAAGGGTTCAAAAAACCCACACAAGTACCCCATGTATGGTTGTTTGGTAATGCAGCCCAAATCTACCGGTGAATTCTGCCCAAAGCTTAATTCGGGTGAGGGACTGATGGCGAACAAAGTACTGCGGTGGGAAGATGAAAGAACTTTGAAAAGAGAGTAAAAGAGCTCTTGAAATTATCGCGAGGGAAGCGGATGGACCTAGCAATACTCTCTTCTCGGTTGTAGAACGGTGATGAGCCGATCAACTCGAGGCATGGAACAACTTGGATTTGGAGGATCGTTTGGCACCCATGCAAAAACGAATTGCTACATTCTATAACTAATCCTCAAAGAAGTAACACAACCTCCTTTCAAAAAAGTTGGAAATTGATTGGGTTGGAGGAGAAAGGATGAATAAGAGCGACAAATAGTTGAATCTCAGTGGATCGTGGCAACAAAGCCACTCTACCACTTATAATACACGCCTCACCTATTTAGGTTATTTGCAGAGGATATAGCTACTTGATGGAAATTGTACTTCAAGACTGTCACCGCGATTCTTCCGCCGTAATGACTTAACTATTGACATGTGCCCTCCCCCTCGCCTCCCCCTCTCCTTAAGAATATAAACAATGGGAATAAAAGAAATGAAACAAAATATCCCACAGATGAACGAGAAAAGCATGCAACTAAGTTATCTTACAATTTCCATCATCTTGATCTCTGGTTGCATAACTGACGCTTTAAAATTTGTAAATTTCAAAATTCATACTTATTAATTCCATGGGAAGAAAAACCAATGCCTCCGGACGGTTTAAGCCGAATCCAGTAGCTTTAGTCCAAATATGTATTTGTATTAAGAAATCCACTAGACATGAACAAAACTTTAATAAATTTCACAACCCAGTCACTAACACCTGATATCGTTATCCTAGAATTTAGAACCCATAAAATTCAAATCATTTAGAAGGAACTTTTAACTACTCCCTCTATACCCAAGGAACTAAGTTATCTTACAATTTCCATCATCTTGATCTCTGGTTGCATAACTGAGGATTTAAAATTTGTAAATTTCAAAATTCATACTTATTAATTCCATGGGAAGAAAAACCAATGCCTCCGGACGATTTCGGCCGAATCCAGTAGCTTTAGTCCAAATATGTATTTGTATTAAGAAATCAACTAGACATGAACAAAACTTTAATAAATTTCACAACCCAGTCACTAACACCTGATATCGTTATCCTAGAATTTAGAACCCATAAAATTCAAATCACAATGCATTTACAAGGAACTTTTAACTACTCCCTCTATACCCAATTTATACCACACACTTTCCTTTTTAGTCAGTCCCAAAAACAATGTCACATTTTTATATTTAGTAACAGTTTAACTTTAAAATGTCAATTTCACCCTTAATGAGATGATTTACAGTCACACAAACACCTATGACTTATTTTACCCCCACAAATTTCAAATATCTTCTCATATTTCTTCAATTCCGTGCTCAGTTAAACTACATCGTATAACTTGGTACAGAGAAACTATTATTAGAACAGAGACAAAGTTAATAGAAAAATCCACACTAACCCAAACTACCAAACCTTAAAAAATATGAAACCCCAAAATTCACAATGGTTAAAAAAAAAAAAAAATGAAAAACTCAATTCTTGAATAGGTAATTAATTGAAAGCAGAATTGTGTTCTCGAAAGAGCATAGCTAATTGTGTTAATTTTGGCGCGGAGAACTCATAATCATCATCCATTACAAGCGAGTTTAAATCCGCCATTTTCTTCCAGTTTTACAATGTGGATGGCAAGAAAATGGATCCTGCAATTTTTCGGATTCGATAGAATTTTCTTGATGTTGTAGTTTGTCTTTTGATGGGAGAAGAGAACAGAAAATTGAAAGTGAAGGGAGAATTTACGTTCTGAATTTGAGTCTAACGGTCGAATTTTTTGAAAAAAAAAAAAAGGAGAGTTTAGGTGACTTTTGGAATGTCCCGGAATGGGACCTGGTACCTGTTGTTGGTGAGAGGTAGCAGGCATCCATGGAATTAGTCAGATGCGCGAAAACTGATTCGGACACCACTGTTATCAAAAGAAAAAATTAAATAACCCAATTCTTCAATAGATAACTAACAGCCACAATAATATATTTAATGAAATCCCACAATTGAGATCTGGGGACGGCAGAGCATACCACTACCTCGATTGTAAGCATATAGTAAAATGAAATTCAAAGTATACATACGAGAAGGGGCATAGCTGACTGTGTTCTCGAACCAAAGTTCAGCCTTGTGTTTCTCCTCCTCACTCTCTCCATTGATGAAATCGTAGAATTTTGGCGCGGAGAACTCATAATCATCATCTATTACAAGGGAGTTCAAATCCGCCATTTTCGTCCAGTTTACAACGTTGGTGGCCAGAAAATGGTGCCTACAATTTTGCGGATCGATCGAATTTTCTTGATATTATTGTTTGTCTTTAGATGGAAGAAGAAAATGGAAAATTGGAAGTGAAGGGAAGATTTACGTTGTGAATTTGAATGTAACGGTCGAATTTTTTGAAAAAAAAGGAACTTAACTGACTTTCCAGAATGGGCACTATGTATATAACGGCTATAAGCAACCATTCAAGTAGAAGGAAATAAGAATAAGGGTGGAATAGGTGGCCTGATTAGTTTAAGTGTGTAAGTGACTTTTCGGAATAAGTTTAGGGTGGAACTGATGTCTTTTCCCAATATATAGAATAATGAATACTTCCTCCGTTTTAAAAAGAATGACTTATTTTGACCTGACATGGAGTTTAAG
This sequence comes from Capsicum rhomboideum, assembly GCA_031232105.1. Lineage (NCBI taxonomy): Eukaryota > Viridiplantae > Streptophyta > Magnoliopsida > Solanales > Solanaceae > Capsicum > Capsicum rhomboideum. The sequence goes on along the minus strand of CP124710.1, from coordinate 4,289,193 downwards.
AAAATAAAGAAGATTTTTGAATATTATGGTCTTAAATTAAAGTTGTGTCAAATGTATTAAAATGTCCTTTAATCTTGTGGTCTTAAACATGCCATATGGAAAGTTGAAATTAAAGTATTGCCAAAAAATGAAAGGGTCGTTCTTTTTTAAAACGGATTAAAAAGGAAAGTAGGTCATTCTTTTTTAAATAGAGGGAGTAGTATTTATAGAAGGGTGAACTAAATATAAGATGGTAAATTATCTATTGGTTTTCTAAACTGAAAAAATATTGTTGAGCATCTATTTTTGGTATATTAAAGATGGATGGAGTGAGTACTAAACTACTAATCCTTACGTCAGCTTTTACATATCCATTATACTAAAAAGAAATATTTACTTTTATTTGTCTAATTTGAAAAATTAAGAGATAATTTAATAATTTATTATTTAATTTTTAATTTATCTTTATTATTAACTATAGTCATCTCCTAATATATTGAATTTATTATCAAAGAGTGATATAGCAAAATTGTCATTCTATTTATTGTTTCTCCGGATCATAAATCTGGAGTTTGAACATCATCTAAAACACGAAATCTGGAATTTGAACTTAATAAAGATGTGAACCCCATAAATCATTCATGGGTTATGAAACTCCTAAAATTTTCAAATGTAGATTGTGAAAGTTTTAGATAGTAAACTTAACACTCAATCTAAGACTTTTGGATCAAATTAGGGGTGGTTTGGTTTTTCCAAACCTCAAATCAACCAAACCAATTAAAAATACTGACATTTGATTTGGTTTGGTCTTAAATTTTAAAATTCGATAATATTTAGTTTGATTATGGTTTTACCAAACATTAACTGAATAAATAACCAAACTGAATCGATCAATTATATACATAAATTTAATAATCATGTGAATATATGATATTAGTTTTTCATAAATAATTATAAATATTAATACCTTCTAAACATTAATTTGATTTTAGTCTAATTCTATTCCTTAAAAAATATGTTCAAACCAAACACTCTAAATTTAATTAATTGTGTATATGTGGTTGTGGTGTATCGTCAATTTTAGATTTTCTTCACTAGTACAAATCATGACTTGCCCCGTTGATTTTTTAAAGGGTTGAGCATTCTATTTAAAGTTGTATATTGTTTTTGTGAATATTAGATGTGTGAAGTGAAAGAACCTCTACAATTATGCAATTTTAAACATGCTAAAGCTTCGGAATAGTATGAAAAAATAACATAAGATTCGATACATTCATCTTATGATTGTAGAGAGAAACTTGTTAGTTCTTAATGTTCATTTGAAATAGTCATTTCATGTCTATGCTTTTTCACTCTTATCAATTTATCATTAGCTAATTAGAAACCGAAAAAATCGAACCAAATCGATGGTTTTTATTTCATTTGGTTTGATTTTTTTACCGTCAATTAAACATAGTATAAATTTTATGCATACTTAATCCTGAAATATTTCACTTTATCTCGTCTAGCGTAACAACTACCAACCCTAACAAATTCCCAAAATTTAGGAAAAACATAATTAATGAAATCAGTTACACCATATGCATTAAATATATCCTCAGCCAAATTGAATGATCATAGAATTAATTAATAACTCCAAATGAAATACAGGCTACAACTAGCAAAATGTACTTAAAATTATACTCCCTCCGTTCGCTTTTACTTGTCATTTTTTGACATGACACATCTATTATGAAAATAATTATTAATATGACTCTTTTATCATACTACCCCTATTAATTGATGTTTTGAGATATGTCTTGAAAATAGTTTGGAGAATAAACAATTAATGTTAAGGGTAAAATAGGAAAAAAAAACAATTTTTTCTTGATATGTCAAAAGTCACAAGTAAAAATGAAAATCCAATTAGAAAAATAGTCACAAGTAAAAACGAACGGAGGAAGTATTAGTTCCATCAGTGACCATAATTAGAACCACAAGTTTTTTTTTTTTTATGGCAATCAAAAATCAAGCAGTTGTTTTTCTTATGTTCGTGGTCCTGGCAGTGGAATTTCCACTGCCAGGCGCCATGACAATATTGGACGTCACGCCACAAAACGTGATGTGCCATGATGTGATCAATTACTTCGCGTACTGCCAAGAGTTTGTCGACGGGAATGAGGATGATCCGATACCTGTGTGTTGCGATAATTTATGTATAAAGAATGATAAGGTAAGACAGGAGGAAAGAGGGGAGCGGAGGTATTGCTATTGTATCGAAGTGGTTTGCGATACGATTAGCCAGCCTCATCCTCCTTATCTTTATTCCTGAATCGAAGATCTTGATACAAAATGTAATGTTCATCATAGTTTTCTCATCTCTGAGCACATGGACTGCACAAAATACGTTATTTTTACCACCTTTCTCTCTTCCCTCTAAATTTTGTACATGTTGTACTTTCTCTTTTTCAATTTATATGACGTACTTTGGCTAGACTCGAAGGTCTAAGAATGAAATGAAATTTTTTAAAATTTGTGATATCTTTTGTTTACTTATCAATGTAATAAAATATATAAGCAAAAAATCTACTTATTTTCAGGAAAACATTAATTTTTGGCAAAAAATATTTTCATTGATACCAAACACACCCTTAAACATATCATAATATTGTGTGGTTATAGAAGTTTATCGTGACAAAAATATGTCATTCTTTTCTCAACGGATTTATAAGGAAATATTGTCTTATAAATTAAAATATAACGAGTATATTTTCTTTTGGTTATGTTATACTATAGTAACTCACTCTTATTATTATTAATTTTTTTTTGGTGCAGTGTTTAGTAAGTGAACATTCAGTCCTGAGGAATACTAGAAGTTCTCTGCACTTTGATGTTATGTTTAGAAAAAATATATGTATGTGTAGAAAAAAATATATCCATGAATATTAATTCCCAAATTGTTTTAATTTTGTGGTTGATCATAAAAAGATTGCTAAATTTTCTTTAAATTTTCTCTAATTATAGTACAATAATAATCAGTGACGTATACAACATTTTTATAAGTAATTTCGATGTTTAAAGAAGTGAACAAATGAAATATCAATGTAAGGATATTAATTATAATAAAAAGTACAATTCGAATTATTTGAATAAAAACATAATTACTGCAATTCAAATTCTACGATTTCTTTTTTTTTTTTAATTGAATAGACACTTAAATCGAAAGGTCGGACATGTTATAATTCTTTAGGCGGAAAACATAAATAGATACTCCCTCTATTCCAAAATATTTGACCTTCTTTCTAAATATGTTTGTTTTAAATTATTTGTCCATTTTCACAAATCACTAATATTTTATTACTTTTTTCTCATAGTACACTCAGTATTAAATAACTAAGGAAAATAACAATAGTTAGATTTAGAGTTTCAAAGCATCATGGTTAATTTTGTAAAATACACTTTAAATTAATGTTTCCTTAATGAGTGTATCAAGTAAAAAAAGGTCAAGTATTTTGAAACGCATGAAGTAATTTAAGTTATCACCAAACCGTCTATTAAATAATTTAACTTTTTAAGTGATTAAATAAATGTTTTTCTAGGCAAAGATGCTTATCTCTTTTGAACACCTCACGTTGACGTGGCAAATCAGTTGTGTCTCACTTAAATTTAAACATGTGAGGACTTTAATTTTACATAATCAGAATATTAAGTAGGCGTTTGGCCATAAAAATTAAATTTTTTGGAGCTGGAGTTGAAGTTAGAGTTATGTTAGGCCATGAAAAAAATTAGAGTTCGTTTTTACTTTTTGTGAGAGAAGTATGAGTGAAAAAAGTGAAAACAAGTAAAACTTGTTTCACTTTTCTGGAAAAAAAAATTCACTTTAGTGAAATAAATTTTATGGCCAAATACCACAAAATTTCACTAAAGTGAAATAAATTTTCAAAAAAAAGTAAATTTTTTTATGACCAAATGAGTAACAAAAAAATTAATGGGTTTACATTTGTGCTTGAGCATAAGGGTTAATTTAGAAGTCCGGTGATAAATTCACGTATTAAGAAATCTATTAAATATATATAGATATTATTATATTCAAATTACCGTTTTCTTGGATATCATTAGATTAATTATCTTTTTCTTGCTTTGAAGAAAGGAAAACCAGTCTTTAACAACGTGATTATTAGTCAGGGAATCTGCTAATCTTGGGTCTAATGCCAATTCAGTTTGTCATTATATTATCAGATACTTACTTCGTCCATTTTTACTTGTCCATTTTTCTGTTGGCATAGAGATTAAGAAACATTAAATGATAGGGATAATTTTACCATATTACCCTTTGAATATAATAAATTTAATGCTTTGAAAAATGCATTAGTTAATAAATCGTATTTAATACTAAGGGTAAAATGGATAGAAATAGGTAAATTGTCCATTAATTTTATAAACAGCACAAGTATTATTGGACATCTCAAAATAGAAAAGTGGACAAGTAAAGATGCACGGAAGGAGTAATAATTAACGTGATTATGGTTGTTACATATATAAAATTATGTATTGTATGGAAGTATATTGTATTGTATAATTTTGATAAATATAATATGTGAATAATTATATCGTCTTTTGTCGTTTCCGTTGGTGTTTATGCATTTTAATACTAAAAGTATAATATTAAATTGCATTTTATTTTTTTTACATTAGTTGGCATAAATTGGCAAGAATGTGATTATTATTATTTTTTATGTGACTATGTATGATGTAACCACTAGTGCCATGATCTACTTACCACTAATACCCACCAATCTCATATTCTATATTCTATGCTATTACGTATACTATTCCATTATTTTGCTATTTAATCTACGGAAGAATTCTAAACTTATAAATAGTGGTGTTTCTTTCTTTGTATTATGAATGAAAAAATATGAGAAGTGTGGAAAATATTGTAGTGAGTAGTGAAAGAAAGAGTTGAGAGCAAAATATTCCAAATTATTCACTATGAAAAAAAGAGTAATTTTATGTTGAAGGAAGGTGTTCAAGTGGTGAACTTTTGAACTCTTCAACTAATTCAGAATTGCTTGAGTTGTACGATGTTGTTGGGTTGTTGTATCCTGGAGGAGACAAGTCAAAAGTAATATTATTGGATCATACTTCGTAGTGGACTTGAATCGCATTAAAAAGAGCGAGATATCCGCGCATCAACCTAAATACTTAGTTATTTATTTTTGTTCATTTTATTTGTTTTCAACTATGATTTATTATAATTTATGGTACATACACAAATAGTTTCATAACATCACACATTAATAATTTAAAGAATAATTACAATATTACAAAGAAAAATAAGATATAGGATAAAACAAGAGATGAGGCGAAAAAAGAGGGAAAGCACGAAATTACACCAAATTGATTTTTATATAAAAATGACCTTTTCCTTATTATATAACAACGAATTTAACAATATGATATACACACTAGTCACTCCATCTCAATTTATATGATATTTTTCTATTTTTGTGATTCAAATTACCTAATTTTTATCAATATTTTTAAATGTATTGTTCCGTCTTATTGACATGAAAAGAATTGCATCTGAAAGTACTTCTTTTTTTATATATAGTTTCTTAATATATTAATTAATTTTAAGATACTAAACCTGATCGAGTTCAATTTAATTTAAAAAATTAATTATATTGACTTTTAATAAATATTCTATCCACTTCAATTTGTTTGTCTTACTTTTTTGGGGGAAAGTACATTTATGCCCCATAGTAGCAAACTATCTACAACTAAATGTCCCCTTACATAAAATATTCTTCTAACTAATCTATAATCTATATCTATAATCTATAATCTATAATCTATATCTATAATATATTAAAAGTGTGAAGGCCTTAAAAATGTTGTTTGAACTTTTTACCCTTCATTAAAAAGCTCCGCTTTAGACAAAATCGTCTTTCGCTATTTTTTAATTTTCTTAAAACTTGAAAATTCATTAAAATTTAGTTATTAAACCTTTCCTTGTTTGAATTATGTAACTAAAATTTAGGACTTTAAAGTCAATTAATTTTTTATCTTAAATAAAACTTTAAAAGGGTGAATTGGTAGTACAACTTTGCCACTTTTGTTTTTTTTTGATGAAGTAGTATTTGTACGGATTAAAATCAATTAAATAAAATTTTCAACTTAAATAAATCTTTAAAAAATATAATTTATTGGTGGTACAACTTTTCCATGCGTTCTTTTAGATTCTGGGTAAAGTTTTGTTCACAATTAATTTAATTTGTAACTTCTTTAATCTTTAATTATTTAATCTAGGTAAATAATATTTAACACTTCTAAATGAATCAGAATCTCACCTTATATTAAAAAAAAATCTACAATTCTATTTAAGAAATATTTTAGATCAAAATTACAAGAAACATACGCTCCGCTTCTACTTTTCCTTCTAATTTTGGTACCCCTTTACTTGTAATTTTAGTTATTTATCTCTCTTTTAATTTTTTTCCTTTTTATTTCTCTATTTTTTTTATTTTTTCTCGTTTCCTTTTTTTCTTTTTATGCTTCTTTGTTAATTTATTTTTTTCGTAAAATAATTTTATTCTTTATTTTTTTACACCATAATCTAATTCACATTCAATTTTTATTTTATATACTCCTTTCTTTTCTTCTTTTTTTTCTTTTTTCTCGTTTATTTCTTTATTCATTTTTTTTTTCTCTACTTTTCTTTTTTATTTTTTTCCAGCTTTTATTTTTCTCTTTTTTTCCTTTATTGGTTCCTTTTATTTTGAATTTTTTATTTTTTATTTTCTCTTTGTCTTCAATTTCTTTATTTCTTGCTCCTTTTATTTTCTTTTTTTTTCTTTTATTTATTTATTTTTTTCTACTTCTTTTTCTTTTTATTCTTTTTTTTCTGCTTTTATTTTTCTCTTTTTTTCCTTTATTGGTTCCTTTTATTTTTACATTTTTTATCTTCTCTTTGTTTTTCAATTTCTTTATTTCTTATTCCTTTTCTTTTCTTTTTTCTCTTTTTTTTCATTTGTTTCTTTATTCTTTATTTTTTTCCTCCCTTTTCATTCATTTTTTCCCCTCAAATCATAATATTCTTTATTTTTCACCACAAGTTAATTTCATATTTTTGGTTCTTTTTTTAATTATTTATTTCTTTTCTTTTGTAATTTTATTTGATTCTCTTTTTTTTTTTTCATTTACTTCAATCCGTAATGATACCATTACAGTATATCTATATATTGTCATGGTATCATAGATGTCTTTTTCAATCCTTAGTGGAACCTCCATGATACCATCACAGTATATCTATATACCTTCATGGTATTATTGATGTCTGTTTTTCAGTACTTCAGTCAGACCTTTATGATACTATCACAGTATATATATACTGACATGGTATCATTAGTTTTATTTCAGTTCCTAGTGATACTATCAAAGTATATTTATATACTGTCATGGTATCATTAATGACTGCTTCAAGCCTTCAGTGAGATCTTCATGTTACCATCACAGTATATCTATATACTGTCATGGTATCATTGATATATGTTTCAATCCTTCAGTCGTCAGGCCTTCATAATACCATCATAGTTTATATATACTGACATGGTATCATTGGATTTGCTTCAATTCGTAATGATACTATTACAGTATATCTATATATTGTCATGGTATCATTGATGCTGCTTCAATTCTTCAGTGAGATCTTCATGATACCATTACAGTTTATCTATATACTGTCATGATATCATTGATATTTGCTTCGATCTTTCAGTCAGACCTCCATTATACCATCACATTATATATATACTCACACGGTATCATTGAAATTTGCTTCAGTCTGTAATGATACCATCACAGTATATATGTATACTGTCATGGTATCATTGATGTCTGTTTCAATCCTTTAGTCCTTCAATGAAAACTTCATGATACCATCACAGTATATATATATATATATATATATATATATATATATATATATATATATATATATATATATATATATTGTCATGGCATCATTGATATCTACTTCAATCCTTCAATAAAACTTCCATGATACCATCACAGTATATATATACTGTCATAGTATCATCGAGGTTTGCTCCAGTCCGTAATGATACCATCACAATATATCTATATACTGTGATGGTATCATTGATGTTTTATTCAATTCTTCAGTGAGACCTCCATTATACCATCACAGTATATATACACTAACATGATATCATTGTGGTCTACTTCAGTCCATAATGATACCATCACAGTATATCTATATACTGTCATAGTATAATTGATGTGTGTGCTTCAATCTTTCAGTGAGACCTCCATGATATCATTACAATATATCTATACACTGACATGGTATCATTGTGTTTTGCTTCAGTTCGTAATGATACCATCACAATATAGAGATATTATTATGGTATCATTGATATCTGCTTCAATCCTTCCGCGAAACCTCCATGATACCATCACAGTATATCAATATATTGTCATGATATTATTGGGGTTTGCTTCAATCTGTAATGATACCATCACAGTATATATCTATATACTAACATGGTATTATGGAGGACATCTTCGGACCTTAAATAAGGCACTTTTCAGTCCTCTATGATACCATCACAATACATAGATATAATGTGGTGGTGTCATGGAGGACTATTAATATCCTTTAATGAGACACTCCTAAGTCATTCTTAATTATTTATGATTTATTTATTAATTTTTTTTTATATTTTTATTAATCTAAAAATAGTTAAATAATATCTTTATCTTTTTATTTATTTATTTTTAAAAAGAAATTGTTAAAAAGGAGAAGAAAATTTAATAAAAAATAAAAGATAAAAAAAAAAAAGAGCCAACAAGAGAAAATAAAAAAGAAATAAGTTAGTGGACTTTATTATTTTATAGTTGAGTTATTTAATTATAAAATTATACTTTTCGTTAATATGAATTCTAATAATACACTAGTGAGTTGAGTATTTTTTTTAATTATTTATTATTTTAATCTAATTCTTTAATATTATATTATTATTAATCTTAAAATAGCTAGCCAATAGTTTGTTATCTTTAAAATAAATAAAAAAAGCAAGAAGGAAATGGACAAAAAATAAGAAGACAAAAGTTAAATAGATAAGAGCAAATGCTCCACCACCTACAAAGAAAGAGAAAGAAAGAAGGGGGAGAAGTGGCCCACTGCGGCATTAATTCACTGGATATTAGGTGCCAAAATAAATGGGGTTTAAGTCGATAGGATATAATTAGATTTAATATGGAAAGGGGTATTTGAGTGTAAATATTTTAGTTTTTAGGTTTATTTAGTGTATTCTTTTTCTATTTTTTTAAAGCTATTTTAAAAAGAATGTATTTTTTTGTTTTCTGATAATTCTTTAATTTTAATTTTTCGTATGACATGTTTAAAATTACAAATCTAAAACACATTTTGATACCTTTTAAATATTTTTAATTTGTAACCACAATATATAAATATCTTCCAAACTAAAACCAAATAAATTGAAACGGAGGGGCTAAAAGGCAAGGGTTGAGCCACTTGTGTAAGGGGTTCATCCAATTAGATATTGAATCCTCTTGATCTTGTCTGCTTCTGTATGTTTTGATACACTCAATGAAAATATCGATTTCAAATTTCGAGATTTATACAAGTCTTTCTTTGACAATAGTTTTCATATATTTTTTTTAATATTTTGAATTTTCAATTATTATAACTTATGATACTTTTTGTAGTAATTTTCTAACAAATAAATTTTATTTTAAAAAATTTAAAAATCTACCATCAAAATTGAAGTAACTTATTTTTAGTATACGGCCAAGTAAAACGAAAAGGAGTGAATATTATTTTTTTCCTGCAAGTGTGCATGCCCTCGAGTATAAAACAAGTAAGCTGCATATTTTGCCGTTAACTCCCAGAAAAAATCTCCAGCAAAAAGAATACAAGAAAGTAGTACTCATGGAGAACAAATTAAGCAAATGGGGTTTCAACAATGGTGATTTGAAGGAGAAATCTTTGTTTTCAATTCGATCAGTACTTGAAATAATAATGGAAAATCTGAAAGAAGATGATGGAAGGGTACTGATTCATTTGGGTAGGGGTGACCCATCTGCAATCCCATGTTTTCGAACTTCTCCAGCAGCTGAAGATGCCATTTATAGTGCTGTTCGATCTGCTAAGTTCAATGGTTATGCTCCTGCTGTTGGACTTGTTTCAACTAGGAGGTAAAAAAATAATTTAGGATTGTTTGTTGACGTTATACGTAAACAGACACTTAATTTCGGCCTCAGTCGAGCAAATAAACACTCCAACTTTGAGTATGCATAGTTAGACAAGACAACTCGTCTCCATTGTGTCAGCATTTGGTGTTCACGAGACACATTGGGGCGGGTTTGAGTATTTAGTTGCCAGTTGAGGTGTCTAAATGTGTACTACTCCCTCTGTCTCAATTTATGTGACACATTTCACTTTCCGAGATTCAAACAGTGTAAGTTTGACCGTTAATTTAAGCATGGAATCTTCAATTTTTTTTAAAATAAAATTTATATATTTGAAATCTACATAAAAAGTACTATAAGTCACAATAATTGACAATTCAAAATATTTAAAACATATATGAAAAAATTTCGGTCAAAAATAGACATGTTTGAATCTCGAAATCCGAAATGTGTCACATAAATTGGGACAGAGGGAGTATTAAATTGGAGTGTTTAATTGCCGGTTTGAGTGTCTGTTTATGTATTATGTTTTATTTGTTAATAAATAGTTTAATGGCCTTATGGCCATGGGTAATGTAGAAATGTTATCTTGCCTGGATGTTAAAGCTTGTTTCTTTTCAATTCCTGATCTTTCTGATTTTATCAAATTAGTAGTCATAGTATTACTCTGTGAGTTTCTTGTTATTCCATTTCGGTGTTTCTTGCACTTCAATTATCGTATTATTTTGTTGTAGTGGCTGTTCTTTTTTATTTTTTTTAAGTATGTTTTGTCATGCTTTCTCTAGCATTTTGTGTTGACATCTTTTTTTACGAACTGATTTTACTTGAGCCGAGGGTCTATTGAAAACGGCCTCTCTATCTCCCAAGGTAAGGGCAAGGTCAACGTACACACTACCCTACCTACCCAGACCCCACTTGTGAGATTTCATTGGATATGTTGTTGTTGTTGAATTTATCACATTGCAGTTAAAAGTTGGTCTTTATTCAGCAAGGAGGTAATGTGTTATTGGTTATATTACAATTTAGTAATTGCATAGTATCTTTTACTTTGTTTTCTATTGTTACTTGTTGCCTCATTGATTGTGTTTATCTTGCCACTTTGCTACCGTTATTTTGCTTTCTAGCCTGTTTTGGTAATGCCTCATTGTCAGCCTATCTACCCCACAAAAAAGTAGGGTAAGGTCTACTTACATCCTACCCTCTCCAGACCTCACTTATGGGATTACGGTGGGTATTGACATTGACATTGTGGGGTCTGGAAAGAGTAGGAACCTTTGTGAGGTAGAGAGGCTCTTTCCGCTTCTTTTTTTCATAATACTCATGCTAATTGCAGAGACTTATAACGATAATCATGTTTCTAAGGCAGCAATATCTTCTAAAGACTGAAGGGGGAGCTGAGCATGAGTGGAAAATTTCCTTGTTGTCGTGTTGTAGACTTCTTGCCATTTATTTGGTCTAATCATCACGAATGAGGATGATTATGTTTCATCGAGTTTTTATGTACTGTTAAAAAAGACAGTGCTATTTGCTGATGCCAAAGACATACTCTGATAAATACCTATTTTTTCATCTATTGTAATAGGTCGATAGCTGAATATCTCTCTCATGATCTTCCTCACCAACTATCACCAGATGATATTTTCCTTGCACCTGGTGCTAATCAAGCGATTGAAGTTGTAATGTCAGTCCTTGCTCGCCCTGGTGCCAACATATTGCTCCCTAAACCAGGGTATCCATTGTATGAAGCTCATGCTGCGTTTAGTAATCTCGAGGTCCGTCATTTTGATCTTCTCCCAGAAAAGGGCTGGGAGGTTGATCTTGAAAGCGTAGAAGCCCTTGTTGATGATCACACCATCGCAATAGTCATCATTAATCCTGGAAATCCTTGTGGAAATGTTTTTACGTCTGAACACTTGCAAGAGGTAGGATTGAACTTGATAATGATATCTACTTTCACTCTGTTAAATCTCACAGTTTATATCAAATAACTTATCACGCAATTTTGTCCGTGCTTTATTTTCATCATGGAGATTGCGGAGACAGCAAAAAAGCTAGGAATCCTAGTGATTGCAGATGAAGTCTATAGCCACCTATGTTTTGGTAACAAGCCCTTTGTGTCAATGGGAGTATTTGGATCAGTAACTCCGATGTTAACTCTCGGGTCAATATCAAAAAGATGGATCGTTCCTGGTTGGCGACTTGGTTGGATAGCAATGGTTGATCCTAGTGGCGTCCTTATGAAGTCCGGGGTTTGTATCATAGTTTTTCTTCTCTTTATTTCTTGTCTCTCTCTCTTTTGTTTATCTTTTAGTGCTCTTATTTCAACTTTCTATACCAGAAAAAGTGACTGACCAAGATAAGGTCATGACTATGAGAAGCGAAATGATAAATTACTGCAGCTCGCCAACTGGGAAATATATCGTGTACAAACAGGAATACTGATCGACTGATGACATGCAGTATTTCTCATATAGATCTTTGCAAAATTAGAAATTGTAGAGTTGTAAAATCACTCGTATAAATATCTCAAGCATGTCAACACCTTCTATAGGCTGTTCTACAATGTGACCAGAGTCTTTTGTTGCTTTTTCTTTTCAGATTGCTGAATGCCTTCAAAATTATCTTGAATACAGTGCTAATCCTGCAACGATCATTCAGGTATTGCTTATACATCGTTTTCCTATGATCAAATCGGTCATCATCCTATGATCAAATTGGTCATCACATAATTAAGTCCATTACATGCCATTGTGCTGTAAGGAAGTTCTGATTTTAGTGTGTTTGATAATGTACAGGGAGCAGTACCTCACCTCCTTGAGAAAACGACCAAGGATTTCTTTTCGAACATCAACAACATACTGAAGGAAGCTGTCAATGTATTTTATACCAAAGTTCAGGAGATACCTTGCCTTACCTGCCCGTACAAACCAGACGGAGCAATGTGTGTAATGGTGAGGACTTAACGAACACTTCGATTTTGGTCCTCTAAATCTAATGCTGAAGATTCTCAATTTCTTAATTTCATTCCTTGTAGATTAAATTGAACCTGTCATTTCTGGAAGGCATAAATGATGATATGGATTTCTGCACTAAGCTAGCCCATGAAGAATCAGTTATCATTCTGCCAGGTAAAACTAGCCCATCCTTGAAAAAGTATAGTTACCTTTTTCTTGTCCAACAACACCAACAAAGCCTCAGTCCCAAACAACTTGAGGTCGGCTATATGAATCCACACTACCACCTATATGATCTATTTCTTTCATTGTGCCCTATCTTTAGCTAAGTTTGCATTGATACCAAAGGATTTGTAGTTTTTTCGAAACAATTAACTAGTTTCACGCTGGTTGTTAGCCTACTGCAACCCTGCTCCTTTATTTTGGCTTGGGACCACCAATGTGAGCAAACTCACATAGGCGGAGTTTTTTTTCCTTGTTCTTGTCCAGTCAACATCAACAACGACAACAACATACCCAGTGTAATCCCACAAGTGGGGTATGAGGAGGGTAGAATGTATGCAGATCTTACCCCGCCGTTGTCTTAAGGTTTTCGGTTATGCTCTGATTTTTTCACATCCACCAACACCCTGACCCCATGAAAATATAAGAGGAGAAGTGAACTAGATAGATGATTTTTAATATTAACTTTTTTAGTTACTTTGGACATTAATTCTGGATTGAGTGCTAAAATGTTTGTTAAATATTTCAGGAATGATTGTGGGACTAAAGAATTGGTTGAGGTTAACTTTTGCCATGGAGCCAGCCATTCTTGAAGAAGGACTTGAGAGGATAAAAGCTTTCTGCTTGAGGCATACAATAAGTAGCTAAAATATTTAGTCTCACCATTTGATAAACAATGTTAGTCAAATCTTTCATTTGCGAAGTGTTAAAAATGGAGAATGGTTTTTAGACCATCTACAATTTTTTATTTTTTTTTGGTTTAATGTCCTTTTTACAACAACAGTAGATCCAGAGTAATTCTACAAGTGGGGTTTCAACAAGTGGGGTCTGGGGGGAGAGTGTACGCAGACCTTACCTCTGCCTCGTGGAGGCAGAGAGGTTGTTTCCGAAAGACCCTGGGCTCAAGTGCAACAAATAAAAATATTTAAGAAAAAGAATACGATAGTGAAGAAAACGTGTCAATTAATAAGGAAAATAGAATTGAACAAAATAATGCGGTAACTGAAAAGAAAACATGTATAAGATTAATACTACAACAAACACAATGCTCTCAGGCTCCCACCAAACCTAGACCCGCCGAAAAGTGAGTCAAAGCTCAACTACCTACTACTCTTCTACCCTAATCCGCAATCTTCATACCCTCTTATCTAAGGTCATGTCCTCGGTAAGTTGGAGCTGCACCATGTCCTGTCTAAGCTACAAAGTGTGTTGGCTGATCTAAAGAAATCCTTGGTTGCTTGGTCCAAAGTGTGTTTGCCCAAGTCCACAGGGGGACTTAATCTGACAAATATTCATGTGTGGAACAAGACTGTCATTGCAAAGACTTGCTGGGATTTACCTCATAAGCAAGATAAGTTATGGATAAGATGGTTGCATGCATACTATGTACGAGGAGTTGACTTGCAAGTGATGGACATTCCTAAACAGGCCAGCTAGAACTTCTCTGACCCCAACCATTAGTGGAGAAAACAGCAGGGAAGAGCCTAGTGGTTCTAAGTGATTTCTTCCCATTCGTTCTAGCCAAGGGTGTGGCCTAGTGGTTCAATGAAGTTGGGTTGAGCACCATGAGGTCTCAGGTTCAGTTTCCAACAGAGACAAACACTATGTGATTTCTTCCCATCTGTTTTAGCCTTGGTGGACAGAGTTACCTGATACCTGTTCCTTGTGGGAGGTGACAGGTATCCCGTGGAATTAGTCGAGGTGCGCGCAAGCTGGCCAGCAGACACCACAGTGATCAAAAAAAAAAAAAAAAAAAAAAAAAAAAAAGGAAAGAGGATGATTAGGCAGATATACCTGCAGTTGGAAGAACTTGATGTTCCAAAACTATGCTAGACCAAAAGCAGTTTTTACCATGTGGTCACACTTACATGGTAACCTGCTAACAGCCGATAGATTGATCTAATGGGGAGTTAATGTGGATCCTATGTGTTCACTGTGTCAACAATTTCATGAATCCAAAGATCAACTGTTCGTGAAGTGCCACTACACTAAACAAATCTGGACTATAGTACTAACATGGATGCGAAGAAGTGCTATTCAGTGGGATTCATGAGGACAATATCCAGTGGCGGAGCCAGGAATTTGGTGAAGCATGTGCAAATTCTATTCCCATTTATGTTAAGGGTGTGCAAAATTAAATATACATTTATAAAGATTAATATTTAACCTCTATTCACCATATAATTTCCCGACAAAGGATGTGCATCTGACCACCATTCGTCAAAGGTGGCTCCGCCCCTGACAATATCAATCAGACTTGGGCCATTTATAATGCAAAGGGGAAATCACAACATGCTAAGGTGTTCATGATGATGTTTGCTGAAGTCGTGTATGCAGTGTGGGTTGAGAGAAACACGAGGAGTTTTTAGAAGAGATTTAGAGAATAGTAACATGGAGCACGTGGAATCCCGTGTGAATCAGCAAGGACCACCTTGCAAGGCTAAGGATAGCATTGCAAGGGAGATCGCCTATGTGTCAAATGTTAGAGCTCCAAGTTGGGGTGCAAATGTTGCTTTCAAAGTTTTATTTTCTGATTTTGAGTAGAATGTATAGGCTTTTCCAAGTTGGTTTTGTCTGAGATAGCAACCTTTGTTAAGATTTGCTATGGTTTTGTAAAAATACTCATGATGATTAATAAACAAGATTAGTTACAAAAAAAAAAAAAAAAAAAGAAGAAGAAAAAAAGACATTAAGCTACATTTGTCCCTGTGTGCAAGACCTATTGTATAAAGATAATGGAGGAAATTTATCTTGCCTTTCTCCGTGATTAATTATTCATTTTTTATTTAATTTCCTATCGAATTTGATATTCATTTTTCCCCCGACTAATTCAAATCCAAAAGTCTCATTTTGAATGTAAAACACTTTCTACTAAAGACGATTACATTCTCAGAATTTGAACTCAAAACATCTAAGTAAAGATAGATGGATATTACCACAATTATCACCCTAACACAATCATAAATCATCCACGTAAATAGTTTGGTAGTTGGAAAAATGATGCATTCAATAAACCTAAAAAGTATAGAAGTTCTTAATCATACACATCCCATAAGATCGTACAATATTTATGTAAATCTTAATCACATTACCAATGAAGTCAATTATTCCATTTTAACTATATTGTTGGTATACATATCTATATTTTTTTTTAAAAAAAAATAATGCTTTTTCTAAAGTCAAGATACTTTGAATGTATTAGTATATACAATTGGATAAGTAGTGAGTATCTTTATAATTTTCTTAATATACAATTTATTACGGTGAATTTTTTTTTACTAAAGTAAAATATATACTTATCTAGGGATATAAATATGGTGGAGCAAATTTTGTCCACTCTGCTTTGCTCTATTGTCATTTCTATGACGAATAATACGTTAGTACTTCAACAGCTAATAGTTTTCCACCACATAGGTATATTACCAATTCATTATTTATATGCTTATGAGTTTACAAATACCAACAATAAATAAAACTATACTTATATTTTTTTTGAAAAAGTAAGTTAAAAATATATTTTTCACTCTATTTAATAATTGAGATTAGTCAATAATATCATATATCCAGAAACTAAAACATATCAATCTGCTATCAAACATGTCTTTATTTTTATGAATTTATAGAATTTTTTACTTTACTATTCTTTCATGTATGATTATATATTTATTCAAAATTTCATTTTAATAATATTAATATTATTTATAAAATAAAGTACTAAATGACTCGACATGCACGTGCCGCAAAATTAGTTAGTATATACAATTGGATGAGTAGTGAGTATCTTTTTAATTTTCTTAATATACAATTTATTACAATGATTTTTTTTTTACTAAAGTAAAATATATATTTATCTAGGGATATAAATGTAGCGAAGTAAATTTTGACTCGTTCCACCTCGTTTAGCATTTTGCCTTGTTCTGTCCGCTCTGCTCTATTGTCATTTTTATGCATATCAATTGGGGCGGAGTCAAGTAGGACTGATAAACCCTGCTCCACTTTATTGTTATTTCTATACATATCAATAGGGGCAGAGTCAGACAAGACCGATGAACTCAAGACAAGACTGATGAACTCCGCTCCGCTCTATTATCATTTCTATACATACAACATGGATGGAGCGAGGTAGGACCACTGAATCCAGCTTTGCTCTATTACCATTTCTATACATACCAACAGAGGCGGAGTCAGGTATAATCGATAAACCCCGCTTCACTCTATTGCTATTTATATGTATGGCTTGACATACACGTGCAACGCACGTGCCACAAAACTACATAGTATATACAATTGGATAAGTAGTGAGTATCTTTTTAATATTCTTAATATACAATTTATTTCGGTGAATTCTTTTTACTAAAGTAAAATATATACTTATCTAGGAATATAAATGTGGCGGAGCAAATTTTGACTCATCCCACCTTGTTTAGCATTTTGCCTTGCTCTGTCCGCCCTACTCTGCTCTATTGTCATTTTATACATATCAATTGAGGCGGAGTCAAGTAGGACCGATGAATCATGCTCCGTTTTATTGCTATTTCTAGACATACCAATAGGGGTGGGGTCAGGCAGGACCGATGAATCCTGCTCCGCTCTATTGTCATTTCTATACATACAACATGAGTGGAGTCAGGTATGACCAAAGAACCCTGCTCCACTCTATTGCCATTTCTGCACATACCAATAGGAGCGGAGCCAGATAGAACCGATAAACCCTGTTTTGCTCTATTGCCATTTTTACACATGACTCGACATACATGTGCAATGCACGTCCACAAAACTACTTAGTATATACAATTGAATAAATAGTGAGTATCTTTTTAATTTTTTTAATATACAATTTATTACGGTGAATTCTTTTTACTAAAGTAAAATATATACTTATCTAGGGATATAAATGTGGCGAAGCAAATTTTGACTCGTCCCACCTTATTTAACATTTTGCCTTGCTCTGCTCTATTGTCATTTTTATACATACCAATTGAGGCGGAGTCAGGTAGGACCGATGAACCCTGCTCCACTTTATTGCTATTTCTATACATACCAATAGGGGCGGAGCCAGATAGGATCGATGAATCCTACTCCGCTCTATTTCCATTTTTACACATATCAACATGGGTGGAGCCAGATAGGATCAATGAACCCTGCTCCGCTCTATTGCAATTTTTATACATACCAACAGGGACAGAGCCATGTAGGGTCGATCTGCTCCATTCTGTTGCCATTTCTATGCATACCAACAGGCAGGAAGTCAGGTAAAATCGATGAACCTTGCTTCGCTTTATTGCCATTTCTATACATACCAACATAGGTGGTGCCAACACCATTGTTATACATAGCAACAGGGGCGGAGTCAGGTAAAATCGATGAACCCTGCTCCACTTTACTGTCATTTCTATACATACCAACTTGGGCGGTGCCAACATATAAGGCTAAGGGCCATCCAAATCTCATTTAATAGAAAATCACACTGTTTATACATAATTAAAATTATTTCTTATACATATATAGTAAATATTGAATTTCCTTTGATACCACCATTGCAAATACCAAATAGTATGAAATATTCTTAATGGTTTTTCTATTTTATGTTTTTACCATTTCTATCAATTTCTATTTTCCAAAATTTTCAAGTGGAAAAAGAAAATTACAAAAGGACCCTTCAAAGCCCTATTTTTTGTTGTTTTTTTATTCACTCTCCCCCTTTACTCTTTCTATTCTCATTTCTGAATTTATATGAGTTTTTTTTAGGGTTAGGGTTTATAATATTTCTAATGGCAACAACAGCGACAAAATCGGCGGCGGCGGCGGCGGAAACCAGCACGGCGGCGACAACTTCCGAGAAGAAGAAACCGGTGTTTGTGAAAGTGGAAAACCTAAAACCTGGAACACATGGTCATAATTTGACGGTGAAAGTTGTTGAATCGAAGCCGGTGAAGGCTACCGGCGGCGGCGGCGGCGGACGCGGTGGTAGATCGGCGTTGAATTCGAGAGCTCCGCCGCGAATCTCTGAGTGCCTCATCGGTGATGAAACGGCTTCCATCCTCTTTACTGCTCGTAACGAACAAGGTAATTATATATTGTTTATTTTAATTAGACTCTCAGATTGGACGATACAGTAAACCATAGTCCCAAACGACCCTAAACGCCATCCTTTCGGCTAATCGGATGCAATAGGACTACCATTATATTTCTATAACACAGCATCATCGGACTGAGCATCTAAACCTTACCCAACCATTATCCTGACTCCAGGTTCATTTATCCAATAATAGGAGAGCCTTCTCTATAGCAGACTGGTCAGTCATGGTCCAACACTTAGAAGAATTAGCCTTTCATTTAGGCTAATTGAATTTAAAGAAATTAAAAAAAAATAAAAACAAAAATTAAAATTTTACCTTAAGAAAAAGGTTGTCACCTAAAGGGAAAATTTCTAAGAAAAAATTTAAACTCTTATTAAGAAAGTATTATATTTACAAAGAGAGAGAGAGGCGGATTCTGGAAAACCTGCCTCCTACATAATTCTAATGAACCCTTATATAATGAATTTCTGAAAATTAACAAACAAAATAAAAAAGTAAATAGGCCCAAGCGTGGCCGACAAATTAAAAAGATATAAAAGAAAAGTCAAGCCACATGTGGCCGACAAAGAAAATTATGGCCATATGGCCCTACAAAGAAAATTGTGACCATATGATCCACATACTTTATTAAAGTTGTTTGTCCTGTTACCTCAATTATTTTTAAAATGGGGCCTTGTACGCAGATTTTCTCCTTTCCTTTGTTGGATTTTGTGGAGGTGGAAGATTCTTCCGTCTTTTCTTTGAATTATTGGAGAAGTAGGTCCAGATTATCTAAATCAATCTCCTCTGTGCTACTATCTAAATCAATCTCCTCTGTGCTACTATCACTCTGTCCTTCTCCTACCAACTCATCTCCATCTGGCAATTCTATATTCAAATTTTTCAGAAGATCCTTCTTGATTTCTTCCATGTGTGAAGCTAGGATTTCTGATTTGGACATTATCCCCTTCTTCATTTGAAGCTTTCTGGAGATATGCTTAAAAGGACTAGCATCGTCTTGTCTTGCTGTTGTTTCTTGTATACAACAACAACAACAACATACCCAGTGTATTCCCACCAGGTGGGGTGTTGCTTCTTGTATCATCAAATAATTCGTGATAGTTGTATTAATGCTATCGAGGGTTTGCTGTCCATGAATCTTTCCTTCATTGTCCTTTTGGGTCATCTTGTTCTAGAACTTTCTATAAAAAGTTCTTTCCAAGCAGGGAAATTCAGCTGTAGTATCAACTTCTACAGACCATTTCATAATCCATGGAATAGAAAATTAAATGAAAAAAATACATGGTTGACATTCCTTCAAAGAAAATATTTTCTTTTTGTAACTCCATCATATTTGGAGAAACATCAACTCATTGAGTGTAAAGATCCTTATAAGAATCTGGTAAAATATTAATTGTTGGACCATATAATGTCCACCATTTACAAAACCACATAGGAATAGTTTGTGAAAATATTTGGCTACAAATTTTTATAAACCAAGAATGTTTGTTGTGATCATTTTCATATAAAAGAGTTTTATTAAAACTATTCAAATAATTTCAGTAATTGTATTTTACTAAGACACTATTTGGATGGGTGTATGTTTTTTCATGAAAAGTATTTAAACCCCAATCTTCTGGAGCTAAAATCTTTTTAATAAGATTTTTTGAAAAATTATACACAGTTCTACTATTAGTAGAATAAAAGTGTTAGAAGTCATTATCTGAGAGTATTATCTCATAGTGTCTCATGTACTTATATGTAGGAGCAACACATACTGTTGTGTTAAAATACCTGGTTATTAATTTTCAGGGATCATTTTTCCATTTAAGATCGGATTGTTCAAGGAGAAGTATAACTTCTCTTTTTTCTTTCAGTTTATATACCTCAGTGTTTTCATTACTGTCATCTGCCACTATTGAGGAGTAAGATGGGGGCATATTATGCTCCTTTTCTTTTTTGGATTTCATAAAATCCATAAATTCCTTATACATAGGATGATCTTTATTAAGATCTGAAGTTTTTGCAATGTTAGAAGCTATAAGCTTCTGGTTTCTTATCTGAGCGAGGATATTACCTCTGCCTCTTCCTTGTCCACGTCCCCTTCCTCTATTAGAGGCGAGTGAATAGGTCGGTCTGACCCCTGATATCATCCTGAAACAAGCAAAGAAGAGTTATTTACTCAAATATTCTTTTGTAAGAAAATCCGGAAGACTATTAGTCGATTCTTTTAAATATTGGATTTCAAAATCAAATGGGGCTACTAACGCCTGCCATTTTGCAAACAGTTGTTTGGAAACATCATGTTTAATATCTTTATTAAAGATAAACTTAGTTGCTTGGCAATCAGTCCTTATACAGAACTTTTGATTATATAAATCACCTTGGACTTTAATGACTTTTTTTACGATAGCAAGGATTGCCTTAGCCACAGTAGCATAATTCCTTTGACTATTAGTCGATTTACCAGAATAAAGTTGAACATGATATTCTTGTTTCTTATTTTCTTGGGAATGCTGTGTTAAGATTCCTCCATAGCCAATATCCGAAGCATCAGTTTGAACTATTTTAGTCCAGTTCGGATAAGCTAAAGTAAGGCATGCAAGTTATTCACTTTTGCCTTAATATTTTTGACCGCTTGAGTATGATCATCGGTCTTCGGTCCAGGCTGCAGGATTTTTCTTTAACCTGTCATATAAGATAGTAGTATCTTTTATCAAATCTTTGATAAAAGGAAAAATATAATTCAAACTTCCTAAAAATCTTTGAAGTTGAGTTTTGTCAGTAATAACATCAGGAAATTTTGACGCTAACTCAATACTTCGATTAATAAGAATAATTTTTCCTTTTTCAATAAAATGTCCTAGAAATCGAACTTTTGTTTGAAACAAAAACATCTTTGGTTTAGATATTACCAAACCATTTTGAATAATGATTTTTTTTAAATAAATCAAGATGTTTAAAATGAGTTTCAATTGTCTTTGAGTATACCAATATATCATCAATATACACAATTACAAAATTGTTATATGGTATGAAAATATCATTCATGATTTTCTGAAATTCAGAAGGAGCATTTTTTAATCCGAAGGGCATAACATTTCATTCGAATTGCCCCACTTGTACATTAAAAGCAGTTTTATCTCTATCTTGCTCTTCAATTTGAATTTGCCAATATCCCGACTTTAAATCAAATTTGGAAAATATAATTGAATCATGGAATCTATTCAATAAATCCTTTTTATTAGGGATTGGATAGCGAATCCATTTTAAAACCTTATTAAGGGGCTTGTAATTAATTACAAGTCTGGGGATTCCCCTTTCCTGTTTTGCATGTTTCTTAACATAAAAAGCAGTACATGACCAAGGAGACTTTGAAGTTCTTATTAAACCTTTATTCAGAAGAGTTTGAATTTCATTTTTGCATAATTGCAAATATTCTGAATTCATTTGGCAAGGTCTTGCCTTAGTAGGGATATTATCCTTGATAAAATCTTCTTCATATGGTAAAGTTACCATCTATGGTTTAGGTAAAAAAGATGTTAAAAGAAAGACATCAGACGGAATATACTCTGACTACCATTCAAGATTTGATTAAAGAGATTAATAACCTCAAAATTGAGATTGAGCATCTCAAAAGAAATAATAAGGTCATGGATGAAAGGATCTTGAGTCTAGAAATGTCTCACATAGATGAAGGCAAAAGCCAAGATCTGAACAAAGGAGAAAATCTGAGTACAAGGCCCCATTTTTTGAAATAATTGGGTAACAGGACAAACAACTTTAATAAAGTATGTGGACCACATGGTCACAATTTTCTTTGTAGGGTCATATGGCCATAATTTTCTTTGTCGGCCACATGTGGCTTGACTTATCTTTTTATTTTGTCGGCCACGCTTGGGCCCATTTGCTTTTTGTATTTTGTTTGTTAGTTTCAGGAATCCATTTTATAAGGGTTCATTAGAATTATGTAGGAGGCAGGTTTTTGAGAACCCCCCCCCCCCTCCTCTCTCTCTTTGTAAAGATAATACTTTCTTAATAAGAGTTTAAATTTTCTCTTTACCGATGACAACCTTTTTCTTAAGGTAAAATTTTAATTTTAATTTTATTTTTTAATTTCTTTAAATTCAATTAGCCTAAATGAAAGGCTAATTCTTCTAAGTGTTGGACTATGACTGACCAGTCTGCTATAGAGAAGGCTCCTGTTATTGGATAAATGAACCTGGAGTCGGGGTAATGGTTGGGTAAGGTTTAGATGCTCAGTCCGATGATGTTGTGTTATAGAAATACAACGGTAGTCCTGTTGCACCCGATTAGCCGAAAGGATGGCGTTTAAGGTCGTTTGGGACTATGGTTTACTGTATCGTCCAATCTGAGAGTGGTTGGATTAAATGTTTTGAAGCGTGAGTGTTACATTTTTCTTTCAGCAACTTCCACTTATTGAGGCATTACTCGTCTAACAAAAATTTTATTTTTTATGTTCTTCTAAAGAAATATCATAAGAATCTCTTTGCTATTGTTTTAGGGTGTGTTCGGTATGGAGGAAAATATTTTCCAAGAAAACATTTTTTAGGAAAACAAGTTGTTTCTTATTTATTTTCTTGTGTTCGTTACGCAAGTAGAGAAAATGTTTTCTAAAAACATTTGTATATATTTAACACAAAATAATGAGAACGAATAGGGTAAGGTGGTGGGGTAAGAAAAGAAATTTTTTAATTTTTCTTTTTTTGGGCTTAGTAGGGTGTTTGGGGTGGAGGTAAAAAAAATTTATTTTGGGGTGAGGTGGGTGATTTTGCGAGTGAAATGAACATTGCAACTTGTTTTTCCTATTTTGATTAAGGAAATCATTTTCCTTAGTTTGAAGGAACTTGTTTTCTTACGGAAAATATTTTCCATAACTTTTAGCCAAACGAACATGAGAAAATAGGAAAACATTTTCCTTCATACCGAACACACCCTTAGTAGCGTGCTTATTTATTGGAATCCAGGGCTTTATTGTTCTGTGTGTAACGGCTAGTGTCTCATGCTGCCGCTCACAGAGGTTTAACCTCTTTGCTTAGGAATAACTTGCTCATCTCATCTTGTTAGGAAATTATATAGTTGGAAATTTGAACCAATGAAGACCTAGACAATGATTCTACATTGATTATATTAGCCTCTTTGTATATTCCAACTAGTTGTACCGTTATCTATTTCACGGAGACATGGAGATTTGATTTGATGGCTCTATATATTTAGGTCGCTGGCAAACTTGTGGTTTGTTTTCATGTTAGATTTTTTTTTGGGGGGATAATCGTGGTGGCCGGGCAGCTTGCGTGCACCTCGATTAATTCCCAGGGTACTTGCTACCTCCCACCAACACAAGTACTAGGTAACTCTTTCCACCAAGGCTTGGATAGATTGAAAGAAATCGCGGTGTCTTTTTGCTTTCACTAGGATTTAAACTTGAGCCGCAACTAGTTGTACCGTTATCTATTTCACGGAGACATGGAGATTTGATTTGATGGCTCTATATATTTAGGTTGCTGGCAAACTATGTGGTTTGTTTTCATGTTAGATTTTTTTTTTTGGGGGGATAATCGTGGTGGCCGGGCAGCTTGCGTGCACCTCGATTAATTCCCAGGGTACTTGCTACCTCCCACCAACACAAGTACTAGGTAACTCTTTCCACCAAGGCTTGGATAGATTGAAAGAAATCGCGGTGTCTTTTTGCTTTCACTAGGATTTAAACTTGAGCCGCAACTAGTTGTACCGTTATCTATTTCACGGAGACATGGAGATTTGATTTGATGGCTTTATATATTTAGGTTGCTGGCAAACTATGTGGTTTGTTTTCATGTTAGATTTTTTTTTTTGGGGGGATAATCGTGGTGGCCGGGCAGCTTGCGTGCACCTCGATTAATTCCCAGGGTACTTGCTACCTCCCACCAACACAAGTACTAGGTAACTCTTTCCACCAAGGCTTGGATAGATTGAAAGAAATCGCGCTGTCTTTTTGCTTTCACTAGGATTTAAACTTGAGCCCTCACGGTTCTCAACCCACTTCATTGATTAGTAGGCCATACTTGGGTGCGTTTTCGTGTTAGATTTCATAGACTTATTATTTGCATGTTAGATTTCATACACTCGTTACAAGTATAGGAGTTTGGAGAAGGAACCCTTTACTTTTGTTTTTTGTATAGGAGGGTTTCAATGCTTGGTCCATCTTAGTGTCAGGTTTATGATTTCTGCTATAATGCATTATCATCACCTGTTCAACAAACAGTAAGGTTTATTTTTGGCTGGCAAATTCTTAGAGCACTTATAATCGTGTTTATATGCAGAAAAGTCGATAAAATGAGTGATGATACATGAAATCAGGGAAAGGGGAGGCTATAAGTATTATGTTTTGGATAAATCTGCACTTTTAAACAGTTACATTGTGATTTTGTATCGAAAGACAAAAGATGATTGATATGCAATAAGAGAAAGTGGATGCTATTAGTGTTGTGTTTGGATAAATCTGCTATTTTAAACAGTTGTATTGTGATTCTGTGCCGAAAGACAAAACATGACTCTTGATATGCAAAACATGACTATTGAACGCTTTGTGTTGCGGTACTTACACTTTTCCTCTTATTATATGCAGTTGATTTAATGAAGCCAGGTGCTACTGTGATTATCCGGAACGCAAAGATTGACATGTTCAAGGGTTCCATGAGGCTTGCAGTAGACAAATGGGGCCTCGTTGAGGTTACTGAACCAGCTGATATTGCTGTTAACGAGCAGAACAACCTTTCTTTAGTCGAGTATGAATTGGTGAATGTTGACGAGTAGAGGGAACTAATTAGTAGCGCGATAGTTTTAAGTCGTCAAGTGCAATTCTTGTTTTATTTGTTAATTATTGCATTCCTTGAACTCTATATGGAACTTTATGTGGGAGAATGACAGCATTTTCAGCCCTTATAATTCTAACGGAAATGGCTGCCATTGTTTAATCTCTGTGGTTTTTTTAAAAAAAAAATTCTTCTCTGTTGCATACATTTTCAAACTTGGTTCTTTATAGTAAATAGAGAATGATGCAAGTGACTAGTTTATCAAACTTTATCTCCTTATTCTTATATTTATCTACC
Organism: Capsicum rhomboideum; assembly: GCA_031232105.1. Lineage (NCBI taxonomy): Eukaryota > Viridiplantae > Streptophyta > Magnoliopsida > Solanales > Solanaceae > Capsicum > Capsicum rhomboideum. The sequence continues at coordinate 4,262,649 of CP124710.1, read as the reverse complement.
TAGTGTTGGCTTAAGATGCTATTCAATTAGTTCCATCACTCCATGTGGATCATCTGAGCCGAGGATATATTAGAAACCACCTCTCCATCTTTGAGATACGTTTAAGGTTTGTGTAACTCAAATCGTGGGACTACACTGGTATTTTTTTTTGGTTACGCCATGTGGATCATGAGATGTAGAAGGGGTCGTTTGTTTATTTCATCCTATTTATCCGCAAGTGATTTTTGTGTAATGAACACAAAGCTGGATGGCATCTTGGTACCTATGAGATGTAAGAGCTTTCAGATCATCTTCATATCCGTACAACAGAAGATCAGCCTGAGACAAAAACATAATTATCAATCTCGTGGCATTTCAAGACAAATAACGAGGGATCTTTACACTGATGCCTATATAAATTAATCGATCAAGGGATAAATATACCTCCGAACTATGATAAATGGTACGTATATACCTTTCGTCATGCTTTGGGTACACATATGCCCCTACCGTTAATGAAATGGTACGTATATGCCCCTCACACTAACGGTAGGGGCATATGTGTACCCAAAGTATGACAGAGGATATATACGTACCATTTATCATAGTGCGGGGGTATATTTGTCCCTTTTTGGTTTTAATTTTTTTATCCCAAATAATTAACCCAAATCCACTACCCGGCCTAATAAACCCATCGAACCCAATTTCAAGTGAACTCGACCCGACCTCTATTTTTTGTTTCAAACCCGATACTCCCTTTGTTTTTCTCTTAAACATGAACGCCAATCAAATTGCAATGATTGGTCGTTGCTGCTAGTTAGTGTTTACTGGTTGGAGGGAGTGGAGATTAGGCCGGCGGTGGCCAGAGCTAGGGGTGCGGCGATGGTTCACCGGTGGGGTGTTTTCGGTTCGACGGAGACGATGGCTATGTGGTGTTGACCAGTGGTGGGTAGTGTTTTTCCGACGAAATTCGCTGGAAATTGAAACGTGAGGGGTTCAATTTATTTGGTGTTGTTTTTGGGTGTTATGGGTTAATGATTTATTTATTTTTGAAATTGGTAGTAGTGGAAAAATGTGTCTGTTAGATAGGCGTCTCTTGGGTTTTAATTGGGACCGGATCGGGTAGTGAGTTTATTAGGTCGGGTAATGGGTTTGGGTTAATTATTTGGGATAAAAAAATTAAAATAGAAAAGGGACAAATATATCCCCGAACTATGATAAATGGTACGTATATACCCTCCGTCATATTTTGGGTACACATATGCCCCTACCATTAGTGTGAAGGGCATATACGTATCATTTCATTAACGTTAGGGGCATGTGTACCCAAAGTATGACGGAGGGTATATACATACTATTTATCATAGTTCGAGGATATATTTATCCCTTTTTCGTAAATTAATTATATAGTATACTCCATTTCCTAAAATATACTATGTACGGTATTTGATACTTTTGAAAAATGACGAATCATTTCAAATAGAATTGTCTAATAGTGTTTTTTAGGGTAAACAACATAAATCCCGATAGTTTGGTGCCTAATTACGAAAAATCCTGACATTTTACATATTTACAGAAAATCTCATTTTTTGGGCTATCGAGATACATAATCTGTTCACGACATTTGATTTCACTTTTTAATTTATTTTTTTTTCAAAAAAAATCTAAATTTTTTATTTTCATAAAATAACCACATTTTCATAAAATTCTAATTTTAAAAAAATTTATTCACTTTTTATATTTTTTTTTAAAATACATTTGAATTCTAAATATTAACTCTTAAATACTATGACCAAACACAACTTCAACTCTATTTTTGACTTTAAAAATTTCAAATAAAGTGAATACGTTTTTTATTTTCGTGGCCAAATGCCTACTTAGCATAGTACTAGAATTTTGTTCAGAAATATATGAAGAATTATTTTATAATACAATCGAACCTCTCTATAACAGTCATCTGCTATAACAACATTTCACTATAAAGTCCACACAAAGCAGATAAGAGCAACTCCTTGGTTAGAAAAAGGAACTTTTAACTCCATAACTCAAAAACTGTTAGCATAGTATTCAAAACTAAAGGCATCAGCATTTAAGGCTAAGTTCCAATGGAGCAAGATGAATCTGCTATAGAAGAATTATACTGAGAAGTAAAACATAGGATTTCCATTTCAATTTCAGTGACTAATATCTGTGAGCAACGAGGAACAAGAAGGCAGAATACGACGGGTAACAATTATGGAAGTGAAAAACATTTTCCTGCATTAGCTAAGATCCTTCGCATAGTAAGATTTGACCAACGTTACACCTCTAGAGCTTGTAACTACCCGAGGGTAGTACACTTTACTTTTAGACGAAAAATCATGCAACAATAGTCCAGGATTGAATTCTCTTCTTTCAGACATTTGTGTATAAAGATAGATCTGGTAGCCTCATTTGCCATGACGATCTCAGCACATGGACTCATCAACGTTCCCAGACATTCATCTGATGAATAAGTATCCTGGAACCGATTAAATCTTCTAGTGAACTCATTGGTACATGACTAGTTATCATCCCTATACTCGGGATTCTCCTTCAGTATGACAAAGCCTTCAAGAATGGGCGAGAGTGGAATGTACCTGCATTTTAACAAGAATATTGAGTAGACGGGAAGGAAGGAAAACTGTGTTTGTGATCCCTCAGTTAATGAGGTCCCTATTTTGGTACTCGTGATATTTGATTGAGCATGATACCATTAATTGCTAACGTTGCAGTTACAGATTTGTTGGATAAAAATTCCAATAATGTGAGTCCACTAGTGGAAGACCAAAAGTGCCTAGTTAGTTAGATCAGATGTGCATAGTCAGAAATTATGATATCAAAGAAAGTTGTCACGTAATTAAGAGACAAAAGGTGGACTTTTCCCTCATACAAACTACCGTAAATATAGTGAAGAAATGGATCAACAACCACGCAATATAAATAGCAAGTTTCAAAGGAGAAGTACAATACTTTTCTGTTGCGAGCTCAGCTCGGTCCCCAGCAGCAAGGAGAACTGGGGTTGAGTGTGTCTGGAAACCTGTAATAGTCTTCGGTCGACCAGCCTGACCTATAACATCAACAGCTTGGCCAACTCGAACAGGCACTGACAACGGTTTTAAGTTCTCATCCACAGTCATTAGCATCCTTGGCTGCAAAGAAGAAGCAAAAACATGAACGATTGAAGATAAACAAAAAAAGGCAACAAGTGGGGGTTGCGCTAAAAATACAGAAGCCAAACCAACCAAAAACCACCCAAAAAGGCAAAAGGAGGGAGGGGAAGGTTAGTTCAAGAAACAGCAAACCTGCATTGCCAGTGTCAGAAAATAAAGCACATGGTGGTATTTCCCCAAGATAATGGCCTTCATATCAAGACATATGTGCAGCACAGTTATGAGTCCAGCCAGTGCAGTCCTGGAACAGCTCAAAATGTAAGAGAGCCAACAACATATTGAGTGTTTGAAGTTTCAGAAAGAATCAAAAAGGGGTAGATCGTGAAGCACCGGTTCAATTATACATGTCAACTTACTAGGTGAGACGCATCAATTTCAACTCAAAAATGTATGTTTAGTAAAATTAGTCTTTAAAGGACTTGCATAATAGTTTGTACTTTGTAGAAGAATGCTTCTCTATAGAAGAGAAAACTTACGGAGATAACAAAAATCGTTCAGAATGATATGGTGAGAGAGTTATCAAGCCCTTCCCTAGATGGACAAGACCTTGGGCGATGCGCACCTACAGAAGTGAGCAGATGCCAGTGATTAGAGTAAACGGGTGAGTAAACACAAGAATATGGACTTGTCACAAGAGAATAACTGAGAATTGTTTTATTTCTTACACAGAAAAGAAGGTTGGCATCTTTGTAATGGTAACTGGACAGGTTACGCAGCATGCCAGCTATTCGAGCATTGTTTGTTCCTGCACCTATCAATCCCAAGGAAATGATAGCAGCCTGTATAATTTAGAGAAATTTTCAGATTTAACAATCTTATAGCTGCACAAAATAACTAGACTCGTCCAAAATACCATTGCCACTTTTTTTACCATTGCGACTTCAGTGTCTGAATCATGACTAAGCCTGCTCAGAGTGTCCATGACATTAACCTGTCCAAGCGAGCCAGGGAAAAAATATGTTACCAAGAGATGAAGCAAAAGAAAAGAGAAACAGAACTACCACTACTTGTCAATAGAAGAGGTAAAACCAGAACATTAACAAAATTAGAACTGAGGGAAAGAAAAAGGATGGAAAAAGAAATCTACTGTATGGATATTTCAAGATATCACACCTTTGGATTTGATATGCAGAGGAGACCAAGAGCCAACGGAACAGCTCTTCTGATATTTTGATCCCCATACTGCAAAAGATGTTCTAGTGAGCGTATAGTCATTTCAAGCCCCAACTCTTCAGACATTGCAACCATCGCAATACCAAGGACAGCTGCTCCCTGATAGCTTTCACCCTTTTCAAGATGTTGAGCACATTCACCAAGAAAGTGTTGGACCTACAGAAGAATAACAGTCAGCAATTGCAACTATTCAAACCGGAATCGCTTAGAAGTGAAAGGTGAGGTAATCTCTATTACCTTGAGTACATTGCCTGTCCCAGCATAGGCACAAGAAAGAAGGGTCATATCGCAATGCTTTCTGATCTTCTCATGGAAAGTCTTCGAAACTTCAGCTGTAGCCTCGACGCTTTCCTATAGGACATGACAGAGGGTTACCAAATCAAAATAGGAAATTATACAATCCAACAACGTTGAACAGATATTCATGATTATGAATATCTGTGCCATATTGATACAATACAAATGATAATCTGCACTGGTATCAAAAACTGCAGTTAATTCAGATTTTCTTCAATCTCTATAGAATCTAAGGCATGTAACTTCTTCATTTACCTGTTTCCCAAGGTATAAAAGACCAAGGCCCAGAGGCAAGAGACGAGAAAGGGGATCTCCCAATTCTGACTCGCTTCGCTCCATCAATGCAAATATGATTGCCTGGGCAATCTCTTCGTTACATGAACCCACATACACCAAGCCCAACGATATTGCAGCGAATGCAATTGCATCAAGGGACGCCTTATTATCTCCAAGTATGGGAGTCAATATACTTCTGATCTGAAAAACGGCAAGCACTCAATGTAACATTGTATATATTCAGACCAATCTTATAGAGTCCCAAAAAACCAAGGTAGAACTTCGTAAACTAAGGATGAACAAAAGGACAGAGCAGAAAGTTTAATCTTTGTCTAACCAAAACCAAAAGAAGAAATAGGAACATTACCTGCTCATTCTGAGCACCCGCATAAGCAAGACCCAGACCCATTATAGCGCCTATTCTAACTGAAGGATCATCTTTGTCAACATATTCAGCAAGAAGTGCCAATGCCTGCACAGAGAATAGAGTGAGATCTCAGGATATGAAGATTCGTTGAGAGAAATGGTAGACATCAGATAAACATTAGGTGAAAGCTCACTGGATCACAATCATTCTTGATGCCACAGTTTACAATCCCAACTCCTAATAGTGCACCAGCAATTACATGGGGGTCAGCACTATGGAAATATTTGTCAAGTTGTGCAAGCCCAGAATCAACATCCCAAAGCAGGATCATTCCCTAAATTCAGGAAAGAGCAATCAGTAGCTGCAGACAGGTAATCAACAAGGAAAGTCGAAAGAATTAGTAGAGCTATATACCAAACTTGCGGCAGCACTAGCCTTCCCATGTTCTTTATTTTTGAAAAGCCAGCTAGTAGAGGAACCACCACTTGTGGCCTCTGATGGTACTGTCATCAACTTATCCTGCAGCAGAAAGTACCAAGAGTTGTTAATGGATTCAGATACATAACAAGCTATACAAATACAACATATATCTATATGTGCAGGCCTGTGTATGAAAAATACAACTTGACTCATTTTACCTGGCCAAAACCAGCATTGACAAATGCATTGACGAAAGTAGCAGCCAAATTTTGTCTAGCCGAATCTACACTTGCCCCCGCACTAGCTCGGCCATCAAGCAAATGTGGCTAACAAATTGAAACAAGATCTGATTTAGTTGCAATCTACACAAAAGCTTTTTCTTTGTGATAATAACTAAAAACATAAAGGTGAATTTCTGCAGACAAAATGTTTTCATAAATGACAGAGCATCCAAAACAGATCTTTTGTTCGAGCAGGCATTCTTTATCTTTCTTCGAATGGCCAACCAAGGTGTAAAAGAAACTGAGATAAGCTACTCCCAATTTATTTAGAACATGAGAAAGGATGGGAAAAAAAGATGAAATAAAGGCAGAAGAAATGCAAATTTTAAGAAATGAGCCAATTCATCGATAATTAATAACCATAACTGGATGCTGGCAAAACAATGCAACAATGGCATGAGATGCTTCTCTTGCAGAACAAAAGCAGATATACAGGGACAGTAACATATGCCTCCAGGACAATGTCAGGTCATTCACTTCAAATAAGGAATATCGAACAGATGCAATGGTTTATGCAAATCAAGCATGATAAGGAGAGGTGTTATGTAGAAGTGTAAACCTTGTATATGTCATCGGGGGTTTTGGCTTCCATAACCTCAATATCACGAGCAAGTGCAAGATACCCTTCACTTAATTTCGCATTGTTAACAATTTCCTGCAATACTTCTCTCTCTTCATCACTCGCACACAACTCTTCATCAATATCAAATGTTTGACCCTGTGAATCAAAATCGCAAATTTAGCATCTTGGATCTATAATTAACATAACATTATGTTGAAAAGACCTTAGGAGCCGGGCAGGAAATATAGGACAAAAAAGATGTTACGGGGAAATAAAGAAATACTGGAGGGATAGTTCTTTTTTAAAAATAAAGAAATAATGAAGTGACAGTTCAATGTATCATTCTTTGATAAGTAGTTACTGATCATTTCACCAGTAACAATCTCATAGAGTAGTGAAAAGTCACTGTTATAAAACCTCAGAGATCAAGAATCTGAATTAGAGATATTCTTCGACCCAGAAAGAAATTAGGATTTCTCTACTTGCTGGAATATTCTGACTAATATAAATAGCACACAATGGAGAACTTACATGGCGAGCAAGGATGTAACAGAATTGCCTCTTCATCAGATTATCATCACATGACGTAAAAACTTGCTTTATAGACTGCAAGAGGATGGAAACCGGGATAATTACAAGTACTCAGATTTCAGAATTTACAATATAAAAATCCACTAGTCTCTGTCAAACATATTCCGGAGTATTGAAGAATCCAAAAGAATTAGCTAACCTGCATGTTGTCGAGAGCTAATGCAGTCACAAGTGCGAGAGGATACTCCTCAAACTTCATGTATATAGTGTATGCAATATCAAGTACCAACATGTCATCAGGCCCAGGAAGGTATCTGGCAGACAAAAAGACATGAGAGATAAAGCAGAGGTCGTAGGAAGAGAAATAAGATGGAGGAAGATTGGTACAAACAGAAAAAGACAAAAGAAAATATCATTCCTGCATTCAAAAAGGTATAAGCACTTTAGCTTGCCGTCTACAACATGGTAGACAGCAACAAATTGAGCTTAGAGGGAAAACAGAGTTTGAAACTATCGGTTGCTCAAGCAAGAGTGGCAAACGGCATAGACCATCAATCAGACAGCACAAAGTATTAATTGAAATTTTCACATCCACAACACTATCTATTCTATAAATATTGTCTTCCAAAGGGTACTAGGAAAGTATCTCATGTATATCAGAGGTTATAATTTAATTTTCAAGCAGAGCCAACCAATTATAATTATTATGCTCTGATCCCTGAATGAACTCGCTTCCAATTGCAACGCTTTTAGAAACTCCAAAGATGCTCTAATATGAATAGGCCATTTTTGAGAAAACAACTCGTCCCTAAGGTAAACAAGAAAGAAATATAAACTTAACACAGAAAACCAAGAAAGCTCGTGCAAGAGTTCCTTAATTTTTCAAGCTTAAATCTATGAATTTACTACCTCAACAATGTAACAACAGATAAGATCACGTATATGCATGTTCAAGATGCTCAAAAGGAGTATATACCCTCTCTAGGGGCTTTATTAACTTAGTGATAAATGAATACCACTTGAGAGGCAAAATATCAGGATTTGTGATTTAAGCCGTTAGTCCTAACTCATAAGCTGAAATCAACACCTTAGATTCTGGTTTGACAAGAAACCACAGATAAGGGAGAGGAATAAAAGAAGGGAATAAAAGAAGAGACAAATGTATAGAGTGGCAAACAAAAGCTCCTCTACAGCTCCTGCTAATCAGAAATATCAAAGGGATTCAGATATTCAACAAGGGATACCCACAAACGTGTCCAGAGCCGACTTACTTAGCAAAACTGGTGAGATAAGAGCATGTCCTTTTACAATTGCTGCTATCCACATGCTCTACTAAGAGATCAAGGTCTTCAACCTGGAATTACGCAAAGAGATTTCCCACTTATACACATATACCACCAAATGAAGCATAGTATCAAGAAAGAAAGAAAGAAAGAGTACCTCGATTAAAAGATCCACAGCATCAGGTTCGGCATTATGCTACATTGAAAAATAAGATATCAACTGAACATTCTGGAAGGAGTAAAGGGTAGATAAATACAGAGAGATTTATGTATCTGTTCAGGAGCACGATGTATCGTAGCAACCTCCTATACTCTATCCTGCAACTTGTCACAATTAACAACAAAAAATCATATGTGATTATTGATACCTTCATGTTGAAAGAAACAATTTGTTGCACGAGCTCCATAAGATCGTCAATTGGGGCCTCTTCACTCTGAAAATAATGCATATAGAGAGAGCATAAATATATGCAAGCTAATGAAACTGATTTATGTCGGAATCATAGCATGATTTAAAAGTAAAAAAGCATGTCTCAAGGCAGGAACTCTTTTCTCTTACCCAAATTCAATGGATTTTGGGCCAAGGCACAATGTTGAAGAAATATCTATCTTAAAGGAATTCTATATGTAAACATTTGCTGGTAATGAAAACAGGATTTGTGAAAACACTAGATACAGTAGTGAGAATAAATATACTCCCTACAATTCATTTTGTGTGATCGTGATTGATTGGGCATGGAGTTAAGATGTTAATTTGACTCACGAAAAGTATAAGTAAAGATGGAGTTAAATACTGTTCGCAAAGGGAGCAAACTAGCATCAAAGTTAATGTGTGAATAGTTTAATGAGTTTAAATTCTTGAAAGTTGTACAAAAATAAAATGGTGCCAAACATTTTGAAGCGTCCCAAAATGGAAAGTGTCATACTCTCTCCGTTCATTTTTACTTGTCACTTTTAACATATCAAGAAAAGACAATTATTCTTTTCCATGTTTTACACTTAGCATTAATTACTTATCCTCCAAATCATTTTCCAAGACCTAATATTAAACATCAATTAATAGGGATAGTGTGGTAAAATAGCCATATCAATCATTGTTTTCTAAATGGGCGTGCCAAGTCCAAATGTGACAAGTAAAAATGAAAGGAGGGAGTATAAATTAAATTGAATAGATACAGATGGAGTGGAATGTAATGCTAATCCGAAAACATATATACACCAACCTGACGCTTTGCATACTCTTGTCCAATTTCTCCAGCCAAGTTCCTGTCACAAACAGTCAGCGTTGAACAGCAACATCCAAATGCAGGAGGAAATTGATTCTTTTTTTACAGATTACATTACAGGCGAAAATGGACATGGCAGAGATCAGAAATGATAACACACACTCGCATACGCATCAAGTGATATGTAAAACAGCTAATATCTTACCATTGCAAGTTGCAACCAACTACCATCAGTAATCCTTCTTTTTTTTGAGAAGTAAAAGAAAAAAGGTTCATCTCCATTTACAGTCTGCAACAGCATTTGTACAGTATACTAAATATTTCAGGATAGCTGGAGTACAAAAAAAGGATATGCTTACCTAACATATTCGTGTCCCCAGGAACCAATGTCACCTTGAGATCCCAACAGTCTATACTTCAAGCTCTCCTGTAAGAACCAAGGAAAATTAACAATATCTATTATAGCTAATGAAGATACTTAAGCTTCACACCAAAGAATTCATAGCATATCAACAGAATATATAGAACATACCCTTTCTCCTTCAGCAGACATTGTCAAAGCCAGAACAGAGAGAATATCTGCCAGAAGTGTCTGCACACAGTGAAGTTACAACATGTAAATAAGTATATTCAAATTCCAGGATAGAGAAGTGCAGGACAGAAGTCAATGCCTTCAAATCAGAATCTGGCATTTTCTCATAAAATCCTTTTAGTGTTCCATAATGGGGACGCAAGAACTTCAGTGGTTTTGGAACCGACGTCATGGAGCTTGTTGCTGTACGTATTTCCTGCCTGCAAAAGAGAAAAGATGAATAAGAAAAAAGATAGAGATCCTACTTTTCTCCTATAATGTGAACATCATCGACAACTTTCGGGATTCATGTCATTCTTCTTTCTTTTGACTTATAAGATTCATGTCATTCTTCCTATAACATCATCAACAACTTCCGGGATTCATGTCATTCTTCTTTCTTTTGACTTATAAGATTCATGTCATTCTTCCTATACCATTAACCTTATACACAACTCAACAAATGGGCATTCTATTGCTGATATACCATGCTGACTATACAGTACGCTTTTTAAGTAATATTTAGTGATATGCTAAATCGATTATGCATTAACTTTTTTATTTTTAACATTGTTTTTTGTATTTTATAAATATGTTAACTATATTTAGAAAAGTCAAATTGTCTTCTTAGTCTCCAGCTCAACTCAAAAGTGTGATAGAAGGAAAAGAAAACAGAATTTCCCAAAATTCCACAACCAAATTTGCATAGGTGATAAGTAAGCTTCACATCCTGATTTTGAAACCGGCTCAAACATCCATTTGGTCATGCACTGCAAGTTCTAATCCATCAATGTTTTGTACGGACTGTCAACAACAACAACATACCCAGTATATTCGCACAAAGTGGGGTCTGGGGAGGGTAAAGTGTACGCAGTCTATACCACTACCTCAGAAGAAGTAGAGAGGTTGTTTCCGATAGACCCCCGGCTCAAGAAAGAAAAACAGTGTAAAAAGATTTAATAAAACATAAAACAAAATGGAATAACACACCAATACAGAAAAACAGAAACAAGACACCCATAGAGTAGTACTATAAACTATCTAACCGAAAGCATACACATCACCCACACCCCACGAACAAGAAACTCCAAGATACGCGCATAGCACTACGACTACTAGCATGGCTACAACAAAGCATCCCTATCTACTAGCTAAAACTCACTCCAACAAACTAGCCCTCTATCCTAATCTGTGTCCTCCACATCTTCCTATCTAAGGCCATGTCTTCAGTAAGTTATAACTGCTCCATGTAAAGTCTAATCACCTCCCTATACTTCTCCGGCCTACCTCTACGCCGCCTGAAACTATTCATAACCAACCTCTCAAACCTCCGAACTGGGGCATATGTGCCCCTCCTTATCGCATGCCCAAACCATCTCAACCTCACTTCCCGCATCTTGTCTTCCACCGAAGCCACTCCCACCTTCTCCCGAATAATCTCATTTCTAACCCTATCTCCCCTAGTAAGTCCACACATCCAACGCAACATCCTCATTTTCGCCTCCTTCAACTTTTGAATGTGTGAGTTCTTGACTGGCCAACACTCCGCTCCATACAGCATGGCTGGTCGGACTGTCACTCTGTAGAACTTGCCTTTAAGCTTAGGAGGCACCTTCTTGACACACAAAACTCCAGAGGCGAGCCTCCATTTCATCCACCCAGCCCCAATACGGTGTGTGACATCCTCGTCAATCTCTCCATTCCCCCGGATCATAGACCCAAGATACTTAAAACTATCTCTCTTTCGAATAGCCTGTGAATCCAGCTTCACTACCACATCGCTCTCATACTTATACGGACTGTCAAATAAGTTCTAATTCATCAATGTTTTATACGGACTGTCAAATAAGTTCTAATTCAACAATGTTTCATATAGAATTTTTTAAAAAAAAAAAACTTCTGTACAATGGTAGTATCGACGTCAGCTTGAGCACACCTCGTATACCACAAAATACTTGCTTCCTTCCACCAACAGAGGTCCAAGGATTAAATGAAATGAAATTACCTAGTTTTTTAGTCTCTGCTAGAAATTGAACCTTAGTCTACAAGGTTTTCATCCACTTCATTAACCACTAAGTCACACCCTTGGATGGGCAATTCTTGCATTTATATTTATGATCATGTACTAATCATAGGTGTACTTGGCACATCTCTTAATCATAGGTGTACTTGGCACATCTCCTAGAGATTCATAAATAAAAAGAACAAGGGACCTTCACATAAGTTCTAATCATAGGTGTACTTGGCATATCTCTTAGAGATTCATAAACAAAAAGAACAAGGGACCCTCTTCCACATGCTACACTCTTGCAAATAAAGCTCTCATGAATATGATTATGTGCTGATGAGTCCTATGTTGCTCGGACTCATCTAAAATATCAACGGGTGCGTGTCGGATTCTCCAAAAGCAGTATATTTTTGGAGAATCCAACACAGGTGCGGCATAGAAAGTGAAGAGTCCGCGCAACTTAACTCATGACTTATGGATTTTATCATAGATGTACTTGGCACCATAAACAATAAGACTGAGGGACCTTCTTATACCAACTATTACCACTCTTGCAAAAGAAGTACACTAAAGAACTAAATGGAAAAACAATCGGCTGCGTCTGGCGACTTTTCTGCCGCCGGAGTGCGCTAGGGTGCTCTGACTGCTCCGGTACTGAAAATGCCTCGCGGACGACCACGAAAAGACGAAAAACATGGCCAAACGAAGAATCAACATCAGGTAAAACCTCTCCGGGGTCGGCTCCTTCGGGACCCTCTTCGGTGGGACTTGCAAATACGAACCAATCCACGAGATTGACAGCGGAGAAAGTGACACCTCTGACGAACATAGTTGTCCAAGCCAAAAACCCCATCGTAGCTGGTGGATCCAACAAAGGAGCTGTTGAGGAAGAGATGGATAACCCTAAGCCTATGCAAAAGACGAACATAGCCGAGCCAGATTTGGGGAAAGAGAACCTGGGTGCCCAGAGAAAGCTTGAACTACGACCTGTGCAACAGAAAACCAACTGGGCGAATCTATTCAAAGGAAACAAACTTGTTGCACGAGGTATGACTCTAGATTACATAGCTCCAATATTGGTAGAGGGTAAACGAGTGATTCGACAACAGCAAGAGGAATTGCGAGAGGAAACAGAGAAGTGGAAACGTGCTATCATCCTATATGTTGTGGGTGAATCTCCCTTCATTGGAGTAGTGGAAAGATTGAGTGCTTCCCAGTGGAACTTCATCACAAAGCCTAAGGTATACTACCATAATGACGATTAATTTGTCGTCCACTTTGCTAGTGTAGAAGATAGAGATGCAGTATTGATGTCAGGACCCTGTACGCTTAACAATAGGCCCCTTATTATCAAGCCTTGGTCAGCTGAATTCAACCTCAATGAGGAAGTATTGCGAATAATTCCACTATGGGTAAAACTACCCAATTTACCATTGAATTGTTGGGGCATGAAGACACTCAGTAGAATTGGTAGTGGGTTGGGCACCCCACTATTTGCAGATGAATGTACTACTAGTATGGATCGCATATCATATACTCGCATCTTGGTAGAAATGGATGTTACAAGGAATTACCTTCTAGTATCAAAGTCCAGGATCCTATGGGAAAGATGTTCACTCAGCTGATTGAAAACGATTGGAAACCGGCTTACTGTCACACTTGTTTGATAGTGGGTCATACATGTCCATCAGGCCAGGAACATGAACAGAAGGGATATCAACAGGGGCAAAAACAGGCAAAAAAGCAGGAAAACACCCAGCAGCAACAAGTCAAACAGGGTGATCCTCAGAAACATACCAAACCTAAGTCCATTAAGCCTGTGTGGTTACAAAAAGCTCTTGTCGATGGGCCACCTATTGTACATGAGGTTGGGGATACAGGGGAAATAGAGCAACACAAGCAAAGACTACAGGAGGAGAACTGGCAAACAGCAAAAGGTAAATCTGCTGGTAAAGGAGGACATGCTCCTGCGCCCAAGAATGTGACCAAAGTGAATGGATTTGGGCTCTTGACGGCTAGTCAAGGAAACACATATGAAGAGGGACAAACAAGCTTGGACATGGGAAGCAGAATTACAATGGGGCTTAACGCATGCCAACGGAAAGAACAGCACTGCTGATGTGTACCGGATGTACTTGGCTGCTGGTATATATTACATATGGCAGGGACGCAACTTGAGGGTCTTTCAAAAAAGAACACGGCCTGTTGATGAAATCGTGAAGCTCATTGTGCAAGAGGTGTATTTCCGGGGCAACTTGCGACCTCGTCTGGCAAAAAATCTCTGTGATCTGAACTTTTATCCTAGCTAGAGGTGTTTGTAATGAGGAAGGAGTAGAATAGTGATGCTGAGTCTTAACCACTGGGGCATGTTTGTCCAGTGGTAAGATCATTGTTTTTTTGTGTGCTGTACAACTCTCAGTTTGGTAAATAAAATAAAATCCCTTTAATTACCAAAAAAAAAAAAAAAAAAAATGGAAGTCTTTAACAGTCAGTTCACTCATTCATGAAAGATGATTACTGTCCCAAGAGTGTCTTCAAATACAATTAATATCTTCAAAACATCTAACACAAATGTACACAATAATCCTGAGATTTCATGCTACAGAAAAGCTTTATAAACACACCTCTTAAGCCAATAAACACACTTAAACTACATTTCATCAGTCCAGTAGTGAACAAAAATGTGGGTCACTGTCAACTATGCATTCAAGTATACTAAATGAAATTTAAATAATAACGAAAAGAGAGATAAAAACCTCATGCTCTCCAAGGCAACCTTCTGAAGTCCGGGATCTGCATCCTGAACCCTTTCCACATACAGTTCCAATTGCTGCTTCAAAGCCAAATCTTCTTCGGACTAAACACAATATCATAAAACACAATAAATAAATAAGACACAAAGATACACAGGCTACTAATTGAAGTATTGGGTTTTGTTTCAACCAATTTTGCTTCTCCCAGGTTCTATTAAACTAACATGACTATCTAAAATAAGAAATATTACTCCCCCAGTTCTGAAAAAGTATGCGGAGAGTCAATTTTTGTCAAACATTGTTCCTTCAACTTTTCATACAAGTGGCATTAGCACTGTTCACGTAGTTTCTTCATTCTTGTTCTTTGATTATGGTTTATCACTTGTGTGTGTTTTTGCTTCGGTTATCGCATTATTTTGTTGTCATCACTGTTCTCCATTTCACATTATTTCATTGATGTTACTGCTCTCATTTCTATATTCCTTCTTTCAAACAGCTTGGAAATGCTTTATTTTAAGCCGAGGGTCTATCAAAAACAACCTCTCTATCCCTATGAAGTAGAGATAAGGTTTGCTTACATTCTACTCTCCCCAAACCCCACTTGTTGCTACTGCTCTTATTTCTGTATTTCCTTTTTCAAACTGTTTGGAAACACTTTATTTTTAAGTCGAGTGTCTATCGGAAACAGATTTTCTATCTCTACGAAGTAGGGATAAGGTCTTCTTACATTCTACTCTCCCATTTGTTGCTACTATTATTTCTGTATTTTCTTTTTCAAACTACTTGGAAATGCTTTACTTTAGCCAAGGGTCTATCAAAAACAACCTCTCTATCTCTGTGAGGTAGGGTAAAGTCTGCTTACATTCTACTCTGCCTAGACCCCACTTGTTGTTACTACTCTTATTTTTGAATTTCATTTTTCAAATTGTTTCGAAATGCTTCATTTTAAGCCCGAGGGTCTATCAGAAACAACCTCTCTACCTCAACGAGGTACGGATAAGGTCTGCTTACATTCTACTATCCCTATGCCCCACTTGTGGCTACTACTCTTATTTTTGTATTTTCTTTTTCAAACTGCTTGGAAATGCTTTATGTTAAGCCAACGGTCCATCAAAAACAACCTCTCTACCTCCACGAGGTACGGATAAGGTATGCTTACATTGTACCCTCCCTATGCCCCACTTGTGGTTACTGCTCTTATTTATGTATTTCCTTTTCAAACTGCTTGGAAATGTTTTATTTTAAGCCGAGAGACAATACAAAACAACCTCTCTACCCTTATTAGAGTAAGATCTGGTTACATTTACTCTCCCCAGACCCCACTTATGTGATTACACTGGTATGTGGTTACTACTCTTATTTTTGCATTTCCTATTTCAAACTATTTGGAAATGTTATATCAGAAACAACCTCTCTACCTCTACTAGGTACAGCTAAGGTCCGCTTACATTCTACTCTCCCAAAACCTCACTTGTGAGATTACACTGAACATATTATTGTTGTTGTTGTTCCTTAAACTTTTTCGAAAACTAATACAGCAAAAACTAAGTACTTATAAACATTCTAACCTCACTAATTTGTATAATTATTCTATCAAATAGTTATGCAAAATAGTTTGCATAACTATTCCTTACAAGGTAGGGGTAAGG
Source organism: Capsicum rhomboideum (assembly GCA_031232105.1). Lineage (NCBI taxonomy): Eukaryota > Viridiplantae > Streptophyta > Magnoliopsida > Solanales > Solanaceae > Capsicum > Capsicum rhomboideum. The sequence goes on along the minus strand of CP124710.1, from coordinate 4,246,082 downwards.
TCCGCTTACATTCTACTCTCTCCGGACCCCACTAGTACTTGCGAGATTACACTGAGTATGTTGTTGTATATGTTGTTATGTTGTTCCTTAAATTTCGCATAAACTAAATACAGCTAAAAACTAAGCATAAGCATTCTAAACTCACAAATTTGTACAATTAAACTGTCAAATAGTATCCAAAATAAGACATCAAGTACTAATCCTTTTTTTGATATAACCGTGGTCTCCGAGCCAGCTCGCACACAGTACTAATCCTTTTTTTAATAATCGAGGTAGCTTGTGTGTAGTACTAATCCTTTTTTTATAATAACCGTGGTGTCCGGGCCAGCTTGTGTACAATACTAATCCTTTTTTTATAATAATCGTGGTGTCCGAGCCAGCTTGTTTACGGTACTAATCCTTTTTCAAAAATTGTTCCTTAAAACTTTTTCGAAACTAATACAGCTAACACTAAGCATACTCATTCTAAACTCACAAATTTTGTATAATTAAACTATCAAATAGTTATGCAAAATAGTATGCATAACTAATCCTTACAACATAGGTGTAAGGTCTGCTTACATTCTACTCTCTCGCATATTGTTATATTGTTCCTTAACTTTCCGAAAACTAAAACAGCTAAAAACTAAGCATAAAAATTCTCAACTCACAAATTTTGTATAATTAAACTATCAAATAGTATCCAAAATAAGACATCAAGTCCTAATCCTTTTTTTTTATATAACCGTGGTCTCCAAGCCAGCTCGCACACAATACTAATCCTTTTTTTAATAATCGTGGTGTCCGAGCCAGCTTGCGTGCAGTACTAATCCTTTTTTACAAATATCCTAAAAAAAAAATTATCAGTTTCATAGTCATTGATACTTACTAGATCTTCGTCTTTCTTATCATCCTTCTTCTTTGGATCCTTTGACGGAACTTTCACCGTCGCTTCTTCTCCGGCGGGTTTTCCGGCGCCGGCACCGGTACTGTTTGGATCCGGAGTTTTTGACATTTTCGCTAAAACCCTAACCCGGGAAAAATCGAGAAGAAAATTGGATTTTTCTCTAAAGAGATGAGTAACTATTCAAAGTAAATGAGCAACAAAGAAGAAAAATGTGATGTTTAAGAGCCCTAAAGAGTGAAGAATATAAGCTTTTCTTTTTCACCAAGCAAATGCTTCTTTTTAATTTTTTTTTATTTTTTTATTTTTTTTTACTTTAGTTTTATGTTTTATTACTACTAAAATAATGGCTCGTTTGGTATAAGGAATAAGGGATAACTAATTTTGGGATTAATTTTATGATGAATTTATCTTATGATTGTTTGGGATAAACGATAAAATAAAAGATATAATTTATTTCGGGATTGCCGTGTTATCTTTATCCTACATTGAGGGTAAGATAACTAATCTTGGGATAGCGAATCCCGGGATAACTTGTTTTCAACCAAACGACTTCTAAATGGACTCTTGACATTTGGTCTTAACTGATAAATAAACACTAATTTATTTTGTGTCTTATGGGCATTCGACGTAAGCATAAATTCTGGAATTGTTTAGATAATCATTTTGTAAGTTGGAGTGTTCAACTGACACCGTGAAAACAAATTAAGCGTTTATTTGCCAATTGAGGCCAAGTTTAAGTGTATATGTATTTTACTCTTTTTTTTCTATGCGTTTTATGGAAAACTAGAGAGGTGATTAGACAGGATATGACGCTGTTTCACCTTAATGAGTACATGACGGTAGAGAGGAAGGTGTTGTCGCACTTTGTGTGGTAGAGGTAGGGGCTAGCCTCTTTCCGTTTCTCATTATTAATAATACTCCCTCCGTTCAGATTTACTTGTGACTATTTTCCTAATTTGATTTTGATTTTTACTTGTCATTTTTTACAAATTAAGACAAAAAAATAATAATTTATATTATGTTTTACCCTTAGCATTAATTACTTATTTCCAAATCATTTTTAAATACACATTACTAAACATCAATTAATAGGGTAATATAGTAAAATTACTATACCAATCATTATTTTCTTAATAGATGCACCAAGTCAAAATGTGACGAGTAAATCCGAAGGGAGGAAGTATTATTTAGTAATCGCACAACTTCTTTTCTTTAATGTGCATTACTATCGGTTGCTTCATTTATCTTGTATCATGTTATTTTGTGGTCATATTTGTGCTTTCATGCTTCGAGATGTTTTTTTTTTTTCAAGTCGAGGGTTATCGGAAACAACTTCTCTATCTATTTCAAAAAGATAGGGATAAGATTTGTGTTCATTTTATCCTCTCCAACCCGTACTTTTGGTTCATATTATTGTTCTTGTACATTCTATAGAGATTTTCGTTTTTACTTATATACACCAATTAGTATAGAAATTTTAAACTTTCAAATCACTCAAAAATATTAATCAATAACTCTTTATAAAAAGTATACACTGATTGAGTAAACAAAAATTTAAACTTTCAAATCATCTAAAAATGTTTATTGGTAACTTTTTACAAAGTGTTGAGCTTGTAAAAGATTTTTTGTTGCAACAATTAAATATGATTTGATGTTGTAAACTTATTTATAATATCAATATGTATTAGTCATACTTTCTTTTTTCATATAACGATGGCATCTCCAAAGAAATCTCCCTAACATTTTTTTTACCGATTTTGATACTGTATAACATATTACTTAGCTCATTTTGACTCCAATCTACCTTAGTCATGGTAACTTAATTTTGAATAGAATTGAACGATAACCCAATTATTAATCCTTTCTCTTTTGCTTCATCCAAAACACTCACTTGCCACCCTAGTGAAAATATACCACATAAAAGATGTGAGTTACTGTCTCCCTTCTCATTTCCTTTTACAAAGGGAACGTTACAAGAAACAAGAAATTAGATTAGTTGTTTACTTTTTCCAGTCGGTATACAGGCGGAATTCATTGGCAGCCTCCTAAGTCAAAATGACACGAGGCCTTACTACGAGTGTATAATGTACAAGGCATACTTGAGGTGTCTGAGTGAAAAGTGGTGCCAACTTTAGGGGGATGATGATGGGTTCCGCCCGGTATATATATATATGGATTATACACTGATTATACATATATTCTATATAAACTATATGTATATTATATATTCACTAACTATTTTTAATTTAAGCGATTGGATGAATGATTATTTACGCTAATTTTTCTTTCTCCTCCGCTAATCCCCCGATGTAATCGAGAAAAAGAAAAGGTCATGGGCTGAATAAGAACTAGGCCCATGACAGTCCATTTACAATTTGTAGATCAGTTATGGTCTAGAGCATCTTTTACAAAAGTAGCCATTGGATAGAGAAGTATAGGCTTTAAATTGGGCTATTCTTAGGCCCAATTGTTTCTCTGCATGACCAATAAAGTTTGCCAACTCTCAAAACCTTTCAATTATTAAGCTTAATAATTATATGAATGATCACTTAATTTTGAAGTGAATTTACAAACGATCACTAAATTTCTATTTTACTATAGTAAAATTATTAAATTATTTTAAATAAGATTTATCCAACCTTTGTATAATGTATAACAACAACAACAACAACATACCCAGTGTATTCCCATCAGGTGGGGTCTGGAGAGGGTAAAGTGTACGCAGACCATACCACTACCTCAGATGAAGTAGAGATGCTGTTTTCGATAGACCTCCGGCTCTTTGTATAATATATAATTAATTGAAATCATACTTTATATAAAGTAACATGAGAAACTCCTATAATCTTTAGTTCTAAATGGGATATTTGCCAATAATAAGAATAATTTTGATATATATGCTATGTCTAGTTTATGTGCCAAATATATTCTTTTATTTATTAAAAATGTGTGCATAGTCAAATATGAGTACATGCAATGAAGGAGGAGTTGGATGATATTTCTTCATTCTTAAAAGAGATTTCAGATTCGAACTATGATAATGAAACAAATTAGAGGTGTCAAATAAGGGGAGGGATGATTGTGCTGAATTTGAACAGATCAAAATGGATTGAGTTAATAAATCTACAGATCAAATTAGTTACTTAGCTTGAGCTGAAACAAACTTAGTTAAAATAGGTTAAACATTGAGTCAATAATCCAACCCGTCCATCTTTTTACCAAGTTTAATTTTTTTCTTTATTTTTTTTATAATTTATTTAATTATCAAATAATTTTCCTCCTTTATTATGACTTTATATATAACAACCTACTCAGCATAACTTTATAAGTTAGGTCTGAGTTATTATGACTTTATTTAGCATATCAAATTTAAAAGTTAAAATATTCTGATAAAGCTTTCCATGACTTGATTTGAACTACATATTAAACTTAACTTTTGAATAAATTAAATTAAACGGATCAAAATAAGTTATAACAATAACATATTCAGTGTAATTTCATAAGTGGGGTCTAGGGAGGATAGAGTGTACACAAATCTTATCCTGCCTCGTGGAGATAAATTGGTAAAGAGACTGTTTTCAAAAAATCTTCGTTTAAAGTGAAACAAATCAAAGTGTTTACGAAAAAAAATACGACAATGAAAAAACAATTAATCAGGAAAACAATACATAACATTCAGAGAAAAGAAACAATAATAATAATCAAAATAATATGGTATCTCAAAAAAAAAAAAATACATGTATATAATACTACAACAAACACAGTATTCCCAGATGATACGGGTGGGACAAGCTCCACAAGTACACGACCTTTCACACGAAGCCAAGCTCGGGAGTTACAAAAACTCCAAGCCTTGTTCATGCAAATGGCCGTGTGTGAGTTGGTCATTGAGGCCCCAAAGGATCTAAATGTTTTAAGTGTGAAGTGGGACCTTGGAGTGTAATAAACTTACACTCCAAGGGGGCGGCAGCCTAGAGAAGGGCAAACTAGTCTTTTTGGCTTCATTTTACCTTGTAATATAAATAGAACACATTAGGGTTATTTTGAGTAGTTCTTCCATTTTGATATTTGAATCACAAGACTTGTAACACTTAGGGTTCTCTCTCTCTCTCAAAACAGTCCACAAAGAAGAGGGATACTTGTGTTGTATCTTGGCTAGAAACAAGGATCTTGAGGTCATTGAGTTCCTCTTGGTCTAAGTAAGAACTTGGTGTTTATATTCAATAGTCTTAGGGTCCTTTCTTGATGTTAGGGTTCTTAGTCTCTTGAATATTATATGTCAAGTTATCTATCTTTTTATTATCTTGTTGTTGTTGTCTTTGAGATCTTGAAGTCTAGTGAAGCCGTGTGGGGCTCTTTCGATTCACTAGCATTGTGTTCAACTTGTTAAATCTTGTGTTTGTTGGATTCTCTTGTTGTTGGTTGGCTGGATTTCGTGGCTGGTTGCTGCATATTGTGTGTTGTGGACTTGATCTTGTATCACCAGACTCCCATCAATCCCAACTCCGCCGAAAAGTAAATTAAATCCATGATCTACACACCATCCTATCTAAAAAGTCATGTCCACGGTAAGCTGAAGTTCACGTTCCTTGTTGGGTTGGTCCCGGACTAGAAAGTTTCGATGGTTTCAACGTTGTTGGACATATTGATACTTCCAATGGTACGCTGTTTCTTTGTTGTGGCTCATATTTTTCCTCTACGTGGAGTCAAGATTTGAAGTTTATAATTCTATATTTTAGGATAACAACATCGCATGATAATAATTAAGTTCTTAATATGGATATACAAGACTTGAAATAAAGTTCGTATTGGATTTGATCAAACCGGTACATCAGCTTCTAGCTTCATCACTAAGTATTAATAGGAGGAGATTTTTTGTAGCCATTATAATTAGCGAAAAATGATACAATGTATCAAAATGTCTTTGAACTTGTGGGCTTAAAATATCATGAGCGATAGCAAAATCAAGTCGTCGTCTATAGACGAAGGACCAAGGCCTATGCTACAACAAGAAAAAGATAGGTTGAGGTTATGCAGTCACTTAGACATACTATACAAAGAAAAAAACGTCGATAGCGAGTGACATCAGCTATATATATATGAGTTTCCTCTTTGCTTGGCTTGTTGTCATGTTAAAGAAAAGTTTAAAACCTTATAGAGAATGAAGAGGGGTCAATTATAGAAAGTAATTATATTTTTCTTGAATACTAAAGACACATAAATTAAAATATAGAGGGAATAAATTATACCTTGTGTCAAGATGATTCACTGATTCATATATATAACTAAAAGAATCTGTTTTTTTCCCTTATTTGTATCAATGATGAAGTTAAAATTTTCACTAAAGAAATTTAAAATATAAAAAAATTCAATAAACACACTAAAAAGTCGAAAGAACTCAATATCTACTATAATTTTTTTTTTATACTATATATACAATATAATTTTTCGATAAAAAATGTCTAAATAAATCCTCTGTGCCCCTAGCTCCGTCCCTTGGCAATATTAGGAGCTTACTTGTAGCTACCTTTTCCTTTCTATCCATATATCTATGGTCCCCATTTTTCTTCTTTTCAGTTCTTTCATGGTCATTGGTCAGTCATTCATCCCAAAAGATAGTTTGTTCTATCATTTCAACCAGTCCCCTTTTTGTTTACCATGCAAATTTGACAGTAATCGTGTTCATGGTTCGATTTGGGTCGATATTCCTTTAAAAAGAAATTAACTTAATTAAGTTGATTTTTTTATTGCCTTGATTCTTGTCGCTTTTGTCAGTTTTTTCTTGGATTATTAATTTTTTATTGGTTTTTATATAAAATATGAGGCAATGTACTTTCAATACATAGTTGGCCGGAGTGCTTACTTGTCCTCTGAGGTCAAGTTTGAGTGTCTATTTATATATTATGCCTATTAAAAACTTCCTTTATATCAAAGGAATTTTAAAACTTAGATGTATATACAAAAAGTTTACTTATATCTATTAACACAATAATATAATTTGTTGACGAAAGAGATTTAATTGAACCCCATTAATAAGCTTAACTCTGCCCATGATGTTGTCGACACCAAAGCCACTCTAATGTTGAGTAGGAGTTCATACATGTCATATATTTATTGATTAATTAGCTAGTATACTTATTCAATACGGGTAAGTCTCAGGTGACGAGTCTTGAAATGAAAAAAATCACGTATTCGAAATTTCGAACGAAACCTATAAACTTTTGTTTAGATGTTGTATTCCTATTAGAAAATTCATTAAGTATGTACAAATATTTAATTGAGAATTTAATAACGTAACTATGACGACCGTGAGTTCAATGGTAAATTAAGAATCCACAAACTCTAAAGTTTGATTCCCCTCTATATAGAAAACTCTTTTCCTTTTAATGAACCTTATGCAACACAAATATTCGAGACCCTAAAATGAGTATCAGACCTCGAACCAAAACAAAGAAATTAAAGTTTGCAATAAGCTCTTGCCACTATTAGGTTATTATCAAATTGATGACAAAATAGTGACAAAAAATGACCAGTACTCCATTATTCATGTGCATGTTAAACTGCAACCCCCTTGTAAAGTTCAATCATTGTTCTTGCCCTAACAAGACACAACAAACAAAAGAGTACATATCCAGAGGCGAAGCCAGAATTTTAATTAAGGGGATTCAATATTTGAAGAAAAATTAGCGGAAGCGACTCAACACCTATTATATATACATAAAAAATAATTTTAATCATATATAAATAATATATTTTTCCGTCGAAGAGGGTTCGGATGAACCCCTAGTCAAAGACTGGCTCCGCCACTGTACATATCAAACCTAACAAAAGAGTACTAATATAACTTTTACCAATGATGGAGAAAAAACACTTGCCCCATATATATTATAGAAAAAATTGTGGTTGGAAGCGCTTATCTTTTTAATAGATCTTATCCGGCACAAATATTTGAGATTAATTAAGACCCTAAAACGAGATCACACCTCAAATCAAAATAATGATGAATAACTAAATGACTCAAATATAAGTTATATTTAAAACATTTCTTACCATTATATTAAAAACAATTTTATATCAAAGGAATTTTAAAACTTTATGTATGTCTAGAAGTTTGTTTTTATCTATTAACACAATTAAACCCCATTATTAAGCTTAACTCTGCCAATGATGTTGTCTACCAGAGCCACTCTAATCACCACACCAAAAAAATCTTTAGCGACAATTAGTTAACGATAATAGTTAATTGCTGCTAAATTATATTTTTAGAGGCAATTATAGTGACAATTACATTTTAGCACTTTTTTGTGAATGCCCTAAAGCCTATAGTGACATCGGATCCAGTGACAATAACTAATGCAGGTAATTAAAAGCATTAGTACTCTTTGTTATAATGGGTAAACAACATAAATCCCGACAGTTTGGTGCCTAATTACAAAAAATCCGACATTTTGCATATTTACAGAAAATCTCATTTTTTGGCCTGTTGAGATACATAATTTGTTTTCGATACATTCGTTGAGATACATAATTACCCACACTCTAATCATTCAAAGATACATAGTATATGTATCTTTTAAACAAAACTCACACTGAAATACACAGAGATACATAATTTGTTCCCGATACATTCTATTGAGATACATAATTGATAGTTGGGATTTTTGTAATTATTTGTAAGGGTGGAGATTTGTGTAAATATGATAAGTTAAGATGTGTATTTATGTTATTTTTCCTTGTTAAAATGCATGTTTATTGCCGCTAAAAGCCTTTTTTTATTGTAGTAAATGTTGAGCGAAATTCACACATTTCATGTATTTATTAATTTGATATAAATACTTAATACGAGTTACAGATTTCGAGTCTAGAATGAAAAAAGTCGTGGTCGAAATTAAAGCAAGGGTGAAGGGAGGGTATTATTAATGTTGGGTTTTGACTTTTGATGAATCCAATAATTTTTGTTTAGTCATTGTATTCATATTAGGAAGTTCATTAAATATGTATAAATATTTAATTGAGAACTCAATGACTATGAGAACTATGAGTTCAGTGATAAGTTCAGAATCCATAAACTTTAAATTATGATTCCGTCTCTAGTAGAAAAGACTTTTTCTTTTTAACAAACCTTATGCAACAGAACTCGCACCAAAACAAAAAATGTTTACAATAAGCTCTTGTCATTATTTGGTATTTTGGTTATCAAATTGATGACAAAATAGTAGTGACCAAAAAATGTGCATGTCTATATATGTGCAAGTGCAACCCCCTTGTTAAGTTCAATCATTGTTCTTGCCCCAACAAAGACACAAGAACAAAAGAGTACAACAAAACTAAGAAATTACTAACTAGAAAACCAATGATGGGGATAAAAGACCTGCACTATATATGTTAGAAAAATCATGATAGGAAGCGCTTATCTTTTTAATGGACCTTATCAGACGCAAATTGAGATTAATCGAGACCCTAAAACGAGATCACACCTCAAATCGAAACAAAAAAGTTTGCGATAATAAGCTCTCCCATTATAATTAGAATCTCAATTTGGTGACAAAAAATGACTACTCCATGCATGTGCAACCCCTTGTTAAGTTTTCAATCGTTTTTTTTTTTTAGGTTTTCATTCGGTGTTTGATATTCGTATTAACTCTCAACTAAATCTAAATTCGTACAAAAAGTCTCGCATTGAGGAGTAATGTGCTCCCTAACAAAAACGACTCTATATCTAGGAACTCGAGAAACTCGAACTCGAGACTTCTGATTAAGGATAAAAAAGAGTACCTATCTCTCCACCACAACCCTTGTCGGTCAAGTAATTGAATCATTGTTCTTGCCAACAGGACACAATAACAAAAGAGTACAACAAACCTAAGAAACTACTAACTACTAAAGACCAACTTGCACTATATATGACATTTTATTTTCTTTCATGTAGATGATTTTGAGTTCATATCCATACACATCAAGTGCAAGAAATATCGTCGAATTTAAGGATTTTCTTCAAGAAAACCCCAAGAAATTTTCACCTTGAAATTATTATAAAATCAAGTTGGAGGTATTTTTGTAATCCCTTGACGTTGCAATTCATTCAACACACTGTCAATTGATGGAGGTTTCAGTCCTATGGGAAGTGGCATTTGTGGCTTTGATAAAACATCTTCAATAGCTGCATCTATGCTCTCTTTTGACTGAAAGTAACAATATCAAGATAATAGTCAGGAAATATGGAAATTCAGTTTGTCGAAAAATCACATTGTATATATAAAGTTATTTTTAAAAAAATATTTGTATAGTAGATGATGAACTCCCTTGGTGCAAAATTTGGCTCAGCCACTAGGCCGATAAATTAGAAAAGAAGGAAAGACTTTAAAAACTTGTCATCAATAAAAAACAAGCCATAGCAGGGGCGGAGCTAGAAGTCTAAATAGAGGTTCGATCGAATCTAATAGATTTTGCTTAAACGGTATATTTGTTTTAAGAAAATTCATTAAGTACATATAAATATTAAATTTAGGACCTAGGGTTTGTTTGGCATGGAGGAAAATATTTTTCAGATTTTTTTTTTTACAATTTTCCATGTTCGATTCGTTAAAATTTTTGAAAAACATTTTCTCTAGAAAAACATCTGCTTAAAAATGAAGAAAATGACTTCAACGTAACGCTGAAAATAGGGAAAACAAGTTCTCCAAGTGATCACAATCCACATTGATTTTGTTCACCTCACCCACCCGGGCCCATCCCCACTACTATCATCTATAGTATTTGTCTAGATGCATTTAAAATTATATTTTTTGCTTACATACCGAACATAAGAAAATAATTAAGATCCACCTGTTTTTCTATAAAATATTTTCCAAGAAAACATCTTCCTTCATATCAAACACACCCCTAATTAATAACGTATACTTGAAATCATCATTTTAAAATTCAAAATTCTAACTCTGCCTCTAAACATAGATATTTTTATAGCGATAAATCATGTACTAATAATTATAATTCTTAGAGAAAGACAAAGAAGACTCACAGGATGCAAATCAGAGGCAAGTTTTGGTGGTGCTTGTCCTGATGCAATGGGTGGTGGAATGCCTGGGACCATAAGAGGTGCTGCAAATCTCTGCAAACCGGAGCCACATGGATGCAAGGGGTTCATCTTTAGCGAAATATTATTTTATATATTTAAGATTAAAATTATTTTTTATGTATATATAATAAATATTGATTTTCTTAATTTCTTCGTTTATTTTTATATATATATATTTTAAAATTTTTAAATAAAAATAGTGATTTCACCATTGAAACAAATAATTTTTATATTATTAAATCATCTTTATTTATTATAAACATAGATGGATTTAAGTTATTATAAATGTTATATTTTAAGAAAATTTATGTATATTTCTTTTGAGTGAGCTGAAAATGTAAACTTTAATTTTTCAACTGACTGTATATATAACTTTAAGGGCATGTCTGGCCATCAATATATTATTCAGGTTGATTAATTTGGACATGCAATTTAAATTTCAAAGATCGTATTTTTTTTTTCATACCCCACAATCTGTAAAAATTATTATCAAAACTTCTTCAACTCTTATACAATCTTTCCAAATGACCAAATTATAATTCATAAATAACATATAAAAATATCCTAAGATTCGGCATTAATAGATCACATATCTACATGTTCCTTGTATAAACAAATGTTATTACAAATTTTTAAATATATAAAATTTTATAATAATTCATTGATCCAATAAATAAATAACAATAATAATAATAACTAGTTATTCTTTAATATAATCCTTCTACGGGTACGTAGAATCTCATTCATAGAGCATAGGTCTTTATTTTACAAATTTAAAATTATGTTTTTTTGGGCAAAATATACACTTATTGGTTAAGTTTTATTTTTTATTAATTTTAAAAAATAAAAACTTGAAACTGAAATCCTACTTTTAAAAGAATTTGATTTTAAGTTAAAATTATATTCAAATAGCATTAAAAAAACGCTAATTTTGATTCGAAAGTTTAAATTTAAACTCTAAATTGCACGGTCAAATGCCTACTAAATAGTAGCACGAGATAAAAATTAATAAAACTTGATAAAGTAGTTACCGTAGGTGGTATTGGTGCAGGAAAGCAGGGAGTGCCTGGTGCGAGAGAATTTGATACCTGCAATAAATATTTCAATTTATGCTACGGTATTTGACTGAGCATAATAAAATTTAATAAATAATTTTAAAAAAAATGTATTCTAAAATAAATTATAATTTTTTTGGAATGTATATTAACCACACAAATATATATATATTTGGAATCCTATGGAAAAACTGTACTAAACAAGATTGACGTGACGAACTCGACTGAAAAAATATTAACAAGGGAATCAATCCCCGACCATTCCTATGGAATATTATCTGTTACATCAAATTAACCATCACATAAATATTATATTATATTTATGATGATAAAATTTTGAAAATAATATAATCATGCAAATGTTAAATATGTTATATAATAACAAACTCCCAAGATTCTCATTTCTTAACTTAAAACTTTGTGTCGAATCAAATTATAGCACAAGTAGAGAACAAAAAAATAAAACTCACCCCTTGATAATGTGGATGCCAAAAAGAATTATTTACATGTGGATGCCCCCAAACATGTAAGGGTCTAATATGATGAGCCATGGGTGGAAAACCCATGGTTGGTGGTGGTGCAGGCCATGGGTTCATCATAATTCTCTTTCCTCCGCCTCCGACCGCGGCGGCTCCACCGTACATTTGCTTCCTTTGGCTCCAGCTTGCCGCCACAGCTTCCCTTGCTAACAAATGTTTCCGATGGGCTCGAAATTTCTGTACATATATAATAAGGATTTGAGCTATACATCGAAAGTGTAAATAATTTTTATGCCTTTAATATATTTTAAATTATTAATTATTATGATTTTAACACTTTTTATAAAGTTTCTAAATATGTATATTTTATTTTGAAAAATTTAATGATTCTTCGTTCAACACATGTGGTCAAAATTAAGAAGTTTGAATGTAGCTATCATATAAGTTAGGAATGATCGAGGGAGTAAATCCATATTCAAAACTCGAACTCGAAATTTCTGATTAAGATGAAATCTTACTTGAAGATGGCTAGCAATGTTATGTCGAGTGAGACCATCAGTAGCCATAAGCTCTAAAATTCTTGATGGGACTGCTTTGTCTACACCTAATTTCTCCACTGCTTTTACAAATTTCTTGTGTAGCTCTGGAGTCCAATCCACCTTCACACAATTCAAGAAATTAAATAACAATAATATCATATTCAATGTAATCTCATAAGTGAGGTATGAGAATGGTGGTGTCCTTGTGAAGATAGAGAAATCGTTTCGAATAGACTCTCACATAATAAAATCAAGTATGAAAAGGATAATATAGTAGTGAATCAGTCATGCTGAACATAATGGAGAAGAGAAACAGTATGAACAACACATAATTATATTCAAAAAATTAAACTTCCATTTTTTTAATTTAAAAAATCATTATATTGTCAATGTAAATAACTTAAATTCTTCGGAGAAATCGACGATAACTAGTGATGGGTAGTTTCCAGATGAGTTTAAGTTATACTCCGTCACTATATATAGATAATTTTTTACAATAAGATCGATCAAGTCTCTCAAAGAATATCGACAAGTAAATCTTCTTATTAAGCTAGAAACAAGACAAAATACCTGCTACAATAGCTAATCAAGTCAGTCAAAGGATATCGATGACAAGTAATTAAACTAACCTCCGTAACATGTGACATTTGTAATCTTAAAAGTAAGAAAAATTACCTATTCCTAGAACAGATAGATGTTACTTAATAATGCAAAAATTTCATACACGCTACGATGTATATAACTTAAATTCTTACATGAAAACATTGAATTCCAAAGTATGAATATGATATTTTTGAATTATCTTCTCCTCAAAAAATTTTAAAAAAAAGTTACCTTCACTTTCTTCTTCCCTTCATGATGATTCTTGATTTGCCCAGATGATTTCTTGGATTTATCATTTTCCTTTGACTTTGCTTTCACATTTACATTAGTAGTTGTATTATTCTTACTAATATCAGATTCTTCAGAGCTACTAACTGTGAATTCAGCAAGAATTTCCAAATCTGGCAGCAAATCTCCATCGTTGATTCCATCAAAAAATTCATCGAAACCGATGGTTTCGATTAAATTCCCATCGGGAAAATCTTGGAATAAATCATAATTCTCCCTTTCATTTTTGTAGCTCAATGGGGCAGATACAACAAGCATTATCCCAATATACTACAAGTAATTAAACTCGAAAGATTAGTAATCTTGAAAATAAGATAGATTATCTGCTACTAACAAACAATCAGGTCACTCAAAGAATATCAATAGTTAAGCGTGCGTCCTTAAAATATACGAGATTGTAATCTTGAAAATAAGAAGGGTTACCTGTTATAATGGGTAATTAGGTGACTCGAAAGCTATTGATGAAACTTGTAATCTTGAAAATAAGACAAATTATTTGCTATAACAGGTAATGAAGTCACTCTCAAGGATATCAATAGGTAAGCTTCCTTAAAGTCCGAAATTTATAATCTGCTACGATTACTCAAAGAATATCAACGGATAAACCTCCTTAAAATATGAGATTTATAACTTATGTTGTAAGAGTATGTAAAACAACAATATAGGATGCAGAAATAATTGGAGACACCAAAAGAATTGAAGTTTTGGATTGGAACTAAGTAGAAGAATTTTGTTTTTTGGGGGTTGGATTGAAACTCTTTCTTGTTTCATTTTGTTGTTGTTGGAATAATGCAAGTTATAATGGAAGTTTGGAGGGTTCAAAGATTTGATTTCCACCACAACTTGTATAGAGTGTGTGTGTGTCTGATTTGTGTTTTTTTTGTCTTTGTTTGCTTGTTCTTGAATTATTAAAGGGCTTGTGGATGGCCTTTTTTTGAACATAGAAAAAATCTAGTATTACAAGAGCTAGTGAGCTGTTTTATGAGTAGCTTTTGTTTTTTTGTTCATTTGATTGAGATGATAAGAAGAAAGTAAAAGTAAATATATAATAATAATAATAATAATTAAATTTATAATTAAATATTTATAGTTATTAAATAAATTTTTTAAATGTATACTTAGATAGTTTGGACAAAAGCGAAATTTTTTATTATGCATGAACAGGGGCGGATGTATGTGTTGAGGTGAGGGTGCCACGACACCCATAAGCTCGACTAAATTTTCATATATGTATATACTCCAGTAATTTTAGTATCTATGATATATAATGAAAGATTGACACCCACAAAAGAATAGTAGTTGTCAGTGACGGAGCCAGAATTTTTATTAAGGGGGTTCAAAGTGCTCATACGAACTAGCCGAAGGGGGTTCAACATCTACTATATATACATAAAAAATAATTTTCACCTTATATAAATAGTGTAATTTTTCGCCGAAGGGGGTTCGGATGAACCCCTGGATATATGCTAGCTCCGCCCCTGGTAGCCGTTGTTTAGTGGTTTGAATCCTCTCAAGGACATTTTGTTTATCTTTTTTTTTTCTTTTTTCACATTGTGCTAGTTTTCTTTTCTTGTTTCCCACTTTCCCTTTCCTAGTTTTCTTTACCTTTCCTTCTTTTTCCATTTTAATTTCCTTAATATTTTTCATTTTTATATTCTCACTCTTCTTCCAATGCAACCCATCTTTTAATTTGTTTATCTAAATTATTTCTTCATTTTTTTTTCGAAATCTCCAAATATTAATTGATTGTGATTTTAATTTTTTCCCAATTTTATTCTTTCAAGGTATATTTTATCTATTGAAATTTGTTCTTCGTTTCTTAATCTTTTAAACGAAAATAATAGGTGTAATGGTTGTTACGTTTTGTGTTGTATTAACTTCTTCATGCACTTTATTACGAGTTTTTATTTGCAAATTATTTTTTTATTTTTTGTATAAATAATTTGTAATTTTTATAATGAAAATATTTGTCTTTAATTGTAAGTTGATGAGATTCTTTATTGTTTTGGCTCTTCTTTTTCTTCTTTTCTTTTTTAAAAAAAATAAAACTCGATATAAGTTACAATTTGCTAGTTATCATGATTTAATAAGTACATTATGTTTGAACTGAACGGGTGTGATTGTGTATTCAAAAATTTTAGTTTTCTTATATATGTTCTTCTCATTTTTTTTAATAGAATTTGATCAGAAATTAAATTGAATCATATAATACTCATTTTGGTTCGATAATTATCTATTTATTATATGTCAAAAATCTTGTAAATCAACCAAAATTAACTTTTTTTCCCCTCTCTATTTCTTTCTGTTCTCAATTTTTCCGGTCCATTGCTATCTAAGTTATTTTTTTTTTTAAGCTTAATGGATGCTTTATTTATTTACTCAAATACACGTGTTTCTTTTTTACCTTTACTATTTTCATTCGCCAAAAGTCCTCAACTTTAAAGTTTATAATTTCCCAACTCGTAATTCTTTGAGTATATATTAGGTGCGTTTGATCATGAAAAACAATTTTTTTTTACTTTATTTAAAATTTTCAAAAGTTTTAAATTCGAAGTTAGAGTTGTGTTTGACTATAGTTTTTGCAACAAATATTTAGTATTTAAATAATTTTTTTTAAAAACATAAAAAAGGATTTAAGCATGCAATATAATTTAATTGAGGTTATTTTATAAAAAAAAGGATTTTTTTTTAAAAAAAAATTATAAAGTGAAAAAGGTAAAAGTGAAAACAGAGTTTTGGCTATTTTTCAAATTCAAAAACAACTTTAAGTTGTATTTAAAATTTCCATAGCCAAACACTAATTTTCAAATAAAGTGATTTTTTTTTTTAAAAAAAAAAGTGAAACAATTATGGCCAAACGGGTCCTTACTGAATTTTTCAATACAAATACAATATTCGTGTAAAAGTTACTGGGTTACCGAGAACCCCCTGAACCCGTCTCTGGTAAAATACATAAACACCTTTTAAAAGAAATTATGTGATAAACTTTAAAATAGATGACTTTTACGTGATAATTGTTTTTGTGCAACAAACTTTAAAGTTAGATGACTTTTACATAACAAAAAAAATAAAATTGTGTGATAAACTTAAAATTGAATCACCAAAAATTTATCTGAATTCATTTTCACAATCTATTTTTTCAATTCTTTAAAATTTGGACTTACCTCATTATTTTTTTCAAATAGAAAAAATAAAGAATGAATTAAAAAAAATAAAAATATATATATATATATATATATGATACAACACCGGCTCAATTTCATAGAAAGAATATACTCCCTCCATCCCATTTTAGTTGGACACATTCTATTTTATACGGTGATTAAGAAATCATAAATTGAATGATAAATTTTACTATTTTACCCTTTACCTATATTAATGATATTCATTGGGCATATGAATAGATATTGGAATTGTAATTAGTTGTAGGGGTAAAATGAAAAAAAAAATTAATTCTATTTTTATTTAGTAAGTAATCAACTAATATGAGATATTTATTTTTAGTAAGATAATCAACTAAAATAAGACGGAGGGAGTAAAGGAGTAGGGAAAATATGGAACCGGCGACTAAAATGAGCCACAATAAGTTAAAAGTGACACAAATAAGCCACTGATTTAGTTTGCAACCAAAATAGGCTACCCGAATTTTTTTTTTCCGTTTTACCATTTTTTGTTAACGTCTCGTTAACTGACGGGAACAGTGAAGAAGTCGAAAAAACGGATTAAAAAATTCCGTGTTATAAAACGGAACTAAAAGTTCCGGGGTTTGAAATAATTTATTCTTAACCCGGAACTATTTGTTCCGTGTAATTTTTTAAATTTTTTTTCCGAAAAACGGAATTATTTATTCCGGGGTATGAATAATTTTTATTTTTTTTTAATTTGTTCCGTGTAATTTTTTAAAATTTTTTTCCGTAAAACGGAATTATTTATTCCGGGGTATGAATAATTTATTTTTTTTTAAATACGGAACACGGAACAATTTGTTCCGGATTAGGTTAATTTTTTTTTAATATTCGAACATGGAATAAATTGTTCCGGGTAACTATTTTTTTTTATTTTTAATATTGGAACACGGAACAATTTGTTCCGTTTTATGTCCAAAAACCCATCATAGTCTTGTCAGAATACAGAATATAAAGGTGCAGATCTTTTTTTTTTTTAATAACACGGAATTAATAATTCCGTGTTCTGAATAAATATCTTTGAAATCCGGAGTTATTAATTCCGGGCTATTAAAAAAAATTCATTTAAAATAACCCGAAATTATTTATTCCGTTTTAAAAACCTGCTTTGTGCATTATTTTTGCAGAATTTGTCACGGATTAAATATAATGTCGGCATTGATTTGACGTTTCATAAAAACGGACTAAATAACTCCGTTTTATATTTTTATAAAAAGGTCTTAAACACTGCAGTAAACAACATTTTCATCAATATTTGTTTCTTCCTTTCAATCACACAAAATGTCTTGGGAATCAAAAGTTAGAGTTTCTTTTTTTTGGAATGGTGACATTATTTATGACGGAAACACCATACATTATAGTTGCCCCTCGAAATACAATGTTAAGTATCCAGTTAATCTTTCTTTTCAAAAATTATGTGATTCACTGTATAAAAGGATGAATTTGAATAGTGCAGATTATACATTGATTATAGTTGGAAAATATCCGACTTCAATTTTAGCACACGGGCAGGTTAATTTTGGTGAGTGGATTATTAATGATGATGATTCTTTGAGAGATTTTTTAAGCGCTCCGAATGACTTTATAGATCAAATGAAGTTAAATGTGCTTGAAGTCTATGTTCGGACTGAGCGTACGAGTCGTCGTCGGCGTTCTCCTATACCGAGTGATGTTCATCCTCAAGTTGAAAATCATAACAGTGTTGATGAAGTCCCCATAACTCAGTCATCTTATTTTCCTCACATAACTCAATACCAAAATCTTCTTACAGGCAGATATGATATTGATTTGAATGAAGATATTAATGAAAATGATAGGTAATGTCCATAAAATTTGTGTTATGTCAACTTACAAATTCATTTTTTTCATCAATTTTAGTTTTTGATTATTATTTATTTTTATAGCAGTTTACCTCAAAATGAGATGAATGTTGCTCCAAGTTACGGACAAGATCACCATTTTGGACAATCGTCACAGGTTGGGTTGATAGAAAATGCTGGAACATCCTCAAATGTGCATGCCTCGTCTAGTTTTGGTGTAGATGATTGTTATTGGTATGTCCACCATTGAAGTTTTAATTATGTAATCTTAATATGTGTGATGTCTCATATTTTATTTTTTTAAACATATAGGGAAAATCTAAGGCAAGATGAGCCCAATGTTCCCACAAATATCAATGATGTTGATCAACCAAACTATCGATCAAGTTCACAGAGTGATAGCGATTATTTGCCTAATGCTGATATATCTGAAGATGAACTCCCATTTGTAGCGTCATTCAGTGATGATGAATTTATAATTCCCAATCGGTCACCAATATTTATGTCAATGAGTCCAATTCATGCGGAAGTATCTTCGCCACCAGCAAATCTGCAGTTAGTTGGCAGGTCTCCATCAATGCATATGCCTGAATTTTATTATCGTGAAATTCCGTTTCTTGACCATCCCCTAGATGGTCCAGATGTGTTTATGGATACCCATGGTGATACACATACAAAACAAGGTACGTGGCGTGAACCGCAAGATTTTATGAATAGTAATTTTTATCTTGAAGAAGGCATGTTGTTCAAGACAAAGAAAGAGTTGCAAAGGGCGTTTAATCTTTTGCACTTAAAGAGTGCGAGGGAGTACCATGTCACTAAGTCGACAAAAACATCATGGCGAATTTGCTGTAAGCGTGCAGATCAAGGGTGTGGATTTAAAGCCACGAATTATAAGTCCAAAGAGACTAATATGTGGACAATTGGGACATACCATGATGAACACACATGTAATATGGGTACATGTCGTGAAGGTCACTTCAACCTGAATGTTGAGATGATTACTTCCATTCTCCTCACTGATATAGAAAAAACGCCAAGGTACTAATTCATTCTTAGATCATTTAACTTTAATTAAGGATTACATTATTTTCTCTGAACCTTAATACGATTCAAACATGCCAGGTTTCCTATCAAAGACTGCCAAACAGCTGTCCTTAAATCATATGGAAAAACGGTAAGTAGAAGAAAGGCCTATCTTGGACGCAAGCGTGCTTTTGAAAAGATCTATGGTACTTGGGAAGGCTCTTTCAGCCAGCTGCCGCGGTATATGACTGCTTTGAAATGGTACAATCCAGGCACTGTAGTTGAATGGAAGTTAAAGCGGCATGATAATGTTTCTGAAGATGTATTTAACTACGTTTTCTGGACATTCAAGCCATGTATTGATGGATTTTTTTATTGTCGTCCTGTGATATCAATTGACGGAACACACGTGTACGATAAATATGATATGAAAATGTTGATTGCAGTTGGAACGGACGACAACGGTTCTATATTTCCCTTGGCCTTTGCAATAGCTGCGAATGAGAGCAAAGAAACTTGGACCTTATTTTTGAATCATTTGCATCAGCATGCTGTCAGGGGTCGTAGAGGCGTAACACTGTTATCTGATTGGCATCAAGTAATCCTTTCAACTTTGTATAGTTCGCCTAATTGGCAGGCCCCATTTGCTTACCATCGTTATTGTTTAAGGCATTTGAAGGCTAACTTTCAAAAACAATTCAAAAATGCTACTCTAAACAATCTTCTATGGGCAGCTGCAATACACCATCAAGAGAAGAAATTTTTGGAAATGCTAAATTTAATTTTTTTCATGAGTTAAAACAAAGCAATACGTGAATGGGTGGAAATACTAAAATAAATATTTAACTTTTAAATAAAAAGTAAAGTATACCTGGTCAGGCGTCATTCTGTCAATCTGATCTCTCATTGGGATAATACTATGGTGTGTCTCAATATCCCGATCAAACCCCCTCGTCCATCTTCTAGCGTATGGGAGTAATGGGTCATAAACAACCGAGTCACTTAACCTTGGTTGTAGAGGAAGCATCCTCTCCCAACACCAAACCTTAAAGGGACAAAATAAATTAGTTAAGTTGGCCCAAAAATAATATGTTTTACCTATAATGTAACATAAACCACTAAATTACCTGAATGAGAGGAAGAAATCCGCATAAGTCACTCGTATCTTTGATGGATGACCGACAAAGTGACCTATATAGGTACGCTAGGACTGCGCTACCCCAACTATAGCTACCAACATCATGGATGGGATCTACAAACCATAAGAATCGTAGGCTGATGACGTCTCCCGATGTGTTTGGAAATAAAATCCCTCCCAGTATAACAAACATATATAGTTGGGCAATACGCTCAACAATCTCAACGGGAGTGTCATCTGCTATGGGATGATCCACCAACTGCTGTCTTATAAAGTCTGTAATCCGTATGATATTCACAAAACTCCTGCCTTCAATAGGCCCATCATATCCCGTCGCTTGCCGAAGAATAGCACCCCATGGGTAATTTCTCTGTCCGGCATTCTGTATATACACGGGGCGACCATCTATACGCAAACCAAACAGGACTTGCACGTCCTGTAGTGTGATAGTGACCTCGCCGAAAGGTAGATGAAAACAGTGACTCTCAGGCCTCCATCGCTCAACCATGGCAGTCAAAAGTGAACGATCATACTGTATCCTACCCCGACCTTAACCACATTAAGTAATCCAGCGGTAGATAAATACTCTGCAACACGATCGGGAGGCGGGTGTGAAATAAATAACTTCCAAACCTTATCCAATCGATCGGGCCTCATACATGATCCTATATCTATCTTTCCCTTCCAAAGCCACTCAGACCTATGATCATCCTGTATATGAAGAAGCGTACCAACTACAGGACCGGGGTTCACAACACGCTCCATTTTTAAAAGCAACCTGCACGCATATATTTATTTTATTTTATTATTAACTTTATTCACTTGATTAAATTAAGCTTATAAAATACTTTTTTCCTTCTTGTAGGGAAAAAATAAGAGAGGAAAATCAAATACTACCTACCCTATCCCTAAAAAGGTTGAAAATTTCATCTCTTAATACAAATTCATAAACTTCAAATCGCGATAAAATTGGTCGGCATATATTTACGTCCCTAAATTTTAACAGTACTATTTCTTCACTTTTTTATTTTCTTTCTTTCTTATTTAATTCACACCAAATTATTGTTGGTTATCTAGAATGCGTATTACTTTTTATACAATTTTCACTCACTTCATTTTTGTTGATTTATGTTGTATATATATGATCCTAATTCCTAAGTGTAGCAATGGTCATAGTGGTATCACAAGTCTGGCCATTGAACCATTTTATTTTACTTGTCATAAGTAGTATTGGCTTATTTTGAGCTCAACTTTCAAATCGCTACCAAAGTATCATATTCATAAAACTTTTACATTGTTAAATTATCTGTTATTACTCAAAGACACGTTCAATAATCTTGTGAGGTTCATTAGTTAATCAATATATATATATAAAGGAAGGTTACAAATTTGCTTATGTGACATACTTCTAAGGCCACCATTCTATTTTATTTTTTAATAATTTTTCCTACATTTCTGTTTACTTATTTATTATTGTACAAAAATTAATATTTTAATTATCACTCCTCCATTTATTTCTATTCTTTATTGTAAAAACTTAAATGTATCAAAATTTACTACTCCACTAATTCATATTCTTTATTGTACACTACAAAGGCCTAAATATTTACTACTCCAAGCTCCCATTTCCTCCATCAAAAATAAAAATCAATATATCTATATATAATATCAATCTATATCTCTCTCTATATATATATATAAAGAAAAATCAAGACAAGGTGATGTGGCACCTCTCTATGGTCACCATTTATATTTATGTTTTTTCTCTTCTTTTTTTTTGGCTTTTCTCACCTATTTTTATTCATTTTATTGTATAATAGTAACAATCTGAAAGTTTTAACATAGCCATTTACTTACCTATTAAATTTTGAGTATTTACTTGCCTCAACCTTTCATTACTTATAAAAATTCAAAAGTCACTCTTTCAACTCTCTTAATTAAGTCACTCTTTCAACTCTCTTAATTATATTAAATGTGTTATCTTAATGAAGAATTGTTACATATAATGAAAAGTTACCATATTCACGTTAATAGTATTACATTTCATTATGCTAATACGTATTTTTTTTCCCTTCCTATTCTTTGTTCTTTTTTATTTCTTACAAATATTTAATTCTTTATTGCTTTAGTAAAGGAAGGAAATTAAGATTTATAATGGATAATGAAGGGTCATCAAATGTAGGTTTATAAATATAATTTTCGCTATGTTTCTAAAGCCAACAAATCTATTTATCTTTTATCTCTTTTTTTGACCTTTTTTTTTGTTTCATTGCATTTTTTCTTCCATTTGTATATTTAATTGGCCATTAACTTTTGAATATTTAAAACTCTATATCATCAATTACAAATTAATTACATTAATCACTATATATAGATGTTATTGTTGCAGGAAAATGTTTGCAGTGCAATATCTACAAAAATAAAAATTCATAGGTATATATCCATTATATATTCTAGCACTTTATTCTCATAAAGTTGTGTTGAGAAAGTATTTATATTTTATATTCTTGAATATGTATGAATTCTTTTTTTTAATTGATTTGATGAAACTTTTACATTTTGACATAGAAGTTAAATGCATATGTTTTAAAAGTTGTTGAATCTTTCAATTTATCATATCAATAGATTTGGTTATTGAGCTCCTTTTGGATGAAGTCATTCTTTGGGGGTTGGGGTGGGGGAGGGGACATTTTTTTGTAACCTAAAAATTAGTAACCGAAATCTTGAGATAAGGTTAACAAAATCTTTGCTGCTTTTATTATTTTGGCTCTTTAGTACATCATAGTCTAATAAATAAATTTAAAAAAAGGAGTAGTGGGTTCTTATAATTTCTTTTTTTTTAACACTACTTGAAAATGTGTTTAAGATGGAAATTGTGATAAACTTCTTAATACAAAAATATTTAGCAACAAGTATGAGTCAATTATTTACTTTTAGACGCAAGTGGTTTAATCACCCTATGTTTTTCCATCTAATTTTAACTTCATTTCATTGATGAGATGTTATGATCCTTTTATTAATTGAGGTTGAAATATTTTCAATAGTTTTTAGTTCTCAAACAAATTACTTTTCATTGCTTTTATTGTTCAAGTTTTACTAAAGATCTTTCATAAATTTAATAAACTATTTCTAATCGCGCGAAGTGCGGTCAAGTTACCTAGTATCTTTAATAAATAACTTCGGATACAAGTGCAAACCATTTTGCCCCTTTTTCAACCCTTTTCAACTAAAAGAGGATCAAACTTGTATATACCACAAACAACACCATAAATACTGTAAATAAACACCATAAATACTGTATATACCACTAAAATTATAAACACAGTAGCCACAAAAAAATCTCAAATAAAGAGAATCACCAATAAAATTCAAGAAACTTAATCAAACCTACAAACAACACCATAAATACTGTATATACCACAAGAATATGTATAAGCACAATTATCCATATTAAACATGAGTGAATTAACTCATTAACTAAACTAAACCAAGCAAAAAATAAATATAAAGCTTCGGTTTTTTATTTTGGTATTTAAAGTCAAATAAGAATAAATCATTTTTACAATCGTACAATGAAATTATATAATCGGAATAGAAAAACATTAACAGAAAAAAAAAATCCGATTTTTTTTTACCTAAATAGTGAAGTCCAACAATAACGGATCTTAAGGTTGGTAGATGCGACCCCTTAACGTCCGTCGATCTTTTCTCTTGGACGATGTAGATGAATTTCAATTTGTTTTTCGAGTTTGACAATACGGGGGGACCAGATTTGGGGGAAAAAACAATGAAAATGGCGTTTTCGTGGTGGAGCCGATGATGTAAAGGCTTTTCACCTAAAACGGAATAATTTGTTTCGGGTTCTAAAAAAAATAACCTAACCCGGAACAAATTGTTTCGTGTTCCGTATTTAAAAATAAATAAATAATTTATTCATACCCCGGAATAAATAATTCCGTTTTACGGAAAAAAAATTTAAAAAATTACACGGAACAAATAGTTCCGGGTTAAGAATAAATTATTTCAAACCCCGGAACTTTTAGTTCCGTTTTATAACACGGAATTTTTTAATCCGTTTTATCGACTTCTTCACTGTTCCCGTCAGTTAACGGGACGTTAACAAAAAATGGTAAAACGGAAAAAATAAATCCGGGTAGCCTATTTTGGTTGCAAACTCAATCAGTGGCTTATTTTTGTCACTTTTAACTTATTGTAGCTCATTTTGGTCGCGGGTTATGACCAAAAATATATGGATCTTGGAATGCTTGAAAAGTGGGTCCTTGCACTAATCCATTTGTCAGTAAATGAATGTCTCACACAAGTATAACTTGGCATGCCTCATACATGATAAAATTTCGACAAAAGCTACTAACCTAGACCCAACACTAGCAACAGAATGATTGGATTATGACATCCACTCGTAATTAGGGTTTTGAGTTCGAGTTTCAAAAATGAAAAAAAGAACAAAGGAATCTTATTCACTTCGCTACAATCTTTAGTTAACATTAGAGTTGTCAAATGAATAGGAGTTGATGAATTTGGAGGAATCAAAAGTTATTTGAGCTAAAATGAATTAGGTTAAAATGAGATAAAAAGTAGATCGTAACCAACCGCCGTCAAATGTTTACGAAGTTTTGATATCTTTGTTTGTTCTTTCATAATATAACATAAAAGAATTTTTTATTATAGTGAAAGAGGTAATTCAAAAATTACTTTTAGGTTATAAATTTGGATATTTTAAACCTTTTAATATTTCTGGTTTGCCGCTGTGTATGAGTTCATGTATCCTATCTTCTTCTTTTTTGTGCTTTCAACTTGATATTCAGTATTTGTATTGAAATTTTGATTAAAAGTTGTCACATAAGACCATTAAAGGAGGAAAATACTTCCTACAAGAACTATTTCATTCGCAAACGAAACCTCTGATCAATGATTGATCAAAAATCCTTTTCATCTAACCATGACCCTTAATTATCATGGACGGTCTAACAATGTTTGCTTATGTTATCATGGTTGGTGTAACTTTTGTTTTCTCGGAATACATACGTAGGCCCATGAATTTGTTGAATGTTTTCATGTTAACACCTTAATTAGGCTATGTTCCTATTGAACCCTTGAACCTTTCATAAAATGTGTCTATTAAACACACTCGCTAACTTGGCACAACATGTGGAGTACACTCTCCTTTGAGAGAGTGGAAGGCCTAAATCTTTTTTATTTACAATTTTTTTTTATTTCTTATCTTCTTCAAGATGGATTTGCAGCCACCATCTCCGACTTTTTCACCATTGTCACTACCTCCAACAAGAAAATAATTTCCCCCTAAAATGTATTTGCTTTTTTTTAAAAAAAATTCTTTTTCCGTAGCTACTTCTACTTCTCACCATTGTCAAATTATGTGAGGAGGAAGATTCATGGGCCGGAGCCGCGACACCCACCGCCGCACGATAACTGTCGCTAGCTTCCCCACCATTTTGCCGCCGTGAACTACCTCGCCAAAATTCAATCCCACCACTTTGTAACTCAAATGACATTTGTTCTCAAAGATCAAACCAAAAAGATGCTAAAAGTCTCATATCAAATTTGATAAATGTCCTATTGAATTTAGTAAATTTGTTTCGTCTTCCTCAATCTCCAAAAAATGCACTACATTTCAAAACACCATCAGATTTGATGACAAGTTTCGTTTTCAGGCCATGTTCCTATTCTTAATTTATGATTTTGGATGTCCAAAATCAACAAAGAATTAGGTCAAATTTAATGGACGTGGCAATAAAATTTACAGTGGGAGAAGATATGATGGAGGTAATGGAGGTTTTTCTTTGAAGGAAATGAAGGTATTTTTTGGGGAAGAAGAAGACCTAGATTAAGTTTTTTTTAAAAAAAAGATTATTTTTGGGTTAAAAGTTTTTTTACATTTTTTTTTGTTGGATTATTTGTGAGCAAAAGCCAGTTGTTTTTGTCTTATTGGTGTATTTACCACGTCACCCGCGTGTAGACTCACACGCTTTCCAGTTTTTCTATAGTCTTTTGAAAAAGTGCTTAATAGGCACACTTTATGAGAGGTTCGGGGGTTCAATAGAAACATGACTTAATTGAGATGCCAATACGAAAAAATCCAACAAGTTCAGGGGTCTGTGTATGTATTCCGCCTTTTTTTTCTTTTTTATGATCTGAAAGATCATATGCAATAGTTTTGTTAGGTGCCAATTGCGTCTAGTGAATTTAGATTGTGACATTAATATAATAACAACTCAAAAAGCATAGGGAATTATCAAAATGGCTCAAAGTTTTTATTTATTACTCTTCATTTCTTTAGTGACACAGTTTGAGAAAGACTGTAAAAAATTCCTTAAACAAAAATGAAATATATATTTTTTGCTATTCTGAAGGTTAGTTTCGTCATTTCAATGTTCTTAATTCACGTATTATTCATAGTTGCATTCATATTCCACGATTCATATTCTATTCTACCATAAATCACTCCAAGTTTCATACTTTGAAATTAAAGAATTCGATTCGAGTCACCCATATATATCAATATGAGTTTATATTAAATAAACATATGTAATTTGTTATGTTCTTAATAATATTTAAATTTAAAAAGGAGAATAGACAACAATTAAGGACCCGTTTGACCATGACTATTATTCACTTTTTTTCAGAGTTCAACTCCGAAAAACATGTTTGGGCATAAAGTTTCAGAAAATTCTGTTTTCACTTTATTCACTTTTTTCAAAAAATTTCAAAAATTCCAAAACCAACAAAAATGATGTTTTCACTTTTGTCACTCCAATTTACTCACTATGGCTAAACACAACTCTAATTTTCAAATATCATTTTTCGCTTTGAAAACAAAAATTACTTTAGTCTATTTTCACAATGAAACATGACTAAACGCCTTCCAAGACTCCTTTATAGTTGTGTCACTTCACCATATTGAAACTAAAGGAGAATAGATATAACGATTAGGACTCTTCTAAACCATTGTGTCACTTCACCATGTTAAAATTAGAGGAAAATAGATACTCCCTCCGTTTCAAAAAGAATGACCTAGTTTGACTTGGCACGAAGTTTAAGAAAATAAAGAAGACTTTTAAATCTTGTGATCCTAAATTAAAGTTATGACAAATGTACCAAAATGCCTTTGAATCTTGTGGTGTTAAACATGTCACGTGGAAAGTTGAAATTAAAGTGTTTCCAAAAAAGGAAAGAGGTCATTCTTTTTTAAACGGACTAAAAAGGAAAGTAGGTCATTCTTTTTGAAACGGAGGGAGTACAACAATTTGGACTCTCATAAATTATTGTGTCATTTCACGATGCAAAAAAAGGAAAATAAACACAACGATTAGGACTCTACTAAATTGTTGTGTCACTTAACCATGTCAAAAGAATATAAACACAATGATTAAGACTAATCTCCTAGCTAATCGTTGTGTTAAATCAACATATTAAAAAAGAGTTTGTGAAAGAAACTCTTCAAGTAATCTTCTCCATAAACAATTAAACACATATAGAAAAATTTCTCATCTGTCTTCCAAGAAACCATATAAGCTTTGCCGTTGTTTTTCTCCACAAAACCATATAAGTTTTTCTCCCAATTCAATATTCTTTCTGTCTCAAATTATTTGTAGTGTTTCTATTTTACACGTCTTTACCGAATACATTGATTAAAAGGGAGTTTTAACTATTTTATCAGCATTTATATTTTAAAATATAATCTCTCTTTATTAAATATTTACTCTATTGTGGTGTTTATAGTTTTCAAGAACCGAGTAAAATGGGGAAAAATTTACTTTTGTCGTAAACTTCCAAAATGACAAATAATTTAAGATAATCATTTTTAGAAATCACAACAGATAATTTAAGATAATCATTTTTAGAAATCACAACAGATAATTTAAGATGAAAAAAGTAAATATATAATCCCTCCGTCCCATATTAGTTGGTCATCTTACTAAAAATAGTTCTCCCATATTAGTTGTCCACCTTACTAAATCAAGAAAGCATTAATTAAAAAATTTTCATATTACCCTTACAATTAATTCTTTTTGAAAGTATTCACACTTTTTTTGTAAAGTTTCCAAGAAGTTTTTTAAGGGGTGAATTAATAAAATTACTTTTTTATTTATGATTTCTTTACATGCATATAAAAAGAAAAATGACCAACTAATATGAGACGGAGGGAGTATTAGTATGTGATGTCCTTACACTAAAACCCAAGATTAGCAAATGAGTGGCCATAGTTAGAGATACTTAGTGCAAGTACATCACATACTTGTAGTATATTGGGATGATGGAGGAAGTCTGTATATATATATGTGTGTGATGTCCTTACACTAAAACCCAAGATTAGCATGTGGGATGTAGCTTTCATAACTCATAAATTCAAAAGTATAATAAATATTATATAACACATAAAACTTTAAAGTTCGAAGTCCATCAAATTCAAATTCTGAATAAGCCTCACGACTATGTATCAAGTCACTATTAAGGATTTTGTCCATGTTGCATCCAAGGATGTGGCCTACTGGTAAATTAAGTGGGGTGAGAATTTGAGGTCTCTCAAGTTTAAATTCCGGCAAAGACAAAAAACACTAGGTGATTCTTCCCATCTGTTCTAACTTTGATGGACAAAGTTACTTGATATATGCTCAATACCGGCTTCAAGGTGAAGCCTCTCAAGCAAAGGCTTTTTGGGGCCCCATTTTTTTTTTAGCAATTATAGGTTTATAGTTAGAATTTTTCTTTTAGAAATTATTGAGTACTTTTTAATATTTTCTTCATTTCCAATTAATGTCCGTTAGCCCAAAAAATATTATCACTTTAAAAATTCAAGAGTAAAGTTGACAATTGTTTCAACTTTTTCATTAATATTAACGATTAATATTGAGTACTTAATGAACGTGAAAGAATTAAAACAAGAGTTAAAATGGGGTAGAGGTAGTAGAAGAAATATTTCAATTAGATAAAACAATTTTATTAATTTTCAAATGCATATATTGCTTATGGAGTTCCTAGATCAATGTCTCAATTGACAAAAGCTTTCTAAAAATTAAAATTGATAAAATCTTACTTAAAATCAACAACGTTTCAAGAGAAATTGGATGGATCAATATAATATCAATTGAAATGGAATTATTAGGAGAAATCGATTATAAAATAAATTTAGTCATTACTTTACACCTAAAAAAACATAAAACTAGACTTCAAATAAAAAATATATACTATATAATCTTTTTTTTTCTTTTCTTGAAAACTAAAATTAAGGCCTCACTTTAAAGTTTCACTTTAGGCCACCAAGTATATTGAGTCGCCCCTGTATCTGCTACTGGTAAGAGGTGACAGATATATAGTAGATTTAGTCAAGGTACGCGAGAGTTGAGCCGAATACCAAAATTATTAAAAAAAAAAAAAAGAAAGGATTTTGTCCATGTAATTATTGGATCTTTTGCAAACACTGTTTATTTTGAGAGGTCTCTTTTTACAAAGTACAATGTATGAATGTACTAACAAATGTGTCATTTAAAACTCAGTTTCTGTGATCCAAAATGTTCCTCTAGTATAATTATTGCTCTTATATGTTTATTTATTTATAGGATTTGAGAGTACCACAACTCAATCATTTGGGTCTTATATGTTTATTTATAGAATTTGAGAGTCCCACCACTCATTCATTTACTTCTTTTATTAATTAAAAGTTCATAAAAGTGGTCCCTTGGGAGCGGAGTCGAAATTTTGAATTTATGGTGCTGAATCATATTAAATTTACTTATTGAGTTCTGAATAGATTATTTATTCATATCAAAAGAACTTTTTAACACAAATATGAAGTTTGAAATGACATTATTAAATTTTATCGAACCTATAATTTCCAATATGTCTCTGCTAGTGAAGTCCCGAGTCATTTGCACTTCCGCCCTATTTTGTGCCGGTCTTTAATTTTTACCTCTTATAACATTAACTTTTATGCGGATATAAATTTATATTTTCGTATCATAATATCTCACAAGTTATTCCTAAACATGACTTAAGTTTCTAAAGAACTTATGTCCTATTAGACATAAATTCGATTATTAAAAAAACAAAAGCTAAAAATTAACTCATTTAAAAAGCAAAACGTGCTATTTTATGTTGCAAAAATAATTTAAAAATTATTTTAGATCGCAAGTTCAAAAGTAATTGGAAACATGTATAGTTAAGGGAATAGATAGTTTTTGGGCCAGAAGGAACAACAGCCCATCAAGCTTATTCACTATCTTGGCCCAACACTATCTACATAACGTCATTTAAGGCGTAGTCACTTGTTAAAAAAAAAAATTGGCGTTTGTAATTATATATATCATGAGAGAAGTAAGGAGGTCGATCTCTTTCAAATATACAATATGGATTCTGACAATGTAGTTTGACTCGATCAGTTAAAGATTACTCTCTCTTTTTCACTTATATATTTTTTAGGAATTTTAAATCTTTTTATTGTAAGGTACAAAGACCTATGAATTAAGTTGCGTTGTCCACAAGCAATACTATAATGAGAGAGAAAGAGTCATGTATTATCTTGAAGTTTAACATCAAGTGGATTTAATCATATATGACCTAAAGTATAGTCATATATAGCTAGAGTTTTAATGTAAAAATGGATAAAGTTCGATCATATATAGCCTGAACTTGTGCAAAAATATTTGAAGGATATGCTTTAAATTGTCTGAATTTGGTACTGATCATTATACAGGTGCTGCATGACTGTCGTCAGCTCTTGCCATGATCATGTTTAGTCAAATCCTATAACGAATAAAACCCTCGTTTTATAGTGCTGAGAGACATTAGATTTTAATAAGTCAAACTTCAAATTTGTGTATTTGAAACTGATTTTAAAGTGGTTAAATTTATCAATTTTTTTTAGAAACTCTGACTATGATTTGAATAGGAGTCTTGAAATAAATTAGGACAACAATAATCATATAAAAATATGGTTAACCACCATTCTGTTGATTCCAAAAGTCAAGCTTGAAATCCTTAAAATGTCAAATACAATTTGCTGGTACCAACCAAAGCATCTAGAACACAGATTCAACTTTCCAAATCCAAAGTTATTTTCCAACTTAAGAATATTAAGTTAGATAATTCAATCTAACTCAAAAGAGAAGTCAAATAAACTCTTGAAAAATAAAAAGTCCCACATAAATTGAAACGAAGGGACTAGTTATGTTTCATTTCTTTAAGGCAAAACGGTTTGCATGCCTAGAGGTAGTAGCATGTTAGATGCCGATCGCGACACATTATAAAAATGTACATCATGATATAAATCTTCTCATTAACGATAAACTGAAAATATAATATATAGTAGTTAAATTATTACAAAAAAATATTTAAAAAAAATTAAAGCCACAAGGCTCCTGCTTTTTTCAAAATAGGACACAATTCACCACTAATATGGGCAGCCATAATCCTATCCAATCCTCCAAACAACTCTCCTCCGATAAACACCGCCGGCAACGCCACCCTCCGGTCATCCATCCGATCGCTATCGATGTTTTTATCGATATCTTCCAGCTCCTTTACCACCTCATTTTCATGTTTTTCTTCAATGTCGTAAATAACGGGGTTCGCTCCAAGACATTGGAGCAAACACTTGATGACGTGGCTCATGCAACAGCCACGTCGTCCAAAAACTATAACGGCGTTTTCCGTTACCATGTTCTTGAAATTCCCTTTGGGGTTGTTGGTTTGATTCATTAGAGATGAAGATTTGTTTAGATTACTACATTCACTCCCGGAAATTGAAACAGGAATTGTAACATCTCGATTGTATGTAGCCAGCCTCACGCTGTGTCTGACTGGCGAGTCTGCCGTCTCCACGACAGTTGTGGAATTTGTTGGAAAAAGATTCCATGATTTGTATGGAAGTGCTTCTTGCATAGTGAAAGAAAGAAAGAAAGAAAGATTGTAGCTATGATATTTTTTATTTTTGTTTTTCTTAGGAATGACTATGATTGTATTGAGGAATTATTAGGAATGGAATAGGTATATATATAGAAGTAGGATCTTATAAAATGGAATAGGTATATACATATAGAAGTAGGATCTTATAAAAGTCAAAGTTTATTTGTATTTATGATGGTTCATTGGTTTGCATTACATCACATCAATAAGTGGAAGACAGATGTATTTAATATCTTTTCTATAGGAGCAAATGTAGGCTTGAATGTCTAGTTTTGACATAACTCATTAATTTCGGCTCAAATCCTATATATATCTCTCTAAGAAAATGATAAAATTCACAAATGATCACTTTTCAGGTTTTGTAATTCAAAAATAATCATTATGTTTCAAAAATAGAATCGAAAAACGACCAGCAAACGCTATTATTTTGCAAAAACGTTAACTAAATAAATTTGAACTCAATTATCGATTCTTAACGACTTTGTTCTGAATTTTAGACCCTATAAAGTCCTAAATTATAGCTCCGTCTCAACTTCCATATACATATTAATCATATATTTTCAATTTTTTTTTTCTATTCAACTTAATTTGATATAAATATTGAGTGCGAAAAAGATATTTTTTTTAGCATGTGAATTAAAAGAAGATATAGGGAAGGTAAGGGTGTTGAAAATTGGGAAGGTTTGGACGTCAACGGTCGTTACGCCAACTTACGCGTAACATGAGTTGTGGCTTACGTTATAAATTATGCCTACAAAATAAAGTTGGTACCCCATGAGGTCATTTCATTTATTTTTTTTATATAATAGTGGTGTTCGGATTCGATTTCTCGCACTTAAATTTAAGAGATATCTGTCACCTTTCACCAGCAATAGATACCAGATAACTTTATCCATCAAGACTAGGATATATGAGAAGAATCACATAGTATGTTTTTATCTTTGTTGAAATTTGAACCTGAGATCAGGGGCGAACCCACATTTTAACTTGTTATTAGTTGAATTTTGATACTCTTTTGTAGCTTTTTTCAAAAACATGCAACTATTTTGGTTGAAATTATATACAATTTGTTAGTTTACTTTAATTTAGTTAAAATACATATAAATAGGTTTTTTTTGTAAATTTTTAAATTTTTGCTCAACTTTGTTAAATAAAAAAGGCGCCGATTTTATTTTATTTTATTTTTTAAAAAAATTATCTTATTTTGATGTTACATTATCAACAAAAAAGAACAAATAAAAGAACAATGAGCAAATCATTTATTGTACTTAACATTGTTTACACTATTGACTATTATAATCATTATCTTTACTGATTGAATTCACTAGTGTAAAATCCTAGGTCCGCCACTGCCTGAGACCTCAGATTCTGAACGCACCTCATTGACTACTAGACCACACCATTGAGTGCTATGAAGTCATTCCGTTATATCCCCAAAAAATTAGTTCTTGTGATTTGAGGTGTATAGGGGATAGATTTAGAATTTGAAGTTGATAAATTTTTAGTAATTTTAAATTTACAAAGACAAACTTCAGTATAGGAGTTCAAGAAAAATCAAGCTCTTGTTAAATAAGGTAGTAAAGTTTAAGCAAGTTTCACTTCTTCCTTCTTCCGCTGGATCAAGAGACTGATTACTTTGTTATTGAGTTTTCAACAATATTTTTTATATATGTAGTTAATAGCTTTTCAATACTAATACAATGTCTGCGAGAAAGTCATTGAGTTTTCGAGAACTCGCAGCAGATATCCTAGATTCTCCCGTCGAATATATATATTATCAGTGTTGAATCTAGGATTTTCACTAAGGAATTTAAAATATAAAGAAGTAAATACAAGAAAAAATCAAAAGTAATTCACCATACATACATAAAAAATAATTTTAATTATATATTAATTATATAATTTTCACGGAAAATGATTCGAATAAACTCCTCGATCCTACCTTGTTATGCTGTAACAACGCACTTACACAAGAGCCAAGATATATGGCCTAATAAGTAGGCATACAAAAGTAGAAACAAATCGTGCTTTGACTTGACTGATTATTATCCACTCCACTAATAATTTTGGTACCCACCAATTATCATATTTCATAATTTTAGTTTCACTTTTAACTTTACAATATATTGGATCATGCTTTTATCATTCCTTGACGTTGACCACTTTCCATATTTTTTCTCCTTTTTGTTTTTATTTTGTTATTATTCGCTAGTAGCTAAGTTAGCTATTTTTTTTTTAGCATAGTGAACATATAAAGATTGGATGAAAGAAGCACTTCCTTATTAGAATATCTATGACTTATCTAAAATTATAAGTTCCAACAATCTTAATGTTTTCATTAAAAATGAATACTCGATCATACTATAGACAATAAAATTCGAGTCGAGAAAATAATAATCAAAACAAGAAAATTTCACAACAATCATTTTATTTGATTTCGAATATGTGAGTGTTACAATCTCTATGAATCCTCTGATTCGCCTTTTCAAATGTAAATCCAAGGGTCTTTCGAGCTTGATCTTGAATTTGATGAATTTAAACTTACTTGTGAATTTGAAGAATTTGATGTTGATTTGTGAACTTAATGACTTTGATCTTGACTTGTGCTTGAATTCAAGGACTTTTGAGCTTGATCTTGAGTCGTCTTTGAACTTGAGGATTTGAATGCTTAAACTTGTAGCTTGTAGAGAAATTCACGGTGTTTGATCCGCGAGCTCTCTCTTGCTTCTTGTTAGAATTGTTGGTCCTCTTTTCTGAATTAGGGAGACCCTTATTTTATTTGGATTAATATATCTGATATTTAATTTAAATAAAATTTATATGACTACACATACATCACCATTTTAATTTGAATTGATCAAGTACTCTTTTTGTTCATTTTTATTTGTCATGTTTCGTTTCTTGAGAATCAAACCAGATAGATTTTGATCAATATTTTAATATGTATTTTTCCTCATGTCAGTATAAAAGGACAACTCAATGCACTAAACCTCTTGCTATGTAGAGGGTCGAGGGAAGGGCCAGAGCACAAGGGTCTATCGTTTCAATGACTTGAACTAGCTAGAGACCTCCTGATCACATGACAACAACTTTACTACTATTCCAAGACTTCCCTTCAACATATCAATATGAAAAAAAAATTCAACGTATAATATTTTTCGTATAATTTTCAAACATATGAAATTTATTGTATAATACATTGGGACATCATGTAGCAATTGGTGGATAATTTTGTTATTAGGAGTTTGAAACACATGGGCGTGACGTAAAACGAGTAGAGAAAAAGGACTAAAGCCGTTCGCGGACGGTGCGCAATGAGAACATCACCTATATAAATAAGGGTCCGCATGACGGTAAAAATTTCACGGGGTGTCCTATTTTAGTCGCTCTATTTTAGCAATATTCATCTTATATATTTTCGTTGTTACGATTACTCAATATTAGATAATTTTCTGGCGGAAAAATTATGTTTCTTTTTCGCTTCCACACACGTGAGTATGATATGGTATAATACGGTATTTGAAATTTTGATACAGTAATTTCAGTATTCGTTTTTTAAAAATTCTATACTATTATCATACTAAATTAATTCGGTATGATTCGATATATTGAAGTTTGATTTCGGTGTTTGACGGTATGGTAATTGATAACCATAGTTTATTCAACTTCGACAATATATAATCATATAATAGAATATTATTATGACTTCGACTTCTAAAAAAAAAAGTGTCAATTGTAACATATCAACACATTACACTACGTAGAAATATATTTTCAAAAGAAAGTACAAACAATTTCTTTTGACAATCAATTATATAAAAAAAGTCATTCCAATCATGATAGAGCAATGTATAAATAGTTAGTTTTATACTTATACTAAATTGAATATTTGTTAGTATTTTAACAATATATATAAATTATTATGTAACTATATATCTCGATATGTTATGCGGTATGTTATTCAGAAATATTGAATATCACATCGAATATCAAAAAAATTAAAATATATACCATATACCATTTCAAATATCTTAATATCAAAACTATACGGTATCAAAAATTTCAATTTTATATGATCTTTCGATATATACCATAGCCATCGCAACATATTACTATGTAACCTTTTCAAAATACCAGTATAATGTATAATAATATAGAAAAACCGTAGAGCGTGACTATAAAGACAAACAATTCTCCCCATATAACGTGTGTGGTGTTTGTGTATAGAGGAAAATATTTTCTCTTTCTTCTAGTTTTCTCATATTTAATAAGTACTACTTTCGTATTAATCTATGATTAAAATTTGTGATTACGTCCGCAATGGTATGGTTGAGTGGTTGGAAGGTGGAGGGGAGACCTGGGATCGAATCCAGCCTCAATCTGCCGTTCAATCATATGAACTCGTTGCATGAGACCTGTCTAGTACAATTTACATCTCTTGTGTGGTTTGCGGGCTATTATACAGTGAGTAGATTACCACGAATTGTTCATCAAAAGGGTAGAGGATATGACAGAGGTTGCGGGTTTCCTTAGGGGTTCCAAAAAAAAATTGTGATTTAAAATAAAATGCATATATATATATATTTGTATGGTCAGAGGCTGATTTAGAATTTGAAGATTGCGGGGACACACTTATCTTAACATAGATGCTAGCAAAACTTTCAGTGATGAATGAGAGATAATGTCATATCCAACTGGTCATTAGTAACGTGAACAGTGGCGAAAGCAATAGGTCAAAAATGAATTCTAAGATAATAATTAGGCTTTAACCTTGTTGGGAGTTGAGAGTGATAGCTCATGATCAAGGTTGTGCAAAATATGCAAATTAATATAGGTTCGAATCTTGAAAACATCATTTTTTTTTGTATTAAGCTCTTTAAATTAAAACAAAAATAACAATGAAATGTGACATGTTATTAAGGATAAAATGAAAAGTTTAAAATTAAATCAACTAAGTATAGGAACTGTAGTTTGATGTGTTGGCTTTTCTTAGAACATCCAGGTTGTGTACAACTAGGTTGCTGGTTTGTAATTGTTACACTCGGTGATTAATAAAATTGCTATTTACCCAAAAAAAATGTCATTTTTTTTAGAACTGACTAAAAGAAAAGAGGGTCATTCGAATCCTAGGTTGTACATTTTATTACGTGTATAACTAGGTTGTTGCTTTGTAATAGTTACGCTTGGTGATTAATAAAATCGTTATTTACCCAAAAAAAAAAAGGTCATTTTTTTAGAACTGACTAAACAGAAAGAGGGTCATTTGAATCCTAGGTCGTACATTTTATTACGTGTATTTTTTAAAAAACGTATCGCCCCCAAAAAATTATTATTAAAAAAAGACCTTATGAGGCCGGTCTTTTTTGCGACATCATGAGGTTGCTTTTTCAGGTCAATTTTTGCAATTTTTTAGGTAGTGATGATACCAAAAAGAAAATCCAAAAGAGAGAATTTAAACCAACTTAATCCACATTAAATTATTTTTCCATAAAATAATTGCATGGAAAAAATACATTAATAAATAGAATTACCCAATTGTTATTTTTAGGCACAAAATTTAACTAGATGAACCATGCTATTTAACTTATCAAACTTTTCATTTCTTGGCATAAGCAAACAGAACCAAAAACACTTACTAATTAGAGATAAATAAGCATATCTATTTCTTCTGTAAGGCACAATGATATAAACCAACTTAATCAACATTAAATTATTTTTCCATAAAATAATTACATGGCCAAAAAATGATGAACACAATTACCCAATTGTTATTTCTAGGCACTAAATTTAAACAGATGAATCATGCTATTTAACTAATAGAACTTCTCATTTCTTGGCATAAGCAAACAGAACCAAAAATACTTAATTAGAGGAAAATCAATGGCAAAGCAAAATTTGTTTTTGTGCTTCCTTGTGGTTTTATTTTCCATAAGTTTTTGTCAGGTAAAATATCAGTAGTTAGTTGTTTGATTTTTGGATGCTAGTATTTTTTGTATTTTCCTCTTGGGTATGT
Organism: Capsicum rhomboideum; assembly: GCA_031232105.1. Taxonomy (NCBI): domain Eukaryota; kingdom Viridiplantae; phylum Streptophyta; class Magnoliopsida; order Solanales; family Solanaceae; genus Capsicum; species Capsicum rhomboideum. The sequence continues at coordinate 4,207,032 of CP124710.1, read as the reverse complement.
TTGTTACGAAGGTGAAAAAGTTTTAAATTTTTTCATGTTTGATTAGTCAAAATAGCAGAGCTACTGTCCAAAGGTGCTTTATGAAAGCTGATCCACAACAGTGAAAGTACGATTGATTCCGTCGATCAAACGAAAACCGCTTCTTGCTTTTTTGACACAATGGTCCATCACCCTACTCCTCCCCCCCTCCCCCACCCCCCTTTTCCCAAACCCCATCCATGTCCCACATGCATCCCACCTTGACCCCCACGGCCCCACCACAACCTCACCCCATTCTTCTTGTTATAATTTACAATATTTATCTAGATTATATAAAAATGTGGTCGAAATAATTGTTCCTTTTCATACAGCGGGAGTTGGAGCTAAATGGTGGTGTGTGGCAGATGAATGGGCTAGTGATGAAACACTTGAGGACTTTTTGGAAATAGCATTGTCGCAAACACAAAGAATGATATTGTTACGAAATAATATAGTATATATTAGTCTAGGAATTATAATTTCAAGACTATAATTCTGTAATAAATTTAGTCTACGTACCAAACAACTCAGGGTTGGACGACTTTGTTTCTTGCCTAATACAACTCCTAGCCATGCTTCCTATGTTCTTAATCTTATCTATAGGAAAACTGGCAAGTGTCCTCCTCATTTGGCATTTCGTAAATCTGTTGATCCTTGTAAGTTTCTCTTTCTTCACTTTTTCCTTTTTTTTCGTTTGGTGCCCGATATCTGCTTTATGACTCGATTAATAAGAATTTAAAAGGGAAGTTTTGGAGTAACTGATAAAGTTGCTGTCATTAGGGGGTGACAGTTTCAAGCTGTGGAAATAGCCTCTTGCAAAAATGCTAGGTAAACTGCGTATAATAGACCCTTATGATGTGACCCTTTTCCGAACCCTACACATAGCGAGAGCTTTGGGGGCCAAAATAGTACATCTATATTTTTAAGAGGAGACCTCGAGTTCGAGCCTCAAGAATGAAGTCATAGGAACACCCCTCTTCCCCCCAATGTGAAAGTAGTATTTATAGGCACGAAGGGCTCATCAAAGCGAAAAAGCAGAAAAGGGTGTCTAGATTTCAATTGAACATCCTTTTTCCCATACTAGCTGAGCCCTAAAACGAATACTGAACACCATGTGGGAAAGTATGGGGTTCTTTATTTTAATTCCTATTATTTATGTTTTCTTTGGAGCTTTGTGTACATATTTCTTTTTTATAGATAAAAGCTAAGTTGCTCGGACTTTCCAAAAATATTGTTGCACCCGTGTCGGATCAAAATGCATTACTTTTGAAGAATCCCACATACATACGATGACATTTTGAATAGTTCGAGCAACTTAGTATAAAAGCACCTTATAAAACAAGTGTACTTATCCGATTTCTGTCTCTATTTAGTGATTTTGCAGCTTATGATAACTGCACATACCCATAAATGGACTTGCACAACAGTTACAAGACAAATCTTCAATGAGTGGATGCAAACAACTCTTGCTTCCTAATTAACTATAGTCAATGTACCAACCATTTTAGCAAATGTGTAACATATGATTTTACATATATATGAAAGATTTCTTTTATAAATTGGTATTTTTTTTTATAATTAAGCTAAGAGTATTTTGATGGAACCTTTTGTAAGAATATATCTCAGTATTGATTTGATGCAAGTATAAGATGCAGTCGTATTGCGTGTAACTATTTAAGTAAGCAAGTTACCTTGTGTGTATGTTATGAATGTATCCACAGCGAATGATCCATTTTGGAAGCTGTCAAATTAAATTTGGGACCCTGTAAAAAGAAACATGTTCAAGGATGGTGAGGGTTATGCAAGAACCTTCCTTAATTTTCTTAGTAACATACTTGAGAGTAAATATAAAACAAAGAATAATAATACACAACAAAGAATAAGAAACTACACGACTACATAAAACTAATACCAACAGGATGGCATGGAAGGATATGAACCTCCTCAATCAGTGATTAGAATTGCATTTCTCTTCATCACGGTTTAACGTATTCATTGCATCCTTATTGCTAGAATCAAAGTTTTTCTCGAAAGCAACAGAAACATAGGACTTTAGACAAATCCCAAACAATTATTCACATATTAAAGCATACATTTTTAAAGATGATAAAACTTGGCCTTTACTTCCACATAGTTTCTCATGTAAAATGTTGCCATATTCAAGAGTTCGAACAACTGAGAATCACCATCTATCGAGTCACCATTATGTAAACATGGAGGGGTAAGTTCCACAATTAAACTGGCTGGCCAGAAAACAAAATGCCGAAAGTTGAAACAGTAATCGGTTACGCTATCCAAGTCATTTTCTTGCTGTGTCCAAGTTGAAGTCCTGAAGGTTAAGCAACAGATCATCGGCACTGAGGTACACCTTGTTAGCTGAGTGTGAGATAGTCTGGGCAATTTCTCTCGCTGCTTCAATCTTCCTGAGTGTGATAAATGCTGGATTGTTGGCAATAGCTTGACCAATCAGCTGGGCACTCTTAGCTTCTCCCTGCCGAACATCAAATAGGAAGTCAATGCTAATGCTTCGGAATCCCTGTACCCACCACCCTCCCCCCAAAATATATAAAACATAATGGAAAATTTTAGCCAAAAACAATTCTGTAGTAGTAGTTTTCTATTCTTGTTTGTCAATAGATGAAATAATACAGCTAAACGGCAAAACTTGGACGGGCTGGAGTTCTGAGGAATGGTGGGCTAGAGTGAGAGCTACTCTTAAGACATCATCAACATAGCAGGCAGCAGATAAATGATAGGATGTGTAGTGACAGATTAAATTAAACAGGAGATGTGAAGAGGGGAAGTTATAATGACCTGAGCTCTGATAACAGCACTTCGCTTATCTTGCTCAGCTTTTTCAACAACAAACTTTGCCCTCTCGGCTTCTTGAGCAGCCACTTGTTTTGCTTCAATTGCAGCTGTAAATTCTTTTCCAAAAGTCAGGCTTGTTATAGATACATCATCTAGAGCAATGTTGAAGTTGGCTGCCCTATCTGTCAAAATCTTCCTTATTTCTCTGCTAACATTCTGCACAAAGTACAGAAGACAGGAAATAATGAGATGGGGAATCTATTAACATTTCAACAAGTTCCTATTTGTCGCAAATAGAAGATTTGCAGTCGTTCATTTCTTTCGTTACTTCTAAGAAAAAGAGGTAAATACCCGATAAGCTTTCAGCACAACAGGCCTATAATCACAGGGCAATGGTACAGGTAAGAGGGATTGCCAGCTATATCATAAATTACTTCCACCAAGAAGAACATCAACTAAATACGTAAGGCCTCTTGCACGTACCTCTCTCTGGGTGATGAGCTGGCTAGCATTGTATTGGGCAACCACAGCCTTCAAAGTTTCATGAATAATTGAGGGTAGGACCCTTTCATTGTAGTTTTCTCCAAGAGTTCGGTAAACAGTGGGTAGTTGGTCTGGAACTGGACGAGTGAGAACCCTAAGACCAATTTTTACCTGTGCAATAAAAAGGTTAAAAACTGCTAAATACTGCATTTCGAAGAGTTCAAGATTTCTGTCCCTAGGATAAAGCAAAACATCATTTATCACCAAAATTGTCCCTTCATAACTTTGCAATTGTTACAAATGTTCCCACTCTTTTTTCCTATTTTGGTTTCATTTCTTTTTCTTTTAGTCCTTGGGGATGGGAGTAAAGCAAGTACTCGGAGAAAACTTTACCATCTGAAGATCACGACTTCCCGAAGTGCTCTCCACAAGATGGGGTCGTGCACGGACATCATAGATGACTGGTCTTTCAAACCAAGGAATCATGAAGTGTGTCCCTTCTGGATAAACCTACTCATAAACCACTCAACACAGATTAAAAAGGAAAACACAACCATGGGCACACGTCAAACATAAAAGTGGAGAAAAAACATGGTTGAGGGGGGTCATACAATGATGTTGGCCATAACCAACCAACACAGACATTTGAGTTTACAACAAAATATGACAATCCTTCCATATATTAAAACAAACAAAAGAACACCTAAATTCACGTTCCACCTAATAAGTTTCTCGACTTAACATGGATATCAATAGGCATTATTTTGGAGCAACTCATGCTAACCAAAAGTTGATACTGACTGACAAAGAGGACTGAAATTTCGTCACGATCCAAAAGAACAAAAGGCAAGAATACCTTATTTTTGACGCCACCAATACGGTTGAAAACAATGGCGCGATGCCCACCCTCAACATTGTAGAGACTGTTGGCAACTCCATACACACCAAGACCAGCAACAATTCCAAACTTGATCAAAGCAGAAGCTGCACCACCACCAGGCATCTTGGGAACCTTAACATTGTTGAGATTCATTTTACCAGTCCCTGAAATAAACCAATCATATTCATATTCCCTGTTACCAATAAAACAAAAGTCTACTAGTATGGAAAAGGAGTGCTCCATGTGCAGTCTGAATAGCTCTAACAAACAAGCACACAATCAAACACAACCATGATTTGTAAGCATGGAATTTTGTTCCCAGAGGTTACAATTCAGATAAAGCAGAGCTTAAGTGTTTTACTTCTCTTCGATTTCCAACATGTGGCACATATACTCTAAAAGTGGAACGATGCTCTTTTTTCTCTCTTGACAGCCCTTTTAGCATCAACAGATTGTGATCAAACCTCACACTGTCTATATCTTCTAAGAAAAATAAAGCTTAAGATTTTTTACAAAACAAATCATCTAAATAAGAGGACTGGGCAAAGCACTCATTGTGCAATCAGTAATGCAGCATTAGTCTTCCAAATCCCAACATTCCACAGTCAATTGATTTTCACCTATTACTTCATTTACAAGTAATACTACATTATTTATCATTTACACATTAGTTTTCTTTCTACTCAATGGAGAACAGGGAGTTCTTTTGAAAAAAATAACAGAGAAATCCACTGTTTTAGCTTCAAAACATGGTGGAAAATGGGCTAACCGATCCATAAATGTCCACTAAGTATCACACTTGGTTCAACAACTAGGTTTCAAACTTGTGAAGTGCACCTACCACATGTCCCGTGTTATACTACCTTTGCCGTTAAACCAAAGCCTCAGACCTGGAATTTTGGAAATTCCACATACATTTCAATTAGCAAAACTGAAGTTTCAACTCACGGTAAAACACTAGTACATTTTAAACATTCACTAGCAAACTGTCAAAAGGTAAACATAAGTAGCGCTTACGAACACCAACTCAAACAAAACAGAAAACGAAGAAAAACAGACAAAAACTTGTTGAAATTAAGTAACGACTACCTATAATCCCAAAAAATGCTTCAAGCACCAAAATCAATCAATCAATCAAATACATCACCGTACCTATTTAACTTGGGATCAGCTTAACTATTCCAGCTAATTCATTCAAATACTCAGTAATCCGTGCTTAAGCCCAATCAATCAAAAAATTTACAAAATATAATCTCGCAGAGAGCGTCATTTGAAACCCAAAAATCACAATAACCAGTTACACTTAAAGAGCAACACATTTTGTTAAAAATAAAACCCCAATGGACGATATAATCAAGCATATGTATATGGAACCAAAATGGAGTTTTCAGATACATTTCAATTAGCAAAACTGAAGTTTCAACTCAATAAGTAACACCCACCTATAATCCCCCCCAAAAAATAAAATGCTTCAAGCAGCAAAATCAAATAAATCAACTACATCACAGTACCGAATTAAACTTGGGATCAGCTACACTATTCCAGATAATTCATTCCAATACTCAATAATCTGTGTTTACCCCAAATCAATCAAAAATATTACAATATACAATCCCACAGAAAGCATCATCTGAAACCCAAAATTCACACTAACCCATTAAACTTAAAAGCAACAAATTGGGTCCAAAATAAAGCACTAATACAGTTTTCAGATACATTTCAATTAGCAAAACTAAAGTTTCAACTCAACAAGTAACACCCACCGAACAACAACAACAACATACCCAGTGTAGTCCCACAACCTTACACCTACCTCGTAGAGATAGATAGATTGTTTCCAATAAATCCCTGATTCAAGGTAAAAACAATCCAAACCAGTCCCGAAAAATAAGTAACGGAAGTACAAAAAACAACAGATAATAAAAGTAATGCCTAAAAAATGCTTCAAACAGCAAAATCAAATCAAGCAACTATGTAACTGTACCAAATTAAACTTGAGATGAGCTAACTATTCCAGCTAAATCAATCAAAAAAATCACAATAATAAGCCGTTAAACTTATAAAGAGCAACAAATTTGGGTAAAAAAAAAAATTAAAACCCCAGCACCCAAGGGTGTGTCCTAGTGGTTCAATGAAGTTGAGTTGAGCACCATGCGGCAGATTGGGGTGGGGCAACAACGTTCCTAGGTTGGGAATTGGGTGGTTGGCATAGATTTACAACTTAACCATGGTTAAATAATATATATTCTCATATATTTCTGTAGGTTTTTGCATTTTTTTCATCAAGCATAGTTTTTCAAAATACCTCATGAAATCTACTCCATTTCAGCATCATATCTATTTTCCTGAAGAGTAAATGGTAAAAAAAAAACAAAAACAAAAAAAACACACACATAAACTATCTGCTTTTCGCGAGTTTCATACCTTAACTATCCATTTTTCGATTCACATACCTAAACTATCACTTTTTCACTAGTTTCATATCTCAACTATCATTCTCTTTGTGTTAAAACACACCTCGATGTTGAGGTCTCAAGTTCAATTTTTTGTGTTAAAACACACCTCGATGTTGAGGTCTCAAGTTCAATTTCCAACAGAGACAAACACTAGTTGATTTCTTCCCATGGTAGGTATCCCGTGGAATTAGTCGAGGTTCGCGCAAGCTGGCCGCGAACACCACGATTATTAAAAAAAAGTGAAGTTTCAACTCAAATAAGTAACAACAACATACCAAGTCTGGGGAGTGTAGAGTATACGCAGACGTTACCACTACCTCATGACAAGGGAATACAGAAATAAGAGTAGTAACAACAACGAAATAATGTGATAGAATAATAATAACACCGATTTACCCAAATGGAGTTTTGGGATAGAAGAATAATTTACCTGATTGAAACGAAGAAGAGGAGTTTAGGGTTTTGGTAGAAAGTTTTAGGAGAGGAGAGTTGGAAAAAAGGGGCAAAAAGGGTATACGGAAACTTGGAGAAGGGTTTAGGGTTTTTCCAATTTTTTTTTAAAAAAATTTATTATTTTTTTATATTTTTTGTTAAGACTAATTTAGGTATTTTTCATGGGCTTAAAAGTATTGGGCTCTACTACGAAAAATGGCCTCTTATAGAAAAAGCCCACGATGTGTTATGAACCGGACTCGGCCCAATGTCGATACCTACACAGATGTCGAACAACTAGTTTAAACTGGAAGGCCTTCACAATGACTGATTTGGGAACCAGGCCCCACTTAACAACTAGCTAAAAGGATGATGGATGAGAAAGAATGGTTTATGCGAACTATGTTGAAGAGTCTATAGTCCCGCGTCCCCTTTCCGAGTCTCTGGCTTCTCATTTCTTTCTCGTTCAGTGATTATAGTATACATCGGTGTTTGTGTGTTGGAAATCAGTTTGTTACACTATACTAACTTTTGCACTGATGATCGCCTACAACAACAACAACGACATATTCAGTGTATTCTCATAAATTGAGTCGGGGAAAGTAGATTGTATGCATACCTTATTCCTACCTCATGAAGATAGAGAGGTTGTTTCCAAAAGATTATTGATTCAAGTAACGCATAACAAAACAATTTGACAAAGAGAATACAACTAAAAATAAAAATACAGCATTAATCATCAGCTACATTCCATGTATTCCAATTTCCTCTTACATGTTTATCAATTCATAATTTAATTAATGAGGTGCGTGTAAGCTAATTCGGATATTAATAATACAATAACAACATATTCAGTGTGATCTCATAAGTGGGCTTTGAGGAGGGCGGAGGCATATGTATACCTTACCCCCTACCTTTGCAGGGTAGATAGATGGTTTTCGGTAAACCTTCGGCTCAAGAAAAATAAGTATATTCACAGACCTTAAATGTTCAAATGTTGAAAAATCAATTAAAATCAGTATTTTATTTTTAATTATTCGTTGATTAATTTTGATATTCAAATGCTCGTGGGCTTAAAAGAATTGGGCTCTTGACCAAAAAATGGTTTTTCAGAAAAGCCCAGCATACTAATTGTACCCCTGGCTAGTTTTCACCTTTTCAAAAAATTTAACTTGTGATCAGTATTGACAAATTTCAGGCAAAAAATATCGGTCGCACTGATAATCGCCTATATATTTTTGTTTGAGGTGCACGTAAGCTTGTGACTCGAACATTATAAGTATAATAAAAATTAATTGAGATGTGTTATGACGGGAGTTCAATCTTACTATAACATGTTTGATTTGTATGTTTCTCTTCAGTTGAATTTACTTTGACCAAAAGAAGAACTTCCCAAACTCACCTCACAAAATTTGTCGCCACAAAACCTTTAAATTTCACACAAAATCACAAATTAGATTTCAAATAATATTATCGGATGTTCTGAATTATCAGACTAAACTTTATAACATATTACCATACGTTTGGGACATGCCTAACTTCAGATAAAAATATTGAAAGTTCGGCATGAGAGTTTAAATATATTTTGGCTAAATTGTTCATCTTATTTCCCTATCAAAAAGAGACAATATGCAAAACTCTGAAGGGACTTGTACACTTTGATTCTTATGCAATGTCATAAGAAATTGAGAAAAGAAGATATTTAAAGCTCAAATTTCATTTTTAATTTCAATGTCAGCTTCAAATTTAGAGTTGTTTATCTGAATAATTTAGCTACCACTACTCAAAACCCGAACTATTACTATTTTTTATATTGTCAAAACAAATTTTGTTGTCATTCAATTAAAATGGTTGATAATATCAAGAAATGTAATAGGATGAATATGATCCTTCTATCATTTATTAAATACTTTGTATAATGAAAGATGAAGTAAAAGTGAAGCTCATCAAATATACTTGAATGTGTAATATATTACTACATATTTATACAAATTAAATTTCTTTTTGTATTGACTCCACAACAAGTTAGTTTTATCTAAAACTTTAATTTAAAAAAATGAAAAGCTAATTATATTACTAACTGAAACACATGTTAAAAAAAAAAAAGAAATCTTGTGAATTATTTCCTTCTTTTTCCTATATATTTGTCATCGTAATGACATTTGACTTTGGGGAACTCTAAAAAAATTCATAGTATTTCCTAAAAAATTCTTCATGATAGTGAATTTATTTACGCTCCAAAGTTTTCTCTTAATTTTTATTTTTTAATATTCTTAATTAGAGATTTTTGATTTGAGTATTGTAAATGGATAAATTTCTGATAGAAAGTACGTCAGCCTTAAATGAATCATACACGACATAAATTTAAATTATTTCGGACATCATATGATTAAAAAATTAGAATAATTAATGATCTTGTCGCTTTCTTGCTCACCTCAGCTACAGAAATCGATGTTAATCAAATAATTTTTGTTATTAAATCCGATATGGTAGGTGTAACATCCATTATTGATAATGATCTCATATTATAAAATTGATAATTAGAGATTTGCCAAATCTTGTTAATTAATCTTTTTGTCAACTAATTAGCTCAACAGGAAAGTAACTGTTTTACCATGTGTAAAACATGATTTAATTATTGTATTTTTTTCATCAAGTATATATAGATGAATGGGTGAATATTTAAGTGGAAATATGGGTGAATTAAGAGAACAAGCTCTGCATGAGGTTAATCTTAATCTCTCCTTAATTAGTTTTCTGCTTTTCATCATTTTCTTTAGTGATTTAAAATTTTAATATATAAATGGTCTAGTTAGTGAAATTTTAAGACACAATTATCAATGCAAATATTGGAAAGATAGCAGGTAGGAGTGTTGTCGTGCTTTTCGAGGGGTTAGGCTTGTTGGTGTTTGTTATTGTACTGACCATAGTATTGTAGTCCTTGCTTATGATATCTAGCATGGTTTGTTGTTTATCGTGTTTCGATTAACACATTATTCTGTTGTTGTTCTTTTTCTTTTCTTGTAGACTTGTTCGGTTTTAATTTCCTTGCTAGTTGTTATATTTTCTCCACCATTTCCTTCTCCTTTGTACTTGAAATTGCTACACTTAAGCCGAGGAGGTAGTGATAAGGTCTGCGTGACCTCACTTGTGGGATTTCACTTGGTATGTTGTTGTTATATAACTATTATATAATCAACCATCAAGGGATTGGTGAAATTGTTGCGATTCCTATACTTTTCATCAGAGATTTAAAGTTCAAGTATTATTATCAAATTGTTCTTAGGATATTTGCAAATAACTATCAAAAAGTTGTTTCTTTGCCCCTTCTTTTGCTAGTAAACAATTGATACAAGGGGGCTGTTTGGTTTTCTTAAACAATTAGTGGTATCCTTATTTATCTTTTTATGTTTAAAAGTAAACAAAATATAATATTTAAAAAATATTTATATATGATGTAGACAAACATTATGTGGGGGTGACAATGGTGGTGGTGGAGACTAGGGTAGGTGAGGGTGAGTGTGGGGTGTTGGTGAGAAAAAAGACAATCGATGTAGAATATCGAAATCTACAAGTATCAAGTTCTGACTTCACCTCTTTATGTTTGCTTCTCCCAAAGTTAACAATGTAAATTTTGAAAAGGTTTTTGTATGTGCTCTCAAGCGCTTAATACGTAGATAAGTTAACAAAATAAAATCTACTATATCTTTTAAATTAGGTCTTAGGCCTAACTCACACCCCAAAGCTAACACAAAGAAAATGATCGTCCAAGCATTATAAGGAGTCTAGAAATGTCATCTCTCACTAACATGGTACATTTCTCTTCAACACCCCCATCACGTCCAGACCTTTTTTTCGCACATTCATGGACCAGTGATATTTCCTCAACCCCTACTCCACACACCCCTAAATAGGCTCAAGATCGGGGATATTTCCACGTTTAGGGCCAACATCATATGGGTCTGGCTCTAATATTCATGTCAAATTAGGTCTTGACCTAATTCACACCCCAAAAACTATCTCAAAGGAATAAGGATCGCAGTCTTATAGAGAGTTCAGGGATCTAATCCCTCATTAATAAGGTATATTTCTCTTTAACCACATCCTTTAATTATGCACATCAGTCTCAATAAAAATACGCCTGTAATTTTACGGCTTATTACTTTTTCTCTTTTTTTTTTTTTATCGAAAGAATGAAGCAAGCAATATATGAGAAATTAAAGAAATTAAGATTCAACCTTCAAAGCAATAGTTCAATTTCCATTACAGAAAATTAAAAAGTACATCAAACATGACATAATCCTCATTATTTATAACATTTACATGACATATATACCATGATCAAATAAGTGCACACTTGAGGATCAATCATTTTTCATAACTCAAATTAATTAAGGATAAACCTCAATTAGTGACCTTAATCCAAGAATTGGAGTAACTTTATAGTCACTAAATCCAGCTTCAAAGAAGATTTTTGCCCATCCTTTTTCAGTTCTTTCTCTTCCAGTAACTAAAACCATCATTAACATATCAAAGAAAATCTGAGTTTCAATTGATTCATCATCTCCAATTTTATTATCAACCATCATATCAATAATTATCACTTTTCCACCTTTTTCCTTGCTTGGTATTGCTTCTTTGCATTTCTTCAATATTTTCACACTTTCTTCGTCGCTCCAATCATGTAATATCCACTGCAATTAATTCATATAAAAAATTAGCATATCAAGATTACTAGTGAAAATTACAGCTAGGATAGATCGATGAAATTCCTTCACCCTTAATTAGAGTCTCGAGTATATACAGGTAGTAGCGAAGTCAAAAATTTCGTTAAAGGAGCTCAAATTTTAGTATAAATGTGCAGAAAGTAATTTTTAACTTATATACACGGTATATTTTTTCGTTGAAGGATCACAAAAGTTAGTATTCAAGATTACTAAAGAATACATCGGGTTAGATCGATGAGATTTCTTCACCCATATTTAGAGTCTCGGGGTAAACATGTAGTCAGAAATTTAGTTAAAAGAGCTCAAAGTTATAGATGTACGAAAACTTGAAAAAAATAATTTTTAACTTAGATATCCAGTATAATTTTTCAATGAACGGTAATTCTATGTGTGGCTACGCCACTGGGTACGAGCCGGAATGAAGAAACTCCAGATAAGAAGCATCTTCCTAGGTCTTAACCAGGCCTTACACTATACGAATTTGAATTAGTCGAACCAATAAATTTCGAACATGAGATAAGGCACAAGTAACCCCACAAACTATACCTGAAGTTGTTATGACACACCTAAACTTTATGGGGATTCTATTACCCCTTAAACTCATTTTTTCTGTATTTTTGTGCTCCTTTTTGCTGGCGTGGCTGCCAAGTAGCAGTATTTTTTTGTGCTGACATGGCAGCCATGTCAGCACAAAAGGAGCACAAAAATACAGAAAAAAAATGAGTTTAGGGGGGTAATAGGACCCATGTAAAGTTTAGGTGTGTCATAACAACTTCGAGTATAGTTTGGAGGGGTACTTGTACCTTATCTCTTATAAAAAAGAAAATCTATAGAACCGATCTTTCTAGTTATGTTATATTGTATGTTCTCTATAACAACGTTTCACTATAGCAGTCATAAACTATTGAACAATGATTTCATTATAAAGAGATTTGACTGTATTACCGGTGTATATAACTTAAATCCTTTGTAAAAAAAATTTACCTTGAGTAGAAGAGCATCAGCAGGAGGAATGGACACAAAGAAATCACCACCAACATAAGACAAGTTGTCACTCCCTTCAAGGCCTTCAACCACATGAGGCAAATCAAACACAGTGCACTGCAAATTAGGGAATTTTTTAGCAATTGATTTAGCCACAGTCCCAGTACCACCACCAACATCAACAATAGTATTCAATCCTTCAAAAACATCCTTAGAATATTTCATTACAACATTCATTACCAACTTAGCATCACTAGCCATTGCATCATTAAAAAAATGATTAAGCCTAGGTTCATGTCCAGCATAATCCCAAAATGTCCTCCCATGTGCAACTTCAAATGGTGTTGGTTCATTATCACTCTCAAACCACTCACTCACATGATGCCAAGGCTTCACTAAAATAGGGTCCAACATGGCTAGTAAAAAAGGTGTAACGGTCAACGGCTCGTCTTTCAGTAAAAGACGAGCTGGAGGGGCGAGGACATAGCCCTCTCCTCCTTCTGATCCCCCTTCTGGGATGATCGGGGACTTGAGAAAGAATCCAGAGTGGATTAAAATACGCATGAGACGACGCAGGTGAGTGGTTTTGGACTTGTTGATGGATAGGGCATTGACTAATTCATCAAGGGTCATAGGTTTGCCATGTTTGTGAATTATGTCTGGGATATTTAATTGAATTGCTGATTTGAGTGACATGGAATTTATGAAACTAAAAATGTGATTCCATATGTGAGTTTGAGCATGGAGAATTTCAGTCTCATGCTCTCCTACAATTGGAACAACCATCTTAATAAAATTGTTCTAACTTTGTAGAATAATTGTTAACTTAGTTTTTTGATTGATATGCAATTCTCTCTAGACTTGATCAATTTATATAGACTAGTTAAGTATATGGTATAATGTATAGAAAAAAACAAAAGGAATAATAATAATAGTGGGATAGTCATGTTTACCGTGAGATACACGATGATGCTTTGTATATATCTATTATTTAAAGTCCCAGCAAGTGGTACTTTTGTATTCGAGCAGAATTATTTTATGCTATGTGATGTTTGATTGTAAATAGAGTTTAAAAAAAAATTTAGTCTTATGAGGCCATAAATCATCTTGTTAATGGATTTTTTTTTTTATTTGCTGATATTCGATATTCACATTGAAAACAAGAAATGAGTATGTTAGAAAAAAATGAAAAAGTGGGATACTTCAGATAAGAAGATGAAAGGTAGCTAAAAAATGCAAGAAAAATACCCGAACTATATTATTTTGTAATTTGGAAAATGGAAAGTTTATAACCACACATACCCAGTAATTTCAAAATAGGATAAAATCAATGAACTTTTTCATTCTTTCAATATCCTCACTAGAAGTACTATTTGGATAAAGGGTGTGTTTGGTATGAAGGAAAATGTTTTCGATGAAAAATGTTTTTTCATAAAAAACAAATTGATTTCTTACTTATTTTCTCATGTTTGGTTGGTGAGTGAAAAATATTTTCTAGTGTTTGGTCTGTGACTGAAAAATATTTTTCAGAAAATATCTTTTAATGTTTGGCTAGAGAGTAGAAAATACATTTTAGGGAAATAGTTTCTAGCCCGCTTGGGAACCAACCAGGACGACCGATCCAGGAACCGACCCTGACACCCGAATTGAGACCCAACCCCGACCCCGACGCTCAACCCGACACCCGAACCGGGATTCGACTCAGACTCCTGACCTCGAAATCCAACCTCGACTCTTGATCTAGACCTAACCACGACTCCCTACTCCTGACTCGAGCACTGACCTCGATTTTCGACCCCGACACCCGACCCCGGACCCGAGCCCGACACCCAATTCGGGACCCGACCCTGACACCTAAACCAGGACCACAACCCGAATCGAGACCTGACCCCGACACTCGACTCAGGACCCGACCCTTACTCGCGACTCTTAAACCCGAACTGGGACCCGACCCCCAGTACCCAATTGAGGACCCAATGCCGACTCTCGACACCCGACACCCGATATCGACCCCGACATCCGAACCTGGACTCGACCCAGTCACCCAAATCTGGACTCTACCCCGACATCCGAACGGGGACCCGATCCTGTGTCCAGACCCAAGACCCGATATCAACCCCGACACCCGAATCGAAACCTGACCCCGACAACCAAAATGGGACCCTAACCTGATACCCGACACTGACACTGACACCGACTCCCATCCCAGGACCCGAAGCCAGAACAGAAACCCGCCCCCAACACCCAACACCGACACCCGTCCTGGACCCGACACCGACCCCGACACCTGAACCGGGACTCGACCTAGACCTCGACACCCGAATTAAAATCCGACCTCGATTTCTGAATCGAGACCCAACCTTGACACCCAAAATCGATACCCAATCCCGACTCCCGACCTAGGATCCTACACCCGAATCGAGACCCGGCCCCGACGTCCGAACCGAAACCCGACTTCGATACCCGAATCGGGATCGGATACTGACTCTCGATCCTGGACCCAATCCCGACTCTCGACCTAGGACCCGATACCCGATCCCGATGCCCGAACTAGTACCCGACCCCCACACCTAAATCGGGACCCAACCCCAACACCCAACACCCGAATCAGGACCTGAATCGAGGTTAGGAGTCGGGTTTTGAGTTGAGAATCAGTAGTCAAGGTTGGGAGTCGGATCTCGGATCAGGGTCGAGAGTCGGATCTCGGATTAGTGTCGGGAGTCGGATCTCGGATTAGTGTCGGGAATCGGTACCGAGACTTCGGTTAGTGTGGAAAGTTGAGGTGTGAATTGAAAGAGAGTTTTGGAAAATGTTTTCCTTACTTTTTGAAGGGAAGTCATTTTCCTAAATTTTAGGAATTCATTTGAAAAACATTTAATCCAACCAAACATGAGAAAATTGGAAAACATCTTCATACCAAACACACTCAAAATAAAAAATATTTTTAAGCACGTATTTTTAAGTCAAAAAATAAGAAAAATTATAAGTTAAAATTTTTAACTTATGAGATTTGACTTATAAGGCAAAAACTATAAGTCCATCCAAACAGACTCTTAGTGGGAGCACACAAATCAAATATTCGTTTATTGGCACAAACATGGCGAAGTGCTCCAAATTGATCCACTATTCCTTGAAATGATCGTCCAAGCATTATAAGGAGTTTAGGAATCTCATCCCTCATCGATATGGTACATTTCTCTTCAACACCTCCATCACGTCCAGACCTTTTTTTCGTACATTCATGGACCGGTAGTTTTTCCTCCACCCCTACCCCACACACCCCTAAATAGGTTCAAGATCGGAGATATTTCCACGTTTAGGGCCAACATCAGATGGATCTGGCTCTAATATTCATGTCAAACTAGGTCTTAGCCTAATTCACACCCCAAAAGCTACTGCAAAGGAATGAGGATCGCGGCCTTATAGAGAGTTCAAGGATCTCATTCCTCATTAATAAGGTATATTTCTCTTCAACAACATCCTTTAATTGTGCACATCAGTCTCAATAAAAATACGGCTGCAGTTTTACGACTTATTAGTATTATTATTATTTTGGATCTAAAGAATGAAGCAAGCAATAAATGAGAAATTAAAGAAATCAAGATTCAACTTTCAAAGTAATCGTTCAATTTCCATTACAGAGAAAATGAAAAAAGTAAATCTATCAACACATAATCCTCATTATTTATAACATTTACATGACATAACAAGATCATATAAGTGCACACTGAGGATCAATTATTTTCCATCACTCAAATTAATTAAGGATAAACCTCAATTAGTGACCTTAATCCAAGAATTGGAGTAACTTTATAGTCACTAAATCCAGCTTCAAAGAAGATTTTTGCCCATCCTTTTTCAGTTCTTTCTCTTCCAGTAACTAAAACCATCATTAACATATCAAAGAAAATTTGAGTTTCAATTGATTCATCATCTCCAATTTTATTATCAACCATCATATCAATGATTATCACTTTTCCACCTTTTTCCTTGCTTGGTATTGCTTCTTTGCATTTCTTCAATACTTTCACACTTTCTTCGTCGCTCCAATCATGTAATATCCACTGCAATTAATTCATATCACCAAAAAAAATTAGTATTCAAGATTACTAAAAAATATAGGAGGACAATTGAGATCCTTCCACCCTTAATCAGAGTCTCAAGTATACAAGTTGGTGAAGTCAAAATTTTCATTAAAGAAGTTCAAACTATAGTATAGATGTACAAAAAGTATTTTTTAACATATATACACAATATATTTTTTGGATGAAGGATCACAAATGTTAGTATTCAGTTCAAGATTACTAAAGAATACATTGAAATAGATTGATAAGATTCCTCCCCTTAACCAGAGTCTCAAATATATAAGTAGTGGCGAAGCCAAATTTTTTGTTAAAGGAGCTCAAAGTATAATATAGATGTACGTAAAGTAATTTTTAACGACCTAGATACATATTATATTAATTGTTCGATGAAAGGTCACTCTATATGTGGACCACATGGTATAGTTCAAAATGAAGAAACTTCAGATAAGAAGTGTCTCCCTTTTAGCTGGGCCTTACACGACATGAATTTGGATCAGTCGAATTGATCATAAACTAATTCGAACATCAAATGATTATCCTCAAAGAGAAATAATTTTCTTAAAAAATATTATACGTACTATTGTCATTATGCATGAGATACAAAAAGATGAATTTTAATTTTGTACCAGAAGAATTGACTTTATTCATAAAGTAATGTACTTGTGGCTGATACATGACATAGACTCTCATTCTTTAATCTGTTAATTTTTTAGTACTTTAAAATATTTTTACACCGTTAGTGTACTTTAACCAGTAATTTCATTTCAATTATTGCTACTAATCTGTAATTACCATATAATGATTACATTAACAACATTTCGTAACTATCTAAACAATGGTACCGTTACAAAAAAATCTGTAGAATTGATCTTTCATGTTAGGTTACATTATATTGTATGTTCTCTATAACGACTTCACTATAACAATGATAAACTATCTTAACAATGGTACCGTTATAAAGAGATTTTACTGTATTTATCGGTGTATATGACTTAAATCCATTATGAAAAAAATTACCTTGAGTAGAAGAGCATCAGCAGGAGGAATGGACACAAAGAAATCACCACCAACATAAGACAAGTTATCACTCCCTTCAAGGCCTTCAACCACATGAGGCAAATCAAACACAGTGCACTGCAAATTAGGGAATTTTTTAGCAATTGATTTAGCCACAGTCCCAGTACCACCACCAACATCAACAATAGTATTCAATCCTTCAAAAACATCCTTAGAATATTTCATTACAACATTCATTACCAACTTAGCATCACTAGCCATTGCATCATTAAAAAAATGATTAAGCCTAGGTTCATGTCCAGCATAATCCCAAAATGTCCTCCCATGTGCAACTTCAAATGGTGTTGGTTCATTATCACTCTCAAACCACTCACTCACATGATGCCAAGGCTTCACTAAAATAGGGTCCAACATGGCTAGTAAAAAGGGTGTAACGGTCAACGGCTCGTCTTTCAGTAAAAGACGAGCTGGAGGGGCGAGGACATAGCCCTCTCCTCCTTCTGATCCCCCTTCTGGGATGATCGGGGACTTGAGAAAGAATCCAGAGTGGATTAAAATACGCATGAGACGACGCAGGTAAGTGGTTTTGGACTTGTTGATGGATAGGGCATTGACTAATTCATCAAGGGTCATAGGTTTGCCATGTTTGTGAATTATGTCTGGGATGTTTAATTGAATTGCTGATTTGAGTGACATGGAATTTATGAAACTAAAAATGTGGTTCCATATGTGAGTTTGAGCATGGAGAATTTCAGTCTCATGCTCTCCTACAATTGGCACAACCATCTTAATAAAATTGTTCTTTGTAGAATAATGTTCACTTATTTTTTTTGATTGATGTGCAATTCTCTCTGGAATTGATCAATTTATATAGTGTTAAGTATGCAATTGTGTAGACCAAAAAAAATAAGAATAATAATAATAGTGGGATAGTCATGTATATCGTGAGATACACGATGATGCTTTGTAAATCTATTATTTAAAATCCAATGGTATTTTTGTATTCCCACGAGCAGAATTATTTTATGTTATGTGATGTTTGACTAGGCACGAAGTTTAAAAAAATATTTTCTTAAAAAAAGAATTTTTATCTTGGTAGATAGAGTTACCTGATATCTGTTGGTGATGGGAGATGGCAGGTATCTCGCGGATTTAATCGAGTTGCACGAAAATTAACCCAAACAACACAGTTGTCAAAAAAAAAATAAATCTCTATATAAAGAAGACCAAGTCGAATGAATAAATTGTGCAATTTTACTTGAACAAACACTAGTTACTCTTGTCTTACAAACGCGTTACAACTTTTATAGTTTACTAGTGAAAAGAAAAGAAAAGAAAGGAAAGAATATGTGGTAATACAAGTAGAGGCTAAGATAAACCAAAATTTTTCTAGTTCAAAGAACTTTCTAGAGTCCGAAGCCTAACTAGACACAAATTTCAACTAAAATTTCAAATCGGACGCTGCATTTTGAGATTTTTCAAATTGGACATATCGTTCAAATTTGAACGATTTGCTCCAACTTTAATGCCACACCTTTAACGATAGTTTTGGAGGTGGGCCATCTTAATGCAAATCGTTTTCACTTTAACGAGATATATATATTTTTTTTTGCATATCGTCCAACCTCAAACGAGGTGTACTTGTATGAAGGAATAAAATAGTCCAACTCTATACATTAAGGACCATTGTGATATTTTATCAACCATATCCCATATATACTGGTTAGTGATCGATTAGTAATCTTTATTTACAATTGAATATACAATCATCAAGATAAAATAACGAGTATAATAATAATAATAATTGAGATAATGTTATATTCTTTTATTTATTGTAAATCATATTTATATACTAATAACATTAAGCTCCAACTCATATGATACAGGAAAAAATATTTAAAAAAGGAACATAGGATACTTGCCCATGTGCAATGAGGGATGACCAAGTGGCCATTTTTGAATCGGAAAAACAAGAAGTGACTTAGTTCATATTCCCTCCGTTTCATTTTAGTTCGTCATCCTACTAAAAATAAATATCTCATATTAGTTGATCACTTTCTAAATCAAGATAGAATTAATTAATTTTTTTTCCATTTTAATCCTATAATTAATTACAACTCTAATGTGTTCCTTTTTATCCTATAGTTGTATTGCATTTTGACACAACTATTAGTATGTGATCTATTCTTATCTAGCTAGCAGATACAACTTCATCTTTTGTTGTTTATCATCCTGTAGGGCCTCGATTAGTTCGAATTTGTTGTATAAAACACATTGAAGGGATACACACACTATGTCGGGATTTGTTTTATTCTTGAAATTCAAACCTAAAATTTCTCGTTAAAGATTCAATTCATCCTACTTAAACCTTTTGTGCCGAGAGAAAATTAACAAATATCTAGTAAAATAACCAAAGTTCGCAATGTGTAAGGCCCATTAAAAAAACAAGTGCTTCCAATCAATTTTATTTTATTTGTACAGAGTTCGAAATCGAGTCATTTAGTTAAACTTTAAATAAACCAATTCATACCACTACAACTTTCATGTTGACAAAAAATACTAACAATTATTTGATAGAATAATCGAGTTTCATGTAAGCTAACACAGACACAATATTATTATATATTTTTTAAAAAGGCTAATTTGTCTACTTTTGTTCAAAATACTTTTGTTCCTTTTTAATCATCAATTATCCCGTTGATCCCAATTAATCTTTGAAGGAAGCATAGTAATTAAGTACTATTTTTGATGTATAACAATTGGTATTCAGTATTCATTAGTTTGATTAATTCGATAAAAAAGAAGAGGTTGGGTCTTAAATGATCTTTTAAAAAATTATCAAAAATTTATCGAACAATATCAATATCGAACAGAACCTAAAATAATTACTATGATTTTAACAAGTATAAATTTGATTATGCATGCTAAAATAAATGGAAAAACTAGTACGATATTAATCGAAATAACTGACTGAATCGTACCATCGAAACATCAACCTCAACATCTCCAAAGAACATCTTACACACTTTATTCAACAAGGACTACTCCTATTTAATATCCTTACCAGCAACACCTACCCACCTACTGATATTATTACCCTTAAATACACACATTATGACATTCCAAAATAACCAAATAACAACATATCCAGTACAATTAATTATCCAACTACCAGATAATCCCAACCTACCAAATTTTTAGAACTTATAATACTCTTTTCGTTTACTTTACTTGTCATATTTAGATTTAACATGACACCATCCTTATTAATTACTTCCTCCGTTTCGTATTAGTTGGCCTACTTTTTAAAAATGTTTGTTTCAATTTAATTGTTCAAGTTCTAAAATCAAGAGTATTTTATATTTCCCATTTTACCCTTGATAGGAATACGTAGGCGTTTGGCCATGAAAATAAAATATTTTAGAGTTGGAGTTGGAGTTGTGTTTGGCCATGAAAATAAATAGTGTTCTTTTTGACTTTTTGTGAGAGAAGTAAAAGTAAAAAAAAGTGAAAACAAGAAAAAGTTGTTTTCCCTTTTCCGGAAATTTATTTCACTTTAGTGAAATACATTTCATGGCCAAACACCCCTACATTTCACTTTTTTCACTAAAGTGAAATTTATTTTCAGAAAAAAGTGAAAAAAATTCATGGCCAAATGGGCATAAATGGTGCATAAATGATCTCAATTCTCAAAACCAAAATTAAATGATTATAACTAATTTCAATTATAAATACTCAATGTTCTAGACGTAATGCATGAGATGGAGTAATATGTACCAAATTCCAATGTTTAATCATTGCATTGATTATTTGATTTTAAAAGGCATATAAGGGTAAATATGTAAAATACATCTCTATTTATTAATTTCTTAATGGGTATGCTAAGTCCATAGGAGCCAACTAATACGAAACGGAGGGAGTGATGTTTAGTATTAGGTCTTGAAAAATAATTTGAGAAATAAGTAATTAATATCAAAGGTAAAACATGAAAAAAAAAAAAACTTTTCTTGATATGTTAAAAATGACAACTAAAAGTGAAAATCTCTTTTTAAAATAGTAGATAAATAAAAGCGAACAGAGAAAATATTGATATTTTTCCAAAAATAATTTTTTTTCCCTTTCCCTGTCTCTTTGGAATTTATTTGTCTAGAAGTCATTCTTTGCTACCACTTTTCTTTCTTTCTTTCTTTTTTTTTAAAAAAAAAAGAATTTTGTTTTTATTACATAGGAGTGGGGGAAGGAAAAATTGAGGAGGAAATTATAAGGTGGTTGGGTGATAATTTCTTTTTGATGAAGTAAAGAAATTTTATTAGTGAAGTATTCTGCTTTCTTTTTTTGGCTTTAGTTATTTTCTGAGAGTCTTGACTTCAATTAGTTGATTTTATTGTGACAAAAAAAATATAATTTTATTATATAATTTTATCAACTTGGATGATCATTTAAGAAATTAACTCCAATTCTCCATTTGGATTTATTTGTCACTATTTTTTTTATTTAATTTCCATTTTTATTTATTATTTTTGACAAATTAAGAAAAGACAAAAAAAAATTTCATGTTTTACCCTTAGCATTAATTACTTATTCTGCAAATCATTTTTCAATACTTATTACTTCCTCTATTCGCTTTTTATTACTCCCTCTATTCGCTTTTACTTATCACTTATTTCTAAAATGAAATTTCATTTTCACTTGTCACTTTTAACATATCAAGAAATTTGAGGTAGTGGTATGGACTGCGTACACTTACCCCCCCCCCCCCCCAGACCCCACGTGGTGGGAATATACTGGGTATGTTGTTGTTGTTGTTTTAACATATCAAGAAAAGACAAAAGAATTTTTCCTATTATACCCCTAGCATTAATTGCTTATTCTCCAAACCATTTTCAAGACATAATACTCTAAACATCAATTAATAGGGGTAGTATGGTGAAATAGTCATATCAATAATTATTTTCTTAATGGGTGTGTTAAGTCAAAATGTGACAAGTAAAAGCGAACGAAGAGAGTACTAAACATCAATTAATAGGGGCAATATTGTAAACTCACTATACCAATTATTGTTTTCTTAATGGGTGTGCCATGTCAAAAGGTGACAAGTAAAAACAAACGGAGGGGTAGTTATTTAGTGAATATCAAGTATACATGATCTAAATTAAGGCTACTAGACTCATATGAACCTAATACTCCCAAGTCTCCAACATAATACCTGCCCTTGCTATACTTTGGTGTGTTTGGTATGAAGGAAAATATTTCCCATGGAATATGTTTCCTAGACAATAATTATTATTTTTTTGGAAACTAAGTGATCTTTTTATTTATTTTCTAGTGTTTGGTTAGTACGAAAAAAATAATATTTCAAAAGCATTTAGGTATAATTTGAGCAAATACTATAACATTAAACCCAGATCGATCGAGGTCGGGGTTAGGAGTTGAATCCCAACCCGAGTCGAGAATTAAGTCTCGAGTTGGATTCGGAGTCGTGTCCCATGTCGAGGTCAGGAGTTGGGTCCCGAAACGAGGTCGAGAATCGGGAGTCGGGTCCCAAGTCGAAGTCGGGTGGTGAGGTTGAAAAAGAGTTTCGAAAAAAGCTTTTTCCTTACTTTATGTAAGAAAATCATTTTCCTTAAATTACGGAAAATAAATCCATTTGAAAAACTTTCCCAAAATACTTGAGCCAACCAAACATGAAAAAATTGGCTTGGCCATTTGACGCTTGTTTGTCATACTGCAATGACCGCTACACACACAACAATTCACTGATCTGGCTCCATGGTATTAACAAGGCAAATGCACTGCCATTCAAATGCAACCGTGGAACTAGAATTTTGAGTTTATGACTTCTGAATTCTAGAATAGACAATTTACAGAGTTTTGCTTAACCCGTAAGCAGAACTGTAGCTCCGCCCCTGTTCAAATGTCATGATATCTTAATGAGCATCTACACACAGAGAGAGAGAGAGAGCATCTATAACATACCAAAGGTTCAAGCAACACTTTGTTTATGAGTAAAAGTATCTGTCCTTTCATGATGGAACACAAAAGGTGAAATATACTTATTTCTTGAGAAAGAACAATGTGAAGTAAGTCTGTTGTTATTCATGGCAAGCACATTAGTTGCAAGAATAAGCCATGTTGTGATATCTTTTTACTCCCTGTAGTATATCTATGAACGCCGAGCTAGTTTTGTTCAGAAGACCAAGCGTTGGCTTCAACCCAATTGAAAGCTATCGGGCTCAAGAAGGCGTCAGGTAAGCCGAAAGAACTGACCAAGGAAAGTGCATGTGGCCTTAGTTCACTGCATAGCTTTGCAACTTCTTTTCTCACCATTGCAGCATTGTCTGTTGATAAGTACCCGTATCGGAGGAATGCAGCATCCTCTTCTAGGGTGACCAGAGTATACATCGATCTGACGAGATCCAAAACGTTCTGCAAGAGAATTCACGGTTTGAACACAACATGGTTTTGATATTTTATACAACATTAAGAAACACAATTTTCATGTTCTCATTACACGCGTAAAGCAACAATTTTCATTTTCCACACTTGTTGGTAACCCTATAAAAATGAAAGGCAAGACGTTTTGTCAGTACCTTAAGGGGGGCGGATGTGACGGATGCCTCTGCCTCGAGGAAAGTATGGAGAACTGCTCGGTCTGAGTAGGCTCTCCCCAGGTCTTCAGCAAGCTGATAATTCTGTCAAGGGGGAAAGATTGATTTGTTATATGCAAGCACCCAATACAAGCTGAATACGAGAAGAATAAAACTAAGAGTATGCTAACCAAAGTAAAAGCATATTCTTTGCTTTTTCCCTGTGCCTGGCACAGTGAAACTTCAGCAGCAAAACGTTCCAACAGGTCTCGTTCCCGTAGGCAGAATATGTCGTTCTGGAATAAAAGGCAATCAGAACTTCTGACCTGATAAATGATTCATCTCAAATGAAAAAAGAAACAAAAGTTTTGTTACCTGGAATTGGGCTTGCCTCATCGTATGACTTGTGAGCTGTGAAGGTACAACGGGACGAGAGTTGTTCATGTGTTCTAATCCCAATCCTTTAAACGGCTTCTTACTCCTCTTGGCTGCCACATATTCCCCAAGAAGTGCCTTGCTAACCTGCCATTACAAGTTCCCCATCGAACAACAAAGTTACATAGTGACTATGCAAAAATCATCAATAACGTGCGCGTAGAGTAGGTCAATTCTAAATGACTGAGCTAAACCAATTAATTAAATAACCCTCTATTGCTACAAGATAAGATAACTACTGAAATATCTCCTTTCACCTAATGCTGCTAAAAAAACCTACGATCCCCGTCAACTTTTGAAGTCAAAGAACCACATATGCTCTTGAGAATGTTACAATATTTTTTTACAAAAGATTCACGCAAGAAAAACGTAACTGTTTCATTTTTATCCGAGTCAGAAGAAATTACATATTGTACAATACTTCGTAAAACAAATAGCTTTTTAACCATACCTGCTGCATGAGAACATTGTTGTCACCCTCAAAAGTAGACTGCACGTCAAATTCACCTTTTAGCTGGCCAACCCGATTTTCAGTCTTCAACCCTTGGCCTCCACAGGCTTCACGACATTCCTGATTCAATATTTAAAGAATCTTATATAGTTCGGAAGAAAGTTAATCGTTAATATCCAAGTTTTTCTTTGCATAATACCTGAAGAGTTCGCATGTTATGCCAACTTGCAATAGCTTTGAATGCACTTGAAACAACATGAATAACTTTGTTCATCTCAGGTGTCCTGTTGACATATATCTTTTTCAAGTAGTTAACAGCAAAGCTCATAGCATATCTGCGAAGAGATAAAGTTGGGTTAATTAACTAGTGAGACCATAAATTTGGCGATATAGCTGACAATTCATGATATGTAGCCTTAATCCCATGAGTGCCAAAATGGCAGACTGCACGGTAGGTTTTAGCAAATGATGATAAGATGCAGAAGTATGTAGCTGAAATAGAAAAAAATTGGCCCCAAGGAGTTGGGGGTGGGGATGGGGTGGGTGGGTTGTTGATCTACCTTAAGTGACTCTGACAACATACTATAAGAAAAACACGACAAATTAGTAAAGCAAAAAAAATTGGACCACATTCTGAAAAGGTTATTATAAAACAAGTTCCAACTAGCAGGCATAGAAGAGCTCCCTTACGTACTAAAGCCAGAAATTTAACTACGGAGCGACAAAATGGACATTAGAAAGGTTAAAACTAATACTTCAATAAAAGAGAAAACAAATCGTTTTTGGTTATTTAATCGATGTATCTCTGTCGAAAGAAACAAAATAAAGGGGGGAAACCGTAAACAAAGAATAATGGTACAAAGAGGACGAAGGAAAGAATGCATGGTAGAACAAAAAAAATTAGTGCAATTCAGCGAGCATTTACGTTTTTGCAAGAAGAGGAAGAAGTCGCCGTTGATGACTTGGGTAATCAAGTAAAAGAATTTCTGGTCCATTAGGAGTAACTGAAAACGCTCTCCTTGTCAGCGAGTATCTTATTGCAGTTGCCAGGCCAACCTGACCAAGCATGACAAGAAGATAAGATGGCACGAAAATAATTTTTTGGGGTAGCTTATAACAGGTAAACAAAATGCTTGAGCAGAAACAGTTGTTGCTTGTCATACCTTTGCTGAGTAAGTTGCACTAACTGCAATTGTCACACGACCAGATGTCAAAGGGGCCAAAAATGCTGCAAACCTCTGAGAACAAATTGTCACAAGTGAGTTAGCTACCAAGCAGTCATTCAAAACACCCCCCACCCCCACCCCAAAAAAAATAATAATATAACATCGAATCATCGATGAAGGAAAAAGGCAAGGAGAAGCTTAAAACAACAACCAAGTTAAGTCACTGAGTATCGGATTACAAATTAATGCATTATCCTCATCAACGTTTTTGACGAAGTGTCAAAACTGTAACCAGTTCCTACTATAGATCATAAAGAATCACTAATGCATAAAGATATCAATAGTATGCTTCCTTAGAAAAGAATTGCACAAATTTTGATAGGGGAATCAAGCACAACAAAGAATTTGGGAATCATTGCCTTAAAACTAAGTAAGTTTACCTGGTCAGGGTCCTTGATAGCAGTAAGATATTTTCCATCTGGAGACACATCCGCCACAGAATTTAACAAATTTTCTCTGGGTACGCGGATATTGTCAAACCTGGAAAATGTGATATCACAAATAGCTTAGATCCTGATAGTTAAAATGAAGCCAGTAACATTTAATACAATTTATTGCACTTAAAGCCAAGTTCAAGTACGGCTCTTCTCTACCAGATTCTGCCATTGTCAACTCCATTCAAGCCAATCTTGTGACCACAATCAGCTATACGGATGTTTGGACAAATGTCTCCATTCTCATCTCTGATCTGAGCGATAAAAGCATGGACGCCTTGATTTTTCCCTTCAATGATGAGCTGAGAGAAAACTATCGTATGTGTTGCATGCTACAATACAGTCATGAGAAACGATGTCAATTTAGAGTAAGGCTCAAGCAAGAATAAGCAAGTCGACAAACTAAAAACATCAATCAAATAAACATGCCAAAATTGTTTTTGAGGAGAGGGAGTATAGTTACATTAGCTGCGCCTCCAATCCAATACTTCTGAGCTGATTCACATGGAGTATTTATGACAAACTCTCCGGTGCTTGAATCATACGTTGTGACTGTTTCAATACCTCGAACCTGAACAGTACTTGCAAGTGTATTCAGTTAGAATTGCAGAAATAATGGACAAACATTTATTCCCTAAAGTCACATACTATATAATTAAACAACTTTCACATACATTACTTCCATGCCCCAATTCTGTCATTGCGAAGCAACCTTTGACCACATACTCCTCTGTGTCCTTCAACCATTTATCATGATGTCGTTTGGTACCAAAAAACTGGATTGCACCACCCCTGGATCAATCAACAAAAAGTTCAATGATATTCTGCTAACCTGGAAATTGAATTTATGCAACGACAACCAACCAACCAAGATTGTCACTACAAGAAATTTCATCTATTTAGGTTCTTCTTGTTCATATTCCTAGATTTACCTTTTTTGTGGCATAGGATGACCAACAACAAAAAATTCATCAAATCATGTAATTTTCAAGAAAGCCCACTGATATGCAGATACTGAGAAGTTTGACGGAAATATAACATAGAATGTCTGTACAGAAAAAATCAATGTCTACTCGGGTCGTTACAAGTCAATCTAGCAACCAAGAATGTCCGTATTGATGGCTGAGATGGGCAGTGGAGTTAACGATAGGCTAGAAGTTTGGAAACAGGCCCAAGAGTTTTAAGGGCAGATTGAGCAGGACTAAAACAGTGTCCAGTAACGTAACGAATGAAGCGGAGGTGGAAGTGAAGATCGATGCACAAATCGTACCCAAGAAAGAGAGCTTCAGCCTCAAGTATCTTGGGTCCATAATCTAAGGAAACAGGGAGATTGATGATGATATCGCACATCGTATTGGAGCGGTGTAGGTGATGTACTGTGTGATAAGAATGAGCTGTCAAGACTTAACGGCAAATTCTATAGATTGGTGGTTAGACCAATATTGTTGTATGGGACAGAGTGTTGGCCAATCGAGAATGTCCATGTCCAGAAAATAAATGTAACGGAGATGAGGTTGTTCAAATGGATGTGTGGGCATACTAGGAGAGATATAATTAGCAACGAAGTTACAAGGAATAAGGTGGGAGTGGCCCTCGTGGCAGACAAGACGAAGGAGGCGAGACTGAGATGGTTCAGACATGAGAAGAGGAGGTGCACGGATGCACCAACAAGGAAATGTCAGAGGTTGGATATAACAAGAGTTAGGAGAGGTAGAGGTAGGCTGAATAAGAACTGGGGAGAGGTGATTAGACGGGACATGGCTCAATACCAACTTATTGAGGACATGACCCTAGATAGAAAGGTATGGATGTTATAGAATCAGAGTAGACAGTTAGTAGGTATTCGAGTGTTGCAACACTGTCTATGGGAGAGGCAAGGGGCTAGCCTCATCCCCTCCCCTCATATTATTAGTAGTAATTAGTATTCGCTTAGTTTCTTATTCTTTAATTTGTGGTACTATCTGTTGTTTCATTTGTTTTGTATCTGGCTATTTTGCTATCGCATTTTCCTTGCTTAAAAACTTCTCTTTTGAGCCGCGGATCTAACGAAAAAAACCTATCTACCCCAATAAGGTAGGAGAAACGTTTGTATACATCCTACCCTTCCCAGACCCTAGTGGGGACTACACTGGGTATGTTGTTGGGTATGTTGTTGGTGTAGAGGTCTGATGTTGCCAAGTAAGTTTTCTTTAACCAATCAATCAAGCAATCAAGAATGTCCGTCTAGGAAAATCTAATGTCTACTTGGACCCTTTCTTATTCCTATTCAAAAATTATATCTTTTGACAACCATAGTAAAAAGAGTGGAACTATGAGTTCTCTGAAATAGACAAAGTCGATTTCATATAAATGACCGCAACTAATTTGAATGAAAAACAAACAAGAATAACAACCAACATAACGATTTATCGTTCAGACCACCAAGAGGTGAGGTGGGATGGACGTGATCCCTTCACACTTAACCAAAGGTCTTACACTTAACTATTCGAGTCTTAGAAATGAAGAACTTCTTAACTAGAGGTCTAACCCTTAACCATAGGCCAAGGGTTCAACTCTTGGGAAACTCTTGGGAATGAAGAACTTATCTCTTAGTGGGCTCCACACTTAACCAGATGTCTCCCCCTTAACCATACGTCTCGAGTTCAAGCCTCGGGAATGGATAACTTCTCCCTTAGTGGGGACGTACCCGATAGGTATCGAATTAGTCAGGCCACTAAGTTCCGGATATTAAAAAATAGGCACACAATGGACAAAAACATACCATAGGAACAAATGGACTCCAAGCTTGATGCCAAGTGAATGATCAAAGATGCCAATACAATCCGAGAAAGAAAAGTTCCTCAACTCATTTTCAGGCCCTTTACCAGTAAGCCATTTCTTGAAAGCCCCATGTTCAAGAAGGTACTCAATTCTCCTCATGGTAATTTCCCTTTGTTGTTCCTTAGATTGACTGTAATCAGGGGAAACAAACACTTTCCCACCCCTTTCTATTGGGTTAAACAGATTGCTCTGTAACATCAGACCAAAAAGCCAGTCCCTTTCCTCCAAATTGTGACCATCCATGAGCTTTCTCATCTCTTTTGTGTCAAAAACAGCAGATGGTTCTGAAAGCTCAGGTGGGTTGTAGCTAAGACATGGGAATGATTGGAGTGTAAACTTGGGTGTTGGGGTTTCTTGATTTAGGTGTCTGCTGAGGACTTCTGTTCTGAAATTCACTTTCTCCATTTAAGTGATGATTGATTTTGTATGAGAAATCAAGAAAACAGAAATGATAAGAAGGGGGAGAAAACAATGTAGAGTAGTGGCATGACAGTGTGAAAACTCACTATTTGTTCTAACTGATCTGGCTACTTAGTTATACTCCATAGTCAAGGTTGGTGGGCTAGGTATTAATTTAATAATAATAATAAAATAAGGATTCAAGCTCAGTATCAACAAGAGGCTACATCAATAGCTGAAAATTTCAAAATGTCAGATTATTTTATATCATAGTTGATTAACAACTACAATAATAAACAAACAGGGGTTGTTTGGTAGCTAGTAAAGAAGTAACTTATTCAAGTATTAATTTTTGTACAAGTTATACAATGTTTGGCAGTTAGTTAGGAAATAAGTTATTCATGTGGAAAACCTGTACGATGTTTGATTTGCAATTTATGAGGGAATTGGTGTATTAACTTATGCGGAGTGGAACATGAAATAGCTAATACCCACATAACTGACACCTGCATAATTCTGACTCACTATCAAAGGATTCTTCGGTGTCATATTTCATTATGGATATTAATTAGTTCTGAAAATAGTTTTGTACAAAATGATGAAATTAGATCTTTCATATAGAAAGTGAGATAACGAACCTCATGAAATATTCTTATCTATCCCATCCTTATAACCAAACGACTTTCTAATTTATGTAATATACTTTTTAATTTAATTTAACTAAAAAAAGTTTATATTTATATATTTAAAAGTAATTTAAATTTAAATTATTTATTTTTAAAAATATAATTTATAATCATGTAAATATTTATAATTTGTTCAATAACAAGTTTGTTTCAAGAAAGAGTCTCTAATGTAAATTGCAACCAAACCACAAGGGTGGTACATGATTAAACATAGTTAGATTAGGGGTACAAGGGCACAAGTCCTTTAGTATGGAAAATAGACGAGAAAGAAAAAACAAAAAACTTTTTCCTTAAGTTGTATATCAAGGATAGATGCAGCTTTAGTTACCTGATTTGAACATAAATTAATATGCAAAAATTACTAAAATTGTATTATAACTGACCCCAACTAATTTAAGGGGAAAAACAAATAAGAACACGAACAACCAAGAAGTGAGGTGAAATGAATGAGATCCCTCCACGCTTAACCGTAGAGCCTTGGAAATGAAGAACTTTTCTATTAGTAGGCGCCACATTTAATCAAAGATCTCGGGTTTAAGCCTCGGGAATGGAGAACTTGGTATTGTCCATCGCAAGGTATTAGATTTGATTCCCACATCGGTATTAGGTCTATATAGCCTTAGGTTCTCACACCTTAATAGCTAGCTTCTGGGGTATGATTCTCCCTGTATTGTATCAAGGGTATCAGAGCCACCCACCACCCTCTGTACCCACCCTACCGACTTTGTAGTAGAGTGAAAGTTACTGGGGAGAGATGATTAGACAGGACATGACTCAATTTCAGCTTACTGAGGACATGACCCTAGATAGAAAGGTATGGAGGTTAAAAATTAGAGTAGATGGTTAGTAGGTAGTCAAGTGTTACAACACTGGGTGGGAGAGGCAGGGGACTAGCCTCATTCACTCCCCTCCTATTAGTAGTAGTAGAAGTTAGCATTCGCTTAGTTTCTTATCCTTCAATGTGTGGTACTATCGGTTGTTTCATTTGCTTTGTATCTTGCTATCTTGCTATTTTGCTATTGCATTTTCCTTGCTTAAAAAACTTCTCTTTTGAGCCAACAATCTATCAGAATCAAATATCTACCCCACAAAGGTAAGAGTAAGGTTTGCGTACATCCTACCCTCCCCAGACCCCAGTGAGGACTACACTGGGTATTATGTTATTGGTGGTGGTGGTGGTCTGAAGTTGCCAAGTAAGCTTTCTTTAACCAATCAATCAAGTAATCAAGAATGTCCATACATGAAAATTTAATATCTACTTGGATTCTTTCTTATTCCTATTCAAAAATTATATCTTTTGACAACCATAGTAGAAAGAGTGGAACTATGAGTTCTCCGAAATAGACAAAGTCGATTCATATATCTGACCCCAACTGATTTGAGTGAAAAACAAACAAGAACAACAACCAATATAGCAATTTATCATTCAAACCACCAAGAGGTGTGGTGGTGGACGTGGTCCCTTCACAATTAACCAAAGGTTTTACACTTAACCATAGGAGTCGGGTCCTACTAAGTCTTGGAAATGAAGAACTTCTTGGCTAGAGGTCCAACCCTTAACCATAGGTCAAGGGTTCAACTCTTGGGAATGACGAACTTATCTCTTAGTGGGCTCCACATTTAACAAGATGTCTCTCCCTTAACCATAGGTCTCGGGTTCAAGCCTCGAAAATGGATAACTTCTCCCTTAGTGGGGACCTACCCGATAGGTATCCAATTACTCAGGCCACTAAGTTCCGGATATTAAAAAATAGGCACATAATGGACAAAAACATATCATATGAACAAATGGACTCCAAGCTTGATGCCAAGTGAATGATCAAAGATGCTAGCACACTCCGCGAGAGCTAAGTTCCTCAATTCATCTTCAGGCCCTTTATTACCAGTAAACCATTTCTTGAAAACCCCATGTTCAAGAAGGTATCCAATTCTCCTCATGGTAATTTCCCTTTGCTGTTCCTTAGATTGATTGTAATCAGGGGAAACAAAAACTTTTCCACCCCTTTTTACTGGGTTAAAAAGATTACTCTGTAACATCAGACCAATACACCAATCCCTTTCCTCCAAATTGTGACCATCCATGAGCTTTCTCATCTCTTTTATGTCAAAAAAAGCAGATAGTTCTGAAAGCTCAGGTGGGTTGTAGCTGAGACATGGGAATGATTGGAGTATTGGATTGAGTATTGGTGTTTCTTGATTTAGGTGTCTGCTGAGGACTTTTGTTCTGAAATTTACTTTCTCCATTGAAGAAGAGGATGATGAAAAATTGGATAAATGATAAGAAGGGGAAAAAAAGGAAGGAACTTTGAAAATGCTAGTGATTGGATCTTCTATGAGAATGCTGTGATACAGTGGATCTAAGGTTTTAGAAGAAAATAAGGTTTAATATACAGTGTAGAGTGGTGGCATGACAGTTTGAAAACTCACTATTTGGTCTGACTGATCTGGCTACTTAGCTATACTCCAAAGTTAAGGTTGGTGTGCTAGGTGATTAATAATTAAAAAAGAATGTCAGATTATTTATCACATGTTTAATTCACAACAACAATAATAAACATTTAGGAGTCGTTTGGTAGCTACTAAAGAAGCAACTTTTTTTTTTTTTTTTTTGACACTGGTAACATTAAAGAAGCAACTTATTCATGTATTTATTTTTGTAGTTATACAATGTTTGGTGGTTAGTTAGGAAATAAGATGTTCATGTGTAAAACTAATACAACGTTTGGTTTGCAATTTAGAAATCCATATAACTAATACTTGTCTAAGTTATGAGGAAACTGGTGTATTATCTTATGCGGAGTAGAAGATAGAATAGCTAATACCTGCATTACTAATACCTGAATAATTTTAACCAGCTATCAAACCACTCCTCAGTGTGATATTTGATTATGGATATTAATTAGTTCCGAAAGTAAATATGTACAAAAAGAAATAAGCTATTTCACATAAAATGTGGGATAACAAATCTCATGAAATATTCTTATATATCCCATCCCTATAAGAAGGGGGGGGAAAGGAAGGAACTTGGAAAATGCTAGTGATTGAATCTTCTATGAGAAATGTTATGATAGAGTGGATCTAAAGTTTTAGCAGATAATAAAGTTTAAATACGGTGTAGAGTGTGGTGGCATGACAGTGTGACTCACCATTTGCTCAAACTGATCTGACTACTTAGTTAAACTCCAAGATTGTGGTAGGTGATTACTGATTAATAATAAGAAATATGTCAGATTATTTTATCTCATACTTGATTAATAACAACAATAATAAACATTCAGGGGTCGTTTGGAAGCTAAAAAAGAAACAACTTATTCAAGTATTAATTTTTGTATAAGTTATACAATGTTTGGTAGCTAGTTAGGAAATAACTTATTCATGTTTAAAACTAATATGACATTTGGTTTGCAATTTAGAATCTCGTATAACTAATATATGTATAAGTTATGAGGAAATTGTTGTATTATCATTCAGACCACCAAGAAGAGGATGATGAAAAATTGGATTGATTTTGTATGAGAAATCAAGAAAACAGAACTGATAAGAAGGGGACAAAAAGGAAAGAACTTTGAAAATGCTAGTGATTGGATCTTCTGTGAGAAATGTTGTGATAGAGTGGATCTAATGTTTTAGAAGAAAATAAGGTTCAATAAACAGTGTAGAGTGGTCGCATGACAGTGTGAAAAGCATAGCTGATCTGGCTACTTAGCTATACTCCAAAGTTAAGGTTAGGCTAGGTGATTAATAATTTAAAAAAATGTCAGATTATTTTATCTCATATTTAATTCACAACAACAGTAATGAACATTAAGGGTTCGTTTGGTAGCTAGTAAAGAAGCATCTTATGCATGTATTAATTTTTGTATAAGTTATACAATGTTTGGTGGTTAGCCCGGAAATAAGTTATTCATGTGTAAAACTAATATGATTGATGAAACAGGAACATTTTTTCCTTAAATTGTATATCAAGGACAGATGAAGCTTTAGTTCCCTGATTTGAACATTAAATAATAGGCAAGAAATTATTAAAATTGTATTATAACAAATAAGAACAAGAATAACCAAGAGATGTGGTGGAATGAACTTCTCTCTTAGTAGGCTCCACATTTAACCATAGGTCTCAGGTTTAAGCCACGGGAATGGAGAACATGGTGTGGTCCATTCCAAGGTATAGAACTTAAGTCCCACATCAGTATCTGTATTGCAATATGCTGATGTGGGATTTATATAGCCTTGGACTCTCACACCTCAATAACTAGCTTTTGGGGTATGAGTCTCCCAAGATTGTACCAATGATATCAAAGCCACCCAACACCCTCCATGCCCCACCCTACCTACTTGTGGTAGAGTGAAATCTACCCAGTGTGAAGCCGTCATCTAGAACGACGGATGCTGAGCTTGGTATTGCAATATAATAATGTGGGCTTTATATAGCCTTGGAATCTCCCACCTCTTATCAAGTGGTCGTGCCAGAGTGGTTATCGAGCATGACTAGAAATCAGGTGGGCTTTGCCCGTGCAGGTTCGAATCCTGCTGACCATGTTTTGTCTCCTGTTTGAGTCCGGGGGAAGCCAATCTTTTCTGCACCGGGCTGTGCTTTTTTACTCTCCCACCTCAATAGCTAGCTATCGAGGTGGTATTTGTATTAGTCTGGCCAGTCAATTCCAGATAACAACAACAACAACAATAACAACATACCCATGAAATCCCAACAGAGGGGTCTAGAAAGGGTAGAGTGTATGCAGACCTTATCCTTACCTCGTGGAGGTAGAGAGGCTGTTTCTGAAAGACGCTCGGCTCGAGTACAACAAATCAATGGTTAAAATAAAAGGTACACACAATCTACAAAGGCATACCATAGGAAAAAATTGACACCAATCTTGATAGCAAGTGAATGATCAAAGATACAAACAGAATCCACAAGAGCCAATTTCCTCAACTCATCTTCTAGCCCATTACCAGTAAGCCATTTCTTGAAAAAACCCTGTTCAAGAAGATAACCAAATCTCCTCATGGTAATTTCCCTTTGCTGTTCCTTAGATTGATTGTAATCAGAGGAAACATACACTTTGCCACCCCTTTCTATTGGGTTAAAAAGATTGCTTTGTAACATCAGACCAAAAAGCCAGTCCCTTTCCTCCAAATTGTGACCATCCATGAGCTTTCTCATCTCTTTTATGTCAAAAACAGCAGATGGTTCTGAAAGCTCAGGTGGGTTGTAGCTAAGACATGGGAATGATTGGAGTGTAAACTTGGGTGTTGATGTTTCTTGTCTAAGGTGTCTGCTGAGGACTTTTGTTCTGAAATTCACTTTCTCCATTTTAGTGATGATTGGCTTTGTATGAGACATCAAGAAAACAGAAATGATAAGAAGGGGAACAAAAAAAAAATGAAAGAACTTGGAAAATGCTAGTGATTGAATCTTCTATGAGAAATGTTGTGATGAACTGGACAGTGAAAACTCACTATTTGATCGCTAGTAAAGAAGTGGGTCTATCCTATAGGTATCTTTATTACTCAGGCCAGTCAGCTCTAGATAACAACAATAATATACCTGTTAAAATCCCACAAGTGAGGTCCGAGGAGGAGACAACAACAACATAGCCAGTAAAATCTCACAAGTGGGGTTCAGAGAGGACAGAGTGTACCCAAACATTACCCTCGACTCGAGTAAAACAAATCAATGGTTAAAATA
This sequence comes from Capsicum rhomboideum, assembly GCA_031232105.1. Taxonomy (NCBI): domain Eukaryota; kingdom Viridiplantae; phylum Streptophyta; class Magnoliopsida; order Solanales; family Solanaceae; genus Capsicum; species Capsicum rhomboideum. The sequence continues at coordinate 4,170,409 of CP124710.1, read as the reverse complement.
AAAGCCACACACAAGGTACAAAAAACATACCATAAGAAATAATGGACCCCAGTCTTGACAGAAAGAGAATGATCAAAGATACCAAGACAGTCCAAAAGACCCAATTTCCTCAACTCATCTTCAGGTCCATTACCAGTAAGCCATTTCTTGAAAACACCATGTTCAAGAAGGTATTCAATTCTCCTCATAGTAATCTCCCTTTGTTGCTCCTTACTCTGATTATAATCAGGTTGAACAAACACTTTCCCACCTCTTTTCATTGGGTTAAAAAGATTACTCTGTAACATCAAGCCAAATAGCCAATCCCTTTCAATCAAATTATGACCATCCATGAGTTTTCTCATCTCTTTTTTGTCAAAAATGGATGATGGTTCTGAAAGTTCAGGTGGGTTGTAGCTAAGACATGGGGTTGTTTGGAGTGAAAAATGGGGTGGTGGGGTTTCTTGATTTAGGTGATTGGTGAGGATTCTTGTTCTGAAATTCACTTTTTCCATTGATGAAAAATGGGATTTTTGCATTCTTGAAAAGATGTTGAAATTGAAGATCAAAAAGTTGATAAAGTGAATCTAAAGTTTTAGAAGAAAATAAGGTTTAAATAGGGTGGTTGCGTGGCGGGGAGGTGGGGTGGGGTGGGGTGGGGGTATTGGGGGATGAGATGACAAGTGTGAAAACTCAACATTTGGTCAAAAATGATAGGCTAGTTAGTTACTCCTATTATGTAATTTAGTTAGTGGGATAAGAATAAAAATCTCAAAATAAAATATCAAAATTATTTTATGATTTTATCTACTAGTATTATTTTTTAATTAAGGGTATGAGAAGGAAAAAAGATATTACAAGGTGAGAAATCGAATTCTTAGCAATAAAATGAAAGTTCAGACAATTAAATCCCTGAAAATTTCTTTTAATGTCAAGATTTGATTTATGCTTGATAGGAAATTTTTTTGGCCAAATGGATAGACAGCCCCTCTAACTTACTTTTAGTTCTCATTTTGACAGTTCATCTCAATCTTATTAGTTATTACATTTAAATCCATTTATTATTGATTTTAATAAATAATTACTCTTTCTGGATTACTTTATTCATCGTCCTTAATAAAAGTAGATGGGTCATTTTATGTCAAGATTTGATTTATGCATGGGGAGCAAAATTTTTCTTAAAAGAATAGACAACCCTTCTAATTTACTTTCAATTTTCATTTTGATACTCTATCTCAATCTTGTTAGTTGTTACATTGGACATGGTATCTTGCCACACAACTTTGGGATAAAAATAAAAATAATTTACATAGTGCTAGTATTTTATGCTGCATATGCTTTAATTATACTAATAGAGAAAATCTAAGGCCCGTTTGATCATGAATTTTTTTCACTTTCTTTCGAAAATTTATTTCACTTTAGTAAAAAAAAGTGAAAATTTATGGTGTTTGATATAAAAAAATTTTTACTTTAGTGAAATTTCTTTTTGGAAAAGTGAAAACAAATTTTACTTACTTTCATTTTTTTCACTCATATTTCTCTCACAAAAAGTCAAAAAGAACTCTAACTAAGGACATGTTTGGCCACAAATTTTTTTTTACTTTTTTCCAGAAATTTATTTCATTTTAGTGAAAACAAGTGGTGTTTGGCCATGAAATTTATTTCACTAAAGTGAAATTTTTTTTCCGGAAAAGTGAAAATAAGTTTTACTTTTTTTCACTCCTACTTCTCTCATAAAAAGTCAAAAAGAACTCTAATTTATTTTCATGTCCAAACATAACTCCAACCCCAACTCCAACTCCAACTCCAACTTCCACTTCAACTTCAACTCCAACTCCAAAAAATTTAGTAGGCGTTTGGCCATGAAAATTAAAAATTTTGGAGTTGGAGTTAAAGTTGGAATGGAAGTTGGAGTTGGAGTTGGAGTTATGTTTAGCCATGAAAAAAATTAGAGTTCTTTTTGACTTTTTGTGAGAGAAAAAAAGTGAAAACAAGAAAAACTTGTTTTCACTTTTCCGGAATTTTTTTTTCACTTTAGTGAAAAAAGTTTCATGGCCAAACACCACCACTTTTTACTTTTTTCACTAAAGTGAAAAAAAATTCCGGAAAAAAGTAAAATTTATCCATGGCCAAACGGGTCCTTAATTTTCATGGCCAAACGCCTACTTATTTTTATGATCAAACACAGCTCTAACTCCAAAATATTTTAATTTTCATGGTCAAACGCCTACTAAGAATTCCTTTTGGTTTTGAAACTAATAGTAATAATAAGTAATTAATATAAAATGAATTGTCAATTTGCCATAAGGCAGTCAGAATTAAAAGATATTGTAAATGCAGTTTGATGAAAAGCCAAACTAATGTGACCACTTTTCTAGTGCATTTAAAAAGTTACTAAAAGGGAGTGACCTCACGCACGTGAGAAACGGACTGTCAAAGCAAGTCGAGTTGGTTTGTCTGGCACGTGAGAAAAGGAGGGTCATTTTTTTTAAACGAATTAAAAAAAAATAGATCATTCTTTTTAAAATGGAGGAAGCATATTCTTATCATATTAATGTCAATTCATTTCATTATATTCATGGAATTAAATTCGATCAAAGCTCATTACTTAAGTGGCCATTTGGATAGGCTTTTGACTTTTGGCTTATTTTTTAGCATTAGCATTTTAGCAAAAAATCAAGTGCTTATAAGCACTTTTTAAATTTATCCAAACACTTCAAAAGTGCTTTAAAGCTATTTTTAGCTTAAAAACATCTAAAATAAGCCAATCCAAACGGGCCCTTAGACTTAAATTCGAGCTACACACACTTTTAAGACATGTAATGATTTGTCACCACATAGTGTTATCTTTAATAATTTTGTCAATATTAAGTTTAGGTCCAATATTAATATCGTATTATTCTGTGGCCTAAAATTCTTTCTTATTTAGCTATAAATAATTTCATTAAGAGTAAAAATAAAATTTTAAAGTTAAATAATTTTTAATTATAGATACGTGATATTCCTTTTGTAACGGACTAAAAAGGAAAGGATGTAAAATAAATTGAGACAAAAAAAGTACTCCATTATTTAGTTTTTGTCCAATATCAATATCTTATTATTTTTTAACACTCTTTACTTTTACAAAAGATTTTCATTATATTACTAGAGGTGGTAAAATCAAACTCAACCCATCCTAACCCGTTCAAATTTAGGTTGGTTATTGACCAGCTCATTTATTAGCTCAATACATATCAACCCAATCCGTTTCAATACATTAAAATTTGGGTTGATATGTAATCAGAAACGATTTTTGAGAAATCTTATTAAAGTATTTTTAAAAGACTTTTTTTTTATTTAACATGTTATATTTAGTCATAATAAAGAAAAAAATAATTTTATTTGGTACTAAAAATTTATAAAAGAACAAATAAAACGATTAAAACTTTAGTAAGAATTGAGCGGGTTGGATAAAAACTCGTTACCTAATCCGTTTGGACCCAAACAAATTTGGATTGGGTTGAATCTTGCCCCGTTTGTTATCTTGATCCATTTTGACCAGCCCAAATTTAACCTAACCCGCCCAATTGCCACCCCTAAATATTACTCTTGTTATATACTCGTGTATAATTAGTTCACTGATTATTTAGGCTACGTACCAAACGACCCCTAAATGTATTATCTTGGATACCCTTTGTTGGAATTATTCTCTTATTCTCCTGTTGTAATAATCCAAAGCCAAAATATTCTCTGTTGGTATCTTTATTAGAGTATTTTATATTCATTCACATTAAAAGATTTGGACCCATTTGGCCATAAAAAAAAAAAAAAAAAATCAGAAATTTATTTCACTTTAGTGAAAACAAGTGGTGATTGGCCATGAAATTTATTTCACTAAAGTGAAATAAATTTCCAGAAAAGTGAAAACAAGCTAAGATTTTCTTGTTTTCACTTTTTTCACTCCAACTTCTCTCACAAAAAGTCAAAAAGAACTCTAATTTTTTTTCATGGTCAAACATAACTCCAACTTCAACTTCCACTCCAACTTCAACTCCAAAAAATTAATGTCCAAACGCCTACAAAGTGTCCCTCATTCTTTTCGAAAGATTTTTTTTTCTTTTTATATTAAATTGTGCAATTTTGATGTAATTGTAAGAAACTAGTAAAAAGGAGTGGTCTTGCACACATAAGAAGTGAGCTGATACAATGTTGTTTTTTATAAATACTTTTTAGTGGCTTTCGTGGTGGATACAAGATTAGAAAAGAGAAATTGAGATGATTTGGACATGTGATTACGTGAGGTTCAGACGACGCTCCAGTGAGGAGGTGCAAGAGGTTGGATATAGTAGATACAAAGAGGGGTAGAAGTAGGCCGAAGAAGTATTGAGATGAGGTGATTAGGTAGGACATGACACATATTTAGGTTATCGAGGACATGACCTTAGATAGGAGGATGTGGAGGACGAGTATTAAAGTAGAAAGTTAGTCGGGTAGGAGTGTTGTCATACACCGTAGCATGGTAGCTTAGGGTTTAGCTGTAGATACCTATCATTATTGTTGTTTATTATGTTTCGATTATCGCACTATTTTGTAGCTGATTATTATTTTTCTGTAACTGATTAGTTGTCATATTTTCTTCACTATTTTCCTTTTCTTTATACCTGGATTTGCTACACTTGAGCCGAGGGTCTTCTGGAAACAGCCTCTCTACCTCTCCGAGGTAATGGTAAGATCTACGTATATATCATCATCCCCAGATTTTATTTGTGAAATTTTACTGAATATGTCCAGATATTACTGGATATATCTGATCTGGCACTACAATATCTCTATTGTGCAGCGCTATGAAAGAGACAAAGAACTATCGAATATTCTCCTATTAACAATTCATATTAGAAGACATAAACAAAGATTTCTTTCGATTCAAACTTTATAACAAATTATTTGCTTATTCATTATTTAAATATTAATTATGAGATAGTCTATATCCTGTATCGATAATAGAATTACTTTATGAATTTATTTGTCACAGTTTCTTTTTTGAGTGTTAAACAATATGAAGTAATTTGATCAACATTTTAACGTGTATTTTTTTATCATATTGATATGAGAAAAAATATAATTTACAGTACTTTTCGTATAGTTTTGAATATCTGAATTTTATTTTAAGAATTAGTTAAATTGATTCTCAAAAAGTGAAATATGACAATTAAAAAGGGATACGAAGTATTAATGAAAAGTTTATAATTATAATGGGTTACATTGACACATTATAAATTGGATATGGGTAAGTATTTGTTGGCAAGTTGAGTACCCATACCAAGATGGAATTGATATTACATAAAAAATAAGCAAATAAATAGTTTTCATTGGAAGGCGTGCACGTAGATCCATTTCTGCTGATCTTCTAGTCAAGATATGATATACTCTATGATGGTTTTTATTTAATTCTTATCCTATACGAATAAAGACTTATCTTTCCCATACGAAGACAATTATTGTATTTCATTTTTAATATGAACTATTAAGTAATAAGGAAAAAGACATCAAAATCACTTAAAGGATATCTAAAAAGTTGAAGGCATATTTAAATTATTGAAGTGACCTAATATATATTTGTACTACTTAAAAGTGAATTTAACGCCCCCCCCCCTCCCTCCCCCCCCCCCGCCCCCAGACATATATAATCAGTTGCACAAGGAGAGGTGTTACACACTCGCTCTTTATCACTTTGCTATGATTGCCACGTGAGATATAATTTGATTTTATTTTTTTTCTCATTGTTTTCTTTTTACATTTATTTTATTTTAATCTCTTTCAATATTTTAGTTTCATTTCCGACAAAATTAACACCGGATTTTGATATTGTTGCTCGTTAGACATTATGGGTGGCTAATGAGAGGAATTGAAATCTTTATGAAAGTGGGTTTAAATTTGATTTTTTGATCACATCAATTTATTAGTTTCATAACAATATCAACATAAAGAAGGTTAGGATGAAAGATATGAATGCGATTCAAGTTTGATCGGAAAAAATAAGGCTAGTTGAATAATGTAAACTCGTCGGAAAAAATGGAAGTTCGCCCGAAAAAATGAAAGTTCACCGAAAAAAATGAAAGCTCGCCAGAATTAACAATTTCTATCATTAGATTCAATAATTTCAAAATTAGAATATAACTTTTGAGTAAAAGGTTGAACTAACTAATATAATCTATCCTAATTTATAATTGGAAGAAGTGAAAGAGGGCACAAAATTATGCAGATTAGTCTGCTAGCAAAGATACAGAGGAAAGAGAGAGAAAAGATTGAGAAAGAAGAGGGGAAAAAAGAAAGAAAAGCTAAAAAGGGAAAGAGGCCCACAAATAATTAAGTAAAAATATAAACGTTCAATTAAAAAATGACACGTGGTTAGTTTTAAATTATTTTTTTCTCTTCACTCGCGTTTATCAAAATATTAATTATGTTTTTTGCCACATCATTCTTCTGGGGATGAAAATGAGTAAATAAATTCACTTTTAAGTAGCACAGGTATGTATTAGGTCACTTCAATAGTTTAGGTGTGTCTTCGACTTTTTGGGTATAATTTAAGGTGATTTTGATGTCTTTTCCCAAAGTAATTTGGATGGGAGGAGCGAGGTCTCTAATGGCGTGCCCGTTGGAGAATGATCCGACGACCTATAGGCAGTGACTGAGTTAAGGGAACCTTTTGGAGCCCTAGAAAAAATGAGTTTTCATAAGGCAATTGTCACTACTCATGAATTCGAATCTGGGTGATTTATCCATGGCCAGGACGAGGTTTGGGTGAAACTAATAAGTAGAGGTCCTAACTGACAGATGTTAAAGAATCAACGAATAAGTTGTGACTAGGGGTGAAATGCCACTCGAACCCAAAGCTAGCCGGTTCTCCTCGAAATTAAGTAAAATTGAAAAAACTAATCAATTACAAAATTGTATAGTAACAAATTACAATTTTGAAAGTGATTTTGATCTATTTAGGGCGTGTAAATTGTTATGACAGACTGTTTTTCAAGATTTCACAATTCTTCTAAACAGTTGAACTCGTGAACAAGTCTTAAGGGCTCGTTTGACACAACGGATAAGGGATAAATAATCTCAAAATTAATTTTAAGGTGAGCTTATCCCATGTTTGGTAAGGATAAAATTGGGGGATAAGTTATTCCAGAATTAATTATCCCGATATTATATAGTGTTATTTTTATCCGATATTGAGGATAGAATAAGTTAGCGGTATTGTTAATTGGGTGGAATGCAGGGACGAGGAAGAAATGAGGACGAATAAGGGGATCTATAAGGCAGTCAGGACAGCGGCTAAGTTAGCGGTCACAGAAGTTAAGACGACGGCCTTTGAAAGGCTCTATGCAGCGCTAGGGGACCAAGACGGAGATAAAAAACTTTATAGGCTTGTAAAGACGATGGAGAGGAAGGCCCGAGACCTAGATCAAGTGAAGTGCATCAAGGATGAAGACATAAGGTATTGACGGATAAGACGCTCATCAAACAAAGATGGCAAGCCTACTTTTACAAATTATTGAACGAGGTAGGTGATAGAGCTATTGTGCTGGGGGATTTGGAGAACTTTGAGAGACATGGAGTTTTTGGATATTGTGTATATTTTACGGTTGAGGAAGGAATGCGCGCAATTAGTAAGATGATTAGGGGTAAACGACGGGACCTGATGAGATTCCGGTGGAGTTTTAAAAGATTTAGGACCGAGTAACTATGGAGTGGTTGACTGAGTTGTTCAATATCATTTTTAAGACGGATAAGATACTCGAAGAATGGAGGTGGAGTACAATGGTCCCGTTGTGCAAGAATAAGGGCGACAACCAGAATTACAACAATTATAGGGGTATCAAGTTATTAAGTCATACTATGAAAGTTTGGGAGCGAGTGGTGGAGATGAGGGCAAGGAGGGGGTGTATCCATATCCGAGAACCAGTTTAAATTCATGCCTGGGCGATCTACTACGAAATTCATCCATCTGGTGAGGAGACTGATGGAGCAATACCGAAAAAAGAAACGGGACTTACATATAGTGTTCATTGACATTGAGAAGGCCTAACAAAGTTTCGAGGGAAGTCCTTTGTAGATGCCTGGAGGTAAAGTTACCGATGATTTACATTAGGGCGATAGAGGACATATATGATAGAGCTAAGACTCCAGCTAGGACGGTAGGAGGAGACTCTGAGCATTTCTCTGTGTAAATGGGATTGCACCAGGGATCAACTCTTAATTAGTCCTTTCCTCTTTGTCGTGGTGATGGATGTATTGATGTGGGGCATCTAAGATGAGTGTCTTGGTGTATGTTATTTGCAGATGACATAGTACTAATTGATAAGACGCGTAGGGGCTTGAATGACCGGTTGGAGGTGTGGAGACGAGCTCTAGAAGCTAAAGGGTTTAAGTTGAGCAAGACCAAAACGGAGTATCAGGAGTGCAAATTCTGTGAGGGGTTGCATGAGGAAGACATGAAAGTGCGTTTGGACACACAGGCTCTCTCTAAGAGTGATCGTTTCAAATATCTTATCTCTATTATCTAGGGTAATGGGGTCATAGATGGTGGTGTCACTCATCATATTGGTACGATGTGGATAAAGTGGAGGCTTGCCTCCAGAGTTTTGTGTGATAAAAAGATACCACTAAAACTTAAAGGTAAGTTTTATAGAGTGGTGGTTAGACAGACTTTGCTATATGGGACGAAGTGTTGGCCAGTCAAAAACTCTCATGTTCAGCAGATGTATGTCACAGAGATAATGATATTGTAATAGATGTGTGAACATATTAGATATGATAGAACCAGGAATGAGGTTATTCTAGATAAAGTAGGAGTGGCCTCCGTGGTGGACAAGATGAGAGAAGCGAGATTGAGATGACTTGGACATGTGATGAGCCGAGGTTCAGACGCCCCAGTGAGGAGGTGCGAGAGGTTAAATATAGTAGGTACGAAGAGGGGTAGAGGTAGGTCGAAGAAGTATTGGGGTGAGGTGATTAGACATGACATGACACATATTTAGGTTATCGAGGACATGACCTTAGATAGGGGGATATGGAGGACACGTATAAGAGTAGAAGGTTAGTCGGGTAAGAGTGTTGTCGTGCACCGTAGTATGGTAGCTTAGGGGTTAGCCGTAGATATCTATCATTATTGTTGTTCATTGTGTTTCAACTATCGCACTATTTTGTGGATGATTAGTTGTCATATTTTTTCATTGTTTTCCTCTTTTTTGTACCTTGATTTGCTACACTTGAGCAGAGGGTCTTCCGGAAACAGCCTCTCTAATACCTCCCCGAGGTAGTGGTAAGGTTTGCGTACACTTTATCCCCACCAGACTTCACTTGGGAAATTTTACTTGGTATGTTTTTGTATTGAGGATAGAATAACAATCTCAAAATAACTAATCTCAGAATAATTAATTTCAAAATAACTTGTTTTCCAATCAAACAAGCCCTAAGTGGATAAAAAGACCGTCTAAAATTCTATTAATATAAAATAAGGTTAGTATAGTACGAGAATTGTAAGAACATAAATAAATCATAGGAGTACTAATAAGAGAATCTTGGAAACTTGCTGGGACAATGGAAAATATTTAGGTGAGTTTTGTTTTAGAGTGTGTAAAACTAAAAATTATAGAATTTGTAACCCAACTTTTGAATTTTTTAAAAAGAAACTCTCTCGATCTGTCTTAAATTATTTCTCGTTTCAAAAGTTCAAGTCAAAATTATTCTATTTTACCCTTAGTAATTATTATTCTTAAAACCTATAAAAACTTCTTGTAAGAATATGATATCTGGGCCTAACTCAACCCCTAAAGTTAGCTGATGAGGGGAGGATTGTCCAAGTTCATATACGGATACTAATTATCCATCCTTTTTTCCGATGTGGGACTTTTAACACCCCATGCATGTCCATGCCTCGTTAATTGGAGCGTGAATAATATAATATAAGGGCCCAACATCGGTGAACAAAGAATTGGGATGAGCCTGACTCTGATACCGTATAAAAATATGACACCTCAGCCTAACTCAACTCCAAAAGCTAGCTCATGAAGACAGGATTGTCCCAGTCCATAGAATGAGACCAATTATCCATCCCGTTTTCGATGTGGGAGTCTTAACACTTCTATTAAGTCCTAATTAACATTTCCTAAAAGATACGTAAAAGAGAATCACCACAGGTACTTTAAGATGGAGGGGGTATTTCTTTGAAGTTTTATTACAAGAGTTAGTTATTTTATCATTTGGAATGGTGTGACTTTACCTAGGTACAGGTCTTAGGTAAGTGACCTTTTATGCTCTTTTCTCCTTGTGTTACCATGTGAAAAGGTTGTAGAATATGACCATTGGAGAAATTAAAATAAAGATTGCATTTGTATTAAATTTCATGTTGCATCTCTCATTTCCTTTTTTTTTTCTCGTAAATATTTTGATTCATTTGAACCTAGGGTCTTTCGAAAATAATCTCTCTACCTTCTGGAGTTAGGATAAGGTCTATGTACAGTACTTTACCCTTCTCAACCTCTACTTGATTGTGCTAAATATATTGTTTATAATTGTATTAAAGCTTCTAGAGGTCGACCCAATATAATTAACTCACTTATTTTTTACGTATAATCTTATGCCTTTTTTCTAATTCTTCTGAGAAAACGTGTGATGATATCAAAGAGACGCTGACATATCATTATCTTGACGTTCCTCTTATTTCTTCTAGTGTAAGTTCTCCCATTTTGATTATATTATGGAAAAAATCAAACAAAGTTATTTGGATGAAAGGTCAAAATCTTATCTAATAGCTAGATTGTCTTATTATTTTAGTAGTCAATACCTCAAGGAACCAGTTGATTATTCGGTTAGAATTATATAGATATTAATAACGAATGAATTAGCTAGGTAGGATTAAGTTATGCATGTATTAATTATTTCATATTTTACCTCACACATATATGAATTCTCTCATAATTAGTATGCTGAATTGTGTATTGATTACAAATTTATTTATCATTTTTAATATATCAAGGAAAGATAATTTTTTATTTTTCATGTTTTACCCTTAACATTAATTACTTATTCCCTAAATTATTTTTTAAGACTTAAGAATAAATAGTATTGATTAATATGGATAATATAATAAAATACATATATCAATTTTAAGTGTGTGTAAAGTGGAAGCGGAAAAGTAAAAGCGAATGAAGAGAGTATATGTTTCCCATAAATCGCATTAACATGTCAATGCGATTTACTAGTAAACACTAAAGTTTTAAAATTACATATAAGTCCCTCAATTTTTATCAAACTCTAAGTCAGTCACAATTAATAGTCACTAAAGTTTCAAAATTAAACACAACAGTCCCTCATTTTTTTTTTTCCAAACACCAAATGGAGACATCTCCTCTCACTCTTCTCCTTCTCAGTAGGGATGGCAATTGGGGCAGACTGGACATGAAATAATCTTAATGGGGTAGGGCAGGGTAGCATTTAAATAGGGTGGGGCGGGGCGGGGCGAGGTAAAATATAATTTCTAAAAAAATTAAATGGGGCGGGGCAGGTGGTAGGTTAGGCAGCTTGTAAACAGTCACATAAAAAAATAAAAAATGAAACACACATTAACAATTCAAAATTCCACTAGTGTCATAGCGTGTTGAATTCAATTTTTTGCATTATACAACCCAATTTTTTTCTCTTCTAAAGAACATAAAATTATATAGAAACATAATTTCTTTTTTTATACCGTCCAATTTTTTTTCTTTTAAATAATGTATAGCTTTAGTTTTATTCATGTATAGTTAATTTTTTGCAGAGAAAGTAAATATCATGCTTTAAAGTGAAAAATAAGGAGGCGAAATGAAAAATGACATAAACGGGGCGGATCTTAACGGGGTAGGGTATTATAGGGCAAAATGTTTTTAAAATGTTAAACAGGGCGGGGCGAGTCAAACTCTCAATAAGTCGAGGTTTGCCTCGCCTTAACCCGCCCTATTGCCATCCCTACTTCTTAGCTTCTGTTGCTTCTTTCATCTTTCCCATTCCTCTACTGACTTGCCTATTGGAATCCATCATTTAGGTATTCTCACACTGCTTAGTATTCGGTGACAGATTTAGGATTTTCATTTACGAATTCGAAAAGTAAAAATATAGTGTCTGAAATTTGAATATAGAACCTTGATAAATTTTAAACTCCGTAAACCACTTAGATAACCGTATCGTGTTCAGAGAATTTAATATCTTATACATACAACGTAATTTTTTGACGAGATTCACCACTGCTAATATGAATAATACAGTAAAATACTCATATCAATCATCGTTTCTTTAAGGGTTATGCAAAGTCCAAAGTGGACAAGTAAAAGTGAATGCGTTTTACTAGTCATTAATGTTCTAAAATTATACACAAGTCCCTCAATCTTTATCAAACTTTTAGCACAAGCAGTGACTAAAGTCTTAAAACTAAACACAACAGTCCCTCAATTTTTCCAAACACCAAATGGAAACAACTCCTCTCACTCTTCTCCTTCTCAGCTGCTATTGCCTCTTTCATGTCTCTAATTCCCCTACCAACTTGCCCATCGGAATCCATCCTCTAGATTAATATTCAGCGGCGGAATAAGAATTTTCATCTACGTGTTTGAAAATAAAAATATAGTGCCTAAGATTTGAATATAAAATCATTATCGTGTCTTGTTTACGAAATTCAATATTTTATACATACAGTGTGATTTTTTAGCTAGATTTGCCACTGTTAATATGGATAATATAATAAAATACTCATATCAACCATTAATTTTTTTTAAGGATCGTGGAAAATCCAAAGCGAACAAGTAAAAGTGAATGCGTTTTACAAGTAAGTCACTAATGTTTTAAAATTACACACAAATCCCTCAATTTTTATCAAACTCCAAGCCACAACACAAGTAGTCACTAAAGTCTTAAAAATAAACACAACAGTCCCTCAATTTTTTTCAAACTCCAATGGAGACTCCTCTCACTCTTCTCCTCCTCAGCTTCTCCTTCTTCCATGTCTCCAATTCCTCTATTGAATTGCCTATTGGAATTCATCCTCTAGGTATTCTCTCACTGCTTAATATTCGGTGACGGATCTAGGATTTTCATTTATATATTCGAAAAATAAAAATATAGTTGTTAGTATTTGACATGATATCTGTTGCTGCTGGAAGGTAACATATATCTCGTGCATTTAATCTGCTGACCAGAACGCCACAGTTGTAAAAAAAATATATTTGAATTTGGAACGTGAAAATAAATTTTGAACCCCGTAAACCACTAAGTTAACCGTGTTATGTTTAGGGGATTAAAAATCTATATATATAATATAAATAGAAAACTTATCTTATATATGCAGTGTAATTTTCTTATATGATTAGAAAATTTTTTGTAGCAATTTTATTAATTTTTTTTATGATTTTGCAGATGAGAAGTACTATGGTTCTGATGTGATTAAATGCAAAGATGGGTCTAAATCTTTTACCAAAGATCGTCTCAATGATGATTTTTGTGATTGTACTGATGGAACGGATGAGCCCGGTAAGTAATATTTTTTTATAATGATTTGTTTGTTTATTTATTTTAGGTGCTCTAATGAAGCTTGTCCATACTAGTAGTTGTAGTATTGCTCGTGTAGCTTCTTGTTATTCAATTTCTGTTGCTTTCTGTTGTTTATTGTACTTTCGATTATTGGATTATTTTGTTGTAATTATTCATTGAGCTGAGGGTCCATCGAAACAACCTATGAGGTAGAGGTAAGGTAAGGTCTGCATATTTTATACCCTCCCCAATCCCCATTTTATGGGAATAAACGGGGTATGTTGTTGTTGTAGTTACTCCTTCGGTTTCAAAATAAGTGGTATTTTTAGCTTAGACACAACCCTTAAGAAAAGAAGTGCTTTTACGAATTTACCCTTAATTAATGGCTCGTGTTAATTTTGGAATAATAAGATCAATTCCTTCTTAACACCCTAAAACACCAGTTATTTTGAAACGGAGGGAGTACTGCTCGGTATGCTTTCACTTTCGTGACTTCTTTTTGGACTGGTTTGGACTTTTTTTTCTTGATGCGAGGTTCTATCGGAAACAATCTCTCTACTTTTAATGTAGGGGTTAGGTCTGCATACACTCTACCCTCCCAGACCTCACTTTGTGAGACTACACTGTGCATGTCATTGTTGTTGTTGTTGTAATGTGCTCTGATGAGCCCGTCCATAATAGTAGTCATAGTAATTTTTTTTAGTTAACTAATCTTTTTATTAATCACCTGCGTCAACATTACAAAACAGCTAACAACCACTGTTCGCTCAGTCTAACTAAGAAGCCACAACCCCCTTCTGCCACCTACCCTATCAAAGCTAAACACACCCATTAACATCTAATTACATCAACCAAGATTGCATAATAGTACTAATATCTTTTTTTTTTTTGGGATAACCGTGGTGTCCGGGCCAGCTTTCACGCACCTCGACTAAATCCACGGGATACCTGCCACTTCCCACCAACAACAGATATCAGGTAACTCTGTCCGCCAAGGCTAGGACAGATGGGAAGAATCACTTAGTGTTTTTGTTTTTGCTGGGATTTGAATTACAAGTATAAGCTAGTAGTACTGATATTTCTAGGAGCCCTAACATTACAAGTATAAGCTATTCTTCTGGCAATCATATCAGCATCCATGCTCTTCTGTTCGAACACCCTTTGGTACCTTTCCCTCCACACTGCATAGACTGTTTCAGTATAAACCAGTTTAAAGACTTGAGCAGACTTCTCTTTGCACTCTGTATCACCCAGGATAAATGATCCTCCCAGCAACCATGGTGGTATATTTGTTTCTGCATCCAGACATGCACCTTATCCCATAGCATCTTGGTAAAATCACATAGCACAAATAAGTGATCTCTTGTTTCAGGTTCCTGTTACACAGCATGCAGGTAGGAGTAACATCCATTCCCGATTTAATTAATCTATCTTTAGTAAGCAGTTTAGCATGCATTTGAAGCCACATTATGAACACAGCCGTTGGGCTTGCAGAATTCCCAAACATGACACATTTCCAAGGCACCCTTACTCCATCACCCAGCAAAGCCAAGTAAGTTTGTCTGATCATCCTCTTAGGATTGTTGATTGAGCCATGGTTCATCTCCCATACTTTCCTTGATTCCATAATCTTCCTAATCATCCAACAAGACTGTTTGGGTATCTCCATGGATTGAGGATTTTGAGACTTGATATAGTAAGCATGGATCCATCTAATCCATAGCCTGTCTTGTTTATGAGTGAGATCCTAGTAAACCTTTGCTATGTTAGCTTTACTCCAGAGATGCAAGTTAATGCTATTGAAACCACCTACAGTCTTAGGAGTACACATTTTTTCCCAGGCTACCAGTGCTTTCTTAGTAATGGTATTTGTACCAGACCACACATAACTTCTGCAATAAGCCTCAATGGTCTTGATAACCTTACTAGGTAATGGAAACAGCTGTGACCAATAAGCTTGTATGCCAAACAGTGCTGTCTGCACCAACTGAATCCTTCCAGCATATGACAGCTTTTTTAGCAGTCCACGAAGAAATCTTTTGCACTATCTTTTCAACAAGTGGCTGCCACTGAATAAGCGAAAGCATTTTGGCAGATAATGGGATGCCTAAGTATTTGAAAGGCAACTCACCAGCCACAAAACTCTAGATTATGGAGAATCTTATCTTATTCAGCTTGCTTAACACCCCCAAAGTAGACACAACTCTTATCCAGATTTGTTTTCAGGCCAGAAGCTAATGAGAATTGAACAAAACAGACATGAATAGCTCTAAGGGAATTCAGATCACCTTTAGCAAACAATAACAAGTCATCTGCATAGCTGAGGGGAGTCACATTCATCTTAGCACATTTGGGATGGAATTTAAACCTGCTATCATGTTTGAGCTTATTCAAAGACCTACTTAAATACTCCATAGCTATAGCAAAGAGGTAGGGGGACATGGGGTCTCCCTGTCTCAGCCTTCTTGCTGCTTTAAAGGGCTCTGTATATTCTCCATTAATACCAATTGAGTAGCTCACTGTCTGGACACACTCCATAATCCAACCTATAACCTTTCAGAAATTATTAAGCATTCAGGCATGTGTCTCAAATAAACCCATTCAACACTATCATAGGCCTTTTGAAGATCAATTTTAAGCATGCATCTAGGTGAAATGTGTTTCTAGCATAAGCTTGAACAAACTCATGTGCTAGAACGATATTATCAGATATTTTTCACCAAGGTATGAACCCAGCTTGAACTTCACAAATAATAGTAGCAATAAATTTCGGAATCCTAGCAGCTAACACCTTAGAGATCAGCTTGTATAGTACTGTACAGCATGCTATGGGCCTATACTCACGTACAGTATTGCTCATGTAGTTTCTTATCCTTTGATTTCTGTTGCTTTCTGCTGTTTCTTGTAAATCTCACCTTTCTGCCATTTCTTCCATTGTAAAATGGTGGCATAATATCAAAAGTGTTGTCTACCAAAAATGCCAACAAGGGTAATCTTAACCTGGAGAAGGGATACTTAGAATATGCCATTTCTTATATAGGCTAGCTTAAAATTGTTTTGTTGTGCAGTCGATGAATCTTCAAATATATATCTTGGCAGATATAAGATATGATAGTTTTGCATGGCTTTTAGGAAAGAGATCTCCATTAGTGACTCCGAACTGTTAGCTTAGATTAGCTCCATTAGGTATGATGGGTGAAAGTGCTTTGAACAGCTGGGCACACTATTAGTATCCTCTGTTGCTCTTTAACATCTCTTTTGATGGTTTTGCAGTTTTTAAATCTTTAAAACATAGGCATATATTTTGTTTGAGTTCTCCTGTCAATTAAATGACTCTCCTTTGATAGGGACGGCTGCCTGTCCAGCTGGAAAATTTTATTGCAGGAATGTGGGCAGTATGCCTAAATTTCTGTTCTCTTCTCGTGTGAATGATGATATTTGTGGTAAGCATTCCTGGTCAAGCTATTATGTTTTTTTAGAAACAATTTATACAATTAATTTTGTTTCCATTCATGTGTTATTGAAAAGTCCATCCTCTTACCTGAGTGTTAGTTCTTGCTGTGATACCCGGATCATTTACGTGTGTGTAGTGAATTGGGGTATATGCAAGTATCTGGGATGGGTAAGTTAAGTTTGTTTTGCTAATTTTACGCGTATTTGAATAATCTGCACGAACCTCCCACATCCATTCAACGTGAATATGCCAAGGCAAGTGAAGGATCTGTATATCATGAATTTGTTGTCACTTCATGAAAAATCATCTCCTGTTTTTTAAGGGTAAATTATTCTCATCCATGAACCTGACATGAATATTTGTCATTTGTATTTCATTGAAGAACAAGCCAGTATCTCCAATGTGGATACGTTTGAAGAATTATTTCTTTAGTCCTAAATTATTACTTAAGCCTCGTTCTTTCGCCTGAGTCTTTTAATCATCGTGACCGCCTTATGACTGAGTTTGTAATTAAGGACTTCAATGCTTTCGAATATGTCTCGCTTGATCCTTTCCTGTTGTATACGTTTGTTTCCTTTTTGAGCATAGCAGTTATTGATTTTTTAATTTCTATCTACCATTCTACCCTGTGGTAGAGTCTTGCTTGCTGATTTTAGATATTTTCAGATTGTTGTGACGGAAGTGATGAGTATGATAGTAATGTCAATTGCCCCAATACTTGCGTAATGGGTGGGGATTTTTCTTATCAAACTAGAAGGTATCGCTCAAGAAGAAAACATCTCGATCAAATTGGTGGAAAAAATGCTAATGGTGTCAATATGGATGACTCGGCTCAGAGACTGCAAGGTAGTTCTGTTTTTCCCTTTTTTCTTAAACCTCTGCTATGAACTATGAACCATCTCATGTAGCAACTATTTGATGGTCATTGCAGGTCTGAAGATACTGGTACTTGTACAGGTCGTCCTTATCATTATTTTTCTGGTCTTCAGAAAATTATATCGGCGATCCAGGTCGAGAAGAAGACAATTGCGTTGAGAATTGATCCCAGGATTATTGTTCCTCTGTCTTTCGTTGTCTCCCAACGGTGATTATTTGATCTAAAACTTCGGAGTGCAGTTGTGGATCCAGTACTTTTCTGAAGGTCCAACTTGCTGATTGTTGACGTTCTTCTTTTAATGATTCTTACGTACATCTATCTGGAGACGGGATTGTGACAACTACTAAGTCCCGCACCAGTCCTCAAAGTATCATGTTATTAAGTGCTCCTTTAAACTTTTTACTATCTCGGTTGATCAAATTGACAAGTAAGTTGGATACTGCAGCGAATCTTTTCTCCTTCAAGCTCATTGTGTTGGCCATGTATAGAAAATCAGTTTTGTATGCTAATTGTCTGCTCTGACAGTTTATCTATGACATCATGTAGTCTGAAATTGTATATCGCGTTTTTAAAGATTTTCTGCAAATGTATATGTAGAAAAAAGGCTTGTAACTAGCAAAATTGGAGCTGCTCCGATTACTTATGAAAGCTATTGACTTCTTAACTGAAGGTGCAAAAAATTTCAAGTGTTAAAATCTTTGATTTATGATCAGTGTCATCTTGAACTAAAGACTTCACATTCACCCTTCTCAAATTGTTCTGATCAGGAATCCTAATTATTGAAGCTTCCTGATAAACAATCAAAATGTGTATCGTGGTGATAAAGAAATAAATACTCTATCGAGGGAAATAATATAGTTCCATCGGAAACAATCTCTCTACCCCACAAAGGTAGGGGTAAGGTCTGCATATATCCTACCCTCCCCAGACCTTACTCATAGAGTATGGCTGTCAGTTATCAAACTCTAATACAGAAGAAACAAGGTTGTATTGGTTTATACTACTAGTCGGAATTTTTTTTGATTGTACCTCATGTCCATTTTACTAGTTTCTCCATCGTAAACCTCATTCATTTTATCAGTTCAGTAGTTTAATCTTTTATTCGACAGAAGAAGATGCACCCAATTATTTAGAGCTAACATTGATAACTCAACAAGGGGAGCTTTTTTCACATTAGTAGTTCTTCAAGATTCCTCATTAAGAGGATGGTTAGCTTTCATGGCAATGACATGCATTACTCTCATCAGTCAACCCACTCTTTAACACACATTTCTCTCATCAGTCTTATTACCCAAGTGGAAGAATATAGATCAAAATTCCTGGTTTGATCAGGTCTGTAATAATGAAGGGGAGCTTTGGAGTAACTGGTAAAGTTGCTGCCATGTGACCAGGAGGTCACGGGTTCAAGCCTTGGAAACAGCCTCTGGCAGAAATGCAAGGTAAGACTGCGTACAATAGATCCTCGTGGTCGGGAGCTTTAGTGCACTGGACTGCCCTTTTTTTATCAGGTCTGTAATAAGAATTTTCACTAAGTTTGTCAAAAAGGTTGAGGGAACTGAAGAAGTTGATAAATTGGCGAATCCCCAGGCGCTTTTTCCATTCATCTCGGGCCATGTCATTTGAGCCAATCTTTGCACCTCTTGAACATATGATATATATATATATATATATCTTTTTTTACTGCTGCTCAATACTTGCATTAGCGATCCGACATAGGGTGAAAAAGAGCAGAAAGTTCGAGTGAGCATTTCTCATGATAAGAGAATATACCTTCATTGCTAGATAGCTGCAGCGTTTTGAAATACATTTTTAGTCATCAATTTTGTGGATTAAGATTGTGTTTTGTGGTCAATCGAGTCATGGTTTTTGGTTTGGATGCTCATGTATATGTAACACTCTAGTTGTATATATAATATTAGGTTACGCTTTCTACATCACACCCCTTGAGGTGCGGGTGCGGCCCTTTCCTGGACCCTGCTAACGCGGGATGTTTTATGCATCAGGCTGAACCTTTTCAGTTGATACTTGTTTTTTTTCGTGAATTCTTGATGGTGTGGCTGCTTGTTTGACTTCATCTTTCGTTTAATTCGTGTTTTATATGTGCATTCGAAGAGGAGGAAAATGCAGAAGACTATATCCTACTGCGGGTATGCAATTTTTGTTGATGATTATCAATGTAGGCATGTTTTTATGTACTGTGATTTTTACTTATGACCAGTTTGTTGGAATTGAGTGTGCTAATATGTAACAACTAGTATAAACTGTTACAATTCTCTTACATATTGTGCATCAGCCAAACAGTTCAACCATAAATATGACCAAACCCAAGTTTCCAGTTATACAGGTAAAATACCTTCTTTACAGCCCAGAATGAAACAAAGATTGCCAAAAACATCACCAACCTCTGGACATTCCTGTCCTTCACATGGACAAGAACATGAGTGACAAAGGCCAACAGCAACCCGGAAATCGTGTACAAGAACCCGACTGTAAACCCCTCAGCACCCAACTGCATCCCAGATCCGTCATAAAAGAAAACCAGCTTTCCTGGATCGTCTCTATCCACCATGGCTATAGGTATCTTATTGATTATGTTGTACATTGTCCCTGAAACACTGAAGAAGTACACGAAAATCGACCCCACCATCCATGTGTTCTTATTATGCACAAGGGTGTTCCCCGATACAATCTTTTTCACTAGAAATAGACTCAAGATTAGCCCCAGAGCTATGATACTCTTCTGTTTCTTGGAAATAAAACCTGGTCGATGAATGGGACCAACGGTGTGTTTACTTTTGGCCTCCACAAACTCTGCCATCGATTCAGCATGCCTCGATAAATCAGAGGACTCCATCTGAATCGAATCCCTCTCGAAATCAATGGCAAAAGGGGGTACTAAACATATATGGGGAAGAGACTTGACACCAAATAGAGCAAAAGAAGCTCGTGATTCTTGAAACTCGATTTCAAAGAAGAACAACTTCTTGTTGTCATCTGGATTGTTCGTGTGAAAAGAAGACTCGAGAATCAAGAACTCATTTTTGATTGTAGGAAGTGAAATCTCTGAATCTGAATGTAGCTTCTGTGAATCAAAGAACACAAGGAGGGTGAATGGCCTAGGGACAGGTACCGATAAAATTCGTTCAAGTAGTCTGTTTGAAAGGTGAACAACACCGGTGGTAGATCGAGCACGAAGGATGATTAATTCAGAAATCAAATCATCTGAGGTTAAGGAATGATTGATAGGTACACGGAGTAAAACAACAAGGATGAACACAAAGGAATTTGTGTTGTAAGATATAGCCATTGTAGTAGGTGTTTCTTCTGCATGTTCTATTTCATATAATGAGAAGAACCTTTTGTCCATACTTTGATTCCACATGGTGTGTTCTTAAGAATTTAATTCTGTTTCAGCATTACTATGTTATATTCAGAGATTTCGGGTTCAAGCCCCGAGTATGGAATAACTTTTGTTAGGGAGTGTTGTACCCTCTCATGTGAGACTTAACAGCGCGAATCCAGATCTGGTTGAATATCTCAGCCAAAGAGGACTGAGAACCATAAGGCCAAGTGACTTCACTCCCTTTAGATGCGAATACCGGACATAGGGTGGGAACAAAAAAAATTGAATATTATCAATCATAATCGAACTCCATACTATTTACTTACATTCACATATGATATACACAAACATATAACCAAAGCCTTCTGGCAAAATGAATAGTATACAAAATTGCTATATGGAGTTTATCAACGTACGTAGGCTGGAAAAATCATACGTGGCGGATTTGACCATGGGTTTATATACGTATGCATGCACGTATCCGTATACTAAAACTAGTATACATAGATTTAGATATACTTTTCTCGAAAATCGTTTTTCGCTTTGTCTAAATTCTTGATCCGCCACTCTCAAGATCATCTACATGATCTTCTGTAGAACAAGATTGAGCTTGAAGTCTTTGAGGTGATCTCTCCCTACTAAGAATAATACTTTTAAACGAGCTCAATCTCGAACTTGCTCCATTCCCTACACCAAAAAGAAAAAATTAGCGACAGACAAATTCTTTCACTAAACACTGAATATTCATCGCGAATCTATTTAACGACATACTATTAAAAAGTCTTGTTAGTTATTTGACTAGTTAGCAACAGATTAACGAGGAATTTTGTAACTTTTTTTGGTATTTTACCTGAAGATGATGTCCCTTCAAGATTCACAGTTATAGACAAGTTTCCACTGTCCATAGGCGGCGTTGAGGGCGGCATACGACTAACAACGCCCTCTCTAGGCTCGGGCGATAGGCGAGGTTTCGCCTCGGCCCGGCATACGGGGCACGTTGAGTGACAATCGAACCATTTGTCAATACACTCAACATGAAAATTGTGCCTGCAATTAGGCAAAGTCCTAACCAATTCACCATCTTCAATAGCACTCAAACAAATTGAACACTCAATAGTGTCTTGTTCATTTTTCTTGTAAAGAAATATTGGTAGTGAAGTCATGATGGATGGGTCAAGACCATTTTTAGGTGGCTCAACTTCTAACACACTTGTCACATTTGAAATTCGAGAACCTCTAGTAGTGTAGGACGTCGACTGGCCTTGAGCCTGGCGATGTATGAAAAGACCTCTAATGTACAAACGAATAATAGTAACGAGGAAAACAACTAAGGATATTGAAATTAAGGCATTGATCAAGAGTTTGCCTTTGATATCATAGTTGTTTTTTTGATGAAATAATGGAATATCATCTTCATCATCAACAAAACCCATGGATATAGTGTTTAATTTGTGAACAAGTGATAAGAAGAATATTGGTTTAATTTTTTGTTCCAAGTTTTTAGTATAAATATTGGGTTAACTAATGAAAAGCGTGTCTTCATGGAAAATGAAAGGAAACAAACAATGAAATTGTATAAACCTATATTTTCAACCATTGACTTATATACTACTCGTATTTCATATTATTTCTTCCATTTCAAATTATCTGTCGTCTTTGTTTTTACACGTCCTTGAAGAAACATTAATTATAAGGGATTTTGACTATTTTATCTTTATTTATGTTTTAAGATATAATTTCTTTTCTTTAAATATATACTTTATCGAGGTGTATGTTATTATTTAAGAGCAATTACTACTAATGATAAAATGGGAATAATAATATATGTTGTATAAGTTTTTAAAATAATAAATAATTTGAGACAACTATTTTTTAAAGATCATGACAGATAGTTTGAAACGAAGAAAATAATACTTATTATTTATCATTTCTTTTCTGAGCAGCACTTAGAAGTTACAAGAGAAGTTTCCTGCATAATTTCCTTTTGGCAGAATGAATGACAAGAGTTGTTTTCTTTTTCTTTTTCCATTTAATTGGTTCTTATATTTTTAGAAGAATCTTTTTCATTTTTTATTTTCATAAGAGAAAAAACAATATTGAAGAGTCAAATGTTTTTATTAAGATTTGACTCAATAGGGGCATTCATATCCAAGTACTCCCTCTGTCCATATTAGTTGATCATCTTATTAAAAATAAATGTCTCAAATTAGTTGATCACTTACTAAATCAAGATATAATTAATTAAAATTTTCTCATTTTGCCCCTACAATTAATATGCTCTTTGAAAGTTTCAACAAATTATCTTTATGTCCATTAATATGAATAAAAGTTATAATAATAAAATTAATTATTCCATTAATGATTTCTTAAATAACGTATAAAATAAAAAGTGCTCAATTAATATGGGACTGAGGGAGTATTATTTATATATTATGGTACATAACTGCATAAACCCAATTGAAATAGACCAACCGACAACTATAAATATATTGTATCCAAAAAGAGAACAATTTTGGAATGACAAATTTACAATTATACTGAAATGCAAAAAAAAAAAAAAAAAAGTTGTTATTTTTTATTTTTTTTGTTTCATGTAGCAAATTCATATATTATTTTCGTTAATATCGCAACACACAATTGCATTGATAGCAACGAACTAGATCTATGAATATGGACAATGAAACGGTTGTTTCGTGTGATCTCTCCAAGCAACAACTAATGAACTGTATTCCTATTTATTATGGAGGACTGGTTTCCTATAGGATTATTACATTCTTTTCAAATAGAAGTACAAGTAAGTTTATGAAAAACTTTTATGTATTTAAATGATTTTTTTCATTTTTGTTGTTAATTGATATAATAAGTTGTGTAGAATATAAATAAGAGGATAAGAAGAAATGGAAAATCTTAATTATTTACGCCAAGCTTAGTCGGGATTTATAGTAGGGTAAAAACTTGCTCATGGTGGGTGTTTACACACACATATGTGTGTGTATAACATAGTATTTTTACAAGATATAAGGTCTTCAATATCACATAGTAATATTTTTTATATTTATATTGATAGAAATTAATTCATCTTAACAAGATGTCAATCATGTGCTTGCAACACATAACCTTAGTTATTAGTGTAAGGAACTTTATTTACCAATATAAATATTTGAATAATTTAATTCAAAGTTCTAAAATATTTTATTGATAAAAAATGTTCTTTCTTCCTTTTTATATATAAAGAATTTATACTTTTTCCCTACAAATATCAATATTTTCCAAATGAAAATAAATATTTATAATCCACTACTAAAATTTGTTGAGGGCCTAAAATGTAGTTGTGTATAAATATGCTTCAAATCTTTGATGTTTATGAAAGTTTCTCAATGTTTTACTAGTACTGCCATCAAGTAGTGTAAAGTGCAGCTAGAATAAGTAGGTTGTAATAGAGGTGGTAAAATTAGCCCATGAAAATATAATCTGCTTAATTTGCTCAAATTTGAGCTGTTGGTTATTGACTCGTGTATTTATTAGCTCAGCCTATAAAAATTTGGAATGATATATAGTCCAAATTGATCTATGAGAAATTCTGTCAAAATATTTTTAAAAAGATATTTTTTTAATTGATATATTATATATTTGATATAATAAGAAAAAAAAGTAATTTTTTAGGTACCAAAATAATATAAAGGAACAAATAAACAAATTAAAACTTAATAAAAATTAGACGGATTGAATTATGACCTGCCTTTTCATCCATTTTGGTAGGTGGTCTGCCTACTTTTTTTTTTTTGGGTCTATGCGGAGATTAATAGGGACTTCTTTAGCAATTTCTCTAACTATTTTGAGGTTTGTTCCATGTTCTTCATGATCGTCGTTTTGTTGGGTGTACGAACAAAGTATTGTATTGAAAGTTACTAATAAAAAAAAGAAATTACATATAAGCTATGAATATTCTTATTGGTTTGAGATTTTATGAGGAACTTCATATAAATATATAATTTTTTTTATATTTATATGTCGGTTTTAAATACTCAATATCAAATCGAATTTAGTCGAATTTTTTTCTGGACTTGAATACAAGGTATGTTAAACTTGACAACGAAACATCCTAGAATATTTGGCTAACTAGAAAAATACCTAGTTAGAGGAAAAAGGGGCAAAGAGAAAAAGGAAAAATCATAGAAAATTGAGGTTGGGGTTGACTTTGGGTCAATTTGAAGAAAGTGGATGAAAGTGTATCTTTTCAAAGTTTAAAGGACTCTCAAGTCTTGCAACAACAAAAACATCAAATGTAATACTTCTTAAATAATAACAACTATAATATACCTAGTGTAATTCGATAAATAAGGTCTCACAAGAAGATAGTGTATGCAAAACTTATCTCTATGAGGTTATTTCTGAAAGACCCTCGACTCATGAAGTGCAAAAGTAATACCATATCCGTTCTATTTTATGTGATTCTATTTTTTTAATTCGTTCTCAAAAGAGAGTATTTTAATAAATTTAAAATATTAAATTAAGTTAAATTTTTCATTTAAATTTAATGACATATCTTTATAGCATACGAATGTTATAACATATTTAAGAAGACAAGTATCAAAAGCTTATATTCAAATTTTTTTTATGATATATTTAATATTACAAATTAATTTTTTTTTTTTAATCCTTTTTATTATATTCGTGTCCAATTAAATAGGTTCACATCAAATGAAATGAAATGGTAGGATAAAATAATATATGAGCATATAATTAATATGTAAAGTCTTATGAAATTGATAGAAAATTTGATGGGAACTTATAAGGAGACAGGAGTAAAGACTGGCGCTATGACTCAAACGTTAAGACTTGGCAGCCATATATAGGAGTAACTACAAAGTAAATTAAGTGAAGACCAAGACTTGCTTTCTTAGGGACTGTTTGGCGATGTGACATGAAATCATGATATGAAATTATATGAGATGACGTTGAAGTTTTGTTTGGACATGTAATTTGAAATTTTAAGTTGTATTTTTTTTTTATAAACAAAAAAATAATAAATCATAAATTGTAAAAACTATCAACATTACTCCAATTCTTTATACAATTTTACCAAATAAGCAAACATTCATAGCAAAAGTATAATACATCATTACAAAACTATTCTAAAAAAATACAATATTTATTGATTAAATGATAAATTTGGTGAATAATAAATGATAAAGTAGGAATTGGTTTGAAGTAATAACAAATTTTGTAGGCGTTTGGCCATGAAAATTCAAAAAAATTGGAGTTGTGTTTCTTTTTGGAGAGATTTTTTAATTATAAAGGTGAAGTTGGAATTAGAAAGAATGTTTTCACTTTTTCAAATAAAACTTGCATGTGGCGTTTTTATGGCCAAACATCATTTTTTAATAAAATGAAAAGATTTTTCGAAAAACAAAGTGAATATTCCTCATGGTCAAACGGGGCTATATGTTGGTGAGAAATTGAGAATAATGGTTAAATGAGAAAGAAATGATTTAAAGATTGGTAAGAGTAATAATATGAATTATAAATTTTATTTACATAATAATATGAATTATAAATTTTATTTACATATGAAATAAATAGTTGGTAGATATAAATGATGGGGTTCATTTTACAAAATATAAATTTGTGGGTTGATTTTTGTATTTGAAAAATCCCAAATCATGATCTGAAATTTTCAAATCATACTTTTTGGAGAATTTGAGATTTCATGTTATGGTATGAATCACGAGATGAAATCGCATGTCCAAACACTAATTTCATCTCATGATTTTATGTCACAGACATAAAATCACATGTCCAAATACCTACGTAGTCAAATAGGAGCAATAACGTGTTGGAGATAGTTATGGGGTCGGATCCACTCATAAAGGTGCTATTAGTCCATTTGTTAATTAACTTGTGAGTTTACAAAGACATAGTTATGAATTTAGATATCCGAGGAAGAGGAGGAGGATTGCATATGACTACTCAAGAATTAAATGGGGAGACTTGATTGAGGTCAAAGCTCCGAAATTTGGGGAGAAGTTGGTGGTAAAATTAAATAAAAAATTAAAATAATATTCATCCCACACCGTTAAAAATAAAATTTAGACTCACTAAAAATAAAAATCGAACTCATTAAAATTAAAAATCAGATCCATTGGTCGTGTCGAATTTTATTTTAATGAGTTCAATTTTTAATTTTGATTTTAAGTAATATTGATTGATTTGAATTTGGTGGCGTGGAGAGGTAAGAGGTCACATAAAAAAAATGATATTGTGAAACCACCGATAAACAATAATGACACGAATGAACCTTCTGTAACTGCAGTGACATAGATGAACCAAACTTTTAAGGACGGTGGCATAGATGAGCCAAACTTATAACGGATGTCATAGATGAACCAATTCTAATAGTTCGATGGCGTATTTGAGCCTTTTTCTATTAAAATAACAACTTTTGAGCACTTATATGAAGAACTAGAGTGCAAAGAAAGGGGGGATAGAAAGTTGTATAGGCCCGTCAAGGTGAGAGAGAGAAGAACCCGTGACCTGGACCAAGTGAAGGGCATTAAGACGAGAATGACGAATTGCTGGTAGAAGATGTACACATGATTAGACGGAGATATAAGACGTATTCCCATAAGCTCTTGAATGAAGAAGGGGATCGGACAAGGATATTATGTTGGAAAATTTAGAGCATTCTGCGAGTAGTAGAGATTTTGAATATTGTAGGTGCATAAATGTTGCGGAGGTTAAGGGGGCTATTCTTAAAATGAAAAGGGGAAGAACGACCAAACCAAACGAGATCTCAGTGAATTTTCGGAGAGAGCATGCAAGGCAGGTATGAAGCGGTTGACCGAATTATT
The DNA here is from genome assembly GCA_031232105.1 of Capsicum rhomboideum. Classification (NCBI taxonomy): domain Eukaryota; kingdom Viridiplantae; phylum Streptophyta; class Magnoliopsida; order Solanales; family Solanaceae; genus Capsicum; species Capsicum rhomboideum. Next base: position 4,142,369 of record CP124710.1, on the reverse strand, counting down.
TAATGTCATTATTTAGGATGGTTAAAATGCCAGAATGAAGGTGGAGTCCAATAGTACGTTATACAATAATAAGAGTGGTATTTAGAATCGCAACAACTATAGGGGTATCAAGCTATTAAGCCATATTATGAAAGTCTGGGAGAGAGTGATCAAGATGATGGTTAGGAGGGGCGTGTCTAAATCTCAGAACCAATTTGGATTCAATGTCGGGACGATTAACTATATCAGTTATTCATCTGGTAAGGAGATTGCTGGAGCAGTGTAGGGACAGAGAGAAAGACTTACATATGGTGTTTATTGACCCGGTAAAGACATATGATAAAGTCCCTAGGAAGGTTCTTTGGAGATGTTTGCAATCTAGAGGTGTATTTGTGACTCACATTATGGATATTAAGGACATGTACAATGGATCCAAGACCCGAGTTAGAATAGTAGAAGGTGACTAACAACACTCCTCAATCTTGACTGGGTTGCATCAGGGATCACCTTGCTAGAACGTATAATACACATACGCAGCGGAAGCATAAGTTCCGGATCACAAACTTACATGACAACATGATAATGTAAAATAAAAACCGAAATTCATGAAAAGATATACATACCTCTTGAAGCTTTCACAAACGTTGTTTAGATCCTTGTTCTCCAGGTCTACAGCCTTCTACTACTTCCTGACTAACCCTTTTTAATCTACACTTGTGTGGACAAATATTTTTGATTTTCTAAGAAAAAGAATGAATCTCCAATCCTGAAAAACCAGCTCCCCTCCCTTATTTATTCCAATATCTCATTGAAGAAGGAAGATGAGGGGAAAAACGTTTTCAGCCATTCATGTGAACTTAATACCTCCATAATGAGCAAAACGTTTTTCACCCTTAATAGTCCCATTATGTGAAAAACGTTTTCAGCTCATTATTAGTATTAAGTTCCATTTATTCCTTATAGAAGACTAGTAAAATAATATTACTTCTTCTATAAAAACTTTTTCTTATCAAATTCGATTAGTTAATCAGGCGTAATAGGGACCACAGATTTATTAACTGAGGCTTCTAATTATGATATTAATTCGCAAATGAATGAATTATCATATCATAATAAATTACAAATCATTCCACTAAAAATCTGTAATTGCACTCCTCGATATTAACTTCGAAATCTACCATTACATCTTATTTAACTCCGCATGTTAGAATTACCGACACCAATCAATTAAATCAGATTTTTTTCTGAAAATTTAATTTATTGACTAACTCAATCTTATATTGCTATGCTTAACTTATTTCACGTGACGGATACTAAATCCACCTGCAGGGTTCACACGTGAAAACTTTTAAGCAACCATATAGGGGTGTCTTCTATCTCAAGTCCGAGACATGGTTCTATCAACTAATTATTATTTCACTAAGTGATTTGTCATTATCCAATCTATTAGGAATATATCGACTCGTAATAGAGTCTCACCTTTTAATAGATTAAAATAATAAATCAAACTACATAGATCATAATAATTATATCAAGATTAAGAGTATAAGTACATGTAATGGACTAGAGAAGTTGTTTATTATTATTCAGAACATAAACAAACATCTTTACTTGGTCCGTTCAATACACACGAAATGTACTAGCACAAGAAGTTGGAATATTACCACTCCCATAATTAAGATCAAATTATATTTTAATCTTGTGCTACAATCATCAAGATGTTTGTCCTACTTCATCTTTGATTGTGAACTTTAATTTATAACTTATAAGAACCGACAATTTTAATCTTCCGTGCATGAGTTAAATAACTCCATGCACAAAATTGCCTACTATATAAGTAAAGGACACACATGTCAACATATTAATCTATTCAAACAAAGACTTTAGTAAATTAATTAAATAAAATAAATAGTCTTTACATGGGATGTAAAAATAATACTATAACTTAAACCAACATGGTTAATAGTATATCCTAACACACCTCTTAGCCCATTCCAATTGCCTTAGTGATTGCCGAATTGACATTACATATTCAATTGAGAAGTGACATATTGTATGTTATTTGCAAATGACATAGTATTGAATCACGAGACGAGTGGTGTAGTTGATGGTAGGCTGGAAGTTTGGAGACAAGCCCTAGAGTCAAAAGATCTTAGGTTAAGCATGACTAAAAATAGAGTACCTAAAGTGCAGGTTCAGTTACGTAATGGATCATGAGGTGAGATAAAAATAAAGATCAATGAACAAGTCATATCAAAGAGAGGGCGTTCAAGTATCTTGGAGATAATGCAATATCTAAACAATATTGCTGCTGCATATAGATTAATAGAATAAAGTCATATTTTAACATTATTGTATGAATCAACATATTTAAAACTCTTAATCACCTTCATTTCCCATCTTGACATATTTATATAAGTCATTGGTCTTCATTGAACACTACCTACTTTCCTGCAAAAGCATAAGAGCCAAGTGGTCACAAAAATTGAAAACTACAAAATGAGAGTGATAAGGACCGAAATTGAACGTTGAGGGTGTGTTTTTGTACGAAGAAAATCATTTTTCATGAAAATATTTGGACCAAATGTACTATTAATAAGGCAGATTAATTAGGACTTGATTAAGATACTTGAGTTGTAGGACATATTTATATAAGCCACCCTGGTAATTGGATTTGGTGCAGTTGGGTGTAATTACACTGTCTGACATGTTTGGTTGGCCAGATAATTACTTGGTCAGCAGGTAATTGGGTGTAATTGGCAGGGGATAATTACACTCTTCAATTCACAGGGGGGAGCTGTGAATTGTTGGTAATTACATGGTGTAATTACAAGCTGATTACTTTTTAATTTCTTCTTTTTATTTCTAGTATTTTTTTCGTTTTAATTTATTTTAAATTTATATTATTTTAAATTCTTTCTATTTTTATTATTCTAATATTTATTAAAAATATATATATATTTTATATTATTTATATTTCATTTCCTTCTCATTTCCCAACATTTACTTCTTGTGATTCCATGCAATTTTTTGTATTATCTATTTTATTATTTATTTTATGTTTATTTTTTTCGTTTAGCATAATTTAGTTAGTATTCTAATTTTTAAATTAAGTAGAATTCATTGTTGAATAAAGTTATAGACTTAGGTTTTCCTTTTCTTTTGAATCATATTTACGTTATGTTGAAATTTGACATAAGAGTATTATTTATTTATTTTGAATTTTGAAATTACGTTATATTTTTAGTTTTAATTTATTTGTTTTACTAGTATTGACATGATATTTCGCATTGCAAGCTATTCAATTTGTAGTTAGAATTGATAGATTATCTTTTTGTCAAATGTTTTAATAATTTTATGACATTATATTTATAATATTAATCTTTTTGTCAAGCATGCATTTCATGATATTCTTAAAAATCATGTACTTTATGTTTTTATAATTAATTTAATTAAAATATACTAGTTTAAAAAATATAAATCAATTATTTTTTATAAGAACATATGTTTATTAATTAATATATTTCAAAAGATAATATATATATATATATATAATATTTAATTTCATATCATTTATAAAGGCACTTATTTGTCTAATATAAATTTTTAGTTTTTGATAATTAACTTTTATTTTAAAAATTGAATATAACCATGTAATTACACTTGTGCAACCAAACAGTACACTTGTAATTACACTGTAATTACATTGTGACAAACAAACAGGTCATCGTAATTACTAGGCTGTGTAATTACTAGGCTGGTAATTACTACCCTAGTAATTACACCAATTTCAATTACCAGGTGGCTTTCCAAACAGACTCTAAGAAAATAATGATTATTTTACCTTACTACCCTTATTAATTGATGTTTAATATTATGTCTTGAAAATGGTAGTAAAATAAGTAATTAAAAAGGTTAAAAGTAAAAGAAAAAATAATTATTATTTATACTCAAAGGGTTTCAAGCTCTCAAAGGAGGCACAATTCTTCAAATCCAAAAACTAATGGTCCAAACCCTAATAGCTAACTATTTATACTAAGGGCTAAAAAAAAGTAAAGAAAGACCAAATTGCCCTTCATTTAAATTACAAGCTAATTTAAATGGTAGACACTTAATACATTAAATATCTTCAAGTCTTCCATGTTGGAACTTCCAAATATTTCATCTTCGTGCACAAAGATTGCTATGCTTGAAGATCCTTAGCTTGACTCCTTGTGAAAGGCCTTCTTGGAGTAGTGTCACTTTGATGTACATCAGCCAAGGTGAGAGAAAAGAGGGCCTGTGAAGTGCATTAAGGACGAAAATAGCGAAGTATTGGTAGAAGATTCACACATGATTAGACAGAGATGCTATAAGACATATTTCCATAAGATCCTTGAATGAAGAAGGGAACAAGGATATTGTGTTGGGGAGGTTGAGTAGAAATTTGGAGTATTGTAGGTGGATAAAGGTTGAGAGTCTAGGGGCGGGCGTTCGGTTCTTCGATTCGGTTTTATCAAACTTTAGTTCGGTTCTTCGGTTTTCGATTTTGAAAAAGTGTGTACCAAACACCGAACCGAACTAATTCGATTCGGTTTAGTTCGGTCGTTTTAAAATGATTTTTTTCGGTGCAAATGAGAAATCAAATGAGGACCAAATTATCAAAGTATAATACCAAATTCTTAAACTTTTATACCAAACTATTTATTTTTCCAAAAAAAAGAAACAAACATTTTCCATGAAAATTTTAATTTTCCAGCCTGCCAAACACACCCTGATGTCTTATCTTTTATAATATGATCATGTAAACCTTTGTCCGTGACATCCACAGTAGAAACGATAGATTTTGTTGTAGATTTGTAAGATTGAAAAAAAGAAGAAGAGAAAAATAGAGGAATTTCGGTTCTTTGTTTGAAAAGTAGGAAGCATAAAGAAAGGTCATATGGGCTAAAAAGTGTGAGTTAAAGTTAAATATAATTTAAATTTTAAAATACTTTAAAAAATTTAATTACTAAAAGTTTGGTTCTTCGGTGCATCGAAGAAACGTTATCCTTAAACCGAACACCGAATCAAAGAATCGAATTACCAAAAAAAACCCGAAATCAAACCGAAGAACCGAACTAATTCGGTTCCGTTTGATTTTTTGGTTCTCCAGTTTTTATGCCCACCCTTAGCTGAGACGGTTAAGGGGGCTATTCTTAAAATGAAAAAAGGATGAGCGACCAAATCAGACGAGATCTCAATGGATTTTTGGAAGAGCACAGGTGAGGCAGGTATGGAACGGTTGACTGAGTTGTTTAATGTCATTTTTTAGGACGACTAAAATTAATGCCAGAAGAATAGAGGTGGAGTACAATGGTTCCTTATACAAGAACAAGAATGATATTTAGAATAACAACGACTATAGGAATATCAAGCTACCAAGCCATATATGAAAGTTTGGGAGAGGATGATAGAAATAAGGGTTAGGAGGGGTGCGTCTATATCCGAGAACCAATTTGAATTCATGGAGGGACGATCAAATATAGAAGTTATTCATCTGGTAAGGAGATTGTTGGAGCAGTATAGGGACAGAAATTAAAGAAAGACTTACAAATGATATTGTTCATTGATCTAGAAAATGCGTATGATAAAGTCCTTAATTAGGGGGGTTCTTTGGAGATGTTTGGAATTTAGAGGTGTGCATATGACTTACATTATGGATATCAAGGACATGACAATGGAACCAAGACCACAGTTAGAACAGTGGAAGGTTACTCAAAACACTTCCCAATCGTGATGTGATTGCATCCGGGATTACCTCTTAACCCATACCAATTTCTTTAATGATGGCCAAATTGACACGACATAATCAATGAGAAGTGTCATGTTGTATGGTGTTCACAGCTAACATAGTATTGATTTACGAGACACGCGGTGGAGTTAACAATAGACGGAAAGTTTGTAGACAAGCCTTAGAGTCAAAAGGTTTTAGGTTAAGCATGACTAAAGCATAGTACCTAAAGTGCAGATTCAGTGACATAACTCGTGAAGTGGAGATAAAAATGAAGATCGATACACACGTAATATCCAAGAGAGGACGTTCAGATAATGCAATATCTAAATAAGATTGCAGCAGTATATGTAGATTAATAGAATAGAGTCACATTTAACATTAATGTATGAATCAACATATTTAAAACTCTTGATCACCTTCATTTTCCATGTTGACATATTTATATAGTCATTTGTCTTCATTGAACGTACTTTACCTATGTACTTTCCTGCAAAAGCATGAGAGCCAAGTGGTCTGGAAAATTGAAAAGTGCAAAAATGAGAAGTGAAGCTCACAGAAATTGAGTTTTAAAGGGTGTGTTTTGGTACGAAGAAAATCATTTTTCATGAAAATATTTTGACCAAATGTACTATTAAAACCAACAAATAAATTCTCGTCGAAAAGTATTTTTAATTAAAAGGGGAAAATGACTTTCTTCGCTTATGTTTTCTTCAATATAATAATTCATTTGAAATAATTTCTAAATTTTAGAGTGTGTATGTACCTCTGTTAGCTTTTCCCGCCGCCTATTATCTAGAGACTAGATGTAATCCTTCCCTTAACCCTAATGAGCTTAAGACATGAAATTGAATGCTTTTTATCGCAAATGTATCGTAAATGTCAAAAAATAAAAAAACATGGAGGAATTTTTTGGCGAAGCAAGACTGATTAGCTAGTCTAAGGATAATAACGAAAGAATTCCTATTCTCCAAGCTACTGCGGATCTATTATCAAGAAGGATGAAATCACTACTAGAAATCAATCAATTTTTGATGGACATGCATATCCATTGGAAGTTGATAAAAAAACTGAGAACTTCGAGGGGAAGTCCATCGAGAACATCTCCGATGTATGCTTTGCCAATGGATTTTCAATGAAAGAACGTCTGTGAAAAATTGACTGATTTCTAATAGTGAATGATTGACTTTCCTTACTTAATAACATCTTAATCGGAATAATACAACAACAACAACATATCTAGTGTATTCCCACAAAGTGGGGTTTGGGGAGGGTAAAGTGTACGCAATCCATACCACTACCTCAGATGAAGTAGAGAGTCTGTTTCCGATAGACCGGCTCGTCAGGACAAATAACAGTATAACAAGTAGAAAACATAAAAACAAACAACAAAATGGGGTAACACACTACTAGATAAAAGAAAAAAAACACCCACAGAGTAATGCTATGAACTATATATCTGAAATCACACACATCACCAAAACACCGCAAACAAGAAACTACAAGACACTGGCATAACACTATGACTACAGGTACACCGACAAACAAAACACTCCTCCCTACAAGTAAGGACACACTCCTACTCACTATCCCTCTACCCTAATCCGCGTCCTCCACACCTTACTATCAAGGGTCATGTCCTCTGTAAGCTGTAACTGCTCCATGTCATGCCTAATCACTTCCCTCTTATATTTCTTCGGCCTACCTCTACTCCGTTTGAAACCATCCATAGCGAGCCTCTCACACCTCCGTACTGGGCCATCCGTTCACCATCTCATCACATGCCCAAACCATCTCAACCTCACTTCCCGCATCTTAATCGGAATAATAAGACAAAAAATATTTTAAATATTTTTTGTTCATACCAAAACTCATCCTCAATTAAAGTTAATTTTGGGTGACATGTTTAATTACCTGATGGATTGAACACTAACTTTAATTACCTGATGGATTGAACACTAACTCTTTAAACCATTCAATGATGAGAACTTGAAGAGCCACAAGAGGGCTTAATGCACACAACTCCATTCACTTCTTCACCATGAAATTGAAAATCTCCATTGAAATTGCTATTGGAAATTGATGAATCTTGATGATGTTCCCAAGCATGATGAATCAATTGTGAAAAATTGGACTGAAGGGGTTCCCTAATTTGAGAAAATGTACCACCCCCTTGGGACAAAAATTGTTGATGTGGTATTATCCAATTTGCAATTCTTGGATTATTATTATTATTATCATAGGTTGGTTCAAAGCTGAGTACTTGATTATTTGAACTATGGTTGGAGTACTTTTGATCATGTAAATTGGTGTGAAGTGATAAACCAAGATCTTGATGATCATCAACCTTGATTGAGTCTCTTGAGATTACAACATCATTTGGAAAGCTTAGGAAATTCATTAATGATGTCCCCGAATTCATCGAGAAGAACGATTTCGAAGTATCTATAAGAGATTGCGTCTCAACTACTGGCTCTGACATCATGTAAGAAGAATTATTGCTCAGAATTTCTGCTAACTGCCCCTGGAACAACAATCTGTTGAAGAGTTGGGTTAGCAGATTGTAAATGGTTAATAAGAACTAAGCGCTAAAATTAATTTTGTAAATCAGATAAAATGTTGAAATTGATAAACAGTTGATGTGTTTGGTGAAAAAACGTTGATAAGGTGTTCTTTTAGTATAATGACTAGAATACCCTTAATTTTATTTTTAACAAATACCTATAAATTTAAAAGTATATTTGTAAAGAAAAAAGATGAACGGCAGATATGGAATGAAGAAGTTAGGAGTTTATTTTGGAAAATGCACTTTGAGAGTAAGAAAAATATTTAGGAAAAATAGTAAAAATCTCGATCAAACTAAAAGTATTTATAAGCCGAAAAATCATAAGTTGAAAGTCACCAACATATGACTTCTGGCCGATTTTAACTTATAAGCATTTTTGGGTGTTTATAAAAGGCGTAGACAAGTCAAAAATACTTATAAAATAATTTGACCAACTTATTTTAAATGAAACGATTACATAATTTAACAGAATTTATACCTAGAAGAAGAATTTGATAGTGGTTCATGAGGTTCCATGACAATATTCCCACTTGAGCTCACATCAACTTCAGCACTTGTGGGCAAGTTATTTGCTGCATCTTCATTTGGGTTCCATGGAGGTAACTCATCTAGTTTATCAATGGCATTTTTTGCCTTCTTGATTAGCCAATCCACAGCTTTGCTCGGTCGGTCATAGCCTAACCGGTCCTGCACGCAGAGACTTCAGTTAGACCTCTCTATAACAGTCATCCTATATAGTATATAGCAATTCGCTATAACAAACATCCTCTATAGTAGCCATAACGAAAATCCGTCGAAAATGTTACCAACGAGCCAAATTCTCAATTAGACATTCGTCAATATTTTTTGCTTTTTAGTGGACTAATTATTTTTTTTATGTATAACATAATATATATATATATATATATATTCAAAACATATCTAAAATTTCAATATTGAGAACATAAATGTTAAATTCATTAAACTTAAATTTTCAATTCGTACCTGCACGTCATAGAACTGAATAGCGGTGTAAGCAGATAGACGGACCCTTCGATCTCTCGGGCCTTTTGCAGTATAGACTTTGCTATGCCGGTCTTTTCGGCCGGTGGACCGGAGAATGTGACCACCTTCGACTTGTACTATTTCTCCTCCGGTTGCTCTCTTCATTATAAATCTTTTTGCAGTGAAAATTCCTTTACTATAAAATTGGATAAATGTGAAAGTATATAAACACAAAGAGAAAAATTAATTTATAATGTACTATCGAAAAAGAATAAGAGGTTGGACTCCTATATATATATATAAAGGGAGAAAAGGAAACTTGGTTATTATCATTTATATATGACATTAGGAATTTGTTGTAGGACTCAAGAATATCAAGCAAAATCTTGTTTTAAAGTTACTCATAGGTAATCTAATTGGTTGGCTGAAAGTATGATACTTTTTTGTGACTTTTGGTGGGATTCGACAGCATCAAATTAGGGTTTGTTTGGTATGAAAATGTTTTTTCATGTTTGATCAGTTAAAATATAAAAAATACTTTCTCTAGTTTTGTAAGTGACATTTCATGCTGATATATAGTCACCCACCCCTGCCGCCATTCGAACACCCTCAACTGCCACACACCACCTCCACCCTACCCCACAACGACCACCACCCACTACTCATGTCCCAACTTGACCTCGAATCTCCACTACCCGACCCCAACCCCTAAGAAAGAAACTTTCCGACCCTACTCCTGACCCACTATTGTGTTCGTCTAGATTATATATAACTGTTCTTTATTTATTATTATTAGAAAATAACTAGTACAAAATCCCTTATTTTCGAGGAAAATATTTTTTATAGAAAACATTTCCTTTCATGCCAAATACACCCTCAGAGTTAACAAGTGGGTTTTGAGAATGGAAGTAAAAGAAAGGATTCAATTAGCTTTATAAATGAGTTGTTTTCTCTTTCATATTTTCTCTCTCTCCCTTTTTTTTTGGAATATTCGCATAAAGATTATTCAAGGAAATCTATCGATTAAAGGTGAAACGAATAAAGAAACACATCTTATTCAACATGGAGTTAATTAGTGTTTTATGAATATGTGCCTTTGATGTTTATATATCATAGTTGAGAGACAACTACTTACTCTATCAGTTATTTCATAAAATTGATTTCATTTTTAGTTGGATGAAAATGTAGAGCATCTCTTATCGGAGCGGAGTTAGAAGGTTATCTACGATAATTTGGTCAAACGCAATTACTTTTATTGGGGATACTAAAATTCAAAATTCAATCAAAAATTCAATATTTTTAAATAACTAAATTTAGAATCTAATTCGTATTCGAAAATCCCAAATCAGATTTCGATTTTGCTCAAACTATGTCCAACCCTAATCAGGGGTACTGAAAATCACAAGTAGCTACTTTTTCATCCTTATAAGTAAAAAATAATCGTTTCATAAAGTTTCAAATTAAAACTCCAGCACAACATGTTGAAGTTTCATCTCTAAAATTTAAAACGTCATGCCAATAATTCATTTCCAGAGAGGACTAAAATATGACAAACATTAACTTAAATTTGATATAAAATTTCATAAACTTTAAATTTTGATTCCGTTAAGCCAATAAAGTGTACACACCAACCCTAATTTATGAGTGATAGCGATATTAACAACTTTTGTTTCCATTTCTCTTTGTCCTTTTGTGGTTTAATTTCTTTTTAAAGTTATGCACTTCCAACAAAGAAAAGGACAACAAATTAAAGAAAAGATAAATGACCAACGTGCTTCATTCTGTTTTATTTTTGCTTTAATTTCTCTACTCCCATAAAAATCTAACAGTTAAATATTTAATCGAAATTAAAAGTGCTCATTTTTAGCAAATTCTAAGGAAGAAATATAATCAAAAGAATATTTAAGGAACCATTTTGAATTTACCTTCAAACTTAATAACTTCAATTTCAAATATTTTTCTATTGCTTCAATAGAATATTGTCCAAATGTTCGTTTACTAACGGAGAAGTATCTAGAGTATAACATATGATTTCACGGGAGATCAATAGTTTATATATGGTACTATATATTATAAAATTTATCAATTATTACTATGCTATATTAACTTGAAATTATTATAAAATTCATAAATTTCAAATCAGAAATCCGCCCGCAAAATACCAAGTAAAGAATATAATTACCCTTCTTGGAGGGAAGTATCTTTATAGTACCTAGTGATGGTGAAAGATACAACTTGCCACATGCAAGTAGCAGAGTGCTGAGGGCAAAGGCGTGCCAATTCTTCATATAATGCAATTTTGTTCTATATAATAAATAATACTCCCTTCGTTTTATTTTATGTGGCATATTTTGATTGGACATGAAGATTAAAAAATAAGGAAAGACTTGGTAATATTTATTAAATTGTCCTTTATTAGAAATGTACTACTACTATCTTTAAGGGTGAAAATCATTTACCCTCCTCAACTTTGGTTTAAAAATCAAACTCCCCCCTCAACTTTGAACAATAGTCATTCTCCCCCCTTTATCCTATTTATCTTTTTTAAATGCCTACTTTACCCCTACTCTATTACTAATATTTATTTTTCTTTACTTCTTTAAAATCATGATTTTATTTATTTTTAATGTATATAGTAAATTTTATTTAGATAAAATAAATATTAGTCTTAGACAAAAAAAGAAAGTGAAAAGCATTAATTTAGCATATAAGCTAATGACGTTCTAAATAAAATAAATGAGCATAATAATAACAACAACAACATACCCAGTGTATTCCCACACAGTGGGGTCTAGGGAGGGTAGAGTGTACGCAGTCTGTACCATTACCTCCGAGGTGAGATAGAGAAGCTGTTTCCGATAGACTCTCGGCTCAAGACAAAATACAGTCCAGAAATAGATGTAAAAAAGGATAAAAGATAATAAGGAGCAACACAATAATATATAGTAACAAATCAATACTACCACAAGATAATACTACAAGTGATCTACCCGAAACAACATATATCAATAAGAATCCAAGAACATAAAATTACAAGCATAGCACTACAAGTACTAATAAGGACAACACTCATATCTACTAGCATGAACTCACTCCAACCTCCTAACTTTCTACCCTAATTCGTGTTCGCCACACCTTCCAGATAATCAAATGACAGATAATAATAACTTTATAAATATATTCCGATGCATGCAATATAAAAATAAGTAATAAAAATGGAGATATATTTTATAACAAGTTAATTCCTAAAATTTACTTATATTGTAAGTAAATTTTAATTTATAATTTAGAGCATCTCATTAATGTCAATCAAAACTCATTTATCTATATAAAAAATAGAAAATACAGTACAAATAAAACTTAAATACACACACACATACATATATAATACTTAATGCATGTAATAAAATAACATTCATAAGAAATACTTTAGCTTTTGTAACAAATTTATAAAAGGATTATTCTACTTATAACATTAATGAATTTAAATAAAATAAATAAAGAACTGAGTAAAATAAATAAATAATATATAATATTATTATAAAAATATAGTATATAGATAGAGATTACAAATGTCAAGGGTAATATAGACATTGTATAGGAAAAGGGGGGGAGAATGTCTAATGTTTATAGTTGAGGGGGGAGTTTGATTTTTAAAGTAAAGTTGGGGGGTGTAAACGATTTTCACCCCTATCTTTAATTAAATGGGACCAATAAGGGTAAAAGAGTAATTGTACTTTTAAAAAGTTACCAAATAAGAAAATTTGACATTCTCTTTGGGACGGATCAAAAAGGAAAGTAGGCCACATAAAATGGGACGGAGGGAGTATACAAGAGACCAATACTTCGGAAACAGCCTCTCTACCTCTCCGAGGTAGTGGTAAGGTCTGCGTACACTTTATCCTCTCTAAATCTCACTTGTGGGATTTTAGTGGGTATGTTGTTGTTGTTGTACAAGAGACCAATAACTATTACTTTCTCCGTTTCAAAATAGTTGACATGTTTACTAAAAATACTTATCTCAAAATAGTTGTCAGTTTAAAAGATCAAAAGAATATTAATTATTCTTTTTCAACTTTACCCTTAACATTAGTTATTCTATAATTAAGAGGCAGATAAATAGATAAAGATTAAAGAAAGAATAATGAATATATTAGTCAAATCACACTCATAATTAATTTTTTCTTAAGAGTTGTGTAAAACTTAAACCTGTCAACTATTTTGAGACAGAGAAAGTATATTGGAGTGGTAAGTATTATTTCATTATTCTTAATTAGAGATTTCGAGCTTGAATTTTAATATGAAATGATTTTCGATAGAAATCACACTTTACTTTATCCTTTAATATAAGACTTTTCAATATGAATTAACATTTAATTGAACTTTAATACAAATATTGTATATCATATAAACAATAAAAAGATCAGTTGTTATTATGTGATCAAGAGGTCATGAGTTCAAGGTCTGAAAACAGCCCCTTACAAAAATAATGCAAGGGAAGACTGCGTACAATAGACTTTCAGTCCTTCCTCGAACTCTGCGCAAAAGCTTTAGTACATCTAACGATGATTTTTAAACCAAAAGATAAGTCATGAAAGAGAGAAGAGGATGATGATTGATTCTTTCTTGCCCACAAATTCCAAAGGACATGGAGTGCTTTAGGACAAAAGCACCCTTCTCCCTATTGGAAACCCAATAAAGAAGAGACTTATTAGTGCTCGTGCTCTTTTTTTTCTTATCTTTATTCCTAGTTGATAATGACTTTTTCGTTTGTTTAATTTCGCAACGTTTGATATTTGTACTAAGGTCAAATTAAATTTAAAAATACATATTATAGGATCTATTTTTGGGAGCAACATGATTTATTTTATTCTCAGAAGCTCAAACATGAGATATCTAATTAAAAATGAAAAGATCTCAATTATGCTATTATAATCCATGTCGATAATTGACAATGACTTACTTTCACTTTCATTACTAATATTATTATGATTTGCAATAGCTTTCATTCCATTTCCCTCCTTTTCATCATAATCACACCCACCACCGCCCTTCACTTTTTCTTTGGACACTTGTAATTCTCATAGTGTGCTAGGAGTACTACTCCCCAATCTCAAATTATCCATGGTGATTTTCTTTTAGTACACTAAAAAGTATCAATTAAGAAGAGAGTATAACTATTTTACCCTTTATTGGTTGAACAATCATAACATCAATCCATATAATTGAGGCGTTGTAATCTTTAAGAACAATAATTATTAAAGGTAAATTGAGAAAATAATTAGTTTTATCTTAAACTTCTAAAATGATAGATAATTTGAGATAACTATATTTTGAATTGGGATAAATAAATTAAGATGGAGAGAGTAAATTTTAGTAATGAGTACAGAAATAGTTCAAATTTTGTGTGCTGATAATATATAAATTTTTATATTATATAGGCAAAAGATAATTCAAGATTTTTAATTTATAGGCTCTAGATCACAAATTTTTTTATACTTATTTCTTCTTGATAAGTTATTGGTACATATTAAATTTTTAAAAAAAATAAGTTTACACTATCAGAGAAATATTTAATGAGTATTACTCCCTCTCATTTCATTTTGTGTGACCTTATTTGACTAGACATGAAATTTAAGAAAAAATAATTTTTTATTTGAAATTTATGGTCTTAAACATGTCATAATATTTGTGTGGCTATAAAGGCTTGTCATATGACGCCCATAGCGGAGTGCGGGTGGACATAATACTTTAGGCGAATCTCACATCAAAATGAGAGATGAAAGTAAAGCGCACACGTTATCAAACACTGCAAATTTACATAATATACACATATTGGGCTTGATAATGGCATAACCTAAGAAATAAATCTGTAAGGTCTGTTGGGCCAAAATATGAACAATACATACGTACATGTCATGAGCTAAAAGTGTGACACATATAATATTGAAGAAAGACACTCTTGTAATATGATGGTGGGGCAAATCTCAGTGAGAACACTGAGTCCATAAGGAGGGGGTGTTGTGCCACCCAAGAAAGAGGGCAAGTTGACGAGGATGGGTCACAAAGACTGGCGAGCTTCCAAGTTAGCAAGATTTTGAAAAAGGGATTTTGAAAAAGGGGTGCGCATAATAGCTTAGGTGATACTACATCAAAAAAAGGAAGGAACTAAGGATGTAGCTAATTAATTATTTTGAATATTAGACATATCATTAAGGGTAAGATATTTGTAGTGTTTTTCTTCCTTTTTTTTTTCCAGAAGTTTGTTCTGTTAGAGTGGGTAAAAGTCTCACAATAGTTGGGAAATGAACTAGCAGTTTGTTTATATGGGCTTGAGAATCCTCCCCTCATAAACTAACTTTTGAGGTTGAGTTAGACCCAGGTGTCATATCTTTACATGGTATCAGAGCCAGACACATTTTCGTTTGGGCTCTCGGTGCATGTGCCAGTTGAGGCCTGGGCGTGAAGGGGGGTGTTAGAGTGGGTAAAAGTCCCACATTGATTGGGGAATGGACTAGCGATTTGCTTATATGGGCTTGAACAATCCTCCCCTTATGAGCTAGCTTTTGAGGTTGGGTTAGTCCAGGTGTCATATCTTTACGTGTACAAAAACACGTTAACCTGAATTAAAAAATCGATCGGTTAATCCAAATTCACACTCGGCAAGTTCACTTGAAGGATAAAACACTCCCTATTGAATTAGTGTCATGAGACACCACTTCCCCTAAAATGCATGTGCCCATGGAAGAGCTTAGAAGAGAG
Source organism: Capsicum rhomboideum (assembly GCA_031232105.1). NCBI lineage: Eukaryota > Viridiplantae > Streptophyta > Magnoliopsida > Solanales > Solanaceae > Capsicum > Capsicum rhomboideum. Next base: position 4,126,326 of record CP124710.1, on the reverse strand, counting down.
TTATCATGTGCATGTGAATGAATCGAAAAGAGGAAATGGAAATGCTTGATAGCTATAGATGAGGCTTTGAAAGCAACTTTGTTTCAATCCCCTTTGGAAAAACGTGAAGAAGCCGCAAGAAAGCGCATGATCCTTGCGGAAGCGGATCTCTTTCCATCACGACTTGAGTTATCGATCGCATTGGCAAAATTGAGCGAGGTTGAATTTTCTTTATCGTAAAATTATACTGTGTAAATAGTTAAAATATTCTTTTTTAATTATATGTGAGTTGTTGAATCTCTATGATATGAAGATAAATTCAAATATAGTGATAACGGGCCGATTCATAATTGCTTTAGGTAACATGTTCAAATTACTTATAATCTATGATATTCTAGAATATTTTTTTTATTCCTTGTATAAATTTCTAGTTCTGTCCTGTCGGTCGGTAGAAATTATAATTAAAAAGAGTAAGAATTTTGTGATTTCCACGACTTAAATATCTTCCAGAAGATGTAAGAAATATCTTGTATAGACAACTCAAGCCTTAGTTTTTTTCTAACCAAAATGTTAGGAAAACATCCTTAGTTCTTCACACCCATATGGTGTAGGCAATCACTTTAGAATTTAAATGAAATTGTTACTTAATGGGCTAACAAGCTAACTAGTATCCCTTATAGATGAACTCGATGTGATAATATTTTTTTCGATAGCAAATGTGGGTACGCTTTTAACGACAAAAAAATTAACATAGTTGGAAGCATGGGCGGATCCAGGTGGCCGGAGCAAGGGGATTCAGCTGAACCCCCTTCAACAGAAAATTACTTTATATATTCAAGATTAAAATTATTTTTATTTATACACATATATAATAAATGTTGAATCTCCTAAACTTCTCCTAATAATTGTGGTTTATTCCGGGTAGATTTATATCAAAAGCTATATTCTTTCCTATAAACGATTGATGAAAATTTAAGAGGGTAGGAAAAGTTATCTCCAATGCGATATTCATTGATGTTAAGAAAGTACATAATAAGTGTCATGAAAAGTCTTTTGGTGGGTGCTCAAGTATAGTAAAGTTCAAATAAATGTTTAAATGTCATAAAGTGCATGTATCAATTGAACATCCCTGTTTGAGCTCTCGGTCCACGTGTCAGTTAAGGTCTGGGCATGAGAGAATGTTAGAGTGGGTAAAAGTTCCACATTAATTGAGGAATGGATTAGTGATTTGCTTATATGAATTTGGACAATTCTTCACTCATGAGCTGACTTTTAACGACAAAAAAATAACATAGTTGGAAGCATGGGTTGAATCCCCTTCAACAGAAAATTGCTTTATATATTCAAGATTAAAATTATTTTTGTTTATATACATATATAGTAGATATTAATTCTCCTAATTTTTTCATATATTTGCTTCTTCATATTTTAAATCTTTTTATAAGAATTTTGTCTTTGCCAATGACCGAAGGACATTAAACTACCAAGAGAGTGGCAATGGGAAAAGGATCGATGGAAAAAATTGTCAGTTGGTAATTTATGATAGACTGAATAAGTGCTGAACAAGAAATGACAAAATGTCACAGTCCTCTTGACAACTAGCACTCACATATGGACAAGTCCAACAATTCATATTTCAATCCTATAGAGAATATGATATTTCACTCACTATTAACATAACCACTATACCAAAAGTAATCAAAGTATTTATGTGGTGGTGAACTCAAAATTTAGACGTTATGGAATTTGAGTTGAGCAAGTGAATTTTGACATGCAAACTAAATCTAATTTCATCTATATTTATTAGAAGGGGAGCGTTGGAGTAACTGGTAAAGTTACTGCCATGTGACCTGGAGGTCACGGGTTCAAGCCGTGGAAACAGCCTCTTGTGAAAATGTAAGGTAAGGTTGAGTACAATAAACTCTTGTGGTTTGGACCTTTTCCGGATCCCGTGTATAGCGGGAGCTTTGCACCAAGCTGTCCTTTTTTTCCATTTATACTTAGTAACCTCATATCGCTCTTATGGTAATACTACATTTCCCTCTCTATTCTCAAGTAAAGGGTGAGAAGGCTGAGAATGATCTATGATGCATCTTATCTGAAGCAGTGTGCGGAAATCGTCGCTTCCGAATTTGCCTTCGAGCTATCTATAAATTGTCCTCCTTACTTCTTATGTCTTATCTTATTGTATGAGATAATTGATCAAAGAGTGAAAATTTTTCATATCACTAATTGATCAAAGAGTGAAAAAATTTCATATCACTTCTTTTAGAATAAGATATTTTTTGTACAAATATATTGAGTTTGACTATAAAATATTGGATTCTATCAATTTCGTAAACTCATAATTGGATATGTCACTGCAATCCCAACAAATATAAAAACATTAGGTAATTTCTTTCCATCTATCATACCCTTGGTGGAGGTATATTGTATAATTAATCGAGATATACGTAAATTGGTTCAGACATCACAATTATAAAAGAATAAATATAAAACAAACAAATTGAACCAGAGGAGAATAACTTTTGGCTATAACTTAAATAGGGATTCTAAAATCGGTAACATGTGCAATTGCCCCCAACTAAAAGAGTTACTATTTTGGACTTTGGGCCCAATGACCTTTTCCAACTCTAGAGGACCAAAGCATTTCACTAGCCACGTCAACTCTCACACGCCATCCTTAACGCGTGGATCATATCCGCAAACTACGTCAATCTCTCAGGCTTTATCACTATGTTAGAGGTAGAGAGGTTGTTTCTGATAGACCCTCGGTTCAAGTATAAACAGTTCAAAACAATATTTATAAAGAAAGGAATAACTGAAATGAAGAAAGCCTGATAAATCACCCTAAACATTAGTCATAACCAGTGTGTAAAAGAAACCACAAATAATAACCAAACTCAAAGGACAAACAACTACAAGAGTAATACTACGACTACTAGATGTATAGATGAATATGTGAGACAATGCTCAACTATCTAGCTAACCTCCTACTCTAATCCGTATCCTCTATAACTACCTATCTAAGGTCATGTCCTTGGTAAGTTGAAGTTGCGTCATGTCTTGTTTAATCACCTTTCCCCAATACTTTTTCAGCGGTTTGGCCTACCTTTACCTCTTCTGAAACTATCCATAGTCAACCTCTCACACCTCTATACTGGGGAATCCATGCATATCCTCTACACATGTTCGAACCATTTCAGTCTCGTTTCCCGTATCGTTTCTTCTATCGAGGTCACTCCTACCTTGTACCTGATATCTTCATTCTTAATCTTATCTCTCATAGTATACCCATACATATTCTATCTCAATATCCTCATCTCTGCAACTTTCACCTTCTGAACTTAAGAGTTCTTGACTGACCAACACTCCGCTCTATACAACATAGACTGTCTAACCACCGCTCTGCAGAACTTGCTTTTAAGTTCTGATGGCACCTTCTTATTATAGTACTACCATCATCGTCATCTCCTCCATTTTCTGTGATAATAGACCCAAGATACTTGAAACTTCCTCTTTTCTGAATGACCTGTTTATCAAGTCTCACTTCCACGTCAATCTCATGAGTTACGCCACTAAACTTGTACTCCAAGTATTCTGTCTTGGTTCTACTCAACTTGAACCGACCTTTAGACCCCAAGTTCTGCAATCAAACCTCAAGCTAAGTGTTAACTCCGCTCCATCTCATAAATCAGAGATATCTCATAAAATTAATTGAGATGTGTGTAAATTAATCCGAACACCACAATTATACATAAAAAAAAAAGTGCCAAACAAACAAGTTGAAACGAATGGTGGTTACATCTTAAATAGGGGTTTAAAAAATTGGCTATGTGGGCACTTGCCCCCAACTAAAACGAGTTAACTATTTTGGACTTTTAGGCCCACATGACCTTTTCCAACTCTAGAGGACCAAAAACATTTCACGCGCCACCATCAACGCGTGGTTCACATCTACAAACACTATCACAAATGGCAACGCTCCGATCAACTCGAAATCCCGACCGTCGATCTCTCACCTCCTTTCCGATGACAAAATCCTAGCCGTCCATTCCGTCGTGGCCACCACGCGTCTCGAATTTCTCACTCTCCCTCCACTATTCTTCTCCGATATTTGGCCAAAAAAAAAAACAAAGAGCGATTTGCAGTATACAGAAAAAATCGAAGTTAGAGAGAGAAACACACTCTCTCTGTGTGTGTGTGTGAAGATCTGGTAAAGGTATGTGTTTGTTATTGTGCTATTAGTTTAAGCCCTAAATTTCCGATAATTTGATTCAATAATTTACATAAATTGCTATGTTTTTCTTGCGAGGGAATAATGATTTGTTTCTCGTTGTTTTGAGCAGTATATTGTTGTTGTTGTTGTTTTGAGCAGTATAATTGAGCTACGAAATTGTTTATGGTTAAGGATTGTCTGCTTAGGGTTTCTATCACTGTATATATAGTACTAGTGCGTGCTTTTGTGTGTTTTTTGTTGTAAATTCAGTGTTTCTTTTATGAGTGAAGGGTGAAAAACACTTTTAAAAGTTTTAAGTATATATATACCGGTTTTGTGAGTTTTAGACATGAACTATCAGGTGTGTGTGTGTGTGTGAAGATCTGCTAAGTGCAAAATTGCTGTGTTTTTTATTGTGTTCATGACTATTTACGGTTTATGGTCAACTTGCGATTGTTTAAATTTGTAATGAAATTAAACTTTTGTTGTTTTGAGTAGTGGTATGGACTGCGTACACTTTACCCTCCCCAGACACCACCTGGTGGGAATACACTGGGTATGTTGTTGTTGTTTTGAGTAGTATATTTGAGCTAAGAAATTTTTTCCGTTTAACGACTGTTTGGTTAGGGTTTTTATCACTGTATTGAGAGGAAATTCAGTGTTTTCTTTATGAGTGAAGAGTGAAAAATACAGCTAAAGTATCCAGGTTTTTTGAGTTTCATACCTGAATTATGAGGTGTGTGAATTTTCTACCTGAATTATTTGGTTCTTGTTGTTTTGAGCACTATAATTGAGCTACAAAATTGTTTCTGCTTAACGACTGTTTAGTTAGGATTTCTATCACTGCATTGAGAGGAAATTCAGTGTTTTTTATAAGTGAAGGGTGAAAAACACAGCTAAAGTATCCCAGTTTTTTGAGTTTCATACCTAAATTACGACGTGTGTGAGTTTTATACCTGAATTATTTGCTTCTCGTTTTTTTGAGCAGTATAATTGAGCTACGAAATTGTTTAACGACTGTTTGGTTACGGTTTCTATCACTGTATATATGCTAGAGAGTTTGTTTATGAGGGTTTTTTGTTGTAAGATTAGCTTGTTTTAGAGGAAATTCAGTGTTTTTTACTATCAGGCCTGTGAATTTTCTACTGAACTATCACCAACTATTTACCAAAAGTTCAAAACAATTTCCTTGTATTCGATTTTTGACTTCTTGTTGCATTCGAGTGTGTAAATTGTAATAATTTGTTTCTTTTTATTTTGAGTGGTATATTTGAGCTACGAAAGTGTTTCTGCTTAAGGACTGTTTGGTTAGGATTTAGGGTCTCTATCAGTGTCCATATATGTAGTACTAGTGTGTGTTTTTGTGTGTTCTTTGTTGTTAGATTAGCATGCTTGAGAGGAAATTCAGTGTGTTTTTGACGATTGAAGGGTGAAAAACACACCTAAAATATCCTGGTTTTGTGTGTTTACTATCAGGTACGTGAGTTTCCTACCTGAACTATCACCAATTATTAATCAAAACACACCTCAATTATCAATTGTTCACTTTTTCTGTCTGAAATATCGTCTCGCCATTGTTCAGGTAAGAAAAGTGAACAATTGATAGTTGGAATGTGTTCTGATAAATAGTTGGTGGTAGTTCAGGCAGGAAACTCAAAAATCCGGGACTTTAGGTGTGTTTTTGACTGTATACTCTTTTTTCATCAGTAGGAGTTTAGTTTGTTTTAAACAGTAGAAATTTGGTGATGAGTCGCTCAAGTTTTGTTGAAGAAGCGAGAGAAATTGACATATAGTTATGCTTTTTGAACTATTCAGGTAGGGTTTTGTTGTTGAATGCATGACTTCGGGAATAATGATGAATGGTGAAAATCGAGGATCGAAAGAGCAGCAGAAAATGACTGAAAGCAAAGTGTACAGACGGAAGTCGTTTAAAGGGTTAAATAACACAGGTGATGGGTTGCAACATTCGCATTCTCAAATCCTAGGTATGGAAGATGCCAATTCGTCTCAGAAGATAGTTGGTTTGCGTTTAGAAGCGGCTTCAGAAGGTTCTTCGAGTCTGAATCGCGCGCTAACATTGGAGAATACTGGAATATTGGCAGGTAGTGGTCAAGAAAATAGTGCTAGAATCAATTTATCGTTTAAGTCCAAGCGGGAGATGAGAGAGGTAAGAAGGAAGCTACAGAGTGAATTGGACTTGGTTAGGAGTTTGGTGAAGAAGATCGAGGCAAAAGATGTACAGAAGACTGCCCCTGGATTTGATAAGGATAGTGGGGTGCGACGGGTACATTCTGATGTGTCAAAAATGGGGCAACACCTTGAGTCCAGGCCCTTGGATCAATTAAGTGTATCGGTTTTGGAGAACAGCCACGGTGTGGGTGATAATGTGGAGAAAGAGAAGAGGACACCAAAGGTAAACCAATTTTATAGGAACTCAGAATTTTTATTAGCTAAAGACAAAATTCCCCCAACTGAAAGCAACAAGAAGTCGAAATCGAATGCAAAGAAAGTGAGTGGGCCAGAATCAGGACATGGTATTGGGCTGGGGAAGTTCTCAAATCAAATGCTGAAGAATTGTCGTGCTTTGCTTGAAAGATTGATGAAGCACAAACATGGTTGGGTGTTTAACCAGCCTGTTGATACAGAAGGTCTTGGTTTACATGACTATTTTGACATTATTAAGAATCCAATGGATCTGGGTACTGTGAAGTCTAGGCTGGAAACAAATATGTACAAGTCTCCTAAAGAATTTGGCGAGGATGTGAAACTTACATTTCAAAATGCTATGACGTATAATCCAAAGGGCCAAGATGTTTATATGATGGCTGAGCAACTTTCCAAGATATTTGAGGAAAAGTGGCCCACTATAGAGACTGATTATATGCGCGAGTTGAGATTATCAATGGACTCTGAGGTGAGTTTGCAGACTCCTAAATCTAAGAAACCTCCTTCCCAACCATTGCGGCCTTCTGGAGCGAGGAGGACTTCACACCGGTCAGAATCAACGACCAATCCTGTTGGTTCCAAGACTAAATCTGTCACCCTCTCCCAATCTGGAAGGACTCCTGCACCAAAGAAGCCAAAAGCAAAGGATCCCAATAAAAGGGAGATGACATATGATGAAAAGCAAAAGCTTAGCACAAGCCTACAGAATTTGCCATCTGAAAAGCTTGAAAACGTTGTACAGATCATCAAAAAAAGGAATTCATCTCTTTGCCAACAGGATGATGAGATTGAAGTGGATATTGACAGTGTTGATACTGAGACCCTATGGGAGCTCGACAGGTTTGTTGCCAATTACAAAAAGAGCTTGAGCAAGAACAAAAGAAAAAATGAACTTGCAGATCTAGAAAAAAGGGAAACCGAGAAGAATGTTCAGGAGAAGGTAAATTGTTGAGCATTATTTTTTCTGATCTGATCCTCTCTTTTTTCTGTTTGGGTTTCTTTTGCCTTTTGTATTATGCTCTCCTTGCTATTTTGCAGGATGCCAACCCAGTTGTGGTAGAAATTCCAAAAGAAAGCAAAGCAAGTAAGTTTTTAAAATGTGAAAATTGCCAACGCTTAGATAGAATAATCCAGTTATTGGAGATAATTATTAACTCAGTTGTATGTGCTAGCAGAAGAGAAACACACTTCCTCCAATCCTGCTCGACTAGAAAATCAGGGAAAAGATATTAATCAACCAAGCGGCTCTAACACTGACTCAGTGTCATCATCAAGCGGTAGTTTTACTTTTTTCTTTCCTTCTCACTTTTGTTTTGCTTTGCCTTTTTTCTTTTGTGTGTTTGTGTTGGTGGGGTGGAATGGGGGGTGGGGGATGGCGGGTGGGGCGGGTTTGAGATGTCAAGATTGATACTTTTTTAGTCTAGGTCTTCCTTTTCCCTTATTGTTTCACGTCAATTGCAGATTCTGATAGCGAAAACTCCTCAGGAGGTGGATCTGATGCAGAACATTCACCAAAAAGTTGACCCTGTTGTCCAGATAGAATGCTCTCTCATTTAATGTCTTGTGGTAAATGCTGGACTCCTTTTCCTCAGTTGATGCTAACTAAAATCTTTTGACTTGCTGCCTTAAGTGCAACAGCAGTCCAACTTTTCTAAAATTTTATTTATTGATAGTAATTTGAATTATCCAAATGCCTTTATATACGTGATTTACATTTCATTCTTTGTTTTTAAGTTTTTCAGTGATAGGTTGATAAAAGAGTAAAGATGATATTTTGGGCCTTTAAGTTCTGAAAAATGCCAAACATAGAAAAGTGTTGTTCAACTCTACAGCCTCCAAACATTAAAGATGTGCAGAAAATCGTGATATAGAACTTATAAGGCATACTATGAAACTTCTTAAAAGAGTGATAGAGCGTAGATAGGATTCTACAAGGGAGATAGAGGCACATTTTTGGTTTATTCCGGGTAGATTTATATCAAAAGCTACATTCTTTCCTATAAACGATTGATGGAAATTTAAGAGGGTAGGAAAAGTTATCTCCAATGCGATAATCATTGATGTTAAGAAAGTACATAATAAAGTGTCATGAAAAGTCTTTTGGTGGGTGCTTAAGTATAATAAAGTTCAAATAAATGTTTAAATGTCATAAAGTGCATGTATCAAGGAGTGCCATATTTGCAAGATGATAAGGTTTGAGATATTCGATTTTTTGAGTGAAACCTCCCAAACATGAATTGCTTAAAAATCTCTAGAATAATGGAAGCTGATTAAGCAAGTTGGTCTAAAGTGTGAGAATAATTGGAGGAAGTATAGAGGAGTTCCTTGTAGACGTTGCTTTACGTTAGATATTCCCTTGAGCCCGTACTTATTTATCTTACTAGTTTTAGCATGTACTTGTATTGCACGTGTTTCTTGCGTCTGTCAATAAAAAATATATAGAATATAGAATAAAAATGAATTATGAATTTAGAATTGAACCTATAATAAGGATTGAACATATTAAGAAAATTTATTACCTTATGCACTGGCCCCCACATTATACAATAATTAGTTCAAATGAGTTGAACGATGCACACACCATCATCCTTCAAGTTTTCCTAATCTCTAAGTATAGTAATATTGAGCAAAATATTATTTGATAAATTTGCATATTAATATTAAATATAGATTCAAAAGAAAGATTTGAACCAAAAAATTTACTGAATCAATGAAAAGATAAACTGTTGAAAGGCACTCTAGAGAATAAGGGGTCGTTTGGTTTGAAGACAAGTTATGCTGGGATTAATTATGTTGGAATTAGTTATGCTGGGATTAGTTATCTTGGGATTACTTATCCTGGGATTATTTTTAAGTGACTGTTTGGTTTGTTGTACTAAAAATAATATGCATTGTATACTTCCTAAGAATAAGTTGTTTCTTTACAAAAATACCCTCCACCTTATTTAGCTTAATTATTTTTGCGTGTGCATTTCCATGATTTTTATGTGTGTTCAATTATGTGGCAATAAATCAGATTCATGTATATTTGTCCAATACATGTTCCTGATAAGCAAAAATCAATGAATATTTAAAAATATCACCAGCAAAAAATATCATTTCACTAGCCATGGAAAAATAAATATTTAAAAACAAAGGAATGAAATGAGAATGAAAGCAAGAAATAAAGAAAGGGGATTGCAATACACAGAGATATGCATTCCCACTGAAATACGAGTAAGATTTAAAAAAGTAGATGATGAAATAAATAAATGAAGAAGAATATGTGCGTTCCCACTGCTCACAGAGAAATAAATGAAAAGTGATTACACAAACGGTTTGAGGGATAATTTTGTCATTTTAAATATTTTATCCCAAGATAAATTGTCATGGTATTATTATACCACCAAAGGGGAGGGATAACTTATCCCGGTATTAATTAATAATCCCGGGATAAGTTATCCTAGACTTGGCAACCAAACAAGAAATTAAGAGATACCAAAATTTTATCCCAGGACTATTTGCTCTTATCCATCACACCAAACGACCCCTAAGTGCTTTAGGATGGGTAGAAGGAACAGAGTATATGCAGTACAAGTTTAACTTTAACTGCATATGAAAAATGAAGTTATAGTGGGATTAGATGAGATTGTAGTGTTTAAATGCAAACATTAAATATCGAGGTTCAGTGTGCAAGAGAATGTCATGATGGATGAAGATGTATCACAATGTTACAATAGGATAGCTCATAGCTGAAATAGAGGAGTGCTAAGAAAATACTATGTGATAGGATAAAAAGATTTTGAGACCAAAAATGTTATTGTGAATGAATTTTGGTTCGATATGTTCACAAGATGAGTGTTATAAAAATGTGGATGTCAAATGGATGTGCAATTGTACTAAGTTTAAAAATGTTGGAAATGATCCCAGTCGGTAGCAGCTGCAAACAACACACATGAAGGAAATGAAAGAATATCACTTGAGATGGTTGACTATATCGTATATAAGCATACGAATGTCGTGCTATGGTATGATGATTGATGATTGAAGGAGCTAAAAGGGGTAAATTTCATAGATGGTAACTTAACTATCACTTTCTTTTCACAAAAGTCACTTAACTATTTTTTCTAACACAAAATTAATAAACCTTTGGGTAAACTAACACAAAAATCACATGACCGTAATATGGTAACTTTTCCGATGAACCCCACTCTTTTTCACTCTTTTTTTAATTATTTTTTTTTAAATCTAGTAAATAAAATTTATTTATTACCATATTACCTCCTCCTAATACCATAATTCCTACAGGCATCTTTAAACTGCTCCAAGCTCCTAAATTTCATTCCAAGTTCTAAACTTGGATTATTTTTATGCTTTTGATCGTCACATTCTTCAAAATGGATTTTATTTATTAGATCTAAATAAATAAATAAATGGTATAATGAAAACAATTCAGCAGGCAAATTAGTCTAATTGTAGAAACTTTACAGGTCTAATGCGTGGCTTAAGAACTTGACATTAATATTTTCAAAACGATGTTAATATAATATTTCAAATCAGAAAAGTGATTAGTGTTAGCGTGTTATAGAATCAACCTTAAGGTATTCTTATGAAATTTCATTATCAAAAAAGAAATTAGAAGATAGGAACCACTAATAATCGTGATATTCCTACGAGTTAATAGCTATATATGTGAATCATCAAGCTTGAACCTTGTAATTTCACTCTTAGCCTTATCGTTTAATCGTCTTAGGTTTCTCATTTCATTCGAGTGTATATTCAAGCCCCTTAAAATATTGATCAATTAAAATTCATAATAACAATAATTCGTACAAATATTAAAATTCATTTTATCACTATCTATCATGTTTAAGGACTTCTATGGACAGTTTTTCAACTTGATTAGTGATAATTTGGTTTATATAACTCTGTCCAAATTGAAGAGTAAATTGTGTTAATCCTTCGGATTAGATTTAAAATATAAAAAGAGTGAAAAAGAGTGGGGTTCATCGGAAAAGTTACCATATTCCGACCATGTGATTTTTGTGTTAGTTTTCCCGAAGTTTAGTTATTTTTGTGTAAGAAAAAAAAGTTAAAGTGACTCTTTCTCAAAATAAAATAAAATAGATAGTTAAGTGATTTTTGTGAAAAAAAGTGATAGTTAAGTTACCATATGTGAAATCTACCCGAGCTAAAAGGGGGGACAAGGTAGATTTAAAGATCACATTAAGATAACTTGCCACGAAATCTATGCTGACTTAATTAACAAAATGCAAAGGTACCATAGGTAAAACCAGCTGGTTGGATTTAGAATTAGTTGTTGTTGTACTTACATTATTCCGGTGTTTGTTTGAAAATAAGAGAACATCTAGTTTTTAGGATACCAGAGACCACCTAAATGTTTCTCAGACAATTTTTTAGGTATTGGAATAGCATGAGCTTGAAAAGAGTAGAATGATAAAGAGGATATAATTCAGGAATGATAGAGAATTATATAGTTAACCCCAGTTAGTTTAGGATCAAGTTGTACTTTATTGATTGATCTTGTGAATTACATGGAATGGATGATTTACTGGAGGTTAAAGCACCCTTAAAATCCTAAAGGTTAGCTAGCAGTCGATCAGAGAAATGGACGCCAAACATAGAATAGTGCAGCTTAACATTCTGTTCTTGTGGTTGGTGTCTTGGTGATGTATTTTTTTTTTCTTTTCTAATTACTAAGAATACATGATATGCTGGAGGTTAAGTTAACATTGTTGACCCTGACTTGGCAAATGATATACAACCTGCGTTATCTGATTGATGATTGTATTTTGAGTCCTGCTGGTAATGAATTTTATGCCTTTTCGTGTAGGGGTAGTATAGTCCTCTTTTACTGTGTCGCATCTAATAGCTTATAGTTGAGAACATATTGATACCTATCTAGAGAGAGTAATAAATACGAATTCACATGCATCATGAAGGCAATGCAATTGTAACATGCTGTTGGTAACACAAATGCTGAAAGTGTCACCTATATGAAATTGTAGAGGTCTGAACATCATAGTTACATAACATGATCAACGGAAATGGTTGGTGTTCAGGTGAACTGACATGAATATCCTTTTGGGAGAAGATTTTTAAGCTCCCAATATCCTGGAGGGTAAACTTTTTGCGCACCTCCATAGTCTTATGCTTGTTTGGTGAAGACCAAGCATTAAACTCTGTTGGTGAATCAACTTTTGAAAATCCTTACAGCTGAAATTTTCTGATCTGAGTGATGCAAGATGCAAACTAGACCATATATCTGACTCCATGTTGATTGATATCAAGTTTGCCAGAGCTAGAGTTGCTGGCTTTAATCTTACTCTTGCTTTCTGATCCAATGTAACACTAATTGTTAATGTTTCTCTCCAATTTGCTAATGTTTCTAAGTTTGTGTGCAGATTCCAAAATTGCTGCAGATGGTAGTTGCATATGCTAGTGGCTGGTCTCCTCAATTTGTATAATAGTAGCATCTAGTTTGTAGCTTGTGTATTGTTGCTTATTGTGCAGTCTGAAGTCATTTTGTTCAGGTCACATGGACCTGTGTGAATGGATCTCTTGAATGTGGTACCAACTTTTTATCTTTTCCCAACTTTTAGGTGCTCTCTGTACATATCCTATGTTTCAATGAAGTAATAAATCAATTAGGTCAATTAACTAATATCCTTTTCACACTTATATGTATCTATTTAAAATAAATGTACAACCCTTTCCTACTAATTTTTTTCTTTATATTTGTATTACAATCGCTTTTGTATATTAGAACAATGAACCACCTCTGTGTAGTTGTATCCATCAGCCTACTTCTTTTGTTGACGATGATTTAAATTGCCTTTTAAATGGAAAAAATGTTCAAGTTTTGGCCCAACGCTTAACGATGATCTAAATTGCCAACCATATAACTAATATTAAAAAAAAAAAACACTTTAGCTATCACTTTTTTCGCGAGTTTTATATTTCTACTATCTTGTCCATTGTTCCCTTAAATTGAAATTCTTGTAGTAGGTGTGTTGGGGCTTAAAAACTCCATAAAAATCGATCTGCATTTAAAGTTATATAGTCACTATAAAGTTAAGAGCAAACAGGAATTAATGGTCAAAAATACATTTAAAAAAGCATTCTGATTTTTCAAGTTTCATACTTGAACTATCATCTATCTATCAAAGCACATCTCACACATCTCAACTATCAAATATGTTTTTGTCCCTGATAGTTCAAGTATGAAACTCGAAAATTTGGGATACCGTGTGTTTTTGTCCTTCACTAGTGCAAACACACAATAGCCACGTGTATCAAATCGCTAAAATTCATCGTTAAATAATGACGAAAAGTTTCATTTTGTGTAACAATCAATATGATGTGATCATATCGTTAACCCCTCACCCCACCACCACCACACACACACACATTTTGTCTCTATTTATTATTTAATATTTTTTTTTTTACTCTACTAGCTCCATCCATATGTGTAACATTATATAATAACGAATGTGATACAATTCATACTTCACAAAACCAGTAAAGCCCTCAACCATTCATTACCCAGAATTACCAAACCAATGGACAGGTCTACACAATTGGAGACATAGTTCACTTAACCACAACCAATTTTGGGGACCCAATAGCGTACCACAATCCTCAAATTCGGTTCAAGAATCAACTTTATTGGACTCGATGTCGTCAGCTTCGTCACTTGTAACCTTAAACGTGCTTTGTAAAAAGTTGAAATTAAAGAGTTACTAGGAAAAATAAAAGGAAAAAGTTAGTCTTTTTGAAACTTACTGAAAAGTAAAGTATGCTAAATAAAATGAAACCGAGGAAGTATTACTTTTAGATTAATAGAGTTCCAAAGTTAGTGCTCCTTCCGTCCATTTTACTTGTGGGAGGTCTGCGAAGGGTTAAAGTGTCGCACACCTTACCACTACTTCGGAGGTAGAGAGGCTGTTTCCTATTTCTACAAAATTGTGCAATAATGAGAACACAATAAACGACAACAAAAACAGTAATCTATGGCTAAACCCTATACTATTCGTGCGTGCGAAGTGTGACAAATAAAAATGGACGAGGGGGCATAAAAGCAAACAGTAGCCAGTTACTACCATCTTCATACTTCACAAAACCCACAAATTTTTCATCCCAAATGGCAATATCAATGACATGTATCAAATTCAGACCCATATTTTCCACCCCACTAAAATCCTCTCTCTTTTCCATTCCAAAAAACACCATTTCAACCATTCATTACCAAGAATTACCAAACCAGTGGACAGGTCTACACAATTGGAGACATAGTTCACTTAACCACAATCGATTTTGGGGACCCAATGGACCTGATAATGTACCACAATCCTCAAATTCGATTCAAGAATCGACTTTATTGGACTCGATTCTGTCAGCTTCGTCGCTTGCTGAAATGGGTGCTGCTGTTCTTTGTACTAGTGACCCTTTGATGAAATCTAAGCTTACCCATTTGGGTTATTGTAGGTGGCGTCAAGAGGGTCTTCCTGTTGGGTGTTTTGATCCCCCGGTTCGACCTGCTCGACCCGAGAAACCTGAACTGGTTTGTTTTCCTCCATTTTCTTGGAAGTCTTTTTTGTTGATTATTTTATGGCGCATTTTTTGCTTATCGAGGACATGATCTTAGATAGAAGATTGTGGAGACACGGATTATGTTAGGAGGTTAGTAGGTAGTAGTGCATTGTCTTGCTATCTGCTAGTAGTCGTGGTATTGCTCCCGTAGTTTCTTGTACAAAGAACACCATTTCTAGTAGTATTCATTACCCAGAATTACCAAACCAATGGACAGCTCTACACAATTGGAGACATAATTCACTTAACCAGAACCGATTTTGGGGACCCAATGGACCCGATAATGTACCACAACCGTCAAATTCGATTCAAGAGTCAACTTTATTGGATTCGATTATGTTGGCTTCGTCACTTGCTGAAATGGGTGCTGCTGTTCTTTGTACTAGTTACCCTTTGGTGAAATCAAAGCTTAACCATTTGGGATATTGCAGCTGGCGTCAAGAGGGTCTTCCTGTTGGGAATTTTGTACCCCCGGTTCGACCTGTGAGACCCGAAAAACCTCAACTGGTTTGTTCGATTTACCACATTTGCTCTTTATATTTTTTATCTTGATATGCTTTTTCTTGAGACGAGCGTTTGTTGGGTCTGTACAATTGGAGACATAGTTCACTTAACCACAACCGATTTTGGGGACCCAATGGACCCGATGATGTACCACTGTCCTCAAATCAGATTCAAGAATCGACTTTGTTAGAATCGATTTACTCGGCGTCGTCACTTGCTGAAATAGGTGTTGTTGTGCTTTGTACCAGTGACCCTTTAATGAAATCGAAGCTTACCCATTTGGGTTACTGTCGGTGGCGTGAAAATGGTCTTCCTGTTGGGAATTTTAAACCACATGTTCGACCTGCTCGACCTGAAAAACCTCAATTGGTTTGTTCCACATTTGCTCTTTATATATGTTTTCTATAGTATCTACTTTGATATGCTTTTCCTTGAGCCAAAGGGTTTATTGGGTCTACACAATTCGAGACACACTTCACTTAACCACAACCGATTTTGGGGACCCAATGAACCCGACAACGTACCACTATCCTTAAATTTGATTCAAGAATCAACTATGTTGGACTAGATTTACTCGGCTTCGTCACTTGTTGAAATGGGTGCTGTTGTTCTTTGTACCTGTGACCCTTTAATGAAATCAAAGCTCACCCATTTGGGTTATTGTAGGTGGCGTCAAGAGGATCTTCCTGTTGGGAACTATGAACCCCCGGTTCGATCTGCTCGACTTGAAAAACCTCAACTGGTTTGTTCTGCATTTCCTGTTCGTAGCATTGCTCCTGTTCGTAGTATTGCTCCTAAAGTATTTTGTACAAAAAACACCATTTCTAGTACTAGTATTCATTACCCTGAATTACCGAACCAGTGGACAGGTCTTAACAATTGGCGACACAGTTCACTTAACCACAACCGATTTTGGGGGATCCAATCAACCCGATAATTTACCCAGCTTCATTACTTGCTGAAATAGGTGTTGCTGTTCTTTGTACCAGTGACCTTTTCGTGAAATCGAAGCTTATCCATTTGGGTTATTGTAGATGGCGGCAAGAGGGTCTTCTTGTTGGGAATTTTGAACCCCCGGTTCAACCTGCTCGACCCGAAAAACCTCAACTGGTTGTTTAATCTACCGCATTTGCTCTTTATATTTGATTTCTTAAGAGATGTTATGCTTTCTATAGTATTGCATTGTTTGTCTATACAATTGGTGACATAATTCACTTAACCATAACCGATTTTGGGGACCCAATGGACCCGATAGTGTACCACAATTCTCGAATTCGATTCAAGAATCAACTTTATTGGACTCGATTTACTCGGCTTCATCACTTGATGAAATGGGTGTTGTTGTTCTTTGTATAAGTGACCCTTTAATGAAATCGAAGCTTACCCATTTGAGTTATTGTAGATGGTGTCAAGAGGGCCTTCCTGTTGGGAATTTAAACCCCCTGTTTGACCTGCTCGATCGAGAAACCTGAACTGGTTTGTTTTTATCACATCTGCTATCTGTATTTGATTTCTTAATCGATGTCATACTTTATATATTATCTATATTGATATGCTTTTTCTTGAGACGAGCGTCTGTTGGGTCTGTACAATTGGAGACAAAGTTCCCTTAACCACAACCAATTTTGGGGACCCAATGGACCCGATGATGTACCACTGTCCTTAAATCAGATTCAAGAATTGGCTTCGTTAGACTCGATTTATTCGGCGACGTCACTTGCTGAAATGGGTGTTGCTATGCTTTGTACCGGTGACCCTTTAATGAAATCGAAGCTTACCCATTTGGGTTATTGTAGGTGGTGGCATGAAAAGGGTCCTGTTGGGAATTTTAAACCACCCGTTCGACCCGAAAAACCTCAACTGGTTTGTTCCACATTTGCTCTTTATATATGCTTTCTATATTAACTGCTTTGATATGCTTTTCCTTGAGCCAAAGGGTTTTTTGGGTCTACACAATTGGAGACACACTTCACTTAACCACAACCCATTTTGGGGACCCAATGGACCCGACAATATACCACTATCTTCAAATTTGATTCAAGAATCAACTATGTTGGACTCGATTTACTCGGCTTCGTCACTTGCTGAAATGGGTGTTGTTGTTCTTTGTACCAGTGTCCCTTTAATGAAATCAAAGCTCACCCATTTGGGTTATTGTAGGTGGCGTCCAGAGCTGTTGGGAACTATGAACCCCCGGTTCGAATTGCTCGACCCGAAAAACGTCAACTGGTTTCTTCCGCATTTACATTTGTATTTGATTTATGTATCTTCTTTGATATGCTTTTTCTTGAGCTGAGGTCTATCGGGCCCGCATAATTGGAGACATAGTTCACTTAACCATAACCGATTTTGGGGACCCAATGGACCCGATAATGTACCACTATCCCCAAATCAAATTCAAGAATCAACTTTGTTCGACTCGATTTACTCGGCTTCGTCTTTTTTTGAAATGGGTGTTGCTGTTCTGAGTACCAGTGACCCTATAACGAAATAAGCTCACCCATTTGGGTTACTGTAGGTGGCATCAAGAGGATCTCCCTGTCAGGAATTTTGAGCCCCCGGTTTGTCCTGCACGATTCAAAAAACCCGACCTGGTGTGTTTTTCTCCATTTTCTTGGAAGTCTTATTTGTTGATTATATCATGGCGCATTTTTCGCTTATCGATGACATAACCTTAGATAGGAGATTATGGAGGACACAAATTGGGGTAGGAGGTTAGTAGGTAGTAATTTGTTGTCTTGCTACCCACTAGTAGTAGTAGTATTGCTCCTATAGTTTTTTGTACAAAAAACACCATTTCTAGTACTAGTATTCATTACCCTGAATTATCGAACCAGTGGACAGGTCTTAACAATTGGCGACTCAGTTTACTTAACCACAACCGATTTTGGGGACCCAATAGACCCGATGATGTATCACTATCCTCAAATCAGATTCAAGAATCGGCTTTGTTAGACTCGATTTACTTGGCGTCGTCACTTGCTGAAATGTGTGTTGCTGTTCTTTGTACCAGTGACCTTTTAGTGAAATCGAAGCTTACCTATTTGGGTTATTGTAGATGGCGTCAAGAGGGTCTTCCTATTGGGTGTTTTGAACCCCCGGTTCGACCTGCTCAACCCGAAAAGCCTCAACTGTTTTGTTCCACATTTGCTCTTTATATCTCTTTTCTATAGTATCTGCTTTGATATGCTTTTCGTTGAGCCAAGGGGTTTATTGGGTCTACACAATTGGAGACACACTTCACTTGACCACAACTGATTTTGGGGACCTAATTGACCCGATAATGCACCACAATCCTCAAAATCGGTTCAAGAATCGGCTTTGTTGGGCTCAATTTCGTCTGCTTTGTCACTAGCTGAAATGGGTGTTGTTGTTCTTTGTACCAGTGACCCTTTAATAAAATCGAAGCTTACCCATTTGGGTTATTGTAGGTGGTGTCAAGAAGGTCTTCCTGTTGGGTGTTTTTAACCCTCGGTTCGACCTGCTCGACTCGAAAAACCTCAACTGGTTTGTTCAACTGTAGTATCTGCTTTGATATGCTTTTCCTTGAGCCAAAGGGTTTATTGTCTTCATAATTGGAGACATACTTCACTTAACCACAACCGATTTTGGGGACCCAAGGACCCGATAATGTACCACAATCCTCAAAATCGATTCAAGAATCGACTTTGTTGGACTCGATTAACTCAGCTTTGTCACTTGTTGAAATGGGTGTTGTTGTTCTTTGTACTAGTGACCCTTTAATGAAATCAAAACTTACCCATTTAGGTTATTGTAGGTGGCATCAAGAGGTTCTCCTTGTTGGGTGTTTTGAACCCCCGGTTCGACCTGCTCGACCCGAAATACCTGAGCTGGTTTGTTCAATTTATCATATTTGCTATTTGTATTTGATTTCTTAAGAGATGTTATACTTTCTATAGTATCTGCATCATTTGTTTGCACAATTGGAGACATAGTTCACTTAACCATAACTGATTTTGGGGACCCAATGGACCCGATAATGTACCACAATCCTCAAATTTGATTCAAGAATCGGCTTTATTGGACTCGATTTCGTCTGCTTCGTCACTAGCTGAAGTGGGTGTTGTTGTTCTTTGTACTAGTGACCCTTTAATGAAATTGAAGCTTACCCATTTGGGTTATTGTAGGTGGCGTCAAGAGGGTTTTCCTAGTTTTGAACCCCCGGGTCGACCTGAAAAACCTCAACTGGTTTGTTCCACATTTGCTCTTTATACATGTTTTCTTTAGTATCTGCTTTGATGTGCTTTTCTTTGAGCCAAAGGGTTTATTGGGTCTACACAATTGGAGACACACTTCACTTAACCACAACCGATTTTGGGGACCTATTGGACCTGACAATGTACCACTGTCCTCAAATTCGATTCAAGAATCAACTATGTTGGACTCAATTTACTCGGCTTCGTCACTTGCTGAAATGGGTGTTGTTGTTCTTTGTACCAGTGACCCTTGAATGAAATCGAAGCTTACCTATTTGGGTTATTGTAGGTGGCGTCAAGAAGGTCTCCCTGTTGTGTGTTTTGAACCCTCGGTTCAACCTACTCGACCCGAAAAACCTTAACTAGTTTGTTTTCCTCCATTTTATTGGAAGTCTTTTTTGTTGATTATAATGGCACATTTTTTGCTTATTGAAGACATGATCTTAGATAGGAAGTTGTGGAAGACACGAATTAGGTAGGAGGTTAGTAGGTAGTAGTGTGTTATCTTGCTACCCACTAGTAGTCGTAGTATTGCTCCTATAGTTCTTTGTAAGAAAAACACCATTTTTGGTAGTATTTATTACCCAGAATTACCAAATCAATGGACGGGTCTCCACAATTGGAGAATAGAGACACAGTTCACTTAACCACAACCAATTTTGGGGACCTAATGGCCCCGATAATGTACCACAATCCTCAAATTCGAATCAAGAATCAACTTTATTGGGCTCAATTTCGTCGGCTTCGTCACTTGCTGAAATGGGTGTTGTTGTTCTGTGTACCAGTGGAGGTGCTTGGAGGCTAGAGATGTACCTGTGGCGTACACTAGATCGATTAAGGACATGTACAATGGAGCCAAGATTCGAGTAAGAACCGTCGGAGGGGATTCAGAGCATTTTTCCGTACCCTTAGTTTATTTCTATTTGCCTTGGTGATGGATGTGTTGACAAATTCAAGGTGAGGTGCCATGGTGTATGTTATTTGGGATGACGTAGTTTTGATTGATGAAACTCGCGGAGGAGTTGATGCTAGGTTGGAGGTGTGGAGACACTAGACAGACCCTGGAGTGTAAAGGATTTAGGTTGAGCAGGATCAAGACGGAATATTTGAAGTGCAAGTTCAGTTAGGCGACAATGAGGCTGACGTGGTAGTGAGGCTTGATACTCAGGCCGTTTAAAAGAGAGGTAGTTTCAAGTACCTTGAGTCTATTATCTAGGGTAATGGGGAGATTGAGAAGGGTGTCACTCACTGTATTGGTGCAGGGTGGATGAAATGGAAGTTCGCATCCGGAGTCTTGTGTGATAAGAAGCTGCCTCCTATACTTAAAAGGTAAGTTCTACAAAGTGGCGGTTAGACCAACGATGTTGTATGGGGCGAAATGTTGTCCAGTCAAGAACTCTCACATCCAAAGTATGAAGGTGGCCAAGATGAGGATGCTGCGATGGATGTGTGGGT
Organism: Capsicum rhomboideum; assembly: GCA_031232105.1. Taxonomy (NCBI): domain Eukaryota; kingdom Viridiplantae; phylum Streptophyta; class Magnoliopsida; order Solanales; family Solanaceae; genus Capsicum; species Capsicum rhomboideum. The sequence goes on along the minus strand of CP124710.1, from coordinate 4,104,915 downwards.
TTACTAGGAGAGATAGGATTAGAAATGAGTTTATCCGAGACAAAGTTGGAGTGACTTCAGTGGAGGACAAACTTCGGGAGGTGAGATTGGGAGGTGAGATTGAGATGGTTCGGCTATGTGATGATGAGAAGCATGGATGCCCCAGTGCAGAGGTGTGAGAAGTTGGCTATAGATGGTTTCATGAGAGGTAGGCATGTTAGCACTTCCATTGTAGGGCCTATGCTTTCTATGAGTTGTTTAGCCTTTTAGAGATTTATAGAAAATTTCTTCAACAACAACAACATACCCAGTGTATTCCCACTAGGTGGGGTCTGGGGAGGGTAAAGTGTACGCAGTCCATACCACTACCTCAAATGAAGTAGAGAGGCTGTTTCCGATAGACCCCGGAAAATATAGAAAATTTCTACTACTTTTTATTTGTATTTGCATAATATTGGCATGAAATGAATTTAAATGGAGTAACATGGTTAGTGAGGATTCATATGTGTGTAGCTTTGTAATTTTACCATTGATGTGCATTAGAATTCGAGACTTGAATGTTTAGTGCCAACAGTTTTTCTTTTCTTTCTCCTTTAGTTTGATAAGGGTAATGATATTTCAATTGTTTTTTTCCTTGCTTCCAATCCTAGATATCACTATGTTTATATACACCTGCTTGCAATACATCTTTACAGATCTTAGCATTGAATGAGGTTCAATCAAAACCTAAGATGTTGGTATTTTTGTAATCTTGTGATTCTTTTGCTAATGATTTTGTAGCTTTAACTTACATGTTTCTGATTCTTGAGTACAGGTTCCACCCAAGGAAATTCCATCTCCTAAGCACTCGGGTTTATCTCTCAATGCATATATGCTTCATAATCTTGCTCATGTGGAGTTAAATGCTATTGACTTGGCATGGGATACTGTTGTCCGTTTCTCACCGTACAGTGACCTTCTGGGTGATGGGTTCTTTGCTGATTTTGCTCATGTGGCTGATGACGAAAGTCGCCATTTCGCTTGGTGTACCCAGAGATTGTCTGAGTTTGGAGTCAGGTGAATTATGCATATACCTTTCAAATTGGCATGAAAGGTTTTGTAGTTCATAAGGTGAATGCTGATATCGTTTTCTTAATTAAATAGCTACGGTGACATGCCTGCTCATAATTTGCTTTGGAGGGAGTGCGAGAAATCTTCAGAGAATGTTGCTGCACGGCTGGCTTCAATCCCACTTGTCCAGGTCGTCCTCTATTTTCACAAAGCTAAGAATGACAAATCAATTGCTTTTAACTTTTGAGTATTATGTATTGAGGATGGCTCAATGCATTCTGCTTATTGGTATTGGATTGGTCAAGATCTATTTTATAGCTGTGTGACTTTTGTACTTCATTTTCTTAGAAAAGGTCTAACAATAAGTGCGTCGAGAATTGGCATGAGATGGATAGAAAATAGGAATCAACTGTAGAGATGGGTACTGTCTATTGACAATCAAGTAGTTGTAGTTAGATGAGGATGATTTCTGCACATTCTAAGAAAGCTTCAAGCTGTACTAATTAAGTAGAGTAACTTGTGGAGGAAAGATGATGAGAAGTACAGGAGTTGATGAAGTATCGTTATATTTTCATAGACCATTTATAACCATATCCTATCGGGAATTAGCCAGTTAGGCAGTTGGCATGGTTAGAAATCTTAGTAGAGTTATTAAAATTTCAGTAGTCTCGGGATACCTTACTTAAACAGACTGGCATGACGGTTTTGGACCTGTGATCGCCTTAGGGCTGTCTACGAGTTATCCTGAGTTGTAATTATGTTTTCACAAGTTGGAATCTAGAAGCATTCAGATTGAATTACTTGTCGAGCTTCAGTACTTTCCTCTTTTATACTTCCTCAGTACCGATTTATGAGACACCTTTTTCCTTTTAGTGTGTTCCAAAAAGAATTGTATCTTTCTATAATTAGAGATATTTGAACTTTAAAATTTCCATTTTACCCTTAATAAAATGAATTATAACCACACAAATATTTAAGGTATTTTAGACCACAAGTTTCAAAGGTCTTCCTTTTTGTCTTAAACTTTGTGCCACATAAATTGACGGAGGGAGTAGTTTTCTGCTTTGCTTGAAGATGGAAGTGCAGCATAGCTGTTAAAATCTTGAAGAAAATCATCAAAGGCAATTGTATAGCTGCTTGTGTCATGGAATTAACTCAATCCAATGATTGGAACTGCTTAGTCTGCACCTGCGTGAGGCAAAATTTTGTGAACTAAAGGTGCAGTGACCAAGGCTCTGCAGTGATGTTATCAATTTAATAAATGGATAGATGTGGGAAAGTTCATACTATGGTGTAGGACTTTCCTAAGACTATTAGTATCTCATGTTAGGTTATCTTATCAGAAATTTGGATAAATGATTTAGCTAGAGGTCCAGTAGTGAAATTTGGCACGTTCCTATATGAAGTTCTCGCTATCATTTTTTCTCACTTCTAAATTTCTTTCACAAGTGCAGTATCAGCAATGCCTTAACAAACCAGGTATATGAAATTTCAATTTCCATCACTACCAAAAAATCTTGTTTACCTATGGAATTTACCGAGGAACGTCCCTTGCTAATCAGGATTTACCGAGGGCTGCCATTGGTACTAGGCGCCTAGCTAATTTGAGCCTCGCTAATATTTAGCGATGGAGACTCTCGCAAAATATCGAAGGACTTCGACGCTATTTTGCTGCCACAACTTCCAGGATAAAATAAAATATATTGAGGGACGTCCCACGGTATATTAAATATATATATATATAATAATGATATATTATTTACTGAGGGATGACCCTTGAAACGTGAAAATTAATAAAAACTATAAATTTAAATATGCTGAGGGATATCCCTCGGTAAGTTAAATAAAAAAATAATTTGATATTTGGAACTTACAAGTGATATCCCTAGCTAAGTCCTTCGGTAATCCTGGTATTGTTTTTACAGGAAGTGCTTGCTTTTTACCGCACCACTTGTCAAACAGAAGATTTCAACAGAAAATCAACACAACTAATAACAACCAGCAAAACAATAATAAAAATACTTCCGAAACAATTCAAACACTATAATTAAGCAACCAAACATCATACAAATTCATCCAACTCAAACATTATGCGAACAAGTATCAAAAGAAGCCACTAGACTTCAAAATACTCCAAAATAACAGAATCCAGAACTAAAATAACAACTAACACCTAGTACTCCATTCCATCTTCTCCATCCTCTTCATCCTCCGAAACAATTAAACACTAAAATTAAGCAACCAAACATCATACAAATTCATCCAACTTACACATTATGCAACTAGTATCAAAAGAACCCACAATACTTCAAAACACACCAAAATAAAAGAATTCATAACTAAAATAACAACTAACACCTAATACTCCATTACATCTTCTCCATCCTCCTCATCCTCTCCCCCATCATCATCAGAGCTAGGGGACGGAGAATGAGGCAACTTGATTAAGGTATTTACTTGAGCCTTGAGTTCTTTGATGTCCAACTCAATTGCCTTCCTCGTCGCTCCTTCTCCATCCTTTTTTTTCGTTCCTCCTAGTACTTCCTAGCAAGCTCCTAAAGTTCCGGTTGCATCTCCTCAAGCTGCTCATTTGGCATGGCGGCGGAACCCCCTATACCTTGCAATCCACACCGGAGGCTGTGAAAGTTCTTCTCGGAGCATAGGGTGTATGACTTTCCCTTATACACGCTGCCAACTACGTCCAACCAAGAGGAGAGAGTTTCTTCCTCTGATGGCATGATTGGATTGCCTTGATCATCAGTCGGTCGACTTCTTATGAGCTCCTCCATCTCTTGAACTTATTGGTTCTACATTAAAAGTAAAATTTAGCATATAATAAAGGGTATAAAATAAATTCTAAGTAAGTTTTGAGCTTACATAGGTATCCTCTGCCCGTGCCTCGACCCAAACTTCTTTTTCGCCTCTGATTTTCATATGGGTCTTCTTCCGTACCTCATCACGAGTGACTGGTCTACCAAGAGATGCTTCCTGCATATGAAATAAAAATAGTGAATGTATTTTAAGTCATTATTCACAGTTACTACCATCTAAATGTTTAAATGATTACCAATTTCCTCTTAGCAGTCCCCATGGACACTGAACCACAAGTGTGCAATGAGCCACCCTTCTTAGACTTTCGAACTACCTTTGTCTGGTGCTCTTCTTTCGAAACTCCAGTGTAGTCCTGTATAGATTAAGTTGTTTCTAGTAATCTGCCCCAAGCCGGTCAGGTTTTCCCTATTTACGAGCTTTAGTAAACATGTTTGACAATAGAGAGAATGCCTTCTTCTTAAAAATGCGAAGGGCTCCATGTACACTTTTTTTTGCAATCAAAATATATAGCATTAGTTGATAAACTCATAAAAGTAAAGGCCAAATTCCTGCTCAAAAAAAAAAAAAAGTAAAGGCCAAATACATAGAAATTTAAGAAAATCCTATAGCTTTTTTCCATTTTCTCAAGGCATTGAATTTGGTATAATGGAAAGTCACAATTCCACGTTCTCTAGTTCTCTAGTATTAGAGGCAAACATTTATGACTATTCATTAGTCATGGATTGAACTACTAATACAAACAGAAATACTAGAGAACGAGGAATCGTGGCTTTCCACTATAACAATTCCAGTGCCCCAAGAAAATGGAGAAGAGCTATAGGATTTTCTTAAATTTCTATGTATTTAGCCTTACTTTTATCAACTAATGCTATATATTTTGTTTGCAGAAGAAGTGTACATGGAGCCCTTCCGAGAATCATGTTATTAGAAGCAATTTTAAGAAGGCATCTTTTCTATTGTCAAACATGTCTTTACCAAAGCTCGAAATGAGGGAAAGCCTGACTGGCTTGGGGCAAATTACTGGAAACAACACTTAATCTATATGAGCTACACCGGAGTTTCAAAAGAAGAGCGCCCAGGCAAAGGTAGCTCGAAAGTCTAAGAAGAGCACATTTGTGGTTCGGTGTCCGTGGGGACTGCTAAGAGGAAATTGGTAAACATTTAGATGGTAGTAAATATTAAGAATCACTTAAAATACATTCACTATGTTTATTTCATTTGCAGGAGTCTCTTGGTAGACCAACCACGTGTGATGAGGTATGGGAGAAGACCCATATGAAAATCAGAGGTGGAAAAAAAGTTTGGTTAGAGATATCGATATAAGCTCAAAACTTACTTTGAATTTATTTTATACCCTTTATTATGTACTAAATTTTACTTCTAATGTAGAATCGATAAGTTTAAACGATGAGGAGCTATAACAAGTTGACGACTTGATCAAGGCAATCCAATTATACCATCAGAGGAAGAAATTCTCTCCTCTTGGCTGGACGTAGTTGGCGGCGTCTATAATGGAAGCGCGTGTGGCCTTTGCTCCGAGAAGAACTTTAACCGTCTTTGATATGGATTGCAAGGTATAGGGGGTTCCGCCACCATGCCAAATGAGTAGCTTGAGGAGATGCAATAGGAACTTCGGGAGCTTGCTAGGAAGTATGAGGAGGAGCGACGTAGGACGACAATTGAGTTAGACGTCAAAGAACTCAAGGTTCAATTAAATACCTTAATCAAGTTGCCTCGTTCTCCGCCTCCTAGCTCTGATGATGGAGAAAATGGAATGGAGTATTGTTATTTTAGTTCTGAATTCTGTTATTTTGGAGTGTTGAAGTCTAGTGGGTTCTTTTGATACTTGTTTGAATTGTTTCGGAAGTACTTTTATTATTATTTTGCTGGTTGTTATTAGTTGTGTTGATTTTCTATTGAAATCTTCTGTTTGACAGGTGGTGTGGTAAAAAAAAGCCACTACCTGTAAAAACAATACCGGAATTACCGAGCGATTTAGTTAGGGATATCAGTTGTAATTTCCAAATATCAAATTATTTTTTTGTTTAACTTGAGGGATATCCCTCAATATATTTAAATTTATAGTTTTTATTAATTTTCGCGTATCGAGGGCTGTCCCTCAATAAATAATATATCAATATCATATATATTTTCAATGTACCGTGGGACGTACCTCCCTACATTTTATTTTTGAAATAAGGCACAAGTACCCCCTAAGCTATACCCAAAGTTGCTATGACACACTTAAACTTTATGGGGGTCCTATTACCCCCTAAACTCATTTTTTCTATATTAATGTGCTCCTTTTTGCTAACGTGGCTGCCAAGTATCAGAATATTTTTGTGCTGGTTTGGCAGCCATGTCAGCACAAAAATATAGGAAAATTGAGTTTAGGGGGGTAATAGGACCCCCGTAAAGTGTAGGTGTGTAGTAGCAACTTCGGGTATAGTTTAGGGAGAGTGGGGTAGGGGGAGGGGGGTACTTGTGCCTTATCTCTTTATTTTTTCCTGAAAGTTGTGGCAGCAAAATACTAACGGATGAGCGTCGGAGTCCTTCGGTATTCAGCAAGCGTATCCATCGCTAAATATTAGCGAGGCTCAACTTAGCTACGCGCCTTGTACCGGCGGCAGCCCTCGGTAAATCCCATAGGTAAAACAAGAATTTTTAGTAGTATATATGTATTAAGATTTTACATAGCTAAGATATGGTGCATCTTATACCAACAGTGAGAGCACTAAAAGATTTGAAATACAAATATAGAAGTTGCACTCAATTACAGAACCTTTCCCAAAGAATAACATAGTTTGTTTACAACTACGCCTCAGTCCCCAACAGGTTGGGGTCTTGGGGTGGTCAATGACATAGTTTGTTCAAGAGGGTCAAACAGTGTAGCTTTAAGATGAACTCCAAAATCTAGGCACTTCTACTGAAGAAGTGGCCAAGCTCATTTCTCAGATTTACTCTACTTATGGAGAAAACTGCTGTATTAACATTTTCCTCTACAATTCCCATTATCACAAGAAATGTTGATATTATTGGAAGTTCCTTTTGTCTTGTGTATTAACAAAGATGTGCTGAAGCCTTTTAAAAGTATGAGCATGAACTCCTTTGGCCAAATAGGTGGTTCATGATTTGATTCTCTTTTTAGTTTTGGGGTTGGAGATGTGAATTGTGGTTTCTGGTTGTGCTTGTTTCTTACTATATTGTCAGTTCTGCATTTTGATTATGTGTATTCATGAATATTTTCATTGCTATAGGAAGCAAGAGGTCTTGACGCTGGGCCTCGACTGGTGCAAAAGCTAATTGGCTTTGGAGACCATAGGACTTCCAACATTGTGGCTAGAATTGCTGCGGAAGAAGTTGCACACGTGGCTGTGGGCGTCTTCTGGTTCATTTCGGTTTGTGAGAAACTGGGACGCACCCCTTGCACAACTTTCAGAGGTCTATTTTATTGTATCCATTTTGTTTAGATGCAGACACTCTAGTCTCTTCAGCGAATTCACCAATTTTTTCAACAGATTTACTAGAGGAATATAACGTGGAGTTAAAAGGACCATTCAACCATTTGGCTAGAGAGGAAGCTGGTCTTCCACGAGAATGGTAAGTTGACAGTTTGATAGATCAAACCATTTATTCTCAGATAAAACTGACAACTTTTGGTACCTAGGTATGATCCTTCTTCAAGCGTAGAAGCTAAGCAAAAGAAGTTATCTCAGGTATTCCGTCCTTGGACCTCAAGACGTGAAATTTAGAAAAGCTCCTTGTTTCCTAGACGTCTTTATATTCTCTATTACATCTGAGAAGTACTGAGGATATGGGGAAAAAATGTAGGTTTATGATCGATTGGAATGCATAATTGCTATGGAAAAGGAGAACTCAAGTCTGGACTGTTCAACCCGATGATTCCTATGTCTAGGAACTGATTCTACTTGAAGAACAAATTACTGACAGCAGCAAACACTCCTGCTAAAATTCCAACGAGCTGGTCTGCCAATTGTAGGACTTGTTACCCCTTTGATCCCACGACCTGAGCATGATTTTCTCTCATCACTCTAACCTAGACGTGTTGACTATCAAACGGAGCCTAGATTATTGACCTTACAATCTTGAATTTCCAGCTAAGCTCTGATGGTTTGCGGATTGGCATCAGATTGGATCGAGAATGACCTTTTATCATGACAGAAGCTGACATAATATCGAGCTCTTCAGAAGTGGCGGAGCCACATATAGGGAAGAAGGTTCAGTTGAATCCACTTCGTCGAAAATAGCATCCTACAAATAAGGTAAAAACAAATTTTCTTTGTATGTATATAATTATTTGAATCATCTTGATATAACTGAATCTTTTACTGTGCTGGTGTATATGCATTCTGGTATTTTCTTTAATCCATTTGTTAGAATTCCTGGCTTCAAAAAAAAAGAAGTTATTGCTATGACTAGTAATATGAATGTTATTTAAACTTTCTATTAAATCTTTAGCCGGGAGTTGTGCACTTGATCTGAGGGTCTATTGAAAACAGTCTCTCTGTGTACACCCAACCCTCCCTAGACCCCACTTGGTGGGATTACACTCGGTATGTTGTTGTTACAGTTGTGCTCGTATTGAAGGGCAGATGTAGAGTTCAACTAGTGAGTTCATCCAAACTCAGTAATTGCGACTCAAATTCTATTCACGATAGAAATTCGAATCTAGTAAATCAAATGAGTCGTGATAAAATGTTGAATTCGAACTCGAACTCATAAAGTTCAAATCCTAAATCAGGTTTTGCCAAATCCTAAATCAGGTTTTGCTCGTAATCTTGTTATATACTCATATGCTTTATTAAAAAGATTTTATTACTTTTTCAACTTTTTTTAGGCGCCCATAAGAACAAAATTCATTCTAAACTAACAAAAGAAATTAAATCTAATTTGCTATGCTCTCAATTCTCAAAAGCTAAAAAGAAGTAATAACAATATTTTTTGGGACAATTTTCTGATATTATATTGGCTGAAATGGAATGACGATTACAACTAAGGGAAACTAACGGATAACTGAAAATATGGAAAGCTATCTACTCAACTCCATAGATGAGCTTGTAACCTGTAGAATGGGAGATGGGAGAGAAGAGACGAGAATTAGGTTAGAGGATAGAAAGAGAAAAGAGAGGTTTCAGAAAAGAAGGGAATTTGGATTCTACCAATTATGCGATAATCCTCTGCCCAACGAGTTTGTTAGGCTTTATAGCAAAACTCGTCCAGCTGGCCGCATCTAAGCCCGCAGAGCTCGTTAACTGAATTCTATTCGCGGCCGTTGATTTTAGTGTTAGTTATTTCTCTCGCTGTCTTTTTCGCTTCAATCTCTAGTGGCTGCATTTCTTTTATTGCCATTTCTCAGGTCATGACAGAATTAGTCTTTATGGTCATTTTTTCCTTTTATTCCAATGACGTGAAAAGAGGAATCCAATTCATACACCTACGAAATCCAACCTATTCGATGAATGAAAAGAAAAATAAATTCACAAAATGAATAAATTAGTTGCTTCTTTTTGAGAGAAAAAAATAAAAATATCGAGTCTGCGATTATTTTTCATATCACTGGATAAACAGGATTCGAAAATCATGAAAGATTGTGGTAAGATGGATACGAATCCACCTTTAATTAAAGATTTCGGATTTGAGCCTTCAAAACAAAATAGTATATGTGTTAGAAACTAGTCTCCTATAAGTTATTTGTATTGTCAGTATATATAAATTAAATATTTAAGAAATGTTTATCCAAATGGAATAATCACTTTTCACATCTAACTATGTCTATCAAAGATAGGTTCAACTTCAACCAAAAAAGATGCTACGTTAAAGCTTGTTTTTCTTTTGGATGAAATGTGTGGTTCACTACTCATTTTCTTGCAATGCATTTCATCTTACTCTTTATGTGTAAATTTAGTTGTCTTTTTTTTATTTTATATATATATATATAAAAAGAAGATATATATTTGTATTTGAAAATAATTTTTATTTTATCTTTAATGAGGTGATTTATTGTCAAACGAATGTCTATAACTTACACAATATCTTATATGTTGAATCTCCTTGATTTTTTCATGTATCTACTTCTTCATATTTTAATCTCTCTAATAAAAATTCTGGCTCAATCACCGGATCTAAAATTCGTGTGAGATTAGGTGTAGGTAATTCAAAGATTTTATGGAGAAGGGTAAAATATAAATAGTAGCCTAAAAGAGACATTCAATTAAGAGAAAATGTACAAAACGTGCTGGAACTACGAGTTTCACATTCTAGTTATCAGTTATTTTTTTACTATCTGAATTATCACTATTTATGTATTAAAACACACCTCAATTATCCTTTACCACTAGTTTCCTTTTTCTATCTAAATGATGGTGATATTTTAGATAGAAAAGAGAACAATGGATAGTTGGTGCTGCGAAACTCACGAAAAAAGATAGTTCAAGTGTGTTTTTGATCATTGGCCTAGTTAGTTTCAAGGTGTATTTTAATACATAAATAATAATAGTTAAAATAGAAAAAATGGACACATGATTATATTGTTATTTTTTTTATCATTAAACTTAAGTATTCTGGAATAAAGTGAAAATGTATTCCGAAATATTGTGAATAATATTTATGGCCAACGCCTACTTAGAGAGATCATAAGTCAATAATCATCATAAGGCACCCCGGTGCAATAAAGCTCCTGCTATGTGCGAAGTCCGAGAAAGGACTGAAAGGGGCTATTATTTCCACGGCTTGAACACTAAAGCTTCCGCTATGCGCGAAGACCGGGAAAGATCTGAAAGAGGCTATTTCCACGGCTTGAACTCGTAACTTTTACACCAATGCTCCAATGCTCTCCGTCGTCACTTTTAAATAAAGAATAAATTAAAGCAAATAAACGTGTCCAATATTCTTTTTCTCTGCAATCTTATATTCCTCTTATCAAAATAGCATATATCCACTCTCTTTTTACATAAACTATATCATAAAATCCGAATATCTATTACTATTACGTGCAATAGATAGTTTTGTATATTATAGAAATTGCAGAGAGAAATTCTGTTAATTAATTAATTAATTAATTAATTAATTAATAATGCGCTATGGAGATGATGGATGTAGGTCATCGTTGGCCTTTTCTCTAGGTCTTCCTTTTGCTTTGCTTTCTCTTCTCGTCTCTCTCGTTGGCGTTATCGTCTTGATCGTCGGGTTCGTTCTATTTTTTCTTCGTTTTGTTCTAATTTATGTGATATTTTTCGGCTATCGAGAGTTAACTTGAGTAATTTTTGAAGTTAAATTATAGTTACTTTGGCTAACCTTTCAAAATCCGTTTATTTTTGAAAAGTACGGTAGCAATTTTGGTTGACTAATTAATTTTTTAAAAATATTTTTGCTAATAGAAGTTTGTGTTTGACCAAGTTTTTTCAAAAGTGTTTATCAGGAAAAATGCTATTTTTTTTTTATAAAGCTTTGGGGCCATAGATTCTAAATATTTTTTTTAAGTTATCTGGATTTTATGGAGTTGGAATTCAAGATGAAGTTGTGTTTGGTTATACTTTTTATAAAGAATATTTTTTACAATGTTCGTATTTGAATGTACTAAAATACAGCTTCAAAAGTAATACGCATTATAAGTTGTTTTCAAAATTTGAAATACAATTTCAAATTGAATTCAAAATTTTGGAATTATGTACAGGTTGACATTGAGTTGCATATGTCCATGCTGTCTGTGTGTAACTGTGTTGGTTCAATTTGCATGGGAGTTGATAAATGCACCAATTCGTGTTATGGAGTGGTTCACTTGTTAGAGGCCTTTCTCTACACAATATATATTACTTTCAGCGCACCGGGCTGCCCTTTTTATATCTCTTATATGTTATATGATTCTAAAAGATTACTATGTTGTTGTTGTTGTTTGATTGATGTAAGCTTCTGTAATACTCCCATATCCTTTTATGCATGGAGGACTTTACAAGATCTTATTTTGTGTATTTTGTTGATTGTTGTCAAATATTGTACAAACTTTACTTGATTTTGAGTCGTCACATCTTTCGATTTGGTGGTTCTTCTTTGCATTTTACTCTAGTCTTCTCGGTGGAACCAAAATTTGCGATTACGTGTTCAGTTCAGTGGAATCCAGTAGCTTATATATATACATTAAAATATTTTGTATACGTCAAAGTATTTCATGCAGGAGGAGGTTTCCCTAATGACCACAAAAAGAGTAAAATACCATCATCGAGAACAAGCTTTGGATGATCCAACAAAAAAAATGAGTGCAGGATACATACTACTCCCTGCGTTTCAAAAAGAGTGACCTACTTTCTTTTTAGTCTGTTTCAAAAAGAATGATCCTTTCCTTTTTTGGCAATACTTTAATTCCAACTTTCCACGAGGCATGTTTAAGACCACAAGATTAAAGGGCATTTTGATACATTTGACACAACCTTAATTTATGATCGCATGATTCAAAAGTCTTCTTTATTTTCTTAAACTCCATGTCAAGTCAAACTAGGTCATTCTTTTTTAAACGGAGGGGGTATTGATCTGCCTTTTTGTAGCAGAAGAATGTTCCTCTGCCAGGCATAGGACTACAAGGGTTCATACTCTGACTAAACATCACTCTTAAAAGACAAAAGTTGTAAAAAAGCGGGCTATGCACGGGGTTCGGGAAAGGGATAGGCTACAAGGGTCTGTTGTACGTAGACTCATCTTACATTTCTGCAAGAGACTGTTTCCACGGTTTGAACTCGTGACCTCATGGTCGTATGGCAGCAACTTTACTAGTTATTCCACAAAAGTGTAAGCAATCACAAAAACAAGTTTTCAAGGCCCTTAAATATGAGGCCCCCTCAAACTGACCCTGAATTGATTTCTGCTTGTAGTCTTGTTAATTATACACTAATTTGTATTCTTTATTAGAAATGATTTTCACATAAGAGCAATAATTCTTCTAAACTAAACTATACAAAAGAAAGCAAATTGAATTTGGTCTCTATTTTGTCAATTTTCCTTTTATGTCCCAATAACGTGAAACATTTGACTTGCCTTAAGGGAGCAAAAGAGGAATCCAATTCATACACCTCAAAAGTTTAGAAGAATGTGTTCCTTCGTATTGATGGGATAACTTATTCCATTAGTTGTTACTATGGTATAAATGATAAAATAAATAATTTCGGGACTAGTTTTAATACCTTCAATTAAATGTCTGATAAAATAATTCTGCAATTTATTTTGAGACTATTATATCTTATATCACACACCAAACGACTCCTAGAGTTCAACTTATGTGTGTTTTCAAAGTTGAAGAGCTTAGTTGTCAATTAAGGTCAAATTAAAGTGTCTATAAAATTGTTAATACAGTTGATATATACTCCTTCCGTTTTATTTTACTTGGATCCTGTTGACTTGGCACACCCCTTAAGAAACTTTAATGAGAGGTGTATTTTACTAAACTAATCTTATTAGTGATGCTTTGAAACTCTAAATTTAACTATTACTATTTTATGTGGTCATTTAATATTAAGGGTGGTATGAGAAAAAAGGAATAAAACTCTCTACATTTGTGAAAACAGACAAGTAAGTTGAACCATTTATTTTTAGCATACTAGTCAAATAAAATGAAACGTAGGGAGTATGAATTAAATTTTAAAAGAAATATTTATCCAAATGGAATAACCACTTTTCAAATCAATCAATGTCTTTCTAAGTGTCTTTCTAAGACAGGTTCAACCGAAGAAGAAAATTGTAAGACCACTACGTTAAAGCTTCTTGTTCTTTTCAAGTAGTAACAAGAAAACGATAATGGTCAAAAATATATTTGAAGTATTATTTTTTTTTAAGAGTTTTCAACTTGAATTATTTGATTTTCGTGTCTTTTATCTGAATTAGTATCAACTATTTATCACACACTTTCATTAGTATCTGATGGTGTGTGGTACCACCTTTTTTTTTGTTTGTTTATAAATGGTGTCAAATGGCACTGACACGAGAAATTGAGGAATTAATTGATTTATTTTTATTTTAGAAAATATATTAGGAAGAGGTGATGGTCAAAAACTCAGTTGAAGTATCATTTTTTTTTTAATCTGAAAAAAAAGAATTATTTTTTTGCGAGTTTTCTGTATGAACTATTCCAAACTATTTATCATAGCACGCCTCAAAGTTAAGGAGTTAATTGTTATGTGGACAAAATTTTATAGACAAAATAGTTGTCACGCTCCTTTTAGCAATTGTATTCGGATATTTGATCTAGTCAGTTTTTGAATTGTGTTTGGTAACAAACAATAACAACAACATACCCAGTGTATTCTACAAAGTGAGGTCTGGGGAGGATAAAGTGTATGCAGTCCATACCACTAGAGAGATTATTTCTGATAGACCCCCGACTCAGGATAAAAAATGTATGAAAAGACATAATAAAAACAAAAAATAAAAAATAAAATGAAATAACACACCAATAAATAATAACAAAAATAAGACACCCACATAGTAGTACTATAAATTATCTATCCGAAACCACAACCATCACCAAAACACCATGAACAAGAGTCTACAAGGCACAAGCATAGCACTACAACTACTATGGCTACGAACAAAGCACTCTTTCCTACTAGCAAGGACACACTCCCACATGCTAACCCTCCTGCCTTAATCGCGTCCTCCACACCTTCCTATCTAGGGTTATGTCCTCAGTACACTGTAACTGCTCCATGTCATGTCTAATCAGCTCCAAGTCATGTGTTTTGGTAAATAGATGATAATACATGATAATCTAGATATAAAACTCTACAAAAAACTTAATCTTTCATGTATTTTTTTAAAACATATTATCTCAAAAGAAAATAGTCAAAATGTGAAAATAACTTTTAAACACTTTGATTAAACTTTTACCATAAAATGGGACGGATAGAGTAGTAAATTTAGAGAGATCATAATGCATAACCAATCACTTTTTTATTTTTTGTTTTTCATTTGGTGTCCGATACGTGCATTGGAGCCCGACTAATCTGGATTCGCGCCGCATAAGGGACATTCAGGAAAAGCCCTCCCTATCAAATTTTTTTTCATATTCAGAACTCGAACTCAAAAACTTCAGTTAAAATTAAGAAAATAGGAGCTCCATCCACTTCACCTTTGGTGGTCATAACCAATCCCTTTCACGTCTAGGATAAAGCAAATGAACGTGTCCAATCTTCTTTTTATCAAAATAGCATCCATCCACCCCTACACACACACACTCTCTCTCTCTCTTCCTTTTTACTAAAATATCAATAAAATCCGAATCTATTACGTGCTACAGACGGTTAGTGTACATAGAGATTCCATTCCATTCTTCTTTCACAAATTAATTCTCCACAAAAAGAAGAAGAAGAAGAGGAACTTACTTTAGTAACTCAAAATTGCAGCAGAAAATTAGTTAAGTAATAATGTGCTGTGGAGATGGTGGTTGTAGGCCATTGGCCTTTCTTCTTGGTCTTCCTTTTGCTTTGCTCTCTCTTCTCGTCTCTATCGTTGGCGTTATCGTATGGATCGTCGGGTTCGTTATATTTCTTCTATGTTTTTACCTCTCGTTTTAATTTACGTGATACTCTTTCCTCGATTATTTGATTGTTACTTTAACTAATTTTTAAAGTTAAATGATAGGAGTAGGTAGTTTGACTAAAGCTTTCAAAATCTAGCAATTTGTGTTTGACTAATTAATTTGAGAAAAGGGTTCAAAATATAATCAAATTTTGATGAAAATTATTGTAACACGCCTGAACTTTGCGGGAATGCTAAGACCCCTGGACTATTTATTAGCGTATTTTAGTGACGTTTATACGCTAATAAATAGTCCAGGGGGTTATAGGACTCCCGCAAAGTTCAGGCGCAATTTTTATCAAAGTTTGGATATATTTCCGACCCTTTTCCCAATTAATTTTAGTAATTTTGCTAATATTTGAATAGAATTTGTGTTTGGCTAAAATTTCAAGTGTTTATTGCGAATATTACTTTTTCTTTGAGCTTTTGAGAAACAAGGCATTTGGCGATTGATTTCAAATATTTTTCAGTTTATTTAAAATTTTTAAGTTAGAGTTGAAGATGGAATGCGTTTCACTATACTTTTCGCAAAGAATATTTGGAACAATGTTCATGCTTGAATGTAGTTATATAACTTTAACAGTGAAAAATGGGGTGATTTTTTCAAATCTGAAATACAACTTCACGTTGAATTTGATGTTTAGCGATAAACACTTATTATTTTTGAATAAAGTGAAATTTTTTGGGGAAAAAGTGAATAATTTATGGCCAAACAAGTCCGTATCTTTTCCCTAAAATCTTGGCCAAACACTTTAGCTTTGTACTTGTTGAAAGAAAAAAAAAGCACTTTGGTGATGTTTGTGATTTTGAATAAATTATCTATAGTATTACTCTATGGGTGTCTTGCTTCTTTTATTATTTAGCGATATGTTATCTCTTTTTTGTTGTTTGTTTTTATGATTTTTGTTTGTTATTGTTATTTGTTTGTTTGTTTGTTTGACTTGTCAGAATAGGCTATTAGATTAAAGCTACTTGGTAGGTATTTTGATTAAGAGTGTCACATTAATTAAGCCATAGGAGTATTTACTAGTGGAATTGTTGATTTTTTTTCTTATATATATATGAAATTATGTACAGGTTGACATTGAGTTGCATATGTCCATGCTGTCTCTGTGTAACTGTGTTGGTTGAATTGGCATTGGAGTTAATAAAAGCACCAATTCATGTCATGGAGTGGTTCACTGATCAAATCCCTTGTTAGAGACCTTTTTCAACACAGTATATTACTTCCCTTTTTTCATTTTTCATTTCTCTTACTATATGATTCTAAGAGATTATTATTATGATGATGTTGTTGTTGTTGATTGATGTTAGCTTTCATCTTTTATGAATGTAAAAATTCACAACATCTTATATTTTGTACTTTGTTGATTACTTTGTTGTCAAATATTGTATATGCTTTGCTTAATTTTGAGTTGTCACATCCTTCGATTTGGTGGTGGTTCTTCACATTTTACCATCATTGAGAAGCTTGAACAAGCTTTGGATGTTCCAACAACAAAAAAAGGATACTATTGATCTGTCTTTGCTAGCAGAAGAATGTTTTTCTCTGCTAGGCATATTACAGAACTACAAAAGGGTTCATACTCAAGCTAAACATCACTCCTAAAAGATAAAAAGTGGAGCAATCACAAATGCAAAGTTTCAAGGCCTTCAAATATTAGGCCCCCTCAAAACTGACCTTGGAATAAAGCAAAAAAACACATCGTGGTGCACAAAGCATCCCACGTACATGCAGGGTCTGGGGAAAGAGCGAAAAACAAGATTTGCTAAAACTGCTCAAATTTCTATTGTGACTGATCTTCTTTCTTCTCCATGCCAACTGATTCTCCATGTCCATGTCCACGTCCAGCAATAAGATCTGTGGCTGTCTTGCCTATTTCCACTATAGTTTCACCAATGGCTTTCAACAGTCCTCCTCCCTGCTTCTGTTGCTGCGTGCTTTCCTCTCCTCCGTCTGATTCGAATTCTTGAAAATCATCACTTCCTTCTTCATCCCACTTTGTTTCTTGCTTTTTCTCACTAATAAATCCACTTCCAATTTCTCCCTGCAATGATTTTAAATCAACCAACACACAATGGTCATGGCATGGTTAAAGTAGTTAAAACAAGGAATACAATACCAGTACTATAAGCAATAAGAACTTGCCTGGCATAGAGGCATGTAAAAGATGCTAATTTAAAATAGCGGAAATTCCCTAAACAAGGAGAGGAAAATAATCCTAACAACATCGTCTTCGGATTTCAACTAAACCCACCAATAGTAGGCATTCAACAATGTTTGCTTCTCTATACTCGAATAAGAAGCTTGCTTGGCACAAAGGGAGGCATGTAAATATGCTTCTTCAAAATAGTCGAGAAGAGGAAAGAACAGTAACAAACACTATCCACAGATTTCAACTAGGCCAGAGTAATGGTAGCATTCAACAATGTTTGCTTTTCTCTACTTGAGTCCAAGATAACTACCTCCGGAATTCAACTAAGCCGCACCTGTGGTAGCATTCAAAAACGTTTTTTGTTATGTACTTGCATCTATGATTTCACCTTATGGTCAAAACCTTTTACAAGTGTTACCCAAATGGATCTCTTTCAAATATTTTGCAATTGAACAATTACTTATGTTGTCATTTAACATAGGGTACCGCAAAACATAGAAATATCGAACAGTGTAATCGGGGCAAAGAAAAACAAGTTACTCCATTTTTACCTTGGTGTCATATGATCTCTTAGCTTCTAGTTCCCTCTCAGCTTCAGCTTTCTTTCTAGCTGCATACTCTGCTGCACTTTCTTCAGTTGAAACCACATAATCCTTAGCATCAGCCAACTTGTTCTCTGCATACCCGACAACATTCATTCCAGTTCCAGCAACTGCATCCTTCACAGCCACCGCCTTTTCCCCGGTGTACCCTGCAACATTAGAAGCAACACCAGCTATAGCTTTTGTAGCCTCTGCAGTTTTCTCTGCTGTATAATGTGCAGCTCCCCAGCCAGCCACTGCAGCTTTGTCCTTCACAGTCTCGGCTACTTCCCCTGTATAACCTAATGCTCCTTTGCCCGTTTCTAAAGTGACGTCTTTCGCTTCTACAGCCCTCTGCCCGACATAGGTTGTTGCATTCTTTGCTGATTGAACTGCAGTTTGTCCAGCACTTGAAAGGGTGTCTGTAGTAGCAACATAAGCTTCCTGACCCATCTCAAAAGCTGTGTCTTTAGCCTTCTTTGCTGATTGAGCTGCAGTTTGTCCAGCACTTGAAAGGGTATCTGTAGTAGTAGCATAAGCTTGCTGTCCCTTCTCCAAAGCCGTGTCTTTAGCCTCCTTTGCTGATTGAGCTGCAGTTTGTCCGGCACTTGAAAGGGTGTCTGTAGTAACAGCATAAGCTTGCTGGCCCTTCTCCAAAGCTGTGTCTTTAGCATTCTTTGCTGATTGAGCTGCAGTTTGTCCAGCACTTGCAAGGGTGTCTGTAGTAGCACCATAAGCTTGCTGTCCCTTCTCAAAAGCTGTGTCTTTAGTCTCCATGGCATAATCTTTAGCTTTCTTTGCTGATTGAACTACAGTTTGTCCAGCACCTGAAAGGGTGTCTGTAGTAGCAGCAGAAGCTTGCTGACCCTTCTCAAGTGTTGTGTCCTTAGCATAATCTTTAGCCTTCTTTGCTGATTGAGCTGCAGTTTGTCCAGCACTCGAAAGGGTATCAGTAGTTGCAGCATAAGCTTGTTGACCCTTCTCAAGTGTTGCGTTCTTGGCATAATCTTTAGCCTTCTTTGCTGATCGAGCTGCACTTTGTCCAGCACTTGAAAGGGTGTCTCTAGTAGCAGCATAAGCTTGATGACCCTTGTCAAGTGCTGTGTTTTTAGCATAATCTTTAGCCTGTTGTGCTGATTGAGCTACATTTTGTCCTGTGCTTGAAAGGGTATCTTTAGTTGCAGCATAAGTTTGATGACCCTTGTCAAGTGCTGTATTTTTAGCAGCTCCAGCCTTGTCAGCAACATAGCCATATCCACTTTGAACACCATGTGTCATACTGTCTTTGGCTTGTGCACCTTTTGCTGTTGTATAAGCACCTGCACCACACTCAGGTTCAAGAATTGTCAGGACTGAGTTCAATTGAAACCGAAAGATCCTGAAGAAATAGTACTAGACACATTAAGTTTTGAACATAGAATCTTGAATCTAGCAAGTATAAAAAGTACAGTGTCACATTTTCTTAGATGGCTAAGATTTGCTCCAAAGTTGGTCAGCATTATGAGTACAAGTACAAGAATCTAATAATGCAAATAGAGTGTTTATATTAGCCTTTTCGACAAATTTAAATCTTGAATCCGCTTCTAACCTGCCGAGCCCAATGCCGCTTCTGTGGAGTTCTCCATTTGGCTTTTGTGCTTTGTATCATCAGAGCCATGCTGTCTCTGGCTATGTACTTCAAACTTAACACCTCCTGGCCTCTCTTCAAAACCATGTTGTTGCTTCTTCATCTCATGATGTTGATGACTAAGAGAATGTTTATCAGCATTTGTGACATCATGAATTGTACCAGGACCATCAAGGTGAAAATCACTACCAACTTGGACTTTCACAGCAGCAGTGTCACCTTTTTTGGGGTCACTTGTTTTCTTGATATGGATTTCATGTTGTTCATCTACAATGTTATGATCTTTCCTTCTTGCTTGCTCTGAAGACATTGGTGGTAGTAACAAAAAAAGTACCAACTTCTAATCAACTAATTGGTTTTTGTTTTTTTTGTTTTTGTTTTTGTGTGTGTGTGTGTGTGAAATGTGACTGATGAGAGAGTGACACAAGGTGAGGGGCTATAAAAAGAGAAACAGAAAGGGTGTAGGTTCTTGACAAGTGGTTTAATTGGTGGTGAGTGTTGAGATTTATGTCATGCCACGTGGTGGGATATGGTGAATTTAGAGAAACTTCATTAGTCAGCCATTACCTTACAAACGTGTCACTCACTGAATGTAGCAACTTTCATCTTCTTTATTTTATTTTTTTTGTTTGGTTTTGGTACTTAACTTTTATCTTCTTTGTGTTTTTTGTGTGATCAAATGGTCACTCTATGTTGAATTTGCCTATGTTCCAAGAAGCAAGTTTCGTCTTCTTTGTGCTTTTCTTTTTTCTCTTTTATTTTCTTTAAACTGTTTTTTTCTTGAGTCGATTGTAAAGAAAATAATCTTCCAACCTTATCTCTAAAGTAAAGGTACAATTTACGTATATTTTATCCTTCTAATCTTCATTTTTTGAGACTATATTGGATATGTTGTTTATTTTTCAATTTTCTATTTAACCAAGTAATAATAACTTAATGATTATTTACTCCTTCCGTTCAATTGAGGTCTCAGATCAAATTTTATATATGAAGTCGCTTTAAGTATAAAATTTTTTGATACGAATTAATTTGAAATTTAATATAAATATCAAATATCAAGAGAAAATCGAAAAATAGATATAACATCATTTGATCCGACACAACTTTTTGTTATAAGCAACAGCACTTTTAGATGGTATGATTTTCAACATATTATAAATAGTTATAATATTTATGTAGTTATTAGATTTGGAATTAGTACAATAGGATCTCTCATGAAAAGCAACGTCTTTTTTGGAGCAAAAGGAGATATTATTATATACTGTATATATTAATTAAGACATTATATATATATATATATATATATACACGTCATTATATTATTGACGTCTCTGCTATTAATAATAACACATTCATTGTCAAGACTAGCCAACTTATTACATGTAGATAGTGACACTTTTTTAATATAGGCTATTCTATTTATATTTGCTTGGACTAATATAATGTCAAACTGATCGAAACAACTTCATATTTTCTTTTGAAAAAATATAAGATTGCTAATTTATCTTACAACATGGACCAAGGAATCCTTTCATGCATGGGCGGAGCCATTTATTATGAGTGTGTATTTAATTTTATACACCCTTAACACAATTGAAAAGAAAATTTGCACACTCTTCGTTAAATTCCTAACTCCTCCACTGCTTTCATGCCTAAAGATTTTATACAAACTTTACAATTCAAATATCAACCTTCTTATTTTGTCACTCAAAATAGAAATCAATCAAATTCCTAGGCAACATAAACACTTGTATCTCCTAATCAAATAGAATAATGGTCACACACTTGATACTACATGTAATGAGACTTTTTTGTGACGACTTTGCCGCCACAAATTGAACTCTACAAAGGACTTTTTGTGACGACTTGAAGGCCATTAAGAATAATTTCATTGTTGAAATTTATTCGTGACGATCCATAAAGGACAGTCGAGGTCACCAAAACTTATTCATGACGATCCCTAAATTTCTTTCATAATATGTTACTTCTTGTGGCGACTTCAAAGGTCATCACTAAAACTGTCACTTTTTTTGTGATGACATTTCTAGAGCGGCTACTAAAACCCTTACTTTTTCTGGCCACTAAAGAGGTCATCATAAAAAGGTGATAGTTTTAATGACAATCTTTGAAGTTGCCATGGAAAGTAATATTTTATGCAACCTTTAGTGGTCGCGATGAATAAGTTTTAGCGACAAGACTATTCTTCATAGGGGTGTTCACACATCGGTTTGGATCGATTATTGATCAAAATTAAAATCAAATCAATTTAGTCGGTCTTTAAATTTCTAAACCAAACAAAAAAAAGCGTTAGTTTGATTCTTGTCGATTTGGTTTGATTTTTTCAGTTTGTGTCTAGCTAATGATAAATTGATGATAATATAAAAATGACAATGGCCCAAAGTCTTGCTTAGATGCAAGTCCTAATAGCGCCAACTAAGCAAATGTCTTTAATAAGCCTATTTTGTTTGTCATTCCAAACAACAGTTTTTTGTCCCTTGAATTTGTGAACCAAATGCCAAAATAATAAGTACTACCAGTACTGCCTATAGGATAAAAACCACGAGTGAATATATTTTGTGGGGAACAACCACCAAAAAAATAATTGCTCAAAAATGCTTGCCAAAAAATTTGGAATTTGCAATACAGTTGAAATTTTAAAAAACAAATCAAACAAAGCTTCCAAAGTACAAACTTTGTACCTTAAAAAGAAAAAAAATTACATATTAACTAAACTAACTAGAGAATCCAGAATACAATTACAAGTAAAATGTAGCAAAACATTTATATTTTATTAATGAATAATCATAAAATTTGTATACATAATTTATCAGTCCGGTTTAGTTATTTTTCGATTTTTTTTTTTTGTAAAATCAAAATCAAAATAAATGTTACTATTTTTTAATCGGTTTGATTTGATTCGATTTGCAATTTGGTTTGGTTTGATTTTTAAACAGCCCTAAATTTATTGAGTATTTTTCATGTCATCTTACTTTTCGTGGCAATACTTCTAGAGCGGCCACAAAAACCCTTACTTTTTGTGGCGACTATTCGCCGCGATTTCTAACTTATGAGAGCAGTATAAAGAAGGAGGTTCCAAGTATCAGGCAAACCAGGAAGACACCAATGGCTACAATCTGATCCATGGTTATCACTATAAAATCCTGGATGTGCATCTTTTCTATACTGTGAAAGAGTTGTAATGTCCAACAAATAGGCTTTCTTTTTAATTTTTTCCATTACTTTGTTGACCACAATTGCTTCTTCTGGTGTCCCTCCTGGATACTTTGTGTCCAAAAATGGTTGTGTTTCTCCTTTGCAATTTTTTGATGGTTCATTCCAATCCTTGCCCCTGGATATTTTTAACCACATTAGGATTTTGTAAATTTACTTAATTAACAGTATATGAATTGAGAAAAACAGAAGACATAATACATAGATAGACACCATAATTTGGCCGTAATTGAAAACTGATGAACACTTTAACTTTAAGGATGCACATCTAGACGCCTTGTCTTCACAGTGTCAATCGAATAATCCAACTTATAAAATGATTATCTAGACATTCCAAAATTTGTATATCACATCAGCGTCGGCTGTCAACGAGACACAGTGGAATGAGGTGTATAGATGTGCATTATCAAAGTTGGAGTATTTAATTGCTAGTAATTGAGGCCAAGTTAATGTGTATATCTATGTATAATGCCAAAACAAAACAATAGAATCGGTCCTCTCTATTATAACCATTCTTTGTAACAAACATTTCACTATTAACAATGAAGTGTCTTTGAACTTTTTCATGTTATGTTATATATATTATATGTTATTATTGGAAACAACCTCTCTACCATCATAAGGTAGGGTTATTATTAAACATAACCCCTTATGATTTGAATAAAAATAAAATAGCTCTGTAACGATTTCTTATTTTTGATTTTCAGATCACTTACATGTATCTACCAAGACGTCTAGAAGATTTGACATAAAACTAAAAAAAACTGTAATAGGCCATAAAACTAAGTGATCCCACTAAAAAAACATAACAAGCCACAAACCAATTGATCTAAAATGAAGTATTTAAGTTATATACATTATCAACGAGAGTATTTGCACATTAGCTGCGTAATTTGATCGGTTATCGTAAGTTGTTACTTTATTTTTTAAAATTAGCATATCAGCCTTGATATAAAGAGATTTATTATTGTAGGTCGAATTAATATTATAAGAAAAAAGATCATACATGTCAATATACAACAAGAACAACAACATACCCAATAAAATTCCACAAGTGAGGTTTGGGGAGGGTAAAGTGTACGCAAACCTTACCACTACCTCGGGGAGTTAGAGAGGCTGTTTTCGAAAGATCCTCGGCTCATGTATAGCAAATCCAGGTACAACAAAGAGGAACACATTGAAACACATGTATACAAGATATATAAACTCAATGAATGAATTAAGGAGGCAATTAATTTCTTACTTATAGTGAGTGGGGGAAATTCCTTGGAAGAAGACTTTAGTTTTAGATGGATCAACATTTTTATTGACCCATCTAGCCCATGTGGTCATTCCTTTGTTGAAAGCAACTAAACGGTCCATATCTTTCACAATTTGGCTCCCTTCTTGCATATAATCCCACCTACAACATACATATGCATATATAAGTATGGGTGTCAAATACACGGATTGAGTTGAATTTATACAGATTAGAATTGATTGAATTAATAAATAATCGGGCTAATGATTGGGTTGAATATCCCGGTGGAATAAAGTATTTACTCGCTTAAATTCATTTAAAAATTCACTAACGGTACACTTATATATGTACATTGTATACTTTTGGAATATACAATTCATATTGTTAAATCACACTATTGTATACCATAGTAGGGTACAATATGTAAACTGTATATCTGTATACGACGTACATATCTTCTTAATATCTTGCAAATATTTTCCCCTAAATACCTATGGAGTGTAATATTTTTAACATTACTAAAACATTTTCGGGTAAGTATTTGAACCATGGATACACCGCGTAAATTTTTTTGCTTTCATGAGCTAATTTATCACCCGTATACACACAAATATTCAACAATTTCAACATCGATTTTTAATAGAGTTGCGTAATTTTATCAATGCAGGAACATTACAGTCACATCTCTCTATAACACTCTATAACAACCAAACTACCTTTGGAACCAATTTTCATGTATGTTATATTATATGTTTTTTTATAACAATGTTTTGTTATAACTATCCAGAAAGACGACACTGTTATAGAGAAGTTTGACGGAATATAAGAAAAGAGTGAGTGAAACATACGGTTGAGAAGTGCCAGTGTGAGTCCACCAATGCCAAGAGTTGAATATCAATACATCCATTCCTTTCCAAGCATTGCCATCAGTAATGGAATCCAACTTCAAAACAGTGCCAATATTTTCTTTGACCATGTCCACCAAGAATGGAGTTCGATACATTAACAATCTAACTCCATAGTCCTGTGTTTATATATATATATACATCATTACAATAAGAAGTTCAATAATTGACAAGGATTACACATTTGACTGCTCGATCAAAAATAATTTGTCATTTGGTCGAATATACATATATTAATATACATTACATATACATATGTTATGCATATGCCGACTGTTTTTTATGGGTCGGCGACTTTCTATGTGTATAATACACTTTATGGTAAGGTGCATTTTGAGAAAAATCATTTGGCCTTGGGTCAGAATGAACAATATTACACCATGTAATTAAAACTATCTTTGAGTTATTTGAGCCCTATAATTGACATCGGAGTCAATGAGTCGATAGAGCGAATATAAATATGGTGGAGTGATGGCGTAGGGCTCGATTCGACTGACTGTCTTGCCTGTCTGCGGCGGGTTTACTATATATCTTTATCCATAACTTGGAGATGCATGTACATAAATGAAACATGTGGGGTTTGTGATCATTTATATTTGAATGATTATGAGGGTGATATACAGTTAATCAACGATAAGATTATATGAAAATAGGTCATGTGGAACTTAGTTAGATGGAGAGGTTATTAGGGAGTGTGTGAGAACAAAATTCCACATTGGTCGCAGGAAAAAAAAAATGCTACATATAATTTGGAAAGCACTTTCCAACTTTTGGAAAATAGTTTTAAGTACTAATCAAAAGCATCTAGTATTTCTTTTTTTAAAGAAAAAATTTAATCAAACACCTAGACTTTCAAAAATAAATAATTTTTAAATATCAAAAAGTATTTTGACCTTTCAAAAACTTGATCAAACAGTCTATTAATTTGATATAAAGTTCCATTTATAAAGCAAATATGTAATATTCAGACTATTTTTAGAATTATATTACCTTAAAATATAGAGCAACAGTAAAACGTTAACATAACACATCGATAGGTTAGTGGTTTAACACCCCATAGATCGTTTTATTTGTGAAGATATATGGTCTGAGGGATCAAAAGTGCACATATCAAATAACTAAAGGCTAAATGTGCTTAACTAAAATCAAAATAAGAAATTATCGATATTTGAGGGATTAAAAGTGCTAATTTTTCCCTTCAATTTATGAAATTGACAAGCATGTCTTGCCAAATATATATAGTTGATCTATAAAAGACAAATAAACAGAAACAATTTGCATGTTCAGAAAATTTAATTTAATTTCACTTACCAAGAATGCAATTTCAGCAATTCCATTTTTCTTTGTGAGTGAAGTTTTAGCATTTGGCAATGATGAGTGAATCATGCAACCCAATGACTCCCACATATTCAAACTCAATGAGTCACCAACAAACATTATTTTCTTCCCCTTGTATTTTTCCAAGAAAACCAAACCATTGAACCTGTTACATTTTACAATAATCAGTTTAAGTTTTATGCACTGACGATGTAACATATGTTTATATATATAGTGCCAAGTGGTTAGATCCCAGCAGATATAAAAAACATTAAGTGATTCTTCTCATCTGTCCTAGCTTTGATGGACAGAGTTACCTGATATCTATCGCTGGTAGAAGGTGACAGATATTCCGTGAATTTAATTAAGGTGCGCTCAAGATGACCCATATACCACGGTTAAAAAACAGATATTTATATAGTCAAATCATATAGGAGTATAAGTTAACTATACGTAAATTTGTATGATAAGTATTACGGGCTCCCTTCTTTTTATTCTATGTGGCACAATTTCCTTATTAGTTTGACTCTAAAAAGATTGATACTACTTTTTTCTTCATTTAAAAAAAAAAAAAAATTCAAATTTCTCATTTAACTCTTAACGACTACTTTCATAAGTTAAGATAGCAACACAATATCATAGCATGTTTAGAAATTAAAACCTAAATTCCAAACATCCTTTTTCTTAAACTCTATATCAAGTCAAACACGAGCACAATTAGTTGGAACAGAGGGAGAAACTGATAATTTTGATAAAATAACAATCACCCTGAAGCTATATAACCGTGTCGAATCCTTCAAATAATGTATTACTTTTTAAGAATTTGATACACATTCGTCAACATTTTTAAAGAGACAAAGCAACATAGACTATATATAATAGGTTAAACTACACTGACAATCTAAGAAGACGGCAAAAAACTATACTATCAATATATATAACTCAAATCATAGTTCTCTTACCTTGGGAGGTTGCAGGAGGAAGGTTGCCATCTATATTTGAGGTGCAAATTATCAGGCCTTTTGTACTTTTTGCAATTGAATTGATCATCAATGAATGGACATTTTGAGAAATCATACATAGGATATGAAGAATCATAAATCCATTTTCCACTGAAAATATTGCAACTAAAATTGTTAATGGCATCTATAGAATAATTTGTGGCATTCACATAATTATTTGTTCTTAAAAAATACATCAAGAAAAGAGAGAGTAATAAAACTCCCATCTTTGTAAGAATTTTTTTTTTCTGTTTTCTCTATGAGGTGTGAGAAGAATAGGGGGGAATTGTTGTAACATATATATGTAGTCAGAAGAGAATAAATTACAGTGATGTTTGTCAGAATTTGATTATTTTTTTATGAGATGTGGGGGCAACATGGAGTTGTTTTATTTGAAAATTTGGAGCTACACATGATTATTCCTGTTTGTAACTTGGCACGGAGTTTAAAAAGAAAAAAAAACTTTTGAAATTTGTGGTCTAAAATAAGTCATAGATATTTGTGTAACTATAAATCATTTCATTAAGGGTAAAATAAGTATTTTAAAGTTAAATTGTTACTCAATATAAAAATATTATTTTCTTTAGACTGACTAAAAAGAAAGTGAGTCATATAAATTGAGACAGAGGAAGTAATTTTTTTCCATGGATTTATTTTGGAGGGTAGTTCCCAAACCTTTTATCATACAGGATGTTTCATGGAAAAAGAAAACAGCAACTAGAATAGTTTTTTTTTATATATATATATATATATATATAATGATTTGATATCGAGAATTTACTGGTCCGTCTAGTCTGAACTCACGAACGTAGAATCATTAAAGGAGGAAACACTCTTTATCAAAATTTTCTCCATTCTCAAGACTCAAATCTTCAATCTGATTAAAGGTGAAGGAGTCTCATCTACCCCGCAACAAACCCTTTGAAAGTGCTAGTTTTTTTGGTTTCTTTTATATAATGATTTGATACCGGGAATTTTCTGGCCCCTCTAGTTTGAATTCGTGTGTGTACAATTATTTAAGGAGGAAACACTTTTTATCAAGATTTTCTTCATTCTTAAAACTTGGATCTTCAATCTAGTAAAAGTGAAGGAATATCATCCATCTCGCAGCTACCCTTCGAAAGTGCTACTATAATTTTCTCTACTACTAATTAAAAGAATTTTTTTTATGTGGATGGGTGGTGGATGGTGGGTGGGGGGTCTGAAGAGAATAAATTAAAGTAATTGCAACATGGAGTTATTTTATTTGCAAAATTTAAAACTACACATGATTATTATTATTATTATTAGTATTTCGTTTACAAACGGAGGAAACTAAGCACTCCTTTTTAAAAAAGAATTATTTTCACATGGATTTTCTTTTGGAGGGTAGTCGACCCTAATAAGTATGTTTCCATAGAGAATTTAATCCCCTCACAATTGTCTAAGGTTTGGATTAATTCCTTCCATGATAGAATAGAACACTATTTTGCAATACTGGCAATAGAAATTGCAGAATTTCAGCGAACTCAACAAACGGAGTAAATCATACTTACTGTTATTTCTTTGAAGAAAAAACTGCAGAAGATGAAAGAAAAAATCAGTCTGCTTTTTATTTTTGTAAGTAGTATTTCAGATTTTCAGTAGTTGAAATGAGGCTAAGCCTCTGAATATTTATAGTCACTAATAGGTGCAAACATACCTGTTCGGAAAAGATGTATCATTTGGAAACAAATACACCTATTCAGAAAAGTCACAACCATTCAAAGTGAAAAGATGTCTTTTAACATGCACTCTTTCCTTTGGTGTCTATTCATTTTCCATTCAAACGTCAACACAAACCCAACAATATGTTGATTGGGTTTTTCAGGAGTGTGTGTGTGTGTGTTTAGTACATTAATTTATCATGTACTAGCCCCAAGCCCCCAACCTAAGTTGAAATCTGAAAAATATTTAGTGAAGGATTGTGATCTGTTGACATGATTCCACTATATATCACGCTCATTTTATAATAACAAATAGATATTAATATTTTCATGTGGATTTAAGTATAAGTTACAATTATTGCCCACATCATGAGAGCTTTAATTGATCTGCCTCATAAATTGTGTTTAAAATGTATCTGAGTCAGTAAGCGCATATTTTAATTAATTTTATCAAATATCCATTATCTTATATTAGCATAAATATCAGATAATAATTCGAGTGTTTTTATATCCGGTCCGTTGAAATTGATTTGAACCTGATTTTTCAGGGTTTTTCGATAAAAACTTACTCGCATCGGATGTTTATACCAAATTAATAAATGGAAGACATTCGTATTTTACATACACATTTATCACTAAATCATGATTAAGCTATATGTATTTTCACTTTTTTTCTTTAATATTATTATTGCTTTGATGAAAACACCCGATATAAATAATTTTTTATCGAAAACACCACTTGAATAACTATTAATAGCGCCACATACTTCCCTAACGATTTTATTTGACATTTTCATGTGGGTTTACTAGTTATAAGTTACCATCAATCAAGCATTTTAATTTGAAACCATTAATTAGTGACCTAATTAATTTATCATGAATGTTATTTGTATAAAATTATTGTGCCAACTATTGTTCACATGATCACCTTCTAAGTCAATGCAAAAGTTAGTATAACAAATTCATTTTTTGCAGTGTCCTTTTTTTAAAAATAAATAAATAAGTGTTATCATTTCAAATAGATCAGTATAGTCCATAGTTTTGACTTTGGCTATGATGCATGAAATTATTAATGTAGGCGTCCCAACGTTTTTTTTTCTTACTCGGTGTTTGTTATTCTCTTTGAGGCTCGTCTAATTCAAATTTATATCGTAAAATTTTACTATGGGGTTATAATACGTCCCTTCAAAGACAGCTTTATAACGGAGGCTCAAATGCAGAACTTCTGATTAAGAATGAATAATGATTGGGAGGAGATAATGATCAATTGTTAAAAATCATTTATCATACTCTCCTCCCTCCCTCCATCAATAATTGTCCACTATTGATTCGACATACATGTTAAGAAATACTCTCTCCGTTCATTTTTACTTGTCACATTTTGCTTTATGAAAGTCAATATGACTAAATTTCAAAGCTAAATTAAAGTAGATTAATTTAATATTTTAAATTTAGATGTTCGAAAACTATACGAAAAATGTTATAAATTGCAATCCTTCTTATATTAATATGATGCAAAGATACATCTTAAAAGGTAGGTCAAAGTTCATGCAGTTTGACTCTCGAAAAACGTAATGTGACAAGTAATAATGAACGGAGGGAGTAGTATATTATTCTTTGAATATAATAAATTTAATGCTTAGGAAAATACATTGGATAATGAATCGTATTTGATGCTAAGGGTAAAATAGATAGAAATGGGTAAATTATCCATTGATTTTTCAAACCGGACAAATATTATTGGACATTTATTTTTAGTATAATGGACAAGAAAACTTTTCCTAATTTTCATAAACTTGTTTTTCTAGGCAATTTTCCCAACCAAAGAAGGATCGAAAATATTTTTTTCCATGCCAAACACACTTTTAGGGTATAACCTTTTTTCAAACCCTGCTAATACGGAATGTTTTATACAACGAGCTACTTTATTTTTTAATTGACTTCTAAAAGAAGACAATTAGTTGTTCGATGGAGATGATTATTCTCTTAATTAGATCATGACTTTCCTTCAAAGTTCAAATCAAGCATTTCATAATTTAATTATATTTATGTTATCACTTGAATATACTTACATTTTCAAAAGTATATTATGTAGTTTAAAAGTCCCATAAATATTATAAACATAAATAAAGCATGCTGCCAACTTATAGGGCTGTCCTCCTGGAATCGTGGTTGCTAATTATTGTTACACTGCAATTAATTAAAAAGACTATTAGGGGTCGTTTTGTTGGAAAATATGCTATCTCGGAATTAGTTATTTCGGGTTTGTTATCCCACTTTTGATGTGAGCTACTTATAATAATATAATTTCGAGATAAATTATTCTGCGATTTTATCTCAATCCAACATAAAATAAGTTTATTTTAAAATTAATTCCGAGATAAATCATTATCCCTCATACCAAACAAGCCCGTAGTACCATATGAAGAGGTAGTAAACTGGACCTAATTATATGTCTTCTGTGGTCATTAAGTTGACTTTAATTCTTTCATTATTAAATGAAATATGTTACACTAACTAGCTAGTGCTTAGTGGTATGTGGGTAACAATATACTCAGTAATTGATTTACATCAAATCGATAAATATATTGCATAAATAAATTTATGTAGATTCGGATGTAGCCCTTTTGCTATAAGTTCATCTGAATTTAAAATTTTTGACACACACATATATTACTAAAATCTTGATAAATATTAGATTTGCACTTATGATTTTAACAGTATAGTGAATTCAGTGCGAGATTAAACCCATCAAATTTAAATATTTTTGAATTCGCTTCTACACATGTGCCTTAATCATAGTTAATTAACGTGTCACCAGGTGATATCACCAATGCTTTATTAATATTATGTGTAGATTTTCTGCAAAGCCGGATCTAGAATTTTAAGTTTTGAGTTCAACCTTCAAGATTTTGTAATGAGATTTGAATCCATCATTTTATCGTTGATCAATAACATAGTAGGTTAAAGTGCAATAAAATTGATCATCCTCAAGTTTTTAAATAGTGAAGTGTATCAGAAATAACTTTTAATTAAAATACAATTGAACTAACAATTAATAATTAATCCATAATAGCAGAAAGATTATAGATTTGGAGGAATTTAGATCTCTTAAAAATTTATAAAATAAATAGAAGAAAATTGTCTTTTCAAATTTCTTATCGGTAAAAATCATAAAACTAAAAAAAGTTTATAAATGGCTTACAAAATCAACTCTCCCTAGAATTTGTCACCTACACATAATTTCTTCTTTAATTGTCCCAACTTTCTTATTAGATGAAACAAAAATATAAATAACAAGAAGTAAAAAGGAAATAAATTAAAGTTGGGATAACATTGCAATCGGCAAATTAAGTGCCCATATTTTTTTTTTGGTTTTTCACCCGATGTCTGGTACTCACATTGGAACCCGATAAAATCTGGATTCGCGCCGAAGAGTCATATTGAGGGTAGATTGCTCCTTAACTAAGGCGACTGCATATCCAGAGGACTCGAACACGTACGAGACCTCTAATTAAGGATGAAAGAGTACTTACCGCTCTACCACGACCCTCGTTAGTAATTAAGTGTCCATACGTCAAAGCAAACATACCAAGAGACATAATGCAATTTTTAGGACAACAAACTCCACATCTCTAAAGGTTCCCAAAATTTAAACCATAAACACAATAGACATTTTTAGGTTTCTGTTAATTAATATATACTCAACATAGGCATGAAAACTACTCCCTTCAATTTTCTTAGAAAAGAAAATTAATTAAACTCCACTTACAAGTGATCATGATGAAATTCAGAAGAGTCACGTGCTTCCATAACAAATTAAAAGTCTACACCAACTTTGCTTCAATAAACTAACTCCTCAATAGAAGAATAATCGTGTTGATAACATGTTATAAAATAAAATTAAAAATAATAAGATGAAACAAAAAAATAAATAACAAATGCACGAAGATAATAGAGAAGAGCTTTCTTATTCTTCTATAGATTGCCTTAAACATGACATTAACCTTTGAGTATATGTAAGGAAGATCATGGGAAAAGTAATGAAGGTGTGTATTACTGAAATAATAGTAGAAACTATGGCATCCATTCTTAGATAATGGGAGTAATATTTACAACAAAAATTATTATTTTTATTATATATAAGAAAAAAATCGTGAATACAAAAAAGAATAATGAATATAAGCAATTTTCTTACTTATTTTATGTGTTTAGTAAGTAACATAAAATATTATTCAAAAAGCATTGAGGTTTGGAGGGAGACAACCACCATAAAATGTTACTTATGAAATTTATTTTATCAATTCCACTAAAAAAAAAAAAAAAGAAATCATTTTCATTATTTTTAAGAAATTTTTTTTTTCCTAAAACATTTTCAAAATATTTTAACAAATTAAACATGAAAAAATTGAAAAATATTTAACTCGACACCAAACACACCACAAGTGGAAAAACAATAAGAAACCTTAGAAGAAAAGGCACGCAATTGAAATTCCTGTCATAATTAATTAATTTTGTTTGTGTCAAAGCTGGCTGGCCTACTGTAATGGTTGGCTTTTGATATGTTTATTTGAATCGAGGATTTATCAAAAATAATCTTTCTAACCTATTTCACAAGGTAGGTATATGACACTGGGTATGTTGTTGTTGTTGTATAAAGTGGGATGAATTAGCTTTTGATATGTTTTACCTGAGTCGATTGGTCTATCGGAAACAATGTTTTTGGTTCATAAGATTGGAGTAACACTGCGTATAGCACTTATGAGATTACACTGAATATATTATTGTTGTTAATTGTTGTAAGTAGGTTTAATTGGCTGCATATATTTACTTAAACTATTTTTTCTTATTTAATAGTGTGTCAAAACTCAAGTGTACTAATTATAAGCTGCCAAAGTTCATAATTAAATTATTAGGTGAAATCCTAACTTTAAGCAAAGGATGATCTCATTATATTTGATTCTAGTGATTGGAACACTTTGGATTAATTTCATATTACAATGGACACTTTGATATCCATTTTGGTGCTATATGCTAGTATACCTGCAATTTTTATTTTTATTTTTAAAATAACCATATGGTATTTGGTACACACTCACCTAAATTAATGCAGATTCTTATCGCATGAAATTCATCGAAGGGGAAAACATTACCCTAGCGTGAGTTTTTCTATTCTCAAGGCTGTAAAGTGAACCTTTTATTTTTTATCAATAATCATATGATATTCGCAATTTGGTAAGCACTCGCTTAATTAATCCAGATTCTTTTGTCGTGTGAAATTCACCAATGGGGGAGACATATTCTATCATGAGTTTTTCTATTTTTAAGACTTAAACTTGAGATCTCTAATTTTTTAATAATCATATTGTATTCACCATTTGGTAACACTCACCTAATCAATCCAGATTCTTGTCATATAAATTCACCAAAGAGAGGAACGTACCCCCTCGTGAGTTTTTCTATTCTCAGACTTGAATCTAAGATCTCTAACATAATCATATGATATTCGATCATTCGATACGTACTCACCTAATTAATCCAGATTCTTGTCGAGTGAAATTTAACAAGTAATCCATTTCATTATCTACAGATCATATTTAACAAGTAATCCATTTCATTATCTACTCATCAAAAGTTAGTTATCTTTTGTTTTAACAATATTTTGTACAATGAAATAAAACAACTATAGTAATATCACAACTCTTTAAAACAAGCATGCAATCTCATTTTTACTACTGATTAAAGTAGCTGCATTTTTTTTCTTTTCTTCTGACTAATTAATTATTGAGTTGTACAAGGTAGTTCCTAGAGAAAATGAAGGATCAGGACACAACAAAAAATAAAAATCAGTTCCAAATTTTACAGATTATAATGAGTAGATGGCTAACAAACATGTCTCAGCAACAACAACAACGATGGCGTACATCGTGTATTTCCACAAGTAGGTTTTGGGGAGGGTAGAGTGTACGCAGACCTTACCATACTACAATAGAGAGGTTGTTTCCGAAAACATGTCTCAGCAAGTATGGGGAAAATGTTAGTAAGGCACGGTGGCGGTAACTGTTCTGTGTCTAGGATCAGTGAGAACAATTAGTACATTGGCAAAACCAGTTTCCTTCATCACTCTTTCAAGATCAGTCAAGTAGTATTCATCCAAAAAAGGTTCAGTACTCTTCATCAATGTAAACAGCACTGGTGGTAATTCCTGTACATTGAAAATCCAAGAGAAGTTGTGGACTCAGTGGTGGAGCCACGTTTGCTGAAGGGGGGGTTCATCTGAATCCCCTTCGCCAAAAAATTATAAGGATAAGACACAAAAACACAACTGAAGTATCATGTTTTTGTGAGCTTTCTAATTGAATTATCAGGTGTTTGCGTTTCCTACCTGAACTATCACGAACTATTTATCAAAATGCTCATCGAAATTAATGAGTCAACTTCCTTGTGGATGAAATTTTATGGGCAAATTAAGTTGTCAAGCGTGTTTTGGTGATTGTATTCAACCACTTGGTACTAGTCAACTTCGAGGTGTGTTTTGATAATAGTTGGTAATAGTTCAGATAGGAAACACACACACCTGATAGTTCAGGTATGAAACTCGTAAAAAACGTGATATTTCATGTGTGTGTTTTACCATTAACTCAAAATTATACTATGTATATAGGTGGAAAAAAATTATATGTTGTTGAATCCCCTAAACAACAACAAGAGCATTTTTTTTAACCCCCTTGATGAAATTCCTGTCCCCGACATTGATGGACTCATAAATAGTTTATTCGTAGTTAGTGTTTGAATTGTTGAGTAAAGCAGGACAGCAAATTTGAAATTTTAAAATTGAGTTGTTTGTGTTTGAAAATGTGTGATCGACAGAATGGACGTACCTGAAGGGTTTTCGACTTTGGCTGCAGAAGAAAGCAAGAATACGGAATAAGACTCATGTAAAACAGTACTAATAGCAATAGTTATGTGTTAATTAGATCACGCGATCTGGTTAATTACCGAGTTATCAGTTATAGCAATAGTTCCTCCAGGTCGAAGCAGACGGAATGACTCCTTCACTATATTTCTTATTGCTCTTTCAGGACATTCATGAAACTACACAAACAGTAACAACCATTAGTAGGAGTCTGGACATGAATTGAGTGATATTTGAAAAGAGTAATATTTGAAGTTGAAGTTGAAAAATGGTATTTGAAAGTTGAAGTTGTGTTTGGACATGCTTTTCACTCGAAAAAAAATGATAGAAGTTTTGTGAGCGGGAAAAAACTTTCACTTGGCTAACTGACCACATTTAAGCATTTTCTATACTGCATGAAGAAACAAGTAGGAAAAAAAAACAGTAATTGACTCCTAAGCTATAGTGCAAATGTTCCTCTTGCAATCTATCTTCATTGGTAATACAGAACTTATGCCGATAGAGGCAAAATTTCAATTTCAGAACCCACAAGTAATGTCGTAAGTTCATTCCTACAGAACGTATGCTGAGCATGGCAAAAGTTTTCTAAACTTAAGTTGAGCGAAATTAGGTCATAGATAAGGGTAATTGAACCTTCCAATTTTCATATTTCATGTTCAAACTTGTGGAACAACTAATGAACTAATGTTGCATTGTGCAGTCACAAAGAACATATATGCTGAAACAAAGAATGTTCTCACGGATTTTGCTTTAGTGTTCATATGAAACGGAATACTAAGCGTAGGGACGGATGCAAGCTAATTTTCATGTAAAGTATGTGATTTATCTTTGCAGTTTGCTAGACGACATACCACATAAGCAATTGAAACGAGGTCAAATGATTCGGAAGGCAAGCCAGTGTTTTCACCATTTGCATGTATCCAGCTGATAGGATTCTCTCTCTGGTTTCTTTTCTTTTCTTTAAATTGAGCTACGGAAAGAAAATAAGGTGAAAGATCCAAACCCTGCAGAAGACAATCATGAATCAGAAAGATACTATAGATTTTAAAATTGACCAAATCATAGTTATAAACTAGAAACGTTAGTTTGGATGCGTTTCAGTTGTTATTACTGCATTTGGTATATCTTGCCTTCTCTTTACTAACAACAACATACCTAGTGAAATCCCACAAGTGGGGTCTGGGGAGTGTAGAGTGTACGCAGACCTTACCCTTACCTCATGGAGGTAGAGAGGCTGTTTCCAAAGGACTCGGCTCAAGTGTAGCAAATCAAAGTAGTTAGGAAAAGGAAAAACGGCAGTGAAGAAAACATAGCAACTACTAAGGAAAGCAGTGCAGAGCATTCAGAAAAGGAGGAGTAACCACGACAATATAGTGTGATAACCAAAACACAATAAACAACAGATCTCTTTCTACTAAGGAAACGAAAAATGTTTGTTCATACTCACGGTCACTTTAGCAGAAGGATATCTGTCTGCAAGGTATCCTGTGCTCACACCAGCAGAGCATCCAATGTCAAGAATGTCTCTGACTGAGCAGTCTGCTGAATATTGCTGATGATGGTTTTCAATTGCATCAAGCCAATTTCCGCGTACTATCTGGTTTGCTTCATCAAGTGAAGATGCATTAGGTATTGTACGTCTCACCATCGACATAGTTGCGGCCTCTACTTCAGCTGCAGCCTACAGAAGTTAATTAAGTTTCACTCTTTTGTCCATGCAATTAAAAAAGAAACACTTTTCGGAGAACTTTTCCCTTCTTTCATTCTCATCTCGTACAATAGAGTTGAATTAAGGTCTAATCCATCATTGTTTTCATCACAGATAGTGATAACGAGACCTCCCCCCATGGATGTTGGTGATGCACCACTGTTATAGTAACTTATACTCCCCTCGTCTCAATTTATATGGTGTAGTTTGACTGGTCATGAAATTTAAGAAAGCAGGAAAGACTTTTGAAATTTGTGGTCTTAAACATTCCATGAGACTTTTGTGGCTATATAAGCATGTCATTAAGGATAAAATGAGAAGTTTACATTAAATTGTTTGCAAACATAGAAAGAAGTCATTCTTTTCGGGATGGACTAATAAGGAAATAGGGTCACATAAAATGGAACGTATATCATATACATGAAAACATAGGAAAAACATATATAGAAAGGTGTGGGCGGAGAAGAATGATGGAAGTATAACCATGTGATGCCTGGAACAGCCAGTTTTAAGGTTAAAAGTTGGCATATTTAATTAAAATGCAAAACCAAAGCAGTAGGACAAACTTGAACTTCTAAGAAGCTTCATAACCAAATGAAATCAACACTAGAACCATAAGCAGATAACCGAAAGGACATATCATACAACAACAACACCCAGTGTAATCCCACAAAGCGGGGTCTGGGGAAAATAGTGCATACGGCTGTACGCAGACTTTACCCCTACCTCAGAGGTAGAGAGGCTATTTCTGATAGACCTTCAGCTCAAAAAGAAACAACAAATAATAATGGAAGTACAAGAATCAACAAATAGTAACAAAAACAACAGATAGTAACAGAACAGTACTACAACAAAATAATACGATAGTCGAAGAAATCGAAAGACAAGAAACTACCAGAGTAATACTACGACTACTAGTATGGACGAACAACAAAAGGACATATCATAACCTCTATAATTTGATCACCAGAAACCAAAGAACCAACAAAAGCACAGATTACCAACGAAGTACGAATGAAACCAAAAGCCATTCAACCTATATGACTTGACTTGACCAATAAAAACTCAAACTTAAAGAAGCTATGGCCTACACTCAAAAGAAGTATTGGATGTTAATTCTTACCAGCCAGGAGAGGTTGCCCTCATCATACGCGTGGAAGGAATTGAGATAATCTGGAAGAAGAAATCATCATGTCAGCCAGTATGTTTTTTTGGAAGGATGATCCAGTATAGTAAAAGTTCAAACGAAAAGGTCATCTTCCAGTTTTTAAACACAGATTCTAAGGGGAGTTTGTGTTCACGAAGGACAATGGTTAGGCCTACATCCCCCTCTTCATGTAATAGCTTTTCAAGCTAATAAAATACTTCACCTAGAGCTCACAGTTTGGAATAAGGTGATTCCTTAAGGAAAAAAATGGATCTACAATTGCTAAAAGTCAAGCCTTTCAATGTCACCTGAAATGAGACGTTACAAGGGCTTTAAGAGTCAGCAGGAGCTAAACAAAGACATCTTAGAAAAATAGTATATGCTTGTTATGCTATTATAATCTAGAAAATGAGTAGTACAAAAGGGACAGACTTGAAGCAGCAAGTTATATTACTATGATTGTGTCATAAATTGTTAAAACTCCAGGTACAGACAACTATGATTGCGATGTTTTCCGATTTTTGAATGTCATAGCACTCGCACTCCATATTACACTCTATTGGGTTCTAAGTGGAATGTGAATGGAAAATGGAGAAAAGAAAATGGGAGAAGCGAATTATGATTTCACTTTATAAACAGTGTTTCTCCCACATTAGTGGGAGAAGGAAACATTCTTGTGCTTAAGTTTGGAAGCACTCCCTCATGTGGATAGTGAGGCAAGAACAAGACAAGCCTCGCGCCGTCGTCGCTTGCTCAGCTTCGGATTTGGATTTGAATTTGGATTTGTCAAATGATCGAAAGACTATCTTTTTGGACAAAATTCATTTGAAACTTGAGAGTTAATAATCCAAAAATTCAATCTGAAATTTCTCCATTTTTTCCATTTGCGGACGCACGT
Source organism: Capsicum rhomboideum (assembly GCA_031232105.1). Taxonomy (NCBI): domain Eukaryota; kingdom Viridiplantae; phylum Streptophyta; class Magnoliopsida; order Solanales; family Solanaceae; genus Capsicum; species Capsicum rhomboideum. The sequence continues at coordinate 4,065,062 of CP124710.1, read as the reverse complement.
GAGGAAGTGCGGACGCATGTCACAACGCCGCCCCTTCGAGGCACTGTTTGAAGACGGAAAAGTCGATGCTTCTGGCTAACACAGATGCTTCTGCTTCGGGCCATATGTCACCTGCGGACGCAGGTGGCAAAACAGTGCATCCGTTTGAGAACCATTGCTTTTAATTCTGAAGCACCACCTTTTGGCTATAAATACCTGAATTTTTTCTCAGGTATTGTGACGAATTTTAGTGAAAGAAAAAACACTCTTTTCTTCTTGAAAAACTCAAGTGTGATCATCAAATCGTTGAGTGAGTTCGTTGTTCGGTAGAATTTGAGGTTCCACTATTCTACTATAGTGAATCATTTTATCCTAGGAGGAAAGATTCCATAACCTCGGATACTTAAGGGGAATAAATTTCTTAAGGACACACCGTGAATTCGGTGGACTTGATTCTCCATTTCTGTCTTCATCTTTTTCTTATGGTTTTGCTATTTTCCAGAAAATAGTTTGAACTTCATTTTGTTGATGTTCATAAGTTGGGTTGAACCTATTTTGAGGTTCAAAGTTGCGAAATACAAAGTTACAACTTCATGTGATTGTTCTTATTTAGTTTGAACATGTGATTGAAGTTATTGTTGGAAAATACAGATTTTATCAAACCCGGAAAACTCGTTATTGGATAAGTCGCTAGTAGTGCTGAGTCCAAAGTGCAAATGTGCTTCAAAATACATGGTTCCCTTCTGTATTTATCCCATTATCTTCTTAAACCTCAAACGAAAATTACAAAAAGCAAAAAACTCATCCTGAAATACTCAAATTATCAGCTTCTGCTTATTTGTCTGCTCCTTATAAAGTAACTCCTTGCTTAATTGATAGGGAACATCCACCTCTAGTTATAGGTTAGGCTTTTGAGTAACGAGGGTAAGTTGAAACACTTGGAACAACTCGATGAATTTAGTAAGTAGTTTTAGGGGGCCCTAATAACCATCTAAGTTATCCAATTTTTATAGTATGATTGGCTAATTTTCCGAGGCCTAGTTGTACCTACCGTCTTTTATTTTAGATCAGTATCAGCAATGCAGGCCTTTTCTCTTTTTTTGGTATGCCGCTCCACGGGCAAGGAGTGCAAGACATGAGTGGAGCAAAAAGAATACAGATACATGTCTTTCTTGTTCCACTGGTTAAGATCGTTATCAGCGAGGGTGAAAAAGAAAAGAAATGTTAAAAGTTACATGAGAAACTCACAATCAGGGTATACAATAGCAGGATTCTCAACGCTCTCCAACTCTTTGTAAACATCCGAATCGAGTATCTCCTTTGCCATCTCTCTCCAAGGAATGTTAGTTTTTTCAGCTGTACTGTTCAAACACCACTAAATTAGATCAATTCACTTTCATTTCAAGTACTTCTCAAGAAAACAGAAATACCAAAATTATCACATTCTTCAAATAAATATATATAAGTGCATTCTTAAAATGTCTGAGCTACCTCAAACATTTCAATATAGTATCAGAGCAAACAAAGTTTTGAGTTCAATATGTCCCAACGTATCAACAAAGGTATCTACACATAGCTGATTCAAGAAAAATAATCCAACCGCACATGAGTAACATACATGAAATAATCCGGTAGAAAACCGAGTTATGATACTTTGTTTCTAACTGCGCTCAAGGGTGTGGCCTAGTAGTCAATGAAATCGGTAAAGGACTATGATATCTCAATTTCAAATCCTAGTTGAGGCAAAAACACTAGGTGATTTTTTTCCATAAGTTCAAATCTTAGTAAACCGAGTTACGGAGTATCCGTGGAATTGGTCGAGGTGTGCAGCCTGGCCTGTACACCACGGTTATTTTTTCTTTTAAAAAAAGATAATGGTCACAGACACACCCGAAGCATCATTTTTTTTTGCGAGTTTTCTACCTGAACTATCACCAATATTTATCCAAACACACCTTGAAGCAGACTAAACCAAATATTTGAATACAATCGCCAAAAGGCACATGACAACTTAACTTTCATATAAAATTTCGTCCACATGGCAGCTTACTTATTAATTCTGAGGCTGTGTTTTGATAAATAGTTGGTCATAGTTCATATAAGAAACACAAACACTTGATAGTTTAGATAGGGAACTCGCAGAATATGATGTTCCATGTGTGTTCTTAACCATTATCTCCAAAAAAAATAAAATGAAGGAAATACTCCCTCCATCCCAATTTATGTGTTGCTTTTCGAATTTCAAGATTCAAACAAGTTTATCTTTGACCTTAACTTTTTACATATCTTTTAAATATTTTGAATTGTCAATAATTGTAACTTATAGTACTTTTTACTTAGTTTCCAAATGTATAAATTTTATTTCAAAAAACTTGAAGATTTTGTGCCCAAATTTACGTCAAACTTAAACTGTTTGACTCTCGAAAAATAAAAAGTGACACATAAATTGGGACGGAGGGAGTAGTTCATTTTCTAACCGAGTCAAGTCTAATACAGATAATTCAACAAACAGATAGTGGTAGGAATGACCTTATAAGAACCTGTCTAGCACCAAGTTTAAGCACAGAAAATAGTGGCTTAATGGAAATGAGAGCTCCAACAAGGCGTGAAAGTGGTGTTTCCCCTGTCCATTTAGGTCTTTCTAGTTGTCCTTCTTCAAACACCTCTGCTGTACTTCCACTACTACTCGAAGAAGTAGAAGAAGCAGAGACTTTGAAACCCGAAAATCGACTTCTTGTTGCATTTTTCAGTGATGGATCATAGCTTAAATTGTTGGTTATGGTGAAGAAATTGGTTCTTGTTGCATTTTTCAGTAATGGGTCATGGCTTGAATTGTTAGTTATGGTGAAGAAAATGGGATTTGCAGTGTTAAGCTTGAAGCTCAAAGCCATTCTTTTGTTGCAGTTCTTGAAAGAGGACAGTTATTTTTTGTTCCAACTGTCCTCTTTTTTGTGTTTTTTTTTTTTTTTTCTTGTGGTATGAATTGAAAGACTAATAAATCTCTGAAATCGTAATGGACCAATGAGAAGGGAGCACGTGTACTTTCTATACTTCCAAATGATAAGACTAATTTTGTCTTTTTAAAGTGTATGTCATCCTAATAATAGTTCTGATGAACCTCAACCAAAAGAGGTAAGAAAACCAGTAGAGCTAAATAGTACAGGTAGACTGTACTTTTATGCATACCAAGCTAAGGTCCTCCAACAACATAAACTTTCCACAGAAAGCCATTTGACTGCAAGGAGAGGAGCACCCTTGTTTATTCTTTAGTAATGTATTCGCAGATCGGACTCTTAACCTTTTTGCTCTTTCTAAATGTTTATAAACATGTTTCGGAACTTGTCTAAGACTACCATTTGGAGACTTGTTGACATGATTGGAGTTGTGATCCGAAAAGCTAGGATAAATTTAGCATTGGCGCACCAAATTTGTCATTCCAAATTTTATTGACGCGTACCTTCAGTGCATTCGCCCCCAGAGTTTATAGTCTGTTGGCATGTACATAGCTTATATACTCTTCTTGTTTAAACTTTATATACTTGAGGTTGATGTTGCATTTCAGAGAATGCTCAAAACCATATTAAGAGGCAAACAATCTCGTCCAACACCTATGTGGTTCTCCAACCACCATCACATCAAGCGTACGCGAACCTTACCTTTACCTTGTCAGACAAAGAACACAACCCACCCAAACCAAACACATACACCGCGGGTGTATAATGAAAAGGGCAAGAGACTATTAAAATTTGGTTTAGATAATAAAGGTTGGGAGGACAAACAAACTGATATCCTCATTTGGCTGCGGCAGACATCTGAAAACTAAAGCTACCTGTAGACCAGACCAATCAACTAAAAAAGACTAAACTCATCACTCTGTTAGGGAGGGAAATAACACCGGGATGCAAAATCGAACCATACGCACACATCCAACTGAATAACCAAACAAACCATAACACAACATGATTATAAAACAAGCATCTGCTAGGACCCTAAAGAACCATCATCCTCGGTGTATCATCCTCCTCCCTTGTACAAATACACATGGTAAATTCTAACTGTTTGGCCCCTCACTGCAAAAATAGAAGAAAAGATATGGTTCAGAATAGGTTGGAAGGTTAACTACATGAGCGTACGTGAAAAATTAAGTAATTTGTTTGAATAAAGGACCAGAAAGATGTGCGAAGAACTCACCTCGGCGCCCTCAGCTCCTGCTTTGCTTGTGGTGGCATCTCCCTTTTGGGCATCTTCTGTTGAGAAGGGAAAAAAGAAGTTAGCAAAGGTGTCATATTGATCTAATTGAATTTCTGTACTGTCATAGAGGACCTATTTGTAATGGCCATATCAGCATAAAATAATCTGTTGTGCTGCAATTATAATCCTTCTTTGAAGATATTTTGGTTGAAGAATGTTAAAACAATAAGATGCGAAATTTTTTCAATCTCAATGCCTCAATACAAGAAGGAACACCTGTAAAATACTGAAAGCCTTGCAGAGAGTAGAAGTGGCTAATCCTAGAACATTGGAAGTCTTAACCTACTAGTTGAAGTAATCCAATCTCATCCTCAATCAGTAAACGACAATGAAAGTATGAAATATTTGTGCAACTCTGTCTCACAAGATGAAGGTGGGAAAACATCCTCAAGCAGACAACGTTGCCTAAATTGATTCCTTCTTCCCCAAAAATAAGAAATGGCTACAAGACTTCTTTTTGCCTGGAACTCCTTTCTCACTAAATTCTCCAATGTCTGACAAAGCACTTGGATGAATAAGAATAATCCTCAACAATTACCATTTCAGCCTGACTAGATCCTTGTTCCTCACAATGAAATCAATACCTACAACTCTTGTTTTCTCTAGGCTTATTTTCTAGCAGTACACTACACTCCAAAGTTCTCACATGCCATGCAGAACGTCGTAGAAATGATTTTATTGTCCTGAAGATGTCTGATATCTTGATTGACAAGTTACTATCGATAATACTCAAAAACTATGGCAACAAGGGCAGTCAGAAAGTTCAAATAAAGCCCAACGGAAGTAATTTCATCCTCCACCAGAACAATGAAAATAAAAGAGAGAAAAGTGCACTATCCTAGCAACCATAACTAGCTAATTGAATCTGCACTCGCAAGTTATAGATTATACAAACATCAAGGCAATTGAGAATATGACTTGAAGTATACCTGGATCCTCTGGAATATCAGTAGTCCATAAGGTGAGATTGTCCCTTAGAAGCTGCATAATCAAGGTGCTATCTTTGTAGGACTCCTCATTCAGGGTGTCCAACTCTGATATAGCTTCATCAAAAGCCTGCTTTGCAAGGTGGCATGCCCTGGAGAAGATAGATTATAATCAATTGAGATAATATACAGGTCACGAATAGACTTCAGGAAAATGATAAATCTAAAAATAACAGACCTTTCAGGAGAGTTCAGGATCTCATAGTAGAAAACAGAGAAATTCAAAGCCAAACCCAACCTAATGGGGTGGGTAGGTGGTAGTTCAGCCTCAGCGGTAGTTGTAGCTGACTGCACATGAGGTTTAGAAGGAACAATAAGCAGAACGAGATAAACATAGATTCACATGTTGTATAATCAAACGCAACTACATTCAAACATGACGAGAGAGGCTATGCATAACATTAGTAATGCTGAAAAGTTTAAATAAGAATACTCCCATAAGGACATCATATTTTTAAGAAAAAGGTCATTGCTTTCCAATTCCCAAGTACCAAAACTTGGGATAAAAATGTAATGGTTAGCAAAAGTTCAAAAGATAATAAAACAGAAAAGGAGAAAACCACAAAGCACTTGAGTATCATCTTTTTGTTGTGTGGTGCATCATGAAATTGAAAGAACCAAGAATATATAAAGGAACCTAGCTAACATGTCAAAAACCGAACCCCATACTTGTAGGCTGTAACCAATATATCACAGTCTAGATTCTCATAAATCGTGTAGAATTGGTATCTGTTAGCTTCCCAGATAGCATGTATACATTACCAAAGGGAAAAGGCAGATTTTAAACCAACGGGAAAAAAGTAACCCTTTCATCCGGGATCCTTTCAAACCTTCATGCATCAGGAAAGAACAAATGAAAGGATTTTTCGCATGTGTAGTGCAGTCTAACTGAGAAGACTTCTATCCAAAAAGACTGTCCATCCTAAAATTGACATCCACAAAGTTAGCCACTCAAAAAAGAGTCTCTTGCATTAAGGAGTTCAATCTTCAATCAGATACACACAAATATATGTGCGTGCATACAGAGAGAGACACACACAAACGTACGTGCGCGCACACACACACACAATGTATAACAAAGCTACTTTAAGAGATCAAAAGCCTGAATTTAAGTCTTTCAATACGGAGTAATCAAACGTTAGATCTGTCAGTTCTAGCATAAAAAGCCTGAACCAAGAAAAAGGAGGTGGCCACTGATATATATTTGCTAGAAGAAGCTAGGTACAAGCAAACCATTACCTGATATGCCTTCAATGAAAGATCAGAAACCTCTTTCTTATCATCACCGCTTTTGAACTCTGCAAGATAGCGATAATAATCCCCTTTCCTGTACACAAAGACAAACCCAACCAAAATGAACAACAACTGAAGTTTAGAACTTCCTAAACCACCAAATACAATATTTCCTACTCAAGCTGATTAATGCAAAAGCCCTCACATCTTATAGTAAAATACAGATGATTCGCCAGCAGGACATGAGGGAATAAGATGTTCATCAATCACAGTCATGATATCACTGCAAATGTTGGTGAGCTCAGTCTCAACCTTATGCCTGTACTCCTTGATCCGTTTTGCATTCTGCTCGTTTCCTCTCGACTCCTCCTTCTGCTCAATAGAGGACAAGATCCGCCATGATGCTCTCCTCGCACCTACGACATTCTTATAACCAACAGAAAGCAAATTCCTCTCCTCCACAGTCAATTCAACATCCATATTAGCGACCTTCTTCATTGCATCAACCATCTCTGTAAAACAGTGTCTAAATATAAAATTCTAACTAATTAACAACAAAAAATGCCTAATTCAGCTTTAATCAAGGGAGGAGAAAAAAACATCAAACAAAGTCAATGCACAGCGAAGTACTCAAATTTAACTGATGTAATCTTATTGGTTTAATCTATAGTTTTACCTTATACACATTATAAAGTAATACAAATTCTAGGAAGAACCAAAACGTCAGAGGACAAGTAACGATTTAATATATATTTATTTATCCATCGCCATCCAATCAAGGAAGACTTTTTGAAGTCTCTTTATGTCTCTCCTGAGATAAAGAATAAATTAGTCTTGATTTTATCTATTATTAATCGTATTTGGACTATCGCATGTACGATCTTAACACCAGCTTCAATGATAGCCTTTTTATCTATGATAAAAATGGATAATTTACCAATCAAAATGTTCAGTAATCAGAAGAATGAAGCTTGATAATCGATGTTGAAGGTTATCGGAGCAATCAGATATCAAAATCAGTCAAATTAAACACACAAAATTTAAAATAAGAGATTAAAAAAATCGATACAAACAAATACTTATCTCTATAGAGAGAGGAACCCCAACAATCGTAGGGTTCAGCTTGCACCGGTACAGTATGATTTTACTACATCATCTATGAGTGTTTAATAACTGAAGAAATGAAGCTTGATATTCAATTTTAAAGGTTTTCCGAGTATCAGATATCAAAATCAGTCTAATTAAACATAAAATCCAAAAAAAAAAATCAAGATAAAAAAATCACAACAAACAATCATATGAATTTGAAGAAATGAAGTTTGATATTCGCTTTTAATTGAGTAATCAACTATCAAAATCAGTTTAACTGAACATATAAATCAAAAATATCAGCAATTTGAGCTCAAAAGATCGAGACAAACAAACTTATATCTATATATATATATATATAGAGAGAGAGAGAGAGAGAACCTAACTATTGTAGCTTTCAGCTTAATTAAACATCTAGTAAATCATATGAATTTGAAGAAATGAAGTTTGATATTCGCTTTTAATTGAGTAACCAACTATTAAAATCAGTTTAACTGAACATATAAATCAAAAAATTATCAATTTGAGCTCAAAAAAAAAAAAAAAAATCAATACAAACAAAAAATTATATCTAGACACAGAGAGAACAAAAACCTAATCATCGTAGCGTTCAGCTTTCTCCGCAAGCTTAGCAACCAGTACAACATTATTTTACTACATCATCTATGAACGTTCAATAATCTGAAGAAATGAAGCTCGATAACCAATTTTAAAGGTTTTCCGAGCAATCAGATACCAAAATCAGTCAAATTAAACATAAAATCAAAAAAAAAAAAAAAATCGAGATCAAAAAATCAATACAAATAAATCATATGAATTTGAAGAAATGAAGTTTGATATTCACTTTTAATTGAATAATCAACTATCAAAATCAGTTTAACTGAACATAGAGATCAAAAATATCATCAATTAGAGCTCAGAAAATTCGATACAAAAAAAAAAAGTTATAACTTATATCTAGAGAGAGAGAGAGAGAGAGAGAGAATGCCCTAAACATTGTAGCTTTCAGCTTGCTCGGCATGCTTAGCGAAGAAATGAAGTTTGATAATCGATTTTGAAGGTTTTCCGAGCAATCAGATATCAAAACCAGTCAAATTAAACATATAAATCACACAATCATCAATTTGAGTTCAGACAATTATCAATTTGAGCTCAAAAAAATCGATAAAGACAAAAAACTATATGTATAGAGGGGAAAAAAAAATAACCATCATAGCGTTCAGCTTGCATCAGTACAGTATCATCTATGAGTGTTCAATAATCTTAATAAAATGAAGTTTGATAATCGATTTTGAAGGTTTTCCGAGTAATCAGCTATCAAAATCAGTCAAATTAAACATTAAAACACAAAATCATCAATTTAAGCTCAAAAAATCATCAATTTGAGTTCAAAAAACCATCAATTTGAGATCCAAAAATAATCAATTTGAGTTCAACAAATAATCAATTTGAGCTCAAAAAATCATCAATTTGAACTCAAAAACCATCAATTTGAGTTCAAAAGATCATCAATTTAAGGTCAAAAATTATATGTATAGAGAGAGAGAGAAAAAGCGCTAACCATCGTAGCGTTCAGCTTGTTCAGTGAGTTTAACGAGGCAGACGAAGTTTTCGCGTTCTTTTGAGTGCTTAATAATATTAATAAATGAAGTTTGATAATCGATTTGGGAGTTCATCGGGGTAATCAACTATCAAATTCAGTCAAGTCAAACATATAAATCAAAAAATCATCAATTTGAGTTTTTTTTAAAAAAAAAAATCAATTTGAGCTCAAAAAATCGAGGTCCAAAATCATCAATTTGAGTTCAAAAAATCATCGATTTGACGTCAAAAAATCATCGATTTGAGCTCAAAAGATCATCAATTTGAGGTCAAAAAATCATCAATTTGAGTTCAAAAAATCATAAACTTGAGTTCAAAATTATCAATTTGAGGTCAAAAATCATCAATTTGAGGTCAAAAAATCATTAATTTGAGCTCAAAAAATCATCAATTTGAGCTCAAAAAAATCGATATAAACAAAAAAGTATATGTATAGAGAGAGAAAGAAAAGCGCTAACCATCATAGCGTTCAGCGAACTATCAGTATGATTTTACTACAAAGTGTTTAATAATCTGAAGAAATGAAGCTTGATATTCGATTTTGAAGTTCATCAGAGCTCAAAATAAGTCTAATTTAACATAAAATCCCCCAAAAAAAAAAAATCGAGATCAAAAAATCAATACGGATCATATGAATTTGAAGAAATGAAGTTTGATATTCGCTTATCAACTATCAAAATTAGTTCAATTGAACATATAAATCACAAAATCATCAATTTAAGCTTAAAAAATTGATAGAATCAACAAATTATATCTATAAAGAGAAGAACAAAAAAACACTCAAAAAATCATCAATTTGAGTTTAAAAAACTATCAAATTGAGGTAAAAAAAATCATCAATTTGAGGTAAAAAAAATCATCAATTTGAGGTCCAAAAATTATCAATATGAGTTCAAAAAATCATCAATTTGAGCTCAAAAAAATCGATAAAAACAAAAAACTATATGTATAGAGAGAGTAAAAAAAGGCCTAATCACCGTAGCGTTCAGCTTGTTCAGCGAGTTTAGCGAGCTCAGTCTAATTTAACATAAAATCTAAAAAAAAAAAAAAATCGAGATCAAAAAATCGATACAAATCATATGAATTTGAAGAAATGAAATCGCTATTCACTTTAATTGAGTAATCAAACTAATTAAGCACATAAATATCAAAATCAGTCTAATTAAGCAATTAAAAAAAATCATCAATTTGAGCTCAAAAAAATCGAGAAAAACAAAAAATTATATCAATAGATAGAGAAAAAAAAAGCTCTAACCATCATAGCGTTCAGCTTGCTCAGCGAGTTTAGCGAGGTAGACGAAGTTTTCGCGTTCTTTGGATGCCGCCGCCATTTTTCGATATTTTTTTTTACCGACGAACAATGGGAACAAGGGTTTTTCAGTGGGGAGATTTTGATTCTTCTTTCACTTTCCTCTTTTTTCGGTTTACTCTGATTCCGACGATTTTGTTCTCTTTGTGAAAATATCAAAGGAAGGGCTTTGATAAATGGATAATTGCATTTTTAGTCCTTTGGAAGTTTTGATTTGTACGGAATGACCCCTAATAAAGTTTACTCCCTTCAATGTTATTTATGGCATTTCAATTTTGGTTTGATGTGTTTTGACGATATACAATAATAACATAGTCAGTATAGTCTTATTAGTGACGTTGAGATGATGTATCCTACCCTATTTTTTGTGCTTTGACAATTTCACGCATATTATTTTTAGAGATAATTGCAATATTCGTCCTTTGGAGTCTCTGATTTAGACGAAATGACCCCTAATAAAGTTTGCTCCCTTCGTGTTATTTATCTCTCCTCAATCTAATATGATGTGTTTTGACAATACATAAGACAAGATGAGAATGTTGCGATGGATGTGTGGGTTTACTAGGCGGAATAAAATTTAGAAATGAGGTTATCCGAGACGACAAGGTAGGAGTGACTTCAGTGGAAGACAAGATGCGGGAAGTGAGGTCCAGATGGTTCGAACATATGATGAGGAGGTGCACGGATGCCCCAGTGCGGAGGTGTAAGAGGTTGACTATAGATGGATTCAGGAAAGGCAAAGGTAGGCCAAAAATCTATTGGAGAGAGATGATTAGATAGGACATAGAGCAGTTACAGTTTACCGAGGACATGACTATAGATAGGAAGGTGTGGAGGATGCGAATTAGAGTAGCAAGTAAGTAGGAGGAGTATGTCTATGCTAGTAGGTAGAAGTGTTTTGTTTGGTGGCCCATACTAGTAGTCGTAGTTCTATAGTTGTAGTTTCTTGTTCTTGGAGTTTTGTTAATGTTTGTTGTTTCGGGTAGATTGATTATAGTAAAATTTTATGGTAGCTTGATTTTGTTACTATCTGTTGTTGTGTTACTATAAATTGTTTTCTGCTCTTATATTACATCTTTCTCTAGACGATTTTGTCTTGACCGAGGGTTCATCGGAAACAACCTCTCTCTGCCTTACCCCTGAGTTAGTGATAAGGACTGTGTACACTCTATCTTTCTCAGACCCCACTTTATGAGAATATAATGGGTATATTGTTGTTAAGATACTCAGTATAATCTAATCCCATTCATGTTAGTTATCTCTCTTTAATCTGAATTGATGTGTTTTGATAATACATAACAATACCATAATCAACAAGATAAGATATTCCAAAATTAATCTTGCAATAAATTTTGTACTTGTTTGATTAATAGTTTAAATATGTGGGATAAATTACTCAAGCTTATGCATAAAAGAAATGCTCTCGTTGAGAGTCGAACTCAAGACCTCCCGCTTACTAAACGGGTGCTCTAATTGGAATTGGTGTAATTACTAGGGTAGTAATTACCAGCCTAGTAATTACGCCGACCTATTTGTTTGCCACAGTGTAATTACAAGTGTACTGTTTGGTTGCACAAGTGTAATTACATGATTATATTGAATTTTTAAAATAAAAGTTAATTATCAAAAACTAAAAGGGAAAAGGGTCAGAAATACCCCTTAAGTATTGAAATTGGTTCAAAAATACCCTCCGTTAACCTATTGGGCCAAAAATACCCTTCTACCCACCTTTATGGCTCAAAAATACCCTTCCATCCACCTTTATGGCTCAAATATACCCTTATAACTAACGGTCCTTTTTTAAACCATAATTAAAAAAACGGAAAAGGGCCAAAAATACCCTTCAAGTATTGAAATTGGTTCAAAAATACCCCCCGTTTAACTATTGGGCCAAAAACACCCCTCCATCCACCTTATGGCTCAAATATACCTTTACAACTAACAACCCTTTTTTAAACCATAATTAAAAAAAATATTTATTACGTGTCAGTTTTTTATTGGTTGCAAATTAAATTAATTAAAATGTTATTATCTTATAACCAAATATGGACCCAACTAAAACTACCCGACAAAACCCGTCCCAACCAATTAAATAACGGTGACCCATAGTTTTTTGGTTTATATCAGTTACACCATACCTCAAAGGTGAATAATTTTCTACTTTCTGTGTCTGCCTGCAAATACGTTAGAGATAGGGGTGGGCATAAAAATCGGAGAACTAAAAAACCGTACCAAACCGAATTAGTTCGGTTCTTCGGTTTAGGTTCTTCGGTTCGGTTTTCGTTTTTATTTCGGTAGTTCGGTGCTTCGGTTCGGAGTTTGGTTTAGGGATAACGGTTCTTCGGTGCACACTTTTACAAAATCGAAAACCGAAGAACCGAACCGAACCGAAATTTGATAAAATCGAACCGAAGAACCGAATGTCCACCCCTAGTTAGGGAGGTAAAACTATGTCTCATTGGCAACAACCTACTTACTTGCAAGTCTCATTCGCAGTGAGAAGAAAAATGAGTTTAGAACACGAAATAGTTTTCAAGAACCCTAAAAATTGAAGAAGAAGAAGACCCAGCTTTCAACAGACGTAAAATATGAATGAAATTAGGTTTAGAAGTAATGGATTTGCCTCTTTATTTAATTGGTTGGGGGCGGTTTTGTCTGGTTTGGGTCGGGTAGTTTTAGTTGGGTCTGGGTTTGATTATAAAATAATAACATTTTAATTAATTTAATTTGCAACCAATAGAAAACTGACACGTAATAAATAATTTTTTTAATTATGGTTTAAAAAAGGACCGTTAGTTATCAGGGTATATTTGAGTCATAAAGGTGGATGGAAGGGTATTTTTGAGCCATAAAGGTGGGTAGAAGGGTATTTTTGGCCCAATAGGTTAACGGAGGGTATTTTTGAACCAATTTCAATACTTAAGGGGTATTTCTGACCCTTTTCCGAAACTAAAAATTTATATTAGACAGATAAGTACCTTTATAAATGATATTAGATTAAATATTATATATATATATATATATATATATATATATATATATATATATATATATATTATTTTTTGAAATATATTAACGAATAAACATATGTTCTTATAAAAAAATAATCAATTAATATTTTTCAAACTAGTATATTTTAATTAAATTAATCATAAAAATATAAAGTACATGATTTTTAAGAACATCATGAAATGCATGTTTAACAAAAAGATTAATATTATAAATATAATGTCATAAAATTATTAAAACATTTGATAATAAGATAATCTATCAATTCTAACTAAAAAATGAATGGCTTGCAATGTGAAATATCATGTCAATACTAGTAAAACAAATAAATAGAAACTGAAAATATAACATAAGTTCAAAATTAAAAAAAAAACACTCTTATGTCAAATTTCAACATAACGTAAATAGGATTTAAAAGAAAAGGAATACCCAAGTCTATAACCTTATTCAAAAATGAATTCTACTTAATTTAAAAATTAGAATACTAACTAAATTATGTTAAATGAAAAAAATAAACATAGAATAAATAAAAAATAGATAATACGAAAAATTGAGAAAGAAATAAAATATAAAAAATAAAAAATAAAAATATTATTAAAAAATATTAGAATAATAAAAATAAAAAGAATTTAAAATAATAGAAATTTAAAATAAATTAAAACGAAAAAAATAGAAATAGAAATAAAAGGAAGAAATTAAAAAGTAATCAGCTTGTAATTACACCATGTAATTAGTGTAATTACACCCAATTACACCAAATTCAATTACCGGAGTGACTTTCCAAACATGCCCTAATCTGAATTGATGTGTTTTGATAATACATAACAATACCATAATCAACAAGATAAGATATTCCAAAATTAATCTTGCAATAAATTTTGTACTTGTTTGATTAATAGTTTAAATATGTGGGATAAATTACTCAAGCTTATGCATAAAAAGAAATGCTCTCGTTGAGAGTCGAACTCAAGACCTCCCGCTTACTAAACGGGTGCTCTAACCAACTGAGCTACGAGAGCTTCCTGGTGGATGATTTTCACTTTCTTTTTTATCAACTGCCTACTTTTTATGTTCGTCCATTTATATAACCAAGTACTCCCTCCGTCCATCAATAGTTGTCCACTATTGACTTGACACACATGTTAAGAAATAGTAAATGATAAAGGTAATTTTACCAAAGTATCCTTCGAATATAATAGATTTAATACATTGAATAATGAATCGTATTTAATGGGTAAAAATAGGTAAATTATCTATTGATTTTCTAAACTGAACAAATATTGTTGGACATCTATTTTTAATATAGTGAACAAATAGAGATGGACGGAGGGAGTAGCATAAGGACATATTCATTACCGATTTAAAATAGTGATGCAATATACTTATGAGGTTATACACCAAATGCACGCGCAATTTAGCTCTCGAAAAACTCTCTGCAGTCCAGAGAAAGGAAGTATATAGTCAAAAACTTTGATATTGAGGATTATTGGCACAGTGATGTACATTGTTGTAGTTCCTTTTCTAACATACTTTGATATGTCTTATTTGAACCGGAGATCTATTAAAAACCACCTCTCTGCCGTCTACCTTCACAAGGTAGGGATAAAATCTGCATACATTTCACTCTTCCCAAACTCCACTTGTGAATTACACTAGGTATGTTATTGTAGGGTATATACAACCGACCCCGACGTAGAATCGAGACGTAATTGTTGATGTTCTCTACGCAACAAGGTCAACAACACTTGTCTACATCCCCCACCTTTCCTTTCAAGTGTCGAGACATTTCAAGTTTCCTGTTTACTTTTGAAGGCTATTTCAAACATAAAGGGGGTTCAAAGATATTGCCTGCTTTAGACACACAAGTAATTCAATTACACATTTAATCAATCTGTTATGTCTAGCAAAAATAATATTACGCTTTTGGGACAAAAAAAAAAAAAGATGAACCACCATAAGTTAGTTTTGATAAAAGGTCAAACTGTTATAAAGAAAGAGCAACAAGATCCTCATATAGCTGTGCCATAATCAAACTGTCACAAAGAAAGTTCAACAAGATTCTCAGATAGTTGTGCCATATCAAACTACACCAGTGCTTCTTTCCTGACAACTAAATTTCGTCAACGTTAGACAGGAAAAGAGTCTATTCCACTTCTTGTAGGTAATCGTCGATTTCAGCTGGTGTGAGAACTCTGCAAAGTAATAAACCAGTAGTAGCTTAATAACCAGCAAAAAATAAAGACATTATCTTTTGAATTAAGGACAAAGAAAACACTTGCCTGAATACTTTGTCATTGCCAATGATGCCAATTTCAATGTTTTTTCCGGAGATCTGCCCCTCAAATCTGGATGGATACAGAAAGTAAGATTATCGTTAAGGATCTACTTGGAGGCTCATGAAGCAAAATATTCTGTGGCAATGCGGTGTGCAAGTAGCAATCACACACTTGTAATGAACTGAAGGTTCAAGTGCATGACAATTTCTGTGTATCCTACTTTTGAGATGACAAACAAGGTAACTCTTGTTTTAATTCTGATGTTAACCGATGAATCAAAAATAACAGAGGGAATCAGAATCACATTCTCTTCCAAGAAAAGTACAGGGGTAGAAAAACACTGTACCAAGGCGGGGAATTCACGACTACAACAACAATGCATACATGAAAATTGTTAAAGATGCTTACCCCTCCTTCAGGGTAAGTATAGCAGTGTGTACAGCATCGTCAAGTTCCAATTCCTCAGTATACCTGCAAGAAGCTTGAATATCAGTTCTAAAAGCAACTAAAAATTCACCAGTAATCATAAAAACCACTTCAGATTGGTCATTAGCTGGCATACAACATGACAGGTCCATTTTTATTTTATTTTTTGGTAACAGTGTGGACAACATTTTACGGGTGGAAAAGGAAAACACTTCACATCCTTCTGGGGCTACAAGAGTTTCAAAAATTCCAACCGCCAGTGGCTGCTACTATCAGACAGCAATTAGCAAAAGTTCACTGGTGGATGCTTGCCTCAGACATGGTCAGTTATTTTTCACCTCTTTCACTTAACCTCTGCTTCAGTAGAAGTCTGGTTCATTCATTCATTCATTCATGTGAAACTTGCAGACATTATGATCCCTTGAAATCATCAATCAGTAGAGACTACGCTAGACCACACTCCCTTATCCTTTTTCACCACCCTCTGACCCACCTCTTATCATGATGGTTGGCTTGATAATTACACTTACTGAATCGTAACTTGGGGATGGCACATCCAAGCGGAATAAGAATCATAATGGGTCATGACTGATGAGCCTAAGATGATTCAAATTTCTTAACAAAGGCACACGGGATCTGTTTTTTTTTTTTTTTTTTTTAAAACTGAAAGCACACAGGATCTTTTACACAAACACTTGGAAGAATACAAAGAGAAGATTTAACAATTGATGCACTAGCTCTGCTGGCTGTCTTCTACTCTGAAATTCTACCTAACTTGATTGTTGCAAAATGACGCAGGTTTCTTGCTCACCAGTTCTACCTCCAACTAATACAAAGCTATGCTCACACTATAATATATACAACAAAAGGTGTTACCTATGGAGAATGTTTCCACGGCAAATAAAATGTCTCAACCACTTTCCTTTTTTTTGGTTGTCTTTTTTTTTTCTTAAAAAAAAAAAGAAGCACAAGGATATAATGTGGTCTTAAGAACATGAACAGTTAAAGATGGAAAAAGTTTGTTGTCGAAAAAGGATTGGGTGGAATTGGATGTTTGCAGGCATTATCAGAAAGTAGTATAGTGTCACGGGATATACAAAGGGTTTTTAGAGTTCAGTTCACCATGGAGTGTCCAAGGAGAACCTTTTAAAACTTCTAATGGTATTTTCTAAACTTGATCTGTACTTGAAGTGTACCTTTGAATAGAGTAACTATGATTGGAGTACCAGTGCAACAAAAGTCCGATCAACTTGGGAAGCTAAAGCTCAAAATGAGACGAGGGGTACAAAATTCCATGATAACTTACCTCTTCTCTAGAAATGTCTTTGCATTAGACACATTTTTCCCCATGGCTGAGGCCTTCCAAGAGAAGTAGGAACCTGATGGATCCACCTAATTGAGAAAAATAAACTGAATATTTATACATTTCTAGCATCATAAATCAGGACCCTTTATAGGTTAAACAGGTTATACAAAAGGCGTTCTCTACCATAATCAAGTGAGAGAAGTAACAGGTGAACTGTGGGAATGAATGTATAGACCAACCAACATTAGGCAAATAGAGAGAAGTGAACACACCAGAACAAAGAGGTAGCTAATATACCTGATATAGTTGAGGACCCTTGTCATCATACCCCGCAACCAAGAGTGAAACACCGAATGGCCTTACACCACTGCATAAAGAACAAAAAGGAATAGAATTAAGAGATTGCACAAGAAGACTACACAGGATGACTCCTTGTGTAGCAGACATAAAAAATCTTAAACAGACAAAAGACCAAGGAAATCTAGTTTAGTTTCATAACATGAGCAGTGTGCTTTCCAACTGATACTTTTAACCCAAGCAAAAGAGAGAATGGAGAAGTGGAATAAATACTAGGGAAGAAGTGAACACAGAGAACCACGAACACAAGAAGATGAAAATTGTAGCAGTGTTTTCGCTCTCTTCCCCACTCACATGATATTCACATACAAGGTAAAGCTGCGGCTTCTTTTCCAAATTCTTTACCACCAACACCAACATACAAGATTTAGAGTTTGCATGCCTTCAACTACAACTATGTCAAAAAGGGTCCATTAGAAAACGAAGGTAAGGATGCTTTCAATATATGTATATGTCAAGGAATTGGTTTATTACTCACACTGCAGACCATTTTTTCTACCATTCATTAATACCATTTGAGGCAAAAATGTATCAGTATATTAGTCATGAGCTACACATTTAGCAAATGTTGTCAAAGTAATGTGCTTCATGAATTTTAACAGTGTCAAATCAATTAAGAACAGGCTGACTTCCTTCGACTTTTACAAGTAAATACATCATTGACCATACTACTAAGTAGAACGAGAGGGGCCAACCACATCACTTAATAAGAGAAATATCAAAGCAAATGTTTGACAAGCCACAGAATATGTCAATCAGCATCATAAGATAAAAACAACAGAAATTAAATGATTGAAAAAGAATAATCAAGTAAAAGATGCAAATTGCTAATATAGGACACTCCATGTTCAGTGCATTATGATATAAAATAGCCGTTACCCTGATTGGGTGAATTCCTGCATGACAGCAGCAGTTTCCCTCACCAGTTGTGTGACAGGTATTGGTTCCTATACATAGACACATAAGGCAAAAATAATATAAATAAGTTATGCTTAAAAAATCAACATCAATGCTAGTAATATTACATTTAGTTGACAAAGGACGCAACAACTACTATGCTCCGATCCCAAACAAGTTGAGATCGGCTATATGAATCTTCACTGACCATACTGCTCCAAGTTGGAAAAGGACAAAGGAGGAAAAAAACACATCTGCTCCCAGAAAGCAAGGAAAATGTACTCTTGACAGCAACAATATCAAGAAAACACACTCTCAAACATACTTTCAATGTTCTAATTAAAGTAAATGTTAACTTTTAAGATAATTGTATCTTGCCAGCATATTGGACCCACAAAGTGGTATCATATCACACAGTAACTTCAAACACCACATAAATCATCTTAGCAATGGTAAAAACTAATTCATACTTTATAGAGTCGATAATATTGCTCAGCCTGCTTTCTACTTTTTCGCACCAAAACTCGAGAATCAGGGCCCATGCCACTGCAACAAAGATCAGAAGTATTAGTCAAGAATATGCCTTGACCCACTAGAAAATTGAGGAAGTACAATTAAATATGTTCAAGCTGGGTCCATAAAACTAAGGAGCTCAGGTAGGGAGAATATGCACAGTGAAAGCAAAGTCCTTCCACATTTTATAAAGTATGTTGAACCGACTCCATCAAACTGTCAAAGCGAAGATACTTAAATGTGGCTATTACTGAACCTGATGCCGCTCATTATGAATAATACTGGTGTTGGGATAATTTGAACTTGCACATTCTTTTCGTGGAAATTCTGCTACCGAATTCAATAATCTATCAATTGTAAGTGTGATTCACTGGGCCAAATGTGAAAAATATCCACGAGCCCCACCTCAATTTTTTGTATAGTTGAAAACAATAGCCCGTTCTGTATTGAAATGAACCTTTAGTCATTTCATGGTTGACCTTAAACATGTGAGTAAAGAAACCATGAACTAGGTCAATTAACAAAACTAACAAAAGAGCTCAGGCACCAGAAAGAATGGTCATTCATAATCTGAAGACAGCTTTACATACAACTCTAGCAATGATCACCACACATCCCCATAACCTGGATGTGAAGAGGATAACTGGAGCCAATATAGATAAGGATCTCACCTGTAAACTACTCCAATATTTGGTGTCAAAGTCTGAATCTTTTGCACCTGAATTATACATATAAAAGAGAGGGGATGAAGATGGTCACTATGGCAAATGTCTTATATAGAGAGAAAAAGTGAAAAACCTATTGAAATTTCCATGTATTCCCAAACACACCAGTAGTCATGAAGCTTGCTACTAATACGGAATCAAGAAAACAGGAAGAACAAGATCCACAGTGCTACAGTCCAGAGAAGAAATATTTAAGACCAACAACCATGACCTTGAATGCACTTATTGATATGTTGTAACCTTATGACAGTTTTTTGAGATATTTGGAGACTTACTCTTCAGAGCAGTAAACTGAACACTACTAACATCTTTGTACAACCTTAACATTTCAGCAATTTTCTACTGACTGGTTACTAGAAATAAGCACAATAACAACAACAACAACATACCCAGTGTATTCCCACCAGGTGGGGTCTGGGGAGGGTAAAGTGTACGCAGTCCATACCACTACCTCAGATGAAGTAGAGAGGTTGTTTCCGATTACTAGAAATAAGCACAAAACTAGAAATTCTTGCAATCTAGATGAAGCCATAAAGACATCACACAAGGATTTGTGAACAAGAAGTAATCAGTCAAGACTCATGAGTAGACTGTGAAGGATGATCCTATAGAGCAAACTTACAGATGTTTCATCAACCAGGATGGATGGTAGTTTCTTCTCAGTTGCAATTACAACACCATTAGCGGCTGCAATCATCCAATTATAAATGTTAAATCACTATAAGAACTAGAAATTTATTGCTCAATAAAAAGGGAAACACAATTATCCAACTTAATTACAAGGAATCCCTTTATGATATATAGAACGATTATAGTAGAATATGTCTATCACATTAATAAATACATTCTTGACTAAATGAAAGGTCTCAGCACAGGATCTGATAGCATCATCTATATTGCAAACGCCATTGAGATCCAAATCAATTATGAAAAGTGAAACGGAAAAGAGCTATAGAAAAATCAAGAGCTTCCATCTCCAGCATGCTCTAAATAAAATTTACTTATGGATTCGTCAACATGATGACTGGCAGAATCTTTGGCTTTATGTCAATAGACTCAATACTGCCAAGATGTCAGTAATTTGACATTGCTAGTTAACCATACACTCAAGTACCTATAGACAAAAGAGATGCATTTATTATAACTTAAATTGCGTTACCTTTAATCCCCAGTGATGTTTGACCCGATCCAACTGCTGTCAAGGCATGTTCAATCTGAACCAGCTTTCCAGATGGACTATGTCACAACAAACCATGATAAGAGAAATTGCAGTTATAAGAAGAAAGGTATATATAGATCGATATACATACAGTGCTCTCATAAATCCCTACCTGAAAGTGGTAAGTGAGAAAGAGTATTGACTATCACCCATTGGATTAAATGCTAGTCTTCAATAGAGAACCTGAAAAAATCACGAGCCAATGAAATCGCTATTAGATATTGGGAGTCGCTGCCTTAATTCTGAGTGTACAATTTACTTTAGTTGTTGAAGAATCACTTTGAACCACGTACACAAAATTTACCAAAACTGCCAAGAACAAGAATCAATTGCCAAAACTCTTTCTTGACAGAAAAACATTTCGTTCTTTTCAAATTTTCGCTCTATGTTCTGTTTTTTCCCAATAGATGGTATTTGGGCCAGCTTGCATACACCTCAACATATCACTAGGCCACCTGCTATAGTCTACCACATATTTTTATCCAATAAGGGAACTGATTTTTCTCTTTTCTTTTTTTTTAAACCAAAAAAAACAGTAAGGACGAGGATGTCATGCACCGTATTGGTGCAGGGTGGTTGAAATGGAGGCTCACTTTAGGAGTCTTGTGTGATAAGAAGGTGCCTCATAAGATTAAAGGTAAGTTATACAGAGTGGCAGTGCGGCCGGCTATGTTGTATGGAGCGGAGAGTTGGCCAGTCAAGAACTCTCACATCCAAAAGTTGAAAGTGGCGGAGATGAGGATGTTGAGATGGATGTGCGGACTTACTAGGATGGATAGGGGTAGAAATGAGATTATTCGAGAGAAGGTGGGAGTAGCTTCGGTGTCAGAAAAGATGCGGGAAGTGAGGTTGAGATGGTTTGGGCATGTGATGAGGCGGTGCACGGATGCCCCAGTACGGAGGTGTGAGAGGCTCACTATCGATGGTTTCAGACGGGGTAGAGGTAGGCCGAAGAAATATTGGAGGGAAGTTATTAGGCATGACTTGGAGCAATTACAGCTTACAGAGGATATAACCCTTGATAGGAAGGTGTGGAGGACGCAGATTAGGGTAGAGGGTTAGTGGGTAGGAGTGCGTCCTTACTAGTAGGGAGTAGTGCTTTGTTTGTCGATGTACCTGTAGTCATAGTGTTATATCTGTGTCTTGTAGTTTCTTGTTCGTGGTGTTTTGGTGATGTTTGTGATTTCGGATGGATAGTTCATAGCATTACTCTATGGGTGTTTTGCTTCTTTTATCTAGTGGTGTGTTACCCCATTTTGTTGTTTGTTTTTATGTTTTCTGCTTGTTATACTGTTACTTGTCCTGAGCTAAGGGTCTATCGGAAACAGCCTCTCTACTTCATATGAGGTAGTGGTATAGATTGCGTACACTTTACCCTACCCAGAAATACTGGGTATGTTGTTGTTGAAAAAAACCACTAAGGGAGTTGACGGCCAAAAGCCAGCAACAACACATGGTTCCAATACCTAATTCACTACTACCAGTGTGGTCGATCTATCTGCTAGACAGTGATGGGAGTTCAATATTCCTCATTTTCCTAAGGTATATAATCATAAAAGCTTTTGGAAAAACAAGAAAGATGGAGAGAAGAAAAAGATCAAACCTAATACATAACTTACCAGTCTAAGTCAAGAAAAAAGATGCAGAAATTAAAAGATGGCGGTCGAAGTAGGGAGCACAAAACCCCACCAGATTTCCTCTTTCTCATCTTTTTAAAATTTTATGGGGAAAATTAGAGAACCCCAGGAAACAATTTTTTCCCCAACTTCCCTAGTTCCTCGCAGTAGCTCCAAACAAGGTGCTAAATAAAGTACAATCACAAATTTCTTATTTGTAATAAATCAGCAAGCCTAAGTATGTCAACAATCGAAAACTCACAAACACACAATGCTAAGTTCACAACAACAGCATCAGATTCACAATTTAGTCAAACAAACATACAATATGATTAGACTTCAGCTCAAATTAATTTTAAGAAGATGCATCAATGAAAAGATGGGGGTAGGAGTAAGGAGCAAGAAACACTACAATGCTCCTCTTTCTCCTCCTATTCACCAATTTATGTGGAAAATGGAGAACCCTAGCAACAATTTTTTTGTCAACTTTCCAAGTATCCTCTATTCTCTTTCTATTTACCACTTTATGGGGAAAATAGAGAACCCTAAAAACATTTTTTTTTCAACTTTCCTAGCTCCTCCCAGTAGCTCCAAACAAGTCGCTAAATAAACCTAAGTTCACTTTCGATGCTACACCTGTGTCGGATACACTACTTTGGCATGCATCTGTTGACATTTTTGAAGAGCCCGAACAATACAGAAATAAAGTACACTTACAAATTTTACTTTTTGAAACAAATCAGCAAATCGAAGAATGTCAACAAATCAAAAACCCACAAGCACACCACGCTAAGTTCATAACAACAGCATCAGATTCACAATTTTCGCCAAACAAAGATTAAAAAAAAAAAAAAAAAATTAAAAAAAAGGTCCTATTAAACTTCAGTAATCCACCAGGTTTCCTCTTTATCCTTCAATTTACCATTTTATGAGGAAAATGTAGAACCCTAGAAAACATTTTTTTTTCAACTTTCCTAATTCCTCCCAGTAGCTCCAAACAAGTTGCTAAATAAACCTAACGTCACTTTCGATGTTGCACCTGTATCGGATTCTCCAAAAATACAACTACTTTGGCATGCATCCGTTGACATTTTTAAAGAGTCCGAGCAACATAAAAATAAAGTACAATTACTAATTTTACTGTTTGTAACAAATCCGCAAATCTAAGTATGTCAACAATCAAAAACCCACAAATACACAACACTAAGTTCATAACAACAGCATCAGATTCACCAAACTATTGAGGGATTACCGGATTCCGACTAGGAAGATCACCGCCGGCGAAGGAGAAGAATTATTTTATAGGCAAGTAAGTAGGCTTTGGGCTACAATGGTTCAGACTCCGGCCTTTTTCTACTTTCTTCTTCTTGGGGAAAAAGAAACTCGATTTTGTCCTTTGGTATTTTAAAAGAGAAAAAAAAAAGACAAATATACCTTCAAACTATATGTATATACTCTCCGTCATATTTTAGATATACATATATTTCTATAGTTAGTATGAGGGACATATACGTATCATTTCATTAATAGTAGGGGCATATGTGTACCAAAGTATGACGGAAGGTATATACGTACTATTTATCACAGTTTCGGAGTATATTTGTTCCTTTTCCGTTTTAAAAGAGAAAAATAGTATGACCGGATGTTCGGGTGAACTTGTTCGTATCTCGATTATTTTAGGTATGTTTGTAGGAAAAATAACATAAATATACACCTTAACTTATCATATATACACAAATCTTCACCCTTACAAAGTAATTAAAAAAATCTCAACTAATTATATATCTTCATTGGATATATTGGAAGCTAATTATGTATCTCGATAGACCCAAAATCAGAAAAAATGTATCGAGAGCTAATTAGGTATCTTTATAAAGGAAAAATGTATCTTCGTTGGATGTATTATGTATCTCGATAGATCCAAAATCGAAAAAAATGTATCGGGAGCTAATTAGGTATCTTTACAAAGGAAAAAATGTTTCTTCGTTGGATGTATCGGGAGCTAATTATGTATCTCGACACACCCAAAATCGAGATTTTAGTAATTATGTAAGATGTCGGGATTTTCCGTAATTAATCTCCAGACTGTCAGGATTATGTTGTTTGTCCATGTTTTTATTAGTATAATATATGTAGTTGAAATTTAGATAAATGAAAAAAAAAATAAAAATTTAATATTTTTTTAATTTTGAAATTTAAATTTGAGATGTTATTTTTTTTTTTTCCTTTTGAAGTATTGAATGGAAAAGATAACTTACTTTTTCATTCTAAAAATAAGGTTGAATATATGTGGAGGCATTTAAAGTTGACATGATTATTCACTTAGACATTTAAACTTGGAGGTGTTCATATTAAGCACCTACCCTACATGAAAATCATTTCAGTTTTAATACTTTTTGTTGACATGACATACTGAGTACGATACATTCACCAGCGCGTAAAAGCCTTTTTAAGCCATTTCTTTTTTACCTCTTCTTATTCATACTCTCTCTTTGCTTACCTTCTTTACTATACAACACCATCCTGCCACCCCAACACCTCCATCATCTCCAATTATAGGAACAAGTAATAATTAATGTTGGTAGATATGGTTAGATTGATTGATAGCACCTAAACGAAACTATATACAAAATTTGAAGAAGATTGAAGGTGATTTATACTGATTTCGGGTCAACATTTAAATTTGAAAAAACGTCAATGTGACATGTGTATATCACATTGGATATATATTATGTATATCATACACATTTTCGTGAATATACACAAATATACATGAGATAAATGGATATATAGGGGGATATACATTGATGCCCATAGAGATATATGCAAGTACACATTGGGGATACATGGATGAGGTGGTGTGTAATCACAAGTTTTCAATCTGAAAATCAGCTTAAATTTGCCTCAAATTTATCATCTACTATACAAAAAAAAAAAAAAAAAGGCAGCCCGGTGCACTAAGCTCCCACTATGCGCAGGGTCCGGGGAAGGGCCCGACCACAAGGATCTATTGTACGCAGCCTCACCTTACATTTCTGCAAGGGGCTGTTTCCAAGGCTTGAACCCGTGACCTCCTGGTCACATGGCAACAACTTTACCAGTTACTCCAAGAAGTGTCAACAGCCTTTTATGATATTTCAGATCTTTCTTCAAGTTTCTTCTTTTCCATATTATGCATTCTTCTTCTATTGTTCATGTAAGGTTATTAGACTGAGATTTACAACTAGGAACTTAAAATCCAAAGTTAACAATGTTGATTAGCAGATTGGATTGAAAGTTTGAATTATTAAGAAAATCGTAATACCAAACAATATTAACAATAAGAGGAAGTTTAGTTATTTCTTGTCATTTATTGGACCAACGGATACTTATATGTCAAATTCTTTTTATTTACTATGTCCTCTTTATTTCTGCACGTATAATTGGTGGCTGCTATCAAACGATTTCCTTATGTCCATCAAAGGACCTCGAGATGTTAATCCACGAAAAAGGATAAGAAAACTTTGGAAGAACTCAGTCTTTACTTCACTAGGACGGAGTTGCTGTCGATTGAAGATTTTGGTCGAGGGGTCCTTTGTTTCTTTTATAAGGGAAGAGATTGTAGCTGGGTACAAATAGGCCGGTGAAAGACGAGTAGGCAAGCACGCGGGTTGTACCGATCAGCTTTGAGCTGTCGTCGAGAGACGTGAACCATATTATTGTGTCATTATGTCTTAAGGAGTGATCCGGGATTAAGCCATGTGGTGATACCTGCCAAAAAACTTTTCTTTCAAATTGCTTTGATGTGCATTACTCAAGCTGAGGATCTTTCGTAAACAACGTCTCTACCTCTATGAGGTAGGGAGAAGATTTGTGTAACTCTATCCTTTACAGACTCCACCTATATATGAAATTACATTGGATATATTGTTATTGGTGTTTTCTACTAATCATTTTACCTCTTCTCTTTCGTTCCTTTCTTAAGATAATCAGTTTGTGGAACGTTTAATTAGTCAAAATAAATTTAGACTTAGGCAATTAATTAATGTTAAGTTATTCTAATTAAAGAGAATAAACAACCAACTAATTCCCTTGATCTTTCAAACATGTTTTGAAAAATGTGTTTTCTTTAGCCAAGCGCTATTGAAAACAACATCTCTATCCCACGAAGGTATAAAGCTAAGATCTGCGTACATTTCACCCTTCCCAAATTCTACTTGTGGAATCACACTGAAATTGTACTTGCTATTATTGAAACTACCAATTAATTAGCAGTTGGATTTGAATCCAAAATGCCATATAATTGGCTTAGTATATACAAAAAAACTCACTTGTGTAAAAGAGTTTAGAATACACCAAACAGCATAAAATTTGCAGAAAATCTCTATAGAACCAAATTATATATAACAATGAAGTAATAGTAATTTTAGAGGGAATCAAATGCCTTTGATTATTGCTAATGATGACTTTAATTAGCAATAAGATTCTTCGACTTCTACGTAGCAAGTTCCTTTTATCCAAACGACTCTGTCGGTAAGAGCTTTTGGGAGTCATCACGATTCACGCAAAACCCTGCTCATGAAATATAATTATATCAGTAAAATAAGAATTTAGGTTAGATATATCGACACTGATGATAATGTAAAGAATTTTTAATTTACATCATTAATACTAATTCATTGTTGTTATAACAAACTATTATTTTATTTTTAAAAAAAAATTCATAGCTAGCTTGCTATGAAGATTCAATAGTCGTTGTGAGTGATCAATTAACTTAAGCTTATAGTGCAAGAAAAAATTCTACATTATTTTGATATTACACTCATGAACCTAATTCTCTAATAACAAAGAGTTTAAGTTATACTTATGGTCAATATAAAAAAAATATTTTACACTATCAAATCACGTAAATAATATATGCACACTATAAAAAAAAAGATAAATTGTGAAGGTAACACTGCAATTAAACCTCCGCTAGCTATTTGCTGAAAGAAAATAGCGGAGGCTTATAACCTCGGCGAATTGCAGTTTTAATCTCCCACAATTTACCTTTTTTTTGTAGTGACATGTTAATCTTTTTATAATATGTGATTTGTAATCTTGAATTAAGATAGATTAGCTACTACAATAGATAAATGTGACTTAATGGTATAAAAGTTTCTTGCACTAACGATGTATACAACTTATAATTTAACTATGGTCCATGGACTTGAAAGAATACACATATGTGTGTAGCTATCAAAATAGAGTTTAAGTTATACACAATCAATAATTGAGTCTTCAAAAATTCACTAAAACAAGTACACATTAAACAATTGATTTCAAACTTTGTAAATCAGATGAGTTATCCTGAGTTTGAATTCATAAAGTTCAAATCTCTAAATCGTCACGGAGCCCAAGGAACAAAAAGGAAAAAATAACATAAACATACACCTTAACTTACCAGATTTACACAAATCTCCACCCTTACAAAGTAATTACAAAAATCTCAACTAATTATGTATCTTCGTTGGATGTATCGGGAGCTAATTATGTATCTCGACAGACCCAAAAATAGGAAAAAATATATCGGGAGCTAATTAGGTATCTTTACAAAGAAAAAAATGTCTCTTTGTTGGATGTATTATGTATCTCGACAAACCCAAAATTGGAAAAATGTATCGGGAGCCAATTATGTATCTCACAGACCCAAAAACGGGATTTCAGTAATCATGCAAAATGTCAAAATTTTCTGTAATTAAGCTTCAAACTGTCGGAATTTATGTTGTTTGCCCGGAAAAAAAAAGGGTCAGGAGGCCCAAAACCTAGAAATGACCCAGAGAGGTTGAACCAAAACCTTGACAATTGGCCTAGTCCAATCAGTAACATGAAGTTTATATATGGAGCATTTAAATTATATAGAACTCCATACCAAAGGGAGAGAGATGATTAATAGTTTGTTTTAAGAGGGAAAATCTCAATATGAGGATGATTACTACTCAAAAGCAGCAGATTATTATAAGCTACCACAAATCATATTTCAAAATGCCTTATATATTTAACTTACAGTAGCTTGTTTAAACATTTCTGTAAGGTGGTAAAATACTGATCTTTACTTACTTATGATTAATATACCCTCTAAATTTTTCTTTTTGTTTCATTTGGAGTCCGGTATTCGCTTTGGGGTTCGATTAATCCGGATTCAGGCTGGAAAGTCCCACTTTAGAGGATAAAATGCTCTCTACTAAAGGCGACTCTTTACTCTGGGCTCGAATTCGAGATTTCTGGTTAAGGATAAAAGAGTACTGACCACTCCACCACAATCCTACAATTAGCTATCGTAGCAACGTAGGTAATTACATAACCTTTGGTGATAATTCCCTCTATATCCCGTCATTATTGTTAGAGGTGGTTAGGTGTACAAAACATTTCGTATACACACAAGCTTCGCAGAAGGGCCGCACCCAGAGAGAGTGTATTCTAATACAAACATTAGTGACCATTTTCACGACTCTAAATTGTTACTTATGTCGTTATTGTTTTGATTAAAAGAAAACTACTTGCATGTCATGAAGAAAATATTTATTTGAGGATACCATACATATATATAATTTTTTAATGAAAAATAAGAACATTCAGACAAAGAAGTGAATAAGTGTGATGCCCCACCAGATCTAATATAGACAGTAAGCAATCTTGTAAAGATGCAAAAGGACAATTTAAACATTATAATGCAGATGCCAATGATCCATCGGAAATAACCTCTCTATATACTTTCACAAGATAGCTAGAGATAGGACGTCGCGTACGCATCAACTTTCCCAGACTTCACTTGTGAGATTAATTACACTAAGTATGTTATAATTCTTCCCATAAAAATTGCATGGTGGACAAGAACCACGTTGATTCATGAAACCTTATATCTATGATTTTAATTTCTCTGCAATGATGAAGTATAATTTTTCATACAATCAGGTTAAGACGATCAATAATAATAGATACCTCTCTATAATGAGTCTAATTTGATAGTATAGAAGATAATAAATAACAATATGTTGTAGCAAACTAAATGTAATCAAATACTTACAATATATTGCCAGTGTTAAATTGAATTTTATAATCGACAAACTCTTATAGCCATACAAATGCATGTATTGTCAACATGTAGTGTCGGAAGTTTCAAATATTTTACCGCCACATAAATATTATCACATATTTAAGATTGTAAGTTCCGCAAGATTTTATTATCTATATTCAGGGATACTCAGATAAACGATGCCGTATTCTTCAAATGACTATGTGTAGCAATACCATCAAAGATTGTGGAGGGTAAGTAAGTACTTTTATCCTTAATTGAAGGTCTCGGACTTCGAAGCCTGAAAAGAGAGCCACCTTTGGTAGGAGTTTTCAACCTTTAAATAGAATTTCTTAAGCAAATCTAAATTAATTGAAATAAAGTACCAAACATCAAGTACCAAATGTCTGGGAATTGCTTTCTGCAGACAGCTTTATTCATGGCAGAAAGTGAGAACATTAAAAGGGCTAAATTCTTGACCTTTGAGGGTTTTTTCATACTTCACTTGTCAAATTCCTTTTCCTTTTCTGTTTTGTCGTGATATAAGTTCTGGAAGAGATTGTGATGAGATGCATATGATTCCTTCATCAATAACTAGAGGTTTCAGGTACAAGCAATGAAATGAAGAAAAAAAAAATTGGTAAAGAGCATTTTTCCCTTTAATAGCCTTACATGATGCAAATTCAAATTAGTCGAGACCCGAAAGAAAAGCCGAATACCGGATGAGAGTTCTTTAAAAAAAATCCGCAAGACTAACTTTCAATGTAACTTTAGTTATAATGTTGAATCGTGTGACAATCTCATCTAAGCGATTATCAAAAAATATTTTTATTTACTTAATTATTAATGTATTCATCCCATCTTCTCTTTTTTTTTGGTACACAAGAAAAATTAAAACTAAAAATAGAGAAGTCTATAATCTTTCAAAAACAATGCCGCTTATGACAGGGTTTCTTACATGTAAGTCTTAACTTTTTTTTATGACCCAAATATATGTAGTTTTCATTATGAAACAAGTAGAACTAAAGATCGAACCCAGAATATCAAGAATTAGAGTTTTTGCAGTTATATATCGAATTAATTTCTAGGGTTTGAGTTTTGTCACTTTGTTGGTTGAAATTCTGTATCTGCTTTTCTCCCACTAGGTTTAAGTTTAATTTCTTATCATCATTTGGAGATTGCAAAAAACCTAGTTAAATCGGAATCGAATTCAAGATTTTCAGTTTATGAGTTTTAGGTTACAACTTTTTTTGTATATTGAATTCTAGATAAATCATTTATTATTAATTAAATAAATTTCTTAATAATGTATAGTTATTGGGTCAAATCTATTGATTGGATTCTGCCGAACTCATAGTTTCAATTGTAAATTTGCCCCGTTGAACCATCCAGCCTTAAGAACACTCAGATCTAGCGATGCATGTACTCAGATCAATATACTTTAACATGTTGTATAGCAAGTTATCCGCTTTATTTTTCAGGTTACTAATTGAACGTTTACCTGGATTTAATTAGTAGTGTAAAAATTCTTTTACGCTGTCAATTTATACAAAACGCCTATGTATCTAGCTATATCTCACTTCTCATCTATGTTGTTGCACTGTGTTGGATCCTTTAAAGATGCACTACTTTTAAAGGATTCGACATACACCGACCATCAACATATTTGAAGAGTCCGAACAAGACAGCATAGCTTCTCATCTACTATAACATGGCTAATTAGCAATTTAGTGTAAAAGCATTGGTAAAGATTTACCATTTTTCTTTCTTGAGGTATATAGTGGATCATCAAGAAAATGTGAGGAATCCAGCAGAACTTGAATCATCATCTCCTTTACTTGGGCTATCAGCCAACTTCTTTTGTTTCTTCTTATAAGCAATGCCACGTGCCTTAGCTTGACACTCCTTCACTTCCCTCAAATACACCCGAATCCCTGCGCTCGCGAACGGGTTCGTCTCACTTGACCCCCCGTTCTCTTCATAGGCAGCTCTAAGTCTGCCTATGAGCGCATCTAGGCTCCCCCAGGCTTGTCTTAATGGACAAGTGCAGGGAGCCGGTGGGTCGGGCTGCCCATAGAACATACAACCTTGTAAGTGAACTTTAGTCTTTCCGAACTGGTCCAGGTATCGGAGGAACTCTAGCACGTGGTTGCTATTGCAATGGGGTAGTGGGATTGGTGGCCTTTGATTCTTCAAGTAGTGGTTGAAAGTGTTCCAATCTCGGCGTTTCTGAGACTCGTATCGACTAGGTGGCTGATCATGGCCGGGGGATCTTGACGATCCCTCGACCAGATCTTTGCCCCTATCACTGCTTGACATGGCTAGAGATGTTGAAAAAAATAGATCAAGATTTTTTTTAAGTGTGAATGAGTGAGTGAGAAATATAATTGAGAGTTTAAACAAAAAGGTTGAAGGAAAATAATAAGGTGAAAATGGGAGGGATGATGAAATTGTTGAAATCACCTCAATATGGACCAATTGAGATGATGACAAGAAATAATGGGCCACATGTTGCTTTCTAGTTGCTCCTTTTTCCTCATACATTTGAATTAGCCTTTTCTTAAAAAAATAAAAAATAAAAAATTGGCAAGTTACATATTTAACCGGTCAATTAAAATAATCACATCTGCTAGCCAAATATATAAAACTATATGTTATTTTGTAGCAAAAATATATATTTAACGTACATCATATAATAATATACAAAAAAATATACATTTTTGCTGGCTATTATTTTAGTGGGCAATTATATAGTGTAATTTTCTCTTTTTTATTTTTAATTTGTTTAAACATTACCATTAAGTCATTAACTATACGTTTTCTAGTAATCTGCAATTATTGTATGTAATTTTGTCGACATTATCTCTCACTAATCAATACTGTAGTAGCCAAAAAAATGTGATCTCAATTATTTTTTTTAAAAAAATGACAGTGACTTATTATATATTAATCCCATTATATTTGCTCTAGCTGTATCTTCATTCTATATAGTAACAGTATGAGCAAATACTGTGGTGGAATGATAAATATTCTTCCATTCCTAATTAAAGGCTTCAGGTTTTAGCTTTGGATGGAGTCGTCTTTGATAAAGAGTTTTTTATACCAAAGTGGACTTCTCAGTGTGAATCTAAATTAGCCAGGCCCAGAGAATACCGAACGTCGGATGGAAAACCAAAAATAATGAAGTGAGACTTTTCAGCGTGAATCCGGATTAGTCGGATATTCCAAGCAGAACCAGACACTGAATGAGAACCAAAAAACAAAAACTTGAACAGTACATACATACAATTTTAACTGGTGCAAAAAAAAAAAGCAAAAAAAATAATAAAAATGATGCTAACGTTTTTCACAACAGTTGTACAATTGTTTGACTAGCTAAATAAAATGTTTGACCAACTAGTCTCCTTAATAATTAAATTAATAGATACATCCACCTAAATTCTCTTAACATATATTTTTGTTTTGACTTGATTAGTGAAAGGGTTGGACATGGTACGCAAATAACGATCGAAGATTGTGGTAGGATAGATAGAATTTTTTCGTTCTAATCAATTAAAAATGTCTCAGATTCGAATCTTGATAATGAAGAAAATTCTGGTCGGAAAAAATCTTCCTAGCTCCTTCAGCGAATTTGAAGTAATCCGCCTATGGATTTCGTATATGGAACGATTAATTACAAAAAAATATGGGATAGATAATGTAGTCAAACTATCTCAGATGCGGATCCAAGATTTAAACATTATTTATCTAAATTAGGACAATAGCTTTGAGTACTAGTAATGAGTTATAAATTGAATTTTGGTAATATTGGATTTTCTTAATATATATATGATTTTGATCACATCTATTGTATTCTGTCGAACCCGTATATCAGAGGTATATCCTATTGCATTTTTGGCTGTCCTTTTCAGATGTAACTGGAATATTTATCTGTTTGAGATAGGTAAGTTAGATGTTGAGTATCTTTCCTATAATTGGAGCTTCTGTTCAGGTTTATGGGAACAGCATTCTTGATGTTTACATTTTTTATTATTACATTTTATAAGATATTTTTTTTTTAGTACTCTACTTGAAAAAGCAAGATATGCTTTTAAATTTCTTATTTAATCACCGACATGCTAAATGATGTGACATATTTAAGATTATGAGTTTCAGAATTTATTATTATTTTTTCTTATATTCTGTTTCAAATCAAATACAATCACATAAATTGAAATATAAAGAATACACATTTAGTGTATTTTTGCATATAAATGTTCCTTGGTCCAAGTTTGTCTATAGATAAGACTTTATTTTGGATGTGTTTCTTAATGGCATTTATTTATTTATTTTAAAAACTATTTTTTTTTTTTATGAATGGGAAGCCATAATAAGTAAGAAAAAGGAGAAGAAAGAAATATAATTCAGAATCTAGATTCAATAAATTCAATACTGCAGATATTTATACGTAACTCAATCATTTTATATTTGAAATTATGAATTTAAAATTTAATATATATAAGAATTTTAGTAAAATTTTTTATATATAAATATATTTAATGTTAAAAATATTGCATTCACCGAATAGACTCAATGCATTTAGTCAAAAAGAGGGAGTTGGGGGACAAACCCATATACCTGAAAGGTCTTTGGCTTGTTTTGTGCATTTTGTTAAGAGACAAAGCATGTTTCATTGTCATATCACACTTTAAGGGGAATAGTAGAAATTGTTGAAGAAAATGACCTAGAAGGAACCAATAAATCACATTGTTTCTCAAGTTATTCCGCACGTTGAGGTCAGCTATATGAATTTTTACTGTTTTTTTTTATTTAAAGTCAGTCTAAATCAATAATATACAAAGTAATTGTAGGTTACTTGATGAGTTAGTTCAATAGCAAGGTGTATAGTTCAAGACCATAATGATCTATTTAACCCGTTAAAAAAAAAAGAATAGAAAAAGTATTTAACTATTCCATGCATGTTTCACTTGACTCGAGAAATATTCAGTTGGCAGAGTTTCACTCTTGTATTTGGATCGTACATATCAGTTACTAGTTGAATGCCTAATTGTTCATGCAAAAATGATAGCATCTTGTACCTAAACCGTTATAGAACTAAAAGAAGCACAAAAATAAAAAATACCAGGAATACTAGAAGTTCTTTATATTTCAAATTGGCATGACAACCTCTAATAGGGAGACTACTAGAAATCATAGGACATAAAGTATAATTACATATTTATACTGATCTCCATAAGAGTTGTTTTGAGTTTTTGGCAATTCCTAACTAATGAGCAATACATTATACTATCTTCAGTGTCTATAACTTTTTGAAAATGTTCCAGAACTTTTGCTTCATAGACAAAATAACTTATGTAAATATTATAACTAGAATTTGTGTCCAAAAAACAACAAATGTTATTTGTTGAAACTTATATTAAACGAAGCAAAATATTTAAGACCACCCTTTATAATGTCATTGTTCTGCAATTTCTACCGTTGATGAATAGCAACTTTGGGCTTTTCATCAGAAAATATTGGCCCATGAAAACAATGTATTCTTACTATTATTTTAGGATAAATATTGGGATAAGTCAGATATTTGATCGGTCGGTCAAAAATAATAACATTCGTTAAGCAAATTACAAAAAATATATATTATTATGTATTAAAAATATATATTTCATGTGTATAATATATTGTTATATAAAAAATATATATTTGCTGGCTATTGTTTTGATGGATGGCTATTTATGTCAATTATGTGTGATATTTGGGCCTTCTTTCAGAAAGTTTCCATTTTGTTTAGGAACAAAACTAAGGAAAAATTACATCTCAATACTAATTATCTTACCATATCTACATAATATTTCATATCTTTTATTTAGTTACATCTATCTCATATTTAAGTAATATATACGAGATAGTAATGTATCTGAAGACAATATGTGTCCAAAGAAAATTAAGTAATGTATTCGAGACAATTTGTATCGTGAGTAAAACGCAATGTATCGGTACCAACGCAATATATCCGAGATTTAGTAATGTATCCGAGATTTCAGATTTTCGGGCAACGCAATGTATCCGAGATTTTAGATTTTCTGGAATTTTTAGTAATATTAAAAAAAGTTGGATAGGGAGTATTGAGTAATTAGCTCCAAAATTGATGAAATTTTTGTTGTTTTTACAAAAATTAAACAAAATGATCATTCGGTCAAATTCTTACCAAAAATAGCTCAATTATCATTTATTACCCTAATTGACCATTTAGTTCTCTTACCTTCAACAAACAAGCCTCTGTTTTTTCCCTTGAAAAAAACTAAATCATCATGAATTGTAAAAGAAAAATAGAGGTGTTGCCTTTGAAATCCCCCATTGAAGAGCTTCAAAGTTCAAGTTCTAAAATTCGATCTGCCGCAAACGTGAATTGTTTCGAGTGAGTAATATATCAAAAGAATCGAGACATATATCGAGAGGAGCTCATATCTAAAATTTTGTTGTTTAGAGGAAGATTTGAGTTGATGGCCATTGAAATCCGCCATCGAAGAGATTTGAAGCTCAAATTTTGACATTCGACCTGCCGGAAACGTAAACCATTTCGAATGAATAATATATCAAAAGACTCGAAACATCGAGAGATCATATCTAAATTTTGGGGGACTATTTAGAGAAGATTTGAGCTGGTCGGGATTGAAAAAAATAGCTCATTGAGGAAGATGAACTGCTGCAATGTATAAATTGTTAGGTTCTAAGTGAAAATGTGAATAAAAAATGGAGGGAAAATGAGTGAATTGTGGTTTCACTTTAAAGAAGAGTGTTTCTCCCACATTGGTGGAAGAAAGGAACTTTCTTACGCTTATAGCCTTATATTGAAAAGCATTCCTTCATGTGAATAGTGAGACAAAAACAAGACAAGCCTCGCGCCGTCGTCATCGTCGCTCGCTCAGTTTTGGATTTGGATTTGGATAATAATCGATCGAGAGACTATCTTTTTGGATAAAATTCATTTGAAACTTGAGAGTTAATGATCCAAAAATTCATCTGCGGACGCACCCAAGCAAGTGTGGACGCATGTCACAACGCACCTCGAAGGGACGCGACCCTTCGAGGCACTGTTTCGAAGAGGAAAGAACGACTTGCGGGCGCAGGTCGTCACCTGCGGAGGCAGATGACCTCCGCAGATGGCACTGGAAATTGTTGTTTCGAAGAGGAAAGAACGACCTGTGGATGCAAGTGACCTCCGCAGACGACACTGGAAATTGTCACTTAACGACCTGCGGCCCATGTGGCCACCTACAGGAGCAGATGGGGTCCGCAGGTCAAGTGACGTTTTGAAAAGGTGCATCTCTTCAAGAACCATTGTTTCTTTTCTGAAGCACCACCTTTTGACTATAAATACCTGATTTTTTCCTCAGATTTTGGCACGAAATTTGTCAAAGAAAAACATCTTCTTCTTCTTAAAAAACTCAAGTATGCTCATCAAATCGTTGAGTGCGTTTTAAGTTCAGCAAATTTGAGGTACCACTATTTGCTGAAGTGAATCATTTTATCCTGGGAGGATATATTCCATTAACCTCGGGTACTTGAGGGGAATAAATTCCTTAAGGACACACCGTGAATTCGGTGGACTTGATTCTATATTTTTGTTTCATCTCTTTTCTTTATGGTTTTGCTATTTTTCACAAAATAGTAGAAACTTCATTTTGATAGTTCATAGTTGTTGAACTTGTGTTTGAAGTTTTTTGAACTTCTTTGTTGTTCTTGAACTTATTCTTGAACTTTAAGGTTGAAGTTCTTGTTGTTAAATACAGATTTTGTACCCGGAAAACAACATAAATATTGTATAACAGTGTATATGAATGTATATACATCTCTAATACATAATTAAACATCATATATACACGGTTATACACTATTTATAGAATATCGATACATTATATATACATGCATCCATTTAATTGAGATTTTTTTGGTTGATGGTACACTAACGTAAGAAGCCCTTTTGTTTATTTCAGCGTTTTGTTCATTATTCATTCTTAAAAGTTGAGTTTTAATATTGTTAATTATGTATTATCTATGTAATTTGCTAACTGGTTATATTTATTTTCACTATCAATTGAATTTGATCGACTATAGCAGGCTGTTTACTTTATTTTCTTAGTTATTATTAAATCAAACTTGTCACAAAAAAATTATATATTGTTATTGGTCAAGTTGATCTGATAATGTACCATCAAGAGTTGTGAATAAGATCAATCCACTTTTAACTATCAATTTCGAGTTCGAATATTGGTGATGGAAAACATCCTCATGCGGAGTAATTCCGAGCTTTAATGGTCCACACATGACGAATTTAAAGTAGTCAGAACTTCAATATAGATATCAGATATCGAACACCAAAAAAAAGAAAACCCCTATATGTGTAATTGCTTCTAATTTTTCCCACATGTCACTACATTAAAACGAGTGTGAACTAAATCTAAATAATTATGTCAACTTACATAAATCTTATGCCACATGAAAATATTCAATTCGATTAGTCAATAATTCGATGCAGGTACCGAGTACAGAATGAAAACTAATTAATTATATATACAGTTAAACTTCTCTATAGACGTGACAACATTTGTCTTAAAATTTCATGGCTGTTATAGTGAGGTATTGTTATATATATGTATAGTGACATTTGACATTTAGATCTTATTTAGATGTTATAAACAAAAGTATGCAAAATTATATCAGAAAGAGTATGAATGTAAAAAAAAACAAATATCAATAGCTTTTTTCCTCTTGTAGCTATGACCATAACTAACGTACACCAGTACAACTTTTTTTCTTTTACATATTAGTGTTTGAAATTTATTATTTGCATAACATTATTGATGATTACCATAAATATTTTAATACATAATATATATTTTTAGAAAATATTAATATTATATAATATTTGAATATGACTATTATAAGGAGATAATTTTACAAAGAGTATACTGTTATGTTATAATGAATGAACACGATTAAGAAGTTTTGTTTTGTTTGCCGACTGATGATCATATTATGAAGAGTCAATAATTATTCCATATATATCTTGTCATATTTTTTCCTTTCTTTATGTCAATTGTAGTAGTGATTATAAAATCCTTTACAGCTTTATATACATCCATTATGCTGAGAATTGAAGTTGGTAATAATTAACAAGACAATAATTTTAGCAATAATCTGCTTCTAGGAGATTAAACGGAGATCGATTAGTTTATGCAAGACGATATATAGAGAACATAACCAATACACGGAATAAGGGAATTATAGGATCATCTAATGCTACTTATATGAAATTTACACTTGTATTAATCTTGCTGATAATGTTTCTAATATAAATTATCACATCTTATATGTGAAAAATAAAATAAAATGACGAAATTGTTTTAAAAATAAAAAAGAAGGGGGTGGGGGTGGGGGGGTGAGGGGTTTGGCGTGGGGGTGGGGGATGGGGGTAGGGGGTAAGTTAACGTTGTTGAGAAGCTAGCTAAGACACATATACCCTAAAGTGCTTCCATCACAAAATTTACTATGTGGTTTTATCATTATAGTTGCAGGTGGTGTGATTAGACTTTTACGCTTTTTAAAAGACCCCACTATATATACAGTATCTTAATAATTGATTCGTAATTCTAAAGGTAGCATAATAAGATGTTTTGCGGTTATTTGAGAGACCCTTACTGTGATGACACTGTATCTTAAGAATTGACAGCTCAACTTACGTGTCACAATTATTGACGTTAACTCATACCAAATGAAAATTTCCCTAATTATGAATTTATAATACACATTTTCCTTTAGTATTCCAAGGTTTATTATTATATTATTATATTTAGGGGAGTACAATTTTGATTTAGGGAAAGTGGCATTTTTGTGTATAGATGTTAAAAGAGTGATCAATGATGAGGGGACCTAATGCAACTCCAGCTAGCCATCTTACATGTGTTGTTTAACACAAAAATCAGAAAACATCAAAGAAAAAATTAAAGAAAGAGAAGAGCACCAAAAGGAATTTTAATTGCCAGCTTAATTCTTGACGTGAATTCAAATTTAATTTTGTCGAGTTTCAATATAGATATTGCATATCGAATCGAAAATCATAAAAAAAATAGATATTAGGAATTTATCAGACCATGAATTAGATGAATTTTATTGTTGAATATCCTCCAGAAATGCAGTGGCATAGCCACATACAATGAAGGATGGTCAGTTGATCGAACACCCTTCATTGAAAAATTACATTGTATATATAGAAAATTATACTAAGTATATAGGTTACAAATTACTTTTCGTACGTATATATAAATTCTAGAACACCCTTACTGAAATTTCTGATTTCGCCACTGCAGAAATGAACTCATCCTCTTTATAGTTTTTAGTTTAACCATCCAGTATTTGAAGTCGATTAGTCCAACTAGTTCGAATTCACACCGAATAAGTCCACTAGCTATAGGATAAAACATTGTTTTACCAACAAATTTTCTATTTTCGAAGTTCGAATCCAAGACCTCTAATGGAGGCCGAATCCAGCAACTCCATCCTATAATTTAATCAACTGTATAGGCATGGATACAAGAGCTCTGCATGCATTTCCAGAGGGAGCGAGGTATAGGTTCGCAAAATTCAATAATTTTGATCTAAGCTCTGTATTTATAATTAAAAAGTTCTTTAATGTGTATAACCAAAATCCAATAAATAGTAGTTCGTGATCCAAAACTCATAAATTAAAAGTTCTAGCTTCGTTTCTATATATCTCAATTTCCATTTTGTTATATATTGTACCCATATTCTTGATATTTTGTTGTCTTAGTTTTCTTCTGGCAATACTTCTCCGAATAACTTTTCTTTTGAGCAAAGGATTTGTTAGAAACAAT
The DNA here is from genome assembly GCA_031232105.1 of Capsicum rhomboideum. NCBI lineage: Eukaryota > Viridiplantae > Streptophyta > Magnoliopsida > Solanales > Solanaceae > Capsicum > Capsicum rhomboideum. The sequence goes on along the minus strand of CP124710.1, from coordinate 4,024,344 downwards.
TTCTTTATCCCACCAAGATAAAGACAAGGTATACGTACATCTTATCACTCCAGACACCAACTTAATTATGGGATTAATTACATAGGGTATGTTGTTGTTATTTCCATATTCTCTTTGACATGGGCCTCCCACTTTCTGTTCCCTTAAGAAATTCTCATTTTAATTAATTAATCACAGAGATATTAATTAGTCTAAGCCCATGTTAATTGCCTGTTGTGATTTGATGTGTTTGGTAACATTTCCTTTCATAACTTAAACCCTAGCTTAGCTAGAACCTACATTAATATTTATAGCCTCCTCCTCCAAGATGTGGAATTAGCTTTTTTTCCAAAAGATCGTAGATTAATTAGCACATAATTACATACACAATGCAAATAAATGACACAAAAATTTAACGAGGTTCAGTCTAACCTACATCTCCAGACTAGAAACAGATAGATCATTTTCCATTAAATAAAATGAGAGAAAAATCGTACAATGATTCTCAATTACAATCCATTTATATAGATTTCCAAGTATTTTAACAATAGGTTTCTTAATCCTACAAAAATCACAAGTTTCTAGAAGTTACGCAGCGTTCAGAACCAATTTTGAAGTGAATGAATTATAAAGAAGTCATAAAATAAGACGACTTTGCAAGTACAAATATGTTCTCCAAACATACTAGGAAATTTGATACAATTAGGACTAACAAAATTCAAGACATAAATAACAAGTTTTTCATTTTTGTAATATTTGAGTGTGAGTTGTTGAACCATATTGAGGTGTGTATTCATCTTATCTAAAAGACTAAAAGGTGAAACTATCAAAAAATTTACCTTCTTATTTACATATATCTTCAACATATCCTTCACATGTCAGTCTTATTTTTTTTTACGGGTCAAACACTTGAAGATTCTTTTTCGTTAATATTTGATAGTGAGATTTAGACCGAATACCTCTGTTTGCTCACATACCATGTTGAGATGTATATTCATCTTACTTAAAAGTTCAAATTGTTTGGATGTATACACTTTTATTTTACTGTAAGTATAATAGATCTGATCAAAGAGTTGATAAATAATAATGCAATAACATGCTCTACAATTCAATTTAAATACAGAATCTCAAGTAATTCTATACAAGCGCCAAAATAAATAATTTAGCTAAGTTATAAAGGGCTAGTACTTTTCATGATCCAAGAAATATACAATATCGATATCTTCAAAAAAAAAAAAAAAATCCATCAATTTCTGTTTTTTAGATATCATTGTCACATGTAATATATATCTATGTCCCATGAGACTTTAAGAATCAGAAAAAAATAATTAAACATTTGTTATATCTAATTATTTAAATTTTTAGACGAAACAATAACACAGGTTAACATCATTTATTAAATTAGATGATGAAAGCAAATTAAACATGAATTATTGTGTCAAATATCCCTCATTGATATAAATATAAAAAAAATACTATATATAGATCTATAGGTTGAGTGGGCTCCCTACTTAATAAATTAATATTTTAGGTTTAGATTTTCTTGTTCAGTCCCTAATAATTAGTATTAAAGCAGGTCAATCAACTCGTAAGATCATGACTTGGAGTAATGACCTAAACTCAAGAGGGATGTTGGCCGTGACTAGCGGGTAAAGCGTCAAAAATAATGATCTAAATTCAAGAGGGGTGCCAACCGTAATTAACTAGACCCCCCAAAAAAGTGATTTTTCCTAGTACAAGCACTTGTGTAAAGCCTAGAAGACTTCTTAGGGGAGAAGAAGGAATTGATGAAAGAGGGGCCTAGGTTATTCAAATATGTGATTGCACGTGCACTCACTCAACTCTTGATGATTAACTATTTTCCTTTGCCTTTTTTGCTTATAGTAATTAATCACATGTGCCTTAATCATGATTCTACCAAATTAAAGTACATCAAAAGTTGGCATGTGTTGTATAGCCTCTTCTAGTTCTTTTATTGGAGTGATGTGATCACCCAATAAGTGTTTCGTATTGAGGTCATGTCTAGTCTCTTTTCGAAATTTTTTGCTAATACAAAACAGTACAGAGAGAGACTGAAATTTATTATTTTTTTTTTAAAAAAAGAATAAATATATAAGTCTTTTGTATTTTTAAACTAAATACATATTAGTAAATGACATTATAAGTAATATAGAAGTTTTGAGTATGTGCACAAGAAAATTAAATGAAAAATTAGGTCACTCTCCATTATTCACTTTTTTCCTAGTCTCTCTTGGCTCTATTTCTTTTTGGCTAATAAAAGATGACTTAAATTAACAAGGGAGAATCTCTCTCTTGACACTTGAATACAACGTTTGAGTCAATTTTTTTTTTTTAAGGAGTATTAAAATTTAAATAAATAAACTCACGAAGAAGCAACATAAATCAACATATAGTACTTCCTTTGTCTTAAATTAGTTGTCTTGTTTCGCTTTTCGAGAGTTTACTTGACTAATGTTTAAAGCTAAATTGGATTAGATCGACTCAATATTTTACAATCAAAATTTTTCAGATTAAAAAATTATGGGAGAAGTACTATGTCAATTATTGATATTGAAAATATGCACTTTAAAATATTGATCAAAATGTGCACAATTTGATTCTCAAGAAGTCAAACATACTAATTAATTTAGTACGAAGAGAATATATATATATATATAGAGATAGATATAATTACTGAAAATACACTTTAGATTGCACTAAATATATTATAGTTAAATAGAACGATTTGACTTCACAACCACCTGTTATAGTCCTAGCCAAATTCAAAACTTATAATTGAAATAATTAATTAACATTAGTTGAAGCTGTCTGGAATCTTCTACTTTATTCATATCAAGACTTCCCATTTTTGGTGTATATGTACACACACACACACTATTCTATTTGGCATGTACCTCCACTTTTTGTTCCCTTAAAGATAATAAATATATAATAATGACAGAAATAGAGCGGATTGAAGCCTCGCTGGATATAAAGTAGTTATCTTTGTTAGGAGGTTTTATCTCCTAATGTGAGAGTTTTCGATATGAACTTAAATTTAATGTATTCAGATTATCAATTAGTTCAGATTTTGAAATTATCGGCACAATTTTCTATCCAATAGGAAAGAAGGTTGCCCTAGATATAAGTTTTTATTTTTGAAGGTTAATTAATTATAAGTAGGTTTTTTTTTTCCCACATATAATAGGTTTATCATGTTATACTATTTACCAAAGAGAAAAAGTATACATAGAATAATCTCCCTTTAATCTAATTTTTAGTTTTCAATTTGATACTTCGAGTTTGTGGGGGTCTTTTAACTCCCCTATACTTCTTTAATTTACATTAATATTATTAGGTTCTTTTACCAAATATGTCAATTCATTACAGTTTCTTTCGTGATACTTTAACTATTCATGAATTAGTTATTTCTAAACGAGTCATGAAGGATATAACGAACATCATTTTTTCTAGCGTAAGTGAGCTAAAATAGCACGTGTCCAATACATGTGACATTCAACATCCTGAATGAAGACTTTTTTATTACAAGACTTAAGCTGCATTTATTTTTATTAAGATTCAGTCGTCTGAATCTGAATGCACTATCTGAATGATTAAGATGTTCTCATCTATTATCACTTTTCTAATTGACAGAAAATTGAAGCTACACTTTTTTAACTTCCCTTCTTTTTTTTTTTATTTGTGTTGTTTGGCGATAGATGGAACCACTACTTATGTTTCTATTTGTAATATTATTACTCTTTTCGTTTGAATTTGTACACATAGTTCGAACTTCGAAAGATAATCTTTTTTAAATGATTAAGGCTAAAATTAGAGGCGTGAAAAGGGGTTTATCTGAGTTTGACTTCTTTGTCAGTAAATCATACATTATATATTTAAGGATAATATTTTATGCAAATATAATGGATGTTAAATTTCTCTTCATAAAAATCCAGTTATGTTCAGAATCTAGGTTTTGTATTTGAATACTAAAAATAAAGAATTTCTTGATACTGAATAATTCACCCTACTCTTAATAATTTCTACAGGCACAAATCAAATCAGAATTAGTCGGGATGATAAATTTCAGATTCTTTTGATAAAACGTGCATTGTTGAACTCTGTGGTGCTAATTAATATTGTTCATTGATGATGACTCTAACCGTTTGGCCATGGAAATAAAAAACATATTTACTTTATTTGGTATTTTTGAAATTGAAAATAGAGTTGGAGTTCTGTTTGGCCATAGTATTTTCAAAAATATTTTAGACTTTGGATGTGCTTTTTTATAAAGTGATAGGAAAAATTGAGTGTAAAAAAAGTGAAAACACCTCAAGGGGCGTTTTTCAAAAAATCAAAAATTGTGAAAACGTATTCCGGAATACGTTTTTGATTTTCATGGCCAAACAAGTATTTCAGAATAAAGTAAAAATGTATCCCAAAATATTATGAATAATATTTATCGCCAAACGCCTACTAAGTTAAGTTCAGAATATTCATTACTCACTAATATTGAATTTTAAAAATATAAGTATAATGAGTTCTATATGTTAAGGAATTTAATCTCAATTACTTTAATTTTTTGATGATAATTAGTATAATGAGTACTATACGTTAGGGATAGTTCTGCGATCATTATATTCTAAACTATATTATTATAAAGTTATAATTAGTTGTTGTTGTTTTTAATTTCTAGTTGCTTTTTCAAAAAAACACAATAATTGAGTTGGTATTGTTTAAAGTCAATAATTGTACAATATAAATTGCATCATATATTGCTACAAGTTTAAAGTCAGTTGAGGTTCCTTCCTTTTTATTCACTTTATATTATTACTACAAGGTTATGAAAATTAGTTGTTTGCTAAAAAGAAAAAGAATTTCTTTATGAATGACTTATGGGCAATTTCAAATTATGCTCTGATACCAATATTGAAGCGATGATATATTTAATTTCAATTATTAATGAACGCATAAAGTGGATCATTTTAAATTTTTTTACTATGTATGGGCCATACTTATTATGTGGTAGACTTAAGTTATAGTGGAAGCTCCAACACTAACTCACATATACAGGGAGCAGAATAGTGTTGCTGATTGCCTAGCAAAGGAGGATGCCAAGTCCTTAGTTTTTTATCAACCATAAATTTTGCAAGTTCCTCCAGTGTATGCAGCGGTGCATATAGCAGTAGACATTTTAGGAACTACTTTCCCTAGGAAAGTCGTGGTCTGTAATAATAACTTAATTGGGCATCATTAGCCCAATCTACTGACAGGGCAACCCCTGAACCTCTTGTTTTATTTGCTTAAATTATTATATCAGCTGCTTCACCAAAAAAAAAAAAAGAGACATAAGTTGTATGAGACTCCACTATCTTTATGATACATGAATTGTGGGACTCATTTATTAATTTAAAACTATCAAGAGGGGAAATAACATATAATTTTGAGTAAGAAATTGAAAGTGAATTGTGGGCTCCACACAAAATTGAATTATATATGAAAGTTGTTTGAAGGATTATTTAATGAGAAAAGACATCATTTCACCCCTAAACTTGTCCGCACAACTTATTTTAGACCCTTAACTTCACGAGCAATTATATACCCCTCTAAACAACTTTTGAATGAATAAATTTCACGTCTAATGTTGACGTGGCTTAAAAAAAAAAAACTGAAATCGCGTAATTTTTTTTAAAAATAATTCTACTACTAATATAAATATTATATAATTATAAAAATTACCTCCTACCCCACCCTCTTTCATCTTCTTCAAAACCACCCACCCCCACCCCCTTCTTCATCTTCAAACCCCTAATCTTCTCCTTCAAACCCACCTACCCATGTTCTTCTACAAAACCTCCTTCTTTCTCCTTCAAACACAGCCCCACACCTCCACGACCCCCCTTACTCCCACTACCGCCTTCTTCAACCTCAACCTCAACCTCTTATGTACCTTAATTCTCATTTTTTTAATTTTTTTTAAATTATTTCTTTTTTTGTAAATAAACTAAAGAAATCAAACTCATCAATGACAATTGAGTAAAATATTAAACTTCGTTCCTATCAGAATTGAGATATCTGTCAGAAAAGAAAAAGGTCACGTTATTCATGAATTAATTAGTGTTGTATTTCATGAAAATTGGGATTTTTTCTAGGCTAAAATCTTGAAAAGGGGATTGTATTATGTGAAGATTAGGATTTTCTAAGGTCAAATTTTATTTCTTTAATTAACAAAAATTGAAGTTAATCAATGGAGAAGATACTAATGGGGATGGAGGGTGTGTTTATGGAAGAGAGAGAGAGGGGAAGGAAAAAAAAATCAGAATTTAAATAATTTTTGACGTAACAATGATTTGACGTTGACGTGGCAATGATGTGGCGCGTGTGTGATACACCTTCCGTAGTGAAACTGGTATTACAGTTTTAGGGTGACATTTAATTCAATTTAAAGTTGTTAAGGAGGGTATATAATTGCTCATGAAGTTAAGGGTCTAAAGTAAGTTGTGCGAACAAATTTAGGGGGAAATGATGTCTTTTCTGTTATTTAATTAATATCATAGTGTGGGAACCATTATATAATCTCAATTCTCCAACCTACTTTTCTTCTTCTCCGCTTGTCCTTTTTCAGTTTTTTTCTCATTTTTTTCATCTACTTTAAATCAATTCTATAATATATGCAGACCATAATTCTTTAATTTATTTCATAATTCCACTATTAAGTTTTTTAGTTCCTTCGTCATTTGATTAAAAATTAAACTAAATAAAAAATAAATTAATTAAATAAATTGATATATTTTTTAGTTTTATTTGATTTAGTTTTAATTTTTTTAAAAATAAAAATACTTGAGTTGACTGATTTTATAATTATTTGTATGAAATAGGAAATGTATCAATTTTTATGAATATATCGCAAAAATAATTTAACCTCACACCTGTAAAAAGAATAGGATGATTATATCAATATTATGTACCTTCAAAATCAAGACACATTTCATTTATTAATTAGTGAAACACACTCAAATCACACTAAGATATATTATGAATCTGGCTAGTTACACAATTTCTTTAATTTTGACGATGAGTTTAATAAGTACTATATGTCAGAGTAGTTTTATAATCAAAATAGAAAATCAATCTAAATCTATTATCATGAGATTAACGAGTGGTCTGTTAAGTTAATTTTTCTCCTTTATGTTCATTCTATAAAAAAGTATATATAATGAGCACTATAAGTAAGAATACTATTGTAGTCCTTAGAGATTAAATCTAAAATTCTTTTCACGAGATTAATTAGTGGTCAAAACTCAAATGAGTTTTCCTCCTCTATATTCATTCTACTAAGAAAAAGTATAATAAATACATTGCTATTGTTTACTTTCGATATTAAGTCACAATTTCTTTCATAAGTTAATAAAAACATGCTCAAATCGCACTAAAATATATTATAAGTATTAAAAAATAATTTAACTACTCACCCAATAATATATCACTAGCCAAATAATAATAATAATAACAATTTGGGAGAAATTAAAATTGTATCATCAAAATACATATAATAAAACTAAAATTAATTGAGAAAAGATAAAGGAATAAGGGGGATCAAAAGGGTGATTGAAATTTGAAATTCCTCTATTTTTAATTGGTAATTGGTAGTTTCAAATTCAAACCCGAGAATGAAAAAAATCCAGTTGAAAGCTCCATCTTTAAATATGAGTCATGCAATGCGCAAATTTAAATTTGAGCAATGTTATTTTCGTTAAATAAAATTTGTATTCAAGAATAAGAACTTCAACAATAAGTTCAAAACAACTTATGAACAACAAAATGAAGTTTAAACTATTTCTGGAAAATAGTAAATCAAACTTAGAAAGAGATGAAGATAGAAGAATCAAGTCCACTGAATTCACAATGTGTCCTTAAGAAAATAATTATTCCCTTCAAATACCCGAGGTTATGGAATATATCCTCCTAGGATAAAATGATTTACTTCAGCCGAATAGTGACCTCAAATTCACTGAACTTCAAACGCACTTAACGGTAGCAAATCACACTAGAGTTTTTTTGCAAGAAAGAAGAGTTTTTAACTTCAAAATTTCGTATCAATATCTGAGGAAAAATCAGATATTTACAGCCAAAAGGAGTTGCTTCAGAAAAGAAGCAATGATTCTTGAAGAGTTGCACATTTTCTCTGATCGACAGACCCATTTACGGACCAATTTGCATCCGCAAATGGCCATATGCGGCCGCAGATCAGATCTCCGTCAAAACAGAATGTTGAGAGGTGACCTGTGTCCGCAAATGACCATATGCGGACGCAAATCCTCTCATCGTTACTCAAACACTGAAGGATCGCTTCCCTTCAATGTGTGTTGGACATGTGTCCACAAATGGAGGAAATATTTTAGATTAGATTTTTGGATTAAATAGTCATTAAAAATTAAGTTTCAAATGAATTTTGTCCAAAAAAATAGTCTCTATCGATCATTTGAGTGACGACGACGACGTCGCGAGGCTTGTCTTCTTCTTACCTCACTAACAACATAGAGTATTGCTTCTATACTTAAACACAAGAAAGGTCCTTTCTTCCACTAATATGGGAGAAACATTTCTTTTACAAAGTGAAAGCACAATTCACTTTTTTCCTCCGTTTGTTTTTCCTCCATTTTTCATTCACATTTCAACATAGAACCCAACAAGCGAGTCATGCAATACGAACCTCTTTCTTTCCTTTTTTTCTTTTGTCTTTTTTACTGAATACCGTAAAAGGACAACCTGATACACTAATGCTCTCACTATGCGCGGCATTCGGGAAAGGATTGAGCCACAAGAGTCTATTGTACGCAACCTTACTTTGCATTTCAACTAGATATTATTTCTACAACTAAATCCATGACCTCCTAGTCATATGACATCAACTTTATCAGTTATTTCAATGTCCCCCTTCTTACCGAGTGTCAGAGTGAAAAAAAACAAACCTACCTATTTTCACATCCTAAAGAGAAGCACAGGTTGGTCCCTCCCAAAAAAAGAACCATACGGTGTAATTATTTTTCAAAAAGTTACTAGAATAATAGTTTTTTGGACTATTTGTTTTGTCGTCTTTTTACCGACTAATACTATTCAACACACATTACTTAGGAATTTTAACAGTTTTGACAAAGTTAAAAATAGTCGATTTGATTTCATGGAAAATTAAATGAGAACTCTTCATAGGCATTTAATGATTTATGGGCTTGATCAGATGGTGCAATTCTAAAGATTTAATCTGGCCCAATATATTATTGATCCAGGCATAACAGCAGAGAAAAGAAGCGGCTTCATCTAGTGTTCGATATCCGCATTGAAGTCTGACTACTTTAATCCGACGGGTATTCGAGTCGTGTAGGGTCCATTCGAGGAAAGCCTTCCCGATCAAGAACTTTTTTATATCCAAAAGTCAAAATCGAGACCACCGATTAAAGGAGGAGCAACCCCAACCACTACGCCACATCCTTCAGTTGTTCCCTTTTAAGTTATTGCATTGCCCACAAACAATATCACATCGAGAGAGAAAAAATCAGACATAATTTAGAAGTTTAAAACATCAAGTGAGTTCAGTCATATATGACCTAACTGAATTTCATACAAAAATACTTGAGTCATCTAAATTGTCAAAAGTTGGGCTTTGATAAATCAAATTTTAGACACGTATGCCTGAACTTATGATTCGCACACCTAAGTTAATTTAACAGCGGCTAAGCTTGCATTAATTTAGGAACTCTGACTTATGACTTTAATCGGTGACGTTGTTGGAAAATATGTCATAGCTAGAGAATTTCTTACATAAGTTCTTTAAATTGTAGATCATAGATTTGATCATTTGAATGGGTAATTGAACTCCAAAGGAGAAATTAAATACATATTCGGACTCGTAAAAGAGCGGTAATCAACAACAACAATAACATATCCAGTACAATTTCACTCGTGGAGTCTGGAGAGGATAAAGGGTACGCAAATCTTATCATGTCACTCATATGTACCTCTTTAAGAGTAAATATATATAGTGAGGTTATTCAATTCTTTTGATATTGTTCTATTCTCATTTATATAGTGGATTACTGATCATCCTCACTTGCATGTGGATATAGGTCAACTAATGTAACCATATTAAATTTTTGGGTTTCCTTTAATATTTGTTGTCTTTAATTTCATCCTATTCTTATAAAATTTGTTTCGCTAGCGTCCCACATTACACCTGATTATTTCAATCCTAACACAAAGTTCTCATAATACCATCTCATATTTAGTAAAAATAAAGCAGTATAAAGGAGATAAAATACATATATGTGTTACTTAAAATTAACACCAATGATCTTGTAAATAATGTTTTGTATTATAAATTATATTGGCATGTTATGTTTGGGAGAAAATAGAAGATGAAAATAATACAATGGGTACATTGTTGAGATACTTAAGACATATACCCTAAAATGAATCCTACTACTATGTGATTTTATCATACTATTTGAGGTGATATGCTAAGATGTTTGTGCTTTTTAAGAAACCCCTCTATAGTATACTAATGCAGTATCTTAAGAATTAACTCGTAATTTTGAAGGTAGTGTGATAAGACTTCTGCACTTGTATATAAGAGACTTCACTATTATGACACTGTATCTTAAGAATTGACAATCCAGCTGACGATTCACCGTATTCTTGACAATAATTTGTACCAAAGAAAAGTTTTTGCTTAATTATGAAGTGCTAGTTAGTAACATTGTTGAAAAGCTAATTAAACGTCTACCCTAAAATGCTTCCCCTACAAAATTATTATGTGGTTTTATCATTGTTGTTGGATGGGAATAAGATAAAGATGTTTGTGCCTTTAAAGAGGCCCCGTTATACTAAAATGCTTCTAGCACAAAATTACTATGTGGTTTTATCGCTGTTGTTGGAGAGGTGATATGATAAGATGTTCACGCATTTGAAGAGGTCCCCTTTATATTGATACAATATCTTAAGAATTGACTTTTCAACCGGTGATTCGCCATATTCATGACAATAATTTGTACCAAATGAAAGTTTTTTGCTTAATTATGAAGTGTGTGTTAGTAACATTATATTTTTGAGAAGCTAAAACGTCTACCCTAAAATGCTTCCACCACAAAATTATTATGTGGTTTTATCATTGTTGTTGGAGATAATGTGATAGGGCTTTCACGCTTTTTAAGAGGTTCTGTCATACTGACACAATTATCTTAAGCATAATTTTAAAGGTAGTGTGATTATTAAACGTTTTCGCCTGTAAGAGACTCCATTATTATGACACAATGTCTTAAGAATTGACAGTTCAACCGACGATCCACCTCCACCATATTCTTGTCAATAATTTGTACCAAATGATAGTTTTTGCTTAATTATGAAGCGCTAGTTAGTAAAATTGTTCAGAATTTAAAGGTAGCATGACAAGACTTTCGTGTATAAAATTATAAAAAACTTTACTATTATGACACTGTATTTTAAGAATCGACAGCTCACGAGTCACCATTCTTGACAATAATTTGTTCCAAATGAAAGCTTGCTCAATTTCAAAGGTCTATTTTTCTTTTAGCTAGGGATTTCATTTTTTATTTAGGAAAAGAGGCATTATCTATTCTTGTGTATAGATGTAAAAGGGAGAATGATGAGCTAGCCACATATGTTAGTTCAACAAAAAATCAGAAAAAATAAAAAAAAATAAAGAAGAAAGAAGGTGTTTCATGTTGTATTAATCTTGCAGATAATATTGTTTCTAGTGGAAATTAATTATCACATATTATTTCAAGAATTGATTCGTAAATTTAAAGGTAGTGCGATAAGACTTTTGCATTTTTAAAGATAGTGTGATAAGGCTTTCACGTTCTTAAAGATATGTAATTTAACGATAGTGTTATAAGATTTTTGTGCTTTTAAAAAGACCCCACTATTATTATGATTTAAATATTTTAAGAATTGACTTGGATGTAAAAGAGAGTGATGAGAGGATTTTACATGTGTTGTTCAACAACAAAAAAAAAAACTAGAAAAAGAAGAAGAGGCACAATATGATGTAAATTAAAATATTAGAGAATTGTAATAATAATGCTTAGTGAAGATGTCTCTATCTTGGTATCTGCTTCCCACAATGGCAAGTTGGGAGATGAAATCTCCAACTTTATTCTTGATTGGACTTTCCATTTATAGAATGGTCCTTCATTTTTTATCTAAAATTCTTAGAGATTCAATCTAAAATTCTTATCACGAGATTAATAGAGTGGTCAAAACTCAAATGAGTTTTCCTCCTCTATATTCATTCTACTAAGAAAAAGTATAATAAATACATTGCTATTGTTTACTTTCGATATTAAGTAGCAATTTCTTTCATAAGTTAATAAAAACATGCTCAAATCGCACTAAAATATATTATAACTATTAAAAAATAATTTAACTACTCACCCAATAATATTTCACTAGCCAAAAATAATAATAATAATAATAATAATAATAATAATAATAATGTGGGAGAAATTAAAATTGTATCATCAAAATACATATAATAAAACTAAAATTAATTGAGAAAAGATAAAGGAATAAGGGGGATCAAAAGGGTGATTGAAATTTGAAATTCCGCTATTTTTAATTGGTAGTTTCAAATTCAAATCCGAGAATGAAAAAAATCCAGTTGAAAGCTACATCTTTAAATATGAGTTACGCAATGCGCGAGTCTAAATTTAAGCAATGTTATTTTCATTAAATAAAATTGGTATTCAAGAATAAGAACTTCAACAATAAGTTCAAAACAACTTATGAACAACAAAATGAAGTTCAAACTATTTCTGAAAAATAGTAAATCAAACTTAGAAAGAGATGAAGATAGAAAAATCAAGTCCACTGATCAAATTCACAATGTGTCCTTAAAGAAATTATTTTTCTCAAATACCCGAGGTTATAGAATATATGCTCCCAGGATAAAATGATTTACTTCAGCCAAATCGTGACCTCAAATTCATTGAACTTTAAACGCACTTAACGGTAGCAAATTACACTAGAGTTTTTTTGCAAGAAAGAAGAGTTTTTAACTTCAAAATTTCGTACTAATATCTGAGGAAAAATCAGATATTTATAGCCAAAAGGAGTTGCTTCAGAAAAGAAGCAATGGTTTTTCAAGAGTTGCACTGTTTCGGATCGATGAACCTATTTACAAATCAATTTGCATCCGCAAATGGCCATTTGCGGCTGCAGATCAGATCTCCGTCAAAACAGAATGTTGAGAGGCGACCTGCGTCCGCAAATGACCATATGCGGACGCAAATCCTCTCATCGTTACTCAAACACTGAAGGATCACGTCCCTTCAATGTGTATTGGACATGCGTCCGTAAATGGAAAAAATATTTTAAATTAGAAATTTGGATTAGATAGTCATTAACAATTAAGTTTCAAATGAATTTTGTCCAAAAAGATAGTCTCTCTCGATCATTTGAGTGACGCCGACGCCGCGAGACTTGTCTTCTTCTTACCTCACTAACAACATGGAGTAGTGCTTCTATACTTAAGCACAAGAAAAGTCCTTTCTCCCACTAATATGGGAGAAACATTTCTTTTACAAAGTGAAAGCACAATTCACTTTTTTCCTCCGTTTGTTTTCCTTCCATTTTCCATTCACATTTCAACATAGAACTCAACAAGTGAGTCATGCAATACGAACCTCTTTCTTTCCTTTTTTCTTTTGTCTTTTTTTACTGAATATCGGATTAAAAGGACAGCCTGGTATATTAATGCTCCCGCTATGCACGGAGTCCGAAAATGGATCGGACCACAAGAGTCTATTGTATGCAACCTTACTTTGCATGTCCACCAAATACTGTTTCTACGACTGAACTCGTGACCTCTTGGTCATATGACATCAGCTTTATTAGTTATTCCAATCAGGGGCGGATCTATTAAGGCCCGTGAGGGTGCCATGCCACCCGCAAACTTCGACGAAAACTCTCTCTATATATAGGTATAAATATACAGAATATATATAAATAATAAACTTGCCACCCAGAGAACCAAAGTGGTCTGTGGTGCCAGTGGCAGAGGGCCCCTTATTCTGCACAAGGGGCGCAGGTTCGAAACCCATTGGCAACTTAAGTTGTTTGTTTTATAAGTTTAATTCGGTATTGTTCCTTCTTTCACTTTTCTTTTATTTTTTATTCTTATTAATTAGTATTTGTTTGATATAAAATAAACAAGTTTCTCTTATTAATGCTTACTATCAAATGCATATACCAGTTCTGATCCACTAATCGGACAATGTTGATTCCATAACTAGTACATCATGCAACAATGTTTCAGAGAACCATACTTACTATTGATTTTTTTCTTTAGGAAATTCAGAGTATATGCACTGGTCAAGCCAGTCAACTTCAATTCTATTCCCCAACGATCAAGTGTTTAAGTTTTAAAAACAAGAGGAAGAAAAATATTAAAAAAAAATGGAATAAACATCAGTAAAAGACATACCTCAAACTTTTAACCTTGTTCAATCTGTGAAGGACGAAGCATTAAAAAAAAGAAAAAAATGTTAGAGTAGACAGTAGAAAAAGAATCGTAAGTTTTGTTGATCTTCTTGCTTCTTCTCTCGTTCTCCGCTTTGCGGAATTTCTTTGTCAGTCGCCGTCACAGCCTCATCACTCTGTTGCTTTCTCAATGTCCACAACCCTTTGTAACTTTGAAAGATTTTTTTGTTTTCTCTTTTAGAATAAGTAAAAAGTTGAAGCAGCCAAAATCTAAGGGGGTTCAAATTGAAAGAAGTAAATACATGAACTGGTCGAATAAGGTTCAATATTTATTACATATACATAAAAAAATAATTTTAATCATATATAAATAGTATAGTTTTTTACCGAAGGGAGTTCGAATGAACCCCTTGGCCATAAGTTGACTCGCATCTAGGATTTGGAGTCTTCGATTAATTTAATTGATAAGTATAGTCTATTTGACACCCGGAGACTCCAAATCCTGGATTAACCTCTGATTCCAATGTGCCCTTCTTACCTAGTATTAGAGTGAGACCAAAATAATAATAAGGAAAAACCTATTTTCACATACTAAAGAAAAGCACAGGTTGGTACCTCCTAAAAAAAAGAACCATATGGTGTAATTATTTTTCAAAAAGTTGTTTACTCGAACACTAGTTTTTTGGACTCTGTGTTTTGTCGTTTTTTTACCGACTAAAACTATTCAACACACATTACTTAGGAATGTTAACGGTTTTAGTTAGACTGCTAAATATGTTTAGTGTATAACTACTATATAAAAAAGATATAATTATTATATATATATATGTTGATTATATACAAGTTATAATGTAATTGCACAACAATAACATATCTAGTGTAATCCTACAAATGAAGTCTGAAAAGGATAGAGTATATGTTAACCACTTTAGCCGTACTTCGTAAAGAGACAGGTAGTTTCCGAAAGACTCTTTGACTCTAATAAAAGTGAGCAGGGGCGGATCTACATGGAGCTGAGGGGGTATCCGAACCCCCCTCGTCGAAAAATTACACTGTATGTATAGGGTCAAAGTTTTATTTTAGGTATATATATTAAAGGGTGAACTGCTAAGGGAATTTTTTTTTAAGCTTCACGGGATACATTTGTACTCTAATCAATAATCAATTTGATGTAATTAAATTTGTACTTTAATTAAAACCTCTTTTTCTGCTATTAAAAAAGAGTAGTTCTTCATTAAAACCTTGCTATATAGTATCTGAAAAGGAGTTCAAACAAATCAATTTATTTTATGCATTTTTATTTTGCATGTAGTTATAATTTAGGGGGTGTTTGCACTTTGCTGTGAAATTTTTTCAACTTATTTTCACACGTTTGGCCATAAAATTTAGGCATTCAATTTGAAATCGAATTTCGGAATTTACAGGAATTCGAAAAACACATAAAAGTTGTTTTCACTTTTTTTACTCCAAATTGCTCACAAAAATTTAAAAACAACTTCAATCGGCAATCATAACCAACCACAACTCCAATTTCAAATATCATTTTTCACTTGTTGATGATTCCCACCAAGAATTTGATCGCTATGGGTTTCTTGGTATAGACCTCGGAATGGTTGGGCATAGGTCCGCGGACATAAATTGTGCCCCCGCCGTCTTTCTTTGATTGTCTTGGTCAGAAAATTAAAAACAAAAATTATTTTTTCAAATACTCACAATTTTCATGGCCAAACGTCCATAATGCTCTAACTTTATGGCGACACAACAACAATTCCTATAATTACTTTGCCATGATCATGAAGATGAATTGAAGGGTAAAAAAAAAACTTAAACATAAATGTTGGTTTGAGAGGGACTAAGGGTCGTTTGGTTGCTGGTTAGGAAGGAGTATATAAACTCACTCATATCTGATTCGACCCGCTCATGTGTCAGCACTATTAGAGTGCTTACTTTTTTTTCCGAAATTCCTTAATGAAAATTTTGACTCTGCCAACAAATGAAAATAGTTATAAAAATATGACAAAAAATGAAAATATATCAATTAATAAGGAAAGCAGTACATAGATTATATTGTAATCAATTGTACTAATTAAAATTTATCAAAAAAAAAAAACAACTAAAAAATCCCAATTATTTACATTCTTTACAAAAGTTCATGAACACCGAAAAGGTAATATATATACTTATCGATTTTTAATTAGAGGTCTCATGTTTGAGAGTTATCTTTAGTTGAAAATGCTTTTATCTTCAAATATGAAGTTTTCTGACACAAAATTTTGTACCTTGTAAATCTAGGCAATGTTTTATAAAGTAAAATTCACAAATAACCATTTTTCTGTCTTTGTAATTAAAAAATCGCTAACTGTCATAAATTTTCAAATTCTATGGATGAAAACTTTAGGATATTATCGTGGAGTTTCATCTATAAAAGTTGAAACTCCATAATAATGATATTTTTTTTAAAAAAGGCCAAAAGTGTGAGTGCGATCCAAATCAAAAGCTCTTCAATCCTAACACAAAGTTCTCATAATACCATCTCATAATTAGTAAAAATGAAGCAATATAAAGGAGATAAGATACATATATGTGTTACTTAAAATTAACACCAATGATCTTTTAAATAATGTTTTGTATTATAAATTATATTGGCATGTTATATTTGGGAGAAAATAAATGATGAAAACATAATACAATGGGTACATTGTTGAGATACTTAGACATATATCCCTAAAATGAATCCTACTACTATGTGATTTTATCATACTGTTTGAGGTGAAATGCTAAGATGTTTGTGCTTTTTAAGAGGCCCCTCTATAGTATATTAATACAGTATCTTAAGAATTAACTCGTAATTTCAAAGGTAGTGTGATAAGGCTTCTGCACTTGTATATAAGAAACTTCACTATTATGACATTGTATCTTAAGAATTGACAATCCAGCTGACGATTCACCATATTCTTGACAATAATTTGTACCAAATAAAAGTTTTTGCTTAATTATGAAGTGCTAGTTAGTAACATTGTTGAAAAGCTAATTAAACGTCTACCCTAAAATGCTTCCCCTACAAAATTATTATGTGGTTTTATCATTGTTGTTGGATGGGAATATGATAAAGATGTTTGTGCCTTGAAAGAGGCCCCGTTATACTAAAATGCTTCTAGCACAAAATTACTATGTGGTTTTATCGCTGTTGTTGGAGAGGTGATATGATAAGATGTTCGCGCATTTGAAGAGGTCCCCTTTATATTGATACAATATCTTAAGAATTGACAGTTCAACCGGCGATTCATCATATTCTTGACAATAATTTGTACCAAATAAGGCTTCAACGTTCTTAAAGATATGTAATTTAACGATAGTGTTATAAGATTTTTGCGCTTTTAAAAAGACCCCACTATTATTATGATTTAAATATTTTAAGAATTGACTTGGATGTAAAAGAGAGTGATGAGGGGATTTTACATGTGTTGTTCAATAAAAAAAAACTAGAAAAAGAAGAAGAGGCACAATATGATGTAAATTAAAATATTAGAGAATTGTAATAATAATGCTTAGTGAAGATGTCTCTATCTGGTATCTGCTTCCCACAATGGCAAGTTGGGAGATGAAATCTCCAACTTTATTCTTGATTGGACTTTCCATTTGTAGAATGGTCCTTCACTTTCTATTCTCATAATATAAAACTTAATTTCTAACTTAAAGTTATTGTAGAAAATTGTTTAGATATAGAATTATTATAGGCTTAATACATTCACAGTTGTTTAAATTTGGTAGTAAATTTCATTTGGATTCTCGAATTGCGATTTGTTCCAATTGATCACTTAAATACATGATAAATGTTTCTATTATACACGATATCTTAATTGGTTCAACTGTGTTAAAGTTTACTAATTATTAGTGTAGAAATCTTATTTGATCTATATACTTGTGTTTTCGCTACTGCTCACGCTATCAATCACCAGTCCGACATAGTACTATCTCTCAATTCAATCGAAATTTTGCTGGTATTTAAATTAAGATAAATAGAATCTCCGCCATATTCAAATCCTGAATCCACCTCTAAACAGACCCTCCAACCCCCACCAAAAAAAAACCTCTTTACCTCACGAGGGATTCATTCACAGGTTGGTCCCTTGTAGTAAACACTACTCCAAATACTCAACAACAGATAAATTAATTGTATTAATAAATCGAAATAGGGAATTACGATAACAAATACTATTGATAGAAAGGGTAGAACTATCTATGGGTTAGATAGAGAGGGGATGAGAAGTCATAGAAGAATTCGAGGTGAGAAGCATAGATTTTGCCTTAAAGCACAATACACAATACACAATACGCATAAGATTTCAAAAACGTAGATAACCCCTCTTTAATCTCTACTCAACCTGGATCCCAAGCAAATCCATTATTGGACTGACTAATTCTTGAACCTCTTCGTGGTTTAGCCTCAGGCCCAAAAACTTTGCTATCCACTTTCACAACAATACTCCTCCAAAAACCATATACTATAAAAAAAAAAAAAAAATTCAAAAAGTTGTTTTGCTAATAGATTTTTGGACTATTTCTCTCCTTGTCTTCTTTTTACCGACTAAAAATACTAACTAGTGATCAGTCATAGCATCTCAATATCTAAGTGGGCTCTTTAATTTACAAAAGTTCAAGAAAGAGACATGTAGTTTTTTCATGCATAATGTTTATCATTTCGAGGGCCACTTTTTTGAGAAAATTTAACTCGAAGGTACCTTTCAAATCTTGAATTAAAAATAAGTGATCTTTATCAGGTCAATAAAGATTGAGTGGTTAGATAGGACCAGTATTTTAAAAGGCAGTTTTGAGGCTCATTTTGGAGCAGGGTATTGGCAAAATACCTCGAGACATAGGTGTGAGACTTAAGTCCTATAAGGCTTACACCTTAAGCACCTGACTGTACGCTTTAAGCACGCCTAACGCCCAACGCTCAGGACTCACCTAACAAATCTTAAGAAAATTATGTGTCGAATTCCTTAATTGACATTGTTGACCCTTATAATTCTCTAATAAGTAAATGATGCTTAATAGTTTTTTCATCTATAGAAATTAGAAGATTGAAAATAACTCAAATAACAATTCATTGTATTGCATATTTATTATTTGAAAGCACAATGAGGGTGAATATCATTTAACATTTCTTTTAAAAATACTTAATTAGTCGTTTTTTACATCTTCATTTATCAATATTGATTTTCATACTATTTCCTTACGTCTCAAAATAATCGCTATTTGAAAGTAAATTATTGTATTTTATTATCTCAAAATTACTATGATATTACTAGTAAAGTTTATTGATTATTTTATTTCAGGTATGTAAATTGCATAGTACATCATAATATATTTTACAAAAATGTGATTCTTTTATTATTTGAAAGTTAAGATGTTAGAGTTGGTTTGCATCTTATAGCAGCTATTATAGCATTTCTTTATTTATACTTATAAAATTATACTAGAAGTTTTATTTTCTATGAGATTGTTTGATCATATGTTTAATTATTTTAATTATTAATTTATTATTTATAATTTTTGCTTTATAACACTATTTTACTATATTATAAATTAAAAATTTTAAGATCCATAGGGCTTACGCCCCATCGCCTCGAGGCTTACGCCTTACCCCGTGATAAGTAAAATGCTACATATCACGCCCCAGCCTTTTAAAACACTGCATAGGACATGCTGTATTTTCAATTTATCTAGGATATAAGTTTAGATAGAGAGATTGTGGAGAACAGATTAGAGGAAAAGGTTAGTAGGTAGTCGAGTCGTGTCTTCTTGTGTTCTAGTAATATTAGTATAATTTTGTAGTTTCTTGCCCTTTCATTCTATTAACAATGATTGTTTTTTACTTCGATTATCGTGTTGTTTTGTTGTTGTTACCGTTCTTTTTTTTGAATGCTATGTAATGTTTTCATTATCATTTGCTATGTCTGCTTTGTGTTTATGTGAGCTACTTGAATCAAGGGTCTTTTGAAAATAGTCTTTCTATCTCCACGAGGTATGGATAAGGTCTACATACATCCTACCTTCATCAGATTCCACCTGATAAAATTACACTGAATCCGAATTTAGTCAAATCCTGAAACGTTATTGTTGTTGGTTCTGATTATAACTATTAAAAACTTGAAAGTAAAGATCAAAATTTCAAAAATTCCTACTTTTAAATTTCAAAATTATTAATTTCTCCTCCTCTTACACTAAACGAATTTAGTTGAATCCGGGAATGACATTGCTGTTGGTTCTGATTATAACTATTAACAACTTTTTCCTCTTACTCTTTAATATCATCGTAATTTTTTTGCTATCACACTAGATCATATATAACATAGTTGTATATTAGATTCCCCTACTATGTTCCCTAAGTTAAGTAATTCTCTTGAGCCACCCACCATATACATTTATATGTTGTTGTGGGCTAAACTAGAAAAGACTATTTCAATGATGGCCCTCCATGGATTCTTCACCTATATAAGCCACAGCTAAAGTTGCAAAAATAAGAGCTTAAATACCACTTGCAAATAATCCAAAGAGCATGAAAGGTATAGGAACTATAAAGGTACTAAAGAAACAAGAACAACTAAATCATCAGCTAAGATATTTTCGAAAAGTCGAAAACAAAGCGATAAAGGTTCAGTGAAGTTTTCTAAGATGTTAATGTGTAAAAGGATTTGGGTTGGTTGAATATATTGTCCGAAATAACCTAACCCCTTTTTTCGTAAGACTGCATAGATATATGCCATTGATGTGAGTAAAGCCAAAGCAACGACATTATTACATCATTCCCCACCAAAGATTTTCCCATACCAAAGGCTCGAAATCAAAACCTCTGATTAAAGGAGTAGCAACCCCATCCACGGCACAACATCTTTGGGGTGACAAAAGCAGATCATACTTACTTATCATTGTTTGCTGACATTAGAAATGGGTAAATGACACCAACATAACTACTTATCGGTACCTGCATTGGAACCCAACTAATTCGAATTCACACCACGTAGGGCCCATTCAGGAGAAGCGCTCCCAACAAGGATTTTTCCATACCCAGAGCTTGAAATCGAGACCTTTGATTAAGGAAAAAGCAGTCCAATCCGTTGCATCACATCCTTTGGCGTTGACAGAAACAGATCATTACTTCTTTACCATTGCATGCAGATATTAGAAATGGGTAAATGACACCAACAAAAACAGGAAAGTTTCTTTATCTGAGTGCAGACAAGATGTACATTCATCTGGAGAATCATATGAAAGTGAAAACTTGAGTCACATACATCATTTAACACCTCTACAATGTTTTCCTCTATGCAAAGGAAAAGTGAATTCACTTAGTACAGTAAGAACTCATGTCATTGCCAAGAAGTCGAGTGAGAATTTCCTCACAACTAGGTCTTTCGTTTGGCTCTGCCCAGCAATCTGCAAAAATAAGTTTATGACCAAACTCATCACAAATAGAAAAACCATATAAAACATATTTATACAATTAGGTCACTTAGGTAGATGTAGGCCGAAGAAGTATTGGAGAGAGGTGATTAGACAAGACATGAAACACCTGGAACAATTACCAAGGACATAACCTTAGAATCTAGATAGATGGATATGAAGGTCGAGAGTTGGGGTAGAAGGTTAGTAGGTAGTTGAGTATTGTCTAGTTTCCCTTATCAGTATTATTATTATTAAGAAAAAGGGGCAAATATACCTCTCAACATTGCGATTTAGAGTGGATTACCCCTTATTAAAAAAGTGGTGCATATATATCCCGTCGTTTAACAAATGGTGCATACTCACCCTTTTCGTTAACCCATCTATATTTTTTTGATGACAAAAAATACAGGTGAGGACAAATATGCACCTTTTGTTTAACGGCAAGGGGTTCTATGCACTACTTTTTTTACCAAGGGGTATATCCGCTCTAAATCGCAAAGTTGAGGGGCATATTTGCACCTTCTCCCTTATTATTGTCTCTCCTATTATCTTATTCTTCGACTTCTATTATTACGTGTTGTTTCATCGGTTTTGGTTATCATATTATTTGATATTGTTACTGTTCTTTTCCCCATTACTTGAGCCAAGAGTCTATCGGAAACCACCTCTCTGCCTTTACAAAGTAGGTAGGGATAAGGTCTGCGTACACACTATCCTCCCCAGACCCCACTTGTGGAATTACACTGAGATATTGCTAATGCTGTAGTAATAATCAGGTCACTTGTAAGATAATTATAAGCTATGTTGTTTAGGGACTTCAAAAATGTTGACGGGTGTAGAAACATCTTTGGAGAGTCCGAGCAACACATATTATAAGTAAGCTCTATGATAAACATGAATTGATAACCTGATAAATGTGGTAACTAACCTTTTACCACAGGCTAAACTATATTGATAGTGTAAAAAGAAATTTCATTGTGCATACAACTAATATCCAAGTGTGATTACCTGCTATTAGACTGCCGAGAGGTCCTTCAGGTAACTCTAACCTTGATCCTTGATTGGCAACAGCATAAACCACCTAAAAATAAGCACCATGCATTACTAGATGCAGCCATGTAGAAATGTCAATTTTCTAGAGCTAATTAACCTGTATCAAGTTACAAGGTCGACATACCCGTTCGGGTGGTACACCTTCCCATGGCCTGCGTAGGGTGTAAAGCTCCCACATTATCACGCCAAAGCCAAAAATGTCACATTTTTCTGTGAAAGGTTCATTACGAATGAGTTCTGGAGCCATCCATTCAGGAGTGCCAGCGGACGTCGAGTCTCTCATAGATGCATCTGTCGTTATTCTTGAGAGGCCAAAATCACAAATTTTGACAGTCCAGCGCTTATTCACAAGGCAGTTTGCACTTTTTAAATCACGATGGACGATCTTCATTCGATGTAAGCACATGAGCCCTCTTTAGCTCCAACAGAAACATGAATCAGTTTTACTTATCATAAATCCTGTCAGGGTATAAATAACATGTCTGCTGAATTTGTTTCAGAGCTTTTAGTAAACCAACCTGCATATATCCCGCATCATATTGAGCCTCTTCTGCCAGCTAAGCCTGTTCTTATGACCACTTACATGGATCAAATGATATAGAGATCCCATCTCCATGTATTCAGTAACCATTGATAAATGTGGGGGCTTTGCACAGGCACCCAGGAACAATATAACTGTGAGGAATGGCATTAGTTCAATCACACTAGCCAATTACAAATATCATATTTCTAGGCAAAACTAGGAGTAAAAATTAAAAACCAACACTTGAAAGAAACAAGAAAAGAGATGTACCATTTGGATGTCGAACTCGGCTGGGAAAAAAATACAAGAAAAGAACACTTCAAGTTAGAACAGTATAAAGCTGAAGGTAACAAAATCAGTAAAGCAGATACAACACCTTAGGATAGAGATCTCATTGCAGAAGTCCTCCATATTTTCAGCAGTAAGATCTTGCTCCAGGAACACCTTAATAGCAACGTCAGTTCCATTCCACTTGCCACGAAACACTTCTCCAAAGAACCCTAGAAATATAACCAGAGTGTTTAGACCGCAAATTCCAATACAGCACAGGGTGGTGGAACCAGATCTTTAATTTTAAAAATTGAAGTCAGCATCATATTCTAAAGGCACCTATTCACATTGATTCTACAGGTCACTGTACAATCAATTCTTTGTTTCAGATGAAGTGAATTAACAAAATGGAAAAAAATACATATCTGGTCTTTTGATCATTGAAGAGACAAGTAAATGACTTTACTTCCTCAACAGGTAATGTACAAAAATTTTCGTATATAGCAACAACATACCCAGCGTAGTCCCACAAAGTGGGGTCTGGGGAGGTACAGTGTACGCAGCCCTTACCTCTAACTCAGAGGTGAGGTAGAGAGGCTGTTTCTGGTAGACCCCCGGCTCAAGACAAAAACAGTCTAAAAAAGACGTAATGGAGTACAAGAGACAATAGATAGTAACAAAAACAACAGATAGTAGCAGAACAGTACTACAGCAAAATAATACTACAATCGAACTACACGAAACAATAGATAGTAACATAAATCAAAGAACAAGAAACTACAAGAGTAGTACTATGACTACTAGTAAGGGCAATAAGAAAATGCACTCCTACATCCTAACCTTCTACCCTAATTCGTGTCCTCCACACCTTCCTATCTAAAGTCATGTCCTTGGTAAGCAGCAACTGCGCCATGTCCATTTTAATCACCTCTCTCCAATACTTCTTTGGTCTATCTCTACCTCTCCTGAATCCATCCATAGCCAACCTCTCACACTTCCGCACTCCGCACTGGGGCATCCGTTCATCTTTCTCATCACATGCCCAAACCATCTCAACCTCGCTACCCACATCTTGTCTTCCACCGAAGTCACTCTCATCTTGTCTCA
This sequence comes from Capsicum rhomboideum, assembly GCA_031232105.1. NCBI lineage: Eukaryota > Viridiplantae > Streptophyta > Magnoliopsida > Solanales > Solanaceae > Capsicum > Capsicum rhomboideum. Next base: position 3,999,467 of record CP124710.1, on the reverse strand, counting down.
GATCTCCTAATTTTTAATCCTATCTCTCCTAGTATACCCACACATCCATCGCAACATCCTCATCTCCACCACTTTCATCTTCTGAATGTGAGAATTCTTGAGTGACCAACACTCCGCCCCATACAACATAGCTGGTCTAACTAGGACCAGTACAAATCCTTCTGGCATCTATCTATATCCATAACTAGTATATCTTTCCACTTCAGTGACATGACATAATTTGCTTCTTATTTGGGTAGGGTGTTAAGATACTGTAAGGACCTCTCCCTAGTACAAGAGGACTGAATAGGACGCAACATCTGGTGTACATTCAATCTGCAAGATCCACGTCCAAGTTTCATAGTTTTTAGTTTGGCATCCCCGTCCCAACAATTTCTTGTTGTCCATGCCATAATCAGTACCAATAAACTCATCACAGACGCTCATGTATGGAAGAACAAAAAGTAATATTAGGGATGGAAGATTTTTGATTACCAAAAAGAAAGGGATGGAAAATTTAGATAGGAATCACAAGATTGTGTTAATTATTAATCAGTTTTGAAGTCGAAATGACTGAATATTTTTAAGAAGGTTTTAATGGAAAACACATAATGGGTATGTTGTTGTTGTTGTTGTTGTTTTAATGGAAAACAGGATATTAGAGCTGATAGTCACAAGAGACAGACGTTCAAGAACAACATATCCATTTCTGGTGCCACTTTTAGTATGTCAGAACCAACAGAAGAAACTATTTCACCCCCCTATGTCCACATACTTGTGTTCTTTTCTGCCATAGAAGCCACAAAATGTTGTCCTTTTGTACTTGAGATTCGGGAGAAAGAAAAATGAAAAGAGACATTTCAGGTTCAGTACTGAACTCATTTTTCACATAGAGAGGTGCAGAAGCATATTGGAGAAAAATAAAAAGAGACATTTCAGGTTCAGTACTAAACTCATTTTTCGCAAAGAGAGGTTCAGAAGCATATTGGAGAATCCCTAATCAATGTAGCAAAACCCAACAGGACACATCAGCAGACCACTAGAAACCATCTGTGTTCCTAATCTTCAATATGGTCCGCTTTCTTGTCTTCAGCTCTCCAAAGATATTCTAAACTCAATATATACTTAGGGTAAATAGTAATTTAGATGTGATCTCCCTCACTCACTCACTCACACAACACATATGAACCCTTGTTTGCTTAGTTTTACTAGAATAAGGTCCCCAGGTATCCATCCCTCTCTGTAGAATCCTCCGCGGTCTGAAGTGAAGCAGATGAATCCAAGTTTATGTAATGTCATAATTAAAGCAAACAAGAATCAAGATTTCATGAATTATGACGACAAAAAGATGAGCCTGGCTGCCTGGGTCGCTCCTACATTAAAGTTGGCAGAGCTTGATCCACCAGCAATAGCATTCCAATTTACAAAGCGTGAGACCAAGGAGCAAAGGGAGCAGACACAGCTAGCTCATTGCAGCCCTATAAGTGGCACTAAAGAAATATGTAATCGAGGAACTTAACAAACAAACAAAGAAAAGAAGGTGAAAAGTACATCAGAACTACTACAAAAATGTTTAAGAACAATGCTTACCTATCCCAACTCGAGTGCCAACAGTCAACTCTGAGAAGTCTATATTCCATTCTTCAAAAGGTAGAAGAGGCTTATTCTGATACAAATGTGATTCTAGAACCTTGTTCCAGGTTGAGACCAATTCATCATTCTTTCTGTCTGGCCCACTTGTTTCTGGAACCTGCCTCCTCAACTCGTGGGGAGATGAGGGTAATGACATTGCTCTCTGAGAACTCATCTGCTCCCTTGAAAAAGTAAAAGAGTTAGAATGCAGATCCGACATTTCATCATGGTCATCATGGTGAAAATCAGGGACCTAAAAGGGACTCTAGTTAGTCAATGACTGAAACAAGTAGAAATTAAAAAACCAGCAGATTACTGTTAGGCTAAAATCTGCTAGGTGAAGATAGAAGTATTAGTTGACAATCAGACTTCCCGTAGTACCACCAAGGAATTCAGCATATACACCTGATACATGTCCAGCCATCTAGAGAAGGCAATTGAAGATTCAAATAAGATCTTAATATTCATAAATTGATGAGTTTTGGGTTCTAGACTGATTTTGGATGAGAACGCGACAACCTCTTGATTTAAACCTGAATTGGAGGCGAAAGATAATGCTTTTTCATTTATTTACCAAAATTAGAGGCCCCACGAACCGGAGTTAAGAGGAAAATTCCACTAGAAACAAACTTCAATAGTGTTACATAGGGAAAGAGTCTGTGTTCTTAACTGTTAGAGTGGGTAAAAGTCCCACATTGATTGGGGAATGGACTGGTGGTTTGCTTATATGGACTAGGGCAATCCTCCCCTCGTGAGCTAACTTTTGGGGTTGAGTTAGGCCCAGGTGCCATATCTTTACATGGTATCAGAGCATAGGCTCATCCATTTGGTTTTGGCTCGGTTTCGATAGACAAGCTATCGTCTTCGACTAGGGGGACGGAATTTTCAATCGATCCCTTTTAAGTGCTTATTTTGCATCACCGCCACCATAGTAGGAGGCGGATCATCATTTTCGGGTGTACCAGACTTAGCCGGCGACCGGGTGTGAAGAGATTGAATTTCACGCGCCACCTACACTTCTCGCCTTCCCATCACGCGCCGGCGCGTGTAGGCGCGTGCTCTGGTAGAATCGATCGCGGATTGCAGTTACTTTGACGGAAAGTCAGTTCCGGCGTATCCCTGGTGTTGAAATACTGTTTGGATAATTTTTTCGTCACTGCCAGGTTCATTTGCCTGCAGCTTCTGAGATTTTAGATCTGGTTTTTTGATTTGATTTTCTATTTGGTGCGGCTGCTACTGCTGAGTTGTGCTTACTCTCAAATTAATAGTGTTTTGCTGATATATGTTCTTAAGTTCTGGTTCCTTTCTTCTCATCATCCTGCTCTGTTTTTTTATGTCTATTTCGTTGGGTGATTTTGGCTGCTAAATTCTCAAAGAACTGTCCTTTTCGCCTTTCGATATTCGATTGTAGTTGTTGATTTTGGTTGTGTTTGTTGGCTTCTCCTATATTAATATTAGGGTATTTGAGACGGAAATATAACTCAAAGGATTAGGAAGGAGGATATGACTACAAATCAGAAGGGTAAGACAATTTTGGTTTCGACGGATGAGTTTGGAGAGTTCTCTCATTATCGAGAATCTCTTAAAGAATTCAATTCAGTTACTACCCTTCTTGATTCAAGAAAGACATGTCTTGTCTCCTCTTCAAACAACTGGGTGATTGATTCAGGTGTACCAAATCATATGACAGGTAATCCTAATATATTTTCTACTTTTCAATCACACAAAGCACCCCCTCATATAACAGTAGCGGATGGGTCAGCATGTAACATTGTGGGATCTGGGACCGTCAAAGCAACCTCCTCTATTACTCTCTCATCTGTATTAAGTCTACCGAAGTTGGCCTTCAATTTGATTTCTGTGAGTAAACTTACTAGAGATCTCAAGTGTTATATTTCATTCTTTCCCAATCATTGTCTGTTTCATGATCTTGTGACGCATAAGGTTATTGGTAAAGGGTATGTAATTGGTGATCTATATATTCTTGATGAATATGAGCCTCGATTTGTTGTCTGCGCAAGTGTAATGTCACCATTTGAAGCACATTGTCGATTAGGACATCCTTCTTTACCATCGTTAAAGAAGCTTTGTCCCCAATTTCAAAATGTTCCTTCTTTGGATTGTGAATCATGTCAATTTGTAAAACATCATAGGAGTACGTTAGATCCAAGGGTGAATAAACGGGTTGAGGCAGCTTTTGAGCTCATTCATTCTGATGTCTGGGGACCATGTCCTGTCATTTCTAAAATTGGACATAAGTATTTTGTCACTTTCGTGGATGATTTCTCTCGGATGACTTGAATTTATTTTATGAAAAGTCGCTCAGAAGTATTTACTCACTTTTATGCCTTTTGAGCTGAAGGCAAAACTCAATTTAATGCTTCGGTGCGTATTCTAAGGAGTGATAATGCTAAAGAACACATGTCAGAATTGTTTCAGTCATACATGAGACAACACGGTATTCTCCATCAGTCGTCATGTGTTGATACACCTTCTCAAAATGGAGTTGTTGAGAGAAAGAATTGGCATCTAATTGAGACAGCTCGGGCACTTTTGTTCCGAATGAAGGTTCCTAAACAATTTTGGGCTAATGCAGTCTCTACAGCTTGTTTTCTAATTAATCGAATGCCATCTTCTGTTTTGGATGGTAATGTGCCAGTGTTCTTTTTCCAAACAAGTCACTATTTTTGGTGGAACCTAAGGTGTTTGGAAGCATATGCTATGTTCGAGATGTCCGACCATCTGTTACCAAGTTGGATCCCAAAGCATTGAAGTGTGTTTTCTTGGGTTATTCTCGTCTTCAAAAGGGATATCGATGTTATTCTACTGAACTTGGCAAGTATTTGGTGTCAATTGATGTGTTATTTTCAGAAACTACACTATTTTTCTATGCACCTCCTATTTCTACTAGTCAAGAAGAGGAAGATGAGTGGTTAGTCTAATCAGAAGATGTTGTTCCTTTGTCTCCAAGTTCTTTTATTGAGCACCAATCGACTATTGTACTTCCTACATATGTGTCAGCACGACCGCCAATTGTTCAAGTTTACTCGAGGAAGAAAGATTCCAACAATATGTGTCCTACACCAGTTTCATCCAATCCTCTTTCAGGTGATCCTCCTGAAAATCTTAACCTTCCTATTGCTCTTCCCAAAGGTACACATAATTGCAAGTCCACATATTCCATTGCTAATTTTGCTTCCTATGACCACTTATCCTCTACGTCTAGATCTTTGATTGCTTCTCTAGACTCCATCTCTGTACCCAAAATAGTGAAAGAGGCTTTGAATCATCCTGGATGGTCTGATGCAATGCTTGATGAAATACATGCCTTAGAGGAAAAACACACATGGAATTTGGTGGATTTACCCAAAGGTAAGAACGCAGTAGGATGTAAGTGGGTCTTCACAGTTAAAGTTAATCCAGATGGTTCTGTAGCAAGACTTAAGGCTAGACTGGTGGCTAAAGGATATGCTCAGACTTATGGGGTAGATTATTCAAACACCTTCTCTACTGTTGCCAAACTCACTTATGTACGCTTGTTTATATCTCTAGCTGCTTCCGAGAATTGGTCTTTGCATCAGTTGGATATCAAGAATGCGTTTCTTCATGGTGATCTTCATGAGGAAGTGTATATGGAGCAGCCACCTGGTTTTGTTGCTCAGGGGGAGTATGGGAAAGTTTGTCATTTGAAGAAGTCTTTGTATGGCTTGAAGCAGAGTCCACGGGCTTGGTTTGGCAAGTTCAGTGAGTTAGTTCGAGATTTTGGGCTGAAAATGAGTAAATGTGATCACTCAGTCTTCTATCGGCAATCAATAGCTAGTAGTATCCTCCTTGTTGTGTATGTTGATGACATTGTGATCACAGGAAGTGATTATGCGGGAATTTCTTCCCTCTAGTCTACATACTAGGTTCCATACGAAGGACTTGGGTCAGTTGAAATACTTCTTGGGAGTGGAAGTTAATAGAAACAAGAAGGGAATTTTTCTGCCTCAGAGAAAGTATATTCTTGACCTACTTGTAGACACCGAAAAGTTGGCAGCCAAACCTTGCAGTACTCCAACGATTCCCAATGTGCATCTTGTGAATGACGATGGCAATCCTTTTGATGATCCTGAGAGATATAGAAGGTTAGTTGGTAAGCTAAACTACCTTATTGTAACTCGTCCAGATATTGCCTTTGCGGTAAGTGTTCTTAGCTAGTTCATGTCTACACCTACGATCAAACATTGGGAAGCTTTAAAACAAATTCTATGTTACTTGAAAGGAGCTCCTGGACTTGGCATATTATATAGCAATCAAGGTCATACTCATATCGAGTGTTTTGCAGATGTTGACTATGTTGCATCCAAAATTGACAGGAGATCGACTACAGGTTATTGTGTCTTTGTTGGAGGGAACCTAGTTTCATGGAAGAGTAAGAAGCTAAGTGTTGTATCTCGATCTAGTGCAGAATCTGAGTATAGAGCTATGTCACAGTCTACGTGTGAGATTATGTGGATACATCATCCTTTAACAGAAATTGGCCTAAAGCATCATACACCAGCAAAGCTTTGGTGTGATAATCAAGCCGCTCTTCATATTGCCTCAAATTCGGTGTATCATGAACGAACTAAACATATTGAGGTCGACTGTCATTTTATTCGTGAGAAGATTCAGGAAAACCTGATTTCCACAGGCTACGTGAAGACAAGAAAGCAACTAGCTGATTTGTTCACAAAAGCATTGAATGGAATTCGAGTTGATTACCTGTGTAACAAGCTGGGCATGATCAATATCTCTGCTCCAGCTTGAGGGGGAGTGTTACAGAATCACTGCAGATATGTAATCTTGTATATATGGTAGTCTAACAGATTTGTAGGGATTTGGTTATCTAGTTACCATAGTTAGCTTATATTGTTCATGTATTTATAGCATTGTAACGTTTCAGTAATAAACACATGATTATCCATACGTTCTCTTTTAAAATGGTATCAGAGCCAGGTCCATTCCCGTTCGGGCTCCCGGTCCATGCCCCAGTTGGGCCCTGGGCGTGAAGGGGGGTGTTAGAGTGGGTAAAAGTCTAACATTGGTTAGGGAATGGACTAGTGGTTTGCTTATATGGACTTGGGCAATCCTCCCCTCATGAGCTAGCTTTTGGGGTTGAGTTAGGCCCAGGTGCCATATCTTTACATTAACAGAGAGAAACTCTTTTAACACCAAACCTAAATATTCATCCTCCTTCAACTTGTTTGCAACAGTTCTCTTCCCTCAAGTTCACCAGACCACCGACAACCCCTGACATTCCCTCGCCAAAAAAGGCAGAAAGAAAGAAAATACAATATTTGACTATGTAAGTATAACTTTTTTTTGGATAAGGTAAAAAATTTTATTGATACAATATTTGAATATGTAAGTATAACTTTTTTTTGGATAAGGTAAAAAATTTTATTAACAACTTAGGGCAACCCCGAATTTGTAACTATGTAAGTAAAACTATCATGTATGTAAATAAATACAACTGGATTAGAAGTTGCAACTTGTTCCTTCCAACAATTTGATCAACTCTATCGTTTCTCTTTACAAATAAAAGTAACTTTACTTCAGGGATGGCACCAAGCAAGTGAAATTATGTGCAAGGCAAAAACATAGAACTTCCCTTTCTCAAACATCTAGGTCTGAGGAACTCAAATACACCTTTCATCTTACACCAAAAAGCCAAAAAATGCAAGGATCTGTATCTAATTTAATGTACAGGGATTAGGTAACTGTTCCACTCCAGCCTGTTAGCCTAATTATTAATCTGATTTTAATGATGACATATACATAATTTAATTAATACTGCTATTGTAGGTAAAAAGGAAAAGACTCTCAGAAGAAGAAGGAAATAGAGAAGCATCATCGATTGGATTGCAAAAACCATGGAAGAATATCTCTCACCAGTCACTCACGGATAAGAAGAACTGTAGAATTGATTGAAGAAATTGAGGAAAAAAATCTCTCACTTGTTCGCGATGAAACTGCCAGCAGATAGTCAATCGTACAATGCCGTATATGGAAACAAATCAACTAACCTTCAAGCCTTAAATGCAAGCAAGTAAAATCAATGTGAGATTGAAGACTGTCAAGCCACGATCAGAAAGACGCCGTTAAGAAACCACATCAGCAGACTCACATAAACGGAGAAAACCTAGAAGACGGAAACCGGATTCACTCTCAATCAAGATCAAATCAAATCGTCTTGATTGAAAGGATATCCTTTGGGTTACCTTAGAGCAGCCTGTAGAAGATCAAGGAAATGATCTTCAACTCGAGACAAGCAGAAGACTAAGTCGAATGAAGAAACTGCGCAACTTCACTTGAACAAACCCTAGTCACTCTTTTATCTTACAAATGCACTGTAATCTCTTTTATCTGAAGCCAAAGATAAATTCCAGTTTGAGGAACTTTGTACTATTCACAACCGACAACATCACTGTACCAAAGTTACCATCAAGGCTCTAAGGAAACCTTGTAACCAAGGGAACTGGATTAAGTACCATATTGGTGATCCAAACCATTATAAAAACATTCGTGCCTTTACATTTTGTCTTTATTATCTTACCGTATTATATTTGTGTAGTTGCTTTCTAATCCGCAGGACAATCGACTAAGTTTACACTCTAGTCGACCAATAGTACACTAACATTCGAAAAAGTGTACAATTCAACCCCCCCTCTTGAGTACCATAATAAACCTGTACACAAAGTTGAGTTGAAAGTTTCTCTACCGATTAAGTTTTAGTATAAGCTCATACAAAGGCCAACTTCAAACAAGTATATCTCTTAGAATGTGAAGAGTTACGCGGTCCATTACCTATCAAATTAAAGGTCTTTTGAGTCTAGTTTCTGACACATCCCACTGCCCGTCCATCCAACTTCTGAGTAAAAATTTATGATCATTTCACCAAAAGGTAGCAGAGCAGGGGAATTGCGCGACCAGAAGTGCGAACCGCACTTTGGACCACAAAATGGCCCCCGAAACTTTCAGCATTCTGCCTATTTGTGTGACAAAAGTGCCCACAGCACTCCCATTGTGCAGCTACACTTCTGGCACTGCACAATGGCCGATGGCATTTTTAAAACACTTCTCTGAATTTTTCATTCTCATCTATCCTAAGACGATTTTCTCTCCTCTCCTCACCCTCCAACACTAAGGTATATTCCTCCCACGTATTTCAAAGTATTTTTAATCATTCCTAATCATTAATTATGAATTCCTAACAAGACTCTACACCACAATCCTAAGGCTCTCAAGAAAACCCATCTCCAAGGTTCAAGAAAGGTTTTTGTTGTTCTTCTCCTTCCAAGATCGGATTTTTCTTGGGTATTTGGAGAAATTAAGGTATAAAAGGCTAACTCTAAGTGTGGGAGCATCTTTGTTCCTCCTGCAATCTATTTTTCCATGTCTATGAAATTACCTCCATGAACTACTAAATTATGTATGAAAAGCCATGTTTTCTATGAACTTCCATTTGTGATCCAATTAGGGCTATCCTATGAATGCAGTTATGTTCGTCCATATAGATTTAATTCAAACTCATGAACTCCTATGAATTATTCATATATTCTCATATTTATTGATTCCATGAATTTTTATGAAAAGCATGATTTATGAAAAATATGATTTTTCCTTCAAAAAGGATTTTAAATGATTTCTTACAAAAACTTGTTTATAAAAGAAAACACATGATTTTTGAGTCAAGGCTTCACAAATCACAACATGATTTATGAACTACGAATTGAGCTAAGGCTCCTCAACATGATTTAAGAACTATTGACTTGAGCCAAAGCTCCATGACATGATTCCTATATAGCTTATGATTTTGAACCAAGGCTCTATGATCTAATAAGTGAGTAATATTGATAACCGAGTGGGTATGAGTTCAGCTAACGAATGCACAGAAGTATGCGTGCCGGCGTAGGATATGGAAGGATCGGCCAGTAACTTCGAGGGATCGCCTCATATTTCTCGATGTGGACGAATATACATGTTTTCATGCAGCTATTATATACAAACCTAATCAACCCATGCAGCAATCATGGTTAGATGCTTAGCCGATCGGGCATTGATCGAACCCATGTAGATTGTGGTGTATACATGTATTTATGTCAGTTAATTCAATGAATTCCCTTAATGAAAGAAATGAATTACGAAAGACATGCATTTATAACTTCAGACTTTATCTATGATTCCACTTATGTTATGAGTTATGATTATGTACAATCAGTTGTCCTTTTATTCAGTTATGCTTCATGTCTACTCTGCTTTACATACAGTACAATTCCATATGTATTTATGTCCCGTTTGACGGGGGCGCTGCATTTTTAAATTATGCAAACTTAGGTACTCAAGCATACCATCGAGCAACACCTTAGGCTCTCCGCTCTTCACATCCTGCTATTGGTGAGCCCTGCATTGCTTCCTAGGGCTTAGTCTTTACATTCAGCATTTTCAGTATTTGGCTTAAGGTATGTGCCTTGTCCTGGCAGACAGTATTCATTATGTTACAAGCTTCATAGACAGTAAGTTAGTATATTCATTTGAAATGTGTTCCTGTTTTTTACCTTCGTACCGTTTCATAAATTTTCAGACTATTGCTTATGACAAGTATTTATTTCCAAGATCTCTGTCTTCGTGTTCATTGAACTGCTCAAATGCTTTTCTAATCTGCAGGACAGTCGACTAAGTTTACACTCTAGGTAACCAAAAGTACACAAACATTCAAAAAAATGTACAATTCAACCCCCCCCCCCCCCCCCCCAATGGCAAGAGGGAGAATATCACAAGAAGTTTTCTCATGAAGACTAAATATTATCTTGGAATGTAAGGGGGTTAGATGAGGAGAGCAAAAAAGAATTGTGAGAAATCTGATACTTCAATTTGGGGCCGACATTCATGTGTTGGTTGAAACTAAGTTAACTGGGAACGAATCAAACTTCTACCAGCATATCTGGAACAATAGATGGCTGGGAGAAGTTCATAAGGAGGCCATTGGGAGGAGTGGAGGAATAGTAGTGATCTGGGACAAAAGATTATGGAAGGGGGAACTGATAGATAGTGGGAATCAAATGCTCACTTGCAGGTTTGAGGGCTTAGAACAAGATTTGACCTGGTACTTAAGTGCCATCTATGCAGATTGTAAGAGAGTGGAAAGAAGGGAATTGCGGTGGAGCTGGCAACTATTAGAAGTCTGTGTGATGGACCCTGGGTATTATGTTGTGACTTCAACATCACAAAATACCCAGCGGAGAGAACAACTTGCCAAAGAATCAATGGCTCTATGGCTGAATTCTCAGACTGGATCAATGATATGGAGCTAGTTGACCCTCCTTTATTTAGAGGGTCTTACACTTGGAGAAGAAGTGATAATCATGAGAGTGCCTCCAGAATCGACAGGTTCATGTACTCCTCTCAATGGGAGGAACAATTTTTGCACATCAAACAATCACTACTGCCAAATGGGGTCAGATCACAATCCCATTATGTTAACTTGTGGAGATATAGATTTCAAGAAGTCATATTTTAAATTTGAACAATGGCGGACGGGGGTGGAAGGTTTTAGAGACAAAGTAAAGGACTGGTGGGTTTCTTTCAATGTATCTAGCAGTCCAGCTTATATCCTAACATCTAAATTGAAACTCTTAAAAGGGAAATTGAAAGAGTGGGGAAGCGAGCACAGGAACAACTGGAGACAAAGAGGATATCCTGAACCAAATATCTAGATTAGGAACTATCATGGAGCAGAGAGCATTAACTGATGATGAATTACTGCAAAAGGCTCCACTAGCAAGGGAGTTTGAGGAGGTGGTCAAGAACGAGGAGGTGGTCCATGGAGACAGAGGTCTAGAGTCCAATGGTTGGAGAATGGGGACAAGAACACAAAATACTTTCATAGAATGGCCAAAGCACATAAGAGATTTAATATCATTGACAAAATTGAAGAGGAGGGGACTACTATTACTAATCCAGATGCTATCAAAATGACAATTCAAGAGCTCTATCAGAATCTGTATAAAGAGACAAAGACATAGAGACCTGATCTCAACCTACAAGATTTCACAAGCATGAACCTGGAGGAACAAATCTGGATGCAGAGACAGTTTGAGGAAGAAGAAGTTTTCCAGGGTATTAGGCACTGCGCTAGTGACAAGGCACCAGGGCCTAATGGGTTTCCAATGAGCTTCTACAAGGAATTTTGGGATGTTCTGAAAGTAGATATCATGAAGACTATGCATCACTTCCATGAGTTCCAAGTTTTTGAGAAAAGTATCAATGCCACTTATGTGGCACTTATCCCAAAGGAAAATGGAGTTACATCACTGAGGGACTTCAGACCAATAAGTCTAATCAGTGGGTTATACAAAATTATAGTTGAGGTACTAGCTGAAAGGCTCAAACAGGTGGTGAACAAGTTGGTAAACAAACATCAAATGGCATTTATCAAAGGTAGGCAGATCATGGATACTGCCTTAATAGCCAGTGAATGTGTGGACACCAGGATGAGAGGAGAGGCTGCAGGCATAATGTGCAAGCTTGATCTGAAAAAGGCATATGACCATGTGAATTGGGAGTTTCTACTTAGCATCTTAAGACAAATGAGATTTGGAGATAAATGGCTAAAATGGATAGAATTTTGTATTAAAACTGGTGAATGGAGAACCAGTGGGGATTTTTCCTTCTGAAAGGGGCTTAAGGCAGGGAGACCCCCTCTCCCCATTCTTATTCACAATAGTCATGGAAGGACTGAACAACATGCTGAGGGTGGCTACTCAGAATGGATGGATAAGGAGATTTGAAGTCAGCAACAGACCAGGGGTGAGTATGGAGATTTGCCAATTGCTTTATACTGATGACACTGTGATATTTTGTGAGGCAAGAGAAGAGCAGATCAGATTTATCAGAGTAATTTTGTGGATTCTGGAAGCTGTTTCTAGTCTCAGAGTCAATTGGAGAAAGAGTAGTTTATTCCCCATTAAAGAAGTAGCACAGATGCAAAGACTTGCCAACATCTTAGAGTGCAGGATTAACAAACTCCCGACAACCTACTTGGGAATGCCTTTAGGTAGCAAACACAAAAGAACTGAGGATATGGGATGATATAATTCAGAGGGCAGAAAAGAAATTAGCCATAAGTCTCAATATTTGTCACTTGGAGGTAGACATACTTTAATAAATGCAGTGCTGGACTCACTCCCCACTTATGTTATGTCTTTATTTCCCTTACCTGTAAAGGTAAGGAAGAAGTTAGACAAGCTCAGAAGAGAATTCCTGTGGTTTGGAAACAAGGAAGGGAAAGGGTACTACTTGGTAAACTGGAAAACAGTACAATTACCAAAACGCTCAGGTGGTGTTGGAATTAAGAATTTGAGAATCCACAATGAGTGTCTCTTGATGAAATGGTTGTGGAGATATGGGGAGAAGGATCAGGTTCTCTGGAAAGCAGTTATACAACATAAATATGGTCAAGACTCTCAATGGTCCACAAAAGAAGTCACTAATCCCTATGGAGTTTCTGCTCGGAGATCAATAAGGTCCCTCTGGACTAAAATTGCAGGAAACATCAAACTCAAAATAGGAAATGGAGCTAAAATCCTATTTTGGAAAGATGTTTGGGCTGGACAGGAGACCTTAATGCACATTTTTCCTGACTTGTTTTCTTTTTGCAGCACTACTGAAGTCAGTTTGGCAGAAAGTTGGTCAAATGGTTGGGATATATCTTTCAGAAGGATTCTAAATGATTGGGAAATAGATAGGGTGGCACAATTGTTACAGTCACTCAACGAATTTAAAGGTTTTGAGGCGAGGACAGACACAATCTCATGGAAACTATTAGAATATGAGTAGGAATAGGATTAGTATATAGAATCCTAGTCGGAAAAAGATTGTAATATAGTGTCTTAGTTGAAAAAAGAGTCTACTGTAGTGTCTATAAATAGGGTCTCAATGTAATGATTTAGATACACAATAATTTAATAATATTCTTCTTTTATATTTTTCACATGGTATCAGAGCCTCTAAGATCTTGGTAGAGAATCAAAGAGCTTTTGTTGCCGGCAGGCGGCTATAACCCATATATGTCGCCCGTCTGGCCAATGATCATGTTAGCAAAAGATTGCGCCACCGTGCTTCTTTCCGGTGACTATTTTCTCATATCTAATTTGCGTAGGACCGTGCATCTTTTCGGTGACTACTTTCTCATATCTGATTTGTGTAGCACTGTGCATCTCTCCGGACTACTTCTCATATCTAATTTGCATAGTACCGTGCATCTTTCCAGACTACTTTCTCATATCTGAGTTGTATAGCACAGTGCGTCTTTCGGTGACTCCTCAAATCTGATTTGCGTAGGGTCATGCCATCATTCCGACCCTACCCATATAATTTTATGGTCTAATACAATCTCCTCGAGCCTAAGAAAGTTCAACAATTTCTCTTATCCAGTAGGGTCGTGCCATCATTCCGACCCTACCTATATAATTTTTTCTCAGAATTTGACCACTTTGCAGCCGTCAAATCTAATAATCCAGCGCGTGAGCATGTTCCGACCAGTTTTTCGGTGACTTTATTGTTCAAGATCTACTCATCTCTTGATTTCGAGATGACCCATATATTTTGTACCAGTTTCCGGCAATTTTCCAGCAACAGATAGACTTTCCTGCGACGTTTACTACTTTTCCGACCACTTTTTCAGTTTGTTCCTTTTTAACTGAGGTCTCCCAGACGTCCAGAGCAGTCCTTACCAGTTTTCTTGCAGATATCTTCACCAAGTCCCTCACTGATCCTCGTATTAATTACATCCATAACAAGCTTGGTACATATGCCTTGAATGCACCAGCTTGAGGGGGAGTATTAGAATATGAGTAGGAATAGAAATAGTATATAGAATCCTAGTCGGAAAAGGATTGTAATATAGTGTCCTAGTTGGAAAAGGAGTTTAATGTAGTGTCTATAAATAGGGTCTCAATGTAATAATTTAGATACACAACAATTCAATAATATTCTTCTTTTATATTTTCACAGAAACACTCAGAGGATGGAAGATTCACAGTCAACAGGCTCTATAAGAAGGAATTGAGTATCACAACCAATTGTCCAAAGAATGCATTTAGGGGTGGTGCATGTTTCTTACTCTATACAACTTAAAATGATCAACTTTATCAAAATAAAGCTGATATATGAACTTAGAACCAACAAAGTAGTACAACTATTAAAAGTTTGGGATCAAGTTATTGTTAGACTTGAGAAAAGACCTATCTACAGTGAACACTAGGGGTGTGCTTTGTATGTAGGAAATTTTCAATTTCCCCACGTTTGGTTGGTCAAAATGTTTTGGAGAACAACTTTCTTCTCTGTGGAACTAGGGAAAACAAAGTCTCATAAATGACATTCCATGTTGATTGGCTCCCTCCCACCCCTAAACTTACCCAACCCCCCGATCCCCATACCCCACTTACCGCCCACCCAATCACCTCCACTATCATAGTGTTAGCCTAAATTATATATCAACGTTCATGAGACAATATTGCTTGTTTACTTACCAAACACCAGCAAAATAAGTATGAAAACCACTTATTTTCCAAGAAATTATTTTCTTTCATACCAACACACCCTAGAATAAGTGTTTTCAAGTTCTCATGTCAATATATGGTCTTTCAGGTCCTATAACTTGGGAGAAGTGGTACTCACCTGCTGGATTGATTTGGTAGTGACAGGGGTATCAACATATAAACTGACATGACTAATGAATGCAGTTGATCTGGTGGTCAATTAGATCACTGCAGACTTTAGTTATATGGAGCTTTATCAGAGAAAAAAAATAATAGAAGTACATGACGGCATTCCATATATAACTGAGAGTTTCAAATTTCAAGTAGATTCCCTATATAGTTAAAATGAATACTACTATTAAAGAATATAAATAAGTTGCAATCTTAAAAATGGTATCTGTCAAACGGGGGAAAAGGTGGGAAGAGAAAAACAAATTCTCATTCTCCTGCATCAAACAGGCCCTGAATGCTTTTTGCTTCTTGGTACCTTACCCACACCACCAGAACAAAGGATAACTATTAACACCATAAAGTTCTTCAATTTGATTGCAAAGCATCAACCTATGCATCTATTTAACTGACTGAAAAAAAGATAAAGCAACAGTAAAACAAATAAAGCAACAGTAAAACAAAAACATAATGACTATTAAAAACAAAAATAAATTCATAGTGAATATTAAGAAAACACAAAGTGGAGTCTCAATGCCATCGTGGTAAGCATCACCCATAAAATATCCTACTCATGAAGAGGAAAAATGACTCCAAAAGATAAGCAAATGAAATATCATCTAGCTAAAATAGCAGAATAGTGACCCGGTCTCTACGGACAACATGTCTATCCAAAACCACAGCTCAGTGGAACTAACAGTCGAAGTCAAGAAAGTCAAGGAAGTTAAGCTTCTTTGCCCTTCAATCATATTCCTTTTCATTCTGAAAAGTGCGAAACTCAAAACATACTTTTCCAATCACTGGGATCACGAATAAAACCTAATTGTTACCAGAGCAAAAGATATAAAAACTAATAATGGTCCTCAAACCAGAGAGAAAAAGTAACATACATCTTTTCTCAGATTTGAAGCACCATATCTGTTGTTTGAAACATGATGATATGAACTATTCTCCCCTTGTTCTTTCAAGAGTCGGTCCTGCTTAAGTGCTTCATTCATTGCTCTAACAGCCCTGGTATGGTTATGACCCAAAAATGAAGTAAGTACAAGAAAGCAGCACATAAAATGTCTTTTAACAATCTCCAGGTCAACACCATTTTATGGAAAGAACTTCCAGGCACCTTTTCTGGGTACGTATTCTTGTTTTGGCTGTAAGTGGCCTTAAGTGATGTCTTGATAGTTCTCTATAAATGTGTATTGTTATTCATATTTTGTTTAATTTTCACCAAACCAACCATATTATTACTTTCACCGTCATTATCTAACATAATAACAGTTCAATAAAGAAATATGAATTAGATAAATGAGTCAGTACCATAGCAACATTTAAAAAGAAATAGTATTTTGAAAAAGTTACTAAGCTTACAACAAGAAAAATAAAGTTAAGAGAGAAAACTTTAAGCAAGATATGGAAGATAAGTAGTAGATAAGAAAAAGAATTATTGCAAAAAGCTTACAGCAAAATGAATGGGAGGAACAAAAAAATTAAAATTTCTTTAAATTTCAGAAATAAGGATCAAAATGGAATCAATGAGCTCTTGGTTTTTTCGAAAAACAAAAACACCTTTTCCTTACTTCTATACCAATTACCTTAGTGTGTGAAAACAAAAAACTTTATCAAACAAAATGCCGCTGAGAAACTTCTTGAAATCTGCCAGGAAAATAGATATAATGACACAAAGGGAATCAAACAAGTCAACTTTGTACAGAATTAATACAGGAAAATATGAGCCAATGTACAGAAGTGCTGTTGATATGACCATTATAGCAGAAATATTGACCTTACGATATCATCACCAATTTCTGGAGTTATACTAATACTTCTTCTTCGTATTCTCCATACTTCTGATGTCGGTGCACCCTCTGACCTGTGAAACAATAAGAAACTCAGAAAAAATTTGAACACATTTTATTTTTTGAGCGGTTAATTCAGTTATTAATGAAAACAGAGTGCATCTTAAGAGTATAGAGGTTTAGAACCTGCACATATTTTAACTTAGATGCATGCTAGAATTTTTGGTATTACCTGTCAAAATATGGAAGAGTAATGCAGTTTTGTTCAAAACACCATAGATGAACAAACTGCACAAATTTTTCCATTTGAAAGACAGGTTTTAATTTTACTCTGAGATGCTCTGCAAAAGGGGTAAGATAAACCGAAGTAGTGGAGCATCCCATTGCAAGAAAACCAGATGCTGCTTCATATTGACAACGGCAACTGGCTCATTTCGTTTGCCTTATATTGTTCTTCTTTGTTATTAAAAGTATGTAACCCTGAATTTTAAAAGTATGTTGCAGTTTTATTGAGTTAATCGTGAAAGGCATGCATCGATGGGAAACTATTAAAAGCTTACAACTCATTGTGAGGCCATTATGAATTTAAGTGGCTTGATTTATCTGAAAACTATCTAACAAATTTACGCTTCCTGTTAAGTGTTAACTATAACATGATTTGCATTAATCTGGGATTTGATTAGGGATATAATTAGGAGTTTATTTTTTAAGTATACACTTGCCGAAATGTATAAATTGTAATTTCTATATATTTCCAAGCAAGCATGAGGGAATAATCAAGCTTTTCAGAAATGTATATATTCCAACATTTTTCATGATGTAGGGAGAAAACCCCTGCTATCTAAATATTTCTGAGAGTCACTAAAAACCTACAGTGTTGCCGGAGGGATCTCTTCACTGCTGGAGTCAGATCTCCCCTTATTAGGACTCTTCAAGTCTCACCTTCCACCTAGAGAGGTTCACAGGCTCCTGGCAATCCTTCCCCGAAAAATCTACTGCCGGAAGACCAGGCATTAACTCCTATGTGCCAGCCCATCTCGCTACCTGCCCACACATCGGCGCATACCACAATTTCCAGTGACTTTTTCCATCTAATCTTCTACCTAAAGGCTTGCCAGAGAAAGGACACCCAAGCCCAGCGTATACCACTATCCAAATCACTTTCTTTCACCGTCAGAATCCAATTCCTTTACTGTCAACCAGTCGAACCTACTGTTCCGGCATCCTGCCCACCCATATCTGGTACCAGTAGGCTCGCCTGAAGTCAGCAAGCCGTCTAGGTCTCAGGTTACAGTTGCAAGTTGTTTTTTTACTTTTGGGTTCTAGTATTACCTCTTCCCGTCATAGAATAAAGGGCAGCCCGTTGCACAAAAGCTCCAATTAGGCGCGGGGTCCAAAGAAGGGCCGGACCACAAGGGTCTATTGTACCCAGCCTCACCTTGCATTTCTGCAAGTGGTTGTTTCAACGGCTTGAACCTGTGACCTCTTGGTCACACGGCAGCAACTTTACCAGTTACCTCAACGCTCCCCCCCCCCCCCCTTCCCATCATAGAATCATAAAGAAATATCAAATATGACTAAGAAAGGTGATTCTTCAAACATAGGTGATATCAAACCTCTTTTCATTCATTTCAAATTCCTCCACTATTACCTCAGTGAAATTGAAAGGTGGTAGTAATTACATGTCATGGTCTGCTTCAGTTGACCTATGGTTTATTGATCAAGGGTGTGATGATCACTTAGTTAAGAATGCTAGTGAGACATCTATGGGACTCAACCCTGCTCGCTCAGGTCCACAGGACTGGACATCAAAAGCAAAATATTGAGCTATGGCTCTTGCAACTGTGAACTTGTAAAATTAGGTCTTGGACCTAACTCACACCCCAAAAGCTAGTTCAAAGGGAGGAGGATTGCCCAAGCATTATAAAGAGACTACGCATCTCATTAACCACCAATGTGGGACTTTTTTCATTCTTCAACACCCCACCTCAAGCCCAGGACTGGACATCTGATACCTGGGCAATTTTTTAATTTCGGAGACCCAACATTTGGTGAGATGGGTCCTGCTCTGATACCATGTTTTGGTACCAAAAATGTACAATTTTATTCATCTGTAGAGGTACAAATATATAGTAGAGAAAAGCAAACAACTAGCAATCAGATCCCTTGATTCTAGGTGATCTAAGAATCAAGGGATGATTTTATTTGATCTAATTTCCTAAACTATTTAACAGTACATAAGATCAGATTTTATCAAATCAATTTAGATCCTATGAAATCAGACCCGATCGTAGTTAGATATTCACAAATCAACACTCCCCCTCAAGTTGGCATGTAAATATCTGTCATGCCTAACTTGCTTACAAGAATTTCAAATTTTGGTTTAAACAAGCCTTTTGTGAAAATATCCGCAATTTGTTGATTTGTTGGGACAAAGGGTATGCATACACTTCCTTCCTCAATTATCTGGTTAAACAACTTCTCCAAGAGTTAAGATGAGTAGAAGTCAAGCAAATAAAACTAACATGTGACAATCAAGTTGCCCTTCACATTGCCTCAAATCTTGTTTTTCATGAGAAGACAACATATAGAGGTGGATTGTCATTTCATTAGACAGAAGATTGAGTCTGGATGCATCGCCACCAGCTTTGTCATCTAGAATGATCAGTTAGAAGATGTTCTAACTAAATCTCTCAAAGGACCTCGGATCGAGTACATTTGTTACAAGCACGAAGATTATGATATGTATGTCCAGCTTGAGGGAGAATGTATTATATGATTTGCATTAATCAGGAATCTAGTTAGGATTTTATTTTGTAATTATACACTTACCAAAATGTATACGTTGTAATTGCTATAAATTCCCAATCAAACTTGAGGAACAGTCAAGCTTTTCAGCAAAGTATCCCCTAATTTAGGCACACTCTACTGCCTCCTTGCCAGGATTCTTAATAATAACTGCTCTTTCTATGAGTTGCAGTTTTTCTATACCATTACACTCAATTTGCAACTGAACTCTTGAAAGATCCTTCAATTTTGTGATGGCCACTGCTCATGCATCACGGAGATCACTAGTAAAAGGTGAATATGTTCCTTGATCAAATGCAAATCTGTGTGACCTCTGGCTGCTGGCCAATAGCTCCTCTATAAGCTATAAAAGAATAATGCATCAAGAAGTGCTTATTAAGAGCACACTCTCTAGCATTCCCACCTACTGTTTGTGTTTGCTTCTCGCTCCAAGTACGGTCATTGAAAAGTTGGAAAAAATTCAGAGAAATTTCCTTGGGATGCAGGGGACGGGGCAAAGAAGTTTCATTGGTGTGCTGGGAGGTTGTCAAATCTCTTAAAAATGGGGAGGACTGGCAGTTAAAGATCTAAGTCATTAATAAAGCTTTATTGGGCAAATGAATGTGGAGGTTCGGGGTGGAGGTACAAGCTTTATGGAGGGGGTTATAGGTGATAAAATATGGGATTAGGGATGGGGGATGGAAAACTAGAGATATTGTTTTGCCTTCCGAGTGCGGCCTGTGTAGTAATATCATGAAGGGATAGTATTCTTTCATGGAAAATATCTCATTCAAGGTCGGTGATGGGAGGAGAATAGTTTTTTGGGGACATAACTGGTGTAGGAATATACTTTTGAAAGATGAATTCAAGAGTTTGTACAAAATATCTTGCCAAAGAGACTTGACTATTCAACAAATTAGTAGGTCACAAGGTGGAGAGACTTTTTGGGATCTGAGATTTAGAGGGGATTTCAAGATTGGGAAGTGAGTGAGTTCCAAAGATTGATAAACCTTCTTCATAAGCAAGTCAATTTGGTTGATAATCCCGATGGGTATGTGGCGGTGGGGTCTTGGAAGTAATTGAGTGTTCTCTGTGAAGTCTTTTTACGAGAAACTTTTGGTTAGGGAGAAGGTTGATTTTCCATGTAATGCAATATAGGCTCTAAGTGTGCCAAGGAAGGTGTGTTTTTTCACTTGGCTAGCCACTAGAGGGGTGATTTTGACGGCCGAAAATCTTAGAAAACGGAAGGTTATTTGTGTTAGTTGGTGCTGCATGTACAAGGAGACGGGTGAGGATATGGATTACCTCCTTCTACATTGGCAGGCTTACCATGCGATTATGGTGGGATATGTTTAGATGGTTTCGCACTCCTTGGGTAATGCCAAGAACTGTGAAAGATCTGATGCTCAGTTGGAAGAGCGGGAGAACAGAGAAGCGGATAAGACGAAGGGCCTGGAACATGGTTCCGATAGCGTTAATGTGGGTAGTTCGGAGAGAGAGAAATAACAGAGCTTTTGAAGGTGTGGAGTCGAGTCTCTTGCAATTGAGTAGTCTCCGCTTTCTTAGTTTCTTTTGGTGTATACAGAAAATTCTATCTTGCTTAGAGGATTGGGTGGATTTTGTAGAGCTTCATATTTTGTAGAGTCTTGATCTTTTGATATAACCTTTGTATACGATCGTTTTGGTCATGTTTATGAATGAAAAATACTTTTACTTGATCAAAAAAAAAATAACAATAATAACAATGCATCAACACACTACATCCATGTAAAGCTTGTGCTCGCCCCCAAAACTTCTCCTTTTTTTAATAAGTGATCGCTCCCAAAACCATTTGCTGACATCTCATTTCTGATGTTGGAGAAATGTGTCTGTCAACTATCCACAAAAAGAGACCTATGGACTGCCCGGCAGTTTATACTATTTGTTCTAAATCAAGAAACTTTACTCATTACCAGTGTTCCAGCAATTAAACACTCCTTCAAACACATAAATTTTCCAAACTCCATCACAATGTAGTGGCCTTGATGATTGATATAAAAGTCCGAAATACATACTAGAATTTTTTGCTATTATTAACTTCAGAGTAGAATTTCATCAATTATACAATCCCACATGAAGTGGATAGTGAGAATCAATGATGCTCTGATGCATCATAAAATTATCCTAAAACATACGGACCCATTTGGTCATAAAAATTATTCACTTTTTTCCGGAATAATTTCACTTATTTAAAAATCAGTGTTTACAAAAAAAAACCACAATAACATACCCAGTATATTCCACAAATGGGGTCTGGGGAGGGTGGGGTGTACGCAGACCTTACCCCTACCTTCATGGGGTAAAGAAGTTGTTTCCTATAGCCCTTGGCTCAAGAAAAACATTTTCCAGAACAGGTTTAAAAATCAGTCTTTGGCCATGAAAATCCTAAATCCAACTTGAAGTTAAATTTCAAATTTGGAAAACATCTTATAACCTGTTTTCCAACTCACTTTTCAATTTTGAAGTTGTATTTAAGTACATACAAGCATGAACACTATCCAAATATTCATTGCAAAAAGTATAACCAAACACAACTCCATCTTCAACTCCAACTCCATAAATTCCAAAAAATATGGAAAATATTTGGAATCTACGGCCACAGCCACACGCCTACAAAGATTCAGAACATATATGTAAGCATCATTGACCTCTTTTATTACTTTTAACCTAAGTGTGTGAATCAAAGGGTGTAAACTGGAAGCCACCAAACATGGATGAGAAAAATACCTGACATAGACGAAATCATGGGAAGACCAAAAGTAACAATACCATTGCAGTTATACTCTCAGAAGAAAAAGAAAACAGGACTAAATCAGATACCTTGAAGTAGAAACATCATCTGAATAATCTCTGGAAGCTTTGTTATCACCACTAAGCATGGACGGTCCATGTGCTCTAAATGAAGGATGCTCAGGACTGGAAGGATATAACGCAATTGAAAAATGAGAAAAACTAACACAACTAAGCATTAAGATATTGAACAGCTCATTTCAAGTAAATGTAGATAAAAGAGTCACTTTGATGTTAGCTAAACACAGAATAAACATCTAAGCCCCAATTAATTCATTACATGCATTAAAAATATATACATACTTATTTCCCTCCATGGATCAATAAGTTATATCTAAATCTCACATGTGAAGTTAAAGTAGAAACTAGTCATTCAGTAGGTGCCTCGAATGTAAGCCCCACCATGAGCATGTCAAACCCAAGTAGCGACTTAATGTATTGTAACTTGTAACCACCATTTGTCCAAACAAAGCCTGGAAATTCCTTTATCGGAGTCCTCTTTTAAACTAATTCAGGGGGTAGGTGTTTTTAGCTTAGCACTTTCACATAAAGGTATAGTAGTATTCTTTCATGTATGCTTTTCCAATTTCAGAATAATTCCAGAGAGCCAGACAATGTGTCACAAAATAAGATTTGGCTTTTTAAAACTCAGAATAAAAACTTAGCAACAGCACCAAGGATCAGAACATAGCAGGATTGTCCTCATCTTGTGCCAAGGATCTATGGTATAGAGTAAAAGGCAATAGTATAATAGTATCTAACATTAAATGGAAATAAATCAGATAAAAAGCCAACCAATCGTAGTTGAAAACCCAACATTATGCAATGTGAAATACAAAAAAGTACCTTAATCTCGGAACACAGACCTCAAAGATTCTGTTTCAAAAGCATGCTTTCTGTTAGAATAGGAGTAGGAACAAGAATAGTATATAGAATCCTACTTGGAAAAGGATTGCAATGTAGTGTCCTATTTGGAAATGGATTCTAATGTAATGTCTATAAATA
The DNA here is from genome assembly GCA_031232105.1 of Capsicum rhomboideum. Lineage (NCBI taxonomy): Eukaryota > Viridiplantae > Streptophyta > Magnoliopsida > Solanales > Solanaceae > Capsicum > Capsicum rhomboideum. The sequence continues at coordinate 3,975,709 of CP124710.1, read as the reverse complement.
GGGTCTCAATGTAATAATGTAGAGACACAACTCAATAATATTCTTCTCTTATATTTCTCACATGGTATCAGAGCATTGGTGAGAAACTCTGTCAGACAGGTCACCGTGCGTCAATTTTCGGCGACTGCCCGGGATGATTTGCGTTATCGTCTATTTTCGTCAGTGTTGTGCAGAAACCAACACCATCATTGGGTCCCCCACTCTCTAGCGTCAAAAACCCAGCCAGACCCACCGGAACCTCACGCGCCAATCAGAGGTTCGACATTTCAAGTGAGATCTAACCATGCGCAAGCTCGTGAGACACTTTCCGGCCACTTTTCCATCAATTTCTCTTCTCCAGTAGGGTCTTTCCATCCTTCTGACCCTACCCATATACTTTTCAGCATTCAAATCTAATAATCCGGCGGCTTCAGCACTATTCTGGCGATTCCAGTGTTCCAACCAGTTTTTCAAGCAATTCTTTTTCTGATAGGTTTGCCCAGTCCTTGCAAGCCTTTACATTAGTTCTTTTTTGGATTTAGATAGCCGAAACCCTAATCAGACGAGCTTTGTCAGTTTCCCGGCGAGATCTATCAGACACCTTTTAATTTTTTCGATTGTTCAGTACAATTTCTGCAAATGTTCATCACTGATTTTGGTACCCTTAATGAGGAGATCAGAAAATCAAACGTCACAGTCCATGAAGAATCGACGAGGGGGAGGTCGTTTTGAAAGATCTCGACCTAGGTGTAGTTATTGTAATAGGCTTGGACACACTCGTGACGTGTGCTACACTCGTGAAATATACTATTCATTGCATGATTGACCTAAAAATGCTCATGTTGCTCGGTCTAACACCACAAGTAATCAATGGGTTTATTTATTTGAAGAGGAATATAAGGAGTATCTTCAGTATCGAGCAAGTAAACAGATATCTCTACAAGTAGCCTCAACTGCACAGTCTCATGCCTTTGGATCATGGGTTGTGGACTCTAGCACTTCTGATCATATTTCTGGTAATAAATCACTTCTGTCAAATATTGTTTATTCGTAGTCTCTTTCAGCTTTTCCAGACTAAAGACTGAAATATTTTCTAGGTATTGAAATTGCTCAGTCCAGACCAGGTATTGTTATTTCGCAATGCAAGTATGCCTTAGACATTCTCGAGGAGACAGGAATGGTGGGATGTAAACCCATTGACACTCTTATAGATCCAAATACTAAAATCCTGCCATGACAAGGGGAAGATATAAGCGTCTGGTTGGTAAGTTGAATTATCTCACAGTGACCAGACCTGACATTTCCTATCTTAGAAGTGTCGTAAGTCAGTTTATGGATTCTCCCTGTGATACTTATTGGGATGCAGTTGTTCGCATTTTGAGATATATTAAGTCAGCTCCAGGTAAAGGACTACTCTTTGAGGATCGAGGTCATGAGCAAATCGTTGGATATACAAACGTTAATTGGGCATGATCACCTTGTGATAGACGTTCTACATCCAGATATTGTGTTTTAGTAGGAGGTAAATTGGTGTCCTCAAAGAGTAAGAAACAGAGTGTGGTTGCTCGATCTAAGTGCAAAAGCAGAATATCGAGCAATGGCGGTAGCCACTTGTGAGTTAGTTTGGATTAAACAGTTGTTGAGAAAGCTAAAATTTAGAGAAATCAGTCAAATGGAACTTATGTGTGATAACCAAGCGGCTCTTCATATCCCATCAAATCCAGTATTTCATGAGAGGACTAAGCACATTGAGATTGATTGTCACTTTGTTAGAGAGAAGATACTTTCTAGAGATATTGTTATAAAATTTGTGAAATCGAGTGATCAGCTTGCAGATATTTTCACCAAGTCCCTCACTGGTCCTTGTATTAATTACATTTATAGCAAACTCGGCGCATATGACTTGTATGCACCAGTTTGAGAGGGAACGTTAGAATAGGAGTAGGAACAAGAATAGTATATAGAATCCTACTTGAAAAAGGATTGTAATGTAGTGTCCTAGTGGGAAAGGGATTCTAATGTAGTGTCTATAAATAGGGTCCCAGTGTAACAATGTAGAGACAACAACATACCCAGTATTTTCTCACAAAGTGGGGTCTGGGGAGGGTAAAGTGTACGCAGTCCATACCACTACCTCAGATGAAGTAGAGAGATTGTTTCCGATAAACCCCCAGCTCAGGACAAATAACAATATAACAAGCAGAAAACATAAAAACAAACAACAAAATGGGGTAACGCACCACTAGATATGGACTTACATGTAGAGATACAATTCAATAATATTCCTCTTATATTTCTCACATTTTCCTTTGCACTCAAGCTACCCAACATGATAATTAGTATTCATCTTATGCCTTACATGGCCTGCTTGGCAGCATTGTCCTGATTATCCAATCAAGGATATGTTCACGAGAACAAAGCTTGGTAAAATTGAGTTCCATTAATGTTGAGAAGGGATGTCACCAGAAAACCTTACAAACTGAATAAATATACATGTGTCTGTTCCATAACCATTTCTAATATTCACACCCAAATTCATGTAACATACTGAGACATGCACAAGCATGAATAGACCCTAACATCACAGGACTTTGAATAAGTGCACTATTAGAAGTCCAGATGACTGAAAAACTTATAAACACAACGAAAAATATGTCGAGGAAAAAATCAGAAGAGGAGTCTGGGCCATGAAAGAAGAAAACCTTGAACTTGCAGTCCTCGGTTCTGTTATAACTTTCCTGCGACCTCTTCTCCAAACCGTTGCAGTATTAGGTTCACTATGCGACAAATTGGAACAGAAATGATTTAATAAAAAGCAAGCAAAGTAAACCTTTAGTTTTCAAAAGTATTTTGACAGATGGACCATCAGAATGCCTTACATACAAAGATGGTCTTTTACATATCTTTCAAAAGTTCAATCATGGCTTTCAGTATGAGCCAAATAATACCTCAGGTTTCTGTCAATTGAAGTGTTAGAGTGCAACATCATATTCCTCAATGAAGGTCCTGCGGCATGAGAAGATGATTCAAATCTCCTCTGATACTGGAGAATGTCATCTTTCTCAGAACTGTAGAAATGGAAGATCAGTTAAAACAAAAAAAATATGTAAGAAGTAGGCAACAAACTGTTTCTCCGCCAAAGAAAAAGAAGTTTCTAGGGGGAGATATAATATGTCTATGAAGATTTTCATCACACATCAGAAGAAGAGTACAACAACAACAACAACAACAACATACCCAGTATATTCCCACCACGTGGGGTCTGTGGTGGGGGTGGGGTCTGTGGTGGGGGTGGGGGGAGTAAGTGTACGCAGTCCATACCACTACCTCAGAAGTGAGATAGAGAGGCTGTTTCCGAAAGACCCCCGGCTCAAGAAGAAGAGTATATTAAAAATGAATAATAATTTAATGGAAATTGAATATATTAAAAATGAATAATAATTTTCTTCTAACCTATCAGTATCATTTCTCTCTGAAAAGCCATAGAGGGGGCTGTTAGGCTCCAGAGGTGAATCACAGGAATCATTTTCTGCAGAATCACTCTCCCCAGCAGCTACGTGGGTTAGGAAAATAGCCTTGGTTGTTCGTGGAATAAGTTGACCAGGAAAACGCATAAGGTCAACAAGTAGCTCCACAGAATTTAGCACAACTAGTATAGACATGTGCTTATAGGATTCTGCACATTCGGACGCCCCTTCAGCAGGCAAACCCTGATTTGTGAACCATTAAACTATAATACGTAAAATATAAGTAGCTATGGAAATGAAAGAAATGGTAGCAACAATTCATAGTAACAAGTAACAACACGATGTTTAGTCCTAATTTTAAAGATTAACAGAAATGTGCTAGCAAAAATAAGCTTCAAGCTCACCACAACTAGACGGCTTTCAAGGCCTACAGTATCTGCAAGCAATTTGAATAATATTGCTCGAGGACGGGATGAGCTATGCTTTATTTGACCCAACATCTGGACACCTTGGTTGTCAGCAATCTGAGAGGCTTCCTCAAGTGAAGCTTTAGCATGACTTAGTTCCGAGTTTGGTCGTTTGTAAACATCAGACACCTGTATAGTAAGGCATACAAACAACGAAAAATCACAAATGTCCATAGATTTAACTTCAACTTTTTTCCCTTTAATAAGGGTACCAGTTGAAAGTGTAACACTACAGACATCACCATTTTAGCACCAAAAATATTTCAGTTTGATTGCTACTGCTCCCCCATTTACTAGGTAACTTCAGTAAGTGAGTGACCATGCTAGGAATAATCTCTCAAAAATTTGAATATATTCCCTTTTGCTGATTTGGAAAATCCACTGGATGGATATGCGGCATCAGAGACAAAAAAAAAGGTTTGACGACATCAGCAGAATAACATGCAAGTTACAAGAAAATTTGCATAACAATACATACCAAAAGCGTATTTAGGGATGTCAACATAGTGTCAGGAACTTTTTCTTTTTTAACAGGTAACATAACTTCAGGAATTAGACAGGATGTCTGGTGACTAAGTAAATTAGAGGGAAGGTAACTGTAATTTTATAGAAAACATAAATTATCACATAAAAAGGGTTTATGAAGCATAAACATAACATGGTTGAACTCAAAGGGAAGAAGAAAAATTGGGATGAACTGCAATGACAAGAAAACAAGGCAAAGTAAAAAGTACTAATTCTCTCTATGCAATATCCCAAAATCGGAGATCAATTCACAGAGCCACCAATTATACAATATCCCAAAATCAGAGATCAATTCACAGAGCCACCAATTAAGATGTAAAAGATACAAACAAGAAATAATTACACGAAAACAAATTGCTACGAAAACATCAAGAAAAGAAAAGTTCAATATGTATGTCAACTACGAGTCAATTCCGAATTAGTTGGGATGGTTTACATGACACTATTGTATCCATTACTCCACAGTCCTTATCATTTCCAACAGTAAAGAACTTTAGATAGAGCGGGGAGAGGGGGGTCGTGCCCATTCTAGATCCAGGCACAACTAACAAACAAGTTTCCAATCCTAAAAATGTTGGAACTACTATAAGGGTAATAACAGCTTCTTCGTAATTCTGACTAGTTGGAATTTCCATACAACATATTTGGATTATTTCCTTCCATGTGATATTCTAATCTAAGCTAAATCCACGCTGATTCAGAGAAATTTTAGGTCTTTGATACAACTACATGTGATTTTAGGTATATCAGCACCTTCAATTATCATCTTGTCGCACTTATAGTTGGTACATTCGGAAGTCTATGTAAGGCATGGTCAAACCATCTCCTACAACTGCACTCCTTCTATCCACTAGGTATGCTTCTTGCAACTTCTATTAGATGTGATCATTTCTAATCTTATCCAATGTTGTATGACCGCATGTCCATCTGCATTTCTACGACATTCATCTTGTAGATATGATGGACCCTGAAAACCTAACATTCACTCACAAATAACATTGTTGGTCTCACAAACTGTTCTACAGAAATTGATTTACTTTGCTATGTATATTTGTATTACATAATACTTCCGTAGAACTCCTCTATTTCATTCATCCTATTTTGATTTTATGGGTTACATTTTCTTTTTTAATGTCATTTTCTGAAAGACTAAGATTGAATATCTGAATTGACTGCATTTTAGGCACCATAATCCCGTCTAATCTCACTTTATCTTTTCTTCTTATACGGGCTAAATGTCATCCTTATACCATTAATTAACTTATCAAAAACTAGGGGGACAAGTTAATATGTATATTGGGGGTGGGTGGAGGAGGATACATGGTTACCCACCAATCCAGCTATCTTTTTTATCATTGCTGCAGGATTTGAGTTCAAACCTTTCACCAGTGTAACAATCAGCTGCTTTAGCATTGAGAGCTTCTTGTCTTTCTTGGCATCCACAAGTATAACATCTGCTCCTAAACCCTCAAGCTCCAAAGCATGAAGCTCATCCAACGTAGGAATGCCTTCAAAACGTTCCTTTAGCCTTTTCTCCTGAGTCAAAATAGAAGAAGCAAAAGAGTGCACACATTAGAATTAGCCATGCAATCCCTATCATAATTCTGTAGCGGCACCCACATAAGAAGATCTAAGAAAGTAGGAAGGGCACTGAAAGATAACTCCCAGAGAAATGTGTCCTCAGCAGAATGTAAAAGTCGATTTTAGGCATATTCCTTGGGAAATATAAAGGGCCAGATTATTCAAACAAGTTAAAGATAAGGCAATTGATGGACCTTGAGAAGACTGTAATCATACAGAAATAAATACTCTAGATTACTAATTACAATGGTGAAGTTAACAAATATTTACCATTCATGCAACTAGCCAGTACTGTAACTTCCCCAAAAAGAGGAAACAAAACTAATAGAAGCGTAAGAGTGGAGTTTTTTTCTAATAGATGTAGCAGCATAAGAGTTTTTTGATAAAGTAAAAGGTTTCATTGAAAATAACAAGGCCAACATGGCCTACAAAATACGGTTTTGTCCAAAAAGCCACCCAATCCTCTCTGCAAACAGGAACTACATGGGTGCACCAAAAGAAAACAACGGATCAGAGACTGCTCCTCAATTGAGCAAAGCTCGTCTCCACCCCTTCAAAAGTTCTCCTATTTCTCTCTTTCGAGATGACCCACATTAAAGTGAGAGGAGTAACATTCCATGCCTTGCCTTGTGCCTTCTTCTCGTTGCCCCCTTCTTCCAACTGAACATCAACTCCTTCACAGATCTTGGCATTGCGCAAGAAACGTCAAACCATCTAAAGATATCCCACCATAATCTCGTGGGTAGATTGCAATGTCACAAATAGGATCCACGCCCTCACCATCCTCCTTACACAGGAAACACCAGCTTAAGCAGACAACCTTCCATTTTCTCAGATTCTCTGCCATCAAAATGACCCCTCTAGTAGCTAACCACATGAAGAAATACATCTTTCTCGGCACCTTAGGAATCCCCACAAAATACCTCTAATGATATTAACACATTGTTCAAGATCTTAATGATTAAGACCTATTCAGACCAAATAAGTGTTTAAATCTTAATGTAAACAAATGCATTTAATGACATAAGGTCTGAACCATTCAGATTCAGACCTCCATTAAGTGCAAACAAATAAGGCCTTAGCACTCCTCACAGTCAATGAAGGCACAATTCCTTTTCCAATTAAAAAGAAAATCCTACAATCTAAAATCTAAGCTTTTTTCTAGATAGTGGGATTTGACCATAATTTAAATGATTTAAAGTTCTTAAACATCACCATAAAGAATTAAAAGTGTAGGATTATGGCATGATATTCTTCTGATTACTTTTCAGACTGCGAGCTCTTTATACCCTTCAAGCTTCCTTTATCAGCGTGATTTCTTCAGCAATAATAGATAACCTAGATCAAATACTTGATAAAAGAACCTCTTTCAGCTACTCAAAAAAAAAATGATAACTTGATAGGAAAATGGTTAAGATGAATATACATTTTATCAATGAATAAAACAGTATAGTTGTGGAAGCACAACTGAGCAATCTACCAATGCAATGTTTATTTCTGTCATCCTATCGTTCATGACATGTCACTTACTGATTATAAGAAAAATCATATCAGAAGTGCATCTATTATTAGAAGTGCATTTGTCGTATGCGGTTAATGTTCAATTCATTCAGATCTTAGAGGGCAAAAATAGTTTTTAATAGAATGAATATCGCGATACAAGCAACAATACAGAGAAATCATTAGTGTAAGCACTCACAGGAACAACAGAGTAGAAACCATTTGGAATTGGTTCAGAAAGTGTTCCAGTTTTCCAGAAAATCTGGGAAGCAGTCTGAGAAGACAACCTATCATATTCTCTTTCAGTTAGTTCCCAATTCCTCATAATTTCTTCTTTGCCATCAAGTGAGACGGATCCAAACTTTTCAGCAAATTCTGAAGGCCACCATGCAGTATTGGGGTATCTCTGCTCTAGAAACCCAACGTCATCTGGTATCTCTTCCATGTCCATAGATAGTTGAATTGCAATACCATCACGTACCACTCCTACCCCATAAAGGAGTTTATAAGTTTCGCATCTGTTTTAAGACAAAATATCATGATATAAAAGCTTCTTCTACTCTGATCTGTGCAAAGCTGATGCCATGAACCTGCAAGGCAAGAATTGGTTAACTCAAATTGAAAGTTTTCTATTACAAAATACTATCTATAATTCCTTTTAAGGTATTGCATACACTCAAAAGAAGCAAGGCTGTTGTCCGGAAAGCTGCAGAAGAACTCACTAAAGCCTTGGACACACCCTTCCCCTCCAAAATAAATATAGAAAATAGGAAAATGAAAATAAAAGAGAAATAAGGGGTCATATTAAGAGTAGAGAATTAATCGTTATTTCAAGTATCAGATTACTAAAACTGACACTCTATTACTTATGAAGAGTAGTCCATACAAGAATAAAGAGGTCAGGTGCCCAGCAATCAAAGCTCATAACCTTACATAAGTAAACACACTTTTTCCTGACCAGTACTATGAAAGCAATCAAAAACCTTACACTTTTAATGTGATTTTCAAGACGGCTAGAATGTCGGAAGAATTGAGGTGGAGTATAATGATCCCATTGTACAAGAACAAAGTGATATCCAAAATTGCAACAACTATAGTGTATCAGGCTACTAAGACACACTATGAAAGTTTGGGAGAGGGTCGTAGAGATGAGGATGAAGAGGGGTGTGGTCAACTTTGAGAACCAATTCGGATTCATGTCGGGCAGTCAACTACAAAAGCCATTCACCTTACAAGGAGACTGTTGGAGCAGTACAGGATAGGAAGAGAGACGTAGATATGATGTTTATTCATTATTGATCTAGAAAAAGCATACGACAAAGTCTCTAGGAAAGTTCTATGGAGATGTTTGGAATCTAGAGGCGTATCAGTGGTGTATATTAGGAAAATTAAGAACATGTACTATGGCGCCAAGACCCGGATAAGAACAGTGGGAGGTGACTCAAAACACTTTCAGTCATGATGGGGTTGCGCCAAGATTCAGCCCTTAACCCGTTTCTGTTTGCCTTAGTTATGGATGAATTGACACCGCATATCTAGGGGAGGTGCCATGGTATATGTTATTCCCAGATGACATTGTATTTGTAAAATTAGGTTTTGGGCCTAACTCACACCAAAGTTAGCTCAAAGGGAGGAGGATTGCCTAAGTCTTTAAAGGAGACCACTCATCTCATTAACCACCAATGTAGGACTTTTTCTCATTCTTCAACACCTACCTCACGCCCAGGGTTGGACATTTGGAGCATGGAAAATTTAATTTGGGGCCCAACATCAGGTGAGATGGGTCCTACTCTAATACCATGTAAAGAAATGGATCTTGGGCCCAACTCAACCACAAAAGCTAGCTTGTGAGGAGAGGATTGCCCAAATCTATATAAGGAGCTCGGAGATCTTGTCCCGATCCGAAAGGAGTCTGGGATCTTGGTACGGTCCGATATGGGCCATTTCTTTCATCACCCCCTCACGCCCAGACATTGTTAGGACTGAAATGTGCACAATCATGGACCGAAATTATATTTACAACCCCATAAGGTTTAGGAGACCCATATCAAATGTAAAGAAATTAATATTGGCCCCCAAATTAAATTTCCCATGCTCCAGATGTCTAGCCCTAGGCGTGAGGTAAGGTGTTGAAGAATGAGAAAAAAAATTCTGATTAGTGGTTATTGAGATAGGTAGTCTCCTTATAACTCAAAGATACAGCGGTACGAGCCTATAGAATACATCAAAGGGAGGAGGATTGTCTAAGACCACTGGACTTTTTGCATTCTTCAACACCCCATCTCATGCCCTGGACATTTGTAGCGTGGGAAATTTAATTTGGGGGCCCAACATTAAGTGAGATGGGTCCTGTACAGATACCACATAAAATTAGGTCTTGGACATAATTCACACCTTAAAAGCTAGCTCAAAAGAAGAAGGATTGACTAAGCCTTATAAGGAGCCCACTCATCTCATTTACCATATGGGACTTCTTCTCATTCTTCAACAGTATTGATTGACGAGATGTGTGGAGGTTAAGCAGGATTAAGACTGGGTACTTGAAGTGCAAGTTCAGTGTCATAGCGCACGAGGCAGAGGTGGAAGTGAAGATTGATACATAAGTTATACGCATGAGAAGAAGTTTCAAGTATATTGGGTTCATAATACAAGGTAACAAGGAAGATTGATGAGGATGTCGCGCACCGTATTGAAGCTGAGGGGGTGAAATGGAAGCTCACTTCCGGGGTCAAATGTGATAAGAATGTGTCACCACGGCTTAAGAATAAGTTCTGCAAAGCGGTGATTATACCTACTTTGTTGAATGGGGCAGAGTGTTGGTCAGTCAAGAACACACATGTTTAGAAGATGAAGGTAGCAGAGATGAGGATGTTTATATGAATGAGTAGGCATACTAAGAGAGATAAAATTAGGAATGAAGTTATATGGGAAAAGGTGAGAGTGGTCTCCGTGAAGGACAAGATGAGGGAAGTGAGGGTAAGATTGTTCGGGCAATTAAAGAGGAGGGCAGATGCACCAGGGAGAAGGTGTGAGAGGTTGGCTAAAGTGGGTGTCAAGAGAGGTAGAGGTAGGCCAAAGAAGAACTGAGGGAGGTGATTTGGCAAGATATGGCACACCTCCGGCTTACAAGGACATGATCCTAGATAAGAAGGTTTGGAGGTAGAGGATTAGGATGGAAGGTTAATAGGTAGCTGACCGTTGTAGCACCTTTATGTGGGAGAAATAGGGGCTATCTCCTCCCTTTTCCCCTAATTAGTAGTAGTCCTATTTAGTACTTGCATAGTATCTTCTACTTCGTTTTTATTGTTACTTGTTGTTTCTTTGCTTATGTCTATCTTGCCACTTTGCTGCGTTATTTTTTTCTTTCTAGCCTATCTTGGTATCTTGCTTTATTTGCTTTGTGTTTTTTTTTTTTGAAAACGATTATTTGCTTTGTCTCTCGCTATTGTGTTGTCATATTATTCTTTTCTTGCAACGCTGCTTAGATTTCTTTTTCTTTTGAGCTGAGGATCTATCACTCTACCCCACCATGGTAAGGGTAGGATCTGCATACATCCTACCCTCCCAAACCCACTTGTGGGATTACACTGGGAATGTTGTTGTAGTTGTTGTTGTTAGTACTATGGAAGTCTTGAAAATCAAATGCTTCTTGAAATACTTAAGCTACATGATCAAGTTTGAATTATTTCTTTATCTACAGGTTTATGTACTTTTTTGTTCAAAGAAAAAGGTCAGCAATGTATCAAGAGGAGAAGTAAGGACCTAATCTAGGTGAAATGTATTAAAGACAATTCTCAACAAGTGTTGAACTGAAATGAGATAATGAGATAAAAAAAAACAGCATTTTGGATCTCCATACATCTCGCATAAAAGAAGCTTTACACTCACAAAATTAGGCCGGCAGAGGTAAAGGATGCTATGAAAAATTAAAAAAGCAGTGGCCCGAAGGAATCCCCGTAGAGATTTGGAAGTGTCCCGGGGAGGATGGAGTAGAACGGCTTACTAAGTCATTTAATGCTGCTAAGAAGTGGTAGGGTGCCAACAAGTGGGGAAAGAGTGCGTTGATTCCATTTTATAAGAATAAAGGAGATATTCAAGGTCGCAGGAATTATCACGGCATTAAAACTTTGAGCCACACAGTGAAACTTTGTGGGGCAGTAGAACGTAGACTTAGGGACCCTAAAAGAGTGACAAAGAATCAGTTTGGATCTAAGTGGTATATCTACAACAAAGTCTATATTCTTTCTAAGAAGTTTGATGGAAATTTATCACAAGAGGAAGAAAGATCTACACATTGTGTTCATTAAATTGGAGAAAGAATATAATATAGTATCAAGAAAGGTTCTTTTGTGGGTGTTGGAGATTAAAGGAATTCATATTAAATACATATAAAAGACAAAAGTCAAAAAATAATTAATTACCAAGTGGATTTATATATCATTTCTATTTGACAATCTAAACTGCTGCATCTACATTCAAGTGCTTCAACAACATGATTACCAAAAACACAAGAAAAATCGACTTCCAGCTCCCAAAGGACAACTGAAATTGGTTCTCTGGTACACAACCGTGAAATGCACCAACACTAACTCTTACTATCTGTATCTGCTGCTTCTAACAGCTTACACTATTGCCTACACCAACTTGATCAAACAATTGGCAAACCAACAGGTTAACACGTTGAGCCTACACAACACACCCTCATGCCCAGAGTTTTATAAACCAAGATTCACAACCAATGAGAATATATCCTTCCTAACTAAGAAATCCTAAATCGCCAAACCAAACAAATGACTCAAACAATCAACTGCACCCTCGGGCTAGTGCGTGTGCAGCTAGAACGACCAACTACTAATATGCTCAAATGATTTATCACCATTAGATTACTTTTACACTGCTTTTGAAATTTTACGGACCCTAGCTAGAACAACAATTTAAAAAAAAAAAAAGGGCAGCCCGGTGCACTAAAGCTACCGCTATGCGCTGTGTCCGGGGAAGGGTCCCACCACAAGGGTGTATTGTATGCAGCCTTACCTTGCGCTTCTGCTAGAGGCTGTTTCCAAGACTTGAACCCGTGACCTCCTGGTCACATGGCAGCAACTTTACCAGTTACTCCAAGGCTCCCCTTCAGCTAGAACATCAATTTCCTAATCAAAATTTGTCGCCATCACCAAACTTGAGATCATAGAGATTCTAACTTCAAATGCTGCTCGCAAGCTTGATCACCAATTCATTTTCCACGAACTGGTACACAGTAAATTTTCCCACAAATACAGCAGTAATCCAGACATTAACTATATACACTACTAATACTCCCTTTATGGGTAAGGCTGAGTACAATAAACCTTTTTGGTTCGGCCCTTCCCCGAAACCCACGCATAGCGGGAGCTTTCATGCACCGGGCTGCCCTACTACTATTACTCCCTCTGTTCCAATTTATATGGCACTTTTCACTTCCTGAAAGTCAATTTGACTAATCTTTAATGCTAAACTGGATTAGATCAACTTAATATTTTTAAAAGTGAAGAGTCAAAAACACACCTGAAGTATCCCGATTTTTCGAGTTTCCTAACGGAACTACCATGTGTTCAAAACACACTTCAACTATCCATTGTTTCCTTATCCTACTTGAACGATGGTGATATTTCAGGTTGGAAAAGGGATCAACTTAAAGTTAAGATGTGTTTCGATAAACATGTAATGATAGTTCAGGAGGAAACTCATGCACCTAATAGCTCAGGTATTAAACTCAAAAAATGCGGGCAGTTGAGATGTTTTTGACCATTCACTACATCTTAAAATTAAAATTTAGATATTCAAAAACTATATTATGAGTACTATAAATTGCAATTTTTCTCACATATGATGAAATTGTACTATTTCAATCTCAAAAAACAAAAAGTATCACATAAATTGCGACACATGGAGTAGCATTTCGCACCCGCAATTTGATTTTTTTTAATTCAAAAAAACCAAAGAGTATAAAATTGAACAAAAAACGAGCTATAATATGCAGGAATGCGTTGCATATATATGCGCATAATACATAAACATGCCTTTTTAACTTAGCCTCAGCTCGCATTTATTACGCAACTTTGAGTGTGTACAAGTAAACACGTAAATTATTATAAAGTTGAATAATTAGATACACGTGTCAATATACGATTCGACATGAAATCGGAGGAAGTAAAGGCAATTAAACCTGAAGCTTAACTATATGGCTCGAAAGGGAAAAGATTCAAAATTGTAAAACGAAGTAAAAAGGAGAAGATATAAGGGAAGAGAGAGAAAGGGAGTGATGCAAACTAGTTAGGTGTGTTTGGCAGGGAGGAAAATATTTTCTTATAAAATATTTTATTTTGTTAAACAAGTTGGCTTTACTTATTTTTTAGTGTTGGGTAATTAAGTAAAAAAAAAAAAAAGTTATTAATATTAATAAATAATCTAGCAAAAAACTATAGAATCGGGAGGTAGTGGCCAAGCTAGCATGGTTAAAATTATTTTTTATGTATATATAGTAGATGTTGAACCCTCTTCGCCTAGTTCGTGTGTACACTATTGAACTCCCTCAATGAAAACCCTGAATCCGCCACTATTGGGAGGGGGTGGGATTGTAACACCCCGTATCCTACGTGTACTAGTTCCACTTATATGTCACTTAATACAGCCTTACAGTACGGGTAATGGACTCGGTTTCCTATATGACTAGCGACGATAAGATGGGTTGGAAAGAACTGTCCGTACATTTTAATGTGACACGACTAAGTTAACATCGATGTAACTATTTAAATTTGGGATCGTGAGTAGGTATTTGGATCTAAAATCTAAAGTGACCAAGTGCACACAAGCTGTAAGTTAAATTAAAGGGATTAAGGACCGAAAATGAAATTAACTATTGAGGTGCTTGCTTGACTTAATTAAGCTAGTAGGTGAATCACCGGGTAAACTACATAAATAGCCCTCATAGTGGGTGGCTTTGCTTTTTTATCCCCATAATAAAAGTCTTACAAAACTAGTCTTCCTTCTTGCTTATGTATGGAACAAATAGATATTTACCCCTCTATATATCAAATATTTTAAAACAAGTCTCAATGCTCATTTATCTTTCAACTTCAATTTTTTTCTCTGTTTTATTTTACTTTGATTTTTCATTTTTATTTTCTCTTTTTTTAAAAAAAAAATCTCAACCTTTAACTTTTTCCTTTTTTCCTTTTCTCCTTTCAACTTCTAATTTTTTTTTCTCTTTTTAATTTTTCTTTGGTTTTTATTTTTTCTTTTCTTCGTTTTTCTCATTTTTTTCTCAACCTTTATTTTTCTTTTATTTTTAATTTGACTTTTTTCTTTATATTTTTATTTTTTTCTCAACCTTTCTTTTTTTTTTCTTTTTCTTCTCTCAACTTCAATTTTTTTTCTTTTTCTCTTTTTCATTTTCTTTAATTTTTTTTTATTTTAACAACCTTTATTTTTCTTTGATTTTATATTTTTCTTTATTTTTTTATTTTTCCGTAATCTTTATTTTTATTTTTATTTTTATTTTCTTCGATTCCTTTCAAACAACAAGTCACGCCTCATAGGCAAGAGTTGACACTACCACATTGTGTCTTGATTTATGAGATGTTCTATTACTCTTGTCTTAGAGGCAAAACTTAACCTAAGGATATTCAAACAACAAGTTACGCTCCATGGGCAAGAGTTGACACTAACACATTATATTTTGACTTATGAATTGTTCTATAACTCTTGCCTTAAAGGCAAGACTTAGCCCAATGACTTTCAAACAACAAGTTATGCCCCATGGACAAGAGTTGGCACTACCACATTGTGTTTTGATTTATGAGATGCTCTATAACTCTTGCTTTAGAGGCAAGACTTAGACCAAGGGCTTTCAAACAACAAGTTACGCCCCATGGGCAAAAGTTGACACTACTATATTGTATTTTTATTTATGAGATGTTCTATAACTCTTGCCTTAGAGGCAAGACTTAGAACAAGGACTTTCCAACAACAATTTATGCCCCATGGGCAAGAGTTGACACAACCACATTGTGTCTTGATTTATGAAATGCTCTATAACTCTTGCCTTAGAGGCAAGACTTAGCCTAAGGACTTTTAAACAGCAAGTTATGCCCCATGGGCAAGACTTGACACTACCACATTATATTTTGACTTATGAATTGTTCTATAACTCTTGCCTTAGAGGCAAGACTTAGCCTAATGACTTTCAAACAACAAGTTATGCCCCGTGAGCAAGAGTTGGCACTACCACATTGTGTCTTGATTTATGAGATGCTCTATAACTCTTGCCTTAGATGCAGGACTTAGACCAAGGGCTTTCAAACAACAAGTTACGCCCCATGGACAAGAGTTGACACTACCATATTGTGTTTTTATTTATGAGATGTTATATAACTCTTGCCTTAGAGGCAAGACTTAGCCCAAGTACTTTCAAACAACAAGTTATGCCCCATAGGCAAGAGTTGACACTACCAAATTTAGTCTTGATTTATGAGATGTTCTATAACTTTGCCTTAGAGGCAAGACTTAGCCCAAGAACTTTCAAACAACAAGTTATGCCCCATGGGCAAGAGTTGATACTACCACGTTGTGTCTTGATTTATGAGATGCTCTATAACTGTTGCCTTAGAGGCAAGACTTAACTCAAGGACTTTCAAACAGCAAGTTACGCCCCATGGGCAAGACTTGACACTACTACATTATGTTTTGACTTATGAAATGCTCTATAATTCTTGCCTTAGAGGCAAGACTTAGCCCAATGACTTTCAAACAACAAGTTATGCCCCATGAGCAAGAGTTGGCACTGCCATATTGTGTCTTGATTTATGAGATTCTCTATAACTCTTGCCTTAGAGGCAAGACTTAGACCAAGGGCTTTCAAACAACAAGTTACTCCCCATGGGCAAGAGTTGACACTACCACATTATGTTTTGACTTATGAAATGCTCTATAACTCTTGCCTTAGAGGCAAGACTTAGCCCAATGAGTTTCAAACAACAAGTTATGCCCCATGGGCAAGAGTTGACACTATCAGACTTAGCCCAAGGACTTTCAAACAACAAGTTACTTCCCATGGGCAAGAATTAAAACTACCACATTGTGTCTTGATTTATGAGATGTTCTATAACTCTTCCCTTAGAGGTAAGACTTAGCCCAAAGACTTTCAAAAAACAAGTTATACTCCCCCATGGGCAAAAGTTAGCACTACCACATTGTGTCTTTGATTTATGAGATGATCTATAAGTCTTGCCTCTTAAACTAGACTTAGCCCAAGAATCTCTCAAAGAAACAAATTACTCCCCGTGGGCAAGAGTTAACACTATTTCATTATGACTTAATTTATGAGATACTCTATAACTCTTGCCCTAGAGGCAAGACTTAGTTCAAGGATTTACAAACAACAAGTGAATGTTCTATAACTCTTTCCTTAGAGGCAAGACTTATCCCAAAGGACTTTCAAATGACAAGTCACGCCCTTAAGTTTACTTTTATATCAAAGAAAGAATATTCTTTTTGCGGATTATCCAATTTTTTGTTCATTAGCAAAATACAATAGAAACTAAGAAAAAAGAAAAAAGAGAAGGAAAAAAATAAAGATTGAGAAAAAAGAAAAAAAAAAGAGAAGAAAAAAATAAAGGTTAAGAAAATAGATAAAAGAGAAAAATAAAATAAAAATAAAAATAAAAGTTAAGAAAGAAAAAAAAGAAGAAAAAATAAAATAAAAATAAAGTTTGAGAAAAAAAATAAAAATAAAATAAAGGTTGAGACAATTAATTAAAAAAAGAGAAATGAAAAATAAATAATGTTTGAGAAATAAAAGAAAAAAAAAGAAGGAAAAAATAAATAAATCAAGTAACAGTAAAACAGAGAAAAAAAAAAGTTGAGAGACAAATGAACATAGAAAAAGGAAAATATTTGAGGTGTAGAGGGAAAAAAATGTACTTGTTGTATACATAAAAATGAAGGAAGACTAGTCTTTAAAGACTTTTCTTATGGGGGATAAAAATACAAAGCCACCCACTACGGGGGCTTGAGATATATGGACCAAGTTAATGGACCCAAGGTTATGAATCAGATTTGGGCCAAGTTAAATGTTCCAAAGAGGTGTATTACCTACTTAAGCTATTGGGCTGCATTTGGACATATATTAATAGACTCAATTGAGGCCCACACTAAGGACATAAAATGGGGAAGATGACCAGCCAAACACCTAAATATAACTAAGGCCCAACATGACATGATCCAACTAGAATTGGCCCAAGTAAGTGGACTGTTTTGGACAGCTTATATAGCCAAGTAGGTGCATCACCTACTTAGACTATTTTGGACCAAAAACTTGGCTAAGAATGAGCTGGATAGGCGGTTCAAAGAGGGAGTATATAAGGCTCATTTCAGTTCATTTTTCCATTCATTCTTTGCTGAAAAACAGTCCAGAAAAATTAAAACACTCTCTCCTCTCTCAAATTCCAAATGAGTCGCCCCAAATTTCCCTAGGGTTCTTGGACCAATCTTCCACTTTGCAAGCCTTGGTAAGTGTTTACCCTTGTAGATTAATGTAATATATGTATAAGAAAGTGTGAAAGTCAGGTTGGTTATGTTTAAAATGTATAGGGCAGTCCCTTAATTAGTTGGCAGTCCACTTGTGTTAGTTTTAACGAATTTGTCTTCCTTGTGGTTTGAACTTGTATAGGGGCTTAAGGTGTTGAAGAAATTAAGTTAGGAGGATAAAATTTCAGTATATTAAAGTGTGGTTCTGTCCCTAAATCGTTCCTTGTATGTATGGCTTGATGAAAATGTTTATACGTGTTTGTAAATGGAACGTTTGGTGTAGTGAAAAGAAAATATTCTCTTGTTATGTTAAGCTGAATTTTGGAACTATTGTGGACTATTTTTGGTATGTTACTGTGGAAGGCAGCAGGGTGACCTTATGGGATGAATATATGGAGTTTCGTTGGAGTGGAAATGTAAAGGATAAACTAGGTAGGTAATCCTATCGGTTTGTAACGTTTATGTCAACATATGGGCTGTTTTGGTAGCATTGTTGTGGTGAGGCAGTGGGCTGCCGTGTAGGAGCTGGAATAGAATTGCGTGGAAGTATAAAGAAGGTGGTAATGAGATACTATGTGTTGGGGTGGTCGGACAAATTTTACTTTCCGTTAAGTAGTTAGTTACCGCCTTGTAAACCTATAATGTGATTAGCTTTTAATGTAACTCCATTATGTACTTACATTGTAGAGTAACACATAAGGAAGGAGCTGAATTGTTGTAGTCACGTGATGTGAAGTTAAGGTATGTAAGGTTACTCTTTTCCGTATCCTTTGGCATCGTATATTGTCCACATAGCTAATGACCTTGTTTCCACTCCAAAATGTTCTAAAGTACCTCAATATATATATTTACTATCAAATTTCAGATGTTCTATTTTGTTGTTCCAAAAAGGATCCATAATGTTATAACCACCACTATAACAACTTCAAAGATTAAATAAAGTAAGCAACTTAATATGGTTATGTTCGGGTGGCAGCTCAAGGGGGCTTAAAGGCCAGCATAGAGATGATCCCGATTTATTATGTATGGGTGGCAGCTCGAGGGGGCTTAAAGCCCAGCATAGAGACGATCCCAGATTATGTTACCATTGATCAGTTCGGTATATGTATGGCATGCCTTATAAAGACAAGAAAAGGAAAGAAAGAAAAAGGAAAGTAATGAATGTAATGTATACGGTTCCACGATTACAGTAAAGGTGGTTTATCAGTATTATCTATTCACTTGTATCTGATTCCTTTTGAGTTCCTATATTTTATATAGTTACTTTTAGCCTTACATACTTAGTACATTCTTTCGTACTGACGTCCCTTGGGGGACTTACCTTACTTGTTGCAGGCACAGGTGTTAGTAGACCTCCACAGTAGGATACGGGTCATCCACAGATTGTTGGTGAGCTCCAGGTTACTTCGGGGCTTTCCGAGTCATTGTAAATTTATTTTGGTACTGTGCAGTAGTGGTATAAGGCGGGGACTTGTTCCGACCTTAGTTTTGATTATGTACATCTTTTAGAGGCTTTGTAGACTATGGTAAAGTCAAGTGTAGAAGTGTATTCTCCTTTTTGACGCTGCAGCCCCAACGGCCAAGTCTCATATCTATTTGAATGTCTTTCCATGATTTCCGTCTTTGACATCTTGTATCTGTATGACTGGATGTTGTTTACTCAGGGACATGCATATGAATGTACATGATCATAGATTGATTCTCTCGGGCCTTAACGGCTTCGGGTGTCAGTCCACCTCAATGGGATTTGAGGCGTGACAGGGATGTGGGGCCTTCAGGGGTGGAAGGGATACAATAAATATAAGAATATCATCGGTTGAACATGTTTTCATCCACTTCTGTTAACAAAGCATTTTCCTTATTCATAAGGAGTTTGTTTTTCTATAGAAAATATTTTTCAAAACTTTTGTTCGATCAAACATGGGAAACAGGGAAAGTAAGAAAACATTTTTCGGAGAACATTTTTCTCCATACTAACAACACCCTTTGTTTGGTTTGTTATTAGCTATTGTTTTATAATGTATTGTATTATACTGTAGCCCTTTGTTTACTTTTCGATTTGGAGTTCATACTTGAAACTAAACCCGACAACTAGGTGGGTTGACCCGATTCCGACCCGATTAGACCGGCCCACTAAGAGACCGGACCGGACCGGACTCCGTATCGGTATGGAAGTGGGCTAGGGGGGTATTTAGGGGGCTGGGTTGGACAAGGTAACGAGCCCGATAGACCGGCCCAGTTAGAAAACCGGACCGGGTCCACCGGACTGGCTCGGCCTGGTTAATAAATTTTTTTATTTTTTATTTTTAATTCTAATGGGGCTTGCCGCCTGGGCTGTTTTGGACCGTTGAGGCCCAACAACTATAATGTCGTTGGCCCAACGGCCATAACAACCTTTTAGGCTATTTTTTTTAAAAAAAAATTAATTCAATTTTTTTTTTTTCATATAAATACATGTCATTTCAAAAATATTTTCTTGCAATCTCATTCTCTCTCAAATTTGCTAAAATTATCTCATAAAGTGTTCTATTATATTTTATTATTTTACAATTACAAATACTAAGTGAAAGTTTTCAAAAGTACTCTATTGATCAACTTTCGAATACTTCAAAAATTTGGTATTATCGTTCCATCTCTTACTTTTAATTTTTAATTAGTGTATTATTTGTTGAATATTTATTTCTTTTGTTTTTGTGTTTTTTGAATAATTGTTAGTTTAATTTGTAATATGGATAAATTAAGAAAAGTCGGTAAAAGTGTTATAAATTTTTATCCCCGAAGTGGTAGTGGTAGTAAGAAACAAATTGGTTTCGGTAGAGGTAGTTCAAATACTTGATATACTCGTGTGCCTTCGGTACCAATTAGCGAACCCTTTGAGAATGAAATAGGTGTAGGTGCTCACGATATGAATTATTTAGAGGCCCAAAAAAATAATGGTATAGAAGAAGAGAATGAAGTAGACCCTGCTGATGTAGATGAAAATGATGATGATGATGTTGATGTTGATGTTACACCCGAATCCGGTAACGTTAATGTTCAATCTGAATCGGTTAATCTTCCTTCTCGGCGCCCTGTAAGATCTCGTAAAAAAACTAGTATTGTGTAAAAATTTTATACTCGAATAGAAGGAACTACTCAGGTTGAATGTGATATTTGTCAGTTAAAATACGAGCATAAGACCGGGGGTAATAAAGGAGATACGGGTCAGTTGACGAGACATTTGAAGGATAAACACCCAATAGAGCTAGCTCAGGTAACTGGTGGTGGGACAGTTGGGGGCCCAAGTCAAACTAGATTGAACTCAAAATTCGGTAAATTAGTTAAGGATTATAATAAAATGAAGGATCGTGAAGAATTAACAAAAATGATAGTTGTGGGTTGTTTGCCTTTCTCTTTTGCTTCTTCTGAAGTTTTTATTCATTATATTCAGGCAATTTATAATCCTATGTTTGAGGGTATTCCTAGAAGTACTTGTAGGTCCGATATTTTTAGACTCCATGCACAATATGTTTACTATTTATCTGCATTATTAAAAAATCTTTCATGTAGAGTTGCTTTAACTTCTGATCTTGACCGTGCTATTAATAAAAATGATTATTTAGCAATTACTTGTCATTGGTAGATAGTAATTTTGTTATGCAAAAACGTATTTTAGCATTTTTGTATGATGAATACCATTGACACACTGGAAAATTTATTTCTGAATCTATTACAAAAGTTGCAAGATATTATGGTATTGACCGTAAAGTTTTATGTATATCTTTTGATAATGCATCTAACAAGAACGCTGCTATTGACTTGTTAAAAATTGAACTTTCTCCACCGTTATCCGAAATATTTCATGTTAAGTGTGCTTGCCATATATATAATTTAATTGTAAAAGATGATTTTACTTTTTTTGAATCTGCTATTGAAAAAGTTAGACTTGCAGTTGGATTTATTCAAGGAAATAATAGAAAAATTAGACTTACCGAATTTAAAAGTAAATGTAAGAAAAATGAACTTAGACCGAGATTAATGCCTGAAGAAATAGATGTTAGATGAAATTCTACTTATGATTTCTTAAATACTTACAATATTTATAAAGTTCCTATTACTATGACTTTTAACCAATTTGCTAGTGTTTTTCCCGATAGTATGTTACAAAATTCAAATTGGGCTAAAATTGATGATATTGTTAGTTTTTGCAAAAAATTTATGTAGCTACGGTTGAATTTTCTGGTGCTTATTATCCTACTGTTTGTAATATTTTAGCTTATTTAGCTGACATTTCTTTATTGCTTAACGAGTATAAGTCTAAATCAGGTTACAAAAATGGTATTGATAAATTTAAAAAATATTTTTTTCGCTTCCCCCTATTTACTTAGTTAGTGCTGTAGTAAATCCATGTATGAAATATAATACTATGTCCGAATTTACTTCTCTTATTTATTCTGCTTTAAAAGTAAAAGCTAATGAAGAACCTTCTCTGTTTACGGCTATGTCTGATGCGAATAGTTACATGAACACATTATACAATCATTATGCTGATTTACTTGACAATGTTTTACCGTCACACATTACACCGACCCCTGTTCCCCATCTTTCTGAGGAACCATCATCTTCTAAAAGACAGGCACATAGTATGCTTGCTTATTGTGTTTCTGATCTATCTGTTTGGAATAGATTGCAGCCTTCATCGTAAAGAACCGTAAGTCGGGAAGAGCTTAAGTATTATCTTATGCAGCCTATAGAGGATCCTAGAGGTAGAATCAATACGCTGGAATGGTGGAAGAATAATGAAAGACAATATCCTTTACTTTTAAGATTAGCTAGAGATACATTGAATGTTCCAATGTCAACCGTTGCATCAGAGAGTGCTTTTAGTCAAATACGACAACAGATTGGAGACAACCGACACTTATTGGGAGGCAATGCCATGAATGTTTTAGTTTGCCTTAGAGACTGGATTAGAGCAGAACGAAGAAATCAAGAAATGTTCGTGGAGCCGGAAGACGAAGAAGATCTTAAAGAAATAATGACTTCAAGAGAGAATTCAGCACAATCAAGTCCAATGCATGGCTTTGGTGCCATTGATTTTGACAATCCACAACCAATTCCCATTAATGTTAACAGGGGTGAATTGAAAAAAATGATGAAAAATTTGTAGAATTTACAATTAATCAATTGAATTTTCATTTTTCAATTTAACTTTGTGAAATTAGTGAAATGTAATTGCAACCTTGTAACTTGTAAGTTTTGAAACATTTTGCAATCAATCAAATATTAAGTTCATTTACTCTTTACATATTTTTTCCATTTAAAATTTAAATTGAATATCTTGTATGAATTCAATACTTTTAATATAATATTATCAAAGTTTACTTAAACTTAAAAAAATATATATTGAAAAACAATATTAGCAAATATTACTTAAACAAGTATTGACATATAAAAATTATATATAAGTTTAACTTTTAAATAGTTTATGTCAATACTTAAATATATTGAAGTATTATTCTTTTAAGAAGTATATGTTGTTGAATATTGCATGCATATTCTTTTAAATAGTAGTTTATGCTGTTGAATATATTTCATGTATATTATATTAAGTAATACTTTAGTATATGCTGTTGAATATATTGTATATATATTCTTTTAATTAATAGTATAATGAATATATATATATGTATGTATGTATGTACATTTTATTAAGTAGTGGCATATGTTGTTGAATATATTAAATGTATATTCTATAAAATAGTATATATTGAATGTATATACATATGTATATTCTATAAAGTAGTATATATTGAATGTATATATGTATGTATATTCTTTAAAATAATATATAGTGAATGTATATTATGTAGGTATATTCTTTAAAATAGTATATATTGAATGTGTTATATGTATGAATATTCTTTAAAGTATGTATATTCTATAAAGTAGTATATATTGAATGTATATATATGTATGTATATTCTTTAAAGTAGTATATATTGAATGTATATATGTATGTATATTCTTTAATTTAATATATATTGAATGTATATTATGTAGGTATATTCTTTAAAGTATGTATATTCTATAAAGTAGTATATATTGAATGTATATATATGTATGAATATTCTTTAAAGTAGTATATATTGAATGTTTATATGTATATATATTCTTTAAAATAATATATATTGAATGTATATTATGTATGTATATTCTTTAAAATAGTATATATTGAATGTATAATATGTATGAATAATCTTTAAAGTATGTATATTCTATAAAGTAGTATATATTGAATGTATATATGTATGTATATTCTTTAAAGTAGTATATATTGAATGTATATATGTATTTATATTCTTCAAAGTCTTATTTTAAGTAGTATATATTGAATGTATATTAAAAAACAATCAAGGTTCAAAATACTGTTTTTTTTTTTTAGTCGGGACCCGGTAAACCGGCCCATTAATCTGGACCGGTTACCTAACCTGGCCCGGCCCATTAAGACCAGTCAAACATATTAAATGGGCCGATGCTGGGCCGTTGGTGGAATTGTTCCTGTTGGGCCCGGCCCGACCCGGTAAGAGTCACGACCAGACCGGACCCGGAATGAGACCGGTAAAAATTACAGAACCGGAGCCGGGTTGGCCCGGCCTGGCCCGGTTAACAGCCTTACTTGAAACTGTCTGCGATATGCCAATCTATGTATTACAAGTATTGGGTTAAATTTTGGTTCAATTCTCTTGTGGGTTCCTTTGTTTTCGAGGTCTAATTGTTAATTTTATCATATTAAGAGTCATCATTGTTGTTGGGGAAATGTGTGTGCTTTTTACAAAGAGGATCTCTAGTAAGAGATTGTATATTCGTATTAGATGGTATTTGGATGATCTTTCGTATTTTGCGCTTGATTGTTGATTTCTATATTTTTGGTTATAATATATTATGTGCTTAATTGTGAAATACGAAGAACTATCAATGTTAGGATTTGAATTTGAAACCTTAAAGTAAATTTCAAACCCCCTAAACTACTGAGTCACCCTCTAGTCTTGCGCCACTGAGATGTTAACTGATGAAGAAGAACAATTGAAAGAAACTAATCAACCAAAAATTTCAAAATTCGATAATTGAGATGTCACTTAAGTTACCTCCTAAACAATGATTTCACTTCTTTTTTGCATTACTTTCGTTTGATGTATTGTATTATTTTAATTTTTTTGGATGAATTTGAATAGATCGTGTCATTTTCATAATGTTCACACATAAGTAATTTGAAGAACAAATCTATAAGAAAAGTAGAGTACAAGGTAAAGATACCATAAATAAATAGGCTAAAGGATAAAATGGAATTACTAAATAATAATTAAAGATAAAATGAGAAAAAGAAAAGCAAGATAACGATGCGATCACACTAAATGTCAGAGGAAGAGAGAGAGAGAGTAATATTTTCGTATTCTAAAATCTTCTCTTATGTACGTTTGTAACATGTAATTTGTCTCAAGTTTTGGGAGATGACTATAATAGGAATACTCCCTTCTCGACCAAAATACTTGTCACGATTTATTTTTTGAGAGTCAAGCTATTTTAACTTTAATCGATATTTCAATATTATTTTTCACCATATATTATATAATAAGAGTTGCAATTCATAATCATTTTCGTGTAGTTTTTAAATGTTAAAAAAATTATTTAATAGTAAATTAATTTAATTTAACTTTAAAGGTTAGTCAAATTAATTCTCAAAACGTGAAAAGTAAAAACTACTATGACATGGAGGGAGTTCTAGGTTTCATGAATATGAAAGGTGTAAGTCCTTGTTATCTAACCTTAGTGCCTAGATTGACTTGGCAACTATTCATGTGTATTGAACAATTTGGACCCAAAGATGCCCAACCTAAGTGTGTAGAAATAATCAATTGTGACATATTGACCAATCTATAATAAACCTAGTCTTTTCTCAAAATCACCTCCTTCAAGCTCTCCAAACCAAGTCTTTTCTTAAAATCCATTTCCATCCCAAAAAGTTTTTTCTATAGACTTGAAAGACCAGCGGTATGGCTATGCACTGCATCACCCTAGCATGGCTTGTGACAATACTGCCAGTCTTTAGCAAAATGATCATAACTTCACGTAGGAACATCTAAATCGGCAGATGGTTTGATAAGTTAGAAATTAGATTGTAAGGGCTCTAATTTGATGCATAGTACACACTATAAGATCTTTATATATCATTAGTTATGTACGTCTAAAGTTACGTCCGCACACTCATTCGCAACACTACTAATCCGTGGATAGTTTCCAACTTGGTTTGTAGGCTCTCTTTAGACCCTAAATCACTTTTATTACAAATTCTATACATATTCATGGTCTTTTTAAAAAAAATAAAAAAATGTGTATTAAAAAATGTGAACAACAAATCAAAGTTCAAACAAAAATAGTAAAATAAAAAGAAAGAGATGAAAAATAAGAATCGAGCCCACTGAATTTACAGTGTGTCCTTAAGGAAACTATTCTCCTCATATATCCTTCAAGGATAGAATGATTCACTCACCAGAATAGAGGTATCTCAAACTCCGATTAACAACGAACTATCCAACGACAGTAAATCACAATTGAGTTTCTTAAGAAAAGAAGAGTAGAAACTTCAAAAATTCGTACCAATATCTGAGGAAGAATCAGATATTTATAGCCAATAGGTACTGCTTCAGAAAAGAAACAATGATTCCGAAAAGTTGCATTTTTTCGGACCCATCTGATATTGCATGTTGGGTTTGCGGTTAGCATAATGCATTATGTGGCTGCACAATCCCTTAGCACA
Source organism: Capsicum rhomboideum (assembly GCA_031232105.1). Lineage (NCBI taxonomy): Eukaryota > Viridiplantae > Streptophyta > Magnoliopsida > Solanales > Solanaceae > Capsicum > Capsicum rhomboideum. The sequence continues at coordinate 3,948,830 of CP124710.1, read as the reverse complement.
CCAAACCAGTGAGTTGTCCAAGGATAGTGCAGTGGATGTGCGATCAACACAATCCATTGTGCGTCTGCACAATACCTCAACACTTCCTAATCAGTGAGAGATTTTTTGGTCACGTACAATTCATGACATACCACATGCTATATCTGGTCGACGATCCATCACAACTTCTCTATCCATAAAGATAGGATAAAATCAGGATAATTTTTTTTTTCATATTTCACTTGTAAAACTATATTATATATTTTATTATTATTGTTATGTACACGTGACGAAAGAAAAAAAGGACGAGTTAATACCTGTCAATTGAAAGAAAATGATCCATTTGTTTTTTAGTAGTACTAAACCTCCCTTTCTCTTTGAACCCACAACTTTTTTTCTTCTATTTTCTTGATCTGTCAAATTTTTGGTGACTAGGTAAGACTCTTGTTCCTTTCCATGAAAATGACATTCAAAAAAAACTTTTCAAAATATTAATAATATATTTTACGTGCGTATGACTTTCAAAAACTATCATATTATGAAAAATTATTCAAAATATTTTTTGATTTATCGCTGGATGTTCAATGTTCAATTAATTTAAATTCGTGCCAGAAAGTAATTATTCTAAAAGTTAGTTTACTCGGACTTTTTCCTTTGGCATTTCTTAATGGTTGTCCAAATTTAATTGTTTATTGGAAACCTATTTTTTGAACATTTTCGTATTTGATAAATTTTTTGAAAATTTAAAAAATGTTTTCTTATTAAAATGTTTGATCTAGCTTTTAGGAAAAAAAAAGTAATTTTGAGTAGTTACAGAAATAAGGAGTTATTTCATTATAAAATTAAAAATTAAATTTGTCAAGTGTTTGGTTTTGAATATTAGTTAGAGTCAGAATAATTTTTTATAGAAAATCTTAAAATTAAGGTGGGTTGTAATATATAATCTTGAAATTATAATTTCTAGAATTAAATCTTCTAAAAGTTAGTGACAAAATTCTCAAAAGAACTCGTAAAAAAATTATGAAGGTGGTTGAGTTGGTACAACAAGTGGTATTCCATAAAAGAAATCAGGGATCGACTCCTTTTGCCGACGTCTTTTAAGTCGAGCTCATCATACCGACTTACCTAATGCAATTTACAATCCCTTTGAGGTTTACAAGCTATTACATAGGAGCGAATTATCCGGTCCATATCCAAAGAGTAGTTGTGACGGTTTTCGGGGTTAAAAAAAATCAAGATATTGGATAAATTTCAATTATTAAGGCTAATCATATGGTTTAATCACCGACAATATTCCTACTTTTTATACTTTCAAATTTTCTTAATAGTCAGTCCCCACCATAATCAATACTACTAAAATGTATATTAAGGTGTCATTGTGTTAGATGATGTGAAATGCTTCAATCATCACAATTTTAGAAGACCATTTATTACATAAAACCACGTAGATGATGAAGTGTCCAAAAATCTAGGGACCAGTTTCGTCATGAAAATAAAAAACATATTCATTTTATTTGATATTTTTGAGGTTGAAAATAAAGTTAGAGTTGTGTTTGACCATAATATTTAAGAAATGAGGTATTTTTAAAATTAAAAAATATAAAAAGTGAAAATAAATTTAATTTTTTTTAGAGTTTTATGAAAACTGGGTTATTTTATGAAAATAAAAAAAAAGATTTTTTTGAAAAAAATTAAATTAAAAAGTGAATCCAAAATAGTGAAGCAAAAATTAAAATATTGTGAAAACATATTCCGAAATATTTATGGCCAAACAAGTATTCCGAAAGTAAAGTGAAAACATATTCCGGAATATTGTGAATAATATTCATGGACAAACGCCTACTAAATAATATATTTATATTTTTGATATATTAAAAAGTATTAAATAATAAGATTAACTTTTTAAAGCTACTTCTACCTCATAGGTGAGGTACGAGGTTGTTTTGAAAGACCCCCGCTCAAGACAAAAGCATTTTAGAGAAGTACATAATATACGGACAAGAAACAATAAGCAGAAACAAACAACAAATAATAACAAAAATAGGCCTGTAACACCCCGTACCTTCCCAACCCTACTTGATGACGTTGAATAATGATTTTTTAAGGTGTCGAGAGATATAAGTATGTATTTGGTAATGCTAATGATGAGAAAATTGAAATTTGGCCACATACATGCGATTAGACCTTCGTAGGAGGTGTTTTGTGATTTCGTGGGGAATTTATGTAATACCCCGTACATATTACAACCTCATTTGGTGACTTGGAGTCATGTTTACATGATGATTAAGATCACTAAGTAAGTATTTTGTGGTGTTTTGATAAGGTATTGGACGATATGCAAGTATTGGAAAAATGGCCGAAAAATTCAGCAAAGTACTAAGACTTGCGCCACTCCCTGTTTCAGGGGTGTGTGGCGCAAGCCCCTGATTCAGAGGGGTGTCATTTCCTGCGCCACAAGCTTGCTTTGCAACTAGTGGCGCAAGGCACAACATATTGTGCCCTTCCGCGCTCGTTTTGTAACGCGATTCTACGTCTATTCTTAGATGGTTTCTTTTGGTTCTTTGGAGTTCTTTGAGCATTGTTAAAGCTTCAAATACTTCAATACACTCCTACATACTTCTACATGATTAAACCATGAAACACAAGTAGTTATCAAAAATGTTCAAGGAAGTCATGGACGACTAGAATGTCTATTTTTGCGATTGAGACTACGAATGAGAATCTCGCAAGAGAATATTGTCGTGACATTATGGAATTATTTAAACATGAGATATGTGGTAAATTATACATGCAAATTTGGTGGGCTAAGTTGAGATATGTTATTGGGCCCAATGTAAAGCCCAAAAGGAGCCAAAAATAAGAGGCCCAAAAGGGTCAAATGACCCATTCTTGTGTTTGATAAGTAAACACAACCTTTTTGACTAATTGGATGGATAGAGATGAGCATGAGGGCCTATATAAAGCCACCACAAATCAGATTTTTATTTCTTAAAACACACATGCCTTTTTGGGGATATTTCCAACATATTGCTCTCAAACTCTCAAACCCTAAGTCCACTTCTTGGGAAAGTGCATCATCCTACAAGTATTGGTAAGTGTTTATTCTTGTGATTTAATATATTATGTACATGAGAGGTTATGTATATCATGGTGGTTATGGTGGCAAGGTGTTGAATAGTGCACTTGTGGGTTTGATGAAAAGGCATGGTATGGATGAAATACCAAAATGTATGGTGTGATTATGTTAATAAACTTGTTATTTCCATATAAGTGTAAATTATGGGATTTTGGCCGATTTGTTGTTGTGAGGTGTATTGAAGTAATTTGATGGCATAATTGTGATGTTTTGGTGATGGAGAAGTGTAAAGTATGAACTTGGTGTGACATGATCTTGGCTATCATGTATTGGTCAATGTATGGAATATTATGGGATTATTGGGATAATAAATTCATAAATGATATTTTGGGCAATGTTGGGCATGTTGTGGTATTATTGATATGACCATGCCGAAAATGGTATTGTAGCGAAAGACATGACATTTTTTTAAAGCCAAACATGTGACTCATTGTTATTATATGCCATTGTAAGGTAATTGGTGGTTAATGTTGGTTCCGCATGTACTTTTGTTGTAGAGTGAAACATAAGGACGGAGCGGGACTATTGTATGTACTTAAGATTGTAGAATCGTATTGAGAATACAAGGTATGTAAGGTTACTTTGTCCGTATCTTTCTACACGGCAAATAGTATTCACATTGACATTTCATTAGTCCTATTCCGAAATGTACTAAGGTATCCCATATGCACTTATCCATGGTCATTGTCATATATTTCCTACTCATTGATCAAGTGTGAATCTTATTTCTTATATTCATGGTTAATGTTCCAAAAGCTCAAATCCAATGTTCCAATAGTGATATTACCTATGCCTCTTGTTCATGGATTATTGTCCAATGGTTCCAATGGTGTCACGGTGCTATAATGTTATATTTTTCATGATGTTTATTCACATGTCTCTCACTCATTGGTTAATGATCCAAAGCTTCCAACAATGTTATGTTCCAAAGTTCAAAGTGAGTGATGTTATGACTATTAAAGTATCAATCTCAAAGTAATGAACAAAGTAATGCATATGTGGTCAATGATCAAGTATGGGTGGCAAGTCTAGGGGCATAAGCCTAGCTCGACTCGATCCCGATGTATTGATTTATAGGTGGCAAGTCTAGGGGCATAAGCCTAGCTCGACTCGATCCCGATGTATTGATTTATGGGTGGCAAGTCTAGGGGCGTAAGCCTAGCTCGACTCGATCCCAAGGCATTGATTTATGGGTGGCAAGTCTAGGGGCGTAAGCCTAGCTCGACTCGATCCCGATGTATTGATTTATGGGTGGCAAGTCTAGGGGCATAAGCCTAGCTCGACTCAATCCCAACATGACGATAAGTCATGGAAAGACCCACTGATCAGTAGGGGCCCGGGTACATTGTTATCATTGAGCATTGAGATAAAGAAAGTAATGAAAGCAATCCACATGGTTTCCCAAAAATGCAAAGTGGTGACTTATTCAGATTGATTATTCATATGTTTTGAGTTCACACACAGTTTCATCTGAGCCTTGCATACTCAGTACTTATTTCGTACTGACCCCTCTTGGGGAATTTACCTTACTTGCTGCAGGCCCAGGTACTAGTAGGCCGCCACAGTAGGTTGCCAGCTGTTTGCGGTTCATTGGTGAGCTCCAGTTAGTTCGGGGCTTCTCCGAGTCGCAGTGGTTCACATGTTTTGATATTGTACATTGTGTATAAAGCGGGGACTTATCCGGACTTTCAGTTGGTTTTGGTCAATGCATCTGTTAGAGGCTTTTGTAGACGTGTGTGGGTGTATGTGTATATGATAATAGATGAAGTCTTGACTTGATGGCCTCAACGGCCAAGTTTCTCATATGTATATACGTCGCATGTTCTATGCTTTTCGATTTTAGCCTCTCATGTTTCTATGTGATAGTAGTGTTTCCTATGACATGCATATGAATGAATAGAAGCAAAGATTGGTTCTCTCGGGCCTTGTCGGCTTCGGGTGCCAATCACGCCTCGTTGGAATTCGGGGCGTGACAAAAGTGGTATCAGAGCAGGTCGTTCTAAGGGTGTCTACAAAGCCGTGTCTGAGTAGAGTCTTGCTTATGGATGTGTTGCGCGCCACATTGATAAGAAGGAGGCTACGGGACATTTAGGTGTTGTTTCTTTTCTTTACTGCTAGATCGTGCAATAGAGCCAAAGTTGTAGGTGGACACATATGTACGTATTGACATGGGTTTTCTTTTGCATAGTCAAATGCTGAGTATTAGACAAGATAAAGACAAAGGTGAGCAGGTTGATATGTCTGCCGAAGTGGAAATGAGTAAATCACCACTTGACTAAGGTAGTCAAGGTGAAGCTGACATGGAATTTGTTATACGGGTTTCTCTTAGCCAAAAGGTAGAGAAGTATCCGCAGAACCACCTATAAATACCACCGAATAGGATTTAAGAAATGTAGTGTATATGTTGACTCAAATAATTGTTGTGAAATGTCATTGGCAAGCTGGCCCAATGACGAGTGATGATGGTGCGGCTAGGGCAGCTAGTCGTCGAACACAAAATTTTTTGAAATTAAACCCTCCCACGTCCACCGAGTCGGATATAGATGAAGACCCACAGGACCTTATTGACTAAATCAAAAGGGATTTAGATAATATGCATGTGGTTGTGTATTAATATACTTTCAGTTAGTTGGGAGGAATTTACAACGACATTCCTTGACCAGTACCTCTTATATGAGGTCCGAAAAGCTTATGCGGATCAATTGCTAAAGTATTGCTAAAGAACTATGAGTGTCAGAAAGTACAATCTTCGGTTTAATTCTGTGGCTAGGTATACTCCCAAAAGTGGTAACCATTATGACTGATAGAATGCATCGGTATATGGACAGATGGATTGTACCATTGCGATCTTGGAAAAAAATAATAATATTGATATAGTCAGAATACAGGTTTTTTGCACAGATAATGAAAGCTCAGAGGCAACAGAAAAGGATATGTCGGTTTGGGCTGAATGTTTGTTATTGGTGTGGTATGTCGGGCTACAAAATGAGGCTTCTCTTGAGGTAGCTACAGGTACCATACACGTATTGATTGACCCATATTCGACACTAGCATATGTTATTTTATTAGTTGCTGAAAATTCAAATGAACACCAGAATTACTAGTTATGTCACTTGAAGTCTATATATCAGTTGGTGAATCTATGATAGTTAAAAGAGTATATCTTAAGTGCATAGTAATTATTTGTGGTCATGAGACACTGGTTGATCTTATTGAGCTGGAAATAGTAGATTTTAATGTTATAAAGGGATTGTGCCATAGTAGATTGCCGAACTAAGAAGTTACATTGTCGTTTTCCCCAAAAGAAGAAATGTGGGGGCACTAAGAGGAAGAAAACAGAAAACGTTAAAAGACGTGATGAACAAGGGATTCATAAGACCTAGTATGTTCCCTTGGGGTGCACCAGTGTTAATTGTACAAAAGAAAGACAGTACGTTGAGAATGTGTGTCGATTATCGACAACTGAGTAAGATGACAATTACGAATAAATATTTCCCTCCCCGGAGTGGATGATTTGTTTGGTTAGTTATGGGGTTAGAAAAAAAATGGTGAAATGAATGATGAAATGATGAAATGAATGACGGCGAAATGAAATAAAATAAAATAAAAATGATGATTATATACCCCAGACAACATTACAAACATGGTATGGTTATTATGAATTCCTAGTATGTCAATTGGGTTAGCGAATGCACCTGTAGTTGTTTTAATGAATAGGGTGTTCAAGACACTTTTCAATATGTGTGTGACCATATTCGGTGATGGTATTCAAAAAAAAAACAAAAAAACAAGAGGACCATGCATTGTATAGGATGAAGAGATGAAAGTTGTCACACAAAAGATAAAAATGGTGAACAATTGGCTAAGGCCTACGATGCTTACAGGGATCCATCATTTTCTTAGGGTGGTTGATTATTATAGGAGAATTGTTGAAGGATTTTATTTTATCCCTACACCCTTAGCAAAGCTTATATACAAGGCAATCAAGTTCCAGTAGAATGATGCATATGAGAAGAGTTGCCAAAAGTTGAAAGATGAAGTAACTTCCACACCAGTTTTAAGTGCCTCCCGAAGGCATAAGAATGTTATGCAATGTATGGTAGTGCTTCTGGGGTTGGCCTCGGATGTGTATTGATGTAGCATGATAAGGTAATAGCATATGCCTTACGACAGTTGCGGCTACATAAGAAAACAAATTATTACCAAATACATGACCCTGAACTAGCAGCTGCGATAATTGCTTTAAAGTTATGGTGTCATTATTTGTAATGGATTCATGTTGACATATATACTGATCATAAGAAAAGGTACTATATTTTAAGCCGAAGGACTTAAATATGAGGTAGCGAAGGTGGCTTGAACTATTAAAAGATTAGAACATTGGTATCTTGTATCATCCGGGAAAAGCAAATGGGGTAGTTGAAACATTAAGTTGTAAGGCAGTAGGAAGTATTAGTGGCCAGCTCACAGAAAAGAAAGATATAGTTAAAAAATCTATATCAATGAGGTAATATGGGGTTTTGTTTCTTTAAACTCCAGATGAAAGAATTATAGTGTCAAATGTGGCAGAATTTTCATTTATATCTGAGATAAAGGAAAAAAAAAAGCAATATGGAAGTCAAATTTTAGTTCAATTGAAAAAGAATATACAACAAAGTTTGACAAAGATATCTGAGCAAACACAAGGGGAAGTACTTTAACGCCAATGTAGATTGTGTATATCAGGTATAGACGAGTTAAAGAAGTGAATTATGACAGAAGAACATCGTTTACCGTAGTTTATCCATTCGGAAACAACCAAAATGTACCATGGTTTAGCAGAGATGTTTTAATAAGGGTACATGAAAAGCACATTGTAGAACTTATAGCTCAATGTCCAAGCAGTCACAGATTAACAGTATGGCATTGGAAATCTATATGTTTTATGCAATGTATTACCCTTCCAGATTGGAGGTGGAACATGAGTGACGTAGATTTAATCACAGGTTTGCCTCGTACACATTGCGAAGATTAATTCCATATAGGTAATGGTGGACAGGCTTACAAAGTCAATGTATTTTGTACTAGTTAGAACCATCGATACAGCTGAATGTTATGCAAAGTTGTATACTACAGAGATAGTATGATTACATGGGATTCCACTCACTATTTTATTAACACGAAAGTTTGCTTTATTGTACTGTGTTGGAAGTCTTTTCAGTAAAGCATGGGTACACAGGTAGATGTAAGTATGGCTTGTCATCCTTAAATGGATAGACAAACAGAATGTATTATATGAACATGTGAAGATATGCCACGAGTCTGTACATTGGACTTTAAAGTTAGTTGGGATGAACATCTACCGTTTATTGAAATTGTTTACAGTAAAAGCATCAAAAGGCACCTTATGAAGTATTATATGAAAAAACAAATATAGTTCATCAATTAGATGGGTTACAAATGATAAACTTTACTTTACATGGGTTAGATTATGTTCACCAAGCTATAGAGAAGGTGAAGGTGATATAACAACAGCTACACATGGTCCAAGGTCGATACAAATTACATGCCAATATTCGAAGAAAAGAATGGAAATGTGCCATAGGTGATTAGGTATTTTAGACAATGTCACCAATGGAGAAAGATATTGATATTCGGAAAGAAAGAGGAGTTGTCCAAAGATGCGGGCAAATTGCGTATCTATTAACACTAGTCCAAGAACTCTTCCCAGTTCATTCAGTATTTTATATTCGATGCTTTGAAGGTGTGTAGGAGATTATCATGTATTGTTGCCGGTGGAAAGGCACACATTACAAGAGATTTCACATGGAAAAAGGGTACTTAATGTTAGAGTGACAAACGAAAGCAACAAGAAATAAAGGAGTAGCCTCCGTAAAGGCAATATTGGAGAAATTAGCACGTAGAAGAAATTACAAGGGAATCCAAAGAAATAATGGAATCTAAAGTACTTGTAATTGTTGTACATGAAAGAAAAGTTCAAGATACAGAATTGGAGTCATAATAAGTAAGTCTTTACAAGTGTTGTATGTGTATACGATAATGTGAAGGATTCACCTCGACTTAAGTTGTTACAATGAGACAATGTTACTAACATTCGAGGACGAATGTTTCTAAGGGGGGAAGAATGTAACACCCCGTACCTTCCCAACCCTACTTGATGATGTTCAATAATGGTTTTTTTAGGTGTCGAGAGATATAAGTATGTATTTGGTAATGCTAATGATGAGAAAATTGAAATTTGGCCACATACATGCGATTAGACCTTCGTAGGAGGTGTTTTGTGATTTCGTGGGGAATTTGTGTAATACCCCGTACATATTACAACCTTATTTGGTGAATTGGAGTCATGTTTACATGATGATTAAGATCACTAAGTAAGTATTTTGTGGTGTTTTGATAAGGTATTGGACGATATGCAAGTATTGGAAAAATGGCCGAAAAATTCAGCAAAGTACTAAGACTTGCGCCACTCCCTGTTTCAGGGGGGTGTGGCGCAAGCCCCTGATTCAGAGGGGTGTCATTTCCTGCGCCACAAGCTTGCTTTGCAACTAGTGGCGCAAGGCACAACATATTGTGCCCTTCCGCACTCGTTTTGTAACGCGATTCTACGTCGATTCTTAGATGGTTTCTTTTGGTTCTTTGGAGTTCTTTGAGCATTGTTAAAGCTTCAAATACTTCAATACACTCCTACATACTTTTACATGATTAAACCATGAAACACAAGTAGTTATCAAAAATGTTCAAGGAAGCCATAGACGACTAGAATGTCTATTTTTGCGATTGAGACTACGAATGAGAATCTCGCAAGAGAATATTGTCGTGACATTATGGAATTATTTAAACATGAGATATGTGGTAAATTATACATGCAAATTTGGTGGGCTAAGTTGAGATATGTTATTGGGCCCAATGTAAAGCCCAAAAGGAGCCAAAAATAAGAGGCCCAAAAGGGTCAAATGACCCATTCTTGTGTTTGACAAGTAAACACAACCTTTTTGACTAATTGGATGGATAGAGATGAGCATGAGGGCCTATATAAAGCCACCACAAATCAGATTTTTATTTCTTAAAACACACATGCCTTTTTGGGGATATTTCCAACATATTGCTCTCAAACTCTCAAACCCTAAGTCCACTTCTTGGGAAAGATCATCATCCTACAAGTATTGGTAAGTGTTTATTCTTGTGATTTAATATATTATGTACATGAGAGGTTATGTATATCATGGTGGTTATGGTGGCAAGGTGTTGAATAGTGCACTTTTGGTTTTTGATAAAAGATGTGCATTCTTGTGAATTAAACTTGAAATATGACTTGTGGGTTTGATGAAAAGGCATGGTATGGATGAAATACCAACATGTATGGTGTGATTATGTTAATAAAATTGTTATTTCCATATAAGTGTAAATTATGGGATTTTGGCCGATTTGTTGTTGTGAGGTATATTGAAGTAATTTGATGGCATAATTGTGATGTTGTGGTGATGGAGAAGTGTAAAGTATGAACTTGGTGTGACATGATCTTGGCTATCATGTATTGGTCAATGTATGGAATATTGTGGGATTATTGGGATAATAAATTCATAAATGATATTTTGGGCAATGTTGGGCATGTTGTGGTATTATTGATATGACCATGCCGAAAATGGTATTGTAGCGAAAGACATGACATTTTTTTAAAGCCAAACATATGACTCATTGTTATTATATGCCATTGTAAGGTAATTGGTGGTTAATGTTGGTTCCGCATGTACTTTTGTTGTAGAGTGAAACATAAGGACGGAGCGGGACTATTGTATGTACTTAAGATTGTAGAATCGTATTGAGAATACAAGGTATGTAAGGTTACTTTGTCCGTATCTTTCTACACGGCAAATAGTATTCACATTGACATTTCATTAGTCCTATTCCGAAATGTACTAAGGTATCCCATATGCACTTATCCATGGTCATTGTCATATATTTCCTACTCATTGATCAAGTGTGAATCTTATTTCTTATATTCATGGTTAATGTTCCAAAAGCTCAAATTCAATGTTCCAATAGTGATATTACCTATGCCTCTTGTTCATGGATTATTGTCCAATGGTTCCAATGGTGTCACGGTGCTACAATGTTATATTTTTCATGATATTTATTCACATGTCTCTCACTCATTGGTTAATGGATAAAGCGGGGACTTATCCCGACTTTCAGTTGGTTTTGGTCAATGCATCTGTTAGAGGCTTTTGTAGACGTATGTGGGTGTATGTGTATATGATAATAGATGAAGTCTTGACTTGATGGCCTCAACGGCCAAGTTTCTCATATGTATATACGTCGCATGTTCTATGCTTTTCGATTTTAGCCTCTCATGTTTCTATGTGATAGTAGTGTTTCCTATGACATGCATATGAATGAATAGAAGCAAAGATTGGTTCTCACGGGCCTTGTCGGCTTCGGGTGCCAATCACGCCTCGTTGGAATTCGGGGCGTGACAAGGCCTACCACAAAGTAGTCAACATTCGACCTATCTGAAACAACATACATCACCAAAACTCCAAGATCAAGACATTACAAGCAAAGCACTATGACAACTGCCACAAATAACAGGACAAAGCACACCTGTTTACTAGCAGAGACACACTTGATCCTACTTACTACCCATCTACCTTAATTCGCGTCCTCCACACCTTTCTATATAGGATCATGTCCTCGATAAGCTGTAACTGTTTCATGTCATGTCTAATCACGTCCCTCCAATATTATTGATCCTAATGGGACAAAATTTGGAAACAAATCAATTGGAATAAAAGAAATCAGTAAAAAAATACCTCGTTGGTCATATAAATTAATCATCGAATTGGTCTAATAATTAAATGAATTTAAAGATCGCGTATCAATGGATCGAATCTCCTGTTGTTCCTCAGTAGCTCAGTGGTAGAGCGGTTGATTGTTAATCGATTGCTCGTAGGTTCTAATCCTACTTAGGGAGATTTGATTGATTTTGAATTCTTTAATTTAGAATAAAGGGGATCAATTTGCCCGTTAACCGTTGGTAATTTGTTCCCTGTTTTTATTTCTATAATTATTTTTTAACTTTCCATATATAGAAAATAAATAGAAAGAGATAGACTAGACGATATCTGTTATGTCAATGAGACCAAAGATAAATTAAATGAATGGAATTGGAATATAGTGAAATAGAACCAAGGTTTCCTCTGAAATGAGGCATGTAAGGGAGGCACTACGAAGAAGTTCCGAGAGTTATGAAGTAAACTTCGAGCTCATATTGGTCATGGATTGGGAACGGGAATTGAACTCTATAAACTATTCGAAGCTGTCACCGGTATGCGAATGATGCATAATTATTTTTGTATTGAAGGAGTGGTTGTCGATCTACCCTATGGCTGAATACATAAATGTTGGATTTTTGCGATTATTTTTTAATAGGGGTTGCTGAGTATCAAAAACTTATTACCCGAAGTCCTATTTTTTTAGAACGAGTTGAAGGCATAGGCATTATTGGGGAAGACGAGGCATTAAATTGGGGTTTATCGGGACCAATGCTACGAGTTTTCGGAATAGAATGGGATCTTCGTAAAGTTGATCATTCGATCTACTTCTACCAAACATGAGTCCATCTACAGTCAACCTCTCACACCTCCGCACTAGGGCATCTGGGCACCTCCTCGATCAACACATGTATAAACTATCTCAACCTCGCTTTCCGCATCTTCTCTTCCACCGATCGAAGTCACTCCCACCCTGTCTCGAGTAATCTCATTTCTAATCCTATCTCTCCTAGTAAATCCACACATCCATTGCAGCATCCTCATCTCCACCACCTTCATCTTTTGGATGCGAGAGTTCTTGCCTGCCAATACTCTGCCTCATATAATATAGCTGGTTGAATCGTCACTCCGTAGAAAATCAACATATTTATTTGTCTCTCTTCAAAAATGTTTAATATTCCTTTCGTTAGCTTTCAATAAGTATTTTGTATTTTTTTACTAATAATCCTTTAAAGTTTAAAGTGAGATTGGTTAATCATTCAATTCTCCTTCTTCTTTTTTTCCCAATTCTTTTACCCTTCATAGTTGCAAAAAGATGACTTTTTTTTGGGTGGGGCGTGGGGGGTGGGGGGTCGGGGGTGTAGTCCCTTAATTATTACACAGAACCATGTAGATGATGAAATGCTCAAAAACTCAAGTGTAGTATATTTATTTCTTTTTGGCACATTGAAAATATTAAATAAAAGTATTGATTTATTTATAAGCAGCTGATTTGCTTAAATAAGCTAGGAGCAAAAATTTTATTTCCTTAATCCCATCTTTCAAAACTAAGAGAGCCTTTTCATGTTTGTAATCTTTATTTTTCCAAAAAGCGATATATTTACCTACTTCTCTCTAAATACATCTACTATTAGTCTTGTTCGATTTCAATAAATATTTACGGCCTTTAATAATACTCCTCTCCGTCCATCTTTACTTGTTCATACTTGACTTGACACACCTCTCAAGAAACAATAAATAAAAGAGTAATTTTTACTATATTGCCTCTATTACTTATAAGTTATTTAAATGTTAAGAAGTGAATAATATTTAATAACAAAGATAAAATAGACATAAATAGTAAATTATCTCTTGATTTTTAAAATCAGACAAATAAAATTAAATAACTATTTTAAATATATTGATGAACGGATGGAGTAATCCTTTTGAGTGAGATTAGCTTATCATTCAATTCTTTTTTACCCTTTATAGTGGTATAGTCCCCTAATTATTACATGTAGAATGAAGTGTCAAAAAAAACCCCAAGAATAACACAATTATGATTACACATAAATGATTCAAATGGGCAAGTTGGTGAGTCACAAAAATAAAATATCTTTCCCTATGTGTAACTTTTAAATGAACGAAAATGATGCAATATATCTTATTATGACCAATGACTAGGATGACTTTTGTAAGGATGAGGGCCTTTCTCCTCCCCTCACCCCACACTCTTTAAATAAAGAAAAAGATTATTTTACTTGAGTATTTTTTAAAAAAAAATTCAACAACTTCATCATTCTTAAATTATTATTAATATTAACTTTGTTTGTTTCATTTTATTTGTCTGACTTTGATTTGACATGAAGTTTATGAAAATAAAGAATATTTTTTAATCATGTGATCTTGAACAAAAAATATGTAGAATATATCAAAATACTTTTTAATCTTGTGGTTTGAAACATATCATGTGAAAATCAGAATTAAAGAATTACAAAAAAAAAAAAAAATAGAAAAAGACATTCTTTTTTAAATGAGATAAGACACAAGTACCCCAAAAAACTATACCCAAAATTTCATTGACACACTTAAACTTTACGGGATATTACCCCCTTAAACTCATTTTTCTGTATTTTGTGCTCCTTTTGTGTTGACATGGTTGTCAAGTCAACACAAAATGAACACAAAATATTCTTGACATAGGCTCAGAGAATAACGTTATCTCATTGACCGTAGGACAACCTTGGTACCCTATAAATAGGCACTCCTCCCCCTAATTGTAAAGGATCTGATTTTTGCCCATCCTTATCCTATAAGCGTCAATAAAATATCTCTAGCTTGTCTTTTAAGCTTTCTCTGTTTTTCTTTAGCTACTTTATTGTTTTCTCGTTGTTACACTCGAGCTTGATCACATCTTGTCTATAGCTGGAAGGACTTAATACTCGCTTATTGTTATAGATTTGTTCTTAATTTTGGTCTTGTTCAGTTTGTTTAGTCTTTCGCTTACGTCATTTACTTTTTTGCAAATGTTTACCACTAACCCAAAGCTAAAGTCGTAATGCATGCTCTTAACCCACAAACAAATCTAATTGTCCCAAATTGATGGTAAACAAGCTGGTTGGTTAGTTGAGCTTTCATCTTGTTGGTGAAAGTTTAATTTCCTGTCTTGTAATCTTCTCTCAAATAAGAAACTCACGTAAAATAATCAAGTTAAGAAATACTTAATAAATAATAGAGGTTATTTTACTATATCACTCTTTGAATATAATTAATTTATTGCTTTGAAAAATGTATTGGATAATAATTCTCCAATATTTAATATCAAGGATAAAATGAGCACAAATGGATTAATTATCCATTAGTTTTTCAAACTGATTAAGTATTATTGGATATCTATTTTTAGTATAACAACATACCCAGTATATTCCCATAAAATAGGATCTAGAGATCTATTTTTAATATAAAAGATAAATATTATTAAACGGAGAAATATTTCAGATGTATTTTTCACCATTTTCCAAATACATAAAAGAAACATTTTCCCTATAATAAATGTTATCACATGATTTATTTAATAAATGGTAAAAGGAGAAGCAAGTGATCACAAGGCAAAGTCAAATCCATAATAACTGATGAAGTAAACGCTTGTCAAAGAAACGTATTGATTCTTCTTAGTTAACATTATTCATAGTCACTACCAATAAATAAAAATAAAAATTAAAAAAAAATGGATTTTCCATTGAAGCAAAGCAAACTTGAAACTTGCTGAATTGGAGAATTCAAGAAAACTTTATTCTTTAGCTAATAGTATCTCCATTTGTCTTTCTCTATTTCTCACGTTTATTATTATCATTATTATTATTATTATTATTATTATTATTTTTATTATTATTATTATTATTATTACTTCTTTTTTTTTCTTTCTGAAATTGGATTTTTGATAGCTATTTTAAACTCAATCATTCAGCCAAGAAAAAAAAAAGAAGCAATTTTCAGGACAAGATCATCCATTTGTTAAAGGTACACTGTATTTTTTTTAAAAAGAAATAAAATTGTGTTCTTGCATGTGGTGTTTCTCTATGTTTTTTTTTTTTTTTTTTTTTTTCTGATATGCTTATTATTGCTCCATTAGATGCCAGAATTTGTTTTTATTATTTTTTTTGTTAAAAAAAACTTTTCTGGGAAGCATAGTTGAATTTCAAGAATTATTCAAAGTTTCAATCTTTAATGAAAAAGTTCATTGAATTTTGTAAGAATTTTTTTAAAAAAAAAAAAAAATTCAGAAAGTGTTGGTATTTGAACTGTTTTCTTGAAAAAAAGAAGTTAGTCTGCTACCTTTTGTTGAAAGTTTTTTTTTTACAGTTTGAAAATCTTGAAAAAGAAATTTATGTTCTTGCATGTGGTGTATCTCTATGTCTTTTTTCTTTTTCTTTTTTGTTGAGAATTTCTGTTGGATTGATATGTTTATTACTGCCCCATTGGATGCTTGAAATTCTGTTTTTTTCCCCTTTTTCCTGGGCGTACATGGTTGAATTTCAAGAGTTCTTTAAAGTTTCAATCTTTAATGAAAAAGTTCATTAAAGTTTGCAAGAATTTTTTTGGTTTTTTTCGGAAAGTGTTGGTTTTGAACTGTTTTCTTGAAAAAAAGTTAGTCTCCTACCTTTTGTTGAAGGATTGTTAAAAACTGGAGTTTGAAAATCTTGAAAAGTCTCAATTGGCAACTAAGCCCTCCAACTCGTTCCACCGTGTGTCTTATGGATATCCGATGCTGACGTGACACGTAAATTTTGGAGGTGTCTAGATGGTCATTTTGTAAGTTGTAGTGTTCAACAGATACAGTGGAGATGAGTTGAGGTGTCTAGATGTGCACTTTCAAAGTTGGTGTGCTTACTTGCCTGCTGAAGCCAAGTTTGAGTGTTTGATTATGTATTATGCCTTTTTTTTTTTGAAAAACTCAAAGGTTGAGTTTGCAAAATCACTTTTTGCAAAAGCTCAAACAAGCTTTAATTTCCTTCATTTATGTTCTTATGTGAGTTATGTTGTGCTTCAAAATGGAGAATTGTGGAGTTTGGAGAGGTTGGTTTAGCTATTAAATGAAAATGTATCATTTTGTAAAAATTTGGATTCCGAAGGGCTAATATTGTTATGTTTCTTGATTTTGTGAATCCAAATTATGGAGTCTACTTTTTCTGGTTAAAGATATGTATGTCAGTGTACTGTGTTGTTATATGATAATGTGAAATAAAAGCCAAAATTATCTAGTATCGGGATGAGTTGGATATGAATAGAGTGAAATGGATACAATGGAGTCATATAGTTGATCCTAAGGACTCTGGAACTTGGGTGACAAGTCAGGTAAAGCACTCGAGGGTGAAGTTACAGTTCGGCTTAGGGGTTCCAAAGAACTCAGTAGCTTCAGTCCAAACCCTGTATTTGTGTTAACAAATCTACTTAATGTGTATAATTAGTTTATCAAGAACCCATCAAGGTGCCTTTTCTAGAATTCGGAACCCATAAACTCAAAATCCGGTCTCTGCTTATGAGATCACAAGTCTGAGTCGAAAAGGATGCAATGGGTAAGGGCCAGTCAACACTCTTGGTTAGGGGGTTTGGAGAGGTGGAGTTCACCATTACTAAAAGTTGGGATCGAGGTAAACTAACGAGGTAGCGAGACTGACTGCAATTTCAGGAATAGGTTGACTCTTTCAGTTGTTATGGAAAGTGAAAGTCATTTCATTTTTTTTAACTCCATATCTATTTGCATAGAGTCAATCTAAGCTTTCAGGACGATATCATTGGTTTACTACAAGGACTTTAAGTGATCTTAGTTTGTTATTGTTAAAAAAAAGCAACATGATTCAAACATTCCTGCTTCCTTACCTATGATGAGTTTTATGTTTTTGGTGAATTTCTTCTAGCACAAGCTACTGAATCTGGTTTCTTACCGACAAGCTCAAAACGTTCTTTTGTTCAGATCTTAGCCAAGATATGAGATCTTGTATACGTTTACAACAATTGCTTTCGAGACATGTAACCAACTTAACTAATTGTCATTTCCAGAAGAAATGGGAGTGTTACAAGTTACCTCTACTCTTTCATTCGTCCCGAGGAGTAACTAGGACCAATTTAGTCATGTTTTCATGTTCCAATTGAACACTGTCAAGCTGTTCCCGTTGTATTATTATTTTGTTGTTGTCCTTGTTATTTTGATGCATTGAAGAATTTTTTTACAATTTAATCGTTGTACGTGCAGAAATAAGGTGGTGTTACGTTGCTAAAGAATCTCATGGAGGAAAAGCAATTGAAGTTTAATCAGCCTCTTCTGTCAGTTAGACGAATCTCTCCGGCAATGATTTCTCAGAGAGATGAGAAGAAGAAAACTGAAAACTCCTTTCCCACTATGACACATCCTCCTCATTACAAATCGGAATTGAAGTCAGGTTTAGTGGGGAAGCCAGGAACTGTTCCTTTCCTTTGGGAACAGAGCCCCGGACGACCAAAGGATGATAGCAGACCACAAAATCGTCTCGTGGAAAAGCCTCCTACTGCCCCTAAACTCCCCCCTGGATGGAAGTTAAGAGATAACCAAGAATTTGATCAAACAGGAAAAGTTCAAAATGTCATGCCGAGTTGCAATTCTTCAGATGAAAATGTAAAGAAGATTGAGAGGTTTGACAGCTTGAAAGAATTGATGCACGATAAGGAAAAGATTGAATCGAAGGATGATGATGAAGTCTATTTGGATGCTCTGGATACACTTTCAAGAACTGAATCATCCTTGCTAAATTGTAGTGTTAGTGGCTTTAGTGGATTTGATGAGCCGAGTGCAAAACAATCTGGAGCTTCTTCAGCGAATTCACAGACTAAGGATTTCATGATGGGTCGGTTTCTGCCAGCAGCTAAGGCAATGACTTCCGATAAGACTTCAGAAACACCTTACTACGTTCGCAAGAAGCAACCACCTGTCGAGGATCAACTAAGACAGCTAAAGAAGGTAATAAATGGGGATAGACGGCCTCAATTGCGCTACGGACCTAGTTTTACGCTTTATCATTCTGAAGCTCATGATTATAAAGAAGAAGAAGAAGAAGAAAGTGATGATGACTGTTATGATAATGGAAATTTACCAACTAAAATTTGTGGATTGTTGCCTCATTTTTGCCTGAAAAGTTCTTTTCGTCTTCTGAATCCTGTACCTGCAATGAGTGTTAGAACTCGAATACCTGTCTCTCCTGTCAGTAGAAAGCGAACTGGATCCTCTTCTACTGCTTCTTATAGCGGAACTGAGAATGAGGTATGAACTTCCATACTTTTCTTCATCCACTCGCGTGATGCTAACTTTTTTGCCAAGAATTTCTTTGAGTAGACTATAATTATAATTCTTGTTATCTTTTACAGCAATCAACATCTGATGTAAGTGAGCAAAAGTCTGTCGTTGGATCCATAACAAACGGTGGCAAGGGCAGGGCCTATTCAACTTATGCTATTGACCCTTATAATAATAAAACAATCCTTGGCACTAATGCAGAAGAAAATAATCCCGAGGTCAAGTGTTTGGGCTTGCAGGAGAGAACCTGTCAAAGGTTTCATGAAGTACTGTTTGATCGGAGCAATAGCAGGGAAGTAGATGTTTTAACTCCTTTTACAGAGAAAACTCTGTATATAGATGTTGTGCATAAAATGGATTCATCAGTTAAGATATCGTGTTCTCTAGATACTAAACCATCTAAGTTACAACACGAGGATGTTGAGATACTTGAACAGATGATAAAACAAAAACCGTTTCTAGATTCTTCACTTGCTTCGTCCGATGCTTCATTAAAGACATATCTTCAAAAGAAAGCTGACTTCAATCCACCCCATTCAGCGGAAAAACTGAACAATGAAAGGGAGACGAAAGCATGGATAGCTGCTGGTCAAGCTCAAGACTATTACCAAGATGCAATGACCTTAGCAAAGCCTGACAGTGACGGTAGAGCAGAAACCGGAAAGCCAATTCAGAGAAGAGAAAAGTTAGAGAACTCATGCAAAGTGCACCCAGAGTTTCTTGTTCCTCCACCTTTACCAAAATCTCCATCAGATTCATGGCTTTGCCGCACTCTGCCTTCTTTATCGACAAAGAATGCATCTTCACGGGCATATATCTGGACAGGACTAAATCCTAATGACCAGTCTTCTAAGCCACTACCTAGTGATTCCAAGTGGGAAACAATTGTTAAAATGACAAAGAAGCAACAACATTGGTGAAACCCTGAGGTAAATTCTTTATTTCTTCCAATGTACAAGTTTATGTATTTTGTCTTCTCCACCGTCCCCTCCTTCAGCATTGGAGTGAAGGGAACGGGTATGCTGATTGTCTGATAGTCCCTGCGTTCCAGTTTATGTGGCAACATTTCCTTTTTAGTATGTTCGAAAACGAATGACAAATTTCCAAATTTAGAAACAATGAGAGCCAAACTTCTCATTTTATCATTGATGAGAAGCTTTTATAGCCACAAAAATGTTATGGAATGTTTAATTCCACAAGTTTCAAAAACCTTATAACCACGCAAATGTCATGACATGTTTAAGACCACAAGTTTCAAACGTCTTCATTCATTTCTTAAAATCCATGCTTATTCAAACTTTGCCAAATAAAATGAAACGGAGGGAATTTATCATTTAAGCATGTTCTTTATCTTTCCGGCTTCTTAATTTCTCTGCTTAGAATTTCACCATTCTACAGGAACTCGGGGGTTGGCATATATACAAGAAGCTCAGTAGAGATGTGAAAGCTTTTCTGAACTCCTCTGGTTTGTTTCTCATGCTTTCTTGTACATATCAGATAGTACAATTGGCGCTAAGGTGACCGATAAATATATTATTCGCTGTATAGAGTCTACACTATTTTCAGTTGTAATGGCTTAATAACTGCCAACTCATATCATGTAAATACATGATGGAATAAGAGTTATCTGTACAGGTGAACATGAAATTCAATTTAAAGTTAATCCCTTGCATGTTGTGAGGGATTTGTGGAGAAATATAGACTATAGAGTAATGGAGTTTCTTGTTGATGTTTATGAAGTAGTCTACCTCACAATTGCATTATGAAAGGAAATTTCTTGTTTCTGAGGGGTAAATGTATTGATATTTGGACGAAAATCCGAAACTTAAGTGGAGAAAGGTAGGGGACGCATCCTTACACCTTCCTTGTTAAGGTAGAGAGGTTATCTCCGATAGACCCTCCGCACAAGTAAAGCTCAAAATCAGTAAGAAAGGAAATTTCTTGTTTTTGAGAGAGGTAAGTGTATTGATATTTGGACGAATACCCGAAACTTAAGTGGAGAAAGATAGAGGGATGTAGTCTTACTCTTTCTTGTGAAGGCAGCGAGGTTGTTTTTGATAGACCTTCGGCTCAAGTAAAGCATATCAAAATCAGTAAGAAAAGGAAATTTCTTGTTTCTGAGAGAGGCAAATGTATTAATATTTCGATGAAAATCCGATATTAAGTGGAGGAGAAAAAATTACCTAGTTTAAGCAACAAAATCTGCACTTGATTTAATTAAAGGTCAAATATGTTTGAGAAGATGTGAACTTAATTGTAGCTTTTCCAGTCAAAAAGATTTTGTTTTAAAAAAAACATTAAAAATAATCAGCCAAAAAAACCAAGTAGTTTTAGTAGGCGTTTCGTCATAAATTTTAAATATTTTTCACTTTAGTTTGAATCTACGGAGCTGGAATTGAAGATGAAGTTGTGTTTAGTTATATACTTTTTACAAATAATATTTGAAATAATGTTCCTGAATGGACTTAAATATCCAACTTCAAAAGTCAAAGTTAATTGGAAAATAAGTTATAAGTTGTTGTTCAAATTTGAAATTCGACTTCATGCTGGACTTGAAATTTTCATGGCCGAAAACTATTTTTCAAATAAAATGAAAAATTATTTTTGAAAAAAAAATGAATAATTTCTATGGCTGAAATTTTTAACAGTAATGATATCTTAATTCTGGTGTGAGGTGTAAGGTATAATAGTCACGGGATAAAATGTAAGATTATTTTATATTATGTTTGTTTGGAAGTATTAGTTAGTTGAACTATTTATCCCACCATATATATCGTATGATGGAATAAGTTAGTCCAGGACTATTTATCCAACCATTTATACTAGATGATGGGATTAGTTAGTCCCAGGACTATTTATCCCACCATTTACTATTAGGTGTCGTTTGTTCCCAACCAAACGACCCGTAATAGTAGATAAATTCTCACATAACTTAAAGAAATATTATTTATTTTTACGAAAAGAAAACCAAGAAGAAGACTTTGTTTAGGAATTTGTACATGAACATTTTTTTTAACAAACTTGTTAATTAGCTTTGCTTAGTTCCAGCTGATGCCAAAGATTCTGAATTTCTGATATGTACCACAACCTCCAAAGGCTTCCATACCTACGACGACTCCATTTAAATAACTATACGTCAAAACGCCTTTAAGAAGCCCTTTTACCCTAAAATGAAACTTTTCGATGTAGATGCAGATTAGTCAGACCTCAAAAGCGGACAACAAACAACAACATACCTAGTATGATCCCACAAGTAAGATTCGGAAACATAATGCCTGTGAAGGATAAGATGTACGCAGACCTTACCCCTACTACTACCTGGGGTAGAGAGGCCATTTCCGGAAAGATCACTTCCGAACACCGGTGGGGAACCCAAAAAAAGAAGAAAAAAACTGAAATTCAGATGCGTTGCTCGAAACCGCTGATAAATAAGGACATCATCAGCCTTCCCTGTAACTTCTGACCAGATGCCTAATGAGTTCATTCATATAGTGCGACTATCAAAGTTTAAAAGCACTAATATAAGGTGAGATCTAAATTAATATTGATATGTACATCAGAAAATGACCTATTCTATATAAAACACCAGTCATTATTTCCCACATTGTCTAAGAAATAACAAATTCACCTCAATAACGCCCAAATCAACTAATCACTGCATTTCAAAAGCTGATAGATTGAACCAAAAATGAACCATCCCCTAAGTTTTGATGGTACGACCTTTGTATTGGCCTCGATGGACGACAAAGTCATCGGGAGGTTGAAACTCTTCCAACCAAGTCACCTCTGTGAACATCTCCCCATCCACCTCGAGCTCACCTTAACCATGTAAAGTATTTAAAGTAAGATTTGTAATACAGTTGAATGTTCATATCCATATAAAAGTTGGCAGCGGAGTATTACCTGGTAGATCCACTCGAGGAGACCTTCGGAAATAAGTGCAATGACGTCCATCATCAGAAGAGTAAGGGGGAGAAAGGATATCAAATATAGCACAAGGGGTTATAGCTTTGAAGCAATGAATATTGCCTCCAGCCGTCGGATACAGAGTAGTTGTCCCACATGGAGCTGTCATCTCACAATCTTTAAAAAGTTTAGCTGGTCTTGCACCTGAAAACATTTAACAGGTAAGGGACATAGTAAATGGCAGTTCAACCTAAAATCAAAATTTAGCAGTAATATCATTTCACGAAAAACATTGACCCCAATCAGAAAAATTTCAAGAATAGCAACTCCTTCCAGCCAAATGACACAGATTGTCAGCGTCTATCTGGTAATACAATCATAATTCCAAGGATCTAGATTTGGTCGTATTTTCTCTCTGTGCAGGAGGAGATATTAATGGTCATCATTTGTCCAGTTATCAATCTTGTATAAGCAATTTAGTTACATGCAGTGCAACCTTTGTGCAGAAGTACTGAAATACAGAATTCTGCAAGAATATGTGAACTGAACTCTTGTACCTTGCTAGTCTACTGAACTTAACAGTGATCATTTGTGAAATGGTATACGTATCTCAATAGGATGTGAATTAAACTCTCAAATACAACATCTACGCAACTTACTACCAAGGTAACATTACAAATCCTAAAACCTAATTTCAGTCAGCAAGACCTTTAGTTATCAAATTCTTAATATAAAGCGTCGGAAGGCCAAAACAAAACCAGCGCAAAAAAGGAAAAAAGAAAAAGAAACAATTGCATGTTTTTGAGTTATCTTAATCACACTGAAATACAATAACAGAGAGGAAATGTCAATCAAATAACATCAAGTCCAAGAGATAGAGGAAATGCTTTCCAACTAATAAAATTCCATGCAATAAAATGAAAATGCTTTCCAACTAATAAAAATTCCATGCAATAAAATGAAGTTTCAAGAAAGCACATATTTAAATGTTAATTGAGAAGGCACTAGACATCTTTTACAAAAACATCCACTTCAAATAGTACACACCTTCGGGTGGACCTGAAGGCCCCGGACTATCGATCCAATCATACGCTTTCACATGTAAGGAACCATATATAAGCTTACTTAAAACGGTCATCCCAGGGTGGTTATGTAAAGGAATGATTGAAGAAGGTGGCATGCAGAATATTCCCATCTGTAAGAACATTCAACAGGCTAACAGATCTCAATTATGCAAACTTTCATCTCTCTCCTTATAGAAGAACATCATTATTCTTAAATGGAAAAAATAAAAAGAACTGGCAGTTTTGCAACACTTACAGTGAAGCTCTCACATTCATGCAAGTGCAGGTATTTGATTGGCAGGATTGTTCGTAAACCCCCATTACGCTCAGGCATGGTGCCTTTCCAACTCCTGACAAGTTGTGCCTCCTGCTCAAGACCTACATCAGACGGCTTGATTTTTTCTGAAACAAAATAAATAGCCGACACACCAATTGCATGAGAATTTCGAGAGTAGAACAATAAAAATCTGGGGTATCAGGCAAAGGATTCACAATAAATAACTGCCACTTCACATCATGGTCCCAATACTTGGTATTTATATATATGAGAATTTAGAAACGAAGGAAGAAGGTCCCCAAAAAAATTATTTGAATCTGTGAATTTCCGATTTTCCTGAGCCGGGGGTCTATCGGAAACAACCTCTCTACTTCATCTGAGGTAGTGGTATGGACTGCGTACACTTTACCCTCCCCAGACCACACATTGTGGGAATACACTGGGTATGTTGTTGTTGTTGTGAATTTCCGATTTTATGCACTATCTAACAAAAGAATGACAAACATGAAAACCTTTCAGACTTTCAGGAAGGAACGGATTCTTCATAAAAAAGGCTACAAGTTAAAATCAATCATCTTTGGGCCTATGTCAAAAAACAAATGCAAAACAACTCCAACAACTTGAATACCAAATTGAATTGGCTCAATTGGTTCAGGTTGTAAATGTGAGAAGGAGAAGGAAAAGTTTTATACAGAATCATGGACCTCAATCCCTTCATTTCCTAACCTTGCGCTCCGACTATCCCATTTTCCCTACATAACTAATAGGTCCAGCAAAATTCATTGCTCCTTCAATGAGTCAATCACCCTCCAAGTAGCATATCACATGGAGAACTGAGATTTCACTTATTTCCATAGACACGGAGCTGCTCCCTGCTTCTCTCCACTTCACCCCTGTAACGAACAAGGTAAATCCTTAACACCTATGGTTGGATTAAATAGTACCAACCTCACCCTTTCACCACTACCTGCTTAGCACCAATCTAAACCCCTACCAACCCCAAATCACAACCATAGGAAAAGAAAATTAACTCCTATCCGACCTTCCAGGACTAGGAGCTGCATGACATGAACGTCAGCTTGCAAAACTAGTAACTTCATGATAATTAAGAAATGGAATACATTTATAGACTAATTTAAGTTCCAGAATTGTTTTATTTCTTTATTTTTTATAACCAAGAAATTTCCGATGGCCAGTGGCACACTGCTCAATACTCGGTGGATAATGGTCCTGCCCCTCTACCCTTTTCCACTTAGATACCAGGCTTTTGTTTGTGGTAGGATTCAAACTGGTGATGTGAGTCTAAGTCTAATCCACATCATAATTAGTTTTCCTCTTTGGCACAAAGGAGAAATGAAATACGGCAGCTGGACTCTATGAAATGAATCCTCATTTAATCTGCAAGGAGTGCACACTCTACATACTTTGAAGTCTGCCGCAAGTATTTGGTTCTTCATTTGTGCTTCAATCACTAAAAAGTTGTCTTGATTTTCCTATCTCATGTGTGCTATAACATTCCATTGGTTCTTTGCAGTAAGAGACTGTTCCCATCGCAGAAAGCTTAAAGTGATGTTTTCCACCAGACATTGTTGCTAAGCAGGATATCTAATAAACAATATGATAATACTTATCAATAAAAAGAAACTATATGAGTCAATTATAGGATCTGGACATTCATCTTCGGAAGTTTCTTAAGATTATCCTAATCAACCAAGCGCTTCATTAGCCTCATTGTACTACTGTAAAATAAGTTGGAACAGAGTTGTGAGTGTTTTGTACAGATCCTATACAAAAATCACTTAAAACTTGATATCATACACATACCACAGTTGATAGACATAGGGGATTCCATATAGGTTTAACCTAATTATGTACCATTTTACCCAACTCCACCACTCTGATACGGATCCTCTCCAACGACATTTTGAGCCTGTCTAATGTTTAGATCATAATGCTCATTAATTTCCTTGAGAATCTCAGCTCCATTTCCCACCTTCCCAACAAACCTCTCCTATTTTGGTGACTAGAGTTCAATTTCTTTAATAATATAGTTGTATTCAAGTTGCTTTTTGCCTTTCCTTGAACTAACAATAATTTAGAAGTCATCCCTGCACTCACAGATATATATTTCCAACCATAGAACTATGCTGAGGTTGTTTCCTAACCATCTAAGAGCCCACAGATGTAAGGTGACTTAGATATGCACAAGCAATCCATATGAAATCCTACAACAATCAGTTGCCTATTGTTATCCATATACTTTCTAATTTCTTAGGAAGAAACCATTGATACAAAAGACATGATACCCATGCTTCACACGAGTCATACTGATAGCAACTAGCTAGTAGTTCTTAAAATAAAGGATCATGTAGATTTCATTTCAATGATGTTTAATATAACCATTTTTACCTTTCCACTTTCATCTAGAACAGCCCCCTCTCTGCCTCTCTTCGTCTAATATCCAAACCTCCTTGCCAACCCCACACTTCCACATCAAAGCCCCAATCAGCAACACATACTTATTTTTTGGCATTTTGCTGATGCAAAAATTATCCAGAAACACTGTTTACATTTCTTCCTACAATGTTAGTGAAGTCGAACATTGTGACACTGTGTGTGGTGGTGTGGGGGGTGGGGGGTGGGGGTAAACTTTTAAAACAATGTTGAGTTTATTTTAAGTACCCGTTTGGCCATAAGAATTTTTTACTTTTTTCCTGAAATTTTTTTCTCTTTATTCCAAAATTGGTGTTTGGCCATAAGAATTCCAAATACAAACTGGAGTTGTATTTGAAAGAAACTTGTTTTCACTTCCACTTCTCTCACGCAAAAATTCAAAAACAACTCCAATTTATATTCATGGCCAAACACAACTCCAACTCCAAAAAAATTTGATTTTCATGGCCAAACGCCTACTAAATGTGACCGCAATTTATAAATTGAGTTTGCCTAAATGTAGCTGCAATTAACAATGTTGAAAACTTGAATAACTTTTAAATTATTCAGTTTGCCTAAATGTAACTGCAATTTGTAAATTGATACACCTAAACAAGTTTATTTTGCTGGAAAATATCTTTTAATTCAACAAAAGAAGACATCATTTAATACTCCATGTGGAACACAACAGCTTGGGGGCCAATTTGTAAGGAGGTACAGAAACTGCAAAGAGGGTTTATCCAGCCATGTGTGCTGTCTAGTTAGTTTCAAGAAAATAATTTGGCTGAAATAGTAAAGAATTTCCTTTCCGATGGAACCTACATAGACAGCTTACTGTCACTCATTGTATCACAATGAACATGGAGCTATGCATTAGGGTGGCTGTTGCAGTCGCTGCCTACAGAATTGCTCTATTCTGTCATGAAGCTAAAAAAACACTAGGGATACAAGTTCGCTTGATTTTGTGGTATTCAAAACCAATCCAAGGAGACTGTAGTTTTGGTTTTCCAGCTCCTTTCACATCAAATTACTTTTAGAGGAGATAAATTTTAGTTAACTCAGAGTTGACTATTTTTACACAATCCAAGTTTACAAGTCTGAGATATTTCCAATGTTTGTCGTGAATCTTCATAAAGAGGAAAGATTTTTTGATAAGGTAAGATAACGTTATTAACAATTGGGGAAATGCCGTAAACAAGCCATCTAACAGAAGAAGAAACCTACATCAAAATATGGTTCTCAACAAACGAGACCCAATCTCTATACAAACAGGGACCTCTTAAGTACACCAAAAAAGAAACTAGAAACAAAACCACTTTGCATCTTTACAAAATCTTGTTCCATCCCTTCAAATGCCCTCCTATTACACTCTTTCCAAATGACCCACATGATTGCCAACGGGGCAACTCTCCATGCCCTTGGGATTCTCTTGCCCCTCCTACGAGTCCAACTTTGCATCGCCTCCTTCACTGTGTCTAGCATCACCCATTGCATCCCAAAAAACTTGAGGGTCACCCTCCACAACCGATTAGCCCACCTTGCAGTGCAATAGGAGATGATCTACATTTTCGCCAGCACTCTTACACATAAAGCACCAACTAACATAGGCGATCCTCCTGATTTTCCGTTGTTAAGATTGCACCTCTTGCCGCCAACCAAACAAAGAAACACACCTTCCTCGGTGCTCTAGGGATCCAAATGGAGTCATGGCGGAAAGTACATTCCTCTCTCCAAACAGCTTGAGGTCCATTTGTATCCAAAAAGCTAACTGGAACTGAGAAGTGATTTGCAGAAAACTTGTAGAGACTAGAGACTAGTAAGCCTTGTAGAGATACGGCCTTATCCCTATATCTGATGCCTAATGAGTTCAGAGGGAGAAATCTTCACCTATTTTAATTAATATTCCATCTCTCCGAAAAAATTGTGATTGCGATTTTAGTGTTTAAGAGACCAACTTGGTTCAATAATTATTTTTGAAACTGATAACTTTAACTTGGTTCAATAATTATTTATAAGCCCAAACTCCATTCCAGAATACTCATAAACTTAGAGAATAGATTTTAGAAGGACCTACTCATAGTTCACCATATTTCAGCGCCAAAATAGCCCTTTACTTTCTTTACTCTAAATCATCACACACACACCCAGTCCACACCAAAATACTTATTCTTTTCAACCCAAGTAATTTCCCATTTTCAGACAGATCTCCGCAAAAAAAAAAACTTGAAGATGCCCGTGCAAATTTGTAAAAGAATCAAACCTTCATTTAATCTCAACGATTTCCGAATTAATTTGTAAAAGAATCAAACTTCCATTTAAAATCTCCAAACTTTCCTAATCAACAACTAGAAAGTAGGAATGACGTTGAAGTATCATGGGCTAAATTAAATGCAATGCTTAAGGTTTAAAACTGAAAGGCTATAATTGAACATGAAAGATAATTCCATGAACATACTATGTGCCGGCAGCTGAGAGCTCAAGTACAAAAACTAATCTGAATACTGATTTGATTCAAAAAATAATGTTAGTCTGCTCGACAAGAAAAAAATATAGATAACCCCATTAATAATGCAGATGATACAACATATCCGACTCATTTGCTACACGTGCAAGGCTGCACTCACGTTCAGTTTGCATGGCACAACCAGCATAATCTTTTCATTTTTTAAGCAGATTTTGTTACGACGAAACTAGTTTTTTACAAGTGTATTACACCCTGAGCAGTGAGCAAAACAGGACAGTGATTTTTCCTTTTAGCCGATGATACATTTCACCATTTACCCCAGGCTGCAGACAGTAGTTAAGACCTCATACTATTAATGTGATACTACCGACAAATCTGCACTTATCAACTAGAGGAAGACTGACAGAAAATTATAGTGTCGAGTCTCTTCCTTTTTATAATCAAACTTACAGTACCTATTCTCAAAATGGTGTGAGCAATGTTCACGTAAATAGGATTTCAAAAAGAGACGGCTGCTAAATACTCTTAGTGAGAAATTAAGAATTGATGTTGCTCAGACTCTTCAAAAATGTCATCGGGTGCGTGTCGGATCCTTCAAAAATAGTGCATTTTTGGAGGATCCGGCACGGGTGCTGCAACATTTTTGAAGAGTCCGAGCAACTTAGTGATTCTACTTGGATACAGAATGATAGGCATAACTGTACTCCAACTCTTAAACAAAAGATAAGGCACTACCAAGATCCCAAAAGTGCTCAGCTTTTCTACTTTTATGCATTGTCTTGATGTCAACACAATACATTTCCAAATCAAAAGTTGTACTACAAAACCCCGAAACAGCCTTCACCAACATGTAGAAATAAATAGAGTAAACAAACAACAACATACTCAGTATTCCTACCAAGTGGGGTCTGGAAATAAATAGAGCAAACAGAACAAAAATTAATGAATCAACTAAATTACGTGATTTATTGAAATCTATACATGTGGCCAATAATCAAGTAAAATTGAAAAGAAGATTGAAAAGTTTTTATGATACCTACCTAAGAGGGAACGGACTTTCTCAAGAGCATCTTCTGATATGGGTCCATTAGTAGAAAGTGATGCTTTACAGGCATTATAAAGCCTTTGTACAGCTGGCATGTTTATCAAACCGACCACCTTTACCCTGACCGCCTACGCAAATGAACTTTTCTTGTAGCTAACAGCTCGAAGCTAGCCCAAAGATTCCTGTCTGAAGGGTCCTCTATTTCTCAGAAGACCCTTCAAGTACAAATCAGGACAAGCTGGACTTCTAACACAAACAAAAGTGATGATCTTATATCCACGTGGTGCTTAATGGATCCAGCTTTCTATTACCATTGCCACCTACTGAACAGACAAAAACCGACCTTTACAACTCCATGTTGCAGAAAACGACATAAACTTAGCTCTGTAATTTGAATTTGACTATCAAAAGAGGGACTATTTAATACTAAACTAAATTCCCAAAATAGAGCTTGAAGCCCTATTAAAAGCAAATTAATTTTGACATATGAAGTTTCTCTACCCAATATTCCATTTCCAAAAAAGCACGTCCATGAAAGATTGAATTTTAATCTAAAAATCCATTTATTGCTAGTAATCCATATTTATAAATGGATCCAAATTATAGACACTAACACTGTTAAAATTATTTACACTACATGATTTCTTCCCATAGCAGGCACACAAAAGAATAGTCGAGGTGCGCGTGGCCAGACAGACACCACCTTCATAAACAAAAGTTAAAAATATTTAAACCCTCAGCAAATCATCAAACAAAAGAACAAAAAGAAATTCAATAAGTTTAGAAACTGAGAAATAAGAGGAAGAATATCCCAAGTAGATCGATGTGTCAACTAATGCAAAAAACTCAATGAAATGAAAAAAACAATATTGTCATTCGGTGATCAAACGTATCAGAAACGAAAAGAGCATATTTTTATTTAGTTTCAAGTTCCAAACTGCAAAAATCACGAATAAACAGGAAAAACACATAGAACTTAACATTACACACAATCAACTACACCTCATTTCAAAAGACTGATCTAACCTACCTCAAAAACACATATCTACGGAGTTCATACACACAAAAATCACGAATAAACAGGAAAAACACAAAATTTAACCTTACACACAATCAAACTATACCTCATTTCAGAAGATTGATCTTAAGACTATAATTAGTCTTTAACCTACCACAAAAACACATATCACCGGAGATCATACACACAAAAATCAGGAATAAACAACAAAACACATTTAATTTAACCATTTGTCCTAGCCTTCCTAGCCTTTGTAGACAGAGTTACCTGTAATCTGTTGCTGGTAGGAAGTGGCAGGTATCCCGTGGATTTAGTCGAGGCACACAAAAGCTAGCCCGAACACCACAGTTATCAAAAAAAACAAAAACTACACATAATCAACTACACCTCATTTCAGAAGATTGATCTAACCTACCACGACAACACACATCTGCAGAGCTCATACACACAAAAATCACACATTAACAGGAAAAACAAATATCTCCTGAGTTCATATGCACTCAAAAATTATGAATAAACAGAAAAAACACATAAATTCAACCTTATATACAATCAACTACACCTCATTTCACAAAATTGATCTAACACTACAATTAATATCACCGTTAAACCTACCACGAAAAAAACACATCTACGCGGAGCACAAAAATCACAAATTAACAGGAAAAACACATATCTGCGGAGTTCATACACACACAAAAATCACAAATTAACAGGAAAAACACATATCTCCTGAGTTCATATGCACTCAAAAATCACGAATAAACAGAAAAAACACATGCTGTCAAAAAAAACACAGAAAAAACACATAAATTCAACCTTATATACAATCAACTACACCTCATTTCACAAAATTGATCTAACACTTCAATTAATATCACCGTTAAACCCACCACCAAAAAAACACATATATGCGGAGCACAAAAATCACAAATTAACAGGAAAAACACATATCTGCGGAGCACAAATATCACTAATTAACAGAAAAATCACATATCTACGCAGCTCATAAGCACACAAAAACCACGAATTAACATGAAAAACACACAATTCAACCTTACGCACAATCAACTACACCTCATTTCAAAAAATTGATATAAAACTACAACTAATACCATTGGTTTCATACACACACAAAAATTATACACATTCCGGCGAAACTCCGGCGAAGTTCCGGCGAGAATTGCGAAGGGAAAATAACCGGAGAAAATCATACCTTCGGAGGTGAAATACAGAGAGATCGCCCGGGAGGAAAGAGGAGAGAGAGAGCTATTTTTGTTCGAGTGAAGATTGTTTTATGTGCGAATTTTGGGGTTTTCTTTTTTCTTTTTTCTTTTTGTTTTGCTTCGTCTGTTTGACCACTCTCTAAATCATATGAAATATTCTATGGGGAAAATGTCCATATTTGCTCTTCAATTATACTACTCCCTCCGTCACATTGTAGTGGACACATTTTATTTTACATAATGATTAAAAAATTATAAATAGAGTGATGATTTTTACTATTTTACTTTTTACTTATATTAATGATATTAATTGGGCATAGAAATGGACATTGAAATTGTAATTAATTGTAAGGGTAAAATGAAAAAAAATTAATTAATTCTATCTTGATTTAGTAAGTGATCAACTAACATGGGACATTTATTTTTAGTAAGATGACCAACTGAAATGGGATAGAGGGAGTACAAATGAATTATATATGTCCTCTTGTAAGGGCACGTTTGGTACGAGGTTAAGGAATAATTAATAAAAAAGGACAGTTTGATATACTAAAGCTGTCCTTATAGCGCGAAGTCCAGGAAAGGATCGAACCAAAGGGTTTATCGTACTAAATCTTACCTTGCATAAGGGATAAGTAATCTCAAAATTAATTTTAGAATAAGTTTATCCTATGTTTGGTTGGAATGAAATTGCGAGATAACTTATCCTTAGATTAGTCATCTCAAGATTGTAGTGTTATTTTTGTCCCATGTTGAAGGTGAGGTAACAATCTTTGGATAACATGTTCCCCAACCAAACAAACCCTAATAGCTTGGTTCAAACTAATTATCGTATTTTCAATTGAATTTGTATTTTCACAATTTGTAGTTGACAATCAAGGTTATGTAATTAACAGTTGGGACTAAGGGTTTGAAAATTTTACTTCCTTTTAGGGCAGGAATATGATATGGGGAAAATAGTATGTATGTAGACTTTGTTTTTGCCTTTATGGTGTTACAGATATTGTTTCTGATAGAACCTCGACTTAAACAAATAAAAGAAAAGCAATTTTGAACATGGAATATATGAAAGTGTGACATCCGTAACAAAAAATAAGGAAAGTATTGCATACCATGTTGAAAGAAAGAAAACGATAATAATAAATAATTTGTTTTTATTGAACGACGAGAAATAATTAAAGATTGATTAGCATAAAACAGTTTTTAGGTGACTTATAGTTAATATATTTTGATTATTGATGAAGCATGTGAAAAGAGGCGGTGGGCAACCAACTTATGCTTATCTGGCAAGCGTAAACGGTCGTGAGAATCAGTCTAGCAGTTGACAACCGACTTTTATCTATAAGCGTTTTCAAGGATGAGATAATATTTAGGTAGGAAGTGATCTCGTACTACACGACACTACTCTTTTTTTTTTTCATAACAAAAAGGAAAGAAAATCAATATATTTCTAAAATTATGGTCAAACTCGTTATATTTATAGTTGTCACCACCTACTTATCCAAATATACCCTTGAACTTTGCGGAATGATTTATTCATGCCTCCATTTGCTTAAACATGAATAACTTCATCTGGTATTTGTTTGACACATGACGATTTTGGTACTAAATAATTGAATTATAAACTAATCAGTCTCTAATCATTTTTCGTTCTCAATAAAAGCAAATATAAATTAAAAAAATAATGTATTTTTCGTTGAAACAAAAATTGATTTGGATTTAACTGTTTATGGATGACATGAATAAACTACTTGCCATAATCAAGAATACGTTTGAATCTTTTTCCTTGTTCATTTGATTCTCCTTCTATTTCTATAATCTTAAGAAAA
The DNA here is from genome assembly GCA_031232105.1 of Capsicum rhomboideum. NCBI lineage: Eukaryota > Viridiplantae > Streptophyta > Magnoliopsida > Solanales > Solanaceae > Capsicum > Capsicum rhomboideum. Next base: position 3,914,376 of record CP124710.1, on the reverse strand, counting down.
TTGAACAGGTTTAACATTTTATGTTATTTCCATAGATTGACTATAAATCGATAATATTTTAGACAAAATCTTATTTTGATAGGTATCTTAGATGATCTTTTGAATATTTTAAAACTTTAAGCACATCAAATAATTCTTAATATATAATTATTAAATCTTTTACGGTTGAGGGTTGAGAGTATGTCAGTCTAGGGGTATAACTGAGTCCAAAACAAACGTTAAGGATATTTTAATCAGTTTTAGACTTAAGGATTAACCGAGGGCATTTGTAAGTTATTATAAATACGTTAGCGACATTTTAAACCCCTTTTCATACCCACAATTAGTGAATTTAATATATTCGGATATGAAGTTAAACTTGATAACATCCAACTTCGAACTCGTATATCTGAAGTTTGATACTTTAGACCTGTAGTTTCAACTTCAATCTAACGATTTTTAACAGGCTAAATTTTATTTTTTTATAAATTGGCTATTCTTTAAATAGAGGTCCTAAATATGGATATTTGTGCACTTCATCCTTTCTTCCGAATCACAAAAGAGAGTCCACTGAAAGCCCAAAGGGTCCGTAATTACGTTTTGTGTATTTTTGGTCATTTTTTTTTTGTACACACATGTTAATTTTACGTTTGCATATGAAGTTAAACTTGATGATATTCAACTTCGAACTTTTATATCTAAAATTCGAAACTTTATACCTGTCGTTTCAATTTTAGTCTTGCGAATTTGAATTTAATTTTGACACGGCTAAACTTTAAAAACTTCATAAATTTTGGCTATTCTTTAAATATAGGTCCTAATACGGCTATTTATGCACTTCGTCCTTTTTTCCGAGCCCATTAAAAGCCCACCGGGTCCGAAATTATGCTTCATTCACAATTCCAGATCCGAATTATCGAACTACAATTGAACTGAAATTCGCCGGAATTCCGTCGCCGGGAATTTATCTTTCTCCTGCGCCGGCCACATCGCGTACTGTAATTGAAGTGCAATTCGACGGAAATTTATTTTTCTCCGGCACGGGCTACGTCGCGTACTGTAATTGAAGTGAAATTCGCCGGAAATTTGTATTTCTCCGGCACCGGCTACATCGCGTACTGTAATTGAAGTAAAATTCGCCGGGACTATATCTTGCTCCGGCATCGGTTACGTTGCGTTAGAGGAATTATGGCTACGATTGATGTGATCAAATGCTGTATGGATTCTATTAGACAAGTGAGTACTTTTCCGTTAATCGTACATCGTTCGATGTATTTAATCGTCAAATTTTAATTGTTTTTTCAGTTAATTGTGTATTCGTGAATTTATCTGCTTTGAAAGTTGAGCTGAAACTGTAGAATTTAGGGAGGAAATGAATTTTAGGAATTTATAGCTAAGGTGTTTAGGCTAGTAAGTTGTCTTGAGCAGCGGGTGTATCGGAAACAGCCTCTCTATCTCACCTCTAAGGTAGTGGTATGGACTGCGTACAGTTACCCCCTCCCCGGACCGCATTTTGTGGGTATGTTGTTGTTGTGTTTAGGCAGTAATTAACAATGCTATAAAGAGATTACAAGTTTCTTTGTTTTATGAGGATTTTGGTTGTATCAATTATCAACTGTGCCTCAATCCCAAACTAAATTATATAGGCTAGGTGATTCCTCCGGTGGCGAAAATTACTCTGTTTAGCTAGGTTAAAGTTTTAGTTGACAAGATGTTGGAAGCTAGGCTGAGATGGTTAAGGCTGTCAAGAGGAGATGCACAACGGCCCAGTTGATGCTGGAGGGCTCGTGGAGAGGTAGGGTAGGCTGAGTAATTTTCCATTAGTCAGTCATCATTCGATGTATTGAAATCATCGAGTTTTAGTTGTTTTCTTAGTTCAAATTGTATATTCGCGAATTTATCTGCTTTGAAAGTTGAGCTGAAACGGTAGAATTTAGGGAGGAAATGAGTTTTAGGAATTTATAGCTAAGGAGTTTAGGTTACTAACTAACCATGCTATTAAAGAGATCATGGATTTCCTTGTTTTTATGAGGATTTTGGTTATATTAACTATGTCTGAATCCCAAACTAAATTATAATGGGATACGTGATTTGTCTGGTGGCGAAAGTTACACTGTTTAGTTAGGTTAAGTTTTTAGTTGACAAGATGTTGGAAGCTAGGGTGAGATGGTTTGGGCATTGTCAAGAGGAGATGCATAGATGCTCCAGTGAGGAGGCGTGAGAGGTTGACGCTGGAGGGCCCAAGGAGAGGTAGGGTTAGGCTGAATAAGTAATGGGGAGATATGATCATGGCCCTTGATAGGAGGGAGTGGAGGTTGATGATTTGGGTAGAAGGCTAGTAGTAAATAGTTTTGCTTCTAGTCTCTCCGGCTAGTAAGATCAATATTATTTTCGGTATTTTTATTATTTTACTATTTCTGCATTTTTATTATTTTTCTATTACTACTTGTTGTCTCATATGCTTCTATTTTCTTATTATCATGCTATTGCTTATGTCTTCATAAATATTGCGGCCGAGGGTCTTTTAGAAACAACCTCTCCACCTGACAAGGTAGGGGTAAGGTCTGCGTACAGTCTACTCTTCCTAGACCCCATTTGTGGTATTACACTGGGTATGTTATTGTTGTCGTACAAATACTATATATTGACCCCCCTTAATTTTTCACATATGTCTATTTTTTTATATTTTGACACCCCTCAGTAAAATTTCTAGCTCCGCCACTTGATTCCTCTATATCCATTCCACTCTATTCAGTCCTGAGGATGCTGAGATTCATCATAATTTGTACACTAGTACTCGAACCTATAATTCTTATGCTTGGAAAATTTCTCATAGGCAAAGCTAGTGCCCAAAAATCTTTTTTATAGGAGGCGAAATAGTAGAGTATTATTTATATGTTATATGATATCTCCTCTGATTTTCCTCACCTGTGTAATTTTTTTTTTTTAAAAAAATAATATTTTGATGCACCGGGGGGAGGAGGAGGGGAGGAAAGGGGAAGGGAATGCGATCGCTACTGATGGAGTTTGAACCCTCCACCTCAACTGTGGAAGGTAGGGAGCTCACCAAGTGAGCTAGTCCTCACCTGTACTAATCTATATAATAAGCAAAAGAACTTCTGTACTTTGTGTAGTCACTGGAACTTTTCTTTGAAGGCAGCATGGTGAATGATTTCGACTTGATTTTTCTCCTGAATTTTGGGGAGCAATAATCCAATTTAAAACTTTCTCTATATCTTTTTTTGCAGATGTCAGATGAAATTAGAGATGCCATAATTTATCTGGATTCAGGGTGTACCGAAAGCTTTGAATATCTTGGAGCATTCTCTCTGTTTCTGGAGCTTGGTGCACATGCCATTTGCAGCTTGGAGAAAATGTCTCCTCTCGATAAGGTATCAATAGTTACACTTATTTTAGGTGAATTGGAATTTGTTGCGTGAATTCTCTTTTAGTTAATTTCATGATATAGTTTAAGTTGCATAATCACAGATGTGTAGCACACTCCATAAAGTAGTAGGCTAGTAGCTTCACTTCACATTGAAAAGAGAACGTTATATGCTTCCACTTCAAAAGAAGTACTTTGTGTTTGAAAACTATGTGTCTTAAATGTAATTGTAAATATTTAGTTTGTATTCTCATGAAGAAATCCTAACACTCGTCAACAATTGGGTGTGAAAAAAAAAGCTTTGAGCTGTATTTGGACTGAAAGACCTGTAAGCTCAACATGGATTGTATTGACAAAGAATATCTCCTTGAAAATAGTTAAGGAATCTATCACTTACTGTGAGTCATGCACATGGCTGGCGTGTAAGCATCTGCAGTAGATTATTAGACAGAATGTTAAGGAGTAAAAGTGTTCATAAAATTCTTACCACAATTAAAAGAAAAGCTACTGTATGTATATACACAAGAAGAGCCTCTAGTTTTTTATTTTTTCCCAGTTTTCGATCTACCTTTTGTTTGAACCAGTCTTTAATGTCTTCCTTGTAGGTGGTTGATTGGAATTCAACTTCTGGGCCTGCAAAGAAAATTGTTGTGATCACGTCACGTCTTCTAAGTGATGCACATAGATACATTATACGTTGCCTGAGTGCACTTCAAACTGTCTGCCGTTGTGCTATATTTACATGCATCTCAGAGGTATTTTTTGTGCCCGTAGAGAAAATGTTCTTCAAACAATATATTTAATTTTTTGTTCCTGAACATTTTATCATACTTATTGTTTTCTGAATGAAATGAGAGTATACTTATTGTTTTCTGAATGAAATGAGAGTATCTGGTTCTATTTGACAAAACATATTGAACTCTAACCTCTCAGGATGAGATTTTCTACTCATTAAATTCGATAATGATACCTGATATGTATTGGTTTGCAGATCTGTCTTGGTTGGTACTTAGTATATGTCTCTATGAAGATAGACTAGCTTACCGTAAGAGTTTTAAACTTTTGTATATATGCTCGTCCAGGATTTCATGCAGATAACCCTCTTTCCTGTCCCCTTAAAAGAAAAAGTGAGGCAAAGGAATAAATCAATTGAAGGCAAGATTACTAGATGTTGTCTGAAGATATATATGTCTTTATGTACTATGATTGTGAATGGAAGGATAGTCATATTGTTCTTGAAATTTTTCTGTGGCCAAGGTTAGCTCGTCCTTGGTCTTAGTAGGACAAAAGAAAACTTATGCGCTCTGCTAAGTGAAGGTGCGGAGCATATTATCTTCATTTGTGGGGGTTTGGCAGAGAATACAGGATGGATTGAGAAGGTTCAGTAGAAAGCACTTTCTTTCACCCACGAATGGGCCGGCCACCACAATTATTGCTTAATTTGCTTATTTTTACTGAACTCAGTGTTAGACTATGTCTAAGGACATGTCTTCAAGTTAGTTACAGATTTAGCGGTAAATCACTTATAGCCTGGATAACTTATTATCAATGGTCCGTCTCTTTGTAATCACTGTGTCACTTTTCTATTAGGTGCGAACATAGGTGGTTCATAAACCTTGATGAAAACCAATGTATCACTTTGGTATCAAATAAGTTCAATATTTTGGTACTGGAGTTGCTCCTCATATCAAATACTCTCTGTTCACCTACAGAAATATCTCAATCAAAGAAGGCTGTATCGTGAACTGAAAGTTTTTTAGTCTGTTTTTAAGAAATTTTGTCTAGTACTTTTGGACTAATGTCTTATGTCCTACAGCAATGACTTCGAGGTTGTCTATTTTACTGCTATATGTCAGGTCTTAAATATGTCATTGACATTCCCACCCAATGGACATAGGAAATTGTCATTTAATAGCTTCTTGTACGATCAATCTACAATGTCTTATATTTACCTCATTTTAAATGTATGTCCAAATTCACTTATTTCAGACAGGTCACTCAGCATATACTGAATCACCTTTAGGACCGGATGCATATCATGAATATGAATCTTTGCTTGTCCAAGATTACGAGGAGCTTGCCAGAAAGTCTCTGATGAACTCTAGTCATGCTGGAGAAAGCACAAGAAAGGAAAGTACGTCAGCTGAAGATGAAGGATGGTCACAATTAACCACCATTGAAGAGGACACTCTTAATTTTGGATCCGATGCAAGCGCACAAAATTTGTATGAAGACAGTGTAATTGACCGGACAGAAGATGTACGGAAAAAGTTGAAAGTTTCTGTGCATCACTTCCCTGTGGTCTTGTGTCCGTTTTCACCTAGATTCTTTGTCTTGCCTTCAGAAGGATCAGTTGCCGAAGCGTACCTATCCACTGAACATGATAACTCTATTAGCTTTGGGTTACCTCCAATAAGTACTGGGACAACTTCTGATGGGGAGGATGTCCCTCCTGGGGCAACTCTTACCGCTCAATTTCTTTATCATCTGGCGGCAAAGGTAATCATGCTTTTACTGATTTTAATGTTCTCTTCTATCATGATTCATGTCTTGAAAATAAAATGATGTTTTCCAAATGGCTGCGCCGTTATCCACAAAGGCAGTGAAATGTGACTAGAGGACGGCATTATCTCTATCTTGGAACTAACCTGTGCAATGCACGGGCCATTAATATGTATTGAATATTACTTGGAATATACAAAAGTGCTACATAGCTGGTAATTTTCTTTAAACAGACATACACATAACAAACAGTAGTTGTTGGGTTCCATTCAAACAAAAAAAGCAAAGGCAGTTATTAGATTTAGTGAACTGTTATTTAGCTTTAAAGTTGTACAACAACAACAACAACATACCCAGTAAAATCCCACAAGTGAGGTCTGGGGAGGGTAAAGTGTACGCACACCTTACCACTACCTCGATGAGGTAGAGAGGCTGTTTTCGGAAGACTTTAAAGTTGTAAATTGGTGAAATTCCTAAAAGAAAAAAATGGATATATGCTTATGCAAGCCTAAAATGCAGGAACAAGCCTGCTTTCTACTGAATATTTAATTTTAATTTACAAGATGAATTTAACTAATAATAACAGATCAAAGATAAAACTAATGTTCTTTATTTCAAAAGGGAAAATTTGCCATGTATTATCCGACATTGAGCAACTTTTCAGTCCGCCAGATTTTTTGTCTAATCCTCCCCCCGCCATCAGGATTCAGGAAAGCCTCCTTTTTTTGCCCTTGACCCTAGCAGAACTCCAATCAGAAGGTAATGTTAAACTATAGTCAATTGAGGGGTAAATTTGGACACATTGAGTCCACCAATTTCATGTTGGAGCTTGTTAATGGCAAAAGCAAGTATAGACAATTTGCTAACAGTAAGGGTATGAATGGACCAAAGTCTGACGGAGGAAAAAATTGAGCAATTTCTAATACATAGTATAGGAGCAAAGCTTAGACCTTTTCTAAAAAAAGAAGAGGATAAGCACAATGTTGAAGATTTCTGTGGAAATGAAAGCTAAATACTGAGACATTGCTATTTAGATAGTAAAATCTATCGCAATAATTTAATATGGCTTTTGATCAACTGATACATTGTACTGCAATTGTATTATCTCTGTGTTTTTTTAGTTTTTTGCGTCACTCAGACTGTATTTTGAAAGCTAATATATTCAATTTGTAGATGGACCTGAAACTTGAGATATTTTCCCTGGGTGATAGTTCAAAAACTGTTGGAAAGCTTCTGACAGACATGTCAAGTCTTTATGATGTCGGTCGACGTAAGAGATCTGCAGGGCTACTACTCATTGACCGCACTCTTGACCTTCTTACTCCATGCTGTCATGGGGATTCACTTGTGGATCGAATGTTTTCATCATTGCCTCACGGAGAACGTATGTCGTCCTTAAGTCAGGCTAAAAGCTCCCAAAGCCAGGTTAAACTTGGCCCTGCTTACTTGCAACGTTCTCCCCTCACCGTTCAGATACCACTCAATAATGTCCTAAAAGAGGACACTCCAAGTTCTGACAACTTTCAGCTGGTGGAAAGCGTTGAAGCATTTCTCCGTGGTTGGAATTCAAGAGACTCAAATTCTCAAATGGTTGAGTTGGTGAATTTTAGCGCTAAACTTGGTGGTGAAATGTCCTCACAAGATCTTCAGAGTGACCTTCTTTGTGGTTCTTTTGTCTCTACACAAAATTTTCATGGAACACCGTACCTAGAAGCCTTACTAGAGCGAAGAACAAAAGATGGGGCTATGCTGATCAAGAAATGGCTGCAGGAAAGTTTACGTCGAGAAAATATATCATTGAACGCAAAAATCCGTCCTGGTTATGCTTCAATATCTGATTTGCACCCTATGATTAAGGCATTAGCTAAAAGCCAGTCATCTCTGGCGAAAAACAAAGGAATCATCCAGCTAGCAGCAGCAGCATTATTTGCTTTAGATGAATCACATAGTGCTAAATGGGATGCATTTAACAGTGCTGAGAAGATACTGAACGTAAATGCTGGGGACACAAGCCAGAGTCTTGCAGCCCAAATTAGTGATCTCATTAATAAAAGTGCTTTAGTTAGTTCACAGGGTAATAATAAGATGGATGCTCAACGGGGGCTTCTTACTCTACAAGATGCTCTGCTACTCACGGTTGTTGGATATATATTGGCAGGTGAGAATTTCCCATCTTCTGGGACTGTTGGTCCTTTCTCTTGGCAAGAGGAACATTTTATGAAAGAAGCAATTGTTGATGCAATTGTTGAGAACCCAACAGTTTCGAAATTAAAGTTTCTGCAAGGTTTAACTCAGGATCTAGAAGCCAACTTTAACAGAAAATCAGAAGAAAAGAAGGAAGATCATTCTAATACCGAAAGCGTTGATTTTGATGATGACGAATGGGGTAGTTGGGGTGATGAAGATTCTGGAAAAGATAAAAGAAAAGAGCAAGTGTATGATGACATGCAATTAAAGTTAGAGTTACGTGATAGGGTGGATAATCTTTTCAAGTTCTTTCACAAATTGTCCAGCTTAAAAAAGAATATTTCATTCAGAGAGTGGTCACAGGCTCTGAGTAAGTTCAATGATGATCCTTACTCAAACAAGGGACTGCTTTATAAAGTGCTATCAAGGGTGCTAGCTAAGCATGAAGTACCTGGCTTAGAGTATCATTCATCTACTGTTGGCCGACTATTCAAAAGCGGGTTTGGGAGATTTGGCCTTGGGCAGGTATGATCCAATTAGATATCAGTATTTTCTTTGCTAGTCTAAGTTGCTGATTTGATTCTGGACTTCGCAGGCGAAACCAAGTCTGGCAGATCACGATGTTATTCTAGTTTTTGTTGTGGGGGGCATAAATGGTGTAGAGGTTTGTTTTCCTTGAACCCTTCTTCAGTGCCTTTTTGAACGTACTTCTGTTTCCTGAGCCTTTCATATTTCTGCCTTCATATTGGTGTAATGAATGTGTGACGTGCATTTGCAACAAAGGTTAAGATGTTTTACTTAATAAAGGTAAAAGACTATAGAACACTGCTATCCTTTCTCTTTCAATTGAAGTATGCTCATTGATGCTACGTGAAATAACAGTCGCTTCTTGTTCTATCACTATAAAACACTGCTATCCTTTCTCTTTCAATTGAAGTATGCTCGTTGATGCTACGTGAAATAACAGTCCCTCCTTGTTCTGTCACTATAAAACACTGCTATCCTTTCTCTTCCAATTGAAGTATGCTCGTTTTATGCTACATGAAATAACAGTCCCTCCGTGTTCTATCACTATAAAACACTGCTATCCTTGTTCTGTCACTATAAAACACTGCTATCCTTTCTCTTCCAATTGAAGTATGCTCGTTTTATGCTACATGAAATAACAGTCGCTTCTTGTTCTATCACTATAAAACACTGCTATCCTTTCTCTTTCAATTGAAGTATGCTCGTTGATGCTACGTGAAATAACAGTCCCTCCTTGTTCTGTCACTATAAAACACTGCTATCCTTTCTCTTCCAATTGAAGTGTGCTCCTTGATGCAACGCGAAATAACAGTCCCTCCTTGCTCTATCAGTATAAAACACTGCTATCCTTTCTCTTCCAATTGAAGTGTGCTCCTTGATGCAACGCGAAATAACAGTCCATCCTTGCTCTATCACTATAAAACACTGCTATCCTTTCTCTTACAATTGAAGTATGCTCGTTGATGCTATGTTAAATAACAGTCTCTCCTTGTTCTATCGATAGGTTCGAGAAGCTCAGGAGGCATTATCCGAGAGCAGCAGGCCTGAAGTCGAATTGATTTTAGGCGGAACAACTCTTCTTACGCCTAACGATATGTTTGAATTACTGTTGGGCGATTGTTGTTGCGTTTAAGGCTGTGTAAACTTAAGGTAAAAAGTTATTACTGTCTAGATGTCAGATATTTAGAATATACAAACATTTTTTCCCCTTAATGTAACCACATTATATTGCAAGTTCACTGTTCCTCAGATGATATCTCTTGTCCACTTACAAATTTAGTAGAAGAAAACGTCAAATCTTTTATGTGTAAAAATGAAGATTCATGGTAAAAAATGCACACACTAAAAGGGCATAATACATAAATGTGCCCTTTAACTTGGCCTCGGGTGTCATCTGTGCCTTCCAACGTTGAACGTGCACAAATAGGCACTTAAATTTGTACTCTCTCCGTTTCAAAAAGAATGACCTAGTTTGACTTGACACGGAGTTTAAGAAAATAAAGAAGACTTTTGAATCTTGTGGTCCTAAATTAAAGTTATGGCAAATGTACCAAAATGCCTTTGAATCTTGTGGTGTTAAACATGTCACGTGGAAAGTTGAAATTAAAGTATTACCAAAAAAGGAAAGGGGTCATTTTTTTTAAACAGATTAAAAAGAAAAGTATGTCATTCTTTTTTAAACGGAGGGAGTATAAAATAAATAAATGATGAGAGGTGAAAAAATAATTTTATCGCTTTTAGTTGCGTTAATTTAAAACAGATTTTGTGTTATATTGGCTACGAATTAACTTTTTGGGTTGGGTCAGAATTTTATTTGGACCAATTAATAGAGTAAAATTTAATCAAACATCATATAATTCTTTCTGACGTTAATAGAGGGACAATTTTAAACCTAAAAATAATTTTTGGGGCAAATTTAATTCAATAAGTGAAAAGAGAGTATTATGTCATATCTAATAGAGGAAAGACGAAGCAAATGTGATTTAATGAATGGAAAAAGAACATTAAAATAAATATAATTACTAAAGGGAGATTGATAATATTCTACACATTATCAAATTGAAGGACAATAAAGAAAAATGGAAAATCATTATATGAAAGACATTAATATGCTTGTTAGGAAGTTTCTGATACAGAGAAAAATACTTTATGCAAAGAAATATATTCTCAAAGAAGAATTAAAAGGTTATAGCTAGCTTGAAAAGTGAAATCCACATCTGTCCATTTATCAATTAAAAAAAGGGCAAACAACATAAATCCCGACAGTTTGGAGCTTAATTACAGAAAATCTCGACATTTTACATAATTACTGAAATCTCGATTTTAGGTCTGTCGAGATACATAATTAGCTCCCGATACATCCAACGAAGATACATTTTTTCCTTTGTAAAGATACATAATTAGCTCTCAATATATTTTTTCCGATTTTGGGTCTATCGAGATACATAATACATCCAACGAAGATACATTTTTTCCTTTATAAAGATACCTAATTAGCTCCCGATACATTTTTTTCGATTTTGGGTATGTCGAGATACATAATTAGCTTCCGATACATCCAAAGAAGATACGTAATTAATTGGGATTTTTGTAATTACTTTATAAGGTGGCAATTTGTGTAAATATGATAAGTTAAGGTGTATGTTTATGTTATTTTTCCTTAAAAAAATGTTTCACATAAGTATAACTTGACAAGCCTCACCTAGTAATTTTTTTTCCTTTAACTTGGGTGCAAACAGGACAGGACTAATTTGAACAATAAAAATAAATGTTTTATATTTTTCTATTATAGTTATATTTATAATATATCTATATATAGCTTATTATTTGATAAAAACAACATATCAAATAAAACTTTCATACTTCACTAATTTTCAAATTTGAATTTCAAAATTTTTTAGTAGTCTATCTTATTTATATAACTAGCTTACCGTCTGGGTCATTCCAATTAAGCAAGTAAAAAAAAGGAAAAATTAGACAAAATATTCATTAAATAAAAAATTATTATCCAAAATAATTCAATTATCACTTATTACCTAAAATGACCATTCAACCAATGTTATTGCAGATGAAGTGCATTTTGCTGCCTTCTTTTTTTCTTCTCTTCCTTCTTCTTTTTCTCTGCTTTCCTTCTTCACTGTGATTGAAACTTGCTGATTTCATTGCTGGTTACTAATTATTTGAAGTTGGATAGTTGTGTCTAGGCTTAGGAAACGTGAAAAGAAACTTAGGAATTCATGTTAAGCCATAAAAATTTCTCAAAGCTCGATTTTAAAATTTGACATGTCATAAATATAAATCATTTCGAGTGGATAATAATATATCAAAAGACTCAAACATCGAGAAGATCTCATTTCTATAATTTAAGACTATTTAGAGGAGATTTGAGCTGGTCGGCATTGAAAAGAAAATTAGCTTATCAAGGAAGATAACTGCTGCAATGTAAAAATATTGTATATATATATATATATATATATATATATATATATATATAGAGAGAGAGAGAGAGAGAGAGAGAGAGAGAGAGAGATCTTATACACAGTTATACACCATATATACACAGGTATATACTATTGCTGCAATATTGATACATTACATAACTATTTATATAATATAAATATATTACATATACATGCGACTATTTTTGTTGAATTTTTTTCGTCATCTGTACAGTTACATAAGAAGCCCTCTATTCTCGATCCCTACCTCTTAATTTAAGAATTCGGCTCGATTAGGATGTAGAAGGTTTATTGCTAGATAGTCCATTTTACGTGGATCAAACCTAAAGTATAATATATTGCAACATTTTGTGTTTTATTAGGGTGAATTGAAATATTTTTTTTAAGGGAATAACAAAATTCTTACAAATCAAACTGAAATACCGATTGCAAATTCATGAAATTAAAATTGCAAGATAACAACCAAAAAACCTTTCTCACTCATTCAACCTCCTCTCAAATCATATCAATTTGAAAGCTTTGAATCTAATCCAGTACATATGTTTTTCTCGATAAAATAGAGATATGACTTATTAGAATAGATACCTTCCTCCATTGAAAATTGATAGTATCTATTGTAATGACTAGGATAACAACATTTTTCTTTATCGTATTAGACATATTTTGACTTGTTGATTTGGTATAGTGAGAATCGATTAGTTGTTGTTTTGACAGAAGTTTCACTTTCTTCAACTTAATATAGTATAAATATGATGAATTCAGAAAGTCCACCATGCATAATATTTCCCGTGATCCTCCACAAGACGCAAATAACCCTTGGCCATCCAAGACCAACCACTTTTTGCACACTTTACTTGCTATGCACGTGACTTGTTGTAGTTTGTTTGCTTGATATTTTAGAACAACAGAACTTTTTCCTATTCTCTAATACTATATTTGTGTCTTTGTGGGTAGTGCTAGCAATCAATTTTACTAATTTTTTTTATAAATTTGTAATGATCCAGTAAAAATAAAGCTCCAAAGGTCATGCCTTTTTTAGCGAAAACAAAATTTATTTTTTTCGAAAGATAATAAGAAGAATAGTTAGATTGCTGAAAAATAGGTAACATGTTATCAATGTCATGGTGGTTCAAGGGTAAGGCTATTTAAGCATTTTCTTTAGATCCATAAGAATTAAAGAGTCATTATCTCATTATATAATTTGGGAAAGTTTCTTGTAAGTTAATAAAATGTTAGTCTTTATTACAATACAATACCTTGGTTCTATTCTCAAAAATCTTACTGCTATATAATAAGTTTTAAGAATTTCAATTCAAAGTTCTAAAATATTAAACAAAGTTATATTATCATTTAACCAAAAACTTAATATTTTGAAAAGAAAATCTACTTTATTCCTAAGGTCATGACTATATAAGGAAATTATAAAAAACAATATAAACTCTACGATGAAAATCTCTAAATTCTTTAAAAGAGGCTATCGCTGCTCCTCACGACTTCAAAAGATCAAAAGCTACCTCAAGAAAATGACCTATTCAAAGTTATAGATGTCTGAAAATCAAGACAAAAATGTCCTTTCACTTGTTTCTCCCTTTTTCTTTCTTTTCTTCGAGTCATGTTTCTTCATGCTTCAGGTAATTTTTGTGGAGCAAAATTTTCTCCACGTTTTCAATTTGTGGAGACAAATTATTTGTCTCCACATTTCTCTGTTGACTTGAGATATCTCAATTTGTGGAGCAAAATTTTATTTAGTCATTTATTTTCGTGGACTGAGACAGACTTGTTCATATGCAGATGTCACACCCCGAATCCCAACGAGGCGTGATTGGCACCCGTAGCCGACATGGCCCGAGAGAACCAATCTTTACTTACTCAATCATATGCATGCCATAAGAAACCCATAAACACATATCAACTATCAAGACCAACAATGGAAGTCATGGAACATGATATATGTACATATATGCGAAACTTGGCCGTTGAGGCCACCAAGTCAAGGACGACATATCCCTTCTACATTCATACACCCACATCCGTCTACAAAAGCCTCTAACAAGAGCATTGACCAAAATGAACCATAAGTCGGGACAAGTCCCCGCATTACACAATATATACAATACCAAAACATATATACACTCTGACTCGGAGAAGCCCCGAATGAGCTGGAGCTCACCAAAGAGCCGCTAACACTGGCATTCTACTGAGGAGGCCTACTGGGACCTGCGCCTGCAGCAAGTAAGGTAAATTCCCCGAGAGGGGTCAGTACGAAATAAGTACTGAGTATGCAAGGCTCAGATGAAACTGTACAACACATGAATATTTCAATGAACTCAAAACATATGAATAATCAATGTGAATAAGTCACCATGTTACGCTTTGGAAACCATGTGGATTGCTTTCATTATTTTCCTTACTTTCTTTATCTCAATGCTCATATGTCATGACATATCACAATGTGCCCGGGCCCCGACTGATCAGTGGGTCTTTCATATCATCATATAGGGATCGAGTCGAGCTAGGCTTATGCCCCTAGACTTGCCACCCTTGGGATCGAGTCGAGCATCTCAACACCTATGTAGATATGATCCCAAGGTATCAAGTGAGGTTATAAAGTACGGGGTGTTACAGCAGACTTAGCCTACCATTAGAAATGGCTACGAAAACTAATCGTGGGCATAATTTTGTGTCTTCTTAATCTTCTCTTTTCTCACTCCTTTACTCCAACCTCATTTTTTTCATCATTCTTGATCAATTGTCTTTCTTAAGTTCCACATCCTGAAGTTCACCAACTTAAGTTAGTTTAGGTTATTAAATTACACTCAAAGACTCTTAAAACTCAAAAAAAAAAAAAAGAAAGGTATCATAAGTTGGTATTTTACCAATTTATCAATACTCTCATTCCCTTATTAATAGCCTGCTTGACCAAGCCTTTGGGAGGTCGAAAATGCTTATTTTTTTCTTCAAAAAATGCTGATGTATAAAAAACGAGGTGTTTGGTCAAATACATTTTTTTGAAAAGTGTTTTTGAAGAAATACACTTATTAAAACTTTTTAAAAGTTTGGCCTAGTGCTTATAGTCAAACACAAATGACTTCCCACCAAAAGTACTTTTCTAAAAAACGTTTTTCCAAATAAAAATAGGCTACAAGATACATATATTATACTACGGTTACTGTTGTACTTCCTCCGTCTCAAGTTACGTGGCATCTTTCGGATTTCGAGATTCAAGTAAGCCGTTTTCTAACCATAATTTTTTTAATATAATTTTTAAATATCATGAATTGTCAATTATTGTGATTTACAATACTTTTTATATAATTTTCAAAAATCGTAAAGTTTCTACATCATAAGTCACAGTCAAAGTTCAAAAATTCGAATCTAAAATATCCAACTAAAGAGCAGCCCAATGAATAAAGCTACCACTATACATTGGGTCCGAAAAAGGATCTGACCACAGAGATTTATTGTACACAGTCTTACCTTGTATTTCTACCCGAGGCTGTTTCCACAACTTGAACTCATGGCCTCCTAGTCATATAGTAACAACTTGACCAGTTATTAAGTGTGGCTTGGTGGTTCAATGAAGTTAGGTTGAGCACCATGAGGTCTCAGGTTCAATTCCCAAGGTGATTTCTTCCCATCTGTTCTAAGTTTTGGTGGATAGAGTTATCTGGTACCTGTTGCTAGCGGCAGGTGGCAGGTATCCCACGAAATTAATCTAGATGTACCTGGCCCGGACATCACGATTATAAAAAAATAAAAATTTCAACTGTAACACATAAATTGGGACAGAATGCTTACCTTTTATTTTTTTTCCTTCACTTCATCCTCTCTTCATTTTTTCATTCCTTTTAATACTTTTTATTTTATCATTCTCCCCAAGGAAAAAAAAGGAAAAAAGAAAAAAACTCAAAAATGTTAAAACCCTCCTCTTCTCTTCCCTAAAACCCCTTTCCATCTTACTCACAATAAGCACACAATCACTCCACTCCACCATTGTGTAAAAGCCATCCAAATACTTCAATGGTATCCTTCGAATTACTCTACCAAGCTTGTCGCCACTACTTATACAAATACCCTCTTCTTCGTTTTCATTTCCACAGATTTCTCTCCTCCTCGATGAAAAGTTTGACCCGACCCGAATCAAATGACCCGATTCCAATTCAGCCCTTTTCCTACACCCCCAAGAATCTCCCCGAAAACCCACCTCAAGAATCCCCAAAATTGATTATTTACCTACCAATAGTAAGAACTAGTCAAAAATCACGGGGAAAAAATGAAACTATGTAACGAACCAAATATCCTTATCATATCTACTAAATTTTTCTATACTTTAAAATAATTACATATTCTCTCATCACTTAATAGTTTCCAACCATATTTCAACTCATATATATTTTTTACCCTTTCTCTCGCTCTCTCTCCTCCCTTTCCTCTCATCTCTCCTTTTCCCTCCAACTCTGACAAAATACCACTGCTCCCATCCTTCTCTATCTAACCACAAGAAACTAGAAATCGGCCAACCTTTTGTCTTCTCCATTACTCCGACGAGGAGATTCTAGCTCTAGTGAATCGGAACAAACCAGCAATCACGCCGTTGATTCTCTTTCCCTTTTACCTTGACGATTTTTGTTATTTTATAGGTGTTTCGGATCAACATCGACGAGCTTATGAAAATAAGACTGTCACCTCCTCCTAATGAGGACATCCTCCACCAATACTTTGCGGTAAATATTGTGTGCAACAAAATCAAATCTAATGAAAAGATTTCTCATTCTATGTTATTTCAATAGTTTTTACTTTCAGTTTAAAAGTTTAAATCTCGAAATTCCACCTAAAGAGCAGCTCAATGCACTAAAGCTCTCGTTATACATCGGGTCCAGGAAGGAGTTAGACCCCATGTGTCTATTATACACAGCCCACCTTACATTTCTATCAGAAGTTATTTTCTCGGCTTGAACCCATAACCTTCTAATCACATGATAATAATTTTACTTTATTATAATTTCAAAATTCCAACTGTGACGTATAAATTAAAACCGAGTAATTACCTTTTTCTTTCTTCACTTTATCCTCTCTTCATATTTTCATCCCTTTTAATATTTTTTATTCGAAAAAGGGCCAAAATTACCCCTGAACTATCTGAAATGGAGCAAAAATATCCTCCATTTATTTTTTGGCTTCAAAATATCCCTCCGTTTGTTTTTTGGCTCAAAACTACCCCTCAGTTTATTTTTTGGCTCACAAATATCCTTCACTTTAACGGAGTGCCACAAAGTACACCACATGAAAAAAAATTGTCACATGGCCAATCCATGTCAGCATCCTATTTATGCAAAAGGGCCAAAACTATCTCTCCGTTTATTTTTTGGCTCACAAATACCCCTCACTTTAATAGAGTGTCACCAAGCACACCACGTGAAAAAAAATTGCCACATGGCCAGTCCACGCCAACATCCAATTTAATACCCAACCCATTTAATAGCCAGTGGACCCACTTAACCATCCAACTTAACAACCCATTTAATACTCGTACCCGACCCGTCTTAAAAAAACCTGACCCATTTTCAAAAAATCTAACCCATCTTCATAAGTTAAAGGTAAAAATAGATTCACTCTTTCATTTCACTTAAACTCTTCCCCAAAAAAATTTGATGCAGACTAGAGATTCTGAGGAAAAAGAAAGCCCTTAGTATATGGGTTGAACTCTCCCATATTCTTTTACGTGAGAAAGACGGGTCGAGTTTCAATCCATGTACTAAGGGCTTTCTTTTCCCTTATAATCCCTAGTCTGTATCAACTTTTTTTTTGGGAGAGTTCTAGCGAAATGAAGGGTGGGTCTATCTTTACCCTTTAATTATGAGGACGGATCGGGTTTTTAAAGACGGGTTGGTTGCAGGTATTAAATGGGCTGTTAAGTTGGATGGTTAAGTGGGTTGGCTGGGTATTAAATGAGATGTTGTCATGGATTGGCCATGTGACAACTTTTTTTTTCACGTGGTGTACTTGGTGGCACTCCGTTAAAGTGAGGGGTATTTTTTAGCCAAAAAATAAACAGAGGAGTATTTTTTAGCCAAAAAACAAACAAAGGATATTTTTGCTTCATTTCAGATACTTCAAGGGTAGTTTTGCCTTTTCCATAAATGGAATGCTTACGTGGACTATTCATGTGACAATTTTTTTTTCACGTGGTGTGCTTGGTAGCACTCCGTTAAAGTGAGGAGTATTTTTGAGCAAAAAACAACCGGAGGGGTATTTTTGAGCCAAAAAACAAACGGAGGGTATTTTTGCTCCATTTTGGATAGTTCAGGGGTTGGCCCTTTTCAGTTTTTTATTTTTAGGAAAAAGACTCAAATATGCCATCGAACTATTGAAAATGACTCATCTATGCCATCCGTTATAAGTTTGGTTCATTTATGCCACTGCTATTGAAAGTTTGGCTCATGTATGTCACTGTTATTACATAAATGTTCATTCGTGCCATTATTTTGTAACAATGATTTTTGCAAAACTATTTTTGTCACGTGGTCTCTTATTAGAGGTACACATTACCAAATCCAAATTAACCAATATTACTTAAAATAAAAAATAAAAATTGTTCCCATTAAAATAAAATTTGATCAACACAGTTAGAATAAGAATTGGACTTATTAAAAATAAAAATCGAACTAATTAAAAATAAAAATCAAACCCATTAATTTTGTCGGATTTTATTTTAATGGGTATTATTTTTTATTTTAATTTAAGTAGTATTGGTTGATTTTGGATTTGGTGATGTGGACTTCTAATAAGAGATCATGTGGCAAAAATAGTTTTGCAAAATAATGGCACAAATGAACTTTTCTGTAATGGCAGTGGCATAGATGAACCAAACTTTTAAAGGCAATGACATAGATGAGCCAAACGAGCCAAACTTATAACGAATGACATAAATAAGTTATTTTCAATAATTCAATGACATATTTGAGCCTTTTTCGTTATTCATTCTCCCTAATAGAAAAAAAAATAAAAATAGGAAAAATGTGAAAAATGCTAAAACCCTCTTTTTCTTCCCTAAAACCCCCTTTTCCTTCTAGTCTAGCTCACAATAGCACACCTTCACCATTGTGTAAAATCAATGGCATCCTTCGAATTACTCCATCAAGCTCGTCGCCACTATTTACACAAATACCCTCTTTTCCGTTCTCATTTCCATAGATTTCTGTCCTCTTCGTCCCAATTACAACCCGAATCATCAGAAAACCCGAACCCGAATGACCCGGTTCCAATTCAACCCGTTTCCTACACCCCCAAGAACCCGCCGGAAAACCCATCTCAAGAATCCCCAAATTTGACCCGACCCGACCCGGATAGTGGGTTGTTGACCCGACCCGAATCAGATACCGGGTTGTGGACCAAGGAGGATTTGCGGTATTTGAAGGATGCACCGAAGATAATAGCACCGGTATCTTACCCGACAAGGGTAGTAGCTCCGTTACCGGAGGATTTGAATGTTGAGGAGGAAGGGGAAGGGAAAGTGGAAGAAGTTAATGAGGAAATGGAGAGAGAGAGGAGAAGAATCGAGGTGCAAAGACGGGGAGTAATGAGGAGAGTTATGAATGTTGAAGAGGAAATGATTTCGTTTCCTACATTGATTGATGTGAAAAGTGATGAAAAGAAGAAGAAGAAGAAGGTTGTTTATGATCTTAAAGAAGCTATTCGGCTCGTAAAGGTCAGACTTTTTTGTTTCAATCTATGGTGTATTGTTTTGTTGTAGTTTCTGTTCTGTTACTATGTTTTTTTTGTTTTTTTTTTTGTTATTAGCTGTTGTTTGTTGTGCTTCCATTACTTCTTTAGCTGGATTACTTTGGATTTCTTTCTTTAGCTGAGGTGTATCGGAGGTAGGGGTAAGAAGTTATAAATGCTAGCCAAGGATAGAGAGAGAGAATGACATATGACCTTGACCAAGTGAAGTGCATCAAGGATGAGGACAACAAAGTACTGGTGAAGGAGGTATACATTAGAAGGAGATGACAGTCATACTTCGTTGAACTCTTGAACAAAGAGGTAGACAAAGGCGTTGTGTTGGGGGGATTTGGAGCACTCACAGAGGCGCCACAATTATGGGTATCGTAGGCTTATAAAGGTTGAAGAAGTTAAGGGTGCTGTTAAGGATGCGTAAGGGTAGAGTTACTAGGTCAGACGAAATCTCGATGGATTTTTGGAAGACCATAGATGGGGTAGGTATGGAGTGACTGACTGAGTTGTTTAATGTTGTTTTCATGATGCAAAGATGCCCGAAACATGAAGATGGAGTACAATGATTCTGTTGTACAAGAACAAGGGTGACATTCAGAATTGCAACAACTATAGGGGTATCAAGCTGCTAAACCACACTAGATTCAGGCCGTTGTCTTCCATTGACTGCTAGGCCACACTCTGGGGTCGTATTTCTAGATAATTTTTTGTTTTTTTGTTTTGTTTTCTTTTAGGATAGTGGTGGTGTCAGAACATGCTAATCCATCGGTTACCTATTACTTTGCATTAGTATTGGGCAACTCTATCCACCAAGACTTAGGCAAGTGTATATAATATCACAGTGAAAGATAGAGACAGGTTCAACTTTCCATCAAGTAGGGGTAGTCATAGGCATGGCTCAAAAATTCTACTCTTATTTTTCCTCAGAATCTCATTATATTTTCTTATTCATCCGTTCAAGTTGAAAATAGTAATTATGGATCAAAGTCCATATTATGTAATCTGAGTGACTCTTATCATAGAGTGCCTGAGATAGTTTGCTTGTCTGCTTTTTGAATTGTGCTTTGTCTCTGTGTCTATAGTATGTAATCTAAGTGACTCTTAGCTGTAGCGTGCCGTGAGTTGGTTTGCTTGTGTGCTTTTCCTTGGTGCTTCTTCTTTCTGTTTAGCTGTTGGTTTGCTTGTGCGCTTTTCCTTGGTGCTTTTTCTTTCTGTTTAGTTGTGCTTTCTTCAGAGGTTACAAACTGAGTCATGATTCATTGTATTTCTAGTGATTATGCAGGCTAATGCCAAGAAGAAGTTTGATGAAACTCTGGAAGCTCATGTTGTTTTGACTTCTGATATGCGCCGAACTGACCTGGTGCGTGCTTTCGTCCTCTTTCCTGGCCACATTAATTTTTCTATTGCAGCTTGTCGTCACTCATCACGTGATACTTGAACAGAAAGACTTCTTGTTACCACTTCTATTATTGTCGGTTTGTATGTCTAAATTTAGTCATCAGATGGTGAATGGGTATTGAATATTTTAGTTTACTTGTGGCTTTCATAAGCAGAACTCATTGACAGAAGTCCCAGGACCAATAGGGTGCTGCTGTCTTCACGGATGAATGAAAAACTTATTGGACTTATAATGAGCTCATAAATAGTGAGAGTATAGAGGGCGTTAAACCTTTCAACCTACATCTCCAATTTCTGAACATTTGGGGACATCTCTCCAGAATTTGTTTTGCATGCAGTCATCATGGATTTTGCAATTGACCGAAAATTCCTTAATATTTAAAACCGAGCTCCAACATTCTATATCCTAATCACGGTTGGTTAGGGGTTTGCTGATTCCACATCCTTTTGTTGTTCATGAGTGTATGAAGCAGATTTTATTTGGTAGAGTCCTACTCCTAGTGCCACCTAACTAGGAGTGAATTTTCCTTGCCTGTGCTGAAATATTGTCCGTGCAAGCCTTTAGAAATATAAATTCTCTTGCACGGGTGGTATAAGCAGTGTGAGATTATAATCACATTTCATTTCCAATTCTTCCGTTTTGATTGGCCTCTGCTAGTGTAGCTAGTTTGACCCGAGTCTTGAGCAATCTCATTAAGTTTTCTAGTGCAATGAAAGATCCCATGATGGAAAGGCTAGTAGCATTCAGAAAATCAAGATGGAAGAGTTTAAGTTTGCTGTATTTTTGGTGTAAACAAGACTTGGTGGGGGAGGTAGAAAGTTTAGCAGACTTTATAGCTCAATTGTAAATTTTTTTTTTCTGCCCAGTTTTTGGTGCTGATGTTACCCCCTGGGGGTTGTAATCCCATCTCATCAGTTTTTTTCTGATGAGTTTTTGATGTGAATACAAAGTTATCTTTATAAAAAAAAAAGTTTTCTAGTGCAATGTCATAGTTCTTTCTTTTGAACTGCAGAAACTTGAAGGTACAGTGGCTGTTCCTCATGGGTTTGGAAAGGTATAATTCATCCTTCATAAATTTTAAGGTTAGATAATCATATGCTGTGTTTGATTTACTTTTTGACTAAATATTTTCCTTTCAGGTATATCGCATTGCTGTTTTTGCTGAAGGAACTGCTGCTGATGAAGCTCGAGAAGCAGGGGCTGATGTTGTTGGTGGTTTGGATCTCGTAGAGAATATCAAAAGTGGTATTCCACTAAATTCCTTATTTAAGAATTGCAATTATTTAGAACTGTAATGGTACTTCTTATGTCCACTTACATGCTGATGTAAATGGTGCAAGTTATGAGGTCAATTTACTCTTTCCAGTCCGTTAACTCTCTAACGTTTACATTCATAACCTCTCCAGAGGCTTACATTCATAACTTCAACAGAGGTTTACGTTCATAGCCTTCTCCGATGTATGGAGTGAAGTGAAGCTGATAAATTTTCATCGAAGCTGACTATTCTTATGCAGAAGCCAATGTTCCTTTTTATCTTAATTCTTAGAATTACAAAAAGGTTACTTTATTTTTTGGAGGGTGGATGCATGTAGGCAAGCGAGATGATTGGAACAAACCGTGGATATTAAAAGATCCAGGTTCAAAGGCTCACAAGAATTGAAAATCTGATCACTATTGATGTCAAAGTCAAAAATAATGGCGATAAGGGGAAGGGAGTCTTCGATCTGTTGAATGAGGCTCAAGTTAATATCATGGAATGTTAGGGGGTTAAATGACCTGTGAACCAAAAAAAAAAAGACCTTATACTTTGGCCCTGGAAGTATGACGAGATTCTCCTAGAATGGTGGCGGTAACACTAGTGAGTTGGTGAGCTAGTGAGAGGAATCCAGAATTAGAGGAATATAAGAAAGTCCCTCTTAGTATGCTATGTATGATTGTAGAGAAAGGTATAGCAAACATCTCGAAGAATTGAGAATCCATTGTTGAGAGTCAAATGCTCTTGGTTTCATATATATTTTTGGTGTAAAAGAACATCCCTCTTTGAAGATAGCAGGTTAGATTACTTACAAAAAAAAGGGAAGATATTAGGTTAGATTTCTAGGAGGTTGAATGAATAGTCGAATATGTTGTGTACTTCTCGTAAAGTTTGCACTGTCTTGGCATGACAGCGTTGGAAGAATTTTGACCTAAAACTTTTCAAAATCAGGGGCCTTAAAAAGTGGGACTAGCTTTTGGCAAATGCTGGAAGGAATAACTAAAATGGTCATTCAACTATAGCAAGTTTTTCACTAAAGTTACTTGTGTTTATTTTGGATCAACAGAGTCTTTCAAGTTATGCTAGTTTACTGACAAAGTCATTATAGACAAAACACTTACTTCGGTTATTCTCGGCCCTCTTATTTTATCTTTTTGTAGTAACTTTTTAAACCCAATTAATATTAAAAAGGGCAGCCAGGTGCACTAAAGCTCTCGCTATGCGCGGGGGAAGGACCGGACCACAAGGGTCTTTTGTAAGCAGACTCACCTTACATTTCTGCAAGGGGCTGTTTCCACGGCTGGAACTTGTGACCTCCCGGTCACATGACAACAACTTTACCATTTACTCCAAGGCTCCCAGGGCAGCCTGGTGCACTAAACCTTTGTAACTGAGGTTAAAAAAATTATTACCAAAAAAAAAAAAAGCGACGCTAGCAAAACCACAAAGGAAGTAAGTGTTATAAATAAAACTGAACTTGAGAACGTTTATGTCATTTTCCCTTGAGTTTTTCTTGGCTATAATGACTTAGTAGATACATTAGCATAACTTGAGTGACTTTGTTGATACAAAATAAACATAAGTGACTTAGTGATGAATTTGTTCAATGACCCTTTAAGTTATTCCCTTGCAAATGCTGATTAAATCTGGTTTTAGCGGATTTCATTCCGAAACAAAACGATCTGCAATTTCACCCACACATTTGGGGATGATGATGAAACCATTCTTTCTTTTGAAACATCTATGGATGATGTAGTGGTATGGATTGCGTACACTTTACCCCCCCCCCAGACCCCACCTGGTGGGATTACACTGGGTATGATGATGATGATGATGATGATGATGATCTATGGATTCTAGCCCTTCAGGAGGATATTTTGTTTTAATGTTATTCCTTGAGCTTGATTTTATTGTAATGTCCTTAACATTTTTAATCTGTTTATACATGCAGGAAATGTGAAGATTGATTTTGACAAATGTTTTTCCACTCATGCAATGATGCCGAACCTGAGACAGGTTTTTTAAATTGACTATCCATAGTTGTCATTGATAAATCTCTTCTCTGATTACACTGTAAATTCAGGGGTCATTTGGTTTGCCATTAGCATAACCGTGGATTTGAAAGACTTGTAACTTTAAGTTATGAAAAAAAGATTATGAGCTTGAAGAGATTAACTAGGAATAGAGTGCAGTATAACCCCCTTTAAGTGGTTACTGGCATTTGGCTCACAAAGTTATGTGCATTTCTACCCTTCAATTCTAAAAAGAATATAAAGGTATCTATTCTATTAAAGTTCATTAAAAAATAACAGGAGTGAGGCATGGGGGGAGAAGGAAATAAAACGTTTCATTTGAACGTAGTAGTCAGTTTCATGTGAAATTTATATAAAATTTCTTACTTCATAAAAAAAAAGTAGTCATTTTCATGGAAGCACACACATATATATATATATATATTAAAATAGCCCCTTACAGAAATGCAGGATAAGAGTGTGCACAATAGATCCTTGTGGTCCGCCCTTCCCGGACCTTGCGTATAGTGGGAGATATAGTGCACTGGACTGCCCTTTTTTTAGATATTTATCTTAAAAGAGAATGAAAAACTAAGGGGTTGTTTGGTTGCTAGTTAGAGTTATGCAAGTATTAATAATGTAATGATTAACTATTCATGTATTAGTTGTTCCTTCTGTACCATGCATAAAATAATACATAGATTCCCTCATAACTTATACTTGTACTAGTTATGCGGAAAATAAAAACATGAACCAAACATTGTATTAGCAATGCTATATTCTATGTGGAAAGAGAAAACTAACCAAACATTGTCTAACTTATGTTAAGATTCTATATGGAGATTATTTCCCCCCATTTTTGTAACCGAACAAATTACAAAGTTATGCTAGTTTTAATACATGGATAACACCTCTCTAACCGGCAACCAAATGACTCCTAAGGGATTAAAGAGTCAATTTGGTACTGGGTAAGAAGGTGGAGGAGAAGCAGTTAAGGAACTGTGACAGCCAGATGGAGGGTAGGTAGCAGAAGGGAAAAGTGGAGGAAAAAAGGGCAATGATATCTACTGCACACAGCGAGAAGATTTGCTAATTCGAAGCAAGGGGTGCATACTGGCAAGAAGAAAAAGAAGATGAGAGCTATTTGGGGAGAGAGACAACACCACCACCACCAACATACCCAGTGTATTCCCACAAAGTGGGGTCTGGGGAGGGTAAAATGTACGCAGTCCATACCACTACCTCAGATGAAGTAGAGAGGCTGTTTCCGATAGACCCCCGGCTCGGGACTATTTGGGGGGAGAGAGTAGTCTTGAATAGGCTAAGGAGGAGGAGAAGGAGGAATAGGAGAACTACAACAATAGTTACTGTGTAAAATAGTTCATTATTTTTGTAGAAAGGTGTTACTGGGGTTACAACCCAAGGATGTGGCCTAGTGGTCAATGAAGTGGGTTTAGTAACATGAGATCTCAGGTTCAAATCCCACCCGAGTCAAAAACACTAGGTGATTTCTTCCTATCTGTTCTAGCATTGGTGGAATGTGTTACCTGGTACTTGTTGCTGGTGGAAGGTGACAGGCATCACGTGGAATTAGTCAAGTTGTACGAAAGCAGGCCCGGACACTACAGTTATAAAAAAAGAAGGGTGGTCGGGGTGGTGTTGAGGATTGTTTCGGAAGTTTGGGAGGGTTGCGGCACCTGCTCGGTTATAGGTGGTCGTGAAAATGAAAGAATAAGAAAAAAGGAGGAAAAGACGAAATGGAAAGGGGAGAAACAGAATAATTGAGTAATGTCTCGTGATGCGGTGGTTCCTTGGTGTTTGTGAAGAGGAAGCAGAACAAGGCAAGGGAGGAAAGTGAAAGTAAAACGAAAAATAGCAACTGGTTTTTCTCTTCAATAGTTTTTATGCAGATATAATATAGAAGATGATGAAATGGAGATTTGATATTTGAAGCCACAGAAACTAAAAAGAGCAACTGGTTTTTCTCTTCAGATGGGAAAGATTTCTAAAATAATAGTAAAAGATCCCTTGGGGCAACTTATATGTTATGATTGTTATGTGGACAGACGAGGATAATTAGGGTGTCAGGTTGTATTGTAGGCTTTCTATATTTTTTAATTGGTCAAGAAATATGGGGAAGGATTGACATCTGAGGTTAATGTTTTGCATCAAGAATAGTTTTTGCCTATTGATAGACATTTTTGCCTAGTGATAGACATTCTCTTTATCCTATGATAATTTTAGTTATGAAGTGTTATTGGAGAAAGCTGTGTGGAAGTAATATGTAAAGAAAATTATACATGAATTAATCTTTTAGTTAAAGATGGCGGTGAAGGTGGGCCGGGAAGGGATTAGAGAAGGACGGAAGGGGTGGAGGGTTGAATCAGTTAGCATAGCCTAGTATGCATTTATCTCAATAGAGGGTGGTATGTATAGATAGTAAGGTCCATGACGCATGATACAAGGTTCATTTTTCAAGCAACACCCTAATAATAATAAGGGAGGCTATTGCAGTCCTTATTTTCAATTTTAGTACCTGTATAAGTTGATTCTAATATGATCCTATAAAATGGCCAGTAAATGTTGAACGGATAAAGGGGAGGGGGGAAAATATCGGTGTGCTCTAGCTCTTCTCAGTGAGTAACATCACATGATTTTGCAGATTGCGAAGTACTTGAGGCAATTGATGCCAGATACTAAGGTAAGTGATCTGCATTTTCCGGTTCTTAATTCAGGCTGCTCCTTAGGAATTAGTGCTTATTTCCTCAAAATGCATGCAGAAAGGTACAGTTACCAAAGATATCTCAAAAGCAGTGAAAGAAGCTAAGCGAGGTGTACCTTTCAAAAAAGATAAAACTGCAATTGTGCATGTAGGAATTGGAAAGGTACACTTGCCTCTCTCTTCATGTGGAGATTTTTAAGCTTCATTGGATATATATAAACTACTGGAATGCACCTATTGACATTTTCTCCCTGAAACACTATTCTGCAGGTAAGTTTTCAAGAAGACGCATTGTGTGAAAACATTGGTGCATTTGTGCATGAACTTTTGCGTCAGAAGCCTGCTGGCCTAAAAAAGAGTAAGCAACTCTTGGTTATATCTTTATTGATTAGTTTGGTTTAGGTCAATGACAAATCCTGCTTACACCCTCTTCCCTGCCATTTAGGATTCATTTGGTTGTCAGAAAAGTATGCAAAAATATATTTCCTAAGATCTACGGTATGAAAGTAAATGGACTTTCTGGTTGACCAAAAAAATATCCATTTTTCCTGTATATGGAAGAAAACACAGTTTATTATACACACGCGTTTCATTGAACTTCAGTGGTAGCAACTCATTTGTCATCTACATTTGTCGGTAACAATTTTTTTTCCTGTGATGCAGGCTCAAAATATGCTGGTTATGTGAATACAGTCCATCTGTGTAGCACGGTGAGTTCCTTGACTTACATTCTTAGTAATTGGTGCCTTCACATGAATCTTCAAAGTAATTTTATAAACTCAAAAATGAAAATGTGAGACATCTGACAACCACCTTTTAAATGCTGCCTCTTGATAGATCCTTTCTTGCTCTTTCATTTGAGGGTGTTCTTGCTCAATTAATTATCTTAATGTCAGTGTTCAAGTTCTTTAGTCGTTACAGCACTAGAGTTGAAGTATGGCTTATAAAGGTCCCTCACTAAAGACCTAAAAGTCTAGGTACTATCCTTATGGCGAACCCGTCAACGTCTAGCAGTTTATTGACGGGGAATCATAAAGCAGACATGCAGAATTCTCTTGTTCGTTGCATGTAGCTTTGATTTCACCTCAAGGAACATGCTTTGACAATTATCTGCTCTTTCCAAAACTTCATAGTACATTCCATGTCTGGATGGCGTTCGATTATTAGGATCCATGGTGACAAGGCATGTAATGATCTTTCAGAGGCCTGAATTTCATTATTGCCTTGACCCGGAGGAACGCTAAAGATCTGTCATTTTGGGTGCATCGAAGCTCAAAACTCTCGTCCATAGCTGTACATTGTACTTATTCTTTCTCGAGACTTAAGTAGTAGAGAACTAAAATTTTTCTTAACAAAACAATTTGAACCTTAGAATCTCTTGTTTTTGCCATGTTCATATCTGGGGCGCGCATTGCAACATTGATATTATTCTTGAATGTCTATCCTTTTGGTACCTGATCTTCGTTTTGTGTTTAGAATTTCATACATAATTCAGTGATCAAGATCCTAATAGCATAATGATTCTTGAAATTTCGCAGATGGGTCCATCATTCCCTGTTACAATACAGTCATTATCGATAGCAGCAGATCGGCATGTAAAGAAGTATGTTCAATGATAGTATCTGAGTAGATCCTGTTTTAACATGGCACTTTGTTGTACTCAATTTGTTTAGGTCTCTTGATTTTCCCCACATTACAAGAGGGGTTTTCCAACTTATTTTTGTTTCTCCCCCCCTGCTGTAATGATCTTTACAGGCCTCCCTTCAATCCTCATAACCCAAAACTCATCATGTTGCCTCACATTTTTATTTTTCTGTCATAGAAATAAGTATGTTTTCTGTTTTATGATTACAAGACCTTACAAATACTGAGTTTGGATCAAAGTTGCTGAGTTTTGCCGAACCTATAACTTATAACTTGTGGTATAGATTCGTCCCTGCTGCCCCCTCACCCCCACCAAGAAACATGATATTTGCTCAGTGGACATATAAGTTGTGTTTGGTGGATGCTGCCCCCTCACCCCCACCAAGAAACACCGATATTTGCTCAGTGGACATATAAGTTGTGTTTGGTGGAGAGAATGTTTTCCAATTTTCTCATGTTTGGTTAGTTCAAGTTTTTGGAAAATATTTTTTCTAGGAAACAAGTTTCTTAAAAATAGTAAAATGACTTTCCTAGTGATAGTAGGAAACAAGTTTTACAAGTGACGTTTCACAATGATTTTATCCTCTCCACCCGCCCCCGCTCTTCATTTTCACCTGACACTCCTAACCCTCTATACCCACCTTCCATAATATTTGTTTAGATTATTTGTGAATGCTTTTAACATAATATTTTTATTTTTATTTTTGCTTTTAGCATAATATTTTTTACTTATGTACTGAATATAAAAAAAAATAAATAAGAAATTCACTTGTTTCTGTGAAAAATATTTTTCTTCGTACCAAATGCAGCCATAAACATCAATGATCCTTTTGGCTCCCTTTAGATTTAAAGGTCCATTATCTATGCTAACTTGGATGAGTAGGATAATTAGCTTTTTGTTAATATAATTAGTTGCTCGCTCAATTTTCTTTTTCATTCCAACGAGTGAGTTCAATGAAGTATTCATTTAAGTTGGACAAAGGAGAGTCCCTTCCTTTGGGTACATCCGAAAAGATTGAGACGATACAGAGAAGATTAATATGATTTCCTTGCAAGAATGACACACACAAATTGATGAATAAACCAAACTTTCTTGACGAGCGTGAAGGAGAAAGAAAAGAAACAACAAAGTAGTGCCCAATCTGCGTTTTCACAGCATTTTGATTATTTCAGTTGCAACCATGACTCATATTATTTCTCTCTCCCTTTTCAATATATGTGTATTTGTTTTTTTTCATGTTACAATTACTTAATTAGTAGTGTGAATAGATTTGAATGATAAGATTAGTAGCATAGTCTTAATATTATTAAGATATCTGTTTAAATATTTCTGCAAAGATGATAGTTCAGTTCCATCCATTTACTGCTACCGCCATCACCCACTATTGCCAAATCCTCCCGCTGTAGTCCTCCATTATCAACTACCACCAAGCATCAAACACAGCCACAATCTTCAACTATAACCATCACCACTGTTAGTCCCTACAATCATCTGTCACCATCACTAGACACCATTTACAATCATCATCACCAACCATTATTACCACAACAACTACCAGTATTAGTCACCGCCATCATTATTAGACACCACTATCAACCACCATTGTTAATCACTATTGACAGCCACAATTACTGCTAGCTACTACCCATAAAACCACCATTAACCAAGACCATTCCTAATTGACACCCACAACCACCATCGGCACGGCCAGCTATTTGCCATCACAAACCCCTATATAATATATTACATATACTTTATTGATATAGTATTAGAATTTAGTATTTTATAAATTTTATATTTGTTAATTTTTTTAAAAGGATAAATTTTGTATATTTAGACGTCCAAAAAATAATAGTCTTAATTTATTAATATTCAAATCTTAATACAATAATTTAATATTTACATGTGCATAGATATCTAAATGGTAATGAAAACAACTTAGGCCTAACACTTGCCAAATAACCAAAATTTTAAGTAGTAACTCCGGGTTAAGTTCATAAATGGCCCTAAAATGAGCTGGTCTTGATATTTTGTCCCCCATAAAAAAATCTTATAAAAATGGCCTCCATAAGGGGGTGGTTTTGATTTTTTGGCCCCTCTTAATAACACTTGCCTATATGACACACGTTCTAACTCTTGCCCATAAAACAAAACGTTCATAGCATTTTAAGACAATAAACCCACATAAATTGACCAGAAGTTTTGGTTTATAGGCAAACGTTAGAACTTATATATGTTGCCCATAAGGCACATGTTCAGGATATTTTAAGACAATGAACCTACTCAATTGACCACAAGGTTTACCTTATAGGCAAACATTAAAACTTATTTAGGGGGGGACAAAAATTCAAGACCAGATATTTGGGAAACAAAAATTCAAGATCGGACACTTTGGGGGAAACTAGATGTAATTTCCACTTGTTGACTTCTTATCTAGGACCGGGGAAGACGTTCTTCAAGACAAGCCATACAGTAGAGAAAAGGATCAGGATAAACAACATAAATTCCGACAGTTTGGAGTTTAATTACATTAAATTTTGATATTTTACATAATTATTGAAAATCCCGATTTTGGTTCTGTCGAGATACATAATTAGCTCCCGATACATCCAACGAAGATACATTTTTTCCTTTGTAAAGATACATAATTAGCTCCGGATATATTTTTTCCAATTTTGAGTCTTTCGAGATACATAATTAGCTCCCGATACATCCAACAAAGATGTATAATTAGTTGAAATTTTTTGTAATTACTGTATAAGGGTGAAAATTTATGTAAATATGATAAATTAAGTAAAACTTACATAAATCCCAACAAGTTTACTCCTAATTACACCATATCCCTACTCTTTGCTAAATTACAAATAATCCCTTCTTTTACAATTTTCGGATATATAATTAGCATCCAGATACATAATTTTGAAGTTGAGATACATAATTTTGATTACTGAGATATATTCATTTCTGAAATTACTTGGTCGAGATACATAATACATTAACAAGACCAAAGGAAGATACATAATTAAAATTATGTATCTAAAAATTTATGGGTTTGTTGATGTATCCAGCTGTTTATTTTTTAAAAAAGGGATTTAGATAATTAATAAAAGGGATAGGGATTTTATGTAGTTTAGTAAAGATAAGTTTTGGCGTTATGTAATTTTTCCATAAATTAAGGTGTATGTTTATATTATTTTTTCCGAAGGATCATCTTACTTATTCATAGATGAGCCCAAATTCAAAAAGGTCCATTATTGGCCCAAAGCCCAAATATAACAGGCTAAACCAACTGAGCCCAAATTAGAATTTCCCCTATGTATCTGCTTTAAATCCTCTCCAAAACCCTAATCCGCCGCTTTGCTCCCTCTTCCCATCTCCTTCTACAGCAAAAAGAAACTCCTCAACCACGGAATCCAATGGTTCGTTTCTATTTTTTTTTTCTGTAATCTTTTTTGCACAAATTAGATAAGTAGATAAGCACGGAATCTCAATTTTTTGATATTTTTTGTTCATTATCATTTTCACAAGTTGTTAATTAAGTTATTAGTTTTGTCTCTAAATCCTAAAAATTAACCTATGAATCCTAAAAATCCTAAAATGCTAGCTGGATCTACTAATTAGTGTTTAAGAAGTAAGAATCAATCAATTTTCTGATAATTTAATTGTGGCTAATTTGAACACATTCATTTGTATTTATGAAGTAAGAATCGAATTTTTGCAAACCTAAAAGACTAATGTAGCACCCATGTGGGTGTGGCCTAGTGGTCAATGAAGTGGGTTGAGAAAATGAATTGGTATCTGTTGTTAGTGGGAGGTGGCAGATATCCCGTGGATTTAGTCAAGTTGCGCGAAAGCTGGCCCGGAAAACCATGTTTATTAAAAAAAAAAAAACATGTGCACCAGCTAATATGTGTTTAAGTAGAAAGAATTAAATTTCTGCTATTATAAATGATTGGTTTGAACCCATTAATTTGTGTTTATGATGTAAGTAATAATTTTCCTACAAATCTAAATGACTAATATTAACCTATTTATTTGTGTTTACAATGTAAGAATCAATTTCTGCAAATCTAACTGACTAATGTGCACTGCTTGAATTCTTCAATAATGAAGAGGGGTGCATGTAGGATCCTCCAAAATTAGTGCATTTTTGGAGGATCCGACACGTGTGTGGAAGCATTTTTTGAGAGTCCGAGCAACATAGAATCTAACTGACTAATGTGCACGTGCACCCACTAAATTGTGTTTGTGAAGTCAGAATCAAATTTTGCAAAGCTAACTGTGACTATATTGAACCCATTTATTTGTGTTTATTAAGTAAGAATCAGTTTTCTCAAAATCTAATACCACTGACGTTAATACATTGATCCTCAACTGAATGAGTAGGCGTCAGAGAAGAAATTGAGCAACCCTATGAGGGATATCAAGGTTCAGAAGCTAGTCCTCAACATCTCCGTTGGTGAGAGTGGAGATAGACTTACCAGGGCGGCCAAGGTCATTCTCCTTCCCTATAGTGTTAAATGCTGCTTTAGAAGTTGATTTTTATTGTGAAACTGAAATCAGTTATGCATTTTTTCCGTACTTGTAGGTCTTGGAGCAACTCAGCGGTCAATCACCTGTTTTCTCCAAAGGTGGCTTTTTTAACCTTCAATTTTTCCCCCTTTTCTCATTTCTGATATTTAGGCACCTTTGTGTGAAATGCATCGTCAGTACTGTGTAGATGTGGTCTAATTTCCATAGAGTTGCTTAGTGTTGAAATAAATTGGATTCTTATAGCGGGCCTAATATAGGTTGAGGTGTAAATGTCAGGATATAAGGGAGTAACCAGCTGTTTATCCTTTATGAATAGTGAAAACGGGCTCAGATGTGGTGGTATGGATATGGAGGATTCATGTAAAACACCCAAACTAGTTTGGGATCGAGGCATAGTAGTTGGTTTTTGGCATTATGAAGATGAATCTTATCGACACACTTTAGCATGAAGCAACCAATAAGTAATGGTTTTATGCTGCTTTGTTTTTGTTTTGTCGACCTAAATATGCATGAATTAGAGGAGCTCTGAGTTTTGGAATTGTTAATAAGTATCTGGACTTCCACCAGATACAAATAAACTGGTGTTTTGTACGGTGATACATTTGTGCTGAGGCAGACAAATAAATCCCATGATATGTTTTATTACGTTTCTAGTTGACTTTAACTGATGAAGTGCTTATCCCTCGTTTCTTTATTGAAGATGTTTAATTTCCTCTGGTGCCTGTATTTTTCTCTTTGACAGCTAGGTATACCGTGCGGTCCTTCGGAATCAGGCGTAATGAGAAGATAGCTTGCTATGTCACTGTCAGAGGAGAGAAAGCTATGCAGCTCCTTGAGAGTGGATTGAAAGTCAAGGAATACGAGTTATTGAGAAGAAACTTCAGTGAGACTGGCTGCTTTGGTTTTGGTATCCAGGAGCACATCGATCTTGGAATTAAGTAAGCTGATTGTTATCTCTCTCTATATCATTATTTGGAGTACTTTCACTAAATCTTACAATTACCAGTTTAAAAAAAAAGTACTTTCACTATATCTTTTTACTCGGTGTATTTTCACATTCTACATAATTAGTTAGAAGGTTTGTTACTTTTATAATGTGGAGGTGGTCGTCTCATGGATTTTGCTCTTGCATATAAATCATTAAGCTTTAAATTATGTTGCTCAGACTCTTCAAAAAATGTCACTGGATGCGTGTTGGCATCCTCCCAAAATAGTGCAGTTTTTGAGATCCGACACGGGTGTGACTAACATTTTTGGAGAGTCCGACCTACATACTTTGGAGCTGCAATTAAGCATATAGGTTAGTTAAGCATAGCCAAGATTTTCTTGAGGTTGCGTCTTCCTCAAGTTCTACAGGGTTTAGTTGTTTCTCATGTCAGTATTTATGTCTGTTATTGGTACAATATTGTTCTTTTATTTGGCATTATCTTCTTTCATTTGTTCTACAGGTATGACCCTTCTACTGGTATCTACGGTATGGATTTCTATGTTGTGCTAGAGCGTCCAGGATACCGTGTTGCTCGTCGTCGTAGGTGCAAGTCTCGGGTTGGAATTCAGCACAGGGTCACAAAAGAGGACGCAATGAAGTGGTTCCAGGTGAAATACGAAGGTGTTATCCTTAACAAATCCTCAAACATTCAGTAAGTTGGAAATCCAGTGCTGGATTCAGTTTTTCTCCCAGCAAGTGTTTTTATTTTTTTTATGCATTTTGTAGACCAACATTTAATACTCTTGGCAGAGTTGAAAAGTTTTGGAGAGTTGACGTTATTTGGTGGAATTTTCAGGATATATGTTAGTTTGTTTCCATTTTGGCTATTTTTTCAGAATGCTTTGTCTTGCTTCCTATAATATTTAGTACTTCTTTACTTCAACAACTTCTTCCATTATTTTTTCCCTTGAAACGAGTGTTTATCGGAAA
Organism: Capsicum rhomboideum; assembly: GCA_031232105.1. Classification (NCBI taxonomy): domain Eukaryota; kingdom Viridiplantae; phylum Streptophyta; class Magnoliopsida; order Solanales; family Solanaceae; genus Capsicum; species Capsicum rhomboideum. The sequence goes on along the minus strand of CP124710.1, from coordinate 3,879,119 downwards.
CAACCTCTCTACCTCTAAATGTAAGATTTTGCTGTTTTTTCCACTAGTTCCTTTTCCTTGAGTTGAGGTTTTATCTGGAACAAATTCTCTCTCTCTCAAGGTAAGAGTAAGTTTTGCGTATACTCTAATTCCCCCAGACTTCACTTGTTTACACTGCTTTATTTGTCCTTATAGCCATGGTTCATTATTAATGATATTACCCTCTTCCGGGCTTAATTAATTACTCTTGGCACTATGGTTTATCCTTTCATTTCTGACTAAAATCGTTCATAGAATCGAGTTAATATTTTTATGCAAAAGAACTTTCATGCTGAACAACTATAAATGCTCATAAAAAGTGAGATTAGTTACTTAAAAATAAAACTTATTATTAGCTATAATAGACTAAACTTCATTAATAATAATTAATTACTCTTTCATTTTTTAATCAGAATTTTCGAGTTTGAATCTTAAAAACAGAGTCGCTTTAACTAGAAAACATACTACCGTAAAAGTAGAGCTTTCCGACACGAAATTCAAATTCCTCAACGAGATGTAACACAAAAATAAGTACAAAATATTCAAATCTAATTATCAACTTGATGATTATCTCACATTCTCACCTCTTGCTTAGGATAGAAGCCAATTAAAATCCAATAGTAGTATCAATATGCCATTATCAATATAATCCTTCTTTTAGTCGAACTTATCTACTTTTAATATAATACACTGTCCAACTTAATATATAATAATGTTATAAACCACTCAGGGTATGGCCTAGTGGTCAATGAAGTGGGTTGAGAATCCGAGGTCTCAGGTTTAAATTCTAGCAGAGACGAAAAACACTAGGTGATTCTTCCATCTGTCCTAGCCTTGGTAAACAGAGTTTCCTGATATCTGTTGCTGGTGAGAGGTGACAGGTATTTCGTGAATTTAGTCGTGGCTGCCCAATGTTATAAAAATTTCATGGCTTATCAGTATTTAAGTGTAGGGACCCTCTTAAAAAAATATCTTTTCTTATACACATGAACAAGGCACTCCTATGTCACAATTATTATTATTATTATTATTATAATTATGTCTTAATTGCTCCCACGTCCTTAATATAATATAAATTTTGCCACCAATCTGTCAATATGAACTATTGTCTTCCCCATATATATTATAAGCAAAATTTCATTATTCATATTTAAAGCCTTCAAAGTTCTTGAAATTGAAGAATAATAAGAACAAGCTTTCAACACAAGCTAGCATATTAATTTTTGGTCATGGAAGGTGTGCTACAAAACGATGCATGTTTTCATAAGCAAGAACAGTCATCTCGAAGACATTCGATAAAATTGAAACGATGCAAAGAAGATTCTGGAGGAAATTCAGCTGACGGTCCTTTATCTAGCGATGAAGCAACTGAAGTAAGCATTTCATCACCTAAAAAAATAAGGTTCATAAATTCTTGATATCTTTTCCTATTCTTTTGGGAGGAGTCACTATCAAAAAATCGCTAATTTCCAATGGAATCAAACTCATCGGTAATGTTTCAGACGGTTTTTCTGCCAGAAACCCCTTACCGACGAGCTATATTCCGATGAAACGTTCGTCAGAAATTAGCGATTTTCTTGTATTGATCGAGGTAATGGGGTGAGTAGTGATATAGTGAAGGAAATGAATATGTTTTAGTTTTTGAATTATTGTAGTAAAAGAGGAGCAAAGAAGAGGGTAATTTCAGTGCCAATTAGTGATTGTGATGGATCAAGAAGTAATAATAATTATAAAGGGGAAGTTTATCCTCCATTTGATTCTTGGACTTGGAGAAAGTATGGCCAAAAGCCAATTAAAGGATCAATTTATCCCAGGTATTTTCTTCTTTTGTATTTTGTACAATTTAATTAATTCCTCTTAATTTCATAAAAAAGATCGTACATGATGCGCTTAAATCGCTCTTTTCTATAGCTCGGATAAAGACCAAACCAACCCATGAAAGTAAGAAGCAGGAAAGAACTAAATCCAATGATATTAACCAAAAAAAAATAATTAAAAAATCCAATGCTATTAATTAACCGCATGAGGATTTGCATTCTCCTAGCAAGCATTATGATCCAGACACACCAACATATACTGTCACATCTAGTTTAAATGCTAATCTAGTAACTAAACGGTTATTGATTCAATTATCAGTCCTTTATCTTCAGTTAGAAGACCATCAAGGCGTTGAAGTATACTTCCAAATTCTTGCACTAATTAGAAATTATTGTAGAAGTTTAATTTTAATATGCTTCTAGTCGTCGACTGCTACTAAGAACCTAATCGTTGTATAAATTTTTATAATAGAGCGAACAATTCACGAAAAACTACTTTTTCTATTCAATATTTCTATCGAGTAAATTAAGGTCATGTGAAGCTTAGCTTGTTTTAATTACAATCATATGATAATTCAAGTTCTTGATAGGCATAGAAATTGAACAAAGCAATGAAAAATGTTAAAATAATTAAAACACTAAAATGTACATCTAGTTGGTTTGCATGCCAACACTATGTAGTTGTGCAGAACTGTGCTCGTTTGATAGGGTGTATAAGAATAATGCAGAATATGATGTATTAATAATGTTTGTACTATTATATTTGCATTAGTTGTGCTAAGATTTTTCTTATGCAGTATTTGGTAATTTGGCGTATTAAAATAACATGCATATCATAATTTCTCAAAAAAAAAAATTGTTTATAAAAATACCAACCACAAATACGATGGAAAGAATGTAGATGGGCAATTGTGTCTTTAACAATGCTAATACATGTATTAGAACCCTTTGCATTACTAATACCATGGATTTCCATATATATGTTATATATACACCTTAATACTAAATAGAGTGTATAACTAATACTCGCATTAGTTATATACAAAGTTAATACATGTATTATTTTTTTTTTCTAATGCACTCTACCAAACGACTCTGATTCATCCTACCTAATCTCCCCAATGACCTGTGGACATTGAGTTAGATATGATGTATAGGCTTGCTTTATGCTGAACTTGGTGTTTTGATCATAGGAGAAGTTACTGTTTTTTTTTTTTAAAAAAAATTATTAAAATACGGATTTTGAAATAAGTTCAATTGGCTTAAACAAGTTATATTTAATTTAGCATTGAATACATACAAAATAATCCTCCAATTCACTAGTTAAAATCCTGAACCCCTTTTTTGTTCTTTATTTGATGTTGTCCGATACCTACAGTGAGGTCTGAGTAAATTTTAATCCGTACATTGCAGAGCTCATTTCTTGGAGCACCACTTCCGATAGATATGTTTTTCATTTCCAGAGACTCGAATATAAAACCTTTAATTAAGAATGAAAGAATTCCAATCGTCCCACCATAATTCAATTTGATAAAATCTGGAACTTGCTAAGGATATTATATTATCAAAGAATTAATACTTTGTCTCTTTGCATTAAGGGCTCATGATTCATACTAATAATTAAATTAATAATTCTGATTCTACAATATTAATGTGGATGTCCACAAAAAGATGGATCTGATCTATTATTGACATACTTCTATTATTAACCATTATTAAACTATTATTGTATGTTGTTGCTTTTTATAGTATGTCCACTTGTTACATTATTACACCAATCATAAATTAAAAGTGACCAAGGTAAGTATTATAGCCGGAGCTAGGAGGTTCACTCGAGTCTCCTTCGTGAAAAAATTATACTGTATAAATCCTAATTAAAAAAGGAATGTGTATTACCTTCATATCAAAGTTGAGAATGATTGACTAGCACATAATCATACAGTATTCCTTCCTGCTCATTTCATTTTTTATGGATCCTTTCAAACGAGCTAAGAGAATCTTATTTATTCTCTTTCGTTTTGTAAATAGAAGAAATAATTGGAAAATAAAAAAGCAAAAGATAAGCCGCTTACACACGTAGACACGCTTCAAGTCTTCTTTCTTATCTACTTGAAATGCTTGTCTGTAAGGGTGGGAGAAGGTACCACGGAACCAAATGAAAGGGCCTCGATGTTGAATTTTCTTTACTTCTTTATATATATATTTTAAAAATATTTTGAATCTCTTTATTAGTGAAAATTCTGACTCGACACAATGCGGCAAAAAATAGCTTTCTAATCCACTCTTCCACATGTGTACTCCATCTATATGAGATCAAGTCCCACTAATTCTTGGTTTATTCTTAATTTGTGTAAAAAGAACAAATCACAGTGCATTCTTTTATTCCACTAATAAAAAGAAGTTCCATTAGTGTTTTGAGATTGCAAACTTTTGGTGATTTTGATTCATTTCAATGTTTTAATATATATAGTGTTTTCAATAAGACTTTTAGTAATAATAATAGTAATGTTTGATATTAACGTTCGGTTAATTTTTGTACGTACTTCAACTATTTTATTAAATTTTAACTATTTCAACCAATATAAGTGTTAGGTATATTGGACTTTTTTTAAAAAAAAATCAATATAAGTATCAGATAATTCAATCCATCAAAAATTTGGATATATAAGAAGAATTACCTAAATATTTTTTCTTAGCGGTGATTTAAACCCAAAATCCCCCGTGATAAATATTATTCCACTTCATTATGAAATTATATACGTAGATTTTAAAAAAAGTTCATTATTAATGAAATTTAACTTGTTATAATATGTCAATCATCATATTTTCAGTTATTAATCAGTGCTTCTCCTAAAGAGAATTACCAAAAATTACATTTCAAACGATTCAATTGAATTTTTTCTCTTGCAACTTTAGTTCATAAAATATAAATTCTTTTACAGTATTTATGTATAAAATTTAAATTCATAATTTTATATCATTTGTGCAAAAGAAAAAAGATAAATATTTTTAACATTATTACATGTGATTACATATATATGCATCCAGGGGATATTACCGATGTACCAGCTCAAAAGGTTGTCCAGCGAAAAAACAAGTAGAGCGTTGCAACCATGACCCCACCGTGCTACTTATCACCTATTCCTCTAATCACTACCACCCTCTTTCAGTGGCCGCCACCAAACACCGCCGCCCCACCACCACTTCCGCCGCCGCAAACACTGATCAATCGGCCTTCTTCACCTACCAAACCGACAATGACAACTTCTCGGATATTGGCTGCGGAGACTTGGGTTGGTTCTCCTATGTGGGGCCCACATTGTTGGAGAACGCTTCATCGGTGGTGGGGTCCACTTGGATTGATGAGGATGTGGCACTCATGTCACCAATTAGCGAGGAAGACCAATCATTGTTCGGTGATCTCGAAGAGTTACCGGAATGTTCGGTGGTTTTCCGATGGTATACGATAGAATCATCAAATATTATTTGCAAAAATTATGAGTAGCGAAGGTACATATAATAACTAATGCGGTTGTCAGATACAATTTATTTTTTTTTCTATGACATTATTTTTTAATAACTTTTTAGTATCAGCTTCCAACTTTACAAAATTACTTCTTCATTTGAAATCTTCTTCATTTGAAATCTTCTTCATTTGAAATCTTCATTTTTAAGAAAAGTTGCAACTAATCAAATTTTATGATAACTAAAAAAGAATAACTTAAGAAATTCCCTTTCTTTTAACTGTCATATTTCAATTTTCAAGAGTTAATTTAACTAATTTTTAACATTACATTAGATTAGATTAATTTAATAGTTTAAAATTAAAATTTAGATATCCAAAAACAATACAAAAAGTTATTTAAGTTCAATTTTTATCATATCAATATGATGGAAAAATACATTTTAAAATATATATTGGTGAACGTTTATATTGTTTGACTCTCAAGAAGAAAATTATAACAAGTAAAAAAGAACAGAGGGAGTACAATCAAATAACCGTCATCAATTGTATTTTGTGATCAAATTAATTAAATATGTTTACGATTAATGAAATTCTTTATTACAAATAATTTTTAAAAAGGCAAGGTAAGTATTATAGTATCAAAAAAACACTTTTTAATGTATTATATTACTTTTTTAGCCTATCATATATTTGAAAATTACTTAAAAAATACTATAAATCACAATAATCAACTACCTAAAATATTTTTAAAAATATGTAAAAAAATTTAATTGACTCTCAAAATTTCATTTGTGTTATATTGAATTGAGGAAGGGGAAGTAATATATATTATGCGCAAATTAGGTTAAAAGTACTATAAATCACAATAACCAATAAATTAAAATATATTTTTTATTTCATCTATATAACATAAATTAAGACAGAGCAAGTAATGTATATTGGGCCCGTGCTGGTACGGGCCATATACCTAGTAAAAAAATAAAGGGAAAATGACATAAATGTCACTTCGCCCAAAATTATTTTCACGAAATAACCATTGATTTTGCAATTCCAAAAGGTAGTTATTTTAGGCCTTTTGGTCGCTGCTAGTTCCTTCTTCTTTTTTTTTTTTTCAATTCATATACCATAATGATACTGTCCCCATGCCACATTCATATAGTTTATACAGAAAAACATATGCATATATAGTTTATATACCATATTGATATAATTTTTATACCATTTTGATACAGCCCCTGTACCATATTAATACACTCCTTATACCATATGGATACAACCCATATACCATATTGATACAGTTTCGACTAGCCATTTTTGGAATTAGTTTGGACCGACTGATCATTTTTTGGAATTAGTTTGGGCCGATTGGTCACTCCATATCCAATAGCCCAAACATGAGTCATTTATTTTTTGATGGGCCATGTGGTGTTCTTTTCCCAAAAATAAAACAAGAGAAGGTTTTTCTTTTTTAAATTTTTTAAAATTTTTTATATTCAACACGAAATTCTTTATTCTTTTTTTTTTTTCTATGACAACTTTTTTTTATATATATATTTTATGTCAAGATCTCATAAATTAGAAAATAAAAAATGAGAAGATTATTTTTTTCAAGAAAATATTCTACCGTGTTGGTAAATCGAGTTTATGACGTAGCAATATTTTTTTATTTTATTTCACTTCCTAACAAAGGTGACTCCGTATCAAGCTCCGTTCAAACTTGACACATGTTAATAGAGCTGTCAAAATGAGACGAACCTGTTATTCGGTCGTCCGATCCAACCTAACTGACTAATTAGGAAATTACATGGGATGCCCCCATATGGGGCGACTTTGCTTTTTTGTCCCCTATAAGAAAAGTCTTTAAAGATTAACCTTTCTTTCTTTTTTATGTATAGAACAAATACTTTTACCCCTCTACACCTCAAATATTTTTACACTTTCCATGCTCATTTGTCACTCAACTTCTATTTTTTTTTCTCTTTTTTATTTGTCCTTGATTTTTATTTTTTCTTTCTATTTTCTTTTTCTTGTTTTAATTCATTTGTCTCAACCTTTATTTTTCTTTTCTTTTCTTCTCTTTTCCTTTTTTTTTCCCCTCAAACATTATTTATTTTTTATTTCTTTTTTTTTTTAATTCATTTGTCCCAACCTTTATTTTATTTTATTTTTCTCATTTTTTCTTCTTTTTTCATTTTTCTCAAACTTTATTTTTATTTTATTCTTCTCATTTTTGATTTTCTCAACCTTCACATTTTTTATGTGCGTTTTTTATTCTTCTCTTTTTTTTCTTTTTTCTCAATCTTTATTTTTTTCTTTGCTCTTTTTTTCTTATCTTTTTTCTTTTTTCTCAACTACTATTATTTTTTTCTAATGAACAGAAAGTTGAATAATTCGCAAAGAGAATTTTCTGTCTTTGACATCGAAGTAAACTTTAGGATGTGACTTGTTGTTTGGAAGTTCTTTGGGATAAGTTTTGCCTCTAAGGTAAGAGTTATAAAACATCTCATAAATCAAGACACAATGTAGTAGCGTCAACTCTTGTCCATGGGGCGTAACTTGTTGTTTGAAAGTACTTGGGATAAGTCTTGCCTATAAGGAAAGAGTTATAGAGCATCTCATAAATCAAGACATAATGTACTCTTCCTCATGAGGCGTAACTTATTATTTTGGGGGGTCCTTGGGCTAAGTCTTGCCTTATAGAGCATCTCATAAATCAAGATACAATGTGGTAGTGTCATCTCTTGCCCATGGGGTGTAACTTGTTGTTTGAAAGTCCCTGGGCTAAGTCTTGCCTCTAAGGCAAGAGTTATATAGCATCTCATAAATCAAGATACAATGTGGTAGTGTCAACTCTTGTCCATGGGGCGTAACTTCTTGTTTGAAGTCCTTGGGCTAAGTCTTACCTTTAAGGAAAGGATCATAGAATATCTCATAAATCAAAACGCAATGTGGTAGTGTCAACTCTTGCCTATGGGGCATAATTTGCTGTTTGAAATCCTTTGGTCTAAGTCTTGCCTCTAAGACAAGAGTTATAAAACATCTCATAAATTAAGACACAACGTGGTAGTGTCAACTCTTGCCCACGGGGTAGGGGTGGAGCCACCTTTGGGCAAGGGGGTTCATCCGAACCCCCTTTGGCGAAAAATTATGCTATATATACATGGTTAAAATTATTTTTTATGTATATATAGTAGATGTTGAACCCCTTTCGACTAGTTCGTATGTTTACTTCTGAAACCCCTTAGTGGAAATCCTGGCTCTGCCACTGCTATGGGGCGTTACTTGTTGTTTGAAAGCCCTTGATCTAAGTCTTTCCTATAAGGCAAGAATTATAGAGCATATCATATATCAAGACTCAATGTGGTAGTGTCAACTCTTGCCCATGGGGCGTAACTTGTTTTTTTAGGAGGTCCTTGGGCTAAGTCTTGCCTTAGAGGCAAGACTTATAGAGCACCTCATAAATCAAGATAGAATGTGGTAGTGTCAACTCTTGTCCATGGGACGTAACTTGTTGTTTGATAGTCCTTTGGGATAAGTCTTGCCTCTAAGATAAGAGTTATAGAACATCTCATAAATCAAAACACAATGTGGTAGAGTCAACTCTTGTCCATGGCACGTAACTTGTTGTTTGAAAGTCTTTGGGATAAGTCTTGTCTCTAAGGCAAGATTTATAGAACATCTCATAAATTAAAACACAATATGGTAGTGTCAACTCTTGCGCATGGGACGTAACTTGTTGTTTGAAAGTCCTTTGGGATAGGTTTTGTCTCTGAGGTAAGAGTTATAGAACATCTCATAAATCAAAACATAATGTGCTAGTGTCAACTCTTGCCCATGGGGCGTAACTTGTTGTTTGAAAGTCATTGGGCTAAGTCTTGCCTATAAGACAAGAGTTATACAATATCTCATAAATCAAGACACAATGTGATAGTGTCAACTCTTGCCCATGGGACATAACTTGTTGTTTGGAAGGAATCGAAGAAAAGAAAAGATAACAAAAAATTAAAAGCTAAGAAAAAAAATGAAGAAAAACAAAAAAGAAAAAAAAATAATGATTGATAAATTAAACACAAAATCAAAGAAAATAAAAAAGAGAAAAAGAAAAAAAAAAATAGAAGTTGAGAGGAGAAAAGGAAAAAAGTAAAGATTGAGAAAAAAGAAAAAAAAAGACAAAATAAAAAATAAAAAAAAATAAAAAAATAAAAATAAAAATAAAAAGGAAAAAAAAAGAAAAAAGAAAAAAGAAAAACCAACAAAAAATAAAAAAGAAAAAAAAAATAGGGGTTAAGAGGAGAAAAGACAAAAAGTAAAGGTTGAAAAAAATTAAAAGAAAAAGGAAAAAAAGAAGAGAAAAGAAAAAATAAAAATCAAAGTAAAAGAAAAAAGAAAAAAAATTTAGAAGTTGAAAGATAAATGAACATGAATAGTTGTTTAAAAATATTTGAAGTATAGAAGGGTAAATAAGTATTTGTTCTATACATAAAAAAGAAGAAATGCTAGTTTTGTATGACTTTTCATATGGGGAACCAAAAAGCAAAATTACTCAAAAAGGCAAAATTACTCAAAAAGAGAGCTATTTCTGGCCCAAAAAAAAGAAGTTTGAAATCGAAAAGAAGAATTGCAGTTTAAATATTTGAAGCGCCTCTAAGTTTCTACGAATTTAACTTAGTTCTTATCAAACTTAAAACGGATCTATTTGAATCCTCACCGACTCAGAGGCGAGCCATGATTTGAAGTTTAGGTTTCTGAATTTGCTACCAAATCATTCACTGATTTTAGTTACTAAGTTCATAATTAAATGCTATAAACATATATAATAGATTTCCTAATATAAATACATAATCTAAACAAAAATTATTGAATTTTTTCGAACCCATTTGTAATATTCTAGCTTCACCCTTGCTTACTGTATTTGATATTTCAATTAAAAACATTGTGATTGAGTCATGCAATCGATGAGAGATGAGTTGTGGTCTTAATATTTTTGAATTTACTCATGTAAAAACTAGTTGTATTTATTTTTCTTTTCATAACCTCTTTTGAGCTCGAAATAAATTTGAATTTGTCATGCCCCGAGTTTCAACGGGACGGACATGACACCCGAAGCCGATGAGGCCCGAGAGAACCAATCTTCATCCCTAAACACCCATACACAGACCTCGCAATAGTCATCACCACCACAAATAGAAATAAGAAGCCAATAGTGGAAGTTATGAAAAATATATAAGAAATATGAAACTTGACCGTTAGGGTCATCAAGACAAAACATATGTCCATTACACTCCTTTCATTTGACCCACAATATCTACAAAGCCTTTACAGATGCACAACCAAAACCATCCTAGAGTCGGGACACACCCCGCTCTATACATATACACAAGACCAAAACAAATGTACATATAAGACTCGGAAAGCCCCGAACCAACTGGAGCTTACCAAATGTCCGCAAATGATCCGCAACCTACAGTGGAGGCCTACTAGTACCTGTGCCTGCAGCAAGTAAGGTAAATTCCCCCGAGGGGGTCAATACGAAGAATGTACTGAGTATGTAAGGCTATAAGAAACTGTACCAATAAGTGAGAACATCAAAGTAACTCAAAGATAAGAGAATAGACAATATAGATAAACCAACGTTTCATACGTGTGGAATCATGTACATTACATTCTTTATTTCCTTTATCATCTCAATATCAACAATAATCATATCATGCCCGGGACCAACTGATCAGTGGTAAAAGAGGATGACCCATGCTAGGCATTTTAACCCCTGGGATACGGTCCTCATCAATATATATATCGGGATCGACCCATGCTAGGCTTTCCTTTCACCCCTGGGATACCACCCGTAATATTGGGATCGACCCATGCTAGGTGTTCCTTCCACCCCTGGGATACCACCCAAGAACACATAACTTATCTTTACAACAATACTTTAATCTTTAGTTATGAAATTGAAACATTATTGGTTATCGCATTATTGGAATTTTGGGACAATGTTCAATGTACAAGAGACACATGAATAAATATATATATATAGGTAACCAACCTGACATGAGATACTTTGGAACATTTCGACATAGGTACAAGTACAATGGCAAAGGGAGCAATATGTGCTACAGAAAGATACGGACAAAAATAACCTTACATACCTTAGCCTCTCAATAAGAATCCACAATCCTAATGAATATAATGATCCAGCCCCTTACTCTACAATACAAGTACATAATGGAGTTTACGTCAACATCTAACCACCTTACAAGTGCAAAAGACGACAAAAGTTACATAATTGTCTATAACATCATTTCCCCCTTTACAATGAAATTTTGGCATGACCATTCCAAAAATACTACAACATGCCATACATTGACCAAACATCATAACCAATAGCATTTCGCATCAAAGCTTCTTCTTTACACTTTCTCATTCACACCATATCACAAAGAATCCATCAAGTCACCTTAATACACCTCATAGCACATATCGGCCAAAATCCCATAATTTACACTTATGGAAAATAACAAGTTTAGAAATATAATCACACCATACATGTTGGTATTTCATCCATACCATGCACTTTCATCAAAACCACAAGTCACTTTTCAAGTTTAATTCACAAAATGGCACATCTTTTACCAAAGGGCAAAAGTGTCCTATTCAACCTTTCCAACACAACCATCATGATCTACACAATACTTCATGCATATAATATGCTAAATCACAAGAATAAATACTTACCCAAGCTTGCAAAGTGATGATCTTGTCCAAAGTGTTCAAAGGGAATAGTTGCCTTAGGGTTTTGGCAAAGAGAGAAATGTTTGAGAAAATATCAAAAAGTTATGAGAGTGTGTAATGAATAAAATCTGATTTTTCCTTGTCTTTTATAGCCTCATAAGTTATCCTTAGCCACTTCATTAGGCATTAAATGTCATGTCTCTATAGTCAACAAGAATGAGTCATTTTCCTTTGGGCTTTTCATTTTAGCCTTGTTTTGGGCCTCAATTTGGGCCCAATAACACATATTAGCTTAGCCCACTAAATTAAATGTATAATCCATCATATATCTCATGTTTAAATAATTCCATAATGTCACGATAATATTCACTCACGAGATTCCCTTTCGTAGCCTCAATCGCAAAACTAGACATTCTAGCCGTCCATGGCTTAATTGAACATTTTTGGTAAATTCTTGTGTTTCATGGTTTGATCATGTAGGAGTGTATTAAGGTACTTGGAGCCTTTACCAAAGGGCAAAAGTGTCCTATTCAACCTTTCCAACACAACCATCATGATCTACACAATACTTCATGCATATAATATGCTAAATCACAAGAATAAAGACTTACCCAAGCTTGCAAAGTGATGATCTTGTCCAAAGTGTTCAAAGGGAATAGTTGCCTTAGGGTTTTGGCAAAGAGAGAAATGTTTGAGAAAATATCAAAAAGTTATGAGAGTGTGTAATGAATAAAATCTGATTTTTCCTTGTCTTTTATAGCCTCATAAGTTATCCTTAGCCACTTCATTAGGCATTAAATGCCATGTCTCTATAGTCAACAAGAATGGGTCATTTTCCTTTGGGCTTTTCATTTTAGCCTTGTTTTGGGCCTCAATTTGGGCCCAATAACACATATTAGCTTAGCCCACTAAATTAAATGTATAATCCATCATATATCTCATGTTTAAATAATTTCATAATGTCACGACAATATTCACTCACGAGATTCCCTTTCGTAGCCTCAATCGCAAAACTAGACATTCTAGCCGTCCATGGCTTAATTGAACATTTTTGGTAAATTCTTGTGTTTCATGGTTTGATCATGTAGGAGTGTATTAAGGTACTTGGAGCCTTAATAAGGAGTAAAGAAACACCAAAGAACCAAAAGAAACCATGGAAGAATCGACATTGCATTACGTCGCAAAACGAGCTCGGAAAGGTCAAAACACTTGAGCCCTGCGCCACTGCTGCAAAGCAGGGCAGTGGCGCGAGATTTGCAGCCCCTCTGAACCTGGAGGCTCGCGCCACACCACCTACAGCAAGGGGTGGCGCGAGATTTTCTGCTTCTCTAAAGTTTTTTCGGTCTTTGCAAATACTAGCCTACCCTCCGATACCATCCAAGATACATACTTTTTGTACTTAATACTAAGGTAAACATGTCTCAAAGGCATCAAATAAGGTCGGAAATGTACGGGATATTACAGAATTATTCAGATTAGATAACGAGTTTAATATCATAAGACATTCACTTATTTTTTTCGCAAATATATACCTTTTAGTGTTAGTTTATTATTATGGATAATTTCAAATATATACAAAAAAGTAAATAGTTTATAATAAAAATAGTCAAGTTTTTATTTACAACAAAAATAACCATTAGACCATTTTCTTCCTTTTTTTCTTTTTTAGCAGTAATTTTTAAAAAAACTTTTTTTTTTTGCTGCATTTTTTTATTAAAAAAACATTTTTTAAAAAAAAATAAAAATTCGTACAACTTTTATTCATGTGTCAAATTTTGTATAAATGGTGTATAAACATGTATATATGATGTACAAATAGTTATATAATGTATCAATATTGTATTAATAGGTATGTAGTGTATATGTAATGTATCGATATTGTATAAATAGTGTATAACCGTGTATCAATATTATATAAATAGTGTATAAATATGTATATATGGTGTACAAATAGTTATGTAGTGTATATGTAATGTATCCATATTGTATAAATAGTGTATAAACGGGTATCAATATTGTATAAATGTGTATCACTATTGTACAAAATGGTGTATAAAAGTGTATCGATTTTGTATAAATAAATATGTAATGTATATATAATGTATTGATATCAAATAAATGATGTATAAATATGTATATATGACATATATTGAAGCAAAAATTCAAGCAAATAAATGATGTATAAATATGTATATATGACATATATTGAAGCAAAAATTCAAGTGACTCTTAACTTTTCTTCTCCACCTAGTAGTCAGCATACACCACTACCGATATCCACAACAACCACCAACTGTTCTACCACCCACAACCTTTTTCCTCATCTTCTCATTTTTTTTGAGTTCCACCATTAATGGTGAGCTCCAAGCTCTGACTAAATTGAAGTCCGGCAAAACCAACAAACAACACAGTCAACAACAAACAGTTTTCAACGCAGAGAAAACACCAACAAACCAAAAACGAGCTCCATCTCCATCGAGGTACTAACTGTTGCCGACGTCGGAGCTCCGACTAACTTTTTCGGCAAATCTCAATACCAAAATGCTCAGGGAAGCTCAAAATGAACCTAAAATTGAAGCAAAATGCAGATCAATAACATCAAATAATCAATAAATAGTGACAAATTTAACTACAGGGAAGCTCAGATCGGAGCTAAATGGACTTTAACGACACAAAAAAATTAACCAAATAGACATTTGATTAATAACAACAAATAATCAAAAAGGAAGAAGAAATAGTACCTACTTTGAAGCTCAAACCGGCGAAAATTGGAGAGAATTTGAACAAAAAAAGGGAGGAAAAAACGACATAAAAAAGTAAAGTTGAGAGAGATGAATGTATGTAGTAAATGCGTGTAAGAGAGAGAGAGAAAAAAAAAGGTAATAGAGAGGTAAACAACTGTAGTAGACTGTCATTTTACATAAATTTCCCTTATTATTACCATCGATCATCATTATACTCAATCACTGATTAGTGATTACCTCTCCAACCTGTCATTACACCAACCACCCATGACTATTAACTATCACTATCAAACCACCAATCATCTTCACCACTTAATTCACCGCTATCATATCTAGTTACAACTTACCATCACCAACCATCAATCACCTATGTCATCAATTTTCGCGGCTCAAATTACATTATAAATCACCACCATGCACCTTCGTCACTTGTCGATCAACATTATCAATCATCTTTATCATTAATTTTCATCGTACAATCATCACAATCAACCACATCCATCACAACTCGTTGTCATCCCTTATTATAATTCTCTTAATACTTAAATTACAAAGATAATATTTGTCATTTAAAATTAATTAGATAAGACGGTTAATATATATTTTTTTAAGGGTCTATCAAGAAGCTGGTCCTAAAGAAATTTAAAATAAAAACATAATTGATCAATCAGTCTGACATTGTTTTTTTGTGACAGGAAAACACATGAGAAATTTGGCTCCATTTACAATTGCATTTCCCCATAAGAATGATTGATTGCATATCCCAATGTTGAAATTTCATTTTGGCTGTTTGTAGCTAGTCTCACCACCTATACTAGTACTAGTTGCCTATTGAAAATTTTAAAATATGTAAATATATGTACGCAGTTCATAATTCCGTCCCAATTTATGTGATGTACTTTGACTTGGCACGGAATTTAAGAAAGAAAGGAAGACTTTTGAAATTTATGGTCTAAAATGAGTCATAAATATTTGTGTGGTTGTAAATCATTTCATTAAGGGTAAAGTGGGTATTTTAAAGTTAAATTATTACCAAATATAGAAATGTGTCATTCTTTTTGGGACTGACTAAAAAGAAAAGTGTGTCATATAAATTGGGACAGAGGGAGTATTTTATTTAGATAAATGAAATTTATATAAGAATATTTCAAGTTATTAATTATTATGATTTATAATATTTTTAATATAATTTTTAAATATAATAATGAACTAAAAAGGAGTATAAATTTTTTTGATATAAGAATATTTTAACTTATTAATTATTATAATTCAGTAATTTTCAAATACTTGTATAGAAGAAAAACATCACAAAACTCTACTCCATACTATTAAAAAAAAGAAGTACCAAAAATGTAAAGCCGAAGACTCGTTTTGCCCAAAAAAGAAAACATACAAACACTATATCATCATGTACAACTATCCCAAAGCACAAATTTTCTAAAATGTCAAAAATGCCATCACATCTAAGTAGCCATGTCGATCAAGACATGTCTGCTTGAGCCACTAATTGTGGCTTCTTATATAGGATAAAATTTATGATGTCTGAATCTGAATGGTTTAAATTTTAGGCTATTAAGAATATTAATTAAATTAAAATTTAGATATTTATTTTAGTTAGATAGATTTTAATCATTAACACCTTGAATAAGGTTTTATTATTATTAGGGTGTAAAAAAAAATATTAAATTATTAGGGTGTATTTTAATCATTAACATTATCAACCATTATTGTCAGTCGTTATCACACCTACTGTCTTCAATCTTCATTGTTATAATTACATCCATTGCCATCACCATCGTTATCACCACCACTGTCATCTTCACCACCAATGCAGTTAATTCTTACTATCAACCACCTCCCTCGTCTCGCAGATAATGATTACTCAAAAGGTTTTTTCATCAATTTTTTTAAATGAAAGATCCAAAAAAAAAAACTAAATTACTTGCAATTTTTTGCATATAATTTCCAAAAAGATGCCCATGAAATTCACATTTTTCTTATTGAAATTAAAAAAAAAGTTAGTGGAAACTCTATTAATTACTAGCAAGTTCCAAAATTGATTGTTAGTTTATCACAACTTTGATAGTGACCTGATTTTCGTGATCCATGTACTATAGGTCTTAATTTGATAATTTGGATTACATATTCGGGTAAATAGTCACATTGATTGTTGTACTATATAGTTTTTCATTATTCATTTTAGTTATTGTGCTTATTAAAAATAATTAATAAAAAATAATATTATTATAAAAAATTAAGATATAATCCCTCTAATTTAAAAGGCATAACACAATAAACAGACACTTAAATTTGATATTTATGGACAAACTAAACATTCAACTTTGAGAATGTATATCTAGTCATATTAACTCGTCTGCACTGTGGCAGTTGAACATTTCAACTTACAAAACGATCATCTAGACACCTCCAAAAATTTTGTATCACATCATATTCGGGTGTTCACGAGACACAATGGGGATGAGTTGGAGTGTTTAGTTGTCAGTTCAAATCATTTTGAGGGGTCTAGATGTGCACTTTCAGAGTTGAAGTGCTTACTTGTCAGCTAAGGCCAAGTTTCAGTGTATGTCTATGTATTATGCCAATTTTAAATAAATGAAATTCTGACACTTTTCTATGATCGAAATGAATAAATTTTTTAAATCCCAAAGATGTACTAATCTCCCACCCACCCACCACCCACGCCAAAAAATAAAATAAAATAAAACCCTTCTTTTTAATGTGTTTTTCAACTATCTCTAGCTTTAAGAAGAGTTAGAGAAGAAGCAAAAGGGTAGGTATATTGATAAATTATCCTTTAATTACTATCATTAACTAACTTTCTTAAAGGGTATGTAACACCCCAAAAATTTATTTATTTTGCACAAATGAGAGTAATTAATTATTAGTTTTCAACTTTACATACACTAATAAATAATGTAAATTGAGATTGATATAGTAAAAAAAATACTCTTTCTATTTCAATTTATTTTTTTGATTTTGACTTATTATGGAATTTAAGAAAATAAAAAAGATATTTCAATATTGTGATTTTAAACTAAGGATATGTAGAACTTATCAAAATATTTTTTAATTTTATGATCTTATACATGTTATGTGGATACAACTAAAGAATTAGCAAAAAAAAAAAAAAATCTTTTTAAAATAAACTAAAAAAGTGAAAAAATATTTTTCATTTAAAAATTAACTGGATAAGAACACCTAAAATTTGGCTCCATTCACAATTGCATATCCCAATAATATCAAATACTAAGATTATTTAAAGTAAAAAAAAAAAAAAAAAAAAGAAGAAGAAGAAAGAGTAGGACTGATTGACAATTGCATATCCCAATAATATCAAATACAAAGATTATTTCAAGTTTTCTTTTTTTTTTTTAAAAAAAAAAAAAAGAAGAAAGAAAGAGTAAAAATGATGGACAATAGCATATCCCAATTATAAAATTTCATTTTTGGCTGTATGTAACTATTCTCACCTACTCAAAATAAATAAAAATATTGTGATAACCGTACTAGCAATAGTGATTAGTAAGGTTTCATTTATTTATTTGTCCATTTATTTTAAAATTAAGCTTGTAACTTTTAATAATTAAGATGCCGTCTCTGCTTAAAACTGGATAATTAAAATATTTATTTTTACTGTATCTCAATATTTACTTATATTTAACCACGTCAAACAAGCCAAGTGGAGGTATTAAGAATGACATTATTATATCACTAATTCACATATGCAAAACATTATGCATGGTTTTTCCATAACATTTCTTATATCAAAAAACTCTATAAGCCTCATGATTGCCACGATTATTATCACTAATTAACAGGGGCGGCTCAATAAAATTGGTGGCCTAAAGCCAATTTTAACGGGAGGCCTTCTCTGTTTGGCTCAATTTTTTTAAAAGAAAAACTAACCTATAAATATATTATATGTAAGAATTAATCTTTTTTAAATAGAGATCTTGGATTCGAGCCTCAAAATAAAATAAAAAATATTATGAAGCATTTTCATCTTTAATTGGTCTTGCGTGTTTCGAAATCAAATTAATCGAAAAGTTTAATATAGATATCAAACACCGAATTAAAAAATTGGGGCTTGGGGGCCTAAAGCCCTTGCTTTGGTTGCTTTGCCCTGTGGCCGGCCTTGATAATTAACTACCGCTGCTAATCGATGTCAACCATTGTTGTCAGTTGCTACCACATTTACCACCTCTATCATTATAATTATATCCACTACAATTATTACCGTCATCGCTGCAACTGCAACCAATTCCTACTACCAACCACCTTCACTATTACAACTAGCACCACCACCAACTACCACCAGCACATCATCAACCACCATACATTTTTCATTCACCACCATCAATTTCACCAATTATTAACATCTATCAAGTTCACCATCACAATCACCACCACCACCATAAACCGTCACCATCAGCCCATCACCACGTCTGTTACTACAAGTACCAGTCGCTCTCACTATCACTACCAACATTACTAGTCACTAACCGACCATTACCTCTACCACAACTACAAATCATCCATCATTACTAGCGAACATAAATATTTCATTGGTTTAATAAAGTAATAACTTTATTTTACTAAATTTATATTTTTAATATTTAATCACTTTTTTATTTGAATTGTAATACTTATTATGTTTACAAATAAATAATTATGCACGTGCATATGTTGAGAAATAAATCATTTAATCATTTAATGTTCAAATCTAGAGACAACATCTTAATCACTCAAATATGCATAATCAAGATTACATGTTTTAATCATAATAAACACAAATGAGACTTGTATATCATCTAGTAAAGTTAAGCCAATCTCAATGACTTGGTGAAAAATGGTCATATATTCATAATTAGCCACTTGGTACTCTAGTCCAATTACCTTTTGAACTAGGCATTTCCATAGCCTCAATGCCCATAACTAATCTCATTTGATGGAAGTGAGACTGAGACACATGCATTGCCATGTGTATGGATCAATCTTGTTGCAAGTTACTATTCACGTGTCGATCTGAGTGAATCATCTTTTTCACAATAACGAAAAATAAATTCATGTTTCTCTCTTAAAGTCAGTTATTTCTTCTCCCATCACGCTCTACCAATTTTTGTGCTCATTTTTATTCACAAGGAATTTCTTTAAAATAATATATATTTTATTAGCTTTTTAATTTATCAACTTGCATTTTTTTACAGGCTAACCTGCAAGAGGAAAAAAAGAGAGAATTGGTTGAAACTCTATTACTAGCAAGTTCCAAAATTGAGTGTCAGTCTGTCACTAACTTTGATGGTGACTTGATTTTCGTGATTCATGTAATATACTTAGGTTTTAATTTGATGTATTTTGTTTTTACATATTCGGGTAGATAGGCACAATGATTGGTGTACTATATACTTAAATTTGATCTATTTTAATTATCGTGCTTAATCAAAATAACTAAGTTATCATTTTATAAAATTAAGATATGATTAATACTTTTTTCGTTTCAATTACTTGTTTATTTTATTTTTCTTTTTATTTCTTTTTAAAGCAAATGTATATTTTTTTCTTTTTGACAATTTTATATTTCAATTTTACATGACATATTTAAGACCATAAGATTTTTTTTCCTGCGGATGTATATTATTTATGATGATCACAAGTCATGGGGGACTAGACCTTACCCCATTTATACATTCTAGATTGCTCTAGCAATCCTAGCAAAAAAGAGAATTGGTACATCTTGGTATATTTTATCTATCTTTTAGTTTTAGACCATAAGATTCAAAAACTTCATTATTTAATTTCTTGAACTTCGTACCAAATCAAAATCAGATAAACAAATAAAAATTGGGGAGGGATTCAGTTTGTTTGTCTGATTTGACTTAACATAAAGTTTTAAAAAATAAAAAAGAATTTGAATTATGTAGCTTTACACTAAAGATATGCGGAATGTACAAAAATGTCATTTAATTTTGTAGTCTTAAATAACGTGTCATGTGAAAAGATAGAATTAGAGAGTTGCCAATAAGAAAAGAGACATTCTTTTTGACACAAATTAAAAAGAAACTAAAACAAACAAATTTAAATGGAGAGAGTATCAAATTGAGATCAAATAATAAATAAAGATAATTTTGTTAACATTTCCATTTAGTTAACGTTTTCTCAATTAGAAACATGTAAAAACAAAACAAAACATGACAAGTAAATAAATGGAGAGAGTAAATTAAAGGGACACATAAACATGCAGCCAACCCCTCTAATAATCCAATTTCACTAATTATCTTTTCCACGTGAAAAACATTAGGACTAAATGATCACTTCTTCCCATATCCTACATTCCTATATATACCTCCTATAAACATAAGATCCAACATCACAAGCCAAACATCATTAACCAAACAATATCATAAGAAATATTAGTAATGGCTACCAAAGACTCATACCCCATAACAATAGATACCAAAGACTCTTCAATTGTAAAGCTTCCTATGAAAGAAATCCCAGGTGATTATGGCCTTCCCTTCATTGGAGCAATAAAGGATCGTTATGACTTCCATTATAACCAAGGTCCTGTGGGCTTCTTCACGTCTCGCATGAAGAAGTATGATTCCACAATCTATAGAACCAACGTGCCTCCTGGTCCTTTCAATGCTCGTAACTCTAAAGTTGTTGTGCTTTTGGACGCAGTTAGTTATCCCATCCTTTTTGATGATTCCCAAGTTGATAAGGAAAATTACTTTGAAGGAACTTTCATGTCCTCTCCTTCTTTCAATGGTGGTTATAAGGTTTGTGGTTTTCTTGGCACTACTGATCCCAAACACACCACACTGAAAGGCCTTTTCTTGTCCACACTAACTAGGTTGCATGACAAATACATCCCTATCTTTGTTAGCTCAATCTCTGAGATGTTTACTGGTCTTGAAAAAGAACTGTCCGAGAAAGGAACATCGTATTTCAATCCCCTCAGTGATAACCTTTCCTTTGAATTCCTCTTTCGGTTGTTCTGTGAGGGGAAAAATCCAGCTGATACAAGTGTTGGCACTGGTGGACCAAAGATTGTAGACAAATGGGTGTTCCTTCAGCTTGCTCCATTGATTTCACTAGGCATTAAATTTGTACCAAACTTCCTTGAAGATTTGGTTTTGCACACTTTCCCTCTACCATACTTCCTTGTTAAACGCGATCATCAGAAACTATATAATGCTTTCTACACCTCCATGGGTTCTATTTTAGATGAAGCTGAGAAACTTGGACTGAAAAGAGATGAAGCTTGTCATAACTTTGTTTTTCTAGCAGGGTTTAATTCATATGGTGGCATGAAAGTGTTCTTTCCATCTTTGATCAAGTGGATTGGAACAGCAGGACCAACTTTACATAGCCGTCTCGCCAAAGAAATCAGGGCTGCTGTTAAAGAAGCAGGAGGAGTCACTCTTGCAGCAATAGAGAAGATGTCTCTTGTTAAGTCTGTGGTGTATGAAACATTAAGAATGGACCCTCCAGTTCCATTCCAAACCGTTAAGGCTAGAAAAAACATAATTGTTTCTAACCATGAGGCATCATTCTTGATCAAGAAAGATGAACTGATTTTTGGATTTCAGCCAGTGGCTACAAAGGACTCCAAAGTTTTCAACCATGCAGATGAGTTTAATGCAGATAGATTTGTGGGATATGGAGAGAAATTGCTCA
Organism: Capsicum rhomboideum; assembly: GCA_031232105.1. NCBI lineage: Eukaryota > Viridiplantae > Streptophyta > Magnoliopsida > Solanales > Solanaceae > Capsicum > Capsicum rhomboideum. Next base: position 3,856,641 of record CP124710.1, on the reverse strand, counting down.
AATATGTATACTGGTCAAATGGTAAGGAGACAGATGCTCCAACTGTGAGTAATAAACAATGTCCTGGTAAAGATCTGATAGTGCTATTGGGAAGGCTAATGGTGGTGGAGTTTTTCCTACGTTATGATACTTTTGAAATTGAATTTGGAAAGCTCCTACTTGGTTCAAAGGTGACTTTCAAGTCACTAACCAAGGCAACATCATGAAGTGGAATGAATGTTTGGGATTGAGTATATTCATAATAAATAAAAATTACCTCACAAGATTACAATCTAGGGGTAGTTCAAAATTTGTAATTTTCTTATTTTAATTTGTATTAAAACCCAAGTGATGTGCAATTTTCTTATTTTTATTTGTATTAAAACCCACGCGATGTGTGAGCAATAAAGCAAATTACTATGAGAAAATATTATCTTATAATATTTGTTTGACAATTTTTTTTTCTTTGTTTGTATTAAGATATTTTTAAATTTTTTTTTTTTTTAGCAAATCCACTAGGAGAGATGCATAGGGCTAGTTTTTTTTTATATATGTTTGTATTAAGATATGAAAATCTTAAAATAGTGTTTTATTAGTATAATCACTACCCTAACACAAGACGTACAGTTTAATAAAATGGGCTACAATTGTTTTCTAAAAGCCACGTGATAATTCTTTAATGAGAAAATAGTCTAAACCTCCCAATCTTTATCCGAAATTCCAACTACACACTCGAACTTTACGGGGGTCCTATTACCCCCTAAACTAATTTAAAATAAAATAAATAACCCCTTAAAGTAATCGACACCACCACCATCATTGCCACCTCTCCTCACCATTGACTCCTCCACCTATTCAAAACTGCATAAAAATCATTGCATTTGTCTTCTTCAGCAGCCATTCTTCAATACCCACCAAAAAATTGATCAACAAAAACTTAATCCCCGAAAAAGTTTCTTATATTATCGACAAATTAAATACAAAGCTTAGCTTTCTACAACAAATAAATCCAATCTAAACCCTCTTTAATACGAAAATGTGATTGGATTTATATTCAAAAATAAAAATAAAGTAAAAAGAATTCTTCAAAGTTTTGTATTTCTAAAATATGGGTTGTTTAGATTAAGGGTTAATTAAGATGAAAACAAAATCAAGAGTTAAGTAGGGGATGAATTCTGAAAGGGAAAGCCGAAAAAAGCTCTAAAATTTGATCATGGCAAATTTCAGATTAAAAAAATAGATAGATAGTGATAAAAATAGAGAAAGAAAAAATAAAAAGAGAAGATAACGAAAATTAAAAGAAAAATATAAGAAAAAAGCAACTCACAACTAAACATTTAAGGGGGTAATAATTTCATTTTTAAACAGTTCAGGGGAGTGATAGGACTCCCATGAAGTTTGAGTGTGTAGTTGAAATTTCGGATAAAGGTTGAGCGGTTTAAGGCTATTTCTCTTGTTTAATTAAAAAACATGAAAAATAATTTTGTGATTCGGAAAACGAAAGTCCCTTAGAATGAAGGGAAAATGTGCTCTATTTGTTGGATGACGAGGATAAATATATGTGAGCCACCTTTTTTAACGAGGCGTACATTAGCTCTAAATTGTAAAGTTGAGGGGTATATTTGTAACACCCCGTATATTTCCGACCCTAGACGGAACATTTGATAGTGTTCTAGTAAATGTGATTAGACCCTTGTAGGAGGAGTTTGCGACTTTTTTTGGAGCATTTGTGGAGTGAAAATTAAGGGTTGAAGGACTTCCAAGCAAAGGATATTAAAGATAAGAGGCAAGGTAAATGTTTGGACTTGAAGGATCCAACCAAATCCGCAAAGAAAAGTCGGAATCAAAAATTAAGGGCGGGGCTAGCCCAGGGGCGTGCCAGACCACTTTTGGCCAGAATTTTTCTGGCCCAGGCAGCAAGGAGGCGCGCCAGGCGGCGTGCCAGGCTGGTTTTTGCAAAAAAATTTCTTCGACTATTAGTCTATAAATAGGACTCTTGGGTTATGGTATCATTATGCCATCGTAGTAGGACTACTCTTGAGTGAGTCTGGCATCCAAGTTGGGGTTAATTCGTCGTCGTAATTATTTTATCAAATTATGTTGAATTAAGCCATGAGTGACAATAATCGCTTATTCTTGGGATTAAAGCTACTAGCATGAATCGCGGGAGTTGAATATTGTTTTGACAATTATGAAATTATTTACCATGAGATAGATGGTGGATTATGCATTGAATTTGGTGGGCTAAGATAACATGTGTTAGTGGGCTCAATTTGAAGCCCAAAATGAAGCCAAAATGCAAGGTCCAAATGGGAAAAATGACCCATTCTTGCCATTGACCAAGTAAACATGTTATTATTGGACCAAGTGTGGCTAAGGATGACTTGAGGTCTATATAAAGGCCCCAAAAAATCAGATTTTAATCACTCAAACACACATGCCATATTCTAGAATTTTCAAGAAAACATTCTTATCTTCTCTTAAACCCTAAGCACTAAGCAACCATTTGTTGGACAAGATCATCATCTCTCAAGCTTGGGTAAGTGTTTATTCTTGTGATTTAATATATTATATGCTAAAGATGGTGTATATATCATGATGGTTATGTTGGCAAGATGTTGAATAGTGCACTTTTGGGTTTTGCTAAAAGATGTGCCATCCTTGTGATTTAAAATGGAAAGGAGACTTGAGGTTTGAATTAAAGTGAATGGTGTGGGTGAGATATCAACATGTGTGGTGTGATTATGTTCTTTAACTTGTTATTTTTCTATAAGTATAAATTGTGGGATTGTTGTCGATATGTTGTTATGAAGTGTATTGAGGTGACTCGATGGATTAATTGTGATGCGGTGTTAATGAGAAAGTGTAAAGGAGAAACTTGCTTGTGAAATGCTATTGGTTTATGATGTCTTGGTCAATGTATAGAATATTATGGTATTGTTGGTATGATGATGCCATGAATGGTGTTGTAAAGGGTGAAGTGATGTTCATGTAACTCAGGGTTGTCTTATGCACTTGGAAAGTAGCTTGTGGTTAATGTTGGTTCCGTTATGTACTTGTGTTGTAGAGTAAGACGTAAGGAAGGAGCTGGATTATTGTAATCACATATAGGACTGTGTATTCATATTGGGGAAAATAAGGTATGTAAGGTTACTCTTTTCGTATCCTTCTGCAGCACATATTGTTCACATTGTTATTGTCCTTGTTCCATTCCAAGATGTTCAATGGTTTCTCACTTCAGGTTGTTGTCACGCCCCGAACCCCCACGAGGCGTGATTGGCACCCGAAGCCAACAAGGCCCGAGAGAACCAATCCTTGCTTTTATTCATTCATATGCATGTCATAGGAAACACTACTATCACATAGAAGCAGGAGAAGCTAAAATCGAAAAGTATAGAACATGTGACATATATATATACACAATTGAGAAACTTGGCCGTTGAGGCCATCAAAATAAGACTCCATGTGACATATTATATACATACACCCACGTACGTCTACAAAAGCCTCTAACAAATGCATTGACCAATGGCAACTGAAAGTCGGGACAAGTCCCCGCTTTACACAACACACACACCACCAAAATACATATACCACTGTGACTCGGAGAAACCCCGAACTAACTGGAGTTCACCAATGAATCCGCACACAACTGATAACCTACAGGGGAGGCCTGTTAGTACCTGCGCCTGCAACATTTAAAGTATGTTCCCCAAAAGGGGTCAGTACGGAAAAAGTACTGAGTATGTAAGGCTCAGATGAAACTGTACAACACATGAATATTTCAATGAACTCAAGATAAATGAATAATCAATATGAATAAGTCACCATTGGCATTTTTGGAAACCATGTGTATTGCTTTCGTTACTTTCTTTGCTTTCTTTAATACAATGCTCAATGATCAATACGTGTGTCACACTGTACCCGGGCCCCTAATGATCAGTGGGTATTTTCATGACTTATCGTCATGTTGGGATCGAGTCGAGCTAGGCTTATGCCCCTAGACCTGCCACCCATAAATCAATGCTTCGGGATCGAGTCGAGCTAGGCTTACGCCCCTAGACTTGCCACCCATAAATCAATCATTAACCACATTTGCATTACTTTGATCATTACTTTGAGATTGATATCTTTACTTGTGAGAGATTGATACTTTGATAGCCATATCTTTATTTGGAACTTTGGATCATTAACCAATGAACGGAAGACATATGAGTAACAGTGTTAGAAAACACAATACCGAATGAAAACATAACACTATTGGACCCATTGGACAATAATCAATGAACGAGACACATGAGTATAAACACTATTGAAACTTTGGAACATAACCTTATTGGGCCTTTGGAACACTATCCATGAACATGAGACATGAGATGCACAATTAATCAATAAGTAGGAAGCATATGACAATGACAATTGATAATCGGATGTAGGATACCGTAGTACATTTCGGGATAGGACAACATAATGTCAATGCGAATACTATTTGCCGCAGAAAGATACGGACAGAGTAACCTTACATACCTTGGATTCGCAATACGAATATATAATCCCAGAGGTGCATACAATAGTCCCGCTCCTTCTTTATGTCACTCTACAACACAAATACAATACGGAATTCACATTAACCACCAACTATTCTTCAAATGCATGTAACATCAATGAGTCACATATTTGCCCTTAAACATGTCATTTCCCCTTGACAAAACCATTGATGAAATCATTATTCCAAAAATCCCCCAATATTCCATACATTGACCAATACATGAAAATCAATACATTTCACCACAACACTTCTCCTTTACACTTTCTTATCCTTATCACATCACAAATAATCCATCAACTTACCTTAATACAACTCATAACACATATCGGCCAAAATCCCACATTTTCGACTTATAGACAAGAACAAGTTTAATACCAAAAATAACACCATACATGCTCATATTTTGTCCATACCATGCTTTTTCATCAAAGGCACAAGTCCTAATTCAAGTTCAAATCCCATGGATTACACATCTTTCACAAAAACACAAAGTACCATATTCAACACTTCCAAGCATAACCAACATGATTTACATACTCTCCCATGTACTTAATTTATTAAATCACAATAATAAACACTTACCCAAGCTTGCAAAGTGATGATCTTGTCTCCAAGAAATGGTTGCCTTAGGGTTTGTGAGTTGAGAGAAAAAGCCCTTTTGTAGAAAAAAATCTAGAAATGTCATGTGTGGTTCCTTGAATAAAAATCTGATTTGGGTGCCTTTATATAGGCCTTGTGGTCATCTTTAGCCACACTTTGGCATTAAATGCCATATTGGCTTGGTCAAAGTAGAAGAATGGATCATTTTTCCCCTTGGGCCTAAGCATTTTGGCTTTGTTTTGGGCCTCAAATTGGGCCCAATAACATATATCCACTTAACCCACTAAATCCAATGTATAATCCACCATATATCTCATGTGTAATTAATTTCATAATGTCTCGATGATATTCACTTACGAGATTCTCATTCGTCGTCTCCATCGCAAAAATAGAAATTCTAGTCGCCCATGGCTTCATTGAACATTTTTGATAAATTCTTGTGTTTCATGACTTGATCATGTAGGAGTGTATTGATGTATTTGAAACCTTAACAATGCTTAAATAACTCCAAAGAACCAAAAGAAACCATATAAGAATCGACGTAGCATTGCGTTGCGAAACGAGCAGGAAATGAAACCCCTCTGAATCAGAGGCTTGCGCCACACCCCCTGAAACAGGGAGTGGCGCAAGTCTTGGTACTTTGCTGAATTTTTCGGCCACTTTTTCCAACACTTGCATATCGTCCAATACCTTATCAAAACACTACAAAATACTTACTTAGTGATCTTAATCATCAAGTAACCATGAATCCAAGTCACCAAATGAGGTTGGAATGTGTACGGGTTATTACACAAATGCTCCATAAAATCACAAAACACCTCCTACAAAGGTCTAATCGCATGTATGTGGCCAAATTTCAATTTTCTCATCATTAGCATTACCAAATACATACTTATATCTCTCGACACCTAATCAAACATTATTCAATGTCATCAAGTAGGGTTGGGAAGGTACGGGGTGTTACATTCTTCCCCCCTTAGAAACATTCGTCCTCGAATGTTAGTAACATTGTCTCAATGTAACAACTTAAGTCAAAGTGAATGCTTCATATCATCATATACACATGTATCACTTGTAAAGACTTACTTATTATGACTCCACTTTCGTATCTTGATCCTTTTCTTCCGTGCATAACAATTATAAGTACTTTAAAGTTCATTATTTCATGGGTCTCCCTTGTGACTCCTTCTACGTGCTAACTTTTCCAATAGGGCCTTTACGGAAACTACTCCCGCATCTCTTAATTCTTTCGCTTATCGATTTATCATAACAATAAGTAACAATAAGTTCCTTTTTCACATGTGAAATCCCCTGTAATTTGTACATTTCCACTGGCAACGATATAAGATAATCGCCTATACACTTTCAAAGCACCGCATATAAGATACTGCATTAACTGTGAAAAGTTCCTGGACTAGTGCTAATAGACACGCAATTCGCCCAAATCTTTGGACAATTTCCCTTTTTTTTTTTTCCGATTCTCATTATTTCTTTCCTTTATCGGCATATCATTTGTATTGTCTTTGGGCCATTTGTAGCCACTGTTATATCACCTTCACTTTCTCTATAGCTTGATGAACAAAATCTGACCCGAGCGAAGCAAATTCCGTCAGCTGTAACCCATCCAATTGATGATCTATATTTTCTTTCACATAAAGCTTCGTAAGGTGCCTTTTGATACTTTTATTGTAAGCAATTTCAATAAACCATAGATGTTCATCCCAACTACCTTTAAAGTCCAATGTACAAACTCGTGACATATCTTCAAATATTCGTATAATGTGTTCTGTTTGTCCATCAATCTGAGGAGGACAAGCCGCACTTACAGCTACCTGTGTACCCATGCTGTACTGAAAAGACTTCCAACACTGTGCAATAAAGTAAGCTCTCCTATTTGATATAGTAGTGAGTGGAATCCCATGTAATCGTACTATCTCCGTAACATACAACGTTGCATAATGTTCAGCTGTATAGGTGGTCTTAATTGGTAGGAAATACGCTGACTCGGTAAGTCTGTTAACTTCCACTTCCAAACTGGAAGGATAATATAGTGCATAAACCATACAGACTTCTGATTCCATACGGTCAATTAGTGACCGCTTGGACATTGAGCTACAAGTTCTACAATGTACTTCTCAAGTATCCTGACCAAGACCTCTCTGCTACACCATGGTACATTTTGGTTGCTTCCGAGTGAATGAAATACTATGAACGATGTTCTTCTGTTGTAATTCATTTCCTTAACTCATCTATACCCAGTACACACAATCTACATTGGCGTTAAAGTACTCCTCCCTTGTGTTTGTTCAAATACTCTCGTCGACCTTACTGTACACATATTTTTCCTATTGCTTTTTCCTTTATCTCAAATATCAATGAAAATCCTGCCACATTTGACACTATACTTCTTTCATCTGGAGTTTCAAGAAACAAAACCCCATATTGCCTCATTACTATAGATTTCCTGGAGCTGGCCATTCATACTTCTACTGCCTTGCAGCTTACTATATCAACTGCCCCATTTGCTTTTCCCGAATGATACCAGCTATCAAAGTCCTAATCTTTCAATAGTTCAGGCCACCTTCGCTACCTCGAACTTAAGTCCGTTGGTTTAGAAAGATATTACATTTTCTTATGACCAGTATATGTCAACACGAATCCCTTACAAATAGTGACACCATAACTTTAAGCAAATATCGTAGCCGCTAGTTTAGGGTCATGTGTTTGGTAATAATTTGTGTTCTCATGTGGCTGCCATTGTCGTGACGCATATGCTATTACTTTACCATGCTACATCGATATACATCCGAGGCCAACCCCGGAAGCATTACTATACATTGCATAACATTCTTATGCCTTCGGAAGGCACTTACAATTGGTGTGAAAGTTACTTTATCTTTCTACTCTTGGACACTTTTCTCACATGCATCATTTTACTGGGACTTGATTGCCTTGTGTATAAGCTTTGTTAAGGGTGTAGGGATAGAAGAAGGTCCTTCCACAATTCTCATATAATGATCAATCAACCCAATAAATCGATGGATCTCTGTAAGCATCGTAGGCCTTAGCCAATTGTTCACCATTTCTATCTTTTGTGTGACAACTTACATCTCTTCATCCTATACAATGCATAGTCCTCTTGTGATTCTTTTTTTTGAATACCATCACCAAATATGGTCACACACATATTGAAAAGTGTCTTGAACACCCTATTCATTAAACCCATAACAACTACAGGTGCATTCGCTAACCCAATTGACATATTAGGAATTCATAATAACCATACCATGTTTGTAATGTTGTCTGGGGTATATCATCATCAGTTTTATTTTTATCGTCATTCGTTTCATCATTTCATCATTCATTTCACCATTTTTTTCTAACCCCATAACTAACCAGATAAATCATCCACTCTGGGGAGGGAATATTTATTCGTAATTGTCATCTTATTCAGTTGCCGATAATCGACACACATTCTCAACGTACTGTCTTTCTTTTGTACAATTATCACTGGTGCACCCCAAGGGAACATACTAGGTCTTATGAATCCCTTGTTCATCACGTCTTTTAACGTTTTCTATTTTTTTTCCATTCCCATAACTTTGCCGGGGCCATACTATATGAAGAAGTAAAAATAGATTAAGTACCTGACATCACAGTAATACTAGCTCATACATCGAGGAATTCATTTACCACCAGAACTGATTGAAGAGTTGGGGCTTCACATCAGTATCTTTCACTTTTACCAAGTGACATGTGTATGCCTTAGAGTATCCTTTTACGTGCGTTACTATGGGGAACAACTTTTTCCTCTTAGTGCCCCCACAGTTCTTCTTTTGGGGAAAACGACAATATAACTTCTTAGTTCGGCAATCTACTATGGCACAATCCCTTTATAATATTAAAATCCACTATTGTCAGCTCAATAAGATCAACCGGTGTCTCATGACCACAAACAATTACTATGCACTTAAGATATACTCTTTTAACTATCATAGATTCACCGACTGATGTATAAACTTCAAGTGACATAACTAGTAATTCTGGTGTTCATTTGAATTTTCAGCAATTAATAAAAAAACATATGCTAGTGTCGAATATGGGTCAATCCATACGTGTACGGTACTTGTAGCTACCTCAAGAGAAGCCTCACTTTGTGGCCCGACATACCACATTAATAACAAACATTCAGCCCCAACCGACATATCCTTTTCTGTTGCCTCTGAGCTTTCATTATCTGTGCAAAAAGCCTGTATTCTGACTATATCAATAGCTCTTTTTAAGATCGCCATGGTACAATCCATTTGTCCATATACCGATGCATTCTATCGGTCATAATGGTTACCACTTTTGGGGTATACCTAGCCACATAATTAAACCGAAGATTGTACTTTCTGACACTCATAGTTCTTTAGCAATGCTTTAGCAATTGATCCACATAAGCTTTTCGGACCTCATATGAGAGGTACTAGTCAAGGAATACCATTTTACATTCCTCTCAACTAGCTGGAAATACATTATTACACAGTCACCTGTATAACATCTAGAGCCCCCTTTTTTTTTTTTTTGATCTATAAAGTCCTATGGGTCTTCATACAAGTCCGACCCAGTGAACATCTCATTACTCATCATTGGGCCAGTTTGCCATAACATTATACAACAACTCTCTGAGTCAACATATACTCTCCATTGCTTAATTCCCGTTCAGTGGCATTTATAGGTGGTTCTATGGATACTTCTCTACTTTTTGGCAAAGAAAAAACCCGTATAACAAATTCCATGTCAACCCCACCTTGACTAGCTTGGTCAAGTGGTCATTTACTCATTTCTTCTTCGGTAGGCATATCAACCTGCTTACCTTTGCTCTTATCTTGTCTGATAATCAGCTTTTGATTATGAAAAAGAAAACAAATGTCAATGCATACATATACGTCCTCCTACAACTTTGGCTCTATTGCACGATCTAGAAGTGAAGGAAAGAAACAACTCCTAAATGTCCCGTAGCCTCCTGCTTATCAACGTGGCGCGCAACACATCCATAAGCAAGACTCTACTCAGACACGGCTTTGTAGACACCCTTAGAACGACCTGCTCTGATACCACTTTTGTCACGCCCCGAACCCCCACGAGGCGTGATTGGCATCCGAAGCCAACAAGGCCCGAGAGAACCAATCCTTGCTTTTATTCATTCATATGCATGTCATAGGAAACACTACTATCACATAGAAGCAGGAGAAGCTAAAATCGGAAAGTATAGAACATGTGACATATATATATACACAATTGAGAAACTTGGCCGTTGAGGCCATCAAAATAAGACTCCATGTGACATATTATATACATACACCCACGTACGTCTACAAAAGCCTCTAACAAATGCATTGACCAATGGCAACTGAAAGTCGGGACAAGTCCCCGCTTTACACAACACACACACCACCAAAATACATATACCACTGTGACTCGGAGAAACCCCGAACTAACTGGAGTTCACCAATGAATCCGCACACAACTGATAACCTACAGGGGAGGCCTGTTAGTACCTGCGCCTGCAACATTTAAAGTATGTTCCCCAAAAGGGGTCAGTACGGAAAAAGTACTGAGTATGTAAGGCTCAGATGAAACTGTACAACACATGAATATTTCAATGAACTCAAGATAAATGAATAATCAATGTGAATAAGTCACCATTGGCATTTTTGGAAACCATGTGTATTGCTTTCGTTACTTTCTTTGCTTTCTTTAATACAATGCTCAATGATCAATACGTGTGTCACACTGTACCCGGGCCCCTAATGATCAGTGGGTATTTTCATGACTTATCGTCATGTTGGGATCAAGTCGAGCTAGGCTTATGCCCCTAGACCTGCCACCCATAAATCAATGCTTCGGGATCGAGTCGAGCTAGGCTTACGCCCCTAGACTTGCCACCCATAAATCAATCATTAACCACATTTGCATTACTTTGATCATTACTTTGAGATTGATATCTTTACTTGTGAGAGATTGATACTTTGATAGCCATATCTTTATTTGGAACTTTGGATCATTAACCAATGAACGGAAGACATATGAGTAACAGTGTTAGAAAACACAATACCGAATGGAAACATAACACTATTGGACCCATTGGACAATAATCAATGAACGAGACACATGAGTATAAACACTATTGAAACTTTGGAACATAACCTTATTGGGCCTTTGGAACACTATCCATGAACATGAGACATGAGATGCACAATTAATCAATAAGTAGGAAGCATATGACAATGACAATTGATAATCGGATGTAGGATACCGTAGTACATTTCGGGATAGGACAACATAATGTCAATGCGAATACTATTTGCCGCAGAAAGATACGGACAGAGTAACCTTACATACCTTGGATTCGCAATACGAATATATAATCCCAGAGGTGCATACAATAGTCCCGCTCCTTCTTTATGTCACTCTACAACACAAATACAATACGGAATTCACATTAACCACCAACTATTCTTCAAATGTATGTAACATCAATGAGTCACATATTTGCCCTTAAACATGTCATTTCCCCTTGACAAAACCATTGATGAAATCATTATTCCAAAAATCCCCCAATATTCCATACATTGACCAATACATGAAAATCAATACATTTCACCACAACACTTCTCCTTTACACTTTCTTATCCTTATCACATCACAAATAATCCATCAACTTACCTTAATACAACTCATAACACATATCGGCCAAAATCCCACATTTTCGACTTATAGACAAGAACAAGTTTAATACCAAAAATAACACCATACATGCTCATATTTTGTCCATACCATGCTTTTTCATCAAAGGCACAAGTCCTAATTCAAGTTCAAATCCCATGGATTACACATCTTTCACAAAAACACAAAGTACCATATTCAACACTTCCAAGCATAACCAACATAATTTACATACTCTCCCATGTACTTAATTTATTAAATCACAATAATAAACACTTACCCAAGCTTGCAAAGTGATGATCTTGTCTCCAAGAAATGGTTGCCTTAGGGTTTGTGAGTTGAGAGAAAAAGCCCTTTTGTAGAAAAAAATCTAGAAATGTCATGTGTGGTTCCTTGAATAAAAATCTGATTTGGGTGCCTTTATATAGGCCTTGTGGTCATCTTTAGCCACACTTTGGCATTAAATGCCATATTGGCTTGGTCAAAGTAGAAGAATGGATCATTTTTCCCCTTGGGCCTAAGCATTTTGGCTTTGTTTTGGGCCTCAAATTGGGCCCAATAACATATATCCACTTAACCCACTAAATCCAATGTATAATCCACCATATATCTCATGTGTAATTAATTTCATAATGTCTCGATGATATTCACTTACGAGATTCTCATTCGTCGTCTCCATCGCAAAAATAGAAATTCTAGTCGCCCATGGCTTCATTGAACATTTTTGATAAATTCTTGTGTTTCATGACTTGATCATGTAGGAGTGTATTGATGTATTTGAAACCTTAACAATGCTTAAATAACTCCAAAGAACCAAAAGAAACCATATAAGAATCGACGTAGCATTGCGTTGCGAAACGAGCAGGAAATGAAACCCCTCTGAATCAGAGGCTTGCGCCACACCCCCTGAAACAGGGAGTGGCGCAAGTCTTGGTACTTTGCTGAATTTTTCGGCCACTTTTTCCAACACTTGCATATCGTCCAATACCTTATCAAAACACTACAAAATACTTACTTAGTGATCTTAATCATCAAGTAACCATGAATCCAAGTCACCAAATGAGGTTGGAATGTGTACGGGTTATTACACAAATGCTCCATAAAATCACAAAACACCTCCTACGAAGGTCTAATCGCATGTATGTGGCCAAATTTCAATTTTCTCATCATTAGCATTACCAAATACATACTTATATCTCTCGACACCTAATCAAACATTATTCAATGTCATCAAGTAGGGTTGGGAAGGTACGGGGTGTTACAGTTGTCATATGTTATTATTCGCATGTTTCTTAATCATGGGCCAATCATGACTTATATGTCTCTTAATCATTGATCGAAATTCCAAAGCTTCCATAATGTTATAACTACTAACGTTTCAATCTCACGAATGTAAAAGAATGAAGTCATGCATATATGTGTTTCCAATAATTTCATGATCCCCAATGTATCAATCTCTCAAAAGTAAAGGAAAGAAGTAATGCAATGAAGTAATGAAAGAAGTAATTCCCATATGGTTACTTTATAATTTCTTTATGGTTACCCTATAATTTCTATACGGTTACTTTATACTCTCTATATGGTTACTTTATAATTATTGAGTACGGGTGGTAGCTTTGTGGGGGCACAAGCCTAACTCAAGCCGATCCCGATATTGTTGGATCAGGGGGAAAGCTCAGTGAGGTAAAAGCCAAACTTGATGCCGAACCTGCTTCATTGATTTTCGAGTGATAGTAGGGGGGAAGCTCAGTGGGGCAAAAGCCTAGCTTGATGCCGAGCCTGACAGGGGGTAGCCCTAAGGGCCGAACCTGCTTTATTTATTTATGATATATTATATTATTCTCCCACTGATCAGTTGGGCCCGGGTTATATATATTGACGGTATTATATTGACGGTTATATATATTAACGGTTGTATATTTATCTATAAATATTGGCGGTAATGGAAAAAAAGGTAAAGAAAGAAATGAATATAAGGTACATGCTTCCACACACACCGAATGGTGGTTTATCCATATTGACTATTCTCTTGTATTTGAGTTCATTGAGGTTTTAAGTTTCATGAAGTTTCTTATTGCCTTGTATACTCAGTACATTCTTCATACTGACCCCTTTGGGGGACTTACTTTACTTGCTGCAGGTACAGGTATTAGTAGACCTCCACAATAGGCTACGGGTCATCCGCAGATCATTGGTGAGTTCCAGTTGGTGCGGGACTTTCCGAGTCACATGTGTACATTGTTTTGGTATTGTAATTATTGTATAAAGCAGGGACTTGTCCCGACTCTAGGTTGGGTATGTACATGTATCGGTTAGAGGCTTTGTAGACGTATGTGGGAAGGTGAATATAAGAGATGTGTGTTCATTTTGACTTGATGGCCCTAACGGCCAAGTTTCATATATTGTATAAGTTTTCCATGACTTCCGCCATTAGTATTTATTAGTACATGGGACATAATGATATTCATACGAAAACATGTATATGAGTGTACATGGATGAAGATTGGTTCTCTTGGGCCTTAACGGCTTCGGGTGCCAGTCCGCCTCGTTGGAACTCGGGGTGTGACAATATTAGAACCTTTTCCCATTTAAGAATGCAAGAGATGTAAGAGAACAAGTTGCTATCGTATCTCTCCCTAAAGTATAATGTTCTCCTATAATACTTGAAAATGCCTTTCAAATTTGTTATTGAAAGATCGATAGCAGTGTATAAAGACAAGATTCTCATAACTTCAAACTCTTATGGAGTCTTGGTAATAACCATCTCCTTTATTTCTTGATTTCTCCACTGTTTGATTAGCTCTCTTCATGTCTTTTAAATTTTCAAAAAGACTTGCTAGGTAACGTTGCTGTAAAAGCATTGCAAAGAGATCTATTATAGGAAGCTGAGAAAATAGATTTTTAAATTTATTTGATCTCAGGTTTAAAACTTGGAAAATTGGCAGAATTTCGAATAACGTTGAAAATGTATCATTGAGATGATTATCTCCTAAATCAAGAACTTGCAATTTTTTACAGTTCACCAAAGATCAGGGATCAAGAAGACATTAATATAATGATGTTCTTTCAATTTTACCCTTATTTAAATGAAGTTTTACATAACCAAGAAACTACTTTACATCATTTTCAAGGTATTTATGAAGGGTAAGCTAGTAAAAACATTTTGCTTTCTCGGAATGAGTAGTTTCTTAACAGATGTCTCCAAGCTAAAAACACCATTTATTTAGAAACGGAGGAAATAACAAATACTAGGCTGTCAACGAACCGGTCTGACCCGTTTCGGTCTAGTTTCGGTAATGGACCCGGTAACGGTCCGGCCCGATACCGTTAGACCAGTTAAAGACCGAAACTCGGCATTTCGATATCCGATCTCGGTATGGAAAGTCTTTTTGTATCGATTGACCCGGGTCCGAACCGGTCCTGGTCGGGTTAACGGTCGGATTTTTGAATTTTTTTTTTTAAAAGTAGCCATTGTGGGGGCATGTGGGGGGGGGGGGCACCAACGAATATTTTGCCTATCTACCTTTCCAAAACACCCCCTCCTAGAACACCCCTCTACCCCCCTGAACCATTTTTCACGATAAAAACCCGCATATATCCATTCTTTTTCTCACAAATCTTCACATACTCTCTTTATAATTCCCTAAAAATCACTTTATTATTCTCTTAATATTCTATAATTGTGGTATTAGCTAATTGGAGTTGGAGTTTTTTTGAAGATATTGCAAGCTTCAATTCATCTTTCAATTTTAATTTTCGACATTTGGTATACGTCTGCTTTTACGCAGAAGTTCGGTACATTGGTTCCAACTTTAATCTCTCTATTTGTTTACTTAAATCTATATATTTTTATTTTTTAAATATCTATATTTGTTTACTTTCATTTTTTTTTGTTATAATATTTATATTACTTCTTTTTAATATTTTAGTTATATTTAAATTTAATTATGAACGCCTGTAAAAAAAGTAGTGGTAAAACATCGATGCTTCGTAAGGTTTTTCGTAAGGGTAAAAAAAATAGTGCTACTACTTCATTACCTTTTAGATTTTTAAATGATGTTAATGAAACTTCTTATCACAACTAGGGTTGTGCAAATTTTGGGTCAAACCGTTAACCCGAACCGATAATTTGATTATCGGGTTAATGGATCGATTTATTGTGTTTTCGGGTCGGGTCTCGGTTTATGTTTTTCTGATATTGGTTTATCGGATCGGTTCTCGGTTTAGGCATATTTTTTATCGGTTAACCCGAAAAACCGATAAGGATATGTAGGGTTGTATGTAATATATTTTAACCCATTACCCAATACCCCCAACGGCCCAAGCCCAACAACCCGACTTTACTTCTAGTTAGGTTAAACTAAGTAATTCATACTTCAATACTTCACTTCTCATTTCTCAAAGACGTCAAAGGCTCCTCAAAGCTGCTGGCTTCTGCGTTGATTTAGAGTTTTAGTCTTTTAGACTCATCTTCTTCTTTGCCTCATGTAATTTCTCAAATCTCTATTCTCAATTCTCAATCTTTTCTTTTTTTAGTCTTAATCATTTCTGCCCCATCTTCAATTTCTGTCATAACTTTTAAAAGATGTTGCAACTTAGTTTTTTTCAAAACTTAAGTTTGTATCAATTATCATGCGAATTGGCACTCTAAAATAATACTTCAAAATGAATTTTGCTGACTGTCTCAGTTTGGTTAGTGTGTAAGGTTGGGTTATTTAAATTTTTTGTGTGTTTTGTTGGCTTGCTATTTGATTATCATAATGAATTTGGCACTCTAAAGTAATACTTCAGAATGAATTTTGCCGACTGCCTCAGTTTGGTTAGGGTGTAAGGTTATGTTATTTGAATTTTTTGTGTGTTTTGTTGGCTTGCTGTTTGATTATTTTTCTTTTTAAAATCACAGTCACAATGACACAACTAGATGACAGAAAATAATATAATTGATAAAGGGATTGGTGAAAGTGGAGCTTCTGATTCAAATGTAACGAATTAAAGTCAAACTGTTGGGTCTAAAGTAAAGAAAGAAAGGAGAAAAAGATCTGTTGCGTGGGATCATTTTACTTCTAAAATTGATTCTGAAGAAAATGAGAAGAGTGTTTGTAACTATTGTAAACAAGAATATTTTGCTGATACAAAAGATCATGGTACGACGGCAATGCTTGATCATATAAAAAAATGCAAAAAGATGCCCCTAAATATAGATACTAGACAGTCAAAGTTAGTATTTCAACCAGTTACAGGGGGCAACAAGGGTGACGTGGCAATTGCTACATGGCAATTTGATCAAGAAGACTGTAGAAGAGCTTTGTGTTGTATGATAATTCTTGATGAGCTTCCTTTTAGATTTGTTGAAAAAGAAGGTTTTAAACAATTTATGAAAGTGGTACAACCTCTTTTTCGAATTCCTTCTCGTACCACGGTAACTCGTGATTGTTTTGATCTCTTTGATGAAAGAAACATAAAATGAGGACTATTTTTAAGCAAACACAACAAAGAGTGTGTATATCCACTGATACTTGGACTTCTATGTAAAGAATCAATTATATGTGTATTACTACTCATTAGATTGATAAATATTGAACTTTGTATAAAAGAATTATCAATTTTTGTCCAATCTCTAGTCATAGAGGTGAAGACATGGCAAAGGGTATTATTAAGTGTTTGCACGTTGGGGATTGCATCGGCTTTTCACTGTTACAGTTGATAATGCTAGTTCAAAGAGTGTGTGTGTGTGTGACTGAGTTGTCTAAGCAATTGACTAAGTGGGGGGACCAATCTTATGAGTAGTAGGCACCTTCATGTTAGGTGTATGGCTTATATAATAAATCTTGTCGTTCAGGATGGTATAAAAGAAGCAACTGTGTCTATTGAACGAGTTAGGCAAGCAGTGAAATACATTAGACAATCTCCTGCTAGGTGGAAGAACTTTCAGGAATATTGTGAAGATGAAAATCTTGTTAAGAAGTCTTTATGCTTAGATGTTCCTACAAGGTGGAATTCCACCTATTTGATGTTGAACAGAGCTATTGAATATGAGGGTGCAATTTTTTATTATGCCGATCGTGATATTGGTTTGACACATTATCTTGAGTTTGGTCATATTCGTGTGTGTGATGATGATGATATTGGGGATGAATAACCTGCGAGTACACTTTTGAGTAGTGATTAGAAGAGTGTGAAAAGAATTGCCAAATTTTTTGAATTGTTTTTTAAGCTTACTTTGAAGGTATCTGGATCACTATATGTTACATCAAAATTTTATTTTCTTGAAATCTGTCGAGTTGGTGTTTACTTGACAAAATTGATATCAAGTGAAGATAGTGTTTTGGCTGAAATGGCAGCAAAGATGAAGAAGAAATTTAAGAAATATTGGGGTGATACAATAAAAATGAATAAGATGCTTTTCATATCTTGTGTTTTGGATCCTCGCCACAAATTTTCTACTCTTGATTTTGCACTTAAAAAGATGTTTGTGGACAAAGGGCCAGCTATAGAAAAAGATGTACGAGGGTACATAAAGTCATTGTTTGATGAGTATTCAAAGTCTGCTTCAAAAGACAAAGGTGGTTAAGTTTCTTCAACAGAAGTGGAGGCTTCTAGTTCAAGCTCTATGGTTGTAGAAGATGTTGGTGACTTTTATGAGAAATTAAGTAGACATACATCTGAAAACGTGGGTGCAAATTCTAACTCAAAATTGGATACATATCTTGCAGAAGATATTGAAATTGGAAAGCCCAATTTTAATATATTGCTTTGGTGGAAAGTGAACTCACCTAGATTTTCTTTTTTTTCTGAGATGGCTCGAGATATTTTAGCTATTCCTATTTCAAGCGTTGCATCGAAATATGCTTTTAGTACCGGAGGGCGTATTCTTGACTCGTTTAGGAGTTCATTAACTCCTAAATTGGTACAAGCTCTAGTATGTCTACAAGATTGCCTTTGAATTGAATCACAACCTATAAGTATCGAGGAAGATTTAGATTCTCTCGAGCAACTTGAATAAGGTAAGAAAAGAACCTTGCATTCGGTGAATTATTTATTTAATATTTTTATTGCTTGAGTCTTGACTTGTTTTTCTAATTTCTTCAGATTTGGCCAAACTTGAAAAAGAATCTAGCGTTGATGACATGTAGGATTGTAGATGGTTAAGAGATGAAACTTTGGTAAGTTAATTATGTTTGTTTTGTCAAGTTTTTATACTATTTTGGTGATTATGTTTCATATTTTTATAATTTTACTTACTGTTTTGGTTGCTTTATTGTGTTGATTTCTTGATTTGTGGTTTGTGGTGAACACCAAATCAGCAACTTCACTTGTTTTTTGATAATACATATATATCTTGAATAAATGGACAATATAGCAGTAAAACGATTTGGATTAGGACATATCAGTATTAGTAAATTGGCTAACTCATATGATTTTGAAACTTTTCAGAATCTTGACCTTACTGTTCGTTGATCTTTCTTATGTATCTAGTTGTACTAAAGATCTTGAATCTATAAATTGTTGCTTACCAAAAGGGATTTAATCTGCTTAGCATATAATCTTTTATTTCTTAATGTAGTTCGTCTAATTCAATAATGTTAAGGTTAATGCTAATAATTTGTTTCTCTGTTAATTAGGTTTCACCATGCCTCCACTTTGTAGACCTAGAACTCGATCATCTATTTGGAGTCACTATGAAATGTTTGAAGCAGATGATGATGGACGATGCAAAGTAAAGTGTGTTCATTGTGGTAATGTTTATAATTAAATGCGGAAAATTGGGACCGACGGCTTAATGAAGTATGTTGAGGCGTTGTTTGGAGAGGATAAAGCATGGCCGTATAAGGATTGAGTAGTTATTACTACTATGTTTGAAGTTTGAACTTAATTTTCAAATTGTGTGACATCTTGAATTTTTCGTAGTATGTTTTGGATGCAAAGTGCAGACTGCTACAACCATGTGCTTGCTTATGTGCTTATGATTTATGAAGACATTATATTTTTGTGGGATTATTTGTGGTTTTCAGGTTTTGTACTTGTGTTGTTTTTACTAATGTGGCTATGTGCAGCTAGGGAACTTCAATTTCTTCAACTTAAGCAGCTAGTGAAAGACAAGTTGTGAGGCTGCTTATTGTGCTTATGAGGTTGTGTGCTTATGAGGCTATTACAGTCATGGCTATGTGCAGCTATAAGGCTGCTGTAACACAGTATAAAGCTGTGTGCTTATTGAGCTTATGAGGCTATTGCAGCCATGGCAATGTGCAACTATGAGGCTGCTGCAACACAGTATAAAATTGTGTGCTTATTATACTTATGAGGTTGCAAAAACTGTGTTTTTATTGTGTTTATGAGGCTGCAGCTAGTGATGTGCTTATTAGGCTGCAGCTAGTGAAAGACAAGTTATGACTTATGAGGCTGCTTATTGTACTTGTGAGGCATTTGCAGCCATGGCTATGTGCAGCTATGAGGCTGCTGCAACACAGTACAAAACTGTGTGCTTATTGTTCTTTTGAGGCTGCTGCAATACAGTAAAAAACTATGTGCTTATTATGCTTATGAGGCTATTACAACAATGTGTTTTGCTTATGTGCACTTGGTCTTGTTAATCAATCAAGTTAAAATTTTCTATAGCATTTACAAAGTGTTAGTGCAGTGCATTTGTTTTCGTTTGGATGAAAGAATTTAAAGTAATTTGCTTATGCACACTTGGTTTGCCAGAGTGCCAGTCATTGGACCATTAAGGACAAAATAGAAAGTAGCTTATTAGTTACAAATGGCATATATGATATGCCAACTTTCTTCTTGTGGACTTTCATAATCTTATTGTGCAGAAGTGTTTACGTCATTTTGAATGAGCTGTTGTTTTTACTTACACGAGTGTTCTGTTTTTGTTAGTTGCCTCAACTTCAAATTATACTTGAATGTTAACTGTTAACCCGATAACCTAACCGATAACGATCAAAAACCGATAAATCGATTAATCGATATCTTAATGGTTCTTTAATGGTTTAACATGTATACAAACCGATAGTGAATAAGTAAAATCGATAACATTCATAACCGAACCGACCGATACGCAACCCTAGACACAACCAAATGGTTACGATATTCATCCTGGTGCACAATTAGACCATGAGACCCTAAGTAGATGTTATGATATTTGTGATGAAGAATTACCGGAAGAAGATTATATAGAAGAACAAGAGTTAGGTGAGACTCCTACCCCTATTAGTCCGGTTACTAAATTACCGAAGCAAGATGATGGAGTTTTGCTAGAATTTACTAGGGCCAAAGGGATCGACCGTCCTAAAAGTTCTATAGTTTGGAAATTTATGGTGCATGATAGCGTAAAAATACCGCTACTTACAATAGATACCAGAAAGTTATGAAACATTTGACTGGGGGAAACAATGGTGGGACAGGATTGCTAAGTAAGCATTTGAGAAATGCAGGAGGTTAAGGTAAAAAAAAATGGTACACCATTTTCGGAAGAATCTGTAGGAGGTAATATGGTTCAGACTAGTTTAAACATGTCTAACCCGGCTAGCCCGTGCTCATCATCGACATTTATTGAAAAT
Organism: Capsicum rhomboideum; assembly: GCA_031232105.1. Lineage (NCBI taxonomy): Eukaryota > Viridiplantae > Streptophyta > Magnoliopsida > Solanales > Solanaceae > Capsicum > Capsicum rhomboideum. The sequence continues at coordinate 3,835,239 of CP124710.1, read as the reverse complement.
TTAGCTAGATAGAGAAGAATTAGCAAAAATGGTTGTTGTGATGGGTTTGTCTTTTAGTTTTGCTTCACACCCCGGTTTTATTCATTATATTCAACGAGTTTATAATTCCTCTTTTAAAGGTTTTTCACAAAATATAATCAAAAGTGATATTTTTAAATATCAAGCTGAACATTGTTATTTTCTTCGTTGCTTATTTAAAAATTTTGATGGTAAAATATCTATTACTTCTGATATGGGTCATAGTATATTAAGTAATGATTATTTTACTATTATGGCTCATTGGATTGATCACCATTGGAACATGCAAAAAAGAATTATTTGTTATAAATATGTTAACGAGGCTAAAACTGGTTTCTATATAGGTACGACAATAGCAGATAGTTTGAAATATTTTCAACTTATTGATAAAATCATGTCATGCACATTAGATAATGCTTCTAACAATATGAAAGCTATTGGTCCTTTAAAAACTAGACTTTGTCCAGTAGCTGAAAATTATTTTCATGTTAAATGTACTGCACATATTTTAAATTTGATAGTACAAGACGACATGCAATTATTTGAAAATGGTTGTTATAAAGTTCGAATTGCTTGTAGCTTTATTTTTATTTTTTAAAAAAAGAAGAGTCTATCAGATGATTTTAAAGATCGTTGTGTAGAATTAGAAATTCCATATAGAAAAGTTCCAAAAGAAGTCTCTACTTGATGGAATTCTTTATATGAAATGCTTATTGTTGCTTATGATTATCGTGAACCTATAAAGTTAGTTTATAATACTCAAAATATGAATCCTGATTTAAGACTATGTGATGATGATCAGGCTGAAACAAAAGAACTTTGTAAGTTCTTGAAAACTTTTTATCAAGCTACACATACCGTATCTGCTATATATACTCCAACCATTTCTTCTGTTTTAGTGAATATTATTTTTGTTTCTAAAGTACTTGCTGAATATAAAAAAAATTCTTTGTTCAAAGAGTCTATTTTAGCTATGATGGAAAAATTTTAAAAATATTTTTTTCCTATTCCGTAAATTTATTTGACCACTGCTTTATTCAACCCAATTTACAAAGAAATTGGTGTAATGATGATGGTTCAAAAAATTTATAGAAATTTAAAAATTGGTCCTAATGATGAGCCATCGATTGAAACTTGTTGTACTAACATGGTTCCTAACGCTAGGAGCTTGTATAACATGTATCAAGTTATGGAACAAAATATTCCCTCGGCAGAACCTTCTTCATCTAAGCCTAGATATGATGATTCAGATGATGAAATGGGTGAAGAACTTGGTCTTCAATGTTCTAGCAGTAATGATTTTGATTCATATCTTTCTCAGGATCAGGATAATATTAGATATGCGAATGGACAACAACAACTTTTAGAGTGGTGGAAGACCCGTGTCAGACAATTTTCAAGGCTTTCAAAGGTGGTTCGAGATGTGCTAGCAAGTCAGGCCTCTTCAGTTGCTTCGGAGCAAGCTTTTAGCTAGGGAAGATTTATTATTGGAGATCATCGATATTCAATAGCAAAGGATAGTTTGGATATTTCAGTTTTATTTAGAGATTGGATCAATGCCGAACGAAGAAATTTTGGGCTCCCAAAATTACCGTCCCAAATCGAAGATGAAATAGATGAAGTATTTGAGGAAGACAGTGATGATCTAATCGAAGCAATGGATGAACAAGGACGAAGACCGATTCCGAAAAATATGTCCGCCGACGAAATAACTAAATTATAACTAGAATATTTTGGATGTTATAGATATTAGTAAGATATTAGAGATCTAATTCAAATAGAACCCTTCGTAGAAGGTGGCTGCGTAGATTAGATTCTCTTCTAATATTTGTAATACATATACAATGTCCGAAATTTGAATAAATATATAGGCTATTCGCCTTAGTTTTATTTTAAAATTTGTCTTTTATTTAATGCAATTAATTTTATAAATTAATTAGTTAAAATTTTGTGAAAACTATAAATTTAATCTAAATTAAAAGTTTGAAAAAAAGTTTGAAAAAGTGTGAAAAAAGTTTGAAAAAGTTGCAAAAAGTTTGAAAAAAAGATTGAAAAAAAGTTTGAAAAAAAGTTTGAAAAAGTTTGAAAAATTTTATAAGTTATTTTTAGTTTTAAAAACTGTTTTTAGTACCGGTCCGTTGCCAGGCTAATACCAAGCCAAAGTCAACACCACTCACTGAACAGAGAAGCCAACCAAGTTATACACTGGTTGACAAATTTGCCACAAATAAGCAAAAGAGTTCTACTTCTCAATTCAGCCACTTCCTAAAGGGTAAATGATCCATTCCTTCTTGATAAATATCATATGATGCCTAGTATTAGAAATAAGTGTCACAAGGCAAATTTTTGTGTAAGTTAATTACTTTTTGTACCTTAGGGAAGGACATAATGGTGGTCTCTACCCTCCTTTTGTATCTATCCTTTTTAGTTGTATTTGATGAAATACAATCCTCACTGTATCAAGGAAAGTATGTACTGATAATAACTATTTAATGAGGTCAAGCAAATATTATAAGATAATATTTTCTCATTATTAATATGCTTCCATAATGGCCACACATCACGCGGATTTTAATACAAAAATACAATAAGAAAAATAGTATAATTTTTCATCGAAAGCTAGATTTCAAACTACCTCTAGATTGTAATCCTGTGAGGAAGTTCTTTCTTTATTGCAAATATACTCAACCATTGACATTCGTTCCATTTCATGATGTTGCCTTGGTTACTGACTTGAAAGTCACCTTTGAACCAAGCAGGAACTTTGCAAATTCAATTTCAAAAGTATCATAACGCAAGAAAAACTCCACCACCATTAGCCTTCCCAATAGCACTATCAGATCTTTACCAGGACATTGTTTATCATTCACAGTTGGATCAACTGTCTCCTCACCATTTGACCAGTATACATACTTGAGCAATTTCTCTCCACCACCCACAAATCTATCTGCATTAAACTCCTCTGGTTTGTTAAAAACTCTGGGGTCCTTTGTGGCTAGTGGTTGATACCCAAAAATCAATTCATCCTTCTTGATCAAGAATGATGAATCATGGTTAGTAACGATTATATTTTTTCTGGCCTTTGCACATTGGAATGCAACTGGAGGGTCCATTCTTAATGTCTCGTACACCACGGACTTAACAAGAGGCATCTTCTCTAGTGCAGCAACAGTGACTCCTCCTGCTTCTTTAACGACAGTCCTGATTTCTTTGACAAGCCGACTGTGTAAGCTTGGTCCTGCTGTTCCTATCCACTTGATCAAAGATGGGTAAAACACTTTCAAGCCGCCGTACGAATTGAAACAGGCAAGGAAAACAAAGTTGTGACAAGCTTCATCTCTTTTCAATCCAAGCTTCTCTGCTTCATCTAAAATAGATCCCATGGAGTTGTAGAACGCACTATATAGTTTCTGATGATCACGTTTCACAAGGAAGTACGGCAGAGGGAAAGTGTGTAAAACCAAATCTTCAAGGAAGTTTGGTACAAATTTGAGGCCTAGTGAAATCAATGGAGCCAGCTGAAAGAACACCCACTTGTCTACAGATTTTGGTCCATTAGTGCCAAGACTTGTATCCGTTGGACTTTTCCCCTCACAAAACAGTCGAAAGACGAACTCAAATGACATGTTATCACTGAGGGGGTTGAAGTTTGATGTTCCTTTCTCGGACAGTTCTTTTTCAAGGCTAGTAAACATCCCAGAGACTGAGCTAGTAAAGATGGGGATGAATTTATCGTGCAACCGAGTTAGTGTGGACAAGATAAGGCCTTTCAGTGTGGAATGTTTGGGATTAGTAGTGTCAAGAAAAGAACAAACCTTATAACCACCATTGAAAGTAGGGGAAGACATGTAAGTGCCTTCAAAGCGGTTTTCCTTATCAACTTGGGAGTTATCAAAAAGGATGCGAAAACTAAGAGCATCCACAAGGACAATAACTTTGGAGTTAGGAGCATTGAAAGGACCTGGAGGAGCATTGGTTCTAAAGACAGTGGATCCATACTTTTTCATACGAGACCTAAAGAAACCATCAGTACCTTGGTTGTAGTAGAAGTCATAGCGATCCTTTATTGCTCCAAAGAAAGGGACACCATAATCACCTGGGATTTCTTTCATAGGAAGCTTTGGAATTGAAGAGTCTTTGGTATCCATTGTGATGTGGTATGAGTCTTTGGCAGCCATTGTGAAGCTTTCTTATGATGTTTGGCTTTTGATGTGTGATATTATGCTTGTAGTAGTAGGTATGTATAGTGATCAATCCTATCGTTTTTCACGTGGAAGAGTTAAATCCTATGTATAGTGAAATTGCATTATTAGGGGCTGCATGTTTATGGTTATTTTAAACGGGAGACATGTAGTACTATCCTATCGTTGTTCGTGGTTGAGTCAGAATTTTCACTAAGGGATTCAACGCACGAAGAAGCCAAGAGGGGGTTCAGCATCTATCATATATACATAGTGGCGGAATCAGGATTTTCATTAAAGGGGTTCAAAATATAAAGAAGTAAACATACGAATTCTAGCCGAACGGTTCGATGTCTACTATATATACAAAAAGATAATTTCAACCTTCCGCCAAGGGGTTTCAGATGAACCCCTAGGCCCCAAGCTAGCTCCGTCCCTATATATACATTAAAAAAAAATAAAAAATTTAACCATGTATAAACAATGTAATTTTACATCGAAAGGAGTTGGGATGAACCCGGCCCATCGCCAGCTCCGCCCATGGTCATTCTTCACGTGGAAGAGTACGTAGTGAAACGGTAGATTTGGTTATTTCAAACGGTAGGTTTGGTTTTGAACCCTTTTAGAAATGTGTTATTAGTCTTATGTTCTTTTATGAGAGATCTTCCTTTTTATGTATATGAGATATGAAAAAGTCATTTTCTTCTATTTAATTTGTACGTGTTGGGTTCGAAATCGAGAGAGCGTCATGCGGAAGCTTAAAGTTGCAAACCATGTAGACGATAAATCAGATGACAAATAAAAATATACTAAAAACATATTATTGATAGGGTTTGGCCAATTGGCCTATATATGAAAACCTAATATTGAAAAAGCATAAAAATCTATTGGGAGAAAATCTCCCCCTAAACAAGACTCTTTAAAAGACTACATTGTGGATGTTATTGTGTTATGGTATGAGAAGAGGGGTCTTCTATTTATAGAGTTTCAAAACCTTTCCTACAATAAAGAGGTTAGCCAAATATGGACGAGTTTTATATTTTCCTTTTAGGAAAAGTAAAAGTAATTATGGTATTACTTTTATTTTCCTTCAATAGAAAATTAATACTCAAATTTGGTAAGAAAATCAGGGCAAAAACCCTAACAGTACGTAGTTATAAAAGATCATTTCCACGTTTCAAATGGTAAATTATGGGAGAATTAGTTTTTCTTAAAAAAATTGTGTCCTTTTTACGAGAAATCTTCATTTTTACACGTAAGAAAGTTTTAGTTGTGAGCGATAATTGTGAGCGAAATTCTAAGTAATATGTGTATGAATTTTGTATAAATTATTCTTAAAATATTGAAAGCTCAATATATGTATGAAATACTTTGAAAATTATTTTAAAAAATATCGAAACGTTTTTTATGTGTATAGATAATGATGTGATTAACGTTTATGTGCATGTAGTGATTATATAAATGGTAGTGGTTAATTTTTTTTTAGTTGTAATATTATATTTTTAGTGAGAAAAATCTGTCAAATATTTTTCGGACATATTATGTGACCTGTGATATTTGGTAAGACAAACACAATGATATTAATAACTCAAATGGTCACTCAACTATGAATTTTTATCTCAGAAAGTCACTTAACTTTGATTTTTACTCAAAAAGTCACTCAACTATCATATTTTTACTCAGAAAATCACTTAACCTATTTAATTGTTTTTTTCAATAAAATTTATTTATGTGGAATTTCTATTTAAAAACAAAATTCTGAAAAATAAAAAGTATCCCTTTAATGACCATTTTATCCTTATATTTTTCTCATTTTTCTTCTCCATCCAACTTTCCGAAAAATGAAAATAAGTTAAAATTATTTTCTCCATTGACAAACTAAAAGTATAACAAAGGGTATTTGCATATCAATTTTGAAACTTTGGGGGTATATATGACCCAAAAGTATGACAGTAAAGATATTGACAATCTAAAAATATAACGAAGGGTATTTCCATACCATTTTTGAAATTTCGGGAATATATTTGATCTTTTCTCATTAAAGTTACCGTCGAACTTATACTTCACTTGAAAAAAAAGTTGGATCTTTCACGTAAATTACATCTTCACGCTAATATTTCACTTAAATTTTAAATATCGAAAAATATTGTTCAATCAAATATTACGATTGAGTACTATTTTTTCGCCCTATAAATCTTGGGACTGTAAACCTAGCTATATTGTTAGAAACTATGAATAGTGGTCCTTTCTAAAATTAGGAAGAGCTAAAATCTAGTCCCGTTGGTTAAGTCTAACTTGAATCAATTACTTGTTTAACTTATTTGACAAATCTTTTATCAAGATAGATTATTAATTCAAGCAAATGTGCTGTTCCTGTCTTGGATTTTAATGTACTGAAATATGCAAAATTATAATGTCTTTCATATTACATGTTGAATTATTTGACGTTTTCAGAAAAAGAAAAAGTCATTATAAGGAAGAAAGTGAGAAGAAGAGAAATTAGAAAGAGGAGGGAGGGAGAGATATTAATTTAGGGGAACAAGGATAAAAAGGTCATTAAAGGAATATTTTTTATTTTTAAATAGAAATTCCAAATAAACAAATTTTATTTTAAAAAATAATTAAATAGGTTGAGTGACTTTCTGAGTAAAAATGTAATAGTTGAGTGACTTTTGGAGTAAAAACCCAAGTTGAGTGACTTTCTGTGATAAAAGTTCATAGTTGAGTGATCATTTGAGTTATTGACTCTTCAAAATAATCAATGTGAACTATGGTGGAATGATTGAGGTTTCGTCACTTTTAATCAGAGATCTCGGTTCGAGCTTTTGGATTGAAGAAATTCTATTGGAAAAGTTGCCCTCGAAATAGTCCTGCAACATCCGATCCGGATTTTGTCGGGCTCTAATACAAATACCAAGTTGCCTCCGAATTGAGCCGTGCAACCCCTGATTCGAATTTAATTGGGCTTAAATACAAATAGTGAACACCGAGATTTTTTTTATTTTTTTTTTAAAAAAATAGAACCTTTCAAAATAATTACTACAGTATTATTTTCAATAATTGATGTTCAATTTAGTACAGTATACTTTTATCTGCATGCATAATAATCAACCTGGAGGATGTGGAGCACTACTGTCATGTCATCAAGGGCGGACTTATGTGCAATTTTGTGGTGCTCCGATATCCTCGTTAAATTCGATAAAGATTAGATATAATTATATAAAAAATGTATAAAAATTGATATAAGATTTAGAAAAGCACTCTGAAAATGAAGAAGATGGCTGGGCGCTTTGATTTCCAGGTGGAATATTAATGCTTTGGGAGTCAATATATGTGTTCGAACCTCCCGAACACCCACAATTTTAAATTGTGGATCCGCCACTACATGTCGTTCTCAAATCTATGATAATTGATTCAAATTAAGGACAATTCTGGGACTTGTTAGGTAGCTAATAGTATCACTAGTTTAAAAAAAAAAAAGTGAAAACCAATCGACAGACTTCTCACTTTTAATTCGAAGGTTGTAAGTTTGAGTCACCAAGAAAGTAAAAGATGTGGGAGCTCCTAGAGAGGGGTTATAAAAAAAAAAAAACTGACAAAAATAAATCTAAAAACCAATAGATTTTTTTCCTTAATAGTGATCGAATACGGTCTATTTTTTAGCGTCAAAAATCGAAAATAAACGATTGACGTTAGTCGATTTTATCTAGAATAAAAAAAAGTTTCAATAGGCCAATTTTATTTAATAAACCGATCAATTTGTTCGATTATTTTCGTGAAAAAATGAGTTTAAAGAGTATAAATAAAAAATAAAAAAAAGTTTTAAGTAATTCACTCAACACCAATGATCTAGTGATAGAAAACTATTGACCTTAAGAAAGATGGGGGTTTATCTCCAAATAATGTATTTTATAATTGTGTAATGTAAAAACCGATGAAAATAGGCCTCTTAAGTGATGCAAAAGGTCTTCAAGGCAAAGAAGTTTATGTTGGATGTGGAAATAGTCTTTGATCAGGTGATTAGCATGGTTAAGTTCTCTATTAAAGATATGTACGTCAAGATGAGAGGGGAGTGTTGGAACTGGCAACTGACCGCTACCGGACCTGTCGGACCGGGTTTTACCATTACCGGGTCCGTTTCGGTTCTCTCCAAACCGAAACACGTACCGTTTCCGATACTACTGGTAACCGATATTTTTGACAGTTCCGAATCGGTCCGTTGGTAACCGGTGTGGAATCTGGTCGGACCGGACCGGTTCATCAGGTCCACTAGTTTATTTTTATTTTTTTTGTTTAAACAGTATAACTTATATTAAAGATTCTAAGAACAGTTTTTAAAAATAAAAATAACTTATAAAATTTTTCAAACTTTTTCAATATTTTTTTCAAACTTTTTTTCAATTTTTCAAACTTTGTCAAACTCTTTTTCAAACTTTTTTTCAATCTTTTTTTCAAACTTTTCCAAACTCTTTTTCAAACTTTTTTACAAACTTTTTCAAACTTTTTATTTAGATTAAATTTATAATTTTCACAAAATTTTAACTAATTAATTTATAAAATTAATTGCATTAAATAAAAGACAAATTTTAAAATAAAACTAAGGCGAATTGCCTATATATTTATTCAAATCTCGAACATTGTACATGTATTATAAATATTAGAAGAGAATTTAATCTATGCATTCACCTTCTAGGAAGGGTTCTGTTTGAATTAGATCTCTAATATCTATAATGTCCAAAATATTCTAGTTGTAATTTAGTTGTTTCGTCGGCGGACATATTTTTCGGAATCGGTCTTCGTCCTTGTTCATTCATTGCTCCCATTCGATCATCACTGTCTTCCTCAAATACTTCATCTATTTCATCTTCAATTTGGGGGGGAGAGGGGGGAGGGGGTTAATTTTGGGAGCCCAAAATTTCTTCGTTCGACATTAATCCAATCTCTAAATAAAACTGAAATCTCCAAACTATCCTTTGCTATTGAATATCGATGATCTCCGATAATAAATCTTCTCGAGCTAAAAGCTCGCTCTGAAGCAACTGAAGAGGCCTGACTTGTTAGCACATCTCGAACCACCTTTGAATTAAAGCCTTGGAAATTGTCTGACACGGGTCTTCTACTACGCTAAAAGTTGTTGTTGTCCATTCGCATCTCTAATATTATTTCAATCCTGAGAAAGATATGAATCAAAATCATTACTGCTAGAACATTGAAGACCAAGTTCTTCACCCATTTCATCATCCAAATCATCATATCTAGGCCTAGATGAAGAAGGTTCGGCCGACGGAATATTTTGTTCCATAACTTGATACATGTTATACAAGCTCCTAGCGTTAGGAACTATGTTAGTACAACAAGTTTCAACCAATGGCTCTTCATTAGGACCAATTTCTAAATTTTTATAAATTTTTTGAACCATTATCATTACACCAATTTCTTTATAAAATGGGTTGAATAAAGCAGGTCAAATAAATTTGCGGAATAGGAAAAAAATATTTTTTAAATTTTTCTATCATAGCTAAAATAGACTATTTGAACAAAGTAATTTTTTAATATTCAGCAAGTACTTTAGAAACAATAGTAATATTTACTAAAACAGAAGAAATTATTGAAGTATATATAGCAGATACGGTATGTGTTGCTTGATAAAATTTTTTTAAAAATTTGCAAAGTTCTTTTAAAACAAAATATTTTAGCTACTTTTAAAAAAAAAAAAATCAAAAATTCGACAGTTAACCGAACCAGGGCTGGACCAAAACCGGGTCAACTGGTGCAAAAGGACATTCCGCACCGGGACCGGATATGGGAACGCTGAGTCCCGGTCTTTAACGGATCTAACGGTACCTGGCCGGACCGTTATCGGGTCCATTACCGAAATCGGAACGGAACTGGTCGGACGCGATCCGTTGACAGACTTAGTTGGAACACTACAACGATAAAGGCTTTTAATAAAAATAAATATACACTATAACAAAGAGTGTTAAAGCTTTTACCGCATAAGTTAATTGTCATTGTAATTGTCACTAATTAATAATAATCGTCTCTAAAAAACCTAATTTAACGATAATTATTAAACTATTGCCGTTAAATATTTTTTGGGTGCACTAGCGGAAATATCACGGAAGAGGTTGATGTGTAACAATCAAGGGGCTCCTAAATGTAAGTTCATATTATTTCTTACTCTTCATTAGATCTTGGATTATTGTCCCTTATGTGGTACTAGTAATGAAAGTGTGGATCACCTTTTCCTGAAATTAATGTGATTAATGTGAGTGGTCTACTAAGATATTGGACAAGTTGTTGGCATGGCAAGTGTTGAAATTGTTTAGGATTTAATATTTAGTTAATTAATGTTTAAATAGGATTTATAACCAGAATTATATAGGAATAGATTTTTCTAATTTACAGTGATACTAGGTTTTGCACTATTATAAGGGTGGTCTGGTGCATTAAAGCTCTCGGTATGCACGAGGTCAGCGGATGGATTGAATCACAAGGGTTTATTGTACGTAGTCTTATCTTGCATTTTTGTAAGAGGTTGTTTCCATGGTTTTTACCCGTAACCTCCTTGATCACATGACATGAACTTTACCAGTTACTCCAAGAGTCCCGTTCATATTTTGCACTATTATAAATAAGGATATTTTTACCTATTTTGACGTAGCAAAAAATAGTAGAGAAGTGAGAGGAATTATATAGAACATTCGAAAATTCATGAGATTCTGAATAAATTATTTTCCAACAACTCTACCATAGAGCTGCAATGTAGTGGGAAGAAGAGCATATATTCTCTCCGTTTTATTTTATTTGGTTTCTATTCAACAATAAATATTATTTTATTTGTCCATTTTAGCAAATCAAAATAATTTTATTACTTTTTTTTATACTACCCTTATATTAAATAACGACATAAAATAATAATAGTCAAATTAATTTAGAGTTCCAAAGCATATATCACTACTAGAATTAATTTGATTAAATACACTTCTAATTAAAGTTCCCTTCCTTTGATTATTCAAGAAACAGTATGTAGAGATCATATGAAGTCTAAATTAGCAGTGAGGTTGAATGGAAGCTTAGATGAACTAAATGGTCTGTATTTTCTAAAAAAAAAAAAATATTAAAATTAAAAAAGGGACCGATTACGATCGATTTTCGCCTTTTTTTTTTTGGGTAATATATTTTTATTTTCAATTTTAAAACTTATACACAAGTTTTTTTTATTATTCAAATGAAATGAAAAATAAAAGGATTTAGTGAAATGCAAATTATTAATTTACTCTGAATAAATCTCGAGCTCATTCAAATCTTGTATAAAATTCTATATTATTAAAACATTACTCTAAAATCTAAATACATCTTGGATTGTCCTTTTTATGGTACAAGTAATGAAAGTGTGGATCACCTTTTCTTTAACTATATGAGTGGTCTCCTAAGATTTGGAACAAGTTGTTGGCATAGTAAGACTGTCGTAGAACTACAATGCATTGGCAAGACTATCAGTCCAATTCGTCTGTTTGACACCCCTAGTTAAGAAACTCAATCAATTTTGCAAGTTTGAGACCAAATAAATCTAAAATATATTTCCTTATCTTCGTATAATAGATCTCTCTTTCGATGCTTTTGCAGCAAAGTTACCTACAAGTCTTTTTGAAGATTTCTTCTCTCTGAAAAATACATTACTGCTCAAAGAAGGTGACTCGTAATCCCTTTTCGAGTATTAAAATTCATGAAGAGAGTTGATCAAATAGTGGAGGAATCAAGAAATAAAGGAGATGATTATTACCAAGACTCAATAACAATTGCAACAAAGGGATGAGAGCTTGACGTTGTGGGAATCTTGTCCTTATATTGATCTTGCAAGTAACATATTTGGAAGGTATAATCCTAGTATTATGTGAGATCGTTGCACTTTGTGCATTGAATTTTTCTCATAATGAATTACAAGGTTATTAACTGCCATGCCTTGAAAAAAAAATTTGTAGTTAAATTATTAAACCTTTCTTTTAACCAGTTTTCGGGGAGATACTGTAATAACTTGCTTTTTTTTTTCTTTTTTTATGTCTCTTGGATTCTTAAATCTAGGTTTATATTTCCTAAACTATCGATCTCTTCTAAACTATTTTTAAGATTTATTTGTTATATTGTTATGTAATTGAGTCAATGATAAAAGTGTTATACGATCATGAATAATATATGCTTAAATCAATCATGATGGACTTTGTATGTGCCTTTTTATTTTATGACTTTATTACTTTATTTGTATTCGATATAGTTAATACGAGTATAAAAAATGTAAAGGTTAGTCTTAATAAAAGTTTAACATGAACTCTTTCGTAAAACTAATACTATAGGTGATATATATAGAGATATAGCAACTAAAAATGGGAAGGATCTCTTAATATTGGAACAGAGGAAGTATGCACTAACAATAACCATAAAGATGATATTTTCTCATAATTAATTTGTTTTATTGGACTCCCGCTCATAGCGTGAGTTTTAGTACAACCTTAAATAACAAAAGATTACACTCTATCACGAAAAAAAACAAGATTTTGAACTACCCCTAGATTGTAATCTTGTGAGGAAGTTCTTCCTTATTCTGAATATACTCAATTCTTGACATTCATTCCGCTCTATGATGTTGCCTTGGTTACTGACTTGAAAGTCACCTTTGAACCAAGTAGAAACTTTTCAAATTCAATTTCAAAAGTATCATAACGCAGGAAAAACTCCACCACCATTAGCCTTCCCAATAGCACTATCAGATCTTTGCCAGGACATTGTTTATCATTCACAGTTGGATCATCTGTCTCGTCACCATTTGACCAGTATACATACTTGAGCAATTTTTCTCCATCTCCCACAAATCTATCTGGATTAAACTCATCTGGATTGTTAAAAACTCTGGGGTCCTTTGTGGCTAATGGTTGATACCCAAAAATCAATTCATCTTTCTTGATCAAGAATGATGAATCATGGTTATTGATGATTATATTTTTTCTTGCCTTTGCACATTGGAATGCAACTGGAGGGTCCATTCTTAATGTCTCATACACCACGGACTTAACAAGAGACATCTTCTCTAGTGCTGAAACAGTGATCCCTCCTGCTTCTTTAATGATAGTCCTGATTTCTTTGACAAGCCGACTGTGTAAGCTTGGTCCTGTTATTCCAATCCACTTGATCAACGATGGGTAGAAAACCTTCAAGCCGCCATATGAATTGAAACCTGCAAGGAAAACAAAGTTATGGCATGCTTCGTCTCTCTTCAATCCAAGCTTCTCTGCTTCATCTAAAATAGGACCCATGGAGTTGTAGAAAGCACTATATAGTTTCTGATGATCGCGTTTTACAAGAAAGTATGGCAAAGGGAAAGTGTGCAGAACCAAATCTTCAAGGAAGTTTGGTACAAATTTGAGGCCCAATGAAGTTATTGGAGCTAGCTGAAAGAACACCCACTTGTCTACAGATTTTGGTCCATTAGTGCCTAGACTTGTATCAGTTGGACTTTTTCCCTCACAAAACAACCGAAAGATGTATTCAAATGACATGTTATCACTAAGGGGGTTGAAGTTTGATGTTCCTTTCTCGAACAATTCTTTTTCAAGGCTAGTAAACATCCCAGAGACTGAGCTAGTAAAGATGGGGATGACTTTGTCATGCAACCTCGCTAATGTGGACAAGATAAGTCCTTTCAATGTGGAGTGTTTGGAATCAGTAGTGTCCAGAAAAGCACAAACCTTATAACCACCATTGAAAGCAGGTGAGGACATGTAAGTGCCTTCAAAACGGCTTTCCTTATCAACTTGAGAGTTGTCAAAAAGGATGCGAAAACTAACAGCATCCACAAGAACAACGACTTTGGAGTTAGGAGCATTGAAAGGACCTGGAGGCACGTTGGTTCTAAAGACAGTAGATTCGTACTTCTTCATTCGAGACCTGAAGAATTCATCAGTACCTTGATTGTAATGGAAGTCATAGCGATCCTTCATTGCTCCAAGGAATGGAACACCATAACCACCTGGGATTTCTTTTAAAGGAAGCTTTGAAATTGAAGAGTCATTGGTAGCCATTATGAATCTTTGATCTTATGATATATTGGCTTTTGATGTGTGATATTATGCTCTTGTAGCAAGTGTATATATAGGATTTGGATTTTTTTGGTACAATCCCATAGTTGTTCACGTGAAAGAGATAAGTCGTGAAATTGTATTATTAGGGGTTGCATGTTTATTATTGTTTTGAGGAAATATCAAGTCATAGTTATGCGTAATTAATATTTAAAATAATTATTATTTGTAGCTAATGTTTAAATTAAATAGCTAAATGTACATTTCTTTTGTACTTGTATATTTCGAGACTCATATACAATTTCGGAGCTCATATACAAATCTTTAATTTGGGAGGGGGGAGTCTCTAATTTTGGGGCTCATATACTAATCTCTAAAGCGAATTTGTATTTGTATATACAATTTCTAATTTATATATTTAGCTACTAAACTGTAGTTACATTCTGTAATCTATAATTAAGAAAAGTTTTGCTATGAAATCTTATTTATTGTCTAAATTTTAGCTATTTCTGAAATTTTTTCTTATTTTAAACTAAATTATTGTGGGCCAAAAGCATTTTGACTCTTATACGACCTTCACTATACAGGAATGGATTTTGATTTTTACGAGGTGATATTGTAATGACCCATTTTGTCGTTACTAAATATTCATGATAAATTCATGAAAATTCTTATATCTCATTCCTCAATATTAACTTGAGCCCAAAATAGCCATCATTTTGTTCATTGTGTCTCCTAAAGCTTCCCGACAAAAATATTTGTCTTCCGATGTGTCTAGATAGACTTAAGCCCGATGAATTTAATTATTAATGAGTATTAATATTAATCCTTTAATTTATAAGTTCTTTAGGTATGAATTAAGGTCGTACAATATCCCTAGCACAAAGTTAAGTTGAAAACATTTTTAACTGATACAGTTTCGATATGGGTTTCTACTAGGGCCAACTTCAAACGATCATATCTCCTAGAATATAAGGAGTTAGGGGGTCCAATACCCACCAAATCAAAGATCTCTGAGTCTTCTTTCCAACGCAATAAACTGTTTGTCAATCCGAGTTTAGAATAAAAGGTTATGACCGTTTTACTGAACAC
This sequence comes from Capsicum rhomboideum, assembly GCA_031232105.1. Classification (NCBI taxonomy): domain Eukaryota; kingdom Viridiplantae; phylum Streptophyta; class Magnoliopsida; order Solanales; family Solanaceae; genus Capsicum; species Capsicum rhomboideum. The sequence goes on along the minus strand of CP124710.1, from coordinate 3,819,875 downwards.
TGTCCGGGCTGAAACGGGAATTTCGTTGTAGCGAAAATTTTGGTAGTATTTAAATCAGCTTTAGCCGATTTTCATGTAACACCCCGTACCTTCCCAACCCTACTTGATGACGTTGAATAATGTTTGCTTAGGGGTCGAGAGATATAAGTATGTATTTGGTAATGCTAATGATGAGGGAATTGAAATTTGGCCACATACATGCGATTAGACCTTCGTAGGAGGTGTTTTGTGATTTTGTGGAGCATTTGTGTCATAACCCGTACACATTCCAACCTCATTTGGTGACTTGGAGTCATGGTTACGTGATGATTAAGATCACTAAGTAAGTATTTTGTAGTGTTTTGATAAGGTATTGGACGATATGCAAGTGTTGGAAAAAGTGGTCGAAAAATTCAGCAAAGTACCAAGACTTGCGCCATTCCCTGTTTCAGGGGGTGTGGCGCAAGCCACTGATTCAGAGGGGGTGCAATTCTTGCGCCACTGCCTTGCTTTGCAGCAGTGGCGAAAGGCACAACATGTTGTGCCCTTCCGCGCTCGTTTCACAACGCAATGCTACATCGATTCGTATATGGTTTCTTTTGGTTCTTTGGAGTTATTTAAGCATTGTTAAGGTTTCAAATACATCAATACACTCCTACATACTCCTACATGATCAAATCATAAAACACAAGAATTTATCAAAAATGTTCAATGAAGCCATGGGCGACTAGAATTTCTATTTTTGCGATGGAGACGACGAATGAGAATCTCGTAAGTGAATATCATCGAGACATTATGAAATTAATTACACATGAGATATATGGTGGATTATACATTGGATTTATTAGGTTAAGTGGATATATGTTATTGGGCCCAATTTGAGGCCCAAAACAAAGCCAAAATGCTTAGGCCCAAGGGGAAAAATGATCCATTCTTCTACTTTGACCAAGCCAATATGGCATTTAATGCCAAAGTGTGGCTAAAGATGACCACAAGGCCTATATAAAGGTACCCAAATCAGATTTTTATTCAAGGAACCACACATGACATTTCTAGATTTTTTTCTACAAAAGGGCTTTTTCTCTCAACTCACAAACCCTAAGGCAACCATTTCTTGGAGACAAGATCATCACTTTGCAAGCTTGGGTAAGTGTTTATTATTGTGATTTAATATATTAAGTACATGGGAGAGTATGTAAATCATGTTGGTTATGCTTGGAGGTGTTGAATATGGTACTTTGTGTTTTTGTGAAAGATGTGCTATCTTGGTGGTTTGAACTTGAATTAGGACTTGTGCCTTTGATGAAAGAGCATGGTATGGACAAAATAAGAACATGTATGGTGTTATTTTTGGTATTAAACTTGTTCTTGTCTATAAGTGGAAATTGTGGGATTTTGGCCGATATGTGTTATGAGTTGTATTAAGGTAAAGTGATTGATTATTTGTGATGTGGTATGGATAAGAAAGTGTAAAGGAGAAGAGTTGTGGTGCAATGTATTGATTTTCATGTATTGGTCAATGTATGGAATATTGGGAGATTTTTGGAATAATAATTTTATCAATGATTTTGTCAAGGGGAAATGGCATGTTTAAGGACAAATATGTGACTCATTGATGTTATATGCATTTGAAGAGTAGTTGGTGGTTAATGTGAATTTCGTTATGCATTTGTGTTGTAGAGTGACACATAAAGAAGGAGCGGGACTATTGTATGCACCTCTAGGATTATATATTCATATTGCGAATCCAAGGTATGCAAGGTTACTTTGTCCGTATCTTTCTACGGCCACTAGTGTTCACATTGACATTTCTCTAGTTCTATTCCGAAATATACTAAGGTATCCCATATGCAATTATCTATGGTCATTGTCTTATATTTCCTACTCATTGATCCATTGTGAATATCACTTCTCATACTCATGGTTAATGTTCCGAAAGTTCAAAGAAGGCTATGTTCCAATATTCCAATAGTGCCTATACTTGTGTCTCTTGTTCATGGATTATTGTCCAATGGTTCCAATGGTATCATGGTGCTAGTAATGTTATATTTCTCATTGATATTTATTCATATGTCCTTCACTCATTGGTCAATGATTCAAAGTTTCCAACAATGTTGTGTTCCAAAGTTCCAAAGTGATGTTATGACTATCAAAGTATCAATCTCAAAGTAATGAACAAAGTAATGCAAATGTGGTCAATGATCAAGTACGGGTGGCAAGTCTAGGGGCGTAAGCCTAGCTCGACTCGATCCCGAGATTTGGATTTATGGGTGGCAAGTCTAGGGGCGTAAGCCTAGCTCGACTCGATCCCGAGGGTGGCAAGTCTAGGGGCATAAGCCTAGCTCGACTCGATCCCTATATGATGATATGAAAGACCCACTGATCAGTCGGGGCCCGGGTACATTGTGATGTAATGACATGTGAGCATTGAGATAAAGGAAGTAATGAAAATAATGAAAGCAATCCACATGGTTTCCAAAGAGTAACATGGTGACTTATTCACATTGATTATTCATATGTTTTGAGTTCATTGACATATTCTTGTATTGTACAGTTTCATCTGAGCCTTGCATACTCAGTACTTATTTCGTACTGACCCCTCTCGGGGAATTTACCTTACTTGCTGCAGGCGCAGGTCCCAGTAGGCCTCCTCAATAAACTACCAGTGTTAGCGGTTCTTTGGTGAGCTCCCGCTCATTCGGGGCTTCTCCGAGTCAAATTGTATATATGTTTTGCTATTGTACATGTTGTGCGGGGACTTGTCCCGACTTATGGTTCATTTTGGTAAATGCTCTTGTTAGAGGCTTTTGTAGACCGATGTGGGTGTAATAGTGTAAAAGACACATGTTGTCTTGACTGGATGGCCTCAACGGCCAAGTTTCATATGTATGCCTAAATATGTCCCTTGTTCTCCTTTATTCGTATGTCATAATATTATGCAATGGTGGTTATGAATATTATATGCATATGATTGAGCATAGGCAAAGGTTGGTTCTCTCGGGCCTTATCGGCTACGGGTGCCAATCATGTCTCGATGGGATTCGGGGCGTGACAAAAGTGGTATCATAGCAGGTCGTTCTAAGGGTGTCTACAAAGCCGTGTCTGAGTAGAGTCTTGCTTATGGATGTGTTGCGCGCCACATTGATAAGCAGGAGGCTACGGGACATTTAGGAGTTGTTTCTTTCCTTCACCTCTAGATCGTGCAATAGAGCCAAAGTTGTAGGTGGACACATATGTACGTATTGACATTGGTTTTCTTTTATATAGTCAAATGTTGAGTATCAGACAAGATAAGGGCAAAGGTGAGCAGGATGATATGCCTGCCGAAGTAGAAATGAGTAAATCACCACTTAACCAAGTTAGTCAAGGTGAAGCTGATATGGAAATCGTTATACGGGTCTCTCGTAGCCAAAAGATAGAGGAGTACCTGCAGAGCCATCTATAAATGTCACGGAACAGGATTTACGAAATATAGTGCATATGTTGCCTCAGATAGTTGTTGTACAATGTCACGGGCGAGATGGCCTGATGACGAGTAATGATGGTGCGGCTAGGGTAGCTAGTCGTCAAACACAATATTTTTAGAAATCATACCCTCCCACGTTCACCGGGTCGGATTTGAATGAAGACCCATAGGACATTATGAACTAAGTTAAAAAGGGTTCTAGATGTTATGCATATGACTGATCTACTGATGTATTTTCAGATAGTTGGGAGGAATGTAAAATGGCATTCTGTGACTAGTACCTCCCATGTGAGGTCAGAAAAGCTTATGTGGACCAATTGTTAAGAAAAATTTTTTTTTGTCAAAGGGCTATAAGTGTCAGGAAGTACAGTTTTTAGTGTCATAATTTGACTAGATATGCTCCAAACGTGATAACTGTTATGACCGATAGAGTGCATCAGTATAGAGACAGATGGATTGTACAATGGATATAGGCATTTTGCACACAATAATAAAAGAACAGAGGCAACAGAAAAGGACACAACTATTTGAAGAAGGGTCGCCAAAGAGAGAGGGCTAGACCTATGGGACAGTTTACGGCGTCCCAGGGAGAAGTTAGGTCTCGAGTGTTTAGCAGACCGCCTAGATCACCATTCCCTTAGTCGATAGTAAATGTTTTACCTCGATTCTAAGGGTTTAGAGACAATCGAATTGGTACAGAAGTGAGATTCAGGATTCATTAAGGACAAGCACGTAGAAAGTATGAACCAACGGAAGTCTCTTTGTCAGCCGTGTTAGTGCTGCGGACGTTATCATCTAGGTGAAATATTGGTTGAGGTCAAATGTTGGTATTGGTGTGATATGTCGGGCCATAAAAATTAGGCTTATCCTGATGAAGCTGCAGGTACCGTATATGTATTGATTAACCCATATTTGACAATTGCATATGTTATTTCATTAAGGGTTGAAAATTCAAACGAGCACCAGAATTACTAGATATGTCATATGAGGTCTATACATTAGTCGGAGAACCTATTGTAAATAAAAGAGTATATCATAAGTGCATAGTCATTAATTGTGGTCATGAGATACTGGTTGATTTTATTGAGTTATAAAGGGGTTATGGCATAGTAGATGGCCGAACTAAGAAGTTCTATTGTCATTATCCCCAAAGGAATATTTTGAATGGACAGGAAAATGTATTCCCCATCTCACGACAAAGAAAAGGATACTCTAAGGGATACATATGCCACTTAGTAAGAGTGAACGATATTAATGCGAAGCCCCCACCTCTTTAATCAGTCCGGGTGGTAAATGAATTCCCAGATGTATGATTTGGTATGAATGTGACGTCAGGTACTCGAACTATTTTTATTTTCATCATATAGCATGGCCTCTTCATATAGCATGGCCTGGTTGAGTTACGAGAATGACAGGAGAAAGTAAAAGACGTGTTGAATAAGGGATTCATAAGGCCTAGTACTGCCCCTTGGGGTGCATCAGTGTCACTAGTAGAAAAAAAAAGATAAATGGCCTATTGAGAATGTGTGTTTACTATTGGCAACTGGATAAGAATAGTTTCCCTCCAGAGTTGACGATTTGTTTGATCAGTTACGGGATAAATGGTAATGAATGTTGATGAAATAAAAAGGAAAATATATATGAACGATGATGATATACCCAAGGCAGCATTACAAACATGGTATGCTTATAAGTCTTAGTATGTCAATTGGGCTAGCGAATGCACCTGTAGTTTTATAGATTAATGAACAGGGCGTTCAGGACACTTGTAAATGTGTGTGTGACCATATTCGGTGATGGTATTCAAAAAAATCACAAGAGGACCATGCATTGTATAGGATGAAGAGATGAAAGTTGTTACACAAAAGATAGAAAGGGTGAACAATTGGCTAAGGCCTACGATGCTTACAGAGATCCATCGATTTCTTGGGTTGATTGATCATTATATGAGAATTGTGGAAGGATCTCCTTCTATACCTACACCCTTAACAAAGCCTATACACAAGGCAATCAAGTTCCAGTATGATGCATGTGAGAAAAGCTTTCAAGAGTTGAAAGATAAAGTAACTTCCACATCCGTTGTAAGTGCCTTCTGAAGGCATAAGAATGTTATGCAATGTATGGTAATGCTTTCGGGGTTGGCCTCGAATGTATATTGATGTAGCATGATAAGGTAATAGCATATGCGTCACGACAGTTACGGCCACATGAGAATATAAATTATTACGAAACACATGACCCTGAAGTAGCAGCAGTGATATTTGCTTTAACGTTATGGTGTAACTATTTGTAAGGGATTCATGCTGATATATATATTCTGGATGTGAGACAATGTAATAGATTGTTAAGCCAAAAGACTTACTCTGAGGTAGCGAAGGTGGCTTGAAATCGTAAAAGGTGAGGACATTGGTATCCTATATCATTTGGAAAAAGCAAATGGGGTCGTTGATACATTAAGATGCAAGGTAGTAGGAAGTATGAATGGACAGCTCACAGAAAAGAAAGATATAGTCAGGAAATCTATATTAATGAGGAAATATGGGGTTTTGTTTCTTGAAACTCCAGATGAAAGAATTATAGTGTCAAATGTGGTAGGATTTTCATTGATATTGGAGATAAAGGAAAAAGCAATAGGTAAATGTCATTTTTAGTTCACTTGGAAAAAAAAATATGTGTACAGCAAAGTCGACGAGAGTATTTGAACAAATACAAGGGGGGAGTACTTTAACACCAATGCAGATTGTGTGTACTGGGTATAAACGAGTTAAGAAAATGAATTACGACAGAGGAACATCGTTCACAGTATTTCATTTACTCGGAAGCACCCACAATGTACCATGGTGTAGCAGAGAGGTCTGGGGAAGGATACTTGAGAAGCACATTGGAGAACTTGTAGCTCAAGGTCCACGCGGTCACTAATTGACAATATAGCATCAGAAGTCTGTATGGTTTATGCTATATTATCCTTCCAGTTTGGAAGTGGAACATGAATAATATGGATTTCATCACAGGGTTGTCTCATACACTGCGAAGGTTGATTCCATATCAGTGATAGTTAATAGACTTACCGAGTCAGTGTATTTCCTACCAGTTAAGACCACCGATACAGCTGAACATTATGTAACGTTGTATGTTACGGAGATAGTACGATTACATAGGATTCTACTCACTACTATATCAAAGGGGAGAGCTTACTTTATTGCATAGTGTTGAAAGTCCTTTCAGTAAAGCATGGGTACACAGGTAGATGTAAGTACGGCTTGTCATCCTCAGATGGATGGACAAACAGAACACATTATACGAACATTTGCAGATATGTCACGAGTTTGTACATTGGACTTTACAGGTAGTTGGGATGAACATCTATGGTTTATTGAAATTGCTTACAATAAAAAAAAAATATATATATATATAGATCATCAATTGGATGGATTACAGCTGACGCAATTTGCTTCGCTCGGGTCAGATTTTTTTTCATCAAGCTATAGAGAAAGTGAAGGTGATATAACAGCAGCTACAAATGGCCCTAAGTTAATAGAAATTATATGCCGACATTAGGAGAAGGGAATTAAAGTGTGCCATAGGTGATTAGGTATTGTTGACAGTGTGACCAATGAAAAGGAAAGAATAATGAGAATCGAAAAGAAAGGGAAATTGTCCAAAGATTTGGGCAAATTCCGTGTCTATTAGCACTAGTCCAGGAACTTTTCACAGTTCATTCAGTATCTTATATGCGATGCTTTGTAAGTGTATAGGCGATTATCTTATATCGTTGCCAGTGGAAATGTACAAATTACAGGGGATTTCACATGTGAAAAAGGTACTTATTGTTACTTATTGTTATGATAAATCGATAAGTGAAAGAATTAAGAGATGCGGGAGTAATTTTCGTAAAGGCCATATTGGAAAAGTTAGCACGTAAAAGGAGTCACAAGGGAGACCAATGAAATAATGAACTGTAAAGTATTTATCATTGTTATGCACGGAAGAAAAAGATCAAGATACGGAAGTGGAGTCATAATAAGTAAGTCTTTCCAAGTGATATATGTGTACATGATGATATGAAGAATTCACTTTGACGTAAGTTGTTACATTGAGACAATGTTACTAACATTCGAGGATGAATGTTTCTAAGGGGGGAAGAATGTAACACCCCGTACCTTCCCAACCCTACTTGATGACGTTGAATAATGTTTGCTTAGGGGTCGAGAGATATAAGTATGTATTTGGTAATGCTAATGATGAGGGAATTGAAATTTGGCCACATACATGCGATTAGACCTTCGTAGGAGGTGTTTTGTGATTTTGTGGAGCATTTGTGTCATAACCCGTACACATTCCAACCTCATTTGGTGACTTGGAGTCATGGTTACGTGATGATTAAGATCACTAAGTAAGTATTTTGTAGTGTTTTGATAAGGTATTGGACGATATGCAAGTGTTGGAAAAAGTGGTCGAAAAATTCAGCAAAGTACCAAGACTTGCGCCATTCCCTGTTTCAGGGGGTGTGGCGCAAGCCACTGATTCAGAGGGGGTGCAATTCTTGCGCCACTGCCTTGCTTTGCAGCAGTGGCGAAAGGCACAACATGTTGTGCCCTTCCGCGCTCGTTTCACAACGCAATGCTACATCGATTCGTATATGGTTTCTTTTGGTTCTTTGGAGTTATTTAAGCATTGTTAAGGTTTCAAATACATCAATACACTCCTACATACTCCTACATGATCAAATCATAAAACACAAGAATTTATCAAAAATGTTCAATGAAGCCATGGGCGACTAGAATTTCTATTTTTGCGATGGAGACGACGAATGAGAATCTCGTAAGTGAATATCATCGAGACATTATGAAATTAATTACACATGAGATATATGGTGGATTATACATTGGATTTATTAGGTTAAGTGGATATATGTTATTGGGCCCAATTTGAGGCCCAAAACAAAGCCAAAATGCTTAGGCCCAAGGGGAAAAATGATCCATTCTTCTACTTTGACCAAGCCAATATGGCATTTAATGCCAAAGTGTGGCTAAAGATGACCACAAGGCCTATATAAAGGTACCCAAATCAGATTTTTATTCAAGGAACCACACATGACATTTCTAGATTTTTTTCTACAAAAGGGCTTTTTCTCTCAACTCACAAACCCTAAGGCAACCATTTCTTGGAGACAAGATCATCACTTTGCAAGCTTGGGTAAGTGTTTATTATTGTGATTTAATATATTAAGTACATGGGAGAGTATGTAAATCATGTTGGTTATGCTTGGAGGTGTTGAATATGGTACTTTGTGTTTTTGTGAAAGATGTGCTATCTTGGTGGTTTGAACTTGAATTAGGACTTGTGCCTTTGATGAAAGAGCATGGTATGGACAAAATAAGAACATGTATGGTGTTATTTTTGGTATTAAACTTGTTCTTGTCTATAAGTGGAAATTGTGGGATTTTGGCCGATATGTGTTATGAGTTGTATTAAGGTAAAGTGATTGATTATTTGTGATGTGGTATGGATAAGAAAGTGTAAAGGAGAAGAGTTGTGGTGCAATGTATTGATTTTCATGTATTGGTCAATGTATGGAATATTGGGAGATTTTTGGAATAATAATTTTATCAATGATTTTGTCAAGGGAAAATGGCATGTTTAAGGACAAATATGTGACTCATTGATGTTATATGCATTTGAAGAGTAGTTGGTGGTTAATGTGAATTTCGTTATGCATTTGTGTTGTAGAGTGACACATAAAGAAGGAGCGGGACTATTGTATGCACCTCTAGGATTATATATTCATATTGCGAATCCAAGGTATGCAAGGTTACTTTGTCCGTATCTTTCTACGGCCACTAGTGTTCACATTGACATTTCTCTAGTTCTATTCCGAAATATACTAAGGTATCCCATATGCAATTATCTATGGTCATTGTCTTATATTTCCTACTCATTGATCCATTGTGAATATCACTTCTCATATTCATGGTTAATGTTCCGAAAGTTCAAAGAAGGCTATGTTCCAATATTCCAATAGTGCCTATACTTGTGTCTCTTGTTCATGGATTATTGTCCAATGGTTCCAATGGTATCATGGTGCTAGTAATGTTATATTTCTCATTGATATTTATTCATATGTCCTTCACTCATTGGTCAATGATTCAAAGTTTCCAACAATGTTGTGTTCCAAAGTTCCAAAGTGATGTTATGACTATCAAAGTATCAATCTCAAAGTAATGAACAAAGTAATGCAAATGTGGTCAATGATCAAGTACGGGTGGCAAGTCTAGGGGCATAAGCCTAGCTCGACTCGATCCCTATATGATGATATGAAAGACCCACTGATCAGTCGGGGCCCGGGTACATTGTGATGTAATGACATGTGAGCATTGAGATAAAGGAAGTAATGAAAATAATGAAAGCAATCCACATGGTTTCCAAAGAGTAACATGGTGACTTATTCACATTGATTATTCATATGTTTTGAGTTCATTGACATATTCTTGTATTGTACAGTTTCATCTGAGCCTTGCATACTCAGTACTTATTTCGTACTGACCCCTCTCGGGGAATTTACCTTACTTGCTGCAGGCGCAGGTCCCAGTAGGCCTCCTCAATAAACTACCAGTGTTAGCGGTTCTTTGGTGAGCTCCCGCTCATTCGGGGCTTCTCCGAGTCAAATTGTATATATGTTTTGCTATTGTACATGTTGTGCGGGGACTTGTCCCGACTTATGGTTCATTTTGGTAAATGCTCTTGTTAGAGGCTTTTGTAGACCGATGTGGGTGTAATAGTGTAAAAGACACATGTTGTCTTGACTGGATGGCCTCAACGGCCAAGTTTCATATGTATGCCTAAATATGTCCCTTGTTCTCCTTTATTCGTATGTCATAATATTATGCAATGGTGGTTATGAATATTATATGCATATGATTGAGCATAGGCAAAGGTTGGTTCTCTCGGGCCTTATCGGCTACGGGTGCCAATCATGTCTCAATGGGATTCGGGGCGTGATATTTCAGGTCCAAAACCCCAAAACTTCATTCCCCAACCCTAGAGAGGTGATTTTACAAGGTTTAGGGTGAAAGTCCTTTGTGGAGGTAAGTTTTTCCATCATCTTCTTCGTCTTTTAATCCTTTAACATCCTAGAATTATTAGAAAGACCTTCAATGGTGAAATTTTGGTTTAGAACCTTTAATGGTGGATTTTTGGGAAAAACTTATGGGTGTTCTTAATATCATCTAGAACTAATTCTAGATTATAAATTATTGATTTCTAGCATGAACTTGGTAAACTAGATTATGTATTTTATTGGTTGGAACTCTTGAATTCCATAAAGATGAGACCTTTAGCATAAAAACTCCATTAATGGAGATGGGTTAATCTTGAAAGAACTAGTTAATAGTTAATTGACCTTGGAGAGTGATATAGACCTTGAATTAGGGTAGAATTAGTAGGTTTTGAATTCCCAAAGATATTTATTTAAAGAGTAATTGATTAATTACTCTTATGATTGTTTGATATTTAGATGATTGATCATTCCGAAGCATGAAGAAAGGGAATGAGCATCCTTGACATGACTTGTTGATTCAAAAAGCTTGGCGTCCAGGTAGGGTAGGTTAATGAGTAGAAGACTGTGTTATTTCATATTTTCATAATTTATAATTGATGGGAGAAAGCATGTCTAGGCCTGCAGATATGGAGTTGAGGTGGATAAAGACATAAGAACTTTACTTTAATCCCGAAAACTATGTTATTGATTGATTATGTGATATTTATGATATTATGTGTTATGTGTCCGAAAGGAGATTGTTGTGAATGAAGTATGTGGACATGATGTTTCTTAGTTGTTCTAGTGATGAACCTAATTGAGTTATAAAGATATAAGTTGCATATTGTGCCATGATAATGGTGAGGCCTAAGGGATAGATGACTTGAATCATTGTGTGCTTTGTATTATGCGGAGAGAGGTAGAGAATAATGATAAGATTGAATGTGCTAGTTATGGGTGGTGATGTTAGAACCCAAGTTGTGGTATTTGAGTAGGTTATGGTTTAATTGGAGTTTAGACTCAATTTAATTGTGTGTATGCTCCTAAATTGAATGCTTGTTGATTGGTCTTCGGACATACTTAAATTGATGATATTTGGATTGTTGATACTTGCATGAATAATTATAAAAAATCGAACTTGATCGAATTACCTTATGATTATAAGTGTACTTGTAAATTTAGTACGCCGTGTTGTATCCTGAGAGATAGTATGAAGTTGATAAAATATACATAATATGATTATGGAGGATCGGGTACCACGCCGGTACGGATATGAATGTTGATATTACTTATTTATGGAGGATCGGGTACCACACCGGTACAGTACATGGATTTAGATTGTCCCCTGCAGGTCATGACTAGTTGGGCAGAAATAAGTCCCTTAGCATGTGTGTACAAACTATTGTTGATAAATGAAAAATCTTGATTCATAATGATAATATGATTGAAAAGAATGCCTTGAGTAAAGAAGGCTTGTGATATACCTTCATACAGGTTGAAAAGTGAATGATGAATATTTATTAAGAACAGAAAAGTGGAAAGATTGTAAGTAGCAATGTGGCCGACGTTAAATTTCGGTATTGCTATAAGACGTGATTGGATCGGGTGCCACGAGCCGGCATGATAATATTAATAATAAAGGAATTGATAATGAAGTGATCTAAAGTGATGAATCCAATGAATAATCTCATAGAAAAGATCCCAAAGTTTCAATAATTGAATTAATCCTTCTCCAAGAGTATCTATAAGGTTTGCTAATGAAACTTGAGTTCTCTTGTGTGTTTTACTGAGATGTGAGTTGATTTGTATTTCCTATTTGATCGTATCCTTGAGATTGATTCTGTGACATGTACTTGAAAAAGTGAAACTCTGTGCTTACTTGTTATAGGTTGGTCGACTTACTTTATTTATACTTGGTGTAATCTTGGCTTATCCGATTGGCTAGTTATTATTCTTTAATATTATAAGAGAGTGTTTGGTTGTTAGCCCTAGAGTTTAGTGTGAGTTGTCTATGATTACTAGGTTGATCCTATAGATGTGGGTAATGGAAGCGGCAATGCGAATAAAGGGGTGATAGTAATGGTTTAGTGTTGGATTGTGGTGGATGGTATGAATTAATGAGGTTAGACTATGCTAGTGGTGAATATAATCTCGTTAATAGAGTTGGATAATTGTAAATTATATAGGCAAAGTGTTATAATGATATTACAACCTTAGTTGAATTATACTCTATTTAAAATGTCATGATTTCTTTTCTTTGATTCTACTTTATGATTATGTGAACTAACACTGATCGGCCGATGATGCCTACCAGTACGTGTGTTTGTACTGACCCTACTCTTCTACATTCCTTCTTGGGGTGTAGACTGGATGCATGTTAGTTTGCAGTTACTAGATGGATGGCGATATTCAGCACTAACTTCTGCACTTCCTTCCTAGCAGATGTTGGAGTCTTTGTGTTATTTATTTTATTGTTAGTCTATTCTATAATAGGTAGCTCTTGTACATGTCTGACCAGGCCTTAGGGTAGTGAGGGACAGTTGTAAGAAGTTTTTGAAAAGTTTATTTATTGGTATTTAATTTACTTTGTTATATTTAATTCAGTATTCTCTTAAAAACAGAAGTCTTCCGCATATTTTTGGTTGGGTAATAAGGGTTCTCCTAGCTACTTAGGATAGCGTAGGTGCCCGCACGGTCCGTTAGTTTGGGTCGTGACAGATATTGTGCTCGAATTATGTGACCAAAAAATTTTCTCAATAAGGATAATGCCAATGTGTAGTTTCAACGTCCTAGTATTTTTTACAGTTTAGCCTTAAAAAAATTCAAAGTTACAACAACAACATATCTAGTGTAATCACACAAAGTAGATTTTGGGTAAGATAAAATATACGTGTCACGCCCCTGTCCATGCAGTCCCTTAATTATAAATGTGGCGCGCAACACATTAATAAGTAAGGTCCTACTAGACACGGCTTCATAGACTCCCTGGGACAACTGAACCTAGGCTCTGATACCAAGTTTGTCACGTCCCAAACTGGTAGGGACGGACAAGTACCGTGTACACTTACTTTACAAGCACTCTATGACATATACGAGATTATGAGATAACATCGTGCAGGATATCTAAGATGAGTTTTTCTGAGGTGTTACAATACGTCCCTTATTTTGGAGATAGATAGACTGTTTCCGATAGACTCTAGGCTCAAGAAAAAAAAATAGTCCAAAACAATATAGAAACGAAATAGCAGAAATAATAATGAAGAAGTAATGACAGAATACTATACACAACCTGACGTACAAATCCTCTTGAACAGTATAGTCATAACAATTAACAAGATAATACGATAATTGAAGTACAAAACAGACAACAGATAATAATTAAGAATAAGAAACTAAGAGTAATGCTATAACTACGTATAAGGATAAGCGAGATATTAATAACAAATTTAATAAGTTAACAAATGTATTTTAGTTTTATTACATTAAATGATAAAATAATTTGATCAAGAAAATATTTGTGAAAGATTGAAGATTGCATTGAGACATACTTGATGATAATTGATACGCTTATAGAGGTTTTTAACATAATAAATGTAATGGAAATAGCACCTAATGTTTTTCATCGTGTATTAGTGATATAATAATGTCATTCTTGATGCCCCAACTCATTTTTGGACCTGTTAAGTAGAGAAAAAAATTGTTTTCATAAAAAAAAATTGCTACATTAAATGAAAAAATATAGTTTGATCAAGAAAAATGTTGATGAAAGATTGAAGTGTGAAAAGTAAATTTTGACACACAATATTATGTGACATGTGAATACTTGGTAAGACGAGCACAACTTCTTCTTTTTTTTTCCAAAAATAATTACTATGTAGTAGTATTATTTTCAATAAATTGCTGTTTCATTCAGTACACATTGTATCTGCATGCATGCATAATAATCAACGTGGAGGACATGGAGCACTATTGTCAGGTCATTCTCAAAGCTATGATAATTGACTCAAAAAGACAATTCTAGCTTTTTATGTAGCCAATAGTATCACTATTGAAAAAAAAAAATGGTCCGACAAAAATCGATATGTAAAATTGACATTGCCTCTATACCTCACCTCTGAGGTAAAGGCATAAAGATGCGTATAATTTATTTTCTTCAAATTTTATTTTACGAGATTATATTAAGTTTGTTGTTGTTGTCGGCAGCAGCGGCGATTGTTTTTTTTAAAAAAAAAAAAAAAATTAATATCAATCAAGCATGGTCGAATTTTTAGACCTAAAAAAATACATAAAGGACAGTGTAATTGACCTGGATTGTTAACTAATATCACGAAATTACTTTTACGAAAATCAATCAAAGTCAGTCGATTTTATTTAAAATTGAAAAAATATTTCAATTAGTTGATATTTTGAAATTTCTTTTTTTGAAGAAACTGATCCACTTGAAATCACATTGAAAAGATAAATTACATTAGACAAATCCTATACAATAAACTTAAATCGAAAAAATACTTCAAACTTATGATCTCTTGATATTTAGATAATTACCTGCTTCAACTTGATCATTATTATAGATATTTTTATTATTTTATCCTAAGGAAACATCATATATTCCCGAGTTTACAAACAGCCAAATGAAATTTTATCATTGGGATATGCAATGTCAATCATTGTTACTCTTTTTTCTGTTTTTGATTTAAATGATCTTATCTAATATTATTGGGATATGCAATTGTCAGATGGAGCCAAATTCCTCGTGTATTTTCCTGTAAAAATGTTGGTAAAAGAAAATGGCAGACTGATTGATCAATTAATTTGTTGTTTTTTGCGGAAAAAGATTTTTTTAAAAAAAGTCTATAAACTATGTGAAATTAATAAAAATGCTCTTCGTTAATAGTTTAATCTAAAAATGTCCTTGACATTAATATTTTAGTCCAAAAATACTCATACCGTCAATTTTTTTTTTATCCAAAATGCCCTAGTGTTACTTTTGGATCAAAAATATCCTTTTTTCTACTAAATAGTTTTTTTTTCTTTTTAAAAAAATGAGTAATGTGTATAAATTCTTAAACAAATGCTATTTGTGTTAAATTTTAATCGTCTCATCCAACTATTGTCTTTCTAATTTAAGTGTTACAATAATTATAGTTGATGGTGGTATTTTTTTTTTTTTGGTTTCCCACCCGGTGTTAGGTACCCACATTGGAGCCCGATTAAATTCGGATTCGCGTTGGAAAGTCCCACATTGGGGGTAAAGCACTCCCTAACAAAGTCGACTCCGTACCCAAAGGGACTTGAACCCGAGACCTCTGGTTAAGGATGAAAGAGTACTTACCACTCCACCACAACACCTTATTGGTGGTAATTAGTTGTGATGGGTGTGGTTGATTTGGTGCTTGTGCAGTAAAAGTTAGTGGTAATTAAAAGTGTGTGCTTGTGGTGAGGAGTGATGAAGGTGCAAGAGGCCTGGGGTGAATTTGTCACGCCTCGAGTTCCAACGGGGCGGACTTGGCACCCGAAGCCGTTAAGGCCCGAGAGAACCACTCATTCACCTGCATAAACATCATTATACCTCATGCAACTACGCGGAAGTCATGGACACCTGTGCTATATATGAAACTTGGCCGTTTGGGCCAACAAGTCAAAATGGACATACATCTAGTGCAGTCATCTTCCCACGTATGTCTACAAAGCCATACGTCTACAAAGCCTCTAATAGATACATATACATAAACACCCTACAGTCGGGACAAGTCCCCGCTTTATACAACATATACATAATACCAAAAATCAATGTACATGAGTGACTCGGAAAGCCCCGAAACAACTGGAGCTCACCAATGCTCTGCAAATGACCTGCAACCTACCGTGGAGGTTTACTAGCACCTGCGCCTGCAGCAAGTAAGGTAGGTCCCACAAGGGGTCAGTACGAAAGAATGTACTAAGTATGTAAGGCGATAAGCAACTGTGTGACATATAAGAACTCAATTGGAATCAAATACCAGGAAATACACAATATGGAGAAACCATCATTCTGTATGGGGGAAAAACATGTACATTACATTCATTACATTACTTTTACGTTCATTATCATCAATAACTCATAACGTACCCGGGCCCCAACTGATCAGTGGGTCATAACATAATCTGGGATCGTCTCTATGCTGGGCTTTAAGCCCCCTCGAGCTACCACCCGTACTCTATAACTCGGGATCGTCTCTATGCTGGGCTTTAAGCCCCCTCGAGCTACCACCCGTACTCTATACTCACTTATATGCATTACTTCAATTTGTTCATTAAGAGAGTGATACATTGGTGGTTGTGACATTATTGGCACTTGAGAATCATAGGCAAGAATTAAGAGGCATAAAACCAACTATGTCTAGCAACGTAAAAGAGATGTGCTACAACTTTTTGGAACGGGATCAATTCGGTCAATATGTGAACAATAGGTGTGGTCAAAGAAATATGGAAAAGAGGAACCTTACATACCTTATCCTTCCAATAAAAGACTACAACAATTCAGCTCTTCCAAAAGTGTTACTCTACATTATGAACACATAATGGAAACCACATTAAAAACCAAGTATAAGACAAGCTCACAAGGCGATAAGTAAACTATCCAACATTTCTCAACATACGGAATATCATACCACCTTCCTTCTTATTATCATATAACTTTACTCCACCTTACTACAATCCAACTTATCCTCTCACAACACCAACAACACCAAAATAGTCCACAAACCAACATAGAAGGCAAATCTTTTACCGATTTAGCAAAAGTGGACTTTGACAATCAAAGTGGATTACTCAACACTTTCTAACCATAACCAACATGATATAAACCACCTCTTGTGCACATAATATAGTAATCTACAAGATAAAACACTTACCAAGACTTGCAAGTGGAAGATTTGCCCAAGAATCTTTCAAGCAAAATTAGGGTTCTTAGGGTTCTTGAGAGAAAAGAGGATATTTTGATAAAAATTAGATTTTGGCATGTGTACAATAATGAATAAAGGCTGATTTTTCAGCCTTTTATAGTCACTCTTGGCCCTCTCTCTCAAGACTTGCCTTAGCCATCCCTTTTGACCAAAAAGGTCCAAGTTGACTTGGGTTATTAGGAATGGGTCACCCTCTTTTGGGCCCAAGAATTCTTATTTCCTTTTGGGCTTCAATTAGGCCCAAACACCTCACACTAAATCAGCCCAACACATTAAAATAGGTAATGCACCCAAATCTTAGGTTTTCGACTCTGAAACCGATAACATGTTGACGAGCTTGGAATAATAAAACATATCTCTCCAATTAAGGTACCAACTCTCTTTTGCACATAGATAATTGCAGGGGTATTTATAAGTACAAGGCTAATCCTTTCCGGAGCGAAATCGGACAACACAGTCGAAACATTCCACGGTACCGTGACTCGTGTCGTGAGTCGAGCCACGACACATAGGTGACCTGTCGTGAAACTCAGACGACTCGACCAAGTTTCTGAAGCTCATCCACGGTACCACTCACGTCCCGTGACTGTGAGTCACGCCCCGTGACTCGTGCCGTGGAAATCAGACCATTTTTTCAACGTTCTGAAGTCCACTCACGACACCCACTCACGCCACGTGACTGGTGTCGTGATTCGATTTTTATTTTATTTTTTTTATTTTATTTTTTTACAGAAAGTGATCGTAGCACCTGAGGTGTTACAGAATTGTAATATTTTCATTGTTTCATTTGACTGATAGTGTGTGAAGTATATATAGTCGATTGTTAAGCAGAATATATAGCACTAAAAGCTTAATTGAAACTCAAAATATAAAGTAACAACAACATAATACCCAATATATTCCCATAAAGTGGGGTCTGGGGAGGGTAAGTGTACGCAGTTCATACCACTACCTCAGAGGTGAGATGGAGAGGCTATTTTTGATAGACCCCCGGCTCAAAATAAAAACAGTTTATGTAGAAATGGTAAAGGAACAAGAAACAACAGATAACATAGCAAATAAAAACATAAACAAAACTACCACCAAGTAATACAACAAACGAACAATGCGAAATAACATACCTCACCAACACTCTAAAACAAAACTATCCCTATATACTAGAACTACTACCAAGGATGTGCACCATCCTACTAACCTTCTACCCTGATCCGCTTCCTCCACACTCTCCTATCTAGGGTTATGTCTTCGGTAAGCTAAAGCTGCTCTATGTCATGTCTAATCACCTCTCTCCAATACTTCTTCGGTCTACCTCTACCTCGCCTGAATCCATCTCTAGCCAACCTCTCACACCTCCTCACTAGGGCATCCGAGCACCTCCTTATCACATGGCCGAACCATCTCAAGCTTGCTTCCCGCATCCTGACTTCCACCGGAACCACTCCAACCTTCTCTCGAATAACCTCATTTCTAACTCTATCCCTCCTAATCAGCCAATACATCCATCGTAGCATCCTAAGTCATTAATTTTAGCAAAATATAAAGTGGCGCAATAATTTTAGATTGATTTGAATTTAATGTAAATTCTAGTTGAGTTCCTTTGGATTGCAAGAAGGTTTCTCTATAAGTTCTTTGAATATTCTATTGTTGTGTGTACAATGTTGAGAGTGTTAACCCCTAATTCTACACTCAATTTCTTATTTTTGTATCGGTTGATACAATGTCTTACCAGCATTATTTTTCTCTCTTTCGCCCTATTGAATACATAGTAAATCACTAGGATTACAATATAATGCTCATGAAAATTAAAGTAGGAAAAAATATTTTGAAGTATACTGTTGTCCTTTAGAGTGAGGGTTTGAATAATCTTCATACTAGGAGTTTTGATTTTGATAGATAATGGCAACCTAAGAATTTTGAGCATTGAAAAAATGGATTAATTAATCCTACTTTCAAAAATTGGATGAAAATCGTTTTCACCCCCTAACTTTGCTTTAAAAATCAAACTCCCTCTTCAACTTTGAACAATAATCAAACTCCCCCCTTTATCCTATTTAAATCTTTAAAATGTTTATTATACCCTTTCATTATCAACTTCATTTTTTTACTTCTTTAAAAATTATGATACTTTAATTTTTTTAAAATTCATGTAACAAAATTTTCATAAAAACATAAACATTATCTTTTGGACAAAAAAAGTGAGAAATTCTAATTAAATATATAAGCTAATGATGTTTTATAATGAAGTAAGTTAGCATAAGGAGAAAACTAGTTTTATTAATAATAATCAAAACTCTAATATTTATTTATACAAGTGAAAATAGTAGGTGATAATAACTATAAAAATATATTTTGATGCAGGAAATACAAAATAATTAATTAAATTAAGGTCAAATTTTTAAAGATAGTATTTATTTAGATATTAAATTATTTTAAACTATAATTTATGTAATACTCCATTAATTGCAATCAAAACTTGTCTATTTATATAGACAATAGAGAATACCCCTGCAGTTTCATATTACTTGACCCTCATACTAAAAATAGTTGTTTTAATTTACTTGTCCAATGAGAATTTTTAAATATTTTTTTATTTTTACCCTTAGTGTTAAATAACTGCATAAAGTAGTAGTAGTAGTCAAATTTAAAGTTTCAAAACATTATTAATAAGGTTAGTTTAGTAAAATACATCTCTAATTAATTTTTTTTACAGGGATGTGTCATATCAAGAAAGGTAAAGTAATATGAAACGCATGGTGGTAAGAGAGTGGGGAAAGACAAAAATATACGCACATGCATGTACATACATATAGACACTCTTAATGTATATAATATTAAAATAACAGTCATAAAAATAATATTAAATTTTGTGACAGATTCATAAAAGTAGTATTATTCTACATATAATGTTGACGAACTTAAATAAAAAGTTATAAATACCTAGGTAAAAAAAATAAATTATATATAATATAAAGAGGTATTACATAAATATATTTGATATAACAAGGCTAAAATGAACATTGAATAGGATAAAGGGGGGAGTTTGATTTTTAAAGGAAAGTTGGGAAATGAAAATAATTTTCACCCTTCAAAAATTAGATTCGAGCTTATTGATTGCGAAATATAATCTTCTTTTCTTTGACTACTTACTTGGAATCTTCGATGGTACAATGAGAATTAACCTTATTGATTGTTTTTCTTAATAAGTTTCTTAATTAGCTGCTTGATTTACTTGTTGATTGTTTTCCTTGAATCATTCTCCTTAGATTAGGCAGTTGACTTTTCTTTTTTTTTTTGTAGTTGAATTTTCAGTTGAGCTGCACTTTCCTTGAATAATTTCTTACACATATAAACACTCACATATTAATTGAGTCATCATTAAAATTAAACCCTAACAAGTGCATGATGGTGTGGTTTGTACCATGAAAATTGGTGGTGTAGGTGATTGTGACTGACGATAGTGGTGGAGATGATTGGTGGTTTGCTATATCATTTTATAATATAACATTTAAAATTATAGGTGAAATACGTAGATGAAATAAAATAAAATATTATATTTTATAGTAAAATATAAGACGGTATTACATATGGAATTGTAACAGGACTATCAGAATTCACCTTCCAGTCATAATGGGATTATATTGTCAAAAATTCGAATCTGAGCTCATTAAACTAAAAATTTTGACTTTGGTCAAACATCTTGAATTTCAACTCTCAAAATTTACTATCTTCTCTAAAACTCATCCTATCACCTTGAAAATCGTGTCATTCATTCTCGCAAGTCATAAATCACATATAAAAGCTACAAAAATGATTAAATGAGAAAATCATGTAAAATTCACAAAAAGACTATGAGGATCGATACACATTGTTCACATGTTCAATGAGATGAAGTTTAACAACTTTAGTCTAAACATGGTTATTGATATGCCTACTATATTATATGAAGACTATTAGGATTGTTACACACATGATTCTTAATAAATCTTATATGCCTAGTATTAGAAATAAGTAGGACAAGGCAAATCTTTATGTACATGATATGCATTAATCCTTTAGATGAAGTTGTATCTATCATTTTAGTTTATCCTAACCCTTGTAAATCATTTGATGAAATACAAACCTCATTATAAATAAATAAAAATATTACTAATAAAAAGAAAACAATGAAATATGTACTAACAAGTTAAATCCCAGACATTTGTTTCACTTCATGATGTTGCCTTGGTAATTGATTTGAAAGTCACCTTTGAACCAAGCAGAAGCTTTCCAAATTCAATTTCAAAAGTATCATAACTTAGGAAAAATCCCACCACCAATAGCCTTCCCAATAACACTATCAAATCTTTGCCAGGACATTGTTTGTCATTCACAGTTGGATCAACTGTCTCCTTACCATTTGACCAGTACACATATTTGAGCAATTTCTCTCCAACTCCCACAAATCTATCTGCATTAAACTCCTCTGGATTGTTAAAAACTCTGGGGTCCTTTGTGGCTAGTGGTTGATACCCAAAAATCAATTCATCTTTCTTGATCAAGAATGATGAATCATGGTTAGAAACGATTATATTTTTTCTAGCCTTTACTGTTTGGAATGGAACTGGAGGGTCCATTCTTAATGTCTCATACACCACAGACTTAACCAGGGTCATTTTTTCCAGTGCTGCAATAGTGACTCCTCCTGATTCTTTAACGACAGACCTAATTTCTTTGGCAAGTCGATTGTGTAAACTTGGTCCTGCTGTTCCAATCCACTTGATCAAAGATGGGAAGAACACTTTCATGCCGCCATATGAATTGAACCCTGCTAGAAAAACAAAGTTATGGCAGGCTTCATCTCTTTTCACTCCAAGGTTCTCAGCTTCATCTAAAATAGAACCCATGGAGGTGTAGAAGGCATTATATAGTTTCTGATGATCAGGTTTTACAATGAAGTATGGTAGAGGGAAAGTGTGTAGAACCAAATCTTCAAGAAAGTTTGGTACAAATTTGAGGCCTAGTGAAATCAATGGAGCCAGCTGAAAGAACACCCATTTGTCTACAATATTTGGTCCATTAGTGCCAACACTTGTATCAGCTGGATTTTTTCCCTCACAAAACAATCGAAAGAGGAACTCAAATGACAGGTTATCACTCAAGGGGTTGAAGTAAGACGTTCCTTTCTCGGACAATTCTTTTTCAAGATTGGTAAACATCTCAGAGATTGAGCTAGTAAAGATGGGGATGATTTTGTCATGTAACCTAGTTAGTGTGGACAAGAAAAGGCCTTTCAATGTAGTGTGTTTGGGATCAGTAGTGCCAAGAAAACCACAAACCTTATAACCACCATTGAAAGAAGGAGAGGACATGAAAGTTCCTTCAAAGTAATTTTCCTTATCAACTTGGGAATCATCAAAAAGGATGGGATAACTAACCGCGTCCAAAAGGACAACAACTTTAGAGTTACGCGCATTGAAAGGACCAGGAGGCACGTTGGTTCTATAGATTGTGGAATCATACTTCTTCATGCGAGACGTGAAGAAGTCCTCAGCACCCTGGTTGTAATGGAAGTCGTAGCGATCCTTTATTGCTCCAATGAAGGGAGTGCCATAATCACCTGGGATTTCTTTCATAGGAAGATCTGGAATTGAAGAGTCTTTGTTAGCCATTACTATAATCTTTCTTATGATGTTTGTTTTTTGATGTGTGATCTTATGTTTGTAGGAGGTGTGTATATATATATAGGACATAGTGGTAAGTGATCATTCAACCCTAGCATGCATACCTAACGTGGAAGAGATAAGTAATGAAATTGTATATTATTATTAGGAGCTGCGTGCAAGTTTTAGATGTTAGACTATTGTGTTACCAAGATTAATTGTTCAACTCTTTTATTGGAGAAACCAATAATAGTGTCATGATCAAACCATGTTAATAGGAATATATTAGTATATAGTAGTAGTATATTACAATGATTATAACAATGTGCTTGTCTACACGACTATGTAAGACAAATAATTAACACCTATATTACATAGATCACGAAAATCAGGTCACTATCAAAGTTAATTAAGATAGACTGATGCTCAATCTTGGAATTTGCTAGACTTGAGGATCTATACGGTGGCGGAGTCAGAATTTTCACTAAAATATTCAGAATATTAAAAAGTAACTATATGAAAAAAGTCAACAATTATTAAAAAATTACATAAAAATAAAAGGCATAATACACGATGTGCCATTTAACTTGGTCTCAGATGAGATATATGTCCTCCAATTTTGGATGTGCACAAGTAGATACTTAAATTATCATAACTTGAATAAAAAACACACGAATCCTACGTGGCAAATTAAAATCGCGTGAGATGCACGCTTCCGACATGTCAAATCGCGTGAGATTTGCCACGTAGGACACGTTTCAACTTTATGATAGCTTAAGTGTTCACTTATGCACAATCAAAGTAGGAGACATAAATGTCAACTAAGGTCAAGTTAAAGAGTACATATAATGTAATTCTTCATACCTTGCTTATCTCATTCTAAGTCGTTGGCTTGTTTAATTTGACATTAGATCAAATCTGTCAGTAACAGGCATGGCTACGAATATTTTCGTCAGACGAAAACAATAATATTGACTAAGGTAAACGAAAAAAAAAAAAAAAAAATTGAAATATTTTATTCTCATTTTTTCATTTTACTATCTTTAAATAACTACTCCCTCCGTTTCAAAAAGAATGACCTAGTTTGACTTGACACGGAGTTTAAGAAAATGAAGAAGACTTTTGAATCTTGTGGTCCTAAATTAAAGTTATGGCAAATGTACCAAAATGCCCTTTAATCTTGTGGTCTTAAATATGCCATGTGGAAAGTTGGAATTAAAGTGTTGCCAAAAAAGGAAAGGGTCATTCTTTTTTAAACGGACTAAAGAGGAAAGTAGGTCATTCTTTTTGAAACGGAGGGAGTATTACTTATATTGTATATATCAATTAAATGAATAATACAAGTGAATTATTAATAAAGGGTTGTGGAGCTAATTTCAAAGTAATAATAATTGACTCAAAGATAATTGTGAGACATGTTAGGTAGCCAATAATATTATTTTATGCTCATCTTTAAAAATCATACACATGTTTTTCACTTTGCTAAATGAAATAAAAATAAATAATAGGATTTAGTCAGAGAAAAGTGTGAACTGGTCATATAATAATAAGAAATTTCGTTGATTGTTATATTAGGGTGTTTGGCAAGAAAAAGGATACTTTTCATGAATTTTATTTTTTTAAAAAAAATAAGTGAGTTTCTTATTTATTTTTTTATGTTCGATAGATAAGCAAAATATTATTCTAAAAGTATTTGTATATAATTTAGATAAATACTTCACGAAGCTAGAAATTCTAGAAAGGGTGTTCAATAAAATAGGAGCTCCTTTGAAAAGGTAAAACAATCTTGCAGTTAGTTGCTGGGATTCGAACCAGTGTGCACAATGTCCTTGACTTTTGCTAAACACGTATAATCGCTGAGCTATTTTCCTAAGATGTGTCAAGAGTGTTCAAAACGTGATATTTAACCAAATAGAATAATATTTTGCTTATATAGACAGTGCAATTTTCCGACAGAGGGTGTTTACTTGACCACCCTTGACAGGCTGTAGCTCCGTCCCTGTATGGGGGTTAGATGGGAATGGGGAGGAGGACTACGAATATAAAAATGAAAATACGACGTATTGGAGAATGGGAAGAATACAAATAATATGGAATGCAGATCATCACGACACAATCATTATCTACATTCGGTGTATACACCAAGTCAATACGTGCATGCCATGTGTTCGAATTTAGAGTTCATGTTACTTAACCATGATTAATTAACATGTATTTTACTTCATTTAATCACTTAACCATAGTAAATTGTATTAATTTGGTGTACACACTGGATGCGGGTAAGTTTTTACCCAATTTGGGGAGGAATTATATTGACTGTGCGTAAGTGATCAGTCGTTGATAGTAATAATAATTAAATAAATGATAAAAGGTTTATATTCACAAAATATCTAAGTCATCAATATGTTATGATATTAAGATTCTTTACATAATTTGAATAATTTAGATCTATAACAAGCTAGCTAATGAGTGGTTATGAAAAGAAAAACAAATATGCTTACTATGTTGAGATATGAGTAACTCAACTATATTAAGAGAAAATAAATAGTTGTGAAAAAAAAATATGCCTAATATATTGCTATTAAATAATTCAGATCTTCATTAAATACAAATAAATAGAGGCATTGTTATCATAGTCAGTATTCTTAGTTTTCTCAAATGCAAATAAATAAAGGCCTTATTTAACGAAAAGTCTTAATTTTAGTTATTTAGATCTCAGTTATTAAGTCCATTTATTTGTGTTTTAGTTCAGAATCTTTATAATTCATATCTTAATTATTAAATGCGTCCTTTTAAAAATTTGCAGCCACGTAATGGGACTGAACAAATTTAAATTATTAAAATCTATAGCAAAATTTAATATCATCAAGATGTCTGGTTTCAAACATTTCTATAAGATAGCAATTATATTCACCATGCTATTCAATCCATTTTCACAATCGCCGCCTATCATTATCAACTAACCCCATCGTGGTCGTCCACCATTTTCAAGTACTACCACCGACCACCCACAAGCACTGCTATCGCCAACTACCATAATCAGTTAGCACTATTGTCACGTACAACCATCACCATCAACTATTAATCGTCATTGCCACAACACACTACCATCACTATCATTAACCACTACTATACTTTGTAACCTTCATCATTTCATCATTCATCCCACCATTAAATATTACTATCACCCATCACATTATCACCACCATCAACCACCATTGTTTACCAATACGCCAGCCACATCACTATGCTACTACCACAACCAACCCCATCAGCTAACACCCTCCTCTAATCGACACTCAGTACCACTATCGCTAGTCATTATCACCATCAACTATCATATAATTTTTTCAAATTGAAACGTCTTGATCTTAATAAAAATTAATCGAGTACCCGACATATACTAATGAAAATTAACTTCGTGATAATTTAATTAGTTCAAAAACAATTATCTTCAATAATTGATGCAACTTTAGTAATTAGTACAATGTACCTATCCAACCCAATATATAATACAAAAATGATTAAATTAACACCTATAGTAATCACGAAAATAAGGTCATTACCAAAGTTGTGGAACCAAAAGCATGTTTTTCATTAGGTAAGTTTGCAAGAAATATTACATTCTATGTTAGGTACTACAGTACTAGGTAGCCAGCAATAAATATAAATAAATGAATAAATGAAACGTTACTGTTGCTACTAGTATACGGCTTTCATATTCTTTTTTATTATTTTGTCCTTAAGAAACATCACGATGATCAGGGGTGGATCTAGCTTATCAGTTGCTGGTTCACGGAAATTCAATAGTTTTTCTCAAATCTTATATATTTATTAAATATTTATAAATATTTAATTTTTAACTCAGTTATATTGTATATTAATTTGAAATTGTTATGGAAATCCAAGACTTGTACATGCTACTCCTAATTGATATGATAAGAACAATAATTCGAATAGCATCTTAAAGAATCAAAACAAATAAATTTGGACATGACCATAAAAAAGCAACAAAAAGAAAAAAGTAAAGAAAACACTAGCAGCCATTTATTTTTCGTTTTCTGTTTGGTTCGATATCCATTTTGAAACTCGATTAATCAAAATTTGCATTGAAAAATCCCACTTTGCACCAATTGTTTGAGATGTGCATGCATGTATTCCTATTCCTTATTTACCTATTTATCTTACTTTTATCTATTGCTTTTAGAAGTGGACTCTTTGATCATGCAAAAGTAACTGATCTAATCAACTTTCATAACAAACTTTTAGGACCACAATTGCAATTTAATTAGTTGAGTAAGATTTTCAAATGACTTATAATCAATAATTTTTAATGAGATGTACTCAAAATAAGAGTATCTAAGTTAAAGAATAAATATTATTTAATTTGTTTCAAAAAATATGAAGCATTTTTACTCCAAGCAATCAATTATATATAAAGAGTAGATTAATAGATTTAGTTTCATATATATAGTTGTAGTTCAAATATATATGCCTAAAGTTCAGTTATGTTTGTTTGATCTTCAATCACATATGGTTTAAGTTTAGTTATTTTTGCTTCACTTTGACTGATTTTGCTTGAACCTCAGTCATATATGACTGAAGTTGAATCATTTTTACCAGACTTCAATCATTTCTGATTGAACTTCTGCAATATGTGCATGAACTTCGAATAGAAATGACTCAAATCAGGTAAAAATGACTGAAATACAACTATGTTTTGACTAAATTTTAGTCATATGAAACTTCAAACACTTTAAGTTTGTCAAGTAACTTCAAACACCAAATAACTAAAGTGGATATTTTATATGTTCAAAAATTTCAAAAAAGCATTTACAAATTAAATGGCGATATCAAAATAGACCGCTCAACGAAAATTGTACATACATTATGTTGTAGGGAAATTTAAGCAGTATGCCAGCCCAACGTAAAATAAATGTATCTGTTTAGACCAAATTTCTATATGCCCAACATAGTACTCTACTTAGTCTTATCCCAACACTAATATTCATTTTGAAGAAGCCCAAAGCCCCAAATCCAATTCAGACCATTTATTTCTAGTCTTTTATTTGTTTGTGAAGAAGTGACAAAACTATTAAATATAGTAGAGAAATTTGATTTTTCACTTGAAGAAATAGTAGTTTACTTTGGTAGATTTTAGTGAACTCTTAAATGACTCTAGATAAAAATCACTGATAGGCTAATACTGGTGATTGTGGGTGTCAACTAGTAACGGTAGACGGTAGTGTTAATTAATGGTGATGGTTATGAATATATTGTAGCTGATGTTAATGATGCCTGATAGTAGTAATTAATAGTGGTATCAGTTGGTAGTCCTGGAGATAATTATGGTGGTTTGTAGTGGTAGCAAATGGTTGGTAGTTATGGATATATAGTAGTGATTGATGGTAGGTATTTGTCAGTAGTAATTAGTGTGTATTGTAGTAATAGTGGTTGGTGGTGATAATTTTAAATGGTGGCGACGACTTATTATGGTGATCGATAATAATGAAAGTTATGGTGGCAGTTGATAACGGTGAACAGTTACAGTTGATAATGGTGGACAATAATAGTTACTAGTGAAAGTGGATGGAGTAGTAATGAGTCATCTTTACATTATCATAAAATGCATAGTTATCTTATTGGTGTTAGGTCTTTATTATAGGTCTCAAGCATTAAGATATTTATACCCATACTATTTGTAAAAGAAAAGAAAAAACCAAATCTTGATGAAAGAGATATGAATTATTAAGATTTAGGCTTAAAAATCAGATACACTTAATAAATTAGATTTGAATGATTAAGATTTAACCCTTTATTAAATGCAAGCAAATAAAACCTAGGAGGCTAGGACTACAAAAAGCTATGGTGTGCAACTAATAATTAATGCAAGTTTAGGGGAAGTACATAGATAGCCAATTATGAGACTATCATTTAAGCCATAGCCGCAATGTCCAAAACTTCAGACAATTTGACTTTGCCAGTTTCATAGTTCAAATAAAATATTCATCTTATTTATTTATCCATCAATTAAGGTACCTTATTTAATTATTTTTTATTTATTTTTTATCCGGTGTTCAGTATCAGTATTGAAGTCCGATTAATTCGAATTTACACAGCTTAGGTCTCATTCGGGGGAAGCACTCCCTATCAGGGATGTTTCCATACCCAGGCTCGAACTTGATCTTATTTATTCATCCATCAATTAAGGTACCTTATTCCAACTTTTTTTTTTTTGTTTTTCATTCGGTGTACGATACCCGCATTGGAGCCAGACTAATTTGGATTCGCGCCCCGTAGGACCCATTCGGGGGAAGCGCTCCCTACCAAGTATTTTTTCATACCCAAGACTCGAACCCTAGATCTTCTTTCATTTTCATTCATGGCACATTATTCATTTTATACCAAACCTCAAATTTTACAATACAAATAAACAAAATACTTATTAGAGTTTTTGTTAACTAATATCGGACAAAAAAGCTTTTGAGTTTTGAAGAAGAACAGAGATGAGGAAGGGCGTAGTAATAGACGAAATGCTTCGGGGAGTTGAAAATCGGCATAGATCCGGAGATTTCCGAATAGGGCAACCTTTTGAACTGCTGCTGAATGCATGGGTAGGCAAGAGAGAACCAGAGGAAGAGGAGGAGGAACAAGTTTGTTTGAAGTTTGCATACCAGCTTCATACTACTCCCTTCGTTCATCTTTACTTGTCCACTTTTCTATTTTGGGATGTCCAATAATACTTATCCAGAAAACCAATACATAATTTATCTTCTTTTTTTTTCATTTTACCCTTTGATATTAAATACTATTCAACCCTTATTGCATTTTTCAAAGCAAAAAATTTATTATATTCAAAGGGTGATATAGTAAAATCACTCATTTATTTATTGTTTCTTAAGTTATGTGCCAAGTTAAAAGTGGATAAGTAAAGATGGACGGAAAAAATAATTATTTGTGCACAAACTTTAAACATAGGCTACTAATGACAACGTCCAAGTAGGCTGCAACATAAAATATTACATTTAGAGAGATTTTTAAGTATTTCGTCTCCCTATAAACTAGAATAAAGAGAATAATATTATATGAGTAGAAGATAATTGTACTACATAAATGAAGGAAATAATATTTAGATAATTATACTAGATAAATAATGAAAGTACACACAAATTAAGTGAAAATTTATTCACATTTGATATTCACATCAATTAATAAAAACATAATATATTCTTATACATAAATCTAGTATGTAATCATGATTAATTAACATGTATTATTACCTTATTAAATTACTTAACTATAATAAATTTACATAATCTAATCTAAACACTCATAAATACTTACTCCGCATGACATCTTTATTACGTATTGAGGCCGAGCCAGGATTGCAACTAAGGGGGTTCAATATTTAAAGAAAAACTAGCCGAAGGGGGTTCAACACCTACTATATATATAAAAAAATAATTTTAATCATTATAAATAGTATATTTTTTCATCGAAGGGGGTTCGGTCCCCCTAGCCACCAAAGGCTGGCTCCGCCCTTGTACGTACTAGTTTCTTCGTTCATTTTTACTTGTCACGTTTCACTTATTGAGAGTTAACTGCATGAACTTTAACCCACATTTTAAAACATATTTTTTCAACAACATACCCAAGTATTCCCACACAGTGAAATCTGGGGAGGGTAAAGTGTACGCAGTCCTCACCATTACCTCAAAAGTGAGGTAGAGAGGCTGTTTCCCGATAGCCTCTAGGCTCAAGACAAAATACAGTTCAGAAAAAATATGTAAAAAGGGTATAAAAGACAATGAAAAAGTAATTGTCTTATAGCATTTTGTACAAATGACAATATCTATTAATGTGTTTTCATCATATTAATATGAGAATAATTGTGATTTATATTATTTTTCGTATAATATTCGAACATTTAAATTAAAATTTAAAATAGTAAATTAATTTACTTTAATTAGGTTTAAAATTTAATCAAATTAACTTTCATAAAATAAAATATGACAATATGACAAGTAAAAATAAATTCTGGGAGTATAAAAAAGAAGAAAAAGAAAAAAAAGTTGTAAGCTCTAATTCACCTTTATACTTTTCTTTCCTTTTTCTTTTTTCCAATTTGGCGGTGGCTTTAGCCTTTGGTGACAGATATGGGCACACCATCAACTAACTAGTCTTTTTAATTTGAAAAAAGCTCACATTTTCATTTTCATGGTCAGCAATTATACATTATATTACTATCTCCGTTAATTTTTACTCGTTCATTATATTAAAAATAAATATTTAATAATATTTATTTATTTTAAAAAATTAATAAATAATTTATCTTTTTCTATTCATTTTACTATTGCTATTAAATAATATTCATCACTCAATATACTTTTTAAGATATTAAATTTATTATATTTCAAGGGTGATATAATAAAATCACCCATATTATTTATTGTTTCTTAATATATGTTAACATATGTGTCAAGTCAATAGTGGATAAGTATTGTTAGACGGAGGGAGTACATGCAACAATTATTATTATTATTATTAATAATAATAAATTTATTATATTCTTTAATTTGAAAAAAAGCTCACATTTTCATTATTATTAAAATAATATTATTATTATTATTATTATTAATAATAATTTTCTTCATATGAGTATTCATTATCCAACACTTTCTTTGTACATATTGGTGGATCAACTTTTTATTTTATTTTTTTAATAATAACATTTAAGAACAAACCCAATAAGGTTCTTGTTCAAACCCTAAACTTTTACCAATCTTGAACTTGCAAGATCGAATCTTTTTCATTTTTTTTGTGTTTTTCTGCCAAGAATTCAAAAGGGGTTTTGATAATTGAATTTCTGAGGTGGGTTTTGATTTTTATAGAAAAAAGTTATGTGCTTTGTGTGATTTTGTTTGTTTAATTTATCTGAAAATTCAAGATTTTGAAATGCTGTATTTGTATATTGTGATGTAGTTTAAAGATCATATTTTTCGTCTGATTTGTTTCAATTAGTGTCCTTTTTTTTTTTTTTTTTTTTCTATTTTTGCATGTGATTTGGATTTATGGTCTGTGACAGATTTGGAAATGGTGGGAGTTGGAAACAATCTCTTTATATCCATGAGGTAGGGTAAGGTTTGCGCACACTCTACCTCTCCGGACCCCACTTGTGGAATTACACTGGTATGTTGTGGTCTATGTTGCTCGGACTCTCCAAAAGTGTTGTCACACTCGTGTTGGATTCTCCAAAATGCACTACTTTTGGAGTGTCTGACATGCACCTGTCTATATTTTTGAAGAGACTGAGCAACATAGGTTTGATGTTTAATTTGAAGTAATGTTTGATGTATTGCAATGAATTAGGCTTTTTATTGGTGGATCAACTTTTTATTTTATTTTTATTTATTTTTAATACTAACAACATTAGGAACAAACCCAATAAGGTTCTTGTTCAAACCTTAAACTTTCACCAATCTTGAACTTGCAAGATCCAATCTTTTTCAATTTTTTTTGTGTTTTTCTGCCAAGAATTCAAAAGGGGTTTCTGATAATTGAATTTCTGAGGTGGGTTTTGATTTTTAATGAAAAAAGTTATGTGCTTTGTGTGATTTTGTTTGTTTAATTTATCTGAAAATTCAAGATTTTGGAATGTTGTATATGTATATTGTGATTTAGTTTAAAGATCACATTTTTCGCTTGTTACTTTGTATGGGTTGGTCTGATTTGTTTTAGTTAGTGTTTTTCTTTCTATTTTTGCATGTGATTTAGATTTATGGTCTGTGAAAGATTTGGAAATGTTGGGAGTTGGAAACAACCTCTCTATCTCTACTAGGTAGGGATAAGGTCTGCGTACACTCTATCCTCTCCGGACCCCACTTGTGGGATTACACTGGGTATGTTGTTGTCTATGTTGTTCGGACTCTCCGAAATTGTTATCACACTCGTGTTGGATTCTCCAAAATGCACTACTTCTGGAGTATCCGACATGGACATGCACCTGTCGATAGGTTTGAAGAGTCTGAGCAACATAGATTGTTGTAGTATGTGAAGTCGTAGTGTTCGATGTATTGCTATGAATTAGGCCCAAAAAAAAAGGAGAGGGTTGATATAGACTGACCCTACTAGTTTGGGACTGAGGCGTTTGTTTGTTTAATTTATCTGAAAATCAAGATTTTGGAATGATGTGTTTAGATATTGTGGCGTAGTTTAAAGATCATATGTTTTGATCTATTGTCTGATTTATTTCGACTAGTGTTTTGTTCTTTCTTTCTATTTTTGCCTGTGATTTGGATTTATGGTCTGTGACAGATTGGGAAATGTTAGGGCTAGGATTTTATGTTTGATCTAGTTGTATGTGAATCTGTAGTGTTTGATGTATTGCAATGAATTATGCCGGAAAAAAAGGAAGAATGAATATAGATACAACAACAACATACCCGTGTAATCCCATAAGTGGGGTCTGGGGAGGGTACAGTTGGGTAGTGTGTAAACAGACCTTACCACTACCTCATAGAGGTGAAGAGGTTGTTTCCGATAGGCCCTCGGTTTGAAAGAATGAATATAGATGGTTCATACAAACCGACCCTACTATATTGGGACTGAGGCATTCTCGTTGTTGCTGTTTTTAATTTGTAACTTGTACTGTTTGATGTTGTTGTCGGTAATTAAGAACTATCCGATTTAGTGGTTGAGGTTGAATTGTAGGGAGACGTTTTGCCCTTAGAAAATAGACTGAAGAATATTAGTAAAAATGATTTCGAGTCTTAGTGCTTGATCTATTGCAATGAATTAGTCTGAAAAAGAAATGAATGAATATAGAGGGTTCATATAGACCGACCTACTTGTTTGGGACTGAGGCATTCTTGCTGTTGCTGTTGTTATCTGTAACTTGTACTGTTTGGCATCGTTGCAGTAATTAAGCATTACCCAATAAAGGGGTTGAAGTGGCATTGTAGGGAGACGTTTGTAGAGGGGCATTGTAGGGAGACATTTTTATGCTTGGAAAATAGACTGAAGAATATTAGTAAAAATGATTTTATGTATGTGAAGTCGTAGTGTTTGATGTATTACAATGAATTAGTCTGAAAAAGAAATGAATGAATACAGAGGGTTCATATAGACCGACCCTACTAGTTTGGGACTGAGGTAATTTTGTTGTTTCTGTTGTTATTTGTAACTTGTAATGTTTGACGTCATCGCAGGTAATTAAGAACTAGCCGATTAAGGGGTTGAGGTTGCATTGTAAGGAGACGTCTTTGCGCTTGGAAAATACACTGAAGAATATTAGTAAAAATGATTTCGAGATCGTATACCAACCTTTTGGATTTGGCATCCGGGAATTTTCCGACAATGGGAAGAGATAGGGACCGGAGGCGTATGCCACGGGTGATGACACTACCTGGGAGTATATGTGAGATGGATGATGATCAGGCTCATAGTGTTTCATCTGAGAATCCGTCTTCACTGGCCGGTGATCGGATGATTGTAGTGGCAAATCTGTTGCCCCTGAAAGCAAAAAGGAGACCAGACAATAAAGGCTGGAGCTTTAATTGGAATGAGGACTCGTTAATTTTGAGACTTAGGGATGGTTTGCCTGAAGACATGGAAGTGATATATGTTGGGTCGTTATGTGTTGATGTTGATCCGATTGAACAGGATGATGTGTCTAGTTATCTGTTGGAAAAATTTAGATGTGTTCCTGCATTTCTTCCACCAAATATTGTGGAAAAATATTATGAGGGCTTCTGTAAGAGGCATTTGTGGCCACTTTTTCATTACATGTTGCCATTTTCACCTGAACATGGAGGCCGGTTTGATCGCTCTATGTGGGAAGCATATGTAGCTGCCAACAAGTTGTTTTCACAGAAAGTAGTTGAGGTTCTTAATCCCGAGGACGACTTTGTTTGGATTCATGATTATCATTTGATGGTGTTACCTACATTCTTAAGGAGGCGGTTCAATCGTTTGAGGATGGGGTTTTTCCTTCACAGTCCGTTTCCTTCATCTGAGATTTACAGGACTCTTCCTGTTAGAGAGGAAATACTCAAGGCTTTGCTCTGTGCTGACATTATTGGATTCCACACTTTCGACTATGCACGACACTTCCTCTCTTGTTGCAGTCGGATGCTAGGTATAGAGTATCAGTCTAAAAGAGGTTATATAGGGTTAGAATACTATGGAAGGACAGTAGGCATCAAGATTATGCCTGTTGGAATACATATGGGTCACATTGAGAACATGAAGAAAGTTGCAGCTAAAGAGTTTAAGGAACTAAAGCAACAATTTGAAGGAAAAACCGTGTTGCTTGGTTTCGACGACCTGGATATTTTCAAAGGTATTAATTTAAAGCTCCTAGCTATGGAACACATGCTCAAACTGCACCCCAAGTGGCAAGGGCAGGCTGTGCTGGTCCAGATTGCAAATCCTACAAGGGGTAAAGGAATAGATTTAAAGGAAATACAGGCGGAGATACTGGAAAGCTGTAAGAGAATCAATAAGCAGTTTGGCAAGCCTGGATATGAACCTGTAGTTTATATTGATAGGCCTATATCAAGCAGTGAACGCATGGCTTATTACAGTATTGCAGAATGTGTTGTTGTCACAGCTGTGAGGGACGGGATGAACCTAACTCCTTATGAGTACATTGCTTGTCGACAGGGCATGTCTGGCTCAGAAGCTGATTCTGATGGACCTAAGAAGAGCATGTTAGTTGTATCTGAATTCATTGGGTGTTCACCTTCACTGAGTGGGGCAATCCGCGTCAACCCATGGAATGTTGAAGCAACCGCTGAAGCAATGAATGAGGCTATATCTATGGCTGAACCAGAGAAGCAGCTACGACATGAAAAGCATTATCGTTATGTTAGCTCCCATGATGTTGGTTATTGGGCAAGAAGCTTCTTGCAGGATATGGAGAGGACCTGTATAGATCACTTCAGAAAAAGATGCTATGGCATTGGTTTGGGTTTTGGATTCAGAGTTGTGGCCCTAGATCCGAATTTTAGAAAGCTTTCAATTGATGATATTGAGTCAGCTTATATCAAGTCTAAGAGCAGGGCCATATTCCTGGACTATGACGGAACTATGATGCCTCAGAACTCTATCATCAAGTCTCCAAG
The DNA here is from genome assembly GCA_031232105.1 of Capsicum rhomboideum. Lineage (NCBI taxonomy): Eukaryota > Viridiplantae > Streptophyta > Magnoliopsida > Solanales > Solanaceae > Capsicum > Capsicum rhomboideum. Next base: position 3,783,687 of record CP124710.1, on the reverse strand, counting down.
TGCTGAAATTATCTCAATCCTGAATAGAATTTGTGCTGATCAAAACAATTCCGTCTTTATTGTTAGTGGAAGGGGAAGGGACAGCCTGGACAAATGGTTTTCTCCTTGTAAGAAGCTGGGTCTTGCAGCAGAACATGGGTACTTCTTGAGGTGAGTTTTTGTTCTCTTTCCCTTTACAATATATGTTCTATCAATGACATCTGCATGCATGCTGGCCGTTTGACTGCAAACTGTTTGGATCACATTATTTTACGTTGTATGAATCACCATTTTGTTTGAGGTTGTTTGCGATAGAATGGTTTCTGTTTCCTATGATTGGTTTCATTTTCATTTTTATGTTTTTTCAATTAAACAGTGTAATATGCTGCTGAAGGTATAATTACAAAAGAGTTAAACATGCTAATGAAGAAAAATGAAGATAATTGGGTACTCCACATCCAATTAATGGTACATACTTTCTTGACCCACTTCCAAGGGTGAAAAGCTTTGTTCGGGCTACAGACGACATGTTTCAAAAAATTCAAAGACTATCATACTATAGTCTTTTCTTCTACTTTAACTAATATAACATGAATACACAGGCACCCAAGGGTGTGGCCTAGTGGTCAATAAGTGGGTTTAGAACCATGAAATCTAAGGTTAAAATCCAGTGGAGTGTGCCAAAATACTAGGTGATCTTTTTTCATTCGTCCACCCCTTGGTGGATGAAATTATCCTGTACTTGTACGGGTGGGAGGTAGCAAGTACCTGTGAAATTAGTTGAGGTGCGCAGAAGCTGGCCCGGACTCCATGGTAATTAAAATAAATAAATTTACAGGTTAATTAACTTATTATCATGTCTACTCAAACAATGCCACATAAAGTGGGATGAAGTAATGGAAGTGATTTTGAGGATTACTATACTAACACAATTGGAAGTGTAAAGTGTTAAATATCTGAAGCTATTGCTTTATCAAAAAGATACGCTATACTTATTGTTCATCATATATCCTACTTGTAACTGGACATGATCCATATGGCTTATCCCTATCTCAAGCTTCGTTTGATGAAACCGAGGGCGTGTTTGGAAAGCCAACTTGGAATTGGATTTGGGTGTAATTGAGGTTGGTCCAGACACCATCGTTATTTAAAAAAAAAGTATAAAGTAGTTATGGTGAAGTTAATATGATAGGGACTAGGGAGAACATCATATCATAAAGGAAATTTGTGGGTGAACAGGTGAAGGTGCATAGAATGATATTTTGTCTTTGGAACATCCTAAAAGGGAAAATTTCACATAAACTGGGAATAGAGAATATTGAAGAACTTCTCAAAAATGCTAGCTTCAGTTTGTTCCAGATGATTATGTTCTCTCTGTAAACGTCTGGCCTACCTCATCTTCTCTTGCTCTCTGTTGAAAGTTTCATCTTCTCCACCCCACTTCTTCCTGCTCATCTCATACAGTGTCTCTTCTCTCTCGAAACTACAATGATTCTGATAAGTGTAACATTAATTATTTGTTCTCTTTTTGATGTCTCTTTCTTTTGAGAGCCTTCTTTGCTGCTCCTTCCTTCTCTTGATACTGTTAAACACATTCAACCATATTTAGTCTTACCTGTGGCACTTTTTCTCTTATCCATGAATTACTATAAATGTCGAGATTTCACAGTTCAAGTTCTACTTTTTGATTGTTTTTTGATGATATTGTTGTCCATGCATTGACTAGTCATGTTGAGCAGCATTTAACAATTCAGGTTCTATACCTATTTTTTGATAAGTACAAAGATTCTATTGTTCAACACTAAGCTAGTGTTACAGTATGTACAGGTTTTTCAAAAACTCAGTTCCACTCAATAGAACTGAGGAAGTTAATTACTGTCTACAACGTTAACATTGCTCATTTGACATCAAATGCCATTAGTTGAAATGCATCTATATTTTTTTTTTGGAAATGCATCTATACTTGAGGATACTTTTGTCTTCCCATTTGCTTTGAAAAACTATGAGATTTCTTTCTCCAAAATTTCCACCAACCACCGGACAACACCTTTCCTTTTCTGTTTCTTCTCCTTGTTAATTCCTCTCCTTGTTCAGTTACAGAGTAACTTTCTTGCTGACATTGGATCCACCATACCTGGAAAATGTTCAGAAATAGCTGCCAAAGTTGTGATGCCCACTGACCCTTACCAAAAAAAGCTGTGATTCCCATCGACTGTGTAAAAGCCGGTCTCGATATCCCCTTCACTCATATGACATCTGTTAAATAAAACCGTTCCCCTCTTTTGCAGATTGTGTTGTCTCAAAGAAGCCTCATGAACCATAATTCAATTGAAACATGCTACTTTATGTGGAGCTTTTCTTTCTCCATATCCTCCTCCAGCACCATTGTCCTCCCATTAGCAGTGGAGGTGAGGAATTTTTAACAATGAATAGCAGAGAAAAGGCCATCCTTCTGGAGGGTCCAAATTAGTCTACCAGGTCCAGTGTCTAGTGTCTGCATAAACTTCAGGTTCCCGTAATAGTTGAGTGACTCGTATGACCTCCCTATCATTTCAATTCCTCAATTGATCTTCCAACGCGGTTGTATTCTGCGTTGCGCTATAGAAACCTCTGGGTTCTGCACAGTGCTGAAAATGTCAGGAAATAATTTTGAGGGAGAGTGATCCAGTCCACATATTGTCAGGGATTCAGGTTCTCATACCAAATATAATTGATGACATTCTTAGGTATTTTTGTGTTTCATGTTTTCCGTCTGAAATATAACATGCTTTTCCACATTAATGGAGGAAAATTGTATTACGGGAGTCGGTGTCTTCTAGACCTGACAGTATATATGGTTGATAAATCCATACATTCAGTGGTCTATAAAATGAGGAATCAGCTCAACAGTTAAAAATGTAGTTGGCAAAAGGGTCAAGCTGAAGGGGTCCCCTTGATATTTTGTTTAGCTTCTTTTCAACATTTAGGTTTTGCCCCCTTCTATTCTTGTTGTGTTGTTGTTATGACCTGCATCTGAGATGTTATAGGAAAATAGTTTTTGGAATTACTCCCTCCGTCCCAATTTATGTGATGTACTTTGACTTGGCACGGAGTTTAAGAAAGAAAGGAAGACTTTTGAAACTTGTGGTCTTAAATGAGTCATAGATATTTGTGTGGTTGTAAATCATTTCATTAAGGGTAAAGTGAGTATTTTAAGGTTAAATTGTTACCAAATATAGAAATGTGTCATTCTTTTTGGGACTGACTAAAAAGGAAAGTGTGTCACATAAATTGGGACAGAGGGAGTAATATTTTTATTTCTTTTGATAAAGAAAGCATTTGAAGTTATTGTCGACGTACTTTTCTTTCTTTTGCTGTAATTTGGTAAGCAGACCACACAAATTCACCTAAGCTTTTCATTTGTTTCACCGAGCTCAAGCTTGTATGCTTTGCCCTATGCCAAGTTTGAGTGCTTAAGTGAGGCGATTTGGTTCAACTCTAGCCGAGTCGTTATAGGTTTTGGTTTGGCATGGCTCATGTGCCCTCCTTGTATTGAGGGTGTTCAGTTGGGGGGGTTTGCTGCTCCAAAGGTCACCTTTTGGCTCCTTTTACTTAGCTGATGTTTTATTTTCTGATGTCACAGATGGTCACAAGATCAGGAATGGGAAACGTGCAGTCAGAACTCTGATTTTGGATGGATGCATCTTGCTGAACCAGTAATGCAGTCCTATACAGATTCTACAGATGGCTCCTGCATTGAAAAAAAGGAAAGCGCTATAGTGTGGCAATACCGTGATGCGGATCCAGGCTTTGGGTTTTCTCAGGCAAAGGAGATGCTTGATCATCTAGAGAGCGTTTTAGCAAATGAACCTGTTGCTGTGAAAAGTGGGCAGTTCATTGTGGAAGTCAAACCTCAGGCATGTATACTTATCCCAGTTACCAAATTAACTGTTTCATTCTTATATGCTGTATTATATTCCAGGATTTTCTTTCATCAAAGGGTAAGTGGCATCGTTATGTAAGTGAAGCCTAGCATGTTGATGAAATCTTTATTCAGATGATAACACACCTATTTTCTAATGATTCATGTCAATCTTAGATTGAAAACTGAAATTGTGTTCTTCGCATCTGAAAATAATATGAAGCAGCAGCCTTTGTCAATAGATGATATGATACAGCAGCAAAACTTTGATTTCCTGTACTGTGTCAATGTACACAGCGTTCATGTCTTCTTTTGATGTCTATATATTGGTTATGGTATGCCTGGCGAAGACGATAAGTAAATGACTGGACATCATTTTCACGCGATTATTTTAAATAATGCATCAAAGGGTGAAATTTTTCACAGTTCAAGAATTTTTCACTTTTCTGATTGCTCTTGTCAAGTTTCTCGCAGTCTACAATTATCTTTGTATTGATGATGTTTGACCAATCCATAGAGTAACCTTAATTTTCTCATTTTCCTTTCTAGGGGGTCAGCAAAGGTTTAGTTGCAGAAAAGATCTTCACATCCTTGGCAGAGAGAGGAAAAATGGCAGATTTTGTGCTTTGCATTGGTGACGATCGATCTGATGAGGATATGTTTGAGATCATAGGTGATGCTTTATCCAGAAATATTCTTTCTTATGATACCAAAGTATTTGCCTGCACGGTGGGACAAAAACCAAGCAAGGCTAAATATTATTTGGACGACACTTCAGAGGTTAGATTCATGCTAGAGTCTCTTGCTGAAGCAACTATTACTCCATATGCTTCTGATGAAGAAGCAGAGGACTCGGCTTGAATGTAAGCTGATAGATGCCTTGGTTTGTTTGGTTTCCTTCCTACTGCATGTATATTCCAGGTTGGGCCAGTGACTTCATCTCTTTGATAGTTAGTTTTAGGTTTTAAGAAAACGGAATTACAAATTCCGCTCAATCATTCTTTACTTTTGACATTAATCCATTCTTTTACCCCTTCCCTGGAAGTACTTTGTGTGAGAAGTGGAGTACTGAACTTGATCGCAGATTTTTAGTGCATCTTAGAAAGAACTTGTCAAATATTAGAGTCCCCGCGAACATTTATCCTGAACTAGGAACCCATTGAAGGAAGGAACTGAGACACAGTTCTACAAGATTGACAGTGGCAGTGAGTTTTGCAGAACTAGAAGTTTTGATCACTCCCAAATTATTGCTGGAATCAATAAAGTTATCATTATTCTGGCAGCTAACATTTCTTATGGTGGATAAAAGCTTTTTTGAAGGTTGTCTTGCGACTGCATGATACATCGATGGTTAACTTTTCAAAAGTACCTTGGAGTTTATGTAGATTTCAGGTTAGACAAGTATTCTGTCGATGAACATGGAGTCAGTTTGTGGTAAATAAGCATCAACATTTAGGTCGAGACAATGACATTTTGGCGATCTTATTGTACAGACTCTTAGTGATGAAAAGGGATGTTTTTTATCACCTTGTTTTCTTTTGGTTCATTTGGAAGGCATTGTGTTGATACAAGTTATGCAATAAGTAATATTTTGCTCTATAAATTGGTAACCTTCATTTTGTTATGACCTGTGAATGCTATCTCCATGTTATCTTTCTGTTTGTCTGTTCATTTTCCCTTTCCCATTTACATGTAAACCCCATATCAGGTTTGCATATATGTTTTTTGCAATGCTTCTTTCTAGGTTCTCTATTCCAGTTTTAAGAAAAGAACATGTAAGAAAGAAGAAAAAAGAAGATACTTTTGGGGCTAAACCCCCAAGGCTTAGGGCTCTGGTCTGATGGTAAAGCGCGACTTGTGATGTGTGGGTTGTGTGCATGTCATTGGTTCGAACCGGTTTGAACCCTATAAAATAGTGGAGAAGGGTAGAGGGGACTGGGTGGGTCTAGGGTCCATCAATTGGATTGCTAGGTCCAACAATCCTAGCATGATTTTTCTTTTGTTTTGGATCTTTTTGTCCCCACTTGGTCTTTTCAAACCTTAAAAGGATAGCCCAGTGCACTAAAGCTCTTGCTAGGCGCAGGGTCTGCGGAAAGGCTCGACCATAAGGATCTATTGTACGCAGTCTTACTTTGCATTTTCGTTAGAGGCTATTTTCAAGGCTTGAACCGTGACCTCCTGGTCACATGAAGACAACTTTACCAGTTACTTGATCTTTTCAAACCTTATCTTAAGAAATTTCTCAATGAGAAAGCGGTATGTATGGTTGGTGTATGTGTGTAAACTAATTTAGAAGCATCATGGATCTATTATCTTTCTAGTTCTTATTCTTGTGATCAACTTAATCTAAATGATTAGAAAAATATTGAAAAGGAAAAATACTCCGAAGAGTTCCCATGTATTAGTCAACAAATACTCAAGAGTTTAGGGCTCAACACTATTGCTAAAGCTCACGGGGCGTATCCATATTTGGCGGAGTGGATGAACGTACCCGGGAAGGAAATTAAGTTTAACTTTTACATAGTGATAGTGTAACAAAAATTCGATCATATGTTTTAGAAAAATGTCTTCCATTTATCGGCCAGACAAAAAAAATAATCAAGAATCCACTTATTTCATGAAAACATTTCTAAAAAATATGTTCTGTAAAAATATTTTTCTTCGTATCAGATGAAAATTAGTGAATTTGATTGCGCGAGTAAATTTAAAAATAATCTTTGTAAATTAGTCAAATAAAAAATTCCAAACGTATTAGACATATTAATAATTTGCAGTTAGTTAGCAACTACTTCCGTTATCGTCCAGCGGTTAGGATATCTGGCTTTCACCCAGGAGACCCGGGTTCGATTCCCGGTAACGGAATATTTTTGGTCTCATTTTTTTTAACATTAATAAAAGGTGGAATGGCCTTCGGAGACCCTTATACTTGTCCGGGTTTGACTTCTCGTTCCCTTACTCACTAGAGTTTCATTCGTACACCTTAGCTCGATAAAAGATATATTTTGCAATGCACTTCAATTTTTTAAGTACCGGGGATTGTCATGGTAGTTGTTAGTTGCATTGCTAACTTCCTATTGGTTCGCCATTTCAAATGACGATATTTTATTGGCAATCATTCACGGCACTGGTGCATTCGGACACCTTAACTCGATAAATTTTTTTTTTTGCAATGCACTTCAATTTTTTAAGTACTAGGGATGGTAGTTGTTAGTTGCATTGCTAACTTCCTATTGGTTCGCCGTTTCAAATGATGACATTTTATTGGCAATCATTCACGACACTGTTGCATTTGGACACCTTAACTCGATAAAAAAAATATTTTGCAATGCATTTCAATTTTTTAAATATCGGGGATTGTCATGGTAGTTGTTAGTTGCATTTCTAACTTCTATTGGTTCGCCATTTCAAATGAGGATATTTTATCGGCAATCATTCACGACATTATTGCTCATAACTAAAGCTAAAATTTCTGTTTTTTTGGTTTCGTAGAGTCTCTTAAGAGACGATGTTCCCAAGTTGGATTGTAAATGACGTTGCTCGCTCTTTCGGACATATAATATCCTTAATGAAGTAGTTAATTCTTTTGTTGAAGAAAAAAAAAAAGGAAGGTGGATTTCTCTTGTTATGGATGCATGTCTCTTGGATTGATTATCCTTTCTTTCTTCTGAATTCTATTTCTCCTTAGTCTACTTTTCTATCTTATGTTGTTATTCTATTCTCTTAAAAAAGAAGCTAAAACGAGAGATAAAATGGGATGAAGGGAGTACATGTTTTGTTTATTAATTGGAATGATGTAAACATCAGGTACGATCAAACCCACTCAACAGATCTCGTCTATTATGATGGTACGGAAAAATCAATGGTACCGAGGAAAATTCAGAGGCGAATCCAAAATGTGAAGATGATGTGGCACTATCCCGTAGGGGCGGGTGCAACATTGCATTACTAGGTTCATCCAAATCCATAATTTTTGATGCAAAATACAAAATTTATAAGTAAAGATATATGAAACCATAACTTTAAATTATAAATAAAATTGATGTATTAACAGATTAGATATAAATTAAATGACATGGCCTAACGGTCCTGAACACTACTGTGCACATTTGAGATCCCTAAACTTTCTACCATCCCCCCAATTTAGCTTTTTATTTTTAGGGTACCTAATAAAATATATGATCTTTTAAGAAATATATACATATATATAAAAATAATTCGGAAGTTAACAAGGTCTAGTGACCTCCTTTTCGTCCATGTAGGTTCGCCTCATAGTGCAAGTAAATTTTTGAACACATCGTTTAAAAAAGCCGAAACGAAAATATTTGAAATTTATGATTTTAAAAATGTCAGTCACTATGTATTTGTGACTATAAAAGTATATGCTATAACAACAACATATCAAGTATAGTCCTACACAGTGAAATCTGGGGAGGGTAGAGTGTACGCAGACCTTAGCACTGAGGTGACATAGAGAGGCTGGCTAAAGAAAGAAACAATATAGAAAAGGACGTAACGAAAAGACAAGAGACAATAGATAGTAACAAAAACAATAGTTAGTATTAGAACAATATTACAATAAAATATACCACTACAAACGAACTACATGAAACAATAGATAGTAGCAGAAATCGAATAACAAGAAGCTACAAAGGTAGTAATACGACAACTAGTAAGGGCCACATGACAATGCACTTCTACCTACTAACCTTCTACCCTAATACACGTCCTCTGCATCTTGATATTTAAGGTCTTGTCCTCGATAAGTTAATATAAAAGTATATGCTATTAATTAAAAATTAAAGAAAAATGTTAAAACTATTTTTTCTTAATATAAAAAAGTTGTTTCCTAATGGATTATAAAGAGAAAGTATGTCCAATAAAATGAAATTGGAGAATATGTAATTTAAAAGGTTATAAATAGGCTTCCCGCCTTCACTCATCACCATTTTACTACATATTTATAGTAAACCTCTCCCCGCCGTGCATAGCGGAAGCTTTAGTGCATTATAATTATGTCGTGCGCATACGCGCGGCAAATAGTAAACATCAGTTGGAATCTAAGTTGCACGGGCTCTTCACTTTCGGTGTTACACCCGTGTCAGATTCTCCATAAATACACTACTTTTAGAGAATCCGACGCACACCCACTGACATTTTTAAAGAGTCCGAGCAACATAGATTGGAATTTCAGCCAAGAACCTTATTATAATTACCTTGCAATTCTTGATGCCTGCATTGAAACTAAGCAATTAGCAATAGGCAAATTGATACACCAACACATCATCAAGCACAATTATTGTAACGATAATCGATCGAATTTACTAGACAAATTAACGCGTTTTTATGTGGCGTGCAGTAGGCTCGATCATGCACGCCAAGTGTTCGATAAAATTCCTAGCTCAGATAGAAATGATAAGGTAATTTTATGGAACCAAATGATTAGAGCTTATGCTTGGAATGGACCCTTTGAGAAGGCTATTGAATTGTATCAAGAAATGTTGGAGTATGGTGTTAGACCGACGAAATATACGTACCCTTTTGTGATCAAGGCTTGTTCTGCTTTGCAAGACGTAGAAAATGGCGTTGAGGTTCATGAACATGTGAAAAGGAAGGGGTTAAATGGTGATGTTTATGTTTGTACAGCATTGGTTGATTTTTATGCAAAGTGTGGGTTTTTGGTGGAGGCGCGGCGAGTGTTTGATGGCATGTGGAAAAGAGATATTGTGGCGTGGAATGCGATGATTTCAGGGTGCGCGATAAATGGTTTATATTTGGAGATGATTGGTTTGGTTTTGGAGATGCAAGAAAATGGTTTAAGTTCAAATTCGTCTACGATTGTTGCTATTCTTCCTGCTATTGCGGAAGGTAATAAGTTGCATGAAGGGAAGGTTGTTCATGGGTATTCTATAAGAAGGGGTTTTGTCAATGATGTTGTTGTTGACACTGGGATTTTGGATGTGTATGCAAAATGTGGTTGGTTGAACTACGCGAAGAGGATTTTTAGATTCATGAGTTTTAAGAATGAGATCACGCGGAGTGCAATGATAGGGGCATATGTAACCTGTGATTCTGTGCAAGAAGGATTGGAACTATTTGAGCATACGAGGATGGAAGATACTGAGTCTCCTTCTCCTGTCATGCTTGCCACGGTCATTCGAGCTTGTGCTAAGCTGAATGATATGAGAAGAGGAAGAAAGATGCATGGTTATACTGTTAAGTTAGGGTCCAATTTGGATTTAATGGTGAGTAATACTCTTCTTTCTATGTATGCAAAGTGCGGGAGAATAGATGATGCGCTTACCTTCTTTGAGGAGATGGATTTAAAAGATTCTGTTTCTTTCAGTGCGATAATTGCAGGGTGCGTTCAGAATGGTCATGCAGAAGAAGCTTTGCGTATTTTCCAGATGATGCAATCGTCTGGGGTTGAGCCGGAATCTGCAACACTGATGGGAATTTTACCAGCTTGTTCACATTTGGCTGCTCTACAACTTGGAGTTTGTACCCATGGTTACTCGATAGTGTGTGGATTTACAGAGGATGTTTCTGTTTGTAATGCTCTAATTGACATGTACTCCAAATGTGGTAAAATTGGCATTGCTAGGATTGTCTTTGATAAGATGAATAAAAGGGATGTCGTCTCATGGAATGCAATCATTGCCGGATATGGAGTTCATGGTCATGGAAAGGAAGCAATTTCACTGTTCAATGACATGCAGTCTGTAGGTCAAATGCCTGACGAGATTACTTTCATTGGTCTCTTATTTGCTTGCAGCCATTCAGGTCTTGTTGCTGAAGGGAAATATTGGTTCTTCAGTATGTGTCAAGAATTCAAGATTATCCCTAGGATGGATCATTACTTGTGCATGGTGGATCTTTTAGGGCGTGCTGGTCTTCTGGACGAGGCCTATTGTTTCATCAAGAAAATGCCTATTATACCTGATGTCCGTATCTGGAGTGCCTTTCTTGCTGCGTGTAGAATCCATAAGCATATTGTACTAGCAGAAGAAGTATCTAATAAGATCCAATATCTAGGACCAGAAAGTCCAGGCAATTTCGTTCTTTTATCCAATTTGTACACTACTGCCGGGAGATGGGACGACGCTGCTCATGTTAGAGTTAAGCAGAAAGATTCTGGATTTAAGAAGAGCCCGGGATGTAGTTGGATTGAAATAAACGGCGTTGTCCATGCATTTGTTGGTGGGGATATGTCCCACCCTCAGTCCGCTAAAATAAATGAGAAACTGAAGGAACTTTCGACGGAGATGAAAAAATTGGGGTATAGTGCAGAATCCAGTTTTGTCTATCAAGATGTTGAGGAAGAAGAGAAAGAACAGATTCTGCTTTATCACAGTGAGAAACTTGCAGTTGCATTTGCGTTGCTAAATTTGGATCCTAGCAAGTCGATACTCGTTACTAAAAATTTGCGAGTTTGTGTTGACTGCCATAGTACGCTGAAATATATAACTCTAATTACGAAAAGAGAAATTACAGTGAGGGATGCAAGTCGATTTCATCATTTCAGAGATGGACTATGCAGCTGCGGGGATTTCTGGTGAAGAAAAAAGATTGGAACTGTTTTTGTTTCTTGGTGTAGACTAAGCCAGTTTCTTCTGAACTCTACTAATGCAGCACTGCCTATCTAAACTAGGTAGTTGAACTGTATTCAAAGATGATACTCCCTCCATTCCAATTTGTTTATCTAGTTTTGACTTGACACGGAGTTTAAGAAAGTAAGAAGACTTGACGGATGCAGCATGTACTGCTTCGTGCTCATGAGAACTCAACATCACAGAGTTTCTTATAAAGAGCTTCTGTCTTACTGTTGGATATCTGGAATTTACTTTTGATCAATAACATCCTGGAGCTTCTTAGAACCTACAACATGGTTGGCACATGCATCAATGATCAAAGTTTTTGATATTACGAACAATCGATCCTGACGAAACTTGGGCAAATGCCGGATTTCTGCCATTATACAGCATGCACGTCAAGCTGTGATTTTGAGCGAGTTGTTGTATCCTTCTCATATGCTTCCTTCCTCGTACCGAAGCCTATGAGAAGGATAGAGGAGATGCACAGAGAAGTGAGAGGTTGGCTATTGATGGTTTTAGGAGAGGTAGAGGTAGGCCAAAGAAGTATTGGGGAGAGGTGATTAGACTGGAAAGGCGCAACTTCAGGTTACCAAGGACATGACCTTAGATAGGAGATTATGGAGGACACAGATTCGGATAGAAGGTTAGTAGGTATTTGAGTGTAGTCTCACTTGTCCTTCCGTACTAGTAGTCCTAGTATTACTCTTGTAGGTTCTTGTTCCTTCGATTTTTGTTACTATCTATTGTCCCTTATAATTTATTTATCATATTATTTTGTTGTATTTACTGGTGCTTTTTCAACATGCTTTGTTAGTCTCATATTGTAGAATTTTGTCTTGGTTTCTTCGCTCCTGTTATTTTCTTGAACCGAGGGTATGTTGGAACCAAGCTCTCTACCTCCCAAGGTAGGGGTAAGGTCTACGTGCACACTACCCTCCCAAACCCCACTTGTGAGACTGCACTGGGTATGTTGTTGTTGTAGTTGTGACTACTCATACAGCTGGTCATATTAGCACAGAGAGCTTGCACCACACTCAGTATCTATCATGCCAATGGCAAATGCTGGGAATTGATACAATTGCTGCTACAAAAGAATTCATCATGTACTCCCAAGACCATTAGTTAAGGAAGAGGGAATTTTTTTAAACTGTCCTCAAAGTTGTAAAGTTGTACACTTTTAGGTCAATCCTTTCCACTACCTGATTCAGGGCGGCCGGTGATACTTACTGGACACACATTAATTTATGTACTCATGCTACACTTGCTGCACTTCTCGCAAACTGGCTTAGGAACTGATTTGAAGAACATTGGCAGGACTTGAAGCCAAGAACCAATAAAGTTTTCTAGCTATAGAAACAAGGCGGAATAGCTTGGGAGACCCTTATACTAGTCTCTGTTTGTCAACTGGACCCTTCTACTCACCCCTTTGCCAACAGAACCCTTAAACTCACACAATATTTTAAACACCTCTGACCATTGACCGAGCTTATATGACATTAATGTTTCTTAAAATTGAGCAAATCAAAGTTGTCAAGAGCTACTACATCTGTTGATCAATGTTTCCTTCTCATATTGGGAATGCTAAGACAAATTTCAAACACACAAGAAAATAAAAGTCTCACAGTAGTAATCACACTTATAGTTGCATAAATTCACAATTATAATAGTCATCTGAGTTTTACACTACTATTTTTCTCTTCATGTAGAAGAAACATCTAATTCAGACCAAGAGTACTGAGGGCACGGAAACACTTCTCAATTCGGCGCAATTCCCTTGCAACATAAATCATGTATGGTCTATCGTCTCCCTTTGTAGCCGTGCATCTCTTAACAAGACCAAAAAAATCATCCAATTGTTGTCGAATCTCATGAATTCCACGCTCTTCCGCCAAAATGGCAGGATCTGCTATATCCATTACATTACACTCTTCCCTTTTGGATTCCAAGTACGTTTCCCCAACTTTTATGATCACACCATCACGCACATACGCTCTCTTTCCAGTCAATAGCTGAAAGAGAACATTTCCAAAACCGTAGACATCAGTTTTTTGAGTAACAATACCCGAGCAAAGATATTCTGGATCAATAAGCCCACACGTTGCGCGCACACCATCTTGAGCTTCTACTTCCAATTCTCCCGGAGGCAATGATACGGAGAATGAGAAATCAACTAGTTTGGCAACTCCACTACTCTGATCTATTAACACCTTTTGTGAGTGTAGGTCTCTGTAGATGATGGGGGTAGTAAATTCGCTATGGAGAAAAACAATTGCTGACGCGATCTCATTGGCAATCCGCAATCTACTTCCCCAAGGTAATGACAAATTTCTAGCAAGTAAACCATCAAGAGTTATAACCTTCTCAACATATTCATACACCATAACGGGTTGTGCATATTCTAGGCAGCAGCCGATAAGTTTAAGCACGTTCTTAAGATGGCTCATCTGAGAAGTAATTGCTATATCTCGGCATACATCACTGGAATTTGTGCAAGAACACGTGAAATTAACAAAAACACAGCGTTTTTCTAGTAAGCCCTTTACCATATCTATTCCGCTGATGAAAATTACTTTATTTTCTGCGTCTTTCGTTGCCCTCTCGATTTCTGTGGCACTAAAGTAACGGAGGGGAATTCGGCATTTTCCATCGCATAAAGTAAGAAACTCTTCTAACACTGCACTTCCATTCTTCAAATAGTGCTCTTTCTTCAGCCTTTCTTTAGAGGCAGAGGGTGATAGTTTGCTTATGAGTCTCCTAAAGTGATGCATCAGCTCTAATTGCCAACAACTCCTGCAAAAAAAATACCTAATAAGGCATCATGTCATCATTAATGGAATCGATCTAGCTGTAAGGAAGTTGAAAACTTTTATACAGAGATGGAGTCGGGATTTGAAGTTTATGGGTTCTGAACTAATACTGAATTCATAGCTCGCATTTAGTTAATATTACATGATCAGTGAGGCTTGCTCAAGTGGTTGAACACCTCCACCATCAACCAGTAGGTTGAGAGTTTGAGTCACGCGGGAGGGTAAGTGGGAACACTATTGATTCCCTAGGGGTTAGGGTGAAAAAAAATATTTATACTGAGTTTGCATGAACCCGTACCTAATATTGTAGCTCGGCCCCTGCTTTCTCGTCTTTGTACTCTGCCTTGTGCATTTTATACCACACAAATTGATGACAAAAAGAGTCAAGACAGCTTCTTGTGGGTCACTTTTGAATTTCCATGCACTTTCACTTGCCATTTCACATTCGTTGGAATTCAACTATCACTGTAACTGGGACCAACAATGGCAAATGAAAGTGAAAAGAAATTCAAGAGACAATACACAGCAAGGACAACGAAACTACCAAGTAATTAAGTAGAGCGACAAATCAATAGTTGTCTTTACTCTGTTTGAGTCACCAACTTTGTTTCTTCTTTCAAAAAGAAATACAATTTTTGGTGCCTATATTAATGACACAATTCTTGACCCGACCCACTTAAAATGGGTTGCTTATATAAGTGATGCCCTTAAATAATATTCAACTAAAAGAATACAATGGTTACATGTTATTAAGGGCATCTTAGAAATTGAAGAACTGTCCTAAATAAACTGGGGCAGATTTAAGGTGGGTTAGGTCCTAAATAAACTTAATTTTTTTCTTGTTCTGGCTTCTCTCAAATCTAGAGGATAGATCTTAAATGATGAAAACATGATGCTCTCGGCGGACAAAGTTACTCGGTACATGTATTGGTGGGAGATAGAAGGCACACGTGAAATTAGTCAAGGTACGCGCAAGCTAACTCGAGCACCAATGATGCTCTTTGTGTCCACCAGCTAATTGAAGTTCAAGGAGCACCTCTCAACACTCCTATTATAAGTTATGAAGAATTCCAAAGGAGACTTGTGGACAATTAAGAAGAAAGTAAGACATTCTCTCAGGGATGTGTTCGGTATGAAGGACTGATTTTCCATGTTCGGTTGGTTTAAATTTTTGGAGAACATTTTCTCTAGAAAAATAAGTTCTTTAAAAATGAGGAAAATGACTTCCCTCCACTAGGAAAAACAACTAAACAGGTTTCACAATCAGCATTCCATATTGATTGTGTCCTCCCCACCCTCCAATACACCTCATCTTCACCTCCACCACGCCACACCCCTATCCCGCACCCCAATCTCCCATAGTATTTATCTATATATATATAAATACTTATAGGATAATATTTTCTGGTTCCGTACTGAACACAAGAAAATAAGTAAGAAACCAGGTAGGTATTTCCTAGATTTTTGATGAAAAACATTTTTCTTCATACTGAACACCCCCTCAAAGTATACAGATTAGAGGATATTAGAGTAGAGAGAAGATCACTTCACAAGAGAAAAAGCAGTAATCAACCATACAGCACAAGAAATATCTGTTCCTTGTAAAGTTCCCTAGTGAGCTGTTCATAGCCGCCAAGAT
Source organism: Capsicum rhomboideum (assembly GCA_031232105.1). Lineage (NCBI taxonomy): Eukaryota > Viridiplantae > Streptophyta > Magnoliopsida > Solanales > Solanaceae > Capsicum > Capsicum rhomboideum. Next base: position 3,767,769 of record CP124710.1, on the reverse strand, counting down.
AAAAATAAAAAGGGCAGCCCGGTGCACTAAAACTACCACTATGCGCGAGGGCCCCACCACAAGGGTGTATTGTACGCAATCTTACCTTGCATTTCTGCCAGAGGCTGTTTCCAAGGCTTGAACCCGTGACCTCCTGGTCACATGGCAACAACTTTACCAGTTACTCTAAGATACAAATATCTGCAAGAAATTGTCAACCTGTGCGAAGAACCAACAAATATCTTTAGATCTTGTATCTTTTTGAATTCAACGGTAGAACGGAAGTGTGAGGATAAGGCATCCTAGGGTGTACAAAACAGACTGGACCAGCAAACGCACATTCATGAAGGCGCAAAGATGAAAATAAAAGGCGTGCATTGGAAGGACTTGAAGCTAAAAACCAAATTAAACCTTCATGTACAAATTTAATGAACAGGTAAACAATCAGAAACAAGACGAAAATGAGTCAAGATATCATATGGACTTCACTAGCTCATTACTTGCGAAGCTTTCTTGACTCTGAGTTTGGCTCTCAACTTCTTGATTCCCATCATCATAAAATTTTCTAGGCCAAGATTTAGTTCCTAAATCAAGTAAAACCAGGCTCTCCATGTATGGAAATAGTTCTATCATATCAGAATTTCTTTTGAATTGAAGATCTTTAAATTGTTGGTTCCTAGGGTCATAAAGAGAAAGGTCCCACCCAGTGGTTTCAAATATAATCTCGCCATTCTTCATAAAGCATAGGGGCCAACATATTTTGGACGAACATTCAATTTTAAATTGATGGGACCAAATCTTTCCAGAACAATCTTCTCCCATCATCCATATATGCCACCTATCTACTGATTCTGGGCCATGAACAAATAGGTGAAGTGAATCACGAAAGACTGCTAACCAACCAGTAAATTCACCATCATCGAGGCAAGACTCTGGCAGCTTTATTTCTTCAAAAGCGTGGTCAGTCATATTGAAAGATACAATAAAGTCATATAATTCAGTCTCATTAACCTTTCGTGCAATCCAATATGCAGATCCATCTAGAAATGCCTTTGTCATAACGCTGGTAATAAAGTATGAAAGTCCAATTTCAATCATTGTCCAAGAATCTGTTTTCAATGAGTAAATTTCAACAACAGGAGGAAGTTTTGGGTTTTCTGTTAGACTGAGTTCCTCATTATACAAAATTCTTACCACCTTATATTCATCCAACCGAGGAATGCAGCCAAACCCAAACACCACATGAACAGAAACATCAGGAAGCTGCACGGGAGAACTACCAAGATTCTTGACTAGTTTTGTGAATGGGTTCCAAAAATACATTTTGCGGCCAGATGGAGGAGTTAGAGGATAAATAAGAAATAGAACACCATTGCAACAACCAAGGACTTCAAATCTTTTAGTTGATTCCCACAATGGAAATTCCAATTTCTCGTGCTCGGCAAATGTTTCATTAGAGTACAAAGTGCAACACTCCTTTTCCGTGACATCTAAGATATCTTTACCGATCAAATAGCTTATCTTATATGATGAAGGTTGGTTCACATGCATGTTAATAAAATGAGGATCTCTAATGAGATTACACCAAGATTTGCAAACAGACCTGAATTGCATAAGATCTTCGACAGGAAGTCTTGACAAGATGTTTTTTATTTCATCACCAGGTGGATCGGCAGAGATCATCATGCTCATTAAGATAGATAGTAACGGCAAAGGATTGCAAAAAAATTAGTTTGCCTAGCGGATCTAAACAATTTTTACAAGATCAAAGGAAAGGGAAAATACCCAGGAAATGAAGCACTGGAACTCTACTAGTTAGGCAAGGTGAGAGCGACAGAGAGAAAACGTTCAACACAAGGAAAACTTGAGGATTATCAAAGATAGCACCGAGAAAAAGATAAGCATTGCTTCATCGAAGAGGACAATGTTGGTTGAATAAAAAGAGGAAGGGTAAACAAAGTAAGGTGGACGTTGGAGAGAGTGAACGTCCCTGAAAACACAGAGGGGTCACTGAAAAAGTGTTGTAAATCTTACGAAAAATACTCTATCACTCATAGCTTGAGGTATGTCAGGTGACACTTTCCTTAAGGATATTTCACCTGGTATAGGTGTATCCCCAGGATTCAACAAGCTCTTTTAGTATTAAACTAGGAGCTAGAAACTAACAAAGATTTAATAGAAAAGAAAACCCAACACTCTAGAAAATAGGAGGAAGAATATATATTAGTATCTTCTCACTTATTTTTATGGACGAAGACTCCACTCTATATATAAGAGAGGAAATCATCCTATATGAACTCCAAAGGGTGTGAATGATTATGGCCGGTCAACAGAGAAGTTAAAGAATAGGTTATAAAGATTAGTAATTGTCAATGAATTACAAACCATCCGTTACAAAGACCATGAGTAATGTAGCTATTTGAAATAATGACTCATGAATAAGAATAAAAATAATTATGGCTCATCAATGGTATGTTACTAGCCATTAAAATATTGGTCAAATAAGGTTATTCAAGAGTGGATATTAAAGTCCACACCACGAAAAGTTCTAGATTTCTTTTTCGGACATAGAGATAGTTTTTCTTTTCCTTTGTTTTGCTTTTTGTTTTCTTTTCCTTTTTTGGGCCGATCCAAGTTGGGTGGACTTTGTGGATATTGCTTTTATTTCGATAAATAAAATCGGCCAATGACCCAATTTTATTTTTAAAAAAGAGAGAATGATAACAATTAATGACAGAATAGTGATGAATCGAGAGACTGACACAGAGAAAGGCAAAAGGAGAAAAGAGGAAATACAGATTGAAAAATAAATGTATCTACATATGAAATATAGAAGGAAGTAAATTGGATCTTGGTTCTCAATATAAACTCTCTCTAATAGTTAATATTAGTTACCAAGTTAAGATGATGTCGTATTTTGCTAAGTTAGAAATTGATAAAATCATAAATGCCTAGCGGTACAGATAATTTGTCATCTTAACATGAAAGGGGCTGCGAGTACATGCTTCCAAAAGTCTAGAGGTTTCATCTCAGGCATGGGCTACTAAATATTTTTCAGATGCAAGATATGTTCTTAGAAATCAAAATTATTTGATGATATAGAAATTGCATTCTATAATTTACATTGATTAAATTGGGCAATTGGCCGATTTTATTTATCTAAATAAAACAATATCCACATAGCCCAATTGGGTCGGCCCAAAACAAGAAAGAAAACAAAAATGAAAACTATCTCTATGTCCTAAAAGAAAATCTAGAACTTTTCTCTCTATGTCGGTGAAGTTTAGTGACTAATGAGATCTTGCATCTTCTTCTTCGCCTCTATTAGTGTGGACTGCCTAGCTTTTTCAGGAACCCTTATGTGTTTTCAAGAATGTTGGCTCTCTCCAACGTCCACCTTCCTTTGTTTACCCATCTTCCTCTTTTTCTTCAACCAATATCGTCATCTTCGATGAAGCCATGTTTATCTTTGTCTCAGTGGCCTCTCTGATAGTCCTCATCTTTTCCTTGTTTTGAACATCTTCTCTCTATTGCTCTCTCTCTCTCTCTCCCTCTCTTTCTTTCTCTCTTATGACCTTACCCAACTAGTAGAGTTTCAATGCTTCATTTCCAAGAATTTCCTTTTCCTTTGATCTTGTAAAAATTGTTTAGAACTGCTAGGCATCAGACTAAATTTTTGGTACTTCTTTGCCATTATTATTTTAATAAGCACGAGGATCTCTGCTGATCCACCTGGTGATGAAATGACAAACATCTTGTTAAGACTTCCTGTCGAAGATCTCATGCAATTTAGGTTTGTTTGCAAATCTTGGTGTAATCTCATTAGAGATTCTCATTTTATTAACATGCATATGAATCAACATTCATCATATAAGGAAAGCTATTTAATCGGTTAAGATATTTTGGATGTCACAGAAAAGGAGTGTTGCACTTTGTACACTGATGAAACATTTGCTGGGCATAAGAAATTGGAATTTCCTTTGTGTGAATCAACTAAAAGTTTCAAAGTCTTTGGTTGTTGCAAAGGTGTTCTCTTTCTTCTTTACCCTATAACTCCTAGATTTAGTTGCAACATGTATTTTTGGAACCCAGCCACAAAAATAATCGAGAATCTTTGTAGTTTCCTGTGCATCCTCCTGATGTTCCTAATCACCTAGTGTTTGGTGTTGGCTGTGTTCCTCAATTGGATGAACATAAGGTGGTTAGAATTTTGTGTTCTTAGCATATGAATCTCACAGACCCCCCAATACTTCTGCTTGTGGTTGAAATTTACTCATTGAAAACAGATTCTTGGACAAAGAATGAGATTGAACTCTCATACTTTATTACTAGTCCTATGGCAAAAACATTTTTTGATGGATCTGCATATTGGCTTGCACGAAAGGCTAATGAAATTGAATATGATGACTTCATTGTATCTTTCAATATAGTTGACCACATTTTTGAAGAAATAACACTGTCAGTGTCTCGCCTCAATGATGGTGCATTAACTAGGTCTTTAGCTGTCTTTCGTGATTCACCTTACCTATTTGCGCATGGATCACTAGAGTGGTGGCATATATGGATGATGGGAGAAGGTTGTTCTGGAAAAATTTGGTACCATCAGTTTAAAATTGATTGCTCATTCAAAATTTGTTGTCCCCTTTGCTTTATGAAGAATGGTGAGGTTATATTCGAATTTATTGGGTGGGACCTTTCTCTTTATAACCCTTGGAAATGACAATTTCACGATCTTCACTTGCAAAGCAATCTTGATATGATAGAACTATTTCCATACAAAGGATAGCCTAGTTTTACTTGATTAGGAACTAAATCTTGGCCTAGAAAATTTTATGATGATGGGAATGAAGAAGTTAATAGTCAAACTCAGAGTCAAGAAAGCTTCGCAGGTAATAAACCAGTAAAGTCCAAATGATATCTTGACTCGTTTTCATCTTTGTTTCTAAAGATTTGCCTGTTCATTAACTTTCTACATGAAGGTTAAATTTTTTTTTTTTTTTTTTTTTTTAATAAATAGTAGTCACCTCATCAATGTATAACTAATTAATGAGGAAATTGAAAGACACATAAATTGTGTTGTTCTGTTGTACATCATCCTGAACAGAAGTCTAGTTTACAGGTGTCATCTATAACGATAAGTTCATTACAAGATATCTTTTACTGCTAGCTTTAAACAAAAATGAACCATAACTTTCATACTCTTTTCTCTAAGCATTAAGCTTCTCTTATTCATGCATAATCCAGAGTAGATATGTATGTTACGTTACACAGTTCTTGACTTAAACTTCTCATTGGCAATCTACCTGTATTTGGGTGCTTTATATTTTAGTTTTGAGATAATTTCGATAGAATCTATGTGTTGGTATTTATGTTAGTAATGTTATTAATTAATTACCAGTCAAGGGACATATTTGGAAGGAATATTATGATTAAAATTCAATCCAAAATAAAAATAATCAAGTTTTTTAAAAGTTCTCTATCAAAAAAAAAATTAAAAAATATAATGGTTGAAGATACCTTTAAGTCTTTAACATATTCGATTAAAATAAATATTTTGTTCTTGTTCTTTTATTTATGTTGTTACATATGATATTCGTGTTTAATGCGTTTTCATCAATTTTCGTGGAATCCAAACCAGATTACTACTAAAAACTGGCTAAAAAGAGACCGCCTAAAGCGATGGACTATGTCGCTTTTTTGGTCAAAAGCGACGGAAAAGAGATGCAGTCACTTTCGTGATAAAGTGCCTCGACGTTTTTCCATTTATGACGGACAACGTCGTTTTTAATATGACGGACAGGGACGAAAATATAAAAAAATATTTTTTTTATGTTTTCATATAAAGCACCTTGTCTGTCGCTTTTCTGGAAATAATCACATTTATTTTTCTAGAAAAGCAATAGACATAAGTTAAGAGTTTTCATAATTGGATGACGAGAAAAACTATAAGGTCATGACGATAAATCTCATAAAGCATTGTAGATTTGAGAGTGATGATGATTTCCGCTCTTCTTTTAAGTTAAATTTCATTTTGTGTTAGGTATATCGATCGATTATACATATCGATCTTATACTTCCAATTTCTGCTATTGTATATTGGATGATTACCATGTTATTAGATTTATGTTTATAATATAATTTAACAATGATACATGAATCGTTCTTTACTAATATTTATTTTCATCTAGTATCTTTTTACTAATAAACTCTTGTGAAATTTCAAGAACTATTGCTTATTGAAAATGCATATCTATTCAAATTGGATGAGGTATGTATTGAACTCCTATAAACATTTGTTTGAGATAATTGATTAAATATTTGCCTTATAATTTCTCATCAATATTGTGATAATTTAATTTCATTTTTTTTAAAAAAAGTTGTGGAGCCTTTAATTATCATATGTATGGTATTAGAATTCCCACAAAGTTACTCATTAAGTGTTTAAAATCACTTGATCTTTTGGGATTATACTGAATGAAACTGTCCTTTTTACTAACGCCGGGGGTCTATGGAAAACCACCTCTTACCATCTTCAGACCCACTTATGAAATTACACTGGTTTGTTATCGTTGTTTGGATTGTTTGTATGTTGCTCAAGTAATGGAGAGTCTGGTGCATAAAAGCATCCTGCATTGGCAGGTCCTCGGAAAGGCTGCACTCCAAGGGATGTAATAGAGACAACCTATCCTAATACAAGTACTAGTGACTGCTTACACTGCTCGATTGCGTGACCTATAGGTCATGTACATGGAGATAAACTTTACCGTTGCTCCAAGGCTCCCAATATGTATGTTGCTAGAGTATTTGATGATCTTCTGCCAAGTTGAGAAGGCAACATGCTCTCCCTAGGAAGAGCATCCAGGATTACACACTATATACTTCCTGGATTTCATTACAATTGATACTATGCAGAAGCACTTTTTTCCTGCTGTCTTGTTACACTGTTACCCTGGTTGTAGCTAAAGTTCACAACAAGCACTGGACATATTCGAAACTGAGTACTAATCTCAAGACTTGCAATAAAACAAGACTGAGAAAACAACGAAGGTTTCATAATATAAGCGTAAAACAGTAATCCACCATACAAAACAAAGCTATATAGCTAGTTCAAACAGTGAACTTCATATACAGGGATTGTACATCAAACAACAACCATTAATAATGAGTTTGAAAGAGCTATTGATCAATAAAGAGTTTGTTACGGCAAACTTATAAAGCTCGCTGGTGCACTGTTCCTTGCCGATAAGTTACAGAAGATCTGCATGAAAAAGCGACCTGTCAACCAGCGCAATAACCAACCAAAAGAGGAACGGGGAATAAGACATCTTAGGGTGTAGAAAATGGATTGAAACTGCAAAGGCCGATCCACCAAAGAGCAAAGATGTGAATTGGCACGACTTAAATCCAAGAACCAATCAGGCTGATCCACTAAAGAGCAACGATGTTAAGAGCCCCATGTATTGCGGATCAATGGCCAAGTTCCTTGGTTATTGATTAAGAAAACAAATCTCAAGTGAAGAGTACCCTTTCTCTGTTATTGGATGATGTTGGTACATGCAAACTAAAAGCATATTATTTCATTGTCATGAGGCCAACTTTGAAATGTGATGAAAAAAGGGGGAAACAATCAACAGAAGCAGCAAAGCTTAGAAAGGGAAAAGGGGTGGGAATGCAAACAGTTCCCTGATAGAAAAGTATGTTGTGAGGACGTCTCAGTTGCACAAACCATACTTCAGAACTCAAACTCCTCCCAACGATAAAAATCAGGTTTTGGTAAACACTACAAAGATTTTATTAATTACCAAGGTAAACACTACAAAGCATAGGGTAGAGTCATACCAGACTCATCCCATCCCATCATCATCCAACACAGACCTCTTACACTAGGGACCTCATAGAGTACATATGAACTCAAACAACCTCCGATTACTCCTAACACGCATGCATATACAAGTTTTGATTTGCTGAAGCACATCCTCCATGGATCTGTATATATTTTGGAAGGCTCGAGCATTACGTTCCATCTAGATGTTGTATATCACAGCAGCAAATCCTGCTTTTGAAATGACCCTTTCGATTTGCTATGCCCATCTCACTTATATGACTCACAATTCTTCAGGTGATATTTGGTATGTGATGCAGCTGACTCAGTAGAGACCAATGTGGAGATCATTCCAAAACATTAAAACTGCTTATCAGTTCACACAACTCAGAGTGCAATATGACAACAACTATCACAAAACAACAATTTGACAATTGGTAACCAAAGTTTGGCTTTCTTTAGTTTGTATCCCTTACATATTGGACAGTAAATTAGGATCATTAGACTTATATCTTGACAAAAGTAAACTTCCATTGAGGTAGACTTCACCGGCTCATTTCCTGCGAAGCTTTCTTGACCCTCGAGTTTGCCTCTCAAATTCTTCATTCCCGTCATCATGAAGTTTAATAGGCCAAGGCTTAGTTCCTAGATCAAGTAAAACCAGGCTCTCCTTGTATGCAAATAGTTCTATCGTATCAGGATTACCTTGGAAGTGAAGATCTTGAAATTGCTGGTTCCTAGGGTCATAAAGATAAAGATCCCCCTCAATGGATTCGAATATCACCTCGCCATTCTTCATAAAGCATTGAGGCCAACAGATTTCGAATGAGCAATCAATTTTAAACTGATGGCACCAAATCTTTCCAGAACAACCTTCACCCATCATCCATATATGCCACCACTCCAGTGAATCATGCGCAAATAGGTAAAGTGAATCACGAAAGACTGCTAATGATCCAGTAAATGCACCATCATTAGAGCTAGACATTGGCATTGATATTTCTTCAAAAACATGGTCCGCCATATTGAAAGATACAATGAAGTCATCATATTTAGTTTTATTAGCCTTTCGTGCAAGCCAATATGCAGATCCATCAAGAAATGCCTTTGCCATATGATTGGTAATAAAGTATGAGAGTTCAATCTCAATCTTTGTCCAAGAATCTGTTTTCAATGAGTAAATTTCAACAACAGGCGGAAGTATTGGGGGGTCTGTCAGATTCATTTTCTCAGAATACAAAATTCTGACCACCTTATAGTCATCCAATTGAGGAACGTAGCCAAATCCAAACACTACGTGATTGGAAACATCAGGAAGCTCCACGGGGGAACTACAAAGATTCTTGATCATTTTTGTGGCTGGGTTCCAGAAATACATGTTGCAACTAGATCTAAGAGTTATATGGTAAAGAAGAAAGAGAACACCATTGCAACAACCAAAGACTTCGAAACTTTTAGTTGATTCACACAAAGGAAATTCTAATTTCTTATGCTCGACAAATGTTTCATCAGAGTACAAAGTGCAACACTCGTTTTCCGTGACATCCATGATATCCTTACCGATCAAGTAGCTTTCCTTATATAATGAACGTTGATTCATATGCATGTTAATAAAATGAGGATCTCTAATGAGATTACACCAAGATTTGCAAACAAACCTGAATTGCATGAGATCTTCTATAGGAAGTCTTGACAAGATGTTTGTCATTTCATCACCAGGTGGATCAGCTGAGAAAATCATCTTGCTAATTAAGATAGTAATAGCAAAGAAGTACCAAAAAATTAGATTGATGCCTAGCGAATCTATTCTTTACAAGATCAAACGAAAAGGGAAATTTCCATGAAATGGAGCACTAAAATTTTACTAGTCAGGCAAGGTCATGAGAGAGTGAGAGAGACAATGACAGAGAGAAAACGTTCAAAACTAGCAAAGTTAGGAACTTGATAAAATCATAAATGCTATCCACTGAAATATTGTGTTTCCACAAGATTGGACAAGGCTAAAGCATTAGAGAAGTTCTCAGTTAGAACTCATAAACAGTGAAGCATATATAAAACTGTTGAAGATAACAATCAGCCTAATCCAGTAAAAGCTTCACTATCAATTAGCTGTAGAAAGAAAGAGAAAATGATGAAGAAGAGTCTATGGTTTTCGTACAAAAGGGAAATCAATCGATCAATCCTAGGTAAGTCTGTAATATCTACAGCTCAGCCACGTGGAGGAAATCAAGCCACTCAAATGATTTCCAGATGGATGCAATTTGAACCGTTTGATCACAACGAGCACGAGTTTGTTAAAGACACGAGAGAAGCACATTCTTCAGTATAGAAGGAATATAATTAGTGACACAGATATAGAATAATGTATAGGATCAGTACAGGTGTACAGCTGAGATAATTATCTGTATTTTTCTTTTATATTTTTTCTTGTACAAATACTTTTATAAAGGATAGATTGAGCATCAATAAAATTACACAGAAAATTCCCAAGGCTTTCTTCTTAATTCTATAAAAAACTGAAGAAGTCCTAATAACCACAACTAACAAAATAGAAAGACGTATTAATGAATAGTGACATACCCACACTTAGACATAAATGACCTTCTGTAATGGGATTTTGTCCACAAAACTAGTAATAGCCGTATATAGGCGTGTATCCCTCTCTCTTCATTGCTGGCATCTAGTAGTCTTAGGAATGTTAATGCAAGTACATCTTACTTATTTGCACGTTAAGTGGGTTTCAGAGGAAAAATGATTACTTAAGTCTTTGATGGATCTCAATTTTCGGAAAAGGAAAAAATGGATTTGATAATATGACTTTTGAAAAGGAAACTAATTAATCAAGATAAAGATAATGATGTTACCAGAAGCAGAAGTTTGCATCAGCTTAACAAATTCTTGAAGATGGAAGATTGACAGACAGCAAGAGCAGAACTGTCGACTTCAAGAATACACTCCTCATCATGACTAGTTGTTATCTTTTTGAATTTTGGAGTGTAGTACAAGAATCAATGCTCAAGATTGTGACCACGTCACAGAAAATTTCATGTTATTAGCCTCTCTATGATATGATAATTTCTTGTAAATATATAATTTTGCTGTCAATCAACTCTTACATGCAGTGATATATTCCTTTCTGCACAGATTTTGACCTATATAACTGAACACTCTTTAGCAATCGTGGATTCTTGGAATGGTTCTTCACATTTCTCCCACTGGCCTGGAGTTACATGTGGCCTCAAACACTAAAGATTTAACTAATATTCGGATAACTTATATCAGCATTACTGATACCTGCATTATTCTGCACCCAAGGGTGTGGCCTACGTGGTCAATGACGTGGGTTGAGCACCATGAGGTCTCAGGTTCAATTCCCAGCAGAGACAACAACACTTGGTGATTTCTTCCATCTGTTCTATCCTTGGTGGACAGAGTTACCAAAAACTTGTTGTTGGTGGGAGGTGGAAGGTATCCCATGGAATTAGTTGAGTTGTGCGAAAGCTGGCTCTAACACCACGGTTATCAAAAAAAACCCTGCATTATTCTAACCAGCTACCCAACGACCTCTAAAGAGTATCTCACTTGAATCTGAAAGGCAAAAGGCTAGCAGGAAGAATCTCACCTCATATTTGAAATCTTTCCTTCCTAAGGAAATGAGTAATCTCTTCTAGACCACATGCACAACCACTTTGGAGGCACGTTTCCAAACTCAGTAACCAACCACTCCACCCGACTGACAGGACTACACTTAGGATAGAATAGGATTCAAGGAAACATACCCAAAGAAATTGCAAACCTGGTGAACCTAAATATAATTTACTTTAAAGAAAATCATCTAACTGGTATAGAATTCCAGCATCTAAAGGAATCCTCCTTTCAAACATGGGAACTCTTGACAGATTGACAAGCGATATCTCATCTTCAATAAGCAACATCACAAGACTGCTCTATCTTTATTTGACTGGAAATACTTTAAATGGAACCATTCCTCCAATTTTCGAGATTGGTGAATTATCAAACCTTGCTGGTTTTGACCTTTCCTACAACCATTTCTCAGGCATGATTCCATAGGAAAATGTTTGGCCTTGGAATAACTTTACATGCAAGACAGTTCATCTGAAGGGGACATCCCGTATTTGGATGACTTACAAAACCTACCGGGAATTAGACCTTTCAAGAATCAACTTACATATCAGGAGAAATTCCACGTTGGACTCTGAATCTTTCCCTCCTTACTGTACCTGAATCTTTCAGACAACAATTTAGAGGGTGAGTTCCCAACCAAGGAGTATTTTCAGATGTAACCGCATTACAAGTTGAGAGCTTTGTGGTGGAATCCAAAGTTTGATTACCACCTTGCCTGAAGCAAGAAAACCATAGAAGAAAAAAGAGGAAGCATCTTACACCCGTCTTGACTGTGATTATCAGTGTCGTTTCATTTGCTGCAGTAGATATCAACTTTTTGAGTAACAATACCCGAGATGACATATTCAAGATCTATATACCAAAATGACCCCTACACAACATCTTCTACTTCCAATACTCCTGGAGGAAGTGGTATGGAATATAAGAAGTTCACTATTTTGGCAACACTGCACACTATTCTGATCTATCATTACATCTGATGGATTCATATCTCTGGATAACAGGCATAGTAAATTCACTGTAGAGATAGAATGCCAGTTGTTAATTTTACTGACTTCTCTTAAATCTACAGGATACATCTTAAATGATGAAAACAAGATGTTCTTGGTAGACAGAGTTACCGCTACCTGTGCTGGCTGGAGATAGAAGGTACACATGGAATTAGTCGAGGGTACACAAACTAGTGAATACATGACGGAGGGAAAATGGAACCTAAATAAACTTGCTGAGATTGTTTCAAGACATCTGCTGCTTCAACACATTGGTACCATAAACATTGGGTACACGCAACAGGAAGATTATGCTATCTATAAAGACACAAGCAATGGATAATTCTCCAATAAAACTGCTTGGGATGCCATCAGACGGAGCAGCCAGAAACAAACGGATCTCCACAAAGTTTGGCATAAAGCCATTCCCTATAAAATTTCTTTTAATACTTGGAGACTTTTCTTTAAAAACCCTTTTAATGAGGTGATTTCTAGGTTTGGTAACTTAACAATTTTTAATTTTTTTTGTTGCAGGACTCCTCAAATAGATAGCATTCAACACTCCTTTATTGAAGGTGAAATCACAAAACAAACATAGGCATTACACATCAGCAATGGTATGTAAGGAGGATTTTCATATTATGGAGTGATACAAATTCCAAAACTGAAGTCCATAAGCTGATACTTCAGACCACTCCTATCATTATTTCCTGGGACATATGGAAGAGCTGGGCTGCGTGTAAATATGGGGTCAACTCCAAGTTCAACAAGTTCAAAGTGGTGCAACAAATTATTTGGCTCAAACCTATTGTTAGATTATTATGGTCCGAAAGGCGTGGAATTGTGGAAAGCTCAAACCTATTGTTAAATGGAGGCTTGTATCCTGGAAAAAGCCCCCTACAGGGATGATCAAGATAAAAAATGACGGTAGTTTCAATGTTAGCAATGAAAAGCAGGCATTGGAGGTGTAGTTGGAAATGAATTTGGTAATCTTAGCATTGCCTTTTAGATTCCTTCCGACTATTCGAGAAACAACATGGCGGAAGTTAATGCAGCTCTATATGGAAGTGAATGGTGCACTCAACACGGCATCAACAAATTTGTCATGGAACCGGATTCTTTTTTGGTTGCTAACTTGATCAATGATAAGGCCACTGACAACCTCACATTAAGGGATATAATCAGTAAAATCACTCGAGTTCTGAAGGATAAGGAAGTGGATATCATACAGTGCTTTAGAGAAGCTAATCAAGTAGCTAACTTTATGGCAAAATTGGCATCAGCAAGTGGATATTGTACCTTCTTTTACTCTTTTCAACATCTTCCGAAAGAGGTGAAGGGAATATTTCAACTTGACAAAATGCAACTTCCCAGTATTAGGAGGAGATATGACAAACCCAATTATTTTGTAAGTTGATTTGTTTCTCTTTTACTTTGCTATGGAGGACTTTTGCTCATTTATGTCCTCATAGTTTTTTGGATAGGTTGTAAATAGTTGATCTGTTGGAGGTTATAATGTCCCCTTCCTCTTTTTGTATTTTGCATTTAGATGACTGGACAATTGACAGGGTCAGCTAAACCCAAAATCTCACGCAAACTGGCTCGGACACCACAGTTATAAAAAAAAAGCTCTTTTGGTCCAGCTAATTGAAGTTCTAGGAGCACTCTCAACTCTCCTAATATCAGTTTATGAAGAATTCCAAAGGGGCTCGGAAGAAAATTAAGACTTAGATCAAACGGTCAATTCCCTTAAGATGTGTCTTTTGTCAGAGTATGGATAAAGGAAAAAGGAAAGCCAATAGAACTGTTTTTAGTCCTCAAGCAAAGAAGATTCCTAACAAGAAGGCAAAAAGTAATTCTTCATACACCTTAACAGATAATTAAGAAGAAAATAAAACATTCTTGTAAAATGTATGGATAGAAGATAATAGAGAAGAGAAAAGACCACTTCGCAAATGCCATACAAAACAAAGCTAGTTCAAACAGTGAGCTTCATATACAGGGATTATACTGATGACAACAAACATTAATAACGAGTTTGAAAGAGGATGAATAAAGAGTTTGTTACAGAGAACTCATACATCTCCCCGGTGCACTGTTCATAGTCACCAAGTTACAGAAGATCTGCTCGAAAAAGCGACCTGAAACAACCAACCAAAAAAGGAATGGGAGAATAAGACATCATAGGGTGTAGAAAATGGATTGAAATTGCAAAGGCTGATCCACCAAAGAGCAAAGCTGTGCATTGGAAGGACTTGAATCCAATAACCAATCAGTTTTCAAGCTATAGAAATAACACCCGAAAGCCGGTCTTAGAATTGAGCAATTTGTTAAGAGCCTCATGTATTGGGACCAACGGCCAAGCCTTAATAAAAAGAATTCCACGTCTATCCAGCCATTAGAAAAGGGCCACACATGGACTTTCACTAACTGGCCATGCCAAAGATGGACAGAAGAAAAGTTGACACCATCAGGGATGCAAGAAATAGCTTTGAAGAGAAATCTCAAGTGAAGAATACCCTTTCTCTGTCATTGGATGGTGTTGGTACCTGCAAACTAAGAGCATATTAGTTCAGTGTAATGAAGCCAACTAGAAATGTGGGGAAAAAAAGGGGCACAACAGAAGAGATAGATCCCTGATAGAAAAGTATGCTGTGTGGACGTCTCTGCTGCACAAACCATACTTCAGAACCTAAACTCATCAAAAACAGCTTATCACGCGAATATTATTTAAAATTCTTCAGGTTTTAGTACCAACATAGTGAGCTCCTAATACTCTCAAGAGGTCATGGTTCTGCCCATCTCACTTATACTACCCACAATTCTTCACGTGATATTTGGTATGTAATGCAGCTGACTCAGTAGAGGTCAATGTGGAGATCATTCCAAATATGAAAGAACGAAAGCTTAATTGCCTAATTCATCACACAGGACATGCCAAAAGGGGTTCTTAGAAAATAGAGGAACTTTCAATAAATTTAATAGTTGCTTGCAAGCTTGAAGCCCCTCTTATTCAGCAACGGGTACAACTGCTTATCAGTTCACACAACTTAGAGCGCACTATGACAACAATAATAAAAAAACAACAATTTGACAATTGGTAGCCAAAGTTTGGCTTTCTTTAGTTTGTTTCCCTTAAATATTGGAATAGAATCACCATTCTAAACAAATGAACTGTAAACCAGAATCATTGGACTTATATCTTGGCAAAAGAAAACTTCCTTTGAGGTAGACTCCACGGCTCATTTCCTGCAAGGCTTTCTTGACCCTCGAGTTTGCCTCTCAAATTATTCATTCCCGTCATCATGAAATTTGATAGGCCAAGGCTTAGTTCAATGATCAAGGAAAACCAGGCTCTCCTTGTATGCAAATAGTTCTATCATATCAGGATTACCTTGGAAGTGAAGATCTTGAAATTGCTGGTTCCTAGGGTCATAAAGATAAAGATCCCCCTCAATGGATTCGAATATCACCTCGCCATTCTTCATAAAGCATTGAGGCCAACAGATTTCGAATGAGCAATCAATTTTAAACTGATGGCACCAAAACTTTCCAGAACAACCTTCACCCATCATCCATATACGCCACCACTCCAGTGAATCATGCGCAAATAGGTAAAGTGAATCACGAAAGACTGCTAATGATCCAGTAAATGCACCATCATTAGAGCTAGACATTGGCATTGATATTTCTTCAAAAACATGGTCCGCCATATTGAAAGATACAATGAAGTCATCATATTTAGTTTTATTAGCCTTTCGTGCAAGCCAATATGCAGATCCATCAAGAAATGCCTTTGCCGTATGATTGGTAATAAAGTATGAGAGTTCAATCTCAATTTTTGTCCAAGAATCTGTTTTCAATGAGTAAATTTCAACAACAGGCGGAAGTATTGGGGGGTCTGTCAGATTCATTTTCTCAGAATACAAAATTCTGACCACCTTATAGTCATCCAATTGAGAAACGTAGCCAAATCCAAACACTACGTGATTAGAAACATCAGGAAGCTCCACAGGGGAACTACAAAGATTCTTGATCATTTTTGTGGCTGGGTTCCAGAAATACATGTTGCAACTAGATCTAAGAGTTATATGGTAAAGAAGAAAGAGAACACCATTGCAACAACCAAAGACTTCGAAACTTTTAGTTGATTCACACAAAGGAAATTCTAATTTCTTATGCTCGACAAATGTTTCATCAGAGTACAAAGTGCAACACTTGTTTTCCGTGACATCCATGATATCCTTACCGATCAAGTAGCTTTCCTTATATAATGAACGTTGATTCATATGCATGTTAATAAAATGAGGATCTCTAATGAGATTACACCAAGATTTGCAAACAGACCTGAATTGCATGAGATCTTCTATAGGAAGTCTTGACTAGATGTTTGTCATTTCATCACCAGGTGGATCAGCTGAGAAAATCATCTTGCTAATTAAGATAGTAATAGCAAAGAAGTACCAAAAAATTAGATTGATGCCTAGCAAATCTATTCTTTACAAGATCAAACGAAAAGGGAAATTTCCATGAAATCGAGCACTAAAATTTTACTAGTCAGGCAAGGTCATGAGAGAGTGAGAGAGACAATGACAGAGAGAAAACGTTCAAAACTAGCAAAGTTAGGAACTTGATAAAATCATAAATGCTATCCACTGAAATATTGTGTTTCCACAAGATTGGACAAGGCTAAAATATTAGAGAAGTTCTCAGTTAGAACTCAAAAACAGTGAAGCATATATAAAACTGTTGAAGATAACAATCAGCCTAATCCAGTAAAAGCTTCACTATCAATTAGCTGTAGAAAGAAAGAGAAAATGATGAAGAAGAGTCTATGGTTTTCGTACAAAAGGGAAATCAATCGATCAATCCTAGGTAAGTCTGTAATATCTACAGCTCAGCCACGTGGAGGAAATCAAGCCACTCAAATGATTTCCAGATGGATGCAATTTGAACCGTTTGATCACAACGAGCACGAGTTTGTTAAAGACACGAGAGAAGCACATTCTTCAGTATAGAAGGAATATAATTAGTGACACAGATATAGAATAATGTATAGGATCAGTACAGGTGTACAGCTGAGATAATTATCTGTATTTTTCTTTTATATTTTTTCTTGTACAAATACTTTTATAAAGGATAGATTGAGCATCAATAAAATTACACAGAAAATTCCCAAAGCTTTATTCTTAATTCTATAAAAAACTGAAGAAGTCCTAATAACCACAACTAACAAAATAGAAAGACGTATTAATGAATACTGACATACCCACACTTAAATGACCTTTTGTAATGGGATTTCGTCCACAAAACTAGTAATAGCCGTATATAGGCGTGTATCCCTCTCTCTTCATTGCTGGCATCTAGTAGTCTTAGGAATGTTAATGCAAGTACATCTTACTTATTTGCACGTTAAGTGGGTTTCAGAGGAAAAATGATTACTTAAGTCTTTGATGGATCTCAATTTTCGGAAAAGGAAAAAATGGATTTGATAATATGACTTTTGAAAAGGAAACTAATTAATCAAGATAAAGATAATGATGTTACCAGAAGCAGAAGTTTGCATCAGCTTAACAAATTCTTGAAGATGGAAGATTGACAGACAGCAAGAGCACAACTGTCGACTTCAAGAATACACTCCTCATCATGACTAGTTGTTATCTTTTTGAATTTTGGAGTGTAGTAAAAGAATCAATGCACAAGATTGTGACCACGTCGCAGAAAATTTCATGTTCTTAGCCTCTCTATGATATGATAATTTCTTGTAAATATATAATTTGGCTGTCAATAACTCTTACATGCAGTAATATATTCTTTTCTGCACAGATTTTGACCTATATAACTGAACACTCTTTAGCAATCTTGGATTCTTGGAATGGTTCTTCACATTTCTCCCACTGGCCTGGAGTTACATGTGGCCTCAAACACTAAAGATTTAATTAATATCCGGATAACTTATATCAGCATTACTGATACCTGCATTATTCTGCACCCAAGGGTGTGGCCTACGTAGTCAATGACGTGGGTTGACCACCATGAGGTCTCAGGTTCAATTCCCAGCGGAGACAACAACACTTGGTGATTTCTTCCATCTATTCTATCCTTGGTGGACAGAGTTACCAAAAACCTGTTGCTGATAGGAGGTGGCAGGTATCCCATGGAATTAGTTGAGGTGCGCGAAAGCTGGCCCTAACACCATGGTTATCAAAAAAAAAACCCTGCATTATTCTAACCAGCTACCCAACGACCTCTAAGAGTATCTCACTTGAATCTGAAAGGCAAAAGGCTAGCAGGAAGAATCTCACCTCAGGAAATCTTTCCTTCCTAAGGAAATGAGTAATCTCTTCTAGACCACATGCACAACCACTTTGGAGGCATGTTTCCAAACTCAGTAACCAACCACTCCACCCGACTGACAGGACTACACTTAGGATAGAATAGGATTCAAGGAAACATACCCAAAGAAATTGCAAACCTGGTGAACCTAAATATAATTTACTTGCAAGAAAATCATCTAACTGGTATAGAATTCCAGCATCTAAAGGAATCCTCCTTTCAAACATGGGAACTCTTGACAGATTGACAGGCGATATCCCATCTTCAATAAGCAACATCACAAGACTGCTCTATCTTTATTTGACTAGAAATATTTTAAATGGAACCATTCCTCCAATTTTCGAGATTGGTGATTTAACAAACCTTGCTGGTTTTGACCTTTCCTACAACCATTTCTCAGGCATGATTCCATAAGAAAATGTTTGGCCTTGGAATAACTTTACATGCAAGACAGTTCATCTGAATGGGACATCCCGTGTTTAGCTGACTTACAAAACCTACAGGGAATTAGACCTTTCAAGAAACAATTTACTTATCAGGAGACATTCTATGTTGGACTCTGAATCTTTCCCTCCTTACTGTACCTGAATCTTTCAGACAACAATTTAGAGGGTGAGTTCCCAACCAAGGAGTATTTTCAGATGTAGCCGCATTACAAGTTGAGAGCTTTGTGGTGGAATCCAAAAGTTTGATTACCACCTTGCCTGAAGCAAGAAAACCATAGAAGAGCAAAGAGGAGGCGTCTTACACCCGTCTTGACTGTGATTATCAGTGTTGTTTCATTTGCTGCAGTAGATATCAACTTTTTGAGTAACAATACCCGAGATGACATATTCAAGATCTATATACCAAAATGACCCCTACACAACATCTACTTCCAATACTCCTAGAGGCAGTGGTATGGAATATAAGAAGTTCACTATTTTGGCAGCACTGCGCACTATTCTGATCTGTCATGACATCTGATGGATTCATATCTCTGGATAATATTCGTAGTAAATTCACTGTGGAGAAAGAATGCCAGTTGTTAGTTTTACTGGCTTCTCTTAAATCTAAAGGATATATCTTAAATGATGAAAACAGGATGCTCTTGGTAGATGGAGTTACTGCTACCTGTGCTGGCTGGAGATAGAAGGTACACATGGGCTTAGTCGAGGGCACACAAACTAGTGAATACATGACGGAGGGAAAATGGAACCTAAATAAACTTGGTGAGATTGTTTCAAGTCATCTGCTTCAACACATTGGTAACATAAACATTGGGCACACGCAACAGGCAGATTATGCTATCTAGAAAAACACAAGCAATGGATAATTCTCCAATAAAACTGCTTGGGATGCCATCAGACGGAGCAGCCAGAAACAAACGGATCTCCACAAAGTTTGGCATAAAGCCATTCCCTATAAAATTTCTTTTAATACTTGGAGACTTTTCTTTAAAAACTCCCTTTTAATGAGGTGATTTCTAGGTTTGGTAACTTAACAATTTTTAATTGTTTTTGTTGCAGGACTCCTCAAATAGATAGCATTCAACACTCCTTTATTGAAGGTGAAATCACAAAACAAACATAGGCATTACACATCAGCAACGGTATGTAAGGAGGATTTTCATACTATGGAGTGATACAAAGTCCAAAACTGAAGTCCATAAGCTGATACTTCAGACCACTCCTATCGTTATTTCCTGGGACATATGGAAGAGCTGGGCTGCGTGTAAATATGGGGACAACTCCAAGTTCAACAAGTTCAAAGTGGTGCAACAAATTATTTGGCTCAAACCTATTGTTAGATTATTATGGTCCGAAAGGCGTGGAATTGTGGAAAGCTCAAACCTATTGTTAAATGGAGGCTTGTATCCTGGAAAAAGCCCCCTACAGGGATGATCAAGATAAAAAATGACGGTAGTTTCAATGTTAGCAATGAAAAGCAGGCATTGGAGGTGTAGTTGGAAATGAATTTGGTAATCTTAGCATTGCCTTTTAGATTCCTTCCGACTATTCGAGAAACAACATGGCGGAAGTTAATGCAGCTCTATATGGAAGTGAATGGTGCACTCAACACGGCATCAACAAATTTGTCATGGAACCGGATTCTCTTTTGGTTGCTAACTTGATCAATGATAAGGCCACTGACAACCTCACATTAAGGGATATAATCAGTAAAATCACTCGAGTTCTGAAGGATAAGGAAGTGGATATCATACAGTGCTTTAGAGAAGCTAATCAAGTAGCTAACTTTATGGCAAAATTGGCATCAGCAAGTGGAAATAGTACCTTCTTTTACTCTTTTCAACATCTTCCGAAAGAGGTGAAGGGAATATTTCAACTTGACAAAATGCAACTTCCCAGTATTAGGAGGAGATATGACAAACCCAATTATTTTGTAAGTTGATTTGTTTCTCTTTTACTTTGCTATGGAGGACTTTTGCTCATTTATGTCCTCATAGTTTTTTGGATAGGTTGTAAATAGTTGATCTGTTGGAGGTTATAATGTCCCCCTCCTCTTTTTGTATTTTTCATTTAGATGAACGGACAATTGACAGGGTCAGCTAGACCCAAAATCTCACGCAAACTGACTCGGACACCACAGTTATAAAAAAAAGCTCTTTTGGTTCAGCTAATTGAAGTGCTAGGAGCACTCTCAACTCTCCTAATATCAGTTTATGAAGAATTCCAAAGGGGCTCGGAAGAAAATTAAGACTTAGATCAAATGGTCAATTCCCTTAAGATGTGTCTTTGGTCAGAGTATGGATAAAGGAAAAAGGAAAGCCAATAGAACTGTTTTTAGTCCTCAAGCGAAGAAGATTCCTAACAAGAAGGCAAAAAGTCATTCTTTATATTCCTTAACAGATAATTAAGAAGAAAATAAAACATTCTTGTAAAATGTATGGATAGAAGATAACAGAGAAGAGAAAAGACCACTTTGCAAATGCCATACAAAACAAAGCTAGTTCAAACAGTGAGCTTCATATACAGGGATTATACGGATGACAACAACCATTAATAACGAGTTTGAAAGAGGATGAATAAAGAGTTTGTTACAGAAAACTCATACATCTCCCTGGTGCACTGTTCATAGTCACCAAGTTACAGAAGATCTGCACGAAAAAGCGACCTGAAACAACCAACCAAAAAAGGAATGGGAGAATAAGACATCATAGGGTGTAGAAAATGGATTGAAATTGCAAAGGCTGATCCAACAAAGAGCAAAGATGTGCATTGGCAGGACTTGAATCCAATAACCAATCAGTTTTCAAGCTATAGAAATAACACCCGAAAGCCGGTCTTAGAATTGAGCAATTTGTTAAGAGCCTGATGTATTGGGAACCAACGGCCAAGCCTTAATAAAAAGAATTCAAAGTCTATCCAGCCATTAGAAAAGGGCCACACAATGGACTTTCACAAACTGGCCATGCCAAAGATGGACAGAAGAAAAGTTGACACCATCAGGGATGCAAGAAATAGCTTTGAAGAGAAATCTCAAGTGAAGAATACCCTTTCTCTGTCATTGGATGGTGTTGGTACCTGCAAACTAAGAGCATATTAGTTCAGTATAATGAAGCCAACTAGAAATGTGGGGGAAAAAAGGGGCACAACAGAAGAGATAGATCCCTGATAGAAAAGTATGCTGTGTGGACGTCTCTGCTGCACAAACCATACTTCAGAACCTAAACTTATCAAAAACAGCTTTTCATGCGAATATTATTTAAAATTCTTCAGGTTTTAGTACCAACATAGTGAACTCCTAATACTCCCAAGTGGTCATAGTTATGCCCATCTCACTTATATTACCCACAATTCTTCACGTGATATTTGGTATGTAATGCAGCTGACTCAGTAGAGGTCAATGTGGAGATCGTTCCAAAATATGAAAGAACGAAAGCTTAATGGCCTAATTCATCACCCAGGCATTTGACATGCCAAAAGGGGTTCTTAGAAAATAGAGGAACTTTCAATAAATTTAATAGTTGCTTGCAAGCTTGAAGCCCCTCTTATTCAGCAATGGGTACAACTGCTTACCAGTTCACACAACTTAGAGCGCACTATGACAACAATAATCAAAAACAACAATTTGACAATTGGTAGCCAAAGTTTGGTTTTCTTTAGTTTGTTTCCCTTATATATTGGAATAGAATCACCATTCTAAACAAATGAACTGTAAACCAGAATCATTGAACTTATATCTTGGCAAAAGTAAACTTCCTTTGAGGTAGACTTCACCGTCTCACTTCCTGCGAAGCTTTCTTGACCCTTGAGTTTGCCTCTCAAATTATTCATTCCCGTCATCATGAAATTTGATAGGCCAAGGCTTAGTTCAATGATCAAGGAAAACCAGGCTCTCCTCGTATGCAAATAGTTCTATATTATCAGGATTACCTTGGAAGTGAAGATCTTGAAATTGCTGGTTCCTAGGGTCATAAAGATGAAGATCCCCCTCAGTGGATTCGAATATCACCTCACCATTCTTCATAAAGCATTGAGGCCAACAGATATCGAATGAGCGATCAATTTTAAACTGATGGCACCAAATCTTTCCTGAACAACCTTCACCCATCATCCATATATGCCACCACTCCAGTGAATCATGCGCAAATAGGTAAAGTGAATCACGAAAGACTGCTAATGATCCAGTAAATGCACCATCATTAGAGCTAGACATTGGCATTGATATTTCTTCAAAAACATGGTCAGCCATATTGAAAGATACAATGAAGTCATCATATTCAGTTTCATTAGCCTTTCGTGCAAGCCAATATGCAGATCCATCAAGAAATGCCTTTGCCATACGATTGGTAATAAAGTATGAGAGTTCAATCTCAATTTTTGTCCAAGAATTTGTTCTCAATGAGTAAATTTCAACAACATGCGGAAGTATCGGGGGGGGGGTCTGTGAGATTCCTTTTCTCAAAATACAAAATTCTGACCACCTTATATTCATCCAATTTAGGAACATAGCCAAACCCAAACACTAGGTGATTAGAAACATCAGGAAGCTGCACGGGGTAACTACAATGATTCTTGATCATTTTTGTGGCTGGGTTCCAAAAATACATTTTGCAACTAGATCTAGGAGTTATAAGGTAAAGAAGAAAGAGAACGCCATTGCAACAACCAAAGACATCGAAACTTTTAATCGATTCACACAAAGGAAATTCTAATTTCTTGTGCTCGGCAAATGTTTCATCAGAGTACAAAGTGCAACACTCGTTTTCCGGGACATCCAAGATATCTTTACCGATCAAATAGCTTTTCTTATATTATGAACGTTGATTCATATGCATGTTAATAAAATGAGGATCTCTCATGAGATTACACCAAGATTTGCAAACAGACCTGAATTGCATGAGACCTTCGCTAGGAAGTCTTGACAAGATGTTTGTCATTTCATCACCAGGTGGATCAGCGGAGAAAATCATCTTGCTAATTAAGATAATAATAGCAAAGAAGTACCAAAAAAATATTTTGATGCCTAGTGAATCTGAAAAGTCTTTACAATATCAAACGAAAAGGGAAATTTCCATGAAATGGAGCACTAAAATTCTACTAGTCAGGCAAGGTCATGAGAGAGTGAGAGAGAATGACAGAGAGAAAACGTTCAAAACAAGGAAAAGATGAGAACTATCAGAGATATCACCGAGACAAAGAAAAACAAGCTTAATCGAAGATGATAATGTTGGTGGACAAAAAAGAGGAAGAGGGGAAAACAAAGGAAGGTGTACATTGAAGAGATACAAGAATGAATGGGAGATCAGTGGTGAGTAGAGAGACTGACGGAGCAAACAAGAAGGGGACAAAAATCGTTCACAACAATGTGAAAAGAGGAAATATAGATTGACACGGAGCAAACGGAAAGGAGAAAAGAGGAAATACAGGTTGGACAATAAATCGTTCATAACAATGTATCTACGTATGAAATATAGATTGAAGGACCAGTGGAGCTTGGTTCTCAATATAAACATTCTCTAATAGTTAATATTAGTTACCGAGTTAAGATGATAGCAAAGTTAGGAACTTGATAAAATCATAAATGTTAGCCACTGAAATATTATGTTTCCACAAGATTGAACAAGGCTAAAATATTAGAGAAGTTCTCATTTAGAACTCAGAAATAGTGAGTCATATATAAAACTGAAGAAGTCCTAATAACGACAACTAACAACATAGAAAGAGTATTCATAAATACTGACATACCCACAGAAGTAAAAAAAGAAGCTTCTTTATTTTCCAGCAGTAGAAACTCTAATCAGACAGTTCATATCTCATCTATCAATAAACTTCTGTGGATGTCTGAGATGTAATCCATGTGGATCTTTTAGAGATTTCCTAGAAGACTCCGATGTCAAAACTAGTCTTCATTTCATCTCTCTTCTTCAACCTTTCATCTTCTGCTCTGTGAGGATCAATAGTGGAGAGAGTTGAAGGAGCTGAAATGGGGGGCTTCTTCTCAAAAATTTATGATTTTATCAAGTTCCTAAATTAGCAAAATATGGCATCATCTTAACTTGGTAACTAATATTAACTTTTAGAGAAGGTTTATATTGAGAACCAATTAATCTTTACTTCTCCTTCAATCTATATTTCAATGTAGATACATTGTTACAAACGATTTATTGTCCAATCTGTATTTTCTCTTTCCTCCTTTTGGTTTCCGTGTCAATCTATATTTCCTCTTTTCACATTGTTGTGAATGATTTTTTCTCCTTGTTGTTTGCTCCCTCAGTCTCTCTACTCACCACCAATCTCCCATTCATTGTTGTCTTTCTCTTCAATGTACACCTTCCTTTGTTTACCTCTCTTGCTCTTTTTCGTCCACCAACATTATCATCTTCGATGAAGCCTTGTTTTTCTTTGTCTGGGTAATATCTCTGATAGTTCTCATCTTTTCCTTGTTTTGAACATTTTCTCTCTGTTGTTCTCTCTCTCTCTCTCTCTCTCTCTCTCTCTCTCTCTATCTATCTATCTATCTATCTATCTATCTATCTCTATCTCTATCTCTCATGACCTTGCCTGACTAGGAGAATTTTAGTGCTCCATTTCATGGAAATTTCCCTTTTCGTTTAATCTTGTAAAGAATTTTCAGATTCGCTAGGTATCAAATTAATTTTTTGCTACTTCTTTGCAATTACTATCTTAATTAGCAGAATGATTTTCTCTGTTGATTCACCTAGTGATGAAATAACAAACATCTTGTCAAGACTTCCTATCTAAGATCTCATGCAATTCAGGTCTGTTTGTAAATCTTGGTGTAATCTCATTAGAGATCCTCATTTTATTAACATGCATATGAATCAATGTTCATTATATAAGGAAAGCTATTTGATCGGTAAAGATATCTTAGTTGCCACGAAAAACGAGTGTTGCACTTTTACTCTAATGAAACATTTGTCGCACACAAGAAATTTGAAGTTCCTTTATGGGAATCAACTAAAATATTTGAAGTCTTTGGTTGTTGTAATGGTGGTCTCTTTCTTATTTATCCTCTAACTCCTCGATCTGGCTGCAAAATGTATTTTTGGAACCCAGCCACAAAATTAATCAATAATCTTGGTAGTTCCCTCGTGTAGCTTCATGATGTTCCTAATCACCTAGTGTTTGGGTTTGGCTGCGTTCCTCAATTGGATGAATATAAGGTGGTTAGAATTTTGTATTCTGAGAAAATGAATCTAACATGCCCCTAAAACTTTTGCATGTTGTTGAAATTTACTCATTGAAAACAGATTCTTGGACAAATATTGAAATTGGACTTCCATACATTATTACCAGCATTATAACTAAGGCATTTCTAAATGAATCTAGATATTGTTAATTTGCACGAATAACTAATGAAACTGAATATGATAACTTCATTGTATTTTTCAATACACCTTACCACATTTTTGAAGAAATAAAGTTGCCAAAGGCCTGCCTCGATGATGATGTCTTAACTGGATCATTAGTGGTGGTCTTTCCTGATTCATTTAACTATCAGTCCATGTCCCAAAATCACCTAGAGTGGTGGCATATATGGATGACGAGAAAAGGTTGTTCTGAATTTTTTTGGTGCCATCAGTTTAAAATTGATTGCTCATTCAAAATCTGACAGGCAAAGTCCATCATGAATGATTGATACTCCATAATTGATTACACTAATTCAAAAATTATAAAAATTTAATTAAGATTTGAAGCTTAATTAAGAAGGAAAGAGGAGAACCTAAATTTGGGTTTCAACGGAGAAGTCGAATAATTTTGTAAACTGCAATTGGGTGCCTTAGTTTTCTTTTGATTAAGGCAATCTGCACTTTTGAGATAATTTCGATATAATCTATGTGTTGGTATTTATTGTAGTCAAAAGTCTTTTATATAGGCGGTGTTAGTCTGAAAGTTTTATGACTATTATAATTTATAATGATGTGTTGTAAATTGATATTTGATAATTAGATTTAGATCTCACATAATTATTAAAAACAAAAGAGTTAAGAATTAAAAATACACCTAAATTATTTCAGTTTGAATTATTGCTGGTGTCTACTAAACTATCACCCAATGGTTAGTGAAATACACCTAGACTCTGACTAGATCAAATATTTGTCTACAAATGTTTCTAAGCGTATTTGGCAATAAAAACTTCGTCCACCAGACATATATAACAACTTTATTAGCTGACACGTTATTTTTATTTTATTTTTCAATTGATTTCTTTAAAACCTAAATTCTCCCCTTTCAAGCCGGGGATATCGATGTCACGGCTGAGAAGGTGGAGAATAAGATGTTGGATGTCGCAATGGAGAATTATTAATTTACACGGTGATAACTTTTAACCTGATATTAATTTATTTAACTTTATCACGGTGAAATTATTTTTTCACGTGGCACAATTTTTTTTTTTTAAAAAAGAGAGTGTAGTACATCCATCATTAGATATTAGTCGAGGCGTGTTTCGCTAACCATTGAGTAATAGCTCAAATAGGAAATTCACACTTCTAATAATTCAGCTATGAAACACGAAAAACTGAAATAATTTAGGTGTGTTTTTAATCCTTAATTGTAAACAAATCATGCAAAATTATCTTCTTGTACTTTTTATGTTATGAACGGAAATAAAATACTTATTAAATTTAAAATCTCAATTAATTTTCATATTTCATTAATTCAAAAATGAAAAGAATCTATCTACACATAATGTTCGTTGGTTTAGTTACAAAATGTGGATGGGTTCTATCAAAATATTTTCAGGCCTCTCCAATTGATGAGAACTATTTGATGTGTAGAACCTTTTTAACCTTGGTATAAGAGGTAAGTAATGCATCGCTT
The DNA here is from genome assembly GCA_031232105.1 of Capsicum rhomboideum. Lineage (NCBI taxonomy): Eukaryota > Viridiplantae > Streptophyta > Magnoliopsida > Solanales > Solanaceae > Capsicum > Capsicum rhomboideum. Next base: position 3,739,708 of record CP124710.1, on the reverse strand, counting down.
TAATAGTTATTTTCTTTTTGCTAAACCCACCTTTAAACAATCCTTTTCGCAATACTTACAAAATTCTAGATAGACATCATCCTTATAATATCACATGCAGTTATTCTCATGACAATCAATTCTCATCGGCGAAAGTCTTAATTTAGACACTAATTTCTTTGACTTATAGCAATCAACAGATATCCTTAGATTGGGATCACTGATTAATGAATAAGGTCAACCAAAACGTTTATTGCTCCTTAAGAAATATTCAAATCTGTTTCGATATTTAATAATCTAATTGCAACAGACAATGAGCACGCCACTCTCGTCACATAACGATCGACTAACAACATGTAATTGTTCAGAAAAAAGTCTTACTTCTTCAACATATTGAACATTGTCATTCTAGAATCTTGGACATTTTATTCCACCGACCTACTACTTTCACTAACTACAAAGTTTTGAAACCTATAAAAATTACTATTCCTTATTGTTTCAATTTGTTTGTTTGATTTTAACTTGCCACAAAATTTAAGAAAGTAAAAAAAAAAAAAAGAACTTTTGAATCTTGTGGTCTTAAACTAAAGATGTGCAAAAATTGTATCAACATGTCCTTTCATCTTATGATCTTAAATATATCTTGTGAAAAGTTGAAATTAAAAAGTTTTCAAAAAAGAAAAAAAAATATTTTTCTTTGAATAGACTAAAATAGAAAGTAAGGCAAAAACCAATTGAAATGAAAGGAGTATCAATTTCTGCATGACCAGTCCACACTTGATAATTTTCTCTAAACCCCTTTTTATAGAGAAGAATGATGATGCTTAACAATCTCAAGTGTGTAGAAAATTCTACACTTGCATATCTCACAAGAACACTTAAAAGTAAAAAATAATGTCTTGAGTGTCATTATTGCATAGTTAACAAAACCATCGACACCTTCTACAAATTCCTCCTTTGTATTATACATCCAACTACGATCTTCCATCTACACAAACAACACAAATTATTATCCAAAGTTAATTTTTTGTACTCAAATTAATCTACAAATTCAAATGTTTTAATTAGAACCAAAGTAAGACTTCAATTAATGTTTAATTTTCATCCCAAAAATATTCGTAATTAATTAGGGAATAAATTAATTCATTAAAAAATAATATATATTTTTAATAATCTTTGAGATCCAATACTTAATACTAATCTTAAATTTAAGATTCAAAGCCTAATTAATACTATTCTTGATTTCAAGATGCAACACTTACTAATATTGTTGAATTTCAAATTCAGCACTTATTTAATACTAATCTTATTTTAAATTAATTCAAGGTTCAAGTAAAGACTAATTTTAGTCCAAATGTTCAAATTGTTTGAGTTCAAGGTTCAGCTTAAGTCAAGGTTCAAATTATATGGCATTCTTCTAAAAAAGAAGATTTAATAGGAGTAGATAAGTCAAATAGTCTATCTCTAGACACAAAGATAAGAAAAATATTGCTAGAGAAAATGAGGTGCAATAATGCAATATGGAATTCTTTGAACTTTCAAAGACGTCTGCTATTTGTTGGACTATAATTTGTTGGTCACCAAGGCCTACAATTTTCTTCGTGGGGTCGTTTGGTTCACGGAATATGTTATTTTGGAATTATAGTTCCGTGATTATAATTTTTGGATTAATTTATCTCACCTAGTAGATGAGATGAAATAATATCAAATTGGATATTAGCTAGGTAGGATATTCAGGATCAAATTTACACTTTATTTGATTGAAAGTATAAATTTATCTGAAACTTAAATTATCTCACCTTTATCTCATGAACCAAAAGACATGACCCTTAAAGACTTTTAGTTAATTACTTAATGTGAACATTGACTTTCTTCTCATCATCTATAGTAGTATATATAGGATACTAATGTCATAATAAAGACCAGATAGAGCTAATTATTTGCTAGTGAGTTTAGGATAAGGCCTTTCAATATGGAGATATCATATTACAACTTAAAATTTGCAGTATTTTCATTTGCAATTATATTTGTATTGGGATGGGCATGGAGAATCTTGAATTATGTTTGGTTCAAACCAAAAAAGTTGGAGAAATGCCTAAGACAACAAGGTTTCAATGGAAATTCTTACAAGTTGTTGTATGGGGATATGAAAGAGATGAAGAAGATGAGTGAAGAAGCTACATCCAAGCCTATCAATTTCTCACATGACTTGATTTGGCCTAGAGTTAGCCCTTTCATCCACAAAACCATCACAAAATATGGTATGACTTCACAATTCTAATCTTATCATGGATAGTAGTATTTAGTTGTTATCTTATAGCTGATTTGATAAGTCGATGGGGGATAAGGTTCATTGTCGATGACTTTCATACAGGTGCTGCATGATCATCGTCAGCTCATGTGGTTAGATGCTTGGTCAAGTCCTATAGAATATTTATATTGTCAATAGATAGAAATAGAAATTCAATTGTATATATACTAACACTTTAAAAGACTTTTAATTTATACTATTAGGGGTCGTTTGGTACACAAGATGGAATAAGCTGGGATGTCCCATGGATTGGGATATTCCATGGGACTATTTTATCCCACCTTTCATATGGGATAGTAATCTCACCATTTTAGTACAAATGGTGGGATAAAACAATTCGCAAATTAGCTAATACCTCATATCAAACATGGGATATAGTTTCGAAATTATTATCATTATGCCACGTACAAAATGAATCTTTAGTATAATTTGACCTTCTATATAGCAAGTCATTTTATCATTTTTATGATAGACAAATCTCAAGAATCAGTGGCACAAAACTAGAAACTTTGGTGGATAATGGGCACGACCCACTACTCTTCTCCGCTTAAATGTCAGAATCTTATCAACCACAAGAGTTTAAACCAATGACATACATCTTACCTACAAATCATATGTTGTGCTCTTGCCTCTAGATCAAATAACCTGAGGGCGAGTCATTTACCATGTTTTGTAGGTTATCAATTCATGGCTACCATAAAATTAGTATTTTGTAATTGATATTTAGTAATTTGATAGTGTAAAACTTCTTTATACACTTTTGTGGTATAAATATATTCTGTACAAAATAACTAGACACAATTGCAATTCGTATCTACTTGTCGTTAGACCATGTTGTCAGTGGTAGATTCAGAGTGTAACTTAGCTTTTGTCTTTGTATTGTAAGAGATTACAGAGCAATAGTACAGCGAAAATAAAATATTGACATACCTCTAGCCACTGTTACAGAGTAGTCGGAGTTTTGGCGTCATCAGCGTTCATTTTCCGATTTTGGTGAGTCTTCTAAGCACTTAAACCTCCCTCAAGATGGTATAGAGTTCAGAAGGAGAATTTGTGCTTAGGGACTTTTAGCCGGATCTGCTTTATTTATAATGTTCTCCCATCAAGAACATAGGTCAGCAATTTCAGAAACGGGCAGCACGGGCAGTAGTTGTGGAGGATTTGAAGTTCAAAATCCTTGGCAATTGATTAATGGGAGAGGAGTTGTAACTCACCATGGAGGTTACAGACATGGAGATTAGGCCCATTTTAGATAACTCCAACATTCTCCCACTTGATTCGTATACTCTAATCCCATAAATGAAACATAATCCATGAATCATGATGATAGTTCCTCTAAGAGAGAGTAGTATCTTCCATGTATCACAATGCATTATGCATCAAAGACTTAACCCGCATTACTTAATAAATAAACCCAAAATTTATTCTAGGTCCATACTTTAGTGATATTTCTCAAAACAAACTGAATGTGTACACAGTTTCAAATATAAAAAATATCATATAAAATAGAGTTTCATCAATATTCGTTGTTACAACGAAATTTATATAGTGGAATTAGGTCCCATTGTGACTATATGATCCTTAAAATTTTGCGGTGGCAAGTCTTTAGTTAAAGGATCAGCTAAGAAAGGCGGGGCGGAATCGGGGGCTGTCGATAGAGCTAAAACAATCATTCACTAACCCATCCTGACATACCAAGGAAAAGGGCTGATCCAACAATAGAACACAATCATTACTAGATATTAGCTTGAAATCGTTATAGTACATATAGTCAAATTTTGAATCTGCTTCTGCATTTGGTGGATTTCTAGGTATCTAAGATGTGAATTTCTAAAGTGGGTTTTCCATTTTAATTTGTAGGTAAGAATTGTTTTGTGTGGCTTGGGCCAAAACCAGCAGTGCTCATCACTGAGCCTGAACTTATAAGGGAGGTGCTAACAAAGAACTACATTTATCAGAAGGCTAGCAGCAGTCCATTATTTAAGTTGGCAATAACTGGACTTGCAGCCCATGAAGAAGATAAATGGGCTGCACATAGAAGGATTCTCAATCCTGCTTTTCATCTTGACAAGTTGAAGGTTTTAACAGCTATCAAACTTTTGTTATACTTCCCTCCGTTTTACTTTGTTTGTCTGGTTTTAACTCGCCACGAGATTTAAGAAACTGAAAGATTTTTGAATTTTGTGGTTTTATATGAAAGATATATAGGATTTACCAAAATGATTGACATGTCATTTGGAGAGTTAAAATTAAAAAAGTTGACCAAAAAAAAAAGAAAGAAAAAGACATTCTTTTTAAATGGACTAAAAAAGAAAGTAAAACAAACAAATTGAAATATTAGATTTTGTGTGATTTGATAATATAAAAGTTCTTTATACCGTCAATTTATAGAAATTTTAAACTCTTAGAGAATTATTTATGTTTATCAAATTTAATATTGGATTCTTATTTATGTGCAGCATATGCTACCTGCATTCAAATTGACTGTAAGCGAAATATTGAGCAAATGGAAGGAAATTGTCTCGAAAGACGGAACAGAAATAGATGTGTGGCCATATCTTCAAACTTTGACAAGTGATGCAATTTCAAGAACTGCTTTTGGCAGTAACTATGAAGAAGGAAGAAAAATTTTTGAACTTCAAAAAGAATTGATTAAAATAATTTCAGAAATGTCACGTTCAATATACATCCCAGGATGGAGGTAAAAATTATTTATTTCTTTATGATTTTAAAATAAATTTGTTAGGTGATGTTTCAATAATTTTGAAAACATATATTAGATTAAATTTTATTAAAAAAAAATTGAAGTCTATAAGAAGTTCTAGCACTGTATATATGCAAGTCTATAAAAAGTTCTAGCACTTAATACTAGGATGGATAACCTCGGGAGGTTTTCATGTTGCATACCTCATTTGAAAATACAATAATTATAAGGCTTAGTTGAATCTCGGAGACAATGTTTAATTATCTTTTTTTAATTCGTTCAAGGGAAAAACTTCAACTATCTTCGAGAAGTGTGCGTGCATGTTTACAAGTCTAACACGTTTCTTATATATTAATTTTTCTAATAATAGCGTTATCATGGATTATAGGTTTTTGCCAACTAAAAAGAACAAAAGGATGATGCAAATCTACAATGAATTAAGAGTACTTATATTAGGAATTATCAGTAAAAGAACGAGGATGATTGAAGCTGGAGAATCACATGATGATTTATTGGGTATATTATTGGCATCCAATTTACAAGAAATACAACAACATGGACATAAGAAATTTGGTATGAGTATTGATGAGGTGATTGAAGAGTGTAAATTGTTCTATTTTGCTGGGCAAGAAACTACTTCAATTTTACTTGTATGGACTATGATTTTACTGTGCAAGTATCCTATTTGGCAAGAAAGAGCTAGAGAGGAGGTTCTACAAGTGTTTGGAGGTGATGAGCTTGACTATGACAAGTTGAATCAACTAAAAGTAGTAAGTATTGCCTATATGCTCAATTATTTTGAAATTTTTTGTTATTACGATAGTATCAGAGTCAGGTTGGACATATTTTGACTATATCCTGTCGATTAGGCAGATGGGAAGAAAGTCCCTAGAGCTCTTTTGGTCCCCTACTTAAATTTGAAGCCGACTAGGCCATACCCATGAGCTAATTTTATGAAATGTTAGCTACACTCAACTTTCACTTTATTGCACCAAAGTCAATAAACTACTTTTTATAATGAAAGAATCACTCAACTTTATTTAAATATAAAAAAGTCATTAAAATTATTTTTTGAACTAAAATGTCACTCAGATTTGTCTAAGTATCATAGAAATAAAGATGACATGGTGGCTGTCCACACAGTATTTTTCCTATGATACTTCAGATTGAGTGACTTTTTCGTTACAAAAAGTTTGTTGGTCACAAGAAATATTTAGTAACCTTGGTGTCATAAAATAAAGAAAGAGTGACCATTCATGAAATTACCTTCTAAATTCTACTTTATCTTCTAAAATCAATATGTATGTTTTCATGGCAATGTTAACTTGTGATCTACTATTATTCTATAGGTGACTATGATCTTTAATGAGGTCTTAAGGTTGTATCCATCAGCATATGTGATTAATCGAATGGTAAAAACAGAAACAAAGTTAGGGGATTTGCATTTACCTTCTGGGGTGCAACTCATATTAGCAACAATTTTGTTGCATCATGATACTGAAATATGGGGAGACGATGCAATGGAGTTCAAGCCAGAGAGATTTAGTGAAGGAATATCAAAAGCAACAAAAGGACATGTTGTATATTTTCCATTTAGTTGGGGTCCAAGAATATGTCTTGGACAAAACTTTGCTATGTTAGAGGCCAAAATGGCAATGGCCATGATTCTTAAACACTATGCATTTGAACTCTCTCCATCTTATGCTCATGCTCCTCATCCATTATTGCTTCAACCTCAATATGGTGCTCAATTGATCATGTACAAGTTGTAGAAGTGGTCTGTACTGTCTTTTTGAGTCATGCTATGTATATTGTTCTTTAATCATGGTCGATTTGACTCAAATCCTGAACCTGATTTTGAATCCTACACCGGTTAATAATGTGATGAGGGAAGTTTTTCTTTTTTCATCAATGCTGGCCCATACGAGGCTATGTAACTGGGAGTTTAATTAGGATTTGGCATAGTAGCTATGTATAAGTGAAGTCATATATTGTTTTGTAAGAGTGGCTTGAGTACTATTTCATAATATTATTAGTGTACTTTATGTTTATGATTTTGTGCCTTAAAATTGTTTATCCTTTGTATTGTGTTATTATCTTCTTCCCCTTTACATTAATAAGATGATAGCAAGAGCTTAGTTTTTAATCATGTTTTTCTTTTCAGTCATATATGACCTTTTCTATAGGAGATCACCGCCAACTCAGCATCAATGTGTGTTTTGATACAAAGGGAGTAATAATGGTAGGTAAAGTGAACAACAGATAGTTGAGGTAAAAACTCATTAAGAAGTGATAATTTAGGTGTGTTTTTGACCATCAACTCTATAAATTGTTCTTTTCGATGGGTTTGGAAATTCATGAATTGGCTCTGGTTGCAGCCAAGGTGTTTGTAGATGCCTCAGAGAGTTAGGTTACTCTTACAAGAAGTTGTGATTCATTTATCTCTTCTTCCCTTTTGCATTAATAAGATTATATAGCAAGAGCTTAGTTTTGCTTCATGTTTTTCTTTTCAGTCATATGACCTTTTCTATGTAGGAGACCGGTAAATAAAATACAAGAGATCTCGTTGTATCGTGAAAATTTTCGTCAAGAATTAACATGAGTAGACAAATATATGATCTAGAATCTGTGAGTTCAAAATGATTGTTGAGTCTTATTATATCTATTCATTTGATTTTTAATTTTTATTTGCGTATGTATACATAATTCGAACCTTATTTAGTTATAAATCTGCAAAACTTGTCCCAGTTTCGTAGACAGTGGAAGATATAGCATTAGTGTTATGAATTCAACCGAACTCAATATATGTGAGTGAATAGCCAAAAAAAAAAAAAAATTCAACAAATATCAGATTCTGAATTAATTTTTTTAAAGGTTTAGTAAATTTAGGATAAAGAATTTTAAAGATTGAACTTATTAGTAAAAGCTATAGATATTTAGTGATGGACTATTAAAAGCAACAAAAGAACAACTTGTATTTGTTCCATTTATTAGTTGAGTTCCATGAATATGAATTGGCCAAAACTTTGCTATGTTAAGAGGCAAAATTGAACACTTCAACTTTGAAAATGCACATCTAGACACTTCAACTCGATGTTGAGTTGGCTTACTTGTGCCTATTGTGAGTGGAAACAATCAGCTTTAGCCAACTCAGAATCGATGTGTGTTTTGATACAAAGGGAGTAATAATATAGGTAGGTAAAGTGAGCAACAGATAGTTGAGGTAAAAACTCATTAAAAAGTGATAATTTAGGCATGTTTTTGACCATTAACTCTATCAACTGTTCTTTTCTTATGGGTTTGGAGATTCATGAATTGGCTCTGGTTGCAGCAAAGGTGTTTGTTCTCCCATAATATTGTGTCTAGAATCATCGCTACATGATGAGAAAAAAGCATCCGTGAGCTCCTCTCCTTACAATCAAGTGGCCCTTCATCCATAAAACCATCATTGATCATGACGAGAATGAGTTCATATTACATTTAAACCTCATAAAAATATCGTTTGTTCGGATTTTTTAGTTGCTATAGAGAAATATTGTTACAGAGGATGACTGTTTATAAAAGTAAAATGATAATTCCCATCAAAGTTGCACTCAAAACCATAAAACATAATTAACTTTATTGAAGTGTATGATCTATTACAAGAAAAGTCAATTCTCTCATAGTTGATTATACAATAATATAGGGTCTAATAACAAGTCCCAACAAACCATTTCTACAACTTGAACAAAATCAAAGGAGCACCATATTGAGGTTGAAGCAATAATGGATGAGGAGCATGAGAGTAAGATGGAGAGAGTTCAAATGCATAGTGTTTTAGAATCATAGCAATTGCCATTTTTGCCTCTAACATAGCAAAGTTTTGGCCAATGCATATTCTTGGACCCCAACTAAATGGAAAAAATACAACTTGTCCTTTTGTTGCTTTTGATATTCCATCACCAAATCTCTCTGGCTTGAACTCCATTGCATCATCTCCCCATATTTCAGTATCATGATGTAACAAAATTGTTGGTAACAAGAGTTGCACCCCAGATGGCAAACACAAATTTCCTAACTTTGTTTCTGTTAGTACCATCCGATCAATCATAAATCCAGCTGGATACAATCTTAAGACCTCATTTAATATCATTGTCACCTAGAAAAATAAATAGATCACAAGTTAATATTATGGCAATCTGACTTTAGGGTGCAATAAAAGTGAAAGTTGACTGGCAGATCCTAAAATTGACCCAATGGTACTGTGGCCTGCCATCAATGAAGTGAGTGAAAATTATGGGAGATCAGAGTTCAAATTTCAAAAGGAGACGAAAAACTCTAGGAGATTCTTCTCATCTCTCTAATCTTTGGTTGATAGAGTTATCCAATGTATATATGATGAAGGTAAGTACCCAATTGAGGTACGTGCAAACTGAATTGAACGACAAACACTAGCATAATAACATAAAAAATTAAAATAATTGAGCATGCAGGCAATACTTACTACTTTTAGTTGATTCAACTTGTCATAGTCAACTTCATTACTTCCAAACACTTGTAAAACCTCTTCTCTAGCTTGATCTTGCCAATTGGGATGTTTGCACAATAAAATCATTGTCCATACAAGTAAAGTTGAAGTAGTTTCTTGGCCAGCAAAATAGAACAATTTACACTCTTCAATCACCTCATCAATACTCATACCAAATTTTTTATGTCCATGTTGTTGGATTTCTTGTAAATTGGATGCCAATAGTATACTCAATAAGTCATCATGTGTTTCTCCATCTTCAATCATCCTCATCCTTTTATTGATAATGTCCAATACAAGTGCTCTTACTTCATTGTAGATTTGCTTCATCCTTTTGTTTGTTTTAGTTGGCAAGAACCTACAATTTCATGAAATTTAATTAGTACAAAATTAATTGCAAGCAAGAAAAGTATTCTACTAGTGATTTTATTAGAAAAATGATAGTTTTATTGTTAGAAAATCAATACAAAAGAAATGTGATAGATTTAAGACACAAGTGAACACATTTCTTGAATATAGTCGAAGTTTTTCCCAAGTGTGCAAATGAAAAAATGATAACAAAACTATCTTCAGAATTCAACTAAGCGGAGGTTATATATGAGCCACTTTTTAAACGGAGGGTATATCAGCTCCAAATCGCAAAGTTAAGGGGTAAATAAGGACCTTTTCTCTTCTTTTAATTAGCATACATGAAAAAATAAATAATTATGTACCTCCATCCTGGAAGGTATATTGTGCGTGACACTTTTAAGATTAGTTGAATTTGTTCTTTTTGAAGTTCAAAAATCTTTCTTCCTTCTTCATAGCTACTTCCAAATGCAGTTCTTGAAATTGCATCACTTGTCAAAGTTTGAAGATATGGCCACACATCTATTTCTGTTCCGTCTTTCGAGACAACTTTCTCCCATTTGCTCAACACGTCACTAATTGTCAATTTGAATGCAGGTAACATATGCTGCATATTGATAAGAATCCGATAATAAGTAATAAGAGTTTGACTTCTATAAACTAATCGTCTAGAGAACTTTTAAAAAATTAGGTTACACAAAAGATAGATAACTACGGATAATAGTTCATTAAAAGTAGACTAATAACCTGGAAGATAAGGAAGACATAATAGACTATAACATATTAAATTATATTGATAGAGTAAATAACTTTTTTTCATAATATCAGTGAATAGTAACAAAATATATCATCAAGAATTGTAGTGGGATGAATAGGATCTCTTTGCACTTAACTAAAGGTCCTCTGAAGTTTGAGTTCTGAAATGAAAAAAATAATCTTAATAGGAAGAGCTTCCCCTTTTAATGGGCCTTATGCGGTGAATCTGAATTAGTCAGGACCCCTAAGCGGTGCTGGACACGGAGCAGAAATTCACTGGTTGTCTGTTTTTGGGATAGCTATTTAGTAATATATGTTCTTGCAACCCTTCTCATAATAACTTCTGTTTTTAGCCGAAAGTCTATGAAAACAACCTCTCTACCCCACAAAAGTAGAGGTAAGATCTGCGTATCTTATTCTCCTCAAAATTACACTAGATATAGTGTTATTGTTTAATAAAATCTCATCTTATTCCTTCTACAACTTATGGACCATTTAAGAGCAAATAGAAAATCTCATGAGAGAAGTGTAGTCTAAAGTCTTGCAAAATTTGAGACACGGTCTAATGATTTTTAGTTCGAAGGACTATATTTACACAATTTTTAAAAATAGGAACTAAGATCTAAATAATGACCTAAAAAGAGATATTTGCATAAATCAACTGCCCCAGAGTGTAGTAAACAAAAAATAATTTTAAAAAAAAGATAGAAATTGATTTCCTCTATCTCAATTTGTATGACTCATTTTCCTTTTTAGTAGTCCCAAATGAAATTTTTATACTTAGTAATAATTTAATTTTAAAATATCTTTTTTATCTTTAATGAAATGATTTATAGTCACATAAACATCTATGACTTACTTTAAACAACACGTTTTAAAAGTCTGTTTTCTTCTAAAAATCTCGTATTAAGTCAAACTGCATCATATAAAAATTTCATATTAAATCAAACTACATCACATAAATTAAGACGGAAGAAATATGTAAGAAAGTTTGATAGTTGTAAAACCTTCAACTTGTCAAGGTGAAAAGCAGGATTGAGAAGCCTTCTATGTGTGGCCCATTTATCTGTTTCATAGGAAGCAATGCCAGTTGCTGCCATCTTAGCTAGTGGATTGCCACGAATCTTTTGATAAACGTAATTCTTCGTCAGCACCTCCTTTATAAGTTCAGGCTCCGTGATCAGCAGTGCTGGTCTTGGCCCGAACCATATAAAACAATTCTTACCTACATTAGGTATAGGTTAGATGCACGTCATGAGTTCAAAATTTTATCATGAATAAAAACTTAGTATTAAGAGGAGAAGGGTGGAGGGCATTGCCCCATCATCCACGGAGTTCTTAATTAACTGTGTGACATTAGTTCTCGAAGATTTCTGGGTCATGAATAATATTAACACTAAATGACTTGTTATAGCAAGTACAACTATAGTAGCAATATAAATTAGAAGTCTTTTGTACTATTAACTCAAAATTATAATTTAAAAGTTTAAATTATATGTACTGTTAATGTAAAATATTTTTTTATATTATCAGGAGAACTTAAATTATATCTACCGTTAAACCTTTTTGAAACACAAGAAATAATACCTAATGACTTTGAAAATGGATTGATCTTAAATTTTTTATCTCCGCTTGCCCATGAGCAAACCTGCAAAGTCAAGAGGTTCTGCTCATAAGCAAAACTTGTTCAACTTGGAGTCAAAAGTTCAAGACTACTCATTACAATTCTTGTAAATCACCTCAGAAACATGAGATTTGTAATCTTAGAAATAAGACAATTTATCTGCTACAACAGTAGGTAAAAGTAATCCGGTAGTGTCAAAATTTCTTAATACTTATGGTATAAACTAATAAATTACAGTATTAAATCATCTAAAAGATACAATAAATTATTATCCATAGACAAACGTAAAATTTGCGATCCTAGATAAAATCAACTCAGAATCATGGGATCCTTGTCAATCAGATAGGAAGAGTTGTGTAGCACAAAATATACTTCTAAGTACGTGCCCATAAATCCTATATCTATCTATATGAAGAATTAGAATATGATAAGCAGAAGTAGTTACTTAGAAAGGAAAAAAAAGATTGAAATTGTGAAAGTCATACCATAATTAATGATGGTTTTGTGAATGAAGGGGCTAACTCTAGGCAAAATCAAGTCATGTGAGAAATTGATAGGCTTGGACATAGCTTCTTCACTCATCTTCTTCATCTCTTTCATATCCCCATACAACAACTTATAAGAATTTCCATTGAAACCTTGTTGTCTTAGTTGTTTCTCCAAATTTTTTGGTTTGAACCAAACCCAATTCAAGATTCTCCATGCCCATCTCAATACTATGATAATTGCAAATGAAAATATTGCAATTTTTAAGTTGTAAAATGATATCTCCATAGTGAAATGAAGGTTTTATCTTACACTCACTAGCATACACTTAGATCTATCTGGTCTTTGTTGTCATATTAGTATTATTATTATTGTACATGTATATATATATATTACTATAAATAGAGCTGATGATAAGAGAGTGACTTTTTAAATAAATTAAATAAAAGCCTTAATGACCAAGAAAATTATAGGCCTTGGTGACCAAGAAATTAATTATATTATAGTCAAACAAAATCAACACACGTCTTTGAAAGTTTATAAGAGAAATCTATATTACTCCATCCTGCACGTCTCTCATTCTCTGGATCTAGACCATTTGACTTGTCTACTCTTAACTCTACTCTTAAGTACTTTCCCTATCCCTCTTTACTTGTTCACTCGTGACACGTCTTTTAAAAAAATAATAAATAATAAAAATAATTTAATATATTATTTTTTAAATATAATAAATTCAATACATTAAAAATATATTTGATAATAATTATAGTTAATAACTAAGAATAAAATAGATATAAATAAATAAGTTATTCTTTAATTTTTTAAATTAAATAAATAATGTTAGATGTCTATTTTTAATAATATGGATAAATAAAAATGAACTGATGAAGTAACAGTTTGCCCAAATATATTGCAAGTACTTTTTGACAATTTCTTTGACAATTTATTTGCCTAGAGAATTTATCTAGTTTTGGGAAACTTTTTTGGCAAAAACCAAAAATCTCAAAATCTAAAAAAGAAATAGTTTTTGGGCCAAAATAGTGTTGTTGAGTTTTTTCAAATTAAAACTTATCCCAATTCTTTATTATTTTTTATAAAAAGAGCCCATCTATTTATGACTCCAACTAATTCTATCTACCCTTTCACCTCATTAAACGTACTCTTGAATTGGAATGCATGCTCGCCATAAAGAGATTATTTGTGGACTATGAAAAAATTATATTAAAGAATAGATAGTTACTATCATTGTTATTATTTACTATTTTTTGTAACGATGGAGCTTCCACTACTAAAAACAGTTGCGAAATTGAGGGATTGGGTCTCGATCAACGAAACCGAGGAAAAATCGACTTTATCCCTTGCTTTCTTCACTTTTTAATTTTAAAAAAAATTATATTTAATCAAAACCAACTCTGTTCCTCGAGATGTGGCTCGTTTGTTTTCCTTGCATTTTTGCAAGGATTAGTTTTATTAGGATAAAAATTAGGTAAATCAACGTACATGGTCGGTTTTAGTAAAAAATTAAAAATTATTTTATGTCGAGTTATCTATCCATTTCTGGCCAAGATTCGGTCAATAAATTTAATAGAAAAAACAACTGACAATCCACCCTATTCATCGATTTTTCTAATTTTCTAAAAAAAATAATTAAAACTTAGAGAAATCGAGGTGATCTATTTCCCCTCGGTTTCGTTGACCGACGCAGTCCCCCGTTTTTTATGGGTCAGTTTTGAGATTGTGTTTTAGTAGTGTAGATTGGCTCTTTGTTCGAAACATTGTAACCTTTTACTTTACTAGATGTTTTGTAATAGGTTTTTGTTATTCGAGTTGTAAAGACTTTCAAGATTAAAGGAGAATCATGAAAGGGACAGTTGCAATTAGGAAGGGCAAGGTTCTAGGAATTAGTCCCTTTGGTTATAGAGTTCTAACCTACAATTTGCTCAAGTTTTAATGGAGATTTGATGCAAATCCTACGAGGATAGGTCATTGTCAAATTCTCACCTAAGGTGTATTCAATCACAGGTTACAGAGAGAGCAATGTAGAAGAGAAGAAAGGGGAATTTTTATTATGATTTTCACTCATGCAAAATATCTACAGATGACCTTTTATAGTTGCTGCAAGAGCACAATTGGCAACTAACTAATTAACCACCTCATTATTAATCACTCAACACTAATTATAACAAACTAACAACAAACTAATGACAACCTTCTGCTTATCCATTCTCAATACTCCCTCTCAAGCTGCAGTCTATGTAAACATCAAAGACTCCAAGCTTGTTTAGTAAAACAAGATGAGGTCCATCCCCTAAGCCTTTTGTAAGCAAGTCAACAAGTTGTTGTTTGGTGTTGATGTATGTAGGTAGGATCAACCCATTCTTGATCTTCTCTTTGACAAAATGACAGTCTATTTTAATATGCTTTATTCTCTCATGAAAGATAGGGTTGGCAGTAATTTGCATTGTTGTTTTGCTGTCATAATGTAACACCACATGTTAGTAACTTCCACCTTAAGTTCCTTCAAAACGCCTACCAACCAGACAACCTCTACAACAGCATTGACCATACTCCTATATTCTGCTTCAGCTAAACTTTTGCTGAGTGTGTGTTGCTTCTTGGACTTCCAAGCTATAAAAGAATATCCCAATTTGATGACATATCCAATCACAGATCTTCTAGTATTAGGGCATGCAACCCAATCTGAATTACAAAAAGCTTCAAGTTGCAGGCTTATGACTGCTCAGCAGTCTTTCTTGACCTGGACACTTTTTTTATGTATCTAACCAACCTCAAAGCAGCTTCCCAATGTGACCTTTTGGGTTTTTGCATGAACTGTGACAACACCTGAACAACAAAACTAATATCGAGTTTGACATAAGGTTCCAAGGGAGTATTTTCTGGCTTGGAACAAGACCAGTATCACATATCAACTCCAGGGCATACTTCCTTTGATTAAGCAGAATCCTAGTCTTGGATCTCAACACTTCGATACCAAGAAAGTACTTTAGATCACTAGTGTCCTTAATCTTGAACTTGGTGTGCAAAGAGGATTTCAATTCTTGAAGCAACTTGATGTCATTTCCTGTCAAAAGTAAGTCATCAACATAGATCAAAATCATAACAATTTCATGCCCTCCCTCTTTGTAAACAGAGAATGATCATAAGGACTCTGTGAATATCCTGTAGCTAGTAAAGTTTTTGTCAACTTGAGGTTCCATTGTCTGAAAGCCTGTTCCAATCCATATAAGACTTGAGTAACTTACACAATTTGTGCTCCCCCTGTCTTTGAAATCCCTGAGGTAATTCCATATAAACATCTTCAGCTAAATTACCTTGCAAAAAAGCATTGTGAACATCCATTTGAAAAAGAGGCCAATTATGAGAAGCTTCTACACTAATACCAGTTCTTACTGTGACCATTTTGGCCACAGGAGAAAAGTTTTATGGTAATCTAACCCCTTTTATTGACTATACCCTTTGGTAACTAATCTTGTCTTGTATATTTCAATCTCCCTATTGGCTTTAAGCTTTATCTTAAACAACCATTTGGATCTAATTGCCCTCTTGTTAGGAGGCAAGTCTACTATAGTCCAAGTGTTGTTCTGCTCCAAAGCACTTATTTTTGTTTGCATTGCATCAATCAATTCCTTACTTTTGGAAGCCTCTTTGTAACTGGATGGGTCAACTGCAACTAATAAGGTAGTTACATTAAACTAATACGAAGGACTCAAATTAGCATAGGCTACACACTTTCCTATAGAGTAGAGACTTGAGGACTTAGGCTTTTGTGAAATCACATAATCTTTATGCAATAGGGGAGACCTAGTAGATCTGTTTGTTCTACGAGGAGATGATGGCACAGGAATTGTGATGCTAGGTATAGGATTTGACAAGACCATCTTCTACCATGTGATTCACTGATAGGGATGCTTCAACTGCGGGCATGTCATTTTCCATATGTGACGGAGTAATTGCAGGTGCTTCTGCCTCTACGTGTGATGGAGGGAGAATCTTAACTTCCACTTGAATTAGAGGTGATGTAGGTACTTCTTCCAGAACTGGTTGAGTCTCAAACACATACAAAGTAGCTTCAGCAGGTGCACCATTTTTGAAAGGAAATGTTGTTTTCCGAATTTAGTAAACTTTGTATTTTCAACATGAACTTCAAACACATGTTCAAACTAAAGCATGAACAATCAAATGAAGTTCAAAATTTGTATTCACAACTTTGGACTTTAATAATAAGTTCAACCCAACTTATGAACAACAACAAAATGAAGTTCAAACTATTTTCTGGAAAATAGCAAAATCAAATGTTTAGAAAGAAATGAAGATTAGAAGATTCAAGTCCACCGAATTCATGGTGTGTCCTTAAGAAAATTATTCTCCTCAAGTACCTGAGGTTATGAAATATATCCTCCCAGGATAAAATAAATCACATCGACAGAATGACGATACCTCAAACTCTATCGAACAACGAACGCACTCAATAATTAGTAAATGACACTTGAGTTTTTAGAAAGAAGAAGAGTTATTTCACTTCAAAATTCCATGTCTCTACCTGAGGAAAAAATCAAGTATTTATAGCCAAAAAAGTGGTGCTTTAAAAAGGAGTAATGGTTCTGAAAAATCGCACTGTTTCGGACTGTCGGGCCCACCTGCTGTCGCAGATGGGCCACATACACCCACATGTCACTTTCGTTAAAAAACAAAAAGCTGACAGTGACCTGCGTTGGCATCTGCACCCGCAGATCGCTACATGTGCGCGTAGGTAATCCTTTTCACTTTCAAACAGTGCCTCAAAGGGTCGCGTCCCTTCGAGGTCCGTTGTGACATACGTCCGCACATGCTCGTGTGCGTCCACAAATGGAGAATATTTTTGTATCATATTTTTGGATTATCATTAAATATCTCAAGTTTAAAATGAATTTTGTCCAAAAAGATAATCTCTCAATCGATCATTTACCAAATCCAAATCCAAAGCCGAGCCAAACGACGACGACAACGGCGTGAGGCTTGTCTTCTTCTTGTCTCACTATCCACATGAAGGAATGCTTCTATATACCAAATCCAAATCCAAAGCCGAGCCAAACAACGACGACAACGGCGTGAGGCTTGTCTTCTTCTTGTCTCACTATCCACATGAAGGAATGCTTCTATATTTAAGCATAAGAATGTTTCCTTCTCCCACCAATGTGGGAGAACACTCTTTTCATAAAGTGGATACATATTTCACTTTTCCTCTATTTTTCTTCCCTCTATTTTCAATTCACATTTCATCACTTAGAACCCAACAGGAAAGACATCTTCCATAAAAGTGACATCTCTACTAACAAAAAATGAGTATGTCTCTAAGTCTAGTAGTCTGTATCCCTTCTGTATTTCAGCATATCCAATGAGTATTGCCATTTTTGATCTAGGAGCAAACTTGTCTGATCTAGGCAAGATGGAAGCAAAACACAAGAAACCAAACACCCTTAAATGATCTAGAGAAGGTTTTACATTATATAACATTTCAAAAGGAGATTTTCCTTATAGGACACATGTGGGGAGTCTGTTTATTAAGTAACTGCAGTCTTGACTTGAAAACTTAGAGTCCTAGTGTAACACCCCATACTTTTCTGAGTCTAGCCGACTACCGTAATATTGATGGGAATAATGAAACATGAGGAATTTGGTGAATTATGCATTAAATGGTGGGCATTAATGAGTCTTGTGTCATTTGGGCCAAATGAGGCCCAATAATCAAGAGAAAGACATGGCCCAAAAGAGATTTTGACCCATTCTTGCCTAGTCTTCCATTGACCTAGTAAACACACCAAGTGTGTGGATGAGGTTCATTTTAAAGGGGCTATATAAAGAGAAAAATCAGATTTTTATCCAAAAGAACTCTCATGCCATTTGCAAGACTTATCAAAACTTTTCTCTCAAAATACCAACCCTAAGCTTTCATCTCTTTTGGGGCAAGGTCACCTTTTGGTAAGTATTTTTCTCATGGTTTACTATATGATATGTTTATTATGGTCTATAAAATTATGTTGGTGGTGTTGGCAAAGTCTTGGACCGTGTGCTATGTGTAAAAACTGTCTATTTTTACAATTGGAGGATGGTTTTTCCTTGTAAACTTGAATAGGTATTTGTGGCCTTGAAGGAAATGAACTTGATGGATTCAATATTGTCATTTGAGGTGTGATAATAGTCTTGCCTTGTTTTATCCTTGCGATTGAGGTTTGGAATTGTTGTTGTGAAATCGGTTATGATTTTGGTGACGTTTTGACCGTGAAGTGTAGTTTTGGGTGTTAGGTGTGTTGTGAGACCATGACTGATTTTTGGCATTCAAATGATCAAAAATATGTTAAAACAAGTTTGGTTATGATCATGGACCATTCATTGCATGAAAAGACCCCAAAATGACCCATTTTGGCCAAAACGGGCATCCGCCCCCGCAGACGGAGGCATTTGCGGGCGCAGATGCTCCTGGAATCTGCCAGGAGCCATCTGCGAGCGCAGGTGGCAGTGCAGGTCAGCCCGGTTTTCGATTTTGAATGTTTACGTATTGTCTTGGTCCCCGAAGGCCCCTATACCCTTTTTGGATGTAATTATCAACTTGTGGTGTCGTTTTAATGACTTTAAAGTATCGTATGGAGGTGTGTTGGACTGTATTAAGTATGAATGGTTGTTCATATGTTATTATAAAGGAGTAATTGTGATGGAATGATAAAGAGAAAAGCGTAAAGGGTAAGTATGGTGCGAAATGCTATCGATGTATGATTTCATGGTCAATGTGTGTAGTGTGATGGTGTTGTGGATATGAAAATGCATTGGATGGTATTATAAGGGGTGACATGATGTTATACGACAGTCATATAGTTCATTGTTATCTTGTACGCCTATATGGTGACTAGTTGCTAATGTAAGTTCCGATATGTACTTGTATTGTAGAGTAAGACGTAAGGAAGAGGTTGGACTTTTGTATTCATAGATAGGCTTGCGTATCCATACTTGAAAGTGAAGGTATGTAAGGTTATCCTATCTATATCCTTCTGCAGCATGTTGTTCATATGAGTTATGGTACTTCCTCATTTCCGAAATATCCTAAGGTATTCCATTCCAAGTTATCATCTAGTGTTGATAATATATACCTTATTCTTGAGCTATTGTCATTCATGTATAACATACTTATAGACATGATTCCAAGTTCCAATAATGTTATGTTCCAAGACTTTCAATAATGTTACAATTATCAAAAGTATCAATCTCATGAAGTGAAGGATAACGAAATGCATATATGGGTACTTCCAAAAAATGTCATAATCCTCTATGTAATAATCTTTCATAAATGAGTGTATCCATGGGGTGACATAAACACCTTCATGATGACGATCCTAGTATTACGAGTGTATCCATGGGGTGAAATAAACACCTTCATGATGATATCCATGGGGTGAAAGAACACACCTTCATGATGACTATCCCAACATTTTGGGCGTATCCATGGGGTGGCATGAACACCTTCATGATGGTATGATTGTTCCCACTGATCAGTTGGGCCCGGGAAATATATATATACATATAACTAATGTCAGGCAAGCAAGTAAAAAGAGGTACAAACATGAAGTGAGTATCAAAAGTAATGCACGCAGTTCCAAATATGTAGATTGATGGCTTATCTATAATGGGCATGTCCCTTGTGATTATTTTTCCATGAAAGTTCTTATATACTGATTCAGTTTCATTCAACCTTACATACTCAGTACATTTTTCGTACTGACCCCTCTTGGGGAATTTACCTTACTTGCTGCAGGCGCAGGTACCAGTAGGCATCCTCAGTAGATTGCGAGTTGTTAGTGGTTCATTGGTGAGCTCCAGCTAATCCGGGGCTTCTCCGAGTCAGAGTGTATATATGTTTTGGGGATGTACATGTTGTATAAAGCGGGGACTTGTCCCGACTTTTAGTTTGTTTTGGTCAATGCATCTGTTAGAGGCTTTTGTAGACGCATGTGGGTATATGTATATAAGATGACTCATGAAGTCTTGTTTTGATGGCCTCAACGGCCAAGTTTCTCAAATGTGTATATATATATATATATATATATATATATATATATATGCCGCATGTTCCATGACTTCCGATATTAGCAATTCATGTTCTTATATGATAGTGGTGTTTCCTATGGTATGCGTATGAATGTATGGCAGCATAGCTTGGTTCTCTCGGGCCTTATCGGCTACGGGTGCCAATCACGCCTTGTTGGGATTTGGGGCGTGACACCTAGCAGTCTCAAGTATGTGTATGTTTACTTTCCACTATTCCATTTTATTGAGGAGCATATACACAAGAGCTTTGGTGTATTACACCAAGAGAAGAAATAGATCTCTAAATTTTAGAGTTAAAAAATTCTATGCCATTGTCTGATCTCAACACTTGTACTTTGATACCAAATTGTAAAGTTCACCATTATCAGGAAATCTTTCAATATAAGTTGCACTTCTGCCTTAGACTGAATTAGGCACAACCAAGTAAATCTACTATAGTCATCTACTATTGTACAAAGTATTGAGAATGGATAAGCAGAAGGTTGTTAGTTTGGTATAATTAGTGTTGTGACTATCAATTCCGCCATGACTGAGATTTAATTTCTACGACAGCTGAAAAATCTTATTGTTGAGCTGCGCGTTATTCCTAGTTTCGCTGCTCTGATATCATGTCAAATTCTCACCTAAGGTGTAGAATCCATGGAACTTCCATCTCTGTATATTCAATCACAGGTTACAGAGAGAGCAATGTAGAAAAGAAGAAAGGGAAATTTTTATTATGATCTTCACCCATATAAAATATCTACAGATGGCCTTTTATAGTTGCTACAAGAGCACATTTGTCAACAAGTACAGCTGGCAACTAACTAATTAACCGCCTCATTATAATCACTCAACACTAATTATAACAAACTAACAACCTTTTTCTTATCCATTCTCAATAGTAATGATGTTTTACTTCCTTATGCAAAGAGTTTTTCATGGTAAAACTTCTTGTGTCGATTATATTACGCACATTACTTCTTGATTAGTTGAGAGAAGAATTTGTTCTTAACTGCATTAAGCGGTAGTATAAAATAATGAAATTCTAGTCCCCACAAAAAATTGATCTCATTTCTTCTTATCTAACTAAAATTTGGTAAACTGAGCTAACTAGTACATGTATCGATCGAAAAATAACATATAGATGGTGAAATAGTCGAGATGTGCGCAAGCTGACTAGATACTTCAATTATAGAAAGAAAAATATAGAGATTATTCTTATTGAATTGAAATGTTTCCCATCAAGTTGCATTCAAAACCATGCAACATAATTATGTTTACTAAGAGTGTATGATCTATTACAAGAAATACATGTTCTCTCATAGTTGATAATTACAACAATATAAATCTAATAGCAAGTTCCAAATGACCTACAACTTGTACAAAATCAAATAAGCACCATATTGAGGTTGAAACAATAGTGGATAAGGAGCATGAGCATAAGATGGAGAGAGTTCAAATGCATAGTGTTTTAGAATCATACTAGCAATTGGCATTTTTGCCTCTAACATAGCAAAGTTTTGGCCAATACATATTCTTAGACCCCAACTAAATGGAAAAAACACAAGTTGTCCTTTTGTTGCTTTGGCTAATCCATCACTAAATCTCTCAGGATTGAACTCCATTGCATCATCTCCCCATATTTTAGTATCATGATGCAACAAAATTGTTGCTAACATGAGTTGAACCCCAGAGGGTAAACACAAGTTCCCTAACTTTGTGTCTTTGGTTACTACTCGATTTATAAAATACCCTGATGGATATAACCCAAGCCTGTTAACCGGGCCGGGTGGGGTCAACCCGGCTCCGGTTCGATAATTTTTACTGGGCTCGGTCCTAGTCCGGTCGTGACTCCTACTGGGTCGGTCCGTGTCGGGCCCAACAGTAACATTCCCCCAAATGACCCAGTACCGGCCCATTTAATATGTATGACCGGTCTTAATGGGTCGGGCCGGGTTAGGCAACCGGTCCATATTAATGGGCCGGCTTACCTGGTCCCAACTAAAAAAAATATATATATTTTGAACTTTGATTGTTTTACTTTAAAGAATATACATTCAATAGATACTACTTTAAAGAATATACATATGTATGTACATTCAATATATACTACTTTAAAGAATATACATACATATATACATTCAATATATACTATTTTAAAGAATATACATACGTTTATACATTTAATATATACTACTTTAAAGAATATACATATGTATGTACATTCAATATATACTACTTTAAAGAATATACATACGTATATACATTCAATATATACTACTTTAAAGAATATACATACGTATATACATTCAATATATACTACTTTAAAGAATATACATATGTATGTACATTAAATATATACGACTTTAAAGAATATACATACGTATATACATTCAATATATACAGCTTTAAAGAATATACATATGTATATACATTCAATATATATTACTTTAAAGAATATACATACATATATACATTCAATATATACTACTTTAAAGAATCTATATTCAATATATACTACTTTAAAGAATATATATTTAATATATTCAACAAAATATACTACTACTTAATAAAATTTACATAAATATATATATTCATTATACTACTAATTAAAAGAATATATATACAATATATTCAACAACATATACTATTACTTAATATAATATACATGAAATATATTCAACAACATAAACTACTATTTAAAAGAATATGCATACAATATTCAACAACATATACTTCTTAAAAGAATAATACTTCAATATATTTAACTATTTAAGTATTGACATATACTATTTAAAAGTTAAACTTATATAGAATTTTTATATGTCAATACTTGTCTAAGTAATATTTGCTAATATTATTTTTCAATATATATTTTTTAAAGTTTATGTAAACTTTGATAATAATATATTAAAAGTATTGAATTCATACAAGATATTCAATTTAAATTTTAAATGAAAAAAATATGTAAAGAGTAAATGAACCTAATATTTGATTGATTGTAAAATGTTTCAAAACTTACAAGTTACAAGGTTGCAATTATATTTCGTTAATTTCACAAAGTTAAATTGAAAAATGAAAATTCAATTGATTAATTGTAAATTCTACAAAATTTTCATCATTTTTTTCAATTCACCCATTTTAACATTAACGGGAATTGGCTGTGGATTGTCAAAATCAATGGCACCAAAGTCATGCATTGGACTTGATTGTGCTGAATTCTCTCTTGAAGTCATTATTTCTTCAAGATCTTCTTCGTCTTCCGGCTCCACGAACATTCCTTGATTTCTTCGTTCTGCTCTAATCCAGTCTCTAAGGCAAACTAAAACATTCATGGCATTGCCTCCCAATGAGTGTCGGTTGTCTCCAATCTGTTGTCGTCCTTGACTAAAAGCGCTCTCTGATGCAACGATTGACATTGGAACATTCAATATATCTCTAGCTAATCTTGAAAGTACAGGATATTGTCTTTCATTGTTCTTCCACCATTCCAGCGTGTTGATTCTACCTCTAGGATCCTCTGTAGGCTGCATAAGATAATACTTAAGCTCTTCCCGACTTACGATTCTTTGCGATGAAGGCTGCAATCTATTCCAAACAGATAGATCAAAAACACAATAAGCAGACATACTATGTGCCTGTCTTTTAGAAGATGATGGTTCCTCAGAAGGATGGGGAGCAGGGGTCGGTGTAATATGTGGCTGTAAAGCATTGTCAAGTAAATCAGCATAATGATTGTATAATGTGTTCATGTAACTATTCGCTTCAGACATAGCTGTAAACAAAGAAGGTTCTTCATTAGCTTTTACTTCTAAAGCAGAATAAATAAGAAAAGTAAATTCAGACATAGTATTATATTTCATACATGGATTTATCACAACAACAACTAAGTAAATATGGGGAAGCAAAAAAAAATATTTTTTAAATTTATCAATCATTGCATCAATAGCATCTTTGTAACCTGGTTTAGACTTATACTCGTTAAGCAATAAAGAAATGTCGGCTAAATGAGCTAAAATATTACAAACAGTAGGATAATAAGCACCAGAAAATTCAACCGTAGCTAGATAAAAATTTTGTAAAAAATTAACAATATCATCAATTTTAGCCCAATCTGAATTTTGTAACATACTATCGGGAAAAGCACTAGCAAATTGATTAAAAGTCATAGTAATAGGAACTTTATAAATATTGCACGTATTTAAGAAATCATACGTAGAATTCCATCTAACATCAATTTCTTCAGGCATTAATCTCGGTCTAAGTCCATTTTCCTTATATTTTCTTTTAAATTCGGTAAGTCTAATTTTTCTATTATTTTCTTGAATAAATCCAACTGCAAGTCTAACTTTTCAATAACAGACTCAAAAAAAGCAAGACCATCTTTTACAATTAAATTATATATATGACAAACACACTTAACATGAAATATTTTTGGGTAACGGTGGAGAAAGTTCAATTTTTAACAAGTCAATAGCAGCGTTGTTGTTAGATGCATTATCAAAAGATATATATCAAACTTTACTGTCAATACCATAATATCTTGCAACTTTTGTAATAGATTCAGAAATAAATTTCTCAGTGTGTCTACGGTCTTCATCATACAAAAATGCTAAAACACGTTTTTGCATTATAAAATTACTATCTACCCAATGACAAGTAATTGTTAAATAATCATTTTTATTAATAGCACGACCAAGATCAGAAGTTAAAGCAACTTTACATGGAAGATTTTTTAATAATGCAAATAAATAGTAAACATATTGTGCATGGAGTCTAAAAATATCAGACCGACAAGTACTTCTAGGAATACCCTCAAACATAGGATTATAAATTGCCTGAATATAATGAATAAAAGCTTCAGAAGAAGAAAAAGAGAAAGGAAAACAACCCACAGCTATCATTTTTGCTAATTCTTCACGATCCTTCATTTTATTATAATCCTTAACTAATTTACCGATTTTTGGGTTCAATCTAGTTTGTGTTGGGCCCCCAACTGTCCCACCACCAGTTACCTGAGCTAGCTCTATTGGGTGTTTATCCCTCAAATGTCTCATCAACTGACCTGTACCTCCTTTATTACCCCCGATCTTATGCTCGTATTTTAACTAACAAAGACCGCTTTCAACCTGAGTAGTTTCTTCTATTCGAGTATAAAAATTCCACACAATACTAGTTTTTTTACGAGACCTTACAGGGCGTCGGGAGGAAGATTAACCGATTCAGATTGAACATTAACATTACCAGATTTGGGTGTAACATCCACATCATCATCATCATCATTTTCATCTACATCAACAGAGTCTACTTCATTCTCTTCTTCTATACCATAATTTTCTTGGGCCTCTAAATAATTCATATCGTGAACACCTACACCTATTTCATTCTCAAAGGGTTTGCTAATTGGTACCGAAGGCACACGAGTATATCGAGTATTTGAACTACCTCTATCGGAACCAATTTGTTTCTTATTACCACTACCACTTTCGGGACAAAAATTTCTAACACTTTTACCGACTTTCCTTAATTTATTCATATTATCAGTTAAACTAAAAATTATTTAAAAAATACAAAAACAATACAAATAAATATTCAACAAATAATACACTAATTAAAAATTAAAAGTAAGAGATGAAACAATAATACCAAATTGTCGAAGTATCCGAAAGTTGATCAATTGAGTACTTTTGGAAACTCCCACTTAATATTTTTAATTACAAAATAGTATAATAATTAATATAATGAGCACTTTATGAGATAATTAGAATAATTGAGAGAGATTGAGAGAATGAAATTGTAAGTTGTGGGAATTTTTTTTTTGAAATGGGTTATTTATAGGAATTTTTTATTTTTTTTAAAAAAAATGGAATTTTGCACAATTTGGCCGTTGGGCCAACGGCTATATAGCCGTTTGGACTGCCAACGGTCCAATTAGCAGGTAGGCTGGTCAGGTCAGCCCAATTTTTTTATTTTTTTTTAAAATTTTAGTTACCAGGCCGGGCCGGGCCTGTGCACCGGTGGGCCTGGTCCGATTTTATAACTGGGCCGGTCTACCGGGCTAAGGACTTTGACCGGCCCAGCCCCCCTAAAAGCCCCCTACCTTGCCGGGTCCGGGTCCGGTCTCTATCTGGGCCGATCTAAACGGGTCGGAACCGGTCCGATCGGCCCAATTGGCAGGCTTAATATAACCTTAAGACCTCGTTTATGATCATAGTCACCTATAAAAAAAAATATCACAAGTGATTAGTTTCATTGCAACAATATAGTTTTTTGTTTTGTTTTTTTTGTTGAGTGTGTGAATAAAGAAAAAGAAGTTATATATAAGGTGTACAAATACTCTTAATTGTTTGTATGAACCTTTTGGGGAAACTATGCAAGATCGAACCCTAAAGTGAATAATATCACACTATGTTAAAAAATCTTTCTGGCTGACTTAACCAAATAAAATAGTACTCTCTTCGTCCCAATTTCTGTGACACCATATGACTGGTAGAATTTAAGAAAGAAAACTTATTGAAACTTATGATTAAAACGTCTTAGACATTTTTGTGGTTATAAATTATCTCATTGTTAAGAGTAAATTGAAAAATTGAATTGTAGAGAATACTTACTATTTTTAGCTGATTCAACTTGTCATAGTCAAATTCATCACTTCCAAACACTTGTAGAACTTCTTCTCTAGCTCTTTCTTGCCAAATAGGATACTTGCGCAATAAAATCATAGTCCATACAAGTAAAGCTGAAGTAGTTTCTTGGCCAGCAAGATAAAATAATTTACACTCTTCAATCACCTCATCAATGCTCATACCAAATTTTTTATTTCCATGTTGTTGGATATCTTGTAAGTTGGATGCCAATAGTATACTCAATAAGTCATCATGTGTTTCTCCATCTTCAATCATACTCATTCTTTTCTTGATGATTCCCAATATCAATGCTCCCACTTCATTAAAGATTTGCTTCATCCTTCTATTAGTTTTTGTTGGTACAAACCTATGGTTAATTCAAGAAATTAAGTAACATGAAGTTGCAATCAAGAAACGAGTCGAGGAAATTATCTTCTGTGATCATTTATAATTTGAATAAAAGAAAATGCCCTGATGAAGATCTCATGTGTTATTTTTTGTTGATTTGCTTTTAAAAAAAAGGTCATATAACTAAAACAACATTTATAATAAACTACAAAAATCAGTCGAAAGATTCATGACCCTCTTTTTATCTCTCTTGCAACTTATGGACCTTTTAGACCATGGTTTAAAAATCCCTTTTGAACAATCAGAGAATCTTATGAGAAAATGTTTAAACAAGATCTAAAATTTTTGTACGTATCAAACATTGTCAATAGACGACATTCTCATGTCTTATATGTAATGTAAGTAGCAAAGATTAGACAACATTCTAGTGGCTTGTCTGTAAGATGGAGCAATATATGAGCAAACATTAGCGTTGAGTATAACGTTGTCCAGAAGGATACTTTTCTAAGGACTATATTTACACAACTTTTAAAAATAAAGACAATTTAAATAGTAGTTATACCTCCATCGTGGGATGTATAATGAGCGTGCTACATGTAGAAGTAGTCCCATTTGTTCTATCTTTTTGAAGTTCAAAAATCTTTTTTCCTTCTTCGTAGCTACTGCCAAATGCAGTTCTTGAAATTGCATCACTTGTCAAAGTTTGAAGATATGGCCACACATCTATCTCTGATCCTTCTTTCGAGACAATTTTCTTCCATTTGCTCAACATTTCGGAAGAAGTCAATTGGAATGCAGGAAGCATATGCTACACATCACGCATCAGAGTACAAAATCAAAATCAGCAACAGAGGCAAATCCAAAATTTAAAGTCAACAAGTTCAAAATAAGTACGATATTGTTGTTATATGACATACACCTGAATTCTTTTTATGTATGTATAGTGGTGATATATCAAATAAGCTTTAGTTTAAAAATCCACTTAATATGTGCAGGCAATGTATCCAGAACTCAATAAACTGATTTTCTTAAAACCCAATACCTATAAACTCAAAATTCAAGCTTCGCGACCTGTTTAACGTAACCCTAGTTCCGCTTCCCCTCCCCCTAATCCCCAATATGATGAATTTGAAAATAGAAACAATAATCCAAGCTTAATCAACTCAATACTAATAAACTATAAGCACATAGTTTCATGAGTTAATAGTCCAAAATATACCTAAACTATCACCTTTTCGTCAGTTTCATAGCTTATCACTCCTTGAGTTAAGTTGACCTACACACGCCCGTTGTAGAGTGGGAACAATGTTTGGCCAACTCAGCATCCATGTGTGCTTTAATACAAATGAAGTATAGTTATAGGTAGGTAAATGAAACAATAGATAGTTAAGGTATGAAACCCACCAAAAGTGATAATTTAGGTGTGTTTTTGATCAACAACAGCATACCCAGTATATTCCAATAAAGTGGGGGGTTTGGGGAGTGTAGAGTGTACGCAGTCCGTACCACTACCTCAGAGGTGATGTAGAGAGGTTGTTTTTGAAAGACTCTCTGCTCAAGACAGAAAAACAGTCTAGAAAAGGACATAATATAAGAACAAGAAACAATATGTAGTAACAAAACAACAAATAGTAACAGAAAAAAAACTACTATAAAATAATACTACAATCGATCTACCCGAAACAACAAACATCACCAAAACTCCAAGAACAAGACACTACAATTATACCTTCAATTTGTCATGCTGAAAAGCAGGATTGATAAGTCTTGTATGTTTAGCCCATTTATCAGCTTCATAGCCAGCAAGCCCATTTGCTGCCAACCTTGTTAGTGGATTGCCAGGAGGCTTCTGATAAATGTAATTCTTAGTTACCACTTCCCTTATATGTTCAGGGTCCACTATAACCACTGTTGGTCTGGGTCCATACCAAGCAAAACAATTCTTACCTACATAACCGATACAACCACTTTTATCATGTTAGTTCAAATTCTATTATCAAGGCCTGACGATATAAAAAATATTTACATAATATCGTCAGTTAAACAATAATTATACATAAATTTTTATGATAAATATCAGGATGTATCTTTTTCATTTGAAAGAACTGGAGGGTTGCTTCTTCATCATCTCCGTTATTTTTCGAGCTCCAGGACACTATGTTGGAGTTCAAAGTTCCTCTAGGTATCTTCTTCACCAGAGAGTCAAAATTTTACATGTGAAACTCCAACAACATAATATTCTGGAGTTTCACATGTAGTTTTTTCGTAATATCGTCAGTTAAACAATAATACAGATAGATTATTATAATAAATATCACGATATATTTTTTTCATTTGAAAGAACTGGAGGCCTACTTCTTCATCATCTCTGTTATTTTTTGAACTCCAGGACACTATATTGGAGTTCGAAGTTCCTCTAGGTATCTTCTTCACCAAAGAGTCAAAACTTTTACATGTGAAACTCCAACAACATAGTGTTTTGGAGTTTCACATTTAGTTTTTCGTAGCTGCTAGGTGCATTCTTGTTCAACTTAATTTACTCACGTATTAAAAAAGTGGCTAAAGATTGAATTAATTAAAACTTTAATTTATTCTCCGTATATACTCATAGTGGAAGAATATTAAACCAAAAAACTCAACGTATACTGATTGCACCACTCTGAATCAACCAAACCTATACATTCATTGCTTAAAAAAAAAAGATAAAATTTAACCACGGACAAATTCAGTAGCTAAATAAAAAAAATTGTCGTTAATTCTATTTAGCAATAAACTATCAAAAAATTCTATTAGCTCCGAGTTTTTAACGACAAACTTCTTAGCTAATTCTAGACACTACTAAAAATCATTATTTTCTCATTGAAATTTTCCACTAAAAATGTCCAGTGGCTATTCCTACAAATATTTTGATTGAATCAATGAGAAAAGAAAAAATAGTAGCGTTTTTACACGAAGAGATTAGGATCTTCCTATTATTTCAACCGGAATCTGTTTTCCACCATGCGTTTTTCCAGTGAGCTGGTTCAAAGGGAAAATAGTGTTTTATTATAACACAAATTTACATTGATTCGCGGTGAAAAAAGCCTTTATTTCTTGTAATGGAATTTTTTATAAGGCAAGAATATTTGAATACGTACCATAATTATTGATGGTTTTGTGGAAGAAAGGCACAACTCTAGGCCAAATCATGTCATGTGAGAAATCAATAGGCTTGGACAAAGCTTCTTTTCCCATTTTCATCATCTCTTTTGTGTCACCAAACAAGAACTTGTAAGAATTTCCTTTGAAACCTTGTTGTCTTAAGCATTTGTCCAATTTTTTTGGTTTGAACCAAACCCAATTCAAGATTCTCCATGCCCAACTCAATACTATGGATACGTACCATAATATTGTGCAAGCATATTCATTTATCTGGTGGATCACTGAATGGTACTATTGAGAAAACACTAACTTTTAAAAGAAACTGAGCCACCTTCGATTGATTTGGTCCGAGAGGTAAGATTTCAGACGGAGATCTATTAATATTGATTTGGTCCAAGGTACGGTTTCAGATAGAGATATATGATTTTGATTTTGTTCGAGGTAAGATTCTGGACGGGGGTATATGGACCTCACGAGTCCTACATGGTCCCATCAGCAGCACACGACTGGGGGAGGTGTATATCTATAGGCATTTTCCATTGCATATCATCTCATATCATTGCAGTGCATCATATTTGGATTGTTGTTGCACTTGAGATTATACTGTGACATTATTGATATTGAATTGTTGGGACTTCTTTGCATACAAGGTTATTTTTTAAGTACTCAGTTGGACTATGATGCTTACTAAGTACCAGTAGTTATACTCACTTCTACTTTTCTGCATCCTTCTAATACAGATTCTAACTCGATAGGTGGTTCAATGTTTGATCGGGAGGCATGCTATCTTCGAGACTGTGGTGAGCTCCTGCGTTTGGAGACTATCCAGTTTCATCTATCATTTACTTCAGAAGAGAAGCAATGGTTCTCAAACGGATGCACTGTTTTGAACAGATGCTACCACCTGCACCCGCAGGTGGTCGACCCGCGTCCACAGGTGACATATGGCCTGAAGCAGAAGCATCTGCCTGCCCCTGCAGGTGACCACTTGCGTGGGCAGGTCGACTTTTTCATCTTCAAACAATGGCTCAAAGGGTCACGTCCCTTCGAGGTGCGTTGTGACATGCGTCCGCACATGCCATATGCGTCCACAAATGGAGAATATTTTTGTATCAGATTTTTGGATTAAAAACTTCACTAATTCTCAAGTTTCAAATGAATTTTGTCCAAAAAGATAGTCTCTCGATAGATCATTTGACAAATTCAAATCCAAATCTGAAGTCGAAGCTGAGCAGAGCGAGCGACGATAACGATGGCGCGAGGCTTGCCTTGTTCTTGCCTCACTATCCACATGAATGAGTGCTTCCATACTTAAGCGCAAGAATGTTTCCTTCTCCCACCAATGTGGGAGAAACACTCTTTAAAAAGTGAAACCACAATTCACTTCTCCTCCATTTTCTTTTCTCCATTTTCCATTCACATTTCACTTAGAACCCAACAATCCCCCACATGAATGGGGAATGGCTATTTCATTTAAAAAAATATTCGGACAAGTGTGTGATCAACAAGCAAAGACTAATTGCATCTGGATAAGTAGGTTTTCCTTTGAACTTTCCGTAGTGAACTTACAACGGATGCACTCGGTCAATCGGTAGATGTGATATCTTTGAATCAATGAACTTTAATATACACCTAGACAACATAAGTCACACAACCAGCCTTTTACCATTTATGATTCTCACAATTTTGTTCGTTTCAGCCATGAACACGACCTGGTTTTATGAGAGCGTAGAGAATAGGCCTTTATTATCATTCTCCTTGAAGCGGCTTCCACTTCACTCTCACATAGGTGATTCCTAAACGTTTCAATCCTATAGATCAAACTATTTGGTCAAATCTACCAAACTTAGAAACCATTAAAAGACTTCCAAACTTAAGTCTTATCCTTGTTTCCTGAACATTGTCTTCATCATGAGAATGGGTTGAGTTTATATACAATGTTTAACCGTCAGTCAAAACTTTGTTTGATCTCTTTGAACCTAGCTCTTGGGATCTCCAGTCTGCTAGGTAGAGTTATCGCCATGATGACATGTACTGGGCTGTAAACTCATTCCCTTCGATGATCTCTCAACTCCCTCTCTATATAGGCCTTTTATAAGTGGATCCGACACATTATTCTTTGACTTCACATAGTCAATCGTGATGATTCCACTAGAGAGAAGTTCTCTAACGGTATTATGTCTTCGTCTTATATGATGAGATTTACCGTTGTACATCATGATCCCTGCCCTACCTATTGCAGCTTGGCTATCACAGTGTATGCATACTGGTGCCAAAGGTTTGGGCCAATAAGAAATATCTTCCAAGAAATTTCGAAGCCATTCAGCTTCTTCACCGGCTTTATCTAACGCGATAAATTCAGATTCCATTGTAGAGCGGGCAATACATGTCTGTTTGGATGATTTTCAAGAGACTGCTCCTCCACCTAAAGTAAATACATATCCACTCATGAATTTTACTTCATTCGATTCAGTGATCCAATTTGCATCACTATATCCTTCAATTACCGCAGGATATTTTTTATAATGCAAAGCATAGTCTTGAGTATTTTTTAGAAATCCCACAACTCTTTTCATTGCCATCCAATGAGTTTGATTGGGATTACTTGTGTACCGACCCAATTTACTAATAGCGCATGCTATATCTGGTCATGTACAATTCATGATGTACATCAAACTTCCCAACACTCTTGCACACTCCAATTGTGAGTCACTTTCACCTTCATTCTTTTGAAATGCATAGCTCACATCCAATGGAGTCTTGGCAATATTGAAATCCAAATACTTGAACTTGTCAAGTACCTTTTCAATATAATAAGACTGTGACAATGTCAACCCTTGTGGAGTTCTATGAATTCTTATCTCTAAGATCACATCTGCAATTCGAAGGTCTTTTATATCAAACTTGCTCTCAAGCATTTGTTTCATAACATTTATGTCAAAAAAATCTCTACTGATGATCAACATGTTATCCACATACAAACAAACAATGACTGTGCGATTTGGAGTGTCTTTAATATAAACATATTTATCACATTCATTTATTTTAAATCCGTTTGCCAACATGATTTGGTCAAACTTTGCATGCCACTGTTTGGGTGCTTGCTTTAGTACATAAAGTGACTTAACAAGTTTCCACACTTTTCTTTCTTTACCAGGAACCATAAAATCCTCAGGTTATTCCATGTAAATTTCTTCCTCCAATTCTCCATTTAAGAATGCAGTTTTCATATTCATTTGATGGATTTCAAGACCATATACCACAAATAATGCAACCAATATCTGAATGGATGTTATCCGTATTACTGGCAAGTATGTGTCAAAATAATTAAGACCTTCTTTTTCTCTAAAGCCTTTCACTACAAGTCTTGCCTTG
This sequence comes from Capsicum rhomboideum, assembly GCA_031232105.1. Lineage (NCBI taxonomy): Eukaryota > Viridiplantae > Streptophyta > Magnoliopsida > Solanales > Solanaceae > Capsicum > Capsicum rhomboideum. The sequence continues at coordinate 3,705,424 of CP124710.1, read as the reverse complement.
TATTTGTCAATAGTACCATCAGCTTTCATTTTCCTTTTGAAGATCTATTTAGAACCTAAAGGTTTATTTCATGGAGGAAGATCAATCAACTCCCAAGTGTGGTTGCTCAATATTGAATCAATCTCACTATTGACAGCCTCTTTTCAAAAGGATGAGTCCGCAGATGACATCGCTTTTTTAAACGTTAAAGGATCATTTTCAAGAAGAAATGTTACAAAATCTTATCCAAAGGAAGTCGACATTCTTTGACGTGTACTACGCCTTGGATTCTCTTCATTATGTTCATTCTCCCTTGGTTCATCCCTAGGTTGTCTAGACCCTTCACTAGACAGCTCATGTCTAGTCTTATACGGATAATTGTATTCAAAGAACTCAACTTTAACTGATTTCACTACCGTATTCTCATGGATATTCGGAAGTTCAGATTTATGAACCGAAAATCGACATGCTTTACTATTTGTAGCATATCCCAGGAAAACACAGTCCACCATTTTTTATCCTATTTTCACCCTTTTGGGTATAGGAATTTGGACTTTCGCTAGACACCCCACACTTTGAAATATTTCAAGTTGGGTTTTTTTTCTTTTCCATTTCTCATATGGAATAGATTGTTTCTTTCTATGGGGTACTCAATTGAGTATTTGATTTGCTGTAAGGATAGCTTCCCCCCACAAGTTTTGCGGTAAACTTGAACTTATAAGTAAGACATTCATCATTTTCTTCAAGGTTCGATTTTTCCTTTCTGCAATCCTATTTGATTGAGGTGAGCACGGGGCATTAGTTTGATGGACAATTCCATTTTTCAAATATATCTTCGCAAAAGGAAATTCATATTCTCCACCCTTATCACTTCTTATCATTTTGATCTTTTTATCCAACTAATTTTCAACTTCAGTTTTATATTGCCTAAATGCATTTATTGCCTCATCCTTACTATTCAGCAAATAGACATAACAAAATCTAGTGCAATCATCGATAAAATTTATGAAATACTTTTTCCCACCACGAGATAGTGTCGACTTCATATCACAAATGTCTGTGTGAATTAAGTCTAAAGGATTGAAATTCCTTTCAATAGACTTATACGGATGCCTAGTATTATTCGATTCAACACATGTTTGACACTTTAATTTACTACACTCAAAAAATTAGGCAAAACTTCCAAGTTAATCAGTTTTCGCAAGGTTTTGTAATTGACATGTTCCAAATATTCATGCCATAATTCATTCGACTCAAGCATGTAGGAAGAAGCCTCAGCTTTATTCTTTTCAACAGCCATTGCATGAAGTTTGAAAAGGCCCTCATTGAGGTATCCCTTTCCTACATACATTTCATTCTTGCTTATTTCAACGTTTTCCAAAATAAACACGCATTTAAACCCGTTTTTAACGAGTAGTGTTATTGACAATAATTTTTTCCTAATAGTAGGTACATGGAGAACTTTGTTGAGAGTCAACACCTTGTCAGAATTCAATTTTAGGAATATCTTCCCACTTCCTTCAACCTTGGCTGTTGCATTATTTTCCATAATGATAACTTCTTTGGGACCAGCGGTATCATAAGTAGCAAAAGCTTCTTTGTCCGCACAAACATGTCTAGTGGCTCCTGAATCTAACCACCATTTATTTGAATTTCCAACTAGATTATATTCTGTGATCATTGCACACTGATTTTCAATCATTCCAGTTGTTTCCATCATGTTTATCTTATTTCTTTTCTTGTTCCTTTTCAGAACTTGATAACTTAGAGCTTTGTGGCCAACTTTACTACAATTGTAGCACTTGCCTTTGAAATCTTTCTTGTTCTGCTCTTTCTCTTGTCTAAAAGAATTCTTCCTCATCATATTATGTGTAGCTTCATCTTTAACAAGATTTACACACATCATTGCTGATTTCTCACGTAACTTAATGTCATCTTCTATGTTGAGTTGAATCACAAAATCTTCTATACGAAACACTTGGTTTTGAAACATTCCTTTTTCTGGAACATGAGGATATCTACTTGTGAACATTTGTATTTCAAGTTTGGGCAGCCAAAAGAACATCATTTGCTGCCATTCTTTGAAGTTCACACCAGAATATTTTTCCAATTTCTCTATCATTTTCATTGCTTCAGTAATATCTGAACTACTTAATGACGCAACATTGGTTGTCGTTGGGACAACACCAATCACAACTGAATTAATTCGTTGTTCAGTTTCATTCGTCATTTCCTTGTCAAGCTTTGACAAAACCTTTAGTATTTCAGAATACTAACTATAAAGACTTTAATCTTCAAATACTTGTTTCTAGTTTAACGACAAAGTTTTTATATTCTTCAAATCGTTAACCGAATGATCTTTGACTCATGATGAAGTTTTTATATCTTCAAATCACTATCAAGTTCAGACAGAGTAGAAAACCAAACGATTTTAATCTCTAGAAATCAATAGAAAGAGTTCAACGAATCAGTGAAGTATTTATATTTTTCGAACCGAATTCACAGTCCAATTTCTCAGCAAAGTTTTTATATTCCTTAAACCGAGGGAGTAGAAATTCAAAAGATTTAGTCTCCACAAAATCAGACACTATACAAATTAACAAGTACTTTTAAATTCCTTAAGATTGTTGTTTTTCGGGTTTAGTAAAGTCTGTATTTTCTAATAATAACTTCAATCACATGTTCAAAATAAATTAAGAACAATCACATAAAGTTGTAACTTTGTATTTAAACAACAAGAACTTCAACTTTAAGTTCAAGAATAACAAAGAAGTTCAACAACTTCAAACACAGGTTCAACAACTATGAACTATCAAAATGAAGTTTCTACTATTTTCTGGAAAAAAAAATAGCAAAACCGTAAGAAAAAGATAAAGACAGAAATGGAGAATCAAGTCCACCAAATTCACGGTGTGTCCTTAAGAAATTTATTCCCCTCAAGTACCCAAGGTTATGGAATCTTTCCTCCCAAGATAAAATGATTCACTTCAGTAGAATAGTGGTACCTTAAATTCTACCAAACAACGAACTCACTCATTGATTTGATGATCACACTTGAGTTTTTTTTCAAGAAGAAGAGAGTGTTTTTATTTCACTAAATTCGTCCCTATAACTGAGGAAAAATTCAGGTATTTATAACCAAAAGGTGGTGCTTCAGAAGAGAAGCAATGGTTCTCAAACGGATGCACTGTTTTGAACAGACGCGACCACCTGCGCCCGTAGGTGGTCGACCTGCGTGCGAAGGTGACATATGGCCCGAAGCAGAAGCATCTGCCTGGGCCCGCAGGTGACCACCTGCGCGGGCAGGTCAGCTTTTTCGTCTTCAAACAGTGCCTCGAAGAGTCACGTCCCTTCGAGGTGCGTTGTGACATCTGTTCGCACATGCCATGTGCTTCCACAAATGGAGAATATTTCCATATCGGATTTTTGAATTAAAAACTTCACCAATTCTCAAGTTTTAAATGAATTTTGTCCAAAAAAATAGTCTCTCGATCGATCATTTGACAAATTCAAATCCAAAGTCGAAACCGAGCAACAACAACGACGGCGCGAGGCTTGTCTTGTTCTTGCCTCACTATCCACATGAAGGAGTGCTTCCATACTTAAGCACAAGAATGTTTCATTTTCCCATCAATGTGGGAGAAACACTCTTTATAAAGTGAAACCACAATTCACTTCTCCTCCATTTTACTTAGAACCCAACAGATATGACCTTAAATAGGAAGGTATGGGGTCGCAGATAAGGGTAGAAGGTTAGCCTTATTCATGCAGTTTCTGGCTTTTGATATTTTTTATCATCTGTTCTTTACTATGTTTAGATTTTCGCGCTATGTTGTTGATGTTACAGTTCCTTGCATGTATGGTTAGCTCTGCTTTTCTATTAGTTGTAATTTACTTCACTTGAACTAAGGGTATTTTGGAAACAACCTAGCCCTCTACCTCTTAAGGTCTGCGTACACTCTATCCTCTCCAGACCCTGAGTTCTAAGGGTTGAAAAACATTGGTTTTGACTTTTCAAACTATTTCAAAACTTTAGAGAAAATTTTGAAATAATTTAAGAAAATACAGTGTCGCCACTTGATTTTTATAGAAAATATCAAGAAAAACTAAAATAATTTTAAAGACTCGAAAACAAAAACAAATCTTTAAAATTAGAGAAAATGGGTAAGGATTCTGGTAACGCCTTGAGAAGGTTTTTAAGGCACTCAAGAAGCGTCCGCGAAAGCGGCTGATTAGTAAAAAATGACCAATTTTGAAAACATGACTAACTTTGTAAAATCTTAAACTCATTTGCAAACATGACATTTAATTTATTCAAGTGAAAAAATGATTTATTTAGTTTAGCGGAAAATTCTCTCAAAAAAGTAAAGTTAAACTAAATTCAATTTTTTTTATCAACTTAAGAGTAAACTAATTATTTTCATAAAAGGAAAGTAATTTTGAATATAAATTTTTGAATAATGAAAATTTTTAAAGAAGACACCCATTTTAAACAAGTTATGAAATCTAACTAATTTGCAAAAAAGGTTTCGATTTTTACGAGGAAAAATGATTTTTTACGTTGAGGAGGATTTTCTTTAACTTAAATAAACTAATTTTAATACATGAATAAAATAAAATGCCATTTTTTTTTTCAAAAGTTTATTCTATGAGGAAACATAAGGAAAACTTTATTGCTCATCTTAAGATGTTATACTATGTGATAAAAAATAAAATATAAAGACTTAAGAAAAAACGACAATTCAAAGGGGAATTTATTTAGATTTAACCAAATTTTAAGCGTTGATTACACATAAACATTCAAATATGAATTTACAAAATAAATGAAAGAAGAGTTGAAGTTTGGGCCCCTACTTTGGCCCATCAGAATTTATCCCATTCTTGGGCTTGCAAAGCTATGGACTTTAAGTCCATTTTCAGCTCCTGTATATCAAATGTATATCATAGCACTTCATCCCTGCGTTTTTTGTATATCTGGCATATATATGACCATATATTATCCATACGTGCAGGTAATTTAGTCTTCCACCTGTATACTAGCTTGCCTTTCCCATATTATCGTCGTATATCCTCTGAATTCTACTGTATACTCCATGTATACTGCTGTGAATCAGTCCTTTAGAGGCTTTGGCATGAGATCGACTCAAATTTGGGCCTTAGACCCTGAAAATGCAGGGCACGAGAGTCCATTTGGACTTCTTCGGAGCAACGAACCGGGACAACGAGTCTCAATCGGGATGGCTTCCACCGAAATTTATGCTTGTTTCCTCCGAAGTTATAATTCCGACTCGTTAGAGTTCAACTTTCGTCGAAATTTTTCTTTTAGAGTATGTATTCCCTCTCGAATTTTTGGTTACGTAAGGTTAGAAGCGTGCGCCTCCAGAACCCTCAATTTTTCCCCAAAAGATCCTCTTCTTCAACCCTCAACCCACACTATCTATTTATAGGAAAATTGGGGTTGTTTGGGGGGAAAACGGAGGGGTAAAAAGGGAAAAACGAATTTGAAATTCGAAAATATGTCTAGATAAGAATGGATTTTTCAGCTTGTGAATCCATGAACTTGGGCCAATTTTGGGAAAGATTCATTAGAAGAAATGGGGGGGAAACGAATTCCCCCATAACCAATGAAAAACGCACAACATTGTACCTTCATTGGTACAAATTTGAATGTTGGGAGGGTGATGTGTCGAGTTTCTAGAAGCTTCTCACAGTTGGGGGTAAAAAACGCGTGGGAGTCACATGCTCGTACGAATTGGAGAGGTAGAGGGAGCGGGGAATGAAAGAGGAAAATCGGGGCTAGGGTTTATCTGGTTGATGTCGGGTTATTTCTGGGTTGTTGATGTTTTACTGTTGTTGTCGTTGATATTGTGTTGCTGCTGCTATTGTCGATATTTATTGTTGTTGGAGAAGAAGAGTTAACAGGGGAAGGGCTAAGGGGTTATAAGGTGTTGGGCCGGGTTTGTCTGGGATTGGGCTGGGACAGTTCTCTGGTGTTGGGCCTGGGATGGAGCGGCTAAAATTGAATAGGAAAGGGATTTTGGGCCTGATTTTCGGGTCCTATTAAGTAGAAGTGGGTTGAGCAGAATAATTAGGAATGGAGGGGGTTAGAAATTGGGCTATAAATTAGATAACTCAATCGACTAAGAGTTCAACCAGTTGTATTTAAATTTAGGTCAAAGTAAAAATCAATTGGCCAATTGCATTGCAATTATGGCCAATTTGATTTCAATTAAGACCAAATTTAATAAAGTTGGCTAAATCAAAACCAAATCCGATTCGAATTTAACAAATGATTTAATCCCGAGCTTCTTGGTTTAATAAAATTGAATAAATATTCTCCAAATAATTTATTTTAAGAACAACTTAGCTTTAAGTCAAGATTTTATCCATTTCCAATTAATTCTCAATATAATTCTTGATTAAAACTTCAATTTTGATAAAATAATTATTTTAGCGACCAACATTATTCAATCTCGTATCTATGAATACAGAAATATATAATTTGTCACTTAAATGCCAAAAACTAACCCAAATAAATATTTAGAAAGTATTTATTCGGATAAAATAAATATTCAATTTTATTTAAAATCGAAGAGACTCAGGATTAAATTTAGTCGAGGAGGGCAAAAATTAGGTATCAACACCCACTTTGTGGGATTTTACTGGGTATGTTGTTGTTATACTTTGTTCTATTATCAAGTTGTTATATTTTGTTCTATTCTCTAGTGACTAGTGTTGTTAATATATAATCTCCTTATTGTAACATATATAGTTGTTGTGATGTGAAGGTCGATAAACATTGAGAAAATTATCTAGGTCATAATATTATGATTATTCTCTGTTTTGTAAATTTCAACTTTTATATTCAATCCAATTTTAACTTGTGTGCAAATGTTTCATTTCTATTAGCCCTTTTATTTTCTCTCTCTCTCTCTCTCAATCCTACAAGGTGTGTGATGGAAAATCCTCATCCGATTAATGGCGAAACCATCCTTGTCCAAAGTGCGTCATTTGAGATTCTTTTGTTAAAAAAGTCTTATTATATATGAGTGTGGTTATTGAATTTCCAAAGTACGTCGATTCACGGGATACATAGAAAAAGTTCTAAGAAAGAAGCAGCACAAAAGATCAACACTGGTACAGTAGTACTCTCACCAATTAATTACAAACAAACCAAATATGGAGAAGAGTACACTATAATCAACAATAATTTCAAATTTCTTTTAATTTTTCATATTTAGTGGTCCTATTTTGTGAACATGTGTTAAACATGTTAGTATCTAACAAGAGCCATTGACAAAGACTAGAGAAAGATCTACAAGTAACAAAAACACTTAAATCGGGGATGGACCTCTCTGAACTAGCGCTACCTCATCCTGAACTGGTATTTCCTCATTCTGCACTGGCATCACCCCATTTCCTGCAAACTGAGGAATATCCTCAAGTGAGGGAGGAGACTCTGACCTCTCCCGAGCTGGTCCTGCGGCCCGAGCCCTACCCCAGGCGGGTGCTGCTCTCTTTCCCCTACCTCTTCCTCTCCTCGCCTGTCCTCTACCATGAACTACAGCCCCAACAGTTTGTTCGAGCGCCTCCACTCTAGCTCCATTTGCTCATGTTTTCACCATCTGCGAGAATAAGAATTAAAGAAGTCAGATACCAATTGGAATCAAATAATAGCACGAAATAAAAAAGAATTTGAGTTTTCCTAGTGTCCTATAGACTCTCGAAGAAAAGTACAGATGTCTTTGTACCATTCTGCAAGACTCTACTAGACATGTTCTTGTATGACAAGATTTACAAACCTAGGGCTCAAATACTAATTATGTCACAATCCAAATGACCGTGAGTAGCACCCACACTAACCCTCTAGTGGGAGAACCATCTGACCCGGACTATTACCCAACACTTAGTTATTTTAAGACAGGACAATCATAAAAATCAACTTATATAAAACAATGAATCTAAACTAATCATTAATAATGCGAAAATAAAAAAATATCGATTACAATCCCCAAGACCCAAAAGTCATATTACAAGAACTTCTAAGCAGCCATGTCTAAGATATTCAAAACTAACAAAATAATAAAGATAGTCTCATTGCCCGAAAGAAGGGAAAGAATCAATCATAAAGATCCACGACAGCCTAAAGAAGTAGTGCTCACCCTTGGATCCGAAACTGTTGTCACACGCTACAGATAAGGTCTAGTAGAAATCTCTGGAACACAGCTTGTACTCAACTCAAGAAGAGCACAGGGTAGAATTAGTAGAAACCACTATATAGTGGTAGGTATCATAGACCAACTCACCGAAATAACATGCATACATCATAAATCGAAAAACAAGTAAACAGGCAACAACACATAGTAAGTAATTCAATTACTCAGTAGATACATCAACAACGGCAAAATGATGCCATAAATAAGCCACTTAACCTACAAGAAGATCAACCATATCATAAACAACCACAAAATCAACAATCATAACATAAATCGAAGCTAAGTCCATCTCAATCTCCCATTTAGAACATCATTAGTTTCTTTATCAACTTCATAAACAAATAACCTCTTAAAATCAACTCTACGATGTACACACATGCTAAGGGACTTATTTCTGTTCAAGCAGTCATGACCTGCAAGGGACAATCTAAATCCATGTATCATACCGGCGTAGTACCCGATTCTCTAAAATATAAGTAATATCAATATTCATATCCGTACTGATATGGTATCCGATCCTCTATAACCATATTATGTACATTTTATCAAGTTCATTATCTCTCAGGATACAACCCAACATACTAAATTATTTATACGTATATACATAATCATAAGCATTGCAATCAAGTTCAATATTCCATAATTGTTCATACAAGTGTCAACAATCCAAATATCACCAATTACAAGCATGTCCGAAGCCCAATCAACAAGAATTCAATTTAGGTGTATACACACAATTAAATCGAGTTTAAACTCCAATTAAACCATAACCTACCTCAATCGAAAAATCAAAAAGCAAGCTAGTCCATAAGAGCCTTTCCTTTCCTCAACACTTCAGAACATTCAAAGTCTAAAAATATAATTTTAGAGTAATTAATCACTTGCTCTTTAATTCTAATCCTTAGGGATTAAATCCCATGAATTTTATCCTTTTTCATAGCCTAATTTGTAGTATAAGGGCTTTTTAACAATTAATTTACCCCAAATCTCCATAATTCAGGTTCATGGAAAGGAATTCTACACTAGGAAGTGATAATGAAAGGAATTCTACGCTAGGAAGTGATAATTAACACCCTATAATCATTCTTAAACAAATTCATACTTTCTCATAGGTTTTTCATCACTAAATCATGAACTTAGAGCTTAAACTCAAGAATTCCACCATAAACCCACTTTCTAATCACTCTATGAATTCAATGGATTAAACGATGTTAGAAAGGAGTAATAATCTTACTTTTTCAGTGGAAATCATTCCAAAGTAATAGAAAATCACCTCTCTCAAGCCTAAGAATGAACCCTTCAGTTTTTGGAAAATAAAACACTGAAAAACAGAAGTTGGAGCATTAAACTACTCGACGGCCGCTGCAGCAGGCACCTGGCCGCTACGACGGCCGCTACAGCGGGCACCTGGCCGCTACGACGGCCTAGAGTCCTTCCATGGAAGTCTTCCCTCCCTCGCTCATGCCGCCATAACGGCTAGTCAACCTCCACAGTGTCCTCACTGCAGCAGTGACCTAGCCGCTATAGCGGTTACTAAACAGTAGCTCGGGGGAGCTTCAACAGTTCCCCCATTTCGCAACACACACCTAGATTTTTGATAACACAATTTAATCCTGACGAGGCAACCTCAATAACTGAAGTTCTACTATCCTAAATTTCTTTCTGAAAGTTTCTACGAAACACTGTGGCCCTCGAGTATCGCATAATAAATTCATAAACATCAAACGCTAAATCACAAGACACAATGGATCTCTAACCCACACCATACCATATTTTCATCAGAAAACACCCTAGCCTGAGATTTCATCAACTCTCATTTTTGGAAAAACACTCGGGTAGCTTCACTCTAACATATATTATAATGACAAAATGAGTCATTACAAAATCTTGATTTTCAATTGGAAAATTTGGGTTTTTCAGATAAAGCTAAAATTTGATTATTTGATAATTTCAAACTCGATTTCAATCCCTTTTCGATGTGATTTCAGATTCAAACTCCCTAAATTATGGGCAATTGAAATTTTTAGTAAAATTTTAGTTTTTCCTTGGAGGCCTGAGGTTAATTTTCTAACTAACTTTTTGGACTCGGATTTGAAATATGACAATATAGGTATCGTTGGACTCATTTTCTCATGTAGATATCATATTTGTCTAGATTGAGCTCATTTGGAGGTGATTCAGAAGGGTAAAGCTTTCATTTGATTTGTTCGATTTTGTGATTTCCTTGCGGGTCTTCTTTAAGACAAGTTGAGACTTTCTTTGACTCTTCTTTTAAAGTAATATGCATTAGCTATGTGTAATTGGAGTAATAGGAAAATGGAGTCCCGTATAGATGGAGTGATGAGCATCTATATGGGTATCAATGTCATGTAAAGGGTTAAAATTAGTTAATTGCCTATTTTGAACTATTTTTCCCTATTTTCTAGCATACTTGGGCTGCATTATTTTTGTAAGACGAATTTTTGAACATGCTAGCTATAGAGAATACTCCCATATGATAAGTTGAGCTTATTTTGGAATTGATATTTGATGTAGATTAATATATGAAATGCTTTCCTTAATTGTTATTGATTGACTGTTGATTTGGGATCGGAGTTGCACGCCTGTACATCATGCATTGTATTTTATATGAGATCGGAGTGCATACATGCACATTGTATCTATTATTGGTATAGGAGTTCATGCCTGCGTATTATATCTATTATTTGGATCGAAGTGTACGCCTGCATATTATATCTATTATTGAAATTAGAGTACATGCCTGTACAATATATAGACCTTTTGAGTCCCCCATGGGTCCTGACCTTGAAGTCATTGCTAGGTAGGTAAGTACAAATCATACGCATTACATTGCATTTATTCATTTTTGATTTAGACTGAATGAGGTGTAGTTATTGATATCTTGCTAGTTGTGGAAGATTTGAGTATCTGTTATCTGATTTCATTGAATTGAGGGTTTCTTGGACTGTGATATCCTTATGACGGTTATGACTGGATTATTCTGTTAGATTAGGGTGGTATTTTTTGAGTGCAGGGAGTATGGTTGTTTTGGATGGTTAGCGTGGTGTTACTTGTCACCACTTTGAATTAGGGTCGATCGATGACACTTACTGAATACATGTGATCCATACTCACTCTTGCTATTTTTTGGGCCTTACGTGTAGGTACTAAGTCGATGATCCCCGGACATTGATCCAGCATTGGTGTGGTGACTGGTTTTACCAAGAAACTGAGGTACCGGTTGTTGCTTCCAGATTTACCTAGTCTTTCGCTCTTTTATCCTAGTCTTTTGTTATTTCTGCATTACAGACATTTGAGGATCATCTTTATTTTATTTCTGTCTTTGAGGCTTGTACAATGTGATAACCAGACCTGGGATTGTATTTTTGAAGTTTGATTTTCTTTATTCAGTTATATTGAGATCTCTTTGGGATTATGAATTTCTTATTTCCTTTTGTTGCTTTGTATTTCATTTGGGTTATTGCACTCGGGTTAGGTTTTAGGCTTTCCTATCATGGAGGGTTGAATAGGTGTAATCACAGTCCCGGTTTTGGATCATGACACAAATACTCTCGCCGTTCCTTTTTAGTTGTCATGGTTTCCTTTTGATGGTTTCCTTTTTAAGAGTCAAACAACATAAACTTTGACCAACATTTTAAAATGAAATTTTTTCATCATATTGATGAGAAAAATTGTAATTTATACTATTTTTCATATAATTTTTGAATATCTAAATTTTAATTTTAAAATATCGAATTAATCTAATTTAATTTATCTTTAAAAATTAATCAAATTGACTTTCAAAAAGCGAAATATGTCAACTAAAGAGGAACGGAGGGATTAATAGTTTCCACATATACTTTGGAACCATAACTTTACTTGGTTCTTAAAGCAAATTAATTCTTCTTCTTTAGCTTTTTCTCTAGAGCAATATTGCCACCAGCTCAATAGTTCTCACTGCACCTTTTCATGCATATTCCAAACTTCTCATTTATATGCAAAATTAATAAGTAAGGACTAAGGAGTAAGGAGCAAGATTTATATATATATATATTTATTTAAGGCCTTTTATATTAATATTTGATTTTAGGCCATTAATTTTATTGAAATTTGGAACTAAGGCCAAGATCGAGGACATCCAACACTACAAACAGTAGTAATAGAGTTTGACGTTTGAACTTTATAGAACTTTGGATGCAATTTAATAGTTTTCACATGTAATAATTATTAATTGGGAAAAGGACATGAGGTGACCATTAGGAAAAATAATTATTAAAGAGTAGCGAAGTTTGAAACGTGTATCATTAAATATACTTTAGGGTAAAATAATTACAACTTATAGCCAATCTCCTTCCTCTCTCTTTCTCTCCCTCTCTCCCCCACTAGGCTAAACAAATTTTACCTAAAATCGAGAGAGAGAGGAATAAAAAGGTATATTTAGCCTAAAGTATAATGGGTTTATAGGCTAAATAGGTTCTCCCACCTATCAGACTAGTCTTTTGGGTTGGGCTATCCCGTTTGGTTAATAACAGAGGCCAACCCAAAAGACTAGTCTGATAGGTGGGAGAACTCATTTAGCCTATAAACCCATTAGCATTTCTCTATTTTTTTCAATGTGGGACAATTGGTACCATAACAATCGCCTCCGCTTGAGAACCAACGACCTCGTTGGTCACGGCTGGGCCCAATTGGTCACGGCTGGCACCCCTTGGGTCTAGGCCACCACTCCGAGTCGCGACTCCATGGGTGGATCTATCCTCGTTGGTCACGGCTGGGCCTAGTTGGTCACGGCTGGCACCCTCTTGGGTCCAGGCCACCACTCCTGACGCACAGGCCACCACTCCGAGTCACGGCCTCACACGTGGGACTCTCAATGAAAGCACCAATGTTATAAACCAAACGGGAGAGCCCAACCAAAAGACTAGTCTGGTAGGTGGGAGAACCCATTTAGCCTATAAACCCATTAGCATTTCTCTATTTTTTCAACGTGGGACAATTGGTACCATAACAATAAATCTGGAAGCCTCGGGACCCAAACCAAGGGTTCCCCTTGCCTAAAACTGACATTCTGGAGCTAAACGAAACCATCAGAATTGTCATCCGAGGATGTTTAACTTAACTTTTGGTCCGAGAGCATTTTCTCAACTTTAACATCTCCATAACATGAAAATAACTATAAAAACCAAATAAATTGCCCGGTAACCGCACTGTTAGTCCCAAAAAGCTATTGATGACTTGGGACAGCTATAAAAAGGCTCTAAACACAGAATAAGCACGAAAACACAGAAAATGACCTATAGGGTCATTTTGTCACTGCGAGGAAATAAATAGGTTCAACTATTAAGGGTGGCATGGATAAGCCATTTATGATAGTTCCATGATATATTTGAGTTTTTTGTCTTAAATAAAACAAACATTGGTTTTTTTTTTTGTTTTTTTTTTTTTTTGGTAAAAACAAGCTTGCGACAGTTTTTGGCGCTAAAAAAATCGACCGTACTCAAGTGGTGTCATTAAATTTTCTAAAAAAATAAAGTAGGTAAAAGTTAAGCAACGTCGGTCGATTTCTTTTGTTTCGTTTTCTTAGTATCTTTTGTTTGTTTCATTTTAGTGGGTCTTATGGTACATGTGTTAAACATGTTAGTATCTAACAAGAGCCAATAATTAAGATTCAAGAAAGATCTCCAAATAACAAAAATATCTGGGCAAGTATGTTTGGTGTAGCTGAAATTTAAAAATTATGAATTTTGAATTATCATCAAACTTATAACCGTTCTTTATTCTTGTGTCTTGCCATTAGATATCTTTTACATATATTATTTGACATGTTTTCTAATATAAATATAAGATCTAAGAAAATTGAATTTGTTCGACTTCGCAAGTATTTTTTTTTTCTTCCGCTCATGTATCTATCACAATCCTTTAATTGGTATTAGTTAGGTACGAGTTTAGCCAAATGCAATTCTTAGACATTGTAATTATATTCAAAAGTATGTTAAATGCGTATAAAAATTTAATTGCTACATAATAATCAAGATGAGTTATAATAATTTTGATGATAGTTTAGAGAACTCATAAACGTCAAACCCTAGCTCTCCAAATGTTTTTGTTATTTGTAGATCCTTATTGAATTTTAATTATTGGCTCTTGTTTGATACTAAAATTTGAAGATTTGAGAGTAAAGCTAAACTATTGTTTTTCCTAGAAAACCCTTCAAACAACTAATTATATTTCGCTTGCATTTCAAGTATTGAAGTTTAAAATTAGCTTGCAAATATGAGAGTCAGAATTTGAAGTTACAGGTTTTATTGATTCTAGTTTTCTTTTAAGTTATTGAGTTCTGACTTAATAATTTGCACATATTCAACTGATTTTTTTTAAAGACGTACAAAATTTGAATCAAAGTTCTATCCCTATAAATATACACGGAAGCTAGCTGTTATTTGCAAAATTGAAATGATATTGTCAAATATAGTGACAGAACCATAATTTGTACAAATGAGAGTCAGACATGAAAGAAGTAAACACATGAAGAAGTCAGAGAGATTCAACATGTATATAATGCATATACATATAAAAGAAGTATTTTAGTTAAAATATAGTGTAATTTTTCATCGAAGGAGTTTCAAAATGACACACCTTTAATAAGGATGCATAGCTCCATCACTGGTCAAATGAAAATTCTCCATCACATAAATTCACACAACTTATCTAAAAAAACATTGATATTATTAAGTAGGGAACATAACAAAACACAATTGATATGCCAAATTTATAGTAAAAATAACCACACATACCAAGATTAAAATTAAAAGCAAAGTAACTCTAAAAGCAAATCACATATTTCTTTATTGGAAAAAAAAGGGAAAAAAAGTACCAAAAATAAATTTATCTTCCTGAGTCCAAAGTGGACAGGTAAAAGTGAATGGAAAGAGTATTATAAAACAATACTTTTTCTGTCTCAATTTATTCTTTTTTCGAGAGTCAAATTATGTGAACTTTGAATTTTTAATTTGACCAACACTATAAAATATATATTTAACATGAAATGTAATTTAAACGGTTTATTTTATGTAAATTAAAAGTTTAGATTATTTTTTTTTGAAATAAAAAGTGAAAAAATGAAAACAAGTTTTTGATTGTTTTTTAAATTCTAAATACAACTTCAAGTTCTATTTGAAAATCTTCATGGTCAAACACTATTTTCCAAATTAAAAGAAATAATTTTCAAAAAAAAAAAAAAAGATTAAAAATTTTCACATGTAACATAGCTTGGGATTACTTCAACAGAGCCAAACATGTACAAACGGAAGTACAATAATATAAGAGAGAGACCATAATTATATGAGTGGTGTTCTGGACAATACCAAGGGAAGTACAATAATATAAGAAAGAGAATACATACCCAAGTGGTTCTCCAGAGTCCACACAATTAATTTTTTTAATCTATACTTATCAGTCTACATATTATAAAAATACGAATAATTTTCGTTAAATGTTAAATGACTAAAACATTCCTTAAAAAATTGATCGACTTTTATACCGTACCCTTGATTATTTATATCAAATATTTATATTTGAGTCTATATGCTATAGCAAAACTGAGAAGATATCGATATATACTAAGGACTTCCAATCCTACCTATTATTGAGGCTTCCAACTAATTAATTACAGGCAAATCTCAGACAAAAAAGAATTGTGGAAAAAGATTAGAGCATGAATCAAGTTTTATACTCTATCTAGTGTAGATTTGTCGGACTCAAACCGGAACTCTTAATTTAAAAGCATTAAGTAACAATATTCCAGTGCTATAATTTATCTCAAGTCCATCTAGCTGTTATTTCAATTTTAGAAGCCAAATCATTAAAGGATAATCAGATTCTATTTATTAAGTCTAAAGTCGTGATTTGAGGGCAAAATACTAACAAGGCAAGGGTATCGAAGCTAACTGCCCTAAGGTAACGACTAAGGCAATCCAATCCCAATTTTTAGTTTGTCGAAGATACTTTATAACCAAATTAAGTCAAAAAGGGCATTCTACAACAACCTATCTTTAAAAAGGCAATAAGACCCACTACAAGTTTCGAAAACTCAATCTAAAGCAAACACCTACCCGAACTTAAGCTGAGGCTTCACAATCCCGCCCAAGGCTCTAACTAGGCTAAGTCTAATCCTAACGGAAGAAGCGATATTAACTTAAGGGAAATGTGATCGGAATCTACCCTAAAATTGCTCTACTCAACTAAAAAATAGTCAAAAATCGCTAAAAGAATATTCGGACTGTAAGAACCCACCCATAGCTAGCAAAATACCATTCTAATACCGTAAGAGCAAGTATAAAAGAGAGGTAAGCCTAGCCTACCTGGACGCCATCGAAAGCACGCGAAAACCTCTACAACGGAGCTTTTTCCTTTCGAGAAGCCTTCGACTGTATGCTATCAAAATAATATTCTACACGTCAAGACAAGAATATCGATACCCATATTGCAAATTTACGCTTCAAATCAGAAATTGGGCTAAAATCGAATAGTGCAGCCCACCAACAGAATTGAGAATTGAATGCGACATTAATTCCCTCTCAACTCAAGGATCACTTGCCCCAAATTGGGAATAATCCAAGCTCCAAAACAACCTCTAAACAGTCCCAACCAATCGAAGAAACAAGAATAAAAAATGAAAAATTATTCGGATTTAAATCGAGAACTTATGAGAAAACTATGAGAAAATGATCACTAGAACGTTTCCAACTCAAACCCAGCTCCAATTTACGATCCCTCACTAATTCCCGAGCTCCCCATTCCAACTATAGTGATTTTACAGTTAGAATATAAGCTGAAAACGAAGAGAGGGACGATATACACTGCCAGGGGGTCCTTCTTCGAGAATTCGGGACTCTTGTCTTGATCGTGGGAGTTGACCGGGACTAGCCTTCGCGAATACGATTGGTCTATCACGATCGTGAAGAAGGAGCCTGCACGGTCCAGGTCGACTTCCTCTTCTTGAATGTGAAGGTTAGCTCACGAACGTGGAGGTCAATATTCCTTAACCTTCGTGATTATGGCCGAGGCTCGTGAACGCAAAGGCCAATTGCCAATTTTGGCCTACATCAGCCATCAGGTGCTGATGCACCAACAACTTTACCAAGTTGCAAAATCTTTTGATTGGTCCTCAGGATCCGTTCAGAATTTCGTGAATGCAAATAAACTATGCCACCCTACCAATTGACAATTCAGACTCAAAAAAGCCATCAAAATTTTCAACAGAGGTCGTTTCGACAAAAAGTGAGTCCCACACACCAAGATTTTGCTTTTACCAAAATCCACCTAATAACCCAAAATAAGTTTAGAAGTCTCGGGATCCGGACCAAGAGTTCCCCTAGCCTAAAATCGACATTCCGGAGCTAACGAAATCATCAAAATGGCCATCTGATGATGTTTACATGAACTTTTGGCCCGAGAGGATTTTCTCAACTTCAACAGCTCTAAGGTAGGGAAATGACTATAAAAATCAGACAAATTATCTAGTAATCGTATTGTTAGTCCCAGAATAAGATAAAAAGGTCTAAATGCAGAATAAGAACGAAAAGACAGAGAATGACCTGGAGGATCATTTTGTCACGGTGAGGACATAAATAGGTTCAACTATTAAGGGTGGCATGGATAAGCCATTTATGATAGTTCCATATTATATTTGAGTGGCTTACATAAACGAACCGATATTGGTCATTTTTTTTTTTGTAAAAACAAGTTTGTGACATTCTTTAACGAATAAGCTCGGTCAATTTAACACCTCTCCAGTTTTGGCGCTAAAAAAATCGACCGTACTTAATTAGTATCATTAATTTTTTTTTAAAAAATAAAGTAGGTAAAAGTTGAGCAACGTCGGTCGATTTTCACCTTTTTTAGTAACTAGCTTAGGTGTACGCGTCTCGTGCGTGTACCTCACTTTAATGAGTTCAATTTTATAAAATCACTTGGATATAAAAAGCATGATAGTTATAACATAATTATTAACGATTTGATTATTGATGCTAATAGCAATAAGAATAAGCGAGACAACACTAGCTTAATGGGAGATGCAATTAAAAGTGACAAATAAGTTTGTCAATTAAGTGGGGGGTCCTTCAAGTTTTAAAAATTTGGTAACAGTGACAAATTTTTTTCAACTTTTTATTTTTATACTTTTGCCCCAACAATTGTAAAAGTTGTTTCAACAACTATAAAAGTTGTCTCAACAACTACAGAAGTTGTCCCAACAACTATAGAAGTTGATCGACAACTATGCAAAGTTGTATGTTGTATATTAAAGCAAAATAAAAAACGAAGCATGATTTAGTAGTGCAATATTTAAAGTAATTGTTTAAAGTAAGGTTAACTCTAATAAAATTAAGGGAAATTAGTCTATACCATTTTTATTCTTGATATAATACATAAGAAACAAAATGGGACTATAATTTATTTTAATTTCTTAATTTACATGATGTCCGCTTCCACTTCAAGTTCTCCTTCGAAATTGTATTTCACCATAGAGAAATAAACAAATTTCGAGAATCGATTTAAAAACTAAATATAAAAATAAAAAATAAAAAAACAAAATACCTATACCTTCAAACCATGTTATAATCGACCCGAACCTTTAGGTTCCTTACACTAATTAATCCATGTTTGCAGGATTACTTAAAAAAAAAGATATAGTTAATATTTATATATTCTTATTTCAATTTATGAAATATTTCTTCTCTAAATGCATCAACTTAATAGGAAAATTACCTTGAAAACTATTTTATCATGGTTAGAACAAATAATAAGATTGATTCTGATAGATATGTGTTTTCCTCCATGATAAAATATTGAATTTCTTTCCATCTTGCTTTCCTATGGTAAAACATGATCAGTAGAAGAATGAAATCTTGTCTGTGATGCAACATAATGATGCGTAGAACTCAAATGAATCTAGAACCATTGTCTTCAAACGAAAGAATAATTGGTATAAAAAGTACTTAAATATAATTAGTATAACATCTTGCTTTCCCATGGTAAAACATGATCAATAGAAGAATGATATCTTGTCTGTGATGCAACATAATGATGCGTAGAACTCAAACGAATCTAGAACCATTGTTTTCAAACGAAAGAATAATTGGTATAAAAAGTACTTAAATATAATTAGTATAAATTATGTGTATATATTTACAAACTGATACAGATGCTAAATATGAACAACTAATAATATCAATATATTAAACAAAGATTACTGATCTACAAGATCAAAAGCAGAGGAAGACATTAGAACTGAAAAATGAAAAGCAACATAAAATTTAATCGTTGAATCAACTACGAAGATTTAAAAAAACAAAGAAGACTGAGTGTAAAACGCAAAACATACTCGTTAAATTGCCGTCAAAAGCCAGAAGTGAATAGGCAAGAAGTAAGAGCATAGGTTTCCTGTGGCATGAAATCAAAAATCAATTGTTATGATTGGATATTAATTTATAAACATACACTATAAAGAACAATACAACAAAAAATAAATCTGTTATGCTATATATGCTCAAACAATTCTAAGCACCTAAATATATATAAACATAAATCATAACTCAAGTAAGAAAATTCACAAAATTGAAGTAAGAGCATAGGTTTCCTGTGGCACGAAATCAAAAATCAATAGTTATGATTGGATATTAATTTATAAACATACACTATAAAGAACAATACAACAAAAAAAAAATTTGTTATGCTATATATGCTCAAACAATTCTAAGCACCTAAATATATATAAACATAAATCATAGTACTTTTTTTTTTTTAAAGTCAACCACCCTTTATTTGGGGGAAAAGTAACGTACCAAAAATAAAAACAAAACCCAACTCCTTTTTTTTTTTTTTTTTTTTGGGAAACACGCACACAACAAACACCAACAAAAATATTACCATAAATTTAGGAATTCAGTTATAAACAGAAAACCTTTTTCTATTTTTTTTTTTTATATATTTATTATAATCAATATTTAATATTATAAATTAAAAAAAAAAGTGAAAAAATAATTTTGTCTATTGCAAGGTGTTTTAATGAAGGACAAAAAGTTTAAATTACTTTTCTAAGGGTCTTCACACTTTTAATATATTACAGATATAGATATAGATTATAGATTATAGATTATAGATTATAGATTATAAATAATATAGTATAAAATTAATATTTTTTAGATTTATATCTAGGTAATTTGTATGAATTTATGCGATGGGCGAGGACTAAGGAAACCAGTCCACTCATCAACATTGAAATTTCAGATTTCTTTTACTTTGTTTCATTTTAGTGGGCCTTATTAAACATGTCAGTATCTAATAAGTAATGTAACTTTCTACAGAAGGGGATTTTCATGCCACATATTAAACACAATTTTCGATACGAGAGTGAAAAATCAAACAGAATTAAACAAGTCTTAGATATAATAATCTAAAAACAATACTCCCTTTATTTTAAGGGAAAAGGACATGGACTCGCCTTTTCAAAATCAAATGGTCAAAGTTTGGCATGTTAGACATTCATGGTTAGTCTGCCTAAACAAATTTCATATTATGACCATTTCCTAATTTGGGTCATTTTGGCTCAGGTAGTTCAGATACAGTTCATATATCATACTGATACAGTTCGTAAAAAAATAGAGCAATGAATTTATGGATAAAAATTGTATCATTGTTATATAGAATATACAATTTTTTAATATGATGTGCATAGAATTTGTATCATTTGTTGTATAAAATATGTATATGTATAAGATGCATATAGAAATTATATATTTATGATATATTATATATCTGTATAAGATATGTATCAAAACAGTATCAATATTGTATAAGATATCTATCGAAATTGTATAAAATATGTATCAAAATTGTATCAGCGTTGTATAAGCTGTCAGCGAATGGCTAGAAAATGAAATTAAAATTCAATGGCCATTTCCTTGTCAATAGTTTCTGCCGAAGTGCTATTTGTGTCCTTTTCCCTATTTTAATTTATGTGTCACTCCCTTTATTTTAATTTATGCGTCATCTTTCGGATTTCGAGATTTAAACAAGTCTATATTTGGCCTTAATTTTTTCATATGTCTTTTTACATAAATTGAATTTCCATCACTGAGACTTATAATACTTTTTATGCAGTTTCCAAATTTATAAATTTTGTTTCAAAAAGATCAGAAGATCTGATAGCTGATTTCTCAGTCAAATTTAAACTATTTGACTCTCGAAATTTTAACTATGCCACATAAATTAGAACGGAAAAATAATAATATATTTTTCCTAGATCTACAAATAGTTTAGTCTGAGGACACTTAGTCCTAATAGAAAATTATTTTGTTTAGTTCTAAGATCAAATTACATTTATACTCATTTGTAATTTTTCAGATAGACAAAATTATAACTTACAAGGATAAATATGTCAATCAACTTTTAGTGGATTTTGGCCAACCAACTTTATATATATATATATATACACACATATATATTATCTTAGATATAATAATCTCAAAACAATACTCCTTCCATCTCAATTTATGCGTTATACATTTCAAATTTCAAGATTCAATCAAGTTTAGCTTGACTATAATCTTTTCATTTATCTTTAGATATTTGGAATTGTTAATCAGAAAATGACTTATAGTAATAGATGTCCAACAATACTTGTCCAGACCCCACTTTGTGGGAATACACTGGGTATGTTGTTGTTGTTCTTCTTTTTAACAGGTGTGTCAAGTCAATAGTGGACAAGTATTGTTGGACGGAGAGAGTAACATATATATTATTCCATGCGTTTCATCTTACTTGGTCCCCGTTGACTTGACACACCCCTTGTGAAAAATAAACAAGTAAATTGAAACGTCTATTTTTAATATATGGAGCAAGTAAAATGAAATGGAGGGAGTAAAACGTTTTTCAAATCTTACATTTTTGTGTCCACAAGGTCTGGATCCGTTTTTTTTTGAGATAAATAGAACTCTCACATAATTAATATCAATTGCATGAGTTGCAAAATAAAATTTTTGGAGTAATTAATAACACAATATATATTTGATCTTGCTTTACATAACTATGCTTTTTGATTAATTTTGCAGATAAGGAAAAGTATGGAAGTTGCATGACAAGCTGCAGTGCGAAATATTGCATTGGCAATATTGCTCTAAGGAAAGCTTAAGAAGAAGCAATTAAGAATTAAGTAAACTTATTGCCACAAAAGTATGTGTCTATGACACTAAAAAATTAATTTGTGGTTGTAATTTTCTGAATTATGTAATTGTTATGCATGTGTTGAATAAAACACTAGTGCTCTAGTATCCGTATTAAAGCACGAGAGGAGATGGTTGTAACGTATCGTTTTTCATAATGTATTGTTGTATTGTATTGTGTGATATTGTATTGTAATGTATCGTTTTAATGAATGTAATGTTTGAATAAATAGTATCGTTTTCGGTCATTACATAATGAACATATCAGCAATTTGAAAGACAAGCCTACAAGAAAAGTATAGTACGGATAGTGTCGGAGCAACAAATTTAATTATCAAGGGTGTTCAAAATTTGAAGATATAATTATTAAAAAATTTCGATGAGTGAGTTCACTGCCATCTTGTTTAAAACCCAACAAATTTTTGTAGTTGGGTTGCTTTTGTTAAGGAAAATATACGGACTACTATATTAATGTAGACCAGTATTTTAAAAGGAGGGGGCGTGGGGCGAGGCGTTTTGCATAGCTTGGGGCGAGACGTAAGCCTCGAAACACGGGGCGTAAATCCCATGGATCTACGGGGCGTATCTTATATATCGTCAATTTTATAATTTTATTACTAAGAAACTAAGCAAAAGTAAGATTTTCAATAATTTGTAAATAAATTTAAATAAATCATCAATAATATAGGAAAAAATATTATAATTACTTTCTAAGAAAGTTGCTTTAATTTCTTTATTTATATTTAGAATTAGAAAAAATCACTAAAATATGAAAAAAATGCTAGCATAAAGTATAAATATCATTACACCTATAATTAAAAAAAATATGATTTATAGCAAAAATACTTTTAAAATAAAAATAAAAATCAAAATTAACGCCCAGACATACACTTTTACGCCCGGGACTTACGCTTTTACGCCCAGGACTTACACCCTATGGATCTGCGTTTTTCATTTGCGCCCCAGAGTGTTTTTGATACGCCTCGCCCCGGGACTCGTCCTGGGACTCACTCCGAAAACGTTTTTGAAAACACTGATGTAGACTATCTATGAACATAGATGGATCACACGATCAAAGGAAAAAACGCTAATTTATTAGTTTAGGCTCTAGAATTTAAAATGTTAACCAATTTTTTTACCTTTTTTTTTTTTTAAAAAAAAACTACCTCTAAACAATTTGGGTGTATTTTTATTCCATAAGCAAAAGTGGTACTAGCCCACATACATGAAGCCTAAACGGCCAAGAGATCCAGATTCAACTTATAAAAATATTTGACTTGTCATACCTAACCCTAATGCTTGGTAGTTGCATTTTGTCTAATTGGTAGAAGTCAATAGCTAGGTTAGGCAAATCATTCCAATTATAACACATATTGCTAAAGTGTCCGATAACAATGGTTGATATTAATTCATAACGGTCAGGGCCTCCATGATATCTGTTGTGATATGTTTGAGTTTTGGATTTGAAGTCTGCCCATTCTTCAATATATCAACCATAAGTTGGGAGTCCAGTTCCAAGACACAATTGTGACAACCTTGTTGTAGGCACCAACGAATGCCAATATCTTTCAGCTTCAACAAGATTGTTACTAGAACATACAGTTGGAATAGAGTAGCCCATTATCATCCTTCCTGTATGGTCTCTAACAACCCCTCCCAGACCAGCTTTGTTTCCATTAAACTATCAACAGTGTTGATTTTCACATGTTCCTAATGTTTCAACCACTTGACAATTTTCCAAATAGGACATGGTCAAAAAATTTCCACATATAGTTGTTGTGATGTGAAGGTCCATTAACATTGAGAAAATTATCTAAGTCATAATATTCTGATTATTCTCTGATTTGCAAATTTTAGATTTTATATTCAAATAAATTATGTAAACACTTGTTTTTAACTCTAGAAATATGAACTTTTTGCCCATCAGAACAAACATTGTTTCTTTCTAACCAAATCGTCTAGAATATGCACAAAGGTATAGTTCTTCATATTTTCTTCAAAGCTTTAGGCATTTTCTGGTGCTGCCAACTCTCTAATAATTCCTTCACACTCTGAGGCATGATCCAAGAAATCCCACAAATACTGAAAAAAAATTCTCACTGTCTAGCTATTTTGCAGTACATAAGAAGGTGATTCATGGTCTCCACCTCTTCTTCGCATAAGTAACATCTATTACTTAGTATAAAACCCCTTTTATGAAGATTATCCTGAGTTAGATAAGCTCCCCATGCTGCAATCCAACCAAAACAAGCTACTTTTATAGGAGCTTTAATTCTCCAGATCCCTTTCCACGGCCAACTAGTATCCCAGTATCCTGATTGTTTCGTTAAAAGATCGTAACAGTTTTTTTACTAAAAATGATCCATCTTTACTAGCTACCCATACTAAAAAGTCCCCCTTACTTTGATCAATGTGGGAATTATCCAGTTGAAGGAGTAATTGACAAAAATCTTCAATTTTCCAATCATTTAAATTTATTCTAAAATTCATTTGCCATCCAGTATCAGAATAAAAATCAGCTACAACTCCATCTTTTTATTGCAACAACTGAAAAAAAGAGAAAATTTTGTTTTAAGCATTCCTCTCCAGTCCATAAATCACTCCAAAATTTAATTTTTGCTCCATTCCCCACCTCCAATTTGGTGAATAGTTGAAACTCGGCCCATAATTTGCAAATCCCTTTCCAGACTCCCCCTCTAGTATATAAAATATTTGAAGGGGGGATTCTAGCCTTGCCTGCTACCATAAATTGCTTCAATTATTTTAATTCAAACTACTCCTTCATCCCTGCTAAATCTCCAAAGCCACTTAAACAACATGCATTTATTATGCAATCTCATGTTTCTAATTCCCAATCCACCCCCTTTCCTTCCTTTAGTGACCACTTGTCATCTAACTAATTAAGTGGAACTTTTTGTTACTACTGTTTCCTTTCCATAAAAACTTATTCCTAATAGAATTCATCTTTTTTTCAACTGCATAAGGCATAGAAAATAATGACATTAGATAGGGAGGCATACTACCTAAAACACTGCTAATCAATGTGAATCTTCCTCCAAGTGACAAATATTGCTTCTTCCAGGGAGCCAATTTGTTGGCACATCTGTCTAAAACTCCTTGCCAAATATTCTGGTCATTCCTTCTCACTCCCAGTGGAAATCCAAGGTAAACTGTAGGAAAATGTTCCACCTGATACCCCAAAATGTATGCTAGTTCTCCTATACAATCATCAGCATTTATACTAAATATATTGCTCTTTGCTAGATTTACTTTCAATCCAGAAACTGCTTCAAAAATCAGTAGGATTCCTTTGAGATAAAGAAACTGTTCTTTCTCTGCCTCACAGAATAAAAGAGTGTCGTCCGCATATGTAACACCCCGTACTTTATAACCTCACTTGATACCTTGGGATCATATCTACATAGGTGTTGAGATGCCATGCATATGTGTTTTATAGTGTCATTGGTGAAACATTTGATATCGGACGTAACATGTGCGATTAGATCGTCGTAGGAGGTGTGTTGTGATTTCGTGGAGCATTTGGGCAAGAACTCGTACACATTCTAACCTCATTTGGTGACTTTAAGTCATGTTTCCTTGATGGTTAAGATCACTAAGTAAGTATTTTGTAGTGTTTGGATAAAGGATTGGACGATACGAAAACGTCGGATTAGTGGCCGGCAATTTCAGCAAAATGCTGAAACTTGCGCCACTACCCTGTTTCAAGGGTGTGGCGCAAGCCACCAGCCTGCATAAACTTCAGAGCAGGCCCAATTCTTGCGCCACTACCCTGTTTCAGGGGGTGTGGCGCAAGGAACAAAAACTAGGCCTTTCCGGAGTCGTTTCGTAACGCAATTCTACGACGATTTCTAGATGGTTTCTTTTGATTCTTTGAAGTTATTTGAGCATTGTTAAAGAGTCAAACACTTCAATACACTCCTACATACTCCTACATGATCAAATCACGAAAGGTGAATAGTGATCCAAAATGTCCAATGAAACCAAGGGCAACTAGAATGCCTATTTTTGCGATCGAAAGGACGAATGAGAATCTTTTAAGGGAATATTGTCGTGACCTTATGGAATTATATAAACATGAGAGATATGGTGATTAATACATGAAATTGTATGGGTTGCATGGATATGAGTTCTTGGGCCCAAAGTTAGGCCCAAAATGGAAATGAAAGAATTGGCCCAAAGGGCAAAAATATCCATTCTTCCACTTTGACCATATTAAATGCCAAATAAAAGGCTAAGCTTGACTTGGGGTCTATATAAAGGCCCCAAGATCAGATTTTTTATCATTAAAGCCTCACATGCCTTTTGGATATTTTTCACAAACATTTCTCATTTCCAAACCCTAAAGCAAAACAATTCCTTGGGACTTCTTGGACAAGATCAAAATATTCCAAGCCTTGGTAAGTATTTATTTTCATGGATTAATATCTTATATGAATAAAAGAATATGTATATCATGTTGGTTGTGCTTGGAAAAGTTGGTCATGGTACTTGGTGATTTTGTATGAGATTTGTGGTGTATGGAATTCAAGTGTGAATTAGGCCTTGTGCCTTTGATGAAAAAGCATGGTATGGACAAAATATGAACATGTATGGTGTTATTTTTGGCATTAAATTTGTTCTTGGCTAAAAGTGGAAATTATGGGATTTTGGCCGATATGTGTTATGAGTTGAATTAAGGTGCTTTGAAGGATTATTTATGATGTGTTATGGATAAGAAAGTGTAAAGGAGAAGTATTGTGGTGAATTGTATTGATTTTCATGTATTGGTCAATGTTGGGAATTTTATGGAATTTTTGGAAGAATGGTATATCAATAGTTTTGTCGAAGGAAAATGACATGTTTAAAGGCAAACATGTAATTCATTGACATTGTATGCATTTGTAAAGTAATTCGTGGTTAACGTGAATTCATTATGTATGTATGTTGTAGAGTGAAGGAGAGGGATCATTGTATACGCATCAAAGGTTGTCTATTCGTATTGTGAATCCAAGGTATGTAAGGTTACTTTGTCCGTATCTTTCTACGACAAATAGTGTCCATATTGACATGTCACTAGTTCTATCCCAAAATGTGCTAAGGTATCCGATATCCATTTATCACTAGTCATTGTCATATATTTTCTACTCATGGATCATTTGTGAATCCCATTTCTCATATTCATGGTTAATGTTCCAAAAGCTCAAATACGGCTATGTTCCAATGTTTCCATAGTGACTATACTTATGTCTCTTGTTCATGGATTATTGTCCAATGGTTCCAATGGTATCATGGTGCTAGTCATGTTATATTTTTCATTGATATTTATTCACTTGTCCTTCACTTATTGGTCAATGATTCAAAGTTTCCAACAATGTTATGTTCCAAAGTGATGGTATGACTATCAAAGTATCAATCTCAAAGTAAAGATCAAAGTAATGCAAATGTGGTCAATGATCAAGTACGGGTGGCAAGTCTAGGGGCGTAAGCCTAGCTCGACTCGATCCCGAGATATGGATTTATGGGTGGCAAGTCTAGGGGCGTAAGCCTAGCTCGACTCGATCCCAAGGGTGGCAAGTCTAGGGGCATAAGCCTAGCTCGACTCGATCCCTATATGATGATATGAAAGACCCACTGATCAGTCGGGGCCCGGGTACATTGTGATATGTAATGACATGTGAGCATTGAGATAAAGAAAGTAATGAAAATAATGAAAGCAATCCACATGGTTTCCAAAGCGTAACATGGTGACTTATTCACATTGATTATTCATATGTTTTGAGTTCATTGAAATATTCATGTGTTGTACAGTTTCATCTGAGCCTTGCATACTCAGTACTTATTTCGTACTGACCCCTCTCGGGGGATTTACCTTACTTGCTGCAGGCGCAGGTCCCAGTAGGCCTCCTCAATAGACTGCCAGTGTTAGCGGTTCTTTGGTGAGCTCCAGCTCATTCGGGGCTTCTCCGAGTCAAAGTGTATATATGTTTTGGTATTGTACATGTTGTATAAAGCGGGGACTTGTCCCGACTTATGGTTCATTTTGGTCAATGCTCTTGTTAGAGGCTTTTGTAGACCGATGTGGGTGCATCAGTGCAAAAGACACATGTTGTTTTGATTGGATGGCCTCAACGGCCAAGTTTCATATGTATGCCTAAATATGTCCCATGTTCTCCTTTATTCGTATTTCGTAATACTATGCAATGGTGGTCATGACTATTATATGCAAATGATTGAGCTTCTCTCGGGCCTTATCGGCTACGGGTGCCAATCATGTCTCGATGGGATTCGGGGCGTGACAGCATATAAAATATGAGACAACATCACACTGTTACCATTACTTCTGCCGATACACAACCCCTTAATCCAACCCAATTGTTCAACCCTTTTAAACATGTTACTCAACATTTTCATCACTAAGACAAATAGATAAGGTGATAGGGGGTCGATCACCTTATTTCAATCTTCTTTGAGACTTGAAATAGTCGTGAGGACTTCCATTTATTAAGACTGGAAATCTGACTATAGAAATGCAAAATCTAATCCATTCAAGCTATTTGTTCCCAAAATTCATCGACTTCATGACGTTGATCAAGCAAGCCCAATTCACATGATCATAAGCCTTTTCCAGATCAAGTTTGAAGGCTACACCTCTCTTCTTCAATTTCAACAAATGTTCCACACTTTCATTAGCCACCAAAGTTGCATCTGCTATTTGTTTTCCTTTAATAAAGGCGTTCTGATGATGAGAGATCAACTTGTCAACAACCAGTTTCAATCTTTCAGCCAACAACTTCGCCAATATCTTGTATGCACTTCCTAAAAAACTAATAGGCCTGAAATCTTTTATCTCCATTGCTTCCTTCTTTTTTGGTATCAAAGCTATGAAGGTAGAATTTTATACTTTTAACAAATGTGCCTTTCTGGTGAAAAGAATCCACAACATTCCACACATCCTCTTTTACAGTGTTTCAACACTTTTGAAAGAAATAAAGATTAAAACCATCCGGACCCAGTGCTTTATTACCACCAAAAGAGTTGATTACTGTTTCCACTTCTTCAAAAGTAAACGGCCTCTCAAACCACTCTTTATTACCACTTTTTCAGATTATCATCTTCCTAACTTGGTCTTCAAAATTCAGTTTCAGTAAAAAGATCTTCATAAAATCCCTGAATATGGTCTTTAATCAATTCATCATTTTCAACAAGCTCCCCTTCCATCATTAATTTATCAATAAAATTAAATCTCTTGTGGGAATTTGCTTGCATGTGAAAAAATTGAGTGTTTTTATCTCCATGCTCTAACCACAAGCATCTAGATTTCTGTCTCCAACTTATTTCTTCAGATTTTGCTATTTCCTCTTATACTCCCTTTTGACTTTGTTCGTTTCCACTTCTAGTTGCTCATAGTTCTGATTATTCCTTAGCATGTGATCAGTATATTCCAGCTTTTCCAATGCTTTATTCTTCCTCACTTCTAAGTTGGCAAATACTTCCTTGTTCCATTTTTTCAGGTCCGCCTGTAACAACCTCAGTTTCTTAGCAAGGCAACATCTGGTTCACCTTGACTATCATATGACTTCCACCAGTTATCTATTAAATCGACAAACCCCTGGTGTTAGAAGCACATATTTTCAAACTTGAAGTATCCTTTGCCCCTATTCCATTCACCATATTCCGATAAAATAGGACAATGATCAGATGTTGTTCTGGGAAGAGCTCTTTGTTTGATAGCCTTGAAATGCTCATCCCACCCTTCTGAAATTAGGAATCTATCTAATCGGGAAGCCGTCTGATTATTGCTGCCTCTAAACCATGTATATGATCCCCATGTAGAGGAAGATCCATCAAGGAAAGATCTTGTATTGTTCTTGAAAATTCTCTCATTGATCTAGTATTTCTGGCTCTTCCTATTCTCTCTTCTTCAAATCTAATTACGTTGAAATCACCCCCGACTGCCCATGGTTGAGTTATAATTCCGTGAACATCTGTCAGCTCTTTTCATAAATTTTTTCTTTCTTTTCTATCACATGGCCTATATACCCCTGTGAATGCATACTGAAGCCCCGAACTCCCTTTCTTAAGAATTACAGTAACTAAATGAAGTCCCACTTCCTTATACGTACATTGCCATCTTCTTTTATCTCGATATACTAAGATTCCGCCACTACACCCTCGTGCTTTCGATTCAGCCCAATCTGTCCTCCTAGAACCACCAACACATTTGATACAAGGTAAGTCGATCTTATTCATTTTTGTCTCTGTTAAGCATACAATGTCAACATTCCATTTTCGTAGTAAAAGATTTATCATCCTCCTTTTTTCTTTGCCATTCATACCCCGCACATTCCAACAAATAATCTTCATAATCATTATGCAATTGACGAATCCTTCCTTCCCCTGCTCGTACCCCCATAGCTTGACTCACCTCCAAAGCTCATCCCAAATTTCAACATCTTTTTCACTATTTCACATTTTTTGCTTGGTGAAGTAATCCATAACGAAGAAGATAAAGATTTTTTGGGCTTGACACTATCAATACGTAACAATAATTTGAGTAGTTTATCCTCTGTCTCCCCTGACTTAATCCCCAATTGCTTGCTGATTCTGACCATATTCATCTTCACCCATCTAGACGCTTCAATTTTAATTAATTTCTCTTGTATGTTTTCATTCCATGGGAGCATAAGTATATTCTGGGCTTCATCAATGCAAGCTCGCTCTTCTAGACTCATCATCACCTGAGCTCCATCCCTGTCCGATTCACTACCTAAATAGTTTCCAAAAATTTCTCTTGAGCATTCTTTATTAAAAGAAGAAGGGTCATCTTCTGAATGGAATCTCCCCAGATTAGCATCAAAATACTCCTTTGTGAAATAAGTGTCACCCACCTCCCATGATGTATCTTCAATTTCACCATGATTTTTCTCACTATTTGTAGCTATCCAAGAAAACTCATGTATCTGATTTGCCTCTATTTCAGCCACAAGATGGTCAAATTGATTTTGCAGCAAGTGGGGCTGTAGAGAATTTTTAATGCATGGATCTATCTGGATGGGCCTGTAAATAGATTTGGTCCTATTTGGTCCTCTTATTATTTCCTAGGCCCTTAAAAATTGGTTCTCTCAATTTTTTAACATGGTATTAGAGCAAGGTTGATTTGGATCTTGTGTCAATTTATCGTGTTTTCTTCAACATGAAGAAGAAAAAATTTGACTTTCTGATTCACTATGTCTGGAACATGTCTATTGACATGGTCCGTTCATGGCGACTGCACTTGCCACCCTCTGTCTCACCACAATCATCATCATCTTGGTAGTATTCAAGATGGAACAAGTCTACTGCCAATTCATTCATCTTGGTAGTATTCACAATATATGGAACAAGTCTACTGACATAGTTTTTCATGGCGACTGCACTCGCCAACTTCATAAATCATCAATTCCTTTCTCCCTTTAATTTTTTTTAATTTGGGGATTCATTGTGGTTGCATTTTTTTCTTTTTACAATCCCATCTTTTATAATTTTTAGGTTTTTTTGTTAGATTGTGTTTTTAAATCATCATGTTTTTGGCATGTGAAGGTTTTTTTTAAAGGTCCTGGTAAATACCCCTGATCCTATTCATCATCACTCGCCAAGTCATCCCAAAAACAACACAATCCCTCTTCGTCCTTTGAGTGTTTCCCAAAATATCAAAAAAAAATTTGAATTCTTGGTGGTATTTTTTCAAAAGGATCGAAATCATCAATCACCATCACCACCATCATCAAAATCATCAATCACCACTCAAATCGACCTCGATTTTTCAAGCCATGCAATTTAAGTCATGCAATTTATAATTTTTTAACCTCTCAAATGGAATGGAATTTCAAGGTGGTCAAATTGAAAGATCCGTTATTCCAATTTTTTTTAATGGGTTGATTCACCTGTTTCAATTCATTGATCCGAATTCACCATCATTCCACAAAAGTTTCTTTAGTTCATGATGGATCTTTTAACTACCTCATCAAATCATATATTTTTTGTTTGGTCATAATCTATAGTGATGACAGTATTCCTGCTACTGTTACATTCACTTGTTCAATCTTCTTCTCACCGGTCCTCTTCATCACAATGTTTTGGGCAAGTTGGATGTCCTTTTGCACTCTCCAACTTGAGGGGGGATATTGAAATATTGTTGTATCTGTTCACTGGACCGGATTGATTCACCTATTTCATCTCACTATATATTCGTCTGCTGCAGTACATAGCTTGGGCCAACATTGATTTCAGTCGCCTCAACATATTGATTTCGGCCCAAATTCAAAAAATTCTTATATATTATTTTATTCCTTTTTGTACACCCTAGGTAAATCTTTAGGGTAAATCTCCAATATCTTGTACCTTAATGTCACGCCCCGAATCCCATCGAGACATGATTGGCACCAGTAGCCGATAAGGCCCGAGAGAACCAACCTTTGCCTATGTTCAATCATATGCATATCATAATCATAACCACCATTGCATAAGAACATGAAAGACGAATAAAGGAAAACTTGGGACATATTGATACATACATATGAAACTTGGCCGTTGAGGT
Source organism: Capsicum rhomboideum (assembly GCA_031232105.1). Lineage (NCBI taxonomy): Eukaryota > Viridiplantae > Streptophyta > Magnoliopsida > Solanales > Solanaceae > Capsicum > Capsicum rhomboideum. The sequence continues at coordinate 3,672,431 of CP124710.1, read as the reverse complement.
CATCCAGTCAAAACAACATATGTCTTGTACACTGATACACCCACATCCGTCTACAAAAGCCTCTAACAAGAGCATTGACCAAACTGAACCATAAGTCGGGACAAGTCCCCGCTTTACACAATATGTACATCACCAAAACATATATACACTCTGACTCGGAGAAGCCCCGAATGAGCTGGAGCTCACCAAAGAACCGCTAACACCAGCAATCTACTGGGGAGGCCTACTGGGACCTGTGCCTGCAACAAGTAAGGTAAATTCCACGAGAGGGGTCAGTACGAAATAAGTACTGAGTATGTAAGGCTCAAATGAAACTTTGTAACACAAGAACATACTAATGAACTCAATACAAATGACTAGACAATGTGAGTAAGTCACCATATTGCATTTTGGGAACCATGTGAATTGCTTTCATTACTTTCATTACTTTCTTTACATTCAATACTCACTTGTCATTACATATGCCACAATGTACCCGGGCCCCGACTGATCAGTGGGTCTTTCATATCATGTCATCGTGTTAGGATCGAGTCGAGCTAGGCTTATGCCCCTAGACTTGCCACCCATACATCAATGCATCGGGATCGGGTCGAGCTAGGCTTATGCCCCTAGACCTGCCACCCATAAATCCATACCTCGGGATCGAGTCGAGATAGGCTTACGCCCCTAGACCTGCCACCCGTACTTGATCATTGACCACATATGCATTACTTTGTTCATTACTTTGAGATTGATACTTTGAAACATAACATTGTTGGAAGCTTTGAATCATTAACCAATGAGTGAAGGACATGTGAATAAACACCATGAGAAATATAACATAACTAGCACCATGATACCATTGGAACCATTGGACAATAATCCATGAACAAGAGACACAAGTATAGTCACTATTGGAATATTGGAACATTAACCATGAAGATGAGACATGAGATTTACCAATGATCAACGAGTAAGAATTATATGACAATGACCATGGATAAGCGGATATGGGATACCTTGGTACATTTCGGGATAGGACTAGTGCAATGTGAATACTAGTTGCCGTAAAAAGATACGGACAGAGGAACCTTACATACCTTGGATTCGCAATACGAATATACAACCTTAGATGAGTATACAATAATCCCGCTCCTTCTTTATGTGTCACTCTACAACATAAATACATAACGAAATTCACATTAACCACCAATTACTTTACAAATGCATACAATGTCAATGAGTTACATGTTTGCCTTTAAACATGTCATTTTCCCTTGACAAAACCATTGATCATACTATTATTCCAAAAATTCCATAATATTCCCAACATTGACCAATACATGATAATTGATATATTTTACCACAACACTTCTCCTTTACACTTTCTTATCCATCACATATCACAAATAACCCATCAAATGACCTTAATACAACTCATAACACATATCGGCCAAAATCCCACAATTTCCACTTATAGACAAGAACAAGTTTAATACCAAAAATAACACCATACATGTTCATATTTTGTCCATACCATGCTTTTTCATCAAAGGCACAAGGCCTAATTCAAGTTCAAATTACCAAGATAGCATATCCTTCACCAAAAGCAAAAATACACTTTCATCACCTTGCCAACACAACTAGCATAATATACATAATCTCCCATGCATATAATATGTTAAACCATAATAATAAACACTTACCCAAGCTTGAATAGTGATGATCTTCTCCAAAAGTGGACTTAGGGTTTTGAGAGCCAAAAGGGGTTTCTTGAAATGTTTTGGAAAAACATAGAAATACATGTGTGTGTATAATGGATAAAAATCAGATTTTTGGTCCCTTTTATAAGCTTTTGAGTCCATCCTTAGCCACTCTTTATCATTTAATATAGTGTTCTAGAAGGTCAAATGGAAGAATGGGTCATTTGACCCATTTGGGCCATGTCTTTCTTCCACTTTTGGGCTTTAATTTGGGCCCAATAAGACATATCCATTTAACCCATCAACTTTCATGTATTATTCACCATATATCTCATGTTTACATAATTCCATAATGTCACGACAATATTCTCTTAAAAGATTCTCATTCGTCCTTTCGATCGCAAAAATAGGCATTCTAGTCGCCCTTGGTTTCATTGGACATTTTGGATCACTATTCACATTTCATGATTTGATCATGTAGGAGTATGTAGGAGTGTATTGAAGTGTTTGAAGCTTTAACAATGCTCAAATAACCCCAAAGAACCAAAAGAAACCATCCAAGAAGCGTCGTCGAATTGCGTTACAAAACGAGTCCGGAAAGGCACATTTTTTGTGCCTTGCGCCACACCCCCTGAAACAGGTTAGTGGCGCAAGTTTTTCTGCTTTGCTGAATTTTTCGGCCATTTTTCTAACACTTGCGTATCGTCCAATCCCTTATCCAAACACTACAAAATACTTACTTAGTGATCTTAATCATCAAGTAAACATGACTTAAAGTCACTAAATGAGGTTAGAATATGTACGGGGCATCACCCAAATGCATCACGAAATCACAAAACACCTCCTACGAAGGTCTAATCGCACATGTTAAGTCCGATATCAAATGTTTCACCAATGACACTATAAAACACATTTTCATGGCATTTCAACACCTATGTAGATATGATCCCAAGGTATCAAGTAAGGTTAGACAAGTACGGGGTGTTACACTTAATTAGGAGTGTATCCTAGGTTAGACAAGTACGGGGTGTTACACTTAATTAGTAGTGTATCCTACCATATTTAGGAGTGGGGTTCAATTTAAAAGGAAATAAATAATTAGACATAACAATATCATTTCCTAACAAAAATATATCAACTTTCTAACCATTTATAAAATCAAAATTTTTCACATATTTCAATTTAAAATGTTAAGTATTACTATTATAAATAACAATAAAAATGTAGCAATTTTGAAAAGCCATAAATAAAATAAAGAAAATAATTTAGTAAAGAACAAATAAATAAAAAAAATGCATTAACCTAACATCGTGTATACCAAGGAAGAAGAAAAAAAAACACAGTATTGAAGATTACAAAAAAAATTTAAACTATTATACTATTTAAAAGCTATAAATATATAACCATAATTATTATTACTAACAATTTAAACAATAAACTTGAAAGAAAAAGTCGACTTTAAAAGCTAAAAAAACTAGGAATGTTGGCCTATACCGAGATTCTTTCTCAGGTCTTGAGGGAAGACTATGAACCCGCTTGACCGGTGAGCTATGCTTCTTCACTGTGTCAAGTGGGTTCGTTTTATTTACATATATCATTTTAGAATGAATTCATACATGTAAAAAGCAAAATATTTCGACGAAGTAGGTTCAGTTGAACCCTCTTAAACCAATTTAGGTCCGGCCCTGGTGAGCATCTGGAGAAGTATTAGTATCTTGACTAGTAAGATCATTACCAAGTCTTACAGTGACTTTTGGCTTACTTCTTGCTATCTTTTTGCACTGCCATTGGCTTACTTCTTGCTATCTTTTTGCACTGCCATTCCTTTTCTTTTTTCTTCTTATAGTCCTCTTTAGGGTAGCATTAATTTGCTTGATATCATAACTAGGCTCAACATCTTCTTGTATCTCATTCTTGGCCTTATTCTCCCCCTTGTAGCATTATCCGATCCGTTTCCAACGGAGTACATTTCGTGTTAGTAAAACTATAAATACAATTAGTACCTTGTGGGGTCATTTGCACTTTTGCTCCTATTTTGTGCTGGTATATAATTTGTGCCTTTATAAAAAATAATTTCTTTGCGGGATATAAGTTTATATTTTTATATCATAATATTCCTCACAGGTTATGTTCGAGCATGACTTTAATTAGTTTCTAGAGAACTTATATTATATCCCACTAGACATAAGTTCGAGAGATGATGACAGGGCATATCGAAATAAAAATCCATATTACTAAATATATAGATATATACTTTTCCTTATTTACCATACATATCAACATTTCACAAATTAATGATCAAAAACATATCCGAATTATTACTTTTTCGTCATTTTTACACTTCAATTATCAATTGTTCTCTTTTCCTACCTAAAGTATCACCATCTATGTCCTAAGACACACCTCAAAGATGATTAGATCCACTATCATTTCGTCCCTAGCTTTTCCTACCTGAACTGTCACCATCTACTCAACTAAGTGTGTGATTCAAAATATAGAGATGGTAATAGTTCATATAAGAAAAGAGAAAACTGTCATGCCCCATGTCTTTTGTCCCATTTTTGGGCTTTTATTGAGCCCAAATCACTTAACCCAATAAAATCAATAATTTCTCGTCTTATACGTATTACAATAATATTCCCACTCATAATAGTCATATCCGTAGCCTCAATCTCAAAAACAAGTGATTCTAGCTATGTTTGGCTTATTTTGACCTTAGGGGCAAAACTGTCATTTTGACCCCAAATTCGTTCTCGAGAAATTTTATCATACTAATGTAATATGTCATTCATTTCATGTATATACCCTTGGTTGTAGAAGAAACGTAGCAAAAATCGGCTCAATACGACCCCGGATACCCTTGGGACTTAGAAATTTCCAACTTTCGAAAAAGTGGAAAACCCAAGGTGGCACGCTCCTGGGCGCGCCAACCCACTTCCTCTGGGCTAAAAATTTTAGCCCAGAGCGGCGTGGCACGGTCCCAAACGCACCCCTCCATAAAATTTTCCGAAAATTTCATTTTTCGACTTTTCTTCACCGGTTTGGTTAGATACTTCAAGGCCTATGCTTTAACTCACTTCTTAACCTTATTATACTTTGTTTAGAGGTATTCTTAGCCTCATTTTGAACCCCACAAATGCGCAATGAAAAGTGCAAAACACCTTCTATGCAAGTTTAACCACATAACAAGAGCCAAATTCAATTATCTCATCAATAGCCTTACCAAATGCATACTCATAGCTCTCGATACCTACGTACAGATTATTTAATGTCGTCAAGTAGGGTTGGGAACGTGCGGGGTGTTACATTAACTAATTAATTGGACTAATTAATTGGAATGTGTGAGTCGCAAAAAAAGTGATAGTTTAGATGTGTTTCTTTGACCATTATCAATCTCTAATGTGAGTAGTAACATTAAGGAACTATAGAGATTAGAGATACCTTCAACTTGTCAAGGTGAAAATCAAGATTGATAATTCTTCTATGTTTAGCACATTTATCAGCTTCGTTTGTGCAACATATTTACAAATCCTCTCGAAACCACATATTGTTTTTAAGGTTAGATGTTCTCTTGGCAATTGTTCCAAATTTCTCATTCAATATGGTAACTAACAAGCAAGGGTGACTCAATAAAATTGATGGCTTAAAATCAAACATTAATATAAAACTCCTTGGTCCTTATTAAGTTTTCTGGTTAATTTTGCAGATAGGTGTGTAATAGGCCACTTCTATAGTTTAGGTGTGTCTTCGACTTTTCAGATATAGTTTAGGGTGGTCACTTCAACATTAAGGAACTATAGAGATTAGAGATACCTTCAACTTGTCGAGGTGAATAGCAGGATTGATGATTCTTCTATGTTTAGCACGTTTATTAGCTTTGTATGTGCAACATATTTACAAATCCTCTCGAAACCACATATCATTTGTAATGTTGGATGTTCCCTTGGCAATTGTTCCAAATTTCTCATTCGATATGGTAACTAACAAGCAGGGGAGATTCAGTAAAATTGTTGACGTAAAATCAAACATTAATATAAAACTCCTTGGTCCTTATTAAGTTTTCTGGTTAATTTTGCAGATAATGATAAGTTTGGTACTTGCATGAAAAACTGCAGTGAGAACTATTGCATTGGTGGCAATATATTTGTATTACCAAGTGGAAAGTTTCCAATTTGTCAAGTAATATTAATATTTTATGCCAAGAAAAAAGCAATATTAATATGAATGTCATCAAATACATTAATTAAGGTCTCTTAATGTTGGATTTTATGGCACCAATTTCATATGGGGAGCAATAGTTTATCATATATGCAAGCTAGGAACCGGAAGCAGTTAGGGATCAAATTGTAAATACAAGTTTTGTAGTAGAGCAGATACAAAAGGAGATTAGGTGTCGAATTGAAGGAATACTGGTTACAAAAAGAGCCTGTAGAAGTCATAGTTTAATTTTTAAAAAATGTGTAATTAAATGGTATTTTCTTTCTGAGACCTAGCAATCATAATAACCTTCGTGGAAAGGGTTGTGGTTCTAGGTCCTCTTTAGGTGTAATCCTCTGGTTTGCCTATGATAATATTTCACATTTATCACAAAAAAAAAAAAAAAAATCATCAAGCCACCCCCTTATATATATCACAAAAATTAAACGAAAACACAAGTAACAAAGCAAGAGAGCGTTAATTAATTACCATATTGGATCAAGAATATGGAACAATGCCCAAGGGAACATCCAACATTACAAACTTGGTTTCTAAATTCAACCTCATCATGAGTACCATCAACTGATTTCACTTATAGTGCATAGTGAGTTATATAGTATGATCTTGTTGTTTGGTTGAGGTATAGATAAGGTCCTCGGAATAAACTATTTATAGAGGAAAAATATAGCAAAAAATCAATGGTGTGGTGGAAAATCTCCATCCGATCAATGGCGAAGTCGCCCTTATCCGAAGGGTGTATCATTTGAGATTTTTTTGTTAAAAAAAATTACATTGTATATATAGATTTAGTATTATCATAGCGTTTTAATCATGCATGGTTATTGAATTTTCCAAGTACGATGATTCACGAGTTATATAGGAAAGGTTCTAAGAAAGGAACAAAACAAAAGATGAAAATAAAATTGATATGTATCATTATTGGTCCAATAGTACTCTCACCAAGTAACAACAGACCGACCAAAAATATGTAGAATATATAGTACACTAATTAACAATAATTTCAAACTTATTTTTGTTTGTTTCATATTTAGTGGTCCTATTTTCATTTTTTAGTGGTCCTATTTTGTAGAACATGTGTTAAAAATGTTAGTATGTACTATGTAACAAGAGCCAATAATAAAGATACAAGAAGGATCTATACATAGAAGGATCTACAAATAACAAAAACACTTGAGCGAGTATATATATGGGAGCTAGAATTTATATTTATGAATTCTAACTGACATCAAATTCATAGCCCATCTTAATTATTATGTTCTCAATAAAATATTTTTGTATGTTTAATGCGTTTTTTAAAATAAACACAAAGTCTAAGCAAAAGCTAGTGAAATCCGGAAAGACAATTAATTTACAAATAAAAAAGAGAAAGGAGGAAGGTGATCATGATCCCATGTTGGGTATGTCCCACTACGGTTGTAACACCCCGTACTTTTCTAACCTCACTTGACACCTTGGGTTCATATCTACATAGGTGTTGAGATGCCATGCATATGTGTTTTAGAGTGTCATTGGTGAAACATTTGATATCGGACTTAACATGTGCGATTAGATCTTCGTAGGAGGTGTGTTGTGATCTCGTGGAGCATTTGGGTAAGAACTCGTACACATTCTAACCTCATTTGGTGACTTTAAGTCATGTTTACTTGATGGTTAAGATCACTAAGTAAGTATTTTGTAGTGTTTTGATAAGGGATTGGACGATACGTAAACATTGGATAAGTGGCCGGAAATTTCAGCAAAGTGCTGAAACTTGCGCCACTACCCTGTTTCAGGGGTGTGGCGCAAGCCACCTGCAGCCAAAAACTTCAGAGAAGGCTGCAAACTTGCGCCACTACCCTGTTTCAGGGGTGTGGCGCAAGGCACAACATTATGCCCTTTCCGGAGTCGTTTCGTAACACAATTCTACGACGATTTCTAGATGGTTTCTTTTGGTTCTTTGGGGTTATTTGAGCATTGTTAACACTTCAATACACTCCTACATAATCCTACATGAACCAATCATGAAATGTGAATAGTGATCCAAAATGTTCAATGAAGCCAAGGGCGACTAGAATTCCAATTTTTTGCGATCGAAAGGACGAATGAGAATTGTTTAAAAGAATATTGTCGTGACATTAGGGAATTATGTAAACATGAGATATATGGTGAATAATACATGAAATTGGATGGGTTACATGGATATGAGTTATTGGGCCCAAAGATAGGCCCAAAATGGGATTAAAAGACTTGGCCCAAGAGGAAATGACCCATTCTTCCACAAATTGACCAACTAAACATATCATGTAATGCCAAGTGTGGCTAAGGATTACTTAAGGTCCATATAAAGTCCCCCAAAATCAGATTTTTATTCCCCAAAGCCTCTCATAACTTTTGGATATTTTTACACACATTTCTTTCATTTCCAAACCCTAAAGCAAATAAACCCTAAGGCATATTTGGACAAGATCATCCTATTCCAAGCCTTGGTAAGTGTTTATTTTCATGGATTAACATATTATATGCATGGGAGATTATGTATATTATGCTAGTTGTGTTGGCAAGGTGATGAATAGTGTATTTTTGCCTTTGGTGAAAGATGTGTCATCTTGGTAATTTGAACTTGAATTAGACCTTGTGCCTTTGATGAAAAAGCATGGTATGGACAAACTATGAACATGTATGGTGTTATTTTTGGCATTAAACTTGTTCTTGTCTAAAAGTGGAAATTATGGGATTTTGGCCGATATGTGTTATGAGTTGTATTAAGGTACTTTGATGGATTATTTGTGATGTGTTATGGATAAGAAAGTGTAAAGGAGAAGTATTGTGGTGAAATGTATCAATTATTATGTATTGGTCAATGTTGGGAATATTATGGAATTTTTGGACTAATAGTATAATCAATGGTTTTGTCAAGGGGAAATGACATGTTTAAAGGCAAACATGTGACTCATTGACATGGTATGCATTTGTAAAGTGATTGGTGGTTAATGTGAATTTTTGTTATGTATTTATGTTGTAGAGTGACACATAAAGAAGGAGAGGGATTATTGTATACGCATTGAAGGTTGCATATTCGTATTGTGAATCCAAGGTATGCAAGGTTACTTTGTCCGTATCTTTCTACGGCCAATAGTGTTCACATTGACATTTCTCTAGTTCTATTCCGAAATGTACTAAGGTATCCCATATGCACTTATCCATGGTCATTGTCATATATTTCCTACTCATTGATCAATTGTGAATCTCATTTCTCATATTCATGGTTAATGTTCCGAAAGTTCAAATAAGGTTATGTTCCAATATTCCAATAGTGTCTATACTTGTGTCTCTTGTTCATGGCTTATTGTCCAATGGTTCCAATAGTATCATGGTGCTAGTAATGTTATATTTCTCATTGATATTTACTCACATGTCCTTCACTTATTGGTCAATGATTCAAAGCTTCCAACAATGTTGTGTTCCAAAGTTCCAAAGTGATGTTATGATTATCAAAGTATCAATCTCAAAGTAATGAACAAAGTAATGCAAATGTGGTCAATGATCAAGTATGGGTGGCAAGTCTAGGGGCGTAAGCCTAGCTCGACTCGATCCCGAGGTTTGAAATTATGGGTGGCAAGTCTAGGGGCGTAAGCCTAGCTCGACTCGATCCCGATGCATTGATGTATGGGTGGCAAGTCTAGGGGCATAAGCCTAGCTCGACTCGATCCCAACACAATGATATGATATGAAAGACCCACTGATCAGTCGGGGCCCGGGTACATTGTGACATATGTGATAACAAGTGAGTATTGAATGTAAAGAAAGTAATGAAAGTAATGAAAGCAATCCACATGGTTTCCACAATGCAACATGGTGACTTATTCACATTGATTATTCATATGTTTTGAATTCATTGAGATATTCATGTGTTGTACAGTTTCATCTGAGCCTTGCATACTCAGTACTTATTTCGTACTGACCCCTCTCGGGGGAATTTACCTTACTTGCTGCAGGCGCAGGTACTAGTAGGCCTCCACAGTAGGTTGCCAGTCGTTGCAGATCATTGGTGAGCTCCAGCTAATTCGGGGCTTCTCCGAGTCAGAGTATATATGTTTTGGTGTTGTACATGTTGTATAAAGCGGGGACTTGTCCCGACTTTTAGTTCGTTTTGGTCAATGCTTTGTTAGAGGCTTTTGTAGACAGGTGTGGGTGTATAAATGTCAAAGGGATATGTCGCACTTGACTCGGTGGCCTCAACGGCCTAGTTTCGTGTATGTATATATATATATATCATGTTCCATGACTTTCATTGTTGGTCTCTATAGACGTTATGTGCTTATGGGTTTCTTATGATATGCACATGATTGAACATAGGCAAATGTTGGTTCTCTCGGGCCTTATCGGCTACGGGTGCCAATCATGTCTCGATGGGATTCGGGGCGTGACAACGATTGTGGAGAGGCGAGTCCAGGATTTATAAGCCACGGGGGCACTACTAAAGACGAAGTCAGGATGCCGAAAGGATCCTTCGGCGGATTGTGGCACCCAACCAACATTTGTTTATATGGGACCATGCAAAATACACCTATAGGCTATAGAGAGACAACTTTTTTGAATTAATGGCTATGAATGACCCCTCCACCTCTCCCCCCCCCCCCCCCCACAAACCCCTACTTCTCACGTAAGTCCACCTAGATTTCTTTATATAATTTTGAGGATTTCTCATTTCATGAGCTAACTTTTAAGATTGAGTTATACATAATGCCAATTTCATATCATCTCACACCAATAAGATCTTAACAAACTTAGTTTAACTAAGTCTTGTATTTCATATGAGAAAACTTTCTTTTTTTTTTCTATATGAAGGAAAAAAATATTTAAATACAGTCCGTTCAGTTATTACAAAATCTTAATTCTTTGTTTGTTTTCCTATGATTTTTTTAAATGCATAATAATATTTCTATTTCTTTTTTTATGGCTGTATGACACATCAATCAAAAAAGTCTTTGAAACATATTTTGACGTGATTTCTCATGATCAATTTGAATTACATATCACTCGAATTTTAAATAGACTGAATTAGGTGAATCAAAATGGACCGAATCAACAAACCTGCGGGAATAAGTGGTTGGGTCATATTTTCATGGGACAACTTTGCCGCCTTTAGAACTTATTGAGTACATGAGAAAAGGATAGTCTGAAGCTGCAGCCATCAATCCAACCAATGTTTTCACCAAGAAGATATGAAGAAATACAATTAATAGCTAACAAGTAATAAGTATAACTTCAATGAACAATCTCTTAATACCCTCATCATGAATGAGAGTAGATACCAGCTTTTTACAACTAAATAAAATATAACAACCCAATACCATGTTAAAAAACAACAACAAGAGGTGTATATATATTAACTAAAGTTAACTAATGTGCCTAAAGAAACTCCAACAACCACAATATACTCCGTGTAATCCCACAAGTGGATCCAGGCCGGGAGGGTAGGATGTACACAGACCCTACCCCTATACTATAGCTTGTGTAGAATTAACTGAGCACCATATTGAGGTACAAGAGTGAACACTGAAGAAGGAACATGAGCATAAGATGGAGAAACCTCAAAATCATAGTGTTGTAGGATCATAGCAAGTGCCATTTTAGCCTCTAACATAGCAAAGTTTTGTCCAATGCAATTTCTAGGTCCCCAACTAAATGGAAAATATGCAAATTTCCCTTTTTTTGCTTTATTGAGTCCTTCACTAAACCTCTCTGGATTGAATTCTTTAACATCTTCACCCCATATTTCTTGGTCATGATGCAACAATATTGTTGGCAGTAGGAGTTGAACTCCTCTTGGTATTGATAATTTCCCTAATTTGGTTTCTTTGCTTACCTCCCTACCCATCAAAAAACTTGGTGGATACAATCTCAAGACTTCTTGGATAATCATGGTTACCTGCGTTAAAAGTAGAAAAAAACAACCATCTTAGAAAGAGTTTAGCTTCTATGCACGGACAATGTAAAAGAGGTTTTACCCTATCAAGTCACCTAAAATATTGATATCTACATGTAACGGTCCATAAAAGTTGAGATTAGTAATCTAGAAAAGATCGTAGGGAAGGTGTCCAACAATATAAAACATATTTACACAATTAGGCTACTTATAAGGTCAACTTGTAATCGTATGACCTATAGGTCATGATTCGATCAGGCCGTGAAATCGGCCACTAATGCTTGCGCCAGGGTAGCTTCCTACATTACACCCCCTTGGGCTGCGACCCTTCTCAGACACTACATGAACACAAGATGCTTCATGAAAAGGGCTGCCTTTTAGGTCACTTATAAAAAAGGATAATATGCAAAAACCTTGTAGATAGATCATGAACTTACAAGTTTGAGTTGATTCAACTTGTCATAATCAGGTATGTTGTTACCAAAGACCTGCAAAACCTCTTCTCGAGCACGAGCTTGCCAATCGGAGTGTTTGCTCAATAAAATCATTGACCATACAAGCAAAGATGAAGTTGTCTCTTGTCCAGCAAAATAGAACAACTTACACTCTTCAATAACCTCATCAATACTCATTCCAAATTTCTTATTTCCATGTTCTTGGATTACTTTCAAGTTGGATTCCAATAATATGCCCAATAAGTCATCACTATTAGATGCTTCCCCTTTTGTTTCAATTTCATCCATTCTTTTGTTGATAATACTCAATACGAGTGAACGTACTTCCTGATGTATATTGTTCATCCTTCTTTTATCTTTGGTCGGCCAAAACCTACGATTCATAAAGAAGTTTAAGTTTTATACACTGACGATTGTAATGATAATTACAGAATCAGTTAATTTTTAAGGTTGCCAAAACCTACGATTCATAAAAGTGTTTAAGTTTTATATATTGACGATTCTAATGATATTTACAGAATCAGTTAATTTTTAAGGTAATTTCGGTTATAAATATGATAACTTACCTAGGAGGTGTTTACCAAAGCTTATAAGTCGGTCCAACTAGCTTATAAACACTTTCTGGCTTCTCTCTACTCTGTTTCTGCCACTCATCCTTTTTTATGTAAAATATTTTTCAATTTATATTTTTCGTAAACAGCTTTAAGGACCTTTCAGTCATTTTCAACCAAAAAAATGTTTATCAACACCACTTTTACCAGACTGACTAATTGCTTAATCAAATGCAGTACTTCAATTCAAACACATAACTGCTTATTTATAATATCATCTTCAATACCTAAAAGTACTTTTCACTATTTTAAGCGCATTTGATGCTTATCATCTACTTTCACTCAGCTAACCTAAACGGCCTCCTACTGTAACAAGTTAAACTACATTAATGTACATAATAGAATCTTTATACTGTCAATGTATAAAACTTAAATCTTTCAGAAAATAGCATCGGTCCAACACGAAAAAGAAATTTTCAAAAGTTTTGATGTATGATTAAACAATGGAGGAATAATATGAAGGTAACTTACCTAATGTAACTTGCCTCTGTCTCTTTTAAAATAATTTTGGCTAGTTCTTGTTGAAGTTCAAATATCTTTCTACCTTCTTCATAGCTACTGCCAAATGCAGTTCTTGAGATGGCATCACTTGTCAAAGTTTGAAGATATGGCCACACATCTACCTCCGTTCCGTCTTTCGAAACAACTTCCTTCCATTTACTCAACACCTCACAAGTAGCCAAATGGAATGAAGGTACCATATGCTGTTGTATATTTTACATTGCATTAAAACAAATTATAATCAGTGTACTAGAGTTTGCATACTTGAAAAGGTACTAATATAATGGATTTACTTATATATTCTGAGAGTATTACTTTTACACTATCGGTTAACAAGTTGTACATAACGAGTTACATGTCTTATTTTCAGAAGTTTTGACCAAAATAAGCCATTTTTTAAAACAATTCACCAAAGTAATATGTTTTGTAAAAACTTTACAAAACTAGTATAAACGTTGTTGGCAGTAACGTATTAGCTTTTAAAAAAATAAACGGACCAAAACGGCATTAACATAAGAATCGTTACTGACAGTAACGTTTTTGACTTAAAACGTTACCAACAGTAACGAGACTCTGCGTCTCTGCCACATTTGTGGCAGAGTTGCAGAGTCTCGTTACTGTTGGTAACGTTTTAAGTCAAAAACGTTACTGTCAGTAACGATTCTTATGTTAACGCCGTTTTGGTCCGTTTATTTTTTTAAAAGCTAATACGTTACTGCCAACAACGTTTATACTAGTTTTGTAAAGTTTTTACAAAACATATTACTTTGGTAAATTATTTTTAAAAATGGATTATTTTGGTCAAAAATTCCTTATTTTCAGCTTACTAATTTCAATTATTATGGGTAGTTATCTGTAGTTTTACATTGTCCGTCTATAGAAGTTAAATAACAATGGTCAAAACTGTACCCGAACTACTACTTTTTGAGTTTCATACGTACCCAACTACTAGCTATTCCCTTTTCCTATCTAAACTATCACCATCTATGTATTAAAACCTATGTTGCTCGGACTCTTCAAAAATGTCAGGGGGTACATATCAGATTCTCCAAAAGTAGTGGAGGATCCGTTACGGGTGCGATGTCGAAAGTTAATGTCACGCCCCGAATCCCATCGAGACATGATTGGCACCCGTAGCCGATAAGGCCCGAGAGAACCAACCTTTGCCTATGCTCAATCATATGCATATAATATTCATAACCACCATTGCATAATATTATGACATACGAATAAAGGAGAACAAGGGACATATTTAGGCATACATATGAAACTTGGCCGTTGAGGCCATCCAATCACAACAACATGTGTCTTTTACACTATTACACCCACATCGGTCTACAAAAGCCTCTAACAAGAGCATTTACCAAAATGAACCATAAGTCGGGACAAGTCCCCGCACAACATGTACAATAGCAAAACATATATACAATTTGACTCGGAGAAGCCCCGAATGAGCGGGAGCTCACCAAAGAACCGCTAACACTGGTAGTTTATTGAGGAGGCCTACTGGGACCTGCGCCTGCAGCAAGTAAGGTAAATTCCCCGAGAGGGGTCAGTACGAAATAAGTACTGAGTATGCAAGGCTCAGATGAAACTATACAACACATGAATAGTTCAATGAATATGTCAATGAACTCAAAACATATGAATAAGCAATGTGAATAAGTCACCATGTTACGTTTTGGAAACCATGTGGATTGTTTTCATTGCTTTCGTCACTTTCTTTATCACAATACTCACTTGTTATCACATATGTCACAATGTACCCGGGCCCCGACTGATCAGTGGGTCTTTCATATCATCATATAGGGATCGAGTCGAGCTAGGCTTATGCCCCTAGACTTGCCACCCTCGGGATCGAGTCGAGCTAGGCTTACGCCCCTAGACTTGCCACCCATAAATCCATACCTCGGGATCGAGTCGAGCTAGGCTTACGCCCCTAGACTTGCCACCCGTACTTGATCATTGACCACATTTGCATTACTTTGTTCATTACTTTGAGATTGATACTTTGGTAGTCAAACATCACTTTGGAACCTCACATTGTTGGAAACTTTGAATCATTGACCAATGAGTGAAGGACATGTGAATAATTATCAATGAAAAATATAACATTACTAGCACCATGATACCATTGGAACCATTGGACAATAATCCATGAACAAGAGATACAAGTATAGTCACTATTGAAACATTGGAACATTAACCATGAATATGAGAAATGGGATTCACAAAATATATGACAATGACCATGGATAAGTGCATATGGGATACCTTAGTACATTTCGGAATAGAACTAGTGACATGTCAATGTGAACACTATTGGCCGTAGAAAGATACGGACAAAGTAACCTTGCATACCTTGGATTCGCAATATGACTATTCAACCTTAGATGCGTATACAATAATCCCGCTCCTTCTTTATGTGTCACTCTACAACATAAATACATAACGAAATTCACATTAACCACCACATACTTGACAAATGCATACTATGTCAATGAGGTACATGTTTGTCTTTAAACATGTCATTTCCCCTCGACAAAACCATTGATATACTATTATTCCAAAAATTCCATAATATTCCCAACATTGACCAATACATAATAATCATCGCATTTTACCATAACAATTCTCTTTTACACCTCCTTATCCATACCACATCACAAACAATCCATCAATTCACCTTAATCTACTTCATAACACATATCGGCCAAATTCCCACAATTTACACTTATAGATAAGAACAAGTTTATCAACAAAAATAACACCATAGATGTTCATATTTTATCCATACCATGATCTTTCATCAAAGGCACAAGTCCCAATTCAAGTTCCAACCCCATGGATCACAAATCTTATATAAAAGCACAAAGTACCATATCCAACATTTCCAAGCACACCCAACATGATTTACATACCCTTTCATGCATATAATATATGAATCCATAATAATATTCACTTACCCAAACTTGCAAAGTGATGATCTTGCTCCAAAGGGTAGCTTTGAGTCTTTAGGGTTTGAGAGCAAATGTTTTTTGGAAAATATCTAAAGAGACATGAGAGTTCTAAATGACAAAAATCTGATTTTTGGAGCTATTTATAGTCCTTGGGTCATCCTTAGCCATTTGTGGCATTTAATGCTTCATTTGACTTAAGTCAAGAGAAGATTGGGTCACATAACCCATGTCTTTTGTCCCATTTTTGGGCTTTTATTGAGCCCAAATCACTTAACCCAATAAAATCAATAATTTCTCGTCTTATACGTATTACAATAATATTCCCACTCATAATAGTCATATCCGTAGCCTCAATCTCAAAAACAAGTGATTCTAGCTATGTTTGGCTTATTTTGACCTTAGGGGCAAAACTGTCATTTTGACCCCAAATTCGTTCTCGAGAAATTTTTATCATACTAATGTAATATGTCATTCATTTCATGTATATACCCTTGGTTGTAGAAGAAACGTAGCAAAAATCGGCTCAATACGACCCCGGATACCCTTGGGACTTAGAAATTTCCAACTTTCGAAAAAGTGGAAAACCCAAGGTGGCACGCTCCTGGGCGCGCCAACCCACTGCCTCTGGGCTAAAAATTTTAGCCCAGAGCGGCGTGGCACGGTCCCAAACGCGCCCCTCCATAAAATTTTCCGAAAATTTCATTTTTCGACTTTTCTTCGCGGGTTTGGTTAGATACTTCAAGGCCTATGCTTTAACTCACTTCTTAACCTTATTATACTTTGTTTAGAGGTATTCTTAGCCTCATTTTGAACCCCACAAATGCGCAATGAAAAGTGCAAAACACCTTCTATGCAAGTTTAACCACATAACAAGAGCCAAATTCAATTATCTCATCAATAGCCTTACCAAATGCATACTCATAGCTCTCGATACCTACGTACAGATTATTTAATGTCGTCAAGTAGGGTTGGGAACGTGCGGGGTGTTACACTTTTAATTTACTTGGATTTTTCTACTGAATCTTTCCTTCACTCGGATTTTCAACTAAATTTTTTCCTAGTAAGGTTTTATCGAGACACATTATCTATTAGATACAAGGAAGAGTGTTATAAATATATCATATTATGGATGTCCAATGTACAATTTCCTGGATAAGCTTGAAATCAAGTAGTCAGCTTGCAAGTAGCTCAAGCAGGCAGCTATCCGCCAACTTATTGACTACATTAGCTTGTTATCTTGAAATCAAGTAGTCAGCTTAATACCATAATGAATGAAAAGGTGCATATGTATTAAGAAATTTTACTCACCATAATCAATGATTGTTTTGTGAATGAAGGGCATGATTCTTGGCACAATATCATTTGAGAATTTGATAGGTTTGGACTTAGCTTCTTCATCCATCTTCAAAACTTCCTTCATGTCACCAACCAATAGCCTATAAGAATTTCCCTTGAAACCCAAATCCCTTAGGCATTTTTCTAAATACCTTGGGTGCAACCATAGCCAATTCAAAAGTCTCCAACCCCATCTTAAAAGAATAATAACTAATATTATAGCAGATGAAATTGCAAAAATGTATTGCATATTTGTTTATTTCTATGACGATAATAGAGTGGATAAATGGGCTTGAAAAATCTTGTATTTATATGCATGATAAGATTAGTTTCACAAATCAAAAAAAGGTGGGAAATAAGAAAAATCTTAATAGAGTCAATGTTTTGACTAGTAATCTTATTTGACAAGAAAATTAGACTAAGCAATGTTCTATATGTGTGGATCATTGTATCGAGAGGGAGATGCAGGATTTAAAGGTTTCGAATATCATACTAAAAATGTTGTTATTTAGAGTTAATATATGGTTAAAAATATATTTAAAGTATTTTTGATTTTTTAGTTTTATACCTGAACTATCAACGTGCGAGTTTTTTTACTTGAACTATCACCAACTATTTATCAAAACATACCTCAACTATTAATTATTCATTTTTTTCTACCTAAAAGTTCAGGTATGAAACTCAAATAATTAATAATTCGGGTGTATTTTGATAAATAGTTGGTGATAGTTCATGTGTAAAACTCGCACACCTAATAGTTCATATATGAAACTCAAAAAATGAGATACTTTAGATGTGTTTTTCACCCTTCACTTTATTTATACAAATCAAATAGAGTATTTTTATTTTTTTTACTATAAGGTAAGCAGACAATGCTTCTGTAGGATACAACAAGCTGCCAGTTGAAATTTGAAGTTCAAAAAGTTTAAATCTTGACTTTGTTTCTCTAAGTAAATTACTAGAATGATGAGAAGATAACATCTAACAAAAATAAGAAAGCTAAAGGAACTAGGTTAAAAGAAGAAAAGTCTAAGATGACAATTACAAAATACTATAGTATTGTTTGCCAAGAAAATTAGACTTTTCGTTGAGATAAATGTTCTTTTCAGTAGTACTCCTTCAGTTGCTTGTTTCATTTTTCGAGGGTCAATTTAATTAATTTTTAAAATTAAATTAAATTATATCAACATGATCTTATCAATTAAAATTTAGATATTCAAAAACAATAAAAAATACTACGCGCCTCGACTTTTTATATTCTAATTTAAGGAAAAAATTAAACAATCTAACTTTTAAAAAGTAAAATATGACGACTGATTTGAAACGGAAGGATTAATATAAAGTCAAAGCAAAACCAATCAAAGAATTACAAATCAAGAGATGTTTAAAAAAAAAGTAATAAAATTTCCTAGTTCTTGATTTTAACATTGCTTGCCCCTGCACCTGGCAAACACGAATCACTTTCATGTAATTAATTTATTCAATGTAATAATAAATTGATATTTTTTAAAATCATATTAAAGTAATTGAGCTTTACTTTATGACAATAAAGTTACGAAATTAATTTTTATCATATTAAAGTAACTGAAATTTACAAAGTCACAAAACTTTATTGACTATAACAGTGATGCCACCGTGATGAGCATTTTGTTTTTATTGTGGATAAGATTATAATTTTATTGTTATGGACGGTGGGGTGACATTAGATTTTTAGATTTTTTTTTATATAATCGACAGTTTACATAAATTAATAACCATACCGAGTAATTCAATTGCTAAAGGGCAAAAATTAAATATCAGTCTGTTTTGAATTTTGAAGGACAAAAATTAAAAAACAGCCTACTTGAGGGGCAAACCGTACTATTTTGTGGACATCGTGGGCTAAAACCGCCCTAGTTACCTGAACCGGTCTATAGGGCCCAAGCCCAATTCCCTCCTCATCGGGGCTGCTCTGGTCCAAGTTCTAACCTTGCTGACCCGGCCCAATAGAGATGTTTACCTTATCACCATTTGTTGGAGATATAAATCTCTTCACTAAATTTACACTAGGAAATAGGAATTATGTGTTTGAATTAAGATGTTTGATAATGTTTGCTCCCTCTGTTTCTGAATAACTGGTGTTTTAGATAATTAAGAAGATTTTAATGATGTTCTTTCCAGGGCATATTAGTGGTCTAAGACCATAATCGAACGGAGGCCTTAAATTTTTAAGCAAAGTTAATATTTTCTCTATAAAAGATTTCTTCTAATAATTCTTTTTCAATTAATAATATAATCCGTGCATTTAGTCTTTTTGAGACATAATATTCCAGATATATAAGACTTCTTCTACTAATTCTTTCCCTTTATATAAAATGTTTATTTTTTCTACAAATCGTATTCAATATTTTCTTTAAAAAAAATCTATAATTTATTATTGCTAAACAAATGAGACCCCTCAAGGCGGTTGCCTTTTTCTTAAAGGTATAGAGCTCGTATTAATTCTCCAATTTTATCCTTCTTTAAATAAAAGAAAGTTTTACATAGTCAAGAAATTACTAAAGAATTAGGGTAAAGAGTTCGAAATATACCCAAACTTTGGGGAAATTTTCTGTTACATGCCCAAACTTTGCGTGGGTCCTATGACCCCCCTGTACTATTTATTAGTGTATTTTTGCGACGTTTATTTGCACAGCTGGCACCAATTGTGAATACACACGCGCTGAGCGCGTGACTAAAAAAGTGGTCCAGCTAAGCAAATAAAAGTCACAAAAATACACTAATAAATAGTACAGGGGGGTCATAGGACCCCCACAAAGTTTGGGCGTGTAACAGCAAATTTCCCCAAAGTTTGGGTATATTTCGGACCATTTTCCCAAAGAATTACATCTTTGTCCATAAAGAGGGGAAGTATTAATTTTGTTAGCAAAAAACCATTACTTACATGTTGTAACTATTTGGCTCGATTTGGAAATTGCAGTGCTCTAACAATATGGCCTAGCTATTACTAGTTTTACTAATATTTCGTCTTTACCAAAAAAAAAAAAAAAATACTTCATATAATAGTTTTCTTCCACTTATGTAAAATTATTACTACATATATACATTATTGTTATACATAAGACATGACTAACATATTTAACACATGTTTCACATAATAGGAGTATAGGACCACTAAAACTGAAGCAAAGTACGAGTAAAGATTGTGATGGGATGAATAAGATCTCTTCAACCTTAACCAGAAGTTTGGGATTCAAGCCCTTGATATAAAAAACAAAAATTGTTTTAGAAGAATGCTTCCCTTAAATGGGTCTTACTTGGCACAAATTCAAATATTTTTAGTTGATTTCTTTGTACTTTTTGAGAGTGCATTGCTAGAATAGTCAAAGAATGAGAGTTCATGCCTCGATAGCAATTGTTTGGTGCCCAGGTAGGCTAGATTTTAATGTAGTAGAATATAATATACATTAACGGGAGATTTCATGTTTAGGCCTATAACGTAGTGTTTGGTGGGATAAAACATGATAACTAAGATAACTACGATTCAATCCGGTGAATTATAAATGAGTTGTGAATTTGTTGTTGATTTTTATGTGTTTATATGTCATCCGTGCTAATGGTGCAACCATATCGAGTAATTCAATTGTTAAAGGGTAAAATTAAATATCAGTCTGTTTTGACTTTTGAAGGACAAAAATTAAAAAACAGCCTATTTGAGGGGCAAACCGTACTATTTTGTGGACATCGTGGGCATTAAACCCGGCCTAGTTACCTGAACCGGTCTATAGGGCCCAAGCCCAATTCCCTCCTCATCGGGGCTGCTCTGGTCCAAGTTCTAACCTTGCTGACCCGGCCCAATAGAGATGTTTACCTTATCACCATTTGTTGGAGATATAAATCTCTTCACTAAATTTACACTAGGAAATAGGAATTATGTGTTTGAATTAAGATGTTTGATAATGTTTGCTCCCTCTGTTTCTGAATAAGTGGTGTTTTAGATAATTAAAAAGATTTTAATGATGTTCTTTCCAGGGCGGCTCAAGCATATTAGTGGCCCAAGACCATAATCGAACGAAGACCTTAAATTTTTAAGCAAAGTTAATACTTTTTCTATAAAAGATTTCTTATAATAATTCTTTTTCAATTAATAATATAACTAATGCATTTAATCTTTTTGGGACATAATATTCTAGATATATAAGACTTCTTCTACTAATTCTTTCCCTTTATATAAAAAATTTATTTTTTTTACAAATCGTATTCAATATTTTCTTTTAAAAAAATCTATAATTTATTATTTCTAACCAAATGAGGCCCCTCAAGGCGGTTGCCTTTTTCTTAAAAAAATAGAGCCCGCATTAACTCTCCAATTTTGTCCTTCTTTAAATAAAAGAAAGTTTTACATAGTCAAGAAACTACTAAAAAATTACATCTTTGTCCATAAAGAGGGAAAGTATTAATTTTGTTAGCAAAAAACCATTACTTAAATCTTGTAACTATTTGGCTCGATTTGGAAATTGCAGTGCTCTAACAACATGGCCTAGCTATTACTAGTTTTACTAATATTTCGTCTTTACCAAAAAAAAAATAAAAAAAATACTTCGTATAAAAGTAGCACTTTAATGACTTTTTTGTCATAAAAAAATAAAAGTGACTTTGGTGGGTTATTATAACGACTCGTTTCGTCGTTACTATAATTATCACGTTCAAAGGGCACGAGATATAAAAATTATTTTAAAAATCTCTATGAGGTCTGTTAAAGATTACTGCTAGACAATTTTGGAGTGGAAAAAATTTAGGGAGGGGTTGACGTTACCACACTATAGCGAGAATTTTTCCGCTATAGCGGTGCCACTGTAGCAGCATACTGGCCGGTATAGCAGGATTCCGAGCAGTATCTCCATAAATTTTAAAACCCTTTTATTTTCAGCTTTGAACCAGAATGTTGCCTCCTTCTAAAAATTTCCTAGGGTTGATTCAAGATCTTAGAACGATGAAAATGATGAGGTATGCTTAGGAAGGACGAATATCAAAGATTCCTTACGATTTTCACACCATAAATTGCTAGAACATACAAAGAATGAGAGTTCATGCCTCGGTAGCAATTGTTTGGCGCCCAGGTAGGCTAGATTTTAATGTAGTAGTAGACTATGATTAAAAAACATGAATATAATATAAATTGACGGTACATTTTATGTTTAGGCCTACAACGTAGTGTTTGGCGGGATAAAACATGATAACTAAGATAACTACGATTCAATCCGGTGAATTATAAATGAGTTGTGAATTTGTTGTTGATTTTTATGTGTTTATATGTCATCCGTACTAATGGTGCAAAAATATGTATTAGTATTCCGTGCAAGTGAATTCTAGAAATATATATGTTAAAAATCGATCAATTGTGGTAATAGTGAATAGTGATAGATTGAAAGTTGTGAAGCAACCGATTAGTTGTGGTATAACATAAGATGAAAGTTGAGGAGTTAATGGTGTTGTAGCTAGGGATGAATTATAGAAGTGTGAAAATATGCATATATGTAGGTTATGGTTGAATTGAACTTAAGGCTCAATTTGGTTGTATGCGCGCATGTTAGCTGGTTGTTGGTTTATTTAATTGCAATGCATGCTATTAAATGTTGAACTTGTTAATTATTGAATACAAGTTTGAAAAGTGATAATCTATAACAAGAATGGTAAAAAGGGCCTTGTTTGATATGGAAGGATAGTTGATTTAACTCACTATGTGATTGTACTTGTTTATGGTACTGTTTGTTGCTGTGAGATGAACATATAAAGGTTGATCATGATTGAATTGGTAGATTTCAGGGAGAATAAGGGTGGGAACGTTGGAATAAGGGTGGTATACCATTTGGTTTGGGATAAAGATGGCAGACACTAGTTGTTTGGGATATTGGTATATGAATTGAGCTCGTCTCCTGCAGGTCATGGCTAGTGGGCATTTATAAGACCCATAGCATGTGTGTACACACCGTGATTTGGAGAGTTTGACGATTCCTTGAGTGGATCGGATATTGTTTATTTGACGTATTATTTGGATCCTTGTGTCATCTGGATATTGATAGTTGGTATCAGAGCAGTTTTATATTATTTTGAGAAAATAAATTAAATTGTTTATAACTTCCGCATGTTTTCTAAATGGGTGGTAAGAGTTCTCCTATCTAGGTAGATTAGAGTAGGTGTCCACACGATCCAACTAGTTAGGTCGTGGCCGTTGATATCAGAGCAGTTTTATATTATTTTGAGAAGATAAATGAAATTGTTTATAACTTCCACATGTTTTCTGAATGGGTGGTAAGGGTTCTCCTATCTAGGTAGATTAGAGTAGTTGTCCGCACGATCCAGTTAGTTTGGTCATGATAGTTATTTTCATTAGTTCAATGACAATACAAAAAATTAACTCTCATTTTTACACATAAAAAATATAAAAATAACATAAAAAAAAAATTGAAAAGATCATTTTCATCTTCTCAAATTAAGAGTGACCATAGAAGATTATTTTCTCAAAATGGCGAAAGTGAAAAATAATTGAGGAGAGAAAAAAAAAAAAGGGAAAAAGAAATGAAGTACCATTTGGAAAGGGGAAGAGCAACTACTATTCTGTAAAAAGAGGAATATTAGTACCACTGATAAATAGTATCACTTTTGTTTTCATCGAATATATATGTATTGTCCCTTTCATAGAAGGCGCCTTCAATTTCTATCCTTAATCAGATGTCTCGAATTTAAGCTTTAGAAATGAGAAAAATCTTATTAGGTGAGTGTTTTCTCTTTATGTGGCACGAATCCAAATTAGTCAAGATCCCAATATATATACCAGATACCAAATTGAAAACCAAAGAGAAAAAATTGAAATTTTATTGTTGAAGTGAACTCTTGTACATATTTGTTTTGTTTTTTTTTACTTGTTGAGGGTGGACAACTGATACGTAGTTCATTTTTGTTTTTATCTTATATCTTATGTATTGTTCTTTTCTTAAAATCTTATAGTACAGATATCTCGTGACTAAAGCTCAACAACCATGCATGAGTAAAACGTCAAGATAATAATATGTTGTTGAGGAAAATAATTGAAGATTTGTGAGTGGAAATTATTTTTTTCACTAAGAGAAAAACACTTGAAGAAGTCATGAGAATTTAATATATAGTACTCATAGTATATATACAAAAATATACTCCCTCTGTATCCCAAATATCTATGATTTATTTTAGATCACAAGTTTTAAAAGTCTTTCTTTCTTTCTTAAACTCCTTATCAAGTCAAAGTATGTCACAGAAATTGAGTCGGAAGGAGTATATTTTGCTTATCTATGTACTTAGTGTAATTTTCCAGTAAAGAGGTGCCAAATGAAACCAACAACGTGTGAACCTTCTTAATTATTAGAGTTCAAATTCCCTTATAATATTGTTTAAATACTAATTAAAAGGTAAAAGTAATTAAGAACGTAACCTTGCCTGTTGTAAGCCTTAAAATCCTTCTGTTGTGGCTGATTCATTGTTCATTTTGACAGTAAGGAACTCTTTTTAAATTTTAAATAGCTAATCTAACATAACAAAAATATGAACAATGATTCTTTATTTCTGACCATTAAGTTAAAAAGATAAAGAGAAAATAGTCTAAACCCTCCAACCTTTATTCGAAATCCCAACAACACACTCGAACTTTACAGGATCCTATCACCCCTCTGAACATTTTAAAAATAAAATTATTTGCTTCCTAAACACTTAGATGGCAAAGTGAGTGTATTTCACTCTCTCAAAAATAAACATTAAAATTTTATTTTTAATATTTCTTTACATAAATATATACGAGTATATATTTTTAATTATTATTTTCCGTATTCATTTTCTTTCTTCTTCTTCTCTCTCTTTCTCACAAGAATAAAAAGCTTCAAGAACTCAACAATGGCGTCCAAGACTAATCTCTCATCTTCCTCATCTCCAATTTCATCAACATCAGAATCTTGGCGTCACCTTCTATAACTCCATCTCCATCTCCATCATCATCTTCGTTGGTCGTAATCTTCTTAAATCTTAGATTCAATAATTGTGTCACGCCCCGAATCCCATCGAGACATGATTGGCACCCGTAGCCGATAAGGCCCAAGAGAACCAACATTTGCCTATGTTCAATCATGTGCATATCATAAGAAACCCATAAGCACATAACGTCTATAGAGACCAACAATGAAAGTCATGGAACATGATATATATATACATACACGAAACTAGGCCATTGAGGCCACCGAGTCAAGTGCGACATATCCCTTTGACATTTATACACCCACACCTGTCTACAAAAGCCTCTAACAAAGCATTGACCAAAACGAACTAAAAGTCGGGACAAGTCCCCGCTTTATACAACATGTACAACACCAAAACATATATACTCTGACTCGGAGAAGCCCCGAATTAGCTGGAGCTCACCAATGATCTGCAACGACTGGTAACCTACTGTGGAGGCCTACTAGTACCTGCGCCTGCAGCAAGTAAGGTAAATTCCCCCGAGAGGGGTCAGTACGAAATAAGTACTGAGTATGCAAGGCTCAGATGAAACTGTACAACACATGAATATCTCAATGAATTTGTCACGCCCCGAATCCCATCGAGACATGATTGGCACCCGTAGCCGATAAGGCCCGAGAGAACCAACCTTTGCCTATGCTCAATCATATGCATATAATATTCATAACCACCATTGCATAATATTACGAAATACGAATAAAGGAGAACATGGGACATATTTAGGCATACATATGAAACTTGGCCGTTGAGGCCATCCAATCAAAACAACATGTGTCTTTTGCACTGATGCACCCACATCGGTCTACAAAAGCCTCTAACAAGAGCATTGACCAAAATGAACCATAAGTCGGGACAAGTCCCCGCTTTATACAACATGTACAATACCAAAACATATATACACTTTGACTTGGAGAAGCCCCGAATGAGCTGGAGCTCACCAAAGAACTGCTAACACTGGCAGTCTATTGAGAAGGCCTACTGGGACCTGCGCCTGCAGCAAGTAAGGTAAATCCCCCGAGAGGGGTCAGTACGAAATAAGTACTGAGTATGCAAGGCTCAGATGAAACTGTACAACACATGAATATTTCAATGAACTCAAAACATATGAATAATCAATGTGAATAAGTCACCATGTTACGCTTTGGAAACCATGTGGATTGCTTTCATTATTTTCATTACTTTCTTTATCTCAATGCTCACATGTCATTACATATCACAATGTACCCGGGCCCCGACTGATCAGTGGGTCTTTCATATCATCATATAGAGATCGAGTCGAGCTAGGCTTATGCCCCTAGACTTGCCACCCTTGGGATCGAGTCGAGCTAGGCTTACGCCCCTAGACTTGCCACCCATAAATCCATATCTCGGGATCGAGTCGAGCTAGGATTACGCCCCTAGACTTGCCACCCGTACTTGATCATTGACCACATTTGCATTACTTTGATCTTTACTTTGAGATTGATACTTTGATAGTCATACCATCACTTTGGAACATAACATTGTTGGAAACTTTGAATCATTGACCAATAAGTGAAGGACAAGTGAATAAATATCAATGAGAAATATAACATGACTAGCACCATGATACCATTGGAACCATTGGACAATAATCCATGAACAAGAGACATAAGTATAGTCACTATGGAAACATTGGAACATAGCCGTATTTGAGCTTTTGGAACATTAACCATGAATATGAGAAATGGGATTCACAAATGATCCATGAGTAGAAAATATATGACAATGACTAGTGATAAACGGATATCGGATACCTTAGCACATTTTGGGATAGAACTAGTGACATGTCAATATGGACACTATTTGTCGTAGAAAGATACGGACAAAGTAACCTTACATACCTTGGATTCACAATACGAATAGACAACCTTCGATGCGTATACAATGATCCCTCTCCTTCACTCTACAACATACATACATAACGAATTCACGTTAACCACGAATTACTGTACAAATGCATACAATGTCAATGAATTACATGTTTGCCTTTAAACATGTCATTTTCCTTCGACAAAACTATTGATATACCATTCTTCCAAAAATTCCATAAAATTCCCAACATTGACCAATACATGAAAATCAATACATTTCACCACAATACTTCTCCTTTACACTTTCTTATCCATAACACATCACAAATAATCCTTCAAAGCACCTTAATTCAACTCATAACACATATCGGCCAAAATCCCATAATTTCCACTTTTAGCCAAGAACAAATTTAATGCCAAAAATAACACCATACATGTTCATATTTTGTCCATACCATGCTTTTTCATCAAAGGCACAAGGCCTAATTCACACTTGAATTCCATACACCACAAATCTCATACAAAATCACCAAGTACCATGACCAACTTTTCCAAGCACAACCAACATGATATACATATTCTTTTATGCATATAAGATATTAATCCATGAAGATAAATACTTACCAAGGCTTGGAATATGTTGATCTTGTCCAAGAAGTCCCAAGGAATTGTTTTGCTTTAGGGTTTGGAAATGAGAAATGTTGAGAAAAATGTGTTAAAGGCATGAGAGGTCTTGTATAATAAAAATATGATTTGCCCCTTTTATATAGGCCTCTCATGTTGTCCTTAGCCAATTCTTGGCATTTAATAATATGTCTAGAAGGTCAAATGGAAGAATGGGTCTTTTGACCCATTTGGGCCATGGATTTCTTCCACTTTTGGGCCTTAATTTGGCCCAAGAAGACATATCCATTTAACCCAACAAGTTTCATGCATTATTCACCATATCTCTCATGTTTATATAATTCCATAAGGTCACGACAATATTCCCTTAAAAGATTCTCATTCGTCCTTTCGATCGCAAAAATAGGCATTCTAGTCGCCCTTGGTTTCATTGGACATTTTGGATCACTATTCACCTTTCGTGATTTGATCATGTAGGAGTATGTAGGAGTGTATTGAAGTGTTTGACTCTTTAACAATGCTCAAATAACTTCAAAGAATCAAAAGAAACCATCTAGAAATCGTCGTAGAATTGCGTTACGAAACGACTCCGGAAAGGCCTAGTTTTTGTTCCTTGCGCCACACCCCCTGAAACAGGGTAGTGGCGCAAGAATTGGGCCTGATCTGAAGTTTATGCAGGCTGGTGGCTTGCGCCACACCCCTGAAACAGGGTAGTGGCGCAAGTTTCAGCATTTTGCTGAAATTTCCGGCCACTAATCCGACGTTTACGTATCGTCCAATCCCTTATCAAAACACTACAAAATACTTACTTAGTGATCTTAACCATCAAGTAAACATGACTTAAAGTCACCAAATGAGGTTATAATGTGTACGAGTTCTTACCCAAATGCTCCACGAAATCACAACACACCTCCTACGACGATCTAATCGCACATGTTACGTTCCGATATCAAATGTTTTACCAATGACACTATAAAACACATATGCATGGCATCTCAACACCTATGTAGGGATCAAATGAGGTTATAAAAGTATGGGGTATTACAGAATTCAAATACATATGACTAATCAATGTGAATAAGTCACCATGATGCATTTTGGAAACCATGTGGATTGCTTTCATTACTTTCTTTGCTTTTTTTACATTCAATGCTCACTTGTCATTACACATAACACAATGTACCCGGGCCCCGACTGATCAGTGGGTCTTTACATATCATATCATTGTGTTGGGATCGAGTCGAGCTAGGCTTATGCCCCTAGACTTGCCACCCATACATCAATGCAGCGGGATCGGGTCGAGCTAGGCTTACGCCCCTAGACCTGCCACCCATAATCCAATATCTCGGGATCGAGTCGAGCTAGGCTTACGCCCCTAGACCTGCCACCCGTACTTGATCATTGACCACATATTCATTACTTTGTTCATTTCTTTGAGCTTGATACTTTGATAGTCATAACATTACTTTGGAACATAATATTGTTGGAAGCTTTGAATCAGTAACCAATGAGTAAAGGACATGTGAATAAACATCATGAGAAATATAACATTACTAGAACCATGATAGCATTGGACAATAATCCATGAACAAGAGACACAAGGATAGTCACTATTGGAAACATTGGAACATAACCTTGAATATGAGATATGAGATTCACAAATGATCAAAGAGTAGGAAATTTAGAACAATGATCATTGCTAACCGGATATGGAATACCTTAGTACATTTCGGGATAGGACTAGTGACATGTCAATGTGAACACTATTTGCCGCAGAAAGATCCGGACAAAGTAACCTTACATACCTGCACTTCCAAGTGAATACACACGACTATGTAGGAATACAATGGTCCCGCTCCTTATTTCCGTCTTAATCTACAATACAAGTGCATACCGGAACTTACATTAGCAATGAGTTACCATATCGGCGTACAAGACGTCAATGAACTCTCATGTCACCCCCTACAATACATTTCACATCCTCAACACCATAATAGTACATACATTAACCAAGAAATCACACATCTATAGCATTTCACACCATACGTGCCCCTTTACGCTTTTTCCTTTATCATTCTGTCGCCATTACCAACATATGAACAATCATACATACTTAAATAATCCATAACACCTTCATACGACACTTTAAAGTCATTACAACGTCATCACAAGGTGATAATTACATCTATGAAGGGTATAGGGGTTTCGGGGGGCCAAAGGGATGCAAAAACAAGCAATTCGGAGTTCTGGGCCGATCCTCTAAGCCACCTGCGTCCGCAGGTGACATTTGGCAGTAGCCAGAGGCACCTGCGCCCGCAGGTGCTTCGTCTGCGAGGGCGGGTGCCCGTTTTGGTCCGAAATGGTCTTTTTGGGGTCTTTTTATGCAATGAATGGTACATGATCATAACCAAACTTAGTTTAACATATTTTTGATCATCTAACATGACAACAACCATACATGGTCTCACAACACACATATCGACACCCAAAACCACATTTCACGGCCAATACGACGCCAAAACCACAATCGATTTTCCCGTAACCATTCCAAATGGCATGCACAAGAATCAAACAAAGTAAGACCATAATAACATCTCACATGTCAATATTTACTCTACCAAGTTCACCCTCTTCAAAACCACAAGGCCAAAGTCAAGTTGGCAAGACAAACCACCCTTCAATTTAGCAAACATGAACACTTCACTTTTTATAAACTTCTCAATATTCCACCAACATAACCAACACAATATACACCATATACCATGCATAAAATATATTAGTGCATCATAATAAACACCTACCAAGACTTACCAATTGATGATCTTGGCCAATAGAAGGACTTGGGATTCTTGAGCTCAAGGGAATTATTGTTGGAAATTTCTAGAGTTGTGATGAGAGTTAAAGGGAAGAAAAATCTGATTTTTTTCTCTATATATAGTCCCTCATGTCTCCCTTATCCTTTTACTTAGCATTTAATGCTATATGGATGGGTCAAATAAATGTAAATAGAAGAATGGGTCAAAAATAGCCATTTTGGGCCATGTCTTCCTCCATAAAATTGGGCCTTGTTTATTTAGGGCTTAAGGCCCAATTGTACAAGCCTTTAAATGCCCACCATTTAATACCAAATTCATCAATTCTCTCATGTCGTCATTTTCCCTACATGTTTCGATCGTCAGCTAAACTTGGAAACGTACGGGGTGTTACAAATTGTTGCCGCCCTCACTGTTGACGATGACGTGCACTGCCGGCTCCTCCTCATCTTCCCTGAGATCTCTTTCTTTGTTCCCATTTCATGGATGTGCCTAGGCATAAAACACACACAAAATTCATTTATTCAACTTTCAAAAGAAATCCAAAATTCAACGCAAAGATCAAAACTTTGCAGTAATTATCATCAGAAGAAATAAAAAGGATAAGCATTTCTAAAATAAAAGTAACAAGTGTATATATACTCCTTTCGTTTCAAATTTCAAATTAAGAAGAAAGATTAATTTAGATTTTTCTCTGATCTGTTTCAATCCGATTCGGATCCTAGGGCTTGGAATTCGAGTGATGCTTGTCCGGCGCCATCTTCTTCACTATCATGGTGTCTCTCCGATCAGCTAAAAAAGGAGTTGGCGAGGAAGTTACAGAGAAAAGGGAAAAAGAAAAGAGAAAGGGGAATGGAAAAGGAAGGGAGGAGGGGGGTGGGGGGAGGGGGAAGAGAAAATGAAAATATTAAAGAAAAAAGTAGAATAAAGAAAAATAATTAACTTTTTATATTAAAAAAAATAATATTACATGGCATTACGTGGCAAGTGCGTGGTGATCACTGATTAATATAAATCTGGGTGTGAGTTTTTAAGGGGGTAATAATTTCAAGTTTAAACAATTTAAGGGGGTAATAGGGCTCCCCTGAAGTTGAGGTGTGTAGTTGAAAATTCGATAAGAGGCTGGCGGGGAATTTGGCTATTTTTTCAAGATTATTTAATCTTACTTTTGGAATTAATAGTCAGAAATGGTTCGGTTCTTCAATTTTCGATTTTACAATGGTGTACACCGAATTACTTTGATTCGGTTAGATTCAATTCGGTTTCTAAAATTTGGTTCTCCTATTTTATTTTAAAAACTCAGAGATAATGGATGGTCCCACTATCCTTTCCGCTTAAGTGCCAAACTGGGTTCAATAGCCAAGTGGAGTATGGGTCATGTCTCAGTCCCAGTATGATTGATCATCATATCGGACCAACTACTGATCATTGTGTTACGAACTAGCTAATCAGACGCGAGAGTTTACTTTTAAATCTTATTATGTTTTCGTTTCTCATCTCAATGTCATTTTTGTTTAATGTGTTTGTGCTAATACCATTTGTCTATCATTATACAAATGTTTTGGTTCTTCGATGCATTGAAATACCGGACCCTAAAATTGAGAACTGGATCAAAGAATTAAAATTTTAGAAAAATATAATTGAAATTGAATCGAAGAATCGAATTAATTCGGTCATATATGTTTTTCCATATTTATTTTCCCGTTAATCAGAAGTCTAGCATGATCATCTCGATCCACTAAAATTATATAAAGTGATTTTTTTAAATTTTCTTCACATTGAAAAAGATTAATTATGTAAAGGAGATCGAAGAATCAGTAGGTGAGAAAGAGAAAATAAGGGAGGGAACTAGGGGTGTACATAGGTCGGGTTGGTTTGGTTTTTTATTAAAATAAAACCAAACTAATCATGTCGGTTTATTAAATCTATAAATCAAATCAAACCAACATAAAATCGGTTTTTTCGGTTTGGGTTTTAGTCGGTTTTTTCAATTTTTTCGGTTTTTCTCGGTTTTTTTTTTTTATAATCTTTAGTTTTTATAATTATATTGTGATTGTAGACAAGATCAAGTATATTTTCACTCATGTGCTACTGGAAAACCACAATTATGGAAAACGAGGTATGAAAAAGAGGAGCGGAGAACTCTCCGAAAACTAAAAAGTAAGATGAAAAGTGACTGAAGGGTGAAAAGTTTTAGGTTTTAAGTTTATATTGGGTTTTGGATCATTTAGTTATCAATTAATGGATAAATATTACAACTTAAAGGCTCAAATCTGAAGATATATCTACATCTACTTTCTAAATATTAAAATTAATAAAATTAATTTAAAAAGTATTTAGAAAATAAATTATAATTAATATTTTTTATGTATAAAAAGTTAAATTATATGTATATATTATGTCGGTTTGGTTTGGGTTCGGTTTGACTTTTCTTTGGTTAACCCCAAACCAAACCAAGAATGGTCGTTTTTTTTTTCTAACACCAAACCAATCAAACCAAACCACAAGTCGGGTTTTTTTCTCGGTTTGGTTTGGTTTGTCGGTTCGGTTTGACTTGGCGGTTTGGTCTGGACACCCCTAGAGGGAACAATTGATGAGGGAGTTACCGATTAATTTTAGCTGACGTGTAAATAAAGCTTACATCATTAGAAAAATTGTTCAAAGGCGGTTAAAATATAAAGAAATAAATACATAATAAAATTAAGGTATATATAAACAAAAAAGTTTTATTTTACCTATTTTCTTCGTTCGACAATGCTTGTCCACTATTGACTAGGTACACATGTTAAGAAACAATAAATGATAAGGTAATTTTACTATATCACCCTTTAAATAGAATAAATTCAATGCCTTGAAAAATACATCAGGTGATGAATAGTATTTAGTTGCAAGAGTAAAATTGGTAGAAAATGATAACTTATCCATTAATTTTTCAAACTGAACAAGTATTGTTGAATATCTATTTTTAGTATAGTGGACAAGTATTGCTGAACAGATGAAGTAATATATTAGCAAGGGTGCATGGAGCCTGAACTTTTGGCTGTGTAAATAAAGCTTACATCGTCGGTGGATGTTAGTTGAGCTCTTTGTTTTTATCTTATGTATTGTCTCTTTCTTAGAACGTACTTCCTTTGTATCTCGTGACTAAACGTGTACTAAAGAAAATTTTCAGACGCAGTTATGGAGTTAGAATTTTTAATAAGGAGAGATAAAATATAAAAAAGTAAAAACATGATATCCAAGGTATATTCATAAGAGTTTCATTTTATACAATTACCTAGTATATTAACAGGGGCGGAGCCTGAACTTTTGGCTGTATAAATAAAGCTTACATCGTCGGTGGATATATTAGTTAAACTCTTTGTTTTTATCTTATGTATTTTCCCTTTCTTAGAATGTACTTCCTTTGTGTTTCGTGACTGAATGTGTACTAAGAAAATTTTCTAATACAATTGTAGAGTCAAAATTTCTACTAAGAAAAGTTAAAATATTTAGAAGTAAACACACGATAAAGGTAAGGTATATATGCATAAAAAGATTTATTTTATATAATTACTGAACTTTAGTCCGTGTAAATAAAGCTTACATCGTCGGTGGATATTAGTTAAACTTTTTATTTTTATCTTATGTATTGTCCCTTTCGTAGAACGTACTTCCTTTGTATCTCGTGACTAAACTGTACTACGAAAATTTTCAGATACAGTGGTGGTATCATAATTTTTACTAAGAAGAGTTCAAATATAAAGAAATAACAAACACACGGTAAAACCAAGGTATATACAATCAAACCTCTCTATAATGGCATCGTTTGTCCGAAAATTTCATGGCTGTTATAGAGAGATGTTGTTATATATGTCTACTGGCCTTTAACGTTCAATTCTCATTTAGCTTTTATAAATAAAAGTATGCAAAATTAAAAAAAAACACGAATATAAAAAAAAGACAAATATTAGTAGTTTTTTCCTCGTGAAGTTAAGAAATAACTAATATGCACCATTTAAATATAATTTTTTTCTTTAAATTAGATATTTGTACTTGAAATTTACTGTGTACATGACACTAATGACGATTACCATAAATATTTTGGTATTTTATTTCATACGTAATATATTTCTTACATAAAAATTTCATTTTACCTAGTATATTAACATGGGCGAAGCATGAACTGTTGACAAAGGGATTCAAAAAGGTAAAAAGAGTATTGTGTGTAGCGAGACTCGAATCTGCAACAATGGGCTACACATTAAGCCCTTCGGCTGTACAGCTACAATTCATAATATGTTAAGAGGATTCAAAACTTAATATTTACACATAAATAAATAAGGAATTGAACTCGCATATTTCCACCCCTAAGTATATACATACTACCTCCATTTCAATGTATGTGGCATATTTCGCTTTCCGAGATTCAAACATGTCTATGCTTGATCGTAATTTTTACATATATATTTCAAATATTTTGAATAGACAATTATTGTTACTTATAGTACTTTTTACGTAGCTTTCAAATATATAAATTTTATTTCAATAAAATTGAAGACTTCATGTCCAAAATTACGATCAAACATAGACATTTTTGAATCTCGAAAAGCAAAATATGGCACATAAATTGAAACAGAGGGATTAGTAAAATTTTCAAGCGAATTAACGGGCCGGGTCTCAATCGATACCCTTTGGACAAGGGTAGCTCCTCCATTGATTCTCCATCACACAAATTATCTTAGGTATAATAATCTAAAAATAATATAATGATATGTGTTTCCTCTATAAATAGTTCCTTATGACAAGGTTATTTTTCACATCAACCAAATATATAACAAGATCAACTATAGTGCAAATTAACTCTCTCAATGGCATTGAAAGTTGTTGTAGTGTTGTTCATTGCAATGCTTGTGTTGACAGAGCATAATGCTATGGCTGGTACACTTACATGTCTGATGGGATGTTCATTCAAGGGTGGATCTCCAGATAGCTTACTTAAGTGCATTATTGGTTGCGGTACACCATGTTCGATACAATGTGCTATTAACAATAAAACTCCTGCGGACGTATCTAAGTGCCTCGTGGATTGTGGTACACCATGTCCGGCAAAATGTACACTTAATTCCAAAAGTATTCCGGCCTATGCTGTGTGCCTCATCGGTTGCTTTTCGCCATTTGTAACTGATGAGCTTGAAACTCCAAACCCTAGTACTACTGTTTGTACTGTTGGATGTTCTCTGGGTTTATGTTCCGAATTTGTCAATGGTAACTAACTAACACTCCTTGCTTTTCTTGCTACTTAATTGCATGCATTGTGTATTTTTATTTTATCTTCTATGATGTATAGACAGGGGTGTCTCAATAAAATTAATGACCTGAAGTCAAACATTAATATAAGAAGCTCGCTAGCTCCTTACTCCGTCGTGCTCATTAATTTTCTGGTTAATTTTGCAGATGATGAGATGTTTGGAACTTGCATGAAAAATTGCGGTGCGAACCATTGCGCCATCGGTGGCAATATTGCTCTAAAGAAAGCTTAAGAAGATCGAAGCGTTGACTTGCTCTAAGAAATTATGGCCACAAAGTATGTGTAGTTCATGACACTATGTTATGTACTAAGCTACTAAATACTTTTGTGGCTGTAATAGTCTAAATTATGTATTTGTGTTGTGTATTGAATTTGTAATTTCCTAAGTTATGTATTTGTGTTGTGTATTGAATAAAACTCTAGTGCTTCCTATTAAAGCACGAGGGAAGTTAATTACTTCCTTTTAGTTAATATCCATGACGTTAATTTAACAAGCTTTTTATAGAAACAAAATCGATCCTAGATACATCAATAGAGTATGCTTATCCAATGATAACCAAACGGAGATAGATAACACCAACAATGTGTTGTTTCCGGGTACAATTATCTGTATTTAAACAACAAGAACTTCAACTTTAAGTACAAGTTCAAGAACAACAAAGAAGTTCAACAACTTCAAACACAAGTTCAACAACTATGAACTATCAAAATGAAGTTTCTACTATTTTCTGAAAAATAGCAAAAACATAAAGAAAAGAGATGAAACAGAATAGAATCAAGTCCACCGAATTCACGGTGTGTCCTTAAGGAATTTATTCCCCTCAAGTACCCGAGGTTATGGAATCTTTCCTCCCCGGATAAAATGATTCACTTCAGTAGAATAGTGGTACCTCAAATTCTATCGAACAACGAACTCACTCAACGATTTGATGATCACACTTGAGTTTTTTCAAGAAGATTAGAGTGTTTTTACTTCACAAAATTCGTGCCAAAACCTGAGAAAAAATCAGGTATTTAGGGCCATAAAGAGTTGATCCTGAAAAGAAACAATGGTTCATGAAAAATTGCATCTGTTCTTGAACCGTTGCCTGACCTGCGCCAACAAGTGCCAGGTGCGCGTGCAGGTCACCATTTTGTCCTCAAACAGTGCGTCTCTTGCCTCGAAGGGTCGTGTCCCTTCGAGGTGCGTTGTGACATGCGTCCGCACATGCCATGTGCTTCCGCAAATGGAAAATTTTCAGATTGAATTTTTGGATCATAAACTCTCAAGTTTCAAATGAATTTTGTCCCAAAAAATAGTCTCTCAATCGATCATTATCCAAATCTGAAGCTGAAGTCGAGTGAGCGACGATAACGACGACGTGAGGCTTGTCTTGTTCTTGCCTCACTATCCACATGAAGGAGTGTGTTCCAATAAATACACAAGAAAGTTTCTTTCTCCCACCAATGTGGGAGAACTTAACTTTCTTAAAGTGAATGAACTTCATCACTTTCACTTTCCCTCCATTTTTCTTCCCTCTATTTTTCATTCACAATATACTTAGAACCCAACAATTCCCCACATGAATGTGGAATGGCTATTTTATCAAAAGATTTACGAACAAGTATGTGATCAACAAGCAAAAAATAATTGCATCTAGATATTTTTTTTATTTTTTAAAAGGCCAAAGGGCCAGATTTTATTAAATAAAAAAAAAGCACATTTACATCAAATGATCAGGCCCAAGTCAAAAGATGACCCAGCCCAATCGTAAAGGAAGGAATAATTGCATCTTGATAAGTAGGTTTCCCTTTGAACTTTTCGTAGTGAACTTGCATCGGATGCACTCGATCAATCGGTAGATGTGATATCGGTGAACCGTCGAACTTTAATGTACACCTAGACAATACAAGTCACAAACCCAGCCTTTTACCATTTATGATTCTTACGGTTTAGTTCGTTTCATCCATGAACACAACCTGGTTTCATGAGAGCTTAGAGAATAGGCCTTTACTACTATTCTCCTTGAAGTGGCTTTCACCTCACTCTCAAATAGGTGATTCCTAAACTTTTAATCCTATAGATCAAACAATTTCATCAAATCTGCCAAACTTAGAAACCATTAAATAGCTTTCAACCATAAGCCTTATCCTTGTTCCCTGAACATTGTCTTCATCATGAGAATGGGTTGAATTAATTGACAATGTTGAACCGTCAATCATAGCTTTGTTTGATCTCCTTGAACCTAGCTCTGAGAACATATGTGACGTAGCATGGCTTTTACTAGCTAGTCATTATGGGCATATCATGAATTCGTAGGACTGAGTATATTGTGAAATTTGAATGCATATATCATAAGTTGTATAACATAAAGCTGAAATTCATAGATTCATGGAATATGACTAGGATCACTTATAAGTGGAGTTATTTCTTCTCATAATAGGAACTGAAATTTGTATGTGAATGAATGAGCATGGGCTATAGGCATAACATTAATATACAAGACATAAGTAGGGATCACAAAGATTAAAATATGAGAAATACGCTAGAGTAGCAAGGAACGACTATCTCATCATAACTCTTTTTGAGACACATCACTATCTGGTTCTCAAGACCTGATTTTGATTCTTCTCCCTATCATCTCCCTCTTAGATTAAAGCCAATATTCTTAGTCTATGGACCTCTTTAATATTCTCTAAACTAAACAATAATCACCTTATTCTAATGGTCGGGGGTGTCACTATGCTTATGAATATTAAACTTAGATAAACTATATTTGAAAGGTACCAACTTCATTCTAGGGCATTCCTCTTAGTTATATTACCCTTAACTTCCTCTAGTTTCTAAAATCATCATCCTACAACTTCTACTCTTATTGGTGAACACATTCACTTATCTGACACTTATCATTCTGACCTCTTTTCTTAGCATGTTAACATCATACCTCTAAGTTCATATCTACCAAACTCCATGAAAATAAATTTATACTAAGGGACTCAACATCTTTAATATATAACCCCCCCCCCCTCCCTAATTCAGCTATTAAGAACATCATATACTATATAATTAGTCTTTTTCCACACTTGTGTTATTACATAATACTTACATATAGTATAATTATACATAAAACATGATTTCACATTATAGGTCCACCTAAAAAGAAATAAGCTAATTAATAAGGAAAATGATGGGATGAATAGGACAACTTCATCCTTAATCAAAGATATCGGGTTCAAACTACTGATATAAGAAAGATCTTATTAAGGGAGTGCTTCCTCCTTAAAATATAAGCCTTATACGCGGCACAAATTCAAATTAATCGAGGTCTCAACCACTACTAGAAATAGAGATTTTCCCGCCGCATTCAACAATAAATTTGTGCTATGAAATATGATTTTTTCACCGAACCAACTTACTTGAAAAAAGCATGGTGTGAAACATATTCTCAGTGAAACAATACTGCGAAACTTTCTAATTTTTCCACTATTATTTTTTTCCCACTGATTCAATAAAAATATCTATAGGAATAGCTACTAAACAATTTTTAGTGAAAAATTTCAATGAAAAAATAGTTATTTTTTAGTAGTAAATACGAGTATCAGACACCAAATTGAAAACAAAAAATAAAATAAATTAAAAGAAATTTGAAATTTTATTGTTGAAATGAGCTCTTCTACATATTTGGTTTGTTTTTACAATTATTGTAATTGGACCACTGATACTCTGTGATACATAAGTACATTTTTTGTTTTCATCTAATGTATTGTTCCTTTCTTAATTCCTTTATTTGTCCAAAACTTTCTGTTCATCCCATTTTCTTGCTAAATCAGGCGATGGGGTCTCAAATGACACTCCTGAGCAAGGGTGGCAGCGACATTGGTCATACATAGAAATTTGTATTTTTACCTCAATTTATGTGTCACTTTTCAATTTTCGAGATACAATTTGACTAATCTTGGAAGTTAATAAATTGGATTCGATCTCAACTCAATATTTTAAAATTAAAATTTAGATATTCAAAAGCTACACAAAA
Organism: Capsicum rhomboideum; assembly: GCA_031232105.1. Lineage (NCBI taxonomy): Eukaryota > Viridiplantae > Streptophyta > Magnoliopsida > Solanales > Solanaceae > Capsicum > Capsicum rhomboideum. The sequence goes on along the minus strand of CP124710.1, from coordinate 3,632,167 downwards.
AAAGTTCTGTAAGTTGCATTCCTTCTCATGTCAATATTATTAGGAAAAAAAAAACATTTGGTTAAAGAATTAAAGTTCATATAACTTGAATCTTGAGAAGAAAAAAGTATCACATAAATTGGAATGAAAGTAAAATTATTTTAGAATTTTATACTCCCTCTGTCCCAATTTATATGACATACTTTCTTTTTTAGTCAGTCCAAAAAAGAATGATACATTTCTATATTTAGTAACAATTCAACTTTAAAATACCCACTTTACCCTTAATGAAATAATTTACAACCACAAAAACAACTATGACTTATTTTAGACCACAAGTTTCAAAAGTCTTCCTTTCTTTCTTAAACTCCATTCCAAGTCAAACTACATCACATAAATTGGGACAGAGGGAGTGTGATTTAAACACATGTCTTAGGGAGTATGATTTAAACACATGTCTAAGTAAGAAAAAAAAGGACAGTCCGATGCATTAAAACTCTCATTATGCGTGAAGTTTGGAGAAGGATCAGACCATAAGGATCTATTGTATGCAGCCTTATCTTGTATTTTTGCCAGAGATTGTTTCCATGTCATGAACTCATAACCTCCTGATTACATGACAACAACTTTATCAATTACTTCAAGATTCCCTTTCACATGTCTAAGTAAACATAAAAAATAAAATATTTCCTAGAAGCGGGGTTTGGTTTGGTTTTGGGGAGGGGGGTGGGGGGATGAAGTGCCATTGGACAGGGAAAGAGGAAGTACCATTAGAAGTACCACTGATGCATAGTATCACTTTTGATTGTATTTGTGCATGCTAACTGGTTGTTGGTTTATTTAGTTGCAATGCATGCTATTAAATGTTGAACTTGTTAATTATTGAATGCAAGTTTGAAAATTAAAGTGATAATTTATAATGAGAATGGTAAAAAGGGCCTTGTTTGATATGCAAGGGTGGTTGATTTAATTCACTATGTGATTGCACTTGTTTATGGTACTATTTGTTATTGTGAGATGAACTGGTAAAGGTTGATCATTATTGAATTGGTGGATTTCAAGGAGGATAAGGGTGGGGACGTTGGAATAAGGGTGTTAGAACACTTGAAATTGGGATAAGAGTGACATGCACTAGTTGTTTGGGATATTGGTACATGGACTGAGCTCGTCCTCTGCAGGTCATGACTAGTGGGCATTTATAAGACCCATAGCATGTGTGTACACCATGATTTGAAGAGTTTGATGGCTTCTTGAGAGAATCGGGTATTGTTTATTTGACGTATCATTTATTTGGATCCTTGTGTGGTCCGGTTATTGATAGTTGGTATCAACGTAGTTTTATATTATTTTGAGAAGATAAATTAAATTGTTTATAACTTCTGCATGTTTTCTGAATGAGTGGTAAGGGCTCTCCTATCTAGGTAGAATAGGTGCCCACACGATTTGACTAGTTGGGTCGTGACAGTTGGTATCAAAGCAGTTTTATATTATTTTGAGAAGATAAATGAAATTACTTATAACTTCCGCATGTTTTCTGAGTAGGTGGTAAGGGTTCTCATATCTAGGTAGATTAGAGTAGGTGCATATATGATCCGGCTAGTTGAATCGTGACAGTCAGGGGCTGATCTACTAAGGAGAGAGGGGGTGCCATGGCACCCGTACACTTCGATCGAAATTGTGTATATATATGTATATATATATATACAAGAAATAGGATAAATATATAAAGTGGCACCCAGACTAACGAATGTTCATCTGGTGCCATTGGCCAAGGGCTTGGTGTATCGCCCACCATGCACAGGATCGACCCTTGCCTACAACACATTTTAAAGCTACAGGAAATTAGACGATTAGTTCTCCTTTTTTTCTTTTCGTTTTCTATTTTGTTTCTTCTTTTTTTTCCCTTGTTTCTTTCTTTTTCTTTATTTTTGTTGAATCTTTTTTCCTTATGTTCCTATTGCTTTTAATTTATTTTTTTAATTCTTTCTTCTGTTTTGAAGTTCATAGTGCGTGTTTATTAAATTTTTACTTAGAGCATCTAAATGGAAATTTATAGTGAGTCATAGTTCAAGATGTCCATCCTTGAACAGATAGCTTCTAAATATGAAAATCCAGCGAGGACAGTTATAAATACATACTTCCTCCGTTTCAATTCATGTGATGTAGTTTGACTTGATACGGAGTTTAAGAAAGAAAGGAAGACTTTTGAAATTTGTGGTCTAAAATAAGTCATAGATGTTTGTGTTGTTGTAAATCACTTCATTAAGGGTAAAGTGGGTATTTTAAAGTTAAATTGTTACTAAATATAGAAATGTGTCATTCTTTTTGGAACTGACAAAAAAGATAAGTGTGTCATATAAATTGAGACAGAGAGAATAATATATTTTTGTCGATATTAGTAATATTATTGAACTTTTTATGTTTTATTTAAAATTTCATAATTATTAAGTTATTTTGTTCATGGGCTTGTCTATGTACACCAAAAAGTCCGATAATTGGAACAAAAGCTCAAAATAGATAAAGTCGAAAAATAATGTGGCATCCGAAATCTCAAAATCCTGGATCCGCCTCTGGTGACAGTTATTTCCATTAGTTCAAACACTCATTTTTACACATACAAAATATGAAAATAACATAAAAAATGGAAAAGATCATTTTTATCTACTCAAATTATAAGTGATCATAGAAAATTATTTTCTCAAAATGACGAAAGTGAAAAATAATTAAGGAGAGAAGAAAAAAAGAAACAAAAAAGGAAATGAAGTACCATTGGGAAAGGGAAAGAGCAACCACTATACAGTCAAAAGAGGAATATTAGTACCACAGATGCATAGTATCACTTTTGTTTTCATCTTATATACGTATTGCCCTTTTCCTAGAAGGCACCTCCAATTTCTATTCTTAATCAGATGTTTTGAATTTGAGCTTTAGATATGAGAAAAATCTTTTTAGGTGAGTGTTTTCCTTTATGCGGCACAAATCCAAATTAGTCAAGTTCTCAATATAAATACCAGATACCAAATTGAAAATCAAAGAAAAAAATTAAAATTTTATTGTTGAAGTGAACTCTTGTACATATTTGATTTTTTTTTACTTGGTGAGAGTGGGCAACTGATACATAGTACATTTTCGTTTTTATCTTATATCTTATGTATTGTTCTTTTCTTAGAATCTATCTCGTGACGAAAGCTCAACAACCATGCATGAGTAAAACGTCATGATAATAATATGTTGTTGAGGAAAAAAATTTGAAGATTTGTGAGTGGAAATTATTTTTTGTCACTAAAAGATAATCACATGAGGAAGTCATGAGAATTTAATATATATTTTAGTATATAGATAAAAAAAAAAATTACTTATCTATATACTTAGTGTAATTTTCCAGCAAAGAGATCTCAAATGACACCCATAAGACAAGAATAGCTCCGCCGTTGGTCGAATATGGATTCACCATCACACAAATTCACATGTACTACTTATGTATATAGAAGATATGTTTAATCAAAAGAATTTATGGCGAAAAACACATCTAAAGTATTTCGATTTTTAAGTTTTATACCTGAACTATCAACAATTATTTATCAACACACACCACAACTCTCAATTGTTCACTTTTCCTATCAGAATGATGGTGATATATTTCAGCTAAAAAAATGAACAGTTGATTGTTGAGGTATACTGTTTTGATACATAGTTTATGATAGTTCAAGTAGAAAAGCACACACTTGATATTTCCGATATATAACTTGAAAAGCCGAGATATTTTAGATGTATTTTTTACCCTTTCACTCTAATAAAAAGTAGTATAGTATCATTTTATTTCCCTTTGGACATGGGTGGGGGCTTCTCCATTACACAAATTTATCTTAGAAATAATAATAATGTAAAAACAACAATGATATTTCCGCTATAAATAGACACATCTACCAATATAACAAGATCATATTATACTCTCCCAATATATATAATGGCAATGAAAGTTGTTGTAGTGTTGTTATTCCTTGCCATGCTTTTGTTGACATATCATAATGCTATGGCTAGTTCCTCTAGAGATGCATGTTATGAAAATTGTCGTAATAAGTGCACAGATAGTGAATGCTTATATTACTGCAGCATCGGTTGCCGCAGGATCATCGCTAGTACTACTGATGAGGTTGAAACTCGAAATCGTATCTGTAATGTTGGATGTTCGCTTGGCCATTGTTACGAATTTCTCACTCAATATGGTAACTATAACACACACTTCTGGTTTATATTTTTCATGCAAGGGCGTCTCAATAAAATTGATGATCTGATTTTCTGATTCATTTTGCAGATAATGTCAAGTTTGGAACTTGCATGAAAAGCTGCAGTGGCAACTATTGTGCCACTGGTGGCAATATTGTTGCTCTTAACAAGAAGCATTAATTTGCTCTAAGAAGAAATTATGGACACAAAGTACCGTGTCTTCTATGACACTATGCTATGTACTAAGCTACTGAATACTTTTGTGGTTGTAATTTTCTAAATTATGTAACTGTTCTGTGTTGAATAAAAGTCTAGTGCTTCGTATTAAGTTCTTCCTAGTAGATCCTTTTATAGTTTTCCTTTTAGAAAATAAAAAATTCAATTAAAAAAAAAAAGAAATAGGAGACTGGAAATGAAAGTCATGTGATTTCCACCGAACATAAAGGAAAAAACTCTTATGTCTGCAGAGGTTTGTCCGGGACAGGAAGAACCTTTCCGGCAATACAGATTCCATTTCCGAAATGCTCGGAAGGAACCCATTTGGCCAAACTTTTAAGAAGTAGGTGTTCGATCAAACTTTTAAGAAAAAATAATTGCAAAATACCAAAGGTCTGAAAGTTGCAAGAATCCAGATTTTATGGACTATCCACTAGGGCCTTACCTAGCTGCAAATTGCCTGTGCCTTGGAACAGAAACTGTGAGGATATTGAAATACTTAAGCCCATTCCCATTTGTATATAGTACTTTCTACGTCCTAATTTATGTGAAGGTATTTGATTGGACATGAGACTAAAGAAATAAATGAAAACTTTTGAAACTTGTTGTTTAAGATAAATTATAGATACTTATGCCATTACAAATCATCTCATTAAGAATAAATTGATATTTTAAAATTAAATAATTGTTATTAAAAATAAAAAGATATCAGTCTTTTTAAAACTAACTAAACGAACAAGGCAAATCAACAACTCATAAACATCATCATTGTAAGTAGAACAGATCAACAAGGATCAAATATGATAAGGCCAAAGCTTTAATTATATACTCCTTTTGTCTCATTTTATGTGGCACCGTACCGTTTAACTTCTAGTTTGACTTGGCACGGTATTTAAGAAAAAAAATACTTTTTAAACTTGTGGTTTAAAACAATCCTTAGATATTTGTGTGGTTATAAATCATTTCATTAAGGATAAAAGAAAAATTTTAAAGCTAAATTGTTTCTAATTAAAGTAAGGTGACATTCTTTTCTTAATGAACTAAAAAGAAAAGAATATCATATAAAATGGCATGGAGGGAATATAAAGGATCATGAAGAGTGTGTTTGGTATGAGGAAAATATTTTTAGAAAATTGTTTTCTTATTTTCCCATGTTTGGTTGGGCAAATTTTTGAAAAATATTTTCAATAGAAAAACATGTTTTATAAGTAACATTCTATATGTTTATTGTATCCTCCCATCCACCAAATGCCCCAACCCCTACCGCTATCCCTTGACCATCCCACCCCCACCCTGAAGCCACACGGCTCATCCCCTCCCACCTCTATAGTTTTTTGCTAGATTACATATAAAATGCTTTCAGATAATTTTTTATTTTTTTTCCTTTTCATACTTTGGACAAGTGATGCATATATCACTTTTATGTTAGGTATGCACTGTCTCGTTCTTAGAACGTACTTCTTTTGTATCTCATGACTAATAACGTACGTGCATGAATAGGAAAATTAATTTTCAAATGTGGACGTTGTAGAGTCAGAATTTTTACGGGAATCAAAATATAAAGAAATGAACACACAAGGTATTTATACATAAAAATCTGACAAAAGAGGAATATAACAAAATATTAGTATTCAACATTGAAGTGTTGCGGCCATAAGGTGATTAAGAAGTGAATTTTCTATGGATATTTTGATTGAATCCATCGGACACTAGCTTGTCGAAAAACCCATCAAAATTCACGTTCTTTTATTAGTGAGTTATTCAATTGAGTTGCTTAAACTATCGTAATTTGATCAAGAATGTTATATATTTCAGAAGCTAAATTAATTAATTAGCGATGAACAAGTAAAAATTGCCTCAATATGCAAATGTTGAGATGCCAGGATATCAACCATAGCTTCAAGGAACAAATTTAATCAGCAGAATAGTTTTCCTCAACTTTTCAAAAATATTACAGTTATTACATAATACTTATTGTTTACATTATTTTGTTATAAATAAAACATGACTAGCGCTCATATTTAAAACATGTTTCACATATCTAGGACCACTAAAAATAAAACATCGGTACCCAATAAAGATTAGGGTGGAATGGATATATAGGATCCCACCATCCTTAATTAGAAATTTCGAATTAGAGTCCTTAATATGGAAAAAAAAAAAAATCTCGTAGGGAGAGTGTTTCCCCCTTAAATGGATCTTACTCCACACGAATCCAAAATTTTACTTGGTTTGTTCTGTTGTGTTTTGGTTTCCTTCACCCTTAAAAACCAGAAAAATTGAAGGAAATGGTAGTTCTAAGCCCACAGTTAAACTGTGTTTTCTTAAAGAATATAAACCCCTCACAATTGCCCAAGGTTTGGATTAATTCCTCCCATGATAGAATAGAACACTATTCAACAAAACTGGCAATGGAATTTGCTAAACTTCGTCGAACTCAACCAATGGAGTAAATCACACTTACTTTGATTTCTTTTGTAGAGAAGAAAGTATTTTTGGTGTTGTGAAAATAATAATTTCATATATCCTTCATCTGAGGAAAACATACATATTTATAGCCTAAGAGGTGGTGCTTCAGAAGAGAAGCAAAGGTTGAAGAAAAGACACACTGTTTCGAACCGACACCTAACCTGCGCTGCGACCTGCGCCCGCAGGTGGCCACATGCGGCCGCAGGTCAGTGTCTGGCACAAAACCAGTAGCAACTGGTTTGGCCTGCGCTGGTCACCTGCGTCCGCAGGTGCCACATGTGCGCGCAGGTCGCCAATTCAGTTTCAACCAGTGCCTCAAAGGGTCGCGTTCCTTCGAGGTGCGTTGTGACATGCGTCCGCATCAGTTCATGTTCGTCCGCATATGAAGAAATGATTTTCTATCGGTTTTTTGGATTAAACTATCAATAATTCTCAAGTTTCAAATAAACTTTGTCCAAAAAGATAGTCTCTCGATCGATCACTTGCCAAATCCAAATTTAAATCTGAAGCCGAAGTCGAGCTGAACTAGCGACGACAGCGACGGCGCGAGGCTTGTCTTGTTCTTGCCTCACTATCCACATTAAGGAGTGTATTCCAATATATACACAAGAAAGTCTTTTTCTCCCACCAATGTGGGAGAACTTCACTTCCTTAAAGTGAAGACTAACTCTTCACCTTTTCCTCCATGTTTTTACAAACCATTTTCCATTCACTTCTTATCAACCAAACCCAACAATCCCCCACATGAATGGGAAATGATTATTTTATATAAAAATTTGTGTGATCTACAAATAAGGATCAATCGCATCTGGGTAAGTAGGTTTCCCTTTGAACTTTTCATAGTGAACATACGTCGGGTATCCTTGGTCAATTGGTAGATTTGATATCTTTGAACCGTTGAGCTTTTACGTATACCTAGACAACATATGTCACACAATCAATCCTTAACCATTTTTAGTTCTCTTTATTTTGTTCGTTTCTGCCATGAACACATCCTGGTCTCATGATTGCGTAGAGAACTGGCCTTACTCTTATTCTCCTTGAAGTGGCTTCCACTTCACACTCATATAGATGATTCCTAAACGTTTTATACTATAGACAAACTATTTGGTCATACCTGCCAAAATTAGAAACCATTAAAAAGCTTTAAACCTTAAGCTTTATCCTTGTTTATTGAACATTGTCATATTATGAAAATGGATATACCTTTTCGTGACAATGCTGAACTGTCATTCGTAACTTTGTTTGATCTCCTTGAACCTAGACCTTGATATCTCCATTTAGCTAGGTAGAGTTACTATTACAATGACTTGTTCTAGGCAATAAACCCATTCTCTTCGATGATTTACCAACCGCCTCTCTAGTGGGGCCTTTTGTAAGTGGATCCGACACATTATCCTTTGACTTCACATAGTTAACTGTGATAATTCCACTAGAGAGTAATTGTCTAACGATATTATGTCTTCATCGTATGTGATGAGACTTTCCGTTATACATAACATTTCCAGCTCTTCCTATTACCGCTTGAATATCATAATGTATGCATATAGGAACCACAGGTTTTGGCCATAGAGGAATATCTTCTAAAAAGTTTTGTAGCCATTCTGCTTCTTCACCGGCCTTATCTAAGGCAATAAACTCAGATTCCATTGTAGAACGAGCAATACACATCTGTTTGAATGATTTTCAAGAGACTGCTCCTCCACCAAGAGTAAACACATATCCACTTATGGATTTCACTTTATTTGACCCGGTGATCCAATTTGCACCACTATATCTATCAATTACCACTGTATATTTATTGTAATGCAAAGAATAGTCTTGAGTATGTTTTAGATACCCTAAAACTCTCTTCATTGCCATCCAACGAGTTTGATCGGGACTACTTTTGTACCGACTTAATTTGCTAATAGCACATGCTATATCTGGTCGCGTACAATTCATGATATACATCAAACTTCCTAACACTCTTGCATAGTCCAATTGTGACTTGCTTTGACCTTGCTTCTTTGTGAGAGCAAGATTCACATCAATTGGAGTTTTGGCAACTTTAAAGTCCAAATAATGAGTTTGAGACGAAGCTAGAACTTGAGGAGTCCTAAGAATTTTAATTCCTAAGATCAAATCTGCAACTCCTACGTCTTTCATATCAAACTTGCTAGCAAGCATAAGCTTAGTAGCATTTATGTCGGAAATGTCCTTACTCATTATCAACATATCATCCACATACAAACAAACAATGACAATGTGATTTGGAGTGTTCTTGATGTAAACACATTTATCATATTCATTGATCTTAAATCCATTTGACAACATGGTTTGATCAAATTTTGCATGTCATTGCTTGAGCGCTTGTTTTAGTCCATAAAGCGACTTAACAAGTCGACACACCTTCTTTTCTTTTTCTAGACTTACAAACCCTTCAGGTTGTTCCATGCATATTTTTTCTTCTAATTCTCCATTTAAGAAGGTTGTCTTCACATCCATTTGATGAATTTGAAGACCATACAGGGTGGCTAACGCTATCAACATTCGAATAGAAGTGATTCTTGTTACCGGCGAGTAAGTGTCGAAATAATCAAGACCTTCTCATTGTCTGAAACCTTTGACAACTAGTCTTTCCTTATATTTATCAATAGTACCATCATCTTTCATTTTTTTTTTTGAAGATCCATTTAGAACCCAATGGTTTGTTTCCTGAAGGAAGATCAACCAATTCTCATGTATGATTATTCAATATGGATTCTATTTCACTATTGATTGTCTTTTTTCAATATTGTGCTTCTGAAGAAGACATTGCTTCTTTGAACGTTTGAGGCTCATTCTCGACTAAAAATGTCAAGAAATCAGGACCAAAGGAAGTTGAAGTCTTTTGACGTTTGCTACGTCTTGGACTTTCCTCATTAGGTGTACTTCCCTTTGACACTTCCCGATGTCGTTTAGATTTTTCACTAGATGACTCACATTCATTTTTATACGGATAAATATTTTCAAAAAATTCAGCATTATCTGATTCAATTACCGTATTCACATGAATATCGGGATTTTCTGATTTATGAACCAGAAAGCGATATGCTTTATTGGTTGCATAACCAATGAAAACACAATTAATTATTTTTGGTCCTATCTTAACCCTTTTGGGTTTAGGAACTTGCACTTTAGCCAAACACCCCCACACTTTGAAATATTTCAAGCTGGGTTTCCTTCCTTTTCATTGTTCATATGGAATGGACTTTGTTTTTCTATGGGGTATACGATTGAGTATCCGACTAGCTGTTATAAAAGCTTCCCCCCACAAGTTCTGTGGTAAACCAGAACTTATCAACAAAGCATTCATCATCTCCTTTAACGTTCTATTCTTTCTTTCTGCAAGCCCATTGGATTGTGGAGTGTATGGGGCAGTTGTTTGATGAATAATTCCATATTCCAAACATATTTCAACAAAAGTAGATTCATATTCACCACCCCTATCACTTCTAATCATTTTGATTTTCTTGTTAAGTTGTGTTTCAACTTCATTCTTGTATTGCTTGAAAGCATCAATTGTCTCATCTTTGCTATTAAGAAGATAAACATAGCAATATCGAGTGCTATCATCAATGAAAGTTATGAAGTATCTTTTCCCACCACGAGATGGTATAGATTTCATATCACAAATGTCTATATGGATTAAGTCTAAAGGATTTGAATTCCTTTCAATAGACTTATAAGGATGCTTTGCATACTTTGATTCCACACATACTTGACATTTTACATTGTTACTTTCAAACTTAGGTAATAATTCTAAGTTAATCATTTTCTGCATGGTTTTATAATTTACATGTCCTATACGTGCATGCAATAAATGATTTGACTCAAGCAAGTAAGAAGAAGCAGAAATCTTATTCATATCAATAGAGATTACATTTAGTTTGAAGAGGCCCTCGGTGAGGTAACCTTTTCCTACATACATGTCATTCTTACTGATTACAACCTTATCGGATACAAACACACACTTAGAACTATTTTTGACTAGAAGTGATGTTGAGACCAAATTCTTCTGTATTTCGGGAACATGAAGGACATTATTGAGGGTCACCACCTTGCCCGAAGTCATCTTCAAGCCAACCTTGCCCGTTCCTTCTATCTTTACAGTTAATGAATTAGTCATACAAATGGTCTCGCCTTTTTCAGAAGAAGTATAAGATGAAAACAGTTTCTTGTTGGAACACACATGGCGGGTAGCACCTGAGTCAAACCACCATTCATTTGAATTTCCCACCAAGTTGCATTCAGAGAGCATTGCACAAAGGTTGTCTACTTTTTCATTCAAGTTTGCTTGCTCTTTCTTTTTATCTTTCTTTGGAGCACGACAAACAGAAGCCATATGACCAACTTTGCAGTTGTAGCAATTTCCTTTGAACTTTTTCTTCTTGGGTGCTTCCTTCTCATCATCCGACTTCTTCTTTTTTTTCTTCTTTTGAGGAGTTTCAACATTGTTTGCTCCTGCGATTGAAGACTTTGCATTTGCTCTCTTTTCTGCATTTTTGTTGTCTTCTTCAATTCACAAACGAACAATCAAATTCTCTAAAGTTATTTCCTTTCGCTTTTGTTTCAAATAATTCTTAAAGTCCCTCCACAAAGGAGATAACTTTTCAATGAAAGCTGCTACTTGAAAAGCATCGTTGATGACCATTCCTTCAGCAAGTAAATCATGTATGATCATTTGCAATTCTTGGACTTAATTCATGACGGATTTGTTGTCAACCATCTTGAATTCAAGAAATTTGACTGCTACAAACTTCTTCAGTCCGACATCTTATGTCTTATACTTTTTTTCTAAAGCGTCCCAAAGTTCCTTTGAAGTTTTGCAAACGCAATAAACACTGTATATACTATCTCCCAATCCATTTAGGATATCATTCTTGCACAGAAAATCAGAGTGATTCATGCCTCGGTCACCATAAATCGTTCTTTCTCAGGAGTCTCATCCTGTAGAGTTGGAATGTTCTCCGCAATAAATTTCTGCAAGCTTAAAGTGGTCAGATAGAACAGCATCTTCTGTTGCCACCTTTTGAAATCACTTCCGGAAAATTTTTTGGGCTTTTCCGCTGCAGACATAGCGGGAGTAACACGCCTTGACGAACTAGCATTCGTTGCCACTGATACAGAAGCCATCATACCATTAGTTGATTCTTCCATTTCTGTTTGATCACACACAAACAAAATTCAATAACTGGTTAACAATCAATGTGGTTTTATTCTGTCGATGAAGTTTTTATGTTCTTCGAATCGATAGAAATAACTTTATTAACTCGATGAAGTTTTTATGTTCTTCAAATCGAGTTAAAAAATGGAGTAGAAAGTCTTTAACTTTAATCTCCAACCACAAATAGAAATAGAGATGAAGCAGGAAAAAAAATGTAAACAAAATACAATTATATTCTTTTAAGCTTGTTGTGTTTTGGTTTCCTTCACCCTTAATTATAAAAACCAAAAAAATTGAAGAAAATGATAGTTCTAAGCCCACAGTTAAACTGTGTTTCCTTAAAGAATATAATCCCCTCACAATTGCCAAGGTTTGGATTAATTCCTCCCATGATAGAATAGAACACTATTCAGCAAAACCGACAATGGAATTCGTTGAACGTCGTCGAACTCAACCAATGGAGTAAATCACACTTACTTTGATTTCTTTTGTAGAGAAGAAAGTATTTTTGGTGTTGTAAAAATAATAATTTTGTATATCCTTCATCTGAGGAAAACATACATATTTATAGCCTAAGAGGTGGTGCTTCAGAAGAAAAGCAATGGTTGAAGAAAAGACACATTGTTTCGAACCGACATCTGACCTCCGCCCGCAGGTGGCCACATGCGGCCGCAGGTCAGTGTCTGGCACAAAACCAGCAGCAACTGGTTTGGCCTGTGCTGGTCACCTGCGTCCGCAGGTCGCCAATTCAGTTTCAACCAGTGCCTCGAAGGGTCGCGTCCCTTCGAGGTTCGTTGTGACATGCGTCCGCATCAGTTCATGTGCGTCCACATATGGAGAAATGATTTTCTATCGGATTTTTGGATTAAACTATCAATAATTCTCAAGTTTCAAATAAACTTTGTCCAAAAAGATAGTCTTTCGATCATTTGCCGAAATCGAAGCCGAGCGGGCGAGGCTTGTCTTGTTCTTGCCTCACAATCCACATGAAGGAGTGTATTCTAATATATACACAAGAAAGTCTCTTTCTCCCACCAATGTGGGAGAACTTCACTTCCTTAAAGCGAAGACTTACTCTTCACCTTTTCCTCCATGTTCTTACAAACTATTTTCCATTCACTTCTTATCAACCAAACCCAACATGTTCTTACTTGTTGAGAGTGGACACTAATACATAGTACATTTTTGTTTTCATCGAATGTATTGTTCCTTTCTTAGAAAATATTCTTTGTATTCTATTCATGATCTCAGATATTTCGTGACTAAGGGTGAACGGTCAGCGGCGGAGTCAGGAATTTTACCAAATGATACAATATAAAAAAAGTATACATACATAGAAAATAAAGGGAGCCAACACATAGTATATATACATTAAACTAAAAATTTGACCTAGTTAAACAGTGTAATTTTTCGACGAAGAGATGTCATTTGACACCCCTTAAGATAAGGTGGCTCCGCCACGGGGATCAACGTACTTGGAAATTAAATTCAATAACCATGCATGATTAGAACGTTATGGTAATTATGATATGTTATTGAACTTGAAAAAATATATTTGCAAAATTGAAATAATATTTATTGTCAAATATAGTGGTTGAGCCAGGAATTTTATTAACGAGAGTCCAAACTATAAAGAAGTAAATACACGGAAAAGTCATGCGAATTTAATTATACTACATATACATAAAAAAGATATTTTACCTATTAATATACGTCGTATAATGTTTTAGCTAAGGGGTCTCAAATGACACCCCTAGGATAAGGATAGCTCCGCCACTAGCTAACAGGGATTTTTCATCACACAAATTCACACAACTTAAATCTAGATATGTATATAAAAAAATTGTTTTATCTATCTATATAGTGAAAATTTTCAACCAAAAGAGTCTCCATTAACACCTTTGGACGAGGGTGGTTCTGCCCCTGGTCGGACGGAGACTCTCCATTATATTTTTAATTTTATATTATTTTTACATATAAAAGATCTAAAAATAACACACAAAAGTTTTGAAATAATCATTTTCATTTATTCAAATTGTAAGTGATCATAGAAGATTATTTTTTCGAGATGGCGAAAGTGAAAAATAATTGAGGAGAGAAGAAAACAGAAACGAAAAGGGAAATGAAGTACCATATGGAAAGGGAAAGAGCAAACACAATACAGTCAAAAGAGGAATCATAGGAGTACCCCTGATGCATAGTATCACTTTTGTTTTTATATTATGTATTGACCCTTTCTTGGAATGCACGTTTAATTTTCATTTGTACAATTTTAAAAATATTTAATACATAAAAATACTTACCATGATGTAATTTATAGATATTTTTTAAACTTTTTCGTTGTTTTTATCTTTTAACATATATTATTTCAAGTTTAAACTTAGAATTTTGAATGTTTCAATAAGTTTTATAGCACATAGATGTTAGTAACTCAAATAAAGCTCAATCAATACTTATGCTAAAAAAAATATTTAATTAAATACTAGGAATGTCAACAATGTTGGATATCTATTCTTTAGTTTTGTATAAATACATAACCTAAATTTTTTTTTTAATTTAATATTTAGTGTGTTTTTTTAAAGAACACCTAAAATGTGTATCTTACTAGGACTAAAGAAATATTTGAAGCACAAGTTAATTATATGTTTGTATGAAAACTTCACCGAAAAAAAATCGAAAAATCGAGAAAACCGAAAAAACCCAAAGTTGAAAAACCCGAATTTTTATTGGTTTGGTTTGGTTTGGTTTATAGATTTAAAAACCCGATGCAAATGGTTTGGTTTGGTATTTAAAAATATCAAACCAACTCGGTCATGTACACCCCTACCTACACCTCTCTTTAACATTTATATATTTTCAGAGTTCAGAGTATAATTCTAATCTCTCAACCTCACGCCTCTCTTTCTCACATAGTACTTTTGATTTTTGAACCATTGTGGTTGAATTTTAGTTCCACTTTAAACTTTGTAATGCAATGTTACTTTAGGTTATTTAAGGCCCAATTTAAAATTTTATTTTTTTTAATTATATTTGCTCTAAAATTGAAATGAAAATAGTTGTTTGTTGAAATTTTAAAATCGAACAAATTGATTCGTAAAATCGAATCGAAATAATAAAAAATGAACCTAATTGGACCTAGAATAAATCGAGTTAGGATAAGGATTCTAACAAATCAAAATTTGAAATTTTAGTTCGATAATGGCTAATTAAAATCGATCCGAATCGATTCGCAGACCTATGTTTGTTGTTGTTGTGTTGATAAAATTTGAGACAACTTGGTTATTTGTTTCCTTTTTGTATAGATTATTCTACAAATATATGTTGTATTCAGAAATCAGGTCAAGCCCCTATCTGGTTGTGCTGGCATTACATGATCTAATACAACACCCTCAAGAACTTCCTGTTTCTTTTTTTTGTTTTTTTTTTTTCAAAAAAAATTGGAAAAAACATCATTAATCATCTTAGTAATAGAATATCTCGATATCCCTAAACTTAATACATTTTATTGAGGACACCCAAATTTTGTGTAGTCGTGGATATTGAGAAAACTAAAGGGGTCTACTTGGAAGTAATTAACTTCTCTTCGTGCTTTAGTGGGAAGCACTAGAGTTTTATTCATACAACACAATTACATAACTTAGAAAATTACAACCACAAAAGTATTTAGTAGCTTAGTACATAGCATAATGTCATAGACATATGCTTTGTGGCCATAATTTATTAGAACTTGTTCTTAAGCTTTCTCTAGAGCATTAGTTCTCACTGCAGCTTGTCATGCAGCTTGCATCAATGGCGGAGCAGCTGTTCTTCAGGTTCATTGGTGTTGTGAATGTGGAGCTTCATCGGATCAGTGGCCTTGTGAGATTGATCCTTTGTGATGGTTTTGTCGGAGCTCGTCGGAGATGGAAGGTTGTGGGTTGCTAGTTAATGGGAACTGATGGAGTGGGATTTCTCCGGTGGGTGAGTGAGCTGGAAGAAGAAAAGGGAGGTTAATTGTTTGGTCCGAAGAAAAAGAAGATGCGAAGAAGAAGATGTGAAGAAAAAGAGAAATTGCTATTTTTTTGATAAACCAAATAGTGGTTACTTTTTTGGTAAATTAAATGACCGAGTGGTTACCTGGTGTAATTATCCCAAATTAAAAATTCATTTATCACTTTCAATTAAGTGGTCCATTCTATGGAAAATAAGTTAAACATGTTAATATTATTGAACAAGAACCCATAAAGATTTATATCCATTTCACTCGTGATGCCCTATTTTAAATTTAACATATCCACATTTTTCTAGATTTCACCAATGACACCTCATTTCTCTTTCATTCATTTACAACCATGGTTCTTGACATTATATTACCCTTGTGCCATAGTTCATTATTTCAGTGCAATTTCAAAAATTAGTGTACCAAATTTTTTACGTTCCCGCTATTTTAATTTTACCAAATTTTTCTTGGGTACGTTTGTGTAGTACGCATGAAGAAAAATGTGAGTGACTTTTCGAATACATATTCGAGAAATTTACATGAAACCCACTTTAAAGATGTAAGGGAAAAAACTCAAATATGTCATCGAACTTTCAGAAATGGCTTAGTTATACCATATGTTAATATTGGGCTTATTTATGTCCTAGCCATGACACATTTGGTTTATTTGTTCCACTAGCTACTGACGAAGTCTATTACTACCAGATTTTGCCACGTGGTCCCTTCATTACCAGCCCCACCCCTTTTTATGTGTGACATGCGTGAGCCATTTCATTAAGTTCAGTGACATATTTGAGTCTTCCTTAAAGGTGTCAACTGGGCCGGGCCGGGCCAACCCGGACCCGGTCCAATTTTGTTCCCGGTCTTGGGCCGGTTCCGGGCCGGGCCCAATTCTTACCGGGCCGGGCCGGGCCAGGGTGAACAGTAAAATTCCCCCAAACGGCCCGGCACCGGCCCATTTAATTTTTTTGACCTGTTAATGGGCCGGTTTATCGGGTCCCGACTAAAAAAAATTATATTTTGAACCTTGATTGTTTTTTAATATACATTCAATATATATACTATTTAAAATACGACTTTAAAGAATAAACATACACATATATACATTCAATATATACTACATTAACGAATACACATACATATATACATTCAATATATACTACTTTAAAGAATAATCATACACATATATACATTCCATATATACATTCAATATATACTACTTTAAAGAATATACATACATATATACATTCAATATATACTACTTTAAAGAATAAACATACATCTATACATTCAATATATACTACTTTAAAGAATATACATACATATATACATTCAATATATACTACTTTAAAGAATATACATACATATATACATTCAATATATACTACTTTAAAGAATAAACATACACATATATACATTCAATATATACATTCAATAGATACATTCAATATATACTACTTTAAAGAATAAACATACACATATATACATTCAATATATACTACTTTAAAGAATAAACATACACATATATACATTCCATATATACATTCAATATATACTACTTTAAAGAATATACATACACATATACATTCAATATATACTACTTTAAAGAATATACATACATATATACATTCAATATATACTACTTTAAAGAATAAACATACACATATATACATTCAATATATACTACTTTAAAGAATAAACATACACATATATACATTCCATATATACATTCAATATATACTACTTTAAAGAATATACATACATATATACATTCAATATATACTACTTTAAAGAATATACATACATATATACATTCAATATATACTACTTTAAAGAATAAACATACATCTATACATTCAATATATACTACTTTAAAGAATATACATACATATATACATTCAATATATACTACTTTAAAGAATATACATACATATATACATTCAATATATACTACTTTAAAGAATAAACATACACATATATACATTCAATATATACATTCAATAGATACATTCCATATATACTACTTTAAAGAATACACATACACATATATACATTCAATATATACTACTTTAAAGAATAAACATACACATATATACATTCAATATATACATTCAATAGATACATTCCATATATACTACTTTAAAGAATACACATACACATATATACATTCAATATGTACTACTTTAAAGAATACACATACATATATACATTCAATATATACTATTTTAAAGAATAAATATACACATATATACATTCAATATATACTACTTTAAAGAATAAACATACACATATATACATTCCATATATACATTCAATATATACTACTTTAAAGAATATACATACACATATACATTCAATATATACTATTTTAAAGAATAAACATACACATATATACATTCCATATATACATTCAATATATACTACTTTAAAGAATATACATACACATATACATTCAATATATACTATTTTAAAGAATAAACATACACATATATACATTCAATATATACATTCCATAGATACTACTTTAAAGAATACACATACACATATATACATTCAATATATACTACTTTAAAGAATAAACATCCATATATACATTCCATATATACATTCAATATATACATTCAATATATACTACTTTAAAGAACATACATATGTATGTACATTCAATATATACTACTTTAAAGAATATACATACATATATAAATTCAATATATACTACTTTAAAGAATACACATACATATATATATTCAATATATACTACTTTAAAGAATAAACATACATATATACATTCCATATATACTATTTTAAAAAATATACACATGTATTGACATTCAATATATACTATTTTAAAGAACATACATACATATATAGTTATATACAATATTCAACAACATATACTTTTATACTATTATATTAAAAGTATTGAATTCATACAAGATATTCAATTTAAAATATATAGAACACTTTATGAGATAATTTTAGCAAATTTGAGAGAGAATAAGAGAATGAGAATTGAGATTGTAGGAAATATTTTTTGAAATGACATGTATTTATAGGAAAAAAAAAATTTTTTTTTTTTTTTTTTTTTTAAATTTAAGCCTAAAAAGGCTGTTTTGGCCGTTGGGCCTCAATGGACCAAAACAGCCTTTGCAGGCTGGGGCCCAACGGCCCAGTTTTTTTTTTTTTAAAAAAAAAAAAAAAAAAAAAAAAAATTCTTACCGGGCCGGTGCACCGGTGGACCCGGTCCGGTTTCCTAACTGGGCCGGTCCACCGGTTTCAATTCCGTGTCCGGACCAGCCCACTAAAAAACCGCCAGGCCCATTACCCATACCGGGTCCGGTCCGGTCGATAAATGGGCCGGTCTAAATGGGCTGGTTCCGGGTTGAACCGGCCCAGTTGACACCCTTAGTCTTCCTCCATCTTTTCTAGTTTGGCACCTTAGTACACATAATAATGCCGCACATATTGGGTCACGTTGTTGGGCCATAGCATTATGCTCTGTCAACACAAGCATTGCAAGGAACAACACCATAACAACTTTCACTGCCATTGAGAGATCACGAATAATTAATTCTATTATATGATCTTCTTATATTAGTTGATGTGAAAATAAAGTCCTCAAAGTGCATTATTTATAGAGGAAACATTGTAAAATCAAAGATTTTTAGATTGTATGTAGATCTAGATTAGATCAAGATAAGTTGTGTGAATTTGTTGATGGAGAATTTCTGTTCGATCAGTGGCAAAGCCATCCTTGTCCATTCAAAAAATAAAAAAAAGTTGGACCTTCCGAAAAACATCATTAATCATCTTGGTAATAGAATACCTCGATGCCCCTAAACTTAATACGTTTTATTCAACACACCCATATTTTTGCGTAGCCATTAATATTGAGTAAACAAAAGGGATATATAAGGAAGTAACTCCTTTTCGTGCTTTCGTAGGAAGCACTAGAGTTTTATTTATACAACACAATTACATAACTTAGAAAATTACAACCACAAAAGTATTTAGTAGCTTAGTACATAGCATAGTGTCATAGACACATACTTTGTGGACCATAATTTTACTTATTTATTAGAACTTGTTCTTAAGCTTCCTCTAGAACATTGCCAATGCAATAGTTCTCACTGCAGCTTGTCATGCAACTTCCAAACTTCTCATTATCTGTAAAATTAACCGGAAAAATTAGTAAACAATTTGTATAAGTAGACAGATACTTATATATGTTGTCCAAATGTCTATAAATAGAGAGATACTTATATATATTTTCCAAAAGTCTATAAATCCTTCACGAGGTAGTGGTAAGATCTGCATACGCTCTATCCTTCCCAACCTCACTTGTAGGATATCACTGAGTATGTTGTTGTAAATGTCTATACATAATTATTTGAAGTAAACATTCTTTTAGTTTCTTTCTGAACAATCTGTATAGGTAGAGATTAATTAAACTCCATATAGCAATACAGCAACATTGCACCCTTAAGCGTGTGTTCATGTGGAGCGTGTTTATTTTACTAATGTTTCATAAAACTAATTTTGTAATGAAAACCAACTCAACTATGCCTATACATGTTTAAGGTGTCTTATATTAATGTTTGTCTTTAAGCCACCAATTTTATTGAGTCACCCCTGTCTATTGCAAAAAAACACTAGTAACAAGGCGAGAGAGGGAGTTTTAGTTACCATATTGGACGAGAAATTTGGAGCAATGGCCAAGAGAACATCCAACATTACAAACATGGTTTCGAGTTGCAACTTCAGTATCAATTGATTCATCTGTGTTTCCAATTATAGCGCAACCGGCAAGGCACCTAGTTAGGCACACAGGCCTTTTTTGGCACCTTAGTATACATAATGCCACACATACTGCGTCGCGTTTTTCGGCCATAGCATTGTGCTCTGTGAACACAAGCATTGCAAGGAACAACACCATGACAACTTTGAATGCCATTGAGAGAGAGAGAGAGAGGAATAGTGAGTTATTTTGGTTGATGTGAAAATAAGGTCCTCATAGTGCACTATTTATAGAGGAAACATATAGTGTAAAATCAAAGATTTTTAGATTGTATTTTAAATCTAGATAAGTTGTCCGAATTTGTGTGATGGAGAATTTCTGTTCGACCAGTGGCAGAGCCATCCCTGTCCAAGGGGTACGTGTCATTTGAGAGCCCTTTGCTAGAAAACTAAACTGTATAAATAGATAAAACAATTACCTATATGTATATATCTTACTGTATACTGAATCTCCTTGACTTCATCGTGTGCTTACTTCTTTATATTTTGACTCCCCCGTTGAAAATTTTGGCTCAGCTATAACAAATAGGAAAGGTGAAAGGAACGATACATAAAATAAAAACAAAATTGATATGAATCAGTGGTCCATTCTCAGCAAGTAAAAAACAAATTAAACATGTGAAAGAGTTCATAAGTGGTCCTCCCTCAACAAGTAAAAAAACATATGAAGCATATAGAAGAGTTCACCTCAACAACAACATTTTCAAATTTCTTTTACTTTGTAGGCGTTAATTTGGACATGCGATTTTATGTCTGTGATATGAAATCAGCGTTTGATCATGCGATTTCATGTCATGATTTCATATCATGACATGAAATCCCAAATTCTCCAAAAAAAAAATTTGGGAACTTCAAATCAAGATTTGAGATTTTTCAAATACAATAGTTAATCCACAAGTTTATATTTTGTAAAAAAACACCCCACCATTTATTTATATGTAAATAAATTTTGTAGTTCATATTATCACTCTTAATACCATTAATATCTTATATAATTATTACTCTCACCAACATAAAATTTATTTTTACTTCAAATCAACTCCTACTTTACCATTAAAAAATTCATTCAATAAAAAATATAATTTTTCCAAATTCATTCATTAAAAAATATAATTTTCCATCATCTTCTCGGTATTATCTGATCGAGAAATGCAAACTCAAGGTGAGGAGATTGCCCGTACTATGTGGGAGGATTATATTAATTAAAGAGTAGTACACTACAATTCATGTTCAATTTTACTTTTTTATTGTACTAAAGTTTAATTAATAAATGTTGTATTTTTTTTATAATAGCTTTGTGATATTGCATTATACTTTGTTATAAACTTTTGCTTATTCAGAAATTGTGTAAAGAATTGAGGCAATTTTGATAGTTTTCACAACTTATGAAGTTTTTATATTCATGAGAAAACATAAAAAGTCCAAATTGCATTTCCAAACAAAACTTCAACTTCATCTCATAATTTCAAATCATGATTTCGTATCATGATTTCAAATCATGACTTCATTTTGCATGGCCAAACGGGGCCTTAGTTTCATTTTTAGTGGTCCCACAGATTATGCGAAACATGTGTTAAATATGTGAGTATTTAACAAAAATATCCCTTAATAAAGATTCAAGAAAGGATCTACTAGTCAAAATGGATTAGCTCAGCCAACCAATCTAAGCTTTGCGAGCCAGGAAATTTGATGGGCTAGGGCGGGCAGGTCAACCCTTTATCTCAAAGGGCCTTAAAATGATCAGCCCAACCCAGTCCTAAAAGGACCACGAGTTGGGACGGGCTAACCTTCATTTTTTTCAATTCTCTTAAAAGATAATTTCTTTTCAATCTAAATCCACTTATAGATATGTCAAATTGTTAACATTTTTAATATATGATCATATAAAATATATAATTCTACAATAACTTATTGCATATTCAAGACCAATACATCATCAACCATATCTGAATCCTTTGATAAAGTTGTCTTATTAACATCTGTATTTTCATCTATATTCATGTACAAATATTTTAATTAGCTAAACATTATCAAATAACTACATAGAAGAAATTAGTAATATTTATATTCACTTAAAACTATTACCACCTTTAAAAAATTAAAATATTACCACCTTGAAGGGTCGCGGGTTGAGTTGGATGGCTCTAGGATCTACAAATAACAAAAACACTTGGGCGAGTATATAAGCCAGATCAAGGACTTAACACTTATGGGCTATGAAGTGTCATCACAAAGGAGCTTATGCTACACGAATTTGAATTAGTTGAGCCAATCAATTCGTTGATTATAAAACTAAAAAAAAAAAAACAGAAGAAAAGAAGATGCTAGCCTAATCTAGTAGTGATTCTTTAGCAAGCTAGATCTATAACTTGGTAAACCATAAATTTACCAACTCCAGACTAGTCAAAATCGGCTAAAATATTTTCTTAATATCCATTTTGCTCTAATATTTTTTCAGCTTCAACTACGAATAATATTTTCTTTTTAATTTTAACCAAATATTATTTAACACCTTAATTAGTGTATGGTACATAATTCCCAGTATATATCTTCAATATATGGCAAATAAAATTTAAAAAAATAATTTAGTGGTCCACTTTCAATAACCCTATATGATCAAACGAAAAAGGAACCTAATTTACCCTTCAAGTATGGGAAATGGTACAAATATACTCTCCTTCCATTTTTGGGTTTTAAAGTGCCCTTCTCATTCACCTTTGGGCTCTAAAAGGCCTTTCACATCCACCTTTGGGCACCTTTTTTACCCTTTTCCTTAACAAACCATTTAAGAAAAATAATTAAAAAATTTATTTAACATGTGACACCTTCTTACTGGTTAAAGTTTTTATTAAATCAAAAAATCAATCAATCAACAAACTCAACCCTTTTGGTAGGTTCCGACACCGAAAGGTCGTCCACTTTTATCTCACTAGGCTTCCCGACCTTGAAAATGGTCGGGTAGCTTTCATGGTTTGTTGTCTCCTCCCTCCTCTACTGGTCACAATCACTGAGAAGATACAACATGTTATGAGAGAAAAGAAGAATCCTTGTGCTATATATTTGGTTAAATTTTTAACCAAATATTATCTAACACCTTAATTTGTGTATGCTAACAAAATTCCTAATATATATCTCCAATACGTGGTAAATCAGATTAAACAATAGAAGTTTAGTGGTCCATTCTCTACAAGTGAAAACAAATAAACCCTATATATAAATCAACAAATAATACAATATAATTCAACCATACAAATTCAAATTTCATTTATAACTTTCAATTATAGTTTATCATAGAATAACATTTTTTAATAAATTTTAACTAAATATTATCTAACGTCTTAATTCGTGTTTGGTACATAATTTTTATATAATATCGCCAATATGTGGTAAATGAGATTTTTCTTTCAAAAAAAAAAAAAGACAAACAAAAGTTCAGTGGTCCACTCTCAACAATTGAAAACAAACCCTATATGAACAAATAATCCAATATAATTCAATCATAAAAATTCAGATTTCATTTATCACTTTCAATTTTAGTGATCCAAAAAATAACATTTTTTTTAATTTTAACCAAATATTATGTAACGCTTTAATTTGTGTATGGTACATAATTCCCAGTATATGGTACATAAGATCTGAAAAGAAAAATTTTGTGGTCCACTCTCAACAAGTGAAAACAAATCTTATATTCACAAATAATTCAATATAATTCAATCATATAAATTAAAAATTCATTAATCACTTTCAATTTTAGTGGTCCATTCTATGGAAAATAAGTTAAACTTGTTAATATTATTATTGAACAAGAATCCATAAAGAATTATATCCATTTCACTCGTGATACCATATATTTCAAATTTAACATAGCCACATTTTTCTAGATTTCACCAATGACACCTCATTTCTCTTTCATTCATTTGCAACCATGGTTCTGGATATTATAAGGCGTATCCAGGATTTCGAGAGGATGGTACACTATTATGAAAATACTTCGAATGTAGGTTCACACATCTATATTTAAATATTTTTGGAAAAATATAACACTAATATATATAATCTAAAGAGGTGAGCATGGGTTCACGTGAACCCGATGACCCCACCTACATACGCCCCTGATTATAATATCCTTGTGCCATATATAGTTCATGTTATTTTCTGGAGTTTTTCCTGAAGAACCTTGTCAAACTATTAGCACACAGATTTTTGTTCTAAGTCCACAGTTAGACTGTGTGTCCTTAAAGAATCTAATCCCCTCACTATTGCCCAAGGTATGGATTAATTCTTCCCAGGATAAAATAG
Source organism: Capsicum rhomboideum (assembly GCA_031232105.1). Classification (NCBI taxonomy): domain Eukaryota; kingdom Viridiplantae; phylum Streptophyta; class Magnoliopsida; order Solanales; family Solanaceae; genus Capsicum; species Capsicum rhomboideum. The sequence goes on along the minus strand of CP124710.1, from coordinate 3,607,013 downwards.
AACTCTATTCTACAATATCGGCAATGAAAAATTATAGAACTTCGTCGAACTCAAGAACGGAGTATAATCACACACTGACTGTTTTTATGTTGTAGAAGAAGAGAGTTTTTAGTTGGCCAGAACTTCGTTTTCACTCCTCAAAAATTACTGAATACCTGATGAAGGAAAACACATATATTTATAGCCAAATACGCACTGTTTTGAAAGGATGTACTGCTTCAAAAAGTTGCACTATTTCAAAGTACTGTTTCTGAAACATAGCATTGGTTCTGGAAATGATGCATCGTTTCTGGAATGGTTGCATTATTTTGGAACGATGCACTGTTTCTCGAACAGTCACAAACGTTGCAAAATATTTCGTCGGAACATTGCATTTGGAGGAAAATTTCAGACGAATTTTTCTGGATTAAAATATCACTTAAACACTTAAGTTAAAAAAAATTATCCAAAAAGATAATCTCTCGATCGTTTACCAAATCCAAATCCGAAGCCGAGCCGAGCGAGCGACGACGACGGCGCGAGGCTTGGTTTCTTCTTGGCTCACTATCCATACAAATGAGTACTTCTTAATATAAAGGACAAAAGGTTTCTTTCTCCCACCAATGAGGGAGAAACTATTTTTCCTTCTATAAAGTGACTATTCACCTCCCTTTGTTCCCACTTTGTTCCATCATTTTCCATTCATCTTTCACCAAAACCCAACAATCCCCCACATGAATAGGGAATGTCTATTTCATTTTAGAAAAACATGTGTGTTCCACAAATAAGGATCAATTGCATCTGGATAAGTAGGTTTCCTTTTGAACTTTCCATAGTGAACATACATCGGGTATTCTCGATCAATCGGTAGATTTGATATCTTTGAACCGTCGAGCTTTTATGCATACCTAGACAACGTATGTCACATAACTAACCCTTAACCATTCTTGATTCTCATTGTTTTGTTCGTTTCATCCATGAACACGTCCTGGTTTCATGAGTGCGTAGAGAATTGACCTTACTTTATATTCTCCTTGAAGCGGCTTACACTTCACACTCACATAGGTGATTCCCAAACGTTAAGTCCAATAGACAAAACTATTTGGTCATACCAGCCAAACTTAGGTAATCATTAAAGGCTTCACATCTTAAGCTCTATCCTTGTTTTCTGAACATTGTCTACATCATGAGAATAGGTTGATTTTAGTTGACAATGTTGAACCGTCAGTCACAACTTTGTTTGATCTCTTTGAACCTAGCTCTTGGGATCTCCAGTCTGCTAGGTAGAGTTACCGCCGTGATGACTTGTCCTAGGCCTTAAACCCATTCCCTTCGATGATTTATCAACCGTCTCTCTAGTTAGGTCTTTTGTTAGCAGATCCGACACAATATCTTTTGACTTAACATAGTCAATTATGATAATTCCACTAGAGAGTAATTGTCTAATGGTGTTGTGTCTTCATCGCATATGACGAGAATTTCCATTATACATAACATTTCCAGCTCGTCCTAGTGCCGATTGACTGTCACAATGTATACATATAGGAGCAACTGGATTTGGCCATAAAGGAATATCTTCTAGAAAATTTCGTAGCCATTCTGCTTCTTCACCGGCCTTATACAGAGCTATAAACTCGGATTCCATTGTAGGGCGAGCTATACATGTCTGTTTGGAAGATTTCCAAGACACTGCTCCTCCACCAATAGTGAACACATATCCACTTGTGGATTTTATTTCAGATGATCCGATGATCCAATTTGCATCACTATATCCTTCAACCACCGCAGGATATTTATTGTAGTGCAATGCATATTCTTGAGTGTATTTTAAATAACCCAACACTCACTTCATCGCCATCCAATGAGTTTGATCGGGATTACTCGTGTACCAAATCAGTTTACTTATGGCGCAAGCTATATCAGGTCTGGTACAATTCATTATGTACACCAAACTTCCTAACACTCGAGCATAGTCCACTTGGGACTTTCTTTGACCTTTGTTCTTTGTAAGAGCAAGATTTACATCAATTGGAGTCTTTGCGACTTTGAAGTCCAGATACTTGAATTTTTCCAATACCATGTTGATGTAGTGAGTCTGAGACAAAGCTAGACCTTGAGGAATTCTGTGAATTTTTATTCCTAAAATCAGATCTGCAACTCCTAAGTCTTTCATGTCAAATTTGCTAGCAAGCATACGCTTAGTAGCATTTATGTCGGAAATGTCTTTACTCATTATCAACATATCATCAACTTACAAGCAAACAATGACAACGTGATTTGGAGTGTTCTTGATGTAAACACATTTATCACACTCATTGATTTTAAATCCATTTGCCAACATTGTTTGGTCAAATTTCGCATGCCATTGTTTGGGCGCTTGTTTTAGTTCATAAAGCCACTTAACAACTCGACATACCTTCTTTTCTTTTTCTAGAACTACAAACCCTTCGGGTTGATCCATGTAGATCTCTTCCTCCAATTCTCCATTTAAGAAGGCTGTCTTCACATCCATTTGATGAATTTGAAGACCGTACACGGAGGCTAACGCTATTAATACTCAAATTGACATAATTCTTGTTACCGGTGAGTACATGTCGAAATAATCAAGACCTTCTCGTTGTCTGAACCCCTTGACAACTAGTCTTGCCTTATATTTATCAATAGTGCCATCATCTTTCATTTTTCTTTTGAAGATCCATTTAGAACCCAATGGTTTGTTTCCTGGAGGAAGATCAACTAATTCCCACGTATGATTATTCAATATGGATTCTATTTCACTATTGATTTCCTCTTTCCAATATTGTGCTTTCGAAGAAGACATAACTTTCTTAAAGGTTTGAGGCTCATTCTCTACTAAGAATGTCAAGAAATCGGGACCAAAGGAAGTTGATGCCTTTTGACGTTTGTTGCATTTTACACTTTCCTCATTAGGCATACTCTCCTTTGCTTCTTCCCGAGGTCGTTTAGATTTTTCACTAGACGACTCACATTCATTCTTATACGGATAAATATTTTCAAAAAATTCAGCATTGTCTGATTCGATTACCGTATTTACATGAATGTCAGGATTGTCTGATTTGTGAACCAGAAATCGATACGCCTTGCTATTGGTTGCATATCCAATGAATACATAGTAAATTGTTTTCGGTCCTATTTTAACCCTCTTTGGTTTAGGAACTTGGACTTTTGTCAAACACCCCCACACTTTGAAGTATTTCAAGGTGGGTTTCCTTTCTTTCCATTTCTCATATGGAATGGACTTTGTTTTGCTATGGGGTATTCGATTGAGTATTCGATTAGCCGTTAAAATAGCTTCCCCCCACAAGTTCTGCGGTAAACCAAAACTTATCAACAAGGCATTCATTATCTCCTTTAATGTTCTATTCTTTCTTTCCGCAATTCTATTGGATTGTGGAGTGTATGGGGCAGTTGTTTGATGAATAATTCCATATTCCAAACATATTTCTTCAAAAGGAGATTCATATTCGCCGCCCTTATCACTTCTGATCATTTTGATTTTCTTATCAAGTTGTGTCTCAATTTCATTCTTGTATTGCTTGAATGCATTAATTGCCTCATCTTTGCTGTTAAGCAGATAAACATAGCAATATCGAGTGTTATCATCAATGAAAGTTATAAAGTGTCTTTTACCACCACGTGATGGTGTTGACTTCATGTCACAAATATCTGTGTGGATTAAGTCTAAGGGATTTGAATTCCCTTCAATCGACTTATACGGATGCTTAGCATACTTAGATTCCACACATACTTGACACTTCATATTATTACTTTCAAACTTAGGCAATATTTCTAAGTTAATCATTTTTCGCAATGTTTTATAATTAACATGTCCTAAACGCGCATGCCATAAATTATTGGACTCAAGCAAGTAAGAAGAAGAGGTACTTTTATTGATATCAATAGCCATTACATTTAGCTTGAAAAGGCCCTCGGTGAGGTAACCCTTTCCTACAAACATATCATTTTTACTAAGTACAATCTTATCAGACACAAATACACACTTAAAACCATTCTTGACCTGAAGTGAAGTCGAGACCAAATTCTTGCGCATTTCGGGAACATGAAGAACGTTGTTAAGCGTCACTATCTTGCCCGAAGTCATTTTCAAGCCAATCTTTCCAGTTTCTTCTATCTTTGCCGTTGCAGAATTTGCCATATAAATGGTCTCACCTTTTTCAGAAATAGTATAGGAAGAGAATAACTCCCTTTTTGAACAAACATGTCGGGTAGCACCCGAATCCATCCACCATTCTTTGGGATTTCCAACCAAGTTGCACCCGGACAACATTGCACACAAATTGTCCATGTCCTTATTCAGGTTCGCTTGGTCCTTTTTCTTCTTATCCTTCTTAGGAGCACGACACTCCGAAGCCATGTGACCATACTTGCCGTAGTTGTAGCAATTTCCTTTGAACCTTTTCTTGCTTGGTTCATTCTGTTTTTCATTGGATTTTTTCCTTTTCTTGTTCTTCGGAGGAGTTTCAACATGATTTGCTCCCGGAATTGAAGACTTTGAAGTGACTTTCTTTTCAGCAGCTTTGTTGTCTTCTTCAATTCATAAACGAACAATCAAGTCCTCCAACTTCATTTCTTTTCGCTTATGTTTCAAGTAGTTCTTAAAATCCCTCCACAAAGGAGGCAATTTTTCGATAAAGGCTGCTACGTGAAATGCTTCATTTACAGCCATTCCTTCAGCAAGTAAATCATGGATTATTACTTGCAATTCTTGGACTTGAGACATGACAGTTTTACTGTCAACCATTTTATATTCCAGAAATTTGGCAACCACAAATTTCTTTAGTCCAACATCTTCAATCTTGTATTTCTTTTCTAAAGCGTCCCATAATTCTTTAGATGTTTTGCATACACTATAAACATTATACAAGCTTCCAACCCATTCAGAATATAATTTTTGCACAGAAAATCAGAATGATTCGATGCCTCTGTTACCATGAATCGATCTTTTTTTTTGAGTGTCATCCGGGAAGGTTGGAACATTTTCAGAAATGAATTTCTGCAAACTGAGAGTGGTTAGATAGAACAACATCTTCTGTTTCCACCTTTTAAAGTCAGCACCGGAAAACTTTTTGGGTTTTTTCAGTCGCTGTCAGTGCAGGAACAACACGGTTTGATGAAACTGCATTCATTTGCACAGAAGTAGAGTTCATAACAGTATCAACAGGTTCTTCCATTTCGTATTAGATTCTTTAAGCTTGTTATTTTCTGGAGTTTTTCCTGAAGAACCTTGTCAAACTATTAGCACACAGATTTTTGTTCTAAGTCCACAGTTAGACTGTGTGTCCTTAAAGAATCTAATCCCCTCACTATTGCTCGAGGTATGGATTAATTCTTCCCAGGATAAAATAGAACTCTATTCTACAATATCGGCAATGAAAAATTGTAGAACTTCGTCGAACTCAAGAACGGAGTATAATCACACACTGACTGTTTTTATGTTGTAGAAGAAGAGAGTTTTTAGTTGGCCAGAACTTCGTTTTCACTCCTCAAAAATTACTGAATACCTGAAGAAGGAAAACACAGGTATTTATAGCCAAATACACACTGTTTCGAAAGGATGTACTGCTTCGAAAAGTTGCATTGTTTTGAAGTACTGTTTCTGAAACATAGCATTGGTTCTGGAAATGAAGCATCGTTCTGGAACAATGCACTGTTTCTCGAACAGTCACAAACGTTGCAAAACATTTCGTTGGAACATTGCATTTGGAGGAAAATTTCGAAGCCGAAGCCGAGCGAGCGACGACGACGACGGCGCGAGGCTTGGTTTCTTCTTGGCTCACTATCCATACAAATGAGTACTTCTTAATATAAAGGACAAAAGGTTTCTTTCTCCCACCAATGAGGGAGAAACTATTTTTCCTTCTATAAAGTGACTATTCACCTCCCTTTGTTCCCACTTTCTTCCATCATTTTCCATTCATCTTTCACCAAAACCCAACAGCTCATTATTTCAATACACTTTCAAAAATTAGTTTAGAGAATTTTATACATTGCCGCTATTTTAATTTTTCCAAAGTTTTTTTGGGTATGTTTCACCAGTGTTTTTGTAGTACACGTGAAGAAAAAAGTGAGTGGCTTTTCGAATACATATTCGAGAAATTTACGTGAACACCCATTTAAAGATTTAAAGGAAAAAACTTAAATATGCCATCAAACATTCACAAATGGATTAGTTATATCATATGTTAATGTTGGGATTATTATGTCGTGACACATTTGGTTCATTTGTGCCACTAACTACTGACAAAGCCTATTACTATCAAATTTTGCCACGTAGTTCCTTCATCAATTACCAGCCCTCACCCCCTTTTACGAGTGACATATGTGAGCTATTTCATTAAGTTCAGTGACATAATTGAGTCTTTTCTGAATTACTTATAATACATGACTCTCTTGAAAAATAAAACCATGTTATGTTATTATTTTTTTTATCATTAATTCATGAGATTCAACTTTTTAGAATCGTATTCTTATGTAAACCTCCATCTTTTCTAGTTTGGCACCTTAGTACACATAATAATGCCGCACATATTGGGTCACGTTGTTGGGCCATAGCATTATGCTCAGTCAACACAAGCATTGCAAGGACACCATAACAACTTCCATTGCCATTGAGAGATCAGGAGTAATGAGTTATATTAATATATATGATCTTTGTTATTTTGGTTGATGTGAAAATAAGGTCCTCAAAGTGCATTATTTATAGAGGAAACATTGTAAAATCAAAGATTTTTTGATTGTAAGTAGATCTAGATAAGTTGTGTGAATTTGTTGATGGAGAATTCCTGTTCGGCCATGGCAGAGTCATCCTTGTCCAAAGGGTATCATTCGAAATTACACTAAGTATGTTATTGTTGTTGTGTTGATAAAATTTGAGACAACTAATTGGTTAAATATTTCCCTTTTTTTTATAGTTTATTCTAAAAACATGTATTGTAACCAACTTGGTTTTGCATTACATGATCTAATTCAACACCCTCAAGAAATTCCTATTTATCTTTCAAAAAAAAAAAAGGTAGGACCTTAATCATTAATCATCTTGGTAATAGAATACCTCGATACCCCTAAACTTAATACGTTTTATTCAGCACACCCATATTTTTGAGTAGCCATGAATATTGAGTAAACAAAAGGGATATATTAGGAAGCAACTTCTCTTCGTGCTTCGTAGGAAGCACTAGAGTTTTATTCATACAACACAATTACATAACTTAGAAAATTACAACCACAAAAGTATTTAGTAGCATAGTACATAGCATAGTGTCATAGACACATACTTTGTGGACCATAATTTTACTTATTTATTTGAACTTGTTCTTAAGCAGCTTTCTGTAGAGCATTGCCAATGCAATAGTTCTCACTGCAGTTTGTCATGCAACTTCCAAACTTCTCTTTATCTGCAAAATTAACCAGAAAAATTACTAAACAATTTGTACAAGTAGAGAGATACTTATATATATTGTCCAAATATCTATAAATTATTTGAAGTAAACATTGCACCTTATAGCAATACAACAATATTGCACCTTAAGCATATGTGCATGTGGAGCAGGTTTATTTTACCGGTGTAGGCTCAACGTTCATTTTATCAACGTCAAAAAACTAATTTTATAACGAAAACCAACTCAACTATGCCTATACATGTTTAAGGTCTTATATTAATGTTTGTCTTTAAGCCACCAATTTTATTGAGTCGCATCTGACTATTGCAAAAACACAAGTAGCGAGACAAGACAAGGAGTGTTAGTTACCATATTGGACGAGAAACTTGGAGCAATGGCCAACGGAACATCCAACATTACAAATATGGTTACGAGTTGCAATCTCAGTATCAACTGATTCAGTTGTATTTGTAGATATAAGACAACCGGCAAGGCACCTAGCTAGGCACACCGGCTTTGCTTTGCACTTTAATGCACACATTGCCGCGCATATTGCGTCACGGTCTTCTTGGGCCATAGCATTATGCTCTGTCAACACCTCAGTATCAACTGATTCAGTTGTGTTTGTAGATATAAGACAACCGGCAAGGCACCTAGCTAGGCACACCGGCTTTGCTTTGCACTTTAATGCACACCTTGCCGCGCATATTGCGTCACGGTCTTCTTGGGCCATAGCATTATGCTCTGTAAACACCTCAGTATCAACTGATTCAGTTGTGTTTGTAGATATAAGACAACCGGCAAGGCACCTAGCTAGGCACACCGGCTTTGCTTTGCACTTTAATGCACACCTTGCCGCACATATTGCGTCACGATCTTCTTGGGCCATAGCATTATGCTCTGTCAACACCTCAGTATCAACTGATTCAGTTGTGTTTGTAGATATAAGACAACCGGCAAGGCACCTAGCTAGGCACACCGGCTTTGCTTTGCACTTTAATGCACACCTTGCCGCGCATATTGCGTCACGGTCTTCTTGGGCCATAGCATTATGCTCTGTCAACACCTCAGTATCAACTGATTCAGTTGTGTTTATAGATATAAGACAACCGGCAAGGCACCTAGCTAGGCACACCAGCTTTGCTTTGCACTTTAATGCACACCTTGCCGCGCATATTGCGTCACGGTCTTCTTGGGCCATAGCATTATGCTCTGTCAACACCTCAGTATCAACTGATTCAGTTGTGTTTGTAGATATAAGACAACCGGCAAGGCACCTAGCTAGGCACACCGGCTTTGCTTTGCACTTTAATGCACACCTTGCCGCACATATTGCGTCACGATCTTCTTGGGCCATAGCATTATGCTCTGTCAACACCTCAGTATCAACTGATTCAGTTGTGTTTGTAGATATAAGACAACCGGCAAGGCACCTAGCTAGGCACACCGGCTTTGCTTTGCACTTTAATGCACACCTTGCCGCGCATATTGCGTCACGGTCTTCTTGGGCCATAGCATTATGCTCTGTAAACACCTCAGTATCAACTGATTCAGTTGTGTTTGTAGATATAAGACAACCGGCAAGGCACCTAGCTAGGCACACCGGCTTTGCTTTGCACTTTAATGCACACCTTGCCGCGCATATTGCGTCACGGACTTCTTGGGCCATAGCATTATGCTCTGTAAACACCTCAGTATCAACTGATTCAGTTGTGTTTGTAGATATAAGACAACCGGCAAGGCACCTAGCTAGGCACACCGGCTTTGCTTTGCACTTTAATGCACACCTTGCCGCACATATTGCGTCACGATCTTCTTGGGCCATAGCATTATGCTCTGTCAACACCTCAGTATCAACTGATTCAGTTGTGTTTGTAGATATAAGACAACCGGCAAGGCACCTAGCTAGGCACACCGGCTTTGCTTTGCACTTTAATGCACACCTTGCCGCGCATATTGCGTCACGGTCTTCTTGGGCCATAGCATTATGCTCTGTCAACACCTCAGTATCAACTGATTCAGTTGTGTTTGTAGATATAAGACAACCGGCAAGGCACCTAGCTAGGCACACCGGCTTTGCTTTGCACTTTAATGCACACCTTGCCGCGCATATTGCGTCACGGTCTTCTTGGGCCATAGCATTATGCTCTGTCAACACCTCAGTATCAACTGATTCAGTTGTGTTTGTAGATATAAGACAACCGGCAAGGCACCTAGCTAGGCACACCGGCTTTGCTTTGCACTTTAATGCACACCTTGCCGCGCATATTGCGTCACGGTCTTCTTGGGCCATAGCATTATGCTCTGTAAACACCTCAGTATCAACTGATTCAGTTGTGTTTGTAGATATAAGACAACCGGCAAGGCACCTAGCTAGGCACACCGGCTTTGCTTTGCACTTTAATGCACACCTTGCCGCGCATATTGCGTCACGGTCTTCTTGGGCCATAGCATTATGCTCTGTCAACACCTCAGTATCAACTGATTCAGTTGTGTTTGTAGATATAAGACAACCGGCAAGGCACCTAGCTAGGCACACCGGCTTTGCTTTGCACTTTAATGCACACCTTGCCGCGCATATTGCGTCACGGTCTTCTTGGGCCATAGCATTATGCTCTGTAAACACCTCAGTATCAACTGATTCAGTTGTGTTTGTAGATATAAGACAACCGGCAAGGCACCTAGCTAGGCACACCGGCTTTGCTTTGCACTTTAATGCACACCTTGCCGCGCATATTGCGTCACGGTCTTCTTGGGCCATAGCATTATGCTCTGTCAACACCTCAGTATCAACTGATTCAGTTGTGTTTGTAGATATAAGACAACCGGCAAGGCACCTAGCTAGGCACACCAGCTTTGCTTTGCACTTTAATGCACACCTTGCCGCGCATATTGCGTCACGGTCTTCTTGGGCCATAGCATTATGCTCTGTCAACACCTCAGTATCAACTGATTCAGTTGTGTTTGTAGATATAAGACAACCGGCAAGGCACCTAGCTAGGCACACCGGCTTTGCTTTGCACTTTAATGCACACCTTGCCGCACATATTGCGTCACGATCTTCTTGGGCCATAGCATTATGCTCTGTCAACACCTCAGTATCAACTGATTCAGTTGTGTTTGTAGATATAAGACAACCGGCAAGGCACCTAGCTAGGCACACCGGCTTTGCTTTGCACTTTAATGCACACCTTGCCGCGCATATTGCGTCACGGTCTTCTTGGGCCATAGCATTATGCTCTGTCAACACCTCAGTATCAACTGATTCAGTTGTGTTTATAGATATAAGACAACCGGCAAGGCACCTAGCTAGGCACACCAGCTTTGCTTTGCACTTTAATGCACACCTTGCCGCGCATATTGCGTCACGGTCTTCTTGGGCCATAGCATTATGCTCTGTCAACACCTCAGTATCAACTGATTCAGTTGTGTTTGTAGATATAAGACAACCGGCAAGGCACCTAGCTAGGCACACCGGCTTTGCTTTGCACTTTAATGCACACCTTGCCGCACATATTGCGTCACGATCTTCTTGGGCCATAGCATTATGCTCTGTCAACACCTCAGTATCAACTGATTCAGTTGTGTTTGTAGATATAAGACAACCGGCAAGGCACCTAGCTAGGCACACCGGCTTTGCTTTGCACTTTAATGCACACCTTGCCGCGCATATTGCGTCACGGTCTTCTTGGGCCATAGCATTATGCTCTGTAAACACCTCAGTATCAACTGATTCAGTTGTGTTTGTAGATATAAGACAACCGGCAAGGCACCTAGCTAGGCACACCGGCTTTGCTTTGCACTTTAATGCACACCTTGCCGCGCATATTGCGTCACGGACTTCTTGGGCCATAGCATTATGCTCTGTAAACACCTCAGTATCAACTGATTCAGTTGTGTTTGTAGATATAAGACAACCGGCAAGGCACCTAGCTAGGCACACCGGCTTTGCTTTGCACTTTAATGCACACCTTGCCGCACATATTGCGTCACGATCTTCTTGGGCCATAGCATTATGCTCTGTCAACACCTCAGTATCAACTGATTCAGTTGTGTTTGTAGATATAAGACAACCGGCAAGGCACCTAGCTAGGCACACCGGCTTTGCTTTGCACTTTAATGCACACCTTGCCGCGCATATTGCGTCACGGTCTTCTTGGGCCATAGCATTATGCTCTGTCAACACCTCAGTATCAACTGATTCAGTTGTGTTTGTAGATATAAGACAACCGGCAAGGCACCTAGCTAGGCACACCGGCTTTGCTTTGCACTTTAATGCACACCTTGCCGCGCATATTGCGTCACGGTCTTCTTGGGCCATAGCATTATGCTCTGTCAACACCTCAGTATCAACTGATTCAGTTGTGTTTGTAGATATAAGACAACCGGCAAGGCACCTAGCTAGGCACACCGGCTTTGCTTTGCACTTTAATGCACACCTTGCCGCGCATATTGCGTCACGGTCTTCTTGGGCCATAGCATTATGCTCTGTAAACACCTCAGTATCAACTGATTCAGTTGTGTTTGTAGATATAAGACAACCGGCAAGGCACCTAGCTAGGCACACCGGCTTTGCTTTGCACTTTAATGCACACCTTGCCGCGCATATTGCGTCACGGTCTTCTTGGGCCATAGCATTATGCTCTGTCAACACCTCAGTATCAACTGATTCAGTTGTGTTTGTAGATATAAGACAACCGGCAAGGCACCTAGCTAGGCACACCGGCTTTGCTTTGCACTTTAATGCACACCTTGCCGCGCATATTGCGTCACGGTCTTCTTGGGCCATAGCATTATGCTCTGTAAACACCTCAGTATCAACTGATTCAGTTGTGTTTGTAGATATAAGACAACCGGCAAGGCACCTAGCTAGGCACACCGGCTTTGCTTTGCACTTTAATGCACACCTTGCCGCGCATATTGCGTCACGGTCTTCTTGGGCCATAGCATTATGCTCTGTCAACACCTCAGTATCAACTGATTCAGTTGTGTTTGTAGATATAAGACAACCGGCAAGGCACCTAGCTAGGCACACCAGCTTTGCTTTGCACTTTAATGCACACCTTGCCGCGCATATTGCGTCACGGTCTTCTTGGGCCATAGCATTATGCTCTGTCAACACCTCAGTATCAACTGATTCAGTTGTGTTTGTAGATATAAGACAACCGGCAAGGCACCTAGCTAGGCACACCGGCTTTGCTTTGCACTTTAATGCACACCTTGCCGCACATATTGCGTCACGATCTTCTTGGGCCATAGCATTATGCTCTGTCAACACCTCAGTATCAACTGATTCAGTTGTGTTTGTAGATATAAGACAACCGGCAAGGCACCTAGCTAGGCACACCGGCTTTGCTTTGCACTTTAATGCACACCTTGCCGCGCATATTGCGTCACGGTCTTCTTGGGCCATAGCATTATGCTCTGTCAACACCTCAGTATCAACTGATTCAGTTGTGTTTATAGATATAAGACAACCGGCAAGGCACCTAGCTAGGCACACCAGCTTTGCTTTGCACTTTAATGCACACCTTGCCGCGCATATTGCGTCACGGTCTTCTTGGGCCATAGCATTATGCTCTGTCAACACCTCAGTATCAACTGATTCAGTTGTGTTTGTAGATATAAGACAACCGGCAAGGCACCTAGCTAGGCACACCGGCTTTGCTTTGCACTTTAATGCACACCTTGCCGCACATATTGCGTCACGATCTTCTTGGGCCATAGCATTATGCTCTGTCAACACCTCAGTATCAACTGATTCAGTTGTGTTTGTAGATATAAGACAACCGGCAAGGCACCTAGCTAGGCACACCGGCTTTGCTTTGCACTTTAATGCACACCTTGCCGCGCATATTGCGTCACGGTCTTCTTGGGCCATAGCATTATGCTCTGTAAACACCTCAGTATCAACTGATTCAGTTGTGTTTGTAGATATAAGACAACCGGCAAGGCACCTAGCTAGGCACACCGGCTTTGCTTTGCACTTTAATGCACACCTTGCCGCGCATATTGCGTCACGGACTTCTTGGGCCATAGCATTATGCTCTGTAAACACCTCAGTATCAACTGATTCAGTTGTGTTTGTAGATATAAGACAACCGGCAAGGCACCTAGCTAGGCACACCGGCTTTGCTTTGCACTTTAATGCACACCTTGCCGCACATATTGCGTCACGATCTTCTTGGGCCATAGCATTATGCTCTGTCAACACCTCAGTATCAACTGATTCAGTTGTGTTTGTAGATATAAGACAACCGGCAAGGCACCTAGCTAGGCACACCGGCTTTGCTTTGCACTTTAATGCACACCTTGCCGCGCATATTGCGTCACGGTCTTCTTGGGCCATAGCATTATGCTCTGTCAACACCTCAGTATCAACTGATTCAGTTGTGTTTGTAGATATAAGACAACCGGCAAGGCACCTAGCTAGGCACACCGGCTTTGCTTTGCACTTTAATGCACACCTTGCCGCGCATATTGCGTCACGGTCTTCTTGGGCCATAGCATTATGCTCTGTCAACACCTCAGTATCAACTGATTCAGTTGTGTTTGTAGATATAAGACAACCGGCAAGGCACCTAGCTAGGCACACCGGCTTTGCTTTGCACGTTAATGCACACCTTGCCGCGCATATTGCGTCACGGTCTTCTTGGGCCATAGCATTATGCTCTGTAAACACCTCAGTATCAACTGATTCAGTTGTGTTTGTAGATATAAGACAACCGGCAAGGCACCTAGCTAGGCACACCGGCTTTGCTTTGCACTTTAATGCACACCTTGCCGCGCATATTGCGTCACGGTCTTCTTGGGCCATAGCATTATGCTCTGTCAACACCTCAGTATCAACTGATTCAGTTGTGTTTGTAGATATAAGACAACCGGCAAGGCACCTAGCTAGGCACACCGGCTTTGCTTTGCACTTTAATGCACACCTTGCCGCGCATATTGCGTCACGGTCTTCTTGGGCCATAGCATTATGCTCTGTAAACACCTCAGTATCAACTGATTCAGTTGTGTTTGTAGATATAAGACAACCGGCAAGGCACCTAGCTAGGCACACCGGCTTTGCTTTGCACTTTAATGCACACCTTGCCGCGCATATTGCGTCACGGTCTTCTTGGGCCATAGCATTATGCTCTGTCAACACCTCAGTATCAACTGATTCAGTTGTGTTTGTAGATATAAGACAACCGGCAAGGCACCTAGCTAGGCACACCAGCTTTGCTTTGCACTTTAATGCACACCTTGCCGCGCATATTGCGTCACGGTCTTCTTGGGCCATAGCATTATGCTCTGTCAACACCTCAGTATCAACTGATTCAGTTGTGTTTGTAGATATAAGACAACCGGCAAGGCACCTAGCTAGGCACACCGGCTTTGCTTTGCACTTTAATGCACACCTTGCCGCACATATTGCGTCACGATCTTCTTGGGCCATAGCATTATGCTCTGTCAACACCTCAGTATCAACTGATTCAGTTGTGTTTGTAGATATAAGACAACCGGCAAGGCACCTAGCTAGGCACACCGGCTTTGCTTTGCACTTTAATGCACACCTTGCCGCGCATATTGCGTCACGGTCTTCTTGGGCCATAGCATTATGCTCTGTAAACACCTCAGTATCAACTGATTCAGTTGTGTTTGTAGATATAAGACAACCGGCAAGGCACCTAGCTAGGCACACCGGCTTTGCTTTGCACTTTAATGCACACCTTGCCGCGCATATTGCGTCACGGTCTTCTTGGGCCATAGCATTATGCTCTGTCAACACCTCAGTATCAACTGATTCAGTTGTGTTTGTAGATATAAGACAACCGGCAAGGCACCTAGCTAGGCACACCGGCTTTGCTTTGCACTTTAATGCACACCTTGCCGCGCATATTGCGTCACGGTCTTCTTGGGCCATAGCATTATGCTCTGTAAACACCTCAGTATCAACTGATTCAGTTGTGTTTGTAGATATAAGACAACCGGCAAGGCACCTAGCTAGGCACACCGGCTTTGCTTTGCACTTTAATGCACACCTTGCCGCGCATATTGCGTCACGGTCTTCTTGGGCCATAGCATTATGCTCTGTCAACACCTCAGTATCAACTGATTCAGTTGTGTTTGTAGATATAAGACAACCGGCAAGGCACCTAGCTAGGCACACCGGCTTTGCTTTGCACTTTAATGCACACCTTGCCGCGCATATTGCGTCACGGTCTTCTTGGGCCATAGCATTATGCTCTGTAAACACCTCAGTATCAACTGATTCAGTTGTGTTTGTAGATATAAGACAACCGGCAAGGCACCTAGCTAGGCACACCGGCTTTGCTTTGCACTTTAATGCACACCTTGCCGCGCATATTGCGTCACGGTCTTCTTGGGCCATAGCATTATGCTCTGTCAACACCTCAGTATCAACTGATTCAGTTGTGTTTGTAGATATAAGACAACCGGCAAGGCACCTAGCTAGGCACACCAGCTTTGCTTTGCACTTTAATGCACACCTTGCCGCGCATATTGCGTCACGGTCTTCTTGGGCCATAGCATTATGCTCTGTCAACACCTCAGTATCAACTGATTCAGTTGTGTTTGTAGATATAAGACAACCGGCAAGGCACCTAGCTAGGCACACCGGCTTTGCTTTGCACTTTAATGCACACCTTGCCGCACATATTGCGTCACGATCTTCTTGGGCCATAGCATTATGCTCTGTCAACACCTCAGTATCAACTGATTCAGTTGTGTTTGTAGATATAAGACAACCGGCAAGGCACCTAGCTAGGCACACCGGCTTTGCTTTGCACTTTAATGCACACCTTGCCGCGCATATTGCGTCACGGTCTTCTTGGGCCATAGCATTATGCTCTGTAAACACCTCAGTATCAACTGATTCAGTTGTGTTTGTAGATATAAGACAACCGGCAAGGCACCTAGCTAGGCACACCGGCTTTGCTTTGCACTTTAATGCACACCTTGCCGCGCATATTGCGTCACGGTCTTCTTGGGCCATAGCATTATGCTCTGTCAACACCTCAGTATCAACTGATTCAGTTGTGTTTGTAGATATAAGACAACCGGCAAGGCACCTAGCTAGGCACACCGGCTTTGCTTTGCACTTTAATGCACACCTTGCCGCGCATATTGCGTCACGGTCTTCTTGGGCCATAGCATTATGCTCTGTAAACACCTCAGTATCAACTGATTCAGTTGTGTTTGTAGATATAAGACAACCGGCAAGGCACCTAGCTAGGCACACCGGCTTTGCTTTGCACTTTAATGCACACCTTGCCGCGCATATTGCGTCACGGACTTCTTGGGCCATAGCATTATGCTCTGTCAACACCTCAGTATCAACTGATTCAGTTGTGTTTGTAGATATAAGACAACCGGCAAGGCACCTAGCTAGGCACACCGGCTTTGCTTTGCACTTTAATGCACACACTGCCGCGCATATTGCGTCGCGGTCTTCTTGGGCCATAGCTTTATGCTCTGTCAAAACAAGCATTGCAAGGAACAACACCATTACAATCTTCAATGCCATTGAGAGAGAGGAGTAGTGAGTCATATTATATGATATTCTTATTTTGGTTGATGTGAAAATAAGGTCCTCAAAGTGCACTATTTATAGAGCAAACATATAGTGTAAAATCAAAGTTTTTTCGATTGTATTTAGATCTAGATAAGGTGTGTGAATTTGTGTGATAGAGGATTTCTGTTCGATCAGTGACAGAGTCATCCTTATCCAAGAGGTGTCATTTAAAACCCCTTCGTTACAAATTACACCGTGTAGATAGGTAAAACAATTATTTTTATGTATATATGGAGGACCATATATTGAATCTCCTTGACATCATCTTGTGCTTACTTTTTTTTTTTCCTAAACCTCAACTCGAGAAAAGTCAAAATCAGACAAAATATTTTTTCCTTAATATCCTTTTGGCTCTAATATTTTTCGGCTTCAACTCCAAATGACTTTTTTAAAAATTTTAACCAAATATTATCTAACGTCTTAGTTCGTGTATGATACAAAATTCCTATTATATAAACTCCAATATGTGGTAAATAAGATTAAAACAAACAAAAGTTTAGTGGTCCATTGTCAACAAGTGAAAACTAACCTATATGAACGAATAATCCAGTATAATTCAACCATAAAAATTCAAATTTCATTTATCACTTTCAATTTTAGTGGTCCATAGAATACATTTTTTTAATTTTAATCAAATATTATCTAACGCCTTAATTCGTGTATGGTAGATAATTACCAATATATCTCCAATATATGGTAAATAAGATTAAAAAGACAAAATTTTAGCGGTCCACTCTCAACAAGTGAAAACAAATCCTATATGAACAAATAATTCAATATAATTCAACCATAAAAATTCAAATTTCATTTATCACTTTCAATTTAAGTGGCCCATTCTATGGGAAATAAGTTAAACATGTTAATATTATTGAACAAGAACCCATAGAACTATAACTTCTCGACTAGTTTTTTGTTGGCTTAATTTATCTTTTTGGTACATTGTATTCTATTTTTTTCGCTAAGTCTACGTTTTTACTATAACATTTTTGTTAGAAGTTAAAAAAAATAAGATAATTTCAGAGACCTCCCTACAATATTAGTTTCATAACAATAGATGGATGTACTAGATGTCTAGATGGACGCCTATTTTACCCTTTTTCTTAACAAATCATTTAAGAAAAATAATTAGAATTTTTATTTAACATGCGACAACTTCTTACTGGTTAAAATTTTGAGATAAGTAATGAAAACACCCCTAAACTTGACGCGAAGTATTACTTTAGTCCCCGAACTATTGATAGTCTTAAGAACATCCGTCTGCTTGACTAAGTGAATTTAAAAACTCTCCTCTTATGTCACTCGAGCATATACGTGGAATTTTCTGCAGATGTGACATACACATAGATATATATAGTAAAAAAATATTTTAAAAATTTATTCTTTTGAAAAAAATTTAAATTTTTTTCTTACCCCACCCCATCCCCTACCAAGTACCAAAAAAATTTAAAAAATTATTGTTTAAATAAAATTAATTTTTTTTTCTTACCTCATCCCCACCCCCTACCCCAGCCCACCCCACCCCCCTAAAAAAATATTTTTTAACTTTTAAAATTAAAATATTTTTAAGAAAAAAGTTAAAAGATTTTCTTACCCCTACCCCGACCTCCACACCCTTAATCACCCCCCCCCCTCCCCTCCCCCCCCAAAAAAAAAAAAAAAAAAATCCTACCCTATTACTCCCATCCACTCAAATTTTTTTTTTTACTTTTGTATGTATAAATGCTTTTAGAAAAATCTTTTCTTCTTGCATATCAAATACAAGAAAATAAGTAAGAAAAAAAAATTAAGTTTGTTTTAAAAAAAATTTGGGGGGGGGGGGGGGGGGGAGGGGTTGGGGTACTGGGTAGGGGATGAGATGGGGTAAGAAAAAAAAAATCTTCTTCTCTTCTTTAATTGCTAAATTCTTTGCATTTAATGTTTTAAATTTTTTTTTTGACTATATCTATCTATGTGTATGCCACATCAGCAGAAAATTCCACATATACGCACGCGTGGAGTAAGATGGGTGTTTTTAAATTCACTTAATCAAGTAAAAGGGTGTTTTTAAGGCTGTCAATAGTTCGGGGACTAAAGTAATAATTCACGTCAAGTTTAGGAGTGTTTTCAATACTTATCTCTAAAAATTTTATTAATCAAAAATCAATTAATCAACAAACTCAACCCTTTTGGTAGGTTCCGACACCAAAAGGTGGTCCACTTTTATCTCACTAGGCTTCCCGGCCTTGAAAATGGCCAGGTTGCTTTCATGGTTTGTTGTCTCATCCCTTCTCTACTGGTCACAATCACTGAGACGATACTACATGTGATAAGAACAACAATTTTTAAAATTTTTAACCAAATATTATCTAACACCTTAATTGTCACGACCCAATTTTTGAGTCATGATGGCGCCTACCGTAACCCACTAATAGGCAAGCCAAACCCTAGCCCGGAGCGACAAGGGGAGGGCTAATGGGCGGAATCTCAGAAAGCAGAGATGAAGTAGAAGTAACCATGCTTATAAACACGCTACAATTATAAAAACAGATTCAAAATATATATATACATGCCAAGGCTGAGAAGGAAGAAGAAAGTATATAAAGTCAAGAACCCCTCCCAAGACCTGGTGAGGCCGGTACAAGAGCCACTACTAGACATACCTAAAACACAAGACAGAAACCAAATATATATAACAACAAGTACAACAGTCTCGAGAGCAAAAGACTATACAGTAGAAGATGGAGTAGGATCTGCCTCGAACGTCAGTAAGCTCAACCTGCTCCGGAGTCAGTGCCGAGAAGAGAGTCACGTCAAACTCATCGACTAGTGCCTGGATCTGCATCGAGAAAAAAAATGCAGAAGTTCAGTATGAGTACCGAGGCAATGGGTACTCAGTAGGCATCATCGGCCGACTGAGCTCAATGTAATATAAGCAAGCTAAAATAAGAGTGTGCATGCTAAGTTCGGGGTATAAGAAATAAATACATAAGTAACTGCCGAGGCGTGTAGATATGCTTAGGAAATAAATAAATGTGATACCTAATAATCGAGTAAATAAATACTTAAGTAAACACGCAAGTCAAACATAACCTATCTGGGCCCCCATAAACCCGATAGGCACACGAAAGAAAACAATAACCCAACCTGACCCCCATAAATCGGCGGGACACACAAGAATAGTAAATGCATAGTCACTAGTGTCTCGAAGTTGTATCAGTACCCAGTAACCAGAATAACCAACAAGAGTGCACCGGGCTTGAACCGGCACCAATGGGTAATAACAAGAGGCTAGGCGCTGGAATCGAATCGGATTCAGTGGGTCATAACCATAGGCCACATATATATCATATCTACTGTACTCGAACCAGAACTCAGAGAACAACAGTGTTATAATCTTGGTACCCAGGACCAGAACTCATAGTGTACCATAATCCGGGGCCGGACTCGAACCGAAACACCTAATAGTCAATAACCAGAATCATCATACCTCAATCAGTAGTCGAACTCAAACCAGAACTCATCATAGCCAGTAACCAGAATAGAATCAAATGTCATATCATATCAGAAAAACGGGGAACGCCCTAGTCCCAAGTCAATACTAGTATATAAGTACAGAAGCTAATCCCACAAGATGCTACAAGTCAATCTCGGGCTCCTTCTAGGTTACTATCTACTATAAATAATATGTATATACAAGTCTGGATATACATTATAAGTCATGGAAATGCGGGTCTGCATTCTAAGTCAAACTAGCCGACCCCGATCAAATACGGTGCTATCAGGAACTAACAAGGCTAAGCAGGCCAATCGGGTATAATCGGGGTGACTCAATCCCATCACAACCCTAACAGGTCATACTAGGTCTTAACTAAGCCCAAAGATGTCAAAGTTCTGACAAGTCGACAAGAAGGGTAACAGGGCCCGCTACCGGGTCCCAAAAACCAGGTCTGGTTATACTTGTCTAAGTCTGGACTAAGTCTGTCTAAGCCTGGACTAAGGTCCAACAATAACATTCCCAGACTAGCAACAACAACAACAAGACTATCCGACCCCAAATAGGTCATCTGTGGTGTACCACGAGGATAACGAACCTGGAATATATTCGAATAGCCCTATCCGACCTAGAAGGCCTAAATCACAGCAAACCAGCACCACCAAGTCTATAATACCAGCCCGTAACACCAGCACAATAGTGTCACGACCCAAATTCCATTCGGACCGGACTGGCACCCGGAGTCGATAAGGCCCGAGAGAACCAATCTTCGCTCATGTACTCTCATATGTATGTTCGCGTATGAATATTATTTATGTACTCTCATGCAATTAATTATCAAAGGCAAAAATCATGGCAAACATATATATAAACTTGGCCATTAGGGCCATCAAGTCAGAATGAATGTACATCTTTTACTTTCATCTCCCCACATATGTCAACAAAGCCTCTAACAGATACATGACCATCTTTATGCGATATTTACATAACACCAAAATCTAATGTGCACATGTGACTTGGGAAGCCCCGAAGCAACTGGAGCTCACCAATACTCTGTAAATGGTCCGCAACCTACTGTGGAGGTCTACTAGCACCTACTCCTGCAGCAAGTAAGGTAAAGCCCCCAGGAGGGGTCAGTACGAAGAAAGTACTGAGTAAGTAAGGCCATATGAAGCTATAATAATACATAAGTACTTCCAAGAAATTAAGCGTAAGAGAATAATCAATGTGAATAGGCCTCCAACCTGAATGTGTGGAACCATGTTCATTACTTCTATTATTTCATTACTTGGTCAATCAGTCTTGTCATCCTCCTTCTTATATATATATATATATATATCCACGCAAGGGATATATTCTCATATCTTTACAACTATCTTCATTACCGTTCACTCAACTAGTTAGTGGTTCATAATACCTTATGGGTCATCACCTTATAAGTATATAATACCGGGCCTCCACCTTTGGTGGGCTATAATAAATATATAATACCGGGCCTCCACCTTGGTGGGCTATAATATATATGTATAGTACCGGGCCTCCACCTTTGGTGGGCTATAATAAATAAATATATAATACCGGGCCTCCACCTTTGGTGGGCTATAATATATATGTATAATACCGGGCCTCCACCTTGGTGGGATATAATAAGCAACATAGCATAATCTTGGGATTTATTCCCTCTTGAACTTCTACCCTTTGGATTGTGATCCATACTCTCAATGTAACATATAGTAACCATACGTACATTACTTTTCTACACATCTGATACCCTTTACGTAGTTATGAGAGTAACACATTAAAGATCATGACATTAATTGAAGCACACTCTTATATATATATTAATTCACTCCTTTACTTCATGAGATTGACATCTTCACTTATGAGAAGTAATTATCTTAACTTGCACATCACCTCTCTTATTACTCTTATGAGATTGGTACTTCAACTTGTGAGAGATTAACACATACACTTATGAGAGATTGATACTTTAAGGATCATGATAATATTGGAAACACACCTCTATACCTTACTTCACTTCCTTATTCTCAAGAGAGTGATACGCTCACTTGTGAGGAATAGATATATTAGTTCGCACTTTACCTCCTTCACTACTCTTATGAGATTGGTAAAAAGATATTCATAATAATATAGGACTTTGGAACATGACATGATTGGACAATGCTTTTCAATAATAACTAGATTCTCTTTACATCTTACCCTCTTTGAAATAATTATTTTAGGATTACAACGTTATGACTTCTTTGGAACATACCATTATGAGGACTTTGGACCCATGTCCATCATTAAGTAACTAATGAACAACAATGACTAATGAATGAGGGATACGTGACTTAGGAATGAATAGGTTCTCCTTACGTCGTCACTTTCATTGTAGCAGTTTCGTTTAGTAGTTACAACCACAGTATGAGAGCTTAGGCATTTCAGTCCGTGGATAAGAGACATATGAATACCAATCGTTCAATGAATAAGAAACGTGTGGATAACAATATACATCAAACCTGAATGAGATATCTTAGCATATTTTGGAATAGGACAAGTGAAATGTCAATATGAACATTATGTGCTGCAGAAGGATACGGACGGAGTAACCTTACACACCTTGTATTCTCAATACGATTCTACAATATTAAGCGTTCATACAATAGTCCCGCTTCGTCCTTAGGTTTCACTCTACAACACAAGTACATAACGGAACCAACATTAACCACCAATTACCTTACAATGACATACAATAACAATAAGTCACATGTTTGGCTTTAACATGTCATTTCCCCCTTGAAAATACCATTCATGAAATCATCATACCAATAATCCCACAATATTCCCAACATTGACCAAAATATCATAAACCATTAGCATGTAACACCAAGTTCATACTTTCCACTTTTCATCACCCTAACATCACAATTATTCCATCAAATTACTTCAATACACCTCACAACAACAAATCGGCCAAAATCCCATAATTTACACTTATAACAAAATAACAAGTTTAATAACATAATCACACCATACATGTTGTTATTTCATCCATACCATTCTCTTTCATCAAACCCAAAAGTCATATTTCAAGTGTAAATCCCATGGATAACACATCTTTCACAAAAACACAAAGTGCCATATTCAACACTTTCAAGCATAACCAACATGATCTACATACTCTTCCATGCATATAAATATTATTCCATAAGAATAATCACTTACCTAAGCTTGAGAAAGGATGATCTTGCTCCAAGAAGTGCCTTAGGGTTTTGAGAGCCAAAGAGGTGTTCTTGGGAATTTTTTAGAAAAAGATAGAAAAACATGTGCATTTCTCATGAATAAAAATCAGATTTTTTGGCCCCTTTTATAGACCTTTAATTCCATCCTTAGCCACTCTTGTGGCATTTAATGTTTGGTCTAGAAGGTCAAGGCAAGATTAGGTCATTTGACCCATTTTTGGCCCATGTCTTTTTCTCATTTTGGGCCCTTTTGAGCCTAATTCACTTAACCCAATAAAATCAATAATTCCTCATGTTTAATTCATTTTATATGCGTTACAACAATATTCCCACTCATGCCATTATACTCGTAGCCTCAATTCCAAAAACAAGCAATTCTAGCCACGTATGGCCTATTTTGACCAAAAGGGTAAAATCGTCTTTTTGACACCAAATTCATTCATGAGTAATTTTATCATACCAATTTAATACTTTACTCATTTCATGTATATTCTCATGGTTGTAGAAGAAACGTGGCAAAAATCGGCTCGGTACGCCCCCGGGTACCCTTGGAACTTAGAAATTTCCAACGTTCGAAAAAGTGGCAAAACCAGTGTGGCACGCCCTTGGGCGCGCCAGCTTGCTGCCTCTGGGCACAAAAATTTGGCCCAGAGAGGTGTGGTACGCTCTCTGGCATGCCCCACCCTTAGTTTTTTTGAAAATTTCGTTTTTCGACTTCTCTTCGCGGGTTTGGTTAGATACTTCAAGTTCTATTCTTTAGCTTACTTCTTACCTTTAATATACTTTGTTTTGAGGTCCTATTAGCCTCATTTTGAACCCCACAAATTCTCCACTAAAATCACAAAACACCTCTTATGAAAGGCTAATCACATGTGCGAGGCCAAATTTTAATTTTCTCATCATTAACATTACCAAATACATACTTATAGCCCTCGACACCTAAGTAGACATTATTTAATGATGTCAAGTAGGGTTGGTAAGGTACGGGGTGTTACAAATAGCATACATATATCACATATAAGCCCAATCTAAGTGCAAAGGGAGGTAAACCTAGCCTACCTGGACGCCACCGCAAGCCTGCCAAAAGAACCAGCTATACCGGAGCCTTTCCCTTTCGAGAGACCTCTGACTGTTGCCAAGCTATCAAAATAACAAACTACATGTCAAAACATGACTATTGATACCCATATTGCAGTAGTTCGAAAAAATGTCTGAACAGTTTACGTGGGGCCCGCTTGCGGAATCACAAAACCAAAACCGTCACAGCATCCCAAATCACCCCGTGATAAATATTCACAGCTAGCACCACTCAATTTGAGATCAAAATGTAGCTCAAACATCAATACCAATCCCAAAATATACACGAAATTAACCGTAAAAACAAGAAAACGTACCGTAGAAATGACGAAAGCGAGTCCACGGACTCAAATATATAAACCCCTAAGCTCAAACCTTAATGGATTAGCTCAATATTGAGCTTATATGATCAGAAATGGAGAGGGAATAAGATAAAAAAAGTGAAGTAAATGTCATGTTATACATTATGGACATTTCGTCCAAAATGTATATACATATATATATAGTGCCCATGTACTGGCTGTACTTCCACTAGCACATGTCAAGGTGAAAGCTTCACATAGTGGAGTCACCATGGTGTGCGCCTCTCCACTTTCCACGTGGTGGTGGAGGTGGCACATCGGTGCAATTTTATCCCCTTATATATATATATTTGGGTATTGCATAGGCTCGTGATAAAATAAATATAATATTTTAAATATACCATAATTAATAGAAAATTATTTCTAACAAAACCTCTATAAAATAAAAATATTATTTTAACATATTTAGATTCACTATGTCCGTTTAAAATATTAATAAATTATAAAACTATTATACCATCACAGTATATATACACTGATATGGTATCATTGGGTTTGCTTCAGTCTTTAGTGATACCATCACAATATATCTATATACCGTAATGGTATTATTGATGTATTCTTCATCATTCAGTGAAACCTTCATGATACCATCACAGTATATCTATATACTGTCATGATATCATTAATGTCTGCTTCAATCCTTCAATCAGACCTCCATGATACCATCACAGTATATATATACTAACATGGTATCATTGGGTTTTCCTTCAGTCTGTAATGATATCATCACAGTATATCTATATACAGTCATGGTATCATTGATGTATGCTTCATCATTCAGTGAGACCTCCACGATACCATCACAATAAATCTATATATTGTCATGGTATCATTAATGTCTGCTTCAATCCTTCACTCAGATCTCTATGATACCATCACAGTATATATATGCTGACATGGTAGCATTAGGTTTGCTTCAGTTCGTAATGATACCATCACAGTATATCTATATACCGCCATGGTATCGTTGATGTATGCTTCATCATTCAGTGAGAACTCCACGATACCATCACTGTATATCTATATACTGTCATGGTATCATTGATGTCTGCTTCAATCCTTCAGTTAGACCTCCATGATGCCATCACAATATATATATTCTGACATGGTATCATTGAGTTTGCTTCTGTCCTTCAGTCAGACCTCCATAATACCATCACAGTATATATATACTGACATGGTATCATTGGATTTGCTTCAATTCGTAATGATACCATCACAGTATATCTATGTACTGTCATGGTATCATTGATGACTGCTTCAATACTTTAGTCAGACCTTCATGATACCATCGCAGTACATGTATACTGACATGGTATCATTGGGTTTGTTTCAGTCCGTAATGATACATCACAGTATAGTTATATACCGTCATGGTATCATTGATGTATGTTTCATCATTCAGTGAGACATCCATGATACCATCATAGTATCTATATATAGACATGGTATCATTGGATTTTCTTCAGTCCGTAATGATACTATCACAGTATATTTATATACTGTCATGGTATCATTGATGTCTGCTTCAATCCTTCAGTCAGACATCCATGATACCATCACAGTATATTTATATACTGTAATGGTATCATTGATGTCTGCTTCAATTCTTTAGTCAAACCTCCATGATACTATCATAGTATATATATATATATATATATATATATATATATATATATGCTCACATGGTATCATTGTGTTTGCTTCAGTCAGTAATGATACTATCACAGTATATCTATATATTGTCATGGTATCGTTGATGTTTGCTTCAATCATTAGTGGGACATCCATGATACCATCACAGTATATCTATATACTGTCATGGTATCATTGATATCGGCTTTAATCCTTCAGTCAGACCTCCATGATACCATCATAGTATATATATATACTGACATGTTATCATTGTGTTTACTTCAATCTGTAATGATACCATCACAGTATATCTATATACTGTCATGCTATCATTGATGACTGCTTCAATCCTTCAATGAAACCTCCATGATACCATCATAGTATATTTATATATTGTCATGGTATTATCCTTCAATGAAAAATTCACCAGTCCTCTATGATACCATCAATATATCTATATATTGACATGGTACCATGAATGACTACTTAAAATACTTAAATGAGACACTGCTCAGTATACTATCATAGCATATCTATATACGATATGGTATCATGGAGGACTACGTCATTAATTTAAATAAAACACTTATCAATTCTCCATGATACCATCACAATATATCCATATATTGTCATAGTATCACTGAGATGCTTCTGTTATCATTGATACGATCACAGTATATGTATATACTGCGATGATATCATAGAGGACTATTTCAGTCCTTCAATAGTTTAATGAGACACTCCTTAGTCATTCTTAATTATTTATTATTGTGATTTATTTTTTATTTTTTTTATTAGTCTAAAAATAGTTAGATAATGTCTTTATTTTTATATTTTTATCTTCAAAAGAAACGATACAAAAAAGATATATATATATATTATATTTAGATTTTATTAAATAAACTAGTGAATTTAATATTTTTTAAATTACTTCTTGTAATCTAATTATTTATTTTTAAATATTTATATATATATATATATTTATATATACGTAATTTTTTATTATTAAATAGTTTTATCTTTATATTTATTTTTAAAAAGAAAAATAAACAGACAAAGATAACAATAAATTACACCCAAAAATAAGAGAAAACAAGACAAAAGAGACAAGAATATACAAGAATAAACAAGAATATGAAAGAATTAAAAAAAGATGGAAAAGGACAAAAAATAGCTCATACACAAATAAGGAAAGTTATCCATTGATTGACATAGTTGATGCTGACAAAGCACAAATTTAGTGAATTTGAGGGTATTGGACTGACTATTGGGCATTCAAGGAATTTGTTTGGAGTGCATGGATATTTAGTGAAATTAATTTAGAAAGGGGCATTATCGGGTAAATACTTTCATTAAGGATCCATTTTATGTACTTTTCCCTTTTTAAAATTTAGCCAAATATTATCTAAGGCATTAATTCGTGTATGCTATATCATTCCTAGTAAATATCTTCAACATGTGGTAAATAAGATTTTTAAAAAACAAAAGTTTAGTGGTCCTATAATCCAATATATTTCAACCACAAAATTCAAATTCAAATTTCATTAATCACTTTCAATTTTAGTGGTCCATAAAATAACTTTTAAAAAAATTTTAACCAAATATTATCCAATGTCTTAATTCATGTGTGGTACATAAATCCTAATATATATCACCAATATTATCTGGTAAATAAGATTAAAAAAACAAACATTTAGTCAACCAGTGAAAACAAACCCTATCATAATCCAACCATCAAAATTTAAATTTCATTTATCACTTTCAATTTTAGTAGTTCATATAGAATAACATTTTTTTAAATTTTAACCAAATATTATCTAACGCCTGAATTCGTGTATGATACATAATTTCTAATATGTATCTCCAAAATGTGGTAAATAATCTCTAATCTCTAATCTCTAATCTCTATCTCTATCTCTATATATTAAAAGTATGAAGGTCCTTATAAATGTTGTTTGAACTTTTTACCCTTCATTAAAAGTCTCCGCTTTAGACAAAATCATCTTTTTACTATTTTCCTTCAATTATTATTTTATTAAATTAAGGACGTCTAAAATATACAGGATGAACCTTAATAAAATAAATATATGGAAAGAAATCAATAAATGAGTCCTAAAATATATGGAAAAGAATATTAGAAAAAGAACTCCTAAAATATACCGTATGAAAAATAAATTTAGCGTTAATAGTTATTTCCCCCTTATGACGTGAATATATAGGTAGGCAAATTAATTTTTTAGAATTTCAAAATGTTAATGTATTAATGTTACATAGATATGCACCACTTTGTCCGTGAATATCTATTAATTACATTAATTATAATTAAGTGGTATACATAAATTCAAAGGTACTTTTATTTTAGAAATAATTATAATTGTTATTATTAATCAATTACTTACATATGTATACCCCTTAAAATTTATTATTTACAAAATTAATTAAGCACCAAGTATTTGGGATAAACGTGCAACGCACGTTTACATAGACTAATAGGATTAAATATATATATATATATATATAACTTTAATGCTCCACTCTCTACAAGTGAAAACAACCCCTATATCAACAAATAATGCAATATAGTTGAACCATACAAATTCAAATTTCATTTATTACTCTCAATCTTAGTTTTCCTTAAAATAAGATTATTTTTAATTTTAACCAAATATTATCTAACGCCTTAATTCGTGTGTGGTAAGTAATTCCTAGTATAATATCTCCAATATGTGGTAAATGAGATTTTTTAAAAACAAAAGCTTAGTTGTCCACTCTTAACAAGTGAAAACAACCCCTATATATATGAACAAATAATCCATATAATATAACCATAAAAATTCAACTTTTTTTAATCATCATTTTCAATTTTATTGCTCGATAGCATAACATTTTATTTTAAAATTTTAATCAAATATTATCTAACGGCTAAATTCGCGTGTAGTACATAATTCCTAGTATATATCTCCAATATATATGGTAAATAAGATTAAAAAAATAAAAGTTTAGTGGTCCACTCTCAACACGTGAACACAAATCCTATATGCACAAATAATCCAATATAATTTAACCATAAAAATTCAAAATTCATTTTATCTTCAATTTTGGTGGTCCATTCTATGGAAAATATGTTAAACGTGTTAATATTATTGAACAAGAACCCATAGACAATTATATCCATTTCACTTGTGATACCCTATTTCAAATATTTTTTTTTGAAATGGTTTTTTCATGATCATGTATTATTCAAATCAAACACAAACATGAGTACATCGATAATGCGAGACGGAGGGATAGTATCCACTACATTGAACTAGACATAGAAGCAGATGCTCCAGCAAGACAATGAGTAACTTGATTCGTTGATTTCTTAACATACGACAAAGAGAAATATGGTAACTCTTTGAGAAGAGTTTTACAATCAAAAACTAAAGAATCAAGATGAAAGTAATATAATTCACCAAATTTTCTTCCAGAGTTTGCTTCATGAGTAGATGTCACAATCCAAAATAGAGTGTGTGATGGCACTTATCACACCCTCCGATATAGGTAAGCCTATTCCAACCCAAGACTCAAATAAAGAATAACTCAGAAGCGGAAGAAGAAAAAGAATCGAATAATCCCAAAATAACTAAAGTTGAAATAATAAATCAAGATACAACTCAGGTCTAGTTGTCACTAGTACAAGCCTCTAATACAGAATAATATCAAGTAATCTAAAGTATCTTAAATGCGGATAAGCATAAGATAACATAAGGAGAGATCCGGATAAGCTTAGAGACCCGTCAACTGCTACCTCGATCTCCGCAACACCAATACTGGGAGAATCACAATCTACGCTCTGCTACTCGAACCAATACTTGCACGGGGTCCGGGTAAGCTTAGAGACCCGTCAACTGCTACGCTCATTTATGTTATCCGTTAAAAGTTTGACTCGTTTATGCCATCGTTGTTACAAAACAGACTCATCCTTGCCATTGCTTTTTAACGGTGGTATTTCAAAAACAACTTTGTCAAGTGGCCTCTTATTAGAGGTCCACATCATTAATTAAAATAAATCAATAAGAATTTAAAAGTCAAATGAAAATTTTGACCCATTAAAAGAATCGACCCATTACCCAACCCATTAACATAATCCGATCCACACCCACACCTTAACAATCTCGCAGATTATTCTCTCCCAGACTATCGATCAAATAGCCAAAAAAAACCTAAGTTTATTTTCGTCTATCATCTTCTCCAAGCTTTGATGCCTAAGTTTATTTTCGTCTATCATCTTCTCCAAGCTTTGATGCCCTAAATCAACCACACAGAGAGACAAAAACTGAAGTTGAAAGAAAGGACCCGAATTTTTTTTGACAAAACAAGAATCTTTGATGTTTGTACAATTCATGCCTAATTGTATAATTTAATGCCAACACTTTCGCTGGCAAATCATCTGCTAGATTATGTTAATGGGTCGGTTTTTTTAATGGGTAAAAATTTTCATTTGATTTTTGAATTTTTATTGATTTATTTTAATTAGTGACGTGAACCTCGAATAAAAGACCATGTGGCAAAGCTGTTTTTGAAATACCAGCATTAAAAAGCAATGACATGGATGAGCCTATTTTATAACGGCAATGGCATAAACGAGCCAAACATTTAATTAATGACATAAATGAGTCATTTCTGATAGTTCAATGGCATATATGAGCCTTTTCCAAATAAAAAATAAAAAATATAACGAGAAAATAATTTAATGAAACAAAGTTCCTTAAATGATGTTAGTAAAGCTATTAAGGATATCAATCATTCCCATATCTCTCCTATATTCTTTTTTTTCTTTTATTATCAAGCATGATTCTTCTTTATTCTTTCCTCATTTTACTCTGACTATACTACTTCTTCTTCATCAGAACTCCATTAAAATACAGATTGATGTTTTTCATTTAAAGAATGAAATTGTGCAAACGAAAGTAATTTGATATCAATCAACCAATAATCTTTCAATCAAGGATATCTGTGTTGGGTTCTAAGTGTATTGTGAATGGAAAATGGAGGGGGGGAAAATGGAGGGAATGTGAAATGTGTACTTCACTTTTAATAAGTAAAGTTCTCCCACATTGGTGGGAGAAAGAAACTATTTTATGCATATATTAAAATGCATTCCTATAGGTGGATAGTGAGGCAAGAATAAGACAAGCCTCACGTCATCGTCATTGTCGTCGCTCGGCTTCGAATTTGGATTTAGATTTGTCTAATGATCGATTGATAGACTATCTTTTTGGACAAAATTCATTTGAAACTTGAAAAATAGTGATGTAATCCAAAAATTCAATAAGAAATGATATTTCTCCATTTATGGACGCACCGGAGCATGTGCGGACGCATGTCACAACGCACCTCGAAGGGACGCGACCCTTCGAGGAAGCGACACACTATTTCAAGTGAAAAGGACGACCTGCGCGTGCATGTTGTCACCTGCGGACGCAGGTGACCTTCGCAGAAGGTAGTAATATTTCTGGAAATCGTCAATTGACGACCTATGGCCGCATGTCGCCACCTGCGGGCACAGGTGGGGTCTATAGGTCAAGTGACATTGCAGAAAGTTGTCTCTTTTCATGAACCTTTATTTCTCTTCTGAAGCACCACCTTTTGGCTATAAATACCTGACTTATTCCTCAGGTTTTGGACAAAATTTGTGATAGAAAAAACACTCTCTTCTTCTTGAAAAACTCAAGTTCGATCATCAAATTGTTGAGCGAGTTCATTGTTCGGTAGAATTTGAGGTACCACTATTCTACGAAAGTGAATCATTTTATCCTGGGAGGAAAGATTCCATAACCTCGGGTACTTGAGGGGAATAAATTCCTTAAGGACACACCGTGAATTCGGTGGACTTGATTCTCCATTTCTATCTTCTCTTTTTCTTACGATTTTGTTATTTTCCAGAAAATAGTAGAAGTTTCATTTTGATAGTTCATAGTTGTTGAACTTGTGCTTGAAGTTGTTGAACTTCTTAGTTGTTCTTGAACTTAAAGTTAAAGTTCTTGTTGTTTAAATACAGATAGTTGTACCCGAAAACAACAATCTTAAGGAATTTATTATAATCTGTATTTTTGGTTTCTGGAGATTAAAACCATTTGGTTTTCAACTCTGTTTGAACTTGATAGTGACTTGAAGATATAAAAACTTCATCACTAGTCAAAGATCATTCAGTTGATGATTTGAAGAATATAAAAACTTCGTTGTTAAACTAGAAACAAGTTGTTTAAAGTTTTAAAACTTTATTGTTAGTATTTGTAATACTAAATTGGTTGTCTCTTTGTGACAGCAAAATGACTAATGAAACTCAATGCAATCATGGAACGATGAATATTGCAGCAACAAACATTGCTACTTCAAGTCGTTCAAATGCTGCTCCTGCCATGGCACCAGCGGAAAAACCCAAAAAAATTTCTGGAGTCGATTTCAAACGTTGGCAGAAGAAGATGTTTTTTTATCTGACTACTTTGAGTCTGCAAAGGTTCATCACCGAAAGTGTTCCTGAATTGTCGAAAGAAACTTCAAAAAAGGATCGTTTCATAGTAGCTAAAGCTTGGAAGCACTCGGATTTCTTATGTAAGAATTACATATTGAGTGGCCTACAAGACGACCTGTACAATGTGTATAGTATGATGAAGACTTCGAAGGAACTTTGGGATGCTTTAGAGAAAAAGTACAAAAAAGAGGACACCGAAATGAAAAAGTTCATTGTTGCCAAATTCTTGGACTTTAAGATAGTAGACAACAAAGTTGTAGTTACCCAAGTCCAAGAGTTGCAAGTCATTATTCACAACCTCCTTGCAGAAGGTATAATTTCAGATAGTATCTTTGTTAAACATTTTAAGAATGTTATTAATGTTCACTTAACCTTTATTATAGGTTTGGTTGTGAACGATACTTTTCAAGTAGCTGGAATAATCGAGAAGTTACCACCTTTGTGGAAGGATTTTAAAAACTACTTAAAGCATAAGTGTAAGGAGATGTCAGTTGAAGACCTCATTGTGAGGTTGAGGATTGAAGAAGACAATAAGGCAGCGGAGAAGAGGTTTCATGGAAACTCAGCAATATATGGAGCAAATATTATAGAAGATGATCCCAAGAATCAAAGAAGAGAAAGAAAGCATAAGAACAACAAGGCAATCCTCCTAAGAAGAAATTCAAAGAAAATTGCTTTAATTGTGGCAAAGCTGGCCACAAGTCTGCTGATTGTTGGGCTCCAAAGAAGGGTAAGAAAAAGGACCAAGCAAACATGGCAGAATCCAAAGAAGAAATGGACAATATGTGTACTATGCTCTCGGAATGCAATCTTGTTGGAAATCCTAGAGAGTGGTGAATTGATTCAGGTTTCACCCACCACGTGTGTGCCAACAAAGAACTATTTGCATCATATGCTCCGGCTCAAGATGATGAGAAGATATTTATGGCGAACTCCACAACGGCAATGGTTGAAGGAATGGGCAAGGTCTACTTGAAGATGACATCAGGCAAGATGGTGACACTAAACAATGTCCTTCATGTTCCGGAGTTGCGAAAGAACTTAATTTTTACTTCACCTCTAACTAAGAATGAATTCAAATGTGTATTTATTTTTGACAAAGTTGTAATTAGTAAGAATGAAGTGTATGTAGGCAAAGGTTACCTCACCGAGGGCCTTTTTAAGATCAATGTAATGAATATTGATATGAATAAAAGTTTTGGTTCTTCTTACTTACTTGAGTCAAATGATTTATGGCATGAACGTTTAGGACATGTCAATTATAAAACCTTGCGAAAACTGATTAACTTGGAAGTTTTGCCTAACTTTGAGTGCAGTAAATCAAAGTATCAAACATGTGTTGAATCTAAGTATGCTAAGCATCCATATAAGTCTGTTGAAAGGAATTTCAATCTCTTAGACTTAATTCACATAGACATTTGTGATATGAAGTCGACTCCAACTCGTGGTGGGAAAAAGTATTTCATAACTTTACCCGACGATTGCACTAGATTTTGTTATGTATATTTGTTGAATAGTAAGGATGAGGCAATAGATGCATTTAGGCAATATAAAATTGAAGTTGAAAATTAGTTAGATAAAAAGATCAAAATGATAAGAAGTGATAGGGGTGGAGAATATGATCTCCTTTTGCGGAGGTTATGATCTCTAGGGGTGGAGAATATGATCTCCTTTTGCGGAGATATGGTTGAAAAATGAAATTCTCCATCAAACTATTGCCCCGTACTCACCTCAATCAAATGGGATTGCACAAAGGAAAAATCGAACGTTGAAGGAAATTATGAATGCTTTAATTATAAGTACAGGTTTACAGCAAAACTTGTAGGGGAAAGCTATCCTTACAACAAATCGAATATTCAATCGAGTGCCCCATATAAAGACACAATCTATTCCTTATGAGAAATGAAAAGAAAGGAAACCCAACTTGAAATATTTCAAAGGGTGGGGGTGTCTAGCAAAAGTCCAAGTTCCTATACCCAAAAGGGTGAAAATAGGACCAAAGACTGTAGATTGTGTTTTCATCGGATATGCTACAAACAGTAATACATGTCGATTTTTGGTTCATAAATTCGAACATCTGGATATCCATGAGAATACAGTAATGGAATTAGATAATGTTGAGTTCTTTGAACAAATTTATCCATATAAGACTAGACATGAGTTGCCTAGTAAAGGGTTTAAACGACCTAGGGATGAACCAAGGGAGAATAAACATAATGAAGAGAATCCAAGGCGTCGTACACTTCAAAGAATGTCGACTTTCTTTGGGTCAGATTTTATAATATTTTTTCTTGAAAATGATCCTCTAAAGTTTAAAAAAGCGATATCGTCTGCGGACTCATCCTTTTGAAAAGAGGCTATCAATAGTGAGATTGATTCAATCTTGAGCAACCATACTTAGGAGTTGGTTGATCTTCCTCCAGGAAATAAACCTTTAGGTTCTAAATGAATCTTCAAAAGAAAAATGAAAGCTGATGGTACTATTGACAAATACAAGGCAAGACTTGTTGTGAAAGGCTTTAGACAAAAAAAAGTCTTAATTATTTTGAGATGTATAACGGTAAATCTCGTCATATAAGACAGAGTCATAATACTGTTAGAGAACTTCTCGCTAGTGGAATTACCACGATTGACTATGTGAAGTAAAATGATAATGTGTCGGATCCACTTACAAAAGGTCTATCTAGAGAGGGAGTTGAGAAATCATCAAAGAGAATGGGTTTACGGCCTAGGATAAGACATCACAGCGGTAACTCTACCTATACAGACTGGAGATCCCAAGAGCTAGGTTCAAAGAGATCAAACAAAGTTGTGACCGATGGTTCAACATTGTCAATAAACTCAACCCGTTCTCATGATGAAGACAATGTTCAGGAAATAAGGATAAGACTTATGGCTGGTAGTCTTTTAATGGTTTCTAAGTTTGATAGATTTGATCAAATTGTTTGATCTATAGGATTAAAAGTTTAGGAATCACCTATGTGAGAGTGAAGTGGAAGCCTCTTCAATGAGAATGGTAGTAAAGGCCTATTCTCTAAGCTCTCATGAAATCAGTTAGTGTTCATGGCTAAAACGAACAAAAATCGTGAGAACCATAAACGGTAAAAGGCTGGTTGTGTGACTTGTGTTGTCTAGGTGAACATTAAAGTTTGATGGTACAAAGATATCACATCTACCGAGTGACCGAGTGTATCCGATGCAAGTTTACTACGGAAAGTTCAAAGGGAAACCTACTTATCCAGATGCAATTAGTCTTTACTTGTTGATCACACACTTATCCGTAAATTTTTTGATGAAGTAGTCATTCCCCGTTCATGTGGGGGATTGTTGGGTTCTAAGTGTATTGTGAATGAAAAATGAAGGGAAAAAAATGAAGGAAAAGTGAAATGCGTACTTCACTTTTAAGAAGTAAAGTTCTCCCACATTGGTGGGAGAAAGAAACTTTCATATGCATATATTGAAATGCATTCCTTCATGTGGATAGTGAGGCAAGAATAAGACAAGCCTCGAGCCGCCGTCGTCGTCGCTCGCACAACTTGGTATAAAGTTCCCCCAAATTGTCACTCCTCCATTACTTCAGCTCTTTCTCGCAAGGTATAAAGTGGCAGTGGGCACAATTTACTTATTGTTCTAACATAGATTATTTCTAGCTTCTCATAAGCTCTACAAAATCATGATTTCTTCCTCCATTTTTGTTTTCACATTCCTTTCCTTTTTCTTTCCTCCTCAAACCACTCCACAAAATCTACTATTAAACCATCCAACATTGCTTTGCAAAATGACATTCTATCAATCAATGTTTCACAGTCTCCGGTCCTTACAAACATCGAGTGGCAGACTGAACTAGCTATACATTTCTTTTTTGAAAGGCTCTCACATGTAGGTAAAATATATCTCGAAGCTCTCCAGATAATGCCACATATCAAAATCACATAGTAGTAGGGCTCTGTTAGTGGTTAGTAGCATGAATAATAAACCAAATGTGTCATGGCGATCATAAATAAGTCCAACTATTAACAGATGGCATGACTAAGCCATTTCTGAAAGTTTGATGACATATTTAAGCTTTTTTCCCAAGATTTAATAACGAAAATATCCAATATAACTTGTCGATGAGAGAATTTTAGAGGGCCAGGTAGTAGATTACACAATCCATATGATCACGGGTGTAAGAAGAATTGTTCAGATTTCTTTAAATGTTTACAATGACGACATCGAGTGCGTTGAAGAATCAGTTCAGTCTGAATGGATTGGAATGATGCAGATTCCTCACAATTGATGTATACAAAATGGCACCATCCATTCTCATCAGATCAATGGAAATGGCCATCATGTTATCAATATAAACAACAACAGCCTGAACTCTCACCAGGGTCATGTTCATTCTGCAAATTGTAGTCATAATGTGAAGAGCAAAACTGATTATGTACCTGTGGGTTTGGGTGTTGGCTTAGATTAGGATACGGGTCATTTATGTTGATTTGGATTTTTTCGTTAAATGAAAGGGCATGGATGAAAACTTTATTAACAACGGAGGCAAATTTGACCCAAAAGTATGACGAAGAGTAAATCAAAACACCCCTAACTATAAATCAAAGCAAAATCAGGGGTACATATTAAGAGCTTGTATCCTATCTAAAAGTTTAACTTTTTGGGATCCTTTAAACATGGACAGCCTGTATAACATGTCGAACAATAATCTCAGATGTGTTTTGCTTATGCTGGAAAATGCGATTGTTTCTTTCCATCCATAGATAATAAACAGCTCCAGCCATAGTCATATGAAACATTTGTGCCTTGCTACTTCTACCCTTCATACATCTAATAGCCCACTGCATCTCTTCATTCCATGGAAGATTACATCTCTGAATACCTTACCAATGTAGCAGCTTACTCCATACTATGCCACAGAAACTACATGCAAAAAATAAGTGATCAATATCCTCATCAACTTCCTAGCACAAAGGACATATTAGAGAATAAGCTAAACCCCACTTTGCTTGCCTAGTCTTGGTCACAAGTCTTCTATTCAAGGCCAGATATAGAATGAACAACCACTTAGGAGCTCCAAAATTTGAACAAACAAGTTTTCTCTAGTTCACCTGTTCCATCACACCCCTCAATTTGCCATACATTTCCTTTACAGAATACCTCTCCATGTGCAGAGTATCTTATTCTAAACAACCAGCAGCTTGGAGATGTTTGAAATTCTTCAAGATTCTCTGAACTAACCATGAGGTTTGTTTGTTCTGCACTCCCCAAACACCATCCTTCCCATAATAATTGTGCACCCAGACAACCTACAACTTATCCTTCTTAATTCTTACAAAGGTTCCACAAGAGCTTCCCTAGAGTTGCTTTGTTCCAAGTAGAAATGTCAAGGAAATTTAGTCCACCACTAGACTTAGGATAGCACAGCCTCTCCCAGGCAAAAAGGGCCTTCTTGGATTCATCAACACTTCCAGTCCACAAAATTTTTCTACAAATAGCCTCAATAGTTTGTATAATCTTCTTATTACATTCAATATGGAGTCTTTCATTAAGGCATTATCATGTTGGTATCGTCATACAAAGAACTTTGCAAGTCACCAATATCATGCCAAATAATTTTCATTAAACATCTTTTGACTCCAAAACAACCTCGCCTTTAACATCATAAACATAATCATAATTGAAATCCTCATAACAATTTTCAAACCATTTGAATAACATAATAATTTCAATGATATAAAGGACGGGGAAAAACATTTATATTCCTTATGAAGTTTCAAAGCTTTCAAGAGACTAGAAATCATGGCTAAAACATTTATCAATAATAGTTCATTAATTTCAAAATAGCCAATTCAGTCTCAAAACCCCCAATTAAAGATTGAATCATTATTCATAAGAAAAGGAAAAAATTTATATCAAACTTTATTAACAAAATCCCCAACCCAAATATCAAAATCACCATCATAATATACATAATAAATAATAATCATAATTTAGAATAGTATTTGAAATAGGGAGTGTTCAAACATGCCTTTTGACGGAGAGAACTTGAAGAAAACTTGAATTTTTTGGACCTTGAAGCTTGAACCCTAGTTGAATTTTCTCTTTATGCTTAGAGAGAAGATGAAGTATCTTTTGGGGGAAAGAAAATATGTTTCTAGGGTTTGGGAGGTGTTTTAAGCTGAAAAAGTCAGACCTCATCACGATAAAATGACCAAAATACTCCTAGGACAACTTAAAAAAAATTTCTCGAAATCAGGTCACGGAACCCACCTACGTGCAGTAAGTCACCCCACGGGCCGTGGAATGGTTTCGTGAAAATCAGGGAATTTTTCTAGCCTTCGGAAACTGATCCACGGAAGGGACCTACGGTTCCGTAGGTCCAACCCACGTCACGTAGGTCCAATCCACGTCACGTGACTCGGAATTTTTTTAAAAAAAAAAAATATATATATATATATATATATATAAATATATGGGTTCTTGAAAGTTTTAAAATTTTGGGGTGTTACAGTCACAGAAATAAATCTTCAAAAAAAGAGAAACTGATTAAGGGTTCAATTAATGCCCTAAGAAGGTTTGCACTTAGGAGCGTCCGTTTAAAAAATGGTTTACCAAAAATAATTTGACGAACCTAAAAAAGTGGCTAATTTTGCGAAAAACTCAATTTAAAAGATAGCGTTATTTCATTCAAGTGAAAAATTGCCTATTTAACTTTTCTTAAAAAATCTCCTGAGATATAAGTTAAATTAAATTTCAATTTTGCTCAATTATTTTAAGAAAAGAGAAAAAGTAACTTTTTTAAGAAAAGCCCATTTCAGCCATAGTTGAAGGAAAAATTACCTTTTGAAGAACAAGGATTTGTTTTTTAAAAAAAGAAAAAAAAAATTGCCGAAGCAAGGAACATTTCACTGATTATGAGAAGTTCGGATTTTTTTTTCAAGAAAGAATTAATTTTCCATGTTGAGGAAATTTGTTTAACCTAAATAAGCTAGCACATGAATGAAGAAAAATGCCATCTTATATTTTAAAGGTTTGTTCTAAGAGGAATAATTAAAAGACCCATTTTTATTATTCCAAAGTAATTGATCTATGTGACAAAATGATAAATAATTTGAGAAATCGCAAGTATAAAACAAAAAGGGAACAACTCAAAGGAGATTTATTAAGATTAGCTAAGTGTAAAGTTAATACACATAATTAAAATTAGTTACAAACAAAGAGGGAAGGGAAGGATTGGGCCACTTTTAGCCCATTTATAATCTGTCCAAATTTTGAACTCTAATCTCAGGGACCTTTTCTGCTGCATTTCTGTATATTTTGGTGTATATCAACGACTTTCTTCTTTGCATTTCCTGTATATTTGCTTTAAAACCTATATAGTTGCTCTGTGAATCTGCGCATCATCGGTATATTACTGTATGCTTGATGTATACCAGTATATACCAGCCATTTGGCTTTGCTAATCAGTCCACTTTGGATTTATTAAGGCTTGACTCGGGAGAATGGGGTCTTAGCCCCGGAAATGCAAGAGGATTGGAGTCCGATGGACTCATACAAATTCACATGTAACGAAAAGAGAATAAGGATTAACAACCTTTTTAAGGAATAAAAATTAATACATTACTAACAAGGGTGAACAAATGACATGCAAGGGAACACACACACACATATATCATCATGCACAAACGTCTTAACATCCAAGAAAGGGACAAACAAAACTTCAAACTTATAGATTAATTAAAGGGCAACCAGTGACACAATTATCGGTAAAAAACTTACCCGCACCTAGTGTATACATCAAATTAATGCAATTTATCATGGTTAAGTGATTAAATGAAGTAAAATACGTGTTAATTAATCATGGTTAAGTAACATGAACTCTAAATTCGAACACATGGCATGCATGTATTGACTTGGTGTATACACCGGGCACAATTACCTATACGGAAGCTCATCAGTTTGTTTAGGAAATTATTGTTAAAGGAAAACAAGAAATAATACTTTGAATTTTTACCACCCAAACTGCAAGAAAATCATTTCAAACCCAATTCCATTGAACATAATACAAGCAGTGAAGTAGATTTCATAATCAAGAAAGGAAGCATTTTATTTATAACAGCCCCAAGAAATCAGCTGACAGAGGAAATCTAGTATGGCATAAGCCAAACTCATAAAAGAAAAAAAAAAGGAAATTATTGAAATCATGAAGCTAAGG
Source organism: Capsicum rhomboideum (assembly GCA_031232105.1). Lineage (NCBI taxonomy): Eukaryota > Viridiplantae > Streptophyta > Magnoliopsida > Solanales > Solanaceae > Capsicum > Capsicum rhomboideum. The sequence goes on along the minus strand of CP124710.1, from coordinate 3,565,513 downwards.
ATAATAGGGAGGAGTGCGTCCTTGCTAGTAGTCATAGACTCATAGTGCTAGTCTTGTTTCGAAGTGTGTTATCGTTTGTCGTATTACTTGGTGCTAGTCTCGTTTATGTTATTATCTGATATGTTAATACCTATTGTTTAATTTTCCTCTACTATTTCTTTTCTAGACTGTTTTTGTTTTGAGCTGCGGGTCTATCGGAAACAGCCTCTTTATCTCACCCTGAGGTAGTGGTATGAACTGCGTACGCTTACCCTCCCAAGACCCCACATTGTGTAAATATACTGGGTTTGTTTTTATTGTTGTTGTTGAAATCATGAAGCTAGGCAAACTAATCACACCATGAATCAAGATGAATCCCAAACTAATCTAGACTTAAAGATGCACGTTCAAGACTACCATTTTAAAAGAAAGCATATACTCAATCTAGCTACCAACAAGTTTAATAATTAGTGTTTCTTTTAAAACTAATGTTCTTCAACAATTCAATCTCGTCAGACAATCATAATAAGTATTACACAGATGACCAACACACAGAAATATCAATACGGCCAGAATCACATCAAATAAAAGAAACGAGGGACAATGAATTTTACCTTTTTTCGGACAGCGAACTGAAGACAACGAGTTGGAAAAAAGACTTCTATGAATTCAACGAATTAATTGTCGTCCAAAGTCAAACACTTCTTGCTGGAGTTTTACTATTCCAACGAGTTAGAGCATTTCCGCTATGAATTTCTTGATTACGTGAGATTAGAGAAATTCTCCTCCCGAATCTCCAATTTTTCCCCAAAAATCCTCTCTCTAACCTCTATCCTCAATGTCTATTTATAGGGGAAATTGGAGATTTTTTATTATTATTTTATTTTTTTGGGGGGGGGAGGGGGGGATTAGGGTTTCGGATTTGAAACGTTTGTATAAATGGGGATTTTTTAAATCCTCAATCGGACAAAATGCAAGCTGGAATTTTTACTAAATTGGTACAAGAATCAGAACAGGAAGATGAAAGAAGAGAAAAAGAAATCAAAATAAGGCGCTACCATTAATATATTTCGTCAAAGTTATGTATAGTACGTTTCAAAAATAATCAAAATGAGCAACGCTAGCACATGAGAGTAAACATTTCATGACGAGAGAAAAGAAAGTCCTGCCAAGAATTTATCAAACCTAATACGGTAAAAACTTACCCGAACTCGATGTATACACCAAACTAATATAATTTATCATGGTTAAGTGATTACCCACCAAACTAATGTAGCATCATAGAAAATCAAGAAGCATGCATCACAGTACTCTTTGGAGAACCATAAGGACTTGTCCAAGATATTAAGATCAAGGATTTCTAAAAGGACTCATCCAATATCTTCTCCAGTTCATCCATCTCTGAACTTCTTAATTCCTCGATCCTTTTTCCAGCAATTTTGCTTCCTCCAATTTCATCGCGGACCTGGTTTGTCATATCTTCAGCTTCCTCTTCCGCTTCTTCGTCATTAGCTATAGCATCATCTATGGCTTTTGATATCATTTCAGTCATCATTCTATCCAATCGATCTGATTGCCTCACCTTCGCATGCTCTGCAGGGTCCATGTGCTGTGAGGCAACATCGACTCCAATTTCATCGAGGACCTGATTTAATATATCTTCAGTTTCCTCTTCCGCTTCCTCATTACCTATAGCATCATCATTTCTGGCCTTTGATATCATTTCAGTCACCATCATATCCGCTTCGTGATATGTAATTGTTGTAAATGATAAAAGAATCGTTGTCAAAGAACAATTTGTTTGACTAGCTAAAGAGTTATTAGATCAAACGAATTGGAAAGTACTATTCATGAAGCTTATAAAAGAACCTATTGCAAACTGATTGTTCTGCTGTCTCATTCCTACACTAGATTGCATGTTTGGTATTATATGGGTCTCATGACAAACTACTTGGGTGTTCGTCCCCGGGCAAACAAGAAAACTTGGTGGAAACAGTGACGGAGTCAGGAATTTGACGAAGAGTGTGCAAATTTTCTTCTCAGTTGCTTTAAGGGTGTGCAAAACTAAATACACACTCATAATAAATAACATTTAGCCTATATACACAATATAATTTTTCGACGAAGGATGTGCACCTAACCACCCTTTGATAAAGATGGCTCCGCCCATGGGTGGAATTGTTTTAAGGCACAAACGTATGTCGTCGCGCAAATTTTACACTGTTTTGATGATTCTGTGCTAAATAAAATCACTCAAGTTTGGAAATTTCAATACAAGTAATATCATAATATTTGTTTCACTAAGTTAGCCCGTAAAACTCCTTAACTAGTTTTCTTAAATTTTATATGTTTGTGGTGTCTATATTTATATGGCATAAAAAATAATTTATTTTTTCATGTCAACTTTTTTAATGATAAATTTAATTAAGTGATTTTATTGATATAAAGGTCTAGGTTGAGTGATTTTATTGATATAAAACAAAGTTCAATGACTTTACTAGTTAAATTCCCAAAGTTGAGTGACCTTTTGAGATATTAACTCTGCCAAGAATTTATCAAACCTAATACGGTAAAAACTTACCCGAACTCGATGTATACACCAAACTAATATAATTTATCATGGTTAAGTGATTACCCACCAAACTAATGTAGCATCATAGAAAATCAAGAAGCATGCATCACAGTACTCTTTGGAGAACCAATATCTTCTCCAGTTCATCCATCTCTGAACTTCTTAATTCCTCGATCCTTTTTCCAGCAATTTTGCTTCCTCCAATTTCATCGCGGACCTGGTTTGTCATATCTTCAGCTTCCTCTTCTGCTTCTTCGTCATTAGCTATAGCATCATCTATGGCTTTTGATATCATTTCATTCATCATTATATCCAATCTATCTGATTGCCTCACCTTCGCATGCTTTGCAGGGTCCATGTGCTGTGAGGCAACATCGACTCCAATTTCATCGAGGACCTGATTTAATATATCTTCAGTTTCCTCTTCCACTTCGTCATTACCTATAGCATCATCATCTATGACCTTTGATATCATTTCAGTCGCCATCACATCCGCTTCGTCATGGTCCATTTGCTGCTGCATATGAGTGGCTATACCTCTCATTTGAGCCAGAATACCATGCAAGATTGATATTTGATGTCTAAGCCTGAGAAATTGATGTGCTAGAACTTGTGTTGCTGTCTTATTAGTTTTAGCAGTCCTTTTTATTTCAGCAACAAGTTCTTTGTCCTCTGATTGTAAATCAGAAATTTCCTTCTCAATACCTTTGGCAGCATGAATCAGTTCTCTTCTACTCTTGTCTACTATCCTACGAAGGAAGAAAGGACTCTCCCTTATAACGTTTACCAATAACACGGCTTTAGTTGCATCAAATGAGAAGCCCCTTCCGGCCATTTCCTTCATGACAATCGTCATTTCACTAACACTAGTGTTGTTGGACCTAGCATGATGTTTCTCCGTTGTATAATAACCATCCATTAAAGCGACATAAGAAGAGAGAAAATTGCCATGAGTCGTGTATAAATTAGGCATGAGCCCGGCAGATATCATTTCGGCATATATTAGTTTTGCATCGTCAATTCTTCCAACTTCAAACATACCTTCATGGACATTATCTAACCCCTCAAAATTGCTATTTTCCCCAACTTTACCCTTTACTGTATTATTACTATGGAATGAAGAATAAGCTATGGGAATATGAAAGAAAGAGAGGAAGGGAATATCATTGCATTTGCGCACAAGAATTCTCCTCATCTTCGATTGCTTGGCGGCTAAGGAATCTCTATCAGTCCTTTTGTACTGTGGTTATGGGAGATGAGAGAATGAAAAGTGTTTGGGGTGGTAGGTTTGGGCCAATTTGACTGAAAAAATGAGAGGATCTTACATAATTATACATCCTAAAAATGCAAATTTCTTGACAACCTTACATTTCCGACCCTACTTGACAACCTTGAACCATGCTTACCTAGGTTTCGAGAGCCATAAGTACGTATTTCATATTGTTATTGATGGAAAAATTTGATAGTGTGCTAGTAAATGTGATTAGACCTTGGTAGTAGGTGGTGTTTGTGACTTTGTGGAGCATTTGTGGGGTTAATTCTTCGTCACAAGTATTTTAACAAATTATGTTCAAAAAAAAAAAAAAAAGAAGCCATGAGCGACTAGAATTTCTATTTTTGCGATTGAGGCTACGATCGGGAATCTCGTAAGTGAATATTGTCGTGACGATTATGGAATTAATTAAACATGAGATATATGATGGATTATATATTGATTTTAGTGGGCTAAGGTAATATGTGTTAATGGGCCAATTTGAGGCCCAAAATGGAGCCAAAATGCATGGCCCAATGGGTCAAATGACCCGTTCTTCCTTTAATTCATCAATTATTGACCCAAGTGGATCAAGATAACCATTAAACGGAGGCTATATAAGGCCAAAAGCAGATTTTTATTCACAAAATCTCTCATAACATTTCTAGACTTTTCTCTCCATTTCCAAACCCTAAAGCAATCAACTCTTGGGCAAGAACATCATCTTCCAAGCTTGGGTAAGTGATTATTCTTGTACTTTAACATATTATATGCATGAGAGACTATGTGGATCATGTTGGTTATGCTTGGAAGTGTTGGATATGGCACTTTTGCTTTTTGTAAGAGATGTGTCATTTATGTTATTTAAACTTGAACAAGGACTTGAGGTTTGAATAAAAGTGAATGGTATGGATGAGATATCAACATGTATGGTGTGTTTATGGTCCTTAACTTATTATTTTATTTTTTTTCTATAAGTGTAAATTATGGAATTGTTGGCAATATGTCGTTATGACATGTGTTGGAGTGAATTGATGAAATAATTGTGACATGATGGTATTGAAGAAACGTAAAGGAGAAACTTGGTGTGATTTTGTTCTTTAACTTGTTATTTTGCCAAAAGTGTAAGTTATGGGATTATTGTCGATATGTTGTTATGAAGTGTATTATGGTGACTTGATGGAGTAATTGTGATGTTATGTTGATGGAGAAGTGGAAAGTATAAACTTGGTGCGACATGCTAATGGTTTATGATATTTTGGTCAATGTTGGGAATATTGTGGGATTATTGATATGATGATTTCATCAATGGTATTGTCGAGGGGGAAATGACATTTTAAAGGCAAACATGTAACTCATGGACGTTATATGCATTTGTAAGGTAGTTGGTGGTTAATGTAAATTCCGTTATGTATTTGTGTTGTAGAGTGAAACATAAGGAAGGAGCGGGACATTGTATGCACATCTAAGATTATATGTATTCGTATTGAGAATACAAGGTATGTAAGGCTCCTCTTTCCGTATTCTTCTGTAGCAAATCGTGTATACCCTGTTATGGTACTTACTCATTCCCAAAATGTCCTAAGTCATCTCATTTCATGTTATCATCTAGTGTTGATCATATATGCCTTATTCTTGATCTATTGTCATTCATGTATTGAATAGTTATGGACATGAGTTCAAGTTCCAATAATGTTGTGTTCCAAAGCTTCCAATAATGTTACAATTCCAAAAGTATCAATCTCAAGAATGTAAAGACATAAAGTAAAGCATCTATGTTTTTCCAATAATAAAATAATCATTGAATGAACTTTTCCTAAGATTAAGAGAAGTAATGTTGTACAGAGTAGAGATGTTTCATGGGTGGTATCCCAGGGGTTAAATAACCTAGCATGGGTCCATCCCAATTTTTACGGGTGGTATCCCAGGGGTGAGAAGAACACCTAGCATGGGTCGATCCCGCTACGGGTGGTATCCCAGGGGCAAAGGAAAAGCCTAGCATGGGTCGATCTCGATTACTATTGATTACCCACTGATCAGCTTGGGGCCCGGGCATTATATGGATGATGATTGATGATGGATGATGGATGATGTAAAGTAAAGTAAAGCAAATAAAGTAATGTAAAGTAATGAATGTAATGTACATGGTTCCAAACACATACATAATGATGACTTACCCATAATGGGCTATGCTCTCATATTTGAGTTCATTGAAGTATTTATGTGTCATACAGTTTTATATGAGCCTTACATACTCAGTACATTCTTCATACTGACCCCCTCGGGGGAAAATTACCTTATTTGCTGCAGGCACAGGAGCTAGTAGACCTCCACAGTAGAGTGCGGGTCATTTGTAGATTTTTGGTGAGCTCCAGTTGGTTCGGGGCTTTTCGAGTCATAGTGTACACTGATTTTGGTATTGTATATGCTGTATAAAGTGGGGACTTGTCCCGACTCTAGTTTGGCTATGTATATGTATCTGTAGAGGCTTTGTAGACATATGTGGGATAAGTAATGTAAGAGATGTATGTCCAGTTTGACTTAATGGCCTTAACGGCCAAGTTTCATATATCGTACATGCCATGACTTCCGCCAATGGTTCTTGTTTATTATATGGGATAGAAGAACATTCATATAGAGACATGCATATGAGGGTACATGGGTTAAGATTGGTTCTCTCGAGCCTCAACGGCTTCGGGTGCCAGTCCTTCCCGAATGGGATTCGGGTCGTGACAGAAAATATATTAAACGTGTTAATATTATTGAATAAGAACCCATAGACAATTATATCCATTTCACTGTGATACCCTATTTCGAATATCTTTTTTTGAAAGTTTTTTCGTCATGTATTATTCATATCAAACACAAACATGAGTACATCGGGAATGAGAGAAGAAGGGCTAAGTAACCCCTACATTGAACCAGACATAGAAGCAGATGCTTTAGCAAGACAATGAGCAATTTAATTTGCTGATTTCTTAACATACGACAAAGAGAAATATAGTAACTCTATGAGAAGAGTTTTACAATCAAAGACTTTTTTTGGCCAAATGCCTAGTCTGACCGATCAGGTGGTCAGGGTTTATCCCCAAGGGACTGGACACACACCTCTTGGCTGAACAGATCTGGTACATCTGGTATGTTACACTCTTTTTTCTCTTCTTTAGCTTTCCTCTTCCTCTATTCCTTTCCTTATCTTCTTGCTTTCTTCGTGCTTGCAGCAAGATTCGAGTAGCATCAGCACTCTTATCCTCTCCATGTACTAGTCTGCTGCAGCGTTGAAAGACCCAGCTATTCCAACTTTTTGGTGAAGTTTTTTGGTAGCTAGAACATGTAGTCCTAGCTTTTATTTTCACAATAATGTCTCCTTCCGGGAATACATTATTAATTAACTCCTGGCTGTGATTTTCACTAGCTTTGTTTAAAAAAATGTTGTAAATGTTGATGACTGCTGTGTGATGTCTGTTGCAATGTGATGCTTCCTTTCGTTGCTTCTTACTCATCTATGTTTGTGTATGGATTGATCCTACGAGTTCTCATCCTTAGATTAGGAAACTGCGCTTTATCCATGTTAAGAGCACCTCGGATTTTAGGAGGAAGATCTTGAAATGCATGATATTATAATCAAAGACTAAAGAATCAAAATAAAGTAATACTCTAATTCACCAAATTTTCTTCCAGAGTTTGCTTTATGAGTAGATTATCACTTTCCACAATCAGTTTCGTTGTTGTACTGAATCGCTTCTTTAACCAAGTAAGAGCCTCACGCACCCCTATGATCTCGGCCAACAAAGGACTAGCAACACAACCAAGGAATATAGTTTTTCCAGCAAGATCACGTAGCACTATGCTGTAACACCCCTGTCACGCCCCGAATCCCAACGAGGCATGATTGGCACTCGTAGCCGACAAGGCCCGAGAGAACCAAGCTTTACCCCTATTTGTTCCCATACATGCCATAAGAAACCCATAAACACACAATAGCTATAAATACCCGCAATGGAATTCATGGAACATGATATATATATATATACATATGCGAAACTTGGCCGTTGAGGCCACCAAGTCAAAATCGACATATCCCCTCTACATTTATACACCCACATCAGTCTACAAAAGCCTCTAACAAGTGCATTGACCAACAAGAACTAAAAGTCGGGACAAGTCCCCGCTTTATATCACATGTACAGCACCAAAACATATATACACTCTGACTCGGAGAAGCCCCGAATTAACTGGAGCTCACCAAAGATCTGCAACAGCTAGCAACCTACTGAGGAAGCCTACTGGGACCTGCGCCTGCAGCAAGTAAGGTAAATTCCCCGAGAGGGGTCAGTACGAAATAAGTACTGAGTATGTAAGGCGCAAATGAAACTTTGTAACACATGAACATACTAATGAACTCAATACAAATGAATAGACAATGCGAGTAAGTCACTATGTTGCATTTTGGGAACCATGTGGATTGCTTTCATTACTTTTGTCACTTTCTTTACAATCAATACTCACTTGTTATCACATATGTCACAATGTACCCGGGCCCCGACTGAGCAGTGGGTCTTTCATATCATCATATAGGGATCGAGTCGAGCTAGGCTTATGCCCCTAGACTTGCCACCCTCGGGATCGAGTCGAGCTAGGCTTACGCCCCTAGACTTGCCACCCATAAATCCAAATCTCGGGATCGAGTCGAGCTAGGCTTACGCCCCTAGACTTGCCACCCGTACTTGATCATTGACCACATTTGCATTACTTTATCCTTTACTTTGCGATTGATACTTTGATAGTCATAACATCACTTTGGAACTTTTGAACATCACATTGTTGGAAACTTTGAATCATTGACCAATGAGTAAGATACATATGAATAAATACCAATGAGAAATATAACATTACTAGCACCATGATACCATTGGAACCATTGGACAATAATCCATGAACAAGAGACACAAGTATAGGCACTATTGGAATATTGGAACATTAACCATGAATATGAGAAATGGGATTCACAATTGTTCAATGAGTAGGAAATATATGACAATGACCATGGATAAGTGCATATGGGATACCTTAGTACAATTCGGAATAGAACTAGTGAAATGTCAATGTGAACACTATTGGCCGTAGAAAGATACGGACAAAGTAACCTTACATACCTTGGATTCGCAATACGACTATTCAACCTTAGATGTGTCGACAATAATCCCTCTCCTTCTTTATGTGTCACTCTACAAATATATAACGAAATTCACATTAACCACCAATTACTTTACAAATGCATACCATGTAAATGAATTACATGTTTGGCTTGAAACATGTCATTTCCCCTTGACAAAACCATTGATCATACCATTATTCCAAATATTCCATAATATTCCCAACATTGACCAATACATAAAAATCAATACATTCCACCACAATACTTCTCCTTTACACTTTCTTATCCATAACACATCACAAATAATCCATCAAAGCACCTTAATTCAACTCATAACACATATCGGCCAAAATCCCATAATTTCCACTTTTTGACAAGAACAAATTTAATGCCAAAAATAACACCATACATGTTCATATTTTGTCCATACCATGCTTTTTCATCAAAGGCACAAGGCCTAATTCAAGTTCAAATTACCAAGATGACACATCTTTCACCAAAGGCAAAATACACTATTCATCACCTTGCCAACACAACTAGCATAATATATATCATCTTCCATGTATATAATATGTTAAACCATAATAATAAACACTTACCAAAGCTTGGAATATGTTGATCTTGTCCAAAGGGTTCAAAGGAGTTATTTGCTTTAGGGTTTGAAGTTGAAAGAAATGTGTGAGAAAATATCACAAAGGCATGAGAGTTTTTGGACAATAAAATCTGATATTGGGGCCTTTATATAGACCCCAAGTCATCCTTAGCCACACTTGGCATTACATGATATGTTTAATTGGTCAAGTAGTGGAAGAATGGGTCATTTCTTCTTGGGCCAAGTCTTTTAATCCCATTTTGGGCCTAATTTTGGGCCCAATTATACATATCCATGTGACCCATCCAATTTCATGTATTATTCACCATATCTCTCATGTTTATATACTTCCATAATGTTACGACAATATTCTCTTAAAAGATTCTCATTCGTCGCCTCGATCGCAAAAATTGGAATTCTAGTCGCCCTTGGTTTCATTGGACATTTTGGATCACTATTCACATTTCATGATTTGATCATGTAGGAGTATGTAGGAGTATATTGAAGTGTTTGTAGCTTTAACAATGCTCAATTAACTCCAAAGAACCAAAAGAAACCATCGAGAAATCGTCGTAGAATTGCGTTACGAAACGACGCCGGAAAGGCATACTTATTGTGCCTTGCGCCACACCCCTGAAACAGGGTAGTGGCGCAAGAATGCTGCCCTCTCTGAATCTCCAGCCTGCAGGTGGCTTGCGCCACACCCCTGAAACAGGGTAGTGGCGCAAGTTTCAGCCTTTTGCTGAAATTTCCGGCCACTTATCCAATGTTTACGTATCGTCCAATCCTTTATCCAAACACTACAAAATACCTACTTAGTGATCTTAACCATCAATTAAACATGACTTAAAGTCACCAAATGAGGTTAGAATGTGTACGAGTTCTTACCCAAATGCTCCACGAAATCACAACACACCTCCTACGAAGATCTCATCGCACATGTTAAGTCCGATATCAAATGTTTCACAAATAACACTATAAAACACATATGCATGGCATCTCAACACCTATGTAGTTATGATCCCAAGGTATAAAGTGAGGTTATAAAGTACGGGGTGTTACATTCTTCCCCCCTTAGAAACATTCGTCCTCGAATGTTAACAACATTGTCCTAGATACAACAAATGCATCTTTACTTTAACATACCTATACACATTCACATAATGCTTTTAAATACTTACTTGTTATTGTTCCACCTCCGCACTGTGAACTTCTTGGTCAATTTGAAATAGATGGGGATACTTGGATTTCATCTTTTCTTCCGCTTCCCATGTGATCTCCTCTACGTGTTGGTTTCTCCAAAGGACTTTGACGGATGCTATGTCTTTATTTCTCAATCTCTTTACTTGTCGATCCAGGATCGCAATGGGCACTTCTTCATAAGTGAGATCCTCTGTAACTTGAACATCCTCTACGGGGGCACAATACGAGACGGATCTCCTATGCATTTCCGAAGCATCGACACATGAAAGACCGAATGGACTGAGGAAAGTTCTTGAGGTAAGGCTAATTCATATGCGACTTGCCCAATTCTTCTAATAACTTCATATGGGCCTATGTACCGTGGACTCAATTTTCCTTTCTTTCCGAACCGCATTACCCCTTTCATCGGTGACACCTTTAAAAACACCCAATCACCTATGGCGAATTCAAGACCTCTTCTTCTAACATCGGCATATGACTTGTGACGACTTTGAGCCGTTTGTAACCGTTGTTGGATAACTTTAACTTTCTCCACGGCTTGGTGAACAATATCTGGCCCAAGTAAAGCAGTTTCACCTGCTTCAAACCATCCAATTGGTGATCTACATTTCCTTCCATACAAGGCTTCATAAGGTGCCATTTTAATACTTGAATGATAGCTATTGTTATACGCAAATTCAATAAGAGGCAAATGGTCATCCCAACTACCTTGAAAATCCAACGTACATGCTCGTAGCATATCTTCAAGTGTCTGAATAGTACGTTCTGCTTGTCCATCAGTTTGAGGATGGAAAGCCGTACTCAAATTCACCTGAGTACCCAAACTCCGCTGAAAAGATTTCCAAAAGTGTGCTGTGAACTGTGCTCCTCTGTCTGATATAATAGAAAGTGGGATACCATGCAATCGTACTATCTCTTTCACATACAACTTCGCATAATCCTCAGCTGTATAGGTCGTCTTGACAGGTAGAAAATGAGCTGACTTGGTAAGTCGGTCCACTATGACCCATATGGAATCAAACTTCCGCAATGTACAAGGCAAGCCCGTAATAAAATCCATATTAATCATATCCCACTTCCAGACTGGAAGATTGATACATTGCATGTAACCTCCCGGTTTCTGATGTTCCACTTTCACCTGTTGACAATTTGGGCATTGCGCGACAAATTCTGCAATGTTCTTTTTCATGTTGCCCCACCAATACACTGCTTTCAATTCATGGTGTTGACACCCAATTTTGACTTTCCGATACTTCTTTTAGGCTGCTATTTTACAAATTATTAGTTTTGGGTATTAATAGTTCTTATTTTAGTATCAAATAAATCTTGACGTCTTGCATTTATAATTTTTAGTATGTAATTTATTTTTATATAAAATATATATATTTGTAAATTTAAATATAATATTTTATATAATTTAGTTAATATTTATCAAACTATTTTCGCAAAATATATGTACTCATAATTTACAAACACATAGTTTTCATCAATATTATTATTATTATAGTGTTATTATTAAAATTCGTGTTCATAATTTACAAGTACATAATTTATTCCAAATCTTTATTTATCGCCAATTTTTTTTTAATAATATATTACGTGTCATTATTTTTTACTTACGTAATTTATTCATAACAATTTTATGACATTGATTAATTTTGAACTTATTTATTAAATAGCAGTTTAATTCAATCCTAGCCATTTTATATCCAATTGTGTGTCAATTTTGACCCAAATTAAAATTCCCAATCCAATTTCTAATTGACCCCAATTTAAATAAACCAATTTCGACCATCCTTGCAATTTTAAATCCCAGCCATTGATCATACGATCAACGGCTGAGATCAGATCCCCCTTTTTCTTCCCTTTAATCCAAGACCAACCCCTAACGCTAAGCTCACACACACCTCAGCCGCACCTCTCTTTCTCGGAACTCTCTCTCTCTCTCTCAGACCCCCACGCCGGCGCCGCCCTCTCTCTGTCCCGATCACATCCATCACCCACCACCGTAACCTCCCACCGGCGACCTCCGATCCACCACACCTCCCTCTTAACCTCCTCTCTCACCCCAAAACTCTCCTCTCCTTCTCCAACCAACACCACCACGAGCCAACCTCGAGCCAACCTCGAGTCAACCTCGAACCCGCGAAACCCACACACGCCGGCGAGCCCACAGCCGACACCAACCAACCACACTCTCAACTCCCCTCTTTCTCGCACCAGCCATCGCGGAGCTGCTCCGGTGAGGCCACTGACGACCTCCACGCCATCACCGGTGGTACGGCAAACCACAGCGCCGTCTCCATCATCTCAATCTCCGTATCTCGCCGAAAACGTTAGAATGTTCGGGTTTGTATCCTTGTTTAATTTTATGTCAAATTATCATTCTTTGATAGATTCTTAGATCTGCAATTAACAAAGTTTGGTTGAGATTTTTGGTATGATTCCTTGTGATTTGTGTTTGTCAACTTGCCCAGACTATCATATGTCAAAAGCCCCAATTTGTATGAACTTTGATTATACCCTAGTTCTTGATTGAGTACTGAGTTTGCAATTCTTAAAATCTTGGTTCTCTCTTTATTTGTTATTAGGAATTTGCTTTTACCATCGATGTGGTGTTGAGATTTAAGTTGGAATTGTGATCTTGTTACTATTCCTAATCATACGTTGTTAATTTTGATGCAAGCTCGAATTCTTGTGGATTGATATCAGTATGCCTGCAATTGATTTTTTTTCTCTCTTGATGGGATTATGACAGCTTCGTATATGAATATTTTGGTAATTTAGATCGGATTTGGTGTAGGTGATTTGATTTAAGAATTTCCTTATATGACTAATCGCCCTTATTATTTTTATCATTTTTGATTTTATAGGTTAAGTGTCAGCTCCTCCTCTTAATTTTAACAGATTTTTTACTTACCTATTTATGGTAAATTTGGCCCTTTATTCTGAATTGATTTAGTTTGTCTCTTTAAGGAAAGGATTTTCATTAATTGATTTTTGGGAATATTTCTTTTCCTTTTTCCTAATTGATATTTCGAAACTTTTTCCTTCCTTTAATTCTTTATAACCATGTGGCTATAAAAAACAGACGACTCCCTCATTATTAGGACAGACTTTGACTCCTACTCTTACAGAATTTTTGGCTCCCCTCTTGCATATACTCTTAAAGCTTTATTATATACTCTCTTTATACCAAAAAAAAGGGAAGAAGAAAACACTTCAAGTTCTCTATTTACTTTGGCTCTTGAAAGTCCATTCTAGGCTCCTTCTTGTTGCACTGCTTGGGGTATTGTTATTTACTGCTTGACTGGATCGACTTTGGTTTTGCTGTCCTATTCCTCTACTGTCGGTTGCTTAAGGTTCTTATTACTATCTATTATCGCCAACCGGTTAGTACTTTTAGCTATGCATTCAATACCTTGGTGTTAGTTCTGTGTAATCTTTATTATGGCTTTAATTGTTTCTCCTAATCCTTAAGTATCAAATAGCTTTGTGTTATTTATGTGTTCTTAAGATGAACTGTTTTGAACCTTCCTAGATCCTCGTTCTTGGTGCCTCTTGTTATGTATATTTGTGTTTGGCAGGTTCACATTAAGGCATAACTGATTTCGAGGAAACTTGAAGAGTTACCAAAGGGGTTTATTAAGGGGTGCCTAATTTAGGCATTTGTACTTTCTTGCTTATTTTATTTTTTGGGTCTGTAATAAACTTTGTAGAAACTCTATGTATAATAAAATATTGGGATGCTACGGGGCAGGGATTCTATGTGTTTAAAATTTGATCACTTAGATGCCATGCTTATAGGATTATTTAACAATTTTTAAACATGTTAATTAAATTGTTTTTATCACTTAGGCAAATATTTTAGGATTATTAATCTAACTGTTTTCTTACTTAGAAACCATGTTTATAGGTCTATAATTACGTTCTAGCATTCAAAATCAACTTTCAGTCTTTAAGTAATTTTGTTAGTTTAAGTAATTCTCTGCACAAGTCAAATAATGTTTCCGCACATAAATTAATTTCCTGCACTTGTAATAATTAATTTCTGCATATTTAAGAACAATCTCTGCACACGAACAAAAGAAATATTTTTCTGCCCACTTTGATTAGTTTTCTGCACGAAATTAATTTCCAGCGTACTTGTAATAATTTTTTGAACTTAAGATTAATTTTCTGCACATGAAAACAATTTCCTGTACACTTTTAATAATTTCCTGTACACTTTGAATAAATTTCTGCATATTTTAAATAATTTTCTGCATACTTTTAACAATTTTCCTGCACATTAAATTAATTTTCTGCACATTTTTAACAATTTTCTGCATATTCTAAATACTTTTCTGTAAACTTTAAATTGTTTTCCAGCTCACTTATTTTAAATTTCTATCACTCTAATGAAACTTTTAGCATACTGATCATGCATCGCTTAGATACTATGTCTATAGATTTTAATCACATAAAATACGAGTAATCGTTTAGCATGTTTATCACCTTAATTAACTTTATTTAAATAAGATGACATATTTGAAAATTATGTGCTATGTGCCCCCTTTCAATTTTTAATGCCCAATTTCTTATTCCTTATTCTTATCCAAATGTTTTAAATACAATTTCATTTGTTTGAAGCTCTCTTATTTTTGTCAAAAACCATTGTTCAATTCCTTCTCTACAATTTGAGGATTGGACAATGTCCTTTAAAATCAATATTATAAATGCTATCTCCTAACCTATAGTTAGCGGGAAAGTAAAAGGAATTACGAGGTCTAATTCCGGAATTTTTAAACTAAGCCGATGCATCCCCGGGAGTATTATCTGCCAAAGCTTTGTAAAAAAGGATATGTGTACTTATAAGTAAATATGTTTATGTGTTTATATGCAAAAACTCAAATTTTTCACTTGTCTTTGAAAAATTATAATTTTAACTTAAGACCGACCTCCAATTAAAATGTTGCTAAGGTCAAGTGAGTGCGATTATTAATATCGTGATATCATTCATATAAAGCAACAAACATTTTCTCTTTTGATCAAAAAATTGAAATGTTTATTTCATTAACTTAATTTTATCACTATGTTTTTAAATTCCTTTGTTTGTTTTTGGGGTAGTTTAGTTTAATCGAAGTTATTAATTACATATTTTCTCTACATATTGGTATCACTTCTGTCTCCTCGCTTATCTGACATTTTTTTTATTATTGGCTTTCCTTTTTATGCATCTTATTAATTAACAAATTTGTATTTCTTGTTCTTTATCACCTAGTGGAGTACTAATTAGGAAAAACTAGATTTTTGCTAATTTTATTCGTTTATAAAATAAATAATTTTACCGCCTAGTTAGTTAGATTGGTATTAATTAGATAATAATCGAGTTGTATGACTAGTTTATTTATTATTCTCAGGCCTGAACACTTAGTTAATCCTAAGCGATTAAAATCAATAGACTTTCGCTTATCACATAGAATTTCCCACGTAATATATGAGTTCGGCCGGGACCCACATTTGTGGACCTCAAAGGGTGCCTAACACCTTCCTTTCGAGGTAACCTGAACCCTTACCCGAATTTCTGGTTGACATAGGCTAATAATTAATTAATCTTAATTAGTCTAGAATGGTGCCCTAACGCACCTTAATTCGTTAGGTGGCGACTCTTCACTCTCATTAAATCCCAAAAAGAGTTTGTCACGTCGAATCCCGCTTTTCTCGAGAAAAATGGGGCGCGACAGCATGGCGACTCTGCTGGGGATACTTAGGTTCTAACCAATACGGATTTGTGTTTACGTGGGGTTTTGTGTTTTCTTTTCATTTTTTTTTTAGTGTAATAGGATTTAAATGCTATGCATGATCCACCCCTTTCCCCTTCTTCCTTTGTTTGTTTTTTAAATGATTAATTTGACTTTTTTTTATTTATTTTTATTTAATTTTATTTATTTCATTTTCAAGTCATTTATTGTATCATGTCCATTTCCCTCTCTTTTTGGTTTATTTATTTTTGTGTATATTTGATAGATATTTTTTTTATGTTTAATTTATTTTTCTTCATTATGTGTTGCTTTTCTTATATTCACTTATTTTTCTTGTTTTATTTATATTGTTACTTTTCATAAATTGCGTATTTGTTATCGCTTCATTTACATGCGATGTGTTTATCGCTTTATTTTAATTGTTATCCCGCTTATGCTTTCCTCCACTTGGAACCTCCTTTCTTTTCTTTTAAGAACGGTTGCGTGGTTGCACGGACGTTTATTCCTAAAACACCCTTGCGGGAAATGCCTCATGGATTGGTCGATCAGCGGTGCGTCGACAGTCATGAGCTTTCCCACTCTCAAGTTGTCCACTTGAGGGAACCGTGTCATGAAACTATTCTTGTTCTTTAGATCGTGGCTGCGTGTTCTTTTACTAAAGAATATGCATCTCATTCAGCCTGGAATGCCTTGGCACCTTGATGCGTTGAATGTTAATTAGTGAAACCTAGTCCCAAGTCCAAAGGGGTTCATGCCCCAAAAGGACGCATAATCTTATTTGTTATGTGTCAATTTCTGTATTTTGTGTGCTAATATCTTGCCTATCTTGTATTTTAGTTATTCCTTACTCTTAGAATCCGTTAGTCTTAGATTTCCGTACTCTTAAAACTCCTATCCTGTTATATTACCTTTATTCCTTTAGGCCTGAATCATACCATTTTATGGCCTAGTCAAAAACCTCCTTCCATCTATCTTCATAGCTCGATTTCATACTCTAAAGTATCCTTTAGCATCCTTTAGCATACTTATCGTCTCGTGGATCGGTCTTTTCCTCGATAGGATGCTCTAGATTATTTCTCATCCTTTATGGTGAATTCATTCTTTTAGGACACTCTTACGCAACATTTTCAATAATAACATACCATTGTGTTCACCATAACTCTTGACAATTAATGTTCCTGTATTCGTGCCATACTCTAGCTTTCCCAACTTTTAAGTCATATAGAGCTCTCATAACTCCTATTCATTTTGAATGAGCATAACTCAAATGTCTTACTCCATGACATTACTCATAGACATTTTATTGTCGTGCGTTTTTACTAATCATAAGTCCTTTCTTCTAAGGTTGACTAAAGTTGAACATCAAGAATGGTCAGTCAAGCAATGTTTATCAATCTTGCCAACAGTGAAGCTGAGCGTAGGAGTTCGGGTTTGCACCAAGGCAAGCTTACTCCCTTTGAGTCAAGCATCATGAGTATGGAAAGGAAAATTGAGAGAATCAGAGGAATAATGACTAATCTCCGAGGGTCATCTGATATGCCATCAGACTTCCCAGAGCCATTATCCGAAATTGACTTCATTGCTCCTATTTGCACTATGGAGTCTCCTATAGTGACGACCTCACCTATGCCTAATTGTGATGCACAAGTATCTTCGAGTTTGTACTCAGTCGCACTGCAGAAAGCACTCAATGGGTTGACAGAAATGGGCAAGGAAACAGAAGGAAGGATTTCTAACCATAAGGCAGGGTCATCTCAACAGCTTGAGATGGATAAGTTATACAAATCAGGAGAAGAAAATAAGAATAGAGTTGGAGACTTGAACTTTCCATTATATGACGGGTCTGGCGATCCTCATTCCCATTTGAAAGCATACCTGGATGAGTTAGCAGTTATAGGGCAAAGTGATGGTCTTAAGATGAGACTTTTTGTCAGTTCACTTACAGGTCTAGCATTGATGTGGTACGCAGAGAAGGATACAAGCAAGTGGGTTTCTTGGGACAACTTGGCAAATGACTTTATTGGGCGGTTCGACAATAGGCTAAAGAGGAAGTTCATAGGTGAAACTCTAATGCATGACAAGGTTGGTTTGGTTGAGCCACAATTCAGGAATAAGGGAAAGGCAATTATCAATGAGGCATCAAAGCCTCCAAAGCCCGAAGTGAGAAAATACCAAGCTATGACTCTCTTAGATGAACCACCTTCAATCACTTTTGAAATGTTGAGGTCACATGGTATATTGCAGCCTAAGCATTTTGTTTCTTATTGCCCTTCAAGTCCTTTCTTTGATCCCAAAAAACGTTGTGCCTTCCATTCTGGCATGCCTGGTCATGACACAGATGAATGCCGCCAGTTGAAGAGAGAACTACAAAATTTGATAAGCGAGGGGAAGATAGTAAAGAAAAGTCGCCCTCAACTGATATGGTATCCGTCTCCAGAAATCACTCCATCACCAAATTACCCCTATTACCCTCAATCTTCCACAAAACCTCATCCTCAAACTGTTTGGTACCCACCTCCATCCATTGCTCCAACATCAAAATACATTCCCATGTCTTATCCAAATCCACCAACAAATCAACGATCCAATCAATTTGTTAAACCTCCAGTCAAGTTGCAGAAAAATCCACCAAAACAATACACTCCTCTAGCTGAACCCATAACTCAGTTGTATGAAAGACTCAGAGAAGCCGGCTACATCACACCCATCCCTGCCGTACCTATTAACACTCAGTCTAAACGATACAATCCTAATAAGGTTTGCGCCTACCACTCTGGGATGAAAGGGCATCCCACAAAGGCGTGTTTTGCTTTGAAGGACAAGATTCAAGCGATGATTGATACCAAGATGATAACTGTAACAGGGTTAAAGCTCGGTGTTGATTAGCTTCATAAGCATGACTGACACTTGTTTGGCACTGATAAGGATGATATCACGTTCGGGCTCTCAAGCATTTGAAATTACTTTAAGCTTTGCATCCTTGGAATAACGTGGACTTTCTTTTATGCTTTTCTTTTATGTAATTGGAACTACGTTTGACCTGATTCCCCTATAAGAGGGATACGTAGGCGCTCATTTAATGGGTTCGGTCTCATCATAATAAAATTTTCTTTCCCCCTATTTTTTATCATTTTGTATGAAGTTGGAAGGATTAACGATGATATCAATCACAAAGGATGCTTCAAATCAACAGTTATGATGTTCAACATAAGTCGACCTTGTTCATTCCCCTAGCTTCCTTATCTTCTTAACTTTGAATTTAGCATCATGTTAATTTCTCCAAAGCGGAAGTTCTGTCACTTTCATCTGACTCGTGCGTTAGAAGCTCAAATCTTTGTGCTTAGATCACTTATTAAGTCATAGTCTTCATCTTGGATTGTCTTCTATTTATATTGCTTTAAACTTATTTGTGCTATGTGGTAACTTTTGTTTGATTTATTTATTTTATTTAAAGGTTGTCAAGCATTGGAACATTGAATCGGCTAAGAGTCTGCAATTGAACAAAATACGCCTAACCATCTTCTTCCCCAGCACAAAATACCTTTTTGCATATCTTCTTATTCGTCTCCTCAAAAATATCTTTGACACACGTCAATCTTGGTACTTTGCAAAACATGGTAATACATGATAGGGAATCACCTACACTGCAACAAAAGTTTCTTGACTTAGAAAAGAGGTTGGATGAGTGTTTGCGTTCCAAAGGAATTTATGACTTGAGGTATGAGAAACTGTGTCTACATCCAAGGGTTGGTTTGCCTCCAGGATATAAAGTCCCAAAATTCAATATGTTCGATGGGCTTGGAGACCCGATCATGCATCTAAAGGACTATTGTGGCAGATTAGTTGGAATCGGACATAATGAAGCTCTACTAATGAGACTCTTTATTCAGAGCTTGTCAGGAATAGCACTCACTTGGTATGTCAAACAAGACCTTGACAAGTGGAATACCTGGGAAGACATGGCTCAAGACTTTGTGAGACAATATAAGTTTAATATCAAGATCGATCCAACGATGATGGACTTACTTGAAGTAAGGAGAATGATTCATGAATCTTTTGAGGAATATACAACACGATGGAGGTTAGAAGCTTCTAAGATACGTCCTCTTGTGCCTGAAGAAGAGTTGATCCAAATTTTCGTCAGGTCGCTAGATGGTATATACTATCAAAAATTGTTCGGCTTATGTATTCAAAGCTTCGACGATCTGATCTTAATTGGGAAAAGATTAGAATATGGTATTCGGACAGGAAAAGTTATTGATGTTTCCGCAATACAAGCTACTTTTCAAGCACTGAAAGCTTCGCCAAAAGAGGAAAAAGAAGAAGATATCTCAACCACCCCGCCTCAAGAACAACATTATCCAAATACCCAACAAGCATACGCTGTTTTCGACACCTACAACCCACAAGGTTTTCAACACCCAAATTTTCACCAACGTGATCCAATACCATCCAATTCTCATCAACCAAAGAAAAGGAAACCTCGTATCTTTACCCCTTTGACTGAGCCTTTATCCAATATATTTCAAAAATTATTTGATCAAGGAGTTCTGAAACCAAGGAAAGGATGGATCCCTAAATACGCACCTTCGAATTTTGACTTATCCAAAAGGTGTGCGTATCATTCAAATATCCAAGGTCATGATATTGAGGAATGTTCAGCATTGAGGTACAAGATCCAAGACTTGATTGAAAAGGGAAAGATTATAGTACAACAAGGGCCACTAAGCAACATCTATGACCCTACCACAGGCACAACTTTTGTCCAAGGTGACCCAATAGAGATCGTTCCGAGACATTTGACAAGGAAGCGTAAAGCACATCAAAGGAACTGAGAAAGACAAAATCATCACGAGCAAAGTACCGATTCTCTTTCCAATGAATAAAATTTCCTATTTTGTTTATGTTTCTCTTTGTACTCATGAACTACGTTTGACCTGACTTCCATTTGGATACGTAGGCAGCCCATTCTTGGGTTCGGTCTCAATCTAATAAAAATTTTCTTTCCCTTCATATTTAAATCATGTTAGCTTTTGATAAAATTCTATTCAAGCAAATCTAAGTTATTTTGGCCCGTTCCATGACCTCAAATGACAATTGCAGACTCGAAGTCGGACCTTGATGTTCGAATACAAGACAACCGTTTCTTTTGAACTAACAATTTTCTTTGAGTGATACAGGAATGTAAGATTTCACAAGTAACACTGGGGCAGAATTTTTGAGATTACCTCAAAAATTCTACCAGCAGACAATATTTTGATTCGCCAGAAAGTGTGAAACATATTTTAAACTGGGGCAGAAATTTTGAGGAGCACTCAAAATTTCACCACAATAGCATGAAGATGAAAGGAAGTTACAGATGATGCAACGGATATTGGGTCATCCACCCTAAAATAGGATGTGCTGGGATATCCACCCTTAAAAAGAGATTCTGGGTTCATTCGCCCTAAAATAGGATATGCATGGTTCATCTACCCTAAAATAGGATATGGTGGGTTTATCCGCCCTAAAATTGGGATATGTTGGGTTATCCGCCCTAAAATAGGATATCTTGGGTTAAGCGCCCTAAAATTAAGTTATGCCGGATTAATCCACCCTAAAATAGGAATGGTGGGGTTTTCCGCCCTAAAATAGGATATGCTGGGTTATCCGCCCTAAAAAGGATACGCTGGGTCATTCTGCCCTAAAAAAGGATATTCTGGGTTATCCACCCTAAAAAGGATATGTCGGGCTCATTCTGCCCTAAAATATTATATTCTGGGTTATCCACCCTAAAAAGGATATGCCGGGCTCATTCTGCCCTAAAATATTATATGCTGGGTTATCCGCCCTAAAAAAGGATGTGCTGGGTAATCCGCCCTAAAATACGATATGCCGGGTTATGCGCCCTAAAATAAAGATATGCCGGGTTATGCGCCCTAAAATAAAAATATGTTGGTTTATCCGTCCTAAAAAGGATATGTCAGGTTTTGTCTGCCCTAAAATAAGATAGTTGGGCTCGTCCGCCCTAAAATAAGGACAATTGATTTTGCAGGCATATAGTCAACGTGATCACATTCTCCTTAAAAGTCAAAACTGGGGCAGATTTTTGAGGTTCCTCAAAAATCTTGGGTAACAAGCACAACGTCAAACAGATACGCTTTCTTATCTCTTGTTATCGTTATTGTTATCTTTTGTTATTCCTTGTCTCTGCATTATTTAATATTTTCTATGCTTATGAGCTAACCATTTTATCTAGTTGTGTTAAAAGTTACAGGTAGTCTCCCAAAAGCATAACAAAAGACGTTTGAGAATCATTTTATCTCGTTTTGGAACATGATTCTTTAACTTTGTATCTCACAACCTAACCTAAATCATATTCACATTCCACCTTTCAAAACTACTCGTACTCCAATCTCGTCAACTCGTGCTATCTTCATTCAAATTCCACATTCGTCAATTTTCCTTAGGAATCTCATTCGTTCTTAAGTCTAGAACTACACATGGCCTGATTCTTGTGAACCCAAGATATGTAGGCGACTTAAGACCAAAGTCTCGGCCACATAATTTTAATAAAACTCTCTTGCTTTTCGATTCCAGCAAATCATCCTATCGGTCAGACAAAATTGGCTACCAAGTCAACATTCGTTACTTGACAATTCTTTCATCATTCCCAAGCAACGAAGGGGCAGCTGTTGACACCCAATTTTGACTTTCCGATACTTCTTTTAGGCTGCTATTTTACAAATTATTAGTTTTGGGTATTAATAGTTCTTATTTTAGTATCAAATAAATCTTGACGTCTTGCATTTATAATTTTTAGTATGTAATTTATTTTTATATAAAATATATATATTTGTAAATTTAAATATAATATTTTATATAATTTAGTTAATATTTATCAAACTATTTTCGCAAAATATATGTACTCATAATTTACAAACACATAGTTTTCATCAATATTATTATTATTATAGTGTTATTATTAAAATTCGTGTTCATAATTTACAAGTACATAATTTATTCCAAATCTTTATTTATCGCCAATTTTTTTTTAATAATATATTACGTGTCATTATTTTTTACTTACGTAATTTATTCATAACAATTTTATGACATTGATTAATTTTGAACTTATTTATTAAATAGCAGTTTAATTCAATCCTAGCCATTTTATATCCAATTGTGTGTCAATTTTGACCCAAATTAAAATTCCCAATCCAATTTCTAATTGACCCCAATTTAAATAAACCAATTTCGACCATCCTTGCAATTTTAAATCCCAGCCATTGATCATACGATCAACGGCTGAGATCAGATCCCCCTTTTTCTTCCCTTTAATCCAAGACCAACCCCTAACGCTAAGCTCACACACACCTCAGCCGCACCTCTCTTTCTCGGAACTCTCTCTCTCTCTCTCAGACCCCCACGCCGGCGCCGCCCTCTCTCTGTCCCGATCACATCCATCACCCACCACCGTAACCTCCCACCGGCGACCTCCGATCCACCGCACCTCCCTCTTAACCTCCTCTCTCACCCCAAAACTCTCCTCTCCTTCTCCAACCAACACCACCACGAGCCAACCTCGAGTCAACCTCGAACCCGCGAAACCCACACACGCCGGCGAGCCCACAGCCGACACCAACCAACCACACTCTCAACTCCCCTTTTTCTCGCACCAGCCATCGCGGAGCTGCTCCGGTGAGGCCACTGACGACCTCCACGCCATCACCGGTGGTACGGCAAACCACAGCGCCGTCTCCATCATCTCAATCTCCGTATCTCGCCGAAAACGTTAGAATGTTCGGGTTTGTATCCTTGTTTAATTTTATGTCAAATTATCATTCTTTGATAGATTCTTAGATCTGCAATTAACAAAGTTTGGTTGAGATTTTTGGTATGATTCCTTGTGATTTGTGTTTGTCAACTTGCCCAGACTATCATATGTCAAAAGCCCCAATTTGTATGAACTTTGATTATACCCTAATTCTTGATTGAGTATTGAGTTTGCAATTCTTAAAATCTTGGTTCTCTCTTTATTTGTTATTAGGAATTTGCTTTTACCATCGATGTGGTGTTGAGATTTAAGTTGGAATTGTGATCTTGTTACTATTCCTAATCATACGTTGTTAATTTTGATGCAAGCTCGAATTCTTGTGGATTGATATCAGTATGCCTGCAATTGATTTTTTTTCTCTCTTGATGGGATTATGACAGCTTCGTATATGAATATTTTGGTAATTTAGATCGGATTTGGTGTAGGTGATTTGATTTAAGAATTTCCTTATATGACTAATCGCCCTTATTATTTTTATCATTTTTGATTTTATAGGTTAAGTGTCAGCTCCTCCTCTTAATTTTAACAGACTTTTTACTTACCTATTTATGGTAAATTTGGCCCTTTATTCTGAATTGATTTAGTTTGTCTCTTTAAGGAAAGGATTTTCATTAATTGATTTTTGGGAATATTTCTTTTCCTTTTTCCTAATTGATATTTCGAAACTTTTTCCTTCCTTTAATTCTTTATAACCATGTGGCTATAAAAAACAGACGACTCCCTCATTATTAGGACAGACTTTGACTCCTACTCTTACAGAATTTTTGGCTCCCCTCTTGCATATACTCTTAAAGCTTTATTATATACTCTCTTTATACCAAAAAAAAGGGAAGAAGAAAACACTTCAAGTTCTCTATTTACTTTGGCTCTTGAAAGTCCATTCTAGGCTCCTTCTTGTTGCACTGCTTGGGGTATTGTTATTTACTGCTTGACTGGATCGACTTTGGTTTTGCTGTCCTATTCCTCTACTGTCGGTTGCTTAAGGTTCTTATTACTATCTATTATCGCCAACCGGTTATACTTTTAGCTATGCATTCAATACCTTGGTGTTAGTTCTGTGTAATCTTTATTATGGCTTTAATTGTTTCTCCTAATCCTTAAGTATCAAATAGCTTTGTGTTATTTATGTGTTCTTAAGATGAACTGTTTTGAACCTTCCTAGATCCTCGTTCTTGGTGCCTCTTGTTATGTATATTTGTGTTTGGCAGGTTCACATTAAGGCATAACTGATTTCGAGGAAACTTGAAGAGTTACCAAAGGGGTTTATTAAGGGGTGCCTAATTTAGGCATTTGTACTTTCTTGCTTATTTTATTTTTTGGGTCTGTAATAAACTTTGTAGAAACTCTATGTATAATAAAATATTGGGATGCTACGGGGCAGGGATTCTATGTGTTTAAAATTTGATCACTTAGATGCCATGCTTATAGGATTATTTAACAATTTTTAAACATGTTAATTAAATTGTTTTTATCACTTAGGCAAATATTTTAGGATTATTAATCTAACTGTTTTCTTACTTAGAAACCATGTTTATAGGTCTATAATTACGTTCTAGCATTCAAAATCAACTTTCAGTCTTTAAGTAATTTTGTTAGTTTAAGTAATTCTCTGCACAAGTCAAATAATGTTTCCGCACATAAATTAATTTCCTGCACTTGTAATAATTAATTTCTGCATATTTAAGAACAATCTCTGCACACGAACAAAAGAAATATTTTTCTGCCCACTTTGATTAGTTTTCTGCACGAAATTAATTTCCAGCGTACTTGTAATAATTTTTTGAACTTAAGATTAATTTTCTGCACATGAAAACAATTTCCTGTACACTTTTAATAATTTCCTGTACACTTTGAATAAATTTCTGCATATTTTAAATAATTTTCTGCATACTTTTAACAATTTTCCTGCACATTAAATTAATTTTCTGCACATTTTTAACAATTTTCTGCATATTCTAAATACTTTTCTGTAAACTTTAAATTGTTTTCCAGCTCACTTATTTTAAATTTCTATCACTCTAATGAAACTTTTAGCATACTGATCATGCATCGCTTAGATACTATGTCTATAGATTTTAATCACATAAAATACGAGTAATCGTTTAGCATGTTTATCACCTTAATTAACTTTATTTAAATAAGATGACATATTTGAAAATTATGTGCTATGTGCCCCCTTTCAATTTTTAATGCCCAATTTCTTATTCCTTATTCTTATCCAAATGTTTTAAATACAATTTCATTTGTTTGAAGCTCTCTTATTTTTGTCAAAAACCATTGTTCAATTCCTTCTCTACAATTTGAGGATTGGACAATGTCCTTTAAAATCAATATTATAAATGCTATCTCCTAACCTATAGTTAGCGGGAAAGTAAAAGGAATTACGAGGTCTAATTCCGGAATTTTTAAACTAAGCCGATGCATCCCCGGGAGTATTATCTGCCAAAGCTTTGTAAAAAAGGATATGTGTACTTATAAGTAAATATGTTTATGTGTTTATATGCAAAAACTCAAATTTTTCACTTGTCTTTGAAAAATTATAATTTTAACTTAAGACCGACCTCCAATTAAAATGTTGCTAAGGTCAAGTGAGTGCGATTATTAATATCGTGATATCATTCATATAAAGCAACAAACATTTTCTCTTTTGATCAAAAAATTGAAATGTTTATTTCATTAACTTAATTTTATCACTATGTTTTTAAATTCCTTTGTTTGTTTTTGGGGTAGTTTAGTTTAATCGAAGTTATTAATTACATATTTTCTCTACATATTGGTATCACTTCTGTCTCCTCGCTTATCTGACATTTTTTTTATTATTGGCTTTCCTTTTTATGCATCTTATTAATTAACAAATTTGTATTTCTTGTTCTTTATCACCTAGTGGAGTACTAATTAGGAAAAACTAGATTTTTGCTAATTTTATTCGTTTATAAAATAAATAATTTTACCGCCTAGTTAGTTAGATTGGTATTAATTAGATAATAATCGAGTTGTATGACTAGTTTATTTATTATTCTCAGGCCTGAACACTTAGTTAATCCTAAGCGATTAAAATCAATAGACTTTCGCTTATCACATAGAATTTCCCACGTAATATATGAGTTCGGCCGGGACCCACATTTGTGGACCTCAAAGGGTGCCTAACACCTTCCTTTCGAGGTAACCTGAACCCTTACCCGAATTTCTGGTTGACATAGGCTAATAATTAATTAATCTTAATTAGTCTAGAATGGTGCCCTAACGCACCTTAATTCGTTAGGTGGCGACTCTTCACTCTCATTAAATCCCAAAAAGAGTTTGTCACGTCGAATCCCGCTTTTCTCGAGAAAAATGGGGCGCGACACATGGTACATTTTAGTAGCACCTGGATGAATGGAATAGCGCGAATGGTGCGCCTCTGTCATTATTCGTGTCCTCAGCTGATCTACATCCGGTACACATATTCTCCCTTGACATTGAAGCACCCCTTCCGGTGTAACATCAAATGCCTTGGTCAAATTCTGCTGCACATTCTCCTTTAGCTGCAATAAAATAGAATCTGCATACTGTTTCTCTTTCACTTCAGCTATCAAGGAGGATTCTGCTGCATTCTGCACCATAACTCTATCATCTGAAGTTTCAATAAGGCGAACTCCCAAGCTGGCTAATTGATTCAAATCTTTGATCATCTCACGCTTTTCATTCAACTGACCACTAGTGCTTTCGACTGCCTTACGGCTCAATGCATCAGCTACGACATTTGCTTTGCCTGGGTGATAAAGAATATCAATGTCATAATCTTTTAACAGCTCTAACCACCTACGTTGCCTCAAATTGAGTTCCTTCTGCTTAAAAAGATATTGCAGGCTTTTGTGATCCGTATAGATGTCAACATGAACACCATATAAATAATGACGCCATATCTTTAAAGCGAAAACTACCGCTGCCAATTCAAGATCATGTGTGGGATAGTTTTTCTCATGTGGCCGCAACTGTCGTGAGGCATATGCTATCACCCTACCATGCTGCATCAACACACATCCGAGACCAATCCCGGAAGCATCACAATACACTGCATAGCCCTCTGTGCCTTCAGGAAGAACTAACACTGGTGTAGAAGTCAACTTATCTTTCAGGTTTTGAAACCCTCTTTCACATGCATCATTCCATTGAAATTTAATTGCCTTGTGAGTTAACTTTGTCAATGGTGCCGCAATAGAAGCAAACCCTTCTAC
This sequence comes from Capsicum rhomboideum, assembly GCA_031232105.1. Lineage (NCBI taxonomy): Eukaryota > Viridiplantae > Streptophyta > Magnoliopsida > Solanales > Solanaceae > Capsicum > Capsicum rhomboideum. The sequence goes on along the minus strand of CP124710.1, from coordinate 3,536,980 downwards.
AAATCTTCGGTAATAACCTGCCAAACCCAGAAAACTGCGAATCTCTGTGGGTGTCGTAGGTCTTGGCCAGTTTTTCACTGCCTCTATCTTCTGTGTGTCGACTTGGATCCCTTCATCTGACACAATGTGACCCAAGAATGCAACTGATTGTAACCAAAACTCACATTTGGAGAATTTTGCATACAACTTACGCTCACGGAGGATTTGCAACACTTGCCGTAAATGATTAGCATGGTCTTCTGGTGATCTTGAATAAACAAGGATGTCATCTATAAATACTGTCACGAACACGTCTAGGAATGGCTTAAACACCCTGTTCATCAAATCCATAAACACAGCCGGTGCATTTGTTAGTCCAAATGACATAACTAAAAATTCATAATGGCCATACCGTGTTCGAAAAGCTGTCTTGGGTACATCCTCCTCTCTAACTCTGACTTGATGGTAACCCGACCTCAAGTCAATCTTTGAAAAACATTTGGCACCCTGTAACTGATCAAACAAATCATCAATTCGAGGAAGGGGATATTTGTTCTTGATCGTTACTTTATTCAGCTGTCGGTAGTCGATGCACATTCTCAAGGTGCCATCTTTCTTTCGCACAAATAATACTGGTGCACCCCACGGGGACATACTAGGCCTAATGAAGCCTTTGTCCAGCAAATCTTTCAACTGCTCCTTCAATTCACGCAGTTCCGCTGGAGCCATTCTATAGGGAGGAATAGAGATAGGCTGAGTGCCTGGAATCACATCAATGCCAAATTCCACTTCCCGTTCTGGGGGTAAACCTGGAAGATCCTCTGGAAATACATCTAGAAATTCATTAACTACCGGTACTGACTGTGGAGTTAATGGTTCCACATCATTATCTTTCACTCGTACCAGATGACATACGTACCCCTTGGCAATCATTTTCCTGGCTTTCAAATAAGAAATAAATCTTCCTCGTGGTGTCCCTACATTACCCTGCCATTCTAGAACATTTTCCTGCGGAAAATAGAATTGTACCTTCTTGGCCCGGCAATCTACCGTAGCATAACAAGAGGCCAACCAATCCATGCCCATAATTACATCAAAATCCACCATGTTCAATTCAATGAGATCGGCCAACGTATCATGACCACACACAGTTACGATACACTCTTTTTGCAACAATATAGTCACCAACCGGTGTAGACACTTCAATTGATTTAATTAATATTTCCGGTGTCGTTGCAAATTTCGCAGCAACCAATGGAGTAACATAGGAAAATGTAGAGCCTGGGTCAATTAATGCATATACATTATGTGAGAATATGGATAATGTACCTGTGACGACATCTGGGGAAGCCTCTGAATTCTGGCGGTCCACCAAAGCATAAGTACGATTCTGGACCCCGCTAGTACTGGCTGCTCCTCTGGCACCTCTACCTCGACCAATAGGCTGCACCCCTCGGCCCTGTGACGGAACCGATGCTGAAGACGCAACAGCCGACCCAGCTGGTCGTGCTATACCACCCATGCTCCGCTGTGGACATTCTCTTGCTATATGTCCCGGCATACCACACCAAAAGCAGGCATTCGTCCCTGTCCGACATGGACCTGTGTGCATACGCCCGCAGTGCGGACACTGCTGACGAGGGAAACCTGCTGACTGTGACCCATGAACCCCACTACTTTGCCCTGCTGAACCACCTCGAAACCCTCGAGACTGCGAATAAGCACCACCTGTGGAATAAGAGAACGACGGTCTAGGTGGTCTAGGAAACATGCGGGGCCTAGATCCTCCTTGGGACATCATAGGTGGTCGCATAGGTCTAGCCCTTTTGGACTGTTCCCTATCAAATTCATGCACCCTTCTTCTCTGTCGCTGGTCTTCCATTTTCTGAGCAAAGGCCTGGATTCGAGCAATGTCCATGTCCCTATTCAAGGCCGCAATAGTGCAATCTCTCACCAAATATGGCTCTAGTCTGTCCACGTATCTATGGACCTTGTCTGTCATCGTAGCCACAATATTTGGCGCATATCGAGCCAAGGAATTAAATTGCAAGCTATATTCTCTGACGCTCAAATTTCCTTGACGGAGATTTAGGAATTGATCCGCACGTGCCTCACGGATCTCATAGGGCAAGTAATGATCAAGAAAAGCCATTTTAAACTCTTCCCAAGTAGGTGGATCTGCACCAATGTCACGGGATTTCTTCCAATCCTCGTACCACAATATTGCCTCTCCTTTCAACCTATATGCGGCAAGTTCCACTGTTTCTATCCCTGTCACATGCATGACTTCCAATGCCCTCTGAATTTGATCCACGAAGTCCTGTGGATCTGCTTTTGGATCTGCCCCTGTAAAGATAGGAGGGTCCAATTTAAGGAAATCCTGCGTTCTGCGACTTGCTACTCTAGCCGCATCATCATCATGTGCCATGGCACCAGCTCTTCCCTGGCTTTGTGCCGCCACTAACTGTGTCAACATCTGAACGGCATTTCGAAGATCCTGGTCTGTGGCATTCGTCGGTGGTTCCACGGGCACTTCCCTTCTTCTCGGCTCTTCTGGAGCTGAAGAAGTAGAAGAAGCTCGCGTTGCGAACTCAGTTTCAGCCCCACCCTGATCAACTTATTCAGGTGGTGGTCTACTTGCTCCTTCACCAATAATTCTATCTATCAGCTTACTTTTACCTTTTCCTCTTCCTTTTCTCGTGTTCGGCATTTTGACTATACCAAAGAAAAATAAATACCAAGATCAGATACAATGCAACTGACAACATTGGCTCTATTGCACGATCTAGAATGAAGGAAAGAAACAACATCCTAAATGTCTCGTAGCCTCCTACGTATAAATGTGGTGCACAACACATCGATACGTAAGACTCTACTCAGACACGGCTTTGTAGACATCCTTAGACCGACTGCTCTGATACCACTTTTGTCACGCCCCGAATCCCAACGAGGCATGATTGGCACTCGTAGCCGACAAGGCCCGAGAGAACCAAGCTTTACCCCTATTTGTTCCCATACATGCCATAAGAAACCCATAAACACACAATAGCTATAAATACCCGCAATGGAATTCATGGAACATGATATATATATATATACATATGCGAAACTTGGCCGTTGAGGCCACTAAGTCAAAATCGACATATCCCCTCTACATTTATACACCCACATCAGTCTACAAAAGCCTCTAACAAGTGCATTGACCAACAAGAACTAAAAGTCGGGACAAGTCCCCGCTTTATATCACATGTACAGCACCAAAACATATATACACTCTGACTCGGAGAAGCCCCGAATTAACTGGAGCTCACCAAAGATCTGCAACAGCTAGCAACCTACTGAGGAAGCCTACTGGGACCTGCGCCTGCAGCAAGTAAGGTAAATTCCCCGAGAGGGGTCAGTACGAAATAAGTACTGAGTATGTAAGGCGCAAATGAAACTTTGTAACACATGAACATACTAATGAACTCAATACAAATGAATAGACAATGCGAGTAAGTCACTATGTTGCATTTTGGGAACCATGTGGATTGCTTTCATTACTTTTGTCACTTTCTTTACAATCAATACTCACTTGTTATCACATATGTCACAATGTACCCGGGCCCCGACTGAGCAGTGGGTCTTTCATATCATCATATAGGGATCGAGTCGAGCTAGGCTTATGCCCCTAGACTTGCCACCCTCGGGATCGAGTCGAGCTAGGCTTACGCCCCTAGACTTGCCACCCATAAATCCAAATCTCAGGATCGAGTTGAGCTAGGCTTACGCCCCTAGACTTGCCACCCGTACTTGATCATTGACCACATTTGCATTACTTTATCCTTTACTTTGCGATTGATACTTTGATAGTCATAACATCACTTTGGAACTTTTGAACATCACATTGTTGGAAACTTTGAATCATTGACCAATGAGTAAGATACATATGAATAAATACCAATGAGAAATATAACATTACTAGCACCATGATACCATTGGAACCATTGGACAATAATCCATGAACAAGAGACACAAGTATAGGCACTATTGGAATATTGGAACATTAACCATGAATATGAGAAATGGGATTCACAATTGTTCAATGAGTAGGAAATATATGACAATGACCATGGATAAGTGCATATGGGATACCTTAGTACAATTCGGAATAGAACTAGTGAAATGTCAATGTGAACACTATTGGCCGTAGAAAGATACGGACAAAGTAACCTTACATACCTTGGATTCGCAATACGACTATTCAACCTTAGATGTGTCGACAATAATCCCTCTCCTTCTTTATGTGTCACTCTACAAATATATAACGAAATTCACATTAACCACCAATTACTTTACAAATGCATACCATGTAAATGAATTACATGTTTGGCTTGAAACATGTCATTTCCCCTTGACAAAACCATTGATCATACCATTATTCCAAATATTCCATAATATTCCCAACATTGACCAATACATAAAAATCAATACATTCCACCACAATACTTCTCCTTTACACTTTCTTATCCATAACACATCACAAATAATCCATCAAAGCACCTTAATTCAACTCATAACACATATCGGCCAAAATCCCATAATTTCCACTTTTTGACAAGAACAAATTTAATGCCAAAAATAACACCATACATGTTCATATTTTGTCCATACCATGCTTTTTCATCAAAGGCACAAGGCCTAATTCAAGTTCAAATTACCAAGATGACACATCTTTCACCAAAGGCAAAATACACTATTCATCACCTTGCCAACACAACTAGCATAATATATATCATCTTCCATGTATATAATATGTTAAACCATAATAATAAACACTTACCAAAGCTTGGAATATGTTGATCTTGTCCAAAGGGTTCAAAGGAGTTATTTGCTTTAGGGTTTGAAGTTGAAAGAAATGTGTGAGAAAATATCACAAAGGCATGAGAGTTTTTGGACAATAAAATCTGATATTGGGGCCTTTATATAGACCCCAAGTCATCCTTAGCCACACTTGGCATTACATGATATGTTTAATTGGTCAAGTAGTGGAAGAATGGGTCATTTCTTCTTGGGCCAAGTCTTTTAATCCCATTTTGGGCCTAATTTTGGGCCCAATTATACATATCCATGTGACCCATCCAATTTCATGTATTATTCACCATATCTCTCATGTTTATATACTTCCATAATATTACGACAATATTCTCTTAAAAGATTCTCATTCGTCGCCTCGATCGCAAAAATTGGAATTCTAGTCGCCCTTGGTTTCATTGGACATTTTGGATCACTATTCACATTTCATGATTTGATCATGTAGGAGTATGTAGGAGTATATTGAAGTGTTTGTAGCTTTAACAATGCTCAATTAACTCCAAAGAACCAAAAGAAACCATCGAGAAATCGTCGTAGAATTGCGTTACGAAACGACGCCGGAAAGGCATACTTATTGTGCCTTGCGCCACACCCCTGAAACAGGGTAGTGGCGCAAGAATGCTGCCCTCTCTGAATCTCCAGCCTGCAGGTGGCTTGCGCCACACCCCTGAAACAGGGTAGTGGCGCAAGTTTCAGCCTTTTGCTGAAATTTCCGGCCACTTATCCAATGTTTACGTATCGTCCAATCCTTTATCCAAACACTACAAAATACCTACTTAGTGATCTTAACCATCAATTAAACATGACTTAAAGTCACCAAATGAGGTTAGAATGTGTACGAGTTCTTACCCAAATGCTCCACGAAATCACAACACACCTCCTACGAAGATCTCATCGCACATGTTAAGTCCGATATCAAATGTTTCACAAATAACACTATAAAACACATATGCATGGCATCTCAACACCTATGTAGTTATGATCCCAAGGTATCAAGTGAGGTTATAAAGTACGGGGTGTTACAACCCCATACTTTATAACCTCACTTGATACCTTGGGATCATATCTACATAGGTGTTGAGATGCCATGCATATGTGTTTTATAGTGTTATTGGTGAAACATTTGATATCGGACTTAACATGTGCGAGTAGATCTTCGTAGGAGGTGTGTTGTGATTTCATGGAGCATTTGGGTAAGAACTCGTACATATTCTAACCTCATTTGGTGACTTTAAGTCATGTTTACTTGATGGTTAAGATCACTAAGTAAGTATTTTGTAGTGTTTGGATAAAGGATTGGACGAACGTACACATTGGATAAGTGGCCGGAAATTTCAGCAATGTGCTGAGACTTGCGCCACTACCCTGTTTCAGGGGTGTGGCGCAAGCCACCAGCCTGTATAAACTTCAGAGCAGGCCTAATTCTTGCGCCACTACCCTGTTTCAGGGGGTGTGGCGCAAGGAACAAAAACTATGCCTTTCCGGCGTCGTTTCGTAACGCAATTCTACGACGATTCCTAGATGGTTTCTTTTGATTCTTTGGAGTTATTTGAGCATTGTTAAAGAGTCAAACACTTCAATACACTCCTACATACTCCTACATGATCAAATCACGAAAGGTGAATAGTGATCCAAAATGTCCAATAAAACCAAGGGCGACTAGACTTGGTATCCCATATGCACTTATCTATGATCATGGTCATATATTTCCTACTCATTGATCAATTGTGAATCTCATTTCTCATATTCATGGTTAATGTTCCGAAAGTTCAAAGAAGGCTATGTTCCAATATTCCAATAGTGCCTATACTTGTGTCTCTTGTTCATGGATTCTTGTGCAATGGTTCCAATGGTAGCATGGTGCTAGTTATGTTATCTTTTCATTGATATTTATTCACATGTCCCTTATTGGTCAATGATTCAAAGTTTCCAACAATGTGATGTTCAAAAGTTCCAAAGTGATGGTATGACTATCAAAGTATCAATCTCAAAGTAATGAACAAAGTAATGCAAATGTGGTCAATGATCAAGTACGGGTGGCAAGTCTAGGGGCATAAGCCTAGCTCGACTCGATCCCGAGATATGGATTTATGGGTGGCAAGTCTAGGGGCGTAAGCCTAGCTCGACTCGATCCCAAGGGTGGCAAGTCTAGGGGCATAAGCCTAGCTCGACTCGATCCCTATATGATGATATGAAAGACCCACTGATCAGTCGGGGCCCGGGTACATTGTGAGGTAATGACATGTGAGCATTGAGATAAAGGAAGTAATGAAAATAATGAAAGCAATCCACATGGTTTCCAAAGCGTATCATGGTGACTTCTTCCCATTGATTATTCATATGTTTTGAGTTCATTGAAATATTCTTGTGTTGTACAGTTTCATCTGAGCCTTGCATACTCAGTACTTATTTCGTACTGACCCCTCTCGGGGGATTTACCTTACTTGCTGCAGGCGCAGGTCCCAGTAGGCCTCCTCAATAGACTGCCAGTGTTAGCGGTTCTTTGGTGAGCTCCAGCTCATTCGGGGCTTCTCTGAGTCAAAGTGTATATATGTTTTGGTATTGTACATGTTGTATAAAGCGGGGACTTGTCCCGACTTATGGTTCATTTTGGTCAATGCTCTTGTTAGAGGCTTTTGTAGACCGATGTGGGTGTAATAGTGTACAAGACACATGTTGTTTTGACTGGATGGCCTCAACGGCCAAGTTTCATATGTATGCCTAAGTATGTCCCTTGTTCTCCTTTATTCGTATGTCATAATATTATGCAATGGTGATTATGAATATTATATGCATATGATTGAGCATAGGCAAAGATTGGTTCTCTCGGGCCTTATCGGCTACGGGTGCCAATCATGTCTCGATGGGATTCGGGGCGTGACATATGCCTACCCCCACCAAACATGTGTGAATATCATAAGAGGCATTATATTTGATTGTGTCAACCGGAGGTAGTTTCCATCTAGTATTCATATTATTCACGGCAGTAGTAGGCATCACGTCCCCCAAATTGTCACTCCTCCATTACTTCAGCTCTTTCTCGCACGGTATAAAGTGGCAGTGGGCACAATTTACTTATTGTTCCAACATAGATTATTTCTAGCTTCTCATAAGCTCCACAAAATCATGATTTCTTCCTCCATTTTTGTCTTCACGTTCCTTTCCTTTTTCTTTGCTCCTCAAACCACTCCACAAAAACTCCTATTAAACCATCCAACATTGCTTTGCAAAATGACATTCTATCAAGCAATGTTTCACAGTCTCCGGTGCTTACAAACATTGAGGGGCAGACTGAACTAGCTATACATTTCTTATTTGAAAGGCTCTCACATGTAGGTAAAATATATCTCAAAGCTCTCCAGATAATGCCACATAGCAAAATCACATAGAAGTAGGGCTCTGTTAGTGGTTAGTGGCATGAATAATAAAGCAAATGTGTCATGGCGATTATAAATAAGCCCAACTATTAACATATGGCATGACTAAGCCATTTCTGAAAGTTCTATGACATATTTAAGCTTTTTTCCCAAGATTTAATAACGAAAATATCCAATATTTTGAAAATATTACATCTACTTCTATTCATTATTAAATACCTTACTTTTTAAAATATTAACGTCTTTTACCAAGCATGAGTGTCCTAGAAAAAAATATTAATTCATCTATCTCAATCTCAATGCTATATTTGGAATTTTAAGAGTCAATCAAGTACAGTCAAACCTCTCTATAACGGCCCCTTGTTATAACAATATTTCATTGTAACAGCCTGATTTTCCCCAAAATAGATTTTTCATGCATATTTTACTACTATATAACAACATTCTACCTATAACAGCAATGTCATTAATTAGAGTAGTATACTCTTTGTAAAATTACCCTTCTATAACAATCAGACTCAAATAGAGAAAAGACATCAAATCTACCATGAACTTGTCCCGAAAAGTCGATTACAGACTTGAACTATTGTGGCAACCTATTACACGCCTATTTTACTTAAAAGCGAATTTATTTACACCCTAACATACATACAACCAATCTCATGTTGGGAGGTGTTCTACACTCGCGCCAAATCATCACCATGTCATTGCCACGATTGATATTATGTGAAATTTTAAAATAAATAATTTCATGTCATCCATCTTGTTTCTTCTTCACTATACACCATCAAATCCACCATTAGACAACCACAATTGCAGTCACTATCACTAAACCCGCATCTCCACCACAAAAAATTCTCACCACCCTCCATCAAACTCGAAATTACACCACAATATTGTTACTACCAAAAATTGCAACAAATATTTTTGTTAACTTCTTCAGCTCGTCGAAAAATTCCGTCCTGACCATATTTGTAGATCTTTCATGGAAGACAACCTATTCATACTAATCTTTCTCTTTTTTTTTTAATAATTATTTATCTTTTGTATCCATTGCTATCAAAATTACACAACTTTACTTAAGAACTTTCATTTCCACCATAATAATGCTCAAAAAGAGCTCAAAACTTTGCAAGAAAATTTCAAGATGATCAACATAACATCAGGTCCAAAAGTCAGAAATTAAGTCCCTTCATAAGATCCACCACCAAAATTACACGATCATCAAAATAACAATCGCCACAAATTTTTACATTCACCATCAAACTCACACCATTGACATTGTCGATTCCAAAACAAAAACATATTCACCATTAATTTTTTTCACCATCAAATAGTGAAGAATAAGTAGTCAATTAGTGAACAAAAATAAATCTAAAGAAGTAAAGTGATAGTGATAAAATAAAACAGAGAAGAGAAGAGGGACAAAATGAAGAAAAAGAAGAAGAGGAAGGGCTATCAATGGAGGAGAGAGGTCTATGAATTTTCCATTTCCCCCTTTTTTGTTTTCATTAATAAACAATGTTCATGGAAGATCTGGAGCTGATACTCTCCAACAACATCTACGAAACAACAAAGAAATGAAATTTCAAGCATTGAGCTCAAATTGATTTTTTTTCTTTTTAAATTTAGTTTTAGTTTTCCTCTTTCTCTGTTGTTCATTTCTAGAACGATGAACTTTCACTTCTTTTTTTTTTTTCGAAAAATTGGTGTAGGGGAAGGGAAATGGAAGAGGAGATTACAATGTGGGGAATCAAACCCTCACCAACAAGATGAGAGTTCAGGTAACTAACCAACTAAGCTACTAAGATTCCCCCTTGAACTTTCACTTTTACAGCTTCTTTAAGCCTTTTTTTTATTAGTAAAAAAAGTCAACGTGGCTGCATTTAAAAAAAAAAATCAAATACGCACGCGCCTGTTTTCTTTTTTTTTTTTGGCACATCAACTTTTGGGGTGTAAATAAATTCATGTTCAAGTAGTACGAGCAGTGTGTAATAGATCGCTATAATAATTTGAGTGTGTAATCAAATTTTTGAGATAAGTTTAGGGTGTATTTGATGTCTTTTCCCTACTCAACTATTATGTAATAATATTTTGTAAAAAAATATATTATGTATAAAATAAAATACTAAAATATTTATGGTGATCATCATTAATGTCATGCATGTAGTAAATTTTAAGTACGAATATTTAATTTAAAGAAAAAAAATTATATTTCAATAGCACACATCAGTTACTTCATGAGGAAAGGTTACTAATGTTTATGGTGATCATTATTAATGTCATGCACGTAGTAAATTTTAAGTATGAATGTCTAATTTAAAGAAAAAAATTGTATTTCAATAACACACATCAGTTATTTCATAACTTCACGAGGAAAGACAACTAATACTTACCCTTTTTTATATTCATACTCTTTTTAATTTTGCATATTTTTGTTTATAACAGCTAAAGAAGATCTAAACGTCAAATATCAGTATATATATATGTTACTATAAAGATATTTTATTTTATTTTTTATCATTTTTTAAAAAAATATCTTTTAAATTATTAATTATCATAATTAATTAATTAAAGTACTTTTACTTAATTTTTAATTTATAAAATTTTATTTTAGAAAACCTAAAATTTCCATATTTAAATTTACATTAAATATCAAAATTTCAATTAATGAGGGAGTAGTATTTAACAATTGGCTAATCCTCCTCTTTCCCAATCGACAATTCCCAAAAAAATTGAACAAAGACAAATTACAATAACACCAACATATCGAGTGAAATTCTATAAATGAGATTTGAAAATGAGGACGTGTACCTATAATTTATTATTATCATTATTATTTAGATAGAAAGGCTATTTTAAAAAGATTTTGATCCAAAGAGAAATTACAATCACACAACATATTGGTGAAATTTCATAAGTGAGTTTCGTGAAGGTGTGAAGTGCACACAGAACTTACAATTACTAATATTTACTTAGATAGCGAGGCTGTTTCCGAAAGATTTTGTACCAAAGAGAAATTGCAGCAAAGGGAAAAACAAGAACTCAAACAGCTTGTTGAAAAATCTGAGATGGAACATTTCGGTCATTGAAAATGGATTCCAAATTTCAATTGTTCTTTCTTCTTGTTGTTTTTTCAACTTATCTGTGCAATGGAATCTCATCAAGTTCATCTTCAACCACTACGATGCATACTAACAATTGGGCTGTTTTGGTCTGCACTTCTCGTTTCTGGTAAATTTTGAATTATTTGTTTTTAGAGTTGCGAATTTTAGCTAGGTTGCTAGTACTCTCCAAAAGTACACTAATTTTTGGAAGATCCGACACTCAGCCATAAACATTTTTGAAGAGTCCAAGCAAAAATGTTAACGGTGCGTGTCGGATTCTTCAAAAAATGTTGATTGGGTGCGTGTCAGATGTATTTTTGGAGAGTCCGAGCAACATAGCTTATCTGAGCAACATAGCTTATCTGAGCTATGTGATCGCGTTTAAGTTCATCTGCTGCCACTACGATGTGTAGTAATAATTGGGCTATTTTGATTCGAAAAATTACGTGTTTCTAAAAGCTGTTGTTGTTTTAAAAGACTCATACTTTTTAGTTGTTACTCTTTTACGTTTAACTATAGACACTGGTATCCTTGATACATGATGTTCAAAGAGTCCCTAAGATTTTGGCGTCTCAATCTTGAGGAATTGCCTTGGTGATAACATTGTACTGATTGACTAGCGGAGTTATGACAAGCCGGAGGTGTGGAGACGGAACCTAGAGTCCTAAGGGTTTCAGGTTGAGCAGGACTAAGACAGAGTACGTGGAGTGCAAGTTTAGTGATTTGCCTCGTGTATCCGACGTGGAAGTGAGGTTAGATTCTCAAGTCATCTCCAACAAAGGGAGTTTCAAGTACATGGGGTTATATTTCAAGGCAATGAGGAGATTGACGAGGATGTCACATACCATGGTGTGTGAGGTGGTTGAAATGGAGGCTAGCATATGGTATCTTATGTGATAAGAAGGTGCCACAAAGACTTAAAGGTAAGTTCTATAAAGTAATAGTTAGACTAGCTTTGTTGTATGGAGCAAAGTGTTGGCTAGTCAAGAATTCTCATGTCCAGAAGATGAAAGTTGTGAAAATGAGGATGTTGAGGTGGATGCGTGAGCTTACTAGGAGAGATATGGTCATAAAAGAAGATATTCGGGCCAAGGTGAAAGTGGCTGCTGTGGCAGACAAGATGCGGGAGGTAAGGCTGAGATGGTTCGGGCTTGTCAAGAGGAGATGCAGATGCCCCAGTAAGGAAGTGTGAGAGGTTGACGCTTGAGAATCTGAGGAGAGGTAGAGGTAGACCGAATTATTGAGAAGAGGTGATCAAGCAGGACATGACAAACTTTCAGCTTATTGAGGACGTGCCCCTTGATAGGAAGGTGTGGACGTCAAGGACTTGGGTAGAAGGCTTGTAGTAAATAGTTTCGCGTCTTGTCTCTTTTGTTAGTAGTATTAGTATTATTTTCGGTATTTTTGTTATTTTACTATTTCTGTATTTCTTATTCTTAGTTTTCTATTGCTACTTGTTGTCTTGTATGCCTCTATTTTCTTACTATCATGCTATTTTTACTGCTTGTGTCTTCATAAATGTTGTATTTTTGCTTTCCTTGAGCTGAGAGTCTATCTGAAACAACCTATCTACCTGCAAAGGTAGGGGTAAAGTCTGTGTAGTGTATATCCTTGTTTAGTTTTGGTTCAACAAAGTTCCGAGTTATGTTTTAGATCCAGAGGCAATTGTTGACTCTCTTAGCTCTCTACTACATTATAAAGTTCTCGTTTGGATGTGCTTTCATCAGAACTTCCTTAATGCTGTTCTTTTGCTATACATCAATAAAATAATTTACCGATCCAGAAAAAAAAACATTTATCATTAAGAAGGCTCTAACTCTATGTTTGCAAGACTCTTGACTTCTTTGTTTTTACTCTTCAGGTTTAACTACAGACACATGGCTAACACTTTGTCTTTATACAGGTGGGAATCTTGCTTTTTAAGCACCATTATGATCATCATAGATTATCTTTGATTTCCTTGTGTGTTTCCCATTCTAAGATTCATTAAACTGCACTCTAATTTCTTTTCTATTTGTTCTTTGAAATTAGAACCGTAAAACGATTAGGCATACCTGATGAAAGAATTATTCTGATGTTGGCTGATGATATGGCTTGCAATGCTCGGAATAAATACCCTGCACAGGTCTTCAACAATGAAAACCACAGGTTAAACCTTTATGGAGATAACGTTGAGGTGTGTAAATTCTTCCTCTCTCTTTTGGCTTTCTGTAGTTCTCCCAAATTAAATGTTAGTTCTGTGAGACATACAGTTTTATTGACATTTAATCTAGCATTTTCAAGGTTAGCTATTATTATCATGTTCAAGATACGTAGTAATGGATAGTCCTGGTGATCTCTTAAATTTGAGGATTGATAATGAAAGGAAGGCAGTATGGAAGACCGCACCATCGTGTCTTTTCTGGAATATGGAATGAACAGAATAGGAGATTGTTTCACAATAATGAGAAAATGTATTAAATGTTTGAACTAAATATTCTCTTAAGTTTATATACACACACACACACATATATACACACACTTCAGACTTGTTTGCATATGAGTTTCACAGAATTAAGGTTGTTTTATTATCTATTAATGTAGTGGTCTAATCTTAAGCTTCTAAACATCAGGTAGATTATCGAGGTTACGAAGTAACGGTTGAAAATTTTTTGAGGGTGCTGACTGGCCGTCATGAAACAGCTGTCCCAAGATCAAAACGTCTTCTTAGTGATGAAGGAAGCCACATACTTCTGTACATGACAGGGCATGGTGGAGACGAGTTTTTAAAATTTCAGGATTCAGAAGAGCTTCAAAGTCATGATTTAGCTGATGCAGTGAAACAAATGAAAGAAAAGCGTAGGTAAAGAAATTGGCCTTGATTTTCCATTGTATGTTGATGTTGTCCTGCTAAACAAGTACATTGATTATGATGCAACATTGGCTTAGGAATAATCTAATTTGTCGTCTCCCATTTAAAACTGGTAAGGGCGTGGATGTCTGCTGTGAATGTTAACACTCTGTTTGGTGCTCTGGCATTTATGCGCATGACTCCTTGTTGATTGTATCATATTGATGGATAGTTTCTTTGTCGGTCCTCTGCGATGATTCTTTGTCATGTCTCGATTGCTCAATTTCAGATTCAAGGAGCTGCTAATAATGGTTGACACTTGCCAAGCTGCTACTCTCTTCTCGCAGGTGACTTTTGCCTTTTTATCATTAGTGTCATGTTGTTCTAACAAACTGTCCAATGACATATTGCTACGTCGTATTCTTGCAGCATCCCAAAATAGTTAGTCCATATCAATTACCATAGGAAGTATTCAATGTGACGTACCAATGTTGGTCCATTCTCCCATTATTCTTGAAGTATCTAAAGAAACTAATTCTGGTTTTCTGTTGCTTGGTCTCCTTTTGAATTGATTTTTACTTTTGTTTTGTTAATTATCTCTAGGTAAATTTTAAATGCTCGACACCTCCTATCCTTCAAAATGCCAGATATATCTGCTTCGCATGACAAGGGTGGTAAAGCTAAAACTTTTTGAAGACTGTCCATGATGCAATAAAACTCTGTTGTAGGCGTGCTTCATTCATCAATTTATTGCAAATTAATCTATGTTGCTCGGACTCTCCAATCTTGATGTCGCACCCATGTCGGATTCTTCAAAATTGCATTACTTTTAGAGAATCTGGCACGCACCTGTTGCCATTTTTAAAGAGTCCAAGCAACATAGAAATTAATACCCATAGAGGATCAATATTCATGATTGAGCAGGAAAATTTTGAATAATTTTTGCTCCTGAATGTGCTAAAATATCTTAGAATAATGCTTATAAGTTGCTGAAAAGAAACAGTTGCTGGCAGAATTTAGATTCTATTTCCCAATCACGTGGGACGAAATATGTACCAGACATGTCCAAAAACTTCTGAGAAATGCCCATATTTCAATGCCTTTGAGATCAGAGTTGCATGGCTGGGTTCTTGAGAGACACCTGCAGTAATTAAGTTACGAGTTTCTTTCTCTCTTTTATCAAAAAAAAAAAAAAAAAACGATTAAGTTTGATGACAGCTAGCACTCTGAATTTGATAAAAAGTTAATGAGGAAAGACCAGCTGTTAGCTATATTGGAGTAATGCTTGTAGATCGAAAAGTTTCAGATTCCGTGCGTTATTTTACAATTCTTCTCAGTACCTTTATAGCCATCTGAAATCTTATTTGTTCTCTGATTTTCATTTCTTCTCTTTATGGATGCCTTCTTTTTCCCAGACCCTGGGTATGTTGTTTTTGTATGGGTTGCCTTCTTTTTAAATCAGAGCCACTCAATGCATAAGATGTTCTTACTTGGATTTTGGTAGAACTGAAATATATTTTGCCTTGTAGCTTCAATCACCTGGCGTATTGGCAATTGGGAGTAGCATGAAAGGGGAAAATTCGTACTCGCATCACTTGGATGCTGATGTAAGTGTTAACTTAATGAAAATGCCTCATTTAAAATGCTTATTATGTCAACAAGGGAGACGAATATGCTTTCCTTGTATTCAGAAAATTTGTGTGACTTTTCATCCTCTTTCCCTTCTCTGATACAGGTTGGCGTCTCAGTTATAGATCGATTCACATTTTATACTCTTGCATTTTTTGAGAGGGTGAACATGTATGATAATGCCTCGTTGGGCAGGTAATTGAATTTCACAGATGTAGGTGTAATACACTAATCCTGGGTGCTTTTCTTGATATTGTAGAATGTAAGTCACTTCTCTTGACAATTATAGATTGTATACTACTGACATCAAAATCCAACTAGCCACTACTTGTGCTTTACATTTTTTACTGTAATTAGGGCTATACAAGTGCAAAAGTTTGTATATATGCTTCAAACGGGTGGTTTTTTCCTGTCTGGAGATTAGGCTGCGTAACTCACGCTCAGCCTTACTTTTCACCACATATAACTTTGTAGCATGAATTGTTTCATTGTCAAAAGGAGAGTCATCCATTTGCACAATAAGGTAACAGAGAAAGAGGGTATCAGGGTATCTTT
The DNA here is from genome assembly GCA_031232105.1 of Capsicum rhomboideum. Lineage (NCBI taxonomy): Eukaryota > Viridiplantae > Streptophyta > Magnoliopsida > Solanales > Solanaceae > Capsicum > Capsicum rhomboideum. The sequence continues at coordinate 3,520,649 of CP124710.1, read as the reverse complement.
TTTGAAGATGCAAACAAAAGAAGAAACAGGAATGGTTGTGCAATGGCCATGGATCAGTTATGGGTTTCATTTGATAATAAAAGTGCAGAATTATGGTCCTTTAATTGAGAATCGTGGATAATTCAGAAAATTTTGAAGGAAGAATGTTTGGCTGTTCAAGGATCTGACAGGCCTGATCCACACGGATATAAAAATCAAGCGGAAAGAGGCAGATTTTGGACTTCACCTTATACTTGGGAATGCTGCTTGGGTTATTGAAGTCTTTTATGCAAACCTTGAAACAGTAAAAAAGCAGGAAAAACAAAAAGCAACTGTTATAAAGGGATATTCAGGTGATAATTGACTTGCCTGGTTCACGTCTTCGAGAACCTACCTGCGCAATTCATACATGTCATAAGGATTCTACAGCAAGATCAGTCCAAAAGTAGATGCAGAATACTTGGTCTAGATTGAAAAGGATAGCTGTCATTGGGTGCTTGACTGCTGGTAAACCCTGCTGTTGCATAGACTATGCCTCATGGATTCTAAAACTTCTGCATGCCTATCGTCCTCTTTTTCCTCTCTTGGCCTTCTCTTATTCAGAAGATGATGTGTTTCGGTTGTTGTTCCAAACTGTGTCTGTTTTTCTATGCGCACTATTTTTGATAGTATCTCTTTTATCTTTTTTCCTGTTGCAGTCTTTTCGGTTCTTATAATCCAAATATGCTGATGTCAACTGCATATTATCGAACAGATCTATACCCTCGTCGACTAGAAGAGGTACAAAGTTAAAATTATTTTTATGTTTGTTTCTATGCCATTCAACCTTGCTCTCCCTCCCTGAAGAAAAGGAAACAAATGGAAAGAAAACTCGATGGAAATGAAGAAAGAAAGAAAAAAGTAAAGGACTTAGTGAAGATAGGATAAACTAGACGTAAGGAACAATTGCACTTCTTTGGTCCATTTGATGCAGTTGATTGGGTAAGAAGTGTAAAATGTTAACATGACTTGCATGATGGATTTTTAGTAGTAGAAGAAACTTCCAACTTAGTTGTGAAAAAGCTAAGTTTGATAGGAACCTCCTCTTTATCTAAATGCTGTGCACTTTATTTCTTTTAGTTACTTACCATGAGGGTTAACTGGTGTCAGAAAACTTGCTTTAGTATGTAGAAGAAAAGTATAAAAGAAGGTGCTAAAAAGGTCCAAATAGCACAAAATTTTACAATTCCTTATTCCCCCTTTATGTTCAAAATTGTAACAATAGATTGAGACTTACAAGTTTTGGGGAGCCGCTTTAATTTAGATACTTACCTGATATGGTACTTCTGGAAAAAAATTACCCCCCCCCCCCGCCCCCCTTTTCAATTTGTTTGTCCTATTTTGACTTGGTACGGAGTTTAAGAAAGTAGAGAACTTTTGAATCTTCTGGTCTTAAATTAAAGATATGCAGATCTTGTGGCCTTAAACATGCCAATTGAGAAGTTGGAATCAAAAAAGTTGTCCACAAAAGGAAAGAGGCATTCGTTTTTGAAACAGACTAACAAGGAAGTAGGACAAACAAATTGAAACAGAGGGAGTGCCTTATTTGTTTTTGTCACATATTGGGGAAAGGGAATTTGATCTTGGTAGTCTGAACTGAAGTATATATACACCAACAAACTAATTTGCCTGTGGTGAAATTATTCTGAAACAGAAACAGGCAATGACATATTTTCTCTGTCATTGATAGGTAGCCGTGACAAACTTTTTTGGTTCAGTCATGGAGACAATACACACTGATTCTGCGTATAAAGCATTCTCTGGAAAAGACTCCAAAAAGTCTATATTAGAGATGCCTCTTCGGCAGTCCAGCCAAGACTTACGACGAACATTAGCAAGTTCAGATGTTCAGTATCCAACTGGTGACTCAAATGTTGAGGTCAGTGTTGATTGCCGCCTCTTTCTAAGCTCTTTGGAAACTTATTAGGCTATTGCCAGCCCATTTACAAGAAAACAAAGTTTGATTAGGAATGTTGCTACAGGATCCACAAGATTCCTGTCCTTTCACAAATTTTTGGATTTCTATGCATGATAAAATGACCAAGGTTGAGGGTCTTGATAGCTGGGCGAACTATGGCTTGTTTTTGATGTTCCCAATGGTGGCAATGTCTTCTTGGCTCTCGTCTTGAAGGTAAAAGAAACCTCCTTTCTGCTTCATATTCTCCTTGATGAGTAGACTAAATATCAGTAGTAGCAAAGGGAATAAATTCTCCTATACAAGGTGTAAACAAATTACGTGTCACGACTATAGAACTGTTAGTTTATCCACTCTTTTAAGCATCTACACTCCTATCCTGTGGACTCCAAAAATTACACAAGAAATAAGAAGATATTCAAGATGTGAAAAACATTACTTTCCACTCCTGAGGTTTCTTTATCCGAACTGTCTGCTTAAGAGCATGAGGGGCTAATGCCAGATTCGGCCCTTCTCTCTGCTGTTTCCTTTCAACTTCTAGCATGATGGCAATTGGTTAGCAGATTCAGGCATCATAGAGCTGGCTTCAATCATATGAAAATAAAATTACTCAATCTGCACATCATGGTAATGATGGACCCGTAAGTAGTTGGCATCCAGCCTATTGTATTTGCAAGGGAAGCACCTGCTCTTGTGTATTCATAGTCTCTTTAGTTGTGCTAGGATAAACCGCCTCCTTCCTAATTTAGGCTAGGACCTACTTTTGTCATGGTGGTGTCCGGACTAGCTTTAGCGCACCTCGAGTATTCCACCAAGTACGTGGTAAGAATTCATCACCAACTTAATTAATACTTATATATTTCATGAAGTATCTAGAATATTTAGAGAGTTGTAGAGAATTGTGAGAACTGTAGAATGAGAATTCTAGAGTGATTTTAGAAAAAATAAAGTTAGGAATATTCCAGAAGAGAGTAGTAAACATCCCTCATTATATCCTTCCATCACCACCTATAAATTGAGGTGGTTCATTTGAGATGTATGAGTGCTCAAGTAAGAAGTGTGTAAGTTGTGCTCAAGACGAGTAAACGCTAGAGTAAAGAATGTTGTTGAAGCAAGCAACAAGTGAGTGATCAAGTGAGAAATAAGGGAGAGCAACAAAGAGAGTTGCTAGAGTTTGAGTACAAGAAAAATTGAGTGTAAGAATTGTAAGACCGGAGCGGGTCCTTACTTCGCAATAATAAAATTCAAGTTGTGAGCAACCGACAAATATTCAACAGTACGTGCTACCTCCCACTTTCTGCCATCAAGGTTAGGCCGATGAAATCACCTAGTGCTTTTTTGCCTCTGTACGGATTTGAATCCTAGTCTTCCATGGTTTTCATTCCACTTAGTGACGACTACGCCACACACTTGATTGCTGATTTGTGCTAGAATCTAAATCTGTATCTATCTTCTGCTGTTCTTCCAATCTGATGTAGTTTCTACACTTGTCTTTTGTTTTTTTAACGTTTGAACCATTTTTTTTCAGTCTTGAAAGGGGAGGCAAGATATCGAATTGATACTCTAAAGAAGCATCATGGTCCTGCTACTTCATTCCATTTCCATTGCTGTTAAAAGCGTTGGCCCGGTGGAAGCTGTTCTATCTCACCAAAAATACGCGAGCAACTAGTTGAGGCGCCATCCTTGCACTGCGAAATAGAAATTACAGCAACTCTTTGACAAATAGTGCAATGTAGAAAAATTATCTCTAAGTTCGTTTGATTGAGAGACGTTAAGTAGCTGAGCTATTGCACTTAGTATAGAGACGGAGGGAGTAACGCAAGAATTGTTAGAGAGAATGATAATGTAATTGTTTTGTTTTTGGTTTCCACATGGTGTTTGGGGCTCGACTAAATCTAGATTCTCACATTCATGGCCATTTCTGAGGGCAACGCTCCCAACCGAATGTACTTGTTGTTATATCCTGCATAATACTATATCACTTCTTAGCTATTCTTATGATCTTAATTCTTACCAATGTACTATTTTAACACTTGTATTCTTTCTTGATATTCATTCTCGTCAGCAGATAACCCTACACAAATTCTAGCATAAGCTGGACAAATATTAGCAAATCAGAATTTGATATTGCAAACGATAATTGAAGGGTAGCCTCAGAGTAACTAGTAAAGCTGTAAAGTTACAGGCATCTGACTGCGAAGTCAAGGGTTCACGTGGTGGAAATAGTCTCTTGTAGAAATGCAGGATAAGATTGCATACAATAGATCTTTGTGGTCTGGTCCTTCCCCGGACCGCTATAGGAAGAGCTTTAGTGCAACGGTTTGGCTTTTAAATGCTGTGATAATTATGCCTAGTTTTTTACTAAAGCCCAAATATTCTATTAAGACAAAAACTTCTCCCCATGTTCCACATCCCAATTTGAGGTTGATTGACACAATTTAACAAAATGATTTTTTGAGATTTGTGATCTAATTTTCAAATAACCAAGCAATATTTGTATTGTTATATATTACTCTCTCCGTTCATTTTTACTTGTGCATTATATTAAAAAAAGATGTCTAATAATACTTGTTCTGTTTGAAAAAATAATACTCCCTCCCTCCCATTTTATGTGGCCTACTTTGACCAAGCATGGAGTTTAAAAAATAAGGGAAAATTTGGTGATATTTACCAAATTGCCCTTTATTAAAAATATACTACTACTATCTTCAATTAAGTGAAACTTTATAAGTGGGACCAATAAGAGTAAAAGAGTAATTGTGTTTTTTAAAAGTTACCAAATAAGAAAATATGACATTCTTTTTGGGACAGACTAAAAAGAAAAGTAGGCCACATAAAATAGGATGGAGGCAGTAGATAATTTATCAATTTGTGCCTATTTTACCCTTAATATTAAATATTATTCATAATGCAATACATTTCCCAAAATATTAAATTTATGAAAAAGACCCTAAACTACTCCTGAACAATTCAAAATGGAGCAAAATACCCTCTCATACAACTATTGTCTCATTTCTACCCGCCCTCCCCAACCTTAACGGAATGCCACCATGCAGACCACGTGGAAAAAAAAAAAGCCATGGCCTGTCCATGGTGTATTATGCCTTTAAAATACGTACCAAATACGATAAAAACTTACACGCACTCGTTGTATACACCATATGGTAGTGAAAAACAGAGCCAACCAAACAACCCCTTAACTGGATAAACCTGTAAAACAAAAACCTTCAGTTGAGCTCCTTTCACTCACTCACCACACTGGAAAATGCTATCTTCACTACAAACCCCTCGTCTTCTCCGTTTCTCTCTCAAATGCATCCACACACACCCCACACCCCTCACTACCCCACCACCACCCTCACCCACCCCACCCACCTCCCAAATCCTCACAACCCGTAAATCACTCTTATCCCGTGAAATCTCAGCCGTTGATCTCGCCACCACATTCTTGAACCGGTTACACCAAACCGAACCGCAACTCCAAAGCTTCCTACACGTATCCGACGTCGTATTGAAGGAAGCTGAAGAGGTCGACAAGAAGATTGCGGAGAATAATGAGGAATTGGGTATTCTTGCTGGGGTTTTAGTAGGGGTTAAGGATAATATATGTACGGTTGATATGGAGACGACTGCGGGGTCCAAGATTTTGGAGAATTATCGACCCCCTTTTGATGCTACGGCAATTGGGAAAGTGAAAAAGTGTGGTGGGATTTTAATTGGGAAGACGAATATGGATGAGTTTGGTATGGGGAGTACTACTGAAGGATCTGCTTATCAGGTGTGTGCATTCTTTTCTTATTTTGATTTATTGAGCTTTTCGAGTTTTGGAGCTGTAAATTGTGAATTGTGAAATGGGTATTTCTAAGATTGCCTTTTTTTGTTGTTGTATGCACGTTTAGAAACCTCAACATGCCTCCATTGTGTTAGTTTTACAGAATGATCATCTAGACACCTCTAAACTTGATAGGAAGACTGGAGAATAATGAGGAGTTGGGTTTGCTTGCTGGGGTTTTAGTAGGGGTTAAGGATAATATTTGTACTGTTGATATGACCACGAATGCGGGGTCCACGATTTTGGAGAATTATAGACCCCCTTTTGATGCTACGGCAATTGGGAAAGTGAAAAAGTGTGGGGGGGATTGTTGTTGGGAAAACGAATGTGGATGAGTTTGGTATGGGGAGTACTACTGAAGGCTCTGCTTATAAGGTGTGTATTCTTTCCTTATTTTGATTCGATGGATTTTTCGAGTTTAGGAAATTGTGAAATGGGTATTCCCATGATTTCCTTTTTTGTTGTTGTATGCATGTTTAGACACCTCAACTTGTCTCCTTTGTGTTACTTTAACACAATGATCATCTAGACACCTCTAAATATATAGGAAGATTGCGGAGAATAATGAAGAGTTGGGTATTCTTGCTGGGGTTTTAGTAGGGGTTAAGGCTAATATAAGTACCGTTGATATGACAACGACTGGGTGTTCCAAGATTTTGGAGAATTATCGACCCCCTTTTGGTGCTACGGCAATTGGAAAAGTGAAAAAGTGTGGTGGGATTGTTATTGGGAAGACGAATATGGCTGAATTTGGTATGGGGAGTACTACTGAAGGCTTCGCTTATCAGGCGTGTGCATTCTTTTCTTATTTTAATTCCTTGAATTTTGATTTGTTGAGTTTTTTGAGTTTAAGAAGTGTAAATTGTGAAATGGGTATTCCCAAGATATCTTTTTTTTTTGTTGTTGTTGTTGTACGAACGTCTAGACAACTCTAAAATTGATAGAAAGATTGTGGAGAATGAAGAATTGGGTATTCTTGCTGGTGTTTTAGTAGGGGTCAAGGATAATATATGTACTGTTGATATGACGACGACTGCATGGTCACAGATGTTGGAAAATTATTGACCCCCCTTTTGATGCTACCTGGTTATAGGGAAAGTGAAAAAGTGTAGTGGGTTTGTTATTGAGAAAATTAATATGGATGAGTTTTGTATGTGTAGTACTACTGAAGGGTCAGCTTATCAGGTGTGTGCATTCTTTTTTAATTTGATTCGTTTAGTTTTTTTTGAGTTTTGGAAGAAATGGGTATTCCCAAGATTTCTTTTTTGTGTGTGTTGTATGCACGTCTAGACACGTCACGTCAACTCGTCTTTACTGTTTTAGTTTAACACTCCAACTTACGAAAAAATGATGACATCTCTAAAATTTATGTGCCACGTCAGCGAAAGGTTCTGTTTTTCTTTCTCATTTTGATTCGTTAAGTTTTTTGAGTTTAGTAAATGTAAATTATGAAATGGATATTGCCGAGATTTCTTTTTTTGTTGAATGCACGTCTAGATACCTCAACTCGTCTGCATTGTGTTAGTTTGACTCTCCAGCTTATGAAATGATCATCCAAGAAACCTCTCTAATTTATGTGCCACATTAGCGTAAGGTGTCTCTAGACCCCACTTTGTAAGATTATACTAGGTATGTTGTGTTGTGTCCATGAGACATAGTGGAGGTGAGTTAAGAGTGTTTGGTTGCCAATTGAGATCAAGTTGAGGTTTTTAGATGTGGACTGTCAAAGTTGGAGTGCTTACTTACCGGTTGAGGCCAAATTTGAGTGTTTGTTTACGTATTATGCCTTTCTTTTTTGTTTTAGGCATTAATACATGAACACACAGTCAAAACTTGAAATGGATATGCCCAAGATTCATTTTTTTTGTTTGTTTTATAAAGAATTGGTGGTAAAAAGTACACCTAAACAATCCCCTTTTTTTTGAATTTCATACATGAACTATCATGAATTGGTGAAAGAAGAGATTATTTTCTTCAATTTTATTAAATATAATTACTTACTGGCACCACAGGAACTTCGCTAGCCTATAAGGCGTGTTGGTCAATATAGGCATGACTTCACAGGAAAGAAGGGAAGATAACAAATTAATTATATTGCTTAGTCCTGTGGAGAAGGAAAACCTTCCGGTTAAAATCAAGAACAGAAAGGCCACCACCCCTTCCTCTCATTGTGATGCGACTCCTCCCAGTCCTCCTTCTCTATCACCTCCTAATATCCTCCAAATCTGTGAATGACCCTTCTCTCGTCTCCATCTCCGTCATGATTAAATCTTTCTCTTATCAGTTCATGCTAGTTTGGTTGAGCATAAAAATCTTCGTTCTTGGTGTTCTCTGTTTTGGTTGATTTTGAAATTTCATTTGGTACCTTTTGTGATTTTGAATAACTAGTCTATAGTGTTGATCTGTGAGTGTCTTGCTTCTTCGATTATCTAGCGATGTGTTATCCCCTTTTGCTGTTGGTTTTTAGGATTTTTGTTTGTTATTGTTATCGGTTCTGAGCCGGGGATCTATCGGAAACAGCCTCTCTACTTCATCTGAGGTAGTGGTATGGACTGCGTACACTTTACCCCCTCCCCCCCAGACCCCACCTGGTGGGAATACACTGGGTATGATGATGATGATGATGAACTATCATGTGTGTATAAAATGTATGTTGGAAATCACGAGGTCTTTGATTTGAACCTGGCAGAGACAAAAACTTAGGTGATTTTTTCCCATATGTGGGGCCTTAGGGGATAGAGTTGTCCGGTACCTATGCAGGTGGGAGGTAATAGGTACCTGGAATTAGTTGTAGTGCGCACAAGCTGGCTCGAGCACCATGGTTACTAATGTTGAGTTATACTTAAAACATTTTCTTGTCCGGCTGCCTAAGGTCTTTTTCTGTACTTGAGGTTATGGGAATAAATTAAATTCTAATTTGTGAGCAAAAACAACTTCAAGTTCCTTTTTTTTTTTTTCGTTTTTAATGTGAATAAAGTTTTGATCTTTATATCTCCGACCTCATTTTTTGGGGGGTTCAGAATTGAATTGCGAGTAGGTTCAATTTCATATTCTCAGGTAGTAGATGCCAAGTGTAGTTAAAGAATTTGTTCCAACAAGTCCAATTTGTAACTTAACATGGTTTACTCAGGTGATGCATCTTGGTATTATTAGGTGACAGCAAATCCTTGGGATTTGTCCCGGGTACCAGGTGGTTCATCAGGGGGCTCAGCTGCAGCTGTTTCTGCTGGACAATGTATGGTATCATTGGGAAGTGATACTGGTGGAAGTGTTAGGCAACCAGCATCTTTCTGTGGTGTTGTTGGTCTGAAACCAACATATGGGCGTGTATCCAGATATGGACTCGTGGCATATGCTTCGTCTCTGGATGTTATTGGTTGTTTTGGCACATCAGTTGCTGATGCAGGCATTCTCCTTCATGCAATTTCTGGTCATGACAAGTTTGATGCAACAAGTAGCAAGAGAGTAAGCTTTCTATGAACGTTCTTTTTTCTTTTCCTGATACGGTAAAGTGAATTATCCAACAATACCAAGAAAGTACTAAAGCCAGTACAAAATAATGGACTCGTTCAAGCTTACCTCAGAAGGAAGTCAAACAAGTTCATAGCATACATACTAGCTACAAAAACTCTCTCAACCAAAGCACCAGGTTCTGAATGCATCTGTATTTCATAAAAGCAATAAAATCCTTCTGTCAAACATCTACTACTCCTTTCTAGCTGTACTGTCCATGCAATGCAAAGGGTTAATGGTCTTCCACATCCTCTTCTGACTCTTTCTGTTGGTCTCTGCCTACCATTTTACTGTCTGTACAAGCTGTTTGCTTTCTGTACTTCATGACACCTAGATATTTTTTTTTCTATTTTAAAAAGGGGAAGAGAAGATCATCTCTAATAAGTTTTGCTACTTGCGATACACTTCATCTGCTATGTTCATTATGAATATGAAGAAGTTTGGCAGTGAGTTCTATGTTATTAATTGAGTGCCTGGGGCAATACCTTACCTGCTGATCCCTTGTTGGTGTAAATTAGAACAGGTAGATGATAGTCAAATCCTGTTACAACTCATTAAATTTTTTGTATAGATAGTCGGAGTTTTACATTTTGTGGTTCTCTTCTGCTTACTTTTTGGATGTGAATTCAACACTTTCTTAGTGCTGACTTTTGACATCACTAATACTTTTAACAATTTCAAAAAATGAGTAGCGGGTGCAATACGTCATATGACCTATTCTTGTCTGACAATAGCTTGTTGGCATTTCCTTCTGATATAAGCTCAACATTGTTTATACAGTCTACTGGTGGGTACATATTTATAGATTTGCTTAATTATTTGACAATATTACTTTTCAGGAAGTTCCCGACTTCGATTCCCAATTTATTGCAAGAGATAATTTGGACTCCAAACCTCTGAAAGGATTGAGAGTTGGTTTGATCAGGGAAACTATTGAAGGTGGAGTTGACCAGGAAGTAGTTTCTTCAATCCGGGGTGCGGCTAGTCATCTTGAAGAACTTGGATGCACTGTCACCGAGGTAATCTTCATTTTTTCAGCATTTATGACCCTCACGTTCTTACCATATGCTTTGGCTTCCCTTATTTGAATTATTTGGTAATTTGTTTCCGCAGGTCTCTTTGCCATCCTTCTCTCTTGGATTGCCAGCTTACTATATCCTTGCTTCATCTGAATCTTCTTCAAATTTGTCCCGTTATGATGGTGTCAGGTAATGGAGCGAAGAATTATTCTCAAAAAATGCAGCGAAGAATTTCATTTGCATCTGGCCTTTCCTTTCCGTTCCTCATAGAGACATAAGTACATAATGACAGTACTATGTTCGCTTCTGATGTTTTTTAGGATTCCGCAGCTCTAGTCCTCAGTTTTGGAAATTGGAGGATACCTAAGTAATTCTTTGTTAATTCTTACCATTTATAGAGAAAAAAGTAATGGGGAGTGCCCGAGTGCCCATGATGAGTTCAGACAGATATATAGTCTTTTAATTACTGCATGCTAGTCACAAGAACTAAGAATGTACTGTCATTTTGCTAAGAGAATAAGTGGATACCAACCATAATTTAGACAGAAGCTATAATTGCGGAGACTGCCTTACATTAGTAATGATTAAGCTTTCAAAATGTTAAACCTCGTGATGTTTGAGAATAAGTTTGGGAGAAATTTTGCAGATAGTTGTTGATGTGCCAGTAGAAGTGCTATGTTGAAGCTAGAGTCCCTAATTTTATGTGATGTCAAAATGCAGGTATGGGAAACAAGTTGTTGCTGATGAATTAAACTCCCTTTACGGGGAATCCCGTGCCGAAGGTTTAGGTTCTGAGGTACTTAGGAGCAGAATTTTTCTGTGTAAATTAGTTCTATAATGGTTACATCTAAAAGGGTCTCCTGCTTCCGTTTCTCGTAATTTTTGTATAAGCTGGCTCAGACACACGCTCATAAAAGAACTATTGGCTGACTGTAGTAAATGTCTTTGCAGGTGAAAATGAGAATCCTAATGGGGACGTATGCTCTGTCTGCTGGTTATTATGATGCATACTACAAGCGAGCCCAGCAGGTTGTACACCTATGTGCTCAGAATAGTCCAAGTCCTCATAGCTATCAAAACTGAAAGTGCAAACACTTTCTCGGTATTTTCATGCGTCTCAAGATAATTAATACGAATATTAGTCAATCAGAACTAAGTAAATATGCGATATGGTTTTCTTTCGTGTCTTGGATAAATGCTTATACAAGACAATATACACATCAGTTATTCATTGTGTCTGACCGTGAAGTGCTACAACAACATAATACCTAGTGTATTCCCACAAAGTGGGGTCGGGGAGGGTAAAGTGTACACAGTCCATACCACTACCTCAGATGAAGTAAAGAGGTTGTTTCTGATAGACCCCCAGCCCAGGACAAATAACAGTATAACAAACATAAAAACAAACAACAAAATGGGATAACGCACCAATAGATAATAAAAAAAACAAGACACCCATAGAGTAATACTATAAACTATCTATCCAAAATCACAAACATCACCAAAACACCACGAACAAGAAACTACAAGGCACACACATAACACTATGACTATAGGCACAACTACAAACAAAACACTCCTTCCTACTAGTAAGGACGCCCTACCCACTAACCCTCTACCTTAATTCACGTCCTCCACACCTTCCTATAAAGGGTCATGTCCTCCATAAGCTGTAACTGCTCCATGTCATGTCTAATCACCTCTCTCCAATACTTCTTCGGCCTACCTTTACCCCTCCTAAAACCATCCATAGCTAGCCTCTCACACCTCCGTACTGGGGCATCTGTGCACCTCCTCATCACATGTACGAACCATCTCAACCTCACTTCCCGCATCTAACCGTGAAGTGCTAGATCCAAAAATGTGTCAAGCTGAGTTTGGGTCGTGTGTGTATGTGGCAGTTAGAACCATTATGTTTGGTGGATGCATCTATTGCACTTTAAATAAGTTATGTGACCCCAATTTGCAAGTGCTTTTATAATTTCTTGCTCATCTTAATTTTCCAAGAAGTTAGAGTGATTCTATTGTAGGTAAGGACTTTGGTCGGGGAAAGCTTCAGGGCGGCATTAGAGGATTACGATATTTTGATTTCACCTGCTGCACCATCAGCGGCTTACAAAATTGGTGTGCTGCTTTTAGCTTTTGCTTTTACTGATATGTTTACTTTGCAGTCTAGCTTAAATGCCTCTTTATTTTCTTTCTTTTTTGTACCAAGTTTCTTCAATTGAAAGGCTATGCTAACTCTCACTATGATATGTGGCATTTACAGGTGAAAAGAAGAATGATCCGTTGTCAATGTATGCTGGCGATATCATGACTGTAAGTAGTTTTTGTTGCTTCTTACATTTCTCTTGGTAATTTTCTTCCTTATTACCCCCTCTAGTCAGCTGATGATGTAATTTGATCGTCTATTTGCTAGTCTCTTCAGTTGATGATTCTTTTTATCATCGGCAGGTCAATGTCAACTTGGCTGGTCTTCCAGCATTAGTTGTCCCGTGTGGATTTGTTGATAGCAGTTCCGTGGCCCTTCCCGTTGGTATTCAGATGATTGGTGCTGCATTTGAAGAGGTGAGTTTAGTACTCCCAACTTTTTCCAGTTGGTATTCCGATGTTAAGGAAAAAGGATTTTGAGGGATGATATAGCTCATAACAACAAAAACAAACCCAGTGTAGTCCCAAAAGCGGGGTTTGGGGAGAGTAGAGTGTTCGTAGACCATACCCCTACCTCGAGGAGGTAAAGAGGTTGTTTCTGAAAGACCCTCAGCTTGAGTAACGAACATCAGAGCAGCTAAAAGAAAAAATGCAGAATGAGTGACATAGAAAATAATAGGGAAAACATAGCATGGCCTTCAAAAGAGTAGCAATAACAAAAACTAACTAATGTGATAACTAAAACACAGTAAATAACGAGGAGCATCAAAAGTTGTTAGACAGGCAACTACGAGACAAATGCTACTACTACTGGTATAAAGGGATGATATAGCTACTTAGCTTGAAAATGAAATCGAGTCAAACGTGAACTTCTTATAAAGAAGTATGAATACATTTAGTTCTTTTTATGACTGGAGAAAAGTATAATGGAAACTATGGGTGTGTTCAGTATGGAGGAAAACATTTCCCAGAAAGTGTTTTCCGATTTTCCCATGTTCAGTTGGTCAAATAAAATTTCTCTAGGAAAATAAGTTCCTTAAAAATGAGTAAAATGACTTAATGGAAGTAGGGAAACAAGTTCTACAAGCAGTATTCCACATTGATTGTCCACTTCCCCACCCTCCAGCACACCTCATCTTCACCTCCACCCCCTCATAGCCCCCATTCCCACCACTCCCCTCTTCCCATATTATTTGTCTAGATTATCTAAATGCTTTTAGAATAATGTTTTTTCCTTATGTACCGAACAAACATTTCACACCCTGTGCAGCACAAATGTTCAAATTTAATGCAAGCAAAACTGAAGACGTAGAATATGATTAGAAAGGAAATAGAAACACCAAGTAGTTTTAGAGTTCAGGGAAGGGGATATGCTTGTCCATGATCTGAATAGATTTTCAAATCATTTTTCTTTTCCTTATCTTCTTGCTTTTCTTTTTCGCGCGACTTGCTTGTGTAATCTTCTTATATTTTCTGGCGTTTTGCCTTTCTGTTGATCGGTAAAGTTATGCTAAAGTTCTTATTTTACGTACTAAAATGAATGCAGGAGAAATTGCTAAAAGTAGGCCATATCTTTGAGCAGACACTGCAAGGCTGCTCTTTTGTTCCTCCTCTAGTAGCTGACGACTTGGCATGCTAATCGTCAATTCTTGGCGCAATTGTGGTAGTTATGTTCAGTTAATCAACCTAACAATTTCATGAAAAGTGCTCTGGCGATATAGCGCTATGGTGGAAAGCTCTGTGCTGACAGGAAGACAGATACATCTATCGAGTATCAAATGTTCCACCAAGCTTTCCGGGTTCATGCCACTGTTTCCATAAGAGCCGGTGCGTTCAGAAAACTTTTTTCTGCTCGATTCTTTAAGGATTGGCGTATCAAGTATGCGCCAATCGAGAATTCAAAAGAACTTTCAATATCTGAGGCACTTGTAGCTTGTTGCAACCAATTTTTTTTGTAAATTAGCATGCATCAATTTTGACACTTTGATGTATACATTTATTTCATCTTTATTTTGCAGGAAAGTTATTTTTAACATAATTCTTATGCTGGATAAATGCCTACTTTAGACACAAATATAATTTGTTCTTGTTGCTCTATGTACAAGGGCTCTTTCATTGTTGGCCTTTTATGGTCTTGAACATTCAATAAGAATCACTCTCTAAAAGCAGCTGGTGCATAAATCATTCCGCGTTAGTAGGGTATTGGAAAGAGTCGCATTCCAAGCGTATGATGTAGACAAATTATCCTAATGCAAGCTTTAGTGACTGCTTTCACAATTCGAACCTGTGACCTATTGGTCACACGGAGATAACTTTATCATTGCTCCATCCTCCTAAGTTCCCCTTCAATCACTCTCACTCTCTTTTCCTTAATTCTTTCAGTCTGCCTATTTTCTTTAATTTGCTAATTCCTCCGTCATATTAGTTGTCCACTTTTTTTTTTACATGCTCCTTAAGAAATTATAAATAAGAGGAAGAGTTTTGATTTTAACATATGCAATTTAGTCATACCACAAGCATATCTTATGTAATTTACCCCCCCACCCCCACCTCCACCCCACCCCACCTCCACACACACATCTTTTCTTTTTCTCCTTTCTAATCCCCTCAATTTGGTGAGAATTGAAAAGAAAAAGACAGGGAGTAGGCAGGACCCTGACAACCACAATATCTGCAATCAATAGTTATTATTACAAGTACTGTGTTTTTCCCTCGTGAAGACTTTGACATTACTATGTTTTTTTTTTTGCCTCAATATAATAATGACTCAATGAGATACTTCATTGAATAATATTTGAATATAATTATGTAGCAGCTTAAACTTTTTATAAACTTTTAACTTTTTATTTTTATTTTCCTCGCTGATATTACTGTTTGGCCCCAGTTTTAGCAATGAGTATTTATACTATTAAAACTTCCCACTGTAGCAATTGTAGTTGTGTTCATTGTTTCCTCAATGTTTGGTGTGTTGAAGCTATGAAAAAAATAGAAGGGAGATTTAGGTTCAAATTCCAGTAGAGATTAAAAAAATACTAAGGGCTTGTTTGGAAAGTCACCGGGTAATTGAAATTGGTGTAATTACTAGGGTAGTAGTTACTAGCCTAGTAATTACGATGATCTGTTTGCTTATCACAATGTAATTATAAGTGCACTGTTTGCTTGCACAAGGGTAATTACATGGTTATATTCAAATTTTAAAATAAAAGTTAATTATCAAAACTAAAAAATTATATTAGATAAATAAGTGTCTTTATAAATGATATTAGATTAAATATTATATATATATATA
The DNA here is from genome assembly GCA_031232105.1 of Capsicum rhomboideum. NCBI lineage: Eukaryota > Viridiplantae > Streptophyta > Magnoliopsida > Solanales > Solanaceae > Capsicum > Capsicum rhomboideum. Next base: position 3,504,912 of record CP124710.1, on the reverse strand, counting down.
TATATATATATATATATATATATATATAACACAAACTGAAAATATAACACAAGTTCAAAATTCAAAATAAATAAATAATACTCTTATGTCAAATTTCAACATAACGTAAATAGGATTCAAAAGAAAAGGAAAACCTAAGTCTATAACCTTTCAACAATGAATTATACTTAATTTAAAAATTAGAATACTAACTAAATTATGTTAAATGAAAAAATAAACATAAAATAAATAAAAAATAGATAATACAAAAAATTGCATGGAATCACAAAAAATAAAGGTTGGAAAATGAGAAGGAAATAAAATATCAATAATATAAATAAAAAATATTTTTAAAAAAATATTAGAATAATAAAAATAGAAAGAATATAAAATAATAGAAATTTAAAATAAATTAAAATTGAAAAAAATAAAAATAGAAATAAAAGGAAGAAATTAAAAAGTAATCAGCTTGTAATTACACCATGTAATTACCAGCAATTCACAGCTCCCCCCTGTGAATTGGAGAGTGTAATTACCCCTGCCAATTACACCTAATTACTTGCTGACCAAGTAATTACCTGGCCAACCAAACATGTCAGACAGTGTAATTACACCCAATTATATCAAATCCAATTATCAGGGTGGCTTTCCAAACAGACCCTAAGTAATTTTTCTCATCTGTTCTAGCATTGGTGGACAGAGTTATCTGATATCTATTGTTGTTGTTAGATGACAGATATTTCGTGAATTTAGTTGAGATGCGCAAAAATTAGTTCGAACACCAGAGTTATAAAAAAAAAAAAAAAAAAAAAAAAAAGAGACCATTTCCAAAGACACAATGTGGACAAAACTGTATAAATAATTAAAACAAACATGAAAATAGTAGAGTATGATTAATTGATGGTATCCTTTGTGACAAGTGATTTGAGAGGGCATTACTTGCACTCCAATTGGGAAATAAAATAGCATAGACTTTAGCATAGTTATAATGGGTAGAGTTATCTGATATCTGTTACTCATCGGAGATAATAAGTATCTTGTAAAACTAATTGACGTGAGCATAAGCTGATTCGAATATCATAATTATCAAAAAAAAATAATTAATTCCTTTGATAATATACCCTTCGCTGTGAATCTACTCGACATACATCTAAATTGGTACATCTATGCCATTTTTGAATTTTTCGAAGTTCCATTCGTATAAACATAAGTCTAATGCCATAATAGTTTGTGTAACTTTGATACAAAACTCTAAGATATACAATCAGAAATCAATTAGAGTTTGTTAAGTATTTAATGAAAATCAAAAGAATTCACTTTTAACAAATTCAAATAACTAAAACTACTTAGAAATATATCTAAGGGACCAATAACAATATATCCAATATAATTTCATAAGCAGAGTCTGGGAAGATAGGATGTACGTACGCGAAGCTTACTTCTACCTTTGTGAGATAGAGAGATTGTTTTCGATAGATGATCGGTTGAAAAGGGATAAGGAAGAGGGACCATTTTTTATCATTTTGTCATGAGAATATATTATACTTCTCAAGTAGTGTTGCAGTGTGTACACTGTTTCCTCAATGTTTGGTGTGTTTAAGCTATGAAAAAAGGGACCAATTTTCAAAGACACAATGAGAACAAAACTGTAATGAGACTTGGTAAAAGGCTCATTCGTTAGCATATAAACATGAAAAAATAGTACTCCTTTCTTTTCAATTTGTTTTTTAGATTTTGACTTGACACGGAGTTTAAGAAAGTAAAAAAAGACTTTTGAATTTTATAGTCTTAAACTCAAAATATACAACATGTGCCGAAATGTCCTTTAATCTTTAAATCTTTTGATCTTAAACATGTCACATAAAAAATTAGAATTAAAGAGCTCCAGAAAGGAAAAGATACATTCTTTTTTAAACAAACTAAAAAAAAAAATAAGATAAATAAATTAAAACAATTGATGGTATCCTTTGTGACAATTTCTTTTTGTGACAATTTCTTTTTGTGACCTTTGTGACAAGTGATTGAGTGAACATTACTTGCACTCCAATTTGGAAATAAAAAAAGGGAGTATAGACTTTTGCTTTTGTTTCTTTTCTATAAAAAGTGCAAAGTGGAATATTTTTTCCTTTCAGAAAATGGTTCCTTTCTCCCCTAGGACCTAACCCTTCAATCTAATAGTACTATACAGTCATCCAAACAGTTTAAAGATTAGTAGCAATAAATTGAAGTTGACTATATAGTCTAAAAAAAAGTATTCACTCCGTTTAAAAAAAAAAGTCCTATTTTGACTTAATACGGAGTTTAAAAAAAAATATTAAATATTGTGGTCATAAATTAAAGTTGTGTCAAATATATCAAAATGCAATTTAATTTTGTGTCCTTAAACATGCTATGTGAAAAGTTAAAATTAAAGTATTGTCAAAAAAGAAAAGGGTCAATCTTTTTAAAACAGATTAAAAAGAAAAATAGGTTTGTTTTTTTTTTAAATGGAGGGAGTATAATATTTACATAAAATTTCACATCTATGTATTTTTGATATTATAAGTAACTAAATTCATATAAACATATACTGATCACACTTTTACGGGGGTCCTATAACCCCACTATAACTCATTTTTTCTGTATTTTTGTACTCTTTTTGTGCTGACGTGACTGTCAAGTAGCAGAATATTTTGTGCTCCTTTTGTGCTGACGAGTACAAAAATACAAAAAAATGAGTTTTTTTGGGGGGGGAGGGGTAATAGGATCACCGTAAAATTTACTTATGTCACTGGAATTCCACATATAGTTTGGGGGTACTTGTGTCTTATCTCTACATAATTCAATATAATTTTCTAGTGAAAAAAATTAGGATAAACCATTTGTGCTCATGATCTTCATCCCTAGAGACATCAAGCACAAGGTTGGGTGATTCATGAAATAAGAATCTACCTGGGGCGGATGTAGAGGGTAAGATATACAGTTCATCCGAATCTAATAGCTTTTGATCGAGTTTTATATATTAAAAAATTTACTAAACAAGTACAAATGATTGATTTCGAACCTAATAATCAAAAGATTTATAGTAAAATTTCATACATGGACTAATAAAATTTAAATTCTGAATCCATCTTTAGATGACACTACTATCATAGGTGAGGAGCGAAACCACAACATTAGATACAAGTTCGGACAAATCCATTAGCTTTTACTTACAACATGTGTTTGTATTAGAAAATCCACTAAGTATACATATTTAATCACGAACCCAACAACTAAAACAAGCTATGATAAGTTCAATAATAAATTCAAAACACATCAACTTCAAATTTTAGTTTCGCCTTTATGGCATGTACTTGATTGCTACCATTCATCATAGTTGGTCATTAGAATAGTAATGCAAGTAAATAAGGTGAAAATTTATGATCATGTAAGTAGTACATGAGACAAGAAATACACAGCTATATTTTTTGAAATTATATGAGATGGTTCAAGTCCATATACTACTATAAAATAGAAGAAGCTGGAATTTGGTACTATATATATATATATATGATACTGATACGGGAGCCTTGAAGTAACTGATAAAGTTGTTGTCATGTGACCAGGAGTCACGGGTTCAAACCTTGGAAACAGGCTCTAGCAGAAATGTAAGATTAGACTGCATACAATAGATCCTTGTGGTCGGGCCCTTTTCAGACCCTGCGCATAACGGGCACTTTAGTGCACCGGATTGCTCTTTTATATGATACTGATGAGAATAGACTGAACTGGAAGTGGCAAGTGGCAACCAACAGCTAATTCTCAGTCTTTCTGTTTTTTTCTTTTTTAAAGTGTCCTTTCCTGTTCTAAAGGTCTTGTTTCTTCACAACACAGCCCACATGTCCCTACACAAATATATGTATATAATAGCCTAATAGCCCCACCATTCGTTTACTCTTGCGTTTCTTTCGAATCATATTCTGAAAAAAGTTGAGGTTCTATCGAAAACAATCTTTGTATCGCAGAATGATAGAGGTAGAGATGGACCTACCCTTAAGGCAGTGGGATCACGGCACCCGATAACCTCAAAAAAATGTATGTATATATTTGTATATATCTTAGATAGTGTGTGTGTATATATAAGTGTGTGTTTGTATATTCCTAATTAACGAACGAATATGTAACATTTGACTAGGCTTCTGATGCAAAGCTTCCTTGTAATTTCCTTCAGATTGAGCTGACATTCATTATGGTCGTCATTCAATTGAAAGAATCTCCATTCCAGAACTGGATTGGTTCAGCACACTGGTCGAGTTTGTTGATTAAGTTTTGCTTGCGTTAGAGATGATTTGAATTCGACTCCCAACTCTAGCAACACCTTAATTTTTTTTAGTATATCCTCGCCTCCTTCAAATCTCGAGTCTGCTTCTATCCTTCATAGTCGTACAAATGTCATAGCGTGTTAAAAATCATAATTTTTAAAAGTCTTATAACCACACGAACATTATCATATTTAAGACCATAAGTTTCTTTCCTTCTTTTCTTAGTGAACTAAGTTTATGTTAATTGAAATGGATGGAGTTATTGGCATCCTATACTTTCCCCATTTCCTTTTTCTTTATTGACCTCTATTTTATTCTATTTTGCTTTTTATTCTTTTGGGATATATGATTATGGACCTGAACTATTTGATCATCTAGTTTATCAAATGTGTACAAAGTATATAGGCAGTATATATATATATATATATATATATATATAATTGGTAATTGAACGGGAGCCTTGAAGTAATTGATAAAGTTGTTGACATTTCATCAGGAGGTCATGGGTTCAATCGTGAAAACAGCTTCCGACAGAAATACAAAGTAAGACTGCATATAATAAACCCTTATAGTCTAGCTCTTCCCCAGACCCCGCGCATAGCCGGAGGTTTGGTGCACCCGATGGCCCTTTTTATTATATATTGGTAAGTCTATACCATTCTTTTTTGGGTAAAACTAAGGGAAAGGGGAGGATCAGGTGCATTTGAGAGTATACTAATTTGAGAGACAAGTAGCTGAACATAAGCATAATATTTTATACAGAGACAACTCACCTATGTATGACTCTCTTTGTCTGTGTAAATAGTTACCTGCTTGGCTGCTCAGTCCTACAAAGCCAGAACATTAAATTCATTGGGATCACAAAAATAGCCCAAATAAAGTGTTGTTGATGAATTAGTTGTACTACTTAAACGATGTTTAGTGTAATTGATAAATGTACTACATAGTAATTTTTTTAAAATCTGCAGCAACTTAAATATACGTTATTGGAGCTGGAATTACCGCGGCTACTGGCACCAGACTTGCCCTCCAATGGATCCTCGTTAAGTACTAAGTGGAATAGTTATTAGTTTGGTAATGGTTGGAGCAGCAAACTCGAATTCGACAAGAATCTCATTTTTTTTGAAGTACGAAGGGAAAAATTGGCCCAAAAATTGGATGGGGGTCAAAATGATGTTTACGCAATGTGATCTCTGCCCAGTGCTCTGAATGTTAAAGTGAAGAAATTCAACCAAGCGCGGGTAAACGAGGGGAGTCATGGTAAGAAGACAACGAAAAAGGACTCAAATTGTCCGTGATTATCTTAAAGAATTTTATATGTACTGAGATTGTAAATTTGTGATGGTAGATTTTAATTAGTTATCATTTTTACTAGGTTATCAATTACTTAATTTTTATAAATTCTTGTCACACTGTCAATGCACATAACTCAAACGGTAATCGTAATGATTGCAAAGTAAATATGAGTAAGACTAACAATTATTTACTTAATGGAGTGTAAATGAAAACCGCAAGAAATATTTTGAGACGGAGGGAGTACCTTTTACTAGAAAGAATCAATAATACAACCAAGACTAGAGTTCCTCAACAAAAAACTCTTACGGAGTGTGTAAATGAAAAATACGATCAGTATTTTGAGACGGAGTAAGTACCTTTTACTAGAAAGAATCAATAATACAACCAAGACTAGAGTTCCTCAAAAAAGAACAATTAAGGGGGTGAAAAACACGATCAATATATTGAGACGAAGGAAATACCTTTTACTAGAAAGAATCAATAATACAACCAAGACTAGAGTTCCTCAAAAAAGAACAATTAAGGGGGTGTAAATGAAAAACACGATCAATATATTGAGACGAAGGAAATACCTTTTACGAGAAAGAATCAATAATACAACAAAGACTAAAATTCCTCAACAAAGAACAGTCAGGGAGTTTGTAAATGAAAAATACGACCAGTATTTTAAGACGGAGAGAGTACCTTATACTAGAAAGAATCAATAATTCAACCAAGCCTAAAGTTCCTCAACAAAGAACAATTAGGGAGCGTCTAAATGAAAAACACGACCAGTATTTTGAAACGGAGAGAGTACCTTTTACTAGAAAGAATCAATAATCCAATCAAGACTTAAACTCCTCAACAAAGAACAATCAGGGAGGTGTAAATGAAAAACACGACCAGTAGTTTGAGACGAAGAAAGTACCTTTTACTATAAAGAATCAATAATACAACCAAGACTAAAATTCCTCAGCAAAGAACAATTAGGGAGCGTGTAAATGAAAAACACGACAAGTATTTTGAGATGTAGGGAGATACCTTTTACTAGAAGAATCAATAATACAACCAAGCCTAAAATTCCTCAACAAAGAACAATCAGGGAGGTGTAAATGAAAAACATGACCAGTATTTTAAGACGGAGAGAGTACCTTTTACTGGAAAGAATCAATAATGCAACCAACCCTGAAATTCCTAAAAAAAACAAGAATTCTAAAGGATACAACAAAGCCACAGTAATACACAAAGCACAAACAAGAATCTAAATACTCCACATGAAGCTTCAGATTTATTCTTCAATGGCATAGTTATAGAACTAGTACTACTATTCTTGCTCCCACACACATTAACTCCAAGATAAATTCCATCAGCTCCCTCAGGTCGATCCAAACACAGCCCTGGATTTCCACTTAAGTCCAAATTCCTACCAAGTCTTTTCAAGAAACCTGAATTGAATGGCACAACACCAGACAACAAATTTCTGCTCAAATTCAAGTGGTACATGTGTGAAAAGCTCGAAAATTCCACCGGGATTTCGCCTGTCAATCGATTGTTTTGTAGTGACAATGTAGTTAAGTTAAGAAGTTGTGAGTAACTTGATGGTATTTCCCCTGAGTAACCTGAACGTGCAAGCCTCAATTCTTGAAGTTTTTGCAGATGACTGAATTCTTTAGGCAGTTTTATGTACATTGGATTATCATCCATAAGAAAATATTGCAGCCCTTGTAACTTATTTAGACCTTTTGGGAAATTCCCACTTAACTTGTTGTTACTCAGAGCCAAGAAGTTCAAAGATTGTAAGTTTTCAATTGTCTCAGGGATTTTTCCAGTGAACGAATTCGCGCTCAAGTCAAGTTTTTGAAGAGTACTAAGTTGGCTAATTGTGTCTGGGATTGGACCTGTGAATGAATTGTAGCTGAAATCTAAGCCTACAAGATTCTTGAGATTGCCAATTTGGTTTGGGATTTGGCCTGTGAGGTTGTTGTAGCTTAAATCAAGATGTACAAGTGAGTTGAGAGTGAAAATTTGTTCTGGGATTTGTCCAAGAAGATTGTTTTGTGACAATGTGAGGATTTGGAGTGATTTTAGTGATGAAATTTGAGGTGGGATTGTGCCAACTAATGCAGGATTTGATCTTAAACTAAGTTGTTGGAGTATTGATGAGCCAAAAACTATGTTTTCTTGAAAAGAGATTTTGGTTTTTGTGTGTGTAAAGCATTGGATGAAGAAAACAGATTCAAGATTTGGGAGTTGGAAAATGAGTGAAGGGAATGTTGCTGTTTTCATGCAAGTGGGGTTTGGATGTGTGCCAAAATCAAGCCTAGTGACATGGTAAATGTCATTAAGATTGGTTTTTTTGCACTCAATTCCAAGCCAAGATGAGCCTTGTTGACATGGATTTGGATGTGAGGTTCTCCAATTTTGGTCATTGGAAATGGATTCCATGATCTTGAAAAGTGTTTCTAGTTCATTAGGATTCATGTTTGGTTGTGGTTTGAGATTCTTGATTATATGTGATGCATGTTGATAGGTTGAAACAGAAGGGGTGGTGGTAGATAGAAGAATAAGTAGTAAAAGAAGCAGAGGAAATAAAGAGAGTTTGAATGGATACATTGTGTTGTTCTAAAGTCTGTGAAGTATTCTGATTAATTGTTGGGGTTCTATTTGGCTTTTTAAGAATAGTAGTGTATCATTTTTTGCAAGAACTATTTGGAGGGTTTGTGGGGTTTGGTTTTTTTTGTTTGGGGTGGGGTGAGGCAGGGGCGGAGCTATCTTGGGCCCAGGAGTTCACCCGAATCCCTGCAGTAAAAATTATATTATTTATATATGATTAAAATTATTTTTTATATATATATAATAGATGTCAAACCCCCTTCAACTAGTTCGTATATTTATTATTTTATATTTTGAACCTTTTTAATAAAAATCTTGACTCCATCACTGAGTGGGTGAGTTTGAAGTGAGGAGATGTGACTGATATGATGGGTGGGGGGAAGAGTGGGGACATGATGTTGAGTGAGAATAGAATCATTATTATGCAAGAAATGTTTGGACTTTTGGATGCTGTTGAGGTTTTTTTGGTCATTGGGAGGATTTTTTGTGTTATTGGGAGGTAGGAGCCCGAGCTAGAGTTTTAGTTACGTATTTGGTGGAACTTAATATTTTCTTCGTTTTAATTTGTTTGGTCTACATTAACTTGACCCAGAGTTAAAGAAAATAAAAAAAAAAAATTTAAATCTTGTGATCTTAAATCAAATGTATCAAAATATCTTTTAATCTTGTGTTCTTAAATATGTCACGTGAATAGTTGAAACTTGAAATTAGAGAGCTGCTAAAAAGAGAAAAAATGCATTCTTTTATAAATAAATTAAAAAAAAAAATAGGACGAACAAATTGAAACGGCGAGAGGAGATGTGACTGATATGATGGGGTGGGGACATGATGATCTTGAGTGAGAAAGTGAAACCAAGGTAGGATAAATAGGACATTTGAAGCCAAAGGGGCAGACAGAAAAGAAAAGAGGGGGTTGATGGAAATAGCAGAGAATATAATTTCATTCAACTTAAGTCATATATTTATTCATGCTGACCATGTTTAAAAAAAATTACATGATTAGTGCTACTTAACTAGTGATGATGTGCTATTTTGTTGTATTTGTCAAGTTTCAAGTTATGCTTGCTAATTACTTTTTGTTGTTGCCTAAGACTTTAAATTCTATAGCATTTAATATAGGAGCCGAGTTAAAATGACGCCTTAGCTTGATTCGAGATCAAGACTCCTTACAACTCGCACCAATAGCGACACTGACCGGTCGGAGATTGATTGCGCCTATCTACTCGTGCTCGTAGCTCTATCGGAGGTCTAAGACATACTATTAGATAAATGATTCCATAGCTTTTGTTTAATTATGAACTGAGTAACTAAAACGAACTATGAGTTTAATTAAAAACTTTCCCACTAATATCAAAAGAAGATGCACATAAAGTTGTAAGCTGTTTGGAATGCAAATATGTTTCAATTATGAAATTCAAAATACAAATTGATATAGTCCTCCACTAATACATTTCTAAATAATATACTTCATGTTTTGTTCATGTCTCACTAGTGAGATTACGCTGAATATGTTGTCGTACATGTTTACTCCTGTGATTTGGATAGTATTGTTTCCCTCAGTGTTTCTTTGCTTCTCTCTCCGCCTGCAAACATGTCAAATTCCGGAATAAGAATCATGAACTTTTTTTCTAGCGATAGTTCTGTCAGTACATAAAAATTAAATTGGTTCGAGAAACGTTGTTCGTACCGCTCTGACCACCTTGTCAAAGGCATCTGGTCCATACTTCTCTATGTATCTTTCAACAGCTTTCCTTGCATCAAGACTCATCATTTGGAGTGCCTTCCTCTGATTTTGTGGATAATTTGAACTTACATGGCTAGCAACTTTGACATGTTTCCTTATAAAATTCTCATGTATATAAGCTGCTCCATTGAAAATTGGTAGCACCAACCACATACAACATACAAGTTTGATGTATGGCCAGAATGGTAGCCTGAAAATGACAGTAAAAATCGTTAATCCGTCACTAAATTGCTCGTATCTAACAGAATTTTATCATACATCGTTAATCTATCGCTAAATAAGATTAGCGACGAGTTTTGTTGTTCAGCTACGCAATTTGTCCGTCGCTAATTTACTTTTTTTTAAGTAGTAACTCGTTAAGAATGCATCGAGAAATACAATAAGGATGCAACTCGTTCAGAATGTCTACTTAAGGTGTAGCCTAACGATCAACCTCAAGTGACAAAATATTAGAGATACATATCAAATTTCAATGCATGAAAGAAAGTTAGGTGACTTCTTTTGTCCGTCTAAAATATGATGGGCAAAGTTATTCGACATATGTGCATAACAATAAATTCTAATTATAGCAAGAAGATTTGATCAAGAATATATATAGAAGTTATTGTTACCATTGGAGGATTTTCCAGCAAGATAACTCAAATAGAGTTATGAATGAGTAGAGAACCCAATAGGTTAACCATTGTTGATCATCTAATGGTGAAGGACTCTCAATTGCTCTCATAGAAGAAAACCTATTCAATATGCAAGAACAATAATTAATATTATAGGTTGTGCATTTTAATTTATTCAGGATTTTTACTTGCAAGAAATTAATTAATAATTGATTAGATTGCAACTTACAGAGGATAAAGAAGCATCACTCCAGGACTGTAAGAAAAAAAAAATGAAATGTTAGGTCTTAATTTACTAAAAAAAAAAAGTAAAAACCAAAAAAAAAAAAAAAAAAGGAACCAAGAAAATAAAACTATTAACCAAAAAAAAACATGCATATTGAGCTTATATTTTTGGGATTTTTACGTTGTATAGACGTCCACTAAAATAATAACCTACAAATGAATATATACTTATAATATACATAGTTTATACATAACTAGTCGGTATATATAATTAGTGGTTGGTAATTATTTTTGGCGAGTGGCCAAACTTGTAACTTTCCCATAGTTTTTTCACAATACAACCAAAAATTGGCATATACTTGTACATCGTCGTAGATATATTTAATTAATAAGACAGTTGATACAAAACTACGATATATAGTAGCACACTTTTTATGCGTATTATTTAAATTAAATTTGAGCAGGTCAAAAAGATATACATATCGTCTAATAAAAAATAAACTACAGAAATTAAATTGAAGTACCCGATTAATGCATTCAAACTTTTAGCAATAGTTCCACCAGCACCCATACTTCTCTTTTGCCTCTTTAATTTCTTGTGTTTTTTTTCAATGATAAATAAAATTGTGTATAGAAGATGAGAGAATGTGAGTTATTCAAATAATTATTTGCAAGATTTTATAAGTTAGGAATCTTTTAGATATAGCAATTAGCACAAGTAAAGGATATCTTTTTCAAAGGAGAGAATCTTCTTTTCTCTTGCATGAAGGAAGGAGAATATGGCCAAGAAAAAGGAAATTAACACATGTGTATCTACTAATTCTGTTGTATCTCGGTTTCGAATCTTGAATATGAAAACAAAAAATATTATAGGGAGCATTTTCTTCGAATGGACCTTACGTGGTGCGAATTCAAATTAGTCGAGCTCTCAGGCCAGTACTAAACACCATATGGGGAAAAAAAATATTGATTGTATTTGTATTTAAAAAATTAATTTAATATGCACAAACAAGTTATTTTGAATCTTGCAAAACCAAAAAAATTTGATTCACAATCCATACATTAAAAATCCCGAGTTCATTTCTGCATTGTACAGAAAGCTAATCATACAAGTGGTTCTTTCATAAGTCTTCTTTAACCGTCAACGGTTGTGGTGGAGTGGCAAGTACTCTTTCATCCTTAATTACTACAGTCTCAAATTCGAGCATTTTACATGGTGAATCCAGGACATCAGATGGAAATTCTCGGGAATCCAATAACTTTTGCTCGAATCTATATTTATATGGAGAACCATCAATTATATAAGAAATTGATAGTTCAGAAGTTGTTGGTTCAGTGGCAAAAAAAGAACCCTATTTTGATGCTCTCGTGCTTGACACAAGATTGATTCCCTTGGAGTTGCACCAATAGATTTTTATCTGAGAACCCACTAGTTTAATATTCTGGACCCGCCACTAACGCTTTATATCCAAAGTAAAAATTTTAGACGTAAATTCAAATTAGTCAAACCCTAAATCAGGATGGAAAAATAATAATTCATGAGTCTACTTTCCTATTACACTACCTTTGCCTCTACTCCAAGTGAACCACCTCCAAGTCCAATATACAGAGTTGTATAGTACAGGATTTTGTAGATTCTATTCAAGCTTTTAATAAACACTTTGAACTCGTTTGGTACGAGGAATAAGGGATAACTTGTTTCCCAATCAAACGAGCGCTTTGAATCCTATTTTCCCTTCATGTGGGAGACTGAAATTAATGAGCCAATAAATTACATTTATCTTCATTTTCTGCATGAAATTAAAACAGTGTGCATGCAAAACATTTGGTTTGTAATTACTTTTAGTATTAAATGTGTATATAAATTAAAAAGTTAATTGGCATAAGTTAGTTTGACTAGCTTATAAGTTTAATCAAACACTCCAACTAGAGTTTCGAGGAGTTCATGGATAATGTACCTACTATAGAGATTAATTAAGAGCTAAATTGAATTTGTGACAGAATTAATATTAACGCGCTCTTTTAAAACAAAGACATTGGGAAATTTTGCTAGCATTTTAATCGTAATTTTCGATCAAACAATTAATGAAAAGAGCAAAAAATTTTCTTACCCGTTTGTGTATATAGGTTAAACTCTTTGAATTAAGGCAAAGTTCAATATGTAACAGACAAGTTACCATCTATTTTCCTTATGCAAGGGCTAGGTCCTCTTGCATAAGAATTTTCTAATGAGTTTGAATTATTCTGACAGTTAATTAATCAGGTTACTTAAAAAATAATTATAGATGATCGTCTATAAGAAGTGAGATTAATAATGCATATGCTAAAATTCTTTACATTATTGTCATATTGTGTATAGGATAAAGACGCGAACATATCTCTCAACTTTGCAATTTAGAGTTGATACACCCCTTGTTAGAAAATTGGTGTATATATACTCTCATAGTCTAATGAAAAGGTAAATATGCGTCATTTGTTAGACGATGAGGATATATGTACACATTTTTTTAACGAAAATATATCTGCTTTAGATTGCAAAGTTGTGGGGGGTATATTCACTCCTTTAGCCTTGTGTATATAAGTTTATCAATTCTTGAGCAGGTTCAAAACTAAACAAATTGAGCCAGCATAAAAATAGCAAAAGAGGAATGTCATTTTATTTTAAATTTAAATATTTAAATAAAGGTAAAATTTCAGAAATAGCTAACATTTAAGCAATAAATGAGGCGCCATAGCTAATGTGTGTCTACTTACAGAATGTAGCTACAATTTAGTAGCTAAATATACTAATTAGAGATTGTAAATACAAATACAAATTCGCTTTAAAGATTTATATATGAGCTCCGAAATTTCCTTTGTGTACAAATACAAACCTTTAGAGATTTGTATATGAGTTTCGAAATTCTCGTTGTATACAAATATAAACGTATATGAGTTCTGAAATTAGAATCCCTCGAAATTAAAGATTTATATATGAGCCCTGAAATTCTCGTTGTATACAAATATAAACGTATATGAGTCCTGAAATTAGAGAAACCCCCAAAATTAGAGATTTGTATATGAGCTCGAGATTGTATAATCGTCCCGAAATATACAAATACAAAAAAGAAATATTACTTGGCTATTTAATCTAAATTTTAGCTGCAAATGGTAATTGTTTTAAACATAAGCTACACCTGATAATTATGACTTAGATATTTTTTACTACACGTAATTTTTCCTTAAAAAATAAAGGTCAAACAACATAAATTCCGACAGTTTGGAGTTTAATTACAGAAAATTCCGACATTTTGCATAATTATTAAAAATCCCGATTTTGGGTCTGTCGAGACACGTAATTAGCCCCCGATACATTTTTTCCGATTTTGGGTCTGTCGAGATACATAATACATCCAACAAAGATACATTTTTTTCTTTGTAAAGATACATAATTAGCTCCCGATATATTTTTTCCAATTTAGGATCTGTCGAGATACATAATTAGCTCCCGATACATCCAACGAAAATACATAATTAGTTGAGATTTTTGTAATTACTTTGTAAGAGTGAAAATTTATATAAATATAATAAGTTAATGTGTATGTTTATGTTATTTTTCCAAAAATAAAACAAGTTATAAATTGGTCAAAAAGAAGAGGATTGGGCCAAACAGACCGAATCTCTCGCTCTTTTCATATAGGCCTTATTTCGTGAAGCCCAAAACAATAAGCCCAATAAATTATCCTCTTCGAGTTGGCGCCTTTCTTTGCTAAGTCCGATCCATTTACCCAAAGAAAACTTGGAAATATAACATAAATATACACCTTAAGTTACCATATTCATACAAATTTCCACTCTTACAAATTAATTATAAATATTTCAACTATCAATTATATCTCAATGGAATATATTGAAAATAAATTATGTATCTCTGTATATATCAGTGTGAGTTTTATTTAAAAGATACATAATTTATGTATCTTTGAATGATTATAGTGGGTAATTATGTATCTCAACAGAATATATCGGATATCTCAAAAAATAGGATTTTCTGTAAATATGTAAAATGTTGGAATTTTCTGTAATTAGACACCAAACTGTCGGAATTTATGTTGTTTAACAGCAACAAAAAAAAAACTTCACAAACATTCTTCACCCTCTCATCTCTTTCCTTCTTTTACACACAGTTACACCTTCACTATGTGATTTCCTTCATACAAAAATACACATATAACCCAAAAAAAAAAAAACCTAAATTTCTCTCTTCTTCTGTAACAACAAAAAGTAGTTCTACAATTCTCGTAAGTTTCTCTCTCTCTCTCACAAACGCACACAGTTGCACCTTCACTGTGTGTGTTTCTCTCTTCTTTTTTTTCTTCGCCATATTTTGTAGTGTTATTAATTGAAAAAACTGTTTGTTAATTGGATATTTTCTTGACCCGAATGAGTTCCGGGTTATATGTATGTTTGTTTACCGATCCGACCCGACTTTTTCCCCTTTTTTTAAATTTGCCCTAATAATGGATCGGATTATGGGTTCGGGTTAACGGGTCGTGGAGACCGACCCGGGTTGGGGAATGCAAAATTGGGAACTGGGTTGAGCTTTTTTTACATTGTTTACTGTTTGAATTCTGCATTTTGAGCTCTAATTTGTGCTTAAAGTTGCCATTTTTTTGGTTTGGGAAAGGGGAATAATGTTGTGCTTTGTAGTTAACGAGGAATTTTGGTGATTCGTAGTTTAATTGTAAGTTTTTCTTATTTTTGTTGGTGGGTTTGAGGATTCATATGAAGCAGAATAGATATTTTGATATTCATATTGCTGAAACCAAATAGGATTTTTTTTTTTTTTTTTTTAAATAACCGTGGTGTCCAAGCTTGCGCACAGCTTGGTTAATTTACACGACTAATCCCACGCGGTACTTTTTACTTACCCTTGGTTCATTTAACGGGTAAGTTTGTCCACCAAGGATTTTACAACACTACTTGTTGTATTGTTTTGTTGTAGTTAATAATGTTCCTTTTTCAGTATGTTTTGTCATGCCTTGTGTAGTAATTTGTCTTGGTTTGCTTACTCCTGTAAGTTTCTTGAGCCGACTGTCTATCGAAAATAGACTCTCTACCTCGGTACCTCCCAAGGTAGGGGTAAGATTTGCGTACACACTATCCTTCCCTAGACTCCACTTGTGGGACTACACTGGGTATGTTGTTTTTGTTGTAACCTCTAATTTGTGGTTAAAGTTTCCATCTAGGGTTTGCAAATAGTGTAGTTTTTTTTTAAATTAAAGAGGAATTTCGGTGTTGTGTTGGCTGGAATTTCTTGATCGTAAATTTCTTCTTAGTGTCTTATGTGGGTTTGAGGATTCATAAGGAGCAACATGGATGTTGATGTTCATATTGCTGATCCCAACTAGTTTGGATTATAGTTATAGTTGTCTTGTGCGGCCTTCGGTGGGTAATTTGAGATTTAAGGGCTGTATATAGGTTAATTGACGAACCTTTAGAAAAGCACTTGATAAAGCTCTAAATTTTTATGTAATGTGTGCGAATTTGATAGGTGTTTTTTGTAATGTAAATGTTAGAGAAGTTCGGTCTAAGTTTATTGGTATATTTATATATGCCGATCCTCACCCAAAAATTAGCCCTATGTACCTACATTCTTTTCGACTATCATATAATGATAAACAGTTTACTGCTATATTTGCTTTTTAAAATTGCTTTGTTCTGCGTTACTTGAGCCGAGGGTCTTTCAGAAACAGCCTCTCTATCTCAATGAGGTAGAGGTAAGGTTTGCGTACACTCTATACTCCTTAGACACCACTTATGGGAATACACCGGGTATAGTTGTGCACAGCTGGAGGAATGGGCTTTAATCATTTGTTGAGGTATATTTCTAGAGTAATAGCTTAAAAGAACATTAACTGCAGAAGTCACAAAGGTAATGCAACATTGTAATATTTGAAGTATTGAAAACTTTTGACAACTAAAAAGAAAGCTCTGTTAAATAGTGAAAACTATTGTCACATTAGCATGCAGAACTTGTGACGTGAGCCTATCACACATCCGTCAGAGTACTATCTTTACCTCTTACCACTTTGTGATTGACAATACTTCACAAGTTTTAGGATATCCTACACCAGATAGGATCCTTGAAGTTGTTTTTAAAGTTTTGCTCCTTGGATCTTATTTGATGTAGAAGCCATTTTACAAGTTTTCGATGCTAGTAAAGTATATGGTTGCTTCCAAGGGTGTGACCTTGTGGTCAATGAAGTGGGTGAGAACCATGAGGTCTCAGATTCAAATCCCAACAGAGACAAAAACACTAGGTGATTTCTTCACATCTATCCTAGCCTTGGTGGATAGAGTTACCTGATACCTAGGTGGAAGGTATCCCGTGTAATTAGTCGAGGTGCGCAAGCTGGGCCGGACACCACAGTTATAAAAAAAAAAAACTAAAGTTCTTGGTTGGCACAAGCTGAATTCTAACTAGGAGATTAAAAAGAAAAAAGAATGTCAGATAGCTGTTGAAGTTGAACCTGCAACTTGAAGCAATTTTGGGGCCACCTTTACCACTACACTAGAACATTCCCTTATGCCAACGGGATTCAACAATTTATATTTTAAAAAAATTATTTTTACCCTATATGCTTCGTATAATTGTTACGCTTCAGGCAATATAGTCCTTCCAAGTATTAATTATTATTTCTTTATTAAAGTTTTTTTAGAGGTTGAGGTTCCTTATAGTCTATTGAAATAGTGGTGCAACTTTTATGTGCATTGAGACCTTCCAATTATTGGTGAATATATGTAAAAGGGTTGTCAATTTCTGGCAAGATATACATATGGCGTCTTTGTGCTTGTGTGATTGACACTATATTATTCCAATTGATAATTTAAAGGATTGTATGATTTCAATTAGTCTGTGTTATTGGAGCTTTTATTGTTTCTTCAATTATTCTGGTTTAGAACTAATAATTGTCTTGTCATTTTCTCCACTTCACCTAAAAAATATCCCAGGTATTGCTACAGTACTGGAAGCAATGGAGATAGAGGAGGAAGCAGTCATAGTCAATACCAGTAGGCTAAAATCTGTTGTTTGGAATGACTTTGATAGAGTAAAAAAAGGTGATACTTTTGTGGCTATCTGTAGGCACTGTCAAAGGAAACTTAGCGGGTCTAGTACCAGTGGGACTTCACATTTGAGAAATCATTTGATCAGATGTCGTAGGAGATCAAACCATGATATAAGTCAGTTGCTTACACGGGGAAAGAAAAAGGAGGCACCTCTTGCCATCTCGAATTATAGTTTTGATCAAGATCAGAGAAATGGTGAAGCAGTCAGCATTGTGAGGACTAAGTTTGAACAAGGACCCACAAGAGATGGGCTATTCAACAATGGTATTGCTAACTTTGATAACAGGCAAAGCCGGCTTGATCTTGCTCGCATGATCATATTACATGGCTATCCGTTGTCGATGGTTGAACATATTGGTTTCCGTATATTTGTCAGAAATCTTCAACCCTTGTTTGACATTGCAACATTTGATGGAGTTGAGGCCGACTGTCGGGAAATTTATCTGATGGAGAGACAGAAAGTGTATGAAGAGTTGGACAAATTGCCTGGGAAAATCAGCCTTAGCGCTGATACATGGACTGCCAATGGCGATGCTGAATACTTGTGTTTAACGGCACATTACGTAGATGACTCTTGGCATCTTAAAAAGAAGATTTTGAATTTTTTAACAACTGATCCTTCCCAATCAGAAGATATGCTGTCAGAAGTTATCATGACTAGTCTAAGAAATTGGGATATCGACCGGAAATTGTTTTCAGTGACATTTGATAACTACTCGACATATGACAAAATTGTAAGTAGAATCAGAGAGCAGCTTTGTCAGCACAGGTTTCTTTATTGTGACGGTCAATTATTTGATACACGCTGTGCAGCTAATGTTGTCAAGTTGATGGTCCAAGATACATTAGAAACGGCAAGCCAGATAGTCCACAAGGTCCGGGAAAGTATTCGGTATGTACGAAGTTCACAGGCAACCCAGGAAAAGTTCAATGAGATGGCTCAAATTGCTAAGGTTGATTCCCAGAAGTGTGTGAATCTTGATAATTCATTTTATTGGAACTCAACTTATATCATGATTGAAACTGCTTTGGAGTTCAAAGGTGCATTTCCCCTTTTGCAAGAAAATGATTCTCGGTATGCAATGTGTCCAACCGTGACAGAGTGGGATAGGATAAGTGCCATTGCTAGCTTCCTAAAGCTCTTTGTTGAAGTTTCCAATGTTTTTGCAGGAAGCAAGTATACTACTGCAAATACATATTTCCAAGAGATCTGTGTTATTCATTTGCAGTTGATTGAGTGGTGTCAAAACTCAGATGATTTTGTTAATTCTTTGGCTCTAAAGTTGAAAAGCAGGTTTGATGAGTACTGGAAAAAATGTAGCTTGGCTTTGGCGATTGCAGCTATCCTAGACCCTCGATACAAGATGCAATCGGTTCATTATTATTATCCACTAATATATGGTGATAGTGCTCCAGACTGCATTGACATTGTCTCAGATTGTATGAAGGCTCTATATAATGGCCATGCTATTTACTCACCATTAGCTCCTAATGGTCAAGCTGAAGCATCTCAAGTTGGTGGTGTTGGTGCTAATAATGATCGGCTGACAGGATTCGACAAATTCATCTATGAGACCTCAGTGAGCAATAACATTAAATCAGATTTGGACAATTATTTGGAGGAAAAATTGTTCCCTACAAAAGACGAAGATTTTAACATATTAAACTGGTGGAAGGTTCACACTCCAAAGTATCCTGTTCTGTCCATGATGGCACGCAATATTCTAGGAATGCCAATGTCAAAAGCTTCACTAGAGTATGTGTTCAGCACTGGGAATAAGGCTCTTGAACCATATCGCAGTTCGCTAAGATCAGATACCTTGCAAGCTTTGATGTGTGCCCAGGACTGGATGCGTGATGTATTTGAAGGTCAATATTTAATAGTGTAGTTTACAATTATGATATATTCTATATTAGCTGTAAAGAATAATTCTGAATCTTTCTTCAACAGATTCGAAGGCTTCATCAAGCAACGTCACTCTGGCCCTGTGCTATGATACAAAATAAGAGCAAGTTTTGGTATGCTTTTGTTATTCCGGGTTGCCATTCTTTTGCGTTAATCTGTGTATATTAGCACCTTCTAAACGGTCTCCCTCTCTCTCCTAATGTTAAGATTTTGTAGAAATTAGTTCATTTAGAGCTTTTGCTTTTTACGCAGCTCCCTATAAATTAGTTCAGGATGGGTTCTTTTGTTCAAGAATCTTACAGCTTTTCGCCATCTTAGCCCCCATCAATCGACTGACTTATCTGTATTTAGTTGTTGTTTCTATCCTTTTCATTGTCGTTTGGGGTTCTTTATGGTATTGAACATGTCAAAAGCTGGAAGGCTTTTCGACAGGTGAGGATCATTCAGAATTAGTGTTATAACTCATGCTCATTATGGTCTTGATTTGTTCATCTGAACCAGCTGAGAGAAAAATTTGCAAGGTATTCTTTGATTTTTGCAGCTGTCGTTCCACGCTCCAGCCTATCGGGTGATGGTATCGTCTGCTATTTAGTATTTTCAGCCTATTTGAGTTGGGACCATAGCATCCTACTGAGTTCTTATGACTGATAAAAATTAGTATGTCTCTAATTTCAGTTTTTGAAACATTTGGTATATTCTGGCAAAAAAGGAAAGAATGTGTTGTGAATTGGGAACAATATTTACAACATAATGACTTCCAACTTATAGAATCTGCACAAGAGATGGGTTAATAGCACTTTTGGTCCATCGCTTATTGGTAAATTATAATTTCAGTCCTTGTGATACGTCACTAAGTACATTTAAATTTCAATTATTTGAAATGTGCACTTTTGATCTCGTTGCTTATTCATTCACAAATTTTCAGAATTGTTAATCGATCCACCGTTTAAATATCCATGTTTACTTAAGTTGATATTATTCAAAGTTCAAAAGGATAATGTATGTTCAAATTTATTAGGTTCCATTCGTTATTTATTTATAATCACTATGTAAGTGTATGCTACGACTATAAGCTTGTGCATAAATAAACCTTTTAATGAAAAAGATCTAACAATTTCAATCGATAAAAGTATATTCCGACTATATAAGCTTATGCCACATTATTTGAAATGACGAGAGAGGTGTATTCCGAGTTACTCTAATTGTTTTATTTTATATGACGATGTTTGACCAAATACAATATTTACGAATGAGGGAAAGATCATCCACATGTGACAAAATTACTCGAAGAACTTGTGATATTAAATTTGACTTGATGTATCTATGGTTATTAAACATAATCATTAAGATTTAAGAGTAAAATATAAAATTAGAAAAAAACTTCTAAATACTCCCCCATTTTTATTTATACGATACATTTTTTTCTTAATTTATAAAAGAATACACACATTTCTATATTCAGTAATGATTTAATTTTAAAATTCTAATTCTACCCCTAATGATCTAGCTTATGCAGGCAACCGGTGGAACTCTTACAAGTGTTAGAAATATATTCATCAATGACATAATTAGATAGGTTATCTGTCACAACATTTTCTTTTCAGTACACGTGAGAAAATCGAATTTGTTTATCTTTCAATAATGTTATAATTTTCTTGACTATTTTATCAACATTTCAGGGTGCAAACCCCTCTTATATCATAATCAATTCAGCAATGAATCAATCTTAATCACCACATTTATGAAGTCCTTATGTATACGAATATCAACGGCTAATTGAATAGTTATTATCTCTGAATACATATTAATTCGAATAATTAAAATTTGGGTAGCAGCACACAAAAAATCATATTTTGTTGAGGCAATTTCCACGTCGCTTATCCATATTTCTGTTGATATACCCACATGTGTCTCACCTAATTTTGTGAAGTCTTTGTAGCAAATACGATTGTGTTAGAATCCTTGTAAAAAAAAAAAAAAAAAGAGCCAGTTATTCATCAAGGGTGGTTTGATAACTTGTAAAAAGATAATTTATTCATGTATTAATTTTTACATAAGTTGTAATGTTTGATAGCTAGCTAGGAAGTAAGTATTTACATAGAAAATTAATACAATAGTTGATTTGCATTTAAAAAAACTTGCATAACTAATACATGTGTAAGTGATGAGGAAATTTATATATTATTTTATACGATAACATAAATCATATACTAAATGACCCCTAATATTTTAAATGTCATAATACATACATGGTATCTTTTAACGTGACCTTAGTTGCATCTATACCCTCTTCAACTTTGGGTGCGCATAAGTAATACTTAAACTATCATAAAGTTTAACAATTAAACACATGCGTCCCACATAGCAAATCACATAAAATACATGCAAGATTTGTCATATAAGACGTGTGTGTCTACTTATTCGTTTAAGTGTTTATTTGTGTAAGGCCAAGATTGAAGGATTAAATGACAGTTGAGGCCGAGTTAAATGTATTAGCCATTTTTAATTGTTACCAACTATTTTAATCTAAGAGCTCAAATCTCAATGTGGAGTTGATGCTAGATTCAGCTATTCTGATCATGGCAAATGCTTTCCCATCTTCACTCTTTCATGAGCAGCTGTTTCTGCTAATACAAGTTAACTTGAGGCTTTTCAGTAATCCAAAAGATTTAAATGTTTTCAGGTAAAAATTTTCATAATTTTTCATTTTTATACAGCACTTTTGAGATTTGCAGTCTTCATATTGTTAATTACTTATGTATGTATGTTTCTTCAGTAGCAGTTTTGAGGGTGGAGCTAGTGTGTAAGTTACGAGATCAGCCGAACTCAGTAATTTTAGTTCAACATCTTATATTTAAATATATATATATATACAAATTATTAATTTAAAACTCGCTAAGTTTAAAAGACTAGAATATGGAATCTATGAAATAAGAAATTTATAAAGTTGGAGCTGAAAATGGAGTTGTGTTTGGTTATGCGTTTTTCAAAGGAGAGAAAAGAGTAATTTATTTGAAATTTATGAAGACGGAGTTGGAAAAATTTGGAATCCAACTCCAAGTTGGATTTGAAAATTTTATAACCAAACTGATTTTGAAATAAAGTGAAAAATTAATCCAGAAAAAAAAAGTGAATAATTCTCATTGCGAAACGCTCCTTAAATGAGTGGCATGGCATCAGAAGCCTTAGTTAAATTATATATTAAACAAGATGATTCTTTATAGTTTAATTTGATTGTTTGTTTCAATCTATGTTGCTCAAACTCTTCAAAAATGTCGCCAGGTGCATGTCTGATCCTTCAAAAGTGATACATTTTTGAAGGATCAGCACGAGTGCGGCAACATTATTGGAGAGTCCAAGCAACATAGGTTTGAACTTTCAATACAAGGTAAAAGATGGAGTACATTGATTTTATCATAGAGAATAGGATAGGAAACTTGATTGAACAATAACAAACACATACTCCACATCTTTTGTCTTTCTATGATATTTATCTTTCTTTGGTTATCTTGAACTGTAGTTTTGATTGACTCTATGTTGTCTCCAAATGTAACTTCAAGAAAGTAATGGTCCTGTTGTTATCAACGTTTATCAGGCATGCTCGAACGAGGAAACATGGTACTAAAACTACGGAATAATGTCCAAAATAAACGAATTCCCATTTTAATTGTGTCTCTACTCTTCATTTCTGCTCTATACTTGGTTTTGTATCGAGAAAACGGAGAAAAATCAGGTTCATCATCAGGGATATTGAAACAAAATTGGGATAGCTTTAGTTCTGTTGTTAAGTTAGATCCCACAGTAGAGTTCAGGAATGGAACAGATATAATATGGCAAATCCCCGATTCGCCTAAGGCAATTCTTTTTCTTGCTCATGGTTGTGATGGTAGAGCAGCTAACTTTTGGGACAAATCATCTAAGTGTCCAAATTGTGTAGGTCTACCTGAAGAGAGGCTTATTACACTTAATGCTTTGGCTAGGCAATTTGCAGTTATCGCGGTATCAAGTGCTGGAACATGCTGGTCGTTCAAAGAGGAAAGAGTTGTTGTCAAAGATGTTATTGAGTGGTGGATCGCGAAACAAAAGCTTCAAAGTTTGCCTCTTGTAGCTTTGGGTGCTTCATCTGGTGGATACTTTGTTTCGATTCTTGCAACTGATGTAAGATTTAGTAGCATCGTGGTAATGATTATCGAAGGATTGTATGATCAAATGGAGATTACAGAGAGTTATCCGCCCACCCTTTTCGTGCACATGCCTAAAGATAAAAGCAGGATGCAGAAACTAGAACGATACATGTTACTCCTGAAGGGGGAAGGCATTGATGTTGCAGAGGTTAAATGCTTGGAGTTTCCTTTGTCGCCTAATCTGTTTGCTGACAGGATTCCGGGTATTGATGTTGCTACCTCGGCGAAGTTGTTTAGTCTATTCAAGGAAAAGGGTTTCATCGATAAGAACGGTTTCATGACAAATGATGGGCGCGATATACATTGGAACGAAACTCTCCAAGAGAGAGAGATTATTCTCCCAGATAAGTCCTTAGTCAATCACATTCAAGAGGAAATGAATCTTGCTTTTGCTTTTCATGAAATGACCAGCTTGCAATCTAAGCAAATCTTCAACTGGTTTGAGACTCATTTAAGGCAATAATAACTAAGGTTGCAGGTTCGAGCCTTGTAACGTGCGAACTAAGCTTGGTATTTAAGTGGAGAAGGACAGAGGGGCGAGCCCATTATCTTCGAGTTTTAAAGACTGCGGTTAGTTCTAAGGGGTGGCTCCAGATGGATTTCTCTGTCATATAAAAAATGAAGGTCCAATTCACATCTCTGTGCTTGCATTGTGCTGGAAAACACTGTGTAGGCATTCATACTGTTTAGCTGCTGAGTGTCCATTCAAGTATTGATGGACCATGATACATTTAACTTAGTTTAAGGAGTTGATATGCATTTATAGTGGTGTTGTATGTATAAACAATCCTTTTCTTGAGTCGAGGGTCTATCGGAAACAGTCTTTCTACCTCCCAAGGTAGGGGTAAGGTCTACATATACACTACCCTACTTGTTGGACTACATTGAATATATTGTTGTATAAATAATCCTGCGCGTTTTTAACACATATAATGTGGTGAACCAAAGGTCTAAGGTTGTACTATTCTTTCTTTAAAAAGGTAACGATGTGATCACACCAAATTGATTGTTACATAAAATGGTACTTTTCGTCATTACATAAAAATGGAATTACTAAGTATGCATTGAAACAGCTTAGAATGCAAGAAATAGACAGAGCAAGTGATAAATAGACAACTTATTGTTGGATCTCAAATCTGGATACTGCATTCACACATGTAACACATCAAAGTAATATTTTATTTTTACAAATACTTGATCATGAGGTAGTATCCTCTTGATACATTAAACATCAACACCTAAACTAAACTTACTAGAAATCATAATGAAACTGAACATAATTGCAAGATACAAGGTGACTTTTGAAACATGCTACAAGGTTCAAGTCTAACGGTCTGTTAGGATACCTTAGCTGCATGCATCACTGTTGCTAATGAACAAGATAGTGAGGAAATGTCCATACGTAGAATCAAAATTATTGATACGGGCCTTTTTTTCAAGCTCTGGGCTTGAATCGACCCTCGTTGGCTAACTTGAATCGTGCTGCCTGAGCTGCAGCAGCCTTGTTTGAACTAAGTGCTGCAACAAAATTATCTCTAACTTGTTTGGTAGTGTAAGGGAACTTCTTGCTCACCATGGAGTTCAGCAAAGAAGCTGTTCCTTCCCTGTAGAGTTCCCCAACACCATCGGAACGATGATTCGAAAGTGCTTGCAGCAGGTTAAAGTTTGACCCGAGCCCCGGAGCACCAGCTACACCAAATGCACTACCAACAGTTGCCCACCAGCCAAACAAGCCCCATATTAAAGCTGGGTTAGTCCTCCAGTAACTGCAAAATTCATAACATTTCATGTTAATATGCTATGTATTCAATTTTATCGAATGTTCCTGAAGGGACTACGTAATCCGATTGAGATGCAATTTCACTTACTCTATTGGGAAAGGTGGTGAGTTGGGATCGAAGAGAGGTGGAGGTATGTAGATACCAGGAGTGCCCGGGTTAATGATAGGAGTGATTGGTGGGAGAATTATGGGTATACCGGGGGTACTAGGTGTAGGAAAAGCTGGAGGAGAGGGATAGTACCCGCCCGAAGGTGGTGCATTGGGGTCAAATGGAGCTAAAGGTGTGAATATATCGGGAATGCTCGGAGTGCCAGGGCCGATGATTGGAGTAGTTGGTGGGGTTTCAATGATTGGTATGGTAGGGGTACCACCATATGTTGGAGGGGAGGGATAGTATCCGCCCCCTCCAGAAGGTGGTGAATTGGGATCAAATGGAGCTGGAGGTGTGGATATATCGGGAATGCTCGGAGTGTCCGGGCTTGTTGGGGTTCCACCATAAGTTGGAGGGGACGGATAGTAACCGCCCCCTCCAGAAGGTGGTGAATTGGGGTCAGTTGGAGGTGATGAGGGTGTAGTAGGGGTACTTGGTGTTGGAGTAGTTGGAGGACTTCCAGCAGAAGTTGGAGGGGATGGCGTAGAGTAACCACCTCCAGTACCTCCTCCCGAAGGAGGAGCTGGGGTGGGAGTTTGGCCGCCCCCTCCACTTGGTGGATTACCACAGTTAGCAGGTGGTGTTCTTCCATGTTTATCGCTTCCATGCGAAGGTTTTCCTCGAGAAGGTGGTTTTCCAGAGCCACCACCTCCTGAGCCGTGTGATGGAGGTGTTTGCGAAGCTGTCATAAAAAGAAATGAAGGAACTTGATTCAAAAAGTCGAAAACAATAAGCAACAAACTAAGAAAAAAGACTGAAACATAAGTGTGCTCAGAAAAATTTATCATCCGAAAAGTGGAAAAAACAGTCTTTGTCTAAAGAAATACATTGAGGAAAGGCATATGTATAGAACCATTCAACGAGATAGTGCTTTTTCAACTCTCTCAAAATCGAATTAAAATTGTGAGATTGAAAAGAGAAGGTTTGCATGAGCCTGTGCACTAGCAAAAATCGAATCCAGATATGTCAAGACATCCTATTATCCTAAATATCTAGACTCGACAAACATTTAGTAGTAATAAGAAAATTTCCTATTTGTTTTCTCTTTTTAAAATGTTATGCTTCCAGTCTCTTAGCAAGTATATTAAGCTTGTAAATAGTTAAAGATAGCATCTTCTGGCAATATATTTGAAAACAGCAAGTGAAAAAAGGACTTAGAAACAAAAACAGCATGATATAGAGAGGTAATGAAGGAGAGACTTCTTGGAGGACTTCTGCAAGAAATGACAGGAATGAACAAATTCTGCATGAGTAATGCAGCAACTGTAGCCCACAGGATTAGAGAAGTCTGCATGCTTCTCTTCTTCTCCATCTTGGTTTGCTCTCAAGGGAACTAGATGAGAGGAAGGAGAGGGTATGGAGATCAGTAGGGGGTGGGGGGTCAAGAGTTTAACTGATGCATAGTGATACAAGAGGAGTTGTATATAAAGAGTAACAAGAAAGCACCTGTGTTGGTGGGGGTAGCAGCTACCTCATGGAATTAGCTGAGGTGTGTGTAAACTGATTCAGACGCCATGGTTAAATAGTTCAATTAATGCCTAGTGATACAAGAGAAGAGATGTATCTAAAGAGTAACGAAGACGTACATGTGCTGGTGGAGTAAGCAGATACTCGTGGAATAATTCAAGGTGCGTGCAAACTGATCCGGACACCTAGGTTAAAGAGTTTAACTGATGCATAGTGATACAAGAGAAGAGTTGTATATAAAGAGTAACGAGGGCATACGTGTTCTGGTGGAGGTAGCAGGTATCCCGTGGAATAAGTCGAGGTGCGCGCAAGCTGACCCGGACACTATGATTAAAGGTTTTAATTGATGCCTAGCGATACAAGAGAAGAATTGTAGATAAAGAGTAATGAGGACGTACGTGTGTTGTGCTGGTGGGAGGTCGCACGTACTCCATGAAATTATTCAAGGTGGGAGCAAATTGATTTGGACACCGCAGTTAAAGAGTTCAAACTGATGCATAGTGAATTAGTGATACAAGACAAAAGTGTGTATAAAGAGTAACGAAGACTTATCTCTGCTGGTGGAAGGTAATAGGTGAATGTAAATTAGTCGAGATGCGCGTAAACTAATCTGGACACATTATTTGATGCCTAGTGTTACTAGAGAAGAGTTTTATATAAAGAGTAATAAGAACGTACATGTGCTGGTGGAAGATAACAAATATTCCCGTAAACTTAATCAAGTTGCATGCAAGCTGGTCCATACATCATAGGTATTCGAAAAAATAAAGAGTGATGAGGACAGAGTTGTTAATATAAGCAGAAATGAAAGAGTATGAGGTCATCAGTATATGTTACAGGTTGCATTTAAGGTTTCATTTATATCTCACATAGCAAAACATGGACAAATGTCCTTTCATTGCTCTAAGCATATCCAAGTTATGTCCTTGTCACAAACACAACATATTTTCCATAGTACCAGTATTGAAAATATTGTATAAAGAAAACATATACACATTTTATGGCTAGGAGAA
Organism: Capsicum rhomboideum; assembly: GCA_031232105.1. NCBI lineage: Eukaryota > Viridiplantae > Streptophyta > Magnoliopsida > Solanales > Solanaceae > Capsicum > Capsicum rhomboideum. The sequence goes on along the minus strand of CP124710.1, from coordinate 3,476,568 downwards.
TCTCTTTCTAGAATTGCCTGTATTATTATGTGGAATACTGCTATATGTGAAGTTAATCTCATTATATATGTAGAATTGAAACGTATCGCTTATAATGGTGATTATTTGAAAGTTCGAGCCCTACTAAGCCTACCGTCCCCTTCTCTTCAGTTGATACAAGGCAGTCGAAGTACCTACCAACCCACTGATCTCAATATAGCGACGGCATCTGGAACCCCACTACTGTTGGTGTCCTTCACACACGCCTCCTATAATTATCACTCACCTAGGCTCTTCTAGCTCATCTTGTACGGTTCGATGTAATACGTGAAGCAGCTAAGTCATAGCTCTTCGATTGCTATATTCTTGCGATACTAAAAACTATATGTGTGTGTATATATAATACTATGTATATACAGACTGTAAATGCAGGTAAATCTGCAGCTACAAATTTAAGTCAGGGGAAGGAGGTCTCTTCCTTTATTTCCTGACAAGTGACGACATCTTTTATCCCAGGTTTGGGAGTGTTGGGAGAAACTTTTAAGGATCGTTTGGTAGGATGTATTAGAAAAATAATGCACGTATTAGTCTTGTATATTACTATTGATATCTTGTTTAGTATACTTTTTCAATCTATGTATAATTAATACATAACAAATCATGCAGGGTATTAGCAATGCAGAGGGAGCATAGTTTAAAAACACAATTGTCCCTCAAAACATTTTTCACATCCTCTCCACGTCTTTGTAAATAAATAACTTGTTGGTAGAAATTATGCAATGCATGTTAGTTTTAATACACCAAATCAAACAGTGCATAAAAAATAATCTCAACATTACTAATACACCCTATTTAGCGTTATTTTTATACACCCGCATATCATTTGACCACTTAATGTACTGATGTGTCCAGTTTCATCAGCTCTTAGCAAACTCTACAAGTTGATACCCAACTAATGGCAAGTCAAAGCTCTTTATAACAACGTCATTTATTCATATAGTTGTATGTGTGTGTTTGGTTTTTTTAATTTAAATAATATAACATTCTTTAAGTTGTATATGAGAGTTTCCACAAAGGAAACACTTGGAAGAAAACTGCATGAGTATAGGTTGTAGAGTTTGTTATTACGATATCCTGTTTATGAACTATAGGTTGCTTATTTTACAACATTATATAAGAATTGGAAATTTTTTAAATATTTTTTACAACTTGTGAGATTTCATGTTTATGAGAAAATATACAACTTAAAAAGTCCAAATTGAATATCCAAACAAACTTCAACTTCATCTCAAATGATTTCATACCATGATTTTTAATCATAATTTCATATCGTATGGCCAAACGAGGCATAAGACTAGTTTTGTGCTGACATGAGTTAAGACTGGTTTTGTGCTGACAATAGTAATAGCATGAGACTTTAAGCCTTCTCAGACAAGGTAGGTGAAGAATACACATTGAATTGCTGTAGTAAATGAGATATCAGAATTATTTTCACTCCCCTTGGACTTTGAGCTTTTAAATTCTGCATCTGTCCAACCCTTTGACTATTGTACTTGGAGTAAAGAAGCTTGGTTTGTTATCTTGCTCGGAATCTTCAAAAATGTCGACGGGTGCGTGTCAGATCTTTTAAAAATAGTGTATTTTTGAAGGATTCGACACGAGTGTGGCAATATTATTGGAGAGTCCGAGCAACTTAGTTGGTTTGTGTACAACAGTTTTGGTCTATCTTACTCACTCCGTTCGCTTTTACTTATCACTATTTTTCTAATTGAATTTTCATTTTTACTTGTCACTATTGACATATCAAGAAAAGATTTAAAAAAATTCATATTTTACTCTTAGCATTAATTGCTTATTCTCCAAATTATTTTCAAGACATATTAATCTAAACACTAATTAATAGGGGTAGTATGGTAAAATAGTTGTATCAATTATTGCTTTCTTAATGGGTGTGTCATGTCAAAAAGTGACAAGTAAAAACGAACGAAGGGAATATTTTTTTTAGTTTCTCATCCGATGTCTAATTTTGAAACTCGATAAATTCAAATTCGCATCGAATTTTTTTTTATCTTAAAGGGTAAAACACTCCTTGTACATGGTGATTTCATTTCTATAGGTCGAATTTGTGATCTCTTGTTACTTTCTCAATGAGAGTGAAATGTACGCAGATTTTATTTGTATTTTTATGGAATACAGAGGTTGTTTTCGACTGTAATGATAGCTAACTGGGAAAAACAGAGGTTGTTTTCGACTGTAATGATAGCTAACTGGGAAAAACTTAGTCACACTTAAAAAGTTGTACAAAGTATAATTTAAGTAATATATGACACGTATCTATATATAATTTTTTTTGTTATAGTTAACCTTAGTCAATACACAATTTTATTTCATCTTTATCTTTGATTACAATAACTAGATAATCAAGTTGTAATAAATGTGTAGAGATGATACCATCATTAAGATGAGCAGACCCTATTTCCACGATATGCCTCGTTTGTCGTATATCGACGATACTCTGTTAGTAAATTTCATTTAGACAGTCGAACTATGGGTCTGATTGAGTATATGAACACATGCATGATAAAAGGTTATTATTAGAAACTTTTGATTAGAAAGCTCGCATGCGTGTTCTCAAGTGTTTATCGTGTAGATAAGTTAACCATTTAAAATATGTTATCTCCTTTAAATAAATGATGCGACATATTTATCTGATTAACTTATCTATTTAATGAACGCTCGAAAAAGCACGAAAACTTTGAAACGGATATGAAGAATTTACAGATCCAAAAGGTTGGAACGTAAGAGCCATATTGATTATTTACATAACGTGTAAAGAACTATTATATGACCAGTATAGTTTAACCTGTTATTACAAATTAAAATAATGTCTATAAAGTTGTCTAAAATAACGTTTTTATAGTGATCTAATTGTGTAATTACACGAACATGAAACAAAGGGATGCTCGTCGAAATTGTTGGCTATGTTGCTCGGTCGGACTCTTCAAAAATGTTGTTGCATCCATCGGATCCTCAAGATGACACATAGAATGGAAACAAAAGACTAATACCTAATATTCAATGACCGCAGAAAATCCAAGCTATTTGAGCATTAGATTTTCATTGAAGTTCGAATGGTAACAGATAGCAAGTATAACGTATTCATGTCAGCTATGTTGCTTGCTCGGACTCTTCAAAAATGTCACCGGCTGTGTGGTAATCCTCTAAAAGTAGCGCAATTTTGGAGGATCCAATATGGATACAACAACATTTTTTTGAAGAGTCCAAGCAACATAACATGTCAGAGCGAAAACAAAAGACTCATCCCTAACATCCAATGACAATAGACATCCAAGCTAATTGAGCATTAGATTCTCATTGAAAGTTTGAATAGTAACAGATAGCAAGTATAATGTGTTCATGTCAACTTTGTTGCTCGCTCGGACTCTTCAAAAATGTCACCAGTTGTGTGGCAATCCTCTAAAAGTAGTGCATTTTTTGAGGATCCTATATGGATACAACAACATTTTTTGAAGAGTCCGAGCAACATAACATGTCAGAGCGAAAACAAAAGACTCATCCCTAACATCCAATGACAATAGACATCCAAGCTAATTGAGCATTAGATTCTCATTGAAAGTTTGAATAGTAACAGATAGCAAGTATAATGTGTTCATGTCAACTTTGTTGCTCGCTCGGACTCTTCAAAACTGTCACCAGTTGTGTGGCAATCCTCTAAAAGTAGTGCATTTTTTGAGGATCCTATATGGATGCAACAGCATTTCTGAAGAATCCGAGCAACATATCATGTCAGAGTGAAAACAAAAATCTAATCCCTAATATACAATGACTATAGACATCCAAGCTAATTGAGCATTAGATTTTCATTGAAGTTTGAATGGTAAACAGATTGGTCAAAACTCAGAAAATATAAATCTGGGTAGCTTATATATGCAAAAAAAATACTTCATCAACTATGAATCATTGCTACTATTGTCAAAATATGATACAAAGCTTGATATGCTTCGCGGACCGATGGCTTCATTCCCTACTTAAGGAACAATGTACTTACAAGTTTACATGTTCCAGAAAAGCACAAGGAACAGAAAATTCAACCAGGTTTAACAGTTGAACACCTCAAAACTTCTGAAGCAAGCTCTACTCCTACTTCTCTATCTGACCTGCGGAATATATAGCAAGAAACAGTCAAAAATCACCCCACTGGAACAGCATCAGGTGAACGTGGACGTGCCACAGGGATTGAGCAGTTGAAAAAGGAACACATCATCTTCAAGAAGAAAAAGTTAAAGAAGAATTAACCTAAATAGTCGGCTAACCAACCACTTGAACTAAAAAAAGCCGGTGGACGTACAATATAGGTATATAATCTATGCATAATAAGTGCACAACCGTGGCTCAGTGTATGATCTATGTATGCCGGCTAATAAAAGTAGACAGTAAGTTTGGCTGGCTATTGGTGTAAAGATCCCAAAAAATAAATGGATCAAACAAAAATACAAGACTCAAACAAATATATAGGTTTCTCCTTCCCTCACCCATTTTTAGGTTTCTCCTCACCAAAGGCTAATAATAATTTCAAAAAAAAGGCATCAACTCCAAGTCGATATAATGGAGTAATATAACACTACAATTTGCCTTTGGCATTCATGTTCTGTCGGAAACCTGAGTCCTCAAGTAACTCGGCATCTTTTCCAGTTTATCCAACTTTTTCCTCTTCAACATGGACAAAAGTTAACCTCATGCATCCTAGTAACGCTTTGAAATAACCTCCAACCATCTCATAAAAGATATGTTTACTTCTCCGTCTCCACCTCCTAAGAGCAAAGGATTAGTTGACTGTGTTTCTGCCTCTTCCCTCCTCTCTTGAGTTGTTACACTTCTTTTCATTACCGGAAAATTCTGGAAGATTATAAATACTAGATCACTCAATTGTCTATCCCTCCAACTACCAGAAAATGAATTCAAAATCTTCCGTTTATCTGAGCTCATGAACAGCACCCCAAACTTTATCATTTCCAGTGAACTCCAAGCCTTCCCTTCATTCACTCTCATTACCTAATATATAATCCTCATTGTTTCCTTGGAGCCCATTTCAAGCAGCATATTTTTTGCTTCAGAACAAGTCTCGAGCTGAATCTAAATGGCTTCACACTGTGATGAAAGGGTGGGAGAGAAATGAGAATTGACTAGCCTGAAGCATCTAGCTAAGAAAGGTTTCTCATTAGTTGTCAACACCTAGAAAAGAAAGAACGCGAAAAAGGGAAAGAAAAATAAAACAAGTACCACCCCACAAGATATGATAGTCCTGCATATGCATGAGCAACAAGAATTATATGCTATCAATATCCACTTACACAAGCAAGCATAGGATCTTAAAGTTTTAACTCTGGATAGTCCTGTATTTGTATTGCTATAAATCATAAAATTCTGCAACTTTTTTTCTAAAGATACTACTTTCCTCCTATTATAATCTCACTACTCCAGAGATACTCATTTTTATAACAGATCTCTTGGTTCCCCTGCACCATAGGTAGAGGGATCTATCAGAAACAACCTCTCTACCTTCACAAGTTAGGTAAGGTCTACGTACATAGCACCCTCTCAAGATCCCACTTGTGGAATTCCACTAGGTACATTGTTGTTGTTGTATCTCTCGGTTCCCCTGGGAAGGAAGGGGGAAGGGGAAGAAAATATCCTACTCAAAGTCATACCTTTAACATCATCCAGCTTATATATTTATTAAGAGTTCCACTCACTACATAAGGGGATTATCTGAGCAAAAACATGTAAGAAGTTCAATCTTTCAGCCTACAAGAGAGTAACTTCAAGTATATTCAGCAGATACAAGGTTAAAGAGAACTCTAATTGGAAAAGCGCCATAACATGTGAGAAGAATAAAATGCCAGTGCCAACAGAAGCTCCTCAAATTTCCCATTACACAAAAAAGAACAGACCAATTTGGAAAGAACAAAACAATATAAACAAGGTTTACAAGATAAGTTGATACAAATCAAGAAATGAGCTTCACGTCATCCAGCTTATATATCTACTAAGAGTACCATTCACCACATAAGTGTCTCTCTGAGAAAAATTTGTATAAAAAAAATCAATCTTTCAGCCTTCAAGAGAGTAGCTTCAAGTATATACAGCAAACACACGGTTAAATAGTGAAATCAAATTAGGAAATTGACATAACATGTGAGAAAAACAAAACACCAGAACCAACAGAAGCTCCTCAAAATTTCCCATTTGACAAAATGAACCACAGACCAAATTGGAAAGAACAAAACAATACACCAAAACAGAAAAAAGGTTACAAGATAACCTGATACAAAATCAAGAAAAAGCTTTACACAATCCAGCTGAGCCAAAATATGTAAAAAAAAAACAATCAATCTTTCAGCCTACAAGAGAGTAGTTTCAATAGTATACAGCATATCCAGGGTCAAATAGAGAATTCTAACAGGAAATGTGACATAACATGTGAGAAAAACTAAAATGCAAAAGCAAACAGAAGCTCCTCAAATTTCTCATTACACAAAAATGAACACAAAATAAAAAGAGGTTACACAATAAGTCGATACAAAATCAAGAAATGAGTTTTACATCATCCAGCTAATATATGTACCAAGAGTCCCATTCACTACATAAGTTTGTATGTAAAAGAAAATTCAATCTTTCAGCCTACAAGAATAAACAGAGAATTCTAATTGGAAAGGTGCCATAACATGTGAAAAAAACTAAAATACAAAAGCCACCAGAAGCTCCTCAAATTTCCCATTTGACAAAATGAACACAAAATCAAACAGAAGTTATACACTAAGCCCATACAAAATCAAGAAATGAACTTTATGTTCTGTCTATTTTCAGCAGCTTAAAAAACAACAGGAAGAACAAACTGAAAGTACAGTATGCAAAAACCAAAAAATGAGAAAAAGTGGTTACACAACAAGTCCATACAAAATCAAGAAATGAGCTATATGGTGTTCTGTACATTTCCAGTAGCTTAACAAACAACAGGAAGATCCAACTCAAAGAAAAGTAAGCAAAATACTAAAAAAATGGACAAAAGGGGTTACACAGTAAGTCCATACAAAATCAAGAAATGAGCTTTATGGTGTTCTGTCCATTTTCAGTAGCTTAACAAACAACAGCAACAACAAACTGAAAGAAAAGTAAGCGAAATACTAAAATAATGGACAAAAGGGGTTACACAGTAAGTCCATACAAAATCAAAAAATGAGCTTTATGGTGTTCTGTCCATTTTCAGTAGCTTAACAAACAACAGCAACAACAAACTGAAAGAAAAGTAAGCAAAATACTAAAAAAAATGGACAAAAGAGGTTACACAACAAGTCCATTCAAAATCAAGAAATGAGCTTTATGGTATTCTGTCCATTTTCAGTAGCTTAATAAACAACAGCAACAACAAACTCAAAAGAAAAGTAAGCAAAATACTAAAAATTCAATTTTTCAGCCAACAAGAGCATAGCTTCAAGTATATACAGCAGATACAGAAGCTCCTCACATTTCCCATTAACCAAAATGAACAAAACAACACACCAAAAGAAAAAAGGTGGTTACACAACAAGTCCATACAAAATCAAGAAATGAACTTTATGGTATTCTGTCCATTTTCAGTAGCTTAACAAACAACAGCAACAACAAACTCAAAGAAAATAATGCTTATTACTAAAACATGGACAAAAGCCAAAAGGGTGTTCAGTTCTTTACCTTTCTTGAAGAAAAAACCACCAGCCTGAAAAATGTAGTAGTAGTAGCAATGCCATAGCCAAGAACTTGTGGTTGGTCCAAACAAAACCTAATTAGTCAAAGGGTTTTTCAACAGTGTGAGAAAATGCATTCAAACTAATTTCTTGAAAAAGAAAGAAAAAAAAGCTTTGTTCTTTTTCTTTATTTGTCTTCTACTACTACCATTAAAGACACTTAGTTTGAACAGTGATACTAGTCCCTCCGTACTTGTTCAATATATTAAAAATAGATATCATCAATAATTATTCAATTTGAAAAACCGATGAATAATTCACACTTTTGAGTCCTTTTTATCATTGTTATTAAATATAATTCATTATCCAATGAAAATATGATAAGTTTAATATTTTATAAAAATATATCAGATAATAAATAATATTTAATATTTTCTCCATTTTAAAATAGTTGACCTATTAACTTAATACTTTTCTTAAGAAAATATTTATTAGGAGCTTATTTTATCAAATTAACCTTATTAATTATGTTTTGAAAATATAAATTTGAATATATACATTTTGTGTAGATATTTAACGATAGGAATAGTATTGAAATAACATAGTAAAATTTTCTTGATTTAATAATTCGGATAACTAAATTAAAATAAATATTTTTTGCAAGAAGGTCAACTAAAACTAAACTGAGGTAGTCGTAATGATAGATTTTTAGCATGATATAGTAAAATTATTTATACTACTCCTTACATCTCAATTTATATGATGTAGTTTGATTTGACATGGAATTTAAGAAAAAAAAGAAAGACTTTTGAAATTTATGGTCTAAAATAAATCATAGATATTTGTGTGGTTATAAATCATTTCATTAACGATAAAGTAAATATTTTAAAATTAAATTATTACTAAATATAGAAATATGTCATTTTTTTTTAGGACTGACTAAAAAAGAAACTGTGTCATATAAATTGAGACAGATAAAGTACTACTTTTTAAATATATATCAAATTAATAATGGACAAGTAAATACGAACGAAACGGTATACTTCTTCCAAGGTGCACGAATTACGAGGCAATTGCATGGGGAATAAGTTTGAAACGGCTAAACAGAGCACAGCAGCAGTAGGCAGGAAGACAGACAAGAGCTCGTAATTTTCAAAAGTAGTCAGAAACTGTTCCACTTATGTTTATGGTAACATAATACTCACTCCTCTTTTCTTTTTCTTTTTATGGAACACCAAAATTTTGAGTTGAAATTTATTTATAATGGAGAAAAGACATAAAGTTCATCTTAAATTTATCCGCATAACTTAATTTAGCACTTTAATTTTATTATAGTTATTTATTTTTTATTTTAGTTTGATATGAAATTAATATCCTCTTAATAGATGATGTAGCAGAAAAATATTAATTAATTTTTGGGAAGCGCGTGAGCAGAAAAAAATTCACTAAATATAATTCAAACTATACATATGTCGCTTTCTAATTGGTCGATGCATCTAGTTTTACTTAATCATGTTTTTCTAATAAAAAAAATGATGTTAAACACGTATTGCGCGCGTGTATAACACTGCTATGCTTTGGTTTGAATTGAGCTGCAAAGGGTTGGATTTAACTCAGTTTAAAGTTGTTAAGAGGGGTAAATAAATGTCCGTGGGGTTAAAGGTATAAAGTAAGTTATGCAGACAAGTTTAAGGGTGTTTTTATGTCTTTTCTCTTTATAATGCAATGAAATTTTAATAGTTCAGTTAGTTAACTATTTGAATTTTTATGTTATCCGGAAGAATTGATTCTCTATCTTATGAATAATATAGAAATTTTATGTGTTTTAGACTTGGACTAAGATGAATCATCTCAGTTCCTCAATAGGCTTTAGTCCCTAAATTTCTAAATTAAATAGAACACCTATAATCGCGATCATTCCGCATTAGCTCTTTCAATCACTACTACATGTGGAATAGAGTATGAACTTGAAATCAATATGAAAAAAAGTCATCAAACAACAAAATTAAGGAACCGAAAATATTTTCAATACCGACAGCAGCTTTCGCTGAAGCAATTGTAACTAATGTTTGGTCATAGATTTGAATGAGATTTTGAAAAATTGTCTTTATAAATTTTTTAGTGTCAAAAATTCAGATTAGTTTTTAGATTTTTCAAATTAACTTCCACTCACAAAGATTTATTTTTTTTAATTAAGATGTATATTCATATATAATTTTAAAAACTCAAATTTTAAAATCTATGATGAAACGGGAGTTAAATCACATGCTTTGTTGCTTGTGCCTCCCCTTGCCAATTCTTTTGAAATTCATACTTGCTAACGTATTTCTCAAGCGGGATACTTATGTTTTGTCTATTGCAATGCACGATTTGATACGCATAATGCATAGTATCCAATTATTTATAGCTAAATAATTGAGATATTTAAATTTCATTCACTCTCCTAATTTTTATTTTTCGGTGTTAATGCATAGGCGGAATTTAGAATTTTTGAAATATAAATGCATCATTTAAAAACAAAAAAGGAAAAAATACTTTTCGTGAGAATTGATGTTGGGTTCGAAATCGAGAGGGCGTCATGTGGAAGCTTAAAGTTGCAAACCATCAAGGCGATAAATCAGATGACAAATAAAACAATACTAAAAATATATTATTGATATGGTTTGGTCAAGCGACCTACATATTATGAAAAACTAACATAAAACTATTGAGAGAAAATCTCCTCCTAAACAAGACTCTTATTATGACTGCATTATGATGCTATTGTGTTTTGATATGAGAAGAGGGGTCTTTTATTTATAGAGTTTCAAAACCTTTCTTACAATAAAGAGGTTAGCCAAATATGGAAGAGTTTTATATTTTCCTTTTAGGAAAAGTAAAAGTAATTCTGGTATTACTTTTATTTTCCTTCAATAGAAAAGTAAAACTTAAATTTGGTAAGAAAATCAGGGCAAAAACCCTAACAATTGATTCCTAATCCTTTAAGTAAAAGAACTCAACATTCAAACAAGTGTACCATTCAGGACATGTTTGGGCATGTTAGATGAAATCATGACTTTAAATCATGAAATGAAGTTGAAGTTTAGTTTGGACATGCAATTTGAATTTTTTTATGTTGTGTGTTTTCTCGTAATCATAAAAATTCATAAGTTGTGAAAACTAAAAATTACCCATTCCTCATACAATCTTACCAAATAAGCAAAAGTATAATACACTATCACAAAGTTATCCTAAAAAAATACAACATTTATTGATCAAACTTTAGTTCAATAACAAAGTAGAAATTAAAAATGATCTGTAGTGTACTGCTCTTTAATATAACTCTCCCATATAGTACGGACAATCTCCTCACATTGAGCTTGCATTTCTCGATCAAATGATCGAGAAGACGAACCAACCTTATTACTAATGTAAAGTAGGAGTTGGATTGAAGTAAGAAATTTTTTTATGTTGGTGAGAGTAATGGTTATATGAGATATAAATGGTTTAAGGAGTAATAATATGAACTATAAATTTTATTTACATGTGAAATAAATGATTGGTAGATATAAATGGTGAATTATTTTTTTAACAAAATATAAACTTATGGGTCAATTTTGTATTTGAAAAATCTCAAATCATGGTATGAAATCTCAAATCAAGTTTTTTGGAGAATTTGAGATTTATCTCATGATATGAAATCGTCGTTAAATCACATATCAAAACACTGATTTCATCTCATGATTTCAAAGCAAGAGATAAAATACCATGTCCAAATGCCTACTTAATTTTAATCTTCTTGTAGTATGGATATCAACAAATAATTAATATATATATATATATATATATATATATATATATATATATATATATATATATATATAAAATATCTAATTTACTGAAAGACCACAAATTTATGTGTCCTAAAATTTACATGTAAATTCGTCCATGTGTTAATGTTACCCAACAAAGTGTTTTCTTCATTAGTGTTCTTTTCGATCTCTACACATTTCATCACTCCGTTCAAAATTTCTCAGCCTCTACTGTACTGTAACTTGATAATTTTCACCACCCATACATGGTTGAGCTTGATAAAGCTAACTATAGACGATTTACGCCCAATTATTTCGAATAACACTTTTCTCCGTCAGTGTTCTTTTCGATCTCTACTGTATTACTGTAACTGTTGGGATCGAAAAAGTTCAGTACGAACACAAAAATCTAGTATAACTGACCCTTAAAATTGAAACATGATTGATTTATATCCTTTTAGATTAAAGAAATCTGTTCATCCATAATTTACACAATATATTAGTAAATATTTGCAATTTTTTACAATAACAATCGCCTGAGTATATGTTCATAACATTAAAATCCCCAATAAAACACAATCTGTAAAAGGAAAACAATCTGAACGCTGAGCCCGTTTGGATTGGTTTATTTTAAGTGCTTTTAAGCCAAAAAAGACTTTTAAGCATTTCTAGAGTATTTGTGTAAATTTAAAAAGTGCTTATAAGCACTTAGTTTTAAGCTAAAATGCTAAAAATAAGTCAAAAGTCATAAGTTAAAAATTCTAACTTATGACTTTTGGCTTAAAATGCTAAAAATAAGTTAAAAGTCATAAGTTAAAAATTCTAACTGGCTTCTAGCTTATAAGTCAAAAGTCAAAAGTCAACAGTCAATCCAAACGGGCACGAATCGTTGTGTTTCAATTTGTTCCCCTTATTTTCTTTTTTGGTCTGTTATGCAAAGAATGTGTCTCATCTATAACTAAAGGGCATTTTAATACTTTATACAGATTAATTCCACAAGATTTAATTTTTTTTTCTTTACTTTCTTAAATTTTGTGTCCAATTAAACTAAGACAAACAAATTAAAATAAAAAGAAATACTCCTTCTATTTTAATTTGTCGACAACTTTTTAATTCTATTTTTTTCATATAACATGTTTAAGATCACAAGTAAAGACATTTTAATACATTCAATTCATCTTTACTTTAAGATCACAAGATTCAAAAATCTTGTTGATATATGTTGTTTCGTATAGATCGCTTGTAGTATTATTTTATAATAATATTGTTCTATTACTATTGGTTATTGTACTACTCCTTATCGTCTTTTGTTCCACTATTACATCTTTTTTTAGACTGTATATTGTCTTAAGTTGAGGTTCTATCGAAAATAACCTCTCTACTTCACATCTGAGATAATGATACGAACTACACACACTCTACCTCATCATATCCCATAATGTGGAAATACACCGGGTGTGTTATTGTTATTGTTGTCCAATAAAATCAAGACAATAAATTGAAATGGAAGGGGTAGTAATTAATGATAAAACCTTTGCCTTGATATTCAAGCAAGGCCAAAGGTGTCAGTTGGCAATTAATTGCTTGATTTCACAAGACTAGAAAGTAGCAACTGCTATTTATTGCCTAGGCCAAGATTTGCATGCCTAGCTTACAACTTTGAGCTGGATCCATAACTTAAATCGCTCGATTAATCCGGATTCACATCGAGAAGTTTCACTATGTGGCTAAAGCTTCCTTATCAAAGGCGACTCTATAACTAGGACTCGAATCTGAGACCTCTGATTAAGGATGGAGAAGTACTTACCACATCACCGCAACCTTTGGTGTTCCAAAAAGACAAATTAAATCCACTCTAGTATGGTTTCAATTAAAAAGAAATAGTATCCACCATTTACTTTTCCACTCTGTCTTTGAAAAATAATTACTGTCATGAAATTTTAAATTCCACATACAAATTCTCTATGACCCCATGTTGTGGAGCAAATAGGATCGTTGACTAACTATTTCTCAATTATAGGTGCTATCAAATGACTATTTATGACCTCGTTACATGTTCAGAAGCAAATTCAGAATTTTAAATTTATGCATTATGAATGATAGGACAACAACTGGGTTCGGGATAGGTTATGTACACATATTATGTGTATTTATGCATAAAGGGTCTAAGCCAAAGCTACAGGATTTTGCAGAACCCTTAAACTTCAATGGTAGATCCGCGCCGGCCAACATCTTTTTTGGCAATACTAAACCCTTGGGATTTTCATTCCAGAAGAAAGTTATAATATAAAGCAACAACAGCAACAACAACAATAACTACGCCTCAGTCACAAACAAGTTGGAGTCGCTATAGAATCCCCACTTTCATTTCATTTCAATTCATGACGAATTGGCTCATTCATTTCAGTCAATTCATGATGAATCCTCATATACCACCGCATTATGATAAAATAACCTTCCAAAGAGAGGCCCTCCTAAACAAAAAACCTTATACATAATTTAGCAAATGAGAGGTTGAATGACAAGAAACAAACAACATACATAGTGTAATCCCACAAAGTGGGGTCTGGGGAGAGTAAGTACACGCAGACCTTACCTCTACCCTGAAGGTAGAGAGGTTGTTTCCGGTAGACCCTCGGCTCGGTGAAAATGAATGAACTAACAAAATATTTGAAGGAACGTAGGGAACATAAGCAAATCTGAGTAATAGCTTATCAAACATAAATCAGCAAGCTATAATATATATATCGTGCAATGTGTGACGAAAGGATTCAATTATTGCCATGGTGAAGCAAGAATTCTTGAACTAATATACACATTTGAATGTAAAAGGCATGAATCAACAAAATATACAACAATTGGTTTAGATGAGAACTTCAAGACTAGTGTGCAGGATGAAGGTTAAGCGTGAGAACTTAAAAGACCTTAAAATTTAGGCCATTCTGAGTAGAGCTCAATATACACCAATCAACATACGTACGAAGTGAAGGCAAGAGATCAACGTAAAGTGTAAAGTGTACGCAGGCCTTGGAGGTAGAGAGGTTGTTTCAATGACTACCTCAACAAACACACGTACAAAATACTGAAATACAGATCATTTCAAGTTTCCCCAATACTAAAGAGATTTTTCAAAGTAGGCAGGCATCAGTCATTAATCTAATCAGAAGGAGTTGTCATATGATTGCAACAGCAACAATGTGGCTTCGAAGGAGCATAGCACCAACACTTCAGGTAACGAAAATAATCAACCTAAGGAGATTTATATACGAACTCCATTATTCGAGATAATTCAGTACTATCTATGAATGCAGTGCTAAAGTGCAATACAAATGCTTTCTTTAACTCGTTACACCAACAAACTAGTTTAAATGGGAAAAGAGAAATGGTTGCAGTAAAAACTCCTGGAGCTGAAAGAAAAGTACTAACAGAAATATATCGCCTAGTCCAATTTAGCAATAATACCATAGATCGTGGTCACTAGCCAATCAAGATAACAGATTCAATCTAGTATCAGGTAAGATGAAAAAAAGCTACGTAAGAAAGCTCAACATAACCAAAGCGCTATCAAAAAATTGTAACGTCCATACTTGGTCAGGTAAAAAAAACCTCGACTTCTTCAAGACAAGCTCTGAGTTTATGGTTTTCTTGCATATCGAAGATAGCACAAAATGCCTACCACAGCAACTGCAGCAACTGAAGATGCAGCCATCACTAGTAAGTCTACTTTGCCACCGAGAGATTTAACCTTATCCTCTGCAGGAAAACCATTAATATTGCTGTCGACATCTCTCTCAGTAATCAATGTTTCCTTCTCCTCCAACTTCTTCTCCAACACATTCACTTCACCCGTCATCTCCATTACCCTCTTCTCCAACTCATCTTTCACCATATGAAGCGCCTCCTTCTCCTTTTTCCATGCCTCGTTGTTCATCACAATAGCTTCTAAATCCTCAATCTGTTTCTTTAGACCCCTCATTTCTTTTTCCTTCCCTTCTACTTCAGCTCTCTGATCTTTTTCACTAGCTTCCAGTTTCTTGACTTTCAGCAATAACAAATTCCTTTCAGTTTCAATGGCACTCAATTTCACGCTCTTCTCGTTCTCACTACCCTTTAACCCCTCGAGAGCCAACTTCAGTTTCGATAGCTCAGAATTTGATTCTTCCAGATCATTCATTGCAGTTATCAGATCATGTTGCAGCCGAGATTGTTCACCCTCGAGCTCTGCAGCTCGGGCAGCTACCGATACTAAAGACCTATTCTCCGACTCTAACTTCTCCGCCTTCTTCTGCAACTCAACTTTTTCATTCTGGATTTCTTCAATCGAGTGCTTAGATTTCTCCATCTTCTCTTTGATGACTTGGTTCTCACGAAAAAGTTGATTATTCTCTTGCTCTAAAGCCGCTATCTTGTGTGTCAGTGGAGCGGTTTTCGATGCAGCATCCGAATCTTCCTCTCCTTCGATCTCCACTGCATCATCAAAAACATCCCCATTGGCAGCATTCTCATCCGCCATAGTTAAACCTGAAATTAATCGAACAAACATAAAACAACAATTACTATACCTCAGTCCCAAATAAGTAATCCAAGAATATTCCTGTCAGTCAATAAATCCAGGAAAACAAAACTTCAAGAACATTGAGAAACACCCAATTCCACTGACCGAGATATGAAAATTTCCAATACCACCCAACGACGAAAAACTAAATTAATTTGAAAATTTGACAACAACAACAAACCAAGTGTAGTCCCATAGGCATGGTCTGGGGAGGGTCCAATGTACGTAGACCTGACCCCTACCTCGAGGAGATAGAGAGGTTGTTTTTAAAAGACCCCCAGCTCGAGTAACGCCCATAAAATACAGTACCCAATATTGAGAAACACCCAATTCACTGAACCTATCGGAAACAGCCTCTCTACCTCACCTCTGAGATCTTGGTAAGGTCTGCATACACTCTACCCTCCCAGACCTCCACTTTGTGGGACTACACTACATAGGTTGTTGTTGTACCCAATTCAATGACCCAGAAATGAAAATGTTCAAAATCACCCAATGATGAAAAACTAAATTAATTAGAAAACTTGAGAAACACCCAAAATGATTTTTTTTCCAAATCACCACTGACCCAAAAAAAAATAAAAAAAAATAGAAAAGCAAGTCTGGTGCACTAAGCTCCAGCTATGCACAAAGTCCAAGAAAGGCCGGACCACAAGGCTCTATTATCGGCAGCCTTACCCTGCAGAAAGGTAAAGTTGTTTCCACGGCTTGAACCCGTGAGCTCCTCGTCACATGGACCCAATTCACTGACCCAGAAATGGAAAAAAAAAAAGAAGAAAAGAATCAAATTACCCAATGATGGAAAACAAAAATTAATCAGAAAATCTGATAAACACCAAATTCACTGACCCATTAATGATTTTATTTTATCTAAATCACCATATGATGAAAGACCAAATTAATCAGCTCTATTACAAATACAGCATTTCCCTTCCTAACATGTAATTTACAAAAAAGTTAATAATAATAATAACATCAACCCTCCAATCCCAAACTAACAAGATCCTTAATATCCATTTTCATTTCATTATATATATATATATATATTATATATATATATATATATTTTCAATTAAAAAAAAAGAAAGAATTGGGGAATGCGAAGGCTAACCTGAGAAATGAAGAATGTGAATTCTTTGTTACTCTTTTTGATTTGATGATTCTAACAAGATCAAATTTTTGGAAAAAGGAATCTTGAAATTGATTTTTGATTTTTTGATTTTAGTGGGGAGCCATGTGCCTAAAAGAGGATGTTAAAGCCCAAAATCATTTTGAACTTGTGGTTTTTGGGCCTAGTTTAGTGGTAGAAGTAGGTAATTGGGCCATCCATTGGGCCTAAAGTTTGATCAGAAGCAACAATAGTATATCATGTGTAATTCCACAAGTAGGGTCTAGGGAGAGTAAGACGTACACAAACTTTGCTCCTACCTTTGTGGGATAGAGGTAGGGTAACTGGGCCATCCATTGGGCCTAAAGTTTGATCAGAAGGAATAACGGTATATCCTGTGTAATTCCACAAGTAGGATCTAGGGAGAGTAAGACGTACACAAACTTTACTCTTGCCTTTGTGGGATAGAGGTAGGGTAACTAGGCCATCCATTGGGCTTACAGATCAAAAGCGGTAGGAAGTTACACCCAATGATCTTGAAAATAGGTGGTTTTTAACGTTTGACCCCTATTTAATCCACGCCTAGGGATGCTTGACGGATGGTTCAGTTCTATTTTTGCATTTAACGGTTCGATTTATCGATTATCGATTTTTATATGTATTGTTTCGCTATCGAGCCAATCATGTATCAATTGATTCGATTTTGCTTATCCGTCGATAGGTTAATCGGTTTATCCGATTTAAAAAATGAAACTATAGCAGGAGTAGTTTTTATGTACTCTACTAGTGACTTCTCGTCCGATGGCCTAAACCAATTACATACCATCGTTGCTGTTGGGGGAGAATACGGTTGGTAGGAGATGGCGTTGGACCATTGGTGGTCGGGTCAGTGGTGAATGGAGACAGATGTCTTGGGGTAAGGGATTTAGAGTGGAGTAGTATTATTGGTTGGGGGTACACAAGTAAAACAGGTTAATGGGCTATCGATTTATTCAATATAAAGAGTAGACAATATGTTACCGAACCAATAACCCATTAATTATAAGATTCTGTATCACTCTCAAATTGTTAATTTGATAACTCAATATTAGTTATCTAATAACACTTTTTCGATTTGAGTTATCAGTTAAGAGTTTTTTTTCCTTTTTCTTTCTCTTTTCCTTTCTAATATTTGTGGAAAAATTTCACAAATAGGTACTTTTCAACCATGTAATTGAAAAATAGCCACACCTAAATATTTTAAAATCTATAAAAAAAAAATAACGCCAAGACAATATCATAGAGTGAACACATGAAATTTGATACTACAGAATAGTGATTACTCCTTCCGTCCCATATTAATTGATCACCTTACTATAAATAGTTGCCCCGAATTACTTGTCCATTTACTAAATCAAGATAGAATTAATTTTATATTTTTCTCATTTCACCCTTACAATTAATTCTCTTTGAAAGTATAAACAAGTAAGTTGTAAAGTTCCAATAAGGTCTATTAAAGGATAAATTAGTAATGTTACCCTTCTTATTTATGATTTTAAATTAGTGAATAAAAAAGAAAGTGATCAACTAATATAAAACGGAGAAAGTATTTTTCAAAAATATGAGCAAAAAGTGATGAATGAATGTTATTTTTACTAAAATTCTTGGTGAGTAAGTGAGACTTGAAGGGTGGAAAGGAATGGTGTTAAGAGAATAAAAGGATTTTTAATATTCTAGTTGTCTTAATTATTGGTCTTGCTTTTCTGTTTAGTATTTCGAAAATATTTTCTCTACTTATCAGCATACACACCACTTTAATCAGATTCTACTTGTAAAATTACATTCGGTATCTTATTGTTGTTGTTGCTTTCTTTTTAGCATGTCTAAAAAAAGAATGACATTTTTTGTATTCAATAATCCTATAGTTTCACATTTCATGTAGTTTATTTAAGACCACAAAATTTAAAGAGCGTTTTAATATATTATATATTTATTTAATTTAAGGTCACAAAATTTAATAATCTTTCTTGCTTTTTAAAATTTTGTGTTGGATCAAATTCAAACACATAAAATGAAATGGAGGAAGTAGGTTGTAACTCCAATCCTTTATGTGTGATTAATTATCTATGTTCAATTTTCCTCTATCTTTATTTTTTGCATCAACTAAAGCAATATAATTCTCTAATCTCGTGAAAAAAATATTTTAGAAATTTAATTAGTTAATCTATAAATTAAATAGATTGTCGTTTGTTATCAATTGGAGCTAACAAGCTATTACAAGGATCTTTATTATTTAGCGATGGTAAAGTGTAAATATTGTAAATAATTTAACACAAACTATAAATATGACTTCAAAATTTTAGATATATATAGGTTCGTAGTCGAATACTAAGTACTCATTTGTCATTAGTCAGATATTTTGAGTTTGAGTTCAAGTTTTGACTATAATTGTCTATGTTAAGAAGCATTTTACCCCTCAGTATGAGTTCTTTACCACGTGAATTCAAATTTAATCGGACCTCAATAGAAATATCAAACACCGAATAAAAAAATATAAATAAGAAGACATCCTTGACAAAAGTTGACATTGTACCTTGAGGCCAAAGAATATATCATTCTCCTAAAATATTCTTTAAAAGCTATCTTTTTTTTTTCCTAACTAAGATTTCTAAATTTAGACAAATTAGAATTTTGCTCTTAAATACAACTCATTCACAAAATGGCCTTAATAAACCATATTGATAATTAAGTATGACATCACAGGTTTAATTTCTAATATGCTAATAGCGTAACATCAAACATTTAAATTGTATATATATAAAATAAAATTATATCACAAAAATACCATATGTGATTCCCTTTGAAATGGGGTTTAAGTGTTTGAATTTAATTGTCTGCAAGTAAACAGTTGACATTCGGTGTTTATATTAAAATCAATAGATGCATGACATGTGTGTTTGCACATAGACCTTCAACAACTAACAATTGTTAATCAATATATATTCTTGCCTCATCAAATCATTTGATATTTATTTTACCGAAGGAGCTCATCCAGATCGTACTTCTCCGAGATAAAAAGAATATTGGCAATCAATTCTCTCGAGAGGACACTTGAATTGCCGAGAGCAAAGATATTAATGACGAAAAAAGTTATTTTGTTACACAATCAATACTTACTTTGCTATTTTGCTCAAACCTGGCCGAGGAAGACCTGCAGGGTGTAAAACAAAACAAAAATGTCGATCAGACTTATGATAAATAATAAATTAAAAGAATAAAATAAGTCATTTCATTTCGACAAGAAAACCATGCCCAAATTTTTTACATTTTGATGTGCGATCTCATATCATGATTTTCCTATCCCAAAAGAAAAAGTATTTCTCGTTTCGGCCGAGTGTGGGCAATGAGGGTTTCGAACCCTCAACACCGTAATTTCATAGTCACATACTCTAAATTTATATGATCCGATGTAAACATACTGTGCGTAAGTACGTATTTACAACATATAATTGCTTCGATTAGTTTACTCTTCGTATAGATACGTCTTAGACAAGAAATTCCCAAATAATTAACTAATTAGATAAGGTAGTTGTCAAGTCTTAAGTGTGTAATTAAGTCAAAGATAATTATGGTGTTGCTTTCATCCTAAAGTTTGACAAGGATATCATACAACTCATATAGGCTATAATTTTGTCATTTTTTAAAAATATAATGACAAGTGGACCATCCATTTTTTTATGACTTAATTTAGTTACAAAAATAGATACATAATTATTGTGATTGTGATAGTAATGATTTAACTAGATAAAATTTATCAAAATATATTATTTCCTCCGTCTATCTTTATTTGTCTACTAATATTAAAAATAGTTATTAAAATTTACTTATCCAGTTTAAAAAATTAAGAGATAATTTATCATTTTGTATCTATTTTACTCTTGTTAATGAATATAGTCATTGATCAATGTTTTTCTCAAAACATTGAATTTATTATATTCAAATGTAATTTAGTAAACTCGTTTATTTATTTATTGTTTACTACGAAGTGTGTCAAATCAAACATAAATAAGTAAAAATGGACTGAGGAAATATTCGGAATATGTGTGTGGATAATCTTATAAATTCTTTTTGTAGCTATAATTACGCAATAACTTCAAAAAGCACATAGACTTATACATAGATTAATAATTGAATTCGTGACTATTTTTAAAATAATTTAGTCAAAAATTCAATGTAATTCATTATTTGTTGATAGAAAGGTCTTTTTTGTTTTTATCACTAATGAGAATATGATCTAGCATTAAATCGAAATGATTATCTATATAATTATACTATACATCATACTAATTCGATCTCCTTGCCAAAAATGAACAGTATTTTGTATATTGCAATTAAGTGATTAACACTTTTAATGACAAATGATTATAATTGACATTAATCTATATTTAGTATTTGTATTATGTGCAATTTAATTACTAATTTAGTTATTAATTCTCAATTTCTAGTTCTATTATTCTTATGACAAAAAGTTATGTCTCATTCACGTGATGAAAAAATTGAAATTGAAAATTAGCAAATTTCACAATTCCTAGGAATAAACATTCTCAATATCATAACTCTGGATTGAATCAATATTGGTATATCGATTTATTTGAGCTCTTGGAATCGAAATAAATTCGATAGCCCCTTGTAATGCGAATTGAATGAATAAATGAATGAAATTAAATAATTCAACTGATAAGTCGAAATAATAAAATCATCACACAATAAATCAATAAAGTCCAAAGTTATGTCTTGTTCACCTTCGAATTTATCTATTACAATACCAAAGTAAATTTAATTTGAATCTACTCAGCATAAAATAGAATGACTCAAACTATCAGATTTAAGATATCAAATAATTAATCTCAAAAGATACAAAAATAACCTTACTCACATCAAATAATATCAAGTTAATAAATACATGACATTGTTATTTTCATATATCCCTTTTCTCTATTTTTCATAAGGTTGAACAACTCAGTTATAATTAATTAATGTATATTTTTATTTTAATTGTTTAATACACTAACCATGGAAGAATTTTTCACACTATGTCATCAAAAGTCAACTAATGATTGTTGTAAGCATTAATCAAGTGTATATAAGTAAGAAAAAACATGAAATATAACTTACATGTATAAGACCTTTGTATTATTTGTATATATAAAATTCAGTCAGATCCATTTTTTCCTATCTGATGTTGGTTATCCGTGTTGTAGTTCCAATAATTTGAATTCGCATCGAATAGTGCCCATTCAAAGGTATTGCTCCCTATTGACCATTTCCATACCCATGATTTGAAATCGAGATTATTGATTATGGCCGGGATAGCCTCATCCACCACACCATATCTTTTGGTGGTATACAAAATTAAGTCTCATCCATATTACTCCATAATCTAATGTTGTATGTTAGTATGTTTTATATTAGGAAAGTTTACTGATTTTTCTATATTAATTTTCTAAATATTTTTAATACCTATCCAACTGCAAATAACAAATTATATTTTGCAGCACTTTTCACAAGTTTTAAAAGCTACTAATTTATATCTGAATTTAGAAAAAAACAATTGATCATTAAATCCCAAACTCCATATCTAATATGGTCAAGTGGAATTTAGCAATGTTTATCATGTGTGTGAAAAAATCAGACCTTCTCATCCACTATTTTTGACTGCTGAGGTGAGTAATATGTATATCATTCCTATCCTAAAATACAATCAATTCAATCTCATCCACCAAATATCACATTTGGTTAAATTAAAAACCAATCCACACACATTTTTTGTGTGTATTTAAATTACTTCAGAATTGTAAAGATACTACACTTGCGCCTAATTCAACCTCAAAAATTAGCTCGTGAGGGGAGTATTGCTCAAGTTCATATAAGCAAACTACCAGGTCCATTCCAGTTTGGACTCCTAGTTCAAATTAAAATTAATAGTCTTGATTTAATTCCAACATGAACCCTCTAGTTCGAATAATTCATATGTGTGTTGTGTAAGGGTCAATGAAGGAGGAATCATTATTTAGTAGGAACTTCTTCATTACAGGACACAAACTCGAGTATCTTATTTTAGCATTTGAAAGACTTAGTTCAAGGGAGTAACAAAAAATTGGAATAATTTATGCTCCCGTTTGGCAGTAGATTTCGAAATTGAAACTTAAAACTTGAAAAATTGAGTTTTTGAAGTTGTGATTTTTGGAATTTGAAATTATGTTTGGACATGCATGTAATTTGATTGAATTTTTAAAAAATGGTTGGACGTCCTAGAAATTCAAATTTTGGTTTGAGCTAAGTTTTTTGGAACTTGAAAATATGTGAAGATCAGATTTTAAAAATCTGATCAAATTTCATGATCAAATAAATACTTGAAGATAAAATTTTAAAATCTACTCGCAAATGCTAGCAAGTATTTGTGCAGGGGTGGGGAGGAGGAGGAGAGGTTTAACACATGAAAATTATAGTTCATGTGGTAATATAAACTAGACATAGTATAAGTATGAAATTAATAAAAATGTGATAAGTTTAGCAGGGTCTTGATCCGTTATCAATAAAATAATAATAACAACCACAAAAGGTGACAAAGGACATAGTTTCATAAGAAGTCAAGGACAATATTGTCATTTTAATTATAGTTCACATTGCATCGCCAACGAAGAAAATGAGATTTTTTATCCTCTTACAATTTTGAATTGAAGAAAATAACATTTTTAGATCTCATGTGGAGTGACTGGCGTGATTGAGGTGGTGATTGTGATGGTGGAGTTGATTGATGTTAGTGATTGAATAAGTTGATGGTGGTGGATGAAGAATATGTGGTGATTGACGATATATTGTCAATAGTTGAAGTGATAATTGTTGTGGTAGTGCAGGCGGCAACAATGTCGGTGCCGGTGAATGTAATTACAATGAAAGTGATAGGTATGACAACGACTGACAATAGTGGCTGACAATGATGGTGGTTCCCCTGATAGTTGCAATGATAGACGTGGTTGGTGGTGGTTGGTAATGATAATGGTGGTTGACAATGATGGTGATGATTGTAACGATAGAGGTGGTTAGTGATGGTGGTTGGTGTTCGTGGATAGAGTATAGTGAAAATTATCTACACAAAAATACCACTTAATGATATTACGACTTTGTTCAAGATCTTAAAACTTATTAAGAATAAGTGATCAGAATCTTAATATAAATAAATACGGTAAAATCTGAACTATTTCAATTTAGACCTCCATCAAATAAAAACAACGAAGCCAAAGATTATGATGTCAACTTGAGGTATATGAATAGAGCCGTTTTAGTATAATACATCCTTAATCAAAAATTTATATTTGAGCCATACGAATAAAGTTACTTCTAATAAAGTATATCTTTAATTGGAGATTTCGAGCTCAAATGTTACGAGTGAACTTTATGTGATAGAGAACAATTTTTTTATTTCCGTAATTAGACTTCACGATAAAAAATTTAAACTTTTATCCTTTTTTATATTTTAATTGATAACCATCAAAGACTATGACGTCACACTTCGAGGTACATGAAAGTCGTTTTTAATAGAATACATCCTTAATCAGAAACTATTTATTTTAGTCGTGTGAGTGAAGTTACTTTCAGTAAAACATGTCTTTAATTGAAATTTCAAGCTCAAATCTTAGAAATAAACTGTCTTGAATAAAGAATCATTTTTTCGAAATTAAACTTTCCGACTAAATAATTGAACTCTTATCTTAAGTTTATATATTTTTAATTAGCAACCATCAAAGATTATACCGTCAAACTTGGTGGTACATGAATATAAAGTCATTTTTAGCACAAAATATCTTTAATTAGAAATTTTATACGTAAATCACGTAAATCAAGTTACTTTATATAAAGCACGTCCTTAATTAAAGATCTCGAACTCAACCCTCGTGAACAAACTATCTTTGATGGAAAATTATTCTATCAATTAGACTTTTCGACATAAATATGAATAATCCAGTCCAAAACCTAATAAATCTCAAGATCATATAGCATTTATTTTTATTTCCCTTGTAAAATTTTGGTGTGCCATATTGCAATAATACAGATACTTTCTGAGTTCTCTCTCTCTCTAAGCTCCAATCATTCTCCTCTCTCTCTCTCCTTTTGGCCAATTTTGCTTTCTGGGTTTCTCTTTTTCTCTTTCTAAGAGCTCACTGGTGTAGAAAGAAAACCATTCTTCTTGCTTTTACCAAAACTGTTTTCCTTCTTTGCTGTTACATCACCTTTCTTGGTACTTTTTTCTTTTGCTGTTGGCTTTGTGTTGGCAGTGTGCGATCATCATAATTTTTGTGGAATTGCTACCCCTCTATGAGGTAAATTCTTATTCCACCCTTTTGGGATTATATTTATTTTTATTATTATTTTTTTTTTGGATTTTTGTGTCAGTAGAATATATTTATTTTGGGAAATTCTGAAGTGGGTGTTTGAGTTCTTGATTGAATTCATTGAATTTCGTGTGTTTTTGGTTTTTGGTGTGAAAAAGTTGTGATCTTTTTTGGGCTTTGGCTTATTTCAGGTTTTATATGGGAGGTAAAAATGGTGAAATTAATTGTTTGTTTAGTGTTTTTTTTGATATGGGGTATGGTTGACCAGAAAGTTAAGTGAATTCCAAGAGCTTGGGGTTTGAGTTCTTGCTTGAATTCATTGAATTTCTTGTGTTTTGTGTGGTAGATTGTGTTATTCTTTGGCTTTAGTTGTTAAAAGTTGTGATCTTTTTTGGGCTTTGGCTAATTTCAGGTTTTATGGGAGGTAAAAATGGTGAAATTAATTGTTTGTTTAGTGTTTTTTTGATATGGGGTATGGTTGACCAGAAAGTTGAGTGAATTCCAAGAGCTTGGGGTTTGAGTTCTTGCTTGAATTCATTGGATTTCTTGTGTTTTGTGTGGTAGATTGTGTTATTCTTTGGCTTTAGTTGTTAAAAGTTGTGATCTTTTTTGGGTTGTGTTATTCTTTGGCTTTAGTTCTTAAAAGTTGTGATCTTTTTTGGGTTTTGGCTAATTTAAGTTTTATGGGAGGTCCAAATGGAGAAATCAATTGTTTGTTTTGAGCTTCTTTGCTAGTTTCAGCTTTTTTGATATGAGGTATGGTTGACTAGAAGGGGAACTGGTAAAGTTGCCGCCATGTGATCAGTAGGTCATGGGTTCAAGCCGTGCAAACAGAATTTTGTAGAAATGTAGGGTAAGGCTGTGTACAATAGACCCTTGTGGTCTGGCCCTTCCTTGGACCTGCGCATAGTAGGAGCTTTAGTGCTCTGGGCTGCCCCTTTTATGTCTGACCAACATTTAAAGTAAATTCCAAGAACTCTTATGTGCTTATGGGGTTTGATTAAGTTCAGTAGATTTTTGGTTAGGTAGGGGTTGGGTTGTAAGGAAAGTAAATTCCAAGAGCTGATCTTTTCCTTTTTGTTTTGGGGATGAAATTGTTTCAGTTCTATTGTGGGTTTCGCAAAGCATTGAACTTTGAGTTAAAAGTCAGTAGTGGAGCTTTATGTTAGTGTTGTCAATTACTGATATGGCTATGTTGAGAATGATATTGGTAATTAATGGTTTCAGTTGATTCCAGTTGACAACGATGGCAATCATGTTTCTAGTGTTTCTTTCTTAGTGTGATAATGAGATTTGATAAATCAGTTGATTTTCGGTTTGGGTAGGTTTTACCGGTAGGGAATTGTAAATTTCATGAGCTGATCTTTTCCTTTTTGTCAGTCCTATTGCGGTTTACCAAAGCATTGAACTTTTAGTTACTCCCTCCATTTCAGTTTGTTTGTCTTACTTTCCTTTTTAGTCCATTTCAAAAAGAATATCTCTTTCCCTTTTTGGCAACTCTTTAATTTCAAATTTACACGTGGCATGTTTAAGAGCACAAGATTAAAGGGATATTTTTGGTACATTGTACAGATCTTTAGTTTAAGACCTCCTTTGTTTTCTTAACTCCGTCAAAACCAGGCAAACAAATGAATCGGAGGGGGTAATATTCTACAAAACTTATTTCTCAATCCCAACCTAGTTTGGTTCAACTTTATAAACTCCTCTATATTTGTCCCATTCTATTTGAGCCAATTTCATTTTCTTACTCAATAATTATTTTTAGAGAATTAGATGTTCTCTAAATTTAGCAGCCTAGCTTATTATTAGTATTGCCATTTCTTATATGAATATGTTGATAAATACGTTATCAATAAGATGAATAGGTTGAGAATGACATTGGTACTTCTTGTGGACTCTATTCATTGTTACATGTTGATTTAATGTTATGCGGCATTTTTTTTTTTTGATAACCATGATGTCCGGGCCAGTTTGCGCGCACCTCGACTAATTCTACGGGATACCTGCCACCTCCCACCACTCACCAGCAACAGGTACTGGGTAACTCTGTCCACCAAGGCTAGAACAGATGGGAATGTAATGCGGCATTATAATGGCTTCACAGTAAAAAACGGGTGAAAGAGAGATCTTAACTTCGTGATAGTATATTGTATGGTTGCTCTTCTGGTGTTTAATTCTTGATTAAGTATAGGATAGTGTTCTTCCTTCGTGTAACTGTTCGTAACTTGTGACTTGATCCATTCAAGCATGGTGTTTAGTTTTTTCTCTTATGCCTCAAATGTTCATCACTGTAGAATACATATGCCTAATTGCAAGTTTTGAAACTTAATGGTATTATACGAATTATTCATGTCGGTTTGTACTTTTGTTACTCCTAATGCTATTATACTAATTATACATGTCGGTTTGTACTTTTTTTACTCATGATGCTATTATACTAATTATTCATGTCGGTTTGTACTTTTGTTGAAACATCTGAGGATAGATATTTTGTTTGTTAACTTATATATGTTCAAATACCTTTAGGATAACTTGACGTGAATGGCTCATTTCCAGCTACAAAGATGAATGTACTGATTTTTTTTTTCTTTCTTTGGGTTCTAAGGGAAGTTTTGTACTGGACTTTTTACAATATGTAACTGCTCAAAAAGACCTTTCTTAATATGTAGCTCTTCTATATAAATTAATACATATTTATTGAACAAGATTTGCTTATTGAAAGAGTTCTATCTGGTATTATTAGACAAATCGCAATGTATAGCACTTAACATTTTAGTTCTGGTATTTACCCTTTTTGAATCATGCTTCTCGTGGCATTTTATTTCTTAGTCATATTTGCAGGAACTGACTAAATGGAGAAGCCTTTAAAGAAACCTATGTCAGACGACTCTGAAGGTAAAACTATTCTTTTAGCCTATGAAAAGTATACAACAGTTTTGGTACAATTTTGTTATGCTCTCGATGAATTCATGCTTTACATTCTTTTACTATCCGAATAGCTGCTTCAACAAAGATTCCTTACAAAGAGAAGAATGCTTGGGCCATTCCCCTTGGATCTGCCGCATATCATGCATCAACTGATACAAGCTTGTTCTCTAGCTCATTGCCTGTGCTACCACATGTGAAATGTGAGTATAATCTTATATTTCAATTGTTTTGGTGTCCTTCAATTTCAGACGAAGTCCTTTTAACTGTTTTTGCTGATGTGCAGTAAACGTCAATGAGTCCGATGGTCAATCCATTGAGGATAGTTCACCTAGCTTAAGCAAGCTTCAATTGGAAGATAAAATTAAAGATCCGTTAGAAGAGGCTGAGTCAAGTCCAGTTGGGTTCTTGCTTCCAGGGGATGAAGATGAGCTACTAGCAGGCTTAATGGATGACTTTGATCTTAGTGGATTACCGTCTCAGCTGGAGGACTTGGAAGACGATTTTTTTGGCAGTGGAGGACTAGAAATGGAACCCGAGGATCAAAATAATTTACTTAATGGTTTTGCAAACATAAGCATGTATGATGGTATTCCTGGAAGCAGTAGTGGACATTATACTATTCCAAATGGTGCTGCAACTGTTGTGGGTGAACACCCATATGGAGAGCATCCATCAAGGACATTATTTGTTCGAAATATTAACAGCAACGTAGAGGACTTAGAGTTGAAATCTCTCTTTGAGGTAATGCTTAACTTGCCATATTCTTTAAATTCGCCTCTGTTAATTTGCTATCTCTTTTTCCGTGCTTTCTTTATTGCAGTTGAAATGCTTGTTCATTCTGTTTGTGCTAGGGATATTTTCTTTCGGATGACTTCATATTCTTGAACGGTAAAGTTGTCTCTGTGTGACCTATAGATCAGGGGTTCGAGCCGTTGAAGCAGCCACTAATGCTTGCGTTAGGGTGGTCTGTCTACATCACACCCCTTGAGGTGCGGCCCTTATGCGTTGTGCACCGCGCTGCCCTCCCTCCTGGTCTGGTTTCTCTGATCACCTATTACCGGGCTCAGATGTGTCATATGTTTTGCTCGAATGGAATTAAGACAGAATAAAAACAGATGACTGGACCTTATTCTGGTTAGGTTGGGTGTATTTTTTTATTTTTTTTGGTTCTTTTGGCTAATAAAGAGAAGTTGAAGAATTTGACCAGTGATCTGCTACTTTAGCCTGTGTATTATATTCAACCGATTCTTCTGTTTTCAGCACTTGTTTCCTGTCTCTTTTTCTGTGTCTCTGCTTTGTGTTTGTCTATTAATTTTTAAAGAGGGTTTTCACTTCATTTGTCGCTGGAGTGCTTGATTTGAATTGATTTTGTTGGGAGACATCTAACCTAGTATTACTATATCTTTTTTGAAGCAATTTGGTGATATCAGAACCCTATATACTGCATGCAAGCATAGGGGCTTTGTGATGATATCCTACTATGACATCCGAGCCGCTCGAACTGCAATGCGTGCTCTACAAAATAAGCCCTTGAGACGAAGAAAGCTCGACATTCATTTTTCCATTCCTAAGGTTTGAATTCATATTATGTAGGCATATGCTAACATGGAAGGACAATTCTAACTAATGTTCTTTATTGCTGCATCCAGGAAAATCCATCAGAGAAAGATATTAACCAAGGAACTCTTGTCGTGTTCAACTTGGATCCATCGGTATCCAATGAGGATCTTCGGCAAATCTTTGGAGCGTATGGGGAAGTCAAGGAGGTACAATTTTACTTAATTGTTCACTGTTAATGCTATATTATTTTGTTGTTCTTGTGTTTTTCCGCAATTCTAAAACTTTTAAGCTTCACTTAATCATGTTGTATGCAAAATGCAGATCAGAGAAACACCACATAAACGCCATCATAAGTTCATCGAATTTTACGATGTCAGAGCAGCTGATGCAGCTCTTAAAGCATTAAATCGTAGTGACATAGCTGGAAAACGGATAAAACTTGAACCCAGCCGGCCTGGTGGAGCCCGTCGAAAGTATGTTCTGGTTCTGCTATGAAGAACTTTCCTTTGTTTTCACCATCCGGTGTAATTTCGTGATTAAATTTGTAAGCTAGCATTTTGTTCGAATTCACAAGTGCTTATGGACAGACTTGCATGAGAAAAATGAAGAAAACTTAATGCAAAAGAAAGAAAGTAAAAAGTGAAAATAATCTCTCTGGAAATTCAATATGTTAAAAAGTGTGATAACCCATGTTGGTACTTACCATGCTAGGATTTCTTGGATCTCTTTTTATGTTAATTAGTGATGAAATTTCTTTCTATTCTGGTGGAATGCTCTGTTAGGAGTCTACAACCCCATTACTCTGTTAATATGAATTTTGCGCTTAACTTTTTGACTGTCAAATTGTATAACCGCAAGTTGACTGGCTATGGAAGTTACTTTCTGTTTGGGTGTTATCTTCTGGTAGTACTTAGTAGCCTGCAACACCATTGCTCCGGTAATAAAGGAACACCATTGCTCCACTAATATGGATTTTGGACTTATCTTACTGTCAAGTAAAGCTGCAAACGTGGAATTCTTGCTGCAAATATGTTCGCCTTTTTATGCTTGTTCTGTTTCAAGCATTTCAAGGTTTTAACTGCCTCCTTCACAAAATCTTGTACCTTCACTAAGTTTTAGCTGTAATAATTATGCATGAGTTATGAGATGTCAATGCTGCAGCCGCATATTTCTGTTTAGTAACATATCTGATGTTTGAATTTTTGTAGTGACTTCACCAAGTTTAGTTCTTTAGGGTGATTTTTTTTTACTTGTAGAATGTACTATAGACTGTTGGCCATGATGTTAGTCATTCTAAGTTTTTGTTCGCATTGGTCAATATAGGCAGGTCTCTGTTACTTGAATCATGCGTGTCTTTCTATGTGGGGGTATTTGGCAGTAGGCCTTGTTCTAGGGTGATATTCGAACTCTTCCAACACTCCTCCCACCTCCCTCCCCTTTCAAAATTTGTGTTGAATGTTCACAGAGCTGATGAGTATCAAATACTTATAAAGAATGTCTCAAAGATCCATTAGTGTCAGCCTTTCCCTTCCCCAAGAAATCTGTTATCATCATTCTACATCTGCAGAGGCTTATTATTAATTTGCTTGGATCAGGAAAAAAACATGTTCTATCATTCAGATGGATGTGGTGTATTATGCAAATTGTTGGCCAGTTAGGAAGAAAATTAATTTTTTTTTCATGTCTAGTTTGATGCAGCAACTAAGTCAAGAATTGGAACATGATGATATTCGATCATTTAGGCACTCGGTTGGATCTCCGGTGAACAGCTCTCCTCCAGGTATTTCCATTGTTGTATTAGATGCTGTTTTTAATGTCTTTTAATTTATGATCAAGTACCATAACGGCTAATGTTAACCTCGGAGAGTCTATAACCTGATAAGATGATGTGATAATGGTGTTATTTCCAACAGGCAGCTGGTCAAACTTTGGCAGTCCAGTTGAACCCAACCCATTGCGAGGTTATAGTCAATCACCTGGTCTGATAAATCTCAGCCCTGCAAATGGTAATCTTATGCCAGGGCTGGCCTCTATTCTTCCTGGACACCACTCAAGTCCGAAGATTGCACCCATTGGTAAAGATCCTGCAAGGATTGGCCATTTGAATCAGGTAACTACTAGTCCAAAGTCGGTGCAAGGAGTGGGTTATCAGCATTCTTTTTCAGTCCCTGATCAGAAACCAGCTTTAAGCATGGGATCTATGTCATTTGGTAACTCTAAGGCATCTGGTACTGGAACACTTTCTGGTCCACAGTTTCTTTGGGGTAGTCCCCCTATTCACTCGGAGCGTACCGACTCTCCTATCTGGCCAACTTCATCAATGGCACATCCATTTGCAACAAATGGACAAGGACAAGGCTATCTCCATTCACGTAGGCAGAGCTCTTTCCTTGGATCACATCATGTGGGGTCTGCTCCATCTGGAAAACCTCTAGATAGGCATTTTGGTTTTTTCCCGGAATCTCCTCAAACATCATATATTAACCCACATGCATTTGGCAGTGGAGGTTCTAGTCATAACAGTGGAAGTCAGGTGATGAATATAGGTAGCCTTGGAGCAATGAACATGGGTGTTTCTCTTACTGGGAACTTCACAGAAAGTGGTTCTCCTAGCTCTAGAATGATGCCATTGACAAGGAATGGACCTATATTTTTCGGAAATGGCTCTTATGGAGGAGCAGGGACAGTTAATGGTGAAGGACTAATTGAACGTGGTCGAAGTCGAAAATTTGAGAGTGGTAGTAATCAGATTGACAACAAGAAACAGTATCAGCTTGATTTGGAGAAGATCATGAGTGGAGGAGATACTAGGACCACTTTGATGATTAAGAACATCCCAAACAAGTAAGAACTATTGAATTTGTAAATCATGTGCATTTTGGTAAGAATTTTAACACTTAATAGTTTGTGTTTTTCTTCTGCTTTTAAGGTACACGTCAAAGATGCTACTTGCAGCAATTGATGAGACTCATAAGAGTACATACGATTTCCTGTATTTGCCAATTGATTTCAAGGTAGTGTATTTCTTTCATTTGTCCACATTTTTTGATAAATTTATACAGAAATTTCCTTTAAAAACTTTGAGTTACTTGTATATACTGAAGGTAGAACTAATTGTTTCATTGTTTGCTGTTTCAGAACAAATGTAATGTTGGTTATGCCTTCATCAACATGGTGTCTCCTGCACATATAGTCTCCTTTTATGAGGTTTTGAGTTCTTTCCCAATTCCTTTTAGTTGTTGTTTTTTGGTGTGTAGCAAGCATAAACTGTATTAACCACATAGTCCCTTCGTCCCAGTTTATGTGGCGGTGTTTGACTAGACACGTGTTTAAGAAAGAGAGAAAAACTTTTGAAACTTGTGGTTTACAACATGTCATAGACATTTGTGTAGCTATAAGTCATTATAGCTTAAAATGAGAAGTTTAAACTTAATTTTTTTAAAATAAGGAAGTATGACAATTTTTTTTTAAGACAGCCTAAAGAGCAAAATATGACTCAGATTGGGACATAGGGAGTATTTATTTTGTGAAAATTTTGCATATATATACTTTTGTCTCCATAACTGATCTGAATGTTCTATTTATTTTAGAATGGCTTATAACCGTAGAAACTTGTGCAGTCATTCAATGGGAAGAAGTGGGAAAAGTTTAACAGTGAAAAAGTTGCTTCGCTGGCTTACGCACGTATCCAGGGAAAGGTAGCTCTGGTTACTCACTTCCAGAACTCAAGCTTGATGAATGAAGACAAAAGGTGCCGACCAATTCTTTTCCAGTCAGAGGGCCAAGAGGCAGCTGATGAGGTACAATAAGTCATAGTGTATAGTGTGTCGTTGTATAACTGAATAACTCCCTTCCTTGAGGTGAATAAAATGGTGTCATATGCTTATAAACTGATTGCTTTTTTGGTTCTTCCAGGAAACGTTGCCATCCAGCAATCTGAACATTTGTATCCGTCGACCTGATGGATCATATTCAGGAGATTCTCTTGATAGCCCAACAGGCGATCTAGATGGGAGACTAGAACTATTCACCGGAAGCAGCTGACCCTCAACCGTGGCAATTGAGTCTTCTAAATGTGAATAGCAATTTGAGTACATAAATCTATCAATGAAACCAGGAAAGTGCATATAGTTACTTATGTGTGCTAGTAGTGTCTGCTTTTTGGACGAAAGACACTCTAGAGCATGTCGGACGAATTGTTATTGGAAGCAGAGAGCATTTTGTTTATATGTAGAAAATGCTGACAAATTGATCTATTGAACGAAGGGGCGGAGTAAAAATAAGGTTTAAGCGTTCAGCCATGTGAAGTCTCTCTCTGCTGTTGTGCTTTGCCAGTTACAGCAATGCCTTTGGCTGTTATGCTTCTTGTGGTGGTTGGGATTCTCTTACCTAATGCATATACTTTTTCTTTATACTTGTGGGGCTGTTTCATAAGTGTATAGGATTACAGACCCTGCATTCTTTATTGAATCATGTAATGACTGGTTACTGTTGTATTTAATCACATTTGTGGTTAAACTGGAACTTCTGTTGTTTCTGATAATGCGTGTGTATATTATCGTGGTTGATGGTCTTCGTTATGATGGTTAATTACGATGGATCCTTGTAATGAATGATGGAGCGCGATATATAAGATCTGTATTAGCAATCTTGACTTGTTTTGGTATTGAGGAATAGTCGATTGATTTGTTATGGTTCATCAGAGAAGGTAGAGGTAAGGTTTGCGCCGTACACTCTACCCTCTCTAGTACTGGGTATGTTGTTGTACTAGCTTGGTATTGAGACATAGTCGATTGATTCGTTATGGTTCATCAGAGAGAATCTTTGACGGGTTAGTGGTGGTCTTTGGTTGTGAAAAGGAGATACCACCAAGCAAGTATCGCTAATGGTATTTGAGTTTTTTTTGGTTGTTATGACGAAATGTTATTATAGCAAACATATAACACCAACATAATATGAAAAATGGATCTCAAAACTTTTTAGTTACAATAAGTTGTCAAAAGAGAACTGTTTTTTTTTTTAAGAGGGCAAGTTGCCACACAGTTTGAAACTCACTTCATAATGGAACCTTGTTCTACTCTTCACTTTTTTTTTTTGATAACCGTGGTGTCCAGGCAAGTTTATGCGCACTTCGATTAATTTCACGGGGTACCTACCACCTCCCACTAGCAACAGATTTTTGTCTACGCATTCAAACTCGGATAGTGTGTCTTGTATGTCTACATATTCGAACTTTGGATGGTGTGCCTAACTGACATATCACGTGTTATATTCACTGAACCAAAAACCTTTGGGCAATTGCTAGGAAACTATTCTATTCCTATAAATTGATGTTGCTGTAGTGTTGATGAGAGTTCATTTTCTAACTCATTCTAAGCTGTTGATAGACCATACATATGCATAACATATAGCAAAGAGTGATTACTCCTTCATCCTTGACCAGATGTCTTGGAATCAAACTTTGAGTACGGAATCACCATTGATAGGAGCATTTTACCCCCAATGTGGTCATTGCAACTTCTCGACGCGAATCCAGATTTAGACACCCCCAATGCAATTAAAAAAAAAGTGACTGTTCATTAGGAAATCAGTTGACATATCTATGCAACAAGGGAAGTTTCTGTAACAACAGGAAATGTCTCAGCTATGCCAACTTATAAGATCCCTTGCAACACGTCAGTGAACAAAGTTTTTCAACATTTTTCCACTATAACTAATCCTATCTAATGTTCTCAGATTTGAAGAGCATCAGCTATTGATCCTGCCAAACTAATAACTTCAAATGGAGCCTTATTCGCGATAGCTTTCACAGTATGAGGGCATGAATCCGTGGTCCAAAAGTAAGTGAACGCTTTCTCTGAACCTTCACAACAAAAATCATATCAGAACACAGATAGTAAGTAAGGGAGATGGGCATAAATTGAGAGAGTTACCATCATTCTTGTGAAGAAAACGCTCCCATGACCGCTTTGGGAAAATTCCATGGGTCACATAAGCACTAACTTTTGATGCACCATGGGCGGCCAAAACTTTCTGGGGTTAACCAAAGCATCAAAGAAGTACAACATTAGCAACTTGTCATATGAATGAATTCATCAAATTTGAGTAGCGCCACACCTTTTAACAACAGCATTAAACAGTGGAGGTGTGGATAAAACATTTTTCATGTCATTAAGACCTTAAAAGAGATTTTTGTAATCCAAGAACGTCATTAGTTTTGAAGTGAACGACTCTTGATGTGCATTCTCTTAACTTCCTACATCCTTTCCCTTCTTTTCTTTGTTTTTGGGTGGCAGTGAAGGGGTTGAATAATCTAATTTGACGTGTATTGTTGGGATCCTTAATAAGTTTGCTCATCCAGATATGTTCCTGTACCGTAACTGTAGTCCGAAACTGTTGAGGGTAAATGGCCTTATGTCCGGTCTAAGCCATTTGCGAACAAAATGATGTCTTGACAATTGGCATATCATGGAAGAACAAATGGATCAGTTAAAACTTCAAGTCAAAGGAAGGAACTTTACTAACATATAATAGCTTGAAATTCTTGGGGTGAGCTTAGATGGAGGGCTCATTTGAGGATTTACGGAAACGGGCAAATTTTGGTCCATAAATCAGCCCGCTTCCCTTAAATCTTGTTCTTGTGAAGTAATCATCTTGTTTGGGTTCAAAAGTGATACAATCTGTGTGCTATCAAACCAAAAGAAAGGACAAAAATGACGCAGAGTAATCGTTCCGATTGCTCAACCAACCCAAGAAAGATCCTTTTTTACTCCCCCCAAAAAGCTAAAAAATATAAATAAGAGTAAACAACACGGTAAAACCAGAGTTTCTCGAGATGAAGATTTGCAAATCAAGAACTAAACAAACCAGGCGGACCTAGAGACATTAAAAGTTTCAAATGATCGCCACATACTGAGGAGTGAACACATTTAAGTACTCTTGACACAGATATTAGAACCCATATCAGATCTAAAGAGGCAGTGAGTACCTGGCATTCAATTAGGGTACCTCCAGACTGGACCAAATCATCAACAATGACCACATGACAGCCAGCGGGATTACCCTCTTTTAGCCTGACAATTCTCTTATCACCTTCACGCACTTTAGTGCAGATAACCTAAATGACATAATCTTCTGATTATTCAAAAGTTCAAGATTGGGTAGCATGCAGAAACCAAAGTAGGAAATTTTAATTTTTAACTAACAGTGGGATAGTGAACTAATTGCTTGTGAAACCTCTTCCAAGCTCCATCATCAGGAAAAGCTATAACTATCTGGAAAATAAAAAGACACTGAGATGTCAGTACACCTCGAGGTAATTTATTAACAAGGACAAAAAAACTCAGCAGGACTCCTGCCCACCTTTTCAGAGTTTGGAAGCTGTTGAAGCCGTCCCTTCAGCAGTGGAATTCCAGTCTCAAACAGAGGCAGTACATTATCTCCAAAATAGAACCTCTCCTGCAGAAAAGAGAGAAGTATGTTCACCATTAGAAAGGTGAAATTTTTGCAGTATAACTATGGACATTTCTGGAGAATGCAAAAAGGGCGTAGCCTAAAAGCCAAAATAGGATTACGTATAACATGACTACGTGAAAGAAGAAAGAAATCATGCTTCCAAACGATCACGAATCCAATTATCAATTAAATTAAAGGGCCTAGGATGAAAATAGCCAAAGCGACCATCACATCAAATAAGAGACCAATGTGAATACAAAATGTACAAATAGATCAACCTGCAACGCATGTATGTCATAGATAACTAAGCTGGTCGGACCACCCCTTGATATTGGAATATTTGATATAATTCTGGCCATGGTAAAAGCAGTGGCCACATCTCCTTCTTCTTCCATCCTCTCAAAGGTACCAGTTGGAAAGAAAGGTAACACAAGTGTAAATGAGGCGACAAACAGCCTTGGAAGTACGAATATCACAGAAAGCTGTTCAAAGATGACTCCCGGTGAGCTGAAAGATGCAAGAAAAGCAACATGCTGCCCACGAATATCATGTGCGTTGTTTATAAAGAGATTTGGGAAACCATCATCAAAACTCCTGGCACATGAATCCATATTAGTTAGCATTTGTCGCAGGAAAGAGTCAACGCCAACTATGGTACAAATAATAGCATCATGTCATGGTTATTAGTATACCAAGTCATATGCTCTAGCATAAAAATTGCCAACTGAAGGTTTGATTATTTGGGCAATTACAGAATAGGCAGGAACCTATCCAATCAAACTTTGTGTAACCAATGCAAAAATGATGTTATAACTTATGAACCTTTTTTTTTCGATAACCGTGGTATCTAGGCCAGCTCGCGTGCAACTCGACTAATTTCACAGAATACCTGCCACTTTCCACCTCCCACCAGCAACAGGTATCCGTAACTCTGTCCACCAAGGCTAGAACATATGAGAAGAAATCACCTAGTGTTTTCATCTCTGCTGGGAATTGAACCTGAGACTTCATGGTGCTCAACCCACGTCATTGACCACTAGGCCACACCCTTGGGTAATTGGATCGCCCCTCTATCTTTCTCCACTTAAATACAAGGCTTTCAGTTTGCAGGATTCAAATTCGTGTGATGCGCCTAACCCACAGTCATGCGCCCTAAGAGGGACCAAATTTTAGGTTTTGTTATGGCATTCCTCAAACTTTGGCCTGTGCAAGTTTAGCAAAGGATAACCAGTCTAAAACCAGGATAGAGGAAAAGGGTTGCGGCAGGTAGATGGTCATCATACAAAATAATCAAAACTGTGAATGAAATAGGGAGCTACAAATTCACCTACAGTTCGACAAAATCTAGTAACTTTGGTTCAAACCATGTATTTGCGTTTAAAAAGCTACTTAATTTGTAAAAAAAATTAACAAGAACCTCATAAGCTGCAATTTCTAATATCTAGAACGCATAAACTCAAACACCTAGCTTTGCCTCTGGACTCATTTTGGATTCGACCA
Source organism: Capsicum rhomboideum (assembly GCA_031232105.1). Classification (NCBI taxonomy): domain Eukaryota; kingdom Viridiplantae; phylum Streptophyta; class Magnoliopsida; order Solanales; family Solanaceae; genus Capsicum; species Capsicum rhomboideum. The sequence goes on along the minus strand of CP124710.1, from coordinate 3,437,575 downwards.
CTTAACATTTCCTTCATTTTACCCTTTTAACATGAAACATCGTCCATCCCAATACACAATCTGAATCACCCCCACAAATTTTAACAAGAAAAGGAGGAATCTTTATTCGATTTTGGATTCAACCCACTTAATATTTCTTCATTTTACCCTTTTAAGCTCACCCCAATACACAATCTGAAATACCCTCCCCGCCCTTCCTCCACAAAGCTATGACACCTGCACCTAACTCAACCCCAAAAGTTAGCTCATAAGGGAAGGATTGCTCAAGTCCACATAAGCAGACCACTTGTCCATTCCCCAACCAATGTGAGACTCTAATCCACTACAATCCCTCACCGCCCAAATTTTAACAAGAAAAAGGAGGAATCTTTATTCAATTTTGGATTCGACCCACTTAATATTTTCCTCATTTTACCCTCTTAAGCTCAACCCAATACACAATCTGAATCACCCCCCCACCCCCCACCCAAAACCCCCCACCTACATATTTCAGCAAGAAAAAGGAGGAATCTTTATTCAATTTTGGATTCAACCCACTAAATATTTTCTTCATTTTGGCCTTTTAAGCTCATCCCAATACACAATCTCAATCAACCCCACCCACCCCTCTCGCAAAGATATGACACCTAGGCTTAACTCAACCCTAAAAGCTAGCTCATAAGGGGAGGATTGTCCAGATCCATATAAGCAAACTACCAGTTCATTCCACAACCAATGTGGAACTCTAATCCACTCTACCCCCCCCCCCAACCCCCCAACCCCCCCAACCCCAACCAAATTTTAACAAGAAAAAGGAGGAATCTTTATCCAATTTTGGATTCGACCCACCGAATATTTTCCTCATTTTACCCTTATAACATGAAGCAAAGCCTATCCCAATACACAATCTGAATCACCCCACCCCCACCACCAAATATTAACAAGACAAGAAAAGGAGGAATCTTTATTCAATTTTGGATTCGACCCACCTAATCTTTCTACATGAAATTCAAGTGGAGATTTAGAATTTGCATATGTATATATAGCAATCTGATAATACAAAGACATAATAAGATATAGAAAAGAACCTCCAGTTAATAGAGTGAAGGATAATAGAGTCAGATTGAGAAGCAATTTTGCTAGCAACATCTTCCATCTCAACACAGTAATACAGAAGCACTTGCTTCTTCTTCATCACACTTTCCATCTCCATCTACAAAGAATCTGTGTGTCAGTGTGTGTGTGTGTGTGTGTGAAATAGAGCAGGAGAGTACTATGTGGGTTTTAGTCAACCAGTAATTTGGTGTACTTTAATATAAAAATATGTTATTAATTTTAAAATTAATTTAAAAAAAATATGTCATATATATTTCTAATAATGTAAATAGAATAAATTTCATAATCTCATTATATTTTATAATTATTAAAAATATCACTATAAAAAGAAATAAGAAAGTAAAACACGCTATATCAGGTAACTTTTTCTTCTAAAATTTAAAACTCACAAAATTAAAATTTTGACTCCTCTCGAAATAGCTTTAACTAATATGCTTTCCATCTTTATGTCGTAATCATCTAGATAAAGTAATGGTACGTTGAAAATTCTTAATATTCCAATTTTGTCACTGAAAATTAATGCACTTTACAAATAATATGTGTTGTAATACGAAAGGAACATCACACTCACATATAACCTCATGAAATATATAGGACTATATTCCCTTTTATTTTGGAGTTCATATATAGCCATGTTGTACAAATTTTATGTACATTTATTTTTGAATAATTTAACAGTATAGAAATTTTTTACACTATTATGTTATATAAGTTGTTACAAATAGAGTTAAGCATGTGATGGGTATTTATTTATTTTTTTAATTATCATGTACAAGCTAGAGAATATTTGTGGTCAAATTCGTTATTTTGCTAGTCAGCCGAAGAAAAGATAATTTTTTGGAAGATAGACATGATCTTCAATAGAGCGATGTTGTTTTTTCATTGAATTTGGGATACAATCCTAATTATACCTTACGTAGCAAACATGCTTATTAAAACCGATTTATCAATTATTTAACAAATTTAATTAGTTGATACGAGTTAATTATTTTTTGTTACAATAAATACATTTTTCTCTTTATATATTACATTGATCAGATGGTAAAGAAAGAATCACCATACAAAAAGTTGGCCATGAAAAAAAAGATAGATTAAAAAATGAAGAAAGTATAAAAAATCATAAATTGATTTTTCAATTATCTGAAAAAAGAAATAATATGGTAATTGAATCCTCCAACCCCACTTCAATTTCTCTCAATTATAGCCATGTTCTTCTGTTGGTGTATTCATTTAGGGGCATTTGGTACATGTAATTGTCATCAAATAATAACTTGATGTAAGAGAAATAATGTACATATTGTGACAACTTTAGGTACATAATTTAATAATTCACTTAAAGAATAATTATGCTTTTTGGATCCTTCTGGATTATAAGAAACTCTCGTGATCGAAATTCAAAAGCAATTGCAATCATCAAACTATCACCCCCAAAAGAATAATTAAGATTTTAAAGTGGTGATGAAACGTATCACTTGTACAACCTTTTTCATTTTTCAGGTCGATCCGTTCGATTCATTCGTTCGTAGAGCTATTTAATGGATCAAAGATATATTCAGAACAACTCTTTATTATAAGTTTCACATAGATGCCATGCTGGCATTCCTAATGCATCATCAATCATTTTCTCATGCCAACCATTTTTCATCTCTTGGTTCAATCTCCTAACAAATCCTTCTTTTTTCCCTTCACAATAATTCAAGAACTTCACTATGGTCCTTGTATCCTTGCTCTTCCAACAACTCCGACCTAATTTTACTGGTTCGACTGATTCAGATTCTGACGTTACACGTCCAGATGAACTAGCCAAACTAGTAATATACTCAATCATACCATTTACAAGACTAGACGGGCCATTACCTTGACCATCCCATAGCCATATACGCGCCATACCTTTTTGCAATGCCAAAAACATGTCACGCTTATAATTTGGACCTTCCAAAATTGAAGGACTTATGTGTATAACAAACTCATCGTTGTTATCTTGGGACGACTCAACAATGACCGGACTTGTCAAATTCTGACTAGATAGTTGAAGGATGACATGTTTGACTTGCTTCTTGATTTGTTGTTGAACAGAATCCTGATGATCAATTATAGGGTAAAGGATATTTTCGACGAATTTACTAGTCCTCAGGATTAAACGTGTGGCTTCATCGTTTGACACGAAAAAAAGATCGAAACGCTTACTTGCAAATGTACTTTGATCATTGGCTTTATTGACAATGGTTATGTCAAAACCTTTGGAGGCTTCATAATTTGCCCATAAGGAGACTACTACAACAAAAATGACCATAACAAGTCTAAGAATTATACTTGAATTATTTGAAAAGGTAAAATTGTGATCATTTTCATAAGAGTTTGTGGTGGTTGTTTGTATGAGAGGTTGAAGATGTTGGTTTTTTTCTTCCATAGTTGGAGAGAACTAAAACAAGATAGATGGAATATGAAAGATTAATGTAGAAAGAACAAGAAGTTAGAAAATAGTAGAAGTACAGATGGGGATATCATATATGTATATATGTATACACATAGGCTACAATGAGTGGCTATACTAATAGATAAAGGGCCCCTTTTATCAACTTCCGTTTTAAAATATTCTACTTCTTGGGTATACGTATTTGGCCAAAAGATTTGAAAAATATTTTTCCAATAAAAAATAAATTCATTCAAATTAAGAAAAATGACTTCTTTAATCAAAGTAGAGAAAACAAGTTGTTATCACTCTCAAAATCACTTATCCCCTCCCTAACACCTCCTCCAAAAAATTGTTTTAATTTTTTTTTTGTTAGATTTCAAATAAATTTTCTTTCCCCCTACTCCAACCCCCAGCACCTAATGACCCCCCTACCCCACTCAAAAAAAAATGTTTTTTTTCTTAATTTTTTTTAAAAAAAATTGTTTTATAAAAATTTAAATTTTTTTTTCTTACACCACTCCCACTCCCACACTCCCCACCCCGACCCCCCAGCCCCACCACGCCCACCCTACCCAGACACCCCACCCCAACCAGCCCCCACCCCCCAAAAAATTTTTTTCTTAAATTTCTTTTAAAAAATTGTTTTATAAAAAAATTTCAATTTTTTTCTTACCCCAACCCCCGACCTCCCACCCATGGCAAAAAAAAGTTTCTTAAAAAAAAATTTAAAATTTATTTTTACAAAAAAAATTTCTTTACCCCACCCTACCAGCCCCCCTCCCCCACCCCTCAAAAAAAAAAAATTTAAAAAAAAATTCAAAATTTTTTCTTACCCCGGCTCCCCCACCCCAAAAAAAAAATCTTCAAAGGTTTGTTTTTTAAAAAAATTCAAAATTTTTTCTTAACCACCCCCCAACCTACGCCTCACCCTCACCCTCTACCCACCCCACCCCTCCAAAAAAAAATATCTTAAAAAAAATTTAAAATTTATTTTAAGAAAAATTTCAAATTTTTTTTCTTTACCCCACCCCTCCCTCCCCCTCTACAATTTTTTTTTTTTAAAAATTTCAAAAATTTGTTTTTTAAAAAATGTCAAACTTTTTTCTTACCCCATTCTTTCTCATTGTTTTGTGTTAAATATAAATATTTTTAGAAAATATTTTCTTACTTGCTTAACGAACACAAAAAAATAAGTAAGAAACAACTTGTTTTCCTAGAAAATATTTTTCATGGAAAACATTTTCCTCCATACCGAACACACCCTAGGAGTTTAACTTTTTTCTTTTCATATGCTTTACTTGAATCGAGATTCTATCAGAAATAACATCTCTATCTTCTTAAGAGATAGGAATAAGATTGAGCACGCACACACCATTTTCCCAAATCCCACTTATTAAATTACACTAAATATATTATTGTTGTTGGGTTTAACTTTTTCACACTTGACGATGCAAACAAAATAAAATTGTATACGACTATTTTTAGGTCATATAAAAGTAATCGTTCATAATAAGTGGAGTTTAATTATAATTTGAAAAATAAGATAAGTATGTTATATTATAACATGTTAAAATATACTGATATAAACTCGTAAGGGTGACTAAATTGGTACAACATGTGGTATTCGATAAGGAAGGTTAGAGAGTGATTTTCCCTTTTAACATCTTCTTAGTCGAGTTCGTCAGACCGAACTTATTTAATATAATTTATATTTTTTGTGTGATTTGTGAACTATTATACAAAAATAAATTTATCCAACGCGCTTCCATAAAATAGCGGTTACGAATTTCACTGGAGGTTTCATAAAAATAATAATTTACTGATATAGGTTAAATCCAATTTGGGTAGTGATTTACGTACGTGGTAGAACAATTATTGAATAACGGCATTATGTGGTAGAACAATTATGTGTTTGATAATTGTGTCAAACTCTACCATGAATAACAATCAAACAATAATTAACCATCAAGAAATATGGTAAAATGAAATGATATTTTTTTTTATCATTAATTAAAGGTCTCGAGTTTCAAAAAACTATTCCCCTGAAGATGAGGAAACTCAAGGTAGGCAGCGTTTCCTTTTTTATGGACTCTATATGGCGTGAATCTAAATAAATCGGAGCTAGTATTTTCCGGATATTAGATGATTATATATAAAGAAAAAACAAATAAGGCATTTTCATTAATATGTCGGCGAGATTAGTTCTATTTTTTTCCCCACGTGATGTTCCTTATTCGCACTGTGGTTCGATTAAATTTAAATTTATGCATTGCAGGGGCCATTTCTAAGGGGCGGTGCTCCCAATATGATTCCATCCCAAGGAGTTCGACTCGATTCATCTGGTTAAGGATGGAGGGATCTCAATCATCCCACCACTACATATTGATTAATTACAATATTATTTAATGGGGAAATGCAAATCGTTTTACTATATATAGTAATTTAATTTTAATAATCTAATTATATTCCAACTTGTAAGGAACGACAATTACTGGTTATGAAATTAGCAATTATTCTAGCAAAAATACAACATATAGGTTGTCCAGTCCCACCAGTGATATAGAACAAAATAAAATTAAATAAAGCAAATGGTGAGAGAATTAATTAAATATATACATTGAATTTATCTCAAAAAACTTAATTAAATTTAGGGAGTGCTATTATTATATTTTGCTTACTCATATTCTTGATCGAGCCAAAGATTTCGATAATTGAGTAATTGGTAAAAAAAGATGAATCGAATACTAAAATTTGTCTAAAAATCACGATGTGCTGAAGGATGGCTTTCAGTGGCGGAGTCCAAAAATTTCACGTAGGGGGTTTAAGATCGAAAGAAGTAAACACACGAACTAATCGAAGGGGGTTCAACGTCTACTATAGATACGTAAAAAATAATTTTAAACATGTATAATTAATATAATTTTCAGCCGAAGGGGGTTCGGATCCTAGGTACAAGGTGGCTCTGCCACTGATGGCTTCGACCCTTATCTGTCCAATTCCTTGAACTACTGAATGCAACATATTGATTGACTGATAAAGCGAACTCTCATTTTGATCAGGAGAGTCTAGAGAACTTTCTATCTTTCCTCAAATTTCGACTAGCATGGTTCTTTTTTTTTTTCCGATCAGTTTGAATTCTATTTTATTTTTTATTTTAAGTTAAATAGAGTTTGTAGCTAGGTAAATTTCAGCGCATGATACGTTAAGAATCTCGAAAGAAATTAAAAACGCCTACAATAACGTATGATTATTTTTATTTGTGATCGGCAGTTGCTTGCCAAAGTGGCCATAATGGAGTAATTCAAAATAAGCAAAAGGGGAAAGAAAAGTTATAAAAATAATAAATATAATCTTTCTTCTTCTTCTTCTTCTTCTTTTTTTTTTTTTTAAAATTTTATTTTTATCGTTTGAAGAATCTTTGGGTGAAAATTTCCTCACTAAATTCATATTCGCACATTGCGATATTCATTTTTAGAAGCGGTGCTTTTGACAGAATGTTTTTATTTTTCGAAATTCAAATTCGATATCTTTGATTAAGAGTCAAGAAATTTCAACCATCCACCATAATCCATATTAATGCTTTATACTATGCTTGTCATTTCAATGAACATGCATTCATATTTTATGACGAACTCAACCTTAAAAACTACTTATACGAAAAAAGTAATCGTTAGCTTTACTCTTCGTCAGCCAATCACGATCACTATCAACCATTACCTTACAACTCTTCCACAATTATCAATACAACCATCCACCATAATTCATATTGATGCTCTATACTATGCTTGTCATTTCAATGAATATGTATTTACATTTATTTTGCTGAACTCAACCTCAAAAACTGATTTATGCGGAAAAAAATAATCGTTATCACCACTATTCATCAACAAACCACGATCACAATCGACCATTACCTTATAACCCATCCACAATAATTGTCAATTACCATCGTCTCTAATTCATATAGTTCATCAATGAAATAAATTTATACAATATCATATAAATTAATAATTATGAATATAATATTTATTATAAATAATGGATAGATTGATGAATTTCACCTTTCGGCCTATTCTTTGACCCAAAACTCGAAACATGTGCATTCCTACTTTGAATTAAGATTTTTTTATAGTGAAAATAGAAGTGAAACGGCTTATCACTAATCATTAAACAATAAGGTGTGTAAAAATAATACTTTGCTTGTTTAATTTTAATTTATTTACTTAATTTTGACTTGACAGAGAATTTAAGCTAGTAAAAAAAGCTTTTGAATCTCGTGATCATAAGCTAAAGATATGTCATCATCATCATACCCAGTGTATTCCCACCAGGTGGGGTCTGGGGAAGCTAAAGATATGTATAATGTATTAAAATATTGTAGTCTAAAACATGTCATATGCGAAGTTGAAATTTAAGAGTTGTCAAAAAAAGGTAAATATGCATTATTTCTTAAATGGACTAAAAAGGAAAGTAAGACAAAGAAATTGCTCCCTTCGTCAATATTTACTTGGCCATGTTACTAAAAATAGTTGTTCAACAATACTTGTCCAATTTGAAAAATCAATGGATAATTTATTCATTTGAGTCCATTTTATCCTTTGTTATTAACTATAGTCATTACCAATATATTTCCCAACGCATTGAATTTATTATGTTCAAAGAGTGATATGATAAAATTATCCTTATTATATATTATTTTTTAACCTGTGTGACAAGTCTATAGTAGACAAGTATTGTTGGACGGAGGGAGTAAAACAAAGAGAGTAATGAATAGGGTGTATTAATAATACTGAAACTAGTATTGATGTGATTAGTTATGCTGACATTATTTCTTATCGACTGTTTGATTTGTTGTATTAGAATAGGACTAATATTAGTGTTGTTAATGTCATGATTTACTATGTGTAATAATAATATTGTATACATAGATGAAATATACTACCAAATTAAAGATTAAATAATATCAAAACTAGTATCAGTAATATTTTCTCTTATATCTACTACTCCCTCCGTTCGAATTTACTTGTCACTATTTTTCTAATTTGATTTTCATTTTTACTTGTCATTTTTGAAAAATTAAGAAAAAATAATTTTTTCCCTATGTTTTACTCATAAAGTCACTATACCAATTATTATTTCTTAATAAATGTGTCAAATCAAAATGTGACAAGTAAATCCGAACGTAGGGAAGTGACAAAAAAGTGTTGAAATTAAAATTGGTGACAAGTTTGACCAACCCAAGTCAAATTTTTTGTTAATTAGTGATTAGAAAGTTGCTACAAGTTGCTGCAACAACTTTCGAAGTTGCTACAACAACTACGATAGTTGCTGCAGCAACAGTCGAAGTTGTTGCAGCAACTATCGAAGTTGCTGCAAGTTGCTGCAGTAACATCGGTAGTTGTTGCATATCATTAAAATTAATGACAAAATTGTCACCTCTACTCAATAATTAAAACTTGTGTCACCTTTTTTTAATTTTCAAACTTTTTTGTCACCCTTAATTAAAAATCCCTCCACTTTCTTGCAAAGGAGCCCCACAAAAATAATTTTTTATACATGAACCCAAGAATAATCAATTAATCCATAAGTACTCACTTTCTTGCAAAGGAGCCCCACAAAAATAATTTTTTATACATGGACCCTATGAACTTTGAAATTGATTGATCAAAATGAATTCCTTTTAGCTAAGATACTGATTATTAGCTTTCAATAGTTTATTTTACTGTGGGGCAATTGCAAGACTTGAATTTTTCACTTTTTCCACAAAAATCTTTGTTGAAATCAAAGAAAAAGCTATAAACGGAGTCACAATATCGCAGAAGTCTATATTAACAACTTAGTTATCTCTTTAAGACTGATATTTTTCTAAAAGGATATATTTTAAATTATTCTAAATAGTTATATGTATTTGTCGTGAGCTAAAGGTCTATAGTAAATAATCTCTATATAATAATTTTTTTAACATAAATATAAAATATAAGTTAAAATTACTGAATTCTATTGAACTCATAACTTCAACGGTAGATTCACTTGAAATAAAAGTGGGATACTTTTTGTGAAAAAGCAAGAACTTGTAGGGTTGTATATGACCTTTGTTATGATAAAGATGAAGTTTAGAGAGGATTCATCATAGTTAACTATTTTTAAGTTAATCATTACGAGCCTTTAATTTCTCTTTATAAATAAAAAAGAAATGAAAAGATAAATATCAGTTTAAACAAATCATCATGTACTTGAATTGGTCCTATGAAATAGTGAAAAAAGTTGGTCACAAAAAAGATTACTAAAGAGGAAATTGCACATATCATTCATCATCATTACTATCATCACTAACTTCAATTAAATTCCAAACAATTCCCTCTTTCACTTTCTTGTCTCCTCCTCCTCCTCTCCTTTTTCATTAATGATGTCTCAGTCTCAAATAAATTCAGATCGATCGTATGTATTCTTACTTCTTCATATATTTAAATTCAATTCATGATATCATAACGTATGTCTTAGAGGACACGTTTTAATAAAATTTGTATTATAAGAATTTATCATGAATTGATAAGTTTTATCAGAGGCGGAGCCAGAGTAGTAAACGGGGGTTCGGCCGAACCCAGTAGCTTTTACGTAGATCTCGTATTTGTATTAGAAAATTTAGGAAATATATATATAAATATTAACTCGCGAACCCCCTGACAAAAGTAAATTAATGGTCTAGTGGTAATGAAGTGGCTGACAAGGTTTTGAGTGTCTAGGTTGTGGGTTTGATCCCAGATGTCAGCTTAGTTTTTCCTGTTTCTTTTTCCCTAAGGAAGGTAAGGTAATTATTGATCTCCTTTCCTTTTTTCAAATACACATTTCCCTCTTTCTCCTATTCTATTTATGCAGTTTTTTTTTTCTTTTTTTAAAACATAAGATTAACAATTTAAAAAAATGCAAAAAGCAAAATTCCTACAATTTGCAATACATGTTTTTCTCTTTTTAATTATTTAGTGTTTAAGTGGTTCGTTTCTTTTTGAATATATATTGAGTATCGTTACTCGTTCTTTAATTTGTCGATTATTATATATTAGTTGAGGTAATTGTCCTGTCTTAAATTCGGAACCCCCAAATCTCAAATCCTGGCTCCGCCTCTGAGTTTTATGCTGATTATCTTTCTATTGCAACTTTCTTTTTTTATTCGGGATTGAAACCGACGATGTAAGCTAGCTCACACAAACGAGGTTGCAGGAGATAACAAATATCGATTAAAATAGTCGAGGTGTGCATGCACGCTGGTGGAGTAAGGTTTAGGGAAGGGGATCAACTAAATCTCCTTCGTCAAAAAATTATAATGTGAAAATAAGCTGAAACAATTGTCAAATCCCCTTGACAAAAAAGAAATCAGTATAGTGACAAAGAGGGTTCAAAAATTGCTTTGTATCACTTGTTCAAATCCTAGGTGTGCCATCACATATATATATATATAGATAGATATATATATATATATTTAATTCCCTTATATGAACATTTAGTATTTCACTAAATGTGCAAACTGATCAGAACACCATCATTATTTTAAAATTAAAAACTAGAAATAGAAAAGAATAAGATAATATAACTTAATATTGGTATATATATATATATATACACACACACACAAAATCATCTGCTTTTCAAGAAGTTCATCATGGTCCCTTGCAAGAAGAATATGAAGAAGAAATTTGAAGTTTTTGCAACAACAATGAGTACAAAGATTCTCAGCAATCTTATATTTATTCAACTCAGTTCCCTTTGTATTATTATTATATGTTCAGGTGAATGAAACTTTGTCTCTATCATATTATAATTTTCATATATTATCCATCACCTATAATGGCTGCATATGTTTCTTCTAACACAGAGAAGATGCATCTATTCTCTGTTTTATTCTTCTGTTATTCCTCTGCTTCACTCACTTTGAAGATTTTGCTTTATCTTTTTGATTTCTCATCTGGTAGTTGATATCTGTTTTTGGACCGACTAATTCAGAATCGTGTTGGGAAATCTCATTTTGAGGGTAAACCGCTCCTTATTAAAGGTGATTTCATACCCAGAGCTCGAACTAGAGACCTCTGGCTAATCATGGAGGAGTAATTAACTAATTACTACTCCACCTCAACCTTTGGCGATGATTTTTTCTCTTTTGCTTTGTTAGTATTTCGTTGGTCTATTTACATTCGAATTGGTTGAGGGTCTATTGTAAACTACCTTCTATCTTCACAACATATGAATAAGGTTGTGTACACACCACCCCTTCTTAGAATTCCACTTATGGGATTATACTGAGTATGTTGTTTTTTATTTACGTTTGAATTGCTCACATGTAGGTCAATTAACTAAACCGTGTTTGATCATTATATCTCTTTTGGTAAATTTATCTTTGTTCTCTTATTTATCATCGTCCAAGATTGACTTTGTTAGCTTCCGTTTAGCACCTGGTAATTTCAATCATAATGTTAATTACATGAACATAATCGTCATCTTCATATGTTATGTTGGTCGGATTCTTCAAAAATGTTAAGGGGTGCATGTCGGTTCTTTCAAAAATAGTGCATATTTAAAGGACCCGACACAAATAAAGTATATATTTTTGAAGAGTCCGAACAATATATCTCATAGGTGGTTAAAGTTGATTGCAATTTTTAATGCTCATTTGCCCCTTTCAGGTTCAAATGCAACACCAAGAGAATTCATAGTGCAGCAAAAAATGTTACACCAAAAGGATATAACAACACCTATAACAACAGTACCAACAACAAATCCTGCCACATCTACCCCTATGTTGAATCCAACTGTCTCGAATCCCGATTCGACATTCACTGGCCCGACTAATCCAGAAACAGCACCACCAACAACCAATTCTCCGGTATCTTCCGGAGCGAGTTGGTGTGTTGCTAGCCGAGCCGCTTCACAAACCGCCCTGCAGGTCAGTTGTGAATCTAGACTAGACACGTGTAGCCCAAACTCTATATATATAAATAAAAAATATTTACGCACTAACTTTAAATTTTGAATCTGTCTCTCCTGCAGGTTGCTTTGGACTATGCTTGTGGCGATGGTGGTGCTGATTGCTCGGAGATTCAGCCACGTGGCAGATGCTATAACCCGAACACTCTTCGCGATCACGCCACGTATGCATTCAACAACTACTACCAGAAAAATCCAATTCCAAATAGCTGCAATTTTGCTGGCACTGCTATTACTACCAACACTAACCCCAGTAAGCTACATTTTGTTATTAGTCATGCTTCATGTAATATGTTCGGGGAGAATTACACGTATTGTCACTGAACTTTATCTGTCGTAATAGTAAAGTTACACAATTATTTTTTGTCATGTTAAAATAAATGAACCATGTATGGTTGACTTGTGAAGATTTGTGGATATTTCCGATTAGATCTTCTTGTTACTGAATTTTCTATAGGATAAATTATCGGAAAAAATTGTTACTGAATTTTCTATTGAAAAACGGATTTTTTTTTTTTCATTTTCTATTATGGAATTTACAGAGTGACGAAACACTAAAATAGAGAGAGATGTGTCAAACCCTGTGTCGAAAATATGACCCTTTGGGTCATTTTTTTGTTTTATTAGTTAATTAACACAGTTCAGTTACTTCAACGTGATAAAAGGCAACTTTTATGACTTTACGATTATAATGAATAAAGTTCAGTGAATCATACGTAAAATTAACCATAATGTGTAGTTGATGACATGCTATTTAAGTGCTTATAATTTGTGTGCAGGTAGTGGTTCATGTCAATATCCATCAACAAGGTGAACTTAATTGTTAGTAGCTTTTATTTAAGGCATGATATATAAACGTGCCTTTTAATTTGATCTCAACTGATATTTATGTCCTTTAACTTTGGATGTGCACAAGTAGGTACTTAAACTTGTATAAAGTTGAACAAGTAGACACACGCATCCTATGAGACATAATACACGTAGGACGCCACGTAGGAATGCCACATAGGACACATATGTCTGCTTGTTCAACTTTATATAAGTTTAAGTGCGTACTTGTGCACATCTAAAGTTGGAGGACATAGATGTCAGCTGAGACCAAGTTAAATAACACATTTATGTATTATGCCTTTATTTAAACTTGACCTTGTTTGGATTCCTTAAAAATGTTGCAGTATTCGTATCGGATCTTTTAAAAATACATTATTTTTGAAAAATTCGACGCATACCCATCATCATTTTTAAAGAGTCCGAACAATATAAAATAATCTGACTGATCTTGAAAATTGCAGTACAAGTGCATCTATTTTGAACATAACAAATGCAAGAGGATCAAGAATATTTGGTGCTGGACCAATCACACCATCAACCTCATCAGCTGCTGCAGCAATTAGTAGCTCTTTGTTAAGTTATAAGTGCTACATATTAACATACCTTGTGATAATGCTAGTCTAGCTAGCTAGAGACTTTTTATCGATCTAGAAGCTTAAACTGTTAGTGAGAACATATTTTTATTTATTTAATTATGTCTTAAACACGCCTCTTCATGTGTGGACTGGCTTGATTCTTTTGATCATGAGCTAAACATGTGATTTTTTTTTTTGATAAGGTTGGCTTGATTCTTTTGATCATGAGTTATACACATGAAATTTTTCTTTTTGATAATGGTTGGTGATGTGAGTGCCTACTCTGATATCATATTAGGGCACGTGTGCAACCATGTTATCTAAACGCTCAAGCTGTTAGAGAGATTAGAGAATATTTATAATTTTATTTTTTCTAATGGTTTCTTCAAACTGCCACAAACTGCTAGTTGCATGATCATCTAAAGAGAGTGTGATTTTATTTATTTAATTATATTTTCAACACAGACATAATTGTAATTTTAGGAAGGAAAGTGACCAATATTGAGGATTTTAAGCTTTGTTTGCTAGAAACCTCTACCTACGTACGTGTAGTTTCAATATAAGCATATTACACTAGTTATTTGGATAAAAAAGACATACCATATGAGTTTAAATTTTACACACTGACAATTTTAAAAATATTTACACAAAATCAAATTATTTGTCGAGTAATTTTAGGTACCATAACAACAACAACATATGCAGTGTATTCCCACAAAGTGGTAGGGGGAGTGTACACAGTCCATACCACTACCTCGAATGAGGTAGAGAGGCTGTTTCTGATAGCCCCGGCTCAGAACTCACAACAGTAAAAAGACATAATAAAAACAAAAAAATTCATTCAGGGAGGAACTTCATATTAGTAGTCTATAGAATTAACGATAAAATCTTTTAAATTATCACCTTTTTGCAAATTTTTTTATCTAAAATATTAATTTTTCTATTATAGTTTAGGAGTATAAAAAAATATTTGATAATTTAAATATGAAAACATTCAAAACAATAATAATTTATGAAAACTACACAACTTTTATTGATCATGTCTCATATTCACATAATTTTTTTTCCCATGATGGAATTTCAAAATGAGTCTTGATATGTTACCACTTTTTGTCTTTTGTTCATAAAATTGAGTGTGAGTGAGATCCTTTGAATTGACTATTGGTTAGCAGTGAAAGCATTGAAGGGGAGCCTTAGAGTAATTGATAGAGTTATTGCATGTAATCAGGATATTATTGGTTTAAGCTGTGAAAATAATCTTGAACAAAAATATAAGATAAGACGTGTACAAAAAACTCTTGTGGTCTGATTTTTTTTCAAATCCTGCACAAAACGAAAGCTTTAATAAACTGAATTGCTTTATTTTAGAGGTGAAATCATTAGAGATAGATCAATTCTTACTCTCTGTGTATTAATATAATATAACAAAGAAATATTTAATTTGATTTTAGTTGATAAATATACACTTCAATAATGTTGAGTATACAACATCTGTCACGTGAGTGTGATGCATAGGAGCTCACCGTTAAAAATTGGGATAACGCAGAAGTACCTCTAAATTATATCAATTTTAATGACACTTAAATTTTAGGGTGGTCCTATTATTCTGCTATTTGGCACTTGACAACCACATCAACATAATAGGAGGATAAAAATACAAAAAAAAAAGAAGTTTAGGGGCAATACGATCCTTATAAAATTTAGATGTGTCACTGAGATTTCGAATATAATTTGGAAGTACTTATGCCTTTTATCTCTTTAAAATTACAACCACCTTAGAATGGGTACTAAAAGTGCTCCAAAATTGAAACATGGAGGACTATTGTTTCTCCATATGAAAGAGAAAGGATGATTTTGAATCTGAAGACGAGATAGGGGATGATTTTGATCTTTTTGTCTTTGAGAATGGACAGTAATAGTTGTAGGAGAAAGGAGTGTCAATGGTATGGTTCGGATGGTTATTTTATAAAATTTATATCGTACTAATTTTTTGATTATTTTATTTTATATAATCAAAATTAGATTTTTTAAAATTGCCCCATCATTTCGGCTTTTCTTCGGTATCGGTATGGTTCGATATTTCTTTTTTGAAAAAGTATGAAAAGTAGAATACGCTACTATGTATACTTGTGTATAACTTTGATAAAAACTCTCTAGATATTTTTATTGCTTAAAAGGTGATGAATCAAGAATAGAGATTCATTTCATTATTTTATAGTAGTGTAAAATAATAGTAAGCAAAAATCAAAAAAATATAATTTTGATCACACGAGCGGAAAGAAATCAATCAACATAAAACTAAAGAATCGAGTCTACTTAAATTAATTATTCAATAAGAGAAATTTAAGCACATAAGAGAGAGAAAAAATATATAATAGCTTGTCGCTTGCTACTCAAGATCGTTGAAGTACCTTGTAGCTTACTAGTTATTACTCGAGAGTAAAAATGTTAGAAATAATTTAATTTTAATTGGAGTAGTACAAAAATTTTAACATTCGAACTTTGAGTATTAATTATGTTGTCGCTTGTAATAGCTTCCATCTCCCTTAATCTAAAACAAAAAATTTAATATCTATTATTCTTAAACTTAATATATATAAAATATATTTTACACATATATTATTTGATACGATTCGATTATTTTTCAATTTATTTTTATAAGACAAAAAACCTACTCAATTATTCGATATGATTATAAATTTATAATTTTATCAAAAGAAACTTAAAAATCAGTTCGATTCGGTCGGTTTACACCCCTAGTAGTAGGATAGTAGAGATGAAACGGTGGAATATAACTATACACTCCACTTGTCATCAAACAAATACTTTGCCACTTTCATCAATCAACAAACCAATTTCGGATCTTGTAGTCGGTGTTCACTCTTGTACCTTACTATTCGTGAGTTTTTCTTAGATCATTTATGTTTTATATAATGTGTGTATTGTTGGTTAATTCTCGAGCCGACAATCTATCGAAAATAGTTTTTCTATCTTTAATAGCGGTATGATCAACATATACTCTATCTTGTTTGGACCACACTTTGTGAGACTACGCTTATATATTGTTGTTTTTGTTGTATAGTTGAGTCTCCCTACCTTTGATAGCGGTGAGATCAACATACACTCTATCTTGTCTGGACCCCACAAAACTTTGTGAGACTAGCTTATATATTGTTGTTGTTGTAGACAATTTATCGGAAGCAGTCTCTCTACCTTTGGTAGCTGTAAGATCAACGAACACTCTATCTTATCTGGATCCCACTTTGTGGGATGATGCTTATATATTGTTGTTGTTGTTGTTGTTGTTGTTGTTGTTGTTGTATTGTTGATTAATTCTTGAGCTGAGCGTTTATCGGAAATAATCTCTCTACTTCTCTAATGTAACGATAATGTCTGCATATACTTATCCTTTCCAAAGAGCACTTTGTGGGACTATACTGGATGTATTGTTGTTGTATAATTAATTGGGTGATTTGAAAGAAATTTTCCTTTTTGTTTTTGTCCTTACTTCTAATAAGTTGTTTAGCAATTAGCAAGAAGGGAATTTTATTTTTTTAAAAATTGGGGTAGGGAAGGGGAAATGTGGGAGGGGATTATGAGGTGGGGAATGGAATTCTCATCAACAAGGTGAAGGTGAAAGTTCAGGTAGTCAACAACTGCGCTACTAAGATTTTCTCAGCATGAAGGGAATTGTTCTCCATGGAAAATATGTTTTTTGCCATAGTACTTGTGCAGTGGCGTATGCACGTAGCCACATATAGTGAAGGATGGTCAGTTGAACACCCTTCCGTCAAAAAATTATATGAAGTATATAAATCACAAATTACTTTTTTTTAACATATATGTTAATTTTTGAACACCCTTAGCAAAATTTCTGGCTTCGTCATTGGTATCTGTACTTGTTGCTGGTGGGAGGTGGCAGGTATCCCGTGGAATTAGTCGAAGTGTGCACATCCTGGCTCGGACACTACTGTTATAAAAAGAAATGTTTCTTTTTTTTTGAAGAAAATAGGTGGTGGCCTCACTTATTAGTGTTTGGCTATTTTGCTCACACTCTCCAATAATGATGCGGACCCGTCAACATTTATGAAGAGTCTGAACAACATAGGTGTTTGGTTGGTGGATGGACAATATAGATATGATTTCAGCAAATTGATAGTGCTTGTAAGAGCCTTTGGAGTGAGATTGATAATATATGTAAGTGTTGGTCGGAGCAAGGCTCCTCGGGCTTTGATCTAGTGTTAAGGATACAACATGTGACTTGTAGGTTAGGCGCACGTCACGTGGTTAAATCCTGCCGCATACAAAAGTGGAGAAGGATAGAGAGGTGGGATTATTCATCAAGTTTCTAACCGTGCCCCAATGACCGTTGGGATTTATTGGCTATGAAAAAAAGGATGTTGGTTGAAAAAAGTGATGTGAAGTAAGGATTGGACAGTGTAGAGGAAAATGACTTCCTCAAACATCAAAATGACTTTTTGTGTTTTTTTTCCCCAGAAAATGACTTCTTCACAAAAACTTCCTGTCATACCAAACACACCTCATTTGTTCTATCCTCAGTTTTGTCATTGTTCTGGTTTTGGTCTTGACAATTCCTTGTAAAATATGTCTCTAAGATTGTAACTTTAACTGTTGAACTGTTAATGCACAATATGCTTTCCAAATCTACCACTTCAGAGGATTTCTGGCTGAACTGCTATACATGAGCATCACTATCTGACTGTTACCGTACAAATAATGTAACTTTGGTTAACTTATCCCGATTCATACTTTTAATCAGTCTGGGCTATGATGCAAAGATAATTCTACAGGTTGATATGATTTACCTGCTGATTATCCAGTCTTCTTCTAATAATGATAATTCTGGTATTGGTTGTATATTTTGCGGCAATCATCAAGATTGTTGATGAATTAATTAGTCCATGAAGTTTGGGGCGTAGCTTCTACGATAAGTGCTGGTGAATATACCTGACTGAATAGGTTACTCCCTTCTGTCTAGGCTTATTATAACCAAGAATTACCATGATTTGCAGCTGATCTTCTCATCACAAATGATATTTGGGAAAGAGGGGAACTTTTGTAAGTTCATTTTAGTTTTTGTTGAAATGAAGTAGCAGATCTTACAGTCTTCGATTTTCCTATAGTGGAATTGGTTGCTTTGGATCTTTATATATCATTAGTTGGTATTGAAGAGGTAAATTGGTAATTGGTATGCAATTTTTGTGTTTCCTATCAGCGGCATTAGTTCCTTTGGTACTAGTATATAACCTTTTTTGACATAATTGTACAACCTTTTGTTTTGCTCGAAGCTTTTTTGATTGCATGAATCCCAGCTTCTTTCCAACGAGTTAGACGAGAGGCAGGTATGTAATTTCAAAGAGGCTCTACGATTGGAGAACAACCCAAATTATTTGTTTAATGGTTTCATTAGATTATAGTACAGACCTGACCTGGTCTAGGCAAAATGTTAACATTCTCAATCCTCAGATAATATGACTTTTCCGTAATTCTCTTTTTGTTGTGTTCCTTCATCTTGTAACTTTTTCAATAAACTTGGGTCCATCAATTGCTGAGTATTTCAGGAATGCTGGCTAAGTTGAAACAGGAAAAGGGCAAGTGACATGAGTAGCGCAACTCGTGAGAGTGCAGCAATGAACAATGGTGTAAAGAACCGAGAGAATCATAAACAGCAACTGTCCAGAGATGTTATACTGGGTAGTGAGCTATGGACAGATGGCCTGCTTTGTGCCTTTGAATTTGTCCGTGGCCAACGGAAGACAAATGGCTCGAGATCGACTGAACGTTATGCTGTCAGGGCACCTAAAAAACCACCATTATATAAAAGTGGAGCGAGTAATTTCCCACCCCAAGATGTTGACAAGGATGGCTTTATGGAACCTCTTCATACAACAGAATCTGGATATGTCAACAACGAGAACATGGATGGCCAGACTTATCAACAAGACTATCGTTATTATTCTGGAGAAAAGTCTCCCGGTAATTACTGGATACCAATAGGCTGGGCTAGAATATCTGAGCTGCTTCAGACGGTGCATATTGATAGTGGTTGGGCCTCTCAGCCTGTTGATCTCACTGATGAGGAAGATGATGTCACTGTAGCAGATGTTGCAGCTCCATACTGGCAACGTCCAGTTGGACCAACTTGGTGGTGTCATGTAGCTGCAGGTCACCCTTCCGTCAATGCATGGTTGAGCAATGCTCAGTGGCTACATCCTGCCATAAGTATTGCCTTGCGAGATGAAAGCAAGCTGATCAGTGAACGTATGAAGCACCTTCTCTATGAGGTATCTATCTTCTATAAGTTTAGACTCCAGCGCTTCCGTATTGCTTTAACAATTTTGGGAAGACAAACCTTCTTTTTGCTCGTAATAGCATCTTGATCTCTAACCTATTGCATAACCTACCAGGATATTGTAGTAGTTTCCCTTCTTTTAATTTTTAGGATGTACAAGTTTATACAGATCTAAGAATAGGTTGTCGTTCCTGAAAATAACCTAAAGGATGGTTGACTCTTGATAATTGTGAAAAACTTGGACAAAAAAGATGCAAGTAATCATGTTTTATATCACAAAATTATTTGCCTCACCTTCTAGAAGTTGCTTAATAGAAACAGCAAAAGATGCTAACAATAGGCCGATGTTTCTGGACTACGTTGTTGGTCTGACATATTCCATTTAGATATTTCTTCCTGAGATTGCAAAAAGGAGAGCCATTTGGATATTTCTTCCTGAGATTGCAAAAAGGAGAGAAGGGGAGGAATGAGCAGAGACAGTAAGTTGAACTTTCTTGCTAAGTGGCATGCTTAAGGTTCAGAAAACCGATTTTGATAGAAGAACATTGAGGTTACAGTCTGTATGTTAACTTGGTGACCGGTCATTTGATCTTGTAAACTGTTTTCTCTCTGCAGTTTGACCTGAGTTACTTAGTTGTTACTTATCTCGCACGAACATCATTTAGGTTCAGTTGCCTTGTCAACTTACAAGGCATCCTCCCACAAAATTATCTTGTGCTGTGTCCAGGTACTGCATGATTTTTCTTTTATTCTTCTCAATTTTATTTTTGGGAACTCTGATAAGAACTCCAAAGATACAAATAGGTTTGAACAAAAATCTATGGAGGAAAAGTCAAACTATGAGAGACTGCATTTGCTTTTTCTAAACGTTTGTTCTAATTTTTATGCATGCTCTTAGTTGAGGTATAAATCTAAATTTGGACCTGAAAAATCTGGTTGCCTACTACAGTTCCTCTGCCGAGCTGGATCATCTGTAAAAGGAAACTAAATATTTCCTAAAATGAAGGCGTGACAAATCATCGAAGGATATAACATTTGTCTCTTTACTACAACAGTAGTTATATCTGTGTGAAAACTATGGTCCACAAATTTGAGCTTGTATAACCTTCATTGCTTGTTGCTTTGGGTGCAGGTGCCGGTTAGAGTTGCTGGTGGATTACTATTTGAGCTCTTGGGGCAGTCAGTTGGTGATCCTTATGTTGAGGAAGATGATGTCCCAGCTGTTATACGATCGTGGCAAGCACAGAATTTCTTGATAACTGCATTGCATGTTAAAGGATCTGCATCAAATGTCAATGTGATAGGTATTGCTGAAGTCCAGGTTTGTCAATGATCATGTATAAAGCTATCCTACTGTCTTTGTTGCGTTTGACATTACTAGAGAGAGAGAGGAATAACAATCTTGAGGCTTGGATATTTTATTGATAGACATCTCACAGTTTAATGATGTTTTTCGTAGGAACTACTCGCTGCGGGATCTTGTAATGTCCCGCGAACAATTCATGAGGTAGTAGCACTCCTAACTTGTCGCCTGGCCCGGTGGGATGACAGGTGTCAATTTTCTCTTGTTTCCCTCGACCCATATCTTTTCCGACTACATGTTCTAGGAGACAAAGGAACACATGCTTATTATTTCATAATTTGCTAAATCTTTTGAATCCATCCTCCTTGTTGGTTTGTAAGCCCTTTTACACAGGTTCCTTTTTTCGGATGTCTCTTTGATAGTTCTCCTTCCTTTTCACTATGTGGCTCTTGCTTTTGTTACTTTACACAGAATTATGTTCTTGATAATGTTTCAGTTATTACTAGTTCCTCTGGATTTTAAAGAATCATGTCCTTGTTTCCTACAATTCACCTTTTATATTTTTCCCATCTCAGGGAAATGATGCATTTTCTTGTTATTTTTTCTTTCTTTAGATGGTATCAATTATACTGAATATCATCAGTAAATATGAGTTGTCTTGAGTAAAATAGAAGTTGATCAAGATGTGAACTTAGTGCTTTGGGTGGAAATAGGTTCCACCATCCGAGCAATCATGTTCATACCATAACCTTAATTAATACATGTGTAAATTGTAGGTGAGCTTCTTTAATGCACAACCATGAACCAATCCTTTTCTCTTTTCTCTTTTAGGATATATTAAGTTAATGTAAAAAATATCATTCTTTTGTTTTCTGCTCCATCCAACTCCAGTCTTTGACCAATCTTTAAATTTTAGGCTACTTAACTTTGTCAGAAGTTGTAACTTTAAGTTTCCAATTGCTCAATATGCTGTGAGCGTGAAAGAAATGTATACATTACCGATTGCTTTTGATTTTTCAGTTATGGTGCACGTTGATTCACCTATAATTTTTGTCACTATGGATCGATGTCGCTTGGTATTCTGATTGTGAATTCAACTAATGCACATCCCTTTAGGTTATATCGGAAGTATATTTTTGGGGCAGCTGATGAAGCTGAACTGAAGTTCATGAACAGGTTTTTCCACTTATGATTATGTACTGCTTTTACGATGAAATTGAAGTTCTGCTGCCTTTGGATTACTTAATGGTATTATAAACATATGAAGTATTCCTGTTGTACAGGAGAACCCATGAAGATGTGCAGTTGTTCAGTGTAATTTTGAATCAAGAGATTAGAAGGCTGTCGACACAGGTACCTTAGATTCATGGTTGCAGGAAATTGATCTCTCAAAGCATAAAAAAAGTGCTTATTCTAGTTGACGCCAAAGCCAATGAGAAAAAGAGAAATGTAGAAAAGCAACTAATTTCACATTATCTAAGAAAGCTCATCACATGCTGTGAGACTTGTCCTCCTTGGTCATATGCAAAGCATGCTGATTAATAGTGAAAAGACAACAAAACCTATTTGAACTTTTGAATCAAGTGTAACACCATATATGTTATCCAGGTTTTCCCTACTAGTACCCTTGATTTTTGCACAATATAGACTAAACTTCTTTCATCATTGAGAGGATCTTGTATTTCAGCCTAGTGTTAAAAAGTGGGTTATGTGTCAGAGTTGAACAATCATTCTCTCTTTTTTCTGCAAGGTTATCCGGGTAAAATGGTCTTTGCATGCAAGAGAAGAGATTGTATTCGAGCTTCTCCAACATCTTAGGGGAAATACTGCAAAGATTTTGCTTCAAGGAATACTAAAAAGTACAAGACAAATGATTGGAGAACAAGAAGCGGTTCGTGGCCGCTTATTTACAATTCAAGACGTCATGCAGAGTACTGTCCGTGCATGGTTACAGGTGCGATAAGTTTATTCACATATGATAAATTCTATCTGAATAAGTGATTCAAGTTAAAAACTTCCTTGTCTATTTCTTTAACTAGTAAATGCGCTTGATAATAAAGTAATTAGCTATATCGGATATCAGTTTAATGTTCTACATCTAGGTGATCTTAGTTGTGACAGAGAGTAAATATATTCTTGAAGAAAATTATGTATATGGCTAGCGGTAAAACTAGTGACAGGTCGCCTTTGGATATGGATGCTAGGGACTGAATATAACATGTCTTGGTTCATATTAGTAGTCATAGTATTGCTCTTGTAGTTTCTTGTCCTTCGATTGCTGGTACTACCTGTTTTTTATACTGCGATTATCGTATTGTTTTGTTGTAGTTTCTGTTCTGTTACTATCAGCTGTTTTTACTATTATCTGTTGTTTCTTGTTCTTCTGTTACTCCTTTTTGGGACTGCTTTGGACTATTTATCTTTAAGCCGAGGGTCTATTGGGAACAATCTCTCTACCTTTGAGAATTGAGGTAGGGGTAAGGTCTGCGTACGCTCTGCCCTCCCCTGTCCCTACTTTGTGGGACTAGACTGGGTATGTTGTTGTTGATGATGTCGTCTTGGTATAAACAAAGATAGACTATTTAAAACTTTCAAGCTTTTGAACCGAATTGTGTTTGTGCTGATTTTGCCAAGCAAAAAAGAGTTAATTTCCATATGCTTCTCTTGAGCCGCTATTCTGAAAATTCAGAAGTCAAGTTTGTAACCTTTAAAACAAATACTACAATAATTTATTCATTGCTATTAGAAAAGTTTAAGCCTACCAGGAACCTGCCCAACGAGCACAATGGACAGTGGTCCGCTTACATGTGTGACATTTCCTCTTGCATTTATTAGGAGTATTTCATTGTTATTCAACAGTAACTTCCATGTATTACTGTTGAGTTTTTACTCAAATTCTTTAACTTCAGGATCGGAGCCTTCGAGTTCAACATAATCTAGGCGTTTTTGGGGGCTGTGGACTTGTTCTTTCTATTATCACAGGGCTATTTGGGATAAATGTGGACGGAATTCCTGGAAACCAGGGAGCCCCATATGCATTTGCCTTCTTTTCTCTTGCCATCGTCGTGCTAGGGGCTGGGTTAATTGCTATCGGATTGATTTATCTTGGATTGAAGAAACCATTCATTGATGAGCAAGTCGAGGTGAGAAAACTAGAGTTACAAGAACTCGTCAAGATGTTCCAGCACGAGGCAGAATCACATGTGCAGGTTCGAAAGGATGCTTCAGACGCCAAGAAGTCAGTTGGTTCTACAGGCATAAGACCAGATGGAGACAAATATGTCGTCATTAGTTGATCAAAAAATAGAAATGCCAAGTCTTCTGATACTGCATCGTGATGAAAATCGGAAATTTTTTTTGCATCTCTTCACAACTGGTAGAAGGAAAAAGAAAAAGTAGCATAACTTCTAATAACTGCATGGATAGAATACTTCTGCTGCTTCATAAGTTGAATGTGCAGAGGCTCTTCTTTAGTTACTCTCTTTGTTCTGTTTATATGACAAAAAGCAAAAGTAGGCCTAATTTCAAATACAGTTGAGCATTTAGATTTGTATGTGCATTTCTCTGGATTCATTGACATGGTTACATATGTTCTTTGGTAGTCGAGGCAACGGGAGAAACATCACAGATAGTCACTTTTCAGCTCCTGTAATTGAAAAATAGCCATCGTCCGGGAGTTTGAAATTCTACTCGTGAAACTTCAAAACATCATTCGTGGAACTTGAAGCAATTGGGGCAGAAGAGTGGCCAGTGAGCACTGTTTTTACTCTTTAAGAAATTGCTTCAAACACGATTAATATCTTGGTGTTTCACATGTAGTATTTGAAACTCCAGGACAGTGGTTATTTTTCAAAGATTGGTCGAAAAGTGACCAATGAACGTTATTTCCGCTCAAGCCAATTGCTTGAAACAAGAACAAAAAATATTATGATAAGTAGAGTTTGCTTGGCTCTGTGAGTAACATCAGTTCCAACTTGCAACTAATGGAGATTATGCCTTTTCTATATTAAGGAAAGGTGTTTTGCAATAATTTGGCTGTCATATCTTTTTCTTTGATAACCTTGGAGCTTGTGGGCAAGTCGACTATTTCACCAGATACATGCTACAAAATTATAAAACAATTGCCTTTAAACCTTGGCCTCTCGCGATTCTTGTCCAGTTCATTGATTGTTAGGTCACACCCTTGAGTGCATAATTTGGCTATTACTAAGCATACTTGGATTTAAGGAAAACAGAAGAACAAAATTGCAAGGGTACAAAATCAGTACAAGATAAACAAAATTAAGAAAATGTCATGGAAAACTCTGCAGAATTTGAAATTATTACAAAACGTTCAGTGTCTTAAACAAATAAAAGAAACTTGGATAGGATCTTCAGCAACTGGAATTAAACATAGAGGCAGTTAATTTTACAAAGCCAACGGGATGAAACATTGTCGGTAAGGATTCATATGGCCGGCCTCAACTTGTTTGGGACGAAAACATAGTTGTTTTATATAGTGTTCTCAGAGCACAAAAATCGCGCTAAGTTATGTTCTGCAGTACATCATAAGTTTGCATAAGATTTGCATATTTGTTCCCCTCAATATATAATCACGATTAGATTGTCTGGACAACATAAGCACAACAACCAACAACAACGTCCCCAGTGTAATCCCACAAGTGTACAACATAACTAGCAGCAACCAATTGACATTATGCTTAAAACCAGAATAGGTGATAGACAAGATCTACGATGCCATAACTCGTCTTCATTATATGAAGAAGCATTCAAGGCCTGTGTGGAGGACATAAGACCTGTCAAATTTTCTTTGAATAATGATGTCGAAAAGGGAACTTTCTAAATTTTGAATGCATAATAGAGAGCCTTTAGCTTTAGGAGATCAATGCATTTTCTGATGCTCTTCAGTGTGGAGACAGAAAAGAAACACCACCAAAAGATTGAATTCAAGAATCAAAGATGTATATTGGAAACAGCCTATCTATCTCTACGAGGTAGAGGTTTGGTCTGCGTCCACTCTATCCTTCCAAGACCCCCATTTGTGGGATTACACTGGGTTGTTGTTGTTGTGAAGCCTAGTGGGCGTTGGTTATCAAATGAAAACTACGTAAGATTCCAGCTATAAAATTGAACCACGTCATAGAGCACTTAGTGATGCAGAAAGGATACTGGAGATATGATTGCTTCAATGTACAATTGAGAAAGGGAGATTTGACAGAGTTGGTAAGAGTGTAGATATATATTACAAAAGAACATAATGAATTTCATATCTACAAGTGAAAGAAAGCTGTGGTGTTCTCCTGTTCTTCACAAAGCATATATCGTATTATCTTACAGCAACTTTGTTCCCTAAGAGAGTGCTTACGATCTTTATAAAGTCCCACCACCAACAGCCACTGCAAGAATTGCATTTAGTGCAAAAAGCCTTCAATGTACACCGGTTTCTTTCTGCATTATGCTTTCAATTCTACAGAACAATTCAAATTTTGTGTCAGCAAGTTTCTATACAGCCCAAAAAGTGGGCAACGAGAAGTAAAAGCTCATTTGCTTATGGATTCAATCATACATACCTCCCTCTAAGCTGATGAACACCATCGAGAACGTCCAGTGCTTGCTGTACTTTTGAGTTTTCTAGTTTCTCTTTGCTTTCAAGTATTAAGGATGAAAATCTCAAAAAGGTGACAAGTTCTACTTCAATTTCTTTTAGTTGTTGGTCTATACGTTCCAAAAATTCCTCATATGAAGATACCCCCTTTAAACTATTGATACTGTCGGCTTCCTTGGAAATGTTTCCACTTGTTGATGCCTTGAGATTTTTCAATTGATTATCAATTTTAACGTCTGCATAACCATCATTCGGAGCTTGCAATTCTTGGCTATCATCTAATTTTATAGTTTCCTGGTCAAAGTCTTCATTTTCATCTGAATTGCCTGCATTATCATCCTTTGGAGATACTATTCGGATGGGACTTGGAGCATCATCTGTAGCAATCTCAAGGTCTAAAGCAACATTTCCAATCAACTGTTTCTCCCTCATAGATATCGCCTGAAAATAGAAGACTTCGTGAAAAGGAAGCAAAAATTATATATTTGAATAGCTTTTGACAAAAATGTTCTATGATTAGCGGGAGTAACTATTTCACCCGAACTTTTAAATTGACAACCTATTCATCTTGGATGGAAATGACACTTCGTTTATCTTCTGGAATAACATTCAACTTATGAAACATAGACTCACTGCATTTCACATAACTGTCTCAAGTAGTTGACCTTTCTCCACACAAGTGACTCTATTCAAGTTCAAGCAGGCCTAATCATTAATCTAGATTAACCTGGATGTTCTAGTTTTCCAAAGTTTAGGCTTCATCCACATTGCTAGAGAGAGAGAGAGAAAAGAGTAGGACTGAGTCAAGATAAACATTTTACAGATCCTGTTATGGTTCAAAATAAACACGGCATGGATCCTGTTTTAATCAGACATGGCAGAACAAACGAAAGATAGTAAAGCTATATGTATATGCACATGAACTCATGAAGACATAAAATGCCAATTTTTTTATAAGTTTTCCTTTTCCTTCTCCTCGGCAATTTTTGAGGAAAAAAAAAAAAGAGGAATGCAGTATTTTATTTTATTTTTTAAATAAAGAAAGGTAAGAGGAGGAATGCCTTAATTGAGAAAGTCTTACGGAATCCATAAGAACCATAAATAAAACACGTGAAATAATCTATGCGATGCAAAAGGATTACAAGTCAGACATTGTTAGGTATTTCTCCTTCGATTACTCAGTGGAGATGTCACAGGAGTTGAATTTGTGTCCTTGAAAAAAAAAAAAGAAGCAATGTCTGTAATCAATGATTGCATATCACCAGCAAAGAAACAAAGACATGGGGAATTAAGAGTTAAGACGTGCAACACCCTTAAAATCCAAGCTAAGATAAGAACCATGCTTCAAGTACTTGTGGGACCAAACTTCATGTTTAGGTAGTGTGAGAAGTGATTTAGACATGTATTAAGGCTACAAGTAACTCCTAGCTCATAGACAAGTTGAAACCTTCCTTACCGATTGAGTTCTCGTAAAGAATCTTTCTATAGTCAACTTCAAACGATCATAACTCGTAGCACATAAAGAGTTTTAGGGCTCAAGACCCACCAAATGAAAGGTCTTCGAGTCTTCTTTCCAACACCACCGACCGCTCGTTAATCCGTTACTGGAGTAAAAAGTTATGCTCAGTTTACCAGAGGGTGTCTGTCTGTCAGAGTGTGACGGCTCGGGTGACGAACCGTCAAACCTGTGACGACCCGTCAAGGCAAGCCGTCAGGCTTGACCAGTAAGACCAAAATTGGGTCATTTTGTGATGGTTCGAGTGACAGTCAGTCAAGGGTTTGAAGGTTCGTCACCCGAACCGTTAGACGGGACTGTTCTGCAATGTTAACACATTTTCTAAGGGGTTGCTTGGCCTTTTCCCACTCTTCCAACACCAAAACTACGTTGTTTAAGCTATCCTAAGGCTGATTATTAAGCCTAAATTAGCCCAAATCCCTCATTAACTCAAAAATAAAGCGACACTTGGAAGATTCAGAGCAAACATGCGATTTCTTTCTTCTCCAAGCAAGAACTAGGGTTCTTCAACTTCAGGATCCAAATTCAAAGGTTTCCTTTCACCCATTGAGTCCCAAAGTTAACCCAATTACTCAAGTTTAATTCATTCTCCAAGTTTAGGGTTTCCATGAAAAAGGATGAAATCCAATATCTTTCAATCCGTTGCTCTGAATAAACCATGAATAAATGTTTTCCCATAAATTTGAGCATCATTACATACTTATGACTATTAACTCTCATTACATTGATAAATTCCTAATTTTGTGTTTGAGTTATGAAATTTCCTATTACATTCAGGTTATAGTATTTCCACGATTAGTTGCATTCTTCAGAGATGGTGGGTTATGAACACCCGATGACTTAGGAATTCATGCATTGATAATTAAATATTCAGTCTTTAAGTTTCATATGTTTTAGGATGCTTTCAGATAAAGTGTCTCTCACTCAGTCTCAGACATTAGAATTAGTGAACTCCAATATTACCAGTTTTGTAGGCCCTCATAGTGATTTTCGATAAAGTATATTCTAAACATATTCTAAACAGTATTTTCACATAATATGTACTATTAAACTATTAGCATCTTCATGAGACAAGAATTAGGATTTAGGTCCAGCCTTCTAGAGTCATTCTAAAGCTTAGCCCTCATATGTTATCTTATGCATTTTACTCCAGCCATCTCAGGTCCCCCAAATACTTACAAGTCACAGTGTTCAGAAATACATGACGCATATATATATGCATATACGTTCTCATATCATGATCAGGAGCTTCGGCTCATAACAATAAGATACATGACATCCAGATATGCCATCAATGCACTTGAACACTCTTTTCCAAAAGTAACTTCCCGATTAGTATGGTATCCGAAATGCCATCAATGATCGTGGATCAGTTTTCTTATAAAAGCAAAGTTCACTAGTAGTATGACAGTTAGGTATGACAACCATGATTATGGACAGGTTGACGTCCTGTCAAAGTCTCATTTTTTTATGCCAACTCAATATCATAAGACCACTTTGATCGAAACAACTGTGTCAGTGTAATACTTTTTGGTATCTGATGTTTGAGCAACTCTAGAACAAAATCTTTAAATCCTTTCACATGTGGAAAGAAGCAAAACCACAAAAAAGAATGCTTCTGCAAGCAACCAGCTTTGAATTCTCCTTAAGGCACCGTGTCGAGTAGGGATTTGAATCTATGAAGTTTGGTGATGATATTAATTTAGTTTTGATAAGTTTCAATACGCTTTTAAATCTCGGATACCATAACAACTTCCTCAGCTGAAGGAAAGCAACCATCCAAAGGAGAAAACCAAAAGATAGCCAACCATACCTCATTGAGCTTGGCTGCAAGTTCATCAAGCAATTCAATGCGACTCTTTGACTTCTCCATGGCTTGCATAATCTTCTTCTTTTGAAAAAGTATCTCCCTGGCGTCATTCTCCTTTCCCATTCGAACATTAATGGCTGCTTGTCGCCGAAATTTCTCTGCTGCTTCAGACAACCGAAGTAGCCTTGATCTTGCATTATTTGCTGAATAGCCAGGATTCTGATCAGTAAGAACTCAAACTGTTCAATAAATCTTATGCTTCCATAGAATCATGAGTAAATAGCCAAGGAAACAGAAATAGAGACACAAAATATTGGATAAAAGTGATCCAAGACGAAATTGTTACTATAAAGCTTTCCAACTTTTTCATGTGCAATAATAAGAAACATAAAAATCTACAAGGAACAAAACCTGTAACATAGAGAAGAAACATGATAAAGAACAAACTTAACAGAAACTATAAGAGCCTACACGACCGGACATCTGCAATTTGTAAAGTCTTTAAGAAACTCATTAAAATCCGCAGAAGAACTGAGAAACTTGAACAAAATTTCACAAAATTTTAAAAATTGTTGATAACTTTTCTTACACAATTTGTGAAATTACATTATTTTGTATTATAGTTATAGAAGAACTTGAATCATTTCATAAATCCTTGATGAATTATAGAAATTCTTAAGCACTTTGACAAACACGTAAAACAAGCACCAGTTTTATCGCGTTTTCCTATAAATTGAGGATAGATCAACTGTGACTCTGTGACAGATTAAAAGTCAGTTCAATTGTTACGAAGAAGAGTGGAGACAGTAGAGTTCAATAAATGTGTCATAGAAGAGCAGACAACTCTGTTTACAGCAAGGTTGGAATCATTTATGGAACAATTTTAAGCAGAAGATTGTCTCAAACTTATATGTCCTTTAAGATAGTCAAGGTCAGAAATCCAATTTTCAGAATTCTACTTTTATTAGTGAATTGAAGGATGATTATGAAGTGGAATAAGCAAGCTAAGCACCCAACCAAGTGAATTGGATCTCCCCGACACAAGCATAGCTACCTTTCGCAGCTACTATCTGCATGTCAAACTTCAGGGCTGATCCTGAGGGAGCACTCTGAAAGAGTTGGTCCAGTGAACCTTAGAGTCAATTGACATAATTAAAAAAAAATAAAAATCAAGAGTGTGGCCTAGTGGTCAATGAAGTGGGTTGAGAACCCTGAAGTCTCAGGTTCAAACCTAGCAGAGACAAAAAACACTAGGTTTTTTCTTCTCAAATGTCCTAGCCTTGGTGGACAGAGTGACCCGGTACTACTTGTTGGTGAGAGGTGACATGTATCTCGGAATTAGTCGAGATGCGTACAAGCAGTGCGGGACACCACGGTTATTAAAAAAACAAAAAACTTAAAGAGTTAGTTGAAGAAAGCTCACTTCACTGGGAACAACGATCACTATTTTATGGTAATGTTCTCTTGAAGGTGAAGGGGAACCTTCGAACAACGAAAAAATTGTCTCCATGTGACCTACAGGTCATGGGTTCGAGCCATGGAAGCAACCACTAATTCTTGTATTAGGTTAGGTTGTCTATGTCACACCTTTTGTGGTGCGACCCTTCCCCGGACCCACGCTACCCTTTTGTTTTGTTCTCTTGAAGGTGTTAATCATCATATTCAATCCTCCTCTAGTATCAAGTCAAACCTCATGGTTTCTCTTGGAGTCATTAATGTGAGAATAGAAACTACGGATCAACCAATGTAAGTGCGAAATAACGTAAGCCAACATTCACAGTGTGAGCCGTTTAGATGGTGGAGGTGTAAAATGCAAATCAGAAGTACGTAAGTGAATCCTATTTTACTTTTCAAGTTATTATAACACTAATAACAGTATAGATAAGTAAGAAACTGTTCCTATTATACAAAATTATGCATAATTTAAATCACTCAAAATAATACAAGCACTTTGAAAGAAAAGTGGTATAATCTTGATGAGTAGTAAGAAATTTTATGTGATAATAAAGAACCACTAAGTTAGTGGATTGGTTTCATAGGATTACAGAAAGTAAGCAGGTCTATGAAATGTTGATTTCTCAAATAGAATTCATCAAATATGCAGTATACAATATAGAGATCTTTCATCTTTGTCAAAAAGGCTACCAGGGAAAAGCTTCAACATAGCTTCTTCACTACTGTATTTCCTTTCATACTTGATTTGATATGTTTTACTTAGCGGAGGGTCTATTGGAAAAAAGCCTCTCTACCTTCACTAAGTAGGAGTAAAGCTGCACCACCCTCCCCAGAACCCTTGTGTGATTACACTGGGTATGTTGTTGTGGATTTGGACTTCTTTGTTTTCAAAAAGTTTACTATTTCTTTCCTTCCAAAAGTACCCAACGGATGCAGGGAATGAACTAAATATAGCTCTGATATGTTTCTTCACTTTCTTTCCCATCCAGCTTATAACTGCTTCTTTTAGAGTAGCAGGCATCACCCACTCAAATCCCAATACACCAAAAAACATGCACCATAGTTTTGAAGCAATAAAGTGGAGGAAAGTGCAGTTGATTTCTTCAGCTTTCTTTGAGCACATGTAGCATTTTAGAATTTTATTTCTCTCGTTTGGAGATTTTTCAAAGCGAGGCACCCATTATACAACACAGTCGATTTCAGGTAGATTACTTTTAAGGGTGAATTTTCTCTTCTAGATTTGCTTCCAATTCCAAGTGTCAATGTGTTAGCAGTTTTTGTTAGTCATTGATAAAAAGACTACACTGTAAGCATTGCTACTTGCATTCTATTTAAGAGAATCAGGTTTATTGAAAAATATGATGGCTCCAGCAAAAAAATTTAGAAGAGATATATAGCTCTTTCTGTTTTACAATAGTTGTGGTTTCTCCCGAGGAATTCAAGGAAGTCCATTGCTAAGAGAAGTGGTGATTGGGACTTGTTTACTGGAAGAGAGGATGCTCCTGGACCATTTTGTGTTTACTCCTATCCCTGAATAGATGTGGCATTACACCGGAGGACAAGAAAACTGATGGTGCCCAGAGATGCAACTATATGGTCCTCTAGTTCGTTCAGTCCTTTGATCTTGTTATGTTTGTGCCCCTTTTGAACTGCTCCCGTCCTAACTTTCTACTTAGCCGTGGAAATGACACAGGAGTAAGATTAACAGATTGATGTCAAGTTACTACAGTGCCTAAACTAAAATATTGAAGTCAGTCAGTCTTTTCAATTATCGGAAACAGCCTTCTCTATCCTGGGGGTAAGGTCTGTGTACTCCAGAGACCCACTTGTGGGACTATATTAGGTATGTTGTTGTAGACAGTCCTTTCAATTTTTTTTAAAAAGTTGCCAAAATTGCAAGCATAGAATCAGGAACCCTACAGGTCGGTTCGACTTTCTGATGTCCAACTTCATGATAAACCACCACTAAATTTTGACACCCGAAAAGGAGAAATCAATGGAAGTTATAAACCACCGCAATATCTTACGCACCATGTTTCTACAATGTCACATGTAAATCCTCATATAAGTAATTTGCAACACATAAAGCCAAATTCAAACAGAACCTACCACTAAATTTGACAGCCAATACAGGAGAAATCAATCAAAGATACGAACTTCACAACAACTTATACACCAAGTTCGCGAAATTTCACATATTAATCCTCAGATAAGTAATCTGCAAAACCTTAAAGACGAACTCAAACAGAACCCACCACTAAATTTGACACCCAATAAAGGAGAAATCAACCAATGATACAAGCTTTGCAAGATCTTAAACACCAAGTTCGTGAAATCTCACCTAAAAATCCTCAAATAAGTAAAAAAAAATCTGATAGAGCCACTGAATTTGACACCCAGTAAAGGAGAACTCAATCAAAGGTAAATAATTTGCAACATCTATATACATCAAGTTCTTGAAATATCATTATAAATCCTCAAATAACTAATTTTTTCACATAAACCCAAATTCAAACACAACCCACCACTAAACTTGACACCCAATAAAGGAGAAATCAATCAAAGGTACAAACTTTGAAGCATCTATATACACCAAGTTCACAAAATCTCACTATATAAATCCTCAAATAACTAATTTTTGCATATAATGCAAAATTCAAACAGAACCTACCACTAAATTTGACACCCAATAAAGGACTAATCAATCAAAGATACAAACTTTGCAACATCTGTACACACCAATTCTTGAAATCTCACATAAAACTCCTCAAACAAGTAATTTTTGCACACAGAGCCGAGCCACTAAATTTGACACCCAATAAAGGAGAAATCAATCGAAGATACAAACTTTGCAACATCTGTAAACACCAAGTTCTTGAAATCTCACATAAAACTCCTCAAACAAGTAATTTTTGCACACAAAGCCACTAAATTTCACACCCAATAAAGGAGAAATCAATCAAAGGTACAAACTTTGCAACATTTTAAACACCAAGTTCACAAAATCTCACTATATAAATCCCCAAATAAGTAATTTGCAAACATAAAGCAAATCCAAACAGGCAAACACAACCCACCACTAAATTTGACACCCAATAAAGGAGAAATCAACCAAAGATACATCCTAATGAACTTAACATAAAAAAGATAAAAATCAAGAAAACCATTTATGACATGAAAAAATTAGGTGAAGGGGTCCTAATGAACTTATCATAAAAATCAAGAAAACCAATTTATGATATGAAAAAATTAGGTGAAGGGAAAGCAATATAATAATAATAACAATATTACCTTTGTTTCTTGTGTTTTGTGCTTCTTTGTGAAGATGGTCAAGTTGTTCTCTAAGCTTCTCCATGTTTAAATTATTATTAGTAGTGAAATGTACCATTTTCTTTGGATTTCTCCATTGAACAAATGCAGAAGAATAAGCTGAATTCAGTATCATTTTTCTTCTCTACTATGTATGAATGAGTTGTTGGAATATACACACAATTCTCTTGTAATAAAATTAAGGGAATAGGATAAAAATACCCTCAATTATGGAAAATATACAACTTTTATTCATCAATTTTTTTTTTCCCAAATGGTATTCGGTATCAATATTGGAGTTCAATTAAATTTGAATGATGTCGTGAAGTCTCATATTGGAAGCAAAGTGCATCCTAACAAAGATGACTCTATATTTAGTTGGGCTCAAATTCGTGAACTCTGATTAAAGATAAAATGGTACTTATACAGGTATTAAATCATGAAATTACAATAACACGTTTGGTAGCTAATTAAGAGGAAAGTTATTCATGTGTAAATTAATATGATGTTTGATTTGCTATTTAGAATCTCTTATAACTAATATATGTAAGTTATGAGTATGTGTTAGTTTATGCAAGGTATAAGGCGAAATAATTAATACCAATATAAAATGGGAAAATAGTCCGAACTATACCCAAACTTTGGGAAAATTTGCTGTTATACGCCCAAACTTTGCGGGGGTCCTATGACCCCCCTGTACTATTTATTAGTGTATTTTTGTGACGTTTATTTGCTTAGCTGGACCACTTTTTTAGTCACGCGCTCAGTGCTTGTGTATTCAAATTTGGGACCAGCTGTGCAAATAAACGTCACAAAAATACACTAATAAATAGTACAGGGGGGTCATAGGACCCCCGCAAAGTTTGGGCGTGTAACAGCAAATTTCCCCAAAGTTTGGGTATATTTCAAACTCTTTACCCATATAAAATAATATATAAATTTTCTCATAACTAATCTTTACAGTACTAATGCTTGCGTAACTCTAACTAGGTACTAAACGATCCCTTAAAAAGTTAATGAAGTGGGGTTGAGTACCATGAGGTCTCAGGTTCAATTCCCAACAGAGACAAACACTAGGTGATTTCTTCCCATCTGTTCTAGCCTTGGTAGACAGAGTTATCTGATATCTGTTGCTGGTGGGAGGTGGTGGACGATATTCCATAGAATTAGTCGAGGTGCATGCAAGCTGGTCCGGACACCACAGTTATCCTTTAAAAAAAAAAAAAAAAAAAAAGTTAAGAGGGTAAAGTGGAACTTGCTCCAAAGCTATGTGCAAGATTTGGTTGTAGAATGCAACGTTGTTGATGAATTAATGTTATTGAAAAAGAAATTGGAAGAAAACAGATATAAACTTGTTTGGAAGATGGAAGTTGAGTTTATTGAGTTACTACTGGTTTAATTTTGATGTTAAATTAGATTATTAATCATTTATAATTTTTGTTCAATGAATCGAGGAAGTATCGGAAAAAACCTCTCTATGATTATATTTGTCGTTATTGTATGATTTTTGTTCAAAGGTTAGAGATGTAATTATAGTAGAAAATTTTGTTAGGTTGTTGTAAAGTGAAACTTTTTAAATTGGGATTTATTTTATGTATAAATTCGAATACTTTGAGATTTAAAATTTATAAGTTCTGGCGAATAGTGGTGTTACGATCCTTTATAGTCTTATAAGTAGAATTTGAAAAAAATAAAGCGTATGCAAATTTTATCTATTTTGGGAGGTAGAAAAACTATTTTTGTTGTTTTCCTTCAAAATTTCTAGAAAAGCATTAGGAATTTTCAAATTGTTTTTGTTCATTTGCTGGTTTATGAAAAAAGTCTTGTTATAACAAATAAAAATAAAAATAAAAACATTGAAACAAGCCAAAAAACTTCCAAAAATTTGCTTTCACCAAACCACCCAACATAAGACAATAACATACCTAGTAAATCTAATAAGTGGGATCTAAAAGAGTATATATGATTGTTTCGTTAGATTGAGACTCAAAGAAATATATCCAATGCAAGGTTGTAAAAATTAAGACAGTAAAGTAGCAAGATACAAAACAAATAAGCAACAAATAATTATAGAAAGTGTGACTATACTCAACTACCTGTTGGCTTCGACCACAATCCTCAACTTCTATACCTCGTGTCTAAAGTCATCTCCTTAATCAGCTCAAATTGTGTCATGTCCTATCTAATCATCTCCCCAGTTTTTCTTCGGCCTACCTCTATCCTTCTACAATCAACTGCTCACACCTTGCATGTCATCGTATCTCCTCTTCACATGCCTAAACTATCTCAGTTTCACTTTTCTCTTCTTATTTATTACGAAGACCACTTCCATCTACCCCGTATAACTTCTTTCCTAATTAAATCTCTCCTAATGTGTCCATACATCTATCGGTGTATTCTCATAAATGATACATTCATACCAAACAATAACAACATATCCAGTATATTTTCACACTGTGGGGTCTGGGAAGGGTAGAGCGCATGCAGTCTGTACCACTACCTCAGAGGTGAGGTAGAGAGACTGTTTCTCATAGACCCTCGACTCAAGACAAAATATAGTTTTAAAAAAAATGTAAAAAGGGTACAAAAGATAGTAAGGAGTAACACAATAACATGTAGTAACAGAACAATACTACCTCAAAATAATACTGCGAGCGATCTACCTGAAACAACATTACATCAGTAAGAATCCAAGAACAAAAAACTACAAGAGCAGCACTACGACTACTAATAAGGACACACTCCTGCCTACTAGCATGAGTGCACTCCGACCTCATAATCTTCTACCCTAATTCACGTTTGCCATACCTTCCTATCTAAGGTCATGTCATCGATAAGTTGCAACTGCGTCATATCCTGTCTAATCACCTCTCCCCAATATTTTTTCGGTCTATCTCTACCTCTCCTGAATCCATCCATACCTAACTTCTCACACCTCCGCACTAGGGCATCTGTGCATCTCCACATCACATGCCCAAACCATCTCAACCTCGCTTCCTGCATCTTGTCTTCTACCGTAGTCACTCCCACCTTATCTCGGATAGTCCCATTTTTAATCCTATCTCTTCTAGTCAACCCATATATTTGTTATAGCATCCTCATCTCCGTCACTTTCATCTTCTAGATGTGAGCTTTCTTGACTGGCCAGCACTCCACTCCATACAACATAACTGGTCTAACCACCACTATATAGTACTTGCCCTTAAATTTAGGTGGTACCTTCTTATCATACAAGATTCTAGAAGCAAGTCTCCATTTTATCCACCCTACACTAATATAATGAGTAACATCCTCATCAATATCTCCATTTACCTGGATAATGTTGGGTTCGAAATCGAGAGGGCGTCATGCGGAAGCTTATAGTTGCAAACTATATATGCGATAAATCAGATGACAAAGAAAATTAGACTAAAATATATCATTGAATATGGTTTGGCCAATTGACCTACATATGAAAACCTAATATTGAAAAAACATAAAAATCTATTGGGAGAAAATCTTCCCCTAAACAAGACTCTTTTAACGACTACATTGTGGATGCTATTGTGTTGTAAAATGAGAAAGGGGGGCTTCTAGTTATAGAGGTACAAAACTTTTCCTCAAAGTAAGAATAAATCAAATATGGTAAGTTTTATATTTTCCTTTTAGGAAAAGTAAAAGTAATTATGGTATTACTTTTATTTTCTTTTCAAGAAAAATAAAACTTAAATTTGGTAAGAAAATCAGGCAAAAACCCTAACAAATCTCTCCTTTTTGACTGGATTTTCTTGACAAAACTCGATCCGCCTTCTTCACATGCATGATCTTCATTCTTCACATAATCGTCATATTTGTTGTTTGGCATGCTTAAAAATGGAGCCCTTTTGGGTTAAAAAATATATGAGCCCTTTCGGGTTAAAAATATTGGAGCCCTTTGCAGGGTTAAAAGTGAGCTTTATTTTCAAATATGTAACAGCAGGATTGTTGAAAATATGATTTACAATTGTCTCCACATGTAGTATTTTGGACTTTTGACAAAAATCTTCATTATCATCGAATTGATTGCATTTTTGAACATGTCTTTCAACCTCGTTCAACCATAGGATTATTGAACCATTGGACTCATAGAATCGTTAGCTCTGATACCACATGTTGGGTTCGAAATCGAGAGGGCGTCATGCGGAAGCTTATAGTTGCAAATTATATATGCGATAAATCAGATGACAAAGAAAATTAGACTAAAATATATTATTGAATATGGTTTGGCCAATTGGCCTACATATGAAAACCTAATATTGAAAAAACATAAAAATCTATTGGGAGAAAATCTCCCCCTAAACAAGACTCTTTTAACGACTATATTGTGGATGCTATTGTGTTGTAAAATGAGAAGGGGGTCTTCTATTTATAGAGGTACAAAATTTTTCCTCAAAGTAAGAATAAATCAAATATGGTAAAGTTTTATATTTTCCTTTTAGGAAAAATAAAAGTAATTATGGTATTACTTTTATTTTCAAGAAAAATAAAACTTAAATTTGGTAAGAAAATCAGGGCAAAAACCCTAACAGATAATAGATTCAAGGTATTTGGAACTACCTCTCTTTTGAATGGCATGAGTATCAAGCCTCACCTCCACGTCAGCCTCCTACATCACCTCAATGAACTTCCTCCACGTCAGCCTCCTATATTACCTCACTGAACTTACACTCCAAATAATTTATTAGTACTGGGTAGCTTTGGACTAGTCTTGCGTTCTCTTTGAATTCTTTACACAGATTTATGATAAAAAAAAGAATCTAAATGAATAATCGATATTTTCGAAAAATTAATACTCCCTCCGTCTCATTTATGTTGCACACTTTTCTTTTTGATGCATTCCAAAAAGAATGTCACATTTTCTTATTTGGTAACTATTTAAAGGCACAATTCTTTTTTTTACTCTTATTGGTCCACCTAATTTTAAAGATAATACTTTATTTTTACTTTTTTAAAAAGGACAATTTGGTAAACTTCACAAAATATTTATTTATTTCTTAAATTTCGTGCTCGATCAGAATGTGACACATAAAATGAGACGGGAGAGAGTATAAAAAATGGCATAACTGACAAACAAATACTTATATTAAAACATTACTCCCTCCATTCCAAAATAAATGAATTGTTGAGGTAATGCACACCTATTAAGAAAAATAGGTAAGGACATAAATTTAAGATTACTTTCCACAATTACCCTTTTGATTATTTAACCTATTCTCTTAGAAAAATATAAAGTAGTTAAGAACATCATTAAAACAAAGGATAAATAAGAAAAAAGATCCAAACAATTCTCTTGAACTTTGAACAATTCAATTATTTTGAACTATAAAAAAAAATCTCAATAATTCATTTATTTTGAAATGAAGGGAGTATTAAATAAGTAATTAAACTCTTCGATTTTGAGAATGCATTTAGATATTTTATCGATAAAATAACGTGCTTTTAAGCATTTTTATCTTTTGTCAAACCTCTCCAAAAATTTAAAAGTGCTTAAAAGTTAAAAACACATAAAATAAGCCCATTCAAATATCAAGATAGGATAAAAGATTGCACCACAAATATCTATTATACGCAAACTTAACTTACTGAAAGTGACTATTTTCACTGCTTAAACCCATAACTAATTACGTGCCAATAACTTTACTAGTTACCTCATTTTATATTCATTGTAAAAACGGAAAAGGGTCAGAAATACCCCTTAAGTATTGAAATTGGTTCAAAAATACCCTCCGTTAACCTATTGGGCCAAAAATACCCTTCTACCCACCTTTATGGCTCAAAAATACCCTTCCATCCACCTTTATGGCTCAAATATACCCTTATAACTAACGGTCCTTTTTTAAACCATAATTAAAAAAATTATTTATTACGTGTCAGTTTTCTATTGGTTGCAAATTAAATTAATTAAAATGTTATTATTTTATAATCAAACCCAGACCCAACTAAAACTACCCGACCCAAACCAGACAAAACCGCCCCCAACCAATTAAATAAAGAGGCAAATCCATTTCTTCTAAACCTAATTTCATTCATATTTTACGTCTGTTGAAAGTTGGGTCTTCTTCTTCTTCAATTTTTAGGGTTCTTGAAAACTATTTCGTGTTCTAAACTCATTTTTCTTCTAACTGCGAATGACACTTGCAAGTAAGTAGGTTATTGCCAATGAGACATAGTTTTACCTCCCTAACTAGGGGTGGGCATTCGGTTCTTCGATTTGATTTTATCAAATTTCGGTTCGGTTCGATTCTTCGGTTTTCGATTTTGTAAAAGTGTGCACCGAAGAACCGTTACCCCTAAACCAAACTCCGAACCGAAGCACCGAACTACCGAAATAAAAACGGAAACCGAACCGAAGAACCTAAACCGAAGAACCGAACTAATTCAGTTCGGTACGGTTTTTTGGTTCTCCAATTTTTATGCCCACCCCTATCTCTAACGTATTTGCAGGCAGACACAGAAAGTAGAAAATTATTCACCTTTGAGGTATGGTGTAACTGATATAAACCAAAAAACTATGGGTCACCGTTATTTAATTGGTTGGGACGGGTTTTGTCGGGTAGTTTTAGTTGGGTCCAGATTTGGTTATAAGATAATAACATTTTAATTAATTTAATTTGCAACCAATAAAAAGCTGACACGTAATAAATATTTTTTTTAATTATGGTTTAAAAAAGGGTTGTTAGTTGTAAAGGTATATTTGAGCCATAAGGTGGATGGAGGGATATTTTTGGCCCAATAGTTAAACGAGGGGTATTTTTGAACCAATTTCAATACTTGAAGGGTATTTTTGGCCCTTTTCCGTTTTTTTAATTATGGTTTAAAAAAGGACCGTTAGTTATAAGGGTATATTTGAGCCATAAAGGTGGATGGAAGGGTATTTTTGAGCCATAAAGGTGGGTAGAAGGGTATTTTTGGCCTAATAGATTAACGGAGGGTATTTTTGAATCAATTTTAATACTTAAGGGTATTTCTGACCCTTTTCCCTTGTAAAAAAATAAAAATAAACAGAAGATGTGGCAAACAAAGGCAAATTCTCACTCAGTCCAGAAATACCGGAAAAAGTACAGTAAAAGATCCACCACTTTGTTCCGTCGCCGGTGATCGGTCGCCGGAATCCATGGCGTCTCCGGCAATTCACCGTCTCTCAACTTTCAAAGACCGATCTACCCCTACCCCTACCCCCCTCACTCCCACCCCCACCACCACCACCACCACTCCCCTCGATTCCTTCACTTCCGATCCCATTTTCTCCTCCTTCCTCTCCTCCGATTTCGACTCCACCCGGTTCTCCTCCGCCGCTCTTTCCTCTGGCTCGACTGCTTCACGTATCGAGAAGCTTCAAGAAGGGCTTCGTGCACTCGATAATCAGCTTCGTAACGAAGTTCTTAATCGTCATGAAGATTTGCTATCTCAGCTCACTTCTTTACGCGTTGTTGAATCAGCGCTTTCCTCTCTCCGGTCCTCAGTTTCTTCTCTCCAGTCGTCGGTTCGGAGAGTCCGTTCGGAGTTATCCGATCCTCATCAGGAAATTGCGTTGAAGACTCTTCAGGTTGGGAATTTGAATAAAGCGATTGAGCTACTTCAGAGTACAATTAGGGTTATTAGGTTGTGTAAGAAATTGAGAGATGTTATGGATTCGGATTCGGGTTCGGGTTTTGATCTTTCGAAAGGTGCTCAGTTGCATTTTGAGGTGCTTTCGGTTTATAATGAGTATCATTTAGCTGGGATTGATGTGGTTGATTTGGAGGTGAAATGGGTGATTGAAATCGGGCAGAAGTTACGCGGTGAAGTGATGAGAGTGTTGGAAAAGGGGCTTGAAGGGTTGAATCAGGCGGAGGTTGGGGCGGGGTTACAGGTGTTTTATAATATGGGGGAGTTGAGGGGGACAGTGGATGGGTTGGTGAGTAAGTATAAGGGAATGGGAGTGAAGAGTATAACGACTGCGTTGGATATGAAAGCGGTTTCTGTTGGTGGTGGATTTGGTCCCGGAGGGGTGCAGAGAAGTGGGACACCGCAGTTTGGTGGAAGTGGAAAGGCGAAGGAGGCGTTGTGGCAAAGGATGAGTGGTTGTATGGATCAGTTGCATTCTATTGTGGTTGCTGTTTGGCATTTGCAGAGGGTTTTGTCGAAGAAAAGAGATCCCTTTACGCATGTGTTGCTGCTTGACGAGGTCATGCAGGTGTGTGAATTGTATTTCTAAGTTGATATGAATTGTTTTGAAGAAGTTATATTTTATGATGCCTTTGCAAACTGTGAGTTATTTGTTGTCTACAATGTCGTGATCACATTGCCCTGTGTTGGAAATTTAGAATAGGTAAAACTGCATAATAATTTGTTGAAGAAAAGAGACCCTTTTATGCATGTTTTGCTGCTTGACGAGGTCATGCAGGTGTGTGAATTGTATTTCTAAGTTGATATGAATTGGTTTGAAGAAGTTATATTATATGATGCCTTTTTTATTGTGATTTGTTTGTAGTCTAGAATGTCGTGATCACATTGAGCTTTTGAATCTGTTGCCCTGTCATGGAAATTTAGAATTGGTAAAACTGCATTATAATTTGTCAAAGAAATGAGACCCCTTTATGCATTTTTTGCTGCTTGACGAGGTCATGCAGGTGTGTGAATGTGTTTGTAGTCGATATGAATTGTTTTGAAGAAGTTATATTAGATGATGCCTCTGTTATTGTGAGTTGTTTGTAGTCTAGAATGTCGTGATCACATTGAGCTTTTGAATCTGTTGCCCTGTCATGGAAATTTAGAATTGGTAAAACTGCATTATAATTTGTCGAAGAAATGAGACCCCTTTATGCATTTTTTGCTGCTTGACGAGGTCATGCAGGTGTGTGAATGTGTTTGTAGTCGATATGAATTGTTTTGAAGAAGTTATATTAGATGATGCCTCTGTTATTGTGAGTTGTTTGTAGTCTAGAATGTCGTGATCACATTGAGCTTTTGAATCTGTTGCCCTGTCATGGAAATTTAGAATTGGTAAAACTGCATAATAATTTGTCGATGAAATGAGACCCCTTTATGCATGACATGCTGCTTGACGAGGTCCGTCCTGCAGGTGTGTGAATGTGTTTGTAGTTGATAGGAATTGTTTTGAAGAAGTTATATTGGATGCCTTTCTTATTGTG
The DNA here is from genome assembly GCA_031232105.1 of Capsicum rhomboideum. Taxonomy (NCBI): domain Eukaryota; kingdom Viridiplantae; phylum Streptophyta; class Magnoliopsida; order Solanales; family Solanaceae; genus Capsicum; species Capsicum rhomboideum. The sequence continues at coordinate 3,393,219 of CP124710.1, read as the reverse complement.
AGTTATTCGTAGTCTAAAATGTCTCACATTGAGCTCGAATCTGTTGGCCTGTGTTGGAAACTTAGAATTGGTAAAACTGCATATAATAACTTTATAGCTAGATAGAAGCAATGGAACGCCAGGTTTGAGCCAAGCTTAAGTGAGTTATCAGGACCTTTGCTAGAAAAGTTGGTTCCAAGTGTTTGACTCAACAGGCTCCTCTGCACTCGACCTGCTTCTATTTGTAGCTTCCTTGTAACTCCCCTTTTTCCTTTTCCCCTTTCCAAGTTATAGATTGATGACATGAAGATAAGCAGGTTTTTTTTTTTTTTTTTTAATCTTTGGCTGCTTACATTACTACGTATTTTTCAGGAAGGTGAGCCGATATTGACTGATCGTGTTTGGGAGGCACTGGTTAAATCTTTTGCTAACCAAATGAAGTCCACTTTCAGCACATCAAGCTTTGTTAAGGAGATATTCACTCTTGGGTATCCAAAACTCTTCTCTATGTTAGAAAACCTGCTTGAAAGAATTTCACGTGATACAGATGTCAAAGGAGTGCCACCAGCTCTCAGTTCAGAAGCAAAGGACCAAATGCTATCTTCCATTGAGATATTCCAGACTGCTTTCCTAACCCTCTGTCTGAGTCGTCTTTCAGAACTTGTTAATACTGTATTTCCAGTGTCCAGTCGTGGAAGTGTTCCCTCAAAAGAACACATCGCAAGGATTATATCACGAATTCAAGAAGAAATAGAAGCCGTCCAGATGGATGCTCGGTTAACTCTTCTTGTCTTGCGTGAGATCAACAAAGTTCTGCTTCTGCTTTCAGAAAGAACAGAATACCAGGTACTTTTTTCACATTTGTATGACAGAAAGTTCTTTGAAGAAAACACTGTGTATAACTTTATGAAGCAAAATTGTATATCATGAGCTCACTGCCTATCTTCATTATTTGTGTGATATCTGCAGTTTGGGTATGTTGAACATTTGAAGCAGCCGTTTTACACTTGAAAATACAATTCCTTTGTTTGTTGAGTGGAAGTGAGGGAGAGTTGCCAGTTCGGATATGAAGATTGTAGAGATAGGTCTGCATTTCCCGAAATTTAGAATCAAGTTCATTCATACATCAACTAGAAAGTGCTGCAATCAGGGGAAAGGAGCATGGGCTAATTTTAGGCCTAGGGTGGGAGTTCCGCTAATTTAGCATGTCTATTTATATAGTAAGACCAGTAAATTAGCCAAGCTGAACAAAAATTATCTAGAGTTTGCCACATGTTAAAAAAATAGAAAAAAAGATAAAGTATGCATTGATGCAAGTTCCTACGAAGTACTGCAGATCGTTTTCCACGAACCTCAAATGGAAGAATCTTTTTCTTTTTGATCAAGAAACAAAGAATTTTATCAATATGATCCATCCAGAGTCAGGTTGACTTCCACAAAAACTTTAAGATCCAACAGAGTCAAAAATATGAATTACATCATGTACATCACAGCAACTGCTCCAAAAAAACATTTTCATTAAACATCTGTCTTTATGGAAGGAATGACAGATAAAACTCCCTCAAAGCATCTAAGGTTCCATTCCCTCCATAATATCCAAAAATACCGCTTGGTATAGATTGCCATATTCTTCTTCTTGATTTCTGCACTTTCTGTCGACACCAGCTGATAAAGACATCCTTCAAGCTGTGTGGCATTAGTCATTACCCACTGCAAAACAAAAAGAGTCAGGAACCTGTTCCAGACTTCTCTAGCAACTTGACCGTGTAGGAACAGGTGTTTGGGTTCCGCCATGGCTGACCTGCATTAAAAAGTAAAAACACCTACTGCAAAGCTTGAACCCTCTTGTCTAAGGCAAGTGTCATCATCAATATCCATCTAAAGAAAGCCAATTTATTAGGAATCTTAGATCTCCATTTCAATTCCATGGTCTTCTTTCTATCATATTACCAGTTCTCACCAATGCGTCATATCCTGTTTTGTCTTTGAACACTTCTCTGCCGTCATTTACCCCTCTTATTTTGTCATCTCTTCGAGAAATGATAGTAGCTTGTTGGTTAATAAAAAAAAACTTGTTCCGGCTTGTTCATTAGGGCCATTGGAGAGTCCAGCTCCCAGTCTTCACAATTACTCCTAAGTTGTATGTCCCAACAGTTTTTACATCTAGGTGCTGCAATGGTGGCATCTCGTCTGGCAAATTCCTCTATAAGGGTATTATTACCAGTCCTCCAAGGTCTTGCTACATTCTGATTTTTACAACATTCCCCATCTCAAGCCTTATATGCTTGCTGAATATTCCCCATGGTTAGCATATATGTTTCCACGGCCCTACTTCGTGTTGGAATGAAGATACCTTAGTGCTCCACTGAGTCAGTGTTTCATGCTTGGCATTTATAACCTTCCTCCAGAAAGCCTCATATTCACCATTGTATCTCCGAAGCATTCTTAGTAAGCTTTGGTTGTGCATCTGCAGATTTCTCACCCCCATTCCCCCGAGACTTATTGTTGGATGAATTATCACGATCATTAGATGGAATTTGTGATGGTCACGGTCGAGAAGTCTCTCCTTATCTTGTCAACCTGCTTTACTACCTTGCTAGGAATAAGAAAAAAAGGACATGAAATGAGTTCTCGAACAGTGCAGCACACATTTTATCATTGTTAGTCTGCCTCCAATCGAGAGGAATAGCTTCTTCCAAGTAGCCAACCTCCTCTCAAACCTTTCTACACCCCCTTGCCAAACATTGTTGCTTTATATTTCTACAACCTCAAATAGAAGAATCTTGATTGATTTGTTCTATCCTGCCAAAGTTTTCATGAACTAACTTGAAAAATTAGATACTTATCAAAACAACAAAAAGAAATGAAGTTTATTCAAGGACCTACTATAGCGCTACCCCAATTTGAATTATTCCAGAGTAACCATTTTTTGATTTGATCACTGTCCCCTCGACTTAAATTGGATGATATTACAATTCAAATTGAAATGGAAAATAATTATTTATACTTTGCAGACAATTAGTTCCAGTGTGAAGAGGAAAACTAATTTTGCATAGTGTTGTTCTTGAAAGGTATCAGGAAAGTTGAGCAGAAGAAACTGATTGCTAAGCAATGCAATCACACCTACCAAACGGGAAAGGGAAAAAACAAAATGCAAAAGCTTGAGATTTGAAATGCAAACACTGACCAAGAAACTTTTACTTTTGTTTCGTTGATGTTTCTTCTTTCCATCTTGTTCTTGGCTTCTTGCTCTTTGTTGTTCTGTTCTTCATTTTAATAGAACTTTGTTTTCTGAGATCCTACATCGTTTGTTTAGTCTTTTGACCCAACTACAGCTCACCTAAAAAGAAAGTAATGTAAGATTAATAGAGGAAACAGCTAGCAACTGCGAGTAAGTTAATCTTTGTAGGCTATTGATACTCTAAGCTTGATGTCTGGAATGAGTAGAATTCTTTTTGATTTCGGGGAAAGGTGGAAGTTTGTTCGGAGATTGATGGGTGCAGTTCAGCCTCTCTGTGTGTTCTTTGGCAATATTAGCAAATGATTTCCCTGGATTGTTTCTGTGTTATCCCAGCCCCTCCTCTTAGGTGGGATACGAGGTGGATGGTTCAGGAGGAGGGTCTGGTGAGAATTCCTTTACGTCATCGTCAGAGTAATTGGGTTAATTAATCAACTTAGATAAATGAATTTAGGATCTAGATGCACTTTTACTCAAATTTTATAGATTTACTTTGTGCACAGATATCTACAGGGCCTGAAGCAAGGCAAATAACAGGACCTGCAACTTCAGCCCAGGTGAAGAACTTTGCGTTATGCCAGCATCTGCAAGAAATTCATACCCGCATATCATCTATGGTGGCGGGATTACCAGCTATTGCAACCGATATTCTGTCTCCTTCACTGGGATCTATCTATGGGGTTGCTGGTGATTCAGTGACACCACTATTCCAATCAATGCTTGATCGACTGGAATCCTGCATCTTGCAAATTCATGATCAAAATTTTGGTAGTCTCGGCATGGATGCTTCTATGGACAATAATGCATCACCATATATGGAAGAATTGCAGAAGAGTATTCTCCATTTCCGTAGTGAATTCTTGTCCAGGCTGTTGCCTTCTTCGTCAAATAGCTTGACTACAGGTTCAGAAACTATTTGTACTAGACTCGTGAGGAGCATGGCGTCTCGAGTTCTGATATTTTTCATCAGGCATGCTTCACTTGTCAGACCTCTCTCAGAATCAGGCAAGTTGAGATTGGCTAGAGACATGGCTGAGCTGGAATTAGCGGTTGGACAAAACTTGTTTCCAGTAGAACAACTTGGTGCCCCATATCGAGCACTTAGAGCATTTCGTCCAGTCATATTCCTGGAAACATCTCAACTTGCATCATCCCCACTTCGTCAAGATCTACCACCGAGTGTCATACTGCACCATCTTTATTCACGCGGTCCTGAAGAGCTTCAATCACCATTGCAAAGGAATAGACTTACTCCGATGCAGTATTCACTATGGATGGATTCACAAGGCGAGGACCAGATCTGGAAAGGCATTAAAGCTACTCTGGACGATTATGCTGCTAAGGTACGTTCAAGAGGGGACAAGGAATTTAGTCCAGTCTATCCTTTAATGCTAGAAATCGGATCCTCTTTATCTGGGAATCATTAGAGGAACTTCGAGAAAAATGCACAGCTCCAATCATCTTTTCTTGGTATATGCCCTTTGTCGAGATTTTTGTTTGAATAATGTTGTTACAGATGAACTCACAGAAGACCATTATTATGTTTCATTTCCCTTAGCCGTGCTTTTAGTAACCTTTTTTTCCTTTCAAATTTGTAGTATTCCCTGATAGTGCACAGATTCAAAGAGATGGATTATAGTAGTCAATGCCTGATTTTGGTCAAAACATGAAGAATGTTGTATTGATTTTTTTGACCATCTTAATATTTTGAGATGCTCTTACTTTGTCTTCCTGGTCATTGTTTAATAGTCATATATGTAATGACAATGCCACCGGGGCGCTTGTGGTTCGGCCCTTTCTCGGACTCCGGGCTTAGCAGGAGCTTTGTGCACCAGACTGTCCTTTTTGCTCCGAGTGTGACATTTTTGCCGTTTTGCTAAATGCTGCTAAGATTTTGAGGAGTTATTGAAATGATCCCTTCTATACACGGAAGAAAACTTGCACCAGATGCTTACACGAAGCAAATGAATGCATGACACGTGTTCTGCACGAACTTTTATCTCTTCCCTTCAAAAATACTACTCCCTCTGTCCCAATTTATGTGACACATTTTACTTTACGAGATTCAAACACTGTAAGTTTGACCGTAAATTTGAGCATGAAATCTTCAATTTCTTTTAAAAATAAAATTTATATATTTGGAAACAACGTAAAAAGTACTATAAGTTATAATAATTGACAATTCAAAATATTTAAAACAAATATGAAAAAATTATGGTCAAAGATAGATATGTTTGAATCTCAAAATTCGAAATGTGCCACATAAATTAAAACAGAGGGTGTAAAACAATAACAATATATTTAGTATAATTCTACAAGTGGGATATAAGAAAGATGGTTCGTGGGGTAGAGAGGCCGTTTCCAAATTCCCATAGACCGTTGATTCAAAAATCTTTCACAAATATCTTTTTCTAATGAAAACTATAGAATAGACTAACGTTTACATTAACTTTCCTAATAATACTTTTAAAAACACTTACCAACCCATACAACTACAATTCTTGGAACATTCTTGATATATTACTACTTAAAATGACCAAAGAACAGAGATAAAAAGGGCAGCCTGGTGCACTAAAGTTTTCGCTATGTACGGGGTTCGGGGAGGGGCCGGACCACAAGGATCTATTGTACGTAGCCTTTCTGCCAAAGGTTGTTTTCACGGCTTAACCCCGTGACCTCTCGGTCACATGACAACAACTTTACTAGTTACTCCTGACTCCCCTTCCTCAAAGAATAGAGATAAGAGTGAGAGAAACGTTGGAATGGACCCTAATTTTCACACCTTAGTGTAGAATGAAACATTTTTTTAGCATCTTTTATTTAATTTCCAATCACCAATCTTCTTGTGTTAATTAAAAATAAATATATACCCATCTTAGTTCTTTCAAAGTCCTTCAAATTTGTTTTCATATTTATACATCTTAAGATCCCTTCGATAAGAGCAAAGAAAGTGAAATCCAAAATAATTTCCTAGTTTCTTGTTCTAGGAAAGAACCATGGGAAAAAGGATGACCAAGAACAATAATATTCCTTGCACCAAGAAACAAACCAACAACTTAATAAAGTTTTTGAAACCCAAAGTTTATATCACAAGTTCTTCAAATTTCAAGACCCTTGTTCAACAACTCACAAGCAATGGATCAATTAGTTCAATCTCATCCATCCACCACGAGTCGTTTGTGAAAGAATCTGAGCATTCAAAGCAGAACCTTAAAGCTATGGGTGAAACGAGCCTGGATATTATGATCCCCTTTGAAAATACTGATACGATGAATGATGAACAAGTGTATTCTCAGATAGAATCACATCAAGAAAGTATCAGCCAAGAATTGTCCCTGGATTCATCAAAAGGAAGTATTCTGTCATCTTTTACTGCATCCGAGCCTTCCATTCAAAAATCGTCTCATACAGTGTTGGATAGTTCCTTCCATGAAACTATGAGCCCCTTTGCAAGTTCTGACATGATCAATGATAGAAAAGTGTATTCTCTTATAGAATCACATCGAGAAAGTATCAACCAAGAATTGTCCCAAGATTCATCAAAAGGAAGTATTCTGTCATCTTTTACTGCAACTGAGCCTTCCATTCAAAAATCGTCTCATACAGTGTTGGATAGTTCCATCCATGAAACTATGAGCCCCTTTGCAAGTTCTGACATGATCAATGATAGAGAAGTGTATTCTTTGATAGAATCACATCGAGAAAGTATCAACCAAGAATTGTCCCTAGATTCATGGAAAGGATGTATCTCGTCATCTTTTACTGCATCTGAGCCTTCTATCCAAAAACCGTCTCGTACAGTTTTTGATAGCTCCATATCATACCAAGAAATGGATTTTTCAATGTATAGGAAAATGGATAAAGTTACTCGAGACACTATGAATACCTTTGATGAAATTTTTGATACGATGTATGAGGGACAAATGTATTCTATGACAGTATCCCATCAAGAAAGTATCAATCAAGAATTATCCATAAATTCATCAGAAGGAGGTATGCCATCATATTCTTTTACGCCACACGAGCCTTCCATCCAAAAATCATTTGTTACGATGTCAAATAATTCTACATCATGCCAAGAAAAGAACTTTTCAGAAGAATATAGGAAAATGGAGTCATGGCTACTGGAGATAGAGTCATGTTCTAATTACGATTCTTATTTGTCCAATGTTTTGCACTACTAGCATTATCATGGCGGATCTAAAATTTAGACGTTGTGAATTCTGAGTTAAAATTTAATTCTGTCTATACATATTTCTGTACATGTATAAGGGATCAAGATTGTTCATATCTAGCTATAAAATTGTACATGGTTCTTGTTATCTTTTATTACATCTTTGTGTGTGTGTGTGTCTCATAAATAAACAGAGAAATTGTAATAAATTGTTGAGTGATTAAAATTGATATATAATTTTTTAATTCAGAAGATGCAATTAGTTTATTTATTAGTATGTCATAGATTGTCATTAAAAAGTTAGATAACCACTAAATGTTGTGATCAATTGGTAAGTACTCCTCAATTCTTAATCAAAGGTCTCAGGTTCGAGCCTAGATATAGAGTTACCATTGGTAGGAAACACTTTACACCCTAAAGTAAGACTTCCCAGGGCGAATTCGAATTAATTGAGCTCCAAAGCGGGTATCGTACATCGGACGAAAAAACGAAAAGAAAAAGTTAGATTTATCTATGAGGCACGAGTTTGAACAAATATAAATTGCCTAGCAAATTTACTTAAGCGGAACAGAAGTTCAAGACCACCCTTTATGAACGTCATTCTTGTGAATCATCGATATGGTTGGATGTACGAAATCATTATTGATTTAATAATTATGGTTCGACAATATATCAACAAAGACTCTGTGGCCCAATGGATAAGGCGCTGGTCTACGGAACCAGAGATTCTGGGTTCGATCCCCAGCAGAGTCGTTTTTATATTTTTATTTTTTTGCAACTGTCACTTTAATTATCTATTTATAATTTTTATGAATTTATATTTTTATGATTTCAAAAAATATATTTTTAGGGGTCATTTAGTTGGGATATGAAATAATTAATTCCAGCACAAAATCTCGCGTGAGATAATATAGTAGTTGGTTAACCGGATAAAAAAAATCGCCACACAACTAATATAACGTTTGGTTGGCTTTATTGGTCTCCCTCTGTTCGCTTTTACTTGTCCATGATGGACTTTGCACACCCCTTAAGGAATAATAAATGAAATGCATATTTTATCATGATACCCGTATCAATTAGTGTATAGTCTTAATGGACTCGAGAATTAATTTGGCATGAACAATTAATGCTAATGGTAAGACAAGAAAAGAAATTGTCTTTCACTTGATGCGCTAAAGTGGACAGGTAAAATGAAAATTTATTTTGAGTGTTGTGGATGAGTAAAACTGAATAGAGAGAGTACACATTTTGAGTTATGCGAAACGTTATGAATTATTTTATGCGGCATAGAATGTGCAATAACGCTACGTGTATTGACAAAGAGTGCGGTTTTAAAGTAAGTAAATTCATGTATAACAATCATATCATTATTAGGTCACTGCATAACAATTCCTTCATTATTAATCCCCCCCATAAACAATCCCTATACATTATAAAACAGAACTCATAATGTACAAGAGCAGGGAGATTAATATGTATATGAACAAAAAAATGGACACAAACATGGGAGTAAGTATGAGTCATTTAGGGGATTGGCTATGTTGGTCGAATGTGTCGGATCCTTCAAAAATGCACTACTTCTGGAGGGTCCAAGATGCACCGGATGACATTTTTGGATAATACGAGCAACATGGGGGTATGTATAGAAGGCACTTTCATTCATTGCCCGCGCTTCACTTGTGTTAGTTGAGAAGCAGGAAGAGTATACAAAGATTTCAACTGCTGACTAATAAGCTTGCTGTTACTAATAGCCATTTGTAGTTCCAAGTTATCAGACCACCATTGCTCCAATCCATGTGCCTCAAGAAACTTTTGTTTCCCTTTGTTAGATGACAAGAAAAGCTTAGCAGCAGCAACAACTTGTTGGCCATTTCTTGGTTTTGCATTCTCCTTATCTGCCTCATTGTTGTCTTGTGAACCATTTTCTTGATCAGTGTAAGAGCAGCATATGTAATCGCTATTGTTAATGTATAAATGTGGCACCCATTGCTTTAGACCCATCCGAAAAGATGGTGCATTTTCCTCGTAGCTCGTTTGAGTATCAGGATTCGAAGGGAGCATTGATTTGAGCCTTTTCCACGCGAATCCAGCTTTTTCGCCTATGTTTCTCAAGCTCATAGCAAGTGAAACCGAGGGCGGATTGAACAAATGTGCCTCTACATGTATGCCTTCTTTCGCTAACGCTTTTCCCACTTGGAGAGCAAATCCAGCTCCAAGTGAATGACCTACAATACACACATTGTTGCTGCCATACTTTGTGGCAATTGATTTTAGAGCATTGAGGGCTGCAGTGAATCTAACAGAACCTTTCAGACTTTCCCAAGCTAGGAAACGGAGATCATCTTCGATATCTCTTCTCATCGTTTGGCTTTTGAGAAGCGTTCCTCTTAAGGCCACGACAGCCCTTGGTGCACCACTTGGTCTGATGAGCACAAAATCAGACAATGCTGCAGATCTATCCCATTCCAAGATTGCACCGAAAATGGATCCATCTCTTTCGTCATTTAAGGTCTCGATTAACTTGTACTTGAAAGGTATCAACCATTTTGGAGCAAGTGCATTTTCTTCTGTCCTGTTTTCTTGTCTGTCAATCTCAAGAAGGTAAACTGCTTGGACAAAGCAGGCCATTACTGTTCTTTTGTAGTTAGCATCCTTCCTGTCCATTCAACATACTTATTTTGCATCAGACCCAAATTATCTAACAATCTTATAGAAGAAAACAACTTGATAATTGTGTAATATCATCAGCACAGTGAGAACTAGTTTGTTAACATCTAGAGATAGTAGTTGCACATAGAGAATGAAAAAGGATGAGACAAATAATTGAAGGACAAAACCAGTGAGCTTCCTCATTCAACAACATATGCAATGTAGAGTTGACGCAGACCTTACCCCTACCTCAGAGGTAGAGAGGCTGTTTCCGATAGACCCTCGGCTCAAGGAAAAACAGTCCAAAGCAGTCCAGAAAAAGAAGTGATGAAAGTACTAGAAACAACAGATAGTAACAAAACTACAACAAAACAATTCGATAGTCAAGGTACAAGGAATCAACAAATAGTAACAAGTCTTCCTCATTCTTGACACTCAATGATGGAAGTTTTTGCCCAACCATATCAAGTGAATGAGTTAACTGACTTTGCTACCAAGATACCAGTTAAATACTGAAATAAACAGAGAGGTAACAGTCATATAGTATGATAATTTGGTCTTTTAGCAATAGATTTACTAAAGAATTGAGTCAGATTATGCTTCCTTAAACCTGGTGGTCTATCCATTACAGGGTGAAGCTTGGGTAAAACTCAACTGGAGGTCTGAACCGATTAATATTGAAGAATAAGAGGATGAGTTGTGTTTAGGGGTGAAATGTCACCCGAACCCAGAGCTAGCTGGTTCTTCGACTGGACATCTATGGGTAAAGCAATGGTTTATTCATGCGGCCAAATTAAGGCAAACTCTGAATACTAGATATGACCTCAAAATAACCAGGGTCAACGTTGGCTAGTGAGATGATAAAGGATAAGCATCACCATCTAGATTCCACCCAAACAAGACCTATTTCATGCACAACATCATGACTAACCTTGAAAGAAGTCGAAAAAGAATCCAAATATATCACTCCAGACTTATGTATAAACAACTAAGATTCCCTATCCAACGTAAGCTAGTGAGACGATAGAGGATAAGCTTCATCATCTATATTCACCCCAAAAAAGATCTATTTCATGCACAATGTCATGACTACACCTTGAAAGAAGTCGAAGAAGAATCCAAAAATATCACTCTAGACTGATTTATAAACTAAGATTCCCAATCCAAACGTTTGGATAGTTCAGCTTGAGCTCTTAAAAACCAAAACAGCAGAAATTAAAGCCCTTTCCCATATGAGAGATAGAATTTAGACTACTACACGAGCAATTAACACTAAACTAACAGCAGTGAAATTCAAATACCTTAAAATGTTATCGTATCTGAAGATTAAATTATCGCCAGTTGGAAGCCTAAGCCAAGAATCAGCTAGATTTCAGTTTAAGCCACAAGATGATGAACCAAATCAAACCTAAAAAACAGTGAAATCTAAAATCAAGAAGAGGGTCTCAAATCCACTGTTCAAAATCCCCAAAGCAGTGAAACAAGCATACTCTATAGCATCAGCTACAAGACTAAAGCTTGAAACTTTGAAAGCAAATTGAGAAGAACAACAATCAGCTAGAATCAGCTTCAGCTAGATTTCCGTTAAACCACAAGACTAACCAAATCAAACCAAATAAACAATGAAAATCTGAGATCAAGAAAAGGGTTTGAAATCTCCTGTTCAGAATCCCCAAACACTGAAACAAGCACACTCAATCATCAGCTACAGAACTAATAAAGCTTGAAACTTTGAAATCAAATCAAGAAAATGCATAAGGATGAGATTCAACAGCACCCTTTTCAAAAAACTAAGGACAAGAAACTACAGGAGCAATACTAGGACTACTAACATGAACGGACAGCAAGACAACGCACTGCTACCTACTAACCTTCTACTCTATCCAGTTAAACCTTACATGAAATCAAGAAAAGGATCTCACCGAAACGTTCAAACAAGCACACTCAATCATCAGCTAATAAAGGACTAATATAGCTTGAAACTTCGAAAGCAAATCAAGAAAATAAACACACACATAGAGACAAGAGCACTAACCAACTGGAACTAATAAGATCTCTCCAATTTGGAGAAGCAACATTTCTTGGTCCAGAAACATGAAATGCATAAGGATGAGATTCAACAACATCACTCTTTTCAAAATTTTCCATTTTTATCTCTCCTTCAGCTTCTACCACCATTTCATTTCTCATCTCCTCAACACACCTTTTCGCCATTTTATCAACAACCCCACTTCTTCAATCGAACAACGTAACGAGTCTAAGGTGAAAAAAAGCTTGATCTTTAGATTAATGGCCACTTATTTCACCTGAAAAATGTGTGACAACAGAACTTAGCAGAAAAAAAAAAGGGAGGAAAAGGAAGTTTTGATTTGTTAAGATTTGTACATGGAATTGGATTTGGTAACATTAATGGGGAATCCAATTCTTGGATTGAAATTTTATGATTAGATTTAGATAGTAATCATTATTAATGGCATTTTTTGAATTATGTCTGGCTTTGGTTTAAGGTGTCTAACGGTCATATTTTGGATTTCCTTTTTTTTTTTTTTTTTTTTTTTTTTTATATATATATATATATATATATATTTGACTAGGCGTGGAGGACGCGGATTAGGGTAAAAGGCTAGTAGGAAGGAGTGCGATCTGGCTAGTATGTAAGAGTATTTTGTCTTGTTGTTTGTACTAATAGTCGGCGTGCTACGCTGACAGTTTCTTGTTTTGTTTTTGGTGATGCATGTTGTGTAGGGTAGATTGATAGGCCGTATTATTTCTATGATAATCTTGTTTTTGATACTATCTGTTGTTTGGATACTACCTATTATTTCTTATACTTTTATTATATCTTTTTCTACACTGTTGTTGTCTTGAGCCAGGACTCTATCGAAAACAGCCTCTCTATCTCACCGGTGAGGTAGAGATAAGTAATGAGTAAATTCTGTCTTTCCCAAGACCCCACTTTGGTGGGAATACACTGGGTGTATTGTTGTTGTTGTTGTGTATCTGATGTCTACATTGGACTTTGGAGCGCAATTAATCTGGATTTGCATTGTGTAGCCGATTAATTTGGATTCGTTCCATGTATGGCCAAAAAAAATTTCTTACTCAAAACTCAAAAATTAAGACATTAGATTAAGAGAGAAACAATCTCATCCACTCCATCACAATCTTTTGTCGCAACATATTTTATGCCATTTTGGCCCAACAACTCAAAGGATTCATTTTAGAAAAGTTTATTTGAACTAGCGATCTCGACTAATATATTATTTTTTAGTGGTATTTGAAAAAAAAAAGTCAAATAATATAGTAAGATTATGTAATTTTATAATATATATATACTTATATATGTATTTATGTATCTAAAAATCTTTGTCGTTACTATCCATTCATACAATTGATCACACATTCAGTTACAATCATATATTGTATCCACAATATTTTCAGTTAGGATGAGATATAGTATATGTATGAATACATCATACATACATGTATTCTACTACGTTTTGAAATCAAAATAGTATTAATGCTTTGAAATATAGCAAAATCTCACTATTTTTTTAACAAAAATGAGTGCTTTACGAGTAACCAATTATAAGATGAGTAATTTTAAAGTAATAATATATAGTTTAGCAATATTTCTAGAAAAAAAATCCTAAGTTCGCATAGCATTTTAGGAATAAACTCTCGATTTTTCTTAACCAATTTGTCCTTCATTTTTTGTTTAATTTGTCCCTTGGTAGAATACAAAAAGGAAAGAAGTGAAATTAGTTTCATATTGAGGCCTGATTAAATTTACGTTTATGTTGAAAAATTTTATATTGAGAAATAAATATTTTATAATAAAAGTAACTTCATACTAAAGGAACTCGAATCCAAGATATTAAGTGTCTTTCATCTCAACAAAACCAAATATATATACAACATCAGGTTAAAAACAATATATATAAGAAGAAGGTTGTGGTGTAATGGTGGGACTACTCCACCCGGCCTTGATCAGAGGTCTCGGGTTCGAGCCTTGGATATGGAGAAAATTCTGTTGGGAGCGACACCTCTAAAATGGGCCTTGCAGTACACGATCCCAATTAGTTGGAACTCCAATGCGGGTACCAAACACCAAGTGGAAAACCAAAAAAAAAAAAAAGGAAGAAACTTCGACGTAGACTATATAAAGCATAACTTTCTAAACACGTTCACTTTTTAGATATTTAATGAAACATCTTTATCCTACTATTACTAAGAATAGTAAAAGCTTTAATACGTCGAAAATTTCTTAAATTTATGTCTATATTTGAGCTACGGTTTGTTTCAATTGAACATATGATAAAATGTTCTTATGATATTTTGATTCAAATTTTTGAAAAATCTTTTTAAATTTTCTCAAATGTCTATTACGTAGATAAGCTAACCACTTAAAATATGTCACATCTTTTAATTATACACATTAATCTCACTAAGTCATAAAATCTAGATATGTTCCAATTAAGGTGGTTGTGTATAATTAAAGGAAATGATATATTTTATTTGATTAATTTAAATACCTAAATAGACGCTTGAGAATAAGCATAAAAGTTTTTCCAGCTTTTGAATCAAAAGTGTCTAATACAAACACTTTACCATGTGTGTTCAATTAAAACAACTTGATGTTTGAGTGTCTAAATGAAATTTATTGACAAATTTAAAAAGTTATCAATATATTAAGCCAACAATAAAATGGTCATTCTGTCATTGTGGAAGCTCTTATCATTTAAACATTTAGACAAGAAGAACACATATTTTAATATGATATCAAAACAGTCGAAACATTTCAAGTTCACATTTCTTATCCATTATTAAAAAAATAAAAATTCACGTGTTTAGATCCATGAAAAAGAATCAGGCTTACAGACGAGGGGTCGTGTTAAAAAGAAAATTTAGTAGCATAAAATTGCACGTTTTGCTCTTTAAATGGGTTGGTCTTTAATTTTTTTCTTCCAATAGGCTGGGTTTTAATCTTTTTTCCTTTATCAATCGAACTTATGCACATAAGTTTTTTACAAACTAAAGTTAAAGTTACGTCCAAGCAGAACTTATAGAATATTATGATACAAAAATATAAACTTATGTCATGCGGAAAAGTTATTTGCTACGTGTTGTACTGATTAAACACCAACACAAAATCAGGGCAAAAGAGCAAATGATCCACTTAGTAGATTTTTTAATACAAACATAGGGTTATAGTTAATATTTTTGAGTTCTATCGAATCTGTAATTAAAATTGTTGTTCAACTTCCTAAAATAAATAAATAAAATTATGTTGTACTCTAAGAACTTAAACTTTTAAATAAGAAAGTGACAGGTTTTAACACTTATGACACGTTAAGCTTGCTATTATTGGATAGTGACATTTTTCTTTGATGTAATTGCTGTTTGATTTTTCCACATGATTTTAGAATAAATAGAACAACAAGGTCTCTTGTAATCACAATCTTTAAAACATGTACTTTTAAGAATATTATTAGCATAGATTGGTCCATTATTATATTCATTGAAGAAGAACAATGAAGGTAAATACAACAATCAGATCTCTGTAATAGTCATCTTTTATAATAACATTTTATTATATATAACGCCTAAATTTTTATTTTTTGGAATTGATATTTTATATTGTGTTATATTATATATATTTTTTATAACAACATTATTTCAGTATAGCAGTTAAAAAAATCGAAACAAATAATGTCGTTATATAGAATTTTGAATGTATAGATTTTTTTGGTAGCATCCAACAAAACTCATTAGTTAATTTTGTTGATTGTCTTTTTTTTTTTTTTGGTGGTATTAATGCAGAAAAAAATTGTCATTAGGGTGTCTATAAATGGAAACTCTCATTTCACAATGAAGAAGTTTGTTGTAGAATTTTTGAAGTTAAAGTACTTTGTAAAATGTTGGGGGGACAAATCCCAATGTACTAGCTGCAAAAATCAAAGGAAGCTTTTGTCAATTGCAGCAAAAATACCAGGTAATTAGTAAGTTTTGTTATTTTAATGCTTTCTCCGTTTCAATTTGTTTGGTCTATTTTGACTTGACGTTAAGTTTAAAAAAGTAAAGAAGACTTTTGAATTTTGTAGTCTTAAATTAAAGATATATTAAATGTACAAAAATGACCTTTAATCTTGTGGTCTTATATATTTCATGTGGAAAGTTAGATTGAAAGAGTTGCTAAAAAGGGAAAGAGTCATTTTTTTAAAACGGACTAAAACAAAAGTATGTCAAACAAATTGAAACAGAGGGAACATTTTTATTTTATTCTTAATGACATCCGTTTTTAGGAATCAAATGACATGTTTAAGATGATAATAATCAAATATAATTTTTGAATATTATAGGGAAAATTAGGTGGGGTCATATATTACACAAATCTTTAGTTCAACCGAGTATTTGTGGTCATCAAAGTCCACTTTTTTTTTTTTTTTTTTTTTTGGTGTATGTGTCTTTGAAACTACGAGTAAAGATAGCAAATTGGCAAGTAGACGGGCAAAGAAACTAATAGCAAATTGGCAAGTAGACGGGCAAAGAAACTATGTCGGGCCCTACGTCATCACTCTGCCATCTCCATACTCATCTCGCTAAACCATGACTCTGATATCAGTTTCACATTATGTGATATTATCCCCTTCAATCCAAATCCACACAATTTTTTCTAAAAGACCTTGCACCATTAAAACTATCCAAAACCTTATAAGTACGACACTTTTCTTTTCAACCATCAATGTACGACTTTATTCATACACACACAACATAAACAACATGTTGAAAACATAAAAATATATAAAGGCATAACACATAAGCATGCATGCCATTCAACTTGGCCTCAGACCTCAGCTAACATCGATGTCCTCCAAGTTTGGGTGTGCACAAGTAGACACTTAAACTTGTATAAAGTTAAACAAGTAGACATATATGTCCTATGTGACATCTATATAGAACTACGTGGCAATTTCACATGAATTACCAAATAAAAGTGTTGGCTATTTTTTTTAATGATTTTAACATTTTTGCAGGGCTAGAGAAAGTAGCTTTAGAAGGAGAAGAAAAGAATGAGCTAATGGTGATAGGTGAAGGAATTGATGCAGCAAAGCTTGTCACTAGACTTAGGAAGAAAGTTGGCTTTGCTGATGTTGTGAGTGTTGGTCCAGTGGATAAAAAGAAAGAAGAAAAACCAATAGTACCATTTGTCTATGACAATTATCAAATGCCCCCCCTTCAATTTTGGGAAGTTAGAGATCCCTACTACTATTTTGTTTGGTGATTTAATTTGTGTTTAATAGGGCTCAAGAATATTGAGCTTTGAACGATATCAACAAAAGCAATGGAAGATCTTGTAGCAGTATATTCAGTTGTTTGTGATGAAATAAATTTAAGACGTTTGAATGAATGAGTACATTCACAACAAATAAATATTGACTTCGTTGTTTTTTACATTCACAACAAATAAATATTGACTTCGCTGTTTTTTCAATTTATTTTAATCTTGAGGTTAATTTGATATAAATCCCTAGGACTTTTCTGTTTGGTGATTTAATTTATGATTAATGAGGCTCAAGAATATTGAGCTTTGAAAAATATCATCAAAAACATCCAAAGATTATATTCTACAGTAGTATATTCGGTTGTTTGTGATGAAATAAATTTAAGCGTTTGAATGAATTAGTAGATTCACAACAAATAAGTGTTGACTTAATTACTGTTAAGGTTTATTTTGATCTTGATATTAATTCGATATCGAATAGTACCATTGGTGTATGATAATTATCAAACACCTTCTTTCAATTTTGGGAAGTTAGAGATCCCTACTACTATTTTGTTTGGTGATTTAATTTGTGTTAAATGTGGCTCAACAATATTGATCTTTGAACATATCAACAAAAACATCGGAAGCTTTTGAAGTAGTATATTCGGTTGTTTGTGATGAAATAAATTTAAGCTTCTGAACGAATTAGTAGATTTAGAACAAATAAGTGTTGACTTAGTTACTTTTACAGTTTATTTAAGTATGATGTTAATTCGATATAGAATGGTACCAATGGTCTATGACAATTACCAAATACCCCTTTCAATTTTGGGAAGTTAGAGATCTCTTCTATTTTTCTGTTTGGTGATTTAATTTGTGTTTAATGGGGCTCAAGAATATTGAACTTTGAGCAATACTAATAGAACTATAGAAGCAGCAGGAAAATCCTGTAATAGTTTGTGGTGGATTCAGATCTATAACATTTTGGAATATTTTGATATATGAGAACAATGAAATTCATAAATTATGTAAATACTCAATAGTTTAGATATGAATCTTGAAAAATAGTGACGATTTAGAATTTTTTTTGATATATTAATTACTTATATAAGTTTAAAATATAAATTGTTTAATCATAGTTAAATAATAATAAAGTTAGCATATAAAATACATTTGTGTATTCATCTGCTCGGTATAATTAACAACGATTACATATTTAATTTAACTTATAAATGGGGTCCGGAGAGTATGCACCCTCATCGTTATCGTGAAAAAGTAGAGAGTTGCTTCCGATATATCCTCGATTCAAATAAATCATAATAAAATCATGTACGAAAAAAATACAGTAATAACAACATATACTATGATATTGAAACAAAGAAAATAATATATAATAATAAAATCAGGGAACAAGATAGTGTATGAGCAATAGTAACAACCTTGATAAGGGAACTAGACACAGGTTAAGTTAAGAAATGACCCTAAAATGGGTGTTCTTGATATTTGTCCTCCATTAAAAGAGTCTTACAAAAATAGTCTCCATAAGGGATGGTTTTGATGTTTTGACACTGCTTAATAATTTTTGCCAATAAGACAGACGTTCTAACTCTTGTCCATAAGATAGACGTTTGAGACAATGAACTTGCACAATTAATCAGAAGTTCTACCTTAAAGGCAAAAGTTAGAACTTAGATGTGTTGCCTAGAAGACAGATGTTTTAACCCTTGCCCATAAGACATACGTTGAGGATATTTTAAAACAGTAAATCTGCTCAATTGATCATATTGTTCCTTATAGGCAAAATTTAGAATTTAGGATTATTGTCTATCAAACATAAGTTCTAGATTTTGCTCATAAGGCAGATATTTAGAACAATTTAAGCCAATGAACCTGCTCAATTGACCATATGTTCTATCTTATACAAAAATGTTAGAACTTATTTAGCGGGGGACAAAAATTCAAGACCACACGCTTTAGGGAATAAAATTCAAGGCTAGGTATTTGAGAGATAAAAATTCAAGACCGAACACTTTAGGGGCACTAGGCGTAATTTCCTGACTAGACACTACTTGACTATCTACAAAACTTTCTATTCTAATTCTTGATCTTCATATATTCTATCTACGTTATGTCCTCGGTAAGCTGAAATAAATACCAGAATTAATTTTTCTCCCTCCATCCCAATTTATGTGGCATATTTCGCTTCTCGAGATTCAAACATGTTCATGTTTGACCGCAATTTTTCATATATATTTTAAATATTTTGAATAGTTAATTATTGTAACTTGTAATATTTTTTTTACATAGTTTCCAAATATATAAATTTTATTCAAAAAAATTAAAGATTTCACGTCTAAATTTATGGTCAAACTTATCTTATTTGAATCTCGAGAATCAAAATATGCCACATTAATTGGAAACAGAAGGTTCTGTACTTAATTTTGTACTGATGTTATTTTTTCTTTTTGTGGTAAGTTTTATGTAAATTTAGCCTCTGCAAAAGTCCTGTACTTAATTCTCCTCTTGATAGAGCCAATAATTAGGTTCAAATAATTAGGAATATTCATATCTGTATATTATTATTATTATCATCATCATTATATATCCTTGTCGTTTTCTCCAGTTCACATTCAATTTTTTCAACTTTCTCTTTCTCTAATTCAGATCTTCGTTCCTTCTTCTTCTATCGGTTAATCATGTCGTACGCATATCTATTCAAGTATATTATCATCGGCGATACTGGTAAATTCTTCTTTTTTTAAAAAAATAAAATAAATTATTTTATGCTTTTGTTTTTGTATTTGTTTCATGTGTTTTTTATTTTTTGTGATATCGGTGGTATCCGGACCGGCTTACGTACATATTAACTAAAACCTTCAAACTTTTTTTTTTATTTGATTTGATTGTTGCTTTGCTACGAGTTTCAGTTTTTTTTTTAAAAAAAATTATTTTATGCTCTTGTTTTTGTATTTGTTTTATGTGTTTTTTGTTTTTTGTGATAACGGTGGTGTCCGGACCGGATTGCGAACACCTTAACTAAAACCTTCAAACTTTTTTTTTTTAATTTGATTTGATTGTTGCTTTGCTACGAGTTTCAGTCTTTTTTTAAAAAAAAATTATTTTATGCTCTTGTTTTTGTATTTGTTTTATGTGTTTTTTGAATTTTGTGATAACGGTGGTGTCTGAACCAGCTTGCGTACATTGGACTAAAACCTTCAAACTTTTTTTTTATTTGATTTGATTGTTTAACATCCTTTTGCTTTGCTACGAGTTTCAGTCTTTTTTTTAAATTTTTATTTTATGCTCTTGTTTTTGTATTTGTATTTTGTTTTTTGTGATAATGGTGGTGTCGGAGCCAGCTTGCGCAAACCTGGATTAAAACCTTCAACTTTTTTTTTTATTTGATTTGATTGTTTAACTTCCTTTTGCTTTGCTACGAGTTTGAGTCCTCTTTTTTTTTTTTTTTTGGTTATGATTTTACATGATTTTGTTCTTCTGATTAATAGGTTTTTTGGTGATGCTAATTTGATTGATTTTCTGTTTTTTTTTTCTGCATTTTGATGTATCTATTGTAGTGATTTTTCTGAATTATATGGGAATTGAGTATATGCTGCTATCTAAACTAGTTTGGCATAGATTTTGGGAGTACTTTTTGAAATTAATCTTCGAATATCTATTTGACCATGAATTTGATCAACAACAACATACCGAGTATAATCCCATAAAGTAGTACTTGGGGAGGGTAGAATATACACATACCTTATTCCTACCTCAGAGTTTGAGAGGCTGTTTCCAATAGACCCTTGGCTCAAGCAGTCTAGAAAAAGAAGTACAAGAAATAGTAGATAGTAGCAAAAAGAAACCTTTAGTAACAGGACGGTAACTACACCAACCATGAAATTTGCAAAGTCTGATCTTCAAATATTTTCAAGTTTCCAAAAATTGGCTCATACCATTTTTGGGACTTCCACGGACAAAACTTACAAATTCTTTTCAAGTAAAATCTATGTCCAAACACAACTTCATGTTCTAAAAATCACAAATTTGAAACTCAAGTTTTCAAGTTTTAAGTTTCAACTTCAAAATCTATAGCCAAACGGGAGCTAAGTACTTATTATAGCGTTTCTTTTGATATATATGGCAATTGAGTATATACTGCTATCTAAGTACTTATTGTATGAGTTAATGGTCAAAAACACACCTAAATTATCACTTTTTGTGAGTTTCATATCTCAACTATCCATTTTTCTGTTTAGCTACCTAAAATATCACTCCCTTTGTATTAAACACACATCGCTAACACATATGGGAATGCATACTATAAAAGATAGGGTCTCGTATCACATATGTAAAATCTGAGAAAGTCCCACATGAATATTCTACTGTAACAGGCATTCAAGAATTGATACATGAAATTTTAATGAATTTGAAAGTATGCTGAGTTGGCCAAATATTTGTTCCAAATGGACAACAGGCGCGTAGGCCAACTCAACATTGAGATGTGTTTTAATACAAAGGGAGTGATAGTTGAGGTATGAAACTTGCGAGAATGTGATAGTTTAGGTAGGTAAATAGAATAATGGATAGTTGGGGTATGGAACTCTTGAAAAGGTGATAGTTTAGGTGTGTTCTTTTACCGTTAACTCTTATTATATCGTTTCTTCTAATTTTTTTTGCTGGATTTCATAACTTAGTAGACATAAAATCGATTTTGCATGACTTTGAACCTGAGTAATTGTTTCTGCTGTAATTTTGGTTAAAGATGATGGTAATTTTATTGCTTTTTCACTTCCTATTATTGTTTTCTGCATTTTGCATCTATTAGTTGGTTCTCTGTATTTCGTTGACAGTGATGTTAGTTTAGCTCTTTTGGTACTTCGTGTAATTATGTACATGATTTTGCATCCGATTAATAAGTTCTGTATAATTTGGCAATGATGCTAAATTAGTGTTTTTGCACTGCTTGTAAGCTTGAAAAGAAATTGAAGGTTCAATTGTAATGGATTCTGTGGCTATTGTGCCTTCTGAAATATATGAGCTATTGATTAGTAGGTTGTCTGATTAATAGGTTTTGTATTATTTGGTAACTAGGAAGGTGTGGAGGACGCGGATTAGGGTAGAAGTTTAGTGGGTAGGAGTGCGTCCTTACTAGTAGAGAGGAATGCTTTGTTTGTCGATGTACCTGTAGTCATAGTGTTATGCCTGTGTCTTGTAGTTTCTTGTTTGTGGTGTTTTGGTGATGTGTGTGATTTCGGATAGATAGTTCATAGCATTACTCCGTGGATGTTTTGTTTCTTTTATCTAGTGGTGTGTTGCCCAGACCCCACTTTGTGGGAATACACTGGGTATGTTGTTGTTGGTAACTAGTGGTGCTAATTTAGTGTTTTGGCTCTTCTTTTAAGTATATTCTGGATCTGGAAATAAATAATTGGAGGTTCAATTGTAATGGATGTTGTGGCTATTAAGCCCGACATTTTAATCGTCTTCCATTTTTGCACTGCGTTTCTTAACATTTACTAGATAGTTTATGGTATTACTCTGTGTGTGTCTTGTTTCTTTTATTAGCTAGCAATGTGTTCTCTCTTTTTGTTGTTAGTTTTTATGATTTTTGTTTTTTATTGTTATCTGTTCTGAGCCGGGGGTTTATCGGAAACAACCTCTCTACTTCATCGGAGGTAGTGGTATGGACTGCGTACACTTTACCCTCTCCAGACCCCACTTGGTGGGAATACACTGGGTATGTTGTTGTTGTTGTTGTTACTTAACACTTACTAGCAAAAACAAAGATTTTTTTGCTAGCCATATGTGGTGTTTTAGGTTTGCTGGGGGCATTATCATCGTGATATCAACGGAAATCTAGAGTTTCGGAATTTTAGCCTGATTCTTGTCAATACTAAGTTATTAACTGTTACTTGTCATTGAAGTCTACTTAGTTTGTAGCTTGTTCTAAGTTGCTCGGACTCAGGTATGGGTGTCCGAACGGGTGCGGGTCTAGAGGTGAGATCCTTTGTGATCTAAATTTTAAGATTCGGGGGTACGGATCCATGTACGGATATGGGTGTGGGGATTCGGCTAAAAATAATTCAAATATCTAAAAATAGAGTTATATGTCTAAATTATGAGACATTATTAATCACGAGGAGAATTCCAGAGGGTGATATATGGAAAAGGACTGATGTAGAATTTTTTTTTTTTTTTTGGGGTAAAACTGACATAGAAATTTCTATATACAAGGTACTCCATTTTCTTCAATTTCACTTTAGCTTTTGTTTTGATTATAGAAATCATTGTATCTATCCCGAATTTCTTCCTTGATTTTGATTAAAGTACCCTAAATCTATTGACCAAATCCACTGTGGATCCTACATCCACACCCATGTCGTGTCGACATGGGTGCGGCACCGAACATGAAGAGTCCGAGCAACTTAGAGCTAGTTTGTAGAAAGTCTTCATAGTAAGGCAATAGATTGCATCTATAGTTCATAGTTCAGAGTAAGGCAATAGATTGCATCTATAGAGTTCACTCTCTGCACTCGCCCAGTTTAGTTCTATGGTTTTCAGTGTGAAAATAGCAGTTTTATCAAAATTGAAAAGCACAAAAAACTCTGAGGTCCGTTGGGGCTTTAAGCGCAAAGCAAAGATAAAACGCTGGCTTTAATGAAAAAGACGCAAATGGAGAGAAAATACAAATATATATATGTTTAGTCCAAGACCAGTGTTATCAAAAGCAAAAAAGCTCTAAGGTCTGTTGGGACGTTAAACGAGGCAAAGCGCTCAACATGTTTTGAGCCTCGCTTCCGGACTTAAGTGCACTTTAAACAACAACAACAACAACATACCCAGTGTAATCCCACCAGGTGGGGTCTGGGGAGGGTAAAGTGTACGCAGTCCATACCACTACCTCAGGTGAAGTAGAGAGGCTGTTTCCGATAGACCCCCAGCTCAGAACAGATCACCATAACAAAAAAAAAAAAAAAAAAAAAAAAAAAAAAAAAAAAAAAAGAGACACATGGCTAGGTGCTAAAGAAAACACGACACCCACAGCGTTTTAAGTGCACTTTAAACAACAGTGTAAAATAGTCGAGCAGTTTTTGAAATTACATGCACAGCTTCTTTGCACTCACTGCATATTTTTGACAAGGATTTGCTTAATGCAAGCCTTCATAGATAATTAATAGAGAGCTGCAAAATGTTTTCCAAGAATAAGAAAGACTTCAGCCTGTGTGGAAGTGACAATACTCACTCTCTGAATGCTCATGTTCCTAAAATCAATGTTTTAATACTTGAGTTAGACATGATTCTGTGCCTTCATCATGAAATCAATTACCCAAGAGCATCGCCACCTGTTATGACAAAATGCCATGTTAATACATGTGAGAAATATACAACAACAACAACAACATACCCATACCCAGTGTATTCCCACAAAGTGGGGTCTGGGAAGGGTAAGATGTACACAGTCCATACCACTACCTCAGACGAAGTAGAGAGACTGTTTCTAATAGACCCCCGGCTACATGTGAGAAATATAGGGGAAAAATATTATTGAATTGTTGTATCTATATTATTACATTGAGACCCTATTTATAGACACTATATTTTAATCCTTTTCCAAGTAGGACACTACATCAAAATTCTTTTCCAACTAGGATTCTATATACTATTCCTATTACTACTTCAATTCTAACACTCCCCCTCGAGCTGGTGCAAAGGGTCAATATGTACCGAGCTTGTTAGAGATGTAATTTATACAAGGACCAATGAGGGACTTGGTGAAGATATCTGCAAGAAAACTGGTAAGGAGTAAGGACTGGTCGGGACGTCTGGCGATCACAGTTGAAAAGGAACAAACTGAAAAAGTGGTCGAAGAAGTAGTAAACGTCGCCGGAAAGTCGATTTGTTGCTGGAAAATTACCGAAAACTGGTACAAAATATGTGGGTCATCTCGAAATCAAGAGATAATTAGATCTTGAACAAGAAAGTCACTGAAAAACTAGCTGGAACATGCTCACGCACTGGATTATTAGATTTGATGGCTAAAAAGTGGTCAAAATCTGAGAAAAATTATATGAGTTGGGTCGGAATGATGACACGACCCTACTGGAAAAGAGAAATTATATGAGTAGGGTCGGAATGATGGCACGACCCTACTGGAAAAGAGAAATTACTAAACTTTTCAACCCAGACTCGAGGAGACTGTTTTAGACCATAAAATTATATGGTAGGGTCGGAATGATGACACAACCCTACTGGAAAAGAGAAATTATATGGCTAGGGTCGGAATGACGGCGCTACCCTATTGAAAAAGAGAAATTATATGGGTAGGTTCTGAATGATGGCACGACCCTACGCAAATCAGATTTGAGGAGTCACCGTAAAGACGCACGGTGCTATGCAACTCAGATATGAGAAAGTAGTTCAGGAAGATGCACGGTACTACGCAAACTAATTATGAGAAGTAGTCCGGAGAGATGCACGGTGCTACGCAAATCAGATATGAGAAAGTAGTCACCGAAAAGATGCACGGTGCTACGCAAATCAGATACGAGAAAGTAGTCACCGGAAAGATGCACGGTGCTACGCAAATTAGATATGAGAAGCCATCGGAAAGAAGCACGGTGACCCAACTTTTGCTAACATGATCATTGGCCAAACGGGCGGCACATATGGGTAATAGCCGGCCGCCGGCATCGGAAGCTCTTTGATTCTCTACCAAGATCGTAGAGGCTCTGATTCCATGTGAGAAATATAGGAAAAAAATATTATTGAATTGTTGTATCTACATTATTACATTGAGACCCTATTTATAGACACTACATTTCAATCCTTTTCCAAGTAGGACACTACATCAAAATCCTCTTACAACTAGGATTCTATATACTATTCCTACTCCAATTCTAACAATACATATTCTCCTAGAGACTTTCAAACTCAATGTGATTCTAAACTCTTTACTGTTTGTCTGATAGTTATTTTGCTATGATTCTGTATGTTTCATTGCTATTTCAGGACTCACAGAAATCCTCTTAGCTTTTGTTGTGCCATGAAAGTGTGCAACCTTCCCATCCCTCTCTTTGAAAAGTTGTTTTTTACAATGCATTAGATTCTGTGTGATGTCCATGCATATGTTACTTAAAGTCTTGTGCGCGACATCACTTATAAAGATATAATATTCTCTGTACAGGAGTAGGAAAGTCATGTCTACTTTTGCAATTTACGGACAAACGGTTTCAACCAGTCCATGACCTGACCATTGGGGTTGAATTTGGGGCTCGAATGATCACAATCGACAACAAACCAATAAAACTACAGATCTGGGACACGGTTAGTGAGACAAATTTTCTCCTTTTCTGCTTTCTCTTAATATGTTATGTGGAATGTCCGAATAAATGCCTATAGAAGTCCATAATTCAGTTTATCATCTTTTTCTTAATCATTTGGAGCTCAATCTAAATGCGACCAAGCGCTCCTAGTTTTCATCTATGTATGTGCTATCTCTTAAGTCTAAAAGCGTGTTCTTATGAATGCTCTCATTTCAGGCTGGTCAAGAATCATTCAGATCCATCACAAGGTCATATTACAGAGGTGCTGCCGGTGCATTACTTGTTTATGATATTACAAGGTAGCACAAATCTGTGTCACCTTTGATAAGGGAATTTGACACTTCCATAACGCATGTACCTCTAGGAACCTAGGAGGTGTACTTATTTATGTGTAATTTAACTTTGGTTAGAGATTCCTATACAGTAACTTGCTGCCTCAAAGATCTCCTTTTGAAGTGGCTGCATCTCGTATATGTTGTAGTCTTTTACCTAAACTAATTAAGGAACATCACAGTTTAGTCTTTAACTAAACATAGCGAGGACATATCTGATGGTTTTCTGATCATGATACTTAATATATTCTGGACTAAGGAGAGGAATAAAAAAGTTTCTAAAGATGATAACAGAAGTGCAAAAGATAATGGATGAGCATTGAACTTCTAGAGCAGCACCTCTGTTAGTTAGTGAGCTAGAGTACTATAGTTTTCAAGGGTTTTTGGTTCCTAAAATTTGTATTTGACTTAAACTCTTCACAGTCCAATTGAAACATTATGTGGGGGTAACATTACACATCTGTTTTTACAGTCTACTTCCATTAGAGAATGCAAACAAAGGGCAAAGTATGGTACAATATGAAATCAGGAGACCTGATTTGCATGTATTATATTTGCTTGCATTATTTTAGTTGGTGACAAGGTTTTGAATGTTTTCTCCAAAATAAATAGGAGGGAAACATTTAATCACCTTGCTAGTTGGTTGGAAGATGCAAGGCAGCACGCAAATGCAAACATGACCATAATGCTGATAGGAAACAAGTGTGATCTGGCTCATAGAAGGGCTGTAAGCACAGAAGAAGGTGAGCAGTTTGCCAAGGAAAACGGATTGATATTTATGGAGGCCTCTGCTAAAACAGCTCAGAATGTTGAAGAGGTAAGGAGTTTTTCTGATCTGACAGGTCTTTTGAGGTTTTAAGTCCAACCATGGAAGTTATTTCTATTCAAATTTAAATTTTGGTTCTTTACTGGATGATCTCTTTTCTGCATTATTCAGGGTTTCATCAGAACAGCCTCAACAATCTATAAGAAAATACAGGATGGAGTGTTTGATGTATCGAATGAGGTATGCCACATCTTGATTGCTGATTTTGAGTATGCTCAATATGTTTTTTGATGGTCATGACTAGTTGATATTATTACCTGTCCGAGAGGAAGTACTTTTGCAATTGTCTATTTTAACCCAAAAAAGGGCACCTCTTTACGAGTAATATGGAAATAGTAGAGAAAAAAAGTGATTGGCGTCCATTTTAGTCTACACATCATATTTGGTTCATTCTGGTCCTGTTACCAATTACTATTATTATAAGGGAAAAGACTCAAATGTACCATCGAACTTTTAGAAATGGCCCATCTATGCCATCCGTTTAAAGTTTGGCTCATCTGTGCCACTACCATTACAAAACAGGTTCAGTCGTGCCATTAATTTTTTAACGGTTTTGCAAAACCATTTTTGCCATGTGGCCTCTTATTAGAGGTCCACATTACCAAATCCAAATTAAACAATATTAATTAAACTCAAAATTAAAAACCGGATCCATTTAAATTTTTTTACACCGAGTTATTGTAGCTGCCCGATTCGTCTTAGTGATGACGAGGCGGAAGAGTTTACTGATACAACCACATCTTCTGAGTCATCAAATTTTGAAACTTCAAGTAATGAGGATAATGATGACCGCTAAGACAAGAATTATCGGGTATCATCAAGTTCTAGCCAATCTGATGAATCAGAAGATGGTGATGTGAGTTGTCTTATAGAGCAAAAAAAACAATGATGAAGGAAAAAAAAGTCATATTCAAGAGGAGATGCCATGGTGTGTGTTATTTGTGGATGATGTAGTTCTAATTGACGAGACTCGGGGAGGAGTTAATGATAGATTTGAGGTTTGGAGGCAAACCCTGGAGTCTAAAGGGTTCAGGTTGAGCAGGATCAAGACGGAATACTTGGAGTGCAAGTTCAGTGATTTGACGCATGAAGACGATGTGGTAGTGAAGCTGGACTCCCGGGCTATTCAAAAGAGAGATAGTTTCAAGTATCTTGGGTCTATGATTCAGGGGAATGGAGAGATAGACGAGGATATCACATATTGTATTGGGGCAGGGTGGATGAAATGGAGGCTCGCCTCTAGAGTTTTGTGTGATAAGAAGGTGCCTCCTAAGCTTAAAGGCAAGTTTTACAGAGTGGCAGTCCGTCCGGCCATGCTGTATGGAGCGGAGTGTTGGCCAGTCAAAAACACCCACATCCAAAATTTGAAGTTGACAGAAATAAGGATGTTGCAGTGGATGTGTGGACTTACTAGGGGAGATAGGGTTAGAAATGAGAGTATTCGGGAAAAGGTAGGGGTGACTTCGGTGGAAGACAAGATGCGGGAAGTGAGGTTGAGATGGTTTGGGCATGTGATGAGGAGGGGCACGGATGCTCCAGTGCGGAGGTGTGAGAGGTTGACTATAGATGGTTTCAGGTGGGGTAGAGTTAGGCCGAAGAAGTATTGGAGGGAGGTGATTAGACATGACATGGAGTAGTTACGACTTACTAAGGACATGATCCTAGATAGGAAGGTAAGGAGGACGCAGATTAGGGTAGAGGGTTAGGTCGTTGGAGCGAGTCTTAGCTAGTTGATAGGGATGCTTTGTGGTAGCCTTGCTAGTAGTCGTAGGGATATGCATGTATTTTAGAGTTTCTTGTACGTGGTGATTTGGTGATGTGTGTGTTTTCAGTTAGATAATTTATAGTACTACTCTGTGGGTGTCTTGTTTCTTTTTTCTCCTTTATTGGTGTGTTATTACATCTTGTTTTATGTTTTGTTAGGTCTTTGTATACTGTTTTGTGTTCTGTGTCTAGGGTCTATCGGAAATAGCTCTCTACTTCTTCTGATGTGGTGGCATGGACTGCGTACACTTTACCCTCCCCAGACCCTACTTTGTGGGAATACACTGGGTATGTTGTTGTTGTTAATATCTCGGAGACGTCGCATCCCAATCTTGTAATAGCTGAGTCTCTTTAGAAGTGGCTCATTGGAAAGGGAAAGAATGACTTAGAACCTTAACGACAATAAAGCGTATATTAGGCGAGGTGAAGAGCTCAACACGTTTTGGGCCTCGCTTCAGGGTTTAAGCGCACTTTTGACAACACTGCTTGGTGGATAATGAGCACACCCTCTACCCTTCTCCACTTAAGTACCAAACCTTGTTACTATACATTATTATCTCATTAGTTTAAAGAACATATTGGAAAGTCTGGAGGATTTCTCCTTTCAAGAATATTAGAGGATTCTATCCAAAATTAATCGGGTAACTTTCCGACATTTCACAAGATCAACCATCTGGGCACACCCTCCTCCATTGCGTGATGGGTCTGGTTCAAGGCACAAATGTCCTGGCTATGTGCAGCTTATTGCTTCTATTACAGCTTCTGCAATCCCATTTATTTCTGAAATTCTCGTGTAATATAAAGGAAATATCCAGCGCAGATCACATTACATCATGAAAAGTTCACACACAATAATGCGAGCACTCTTTCATTCATCCAACTTTTGATCCCCCAAAAGTAATTTAGACAAAGAATAGATGGTAAATTGGTGCTTGACTAAGAACCAGATTCTAGCACATACCACTTAAATATGACATGCTATATTAGAAAGTTAAGGAAAGTAGATTTGTTGGAAGATTAAGGATGTGAAAGTTTTACTAACCATAACAAAGAACACTACTTGATAAATTAATCTTCTTGTATTCTAAGTATCTCTTAGGATGTATCTCTTAGGATCCAATCTATATGATACTGGCAAATGGGCATCTATTGGTCCTTGTTTAATGGTCAGTTTGATACTGACGACAACAACTGATGACTGAATTCTTTGTTTTGAGAATAAATAAACAGGGGTTGCCTGCTTTCTAAAGTTTCTGTGCCCATGAGAGTATTTATTTTCATTATGTATAAGTCTTCCGTCTGTCTACTTGGATATTTTTCTGCAGTCGTATGGAATAAAAGTTGGATATGGAGGCATTCCTGGGCCATCAGGTGGAAGAGATGGAGCTGCTTCTCAAGGAGGGGGTTGTTGCAGTTGAAATTTGAAAATCATTCTTCTAACTTGAAGCATGTTCTTATCATCTATATGCCAGCCGTCATAACGGGTCTTTCCTCCTTATCTTTCGAGGTTTCTTAATTTGTTTTAATGATGTTATCTGTGCAAAAATAAGCAAAATTCAGTAAATAGTGGACAGTCCATCTTTGTGTGCCCCGTGTATAATAGTTGACATTACAAAATGTGAATAGAATTCCTTAATATCTTGTGTGCGTGTGAATGAGAAATATTGAACTACACTTGTCTGCCCTTCTCCTCTGCTCCAAGTCATGGGTTCAATTTGCTTCTTGTCATACAATATCTTAACGCAAGGTACAGGCAACGGGACATTCGTTGCCAGAGTAATTGGCACAAAATATCCGCATCTGATCAATGGTGAAAGATACCTTACATTAGATGCTTGAGAATGAAGAAAAAGCATGACTACTTTTAGTATTGTAGTATTTCAGACCTTTTTGGCTATAACCTTCTCTGTCATGTTTGATTGTGTGTTGGTATCCCAAAGTCTTTTCCTTATTCCCTATCAGATGCACTTTAAACTTTCAGTAGAAAAATGAATTCATCTTAAATCAAAAGAAGAAAGACTCCGCACCTTCAACTAATTCAATCAATTCAGTCAGTAAAGAAAGTTGTATCACTGAACAGTGTGTCGTGCCATACGGAGCAAGGGATGACTCACCTATTAGCTTTTACTATTTTACTTCATTATATTCTGCAATTTGATGAGATGGCCAATAATCAAGAAATCCACTTCTCTTGTTATGTTTCTACAGAGTACATTGTACAGCTAGTTAAGTTTTCCATTTGCTTCAATTCGTAACTTGAATGCTCTTTCTGTAGCTTTTCACTAACTTTCCACTACAATAGCATTCAGTCACTGTCTTAAGATTGAGGTGGATGCAGTGGATGAGAATCTAAAAAAGTACAAGGATGTCATATAACTATGAATCAGTGAATTTGAGGTGTCAACTAAAAACAATTTCATTTGAATTCTTCCTGTGAATGAATCATATCAACTAAACTCTTTTGAAATTTAGTAAACAAAACATTAGACGTCTTGCTTATTTGTGCTTTTGATTGGTGACTTCTACAATGCTATATGGATTCCATTCCCTGTAACATCCCTCTCCGGATTTGTGAATGTTTAACAACAATAGCAATGCTTCAGTCCCAAGCTAATTGATTGGTTATATGAATCTTCACTAATCATTTTGCTACTTATCAACAATGGCATATCAAAAGTGTTAATCTGAAGTCCTTAACCTTTTTGCTGCTTACTCAGGCTCTTTGCGAAAAAAACTTTATGTTTAGTTCTATTTGAATGTTCTTTTTCATTTTAGTACTGCTTATCGATTTGAAATTTCTTTTATCAATGCTAGTAATATATGATTTCAGGACAACAAGGGGTATAGTGAGATGATAGGGTCCCTTCACTCTTAATTAGAGATCACGAGTGCAAGCCTTGTGAATGGAGAACCCCCTTAATGGAACTTACGTTGCGTGAATCTGAATTGGTCAGATCAGTGAGTACCGAATACCATATGATCTATGATTTCAGTAGTACACATTGCTAAAAACTCTAAACATATATATCAGGCCTTATAAAATCACATGTCCCTTTCTTTTTAAGCATTACAGATGACATGAAAAATATTATCTGCACATAATGTTACATTACACATAAGAGAAGGGGAGAGTTGGAAGAAAAGAGTGAATTGCTACAAGTTTAGTGGAACTTGAGACTGGTCAAGACATTGTTGTTTACTGGATCAGCCAAGTGATCAAGAAGGTTTTGGTATGGTCCAACACCAGTAACCAATGCTTGAATAAAATAGCCCAAAATAGCCAACATAGCAAGCCTTCCATTCTTGATTTCCTTGAGTTTCAACTCCTTCATGGATTTCTCATCTTTCCCAAATCCAAGTGGGTTAAACAATGGTCCACCAGGGTACGCCGGATCACCAGATCCACCCAACCACTTTTCAAGGCCTAAGAAGTATTGTTTTCCCATTGAACCAGGGTTGTACCAATCCTGGAATCTCCGGTGCTCAGCGAAGCCCATGAGTGCCATCTCTAGGACAAACAATGTGTAATTGTCAGCCCAATAGTTGTATGTTCCTGCTGGTGGGATAACACCAGTTTGGAACCATGCAAGTGCTGTTTCTTGTGGGATGAGACCAGCTTTTCCAAGAATCTCTGGTGCTATGGCTCCTACTGCTCCTAACATGGCGAACCGCCCGTTGAAGACCTCACCGTATGCTAGCCATTTCGGCTCGATGAAACCTCCTGTTCCCTCGGGGTCCGAGAGTCCCAAGGGATCAAAACCATAGTCACCAGGAAGACTGTAGATCAATAAACAATTTTTCAATAAGTGGACTTCAGATAGTGTTTTAGGATGAGTTCAAGTTATCTGCACTGACAATATAAGTAAATTTATGATCTATGCAATGTAATGGTTGTTGTAAGTCAACTTAACCTTCTTTACGCTGTCAGTGCACATAATAGGGTCTTGTTGAATACCGTATATGTGCACCATGAGTTTCTATACTATTCGTGGACCTATATTTGTTGTAAATCAACTTAACCTTTGTTACACCGTCTGTGCACGTAACATAGACTCTTGTCAATTACAGTATATGTGCATGAGTTTTTATACCGAATGTGCAATTCAATTGATCATAACAAGTTAATTGATATGGAGCGCGACCTATATTTGTTGTAAATAGACTTAAAATTTCTTTACACTGTCAGTGCACAAAACATAGACTCTTGTTGATTACCGTATATGTGCACCAATTGATTATTAATAAGTTATCAATCGATTTTCCAGGTTACTATGTTAAGCTTGACGTAGAACTGCCCATATTTGTTGTAAATTAATGGAATGTTTTCTACACTATCAGTGCACAGAACATAGACTCTTATCGATGACCGTACATGTGCACCATGAGTTTTTACACTATACATGCAATTCAATTGATTATAGCAAGTTATTAATTGATTTTCTAGGTTACTATATCAACCTAGTTTGTTGCAAGTCACTTTAATATTTTTTTACACTGTCAGCGCACAAAACATAAACTCAACAAGGTCATTGAAAAGAGCATGGATTAAGTCACACAAAGTCTCATAGATCTTACGTGCCATCCAAGTATGAAAGACTCTGCTTGGATGCAAACCATAGTTGCCTATCTCCTTGCTGTAAAACAAAAATAAAGTGAATCAATACTTGTTTATTGTTTTAAACTTTTCATAAATTATTCTATACAAATTTGTATAGTTTTTAAAAATTCAAATTCATTTACTCCCTCTTTTTCATTTTACATAAAACTCTACCATGTTTAGTTTGTTTCAAAAATAGTGACATCTTTCGACGTTCGAAAAATCTCTTACCTCATCTTTCATTACTCTTACTGATATGTTCTTAGGAGCCATAAAAATGTCATAGACATATTACTCTAAATGATACGTACTCAAAAATTCTTTCTTAAACTTTGTACAAATGAGTCAAATACCGTCATATAAAATGAAATAGAATGTTAAACATAGATGTTATACTTTCTACATCAAACTAAATCTCAACCATTACTTCATTACTTCAATTTCTGCCCATACAAAAGTTTAATTTAACATCTTTACTTATGTTTCTAGGTAAACATCTTCCTATAAGATGAAAAACATATATTATAAGGGCTGTTTGGTCATCGATATTAGCTAAAATCAGTATAAATTTCACATCAAAATTTTGGTATTATCCTTCTCATATAGGATGCGGGATAATACTCCCCGACTATGTTGCTCGGATTCTTACAAAAATGTTAGACGAGTGATGTCAAATCCTCCAAAAGTAGTGCATTTCTAAAGGATCTGATAAGGGTACGACAATATTTTATGGATAGTCCAAGCAACATTGATTCTAGGATATCCTTATTCCGAATCAAAACGACCCTATAGAGTACTCCCTCTGTTTCAATTTATTTGTCTTGCTTTCCTTTTCAGTCCATTTAAAAAAGAAAGTGTAAACTTTCCACGTTACATGTTTAAGACATGTTAAAGAACATGTGATTCATATTCTACATATCTTTAGTCTACAAGCACAAGATTCAAACGTCAAATTAAAATCAAATCAGACAAATAAATTAAAACGGAGGGAGTATTATTTACAAGGAGAGAGATACCTTAACAGGTGGAGTAGCAGTAGCCTTCACAACAAAAGAGGCCTTTCTAGCAACAGATTGTGAATTTCTTGATCCAAGAATTTGTCTAGCAGCCTCAGCTGAAGTGCTAATTGATGATGAAGAGATCAATGCTTGAGTTGCCATAATTTTTCCTTCTCTTCTTTTCTTGTTCTTTGGATGCTATGGTGAAGAATAATAAACACTTAGCTCCACAAGAATAAATTAAATACAAAGGTGGCAATATAAGTGGACAAAGTATATTTGTGGGGCTAAGTGAAAAGAATGAAATTGTGGTTGATATAACAAGTTGTGTATATTGAAGATAAAGTTGTGATCTTGTGGACAAATGAGAAGTTGACATGTGGGTTCATTAAATCAGATAAGAGATATTACAACTCCTATAGTCAGAAATGAAAATCTTAGATACTCTTGTTTGGTGTTGCCACCTGCCATCCCCTAGATTCACTCATGTATAATGTTTGTAAGGACAATCTCGTGGACTAAAACTTTTATTATTGTACAAAATTTAGAGAAGGGTTGTACCATAAAGGTCTATTATATTTAGGACTCATCTAATACAAGGGATAAAAGATAACTAATTTAGGAAATAATTTTAGAATGCGCTTATCTCATATTTGATTAGAATAAAATGAATGACATAACTCATCTTGAAATTATAGTATTATTTTTATCCCTGTTTGAGGGTGGAATAACTAATTCCGAGATAACTAATCTTGAGATAACTTATTTTCCAACTAAACGATCTCGTAGTCTCACCTTATATTTCTGTAAAGAATTATTTTCACAGTTTGAACCCATGACATTCTGCTCATATGTCAATAATCTTATCAGTTACTCTAAGACTATTCTTCTTGCATAATATTTTTAGTTTATTTTTTATTTTTATTTTTATTTTATTTTGTATAATATAACAACAACAACAACAACAAGAACAACATATCAACTATACTCTTACATGGTGAATCTAGAAAGGATAGAGTATATACAAATCTTATTTTTATTTTGTGGGACTACAAATATTGTTTTCGATAAATTTTCAGCTCAAGAAAAGTAATGGTAAATGCAAAAGTAATAATTATGGGGAGCGTAAAAAGAAAGTATTGATAACAAAAATTATAAAGGCATCTCAAGTATGATGATGATATAATATGAGGTTAAATGAAAGAATGAGGATTCATATAATCAATCTTAATTTATTTGAGATTAAGACGCAATTGTTATTATTATTGTTTTTGATGTTTGGAAACTGAAATTCAATGAGATAAAGAGAAAAAAAAAAAGGAAAGGAGGTTAGTGTTTTTTTTCTTCGATTTGAAAACTAAGCTTTAACAAATATAATTTCAAATACATATAAATATATTTAAGCTTTAAATACATGTATATTTAAATTTTAGATTCATGCGTCTGAAATTAATTAAAAAAAGATAAACTTTCAAAATTAGTTACGCTTTATGTAAAGGTTTCGAAATCGACTCAGCTATTTAAAATTTAAATTGTTATCTTCGCTTGGTAAACTCTTTAAAAAATGACCTTTAATTCAAAACAATTTGTTGAGAAGAATTTTTGTTGCAATTTTAACTTTTACTTATAGGACATAATCTATGATAAATTGAATATATTTATTGTCTTAAAATATTTTGAACGTTTGCGTTACAGGTAAAAGTTATGAACAATATACTTAAGTTCTAGTTTTTACATATAAGATAGAATTTATGAACGATTAAACAAATTCACTATCTTATAATTAGGGGTGTGCAGAAACCGAATTAACCGAACCGAATCGAAAAAATTATTATTGGTTTATCGATATCAGGTTATTGGGTTAATAATAGTTTTTAAAAGGTTTTAGAAATTTTTTTATTGGGCTATCGGTTCGGTTTTAAGGTTTTGGTTAACAGTTAAACCGATAACCCAATAAGATTATATTAAAATTATAGTTTTATTCCTAATTATATAATTGTGGCTTTATATTTTAAATAAATATCCTGTTATTTTTTGCATTTTATAGTTGTTGTTTTAATGTTGTTATTTTCTTTATAAATTCATTGGCTTGGTGAGGTTCTACCCATTAAGATAACTATAATCCTACATTGATTTTCTTTTTGAGAGATTACTATCGATTGCTACTGCATTCAATTTCGCTACTTAATCAAAAAGTAAACAATTTTGTTTTAGTAATCATGTATTTGAATTTGCTTCTACTTGTATTTTGTGTAGTGTATATATGAACATATGAAAATAAGAAAAGAAGGTGAAAAAAATAAAATGAGCATTTTCTTATTGGTTAAATTGATAAATCAAACCGTTAAAGATCAAAACTGATAAATCGTAAACTGATAACAAATATCTTATTGATTTGGTTATCAATTTAGCGTGTTTACAAATCAAAAGCCAATAAATCGAATCGATAATACACAAAATCGAATCGAATCGATTGATGCACACCCCTACTTATAATTATAATATTCTAAACTTCTGCCTTATACGATCCGGCGTGAATACTTTAAGGTCGTTTGATACGAGGGATAAGAAATACTTAGTTTGATACACCCCTACTTATAATATTCTAAACTTCTGCCTTATATGATCCAGCGTGATTACGTTAAGCTCGTTTGATACGAGGGATAAGAAATACTTAGTTTGATTGAAATAAAATCGCTATATAATTTATATCGAGATTAATTGTCTCGGGATTATAGTATCATTATAATGCCACATTTAACGATTTCGGTATAACTAATCACGGTATAACTTGTTCCCCACCAAACTACTACTTCACAATCGGGTCGACCCAGAACTAATGCTGCGGTTACTGAACTCCGGGCGGATTCCGGCGGGTCACTTATCCCGCCGATGGATGAGCAGCACCGGCAGTCGCAGCAAAACAACGGTGATGGGCTTCGGCGACGGAAGCCACGGCGCATTGGGCCTGGCCGGGCCCATAATTGGTATGGGCTCCGACGCTTACGAGCCCACTCCAATTCCGGGCCTCCCGCCGGACGTTGTTGGAATCGCCGCCGGGCATTTTCATTCGCTTGCTGTTACTTCGGAGGGAGATGTTTGGGGTTGGGGACGGAATAATGAAGGTCAGCTTGGTCGTCATCCTCTTTCTCCTAGGTATTTCCCAGCTCCTTTTTAATTTGGCACGGAGTTTAAGATGATTTTGAGTAGATGCACGTGGACATTTAGAACTAAAGAGTAGTCACAAAAGGAAAGAAGCATTCTTTTCGAAACAGATTAAATTGGAAAGTAAGACGAACAAATTGAAACAGATGGGATATATAGCATTCTTTTCGAAATAGATTAAATTGGAAAGTAAGACAAACAAATTGAAACAGATGGGATATATAGCATTCTTTTCGAAATAGATTAAATTGGAAAGTAAGACGAACAAATTGAAACAGATGGGATATATGTTTGTTTATGTATGTGTACTTATTGAACAGGCAAAGAATTGTAGCCTAGTGATTGGTACTCCCTCCGTCTCAATTTGTTTATTTGTCTGGATTTGACTTGACAAAGAGTTTAAGAAAGTATAGAAGACTGGTGAATCTTGTGTTCTAAAATGAAAGATATGTAGAATATACCAAAATGTGCTTTAATCTGGTGGTTTTAAATATGTCAGATGGAAAGTTAGAATTAAACCGTTGCCAGAAAAGGAAAGATACATTCTTTTTTAAACATACTAAAATGGAAAGTAAGACGAACAAATTGAAATGAAGGGAGTACAAAGTTGAAATTAAAGAGTTTTCAGAAAAGGAAAAAGACATTCTTTTTTGAAATAGACTAAAATGGAAAGTAAGACAAACAAATTGGAACGGTTGAGTAAAATGTTTGTTATATGTATGTCTACTGATAGAACAGGCAAAAACTTGTTGCCTACTGATAAGTAACTGTATTTAGTTGTGGCTTGATATTGAGAAAATTGACTATGTTTATGTGCCAATATGCTTGCTTTATATGTCTATTAGTAGTATTAGGGTGGAGAAAATTGTTTATCTCATTATATTCAATAAATAGAATATGCCTCAATCTCGAATTAGTAAGAGGTTTTGCTCTATATGGAATCCTCTGTATCTATTCAGCTTTATTCGAGGAGTGTGCTCACAAATTTGGTATTGAGATGGATTCATTGTAGTTGAACAATTATTAAGTTGGTTATCGACCTACTTCATCAACTCTCTTCAACGAAAGTAGCTTTTAAATATAATCTGGCAATTTCGTTGTTTATGACATTGCGAGGAACTGTGAAGGGATTGTTTGAGCTGAAGATTCACATATCTGCAATGCACTTATGCCATTTGCTTGCCTATTATTTTTTTATTTGAGTCCACATCCATGTTTCCACACTCGTTGATAAGGAAAGGTAATCAGTTAACTAATTTCAACACAGACTAGTTGAGTGAGCGCAAATGTAATAGATGAAAGACAGCTTTGGAAGGAGGCTATACATCTATGAGTATTTAGAGGTCATTTAGAAGTCCTTATTCTCATTGACTCAATGGTTTTGGATAATTTCTGAAGGGTTATATTCTAAAGCCAATTAACTTGCTTTTGTTTCTTGAGGAGACTGGAAAACTCTGATGATTTGTTGCTTCTTATATATATGACTATCATTCCAAGAAAAACCTAATCTGGCCAAAGGGATGATCCTGACAACCTGATGTCTGGAAACCATTAAGTAAGTTCCTTAGAACTCTGGCTGCAGAACTTTATAACAGCCATGAACAAGAAGTTTTATTCCAGCAGAAAACCTCAGCCTAGTTCTTTAGGTTCACAGTACCTGTAAAGAATGTTGCTATGATAATGCTAACAGAAGCAGATTTCTTCACTGCTTTGAAAAAAGAGTGTATTTTCCTCAATGTCTTTGTTTCGTTCTTCCTCTAGACTGAGTTGTGCTAGAGTTTTTGTGACATCCTAGCTTATCTCTATTTGTTTGTGTTATGGCTCTGTTCATATCTGTGAATTAGAAAGGTCCTAGAATTAGGTTTCTCGACTGTGTTATCTATCTCTGTTCTAATGATAGGAAACTAAACCTATTTTCTCCATAAGCTGGTTATCCAGATGAAGTGTTATTGCGTACTCTTGTTTTCCAAAGAATTGCACGTATTTCCTTCTCTGTCTTGTTTTGATCCTGTCTCGTTTTCTTCTCTCACTTGGGGTTGAGTGGGGGTTATAGGGTGTTGGTATTACTAACATGGAAATCCTTTTTGTTGAGCTTGTTCAGAGAAACGTGGAATGAACCAAAAAGAGTAGAAGGACTAAATAAAGTGAGAGTTCAAGCCGCATATGCATCAGGCGTTATTTCTGCCGCCATAGCAGATGATGGATCTCTGTGGGTTTGGGGAAGTTCTAAGCGTGGGCAGCTTGGTCTTGGCAAAGGAATCACCAATGCTGCATTACCTTCCAAAATTGAAACACTTTCTGGAGAAGAGATTGTTAAGGTGGTCATCCAATCATGCTTAAGGTAGAATAAGTTTTACTTGTCAAAGAAATAGGTAGAAGAAATTTAACTGAGAACACATAATGATATGATGTGCAACAACAATAACCAAGTTAATAGTGTTGAGCTGTGTAGAATTTTCTGTTTTTTCCAAGTGTAGTTGTCAACTCATTTGGTGTTGGCAAATGGCAGGTTTCATTAGGTTGGGGGCATGCTCTCGCGCTAGCTAAGAATGGGAATTTGTTTGGCTGGGGATACTATGCAGATGGTAGAATCGGCAAGATAGGAAGAGAGTTGGAGATATCTCCACTGGAATCAAATAGTACTAAACCAAGATCAAGAGAAAATTTTTCTGCAATTGAAGCTGCTGAGAAGTCAGTCATGGAAGCTATCGAGAAGGAAAAGGATATGCCTATAATATGGGAGCCCGGTTCAATTGAGGAGCTACATGAATTAAAAGTTGCAGATGTAGCCTGTGGACTTGATCACTCTCTTGTCCTTTGCTGTAAGTCACATTTACTAATGTCTAGGTACTTGAAATGTGCATGAATCCGTGTTGATGGTCATTTCTATCCTCTTATTTTAGGTGACGGGACACTGTTTAGTGGCGGAAGCAATGTGTATGGCCAGTTAGGAAGACTGAACAAAGACTTGGGAATGCTACCCGTTGATATACAGTTGCGTCCTCTCTCTGTAGCTTCTGGTTTAGGGCATTCTTTGGCAGTTTGCAACGATCCCTC
Source organism: Capsicum rhomboideum (assembly GCA_031232105.1). NCBI lineage: Eukaryota > Viridiplantae > Streptophyta > Magnoliopsida > Solanales > Solanaceae > Capsicum > Capsicum rhomboideum. Next base: position 3,351,850 of record CP124710.1, on the reverse strand, counting down.
ATCAGAACCAACAGGAGATGCAACAAGTGTTGTATCATGGGGATGGAACCAAAGTTCTCAACTTGGGAGGGATGGTCCAGACAACATTCCTCAGGATGTTGAAGGGCTGACTGGCGAGAGACCTATTTCTGTGTCGGTAGGTCGGGCGCATTCCCTTGCTCTCACAGCCAAGAAAGAGTTATGGGCATGGGGCTCCGGGAGGAACGGGAGGCTTGGATTGGGCAGCTCCGCTGATGAAGTGGAACCGATGTTGGTTGAATATTTAGAAGGTACTGAAGTTATTCAAGCTGTTGCAGGACTGGATCATAGTCTTGTTCTAGTTGCTGAATAATGTAGTGGGAAATACATATACATGTTTGTAGTTTCCTTTGACTCCAGACCCCACTTGTGGGATTACACTGGGTATGTTATTGTTGCTGTTTGTTTTAGATAACCTTAGAATCTTATAAACACCATCAAGAAATAAAGAACCAATGTTTGGGAAATTGTTCTCAACTATTAGTATCTTTTGGCTTTGAATGACAAAAAGGTTCCTGCCAATGGAGCCATGGTATGACTACCCTACAAAACAAGTGCCTCGTCTCATCGTCCCTCGGACAGGTTGATGAGCTTTTGGACCATTACACACGAGCAGACTTCACCATCTGAATCTGTAATGACTCGTCCATGGTGTCTTTGAACGAACTGAAAGGCCTCTCTTCAACTCCCTCCGGCTCCGAATCTCAAAAGTTTGCAGGGCTATCATCTAATTGTTTCTCATCCTCTATATCCACCTCCAAGATTTCCTAAAAAAGAACAAAATTCAAAGAAAACTAAGCAACTACTCAAAAAAAGTTACTCACTTTGTCAAAGGAAATGAATACTAATTTGTTAGAATACTTACTGGGATTCTTTGCTTCAAGTAATTACCAAGTCTTGCTACAACAGTAGAACGTTTATGCCAAAACTTGCCACTTAGTCTAAGTTTCACATAAGGTCCATCCACTTCTGCAAGTTCTGCCTTACCTGTAAAATATTTTATTTCCTCTTGGTAAGTCGAGGGTCTATCAGAAACCACCTCTCTACGAAACCACCTCTCTACCCCACAAATGTACGCGTAAGGTTTGTGTACATCTTATACTCTCCAGAACCCACTTGTGGGATTACACTGGTTATGGTTATTGTTGTTATTAATACAAAAAAGAAAAGAAAAAAAAGCAAGACTTAATATTCATCATTCTTTTGATGAGAAATCACCTGTTATCCCAACTGAAGTATCAAAAAGTTGTGCCAACTGCAGAATCCAAACAATAAAACAAACATATAAGAAGATATATAAAACCCAGAATTGGTCTAGTGGTAAGACCAAACACGTAGATGTGTGAGTTAGATGTGCATCAGAGTTCAAATCCTGTCGTAGACAAGAACATAACATTTAAGTCAAGATAGGTAGAAGGCTAAAGACGAATTCAGAATTTGAACTTTATGAGTTCTAGCTCGACATTCTACCACAACCTACTTAATGTGCAATATATTATTTGTAGTCTTATATTGGATTTTTTAACACATATACATAATCTCTGTCAAAGTTATTAGGTCCAGATGAACTCATAACTTTTATTTTTGGGGTTCCCACCGAATTAGGTACCAACCAAACAAGGATTTGGGCCGAAAAATCTCACATTGGGGATAAAACACCCCTAACAAAGAGAATTCTGTATCCCGTAGGCTCTAACTTAAGACCTCTGGTGAATACTTAATTTTTCAGACTTTTGGTACCCACATTAGGTCCCACCAAATCCAGAGAATATTTATCACTTCATCACAACTTATTGACGAATGAGCCTATTATCCACCAAGTTCTGAATCATGCACCATAAATATAAAGATTTCTCAATTATTAAAAAAAAATAATATTGAAAGTAAAGTAATAATATACCTCAGTCTTTGCATCTTCTAGGACTTGTATAATGTTATCTTCAGTCAAATCAAGAGGTGAAAGTGAAGCTGATATTCTACACAAATATATAACCCTTCTTTTTCTAATTCTTGATGATGATGATAATCTTAGATTATTTTTAACACTTGTTATAGCTCCAATATTTTTTAATTTTGAGGTTGACACATTTTGGAAATTTGGTAGCAATAGAGAAGTGGAGGTGGTGAATTTAGGTGTTGATGAGGATGATGATAAATGTTGAAGTTGCAGTGCCATTTTTTGCTCTTCTTTTTTTGGCAGTAGTTGTTATCCTTTCTTTTTTCTTGAAGAGGGAATTTGTGGCTAGTAGCTATTGAAAAAAAATAAAAATACTCCCTCCCTTCGTTTTAATTTGTTTGAACTATTTTTTTTAGTCTGTTTAAAAGTGACTCCTTCTCTTATTAGCTATGATTTAATTTCAACTTTCATATGACATGTTTATGGCCATAAAATTAAAGGATATTTTGATACATTTGACATATCTTTTAATTTAAGACCACAAGATTCAAAAGTCATTTTTATTTTCTTAAATCTCATACCAAGTCAAAACATGTCAATCAATTTGAAACGGAAGGAGTAATAAAAAAAAAGTTCATTGTTCTTGTTTAGATACAACTTACAAGGGATCTTTTATTTCAAACTATCTACTTTAAAAAGAAATTTAAACATGATCGCTAAAAAAGTCTAGAGATAACGGTCAAAAATATGACTTAACTTTCATTTTTTTTTAGTTTTACATTTTAACTATTAGTTTTTTTTTTTGTACTATCTGAATTATTGCCATCTACTCAACTAGGTAATAAATGGTGATAGTTCAAATAGGAAAAAAGAACAACAGATAGACTTTCCTGTGTGTCTTAGTACATAGATAGTGATAGTTTAAGTTCGGAAAGGGATTAACTGATAGTCTGATAGAGTGTGAAATTCTCGAAAAAGTAATAGTTTAATAGCATGTTTGGTCAAACTTCTAAAATCAGCTTATTTTGAGAAATGCTTTTTTCAAAAGTGCTTTTCAAAAAAGTACTTTGATGAGAAACAGGTTGTCTTTGGGTAATAAATTTAAAAAACACTTTTGAGTAGCAATTAGTGTTTGGCCAAGCTTTAAAAAGTGTTTTTAACTATATTTTTCTCTAAAGTTCTTTTACGGAAAAACTATTTTTTTAACTTATGAAAAACTGTTTATGCTACTCTCCAGAAGCATTTATTTTCTCCTAAAAGTTTGGCCAAACACCTCAATTTTTTTAAAAATAAACACTTTTGAGAAAAAATACACACTTTTGGGAAAAAATAAAATTAGCCAAACAGACTATAAGTATGTTTTTGACCATTAACTTCAAAATTTAGTGACCAATATTTTAATTGTTTATTGGGCATAAGTTGTGGGCTGTTTGCCTATGAGATAGAAAATTGAGCATTTTAATAAATCAGAGATGATGAACCTATTTAATTGACAATAAATTCTATTTATATCTGAAACTCCTATCCAATCTTCAACACATTATTCTATCTTCACAATATGTAACTTATCTAAATATACTGGTCTATGCTTCATGGGCAAAATTAACTTATATTCATACTATAATTAGAATTTATACCTAATGGCCAATAAAAAATTATTTTTCAAAAAAATTAGTAAGTAGGATTAAAATTTAAAATCACCCCTTAATGATTATCTTTATCTCTGCCATTCTTTCCCTATTCTATTATGTCTACCTTTATCCAAATCCAAGGAGAAATTTCAGTCTAAGTGTTGAAAAATATTATAGCGGTTTTCTAGAAAAAAAAAAAGTGGCCCAGTTATCAATAAAGTGAAATGAGAATCATTACAATGCAGGTTTAAATCATAGCGAGAACACAAAAAATATATAATTTCTTCTCATTCGTCCAAATTTTGGTGGACATAGCTATCTGCTATCTATGTTGGTGAAAGGTACTCCCTCCGTCTCAATTTATGTGATGTACTTTGACTTGACATGGAGTTTAAGAAAGAAAAGAAGACTTTTGAAATTTGTGGTCTAAAATGAGTCATAGATATTTGTGTGGTTGTAAATCATTTCATTAAGGGTAAAGTGGGTATTTTAAAGTTAAATTATTACCAAATATAGAAATATGTCATTCTTTTTGGAACTAACTAAAAAGGAAAGTGTGTTATATAAATTGGGACAGAGTGAGTAATATGTAACTTGTAAAATTAATTAAAATGTGTGAAAGGTGACTCAAACACCACCAATATAAAACTAGGTAATATCTTCTTGTTCGCCCAAACTTATATGGATAGAGTTATTGGATATCTATGTTAATGAAAGATAACAAATATCTCAAAAAATTAGCTAAAGTGTTGAATGTTGACAAGTTGCTTGGTGGACAGAGTTATCAGTTATCTGTAGCTGGTGGAAGGTGACAGGTATCCCGTGGATTTATTTGAACCGCGCAAAAACTGACTCAAACACCACAGTTATTAAAAAAAAAAAAAGTGTGTACAAGTTGACCTCAAACAATACCTATGAGAATAGAAAAATCTCTATGTTCTCCATAATGCATCAATCAATTTTTTATGCATGCATGTGATCTCTAAATGCAAACTGGCTCATGTTGCCAATATGAAAAGAAGAATTTTTTTTTTCTATATATATTCTCCATAATGCATAGTTATCATATCAATTATCAAGGTGCTTTAATATGTTTGCATAGAAATGTGTGGAAAGCTTTTAAGTCCATTAAATTGCCAATCTACCCACCTTCTCATCTAAAACTCATAAATAAGTAGTGGACATCTCTCCAATCTCTCCCTCTCACTTCAATTTCATTTCTCCATTACCATAATAACTTAGTCCAATTTTGTCCAAGAAGTGAGAGAAAAAACCAAGTTCTAACTATGGGGGATTTGACACAAACAAATGTTGTGGAGAATGAAAGTTATGGAAGCAACATGGCTGAGATGATGTTGAGATTGTTGCCTATGGCTCTATGTGTAGTGGCACTTGTCATCATGCTTAAGGATTCTCAAACCAATGACTTTGGTTCACTTTCTTACTCTGACCTTGGAATTTTTAGGTAACTATTTCTCAATCAGTTTTAAGTTTTATGCATTGATGATATAAAAAATATTGAGTTAATGGTCAAAAGCATATACAAACTATTATTTTTTTCGTAAGTTTCATTTCACATCCCAACTTTTTTTCTTTACCTATCTAAACTATCTCTTCATTTATATTAAAACATACCTCGATGCAGAGTTGGCCAAATATCTATTCCCAATCGACAACAGATATGTGTAGGCCAATTCAGCATCGAGGTGTGTTTTAATATATAGGGAGTGATAGTTGAGGTATGAAAGTCGGAAAAGTGATAATTTAGGTAGGTAAACAGAACAATGGATAGTTGAGGTATGAAACTCGCGAAAAATTGATAGTTTAAGTGCGCGTTTTTACCAAACGCAATCAAATCCATCCTAAGATTTGCAAATAAATCTCTATGATAAGCATTAATCACAAATTTGATAGCTTGCAGTAACAAAACCATTTTTTTTTTTTTGTAAGAACGTCCAAATGATGAACGATTTGAAAAGTTGGAAATTAGACTCAAAGATCTTTGATTTGATACCTTATCGTACCACCTAATATAATTCAACGTATATTGAGAGTAGTGATCGTTTGAATTTAGATCTTGTGCATGCTCGTTTGGAACTTTAGTCCATCGATCTTGTATCTTATTATCATGTTCGATCGATTGATATCGTACTAGCTAGTCTTTCGACATTTTTGGCATGCAAAACGATATTTTAACTGACTATAATTGGTGAAATGTTGAATGTGGTGCAGATATCTAGTACATGCAAATGGAATTTGTGCAGCTTATTCCCTTGTATCAGCTATAGTTGCAGCTCTTCCTCGTCCTACAACATTGCCTAGAGCATGGACATTCTTCCTCCTTGATCAGGTTATTTCTCCCATTTATTCGGAAACAGACTCTCTACCTCTACGAGGTAGTGGTAAGATTTGTGTACACTCTGCCCTCCCCAGACCGCACTTGTGCGATTTCACTGGGTATGTTGTTGTATTAAAGCTACCGGGCAAGGTCCGGAGAAGGGTCAAACCACAAGGGTCTATTGTACGCAACATTACCTTACTTTTCTGTAAGAGGTTGTTTCCGCGGCTTGAACCCTGAGTATTATGCCTTGTGTAAAAGTTTTAAATTCTTTTTTCTCAAATGCTAATATAAAGTTTTTGCTTGTAGGTGCTGACATATATAATATTGGCTGCTGGAGCTGCATCAACAGAAGTGTTATATTTGGCATATAAAGGGGATACTGCTGTTACATGGAGTGAAACATGTGATTCTTATGAAGGTTTTTGCAAAAAGGCAACTACATCTGTGTCCATCACATTCATTGTTAGCCTTTGCTATGTTGGGGTTTCTTTGCTTTCATCTTACAAACTTTTTAGCAAGTATGATGCACCAATTGGACACTACAATAACAAGGGAGGTATAGAGATAGCTAATTATTGAGATGATTGAATGAATAAATGGTGTCCATGTATGGCTACTAGTTTTTTTGATGTTCCACTAGCCTATGTACACTGCAAAAATGTAATAACTATTACTTTCTCGATTTCATTTTTATATGACGGTATTTGACTAGCTCACAGTTTAAGAAAAACAGAAAAAGGCATAGTATCTTGAGATCCTCCAAGAATTGGTATTTGTTTATTTGAGCTATCCTCATGAACTTGACTCTTTTTTTCACGTTCATCAAAAAGAGCCACACCCCAAAAGATGTGATGTAAGCAACCTATTTTAGTACAAATATTAGTGGTTGCTTTCACGGCCAAACCCGCAACTTATAGGTCACATAGTGATAATTTTTATGTTGCTCCGACCCTTCCCTTCTAGTTGCCCCTATTTACTAAAATTAGATCGACTGTTTCCTCTTAAATAATGTGCATTCTTTGATATTATGAGTAAAACAAAAGATAATTATAAATTTGAGTCTTCAATTTCTAAAATCACTCAATTAGTTTGAGCTAAGATGACTATTAATTTGAGACGGAGCAACTTGTTAACAATCCAACTACCTATTAGTGATCTAAACAAAAAAAATTCACAATAAGGGTGTGTTTGGTATGAAGGGATCCTAGAATTTTATTTTTTGGCAGGAGAACAAATTGATTTCTTACTTATTTTCTAGTGTATGGTAAGTAAATAAAAAAAATGATATCTCAAAAACATTTATATGTAATGTAACATAAAACTATAGACGTGGGAGGGGGTGGTGTGTGTAGCCTCGAAGATGGCTGGGTGCGAAGGAGTAGGGGTTGGGTGGAAGGATGCAAAAAAACATATAATATCACTTATAAAACTTATTTTCCCTACTTTCATTAATTAAGGAAATCATTTTCCTCATTTTTACGGAGCTTGTTTTCCTAGAGAAAATGTTATCCAACCAAACGTGGGAAAATAAGCTCCATACCAAACACACCCTAAAAGGAAGTAAAACACAACTCACGGAGATTTCAACATGAACATATTTTCCACAACGGACCACAAGACATTGTTTTTAAACAATTTCTACAATATTCAACCACGCAGAGTTTGTGTTAAACTTGCCATATTAAGCCAACAACAAGCGCCCACGAAGAAATCACACGCAAAAAGGTAAAAAAACACAATGGCCACGCTGAAACGCGTGCTTTTTAACAGTAGCAATTACGTTTTGTAACATCTACTTCCATACGAACAAGCACTTGCTGTTTTTCCGAATGACTTCAAAGCAATCACCGAGCTTCATACTGCACGACTGCACCAAACAAAACAGCTTAGTGTACTTGTAGAAATAGAGGACTAAGATGAAAAAAAAACGCAGATAAGTGAAATATTGTAGGTTGGCCCAGATTCGTAATGGCAACAAAGTAAGAGATGTAAACTACTACTGAGGTTCTTGTATTAGGAATCTTGCACTGGGGAATGGTTTGTTTATCTTTCGAATCTCTAGATTTACAACAAAAATATACAACTATATGCATTACTAAATCATCTTAGGATTGCAAACTCAGTCAAGCCTAGGACAGTTGCTACCCATCAAAAAAAGATAAACAATCCAGTGGCGGACCTAGAGCATCAGTAGTGGATGTCGGCTCATTTGTTCCCCTCAGGAATAATTTAACAATTTTAAAGTACATAAACGTTTACACTAAGGTTGAATCTATTGCTAAAAGAGAGTAGAAGGTGCAATATACGCCGCCACATCCTCTTAACTTGAACAGAATCTAATGAGACTCTGTTGCTGACAGCATGTGAACCATTAAAAATAGCAACCAAACAGATGTATACACACAGATTAAACAACCAAAGCATATCTTCTATACCAGATTCAGCTGGAAATTTAGCTAAATGACCGAAAAAACAAAAGCTAATTCACCAAAAAGATTCTACGTGCACGATATGCTACGTATGGTTGAATACAATCTGCAGATAATGTTTTGTTCAAAAATATTTTCTTGCCACTCAACTTCTTCCCTTTCAGTTTACTGACAAACACAACTAGTCATTCAATGAATCAAGACGAACTGCAACACTAAAATACAGTAACTTATTAAGGACTAAATGAGGCAAATAACTTAAAATTCTAGTACTATTTAATTGCTGACAAGTTCCATGGTTGTCTGTAGAATAGCAAGCATTACCCTAATGAACACAATAGTAGAAGATTTTTTTTTTTTTTTTGATAACTTACACAATAGTAATAGACTAAAAAACCATAATAATGATCACTAACATAATCCCAACTCCTAAGACTGTTTCTTTTTTAGTCAAGTAAAAAAAAAATATACTGTAAGGGGGATTTAGTCGTTGATTTGACACAGATAAGCCATGGATAGAAGGTACAAAAGGGTTATGCTGCAACACTTAGCGGCGAAACAGATAGCACGAGCTTTATGGCTGCTAACTTCATGTGAAAAAGTTCAGATGGGCCAGGGAGGCGAAGTGCAGAGATATACAGTTTGCTTTAACAAAAATGAAAAGAAAAACGAAAAAACAAGTGTATAGCTGGGAAAATTATTCAGACTCCATTGGAGATCGGAGGAAGAGAGCTAGGTTTTTGTGGAGGAGGCTAAGACTGTTCTATCTTCTAACATGTTAGCATGACATCATTGCAATTCTAAGACTGTCTTATGTTCTACTTGAGCCTTTTTATTTGATATCTCTTCAACGACATATACCTCATTAAATGCTTTTACAACTCAATAGAAGCACATCAATTCGACCCATCGAAAATAGAATACCACTTCACATTTCACTAAATCAAATTATAGCACCTTCTGAATTTCAACTCATTCAAATTACAGCACTTTGCTCTCTCTCTCTTCTTTTTTTTTTTGAAATTGAAAATTACAGTACTTCGTGAACGTTCCATCTTTGTAAGATCAACTAATTTACTCGCACACTTCTTTTACTATCAATTGAATAACCAAACCAAGTTAGAACAAACAGAACCACAAGCCTTAACGTACTACTCTATTCTTAAGAAAAAACTCCACCTTTGGAACTGAACCAACTATAATATCAAAAGGGCCTTTTTTCATAGGCGTGCAGGCCAACTTGCATTGGGTACTACCATCTACTTCCCACCAGTTCAGGCACCGCACCGCTTAGACCTTGACTAATTCCACAGGGGTAGACACTACACCTCTACCTCCCAACAATACAGGCACCGAATAACTTTGTTCACCTAGACCTGGACATATGGAAACAAAACACCTAGTTTTTGAACCTAAGAACTCAACGATTTTCAACACACATTATCGACCACTAGGTCACACGCTTGGGGGTGCTCAAAAGGGGGTTACTTCCTACAATCGAACTATAGCTATCTAGGTCAACCTGCTCGAATCCTTGAATCAACAGATTTGATTTTTCTTATAACATGATGTCGTAACAAGCTCACCCAAATCCCGGTAGGTTGATTCTAGGATTCGAGCAAGTTGACCCAAACCTCAACAATTTTCAACACACATTATCGACCACCAGGTCACACGCTTGGCGGGTGCTAAAAAAGGGTTACTTCCTACAATCGAACTATACGTATCTAAGGTCAACCTGTTCTAACCCTAAAACAACTAATTTTCCTCATATAACACGACATCCAAACAAGTTTACTCAAACCCCTAACTCAATCAAATTGTTTTCATAAAACTCAAAATCGAGCGAATATAAACACATAAAACTCAAAAAAGGAAGATTAAAAAGGTAACAACAAACGTATAAGAGATAGAGAAAAAAATACATACTTCTGCGAGTGCGCTTCTTGTAGAGAATACGATAACCACATTCACGGCACTGTATCACATCACCTGGCTTTAGCGTATTCTCCTGTCCACAATCTGCACAAAAAATCCAATTACATCCATAGCTCCCGCTGTGCACGGGGATCTATTGTACGCAACCTCAGTAATTTTGTTAAATCAAAATTAAAGGGCAGCCCAGCCCGGCCCGGTGCATGCACTAAAGCTGCCGCTATACGCTATAAATATGAAAATAGGGATTAATGAATGAATAGGTACCTCCGCAGATATAGCTGACTGGTTCAACAGGTTGAGAATCCATTGATTAAAAACCTAAAGGCCAAGAAATTTTGATTGTTTGTGAGGTTTATAGGGTTTATATAGAGGAAATTGAAAATAGTGACAATTTTTGGGTTGGGCTGGGCCGAGTTACTTAATGGGCCTGGGCCGAACAGGCCGTACAAGGTTTTGCACACTGTCCCTATTTCGGAGTGATCTTTAATTTTTGAAAAAATTATATAATAACACTACTTAATTTATCATATCTAATTAAAATTTCTATTCTTTTGTTTAATTACATCTTGTCCCATATTTTCCTTTCTCTCTCTAAAACTCACGGATATATCACAGAAGAATGTGATGTATCTGTGTAAAATTAAGTGATGCATCCGGAAGAATGTGATGTATCCGTGTAAAATTAAGTGATACATCCAGAAGAATGTGATGTATCCGTGTAAAATTAAGTAATGTATCCGAAAGAATGTGATGTATCCGTGTAAAATTAAGTGATGTATATGGAAGAATGTGCTATATCCGTGTAAAATTAAGTGATGTATCCGTGTAAAATTAAGTGATGTATCCGGAAGAATGTGATGTATCCGTGTAAAATTAAGTGATGTATCCGAAAGAATGTGATGTATTCGTTTGGTCTAAATCAAGGATTTTAGTAATATTGAAAAGAGTTGGGATAGGGAGTAATTAGCTCCAAAAAGATTGAGATTTATGTAACTTTTTCTTAATTTTTACCGTTAAATCGGTGGTCTTTTATTTTTATCCCTACTTCTTATTTAATAGTAAGAGTTTATGGGCTAAAGTATCCTTAATTATAACCTAATTTCGCAAACTTTTGCCTTATCTGACATAAGTTTTGTAGTATGTAATTCTCTAGAACTTTTGTCTTATCCAACAAAAGTTTTAGAGAACTAAGAGTTATAACTTATGCCTTGTGAATTTGTTTTTGCCTTGAAAAGCATAACTTGTGAGTTATGAACTTCTCGTTCGGAACTGAAACTATGTTTTGTAAGATACAACTTGTGCCTTACGAATTATATAGAGAAAATAGCGATGAGTCCTTAAGTTATAACTATATTTCAATTTTAGTCCATATATAATTCGACTGAACATATGTAACCTCTTTTTTTTTTTTTAATCCAATTGTGGCCTTAAAAGAACATATTAAATTAACCTCAATTAATATAAACATATAGTTTTGGTCCCTAGAACTAACGATGGTTAAAAACTTAATTTGAATGAACGTATTTAACCTTCAATTATAAACATGTAGTTTTGGTTCCTCAAACTATACTGACGGTTAAAAACTACTGTATAGTGGTAACATATCACGTTTGAACTCTAAATAAATAAGACAGATAATTGCTATAACATATTAAATTACACTAAATATATAAGTTAAGTCCTCAAAATAATACTCCTCTTGCTGGTAGAAAATAGAAATAATCTTTCCTTTAGTTCCACTGCCTATATAGGAAAGTGTTTATTCAACAACACATAACAAAAAATTTCCAAAAGAAGAAATGAAAAAACTCATTCACTCCTATTGAAAATATGGTAGTGAAGAGTAAAATGGCAGCTCGGTGTACTAAAGCTCCTGAGCTATGCGCAGGGTTCGGAGAAGGGCTCGAACACAAGGGTTATGATAGTGAAGAGTAAGGTCTAAGTAATTAAAATTCTAAGACTAAACTCATCACTGCCATTAAAATACATGCATGTGAATATTTAAGCTCACCAAAAAAACAGAAAATGAAAAAAAAATTACAAGGGACAAAAATTAAGGGGGGAAAAAAAAGAAGAAAAAAAAACCATCCTTTTCTTCATATGAATTAATGAACTTGGCAATTGCCGGGCTCAGTTTTAAGCTATGTTGTTCGAACCTTCCAACAATGTTATTCTATCAGTGTCGAATAATCTTCAAACAATACACATGTTGAAGGATCCGACAGACATCTGATAGCAAATTTTGAAGAATCTGAGCAACATGCATATATATAACACGACGAGCATTGCTTTATTATTATTTTTTTTTTGAAGACAATACTATAGGCAGTTTTTGTAAGGCCATAGCTTAGTAATAAGCTAGGATAGAGCAGACTCCGGCTCCGAGGTACCTATCTCTTTCGAGTTTTCTATCGAGAGAAGATGAAATAACTGATACATAAACTTCTTCCTCATTGATGGTGTCCAATTTTTTAGAAAGGGAACATGATTTGGGCATTGTGATAAACTTTTGAGGAGCAACTTCTGTTGAGAATCTCATGAATTTAAGAATTTTGGCCATTATTGTAATGTTGGATGGGGGGAAAGAAAGTGGTAGTATGATAAGAAGTTGGAAAAAGTTGTGATAAGCCCTTATCAACTTATTGTATTTGTAGGGGAAAAAAAGTGAGAGTTATTTATTAGGGGTATGGGTGGTTAATTAACCAATACACAATAAAACAAATAAAACACAAAAAGAAAGAAATAATATAAGTATTTAACGAGGTTCAGAACAATCATATTGCCAAGTCAGGACAGAAGCAAAAAGAGTTTTTCACTATGCAATCTCGGGCTTATCGACCCTCAACCTCCTCGATCTACTGTCATAGACCAACTTCATCATGGCATGTATTGTTGTTTCGTCCTGACAGACCTTGCGAATTTTTTCTCTCGGGCGATACCATCACCGAGACAATAAGTGCACGTATCATGTAAATTTGTATATATCCTATAGAACTCTTCACTTTCCTCTCCTATTTCAATACGTCCATAAGGTGTTATTGCATTAATTTTTTAAGGTGTTATTGCATTAATTTTTCATAAGCTTGCTAGCATAGAAATTTGTCAGTCCTTCTCTTTGACTCTCATTCTGTCACCGACACTAATTTTTCGGGTTGCAGGTAAGATTTTTGGGTCAGTTTGAATCCATCAGAATTGTGTACATACTCTATATGTAGCCAACACTTTACTGATACTTTAAATGTATCATAACAAATAATTAGTCGGATTACTGAACCTCAAATATTAAATGTTTGAAGAAAAACAATTACTATAAGAGAACATATTATTACCCGCAATGATCGAGTTGGTTGAGGTGCAGGGATTCTCCCAAATAGGGGTTTCAGGTTCGAAACCTTCTATATGCATCTGTCGAGATCGTCGCACGGGACTCTTTTCTATGTGATTGGCATACTAATACACTGGAGCGAAATTTACTTCTTTAAGGTGACACTGCTTATGAAAAATTCTGCGTACGCCACTGGCAGCAACTACAGGTTCCTGGTTCCTTGTCATATCGTGTCCAATACGTTGTTTGCCTTTTAACACTACACAGCCGTCCTCCACTTTTTTGCATTAATTGCATGAAAATGTCTTGTTTGGCCAAAATTGACTAAATAGCAAAAAAAAACCTATATTAGGGGGACCAAAAATCTAGACAATATTTTCCCTTTTTCCAAACGTTGTTCTGACCTTTCTTCATCTTTAATTCTGTATTTGAACTTTTCATTAGTAATAGCAGGAATTTAATTAACAGAATAATGGGTTACAAATACATAACCAAAGTTTAACAAGTCCATGATACGTATTGTTCGTTTTGGTTCAAAGATTTCATGATTTATTCTGTGTTATGGCTTCATCTTGACCTAATAGTGTGTGTATTATGTAAACTTATGCCCTATATCTGTTATATATAAATAAACTTATCTTTTCTTTCCTTTTCTAATAGACAATTTGCATAAGATGTCACGTGCATCACATCTTCAAAAGCTTGCAACTTATAAGAACTAAGAAGTCGGTCAGTCCTTCTCCTCTTGACCCCGCTCATCAATCTGCCTCCGTCAGGGACATCTCATACATACGTTACTCCCTAGCTCCCCCTTAAGAACTCAGTATCATCGCTGAGATTGCCCCATCGTTATACCGCGTGATAGTCTGGTTCGACAACACATTTCTCAGAACTCAAGCCGTAACACATATTATTCGCTTTGGCGTAACGATACATCACTCGATCTACGCCGTTGTTGAATGCAAAAGCATGTGTATCAGGTGAACTTGTGCTCTATCTAATACAACATTTCACTCTTTTTAACATTTTAATGTAGAATTTAGCTAAAATATTATATACGTGCACTCTACCTTCAAAAGTTTGTCCGCCTATAAACGTGAGAACTGTCACGTTGAATATGTGCCATATAGGACAAATAAAAGCTTTCGATTAATTGTTGTACACTTATCAGAAGGTTGCTGCATATCTTTTCCTGTCTCTTTTCTAATTCTTTTTTTTTTTTTGACGGCCTTTCGAATTGGCTGAGAGTCATTTTTTCATTTTCGCATCAATTTATATGGTACATTTTTTGTAGTAGGTAGTAAAGAGAATACTCCCTTCGTTTTAAAAAGAATGACTTATTTTCCTTTTTAGTCTGTTTCAAAAAGAATGACCCTTTCCTCTTTTGACAATACTTTAATTCCAACTTTCCACGTGACATGTTTAAAACCACAAGATTAAAGGGCATTTTAGTATATTTGACACAACTTTAATTTATGACCACATGATTCAAAAGTCTTCTTTGTTTTCTTAAACTTTGTGCTAAGTCAAAATATGTCATTCTTTTTGAAACTGAGGGAGTATTATATTTTCTTATGTAATGTAAAACTAATTTAACTTTAATTTTTTAAATTTTATTTTTAATAAGATGATTTATCACTACATAAGTATCTATGATTTATCTGAACACTTATTCCATACTTAATTAAACATCGTGATATAAATTGAGACACAAAAAGGCAACCAAACCACACTCTAATAGTTTATTTTTTTATAATAATATTTTATTATAACAATCAAATTTACTTTATAATTAATTTCTTATATTATGTTCTATTATATATTTTTTCTACAATAATATTTTATTATATCAATCAAAAAATATCTAAACAAACGAAATTGTTATAGGAGTTAGGCATTGGAATATGCTGGCTTCGAATGCTCTTTTTTCGAATGCTAGTTTCCACATAAGAGCTTTAACTACAAGCACTAAATGCCAATTCTTCTGCCACATCACTGACTAGTACGTTAGGACGGAGCTAGAAGCTCGGATATGATTCAGTCAAATTAATAATTTTTGCTCAAATAATATATTTTGTGTAAGAAATTTATTAAATATATACAAATGTTATATTTAAAACTGAGTTACCATCACTTGAAGTCAGTCATATTAAAAATTTAATGTTAGAAATACACAACAACAACACATCGGAAATTAGACTTGAGTGCTTAGAAGACTCACCAGTCACAGCCGATTTCGACTACGATCGTGACAATGACTGGAGGTATGTCTATATATTATTTTCGCTGCGCTATTACTCTGTAATCTCTTACATTCAAAATTAACCAAAAAAAATTAAAATTCTTACTACGTCTTTCCTCTTACATGCTTATGTTTCATTTGCAAAAGGTAAGTGGACTTGACCTCTTTAAGAGGCAAACCTCTCTTTTTGCATTAGTGACAATACCAATAAGATTTGATGCTGACAATACATGTCATAGCTAGTGGCACAAGAAGTGACACCTTTAAAAAAAATTAAGGGGTCGTTTGGTTCAATGGATAAGGTGGATTATTTACGGTATAAATTTTAGAATTAAACTTATCACGTATTTATTTGAAGGTATTAGCTAAAATCATTACATATAGAAGGTGAGATTGATTATCCAAGTTATAATCATCTTGACAATGTATGGCCATTCACCAAAATAATAATCAGAAAATATATTATTATTTTTTGTATATTATTGTTTGATATACACAAAATATACATTTTTTATACAAATAGTAGTATATTATCTTTGTATATTTATTTAACTAATGTAATTAGTGACCATGTAATTAACCGGCCAAATATGTAACTTGCCCCACTTTTAAAGCCCAAGTGGGCAATGTTTAGGCCTGATAAGTTGAAAAGAACTTTGGCCCATTTTCTTTTTTTCTTTTTAGGCTTGTACTAGTGTTATTTCCTTACTATTTTTGTTTGAACATTTCAAGATTTGGTGACTTAATTTTTATGGATTAATATTAATTAAACTCCTCCATCATGGTAAGCAGGTCATGAAGAGAAAACAAAATGGATTTGTTTGAAAATTTCAAAGATTTGGTGACTTAAATTTTTTCATGGATTAAAATTTCATTAAACTCCTCCATATGGTAAGCAAGTCAAGACATAACCAAAAGAGAAAATGAGATCTCTTGAAATTTGGTAACTTAAATTTTTTTATACATGGATTAAAATTAATTAAACTCCTCTATGTTAAACAAGTAGTGAATCTTTTATACAACTATAAATTGGAGTCACATCAATCTAACAACAAAAAGTAACACAAAAAATCTTGGCTTTTTCATTATATCATGCCTTTATCCTATGCTTCCTATTCTTAGCTTCTTTTGTTAATTCACTTATCGTGGAAAATTACTCTCTTTCTATTCAAAATATAATGGATACAACAGTGGTCATGCATTGCAATTTGAGAAGACAAGATCTTGGTGAATTGACTTTCACTTATGGTTCTTTTAACTCCGTTGACATTCCAATTGTTGCAAAAGGCGATAATCGCGTCTTTTGCGACGCTAAATTGCTAGATAGGAACTTACATGGGAGTTTTGAGATGTTTAATTTTGATAGAGACAAGTCCAAGTGTGATGGTAGCTTATCTTTGAAGGGTACAAAAGTTTGTAAATGGAAAATTAAAGATTTAGGAATGTGTTTTGATGTTAATGAGAAATGTTATTTGGTCCTAGATTGGAGCAAATGAAATGTATCATATTGTTGTGTCCTCTTTTATTATGAAATGATATGTTATTTTGTGATTGTCATTTTTTTGCTTGGTTAAGTTATTTTGAAGTTAATTGAAAGTTCTGAATCAATTTTGAAGTCTTTATATTATATTTTAAAAGCTAATTAAAGTTAGAAATTGGTGGAATTTTCAATGGACTTTCAAATAAGTACTTTCTTTTTAAAGTATTTTTTTTATATGATTAGAGGTTATGTTACAAAGAAAATTTTAAAGATTAAAAAAATAATATTTAAAAAAAATGAAGGGCTAGCTTTTGTCCGTTTTCGAGCAGGATTGACTAATCATTCTAAGGCTCTTTCAGATGAAGGGTCTGCCTGTCCTAGCACATCAAATTTCTTGGCCCGTGGGCCTTAGGTTGACTTAAGCGGACCATTCTAAGGCCTTTCAAATGAAGGATTGACTCATCTTAATCCATCAAATTCTTTAGTCCACAAGGTTTGAATTGGGTTGGATTAATGAGCTAGCTCTGCAAGGAGAAAGTGTAACTTGGTCCTTCCGGACCTCATCAATGTACTGAAACTACAAATAATAATTCATAAATTGGTTTTCCATTGTGGATCAAAACTGTTACTTTCTTGAGTACTTAAATATTTGTTACCTGATTTTACTGTATTGAGTATTTCTTAGACTGTGTTATAATATCCTTATGACTATTAAAATTGACGATCCTGTTGGATTAGGATGACTTTCCTGAGTGCAGGTTGTATGGATGTTTTGGATGGTTGGCGTGGTGTTACTCGTCACCATTTTGAATTAGGGTCGGTCGATAATGCTTGTTGAGTACACGTGTTTCCGTACTCACCCTTGCTTTTCTTTTTCTGCACCTTACGTGCAGGTACCGATCTGATGGCCTCTGGGCATTGATTCCTATGGCTTCTTCTGTGCTAGCATCTTTGGAGACTCGAGATAGCTACTATTGATTTTAGAGACTACTGAAATCTTATCCACCCTTATCTTTATGCATTTTTCGTATTTCAAGATACTCAGACTTTTATTTGATTTCCGTATTAGAGGCTTGTATTAGTGACTACCAGATCTGGGATTATCTATGTTTTGACTACACTACTCTATTAATCTGCTTTGGAGGTTTTATTCTGTTTTTATATCCTTCCGCTTCTATACATTTGGGATGTTGTGTTTGGGATTGGGTTTTTGGCTTACCTATCACGGAGGCTTGGATAGGTGCCATCACGGTCTCGATTTTGGGTCGTGACACTAGTTTACTTGTCCATCTTTACTAGTCCACTATACTAAAAATAGTTGTTCAACAATACTTGTCAAGTTTGAAAAACCAATTAATAATTTATCATTTTGTGTCTATTTTTATCTTGCTATTAAGTACTATTCATTACTCAATGCATTTCTCAATACATTGAATTCATTATATTCAAAGGGTAACAATAACAATAACATACCTAGTAAAATACCGCAAGTTAGGTTTGGGGAGAGTAAGGTTTACGCAGACCTTACCACTATCTCGGGGAGGTATTATATTTAAAGGGTGATATAGTAAAATAAACCCTATTATTTATTATTTCGTAAGGTGTGTGTCAAGTCAATAGTGAACAAGTAAAGATGGATGGAGGGAGTATTAAGGTAAAACACGAAAAAGAAATAATCGTCTTTTCTTGATATTTTAATAGTGACAAATAAAATAAAAATATATTTTTAGAATAGTGGATAAGTAAAAGTAAACGGTTGAAGTATATTATAAAATTTTCTTTCCCTCAAATGGATAAAATCCTTGTCATATATTCAATATAGATTATGATCTTAGCCTCACGTGTGGTAGTGTAAAAATTGGACAAGATCCGTTTAAAAAGAATGTATAAGTAATTAAATATCTTAGAATAAGATCCGTTTAAAAAGAACGTGTAAGTAATTAAATATTTTAGGAAAAAACTCGTTTAAAATGATCACAATTAATAAGACATTTTTTTAATTAAAAAAGTAGCTTATTCCAAAAAATACTTATTTGAAAAAATATATATTTAAAAGCACTTATAAAAAGTTGCACAAAACTGTTTTTTTTTTTAATTTATTGGTCGAATATAAACTGCTTCTCTCAAAAAGCATTTTTTTAAAAATTAATTTTTTAATAATTATTTTTCAAAATAAGCTGATTTTAGAAGTTTGACCAGACATGCTATAAGATTTTTTGTTTTCTTTATATTCAATTTAAACAATACAACAAGAATAACAACAACAATATAATCACTATAATCCCACAAAATAAAATTTAAATATTACATCAATAATATATTTGAGAAAATATTAATACAACATAATAAGATCACTAAATTAATAAATATAACCAAAAGACTGTTGAATGATCTTCAGGCTTCCTTTTAGATCTAACCGAATCAGATCTCTTAAGAGCCATTAAGTGATAGAATTTAAAGAAAAATAAATGCACTTAATAGACTATAACTTGAATGATTCGAATTAAGACCTTCATTAAGTGTAAACAGATGAGGTATTCTAAATCTTAATAAAAATAAATAGCACTTCAATTCTTAATTAATTGTCATCTATTGTAATTTATAATACTTTTTATTTAGTTTCTGAGTAAATTTTATTGCAAAAAAATAAAGATTTATATTTAAATTCACATCAAACTTTAGTTAGTCTATCCTCGTACTCTGAATCAAGCCAAACAAATTGAAACAGATGAAGTAAATATTTTAGGATAAGATCCACTTAAAAAGATCGAATTAATGCATTCTTTTTTCTTTTTGTAATTTTTTTTTTATAGTTATACTTATCTTTATGTATGTGAATCAAAGTGATGAATATATGTGCTGGCAACTTACTAAGACCTTTTGAATATTAAAGAAGTCAGTAAATATAAAATAAAGCGTGGGACTCATATAGTGGAGTCAGGCAGGGTCGAGGGAATTTATCAAAATTCCTTTAGTGAAAATATTAGATGCCGAATTCCCTTTGACTTCTTACAGCTTCTAGAGATGGACACAATATTACTCACTTTTTTTCACAAAATAGTTTTATGCTTTTTTCTAAGGCCTGTGAGAAATCATGTTATGTTATTGAAGAAACACCACAAGAATTTTTATGTATATAATGTATATACATAAAAGATAATAATTAAAAAAAATCTACCTAACAAACAATGCAATTTTCCTTTTTGTTCGAAGGGGTTTCAATTGATACCCTTTGAATAAAAGTGACTCTACCAACCACTGATCGAATGGGGATTCTCGAGAACACAAATTAAACACATGCACATAACTTATCGTAGAATATATAATAATCTATAAAAACAACATCATATGTCTCCTCTACAAATAGTTTAGTCCTAAGGTCCTTTTCTTACATCTCAACCAATTAACAAGTAGTATCATATTGATCAAAGTTCAAATTAACTCTCCTAATTATGGCATTGAAAGTTGTATTTGTGTTGTTCCTTGCAATGCTTTTGATTTCCGAGAATAATGCTAATACCATTGGTGACAAAGGTGACTGTGTGGCGAGATGTATCGCCATTGATTGCGGAATGACTGACCTTTTCTGCAAGGGAAAGTGCATCTACAAATGCATGCAAAGTGACTCAGTTGATACTACTGATAAGCTTGAAGCACTAAATCGTGTTTGTAATGTTGGATGTTCCCTTGGCCATTGTTACAAATTTCTCATCCAATATGGTGCGTAACAAACAGTCACTCATCGACTTGCTATTTATTTTATACCTTTTGTTATATATAGACAAGGGTATCTCAATAAAATCAATTGCTTAAAGTCAAACATTAATATAAAAGGACTTAAAGTAAATAAGTTGATACTACACTGATGAGGTTAAAACTAACATCACTCCTTGTCTTGCTATACTTGTTTCTTTTTCTTCTCTATCACACATTATGACGTTTTTTCAAGTCTTACATTTTTGGGTCCCACACCATTTTTTGTAAGATAAAATAAAAATAAGTCTCACACAATTAATATCAATTGTATATATCTCACAACGATATATTATGTTTTTGATTAATTTTGCAGATAAAGAGAAGTTTGGAAACTGCATGACAAGCTGCACTGAGAACTATTGCATTGGCAATGCTGTAGAGAAAGCTTAAGAACAAGTTCTAATTAATAAATAAGTAAAATTAGGACCATAAAGTATGTGTCTATGACACTATGCTATGTACTAAGCTACTAAATACATTTGTGGTTGTAATTTTCATAGTTATGTAATTGTGTTTGTGTATTAATAAAACTCTAGTGCTTCCTATTAAAGCACAAAAGAAGTTAATTACTTTTAGTTCTATTTTTATGGGTCTTTGTGACTTGTGAGTTTACAGATTAGTGAGCTTAACAGTTAATTACATTAATCCATGGATTCAAACATATTGCAACTAAGAGAAACCATATTAAAGATGAAGAAGGTTATATACATTTAAGAAATGCAAACAATACATAAAACGAATAGCAATATTTGCCAAGTCCAACTCCAGATTTAAATATCTCAAATTCGAACTACACAAATAATATGTCAATTTTAGACCTGATTTTTTTTACTTTAGTCCCAAAAGTCCACTTGAAAAAAAATTATAATTTCTTTAACAATTTTACTACTTTTTCGATTGGATTGTTGTATCAGTTGAGCCTGCCCAGGGATATCCTCAATGTCGATATCATTGGAATTAGGCATACTCAGGCTACTCTAACCCTTATTTACTT
Organism: Capsicum rhomboideum; assembly: GCA_031232105.1. Lineage (NCBI taxonomy): Eukaryota > Viridiplantae > Streptophyta > Magnoliopsida > Solanales > Solanaceae > Capsicum > Capsicum rhomboideum. The sequence goes on along the minus strand of CP124710.1, from coordinate 3,329,799 downwards.
AATATATTCAACGGAGAAGGGCCAAATATACCCATGTACTATTAGAAATGATTTAAATACACCCCTCATTATACTTTCGGTCCAAATATACCTTTTTTGTTATACTTAGAATTCAAATATACCTCGTACTATTAGAAATAGTTTAAATATATCCTTCATTATACTTTCAGTCTATATATAACCCTCAAAGACCTGTTTTATGAAAACTTGTCTTTTTTATATTTTGACCATTTTGCTCTTCCCCGTAGTTTCTACATGTTGATTTTGGGGTGTGGAGACGGTTGGCATGGTTCCCGATGTGATCGGGAGTGATTTGAGGCTAGTTTCAGGGATCTAGGGATCATGAGTAACCTAGGTACGGATGAAAAGGTGAATTTCTCAGCCCTGATGATCAAACACAAGCAAAGAGTAACTGATTCTAAGATACGTCCTAATGGACTTGCTTACTATTTTCTTGTGTTGGTCCTGATGTCAAATAATATTTTTTTTTTTGATATTTTGTAACTAAGATTTGAATGATTTGTTTTTGGCCAATGATTGGCTTAAATTGTGCTTACTTGACTAATATTACTGCATTGTCCCTGTTTCTAATGTTGTGAATTAATGTTGTTAAATAGATTGTATCCTAATTTCTTGATTTGTGTCTCTTATGTTTGTGGTTCTAGTACAGTACCTCAATGGCATTAAGTTATTATAATCTACTCTTGACAATGCATTGTTTCTATCTTATTTTTAATGATGTCAAAAGGGGGAAGAAATGCTGCAGGTAAAGTTGAAATTGTGCAGTGTTTAAGTGAGTTGGATTGAGTTGATAGAAGTGCAGTAGACTTAACACAAAAATGGATATAGATTTGCCATCATTAAAAAATGGGAAATTAAAGACACCTTGTAGCTCAAGTTTTGATGAAGGCAAATCTTATTTTTGATATGAGTATACTTATGATATACATGCTATTTTTGGTCCAATTATGTCCATAATTAACAAGAAAAAGGTGAGTCGGCTATGTCCTTACTAACAAGAAAAAGGTTTCTTTGAGTCAGTTCCTTACTTGAATAGGACAACATTGAGCATCTATATAAGGACAATAGCAGCACAATTTTGAGGTACCTATTGCATACACAGAGAAGGCATTATTCTCAAAGCAGTAGGAGATCACAACAATCACATACAAATCATTCATTGAAGGCAGAGTTTAGTTAAGTCTTTGTTTGCAGTAAGAAATTTGATTGCTTGTTCTTGAGTTGATTTAGAGTCCAGCTATTTAGTTATAGCTCAATTCTTGTGATAGTTGTTGAGTTTATGTTTGTGAGGTTTTTATAACAAGAAGTAGGTTTGGTTTCTTGGAGAGTTGGTAATCGAAAATAGTTATATTTAATTGTTTGAGTCTAGTTCTTTGAAGTAAGATTTTAATTATTGAGTTGTAATTATAAACCTTATTTGATTATAGCGAATTTGAGCTTGTGGTTGTTACTCCTTGAAAGAGGAGGTTTTCCACATAAAATTTATCTGTAAAATTTATTTATAACTCAAATAAAATTTGCTAGAAACCTGATTCCTGAAAGAAGTAGTTGGTACTAGTTTTCTTCACAAGATTAACCCCACCATTGATTGAACATGGATTTTTCATGATAAAAATTAAATACAACTTATCTTAGATATAAAAATCTTAAAACAATAATAATATGGTTCCTAATCTACGAATAGTTTAATCTGAGGATGATCTTTTTACATCAACCATATAATACCAAAAATATAATATTATGGAACTCATTACTTCCTTTGTCTCAAAATTATTGGCAGATTTAAGATTTGTACAACTCCTAAAGAAAAATTAATAAGGTGTGCAATTTGATGAATATATTCCTTATTAATTATTTAATCTTTACTTATTAAAGTGTCTTTTAATTTTAGAATAATTAATGTTATAGATAAAGCTGAAAAAGAATACTTCCTCCATTCTATATTAGTTGATCATCTTATTTAAAAATAGTTGTCCCATATTAGTTGCATTGTCCACCTTACTAAATCAAGAAAACATTAATTAATTTTTTCTCATTTTACCTTTGTAATTAATTCTTTTTGAAAGTATTCATATTTATTGTAAAGTTTCCAATAAGATTTTTAAGAGGTGAGTTAGTAGAATTATCTTCTTATTTATGATTTTTTTATTATGTGTATAAAAAAAATGACTAATTAATATGAAGTGAAGGGAATAGTAATTAATTTTCGCTTAATTTTTTAAATTATCAACTATTTTTGAAAGGGATGAAATATAATGCAAATTACTCCATGACAGCATAGAAAATTGTATTGTATTGGGATTTGTTCCTTGCCATGCGTTTGTTTTCAGAGCATTATATGATCGGAGACATGGAATAAATGACAGCTCATGTAAGTAAAATATTGTAATGATATGTCGAGGTTTTAGTTTTTAGTTTTTGCATGTGTAAATTTTATATTAAAAAATGAGTGAATTGTCAAAAACATCTAAACTGTTCTTATTTTTTGAGTTTCATACTTAAATTATTGACGGTTTGAGAAACACATATATATTATCACTCATTAATTTGAGAAACACACTTTAAAAAAGGGGATAGTTTAGATATGTTTTTAACACTTCAATCTTAAAAAATTATAGATTTTATGTTCGAATTTACATTAAATTTTAGTTAATCTGATATTAATACTTTGAATTAAGTCAAATAAATTTAAATATATGGAATAAATATTTTAAGATAAGATCCACTTAAAAAGATGGCAATTATTGCATTCTTTTTTCTTTTTATGTTTTTATTTTTATAGTTTTGACTTTCCTCCAACTGATCTTTTCCAGACAAGATAATGAATCTACGTGCTGACAACTTCTTAAGATCTTGAATGCTCCCTATGTTTTATTTTAATTGGGTATATTTTATATTATACGGTGATTAAGAAATTATAAATAAAATAATAATTTTTATTATTTTATCCTTTATCCATATTAATGGTATTCATTGGGCATAGAAATAGATATTGAAATTATAATTAATTATAGGGGTAAAATAAGAAAAAAATAATTAATTCTATCTTGATTTAATAAGTGATCAACTAATATGAAATATTTATTTTTAGTAAAATGACCAACTAAAATAGGACGGAGAGCTTATTAAAGAAGATGGGGAATACAAAATCAAGCATGGGACTCATGCATGAGTGGAGGCAGGTAAGGTCGAGGAAATTCATCGAAATCCCTCTGATGAAAATAGTAAATATTGAATTTTCTTTTAACTTCTTACCACTTCTAAATATGGGACTCAATATTAGTGGTGTCAAATAAAATAAATAATCGACTCATCGATCGAATCGATTTTAGTTTTTTTTTAATAAAATTAACAATTTTTATATAAATTTATAATCATGTTGAATAATTAGGTAGATTTTTTATTTTTTAAATATTTATTGAAAAAATATCGAATCGTACCGATAATATATGTATAAAATATATTTTATCTTTTTATTTATGATTTCTTATTATGTGTATAAAAAGAAAAATGACCAACTATTATGGAACGAAGAAAGTAGTAATTAATTTTCTCTTAATTTTTTAAAATTATCAACTATTTTGAGACGGATGAAATATAATGTAAATTACTCCATGACAGCATTGAAAATTGTATTGTATTGGTATTTCTTCCTGGATTTGGCTCTCCTCCATTACCATTTTCCTTCATTTCGTCAAGTACATTTGTAGATGAGAGACCTGTGTCCTATTTAATTTTTAAAGGTCAAGATTATATTACATTAACAAGTATCATAATCATAGTTACGTCAACAAATTTTGGAAAAACACTTTCTTAATTTTGGTAAGGAATCCCACAAATTTGATTCTCATTAATATCATTAAGTTCATTTTATATTTTTATATTTAAATAAATATTGACTGTATTCTTGAAATATTATGTTGAAAAATTAAAAAATAGGTGCAGAATTATTAATGTTGACAAAAAACAAAAAATAAAAGAACAGGAAATACAAAAAAAAAAAAAAAAAAAAAAAGACGAGAGGTTATCATAAATATAAATATTAAATATCCAAATTCCAAAAGTTAAAAGAGAAAAGCTACTATGTTTGAAGGGGGGAAAATATGTTTATTTTATTAAATATCCAAATTTCAAAAGTTAAAAGAGAAAAGCTACTATGTTTGAAGGGGGAAAATATGTTTATTAAAAATATTATTTTATCTTCATTTTTTATAAAAAAAATAAAAATATATTGTTCTAAAGTCAAAATATTTTCGAAGACTATATGAGGCTAAATAAAAATGTTGTTAGATTCATGTTCCACAATTTTAATATTTGAATATAAAAATATAAGATTAAAGTAATGATATGATACTTGTTAATGTAATATAATCTTGATCTTTAAAAATTAAATAGGACACGTGTCTCTCATCTAGACATGTACTTGACGAAATGAAGGAAAGGGGTAATGGAGGGGAGCCAAATCCTTTGCTCCTTGCCATGTGTTTGTTTACAAAGCATAATATGGAGTCTGGAGCCTAAATGACAACTTTTTCCATCCAAAATTTTGAAGGGGGCATCTAAAAATAAAAAAAATTCAAATGGGACAAGACGGATGAGGGCTCACGCCTTTTCCTTAAAAGGTGTTAACGACGTTAGCTAATGATTTGTAAAACAGTGTGTCGCGTCCCTTCGAGGTGCGTTGTGGCATGCATCCGCACATGTCATGTGCGTCTGCAAATGGAGAAGAATCATTTCTTATCGGATTTTTGGATTACAAAAAGATAATCTCTCGATCGATCATTTGCCAAATCCGAAGCCGAGCTGAGCGAGCGACGACTGGCGCAAGGCTTGTCTCGTTCTTGCCTCACTATCCACATGAAGAGGAGTGTTCCAATATAAACACTAAGAAGTTTCTTTCTCCCACCAATGTGGGAGAACTTAACTTTCTTAAAGTGAATTTTAATTCTTTCACTTTCTCTTCATTTTTCTTCCCTCTATTTTTCATTCACAATACACTTAGAACCCAACAGGTAGCTCATCTTTGGTGGGCACAAAAATTTGTCACTGGCAAATACAAACTTTAGGAATGTGTTTTGATGCTGGAGGCTCATGTAATTTGGTCCTAGATTGGAGCAATTGAAATGTAATAATATTGTTAGTCCTCTTTTGTTACGAAATGATATGTTACTTTTATACCGTCAAGTAAAACGAGTGAGATCTTATTATAACAAGTCAAATTATACTAATAGAGTAAAGATTCTTTACGCTATCAGTGTACATTTATTTAAATCCTACACCTAGAAGCTACATAAACAAGCATAACATTATATATACATAAAATATACATTTGATACAAAATGTCGTAGGGGACAAATCTATATTCGACAGGATAAAATTCAAATCATATATAAGACACTATATATATAAGACTACAAATGATTGTTATGGATATAATAGAACCACATGTACGAGTCGAAACTCGATGGACAATGAACCTGCCTCTTTACCCTTCTTCACATAAATATCAAGCTTTTGTCTGCACCAAGGTTCGATTCGAAAGGCCCTCGCAGAAAGACATTACTTTCAATCAATCCAATAAACTACACGTTGTATTTTTGTGCATTGACACAACCTAAAAGTTCTCTCCTGGGAAGAAGTACAATGCCAGAAAATTTGTAATACAATTCAAATCATATATGTAGCCTCTTCATTAATGTGGGAAGTAGAAGTGATACATGAGATCATCTGATATTTACTACTGCCTTTGTCCATTTTTATTTATCCACTATATTAAAAATAGATGTCCAACAATATTTGTTCAATTTGAAAAATCAATGGATAATTTATCATTTCTACCAATTTCTTCCCATTTTGCCCTTAGTTATTTATTACAGTCATTATTCAATACATTTCTCAAAGCATTGAATTAATTATATTCAAAGGGTGATATGATAAAATTACTCCTATTATTTATTGTTTCTTAACCTGTGTGTTAAGTCAATAATGGATAACTATTGATGAACGGATGGAGTAGTATTAAAATCCGTGGACGGGTAAGTTTTCTGCCATTTAACCCATCAACCTCCAGATCAAATTTTAGTGGGTCCCTTCAGTGTGGGTGTTTTTTTTTAATTGGTTAGATTTTTAGTGGGTCCAATATGGTGACGTGGACCTCTAATAAAACATCACGTGGCAAAGTTGGTTTTGCAAAACCACCGTTAAAAAGTAATGTCATAGATGAGCTAGTTTTGTGATGGCAATTGCATAAACGATCCAAACTTTTAACGAATGACATAGATGAGTCATTTCTATTGATTCGATGACATATTTAAGCCTTTTTCTTTAACAATATGGGTTGGAGCAAGAATTTCATAGATTTTGGTTCCAGTCTATTTCTTTTTTGAAAAGGTGTCTTCTCAATTACTACTCAAATCAAAAGTGAGTACATCAAAAATAAAAGATGGTGGGACAGACCTCCATTCCATCAAACCAAACATAGAAATAGCTGCTCTAGCTAAAGCATGAGCAACTTGATTCGCTAATTTTCTAACTGTAGAAACAATCACTAATTGAAAGCCTTTCATTAGTGTCTTACAATCATCATAGACAAGAGAATCAAAATAAGAATTATTTAAATGTTTCCTTCAAGAATTTGATGAACTAGCTGATTATCGATCTCAATATCCACACGACTATTAGTAAATTCACACTTTAACCAACTGAGAGCTTCCCGAACACTCATAATTTCTGTAAATAAGGGGCTACATACTTTATTTAAAAACCTTGTTTGTTCACCAATGAAATCTCCTACAACAGTGCGTATCAATACTCCTACTCCGGCAAGACCACTATGAATATCAAAGCTAGCATCTGTATTACATTTAATTTCATTCTTATTCGATTTCTGCCATTTAGTAACCTGAATTTCAGTAGATGAAACACCTCTTGATGATAACACCTTTGCCATCCGAAATTCTTTGCAAATGTTTGTGCCTTCAACAAAATTACATTTGGCACTAGATGTTTATTATTCCAACATAATGTATTTCGTGCATTCCATAATTCTCAAACTACAAAAATAGCCTCCTCAACTTTACCTTTGTCATAGTTTTGTTGTAGGTCCTCCATTTGCTGCCAACATGTTTAGGAATTAGGAGTAGTGCATTCCACCAAGCAATGAATAATATATGGTTTCCTCAACATGAAGACACTGTGGATAAACTGTTGTGGGAGTTACTTTCTTCTTCACCAATCAATCACAAGTTGGTAATACTCCTCTCAAGGACCGCCAAAGAAAGTTATGTATTGTAGGAGGTAAGACTCTAGTAGGTAGGAGTGCGTTGTTTTGGTATATGTGCTAGTAGTCATAGTATTATGCTTGTAGTGTTTTGTTTGTGGAGTTTGACTGTTTGAGTAATATATGTTATTTCGGATTGATCGATTATAGTATTACTTTGTGCTAGTCTTGTTTTTGTTATTATTTATTTGTGTTAATACCTATTGTTCCTACACTACGTTTTTTTCTAGACTATTTTTTATCTTGAATCGGGGGTCCATCAGAAATAACCTCTCTACCAGACCTCTAAGGTAGTGATATGGATCGCGTACACTTACCCTTTCCAAATCCTACTTTATGAAAATATATCAGGTATATTATTGTTGTTGTAGTAATATCTTCTCTCCATCAAATGGTGTAACATACGTTATAATATACCAATTGCATATGATCCTCATGTTATTTGGATTATTATAATGTGAATAAATTAAATATAAATATTTAAGGACAGAGAGATCCATGAAAAAAGATTGAGATAAGTAGAATCTTCTTTTTTAATGTCTTTTTTGCTTGGACTTTTCTGCATTTCTTTTTCCAATACACAATAAAATGGTCCTTGCCTGATGAACATCTCGAATACTCCCTTGCCTCATTTTAACTCTAGGTTCGTTTGGTACGTGGAATAAAAATAATAATTCTAAGATAAAATTTGAAATTAACTTTACTTTATATTTGATTTAAAGTATTAGCTTATCTCAAAATTATTTTATTCCAATAAAAATAGTGGGATACTATCCTATACAGATGAGATTAAATAATCTCATAGGATATCCTTTCTTATCTTATTCCGCATACCAAATGACCCCTTATTACTAATATTGATGTCCTCTTTTGTTATGTAATGATCTATTTATTTTGTGTATGTAGAAAACCAAGTGGTATTGTCTTCTCTGAAGTTCCATCCTCACAATCACTCACTCCCACCCTGCCTCTATGAATTCGTTTTCTTATCTAGAATATGTCTTTGATTAGATTGAGTTTGTTCGGAGACTATTCAGAAGGGTAAAACTTTGATGTGACTATTTTGACTTCCTTTAAGGCAAGTTGAGATTTTCTTTGATTCTTTTTTGAAATACTTATGTATTAGTTACTTGTATGGAAAGTAATGAGAGATGGGGTTCCCGGTGTAAATGAGATGACGAGCATCTATAACGCCCCACCGGCCATCCCACAACACACCCACCCAACTCACCCCCACCCCCAAACCCACCTCCACCTACCCCTACACCCCTTCACACATCCTTATTATTTTGTGTTATCTATGTACAACTGCTTTTAGGATTATATTCTTTGTTTGCATATCGAACACAAGAAAATAAGTAAAATACCATTTATATTCCTAGAAAATGTTTTCTTCAAAAATGTTTTCCTGAAAAATATTTTCTAGGAAAACATTTTCCTCTATACCGAACACACCCTAAATTTTATGCTTTGACAGTGTATATGTTATTTTTATACCTTCAAGTAAAATGAATGAGATATTTTATAACGAGTTAAATTGTACTAATAACCTAAAGATTCTTTACGCTATCAGTATATTTAATTCAATCCTACATCTAAATTGTAGGTAAATTTGCAATTGTTCGACTCTCAAAATTTGAAACCTGCCATATAAATTAGGACAAAAAGAATAACAATTTAATTTTAAATTTCATATTTTACCTTTAACGAGAAGATTTACAATTACACATAATTTAGCTTGATTTGTCTTTCTTTCATTTCATTCTTAAATATTGTGTCCAATCAATTAACATCATGTAAATTTTGGAACAAAGGAAGTATTATTATTATAGTGTAAAAAAGAAAATGATAACTTTAATCTGAATATCTTCTCTATATCAGTTGGGTGAAACATACATTATATTAGACCAATTGCATATGACAAAGATCCATTAAAATAATTGGATTTTTCTGCAGCTCTTTTTCCAATACACATCAAAAATGGTCCTTGCCTGTATTTGAATCTTGTGGTACCTTGGAAGACAAAATTGACGACCTGTCTTGGTCACATGTGTACTTGAATACTCAAAAAATTTATTTCAAAATAATTGTCATGTTAACAAATATAAGATTAAAGTTAATAATTATTTTCAATTATATCTTTAACTTTTTAAAGAAGTATGCACAACTCGACGCTCGATGTTGAAGTAACATATAAATTTTGAATATGTCTAGATGATTATTTTGTAAGTTGGAGTGTTTACATGACACAGTGGAGACGAGTTGAAGTGTCTTGACATGCATCTTCAAAGTTAGAGTGTTTAGTTGTCAATCGAGGTCAAGTTAAAGTGTTTATCTATGTTAATGAATGTGAAAAGAGGTAAAAACGACGGTTAAAATGGGATGATTAGGTGATTTTTATTGGCCTATTTAAGAAGTCAGGAACTTATAGAAACCTCACTTACGCCATTTAGCTAAGCTAATTTCTGTTCTTATACTTGTTACTAACAATTTGTGCTTTTCTCACAATGGAGAATGATAAAGTGATTCTATTAGACTTCTGGGCTAGCATGCTCGGGTTGAGGGTTCGAGTAGCGCTAGCAGAGAAAGAGATCGAATACGATTACAAGGAAGAGGACTCCGCTAGCAATGTCCCAAGTCCTCTACTTTTGAAGATGAATCCAATACACAAAAAGATTCCGGTTTTGATTCACAATGGAAAACCTGTTTGTGATTCTCTCGTTGCACTCGAGTACATCGATGAGGTATGGAAGGACGATAAAGCTCCGTTGCTACCCTCCGATCCATACGAGAGAGCACAAGCTAGGTTCTGGGCTGACTACATTGACAAGGTAAGTCCCTCTCTTACGTACGAGAGATAACTGAATTTTATCCACTATAACAGTAAAGTCACGTAACTAAATTTGACCCATGCATTATCACTTTATAGTAAAAAAAACTGACTTTTACCCACTAAAGCAGTAAAGTCACAAAAACTCTACCCATTATAACAGTAAAGTCACGTCGATGGGTAACTTTTTTTCATCATAGTGAGTAAAGTTTAGTAGCATTACAGCTATAGTGAGTAAAGTTCAGTTACTTTAACGTTTAACAAAACAGTAAAGTCACTTGACCTGTAAATGTGCCACAGTTATAGTGAGTAAAGTTGAGTTACTTTAACGTTAAAAATAATAAATTTGTTTTCTGACTATATGGTGATAGTGGGCAACGTTTAGTGTCTTCAATGTCATTGTGAGGAAAGTTCGATTATTTTAATGTGACATAAGATAAGTTTGTAATAAAGTTTGGTGATCATACGTGAAATTAACCCCCGTAATTAATTGATGTTCTTGAAACTGCAGTTGTATGAAAATTTTGGGAGAAAAATATGGATGACCAAAGGTGAAACACAAGAGGGAGCTAAGAAGGGCTTAATAGATTCACTCAAGTTACTGGAAGAAGGTGCATTGGGAGACAAGCCTTATTTCGGAGGGGAAAGTTTTGGTTTTGTGGATATTGCCCTGATTGGAATTTACAGCTGGTTCTACGCGTTGGAGATTTTTGGCAACTTCAGCGTAGCAGCTGAGTGCCCCAAGCTAGCTGCTTGGGGCGAGAGATGCAGGCAGAGAGAGAGCGTCTCTAAGTCTCTGCCTGACCCTCATAAGATCTATGAGATGATACTGGATCTTAAAAAGACTTATGGACTGTAAAATAGACATATAGACATATGCTTGTGCTTCATGATCCATGGACTGCGTATACGTACACTTTACCCCCCAGACCCCATGTTGTGGGAATACACTGGGTATGTTGTTGTAATAAAGACAATTGCCAAGCGCTCGTTTGTGGATTCTCAGTATTGTCTAATGTTATTCTGATGACGCTTCTTTATTATTGTATTTTCTTTTTAAACCTGTTTTGAAATGCTTTACTTGAGCTGAGGATTTATCATAAACAGGTTCTCTACCTTCACAAAGTAGGTGGTAAGGTTTGTGTATACACTAACTTCCTCAAACTCCAATGTATGGGATTGCAATATTTCAATATTGCGTACACACTTAGTGTTTCAGTATTTCAAGTTTTTAATTGTTGTGATTTATAGTACTTAGCTTTTTACGTAGTTTTCAAATATGTAAATTTTATTTTAAAAACGTAAAGCTTCTATGCATGAATTTATAGTCAGAAGCAAAGGGCAAGATATTAGTGGTTGGTAGAGAGCCAAATGGAGTTGTACTAAGAATATATGCTAATTAATTACTCCTATATTTTCAAAAAATAATACTCCCTCTGTTTAAAAAAAAAATGACATATTTTTCTTTTTAGTCTGTTTAAAAAAGAATGACCCTTTCCTTTTTTTGGCAATACTTTAATTCCAACTTTCCACGTGGCATGTTTAAGACCACAAGATTAAAGGGCATTTTGGTACATTTGACATAACTTTAATTTAAGACCACAAAATTCAAAAGTCTTTTTTATTTTCTTAAACTCTGTGTCAAGTCAAACTAGGTCATTCTTTTTGAAACGAAGGGAGTATATATCTTAAATACTTAATTTAATATCATTTATAAAGGCCCTTATTTTTCAAATATAAATTTTTAATTTTAGATAATTAACTTTTATTTTAAAAATTTAATATAACCACATGATTACATTTGTGCAACCAAACAGTACACTTGTAATTATACTGTAATTACACTGTGGCAAACAAACAAGTCATAGTAATTACTAGGTTGTGTAATTATTAGGCTGGTAATTACTAACCTAGTAATTACACAAATTTCAATTATCAGGTGTTTTCAAACAGACCCTTGTGAATTTGTGCTTTGAGAAATTCTTGGTTGAACTATCAAGGCTGAACTAGCCAAGACATGACTTAAAAATCTTGGTTTTCATACAAGCAAACTAACCTACAATTGAAAAACAATTTACTAATTTACTTAGATTTGTTCCAATGCCTCTTTACTTGTTTGAGTCAAGTTGAAAAAATTAAGGGAAAAACTCAAATATGTCATCGAAGTTTGGAAAAAGGGTCGTCTATGCATCCGTTAATAGTTGAGCTCAATCATGCCACGACCATTAAAAAAGAGCACGTTCATGCCATCACTTTTGTAACGGTTAGATTTAACAGTTTGGCAAGATCATTTTTCCCACGTGCCCTCTTATTATAGGTCCATATCACCATTTTTCTTGATTACATTACTTCTTCATTCCCCAGAAAATGCTTAGAATATTGCACCTGAGATTACAGTACTATTCTGCAATCAATGATTTAAATCTTGAATTCGGCTCTATATCAGAGTTGCAATAGAGAGAGAGAGTTCAACTTTTCTTCTTCAACTCAAAAGCTAACTTTAGGGGACTAGTCTCTATTATTGATTTATCTAATATTGTGATCCCATATTATATTATCCACGTTCTAGTACTTGATAGCCCCGGGGATTCCAACTTTAGCTTTGATGTTTCTGTATTTTGCCCCATAATACAAAACTCAACACATGGACTAAATTAAAAGTCTGATTAGAAGTTGTGTTGTCTACCACTAGTGTGGTAGATGACAATAACATTAGGTGACCTATCTTGTTTTTTCCAATTATTGCCAACCACTGAATAGTTTAATTTAGAGATCCATCCAAAAAACGAAGGCCTCTTTTTCTTTGAAAATGAAGCCTAACTATGTTAAAAAAGGCAGTCCGGTACACTAAAGTTTCAGTTATGTACAGGATCGGGGAAAGGTCGGTTTATTGTACGCAGTGTTATTCCACATTTTTGCAAGAGGTTATTTCCACAGCTTGAACTATGACCTTCTGATCACATGACAGCGACTTTACCAGTTACTCCAAGGTTTTACTTCTAAGCCTAACTATGTTGAAACTTCTAATTTTTGTGTGGTCCCACATCACACAAGTCAAGATCTTGAATATGAAAGAAGTTAAAAAAATACAAGAAATCAACTTATATAGAAACCTCACTTATGCCATATTAGTTAACAATTTGAGTTTTTCTCATAGCATAGTAATGGAGAATGATGAGGTGATTCTATTGGATTTCTGGTGTAGCATGTTTGGCATGAGGGTCAGGGTTGCACTAGCTGAGAAAGGAATCAAATACGAGTACAAGGAAGAAGACTTGTTTAGCTCTAAAAGTCCTCTACTTCTGAAGATGAATCCTGTCCACAAGAAGATCCCGGTATTAGTTCACAATGGAAAACCTGTTTGTGAATCTTTCGTTGTAGTTGAGTACATCGATGAGGTATGGAGGAACAAAACTCCACTGTTACCTTCTGATCCTTATGAGAGAGCACAAGCTAGGTTCTGGGCTAACTACACTGACAAGGTATATCGTGAAATTATGTTATCCTTCCATTAGTCGTAGTATTGCTCCTGTAGTTTCTTGTCCTTTAATTTCTGTTACTATTGGTCGTTTCTTGTACTTTGGTTATTGCATTGTTTTGTTGTAGTTACTATTCAGAATGTCTTGTTATGCTTTCACTTTCGTTACTTTTTTTCTGGACTGCTTTAGACTGTTTTTCCTCTAGTCGAGGGTTTATCCGAAACAACCTCTCTACCTCTGAGGTAGGGTTAAGGTCTGCATACAACTAAGTCAGAATATGTTGTTGTTGTTGTTGTCTTCTCTTATGGCATTAGAATGAAACGGATCTGAATAGGACCGAGTAGATATAGAGGATTCATATAGCAGACGTTGTAGTTCATTGATATTGGTTTATGTGATCACAAAAGATGAGATTTTTATATGGAAATCTTGAAATTGCAGTTGTATGATTTTGGGAGAAGAATATGGACAGTCAAAAGAGAAGAGTTTGCGGCAGGTAAGAAGGACTTAATCGATCCACTCAAGCTACTGGAGGAAGCTGCACTGGGTGACAAACCTTACTTTGGAGGGGAAAGTTTTGGTTTTGTGGATATTGCCCTGATTGGGTTCTACAGCTGGTTTTATACGTACGAGACCATTTGCGACTTCAGCATTGAGGCCGAGTGCCCAAAGATTGCTGCTTGGGGCAAAAGATGTATGCAGAGGGAGAGTGTCTCGAAATCTCTAGCTGACTCTCATAAGATCTATGAGGTGGTACTAGAATTCAGAAAGAAATATGGATTAGAATAAACATGTTCATGTTCTTCGTAATACATGAAAGGCACTTAGTTCTGCCTCATCGAAAAATAGTTTCAGAGTTGGAGGAATAAAGACACACGCCAAGCGCTGGCTTGTGGAGTCTCAGTATTTCTATGTAATTTTGTTTCTTAAAAGTAAAAAATCCTACTTTATGCCATCGGGTTCTTCCTAATCGTAATTCTTGTTACTAATTTTTAACTTCTAACGATCTGTTGACTGGAAAAAGGAGAAAAAAAACAACTTCAAATGATCAGGAAGAAAGGGGGTAAGTTCACCTCTGGATCAAATTTAGTCTCGTGTGAATTTCTTTCCTAAAACTTTTCAGGTTGATCCATTTTGAAGGTAGAGACATCATCCACTTGCTCATAATCGACCTTAACCTTGTCGTTGTACCTTGCATTATCTGAATAATCAGGTAGTGAAGCAGGATCAAGTTCAAAAGACTCATTTATCGTTTCTGTCAATTTAAAGGAGGGAACTTTATGAGAAAATTTGTGTAATTCGTTTGCTGGTATGACAAATGAGTCACTTCCACAACGTCTCCTTTCAAAAATGCTCATGAATCCACTGACTTTATCTAGATAACTAACCCTTATACCACCATCATCAACGAAATCAGAAAGTACCTCCACGATCTCATACTTAAACTGTCGATGATGGTCTTCTAGTCGTTTAGAGCTCCAAACAGCCCAAGTCTCCCCTTTGGTAGGATATATTAGATAACAACCCTGCACATCCCTTTTGCATTGCACTTGATGAGAGAATATAAGGTCCGTTGAAACGTCTAGAGAGCTCCCAAGTCTAAATCTACCACAACTAACCTGTAACTCATGATTTGTGCAATGTTCTTCTGAATCAGCTTCTAACCAGACCATTTGTAACTCAAATTCAGGAGTAAAAAATACCTTTTCAACTCGGGCGTAGAGTCTAGGCATACCATCTAAGTAGTCATAACACGCCCAGATTTGATCAACATCAAAATTTTCTATTTCTTTTGCCTTGTCAAAGTCGTGAAATTTACCACGAGGACAGTCACGTACTTGTGTTACACCTTTATGATCTGTCTCCGATTCTGATTCAGAGTCATCACGAACAATTTTATCATAACAAATTATCGCCAGACTAGCATTGCTTGTATCAACAGCCATGCTATATTCCGAAGATTTTCCTGCCTTAGACCTTTTCAGTGGATTGTTAGATACATTGCACTCCGCCAACGCTGTCCTCTCTCTTTTCCAACTTTTTTTCCTCGAATCACATGCTCGTGGACTCAACTGACGCGAAGAATCCAGCTGCATTTTATTGAACATCAGAGCAGAATCAAGTTCTTCCTCTCGCGCTTTCAGTTCATTCTCTCGTTGATTCAACTTTTCTTCCCTCGAATCAAGCTCATAAGCTAGCTCATGAAATTTCTTCTCTTGCATACTAATCACCTTAAGCCTTCCCTCACTGACATTCTCAAATTCCTCAAGATCACCACGAATCGACAACTCTTTTTCCTCCAATTTCTCCTCTCTCATTTTCAAGTCATCAACATATCCTAAAACCTCTCTTTCTTTATCCTCAACTTCAACACGCTTCGCGTTAAGTGATGCTCTTACTAATTCAAGTTCCTTTAAGCTTTCATCGATTGATTCTTGAATAGAACACATACGCTTCTCTCTAGATTCGAGTTCAATGAAGCATTCTTTCAATCTTGTTCCAGTTAAATCCAAGTGATTTTCGAAACTTTTCCACTCTAACATCAACATTAAAAGACCTCGACGGAGGCCAACCTTTTTGCATTCAATTTCTTCCATAGCATCAGAAATGCTCTTCAACAAAACCATCCTTACTTGCACACTTTTCTTCTTCTTCTTTTTTTTTGGGTGAGAATTACAATGGAGCAGTAGTTTATTATCAAAATTTCCCTGTTAACATTGTTAATAAATTCACCATAAACTTAACATACACCACACATTTAGAGTGTGTAAGTGAAAATCAGAAGCAAAATGCTTGTGTTTGGTACTTGTGAAGTACTATGTTCATCCTAGTCCTTCACTTACCTTTATGTTATCTTCCTTCTTTTTTCAGTTTTTTTGGTTAAAAAAATAAAAATTGCTGAGCTAATTTGGAAAAAAACATAAAATATATATGTATGTTTCTATAAAGTTACATAAAAAGGGACAGGTGTCGTCTCCAGGTTCGTTGGCCAATTAAGATAAATAGGATTTTGGCATGATTTAGATGTGTGCAAAATAATCTAAAAAGTGATTGTAAAATGTTTTGCTGGTGTGATTTATGAATCAGAAGAATAAGCTAGTAATATTACAAGGAAAAGTTGGATTCCAATAGAATTATTTTAGAAAAAGATAGGATAAAGGCCAAAGGGTAAAATAGAAGATAATTGTAAATAATAAATAAGAGCAAGATGAGAAGAAAAATAAGACGATTGGGATCACATCAAATTGGTCATTATATAAAATAATTATTTTTATCGTTACATAACAATAAATTTGACAGTACGATACAATACAATACACAATTATGTGGTTTCTCACTAAAATGGTAAATGATGTGACATTGTGTTACACATCTTGTTCTTTCCAATAAATGCCACCCAATTGGATTAAGCTTATCCTGATTGAACCTATATTATGTGGGATCAAAAGAAGGGGGGGGGGGGGGGGGATTAAATGGAGCCAACATGTCTGTATTATGACGATTCGTCATGATATGAAATGAACATAAATGAAAAAGTGGAAGTTCATATAGTCAAACCTCAACTAGTTTGGGACTGAGACGTTGTTGTTGTTGGAGCCTCCATTTCAAAAGTTGTGTCGTGCCTTGAAGGAGGAAAGTGATGGCCTGTCTATTATTTTTGGGCACATATCAAATCTTAAAGATGATATAACTTAGGAAATGCCAGAAATCAAAGTGTGAGACTTCGGATTAGTCCCTTGGGTTACGCCATCATTAGAGCCAAAAGTGCACGTACAATGTGAACTAATGTTATGCCTTGTAAAGCTCTTCTCTTTCCTCTTGCATTTTGATGTGAGATTTGCATGAGGTGTCTTGCGCAGAACTTCTTCAGAAGGTTGTCAGCCTAAAAACCTGTCAGTCCTTCTCTATGACCCGCCCTTGCCGGTCTGTCCTCCATCATGAGTCACACAATGTTACTTATAGAACCTCTAGTATGCCATCTTAGCTAAACTATTTTCCGTTCTACACTTGTGAACAGAATTGAATTTTCTCATAACATAGGAATGGAGAATGATGAGGTGATTCTACTAGGCTTCTGGCCTAGCTACTTTGCCGCGAGGGTCAGGGTCGATTTAGCTGAAAAGGGGATCGATTATGAGTACAAGGAGGAAGACATGTTAAGCGCTAACAGAAGTCCTCTGCTTCAAAAGATGAATCATGTCCATAGGAAAATCCCGGTTCTGATTCACAACGGAAAATCTGTATGTGAATCTCTTGTTGCAATCGAGTACATTGATGAGGTATGGAAGGATAAAGCCCCGTTGTTACCCTCCGATGCTTATGAGAGAGCACAGTCTAGGTTATGGGCTGACTACACCGCCAAGAAGGTAAATCTTTTTTTGGTAAGACTATAAACATTACCGTTGACAAGAAGGTAAATCTTGATAATGTAGTTTATTTGATATTCTTTTATGTGTTCAGCATAACTGATTATAACTTCTATACGCGAAATTGATCTTGAAATTTCAGTTTTATGATTTTGGGAGAAGTTTATGCGATACAAAAAGAGGAGAGCTGCTGGGACGTAAGAAGGACTTCATCGATTCACTCAAGTTACTTGAGCGGGAAGCACTGGGAGAAACACCTTATTTTGGAGGGGAAAGCTTTGGTTTCGTGGATATCAATATGATTGAGTTCTACATTTGGTTTATGTGTACGAGATGTTTGGCAGCTTCAGCATGGAGACTGAGTGCCCGAAGCTCGTTGCTTGGGGCAAGAGATGTCTCTAAGTCTCTGGCTTACCCTCATAAGGTCTATGAGTTACTAGTAGAATTTAGGAAAAATTATTGAGTAGTAGATCAATAGACATATTCGTGTGCTTCAGGGTCCACGAGGGGCACTTTGTTCTGCTTCATCGAGTAATTGTTGCCAGAATCGGAGCATGAGTAGATCTGTTGTTGTAGGAACAAAGAGATTCATCAAGCGTTGGTCAGTATTGCTTGTGTAATATTGCTACTGCTCCAAGAAGGTTTATGGTTTGAGATCTCATAAAAGACATCAGATGCCCAAAAAGTTGTTTTGCTCAGATTCTTCTTCAAGAAAGTCGACCAGTTGCGTGTTGGATCCTTCAAAAGTAGTGCATTTTTGGAGGATCCGACTACGGTGCAGCGACATCTTTTGAGAGTCAGAGCAACATAGTCAGAAAAAGTAATCATGTATATCAAAGAATGCTCAAACATTCCTAAGACAGCCTATTAACAGTAACGCTAACAAGAATTTGTTCTACAAAGATGGAAGTAACAATCAATTTAATATGAGTCATAATGTAAACAATAGCATTCTTGTCTTAATTTGTGTTCTTTGCTCTAATGTTGTTTTGGTTTGTGATATGGTATTAGTTATGTTCTTTCTCTACTACAACATATAACAACTACGCTTCAATCCCAAGTAAATTGGGCTCGGCTATACGAATCCTCATTGTTCATGTCGCTCCATTTAAGCCCGTTTCAATCCAATATAAACCAACAAGAGCACCTCAATGTTCTTTCTCTGCTACGGAAATATTCGCGTTTTTGTTGTGATACTGCACTCTTGAGTGATCCTATTTTTGTCATCTTGACAAGCCCTGTGAAGTCATAAAACAATATAATTTTACCGTAGAGTTGGGAAATTCAGTAAATTAAAAGGTATCCACCACAGCTCTTGTATTCTTTAGCCTAGCCAAGACAAAACTTTGAAAATCTTGGTTTCATCAATCTATGAAAACTGGCCTTCAATTGCAAAATAATTTTTACTACCGATTTAATCAGATTTATCCTGTCAAATGACACCCTTAATGCTCAATTTTCTACAATTCATAAATGTTACTATTCACTGATAGCGTAAAGAATCTTTACACTACTAGCACAATTTAACACCTTTATAACATGATCGCACTCAGTTTACCTGATGCTACAAAAATAGCATATACACTGTCAATGCATAAAACTTAAACTCTTTTAAAATATTCCGCGACCTGATCTGCTAGTCGTTATCTAACAGACTGGACCTGTTCAACGTGCCAAGTAGAAATAGCCAAAATCTATGAAACTCTGGCTCCAGCACATAACGTTAATACATAAGCTGAACAAACAAGAATCCAGCAATTCAAGAAACAATTTTTATATAAACTTCTAAACTCCCAACTAAATCCAATGCTCATAAACACTGCTAGAAATTCTTCCGATTAGTCGAAACTAAGAAATGGCAAATGAAGAGGTGATTTTATTGGACTTTTGGCCTAGTATGTATGGCATGAGAGTAAGGGTAGCATTAGCTGAAAAGGGTGTCAAGTTTGAGTACAAAGAAGAAAACATGGCTGAAAAAAGTGAAATTCTTTTGGAAATGAATCCAATTTACAAGAAAATACCAGTTTTGATTCACAATGGAAAACCAATTTGTGAATCTCTAAATGTAGTCCAGTATATTGATGAGGTCTGGAAGGACAACGTTACGTTTCTTCCTTCTGATCCTTATGAGAAATACCAAGCTATGTTTTGGGCTGACTATGTGGAGAAGGTATTTTATTGTTCTTTCAAGAGTTTATTTTTCTATATACCGACAACAGAGGTAGATCCAGGATTTAAACTTGATGGATTCGACCTTTAAGGTTCTTATCGCTGAACCTATTGCACTTATGAAACTATGTGATCGGAAGGGGTTCAATTGAATCCCACCACATGCATGGTTCATGCGTCCTTAACTGACGATATAGAAGAATTTGTGTCACTTAAAAGATAGCTAACATGTAATTTGTTGCGGAAGCCGAATATATAGAGTGCGATTAAGTCGCAATTACTATATCTTAAATAGTAAATGAGAGAACAATAAGAGAACACCAGAAATTTACGAGGTTCGGCAAAACTTTATTTTTTTGCCTACTCCTCGGACACAATCAACTACATTTTATTTCACTCCAAAAGAATACAAGTGAAATACTAGAAGAGAGAAAGGAGATTCAAATGTCTTCAAAGATGAGAAGGCAAGTGAGAGAGGTAATTTACAAATAAACTAAGTGCCCCTATTTATAGGAGTGAATTCTTCCTCTTGACATCATCATCTTCTCGATGTCATCAGTGACATCATCATCATCTCGATGTCATCAGTGACATCATTATCATCATCTTGATGTCATCAGTGACATCATCATTACACAAATGTCAAAGTTCAACGTGTGAAATCATTTAATGGTAGTCAAAAATTTCGACTACAAGTTGAACTTGGACATTTCTTCCCAAAGAAGAATTCCCCTTTTTCAAAACGTTTACACTAGTTCTAGAATCTTGTCAAATTTAACATAATTGTCCATAAAAAGTAGAATTATATATACGATAGGTTGAAATACACTAATCGATGTTATATAAGATAAGTTCTTTTTTTTCAAATAAGATTATTTGCAAACATGCTTGATAGGCCAAAAAAAAAAAAACTATGTGCTTATCAAATGTCAAGTGTCCGGAAAATGGACAATCCAATACACTAAGCCCCTGCTATGCGCGGATCTGAGAAGCCTTACCTTGCATTTCTGTAAGAAATTGTTTCTGCAGCATGAACACATGACCTCTTCGTTACATTGAGACAACTTTTACTGTTGCACAAAGATTCCCCTTCCTCAAGTATACAAATAATAAAGGGGAAAATTGTATTATTATTTCAGGCAGGGACAGGTATAGTATTTTCCTTTATCTCAGACTATGTTATATATGAAAAAAACATCAAAATCGTATACATATATTTTATACATTGCACCCGATTTTGAACTCACTGACTTTAAATTCTATGCAGGTGTTCGATTCAGGGCGTAAGCTATGGATGAAAAAAGGAGGAGAACAACAAACAAGAACGGCAAACTACATAGACAGTTTAAGGAAGTTAGAAGGAATTCTTGGAGAAAAACTTTATTTTGGTGGTGAAAAAATTGGATTTTTGGACATTTCACTCATAGGAATTTGCAGTTGGTTTTATACTTATGAAAAATTTGGAGAATTCAGTACAGAAATTGAGACACCAAAGATTATTGCATGGGTGAAAAGATGCATGAAAAGGGAAAGTGTTTCCAAATCTGTTGCTGAACCCCTTAAGGTCTATGACTTTGCTTTGCAAATTAGAAAGCATATTGGAATAGAGTAGATGAATCTTTGGTGATTCTTTGGTGATTTCCAAACTTTTGTCTGTTCGGATATCATGTTTTAATGTGATAATGGTCAAAAGCACACCTGAAGTATCACATTTTTGCGAGTTTCCTACCTGAACTATCAGGTGTTCACTTTTCCTATCTGAACTATCACCAACAATTTGTCAAAACACACAACTATCAATTGTTCCCTTTTCTTCAACCTGAACGATGGTGATATTTCAAGTGGAAAAGGGATCAACTGATAGTTGAGGTGAGTTTTATTAAATAGTTGGTGATAGTTCACGTAGGAAAAGAGAACACATGATATTTCAAGTTGGAAACTCACAAAAAACGTGATACTTCAGATGTGTTTTTGACCATTAACTTTGTTTTAGAATGTGAAGTATTTGGTTCTGTTCATATTGCCTCTAACATACAACATTTGGTGAAAAGTCTATTCATTGTGTAATTTTCGAGGGATAGCCTCAAAAGTTTTTTTTTACTTTCTTAAACTTCATGTCATGTCAAAACATGATAAACAAATTGAAATGAAGGGAGTAGTTTTGTACTCCCTCGGTCTCAAAATAAGCGTTACCTTAGCAAATTACGTCCATTAAGAAATCAATAAATACAATGTGTATTTACTAAACTACCCCTATTGCTAAGCACAACTTGTCACTCATGGAGTTCAAGTTTAGGCTGTACATAACACACACACACCTCCATTAAAGAGATTCCATACTTGTAGCTTTCAAAATCTCGAAACTGCATTATTCGTTAACAACAAATAAATACAGTCAGATCTCTGTATAACAATATCGTTTAGTCATTATAGCGAAATGTGATTATCGAGAACATATCATACAACATAATTTGAAAAATCAATTTCAAAAAAAAATAAAAAAATAAAAAAATTGATGGTTATAATAAAATATTTTAAATACAGAGGATGAAGTATGAGTGTATATATTAGAGAAGGAAGGTGCTTGACCAAGTTTATAACTCTTACATCAACAATTAACTTTGTTGCATATAAACATTAGCTATAGAATGGGTGAGGCTTTGGGGACTGAGATTTTTCCTCGGTGTTAGTCCTGTTGTGACTGGGACTGAGCATAACATGCTGACCAAGTTCCTGAAGATGAAACCTCCTACTTTTGTTGGCTCTGAGACGGAGTATGTTCATTGTGGATTGTTACGAAAGGCTGCACAAGATGGGTATTGTTGAGCAGCACGGTGTTGAGTTTGTTACTTTACAGCTTCAAGGTGATACCAAGCAGTGGTGGAGGGCGTATGTGGAGTGTCGGTCACCATCTTTGCCTCCATTCACATGGGCTCAATTTCACACCCTTTTTTTGGAGAAGTATATACCCCGGACTCTTCGTGATCGCAAGAAGGATGAGTTTTTGGTCCTTGAGCAGGGCAATATATTTGTTGCGGCCTATGAGGCCAATTTTCATGTTTTGTCCCGTTATGCTACTCAGTTACTTGGTACAGAGGAGGAGAGTATTGCTTTGATGGAACTTTTTCAAGATCAAAGGCTCATAGTATCTTTTATTTGTATGGAGTGGGAAATCGGAAGGCATCTATCCAATTATGTTCGACCCCAAATTAAACAAAAATAAAAAGCCCCAAAGCTTAGAAGATGTTATAAACAAATAATTAAAATTTTGAATTAACTAATTAGCAAAAGAATTCAATTTTTTTCTTTTCCAATTTCCTCAGTGGTAAATTTACTTTTAAAAGTGACAAAACTTTTAAAGATATAAATTTGTTAAATAAGAAAATTATTAGTGGTGAAAGAAATTAGAAATAAAGTAAACTCGATCGATTATCCCTTTGGTTTGGACCGGGTATGGTCTTTGTGCTTTGCCTTAAAAATATAAATCCCGACAGTTTGAAGCTTAATTACAGAAAATCTCGACATTTTACGTAATTACTGAAAATCCCAATTTTGGATCTGTCAAGATACATAAATAGCTTCCGATACATCCAACGAAGATACATAATTAGCTCCCGATACATTGTTCTCGATTTTGGATCTGTCGAGATACATAATACATCTAACAAAGATATAATTTTTCCTTTGTAAAGATACATAATTTTCTCTCGATACATTTTTTTGGATTTTAGGTCTGTCGAGATACACAATTAGCTCACGATACATCCAACGAAGCTACATAATTAGTTAAGATTTTTGTAATTACTTTGTAAGGATGGGGATTTGTGTAAATATGATAAGCTAAGGTTTATGTTTATGTTATTTTTCCAAAATTTATTTCGAAAAAATTTCATTTATATATAAAAAAGTTTACAACAAAAACAACCAACATTTTGTTTATTACTTAAAATCAGTAAATAGTTTACAATAAAAACAACCAACATTTTGTTTATTACTTAAAATCAGTAAATAGCTTACAATAAAAATAGTCAACATTTTGTTTATCACTTAAAATGACTATTATTACTTAAAATGAACATTAAGCCATTTTTTCCCCTTAATTTTCAGTAATAATTTTTCTAAAGAATTTTATTTTTTTTTTGCTGCTTTTTTTTTTTTTTAATTAAATGCAAATATAAATTAATAAGGATGAAATAATTTCAGGATGAATTTATCTCATGTTTGATTAAGAGAACATACATGAGAAAACTATCTCAAAATTAATTATCATGATATTATAATATTATTTTTATCTCACATCGTGAGTGACATAATTCAAAGTTTTACTCCCGCTTATAAGTCTCCAACCCCTAGGGCTTTCTCTATTTTCCTTCTCAAACCACCAATTATGTTTTGGGGTAAAAGCACTCTCTCAATCTATTTTCTTTCTTCTTTTTTTTTTTTATAATCATATGTATGGATTAGATTGCGTGTACCTCGACTATTTTCATGGGATATTTGCCGCCAACAACTTTCTGTTATATAATATATAATATTATATGGTATTGTGTTATATTGTATCCTGCTGTATTATTTTAATGAATATACGTTTGGATAGATTGAGATGAATGGTGGGCATATTAAGAGGAAAGATTAGAAATAAGGATATTGAAGACAAGGTGTAAGTGGCCTTCATGGTGGACAAGATGAGAGAAACGGGATTGGGGTGATTTGGGCATGTGAAGAGGAGGTGCAGAGGTTGGATATAAGGGGTACGAGTAGAAGTAGAGGTAGGCCGAGTAAGTATATGGGAGAGGTGATTAGACAGGACATGATGCAACTTCATATTACCGAGGACATGACTATAGATAGGAAAGTGTGGAGGTCGCGTATTAGTGTAGACGGTTAGTAGGTAGTGTGGTGCTATCTTGCTTTTCGAAGGTTTAGGCTTGTTGGTGTCTGTCGTAGTACTAGCCGTATTCTTGTAGTTCTTGATTTTTTATAGCTACCAGGTTGCTTATTTTGTTTCGATTATCATATTATTTTGTTGTTGTTGTTGTTCCTTTCTTGTAGGCTCTGTACTTCTTTCCGTATTATTCACTATTTTATATTCATTGTTTTCTTCTTCGTTTACTTGGATTTGTTGCACTTGAGATGAGGGCCTTTTGGAAATAACCTCTCTACCTCGTGTGGATTTGTTGCACCTGGGGTGAGGACCTTTTGGAAACAGCCTCTCTACCTTCATGAGGTAGTGGTAAGGTCTGCGTACGCTCTAACCTCCCTAGACCCCACTTATGTGGGATTTCACTAGGTATGTTGTTGTTGTTTGCTTTAAAAACAATGCTCGTAACCCCAGATATGATTTATGAAGTGTGCGACGCAGAAGCCCCCCTCTTTTAAATTTGGAGTTCCTTACATGCTTTTCTTGGATGACCACGCGTCCTCTTGATATTATAGCTCATGAACTGGTGCATCTGAAGTTCGGTTTGGATACTTAATACGCGTCCAACATGTTTTTTCTTCCTCCTTTTTTGTGTAATAATTGTATAGTCAGACATTTGTATTTCCTGTTATTTGTACTTTGCTGTTGATATTTCTTCTGTAAATATGTATCTTTCCTGGTTTGTATTGAAATTGTACAGGTGCAGCTTTTCTAAATTTTCTTGCATTTAGGTGTGGAAGTGGAAAGTGGGAAAGCTTTATCTGTGAAACCTGGTGATGGCATGATTGTGTATCTTTTACAGGTATTTTATGTTGTCAGTTGATTTTTTAGGCAAATTCATTTGCAATAGCTAGTACCTTTTTGTTGGATAGTTATAACATTCCTTCTATTTCAGGCATGTATTGATAATGTGAAAAAGGATCAAGTGTCAGAGTCCGTATGCGTCTTTGTGAAATGTGGCAAGAACAAGTTTAAGCTGAACTTAGATGAGTTGCCTCAACATAACTTGTGTTTTGATAGAAAATTTAAACTATCACACTACATGAAAAGTGATAGTATCTACTTCTCTGGAGTAGAGATTGCTAAGCCAAACAATGAATATCCTTTTCACCTGTCTGTTACCTTTTCTATCTTTCTACAATTCCCTTTCTTTATCTTAAAAGAAGGTATATTTGTCAAAGTCTTTTTATGTCCTTGACCATATTTCTGTGCCACACTGAGGATCAAGAAGGTAGCGAGGAAAAAGCTGTTGAGAGCGACAAGGAGGATGATATAGATGATTCTGATTGTGGTTATGATGATCGTGATTATGATTTTGGTACTGATCATGATTTTGATTGCGAACTGGTATGATGATCCAATACATGCTTAAGGTTTTAAAGTACTGTTTTAACATATGCTATCCTTCAAGAAAAAACATATGTTATCTTCAAACTCCAAAGGTGTATAGGGGAAGCACAAAAAATGGCTCTTACTTTTTTGTAAGTGTGTGATTTGCGTTGGTTTTTTCCAAAAATAATGTGTATGGATTTGTATTTAACAGAACTGGTGTTGGAAAACTATTTTTTTGATAAGAATTTCTTTTGATATGGGTATTGGGAACTGACAGATTTGGGCTACTTTTTTTTTTCTTCTTTTTTTTTTTGGCCGATTGATGAACATCCGTGAAATCAAATATTAGATTGTTTATCTTGGTTGTTACGGTGCAGAGTAAAGAGGCTGAACTTTTTATCTGTTTTGAGCTAGATCATCCTCTGGTCCATGCAACTATTCCGAATTGTTGCTTTTAGGACTCCTGAAACATTAACCACAACCACAGTGCAAAAGAAGAATTGTTCTGCATAATCTATCGTCCATTGTGTTGTTCTCCTGTTATTTAGATATTTACTTGTAAAGGTCAATTCTTCCTTTCCAATTTCTACAAGTATTTCGTATTACTGACTTTTCAGTATTCTCTCTTCAGCTTGAAGATTTTCTGTCTAAATTCCAAGAGCAGTTTAACAGGAAGAAGGTAGCTCATAGCGCAAAATAAATATTGTTTCCATCATGGTGTTCTCCTGCTATTTAGATGTGGTTGTTTGATATTTACTTCTATAGGTCGATGTTTTTTTTTTTTCCAATTTCCATTAGTATTTCGTATTATTTACTATTCAATCTTCTCTCTTCAGGATGAAGATAAAAGTTATAAAGAAGAGTCCGACATGGAGACAGCAAAGAAGGTAGCTCGTAGTGGTCCTTTCTCTTCTCCTGAATTTCTTTAGTAGGAAGGTGGGTTAACACTTGCTGGTTTGTTATTTCTTTTAGAGATATGCTAGCAAAAAGAGACCAGCAGATTCAGCTACAACACCACAGTCAAAGACAAGGTCTGCAACTAAAAAGACTGGTTAGTTTTTGCCTCTCCTTAAGGTTAATGTCTGATCTCAGTTGCCTAATGTGGAGTTGTTTGGTACTGTCCTTTTGATTGGCAATCTGGCATGATAAAATGAACAAAACAAAACAATAAAATGAACTTTACAAAAGCAAGTGGCTCACTTTTTTGCATCTTCACTATGTTAATTAATATGGGATTAAGTTATCTTGTTCCTGAGTATTTTATTTTGGTTGAGTTTAGATGGTAAGAAAGCTGTCCGCGCGGCTGGAAACAAGCAAAATCCAAAATCTGTCGGATTACGCAGGCGGCCTCATGTATAGCTACCTTCTTGTTTTGAGCATTATGCTGTTCCTGAGAGACTCATGTACTAGATCCTTGCAGGACCCTTGGTTCTTAAGGTATTGTGGAATCTTACTCAAAATCTAAACACATTGCCTGGAGATGCAGTTTTTGTTTTGTCAATGTTCAAGGGAGCATTTAGTAGCATCTTTTGTTGGTTCTCCACCTATGTAAAGCAAGAGTTGGGTCATTCTGGATACTAGTTAAGGTTTATTTTGTTGTTGACTGTTATGTTGGTTAAGATTCAGATAAGTTTAATGGTGTTTTGCTATGTGCTTAGCATCTTTGCTGTTTAGGGAGTTCAGAGTATTGCGCATAGCGGTAGCTTTAATGCACCGGGCTGCCTTTTTTCAATGTGGTCTTTCCTCCCATACCTGCTAATTGCTATGTTGATGTGGTGTTTATGACATTTTAGTTTCTTATTTATGGAAAACAAAAAAGTGCTTATTTAAGAGCATATCAGAAATTATGTGGTTTTGTTGTCCTCTAGCCAAGTCAATTTATAGGAAACACTTACTCGAATTTCCTCTTTTACTCTCTCCGTTCGTTTTTACTTGTCACAATTTAATTTGCACACGCATTAAGAAAAACAATTAGTGACGTAGCTATTTTATCATAGTACCCTTATTAAATGATGTTTACTATTGTGTCTTGAAATTAATTTGGAGAAAAAGCAATTAATGCTAAGAGCAAAATAGGAAAATAAAAGTTGTCTTTTCTTGATATGTTAAAAATGACAAGTAAAAGTGAAATTAGTGAAGTAAAAGTGAAGGAAGGAAGTATTATATTAACTATATATTTCCTCCGTTTTACTTGTCACCTTTTTAAGTTGCACATCCTTTAAGAAAAACAGTAACTAATTTATTACTCATCTTGATTTAATGTTTCTCTTTTTTTACTATATTAATATCTCTTCATATTAATTACTAAGGTAAAAGTGGAAACAAACAACTAATTATGCGTTGATTTTGTAAAATAAGAAGTACTATGGAATATCTATTTTTAGTAAGAATGACAACTAATTGGGAACAAAAGGGAGTAGGTCATTAATGATTTTATATCTTTTTTTTTTTTAAAACTCTATCTGAAACGAATCGTGAACATGAACAATGTGAAAGATAATAAGTATTTATTTACTACCTTTTTTCTTTGGTCGGTCATAAAAAACTGTGTTATTGATGTAGTTTTGTAAACCCCGTTTTTCTCAAAATAAGCGTCAAATTAGCAAAAATAATGTGCATATTAATATGTATTTACTAAACTACCCCTATAAATAAATTGTGTTAAATTCCTAAAATCGTGACGGAGGGAATATATCAATTATTTTTGCCCCCAAACCCCCAACTCTCTCTCTTCCTCGCTCCACCAAAACACCAATTCTCTCTATCCTCCCCCTCCCCCCCCCCCCCCGACGAGTTAAGCTCTCACTTGAAAATGGCTAATCGAAATGCTGCTTTTGTATATGTGGATATCATCGGTCTGATATGTACCTTTTTTTCTATTTTCTAATTGGAATTGTAGTTTAGTTGTGATGATTATTTGGCTAATGATTAGTGTAACCGAGTGAAGGAATAGTTAAGAAGTTAGTTGTGAGATTAGTAGTCACGTGAGGTGCACGTCGTCCGAAAAACAGTTATAACAGTCATAACTGATTTCCCTCTCTTCTCTGTTTTCCCTTTATTAGTTGGAATGAGTAGGTATTATATTCAGTTTTTGATGAATACAAATTAATACAATTTTCTCTCTTCTCTTTCTCAAATTCAGCCATAGCTTTTTCAAGCTCGAGTGAATTGTTCAAGAGTAATTCCTCAATTTACTCTTTAAGAATACTCAATATTTTCATAACTGTCTTCAAGAATTAAAGGTTCATATCACGGTTATCATATAATTGGTTTGTTGTATTTGTAGTTGTTCGATAGCTTTGAAGATTTGAGAGAATACTCGATGAATATTGTGTTAAACCCAAACGATGCATTCAATAGATTCACTGAGTTTGATCCTAACTGGTACCGACATCATGCAAATAGTACGAGATGACAATGTTCAGCACCATATTGGGTTGAATGTATATAGTCCCTGGGGCATTCATATCAGACATGCCATGTGACTGTTATTAATTGGCATGTTGGAGCTTGAGCAGCCACCGGTTATGACTGATTTTCTGGGTATTCTAGCCCTACGTCCTCAAGCAGTAAATGGTCTGGACCTATTGTTGGTGGACAAGAACCTATTGGAAATAAATTTGTTAAACTTATGATTTTGATTATTAATACATGTATTGAATCTAAAATAATAATATTTTTTAGTTGTCTTTCTTTATTGTACATATTACTTGTTTTTGATGTAGCATTCCGAAAGACATAAAGTCTTTAACTTCACTTAGTAATATTATTATTTATAAAAAATGATCAATTATTCTAATTAATAAGATGCTAGTCATTTGTATGCAATACATTACATTGGATGTTGTGTTGTAACAACTTTATTTATTAATATGAAGATTTGAGTTGTTTAATTCAAAGTTCTAAAATATTTCTAGTAAAAAATAGATAGTTTTTCTTTCTTTCCTTTTTTATATAAATTTTGCAACTTTTTTTTTTACAATCTCTAATATTGTTTGAAGTGAAATTAAAATCTTAAAATTCACTATTAAAATTGTTTGTGGCCTCAAAATTTTGGAGGCCTAATACGAAATGCATTGCCTTAGAAGAATTGACATAGGTCAAGAAACCAACAACTATTTATTGAGTAATACTCCCCCAATTCACTTGTACTTGTCACTGTTTCACTTTTCGAGGTCAAACTGCATGAACTTTGACAAATATTTAAGATGTATTTTGTCATCATATTAATATGAGAAGGATTGAACTTATAGCATTTTTTGTATAGCTTTCGACTATCTAAATTTTAAATTTAACATATCAAATTAATCTACTTCAATTTCGCTTTGAAGTTTAGTCAAATAGGTCTCGAGAAGTGAAACAATGATAACTAAAAATAAACGCAGGGAGTATATACTTACATAAGAACTATGACAAGAAAATAATAGAAGCGTCGTCGAAAGTGTTCATACTATTTTAATTGAAAGTGGAATCATTCCTTAATCGCTATAAGTATTTCACTCTAGCTCTCTTAGCTATTATTACATTTTTGACTTGTGAAAAATGAAAAGGCAGAAGTGTCGACTAGTCAGTCATAGATTACTTGACTTCCTTATGATGATTCAATGTTAATGACTAAATTCAACTTTTTTTTTTAGTCTTCGCTATCGTGAGCTAGATGGATGGCTAATAGTTATGAGCAAGTATAAACATGGATGCGTCAACTCAACACTAAATCATTATTTTTTTAAGCAATGGAGTTTCCTAAATCGAGCTAAAGGTGAAGAGAATTGGAGCTGAATTGGGACATTTTGATACCCTTGTCGTAACCGAGTTTGGGCCTCCACAAGTGGACATGTAAAGAGGTCCAACTGATTTACAATGGATGAAGGCCCAATTCTGCTGGTATTTTTATTGTATACTTGGTCATTTAAAGGATGTATTTTAGGTGTATATTAGAGATCCCTTGTTCCTATTTTAGATGTACGTAATATTTTATTTCCTTTACTTTATTATGTAATTAGTTTAGGGTGTATTTTACTGCATAGGGTCGGTTGGCTGATATGTATAAATAGGGGTATTTTGTACTAAGGATTGACACAGAAAATACAAGAAGAGAATTTTATTTATTTCTTATTTATCTCATCATGGCTTCAGACCAGTGTTAATTTTTTCTTTCGATCCAGTTCTCCTCTTCTTGCTCTGTATTATTCTGTTTTCTTTCTGTTTAATATTTGTCGATCCAGTTCTCATCTTTTTGCTCTGTATTATTCTGTTTTCTTTCTATTTAATATTTGCCTAATATATATGAAAATGAAAGTAACAAAATCATTGAAAAGAGTGATGCAATCACTGCAACTAATGCAGTAGATTCACCACATGCTTTCTACATTCACCATTCCAATTATCCCGGCATGAACCTTGTCTCCACTGCCTTTGATGGTAGGAGCTATGATGGCTGGAGAAGGGCTATTATTATTGCACTTTCAGCTAAAAACAAACTAGGATTTATTGATGGATCTCTAGTTTTTCCTGCTGATAAAAATTTTCAAAAAGTATGGATAGGGTGCAATGACATAGTATTGTCATGGTTGCTCAATTCTTTCTCCAAAGAAATTGTTGAATCTGTTCTCTATTCCAAAAGTGCTAAAGTTTTATGGTCTGACCTTGAAGATAGGTTTGGTCAGGCAAGTGGTGCAAAATTGTTCCAACTTCAAAAGGAGTTAAATGCTATAGCTTAAGAAAATTTCAGTATTTCTACTTATTTTATAAAAATGAAGTCTCTATGGGATGAGTTGGATGCACTAAATACTTTTTCTGCTTGTAATTGTGAATTTGAATGTGGAACAAAAAAAAAAAGAATGTCAAAGCTCACCAAGATGAAAGGTTGCCCCATAACGACACCTTTATTGGGGTTAAGAGTAACATTTTATTATCTTCTCCTCTTTCCACTATTGGTCAGGCTTACTCCCTTGTTATTCAAGATGAAAAACAAAGAGAGATTCATGTCACTCCTGCCTATCCAAGAGAATCAGCCTTTTTCTTTGTTGCAAATGGTGGAGAAAGAAAGTTTAATGAACATAAGAATCAATCTGGAAATTTGATCAAAAGAAACTCTCTGGTTTGTAATTACTGCAAAAGGATAGGACATGATATTGACCATTGTTATAAGATCCATGATTTCCCCTCTGACTTCAAATTCACCAGATCTTAAAATATTAAAAGGGTTCTGTTGTTGGTAATATTTTTAATACAGGGGAAGGATCTCAACATGGTATACAGAATGGCTCATATGTTAACTCTTTGAGTCAAGAAAATATTGCACAACTTTGCAACTCTTGCAGAAAATGAATCAGAAAAATGGAGGATCAGTTGAAGCAGCTGCAAACATAACATGTGCTGGTATGACTAAGTTCTTCAATACTTATGTTGGTTTGTTTAAAATTAATAGTGATTCCTTGATACTAGATAGTGGAGCATCTGAGCATATGACTGTTGGTAGAAGCTTTTTTACTAATTTAAATCCTCTTTCTAAACCTGTTATAATAACTCTTCCTAATTCTCATAAAGTCAAGGTTACTTATTCAGGATCTGTTTCTCTCTTAAATAATATGGTTCTTCAAAATGTTCTATATATTCCTTCTTTTAGGTTCAATCTGATTTCTATTCATAAATTGTGTCAACGACTTGATAAATTTGTTCTTTTCACTCCTGATACTTGTTTCATGTTGCAGGGCCCTTCACTAAAGAGCCCTCAGGTGATTGGTAAAGAGCATGAAGGTCTATACATTCTCAAGTCAAGTCAGCCAGAAGTTTCTACAAAGAGCCTACCAAATTCCAGTCCTCATAGTTTATTTTCTTCTAGTTCTTTAGGAGATAAGTTTATTTCTAGTTCAAGTTATTTTGATTCAAATGTAAATGAAAAACTATGTCACTATAGATTAGGGCATAAGCCAAAAAGTAATATGAAGAAAGTTTTTTCAATTTCTGCATCTTGTTCAAATTTTTCTTCTCCTTGTGTTATTTGCCCTATGGCAAGACAATCCAAGTTATCTTTTCCTTCTAGTGCTATCTCCACCAAAGCTATTTTTGATCTAATACATGTGGACACTTGGGGTCCTTATAAAACTACTACACATGATGATTTTAAATATTTTCTTTCAATAGTAGATGATCTTAGTAGAGTTACTTGGACACACCTCCTAAGTAACAAATCTAATGCTTTCTCTATACTGCAATCCTTACTCTTTATGATAGAAAGACAGTTCAATTCAAAGGTTAAAATTATAGGAACTGATAATGCTTTTGAATTATGTATGCAAAGGAACATTCTAATTTTTTTCTTTCTAAGGGAATTATTCATCAAACAACTTGTGTCTATACTCCACAATAGAATGGAGTGGTGGAAAGAAAACATAAACACTTGTTGGAAACATCAAGAGCTCTCTTATTTCAATCTCACTTTCTCATTAGTTATTTGGGGGAATGTATTTTAACTGCAACCTATCTTATCAACAGATTTCCTTCAAGTGTCTTAAATTCCAAGACTCCTTTTGAGATTTTCTATTCAAAACTAAACCATCCTATAATCATCTAAAATGTTTTGGTTGCTTGTGTTTTGTTTCTACTCTACCTTTACATAGGATCAAATTTGATCCTAAAGTCACACCTTGTGTGTTCATAGGATATCCCTATGGAAAAAAGGGTTATAAGGTATTAAATCTGAAAATCAAGAAAATTACAGTTTCTAGGGATATAGTTTTTCATGAAGAATACTTTCCTTTCTAAGTCTGTTTTGCAACCTACTCTATTTCATTCTGATATATCTAATTCTAAGTCTGTTTTGCAACCTAATCTATTTCATTCTGATATATCTAATTCTACTAATTTTTTACCAATGTCCCATGTTCCTTCCTCAGATTCTACTTCTGAATATGATACTACTCATATAACTCCAAGTATCCCACAATCTCCATCTAGTCCATCTAAGTCTAATGACATTTCATTTACAGTTTTCGATTCTGATGTAACTTTGAGTTCTTCTCCTCCATTGCCTATTGTTCAAAGTATAGTGAGAAGATCTTCTGGGAATCATAAGAAGCCTGATTACTTGGAAGATTATATTTGTATTACTCTTCACCTCACAGAGGCGACTTCTACCTGTTTTCTTAGCCATGTTACTCCTACCTCTCTATCCTTTAGTGATTTATCTTCTAATAATGAAATCATGCTCAACTCTATTTCTAATATACAGGAACCTGTTAATTATATTCAAGCAGCACATCAGTCAGATTGGCAAGAAGCCATGGATAAAGAACTTGTAGCCTTATAGTTAAACAACACATGGGATGTTATTGTTCTTCCTACTTGAAAGAAGGCACTGTCTTCTAAATGGGTCTATAAAGTGAAGCAGAATTCTGATGGAAGCATTGAAAGACTAAAGGCTAGATTAGTCATTAGAGGTGATGTGCAAAGAGAAGGTATTGATTATAATGAAACTTTCTCTCCAGTAGTGAAGATAACTACTATCAGGTGCATTTTAGCCATTGCCTTAAAGAATAACTGGGGAGTTTTTCAATTAGATGTTAATAATGCTTTTCTTCATGGTGATGTACATGAAGAAGTTTATATGGAATTCCCACCTGGTGTTACACCACCCTCTTCAAACCATGTTTGTTTGCTGAAGAAATCTATTTATGGGCTTAAACAAGCATCCAGACAATGGTATGCTAAGCTCACCTCTGCTCTCAATTTTAAAGGTTTCAGTCATTCCCTCAATGATTATTCCCTATTTTTTAAGAAGTCTAGTGACTCTATTTCTATTGTGGAAGTATATGTATATGACATACTATTGACAGCGAATAATGAGGGTGAGTTACAAGCTTTAAAACTAATTTTGAACAAGGAATTCAAAATCAAGGATCTTGTTCCATTGCATTTTTTTCTTGGGATGGAAGTTGTTCGAGAACCTACAGGGATGGTAATTTCCCAAAGGAAATTCACACTAGATTTGTTTAGGGAATTTGATGTTCTTCATTTATCTGTTGTATCTTCACCTTTGGATCATATTATCAAATTACAGGCTAGTCGAGGAAGTCCTATTCAAGATCCTACCCTATACAAACATTTATTGGGCAAACTTACTTATCTAACACATACCAGGCCTGATTTGTCATTCATAGTGCAGCATCTGAGTGAATTTATGCAGAACCCACGGGAACCTCATCTTAAAGCTGCCTTGAGGGTACTTCATATTTTGCTGCTTTATTCATGTTTAAAGTCACCTATTTGTATATGTAATATTTTATTTCCTTTACTTTATTATGTAATTAGTTTAGGGTGTATTTTACTGCATAGGGTCGGTTGGCTGATATGTATAAATAGGGATATTTTGTACAAAGGATTAACATAGAAAATACAAGAAGAGAATTTTATTTATTTCTTATTTATCTCATCAGTCTACATATACAAATAGGTGACTTTAAACATGAATAAAGCAGCAAAATCTGTAGATCTGAAATTTCGTAGGAAGCTTTAGAAAAAGAATAACGGAGTTGTACATTTGGCTTCAAATTCTCCAGAAATAGTGTTAAAATATTGTTTAAATGTAGGTGTATACAACATGATTATACAAAGCAGACAAATCAGTTAGGATGTATATGTAATGTATAAAGTGATTATGCACTTTTATACATTATGTTATACATAATTTAAAATGATACTTTAAGAAAACAAAAAAAGAGGGTTCTACAGTAGTTGGTAGAAGTCATAGGGCTGCTTATCGGGCGGATCAGATGAATAACTATGCTTAACAGTTTGGCTTATCGATTATCAATTTTTAAATTTACTAATCCACTAGCCAACCAATAAAATATTAGTTGATTCTATAACGAGTTAGCAACAAATAGTTATCGGATGGTGTATCGACTTACATCCACGCTATCTCTTTTTTTAAAATAAAATTTATGCTCCTTACAATTATACAGTACTCTACACTACACTACACTCAAGAATTGAGTACAATCGGACAAACTGTGAAAGAATTAGGTTCAAAAAAACAAATGTAGTAGTACCAATGGCGGAGTCGGGATTTTCACTAAGGGGGTTTAGGGATAAACATACGAACTAACCGAAGGGGGTTCAACATCTACTATATTTACATAAAAATATATTTAGGAGGTAAACATACGAACTAACCGAAGGGGGTTCAAAAAGAGAAATCTAAAGATTTATTACAAAAAAGATTGAATAAAGAGAAGGAGATCATATGAAGACTTTTGTTTGGATTCTACATATGGGTAACTATCCCTTAAAACTTTTGGTGGAGTAAATGGTTTTAAAAATATATTACTCCCTTCGTTTTTTAATTTGTTTTACCTATTTTGACTTGACACAGAGTTTAAGAAAATAAATATTCCCTCCATGTAAAAAAGAATGACCTATTTTATTTGGCAGGGAGTTTAAGAAAATAAAGAAACTTTTGAATCTTGTGATATTAAATTAAAGTTATGTCAAATGTACCAAAATGTTCTTTAATCTTGTGGTCTTAAACATGTCACGTGGAAAGTTGGAGTTGACGTGTTGCTAAAAAAGAAAAGGATTATTCTTTTTTAAACGGACTAAAAAGGAAACTAGGTCATTCTTTTTAAAACAGACTAAAAAGGAAACTATGTCATTCTTTTTTAAACGGAGGGAGTAAGACCTCTGAATCTTGTGGTCTTAAATTATAGATATGTCAAATGTACCAAAATGCCCTTTAATCTTGTGGTATTAAACATGTCATTTGGAAAATTGAAATAAAATAGTTGCTAAAATAGGAAAGGATCTTTTTTTTTTAAACAAACTAAAAAGAAAAGTATGGTCAAACAAATTGAAACGTACTGGCGTGTTTCCCTTGATGCTTAATCTCTCTGTTAATTTTTACTTGTCACTTTACATTTCTCAAGAGTCAAACTGCATGTATTTTGACCAACATTTTTAAGATATATTTTTTCATCATATTAATATAAGAAGAATTACAACTTAAAGCATTTCTCGTATAGTTTTCAAATATCTAAATCTATATTTAAAATATTAAATTAATCTACTTCAATTTAGTTTCGAAGTTTAATCAAATTGACTTTCATAAAGCAAAATGCATCCAGTAAAAATGAACGGAGGGAGTACTAACAACAATAAAAAGGGTATACAAAACTATCCTAGAGTCCTAGACCAATTTCTGATCCCTTAAAAACTGTCTTAAAAGATTATCATGTTAGCCAAATTAAGATTAAATATAAACTAAATAATCATCAACACAACTTGCTTAAAAGATTAAACTAAATCATACTGGTAAAAGAGTAATCGACAACAACAATAATACACCCAATATAATTCCATACATGAGATTAAAGATGGCGTGTATGCAGACCTTTACCCTACCTTGAAAAGGGATAGAGGCTGTTTTTCGAAAGACCCTCGGCTCAAATAAAACAATTTGAAGCAAATAATGACAACTTTGAGTAATCTAATTAGATAAATTTATGTGGTGAATCAAGTGATAGCTCAGCGTGCATCATACAATTTGAGGCTTCAACTCTTACTAACTAAAAAACAAGGGCAGCCGATGCACTAAAGCTCCCGCTATGCGCAGGGTCCGGAGAAGGACCAAACCACAAGGGTCTGTTGTACGCAGTCTCACCTTACATTTCTGCAAGGGACCGTTTCCATGGCTTGAACCCGTGACCTCCTGGTCACATGGAGGCAACTTTACCGGTTACCCCAAGGCTCCCCTTCCAACTCTTACTAATCCTGTTCAAATATTAATGGTAGTCATAACTCTTGATTTCAAGCAAAAAAGATCAATCTTACAAAGAAAATTGTCTCAAGAACAACTCAAATCCATCAACAGCTATACACTTT
Organism: Capsicum rhomboideum; assembly: GCA_031232105.1. Lineage (NCBI taxonomy): Eukaryota > Viridiplantae > Streptophyta > Magnoliopsida > Solanales > Solanaceae > Capsicum > Capsicum rhomboideum. Next base: position 3,291,521 of record CP124710.1, on the reverse strand, counting down.
AATACATCTGGAATCTGTTTTAACATATCAACAGTCAGCAGTCATCAATGTCTATGTTCCAACCAAAAGAATGTCAGCGTCCCAACCTTTTCGCGTTCAAAAGAAAGCTGGGATCCTCTATATAATACATCATTTTAACTGTTTCTCTTTCTTGTGCTCCGATGTCTTGAATTCAAAAGCAGCAGAAACAACCAGAGAATGTCGCATCCATAGACAATTTCTTGACTTGAATATCACCACGTTTAACTTTTATCTTCTTCTAAAGCAACGATATGAAGCAGTATTCAATAATGCATCAATCTTAAGAATGAGCCAACCCGTCCTTGCCGGGTAAAGAAAAACATACTGCAATTTGCAAACTTTCCTGCTCCTTTACATGCAAGACCTCAGAATAGACTGCAAGACTGCTCTTCACATAGATCTACGCGTTGGACGCTGAAGATGATACTAAAGGTATAGATTCAGAAGCTTGAGACTCGTCTGAGCTTACTCGGGAAGCTTCCTTTTTTAGCTTGTGGCTGTTATATGCAGCTACACCTGCAATAGCTGTAGAAAACATTTTTTCTATATTACTATGCGCTCACAAAACAGTACCATCAATGGTTATATTTATCCCCATGTACACAATACAAACAAGATTAGGAATGCTCCAAGTTTAACAATCAATCTTGAGAAAAAAAGTACATAAAATAAGTTCTTAATCGACATGAAGCTCTTGGATGTGTTTATTAATAATTAGTCCTCTCGATGTATTCATCAAGAACAATAAGGTCATTACTGAGGTCTATAACAATCAGTTGTATCAGTCTCAGGTTAGCTCTAATATAGAAGTTACGATTATATCACTCCCACAAAATGCCAACAATGGAAAAATTAAAGCGCATATCAATGATGTAGAATGAATGCAAGGAAAATGGCTGGAAATTAGTTAAATAGTTAAAGTAACATGTTTCTTGGCATCAGATAAGGTCAGAAAATTACCAATAGCATAACCACAAAGATTAATAAGTGTCAGCTTCGTATCAGCAAAAAGTAGTGCAGATAGCAGAACAACCACCCAATCTTTGACAACTCCAGCGACACGAATGGTTAGGGCACTTGTATGTGAGATCACCAAGAAAACAGAGAGATTCAGGGCAAAGGTACATATACAATTTAGACTTAGAGCAAGAGGGTGAAAGCTCCATGTTACTTGTTCGTCCATCTTTGGTTTCTCCAAAAAGATCCATGGAACTAGAAGGCAAAGAGCGCTGCATTGTGTAACAAGAGAGTTCCGTTAAATTGTCTTTTTATAATGCTAAGGCATAACATAATATCAAAATTCGAAAAGCATCCCGCTTTCAGACAATAAATGTACTTGCCTGCATGGACTAACATAGTACATGACAGATATGGGGTTTAGCTTGAGGCCCTTCCGTTTTACCAGAATCTCCATAAATATAAGTCTCAAAGCTTCTCCAACAACACCTCCCATTTGGTAGATGACACCAACCCAGTTAATGTTTATTTCTCCATAAGAAGCTACTAGTACGCCAAAACTGATTACAGACATTATGAGAAGCATCCTGCAGCTCATCATTTCGAGTCCAGCTGCAACTCCGAGGATGAAGACAGCTACTGGCACTGCAGATGAGACCTAAAAATGTGAAATCATATCCTGACACAAATGAACAAAGAGTATAGAGTATTTGAGCAGGCCATCCTCCAGCCCAACATCTAAAGTCTAAACATCAGGCATGAAACATCCTCTGACACTTCATCCATCAGCATAAAATTATAGTGAAGTTTTACATACCTCTCCCATCTGTGAACTACAGATTATAAGACAATTCGATAGCAGAAATACTTACTGATTGCTTTCAACATCTGAGCAAATGAAACAGAAATATAAAGGTAAGCTGTGTTCCCAAGCCAAAGAGTCATAGCAAACATAGCACCAATTGGGATGACGGAGCTAATGTAGCTGCATAATGATATCTTAATTAGCTGCATTGAGCGATAGTCTTCAAAAAAGTCTACGGACAAAAGTTGAGAAAGAAAAAGGTAGTACAGTAACAAACTATTGTCTACTTTTGTTGTAAGGATTTTGAGCACAAATGCAAAAGAATTGCTGAAATTGAGAGAATCAGCAACTTCAAGTAAGTTTTGTAGTTTATACTAATAGGTGAGGAAGAACGGTTAATGCTAATTTTTTTCTTTATATTGCAAATACATGCTTTGTTATTGGTAACTATGCAGTACAACTCATTTTAGTAAGTTATCCAAGCTAATCCATTTTATGCCAAATTATATGTCTGATTTAGCATAATTATAAGGATGAGGATTGAAACTATGTGGCGCTCTGTCACTTAATGGAGCAACATGTGGGGGCAACAAATTCCTTTTCATCATTTTAGGAATGACAATAAAAATATAGTTTTAATGAAAAGTGTATCTGTAACTTGTGCAATGCATGGCATAACTCTTCAAAGAAAGTGAACATCTCTAACCAACAAGCCAAGGGGTTTGTGATGTAATGACCAGCTAAACTCTCCCGTCTCTGCTTACCCAACTTCTAAGGAAGGCCAGGTAAAGCAGAAGAAGAGATATTGATTGCACAGAAAGAGGAAAAGCGATGAGATGGCAGAAAGCAGAGATTTACATAGACTTTGGTAGGAAAAAATCTAGCTAAATGAGCTTTCTTTATTTGAAGAGATGTCAAACAAGATACTCCCTCCATTCCACTTTATGTGGCAAGGTTCAGAGTAGTCAAAGTACTTAATTTTCAGTGTGAATTCGGAAATAGATTCTTCAAGATTCTGAAAATATAATTTGCATATTTGGAAACTACATATTAAGTACTAGAAGTCATAATGTAATTCCAAATTTTTAAGAAAAATGGTCAAAGAAAACCTCTTTGACTCTCAAAACAGCAAGGTTACCACATAAATTGGAATAGACGGAGTAATAAAATTCTTGGATATAAAACTTGCTACCCAAAACGTTTAACAGACATTTTTTTCACATGCACTCACATGTCTAGAGTCATTCCTTCCTCAACCTTCATTATCTGCAAAGAAATGCCTAAATTAGCACTACTAGTAGCCCAAACAATCAGTAAAAGGAGAAAAATTATTACCTTGAGAACTTTGGTAAGCACAAAACATAATACTGAGGAGAAGACCATGTGAAGTAGCGTCAGCGCAAGAGGATACGGGAAGTTTATTTCTTTTGATGACAAAACCCACTGCAATGAACAAATTATTGCACCAACAAAGGAGCTGAGAAACGTCAGACATGTGAAATATTCTTAAAGCAATAACTGATAAGTGCAGTCAAAAGAAATCAAGCTAGATAAAAGCCAACAATGAAGCAGCTTTATCTCATTTTCATTTAATGGAAAGGAGGAAAAGCAAAATATCAAGGTATCAGCCAAAGCATAGTGGCCACTTCTTTAGAGAAACCTGATATTTACATTTTCTTTTATGGTTTAAGGTTTTTCAGTGCCATTAGCAAAGGGCTGATTCACAGGCAGTCAACTCACCAAGGAGGTTTAGCTTACTAGAGTTTAAATCTGGTCGCTGTGTTAAACAAATCCACAAAGAAGAATGAACAGAAAGCTAACGATCTAGGTTCCAGGGCCTTTTGTAAGGACATACAGATTCTTCTGGACAATTTGGAGGAGCATACTTAATACACGATTGATCATGTTTAAGGAAATTATCTGATCAAGATTGATAGTCTAGCATAGCATGTGAGTAATTTTAACTAGTTTACCCCATCCTAACCTGCGGCAGAAGAAAATTTTGGAAAGGAAAAGAATAAGGAACATAGCATCTGCATCTGAAAAATATCCAATGAAAGGTGTACATTAAAATCCAATAAATTTTTAACCAAAATGAAATTGGAGACTGAGGGCTCATTATAATTAAGGGATTTGACCATCTTGGTTTTAAATTCATAGGCCCAAATTGTTTACACACATTTGTTTATATAAGAAAATTTGGATTTGAACCATAAAACTCAAGCTAGAATACATAAATTATCATATCAGCCGAATAGATTTACAGAGAAATATTGCCAATCAAATCAGGCAAATTGAGAAAAAGCTAAAAACTGCAGAAGATTGAGCTCTTCTAGGGATTTACTTCAAAAGAAACTTGAGAAGATGTCTTTGAAGTCCCTTTAAATTTAGGTGCCTCCATCCAAACAGACCATAAAAGACTTAAGATATTCAAGAACTACCCTATGCATGTGACCAGATAACGACTTTGGATCTTAGATATGCAAAGAAGAAACAATAAAATATATTGAACCAGCCAATGGTCCTTACATGCTTTCCTCAGAAATATATTCCTCTTAATAAGAACCTATTTGTACACATTAGTACACCTCAAGAACCTTCTAAGAAAAGCTGACCATTGTTCAATCAAAAAATGCTTATTTAAATTATAGGATAGTACTAAACTTCCACAATCTTCATTTGAGTAACATGAGCCCAAAGTTGTTGAAGGAAACAAAAGGAAAGAAAAGTGAGGTTCTAAATCATTGCACTTGCGCTATGTCTATAAAGAATAACTTGAACATTGAATCTAACTTTGTGCTTCATTTCGCACCAATGTGGTCTAGCAGTAAATGAAGATTATGGGATAATATGCTTCACAGCAAATTCAAAAAGAGTTGAAGGACTTCCTCCCATCGGATTAAGGCCCTAAGCTTGGTGAACAGAGTTATCTGATACATGTAGTGGTGGAAGGTTACAAGAATCCGCTGAAACAGTCAAGGTGCAACAACCTAGCTAGACACAGCACTATAAAAAAGAATTTATATGCTTCATGTATAAGAATCACCTTATTTACTAAATCCTAGAATTTACAAAAATCCTAGAACTTTTTTTTCTCAAAAAAAAAAAAAAAAAGGACCTGGTAACTCAACCCAAAACTAGCTCACGAGGTTGAGAATTACCCAATATCGTATAAGGAGACAAATAACTCATCCCTCAACCAATATGGGACACTTAACACCCCTTTGCATTCCCATGTCTACTAATTGGACCATACGTAACATAACATGGAGACCAACATTGTGGCATGAATTAACAGGGAATGAGCTTGGCTCTAAAAGAAATGGGCATTGTCCCTAACTCAACCCAAAGCTAGCTTACAAGGTGAAATTACCCAATACCTAACCCACATCTCATCCAACGTGGGACACTTAACACCCTTTCACACCCGCAGCTCTACTAGTAGGAGCGTGAACATCATAACATGGATCCCAACATTGTGACACACAATAACAGGGAAGCCTGGCTGTGATACCATGAAAGGAAATGGGTATTTACCCTAACTCAATCCAAAAGTTAGCTTACATGGTGAAAATTGCCCAACACCTAACCCACCTCTCATTTCTCAACCAACGTTGGACACTTAACACAGGGAAATGGAGAAACTTATATTCTTCTATCTTTAACTAGTTAAAATGCTCCTGCTCCGTGAGTGTAGACACCTCCCTAGAGGTTCTACTTCATTCAGTGTAAATATATGACATCTAGGCCTAACTGGCTAACTCGACCCCAAAAGCTAGTTCAAGAGGGGAGGATTGCCCAAATCCATATAATCAAACAACCAATCCATTCTCCAACCAATGTGGGACTCTAACTCACTCTAACAACCCCATTCACCTCCTGGCTCAACTTGAGCATAGATCGGGAGCCCAAACAAGGATGAACCTGGCTCTGATACCATATAAAGATATGTCACCTAGGTCTAAAACTGAACTTGGCAAATCCTCACCTCTATGAGCTAACTTTTGGGGTTGAGTTAGGTCCAGGTGTCATATCTTTACCCTCAACAACTATATCAAACTTCTTACTTACGTACTCAATTTCTAGCTACCACCATTTGTCACTCTCTGGGAAACCGAACTCAAAAGGTAATTAGACATCATTAAAGCAACCAATTTAATCAATCAACTTGATCTCAAACTAATCCATTCAACATACTCCCCCATCGCATATTAGTTGGTTATCTTACTAAAAATAGTTGTCCCATATTAGTTTTCCACCTTACTAAATCAAGAAAGCATTAATTAGATTTTTCTCATATTACCCTTGCAATTAATTCTTCCTGAAAGTGTTCACACTTGTTTGTAAAATTCCCAAAAAGCTTTTTAAGGGGTGAATTGGTAAAATTACCTTCTTATTTATGATTTCTTAACATGCTCGTAAAAAGGAAAATGCCCAACTAATATGGGGCAGAGGGAGTAATGCAACACTCATCTCTCTCCTTCTATACCCAATTGACAGTAGCATAGCTACATATATAGGTGATCAGGTGAACACCCTTCGTCAAAAAATTATACAAAGTATAATATAAGTCAAAAATTACTTCTCCTACATATATATTTACAATTCTTGAACACCATTCGTCAAAAAATTATACAAAGTATATAAAAGTCAAAAATTACTTGTCCTACATATATATTTACAATTCTTGAACATCCTTCGTCAAAAAATTATACAAAATATATATAAGTCAAAAATTACTTGTCCTACATATATATATTTACAATTCTTGAACACCCTTATCGAAATTTCTGACTTATACCACTTACTGAAAGAAATGAGCAAAATCAAGTAGTTTGTATGTTACCTTGTTGAAGAAGATCTGACCACTGGAAAGGGCAATATAGAGAAGTATGTATGCATAAGTTAATACACCTTCCTTCTTCAATTTTCTCTCTCCATCCGCCATTACTTAGCTAATGAACCAAAACAATTGTAACTGGAGTTTTGTGTGTGTATACCAACTGTTTGTGAAAATGGAAAAAGAGAAAAAGGAGATATTTTGGTTGAAAGAGTGTGTATAGTGAATGGAATTTTTTGCTGGATCTGCTTTGCTTGTTTTCTCAGTTTTGGACCTTTTTTTTTTTTTTTTTTTTTTTTTGATTTTACACTGTGTTTGGTATCGACATTAGAGCCCCGACTAATCCGAATCGCGCACTGTAGGGCTCATTTTGAGAGTGGCCCTCCCAACAGGAATTTCTCCATTCCCAGGACTCGAAGTCGAAATCTTTAATTAAGGGTGGAGCAGTCTCACCACTACAGCACAATTGGTTCAGTTTTGGACTTTTTGGTTAAGCTCAATTCACATTTCATTAAGAAAAATAATATAGATAAGATATACAATTATTTTAACTTTCTTAGAAGAAAAAAAAAACTTATACTCCATCCGTCCATTTTTACTTGTCCACTTTTCTATTTTGGGATGTCGAATAGTATTTGTCCAGTTTATAAAATCAATGGATAATTTATCTATTTCTACCCATTTTACCATTAGTATTAAATACGATTTATTATCTAATATATTTTTTAAAATATTAAATTTATTATATTCAAAGGGTAATATGATAAAATTACACTTATCAATTACTGCTTCTTAATTTCTGTGCCAATAGAAAAGTGCTGACGGAGGGAGTAGTAGCATATTTTTTACCAAATACACACATCAATAAGCAGTAATGTATTTTTATTCAAACACGTAACTGTTTATTTATAGAATTAATTGGTATAACACTTAAAGATCATTTATTAGCTGATTAGAATTATCTATTAAGTGTGTGGGTATTAGTTATTCTATCTTTTACTTCACATTAAATATTTTATCAATTTCTACGTAACTTATATAAATCATCCATTTCTAAATAAATGGTTGTTTGAGCTTAGACACATCTCTTAATAAACTACTCATTTCTAAAAAATAAAGAATGGTTTTACTAACTTACCTTTAATAAATATCTTGAAAAAGATGTAACTCTTTAATAATTTCTTGGTTATGTAAAATTCTATTTATTTAAAGAAGGGTAAAGTTGGAAGAACGTCATTAAAGTCTTCTTGATTATCTAAAACACCACTTATTTAAGAATAAAATGAAAAAGTTAAAGAACTTTTTTATTTAGGAATGAAGGGAGTATATTTTTTCCTTTCTATCCTTATAACAACCTAAGTAAGAATGGTCAAGTTAGAGTTCTAAAGCATCATTAATAAGATTAATTTAGTAAAATACACTCGTAAGAGTTTTATAATGAGTTGTGCAAGTCAACAAGGGTTAAGTATAATGAAACAGAATGAGTAGTAAAATTACCACTGTTATTTATTGCTTCTTAAGGTGTGTCTCTCAATAGTGGATCAGTAAAAATGGATAGAGAGAGTATAAAATATAGTTTAATAGGAAATCAGGTTCTTCTAATTGCAGGACACGTCCAAAAAAGGGCGGAGCTACCCTTAGGCCAGAGGGTTCATCTAAAACCCCTTCGACGGAAAATTATACTATTTATATATGGTTAAAATTAATTTTCATGCATATATAGTAGATGTTGAACCCCTTTCGATTAGTTCGTATGTTTACTTATGAACCCTTTTAGTAAAAATTCTGGCTCCGCCATTACCTCCAAAATATCCATTACGATGTTCTCATAAGAGGGTGTTCCAATTAGCTTTTAGAAATTTTTTGTAATTTTATAGATTACGATAGATATAATTTTTTGTAATTTTATAGATTACGATAGATGGATTTGAATTACGCATCATCCATGTGGACTGACCTATTCTCCTCTCAAGAAGGTACCCACATTTCTTTTTTCTCAAAGGAAATTTATTTTCCTCTTTAATTTGTTCTTTTCATATTAACACGCATAAAAAGAAGACATTTAATTTGTGAATTACAATATTATTTACTAGAGATTCAAAGTAGACTTAGGACAAGCTCTAAAATTTTTCGTTGTTGTTAACAGGTACGTGATTTCTTATTACATTTATTTTTCTGTAATCTCTATTCTGTAGGTAACTATCACATAGTTTAGTGACTTTATTCTTACAAATTGGATAACTTAAGTGTAATAATAGCTAATTTTGTGAGTTTATTATCACAAAAATGACTTTGTGACTTTATGTTATATAAAAAACTATATTTAGTGATCATTTGTAGAAGCAATGGGCCCAAATTATTACCCATGCAGCCCATCCAAATCCCATTGTAGTAGTTAATGCAAAGTCCAAAGCATCATTTGCACTTTTGTAACTATTTTGTGATCGTTCCCTTTTAATTTATGTCTCTCATAATAAATAAATATTTTGTGAAATATGAATTTTTTATTTTCCCATCATGGTATCTCACAAATTATTTTGGCATGACTTCAATTTCTAGAAAACTTATGCCCCATGTCAAAAAGATAAAATTAGCGTTCAACATTATAAACGGTGATGAGGATCTTGAACTCAAATTTGTCAAAGACTGTGAACTTATAAATGATCAGCCAACTAAAAAATATATAATTTCAAGTATATTTTCTTTCACTTGAAAAAGTAAAAAATCTCAAGATATAATGTCAGTGAGATACAAATAAATTTTTGTGTGAAAGGTGAAATGGAAAAAATCGTAAGATAGAAAGTACGTCTTATGTATTGTGACATAAACTTTTTTAACAAAAGTCCTGATATTATTGCGTGAAGATGTGTTCTTCTGTAATGAATACAATGAAGTTTCTTTCAATCTGGCAATACATGAAAAACTTGAATGCATAAAATAATTTCGTTATGTCTAGCTAGACAGTGATGTTTATACGGAAACTCTTGAAGGATTGAAAAGGTTTTAAAGCGATTTTGTTGAGTACCCCCAGTAATTGTGAGATCGTTTAACATAAAAAAAAAAAGGGATCAATTTAAATCTCATGAAAATGATCAAAAAGTATCATTCTTTGTGCATTTGGAGTACCTATGTATCCTTCTATTATTATCCATGAATCATGAGATAATATTTTTTTAATTAATACGCATGTAGGATACAATTTTACTTTTACATAGTAATACTCAAGTGAAATCAAATATCGATATAGAAATATTATTTCTTGCAAATATTATGAAGGTTTTATTGGTTATGCAAACACAAGACATTATCTAAAGTTCTTTTTATATTTTTGCATGTGAAGGTACTATCATCATATTCTACAAGATAATCGATGATTATTACTTATTCAAGTCATATCAAGATATTAACAACTTACAAAACAAGTGACTCAACACGTCAGGAATGTGTGATTTTTCTATTAAAAGAAGATTTCAATAATGTTAAAGACAATGCTACTTGTGTTGCTCAATTGAAAGACAAATAAATCGAATGAGACAAAATAAAGTATATTTCACCAAAGTTCTTTTCCAGACACAATCTTCAATAGAATGGTGAAATAAATGTTTATAATTTCATTCATGTCATATTTTGTTAGAATAGTTTACTGAGGCATTGTTGATCTCAACATTTGAGAAGTTGTTATACAAGTGAAATTCGTCAGCTCCAAAATATAAAGTGATGTTATCACCAGGAGAGTAAAATACACTTGTACTCTTTTACTTATTTCTGAAATTTACACAATTATTTGTAGAGTGAGTCCATTTCTTGTGCCATTTACAATAACATTTTCCTTTTCTTTTTTATCTTATGTCCAGACAAATATGCCAAAAGTCGTTGAAAATCAAGTAGCTATTTCAGAGCTTCAGATGCCAACAAGTTGGTCGCGATCTTACTTTCTCTCTTCTCTATGATTATGCTTACAAAAGCATTGCCAACCCCTTTGAACAATCAAGATTTCGTCCCACTAAAATTTTTCTGACAAGATTTTCAATGAGGCAACAAGTAATACATATTAGAGCATATGTAGACTCTTTCTCTTCACTATAATTTTCTCTCACTAGGTTTTTCTAGCTAGTAAAGATTTAACGAGACACACCATCTATGACATCCAACAGGGAGTGTTTTGAATTATTATTTATGTGAATGTCCGCTAATTGTAATCATTCCACTACACTTCACCATTAAGTGATCTCACCTCCTCCACAATCTCAAATCCTTAATATTGTGCCCACCTCCTCCATGATCTCCCTTTTTTATGTCATGTTTATGGCTACCTTTTGTATATTTCTACGTAACACTATAAATAGATGCACAAGAAAGAACTCATATTGTACACACTTGAACATGCTTGAAAGAATAAGAAAATTCTTCTCTCTTGTCTAATAAGAAAACTCTTCTCTCTTGTCTATCTATATTTCTTGTCTACTTCATTATTTAATACCGTTACTTTTAACTTCGTTTTATAACAAAGGATGATTTGAATAAATAAATAAATAAATAAAATTATTCTTTTTTTTCTTAAAAAGACGATTATTTTATTTATTTACGAAATTGGGGAAAGTAAAGAGCTAGTACATTAAAGGGACTATTCGGGCCTTAGGAGAGCCAAAACTGTCCCTATTCAAAGCATAACATAAGTAGGAGGAGAGGGGTAAATCGGCGATATCCAAAGTTCGCAATCTACTGAAAGAGCTAGGTGCTTGTCGAACTTGTCTAGTACATTAGCTACTTAATTTTCATCTCGATAGATATAACTAAGTTCCGAGTTGCGAAGCCGGGCCCATCAATAACATGCAATCAGGAAAAAAACATGTGAATATAGATCTAGTGAAATTTACATAAATTTGGATTTTTACTTGTGTCCTTGTAAGTTGCATATCTGTCTTGGGGCTCTGGTTTCGTTTATTGTATGGTTATGTCATTGTCCTTCTCAATGTTCATGGTCCACATCTGCAGGAAACTTCTTCCCACCTACCATAGTAATGGCTCCATTTTCATAGGTCACATATGGTGGGGTACTTATTCTTTTTTTGGTTATGAAGGTCCCCAATTCAAAGAAAACTGCAAACTAGACAAGGTTAATTAGTTGGAAAAGTTACGTGACACAACAAACTAAGATCCTATATTTATCCGAAACAGTGATAGATTAAAAAAAAATGTATATAACATAGCGCGATAGTTTAAGGTTATATAGTAGATATGCGCTAGATATAGTTGGGTTGAGATATTGTATACGTGCAGATATGATATATTTCATTATTGTTACGTGCACAGATATAATGTATTTTGTTATAGAGATATTGTATACTCATAAATACACTTATTATGTGGGCGGATATAAAATATTCCGGTGTGTTTTGAAACCAACTTCATTTTTTAATCATGTGTCACATCTGTGGGGTACTTATTCTTTATTGGGCTACGAAGGTCCCCAATTACTAATGTCCAACTCAGAGGTAATTGTGAACTTGATAAGGGTACTTAGTGGGAAAAATTTACGTGACGCAACAAACTAAGGCTTTATATTGATCCAAAACAGTGATCGATAGCTTAAAAAGAACTTATGTAATATGGTGATAAATATTGTATACGTATGAATAATATATGATGTATTTCACTATTGTTACGCATGCAAAATAGAGATATTGTATACTCGTAGATACATTTATTATGCGGATAGATACAACGTAGTTCGCTATGTTTTGAAACCAAAATGTTGCTACGTTTGGTGATTATTCTTTGTTTGGCTACCAATGTCCAATTCAAAGGAAATTGCAAACTAGACAAGGGTACTTAGTTGAAAAAATCACGTCGTGGCACAACAAACTAAGGCCCTATATTACTTCGAAATAACCATAGTTTACAATTTTACGGTAAATATGTACAGATATAATTAGACTGAGGTAATTGCATATATGTAGATATAATATATTTTACTATTATTATGCGTACAAATACAATGTACTCTGTTGTAGAGATATTACAATAATGTCTCCATGTTCATAGGTCACATCTGTGGGGTACTTATTCTTCATGGGGCTGAGAAAGTTCCCATCATATATGTCCAAATCCTACTTGGTCTTGACACAACAAATTAAGACTTTATGTTTATCTTAAATAGAGATAATTTAAAAAAGTTATATAATATAGTAAGGGTTGTTGGTATATGTGGATGGGATATGCATGAATATTCCATGATATTATTTTATCTTATTTTTTATATGAGATAGTATAAATAATGGGATAAAACAATTTTAGAATTAGCTAATATCTCATATCAAACATGAAATAAGTTAATCTCAATATTTTTTAGGGATTATGATCTTTTTTATACCACGTACCAATCGACCCATAATAGTTTAGAGGTGTTATAGCGGATACACTAATTAAACGCACAATTCGATGTATTTCACTATTGTTATTCGTGTGGGTAAAATGTAGTTCACTATAGAGATATTGTATACGTGCAGATACACTTATTATGTCCGCGGATACAAAGTATTCTGCTACATTTTGAAACCAAAATGTTGCTACGCATTTCATAATTGATCAAAATCTTGCTATTTTTCGTAAATTTGGGCGCCAATAGCGGTATTTACATAGATGTTTTCGCTATAGTTTGAGCATTACAGCAAATCCTGTCAAATATATAGTTGATTTGGGCACTCTAGCCAAAACGAATCCTATTTGGCTATTACCTTCTCCATTACTATATTCTCATTCGCAGAAATACCTCCGTTGGCCAGCTTTTATAGCAAATTCTATTTGTTCTTTGCCACTTTGGATTCTCAAAAATAAATGGATAAGCAACCGTAATTAATATGATTTTTATGGATAGTTATGAGTTTTTCCCTTAATAAGAAAGGTGAAAATCATGGAAGATTAAAGTTCAAATCTCAACAGATGAAAAAAAATTAAGAAGTTTAATTATTGTAATTGCAAATTAAAGTAAGAATACAATCATGTACATACTAAAAATACATGTTTGGAACCATTGTATTTACTTTGATCCTTAATAAATACTCCTTTACATAAATAGTAAAAGAAAAATATTTCTTTTTCTGAAGGTTAAAAAAAAAAAAAGAACAGCGCGGAACATTAAGTTTTCGCTATGTGTGGGGCTTGGAAAGGGTTGGACAAAAAGAGCCTATTGTACGTAATCTTATTCTATATTTCTGTAAAAAGTTATTTCTATAGCTTGAATACGTGACCTACTAAACACATGATAAAGAAAAGGACTATTTTCAGAAGGTAACCCTCCCAAAAAAATGTTTAATTCAATGAAAATAGTTTTTGTGAATATTTCCATTAGTTTTAACAATTAGGACTATAAATTTTCAACTTTTGCATATTCTAAGAACTATTTATGTTGAGGATATATACAAAGACCAAAATAGTTCAACCACCATATTTTATGGACTATATTTAATTTTGTTCTCCGGATAAGTATACTATACTACTTAATTAGTTAATACTTTAAAATTGATTGACATTATTGCTCCAATAATTACCCTAATATATTGGCGGGGGGGGGGGGGGGAGGGGGGATAAGATCATTATGGATTCGAACGAATTCACTATCTTTTATTTAGATTCAGTATTTATATTAAAAAACAATTTATTAAATATAAAATATTTAGTTGGTGTAATTACCAAATATATATATGTAGTTGGTGAACTCAATAATTACAAGAAGTTATAAATTTGATGACAGCTTGTGGCCCGATTCTTTTTTATCTGCGCATAGTTGAAGCTTTAGTGCACCTGACTACCCATAAATCCGATGACAAATTTATAATATATAAATTTTAAATTCTAGTTCAAGCCATGGAAATAACATCTAGCAAAAATGCAAGTAAGACTGCATACAATAGACCCTTGTGATCCGGCCATTCTCGAATCTCACGCATAGCGAAAACATAAGTACATTGGACTGACCTTTTATAAATTCGATCAAAAAATTATAACTTGTAAATTTTAAATTCTAACTCCGTTGTGACTTGTGAGTAGATGGGATATATTGTAGTGGTTGGTTCAAACCTATACATATTATACAGTATGAAAAACCAAACATTATCATATGATGCACTTGATGTAAATACACAAAATAATTTTCGTCATTAGTACTTTCAAATACTTTCATTATTCCCTATTTATTGAGCAAATATTCATTACTACTATTTTATAGGAATAATAAACAAAATAAAACTATTTAGCAATGAATAATACTAACACCATTTTAAGCTATATATGCCACGACCCTACTTTTGTTATAACGCATTAATATACCTATTATTACTAAAATAATATATATATATATATATATATATATATATACATTTTTTTGTATGTTTATGATTATTTCAGTTTCCTTGATATACAGAAATTCAAATTTCAAGTCTGACATTTTTTAATTTTCTTTACAAAATTTCTAGTTAATCACTAAAATAGATTTTAATTGAATAATCGGGGTGTGTATAAATTAATTCGAACACCACCATTATAAGAAGAAGAAAAAGTTAGTAGTATCATTTAACTGTCAGAGTCAAAATTTTCTTGATTTTTCATGATTTTTTTTTTCAGAACCGTGATTATGTGAACTTGCTCATATTGACCAATCCAAACTGAATAACGGAGAAATGTCACGATAAATTGATAGTCAATGTAAAACTAGTGAATAGACGTGATAGACATGATGAATGAAAATTCATATAGCTAGCCAATCCCAAAATATTTGGGACTAAGGCGCAGTTATTGTTATCATGGGTAGAGCTAGCAACATGAGAGTACTAGTTCAGCCGTTCAGTAACTTTGGTCTAAATCCAATATTATATATTTATTGAGATTTTAGAAATTTAAGAGAAATAATTTCAATTGTTAAATTGATCTTTTTATGAAGTATTTTTATTGGATGAAATTGCATAGGTCTTATCATATTTCAAATATATTTTGCCCTTTTTCTTTTACTTATCATGCCTTGTTCAGCCTCCAAATTTTACATAGAAAATGACATAGGAAAAGGGAAGTGGGGATAAGTTTGTATGACAAAATGCCATAAAAAAAAATATTATATGTCCAAATATGTCTTAGGTGAACATTTTGGAAAATTATTGATGGTATGATAAGAAAAGTCAAGTGGTAGAGAGTCACTTATCTTGTTTCTCTAATAGGATGTGGTTTTTAAATACTCACAAATCAACTATCTCATCTACAATTTGTGATTCTCTTTGCTTTTGGGCTCACACACTGTTTGTCTTCTTCTTTAATTATTTATATATATTGGTTCTTTTTCTACATCTTATTATCAATCATAATATTCTCCTAATTATTGTAGTTTCACTGTTCATCTTGGGAGTACTCTAAAGGTTTGCTTTTATCTCCCTTTCAAACACTTTCTTTTTCTTGATCTCAAGAATCTTGGATTGCTTTGTTACTTTTGTAGTCGGTTTAGAGGGCGGTCAGTTGAACATTCTTTGTCGAAACATTGCATATATGCAAATCTTGAATACCCTTTGAGCTACATTTGTTGCATGCATGTTTGCACCACTTTTTGTTAAGGATAGATAGTTGATATCACTTATCTTTGTTCTTATTTGCTCATTTTCAGGTGGTGTTATTTTTTATTTGTTTTCTATAAGCTTATTTTTTTTCTCATTTTTCATGGATAGACATATAATTTAATATTATTTTTATCCTATGTTACTTGAACTCTCAAAAAATGTTGCAGTACTGGTGTTGGATCTTCAAAAAATGCACTACTTTTAAAGGATTCGACAGGCACCCACCGACATTTTTTGAAGAGTCCGAGCCGCATAGATCTTACCTATTACTCCCTTTTCCCTACTTTATGTGATGTAGTTACTTTTGGTATGCATTTTTAATATTTTGAATTGTGACTTGAATACTTTTTATGTTGTTTCTAAATATGTAAATTTTATTTCAAAAGATTTGAAGATTCTATATCCGAATTCACATTGAAAGTTAGATGGTTTCACTTGACAGACTGAACTTATATTATTTTTACATAATTCATCTCTGGAATCTGATTACTGTTATGTTCTTTGTTACATCAAGATTTTTGGAAGGGGAGCATAAAAAAACTACAAGATGGGAGAGGTTACCAATGTCATGGAGTTTGAAGCAATTGCAAAGCAAAAGTTGCCAAAGATGGTGTATGACTACTATGCATCTGGAGCAGAGGACCAATGGACTTTGGCTGAGAACAGAAATGCCTTTTCAAGAATTCTGTAAGTTGCTCTAGACAAGAGATCAAGAGTTAGTTTTCACTTTCGCGTATCATCACTGAACTTTATCACTATAGCAGTAAAGTTGAGCGTAACTCAACCCCAAAAGCTAGATCATGAGTGGAGGTTTGCTCAAGTTCATATAAGCAAATCAACAGTACATTCCCTAACCAATGTGGGACTCTAACACTCCCTTCACGTCCAATCCCAAGTAGAGCGTGGACTGGGAGCCCAAACAAAGATGAACCTGACCCTAATACCATGATAAAGAAATGAATCTTGGCCTAACTCAACCCAAAATCTAGCTGCTCAAGTCCATATAAGCAGATAACCATTCCATTCGCCAACCAATGTGGAACTTTAACGCACATAAATAACTTATTTGTTACAATGTTGAAGTAATTCAACTTTATCAACCATTAAAATAGCTATAGCTATTACATAATTAAGTAAAATTACAAAACTTAATGTGTAACTTAAATTAGTAACTGGACTTTGCCTATTGTTGTTAAAATGAGTAAAGTTCAGGGATTTTACTATCATATTGGGTAGAAGTTTCTAACTTTTCTGTTATAGTGGATAAAGTTAACAAAAAGCAGATAGTTTTGTTACCTTACTGTTATAGCGGATAAAGTTGGTTGCTTTAAAGAAAGGGGAAGCCCGGTGCAGTAGAACTGCTATGCGTGGGGTCCAGGGAAAAGCCGGACCACAAGGTTCTATTGCAGGCAAAAGATTAGTACTGTGACTTTATTGTTATAGTGGATAAAGTTCAGTGATCATACGTGAAATTAATCCACGAGATCATTCAGGATGACTTTTGGTCTATCATCCAATATCCACATATGTGTTATATTCATGGGCTTTTTTCCCTCTGTTTATGCAGGTTTAGGCCTCGTATTCTTATTGATGTAAGCAAGATTGACATAAGCACAACCGTGCTTGGTTTCAATATCTCGATGCCTATCATGGTTGCACCAACAGCTATGCAGAAAATGGCTCATCCTGATGGTATACCTTGACTCCTACGAGTCTCTACATATTTTAATCCTTGACTAATGTCGTGATATAAGTTCTTCTAGAAAAACTTTTAGAAGTGTTTCGTGGTAACGCTCATAAGCTCAATGAACAGAATGGTTAATGACTAAAGTATTGGAGTATTCATGTAAAACTTACAGCAAATATGAACCAGGCATTTGACATGTATGTTCTGTAATGGGCTCTGAAGATCTATCTGCTTGAGAAAAGTTGTGGATCATGTTTGATTTAATCATTTTGTCTATGTTCGTGCGCATGGATGATATGAGTTTTTATATATAATGTCGAAAATTCTTTTTTATGTATTCTTAAATCTAGTAACACTACTAGTGTTTTTATCTCTGATGACTTCGGTTAATAATGTGTAGGTGAGTATGCTACAGCAAGAGCAGCAGCGGCAGCAGATACAATTATGGTTAGTCTGTTGTGGCCTGTCAAGTAGAACTTTGAACTAATGACAATGAATTGCGTACTTGATGGGCTTATGCGGATGAGACGATGAATGTTGAAAATGAAATTTGTAGTTTTAAGTAGCTAACATTAAATTTTTCCTGTAACTATGTTTTTAGTTTCCGTGGAATTACCTAGTGGCGAGGGTCTATCTTCAGAAAATACACACTCTTCATTTGTTGAGATCTAGCCGTGTCCATATTTGTTGTTTCACTTTGTTGATACGTCTCACAAATTCGTGTTGCAGACACTGTCATCTTGGGGAACTTCTAGTGTCGAGGAGGTTGCTTCAACAGGACCTGGCGTCCGCTTTTTCCAGCTCTATGTAAGCATGAAATTGTAGTTAAAGTCTATCAGAACTATACACACATGTTACTACTCTAAAACATATTTATATTGTGTCGAATATCCAGGTCTATAAGGACAGAAACATTGTTATTCAGTTAGTGCGAAGAGCTGAAAGGGCAGGTTTCAAGGCTATAGCTCTTACGGTTGATACCCCAAGATTGGGTCGTAGAGAAGCTGATATTAAGAACAGGTGCATATTCCAATCATGTGTAATTGTATTACCCGTCTTGTTAGCTAAAGATGAAGCTCCACAAGTTAATACACACTCCGTCCTTTGCAGATTTAATTTGCCACCAAATTTGTCACTGAAGAACTTTGAAGGACTGGACATTGGCAAGTTGAACAAAGTGAGTGGAGAAAAACGGAGTTTATTCTGACGTACCAATTGTTCTAAATAATTTCAACGATTTTCATGTGTCTTCTTAACAAAATTCTGTTTGCAGGCTGAGGACTCCGGATTGGCTTCTTATGTCGCTGGTCAAGTTGATCGTTCATTGAGTTGGAAGGTACATTAACTTCCTTAGCATCTCAACCTACACGTATCATTTTACTGCTTTGCTGTCTTCTTGGCGCTTATGTAGCTCAAGAACTACAACTTTTAAAATCGTAAGTTAGGTAAAAACGGATACAAGTGTACAATGCAGATACTTTTACAAAAGTGATGAGAATTCTATTCTTAAACTCCGTGCAAAGTCAAAGTGCATCACATAAATTGGGACGAAGGAGTAATTGTGAAACTTGCATATCGGTTTAAACTACAGCCGATGTCATCTGCTTTAAAATGAACCTCAATCAGATAATGAACTATTTCTTTCTGAATATGGACAGGATGTTCAGTGGCTAAAGACAATTACTTCACTGCCAATCCTGGTAAAGGGTGTACTTACAGCTGAGGATGGTAAGCAAAGAACATTTTCTTTCCTTCGTGGCTCCAGGATAAAGATACAATTTTTACGAAAAGATTGTTAAAAAGAATCAATTCATGTTTGCAGAAACTATATTCCCTTCTTTTTCCGATATTTTTATGACGGATACTAGTGCACATTAGTGGTGAACACTTTTTTCTTTGGACCTGCAGCTAGGATTGCTGTTCAGTCTGGAGCAGCTGGTATCATTGTGTCGAATCACGGTGCTCGCCAACTTGACTATGTCCCTGCCACAATTATGGCTCTTGAAGAGGTATTTAACTTGTTTCTAGCTTACTGATTCTTGTTTTGGCTCCTGTCGACTCGTCTGTCCTCTGCGATTTTTGGTTTTTTTTCAAAAGCTTGCATACTCTTCTTGACATACATTGCTTTCATGTGAATATTCAGGTTGTGAAAGCTGCACAAGGCCGTATCCCCGTGTTCCTGGATGGAGGCGTTCGTCGTGGAACTGATGTCTTCAAAGCTCTGGCACTTGGTGCCGCAGGCGTGTTTGTAAGTACACATAACACATGCCTCAATCTTTTATTGTTCATTAGCCACTTCGGTGCAAAAACATGTCAGTTTGTTCTTCAAAATTTCCATATTTAGAACTATAGGCGGATGGAGCCTATCGTTCTATGGGCTCAACTGAATCCATTATTTCCAACGCGGAATATTGTACATGAAAATACACTAAATTTTCAACGAATATTAAATTCCAAACCAGTAATTTTCAAAACTACAATGAGTCAGTCCAACCTTAAGGTTGAACGCCTCAAGTTTAAATCCTAGATCCGCCTCAGTTTAGTACCGTTTTGGAAGTGAAGCTTGTCTATCTTTCGGATGATAATTAACTGTACCTTTGTGATGCAAGAATGTGACATTCCATCTATAATGACACTTACACTCGTGACAATCTTGTATTAGCAGAGGTGGATTCAGAATTTTAAGTTTAGGGAGTCCTACAACGAACTCAAGTTAATATACAGTAATAACTGGGTTCACGGTCTAATATTTATAGATATCTAGTGATATTCTTTATACATATACAAGGTTTGAGCAAAAAAATACTAGATTCATGTGAATCCATAACTTCTAAGCGAGTCCACCCTTGTATATAAGGCCAGGTTTTCGGAGAAGGGGACATATATACTTCTGTTTATGACATACTATTCTTGTTTCTTCTTATAACTCACATGTTTTAGAGAAATGACATTGTGGTCGCCTCTGCAGATTGGGCGACCAGTCATTTGGTCATTGGCTGCTGATGGAGAAAATGGTATCAAGAAAGCACTGCAGATGATGCGCGATGAGTTTGAGCTAACGATGGCATTGAGTGGCTGTCGTTCACTCAAGGAGATTACCCGTAACCATGTCGTGACTGATTGGGAGACTCCACGGGCTGCTCTTCCCCAGCCAAGGCTATAAACATAAAAGCCTTAAGGTGTCAAATTGTTTCACCAAGGCAAACATTGGTTCCATATGTTTTCAACAACTTATTTATCTTTCATTGGATCATTCATTTATGTGTGATGAGTTTGCATATGTTTTTTCTTGAGTCGAGGGTCTAAACAACCACTCTACCTCACAAAGGTAGGTATAAGGTCTGTGTATGCGCACCCTCTCTAGTTCCCACGTGTAGGGATATACTGGATATGTTATTGTTGTTGCTGAGTTTGCATATGTTTTGATGATATTTAGGTATTTATTCTCAGTATTGTAAACATATGTATTTCTGATAAATGGTCAGAGATGTCTCCATTGGATATTCTCTTGATCATTATTTTTAATAAGAATCTATATTTTTTTGTGGTATACTGATAAGAGTTTAAGTGATATATATTGTCGCTGCAATTAATTTTTACATTATCTGATTATCATATCATTTAAACATGTCGTAGAAGATAACATATCTTATTTTTAAGATTTCAAATCTCACATTTTAAGGAGGCTTACCTATAGATATCATTTGGATGACCTGATGGCGTTAAAAACTGAAACTCTACTAGAAGTTCATTATAAGTTGCATCATACTTCCTTAGTCTAGAAAAACGACGTGTCACATAAATTGGAACGGAGCTAACATATTCTATCTGTTGTCTAGCTCTCTGCTACTGAATTTAAAGAGACAGTCTCTCCATCTTTTTTGAGTTCTTGGCTGTTATATGGACTTATTTGCTAAACATGAAATTTTCTTTTCACATTGTCACGCCAGACGCTATAAATAGAGTTAACTGTTCACTCTTCGATCCTGTATTTGAAAAATAGTGTTAACTATGTCAATCGTCATACCATTTGTATCCAAAAGTATATATTTGTGTTTTGGATATGAAGTCATCTTTGTAGGGAGCGTTTTATACCAAAGTCTGACTTTCTGGCACTAATTCAGGACGAATTGGACCCTAAAACAAATATCGAACACTGAATGAAAAAAGAAAGAAAGAAAGGAATTAAGTAAACAACTTTGCAAAGAAAGAGCCAAAAGAAAGGAATTACTTAAGTAAACAAATTTGCAAAGAAAGAACCAATTTTTTCCAACATATATAAGATTTGAAAATTGACACATCTCTACATTTTTGTCCAATTGTTTATTGGTTGTCATGGTGACAAACTTTATAACCAAAAGGGTTGTAAGTTAAATGACTTTTAAAGAACAACATTAAGTGGTCTTTAATTTAGAGAGAGTAGGGAAAAGAGTCTATTTTTGCTTGGTTAGGCTATGAAGTTGATGTATAACAAGTTAGGAAGGGGATCCGGTTCCTCTCCATTTCTCTTCTCTCTATTTTCTCCGAAGTATTTACTTGGATTAGTGATATATGACATATATTAAATTTAATGGCTAAGATTTAATTGTCCAAAGGTAAATCCCTAGACGGATCCTTGGCAGGTTTATTAACGAGTTAAATATATACGAAAGATAAATCTAAATAGAGTTGGACGTACATTTCAAAATTCACCAACTCTTTTGATATGGAAGTCACAATATCTAAATTTTGACTTTATCACTAAGTTACACCACTTAAATTAGTTGTCAAGAGCAAAAAAAGGCATAATATATAAACATACCTTTTAACTTGGTCACGGCTGATATTTATGTCCTCCAACTTTGGGTGTGCATAAGCAGACACTTAAACTTGTATAAAAGTTGAACAAGTAGACACATACGTCCTATATGACCTCCTACGTGGTAATTCGTGTAAGACGCCACATTGTATGTCTACTTGTTCAACTTTAAACATGTTTAAGTGCCTACTTTTGCACACCTAAAGTTGGAGGACATCGATGTCAGCTAAGACCAAGTTAAAAGACATGTTTATGTATTATGCAGCCAAAATAATCATTTCTTTAATTGCATTTTCTCAAACTAGCAAATCTTCTTCATATTTATATAAAAAAAAAATTATCAGAAAATCTGCACATTTAATTTATGACCTTCATTTTGTACTTCTTTTATGTGAAAAAAAGACAAAGGATATATACAACAATACCCTTTAATTTTATTTTCTTTTTATCTTTTGTATGTGGAGATCAACAATTCATCTGGATAAGTTTATCCTTCCTAGGAAGCCCTCAAATTTATAGAAGTGAGGTTACACTTTTATTTTTTTTATTTGGTGTTTGGTATCATATTAAGGTCAAACTAAGTCTGAATTTACATTGAGAAATCTCACATTGAGATAAAACAATCTCCACTAAAAGCAACTTCATATTCATAACTTCAACTTGTATCCCTTAGTTAAATATGAAAGAATACTTTTCACTTTATTTATACCATTAGTGATAAATTTGTGGTTAAGATATGCACTCCTAACAAATTATAGGGTACTTGTATAAAATTAGGGAAGTTTGGCTAGTTAAATACATTACACATGCAAGAAAAATGAGATTTTATTAGGTTGAATATATTGATAATTCTTAAACTTGTAAGTAAATTTTATTTAGATAATTGAACTTCGATTTGCTCTAATTGAGCTCTTGAACACATAAAATTATTCCCTATTAGATACTTCCGGCTTAAATTTTGAAAAAGTTTTTGTACATGTTCTCAAACGTCTAGTACATAGATAAATTAATCAATATGTCACCTTCTTTAACTATACACATCAACCTCAAATGTGATATACCTAAGATTTTTACGGTTTATTAAGGCTAATGCATATAATTAAAAAGAAGTGACATATTTTAAGTGATTACTTTATCTACGTAACCCTTGAAAACACATACAAAAGTTTTTTCAAAAATTTAAATCAAAAATGTCTAACAGGAGTACTGTATCATATATTTGGTCAAAATAAACCATAATTTAAATACGTAAATAAAATTTACAGATAAATTTAAAAGTTATCAATGTATTCAACCATTTTGTTATGTTATATAAGCAACGATGGAATTGGATGGATTCATGGCTGTTGAATCGTTTGAATATCCTTTTGTTTTTTATAAAGTTATGGTTAAATGTCATAAGCAAATGTCAAAAAAGACATATGTTTTTTTTTTTTTTTTTTTGGGTGTGTGGGTGGGGCGAGGGGTTGGGGGTAGTGGGGGTGGGTTTTTTTGGGGTAGATTAATTAAAGTTTTAGGATGTGTTTGGTACAAAGGAAAATGCTATTATATATATATATATATATATATATATTTATTTTTTTTAAAAAAAATTAAGATTTTTTTTTACTTATTTTTTGATATTCAATAAGTAAATAATAATAGTATTTCTAAAGTATCTATATATAATATAGGCAAACACTATAAGTGTCTATGAGCGTGGGTGAGGTGAGAGTGTTGGGGGGGTGTGGGTCGAAGGGGGTGTGTGGGTCGAAGTAGGTGGGTGTCTGAGCAGAAAGGAGATAATTAGTGTGAAATATCACCTCTAAAATTTATTTTCTCTATTTTTTATCAGAGAAGTCGTATTAGAATTCTTAACCAACTTCTTTTCTTGATTACAAACCTTTAGATAATATATAACTAAAAATAAATTTGTAAGAAATTACAAAACAATACGGATCTCTCTTTTTTTTTTTTTAAAAAAAAATTATTATTATTATTTTAATGTTTGGCAATAAGTATACAAAACAAGAAGTATATAGTGGACCAATTACTAAGCTATAGAGCATATAGAGTAATAAAGACTGGTGGGGGAGTGAAAGTGATTGTAAATATTATGATGGTCATAAAAGTGATAACAAAAAAGGGACAAAATTACCTCTAAACTATTTAAAACGGAGTAAAAATATTCTCCATTTATTTTTTAGCTCAAAAATATCCCTCTATCTAACGGAATGCCACCAAGTTGCCCATGTGGATAAAAAGCGCCACTTAACCAGTCCACATCAGCTAGCATCCGCGTGGAAAATCAAAGTGACAGTGCGGTACATTCCTTTAACTGTTTTTTTTTTTTTCATGGACACATTATTTCAGCCGTTGAGTCGTTTATCCTCATTGCTTACAATCACCACCATCAATCTTTTTTTTCGGGGGTAAGGATTTCGTGTATATTATTAAGATCATAGAATGGTCGAAATATTCATATTTTCTAACGCGAGTGGAATGTTTTTCATCGTGAAGAAAAAGAGATAGTCGATAAATCATAGCTCGTTTAGATGAAACCTATAATGACAGTTTATTTGTTGTTTCATTCTTTTTGTAACTAGCAGCAGTGCAAATCATATTGTTTAAATTCTAATTACATTATTTATTCTTTGATTAAAAAATAATAATTCTACTACTAGTGATCATACACAATGACCTTGGTTCAATATCCACTCTTTGAAATTGTATGGATGGCCAATGGCGCAGAGGAGTATTTTTGAGTCAAAAAAAACAAACGGAGGGTATTTTTACTTTATTTCGAATAGTTCAAGGATAGTTTTGGTCATTTTCTGAAGTGATAATAATGGTGCAGTCTTCCCTAGGCGTTTCACAACACTCCATCCGTTTTATATTACTTGGTCCCTATTGATCTAATATACCCTTTAAGAAAGTTTTAATTAAATGTGTATTTTACTAAACTAATCTTACTAATGATGTTTTAGAACTCTAAGTTTTACTATTACTACTTTACATAGTTATTTAATAAAGGTAGAAATGAAAAAAATATAATTAAATTCTCTTAATTTCATAAATTGGACAAGTAAATTAAAATAACTATTTTTAGTATATGAAACTCAAGTAATATGAAACGGAAGGAGTAATACATTAATACACATTTCAAAAATATTCTTGCAAAAAGTAAGAAACTATGCAAAGATAGATACATATATTCTTGTTCTAGTGTAAAACCACTTGTTTTACTCTACTGACCTAGGAGGAATACATGATTTCATTTGGAATTTTAGTTGTGTTTAGTTTTCAATTTCTAATGGCATAATATATAAATGAATATTTTAATTTGGTTTCAACTGGTAATTAAATACATTAACTTGTGAAAAAAAATCATATTTAGACATATTAATATGGTGTAAGTTGGTCCGTAGAAGGTAAATATGCTAATTTTGAGAATGTACATCTAGAAGCATTCCTTTAAAGGTGTTTAAATGTGCATTTTCAAAGTTATGGTGTTCGCAAGACACATTTATATCAAGTTAAAGTGTTCAACTATCAATGAGGATCAAGTTAAAGTAACTATCAATGAGGATCAAGTTAAAGTGTCTGTCTATGTGGTATGTATTACGCCATTTCTAATTGATAATTAGACTGAAGTGCGTGTGTGTAATTCTTTTCACCTCTCCCATAGGAACTCCTACTCCTTTTATTCCCTTAATAATTCAAACCCGCAACCTCAGAGTTGAAAGTGAAGAGTGTTTACCATCCAAACATCCCTTTCTTATCAACTGATGTGTTGCAAAGTTCATCTACACACTCCAACTGCTTCCTTTTGAGATAAACTCGGACATACGGAGGAAAATATTTATTTTGATAAGTATTTTTTCTAAAAAAAATAAATATAGAGTCACATAATTTTATAATCTTTTACAAATTTATTTTTAATTATATATTCTTTTGACAAAAACATCTTCATTTTGTGACATAATTAATGTAACAACATATGCCATATCTTAGAATTTTGTTGCATACAAATCTTTCTTCCTATCCATCCAAGCGTCTAATCTCGTGATCAATAGAATAAGTTGAGTGTCTGGAGAGGATAGAATGTACATAGACTTTATTGTTATTTTATAGAGATAGAGAGGTTGTTTTCGATAGACACTCAATTTAACTGCTACCTACCAAACAATAAAATAAATTGAGTATCATGAGATTTTAGACGGGAGCAGAGTGAGGGGTTAGATTTATTCCAACGACAACAAGAGTAACAATAAAGTTTATAGTGCTATAATAACAGGTATAGTAAGTAAAATTACATGAAAAGAAAAATGAAATATGAGATAACTATAACAGATGCATTGAAAAACGTCAGTAGTTGATATTCTCCCTCTAGGGCAAGAACTTCTTATTTCTGAGGATGGATCATTTCAGTTGAGACAAATTACTGAGTGATTTCTTTCTATTTGTTCTAATTTTGATAGACAAAATTAACTCTGTTACTGTTATGTTGTAATATGTATCCCATAAAATTAGATGCGTGCAAGCTGACTCGAACACGTTAATTATTTTAAAAAAAAATAAAATCTTTCTTCCTACAATTCCTTGATATGTGTACCCAATACACACAATATACACAAAAGAGTTGCAATTTGCAAAAGGCCAAAGCCCAAAGCCCAAAGCCCAAAGCCACCTGTTGTTTTCTTGATAAACCACACCTCACCAAAATCCACTACTCAACCTATGATCAATTTTGTCAAAAATCCCCTTCTCACTCATCATTTTGCTTTGATTCCCCCAAATGGGTCTCTCTTTATAGCCTTTTCTTGAACACATTTTGCTCTAAAAACAATTAATTCTCATTAAAATTTGGTTTTTTGATCTGTACACATAATTTGTTTTACATATTTCTATATTGGGTTGTATCAAGATTGGATTTTTTCATTAAAAAATCTGGTCTTTAATTTATTAGAATCAAGAATTTGAGTTTTTCCTTTGTGGGGTTGTAAAAAGATTGGATTTTTTCATTAAAAAAATCTGATCTTTAATTTATTGGAAATCAAGAATTTGAGTTTTTGAGCTTTACCCATAATTTATTATACATATTTCTATATTGGGTTGTAAAAAGATTGGATTTTTTCATAAAAAATCTGATCTTTAATTAATTAGAATCAAGAATTTGAGTTTTTGAGCTTTACCCATATTTTATTATACAAATTTCTATATTGGGTTGTAAAAAGATTGGATTTTTACATAAAAAAATCTGATCTTTAATTTATTGGAAATCAAGAATTTGAGTTTTTTTGGTTGTGGGGTTTTGTTAAAATGGCTGATGTTGCAAAAAGGTGTGATGAAATAGCTGTAACTGAGGTTGTTGTGCCAAATGTGAAGTCTGAATCTGTTGTAAATGGTGTTAAAGAAGAATCTGATTTGATGTCAAATGGAAAAATGCAAGATATTGTTGTTCACATGATTAATAATCTGAAGCTGAATCCAATGGCTAAGGAATTTGTTCCAGCTTCATATAATCGTGAGCAGATAATTTTCAACAATTTTGTGATAGCTGATAAGACTATGGAAGGAGGTGGTTTCAGAAATAATAGAAGGGTATATAACTTCAAATTTTTAGTTCTTGTTAATTTATTGCTTAATTTATTTTTTTGAAATCTTGTTTTGTTTGTTTTAGTATGTTTTTAAGGTCTTTTTTGATGACTGGACAATTGTTAGTTTGATGATTAGTGGGAGTAATTACAATTTTGATGTTACCATAGTCTGTTTTAAGGTCAGTTTGATGGGTGAACAATTGGTAGTTGGGTGATTAGTGGGAGTAATTGCAATTTTGATGTTGCTATGGTCTGCTTTTGAGGTCCTTTTTGATGAGTGAACAATCGTTAGTTGGATGATTACTTGGTATAACTGCAATTTTGATGTGCTATAGTCTGTTTTTAAGGTCTTTTTGATGACTTAACAATTGTTAGTTGGATGATTACTTTGAATAATTGCAATTTTGATGTTGTTGAAATCTTGTTTTAGTCTGTTTTAAGGTCTTTTTGATGACTGAATAATTGTTAGTTGGATGATTAGTTGAAATAGTTGCAATTTTGATGCTTCTATAATCTGAGCTAAGGTCTTTTTTTCATGACTGAACATGGTTTAAAGGATCCATGTTGAATTTTGTCGAAATTTGTGACATGTTGTTTCTAGTATACAAGAACTCTTTTGTGTGTGCGTGTGTACATTGATTTGTGCATGTAATAGTTGGAATTGGGGGAAATGTAACTGTTATTTTCATACTTGTTTGAGATATGCTCATATTTATTTGATAAGAATCTTCTTTTTGGACATTCCATCTATTTCGGGGAACTATTGATCATGTGAGGATTTTGAATTATTTGTTTCCACTTTAAGTTGTCGCAACAGTCCAAATGCATTTTGGCATTAATCATTTTTCATGGGCTGCTGATTGAACAGAATTTAGAAACCGGAGTTTTGTTACTATCGGGGAAACATGGACTGTGTAAAAATTTAGAAGTACAAAAAGGTTGATGACCATTGGACTATTAGTAGGGCATTTCTGGCGTTCCATTTGTTTAAAACAAGAAATTGGCTGTAAGTTAGTTAAATGGAATCAATTACTTTAGTTTGCTTAGCTGGTTTGAGTGGATGAGTACCATCTAAGCACGTGCTTCTTGTGCCATTTCATTACGTTGGATATTATAGTGGATATCGTGGAATTTGTCGTTTCAATCTGAATGTGCACGTGCTAGTGCCTAGTTGTCCCATCTGATTACATTGGATCATTATAGTGGATATTGTGGAATTTGTCATTTCAATCTGAATTTGCACGTGCTAGTTGTGCCATCTCATTACATTGGATCATTATACTGGATATCGTGGAATTTGTCGTGTCAATCTGAATGTGCACGTGCTAGTTGTGCCATTTCATTATATTGGATCATTATTGTGGATATCGTGGAATTTGTCGTTTCAATCTGAATGTAAACGTGCTAGTAGTACCATTTCATTCATTGATTGTTTTGTGATACTAAACAGAACATTTGCTATATGTGGATTAGATATTAAGGGTTAATTTGTTATTTCATATATGACAAATCAAAGTTTTGGACAGATCATTAAATTTCTTTGCCTTCAAATGAGAAAGTGCATAATAGCTCAGTGACACCGATGCTACTTGGGAAAAACAACTTATATATTTTACCTATTTGACATTTTTTAATTTACTATGGGAGCCTTGGAGTAACTGGTAAGGTTGTTGCCATGTGACCGGGAGGTCACGGGTTCAAGCCTTAGAAACAGCCTCAGACAGAAATGCAAGGTAAGGCTACGTACAATAGATCCTTGTGGTCGGGCTCTTCCCTGGACCCTGCGCATAGCGGGATCTTTAGTGCACTGGGCCGCTCCTTTATCATGTAACTCAATTTGTGGTCTTGTTTAATGCCTTAATCACCAATCTGAATCATGAGCAACCATCTCAAGCGGTTGCGTTTGTCATGCTTTCTTGTGTGGGGAAGTTACTTTTCTTTTGTCTCACTTTTCTTTTTTCACAGAGAGGAAACAACTTTAACCAGGGCAGGAGGAGAATGCACAGTAGATCTTTTAGAGCTCAAAGAGAAGATAGCATTAGGCGAACAGTCTATGTTTCTGACCTTGATGTCAACGTATGTAAGGATGGACGATTGTTGAATTTTGTATGATGTTTGTTTTTAGCTTTTCTTCTTATTATTTTTTTGCCGTTTACCTTAAAATATAGATCACGGAAGAGCAGCTTGCTGCGCTATTTAGTGCCTATGGACAAGTAAGTCACTATGCCCTTACTGAACATTGATTGAATCATCATATTAGATATTTGAGTTCTTATGTGCATGCTTCGTTTAATAACTTGAGAGGGCAAGAAACAAGTAATTCCCTTCCCTTTCTGTTAATTTGTATAAAGCTGCACTATACGTGCTAACCTGGACTACCTGTAAAATGACTGTAGTAGATTACTCCTCTAAGGCATAACATGAAGAAAAAGCAGCCAGCCTGTTATATTTATATACTCTCTCAGTTTCAACTTGTTTGTCTAGTTTTGACTTGGCGTGGAGTTTGAGAAAGTAAACAAGATTTTTGAATCTTGCGGTCTTAAACTATAGATATGTAGAATGTATCAAAATGTTCTTTAATCTTGTGGTTTTGAACATGCCACGTGGAAAGTTGAAATTAAAGAGTTGCCAAAAAAGGAAAGGGGCATTCTTTTTGAAACGGACTAAAGAGAAAAGTAAGATGAACAATTTGAAATTGAAGGAGTATATTTCTTCCGACTTTTTCGAGAAGCACATAGTTTGTCCTAAAAAAAGGACCTACCCGGTCGGGGAATACATACGCTATTTACCTAAACCAGTAGGTCCTTGAGTGTATCCCATGTGAGCCCCATGACGTTATTCTCTAACTTGAAAAGTAAATACTTGAGCTTTAGTGAGAAGGGTCTCCTCGCTTATTGAATTGAATCACTGCTCGAGCCCGCTCATTAATTTTAGATAGTTTTGTAAATTTGTAGCATTAGTTGTAGATTTTTTGAATTTCACCAAAAAAAAGATATATATTTTCAGTCTCCAGCAATGTCTGGTGCCCATTTGGCAGAAAAATCATCTCCTTTTAGCAATTTGCGCAAAAATAAGAATTATGCGCCACTTCACTTTTGTGAGGATGCCTTTGACAAAAGGGAACTAGCCCTCATGCTTATCAATGTTAAGGCATACACAAATTTATGTGTACAAAGAATTACACGTTTCAAATAAGCCCCCTATGGTTTCCTACAGAGGAACTCCGCCTGTTGGTTCTTGTTGTCTCCTAACTTCCATCATCAATGTCAAGAGCATGCAGTTTGGTCCATGGTGGGACCTGCATGATACTTGGTTTTTCCGGGCATAGCATTTTTTCCTTAAAAGCTGGGCTCTGCACTTCATGTTGTGTCTTTTCAAGCTGTCTTCAATGAGAATTGACATTTCCGTACACTCATTTCAACTATTTACTATTGGGACTGAAAATCTGCGAAAGAAGTTTGACAGGTGCAGAAGGGCATAGATTTAATATCTTTGTGTTGGGGCTGCAACGTGTGGGTGAACGTTGAATGAAGTCATGATGTTTACGTTCCTGTTTGTCATCTTAATTTGCCTTTTGCAGTAACTTAAAATAGAATGTTTCTGAAAGTAGACTTTCATATAACTTCTTAATGTGTTAATCCATTAAAGATCTTGTTGGCGGTGCTTATTTTCATTTTGGCGGTGTTTATTTGCAGGTTGTTGACTGCCGAGTTTGTGGTGATCCACACTCCCGCCTTCGCTTTGCTTTTGTAGAGTTCGCTGATGAATGTAAGTAGTATATTTGACTTGAAGTTCTTAAAATTGCTGAATATTTGAAACTAATAATGTCATTTGGAATCATCATTCTGAACAGATTCTGCAACAGCTGCACTTGGTCTTTGTGGGACAATTTTAGGTTTCTCCCAACTCAAGGTTTTACCTTCAAAAACCGCTATACTACCCGTGAATCCTACATTCCTTCCAAGGGTATGCAAATCTTTGGCATTTCATTGTGCTTGTATGTGGACAATATTACCAAAAGAACTTGTTTACGGTTCTATCTCATCCTTGTGGAGTCGAGGTCAACTAATTGCTTTTTGTCAATTGATGTGGTTTATATATATGCAGTCAGAGGATGAGCGTGAGATGTGCGCGAGGACAGTCTATTGTACAAATATCGATAAGATGGTACAGTGTTTCATGTTTGAAATCTTCTGAAATACCCATCTTTTATTCTTGGCGGCATCTTTCTATTGGATGTTTTTGGAGTTTGTGCCCACAGTAGTTGTTATTTTGTTCTCTGGCTCACGGCATCATACCTTAGTTGCTGGTTGAATGGTATTTTGCTTATTGTAGTACTTTCTGCTCTGTTTCGTTTTTGAGAAATTAATATACTCTATGCTCAACAGGTTACTCAAGCTGATGTCAAATTCTTTTTTGAGACAAGATGTGGTGAGGTCAGTTTGATGTTCAAAATCTCTCAAAAAGACGGGGAATCTTGACTTAAGAGGTGAAACTGAATGATAATGCTTCCTTTGCAGGTTTCTCGGCTGAGGCTTTTGGGGGATCAAGTGCACTCTACCCGTATTGGTTTTGTTGAATTTGTTATGGTATGTTGTGTCTTCTGAGTTGTTCATCTTTTAAGCTTCGTTCCCATATACACAAACCTTGTCCTTCTGTACCCTTCAGTGCAAACCAAGCCCAGGTTCTTACTTCTGCCTTCTCCAAAATCAGATCTTCATATATTTAGTAGGCATTTGGACATGAATTGGATAATAGTTTAAATGAAGTAAGCATTTTTAGTTAAGTTGAAAAAAGGTACTTGAAAATTGAAGTTGTGTTTGAACATGCATTTCTCTCGAAGAAATGTTGTAGTTTTGTGAGATTTTTTTTTCAATAGGCGAACAGGCCGATGTCCAACCCAAGTAGACTTCTCTCCGCCTCTGTCTCTCTCTCTCTGTCTATCTCACATTTTTTTTAATTATGTCATCCGATTCTTGTAATGCAATGTCACCATTAACTTTGTGCACTTTTAAAGTACTTCTTGTTATTTCTTTGGTGCCCTTCACCTATGGGCCTATGGGGTAATATTGAAGAGAGGAAGCTCTTTGCTGTTTGGTTTGAGAGAGCTTTTCCAATTATTTTTCTTTTGGTCTTCGAAAAAGTTTGGTGAGAGAACAATAAGATGGACCATCAGGTCTGCGTACACTCAACCCTCCCCAGACCCCACTTTGTGGGATTTCACTGGATATGTTTTCGTAAAACCCCTCCCCCCTCCCCTTCTTTGTTTTTTGGTGTTATTCAATTGTCCTGTTAGCATATAGAGGGAGAAAAGAAGAAGAACAAACTGGAAGTGAGACTCGAATGTAATTTATTAAAACCTCTCATACGATGGGGAGTGATGTTCACCGACAAAACTCATACTTGAAAAATGTGCAGGCCGAGAGTGCAATTGTGGCGTTGGATCTTTGTGGTGAGATGCTGGGCTCCCAACCTATCAGGTAAAAGCTTATTTAGAAGTTGCATCCTCTGGTCCACACTTTAACACTTTTTTGCTTCTGAATGGATTTTGTTCTTTTCTTCTTGTTGCATCTTTTTACTACTATCGGCATTTTTGGTAGTTTTAAGGGCACCAGAATTATGCATTTAAGTCTTCCCTTTCAAACCGCAACGACCTTGTTCCCTCCCTGTCGAGAATTATCATCATCCCAGTCCATGCTTTCCACCTTTCAATTGTCTGAAACAAAAACTACAACTAATCCCCATGTTTTAACTGATCACTAGCTATGTTGCTCGAACTCTTCAAAATATCGTAGCTAGGTTTTGGATCCTCCAAAAGTGTAACACAAGTGCGACAACATTTTTGGAGGGTCTGATCAACTTACTAGGTCGGGGCAGCATGCTTGATGCTAGAGTTGAAATCATATAGGTATAGATTTCGTGAGATCCCCTAATTGAGGTCGTATCGAGAATATGACAATCTCTGGCTTGTAGGTTGTATATATATAATCGAATATTCAACTCTATAGATTAAGTTGTAGTTAGTTAAAGATGATTCTTTCTTATATGTGTTGAATAAAAGGTACTATTTAATGATGGCGTCCTTAAGTTGTAATCTATCTAAATACATGTGTGCAACTTAATTTGAACTAGATATGACTAAAATATGTGACTAAACCCTATCTCTATTTCTAATTTTCTAATCATTAGATATTAGAATACAATGTGATAGGATTTGGAGCTTATTTAAACGAAATCAACATGTTAGGCATTTTAATATGATTGTTGTTGGAGTTTAGCATTGTGTCTTGGCCTATTCACTCCCGTTGTTTCTTTTTTCAAACTGCTTTGTAATGCTTTTACTTGAGCCGAGGCTCTATTGGAAACAACCTCTCTACCTTGTAGGGGTAAGGTCTCTACCTTGTAGGGGTAAGGTCTGCGTACACACTACCCTCCCCAGACCCCACTTGTGAGATTACATTGGGTATGTTGTTGTTGTATTGTTGGAGCCCCGAGAATACTGTTGTAATCATTAGCGACCATTTGCTTATATTATAACGAGTGATTATCGAGTCAAATGTATGGAATGGAGTAAAAAAATGAGAGCTGCACAGACTATTTTTATAGGAAAGGGGTCATCAAAGGAAGTATGCAAAATTTGTTCTGTTGCCATAATCTGCTTGTAACTTTGTATTTGAGGCTATTCCTGAAGAGTCTTTCTTGAGCCGAGGGTTTATCGGGAACAGTCTCTCTACCTCTGAAGGACGGGTAAGGTCTACGTACACTCTACCCTCCCTAGACCCCACTTTGTGAGACTACGCTGGGTACGATGTTGTTGTCTTGAAGAGTCTTTCTTCTCTCCTCTAGAGGTATTTCAATATATAACGAGTGGTTATTAAAGTCAAATATATTAATTGGAGAAAACGCAAGAGTGCTGCACGCAGATGCTTTTATAGGAAAGGGATCATCAAAGAAAGTACATAAGTTTGTTCTATTGCAATAATCTGTCTTGTAACTTTGTATTTGAGGAGATTCTTGAAGAGTCTTTCTTCTCTCGCCGTGGAGAGATTATTAGAGTCAAATGTATGAATTGGAAAAAACGCGAGAGGTTACACGCAGATGCTTTTATAGGAAAGGGATCATCAAAGAAAGTATATAAATTTGTTCTATTGCTATAATCTGTTTTGTAACTTTGTATCTTAACAACTTTGCTTATGTTGTAGGGTGAGTCCTTCGAAGACACCCGTGAGGCCATGAGTTTCCGGCCCTGCAATGCATTAGTCGATGCTCGGTTACTTAAGGTCGTGATAGAGAACAGCGTAAGCTCTTTTGGAACTCGAAACAAATATGTTTCTGTAATGTCGATCTTCCAACTTTACCTTACCAATAGTACTTTTTCGTTGCTGCTGGACATGTCTATTGACCTTTGCTATTGCTAGTGTGTTAATGGTAATGTCCTTACATTTACTACCGTTAGCTCGATTAATCATGGACCGTTTTGAATCTTTTACCGATAACCAAGAAATTCGCGAGGGACATTGGCTTCAAACCCGGTGAATGATGGGCCGTCCTCTACCCTTGTCCACTTAAATATCAGGCTATTGTTAGTTTGTTAATGGTAATGTCCCTACATTTACTATAGTTAGATCGATTAGTCACTACCATTTCGAATCGGTTATCGATTATCGTGAAATTCCTGAGGGCTATTGGCTCAAAACTCGGTGAATGATGTTGGGAAAGGCAACGGCACTAACAATAGTGCACGACAGGGTAGCAGCGGAAGAATACCCAAGTCTAAACTTTCCCTTTCAACTTGAACCAAGAGAAGACAAACAAACCCAAACACAATGATAATAAGGCAGCAAATATATCAACCAAAACAGATAAGCAAGGATAAAATAAACCAATCACACGAGACACCAGATTTACGTGGAAAACCCTTCAGTGTGAAGAGTAAAAAACCACGGGACCAAAAACCTCCACTATAATCACCAAGAGTTACAATAATGTTCTCCAAAATGGCCACCAAATAAATGCCAAACAATGAGCAACACTACATAAAGCACAACACCAAAAACTAGAGAATTAAAGAAGCAAAAACCCGAAAACGCAGCTACTGTTCACGGATGCAAAACTGGAGCTGCGGGGCACCAAATCCAACTCTGTCAGTTCCTAATCAAAGATTGAGATGAGAGGAACAAACTGTCCAAAAATCAGCTCAATCGGATAAGAAACGAAGCGGGAATCGCAATTTGAAGTTGGCAATTTAGTGCTGAAATTGGGTGCGAAAATCTACACTTTCTCTCTATGTGTGGCTGCTGATTTCTCTCTTGTGTGATTAGAAAATAAGACCTAAAAAGGTCTATATATATGCCCCATAGAATTGGGCCTATGGGCAAAGTGGGTTGGTCCAAATTTGGGCTTTTATTTATCCACATAGGAAGGGAAAAAGACCCATAACCCAACAATTCTCCCCCTCACAACTATGTGGAGGAAACCGCCATCCCGGCGATCATGCAACAATCTTCAAACTTCCCTCTTGGCAAAGCTTTAGTCATCATGTCGGAACCATTATCATCTGTATGAATCTTCTCAAGTTCAAGCAACTTAGAATCCAACACATCCCGAATCCAATGATATCTCACATCAATGTGTTTAGACCGACCATGAAATGTAGAATTCTTGCCAAGATGTATAGCACTTTGACTGTCGCAATAAAGCACATACCTCTCTTGAGCACAACCAAGTTCCCCCAAGAACCTCTTCATCCAGAGCAACTCTTTACAAGCTTCAACGGCAGCAATAAGCTCAGCTTCTGTAGTAGATAGAGCAACACATTTTTGCAACCTAGATTGCCAAGACACAGCTCCCCCTGCAAAATTAACCAAATACCCTGAAGTAGACTTGCGAGTATCAACATCACCAGCCATGTCTGAATCAGTATAACCACAAAGAATAGGCTTCCCTGTACCAAAACACAAACTCAGACTAGAAGTGCCACAAAGATATCTCATAATCCACTTCACAGCATTCCAATGCTCTCTTCCTGGATTAGAAAGAAAACGGCTAACAATACCAACAGCATGAGCAATATCTGGTCTTGTGCAAACCATTGCATACATCAAACTACCAACGGCTGAAGCATAAGGAACTTTCTTCATGTATTCCTTCTCATCATCACTAGAAGGACACTGCTTCGTGCTCAATTTGAAGTGCATAGCTAAAGGTGTACTGACAACCTTAGCCTTGTCCATGTTGAACCTGCGAAGTACTTTCTGAATGTACTTCTCTTGTGATAACCACAACTTCTTGGCCTTTCTGTCACGAACAATCTGCATGCCAAGAATCTGCCTTGCTGGTCCTAAGTCTTTCATAGAAAAAGACTTACTCAACTCTTGCTTCAACTTCTGAATCCTACAAGCATTATGACCAACAACAAGCATGTCATCAACATAAAGCAACACAATAATAAAGTCACCATGAGAGAATTTTTGCACAAAAACACAATGGTCTGAAGAAGTCTTTTTGAAGCCTTGTTGACTCATAAAAGAACCAAACTTCCTGTACCACTGCCTGGGAGCTTGTTTCAAACCATACAAGCTCTTCTTCAATTTGCAAACATAATTCTCTTTTCCCTTGACTTCAAAACCTTCCGGCTGCTCCATATAAATTTCTTCATCTAAGTCACCATGGAGAAAAGCAGTTTTAACATCCATTTGCTCAACCTCTAAATCTAGACTTGCAGCCAAGCCTAAAACCACACGAATGGATGACATCTTCACAACTGGAGAGAATATCTCATCAAAATCAACTCCCTTTTTCTGATTAAAACCCTTCACAACTAATCTAGCTTTGTACCGTGGAACTGGATTACCATCTTCATGTTTCACCCGAAAAACCCACCTGTTTTTCAAAGCTTTTCTGTCTTTAGGTAGCTTAACCAAATCAAAGGTATGATTATCATGCAAAGATTTAATTTCATCTTCCATAGCATCAAACCATCGTTCTTTTTCTTCACTTTCCATGGCCTCATCAAGACTCTCAGGTTCTCCCCCGTCAGTCAAGAGTACATACTCATTGGGAGAATAACGAGATGAAGGTATTCTCTCTCTAGTAGATCGTCTGAGAGAACTCTCTGGAGTATCAATAACATTTGGTTGCTGATCAACCACATCAACTTGTACTGGAGCATCAACATCATCATTCTGAACATGATCACCATCTTCATTATTAACTTGATTTTCATCATTATGAAGATTTTCTTCATGTGCAATAATCAAAGGAACTGGATCAACATCAACTAGGCTCTCACTACTCTGAGAAACAACTTTCTCAGCTTTGTCAAAATCTTCAATTGTTTGGTCTTCAAAGAACACAACATCACGGCTTCTAACAAGTTTCTTCTCAACTGGATCATAGAAACGATAGCCAAATTCATCCTGACCATAACCAATGAAGATACACTGCCTAGTTTTAACATCCAACTTTGACCTTTCATCCTTAGGAACATGCACAAAGGCTTTACACCCAAAGACTCTAAGATGATCATAAGAAACATTCTTACCGGACCAAACTCTGTCAGGGACATCACCATTCAAAGCAACGGTAGGAGATAAATTGATAACATAAGCAGCAGTATTAAGTGCTTCTGCCCAAAAAGAATCTGGCAGCTTAGCATCTGAAAGCATACATCTAACTCTCTCAACTAGAGTTCTATTCATCCTCTCTGCTAAACCATTTAACTGAGGAGTCTTTGGAGGAGTTTTCTGATGCCGAATACCTTGCTCTCTGCAATATCTATCAAAAGGACCAATATATTCACCACCATTATCTGAGCGGATGCATTTCAATTTCTTCCCTGTCTGTCTCTCAACCAAGACCTGAAAACCCTTGAACACATCAAGTACTTGATCCTTGGACTTCAAAGAAAATACCCAGAGCTTGCGAGAATGATCATCAATAAAAGTCACAAAGTAAAGTGCACCACCATGAGACCTTACCTTAAAAGGACCACACAAATCAGAATGTACCAACTCCAGCAAATCAAGCTTTCTTGAAGACGGATGACTCTGAAAAGAAACTCTTTTTTGTTTACCGGCTAAGCAATGAACACATCTCTTCAACTTTGCTTGTTTCACTCTAGAAAGCAAATTTTTCTTAGCCAAACTGTCAATCCCCCTCTCACTCATATGACTCAGCCTTCTATGCCATAACTCTGATGAAGTATCATTCTCCACCAAGTTTACTGAGCCTCTAGAAGTGGAGCCCTGAAATACATACAAGTTAGACAACTTGTCACCACGAGCCACAACCATTGAACCTCTAGTAAGCTTCCACTGGCCAGCACCAAGGGTATTAATATAACCCTCATCATCAAGGTTCCCTACAGAAATCAAATTCAGGCGAACATCTGGAGCATGTTTGACATTATTGAGAACAAGTTTGGAACCATTATTACTTTCCAAACAAACTGTGCCAATGCCAAGTACTTCAACCTCATCATTATTGCCCATTTTCAACATCCCAAAATTACCAGGAGTATAAGAAGAAAATAATTCCTTCTTGGGCGTGATATGAGAAGTAGCACCAGAATCCACAAACCAGCTAGACTCATCACGAACAAGATTAATGGCATTTTCACCACAAGCAACAAGAAGATCATCATTAGTAACAATAGCAACACGATTCTCATTATCGCCTTCTTTCTTTTGTCGTCTCATATCTCTTTTATGCTTGTAACAATATTTCATGATATGCCCATTCTTGTGGCAATAGTCACATGTGATATTCTTGTATTTGGACTTGGATTTGCTTCTACTTGTACCTCTGTCATTCGGACCTCTGGACTTGCTTCTCCCCCTATCTTCAGTAACCAAAACATCGGAGTGTGAAGCTGAAGAAGATGAGGTCTGAGATCTTCTTCTCATCTCTTCATTTAAGACACCACTCTTAGCATATTCCATAGTTACAACACCACTGGGAGCAGAATTAGTCAAAGAAACTCGAAGAGTTTCCCAAGAGTCTGGCAGAGTATTAAGAAGCCAAAGTCCCTGAATTTCTTCATCGAACTTTACACCCATTCCGGACAGCTGGTCAAGGACACCCTGAAAATCATTAATATGATCAGAAATAGGACTGCCCTCTTTGTACCTGATATTCATCAACTGTTTCAACAGGAACAACTTGTTATTACCAGTCTTCGAAGCATACAGTGTCTCGAGCTTGTCCCATAAACTTCTGGCATGTGTCTCATTTATAATATGATTTCTAACATTATCTTCAACCCATTGTCTAATATAGCCACAAACCTGCAAGTGCTCAAATTCCCAATCCTCATCTGTCATGGACTGAGGTTTATTAGAAGCAAAGACAGGCAAATGCATTTTCTTGACAAATAGGAGATCTTTCATCTTGCCTTTCCAAGTATGATAATTACTACCATTCAAACACACCATTTTGCTCATATTTGCCTCCATCATTCAAATCGCCAATCAACAACAACCTACGCTCTGATACCACTTTGTTGGGAAAGGCAACGGCACTAACAATAGTGCACGACAGGGTAGCAGCGGAAGAATACCCAAGTCTAAACTTTCCCTTTCAACTTGAACCAAGAGAAGACAAACAAACCCAAGCACAATGATAATAAGGCAGCAAATATATCAACCAAAACAGATAAGCAAGGATAAAATAAACCAATCACACGAGACACCAGATTTACGTGGAAAACCCTTCAGTGTGAAGAGTAAAAAACCACGGGACCAAAAACCTCCACTATAATCACCAAGAGTTACAATAATGTTCTCCAAAATGGCCACCAAATAAATGCCAAACAATGAGCAACACTACATAAAGCACAACACCAAAAACTAGAGAATTAAAGAAGCAAAAACCCGAAAACGCAGCTACTGTTCACGGATGCAAAACTGGAGCTGCGGGGCACCAAATCCAACTCTGTCAGTTCCTAATCAAAGATTGAGATGAGAGGAACAAACTGTCCAAAAATCAGCTCAATCGGATAAGAAACGAAGCAGGAATCGCAATTTGAAGTTGGCAATTTAGTGCTGAAATTGGGTGCGAAAATCTGCACTTTCTCTCTATGTGTGGCTGCTGATTTCTCTCTTGTGTGATTAGAAAATAAGACCTAAAAAGGTCTATATATATGCCCCATAGAATTGGGCCTATGGGCAAAGTGGGTTGGTCCAAATTTGGGCTTTTATTTATCCACATAGGAAGGGAAAAAGACCCATAACCCAACAAATGATGGGCCGCTCTCTACCCTTTTCCACTTAAATATCAGGCTTTGTTCTTTGCTGGTGGTGAAAATGTATGCGACGACGTAGAGTTGCGTGCATCTTTTTGGTTTACAATATTACGTTTACCGCTCATATTTTATCGTAGTAAAAATTATTCACGAAGCCATGTACTTGCCTTTGCTTGTAACTAATTAATACGATCAAAATATCTTTAATT
The DNA here is from genome assembly GCA_031232105.1 of Capsicum rhomboideum. Taxonomy (NCBI): domain Eukaryota; kingdom Viridiplantae; phylum Streptophyta; class Magnoliopsida; order Solanales; family Solanaceae; genus Capsicum; species Capsicum rhomboideum. Next base: position 3,249,783 of record CP124710.1, on the reverse strand, counting down.
AACAAATTCTCTCAACAGTATATTTATGAATATGAGTTCTACGTGTACTTTGATATGGCCAAAAATCGAATTTTGTGAAGTACTATTATTATTGAAAGGGGTGTTCATAGTTCGGTTTGGTTCGGCTTTTGGTTACGACCAAAAGTAAATCAATTTAGTCAGTTTTTAAAATTCTAAAATCAAATTAAATCAAAATCATCGGTTTGGTTCTTGAAGGTTTAGTTCGGTTTGGTTTGATTTTTCGGCTTATGATTAGTTAATGATAAATTGCTAATACTCTCTCTGTTTTAAAATAGTTTACCTTTGTTGACTTGACACTCCCCTTAAAAAAAATTTTATTAGGAGTTTATTTTATCAAATTAATCTTATTAGTTATGTTTTGAAAATATAAAATTGAGTATTGTACACTTTATGTGGTCATTTAATGATAGGGGTAGTATTGTAAGAACATAATAAAAAAAAATTATTTCATAAATGGGACAATTAAAATGAAACAAATATTTTTAGCAAGAGGGCAACTAAAACGAAATGGAGGGAGTAGTAAAACAACGGAGACATGATACAATTATTTCATATGAACATTAGAAATCAACAAATTTTTCTACTATCACAAGATGAATGTATATGAATCTTTTATTATTTTTCAATATTTTCAAAGTTTTAGCATGCTTAAGTTGCATAACTGTAGAAGTTCTTTCGCTTCACATGTCTAACATCCATAAAAGCAGTATACATAAATAGAATAGCTAACCCTTAATAAATTACATGGGCAAATCGTTGAAAAATTGATGGATGTATTAACAAATAAAATTTTAAACTGACAATATATCACACCACATATATACAATTAGATAAGTAAAATTAGAACCTTGTGTTAGGACATATATTTTAACAAATGAGATTTAAAAATATTGTAATGCCTGTGAAATAAATAGACCGTATAAAATATTTATTATTATTTATGAAAAACTAATATTATATATTCAAATAATTATAAAATTTATGTATATAATTTGTTGGTTCGATTTGATTATTTTTTTATTAGAATCAAAACCAAATCAAATATTGTCAGTTTTTAAAAATTTAAAACCAAACTAAATGTCGGTTGATTTGGTTTGATTTATGGGTTTGGACACCCTGTCTGTGTTTTATTTTTTTGAGTTTTTGTAGATAAAATTATTCTAGGTGCGTGTGTAAATGAAAATAACAAATATTTAGTGGATTAATCGAGGTTTACAAAATCATGTGTATTAAGTATTAACTATAGTAGAAAAAAAGTACCAAAATAGTTGGAAAAATCAACTTGATGGAAAGACACTACTCAAATTTTAAATTTTTTGTTTAAATTTTAAATAAAGCATGTAATGTCCGAAGCCGGTTGCTAGCGGAAGTAGCGCGACAATTTTTTTTTTTTTTTTAATAAAGTCGAACCTCTATACCAACATCATTTGTTTAAATATTTTTTGATTGCTATAATGAAATGTTTCTAGATGACATCAAAAATCGGCTTAGAAAATACTTGATTGTTATGGTGAAATTTTATTATGGAAAATAACGATTATAAAGATGTGTCATATTAACACTCTTAGGGGTCGTTTGGTTGGAAAATAAGTTATTCCGAGATTAATTATCCCTGAATTAGTTTATCTTCAGATTAGTTGTCCCATCCTCTAGTTGGATAAAAATAACACTACAATCCTGGGGTAACTAATCCCGAAATAAATTATCCCAAATATTTTATCTCAATCAAACATAGGATAAGATCATCCTAAAATTAATTTCGGAATTAGTTATCCCTTATCTCTTGCACCAAACGATCCCTTACTGCAAAATTTATGCCCAAGACTATGTTCTGAGTCTTGATTTGCGGATAGAAATAATCAAAGACAATTGATAGAAATAATCAATGACAATTGACTACTGAGCAGGATAGTCCGGAGCATAAAGTATTGCGCGTTCAGGTATGGTTTCGCGAAGGATCACATTTCAAGGATGTGATGTAGACAATTTATACTAACAAAAGTATTACGTATTAGTGACAATATTTACTATTTGAATGGTGACTCATAGGTTGTACGAAAATAACTTTATTATTGTTCTAAGTCTCCTCTTCAACAATTGACTATAAAGTAATTTACTTTTCAGTACAATTTCGTCAATGTTCTATTCCAATTTTAGTTAGTATGATGTGAAATGTTAGACCAAAATAATAATTCATAAATTTGCAAGTTTTTATTTGATTTTTGTGGTGTGAATGAGAAATGAAAGAGTTGCTTTATTTGAAAAGACACTAAGAAAAAAATGAATTTGAATATCATTAGTTCATGCTTACGTTGTGATCTTTCCTTAAAGGCGTAAGCATAAAAGCACAATTCGATATACTAAAGCTTTTGCTATGCGTGAAACCTAGGAAAGGATCAAACCACAAGGATCTATTGTACGCAGTTCACCTTACCGTAAAGGCGCAAACATAGTTTCTTCATATTGAGCAAGTTATGACTTTTCTTGATGTATATCGGAAATAACCTCTCTATTCAAAAAGTAGAGATAAAGTATGTGTATATTGGATTCCCTTTAAATTTCATTTATGAGATTACATTGACTATATTATTGTCTAATAGTATTACAAATTTATAAAATATTGGTCTCGTGTTCGAACCTTTAAGGAATGAAAAAAAATATTCTATTGGAACTACAACTCTAATTCTGCAAAATCGAATTTAGTCGAACTTCAGTACGAGCACCGGCCATTGAATGAGAAACCTAAAAAAAAAAATACACGATGTGACTTTATGAAAATCTAAATTGAAAAGTTCTTTCATTTTAATAATTATAATGTTAATTAAAAGGACAGTTGACTGTAACGTAACGTTGTTGACCCCTTTTGTCAATGACTCAAAATATAAACTTTTAAATTAATCAACAAAGTTGACAAATGTACATAACTTCTAGTATATCATACCCCACCCTCGTCCTCCGCCTCGCCTAACGGCAACGGTGAAGCTAGAAATTTTGATAAGGGAGTTCAAGAATACATTCAACGTTCAATATATATGTATGAAAAGTAATATTTAATCTACATTTGTAGTATAATTTTTTCACCGAAGGATGTTCAACTGATCATCCTTCAATATACGTAGCTACGCCCCTGCTTAAGAGTTTGCTAAAAATTATTATGTTTCCCTTACTCTAAGACAAAGATTTTGATTTCACACTTTGAGAAAACTTTGATCTAAAAGTTTATACTGTTAAACGAAAAACATATTTTAAGTACTTAATTGTATTTGCGTGTGAATTTGATTTTTATGATGGACCAAACACACAGAACAATTTTTGCTACGGTGAAATTTTAACCTTTTTATATTTTTCGAATTTGTATTGATATATTTGATCTTGTAGTCGATCTCTTATCGTTTGTTATATTATGATCATCTCATCTAAAAAGTTAAACGGTTAGAAATTGTGATCATTTCATTTAAAAAGTTTAACGGTTACACGCATCGTGTTTTTATTTATTTAAGTGACGTGTATAATTTACACCCACAACTTTTGTTCTTAATTCAAAGTCAGACTCTAATAAATGTAATTTGTCAATGGAAGTACAATAATTTGTCCTTTTAATTGATTGATATAATTGCCATTGGTCAAGTTTTCTAGTCAAAATTAAATGAGATGGTATGGTAAATCAAGGCAAATTTTCAACAACAATATTTGAACGTTATTTCATGTATAATAATTGGATGTTGATTTTTAAAGTGCGTATATAAATAATACTCCTGGGTGGTCACGGGTTCAAACTGTGGAAACAACCTCTTATAGAAATATAGAGTAAGATTGTGTACAATATATCCTTGTAGTTTGATTCTTTCCCGGACTTCATGTATAGCGAGAGTTTTAGTGCACTGGACTACCTATCTCAATTTATATAGTATGATCGAAATTTTGGACTTTAAACTTCTAAACTTTGATCCTGAATTTGGATATAAAGTTTTAAGTTCTTTTGAATAAATTTATATATTTTAAAACTACGTAAAATACTACTTCCTCCGTTTAAAAAAAAATGACATACTTTCATTTTTAATCCGTTTTAAAAAAATGACCCTTTTTCTTTTTTGACAATACTTTAATTTCAACTTTCTATGTGGCATGTTTAAGACCACAAGATTCAAGAGCATGTTGGTACATTTGCCATAACTTTAATTAGGACCACAAGATTCAAAAGTCTTCCTTATTTTCTTAAACTCCGTGCCAAATCAAATTAGGTCATTCTTTTTTAAACGAAGGGAGTATAAATTATAATAATTAATAACTTAAAATATTTAAAAAACGTAATAAAAAATTTTGGTAAAAAAAAAATCTCGATTAACTCTCGAAATTTCAATTGTTTCACGAACAGAGGGAGTATGATGTATCTGTCATCTGCTAGTGATCCAACTTGCTTTTTCAAAATTTCACAAGTTATTCCAAGTTATTGCATCTCACAATCTAAATTGGTGTGGATCTAGAGGGTTGTATATGCATGGGTTTATGAAAATTTTAGTATCCATTTTAGGGTTCAATTGATCAGAATTCATGTCGGAAAATCTTACTTTGAGCCAGTGGTAGAGCCAAGATCTTGACTAAAGGGGTTCAAAATCGAAAAATGTGAGCAAAAGAACTGGTCGAAGGGGTTTAACGTCTACTATATATACATGAAAAATAATTTTAACCATGTATAAATAGTATAATTTTCCGGCGAAGGGGATTCTGAACCCCCTCACTATTAGCTGGCTCCGCCCCTTCTTTAAGCCTTTGAGGAATAAAACACACTTTATCAAAAATGATTTCATACTTAGGTCTCGAACCAAAAAACTCTGGTTAAGAATGACAAAATAGTATTTATCAGTCGATCGACCACAATTTTTAATGGTAAAATTCCTATAGCTTTATACATTTACTTTTATCTTTCTCTCAAAATCAATAATTTGCTGATGTTGCTAAAGATTTACTCCTTGATTCCTTTTTACTTGATCAGTATTTGTTTTTTGCACTATTCTTAAAGAAGTATTAATAAGTGTTTATTTTACTAAATTGTATTTTATTAAGGTCAGTTTGAATATTTAAATTGGATTACTAATACTTCAACTAGTTTGAGAAGTCGTTACTTAATAACAAATAATAAATTTGAGGAATAAAACCTCTCTATGAGAAAACGATTTCATGATTAGGGCTCGAACTCAATAACTCTGGTTAAAAACGAAAAAATACTTATCACTAGACCACATGGTAAAATACTTATCACTATACTTTTCTCTTTCTCTTCCTCGATTCCCTTTTACTTATTCAGGATCTGTTTTCTACACTATCCTTAAAAAAGTATTAATAAGTAATATTTATTTTACTAAATTATATTTATTAATGGCATTTTGAATATTTGAATTGAATTACTAATACTTCAATTTGTTTGAGAAATTACTTAATGACAAATGATAAATTTGGGGAAAAAAATTCTCTCAATTTACTAATGTACTGGTCTACTGGATAAGTAAACAAAAACAATGTATTTTCAGTATATAGATCCAAGTAAAATAAAATGAAGAAGATATACACATTATAATATTTTTGGAAAGAATATTCAATTGATCACTTTTCATCGAAGATAGTTCCGGGCGGTTTTAAATGAGATAAGATGAATATGTAGACCCTGCTACGAAAAATGAGTTGAGAATGTCTCTCAAGTCTCCAATTAATTAAAAGGGATAAGTGGGTTCCGCAATATTAGTGGGTCAAGTCTATTTGTCACTTTTAATTGCATCTCCCCTGTGTTTGATATGGAAGAATAGATTTTCTCTAGAAAAATTAACTTCCTTAAATATAAAAAAAATGACTTTCCTAATGGAAGTAGGAAAAACAAGTTGCACAAGTGACATTCCACACTGATTGTGTTCTCTCCGCTCTTTAACACACCTCATCTTCACCCCTAACCCCGTATCCCGGCCAATCCCCACCAGTGGCGGAGCTAGGAATTTGGTGAAGGGTGTGCAAATTTTATTCTCAGTTATGCTAAGAGTGTACAAAATGAAATATACATCCATAATGACTAATATTTAACCTCTATTCACCATATAATTTTTCGGCGAAGGGTGTGCATCTGACCACCCTTCGCCGAAGATGGCTCCGCCCATGATCCCCACGACCACACAACCCCACAATATATTCCAACCCCCACACCCACCTTCCACAACATTTGTCTAGATTATATATTTGTATCAAACACAAAAAATAAATAAGAAACCTCTTATTTTTCTAAAAGAAATATTTTTCATTATACCGAACACACCCTTCGTGACATCTACAAATTAAATTAAAAATACGTGATTGTGTATGCATGAAAAAATAAAGCATGCACGTAGCCAAGTGGCCTCCCAATTGAATTGATGCAATTTCGTGGAGTATGCATTGAGTTCATGACTTTTTCTCAAATGAATAGTCCTTCTAGACTGCCACATTTAGTCAACTCTTCCTAGAAAATAATATCAAGACTTTTTCATGAATTGCCAAATCTTTTTGCCCTACAAAAACAATATAATAGAGGACCCCTACCATTGTGATTCGTTCAACTCGTTCAAGTTTGCTCGATTAATTCATTGACACGTGTATTTAAAGGTAGATATATATTTTATGTGGTTAACTTATCTATAATTCTACGTAATGAGCACGCACGCAGAAGTTTTATCAAAATTTGAGATGCATGCATGCAAGTGTCTAATAGAAACATGACTTTATGATTTCAGATGCTCAATATATGGAACAAGTCATAATTCGAATGACTAAGTAAATTAATTTACTGACAAATTTAAACGATCGTTGATTTATTCCTACGAATTATTCTTTTTCCCCAACGTAACCAAACGTCACCTATCACCTAAATATATGACAAGTACTTCTAGTCCTCCAATCAAAAAAAAACACACACCAACACCTCCCTTGTAACTTTCCTCGAAATTACTTTATGTTTATGAAATTACTCCTTTAAAAGCTGACCAAAACAATTACATACCACATCAAGAAAATACCATCTCTTTCTCTTATTATATATACCCTAATCAAGATACTTGAAGCTATATATATATTTGCTAGAAAGTTCTAATGATCTCGAGGTAACTCAAAAATACAGGAACCATTGAGGTGAAGTCGGGACCAAAAAGATCGAATAGTCCTTTCTGGCTCTGGTGGCGACTAGATCAACGAGTTTACATTTGACTTATCCAAAAATGTCCACCAGACAAGGTGTAAAGATAGTCATAATAAACACAGAATATATAGAAACAGATGTCAGCAGCTTCAAATCTGTAGTTCAGCAACTAACTGGCAAGAATTCATCTGCTCCCGCACCGAAGACATCCCGTGGCCCGAAAATCTCCCGCCGGGGATCTGATCATGGTCATGATGACAAGTTTTCGTTGAAAGATTTACCCCCTCTAGATGAACTTCTTGGCCTTTATGCAGATGAAGTAGTACGTTAAATGCAGCGACAGAGACAGTATTTTCACTCATCGGGCAAGTTATACATTTGGCCGTCGGCTAAAAATATTTATATTTGCTAGTTAAATATATATATTGTGATGTATAAAACATGTATATTTTATGTATATTATACATTGATATACAAAAAATATACATTTGTCGGTTATTATTTTTGTTGGCGTATATATAGTGTAAAAAATCCTTTATCATCTCTATAGATTTTTTATAAAGGGATTTATCATTTACTACTATATATATATATAAGAAAAAAAATTGACGTTATATATGCCATGTGATTTATCGGTAAAGAGGTTCGGATGAATCCTCTTCCGCTTCTCTAGCTTTGCATTACAATCTTAGAGCCTTGTTTGGGATTGAAAAACACTTTTTTTTTGAAAAGAAGGGTGTTTGGTAAACTTGCAAAAGTGCTTTTAAAAAGAAGCGGAAGCAAAAAATTATTTTTTTATGACAAAAATATCCCTATCACACACACACACACACACATATCTATCTATCTATCTATCTATATATATATATATATCTTATTAATTAATTAGTATATCTTATAAGTTTGATTAAAGTTATATTTTAAAATTTTATAGTTCATATTTACATCATAATTCTTTATTTCATTCTATTATTTATATATTATTATTTTATTTTTCACTCATTTTTTATTAAAATAAAATTGAAGATATCATTGATGATTTTAGTTAAATAAAAATAAAATTTTAATTGAAAATATTATAACAGATATTTAAAATAAATTTTCTCTATAAAATGATTTTAGTAGTAAAAGTTTATTCATACATGTCCTTTTTGGTCATTTGTCTCTCAAAAGCACTTTTTGAAAAAGATTATCCAAATACAATTTGTTTATCAAAAGCACTTTTCAAATGAATTTACCAAACACAAATTGCTTTAATTTTGCAAAAGCACTTTTCTGAAAAGCTTTTTTAAAAAAGTACTTCTCAAATAAGCAGTTTTCTACTAGCAATCCCAAACAGACCCTTAATCTACAACCCCTTCAACCCATCTAGCTCCACCCCTGCAATCGGCTCCGACATGGAACCACCAGTGCCCATTTTACGTCACCCCTAGATGAAATGGCTCTTTTAGTTACGCTACAATCATGTAATTTTCAATGTCCATGATGACCCATAACCTTAACTCTGGCACAACTTGACCTGGTTTTATTGATTGTGGCCAAGTCAAGTTGACCTGGAGAAAAAAGAGCTTCTTTCTCAAAGAATGTAGTAAATTGGGGAAAGAAATTCATGCCATAGATTTTATAGTTTTTTCATCCATCTTGAATTTAATGTCATAAATTAGAGTCTTATTAAGTACAATATCCGTCATGACACGTTATATTTATATGCATGGTAAGCTCCTTTGAAATCATGTCGATAAAATCCTCCATTCGAGAAAGACGTATCAAAATGTGACGATTTAGAAATAAACCAATAGTAAAATCCCCTTTTATTCTACGTAGTGATGGTATAATCTTCCTTTAAATTTGCTGACAATTGCATATTGAAGATTTTGATTTATGTTCATGCATGCCACCTATGTATGTCTTTGTCCATCTAACTCTTGGAACTCCATCAATTATTTGCACTGATTTTAATGGAAACTGGTCCTAGATTTTCCACTGTCTCCTACTCCCTCCATCCCATTTTAGTTGGACACATTTCATTTTACACGGTGATTAAAAAATCATAAATGGAGTGATGATTTTTACTATTTTAATTTATGCTTTACCCATATTAATGATATTCATTGGGCTTAAAAATGAACATTGGAATTGTAATTAATTGAAGGGGTAAAATGGGAAAAAATTAATTAATTCTATCTTGATTTAGTAAGTGATCAACTAATATGAGACATTTATTTTTATTAAGATGACCAACTAAAATGAGACGGAGGGAGTAACGTTTAATAGTGTTAATATAGAGCAACGTGTGTTTGGTGTTTTAGAAGTAATTTGATGCTCTCTCTTCTCATTTAGAGGAGGAAACTCTGTACTGAATATGAAAGAGTTACGTGTTAATGTTTCTCATCAGTCTTGGAAGTTGGAATTTAAGTGTTAGTAAAAGGGATATTTATAAGCATACCAATATGAAAGATATATATATATATAATCTCTTGCTGTAATGTAATATATAAATGCATTTGTAAGTTCCTATGTAAGAGGCTTAAGGCTGTGTTACCTTCACTGATTAGTAGATCTCAAGGTGCCTTTGTACAGGGGAGGTCTTTAGTACATAATGTACTAATGTGCCATGATATATTGAGACATAATAATAGGAAAACATCTCCAAGATGCTTAATGAGGCTACAAAAAAGCTTATGACATGGTGAGATGGGAGTTTGTTGAGGAGATGTTGCATGGGTATGGGTTTCCACCCAAGTTTGTGCAGTTGGTAATGATGTGTGTCACAATAACTAAATTCTCAGTGAAAGTAAATGGTGAGTCTCATGGATACTTTGAAGGAAGGAGGGGATTGAGGCAAGGGGATCCTATTTTCCCTTTGTTGTTTGTCTTGGTTATGGAGTATTTGTCTAGGGTCTTACATCAAATGAGCAGACTATCTGATATCAGGTATCATCCTATGTGTAAAGGCCAAGAATTAACACATCTGATATTTGCAGATGACATTATGGTCTTCTGTAAAGGAACTGTGGCTTCTATAAAAAGGGTAATTGAAGCTTTGACACATTTTTCACATGTAACTGGATTAGAGGCAAACTCGGATAAATCTAGTATCTTCTTAGCTGGAGTTGAGGATAACATAAAACTGGAGATTCTGTAGTTAACTCGGTTCACTTTAGTCTCATTCCCAATAAGGTACTTGGGATTACCTTTGCCACCCAAGAAATGGAGTAAAGTTGAATATCATCAATTGTGTCTGAACTCTGTAGATTACAGAAAAAATCAGAGCTATATTCACAAGGCATCTTTCTTATGCAGGAAAATTACAAGTTATAAATTCTGTTTTGTTCTCTTTACAGAATTTTTAGTGTTTTATGTTTATGCTGCCTCAGTCCATCTTAAAAGAGATTGATAAAAGATGTAGGGAGTTCTTGTGGGGAGGTACTAATGAGAAGAAGAAAGTTTCTCTTGTGGCTTGGGCTAAACTGTGCCAACCAAAAAAATATGGTGGTTTAAATATTAAAGGAAGTAAGCTATGGAATGTAGCTGTTGTTGGAAAGCTAATATGGATGATCATGGAGAAAAAGTATCTACTTTGGGTTAAATGGGTGAATGTTGTATATATGAAGGATGAAGATAATTTCTGGATTACTAATCCACCTCCAGCTAACAATTGGTATTGGAAACAGCTTTACAAGTTGAAGGGAAAAACGGCAAGTTGGTACACTAATGGTCGATATTGTCTAACTGATAATGGTAGGTATTCTATTTCTAGGGGGTATTTGGCTCTACTATCTGCTGAAACAAGACTATTTGATGCTAATTTAGTATGGAGTAGAGTGAATCTACCTAAACACAGCTTCATACTGTGGTTAGCAACTCTAGGTAGACTACTCACTAAGGATAGATTGGAGAGCATGGGCATTGCTTGTGACAACAAAGTGTGTGTGCTGTGTACAGAGGATAAAGCTGCCCACCTATTCCAGCAATGTACATGGACAAAAGAGATTTGGTTAGCTGTGAAGGACTGGATTGGAGTCCATTTCAGACAAGGCACAAGAGAGGTTATACAGATGGTGGCAAGAAATCACTGGAGTACAGTTAAGAAGAAGATCATGATGGCAGTAGATGGAGCTACAGTATGTCAGATTTGGTGTGCTAGGAATATGAAAAATTTTCAAAGAGTAACTGTACATAGTGAATTAATTCTACAACAGGTGAAAAATGTAATTAGGGAGAGATTAGAATTACTGCAAAATACTAAGAAGGGTAGGCAATGTGCATATTTGAGACAGACAATTTGTAACTAGATGTTTTTTTTGTTTTGAGGCTCACTGAGGGTTGACAACTTCCCTAGGAGGGGGTCAATATCATGGGTGCTCTTTAGATATTAATACCAAAAAAAAAATGAAAAATATAAAGTCGCAAGTTTTAATCGTTGAGCTCCTTCTATTTCTCACATTTCTCTCCTCAAATATTTGACAATCTTTCTACTATTGAATGTAGTCAAGGGGACCTTTTTGAACTCTATTCTACTGACTCTATTACTGATACATTTTTTTCCTTGGGTAATAGTTTTTGGCATTGTAATTTTTATTGGATTTGAGATCGTTGTTTTCTATATTTGTATTCTATTTGTTTTTTCATCTCCAGACTTCTTATTTTTGTTTCTTTTAACACGACACTAGAAATAGATGTGCAACTACTTATTGAGAACAATATAGACCACATAGAAATTTTTATTAATATTTGTGTTCTTTCGTTGCTGGCTCAACAGTAATACTACTGAAGTTTTTGTTTTAGGCCCCTTATAGTCGAAGGGCCCAAAATTTTGTTATTAATAGTACTTATTTATATTGGTCAAGATACTTTTAAATTAATACAATTTTGGCCATTTATTTCAATGCATTATCTCTGTTTTGTTGCCGAAAATCTTATTGAGAGATATGAAGATTTTAGGAGTTTAATTCAAAGTCCTAAATATTAGAAATTTTTTACTATTTTGAAAATTTGAAAATCCAATTTAAATTTTGAAAAGAAAATCTACTACATTACCACATCACTACCATACACAAAAATAATATTGTAGTACCTTTTTTTTAATCTATACTCCCTCTAATTATTACAAAACAAAGACTGAAAATAGAAAAGTGATCCTTGTGTAATAAATTTTAAAATTGAATGATTTTTATGTAACACAAAATAAACATGTGATTTTCTACGTGATAAACCCAAAGTTGGATAACCATTGGTGAAATTTGCCATGGAATCCTACGTACGAAAATGCACAAATACGATTTATTTTTGTCTATTCCTCATACATTTTTTGGAAATGTAAATTAAGAAAAAAGGTGTTAGCCAAAATGTTAGATCTGATGTTCTTCCAATTCCAAGTTAATCTAGAATGTGTTACCACACAATATTTGTGGCTTCAAATGATGAATATATGGAAATGACATAGTACATTAGCTAGTTTTCTTGAAACATTTATTGGGTACTTATGTATAGACGCAAATTCTTCTTAAAAATCCTGCATAGTTCGAATTTAAAGTAATAAATCTAGTTGAACTCAGTGAACTCATCCTGAATCCATCTCAAAAGGGCAAAATAGATCATGGTGCCTATTCACTAGTATTCTGCCGTTTGAGGGCACAAAAACAAGAACACCATGACTCGATTTATTTATTTTTTTAAAGCTTTTCCCACTTGTTTAGAAATGTACACTTTTAAACAAGAAACATGTTCTTGGAAGTCAATAAAATTAAAGTACACTTAATCAGATGTTTCAGGTTCGAATATCGAGAATAAAAAAGATCTTGATAGAGAACATTTCTCCTTTTAATAAGCCTTACATCATGCGAATCCAAATTAATGCGGAGTCCTAAAGCACGGATATCGAATATCAAAAAAAAAACTTGGAAGTCTTATTTTTTATTTTTTATTTTTTAAAGTTATGATTTGTTCATGGCCTCCCATTATCTCAATATGTTAGTGGAACAACATAAACCAAAAATGGAAAAATCTCAGATTTGTCTAAATTATTTGAAGTACCAAATCATCAAGGTCACCCACTTCTTAATTTAGGCTGTATAAACAGACTACTTGCTCCAATGACAAATACACAACATAAAAAAACATCTAAATTTAGAACTCAAATATTCTCAATGGGTAGCCAAATGAAGAATCAATTGCCTCAATTTGTTTGTGCTTTGGCATTTTTCTTGATTGCCACTTGCACTATGGCATATTCACCTTATTCTTATGTGCCACAAGTGCCCAAAAATCACTATTCCAGTGTACCACATGTAGCCAAGCCAAACTATGAGAATGTGCCAAAGATACCTAAAGACCACTACAAGTATTTACCATCAACTCAAAAGTTAGACAATTACAAGGTACCTTCAATTCCTAAGTACATGGTGTCATCCAAAAAACAATTTGTGCGTAACTACAAGGCACCCTCAATGTCTAAACATGAGTACAAGGTGCCGTCCTTGTCAAAGAATGACTACTACAAAAAACCATCAGTGTCTGACAATTACAAGGTCCCATCTTTCCCAAAAAGTAACTACTATAAGGTACCCTCTACACCTAAACAAGAGTACAAGGTGCCATCATCTGTGTCGAAAAATGACTACTACAAGAAACCATCAGTATTTGACAACTACAACAAGGTGCCTTCAGTACCAAAGAACGACTACTACAAAGCGCCGTCAGTGCCAACGAAAGAGTATTACAAGGTACCATCATTGCCAAAAAGCGATTATTACAAGTCTCCACCTCCACCATCACCTTCTCCTCCACCACCGTACTACTATAATTCACCACCCCCTCCTTCGCCATCACCACCACCATACTACTATAATTCACCACCTCCTCCTATGCCATCACCGCCATCTCCCTACTATTATCAATCATCCTCAACTCCTTCTCCATCACCACCTCCTCCATACTACTAAATATTCAACTCTCATATATATTCAACATATTTCTTGATGGCCCTTCTATAGCACAACATAATCCTAAGGGATTTCATCTCTTGAGTTGAGGACAATATCAAAATTTGTAATTCTTAGTTTGTTGTTAACCCCCCACCCCCACCAACCCCCCAACACACCTTTTTTTTGAGTTGCATTTGTTTTTCCATTTAGACTGTATGTTTGTTTCCAGAGAATTGTTCAATTGAATCCAAATTCTTTTTTTACTGAGAGTTTTTTTTTTGGTTTTCCACCGGGTGTTCGGTATCTGCATTGGAGCCTCGACTAATCTGGATCGCGCGTTGTAGGGCCCATTTTGGGGGGTGGCGCTTCCAACAGAATTTTTTTCATACTCAAGGCTCGAACCCGAGACCTCTGGTTAAGGGTGGAGTAATCCCACCACTGCATCACAACCCATTTTGGTTACTGAGAGTTAATGTACTATCATCTATATTTAAAAAATGTACAAATCATCTATCTTCCCAACAATTGCCAATTTCTTGATTCACATTTCTTTTATATCAAAACTCTATAACATTACAACTATTGAACTTTTAAATTATCTATATGTATGGTACAACAACAATAACAAATCCAGTGTAATCCCACAAATACATTCTAGCGGGATAAGATATGTTGGGGCCTTACCCCTATCTTTATGAGGTAATTAAGAAGTTGTTTTCAGTTGAACCTCGGCAACCCTCCTCCCTTTTCCGATATCTTAAGATCAACAATGTGAACCAACTCACACAAGTGGAGTAAAAATATGTATAGTGAGGGTAATAAGTGTATCTGCGAGTATACAATATCTTTGTTTAACTGTATGTGTGCGGATAATAAGTGTATGCACATATCTGCTATATATATATAAAACCCCAAAAGTACCGTCTTATATTATGTGAATTTTATTAAGCTGCCGCTATTTCAGATAAATATAGGGTCTTAGTTTGTTGTTTTTCCATATTAATTATATGTTATAAATAAGGTTTAGGAGGAAGACAAACTAATGAATTGATTAACACTTCTTATGAGTGGACCCAATCCAATAGTCCAACTGACATAAAACTAAGAAAGTAGAATATCAAACCTTGCTATATTTACACTTAAATTAGTGGAAGGTTTGATCAAATATCAAACCTTGGATGTTGTGTGTCTCTTTCTTTATTGGATTCTTCTTTGGTACCATCCATTCTTCTTATCAATCATCTAACTTGGTATATTTGTTTCTAATATACAAGTCTTGGAATTGTATTGGACATAAATATTGGAAAATTATTTATCCCATAATCTCTCAACTTAAAGAGAACCATTTGCAGGACCGAATGTTAACAAGTTTGTTAACCTATTGCAATTGGATACATGCATCATCATGACAAGAATATATATATATATATATATATATATATATATATATATATATATATATATATATAGCTAGAAGTTAATTTGATATTATTAGAGCGGGTTAGAGTACCACATTGATTGGGGAATGGAATTGTAGTTTGCTTGTATGGATTTGGATAATCCTCCACTTATATGAATTAGCTTTTGAGGTTCAATTAGGCTCAAGTGTCATGTTTTTACTTGGTATAGAGTCGGGTCTTTCCCCGTTTAGGCCTCCATGTTCTATTGTCCACACTACAATTGGAGGCCTAAGCATGAAGGGAGGTGTTAGAGAGGCCGAGTGGGATAAAGTCCCCATGTCGATTGGGGAATAGATCATTTGTGATCGACTTATATTGACTTGAACAATCCTCCTCTCATGAGCTGGGTTTTGGAGTTGATTTAGATTCAGGTGTCATATTTTTACATAGTTTTAGAATCAGGTCCTTTCTTATTTGGGCTCCATGTTATATTTTCATGCTACAAGTTGGGCCTAGCGTGAAGGGGATATTAGAATGGGTTAGAGTCTTACATTGATTGGAAAATAAAATTATGATTGGATACTTGGACAATATTTCCCTCGTGAGCTAACTTTTGCGTTTAGTTAGGCCTAAGTGACAACTAAGAATAGGGAAGCAATTCTGGCTTAAGGAAGTGGAAGGTTGCCTTTCTTTCCCTTACTTCTGTACTTATTGGTTGGTCAAACATCAAAAATTGTTACCTACCATCTCAACATATGCTATGTTTAAGGTAGCTAAATTTAGGTTCTTGCCTTGTACTAGCTAGATATTGTGTGTCTCTTTCTATCTTGGCTTGTTCTTTGGTTACCATTCATTCTTCTTATCAATCATCTAATTTGGTATTTGTTGATGTAGGGCTTTACCTCATGAAATTGTCCAAGTTCAATTGAGCAGAACGACCTCTCGATTTATGAGAACATATTGCCTTTTTTTTTTTTAAAGACAGAGCAGAACGACCTCTCGATTTACTTACTATGACATAGTCATAGAAATAAAAGCATCGTCTTGGTGTTCTTGTTGCTTTGCTCTTCCTATGCCTAGGATGGTGTTTGGGCCAAGAGGCATAGTTACTTCCCTTTTCTTCTCATATAGTATCTTCAATGTTGACACCTCGAATACAATGAAATTTTGCACCTAATGAATCTTTCACTCTACCTTTTCTTCTTAAGATCATAAAATGTTCCTGCAAAATTTAACTTTCGCTTGAAACGTGAGCTAATATATTATTTCGATGGCTCAACTATACTTTCGCTATTTTATGTCGAGCTGAATTAGATTTTTTCGATGATCCCACTGAAATACATGATATACTGCTTGCTTCTGGATACATTACTAATTCAAAGCTCGAGTATGTCTATGCCCCATTTTTCTTCTGTACCATAACAAATCGATTGATTTATTTAATATATATCTTTACTTTGTCCATTAGGACTACTAATTTAATCACTTGCACAACTTTTAATAGAGGACACAATTTGTCTATGCCAACTTACTAGAAGCAAAGTGGGAATATGTCGATTTTTGCATTAAAAGATACAACCATAGTTGTATTTCATCTAGACAAAAGTTTTTCTATCTTATAAGGGTCAAAGTGATTTATTAAAATATATATTAACTTTTTTAAATTTTTAATTAGTGAAATTTTAATAATTTTCTTATTTTTCTAATAATATTAAAAAATGAAAGAAATTACTTTTCGGATAATTTTTGTCTATAACAGCCAAATAAGATTTACATATCAAACACTACATATAGGTGTATAAAGAGAGCCAGTTGTTATTAAAATTTAGAACAAGAAAACTATTATAAAAAGGTTTGATTGTACTTAGCGCTAACGTATATAGCCATACTTTTAAGTTTGTACTGGCATACAACTAAATTTTTTTGCAATAATACTTATACATCAATATACAATGTTCCTGTATTTATACAAAAAAATGTATCTATCTATTATAAAAATGTATAATAATATTGTATAAAATGTATTTGCATTGTACAAAGTGTTTAATACATTGCTAGCTACATATAAACGAATTTCTTCTATGATTTTCAGTTACAATTCTTGTTCAAAACTAATTCATATTTCTATCAAATGATTTTAAATTTTGTAGACAATCACCTTAGGCTATTCCCAACCGAAAAGGAGAATTCTAATTATGGCTTAAACAAGTGGAAGGTTGCTATTTTTGCCTTCTATATGTACTTATAATTAGTTGGTAAAATATCAAACCTTGCTACCTACTATCCCAACAATTTGCTAAATTTAAGGGAAAATTATCCAAACACCTAAATTTAGGTTCTTGCCTTGTACTAGCAAGATGTTGTGTGTCTCTTTCCTTCTTGGATTGTTCTTTGATACCATTCATTCTGCTTATCAATCATCTATTTGGTAGTTCTTCTAATTGGGTTTTAACTCGCAGTTAATCTTGGTTTATTTTAAAGAGTAAACAACAGAAAATCCACTACTATAGGAGTTAATTACTTCCCTCAAAGATTAGTTTTTGAAATTACACTTTATACCATTAAAAAACATCTGGATACATGGTTAAGGTGTTCATGTATCTCAGATACATGCGCATGTATCTGAGGGGTTATCACTGGTTGTCAGTGGCATGTATCCAAAATAAGAAGCGGGATATTATGTAATTAATTTAAAGTAGAGAGAGATCTGATAGTTATGGCATGGATGTTTGGTTATTTAGGTATTAGTTTTTCGTTTTTTAAAAAAATAAAATAAAAATCATAGTTAGTCTTGGGCTAATTGATCCAAAGCTCGAGTATGGTTCGTGTTTTTTTTTTTTATCTTCTCTATCATGGCGATAATTAATTATTTGTCCTTCTTTCAGTTTTTATTGTATCACGACACTAGTGGTTACTCCCAATCAAAACCACCTTTTTTCTGGATCCGCCAGGACTATTAATTAAGTACTTGCAAAACTTTTGATAGAGGGTACCATTTGCCTATACCAACTTACCATAAGCAAAACAGGAATAGTCGATCAAATTCATTATTTACTTTTTGTAGTTGATATATATAAATTATACACTAATTATATATGATTAAACACATATTATATATAAATCATATGTATAAAATCTATTCATCGATTTTTTTAAATTAAAGGTTTTTATTAAAAAAAAAGAAGAAGAAGAAGAAGAAGAAGAAATTTTGTTTGTTTTTTGTTTCTTCACCAAACTCTAATAAAGAATATTTCTTTGTAATTACCTGTCTTGTTAATAATACAAGTTCAAAGACAGAATCAAAGTCATCCTCATCACCAATGTCATTTATAAGTTGACAACTCTATATTTATTTTTTTCTATAAGTTCATTGTCTAGAAGATGACTTTGAACTTGTATAATTAACGAGACATGTAATTACGAAGAGTATTGAAAAAAAAATACATTTTTCCATCAATGGGAAATCCAATGAACTATTTTCTAAGCCCATATTTGAGCATCTTGACAACCCATACTTGCTAACAACAAAGTGTGGGACTTTCACAAAAAAAATATCAAATATCATTATGATGATGATGATGAGGCTCTACTACTTTCTCAAATAGGACCAACCTATTTTTAGCCAATGTAGATTCATATGTTGAATTATTATAGGAAAAATAACATAAATATACACCTTAACTTACCATATTTACACAAGTTTCCACCCTTACAAAGTAATTACAAAAATCCCAACTATCAGTTATGTATCTCAATGGAATGTATCGGAAACGAATTATGTATGATTGTGTATATCAGTGTGAGTTTTGTTTAAAAGATACATACATTATGAATGATTACAGTGTGGATAATTATGTATCTCAATGGAATGTATCAGGAACAAATTATGTATCTCGACAGCCCAAAAAATGAGATTTTCTGTAAATATGCAAAATATCGGAATTTTCTGTAATTAGGCACCAAATTGTCGGGATTTATGTTGTTCATACGTTATTATATAATGGACAAGTAAACGAGAATAAATAAAGGTTTTAGGAATCTTTATATAAATAGTTGGTTGGTTTTGATGATTACTTTTCCTAGTTGGTATACATAAATTATTTATCAATTAATATACATGCATGGTTATGCATTATAGAAAATTATACGCATATTATATATGAATCATACATATATTGTATATTCGTCATCTATTTTTAGTTTAAGCAGTTTAATAAATGACTGTTTAGATTAATTCTTCAAGTATTTATTAGCTTGGTGTAAACAACGGGAATATACATTTTTTGGAAACTTAGATTTCAAGAAAACAAGAGGC
The DNA here is from genome assembly GCA_031232105.1 of Capsicum rhomboideum. Taxonomy (NCBI): domain Eukaryota; kingdom Viridiplantae; phylum Streptophyta; class Magnoliopsida; order Solanales; family Solanaceae; genus Capsicum; species Capsicum rhomboideum. The sequence goes on along the minus strand of CP124710.1, from coordinate 3,229,968 downwards.
ACTTTCAAGAATAAATGGCATTGGTATTAATGATGATTTTGAACTTGTATTATTAACAAGACAAATAATTACAAAGAGTAGAGTATGAGGAAATAAAGGGACAATCGATGCATAAAGTATCCCACGTTAGCAGGGTTCGAAGAAAGACCGCACTCCAAGGAATATGTAGATAACATACCCTAATGCAATCATGAGTGGCACTTTTAAGAATAAATGACATTGGTATTAATGATGACTTTGAACTTGTATATTACAACAATACAAATTATTACAAAGAGCACGAGGGAAAAAAAGAGACTGTCTGGTGCATAAAACATGCCGCATTAGCATGTTTCTAAAGAAGGTCCACATTCCAAGGGATTCAATGTCGATAATCTACCTTAATGCAAGCACGAGTGATTGCTTTCACGGCTCAAACCTGTGACCTAAAATAAAGGAAAAATAAAAATACATTTTTCTATGTATGTGAAATCCAATGAACTATGTTTTAAGCCCATATTTGACAACCCATACTTGCTAACAACAAAGTGTGGGACTTCTCAAAAAAATATCAAATATCATTATGATGATGAGGCTATACTACTTTCTCAAATAGGACCAACCTATTGTCAGCAAGTCTAGATTTGTATGCTGATTTTTTGTACTCAAACCATGTAAATTCTTTGTACAAGCTGTCTTGATCCCCTTTCATTAATAGTGATGGCAAAGGTGCTATCTTTTCACTCAATGGTGGTCCTCCAAAATAAATCATTGAGAGTCTTGATTTCACACTATTGGCCAAAACCCTATGCTTTACACTCTTAAACCTCCCATTTGTCATCACCTGCAAAAGAAATCATCACCATCATCAAAACTTGCACTCTCACTAGTAAAATTGTACTTATAGTGTAAAATTTTGATATTCGATACGATATATTCGATTTACTAATTGTCAGTAATCGTCCATAATAAGTGTTATTAGTATCTTAAAATGTAAGATCAGTTACTTGGTACAACATGTCAAAATACGTTATGCTGTGAAAGTTCTTCCAACTATCAGTTGTACTTTTACTCAATAGCAAGGGCGGATATTTCGATATCTGATATGATATTTGGTTTAACTACTAGCAATCGTTCATAATAATGCAATTAGTATCTTGAAAAATTGTCCCAAGTTATTACCTGTCACAATATGTTAAAATATGCAATAGTGTAAACATTTTTCTCACCATAAATATATATAAGTTGAATCTTTTTTTTTTAAATGAGAATCTATGTAAATGATATCCAACCCCAAATGACATTTATGTGATTTGAGGAGCATTAATTTGAAGTACAAAAAATCTAGTGAAAAAGACACAATCAAACCTAAGATAAATCATGTCTATCATTCTAATATCTTCACACACACACACCCCCCTCAAAAAAAAAAAAAAATACTATTCAATGAGTGAAAAATAAAAAGAAAAAACAAGAACTACGAGACCCCACCAAAAATTGTAGTAGTACAATAATATGATTCTTCCCTTTCTTAATTAGATATTTTGGATTCGAATCCTTAAACAAAAGAAGAATGAATCCCTTCAAATGAACTTTATGTTGTGCAAATCTAAATTAGTTAGGATTTTAAAATAGGTATCACATATCGAGCAAAAATAAGGTAGACGCTTCCACTATTTAGGGGGGGAAAGCATAATACGTACATAGATAGACACTTTAACTTGACCTCAACTCATAATTAAACACTTTAATTTTGAAAATGCACATTTAGACACCTCAAGTCTTACTCACTGTGATGTTGACGTGCACATAAATTTTGGAAGTGTCTAGAGGATCATTTTATAAGTTGGAGTGTTCAACTGACACAATAGAAATGAGTTGAAATGTCTAGAAGTGTATTATTAAAGTTGGAGTATTTAGTTGTCAGTTAAAACCAAATTAAAGTGTTTATTTTTGTATTATAATGAATTCGAATTAGTGAGACCATAAAGCGAGTACCAGATACCACGTAGAAAAAAAAAATAGAAGCTTCCAAGAAATAGATGGCTATACCTGCAATGAATCACCAACATTAATGAAGAAAGAATTTTGATCAGGTGGAACAGAAATCCAATGGCCATCAACAAGTGAAATTTGAAGTCCACAAGTGTTATTAGATCTTAACAAAGAAATGATTTGTGGATCAGTGTGTTCACCAAATCCAATCAAATTTCTTCCATTGAATTCTTGAATCTCATCAGGACATGGAGGGTAATGATTTAACCTAAAAAGAGAATCACTTTTTTCATCCATTATTAGTTTACTGAACACATTTCTTGGATGGATTTTCAATCCTTCTGCTAACATTTCAAGAATCTCACAAGCCATTTTCTTCATTGCTGATACATAATCACTCACAGCATCTCTGCAATAAGATAAACCATAAGTCAGAAATTTCACTGAGGGTGTTCAAGATTTTGTATATATGTATAAGAAGTAATATTTGACTTATATATAATGTATATAATTTTCTGGCGAAGGATGTTGAACTGATCACCCTTCGCTAGTTGTAGTTGCGCCGCTTTGATGAAATCGTTGGAATTCCTCTACCTTTAACGAGAGTTTTCAAGTTCAAACGTTAAGAATGAAAAAACCTCAATGAAGGATTACTTTACCACTTAAAGGGCCCTACTTGCATGGGCGGAACCATAATGATAGTTACGAGTCTGCAAAAACTCAATAACTATAGCTCAAACTATATACTTGTGTAAAAATTCATTTAAAAATACGTACAAATAACCTTTTCAGAACTCAAAAAGCAAAAGAATCATGATTCAAGAACTCATAAACTAAAAATTTCAACTCCACCTCTGAGCCTATAACTACACCATGGAGTGGCTAAAATTCCCCACCTTTAATTGAAAGTTTCAAATTCGAAATTTGAGAGTGAAAAAACTTTTTGTTAAAGAGTATGCTATACCTACTCTAATTAGTCGAACCAATAAATTTCCGGACACCTAAAGCCAAAAACATAGTTTCTAATGCTTGACATCATGTGTCCTACAATCCAGAACTCATAAGGCTTAAATCATGACTCCGTCTCTTTTTTAAACCAAGAAAAAGGAAAGAAAGAAGTAATCTTATTTCCATGTCTTACCTTATATCTTCAGGATTAACACCCAAAATAGATGCAAATTTTTGGTAATTGAACTCAGAATTTGTTGACAAGAGAATGTATTCAACCCAACCAACATCACCATTAGGTCCAATTTTCTTATTCCCATAGCCAAAAGGGTCAGGAGGACCTGTTTTTTCCTTTTGAGACATTGGAGATGAGAAGAATTTTATGGCTTCTAATTCAAGTTTTGTAATAAATTCAATAGGGACACCATGGTTAACAACTTTGAAGAAACCAAATTCTTCACAAGCTTTAACTAGTTGATTCTTGCTGTCTGGTTTTGAAAGGTCAATTAATGGGATATTATTACAAGGGAAAAATGATGAAGGGGATTTGCAATTCTTGATTATAGTGGAGAATTGGTGGTCATTAACTGTTGGTATAGACAAGACCACCATGTTGAAAGTTTGTGGAAATTAAGAGTTTGGTTCTTGAAAAGTGAAGAAGTGTACACTTGGCTGTAAGGAGTGCTTTGCTATTTATAGAGAATTTTTTGGAGTTCAATCATGGCCTGCCAAGTGTTAAGGGCCTAGGTGGGAACTGGAAAGTGGGAAGAAAGATGGAGTCGAAATTTTTAGTTTATAAGTTTAAGATTATAGAGTAATATTTTTTCGAAGGGTGGATTGTTTGAGGTAACTAAGTAATATATGTGAAGAAGTGTACACTTGGTTGCAAGGAGTGTGTTGCTATTTATAAAGAATTTTTTGGAGTTCAATCACAACGACCCGACAAGTGTTAAGAACCTAGGTGGGAATAAAGACGGATTTGAAATTTTAAGTTTATAAGTTTTAGACTATAGAGTAAATTTTTTTTGTGGGGAAATTGAGGTGGGGGTGTTTTTTTTTTTTGTTTTTTTTTTTTGTTTTGTTTAAGGTAACTAAGCAATATGTGTGAAGAAGTGTACATTTGGCTACAAGGAGTGTATTACTATTTATAGAGAATTTTTTTGGAGTTCAATCACAGTCCGCCAAGTGTTAAGGGCCTAGGTGGGAACAAAGACGGACTCGAAATTTTTAGTTTATAAGTTTTAGATTATTATTTTTATTTATTCTTTGAGTTATGTATAAATATTTTTTTTACTTTGATAAAAATTTGAGTTCAATTACTGCCATCAAATGTAAGTTTCTAAACGAGTTAATAGACGATATTAGAATTTTTAATTTATGACGAATGCATCATAATCAAATGATCCTCTCTTCCATTTGAACTTTCTGTTCTTTATTTATTTTTGTGTTATAAGCTTAGTTTAACATATTATAATAAGTAATATACTTTTCGTGATAAGTAATATTCTTGATCGAACTTCAAACCCCTTTATATGAATTGAAATAAAGAAAATATATAGTAACTTAAAATATAATTATAAGAACTTAAGTTGTATATACAAAGAGTGTTAAAAAAATTTATTACTAGCGAATACATTTTATGAGTATGTTAGATATTATTTTTATTAGGTTATCAGTTATTATAATTCTATCAAGAGATTTACACGTAATTATCTTATAAATAAATATATTTCACTCTATCAATACATAAAATTTAAACTCTAATTATATAAAGAATTATATAAATAATTTGATTATATAAATATTCTTTGTAGTCTATTCTAGTAGTCTCTAGATGCAATGAACATTGGGCCTAGGATAGAAAACAACATTGTACATTGTAGGATGACTGAATTTTTCTTTTTGCAATTATTTTTGGTTTCTTTTTTCTTCTCTCTTTGAGTTATCTCAAAGTTATATCTACAAGTAAGTGTATTCACGCTCATTGTCACGTCATGTCTAGAAAGGCCAACGTTATCAAAATGTCATATTCAAGAATGATTACGATCAAAAATTGAAGGGATAGCTACGATCTATGTATTAAACCTAATATTTGTCAAATATGATAAAATTAATCGATAAAATACGTCTTATCTATTTATTAGTTCAACTCATTAAAAATATGCTTTATCAAAAGTGCCCTCTAATAGATGGTGCATGTTGAACTGAGGTTTAGAAAGCTTATCATGTCAAAAAAGTCATTTTAGCCCTTATAAAAAGAAATCGATTCGTAATTCCTTTAGCTCATATCACGTTGCAATGCTATAGAAAAAAGAAGAAGCAAAATCCAGTCTCACAATCAATGAGTTAACACGTTGATAATATCCATATTTCAAAATTTAGCGGCTCAAACACTCCGTTCAATTTATCGATTCAATTCATTTTAATCCGTCGAAATTCAATCTAACTCATCCCTATCTTTTTCTATCAAAACCAACTAGTACTGCTACATGAGAATGACTCAATGATACCACCATTTATGTCTCTCTTACATAATAAACAAGTCTTAAGGTATTTGACAATTGAATGAATGCAGAATAGTCAAGAATATTTGTCCCTGTCAACTTTACGCTATGGTTATTATTAATTAATATTTTTCAGTTTGTGCATTACTTTATATAAAAGTATAAATATATGATGGAAAATAAACGAAATAGGTCAAATCTAGGGGTTTAAAAATATCGAATCTTGTAGCAATCATTATTTGTTAGGACTCTTTGGCGTAAGTTTCTCGACTTGGACAAATCATTTAATACGTGCATCCAAAGGGGATTATACCCGGGGGAGGAGGGGGGGGGGGTCTTCTGAATAGAGAAATTCTCTTCCCATGTAGCGTTAAGAAGCAAGTTCCCACAGCTCATGATGAAATAGCATAAAACAAAAAAAAGGCTACGTGAATAATAGTATTAGTAGTTCGTGAGATTGTAGCTTACTGACTTGACTGATGCTCAATTTATATGATAAATCTACTAAAAAAAAGTTAAAGAGCTCTATATTAAGATTCTGAAACGTTAATTTACTCTAGTAGGTGTCACAATTTATTAACTTTGTCACTTAACTTACAATTAGTCTTTTGTTATCATGTTGATTGTTTTCGCTTGAATTCTAGGAATAAAAAAAATATCTGATAGGGAGATTTTTCTCTTTTATAGAATTTTATACAATATAAATTTAAATTAGTCGGAGTCTGAAAATGAATATCGAAAAAAACGATATCAAATCTTTATCAAGACGACGTTTGGTATGAAATCTTAGTGACAAATCAAAGTATGGAATGTCTATTCAAAAGAATTGGGAAAAATAAATAATAAAAGATATTAAGAAATGACTTCAACTTTGAAAGGGAACTTACCTTTTTAATATTATTGGTGGACTATTATTAGAAAGGGAAATTATTGATAAAAGATACCCAGCTAAAATGACTGCAAATTCAACAGTTCTTTATAAGAAGTGGTTTAAAAAATAATTAAAAAAAAATAATATTGAATCTCTGATTTTGAAGTTAAAATAATTACGAAAGAAAATAATTTTCGCTAAAAGTAAAAATAGATACATATTTTTCCTTTTTGGTAGAAAGAGTTGATCTATATATCATATATGATTTTCATATTTGGTTGTCGATAAAGTTATTATCATGTAATCAGAAGGTCATAGCAGTGGAACAGCCTCACATAAATGTAAGGTAAGATTTCTTAAAGATATGATGCATTATGGGAATAATATCGTGAACGTTACCAACACTTTCATTTTCAAGTAAGAATATATATAAAATATTTTGATTTTTCTCTATAAAAATCCTAATTATGTCAAATATCCAGCTGACTTTTGTATAACTAGTACGTGAACCAGACGAATTCTAATGTCTATACTCATTCAAACTAATTATCAACTTGGTCTTGGTGCAGCAGCAAATGCAATAGCACTTGTTACAACTTACAAATGTGACCACCAAAGGATTTGGTGCGGGGTTGCTCTTTTCTTAATCAGAGGTTTCGGATTTGAACTTTGGATATGAAAAAAACCTTAGTTGGGAGCGCTTTCCCCCGAATGAGCCCTATATGACGTGAATCTGAATTAATCGAGCTTCAATGCGGATACCGCAGAACCAAAAAAAACTTACAAATGTGGACCACCTAGGAGGACAATAATTGGTAGAAAAAGAAAGAAAAACACACGTGTAGATTAAGTAGCCAGCAGCCTTATAAAAGAGCACGTCGACGCATACAAAAGATAACCACCAAAAGGTTTTTATACTGTCGTGGCTATTTATCATTCGATTAATTGAATCCCACTATATGGTGTTGTTGAAATTGGGGTGGGGTTCAACTCTCAACATCATCCTCATATATATACATCATTCTTTTTAATCAATATATTCTCACAAAGTGAAATTTAAGGAGAATAAGTGTATGCAGTTTAGTTCAATACTTTAGAAGTGAGGTAGAGAGGTTATATCTAATAGATCCACGGCTCAAGACAAAAACAGTCCATAAAAAATATAATATAGAAACAATAGCTATTAACACTTAATCTATGTGAACATATTATGCAATTTGTAATCTTACTATGATACTTCAATAGGAAGATGGTCTTATAGAAAACATGACTTTGCATAGAAAGATGTGGCAAATACGTATTAGGATAGAAGGTTAGGAGGTCTAAGTGTATCTTTATTAATTAGTAGTCGTGGTGCTACGCTTGTAGCTTTTTATTCTTGAATTCTTGTTGATATATGTTGTTTCAGGTAGATAGCTTGTAGTATTATTTTGTGGTAGTATATATTGTTCTGTTACTGTCTGTTGTTGTGTTGCTTTTCCTTATTGTCGTTTGTACCTCTGTTACATCTTTTTCTAGATTGTATTTTATCTCGAACCAAAGATCTATTGGAAACAGCCGCTTTACCTCACCTATGAGATAGTGGTACAAACTGCGTACACTCTACCCTCCCTAGATCTCACCTATGTGAGAATACACTGGATATGTTATTATTTGTTCACTAATTTGGAAGTGTTAATTGTTTATGTTAAGCATATAGGTTGTGTTGAAAGTGAATTAGCGTGTTGATGGCTTGAGACCGACATGTCATGAGGTGGGGTTCAACTTAAACATCATCCTCTTATACGTCATATATAAATTAAATACTTCATTCGTCTCAATTTATGTGAATCTATCACGCAACTTATAGCTTTTGACATTTTGAATAATTGTACGGTTGAGAAGAGATTGAAAATCACATCTATGTGAGAAATGACATATAAGAATTGTCAAAGCACGTTTCTGATCATCGTCAAAGATCGTTGTGAATCGTCGTTGGCAATGGGGCACTACTTAAAATTTAATTCAACTCTGAAAATGATTTAAGAGACAAATGGTCCCATATATATATATATATATGAGGATCTTTTATATAGAACTTGCATATTGAGTTCTTTATTATGAAAGGTATATGATGCTCTCGTACGTGTTTACTCAACAAAATATTATTATATAAAATATATATTATAATGTGACATAAAAATCGGTTAAGTTTCACATAAAAACATGATAGAGAGGTCTATCGGTATATTATGATCAATATAATACTTACTTTTTTCTTAACATTATATTTGATACGTTATATATCCTTACTTGAAGATGTAAGTATTGGTAAAGTCTACGATATTTTCTCCAAAATGCATCATATAATCAAGAATATTTATATTATTAAAAAAAACATTAAAAATTGATGACAAAAATCGATGAACAAAAATCGCGGGACTTCGTTGGTTTTCCAAATTTTTTTAATTTTATTTTTCACAAGAGAATCGATGAACTTTAAGAAAACCAACAGACGTTCTTCAGTTATTTTTCACGCGATTGCAATTTTTTTTTTTTTTAATCAAACATTGGATTTTGAAATATGAACCATATGCAACATTCAAGAAGAATAATTTCTATTGGTTCAATGTTTTGACTCATATGTTAAGACAAAAAGAACAGATTAGATGATTCGAACTATGCCTTCTTTCACCATAAATTGATATTTTTTCGCGCTAACTTAGCAACGTTTTTCAGCAGCAAGCTACAGACTAACGACCCCCTCGATAAATTAGCAACGGGGCACTACTCAACGTGGAACATTTTACTTCTCAAAATAGTTTTTCAAATCTTCCTATTTTAGCTTTTACACTAGTGATTGTGTTGTAATGCAAGTGTCCTTTTGATCAGTCTTTGTTGAGCCCCTTTGAAATTGAATATAAGAGATAAATGGTCCCATATATATATTGGGATCTTTAGGACTTGCAAAAATTATGTTAAATTAAAATAAGGAATATCAACGTAATATTGTAATCACAAGAAAAATTATCATTATAAAGTCTAATAATTTGAGAGAAGATCTTTGATATTATTCTTTTTGTTTAATTATATTAACGGCAGCCTCCAAATTAATCTACACATTTATCGCAATTATTTCATCCGATGTCTCTTAGTTATTGACAAATTATGATTTTAAATCTATAAGTTGTATGACTTTACACATTTAATTTTCAATTAATAAAAATGTGTACGCTTTCAATGCCTTCACGGAAAAAAATATATTGTATTATGTTTAGACTATTTTTAGTAGTACTTACACTTTACCTTCAAATATAGAGTAACGGTACAGTTTAACGTAATACATGAGTAATTAAACGAGAAATGATTAATAACTCTTAAAATTTGTGAATTTATAAATAAAGAAATCAAAACTGAACATTTCAAGTAATTAAGATAAATTCACTTAATTAATCAAATTTCACAAGGAATAAAATTAAAATTTATCAACTACTAAGAGAAGAAAGTACCATTAACTCTTAGCATAAATATCAAGTGATGATTTTGTCCATAAATGCATCTTCTTCTTTTTTTTGTTTTCCATCGATTCGATATTCTCTTTGATGTTTCGATTAACTTGACTTTTGCTATATAAAATTCGTTAAAGTTAGATATATTTTTAATTATTTTTAAAATTTGAACTCAAAATTTTCAATTTAAGACAAAAGAATCCTATTCATCACACGATCGCAAAATGCATCTCTAAAACCAATGGGGTTTGGTGGGTGTTTGGGGTCCAAAAAGAGCATTCGTAGCGGACATCTGTCTAGTCAATGTTTACTAATTATTCGTCTATTTTAATTTGTTTGTTTACTTTTTTTATTTAGTTCGTTTCGAAAAGCAAGCATTCTTTTTTTTTTTAACAATTCTTTAATTTCAATTTTTCATATCATACATATAAAATCACAAAATTAAAGTACATTTTGATATAATTTATATATCTTTAATTTGAAGGAGAGCCTTGGAGTAACTGATAAAGTTGTTGTCATGTGACCATGAAATCACGGGTTCAAGTCTTGAAAACAGCCTCCGGCAGAAATGCAAAGTAAGATTGCATACAATAGATTCTTGTGGTCGGGCTCTTCCTCGGACCCTATGCATAGCGGAAACTTTAATACATCAGACTGCTCTTTTTTGTATATCTTTAATTTAAGATTACAAAATTTAAAAATTTTCGTTATGTAACTCTTTTAAACACCGTCCAAATTAAAATCAGACAAATAAACTGAAACGGGGGAGTATGTTAATTTGCAGACAACTTCTGCATTCCAAAATCAGTGTCACCTTTTTCTTTTTAACACACAATATGTTCCATTTGTGTACTGTTTACTAATTTTATAAAATCCTGTTGGGATAACTTTATCTATTCTTATCCTGTCTTAGCTCTTCAACATTCTAATGTTTGGATCAAGACATTAAATTGACATTCCTAGTACTTCTAATGTTTGGACTTTTTTGACTCAACAGTATAAAGTAAAGTTTAATATAAAAGGAGTTCAAACACAAAAATAAATAGACATGATATATACATCGACATTTTAACTTGACCTCAATTAGTTCATCTAGATACTTTAACTTATTCCCACTGTATCTCTCGTAAACACGTAATGCAGACGTGACACAATAAATTTTAGAGGTGTCTTAGATGATCATTTTATAAGTTGGAGCGTGCAATTCATGACATAGTGAGAATAGATTGAAGTGTCTAGATTGCATCCTCAAAGTTGGAGCGATCGTGCGACTAAATTCGAATCCCTTGGTCCTGTTGTATTAGAGAAACAATTGGGGTTTTAAAGGGGATTATAATATGAGATTTCACATAATTTTTTTCTCGTTATAATAAAAAATAATATAATATTTCTTTTCGTTAAAGTAAAAAAAAAAAAAACTTTTTATTTTTGTTATGATGACATAAGTTTGATCGATTTTCATTAAAATGTTATGTTACTTTTTTCTGTTTGCTTTGTGTGTGATTACGTAATAACATCGTATCCCGCAACGTAATTGAAAAATCTTTTTCTTAATAGTACCTTTATTCTTCTTATGTTTGAATACTTAATTACTTTTAGATATAAGTAAATTCCTTCGGAAAATTTCTCAATCTAATGATTTTGTTCCAGCAATGATTATAACTTCCCCCTTTGTGACACTAATGATTTTCTCTTTGAACATTTTTTATAATTAGAGCCACAAAGGATTTCATAAAATGATAATTACTCTGACTCATCTGAAATTAATCCCTTGGATTAAATTGTTTAAATTGCGGCTTAATTCAAAAGCCATCATGATCTAGTTGATAAATTGCTATACATCAAAACCTTCCACTACCTAACTATTGTACTTAGTTTCTCATCTGATGTCCGATACTAATATTGGAGTTTACACGCGTTGCATGGTCCATTTGGAAGCAGCACTCTGAACAATTTTTTATTTTTATTTTCAGGACTCGAACTCAAAATCTCTGATTAAGGATGAAGGAACCTCAACCATCTCATCATAACCCATATTGATAACTACTGTACTTAATAAATTTGGATAAAATGATTGTTTGGATAAGCAGTAAATTTAATGATAATTAATTTTGGATGTTGTGTTTAACAAGTTTGGATTAAATGATTGTTTGCACATTAATAAAATTACTATTTTTTTACTCCCTAGGGTGATGTCATGGGATATTTTTTTTCTTTTCCATTCAATATTGTTTGGTATTCGTATTAGAAATCAATTAAATCAGATTTTACTGGAAAGTTCTTAATATGGATAAAACGCTTCCTAACCACTACGATTATGTATCTAATCAGGTTCAAGCTCGAGATTTTTTTAATCAAAAGCGACGGAGTACTTATCACTTTACTACAACCCTAATCGATTATGACACAAGATTTTTATGTGGGGTTCCCATTCTAATTGAGATTTAACAAAGGCTAATGGATAAAGTTTATGGTAGGGTACAATTATTTTAGTGTTCATAATTGGATGTCTAGTCTATGTTAATAATTTTGAAAAACTCAAACTATTCATCCACGAATGTGACTCTTTTAAAAAAAAAATGAGTTAACTTCGTACCAGGAGAAGCGGATTCAAAATTTTTACTTAATGAGTTTAACTTTTAAAATTTAAATATAAAAGTCATTGTACTTTTTTACGGGTTGAATTTGTTATCTTTGTTGAATATTTTGTGAATCAATATGAAAGTATTGAGTTAGGATGAATTTGATGTCTATGTACTAATTCTAGACGCAGATTCATATATATTGATCTATTTTTTAAAAAAAAAAATAATGTTTTATTTCCTGTTCTTATCGAGCTTTAAGAATAACTTGAAAATTATGGTGGATGTACAATCATTTTAATTTCCATAAATATCTAGCAATAGGCTATGCTACTTGGATATTTTAAAAATGCAGTTTCATTCGTGACGAATCTATAAAATAATTAATCCTTCAAAAATATTCATGTTGAATTATGTTAAAAATAATATATTTTTGAGGAATTCAATATGACCGCAACTTTATTTTTAGAGGATTTAAATAACATAATTTATAGGTTATAGAAACCGTTGAAAAATCTTAAATTGGAGAATATACTTGCATCGACCACTTTTTAATCAAATTCATCTACAATCACTTCAATAATTTTGTGAAGATGGCCAAAAATGTTCTCTTGAATTATTGAAAATAGAATAATTATGTCATCTGTTTTCTTTTTTGTCATAAAAATATCCTAATTGTAAGCCAAATATAGTATATATGTCCCTGAACTAGTGGAGATAAAAGCAATTATACCAATTTTTTGCTTTTTGACATAAAAATACTCATATCATTAGCCAAGTGGAACTAATATGCACCTCACCATTAGCGAACTTCGCGTCAAATGTAAATTAGCATAAGAAAGTAAATAAGGCCAAAAGAATTAGAAATTCACAATGAAAAGAATAATCTCAGCAGGATAAACAATGGCAAAAGTCAAAACTCGTTGAACGTGAAGTTTTGCCAGTAAGGTAAACGAGGTCAAAAGTTCAAGACTAATAACCTTTAAATGGCGTAAATCACGCAACAATATTTAAGGCTTTTAAGCTCATAAAATGGGCTTGATGGGCTGTCATGAGCCCAAGTAGTATCTAAAAGCCACGAGTGTAGTACTAAAATGGGCTGAGGAAGCCCAAGGATTGACAAGAATGGGAAGAGCCTAAATGGATCCTTTATGTGTCTTGACACACACTTGTCAAAGTCAAAAATTCATTTTTAGGGCCACTATTTAATTTATACTCAAAACTATTTTATAATTTTATTCATTTCGAAAATAACTTCAAACGTAAACGAAGTTGTAAAAATTCATGTCTGAAGTTTGACGAACGTCAGATATTTTTGTTTGAAGTGTGATTTTCTGAAGGTCAGACATCAGATATTTGTGGCTAAAGTTTGGTATAACTTGCTAAGGCCAATTTCAAACACTTCTAGTTGAAGATGTATATGTACAAAGCTTTTTAAAATTTAATATATATTGAGAAAGATTCAACCAATTTGAACCACTCACATTTAGAAGTTGCTTTTTGGATTCTGCGATACATCTAAACCTCATCGGAAAGAGGTTGATTCTTGTCTACGTCATTGTCTCTTCACAGGGCTGTGCACAAATGGGATCAATTTGAAGCAATTTGGATAATTCGATTCGGATTATACAATTTAAATCAATCTTTTTAAAAAAGAAAAGAAATAGTCATATTTAACATATATTTTATTTACAAACTTATATATCTATTGAGAAAAATAAAATAATAAAACATATTATAAAATCTTTTTGACGAGTTAATTCTCTAAATTGTCATTGAACTTGTGCAAACATTCCACTAAAGTAACTTATATTTTTTTAGGACAATATGGTCATTGAACTATGTACATCTTTCCAAAATAAGGTGAAACTAAGAAATAGTTAAAGACATGTTTGGAAGGCCACAAGAGAATTAGAATTTGATGTAATTACACAGTTTGACATGACATGCAATATGAAATAACAAGTCAATACCACTAAAGCAAATAATTGGAACATAAATTCAATATTCAAAAAAAAAAAACAGCATAATATTATATCAAATTCCAACATAAAATAAAATAAGTTTCACCATAACCTAAGTAAATATATCTCAAAAGAAAAGAAACATAAGTCTATAATCTCATTCAATAATAAAATTTTACTTTAATTCAACCATTAGAATAATAATGCAGTTATGTGTTAAATGAAGAAAATAAAAAATATGAGCAATTATGTTGAATCATAAGAAGTAAAGGTCAAAAAATGAGAAGAAAAGAGATGAAAGATAAATGATGTAAAATTTAAAAATTTCAAACAGAAAAAATACAAAAAGAGTAGTTTTTTTTTTTTTTTTTTTAATTTATGTTTCAATTTATTTTCTTTAGGTCCAATTCCAATTCTTTTGTGGCTTTCCAAACATGCCTTTAACTATTTCCTAATTTCACTTTATTTTGGAAAGATATACATAGTTTAATGACAATGTTATCCTAAAAAACCAAAAGTGACTTTAACGGGATGCTTGCACAAGTTCAGTGACAATTTAGGGAAGGGAAAAGGGCCAGAAATACCCTTCAAGTATTGTAATTGGTTAAAAAATACCCTCCGTTTACCTATTGGGCCAAAAATACCTCTCTATCCACCTTTATAGCTCAAATATACCCTTACAACTAACGACCCTTTTTTAAACCATAATTAAAAATTTCATTAAGTACGTAGAAGCTTTCTATTGATCATAAATTAAATTAATTAAAATGTTAAACCAAATTCGGACCCACTAAAACTACCTGACCCAATCAATTAAAACCGCCCCAACCTATTAAACCCGACCCAAATTAACTCTCTTTTTTGAGTCCCAAAATATTGTTGGTTAATTTTACATTTATATCCCTATAAACTTTTCATATTTCCAAACCTTACCCTCCATTACAAAAGCCCTACCCTATACCAAACTATTTCTTCTTTCTCCTCCGTCGCTTCTTCAACCTTTTCTGCCAGAGATTTTCAGTAAGTTTTTCTCTCTGCAATTTCGGTTACCTTTTCAGCTCCTCTGCGTTTTCTCCTCTTTTTTTTTTTTTTTTTTTTTTTTTTTTTATCTTCAAAAAAAGATGTTTTTTTTTGGGTCAAATTTTAGTGATGATTGAATTTTTCAGGCTGTTGTTGTTTTTGTTTTTGAATGAATTGTTAAGCTGAGGAAAAGAAAAAAAGTACAAAACTATTAAAAAAATGTGGATTTGAGCTAGTTTTTTACTTTAATTTTGCATTGTTAAAGAGAGGATATTGAATGATGCAACTAATTAGAGGTTGTTTGGTAGCTGGTTAGGAGGTAAGTTTATTCACGTATAAAATTAATATGAATACGGTGTTTGGTTTGCAATTTAGAAATCCGCTTAACTACTATATAAGGTTGGAATAAATAAACTCTGTATAGCTAAAACGAGTGTCTTCATATGTTAGTGATGATTGAATTGGTCATGTTGTTGTTGAGTGAATCATTAAGATGAGGAGAAAAAAAATATTATCTTCAAAGCCTTCAAAAAATGTTGTTGAGTTACCTGGTCCTTGTTGCTAGTGGAAGGTGGTAGGTGTCCTGTGGAATTAGTTGAGGACGTAGGAAAAGGAAAAGAGAATATTTTCAGACCAATTTGTGGGAGAAATTTTACTTCTGCTTAAAAAAGTTTGAATTTTTCCCAAGTAGAATGCATGTACTAACACGGCTTCAAGTTCAAAATATCACGACTGTAAAAACTCAGATTTTCAAGTTTCAAACTTTAAAATCTATGGACAAATGGGAGCCTATAGGGATCAATGTTCGCATATACAACTTAAACTTGGTTGCTTATGTTGATGTAATTAGGATAGTTGGTATTTTGCACACATGCGAAGCACCTCAAAGGAAAAAAGAGGAGAAAATAAAGTATCAATTGAAAATTTTCTCCCTTTAGAAAGCAAAATACTACCTGTTGTTCTTGTACCTCGGCTGTCGCATTATTTTGCTGATGCTACTTTTCCTTTTTGAATGCTATGTCTACGTTACTACTTTATTCTCTTTTTAAGCTGCTTTGAAATGCTTTACTTGAGCCGAGGGTCTATCCAAAATAGCCTCTCTATCTCCTTGAGGTATGGGTAAGGTCTGCGTATTCTCTACCCTCCCTAGATCCCACTCGTGGGATTACACTGGGTATGCTGTTGTTGTTGTTGCCTTAGAAAGCAAATGCTACGATATAAAATTTGGTCAATGAGATATAAGAAGCTTTGGAGAACCTTTGGCTTTGGGAGTATGAAGTTGTTTCTCATTGTGTATATTTAGTAATTAAAAGCTACAAGTTCTATAAACATCATTTGGTTGCATAACAATTTATATGTTGTTGATAGTAACTTCTATTTACATAAATAAATTATCTTATAGTTTGAAGTGAAAGGGAATTAAAATATGAATTATTTTTGTATTTTAATAAATTTAGATTAGAAAACCTTGACAATTTTAAGGTTATTTCCGTCATTGTAACAGAGCACATGTGAATGGGTAATTAATTGCTTATTTACAAAATCAGCTCCAACAGCAACTGATGCTCAAAAGTTACTTAACCTAGCTAATCTAAAGGGGCTGATTGTTGAGGGATTGTTGATCTGAAGTCTTGGATCCGCGGCTAAATGGAAGAATCCAAAGAAGAAATGAAGTCTTTCAAAGAATTAGGAGTTTGTGATCAATTGATTGAGGCTTGTGATAATTTGGGTTGGAAAAACCCTTCTAAGATACAAGCTGAAGCTATGCCTCACGCCTTTGAAGGTTTTCCAATATTCCCTTTATCTATGTTTTTGAATAGAGTTCCTTTTATTAGTTAACCTTTTGTATATCAACCTCTATTTGGTGAAATTTGATTTTTCGTATAAACAATTTGATTGGTTTTTGTTCCAGGCAAAGACCTAATTGGTCTGGCGCAAACGGGTTCCGGAAAGACTGGAGCTTTTGCAATTCCTATACTCCAATCCCTATTAGATTCTCCCCATGCTTTTTTTGCCTGTGTTCTCTCTCCAACAAGGTCTCTTATTCTTCTGATTACTTGTTTTATTTTGTACAAGCTCTTTAATGATTTAAATCCCAACTTTTTTCTTTGCATATTCCTTCCAGAGAGCTTGCGATTCAAATTGCTGAACAATTTGAAGCTTTAGGATCCGGTATTGGAGTAAAATGTGCAGTGGTGAGCTTGACTAAGTCTTATGCACATTCACGAACAATTCATTTCCCCTTCAAATGTAATCCATAGGCTTGATAACCACTTACTAGACAATGGGATTTGTAGTGGCATGTCTGTAGGACAGGATAAAGCATTTCACGATTGAAACAGTGTGGTATATGATGGTTGACATTGGCATTCAGCTAGACATATTTTTGATTAAATGATCGCTGGTAATTGTTTTGCAGCTGGTTGGAGGGATAGATCAAGTACAACAGAGCATTGCCCTCGGGAAACGGCCTCATATTGTTGTAAGTACTGATATATCTACTACCACATTCTTATGTCTCCTGTTAAGGTGAAGCAAGTAGTAATGGAGCTACAGATGGTAAAATCTCTTTGCCAAAAGATAAACTAAAAGTTAGATACAATATGAGGCAGAGTTGGTGATGTAATATTCTTATGACAGTGGATATTTTTCTTGAGAAATTATGGCAGTGGATGTTTAAGGGACTAGCCGAGGACCACCTGCTTTATTTTACCTCTGATGATGTTGCTCGAGTATCTATCTCAGCCTTGACTATGCATATCACATCACTGTAGCCTATGCAGTTGGCTTTATAAGTTTGTGGTCTCTCCTTTCAACAGATTAGGGGGTCATGTGGATTTCCCTAGATACATAAAAAATTCAAGGCTAGATGTCAAATAGTTACTTAGTTACCTCACCCCACTTTGTTTGGAAATTCCTTCTCTTCTCAGATTTTTTGTTAAATTTGTTGCCAGTATCTTGTGAGAAGAGCTCCTAATCCTGCTATCAAGGCCTTTACTGGATGTCAGTTACCTTTTCTTCGTAGATTATCTGGCAAGGAATGTGCTTATGTTTCTCTGGTGGAAGGCAATTATCCTGTTGCTGGTGGGAGGTGGTAGGTATCCGGTGGAATTAGCCGAGGTTTGCGCAAGCTGGGCCCGGACACCACGGTTATCAAAAAAAAAAAAATGTTTCTCTGGTGGACTAATAGATTCTGTTAAGATTGGTGCAAACTCAACCTTTTCTTTTCAATCATGGAGGTGGCTTTGTCTTAGCCTCTGATAAGATTGGTTCAAGTTAAATGATGTAGGTGATATTGATAATTTACTAGATTTCCTCACTCAGCCCACATGTTTGTGCAGCCAGAGGCTGTGTTTTTGTAAGGTTCCTGATGTGTCGTTCTGCCATCATCTTGATGCAACTTACCAATACAATTCTTACTTACCTACCAGCGAGAACTATTGAATGTACTCAGTCAATTCAATGGCTAGTTTATCTTTTAATATGCAGACCTCTATTGTTCCCTGGTCAGCAAAACTAGTTTTGGCTTCCATGCGGATGATTTTTTAGATCAAATTTTCTAAACCAATTGTAGGTAACATGTTATCTTAAGCCATAAGCTTAATCTTTGACATTCTTAGATTTGAGTGCTCATTTGTATGATGTCTGATGTAGGTTGCAACACCTGGTCGCCTATTGGATCATCTTTCCAATACAAAAGGGTTTTCTCTTCGTACGATAAAGTACTTGGTAAGTCATCCATCGAGTCTTATGCTCACAAATGCTCCAGAGATGTCTCTTTTATCTGTGTATGCGTTTTTTTCTGGATGAAAATTCAAGAGTGTGGATGTTGATTCATTGCATTTGATTAAGGATATGTTATTATATCACTGTTGCACATTAAAAGTGATATATGCTGCATGTTCAAGGCTAGGTCTTTTATGTTTGGCAAGTGATATGATTTTTGATTGCGGGCTGGTCCATATTCTTACAGCATGCTCCAGAGATGTCCTCTTCTATCTGTTTACGCATTCTTCTTCTTTTTTTCTTTCCGATGAAAATTCATGAGTGCAAATGTTGATTCACTGCATTTGATTGAAAGATATATTATGATATCATTATTGCCTCTCCATTAGTTGCCAGTTAAATGCCTTTTCCCCCACTACAGCATTGCACGTTTTGATGTGATATATCCAGAGAAGCACAATGGCTTCATCGGCCTTAGATGGCTAAAACTGGACCAAGCAAGACATTGATTAATTGAACCAATATGTATCTAAAAATTAAATCAATTTCATTATATGCTATTCAAATGATAATCAAGAATGACTTGATTTAGCATGACATGGATTCTAAACAAATCTGATGTTCCTTCCATGTATCATTGTTTATATACTCTTTTAACATCTTGACTTCTATTCGTAACCAAATATAGGTTTTTAAAATTGTAAAGATGTGTTTCACAACAGATTATTTTAGTTAGTTAAGAGCATGCATGCGTATTCTAAGTCATGAATTTGTACATGCAACAGGTATTAGATGAGGCAGACAGGTTGCTAAATGAGGATTTTGAAAAGGCCCTCGATCAGATTTTGAATGCTATTCCTCGTGAACGAAGGACTTATCTGTTTTCTGCTACAATGACCAAAAAGGTTAGTGTTTCAAGTGGTTTATAGGAAATCGTTTTAATTATAAATGTTCTATTTTCTGCATGTGGGTATTTCTCTTTCTAGATTTCCTAAGGTTGGCTAGATATCTTTTCCCCAGTATCTGGGGAGGAAAAGTGCTTTGGTGAATTTTTTTTTTTAATTTCCAAATATCTTACTCCTTTTGATATTTAAATATGAGAAGATACCAGAAAATGGAGGAGCTTTTTTACTTGTATTTCAACGTTTTCTCGTATTGGCATGTAGCCAATGATCAGTTTATCATTGTTATGGAAGTAGATGCATTCATTCTTTATATCATAGTACCAATATGATTATTACATGAAATTGTTCGAGATGGGAAGGTGAGGTTGTTGTGAATGGCAAGTTAATTTGCTTCTGTTCCACTAGGCTCTTTTAAGGAATCAAATTTCATGCTTAAACCTTCCAGGACTGAAATTTTTCTTGGGAAGTCTGATTCTAAATAAATCTGTACGTTGAATTACAGGTGCGGAAACTTCAGAGGGCTTGTTTGAGAAATCCTGTTAAGGTACAACAATGTCTATTATCACCAGATAATTTGTAGGTGCTCAAGAGTATTTTCCATAACTTTGTTTATAATTGTTTCAGATTGAAGCTGCATCTAAATACTCCACAGTTGATACACTGAAGCAGCAGTATCGATTTCTTCCTGCTAAGTATAAGGTTAGTTCTTCAGTGACAAGATTCTATTTTAGGTTTGTTGGAAAAAAACGAAGACAAGTGGCTAGCATTGTATCCTTAAATTGGCTTAATAATGATGTTCCATGTATGTTACATTTTGTTTGATGACAATTGATGAGTTCGAAATTTTCTGCTTAAGCAGCGAAGTTGTCCAGACAGAGTGTATTTTTACTACAGAACATTATATGTGGTGCTGTATTCTCCCAATAATGATCATTATATGGCTGAAATAAAATTGACACCACTAGAATAAGAAACAATCACGTGGATAAAAGAGTGGAGACATGATCATAATGATTGTGTTGTTTAGTGTTACAAAGTAATAACTAGCATGAAGAGTGCAACATCTTCTTGATGCATCTTGAGTGAACCTTTTTTACTAGATCAAACAATAACTAGCATAATGAGACCCTCTTTACAAATTTCATATTTTTAGCTTTCCCGGAAGTATTAATCATGAAAGTATTGTAAGTAGTTGAATCTCTCGGTTATTGAAGTGAACATAATCCAATTGACTTAGAGGTCAGGCCACATAGAGGGCTTGTCACATTCAATTATCAAATAATGACTTCTGGTCTGACTTTATTTTACTGTCCATGGTTCACAGGACTGCTATCTTATCTATATTCTGACTGAGATGTCTGGCAGTACATCAATGGTTTTCACACGTACATGTGATGCAACTCGACTTCTGGCTTTGATGCTTCGAAACCTTGGCCTGAGAGCCATACCAATTAGTGGTCAGATGTCTCAGGTATACCCTATTGAACTTTAAGGCATATTTTAACAGGCTCACACTTTTCTCCTTTGCTGGTTCTATTTCATACACACACACCGAAAGAAAACATCTTTTTTACTTGGACAGGATAAAAGGCTTGGAGCTTTAAACAAATTTAAGGCCGGAGAGTGTAATATCCTTATCTGCACTGATGTGGCCAGTCGAGGACTTGATATCCCATCTGTTGATATGGTTATCAACTATGATATTCCAACAAACTCAAAGGTGGTTCTTTCTATTCTTCCTGCTTGTAAAGTTATGCTGTTTTTTCTGCTCATTGGGGTGGTCCTGGATTTATCTATTATTTACTCAATCATTTCAATCTAAATAACACTAAATTTGTTTTCTGATGCGATTTGAGCTTATCATTGTTTGCCTGGCCTACAGGATTATATACATAGAGTGGGAAGAACTGCACGAGCAGGACGCTCTGGGGTTGCGATATCATTAGTGAATCAGTATGAGTTGGAGTGGTATATACAGATAGAAAAGCTTATAGGTATGTAATACAGAAATATTATATTTGGCGAGATTTCTAGTATCTTTTCTCCCCTCCTTTCTTTTGTTCTTTCTAGTCTCGCTGCTGCTACGTATTGTTTTCCAAACTAAAATTGATAATCTCCAGGGAAGAAACTACCTGAGTATCCTGCAGAGGAAGAGGAGGTTTTGCTACTCTTGGAGCGTGTAACAGAAGCCAAGAGGATCTCACTGATGGTAATTGTCTCTTCGATGTTTTCTTTTCTAGGGAACAGGGGCGGGAGGGGGTTACTTCAATCGGCGGCAAGTACTTAGGTGGTCAACTTGTGCATGCACGGGTTAAAACTGATACTTAAGCTGATTAAATCAAGCGAAATGATTTTCCTTTACGGCTTAAAATACAATAGTTGAATTCTCCTCATTCACCATTTTCATTAGGCTCGGGAGTTAATGTCATAAGGTAGAACTAGTAGCACGAAGCATATTTTGATTCGAGTGTGTATTGGAGGCAGTGGCGAAGCTAGGATTTTTACTAAGGAGGTTCAAAATATAAAGTAGTGAATACACCAAGAAATCAAGTGAATTCAAAATATAAAGTAGTGAATACATATATAGTGTAATTTTTCGACGAACCCCCTTACGGTATCTTGGCTCCGTCGCTGATTGGAGGTAGAGCTGTTATTCGGGATATGCATCTCTTATGCGCATTTCTTAGCCAGAGAGTGTTGTTGGAGGTGACATACATGTATACGACTTTCTCCATTTGTATCTTATAGTTGCTCATATTCCTAATGTTTGCATGCTGGTACACTGTTTGCTCTTGCTCTCCAAAAATATTGTCACACCTATGTCAGATCCTCCAAAAATGCACCACTTTTGGAGGATTCAACACGCACCCGTCCCTTGTGTTAGATACTAATTAATATATCCAATCTATGTTGATGCAGAAAATCAAAGAAACTGGTGGGAAAAGGAAACACAGAGGTGGTGGAGATGATGGTGACAACGAGGAGGTCAATAAATACTTGGGAGTTAAGAAGGGCAAGCAATCAAAGAAGCCAAAGAGAAAATGAGGGAATTACTGTGTAACTAATTTAGCAATATTAGTCTAATTTTGACTTCAACTATTTCATTTATATTATTGTTATTATCTTTTGGGGTATTGCAATTTTGACATCTCTACGATCCTACTATCATTAATGTAAAAGAGATTTTTGAATCTTGTGATCTTACATGTCATGTCGTTCTTATCCGGGATAGATGAGAAAGTTGAAATCATGTGATATGGACTGAAGTGAAGGGTTATGCTAAACCGTTTCCCATACAAATTTCTATTTATATAGTGTAATTTTCTAGCGATGAACAAGCATAGCTCTGCCAGTATTTCATGTACTATGTTTGTTGGAAAATTATGAGCATGCCATGTGGTAAATTAAAATCGCGAGGTATTATTTACTATGCAAAAGGATATATAAGATAGTGTAATAAGTTGCCCATGGAGAAAAAGTATGTTACTTTTTTACCAAGGTAAATATTTCTTGTTACGAACGAAATGATGATGTTAAGTAATTTTTACTTTTTGATAGATTATTTGTATCAAACTCGTTGAATTATTAATCGTTTCATCACTGAATTATCCATATATTATGAGTGCTATCAGCAATCTAGAGTGTCATGATCTATACCACACCTGGACAGAGGCGTATCCAGGATTTCGAGAGAATGGGTGCACTATTATGAAACTACTTTGAGCGTATTCGCAGGTATATTTAAATAATTTTTAGAAAAATATAACACTACTATATGTGATCTAGGGAGGGGAGCATGAGTTCACGTGAACCCGATGACCCCCACCTAGATACGCCCCTACACCTGGAGAGTGAGAAATTGAAAATTGTTTAAAGGAGTAATGGTAGATAATTACTCCCTCTGTCCCAATTCATATGACACACTTTCCTTTTTAGTCAGTCCCAAAAAGAATGACACATTTCTATATTTAGTAACAATTTCACGTTAAAATACCCACTTTACCCTTAATGAAATGATTTACAACCACACAAATACTTATAACTTATTTTAGACCACAAGTTTCAAAAGTCTTCCTTTCTTTCTTAAACTCCGTACCAATTCAAACTACATCACATAAATTGAGACGAAGGGAGTAGTAATTACAAAGATTAAAAAAAAAGAGGAAGTTATAGAGAGAATTAGCATACTAAAAATGTCTAGGAAGATGCATAGATGTAGTGAGGCCTGATTTCATAAACATCCTTTTCAGAAGGTGGTTTTTTTAGAACTATGTGCTCTTTAATTTGTTTTTTCTGTTGTTTTTAATAGTGATATTTATCGTTCTTACTAAAAAAAGAAAATCAAAAATCAAAAGTAGTATAATCCGCTTAAAATATTAATGAAAGATTGAGAGGTTGTTCATTGCCCACTTGTCACAATAAGAAAATTTCACAAGTTAGATGAAACTTGTTAAAATTTCACATGCAAACACATCCAACTTCAACTTCGAAAACAAAAAAAATAAAAAATGAAAATAATCATCAATTCATCAAAACACATAAATCATATCTTTCTATAAGAAAAAAAAATCCAAACTAAGTTTTTATTCAAAAAGGTTAGAATATTATTAATCATGGAAGTGTATGGGATGGTAAGCATTGGACTCCTTTCTGCATTTATAATTTTAGTTATGTTCTTCACTTTTTGTAAAAAAAAGAACAACAACAACAAAAATAATATTCGCGCGCGTCCTCCAGGCATTGAGGCGCGCGCAAAGAGTAGAGTTTCGATCCATCACACGTGTGAAGCGACCGATGGAGAGGGAGGAGGGAATGCACATGGGATCGGGGACGGCGGTGGTTCTACCATCGTGGCCAGTGTTATCGCCACGACGACACTGAACTCCATAGCTATCGATGCGAGTGGCGGAGGTAATGGAGGCGGTGGTGGCCACGGTCATGGTCATGGTGGAGGTGATGGTGGTGGTGGTGGTTGAATAGGTCAATTTTTTGTAATTTCACTACAAGCCTTTCATGTGGCTAGTATTTTCTCTTAGTTTCCTACGTAGGTTGACTCGTTCAAATCACATTCTTGTGAAATAGGTTGTGGTGGAGATTTCGAAGTCGTATACCTTTCTGTTTCAGTTTATGTGATCTAATTTGACAGGATATATTTTTAAGAAGAAAAATTGTGATCTTAAATATATTATAATATTTTTGTGACCGTACAAATTTGGTGAAAATGGTGTGTGTTAGCCCTTTTTTTGTGCCTATAATTGAAAAATAGTTGAAAACTTGAAATTTGTAAAGTAATTAAAACAAACCATTTTTTTAATGTAGAGGCAAAATTAGAATAAAATTACCCTTAGCAAATGGATGGAAAAACTCTAGCACAATATGTTGGAGTTTGAATTTCTTAAGAGAAAAACTTTAGTATATTGTGCTGGAGTTCATGAAAATATGCTAGAATTTGAAAAAATAAATAAATAGCGGAGTTTAGGAAATTATAGAGGTTCGAACTATATGATAATCTCTTTGAGTTTGATTTTTTTTCAATTTAAAGTTCTAGAGAATAGTTACGTAGTGTGAAAGTTGTTTCGCTTTTTCTTCTATACTAGTAGTCGTAGAATTACTTAGCGAGTTCTTGTTAATCTATTTCTGTTACTATTTAATGTTTATTGCACTTCAATTATCGTATTTTTTTTTTTGTTTGTAGTGAATGTTCCTTTTTAGTATGCTTTGTCATGCGTTCTTTAGTATTTTGTGTTGGCTTTTTGACTTCCATTATTTTCGTTTTTTCGAACTGCTTGTAATGCTTTTATTTAAGCCAGAAAAAGGGTCTGTTTACACACTATCCTCCTCATCAAACCCCACATGTGAAATTACATTGAGTATGTTATCGTTGTTGTTTGCAAATTCAAGAAAATAGTGTTCTGAAGTTTGCAATCGTGTTATTGTGTATTTTGGCCAGAGAAATTAACTCCTTGTTCATGGAGTTCATCTCAAAAGAGGGTTGTCAATGAAAGATGTTTCAGCATTATAGATGCAATGAGTTCTGCCCTATGCCAGTTTCTTTTTTCTTTTTTTTGGTTTCCTATCTGGTGTCCGGAACCCCCATTGGGGGTCGACTAAATCCAGATTCGCGCCGGAAAGTCCCACATTGGGGTAAAGCGGTCCCTAACAAAGGCGACTCCGCACCCAGTTGACTAGAACCCGAGACCTCTGGTTAAGGATGAAGAAACATTTACCACTCCACTACAACTTTTGTTGGTCTGCCCTATGCTAGTTTCATTGAAGAGAAGTGGAGGGGGGAGGATAGGGTTTTTAGGGGTATTTTTGTCCAAGTTTTATTTCCGCGGAGAAAGGGTAAAATGGTCAATGACAACAAGATGGGATGGGTGTGAGGTGGAGTGGGGCGAGTTTAAGGTTATGTGGAGCGAGATAGATAAACTGTGGAGCGATGCATGGTGGGTTCAAACAATTTAGTAGGCGTTTGGCCATAAATATTATTTACAACATTCCGAAATACGTTTCACTTTATTCCGGAATACTTTTTTGGCCATGAAAACCAAAAACGTATTCCAGAATACGTTTTCACAATTTTTGGTTTTTTGAAAAATACCTCTTGAGGTGTTTTCACTTTTTTTTGACTCAATTTTTTCTATCACTTTATAAAAAAGTACATCCAAAATCTAAAATATTTTTGAAAATACTATGGCCAAACACAACTCCAACCCTATTTTCAACTTCAATAATACCAAATAAAGTGAATATGTTTTTTATTTTCATGACCAAATAGGTCCTTAATAATGATATATAATGACAAGATATTTCAACTTCATGAACTCTCTTGTTTCTCTATTTTTCTCTCTACTCCATCGGAGTCAAAATTGTTTGACATGCATTAAATATAGCAGTCAGCACTTAATACGAATGCTTATCGGTTGGTTTGGTTCAATTTTATATATTAGTCGTATGGATTATTAGTTATCAATTTATAAGCATGCTAAATCGATAATCGAATTAATAAGATATTCATTAACAGTTACCGATTAATCGATTAGCTGTCCTTAACGGTTCGATTATCTGTTTAATTGATAAGAAAATGTCTTCTAGGGGCCAAGGACGAACCCACTACTCTAGGTATTTTCTTTTTCCTTCTTGTTTCCATTGGTTAATATGCACTTCCTTCAACAATTGTAACCTCTAATCCAAATTAACTGTCTTCGACTTCCACATTAGCATGTGTTATCACTTACCACAACAAACAACTAATGAAAAACCACAATCACTTTTCGAAAATGTTGCTGCATCCATGTCAGATTTTTCAAAGATGCACTATTTTGAAGAATCTGACACACATTCTATGACATTTTTGAAGAGTCCGAGCAACATTGGACTAATTCCTTCCTTGATTTTGCTTTTTATTTAGTTTAGATTGTATCATGAAAATTTAGTGCTACTAAATGGATAGTACATAACAAGGAGTTAACTTACTATTCTGAAGTAAGTTTTGAATCATAAATCTGTTTAATTATAAACGTGCCACAAATGTGAATCGTTTTGAGTGAATAACATATTAAAAGACTCGCAATATCGAGAGGAGCTCATGTTTTCAATTTGGGACTGTTTAGAAGAGATTTTGAGTTAGTCTGAAATTGTGAGAGCCTTATATACGTTTATACACCATTTATATAATATCGATACACGTTTATATATAATTTATACAATATCGATACACGTTTATACACAATATCGATAAACGTCTATGTATAATTTATACAATATCGACACATGTTTATACATAATTTATACAATATTGATACATTACACATACTTTAATATACATGCGACTATTTTTTTTTGTAATTATTTTTTATGGCTAGTTCATTTTTGGGCTATTTTTTTGATAAAGAAAACTTGGTTATATTTGTTGTAAACTAATTACTTTATTGTACATATTTGAAATTATCCTTTGGATATAAAAGTAAATTTAAGATGACTCAATTGGGCTATTGATTTAAGGGTAACTTACATAAATCTCAACACTTCAACACCTAATTACTCCCTATCCCAACTTTTATCAAAATTACATATAATTTTGGAATTCGCTTCATCCGGATACATAGCTCAACGTCTGATACATCCATTTAACCGATACATTAGGTAATAATTAAGCACGATAAAAATGAAAATAACATAAATTTGTTCAATTATGGAGCAAATCACGCGACATCCATTTAAATGTCTTCTGAGTATCCCAACTATTGCGTAATCACTTTAAATTTCAAAATTCAAAAACGGATCACGATTCTTCAAGCAAGAAAAACTGTTTCTTTCTTCTCTATTTTTTAAGGTCGATTTTTTTTTTTGAAGATACATAATGAAGCGAGATACATTATATCTTGGACAACATACTTCATACCTTGCAATGAGATACATTACAATATATAAGTTAGATTACTATTTGGTTATTCATCAGTGAAGAATCGATACATAACTTGACGCACAAATGTATCAGTAGAATAAAAAACATGAAGATACAGTACACTATACAACTTTTGTGTCGAGATACATTACTGTAGATAGAATTTGAGAGAAATACATAAGACTACTTATGTACTTATGTATCTCACTTATAGATCTAACAGACATAATGTATCTTCACCACAATTTTAATGTATCTTCATGTCTTCTTAAAACGATACACAACTATAATACCTTTTTAAGAGGGTCTCTTGATGTATCTTCAACAGTTTTGCCTTTTGAAGCACCAGAACCTAATTTTTCCGTAGTTTTAACTGCCTCCTTGCGCAACTTCTTCATCATAACAGGATCAAGAGACACGCATCCCGATACATAATTCTTATCTATCTGTAATACAGATATCATTCCGATGCATAAGTCTTATGTATCAGTAACGCAAAAAAGCATTCCGATACATAATTTTTGTCATATTTTCAACCAGATACATCATCTTTATGTATCTCCTTTGAATAAACCTCAAGTATCTTAATGCCGTCATCGTTACCATTAGCCATAGATCCAGCAGCAGCGAGTGCCTCCTCCTCAATCCGCCTTGCGGCATCGGAAGCTTCGTCTTGTGGGAGAGTTCTGTAACGCTTTGAGAGAATTGAAGGTGTTGATAGAGAATTGAATCAATGTTCGCCATTGATGGTGGTGGTGTGGTGGAATTGGTGATTAGGGTTTGGGTATTCTAGAAGTTTCCGTTGTTGCTGAAATGGGATGGAGGTTGGGTATTTTAGGTATTCTAGTTTTCAATTTAAAATTTTTCCGCCATTGATGGTGGTGGTGGTGCTGTGGAGATGGAGGTTGGGGTTTTGGGTGTTCTAGAAGTTTTTGGTGTTGAGTATTATATTTTTGAAATTGTAGAAGGAAAAATTTTTGAAGGAGGAGGAGGTTAGACATTAATGGGTATTAAATTGGTGGAGAGAAGATTTTCAGCCAAACTGTTAGGGGGGCGATTAATGTTTTCGATTTTTTAGGGTGACAATGATGTATCTGAAAATTTAAAGGGAGAATGTAAATCAGGGATTTTAGTAATTAATATAAAGGATAGAAATTTTAAGTAGTTTAGGTAAGTTAATTTGTGATATTAAGTAATTTTTTCCTTATTTAACTGTTAAGTAAACTCAAAGAACTGATAACAGGATTGATAGGCCAATATTATAAAAAAAAATAAAAAATGCAAAACCATTGTGAACATTTAAATTGATAATTCAATATCAATAAACTAATAATATTTTTTTCAGTTTGATTTATCCATTAAACCGCAGTAAGAAAGGAGATGAAGCAAGAAATGACCTTTTTATTTATAGAAAGAAAATTTATACAAGAATCACATACTGACAATTTGAGAATATTTCAACTCCATTTATTCTTTTATGGCTACAAAATTGACACAAAACTACAAGTACAGGAATATTCAATTCCTAATTATTCTTGCAAAAACCAAAATTGAAAAGTAAGAACAAAAATTACAAAAGATATCCAAAAAAAAATAAAAAAATAATCAAGCTATGGGAAGATCTAATTGCGGATCATTTGAATCTAGTAGCTTTGGCTTAGACCCTGCATATGTGTCAAAAAGCACACGAAACATGGTAGAACTCCGAATCCAAACCCTATAAAGTTCAAATCCTGAATCCGTCTCGGCGGCATCAAGTAATAAAGGCAGCCTGACCTTGTTTAGCCTGACCTTGTTTTGCCTTAAGTACCATTTCCTCTGTAGTTGTCCCAATAATCTCATTAGCCCTTTTTAGACCAATACAATAATATCTTCCAATTTCATCCTTAGCCACAATTCCTAATTTCTCTAACTTTTGCACTGCATCATCTACATCAAAATTGCAACTAAATGCAAATCTCTCTTTAATTAACTCCTCACATCTATTATCAAGATCCAATAATGTTGCTTTACCTTGTTCCATTAGTATAAAATACGAAATTATTACTTCTTTAACCTCCTGTTGAATTACATCGTCGCATAAATGAAGTAACGTACCCCGTCCACTGTCCAATTGTTTATCGTACATCGATTGAGTGATCAAATTTTGATATTGTGCCATGTTTTGTTGAAATCCAAAGTATATTTTCGCGCAATAACCAATCACTGTGGAGAGGATCGCGAAGAGGACCCACGCGTCAGCTTGAGGCATGTCAAGCGATGTCACAACCGCGAAAAGACCAACCACAGCTGATGCAATGAACTGCACCCAATCCATAGGTGTTAGACTAGGGTTTTTTTTCTCAGGCAGGACAATTTCGAGATCAGCCATTGGGATGTTTTTCAAATGTTTGACATAAATTCCTCGGTCTAGTTTTTCATCGTCCTCCTCCGTGGCGCGCCTATAAACAACGATGATCCTTTCGAACGTTGGCTCTTGAATGGTGAGCTTGCTAAGGACATTAGGCACAGTTAGTTCCATGTTTTGTATACGTATACGTTCAACGTAGAAATCTTGTTCCATTTCAGATGGAAGTCGTTTCTTTCGTGGCTTTTTATTACGTTTGTATATTTTTTTACCAAAGAATTTGTCACCTCCAACCTTCTTCATCAGCCATTTCCACGTACGTGCAATGATCATGTCGATTTTCTCCATGATGAACCAATCTGTTGTCCTGTCAATGCCAATGCCGCGGCGAAAAATGACATATTTGTCAGCAAACTCGGGGAGTTTTTCATCGCGTGGGTTGCGAGCAAAGTATTTGGACAAAAGTTTAGTGTCGAGTTTTGATTCATCGACTGTTATTGGAAGGTTCAGTAAGTACTGGCCTGAATTCGCGACCTCTAGTTCTTCATCACTCGCGATTTTGAAGTTGCTCTTGTCCATGACCTGGAACAGGCATTTCAAGAAGTCCTGCTCGAGCTCATCTATGTCATCGTCATTTAGTTTTTGTTGCTCGAGGGTTTGTGCCCCGTGGATCGGGTCAAATAAGGCGTACAATCCCATAAGGTCTTCGAATTGGATGTTGTACCACGCGCGAATCGTGTATTGAACTCTCTTGCATAGCTTGAGAAATTCATCGCGATCAGAATCATTCTCAATTAAATTCGCCAATGTCATAATGAGCCTCGATTTGAGTACTGGAATAACCGATTCGCGTTCCAACCGAATCACCTCCTTCTTCTTCTCTTTTTTCTTCGGAGCAGGAGGAGGAGCAGGAGGAGTATTCATCGTGCTCGATTAGTTTGAATTCGTGTTATTTTCTATAAAGTGAAATGAAACAAAATGTTTCATTTTCCTACTTTATATAAAACATTATAACTGTTAAAGGAGAAAAATAAGGTAACAATTGTAAAAATTGTAGGTATTAATGAATGGATGAAAGGTACTAAGTAACTGTATTTTTGTACTGTTTTTCTAACTGTTGGCCTATTTGCCATTGATTTTGTTGTTTTGTCTGAAACATTTGACTCAGTAAATACGCAAGAAATGTCTGATCTACTTACATATGTATTTAAATACGTGTTTAAGTTTTATATACTGACGGTGTAGAGTTTTTTGATAGTATCGAGTTACTTATAACGTAATTACATGTAGGTCTATTGATAAGCATAAATAGGTAAGTTGGTAAACATAGTTACTAACCTGCTATTAAAGGTTAAAATCGACTGATAGCCAACGTAAATTTCACAAGTGGGGTCTGAAAAGGGTGATGTGTACGTAGACCTTATCTCTGTCTAGTGAGGATAGAGAGATGGTTTCCGAAGGATTCTCGGTTCAAGTAAAGCATATTAAAACAATAGCAAATAGGCGATCGGAAAAAAAAAGAAAAAAAAAAAGAAAAGAGCATTATCAACTACAAATACTACAAAATAATTGAAACAACAGGTAATAATAAAATTCAAATATAAAATAAACGAAGAGTAATATAATAATATTAATAAGGAAAACTAAATAACGTTCGACTACCTATTAACTTTCTCTAAATAGAAATCACTTTTTCCCATTCTCTCTCTTTTATTAAATGGAAATCTATATGAGAGTGGAGTATATTTAGGTATATAGCAAATTGTTGGACTAAAGGGGATCACATCACATGGTTTATATATTTATTTGTTCAATATGTACCATCCAATTTTCTATTGACCTAACTTCTATAGCTAATAAAATTTTCTTACATCTACATCCACTATCTTAAATTGCTTTGATTTAATATTCTAGTCTTTAATTACTTAAAAGCAATTTGCTCTTCCAAATGCATCATCACCGATTAAAGTTTGCCTCACCCAAAATATTTTATTTGTCCCATTTTATGTGCTGATATTTGATTAGACACGAAATTTAAAAAAGAAAAAAGACTCTTGAAATTTCTAATATGAAATAAATCATAGACATTTATGTAATTATAAATAACTGTCAAAGATAAAATGATTTTTTTTTAAGTAAAACAGTTTCTAGTAAATAAGAAAGTATAACATACTATAATATATAGTCATCAATTTGGTTGGAATTAAGAGTAGGAAAACTTCCACCCAAATGTTTTTTTTCCTTTCTAAAAGTGAAATATTGGAGCATCGAATGATTCAAAAGCTATTTAAAAATAGAATGTTTGACCACTAGGTTGTTCAACATGTTCATTTTAATTATCAAAATATATATTGGAATAGTTTTAGATCCCTTATACAAATTAATTGGTGCTTGGAATCATATATTATACGATTTTGAAGGGTGGAGTGTGTAGGGATAAGTTCCTCAACCACATAACTTGATTACCATTGGATCATACTTGGTTTAACTACCTTTATTGGGATTCAGTAGATTTGGTAAAAATATTTTACAATATATATATGTCTAAATTACGTTTTTATCTTTCTTAAACGTCTCACTTAATTAAGACTCCACGAGTTGGAGCAGTAAGATATTCGGAAGAAAAACAAAAGCAAAATAGTGCTTCTTGTTTTTCGTAAATGTCATTTATTTTGGGAGCGAAAAGATATTACTTTACCACCAAATATTGTGATTGGATAATAAATACCCTTCTTGATCAGATGTCTTAGGTTTGAGCCTTAGAAATGGATTCACCTTTAATGGAATGCGCTATACCCTTAAAATAAGATTCCCCGATGCAAAACCATATTAGTCCGAGCTTCAAAATGGATATTGAACACCCGGTGAGAAACAAAAAGGAGGACTATTGATTACTTTTGTGTGGCTAAATGACATGTTTCCTTTTTGTGCCTATTTAAAGGCCATATCTTCTTTCAAGAGAGCCATAATATTGTGAGCTTTGCCTACACTTCTAACTTCAATCTTTCTCTCCCAATATACTAGTAGTACTTATAAGTTGCTATTTTTTTTCTTCTTTTTTTCAATATGGCAACTATGGTGCCTGACAATTTGTCATGCATCAAGAATTGCAATGACTTGAGCAACTTTGAGCTCTCTCAAGAAAACCATGCCCTTCTCATGTCATTGCTTGATGAAACTCAAGGCATAGATGATCATGACCACGACGACGAGAGATTAACGAGTGTGATTAGATCTCTTGAAGTCGAAATCAATCAATGTACAATGAAGGGTCATGATTTGTTTCAAGAAAATAATCAAGGGGTTGCTAATTTTGAGTTTAATTGGCAATCTTGTGATCAAAGTAAAAAATATTCAGAATCTAATGGTGTTGAGTTCAAGTGGATGGAAATAGAGACAAATGATCTCAATGAGGTTGATGACATGAAATTTTGGGATATGGAGACAGATGAAGATCAAGAGATTGATGGTGTGTCTAAATACTGTTATGGTGTTTCTTTGGAGGAAAACAATTATAATTCTCTTTTATTGGAAGAACAATATGCACTAACACTAGGAAAATCGAATTATTGACTCGGAGGCAGATCCAGAATTTAAATTTGATGGATTCAACTTTAAAATTCTTAGACTGAGCTTATTGACAAAAGAAATTGTTGATGTACCTAGCTTCAATAACAATTAACAACTAAGCCTCATTCCCTAACAAGTTGAGATCGACTATATGAATCCTCATTAATAGTGTTTTTTCATTTAACAACTTTAAGGTTCTTATTTGTATGATCTAATCATCAATCTCTTGGTCTAAGGTTATCAGAAAGGGAAATTAAACAGAATTATTAGACCAGAGCATTAAGAAACTTGTGAATCTATGCTTTATAAAATCGTCCTTGTGAAGCTATCTTGTTACTTGTAAATCTAAATAACTTAGTGTTACGAAAAATACATAGATAGACACCTTAACTTGGTCTCAACTGACAACTAAAGTACACTCCAACTTACAAAATGCGTCAGTTGAACACTCCAAAATTTATGTGTCATGTCTGCATCAGGTGTCCATGAGACACATTAGAGATGAGTTGAGGTGTCTAGGTATGTATTCTCAAAGTTGGAGTGTTTGGTTGTCAGTTGAGTCCAAGTTCTGATGTCTATCTATGCATTATGTCAACTATATTTCTTTCGTAAATGGTATTGTAATGAAGGACAATTCTCATCTTGTTATTTTTCACTTCTTCCAACACGAAATATGTTAGAAAGAAAGGCAAGAAGGATCTTAATGCTACAAGCTGTAACAGTAGAAGAATGCAGCTGTAAATTGCTACAGAGAATCTGCAGATAAGGAAAGGAGAAAGATGAATTTTAGAGTTCTATTTCACTTTTTTAGATAGATCATTACAATTGTCTTTTAGATGTATATATAGTGAGGATCACATACCACATGATAAGCAAAATATCTCACACAAAACTAAGTACATATGTGGCTGCCGCATCTGCTACAAATCAAGGAATTTGGTTGAGAAAGATCTTGTTTGAATTGAGAATTGAGGAAGAAAGTGAGAAGGAGAAGAAAAATGAGAAATAGGAGGGAGAGATATTAATTTAGGGGAATAAGGATAAAATGGTCATTAAAAGGATACTTTTTATTTTTCAGAATTTTGTTTTTAAATAGAAATTCCACATAAGCGAATTTTATTGAAAACAATAATTAAATAGGTTGAGTGACTTTCTGAGTAAAAATGTGATAGTTGAGCGACTTTTGGAGTAAAGACTAAAGTTGAGTAACTTTGTGGGATAAAAGTCCATAGTTGAGTGACCATTTGAGTTATTAACTCCATCAAGGGTGGAGCCAGAGGGGTTCGTTGAAAAATTACATTACTTAGATAGGGAGAAATGATTCTTTGCGTATATATAAGTTGTTGAATTTCCTTTGCATAAGAATTTTTTTGAATCCCCTTACTTGAATTCCTGGCTCCGCCACTGGATAAACCAGCTTGGAGATTGGCTTTTAGTACGCTCCTGTAAATGAGTCTTCTTCATTTGTTATGCCACTTCAGGCTAAATTCCCAATCAACACTTGTTTTTGAGTAATTCAGCTTCATATATACAAAAGCTACCTTGTGCTGCAATGACCCTGATCAACTCATCATTATGATAAATCTTGCACATGTTGCGCACCCCAAGGGTGTGGCCTAGTGGTTCAATGAAGTTGGATTGAGCACCATGAGGTCTCACGTTCAATTCCCAACAGAGACAAACACTAGGTGATTTCTTCCTATCTGTTCTAGCCTTGGTGGACAGAGTTACCTATCAAAAAAAAAAAATCTTGCACATGTTGCTTTGCCGTGGTTACAACTTCGAGGTGGGTGGTCATGAATTTTTGACTCCGCTTGCCCCATGGACAAAAATTTCAAGTTTAACAAGTTTTGACTTTTGACCTTAAAGGTTTTGCTCAAGGGACAAGTTGGAGTCAAAAGTTCAAGACCGCGATTCCCAAGGTCATTGGGTGTAATTTCCCGCTTAAATTGTACCAAACTCTTCGTTAAGTACTCGAACTTCTTCAAAGACATGTATATTTTCTCTTAACCAGTCCAAAAAGAGAGAGAGAAAAAAAAGTCATGTGTCAACAACCAGTCAAGAAATCAAGAACAAGAAAAACGGTGTGGGGGTGATGAGTAGAAGCTCGCGAAAAGAAAGACATGCAGGCACAGGCAGGATAGACGGGACTCGACTGTCAATCAATTTTGACTAATAAAACTTGTAGTACTCAAAATTGACAAACTTAACCAAAAAACACTGCAAAAACTAATGACATTATAATATGTATCAAATGAATTTGATACCACATCAAGGTTGAAGTTTTGGCATAGCTCATAAAGGCAATAGAGACGTTTTTGGTTGCTCATGTTCTAGTTTTCCACTCCTCAATAATGCAGCACCCTTCATGCCCCCACGAAAGAAAAAAGAGTGACAGACCTGTAGCTACAACCAATCAAAGGGAAATACAGATTGACCGGCTTTCACAAATACAACTTGTAGTACTTAAAATTGACACTCTTAACCAAAAAACACTCCAGAAACTACACTCTTGAACCAAAAAACACTCCAGAGACTAACAACAGTATATATTGGTATACAATGAATTTGATATCATTAAGTAGACCATCTAAAATTATTGTTTTGCCTCATCAACTCTTGTTTTAGGAAAAAAAAAAGAAGAGAAACCTGTCTGGAATAGTTATGGACATAAGTTGCAATCTTTTCTTTTCTTTTGTAGTTTTCATTCTGCTTCATCAACATACTTTACAGGCTATTGTTCCCAATATTAGCACTGACGAAGCTGCTCTTCTTGCCTTGAAATCACACATTTCTCCTTATCCTAATAATATCTTAGCCAGCAACTGGTCTTCTTCAAGCTCAGTTTGTAGCTGGATTGGAATCACTTGCAGCTCTCGCCATCATAGAGTCACAGCTTTAGACATTTCTAGCATGCAACTTCATGGTACCGTTCCTCCACACCTTGGGAACCTCTCATTTCTTGTTTCCTTCGACATCAGAAACAACACTTTTCATGGAGAATTGCCAAAGGAGTTAGCTCATTTGCAGAGGTTGAAAATGATTGGTTGCTCCAGAAATAACTTCACTGGAGTCATACCATCATTTTTAAGTTTGTTAGCGAACCTTCGCTCTCTGTACCTTTCGAGAAATCAATTTTCCGGAGGAATCCCATCTTCTCTTTCTAATCTAACAAAGTTGGAAGAGTTGGAAATGTCCCAAAATTTTCTCGAAGGAGAGATCCCTCGAGAATTTGGTCATTTTCGTTACATGACTATTTTAGACTTGCAATTCAACCGGCTTACTGGCTCTATACCACCATCAATCTTTAACATTAAGACAATGCAAATCATTGCTCTTACTGGTAACAATCTTACCGGTAAGCTTCCAGAAACTATATGCAACCATCTCCCAAACTTGGAAGGACTTCACATTGCAAATAACAGCCTACATGGCTTTATTCCACCAAACATAGAAAAATGCAGAAAACTCGAAGTCTTGGGATTGTCTATAAATGAATTCACTGGAACTGTACCAAGAGAGTTAGGAAACATAACAGCTCTTGCAGCAATATATCTAGGATACCTGCATTTGGAAGGTAGTATGATATTTCCCTATTAGAAACTTGAATTTTTTTCTTCCCGTTGGTACTCATATATTTCCCACCTGACAGGAGAGATACCGGTGGAGCTAGGTAATCTTATGAAACTAGAGACTATTGAATTAAGCTCAAATGAATTAACTGGTTCAGTCCCAGCAAACATTTTCAACTTGACAGCACTGGAGAGCCTAGGACTTGTACTAAACAAACTTTCAGGTACTCTACCTTCAGATTTAGGCCATGGAACGCCCAGCCTAAAAGAGTTTTACTGTGGAGCTAACAATTTGATTGGTTCTATCTCTCCTACCATCTCAAATTCTTCAAGACTCAGTATACTTGATCTCTCAAACAATAGTTTCACTGGTCGAATTCCTGAATCACTTGGTAACTTAGAGTACCTTGAGGTTCTGAATTTGCAGATCAATAATTTTTACAGCGATTCAACATTGAGCTTTCTGACATCTTTGATGAATTGTAGGAAACTAAGAGTAGTACATTTTTATTTGAATCCAATAGATGGGATTTTTCCTTCATCTATAGGTAATTTCTCTGACTCTTTGCAAATTTTTGACGGAAGGGTTTGTAATCTGAAGGGAATCATTCCTAAAGAAATTGGTAATCTTACTGGAGTGACAAGGATAGATCTGGCAGACAATGCATTGACCGGATATATTCCAAATACCATCCACGGCATGTTGAACCTACAAGAACTTTACCTAGATAACAACGAGATAGAAGGAGCCATACCAGATGTAATCTGTAATTTAAAGAATCTTGGTGCATTAAACTTGCCAGGAAATCAGTTTTCTGGTTCTGTGCCCCCATGCTTAGGGAGTGTTACTAGTTTGAGGAAAATTCATCTAGCTTACAACAGGCTGAATTCGACATTACCTGCAAGCTTGGGGAGCCTTCAAGATCTCATAGAATTTGATGTTTCATCCAATTTATTAAGTGGGAAAATTCCTCTGGAGATTGGAAATTTTAAGGCTGCAACACTCATTGATCTGTCAAGAAATAATTTTTCAGGTAATATGCCTAGCACTATAGGGGATCTAGATGAATTGACTAGTCTCTCTCTAGCACATAATAGATTGTATGGGCCTATTCCAGATTCATTTGGGAAATTGTTGTCATTGGAATTCTTGGATTTGTCCTATAACAATCTTAACGGAGAAATTCCAAAGTCATTAGAAGCTCTTGTGTATCTCAAACACCTGAACTTCTCATTTAACAAACTCAGTGGAGAGATCCCCACGGGTGGTCCTTTTGCAAATGCCAGTGGTCAATCTTTCTTGTCCAATGATGCACTCTGTGGTGATCCTAAGTTTTATGTATCACCATGTGTCATCAAATCATCCAAGAGGAAAAAGGCAATCTTGGTTCTGTACATCCTTTTGGGAGTGGGCCTCCTATTTCTAGCATTAACGCTCGCATATATAAGAATGCGAAAGATAAAGAAGAATGTTGGTCAAGCAGATGTCTGTCCAGTAAAAGGGCATGAAAGAATTTCCTATTATGAACTTGAACAATCAACGGAAGGATTCAATGAAAGCAATTTGCTCGGTCATGGGAGTTTCAGTATGGTCTACAAAGGGATACTTAAGGATGGTACTCTTTTGGCAGCAAAGGTAGTCAATGTGCAATTGGAGGGTGCATTCAAAAGTTTTGATACAGAATGTGAGATGTTACGCAACCTCCGCCATCGAAATCTTACTAAAGTCATCACTAGTTGCTCCAACCCTGATTTCAAAGCCTTAGTATTGGAATACATGCCTAATGGGACACTTGAAAAATGGCTTTACTCTCATAACTTCTTCTTAGACATAATGCAGAGATTAGATATAATGATAGATGTTGCATCTGCAATGGTCTATCTCCACAATGGCTATTCAACAACTGTGGTGCATTGTGACTTGAAGCCAAGCAATGTCTTGCTAGATCAAGAAATGGTTGGCCGTGTTAGTGATTTTGGCATTGCGAAATTGTTAGGTGCAGAAGAGACTTTTGTTCAAACAAGAACAATTGCAACCATCGGATATATTGCTCCAGGTATATCAGAACTTCTTAAAGTTTTCTCATATCTTCAAACTACCCAAAATAATTCTTTCCCTTAAATATTTCTCTCAAGTTTAGCATACACCTTGATAATTATGAAGTTCTTGTAATCATTTTTACCATGCATGATTGTAGAGTATGGACAAGATGGTATAGTATCCACAAGTTGTGATGTTTATAGTTTTGGCATCCTGATGATGGAGACGTTTACAAGAATGAAACCAAGTGATGAAATATTTTCCGGAGACTTGAGCCTACGAAGTTGGGTTGGTGATTTTTTTCCAAGTGGAATTCATAAGCTTGTGGATGCTAATTTGGTACGACCAGGGGATGAACAAACCGGCACAAAGATGCAGTGTTTGCTATCTATCATGAAACTAGCTTTGAGTTGCACTGTAGTGACACCTGATGCAAGAATTAGCATGGAAGATGCTCTTTCATCACTTAAAAAGATCAAGCTCCAGTTTGTCAGTAATCGCCACTAGGTGGAACGAGATTATCATCTCTTGAATGTTGCCTATGTTGGTTGTGTTAAAGCTTTCAATTATGCAGAAGTACTTAAGTTTGTTGGTTCACGGATTGTAGGAAGCAACTAGTTTCTTGATATACGTTGTTTTGATGATATATAGAAGGCCAAAATCAGATTTAAAATTAATGTGAAGCTGCAGTATAGAAATAATTTAAAAGGAACATCACTAAAATATATGATTGTTGTGTTGCTAATGACTACATATATTTCTACAGAACTTTTTTTAAAAAAAATGGTCTTAATTGTATTCACGATAAGCACAAGGTAGTGCTGAGATCTTGTACAAGTGAACAAAAGATCCACAATATAGCCCTCTTCTAAACATAAAGGGATTGCCAAACTTACTCAATCAAGATTCAAGGCTTTGTTTTCATGTAATTGAGCTTTTTCCCTCGAGCATAATTCTTTCCCCATCAACTTAGTACATGAAACCTCATCTGGTTGAAACAGGAGCAGTTGTTAAAGAAATGAAGCTAATATCAGGTTTTCTTCAACTCTGCAAGTCTTCACAGCTACTATGAGCTAGATATACGATAGCAACCACGCTTTCAGCCATTTGTTGTGCGAATTTCACATAGTGAAAAGAATGTCCATTGTGTCAAGTTTTTAAACACTGTAGATTAGTCTGCAAGAATTTCATCATAAGTATAGGTAGTAACACAATCTCCATCAGGAAACAAGCAACCAAGAATCTTCTTCCACATACCCATCCTCGGCACGAATCCATGTCTCACCATCTGCATCAACACCCAATCTAAATCTCCAAGAAGCTTACCATCACAAAGGCCATGTATCATCACCTTATAAGACTCGAAACTTGGATTCACCCTCTTATCAATCATTACAGCCATAAAATCTTTCGCCTCCAAAAACCTCTTAGCATCAAGCAAAGCATACAACATCTCCTGATAAGTCCCCGGATTCGGATCACAACCTTTCACCATCACTTTCTTGAACATCTCAATCCCCTCGTCAACTCTTCCTTGCTTCCTAAGCCCCGAAATCAACGTATTAAAAACAATAGCATCAGGTTCAACATCCTCCTTTTCCATCCTCTCTAACAAACACAACGCCTCATCAACACGACCACGTTCACATAAAGCATGCATTATAGTCGAAAACGTCCTAACATTGGGTCGACAATTCTGTTTAGGAAATTCATCAAACACCTTATACGCAGCATCAAACTCCCCACAACGACACAACCCTTTAACAATAATATTCAAACAACACGCATCAATCTCAACACCCAGCTCATTATAACCACGCGTATACACCTTATCAACAACATCAAACTGCTTAGTATTCACAAGCAAATTCAGTACAAAGTTAAAAGTTCTAACACTTGGCCAACACTTATAACTAGGCATATCAAAAAGGGTATCAATTACTTTATTAATTCTACCACCTAAATGCCCGTAAATCTTGATCACATTATAGAAAAAATCATCAGAAAGTCTACAGTTTCTTTCATTCTTGATTTTCTCCATAAGGGTATCAATAGCATCAAAGTTCTTAGCCATTGCTAGGTTCTTGATAACTATACTATATATAGCTTCATTGGGTTTGTAATCTTTTCGTTTCGATATTTGATGGAGTATATGTAATGCTGAAGTGGGGTTTTTGAGATTTTGAAAAATCTTGATTACTTCATTGGGGCTTAACCAATCTTTGTAGTTATCGAGGTTGATTTCGATTTCATCTTCATTTTGGATTTGAGATGATGAAAATGGACATGAAAATGCTCCAAGATTTGATCTTTGGGCAAACGGGACAGTCCGATACACTAAAATTCTCGCTATGCAAAGAGTCCGGAAAAGGTCCGGAGCACAAGATAAAAGCATTGTTGTATATGAGTTGATGACACACTGTATGTTTTGGTGGTGCACACAACTACTAGTCTGCTCATTTATATTAAGAGCGACTCGGTGCACGAAAGTTCCTGTTATGTGCGGAGCTCGAAAAAAGGCTGGACCACAAAGATCAATTGTAAATAGCCTTATATTTTTGCCCCGAGGCTGTATTCATAGTTTGAACTCGTGACCACCTTATGATCACATGGAGAAAACTTTACTGGTTACTCATGTCGAGTTAGATAGAGTAAAGGAGGATTATGTTTAGTCAGTCCGCTAACATTTTATTTTTCTATTTATAAGTTATATTCTACTTCGACGTTTTCAATTTTCCATAAAGGTACTATTTGCTACTTCTGCAAGGCGAATTGTGGATTTAAATTTGATGAGTTTGGTAGGTAAAATTCTTAGCACCTAATTTATTTTACTTTTAAAATTATGAGCCGAATTTAATGCTCTCTGGATCAGTTTAGGTGACCTTATTTTCTATTTACTCTATTTCAAAAATAATATTTTCCTTCTAAAATTAGGAACAATTTAACTTATCTTTAGATTTTACTCTTATGAACGAATTTTTTTTAAGACGACATAAAACTTATGATGTGTTTAAGACTATATTTTAACCTTAGTGAGGTTTCCGGTGCCGGTTTCTTATGTTGCTATGTTTTGAAAAAAACTTGTTTAATTTGTTGGGTAATTATTTAAAAGTGTCTATAAAAATGATAATTAGAAGTCTGATTTTGTCAACAAGAAAGAACGGCCAAGGGAGAGAGCTTGTTTTTGATAAACCCTCGGCTCAAGTAAAACATATCAAAAGAACTAAGTTAAAATCACTCTTTCTTGCAACGGAAGTAGTGTATATAATTATGAGACTAATTAAATAGATTACTTAATGGAAAAGGAGTAGAAAAAATAGTTAAAATATTTTTTAAAAATAACACTAATTAGCACCGGTTATATATTATACTTTTCCTTTTTCACATATAAAAAGGAATCCTATTCCATGTCTCTCTCAAATTAGGAGTCCTAATTCACTTATATAAATAGAGTAACCTTATCAATATTCATATAATCAAAATTCTACCTTACTAAAATTCCAAATTTTCTTGTATCACTATGGAGCTATCTACCACTAAACAAATCAGTGTTGAAGAAGAAGATTTGATTAGCAATCTTCATGATCATCTTTTATGTTCAATAATTTCATATCTTCCCACAAAAGATGCCATAGCAACAAGCACATATTCGAAACGTTGGAGGTTCGTATAGAAGTCGTTAACTCGCCTTTCGTTCCCTCAACAACAAAAAAAAAATAAAAAAAAAATCAAGTACAATGTGTAACACCAGCATCGTCCGTGGTGGACAAGATTCTTTCATCACATATTGGTAGTGTTATCGAGTTTTTCCACATGCATCACCTCGCAAAAAGTTGGAACGAGTCTAACAATTATTACAACAACAACAACGATAACGATATGCAAAGATGGATAGAGTATCTCAAAAGGGAAAAAAGACTAGGAGGGATTTCACTTTCTTGTCAAAACAATACCATTAAGGGAAATAAACCATATTTATTCAAGCTACCACGTGGCATCCTCCATGGTAAATTCCTTGGAGAATTTGAGCCTTTGTGCTTGTAATAAGATTGATATCCACATTCCACATTCACCATAAGAAACTCAAGATGATAGAATTCAAAGATATTCACATAAAAGAATTCCATCTAATATGTGAAAACCTAAATGAGTTGGTGTTTGAAAATTCTTCTTATTCCTTCAACAAATCTCACATTATTCACTCTCCAAATCTGAAGATCCTCCGAACCGATAACAACGACTTGCTGAGTTGGTGCACCGGATTGACGGTAAGTTTTTTTTCATGTATCAAAAATGTATATTTTATGTATATTGTACATTAACATACGAAAAATATACATTTGCTAGCTATCATTTGATGGGTGACTATATATTTATGTCAATTTTGTGTTTGGTAGGAAGGAAACAGTTCCCAAAAAATTTTTTCCAAACAATAAGTTATGTTGTCTTATATGTTCTTTTATAATAACATTTCGTTATATAGAGATTTGACTGTACTCATTTGTTGTTGACGGATCATGCAGTCTCGAGATCTTGAACGCTACAAGTGTGGAATCCCTTTCATGGAGGTGCGTGTGTTATGTACAACCTTGGACTTGAACTCCATGAGTAACAACATTGTGCTTAACT
This sequence comes from Capsicum rhomboideum, assembly GCA_031232105.1. Taxonomy (NCBI): domain Eukaryota; kingdom Viridiplantae; phylum Streptophyta; class Magnoliopsida; order Solanales; family Solanaceae; genus Capsicum; species Capsicum rhomboideum. Next base: position 3,185,420 of record CP124710.1, on the reverse strand, counting down.
TCGTCTTTCGGGTGTGGAGCCATCTTCAAAAGCTTGAAATCACTAATGAGGTTGGTATATTATTATTCGTAGACGAATTTAGTATGAGTTTTGTTGGTTCAACATAATCTATTACTTTCGACTTGAACTATGTATATATGCATAAAACAAATATCGTAGCTTATTGGACACTTTCAGCCATGTTTTTGAGCAATAGTTACTGTTATGAAGTTTCAAATACCACATAGTAGTAGCCCTCGCCGGCCGCTTTTCTGTCTAGTCTTTGAAAAATAGTCAATAGCCACTTTTTGGCCCTGTTTGAAAAATAGTCATTGTCCTAAAATTTCAAATTTAATCGTTAAAAAAAAAATAGTTAGTGTTATGAAGTTTCAAATGCCATAAGCTAGTTACCCTCACTAGCCACTTTTTGGCCCTCTCTTTGAAAAATAGCCACGGTCCTGGAGTTCACTTTTGACCCTATCTTCAAATAATAGCCACCATTTTGGCGGTCTTTCACTCTAAAATTGACTATATCGCGTCTAGTCAAAGAGGTTCACATTCGTTGAAATTGATTCCATCACATTGATTCTGAAGTACTCACTGATGCTGTAGGTTGACACATCGATTCTAGATTCTGAATCCGCCTTGCCACTGGAGTATACGTATTGGGAAAAGAAAGAGCTGTCAGATTGTTTTACTCATCATCTGAGATTTGTAAGGATTAGAGGATTTACTGGAAATGAACGTGAAATCAGACTTATAAATCATGTTATAAAATATGCATCAGTGTTGGAGAAGTTAGTAATTCAGTGCAGTGATAGTATTTCAACACAAGGAGCAGCAGCTACTATGGGATTACTATCAGTTCCAAGAGCCTCTACTGATGTGTCTATAGTCTTGATGAATATGCCGTTGAGGCGTAGTTGTTCCTGAAGGGCATTTGTTTCTGAATAGCTTCTTTCAAAAGGGCATCCTGCTTCCTCGGTAAATATGTTTTGGTAGAAGATATGATTTCATGGAACTGAGATTTATTAGTTTTTAAGTAAATACGTAGTTGTGAGTTATGATTCTTCCGGCATTTGTTTTCTAATTTTTTGTGATATATAGGCATTAGTTGTGTTATTTTCTGTTACAAGAATTAGTTTCTGTAACAAGAAGTTGTGTTTTGATAAATAGTTTGTAATAGTTAAGATAGGAAAAACACCTGAGAAAACGACAAAACGTGATACTTCAGAGTGTTTTTGACCATTATCTCTTTTTTTTTTATAACTTCATCTCAATAAATTGAAAGTTGAATGACCATATGTAAAATTAACTCAATTGGATTGACAATGTTGGAAAGTACCTTGTATACTAAGAATTTCATAACATACAATATGTTTTTATATTAAAAGGGTTATTGTACAGAGGACTATATATATATTGAGACCTAAAATTTATTCTTAAATAACAAGTGAAAAGAAAAAAAAAAGATCAAAAGAATAATGGCCTCCTCATTTAGCTGCAAATTATTATCCTAATCATGTCTTCACTCATAGATACAGCTGCCATAACCTGCCATTGTCAACATTCCATAATTGATCAATCACTAATGTTGCATAATGTCATCAAGATTGCATATTTGTAATGAGGATGTTAGTTGTAGAGTAACATCCAGACCAACAACATACTCAGTATATTCCCACAAAGTGGGGTTTGGGGAGGGTAAAATGTACGCATTCCGTACCACTACCTCACTCCTCAGAGGTGAGGTAGATAGACTGTTTCCAATAGACCCCCCGGCTCACGACAAAAAAAAAAAACAGTCTAGAGAAGGCATGCATCAAGTCAAATTGTGTTACATAAATTGGAAATTAACAAAACAGACTTACTTGGATCTGTCAAGACAACTAAGGCAGAATTACCAAAGTGGCAATTCCAATGGTTCCTTCCTTTAGCTTGATAATAAAGATTCATGGCAATAGAAGCATGGTTCATGAGATTATCTGGTGAAGAACAAGTGCAACCCTTTTGCAAAATCCTACAATCCACTTGAGAACATGCATAGTTTATGTTTTCTTCTAGTGCTTTTGAATCTGATGAAGGTTTAGCCACACACCAAGTTTTCTACAAAAAAAAAAAAAAAATGTAAAAAAAGATTAGTATGTCCTTTCACTTATTGTTAACTATGCAATTTTCCCATTTAGCCGAAGGTCTATCGGAACCGCTTCTACTCTACAAAGAGAGGTGTAAGGTCAACATACACATCACCCTCCCAGACCCCACTTGTGAGATTATAATTTGTTATTGTATACAATTTTTCCAATTAAGTAAGTATATTTTTGAGGTCTTGAAGTTACCTGTTCATTTGCTAACACCAATGTCCCCACTGCAAAAAAAATAAAAATAAAAATAAAAAATAAAAAAATAAAAAAACACTAATAAGTACTTGTCATTTAACAACCATCCTACAAGCGAAAAGTGAAGAGCACGTCATCAAATTTGGTAGGATGTACCACCAACGTTTACTTTACTTGGACTCTCAAAAATTGTAGCATCCGAATCGAATCTTCAAAAATGCATTGTTTTCGAAGGATTTGACATGCACTTGTAGACATTTTAATAGTTTGAACAACATACGCCAACATTAAAGATGATAATCTCTCATGCTGACATGGCAAAATCCACATCGTTCATTGAAATTTAATAGTAGATGCACAATATATGTTATTCTTTTTTGTGAAATCCAGTAGTTTTGGCATAAACCCTATATATATGTGTTGAAACTTGAAAATTCCCCTAAATATGTAAATATAATAAACCGTGAACCCAATAGCATAAATGGATCGTGGGTTCTACAAGTGAAGGGTCATCAAAACTCATAAACTTCAAATTCTCTATTTGTATATGATGCAATTGACCAAGTTAAATCCTTAAAATAAATTAAACAAATGAACAATTGACTATAGATATAATAAATGAACAAAACAAGATGTCTAAATCAAATGTCAAAAGTAGATGAGTCTTTTAAAAATGTTTTGTACTCAATGACAGAGCAAATGTTAAATCCTTAAACGAAATGAACAAAGTACAAAACAACAACATGTATGATCAGTGTAATTTCACAAGTACAATCTCGAGAAACGAATAACGTAACAAAGTAAGACGTCTAATCAAATGCTAGGAGTAGTGTACAAACCTGAAATGTGGGACAAAAGTAGGAAAAGGATGAAAGTTGCTTTAGCCATATGTAATAATGAGTTGTTGTTGTTGTACTTGTTGAGACACAGAGAAAAACAGACTGAAATTTTCTTGAATTTTGCAGAGAAAGTGATTGTGTTGGGGTTTTCAGTGAGTGGAAAGGTGCAACATTTTAAGGAGAGAAAAAGGGGAGGGGCATAACGGCTATATTTACTGTATTTGAGAGCCGTTACAACTTTAGTGCAATTTTGTGGGGGCAAAATTAGTGTCGAGAGCAGAAATTTCGTTAAAGGTGTTCAAGATTTAATATATATGTGTGACCTATATATTTCGTATAATTCTTCATATACATAATATAATTTTTCGACGAAGGATGTTCGATTGGCCACCCTAAACTATATGTAGTTACGTCATAGGGCAAAATGGACAAAAGAGAAGTCCATTAGGAGGATTTTTATGGTGACATTTTTGACTTTATTGCCAACTTGTAGTGGTGCTATTTGTAATTATTAAAGAAACATTAGTGCTATTTTATCAAATTGTCTTTTTATATTCTAATAATTATTAAAGAAACTAGATAGTTGATTTTAGTAACCGTTAGGCTGGTTGGATTTAGGAGTGATTGTTGGTATGGTAGGAGTGATGGTGGTTGTGATGATAGAGATGATTTTGGCGGTAATGGTTAATGGTGGTGATTGACAATAATGATATATGGGGTAATTGGCAATGATAATGGTAGAGGTAGTGGTTGGTGACAGTGATTGTCTGTAATGATAATTGTGATGACAAAAATGATTGGTGTAGTGTTAACTCGAGATGGTGATGGTCATTGTGATGGTGGAGATTGTTAGTGATGATGGTTTTGCAATAATGGTGACGATGTTTGTTCAACGGTTGCAAGTAGTGACTAATGGTGATGGTTGGCTAGAGAGCGGCGAAGGTGGTTTTGCAATGGTAGCAAATGATGTTTGTGCAATGATGGCTGGTGGCAGTCGGTGGTGGTGGTGGCGGCTGAGACCAGTACGGTGATGACCAGTACGGTGATGATTATAGATAAAATAGTGAAAATGTTATTATATTGCATAACCTCCTAGTGATATTATGACTCTGGTTAAGATCTAAATAATTTAGATTTATATATTTACTCATTAAGTGATCAAATCTTAAAAAATAAATGCATTTAATGATTAAAGGTTAGATTTTCAAACCTCCATCTAAGTGTAATCAAATAATAAGGCTTAAGCTTTGCCCTATGTTATGATTACTTTACTTCATCGTCTTCATACTCATCTTAATGAATCATTGATACATAGACAAACAACCTCTAAGCAAAAGACTTCATTTTATTAAAAATACTATTTTATTTTATATAATTTTCTTATCAACTTTTAATATGTGACTTTGTTGACACGTCCAACAAACTGAGGCGGAGCTAATGTATCAGTGGAAAATTACACTATTTATATATGATTAAAATTATCTTTTATATATATATAATAGATGTTGAACTCTTTTCGCTTAATTCATGTGTATACTTTTAAACACCCTTAATAAAAATCTTGGCTCGGTCACTGCCAACAAAGTGAAGCTTCAAAGAATATGCCAAGGGAATTAAAGTAATACTCCATTCATTATGGAAGAGGGACCATACTTCACCATGATAAGTCAGGAAAGCTAAACTTTATCAATAATATATTAATAATGAATCTTAAAATATCAAAATGAATGGACCACATTTGAGCAAAGAAAATGAAATATTTTTAACAATTATGGAAGCATCCAAGTACATGCAGTGCAATAATATAATTTTAGATTCCCCAACCATTGACGCAAGAAGAAAAAAAATCATTCAAAAAATAATAATTCTTGTGTTGTATTTTTGTGGTGTTGTGTAAAAATTGCAAGTTGGGACTTGTGTCCAGCCAATAAATTCATGACAAACAAATATAAAAGAAGACGGATTTAGAATTTGAAGAAAACAGATTTTGAAACTTATTATATGTGTATATTCAATGAATTTTTCAACAAATATATAAGATTTTGATCAAAGTTACTATATTTTGAAGTACCTTACGTACTTGCCGCTGATGCAATTATCCTAAAAGGATTCAAAGTGCACAATATAATTAATTGAAAGTTCAATATTGCTTGATCGAATATCATAAGAAATAAAATCAAAACTTATCAATCATGGAGGGACTAAAGTACTATTAACTCAAAAACAAGAACATGAGGTGATATATTCCATCTACTTAAGATTTAGTCAGAAGAAATTACTCAACACTTACGCTGGTGAAAAATAATACTAAGAAAGAGAACATAAACTTAATTAATTTTTTCTTATTTTTTTATATTTGAACATCTGTATTGAGTTGGTTGAAAGGTTAAATCATCAAAATACAATCAACAAAACTTATTTAAATATTATAAGTATTCAATAAAATAATCAATAAATGCATAAACTGATTGAAATACCACAATTATAGAAGAAGGAAAAAAATGATGCAACAAGGTCACAAAAAAATACAATCTTTTTTGGCTTGCAACTTGTAATTTACACATGGTGTGTCTCTTTACATCATCACCTCAGCTCCCAATCTTGTGTTCATCAACTTTAAACAAATCTTTTAATTGCCCCCCACCAATAATTCATTCATTTGTACTGTATACACCTATCCCCTCTAACCCCACTAGGGGCGGAGCCAGCTTGGGGTCAGGATTTCGAATGATCTCTCTTTAATAAAAAAATTATACTATTTATATATTGTTAAATTTTTAATTTTTTTTTATATATATATAATAGATATTGATCCTCATTCAACTAGCTAGTTCGTTTATTTCCTTAGTGAAAGTCTTGATTTCATTATTGACCCGCACCCCCACATTATAGGGTTAATTTAGCAACCAAGTAAAGCAACCTCACATCTAAGTGCCACGTGATATTAACCTTTCAACTTTTCTGTTTAATATTTTATGTGTCACATACTTAATACTCCTAACATAAGAAAGTTTACTTTAGTTTTTTAAAGTTGATGGTGAGAGCAACTTAAGCTCAATCTTGTAGATTCAATCATTGGGGGCAATTACCAATAATTTTTAAAATTTTATAACCATCTGGTGTTTAAAATTATTGACTCGATTAATTTAAATTTAAATTTCATATGATTCATTAAAATAGAAGCAATTTTTATCATGATTTTTTCTATTTTCAAAATTGAAAATTAATATATCTAATTAAGATTCATATCGCATGTGACTCATTTAAAGAGATCACTCTTTATCAAAATTTCTAATTAAAACTAAAAGAATCTCATTAATCCTAATATTTTGTCTTTTATAATGAACAAAACCTATGGACAAAACTTCTACAAATTTTCTACCTTCTTTTTCTTGTTTTAATTAATTTGTGGGCACGTGGTTGAATTGTTGATGAACATGCATGATAATTAATTATGTTAACCGAGAAATATGTATATATAAACACATATGATATATTTATGATTTGATGTAAATATATGACACAAATAAATTTTTAAGACAAGATATTTTCATCAAATCACATCAAATTATCATGATTAATTGAATGACAAATCAAACTATTTTTGCATTATCATTAAGTTAAAGCGAAAAAGATTTTTTTTGACGTAGCAAACACAAATACAACGTACTTTTATACCCCTCTACCCCCCACCCACCAAATTATTATGTGGTGTTAGTTGGACTTTCTCTTGTCAATATTGTGAATGTTTGTTGACTGATTTAATTGAATTTATAAGTAAATATCCTTTGACTAATCTAATAAGTAAAAATTATTTACATTATTTTTATATAAATATAAAACTCCTAGGCGTTAAGTATTTGCACAAAAAAAAGTTAATAATTAGCAATTGAATTTTCATGATAATAATGAAGGTAACGGTCAACATGGGTCGTGGTGGAATAATTGGAATCGCTTCATTCTTAATTAAAGACTTCAAGTTGGAACTCTTGAAATGGAAAAAAATCACGTGAGTAGCGACTTCCAAGAAATGAACCCTACAAATTGAAATGCGTGAATTCGAATTTAGTCGGATATCAATGTAAATACTAGAGACCGAATGAGAAATAACAAGAAATGAAGGCAACTATCATGATGTTTTGATCTGTATACCAAAATCCCAATAAAATTGATTTAATTATTGAACTTTTAGGAGTTGTGCATTCACTTTATTAATATTAGTAATAATTATTTAAGTATATATTTACAATGATATTTGATGCATGCTTCATGAATTAATACAAATAATTAAAAGATAATTAGGTTTATACATAAACATACACGTACACGACTAGTAACTTTTTCTAATCAATTAAAAGTTAAACTGTCATTATACATCTAATAAAAAAATCTAAATATATATTAGGACTTGTTCAGTGTGAAATTAAACTTTTTCATTAAAGAAAAGGACTTATAATTATATATTATTATATGAAATGCTTGCATTGCATGTGTATGTTTTATTTATTTATTTATTTATGTGGTGTTCACATTATACCTTCCATTTAATCATTGTCATGTGACAGATGATTTTGACCATTCAAAATTCAAAGTATATATATGAAACTTTCATTTTATATTAAATTGATTTACAACATGTAATTTTACATGAACAAGCCTAATAAGATCAATGGTGTATCAAGGTTTTTCTTACGATTATGATTAGGATTACGTAATTTTACCAAATACAAGTCTTATGGATCGGATTATTCATTTCGTATATACAAAGAAATTCTAAATATTTAATTTTTTCTCTTTGAATAAACCGATCATGACAAAATAAAAGACAAATAAAGAAGGCGACAACAAAATAATGAGGTTATCACGGCTAGATTGTAGCTAGAATGAGCAAGCACAAAGCAACTCTACCACGACATGCTATTTAATTAATTTATACTTTCATTCTATTAAATTAATTAACCATTATAAGTTGAATCGATTGATAGAAACATTTGATCATACAAATAAAATTTATCCGAACCATATTTCCTTCCTGAATAAGACAATTAATTATTAGTCATACACACATATACACTTCTAAAAATAAAAGTTATGTAGTACTAATTCCTCCATTTTAAATTACTTAATCTTTATATTAAAAATAGTTATTTCAATTACTTGTCCAATTTATGAAATCAAGAAAATTTTATTATATTTTTTTTTTCTTTTTTTTTTTTCTCCAGACCTCACTTGCGGGATTTTACTGATTATGTTGTTGTATCTCTTTTTCTTTTCTTTTTTTCTATCCTTAGTATTAAATAATTAGGACCAAGACAGAATACTTGGAGTGTAAGTTCAGTGAGGGGACAAATGAGGCTGGCGTGGTGGTGAAACTCGATACTCAGGCCATTCAAAAGAGAGATAGTTTCAAGTATCTTGGATCGATGATCCAGGGAAATTGTGAGATTGATGAGGATGTTGCTCAACGTACTGGTGCAGGGTATGGAGGCTCGCTTCCGAACTTTTATGTGATAAAAGGTGTCTCCTCAACTTAAAGGAAAGTTCTACAGAGTATTGGTTAGACCAGCTATGTAGTATGGGATGGAGTGTTGGTCAGTCAAGAACTCTCAAATCCCAAGGATGAAGGTGGCGGAGATGAGGATGTTGTGATGGATATGTTGTTTTACTAAGAGTGATAGGATTAGGAAGGTTATTCGAGACAATGTGGAAGTGACTTTGGTGGAAGACAAGATGTGGTAAGCAAGGTTAAGATGATTCAGACATATGATGAGGAGGTGTCTGGATGCCCGGTGCAAAGTGTGAGAGGTTGCCTATGAATGGATTCAGACGTGGTAGAGGTAGACCGAAGAAATATTGGAGAGAGGTGATTAAACATGACATGAAGCAGTTACAGCTTACCACGCAACGACATGACCCTAGATAGGAAGGTGTGGAGGATGCGGATTAAGGTAGATGGGTAGTAGGTAGAAGTATATCTCTGTAGGTAGGTGTGTTTGTCTTATTGTACGTGTTAATTGTCGTTGTGTTTGCTTGTAGTGTCCTGGTCTGGGAGTTTTGATTATGTTTGTTGTTTCAGATAGGTCGAGTGTACTACTACTTTTTGGTATCTTATTTTTGTTACTATCTATTGTTTGTTTGTACATATTGTTTCTTATTCGTATATTAATTAGATCCTTCTCTAGAATATTTTTGTCTAAAATCGGGGATCATTCAGAAACAACCTCTCTACCTCATTTCTGAATAGTGATACGGACTGCATACACTTTATCCTCTCCTAACCCCCACTTTATGGGAATATATTGAGTATGTTGTTGTTGTTTTAGTATTAAATAACTACATGAAGTAGTAATATTCAATCTAGACTTTCAAAATATCATTAATAAGATTAGTTTAGTAAAATATACTATTATTTAATTTTATTTATTTTTATATGTTTTCATAATTCATTTTCCAAATTCTATATAAACTCAAAACCCCCACCTAATCTTTTGAACTATTGAAACAAAATCCCATGATCATCAATGACCGTATAAAAGACCGTACCAATCACAGTAAACGGATAACTTTTTTTTTTTTTTATCTTTTTAGATCCACATACTTTTTTTCTTTATAAAAAGACCCCTATATTTCTCAAATATCCTCTCCTTTCTCCTTTCTTCCTTCTCACCTCGATTCTTCCGTTCCTCCTCTGTTCATCACCATTAGATCTTCAAAACCCATTAAGGGTTTGCTTTGTTTTTGATTAATTCTTCACTTACTTTCGATTGTTTTTGTATTTTTTTCAGTGTAGTAGTGTGAGAAATCTTGGTTGTGGAGCTTTTGTAGTACGTTTAGGTTGCTGAATTGAGCTAGAAGATCTTCAAAACCCAATAAGGGCTTGTTCTGTATTGATTTTCTGTTCAGTTTCTTTCGAAATTTTGGATTTTTTTTGCTAGATTTTGTAATTTTTCTATGTGTAGTAGTAGTGCGAGAAATCTTGGTAGTAGAGTTCTTGTAGTACGTTTAGGTTAGTGAATTGAGCTAGAAGATCTTCGAAATTCATTAAGGGTTTGTTTTTTTATTGATTTTTTGTTCAGTTTTTTTCTAAATTTTTGGTATTTTTTTGCTAGATTTTGTAATTTTTGGTGTAGAAGTGTGAGAAATCTTGTTGGTAGTGGAGTTTTTGCTGTACGTTTAGGTTCTTGTTTGGAGAAAACGACGAGGATTTTGGATTTTGGAGATAGGGAGAAGGTGTCGGTGGTGGAATTGCAGCTGAATTTTTGCTAATTTCACTGGGAAATTCTGCTTTTGTTTGTTCGTACCCTTGTGGTCCGGCCCTTTCCCGGATCCTGTGTATAGCGGGATCTTTAGTGCAGCGGATTGTCCTATTTTAGTTTGGTTTTGATCTGATCTTTTTGTTTAAGATCAGTGTAGGTTCTTTTTGAGGTTATTGGTGTACTGGGTTGTTGGAAACTTATCAAGTTAAGATGCAACAAGATCATCGAAAGAAGGTTGTTATCTCTCTCTGATTATTTGAATTTTGTGGTAGTCAAGTAGAGTCGAGGGTCTATTGGAAACGGTCTTTCTATCTGTACGAGGTAGGGGTAAGGTCTGTATAGGCTCTACCCTCCCTAGACCCCACTTGTAGGAGTACACTGGGCATGTTTTTGTTGTTGTTATTCTTGTATCAAATTTTATCTATCTTGTTTGCTTTTTAGTTAGTCGAGGGTTTATTGCATACACTCTACCCTTTCCACTTGTGGGATTACACGGGATATGTTGTTATATCTACTCAAGGAGAGATCTTGAAGAAAGATAAAGTCTTGTTGTTAATTTTTTGTTGTTCGAGGGGTTAGAAGTGTTAGCTCAACAATGTTTGCATGAATCCAATATATAAGTTCACAAGTGAAATTGAGCTGAATCTAGCTGAAAAAATCTGGTTTTTGGTTAGTTGGGATTCTTTTGTTTCTGTTTTTTTTTTTTACCAAGTTCACTGTCCATATTGCTGCTAAAGGAAGCAACTTTATTAGGGCTAACGCTTTTGTTTTTGGACCTAGAGGATATGTAGTAGTAAGTGGGCGTTTGGCCATGTTTCATTGTGAAATTTGAAAAAAAGTAGTTTGTGTTTTCAAAGTGAAAAATGATATTTGAAAATTGGAGTTGTGTTTGGCCATGAATACAATTTGGAGTTGTTTTTGAATTTTTGTGAGTAATTTGGAGTGAAGAAAGTGAAAACGGCTTTTGTTGTTTTTCAAATTCTTGAAAATTCTGGAATTCAACTTCAAGTGTTCCGGCCCTTCTACGGACCCACGTATAGCAGGAGCTTAGTGCACCGGGCTGCCCAGTTTGGAGGAATTCTTACTTTTTCTTTTTTGCTTCTTAGATGAAAAGGAAAAAAGCAACCGTATGACTGAGAACGGGGAGACTAGATTTATGACTGAGAAGGGGGAGACTAGATTTCTTACTCTTTACTTCATGCCAATTAGTTTGTTTGTTGAATGTGATCAAATTCTTAACTCCTTGTCCTTATCTTTTTGGCTCTGAAAGTAGATCATATGCTCTTTTCAGTAGATAATCAATCGTTGTCTCTCATTATGTGAATGGCTTGCTTATGAAGTGATAAAAATGGTATTTTTAACTTGATTTTGACAACCTTTGTGGAAGTATAGTTTGAAAATATCAACGTAAAAATTTCATTGTTGCTTATTTGCCTACTTGTTAGTGGAATGAGTAATATGGGAATACACTGGGTATGTTGTTGTTGTTGTTGTGGTAAAGCTACCATGGCACACCTGTACTGACTTTTCTTTAATGTTTCAGAATACCAAAGAAGTGGAGTTCTTTACAGAGTATGGAGAGGCAAATAGGTATAAAATTCTGGAAGTTATAGGGAAGGGAAGCTATGGAGTTGTTTGTGCTGCCATTGACACTCATACGGGAGAAAAAGTGGCAATTAAGAAAATAACTAATATTTTTGAACACACCTCTGATGCTATTCGAATTTTGCGCGAAATTAAATTGCTTAGACTTCTAAGGCATCCTGATATCGTGGACATTAAGAGAATCATGTTACCACCTTCAAAACGAGACTTCAGAGATATTTATGTTGTTTTTGAGCTTATGGAATCTGATCTTCACCATGTTATTAAGGCTAATGATGACTTGTCACATGAACACCATCGCTTTTTCCTATATCAGATGCTCCGAGCACTGAAATATATGCACACAGGTAAATTATCTTATCTTGTGCATGTGGTGACTAGTACTTCTCTTTTTTCTCTCTGAGCGGGTATGAGGTATCCTTTATTTTCCAATGTCTCACTTGTATGTGTTCGTTTCAGCAAATGTATACCATCGAGATCTTAAGCCCAAAAATATATTGGCGAATGCAAACTGTAAACTCAAAATATGTGACTTAGGACTGGCAAGGGTTGCATTCAATGATGCTCCAAGCACAGTACTTTGGACGGTATGCTTTCTTTAGATCTTTGTCCCATCCGCGATCAATGTCAGTAATGGCGTTTTAATTTTTCTAGATATCGGGTAAACTTTACTTGAAGTGCATTTTACTCATTATTATCTTCAATTTTTATGTAATTGCTCGACTTTCTTGTCTCTGACACATCATGCAGGATTATGTTGCTACAAGGTGGTACAGGGCTCCTGAACTATGTGGATCTTTCTTCTCCAAGGTAGTTCATGCTAACAATATGCCGCTTGCATAGTCTTCTAGGAGTATTTAATAATTTCTTAGTAGGTGGTAGTTTTTCATGCATCAATGCACTCTACATCCCTTCCAAATACATCCATCCCCCCAGGTCTTGGACAAGGAAAAAGGGTAAAGAAGAGAACCACCACCAGAGATGGTGCACATAATTAGTTGAAGTGAAAAGTTGTGGTGAGTAGTTTTGTGTTGCATTTGTTTGTCCATCTTAGGATTGCAGGTTTTTCCATTCTGTAGTCAAGCATTTTATGCATTAGGGCCAGGGATGGATCAATTATACTGTTAGTTGTTTTGCCGGTTATAGTTGGCTCTGATGCCATTGAAGTATCATGTATAAGCTCTTTTTTTCCAATAGCTATAGGAAGGCGAAAAGCTATTTGTCCCACTCTTGTTGCAGTGTCTGATGCGCTGATACTGTTAGAAGCTGTGGAATTTTGGTTAGAATACCAGTTTTATATAGTCAATACATTATAAGTGTATTTGAGTGATGTGTAGATTACAACCGTTCTTGTTCAGGGAGGACTATTGAACTCTCCTGGAAGTTGAATTATCTATTCTTCAGGTAACTGTGTCAGGTCCTGCGTTAATTGTTCTGCGGGGTCTTACTGATGTTTTTGCAGATTTTTTTTCTAAATCTTTATATTGTGCTTGCATGTTCCTTCAGTATACACCCGCCATTGATATTTGGAGTATTGGCTGCATTTTCGCTGAGGTACTGACAGGAAAACCATTGTTCCCCGGCAAAAGTGTTGTTCATCAGTTAGATTTGATGACTGATCTTCTTGGGACGCCGTCAGCTGATACCATATCTGGGGTAAAAACCTTCAGTCTATTTGTTTTTTGGTGGATGACTGGATGTCAGCCTTTTCTTGCAACATATTAATAGAGGAGTCCTCTCTTGAGCGCAGGTTCGTAATGAGAAGGCAAGAAAGTATTTGACAAGCATGCGGAAAAAGAATCCAATTCCTTTTTCGGAGAAATTTCCAGATGCAGATCCACTGGTACTCCGACTGTTGCAGAGGTTGTTAGCATTTGATCCAAAGGATAGACCTACTGCTGAAGAGGTAATTGTGCCTCCTAATGTGTATCCCTGATTTTAACATTAACATTAAATGGTTCCTTATATTCTCATCTTTATCTTGCTTGGTTCTAATTTTGCTTCCTTTAGGCTTTGTCCGATCCTTATTTCAAGGGACTGGCCAAGATTGAGAGGGAACCTTCTTGTCGACCAATCTCAAATCTGGAATTTGAATTTGAGAGACGAAGGGTAACAAAGGAGGACATTAAGGAACTAATTTTTCGGGAGATATTGGAATATCATCCTCAACTTCAAAAGGATTACATTGCTGGAAATGATGGCACAAGTTTTCTCTATCCTAGGTTCTAACAAGCTCCTTGACTAGTGTTTATTTCTACTTTCAGTTAGCATATTTCATCTGATTTCAGTTTGTGATTAACTTCGTAGAAGTTCTATACATTTGCAGTGCAAGTGGTCAGTTTAGAAGGCAATTTGCTTATCTTGAGGAAAATAATGGTAATAGTGGGCCAGTTATTCCTCTCTGTAGAAAGCACGTCTCTCTTCCACGGTAAGATTATACAGGATTCGTTTTGTCAATCATGTTGCTTACTTTTCACCAGACAACTTTCCCTCATGTATGCTTCTCTTCGTTCTTGTGTTGCTTATATTTATTGGAGAAGTAATCGTGATTGAGAAATCAGGATAAGTTGCTTACGAAGTTCTAAATTTGTTCGGGTTCTTGGAAATAAACAAGAAGTGTTTCATAGTGGGAAATACTTTCCTTTTTGCTGTCTCATATTTTCTCTGCTTATCGTGGTCTTAATCACGTATGTTCCTAAATGTGTGCAGATCTGCTGTCAATTCCAGCACCGTTCCCCCCAAAGCTAGGCAGAACTTCTCCGTGTTTGATCATACGCAAGTAACAGAAAAATCAGCTAATGATGTCAGAGTCGCAGATAAAATCTCAGGAACTACACAAAACATTTCACGACCACCACATCGAGGCCATGCAGGTACAGTTAAACATGTATTTACTGTTTGGTCTTTTAATGGCTCAAGTGGTGTTTTATCAAATGCTTGTCGATGGAACAAAATCAATTAATTTACCACGTTTAACTCAACTTGCTTCTAATTCTCCCATGGAGTGGAGGAAATCAAAGTGGATCAGACATGATCATGTCTACTCAGACCCTCGATGAATACAACAATATACCGGGTAGAGTGTACGCAAACCTTACCCCTACCTCAACCTCAGAGATAGAGAGGTTGTTTCAGTTAGACCCTCGACTCAAGGGAAAAATAGTCCAAAGCAGTCCAAAAAAAGAAGTAACAGTAACAAAAACAACAGATAGTAACATAACTACAACAAAATAATATGATAGTCGAAGGACAAGAAACTACTAGTATGGACGGATAACAAGACAACACACTGCCTCGATGTACATATATATGTAGTACATGAATGTTGTAAGGTGCATGTTTATTGGTTTGTTCTCTAATAGTCATTTCTATCCTTTTCAGCCAAACCTGGGAGAGTTGTAGGGCCAATTTTACCATATGACGGAAGAGTACATACACAGAATACTTGCCTCCTTCCTCATGTCGTTTCTCCACATTATATGTTCAGGATGAATCCCGGGAATCAAGAGAAGTGTGGGACAGAAAGCAAGGACACCACTCAAATTAGACCCCTACCTGCACAATGCAACATGAGTGTTGAGATGAACACCAACCCATATTATCCGACACAAGAAAAAGTAGCACAGTTGGGTGGTCAAATAGGAATAGATGCAAAACTACTACAGGCACAAACCCAATTTGGTGCAGTCGGTGCTGCAGCTGTTGCCGTTGCTGCTCACAGAGAGGTTGGCACCGCCCAATATGGTCTGACTTAGCCGACGTTCTTTCAATGAACAGAGTAAAGTTCAAGTGTGTTCATCTAACCAAGCAGGCCCATCGGAGATTCAATGATGAAATTGTTACACGGTTGATGAAACATACATCATGGGAATGTATTGGTATATGATATCTGGTTCGGTCTGTCTGCCAAATTTAGGAAATTTCTCAGTTCAGTTTCCCCCCTGAGTTAGTATGTAAATTTGTAGACTCTAGCTACTGCATTATTGATTTTATTAATGAATAAAATTACCGTTCTTCACGCCACCTTTTGCTTCATTACGTGACATTTTCTCTTCTTGACGATCCTCCTTGTTGTGCATCTGATCCGAATTGTTTCTAATACTCACAGGTAAAACACCTCCTAAGAAGTACAGTGTTGTCATGTTGGTTGTGACATGCTTACTCAATAAAAGTCCAGTGAATTATATTGTTTTGTTACCATTTGTAGGGAAATATTTGAGAATTTGGAAGGTTGCGTACAGTAGATTCTTGTGGTCTGGTCGTTCCTCTGACCTGTGTGTGGTAGGAGTTTTGGTGCACAGGGCTGAGCTTTTAATTGAGAATTTGGAAATTGTCATTCTGGAATCCTTTTTCCTGCTTCTTTATATAGACTCTTTGATAACACAATCCCTTGGGGCAAAGTAAATCAAAAGGTCTCAAAGGAGAAGCACATTTCTGGACTTAAAAAGCAATGAAAGAGTTCATGACTGTTACTCGGACTCTTTAAAAATGTAGTTATACTTGTGTCGGATTCTCCGAAGAAGACACTAGTTTATAAGGATTTGACATGCACTCAGTGATATTTTCGAAAAGGACGAACAACATAGGCTCCTGAGATCATTTGCCACTAGGAACCAAGTCACTCAGTGAGATTGGATCCTTACACAAAATAGGAAAAAGGGGTCAAATTTGCTCTTGTACTATTCGAAATTGAGCAACTTTATGCCCCGTTACACAGTTCTAGCTTGAGATTAATTTTAAATCATAGTAAAATATTGAGGGGTAAATTTGACCACATGAAGTTGACTCATTTCGCAGTGTAGTTTCGACAAAAGTCTAAAAGAGATATTAATATCATCAAGAAGTTTAACATTTAGTATCATAATAATATCTGATAAATTTCATTTTGTTTCTCTTCAATTCATATGACATTCTTTTTCGGCTCTTAATTCACATTATTTTAACTCCAACTTGAAATAGATATTTTAAAGTTAAAAAACTTTTGAGGAGCATTTCAAACCAAAGTCATGATCACACACAATTTCAGTTTTAAATAATCATTTTTTCAATTCCAATCAAATATTGTCCTGTTTAAGAGCACTTATAGTGAGATTTGACTTTGGACCACCTATTTCACTAAGCCGCTCCTGACTTGCGCTCGTAGAACCTGATTGATGCTTCTAATGCTAGTGGATAAATCCAAATGTTAAGTTTATAGTAACATTTCTATCGAAAATAACCTCTATATCTTACCTCTGAGGTAGTGGTATGAACTGCGTACACTCTACCTTTTTCAGATCCCACTGTGTGGGATTACACCGGATATGCTATTGTTGTTGTTGTATGATAGAACTAAAATAAAATAGAATGTGTCATGTGTAATTTGCATGGATCATAATTAATAGAGGCACAAGTCTTTTCATCTTTGACTGTTTGGCATTAAATAAGTAATGAAGTGGAGTGTAAGTAAGTGCATCCATCAATATTAAAGTCCCAAAAATTAAAGAGGACTTTTATCCAAGACCATAACTAGTCATGAATTGTCCAGTTTTTCAGCTTAAAGATCTGTGCAAGCTCGAACTTCGATTTTCCACTCATATACTTCCTCCGTTCACTTTTACTTGTCACTGTTTCACTTTTCGAGGTCAATTTGACTAAACTTCAAAGCTAAGTTAAAGTAGATTAATTTAATATTTTAAGTTTAAAATTTAGATGGTCGAAAACTATATAAAAAATGCTACAAGTTGCAATCCTTCTCATATTAATATATATGATGAAAAAATACATCTTAAAATATTGGTCAAAGTTCACCCAAGTTGACCTCGAGAAGCGAAACAGTGACAAGTAAAAGTGAACGGAGGGAGTAAAACATACTCCCTCCGTCCAACAATACTTCTCCATTATTGACTTGACACACACCTTAAGAAATAATAAGGATAATTTACTATGTCACCCTTTGAATATAATAAATTTAACGTTTTGGGAAATACATTGGATAATGAATAATATTTAATATCTAGGATAAAATGGGTAAATTATCCATTGATTTTCCAAACTTGACAAGAATTGTTGGACAACTATTTTAAGTAACATGAACAAGTAAAGATAGACACATGAAGTACTTCTTTCATCCTAAAGTTTAAATTTAAATATTTAAAAGTTATATGAAAAGTACTTTCTCTCATGATGTATGGTGAAAATATACATGTTAAAATATTAATCAAAATTTATGTAGTTTGACACTCGAAAGTAAAACATGAAAAATATTTGAACATAGGAACTCTAGGAAGTATACTTGAGGATTTAGAAGTTTGCCAGCCTAATAGCTCGCCGGTCCTTCTCTTTGGACCACTCTTGTCGATACACCGTCATAGGCTTCAGTCACATACACCTCCTTTTAGGGATTTAGCATCCTCGCTGAGGTTTGTTCCACCATCATGTTGAGGGAGCGTCCGACTCTTACACTATCTGTGTCATAGCCTAAACCCATGGACATATCGTCCATTTTGGAGTCCTCGTAGATTTATCTCTTAGGGAACTTCATTATCGATCCCAAAAGCGTGTATGTCATGTGAATTTGTAATATGTCTTCTAAACATTTTTATCTTAATTATCACCACCCTTCTTCAGAAACTTGTCAACCTAAAAGTTTGTCAGTTCTTTTCTACGACCCAACCTCTACGTACGACCCGTCCTAATGGGCGTCACACAAAATATGGTGACAAAATGCAAAAGCATATATAATAAAAATAATATATATAACAAGGCAGGAGTAAGACCTGCGTAGACACCACCAGAGGCGGATCCAGAATTTGAAGGTTGCGGGTGCCACTATCTTTAATACAAACTTAGTGATGGGCATTGAATTAGGGCATACGTTCAGCCAGTTCAATTCATTTTGTGCAAATTCGGGGCAATTTACAAGACTTTTGGTACATAAACAACTATATAGTTATCGAACCAAAAAGAGTTTTATACGATTCAATTTAGTTCTTGATCAAATTCTACTGAACAAAAATGAGAAAAACATAACTAAGAAAACTAAATTTTTGAATACACAATTACACCCCTTCAGTTCAAATATTAACATACTTGAACAATGGTAACTAACAAATTCTAACTTATAACGAGTTCTATTAAAAAGACATGAGCTAAAGTAGTTTCTATAAGGTATCTTATCAACTACAAGTAAAGACAAATATTTCATTATGGAAATTCACAAACTATCTATACAAACGTTAATTTTTAAAAATTAATCTACAAATAAAACAAAAACTCTTAATAAACTAATAAAGTGAAAAAAAAAAAAAAGTAGTTCATAAACTAGCACAAAATGACCCTTATCCCTGTTACTTTGGTTTAAAAGATTAAGGGGGGTAAATTAAAATCTACCTTGAAGGGATAAAGGGGAGAGATTAAAATCATATTCAATTAAATATTATTTTTTTTAAAAAATAATTTAGATAAACAAACTAATAAATGGACTGCATTAGACCAACTATGAAAATACAAAAATAAACAATATAAATAAAGGAAACTAAAAGAAGAAGAAAAGTAAGGAAAAGGAAAAAGGAAACAAGAAAAGAGAAAAGGTAAAAGAAAGGAACACCAGCGTGGCCCCTAGGGGATTCGAACCTGGGCATTGGCTATGGCACCCTCTCCGCTTACCAACTGAGCAACCGTGACTTTGTTATTGCGGGTGCCAACCTTACATTATGTATCATATACACTGAAATTCTTATATAGATATATATATATAAAAAAAAAATTTAGTCGAGTGTGCGGGTGCCGTGGCACCCTCACCTTAACACATAGATCCGCCCCTGGACACCACCCGACTTTTCTTGTTATAGTTGTTGTCACTACATATATAAATAAGATCATTCCTTAATTCCCACTACGCCATACATCTCGTGAATGGCTTTTACTCCCCTCAAATACCAAAACGGTGAGTAAATGCTACCACCAAATTAAGTATCAAATTTTCCCCCAAATACATTCATTCTCTTCTCTTTACCATTTCATCAAAACACATTGTGTGCCTTCTTGAAAACAAAAACAAAGAATGGAGTCAACCCTATGGAACTTAGAAGACAAATGGAAACTCTCAACTCAAGAATCCATTGCATTTTTCATTTGCACTTGTTGTTTAGTCATTGGGATTTGCATAGTCACTTTTTTTATCAAAAGAAGAGCAGCCACTAGAAGAAAAGGGTTAGTGGGCCAAGATCCATGCAGCACGGATAACGATATAGAATGGTCTGAGCCAAAGCTACTGAGTACGTTAAGGTGGAGTGGACCGAGCAAGTGGGAGGAGAAAAGGAGTAGGAGTCATAAGGAGAGAGTTTCTCCGTTACTTGTTGCTGCAGGTCAACTTGAGGGCGAGTCTCAGAGGTGGCATAGCCACAACTCGGACTCGCCCGTGTGGCAAAGGCCTATATTGATGGGTGAAAAGTGTGAGCTGCCGAGGTTTAGTGGGCTTATTTTGTATGATGAGAGAGGCAGGCCAGTTCATCATGTTGACAATGATCAATTCAGCGTTAATCAGGTCACTTAAAAGATATTTATTCTAATTATGTACATACCTTAATTATTTTACATATTTTTGGTGTTTGTCAGAATTTTTTTTTTTTGCAATTAACTAGTGAGAATTATATATATTAATGTAGAGTTAGCTTGAAGAACGTATTTTTTGCCTTAAAAGGACAAATTATTTACTGATATTGAGAACAAATTAACCTTCAAAATTGATCATGGATTGAAGTATAGTTGATTGATTATTTAATAATCTGAATATAATATTTTTCACGCTCTCTTTTGCTCCTATATTTTCAGGAAAATGTGGATATTATATATCTACACTATATGTTAAATCCTTTTGAATATTTTATGTTTCAATCCCTTTGGCAAAAATTTCGACTTTCGATATAATATTTTTCACGCTCTCTTTCGCTCCTATATTTTTGCAAGAAAATTGTGGATATTTTATATCTACACTATATGTTAAATCCTTTTGATTATTTTTATATTTCAATCCCTTAAGTGAAAATTCTGACTTTGCTACAGATCTCGATATAATATTTTTCACGCTCTCTTTTGCACCTATATTTTCAGGAAAATGTGGATGTTGTTGGAAGAACTACTCTGAAGGACTTGCTGCTGTAACTTTTGTTTTGATATATTCACAAAAATTTGTATAGAAATTATGTATCAACTTATGATAAGGGCAAAATTAAGCAAAATCTGGCACGTTGGTGCATATTTTCTGCTTTCCTCTTGACATATGTGTAAAAATTTCAAGTTCGTAGTATGCATTTGCATTTTCATTTATAATTATATACAAATAAAAGGGAAGTCTGGGAAAGGACCGCACTGAGTCGATTCATTACACACGGACTTACCTTTTATTTTAGTAAGAGATTATTTTCACAGCTTGAACCTTTGAAAAGAAAGAGCATGTTTGGCGCCTTGCCCAAATGAAGTAGCTTCCCTAGCCCCCAGCGTCCCCTTTCTCTCGAAGACTAGTAAGGGAGTGAGCGAAGGCGAATTCAAAATTCAAACTTAATTTGTTCAAAATGAATGTAATCTTATAACACCTCTTAACTTGAACTTTTTTTTTCTTCTTCATATACTTACGTATTAGTATTAAACTAAATTCAAATTCGTGCATTAAAGGACTTATTTTTGGAGGCGACGCTTACAACAAGATTTTTTGCATTTCTAGGGGATCGAATCTGAAATCTCTACTTAAAAATGGAGGAATTCAATCCATCCGACCACAACCTATGTTGATCAATCAATAGATAACTAATTATCTTTCCTTCCTAGTGACAGTCATGTGCTTTGATTGAAGCTTGATTAAGATTCTCCAAAAATATATCCCTTTTATGTGCAATTTTTTTCTCTTGATTTGTAATTTTACTTTTAATTAATGTGGCAGTTTTTGACTTGATACCATATTTAATAAAAATAGCTTAAACTTATAGTATTTAATATGTCATGAACTTCTTATTAAAAAGTATGTAATTAAGAGACATTAGCTTTTCATAAATTTTACTTAGGTAAATGCCATAAATAATAATATGAGGAAATATTGAGTTAATGTATTTATTGCATTATAATGCATAGCCACACATGTTAACATGTTAGACTGTTGTAATGAAATGCACTGTACTGAAATGCACATTCTAACATTAATTTCTCAAATATTTTATTATATCTAAGAAAACGTTAATACAAGAATAATAATAATACTTTAGGAACGGGAAAGAAATACGCCGGACCACCTACTAAGCTTATTGAGTATCATGTCTTTGGAAAGTTGAAGTTGTGCTATATCCGGCCTAATCACTTCACTCTAATGTTTTTCTGTCCTACCTCTACTCCTCCTCAAGCTTAATATGGTCAATTTCTCACACCTTCTTATTGCGATATGTGTACATATCCTTTTCACATGCTTGAAAGT
Organism: Capsicum rhomboideum; assembly: GCA_031232105.1. Classification (NCBI taxonomy): domain Eukaryota; kingdom Viridiplantae; phylum Streptophyta; class Magnoliopsida; order Solanales; family Solanaceae; genus Capsicum; species Capsicum rhomboideum. The sequence continues at coordinate 3,162,958 of CP124710.1, read as the reverse complement.
TGAATCATTCCACCTCAATTCTCACATCTTGTACCTCCACGAAAATCACTCCCATCTTATACCAAATATCTTCATTCCTATTATATCCACACATCTATCTTAATATACTCATCTGATAGTAGTAAGAAGGGGGGGGGGGGGGGAAGGGAGGGTGAATTACTCTTTTCCGATTTCTTCAGTCGGCTCACTAATTAAGCCAGTCGACCAACAAAGCAGTATAGAGAGAACTTAGAGAAATACGATAATGGAAATACTGAAAGTAAAAGTGACACCAAATATTTTATACTGATTGGGACCCCTAATAGGTCTTACTCCAGTTCCATTGGGTTACAAGGGATTCTACTAGCTCTTTTGGTAAATCAAAAATACAAAGTTTGACTTAAGCTTTTTGGCTTGAACTCACACACTCTTTCTTTTTCTCACTTTTGATACAATGCCTCACCAACTATGTTTTTATTTTCTGTCTTTTTGATTACACAACAAACTACAAGAGAATACAATGCTTAATAAAGTAGAGCAAAGAGCTAGAGAAGGTTGAGACAAAAGTATATCTCTTCCTTAGCCTTCCATCCTTTAAATAGTAGTGATTGGACTACCACTCGTCGTTTGAAAAATTTAAAACACAAAGTAACCCAAGAGATTTGATCCTTGAAAATTGGATGTGAAATATCCATTTTCCAAGAATAAGGTTAGACCATAAATGGTCTCTTAAAAGCCTCTAAAGACTCGCGACACTTAATCCCTAAAATAGGGATTCTTGAAATCTTAAAGGAGTCTTCTTTCCTTGTGTAAAGATCCTGCATTAAAATTGAGATCTTCATAGGCGGTTCTTTCCTTGTGGGTTCCTTTGAAGAATATTTGTTTCTTTGACTAATTCTTGTTTCCTTTATTGGAGAGCTTGAGATACTCTCTTCCTTTTGTAATCAACTTGAGATGCCTTTTTTTTTTTTTTTAACTTTTCCTGCAAGTTATAAGACATTGAAATTAGACATCGATAATCATAAAGGCATACCTTTTACCACCAATGCTAGCAGCTCTAGTAGAACCAACCAGATCCATATGAAGTAGTTGCAATGATTTAGTAGTAGAGACAGTGTCTTTTACAGGAAAAGAATTTCTTGTTTGCTTACCAAGTTGACAAGCATCACAGATATGAGTTTTCTTGTAATCAAGCTTTAGCTAGTAACAAGATCATGTTTGGCTAGCTTTTTAATTTATCTCATTCTTGCATGACCAAGCTTTTTATGCCAAACCCAAGGATCTTCAGATATGGAAGCCGGACAGATGTGTCCTTCTGTCTTTTTGATAGAGTCTAGGATATATACATTCCTATGTCTATTACCAGAAAGAAGTTGCTTGCCATGACTTTCAATTGTACATCCATCATATTGAAATCGTACTTCCAGACCAACATCACATAGCTGACTTATAATCAGCAGATTGTACTTCAAGTTTTTTAACCAAATAAACATTAGTGATATCACATGATTCATTAAAGGAGATAGTACCAATACCTATTACTTTGCCTTTGGAGTTGTCTCCAAAACTTATATCACCTCCATCAAAATCAGCTACAATTTTAAAAAGGCTTTTGTTTCCTGTCATGTGATTTGAACATCCACTATCAAGATAATATTTCCCTTTAGAATTTGAGTGATGTTCCTGCAAAACATATATATAACTTATTTTCTGGTACCCAAGTATTCTTGGGTCCCTTTAAGTTAGTACTTGGATTGGTAGCCTCATTTTCGGATCTCCAAATCTATTTGCCAGGATTTTTAGAGCTAAATCTGCAATTATAAGATTTATGACCAGGTTTACCACAGTGATAGCAAGAAAAATGAAAGTATCTTTCAGTGTTTGAACAGGTATGATAGGTATTATGACTGTGACTGGTTCTTTTGGTCGACTTACTGGAGTTAGTTGACCGTTGAGATCGTGCACAGTTATAATATATGTTATAATAGATATTATGATTGTGACTAGCTCCTTTGGTCAACTAACTGGAGTTAGTTGACCGTTGAGATCCTTCACTATTATAATATCTATTATCATACATAGATCTACCACTGTCAGATTTTTATCAGCTGACTTAGAGGGGCTAGTTGGCTGATTAGATCTGACAATACTATGACTGAAAGATTGTTCAAAACTGTTGATTTTAACTTTTAATTCATCAATTTCTTCTTGTAAAAAAATCTTTTTCAATTTCACAAACTTCAAATTTCATTTCCCAGTCTTTTTTTCCATTAATAAAACCCTTTTTTCATCATGAGCTTTATTTAAATTAGCTATGGCACTATCCAACTGATATTGTAATTAAGAACATCATAACAATAATTAGTTCTCACCTGGCTGGATTTCCCAATAGCCATGAAGCAACAATCTCCAATGTTGTCATTTTCATTTTCAGATTGGTCTTCATCACCCTAACAACTGAAAACTTTTTGATCTCCTTTGGAGGGTCCTCTTCTAGCTTCTAGACAATCATACGCAATATGATCATACTTATCACAATTATAGCATTTACATTCATTCCTATTGTACTCAGTATTCTGCTTTCCTTTGAGTAATTTGGTTTTCCCCTTCTTTGATTTCTAAATCTCCTGTAATTATCAATAACTGTCCTGGTGATAAGAGCAATTTCATCTTCATCCAAGGCATTATGTTCTTCTTCATTTGTAGCTTTAAAAGCCACATTCTTCTTCTTTTCGTCTTGCAGTTGATCCTTCTTATTCAAGTGAGCCTTTTCAAAGGCAACAAGATCTCCTCTTACTTCGTCATAAGTCATCTTGTTTACATTCATACTTTCAAGAGCCACAACTTTAGAAAGTTATTGAAGAGGCAAGCTTCTGAGAATCCTTGTGATTTGATCTACTACAGGATAAGTTTTCCCTACAGCTTTGAGTTCACCAATAATTTTATCAAATCTGGCAAATATTTCTTCAATGGACTCCCCATCTTTCATCCCGAAAAGTTCATAGTCATAGACCAATAAACTTATAAGAGTTTGTTTGACCTTTTCAGTTTCTTCATAAGTAACTTTTTATTTATCCCACATTTCTTTGGCAGTTTCACTGCATGAGATCTTTTCATAATCTTCACCACCGATAGCATTGTATGACACATTTTTTGGCTTTGAATTAATCTGAATGATTTCTATTTGTTCATCAGTGTAGTCCTCCAAAGTTGAAATGTCAGCATCATCTGACTTTTTTCCATCCTTTTTTGCAAGAACAAGTGGAAGATCACCAAGCTTTATCACCTTTCATACCTTGACATCATACGACTTGATATAGGTTTTAATCCTTATCTTCCAATGAGAGAAGTGTTTTCCATTGAAGTAAGTGGTCTAGTTTGAGATGTTCCTTCTAAGAATAGAGCTCCAGCAACTGTTTGAGCCATGATCTTTTCTCACTTTGTGGTTAAGCAAATAGATGTGATTCCATTTTCTGATACTATTTGAAAGTAGTAAGAGGGGGGTGAATTACTCTTTTTTGATTTCTTCAGTCAACTCACTAATTCAGGAAGTCGACCAACAAAGCAGTATAGAGAGAACTTAGAGAAATACGATAATGAAAATGCTGAAAGTAAAAGTGATACCAAATATTTTATATTGGTTGGGACCCCTAATAGGTCTTACTTCAGTTCTATTGGGTTACAAGGGATTCTACTAGTTCTTTTGGTAAATCAAAAATACAAAGTTTGACTTAAGCTTTTTGGCTTGAACTCACACACTTTCTTTTTTCTCACTTTCAATGCAATGCATCACCAACTATGTTTTTCTTTCCTCTTTTTTTTATTACACAACAAACTACAAGAAAATACAATGCTTAATAAAGTAAAGCAAAGAGCTAGAGAAGGTTGAGACAAAAGTATATCTCTTTCTTAGTCTTCCATCCTTTAAATAGTAGCAATTGGACTACTACTAGCCGTTTGGAAGAGTTAAAACACAAAGTAACCCAAGAGATTTGATCCTTGAAAATTGAATATGAAATATCTATTTCCAAAAATAAGGTTGGACCATAAATGGTCTCTTAAAAGCCTCTAAAGACCCGCGACACTTAATCCCTAAAATAGGGATTCTTGAACTCTTGAAGGAGTCTTCTTTCCTTATGTAAAGATCCTGCATTAAAATTGAGATCTTCATAGGCGGTTCTTTCCTTCTGGCTCCTTTGAAGAATATTTGTTCCTTTAATTGATTCTTGTTTCCTTTAATATAGAGCTTGAGATACTCTCTTCCTTTTATAATCAACTTGAGATGCCTTCTTCTTTTTTTACTTTTCCTGCAAGTTGTCAGACATTGAAATTAGACACTATCATCATCTCTGATACTCTCATTTTCTGAACGTGAAAATTCTTGTTTACTCAAAAAGTTAAAAAGCATCACATATAAACTAGAAGGGAGTAATAGTTAAGACATGAAGTTGACAATCGCATAAAAATGGTAAAATCGAATTGATAAAAGGACAACTCGATTCACTAAAACTCCTGCTATGCACGACGTCTTGAGAAGCACCGCATCACAAGGATTTATTGTACGCAACCTTACCTCACATTTCTGTAAGAAGCTATTTTCACGACTTGAACTCATGACCTCCTAGTCACATGACAACAACTTTATCCGTTATTCCAAAATTTACAACAACAACATACCCAGTGTATTCCCACCAAGTGAGATCTGAGGAGGGTAAAGTGTACGCAGTTCATACCACTACCTCAAATAAAGTAGAGAGGTTGTTTACGATAGACCCCCGGCTCAGAACAAGTTGCTCCAAAATTTCCTTCGTAATATTTTAAAAATTAGCTTAATTGTTTTGATTTATCTTAAGAGAAAACCACCCCTAATAACAAACATTGGGCCGAATATAAAAGAAAGTATGTCACATAAAATAGGATGCGTCGGGACGGAGTGAGTATTTTTATTTCCAAAAATTTTCTTTGGTTAAAGTGAATCTATAAATAGAGAAAAATACGCTCCTTTGCTCTTTCCTTGTCTAAATCTCCCTCTATTAAGCCGAATCACTCGGCGTCCTTCTTTCTTTTTTTTTTTTTTCTCTCTCTCTCATTTGGGGTGGATCTGATTGGAGATTTTAATCAGTAAGTTTCGTTAATTTTTTTCTTAATTAATTTTATTTTTTTTCCTTCATAATTATTTTTATACGAATCTGTAACAATTTGAATAGAAGAAAATGATCTGGTAATGATTTTATGTGTTTTATTTAGTGATCTATTATAGCATTTGTATCTGGGTTAGATCTGTTTAATAATTTTGATATTTTTGATCTGTTTTTTTTATTTATTTATTTATAATCTTGGTGTCTGGTTCATCTTGCGTGCATATCGACTAATTTTTTATCTGTTTTTTTAAGAATTGCTTAAATTATTCAGATCTAATAGATATAAGGATTTTTGAATTGGTGATCATTGTTGGTAAAGTTCTTTTTTTTGTTTTTTTTTGAAATGGGGGTAGGAGATTATAAGGCGGGTAGCCAACCGACTGAGCTATTAAGATTACCCTTGTTGGGGAAAATTTAGATTTAATGATCTGGGGTTTATTATTATTTTTTTTTACTTTTTCAAATTTGGAGCTTGTTTTATATTAGTTGTAATTCATTGCGAACGAGGTAGGGGTAAGGTCGGTGTACACTCTACCCTCCCCACTAATTGAGCTACTAAGATTCTTCTTGGTTGGGGTAATTCTGATCTAATGATCTGGGGTTTATTTTTTATTTTTTAGTTTCATTTTTCAGATTGGTGCTAGGTTTATACTATCTGTGATTCATAGCGATCGAGGTAGGGGTAAGGTGTGTGTGTATATTCTACAGTCCCCAGACTCCACTTGTGTGATTACACTGGATATGTTGTTGTTGTTCATAGTGACTGAGGGATGAGATCTAGAGAACCTGATTTGGCTTAGAAAAACCAAATTTTGGAATGAAATGAGCAGGATTGGAGTAAAATATGTAAAGGATTCATATTGCTAACCCAGAGTAGTTTTGGATTGAGGAACAGGGTAAGCTTTGCGTACACTCTACCCTCCTAGACTCCACTTGTGGGATTACACTGAGTATGTTTTTGTTAGTTGTAATTCATAGTGATCGAGGAAGAGATTTAGAGAACCTGATTTGCTCTGGGAAAAAACAAAATTTTGGAATGAAATGGGCAGGAACAGAGTAGAATATGTAGGGGATTCATATTGCCAACCCCGACTAGTTTTGAATTGAGGAGTAGTTAGGTTGATTGATTGTTTGATCCGAAATAAGATTCTTTTTTGTTTCTTTATGCTGTTTATGGTTTTTTGTCATAACATGCACACCTAAAAAGTGCAGATCATGAAGGGTGAAATCTTTTTAATTACTTACGGAAGCAGGATAACTTTTTTTTTTAGTTGATGTTGAAAGTTTGTTGATTCTTTTTAATGCCTTGTTTGATTTGTATATAGTTGTAGACTCAATACATTTGTGCATGCAATTTTGTGCCGTTAGCTACAAAACTGTTGGCTTGAAGAATCGGTTTTTATACTTTTCTTGTTAAGTACATGTCTGCTGGCTGTTAAATTTGATGAAATTAATCTCTTTACTGCTGGATCCGAGTTTAGCATTAAACCTTAACATTGATCTGGAATTTGTCATCTGTAGAAGCTGCTTCAAGATGTCGACATACACCCCTAAGAATATACTTATTACTGGAGCTGCCGGATTTATTGCATGTCATGTAGCCAACAGGCTTGTCCGTAGCTACCCTGACTACAAGATTGTTGTCCTCGACAAACTTGATTATTGTTCAAATTTGAAGAACCTTATTCCTTCCCGATCTTCCCCTAATTTCAAATTTGTTAAGGGAGACATCGCCAGTGCAGATCTTGTGAACTACCTTCTCATCACCGAGTCCATTGATACTATAATGCACTTTGCTGCTCAGACCCATGTTGATAACTCCTTCGGTAATAGCTTTGAGTTCACCAAGAACAACATCTATGGTACCCATGTACTATTAGAGGCCTGCAAAGTTACTGGTCAGATCAGACGGTTTATCCATGTCAGTACAGATGAGGTTTACGGGGAAACTGATGAGGATGCTGTTGTAGGAAACCATGAAGCCTCACAACTCCTTCCCACTAACCCATATTCAGCCACAAAAGCCGGAGCTGAAATGCTTGTTATGGCTTATGGTAGATCATACGGGTTACCTGTTATAACCACTAGAGGGAACAATGTCTATGGTCCTAACCAATTTCCTGAGAAACTAATCCCAAAGTTTATACTTTTAGCCATGAGGGGAAAGCCTCTTCCTATTCATGGTGATGGTTGTAACGTTCGTAGTTATCTCTATTGTGAGGATGTTGCTGAGGCTTTTGAAGTCATTCTGCACAAGGGAGAGGTCGGTCATGTTTACAACATTGGAACTACAAAAGAGAGAAGAGTGATTGATGTTGCCCAAGATATATGCAAACTCTTTAACATAGATTCAGACAAAAGCATTCAGTTTGTGGAGAACAGGCCGTTTAATGACCAGAGGTACTTTCTGGATGATCAGAAGTTGAAGGACTTGGGTTGGTCAGAGAGGACCATGTGGGAAGAGGGTCTGAAAAAGACTATTGAATGGTATACCAATAACCCTGATTGGTGGGGAGATGTCTCTGGAGCATTGCTTCCCCATCCTAGAATGCTGATGATGCCTGGTGGGATAGAAAGAAATTTGGATGGAGCTGAGAAATATGATTCAGGATCTACTGAATTCTCAGTGAAGTCCAATGAAACCAAAACGGTAGCTCCAGCTTCAAAGACCAGCAACGTGCCTCCGAAATCCCCTTTTAAGTTCTTGATCTATGGTAAGACTGGGTGGATTGGTGGTGTGCTAGGGAAATTGTGTGAGAAACAGGGAATTCCTTATGAGTATGGCAGGGGACGTTTGGAAGATCGCTCAAAGCTTTTGGCAGACATTAACACTATCAAGCCCACACATGTATTTAATGCTGCTGGTGTTACTGGTAGACCCAACGTTGATTGGTGCGAGAGTCATAAACCAGAAACAATTCGTACAAATGTTGCTGGTACTCTAAACTTGGCTGATGTTTGCAGAGAGAAAGGCATCCTAATGATTAACTTTGCCACTGGTTGCATATTTGAGTATGATGCTGCACACCCAGAAGGTACCGGTATTGGTTTCAAAGAGGAAGACACACCCAATTTCCATGGTTCTTTCTATTCAAAGACCAAGGCCATGGTAAGCACTCGTTAACACTTCGACCCGTAATACAACATCATTCTCTGATTTAGGCATTAATATGTTTTCTTGTTTACTTTAACTAGGTCGAAGAGCTGTTGAAAAATTATGAAAACGTTTGTACACTCAGAGTTCGCATGCCAATATCTTCAGATCTTAACAACCCCCGCAATTTCATTACCAAGATTAGCCGCTACAATAAGGTAGTCAATATTCCTAACAGCATGACCATATTGGATGAGCTTCTTCCGATTTCAATTGAGATGGCAAAACGTAACCTCACTGGCATATGGAACTTCACGAACCCTGGCGTTGTGAGCCACAATGAGATCTTGGAAATGTACAAGAAATATATCGATCCAACATTTACTTATGCCAACTTCACATTGGAAGAGCAGGCCAAGGTAATCGTTGCAGCTCGCAGTAACAACGAGATGGATGCATCGAAGTTGAAGAAAGAGTTCCCTGAGTTGCTACCAATCAAAGAGTCATTGATCAAGTATGTTTTTGAACCAAACAAGAAAAGCCCTGCATAAAAAGGCTGTGTTGTCAAGGATTTTGTATGCTATTTTAGCCATTATTCATTATTAGCCATTATCATTAGTGATTAGAGTTCACTGTTATTACTTGTTATTTTTGTATGAATTCATAATATTTGTGTTCTCTTTGCGGGAGATTTGGATAGGCTGTTCTCTGTATCTGTGGTCAAATGAGTATGCTAAATGTCAGGTGTAATTTGTTGAATCTCATATATGAAATTATGAACTTTTTCTTGTTGAAGTATAATTTTTTTGCGAGTTTCATATCTGAATTATCAGGTGTTCGCGTATGTGTTTCTTACCTGTTCTATTAACAACTATTTATTAAAATACTAGCGGTCGAAGTTGATTAGACCAAGTGTTTGAATACAATAGTCAAAAGGCGTGTATCAACTTAATTTGCCCATAAAATTTTATTTACATGGCCGCTGGCTCATTAATTTCGAGTTGTGTTTTGATATAATTGGTGATAGTTCAGGTAGGAAAAACAAACACCTAATAGTTCAAGTAAGAAACTCGCAAAAAAGTGATACTTCATGTATGTTTTTTACCATTATCTCGGATTTTTTTTAACTAATTCCTTTAATTGTCCGCTTGGAGTGCCACTTGGCTCCGTTTGTAAACAAAAAAAAGTGTACACTACACACCATCAGATACTAGTTGAGGCGTGTTTTGATAAATAAGTGGTGATAGTTTTCATAGAAAATACAAACAGTTGATAGTTCAGATTGAAAACTAGCAAAAAAGTAATACTTCATATGTTTTTGACCATTTTCTCCTTTTTTATCGTTTCACACAATGCTTATTTGCGTTTTACTTGTATTTTAGTGGCAAAAGAAAACGAAATTAGCATTCATTGTCACTAAAGAGTATTGTGTTAGGTATTGTACACCCTGGACGTAACACGGTGCTTAGAGCCACAAGTAACCTCGAGCTAACCCATGATCTGGTATAATACTATATACTGAATGTAACAACTTAACTGGTGCAGAAGCTCACTGGATTTGATAACAAATATCTGAAATAAGATGAAATAAAACTATGTTTGAGACAAACTATAAAGCTGAAATTTCTATTGTCTGTTTGTGAGCCTCTACTAAATGATGAGTGGCTGGGACAAGTCCCCAACTAACTCTAAATTGTCTGAAACTGAAATGATGAACTAAAATAAAAGAATACTGAAGTCTTGTCCTCGGATAATGAGAACTCACCACTGTCTGCTGCTGAGAGAGGAGTACTGAATCGTACTAATTGCGAGCCTGATGCTGAGAGCCGGAACCTATATCATAAGACGATACAACTCAAAAGAAAGTATGTGATCAGTACTTTGAATGTATAGAGCATGTGAGATATGCAAGTATAGACATTGTTGAATATGCTGGTAAATACTAAAATATTGTGTTGAGCTGTAAAACTGAACTGAAGTACAATGATCCTGCCTGAGATGCATAAATATACATGTAAATACTGATATGAAATAATAATTTGAAAAGACATAAGTTTAAGCAATTGCAAATTGAGCTAAGGGTCATGTACCATACTGAGTCTGAAATTGTGGGAGGTTCTCGTAACCGACATAGACCATGTGAGCAACATGGAATCCAACCTGTAACCCAAGTTGGGAGGTTGTTCTATACCTTGCCAAAGGTAAGAACCATGACTGGCGTTAATTCACTCATGAGCTCATTCGGATTAAGGGAGACACTTTCAACTGGCGAGGACCCCTTTAACTTACGATGGCACGTAGTTTGGGACTTGAGTTATCTGAATTAGTATTCTCTCGGTGCTAAGTACTACTCCCATAATCATATACATGAGCTCATAATTATATTGAAATCTGAGTAAAATACATGAACTAGTTCAATTTACAGTTACTGAATATGACTGAAATCATGGGATAGTTATAAGCATCTTACTATCTGATGAAAATCATGAGAAGCATGGTGTACTAAATAATCATCTGAAACTATACTTCAATTGGGCGTTTTATGTAAATTTTACAAGAATCTAGGATTGTGAGTTCATAACACGCCAACATATATAAAAGCCCTATTTAAAATCATGCATAAAATAATATTCATGGTCATAAGATGTTCGAAAACATAAAGATCGAAAGAAACCATAAAATTGGGATATTTGGGAACTTGCCGTAAGTCATGGATTTCATAAAAACTGAACTCTGAAAGAAGCTTTGGGCATGAGAGTGAAAGGAGACCCTCATTGAATACCTACATACCTGGAGATTGGGGAATTCTTGCTAAGAACTTGAACTTGGAGCTTTTGGAGAAGAAGAACCCTAACTTCTGACTTGGGAGAACCTTAAGCGTTTCTGAATTTCTGTTTTCTAAGTGTTAAGAGAAAATAGGGAGAATTAATCAACTAATCCCCTTTAATCCCACTTAGAGTAGCCTTAAACGACATAGTTTATGTGTTAAAAGAGTGAAAAAAGATCAGAAAATTCATGAGAAAATCGTTACTAAAACTACTGACCATTGACGGACGAGTCTCAGGACGACTAGTCATTTGCAACTACTCGTCGTCTGAGTCATTGTGAGGGGATTGTTTATGGGTCTCCTGATGATGAGTGATCACAACGACTCGTCGTCAGGGGCCTTTGGCACTGGGCAGAGTTTTTCAATTGTCAGGACTTTTGGGCTTGACGCTCAGGACAAATCGTCCTAGGTGACGACGACTCATTGTCTGGAGGCATCACCACTAAGCTGATTTTTCATCCTTCTGAACTTTTGGGGACTTCTTCAGGACGACTCGTCTGACCTGACAACGCCTCGTTGTCAAAGTCATCTTGTGGGTTTTTCTGCTGATTTCAATTGGTTTTCTGTACTAGGTCTGAAACATGATCTTAGGGACTTTTGGAATTTTACAGGTATGATAGAAGTTATTTCATAAAAAATATTTGTTCCTTATTATCACTTGTCCAAATTGAAACAGAAAGAGTAATTATTTTGACGGAGCGAACAAACATATTTAAAACCCTATAAAAAAAATTCTTATTGTCACTTATCCAAATTTGACACAAAAGTTCACCCCTCTATTACCTTGCTTCGAATGTCACACTAGGAATTTTTAGCAACAAGACGATGGAATTCTCTTTCATCAACAAAAGAACATTACCAGATTCTAATATACATTAATACATATATTTGCAAGTTGTTGTGCTAACGATTAAGCACAACTGTTCGTGTTTTGAATTTTCCTCAAAATTCATGAAGTTATTTTTGGTTCCTTAAATTTTTCGTTTCCTCCATGGTATGTTTTTAAGATTTTCCTCAATTCTCTTGTTCACTCCAGTAGATTTTCTCTTTGATTTTTTAAATTTGGCAAAGTTACAAAGACAATTATCAGATACATTTATAACTTTGCCAAATCAAAGAGAAAATCTACTAAAGCGAACAATAGAACTAGCAGAATCTTAAATATATACCATGAAAGAAACAAAAAGGTTTAAGGAACCAAAAACAACTGCATAAGAATTTTGAGGAAAATTTAGAACACAATAGTTGTGCCTAATCATTAACACAATAACTCGTAAATGTATGTTTAATGTGTATTAGAATTTGGTAACAATTTTTTGTAGATGAAAGAAAATTTCATCGTCTTACTAATACGTGCTTTAATTGGGCTATGGGTACAGATTTTAACTTTAATCAAATTGGCCTTATGCCAGGGGAATTGCACTAATACCCGCTTTTGATGTTGTCATTTAACTATCCACTTCATAAGCTTTTTGCAAGTTTACCCACTTTGGGCAACAAGTCAGACTATCGCGCCTGAAGCTTGATAACTTCAGACACTCGCGTTGAAAATATGGCCTTGTGAAGGCTAAGTATCAGACTTTTAAGCCTGATGTTTTGTATGGCTTGCAAAGGTAAAAGTTCGAACATTTTTGACTGAGTTACATGTAAAAATTGATTAAACTACTAATCATGTACGTATGAATCTTTTCATGTATGTTTGCATCTCAGTCGTACATGATTGAAATACATGTAAAAACAGGCTGAAATTTCAGACATGATGTCTGAACAAAAATTAATAACTTGTTCTTTAAATTTCAACATGTCAACACAAGATCTAACACTCAAATATACTCTAAATAAGCTCAAATTTGAAACATAAGTTTCATATATCATAAAGAACAAACCATAACTATCAAATTTATCAAAAACATACAAATCTAACAAACTCATTTAACACCCTTTTTTTCTCCCAAATTTGCACTTCAGTCATGCATAGATGACTGAACTATATGTAAAAATGGGTTGAACTTTCAGACATTTGAGTCTCAAAGTTTTTGCCAACAAAAATCTTAATTTATTTTTCAAATTTAAACACTCAAATATACTCTAAATGAGCTCAAATTCAAAACATAAGTTCCACGGATCATAAAGAACAAACTTCAATCATCAATTTGTTGGTATAACTACAAATTTAACAAACTCATTTAACACCCTTTATATTTTTTCATATATGTCTACATGCACAAAATTGACTCACTTTGTGGGAATATACTGGCTATGTTGTTGTTGTCTATACTCAAAATTGACTAAAGTTTCAGTCATATGTGCCTAAATGCGGAAGCAAAAAAGAAGTATATTATTTTGCCTGAAAGTTGTCTAGCATTGGGTATTCGTGCGAGAAAAAATATAAGGTGGGTATTACTTAAATAGCGCGACCAAAATAAGACGCCCCATGAAATTTTTATTTTGCGCCATACCTTTTATTTATTTATTTTATAAAAATAAACCAGTTGAGAAGGGTGAATTTTTGTGTCAAATTTTGACGAGTGACAACAAGGAAATTTTTATAGGGTTTTAAAATATATTTGATCAGTCCATCAAAATAATTACTCCCTTCATTTCAATAGAGTAAACAAAGCTCCAATATCTAAATATTTAGCTTTATATTAGTACTAGGTTGTATATTTTTTCATATTATAATAATTTATATGTACTTATTTATGTAACTATATATTTCAATACGTTATTTAGTATTTGAATACCATATCGAATATCAAATTTTTTTTACAAATTATAATATATAGGAAACTCGCATAAAAATAATATTTCAAGTGTGTTTTTACTGTTACCTCTTAATTTTTAAATCTTTCAACTAATTCCTTTAAATATATGTGTGAGTGTCATTTGGCACCGTTTTAAACAAAAAAGGAGAGTATACACCATTAAATACTAGTCAAGATGTGTTTTATTAAATAATTGATGATAGTTAATGTAGAAAACTTAAAACACTTTATAGTTCAGACAGAAAATTCGATAAAAAGTGATATTTTATGTGTGTGTTGACTATTATCCCTTTTTTTTTTTTCTTTTTTCGTACTTAACTGATTAATTGCTTTGTACTTGTATCTTAGTGGGGGGAAAACGAAGTTTGCATTCATTTTCACAAAATAGAAAACAGTATTGTGTTAGTACGATGGAAGTCATTTTCATTAAAAATATTTTTCCAGTGTCTGATGGAAGAAAAGAAAATAATTCTCAGAAAAGAATATACATTTTAAAGACTAATAAAAATACTAACAAAAGAGAGAATGTTTTGATGAAATTTTTTTAAGTAGAAAAGATTAATAATAATGTGTATGTGCTAATTGGAACAAGTAACAAAGTTAAAAGTTTAGCTTGTGTGAATTTGGTGAATATATACAACACCCAAATGATCCAAGGAGTTTAGCTTGTGAGAGTTTTGAAGTCCTTCGTATTTCTTTTCGCAGTAACAAACAATTAGGGGTCGTTTGGTTGGAAACAAGTTATTCCGGATCAATTATCTTGGGATTAACTATTTCGGAATTAGTTATCCCACCTTCAAGGTAGGATAAAAAATAAAACTACAATACATGGGACAACTAATCCCGGAATTAGTTATCCCATGCATTTCATCACAATCAAACATGGGATAAATTCATCCTAAAATTAATCTCGGAATTAATTATAGTGTATATTTAACTAGCGAATATTATTAGTTTAACCGACCGGCCAAATGTGTAATTTACCCATTGTTTTAAAAAAAATCTTAATTTCAAATATCAGCTCGTACTATGCTCTACAAACTTTTTCTGGGATAATGTTCAGTTCGAAACTCAACGAATAACGGACCGTCCGTCTACCCTTCATTCAAATAGCCGTGACATGTGTCTAACTCACACATCACGTGATTCTACTGTTAAGACTAGAACAAAATCCGTGGATTCGGGTTCCAAATTCTGCTAGGCCTCATTGAGCCAGAAGGTATACAACAACTTACCCAATGAAATCCCAACAATTGGAGTCAGGAGAAGGTAGAGCGTACACAAACCTTACCTCTACCTCGTGAAGGTAGAGAGGTTGTTTCCGAAGGACCCTCAGCTCAAGTGCAACAAATCAAAGTATTTAAGAAAAGAAAAAAGACGAAAGTGAAGAAAACATAGCAACTAATAAGAAAAGTAGTGTTGAGCATACAAGAATGGAACAGTAACAACAAAATAATGTGATAATCGAAACACAATAAACAACGGATGATAGATATAAAAAGTGAGAAACTAAAAGAATACAACTAATACTACGACAGACACCACCAAGTCTAAAATACCAAAAGGTAGACATATAAAGAAATATTTACTTCATGTTACGATAGACTACATAAAAAGAGAGGGGGGGTGGGGGGGAAGGAAGTGGGGGGGAAGGAATAAAAAAGAAAGCCAATACACATAAAACTAATAGAAAGATGCACCTTTTTCATAACACCACATCTCAACACAACCTAACTCCTCCCCTAGGATAACTTGTGAAAGTTCCAGTTCATGGGAAACAATTCCCAGGGTGGAACAACATATCTCTACTGCAATCAACATTTACAATTAAAAAAGACGAGAAAATCGCAAGAAATTGTTGATCCTAAAGCAATACTCAATACTTTAAGAATAAATATTAATCTACTCTCTTTGCACTAATATGATATTAAGTTCAAAGTTACTGAAAGAAATCAAACACTGGTGATCCTGATCGAACGATCCTCCAATCAAACCTTGTAAAAAGACGAACAATAATTTAGAAGGTCAACAACGCACTAGAAAGGCTTGGAATAGGAAACAAGTCGTGAAGATAAGGAAACATACCAAGCATGCTCTACTTTGATTCCACCGAAAGTGGCACAGCAGTATAGATGTGAGGTGTGCTGGTTTCTGGTATGTGAAGTTCAATCGTTAATTAGAATCATAATTGTGTTAGTACCTAAAAGGGTTAGGAAAAGAAAATGTAAATCAGATGCAATTACCTTCAGATTCCATGCGCAACCAGTCTTGACCACATATCAAAGCTTCTCTAGCATGTGGATTCAGTGTACTGCGATGAAGGTCAAGCACCCTGCCTCTGTTGCTAAATGCCAACTCCGGTCCAAGAGTGGATCCAGGAACTGCCAAGATATCACGTGCCATCATTGATAATATAGGGTACCTAGGTGTGTGAACTTTCCACCAATTCAATACGCTAAAATCATAATTTCGTGGAAAGACTGGCTCGCCCAAGTATTTGTCAAGATCTGACGTTATGTTGTGGTTTTGTGTAGTTTCATGGAGAAACTTGTCAAAACCTTTGAGTCTGTCCCTTGTACCAATAGTGGTACTGGCTAAGCTGCCAGAAGCACCAGCTGTATCTGGATCAAGCGAAGACGAGCCCATAGCATACTCATTGGAAAGCTCCCTTATAGCATCAGATATTTCTTTGATCTGATTTGAGGCATCAGAATCATAAATCCGATTATAGTAATACTCCACCAACTTCATCTTGAACCTGGGATCCAGTACTACTGCTATTGCCAAAGTCAAACTACACTTGCTCCAGTACTTGTCAAACTTTTCTTTCATCTTCAGTGCTATATCGCTTGGAAAATCATCAGGATTCTTACACCATTCGATCAAATGGATGTGAATGTCACATATGTCTGAGAAATATATGTTGGCAGTTGAATACTTATTTGTCGTGAAATCATTAATAACTTCAACAAAAAGTTTCACATAGCCAAAAATGACACTAGCATGATCCCACTCTGTTTCAGACAAAGCGCTAGTGTAGGTAGGATCGTGCTCTTCTAGTAGACAGAAGGCTCCCCTATAATCTAAGGCAGCTTCAAGCATCCAGTATGTTGAATTCCACTGCTGTCCGCAGTCAAGATTCAAAGGTCTCTCACCACTAATCGCAGCTTGCTGAGCAATCTCATTGAATTTTCCTTGGGTTACTTGTGAACTCTTAACATGCCTTATGCTTTCTCGAACCTTGTGGGTCACATCACGAAGTGCTTCCATGGCATCGGAAACAATTGATTTCATTAACTGTACTGCACAGCGCACGTCAAACAATTCACCACCCTTCAACAGAGGCCTGTTTTGAGAAAGCCAATCTTTGATCCTAAAAATCATCTCATCATAGCCCGTACAATGATCGAAAGTCATAGAAAACAACTTACGATCAATGGCCCAGTCTGTCAAACTTTTAATAACAACTTCTGAAAGTATGTCATCTGTGTGAGAAGGGTCCAGTGTGATGAAATTCAGTAATTTCTTTTGATGCTTCCAGTCTTCATCAATGTAAAAAGCAGTCAAGCACAGATACCGTGCATTTTCCGACGAATCCCAAACATCAGCAGAAAGACTAATTCTTCCATGCAAGTTATGGATCGCTTCATACACCTTCTGTTTCTCTTTTGCATAAATTGTCATACAATCAAGTTCAACAGCACTATTAGTCAAAACCTCAAATTGTGGCTGTAAATTCTTGACAAATATTTTGAATCCAACATGATCAACCATGGATAAAGGATAACCATGTAACATAATCATACGGGCAAGATCCAGACGACTCCGCTCTTGATCAAATCTAGCACTGCCAAGGCTGATAGGCATTGTGTAAACTTCTTCTTTCTTTACCTCTTGATCAAACTTGAAGGTTGTCAAAGGGCTAATGGTTTCTTCTTTCCTTTGCCCTTCTTCATAGGTGACAACTGCAAGAGTAGTATCCTTTCTTTTTCGCTTCGCCGCAAGTATTTGGGAAACATCATAGTTGGATCTTTTTAGACACCGCAACAAATGATTCCTCAGATGAGTTGTTCCACTGTTACTTGATCCACTAAGCTTCTTTTTGCAATGCACACAAACAGCATAACAGATATCTGCCTTTCGAACTCTTTCAAAATGGTTCCACACAACGGATGTCAACCTCTTTGTTTTCTTTATTGGGGTCTCAATTGGAATTTCCATGGCATGGATGAAGCCAAATTAACCAATCTGTTATCACAAAATGGTTTGGTCTAAATGCTGTTAAATGACAAAACAACAGCAACCAAGTAGAATGCAATGGCAGATTTCAAGGAATTGAAAAAGGGTTGTACTTATAAGTCATTATCCAAATACAGCATCTGAAGAAAGGAAAAGAAAAGATAACCAACATTCTAAGCCACGAGACAACAAATTGAGAGCAAAATAATGATGAGTAGCATATATGATCTTTTTTCTTTTTTTTTTTTGATAAGGTAGCATATATGATCTTTTGTTTCCTCATTCTTCTTCTTTTGCTGAGGTTTGGGGTGATGGTGTCCAGAAGAAATAGGTTGGCACATAAACTAGCCACGAGACAGGAAATCAGCAGTCTCCACACAACTAAAGCTACAGAATTAAAAAAGAAGGCTATACACCGATTGCACCATTCAACTATCCATAAACCAAGGACAAACAACTCAACAACAACAACAACAACATACCCACTGCAATCCCACAAGTGGACAAACAACTCATAAAGTCAAAAACAATAGAAATGGAAGTTCCTTCTACATCGTAAACTCTACTAAAGCCGGGTCTGATAGAAGTGGCAATTTCCTAAAGGGTATGTGTTCACGAAATCCACGACAACGTTGATCCACAACAGCTTACAACAACAACATACCCAATGAAATCCTACTAGTGAGGTCTGTGGAGGGTAGAGTGTATGTAGACCTTTGTGGGGTCTGCGGAGGGTAGAGTGTACACAGACTTTTGTGGGGTCTGCGAAGGATAGAGTTTACGCAGACCTTGCCCCTACCTTGGGAGGTAGAGAGTACTCTTCACAACAGCTTAACACAGGAAAAATTATATGCATACACACACCCCACTTACGCTCATTAACCAGCTCAACGTGATCTCTAACACTTAGCATCATTGCTTCTGTACACCCATAACATTAAAACTCGACATCCCAAAGTACATAATCAAAATCAACAACAACATACCAAGTGTAATCTCACAAAGCAGGATCCAAAGAGGCTGGAGCACACGCAGACCTTACCCCCTATCTCGCAAAGACACAGAAACTATTTCCGATAAACCCTCAACAAAACATAACCAAAAACCACACACAAAAAAAAAACATTAAAAATACAATCTTTGCCTAAAAAAACTCAATCAATCAATCAACTAAACCTCAATTTCAAACTACTTTGAGATCCATTATACAAATCCTCTACATCAATTTTTTTCGTAATCGTGCACCTCGACTAAATCTACGGGACACCTGCCACCTCCCGCCAGTAACCGATATCATTTCAACTCTATTAAGCCCCGATTTATTATAAAAATGTACAAGAAAAAAATTGAGCTCAAATATATGTACTTAAAAAAGAATTCAATTTTCCCAAAAAAATTAACAAAATATACAAAACAAAAAAAATCATAAAAAGATAACAATTGAGCTGAAATACATGTACTAAAAAAAGAATTCAATTTTTCCCAATAAATTAAAAAATGTACCCAAAAAAATTTTAAAAAATTAAAAATTGAGCTGAAATAGATGTACTTGAAAAGAATTCGGGTCAAAATCCGGGTTAATAATGAACAGGAAAAATGCGAACCTGTGTAAAGTGAAGAGCTTTTTGTGTTGCCGGAGCTCAGATAGACGACCCGATCGGAGGATCCGAAAGTGCTGGGCTTTTTTGTTGACCCGATCGGAGGATCCGAAAGTGCTGGGCTTTTTTGTTGACCCGATCGGAGGATCCGAAAGTGTAATCGGGTTAGGGTTAAACGGAGAAGACGGGAACCGGGAAGATCCGGTAAGAAAGCCCGATTTGTGGTTGATATGGAATTTGGGTGTGAACTGTGAAGGGTCCGTTTTTGAGGTTGTACTCGAATTCGGGTCGGGTTGGTTTAGGGTTTGGTGGATTAGGTAAACGGGTTTTCTATTTTTTTATTTTTATTTTTGAGTTGAGATATTTTTCTTAATTCTAGGAGGGAGAATTATCATTTTTGGCCCCTCAATTATTGAAAAAATGTGATTTTGTGTCGAGGGTTTGCCGGAAATAGTCTCTCTATCTTTGAGGCGAGGATAAGGTCTGCGGACACTTTTCCTCTCCAGATCCTACTTTGTATAGTTATACTGTATACATTGTTGTTGTTGTCATATATGTGTAACTTGATACATTTAATCTTCATAGAATTAAAGTATGTGTTTTGATCCCTTTTACATAGAAAATACTCCCTCCGTTCTATTTACTTGCCTCTTTTGACTTGGCATACCCATTAACAAAACATTAATTAGAAGTGTATTTTACAAAATTAACCCTATTAATGATGTTTTGAAACTCTAAATCTAACTATTACTATTTTTTTTAGTTATTTAATACTAAGGATAATATGGGAAAGAAGTGATAAAACACTCTTGATTTGCGAAAATGGACAACTAACTTGGAACAAATATATTTAGAAAGAAGGCCAAATAAAATGGAACGGAGGGAGTATGTTAATTTGAACTATTTTTAGAAGTTTAAGTAATAGTACAAGTTTAATATATTAAATGTGTAATTTATTAGTGAAATAGTTAACAACTATGATATTTATTAATATCCACTAGCAAAGGAATCAAAATGCACAATTTAGTTTGTTCTGTGAATACTTTCTTAATTTTGTGTCTTACACCCAAGTTCACTCATGATGGAGACGGGGTGATAGATTCGAAATTCGATCTTTACACACATTCTTCTTTTTTGTTTGGAATACTCATTTAGAGATCTCCTCTTAAGTATCCCTTGTACACTTGCATTTCTTGTGATTTGTAATATTACGTTTATCTCTCTTGATTTGAGACGTCAAAGGACACCCCCTTATAGAAGGACTTCTCCGTCACTCAGCCATTGGTCACACACTCACACTCATTAGCACTGCTCAAAAAGATAGGCTAAATACATAAGCGACCCCCCCTAAATTTAATCCATTTTATTCGCTTTGACACTAGAACTTTGACTTATTCCTATTAAAAAAACACTTACACTACTCAAAAAATGTACTTATTAGACACTTTTCTTATGCGGGGAAGCCACCTACCCATCAAACAACAACAACAATATACCCAGTATAATCCCACAAGGCGGAGTCTAGGGAGGGCAGAGTGTACGATGACCTTACCCCTACCTTGTGAAGTTAGGGAGGCTGTTTCCGATAGACCCTCGCATCGAGAAAAGAAGAAAAAGAAGCAATAACAACAGCAAGATAAAAGTCACCTAGCCATCAGCTTTCATTTATAAGAACACTAGCTTCAAAAATCATTTCTGCAGCAAGATTGTGTACAACAGTTCATTCCAAGCATCTGGAACACCAGCTACACACCAGTGGCTGCAGTCCATCGCGCCACTGGCAAATCTCGTGGGGTGTCCGTCTTTTCGTAGTTGTGTTAGCAGTGCAATGTCAAGTAAATTGACAGGCTTTGTCATGTTACTTAGGACACTCTTCACCACTGCCTCTCCTGCATATCTTTCACCTGGATAAGTTGAACCCTCTATTGGCTTTGTTTGTCCACTGCAGTCCTTCGTCATTGGTTCATTCCAGTCCTGGCCACTGAAAAGAGGAAACAGAACCAAGTTGAACAAATTGATCTAGAATTCTACAAGACAAATCATATACTAAATGGAGACCTGCAAGAAAATGTCATTGATGTTCAATTCGTCTAGACTAAGGTTGTCGTTTGGTTCATGTACTAGTATGTTGGGATTAAAAAGGACAGTCCTGTGCACGAAGCATCCCGCATTCACACATAGTCCCCAGAAGGTCCACATCCCAAGGGGATGTAGTGTAGGCAGTCTACCATGACACAAGTATTAGTGACTAGTGGCACGGCTCAAACCCGTGATCTGTAAGTCAGATGAAGGCAACTTTGCTGTTGCTCCAAGGCGTACTTTGGGATTATAATGCAAAACTTATTTATGCGGTGAATAATGCATCGCATAACTTCATGAGGATATTATTTTCCCACCAACCAACCGTTGCATTAGTCATGTGCGGAGATAATTCTTTTCTTATGCAACCAACTAAATGGTGCATTAGTTTATGGGGTAATTATTTTTTCTTATTCGGGAAACTAAACACTGTATTTACTCAATCCTGGATTAAATCATCTTATATGATTAACCAAAGGACCCCTAAATGTCTACGGGAGAAAAGAGAAGCTGTCTCAGAACTTACCGATAATGAACAGCAGAAATTCCTTGGAAGAACACTTTAGTCACAGCAGGATCAATGTTGGAATCAATCCAATTTGCCCAAGTAGTTAAAGCAATCTTGTATGCTTCCATATGGTCCATCTCTTTGTAGAGTTTGTCACCAACTTGAAAGTAGTCCCATCTACCCAAAAAAAAAAAACAGGACAATGTGATTTTCTTGTAAATATTTTAGGTTGAGCGGTTAAATGTGTAACGTCCCCTATCTAGAAATAATGAAGTCTGGTATCTATTAAGCTGGTTGAATGAGAAGCGCACGTTTGTAGTCTGCCAGTGTGTATCCACCAATGGTAGCTGTTGAAGATTAAGAAATCAACTCCTTTCCACTGTTCACTCCTGCTGAGAGAGTCTAGCTTGATTACTCGTCCAGCTTCCTCAACCACTAGGTCAACGAGAAATCCGTCTTTCAAGAATGTGACTGTGAACTCAAACTCCTTCAGAAGCAAAAAAAAGAGCATGAGAAAGAAGGGCAGAATACATATCAGAAAGTTAATAGGTGTTTCAGAACAAGATTCTACTGGAATAGACTTTAGTGTTTATTAAATCCCACGACAATCTTATGTTGCTCAAATCTTCCAAAAGTGTTGGTGTACTCATGTTCGATCCTCCAAAAATGCATTACTTTCCGAGGATCTAACGCATATCCGGCCACATTTTTGGAGGATCCGAGCAACATAGAAAATAATAAGATGTCATTTGCTTCTTTGTGCCAGATAGAAATTCATCATAGGCTTAGGTATTCGAAGAACGATTGCAGTTTAACCTCTTGGCCTAACCACAACAATTATATATGAAATTTGCTAAATCGATGATCTATCACATATTTGAATCACTTTCAAGTTAAATTTCTCGGTTATGTCGAAGGAGCTAGGGCTCTTGATAGACATTCATAAAACACACAGGTCTGTTCTAAATGACATGTTTGAATGCAGCAATTATTAATCTGTCTAAAGCTTGGAAGAATTCCAACAATTAGCCTCTCTGCTGGATTTAAGAACATTTACTAATATGTTATAGATCTGTAGACAAGCTAGCATTGTTGAAAATCTAGTAAATTAGTACTACTTGTTTTTGCAAGCTTTAATTCCTCGTGAGGCGAAAGGAAGCAAATACTTCTTGCAAGTGACAGGAACTTTTAACCTGTCAAACGACACTTGCTCTAATCAAAAGATTAAAGGCCCCTATTGGACATAGGTCGCCAAACAGCAACCAAGAGTTTCGCCTTTTAAAGCGCCAGTCACATAAGCGCGACCAGGCATAATAAGTGAGTCAGAAAGGCTTTGATGACTCAAGGTTTGTATTAGGAAAAGAGAGAGATGGGAAGTGGGGCAGCCCTCGATTGGCCTGAATGTCGGAGCACTTTTACCAACTGCAACAGCATACCATAGTGTAATCTGGGGAGGATAGGGTGTACGCAGACCTTACCCCTACCTCGTGGAGGTAGAGAGGTTGTTTCCGAAAGACCCTCAGCTCAAGTAACTCATAACAAAGCAATGTTAAAAATAACATACAAACGCAAAGCAGACATATCAAATGATAATGAAATCATTACATACATAGCATTCAATTCTACCAAATAGAAGATGATAGAACAGTAACGATTAAGTGGACCTACAGGGAATGAGAGAAAGGAACGGTTCCTTGTTATGACAAATGTGTAAGTTGAATTTGGAACTGAAGCATGAAGCATGCATGCTAGTGATTGCCACTGGTTATTGCTCAAGGAATCCCCCACAAACATGAAGTTTTTGCCTCTGAAGCTTTTCAAGAAACCTTCACCATTGAACCTATGTATACCACAATCTATAAAACATCATTTTAACAAGTCTTTGATAATAATAAGTTGGAAAAAAGGGGCACTAAAGCTTCCGCTATGTGCGGGGGTCGGGAAAGGGCAGAACCACAAGGGTCATGGCAGCAACTTTAACAGTTACTCTAAGGCTCCCCTTCGATGATAATAAGTTGAAGCAGAAAGAAATACTTCTTTTGTTTTTTGTGTATAAATAACAACTACTATTTCTACACCTCATTCCCGACCAAGTTGGGTTCGGCTATATGAATCCTTATTGACCATGTAGCTTAAGCTCATCTAAGTCCAATAATATACAAAATAAGAAGAATAAAAATAAAAGTACTTTCTATATTTTCTGCTGAAATATGAATCTTAGTCCATTTAAAAGACTCCTAGAAAATATAGGACTTTTTATCATTATAAATCATATTAGAAAATTATAAGGGAGGAGACATTAGTTATGTTTATGTCACATAAATTATGTACAAAGCATAATCTATTCCAAAACCATGAATAAAATATGAGGTGGAAGTAGATGTAGATTGACAGTTAGGTGATACTTCCTCCCTCCGTCTCAAAATACGTGTCATGTTTTGCATTTATACATCCCTTAAAAAAATATTAAATTAAGAGCAGTATTCAACTATTTTATTTTAAGATATAATTTCTCTTTATTGAATATATATTTTCTTTATATGCTATAATTGAGGTGTTTGTGGCCTTTAAGAACAATTATAATTAAAGATAAAATGAGAAAAAATACTCCCACAAAGTGGGGTCTGGGGAGGATAAGTGTACGCAGTCCATACCACTACCTTAGAGGTGAGGTATAGAGGTTGTTTCCGATAGACCCCCGGCTCAAATGGGAAAAAATAATTAATTTTATCTTAAACTTCTAAAATGACAAATAATTGATACTAACTATTTTTAGAAATCACCACAAATAATTTAAGATGGAAGGAATAAATTGGAATAGAAAAAGAGGAGTTGATAATTAATAATCTAAAACAAGCATTCAGGGCGAAGCTACCACTCTGTTTATAGCTTTGACTCAAATTCTACATAGATATATATTCTTTCCGATTCAATTTAAGTGTCTTAGTTTAACTAACCACGGAGCTTAGAAATAAAGTGAGATTTTAAAATCTTGCGATATTAAACTAATTGTAGTTCTTTAAATCTTGCGGTTTTAAATTTGTCATATATAATGATGGAATTGAAAGATTTGCTAAATATAGAAAGAGATAACTCTTTTTGAGACATAACAAAATAGAAAAGTAACACAAACAAATTAAAATATAGGGAGTATAATTTATCAAGAACCCACTGAGCTGCATTTTCTAAAAAACAGAACTAATAAACTCAAAATTCTAGCACGAAATTTAATAAGAAAAAAAAGCCATTGATGTTACCTAGGGAGGTTACAATTTTGTGGTCTTAAACTTTGACCACTCAAAATAGTAGAATTGAAAAACTTAGTAAATATATAAAATAAAAAAAAAAAAAAAAAACTTTTGGAGACTTAAAAAAAATAGAAAAGTAAGACATTTAAATTGGGACGGAAGAAATGTAACTTGTCAAGAACCTAAGAAGCTACATTTTCTAAAACTCAGAATTCATAAACTCAAAATCCTAACGAGCACGGAATTTAACATGAAAAAATAACTCATTGATGTTACCTGGGAAGGTCACAACCAGTAGGCTGCCATCTATACTTGAGATAAAAACTATCTGTTCTTCCATTTTTTATGCAATTGAGACCTTTGTCTATAAATGGACACAACAATGAATCATAAATTGGATAAGAATCATCATAAATCCAACTTCCTTCAAATAAATTACAGCTTCCCAATTGTTTTTCTTCACAAGAAACTGTTAATAAAGGTAGAAAAACAAGTAAAAGGTAGCTTTTGGTTCTTGTTTTAGTAGACATGATGAAAATTGAGAGGTGTAAAAATGGGAAAAGATGAAAATTTGTAGTGTTTGATAATGTGTGTGTGTGTGTGTAGATTTTGGTGTGGATTTTGGATTGGTGTGAAGTGCACTAAATGTAACCAACTGAAATTTGACAGAGATTGTCTTCAATATTCTTTGTGTGAATGTTAGGTAATTCCTCCGTCTCAAATTATTTGTCGTATTTTTCTTTAACACCTTATTTGGATGGTTATTACATGTTATTTCATAATGTATCATATTATATTGTTTTGATTAATACAATATTTGACTTGCTTTTCATCGTTACAGTTTGTCACACATCAGTAATTTGAAGGATAAACCGACAAGAAAAGTAGGATATGAAATAAAGCTATTGTAAAAATATAAGATAAAGTTTAAAATACAATTATAAATAAGGGGAAAAAAGTAACAACAAGTACGATCATGCTGAATCAATTGTTACATAAAATAATTTTTTTGTTGTTACATAATGATGAATTCACAATACAATAAAATTTAAGTCACAATAAAAAAAATTACAACTCCCAAATTGTTATTCTTCACAAGAAACTGTTAATAGAGGTTTTAAAAAAAAGGTAGCTTTTGGATCTTGTTTTAGTAGATATGGTGAAGTTTACAACTCAAAAAAATGCAAGCAAAATTGAGAGCTACAAAAAATGGGAGGAAAAAAAAAAGAAAAAGAAAATTGTACTGTTTGATAATGAATGTGGATTTTGGATTACAGTGTAAAATGCACTAAAATTTAACCAACTGAATAATGACAGAGATTGTCTTCCAACATTCTTTGTGTGAATGGTAGTCTCATGCTCCCACTGTTTTATTTTACTTACCTTTGTTTATTTTACTTGACCTGATTGACTTGACATGTTTTTTAACATAATTTTAATTAGAGATGTATTTTATTAAATTAACTTTTTAATACTATTTTAAAATCCTAAATTTGACTATTATTACTTTCACTACAACAAAAATAAACTTTAACGGCAATAAATATGCACTTCAACAAGAGTGCTAAATATTTTACCGGCATTAGTTAAATGTTATTGGATCCAATGTCGCTATAGGTTTTAGGGGCATTTACAAAGAAAGCTACAATGTAATTGTCACTGGTAAATGCCACTAAAACATATATTTAGCGGCAATTAAGCTATTGACGTTAATTAATTGCCTCTAAAGATGATTTTTGGTGTTGTGTTTATGTAGTTACTCTCTCTGTGCAATAATACTTGTCCATGTTACTAAAAATAGATGTCCTACAATAGTTGTTCAGTTTGAAAAATCAATGAATAATTTACTTTTTTTTACCTTTGCTATGAAATACTATGCATCCCTTAATGCATTCTCCAGAGTATTAATTTTATTAAATGCAAAGGGTGATAAAGTAAAATTGCCCCGATATTATTTATTGTTTGATAAGGTATGTGTCAAGTCAATAGTGGATAAGTATTATTAGATGGATAGAGTACTTAATACTAAGGGTGGCTTTTATTAAAAAAAAATAAAAAAATACTAAGGGTGGAAAGGGAAAATTATAATAAAATTCTCTTGATTTCATAAATTGGACAAATTTATTGAAACAACTATTTTTAGCATAAGAATCAAGTAAAACGAAACGGAAAGAGTACAAAATAAACCTTATTAATTATGCTTTTTAACTCTAAGTTTGATTGCTAGTGCTTTATTAAGTTATTTAATACTTCCTCCGTTCTTATTTGTTTGTCACCCTTTTAAGTTGCACACCCCTTAAGAAAAGTATTAACTAGAAGTTAATTTGACTAAATTACCTATATTTATTACTCAATTTTATTTAATGTTTCTCTTTTTTGCACTATATTAATATCTTTTTATATTTATTATTAAGGGTAAAAGTGAAAGCAAACAACTAATTATGCATTGTTTTTTGTGAAATGACAAGTACTCCCTCCGTTCGCTTTTACTTGTCACATTTTGACTTGTCACACTCATTAAAAAAATAATTATTAACATGGTTATTTTACCATAATATCCTTATTAATTGATGTTTACTATTGTGTCTTAAAATGAGTTTGGAGAATAAACAATTAATGCTAAGGTTAAAATAGGAAAATAAAAATTGTCGTTTTTCTTGATATGTCAAAAATGACATGTAAAAATAGAAATCTAATTAGGAAATATGTGACAAGTAAATGTGAATGGAGGAAGTATTATGGAATATCTATTTTTAGTAAGGACAATAACTAATTAGGAACGGAGGAAGTACTAAGGGTAGTATGGAAAAGAAGTAATAAAACTCTCTTGATTTACAAAAATGGACAAGTAAATTGAAAATCTATTTTTAGTATAGGGGCCAAGTAAAATGAAATGAAAAGAGTATATGTTTCTCAAAGAAATACTCATTTTGTTTCAATTTATATGGTATAATAAAAATTTTGAGATTCAAATTTTTAAATTTTGATTGTGAATTTAAGCGTAAAAACTTTTTAAAAAATTTAAATAAAATTTACATATTTAGAAACTATATAAAAGAAATACTATAAATCACAATAATAAACAACTTAACGTATTTAAAGTCTTATAAAAAATTCTAGTCAAAGAAAAATTTAACCAACTCACAGAATTTAATCCTGTTTTAGTAGACATGGTGAAAATTAGAACTCAAAAAAAATGCAATTAAAAATTGAGAGGTTTAAAAATGGGGTAAAAAAAAAAGAAAGAAAAATGTATTGTTTTGATAATTAATGAATGTGTTTGGTAGATTTTGGTGTGGATTTTTGTAATTTGGGATAAAAAGTGTAAAGAGCACATAGTAAATGTAACCAACTGAATAATGCCAGAGATAGTCAACAGGCTTTGTGTGAATGCTGTGTACTCCTCCCGTTCCAAATTATCTATCGTGTTTTTACTATGCATAATACATAAGTATGTCTTTTAACTTTGTCTTAGCTGACTCTTATGTCTTTCAATTTTGAAAGTGCATAAGTAGTAACTTGTACTTGTATAAAGTTGAACAAATCGACATACGTGTCTGATATGACATCTACATGTCAATCTTATGTGAATTGTCATGTAGATGCCACATAAAATGAGTGTGTCTACGTGTTCAATTTTATACAAATTTAAGTGCTTATTTATAGGCTTTTCCCGATTGGTTTTGTTTAAGATAGTAATATGTGTTTAAGATTTGCTATGGTTTTGTAAAGAATGCTCTTGGTGATTAAATAAACAAGATTAGTTATGCTAAATTAACATGAGTCAAGTAATACGAAACTGAGAAAGTATTTCTTTTTCCTCGATTGAAACAAGACAAACTGTAATTATGATTTCCACTACTGGAGTAATTTCCAAAATTTATGCTTTGTTGTCTTCCAATACAAACTTTTTTGCAAAAGTTATTCTATCATCTTTTAATAGTTTGATTTTTTAATTTATTTTTAGTATTTAATCAGTAAGAACAAAATATCATTCAAAAAAATATTTATATATAATCTAATAAAATGTTGTGGAGATGGGATGAGGTGGAAGTGGAAGTTCCGGGCTGACGTAGCTTTAGATGGTCAAACAGTGGGGGTTGGGAGCGTCGGGTAGATGGAGACGAAACAATAAACTTGAAATATCACTTACGAATCTTATTTTCCCTACTATTACGAAAAATGTTTTTTCGAAATAAAGATTTTTCAAAATATTTTGATCAATCAAACATAAAAAATTAAAAAACTTTTTCATATCAAACACCCCCTAAATTTAAGGAAACAACGAAAATTTAGGTACGCCAGGTCTTAATTTCCCCCCAAATCGGTTCTCACCGGGTTGTTGGCATTTACTCCGCAGGTATGATTTTGGGACCACATCTGGTCCTAATCGATGGACAACAGGTAAATATTCTTGTACTACCCCTTGTTGATCCCGAGGGACGGACTCCACCATGAAGTAAGCTTTCTTGAATACGATAAACATGGAAGTGGCAAAGGAAGTTGAAGGAAGAAAGTTATTAGATAACTATATATACATGAGATTACATTAGTATTTTTAAGCAAAAAGTGTATACAACATATCAAAAGAAAAAAAAATATAAATTACGTGGTCTTAAACATATCATGTTATTCTTATAAAACAGTATTCGTATTGAGATCAGTCCATGGATTTTCCTTTCCTTCTTTGTTGTCGCATTTCGCTCAAAGGGTTGAAGCACATGCTTGAGCTTAATATTAATTGCTCCAACTAACACTAAGGCACTATTATTAATCTTTAATACTCAACATTCGATCCAACGTAATGTAAGCCTGTAAAAGAAACAAAATTCATGATAAAAGTACTTGTAAATAGTCAATATATATTAGGGAATAGAAGTTCCCCAACACAAAGGTGAAGCAGTTGGTTGGACAATTCAGAATGGATGACAAGTATAATTGTTTGTATATTGTACATTCATATGGAGAAACTTCTTGATATACTTCCTGCAAACGCGAATATTCAACTTCAGTACACTTTGGTTTTCAGTTTAAAGTCATCATACATCTTCTGCAAAGTTGAACGAAATCTTGTTAAAGATCTCCGGTCTTGGATCAAGAAAGATGTTTTGAAGAGGAGATGCCTTTACAGATTTTTCCTATAAGAAACGAGCAACTGACTTGGATCACCTCTACCAACTTAGGTTCCGTTGTTATCCATAGATTCAACCCGACTGCCATCTTGGCACGTGGATTCATTACCATAGGCACTACTATTCGTGAATAAGCATGACAAATATAGTGCAAACCAGGCGTAGAACTAGGATGATCATGTCGGGATATAGCACCTCACTGACAATCAGATCAATTTACCTGTATGCTGAGCAACTCATCGGATTCTGAAGAAGCGTTAAGACACAGTTTGACTAAGTCTCAAAATGTCCATCAGCAACCGACTGACAGAAGCCTTTATTTCATCTGGCATTACTAACTGGGGAGGAACTGATTCAAGCGCATACAGAGTAATAACTCTCATTACAACAGGCAAGTGTAAATTTGTCATATCGCCTTTCCTGACATTCTGATTCACAAACTTGCATGATGCTTTTAAGGCACATTTGCCGCATACCTGAAGTAAGCACGTAACGTTTCAGATCGTAAGGGTGGGAAGAAACTCGAGAATATCCCAAAAAAGGAAATTTTACTACTATTGTATTTGATCTGAGGAGCAGAAAAGGGAAGGGATGAGTTTCCTAAGAGCAAAAGAGACTCACATTATCTTCTTGAATTCTGAAATATGCACGCAAAGGGTGGGAAGAAACTCGAGAATATCCCAAAAAAGGAAATTTTACTACTATTGTATTTGATCTGAGGAGCAGAAAAGGGAAGGGATGAGTTTCCTAAGAGCAAAAGAGACTCACATTATCTTCTTGAATTCTGAAATATGCACGCAACCTCTTTGCAGAAAAAACGGTCTTCTTTGCAATAGAAGGGCAACCAAAAAGGGCCACCTTTTTCAAGTCACTGCCAGACAACCATCTGAACAACCAAGTTTAATAGATTAAGGAGCTGAATGAAGAAAGTTAAAAGGGTATAAAGCAGTGCTTAAACTAAACGACGAAAAACATCCTGACCAAAGTACAGGCGACATGTGGGAATTTGTCAACACAAACCGTTCCAACGCAGATGAAATATAGCATCACTCTATTTTCAAGTTCGGAAAAGGGCAAAAATATCTCTAACCTATAAAAAATAGCTCACAAATGCTCTCTGTAACCTTTACGTCTAAAAGTACCCTTAACAGGTTTTTTTGGGCCCAAACATACCTCTGAAACTAACGGACCAGTTTGAAGTTATGACCCACAATCTCCAGTTTGAAGTACAAAAGTTTAGTCCTAAATCGCCTATAACATAAGCTTCTAG
Organism: Capsicum rhomboideum; assembly: GCA_031232105.1. NCBI lineage: Eukaryota > Viridiplantae > Streptophyta > Magnoliopsida > Solanales > Solanaceae > Capsicum > Capsicum rhomboideum. The sequence continues at coordinate 3,131,078 of CP124710.1, read as the reverse complement.
GAAATAACGGATGCTTTGGGGAGAAAAGATTGTGTCGGGTGTACGCAGACCTTACCCCTACCTTGTGTAGGTAGCGAGACTGTTTCCAGAAGACTCTCGGCTCAAATGCATCAACCAAAATAGAAAAAGTTTCATATAAAGCAGTAAAAAAAAGTTACCTTAACAACAAGACTTTGGAATTGATTCTTCAAAAAGAATCCTTCAACATCCAATGAAGTTATGACCCACAATCTCCAGTTTGAAGTACAAAAGTTTAGCCCTAAATCGCCTATCACCTCTAAGCTTCTAGGAAATAACGGATCTTTTGCAGAGAAAAGATTGTATCGGGTGTTCAATTTATAAAATGAAAACGGGTTACATTTTAATAAATGAGTGGGCTTTAATTTAATCCTGAATTTAAAATGTGGCAAGCTTAGCATAACACGTGAATATTTTAAAGACTCAAATTTGACCCAGCCTGGTCCATTATTTTCAAGATTAAATTAATGCCCACTCATTTATTAAAAACCAACCCGTTTCATTTTATAAATTGAACACCCGATACAATCTTTTCTCCGCAAAACATCCGTTATTTCCTAGAAGCTTAGAGGTGATAGGCGATTTAGGGCTAAACTTTTGTACTTCAAACTGGAGATTGTGGGTCATAACTTCATTGGATGTTGAAGGATTCTTTTTGAAGAATCAATTCCAAAGTCTTGTTGTTAAGGCAACTTTTTTTACTGCTTTATATGAAACTTTTTCTATTTTGGTTGATGCATTTGAGCCGAGAGTCTTCTGGAAACAGTTTCTCTACCTCCACAAGATAGGGGTAAGGTCTGCGTACACTCTACCTTACCCAGATCCCACTTACGTGATTACACTGGGTATGTTGTTATTGTTGTTTGTATGAAACTTTTTATGGTTTGGGATTTCTATATTCTTGGCCCTTTATAAATTTCTTTTACTCCAGTCATGTTAAAGCTTTTAATGCTTTGTGTTGAAGTTGATTGTTTACTCTAGCTGTGTTGAAGCTTTTAATGGCTTTTCTACCCCCTTTGTCCCAATTTATGCGGCACCCCTTCCTTTTAAGTTTGTCCCAAGAAAAATGTCATCATTCAATAATTAGAAACAACTTAACTTTAAAATTCCACTTTTACTCATAATGAAATGATTTATAGCTGCACAACTATCAAAAGTTTGTTTTAGACGACATGAATGAAACTCACCTAGTATTTTAGTCTCTGTTGGGATTTGAACCTGAGACCTTATTATTCCATCTGTTCGTATATCTATAGTGTGGTCCCTATTTCCTTTCTTTTATGGCTTGCATGTGCTGGTTTCGAAAGAATGAATGAAAAGGCGGACTTGATTTTTAATTATAGGGGTATTTGGGTCCAAAAACCTCAGTTGATCTATATTAAAAGACGGATACAAGTGTGGCAAGGGTATGGTGTAGACCCATTGTCAGATATTGATATACGTCGAGAATGTAAGGAAAAGCAAAGGTTTAGTGAGGTGAAGCAGAGCCACCTGGTAGGTTCTATGAATGAGGTATTAGATCCCTTCAATATTTGTTGTGTAGTGAATTCAATGAACTAAACAATTTGAAGTAGATAAGCGAGAAGAGAATGTAGTTGTTCCTAGTATTATCGATCATGGTAAAGTTTCTTGAGGCACTGTAGTTGCCGGAACTAATAGTTATGAGAAGGAGAAAGGTAATGAACCTGCATCTAGTGATTATTATAGTGAGAAGTTGGAAGCGTTTGGGAGGAAAGGACTAAGGAAATCAATGAAAAATATGGGAGACTTGGAGGGAGAATTCAAGATTAATGTTAAGAGTACCACATGATTGAGGTGCATTGGTGGAACTCTAAGGAGGCCTATATGTTGGTTAATGTGCCATCCAGCCCTACTAGTGGTCTCAACCCATCTGCAAAGCCATGTTTAAGGGCTTGAAAGCACACATGCATCCTAAGAAATCTTCTTTTACCTTCTGCCAAAGCTTCCTTGGATATATTTATCACCACATCAGAATCAGGAAAACTCGCTCTCAATTCTTGTGCATATGCCTCAAATCTATATTGTAATCATCCCAGTAGCTCCCTTCCAATTTCTCCAAAACAATCCTTTGTACCTCATGAGGCAAAGCTTAGCTCGATGACTATTCTATTTCTTTTTTTTTTTTTTTGGTCATGAAATTTTAAATCCTTTTGCCTAGAGGTAAAACTTCCCGTTATACTCGTTGTATATGAGTTTTACCTCATAAGGCAAAAGTTAGCTTGATAATTATTCTACTTATTTTTTGAAATTTCAACTACTTTTCCCTCGAGGCAAAACTTCTCATTATATACACTATGTATATCTTGTCTCGTTGTATACAAACTTTGCCTTATAAGGCAAAACTTAGGATTTTTTTAAAGCAACTCATCTAATACTCTTTATAAATAATACAAGGGCCACAATCTAGCACATGAGTTGCACTTTAAGTTGAAATTACTTATGAGTTAAAACATTCAAATATAATTAGCAAAAAAATTCATAAGAGAATAAAGCATCCACAGTATAATTAAAAGGATTAAGAAAGCATATGTTTACTAACAGAATCAATTATTGCATTACAAAGCATTAGTAACTGAGTAATGGCATCATTGTACAACTTAAACAGCTCATTCAATGTCCAATACGTTAACACTAACAATATATCTGCTGGAACACTTATTCTTCAATATTATTCCTCTTCTCTCTCTTTTTTTACCCCATTTATGTTTCATTCATTAGCTTTTGCATGTTTTCGCTTCCTATTCTTGCATTACAGTGAAGTGGATTGAACACTAGGTGAAACAAAATTCGCATGGCTGAATTTCAGAGGATCGCCACCCTACAATAAGAAGAATCGAGTCATGTCAAAGTCATAAGAAAAATATATCGGAACATCTAACAAGAACTATACTTCCTTTCATGCTTTCTCCAGATATTCTAATATCCTTCTCTGTTTCGTAATGGAATCGCGCTCTTGTTTGTCAATAAGAAGAAACCTAGGTAAAAAGGTAAAAGATCTTTGTACACAGTATGATCCTCCATTCTAAACAGCATTGACTTTCTTGATTTTACATTCTTAACCTCCTGATTAATAAATAATTCATGTAAATTTCTTACTCTTTCCCTCATTTTGAGGAACCCTTTACTCTAGCCTCCTTATTATCCTTTTCATATTTCCACTTCTCTCGTAAAATCCTCACTTCTTCCTCCAATTTTCCCAATTTACACTTCAATTCTTTGTTTTCAGTTTCATCCTCGCTTTCTGATTGTATAGACTTTTCTAAGAGACCAACAGCTTCTTGAAAGAAAACACCCAACGGTTTTTGTGCTATACTTTCGGACTTGGTTGATTCTTTCTGAAACTGAACTGAAAACGAAAAGGGTCTCCAAAAAGATGATAAAAATTGAGCAAATTGATATGGGGTTGAAGAGTTCAACCATATTGAGTTTGGGGGAAGTTGAAGAATTGTTAGAAAAATGATAAGACTGGAATTTTCTCAGGTATATCGTGGTGGATCTTTTGGTTATTTGGTCACTGAAACATAGATGAGCATATAGAGGGAAGATGAGGTTCTGCCATTAGAGGGGTTTTAGGGGTTTTGCAAGCAATACATCTACGGGTTACAGCTGTGGGCTCTAATTTGTATTGGGTTGGGTTGGGCCAAAACAAAAGTACATGGAATTCCTTATGGGCTAAATTCCAAAGTTTTTGCACGGATTGTCCCTCAAACGTACTGGTGTTTAATTTTTATTTTTTGTATTTTAGGTGTTTGGTTTTTGCTCCTGCTGCTTATTTAATGGGACTTTCACAATCAAACTACCCTTATCCATCTGGATCTAATTCGGTCGAAGGAGGACTTGTGGACCAAAATGGACCGGGAAAAGTTGCTGAAGACGGAGTTGGTATTGGTACCCAAAAATCTCTGCAGAGTGCAGAAATTGATAAGGCTCAAGCAGAGGTAAGGTAATGCTAGCTTCCTCTTCTTCTTCAACTTGTCTATGTGAAGATCTTCGATTATAAACTACCTCATCCTTACTATGGTGTGGGTTTCTTCTTATTGACAGACAAGAGCGCAATTCCATTGCGGAACAGAGAAAGGTATTAGAATATCTGGAGAAAGTATGAAAGGAAGTTTAGTTCTGGTAAGATGTTCAGATATATTTTTCTTGTAGCTTTGACAAGACTCGATTCTTCTTATTGCAGGGTGGCGATCCTATGGAATTCACACATGAGAATCTTGTTTCACATAATGTTCAATCCACTTCACTGAAATGTAAGAATAGGAAGCGAAAACGTGCAGATGTTAATGAATGAAACATAAATGGGGTAAAAAAGAGAGGAGGAATAAGATCGAAGAAAAAGTGTTCAGCAGACATATTGTTAGTATTAACGTATTGGGCATTCAACGAGATGTTTAAGCTGTACAATGATGCCATTACTCAGTGACGAATGCTTTGTAATGCAATTATGGATTATGTTAGTTAACAGATGATTGTTTGATCCTTTTAATTATATTGTGGATGCTTTATTCTCTTACGAATTTTTTTGCTAATATATCTAAATGTTTAAAAGTCATACGTGATTTCAACTTAAAGTGCAACACGTGTGCTGGATTGTTGCCCTTGTATTATTGGTAAAGAGTATTAGGTGGGTTGCTTTAAAAAAATCCTAAATCTTACCTTATAAGGCAAAATTTGTATACAACGAGACAAGATATGCATAGTGTATATATTGGGAAGTTTTGCCTCGAGGCAAAAGTAGTTGAAATTTTATACAAAAACTAAGTAGAACAATTATCAAGCTTAAAAAAATCCTAAATCTTGCCTTATAAGGCAAAATTTGTATACAACGAGACAAGATATGCATAGTGTATATAATGGGAAGTTTTGCCTCGAGGCAAAAGTAGTTGAAATTCTATACAAAAACTAAGTAGAACAATTATCAAGCTAACTTTTGTCTTATGAGGCAAAGGTCATATACAACGAGTATAATGGAAAGCTTTACCTCGAGGCAAAAGTATTTAAAATTTTATGACAAAAAGAAATAGAATAGTCATCGAGCTAAGTTATGCATCATGACGTAAATTGTGTACACAACAAGTCAAGATATGCACAATTCATATAGTAGGAAGTTTTGTCTTCCTTATGATGCAAAACTCATATACAACGAGTATAATGGAAAGTTTTACCTCAAGGCAAAAGTATTTAAAATTTTATGACAAAAAGAAATAGAATAGATGCCTCATGAGGTAAATCTTATACACAACGAATCAAGATATGCACAGTGCATATAGTAGGAAGTTGCTTCATATACAACGAGTATAATGGAAAGTTTGACCTCGAGGCAACAGTATTTAAAATTTTATGACAAAAAGAAATAGAATAGTCATTGAGCTAAGCTATGCCTCATGAGGTAAATCTTATACACAACGAATCAAGATATGCACAGTGCATTTAGTAGGAAGTTGTCTCTGAGGAAAAAAACTTGAAAATAAAGCTATTCTTATTAATTAGATAGCTTAAAACCTCTATAATTCACCATTATTGATATTTGCAGCTCTTGGGTTTGAAATATGGAGGAGTAGAGAAGGACAAAGTTGGGAAAGAAGATGAATTAGGGAAGAAACCTAAGCAATGTGGGATAGGAGGGGTAATTTCGCCCACTTATTATTCACTTAAAGTGCCGAAGGACAAAAATTAACTTAAAAGTTATGTGGCATTGGTTTGTACCTATGACCCCTAAATTCCACCTGAAATTTTGGCCCGTTATGTTGTTTGAAATACTAGTAGTTTAGTAATGATTTTTTTAAAAAATTTTGTAATTCATAGACTTTTAAATTTCTCCAATGCAGATGAAAGACAGCATCACTTCACACCTTTACAAGTTCGGAAAAGGGCCAAAGATACGCCTAACTGTAATGAATAAGATGAAGAGAGAAGTAATTAGGGGAATTAGGGATTTGAATAAGAAAGGAATTGGGAAAGTAGATGAAGAGGTGATGACTAAAAAGGGAAAGAGTAGTGGATTACACGTGGCAGCAGTCAGCTGAAGCAAGTCACATGAGCGGCACATGACTACTTAAATCCAACGGAGAAGATCCATTACAGCTGGCACGATCAGACGGTCCTAGAAAGTCTAGCGGTTACTATGTTGTTATATATAACAGTTGGAAAAGAGAAGAAAGATAACTACCGGTATATTCCTAAATTCGAACTCTCTCAATTTCTCTCAATTCTCCTTATCTTCTTCTTCTTCTCTTTTCTTCCTCTCACTCAATTTCCACTGTTACAGGTGATTCCGCCATTGGAGATTACTCAAGCTTCCGCCATTGTGAACCTTTTAGTCTATGGTTGATGTACTGTAGAAATTGTAATCGTTTCCCAATTATCAATAAAATTCCCAAATTTTCTCTATAAAGTTCGAAGTTCGATTACAATCATTACACTAACGTATTGAAAATGGCTCACAAATGCCCTCCGTTAACCTTTCGGTCTAAAATTACCCTTAAGTTTTTGGGCTAAAACATACCTGTGATACTAATGGACCAGTTTGGGTCAAATTTGGATCTAAAATTACCCCTAACACATTGAAAATGGCTTACAAATACCCTTCGACAATTTTTTGGTCAAAAAATACCCTTATCATCCTTTTTGGGCTCAAACATACCCCTGAAACTAACGGACCAGCCTCAGTCAAATTTAAGTCTTTAGAATAATCACGTGTAATTCTAAGCTTGCCACATTTTTAATTCAGGATTAATTTATAACCCATTCATTTATTAAAACCCAACCCGTTTTCATTTAAAGAAATTAAACACCCTAAGCAATCTTTTCTCCGCAAAAAGCATCCGTTATTTCCTAGAAGCTTAGAGGTAATAGGCGATTTTAGGGCTAAACTTTTTTACTTCAAACGGGAGATTGTGGGTCATAACTTCATTGGATGTTAAAGGATTTTTCTTGAAGAATCAATTCCAAAGTCTAGTTATTAAGGTAACTTTTTTTACTGCTTTATATGAAATTTTTTCTATTTTGATTTGATGCACTAGAGCCGAGAGTCTTTCGAAAACAGCCTCTCAACCTCCACAAGGTAGGAGTAAGGTTTCCGTACATTCTACCCTGCCCAAACCCCAGTTGTAAGATTACATTGGTATGATGTTATTGTTGTTGTTGTTGTTTATGGTTTGGGATTTCTATATTTTCGATGAACTTTTTTTTTACTCTAGTCGTGTTGAAGCTATTTTTTTTTTACTCTAGCTGTGTTGAAACTTTTAATGGCTTTGTTTACTACTCCCTCTGTCCCAATTTATGTGGCACCCTTTCTTTAAGTTTGTCCCAAGAAGAATGTCACATTTCTATAAATAGACACAAACTTAACTTTAAAGTTCTACTTTTACCCTTAATAAAATAATTTATAGCCACACAAATATCTAAGGTTTGTTTTAGACTACACGTATTAAAAGTCAATTTTTTTTCTCAAACTTTATGCCAAGACAAACTGTGCAACATACATTGAGAAGGGGGGAGTAATTTTTTTTTGTATGTGGTCCCTTCTGGATTTGCCGGAAATTGATGGTTATCAGACTGGTGGATGGGTTTTTTTAATTTGTATGTGGTCCCTTTGTTTTTGTATGTCATTAGATTCCAATATTTTTTTCAATAATAGTGGTGTCCAGACCTACTTGTGCACACCTCGACTAATTCCACAGGATACTTGTCACCTCCTACCAAATGAAAAGAAATCACCTAGTGATTTTGTCTTTGCGGAATTTGAATCTGAGACCTCATAATTCCAATAAATTCTTATGTTAGTATATATCTGGTATGGTCCCTATTTGCTTTCTTTTACGGCTTGCATGTGCTGGTTTCAGAAGAATGAATGAAAAGGCGAACTTGATTTTTAGTTATGGGGTATTTGGGTCTGGAAATTTCAGCTGATCTATATTAAAAGACGGATCCACATGTGCCATGGGTATGATGTAGACTCATTGTCATATATTGATACATGTTGAGAATAGAAGGAAAAGCTAAGGTTTAGTGAGGTGAAGCAGTTGTTAGTAACAGGTTCACCTGGTAGGTTCTATGCGTTGGAGGTATTAGAACCCTCCAATATTTGTTGTATAGTAAATTCAATGCACTAAACAATTTGCACTAGATGAGGGTGAAGAGAATGTGGCTGCTCCTAGTATTATTCATCTTAGTAAAGTTTCTTCGAGCACTACAGATTAGTGCTGGAACTGACATGAAGGGAGAATTCAAGCTTAATGTTAAGAGTACCACCTGACTGAGGTGCATTAATGGAACTTTAACGAGGCTTATATGCTGGTTTATGTGACATCCAGCCCTATTAATGGTCTCAACCCATCTTCAAAGCCATGTTTCATGGCTTGGAAGCACACATACATCCTAAGAAATCATCTTTTACCTTCTGCCAAGGCTTCCTTGGATATATTGAATGATTTAATCCGCATCAGAATCAAGATTACTCTCTCAATTCTTGTGCATGTGCCTCTAATCTATTGCAACCATCCAGGTAACTCTCTTCCAATTTCTCCAGAACAATCCTCTTAACTCTTTTCATATTTGATTTGCTAACATAAGCTTGAATTCTCCCTCCAAGTCTCCCCCCATATTCTTGATCTTATACTTAGGATTATTCTGGAATTTTCTCCTAAAGTATTGCACTAAAGTTTGGGCATCACCTCCACGATTCTAGTAATCTGGATTACAGTCGCGATTTGGAGTTCAAAGTATCGATCTTAAAGGTTTTGGTTTTGCCCATCCTTAGACATAAAACACTACCTTCCTCCTCGTAACTATCACAATCAGTTCCAGCATCTATAGTACTCGAAGATACTTCACTATGATGTAATAATACTAGGAGTAGCCACATTCTCTTCACCCTAAAAATATGAAGGGTTCTAATGCCTCCAACATATAGAACCTACTAGATGGCTATGTAACTAACAATTGTTTCACTTCTCTATACCTTAGCTTTTCATTATATTCTTAAGAAATATCAGTATATGACAATAGGTCTTAGGGTGTTTAATTTCTTAAAAGGAAAATGGGTTGGGTTTTAATAAATGAGTGGGTTTTAATTTAATCCTGAATTAAAAATGTGGCAAGTTTAGAATGACATGTGACTATTTTAAAGACCCAAATTTGACCCAGGCTGGTCCGTTAGTTTCAGGGGTATGTCTGAGCCCCCCAAAAAACGTTAAGGGTATTTTTAGACCAAAAGGTTAACCAAGGATATTTGTGAGCCGTCTTAATACTTGTCAAGAATAGAAGGAAAAGCTAAGGTTTAGTGAGGTGAAGCAGTTGTTAGTAACAGGGCCACCTGGTAGGTTCTATGCGTTGGAGGTATTAGAACCCTCCAATAATTGTTGTGTAGTAAATTCAATGTACTAAACAATTTGCACTAGAGGGGGTTGAAGAGAATGTGGTTGCTCCTAGTATTATTCATCATAGTAAAGTTTCTTCGAGCACTACAGATTAGTGATGGAACTGAGTAACTGACATGAGGGCCATTGAGGGGAGAATTCAAGCTTAATGATAAGTACCACCTGACTGAGGTGCATTGATGGAACTCTAAGGAGGCTTATATGCTGGTTTATGTGACATCCAGCCTATTAATGGTCTCAACCCATCTTCAAAACCATGTTTCATGGCTTGGGAGCACACATACATCCTAAGAAATCTTCTTTTACCTTCCGTCAAAGCTTCCTTGGATATATTTATCACCACATCAGAATCAGGATTTCTCTCTATCAATTCTTGTGCATATGCCTCAAATCTATTGTAATAATCCAGGTAACTCCCTTCCAATTTCTCCAAAACAATCCTCTTAACTCCATTCATCTTTGACTTGCTAACATTAAGCTTGAATTCTCCTTCCCAGTCTCCCCTCATATCTTTTATCTTATACTTAGGATTATTCTGGACTTCTCTCCTAAAGTATTGTACTAAAGTTTGGGCATCACTTCCACGATTTTGATAACCTGGATTACAATCGCGATGGAGTTCAAAGTCTTGATCATAAAGGTTTGGTTTTGCCCATACTTAGATATAAAACACTTGATAGGACATCCAACATCACATTTGTATCCAAAACTTTTTGTGACACTCTTTTCTATCTTTAACTCTTACCATAAGCAACTACATATAACTCTTCTAGAATATCTTTGAAGTCATTTCTAACTCTTTGTACTTGTCCAATTTTTCATTGATTTCTTTAGTCCTTTCCCTTCTAAACACCTCGAACTCTTCACTACAATAATCTCTAGATGCAGTTCATTACCTTCCTCATCATCATAACTATCACAATCAGTTCCAGCATAAACGTCACTATTCACCAAACGGAGCAACATCATCGACAATTCGACCTTATCAGTTAACTAACTGTCACCTTATATCTTTACATAAGACATAAACAAATACTTCCGTTTTATCAGTAATTAGCATACCGAACTCTATCAAAAATGTCATTCTTGAAAGATTTTGGTAGATCAACAAAACACAAATTAGACAATGCTAAACCTCAATGAACAATTATAACAAGATGAGAACTGATTACAACCAATATTAAAATAGGTGAATATAACTAATATTGATCCTTACTTAGCAATATCTTGGTGATTTCCACCAAACTGCTCAGCTGCATACTTTACAAATTCACGGGCATAGCTATTTTGAAAACAAGTAATATCAAACTTCTTCCTAGGCAAAAAGTTTGAATCTTTAAAGTACCCTTCATTATATAAATGAGCCACAAACATCACCATATCAGGTGAAAGCTCTTCGTACACCATATGATCCTCCATAGTCAACGGCGTTGACTTTCTTGATTCTATACTCATACTATCCTCCTCATCCACAAACAATTCGTGTAACTTTTTACTCTTTCCCTCATTTTCCAACACCCCATTACCATTTCTAGCCTCCACCTTCTTCTTTTTTTGATCAGGTAAAATATTTCATTGATAATAACAAGGCCAACATGGCCGTATACAAGAGGAATACCAAAAAGGAGACACCTACAAAATATGGTTCTCTCCAAAAGACACCCAATCCTCTATACAAACAGGAACTACATGGGTGCACCAAAAGAAAATAAGGGATCGAAGACTACTACTCAATTGAGCAAAGCTCATCTCTACCCCTTCAAAAGCTCTCCTATTCTTCTCTCTCCAAATGACCCACATTAGCGCAAGAGGAGTAACATTCCAAGCTTGTGCCTTCTTCTTCTAGCTCCACTCTTCCATCTGAACATCAACTCTTTTACAGATCTTGGCATCACCCAAGAAACGCCAAACCATCTGAATATATCCTATATCCCCCCATAACCTCGAGGCTAAATCGCAACGTAACAGAATATGATCCACGTCCTTACCGCCTCTTTGCAAAGGAAACACCAGCTAAAGCAGACAACCTTTCGTTTTCTGAGATTATCCGGCGTCAAAATCACTCCTCGATTAGCTAACCACGTGAACAAACTCACCTTCTTTTTCAATTTTCCTCTTCTCCATTATCATGGATATTATCAGTTTACAAACTCTTAGCTTCTATGTTTGCATACAGCATAACAAATACTTTCCATATTTTCCCAATAACTAACATACTGAATTCTATCAAAAATGTCACTGTCGAAGATTTTGGTAGACTAACAAAACACAAATTAAACGTAACACGCAGAAAACTAATACGTAGTAGCAATCAATATGAAAATGGGCGAATGTAACTAAACTCTCCTTACTTAGCGATCTCTTGATGGTCTCTACCAAACTGCTCAGCTGCACACTTTACAAAATCACGGGCATAGCTATCTCGAAGCACATAATGTCAAACTTCTTCCTAGAATCTTTAAAGTACCCTTCATTGTGTAATGAGTAAGATACATCACCATATCAGCTGAAAGCTCTTTGTACACAGTATGATGCTCCAAACTCAACGGAGTCGACTTTCTTGATTCTACTCTTATTATCCTCCACATCCACAAAAAACTAGTGTAATTTTTTCTCTTTCTCTCATTTTCCGACACCCCATTACCATTTCTAGCCTCCACCTTCTATTAGCTTTTTCAATTTTCTCTTCTCCATTATCATGGACATAGTCAGTTTACAAACTGTTAGCTTCAATGTTTGCATAAAGCATGGACAAATACGTCCTATATTTTCCCAATAATTAGCATACTGAATTCTATAAAAAATGTCAGTGGTGAAAGATTTTGGTGATTTTAGTAGATTAACAAAACCTAAATTAGATTTATAAATTTCGATATGTAAACGTAACACACAGAAAACTAATAGTAGCAATTCAATATTAAAATAGGTGAATATAACTAAATTGATCCTTACTTGGCAATCTCTTGCTCAGCTGCACACTTTACAAAATTCAGAGCAAGTAATATCAAACTTCTTTGTATAAATGAGTCACAAACATCACCATATCAGGTGAAAACTCTTTGTACACAGTATGATCCTCCGTACTCAATGGCATTGACTTTCTTGAATTTACACTTCTATTATCCTCCTCATCCATAAACAATTCGTGTAACTCTTTACTCTTCCCCTCATTTTCCAACACCCCATTACCGTTTCTAGCCTCCACCTTCTATTAGCTTTTTCAATTTTCCTCTTCTCAATTATCATGTACATTATCAGTTTACAAACAGTTAGCTTCTATGTTTGCATATGGCATACACTAATAAATTTCCATAAATAAACCTAACACGCAAAAAAATTAATACTAGCACCATCAATATGAAAATGGTCAAAAGTAACTAAATTGATCCTACTTAGCAATCTCTTGGTGATCTCTAACAAACTGCTCAGCTGCACACTTAACAAAATCACGGGCATTGCTATTCTCGAAACAAGTAATATCACTTCCTCCTTGGCAAAAAGTTTGAATCTTTAAAGTACCCTTCATTGTATAAATGAGTCACAAACATCCCATATCAGGTGAAATCTCTTTGAATACCGTATGATCCTCCATAGTCAACGCCGTTGACTTTCTTGATTCTACACTCTTATTACCCTCCTCATCCACAAACAATTCGTGTAACTTTTTACTCTTTCCCTCATTTTCCGACACCTCATTACCATTTCTAGCCTCCACCTTCTATTAGCTTTTTCAATTTTCCTCTTCTCCATTATCATGGATATTATCAGTTTACAAACTCTTAGCTTCTATCTTTGCATACGGCATAGATAAATACTTTCCATATTTTTCCCAATAATTAGCATACTTAATTCTATCAAAAATGACATTGATGGAGATTTTGGTAGATTAACAAAACACAAATTAGAGTAACAAACTAAACATAACAGGCAGAAAACTGATCAGAACGAATAGTAATATACGTGAATATAACTAATGTCAGATCTTTACTTGGCAATCTCTTGGTGATCTCTACCAAACTGCTCAGCTGCACACTTAACAAAATCACGAGCATAGCTATTCTCGAAGCACGTAATGTCAAACCTCTTCCTAGGCAAAAAGTTTGAACCTTTAAAGTACCCTTCATTATATAAATGAGTCACAAACATTACCATATCAGGTGAAAGCTCTTTGTACACAGTATGATCCTCCATACTCATCGGCATCGACTTTCTTGATTTCACACTCTCATTCACAAACAATTCATGTAATTTCTTACTCTTCCCCTCATTTTCTAACACCCCATTACCATTTCTTGATTTTTCATTCTTTCGTTTTTCGCGTAAAATCCTCACTTCTTCCTCCAGTTTTCTCAATTTACACTTCAATTCTTTGTTTTCAGTTTCATCCTCACTTTCTGATTGTTCAGACTTTTCTATGAGACCAACAGCTTCTTGAAAAAAAACACGCAATGGTTTCTTTGCTATTTTCTTGGTTACACTATTTGATTCTTCTTGAAGGGGAGCCTCGGAGTTACTAGTAAAGTTTCTTCTGCCATGCAACCAGTAGATCACGGGTTCAAGCCGTGAAAACAGTCCAATAGATACTTGTGGTCCGACCCTTCTCCGGACCCCGCATATAGCGGGAGCTTTAGTGCATCGAGCTGCCATTTCATCTGATTCTTTGTGAAACTGAGCTGAAAACGAAAAGGGTCTCCAAAAAGATGATGAAAATTGAGCAAATTGATATGGGGTTAAAGAATTCAAGAATATTGATGATTCTTGAATTGTTAGAAAACGCCAAGAATTGAATTTTCTTAGGTATATCATTGGTGGGTTATTTTGTACCTCGATTTGCTACACTTGAGCCGAGGATCTTTCAAAAATAGATTCTCTACCTCCGAGGTAGCGGTGAAGTCTGCGTACACTCTACCCTCCCCAAATATTATATATCATTGGTGGGTTATCTTTATACCCGAATTTGCTGCACTTGAGTTGAGGGCTTTTCGGAAACAGACTCTCTAACTCTCCGAGATAGTGATAAGGTCCGTGTACACTCTGCCTGCCCGAACCTTAATTTGTGAGATTTGTTGTTGTTGTTGTATGTTATTGGTGGGTATTTTGGTAATTTGGTTACTGAGCAATAGATGAGCATATAGAGGGAAGATGGAGTTCTGCCATTAGAGGGGTTTAAGGGGTTTTAGCAGCGAACTGTAGTTGTATATTGAGTTGGGCCAAAACAAAAGTACATGGAGTTCCTTGTGGGCCAGGTGGGTGTTCGATTTTTCGGTTTTTCGATATTTTCAATATTTGATTGGTTGAAATATTTTTTTTAATTTAGAAGAATAAATTTCTTGAAAATAAAAAAAAAAGATTATTTTTTATGAATTAGGAAAAAATAAGTTATATGAAGTGACAATCAACATTGATTGTGTCATCTTCTTCCTCCAACACACTTCATATAAATGGTTTCTAAATTTTAATATTTTTTGGCTTATGTATTTAATACAATAAAATAAATAAAAAACTCACTTATTTTCTTATAAAAAAAAATCTAAGAATTTTTTTTTTCCTTTATATTGAACAAGCCGTAAATTTTTAATATTTTGTACAGATTACGCCTCAAAAGAACTGATGTTTAGTTTTTATCTCTTGTATTTCAGAACTTTTTTTTTTTTGTTACTCATATAATGGGAATTTCTAGACCAAAGAACTCTTGTCCATTTGGATCTAATTCAGTCAAAGGAGAACTTGTTGGCCAAAATAAACCACGAAGATTTATTGAATGCAGTCTTGATATTACCAAAAAATCTCTGAGTAGCGCAACACGTGCAGCAGCACGTGAAAAGGTTCTAACAGAGCTAAGGTAATGCTAGGTTTCTTTGCTTTTTCAACCTACCTATATAAAGGTATTCGATTAAAAATTATCTTGTTCATATTGATGATGTGATTTCTTCTTATTTGATAGAGATGGATATGCTTTCTTAGAGGAAAAGAGAAGGGAACTAGATTTTCTGGACAAAGTATGAAAGGAAGTTTATTTCTTATTAAATGTTCAAATTTTTCTTTTCTTGTACCTTTGACATGACTTGATTCTTCTTATTGCAGGGTGGTGATCCGTTGGATTTTAAATTTGGAAATTATGTTTCACCTAATGTTCTCACTTGGATGCGAGAAGGCTAATGAATGAAACATAAATGGGGTGAAAAAAAAAAAAAGAAAGAGGAGAGGAATAAAATTGAAGAATAAATGTTCTAGCAGACAAAGTGCTAGTAATTATGTATTGGGCATTGAATGAGATGTTTAAGTTGTACAATGATGCAATTAGTCGGTGATTAATGTTTGTAATGTAATTATGGATTTTATTAGTTAACATATGCTTGCTTGATCCTTTAATTTGTATTGTTGATGCTTTAGGGGTCGTTTGGTTGGGAAACAAGTTATTTTGGGATTAATTATCCAGGGATTAGCTATCTCAGGATTAGTTATCTCATCCTCAAGATAGGATAAAAACAACACTATAATTTTGGGATAACTAATCCCGAGATGAGTTATTCCATGTATTTTATCCCAACCAAACATAGAATAAGCTCATTCTAAAATTAATCTCGAAATTAGTTATTCCTTACCTCTTGTACCAACGAGCCCAAACTTTTTGCTATGTGTTTAAGTTATACTATTGGTAAAGAGTACTAGATGGATTACTTTTTTAAAAAAATCTCTTTAAGTTTTGCCTTATGAGGCAAAATTTGTATAAAGATATACACAATCAATATCTATAATCTATATCTATATCTATAATATATTAAAAGTGTGAAGACCCTTAGAAAAGTGATTTGAACTTTTTGCCCTTCATTAAAAATCTCCGCAATAGACAAAGGTGTCATTTACCAATTTTCTTAAATAATTATTATTTAATTATTATTATAATATTTAGGATTTTCTATAAAAGTTGGGGGTATCCTCTTTCAATTGGTACTTAGTGTAAATGCTCCTTATACAAACAGGAGTCATAAATATAATTGTGAGACAATTGGTGTAAAACTATCAATTCCCTATATAAATAGAGTCCCGGGTTTAGTTTTTCTTTTAAGAATTCATCAAAACACAACTTCTTTGCTAAAGGATTTGCCTTCTATGAGGTCTAAACTTGAAAAGGGACTTAAGGTCTTGAAGGAATTGAATTAGATGGATGACATTTTAATATGTTTAAGTGTGGTGTTGTCCCTAATTCATTACTCCTTGAGTATGACTTGTGGAAATGTTTATACATAATTGCGTATGGAACGTTTGGCGTAGTGAAAAGAGAATACTTTCTTGTTATGTTAAAGTGAATTCTGAAATTGTGTGGACTGTTTTTGGTATATTGTTGTGAAAGGTATTTATGTGACTTGATGGAATAAATATGTGGAGTTGCATTGAGGTAAAAATGTGAAGTATGCACTTGGTGGAAAATCTTGTCGGTTTGTGACGTCTATGTTGGTTTGTGGACTGTTTTGGCGTTGTTGGTGTTGTGAGGCAGTAAATTGTATTGTAGGAGAGTGAAATGAAATTATGTGGCAGTAGTAAAGAAGGTGGAATGATATACCATGTGTTGGGGATGTTGGATAGTTTTTACTTCTCGTAAAGTAGCTAATTATCGTCTTGTGAACTTGTAATGTAGTTAGTTGTTAACGTGAGCTCCATTATGTATTCATATTGTAGAATAACGCTTTAATGAAGAGCTGAATTGTTGTAGTCACTTGTTGGAAAGATAAGGTATATAAGGTTACTCTTTCCGTATCCTTCTACAACACATATTGTTTATATTGTCATTGTACGTGTTCCATTCCGAAATGTTCTAAGGTATCTTATTTCAGGTTGTCATCTATTGTTATTCACATGTTCCTTATTCATTGATCAATTGTTATACATGTGTCACATAATTGTGGACATGGTTCCAAAGTTCCAATAATGTTATGACTACCAAAGTATCAATCTCGCAAAAGTAAAGGAATGAAGCAATGTATAATTGTTTGAATATTCTTGGGTGGTATCCCAGGGGTGAAATGAACAACTAGCAAGGGTCGATCTCGATATCACGGGTGGTATCCCAGGGGTGAAATGAACACCTAGTAAGGGTCGATCCCGATATCACGGGTGGTATCCCAGGGGCGAAAAGAAAGCCTAGCAAGGGTCGATCCCGATTGATTATTGTTATCTTTCCTACTGATCAGCTGGGCCTGAGCATATTAGATGAATGATAATGAATGATGAATGAATGAACGTAAAAGCAAATAAAGTAATAAATATAATGTACATGGTTTCATATACAGAACGGTGGTTTATCTATATTGACTATTCTCTTATATTTGATTCCATTGAAGTACTTATATATCATGCAGTTTCATATGGCCTTACATACTCAGTACATTCTTCGTACTGATAAATAAAATATGTTCATAAATTTAAATGATGCCTATTTTGAACAAATTATGTTTGTTCTTGATATTCACATAACCTTTGATGTAGGTTTAATGGTGAACGATGTTTTTCAAGTAGCAATAATAATTGAGAAGTTACCACCTTTGTGGAAAGATTTCAAAAACTACTTGAAGCATAAACGCAAGGAAATGTCTGTCGAAGATCTCATTGTGAGGTTGAGGATAAAAGAGGATAATAAGGCAGCAGAGAAGAGGTCTCGTGGGAACTCAGTAATAAATGGAGCAATTATTGTTGAAGATGATCCCAAGAAATCAAAGAAGAGAAAGAAAGCACAAGAACAACAAGGCAATCCTCCTAAGAAGAAATTCAAAGGAAATTGCTTTAATTGTGGCAAAGCTGGCCACAAGTCTGCTGATTGTCTGGCTCCGAAGAAGGGCAAGAAAAAGGACCAAACAAACATGGTTGAATCCAAAGAGGAAATGGACAATCTGTGTGCTATGCTCTCGAAATGCAATCTTGTTGGAAATCCTAGAGAGTGGTGGATTGATTCAGGTGCCACCCGCCACGTGTGTACCAACAAAGAACTATTTGCATCATATGCTCCAATTCAAGATGATGAGAAGATATTTATGGCAAACTCCGCAACGGCAAAGGTTGAAGGAACGAGCAAGGTTTGCTTGAAGATGACATCAGGCAAGGTGGTGACACTAAACAATGTCCTTCATGTTTCGGAGATGCGAAAGAACTTAGTTTCTACTTCACTTCTCACTAAGAATGGATTCAAATGTGTATTTGTTTCCGACAAAGTTGTAATTAGTAAGAATGAAGTGTATGTAGGTAAAGGTTACCTCACCGAGGGCCTTTTTAAGATCAATGTAATGAATATTGATATGAATAAAATTTCTGGTTCTTCTTACTTACTTGATTCAAATGATTTATGGCATGAACGTTTAGGACATGTCAATCATAAAAACTTGCGAAAACTGATTAACTTGAAAGTTTTGCCTAACTTTGAGTGCAGTAAATCAAAGTACCAAACATGTGTTGAATCTAAGTATGCTAAGCATCCGTATAAGTCTGTTGAAAGAAATTCCAATCCCTTACACTTAATTCACACAGACATTTGTGATATGAAGTCGACATCATATCGTGGTGGGAAAAAGTATTTCATAACTTTTATCGACGAATGCACTAGATTTTGTTATATCTATTTGTTGAATAGTAAGGATGAGGCAATAAATGCTTTTAGGCAATATAAAACTGAAGTTGAAAATCAGTTAGATAAAAAGATCAAAACGATAAGAAGTGATAGGGGTGGAGAATATGAATCTCCTTTTGCGGAGATATGTTTGGAAAATGGAATTGTCTATCAAACTACTGCCCCGTACTCACCTCAATCAAATGGGATTGCGGAAAGGAAAAAACGAACCTTGAAAGAAATGATGAACGCCTTACTTATAAGTTCAGGTTTACCGCAAACCTTGTGGGGGGAAGCTATCCTTACGGCAAACCGAATACTCAATGGAGTGCCCCATAGAAAGACACAATCTATTCCATATGAGAAATGGAAAGGAAGAAAACCCAACTTGAAATATTTCAAAGTGTGATGGTGTCTAGCGAAAGCCCAAGTTCCTATACCTAAAAGGGTGAAAATATGACCAAAGGCTGTGGACTGTGTTTTCATCGGATATGCTATAAACAGTAAAGCATGTCGATTTTTGGTTCATAAATCCGAACATCCGAATATTCATGAGAATACGGTAATGAAATCAGATAATGCAGAGTTCTTTGAACACATTTATCCGTATAAGACTAGACATGAGATCTCTAGTGAAGGGTCTAAACGACCTAGGGATGAACCAAGGGAGAATGAACATAATGAAGAGAATCCAAGGCGTAGTACACGTCAAAGAACGTCGACTTTCTTTGGATCAGATTTTGTAACATTTCTTCTTGAAAATGATCCTCTAACTTTTAAAGAAGCGATGTCATCTGCGGACTCATCCTTTTGGAAAGAGGCTGTCAATAGTGAGATTGATTCAATCTTGAGCAACCATACTTGGGAGTTGGTTGATCTTCCTCCAGGCAATAAACCTTTAAGTTCTAAATGGATCTTCAAAAGGAAAACTAATGCAACTAATGAAAGACTTTAGACAAAAAAAAAGGCCTTGACTATTTTGACACATACTCGCCAGTAACAAGGATAACGTCCATTTGAATGTTAGTTTCATTACTTGCGGTATATGGTCTTGAAATCCATCAAATGGATGTGAAAACAACATTCTTAAATGGAGAATTGGAGATGATTTTATATTTAGAAAAATCTATATTTGTAACAATTTGTTTTATTAGAAAAAAGTGAAGAATCATAATCAAGTTCAAACTTGTAATAATATTTATGCAGCACGGTAATTGTCACGAGTAATGACAAACATAGAAGGTGACGATTTCAAACTCTATCTCTATTACAGTTTTATGTTCACTAACATTAATCCTCTTTGTTTTCTGGCAGGATTTTTTTCCTCTAGCTCTGCTTGATTCGTTCAAAAAAAGGTAACATATAAAAATTACAAGAAATAACATATAAAAACAGTAGATGGTAACAAAATAAAAATTACAACGAAATAATAGGATAATTGAAATATCGAACTTAACCTTTACACAAAAATTCCTCAAAGCTAAATGAACATTCCTCTACCACCTGTATCAAGCAAAACAGCGCATCAGAAACCCATCAAACCCTAATACCAACCAACACAAAGAATAATACAAGCATATAATGCAATTGCATAGAAGAAACACTCTAAACGTTTTTTTTTAATCTAAGGACTCCTAAGACCTAAGATATTAGATATTTTATTATTAGTCATAAAATAAAATAAAAATAAACTTATAATTCTATTTTTATCATATAGTATCATTAACTTATATACTCAATTATATTTTTTTTTGTTTTAAAAAACAATAAAATAAAATAATTATATATATATATATATACTGTATGATTGTTGTATAGAATATGTACCTGTATCCGATATATATAGACATTATATAAGATGTGTATGAAAACTATATAATTATTGTATAAAATATGTATCTAAATAACTATTGTAGCTAAATGTTGAATAGAAACTGTATAACTGTTGTACAAAATATATATTTTGTATATTATGTGTATAGAAATTGTATTATTGTTGTATATAATATGTATCTGCATAAAATATGCATAAGAATTGTACTATAATTGTATAAAATATGTATATGTATCATTGTTGTATAAAATATATTATTTATATATAACAAATAAAAGTACATTATTTTGTATTTGATTAATAAAAAAAAAGTAGTAATTACAATATTATAAATTTGTATTTGATTGTTTAAAAAAGAAGAAGCAACAATTAAAAGAATTGATTTTTTCCTTGAAATATGGAATTTAATTCCTTGACCATTGACATGACATTATTTATAGCCGAATGATTATTTTTGTCCTTCCACTCAATATATTTTTTTTTTGCACTATATTAATATCTCTTCATATTTATAATTAAAGATTAAAATAGAAACAAACAAGTAATTATATCTTAATTTTCTAAAATAATAAATATTATAAAATATCTATTATTAGTAAGAATAACAATTACTCCATTTAGGAATGAAAGGAGTAACTAGGGGTGACAATTGGGCGGATTGGGTCTAATTTGAGCGGATCAAAATTGGTTAAGATAACAAATGGGTCAAAACTCAATCCGACCCAAATTTGTTTGAGTCAAAACTAGTTATAACCCAATCTGTCCAATTTTTACTAAATTTTAATTGTTTTATTTACTCTTTTATAAATTTTTAATACCGAATAATTTTTTTTTATTTTTTATTATGATTATATATAGCATATCAAATAAAAAAGTCTTTTTAAAAGAGATAAAACGAGAGAACAATAACTATCCAAAGCTTTTCGGTGAGACTTTTCAGTCCCTGGTCTTCTCGTCCTCCAAATCTCCACTGTTCTGGTAAAGATTATAGCTTCCTCAAGCTTCTCTTTTGTTTACATAGTTGTATTTTTCATCTTAGATGCTTCTATTATAGTTGCAATTGTTCTATGTTATTGTTAGGGCTCATTTTCTTTTTTATTATTTCTACTTTGCCACAACAAAGCCTTCTGATCTATTAATGGTTGCCCTCCGATGGATTACGAACAATAGTTGTCCACTATTTACTTGACACACATGTTAAGAAACAATAAATAGTAGTGGTGATTTTATTCGTCCTTTGAACATAATAAATTTAATGCCTCGAAAAATGCATTAAGTGATGAATAGTGTTTAATAACAAGGGTAAAATGGTAGAAAAGGATAAGTTATGCATTGATTTTTCAAATTGGATAAGTATTGTTGGACATCTATTTTTAGTATAATGGACAAGTATTGTTGGACAGAGGGATTAATGGTTGCACTCTGTATGTATAGGCACCATGGGTAGCAAGCATTCGAAGGCAACAACTTCCATAAGTGATCGTGTTCCTGTTGAGAGTGGTCGAATTCCTTTTGTAGATTTGCAAGAAGCAACTAACAACTTTGATGAGAGTTTGTTGATTGGTGTGGGTGGCTTTGGGAAGGTTTACAGGGGTGTTTTGTGTGATGGTAGAAAGGTGGCCTTGAAAAGGTATAATCCTGAGTCTCGACAAGGTCCTAGAGAGTTCCATACTGAGATTGAGAGGCTCTCTCAGTTCCACCATCCCTATCTGGTTTCATTGATTGGATACTGTAATGAAACAAATGAGATGATTCTAATTTATGAGTACATGGAGAATGGCACCCTCAGGAGCCATTTATATGGGTCAGATCTACCCAGTATGGGCTGGGAGCAGAGGTTGGAGATATGCATCGGGGCCGCCAGAGGTCTGCACTACCTTCATACTAGCTCACTTATACACCGTGATATCAAGTCTACAAACATATTGCTTGATGAGAATTTTGTGGCAAAAATTGCTGATTTTGGACTATCCAAGACAATGCATGGAACCGATGTTACCACACTCGTGAAAGGAACTTTGGGCTACTTGGACCCCGAATATTTCAGAAGGAACAAGCTGACAGAAAAATCTGATATTTATTCTTTTGGTGTTGTTTTATGCGAAGTTCTCTGTGCTAGGCCTGTCCTAGCAAGATCTCTTCCGAGGAAGCAGGTCAACTTAGCTGAATGGACAAGGAAGTGCCAGAAGAAGGGACAGCTCGAACAAATCATAGATCCCAATCTTCTGGGAAAAATAAGACTAGATTCCCTGAGGAAGTTTGGAGAAACAGCGGTGAAATGCTTAGCTGATGATGGTGGAGATAGGCCATCAATGGGTGATGTGCTGTGGAATTTGGAGTATGCACTTCATCTCCAAGAGTCTGTCATTCAAGATGATTTGGAAGAAAACTGTACCATCCCTATTGACGAGCATATCAATGATTTCAGTCATGTTAATACCAGTTCTTCTGCTGCTGAGACCGAAACATCAAATTGGGATGATCTCTCTAGTGATGAGGTTATTAGTCTGATAAGTGAAAATGGCACATACGTTCCTTAGGTGTTTGTTAATTCCACTTCTGTTCATGAGTCATATGAAGATCTATTTTTTTTGTTTTTGCAACAATTTATTTTACTAAGTTCTGATTTTTATGTAGAAAGTTAACTTTGAAAACATGCATTGCTCTACCTGTGGATACTCTTTTCTTTTTATTGGGTATGAAATTTAATTTTTGGTACTGCTTTGGTTCAATTTCTGGAATTGTGAAATTCTAATTTATTTAGGAATACTTACTGTTCAATTCTTTTGTTCAACTTTTAGCTCTGTCCAGTTTTTTGGTTCAGCTGTTAGTACTTCCCTATATTTGGTGTAGTTCTTATATTTGGTTCCAGAGGCGGATCCAGAATTTGAAGGTTGCGGGTGCCACTATCTTTAATACAAACTTAGTGATGGGCATTGAATTAGGGCATACGTTCAGCCAGTTCAATTCATTTTGTGCAAATTCGGGGCAATTTACAAGACTTTTGGTACATAAACAACTATATAGTTATCGAACCAAAAAGAGTTTTATACGATTCAATTTAGTTCTTGATCAAATTCTACTGAACAAAAATGAGAAAAACATAACTAAGAAAACTAAATTTTTGAATACACAATTACACCCCTTCAGTTCAAATATTAACATACTTGAACAATGGTAACTAACAAATTCTAACTTATAACGAGTTCTATTAAAAAGACATGAGCTAAAGTAGTTTCTATAAGGTATCTTATCAACTACAAGTAAAGACAAATATTTCATTATGGAAATTCACAAACTATCTATACAAACGTTAATTTTTAAAAATTAATCTACAAATAAAACAAAAACTCTTAATAAACTAATAAAGTGAAAAAAAAAAAAAAGTAGTTCATAAACTAGCACAAAATGACCCTTATCCCTGTTACTTTGGTTTAAAAGATTAAGGGGGGTAAATTAAAATCTACCTTGAAGGGATAAAGGGGAGAGATTAAAATCATATTCAATTAAATATTATTTTTTTTAAAAAATAATTTAGATAAACAAACTAATAAATGGACTGCATTAGACCAACTATGAAAATACAAAAATAAACAATATAAATAAAGGAAACTAAAAGAAGAAGAAAAGTAAGGAAAAGGAAAAAGGAAACAAGAAAAGAGAAAAGGTAAAAGAAAGGAACACCAGCGTGGCCCCTAGGGGATTCGAACCTGGGCATTGGCTATGGCACCCTCTCCGCTTACCAACTGAGCAACCGTGACTTTGTTATTGCGGGTGCCAACCTTACATTATGTATCATATACACTGAAATTCTTATATAGATATATATATATAAAAAAAAAATTTAGTCGAGTGTGCGGGTGCCGTGGCACCCTCACCTTAACACATAGATCCGCCCCTGTTTGGTTCAGTGAATGTTTATTTTGGTACCAGAAACTAATACCTAAACAAATTTTGTTCAAAAGAAAACTAATTGTAAAATATTAATTTTAATTTTCTTTAATAATGTTTTAAAAAAGATTTACAGCTGTGAGATCGTTAAATAAGTATTGAAAATTATATTTATGGCTAAAATGACTATAAATATAA
Source organism: Capsicum rhomboideum (assembly GCA_031232105.1). NCBI lineage: Eukaryota > Viridiplantae > Streptophyta > Magnoliopsida > Solanales > Solanaceae > Capsicum > Capsicum rhomboideum. The sequence continues at coordinate 3,106,135 of CP124710.1, read as the reverse complement.
ATCTCAAGAAAATTATATTTAAAACTAAAATTAAGATAGTAAAAAACAATACAAAAGTACTATGCACCTTAAATTATTGATCAAAAATTCATATTTTTTAAATCTCAAGAAAATTATGACAAATATTTTAAAATGAAGGAAGAAAATAAATAATACGTGTTTTGATAAATAGTTAAAGATCATTCGGCTAAATGATACAACCTCCATGGATTATGATAGAATGTTAAGTACTCGCTCAACCTTAATTAAAATTCTTGAATTCGAGTCACGGGTATAAAGTCGCATGTAGGGAGTACTTTACCCCCATAATGAAACTTCCCAGCGCGAATCCACATTACTCGAGCTCTAACTGAATACTAAACACCAGCTATGAACTTTACCTCACAGTGAGACTTTTTTGGTGTAAATCTAAATTAATCGAGCTCACACGTGAATACCAACACAACAAAAAAAGGGAAAACTAGTGTAAAAAAGGTCAACTAAAGGCCTAACTTTCCGTGTGAATCTAAATTATTTGGGTGCACTTTGTCCCATAACGAGACTTCTCGACGTGAATTCAAATTAGTCAGCTGCACTCCCCCCATAAGAATTAGTCGGGCTCCAATATAAATACCGCACACCTTTCACATTCAATACTCACACACCACAAGTACTAAAAGTGGGAGAAAATCAATCAATTCTCCTCCAATTTTCATCCAAATGGAAACCAATTATTGGATCCCATTGTTCACAATTTTTATCCAATTAATGTCTACTGTAAACTCCCAATTGAATTGTCCGGCGACTGATCCGGCAATTAATTACCGTCCGGTCATCGGAATTGTTAGTCATCCCGGCGACGGAGCTTCCGGCCGACTCAATAACTCCAGTGATGTATCGTATATCGCAGCTTCGTATGTGAAGTTTGCTGAAATGGCGGGTGCTAGAGTTATTCCGATTATATATACTGATCCTCCTGAAATTATCAATCAAGTAAATATTTGTACTTCGTTTAGTTTCAGTTTTACTTACTATTCCCTCGTTTTAATTTATGTGATTGTGTTTGACTGAGAACGATAAGTTGCAATTTTTCTCGTATCAATATACAGTAAAAAAAAAAAGAAGCACATCTTTAAGATATTCCTGTCCCATTTTAGTTGGGCACATTTCATTTTATATGATTATTAAGAAATCATAATAGAATAATGAATTTTACTATTTTACCCTTTATCCATATTAATGATATTCATTAGGCATAAGAATTGACATTAGAATTGTAATTAATTGTCAGGGTAAAATGAGAAAAATTAATTAATTCTATCATGATTTAGCAAGTGATCAACTAATATGAAATATTTATTTTTAGTAAGGTGACCAACTAAAATGGGACGAAGGGAGTATCGTTTAACTCTCAAAATGGAAATTGCGACAAGTATTCTAGAACAGAGGGAGTAACAATTACACTCAGTATGTTGTTGTTGTTGCAAGAGAAATACTTCCTCCGTTCCATTTTACTTGGCCTTCTTTGTAAATATGTTTGTTTCAAATTAGTTGTCCATTTTCACAAATGTGTTTTATTACTTCATTAATGGGGTTAATTTTGTAAAATATACTTCTAATTAATGTTTTCTTAATGGATGTGCCAAGTCAAAAGAGGCCATTGATGTATTTTGACTTGACACGGAGTTTAAGAAAGTAAAAGAAGGCTTTTGAATCTTATTATATGTACCAAAATGTTTTTTAATCTTGTGGTTTTAAACATGCCATGTGAAAAGTTGAAATTAAAAAGTTGTTAAAAAAAGGGAAAGACACATTCTTTTTGAAACGGGCTAAAAAGAAAAGTAGGCCAAACAAACTAAAACAGAAAAGTAGGCCAAACAAATTAAAACAGAGGGAGTAATTGTGTTTGCTGAAATGGGTGGTGCTAGAGTCATTCCCATTATATATACTGAGCCTTCTGAAATTATCAATGAAGTAAATATTTGTACTTACTATCTCTCCATTCACTTTTACTTGTTATATTTCGTTTCATAATAGTTAATTTGACTAATCTACGGAGCTGGACATCTTAATGCTGCCCATGTTTCAATTTGTTTGGTCTATTTTGACTTGGGACAGAGTTTGTGAAAGTAAAAAGACTACTGAATTGGCTTAAATTAAAGATATGTCAAATGGACAAAAATTTCCTTTAATCTTGTGGTCTTAAAAGTATGAAAAGTTGAAATTAAATACTTGCTAAAAAAGAAAGGGACATTCTTTTTGAACGGACTAACAAGGAAAGTAGACCAAACAAATTGAAATGGAATTAGTTTAGTTGATTGGATACTTGAACTCCTGTCTTGTCGGTGAAGGTTCGATTCTCACCTTGTAATCCGCTCTTTGTTTCCGCTTTCCCTACCCCATTTTTTAAAAACTACTAATTTATGTAGCTAAATTGAATTTGATTGAATTAATATTTAAAATTTAAAATTTAGATATTGGAGAACTACATGAAAAATACTATAAGTTGCAGTTTTTTTTATATTAATATAATAAAAAAATACATCTTAAAATGTTGGTCAAAGTACATATAGTTTGACTATCAAGAAGCTAAATGTGATAAGTAAAAGTGAACGGAGGGAGTATTTGCTTTGTCCCAATTTATGTGATTGTGTTTGACTGGGAGTGAAGTTAAGAATAAAAGAAAAACTTTTGAAACTTGTGGTCTAATGCCCCGATTTATGTGATTGTGTTTGACAATGCAATGAAGTTTAAGAATAAAAGAAAGACTTTTGAAGCTTGTTGTTTAATGTCCCAATTTATGTGATTGTGTTTGAATGTGCATGAAGTTTAAGAATAAAAGAAAGGTTTTTGAAATTTGTGGTCTAATGTCCCGATTTATGTGATTGTGCTTGACTGTGCACGAAGTTTAAGAATAAAAGAAAGATTTTGAAAACATGTGGTCTAAGGTGCCGATTTATGTGATTGTGTTTGACGGTGCACGAAGTTTAACAACAACTACAACATACCTAGTGTATTCCCACAGAGTGGGGTCTGGGGAGGGTAAAGTGTACACAACCCATACCACTACCTCAGATGGCGTAGAGAGACTGTTTCCGATAGACCCCCGGTGCACGAAGTTTAAGAATAAAAGAAAAACTTTTTGAGACTTGTGGTCTAATGTCCCAATTTATGTGATTGTGGTTGACTGTGCACGAAGTTTAAAAATAAAAGAAAGACTTTTGAAACTTGTGTTCAAATGTCGTACATTGGTTGAGAGGAAGGGATTATGGTTCTCCTTATACGATCTTGGGAAATCCTCCTCTTATGAGCTAACTTTTATCGTTTAGTTATGCCTAAAGTCCATTTTTCACACTTATTTTAGCTTTTAATTGTAGCTCTCTCTTGTTTACCTCCCAATCTTTCACCATCATTAATGTTTTATTGTGTATATTTAAATGATGATTGTGTACATATTAGCCTGAAGATATCTAAAGATCACTATGTTATCATAAATACTTGACAAAGCATGCTATTATCTGTCATATTCACATTTGCAGTGTGGCATATCACATATGTTCTATGTCTGTGCAGAAACTTAATCTAGTCAATGGAATTATCTTCACTGGAGGGCGGATCAAGAAGGGTCCCTACTTTGAAGTTGTTAAAGGAATATTCGAGGTAACTTTCTCCAGCTTGTACACTTGCCTCTAATCATGTAACTGCTGCTGCGTTTTTCTTCACTTGAAAAATCCCCCATGTGTGGACTTGCATGATAACTGGACCAAAAGCTTGACACAAACAAAATTCCCAAGTTTTTACTTTGAATAGGATAACTACAAGCTTTTATACTTTAATTCACATACATTTTCTGCTAGTTATCATCGTCTGAAGGGTTGTTTTTGCTTAGTTCGAAGGTGTTTGTATCAACATTGTTGTACAATGATTGTAAGCTTTTTCCTGATATTGCAGAAAGTTCTTGAGAAGAATGATGCGGGTGAGCATTTCCCTCTTCTTGCCATCTGCTTGGGTTTTGAACTTTTAACAATGATCATCTCCAAGGTAATGAAGGCGTATGGGAAGATACAGTTGATACTTATAAGTTTTTCAGAAGGCACTTAAATTGAGAAAGTTGGAGCTGTTTAACTCAACATAATTTGTGCTATAGAAACTTGATGTGAAATTATCTGGCCTTGCGAACAAACTTTAACGAGGAATAGCATTTCTATGTTAAGTCAAAAAGAGCTTATACATTTCTGATAATATTTAAGCTCCTAATACTTGTGCATTCTTAATATATCCAGAAACTCAATAAATTTATGAATAGGTTGTAAAGATGCTCGTTGTTAGTGGTATGTATGTAATTTTATTCTATTATTAAACAGTAGTAATTTTGGTTTAGACTCCATGGACAGTTTTCTTGTAGAACATAGAAAAGGGTGTTGGATCCTATCTTGATGAGGAGTAAGATGTTATTGCAGATAACATCAGTAATCTATATTGAATTATATATTCTTGTCAATTGGATTTCGAACATTATGTTTGCTTTTTCTTTCTGGTTTAAATTTGTGTAGTGAGTTCTAATTCACTTTTACCTATGCTCAATTTTACAATATTCTAATTAACTACTCAAGTATAATTTCATGCCTTGTTGATATTTTGTTAATTACTTCTGGATAAATTTGCAAAGTACTTGACATATCAAAGCTACCGTGTTTACCAAACTACTCTGCTCAATGCTTCACACATATTTTCTTCTGTTATCATGAGTTGATTCTAACATGTTTTTTTGGATGTAATAGGACAATAACATTCTTGAGGAATTCAGTGCGTCGCATCAAGCGTCAACAGTACAATTTGTAGAAAATATAAAATTTGAAGGAACAGTTTTTGGAAGGTATAAAGTTCCTTTTCATGCCATTTCTTCTCGTCAACTATTATTTTCTTTTTCCCTTCTCCTATTTCTCCCTCTTTCTTCCATCTCTTATTTCCTCCTCCATTTTCACTCCACTTGGAAAATCCCAGATTACCTTTAATTAGAAGCTTTAATGCTAGATTTTAAAGGAAACTTCAAATTCAAGTGCCTGATTGACGAAAGTAATAAATGTGTGTGTCTGTGTGTTTCAGATTTTGAAAATTTGAAGGGTTCGTATAATCCTTTTTTTTTTTGGGGTGGTGTTAAACATAATAAGAAAGTGTGGTTATTTGGAACAACCAAGGTTAAGACCTGGCGTTGCAATGATTTGCTATAGCCTATAAGTGTCCATATTTTCTTGGATCTGTGATTCTGAAACGACCGTTTTGATTGTAAGACTGATTTGAAAAGAATAAAAAGGCACTGGTGGTATTATGAGCTATGATACATGGAGTACCAGTTTTGAACTGTTGTGACATGCATGTGAACACTTAGTGAGATATGAAAATACACCAGAGATTAGCAAGAAATTACATATAATAATACCAGATACTTACACCCATCCATAATGGGATATGTATCCATAACCGAGTTCATGTAGCATAGGTTATGAGCGTAGCGGGAAGGCATTGTCTCTTATTTTTCTGCCTTCATTCTGATTCAACTGTCACAACCCACATTTGCAAGAAAAAATAAAAATAAAGCAATGCATATAGTAACTCATGTAAATTGAACATTTATATTATTTGACAACTATGCCAATAGTTTTATAATGTGTGAAGGGGTCTATGATAATTCTAATTTTGACAATAGACAATTGGCTATCAACTGTTTCCTGCAGGTTTCCCCCTGTGCTGCTAGAGAAGATGAGTACACATTGTCTTGTGATGCAAAATCATCATGTGCGTTTCACATGATAGGTTTTTCTTTCCTTTCGCCACACTTCCTTTTTTGTAGATTATTTGTGGTCAGTACAAGATTTACTATCTTTTTTCTCTTCTCGTGGTGGAGATTGTGATGACTTCAGGATGATACTCCTTGTACTTTCTGAGATCATGATTACTCCTGACTGGTACTCTATAATAAAAGTATTCCAGCTACTTCGCGTCGTTTTATTTCTAATAGGACTTGTATCAGGTCGGAAACAGTTAGAAATGCCAGGATTATTTGGTTTCACTACCAATAATTGGGCATCTTGTTGTTGACTTACCTGCCATAGGATTACATCCATATCTGTTTCATCTAAGTTGCTCGGACTCTCCAAAAATATTGCCGCACCCGTGTCAGATCCTTCAAAATACACTATTTTTGGAGGATCCGACACGCACCCATCGATATTTTTGAAGAGTCCGAGCAACATAGTGTTTCATTACTTGCAGAATTTATTCAAGCTGCTGTCTGCAACTCCACTGCAGTTTCTTAGGAAAACCTTTTCATATTCCTAATGAGTATTTGTCATCAGTGGTAACCTTATTTTAAGATGAACTAGACTTTGTTGCTATTACATCAGAAAAATACTTTATCCTGATTCGTTGGTAGTGTATGTTCATTAGGCCAGAGAACTACCCTTATAGTTATTAAGAACCTTTTGGTATTTAAGATTGTATGGTTGTAGATCAAATCATTCTTCCAGTGATTAGTGATCACAGCATAAAAAAACTTATGTAATTAGTGCAATGACGGGGGAGAGAACAGTTTCAAACGAATGATTCATGCTAATCTTAGAATGGATTCTAGATACTAGATACTACCATTTGTCTTTCAGTTTTATCTTTGTTTATCCTAGGACCTTACTTGGCGCTTTCAAAATACTGTGTTGAGGCTGAATAATTGTTTTCTCATGCTACAGTTTGGTATATCACCCGAAGGGCTTCAAGCAAATAAAGAGTTGTGTAGATTTTTCAGGGTATTGACGACTAGTGCTGATAAGCAAAATAAGGTACATGAATGTATTTTATCCCTTTACCCCCATTGAGATATCTGTGAGAACTAGTATAAATCCAGTTGACCTTTTTTGTTTTGTGTTTTGTTTAAAAAATTGATTCAGGTCTATGTCTCCAGTGTTCAAGCACAGCGATATCCCGTAACTGCTCTCCAGTGGCACCCAGAGGTACTGTCTTTGGATACTGTTGTCTTGTCTGTATTTATATCTGAGACAAACAAGATTCAGTTGTTGTTTAAAATACAAAAAACATTGTTGTTAGAACAACATGTCAGGTAGCATTTCTTAAGTGCTGCACTTTATTATTTTGTGTGGATTTGATGGTTTTCCCTATTAATTTAAATATCTTATCACAGTTTGCTCTGCAGAAATCGTGGATAGGTTTCGGTCAGACAAGCATGACTTAAAATTTAAATCATATTTTTTCTTTTCAAAGAAAGCATGATTTAAAATTTTGTATCTGAATTCTGAAATGGTATTATCAATAATATGTATCCACTCCTCCCACGTCTAGTTGGGAATGACCATAGGAATGATTACACGACTTATGGGGTTCCTAAGTGATGCAATTTTTTACATGCTTGCATAGCTATTTCCTCGAAGGGACTGGTTAAACTTAATGTGATGATTCAAACTCTTTGACCCCATTTTCCGTTCGAAGTTTGAAATTTAACTTCATTAGTTCCTCGTGTCATTGCAGAAAGTTGTTTTCGAGTGGGGCTCATCACAGATTCCCCATACTGAGGATGCAATCCAAGTAACTCAACATGTTGCCAACTATTTTGTCAGGTGTTGACCTTTTCTTCTCAGTTTTCTTGTCACGTAGGGGTGGGGGGGTCTTGGAGTTAGTTAAGATCCAGGGAAACTGTAACTATCAGGCCACCTCTTTTCGTCAATGTAGATATACGAACTTCACAAGTTATTTGAAATAAATTGACTTGAATTCTTACTTTTGGTGCAAGCTTTCAAATTCGTTCTTACTCTTCGTTCTCCAGTGATGACCGTTTAACTGTTTTATTGCTTCATTAAAGAAAATGCTATTAAGCACAAGAACAACCCTTTACATTAACCCAGAATTATTAGCTCATATCTCAGTTCTTTCCTGCTCTGTCTGCAGTAGGAAGTGAGCCAGAGGTATCCCGGAACCTGTAAATTTCTGAATAAAGCCGTGCTCTTGTTTTATCTCTTCTATTTGTTTGTTTATTTTTCTTTGTAATTTGCAGTGAAGCTAGAAAATCTCCTAATAAGCCAGCGACTAACAAAGTGCTTGACAACCTCATCTACAATTACAGTCCCTCTTATGCTGGGAAGGTTCGGTAAGTCCACAACACTCCCTTACTGGTTGAGATTCTTGAGAATTAACAGGACGAAATTCAAGATTTTCGTGCCTGTGTAATGTAGGGGGAGCTTTGAGGAGGTCTACCTCTTCACTCCGCGTCCCACCTTGAGCTCTCTGTAGATGCAAGTGAACTGCAAAAACATCGACTAATTGCATGCATCAAAGATCATAGATGGAAAGAGATGTTGTTCATGGTTTGGGCTCTTCTTCAATCTCCAGTTATCCAGCGATCCCCCGGAAAATGGATAGCTTTAGACTACTTGTATGATGATTGTTTGTATGATTTGAATTGGGCATAAGTCTGTTAGCCATGTCTGAGTCCAAATCATTATGGACTCACTGAAACCCACAAGTATTTGTAGTAGTACATTGAGCTCGTCTCCTGTCTGGTGGGATGTAATTGCACATGTCTATCTGTGAAAGAATCTTTTGTACTAGAAAGAAAGATAAATCATATTTTAATATATAGTTTCCCACTAACAAATAGTCTGTTTTAGTTCATCTTTCAAAATCTGCTTATTTTGAAAAGTATTCTCTTTTGTCTAGTGTGTTTTTCGAAAGAGTACTTTCGTGGAGTAGCAATTGATGTTTGACTAGTCAATTCAGAGAATATTTTCATCAATATTATGCAACAATTTGTGCTTGCCAAGGTTCCAAAAATGTTGGGGAGAGGTAATATTTTGCCAAATGTTCAACATTGTTAAATAATGAAGATGAATGGTGCCATAACTACTTAGAGCCTATTATAAAAGTTTTAACGGAAAAATATTATAGAAATCTCTGCCTATTGAAATCTAAGGAATAAAATCTATTCTAAATTATCAATCAATAATGCATCAAGGTGTGACTGTGACCCCGTGGTCAATACAGTGGGTGGAGAACTTGAGATTTCAGATCCAAACTCCAACAACGACGAAAAACACGAGTTACTTAATATTTATTGTTGGTGGGAGTTTAAAAAAATAATAATATTACTCATCAATATTTATATATAGAATTATTCACATTTACTTTTTTAAGCGACGTGATTATATAAATACATTGGGTGAATAGAAGTTAAAGCTCTATAAAAATATTAACAAAGCCAAAAAAAAAAAAAAAAACTCAATAAAAATAATTTCAAATTTGTAAATTTCTCTAGTGCTAGAGTCTATCTCTAAGCACGTGACTTCCCAAAGCGCAAATCATCCCTAGCGCCCACTGGTCCTCAAAAAAAGACAAAATATAAAAGGGCAAAAGGCAGAAATACCCTTCAAATATTAAAATTGATTTAAAAATACTCTCCGTTAAACTATTGGGTCAAAAATATCCTTCCATCCATTTTTATGGCTCAAATATACCCTTAGTCCACCTTTATGGCTCAAATATACCATTAGTTGCAAATTTTTTTCATCTTAATATGAAAAAAATATATTTTAAATTGTTGGTCAACGTTCATACATTTTGACTATTGATAAGCTAAATATGACAATAAAAATAAACGGAGGAGTATTTCCTTCGTCACAATTATCTGATTGTGTTTGACTAGGAATGAAGTTAAGAATAAAAGAATGATTTTTGATACTTGTGGTCTAATGCCCCAATTTATGTGATTGTGTTAGATTGCGCATGAAGATTAAGAATAAAAGAAAGATTTTTGAGACTTGTGGTCTAATATCCCGACTTATGTGATTGTGGTTGACAATTCAATGAAGTTTAAGAATAAAAAGACTTTTAAAGTTTGTGGTTTAATGTCGCAATTTATATGATTGTGTTTGACTATGCATGAAGTTAAGAATAAAAGAAAGATTTTCGAAACTTGTGGCCTGATGTCCCGATTTATGTGATTGTGTTTGACTCTGCATAAAATTTAAGAATAAAAGAATTTTTTTTGAAATTTGTGGTCTAATGTCCCGATTCATGTGATTGCGTTCGACCGTACATGAAATTTAAGAATAAAAGAAAAGACTTTTGAAATTTGCAGTCTAATATTCCCGATTTATGTGATTGTCCTTTTTCCGTATATAAAAACCCCAAGTCCTTTACAATGGCGGGAAATCCACTGCCCTTTTATTGGAGGGAAGAGAAATTTCGGATTCGCTTTTCTTCTCTGTAAAAGTTGACCCGACCCGTTTCCGGACAACCCGATAATGGCGGATATCGAAACCCTAGGCATCGTCGATGAAATTCAAGCTCTTGTATCAGATAAACTTCAAGTGGTACATCTCTTTAGGTTTTTTTTTTTTTTTTTTTTTTTTTTAGTTTTTGTTTATTTCTTCACTGTTAAAGCTATAATTATGGTAATTTAAGATATATGTTTGGATTTTTGTATTTCTAATTGTCATAATAATTTTTTGTTCCTTTCTTGTCTGTTAAACTATCATTAGCAGTAATTTAAGATAAGGTTTTCGATTTTGTTGTAGCTCTAATTGCCATAACAATTGTCATTTTAATAATTTCACTAAAAGAATTAGAAAGATGCCATTTTTCGTTGATTTACGTAACTACTTTAGTGTACTGGGCTGCCTTTTTTTTTTTTGGTAGTGTTACAAAGCTCAGTTTTTTTAGCTCAGAAAGTTTCCTGTCTTGACTGTTAAAGTATAATTACAGTAATTTAAATAGTAGTTGACCCATTAAAGGTGATTTTTTATTCCATTAGCTCCTTAGTTTTGATAATTTTGCTAAAACAAATTGTAAGGATGCAATTTTTCCTTGATTCTTCATATGGGCTTTGCCTCCTCTCAGATTCTCCTTATTAGTAGTATTATTTAGTAATCATGTAGTTTCTTTTACTTCGGTGTTTATTACTATCTGTTGCTTCATTTGCTTTGTATCTTCTTATTTTGGTGTCTTATTATCTTGCAACTTTCTTGCAACCCAGCTTTGAAATCTTCTTTTCTTTTGACCTGAGGCTCTCTCTACCACATAAAGGTCTACGTACATCCTACCCTCCCCAGATCCCACTTGTGAGTACACTGGGTATGTTGTTGCCATTTTTCATTGATTCAAAGCTCAGTGTTCTTAGTTCAGAAAGTTTTTTTCTTTCAATTGTTATATTTTCGTTATTTCACCAAAGCTTCATTGTTTTAGTTGAGAAAGTTTTCTGCTTGCTGATTTTTTGAAAACAAAGAGCTACTTTTCACTGATGAGAAATCACAGATTTTTTGGTTTTGAGAGTCTTTTATTTGCTTTGTTTGTAGCATTTCAGAGGGAAGGAGAGCGATTCTTAACACTTGACTTTCCACTTGTTTATGTGGTGTGGTGTTTTTTTTTTTTTTTTTTTGGGGGTGGGGTGGGGGTGGGGGGGATGATGCATACACACACACACAACAAATGAATGTGAAACAATCCCGGAGCTATAGCTTGACGAAGATGGAAGCTAGATCAGGAAATGAGTTGAAGAATTCTGGCTGTAGAAGAAGAGAGTTTAGAGATGAGGGAGAGAGAAAGGTAGCATTTCATCCAATGAATCCCAAGTGTACTTGCAGCTGTATACATACAGATTGAATGAAACGGAATCAATTACAGGATGAATCACGAGCTGCTCAACCTGAACTGTAACTAACTTCAGCAAAGTAAACTAGCGTAGCAATGCTCTAACCACTTCTCCCAGCTCAGCATCTCTGCATTTTTACCTTCATATTAGCAGCTCCATCGTCTAGGATTCCATGGTGTGTGTGTGTGGGGGGGGGGGGGGAGTAGGGGGTGGGTGGGTAAATGTCACTCTTGATACGCGAATTGCAGATCATTTTATAATATGTAAAACTGAATTTCTTTTAACTACGCCTTCGTTCTTTTCCTTTGGTGAAGCAGAAATACGTCTCACATATACAGAAGTCATTCTAGATAGAAGTTCTTTCGGTGAAGTAAACTTTCCATGCCTAGTAATATGGAAAAACAAATTCTAATTCCCCAAAGACTTGGTTTTGGTTGTTTAATACCATTTTTACTAAATTATACTCTAATTTCTGCATTCTGCTATAATACCAACAACTAGTTACCCAGCCCCAAGTCATAGGACTTGTCTTCTTTTTCTTGTGTGTGGTGGGAGTGCTGGTGTTGGTGTTAGTGAAGGAGCAAAAAATAATAATCATCTAAACTTCTATCTTTATTGGCCGGCAGGTTTCATACAAGTGGCTAAGTCGAAATTTTTTGGTGTCATCAAATTCTGCAAAGAGGTGAGAGCTGTTAATGATTTTTATTTTTTTCACTCACCTGGTAATGCTAAGGCTAGTTGATTGCTTACAACAGGTTGCTTCAGGAATTTGTTGAAAAGCATGGAAATGGTCTTGAAGTGGTCTACAGCTTGTCTGGCTGGTTGAAAGATAGTCCTTCAACCTACCATATAAGACTTGTCTCTTCTGCTAACCTCGCAGGTTGGATATCCTTTTAGATGCCACTTTGTTATGAAATAATTTATTTGACCTGATGTATGCTCTATGGTACAATACATTATCATTGTCGTATCTTCTGTATCCTTAATATCATTTTGCATTGGAACTGGCTGAGCTCGTTGCCCCCTTTTCTGATCTCTAAGTACTATGCCATTCTTTTATAATTTAGCACCTTAGTTGGAACCATGTGGAGGATGTTGCTGATATATCAACTTCAAAACTTTCTCAAGCTAGTAATGGGGGCTGATAGCTGAAAAAGATTCCCATTACTTGCTTCATTGTTTTGCCTCATATCTACAGACTGATATGTATCTTCTTGGTGCCACTTGTCCGTTTCATACTAAAAATCTCAGTTAGTTATTTTAAGTAAAAAAAGGTTTTCTCCATAGAGAGACATAGCTCTTATAACATTTCATACACGGCTACGATTTCACTTTATTATGACCGGGTTCTTATTTTTTTTTGGAAATTGGTAACCATTTCTATTTCTGTAAACCAGTACATAGGTTGTACTGAGACCGTATTTACATAAGTTCTAAATCTACTGTCCTATCCCTGTAATGAGTCTAAGACATCAATGATAGAGACAGTGTCATTAGAATATATCTGATTACACCAAAAGCAAAAAGTTAAAATGCAGTTCAGCTTTACTTGCTGCATGTTGCTCCCTATATAAGGTTCCTCTCCTTCCAGCAGGAACCATTCTCCAGTTGTTTCTATTCTTGGCATGTACTCTTGCTTCTTCCCAGCTGTGTAGGGTCTCTGTGATTCTTCTAGGCATAGTCCAAGCAATGTTTTTGAGGCTGAGAAATAGCCTCCACAGTTGACTAGTAAACTTACAATGTATGAAAAGGTGAACCACTGTTTCTATAGCTTCCCCACAGAAAAAACATCTGGAACACAGTGGGATTCCCCTCTTCATCAGGTTATTTTGTGTCAGCACAGCTTCCTTTGCAAATAGCCACACAAAGCATGCTACTTTGTGTGGGATTTTAGCTTTCCAGATATGTTTCCACGGCCATTTGATTAACTGCTGGTTTAGCTGGTTAAACTTCCTGTAGGCTGCACCAACTTTGAAATTCCCTTTGCTATTTCCTTGCCATTGTAAAATGTCTTGTCCAGTCTTCAGTCCATTGAATTGATCAATAGTGCTGAAAAACTCTATCACTCTTGGGATTTCCCAATCATTAAGGTTTTTCCTGAATTCAAAATTCCATCCTTGAGGTGTCCACAATCCTGCTATTGTGCTTTGCTGGTATATGTCAAGACTGTAAATATCAGGAAATAGAGTCTCCATATTGCCTGCTACATGCCAATCATTCTTCCAGAAGAGAGTCTTAACTCCATCAACCACTTCAATTTTATTATTGATTTTGAATTCATCCCAGAGCATTCTGATGGATTTGCATAAACTAACACCATAAGGTGTAGTGACTTCCTTTGTCATCCAGCTATCATATTCCTCATACTTGCTTTTGATGACCTCCCCCATAGATTCTGATCCTCATTTGCATACTTCCAAAGCCATTTCATTCTAAGGGCTTTACTTTGATTCTTCAAGTTACAGGGAGAGAATGTTTGACATTCAGAAGCCTAGTACTGGTTCAGTTCATACTAATGACAATATCTGCATTCTGATACATCGAGAGCCTTAGCAGTGAGACAAGCTTTAAATTCGGGCTTTATTGGTGTCATTGGAGATCCTGTTCAGATCTAGCAAGTAGTTTTGAGTCTATTAATCCTGCAAGAAACTAATAACACAGATGAAAAATTTGAGACTGACTAGATCAATGCCCTTTATCAACTCACTGTTTCCAATTTCATGACTTTAAAAACCGGTTGAATATATCAATCCTGATGAAGAATCCATGAAGATGATTTTTTGTCACACAAGTTTGTTTGTAGATTTTATTACCATCCGCTTTTTGAGAAGTTAAAGTTTTGGATGAATAACGCCAGCATGTTAGAATTGCCATTCTACCTTTGCTTTAAGCTTTTTATGAATGTGTCATTTTAATGGAGATATGCCAGAAGTAAAGTTTTGTGTTCCTACTTTTTCTTCATGCACTGGTTATATGGCAAGTTGTTGCAACTATATATCAAAGCTTAAGCGGCTAATTTCTATGCAGAAGCCAAGAAAGAATTTTCGGACAATTGCTCAGTCCAGGTCTATAGCGTGCAAGTTTGCATCCCAAAGGATCCAGTGGCTCTCTGGAATACTGAATTTGTCCAGGCCGAAGAGCTATTTAGGCAGCCTCCCTCTGTTGATAATTGTTTTCTTGATAATAGGTATAGCACTAATATTTTAGAGTCTTCATATTTAAGCCCTTGTCTCTTCTCTGGAGTGAACATCTTTTTTTCCCCACACCTGATGTGCAAATCATTAAGAGTTTTGAGAACCATTCATTATTTCAAAAGTGGTTAGCTAATCCATGTAATGAAGTGCACATGGGCTGGGTGGTATTGGTTCCCTTTCTAATGCTTACCGGTATTGTAGGTTTTGTGGAGTTTCAAATCCTTTCATCAAGCGCAACGGTGGAGGAACTATTTCAAGCACTACTACTGTTCCTCAGGTTAAAAGTGAAGCATTAGGACTTCGTAAGAGTAACTCTACTGCTCAAGTGAAACCTGAGCAGAAAAAGGTTCAACTACCAAGTCCTAGTGCCAGTGTGCCATCTTCACATGTGGCCGATGCCAAAACTGAGAGTCGTGGCACATCAGGTCCTGGAGAGGGTAGTAAGCTTGTTGCAGATAAACACAAAGTTGCTCAACTTCCACCTGCTAAGAAGGCAGTTCAGTCTGACAAAAGTTCTAAAAATGGTGGGGCATTGGCTAATATGTGGGGTCGTGTACCTACAAAGCCAAAAGTCGATAATGTTTCAGCTGCTAGCAGTGATGCCACACCAAATCCTGTTGGTATGTACCTTTCGCGGTTTGGTCTCGTAATTGAAATTGTACCATGTTTTGTTTGTTTGGTCTGGGATTATGCATTGTACTTGTCCTTGACTGACCACTTCTTTCCTTGGAACTAATGTTTACTTAGGTAATGCGGCTCAAATATGCACTCCGGAAGAAGAAGATAGAATCAGTGATGATGATGATCAACAAGTCAGCATCAGGAGAACATCAAAAGGTGAGGGGAATAGAAAAAGGAGGGTGATTTTCGATTTTTCGGATGAAGAAGATGAATTCAAGGACGCTGTCAACCTAGCCTCACCTGATCCTCCAAAGCAGAAATCTATTTTAGGATCAAAACAAACTCCTAGTACTCCAGAACTGGAAAAGCGGGAAGTCAAGAAAGTAAAGGAGGCTGGCAGCAAGAGTCATGAGCAAGAAACATTCTCAAAAAAGAGTCATGAGCAGGAAACATTCTCAAAAAAGAGTCATGAGCAAGAAACATTCTCAAAAAAGAGTCATGAGCAAGAAACATTCCCAAAAAAGAGTAATGAGAGAGAAAGAAAACCTTTACCTATCAACGAACCCAAGTCTTCTAAGTTGCACTCTTCAGAGATTATCTCAGAACATGCCAGTCTTAAGAATGCCACTGTAAAGGATGAAGTCACCGATGCTGCTCCAGTTTCCCCTAAAAGGAGAAAAGTAGTGAAGACACGAATTGACGAACGTGGAAGAGAAGGTATGACTTGTGATGAAATATAATTGTTTAAAGCTAGTATATTAGTTCACATGGGTTAGGGTCATAGGATGGAGGGAATAAAGTTAAAAATGAATCAACTTTTCCTCACTGTGCATGTGTTATCCTATGGTCTATGGTCAAGAAAAATTAAAGGCATCTAATAATGTATCTCTACGCTTCTTCAAGAAAACCTTATGTATAGTCATTAACCCTCTGATTGCTGCTTTTCAGGCCCTTTAGTCTTAAGAAAGCTCCTAATGAAGAAAAGATCAATTCTTAATGAGCTATTCACTCGTCCGAGAAAATTGCATTGACAGTTTATCAGATCCTGTTCTATCATTCAAGGAATTTTTATTGTTGATCCATATTCTCTTATTTATGATATGCATTCATTCCCTTTCACATAGATATGATGAGCTCTCTACTAATTTTTCTACTCAAGAGTCAATAGTAGCCAGATTCTCTGCCTACATGATTTTCTTCCCCACATTGAATCATTTGCTTACACTTTTCAGTGACCGAGGTAGTTTGGGAAGGTGAAGATACAGAAAAAAAGGCAGACGATAACACAACGAAGAAAGCTGACAACAATCCAGTTAATAGTACTGGTGACAGGTGAATAGATTCATTTTGCAGTTTTTTTTATTGATATCATGATAGTTACATGGTTGCTCTTATGTTGGACATTCCAAGTCCTAATATATTAAAAGAAAGGTCAAATACATAGAAACCCCTTTACGATCGGAGAAAGAGAAGAGGCGTGATTGGTGTGTCACTGGGTCAGGGGGGGGGAACCCATAGGAATAAAAAATATCCGGTGAGTTGAAGGGGCCGTGTATGTATTTGGCGTTAAAAAGAGATGACATCAATGACATCTAATTAAGTATGTGCATGTTAGAGAGGCTTGTAGAGCATTGAGGCTAATTAGCCAAACATTCAAAACTTCCCTACATCTTTCAGCTAAGATAATGTTGAGACATGGTTATCGTCACCTTTTATGTACAAATGTTGAACTAGTGGATGACAACACTGTTGTGGCCTTAGAATCAGCCAAGCTAGGCACGTAATGGGTTTACAGAGAATTTCATATTCTCGATTAACTTGGCTAAAGGTTTGATCAGAGGCGGATTCAGAAATTGAACTTATTGGATTCAGCTTTTGGGTTTAACATGTAGCAAATATTAGATTCAGACGCTCAGTTGAACCCATAGGAAATAGATTCCATCAGCCTCTAGGTTTGATAATAGATTATCACTATCTGTTAACGTGCAATTTCAGTCGTACTTACTACCTTCTTCATTTTTGAGCCTTTTAGTCGTCATCCTTTTGTGACTTCCTTTCTGGTTGTTTGTAATCTCTTAGCGTTACTTTGTAAACTGTGTGTATTTACCTGACTTGCGGTTTATTGCAGACCACCTATGGCTAAGAAGTCTCCCGCACTAGGAAGTACTGCACCTACAAATCAAGCCGGTAAAGCAGGAAACAAGAAAGCAGGAAATAAGGATCCTAAGCAAGGAAATATCCTTTCATTTTTTAAGAAGGCGGCTTAGAGATGTGATAAGAGTGATTCGCGTATGCATGGCTTTGTTTCGAGTACAGTTTTGATCACTTTCTTGTACGCGTAGTCTGTTCCCGCATGACTTGTGAGTTGTGACACTCCATTGTCTGTAAAGTAGAAGTTTTTTCTTAATGCTCATACTTGATTGAAATTGGTGTGGTGTCTCTCTTCTTTCCTTAACATACTTGTGTCCAAAGGCAAATCACTCTTTTTTTTATAAACATAGAGGTGATATCCTCAGTTACAGTAATCTCATCATAGACTTTAACTGTTATCTGAAGTTTAATATTGATTACTATTTACTCCACTACAATCAGGCTGGAGCTACAATTCTACTTACGGTTTGGTAGGATTCAGTAGCTTTGACTTAGATTTTGTATGTATTAAAAGTCCACTTAATATGTGGATCGGTGTAATTTAAAGTTGAACGGATTAAGTTACGATTTAATATTAAACATGTTATATTTACTTGAAGATGACTTTGCGGTCGAATCATGACCTTTGTTTATTAATTTGCAAGTTACTAGTTAACTTTGGTACCTCGATAATCGATAAATTTGTTATGCGTGTCAAATTTACTTGACTAGCACCAAAAGGTAACTCTTCATAGCAAATCTACCATGGAGGTATTTGGGTAAAAATATTTTTAATATTTTTCTTATCTACGTGTTTTATAAAAAAAAATGCTTATAAGTTACAAGTTAAAATCATCCAAAAATCTTGTTCTATCTCAACTTATGATTTATCCTCTTAAACATGTTTAGTTTTACCAAAATTTCTATAATTTCATTGTTAATATTTTTTGTAACCTTAGTAACACCCTTTTTAAGACAACCCCTAACTTTATTAATTACATTAATTTCTGTAGTTCATGCTTTTCCACATAAAAATACTTACTAAATTTATATATTTTATAAATAAATTGAGGGTATTTCCGTTACTGTAACAGAGAACAAAATTATTACACTTCTATGATCTATCCAAATACCTTAATACTTAATATTGTTTTTCCAATTTGTTACTTATCAAGTTACAACAATAATAACATATCAAATTAGTAAGAAAAGGTAATATAAGAAAATAAAAATAAAAAATAATGGAGAAAAAACGATAGAAATAGCAGATAGTATGATAATCGAAGCAGAGAAAGTAATAGATGATAATAAAGTCAAATAATAAATTACTTAACAAGATATTTTTTAACAAGTTAATCCAAATTAACTCATAATAATCTCAAAAATAGAGTAATAGTAATTTGTTCTAACTATCAAATTGCAATAACAAGGTTTCCCCCCGGCTCAAATTGTACTATGCAATAACTAAATTAGTTATACTACTATAACCACCAACGATGTGGTGCCGTGGATGGGGCTACTCTTTTGGTAGGGGGAGTGCTTCCCCCTAATAGACCATACACGACGCGAATTCGAATTAGTTGAGTTTCGGTTTCGAGCCCTCGGTATGGAAAAATCCTTAGTAGGGGGAGCGCTTCCTCCAAATGGACCCTACGTGGCGCGAGTCCGAATTAGTCGGGCTTCAAAACGGATACCGAACACCGGATGAAAACCCAAACAAGTTATACTACTATAAAAAAATCTTTTTTTATTTAAGCTAGTTAATCCATTTCACTTTCAACAACAATAACCACGTGTCATCATATGAATGGATAGAATGACGTAGTAATAAGAGTCCTAATGACATCAACTTTCCTTTTTCTTTTTTATTATTTTCATAATACAAATAAATCCAAAAAAACAACAAAAAAAAAGATCGAGGCTGCGGAGCTGAATATAGATCTGAAAAAGGAAAAAACCCTTCTTCTCCTTCCAACAAATCTCTTCAATCTGGTAAGGCTCGAATCCCTATGCAATTTTTTTTGCTTATATTCATCATTTTGTTCATTTCAATATTGTTATATGCATTTTATTCATTTTTAACTTTTATTTTGAGTTATTTAGCTATGAATTTTGTTCATTTATTGTGTTTTTGAATTGCAATATATGTAGATGTAGTTTATTGATCGCAAACAGGTTTGCTATTAAGCAAAAAGGAGAACTTATTTAATATTAAAAAAAAAAAAAGAAGGTGTAATAAGGCATTTGTGGAATTATATGTTTTTATTATCATCATCATGTTAATATGTTTTTACTATCATCGAGTAGATTAGCTAATGAAATGTCAGAAAAATAGTTTTTTCATCGCAAAGGATGTGAAATTGTAGTTAAATGTTGAGGTATAGTTGATTGATTGATTTATTGATTAAAATAGTTTAGTTCTAAATCTAATCAATAGATTGCTTCTTAAATTTGCATTTTTTCTTCTTTTTGACAAGTTGTCAATTTGGTGAGGCTCAAATTTTTAAGCATTTTTTCCAAATTATTATATGCATTTGTTCATTTTAAGTTTTATTTTGAGTTATTTAGTCGCGGATTTGATGTTTTTATCTATTTTTGAGTTGCTAGTGAATTGAATATAGTTATAGATAGATTGATTCAGATTGAGATATAATTGATTGATTGAAACAGCTTCGTTCTTGCTTAAAAGAGGAACTTATTTCATCAAAAACAAATTAATTAGGCATTTCTGGATTTATCTGTTTTATTGTCCTCTGTTTTAGATCTGCTGCATGTTAAATGTTGACATATAGTTGGCTGATTAAAATAGTTTAGTTCAGATCCATAGATTCTTCTTCAATCTGCAGTTTTTCTTGTTTTCAACAAATCTTCAATTTGGCAAGGACGTAAGGTTCATATTTCTATGCACTTTTTCCAAATTATCATATGTATTTGTTTCGTTTCAGTTTTTTTTTTTTTTCCGAGTTATGTAGCCTTGGATTTTAATTCTTTTAATCTATTTTTAAGTTAGAGTGAATCAAATAGCATATGTATGATTTGTATAGATGACTCAGACCAGTTTGAGATTGAGATATTGTTGATTGATTGAAACAGTTTAGTTCTTGAGCAAAGGATGTACTTATATTTTCAAACAAAAAAAAAGTAATAAGGCATTTCTGGAATTATCTCTTTTGTTAGATCTGCTGCTTGGTAGATTTACCTTCCTCTTGTATTGATTGATATTTTAAGAAAAATTTGAATTTTCTAACATTATGCTAGCCAACTTTTAGATGTGATTGTTCACACAACTGGTTATCAAGCAGGAGTTTGAATCTCACCATCCTTTCGATGGGGCCGTGACCGATTTAGATAAATAAAGAAGTGAGCTTTTAACAGTGTAAGCTTTTTGTACTGATTTTTTTTCCTGGATTTTGTTTGCTCCTTAGTTGTCTTGTAAGTTGTTGTTCAGGATCTGACATATCCCCTTTTGCTATTATGTTTTCTATGCATCTTCATGATGACATTTAATGAAATTCCTTTACTTCATCAAATGGAAAACAGTACAAGTTTCTAAAGGAGATGCTTCACACAATTCAACGTGTTCAACTCTCATGCATTCTTAGATTTGAAATTTCTGTTTGTGCTTGTTTTAGTTGAGTGTTCTGTATATCCGGTTAGTGTTCAGTCTTTCTAAGAATTTGTATTTTGGACCTGCAGGTTAAGTTGTAGAAAACAAGATGGGAGGCGGATTCAGAGTGCTCCATCTAGTTCGTCCATTTCTCTCGTTCCTGCCTGAAGTTCAGAGTGCTGATCGAAAAATTCCATTCAGAGAGAAGGTTTTATACACTGTGATCTCTCTCTTTATTTTCCTAGTATGCAGTCAGTTACCTTTGTATGGCATACACTCCACAACTGGTGCCGATCCATTCTATTGGATGCGTGTTATCCTTGCTTCAAATCGTGGAACTGTCATGGAGCTTGGAATCACCCCCATTGTGACTTCTGGATTGGTTATGCAACTCTTAGCTGGGTCAAAGATCATTGAAGTCGACAACAATGTACGCGAGGACCGAGCACTTCTGTAAGTACCATAGTTCAGTAAATATGTTTTCATGTTGGATTCTCCTAAACTTGCCAGATCCCTCACTCGTACGTTGCTTCCCTTTAGTCCCAGTTGAGCCGTGTGCTTGATTGGTGTCCATTGAGCTTTTAAGCTCTATTATACAACAATATTTCCAGGATAATGTATTTGGAACATGTGTAGGAAACATTCTTTGTGAGGCCTATCTGAGCAATAGGCTCTCAATCCTAATATGGTTCTGCATAAGTTGTGTTTAGTCTTGTGTAGTCTAAGCCAACAAAAACTGTGCTGATGTGGAACTTTGTAAGCTCTAGGCTCCCGTTTGTCCTTTTGGCATTGTCTTAATAGTTAACACCAGTTGTGTCATATTGCTGGTAATAGATTGCAGAGATGTCAAACTTGAATTGGATTTATATCTTTCGTCAAGAATGGCTTATGCTAGCCAAGACAAGCAATGTCAGTTTAGCCTTTCTATATATACAGAAATACCACAAAGCTGCAGCTTTCTCCTCTAGCATCGGCCAAGCGAAGAAACTAGTGTATTTGAGGTCCAAAGACAGGCAAACCTTCATGGCCCAGAAGAACTAGGCCAGAGCTCGACAGGCACTCTACAAGAATCTGCATGATTGCTGGTTTTGCCCCAACTTGCACTAGTATAGACAATAGATACCATTTACTGCTTGAAAAGGAGGAAGAAATAAGTGCTAACTGCTAACTATTTTTTGGGATAAGTGGGTTTAGTTTGCTTAAAAAAAATGAAGGCTTTGAATAAAGTTAATTGAAGATTTAGGTGTGTTAACTCTTTCTTAAGTGCATCGAATTTGTCAAGTGAAGTTTTAAGCTTGTCTTTCTGCATTTTGGTTTGTGGTATTGCACTTCACACAATTAATCAGTCATGAGTGTATTCTGTCTGTATGCCTTTTGTAGATCTACCTTCTATAATTTTCAGGGACTATGCTGTCATTACTGATTAGTTATATGTAAGCTTGCAGCACTTTCATGATATCACTTATCAGTATTCTCTTTTTGTTTCAGAAACGGTGCACAGAAGTTATTAGGCATTCTCATAGCGATTGGTGAAGCAGTTGCATATGTTCTCTCTGGCATGTACGGCAGTGTTAGTCAACTTGGGGTTGGAAATGCAGTGCTGATAATCATTCAACTGTGGTTTGCTGGCATAATAGTTATTTGCCTTGATGAGCTTCTTCAGAAAGGATATGGTCTGGGCTCTGGTATTTCACTTTTTATAGCTACCAACATGTGGTAAGCTTCTGATCTTATCTCCTCTCTTTTACACGGGTACTGCAACTTTTTCCGACTTTTTGAAATTTTGCTGGTTTCTTTGCTAGCGAGAACATCATCTGGAAAGCATTTAGTCCAACCACAATCAACAGTGGCCGTGGAGCTGAATTTGAAGGAGCTGTTATAGCTTTATTCCATTTATTGATCACTCGAACTGACAAGGTTCGTGCACTTCGTGAGGCATTTTACCGGCAGAACCTTCCGAACGTGACTAACTTGCTTGCCACAGTCTTGATCTTCCTTATTGTTATCTACCTCCAAGGCTTCCGTGTTGTTTTGCCTGTAAGGTCAAAGAATGCCCGTGGACAGCAGGGTTCATATCCAATTAAGCTGTTCTACACTTCCAATATGCCCATTATCTTACAATCAGCACTTGTATCCAATGTTTACTTCATTTCCCAGGTATATGACTTTTTTGCATGTAACGTTAAACAAATGATTAGTGGTTACCTTCCATAATCTGTTTACATTGACGTCATCTGAATATGTTTGTATGTTCACAGTTACTGGATAGGAAGTACAGTGGCAATTTCCTCGTGAACCTCTTGGGCAAGTGGAAAGAATCTGAATATTCTGGTCAATCTATACCTGTCGGTGGTCTTGCCTATTATATTACTGCACCATCAAGGTAACTTATCACTCTGCCTCACTATTCAAGTGATTGCCTTTGCTTGATGAAACTTCTCTGTATCAGGCCTCAATCAGTGGGAATTACTTTTTCAAAACCTCACTTACACTAATTACTCCCAATAATTGCAGCTTGGCGGATATGGTAGCACATCCTTTCCACGCTATATTCTACATTGTGTTCATGCTATCAGCATGTGCCTTGTTCTCAAAGACTTGGATTGAAGTCTCTGGATCATCAGCAAGAGATGTGGCTAAGCAGTTAAAGGTATGAGTTAATGTTTATGTCTATTTTCGCATTCTTTGTGTGCTTTTATCAGTTATGTGTACTTTACGAGCAAATAAATGGGACAACACTTTGAAGTTAGAAGAATTAAGATGAAAAGAGCTGCTCGTGGCTTATTTATGTTTACGCTATTGACAGATGCAAGTAGTGATTATATTAGAATACAGTTGCGCGCAAGCTGGCCCGGGCGCCATGGTTATCAAAAAAAAAGAAGAAAAAGAATAGAGTTGCATTAAGTTGGGTCGCGTTGCTTCTGCCTGAGTATTCTCACTGTCGATGAAACTGCAAGGCGCATTTGCAATTGATATGTAAAAGTATAGTTGAAAAGCTTGTTTACCTGATAATATCCTTTTCCATATATATCCAGGAACAACAAATGGTAATGCCTGGGCACAGGGAATCAAATTTGTACAAGGAGTTGAACCGTTATATACCAACAGCTGCAGCCTTTGGTGGTGTCTGCATCGGCCTGTTGACTGTGTTAGCTGATCTGATGGGGGCAATTGGTTCAGGGACAGGAATTCTCTTGGCGGTCACTATCATCTACCAGTATTTCGAGACATTTGAG
This sequence comes from Capsicum rhomboideum, assembly GCA_031232105.1. Classification (NCBI taxonomy): domain Eukaryota; kingdom Viridiplantae; phylum Streptophyta; class Magnoliopsida; order Solanales; family Solanaceae; genus Capsicum; species Capsicum rhomboideum. The sequence continues at coordinate 3,081,718 of CP124710.1, read as the reverse complement.
AAGGAAAAAGCCAGTGAAATGGGTTTCTTTGGTCTTTAAGACAACCTTAATGCAATTTTGTTTACGCTCTTTCGCGTTGCAGTGTGTAAGTAGGTTTTCCTTCTCTTACATCGATAGTCCGAGATCACAGAAGACTGGGGATAGCTTGTGATTAATTTTTGACAGTACTTTATCTCTACGTCATGTATCAGCTATAGCTTGACTAGGTATAATTTTTTTGTATCAAAGGGGTACTTAATATAATTCTTGCTAGTTGATGAAGTTAATGAAAGTCTTTGAAGGAACATTTTTTTACACATTTTGAAGGTGTTTCATTTGCTTCGCAAGTAATTAATGGGCTCTACAAGGGATACTCTAGAAATGTTGCTACACTCGTGTCTGATCTTCTGAAAATGCATTACTTTGGAAGGATCTGACACACCAATGGTATTTTTAATGGGTTCTATAACTGAGCTTTTGCAAGTTTGTTATGTTCCTCGGATCCTCTAGAAATGTTGCTGAATCCGTGTCATATCTTTCAAAAGTGCATTACTTTTGAAGGATTCGACACACTTCCGATATTTTTGGAGGATTTGACCAACATAATTTGTGGAATGAGGATGAAACCTTAATCATGAATGGGAATTTCAATGTGTTAAGACTTGAAAATTTTGAAAGGATAAACCAAACAAAGAAAGAAAAAGAAAAAAAGTAGTATTGAGAAAGGACATCAGACATGACCATCCTTGTGATGGGCCTAATTCTCTCGACCTTACTTAGAGAGATGCACCCAATACTCATTGCATCATATGACACTTAGAGCTTACGAGCACACATATATATTTAAGTACTAGTAAAAAAAGTGCACATTACCATATATGATTTAGGGAACGAAGCATGGATGCATGTTACTCAGGACCCCACCTAGATACGTAGGCTTTGGCGACTGCAGAAACGGCGAATAATGCAATGGAAGATACGTATTTGGAAACAAGTAGATCATAGATTAATTTTTCATGCTTTGATTATCCCTTGATTTGTTTGGCTAGCTGAAGATGTATAGAATACCTTGTCAGGGAGAAGCCAATTCGCCACTTTAAGAAAATATTTTCGAACTAATGCCACATCTTCTACTTCGACAAGGTAGGTGCAGAAGGAGAGAAAAATAAAGGCTTAGGAAGGTAGCACCGTACACTAGAAACAACAATCCCTATTTTGCATAGCCCTTTATTGGGTAAAGTGAATCAACGAACCTGAACGCCTTTGCCCATATAGAATATTGGGGATGAAAATCTGGGGGGGGGGGGGGGGGGAGGGGGGGTTCATTGGAGCAAGTTTCCCATTGCTTTCGCAAAGATGGAATATCCCCTCCCCCCCTCCCCCCCCCCCCAAAAAAAAACAAAAAAAAACGAATTGTTTGAATTCCCTCGATAAGTGGTAATTATTGCATTCTACCATTTCTTGCAAAATTTTTTGCTCCATCACTGAATAAAGGGTAAATAAGTGACATATTTAAAGAAGAAATAAAAAAGATAATTTTGATAAAGATGTGCTCCGAATAAAGGGTAAATACTTGAGATATTTAAAGAAAAAATCTTGATAAAGATGCACTCTCAATAGAGGATAAATAAGTGAGATTTTTTTTTTTTAAAAAGATAACTTTGATAAAGATGTGCTCTTATAATTAGAGTTATTGGATAACTTATATATATGAAATGAGTTTATATGAAGGAGAAAAAAAAAAGAGAAAATAAGTAGTGGAAAACTTCTCATATACCACAAATCATGGCCCATTTTTATACTTCACATACCCAAATCTAGGCAAGCACAAAATTTGATATATTACTAGTAAAATATTAGCAATATCAATTAATTTACATTGGTCATAAATACTTTTTTTTTCCAATTTTTTCTTCCCTAAATAACATTTTCTTTTAGTTGAATGTTATTAAGGTATATGCTTTCTGATAATCAAATTTTCAGTTTAGCCGATCAGGTTGGAGGATTGAAGTATCTGATAGCAGATCTGATGTTAATGACGAAAGTACAACGTATTTCATGGATCAAATCTCAGGCTAAGACCTTGGTTGTTGAGGAGCAGCTTGTTGAGGATCGACCTGTTGCAAGAGCAGTATCTAGCATTGTGGCCACTATTAAGTGGCTTGCTCATCCTATTCTCGACCTGATTAGGCCATTTTGTTGCCACTTCTGCCACCTCCGCTGCTTCCTCTGCCACAGCTAAGCCTGGCCCACCTCTGCTTCTTTTGCCACATCTACTCTCGTTCCCACCTCTGCCACAACTACTCTCACCGCGCCTTCTGCTTCTTTTGTGTTCACTGCCACTTTCGATCACACTGTCATCTCAGATCCCTCCGCAGTCTTCATCTCTAGAGTGCCCGACTCTTTGGTGCCTGCCTCTATGGTGCCTGACCCTGCACACACTCTCCCTGTTTGGGGAACGTGTAGGGTCAGAGGACCGCGATATTCGTTGCATCACAGGGTTGTGGTAGTCATATCTAACTCTTCAAGTTCATCTGATTCTGCTCAGATGTCCACCACTTCAAGTTTGTCTGTCTCAGTCGACAGTAGGCTGATCGACAGAGACTATGAGCCAGATTTTCCATTGAGCTACCTGTAGGGTGTCCCAGACAGTCAGCGCGTTTGCGAGGTCGTGGTCGACACTGATTTCTGGCAGGAGTCGAATGCGCACACTTGAGTGAAGGCTGACCAACTAGATGTCTGTGGATTGATTATTTTGTTCAAGGCCAGCGAGTCGGCTCCTGAATAGATGACTTCTCTTCTAACTTCCCTCACTATTCTGGCATGAAACCCCACGAGATTGTCTATTAATCTATGTGTTAACTTTACATTTTGTGTGATATTGTCTATTAATCCCTGTGTTATCTTTGCATTTTGTGTGATATTTATGGCTGTATGGATAACAAGCGTTAAGCTTGGTGATTTCGGGATGTTTTTTTTGTTAATGTTGACTATCCCTTCTTCCTTAAAAAAAAGAATCTTACTAAGGCCATCTCATATATAATTAACCTATTTTAAGTGGGTCAGGTCAAGAATTGAGTCGAGTTTAGGATGGGTTGAGTCATAAATAAATCTAAATATTTATTTTAATTTTAAAAAATATTTTTTCCTAAAGATTTAGAGAGGTCACATCATTAAATAGTAACATTATTATTTATAAAAAGTATGGATTAATTTCGTAATAAGATGTTATCCATTTGTTTACAATACATTAACTTGGATGTTTTTGTAAAAACTTTATTTGTTCTTATGAAAATATGAGTTGCTTAATTCAAAGTTCTAAATTATTTTTGATAAAAATAGTAGTTCTTTTTTTTTTCTTTTACTATTTAAACTTTATACTGTTTTTACAATCTTCAGTATTATTTGAAGTGAAATTAAAAATCATAAACTTCACCATTAAAATATTTGGCCTAAAGCAAACGCTCTACTAGCTTCATCGTTGCTCACCCTGAAGCTGAGTCATAAGTAAATATAAATATTAATTTTAATTTTTTAAAATATTTTTTCTAAAATTTTTGAGCGGTCACATCATTAAATAGGTACCAAAAATGGCATTTCCAACTAAAATGACCAAAGCTAACTAGACAAAATTGAAGGACTTTTGAAAGACAACAAAATTGAGTGACTTGTGACCAATTATATAAGTTGGGTGGCCATTCAAGTTTCTCCATAGATTGCCCCTATTTTAGGGTGGTCTTTAATTTCTGCCCTCAAATCGACGGTCTTTAATTTTTTTTTCCTTGCTGCACATTTAACGAAAATTTGTGGGCTAACATACCGGCCTTAACTATGACCTTATTTCACAAGGAAAAAGTTATGCCTTATCCGGTATAAGTTGTGTAACATCTAATTCGCAAGACATTAGCTTAGAGAACTTTTGCCTTGTCTTACAAAAGTAATGTATAGAACTTAAGACATAAATTTGTGGGTTCTTAAACTGAACTTATGCCTCTGTTGGCATAATTAAGTTCTGTAGGAACTAAGTTGTAAACTTCTTAAGGCATAACATTCTGTAACTGAAGTTATGCCTCTATCAGCATAAGTTCTTTAGAAACTAAATTATGCTAAGTTGTAAGGCATGACTTGTGGGTTGTGAACTGAACTTATGCCTCTAAGGACATAAGTTCCGTAGGAATTATATGACATAACTTGCACTATATTATAATATGGAAATATAAATTTTTATCTTGCGAATTTTCTTTTAACTTGCAATTTTTTATTTTATTTTTCGATGTCAGTGATACTTTTGGCCACTTTTTGTATTCCTTAAAGTAACATTAAAGACCACTAATTTAAGGGATCAAAATTAAAGGCCATTCTGAAATAGATTCATTCGTGCGAATGACCCATCACCATTCAAACATTTAACTCTAAAAAAGTTAACATGGAATTAAGTGTACGTCGTTATCTTGTGACATTTTAAACTGAACTTTAGGCATCATCAAACTTATGCTCGAAGGCTATTGATACTATCACGCTCCGAGCCTAGACCCTAGACGCTCTCAATACCTAATGTCATTGCTGGCTCAGGCGTAACCCATACATGACATGTCACATGAACACTTAACTAGCATGAGCGGAAGGCGTAAGTACAATATGAAAGATATTTTTAAAAGAAAACAACTACATGAATCAATAAGAAAACTTAAGTTCCATAGTTGGAATGACAGAAGATCCAAATATGAAAATAACATGAATCTGACAATTGAAACTGTCTATGAAGTCTCTGAATAGAAGATAACAATGTCTAGTGGGACAAGACCTCCCATACCTTGAAGTAGGGAGGGCTCACTAATAGCTGAAAGTGATAAACTCAACGATGCACCTAGTCGCGAGTCCGTATACCTGAATCTGCATGATGAAATGATGCAACATCGAGTGGTGTAAGTACATTAATGTACAATATGCAGAAAAAACATGACGTAGCATAAGCATGAGACTCAAACAATAAGTATAAACAAACATGACATGAGAGAGAAACATGGGCATAAATCATCTACTGTGGAATAAGAACTTTCCGAAGCATTTTAGTTCAATGCGGGAGCAGGTGGAGTGACTGGGTTGAATACATATATACACCATAAGTTATGCGGGTCAAATCATAACCTACGTCAGCACACATAGTTTCAGGAGTTCATCTTTTAGACTTATGCCTTCTCAGTTAACCATCTATCTAACTCCCTTAAGGTCATATGATCACTGTTCTAGTCTTTTGGCTCATCTTCATAAGTTAGCCACATTAGACTCAAAATCATAAGTTAGTCACTTTAGGCTCAAAATCATAGCTTATGTCATTCATTAACATCATAAAAGATTCATGAAAGATAGTGTCATAATTCATTATGTCATATTCATAAGTTAAGGATTTTCACAACTTTATGGAAAGTAAGCTTTGAAATGTTCATATTTCTTTGGCATAGGGTATGGTCAATCCGTTCATACAACCATATAGAAAACAAGGCCAAGAAAATTCATATCATAAGTCATAGATCAAAAGCATTGTATATGAAAATTTTGAGTATTGACACTGTGACAAATAGAACATGAGTTCAATGGTAAATTAAATATTGTATATGAAATATTATTAAAACTAATATTAATATAATAATATTGGTAAAGTCACTGTCATGTGACCAAGAGGTCATCGGTTCAAGCCGTGGAAACAGCCTCTGATAGAAATGCAAAATAAAGCTGTGTACAATAGACCCTTGTGGTTCTGTCCTTCCTCGAACTCCGTACATAGCGAGAGCTTTGGTGCACCCGACTGCCCTTTTTAATATTTTATTCGGAATGCCTAATTAATATCAAAAGTGTAATAAATTTAGCTATAATTAACTTAAAAACTAAACTTATTAAGTTTAAATCTGAAATAATTCCACTCTAACCATCTAATATTTTTCTCAATATTATCTTCTTTTCTTCTCCTCCACAAATTTCACTAAAATTATGTACAAAACACCACGTAATTACCTCATTAATATTAGGAGTAAGAAAAGGAGAGGAAAAAGATCGAGTAATTGTTGGAGAGATGTGTTAGCACATTTTACAATTTACATTCCTTATCATGTAATACGAAGCTTGAATTTTCACTAAAAATATTCGAGATTCAAAATATTTATATTTATGTATAAAAATTGACATTTGATTTATATAAGTTAAATAACTTTACTGATCAATTACTATAAGTTGCGCGACCATTCCGATATTCAACTCGAAAAGTGTTAACGTGGATTAAAGTATTGACACTGACAAATAGAACATGAGTTCAATGGTAAAATTAGATAGAGATAAGGCACAAGTACCCCCGAACTATACTCAAAATCTCAGTGATTCACCTAAACTCTACGGGGGCCCTACTATTCCCCTAAACTCATTTTAAAAATATTTTTGTGCTCCTTTCATGCTGACGTCAGTGACACACCAAAACTTTACGGGAGTCTTATTACTCCCATAAACTCATTTTCCCCGTATTTTTGTGCTCCTTTTGTACTGACATGGCTGTCAAGTCAGCATAAAAATATTCTGCTACTTGGCAGCCACGTCGATCAGCACAAAAGGAGCACAAAAATACAGAAAAATGAATTTAGGGGTAATAGGACCCCCATAAAGTTAAAGATATGTTATTGAAATTTCGGGTATAGTTTTAGGGTATTTGTGCCTTATCCCAGTTAGATATTGTATATGAAATATTATAAAATTAATATTACACCGAATGCCTAATATCAAAGTGTAATATATTTAGCTATAATTAACTTAAAAATTAAACTTATTATATTAAATTATGTACAAAACACCACGTGATCTCATTAACATTAGGAATGCAAAAAATATTAGGAGTAAGAAAAGGAGAGGAAAAAGATTTGAGTAATTGTTGGAGAGATGTGTTAGCACATTTTACAATTTGCATTCCGTATCATGTAATACGAAGCCTAAAATTTCACTAAGAATATTCAAGATTTAAAAAATATATAATGTACAATAAAATAATATATTTGATTTATATATACAATAGAACTTGAATACTAAGTAAAAGATGCTTAGAGTATTTACCGAAATTCATGCAATTTGAGATTGAAAGTCACAACTGTATTTGAACTTTTACCTTTTATTAGTTACTTTGTTGGAAAATTTGTTACCTATTTTTACTCATCTCTTTGCTGCACCTCCATACAAGCGTATTCAACTGAGCATTCTTCGCCTTACACATCCCAAGATTTTTTTTTTATCCAAAATCTTGTTTATAAATATGTACAAAACATAAACCAAAGTTACTATTAAAAATTTAGTGTTGTTAGAAATCACTAGACTCTCAACAAAGAAGTAACTCATCGTACTGTTATTTTCTACTATACCAATCACGTATCCACAATGACAATAACTAATTTGAATGCACCATCACCAGAGGAGATTGTCGTCCCCTCGGCCCCGGCCCCAGCACCAGCACCAGCACCAGCACCTGCACCTGCACCGGCACCAGCACCAGCACCGGTTGAACAAAAGGACAGTTTGTCCAACAGGTGTTGTATAAAGATTATCGACTGCAAAGAAACGAAAAAACAGGTGTGTTTCTCAGTTCCAATGGTAGTTGTGAATGCTTCTTTCTACTTCATCAACCTCGTAGCTGTCATGTTCGCGGGGCACATGGGGAAGCTCGAGCTCGCTGCATCAAATCTTGCTAATTCATGGGCCATGGTTACTGGTTACTCTTTCATGGTATGTATTATGCATCTTTCTCTATAACAGTAGCGGAGTGAGAAATTTCATTAAGAATGTCCAAAGTCTAACATATACTTATAAAATGTAATTTTTAGCCTGCATATATATATGCAATATTATTTTCTATATACACATCAATAGTTTTTCAAAGAAGGATGGCTAATTGATCATTCTTCAGTTTATACTTACTGATAAATGTATCCATTTAATAATATTAAAAAAATTATTACAAGACACAACATCATAACCCAAACAATTTTTTTTAACAAAAACATTGCTAGTCACTGATGTAATTGTCCCCAAAATAACAAAAAAACAATGACAAAAGACGTAATACATAAACGGACGTTCAAACTTGGTCTTATCTAGCAATTAAGTAGTCCAACTTTGAGTATGCACATCTAGACACTCAACTCGTCTTCGCTGTGCCAACTGATGAACATTTAAGCTGTCAGAAAGAACACTGCATGCTATTTACTTAATTATATCTTCAGCAGAAGTGAACTCTGAACTCTTCGATTAACAATGTAGGTCGGCCTAAGTGGTGCACTTGAGACATTATGTGGCCAAGGATATGGCGCGAAAATGTTCAGGATGCTGGGGATACATCTTCAGACATCAAGCATCATATCATTCTTCTTTTCAATTGTTGTTTCCTTCATCTGGTGGTATTCGGATCGTATTCTGATTTTACTTCATCAAGAACCTGAAATAGCTAGAGAAGCAGGGGTGTTCTTGAAGTTCCTGATACCTGGATTGTTTGCATATGCTTTCTTGCAAAACATTGTGAGATTTCTTCAGGCACAGTCAATCATCTTGCCTCTGGCTTGCTTTGCGGTTGCATCTCTAGTTGTCCACGCAGGCATTGCCTATGCTTTGGTTCATTGGACACATCTTGGTTTTAAAGGAGCACCATTAGCAGTTTCAATGTCGTTCTGGATTATATTCGTTACGCTGAGTTTATACGTGCTTTTTTCCAAGAGATTCAGTCATATAAGGCCGGAAGGTCTCTCATCCGAGCCACTTCAACATATTCTTTCAAACTTGAAGTTGGCTTTGCCCTCTGCTGGCATGGTGTGGTAAGAATACTTAGCCTTATATGTGTTAATTTTTGTTATTACAGTCAAACCTCTGTACAATAGTGTCATTTGTCAGAATATCTTTTGGTTGTTATAGCGAAATGTTGTTTGTATATTGTTGTTAAACACTCCAACTCGTTCCCACTGTGTCTAGTGGACATCCAACACTGACGTGACACGTAAAATTTGGAGGTGTCTAGATGATCATTTTGTAAGTTGGAGTTTTCAACTGACACAATAGAGATGAGTTGAGGTGTCTAGACGTGCATACTCAAAGTTGGAGTGTTACTTGCCAACTGAGGTCAAGTTTGAGTGTCTTTTTACGTATTATGCCTAGATTATATAATATAACATAACATGACAATTGGTTCCAGAGAAAACTTGGTTGTTACATTGAGATGTTGCTATAGAGAATGATTGTTATAGAGAGGTCTGATTGTACGAATTACAGTAGAGAAAATTCAAGTGTATTGGCAGACGCAATTATGAAATTTAAACTTGATTGGTGCAAATTTAAGGTTATCAGCACTGAACTGGCTCCGTTTTGAAATTATGAGTTCAGATTTTAACATTTTGCTGAAATTTTAGTGCCTTTTTCACGTATACATATCTATATGTTCCATGTCGAAAATACCGAGTTCAGTTGCACCCCTAGATTATATGATCCACACGCCTTTATCGGTACTGATAGTTTTCAATTTTTGTGCACCAGCTTGGAGTATTGGGCTTTTGAGATTCTTGTGTTATTAGCTGGTTTGATGCCAAACTCAGAAACAACTACTTCTGTCGTCGCAATGTGGTAAGTTTTCAACGTGGTTTGAAGCTCCAACAAATTTTTCGTATTTCTTGAAAGTCGAGTTTTATTTGCTGATCTAGTTTTGTGCTCCAGTGTAAATACAGAAACCATAGCCTACATGATATCTTATGGTCTCAGTGCAGCTGCAAGGTAATTTGACCATCTCATCTGAAAGGTTAAGCTGTTAGAGAGATCAGGCGTTAACTCTTATTTACTTAATTATGTTCTCAACGTGCAGCACGAGGGTGTCAAACGAGATAGGAGCAGGAAATATTGGAAAAGCTAAGCAAGCTATGGCTGTTACTCTCAAGCTAGCTATTCTTGCTGCAATTATAGCTGATACAGCCCTAGGTTTCGGTCATAATGCCTGGGCTAACCTCTTCAGTGATGATGCGGATATTATTCGCAAATTTGGCTCAATGACACCTCTCCTTTTAGTCTCTTTCTTGTTCGATTTCATACAAGGAATTCTATCAGGTTAATTAACTGTTTTTGCATATGTATATGTGTGTTTGTGACACTTGCATTTTAGTATAACCGAACCAGCTAAAACGTAAACTTGAATTGATCATCAGGAGTGGCGAGAGGATGTGGATGGCAACGTTTCGCTATGTGCATCAACTTGGCAACATTCTATTGCATTGGCATGCCAATAGGCGCCCTACTGGCTTTCAAGTTCAACAAAGGCTATAAGGTAATTCATGTTCAATACGTTTTATATAAGAGTTTAACTTCTATATGCTGACAGAGTATCAAGTACCTACACTACATGTAACGATTGACCATAACTTCTATATGATGACAGAGTAAGTATTGTTTTTTTTTGTGTGTGAATGATGCAGGGCTTATGGATAGGGTTGATTTGTGGTCTATCATGCCAATCTTCTGGCTTGTTGCTATTGACATTACTTAGGAAATGGGGAAAAGCAGATCAAGTTTCAAAAGAAAGCAACAAAGAAAGTGAACTCCAGCCTTAAATTGACATTACTTACATTTTTGACGCGTCGATGTAGTTTTAGAATAAATCGCGTATTTAGGCATTATTTGTTTGCGCTTGTGAAGGTCTGAATCTAAATCATTTAGATTTCTGGTCCTTAAGCGCGTTTGTTGTTTTGTATCTGAATTTTAAAGTAAGGACTTTTGTCAAGATAGCTTTTTTTGGAGAGAAAGTTTGTGTTTCAACGGTTCATTTGAGAAGTGATTCGTTTAGTAGTTGATAGACTTGATTGTGTTTGACCGATCTTTCTAAGCAATACTGCTTTTTGAGTGTCAAATTACCAAAATAATAAGGTTCTTGAATGCTACTTTTAATTCAGTTAATTTTTTGAACTACGAAATTCATAACATAAAAGATATTTTATGACTCGTGGAAAGTGGATTGGCAGAAGGCAGAAGTGTCAGCTAGTCAGTCATAGACCGGCCAAAATCTGTTGCCCAACTTTCGGTTGCACCAAACACTAGGAAAATAAAAAAACAAGCTCGATCTTTTTTTTCTAAAATCAAAACAGATTATTTCAAGTTAAAAAAGTATCGAGCTCGTTTGGTTTCTCGAAATAATTTTCTTTTTTAAATAAAACCGACTCATCCTGATCAATTATATAAAAAAAAGATTTCGAGAATATTTAAACGACCAAACTCCATCGATTTTTTGTTTTCCCCATTTTTGGTGCAAAAAAAATAAAATCGATCGAGCTCGGTCGGTTTAATTATAAATAATTATTTTTTTTTAAAAAAAATTGGGATTCTCGATCAGTTTCAATAGTGCTTTCAGTGGTGGTTTTGGTAGTCACCTTCAATTTTTAAGTCTATTACTCCAAAATAAAAAAGTTTATTACTCTATCTGTTCTATTTTCTGACACACTTTTTATTTTTTAGTCTGATCCAAAAATGGTCACCTTATTATAATTAAAAAATAATTTATATTTTTTTTTAAATATCATGTCAAGTCAAAGGTGATACATAAAATAGAACAGAGAGACTATATAATTAGTTGGACCAAAAAGGTGCTCCACTTTAGCAAATTTAAGGTACTTACTCATTCTCTCTCTAAGCGGAAGGTTTGTCAGAAATAACATTTCTACCTCTGAGGTAGATGTACGGTATGCGTACACTCTATCATTTTCAGACCCCACTTTATTGGACTACATTGAGTACGTGGTAAGGGACTAAAAATGTTCATTTCTCTCTCTGAGCCGAGCATCTATCGAAAAAGTCTAACGTCTTTTCTAACTCTGAGGTAAGGTAAGATCTACGTATAATCTACCTCCTCAAACTTCAGTTTGTGAAATTACCCAGGGTATATGTTTGCAAGGGACTAAAAATGCTCAAAATTATATTTTAAGGAACCAAAATACACCAACTTACATACATAAGGGACCTAAGTACTCAAACAAAAGACATAATGGCTGCCCCCTTTATAAATGGAGAAAAACAGTTATCAATTGTTTGCAAGATTAGGAGAAAGAATGGGGAACTTGAAAGCAGTGGCTGTTATCATTGGAAACAACAATAGTGTTAAAGGGTCCTTACAATTCATCCAACAATCCAATGGTACTTCTTTCACTCTCCATCATTTTATATTGTAAAATTTATGGTTAAAAGTATATCTTAATTATCTCGGTTTTTTAAGTTTCATATCTGAACTATCACACTATTAGAAATAGAGTTTTTCCCACCGCATTCAATGAAAAATTTGTTCTATGAAACATGATTTTCTCATCAAACCAGCTCAATGGAAAAATGCATGGTGGAAACATATTTTCACTGAAACACTGGGAAGTTTCTTAATTTTTACACAACTATTTTTTCTTTTTATCACTGATTCAATCAAAATATCTATGGAAATAGCCACTGAACAATTTTCAGTGGAAAATTTCAATGAGACAATAGTTATTTTCTAGTAGTGTCAGGTGTGTGAGTTTCCTTTGTGAACTATCACCAACTGTTTATCAAAATACACCTTAATTATCAATTATTCACTTTTTTCTACCAGAACGATGATTGACATTTTTGACATTTTAGGTAGGAAAACTAAACAATTAATAGTCGAGGTGTGTTTTGATAAGTAGTTGGTGATAATTTTGTTAGGCATTTCAAAAAATTGGGATGCTTTAAATGTGTTTTTATATCTGAACCATCAGGTGTGTGAATTTTCTACATGATATATCACCAATTATTTATCAAAATAGACCTTAATTATCAATTGTTCATTTACCCGAACGATGATAACATTTCAGGTTGGAAAAATGAACAATTGATAGTTAGGTGTGTTTGAATAAATAGTTCGTGATAGTCCAGGTAGGAAATTCACGAACTTGATAGTTTAGTATGAAACTTGAACAATCAAGGAAATGCTCAAAATCAAGGCTCTTTACAATTCATCCAGCAACCCAATGGTACTTGTTTCCTCTCATCTCCTTACTTATCGTAGAGTTAATGGTCAGAAATACTCGTAAAGTATACCAGTGTTTGGAGTTTAATACCTGAACTATCAGCTGTGTGAGTTTCCTACATGATGTGTGACTAACTATTTATAAAAACACACTTGAACGATGATGACATTTCAGGTAGGAAAATAAACGATTGATAGTTGAGGTGTGTTTTTAATAAATAGTTGGTGATAGTTCAGGTAAGAAACTTACGCACCTAGTAGTTTAGGTATGCAATTCAAAAAATTGGGATATTTTTGAAGTGTGTTTTTGATAAATAGTTGGTGATAGTTCACATTGAAAAATCACACAGCTGATAGTTCAAGTATGTAATTCAAAAAATCGAGATATTTTAAGTGTGTTTTTTATAAATAGTTGGTGATAGTTCAGGTAAGAAACTTAGGCACCTAATAGTTTAGGTCAGGAATTCGAAAAATCGGGATACTTTAAGTGTGTTTTTGATAAATAGTTGGTGATAGTTCAGTTAAGAAACTTGCAACCTAATAGTTTAGATATAAATTCGCAAAATTTGAATACTTTAAGTGTGTCTTTTGGTCCTTTACTCTTTATTGTAATCATGGATTTGGGTTATATACAACTGCAGGTGCTACTCAGGTGAGAGGAAGAATAATTGGTTTAGCTCCAGGTCTTCATGGTTTCCATATACATGCTTTGGGCGATACTACTAATGGCTGCAATTCCACTGGTTAACTTTTTCACCTTTATGTGTGTCTGCTCTTTATGTGTGTCGAATATAAAATGGGTAATAATTTGATCCGCCCGTATCTCGTATGTGTAAAAGTGAGTTGGGTGACTAAATGAGTTGGTTAAAAGACAGCTTGATTCATATTTACCCATATTTTATGAGTAAATGGTACTCTTATTTTAGAATTTCATATCTGGGTATAACTTCAGTAATCTGATAATCGATTTGTAAGAAATATTTCACGTTACTGGTTATCTGCATTACATTCGAAGTCAAAGTACAGTTCACCAAGATCTGACCTGTCCGACCCTACGAATCAACCTCGGGATTGAGAGTCGGGTCTCGGGTCGAGGTCTAGACTCGTGGTCGAGTCTGAATTCTGAGTCTTGAGTCGGGATGGGGTCAAGTGTTGGGTCCCGAGTCAAGATCGGTTCTCAGGTCGGGTCCCAGACTGGAAAGAATTCAAATCGCAGCACCTTAGGGAGATTCCCTAACAGTCTAGGTGATTGGTTTGTTTGTGTACTGTTTTTAGGACCTCATTTTAATCCACTTATGAGAGATCATGGAGGTCCAAGTGATGAAATACGTCATGCGGGTGATTTAGGCAACATTGTTGCTGGTCCTGATGGTTAGTTTATTATTCTTCATGTTTTTCAACGAGTGAAGGGTCAAAAATACACCTAAAGTATCCGGGTTTCTAGAGTTCCATACCTTAACTATCAAGTACATGAGTTTCCTGCCTGGACTATCACCAACTTTTTATCGAAACACACCTCAACTATCAATTGTTTGTTTTTCCTACCTGAATGATGATGATATTTCAGGTAGGAAAAGTGAACAAAATTGATACTTGAGGTATGTTTTGATAAATAGTTGGGATAGTTCAAATAGGAAACTCGTAAACCTGATAGTTCAGGTATGAAAATCAAAAACCAAAATATTTTAGGTGTGTTTTTGACCATTTAACTCTTTTTTCAACTTCAGTGATTAGATTGTTCCCCTGTAATTTATGATTGTTTCTTCACTCAAGGGGTGGCGGAGATATCGATTTCAGATATGCAGGTAGTACTAGTACTACTTTTATTCTGCTATGTATTTGACTTGGCTGAAATTGCTTCTGACAAACTTCCTCTCGTGCATAGATTCCTCTTAGTGGAGTACACTCCATCTTGGGGAGAGCAGTAGTTGTCCATGCTGATCCTGATGATCTGGGAAAAGGTATGCTTTTTCAGCAATGTTCTGATGGATGTTGCATCAATATTTCAAGCTGTTGTGCACAGATTCCCTTTTTGTGGTTTCAAAATTACGTAGTTAGTTCACAGCAGCAACTTTTGTGGCTTTAAGTTTCTTTCATTATGCACTGTGTGCTCTGATTTATGAGAGCGTATAGGGCTTAGTGACATGTAAAAACGACACGGATGTGTGACTATTAATCCTATTCCGCTGGTTCTACAAACAAAGTACAACCTCGAGGATGTCTTTAGACTGGACCTACGTTATCCGCTCTGTCAGAAGTTGTGTGTTTTATGTCTCTTAGATGAGCCAAACATCTGAAGAGAAAAACAATATGAGGGTTCCCTGTTTTGGCTGGGGTAGTCAAACTAATATTACTGTTTTTCTTTCGGACCTTAGATAGGGTTGTGGAGGACGCAAATTAGGATAGAAGGTTAGTAGGTAGTAGAGCGTTGTCATACTGGTAGTTGTAGTATTTCCCCTGTAGTTTCTCATCCTTCAATTTCTGTTACTGTATAATGTCTCTTGTACGTTGATTATCGCACTATTATATTGTAGTTATTCCTTTTTTCCAGAGTACTTTGTCATGCTTTTGATAGTATTTTACTGTATGTCAAAATATTTTGAAATTTGTCATTCTGTATGAGTCTTTGAGCTGAGCAAACTTGAACAGGTGGACATGAACTTAGTAAGACAACTGGGAATGCAGGTGCAAGAGTTGGCTGTGGTAATTGCACTTCCCCTTCCCTTGATATTTTGTTGATATTTATTGAGTCGCTTCGTAAGGCTGCATACAATATACTCTTGTGGTCTCGTTCTCCTGTAGATCCCGCGCATAGCGGAAGCTTAGTGCACCAGACCCCATTTTTTTATCTGACACTAATATCCATCTGTTTTTTTTGCAGGTGTTATTGGGCTTCAATCATCTGTTTAATATTTGTGTTACTCAAATCATGTTAAACTAGCTACACACTCTAATTTCCCTATATCTCAAAGAGCTGATTAATAAAATATAAGTGTCTTCCATCTCAGATCAAGTGCTTGAACCTAAGTTACATTTTGCTAGTGAAAAATGATGAGTTACATTTCCTACTCATGTATAGACAATTTAGATGTGTTGGGTATGAAAGAATTTTTATTTTTGGAATTAAGTAACTTTTTAAATTATTTTCTGGTGTTTGGTATGTAAGCAGGAAATGTTGTTTTAAGAGCATTTATAAATAAAGTTGGACATAAGCAAGGTGAATGTGGCATCCCTCCCTCTTAATTGACAAACTCATTTGTCCCTTTAATTGCTTCTCCCCTGTATAGCTTATCTTTCTCCTCTCCTTACTCAAATTTGGATACGATCATATAGAGATAAGGCACAAGTACTCCTAAATTCTATCCGAAATTGCTATAACACACTTAAACTTTACGAGGGTCTTATTACCTCCTAAACTTATTTTTTTTGTATTTTTGTGCTCTTTTTTGCTGACGTGACTGTCAAGTAGCAGAATATTTTTGTGCTGAATTGGCAACCATGTTAGCACAAAAATACAGAAAAAATGAGTTTAGGGGGAGTAATAAGACTCCCGCAAAAGAGAATGTTTTAACTTACAAGCAAAAGCAATGCATGAGATCTCTAAGGAAAGCATAATGCAATACTAACTTTAACAATTAAAAGTTTGTTAAAAGATGTTTTACATTTTTGTATTAAAAAATATAATAGGAGTAATATTTGGTTGGGGATGCAAGAGTAATATAAGGGGTGATAGTGATGTTGGAAGACTATGAAAATAATTAAGAAAACTCTAACCAGCTACCAAACGTCACACAAATGATAATGTTGTATAAGCACTATTGCGAAATAAAATAGGCTATCCTGATATAATGCGAAACTATTGGTTATTTGATATAATTTCTTTTATTAAATCGTATATTTATTTTTTTTTTAGTAAAAATCCCCAAAATATAAGTGTTGATAGTTGACTAAAAAAATAATTAAAAAAAAAAAAAGAACAATCAAGAAGATCAATAAGAGGACACGATAATAGACTTTGGCATCATCATCAACTAACTTTTGCTTGCAATTTAGAAATCCACATATAACTAATGTATGTATAAGTTACGAGAAAATTAATGTATTATATTATACGGAGTAGAAGATAAAATAGCTAATACTGTTTAACTAATATTCACATAAATAATATCCACAAAACTAATACATGCATAATTAATACCTCATCCATTACTAATACCTACATAATTCTAACCAACTATCAAACGACCCCTTAAGTATATAATGTTGTATAAGCACTATTGAGGAAAAAAAAGGAGTTATCCAGGTATAATGCAAAAATATGAACAACGTAGATATAATTATTTTTATTAGACTATATATTTTATAAAAAAATCCCTAAATATAACGGGTGATAGTGATAGTTGAAGATCAAAAAAATAATTAAAAAATGAACAAACAGAAAGATTAATAAGAGGAGGACATGATAGTAGACTTTTGAAGGCAAAGCAAAAGAGCAAAAAAAAATGACATCATCATCATCATACATTTCATTAACAGAATTTTGTTTGCAATTTAGAAATTATTATAACTAATATATGTATAAATTATGAAGAAATTAATGTATTATGTTATACGGAGTAGAAGGTGAAATAACTAATACTGCATAACTAATACCCGTATAAATAATATTCACATAACTAATACTCGTATAAATAATATCCACATAACTAATACCTGCATAATTTTAATCAACTATCAAACGACCCCTTAAATGTATAATGTTGTATAAGCATTGTTGCGAAAAAAAAAAGAGGTTATCCAGGTATAATGCAAAAACATGAGCAACGTAGATATAATTATTTTTATTAGACTATATATTTTTATAAAAGATCCATAAATATAAGGGTGATAGTTGAAGACTAAAAAAATAATTAAAAAAGAACAAACAAGAAGATCAATAAGAGGAGGACATGATAGTAGACTTTTGAGAGGCAAGAGCAAAAGAAGCAGAAAAAATGGCATCATCATCAGCAGACATTTCATCAACAAACTTTTGTTTGCGATTTAAAACTTCGTATATAATTAATATATGTATAAGTTATGAGAAAATTATATATTATGTTATATCGAATAGAAGGTGGAATAGCTAATACTATATAACTAATACTGTATAAATGATATACACATAACCAATACATGTATAACTAATACTTGCATAATTTTAACCAACTATCAATGACCCCTTAAGTATATTAAGCGCCGTTGCAAAAATATGAGCAACGTAGATATAATTATTTTTATTAGACTATATTTTTGTAAAAATCCCTACATATAAGGGGTGATAATGATATTGAAGATCCAAAAAAATGGTGATAATGATATTGAAGATCCAAAAAAATAATTAAAAAATGAACAAACAAGAAGATCAATAAGAGGAAGACATGATAGTAGACTTTTAAGGGCAGAGCAAAAGAGGCAGAAAACTAATATGTTATACGGAATAGAAGATGGAATAACTAATACCAGCATAAATGATATCCGCATAATTAATACTTGTATTATTCTAACCAACTATCAAATGATCCCTTAAGTGTATAATGTTGTATAAGCACTATTGCGAATAAAAAAGGGGCTATCCAGGTATAATGCAAAATTATGAGCGAGTGCATTAAGTAAATTAAACAGATACTCAACGTAGATATAATTATTTTTATTAGACTATATATTTTTGTAAAAATCCCTAAATATAAGGAGTGATAGTGATAGTTGAAGACTAAAACATAATTAAAAAAAAGAACAAACAAACAAGAAGATCAATAAGAGGAGGACATGATAATAGACTTTTGAAGGCAAAGCAAAATAAGCAGGAAAAATGGCATCAACTGACATTTCATCAAACAGGTGGTGTACAAAGTTGATTGATGTAGAAGAAGCTAAGAAACAAATGTATTTTTCATTGCCAATGATTGTAGTGAATAGTTGTTTTTACTTGATCAACCTTGTATCTGTCATGTTTGTTGGTCATCTTGGGAAGGTTGAACTTGCAGCCTCAAATCTTGCTAATTCATGGGCTGTGGTTACTGGTTTGTCTTTCATGGTATGTATATGTATTAGACTATTTAAGTTCTATTCATTTACGATAATGGTCAAAAATACACCTGAACTGTACATCACGTTTTTGCGAGTTTCACATTTCAACTATCAGCTATTTCCTTTTCGTGCATATGTATTAGACTATTTAAGTTCTATTCATTAACGATATATAATGGTCTAAAACACACCTGAACTGTCACATTTTTGCGAGTTTCACACTTCAACTATCAGCTATTTCCTTTTCGTGCATGAACTATCACCATCTATGTATTAAATCGTACCTGAAGGATGGTGATAGTTCTGTTATCTTTCATGGTATGTACATGTATTATGCATATCTCTATCTTATTGTTGTGTTTTAGACAAGTTCTATTCGTTGACGATAATGGTAAAAAATACACCTGAACTATGTATAACTAGAGCTAGAAAAGATGATGCATATATTCGCGTTGTATATCACTACTCCCTCCGCCCTATTTTATGTGACACATTTCTTTTTTTAGTCTATTCCAAAAAGAATATCACCTTAATTATTATAATTAGAAATAACTTAATTTTAAAATTCTCTTTTTACCCTTAATGAAATGATTTACAACCACAGAAATATCTAAGGATTGTTTTAAACCACATGTTTCAAAAATCTTCATTTTTTCTTAAATACCGTATCAAGTCAAATGGTGTCACATAAAATGGGATAGAGGTAATAGTATAGCACCTTGTTTGGTACACTTCCGATCTATGTATAACAGTATAACTAGAGCGTGCATCAATTAAACACTCTATTTTGTATTAAAGTGTGTATAACTAATAGATAGAAATCCATGATATTAGTAATGCAATGAGTTCTAATGCATGCATTAGCATAGTTAAAGATACAATTGTCACTCAAAATCTTTTCCACACCCTTTCCACCGGAGGATATTTTT
This sequence comes from Capsicum rhomboideum, assembly GCA_031232105.1. Taxonomy (NCBI): domain Eukaryota; kingdom Viridiplantae; phylum Streptophyta; class Magnoliopsida; order Solanales; family Solanaceae; genus Capsicum; species Capsicum rhomboideum. The sequence goes on along the minus strand of CP124710.1, from coordinate 3,061,717 downwards.
GTAAAATATATTTTTTTTTAAAATTATACTATGTATATTTTTTTAATACACCAAACCAAATACTGTAGGAGAAAAATCTCTACATAAATAATACCATCATTACTAATTGGAAGAACAAATAACAAACGATCCCTAAAATGTATAATGTTGTATTAGCGTTGTTACAAAAAAGAAAATGAGCTATCCGGATGCAATGCAAAAATATAAACTATGTGGATGTAGTTATTTTGTTTGGACCATATATTTTTGTAAATATTCCTAAATATAAGGGTGATAGTGATCTTGGAGACTAAATTTTTTTTTTTTTTTTTAAAAAAGAACAAAATAACAAGATTAATAAGAGGAGGACATCATAGTAGATATTTCTAAATAATATATATGTATATAAAATAATTCAACTTTTTTGGTTTCTTAGTTTTTATTTTTCTAAATTCGAAACCAAATCAAAAAAACCCAAAGAAGTAATTTTTTTAATTTGCCAAAAAAATCTGAAATCAAACCGAAAAAAAATTTCCAAATTAAAATTATGTTTGATTTGGTTTAATTTTTCGATTTAATCCGAATAATCCACACCCCTACATGGCTACATCATAGTAGACTTTTCAGGGCAGAGCAGAAAAGGAAGAAAAACTGGCTTCTCAGGATGAAAAAAAATATTTGAGATAATGGTTAAAAACACATCTGAATTATCATTTTTTTTAGGAGTTTTACGTTCCAATTGTCTTCCACTTTTCGACCTGAACAATCACTATCGTTCAGGTAGGAAAAGAAAAAATCTGATAATTGAGCTGTGAAACTCAGAAAAAATGATAGTTGAGATATATTTTTGATCATTATCTCAAATATAAGGGGTGATAATGATCTTGAGACTAAATTTATTTATTTTTCTTTAAAAAAGAACAACTAGCAAGATTAATAAGATGAGGACATCATAGTAGACTTTTGAGGGGAGAGCAGAAAAAGGCAGAAAAAAAATGGCTTCTGAGGATTGTTCATCCAGTCCAAAAAGTCCCCTGCTGTTACAGCCAGTGGCATCATCATCATCATCATCATCCATTTCATTGAACAAGTGGTGTGGAAAGTTTATTGATGTAGAAGAAACTAAGAATCAGATGTATTTTTCATTGCCAATGATTGTAGTGAATAGTTGTTTTTACTTTATCAACCTTGTGTCTGTCATGTTTGCTGGTCATCTTGGGAAACTTGAACTTGCTGCATCAAATCTTGCTAATTCATGGGCTATGGTTACTGGTTTATCTTTCATGGTATGTATATGTATTATGCATATCTCTATTTTATTGTTGTTTGGTCTCGAACCGGGGTCTATCGGAAACAACCTCTCTACCTCACCTCTGAGCCTCTGAGGTAATGGTATGGACTGTGTACACTCTCTCCTCCCCATACCCCTACTTTATGGGAATATACTGGGTATGTTGTTGTTATTGTTGCGTGTATTGACGATGAAAAAATATTTGAGATAATGGTCAAAAACACACTTGAATTATCATTTTTTTGCGAGTTCCACGCTCCAGTTGTCAGTTGTTCCACTTTCCGACCCAAACAATCACTATCGTTAAGGTAGGAAAAGGAAAAGGAAAAGTCTGATGATTGAGCTGTGAAACTCAAGAAAAACGATAGTTGATGTGTTTTTGACCGTTAACTCAAAATATTACATAATTCGATTACTTAGAAGGTAATTGTAGATCTGGTAAGTAATCTGTTTTATACTATGTTAAGTTCTATGCATTGATGATGAAAAAATATAGAGATAATGATAAATATACACATGAACTATCACTTTTTTTGCGAGTTTCAAGCTTCAACTATTAGTGTTCCTTTTTTTTTCCATAACCGTGGTGTCCGGGCCATCTTGTGTCTTGATTAATTCCACCGGATATCTATCTGCCAGCTCCCACCAGCAATAGGTACCTGGTAACTCAATCCACCAAGTCTAGAGACAAATGGGAAAAAGTCAAAAGGGTTCAACATCTACTATATATACATTAAAATAGTTTTAACCATGTATAAACAATATAATTTCTAAAGCAATTTCGCCCGACATCATGCCCTGTGTTTCCAGTTTTACTGACTTGTTAGTTAACAATCTATAGGTTGGCCTAAGTGGTGCACTTGAGACATTATGCGGTCAAGGATACGGAGCAAAAATGTACAGAATGTTGGGGATACATTTGCAGGCATCATGCATCATATCATTCTTCTTTTCTGTGGTGATTTCTGTCATCTGGTGGTACTCTGATATAATTCTGATTTTTCTTCATCAAGATCCTGATATAGCTAGAGAAGCCGGTGTTTTCTTGAGGTTCCTCATACCTGGATTGTTCGCGTATAGTTTTCTACAAAACGTTCTGAGATTTCTTCAGGCACAGTCAATCATCATGCCTCTGGCTTTCTGTTCAGTTGGATCTTTAGTTATCCACATTGGGATTGCCTATGCCTTGGTTCATTGGACAGGTCTTGGTTTTAAAGGAGCACCATTAGCGGTTTCCATTTCGATCTGGATCTCATTCCTCACGTTGTGCCTATATGTGCTTTTTTCGAAGAGATTCAATAATATCTGGAGGGATGGTCTCTCGTTCGAGCCATTTCATCATATCCTTACAAACTTGAAGTTGGCTTTGCCCTCTGCTGCCATGGTATGGTAAGAACTAACTGTAAATTTTGCTATTACTAGAAGAGTTAAGAGTTAATGGTCAAAAACACACAAAGTATCCCGATTTTTCGAGTTTTTTACCTGAACTATCACCAACTATTTATGAAAGCACACCTCAACTATCAACTGATAAGTGAACAATTGATAGTTGAGGTGTGTTTTCATGAATAGTTGGTGATTTCAGGTAGGAAACTCGCACACCTGATAGTTCAGATACGAAACTCCAAAAATCTAGATACTTTAGGTGTGTTTTTGACCCTTCACTCAAGAGTTAACTTATATATTCACAGACATTGTCAAGACAATTTTTTACACAGGCGATTACAGGCAGATAATCATAATGAGCGGAATTAGTTACTTGTAAAATAAGACTAGTAACCTTCTATAGCAGGTTAAATTATATTGCTATTATAAAATTTTCATTACACTGTCAGTGAATACAAGTTAAACCTATACAAAATAAAACGCGTTGTCATCCAAGTCGTGCTGACAATTTCCTAATTTGATGTATACCAGCTTGGAGTACTGGGCTTTTGAGCTTCTTGTGTTATTGGCTGGTTTGATGCCAAACTCAGCAACTACTACTTCTGTGGTAGCTATGTGGTAAGCTTCTGTCGTTTTCAACTACACATTTTCATGATTTTGAAGATTGAATTTTAGTTGTTGATACCAATTATTCTGGTTTTTGACATTGCAGTGTAAATACACAAAACATAGCCTACATGATATCTTATGGTTTGAGTGCAGCTGCAAGGTAGTGTTACAATTGACATATTTTTTACCCCTCTCCACCCCGCCCCCCCACAAATTTGTTACTGCCTATTGGTACCAAATAAGAATGTTAAAACCGATGATGCTTAGACTCTTCAAAAATATCGATGGATGCGTATCGGGTGCTTCAAAAATAGTGTATTTTTGGAGAATCCGGCAGGGGTACGGCAACATTTTTGGAGAGTCCAAGCGATACAGGCTAAAACATATGTAGTGTTGATTTGTGTGATAATCTCATCTAATTGTTTAAACTGTTAAAGTGAGCACACCTATACTTACTTAGTTATGCTTCAACATACCTTTTGATGTGCGGGCTTGATTTTTATCAATGGACTAGGGCTCGCACGTGAGCCGAGGGTCTATCGGAAACAACCTCTCTACGCAAAGGTAGGGGTAAGGTTTGCGTACTTCCTATCCTTCACACAAACCCCACATGTGGGATTACACTACGTATGTTGTTGTTGGACTAAGGTTCGCACGTGAAAACTCTTTCTGATAACAAATGACGGTGAATTTGAACTTAGGACCTGCTTGCTCTGGTACTATGTGCATGACCAGATTTAGAGAGATCAAATGTACTTTTATTTACTTAATTATGTTTCAACGTGCAGCACTAGGGTGGCAAACGAGTTAGGAGCTGGAAATCCTGCTAAAGCTAAGCATGCTATGTTTGTTACTCTCAAGCTAACTGTTCTGCTTGCCATTAAAGTTGATTTGGCTCTATTTTTGGGTCATAAGGCCTGGGCTAGCCTCTTCAGTGACGACGCGGAGATAATTAACAAATTTTCCTCCATGACACCTCTCCTCTTAATCTCCTTTTTGTTCGATTTCATTCAAGGAATCCTATCAGGTTAAATTTTTCATAGCTGCAATGCACTATGCGCCATGACTTCTTCATTCTTGTTAATTCTTTTTTTTCCCGACCTGCTTTGACTTTTTTTCCGTTGAGCCGAGGGTCTATCGGGAACAGCCTCTCTACCTCTCGAGGTAGGGGTAAGGTCTGAATACACTCTACCCTTCCCAGACCCCACTTGTGGGATTACCCCCGGTATGTTATTGTTGCAATGCACTATGCGCGTGCGCGCTCGCGTGTGTGGGACACTATTTTAGTCTTATACATTCAGTAGAACCAGTCATCAAAGGGTCTATGTGGATAATGGAATGGTTAACGTTACTCATTTTGAACTCTCTGCTAAAAACAGAACTTGTAAATGAATTGACCAGGGGTGACTAGGGGATGTGGATGGCAGCATTTGGCTATGTGCATCAACTTGGCAGCTTTCTATTTCATCGGCATGCCAATAGCCGGCCTCCTTGCTTTCAAGTTCAACCTACATTCTCAGGTAATTCCAGTGCACCGTGCACGCCATACTTTCAGTATAACTTTAATACACTGACATAGTAAAAGATGTTTGACTGTACCAACTACCTAAAAGATAAACTACATGTAACTGTTCATAATGATTGGAACTAGTAACCTGAAAAATAAGGTAGATGACTCTCTACAACAGGTGAAATTACAACGATAATATAAGAATTCTTTACACTGTCAGTCAGCGTATTTTGCTGCTCTAACAAAGTTCGGTTTTCCTTTTCGAAAAATATATGATGCAGGGTTTATGGCTGGGCTTGATTTGTGGTCTAGCCTGCCAATCTACTGGCTTGCTGCTGCTGACATTGATGACCAGATGGGAAAAAGTAGAAGTCTCAGCAAATAGCAATAAAGAAGATGCAATTCTGGCTTAAGTTAAGCATGAGTTTATGAGAATAACTTCCACTGGCGAGGTATCCCATGAAATTAGTCGAGGTGCGTGCAAGATGGTCGGACACCACGGTTATCCAAAAAAAAAAAAAAGAAGAAGACTTGCACTGGCCACTGATGGGCTTGTTGGCCATTAAGGGTTTGCTTGTATAGCGGAAAACATTTTCCAGATTTTTTTTTCCAATTTTCTCATGTTTGGTTGTTAAAAGTATATTGAGAAACATTTTTTTCTAGGAAATCAATTTCCTAACAAATGAGGAAAATGACTTCCTGGATGGAAATACGACAAACAAGGTCTGTTAATTTATTGGATTCTGAATTAATTGCTTATTATAAGTTTTTGGCTAAAACTATTCAATTCCATCGAATACTTAACTAGCACTCTAGATCCACTTATGGAAAATGTCTACACACTTATCTTTACACGAATAGCCGGGCAAATTTATTGTTTACTTGCCTTTTCTAATAACTATACACTCATTATACACGTTTATATATAAATAATATATCTATCGGGGTGGGGGTGTTTGATATGATAATGATATTTAAGTGAGACATCAGAAAAGCAGGAACACCAGATCTGAATCTCTAGTCAACAGAACAACTTCCCAGGCAACCTTGGAAATGAAATCTTTGTTTTCCCAACCGCAAGACATTTTTATTATAATCACTTTGTCTCAGTTTATGTGGCTTAGTTCGGATTTCGAAAGTCAAACAGTTTAGTTTTGACCATAAGTTTGGACATGAAGTTTTTGTCATAATAATTGATTTACGGTCAAAGAAAGACTTGTTGGAATCTTGAAATTTGAAAGGTGCCACATAAATTGGAACAGAGGGAGTAATAAAATAGTCGGGCCCGGGGCACACTGATCTTGCTTTAACAAAAAAAGAGATCATAGTAGGTGAATAAGATGAGGAGGACATCATAATAGACTTGAGGCAGAGCCAAAGAAGCAGAAGAAAATGGCTTCAGAGGATTGTTCATCAGGTCTAAAAACTCACCTGCTGTTACAGCCAGAAGCATCATTAACAGACATTTCAAGCAGATGGTATGCAAAGTTGATCGACGTAGAAGAAGCTAAGAATCAGTTGATGTTCTCGTTGCCGATGATTGTAGTGAACAGTTGTTTCTACATGATCAACCTTGTTTCTGTCATGTTTGCTGGACATCTTGGAAAGCTTGAGCTTGCTGCATCAAATCTTGCTAATTCATGGTCCATGGTTACTGGTTTTTCTTTCATGGTATGTATATGTATTGAGCATCTCTCCATCTTATTACTCTGATCTTTAACTATTACTTTTTTGCGAGTTTTGTTACCTTTGTTGTATTTGAAAAATAAAATACTGTAACTTTAAATAAAGTAAATCATAAACCTTTATACAAAGTAACTAGAAATGGAGATGAAACAGAATTATATATGAGTCCACGAAATTCGCAGTGTGTTCTTAAAAAACTTAATCCCCTCCTAGTACCCGAGGTATATGATTTTTTTTCTACGGGATAAAATTGATAAACCACACTGGTGTAGCAGTACTTCAAACCCCCAGTGTACAACGAACGCAAAGAACATCCAAATCACACTTAGAACTTACTTTGCAATTGCAAGAAAATATTGCAGCAAGAAGGAGAGATTTTTGTAGTGAAAAAACGGGGAAGGACAGGTATTTATAGCCAACAAAGAGTCGTGTGAATAGTTGCCATTGTGCCTTTTCGGAAAAGTCACAACTTATTCAATGTGAAAAGGTGCCTACACAAATTGCATTCTTTCTACTGGTGTCTTTTCAGGAAAACACATGTTCATTTCACATTCACACTTGGATAAGGATTAATTCACATGGATAAGTAGGTTTCTTTTTGAACTTTCCATGGTCAACGTATATCGGATATACTCGGTCCATTGGTAGATATGATATCTTTGAACCGTAGAGACTTTAGTGTATACCTAGACAACATACATCACACAATTAACCCTTAATTGTCTTTGATTCTCATTTTTGTGTTCGTTTCAGTCGTGAACACTGCTGGTCTCATTAGTGCGTAGGGAATTGGCCTTATATAATTCTCCTTGAAGCGGCTTACATTTCACACTTACATAGGTGATTCTAAATGTGTCATGCCGTAGATACATCATTTGATATACCCCGTATCAAACTTAGAAACCATTAAAAGGTCTTAATGTTTTATCCTTGTTACTGAACATTGTCTCATCACGAGAATGGACTAGAAAGTTTATTTTGACAATGTTGAACCGTCATCCTTGTTACTGAACATTGTCTCATCACGAGAATGGACTAGAAAGTTTATTTTGACAATGTTGAACCGTCATCAATGACTTTGTTTGATCTCTTTGAACCTAGATTTTGGGATCTCCAGTCTTCTTGATAGAGTTACCGCCACATGACTTGTCCTCGTCCATAGTCACATCCCACTTGATGATCTTTCAACTACCTCTCTAGTTAGACCTTTTGTAAATGGATCTGACATATTATTGCTTGACTTGACATAGTCAATTGTCATAATTCCACTAGAGAGAAGTTGTCTTAACGATATTATGTCTTCGGTGTATGTGTCAAGAGTTTAAGTTATACATAAAGCTCCCAGCCCTTCCTATTGCCGCTTGGCTATCACAATGTATGCATATCGGAGCCAACAGTTTGGGCCATAATGGAATGTCTTCCGAGAAATTTTGGAGCCATTCAGCTTCTTCACTGGCTTTATCGTTATGAATTCAGCCTCCATTGTAGAGCGGGCAACACAAATTTGTTTGGATGATTTCTAAAACACCGACGCTCCTCCACCAATTGTGAATATATATCCATTTTTGAATTTTGAATCAATCGAACCGGTTGTCCAATTTGCATCACAATATCCTTCAACTATAGCAGGATGCTTACTGTAGTGCAAAACAAAGTTTTGAGTATGTTTCAAATACCTCAATATCTTGTTTCACTGCCATCCAATGGTTTCAGTTGGGATTACTTGTGTAGCAACTCTGTCTACTTATTGCACAAGCTATATATGGTCGCTTACAATTCATGATGTACATCAGACTTCCCAACACTCGAGCATAGTCCAATTGAATCTTATTTTCACCTTTATTCTTAGCAAGAGCAAGGTTTACATCAGTTGACGTTTTAGCAACTTTGAAGTTCAACTACTTTGACCTTTTTGCAACTTTGAAGTACCATATAATAATATTGAGACAATGCTAGACCTTGCGGAGTCTTGGTAATCATAATTCCCAAAATTAGATAGGCGACTCCTAACTCTTTCATATCAAAGTTACTAGAAAGCATGTGCGTAGTAGCATTTATTTTAGCAATGTCATTACTCATCATTAAAACAATATTTGAAGTAAATGGTTTAAAATACACATGAAAATGGCATGTCCTAGGAATCTAACTTTTACATGTCCATTGCTTCCAATTTTACTGAAGCAAATCTTAAACTTGTTAGTTAACAATCTATAGGTTGGCCTAAGTGGTGCACTTGAGACATTATGTGGCCAAGGATATGGAGCAAAAATGTACAAAATGTTGGGGATACATTTGCAGGCATCATGCATCATATCATTCTTCTTTTCTGTGGTGGTTTCTGTCATCTGGTGGTTCTCTGATATGATTTTGATTTTACTTCATCAAGATCCTGATATAGCTAGAGAAGCCGGCGTTTTCCTGAGGTTCCTCATACCTGGATTGTTTGCGTATAGTTTTCTACAAAACGTTCTGAGATTTCTTCAGGCGCAGTCAATCATCATGCCTCTGGCTTTTGTTTCAGTGGGATCTTTAGTTATCCACATTGGGATTACCTATGCCTTGGTTCATTGGACAGATCTTGCTGTTAAAGGAGCATCATTAGCGGTTTCCGTTTCAATCTGGATCTCACTTCTCACGTTGTGCCTATACGTGCTCCTTTCGAAGAGATTCAACCATATCTGGGGGGATGGTCTCTCGTTCAAGCCATTTCATCAAATCCTTACAAACTTGAAGCTGGCTTTGCCCTCTGCTGCCATGGTATGGTAAGAATTAACTGTAAATTTTGCTATTACAAAAAGAGTTAACTTGTATATTCAGACATTGTCAAGACAGTTTTTTATACAAAGGTGATTACAGGCAACTAATCATAATGAGCAAACTTAGTTACTTGTAAAATAAGACTAGTAACCTTCTATAGCAGATTAAATTATATTGCTAGTGTCACTTTTTTGCGAGTTCCTACCTGAACTATCTCTAACTATTTATCAAAACACACCTTGAAGATAACTAGACCAAGTGTTTGAATTCAATCGCCAAAAGGCGCGTGACAGCTTAGTTTGCCCACAAAATTTCGTCCGCACTCATTAATTTCGACTTGTGTTTTGATAAATAGTGATAGTTAAGGTAGGAAATGTGAACACTTAATAGTATAGGCAGGAAACTCGCAAAAAAATGATATTTCAGGTGTGTTTTTGACCATTATCTCTTAATTTTCAAATTAATTCTTTTAATTATCCGCATGGAGTGTCATTTGGCACCATTCTTAAAGAAAAAAAGAGAGTGTACACCACACACCATCAGATACTAGTCGAAGTGTATTCTGATAATTAGTTGGTGATAGTTCAGGTAGGAAGCGCAAAACACTTGATAGTTCAAGTAGGAAACTCACAAGTTGTACTTGATAGTTCAATCATAATCTCTAAAATTTTCATTACACTATTAGTAAATTTAAGTTAAATCTTTACAGAGTAAAACGCGTTGTCATCCAAGTCGTACTGATAATTTCCTAATTTGATGTATACCAGCTTGGAGGACTGGGCTTTTGAGCTTCTTGTGTTACTGGCTGGTTTGATGCCAAACTCAGGAACAACTACTTCTGTGGTAGCTATGTGGTAAGCTTCTGTCCTTTTCAACTACACATTTTCATGATTATGAAGACTGAATTTTAGTTACTGACACCAATTCGTTTGGGTTTATGACTTTCCAGTGTAAATACACAAAACATAGCCTACATGATATCTTATGGTCTAAGTGCAGCTGCAAGGTAATGTTACCAACAAAAAATTGACATAATTTTGATCCCCCTTTTCCCCCCTCAGTTTTGTTACTGGTACCAAATACGAATGCGAAAAACGTCGTTTGGTAGTTGGTTAGAGTTATGCAGGTATTAGTAATGCATGGATTAGTTATGAGGGAGTTATGTATTATTCTATGCAGGTATTAGTTATGTAGTTATTAGTTATTCTCGTATCAGTTATTCGACCTTTCATCCTGCATAACATAATATATTGATTGCCTCATAACTTATACATGTATTAGTTATGGGGATTTCTGAATTGCAAACCAAACACCATATTAATTTTATTCATGAATAACTTACCTGCTAACCAACTACTGAACGTGGTATTATTTATGCAAGATTTAATACCTGCAAACCAGCTACCAAATGACCCCCTAGTGTTGATGACAATCACATATAAATGTTTAAACTGTTAGAGTGAGCACACCTTTTCTTACGTAATTATGCTTCAACATGCCTTTTGTTGTGCGGGCCTGATTCTTTTTTATGGACTAAGGCTCGCACATGAAAACTCTTTATGATAACGGATGACGGTGAATTTGAACTTAGGACCTGGTTGCTCTGGTACTATCCAGAATTGTGTGACCAGATTTTAAGAGATCAAATGTACTCTTATTTACTTAATTACGTTTCAACATGCAGTACTAGGGTGGCAAACGAGTTAGGAGCTGGAAATCCTGATAAAGCTAAGCATGCTATGGTTGTTGCTCTCAAGCTATCTGTTCTTCTTGCCATTGTAGTTGATTTGGCACTGTTTTTTGGTCGTAATGTCTGGGCTAGCTTCTTCAGTGACAACGCGGAGATAATTAACAAATTTGACTCCATGACACCTCTCCTCTTAATCTCCTTTATGTTCGATTTCATTCAAGGAATCGTATCAGGTTAAAATTTTACATAGCTGCAATGCGCCATGACTTCTTCACTCCATTTAATTCTTTTTTCCGTCCTGCTTTTGACTTTTTCTCCTTGAGCCGAGGGTCTTAACGGAAACAGCCTCTCTACCTCCCTAGTTAGGGGTAAGGTCTATGTACACTCTACCTTCTCCAGGTAGGGGTAAGGTGTGCATACGCTCTACCCTTCCCAGACTCCACTTATGGGATTACACTGGGTATATTGTTGTTGTTGTTGCAATGCAGTATGCATGGATGCACCCGCGAATGTGAGACACTATTTTAGTTTATAAATTCTAAAAAAGAACTTGTAAATGAATTGATCAGGGGTGACTAGAGGATGCGGATGGCAGCATTTGGCTATGTGCATCAACTTGGCAACTTTCTATTTCATCGGTATGCCAATAGCCGGCCTCCTTGCTTTCAAGTTCAACCTACATTCTCAGGTAAACTGTTCATAATGATTGGAACTAGTAACCTGAAAAATAAGGTAGATAACTCGCTATACAGGTGAAATTATAACGATAATATAAAAATTCTTTACGTTGTCAGTAAGTGAATTTTGTTGCTCTAACAAAGTTCGGTATTGTTTTTCGGAAAAATATATGATGCAGGGTTTATGGTTGGGCTTGATTTGTGGTCTAGCCTGCCAATCTACTGGCTTGTTGCTACTGACATTGATGACCAGATGGGAAAAAGTAGAAGTCTCAGCAAATAGCAATAGAGAAGATGCAATTCTGGCTTAAGTTTAAGCATGAATTCAATGACTTGCACTGGTCACTGATGGGCTTGTTGGCCATTAACGGCGTGTTCGGTCCGGAGGAAAACACATTTTCCAGAAAGTGTTTTCCAATTTTCTCATGTTTGGTTGTTAAAGAATTTTGAGAAACATTTTTTCTAGGAAATCAATTTCTTTACAAATGAAGAAAATGACTTCCTCAGTGGAAATACAGTAACCAATGTCTGCAAGTGTCATTCCATATTGATTGTCTCTTTCCCACCCTCCAACACATAGCTCCCTTACCCTTCCCCCTTAGCTTCCATCTCCACCACCCCCTTTAGAAAGTGTTGGGATAAAAGATCCCCACCCCCACCTCCCATTGTATTTTCATGTATTATATTCAAATGTTTTTGGTATAATATTTTCTGCTTACGTACTAAACACAAAAATACGTAAGAAACCATTTATTTTGCAAGAAAACATTTTCTCTAAAATCAAGTTCATACTACCAAACACACTCCTTGTCATACTCTATTTTCCTTAATTCAACCATAAGATACATACCAACAGCAATTAAAAGAGATGACAGTAGCAAAACAGAACACAAGAAAATGGCAATGGATAATGCAGGATACAATATTGAGCTTGAAGGAAATGGCATGGTTTCTAAGAGGACGTTGCTGATTTTGAGTGACAACAAAAGTACGATATATTTCTGGGGGATATTGAATTGGATTGGCAACAATGGTGTTTTTAAAATCAGGACGTGGTTAATTTCTAGTTAAAACAATAGTGCAGTTTATGAGGACTTGTTGATTTTGATTGACAAAAAATGCACGTTCTATTCCAAGGTGACATTGATTTTGATTGACAACAAATGCACGTTTTATTCCAAGAGGATGTTGCTGATTTTGATTGGCAACAAGTGCAGGGTTTCTAAGATCAGGACGTGGCTAGCCTCTATTTAAAACAATGGCGCGATTTATTTCAGAGGACATTATTGATTTTGATTGACAGCAGACACATGTTCTATTCCAAGAGGACGTTGCTGATTTTGATTGACAATAGACACGTTTAATCCAAGAGGACGTTGCTGATTTTGATTGACAACAAATGTACGTTCTAATCCAAGAGGACGTTGTTGATTTTGATTGACAACATATGTATGTTCTATTCCAAGAGGATGTTGCTGATTTTGATTGGAAACAAAACTCGGGTTTCCAAGATCAGGACGTGGCTGAATTCAACTTAAAACAATGGCACGGTCTATTCCAAGAGGACGTTGCTGATTTTGATTTGAACCAATAGCGCGGATCATTTCAAGAGGACATTGTTGATTTTCATTGTCAGCAAAGGTGCGGCTTATTATACAAGGATGTTGTTGGTGTTCATTTAAAACAACGGCACGTCTTCCAAAACGTGGCAGGTTTTGATTGGCAGCAAAAGCGGGGTTTTGAGGAGGACGTGGCTGATTCTGATTGGCAATAATAGCACGACGACTTTCGGTCATGCAACTAGAAAACCAACTGCCCATAGTTGGAGATGTATGAATATGTGAAACAATAACAAGATTGGAGAAAATAGAAGGAAAAAGAGAAGAAGGAGATGTACTCAAATTTGATCAACTGAAATTAAAGAGAATCAGAAAATGAATGCTTTAGAAGAAGAAAAATATAAGTTAACTAAGAGAATAACTGATCAAATTGTCAACTAAGAGGAGATAAATGAATTGTTCCTCGCACGTTAACTTATTTCTTATTTCACATTAAAAATTGTATTCCTTTCGTTTATTTTTACTTGTCCAGTATTGACCTGACACATCCTCTAAAAAACAATAAATAGAATGACAATTTTACTATATCACCCTATAACAACAACATACCCGGTGAAATCCCATAAAATGGGATCTGAGGAACACTACCTCAGAGAGTAGGGGGGTACATGACACAAGGAACCATAACATCATCAACAAGGTGCGATTGTCTAAACATAGTAAACAACATATGATATCATATACCAAAAACCAATGCTACCTAAATAGGCAAATACTACGACCGACACAGTGCACTACACTACCACCAAGCCAAATACATGCATAGCCTAATATTAAGAATATGATCAGCTACCTACTAACCATCCCTACCATATCCCCCTATCACCCTAATAATAAGGATATATTAGAAACAAATTGATAAATAATTAATATTTAATGTAATGACAAGTAAAAGTGGAAGGAGGGAGAATACAAGGTGTTTAGCTCATTGAAAGCTTTCTTGCCGTTGCTAGATGATGTTGTAGGTAGAAACGGATTTAGAATTTGAAGTTTATGATTTCTTACGATGAATAATAGAAGAAATCCCTATAGACAACCCAACTGTTCCAGTTTATGGATTCTTACACTGATTGCAGTCAGTGTGGGGTTAGCCATAACCTTCAAAGATTTCAGTCCTCGCCCTCTTCAGACCCTATTAACAGACTGAAAGGCTGATTTGAAAATGAGAGAGCAATCCTATGAAAAGAAGAAAAATCCGTACAAGACGAACTTCAAAATATTCACAGAAGAAACAGCTAATTCAACAAAGAAAACCGTAGTCATGAATCCAGGTATAACGATAAGCAAACACACCAATGATTAAAGAAAAGTTTGTGTACATGACTAGATTTTGGATTCAAACAGACAGTGACAATCCATAAGGCTAACTTGTGCAATCACACTTCATTTCTTTCCTCGAAGTTTTGCTCCAAGAGCTCTCTCCAGTTTAGAGATTATCTGCTGGTTTGGAATTGCCTTTCCGGACTCGTATTCTTGGATGATCTGTGGCTTCTCATTTATCAACTGCAATACAACAAAGGGCCTTGTCAGAGTTTACTTTGCTGCAAATTAACCACGTTTTCTCTGTCTGTGTAATAATATTTCGGTTTTTCCTCGAGGGGTGGGGGGAGAGTCTAAAGTGAGAGAAAGAGGTATACTTGAGCAAGTTGAGCCTGAGTCAGCTTCTTGTCTTGTCGTGCTTGCATGATGGCTTTCTTCAGTTCAGTTGGTACCTTATCATCTGAAAAACAAACCATGGATATCATTTGAAAATGAGTAGTTCGGATAGAATTGAACTTTTGATCATCCGGGTATTTGGGATCCTATGGATAAGTAACATCAAATGCTTTCAAAGGAGAATTATATTGTGGTATAGTACTGACAAAATAAGTGCACTTAACATAAGAAATAACGTAGAACTGCTCAAACATCTTAGGTAATAAAATATCAAGACAATGATTAGGAGAATCAAAAGAAAGAATTGATATGCCCAGGAGAAACTTCATAGAGATGACTAGTGAATTATTTTCTTCATCTTTTTAGAGTAGAATAAACTAAACACCCCCGTAATTATCACTCAGTTTTAGGTACATTTCTAAATCAAACACTTAGCACCCCTATACTATGAAAATCCTACACCTTTCTTCTTTCACGTAAGAGTTAATACGTGGACAATATTGCCCTTATCCGTATTCCCATCTAAACCTGAACTCCATAATGGCAGATGATGTCCACCTATCTGATATTGACATAACAAACAAGCATATCTTAGAAGGGAAATATTTTTCCTTGCAACTAATTAATGTCGCTACATAGATATACCACTACTCTTTGATAAGGAATAAAAATTGAACTGTTATTATATAGAGACAGATCCAATTTCCATCAGATTTGTATTTTTTGCTGCAGCCTCTTTAAATGATACTGTAGCTTGTAATAACAGAGAAGGAAGTTCAAATCTATGTATTTTATGGGACAAAGTTTGATAAAGGAAATTGTTCTAAAAGGAGAGAATGAGAAGCGAGGGAGAGAGGGATAACTTTGTCCATAGATGAACTTTTATTTTTTTTCGAGACAAGGGCAACTTTGTTTTCACATCAAACTTATCATCCATATATGAACTATTTTTTATATGAATAAAATACGGATGTGTAGGATTTTTACAGTAAAAGGGTGTTAAGTGTTTGATTTAAAAATACAGGGGGTTTATTCAAAACTGAATGACAAGTGTTTAGCTATTTTAATCTTTTTTTTCATTTATGAATTGTGAATTAGTCCTGTTTCTAGAGTGTATTTGATGCAGAGAGCAACCAAGAGGATGTTAATTTAAACTAGATCATGTTTTCGCAATGTGTTCTGCATTATTTCCTCAGTTGATTTAAGAGACCACTTGAAATAATTCAAAATTTTAAATAAAAGAGGCACACATGTGCTTTGGAAAATGTATTCATCAAGTATTTCAAAAGAAAGACATAGCATGTGCACGCCAATTGCCAGCATTTGTGGAGTAAACACAAAAAGCAATTACTTAAGACATCAGAGCAATAAAGTAGCAAGTATGACTTGAACGCTCAGATATAGCACAGTAAGAATGATAGTTTGATAGTTGCGCCCTTGAAGTTTCTCTAATTATGTTGTAAAAGGAGTAGCTCAAACTTACGAGACAAATTCTCAGTGTCTTCATCAAGTTTCCTGGTGTTCAAAGATGTACTACTTGAGGCAGCCCTGTTTGAACCAGCATTAGCTGCATCAAAAAATAGGTATCGTGAGAACAGCTTAGTACTATAAGCAAATTTCATGAGCTTACAAAGGCAAGACCAGGTTACTTGGCAGCAGTAAAAGGGAACGAAGCATCTGAATGTTTCAACTGATGAAACACTGAATAAAATTAAAGAAACTCTAAGCCAGAAAAGAGAACACTCCAAACAGTTAATTGTGTTCACACTTGAACAAACCCATGTTT
The DNA here is from genome assembly GCA_031232105.1 of Capsicum rhomboideum. NCBI lineage: Eukaryota > Viridiplantae > Streptophyta > Magnoliopsida > Solanales > Solanaceae > Capsicum > Capsicum rhomboideum. The sequence continues at coordinate 3,045,071 of CP124710.1, read as the reverse complement.
ACAGAAGTTTCCACACTAACAAACAACTAGGTTAAATAAGACCAAAATTCTAATAGGTGCAATTCTGGTATTATAACACTTGTCAATATAATTATATAAACAACATGAACTGCTGAACTGAGAAGGATAACAATTTCCACAAGAGAGTAGAGACTCATTTAGCAAATTCAAAGTTCAAAGTAAGAAATCATCCAACGTCAGTTATAATTTGAAAAGAATTTAAAATATTACCATGATCTAATTATCCTGGTTTCTCTTTACTAGTACTTAGCAGATATTGGATAAGCAAACACCTTGAGGAATATATAAATTACTCTACCAGCATACCAGGATTATAATACAAGAAGAATCCGCAAACTTAAGCAGTAAAATTGCATGTTCAGTATTTGCAAAGGTAGTATGAACGACCAACAACAACAACAACAACATACCCAGTGTATTCCCACCATGATTAGCTTATTAAAACAATTTGTTAGATAGGTTCATGCCCATTAGAAATCAACTGATCATAAATAAATTGATATATGTGGAATTAGCTGATAAGCTAACAGACAAAGGGATGAATTATAGCCATAATTACGCCTAACTACAATTAGGCTTCAATCTCAAACTAGTTAAGAAATCCAGCAATACAAAATAGGAGCCAGAGATGCAAACAAGTAATTGAGCAAATGGTGAAACAGACTAAGGAGTAATGACTACAACTACAATTATGCGTCAAACCCAAACTCACTGAATTAACCATATGATTTCTCTATATCCGTTTCATTATATTCAGATCATTTTTTTAAAAAAAGCAAAAAAGGCGATAAAATTGCATGTTCAGTATTTGCAAAGGTAGTCTAAACGAATGACTTAGAATCGACTATGTTAGGCATAAGATGCACCTAAAGCAAATCGCCATGATTAGCATAAGTGAAACTGTTTATTACATAGGTTCATGTCCATTAGCAATCATATTCACATTCAACAAGCTGATCACAGGTAAATTGATATATGTGGAAATTAGTTGATAATCTAACCAACAGAGGGATGAATTCTAGCTGAAAGAAAAGCAGCATACACTCGTTACAAGCGCGCAAATTATACATGCACATAGATTAAAGTAACAAGATAAAACAAACAGCTACACACAGACTAACAACTACAATAACGCCTCAATCCCAAACTAATTGAAAATCAAGCAATACAAATAGGAGCCAGAGATGCAAACAAGAAATTGAGTAAACAGTGAAACCGATTAATAAGTAATGACTACAACTACAATAATGCCTTAATCCCAAACTCACTGAATTAACTATACGAATTCTCTATATCAGTCTCATATAATATACAGATCATTAAAAAAAAGAAGTAAAAAACGGAATAGAGGTGAAACAAACAGCTACACACAGACTAACAACTACAATTACGCCTCAATCGCAAAACTAACTAACAATCAAGCAATACTAAGAGCCAGAGATGCAACCAAGTAATTGAGCAAACCGTGAAACAGATTAATGAGTAAAGACTATAACTACAGATTACTTGAACTTCGATTATCGCACTATTTTACTGCATGTAATTTCTTCATGTTTTGCGTTGGCATGCTTTACATAATATCTATCTACTTTGATATACTTTTACTTGAGCCGAGGATCTATCGAAACAACCTCTCTACCTACTGTGTATCTACTTTGATATGCTTTTACTTGAACAGAAGATCTTTCAAAAAAGACCTCTCTACCTCCCAAGGTAGGAGTAAGATCTGCGTACACTCTATGCTCCTCAGACTCCACTCGTGAAATTACACTTGTTGTGTCGTTGTTGTTGACTACAACTACAATTATTTCAATCCCAAACTCAGAAAATTAACTACACGAATTCTCTATATCCATTTCATAATATACAGATCATTTAAAAAAGAAAAACACGATACAAGTGATAAGGTGAACAGAAGCTAAAATCAACATCTACAACTACACTGCAATTTCAAACAAGTTAGAATCAGTTATATAATCCTCCGTATCCTTAAGAGTAAAACAGGTAACAGAAATCGGAGCTAGAGATTCCTAATTCACACACAAAAAAAGCACACACACACACACACAATAGAGGTGATAAGGTGAACAGAAGCTAAAATCAACATCTACAACTACACTGCAATTTCAAACAAGTTAGAATCAGTTATATAATCCTCCGTATCCTTAAGAGTAAAACAGGTAACAGAAATCGGAGCTAGAGATTCCTAATTCACAAAAAAAAAAAAAAAAAAAAAAAAAACACAATAGAGGTGATAAGGTGAACAAAAGCGAAAATCAATAGAAAACAGGCAATAGAAATCGAAGCTAGAGATTCCTAATTTACACGAAAACACACACTAACAAAAAAAAAAATAGAGGTGATAAGGTGAACAAAAGCTAAAATCAACATCTACAACTACACCGCAATTTCAAACAAGTTCAGATCAGCTATACAAATTCTCCGTATCCTTAAGAGTAAATAATTTACAAAAAAAAAAACACGACAGAGGTTATAAGGTAAACAAAAGCTAAAATCAACCTCTACAAAATACACCGCAATTTTAAACTAGTTAGGATCAGCTAAACAAATTCTCCGAGAAACAAGCAATTGAAATCGGAGCTAGAAATTCCTAATTTTGCAAAAAAAAAATAAAAAATTGAACAAACACTGTTTGCGAAGGAAGGAGACGATACATTTTTTTACGGTTTCGATCTCTGCGCCGGCGCGACGGGCGGCGTTGACTGCTTTTTCGTCTTTGCGAGCGGCGGCGGTAGGTGCCTTCTTACGGATTACCACCGGCTCCCAGTCTTGTGATATTCCACTCATTGTTTTTTTCCTCTTTTTTGGTGTCTTTGAAAGTTTTGGTTCTTCTTTGGCGACTACGATTCGCCTCCTAGACCCTAGTTTATATAGGAGGTACTTTTGCACCCATGATTATTTTATAGAATATTTATAGCAACAATAGGTACCAAATATTGACTGTCATATGCTTAGCCTCTTCAGAATCCACTTTATGAAATATATTGGGTATATTATTGTTATTGTAGGTATCAAATAACACTATCCATCACTATCTCACCTCTGAAGTAGTGGTATAAACTGCGTACACTTATCCTTCCAGACCCCATTTGGTAGGAATATACTGGGTATGTTGTTGGTTATTGTTGTTGTAGGTACCAAATAATGCTATTCACCAAGGGTTGGAATGTGACAGAGGGTCAACTTTCTAGATCGAACCCAATGCGGCAGTTACACATACTATGGCTTCAACCCTTACTTTTTTCACTCAACACTTAGTTTGTCTAGGCTTACAAAAATGAAATAGACACAAGCATATACAGGAACGGATTTTCAACTTTGTATTTAACTCATTCCACAAAGAAGCACACAAAACAGGCCTTATAAAAATCTGACTAACACAACCAAATCTGGCTTGAGACACCCTGTTTGTGCCTATTTATAGGCCACAGATTCTGTCACATGCTAGTCACATGCCAGTCACATGTCCAGCACATGGTTCTATCCTAATTTAGTTGACATCCCGAACTGATAGGATAATTCAAAATTTGAATACAACATTCAAATTACAACTGCAACAAAGCTTTGCCATATATCCAGGGCGGTTGTAACTGCCCAACTGTTGTTATGTGCAAGGCACATGCCCAGTGTCAGCACATCCTTAGCAGCATTTGTGCCAATTTAGCACCAGAGCCCTGGACGTCTGTGCACTCGCCCATTCCACTGCCTTGTCAGCACCCAAGCCGCCCTGTTCTAGCCACGCCTAGTCTTGATTGTCTTGCCTTTACCATGTTTACGCAACATGACTTACCTTAGCTTAAATCAGCCTTAGCGTTGATTTGCCTTAGCTTGTCAGCCCTTGTCATGCCTTAGTCGCGCCTTGCATGCCTCAACCACGCCAATGCCAAGGTCTTGCCATGCCCTACTGACATGTCCATGTCGGTAGATTGGCCTCAAATGAATCTAACCTTGATCGTAGTCATTTGGTCTTGGCTAGGTTGATCATGTAAATCTCTAGTCAAGCCCGAGCCTCCCCAACCATCAAGCTGAGGGTCTAACAGAATGTGTGTTAGAATTCTCGACCTACTTTATTGACCACTAGATCACGCCCTTGAGTGCATATATAGGAAGTGCCTTTTAAGATAGGTTTTCCTTATACCAAAATTGTCTAATTTCAAGTATACTTATTTTTGGTTTCTCATTTAGTGCTCGGTATTCATATTGGAGTCCAATTAAATGGATGCATGCTTTGCAGGACCATTTCTGAGGTGACGCTTCCAAGAGGATTTTTTTTTCCATTTCGGGGTACAAACTCAAAACCTCTAGTAAAGGAGGAAAGAATTCCAACCATCCCACCATAATCAATAGTAAAACTATCTAGTTTCTTCTATTTTTAAATTTTTGATTTTTCATTTAGTATTCGGTATCAATATTGGAGTCCAATTAAATTTGAATTCACCATTTGCAGGGCCATTTATGGGATCAAGAGAATTTTTTCCATCCCGGAGCTCAAATCAAGACCTCTAGTTAAGGGTGGCTAGATCTCAATCATCCCACAATAATCTATGATGAATCTGTCTAATTTCTTCTATTTTATGTTTTGGTTTTCCATCTTATGTCTGGTATCCATATTGAAGTCCAACTAAATTTGAATTCGCGCAATCATCCCACCACAATCTATGTGTGCTAGAACAATCTAATTTCACGTGGCACCACCATTCATATATATAATCATAGGAAAATCAAGATACTAGTTTGATTTGTATACTAAAATACTTCTATAAATAGTAAAGTTTAGTTCAAAAGAAAAAAATTGAACTCTAAACTTTGGTCAGTTAATAGGATTCATTATTAGTAAAATTGAGATGTTTGAATCTGAATACAAATTTGATTATTAAGATACAATATCTAAATTTGAACAGTAAAGAAGTGAACGGTGGTGGTCTTGGTTGGTGGAGGAGGCCCACAATGATGGTTAGTGGTGGTCGATGGTAGTCGTACAAAATTCGCTAGATGGCAACGCAAGTGATAAGTGCGCGATACAAAATGGTACGGATAGTTGGCGTTGGTCATATCATCTAAAGTATATGACCAACCCCAACTATTATGAGATTAAAGGGTAACTGAGTGATTGATTAATCCATCGCACCTCCCAAGCCAAGTATATTTTGCCTACTGATACAATAAAAAGTGTAGCTGATTAATTGGTTAATCCACCACACTTCCTAAGTTAAGCGTGCTTTGGCGAAAATACTGATACAATAAATAGTGTAACTGGTTGATTGATTAATCCATCGCACCTCCTGAATTATGCATGCTTGGGTGAAAATACAGATACGATACGATAAAGTGTAGCTGACTGATTGATTAATCTAATAGTGCTACCATTGACCCAAGGATGTGACCTAGTGGTCAATGGAGTTATTGAAAATTATGAGGTCTCACGTTCCAATCTCAAAGTTTCCTAGTACCTGTTGTTAGCTGTTACTGGTGGAAGGTGACAGGTATCCCGTCAAATTAGTCGAGGTCGGCACAAACTGGCCCCAACACTACAGTCATCAAAAAAATAAAATAATTACACAATAATGCTACCATTGAACATGGGGACACAACACCATTACTAAGGTATCAATAGTAAAGCTACTGATGAGGCACACACTTTAATTTCACTTCCACAAGAAAGAGAAACCACTAAGGTATCATCAGATTAACAGTAATATCTTCTCATACAAACTAATTCATCTACATCACTAACCTAAAGTTTTTTCCTCAAACATCTAACAATCTGTATCATGAAACAAAGGACCTCCTGGAACAAGAAATCTCGCAAACATGAACCATTTCACGTTGCATTCTCAAAGTTCTTGAATTATAAGGCCATCAACATTCAACTCATGTTGCTAACGATTGCTGTCTCTTCGGAAACATCAACCTTCTGACAATTATTTTCTTCGTTTGTGACAATCATATCCTCTTGCAATGGTTCCTGGATGACAAATAGTATCCACGCTTCAGATCAAAAGTAATGACATATGAATTTGTTAGAAGTCTAAGAGAGTGAGAGGGAACTAATAACTAAATGACGAAATAACTGGGACGTTGGGAGATCGCAAAACACTGGGAAGTGACAACTCGGTGCTGAGAAGCACTTTCTCTTTGGCAATGGAGACCAATTCATCGATTCTCACCTACATGAGCAGGGACAAGTTCACTATGTGAAATGTGCTTCATAGTTACGTGCAATCCTTTATAAATTTCTTTACCTAACCTGTAGTGTAACTAGTGACTGTAATTCCTTTTGGTAGAATGGGTAAAAGCGGGTGACGAATGATTTATAACCATGTGAAGGTTTTACATTTCATTTCTTTTGTTCGACAACTTTAGAAAACTTAACAGATTTGGGAGCACTGCATGGGGGTAACTCATGACGGATGAAAGAAAATTGAAAGAATGCAAAAAAGGTGGACGAACTTCTGACCACACTAAGTTAAGACTCAATGGTTTAAACTTTAAAGGTCTATCCTTCTAGACAGCTACCCAGGTCCGAGAAGCAATGCTGTTTCTTACTTCCATATTCACGGTACACCTACCTCCACAATCCTGTCTAGGATTAACTCCTTTTTGGATGACATATCTATCATCTATAGATCTAACTTATATTCAGAAATGGCTTTATCCCGTGTGGACTGCTACCAGGTTGGACCGTTGGAGGACCAACCCTCTTTCTCTCAGCCATGCTCAGCGGTCACCTACCTCTACAATTTTGACTAGGATTGGCTCATTTTTGAGATGAGCTGTGTCTGATCTACTGATATAACTTATAGTTGGGACCTTCTTTTATTAGTTAAGAATATGTTTATCAAATATTAAAAGATGGATATACCGATATAGTGAGTTGCTGGAAGAGATACAAGAAAGTGGTAAGTTCACAAATTACTCATCTCAGAAATGCAACATAAATAAGGCAACAAAACAGAAGCAGATTTTAACGGAACAAACTTTCTACAAAGAAGTGCCAGACCAAAAGCCTTACCAGATAATTGGAAGCGCCCTCTGCATTCTCTTTAGCTGTTTCAGGTGCATCACTGCTAACATCTTCCAAGCTTATATTTGCATTGGCTTCACTCATGGAATTGTGCTAAAGAGAGAATAGAAATCAGCTACCACTGACATTATCTCCTTCAATACAACCAATTTTATAAGGTATCTGACCAAGCATATAGAAGTTGCATCAAGAACTAACCTCTAACACTGTGGAGTCAACCCCAGTTTCTTGCTGGTTTTCATTACCAAAAGGCTCTTTTTGCTGAGATATTTCATTGCTGCCAATATTTACAGTATCTGTCGTATTGCTTTGACCACACAAATTGCTCTTACCACCATCACCTTCATTCCCCTGCAATATTTTAAAATGTTTACCAATTCAAGTTACTAGGCAATATAATAACTAGAACAGCCAGTATGCCACCTTCATTGGCCGAATCAGTGAGAACTATAACGGTTTTGAGCTTATACCTTGATCGTTAATCATGTTGGAAACTTGACCACACAGATGGTAACTTGTTAATATAAAAGGGGACAACAAAAGAAATTTGTAATAATTCTATTTCCTTGTCCTTGCCCCCACCCACACAATGAATTCTCCACCAGCCAATTTGGTGACGACTATCATTGAATCAGTTAATCAACCTCTTCCAAACTCAATTACATGGTCGAGAATATGAACTCTCTATATCACTATATGTTCCACATTGGTTGTTCTTTTAATTCCATATAAAAAGACAAATTAGGGGTTCTCTAACTAAATGTTCTCTACTCACACTTATTATCCCACTAGACCTAATGTAACTATGACAACAACAATTATGCCTTAATCACAATTGATGATGACTATGTCCAATTATGGAATATCAGTAGATAACCTGAGCCTTCACAATTTATCAGAAGATTCATCAAGCTTACAGCCTGCAGATAAAACAATGGATAGAAGCCTATTAATGTCCCATCCAAGAATTTCACAAATGACCTGACCATAAGCCTCATGTGCCCGCCTTTTGTTCGTGTTGACTATAGCAATTGAATGCAGAACAAGAGCTCCACAAACCAATTACCTCTTCTTACCCAACCCACAAGACAACTAAACTCCCCACTATCACGGTTCTCATCACAGTACTACCACAACACAGCATCCTCCACAAAATTTCACAAAAAGTTTACAATGTTAACACCCCCTCTTCCACCTCTGTGACATCATCATCATCACTTTCCGTATCATCATCATCCTCAGTATTGTTTGAGTACTCAAATATTCAGATACAGCCTTCAGAACATATGGGCCTGGTTCACGACAAAAAGGGCCAATTCTTTAGCAGTGGGCGAATGTGATTGTGAATTGGATTTGTGGACAGGATTTTTTGGACAGGTGAGCAGGTCCCAGGCGCAACCTCTCTCTCACAACCATACTCACGGGCCACCCAACTCCAATCTTGTCTAGGAATTACGGCTGACTTCTTTTTCATGATGAGATATATATCATCTACAGGTCTACATATTTAGAAAAGCCTATCCTATGTGGACTGCTAAACAGGTCGGAGAACCTAATCTCTCTCACAATCATACTTACGGGTCACCTACCTTCACAATTTGACTCCTTGACCAGCAAACCTAACCTATATTTTTAGAGAACCTTTAAAATATAAATAGCTAACTACATTGTATAAAATACTAACCATTAGATATACAGGAGTTTTTGGAAGAGATGCTCAAAGCAAAATGGTGGTACACGAATTATTAATCCCAGAAACACAAAATAAATAAGGTAACAACCCAGAAGTAGACGTTCATGGAATCAACTTTCTATGAAAAATACCAGACCAAAGGCCTTACCAGACTATTGGATGCACCCTCTGTGTTCTCTTTGGCTGTTAAAGGAATACCGTTGCTAACACTGGCTTCAACTGGGGAGTTGTGCTAAAGAAAGAAATAGAAGTCAGCTACCACTGGCATAATCTAATCCAATACTTTCAAAGACCAAGCATATAGAAGCTGTATAAAACTAACCTCTGGCGCAGTGGAGCCACCACCATTTTCTTGTTGGTTTTCATTACTAAAGGACTGTTTTTGCTGAGATAATTCATCACTGCCAATATTTACGGTATCTGTTGTATTGCTGAGACCACACAAACCGTCTTTACCACTGTCATCCTCATTGCCCTGCAATGGTTTATTGGAGCCATCATTCGAACTGGCCAAACCTGAAATCTGAAGTCCAGAGCCTAATACCTGAAGAGAGACCAGAGTCAGACATATTACTATTTCTGTTTATAATTATTTGGTGTATATACAAACAGTTGAACTTTTCTAGAATTGTAATGACCCGCTCGATCCCTTTTAAGTATCAGCACTTCATTTTTTTTTTGAGTATCACAGCTCCAAAAGTGTCATTTGATTCCCTTTTCGTGAAGAATACGTTATGGAAATTCCATACTGTATTATTTGAGACGGAAAAGGGCCAAAAATACCCTTAAACTATGAGAAAAGGTTCAGAAATACCCTCCTTCCACCTTTGGGTCTAAAAATACCCTTACTGTTTGTTTTTGGGCTCAAACATGCCCCTCAAACTAACGGTCAATGGATGGAGCTCAAGTCAAAGTTTGGCTCTTGTAAAAAGCCACATGTCATTTTCTAATTGGTCATACATTTTAATTTAATTTTTAAAACCTAATCTGTTGACCCATTTTAAGGTAAACATACAAAATCTTTTCTCCCTAGTTAGAAATTACGTCGTCTTCCATATGGGGGTCTGCATCTCATCTGAGTCCTTTCTTCATTATTCAAGGTTAATGAAGACCATTTTTTCAATAGTTGTAGAAGAAAAGGAAAAAAGGGGTCGACAAGATGAAAGCTAAAAAGAGGAAGGCTTTAGGACAATTAGAAGTAAAACTCTTTTGCTGGTTACTATGTTCATGAAAGCAGTTATTCTACGATTCTGTTTTAATGGCTTTGTGATGAATCAATTCTGCCAATGTTATGGCAATGACTATACTTTTATGGTGATTTTAAGTTATCAATGGCAACTAAATTAATTACTCTTGTATTTCAGTTCAATAGTATATAGTTCAATTCAATAGTTGGTTACCTGAAATGTCAATAAAAACGTCTTTATATTGCAGCAATTTAGTGTTCAACAGTTCAATGTTTTATATCTTAACGGGTCAGCAGATTTAGTTGCTAGTTCAACGTCCATAATGAGGAACTAACCTTCAATGAAGAAGAAAGGACTCAGAGAAGAGGGGTCAACGGGATGGCTTTAAAAACTAAATTAAAATGCGTGACCAATTAGAAAATGACACATGGCCTTTTTGCAAGAGCCAAACTTTGACTTGAGCTCCATCCATTGACCGTTAGTTTGAGGGGCATGTTTGAACCCAAAAACAAACATTAAGGGTATTTTTAGGCCCAAAGGTGGAAGGAGGATATTTCTGAACCTTTTCTCATAGCTTAAGGGTATTTTTGACCCTTTTCCGTATTTGAGATATTGAGGTCGTATTAAGAAAATATGCTTTTTTTGGTAATTAGAAGGTTCCATTCGATTTATATTATCATTTGTGAACCGCATGAACCTTGGGAAGTGATTTATAGTCCATGGGGTGCCTTGTCAGACTAAAGTTTCAAGTGAGCGCGCACAATACCTAAATTAAAACGAGAATTAACGTTCAATCGCTAATGAATCTGGATGAGTGCAAAAGACGAAAGTTGTAGCCCTTTGAGTATGGTTTCCAACGCATTAAACCATTCATGAATCGGAGTTATATACAAAAAAAATATGAAGGAATTACTGAAAGGTGTCTGGCAGAGAAATATGAGTTTTGAGGTACAACTTGTGAAGGAAATGGTACAAGTCACTGACGCACATATGTGGCTGTTGAAGAGCATGGACAGCAGCTATTTTTTCAAGAAATTTTGAGCTAGAGCTTGAGAATAAAATGGAGATGGAGTTTGGGGATTATCCTACCAACTAAGGTGAGTTTAATATAGTGTTTTGATCTTATTACAACATCAATCTAATCTCATTTCCTCCATAAGTTTTATGATCTGTGTAGATTTAAAGTGGGATTTGAACCCTAACTTAGAAAAATGAATTTTCTACGAAGACTTGAATTGAAGAATTTCTTTGGAGATTATGGGTGTGTTTGGTAATGGAGGAAAGCATTTTCTAGAAAATGTTTTCCAATTTTCCCACATTTGGTTGATCAAAATGTTTGGAAAACATTTTCTATAGGAAAACAAGTTCCGTAAAACTGAGGAAAAATGACTTTCCTCATGGAAGTAGGGAAAACAAGTTGCATAAATGACCCTCCAAATTAATTATCTCCTCCCCACCTACCCAAAACACCCCAAACCCCACCCCTTGACCATCCCGCCCCCAAACCCCCACTCCCCATCCCATCCCGCCTCAATAGTGTTTTGCTAGATAACATATAAATGTTCTTAGGATAATATTTTCTTGCTTACCTAGAAAATAAGTAATAAACTACTTGTTTTCTAAGAAAACATTTTCTAGGAAATCATTTTCCGAGGAAAACATTTTCCTCCGTACCAAACACACCCTATATTTATCATTAGCTCATGGAGTATCATACTCAAATTTGGTGGTGTTTCATCCATGGAATCTTGATTTTTGAGATTTTGGGTTTGGGTTGTTCATGAACTCAAGAACACCTTCAAGTGAGAATCAAATGGACTTTTGAGGATGTTAATGAACTCCGATTGACTTGATTTTCGAAATGGTGTGCCTGTAGAACATTAGGTCACCGGACTTTTGACTCAAGTTGGGGGTTCGAGAAGTCGACCCGAGGGTTGAATTTTTACTTTGACTATTTTTGAAATTTATGAAAATGTGAATCATATCTTTATTTCACGTGCTCTTCCATATTTTAAAAAGTATGAGGCGATTTGAGATCTTTGTGATCGACTTTTGGTCACCTCTTCATCGTGGTACTTTAAAGGTTTCGTTTGTGAACTTTGCACAAGTGCTTGGTCATAGTATTTCGCCGGATGTGGGGTAGGGAAGACTTGACTACTATTTACTTGCTTTCCATACTCAAAACATGAACTAATTATTGTGAACTAGTTGTGAAGATCATTATTATGTTATAACTGAATCTTAAGTTCTTGAATTATTTCATTTATTTAGAGTTCTTCAAAATGTTTGATTGAAAGATGTGGGATATTCGAGACATCTGAATGTTGAGTTGAGTTTTTTCTTCCTTTGAGATAACTCATTGAATTAAGATGGTAATTGTTGTTGTTTATTGATTGAGCATTTATGCCATTTTATATATTTTTTGGCTTTATTTGAAGTTGTTTCCTTTTACTTGAGCTTTTATGCTTTAAAACAAGTCATCACAATTATAATAATTGAATTGATTATAATGATTGTCTCATTACCTACATAGAGGTTTGGCCTTGATGTTGTTATACACGATGTTTAAAGATAGAAACTATTATATATGGTTGGTCTATAGCTGCAAGTGTCGGTGGGAGCCTATGACTAGACCTGAATTAAGATGGTAAATTGTTGTTGTTTATTGATTGAGCATTTATGCCATTTTATATATTTTTGGGCTTTATTTGGAGGAGTTGTTTCCTTTTACTTGAGCTTTTATGCTTTAAGACAAGTCATGACAATTATAATGATTGAATTGATTATAATGATTGTCTCACTACCTATGGAGAGATTTGGCCTTGATGTTGTTACACATACTGATAGAAACTATTAGATACCATTGGTCTATAGCTACAAGAGTCGGTGGGAGCCTATGATCATATTTAGTCTAACCTATGTGAAGGTGAGGGCCTTTGATTATATTTGGTATAGCCTACGTGAAGGCAAGGGCCTATGATTATTTGGTATAGCCTACGTGAAGGCAAGGGCCTATGATTATTTGGTCTAGCCTATGCGAAGGTGAGGGCCTATGATTATATTTGATTTAGCCTATGTGAAGGTGAGGGTATGATTTTATTTGATTGAGCCTGAAAGAGGGTGAAGACTACGATGATTATTTGGTATAGCTACATGAGTTATTTGGTATAGCTACATGAGTCGGTGAGGGCTTATTACTGAGTTGTGATTTGATGAAGAGATCATTGGGTGAATTATCTATTATGCAGATTATATGATGTTGACATTTATTCCATATTTAGGAGATTTGACAAATTTGGTATGTCAATTGCACTTTAGACCGATTGAAAGTTGTAAAGACAGCGGAATGGTGGTCGATGATCCCTATGGCGTGTAGCAAGAGTCACATCCCTACCATTTGGTTACAAGTTTTACTTTTCATGGCACGACCAGTGTTATCAAAAGCGAAAAGCGCAAAAAAGCTCTAAGGTCTGTTGGGGCTTAAAGCGCAAAGCACAAATAAAAGCGTGGGCTTTAATGACAAAAGGCGCCAAGGGAGAAAAAGTACAAATATTAATATTTAGTCCAAAACTAATAATTATAAGCATGAATGACAAATATATGAACAAAGAAATTGAAAAATAATTACGATAAAGTGAAATATCAATTATTTAGTGTCGCCTCTTCTGAAGAGACTCATTGGCAAGGAAAAGTATGCCTTAGAAACTTGATGACGACAGTGAAGCGCACATAAAGCGAGGCGAAGCACTCAACACATTTTGAGCCTCGCTTTAGGGCTTAAGCGCGCTTTAAGCGCGCCTTTGATAACACTGGGCACGACAGGCATTTCTTGATCCTATTCGTGGCTATCTCTTAGCGATGTCAGGTCAAGCTGCCACTTGTTCGTGGTAGAGTCGATATTTCCATATTACTTTTTACTTTTGTTGTTGGGTTTAAAACCCAGTGTTGTATTTTGAAAATTCTATAGGTGCTCCATGACTAGTATAAGTTGAGATTTGGGTAGGTTTCGGTTTCATTATATTTCAAAACACTTGTATTAAATTCTTTATTCATTTAAACTACTTTTTTTTCCTGATTAAATGTTTCAAACATACTTCCGCTTACTAGATTTGATTCTTTCTTTCACAAAATGGTCAATACACTTTAAACTTATTGAAATGAATAATCTTTTCAAGAGGTCCGCCTAAGGGATAGTGGCTCATTAGGTGCCTCAAGGTCTCGTGAAAGATGGGGCATTACAAGAACAGACAAACAATTATTTTTGTCTCTTCATTTTACGAAATATCTTATGGTTCTATCTCATGTACTTTCTAGGGCTTTCCCCTTTTCTTTCTCGATTTCCTTTTTGATTCTTGGAGTCTGCATACTTCAAAAATTGGCACATACAACTTATGGGGCAGCAATACTTCTTTTTAAAAGAAAAGGTTGTGATGTCTGGGCCTGCTTACACGCACCTCGACTAATTCCAGGGGATATGTCACCTCTCACTAGTAACAGGTACTAGCCGTCTTTTGGAAAGTGAGAGGCGGGAAAAAGCAACGAGGGCTCACTTCACCGAAGCGAGAAGCGTGAAGCGAAGGGCACGCTTTTTTCAATTAAAGCATTATTCAAAACAAAATTAAAAATTATTAAATATGCATAGATATACATAACATATTAAGCAAATCTTTCAATCCTTAAAATTAAAAAGTAAATAATAGATAGTCAATAATCCTCATAAATCATAACATATTAAGCAAATGCAAAATCAAATCACAAAGGGAGCGACGTCCTATTCTTCAACAAGATCTTCAAACTCTTGAGCCATTGAATAAAGAAATAGAATTTACTACAAGAAAAAACAGAAGAGTAAAAACAAAGACAGAACAACAGAAAACATTTAAAAAAACAGAGGGAAGATTGTAGAACGGGAAAATAACACAGTATTTCAATGTATTGCAAATCAGGAAAAAAAAGAACAAGAGTATTGCAGAACTAGAACACGATCTACAGCAAGTTGGGAAAAAAAGAACTAGCAGCAAGCTAAATATTGAGTACAGTCCTTGTAGCAAATATATGCTCCCAGGAACATCTATTGAGGACTCCCTTCTAGGGTCCCTTCTGGACTTAGTTTCTCTCTCCGATAATCACTCCGATCACCGGAAATATCTCCCCTCCTTTATTTTCTTTCTACTGTATTATGGGTGGGAGTTGTTTCTTCTTTTCAGGTGATAAATCTTTTGAAATTAAGGATATTAGCTAAGGCCAGTTTAGGTGGTTCTTATTTAGTGAACGGAGCAATCGTTTCTCCAGCAAAATAAAAACTGACGAAAGCATCCTGAGATGATTTTGCAATGCGCTACAACAGGCTTCTCGGGGCTCTGGAAACTTCTGCAGAAGATGGGGAAGAAGACAACAGAATGATCTACATAGTGTATATCAAAATTACAATATTTTGGGCGCTTTCTACGAATTGAGACTTGGAGAGGAGACAGGAAGCGTGCTATTATTATTCCGGAGGCAGATTCTAACCTTGGCTGGTCTGAAATTGCTTCAAAGGTTCTCAGATTCCTGGGCAAGCCATCGAACCCAGTTCTTCAAAGGTTCACCAACCCGGGGAAGTCGTTTGTTGAGGCTGCATGCAAACAGAGTTGGCCGGATCTGGCACATCAAGACAAACCAGAATCCACAAATTTGTTTCTTTCTTGTTGTCTTGTGGGCACCTTTATGACCCTTTCAACTCGAGCCCAAAATTGGAGATTATTCAAAAATGGTTCCTAAACAGATGGAAGAAAACGGCAGGTTTGAGGGTCAATCCTATCCCTCACAACCAATTTCTATTTGAACTTTCGTCGAGGTAGGAGGCGGAGAGGGTAAAAATGGGTGATTGGTTTTGTAATGGAAGAAGTCTCACTCTTGAATGGTGGTCTGCGGTGGCCGAAACTCAACTTGCAACACCAAAGTCTGCTTACCAATGGGTGCGAGTTTTCATAATTCCTTCGAATGCTTGGTCGGAAAAAACCATGAAATTCATCGGTGATTCTTGCGGTGGTTATGTGGACACTGATGAGGACATGGAGAAGAGGAATCACCTCTATTGGGCACATATTTGCATCACTGACTCTACCCAGGAGATTCCAAGAAAGATCAATCTGAAAGCGGAGGATCCATAGTTGTCAATGTAGTAGCAAAAATTCCAGTTTTCAGGAAAGGGCGGCGGGAGCAGGTAATTGACAAGCAATCCAAGACCATTGGTCAGCGAGTCTCATGCCAGCAGCGCCGGAGTTATTTAATTTTGAATCACCTAGGATTAGGCCGCCATCCTTTATTTCAGCTCAACAACAGGATCAGACCCAAACCCTACTTCAGCCAAGAGTGAACCACTTGTATTATTCCAGAAGAAAGAAAAGGAATACAGCTCAGTTTATTAAGACAACCCAAAATTACACCTGTGGAAAAAGGGCCGGCCGAATCTGTCATTTAGGAAACCCCCACTTTATCCACAAAAGGGAAGGGCCCAACTAAAACTTTCTCTACGGATCCAGCAGCGACGACTAGCCGACCATTTATCAAAGCTGATCATGGTTCTATGGCGGATAACGACAATGCAGATGATGAAGCGGAGTATATGCAATCCCTCACTTCTCACTCTCCTTTCTTTATACCAGAATCTCACTTGCCCAATTCTCAGGGTTCTGATTTTTCCGCTTCATCTGGCAGTGAGGCTTAGCTATTAACATGGGATGGTTATAATCACGATAAGCACCAAGCCATTCATACACCAACTGTAATTGAGACATCACGCTGGACTAAAATTGCCATGTCTAGAGCATGTAAGGCTTTTGGGGTGAACTCTTCAGATTTCAAGCATGAAACCTCGATATGATTCTGCACATGGAGCACAAAAGGCAATCTCATTTTCAACAGCAAAAGGGGAAATGGAGCGAGGTTAGAAACCAAAAAAGAAGGGAGAAACAGAGGCAAAGAAATTGGTTTGCACTATTACTTATGATAGAGGTGAAGGATCCAGCATGGGCAGGCAACTCAAAGCCTTCTCTGAATGAAAGCGAAAATCATTAGCTGGAACGTAAGGGGGCTCAATGATACGAGCAAGAGGAATGCCATAAATTCTCTTATCCAGAAGCAGAAGCCTGATATTCTATGTTTGCAGGAACTAAGATTGAAGGATGTTCTATGGAGATAGCTAGACAGTTATGGGGTTCAAGATGGGTTAAATTGGTGGAATTGAAAGCCAACTGCAATAGAGGGGGAATAATTATATTATGGGATAAAAGACAATGGAGTTGTATTGAAGCACATCAGGCGCAACTCACTATATGGGCTATGATGGAAGGTGTTCAAACTGATTTCAAATTCTGCTTTACTACTTTACTGGTGTCTATGGGCCACACACTAACTGGGAAAGGGATGACTTCTGGAATGAATTAGCTGGTGTAAGGGGTTTTTGGATTGAAAGTTGGGTCATCGGAGGAGATTTTAATATCTGTCTATTTGAAAGTGTAAGATTCAATTGTGTAAGAAGATCTAGGGGCATGAAGTGCTTCTCAGAATTCATTCAAGATGGCTTAGTTGATTTACCATTGTAGTGAGTTTTCCCCTGGTCCAGGTATGATACTTTTGGCTCTGTGAAACAATTGGCTCTCCCTAAGGTTATTTCGGATCATAAACCCATCTCTTTAGAGAGTGGTGACTGGTCAAACTAACCCTCTTATTTTTTATTTTTTTTTTTGATAACCGTGGTGTCCGGGTCAGCTTGCGCGCACCTCGACTAATTCCACAGGATACATGCCACCTCCCACCAACAACATGTACCAGGTAACTCTATCCACCAAGGCTAGAACAGATGGGAAGAAAACACCTAGTGTTTGTCTCCATTGGGAATTGAACCTGAGACCTCATGGTGCTCAACCCAACTTCACTGAACCACTAGGCCACACCCTTGGGTGCTAACCCTCTTATTTTAAATTTGAGAATATGTGGCTCCAGCAGGAAGGATTTAGTGACTCGGTAAAATAGTGGTGGCAAAGCTATGTGGTTAATGGTTCTCCGGATGTCATCCTCTCTCAAAAGTTGAAATTCTTGAAGAGGGATCTGGTTACATGGAACAGCGAGGTTTTTGGCAAAGTTTCTATCAGAACTAACAAAGCTTTAGAAGAGATTTTAATTCTTGAACATGCCACAGAAGGGAGGCTATAGACTCAAGCTGAAAAGAATAAATTATTACAATTAAAAATGGAGATCCAACAGTTAATAAATTATTGCAATTAAAAATGGAGATCCAACAGTTAGCTATGATTGAGGAAACCTCTTGGAGACAGAAATCAAGGCGCCTATGGTTGAAAGAAGGTGACAAAAATACGAAACACTTCCAAAGGGATGCTAACTCTCATAGGAGATACAATTGTATTGATAGGTTGAAGGTGGGGGAGATTATTATTGATGACAAAGTGCAAGTAAAAGAGGTTATACTCGACTTCTATCAGAAGCTATTTACAGAGGATGAAGCTTGGAGGCCTACATCAACCTTTGAAGGCTTGGGTTGTCTGAACCAAGATGATAGGGTGGCTCTTGAACAGCCTTTTGAAGAAGAGGAAGTGTTGAGTGTTCTCAACTCTTGTGCCCCTGCAAGAGCCTCGAACTAGATGGCTTCACAGTGGCCTTCTACCAGAAATGTTTGGGACACTATTAAACAAGACCTTTTTTCCTTTTTGAAACTGGTAACTTTACTCTATATATCCAGAGGTATACTACAACCAAAAGTGTAGTTCCCCTCCAAAAACTATTACAAATTACATCATTTTCGAGCTAACCGGTGCCTATAAATAATCTAGCACATCAAAGATATCTTCTGTCTGAGCTAATACATCAAGTTTACACAAAAAATAAAAAACGCCTAGACAGTTCATTTTGATCTTCTGCAAGCTGTTCTGCACATTCTCAAAACATCTGTTGTTTCTTTCTCTCCAAATTGTCCACCAAATACATGCTGGGACAATCTTCCATCTCTGCTCCTCCTTTGAAGCATTATCGTCCCTGTTCCAACTACTTAGAACTCCCTTAATGCTCCCTGGTTTCACCCACCTAATCCCTTTCAGGCAGATGAACATTCTCCAAAGCTGATCTGTCCACGGGCAATGCAAAAAGAGATGGTTTATTGTCTCAGCTTGCTCTCCACATAGAGAACACCTAGATGCCAATTGGTAGCCTCTTTTTTTAAGATTTTCGTGAGTCAAAACTGCTTCTTTAGTTAGCAACCACAAAAAACAATTTACTTTGCAAGGCACCTTAGGTTTCCAAATCATCTTCCATGGCCAACTGATCTCCTGTCCTGCCTACATATTAAGCTTCTTGTAGACTGATCTGACAGAGAACCACCCTTGACTATCTCTCTCCCATATCAACAGATCTTTCTCCTCAGTGAGATTAGTGAAGGAAGCTAAATTCTGCGATCATTTTCACAACAATTGCCACATGGTTAAACCTTTCAATGCTTCTTTTATTGCCCTTATACCTAAAAAGAAGGGTGCTATAGAACTCAAAGGCTTTAGACCTATCAGTCTTATCGGTAGTGTTTACAAGTTAGTGGCAAAGGTGCTAACTGAAAGATTGAAAAAGGCGTTTGGAAGATTGGTCTCAGGGTACCAGAATGCTTTTATAAAAGGCAGACGGATCACTGATGCATCCCTTGTAGCAAATGAAGTATTGGATTGGAGGCAGAAAAGTGGTGTTCCTGGTCTTTTATTCAAGTTTAATATAGAGAAGGCTTTTGACAAGCTCAACTGGCAATATCTAACTTCTATCCTAAGGCAAATGGGGTTTGGTGAGAAATGGATCAAATATAGCTTCACCACAGTTAAATATTTTGTTTTAGTCAACAGGAGCCCTCTAGGATTCTTTCCCCTTAGAGAGGGATAAAGCAAGGTGACCCCCTATCTCCCTTCCTTTTCATTCTGGCCATGGAGGGTCTCAGTAGAATGCTGGGAAAAGCAAAGCAATTGCAATAGATTGGTGGTTTTGAAGTGGGTAACAACCCTGGCCTTACGGTCCCTATTTCTCATCTTCTTTTTGCTGATTACACTCTTATTTTCTGTGGTGCTGAGGAGTCTCAAGTGAGGTATCTCAAACTCACCCTTATAATCTTTGAAGCCTTATCTGGGCTCCACGTTAACATGTTGAAAAGTATTATCTACACTGTCAATGTGGTCGGTCCCAGATCTGGAGATTTTGGCCAACATTATGTATTGTGGCAGTAGCACTTTTCCCACTACCTATCTAGGACTCCCCCCGGGTGCTAAACATAGATCAATAGAGATTTGGAATGTGGTCATTGAAAAGTTTGAGAAAAGATAGGCCTAATGGCAACAAGAATACCTTTCTCTTGGTGGTAAAGTAACATTCATCAATAATGTTCTTGATAGCATTCCAACTTATTTCATGTCTTTGTTCTGAATACCAGCAGAGGTTCAATATCAACTCGACAAGTTAAGGAGGTCTTATTTGGGGGAAGGTAATAGTGAAAGTCACAAATTTCATCTAGTCAAGTGGGCCAAAGTAACTCTTCCAAAGCAACTAGGTGGTCTTGGTATAAAGGATTTAGTAGTACAGAACAAATGTATGTTAATGAAATGGCATTGAAGGTTTAATCAAGATGATGAGGGTCTTTGGAAGGAGATTATCCAAGCCAAACATGGCAACACTAGCCACGGGTGCTCCAACCCAGGTCTAACTCCTTACGGGTCTGGATTATCGAAAGATTTCGGGAGATTATGGGATGAGTTCTTTCTCAACTCTTCCTTCGAATTGGGAAATGGGGCTCATCTTCTATTCTGGAAAGAGAAATGGCCTGGCCCTACTACTCTTAAGGATGCCTTCCCCATGTTATTCAGTATAGATACTAATCCAGATTCAACCATTGCTCATAGTTGGAAGGACAACTCATGGAATTTGCACCTAAGAAGACACCTAAATGACTGGGAAATTGAAGACATGATAGCATTGATTGGGAGTTTGCAGAGTAGTCCAGTTCTCATTCATAGAAGTGACAGACTTAAGTGGGGAAATAACAAGGATGGTTCTTATTCTGTCAAAGAAGGTTACCTACTTCTGAGCTCAAACAAGGATACAATTGACCAAGCCTTGGAAGCTCATTTGGAAAACTAAATTACCACCAAAAGTTACCTGTTTCTGCTGGATTACCTTAAAAGGAGCTTGTTTAACTCTGGACAATCTCATGAAAAGGAAATTTCTTCTAGCTAATAAATTTTACATGTGCCATTGCACCTCTGAGTCCATTACCCGCCTGTTCTTACACTATCCAGTTGCTACATATGTGTGGAATATGTTCCTCTCTTTTTTTGGTCTGCAATGGCCGATGCCTCGCACTGTCAGGGAACTGTTTTTTTTTGTCGGAGTTCTTGGAAAGTTGGGAAGGCCATCAGAGGAATCTGGTCTATGGTTCCTGCTTGTGTTTTGTGGTGCTTATGGTTGGAAATAAACCAAAGATGAATTGCAACTGCCAGTTCCAATCTCAAGGCCAAATGCCTGACTACTCTCTTTAGCTAGGTTAATCAGACCCCTATTTATAACCCAGATTCTTTTTTGAATTTTATTAGCTCTTCAGTCTTAGGATAGACCTTTGGATCTATCAGCTCTTTAGACTTATAGGTTTCTGTTACCTTTGTATGAGCTGATATCTGCTCTTTTGTAACTATGCATCTTCTTGATGCCTCTGTGATTTATAAAACACTTACTTCGTTAAAAAAAAAAACTAGCAGCACGCTCGTCGCAGCAAAGAAATGGAGAGAAAAAGAGATGAAGGAGATGAAAACTTACCTTGAAGAAGAAGTCGCACAACAGTCCAGAAGTTGCAGGGAAATGTTTTCGAGAGAGTCCTTAAGTGTTTTAATTAGAATTTTTAAAAAAAAAAAAAAAAAAAAAAACTAGCAGCGCTTAAGCGAGCTTTTTCTCGCTTTTACTAAAGTGGAGCTTCTAGCTTGAGTCCCAGAAGCGCACGCTTTTTCATCATAGCGTCAATTCAAGGCATGAACGTGATAGCTTCACGTTTTGCTTTGCTCTGCGCCTTAAGTGAGTGCTTCACCGCTTTTAATAACACTGGGTACCACGTACCAGGTAACCAAGGCTGGTACCTGGTAACAAGGACAGATGGATACCTAGTGTTTTTGTCTCTGCTGGGATTTAAACCTAAGACCTCATGGTTCTCAACCTACTACCACTCAGCCACGCCCTTGGGTGCATGGGGAAGCAATACTCGAACAGTCAGTATGTCGCTCTGCTTGGGTAAATCAATGCAAACTAGGATGGTTGAGCTTATACCTTCATGGTTTAATCGCGACCAAAACTTGACTACAGTGATATT
Organism: Capsicum rhomboideum; assembly: GCA_031232105.1. NCBI lineage: Eukaryota > Viridiplantae > Streptophyta > Magnoliopsida > Solanales > Solanaceae > Capsicum > Capsicum rhomboideum. The sequence continues at coordinate 3,022,749 of CP124710.1, read as the reverse complement.
AACTTATTAATGTAAAAGGGGGCAATACACAAAATATATCACAATTCAATTTCCTTGTTCTCGCCTCCCTTCCCATCTCCCCCAAAAAGAACTACCAAAGAAACTCTCTTCCTGAAAATGATCTAAACTCTAAACATTGCCAGCATCTCGACATCCGGGCTCAAAAAATGATGAATTCTCCACTAAAAAACAATCACTCAAACAGTTAGCCAAACTACCTAGGTCGACAATATGAATTCTCTATGCGCTCCACTCTTTTGGAGCACATTTCACACTAATTTATGTAATACATAATGCAAACTATAACAAAACAATAATGCCTTGATAAACCCAATGGAATAACAATAAATTACCTGAGGCCCCAACTGTTTATCAGAAGATTCACTAGGCTTATCAAACAAACTTGGACGACAATATGAATTCTCTATGTGTTCCACTCTTTTGGAGCACGTTTCACACTAATCTATCTAATACATATCCAAAAAAAACTAAAACAAACCGAAAATGCCTTGATAAACTCAATGAAATGATAGTAAATTACCTGAGCCTCCGCCTTTTTATCAGAAGATTCACTGGGCTTATCAAACTAACTAGGACAACAACATTAATTCTCTATGTGTTCCACTCTTTTGGAGTACATTTCACACTAAACTCTATAATACATAATGCAAACTATAACAACAACGATAATGCCTAGATAAAATCAATGGAATAACAGTAAATTACTGAGCCTCCACCTGTTTATCACTAGATTCACTAGGCTTATCAAACTACATAGGTCAACAAAATGAATTTGGTACGTGTTCCACTCTTTCGGAGCACATTTCACACTAAACTCTATAATACCATAACACAAACTATAAAACAACGATAATGCCTTGATAAAATCAATGGAATAACATAAATTACCGAGCCTCCACCTGTTTATCACTAGATTCACTAGGCTTATCAAACTACACAGGTCGACAAAATGAATTCGGTATCTGTTCCACTCTTTCGGAGCACATTTTACACTAAACTCTATCATACATAACGCAAACTATAACAACAGCAATAACGCCTTAATAAACACAATGAAATGAGAGTAAATTACCTGAGCCTCCGCCTTTTTATCAGAAGATTCACCAGTCTTATCACCAGCAGACAAAACAATCGACGGAAGCCTATTAATATCCCATCCAAGAACTCTACAAATAACCTGCCCATAAGCCCTATGTGCCTCCCTAGTATTCGTATTCGCTATACTAATCGAATGCTGAACAAGCGCCACACAATCCTTAAACCTCTTCTTCCAACCTTTCTTACCAACCCCACAACACACAAGACAACTAAATTCCCCAACACCACTCTCACTATTCTTCACATAATACCCCCTCAACCCCCCATCCTCCTCAAACAACTTCGCGAAAAAGCTCACATTTTTCTCCCCCTTTTCCACCTCCATAACATCATCATCCTCAGAATCGTGATCATCATCATACTCAGTATCAGAATCATCCTCAGCATTGTTTGAGTACTTCAAATACTCCGATACCGCCTTCAACGCCTTTTGCTGAACCTTGTTAGCCTCAACACTAGCCAATTCTTGATCAGTAGGCAAATGGGGTTGCTTATTTACCTGTGTTCTGAAGCTAGGCCAGCCTGATTCGTTTAAGGGTGGCGACTCAGCTGGGGATTTATTACAAGTCCATTCAATACCAGAATCTTGAATTTCTGATTCCTTCAGTTTTCTTGATTTCTTCTTCTTGTTTCTTTTCTTGAATTGGGTTGAACTGGTGGGGTGGAGGGTTAGGGTGGTGGGGTGGTGGGGGTGAGGGGGGTGGGGTGGTGGACCTTGGTGCCAGAGAGAGTGGAGGTAGTGAACTTCTTGAATTAGTCTTTGTTCATCGTAAAGATTCATTGGGAAACGTGACATTTTCTTGAAATTCCTCAACTGTTTTTGGAGAAAAAATTGGAGAATTTTGAGGAAAGTTCTAAGGGTTTAATGGAGAAAAATTCATGGGGTTTTGGTGAAGAAAAATGGGTTCTTGAAAGGGGGAGAAGGTGGGAAGTGAAAAGGGGATTTTGGGTTGTGTCAAGTATTAGTACTAAGTAAAAAAATTAGGATGTGTTTGGTGGAAGAAAATGTTCTCTAGAAAGTTTTTTCTTTTCTTTTGGTTTTCCGCCGGTGTCCGGTACTCACATTAGAGTCCTGCAAATCCTGATCGAGAAGAAAATTACACTTACTCCTTCTGTTTGTTTTTACTTGTCACTAATTTCCTAATTGAATTTTCATTTTTACTTGTCATTTTTGACATATTAAGAAAAGACAACTTTTATTTTTCTATTTTATCCTTAATACTAATTATTTTTTCTCTAAACTAATCTCAAGACATAATAATAACCATCATTTAATAGAGGTACTATAGTAAAATAGTTATATCATTAATTATTTTTCTTAATGAGTGTGCAAGTCAAATCGTGATAAATAAAAACAAATGAAGGAAGTAATATTCTCCAAAGTGTCCGATCTTGAATCAAGACCAATCCATTTCAGAGTCATTTTTTAAGGTGGCGCTCTCAACAAAATTTTCTCCATATTCAGGGCTCGAATCCGAGACCTCTAGTTAAGGATAGAACAGTCTCACCACAATCTATATTGATCTAGAAAAAACTTGGTTTCACTAATTAATGTTTTCTAAAATTAGAAACTACTCCATCCATCCCATTTTATGTGACCTACTTTGATCGGATACGGAGTTTAATAAGTAAGGGAAGACTAGTGTTGTTTACTAAATTGCACTTTATTAAAAATGTACTACTATTATTTTTAATTAAGTGGGACCAATAAATGTAAAAGAGTAATTGTGCTTTTAAAAAGTTATCAAATAAGGAAATGTGATATTCTTTTAAGGACGGACCAAAAAAAAATAGGTCACATAAAATAGGACAAAGGGAGTACCATCTTTTAAGAAAATCTTACTCCCTTCCTTCCATATTAATTGTCCATCTTTCCTTGACACACTCCTTAAGAAATTATAAATAAAAAGGAAATTTTTTATAATTTACTCTTCAAAAATAAAAATTTGGAATTTTATAAATTTGTTTACATTTTCAAAAAGTAATTAACTATAAAGATAAATAATCTCTCTTGATTTTGTAAAATAACAAGTAATTTGATATGACTTTAGTAATATGAACAACTAATATGTAATGAAGGGAATATATCTTCTACTTTTGATGTGTATTACTTTTTAAAAAGAAGTAATTTCATAAAAATAGTATGACGAGTTATTTTTCGCTCAATATGTAATCTTAAAAATAAGACATTAAATGATCATGTAAAGAATTCTTTCACTAATAAATCTAACTTAAACTAATACTATCACTTGAATAAAAATTACATACAATTACCTTTTAGGGTGTATTTGGTAAGGAGAAAAAACTTTTATCAAAAAGTACTTTTAATTTTTCCATATTGGAAATTTGAAACACAAGTTACTTAAATGAGAAAAATAATTTCTCAACGAAAGTAGAAAAAATAAATTTCATATATTACGGTCCCATCACTCTCGAACTCCACTCCTACTCATTCTATCCCATAGTAATTTATTAGATTAAGTATACCAAACATCAAAAATCATAAATGAGAAAATCACTTATTTTTCGAGAAAAACATTTTCATTTCATGCCAGACACATCTTTAAACTTTGTTAGCTGGTGAATCTCAAGGCAATCATAGAAAACAAAGCAAACCAGAAAATGACATGCTCAAAACTCATCATCAATGGTGGAATAAAATAGTTTCGTAGTAAGTTAATTCCACCATTTTAGTGCAAATAGTGAAATAAAATAATTTCATAATTAGTTAATACGTCATATCAAACATGAAGTAAATTAAATACTAAACTTTATCTCGAAACTATTTTTGCTTTCTGATGTACCAAAGATCACAGTATTTGAGGATTGGCAAAAGCCACTCTTTCATTTCTATCGGAGACTGTTTCTTTAACTTGAATCCGTAACCTTTTAATCACACAACAACAACTTTATCAGTTAGTCCAAAGCTGCGCTTCCTATTTTGATAATTCATTGCTCTTAATTCATTGCTCTTACAGTATTTGAGCTAGCTGATGCTCAAAAGTCAAAACTCAAAACTCATCATCAATGGCTACTTCCTCTTCCATTTTCTTAGTTTACTTCCTACTCCCCTTATTTTCCACAGCAACCCTCCACACTACTTCTTCTCTATATAGATCCCAACTCAGCACTCAACAAGAATCTTCAACTCCCACAACTTTTTTTGAAGTCACAAAGCCTATAAAACTTCCCAAAACCAAATCTTGTTCACACCTAATTCTTGAACATGACTTTGGTAACACTTATAGAAAACCACCAATTCTTGCAAATTATACACCCCCTTTAAATTGCACATCTCAAAAGTTTTCCAAGATTGTGTTGGAATGGAGTGCAACTTGTAAAGGTAGACAATTTGATAGAATATTTGGTGTTTGGGTTAGTGGTGTTGAGATTCTTAGAAGTTGTACTGCTGAACCAACTAAAAATGGGATTTTTTGGACTGTCAAGAAGGACATTACTAGGTACTCTTCTTTGTTTATGAAGAATCAAACTTTTGCTGTTTATTTAGGGAACATTGTTGATAGTACTTATACTGGTGTGTACCATGTGAAGCTTTTTGTTCATTTTTATAATGAGGTGAAATTTGGTGAATCTGATTCTGGTGCTGATTTGATTGTACCAATTTCAAGAAATGTGCATTTGAATGATGGTTTGTGGTTTGAGATTGAAAATTCAACAGATGTAAAGTCAAAGGATTTCAAGATTCCTCAAAATGTGTATAGGGCAGTGTTGGAAGTTTATGTTTCATTTCATGAGAATGATGAGTCTTGGTATGCTAATCCGGTTAATGAGTATATAAGTTCGAATAATCTTAGTGTCGCGGGGAATGGAGCTTTTAGGGAGGTGGTTGCTAGTTTGGATGACATGGTAGTTGGTGTAGTTTGGCCTTTTACTGTGATCTATACTGGGGGAGCAAATCCCCTCTTTTGGAGACCGATTAGTGGAATTGGCTCGTTTGATCTTCCTTCTTATGACATTGAAATTACCCCGTTGCTAGGAAAGATTTTAGATGGAAATAGCCATAAGATTTCATTTAAAGTCACGAATGCTTTGAACGTGTGGTATGTTGATGCAAATTTGCATCTTTGGTTGGATGGTAAAAGTATGAAAACGGAAGGAAAGTTGTTGAAATACAGTTGCTCGCCGCTTTCTTTGTCCCTGCAGACCAATTTTACAGGTTTTGATGGATCATTTATCACGAATGCTAGTAGGTCCATCACATTGACTGGAATGGTAAAGTCGTCGTATGGAACAATCACTACTAAGTCATCTCAAAGTTTAAGTTACAGCAACTACATGGTAATGGGAAATGAAGGGAACTTGCAAATAGTGGATCAGATAATCGAATTCAATGATACTGTTTATGCCACAACGCCATCTTCTTCTGCTCACTCGCATGAGTCCTTCAAAAAGTATCTGTTCAAGTGGTATTCTGACAATGTAGATCAAGGAAACCAAAGCTATGCCTCGATATCAAACTTGACGTTGGGATTAGAGGACAAGAGGGTAAAGGGTTCCAAGTACGGATCCTTGACCAGCTCCGTTAATAATTTGCAAAAAGCGCAGGGCTATATGGTTGTAAAAGGCCATTTAGTAGTCAAAGGACTTGGGAGCACCCAACAAGTATATAAATATAACGATGATTTGAGCTGCTACTCCAGAAACATAAGCAGCTCAAATTACACAATACTTTACGATAAGGTAAGCAATAGCTGCAGCAAAGGTACCTGGTCTAATTTGCCTTTGAGGTTTGGCAAAAGGCGGCCTCTTCCTGGTTGAAGGGTCTTTTTGCAATCTCATCTTGACTTTCGTAATTCCAATGTCTTTCACTCATTTGCTGCTGGAGCTCCTCTATGTGGTCGGAGTAGGCAACTGTATCGTGGTCTTCTTATTATGATGCAAATGCACTGCTGCAGTACCTCTTGTATTATTGGACTTGTTAACTTTGTAACTTTGTTAATATATGTTGTTTTACTTAAAAAAATTGTCTCGAAATTTGGCTTTGCCTCTTTATCTTTTGTTGTCTCTTTCTTCAGACGCGATGAAATTTTGTATCTTTGTCAAAGTTTACAGACCTACCATCCTCGAGAACTTGTAAGGTCCATTCTTTCTTGGTGGTTTCTCTTTCCTCCTGTTTCACCCTTTAGCGCGAAGCTATATTCTAAGGTATTGTCTTATGAACTTGCTAAATCTTGATCTAGTGGGATCAAGTATGATATTATTGATCTGTAATCCTATGTTGTAAATTCATATTAAGTTTGAAAAGAGTCCCGGGATTTCGTTACTTGATACTCAGATTACTTCTGCTGTTATTATAGGTCATTGCACTTTGATCATGACTCAATATCAAGTTAGTTGAGGTTCGCTATATAAATCTATCGTCATCTATTCATTATAGCTGGACTATTTCAACGTTAGCTATCAACTTATCGCGTTCCTCCACCTCTATCTGAATTTAGGACTGGTTATGTTTTATGTTCAAATGATCTAAATTGCAACAAGGAAAATCTGAGAACACCAAGAAGGATGCACCTACTACTTCTGTAAAGAGTTAGTACTATCATAGTAGCCTATTTTGTCCAACTAATAAGGTGTTTCTTCTGGAACCAGAATTGAGAATTGGGATATAGTGATTTGTAAAATATTGTGGCCGAACTTCGATTTCAAGTTATCTATATATCTTGGTTTTCACGAGAATCAGAGCGGGTGTAGTTGAGCTTGAAAGAGGAAAACAGTAGAAGGGAGCCTTATAGCTTGCATATTTACTTGGTTGATGAGTAACATATGAAGACTCTGAAAGTTGGAGGGTACGAATATGCTCAAACAATTAGGTAGAAGTTAAACAATCTTTATTCTTTCTTTTTGGATGAGTCCGATTAATTTCAATTCGCGCTAGGAAGTTACACTTTGGAATAAAGCACGGTCTATCAAAGGCAACGTCACATTCAAAGCACAAATTGGGGATTTCTGGTTAAGAATAGAGGAGTTCTTACTACTGTACCACAACTTGTCTTCGATGATGTAATAATCTCTAAGATAAATAAAGGTAGTGACACAATAAAAGGTTTGTTTGCTTTGCATCTAATTAAATCACATGCTCCATTGCTTGTGCAGACTCCCATCAATTCCTTTGTGCTTCATTCTTGTGAACGTATTCCCCAGACAAGATATTTAACATTGCACGAGCCGATACACACAACACTTAGTATCTATAGTTTATGACTAGGATTATATAACGACGAAAAACGATATGTAACAGCCATCTAAACAAGATGTTAAGGGGTCGTTTGGCAGCTAAAAGCAACTTGTTCATGCATTAATTTAGGCATAATCCACAAACGTACCTTTTAACTTGACCTCAACTGACATTTATGTCCTCCAACTTTAGGTGTGCGCAAATAGACACATAAACTGTCATAAAGTTGAATAAATAGACACATGTGTCCTACGTGTCAAATCTCACGTGATTTGACATGTAGGACGCGTGCATCTCATGCGATTTAAAAAATAAGTTATTCATACATAAAATTAGTACGACATTTAATTTGAAATTTAGAAACTCATATAACTAATACATGTATAAGTTATGAGAAAACCAATGTATTATCTTATGTAAAGTAGAAAGTGAATCAACTAAGGGGGTGTTTAGCCATAAAGTTTCAGAAAATTCTGTTTTCACTTTATTCAAAAAAAATCTCAGAAATTTCAAAAACGACAAAAAGTTGTTTTCACATTTTTTCACTCCAAATTACTCATAAAAATTTAAAAACAACTCTAATTTATTTCACGTCAAAACACAACTCCAACTTGCATATCTATTTTCACTTTGAAAATAAAAAACTCTTTTCACAATGAAGCATGACCTAATACCTGCATAACTATAACTGTGAGTTCGGAGCCTAAAGGACAATTTTTTTTATCCAAAATTTCGAATGGGCAATGAAAAATTGAAAAATATCAAAGGGGCAAAAGCAGGCACGGCATCCCGCCTTATCTTTAATTATTTAACGATGTCAGTTAAATGGTTGAAGATAAGGTGGGATGCCTTGCCCGTCTTATAAGACGATATCAGTCACCCGCCTTATAACGCGTTAACTCTTTTCACAATGAAGTATGACCTAATACCTGCATAACTATAACCGCTTACCAAACAACCCCTTAACACCATTTCTTTTTCCTCCCATTTTTGGCAGTTAGCCCAAGTTATATAGAGTGATGACCCAGTAGCAAAAACAAGAAAGATAAGGAGAGCAGAGGGGGAGAACATCCACTTCTTTCTTTCTCCCCTCAAAAAAATTCTCTTATAGCTATGGCTTTTTCTCCATTAACAACATCAAGGTTTGAACTTTTTTCCCCCTTCTTTCACATTCCCATTTCTCTATTATAAGTTGTTGTTTTTTCTGTATATAATTTTTTACTTAATTCATTTTCTGGGTTTTACTCCATTAATAACAAGAATTGAGCTTTTATAATTCATTTTCTGGGTTTGTTCTCCATTAACAACAAGATTTGAGCTTTTTTCTCTACACACAAATTTCCCCTTTTTCACATTCCCATTTCTCTATTGTAAGTTTATCTTTTGTCAATTCTTTCTTTTTTGATAACCGTAGTGTGCGGGCCAGCTTTCATGCACCTCGACTAAATACACAGGACCTCCCACCAGCAAAAGATACCAGCTTTTGCCAATTCTTTTTGTGTACATGATTTTTTAAAGTAATGTTTTTTATGGTTTTTTTTTTTTTTTTTTTTTTTTGGGCAGTGGGTGTAGTAGTTATTGCAATCTTGGATTTGGTTGGCAATCGTCGAGCTGGTTTGTGCAATTTGGGTTTCTTTCAAATGGGTCAAAAGGGGTTTCTGCTAAACCCACAAAGCTCAAATGCATATCTTCTTCTTCTTCTTCGTCTGGTATAAATCTTGGTCCTTGTAGTTGACTATTGCTTTTTTCATGTATTTTTGGACTTTGTATATGGTTAATTTTTTCACATTGCTTAAATATTTTTGTTGCTATAGTATCACTTTTATTTTGTTTAATATGATGGTGATATGAAATGAGCTTAAATTAAGAAGTTGAGATTCATATAGACGACCCCAATTTGTTTGGGACTAAAGCGTAATTGTTGTTGTTGTTGTTGGAGTAATAGTAGTAGTAGTAGCAGCAGCAGCAGTAGTAGTAAGGAGTACTCCCACTATCCTAAACTTGTTTAGGACTAAGGCGTAATTGTTGTTGTAGTAGCAGCAGTAGCAGTAGTACTAAGGAGTACTCCCACTGTCCCAAAGTATGACAGGGTAGGTGTTGTTAGCCACTCCCAGCTTGTTTGAGACTAAGGCGTAATTTTTGTTGTTGTTGTTGTAGTAGTAGTGGTAGTAAGGAGTACTCCCACTGTCCAAACTTGTTTAGGACCAAGACATAATTGTTGTTGTTGTCGTAGTAGTAGTAGTAGTAAGGAGTGCTCCCACAGTCCCAAAGTAAATGACGGGATAGGTGTAGTTAGACAATCCCAACTTGTTTGGGACTAAGGCGTAAATCGTAATTGTTGTTGTTTTTGTAGTAGTAGTAAGGAGTAATCCCACTGTTCCAAAGTAAATGCCGGGTAGGTGTAGTTAGCCGATCCCAACTTATTTGAGATTAAGGTGTAATTGTTGTTGTTCTTGTAGTAGTTAGTAGTAGTAGTTGTAAGGAGTACTCCCACCGTCCCAAAGTAAATGACGGGGTAGGTGTAGGAGGGTTGAAGTACCTACTTTTCAGTGTGTATTCAGGCATGATTCCGTAATTTTTGAATGAAGTTTACATCTTTAGGAACTAGATCAAGGTATTATTGTAAACTATACAACAACATAGCTAGTATAACTGTACAAGGTGGGGTCTGGAGAGGGTAGAAGTGTACACAGAACTTACACCTACCTTCGAGGTAGAGAGGCTATTTCCAACAGACCCTCATCTCAAGGAAAACATAGTCCAAAGCAGCGTAGAGAAAGAAATAACGATAATGAAGAAGTCATGGAAAAATGCTATAACAACCTAACAAATCATCCTAAACAGTAGTCATAACAAGATAAAACGATAATCGAAGTACAAAAAATAATAGATAATAACCAAACTCAAAGGACAAGAAATTACGAGAGTAATACTACGACTAATAGTATGAAGAGTAAGCGAGACAACGCTTAACTGTCTAACTAACCTTCTACCCTAACATGTGTCCTCATGACCTCCTATTTAAGGTCATGTCCTCGGTAAGCAAAAGTTGTGTCATGTCCTGTCTAATCGCCTCTCCCCAATTCTTCTTCGGCCTACTTTTACTTCTCTTGAAACCACCCATAGCCATCAAGGTACTATTGCGTATATTATATTTTTCAAGGTACTATTATAAAATATAATATTTAAAAGATGTTGAAGAACCATAGTCAAAGATATTCTGTGTGACTATGTAATAGTAATTCAGGAGTAAAATGAGATGGAGGGATTAACATCTGCTTACCCTTCAGTGTAGATTTTGGTAAGATCCTCAGTCCTAGTAAACTATGGTTCTGGTTTTCTATCGAGTAAATCAGGATCTTAGATCTTAGCAAATGGACTTTGAGGTGGATGGAATTGTGTATCGTGTTTGATGATGGCAAGGAAAAAAGAGCTTTGTGCAGGATCAAGCTTCCTCAAGTTTGAGCCTTAACTACTTTAGTCCAACCATGTGCGCACATTGCTAGTGAAGAGAGAGAAAGAGAGTACTACACATGGATACTTCTATGATAATGGCCCATAGCGCTCAATTAGAGTTTCTATGGAAAAGGTGAGAAGCTAGAGAAGTTGTTAGATGGATCACTTTGTTCAGTTGTCGTAAAATTGTTGTTACAAGTGAAGCTGCAACTTTTTTGTCAGGATTCAGAATGGAACTTATGGATGCTTTCTCTTTTGTCTTATGTTTCTTTGTGCACTTACATCTGGTGTTTGTGATTGTTTCTCTGTGTAAGATTTATCATCTTAGGAAATATCAATTGATCATTGCTGTGTAGCATTACATTTTCTCAAATGCTTTTATCACTTTTAAAACTTGGTATAAAAAATAGAGTACTTCTACAGTTATATCTTGATCACTGTGATGTGTACTGATTATTTCATATTAGTACTTTCTTATCGAATAGGAAATATATTTGCGGACTCTTTCGAGAAGACTATGGTATAATTTGTTTTGTCCCTCTGGATACTAGTAACTAGCTTATGATTGTGCCTCTGGTAGAATATTAGATTAAATTTTGTTGATGTCGTAGTCTTCAAGAAATTGTCTCAAGTTCCTGATTCAAGGTGTTAATGCTAGTAGTGGAACCATGTTGCTATTGATTTACCTAGTTTCATCAGATCCAAAAACTGCATAGTAGATACAATTATTTTTTCCCTAATAATGCAGTAGCTCTCTCGTTGTAAGAGTGCACGATGTTTATATGTCTATAAGCTCTTTTGTCCCTTTGCGCTGGAGTGGGGTGGGGGCTAGGTCAAGCTATCAGGTTTCTCTGGCATTTCAGTTCAGTTCATCTTCCAGATTCCTTGTGGGCACTCAACTTTGTGCTTCCAAATGTGTGTTTTTCAGATCCACTTTTGGTGAAGGCTGCAAGAAGAGAACGGGTGAGTCGTCCGCCTGCATGGATGATGCGTCAAGCAGGAAGGTATATGGCTGTATACAGAAAGCTTGCAGAAAAACATCCATCCTTCCGAGAGAGATCAGAGACAACTGATCTCATTGTGGAAATTTCTTTACAGCCCTGGGAAGCTTTTCATCCAGATGGAGTAATCATCTTTTCGGATATACTTACCCCCCTACCCGCATTTGGTGTCCAATTTGACATTGAAGATCTAAGAGGCCCAGTCATTCAGTCTCCCATTCGTTCTGAAGAGGGATTGAAATCATTGCACTCCATTGACTTGGAGAAACTACAATTTGTGGGTGACTCACTTAGGATTTTGCGGAAGGAGGTATCTTTATTAGTTGCATGCTATTTGTGCTAAAAGGATTCTTACTATGACGGCTCTTGATGTAAAGTTAAATGGGACAAAGTATTAAAAGCTAAGGTATTTATTCCCCTCCCAAAAAATATCAGGTTGGAGAGCAAGCTGCAGTTTTGGGTTTTGTCGGAGCTCCTTGGACAATTGCTACATACATAGTTGAAGGAGGTACAACTCGCACGTACACGAAAATTAAGGACATGTGTCATACCGCTCCACATGTTTTGAGAGCTCTGTTATCTCATTTATCAAAAGCAATTGCTGAGTATATTGTTTATCAAGTGGAGTGTGGAGCTCATTGCATCCAGATATTTGATTCATGGGGTGGACAACTCCCACCTCATATGTGGGACTGCTGGTCAAAGCCTTACATTGATGAGGTAAGCTCGATTTATTTTTTGTTAGTCGGGAAACTACCAGTTGACCTTCTGCCCAAAAATCTTTTTTTTTTTTTTTGAAACTGGTAAATTTATATATTCATTCTGCCCAAAAATCTTCTTATCACATTCTTTTGGGGGTATAGGCTGGATGGGGAGGTCAATCTGAAAGTTTACTGGATTTTCAACTTTGTGCGACATTGAATCATCCGAGAAGGTCCGAGTTGTTCAAGAATGCTTTCAAGACATGTCTTGATATTCAGTTAACTGTTGCATCTGATATCTGATGATTCCTTATAGTATTTGGTGGATTAGGCATGGAAATAAGTCTCATACATTACAGTCATAAGTGTTACATATCATGAATGATGTTTGGATTAGAGGAGGATTTTTTGGGTGCTTTAATGACCGGTTGTGTCGAAATGACATTCCTTTATTAGTCGTTACATACACTTCCTCTCATTCTATTTCCTTTTTGAACACCTCTCAGATTTTTGAATGCAGATAGTTAGTACAATTAAAAGAAAGTGCCCACAAACACCTCTTGTGCTCTACATTAATGGAAATGGTGGACTTCTTGAACGGATGAAAACAACTGGAGTTGATGTAATTGGACTTGACTGGACAGTGGATATGGCAGATGGAAGGAAGCGGCTGGGAACTGATATCGGTATACAGGGGAATGTAGATCCCGCTACCTTATTTTGTCCTCTTCCTGCATTGACAGATGAAATTAAAAGGTTTGTTGCATAATTGAACCTTAAGCTGTAGCCTGTAGTCATTGCTTACTTAATAATTTAGGAACTTAATTTGGAAATCAACCTCCAAAATTTATGCTTCCTCTAATGCCAGGTGGTGGATGGAAATTGAGAAAACTAAGTTTGAATGATTTGTTATAGTTGAATTTATTATAGGTAGTTTAAGTCATTTAGGTGATAATTGGAAGATGTGAAGATGGCGTGAAAATGGCTTAAAAGAAGGGCATAAAAATATGATTTCATATTCAAATATGATAATTTGACTTTTGTAGGTTTGGTTTATAGAAAAAATGACATCTTTCTAAATGGATAAAAACAGCAAGCATGTTAAATGTAAAGGGGCAAAAGGAGTAGATTTTATATGTATATTCACTTTGTTGATGTCCAGGATCATTGATGAAGCACGTAACGTCACGGGGAACTAATGCTAACATGGCTTGTAATAATTCTGCAATTCATTTATGTGCATGAACAACTACTACTTAGTAAAAAGTGGTGCTGGATGTAGCTGAAGATCTTCGACTTCAGTACAGATTTTGGATACTAGAATCAGTGTCTTTCTTATATCTGCTAACTTGCATGGCTATGTGAAGCACATTACATTTATTATTACTGTCATAAATGTACCCATGTTTACCATATGTCTAATAGTTAAAAGTAGTTAAAAGACTATTTTACTTCCATGTTCTTTGGGTTAATGATTTATAGAGGGCATGACACATTAGTTTTCTTACCAGTATTATTATTATTATGCAGCATTATCTTATTCTTCGATTTTATTACTATTTTACTGCAAGTACTTTCATTTCTTCAAAAATGTTTTTCTCGAGGCGAGGGTGTATCGGAAACGGCCTCTCTACCACACAAGGTAACGATAAGGTCCGTGTCCATCTCACCCTCGCCAGACCCCACTTGTGGGACTATACTGGGTTTGTTGTTGTTGTTGTACAGGCATGACACGTTTATATGTTAATGTCTTCTGCATGTACCACTTCGTTTGAATACGTAAACTCTGTGATTTAATGATTTGTAGATAGCATAATCTGTAAAAGTTCATCTTTTCCTCCATGATGAAACCAAGAAAGATATGAAAATTTGAGGAGGAATGAGATCAGTTTTAGATTCAATATCTCTTCTACTTTTCTTGGACAGGGTTGTCAAGAGTGCAGGGACCAGAGGTCACATCCTCAATCTTGGCCACGGTGTGCTCGTTGGTACGCCTGAAGAAGCTGTTGCTCACTTCTTTGATGTTGCTAAAAGTTTCGATTTTGACAAGGTTGAGGATCATGTGTCTGAGGCAGATAAAGTTGTAGCTTGAAGACAACAATTTTGTACCAAAAACTGATGTTGCAGAGAGGTCTTTGTTCATTTAGTAGCTGGGCTAGGTTGATGCTGGTTCACCTCAGGTCCTTTAAGTTGGTAGAGGAGACTAATGCTTGTGAATAAACTATCATCTTTATTTAGTCTCATTTCTTGGAAATATTGAGCAAATTTGTTATATTATTATTAGTTCTTCTATCAGAAGGGACGCATTGGAGCAATGATAAAGTTGTCTTTGTGTGACCTATAGGTCATGGATTCAAGCCGTGGAATCAATCCCTATGTTTGATATGTTTGCGCCAGGATAGATCTACCTACATCATTTCCTTTCCCCTTGGGATGTGGCCCTTCACTGGATCCTGCGTAAACACAGGATGTGCATACTTTGAGTCACGGAGTTAAATCACTATGCTTGTGTTCGGATACACTACACTGCCAAGGGGTTGTGATCCTTACCTAGACCGTAAACGCGAGATGTTTTGTGCATTGTGGTATGCTTTTTATTACTTCTTCTTTCATTCTCTCTTCTCAGTAAACCATAATGTTTGCATGTAAACCATAGAAGTAGGTGCTGATAGCTCGTTCATTGTCTACTAAATGAGCCTTTAAAGCTCAGTTCGATGAGATATTATTGGATTTATTCTTTACATGACACGAATCTAAATTAGTCGCGCTATTAGGTTGCCAAACTCCAATATGCCCCATTGCAACAATGACTCAGCAAAATCCCTTATATATGTTTGACCAAATATAAAAGAAAAAAGATCCCTCAATGTAGTGCTTCCTCTCATCACTTTTCTCTATTGGTGCATCAACCATGATAAGAAAGACAAAATTGATTTATAAAAAGACAAGAAAATAGGGAGATTTAACAGAGTTGGTGGACTTTGGATCTTGAGGAATTTAATCTAGTATCATTTACATTTTCTATATTGTCCTCGTTATTTTCCTTCCAATCTGTTTTGATACATTCTTTTTGAACCGATTGTCTATCATAAACAACCTTTCTATCGCACAAAAATAAATGTAAGGTCTGCGTACATTCTACCCTCTCAAAATCCACTTGTGAAGCTACAGTGAGTATATTGTTGTCTGAATATTAAGTATGAATCATAGTTCAAATATTTCTTAATCTATTTCGTGTTCCACGTATTAGAATAAATATCCGACAAAGTAGAATCATCTCTATCAAGATGACAGACTCATTCTCTATACTATCAATAGGATCAATTATAACAAGTCACACACTCATACTCCAGAAATACAGTAACAAAGAAATTTCACGATCGAACTATCAAAGCAAAATAGAATGTATTAGAAATCGAAGCTCTAAATGATTCATTTGGACTCAAAAGCAGTGTTGTTGTTATCTTCCTATAACAGTCACCTTTTATAATACTATTTTATTATAACTATCAAGTTTTCGTTCGAAACTAATTTTTAATGTCAATGCTATTTTATATGTTCTCTTTAATAATATTTTATTATAACACCAAAAAATATGAAAAAAAACGACATCATTATAAAAAGATTCAATAGTACATATAAAAAGGAAAAAAAAAAATAAGAGAGAAGAAAAGTATCTTGTAATGCTGAGTAAACATGGACAACCTTTTGAAAAAGAAAAAGACAAGTTTGTTTATTTGAGGTTGATTTGAATTTGAGGTGGCAAAAGAAACATAGTACGATGTAAAATTAGGAACAAGACAAAAAGGATGACTAGAGTTTGGGAAATCTCTTCAAAAAGCTTATAAAATGATGACTATGAAGATCTCCATGAACAAATGATACAATGAAAAATAACATATATTACACATAGTCATCATTAAAATCAAAATAGAGCTAATATATCATGTTCTTTCTTCATATTATTCGTCGTTTGTCATCAGATCACCAACTTCCTTGTCCCCGTAACACTAAGAAGGCGCTGCCTCGATAGACATGGTCATATGATTTTGCAAGAAATTATATTTGTATAAATAGTCGCTAAGCTTGATCTGTGAGTATTGGAATAATGCTGTATTTGTTCATTGGATCGGGTTAATTCACCTGTTTCATCTCACTGTATATTCGCCTGTTGCAGTACATAGCTTGGACCAACCTTGGTTTCAGCAGCCTCAACATATTGATTTAGGTCCAAATTGAGGAAATTCTTATATATTATTTTACTCTTTCTGTACTCCCTAGGTATCTTTAGTATATATCTCTAATATCTTGTATCTTATTTAGACTTCTAGCTTATTTAGAGTTCTTGAAGTTGGTTTAGTATTGGTTTTGAGTTAGTTTATTTTGTTCTTTTACTTGTATAAATAGGGTATTGTACATCAATTGTAATAAATTGATTCAATTCATTGAACTTATTCAAGTTCATCAATCATTCAATATAATTCTGAGTAATTCAAGTTTACTCTTTCAATTCTCTTTTAATTTTTCCGCAATCTCTTTTCAAACTTCAATTCAATTTTTAACAGAGTCGGCCTAATTTTTCATCATAGTTAATTGATATCAATTTTTTCCTTAAAAAAAAAAGGGAGAAAATATCTCCACCAATGAGAGTTCCATTGGATTGATTTTAAAGATTATCAATCAATTTTCACTTTACTGTATTAAAATCACTGAATAATTTTTTGCAATAAAATTAATCACTCAACTTTAGTTAAGTTTCACAAAGGTTTTTATTAATCACTCAACTTTAGTTAAGTTTCACGAAGGTTTTTATTCATTTGGAGAAATAACAAACCATTCTTCCTATTTCTTACATAGAATAAAGTTATTTAAGACTTAAACCAAGAAAATTTCACCTTAAAATAGTGTTAGTAATTAGTAAAATGGAGACTAATTACAATTAAGGTCAATGTCACTATCAATGAAAAGTTGAAAGATTTTGTAAAGTTGGAAAAAGCAATAGAACCTCTTACAATTTTTTTAATATTCTCTAGATATGGTGTCTCTTACTTTTTTTGATATTTATTTTTTTATTGTTCTCCCCTTTTCACTTTATATATTCTAGGTTTATCTAAGAAATATTGTACATAATCTCATTGGTTGCTTAAGAAATATATTTATCAGTAATTAACCATGGTTACTTTCATGAGAATATTTTTAAGATTATCACCTTACTAAACATTGATTGATAATCTAGAATAAATAGTAAGTATCAATCAAAGACAAAATGAGATCATTCGATCACTATATGATTCCTCACTTACTATATTTCTCTATCTTATTATACTAATAAGAATGAAAATAAGAAATATTTGAAGTTCTCTATTTGCATATTGGCATAAAAAAAAAATTAATAGGAGGTTTAAGACATCCTAGAAACCAAAAAACCCGAAATAAATGTATGTACTGTAGGGGTGTCAAGAAAATATGAAAAACGGACTGAATCGATCGAACCTAACTGTACCAAACCGATTTATATTATTTTTCCAATAAAATCGTGAACTTTTATTTAAACGTATAATCGTCCCGAACAATTGGGATGGTATTTTTAATTTATAGAAAAATCCAAAAAATTCCCGAATCGAACCGAATAACTTTACATGTATGCAAATATATTTTATATATTAAAAAATATGTTAAATTTAATATATAAATATATTTTATAACATTTTTCAAATATAAAATATAGCCTAGGTCCTAGGCCACTAGTGACACCTCTATTTGGGCCTTTGCCATTTAATTACTACAATAGATACTCCATCAAACAATATGGCAAAACTCATGCAAACACTCCTATTGTAAGTTTGAGATCAAACAATATGGCAACAAGATTTTACATTCTTGGCTTCTTGGTGAAGAGTTGAAGTGCTTCTCCAAGAACAAACTTCAAGTTTCACGCCAAGATGATGCTTTTATTTTTGTGTTGTTAAATGCTTCTTGATAGTTAATCAACATATAGTAGAAGAACTGCAGAACTACGAAATGTGTTTTTCCTTCTATGGACTTTATTGAATTGGTTCCTTTTAGTAATAAAGAAACGTTTTAACAATCGTGTATTTTGAGGTGAAACTATAAAAGTAAAAAAAAAATGAAAATTAACCAAATCGTACCGATACCGAAGAAAAACCGAGACGATGGAATGGTTTTGAAAAGTCTAATTTTGATTATATAAAGTAAAATAACCAAAAAATTGGTACAATATAAATTTTATAACTGCCCGAACCGTACCATTGACACCTCAACTAATATGAGTAAAGCATCTTCCCAACTAATTAGTATTTTCTCTGTTCCAAATTACTTGTCACATACATATCTTTTTTCGAGAGTCAAACTAAATAAATTTTTATCAATATTTGAGATAAAAATTTTCACAATATTGATATTAAAAAAATTACAACTTATAGTACATTTAATGTAGGTTTCAAAAATCTAAAGTTTTAAATTTATAATATTAAATTAATCTAATTCAATTAAGCTCCAAAAATTAGTCATATTGACTCTTTAAAAGCGAAACGTGACAAATATTTTAGAACGAAGGGACTATCATCTTTTATAAATATTTTTCTTTCATCATATCCTACTTTTCTTGCTAAATGTGTATTGATTTTAAAAAATTACAGGTCTTTCAAGATAATTGCAGCCATATTTCTTATTCTTTATGGTAAATTAAAGATTTTCTCAAAATAAAAAGGAAAAGAAAACACAACAATATATATTCTTATGATCTTTCAAATCAAGAGATTAACCACTATATGTCTATTCAATAGATAAAAGGACACTATATGGTATAAACATGTATAGAATGAATTTGAATTTTCTTTTTCT
Organism: Capsicum rhomboideum; assembly: GCA_031232105.1. Taxonomy (NCBI): domain Eukaryota; kingdom Viridiplantae; phylum Streptophyta; class Magnoliopsida; order Solanales; family Solanaceae; genus Capsicum; species Capsicum rhomboideum. The sequence goes on along the minus strand of CP124710.1, from coordinate 3,003,412 downwards.
ATTCATAGCTAGGAGTTCATAGTAGTTCTTACTTCTTACCCTATATGAAATTATCTTAACAAAGAAAAATCTCTTTATGGAATGGGCCCTAGATAACTTCAAATAATGCTAATCACATCAAATGTCTAATAGCTTTCAAATATCATAAAGGCGTGAAGAAAAAATATACCATCCTTCATTGGCTAGTTATTAGGACATGTTATAATATTCCATGGGTAAGGTGACTGGAGTCTCGAATTTGAATTTTAGGTATAAAACTATCTTTATTAGAAAATATTTTTCTCTCAATATGGGACTTCTTGATGCGAATCTAAATTTAATCGAGCTTCAATGCCTATACAGAACGACGAGTGAGAAATAAAAAAAAATGTAGGGTGTGTAATATTTGATGGAAATATAAAATAAATAAATGTATGTATTTCCCCTCTAATTGTCAAAACTTATAAGATAAGGCGACATGTTATTAGAAAGAGGAGGTCGATGTGACTCGAATTTTGAATTTGATCTTGAATCCTACACTGATTAATGATGAGATGGGAGAAGTTTTTCTTTGGCATAATACATAAACAGGACCTTTAACTTGACATCAAATTATAACTATGACCTTTAACTTTGCCAGTGCACAAATAGGCCCTTTAACTATACAAAAACTGAACAAAAAAACACTCCAATCCTACCTGGCAAAATGAGTGAATACACTAAAAATAATGTGCGTCAAAGCTAAAATTTGAGCCCCCAACAGTAAAAAAATAAAATGTAATTGGAGTGTTTTTTTGTTCAGTTTTTGTATAGTTAAAGGGCCTATTTGTGCACGAACAAAGTTAAAGGTCATAGATATAATTTGAGGCCAATGAGTGGATCTGAGTTTTAATTAGGTGGCAGCATCTGAGTGGATTCCTAATCCACGTAGGAGCGATTGTGTTTCACGCATATGAGTTGGAGGATTGGAGTGTTTTTTTGTTTAGCTTTGGTATAGTTAAAGGGCATACTTGTGCACCGCTAAAGTTAAAGGTCATAGTTATAATTTGATGTCAAGTTAAAGGTCCTATTTATGTATTATGTCTTTTTCTTTTTCTTTTGCATCAATGCAGGCTCAGTTGAGGCTCAACCATGCCCAATGCCAATAGGCAAAACCTTCAATTTTCCTTACCTAAGGTCTATAATTCACCCTATGTTCCCCAATCCCTCAAAGTAGAAAAATCTCTCTGTAATAACATTATTTGTTCATATATCTTATAATAAAATGAAACTATAGAGAACATATAGTATAACATAACTAGAAAAATTAATTTCAAAGAAACTTGATCGTTATAATAAAATATTATTATACAGAGGTCTAATTGGATGTGGGATTTGAGAAACCTATAGAGGTCTAAGTGTAATCTTACTAGATTACCATATAAAATGTACAAGAAATTCTACCAACAAGTCTTTCCAAAATTCCTACATTTCTTAGCAGCAACATCTATGCAACAAGAAAATATAATTACCTAAAAGCACATAGAGTAGCAAATAGATTCAACTCATTTATGATGATATGATCTTGTAAGCACCCAAAGAATGTATACATAGGATCTAATTACATGACCACTTTGATATGGATCTATATATACCCCTAAATTTACAAAGTTTTTAAAGTTTAGTCATCTCAAAATTATCAATTTCATGTCATCGTGTTTGAAGTTGAAATCACAGATTTGAAGTTTCAATGCAGTTCAAATTCAGACCGAATTTAGGCATTGACTGAAGTTGACCCGAAAGTAAGCATGAGTATTATGAACAATAACTGAAGTTAGCATGAGGAGTTCTGAAGTTTGTCAAAACTGTCTAAACTTTAAATAATTTTTAAAAATTGTTTATGTTTTAAATAGGAGTGCTTACGTGGCTAGCTACATGGTCTTTCTATGTCAAAACATACATTTTCAACTTAGGACCTATAATGTCTAAATCCTGAATATGTCATGAACAAAATGGAAACTCATACATTATGACAAAACTAAAAAAGAAAAGTATGTATTATGACAAGAAGAATTCAAAAAATAGAACAAGTAGTCGTTAGGAAGAGCTCAAAAATTTCAACTCCTAGCATTATGAATCCAAATAAATAACGTTTAATATTTATACACTGATAGTATAAAAGAATTTCATAATATTGTTCAAAATAATAATGAAGAAACTCTTCTAGAATAGACAAAAGTCAACACATATGGTTTCAACTTTTCAATTGTGGAACATATATACACGAACAGGAAAACAAATGAAAATGACATTGTTAAAACTTGGAATATACAAAAATGGAAGTGATTGTTTCTTCTTTTTCAACATCTTCAAAAGGAATTGTTATGTTATATTATACTATCTGTTGTTACATATATACATAATATTATACCAAAATACAGCGTCATCATACCTATAATATACTCTATTTTTATTTTCTCTATACAAAATTCTATTTTTCTATCTCCACACGGTAGGGGTAAGGTCTGCGTACACTCTATCCTCCTCCGACTCCATATGAAATTACACTGGGTATGTGATTGTTGTGATATACACAGAATTCTACTCTAGCTATATGTCCTTAAGTAAGTCTTCTAAATTATGCATAATGGGCACCAATTAATGGCAGAATCCCAAATGAGACAAGATTTTATAAAAGCAGAAACACAAGGATTTAAAAATACCCCCCCTCAAAAAATAAAAATCAAAAATCTAATATTGCACTATACATTTCTAGAGAGAGAGAGAGAGAGTTGTGTGTGTTCTCATAAACCAAAAAAAATGATAGTACCCAAAAGCTATTCATGGAGTAAAAAAGAATCCAATTTTTCTCTTTTTTTTTTTTTTTTTTTTTTTTTAGTAATTAGCCATTTTTTCATTTTTCACTCAAAACTAAGAAGAAGCTATGTACTTTAGGGTTTTCAAACTCTAGTTTGGGCTAGGGTTTACCTACAAAGCCCGGCCCGGCCCGACCGAACCTAACAATTTTCAGCACGAATACGAACAGTGAAAGCATAGCCAACGATGATCTAAAACATTCAGACAAAGATTTTAATCGAGCTCATTAAATTTATATCTTCCCCATACAATAATAATATTCCAATAATCCAAGCATCATAGAAAAATAAAATTACCTTAATTCAAAAGTATTTTATGTATATATATAGCACTATATTTTACATAACATAGAGGGGGGGGAAACACAAAGTAAATACTTTTATTATAATAAAATACTTAAAATTTTACCCATTTTTTGTTCCCTAGTAATCAAGATGATTGTAGTTGAAAAGTTGCAGAAGTAGCACCATCATTGTTGTTACTAGCCTTAATTTGCAAATTTGGCCTCTTTTTCTTCTTCTTTTTGTATGGAATTCCTCTTGCTTTAGCTTGTGTATCTCTCACTTCTCTTAAATAAACCCTTATAGCACCACTTGCAAAGGGGTTATTTTCTTGTAAACCACCATTTTCTTCATAGGCTGCCCTAAGTCTACCAATTAGGGCATCTAGGCTTCCCCATGCTTGTCTTAAGGGACACGTGCACGGGCCGGGCGGTTCGGGTTGCCCAAAAAATAGGCAACCGCTTAAGTGAACTTTAGTCTTTCCGAACTGGTCGAGGTATCTGAGGAAATCTAACACGTGGTTGTAGTTGCACTGAGGTAACGGAACAGATGGTCGTTGATTTTTCAGGTACTGACCGAACGTGTTCCAATCGCGACGCTTCTGTGACTCGTATCGACTCAATTGTGGTGCTGGTAATGACGATGGTTGGCGATGATGATTGTCATGTGGTTGTGCTATAGTAATAGCACCACCACTAGATGATGATCCTTCCCCTACTTCCCTTATTTTCTCACTTGACATCATAGTTTAATTTGTATAAACACAAAACTAGGATGAATCTCTTTCTTTTTTTTTTGGAATTTTTTTTTTTTTTTTTTTTTTTGAGCTAAGAAAATGTTATAGAAGAGAGAAAGAGAGAAGAAAGAAGTGTGTATAGTGGGAGAAAAATTTGGAAATAAATCAAATTAATCATGGGGGCACTAAGGAGACATGATATGGGGTCCAAAAGAAAGTGCTTTAGTTCATCTTTTCTTCTTTCACTATATTGTTTTTTTTCTTTAATTGTACCATTAGCATTAGGTTTGGCTTTATGAAAAAATTTCCTTATTAATAATTTTTTAAAAAAATAATTGTGCTAGTATCATACAATCATTATCAGGAATATTAGCAAAATCAAGCACTTTAAATTAACCCTATGGTGACTAGCTATAGACTACAGTAATATGAATGCAAGAAGGAAAAAAAAAATTCGATTAGTTTGGATATTGGTGCATGGGATGAATGAGATTTCATTATTATTAATCGATATCCTAGAGTTCGTGTCTTAGAAATGGAAAACCCTATAGTAATGAGCATTTTTCTCTTAAATAAATCTCACACGATGTAAATTTGAATTAATCAACTCATCAGGTTTCGAATATCGATCAAGTGGTTAAAGAAATAGAAAAGAAGAAAATTGTTTCTTCTAGAAACTTGACGACGCTCATGATGAGCTAGAAAGATTGGCCTTAAGCGAAGGCAGAATAGAATTTGAACTTTATGGATTCGACTTTGAAATTTACTACTATAACTTATTTGATTTACTTTGAGCTAAAATTACTAATTTGGGTGAACACATGACATTTTTACATCAAGTCCTCCGCCCAAATTACTTACACGATTAATATATAAAAGTTAAACTCAACATAGTGTGATGTTAATATGTAGATCATATGAAGTCATAGGAAAAGTTACGGATTCAGTAGAACTCTGTAGATTTAGCCAAAATTTATATGTGGTAAGAAATTCACTTGATATGCATGTAACAACGATTTATTCAGGATTCACTAAGTTGTATTTTTTGAAATCCAGAAATCATAAACAAAAAATTCTGAATCCGCCTTTATAATAGTGAGTTTTGAAAATAATCAACTATACAAGTGGTTACATGATGGAAAAGAAAAAGAGATAGGTGTAAATTGTTGGGTTCGAAATCGAGAGGGCGTCATGCAGAAGCTAATAGATGCAAACCATGGAGGCGATAAATCGGATGACACAAAAACATACTAAAAACATATTATTGAATATGATTTGTCCAATTAATTGGCCTACATATTAAAAACTAATATTATTGAAAAACATGAAACCTATTGGGAGAAATCTCCCCCCTAAACAAGACTCTTTAATGACAACATTGTGGATGCTATTGTGTTATGGAAGAAGAAGAGGGGTCTTCTATTTATAGAGGTCTAAAACCTTTCCTCCAAGAAAGAGGTTAGTCAAATAGGGAAGAGAATTATATTTTCCTTTCAGGAAAAGTTAAAAAAATTATGGTATTACTTTGACTTTCCTTGAATAGAAAATTAAAACTCAAATTTAGTAAGAAAATTAGGAAAAAAACTCTAACATAAACTATCTCAATACAAGAATAAGGTGAGATTTTTAGGAAAACTCCCAACTTATGAGTTGTCTTAGTTATATATAGAAGTTGAAAACTAAGAATTAAGATCCCAAAAAAAACCTCATTAGTAACATAAAATAAAAGCATCACCTGCAATAATTAGGGTTTTTATAGAGGCGAAGTCAGAATTGAAGCTTAATTACTAGTTTTGAAATCTAGTATTTTTAAGTTATTAAATTCTAATTTAATAATTTATATATCTTTAATAAATATTTATACATAATTTAAATCAGTATTATTAGATCTAATTAAATTCATAGCGAACACTCTAGCTCCGCTAGCTTCTGACGTTTTAAATCAGACAAATGAGAGTCTGTTACGCCAGGAAAATCATCATTTTCTAGTATTTCAGAAAGTGACAACCATGAAAGGTGTATGTAAATAGTGATGGCTACTTCTACTTATCTTATTTTTATTTTTGGAAGAAAAAAAATTAAACATGGTCCCAGTTAATTATTTTCTTTCAAATTTTACTATTATTATTATTGGTTTCCTGTAGTTTTGCCTTCCATCATGGGTAAAGGGTGAAACTAGGGGTGTGCAAAAATCGAACCGACCAATAAACCTAACCGATAAAATTGTTATTAGTTTATTGTTATTGGGTTATTGGGTTAACGGTTTTTTAATGGTTTTATAAAAAAATTTATTGGGTTATTGGTTCGGTTTTGGTTTTTCCTTATTGGGTTATCGGTTTAACGATAACCCAATAAGAATATACTAAATTACTACATTACCCCTACTTACATTTTATCTATCTATCTATATATTACTTATTATATATTTCTCATAATTTCTCTTTAATTTCTACAATCTAACAAACCTATTCAATTTTCTAAAAACCTATAACCCGATAAAGACATAAAGTTAAGCCTTTTCAATTTCCTCTTTAGTAAATCGAAGGCGAGGGTTTGCGACGATGACGGTGAGGGTCGAGTGACTAGGATTCAACAACTCAGATTCAATTTTTTTGAACTAACATTCAGTTCAAGCTTGAAGATTCTTGTAAATTAAAACACATCACGTAGGATGTTGGCTACAACAAAGATTCAGTTTCTTTTCATGTCAGTTGCTACTATTTCTATTTTATGAGTATTTTCTTATCGGTTAAACCGAAAACCGAACCATTAAGGACTAAAACCCGATAAACCGAAAACCGATAAAAAATATCTTATTGGTTTGGTTATTGGTTTAGCATATTTAAAAACCGAAAACCAATAAACCAAACCGATAATACATAAAATCGAACCGAACCGACCGATGCACACCCCTAGGTGAAACAAGGTAGATATAAATCAAAAAGACAAAGAAAAGAAAAGGAGTGATTAATTACTAGTAATTCTATAAGAAATTCATAGGAGTTTAACTTATATATACTGATCGTATAAAGAAAATTTTATATTATTGGATTTTAAAAAATAATTAGAAATAACTCTTCATAAAATATCATCAGTTATCACCACTCAACTATCACCGACCGAATTTATGACACACAATTCAAAGAATAATCATTGAATAATTTAGAGGTGGAGTTAGAATTTGCATTTATGAATTTTGAATTTTAAAAAAGATATTGATTATTGGGTTCTGATAAATTAGTTCTTCATATTAAGTGAATACAATTATAAGGTTTGAGTTAAAATTATTAGATTTTGCCAAACGCTTACTCTTCAAACATGTGGACTATTGTTGTACTCATATCGAATCCTTCAAAAACGTATTACTTGTGAAAAATTTAATCACACTCACCAATATTTTAAAAAGTATGATTTAAATAAATAGGTCGATTTTGTTGGAAAACCTTGATCACCTATAGTGGAAGGGCAGGTAAATATTATAATCTTGGATTCATTCAGTTGACTCCTAAGATCCTTTTTCTTATATAATACTAATATATAAGTAGATAAGATTAATTAAAAAAAATCTAACACCAAATGACTAGATTTATTTATTTTTAACTATCTGATATTCAGAACGTATTAAGTCGATTAATTCAAATTTCTGTTGTATAGGGTCTATTTAAAGGGGAAAAAAAAGTCTCTTTCAGAAATTTTTTGATGAAATAGCGATCATCAACTATTTTTTAACATTATCTTTAAAAATAGTCGTTATTATAGAATCTCAAATTTCATAACAATATCCTGAATTTTCACTTTCACCGATTAAAAACTCTTATGAAAGTGACAATTTTATGCATTTTTTCTAACTATTCTCGAGAATTGAATTCAATATCTTTGATCAATAAAATTTCATTCATCCCACCATATTTCTAGACGGTGACGAAAATTCATATAGAAGCAAAAAAACTATACATCTCATAGACGACATGTCGACAGGTATTAATAATGCCATAAGAATTTAATTAACCTAGTTGATTATTACGTACAGCTGTGACACTAATCACAAATTAATAATATTTTCCTTATAATTATAACACCCATCCAACTGCACTGCTCATAATGCTTAATGATAGTATTATCCAACTAATTAATACTACTGTGCTTTAATTTGTCACTTATGTTTTTGTTTTTGTTCCAAGTTCAAAATATTAGGATAGTAATATCAGAGGTTAGTAATTGAATTCGATGTAAATTAAATTTGTTGTACATATTTAGTGAATTTTTTAATATAACTAAATACAATGGAGTTCATCAACCGAAACTCATATTTAACCTTCTAACTCCGTCTCTAATCATATCACCTAAAAAGCTGGTCCGGACACCATAGTTATCTAAAAAAAAAATTTTAAAAAAAAAAGACGCTAACCTGTTGTAATATGTTTTTGTTTATAAATTTTGAATAAATTATTTATACATATTAATTCTTAATACTATTAATGTATAAAAAAATTTAAAAAAAAAATACTTCCTCCGTCTCAAATTAATTGGCATGTTTGTTTTTTGCATAACTCTTAAGGAGAAATTAATAAGGAATGCAAATTGACTTATATAGCTTGTTGGGCCAAGCTTATTTTTTCCAAAAGTGCTTATTTTTTCTCAAAAGTGCTAATTTTAAAAAATTGAAATGCTTGGCTAAGCTTATGGAATAAAATAAGTGTTTTGGGGAATAGAATAAGCAGTTTTTCATAAGCTAAAAAAATAGTTTTTCTCTAAAAGCACTTTTGAAAAAATATACTTAACTGTTGTTTTAAAAGCTTGGTCAAACACTAATTGTTACTCAAAAATGCTTTTTAAATTTATTGGTCAAACACAAACTGCTTCTCACTAAAAGTGTTTTTTTTTAAAAAACACTTTTTAAAATAAGCTAATTTTATAAGCTTTGTCAAACAGGCTAACCTTATTTAATCTTGATTAGATGAAATTTCTTCAATTAATATGGGTATAGTTAGAAAAAAAATGATTAATTATCTCTTGAAATTTTAAACATACCAACTATTTCGAGACAAATTATTTTTACAAACATACCAAATAATTTACGACGGAGACAGTAGTACATAGTAATTGTCAAGACTACCTTAGTTAATTTGCTTCTTGTTTCCTGATTTTATGCAAAGTTGTCAATTTTTTCTGCACTTAGGGATTAGTGGATTGGACTTATCTACCATTTAATTTCTTGTCAAAAGTCACAAACCAATAATGGCGGTAATAGAATGGTAAGTATTCATTCATGGTTAAACGGATGTTTAGGATTCGAACTTTGGTATGAAGTTGCCTTTTTTAATTTGTTATAGGGCGTTTTACCCTCAATATGGGACTTCTCAGCAAAAATTCGTATTTAGTCAGGCCCTAATGCCAGAGATGAAGTCAAGATTTGAAGTATATGGTTTCTAAACTTGTCACCAATTTCATAGCTCGCGTTAGTTACTGCGTATGCAGATAAATATTTATACATATTTAATGAATTTTCTAATATGAATACAATGTCTTAAATAAAAGCTTCTAAGTTCGTCTGAAACTGTAGTGAATTCTCTAACTCCATCTATGAACAATATAATTACCAAACATCGAGTGGGAAAAAAATCAAAGGGTCACAAGAAAAAAAAGAAGAGAGAGAGAGAGAGTCACAACTAGCTTATGTACAAAAACAAAAAGTAAAACAAATCAATAAATCAAATCAAGCTTTCTATGATAAGTTAGTTTTATATATTGGCTTCTCTACCCATGTGAGAAAATTTGTTATTTTTGAACTATAATCCCAATTTATTACAACTCAAATCTCAACAAAAAGGTGACATTCCAAATGAACACGATTGTGTGAACTAATACTGGTTAGTGATTTTTTTTTGAAATCAACAATAATATATTCAGTATAATCCCTCAAGTGACGTCTAAAAAGAATAGGATATACGTGAATCTTATTTTCTAGCTTTGCAAAAAAGAAAAATTATTTTTGATAGACCATCGACTAAAAAGAATTATTCTTTTTATATCGGCTAAATCAACAATAATATATTTAGTATAATCCCCCAAGTGACGTCTAAAAAGGATAGGATATACGTGGATCTTACTTCTACCTTTGCAGGGAAAAAAAATGTTTTCGATATACCATCGGCTAAAAAGAATTATTCTTTTTAATATGGTTTGAAAAAAAAAATTTGTTATAGTGTATTAAATATTGAAAATCAATGAAATAAGCAAAGTGTTTACTTCTTAAATATCATCTTGTTTAAGATTTGGCTTATGTACACCTAAAAGTAATTAATTTTTGTTTCTACGCTATATCAGAGTATTTTAATTGACTATAACATGTTCATTTTATTTTTTATCATCTCGAATTCATAAATTTCAAATCTAGAATTTTTAATAATAGTGCATATGAAAGTTTTTCTTTGATGTGTGCAAAACATCACTTTTCAATTTCTTAAAAAGATAGTACTTGGTTTGAATAATTTCACAGCTGAATTAGGAAAAATGTTTGTTAAGAAGGTTTAATCAAACTTAATTTTGATTTGATTTGATAATTAGCTGCATATTCAAAAAAAAAAAATGCATTATAGCCCCCACTTAATTCCTACTAATCTATTTTTATGCACTAATTGAGTTATTTTCAATTTGTTAAATGAAGTAATATATTGAGTGGTTTCTCTAATTCAGCATCTTAATTAAATGGTAATTTACTATCAGTCACTTATAATTTGCAAATAATTCCTAATTAAGTAGTGGCTTCTTAAGATTAAACATCTTAAACTGATAATTTATTATTGCAAATATAACAATACTTATCCTAAATAGGATATTATTCACCAGCTCACATTTTTAATTGGAATTGATAATTAGCTTGATAGTTAAGCAATTAGTAGAAGTGTTAAATTAATATTGCTACCAAAGTTTACTCATAGAAATCCAAGGAGTGAGATCATAGTGTTTAGATGATATATTTATTTAGATTCTAATAAAGGTCATGCTTGATATGATAAAAGTCATTTTAATTTCTGAAAAATATTTTTCAATAAGTGATTTAGCGTTCATCGAAAGCATGATCTTAGATAAGAAATGATGGATGTCGAGGATTAGGGTAGATCATTAGTAGGTAGTTGAGTGTTTTCTATCTCTCCAGTGGTAGAGCATGATTCTACTATTTTAACTACTTTTCTTTCTTCACTATTTGTCATCTGAAATTTTTGAATATTAAAGATTGATAATAATGTTTACGTCGGTTAAAGTAGTGATATAAAGTTCATAATAGAGATAATTGCGAAGGAAAATGCTTCCACAAAATTGAGTGAAGTCATTTTCCCCCATTTGGTGAAAAATATTTTCTTATAACCAAACATTAGAAGATGATATGTTTTTCGAACAATTTTGGACTGCTCCAAATTTGATTTGAGTATTTAAATTTGAGTTAATATCAGCAAAACCATTTCTGAACAAGGTTCTAGCACCATGTGCTCTCCTATTCCGATTTTCTCAGAACCTAAATGTGTTATATCTCTAATCACTTGTTATAAGCTTTAGAGCCAAAATAAATAGACCTAAATAACTTGGTTCCTTTGGAGATCCACACAGACTCATCTCAGGTGATCTCCATGATCACTAATGATCATCTTCCATATACTAACATCGTTTGTGAGTGCAGGTCGTTATTCCACCAGCTTGGAAATCCATCCCTGAGACACACAGAGGGAGCAAAATAGAGTGGCGGATGCATTGGCAAAGGAGAGGGCTAAGAACTCTTATTTTGATTCCATCATGTTGACAGTTCCACCAGTGTGTGTAAGGAAAGCAATGGACACAGACTCTGCTGGAACTATTTTTCGTAGAACTATTTTGTGTTGTAATATTAATAACTATGTGCCAAGCATGGCACCAACTCAAACTCATGGGGTTCACCCCAAAATTATCTCTTTGCCAATCACTTAATATATGAATGCATCCGTTCAACCAAAAAAAAAAAAATAGACCTAAATACATAGGATAAATAGCTATCGAGCTAGTGTTCAAAATTCAATTTGACTTTTATTTAACTAATTTGTAAGTATTTAAACTTTAAATATGATTAAATCTTTGATTCAATGTACAATGAAGAAAAGCCAAGATTAAATTACTTCTAGTCATAGATCAAGAAAGATATATGTATGTGACAAAGCATAGTACAAAAAAGTAGAGAGTAAATTCTTTATAGTGATGGATCAAGAAATTACTCCTATGTGATAAATCATTTTAAAGATTGATTTCATTGATGTGATTTAAAGTGGACTTAGAGATTAGGAATTCCATTTGAAAGTGACAAATTAAAGAGTCACTTTTTTTTTCCATAGACTATCGATATCAAAGTTTAAGAACTCTATTAATTCGAAATATTCGCGTCCGCTTCTAGAATAGAAACTTCTCCTTTACCTTTTTTTTTTTTAGAGCGTACTGCTATTTCAATTTTAAAAAAAGGTTATGAATGGAGTTATCGGAATGATAAGTGATTGCAAGCTTTTTTTCTTGTACTAGTTTGCTGCTAGAAGTCCCTAGAGTCGAATTAATAATCAATAGAAGTTGACTGGCCTATCTTTCCAATTGACGATCAACAGGGGTCTCGACTCTCAAGCATTATCACGGGGCACCACGTCATCAATACTAAGTATGAATATATAGATGACAAAAAAATGAAAATATTATATATAAATATAAATTATGGAGTGATTGTTATTATAGTGATTTATTCACTTCTTCAAGTATTGACTAGCTTACGGAAAATTCTACAATATTATAATAACTTTATTGTTTTTTCAATGTTACAAATTTGAAAATTTCTATTTAACTATTGGCAATTATACTACAACTCAACAAAACTCGAAATGAGAAAACGATTCGAGTATTTACTCTTTACAATTTTTGCTAGTATAATCATTGTATATAATATGTATAATCATAGTGTATAAATTATCTATTGATTATCACTTATCATACACTTATCATACACTTAGTATATTGTATATTGTACACTTAGTATGCACTTAATATATTGTATATTGTACACTTTGTATATACTACTATGGCTACAAACGATTACATAGAGGTAGACCGAAGAAATATTGGAGGGAGGTGCTTAGACATAACATGGAGCAGTTACAGCTTACCGAGGACATGACTCTAGATATGAAGGTGTGGAGGAAGCATATTAGGGTAGAAGGTTAGTAGGCTGGGGGCTAGTAGTTGTAGCGTTTCACGGGTAGTATTTTGTTCTTGGAGTTTTTGGGTGTTGTTTGTGGTTTCGGGTAGATTGTTGATGGTATTATTTGGTGATAATCTTGTTGCTGCTATTGTCTGTTGTTTTGTTACTGTATGTTGTTTTATTACTACCTTTTGTTTCTTGTTCTTATAATATGTTTTTTCCTAGTTGTCTGGTCTCGAGCCGGGGGTCTATCGGAAACCACCTCTCTACCTCACTTCTGAGGTAGTGGTATGGACTGCGTACATTCTACCCTCCCCAGACCTCACTATGTGGGAATATACTGGGTATATTGTTGTTCTGCTACAAACGATTACGTGTAGGCGGGTGAAAATTAATGTTAAGATCCCTATTAATTTGAATTTTGAACTTTACCCTAAGGTGGAGACTGGGCTTAACATATTCTGATGGGCTTCAAAACAATTCAGCCCAGTGGTTATATCCAGTAAGATGACTGGGCCACTCCAAATACCAACTATTTTACTAAATGAGATCCTTTCAGATGTACCAGCCCATGGTATATAATCCTTTGTTTTTTTTAAAAAAGAAATATAGATATTTTTGGTTGTGGGCTTTGTTGGGCTGCATATAGTCAATATTGTAAAAAAAAAATTGAAAAATTAATCTAAATAATCGTCCATCCTATTGATTGTTAAATTAAAATTAGCCAACTGATGTATAATATATGTATTATTCATATACAATGTGTGCATGATTGTGTATAATCTATGTATATCGGCTAGAAAAAGTAAATAGTAAATTTGTCTGGTTATTCGTATGAAGATCCCAAAAAAAATCTCAGGGTACCTTATTTGGGCACTGCATATTTAACCTATATCCATTTTTAAAAAAAAAATTCGGCACATCTAACTACTTCGGAACAATTTTCAATATGCGGTGATTGAAATTAGTCTTGACAAAACTTAACTTCAGATAAAAGTGTATGAAATTACTAATGCAAACATTTGTTAAAAGCAAAAGAACTAATGTATGTATATTACATGAAAATAAAGTTAAAAGAGGTAGATAATAACCCTTAATAAATAATTGGATAATAAAGTTAAGTTTTGGGTTGGATTTTAAATGGAGAAAAAATGGGACGATGGTAAGTGGTATTAAATGGGGAGATTTTCCACGTGAATTGGCCATGTGACCTTTTTTGTCCATGTGGCGTGCTTGGTATCATTCCTTGGTATCATTCCGTTAGAGAGGGAGGTATTTTTTAGCCAAAAATTTAACGAAGGATAGTTTTGCTCGATTTTGAATAGTTCAGGAGTATTTTTAGAAGTCTAACCGTTAATAAAAATAGACAATTTAAAAGTTTCAATTAATTTACTTCTATGGGTTAAAGATAATCTCCAAAGTTAAAGAGGTAGATGTATTCATTGTTGAATTGGGATAATGGTTCAAAACATTCAAATAAAAAAGAGAGAATAATATTTTTGGTCCCTCAATAATTTAGTATATTTTAATTTTGGTCATTATGATACATGAATCAATATATTTAACTTTCAAATAATTAAAATTCATGCTTTGATTTATTTTATTTATATAGAAAATATATTATATTTAGACTATGTTTAGATGTGTATTTCCCTTAAATATGGAGAAATAGTACAAGTTCAATATAACATAGGTCACATTTATTTTTGGAGCCCCTCGCCTTTGAGTATAGCAAAAGCCCAGCCATTACCATCATTTTCAGTCTACGGCGAAGGAGACAAGGGTGAGTAATAGCATGGCGATACATTTATATAAAACTTTTACTTGAGCACACGCAATAAAACCGTAGATAGTCAAGTGAAATCCAGTCATTCATTGAATGATAAATAACTATAAGTGACGGAGACAAACGATTTAAATTACGGGAAATCAAATAATTAAAATAGTATCTAGAATGACTGGAAAGGTGGAAATAAGACCATATATAATTTGATTATTATGAACAAATCCAATGGAAGAGGAAATCAAAAGGAGAACCTCTCATTCAAAGAGAGGCAGAAAGGTGTCTTTTCATGTCGAAGAGACGGGTTCAATTAAACAGCGAAACGATTGACAATTCTGAAAGTTTGTGAATATTCATAACTCATAAGCAAATGGATCAGAAGTGTAAATTTCAAGTAATTGAAAGTTAGATGTGCTTACTAGAATATCCCAAGAACTAAAATTAGAAATTATCAACTAATAAGAGACTAAAAATGCTATTAAATCGTTCTAAAGCTTAAATAATGACAAAAATTATTTGACAAGTAGAATAATTCTACTATCAAATTAATCTACATATGGAGTACTTTTTTTTCCCATTCAGTGTTCGGTATCCATATTGGAGCCCCGACTATTCCGGATCGGACACTGTAGGGTCCATTTTGGGGTGATGCTTCCAAGTTCCATTAAGGTCTTTTTTCATACCCAAAATTCAAACCCAAGACTTCTGATGAAGGATGAAACAGTCTCATCACTACACCATAACTCATATTGATAATCTACATATTACTATTAGTTATTAGGTAAGTAGATGTCACCAAATAATTAATGTTGATAAATCAATGCCTCGATTTTCTAACTTAAATGAGAGGTGTGGTCTTTGCCTTTTGCACAAAATTATTGTACTAATTTATTATAAAGGACTAAAATTTAATATTCTTTAAAGTTTGGATCCATAGGCTATAGCACATTTTGTGCTGGCGGTTTATTCGGATCTCAAAATTGTTAAATCAAAATCTTGTGTTTCCTAGAAGACCCACCTCTTAAAAAAAGAAGAAAAAGAAGAAAAAAAATCATGAAAACTCATATTTGAAAGTACATTTTTTGTGGTTTTTATTATTTTTTCATCTATTTTTAGAGTTTGTTGAAGCTTTTTGAGGTGCAATGTTTCGCTATTTCTAGCTATCTTTTTGTATCGATCTAGTGCAGTTCTTTGTGTTGTAGTTCTTAGAATTTGTAGTTTTTTTCCCATAGTTCTATAAAATCTAACATACAGAGTGTATTAAAGAAATATTTAGTTTTTGGTAAATAAATACCAAAATATTTTTTTTGACAAATTTTTAAAACCAAAATTGCGTAAAGTATATTTAAGAAACTACTCTAAATCTACTATCAAATTTTATTTTATTTTTTTATAAAGTATCGAGTATGAGTATGAGTAAAAAAATTTTTCATTAGTCAAACCTCACTTTGAAGGGGATCTTTGGAGTAACCGATAAAGTTGTTGTCATGTGATCTGAATGTCACAGGTTCAAGTCGTGATCTTGGAAAAATAGCTTTTTGCTGAGATGCAAGATAAAACTCTGTACACTAAACCCTTGTGGTTTGGTCATTCTCTGAACTCCGTGCATAATAGGAGTTTTAGAGCACCGAACTGTTTTTTCAGACCCACTTTCAAACTTTAAAAACAAAACAAAAAAACTAAAAAAAAACTGGAGCATGATGCTGAGGTATGTGATGACATTAATTACACAAATTGTCATGATAAGTAGCTTTTTTAAGTCAAATGTCCATCTCTATATACTGTAATTTGGGTCGTTTGGTACGTAGACTAAATTATCTCGATATTATAATTCTAGGATTATAATTCTTGGACTAATTTATACCATATGAGAGGTGGTATAAAATAATTTCATGTTGGATGGGATATAAAGATGGGATATGTCAAGACTAAATTTATATTATATTTGATTGATCGTATAAATTAGTTTCGGAATAAATTCATACGGTTATACCATCTATTAAACATAGTATAAATTTAATACCAAACTTAACCATGGAATATCCGACCTTATCCCGCGTACCAAACGACTTCTTGTGTTCTGACTTTAAAAAGCTTCTAGCAGGATGCATGATAAGTGAGCTACATGATTAAATAAGTCAATATGATTGTAATAATTCAATGACTTATCATATATTCCACTTCAACAAAGTCAAAAGATCACCGACCATCACTTTTCAAACAAAAAATTAATAATGAAGACTGGCATATTCATATTTGACTATGAATATGCCCTAAAAATGATTCTACAAACTTATGCCAAAAAAAAAATTCGGTTAAAATTAACACGAATTATGATGGAATGGTTGAAATCTCTTCATTTTTAACTATAGATTTTCTGAGTTCAAACTCTTGAGTATGAAAACAATCCAATCGAAAGATCTGTTCCTAGAAATAAGCACTACAAAGAGAGAATTTGTATCCCGTTAGACTTTAATACGAATATCAAACGAATGGAAAATCAAGAAAAAGAAAATTGACATATTCATGGTTGACTAAAGAGTATGCTGAAAAAATGATTCTAAAAGCTATGGCTGAAATGTTTTCTTGTTAAAATTGAAGGATAGTATATGCAACGATATAATTCAAGGACCAATAATAAGGATTGCGATGGGATGATTATTGAAAATCATCCATCCTTAATTAGCGAAAGTTTCAAATTTGAGCGAAAATTATGTGACTTCAAATTTAACCGATCTCTAATACGAAATCAAATAGTACCAAAATGAGAAGCCCAAAATAATTTGGCAACTTACTCCTTATGGTTGACTAACTACAGTCTACAATAATGTCTTTTGTTAGTATTTTTCTATTTGTCAGTTGGCAAGTTGGTCTCCTCTTCTTGCCAATCCCCAATTATTCCTTTTTAAAAAAAATAATAATAAATTATCTGATATTGGAAATTTATTGTTTGACTAATCAGATTTGCATCGCATAAGATTTATTAAAGAAAAAATGCTATTTTTAGAGCTTAGATCAGATGCGAGACTTCTGATTAAAACTGATGGAAAAATCTCATTCATTATGTTATATCTTTTTATGAAAGCGTATAATCTTAAATTTATAGCAAGGCTAAGAATATGTTTCGGCTAAACTTATAAACTGTTCAACCAAACTTATAAATATATAGTGTTCGCGAACAGAACACTAATAGCTCTTATAAATCAAGTACATATATGCCTAAATAAGTGGAAACTAAAAAGTCATAAGTTGGCCAATCTCAATTTATGACTTTTCAGCTTATAATCACTTTTGATTTTATCATACGTTTTACTATTTTGTCCGTACTATCTTTTGTGATCCCAAAATATTCTTCCTAAAGCATCACTCTTGATTATCTCTTAGTTCTATATCCGTCATTCGTCCATATTTATGTAAAAATACTTATAAATTTCTTTTTTAAAAAAATCAAATAGTTCTGGGTATATTTCAATTATTTTGATAGAAAAAAATTATTATTCAAAACTTATTTATCAGACACAGTAACTACTTATTAACAGTCTCAACACTTTTATTCAAATCGTTTATTTATAAAATCAATTTCAGCACTTAGAGTGTTCTTCATAATCGTCTCAATGATTGAATTAATTAGGGATGCTTTAATAATTTAATTTAGGTCTTCTATATAGTTTAATTATCTTATTAGCTATACCTAATACAGTCACGTTTATGACTGACTACACAACCACTAAAACATTTTAAAAATAATAAGAAACAAACATAATTGATGCTTCCTTTTGGGTATAAAGGCGGCTCAATAAAATAGATGACGCAAAGTTAAATAAAAAAAGTTATTTGATAAAATTTATATATACTTTGGGTGTGTTTGGTATGAAGAAAAAAAAATCATGTAAATTGTTTGTTTTTTTCTGAAAATATTTTTTTAGAAAATAAGTAATTTATTTTAATTTATGTGACATTATTTGGATTTCGAGAGTCTAACGAATTTTTATTTGATCATGTGTTTTCTCATGTATTTTCTAATATTTTGAATTATTACTTTTTGTTACTTTAATGTTTTTTTTACACATAATTCTAAAATTTATAAGATTTCATGTTTCAATTCATTGTCAAAATTTAAAAGTTTGACTTTCGAAATCTAAACTGCTATTTAAAATGAGACATAAGGAGTTTGACATCGGACGTTCGGTGAGTTTGACATTACATAATCCTAAAATTGGCGACTTACCTATTCGGTGAGTTTGACATCGGACGTTCCAAAAATTATAAATTCAATATAATACGCCGCCCGGCCCATTATCATCCCTATTTGTATTACTAGCTTACTACAAAGTCAAATTGGGTCATTTTCAAACTACTTTTTTTTTTTAGTTTGCTCTAAATAATTTTGGTATTCTGGGTTGAATCATCCTATATAATTTGATTAATTATACAATTTGCAAGATACCTATACCTCATAATGTATATAATTAAACAAAACATTTCAGTTAGTTTCATAAATAATTAAATAGAACTGATCATGATTCATTGATTCCACCCAATTTTATAGATGCATAATTGCTACTATTATTGTTAATAAGTTAGTCACTCCATCTTAATGATTAATATTTTTTTAATAAGCACTTAAAAATAACTGAGAGTGAAAATATTTTATACACCAAATATATAGATTAATAGAAGTTAATCCCATTAATTAAACAGTCGTCTAAAAGTCTATAAAACATTATTTAAGCAATAAGCTTGAGCCTCTTTTTTTTTTTTTTTTTTTCATTTGTTAAAAGGTGTTCTAAAAGTTTATATAATTTCTAGATTTGTTCTTTCTATTTGTTTTTTTTTTCCTTAATTACAATATGCAAATACATATTTTACCCATGGTGGATGTGGTGTATGAATAGCACTATGCATCTAAGATATTCTCTCTCTTTTTTGCAGTTGAATGTTATTTAAACTTTATAATAAAATTATATGCAGAGTTCACAATTATTGTCACAAAGTTGTACTATATATAGTAGGTACAATAACAGTGCACCTATTAGATTAAAATTTTACTAAATGTAATGACTTATAATTATGGTAAATTTGTAAATATTCAGGAATAAATGAATCAAAAGTGTATATTTCAATTAAATTGAAGGTTAAATATAATTAATCAGATATCATAAGAATTGCTAATAATTGAGGATCCAAAACTCCAAATGTGCTAGAGTATTAGTCTTTTATTTTGTGAAAGATTTTTATAGATTAACTCTTAATAGAATGAGAGAATTCATATAGTCGATCTCGACTTATTTAAGGTAATAGCAAGAGTTATTTAAGGTGGCTGTTGATTCTTGAAATTTTGGTAATTCTAAAAAAGGTTATGAAAGATCTTTAGGCATATTCCTTTAGAGAAAAAGTAGAACCAAAAAGCACTTTATTGAAAGCTGAAAAGTACTTCAATTCAAACTTTAACTTGAGGCATGAAATGAAATCACATAGGGAAATTAGAATGATCGTTATTTGGTATACGGGATGAGATAAATAAGAAAATTCTATGGATTGGGATATTTTATAAGATATTTTTATTCACCTTCTATATGTGATAGTAAGCTCATCATTTTAGTATAATCTATCCTTATTTCATCTACCAAACGTCCCCTTAAGAGTTGTGGCAGAGATGGATAAAGTTCTTCCTATATAAAAAAAAAAGTTCCTTTAATGAGCTTTACGTGAAACAAATTTTGAATTTAGTCGTGTCGGCCGGACCAATAAACCGATACCAAACATTAAGAGCCTGTTTGAATTGACTTATTTTAAATGCTTTTAAGCACTTTTAAAGTGTTTGAGTAAATTTAAAAAACGCAAACTTGAATCCCAAATAAGTTCACAGTGAACTGATGTTGAATAGTACTCCTACTACATTTCAGAACTTTACATAGGAGAGAGGCATGAAATGAGCCAATCACATTAATTCAAGAAAATAAAATCCCAATATCAAAAATAATAATACCTAAGTGTACTGTAACAATTATAAGTGCATGTATCCATCTCCATCTATAAATAGAGCTAACTATGTACTTTGCTTTTTGCATCACATCTCTCTCTCACACACAATCAAAAAAACCCAAAATTTGCCTCCACTTGTAGGAAAAAGATTCTTGTGTGTACATCAAATTTTCAAGATTCAGGTACTCTTATAAGTTATATCTATCTAACACTTACACTAACACTCACTTCTCCATTTTTTCAAAGTTTTTTTTATTTTTTTATAACGTGGTGTCCGGACCAGCTTTAGCGTATGTAGATATATTTGTAATGAAATTGTCTTTATAAACTCATTTTTTGTATTTAATAAATTGTGTACCCAATTTGCCATTTGTTCATATAAATCATGTGGATGAGTGGATCTGATCTCAAGTATTTTTTCTTTTTGATCTTGTAAATCCTTATGTATATATATATTAACAATTGCACTAAATAAGCATAAAGTTCAAATCTTGGAGCTTTTTTGAATTGTGGGGTTTTCTCAAAATTGCCTCTATTTGTAGGAAAGAAGATTGTTTTGTGTGTGTTTATTCTTGTTGTTCATTGATTTGTACATCAAATTTCAAGATTTAGGTAATTCTATATCTGTGTGACAGTTACACTCAACACCCACTTCTCCATTTTTCACTTTCACTAGCAAATTCAATTGAACCTACTTTTTTTTTTTTCCACTCACACCATGTATATATTTTGCAAAAGAAATGTCTTTTTTAACATCCATTGGCCATTTATGCAGTCTGCATCATGTGGATCCGTTCTCCTTTGCAATTTTTCTACTAATTTTGTGTAAATCCATCAATTGCTAGTTAGGCTGCCATGTGACCAGGAGATTTAAATCCATCAATTGCTAGTTAGGCTGCCATGTGACCAGGAGATTTAAATCCATCAATTGCTAGTTAGGCTGCCATGTGACCAGGAGATCACGGGATCAAGCTGTGGTAACAGCCTCTTGCAGAAATGCAGGGTAAGGCTTTAGTACAATAGATCCTTGTGGTCCGGCCCTTCCCGGGATCCCGTGCATAGCGGGAGCTTTAGTGCACCGGACTACTTCTTTTTTTTTTTTTTACTTTGATTCAATACTCTATATGTTTGTTAAGAATTTCACTAAATAAGCATATATAATACATTTTGAACCAGTAAATCAAATAAGTTGTAGTCCAAATGGAATCCGAATCCATAAAGTTCAAATCTTGGAACCAATGCAAAGTCTTACTTATGGATTCATTGAAGTTTTGCCTTAGATCCTGTATATGTGTTAAAATGATTTGTGACTTGTGATAGAATCTTGAATCCGAACCGATAAAGTTTGAATCTTGGATTCACCTTTAAGTGTGTTAATAAGAATTTAACTCACTGGACCTTCCATCTGGGGTTTTCAGTATGACATAGAAATGTGGCGTACAATGGCCTAATCCTACATACTTTCGTGGTTTTTATGATTTGTAAAACATAAATGATTTTCTTGTTTGCAGGGTCTTTGATAGTTGAATCTACGAGTGGATAAGGTTGTGGGAGAGAGAGAAAATGGCGACTCGGAATCTGGAGAAATTGGCATCCATTGATGCCCAATTGAGGGCTTTGGTGCCTGGCAAGATCTCTGAGGATGACAAGCTGGTTGAGTATGATGCTTTGCTATTGGATAGTTTCCTTGACATTCTTCAGGATTTGCATGGAGAGGATCTCAAGGAAACGGTATATACATTATGTTTTTTTGTTTCACTTTTGTTGGTACAGACACACTTGTTATTCTGTTTTTGAGGAATTATGTTTAATCCGGTCAATGATTAGCCAATTGTTGGCCATCTTTCAAGCTATGTTGCTCAGATTCTTCAAAAGATGTTCCACAACTCTGTAGGATCCTCCAAAAATACACTACTTTTGGTGGATCTAACATGCAGTCGGCTTCATTTTTAAGAGTCCGAGCATCATGGCTTCAAATTTCCTATGATTTTACTTGGTTTCAGATTAGCAAGATCAAATTGGATTTGGTCGGTGTGTGTGTGTGTTGGGGGAAGATTGGATCTTTATGTCTGTTTGGATAGAGTTGAGCATAAATATTCAGTCTTTAGCATTTGTAAACTAAACTATGTTTTGTACTTTTCTTGATATGCTTTCTTATTGGTGGATTACTCATAACTGGCTATTGTTTTGGGTAGTTTGACTGAGGTATGGGAAATATTTAGATTTTTTAATTCATTTGAGATCCTAAACTTGGTGTTGACTGAAGTTTCCACTGAATTGGTTGCACTTACATTAATATAAATCAATTGAGAACAAGTAGTAAGACCGACTCAGGTTTAATTAAAAGGTAGTACACGGAATGCATGGTAGGTGCACAAGCTTGAATCCTACTGTTAACCACATTTCATAGTTGAGGCGATGGATTTCTGTTAATATTACAGAAAAGAAAAAGAATTACTTGTACAACTGAACAGTATTAAAGCTTTTTTATTTTCTTTAATTGGCACTAGGTCCAAGAGTGTTATGAACTTTCTGCGGAGTACGAAGGCAAGCATGATCCAAAGAAGCTGGAGGAGCTTGGAAGTGTGTTGACAAGTTTGGATCCAGGGGATTCCATTGTGATTGCTAAAGCTTTCTCTCACATGCTTAATTTGGCCAACTTGGCTGAGGAGGTGCAGATTGCCTACCGGCGACGACAAAAGTTGAAAAAGGGAGACTTTGCTGATGAGAACAACGCAACAACTGAATCTGATATTGAAGAAACTTTCAAGAAACTTGTCAGGGACTTGAAAAAGTCTCCTCAAGAAGTTTTTGATGCTCTGAAGAATCAGACAGTGGATCTAGTCTTAACTGCTCATCCTACTCAATCTGTCAGAAGATCTTTGCTTCAAAAGCATGGAAGGTCTGCTCTTTTATTACCAATCTCCTTCTCTTGAGCCGTTGCAGATATATCGTAGACTTGTTATCTCTTGTTCTGACTTTTCTTATGTTTAGGATCCGAAATTGCTTGGCTCAGCTGTATGCTAAAGACATTACACCCGATGACAAACAAGAGCTCGATGAGGCTTTACAGAGGGAGGTAAATATCGGTTTATTTACTTGATGCATAGAATTCACCCTGAATGAGTTTCTGTAATTTAATCTTAATTTCTAGTGCTTTTCTATGGACTTACTGACTATCTGTCAGACTGTCACTATCTACCTATACCTATAATATTCGCCCAGATTAACTTTGTGAGATCTCTAAAATTCTGTCACACTGCTGACATGAACAGTTGGAATGACTATAGTCATATCTGTAAGCTTACTGTTATTCTCTTTGGTTATTTAGTTAACCATCCAAAACTTAAGTAAGCTTGTTGCTATGCCTCAATCCCAAGCAAGTTGGGGTCGGCTATATGAATTCTCACCGACCATATTACTCCATTTAATCTCATCTCAGGCAAATAGTATATAAATAAAAATAAGCATAAAAAGTACCAGAAGTTCCTTATATGTTTTCTACTGAAGTATAAATTTTCAAAAGATTAAACAACTCCTCGAAAAGTATAGAACAACGTAAGTGAAAGTCCTAACATGACTCAAACACATTCTGAACTAATAGGTACTCCTGTATAGATCTTATCTTTTTTTTTTGTGCCTTATAATTTGTGGAGTTCACATGAATACCAAGAAATTGGAGGTCCTTTCATACAATTTCTGATTCTTTTTTTTTTTTTTTTTGCATCATGCATATTTGGTAATTTTTAACTCAACCTCTTCTTTATTTCCGCCAACAATGTGACTGTTCATTTTTGCTCCTTCATTCTTCATTTTGACTTGATAAATATAAGAATTATTTGTATATTTACCTCTAAAGCTGTACAGTTACTCTACCTGAATAAGATCATGTATATCAAACAAAATCGGTGGATGAAGGCAATAGTGATTTTTCTCTTTTCAAATCCTGTATATGTGTCATTAAAACTAAAACGTGTAGAGTTGAGCTTCAAAATTGAGAAAATTTGTTGCACTCTCCTTGAATCATGGTGCGGTGATAAGATGCCTTCCTTGGTTCTTTTCACAATTGTATCTGCTATTTTCTTGCAGATTCAAGCTGCTTTCCGCACTGATGAGATTCGAAGGACTGCTCCAACTCCACAGGATGAAATGAGAGCTGGAATGAGCTACTTTCATGAAACTATCTGGAAGGGTGTCCCACAGTTCCTTCGTCGTGTTGATACAGCTCTTAAAAACATAGGGATTAACGAACGAGTTCCTTACAATGCTCCTCTTATTCAATTCTCGTCTTGGATGGGTGGTGATCGGGATGGTACACTCCATTCTAATACAGAATTCTTTTTTAATACACACACACTTCTTTGGTGTGGATCTTGTGAAGACTCCTCTTATGTTTGTGACTCAGCAGTTGTCTGATACTAAATGTAGGTAATCCAAGAGTGACTCCTGAGGTCACAAGAGATGTCTGCTTATTAGCAAGAATGATGGCAGCGAACTTGTACTATTCGCAAATAGAGGAGCTCATGTTTGAGGTATTGAAGAACAACTTAATCTTTTCCAGTTTGGTCTTTGATCCATCTTGAAGCATTGTATCAGTTCCATGGTCTTTTATATGCTTCTAACTCGTATGTTCTTTCAGTTATCTATGTGGCGTTGCAACGAGGAGCTTCGTGTTCGAGCAGCTGAACTTTACAGGTCCTCAAGGAGAGACACCAAGCACTACATAGGTAACTGTTAAAGAAAGAAAAAAGTCCTACATTGGTGGTTAATGAGATGGGCGGTCTCTTTTTAAGGCTTGGACAATCCTCCTCCCTTTGAGCTAGCTTTTGGGGTGTGAGTTAGGTCCAAGACCTAAATTTACATGGTATCAGAGCAGGACCCATCTCACCCAATGTTTGGGCCCCGAAATTAAAAATTGTACACGCACCAGATGTCCATTCCTGGGCGTGAGGTGGGGTGTTAAAGAATGAAAAAAGTCCTTTATTGGTGGTTAATGAGATGGGTGGTCTCTTTATAAGGCTTGGGCAATCTTCCTCCCTTTGAGCTAGCTTTTGGGGTGTGAGTTAGGTCCAAGACCTAAATTTACAGTAACTAATGTTATTATTTAAGGATATTGCACAATAGTGTTTTTTCTCCAGAAATTGCATCGAGTAGTCTCTTTAATCTCTATTTGGATGGAGCAATTGTATAATTCTAGTCTTCAACTTTTCCTTTTGTTGTAGAATTCTGGAAAACAATTCCGCCAAGTGAACCATATCGTGTAATTCTTGGCGATGTGAGAGATAAGCTGTATCAGACACGTGAGCGTACTCGCCAACTGTTAGCCCATGGAATCTCTGATATTCCTGAGGAGGCAACTTATACGAGCATTGAGCAGGTATTTAATAATTGCAAGCCTTATATATGAAGAACATTATAAAATTTAAGCAGGGATCTGTCACTAATGTGATGCTTATGTGGTTGTACATTTTATGCAGTTCTTGGAACCTCTTGAGGTCTGCTACAAATCTCTTTGTGATTGTGGTGATCGTCCCATTGCCGATGGAAGCCTTCTGGATTTTCTAAGACAAGTTTCTACCTTCGGACTCTCATTTGTGAGACTTGACATAAGACAAGAGTCAGACCGCCACACTGACGTCCTTGATGCCATTACTCAGCACTTGGAAATTGGTTCATATCGCGAGTGGTCTGAAGAACGTAGACAGGAGTGGCTTCTTTCTGAACTCAGCGGCAAGAGACCTTTATTTGGACCCGATCTTCCAAAAACTGAAGAAATCGCTGACGTTTTGGATACACTCCATGTCATAGCAGAACTTCCATCAGACTGCTTTGGGGCGTACATCATCTCAATGGCCACCGCTCCATCTGATGTGCTTGCGGTTGAGCTCCTACAACGTGAATGCCGTGTGAAGCAACCTTTACGAGTGGTTCCACTTTTTGAGAAATTGGATGATCTGGTGGCTGCTCCTGCTGCTGTTGCTCGCCTCTTCTCAATTGAGTGGTACAGAAACCGGATCAATGGCAAACAAGAGGTCATGATCGGGTACTCGGACTCTGGCAAGGATGCTGGTCGGTTATCTGCAGCCTGGCAGCTATATAAGGCTCAAGAGGAGCTCATAAAAGTTGCCAAAGAACATGGTGTGAAGCTAACCATGTTCCACGGTAGAGGTGGTACGGTAGGAAGAGGAGGTGGCCCAACCCATCTTGCTATATTATCTCAACCACCAGACACAATTCAGGGATCTCTTCGTGTCACAGTTCAGGGTGAGGTTATTGAGCAATCGTTTGGGGAGGAGCACTTGTGTTTTAGAACTCTCCAACGTTTCACTGCTGCTACCCTTGAACATGGGATGCATCCACCAGTCTCTCCAAAACCAGAATGGCGTGCACTTATGGATGAAATTGCAGTTATTGCTACAGAGAAGTATAGGTCAATCGTTTTCAAAGAACCCCGATTTGTTGAGTATTTCCGCTTGGTAAGTGCATGTGGACAATGCTTCCATTATATCTGTTCTCAACTCAGTACCAGTAGTAGATATAATAACAAAGATTGCATTGAGTTAATTTGTTGTTCTTTGTTTTGATAACCATCGCAGGCTACGCCTGAGCTAGAGTATGGTCGAATGAACATTGGCAGCCGTCCATCAAAACGTAAACCAAGTGGAGGCATAGAATCACTCAGAGCTATTCCATGGATCTTTGCCTGGACACAAACAAGGTTTCATCTCCCGGTCTGGCTCGGCTTTGGGGCAGCATTTAAGTTTGCCGTTAACAAGGATATCAAGAACCTACACATGCTGCAGGAAATGTACAATGCATGGCCATTCTTTAGAGTCACTATTGACTTGGTTGAGATGGTGTTCGCCAAGGGAGATCCAGGTATTGCAGCTTTGAACGACAAGCTTCTTGTTTCAGAAGACTTGTGGTCCTTTGGTGAGCTTTTGCGGTCCAACTATGAGGAGACAAGGACCCTCCTGCTCCAGGTAACTCTTCATGAATTCTGAAAAGTATCTGTTATCACTTATTATGTCCGATTTCATAAAAGGGAACCTTGGAGCAACGGTAAAGTTGTGTTCGTGTGACCTAAAGATCACGGCTTACCAGTACTTGTGTTAGAGTAGGCTGCCTACATCACACCGTTGTACTGTGTGCACCTTCCTCAGACCCTACATGAACGTGGAATGCATCGTGCATCAGACTGCTCTTTTTTATGTTTGTTTGCTTGATAATTCATTGCTCTAAGTTACATTTTCACTGTTCTTTCTTAATAGATTGCTGGACACAAGGATCTTCTGGAGGGAGACCCTCACCTGAAACAACGACTCAGACTGCGTGATTCCTACATCACGACCTTGAACGTGCTGCAGGCCTACACGCTTAAGCGTATACGTGATCCAAACTACCACGTCAAGCTGAGGCCTCATATTTCCAAGGAATACATGGAATCAAAGTCAGCTGCTGAACTAATAACTCTGAACCCGACAAGTGAATATGCTCCTGGCTTGGAGGACACACTTATCTTGACCATGAAGGGTATTGCTGCTGGAATGCAGAACACAGGCTAAACGCTAAGAACCTGTTTCGTGTTTTTCTAATTTTATACTCGAAAAACCATCAATCTGGTTTACGAAAGATGATGTATTTTTCATCCTGTTGTGTTTATGTTGTGTTTTTGAGGTGGTGGTGTTTTTTGTCCACCCTATAGAGATCATGATTGATCAAGTTGCTCATCGCAAGGCCTCGAAAATAAGACTGCATTTGAGCAAATGTTGCACTAGTATGAACTGTAATCTCATTGCTGCCTTAATGAAATATCTATTTGCTTCCCACATCCATTTTTATGGACCTGTTTTTTGAGGTTATGGTCTGGTTTTGCTGACTTTTTTGTATATATTACCCATGCGCTTCATATTCCTCTGGAGTTTGATCCTAGAAATATAGCCCGCTCATGTCAATTCCACGAGCCTCTTATCTATTGTCATTGAAAGATGACCGTAGGGGAGCAAATCCAATTAGAAAACTCACATTGAATTTTCGGGATAACAACATTGGACTTGTACATCGATTCATAATCTTTAGGGGCATAACCTATCTCTATTCTAACTCTCTTTGCTTGTAGTACATATTGGATTTGTCAATTATGTTATGGCTGGAGTCCTACGACATCTTTATGTTCGGTCGGTGAGACTTGGGGAAGAAAGTGTTCTTGTCTCTATTCATTAGCTCAGGTAGTCCCTGTTTAAGGTGATTAAGTAAGCTTTTGCAGGCACGAAGTGATGCTTTCCACTACGTCAAGATTTTTCTCTGCCATTGAAATACATTCTTTACTGCTCCATCGAGAAATAGAACTGATTAATCCTAAGTCTTAAGTCAAAGGACCGATGAAAAGGGGAGTACAAAACTAAAGCATTATATAAAGATCTTTACAACTAAAAAAAATTTATCAGCACTAGTGGTGTCTGATCTGTATAGTTCTGCAACTAATTCATGGTTAACTTTTGTGGAAGCAATGCATCAGTCTCAATGAAGCGAGTCGAGAATCATGAGAGTCTCAGATTTATATGTCGTCAAAAGTAAGAATAATAAGTGATTTATTTTCATCTGTCTAAGTGTCGATGGACATAACTAGCTACTCGGTACTTATGCTAGTCAAAGATAGCAGATACCTCATAAAATTAATCGAAGTGTACGCAAGATGACACGTTGACTAAAGATAATGAGACACATTCCTAAATGGTGGATGATGACTTGGTGAGTTGAAAAATAAAACTGTTAATTACATGAGGACAAATTTTCTTTGTCACCAATCAAATATGACTTTTCTGTGCAACTTTATGCCCCATTTGCTGACCAATCTTGAAATATACGTAGTCCACACGCAAGTGGTACTTGCATGTGAAGTTCAAAACATGTCACTTTACTAAGAGTATCCGTCTGAAATTAGTTGTCATAATATTGTACCAATTCCAAAATTGTGAACTACTGCAAACCAAGTCTTTTTTTGGTATCAATAAAACCAAAAAAAAAAAAAAAAAAAAAAAAGGAAAAAAATGTTGCATATTGTATTGATTGAGATGTGTAGCTTGATTCTTTACTCATTCCATACTGGTTCGGCTTGATTCGATATTTAAGAAAAAAAATCAAACCAATCTAACTCTCTATATATAAATATTAATTTATAAATTTTTGGGATAAGATATAAGTACCCCTCAAACTAGATCCGAAATTCTAGTGACACACCTAAACTTTACGGGGGTCCTATTATTCCCGTAAACTCATTTTTTTTGTATTTTTATGCTCTTTTTATGCTGACGTGACTGTCAAGTAGCAGAATATTTTGTGCTCCTTTCGTGCTGACTTAATAGCCACGTTAGCACAAAAAAAATGCAAAAATACAGAAAAATGAATTTAGGGGAATAATAGAATCCCCATAAAATTAAAATGTGTCATTGAAATTTTGGGTATAATTTGAAGTGGTACGTGTATCCTATCTCTAATTTTTCTAAGAAGAAAGGAATCTTTCAAAACTTTGAGATGCACATAGTCCACATTGAAAGGTTTACTTAAATACTAAGTTCAAAATTAATATTTCTTCCGTTTCAATTTCTCTGTCATACTTCTACTTTTAGTTTGGTTTAAAAAAAAAATGTCTTTTTTTTTTTCTAACGACTTTCTAATTTTAATTTATTAAAAAAAAAAAAAGAAGAGACAAATCTCTAATTTCAACTATCCACATAACATGTTTAAGACAATAAGATTTATTATTTTAGTACATTTTAAATATCTTTAGTTTAAAACTATAAGATTCAAAAGTCTTTGTTATTTTCTTAAACTTCGTGCCAAGTTAAAATCAGACCAACAAATTGAAATGAAGGAGGTAATATACTAATACTCCCTCTGTCCCAATTTATATGACACACTTTTCTTTTTAATCTATCCAAAGTTATATGACACACTTTCTATATTTATTAACAATTTAACTTTAAAATACTCACTTTACCCTTAATGAAATGATTTACAACCACACAAACATCTATAACTTTTTTTAGACTACGAGTTTCAAAAGTCTTCCTTTCTTTCTTAAACTCCGTGTCAAGTTAAACTACATCACATAAATTGAGACGGAGGGAATAATATAATGATGAAAATGATGATGTTTGCTGCTGATGTAGATGTTGATTATGTTATTTCTAGTCGGTGATGGATGATTAATTTATTGTTTCCAAGAAACTTCCTAAGTCTACTTCAAGTCTTGTATAAATATATTTTTTATTATAAACTTTATTGTAATTTTCCACTATATATATTTCAACTCTTTGGACCATTCATTCAACCAAAAGAATACATTGTCATTTCACAAACACAAAAAAATGTCTCCTGAAGAAATGTCTAATGTGAAAGCTGTCATATCGACTATTGCATCTGTTACTGCTACAGCTATGCTCGTACGGAGCATAGCCAATGACTTCATCCCAAAGGAATTCCAAAGCTATGTCTTTGAGAGTTTCCATGATATTTTTCGTCGCTTTTCATCTAACTTCACCATCCTCATCCATGAATTCCAGGGTCCGTCTCCAAACCTGGTGTTCGAGGCAGTTGAGGTGTATTTAGGAACGATAGTGAATTCCTCGACTAAGAGTATTCGACTAGGGAAGACAGAGAATGACAAGGGTTTAGTTATTACTATGGATAAAGATGAGGAGATTATGGATGTTTTTGAGGATGTTAAGGTGACATGGAGGATGGAGTGTAGGCGTATCGACTCAGGGAGCCAGAACGAGGAGATAAGAGATATGATAGCTGCATTGTGTTCCGAACTCAGATGTTATGAGCTGAGTTTCCACAAGAAACACAAAGAGAAGGTGTTGAAATCGTATTTACCTTACATTATGGAGAGATCAAAAGCGGCGAAAGAAGAATTCAGGGCTATAAAATTGTATTCAAATTTCAGGAACTGGGGTTCTGATGGGATGAATCTTGATCATCCCATGACATTCGACACACTAGCTATCGATGAAGAGATTAAGACCGCGTTGGTTGATGATTTGGCTAGTTTTGTTAAGGGGAAAGAATACTATAACAGGATAGGGAAAGCCTGGAAACGAGGCTACTTGCTTTATGGCCCTCCTGGAACTGGTAAATCGAGCCTGATTGCTGCTATGGCGAATCATCTGAACTACGATATCTATGATTTGGATCTCACAGAAGTACGTAGCAATTCAAATCTGAGATCGTTGTTACTAGGCATGTCTGGCCGTTCAATTCTTGTGATCGAGGACATTGATTGCAGCATCAACTTAGAAAATAGAGAAAAGGCGGAAGAAAAGGAAAATAAACACAATAGGGTAAGTACATACATATAGTTCAATTTTCGTGTCATTTTGCATATTTTTGTTACCTCAACTTATGTGGCTTTGTGTTTTCAACAGGTGACATTGTCAGGTATACTTAACTTTCTCGATGGGATTTGGTCGTGTTGTGGAGAGGAACGGATAATTGTGGTCACGACTAACCACATTGATAAACTAGATGCAGCGTTGTTGAGGCCTGGACGAATGGACATGCACATTCACATGTCGTATTGCAGGTTATCTGCGTTCAAGCAGTTGGTTTTCAATTACTTAGGGATTCGTCAGCACGAAATGTTTGATCAGATTGGACAGCTCCTACAAGAAGTGGAGGTTACACCAGCAGAAGTTGCAGGAGAACTGCTGAAAAGCAAGAATCCAACTATATCCCTTCGCGGTCTACTTGAACATCTTGAAAACAAAATCGCGGAAAGAGAGAGGTTGAAAGCTGAGACGGATTTGAGAGAGCAGAACGGGATAGCAGAGGAAGAACCTAAAGATGCAATGAAGCCTGAATCTACATTCAACTCTTCTGAGGATCTTACTCACATTGTTGATCACTAGATAAAGACGGAGGACTATTTACTATTTCCTCTTCTTGTTTTCTTGAAGGAACGCAATTGTAGGAATGGAGAGGGATGTTTATCCCTTACCAACTGACATGAATAAATAGATTTAGAGTTGTTTTTCTTAAAGCTGAGAAGTACTTTGAGTTCTCTGCTACTTTTTCTTTATATCTTTTGCTCATTTTAGATATAAATTACAAACATAAATCAAAATTGATACATTAGTATGTATACATGTAAATAGAATTCGGTCTATCTACACCGTGTAATTTTCCATCGAAGGGATATCAATTGACTCCCCTTGGATAAGGATAGGTTCGCCCTTCCTCCCGATAACATAGTGTGTCTCATTGCCTGCTCCTTCAACAAGCTAAGTAAAGTCTTTCCCTCAGTGAAACATGGAGCCACCAAAAGATCCTTTTGTAGCTCCTGCAGGGGTGATCAAGTCAGGAAGCTGGCACCAGTCAAACATTTACCATTGACACATGATTTCCATAGAAACGGTTGAGCGTAAGGAGTGTTTAGGGTGCACAGTTGGACACTTGGGGGCGTAAGGCTCAAAAAACTAAGCCGCACACCCATGAGCCTGAGGGTGTTTTTCTTGCAAGTGCCCGGAACATTTAATTTGGAAGGAATGCTCTCACAAGTGGTAGAAAGAGATGCTCGATACTCACCTAGATAGACGACCAGTCCACAAGGGCGAGCCCACGAAAGAGACCATGTTCAATACAGATAAAATTGGATTGAGATCATGAAAACATATATAAAATTGGATTGAGATCATGAAAACATATATGCTTTAGATTATTTCACTTGTTTAATCAAAATATTTGTTTGAATTAAATTCATTAACCACATTCAATATTGTTTGCCAAATAATTTAAATGCCTAATCATATTATATCCTCTTCTAATATTTCATTACCCTTCAAATATTGCAAATTCTAAGTCATTCCAAGTTTGTAGCTACAAATTTTTACAACCACAAAAGAAAAACAAGAACAAGTCAATTGCTACATTCACTTCGTTATTAAACATTAAAAAAACAATATTATGTGGTTATATATGGAACTGTTAGAGAAATAATAGGTCCACCATACTTTTCTCAAATTTTTTTCACTATAAAAAGGCCATTTCATTGTAATCAAATAGGACACACAAATAAAGAGAAGGAGCAATAAAATAAAAGAAGAAGAAAAAAACAAACAGTGTGAATAAAACACACATAAAAAAAGTCATACCATTACCAAATAAAATGGCAAAGGCTATAATGCTCCTCTCTGCTCTTTGCATTGTTGCCCTTGCCAACTTTGCTCATTGCCACCCTGAGACCTTTGATGTTGAAGGCAAGGTCTATTGTGACACATGCCGTGTTCAATTCGAGACAAAACTCAGCGAGAACGTTGAAGGTACGAAATTTTTCTAGTAGTCGATGTATCTGACCTGTTATTTTTTATTTGAACTATATATATTACGTAACGTCTAAATAGGTCAATCTTTGTGTATACAATCAATTACTACGCCTTACATCCAATTACTAGTCATTGGATAGGCCATGTGAATCTTTTTTGTATTCATTTCGCTCTATTCAGACTCATTTCATTAGTAGTCATACTATTCATCATATCGATATGACTATTCTAATGCTAATCAACCATCAATTATTCAAAAATCTCTCATTTTCTCAAAATTTGGATCGACTATGTGTATTTTGCAATCTTATATAGGCGGAGTTCACAGGCATAGAAGGTCAAATTTTCGTTATTTGTTTTCTAAATGCATCTAATTCATTGTAGCTCGATCCACAATGAAAGAATGTGACTCTTGTTTTATCGACCTTATTTCTGACCTCTTGCATTACATTGTCATAACAAAAAAGTAAATGTGACTCATGTCTTATCGAACAGAACTAAGAGCGCTTTGTTTTGTTTTGTTTTTCTGCTCCAATAGGCGCGACCGTTAAGTTGCAGTGCAGGAGCATCAGCACGGGCACCGAGACATTCTCAGTAGAGGCTGTGACTGACAAGGATGGAAAGTACAAATTGACAGTGGAAGGTGACCACCAGAACGACATTTGTGAGGTGACAGTGGTGAAGAGCCCAAGAGAAGACTGCAAAGAGAGTGTGTCTGCTTTTGAAAAGGCAAGAATTGAGTGCAGTGACAATGTTGGCATGCACACTGATGTGAGATATGCCAATCCACTTTTCTTCATGAAGACTGAGGCTGTTCAAGGATGCAAAGAAGTTCTTGATGAGTTGGGTTTATCCCCACTTGAATTCTAAGTCTTTTTAATGTTTTTTAAGTGAAAAGAATAATGAATAAGCAATGAGGAAATATGGATTTTCTCATTTATA
Source organism: Capsicum rhomboideum (assembly GCA_031232105.1). Taxonomy (NCBI): domain Eukaryota; kingdom Viridiplantae; phylum Streptophyta; class Magnoliopsida; order Solanales; family Solanaceae; genus Capsicum; species Capsicum rhomboideum. Next base: position 2,968,320 of record CP124710.1, on the reverse strand, counting down.
TGTATTAAACATGGAATGAAAAGTTCCATGTCATTTGTTTAATGAGAAGATCCTGATCATATTTTAAGAAACTATTGGTTTTCCTCTTGATGTTTGGACATGTTATATTGGTTTTTTTTATATAATTATGATGTCTAGATCAGCTTGCGTGCATTTCGATTGAGGCTGGATAGAAGTTCTTGATGAGTTGGATTTATTCCCACTTGAATTCTAAGTCTTTTAATGTTTTTAAGTGAAGAAAATAATGAATAAACAATGAGGAAGATGGACTTTCTCATGTATATGTACTAAGCATGGAATGAAAAGTTCCATGTCATTTGTTTAATGAGAAGATCCTGATCATATTTCAAGAAACTATTGGTTTTCCTCTTGATGTTTGGACATGTTATATTGGTTTTTTTAATATATAATTATGGTGTCTAGATCAGCTTGCGTGCATTTCAATCGAGGTTGGATGGAAGTTCTTGATGAGTTGGGTTTATTCCCACTTGAATTCTAAGTCTTTTAATATTTTTAAGTGAAGAAAATAATGAATAAACAATGATGAAGATGGATTTTCTCATGTATATGTATTAAACATGGAATGAAAAGTTCCATGTCATTTGTTTAATGAGAAGATCTTGATCATATTTTAAGAAACTATTGGTTTTCCTCTTGATGTTTAGACATGTTATATTGTTTTTTTTTAATATAATTATGATGTCTAGATCAGCTTGCGTGCATTTCGATTGAGGCTGGATAGAAGTTCTTGATGAGTTGGATTTATTCCCACTTGCATTCTAAGTCTTTAATGTTTTTAAGTGAAGAAAATAATGAATAAACAATGAGGAAGATGGACTTTCTCATGTATATGTACTAAGCATGGAATGAAAAGTTCCATGTCATTTGTTTAATGAGAAGATCTTGATCATATTTTAAGAAACTATTGGTTTTCCTCTTGATGTTTGGACATGTTATATTGGTTTTTTAATATAATTATGGTGTCTAGATTAGCTTGCGTGCATTTCGATTGAGGCAGTAAGGAAGTTCTTGATGAGTTGGGTTTATTCACACTTGAATTCTAAAATTGATAGCTTTTGCACTTTTTGTTGATGGAAATAATAAATGAACAATGAGGGAAGATGGTTTTTCTAATATATAGATGTACTCTCTCATGGAATGAAATGTTCCATGTATTGTTTAGTGAGAAGATCTTGATCATATTTTAAGAAATTTGGTTCTTCTTTTGGTGTTTGGACCTGTTTGAATCAGTTTGTACGCATTTCGATTAAGGTTGCAAGGAAGTTCCTGATGAGTTGGGTTTAATCCGCCTTGAATTCTAAGTCTTTTTAATGTTTTTAAGTGAAGAGAATAATGAATAAACAATGAGGAAAGATAGATTTTCTCATTTATGTGTGCTCTCTCATAGAATGAAAAGTTCCATGTATTGTTTAATGAGAAGATCTTGATCATATTTTAAGAAACTTGGTTCTTCTCTTGGTGTTTGGACATGTCTGAATCATTTTGCACGCATTTCAATTAAGGTTGCAAGGAAGTTCCTGATGAATTGGGTTTAATCCGCCTTGAATTCTAAGTCTTTTTAATATTTTTAAGTGAAGAAATAATAAATAAACACTGAGGAAAGATGGATTTTCTTATGTATATGTACTCTCTTTCATGGAATGAAAAGTTTAATATATTTGTTGAATGAGAAGATCTTGATCATATTTTAAGAAACTTGGTTCTCCTCTTGGTGCTTGGACATGTTATATTGGCTTTTTATATAATTATGGTGTTTGAATCAGTTTGTGTGCATCTCGATTAAGGTTGCAAGGAAGTTCTTGACGAGTTGGGTTTATTCTCACTTGAATTCTAAATCTTTTAATGCTTTTAAGTGAAGTTATAATAAATAAACAATGAAGAAATATGAATTTTGATATTATGTATATGTACTCTCTCATGGAATGAAAAGTTCCATGTATTTGTTCAATGAGAAGATCTTGATCATATTTTAGAAACTTGGTTCTCCTCTGGGTGTTTGGACATGTTACATTGGTTGTTGTTTTTTTGGTTTACAATTACGGTGTTCGGATCAGTCTGTGCGTATCTCGATTAAGGTAACAAGAAAGATCTTGATGAGTTGGTTTATTCCCACTTGAATTCTAAGATCTTGTAAAGACCTCGCTTAGTATTCTTCTTTTCATTTTATCTTTGTATATAAGTTAAGATCAAAGAAAATAGATGATACAAGCAAATGGTAATTGTAAAATTTAGTTTTCTCTTTTTAATTAATCACAAAAATGAACAAAAGATGATGTGACTACTGTTAATGAAAAGGCAAATTTCATTTTTTGTATACAAACTTTTGTGAACATTCTAAACCTAAGAAAATAGATATACTTTTTTCTACTAGACAAATGAAAAAAAAAAAATTGTACCTGCCACATTTTTGAATTTCTATCTAAATCAAATTTTGAATTTAATTAATTTATTGAAATTTATTAAATTAGGAGTTTATAAAGAAATTAGGTCTGTATATCATAATGAAGGCACCTATGGATAAAATTTGTTTGTCGATCGATGGACTCATTCTCAATGTCATTTAGAATATCTACTTAAATCAATTGTCTGCCGACTCCTTTTCTTTTTCATACCCAAAAATGATCTTATGGCTAGCAGCCAAGTCTAAGTGATCACGATATTTTGTTGATAGTGATTGAGTTGGAGGAGTTTAATAGGAGTTTAATAACTACAATTTAAAGCAACTACGAGGAGAGTGATTTTAACATCCAAAAACTAATAAATGCAAGATTTTTGGAAAAATAATTTTATCCTATTTTGCACTTTGGGTCCTATCTTTGATCTTTTTCAAGTTGACAAGTTGGTGGACCACTATGAATACTAAAAAAATCTAAAATCTCAATCAAGTTCAATTAATTAATTATTTGAACTTTAATATTTTTAATAAGAGAAGCTTCAATTTCATCGAAAAATCAATAATTTCACAGTCAAATTAATTAATTATTTGAACTTTAATATTGTTAATAAGAGAAGCTTCAATTTCACAGAAAAATCAATAATTTCACAATCAAATTGATTGTGTCCGGATCCTAAAAGGCTCTATGTTATGTTTTATATTACTAGTGTTTCATAACGAATCTAATTAACTAGATGCAACGAATTCGATAGAATTTACTATATTTAACTTTGATTATAACTTATATACATAGGTATGTGCAAAATAAAATTGACACACAATTTTATTTTTAAAAAAAAAAAAAAAATCACTCTGAATTCTACATTTGTCACTGTCAACTTCCATGCCAATCCAAGCTTGATGGCCAAGTTGAAGATGGTGGCTTGTAATATAGTGCTTAAATTATAATTAATTATGTTGACATTTAACTAACAATTTGTCCATTATTAGCTTGTATTATAAATAAATAATAGTCCACCAATGAAATTGATAAAAAAATAATTAAAAAAGTCAACTTGTAACATTGACAAAATAACTAGAAATTTGTTTGCCTAATTTCATCTACGTAATAACTTATTTATAAAATTAATTTTAACTTATCAACTATTTACGATTAGCTAACTCAAAAATATCAGTATTACTAAGTTATTCCCTCCGTTTGTTTTTACTTGTTACTTTTTGACATGACACATCTATTAAAGAAAATAATTATTGATATGATTATTTTACCATACTACCCCTATGAATTGATGTTTAGAGTAATATGTCTTGAAAATGGTTTGGAGAATAAGCAATTAATGTTAAGGGTAAAATAAGAAAAATTCTTTTGTCTTTTCTTGATATGTTAAAAGTGACAAGTAAAAATGAAAATTCGATTAAGAAAATAGCGACAAAAAAAAGCGAACGGAGGGAGTATTAAAGAGTGTGATGGAAATTAAAATTATCATATTTGAGCTGGAAAAAAAATCTTGTTTTTTTAGTAAAGTGTGTTAATCCTACATAATACTTAATTTCTTTACCATACGAACCTAAAAAAACATAATACATAAACAAACACTTAAACTTGGCCCAAGGAAGCACTTCAACTTTAAGAATGCACATCTAGACACCTCAATTTGGTCTCAACCTTCAATTAAAGGAAAACTCGATGTTAACGTGAAAAATTTGAAGGTGTCTAAATGATCATTTTGTGAGTTGGAATGCTTTTTGTAATTTTTATAAACGTGGTGTATGAGCCGACTAATTATACAGGATATCTGACACCTCCCACCTACAATAGATATCGGGTAACTCTGGTCACTAAGGCTAGAACTGATTGAAAGAAATCACGTATTGAACCTGAGATCTCATGGTGTTCAACCCATGTCATTGAAAATTAGACCAAACCCTTGGGTGAGCTGGAGTATTCAATACAATGAAGACAAGTTGATGTGTAAATATGTATGCACTCCCAAAATTGGAGTACTTATTACTCCCCCCATTTTGAAAAAGAATGACCTATTTTTCTTTTTAGTCCGTTTAAAAAAGAATGACCCTTTCCTTTTTTGGCAACACTTTAATTCCAACTTTCCATATGACATTTTTAAGACCACAAGATTAAAAGTCATTTTGATATATTTACCATAACTTTTTTATTTTTTTAAATTTTATGTCAAATCAAATTAAGTCATTCTTTTAAAACGGAGAGAATAGTTACTACCAACTAAAGTCAAGTTCGAGTGCATGTTTATATATTACGCCAATCTAAAATAATTATACGTGAATTCCAAACACCACATAATTTATACTCCTATATATTAAATAAATCGAACCCTATTAAGCACAATTTTTTAGAGAGAGAAACAGTGTGAAAAATCTCTCTCTCTCAAAATCCATTTTCTACTTTTTCTCTCTAAAAAAAAAATCGATCGATTCAATTTCAATGGCTAACAGCAATCTTCCTCGAAGAATCATAAAGGTAAAATTTTTCCTCTTTTGTTCGATCCATTTTTTTAAAAATTTTATTAGACCTATTTGTGTTTTGATCATTCGCTGAGCTAGGGTTTTTGATCTACTGTGCTTAGATTTAGTTTTAATTTTTTGTTATTTTGATTTGAGTTTGATTTAGTTTGAAATTTTTTGTTAATTTTGATTTTGAGTTTAATTTAGTTTGAATTTGGATTGCTTTGATTTAGTTTGAAATTTTCTATTAATTTTGATTTTGAGTTTAATTTAGTTTGAATTTGGATTGTTTTGATTTAGTTTGAATTTTTTGATGATTTTGATTTTTAGTTTGAATATTGATTAGTTTGATTTTTTACTTCGATTGAGTTTGAATTTTGAATTTTGATTATTTTGATTAGAAGGTGTCTCCTAAATTTAAGGGCAAGTTCTACAGAGTGGTTGTTAGACCAGCTATGTTGTGTGGCCAGTTAATAAATCTCACATCCAGAGGATGAGGATGTTGCGAAGGATGTGTGGGTTTACTAGGAGAGATAGGATTAGAAATGAAGATATTCGAGATAAGGTGGGAGTGACTTTAGTGGAAGACAAGATGCGGAAGAGGTTGAGATGGTTTGGGCATATGAAGAGGAGATGCACGGATGTCCCAGTGTGGAGGTGTGAGAGTGTCTATGGATGGATTCAGGAGAGGTAGAGGTAGACGGAAGAAATATTGAGTTGAGGTGATTAGACAGGACATGGCGTAGTTGCAGCTTACCGAGGATATGACCTTAGATAGGAAGGTGTGGCGGACGCGAATTAGGGTAAAAGCTTAGTAGGTAGGAGTGTTGTCCTTATAAGTGGTCATAGTGCTACGCTTGTAGGTTTGTAGGTTTGGTTGATATCTGTTGTTTCGAGTAGATCGGTTGTAGTAATAGTAGTAGTATTGTTATGTTACTATCTGGTGTTGTGTTACTTCTTGTTGTCTATGGTACTTGTATTACATCTTTTTCTAGATTTTTTTTTCTTTTGAGATGAGGGTCTATCTCAAACAGTCTCTCTACTTCACCCTGAGGTAGTGGTATGGATTGCATACACTCGACCCTCCCCAGACCCCATTTTGTGGGAATACACTGGGTATGTTGTTGTTGCCGTTGTTACTTTGATTTTGTTTGATTGTTGATTATTTTGATTTTTCACTTCAATGAAGTCTGAATTTTCATTATTTTGATTTTCACTTTGATTTAGTTTGAATTTTTGATTATTTTGATTTTCACTTCGATTTAGTTTGAATTTTGATTTTTCACTTCCATTTAATTTGAATTTTTGGTGATTTTGATTTATTTTTTTTGGTGATTTTACAGGAAACTCAGCGTCTTCTAAGCGAACCTGGTAAATATATATCTGCGGACGCTATGTATTTACTTTATTTATTTACTTATTAGAAGTGAAAGTATTGAGTATTTTAATGAAATGCCTAGTTAAGAGCTGAATGAATATAGAGTATAGAGGATTTGCATAGCTGAACTCAACTAGTTATGGTTTCAGTTGTTGACTCAGTGGCGGAGCCAGGAATTCAAGCACAGGGATTAAGACAAAAACTTATATACTCCTATGCAAAAGAAAAAGGATCATGTTTGCCTTATTTACATAGTATTATTGAACCCATTGCCTCCGCCCCTAGGTGTTGTTGTTTGATTTATCGTGCCAAAAAGTTCTTGACTTTGTCTCCCAATAATTTGTGTTTAAAAGGTACTACAACAAAGATATTAGTTTGAAGCATTAAAGTCATTTTTTTAAACTACATCAGCCTTTTCTCTCGACTCCTTTCCCCCAAGATGCAATTTTGAGCTCGTTGAAGCATTAAAGTCATTTTTTTAACCTACATGAGCCTTTTCTCTCCTCTCCTTTCACCCAAGATGCAATTTTGAGCTCGTTGAAGCATTAGTCTTCATTAACTACATGAACCTATTTCTCCTCTCCGTTCACCTAAGGTGCATTTTTGTGTTTTTTTCTGAATTTCTTAGTATTGTTGACATGATTTTGTTTGTTGATTTTGGTATGAGGAAGTATTTATGCCCCTTGAAGCTTATTGCGAGTTTGTTCATTGGAATGTGATTTTGGTTGATTCATGACCTATCTTGGCTAAGAGAGTTTTAAAAGTTTTTGTGTGGTTTAACTTTGATTGCAGCACCAGGAATAAGTGCTTCTCCATCCGAAGAAAATATGCGATATTTTAATGTCATGATTCTTGGTCCAACACAGTCTCCTTATGAAGGTAATTTGCTCAATCAATTATGCTAAGTAAATGGAAAAAGAAATTATGCGAAGTAAATGAAAGTCCATGTTGCTATTGTGCTTCACATTGAATAAATTGTGTCCTTTCTCTCGAATTGGTTCTTCACTTGTACATAGTTCTTGGTTCTTCACTTGTACATAGTTCTTGGTTCTTCACTTGCACATAGTTCTTGGTAAGATTTTTCACCTACCTGGTCCCTCTTTTGTAGTCTTTGGGATCATCTGAGTTGCATCTGGCTTTGGCAGCTCTTGTTGTGAATCTGTTTGATGTAAAAAAGATAGATGGAACAGAAAATCAACTGGTGTCACCAACTAATTAATCCTGCTAGTTGAAATGAACTTAACTAGCTTACTGCAATACCAGTAGGATGTGGGGTTGCATTTGTCAATTTAATATAGTAGTTAAGGTGCTAAAGACATCCCTACTTCATAGTTTCAGTACCAGTGTGTGCATGTTTGTTGTGTATATCTGAGTGTACTTTTGACTACAGGATAGCGGAAAAATGGCTTCCCTTTTACAATATTTGCACATAGTTCTTGGTAAGATTTTTCACCTACCTGGTCCCTCTTTTGTAGTCTTTGGCATCTGAGTTGCATCTTGCTTTGGCAGCTTACTGCCATACCAGTAGGATGTGGGTTTGCATTTGTCAATTTAATGTAGTAGTTAAGGTGCTAAAGACATCCCTACTCCATAGTTTCAGTACCAGTGTGTGCATGTTTGTTGTGTATATCTGAGCGTATTTTTGACTACAGGGTAGCGGAAAAATGGCTTCCCTTTTACAATATTTGAGATAAAATTCTTGTTGAAATGTGTTGACTGTGAATGGCATTTAGATGAAAGACATCTATCATTGACCCTTCCAGTTTTTGCTTTAATATGCATTTATGTTTCTTTCTTTTCTTTTAGTTCAACTGGTTTCCGTTATTGCTGGAGCATACATGATATGTTATTATTATACTTTGAATGACATATATCTTTTCGACCCTGTGTAGTTTTTTTCTGCTGTAATCTTCTTAGCTTAATTCCACTGCTTGCTGCCTTTGTTTAGGAGGTGTTTTCAAACTGGAACTCTTTTTGCCGGAAGAGTACCCAATGGCTGCGCCAAAGGTATTTGAACCCTAATGGATGTTTTGGCAAGTTTGAACAGATGCTCAGAATCTCAGACAGGCTTCTCTAATTGCGTATTCTAGAATTATATTACTTGTGCTTGTATGGAGTAGCATTTTTTTAATATTGTACCCCGAAGTTCAGAATAGATGATGAAATGCTTAATTTGACTAATTTGCCCGGAAGCATTCACTGCAGCCTCCTTATTCTTGTACCTGATCCCCCTTTTCCAAATCATGTATCTGCTCATCTTTGTTATTTGAAAGTCATACTCTCTGCTTTTTGGAGTTCTCCATCTCTAATTCGGCTATGTGACCGTCACAAGAAGTTATATGCTTGAAAGCTATTGTTTGTTGTCTTTATGTCTGTACTTGTGATTTACCATTTAAAATTTTCTGATATGCCTCTTTACATTTGAATATCAACTCCTAAAACTTTTCTAATTTTATTCCTTTACCATCTCAATTATCATACATTATGTACCAATACGTAAATGTTCAATTTTAATGTTGTAATACATGGATATTCAAAGCTGATGACAGTAAGAAATATAGTGACATGATTGTCTGTTATGTTACACTAGCTTGGCATAGGTTAAGGCTGCTCTTCTAGATGTACTGGTTGTTTACTCTTCTCTCTTTCTTTTTGTCACACTAGTTTGTTGCTGAGACACCTTTTAGTGTGTGTGTGCCGCCAGAGGGGGGGGGGGAGGGGGGAGGGGGGGGGGAGGGGGTTTCATAATGACTGTCCTAGGATGAAAATGTTAATTCAGGAAGAAAATATTCGTATCAATGGGCAGTGGGTTTGAACTCCGGAGGGCCAAGATGACAGTATAACATGAACTCTGCAGATATTTTTCCAGTTTGGCTGATATTGTCTTATAAGTATCTCTTGAAGTTGCTTTACTGGGAACTGAGTTGCAATCATGATACAGTTTTGGTTAAGTAGATGAAAGGTTCACAGTAATAGATACATACCCTAGCATTGATTGGTTAAGAAAAATGAAAATTGTGGGAAGAAACATAAGAACAGTGTTTATGGTGTAAGCTGGTCATTTAGGTGTTAGATAATAATGCATCAATCCATTGTAGTTAGAGGCGTCTATGGGGCATGACACTTGGCTACAATGTGGAAACGTTGAGTACATCTTAGGCTGGGAACCTCATACAACCTTCTCTTCTAGCTTTTTGACCAGATGTCTCAGGCCTTGAGATGCTATGACGCCCTATATTGCTTGCCCACAAATGCTTGGGGTTTCATAACCAAAAGTAATACAGGATTTCATATAGGTACAAAGACACTAAAGCTGCAAAAATAGTGCCTGCTTTCTGAAGCGGTTTGCATGTTTTGAGTTTTCTTGATGTGAAGCTTCCTTGACCTCATCTTTCACGGTCTTTGCATGAGGCTTGCCCCTTTCTAAATGATTCATGAGCTTTTACCTATATGCAGCATGTAGGGTTGATCACATACTGGTTGAGATCTATTATATGCTCGTGTGTGTTCTTGCAGTACGAATTAAAACGTGAATTAAGTTTGTGCTATTTTTATTGCTTCTGTTAATTCACCCATTGATCAAGTTGCATACTATTAACAGGTTCGATTCCTCACCAAAATCTACCATCCGAACATTGACAAGGTTTGTTCTGTTATTCAATTCTGTTTTACATAATTTTAAACCTCAAGCTGCCTTGCTTATGCCAACCATTATTATGAAGCTTGGAAGGATATGCCTTGATATCCTTAAGGACAAGTGGAGTCCTGCTCTTCAGATTCGTACCGTTCTTTTGAGGTATTAATAAATATCTCTGTATTCTTCGATAATCTTTTTCACATATTTCTGGAGCACTTGTCCTGAGGATCTAATGAACCTCAAAAATATGAGCACCAAGATTTGGCTTTAAGACAAACAATTGTCTTTTCCTTTTTCAGTATTCAAGCACTTTTGAGTGCTCCAAATCCAGATGATCCACTGTCTGAGAACATCGCAAAGCACTGGAAGTCGAATGAGGCTGAAGCTGTTGAAACGGGTAATTTGCCTTTACTGACTTAATCATTTACAAAGCATAAAATTGTAGGCACTTGGTGTCAATACATAGTCTACACTGCCAATATTGTCCTTGATTCGGTTTCCTTTCTTCAACCTTGCAGCTAAAGAATGGACGCGTCTTTATGCTAGTGGTGCCTGAAGGCATTATTAAGTGATTTTGACAAGGAAAAAATGAAAAATCTGTGGAATGCATTGTAATTCACTGTCTAATCAGAATGGGACTTGGGAGGACTGAAAGCTGAATGCTTCGAAGTTGTATAATTAAAACATTGCACCTTTGCTTTTCGGAGTTGAATTGGTCTTTACTTCGAGACCAGAAGAATTATCTCACAGAACACTGAATTGATGGTAGGCTAACATTTGCTGTGAGTCGTCATGAATTTACTTAGATTGTAGGTTGTTTCTGGCGTTGGTATATTCCTGCAGTAACAAACCGTTTTTTCCTCTTACCATTATCATCTCTGGGGAACTCAATAAGAACCTCAAAACTATTACTATTTCAGTCAAGGAAATAGAACAACATACCCAGTGTGGTGTAGTCCACGAGTGAGATTTGAGAAGGGTAGTTTGTACGTAGACCCTTACTGTAGCAATTGAAGTATAAATAATGCTTCGAAGTAATTTTAAATTATGCTAAGACACTACTGTTGAAAGTGGCCTTTACAAGTGAAATTTTAGGCAAAATGTGGGAAGCTTGTTTCATCAAACTTCAGAATTTTTGCAATTTTACTCCAGTATGCAGAAGTTTTTGTGAAATGGCTAAACTTGTGAATATATATAAATTTTGATTGCGACTTAAATGGTGGTCTTAAAATCGGTTATATGTGAACTTCCTAGCTACTGGGTCTGGGTTTGCTATGACTTGTTTCTACCGTCGGACCGTTATTGATGCTTTTGCTTCTGTTCAATACATAACGACTGAAGCCAACTTTGGTTGGTTGATCCGATCAGTTTCAATGGCTGGCAGGTATGATGGTCCTAGTGATGATCTTGCATGTATTTCGTGTGTATCTCACCGGCGGATTTTAAAAAACCTCGCGAATTGACTTGGGTCACAGGTGTGGTTCTGGCTGAATTAACCGCATCTTTTGGCGTAACTGGTTATTCCTTACCTTGGGACCAAATTGGTTATTGGGCAGTGAAAATAGTAACAGGTGTCCCTGACGCTATTCCTGTTGATTGGGAGAGTTCTATTCCAAAATGAATTTTCGAACATCAATCCAGATTAGTCAGACTTCAAATAAGTAATATCATATATGGGTGAGATATAACCAAAACAACCAAGAATCAATGAACTGTTTCTAAAAATTTAGCCAAATCAGATTAGCTTAGATGAATGGCTTAATCAAGTTCTTAAGGTCAATCCAAGTAATAAAGACATGTCATTACAATGAAATGACTCATTCTGTTTCCCCTTGTGATTTATTCAGATGACCTTTTCCATTGGCCAAATATTAAGTTATATTCCCTCCATTTTAAAGAGAATGACCTATTTTTTTTTTTAGTCCGTTTCAAAAAGAATGACCTCTTTCCTTTTTTGACAATACTTTAATTTCAACTTTTCACGTGGTATGTTTAACACCACAAGATTCAAGGGCATTTTGGTACATTTGCCATTACTTTAATTTAGGACCACAAGATTCAAAAGTCTTCTTTATTTTCTTAAATTCCGTGTCAAGTCAAATTAGGTCATTCTTTTTGAAACTGAGAGAGGAGTTCATTTTCATTGATGTGGATGGAGAGTAAATATAGTCAAGGGTGTGGTCGGATGGTCGGGATCACTCTTCCCTTGAGTAAAGGTATTTGAATTCAAGGAGTAAATAACTTTTTCGCGAGGACATATTTAGAGGTCTAATTACGAATTCACATGAACTTACTAACCTCTTTTTTCTTGAATTTTGTCATATAGATTGAAGATAGTACTCCTTTCGTTCAATTTTATTTGTCACGTTTTGCTTCTAGACAGTCAAATTGTTTAGAATTTGATCAATATTTTAAAGATGTATTTTTCATCATATTAATAAGAAAAATTGCAATTTATAGTATCTTTGTGTATAGTTTCCGAATATCTCTATTTTAATTTTGAAATATTAGATTAATCAAATTCAACTTACCTCTAAAGATTAGACAAATTAACTTCTGAGAAGCGAAACACGACAAGTGAAAGTGAACAAAAAGAGTATCATTTTGTGCAACAAACAAAAATATGAAAGATTGACCGTCAAATCTTACTGAGCCCCGCAGAAATAGAAGTAACATCTGCGTACACTCTATTCCGCATCATTTATGGCCTATACTAGATAATTTTTTGCTGGTGGTGTTGACAGTCAAATCTTTCTGATGTATCTAAGTCATGCCACATCAAGATTTTTCAGTGGTCAGTGTGCCTTGAAAATTGTTCTGCTAGCAATAGGAGGGGAGGGGAAATAGAGACAAATGACCAAAGAGGAATAAGAATAGGGCATTGGGATTAGTAGCTATTGACATGACTCATCCATGTTGATATAGTAGTAGTAGTAAGTATATACTCCCTCCGTCTCATTTTATGTGTCGCTATTTCCTTTTTGGTCCGTCCCAAAAAGAATGTCATCTTTCCTTATTTGGCAACAATTTAATGACATCATCTCCATTTTATCCTTACTGGGTCCCACTTAATAATAAAAGACAACTAAAAGAAAAACATTAAAGTGACTTTAAAAGGAGCAATTTTGTAAACTTTATAAAGTCATCATTTATTTCTTAAATTCCGTGTCCGGTCAAAAGGCGACACATAAAATGGGACGGAGGGAGTAGTATATAAGTAGTCTATAATAAATTCAGTACCATAGATATATAGATAGGTAGGTCTATAGCGGATACAATATTGAATGACTCTCTGATCCCATTGACTCATCATTTTTTTGTTGTTGTTGGTCTTCCTGGATGTGAGAATCTTGACGTAACTGATAAAGTTATTATCATGTGATTTAGGGTTCAAGTCGTGAAAACAGTCTCTTACAGAAATACAGGATAAAACTGCATACAATAAACCCTTGTGGTCTAGTCCTTCTCTAAACATCGTACATAGCAGAAGCTTTAGTCCATCGTGTTGCTCTTTTGGTTTTTCTCGATGTTCGATACCATCTTTGAGTTCGATTAATTTAAATTTACATCGTAAAATTTTATTTTAGGCTAAGAGCGAGTCGGACGGTAGATAAAGGATGTCATAAGGGTGGTACTTGAATGTTTTTGCCCCACTTAGCAAAGTTTTTAAAATATGACCTCCCTTGGTCCATTGAGTTTGAGTTCCGATTGCAATGTGCACATAAATAATTAGCTTTTCTTATGAGATAAGAATTGATGATATTTCAAGAAGTTATCGACAATAAAAAACAATGTGATGTGTTGTTTATTGGATAAGAGTTTCAGTGTTATGGACTTGTGAACAATTGAGGAGCACAAATAATTTTTGTGTATGAGCAGAGGTGAGTTTAGGATTTCAAGAAGATGGGTGCATTATTGCTGTAAAGATAAGATCTAAAAGTTTCTAATGACAAAAACATGGTGAGCAAAAGATAATAAATTATATTATCACAAAAAATATCATTAGTTTATAATTGTACTTGACGAGACTTCATATTTTGAAAACGATCTACAATAGCATCATTACTTACGGTTGCAAATATCTTACGCTCTATCTTACAAATTAAACAACCATCCAAAAATTCTTACCAATTCTATTACGTAGAGCATTTTTTATGAGCTTCATTGAGGTAAATATTCTCTCCGCACTTGCAGTAACAACAAGCAAAATCAAGGTCAGCTTCACAAGTAAATAAATAAGAGACCAAGTTTGATCCAATTTTATTCTTGCCATCATAATTGCAAGATCCTTAATCCCCTTCAAGTTGAGAAACTTGCTATCACACTCTCGGGCATAGACAATTAAATTATCAAGCTAATAATTGAGATCTCGAAGTTGGTTATCACCGAACTCACTTTTGTAGTTTCCGGCCAATGAAAAAAATTTAATTTTCTTAATAAAAACCTTAAAATTAATGCCCATGTATTTTGGGTATTTTGATTTTGCTAGTTTGCTTTCTAAGAAGAGAAATCGTGACAATGAGGAAGGAATGTGATATCGATTTTACCGAATTAGTTCTATAAACATTCTTTACATAATATTTACTGTCAAAGTTCAATTCAATCAAACTGTGTCATCTGTCCTATTTTATATGTTTCAAAATTTGTTATCCTTGTTGATGGTTATTGAACTTAAATCTTGATTTTTGTATATGGACATTGGAAGAAAATTGTAGGAATTTCAAGTTTGAATTGGTTTAAAATAATAGAACGAAAGATTGTAGAGTTTGAACTTTTGAACCATTTTTATAGATTATCCTTGCAAATCACCCTTTTGGGATTAGAGTGATCTATACCAAAAATAATTTTATTCATACTTCATTCACTTTTATTTGTCATATTTTAATTTACGAGATTCAATTTGATTAATCTTTGAATCTAAATTGAATTAAATTAATTTAATATTTAAAATTTAGATGTTCAAAAATTATAAGAAAAATAAACAAATTGCAATCATTCTAATATTAATAATATGATGAAAAAATATAGCTTAAATGTTGGTCAAAGTCTACAATTTAACTCTCAAAAAACGTGACAAGTAAAATCGAACGAACGAAAGTAATATTTAACTTCTAATAACGAATAAAAAATATTTACCATTCTATCACAATCATTACCTCCCACCAGCAACAGGTACCAGGTAACTCTACCCACCAAGATTAGGATAGATGGGAAGAAATCACCTAACATTTTTATCTTCGAGATTTTAACCTGAGACTTCATGATTCTCACATACTTCATTGATCACTTGACCACACATTTGGGTGCGATGATGATATTTTTCCTTTTCAAGTATTATATTACTCCCTCCGTTTTAAAATAGTTGGCCTTTATTGACTTAACACTCCCCTTAAGAAAATATTTATTAGAGGTTTATTTTACCAAATTAGCCTTATTAATTATGCTTTAAAAATATAAATTTGAGTATATACACTTTATTTAGTTATTTAATGATAAGGGTAATATTGAAAGAATATAATAATATTCTTTTGATTTTAGGACCCGTTTGGCCATGTAAACCAAAAATGTATTCACTTTATTTAGTATTTTTGAAGTTGAAAATAGAGTTAGAGTTGTGTTTGGCCATATTATTTTCAAAAATATTTTAGACTTTGGAAAAATTTGAGTCCAAAAAAAAGGCACCTCAAGAGGTGTTTTTCAAAAAATCAAAAATTGTGAAAACGTATTCCGGAATACGTTTTTGATTTTTTATGCCAAACAAGTATTCCAGAATAAAATAAAAATGTATTCCAAAATATTGTGAATAA
This sequence comes from Capsicum rhomboideum, assembly GCA_031232105.1. Taxonomy (NCBI): domain Eukaryota; kingdom Viridiplantae; phylum Streptophyta; class Magnoliopsida; order Solanales; family Solanaceae; genus Capsicum; species Capsicum rhomboideum. The sequence continues at coordinate 2,952,601 of CP124710.1, read as the reverse complement.
TATTTATGACCAAATGCCTACTTATAAAAGATATAATTAAATTAAAATAAATATTTTTAGAAAGACGACCACTTATTTTGAAAACGGAGTGAGTATTACATATCAGCCACCTACACTATGTAACGTAATTTGTACGGCAAGCACTGACTAAGTATATGACAATGACTTTTGAAATGTCATTTAGCAAAGTGTCTTTTTATTCTTGTCTCCAATCCAAATCCCAATTTTTTCTTCATAGAATTCTGTTGCCTCTCTTATTTTGGACTTTTCTACACTGTTATGTCCTTTTCCACACCTTGTTTTCTTTTTCATTAATGTCCGGATTAATTTGTGCGTACATCGATTATCATAAAAGTTTACTGGTATTAGCCTAATAATGGCTGATTGATATGTATTCTTATTTCATTAAATTATTGGTGTTTATATAATTTGGTATAAACAATCAATACGGGTTAATATTTATCTATCGGTTGTTGTATATATTCTCTCTCTTTCACTAGTACATATATTAAACAATTCAAATCATGATTAACCATACAATTAAAGTTTGAATCTTGATTCCTAAACTGTACTCATTTCATTAACCATCAAATCATACTATTCAATGCAAAGGGTTGTGTAATTGCTTCATATACAATTAAAGTTTGATTTTCAGGTTTGTGATTTTAATTTCAAGTGGGTTATGTCCAAGACTCAAATGTAATAAGTACAACAATAACAAATTTAGTATAATCCGAGACAAGAGAGATCCGGAGAGAGTATGAGTATAATAAGTATCTAACTTAAAATTTGAGATTACCTAGTTCCTATGGTAACAAGTATCCGTGGAATTAGTCTAGGGTCATACGAGTTTACCCTGACACCACGATTATCAGAAATATTGAAGATTTGTTTCTGCAATAACTCAAAACACATACCAAGTTTGCTGAAAACAGAAATGGATACTCTGATTCCTCTCCCTATTTAAGAGTTGAAGAGTAACCCCATATACTTAAATTGCACAGTATAGTACCACATTCTAATGTTCACCCATTTGACACAAATTCAAGATAGGAAATTGAGGAACCATACAACATACTACAATAACACAGTAAATATGTACCATAGGGTCTATCGATAACAACCTCTCTACCTCACATAAGTAAGGGTGTAGGGTAGAGTGTAATCCCACAAAAGGGGTCCATGGAGGGTAGAATGTACACAACCTTACCCCTACTACCTTGGGAGGTAGAGAGGTTGTTTCCGATAGACCCTTAGCTCAAGAAAAAGCACATTAAAGCAGATACTTTACACAGAATGACAAATGTATAGGAAAAAATGAGAATTTTTATTGATTAGAATGCTTAACATCATACTCATCCAGTAACTACTCAACATACATCCACAATATCCCTTTCCTTGGCCTCCAAATAGTAGTTTGTGTATATGATCATATATGTACATGTTATGATCTTTATCTAACTCCAGCCACCCCAGCTACTTTCTCTTATTTCTAACTGTTCAGCTAAATTGCCGTAAAATCAATTCTACGATGTTCATTACTCCTCACAACTGAAGATGGATTGTCCTAAGGGGAGGCAATGCTAAAAAATGTAAAAAGTACAAATGGAAAAGTATCGGAGATGGGGAAAGAAGTCGGAAACCAGGCACATATGAGGAATGAATGAATGAACAAATGAGGGTAAAAAAAAGGAGACTAGACCTTCCCCCTGAAGACCACAAAAGCATGGCTGAATCGGCCCATGATACAAGCAATATGTGGTAGCTCTGATTATGTCACATGTATATGTAAAAAAAATTCTAGGTGAGAGCGGAGAGGGTGTTCAGAGAAATCAGGCAATTGGAATGACGACTGTGCTCTCAACTACTGTAATGCCTAATGGAGGACTCCAACACCTCTGGACTTGGGCTAACCATCTCCATCACGCGGCTGCTATTCTTGTAAATCTTAAATGTAGGTACTGTAGTAACGTTCTCTGCTGCAGCAATCGCTGGGCTCTCTTCCACGTCCACCTTCAGTAGAAAACAGAAGACAAAATGTAAATTACCATGAGTTTTCTTCATTCCCCTGTTGTGCATGTAAAATCATTGTAAAAAATATAATAGCAGCTTAGAGTCGAGGCATTGCCACCCTTCCCCGTCTGCCTGCAGAGCATGGCGTGGCCTATGATTGTTTACCTTGAGAAAACTTATTGAAGGAAATTTAGTGCTTAAGGTGTCCCAGAATGGGGATATCTGCTTGCATTGTGGATTGGATTCTGCTTTAAAATGGACCACAGATACACCTGCAGTTTCCAACTGTAGTTGTTGAGTTACAGTAAATGATAGAAGGAAGGTTAAGATGTGGATAAGGAAAGCCTACCAGATGATGAAATTGAAGCCCGGAACTGCTCAAGACTCATATTATGAACATCTTCTCCACGCGACTTCTTTAACTCAGCTTGAGCATGGAACAATGATACAGCAACCTCATCGTCATGTGGAAGTTCCCGCCGCAAAACCTCATAATCTCTCACAGCTTCAGCCCATCTTTCCAGCTATAATCCATTGCATAAGGTCAAATTTATGAGTTTTGCTCAAAAAAAAAAAAGAACTCTTCTAGGAAAACATACAGTAGCACTAGTTAAGGGTTAAAGGTGGCATGTCACCTTGGAATTTGAGGCAGCTCTTCGAAGAAGTGCTTTAGTATAATATGGCTGGATATGGAGAGCTTGGTTGCAATCATCCAGAGATTTTTCCCACTGTTCAAGTTTATACCAGCAAGCTGCTCTATTGCAATAGAGAATTGAATTTGAAGAATCACGCGCGAGCCCTTCTCCATAAGCAGCACAAGCTTCAGTATATCTTTCAGATCTAAATAAATCGTTGCCACGAGCACGAGCTCGCCCCACCACCCTCATGTTTTTGAGTAAAATAACAATTTCAGCACTTCGAGGATCAACTTGCGCAGCTCTCTCAATGGCAGTAAGTGCATTTTCAAACCTGCAGATATTCATGATCAGTTCTCTCATACTCCGGGCTGAATCTCTTTTATTTCTATACTACAACATAAACACTATTCATAAACTCACCTTCCAAGAGCCATATCAATCTGAGCCTGAACAGATAATATGTATGCTTCAGAGAGCATCCCAAAAAATTTTAACTCGCGTGCTGCAGCAGATGGTTCATACTTCTTAACTTCAGATACGCACATTTCAGCATCCCCTAATTGGTGTAGCTTCAAATAAGCTTCTGCTCTACATGCAAATAGCTGTGAATTCAATATCAGAGATTCAGTACCAGCACTTGAAGTTTCATTCACCTATTTGTCACAGAACGTGACCACTAGAGATGCTTTACCTGAGGAGATGCCTCAGCTCCAGAAGAAGTTGCGGCCTCAGCTTCTTTTAATGTAGTCTTCCAATCTCCAAGTCTCCGGGCGCCAGTGCATTTGGTGATATGTTTCTCCACTGCTTCCAACTTCTGCAACTCGGCTCGATCTGGCTTATGACCTAGGGGGGTAAAAAAGTGCCTCCTTGCATCTTCAACCTGTCCTAAACTGTAAGTTTTACAGGAATGAGAGAGCACTCAATGGTTATAGGAAAAATAAGCAAGGCAAAAGCCAATAATTAAATTCAGTTAAGGAATTGGAAGAATGCTGTGGCAAGTTTAATCACAAACCGTGAAGAAACAAAGAGGTTTAATAATAGAATTGATGGTGGAAGCTACCAAGAAAGACGGGAAGAGGGGAAAGGAAATAAAGGGAAAAAGCTAACTTCTCGGAGCACAATCGAACTAAAAGAACAAGAGAACACCTGTGTTCCAGAAAATAGTTCTGCTGCCAAAACACGCTGCATTGCAAGACCAACTTAAAATAGCAAGAGAATTGAAAATATAAGACATAACTTTGAACTAGGATGGCTCCACCCAAGTTACATAGTTCTTTTGCCAACCATTACTGATGAGTCAAAGACAGTCCGCCAAGCCACCAAGCAAGGCAAAACAGAGTAAGAGGAAAGATAAAACCATGAACGGGGAAACAGCAATAACATGTATGAAAGTACAGCCCTATAAAACAAAGGGACAAACATAGCGAACAAGTCGAAGAAACATTGACCACGCACATCCAAATAGACAATACTATCAACTCTATATCCCCCAAAACAATCAGATCTGGTTGATAGTAAAGTGCACATATCCTGCATTCGGTTTGACATTTGCATGGTAATATACATACACAACAAGCATCAATCAAGAAAGTTTTACATTAGCAAATAACAAGGCTAGCATATATAATCAAAATAACACATTTCTCGCATAATATCTAATATAACCTACAGGAAGTTCACCACATTTCCAATATTGAGGATCAACAATGAGCGAACCACCATGTAGATTCTAAAGATTTGAACATCTTATATTACTTACCTAAGTAAAAGAGATGATCAAAATAACACATTTCCCACGTAATATCTAATTAACCTACAGAAAGTTCGCCACATTTCCAATATTCGTGATCAACAACAAGCGAACAGGCATGTAGATTCTAAAGATTTGAAGTTTCTATCACTTACCTAAGTAACAAAGAAAATCAAACATAGCACATTTAACACTTTAAACTCCACTACAATCTACAGAAATTTCACTAGATTTCCAAAATTTGTTGGTAACTGATTCGTGAACACACATAGATTCTAAAGATTGGAACTTCTTATATCACTTACCTTAAGTAACAAAGATAATCAAATAACTAATTTCCCGCGTATTATCTAACAATAGACAGATAGGCACATAGATTCTAAAGATTCGAACTTCTTATATCACTTACCTAATTAATAAAGATCATCAAATATAGCACATTTAACACTTAATCTCCAATACAAGATACAGAAACTTCACCACATTTCCAAGATTTCTTGATAACTAATTCGCGAACATAAAATAGATTTGAAATCATATCACATACCTAAGTAAAATAGATCCTAAACGCTGGTGTGCTCTGACATATGATGGATCCAACCTAATAGCTTCTTCACATTCCCTCACTGCTTCCCTATATCGCTTAAGACCAATCAACGCAGCTGCTCGATTACAATGCAATGCAGCATTGCCCGGAGAAATCGCTATACCTTTATCATAACGATTCAATGCTTCTCCAAAATTACCCTTCTTGTAACTCTCATTGCCTACTCTCCTCAACTCCTCCAGATCATTTCTCAAGACCCCTCTTCTTACATTCTCTCCTCCCCTCGGACTAATCGAATGACCACCACTACCCTCACCCGAAACACCACCACCACCCGATTTCGGAGAAAACCCGCCACGCATTATGCTTCCAATGCCATAAGTACCCTGTCCAGACCCAAGTACATCACTCCTAGTAGGCTTAGTAGCCATACCAGTTCTCAAGATTTTACCAGAGGGGCAAATATTGCCAGCAGGAAGCACTGGCACATTAACACTAGGTGAAGTAACTGAACTCCCCCCACCCGAATAATCGGACCATCCATGACCCGAACCCGAACTTCTTTGACCCGGTTTCAGCTCACCTGAATGACCCGAATCCGACTTTCTTTGACCCTGTTTCAGCTCACCCGAATGACCCGAATTAGACTTTCTTGGACCCGAAACATTGCCAGGTGAAGTAACTGGGCTCCCCCCATGACCCGGTTTCAGTTCAGCGGAATGACCCGACCCGGACTTTCTTTGACCCGAAATATCACCTGAATGACCCGAACCGGATTTTCTTTGACCCGAAATATTGCCAGGTGAAGTTACTGGGCTCTCACCATGACCCGTTTTCAGCTCACCGGACTTTCTTGGACCCGAATGAGACACATTCCGACCCGAAACCGACCCAGATGAACTCGAACTACTACTACTCGTCGTAGTAGTCGTAGAAGTAGTAGAACTCAACCCGGTTCCAGTTCGGGTCCTTAATGGTGAAACGGGTGAACCCGAACCCGGACCCAGATCCAATTCACGAAAATCGGGTTTGTTAGTATCATCATTCAATGTAGAATTTCTCAACTGATCAGCTAAAGACATGGATTTTCTTGAACCCGAACCCGGATTCGAACCCGAACCCGAACCCGGACCCGACATTTCTTCTTCTTTTTCTACAGAATATAGCAATGTAGCTAAAATCTTGAACTGGGTATTTGCTATTTCCTGTAAATTTGTTGAAATTTATTGACTGAAAGAGATTTTAACAAGAAAAACTGTAAATGGGAAGCATCAAGAAGATGGAAAAAATGGCATTGAAGAAGATATATAGAGAAAAAAGGTGGGGTGGGTAGGGTGGTGGGGTGGGTGGGGTAGTGGGGTGGGGGTGGGGGGTAGATGGGGATCTCGTGATTATCAAAGGGAAGAAGCAAAGAATGAATTTGTAGAGAGAGTAGAACAAGAAGAAGAAGAAGAAAGAAATAGAAAATGAAAGGAACTTAGATTTTTTTATTTTTTTTTTCTACATGTATTTGTATAATTATGATTAATAAAAAAAATATTTTTGAAAAATCTTTGAGTTTTTATTTAGCTATAATTGATTTGATTTGAGTTTAAAATTTGAGTGTTTGAGTTTGTTCATATTGTTGGTTTCGAGTGTGAATGAAGGAGACGCCACATACGGTTGGGTGACAGATAATTTGGAATTAACTAATTTGGGATGAAATGTGTTCGTCTATGCACATACGTATCAAGGAGGTAGATTACGGTAAAAATACTTTTTTGTAAATCTTTAACTTTTTATTTAGCTATAATTAATTTGATAATCAGGTTATATTTATTTGTTTTAGTAGGGAATAACTTTATATTTAAGTTGTAAATTTGAGTGTTTGAGCTTGTTTATATTGTTGGTTTCGAGTGTGAATGAAGAAGATGGAGGATTACGGTTGGGTGATAGATAATGTAGAGTTAATTGATTCGGGATGAAACGTGTTCGTCTAAATATGTATGAGTAAAGAAGATAGATGACAGTAGAATGATAGTCAATTTAGTATTAACTGATTCAAGATGAAATGTGTTCGTCGAGGCATGTATGATGAGCTGAGATGATATTAATTAGCAAAATATGATTAGTGAGAATTTATATAGTTAATTTATGGTGAGTTGTATTAAAAATAGATATTGCTGGTTCAATTTTCTTGGACAGAAGTTACTGTTTAAGATGATTTTAAAATAATATAATATGTGAGTTAAGATTCCTATAGTCGATTTAAAATTACTTAGAAATGAGATGTAAATATTATCATTGTTTTTATTACGCTTGATTTGCTTAATTTCTTTCCTACAAATAGTTCTATTCATTCATATGAGTTTGTTCATATTATTGATTTTAAGTCGAATAAAAAGATTGTAATAAACTATCAGTTAGCATGAAGCTAATCAATAAATAATAATTTTTCATAGTATAATTACTGTTAGGATGTGTTCACCTAGTCACGTGTTACATCACGAGATAATATTGAATAGCAAAATATGATCAATGAGTATTTATATAGTCAATTTGTGATGTATTATCACAGTATGAATATTATTAAGGCGTGATCAACTAGTTATGATCTGAGATGATTCTAAATAACATAAAATAATAAGTAAAAATTAATACAGTCGATTCAAATTTATTTAGGAACATCATGTACTAATCGTAATTGTTTTTATCCTTTTCCACGTGTTTAGAAGATAAGAGCAATCTTAACTATTTATCTAGCTATAATTACTTTGATAAAATTCTATTTAGTTTTAAATCCGCATGTCGGAACTTGTTCACATTAGCAATAACAATGTGAATGAGCTTGTTCACATTATTGGTTTCAAATGTGAATAAAAGAGATAGATCACTCTAGGTTAACAATCAACTTAAAATTAGCTGATTCAGGATTAAACGTGCTCGTTTAAACATGTATAATGACTTGAGATAATACTAAATAGCGAAATATGATTAGTGAAAGTTTATGAAATCAATTTATGATGAATTAATTAAATATAAATATTGTTGGTTCGTGCTCACTCAAACAGAAGTTACAATTTGAAATGATTTTAAATTAATAAAATATGAGAATGAGGATTCATAAAAAAAAAAAAAAAAAAAGTCGGTCTGCATTTATTTAGAAACGATGCATAAATATTATCATTGTTTTGATTACTTTTGATTTTCTTAGTGTTTTTTCCACAAATAATTATATCCACTTGTGTCAGCTTGCTCACATTATCGATCACAAATTGGATTAGTAAAAAGGGTTATAGTAAATTGTTAGTTAGCGTAAAACTAGTTAGTTTATTTTAAAAATCATAGTATTGTTAACATTGGAATGTGTTCACCTAGACATGTGTACAATATGAGATGACATCAAATATCAAATGTAATTTATAAATATTTATATAGTCAATTCTTGATGAATTCTCGTAATATGAATATTACTAAGACGTGGTCAACTAAGTAGAAATTACTGTCAAACATGATTTTAAGTAACAAAATATGATAATTGAAAATTCATATAGTCAATTCGAACTTATTAGAAAAAATATTCAATTGTTGTTATTGTTTTGATTATATTATCTATTTCTCAAATATAGTTACTTCACTGTAGATTTGTTCTTTTGGAAGGTAAAGAAGTATTTTTTTCCTTCAATAATTACATTTTTTTTGTCTTTACATGAAACATAAAAGAGTTGCTACATGCAATATTAATCAATAGTAATATAATAAAAAAGAATATCACAGAAAATATTCTGATAGATCAAATGGCAGAATTATTAAACATATATAAATCCCTATTTGATTGATGATATCACAAACAAATTCCGTTGAAAGCGCCCCCTTCCTCCTCCCTCAAACTAGGTCATACAGTGCGCGAATTTAGATTTAACTGATTCCTTATATATAGATATTAAATACTGCATGGAAAACAAAAACAAAAAATATCACGAATAAATCATCATTAATAAAAAAAAAAAAAATCCAAATTAAGTCAAACATTGAGTACTTATATAGTGCAATACACATTCCAAATTTCAACTATATCAAATATGTCAATCTCCAAGTATTTTTTTAATCTCTAACCATAGAAATGGTGGATTGCTATAGAATTTTTATGAGTATGTCTTTTTAATTTTACAAAATTCTACAAATTGATATTTGACTATAGATAATTTAAGTATGCTTAATCCTTAATTTTTTTTCTTTACAAGATATATGTCTTGTATTCATTAATTTGTTGTAACTATCAGGTGCATTCACGCTTGAGCATCCATGAAGGCAAGAACAAATACTAAACGATTTGCTAACGGTGAGTTATGAATTGAGAAAATTAGTTTAGTTCTATAAACAAATAAAAATTGGTATTTTATTATTTTAATTTGTTAGGAAAAATACTGAAACTAATACAACCCAAATTAGCAATAACAACGTGTTTAGGATCCATTTCTTTTTGGTATATCATTTTTTTAAATTGAGAATATGTAATCATTAAGTTAATATATCAAAATTGAATACTAATGCCATGTGTTGAAAATCTTTAACCATTAATTAGTGGCATGTTTAGAAGATAAGAGGGATCTTAATTAATAAGAGTTTGGCCTTCCACCAAATGGATGCTTTATACGTCTTTTTCAATTAGTGTCCAATTAATTATTAGGTATCGGAAATAAACGTAGTTGTCATGTGATTAGTAAATCACATATTCAAATCGCAGAGAATAACTTTCTACAAAAATGCAATGTAATTAAAGTTGTGCACATAAGACCTAATGCGGTAACTTTCACTTGAATCATGCGCATAACGAAAGCGGAAACAATTTAATCAAACATAAAACTACTTTATACCTCTTAAAGCTAGAAAATACCTAAAACTCGCAAGCTTTTTGTTTAATTATCCTTTATTATGTTACTTGATTAATTATCAATTTAATGCAATTCCTTATAAATAAATAATTTTAAAATAAATATTATATCTAAACAAATAATCAATAATAGTATATAACCCAAACCCATAAGGATTTTTTTTTTGAAAAATCATATAAAGGAATATAAAAGTATTCACATTTAAAATTGGCACCAAAAAAAAGAAACACATCGTAAATAAATGATGAGATTCGTTTTTGAGTGTTTTAGACGTAAAAGGCTATAAATAAAGATTAGTTGACAATGAGTGTATACTTATAATTGAAGTATCATTACTTTATTATATTAGTTTTAAAAAGTTTTTAATCAATAAGTAGTAGGATGATTAAGAATTAGAAGTTTTGAGTTCGAGCTTTGTTGGAGGGAATCAATAAAGAAAAGAAAAGAAAAACTGAAAAACGGATCAATAACATCAACATGTGTATTTGAGAGATTGTCATCTGGCTGAGGAGTGTCCACATGAGTTTGTTGAGGTGTTTACACAGGCATGTGGTCCTCTTTTATATTCTATCGAGAGTTCGGATTGCTCCACCTAAGTGGAACCGTTTTTAAAAATGAGCTCTGCAATACGTAAATTCAGATTGTGAGGATCACCCTTAAAAATGAGTCATATAATGCACGAATTTGAATTTAATTGACATTCCTTATAAATATCAAACACCGACTCACTGAGTAAGAAATAAAAAAGGTTTTAAAAAGTAGCACATTGCTTGCATAGCAACCATATTAATTGGTTAACTCAACCTTCTTTATATTCTAATACTAGTTCTTTATTTAAAAAATAGTTTAGCATCTATACATGTACCTAATACCATTTTAGAGTATCATATATAAACTCAAAGATGGTGATGTTTTTTATTTTTATTTTTTAATTTTATAGCTTTCGCTAATTCTTATTTTCTTTATTATGGAAAAGGATTAAAATTACTTTCCTTTCACCTAATGGATAATAATTTCTCTAATTATGATTATAAAGGTGTGGCATTTATTTATTGATCCACATGTAATATATAAGACAACTCATTTATATCTGTACCTATTAACCCATATCAACACTTTTGTTTCAATCTATTTGTCTTATTTTTTCTGTTAGTCTGTTTCAAAATGAATATTTTTTTCCTCCTAATTTAACGACTCTTTAATTTCAACATCCCACGTGATATATTTAAAATAAAAAAATTAAAAGGCATTTTGTTACATTATACGTATCTTTAGCTCCAGTTTGGACTTTGGTCATAAATTTTGAAGTTGAAACTTATATCTTATCAGATAAAAAAAAAACCTTGTATCTTGAAAATTTGAGTTTTCAAAGTTATGTTTGGATATTCATTTTACTTGAAAATATTTTGAAGATAAATTTTCAAAATATATGGTCAAACAGATATTTGAAGCTAAAAATTTTAAAGTTAACCTAAAATCTAGTATGGTCAAACGCGGACTTAGTTTATGATGACAAGATTCATTCTTCTTTTATTTTTTAAAATTTTGTATGCAGTCAAACTAAGACAGACAAATTGAAACGAACAGTGTAACTAACATTGTTGGATATATTGTGTGATTGCACTGCAAGAAACATTGCTTGACAACAACAACAACATATTCAGTGTATTCCCACAAAGTGGGGTCTGGTAAAGGTATGATATACACAGTTCATAGCATTTTCATGATTTATGTCAAAATTTATGTATTATTTTATACGTGATAAAATATAAAATAAGAATATAGAGGCTGGTAATATATAAATTAAGAATACTAAAATGACTAAACTAACCCTCATAATAATAAGAATTTTTTTATTTCATTAAAAAGTAAAAGGAATATTTAAAATTATGCATTGCATACTAATATATAATATATCAAAATTAACTATTCAACAAGAAATAGTCCTTATATTATTAATTCATGCATTACTAAACTACCTCTAGGCACATACACATTTACGAACTATGTTACCTAGAAAGATTTTTTGATGACCTATGCATAGGCTACAACAACCTAACGCGTTATTCAAAGGATTAATTGAAATACTTAAATTAGGAGAATAAAACATAATACAAATTATTTTTATACATGATGAATATATTTTTTAATTGTTCATGTAACAATCAGAATCGTTTTTTTTTAAGTTTATACTAGTGTTTATTTTTTAATTTTTAGATATATTTCTTTCAATTACTTAATTCTGAAATATTGTAAATCAATAATTCTTTATAATTTCAACAGGAAGACCTAAAGATTTTGATGTTGAAGAGATTATGTATGATTCAAATACAAAGTTTAATGGATTGGTCAAGAGATTTAGATGTATGAATTGTGTATATAAATTGGTATGGTTACGTTTTTTATATGTCTTTCTTTTTGTGTGTTTAAGGTGAGTAATATCTAATAAATCTTCTTAAAAGATGAACTAATCTACAAACATTCATTACACATACAGTATTCATACATTAATCATACAAATTTTATACAACAGCAATTTTTCATTATAGGTAACGAAAGTTCAATAAATTAACAAACATTTATCATCATTGAAAATAATAAAAACAAACTCAAAATACAAAGTATCACGTTATATTAAAAAAATAATGAAATACACCCGTTTTTATATAAATTTCAAACCCCAAAAATAAAAGCATAACAAACTAGTTAGACGATATCATATCTCATACACAATCAATATACTAATCTTGTTTGTTTTTAAATTGATATACGAAAAAAAATAAGTAAAACAATTTATATACACCCATTTCATACATATAAAAAATAAAAAAATATTTTTAATAAATTCAAATACAAATATATATTACTTGAGAAAGTAAATAATTGTAATTTTTTCTCAAAAGGTAAGAAACGGATATTTAAGTAATGATAAGTGTAAATCCCTAAATTTAAGTATTAGATAAATATAACATGGTTAATGAGGAGAGAGGAAAGAGATATACACAAAAGATTAGGAGGGATTTTAATTAATATATATGTACTAAATAAATTTAAAAAATTAAATTCAATAAATCTTTTAAAATCTGCTACAACTTACAATTATATAAAAGTATTGCTATAACTTGCAATAAACAATTTAAAAAGTATATACAAGATAATTTCCTCAATATAAAATGTTTGTATTCCTAACACTTTCATGATTTATGCCGAAATTTATGTATTATTTTATACGTGATAAAATATAAAATAAGAATATAGAGGCTAGTAATATATAAATTAATTAAGAATACTAAAATGACTAAACTAACCCTCATAATAATAAGAATTTTTTTATTTCATTAAAAAGTAAAAGGAATATTTAAAATTATGCATTGTATACTAATATATAATATATCAAAATTAAATATTCAACAAGAAATAATCCTTATATTATTAATCCATGCATTACTAAACTACCTCTAGGCACATACACATTTACGAACTATGTTACCCAGAAAGATTTTTTTGATGACCCATGCATAGGCTACAACAACCTAACACGTAATACAACAACAATAATAACATATTCAGTGTAAATCTCAAAATAATGTGAGGTGTGTAAAGCAGAACATAGCCAAAAAATTTGATAAGGAAATCCAAAAAGGTAAAAAGAACGTCTCTGGCGAGATTCAAATCCGCAATAATATATGAGTTGCACATTAAATCATTTGACTTCTAAGTTATAGTTCATATTTTGTTAAGGGGATTCAAAACATATCTATACATATATATATATATATATATGAATACATAAATTGACCATAAGTATATAATGTAAATTTTTGATGAAGTGAGTTCAGTTGAACCCTCTTGCATCCTCGTAGTTTCGCTCCTAATGTAAAGGATAGAGTGTACACAAATCTTACACCTACCTTATGTGAGATAGACAAATTGTTTTCAACAGATCCCGACTCAAGAATTAGAAAGGCATTTTCAAAATACGTTTGAAAAAAAAAAAAAAAAAGAAATTAAAAAAGCTTTAAGGAAAATACTTTAAAAAAAATATTAACAACAAAAATACTAAAATAACGCAACATGAATATAACTAATTGGACTAATTCAAAGTATATATGCATTAGAAGTCAAAAATGTTGCTTATGTTACAAGCAACATGTAATTTCAAATTGTATCTATTGCAATAAACAACAATTTTATTGTTTTTTTGTTTGACTCTTTGTGAGTTAATGATAGCTTTTTTACAAATTTTCAAACAACAATTGAAATTTATTCCCTAGTTAGAAAAAGTCTTCATGCAAAGGGACAAATATTCACAAGGATGAAGAATATATATTGTTGAAATTTAGAGAGAAAGAAATGTTTGGAACTTTCTAATTATAGTTAATCAAAGGTTTATTAATATAACAACTTGAAAAAACAAACAAATAATTAATTATGTCTTGTCTTCCTAAGATATAGATTATATATATAGGATACGTAGCTTAAAAAACTCACGAGAACTATCGGCGTTGCAATGCCTTCCACCTCACGAGGTCGGTTTTTTTAATTAAAAAAAAATCGACATCATATATATATATATATATATATATATTAGAATTTAATATTCCGTCGCAATTCTAAATTTCTTTTTAAACTTTTTTAAATGAATATCGATTTGATGAGGTCGTTATAATTTTTCAAAATTAATTAAGTCCGGCCTCAGGAGGTCGGTATTAGTATTTTCTATTTTTTTCAATTATTTAACCGACCTTCCCTGAGGTTGGTTTGTTTAAAAAGAAATTTTCTTTAAAAGAAAAAAAAAAGAGGAGATAACTGACCTCATGAGGTCGCTTTCTATCTGACCTGTCTTTGAGATTGGCTTTCACGGTTTTTTTTAGTAGTGATCTAAGCTTGGTACATAGTTTGAGAAAGGAGCACCCCTACTATACACCTAATTCCTAAACTACACGAAACGTGCAAGCGATTGATAAGCCGTTATTGCTTGTTGCTTCTAGGCTCGAAAATCTCTCTTTCGCCTTCTCCTCTACGTCTCAATTCTATTTGATTAGTTTCTTCCTTATCTTCCTTAGCATAAGCTACGATCTAACAATCCCTAAGCTGATTTTAGATCTTGAATTAAATTATGCATGCATGTGCCATTGTTTTAATCTCTTGTTGTACTTGTCATGAATGAAGATTTTCTTTTTCCCTTCTTCATTTGTGATCTCTACGCATGGGCGGAGCCACCTATATCAAAGGGTGGTCAGATGCACACCCTTCGTCGAAAAATTATGTTGTGTATATAGGCTAAATGTTACCTATTATGAGTGCGTATTTAATTTTGCACACCCTTAACGCAACTGAGAAGAAAATTTGCACATTCTTCGTCAAATTCCTGGCTCCGCCACTATCTCTACGTACATATATTAGCATGATGGGGAATAGTGACTTGCATGGTTGGTACTAGGCAACTGGATTTTTTGGATGTTCATAGCCTTATTATTTTTGTCTTCAATTCGTACGTACACAAAAAATATCATATGCTTCCAATAAAAAGAGGACACCATATATAAAAGGTAATCTTGAATTTTTGTCCCGCTTAACAAAATCTTTAAAAATGACCTTTATTGTCCATATAATAGACATAATCAAGTTTGATTTGTAATATGCACCTAAGTTATAACTTGTTTGGCCAAGTTTTTGGGCAGTTAAAACTTGAAAGTGCTTATTATTTTTATTTTTTTCAAAAGATGCTTATTTTACAATGTTGAGTTGTTTGATCGAGTTTTTAGAAAACAAATAAACGTTTTTGAATATTACAATAATAGAAATCATTTTTCAGAAGCTAATTAAGAAAGTATAATTTTTCCCCAGAAGCACTTTTGGGATCTTTGCGAAGCACAAAGTACTGCTCTAATATTGACATATGATTGTTTTTCAAATTGATTAACCCAACACAAGCTGATATTCTTCAAAAATATTTTTTTTAAAAAACACTTCAAACAAAAAAACACTTTTAAAAACTAAGCATATTTTGGAAATTAATTTAACCTAACAAGCTATTAGTATTGCCTATGAGGTAAGAATTCAAGACATTTCAAGAAGTACATATACTAGTTAACTAGTAAGCAACGCATGCATATAATTTTTGCTTATACAACATAATTTGTGATCGATTGAGTAGATTCACTATTGAAACGTCCCAGAGTTTCTATCTCAGGCCAAACTTATGCTCGACCGACAACAAGGGTTATTTTTTAAAGGGAAAAGGGTCAGAAATACCCCTTAAGTATTGAAATTGGTTCAAAAATACCCTCCGTTAACCTATTGGGCCAAAAATACCCTTCTACCCACCTTTATGGCTCAAAAATACCCTTCCATCCACCTTTATGGCTCAAATATACCCTTATAACTAACGGTCCTTTTTTAAACCATAATTAAAAAAATGGAAAAGGGCCAAAAATACCCTTCAAGTATTGAAATTGGTTCAAAAATACCCCCCGTTTAACTATTGGGCCAAAAATACCCCTCCATCCACCTTATGGCTCAAATATACCTTTACAACTAACAACCCTTTTTTAACCCATAATTAAAAAAAATATTTATTACGTGTCAGCTTTTTATTGGTTGCAAATTAAATTAATTAAAATGTTATTATCTTATAACCAAATCTGGACCCAACTAAAACTACCCGACAAAACCCGTCCCAACCAATTAAATAACGGTGACCCATAGTTTTTTGGTTTATATCAGTTACACCATACCTCAAAGGTGAATAATTTTCTACTTTCTGTGTCTGCCTGCAAATACGTTAGAGATAGGGGTGGGCATAAAAATCGGAGAACCAAAAAACCGTACCGAACCGAATTAGTTCGGTTCTTCGGTTCGGTTTCCGTTTTTATTTCGGTAGTTCGGTGCTTCGGTTCGGAGTTTGGTTTAGGGGTAACGGTTCTTCGGTGCACACTTTTACAAAACCAAAAACCGAAGAACCGAACCGAACCGAAATTTGATAAAATCGAACCGAAGAACCGAATGCCCACCCCTAGTTAGGGAGGTAAAACTATGTCTCATTGGCAACAACCTACTTACTTGCAAGTGTCATTCGCAGTTAGAAGAAAAATGAGTTTAGAACACGAAATAGTTTTCAAGAACCCTAAAAATTGAAGAAGAAGAAGACCCAGCTTTCAACAGACGTAAAATATGAATGAAATTAGGTTTAGAAGAAATGGATTTGCCTTTTTATTTAATTGGTGGGGGGCGGTTTTGTCTGGTTTGGGTCGGGTAGTTTTAGTTGGGTCTGGGTTTGATTATAAAATAATAACATTTTAATTAATTTAATTTGCAACCAATAGAAAACTGACACGTAATAAATAATTTTTTTAATTATGGTTTAAAAAAGGACCGTTAGTTATAAGGGTATATTTGAGCCATAAAGGTGGATGGAAGGGTATTTTTGAGCCATAAAGGTGGGTAGAAGGGTATTTTTGGCCCAATAGGTTAACGGAGGGTATTTTTGAACCAATTTCAATACTAAAGGGGTATTTCTGACCCTTTTTCGTTTTTTAAAATAATGTCAAACAGGAGCCAAAAACTCAAGATCACCCTTTATAAAGATCATACTTAATATATATATAGATAGATATATAATAAAAATCTTGACTTCGTCACTGCGTATTTTACTAAATACAAGTTGAGATGGAGATGTCATGATATGTAAGTGGATAAGTAAGTTAGAGAGAGATGAGGATGTGGATGGTTCTGAAAAAATCACGTGATAACCCACATGGTCAATGATGAAGAGATAAATAATCCAACCCATCATTTGTTTTTCTGGAATTATTAATCTGTGCACTTTGTTGGAGTACTGTGGTAGGACAGTCTCAATTTCCATGATGCACAGAAATGGAATCCTTCACTAAAAAAAGTTTGTTTCTGTCTAAGATAATGTCTATAACCCCTGACTTTTCCCTTTCTCTGATGATCTGTCCTTTATCTTAATCAATATCCGTTTTATTTTATGTGATGATGTTTGATTGGATTTTTTTAAGGGAGGGCTTGTGAAGAAGCAAGCTTATTCTTGCGCCACGACCGGCAGCTGATCGAATCTGGGAGAAGTGTCGCTACTTAGCCTACTAGCTCGAAGCTATCGTTTCGGGTTGAAACACTAAAAGAAAAGGACCCCCACATATTCTTCGATCCGAGCGAGCTGTATGAGGCAAGAACTCGTCCCTAATAATAAGTTTTAGAAAGAAAATTCAAACTTATTATTTTGCTAGAACAATTTTGTAAAGATCTGATACTCTTAACATAATGTGATATTGTTCGTTTTGAGCAAATTATGCATGATTTAATCCAAAAGGTCTTATAATAAGTCATTAGACTTTATTCACACGTCCAATAATCTTCCTCCCGGAAATAATTATGTACAACCCCGACTAATCGAAGCAGGAAACAGTATATCTTTATATTTAATTGGTCAAATTCGAAATTAGTCGTGATAGCTGATAGTTCAATGTACGCTTGATTGCTAGTAGTTTGAGGGAGAGTTCGCCAAATCCTGAAGAAAGATAAAAGGCGTTGTTTGATGAGCCTGCGTATCTCTAAGATTTTATAGATTTATATGGAGATTAACTCTGTACTACCTCACTGACTGTTCTTGTATTTATAGCCACTAGCTAAAACCGATAGACTTCTTTTTGTGTGTATGCATCTTCAAACTACGGATAAAGATAATAAACTATGGCTCATGACGGCAAAGGCGATCAAAGTCGGGCTCCACACCATCACTTTGTCATTTTTATACTCGTTGAGCCATTATTGACTCATAAATTTTGGCCAATTACATGTATAACTCCTTAAATTTGTTCGAAATCTCATATAGACATTTAGGCTCAGCTTTGTTCCAATTGACGACTATACTATCAGTGGTGAAGTCAAGATTTTCACTAAGACAATACAAAATATGAAAAGTAAACGTTCGAAAAAGTCGAAGGAATTTAATATCTATTATATATATATATATATATATATATATATATATATATATATATATATAAAATAATTTTAACCATATATATAAACAACTTTAACTTTTACTATTTTTATGAAAGCTCAAAATAGTATGATGGGAATAAGGGGTAGGATTCACAAAGTTATAAGAGAAAAACTCCAAACACAATGATCATCAACGATCATTAATTTGTCAGAATTTCCTCTGAATAAAACTTGTTGATTGGCTCCTTTCCTTCACAGAAAACATAGCAGATTTAAATCCATAAAGTTAAACTAAATATCTTTAATTGTTTTTGTTTTACCTTACGTACTCTTTTCACATGTGCATGCAACTCATATTCACTGCAAAAGGACAGAATATATCTATAATTTCTTAAATTATCACTAAATTTTATTCAGATATATAAATTATGATATGTTTTGATTGAACACCTAAACATATAAGAAAGTGTTTCAATTGGATAATTTTAGTTTAAATTTTTGAAAAAGAAAATGTGTGTGTTTTCAAGCATGCCTTACGTATATAAACTAACCACACAAAATATATGTCACCTCTTTTAATTACATCAGTCTCAATCAAAACAGATCTGAGATTTATGACTTATTGAGGCTAATACGTATAAGAAATGATATTGACTTTGTTTATACAATATTTTTTAAGAAACAGGACTTGAATGGACCTCTTGCAGCCCCTAACTCCGCCCCTAATCTATAGTGAAAGTGTGAGAGATCCCAAAAAAAATTGTCTCTGTAAGTTTTCAACAATAGAGTTACATGATATCTATATAGGTAAAAAAAAAAAAATGAAAGGTAGAAGATATCAGTGAAATAATATGAGTTGCACGCAAACTAGTCCGTACACCATTATTAAACATATATATGTCATGGAAGGAGAATTCAAAGGTATAGCCAAAAAAATTATGTGATTATTTTTCATTTGTCTAGATTTTGATCAGACAGAGTTATTCTATACTTATATTGGTGGAAAATAGATATGGACAGGTAGCCGATATCGGATAAAACAATACGAGGTACGCGCAAGCAAAGACATATCCGAAATGTTGAATTTATAGGTTTCTTGGATTCTGGATAAATTATTCATATTCCATACTAAGTGAATTTCTTTAGACAATATAAAATTTGATCAACAACATATCTAGTGTAATCCACAAATGGTCTGAGGAGGGTAGTATGTACACAGACCTTACCCTACAAGGTAGAACGAGAGGTTGTTTCCGATAGATCATCGCTCATCGACTCAAGTAAAAGAATTACAAAAATGGAATCCTTCACTATGAAAGTTTGTTTCTGTCTATGATAATGTCTATAACCCCTGACTTTTCTCTTTCTCTGATGATCTGTCCTTTATCTTACTCAATATCTGTTTTAATTTATGTGACGATGTTTGATTGGATTTTTTTTTGAAGGAGGGCTTGTGAAGAAGCAAGCTTATCTCTGTGCTCTGACCGACAACTGATTGAATCTGGGTGAAGTGTCGCGCCTTGGCCCACTAGCTAGAAGCTATTGCTTTGGGTCGGAGCACTAAAAGAAAAGGATCTAGCCCTCGGTCGGTCGTCGACTCGAGCTGTATGAGGCAAAAAACTCGTCCCTAATAAGTTTTAGAAAGAAAATTAAAACTTATTATTTTGCTAGAACAATTTTGTATAGATACTCTTAATATGATGTGATATTATTCGTTTTAAATTAATTCTAAATGATTTTACTAAAAGTTCTTACAATAAGACATGATGAGACTTTATTCACACATCCAATAATGATCTTCCTCTCGGAACTAATTAAGTTCTGTACAATCTGACGACCATCTCCAAGATATTATGTGCTTATCTAGAGATTAATTGTGCGTCACCAAAAGCTTATGGGTATGCATCTTCATACTACAAGTAAAGATAGTAAATTGGCTCGTAGACGGGCAAAGGCGATGACAACCATGCCCCGCGTCATCACTTTATTGTTTTCATATTTATCTCGTTGAATCATTGACTCTAATAATTTTTCGTCAAATATATGTATGACCCCTTAAATTTGTTCGAAAATCTCATATAGACATTTAGACTCATCTTTGTTCTAAACACCATATTATCAATTACAAAACTAAGATTTTTACTGAGACGGTTTAAAATATGAAAAAGTAAATACATAAAAAAATAAAAAGATTTAACCAGCTACATATACATTAAAAATAATCGTAACCCTATATAAATAATGTAACTTTTAGTCTTTTTATAAAAGCTTGAAATAGAGATTGGATTCACAAAGTTATAAGAGGAAAACTCCAAACACAATGATAATCATCATTAATTTGTCAGATTTTCCTCTGAATAAAACTTGTTGATTGGCTCCTTTCCCTTCACAGAAAACATAGCAGATTTAAATTCAAAAAGTTAAACTCAATATCTTTAATTGTTTTTGTTTTACCTTACATACTCTTTTCACATGTGCATGCAACTAATCGTATTCTTTACAAAAATTGCGGAATACATCGACAATCCCTTAAAGATTATCGGTAGAAACATATCTAATAGGAATTGAATATTTTATTATGTATTTAGGTGTTTAATCAAAATATATCGCAGTAAAATTTGAAAAGAAAAAAATTATGCTTGTTTTCAAACATTAGTTACGCATATAAGTTAATCATATAAAATATGTCACCTCTTTTAATTACATATATCGACCTCAAATGAAACAAGTTGATCAGGTTTATGTCTTAGTGAGGTTAATATACATGCACAATATAAAGGAGATAATAATATTTTTTAAGTGATTAACTTATCGACGTAACGAGTATTAGAGAATAAGCAAAAAAGTTTTTACAAAATTTGAATCAAAAGTGTCTTATAGAAACGCTTTATCATCTATCTAAGTATTTAATTAGAATATGTCATACTTTGAGTGTCTAAATAAAATTTACTGACAAGTTTAATAGGTTGCCGATAGAAAATCTATTGATCAATGATTGTCATGTGTAACATTTCTGAATAGGGGATTAGAAAACATAAGAATAAAACTTATGGAGAAGTCGGGATTCAACATCTATAATATACACATAAGAAATGATATTGACTTTGTTTATACAATAAATTTTTAAGAAAGAAGACTCGAATGACCCTCTTGCGACCCTTTATCTCCGCTCCTAATATATAGTACGTGAAAGTGTGAGAGATATCAAGAAAAAATTGCTTGTATAAGTCTTCGTCGGTAGAATTACCTGATATCTATATTGGTGAAAAATATGAAAGGTAGAAGGTATTTAATGAAATAATACGCGTTGCACCATTATTATTAAACAAATATATGTCATGGGAGGAGCACTCAAAGATGTAGCCAATAAGTTATGTGATCGTTTTCCGATTTGATAGGCTGCCCGCAGAAAGGAAAGAGTTTACCGACCGCATAACAATTCATTCTTGTGTGTAGCGCGTGGGCCCATGTCTCCCGAACGATCATAGTACGGCCGCTCATCCGGAAGCGAAGCACTATGCCGGGGCGGGGGGACGGAAAAAGAAACGGCTCCGAAGAAAAAAAATTGGGGTTCCTATCAGTGGAATATATATATGGGAGGTAGCCTATATCCGATAAAATAATACGAGGTACATGCAAGTAAGGACATATTCAAAATGTTGAATTTATAGGTTCTAAAATTTAGAAAAGACAATTTATTGAATTTTAGATAAATTATTTATACTCAATTACTGTCATGTGATCAGGAGATCACGGATTCAAATCGTGGAAACAACTCCGCGGAAATGTAAGATGGAGCTATGTACAATAGACCCTTGTGGTCCGGCCCTTCCTCGAATCCTACGCATAGCGGAAGCTTTAGTGCACCGAACTATTTTTATTTTTTTGGGGGGGTCAGTTCATTGGATTCCTTTTGTTTATAAAAATGTTGTATGGGCATCATCAGAAATCAGATAAATATAGTAATTGAAAGTTACTAAAGAAAGAGAGTTTTCCTCATGTCTTGACATTGGACATTTTTGTCCTAAAGTGCTTTTATTCAATAATATATGGTCCATGTTTGCCACTGGTCATTCTGTTGTTGTTCAGAGTCCTCACTTGAAAACAATTATATATATTTAAAATTTTGTGTTTGACATATATGTGATGTACCTGGAATAATATCATATTGTAGACCAAATGATACAAAAAGGAAATGTCAGTGTTATCATTGGACATGTGTATATAAGTTATCTATGATTGTTTCTATTTTATATTAATATAAGTGTTTTAGTTTGATTAGATACGTATAATGCACATAAGACTTGCATCTACTTCTACCGATATATCATGATTTGCATGCCTCAGTTACCGCGACTTTACCATCTCTGCCGCTCAAGTTAAGGATATCGGAGTTCTCTAAGCAACTAGTATACTGTTTCCAGGCCCAATAACCAAAGTTGTAAGCACAATAACACATTACCACGAGAGGAACTGCATGTACATATGTATATCTTTGATACTACAACAATAACGGGGCTCACAGTCGAATATTTAGAAATGTCATCTTGGACAAAAGCTATTGAGCTCACGTGAAGCCGTAACTTACATTGTAGATCTGCCTGGCAGGAATGTACTGAACATATTTGGCAATGTTAATGTTGGTTAAGAACTCACATAATTGCAGTTGATTCACATAACAACAACAACAACAACATACCCAGTGTATTCCCACCAGTGTTTTAAAAGGATGGAGCGTAAGGCGGGGCGTTTTACTTAGCTCGGGGCGAGGCTTAAGCCTCATGGCTCTTAAAAATTATAATTTATAATATAGTAAAATAGTGTTATAAAGCAAAAATTATAAATAATAAATTAATAATTAAAACAATTAAAAACATGATCAACAAACTCATACAAAATAAAACTTCGAATATCATTTTATAAGTGCAAAGAAAGAAATGCTATAATAGCTACTATGAGATGCAAATCAACTCTAACATCTTAACTTTCAAATAATAAAAAAATCACATTTTTATAAAACATATTATTATCGTACTATACAATTTACATCCCTGAAAGAAAATAATTAATAAAATTTATTAGTACTCTTACGTAATTTTGACATAATAAAATATAATAATTTACTTTCAAATAGTGATTACTTTGAGACATGGGGAAATAATATGAAGACCAATATTGATAAGTGAACATGTAAAAATCGGCTAATTAAGTATTTCTTAAAAGAAATGTTCAATGATATTCACCCTCATGGTGCTTTCAAATAATAAATATGCAATACAATGACTTGTTATTTGAGCTATTCCCAATCTTCTAATTTCTGTAGATGAAAAAAACTATTAAGCATCATTTACTTATTAGAGAATTATAAGAATCAACAATGTCAATTACGAAATTCAACAACAATACACCAAGTGTATTCCCACCAAGTGGGGTTTGGGGAGGATAAAGTGTACGCAATCCATACCACTACCTCAGATGAAGTAGAGAGGTTGTTTCCGATAGATCCCCGGCTCAGAACAAATAACAATAACAAACAAAAATCAATGTCAATTAAGGAATTCAACACATAATTTTTCTAAGATTTGTTTAGCGAGCCCGAGCATTAGGCGTTAGGCGTGCTTAGGACGTACAGTCGGGCGCTTAAGGCATAAGCCTTACAGGATTTAAGCCCCACACCTATGCCTCGAGGCGTTTTGCCCGTGCCCTGCCCCGGGGCGAGCCTCAAAACTGCCTTTTAAAACATTGATTCCCACAAAGTGGGCTCTGGGAGGGTAGAATGTACGCAATCAGTACCACTACCTCAGAGATGAGGTAGAGAGGTTGTTTTCGTTAGAACCCCGGCTCAAGATGCAGTTAATTCACATGACCGAGAATTAAGGCAGACAATCACATTCTCACAAACCAGAACACAAGACAGTTGCAAATTCAAAAAAATCGCCTTTACTATCAAAGTTCTGATCCCTTTGTGCGACATCATTACAACAACAACTATGCCTCAATCCCAAGCACGTTGAATTCGGCTATATATGAATCATCGATCACTGTCCATGTCACTCCATTTAAGTTCTGTGCAACATCAATGGTAAAAAAATATATATTTCTTATATCTATATCTCATATGTGGCTTACAAAATGCACATGTGGCCAAAATCCAGCAGTCAACATTGATCAAGACCATCAATCATCTTCGGATGGTAGAGTTGGACTCTTTGAGCAGACGTCGTTTGCATGAAGTTCCAACATTTTCTTCTCGGGATTACACAGACCTAGAGGATAAAATGAAGAAAACGCCGGTAATCAGATAGTTGGCAAGAACAGGGAGACATATTTGTCAATGTCTGAAATCTTATCAAACAGCTTTCAATGACGTCTAGCTGGTTCAATGGTGAGTTAATCGCACTAGATATCAGGGAAAGTAGTGCTCATGGAACTATGCTACCTTGTTGATTAACCGTACTAAACGATTTTGGAGTAGCTCACAGAAACAGCATCAGATTTTTCATAGAATTTTGGGATGAGACATGCAAGCAGAATACAGAGATCAATGATCACAAAACCAAGTTTGAAAATGCAATAACAAATAACTAGGCAAAGTGTTTGTTAGCCTAGGAACATAATCACATCATAAGATTGTTACTTGTTAGACATTTTTTTTATAGCAATATGTGCACCACCAACACCAACAACATACCCAGAGCAATCCCGCATGTGGGGTCTGGGGAGGGTAGGATGTATGCAGACCTTACCCCTACCTCTGTGAGGTAGAGAAGTTGTTTCCGATAGACCTATAGCAATACGTGCATCAGGTGTAGGAAATACACAAAAGCAAACAACTTTTCATCTGCAGTGCTGAACGTTCAAATTTCATCATCCAGGATCTCCAAAAGCAAGAGCATTATTTTCTATTTGTCAACACAAATTTAAACACAACGAGAGCATCTGCGAATGGTGCTCTTAATGAAAGACTAAAGGAACAGACCTGAACACTTTGGAATATCCCACACAGCAATAGATGATGCTGTACACTCTGGTTGGCATAATTGCTTATTATTCTCATGATTGACATTCATTGCAAGCATCCAGGCTCCAATGGTAACATCCTCATTGCTGAACATTCGGAAACTGAGAGTTCACAGAAAAAGGAGAGAACAAATGAGCTATTACTCCTTTGACTAGAAAAAAGCCGACACAAAAGGCTCAATAAAATAAAGAAATGAATCCCAGAAACACTGTGATGTATCCAAGCTGTTCACATTACAGTCTCAAATGTGAATAAAGGAGACAGATTATGGTAGGTTGACAGTCAACTTAGCATTAACCGATGCCATATGGTCAGATAGGATTCTAACTACGGCAACTTGAAGTTTCATGTTACCTGCACGGCGAGCTTATTTTAAGACTGACTTACTCAACAAGGACAGAAAATAATAACCATTACTCAAGCAGCATTACAGCAGATGTTCTTGAATTAAGTCTTACATCATAAACACAACAAACGCTTCCTCCTAACTGGCATAGACAATGCACACTTTGTTGGGTGACAAAAATCACTTCAGAACAGATGAGAGACAGAAATATTTTGTTTGAATAAAGCACACTTGCCTGTTGTTCTTCAGGGCAACCAAACTTGCAACAACATCAGCAGAAAGAGCATAGATAGGACCATAAGCATGCAGAAAATACTCCTTCCCCAGAATAGATGAAAGTGGTTCATACCTGTAGTAGTAGTAGCAGTACAACATTCAATGATACAATACTGAAGATAAGACCAACAATAATCCTAATAATTGACAACACAATTTTTCTTCACATTTAGTCATTGGTACGTATTTATCTACATCTTCTTTTCCTCAACATTGTCACAAGCTTCACAGGATCTATCAACAAGCATGCTGCTAATGATTTGTTGGTTGCTAATGACCATTGTGTTCTCAAAATAAATAAATAAATAAATAAAAGGGCAAGACACGTCATTACAAAAATATAATGTATTACCATGTTATTATGAGTTACGTACTTAATTTCCACCATAAAATCTGTATGTCTTGCTTTCTTTTTGTTTTGTTTCTCTGTTTCACTTCTCCTGCAATTTAGCACATTTTGATCTTTTTTTTTTTTTTTTTAATGATGACCGAGAAATCTGTCTAGTCCAAACCTGTTGGACCAAACTACAACCTTCCAAACTCGGGGCTAATGGGTCCCTCTACTCTTCTCCACTTAACTAACAGGCTTAGTTCTAGTTCGCATGGTGCAGGGCTCGAACCTGTGACCTAAGTCACAGGTCCCTCAACCTTCGACAATTGAACTGATCCTGGGGGTGTGTAGCACATTGTGATATTTCACTCTTTATCCCTAGAAATACGGAGAGTAAGTTTCAATCTTAATGACTTCCAGTACGAACCAATATTTTTTTTAATCATATTTGAACTCCTATGTTAATAGTCCTGCCAAGTAAAATTTAGGATATTCAACTTGGAATGCTCTTCACACGTTAGCAAATAAACTTGACAAAATTATTTTGCAATTTATATTAGTATATAAACTCCTATCAGACTAACCATTTGAGCTTGGGGTCGGTGAAAACTGGACCCTTTTTCATGCATCCAAGATATGTCTGTGAGTGAGAGCGCTCTTTGGCCAAGAGCAATGAGAGGCGATCTGTTCATGGAATATCAAAGCAATATGGGGTCATCAAAAATTACAGTAGCAAAGTAATCATAACACACAGACCAATTACAGAACAATAAGAAAAACAAAGCATCGCAATTCTAGCTACCTGGCCGTAAATATATGTCATCATCAGCTTTAACATAGAACTCAGAATCATAAAGTGCATAGGCAGCCTTGAAAAAGGCTAAGCTGTAAAAGCATCTTGGTGTAAGTGTAGATCACAAACAAAAGAAACTAATGAATAATAAATGTCAGAACTAACGTTTTGTATGGGAGCTTACTGTACTCTTCTTCAATGTCTAATAGTACAAAATCATCATATTCTGCTACCTCTTTCTTAAGCGCTGACATCTTGGATTTATCACTTGTTCGACCAATGACAAATCTAAAAGCCAAGCCAGTGGCTTCTTCTAACCTGCAACATTCATTCAGCTGGTTCAGCAAAATATGGTCAAGCAAATTTCACAAATCCGGGGTAGAACTACATATAAACGTAATTCGCAGGCCAACTTCATATACACAAGTCTAGGCATGGTTATTGCAAGAAACGAATTTTTCAAAAAGAACTCAAGAGGAAGAGTGGAATAGAGGAATGTACTAAAAAAAATCAGAGAAATTATGTCGGGACTTCAGTCAATCATGCTGTAAGTGTCTGCATAAGTTCTGAGTTAAAGAAAACAACTTTCTGCCTAAGAAGTGCCTGATGGATTAACTAACCCAACCTCTTCCAGCCAGTAAGTTCTTCCTTTCTCTTTTGTGCTTAAATTTAACGACTCTGCAGTAAACATCAATCACATGCCATTGGCCATTCCATTTACGCCTGCTTTATATAAGCTAATGATCTACGATGTATTGATCAATTTCCAGTAAGTTCTTGCTGGTCAAGTTTCAGGACAAGCCAGATCAAATAGCCAGCATGTGACAAATCATTCCGAGAATATGAGACCACATTAGTGGTGAGAACATGAAATTATTTGAAATAGATCTTCATTATCGTTAGGAAGAGAAGAAGCGATACATTAAGTACTCCCACCACATCTTACTGATTCAATTCTACAAACAATTTAAGATGTACTTTTCATTTTTATAACAACAATATCAACCCCACATATTGTAAGTATCCCTACTGCAACCTTGTCCCTAAAGCTACATAAACTAAAAGAACCAGCCTTTTTTGTTCTCGAAAAGAAAATGAAGCTAGTTTTCTCTTTCAAAACTGAAGTTGGAGTAGCGAGAGTTAAAGTCTATAATCAGTCAATCAACTACACCTCAATCCAACTAGTTGGGGTCGGCATATTAATCAATTCAGCTCTATTTAACCTTATCAAAACAACAACAGCTATGCCTCAATCCCAAACAAGTTGTGGTCGGCATACAAATCAATTCAGCTCTATTTGACCTTATCAAAAACAACAACTATGCCTCAATCCTAAACAAATTGGGGTCGGCATATGAATCAATTCAGCTCTATTTGACCTTATCAAGACAACAACTATGCCTCAATCAAACAAGTTAGGATCAGCATATATGAATCAATTCAGCTCTATTTAACCTTATCAAAACAACAACAGCTATGCCTCAATCCCAAACAAGTTGGGGTCGGCTTATGAATCAACTCAGCTATATTTGACTATATGAAAACAGCAACTATGCCTCAATCCTAAACAAGTTGGGATCTGCTATGTGAATTAAGCTCATTTCGTAATCATCATCCATTTGACCTTATAAAAAAAATCAACTCAGCTCTATTTGGATCCAAGAGCAATTTATGATCTGAAAACCATAATCTTCTACAGAAATGGAGAACGAATTTCAACAACAACAACATCCTCAGTG
The DNA here is from genome assembly GCA_031232105.1 of Capsicum rhomboideum. NCBI lineage: Eukaryota > Viridiplantae > Streptophyta > Magnoliopsida > Solanales > Solanaceae > Capsicum > Capsicum rhomboideum. Next base: position 2,923,303 of record CP124710.1, on the reverse strand, counting down.
TAATCCCACAAGTGGGGTCTGGGGAGGTTGGAGTGTACGCGGACCTTACCCTTACCTCGTGTAGAGAGGTTGTTTTCGATAGACACTCAGCTCAAAATAGAGTATGAATTAAACAACATTTACATTTAGACAGAAAAACAAAAAAAAATACTATACTTTTGAAGCCCATTGTGATCAGAGGGAAACCAAGTCCTTCGCAACGATCTCCTGCGAGCAACAGAGCCAAATCCAGTCTGAATTCCAACAAAACCCATAACTTTATGTCTCTTATACCCTCCATCACTAATCCCAAACCCTTTTGCTTCTTCCACAACATCTCCTCTACTCATCACAGTTCTATCCCAAGCAACAGAAACAGATCTAGGTTTAGCATATTTACAACTATATCCTAAACCCCTCCTGGAAATCGCAATAAACCCGAAAACAAAACCAGCAAAACCAATAAGAAAACATAGGATCAAGATTGCTGATCTATGTGAATTGTAGTAATACCAATAGGGTGATTTAGCAGTGAAGATTTTTGGGTTTGTAGGCATTTTTAACCAAATGGTGTTCTTGGTGCGCAAAAGCTTATCCCAGACACTAGGATTACCAAAAAAATCAAGATTTAGTCGAGGTGTGCGAAAGCTTACCCGACAGCACGGTTATCAAAAAAGAAAAAGAAAACAAGATTTGATGTTAAAGAAAACAATCATCAACTCATCTGATCTCGGGTTTTGAGCAATCTAGTGAAGATTTTTGGGTTTGTAAGCATTTCTAAGCAAATGAGATTCTTGGAAAAACTGGAAAAAAAATCAAGATTTAGTCAGGTGCGCAAATGCTAGCCCGGACACCACGATGATCCAAAAAAAAAAAACAAGATTTGATGTTAAAAATTCAAGATTTACAAAATTTGAAGTGATAGTTGCAGATTTCTACTCAGATTTTTGGGTTTGTAGGCATTTCTAAGTAAATGGGGTTCTTGAAAAGACTGAAAAAAATCAAGATTTAAGCGAAGTGCGCCAAAGTTGATCCGGACACCACGGTTATTCACAAAAACAAGATTTGATGTTGCAGATTTCTACTTAGATTTACAGAATTTGAAGTAAAGATCAAATTTTTATTCTATAAACTTGAACTCAATAATCATCCAAACAACTACTCCCTAGTTAATTTGTAAAACAAGAATGATGTACTTTGAGCTGACAGATTGTTGAGATAAATTTTCTGAAACTGACACTCTGACAGCTTTGTTTGTATGGTTGTTGCCTGCCTATTCTACTGTATGTATTGTTTAGTTTAAGGATCAGTTTGGCATTTTTCACTTTATTTTTCAAATTCTTTTTTTTTTTTTTAACGGGCTAAAAAGGAAAAATGTGTGCATAAATGGAACGGAAGGAGTAATAACTTATCTTTGGTCATGACAGTATCTTAGTAACTCATTTGGTTGGCTAATCGAATTTTACCTTGTTGGTCTGCTTACAATTATCCCTGAATCCTATTTGTGGGATTTTATTATTTTAATGATAAAAAGTTTGATTTGATAAATGGTCGATTTATTAATGTGATCATGTGGTTACATTATTTTTTAAAAGTTTTTTATATTAAAAATCTAATTTGATATAATGATCGATTTATTAATGTGATCATGTCGTTACATTATTTTTTTAAGCTTTTTATGTTAGTTCTACTTCATCTCTTATTTTTCTTCAAATTGACATTATCTAAATAAAACATCGTATTCATCAACATAATATAGTATAATATAATATATAACACAATATGACATGTTTTGAAAATGTAATAACCACCCAAACAAGGATCAATTCCCTTTTAACAACTACAAATCCATCTTTGAGTATATGCTGATTCAAGATTTATAGTTTATGAGATTCTAATAATTTTAAACACCACATGTCTGAAGTTGTTTCAAAGTGGATTAGAGTGGCGGAGAATTCACTTAGAAATTCAAAATAAAAAGAAATTTGTATACGAAGAAGCATTCAATACTTTTGAACTTTATGTAGAATATAATTTTTCAATAAAGGTACTCTAACGCCTCCCATAATCGGTAGATACACAAAAAATTTAAAAGCTATCTACAACGATAACAACATCATACGTAATCACGTATGATGTAATCTCATAAGGGCAAAACACATAAATCCTGACAGTTTGAAGCTTAATTATAGAAAATTTTAACTTTTTGCATAATTACTGAAAATCTCAATTTTGGGTCTGTCGAGATACATAATTAGCTTCCGATACATCCAATAAAGATATATTTTTTCTCTGTACAAATATATAATTAACTCCCGAACATTTTTGACGGGTAGAAAGACTATTTTTTGACTAGAGTGAACTTCCGAATTCCTTACGAACGAGCCGGGCCAGCATGATCTCTACTTGAAGCCCGAACTTGATTATCAGGCCCAAACTTTAACTCGTTTAGCTCTCTCCGAGCCCATTTAGGCCCGTTTCCGATCCCCATTTTCTACTTAGGTCTCCAACTCAAAGCCCGAAAATCCAATTCCTTTTCCTCCTCATGGCTTCCCCACCAAACCCTCACAACTCGCCGCCTGTCACCGTTGACCAGCGCCGCCTGCAGTTTACTCCGGTGGATTTACCTCTCACTTCCCCTGTAAGTACTTCTCTTCCTCCCTGTTGCTCCGAGGTGGAGGCGGAGCCAGAATTTCAACTTTATGAGTTGTGTATTTTAGAACGACGACTTCAAGTGATAATAATTGAGCTCTAAATTACATATGTTTGTACATATTTGAGTTAAAAAGGTGAAAAATATGCTTAAAGTATTCCGGTTTTTTGAATTTCATACCTGAACTATGAGGTGTAAGATTTTCCTACCTGAACACGTGAACCGCTAATTGTTGGAGTTTCATCCCTGAACTTTCAGGTAGGAAAAGTGAACAATTAATAGTTCAAGTGTGTTTTGATAAATAGTTGGTGATAATTTAGGTAGGAAAATCTCTCACACCTGATAGTTCAGGAATGAAACTCAAAAAATCGGCCTAATTGTACAAATACACTATTTGTACAATATTCGGGCTTCTAGCTTTGCCCCTGATTGCACATCGTTTTTGTGAAAGAGAAGGAAATGGAATGGATGAGTATTTTGAAGAGGAGAAGTTTATAATGAATCAGCTTGTAATGCTCTCTGCTTGAGTCGATGTTGAAAGATAAGAAGTTGTTTTTATGCTTAGGGGGCGTTTGGCGATGAAAATTATGAGTATTTGAAAAAAAGTAGTTTTTGTTTTCAAAGTGAAAACTTATACTTGAAAATTGGAGTTGTTTTTGAATTTTCGTGATTAATTTGGAGTGAAGAAAGTGAAAACAGCTTTTTGTTGTTTTTCAAATTCCGAAATTTTATGGCGAAAGTTCAACTCCAGAAAAAAGTAAAAGATTTTCATGGCCAAACGCCCCCTTAGTGTATCTCTTGAGTTTGTTTGATTCAATCTGTGTCCTTGCCTTTAGCTGATAGACGTCGAATTAGGACACTGATGATTCATGAAAACTTAGCTTAAAGTAGAATTCAGCTAGTTTTGGAGCTGCTAGTGATGAATTTGGGATTCTTTGTTGAGCCTATTCGGGCTTCGATTGAAAAAAGTAGTCGTACATGTAAAAGATTAAGTTCTAATAGTCACGTTTGTCGTAGTTGGGAGTTGCAAAAAAAAAGTGCAGCCCGGTGCGCTAAAGCTCCCACTATGCGCGGGGTCTGGTAAAGGGCCGGACCATAAGGATCTATTGTATGCAACCTTACCTTATATTTTTGCAAGAGGCCGTTTCCACGGCTTGAACCCGTGATCTCCTGGTCACATGGCAACAACTTTACTAGTTACTCCAAGGCTCCCGTTCCAGTTCCAGGGAGTGGGAAAAAGATTTCTTTTCTTGTTTAACCATTCGGTATCTGAAGCACACTGGCCCGACTAATCTCTATTCAAGTTGGATGCACTAATATTGGTTTACCGCACTCTACCAAGAAGTTCCTGATTACCAGAATACTAAATAAGCTCTCAAATGGAATGATGGAAATATTTGGATGCCAAATTTTTTTCTTAGAAGATACTACAGTACACATTTGATGTGGTATGTTTATTTGGGATTTCCATCTTGCTGAAGCATTTATGAATCATTTGAAGATATTACAGTGCACACCATTTGAAGATACTACAGTACACATTTGAGCTATGGGACTAATATATGCTGAAGCATTTATGAATCTTAGCATTATTTAGATGTCATCAATCAGTCTATTAATCGGATTGCAGTGCTGACGAAGACTACTGTAGTAAATTGTAAATGAGAATGCTTATCTATCAGATGTACAAAACAAAGCAATGTGTTGCAACTAGTGATTTGTCAAGCTTGATCCCTGCTTAGACAAATCTTCAAGCCTAGCTCTTTGAACTGCAATTATAGTCTATTTAGTGCTTGACAAGGTACACTATGCAATATGTTTTCAAAAAGGCAATGGTTGGCCATATGGTTTATGCTATCATAGTATCATGTAGCCACTTTAAAATATGTCTGCAGCTTTCGTTTCTTGTATATGGTGTTTAGTTATAGGATCCTTGAAGCTCATTTCATAATAGTATACCCAAAGATAATGACCTGTAGTTGCTGATGTATTGTAAAAATGAATTTATACACGTTATCAACATGCAATGGTGTTATGAGACATATAAAGAGCTCAAAGTTTGGACATACATTTACTTTTGGAAGTAAGTAGCTTGTGTGGTTTCATGTTAAACGTCTAACGTGCATCAGCTGCGGTGGGTTTCTTTTGTTGATTCATATTTTTAAAGTGGTTACTTTTATTCAGATGGCAGATGCTATTCCTGAGGGTATTGTGGATATAGCCAGTCTGACTGAAGCAAGCACAGGCGAGAAGCGAAAAAGAGAAGGAAGATTAAGATCAAAAGTTTGGCAACACTTCACGAAGCTAATAAAGGAGGATGGAACTTGTGACAAATGTAAGTGTAATCATTGCCATAAAATTTTCACTTCTTCAACCCGAAGTGGAACGACTCATTTGCTACGTCACATAAGTGAAGGAATATGTCCAGCATTTAAGAAAGCCAAGAAGGAAAATTCGCCAACAATTTTCAGCTATGTGGGTGGTAGCATAGACCGAAAAGTTCGTATTAACCCTTGGAAGTTTGATCAGGAACTAGGTCAAGCATCTTTTGAACAGTCAATTGATGCACATGATGACTTGTTGCCAATGGGATTAGATGATATTGAACGTCCAACATGCACTACGTCGGAAGTTGACTATTGTGGCGGCCAAACATCAATGCCTGTATTCTCTAAACTTCCTCAACAACCTGCTGTGAAGTCGTCCCATCCTATTGCAGAACCTTGGATGACTCAGTTGAGGGCTTGTGTAGGTAAACTCGTTGAACTCACAAATGAACGAGTGTCAAAGTCTAGCAGCATGGATAACAAGACCTGTGTGGCTGTTAGTACTCCCGATCTCTCTATAGCTTCTGCTGTGAAGTGCTTGAATGAGATGGAGGATATTCCTCAGTCAAGTGCAATGTATTTAGATGCTTTGGATATCGTAAGGGATCCAGAAGAAAGAGAGTGTTTCGTATGTTTAAACCCAGAGCCGCGTAGGAGATGGCTGCAAAGGATGTTGCATCGTCGTTTTCCCTTACGCTATACCGCCAATGTTTGACTAAACTGTTAAGTAGTCCAAGTATCAAGTGCTAAAAGGACAATCAGCTTCTGGAGGATCACATTTACTAAAGAACAAGGGAGAATTGGAAGAATTGAAAGATTACTTGACCATTCTTGATATCAAGCTTTGGTTATTGACATATATTGTCATGAGTTGTACTGTACAATTTATGTTGTTTCAAATGAGCATTCCATACTAGAAAAATGTTGGGAGACTTAAGATTATACTATCTGAATATCAAGAATAAATATATCTTCTTTTTCTTTATTGAAAATGTGATGAAAATTTATTAGAGTGCAAAAAAATGAGTAGTACAACCATGTGCTATATGCATCCACCAGCATGTTCGTGGTGAGATGATTGGAATCCCTCCATCCCTAGGCAGATGCTTCGGATTTGGGCTCCTAGGTGTGGAGAAAATTAGGAGCACCACCCTTAGAAATAGGCCATGCAATGCGCTAATTTGAACTATTCGGATTCCAATATGAATATCGAACGATGAGAAATAAAATGCGTCTTAGTGCATCTTGCTATTTAAATTTAAGGTAAAAAATTCAAATATGCCATCGAACGTTTAGAAATGGCTCGATTGAAAGTGTATTCCATAAATTGACATAAAGAAAATAGTTTTGACTACATTTTGGAAAATAAAAAACAACAAAAACAATATACCGAGTGAAACCACAAGTGAAGTCTGGGGAGCGTACGGTATACACCGATCTTATCATTACCTCGGGAGGTGGAGAGATTGTTTCCGAAAGATCCTCGGCTCAAGTGCAGCAAACCCAGGTACAGAGAAGGAGAGTAGAGTATATGCAGACCTTACCACTACTTCGGGAAGGTAGAGAGGCTGTTTCCGAAAGACCTTCGGCTCAAGTGCAGCAAATTCAAGTACAAGAAAATATAGCAACTTCTCATACTTAATTTGTTTTTATAACTTGGCATATTAATCTTTTTTTTTCTTTTAAACATTTCTATACAAATATTATATATTGAAAATTACAAAAATATATTAGAAATTATATCAAATAGTAATATGACACGTGTTCCTTTTGATAAACCTCATTTCCTCACTCTATATATACCCCTTACCCCCTCGCTATCCCCTCTAGGGTTTTTCACAAAAAATGGCGACTCGTTACTTAACTCGTTCGCTACTCACTACTCTCTCTCGCTCTTACACTTCTCTTTCTCTCTCTACACCTGCGTCCTCTTTCTCTCTCCTCCGCCTCCGTCCGCTCATCGCCGTCGCCGCCGCCAATCTCCGATTCTACTCTCCGGCGGCGGTGACGGCGGTGCGAGGTTTTGCGACACGTCAGACTTCGTCGTCGTTGAATGATCCGAACCCTAACTGGTCGAACCGTCCACCGAAGGAGACGATTTTGCTTGACGGATGTGATTTTGAGCATTGGCTTGTTGTTATGGAGAAACCGGAAGGTGATCCGACGAGAGATGAGATTATTGATAGTTATATCAAAACTCTAGCTACGATCGTCGGAAGGTGAGGTTTGAAATTATATAGTTTTTGTTTATTCGTTACGTTACTGCTTTGAAATGTGAGTTGCGAGGTAGTGGTAAGGTATGCATACACTCTACACTCAGAACTTTAGCTACGAGGATTGAAATGATTTAATTTTTGTTTATTCCTTACGTTACTGCTTTGAAATGTGCCTTACCAGGTAGTGGTAAGGTATGCTTACACTCTACACTCATAACTTTAGCTACGAGGATTGAAATGATATAATTTTTGTTTATTCCTTACGTCACTGCTTTGAAATGTGAGGTACGAGGTAGTGGTAAGGTATGCGTACTCTCTACACTCAGAACTATAGCTACGATTGTTGGAAGGTGAGGATTGAAATGATATAATTTTTGTTTATTCGTTACGTTAGTGCTTTGAAATGCGAGTTATGAGGTAGTGGTAAGGTCTGTGTACACTCTAACCTTTGTGGACTCCATTTGTGAGATTACATTACGCATGTTGTTGTTTATATTGCTCATGCATTCAAATTGTTGACACAAATTAGCTAGAGATGAGATTATTGATAGTTATATCAAAACTCTTGCTACTATTGTTGGAAGGTGAGGTTTGAAATGATATAATTTTTGTTTGTTTTTTATGCTACTTTGTGGGAATACCCTGGGTATGTTGTTGTTATTGTTGTTGTATTGCTTTGAAATGCGAGCTACAAGGTAGTGGTGAGGTTTGTGTACACTCTAAACTTTTCGGACTCTACTTGTGGGATTATACTGAGTATGTTGTTGTTTATATTGCTCTACATTCAAATTTTTGACACATACTAGCTAGAGATTTAGGGTGTTCGGTATGAAGAAAAAATGTTTTCCATGAAAATAAGAGTGTTTCTCGTGGAAATGCTATAATTTATGTTTTTTTTAAATGTTATTGGTCTCATTTGTGTATTTTCCTTTTTCAAATTGCTTTGAAATGCGAAATATGAGCTATGAGGTAGTGGTAAGGTATGCATATTTTTTTTTTGTTTATATTGCCCAACATTCAAATTGTTGACCCAAACTATTGTTGGAAGGTTCGAGTTGAAATGCTCTAATTTTTGTTTATTTTTTACATACTACTTTGTAATGCGAGCTACGTCGTAGGGGTAAGGTTTGCGTACACTCTAACCTTGCTGGTACCTACATGTGGGATTAGACTGGGTATGTTATTGTTGTTGTTTATATTGATCTGCATTCAAATTGCCGACACAAACTAGGTACTCTCTCTATCTCTTCAAGGTAGGGGTAAGATTTGCCTACACTTTGTGTATGTTATTGTTGTTGTTTATATTGCTCTGCATTCAAATTGCCGACACAAACTAGGCAGTCTCTCTATCTGTTCAAGGTAGGGGTAAGATTTGCCTACACTCTAACCTTCCCAGACTCCACTTGTAGGATTGCACTAGGTATGTTGTTGTTGGTGTTGTTATATTGCTCATGCATTCAAATTGTTGACACAAACTAGCTAGATATATTTAGGGTGTGTTCGATATGAAGGAAAATGTTTTCCAGGAAATAAGTGTGTTTCTTATTGAAATGCTCTAATTTTTATTTCTTATAGTTGTATCAAAACTCTTGCTAAGATTATTGGAAGGTTTGAATTGAAATGCCCTAATTTTTGTTAATTTTCTACGTTACTGCTTTGATTTCTCTATTTCATTGTTTCATACTGCCTTGAAATGCGAGCTATAAGGTACGGGTAAGGTCTGCAAACTCTATGTTGTTGTTGTTGTTGTTTATATTGATCCGTGTTCAAATTGTTGATACAAACTAGGTAGAAATTAGGGCATGGTAGTTTAGGAGGATTGCTAATGTATTGTAATGTATAATTGGTCAGTGCTGGAGAGAAGGGAGAGCACTTAAGAATTTGTGTATATATTTCTGATATTTAGGTGCATGTAAGCTTATTCAATGCATCCTGGTAATTTTTTCAATAAAAGTTTGTTCTTGACTCGAGCTGAGCGTCTATCGGAAATAGTCGTTTTGTCTCCATGAGGTTGGAGTAAGGTCTACGTACACTAGTCTACGTACACTCAACCTTCCAGACCCTACTTGTGGGATTACACTGGGTATGTTATTGTTGTTTATATTGCTCTGCATTTAGATTGTTGACACAATCTAGGTAGAGATTAAGGCATAGTAGTTTATGAGGATTGCTAATGTATTGTAAGGTTTAATTGGTCAGTACTGGAGAGAAGGGAAAGTACTTATGAATTTGTGTCTAGAGAAAAAGTAGTGAACTTGAGAATCCTTAATTGTTTTTTAATTTAATTTTTTAAAATTACGTTGGGGGTAGGATAAGTGGAAATGGTGGGGCATCGAACCCTCACCAACAAGGTGAAAGTTCAGGTAACCAACCAAATGAGCTACTAAGATTTCCCTTGGTTGGTTTAAGAAGAATTATCGTGTCTGTGTGAAGCAGGTCCAAATGGATATTGAGGGTTCATATAGCTAATCTCAACTAGCTTGCGATTGAGGTTTACTGTTTTTGTCGTTGTTTACTCTAAATAATCTAAGCAATCTGTCTGCAATGATCTACATTTTTGTTTCTTCTTATTATCATTTTATCATCAATATGCCTCAAATGTCTAGGTAGTTTGTGTCGGCAATATGAATCCTTTAGATAGTTAACATGACCATTTTGTTTATGAATTTGAATAGATTCCCTTTATTATTATAAACTTAGCGTTTTGTCTGACAAAATAATAATGATGATTGCACTTTGATATACCCCAGAAGAATACATTTTTTATTCCTTAATATACAATTGGCACCCCCAATCATTTGATTGGGCTACATGTTGCCCTATGTGGACCGTGAATTATAGCAACAATTAAGAGGTAAAAGATGGATGCAAAAAGAGAAGGAAAGGACATGAATTTGTAGTTGGGAGGTAATGTAGAGAATTTGAGAATCTCTTATTAGTTTTCGAAGACAAATTATTGAGTGTTCGTACAAGACAGTTCAAATGGAGTGCAATGGATATTGAGGATTTTATATAGCTAATATCAACTAGCTTGGGATTGATGCTTTGCTATTGTTGTTGTTTACTCTAAATAGTTTAAGCAATCTGCCTGGAAATAAAAGTGGTTTACCTGTTGATATGGGATATGGCCAAAGTGTACATGTGCTTTGGCATGCGAATTACTTCTGAAGTATATTTTAATTACTGTGGACAACTTATGCGGTTAATATACCTTATAGTGAGGAAGAGGCTAGAATGAAGATCTACTCCGTCTCGACGAGACATTACTATGCATTTGGAGCTCTTGTATCTGAAGAACTTTCTTACAAGCTAAAAGGTGATGCATTTTTTAGCGTCCTTTTTCTTTCATCTGTTTTGGTCATGTCTTGGTCAAGTATTTCTTAAAGGTAAAGAGGTGAAACTAAGCATTTGTTCTTTCATCTATGTGCAGAATTGCCCAAGGTTAGATGGGTGCTTCCTGATTCCTACCTGGATGTCAAAAATAAAGATTATGGAGGTAGGCAGTGACCAGTATTTGTTGTCACAATTTTGAAATTATAATATCATCTTATTTTATTTTATACTACCAATCAAGAAAAAAATCACTTGGCATTTGCTCCTGGCAGATAGACTTCGAAGTGATGTCTTTCTTCAATTGTGTTTCTCCGCCTGAATTTGCTTCCAATCTGTGGATTTGCTTTCCTGTCTCGTCTCTTTACATATGTAAATTTTTGGTGATCCTATTTTGTGTAACATTGTTTGATTGGCATGGATATATTAAAATGTCAATTTGACTTGTATATGTCATGATCTTAGTGAAGAGTTAAAGTACTAGCTTAAGAAAATACTAAAACAGTAGCAAAATTTTGACCGGGAACATGTAGTAGTTAATTGAAGTTGAATCCTTGAAATTTGTGGAAGTTAGATAAGTAGTGTTATTAGTTTAAGTATGTCAGGAACATACTAAGATAGAAAATGTCATGTAAATTGAGACAAGGGGATTATTGGAAAATGCAGTTGAAGTATGAAATGCTGGATTCTGAACAGTAAATTCATTTATGATTTAACGCGTGATAATTTATATTGTGGATTATGGCACAAGCACAATTTATGAGAAAATTGAGACCAGCTTGACATGTACTCATCTACAAATTTATGTTGAATTCACACTTGAATCATCTGCAGATAGAAGATTGTTGGCATTTCCATGAGGAGCTTTCGTACATGTCTATCTTGCCCCTTTTGGATATAATCATGTTCTCTTCTGTTACATCAGTATTGTATGACTGTTGTGGTGCATGTTGCAGGGGAACCTTTTATCAATGGACAGGCTGTGCCATATGACCCGAAATACCACGAGGAGTGGGTGAGAAACAATGCCCGAGCTAATGAGAGAAACAGACGGAATGACCGACCTCGTAACTTTGATAGGTCCAGAAATTTTGAAAGAAGAAGAGAGAACCCTGGATCCAACATGGGTGGTGGACCTCCCAATATGAGAAATGTGCCGCCCCCTAGCATGGGTGGGATGCAGCAGCAGCAGCCTAACATGGGTGGGATGCAGCAGCAGCAGCCTAACATGGGAGGGATGCAGCAGCAGCCCAACATGGGCGGGATGCAGCAGCCTGGCATGGGAAGGCCACCCAACATGCCTCCCAACATGGGAGGACCACAGCAGCCCAACATGGGAGGTGCGCCACCTAACTATGGTGGAGGGCCTCCCAGTAACTATGGTGGGGCGCCTCCCAATAACTACGGTGGAGCACCAAACAATCCAACCAATTATCAATACAATGGTGGACCAAACAACGGAGGCATGCCTTACCAAACAGGCCCAGGGCCAAACCAAAACTATGCCTCAAATCCATCTGGTGGAAACCATTATCAGAACCCAAATATGCCCCCTCCAAATCAGAACTATGCTCCGAATATGTCTGGCGGAAACCCTCATCAGAATCAAAACATGCCTGGAAGAGATATGCCCCCTCCAAATTATCAATAGGCCATTGTAGATAAGTATGAAATTTGTATTTCTCGAATTTTATTGCACGTAGTGAGGACACATATATCGTGGTTGATAGGATGTTTGACACTCGGTAGTGGTTGAATGTGCAATAAGATGTGTTTTGTTGGAATGCATTACGCAATGCTAAAATCGTTCTCATCCTGTTGTATTTTCATTCCAATGCTACTATATGAACATCCTTTCAGTTTTATCGATTCTCTGATGAGTGTTCTAGCCTGTCAGAATAATTTCATATGGTTCGTCACTGGTGAGTATATCAAGCATTTTGATGACCTGAAAGTTACCAGATGCTTCGCCCTTGCCATTAATGGTATCTTCCAGGATTTTGTGACCTGAAATGTCAAAATAAACCTCAGTAATCATGGCGAAGCAATGAGTATTGATCACAAAGTATCAATAGTCGTCTCCGATGAATCCACACAGTTTCAGAAAGGAGGACGTTGCTTATTTTGCTACATGTGTCACTGAACAAAAATTTAGGATTATTTCGATTTTTCATGTGTATAGTCTGACTTTTCAAGAAAATGTGTGATCGGTTCAGTTTGAGCTCAAATTTTGTGGATTCGTAGTTGATGACCTATTAAATGATACTCATTGTTTTCAAAAGGTGAACGTTGCTTATTTTGCTACATACGCGTTGGGAATTTAGGATTATTTTGATTTTTCGTGCCATAATTTTCTGGAAAATGTGCGACCTGCTCTGTTTGAGCTCAAAGTTTGTGGGTTCGCAGGCGACGAACTATTAAATGATGTCATTGTTTTTGAAAGACGAAGGTCGCTTATTTTGCTTCATCTATGTCATGGAACAAAAATTTAGGATTATTTTGATTTTTCGTTTGTATTAGTCCATGGCTTTTCAAGAAAATGTGAGACCAACTTTGTTTGAGCTCAAATTTTATGGGTTCGTAGTTGATGACCTATTAAATGATACTCATTTTTTTACAAAAGGCGAACTTTGCTTATTTTGCTACATATGCTTTAGGAATTTAGGATTATTTCGGTTTTTCGTGTGTATTAGTCTACGGATTTTTTGGAAAATGTGCGACCAACTCTATTTGAGCTCAAATTCTATGGGTTAGTAGTTGATGACCTATTAAATGATACTCATTTTTTTCAAAAGGCGAACATTGATTATTTTGCTACATATGCGTCACGGAATAGGAATTTAGGATTATTTTGATTTTTCATGTTTATTAGTCCATGGCTTTTCAAGAAAATGTGTGACTGGTTCTGTTTGAGCTCAAATTTTGTGGATTTGTAGTTGATGACCTACTAAAAGATACTCATTGTTTCCAAAAGGCGAACATTGCTTATTTTGCTAAATATGCGTTAGGAATTTAGGATTATTCGATTTTTCGTGTGTATTAGTCTACAGTTTTTTGAAAAATGTGCGACTAGCTCTGTTTGAGCTCAAATTTTATGGGTTCGATACTCATTGTTATCAAAAGGCGGACGTCGCTTATTTTGCTACATGTGTCACGGATCAGGAATTTAGGATTGTTTTGATTTTTCTGAAAAATATGCGACAAGCTCTGTTTGAGCTCAAATTTTGTAGGTTTGTAGGTGAGACGAGCCTCCATTTCATCCACCTCGCTCCAATACGATGCGTAACATCCTCATCAATCTCCCAATTTCCTTGAATTATTGATCCCAAATACTTGAGATTTCCTTTCTCAAAGATGACTTGTGTATCAATCCACACTTCCACCTGTATCGGCGTGAATAACGTCTAGTCTAATGCAAAATCTATGCTGCTCGGACTCTTCATAACTATCGACGGGTGCATGTGTTGGATCCTCCAAAAAGACACTATTTTTGGAAGATTCGACACGGATGCAGCAACATTTTTGGAGAGTCCGAGCAACTTAGTGCAAAATTGAAAGTAAGCTGGTCTTGTGATCAGAAAACTGCATGATACATGTTTCTAAAAAATTACGATGATACAGCAATTATACATTTCATCAACCCTGATCTACCTATACTCAAAAAGTAAATGTAACATACAAACTATCTACAGATGCCCAAAAAAAAAAAATGGTTACATATGTACAGTCTACAGTTATCGTCACTTTACAGTTTTCACTATACAATGTCCAAAATACATGTTATCCTATCATAGCTGCGCTCTAAGTAGCTCGGAGTCTGCGATATTGTTGCCGCACCCACGTCGGATCCTCAAAAAAGGCACTACTTTTGAAGAATCCGACATGCATCTGATGACATTTTTGAAGAGTCCGAGCAACATAGGCTGCACTTGTTCTTTGTAAACTGGCAGGACGTCACACAATCATGCCTAGTAGCTCTAACAACACTGCAATGAAATGAATGAAATCCCAGCACAAGATATTTGTTCACGCTAACTGGTCAAGCAACTTGGCTATTTTACAGGTGCTATATTTCTCCCGTTACCATTGTAACCAATTCAATCCCAAAACAGAGACGACGTTGTATAGATATAGTGTATCAACTAACTAAATGATGGTAAAAATGAACGATTTGTTTATGCCTTCCCAGTATCATCATCAAGGAACGACACTTCATGAGTCGAACTTGACGTTCTGAATCAACACCCGTCTGAAAAAGATTTCCTGCAAAACAAGAATAGAAAACTTCAGAGATTGACAGAGGAGGGGGAGGGGAAGTAACAGAACGTTAAAGATAAAAAATCCTATAACGGAAACATTTCTGGAAATGGTTCAAGTCCGCGGATTTTCTTATATGTTAAAATTGGAAATACAGGAGTTCACAACAACCAAACATCACGCAGGAAGCATCCAGCAAAATAAAGAAGTTTTCAAATGAAAAAGTGGATCACTATCAGGAAGCATTCAGATACTAACTGAGCATAAAGTAAGTCGAGATGATTTTCCATAATTATGTTCTTAATAATGATGTTCTAGGCGAGAAGCAAGGTTGAGATGGCTCAGGCATGTGATGAGAAGATGCACGGATTCCCCGGATGCCCCAGTGCGGAGGTGTAAGACGTCGGCTATGGATGGATTTTGGAGAGGGAGAGGTAGACTGAAGAAGTATTGGCGAGAGGTGATTAGACGGGACATGGTGCAGTAGCAGCTTACCGAGGAAATGACCTTAGATGGGAAGGTGTGGAGGACATAAACTAGGACTGAAGGTTGGTAGGTAGGAGTGCGTCCATACTAATAGGTAGGAGTGCATTGTCTTGTTGCCCTTACTAGTAGTCGTAGTACTACTCTTGTAATTTCTTGTTCTTCGATTTCTATTATTATTCTATTGTTTCAGGTAGTTCGATTGTAGAAGTATTTTGCTGTTGTACTGTTCTGCTACTATCGGGTGTTTTTGTTACTCTCTATTGTCTCTAGTACTTCCATTAAGTCTTTTTCTAGACAGTTTTCTATCTTGAGCCAAGGGACTCTTGGAAACAGCCTCTCTAGGACCCCACTTTGTGGGACTACACTGAGTATGTTGTCGTTGTTGTATGTTCTATGTCTTCTGTCATTAAGTGCAAGGAGACTGCCAAAAAGAAGGTACTACCATTCTTGGCTCCATTACTTTTAGTAGGCGTTTGGCCATGAAAACTAAATTTTTTTGAAATTGGAGTTGGAGTTGTGTTTGGCCATAAAAATAAATTGAAATTCTCGGACTTTTTGTGAGAGAAGTTGAAGTGAAAACAAGTTGAAACTTGTTTTCACTTTTTCCAAATACAATTTGGAATTCTTATGGCCAAACACTACAATTTTCACTATAGTGAAATAATTTTTCGGAAAAAAGAGAAAAATTCTCATGGCCAAACGGGCTCTTAATCTTTGACTTTTTGCATTACAACGACATGCCCAGTGTAATTCACAAGTTGGGTAAATACCACCGACCAAAAACCTGCGGGTTACATATTCTGTAACCTCTACACTGAGTATGTTGTTGTTGTTGTATGTTCTATGCCTTCTGTCGTTAAGTGCAAGGAGACTGCCAAAAAGGTCCTATCATTGTTGGCTCCAATACTTTTAATCTGCGACTTTTTGCATTACAACAACATACCCAGTGTAATCCACAAGTTGGGTAAATACCACCGACCCAAAACCTGCGGGTTACATATTCTGTAACCTCTACACTATGTATGTTGTTGTATGTTCTATGCTTTCCGTCATTAAGTGCAAGGAAACTGCCAAAGAGAAGGTCCTACCATTCTTGGCTCCATTACTTTTACTCTGCGACTTTTTGCATTACAACAACATACCCAGTGTAATCCACAAGTTGGGGTAAATACCACCGACCCAAAACCTACGGGTTACATATTCTATAACCTCTACACTAGTATGTTGTTGTTGTTGTAAGTTCTATGCCTTCTGTTGTTAAGTGCAAGGAAACTGCCAAAAAGAAGGTCCTACCATTCTTGGCTCCATTACTTTTAATCTGTGACTTTTTGCATTACAACAAAACAACATACTTAGTGTAATCCACAAGTTGGGGTAAATACCACCGACCCAGAACCTAAGGGTTACATATTCTGTATTCTGTAACCTCTAAACTGAGTATGTTGTTGTATGTTCTATGCCTTCTGTTATTAAGTGCAAGGAGACTGCCAAAAAGAAGGTCCTACCCTTCTTGGCTCTATTACTTTTAATCTTCGACTTTTCGCATTACAACAACATACCCAGTGTAATCCACAAGTTGGGTAAGTACCACCGACCCAAAAACCTACGGGTTACGTATTCTGTAACCTCTACTAATTAAATTCCAAATTGATAGGAAAGAAGCCCAATCAACGTGTCACAGTTGATCAAATTTGCAATGAGGAAGCCCAATCAACGTGTGACAGTTGATCATATTTGCAATGAGGAAAACTAGGCTAGACTCCCAAGTTCGCTCTGTGACTTCAACTCCTTCCCCTTTTAGTTCAAATCTGCATTTTTCGAAGTTAAAGCTACATTTAACAAGAACTTCCACTATGAAAATCTAACAAGAACTTCCACTATGAAAGCTCTATTGTTTTATGTTATAACTTCATCTCTTTTTTTCCTTGACATCTTTGTTTTTGCAATTTTTTCAGAAGATTGTTGGGTGTCAGTGTGGAGAACAATCAGAAACTTATGGCCCGCTACAAAGTGGGAAATGGCATCAATATTCTCTTTTGGAAGGACAATTGGATAGGATAAGAGCCACTGATGGTCTCATTTCCAGGCCTGCTTTCCTTGAGTAATGATTCAGATGCAAAAATTGCTGAAGTTAGGTCCGCACAAGGGCGGAATTTATCTTTCAGAAGGTTCCTAAATGATTGGGAAGTGGTGAGACAGAACCAGATTCAATAAG
This sequence comes from Capsicum rhomboideum, assembly GCA_031232105.1. NCBI lineage: Eukaryota > Viridiplantae > Streptophyta > Magnoliopsida > Solanales > Solanaceae > Capsicum > Capsicum rhomboideum. Next base: position 2,905,840 of record CP124710.1, on the reverse strand, counting down.
GTGGAAGCATGCTAATGATGGGAAATTCATTGTGAAAAGGCTATATGTTAAGATAGTGAGAGAGCACCCTGGGTACATTTCCTTTAAAAAAATTTTGATAATCATTCCCATGCCAAAAGTTGTAATCCAAACACATAATTATTAATCGGGAATGGTTGTCTAGAAGTATGAACTATTTTTCAAAAACTATCCCATAATCAATTCCAAAAGCCACAAGTGTTCATCCTTAGCCCAATGATCCATACTAGGCACAAATCTACACTATCGCCATAACATCCATAATCTTTTGCACCCAAGGGTGTGGCCTAGTGGTCAATAAAGTGGGTTGAGAACATGAGGTCTCAGGTTCAATGCCAGTAGAGATAAAAACACTAGGGGATACTTCCCATCCGTCCTAGCCTTGGTGGACAGAGTTACCTAGTATTAGGTATTCCATGGAATTAGTCGAGGTGCGCAAAAGCTGGCCCGGACACCACAGTTATCAAAAAAAGACATCCATAATCTTTTTAGATAATCCACTTCTTAGTCTATGGATAATCCAATTTCTATTCATATTTGCTATTTCTTATTCCTCAACAATCTTTCTGAAAATAGTTCAAAACTGCAATCAGATGTACCAAAAGAACATCAATGCTCAAGTGCATTCTTGCGACAAAGTCAAGTCAAAGATTCAATCACAGGCGAATGGAGCAATCCAGGACATAATGAACATACTAGAAAGCATATTGCATGCAATCTGAACTGAAAAAAGAAGGTGCAAGTTCGCAACAATTGTCACCCAACAGAAAAACCAAATGTATTAGCTCAATGAGCATCAACGCACATTAGATATCCTTTCACATCTAGGTCAATGCCCTGCATCCGATCCACTTGAAGAGGACCTGTCACTGTCAGAATCTGCAAAACATAAACAAATGAAATTACAGACAGGCTTTTTACTGGCTGCAAAAGTAAATACAGTTGAACATCAATGTTCATGTTTCATGCATGGATGGAGTAGCAACAGAATGTGTCGGAATTTTATTCATCAGTTGACTGAATGGTTATTACCGCTAGAGGATGATCCTGAATCACTGCTAGAACAGCTTGAGCTTCTGGAACTGCTTGAATTATCCGCCTGTCTCCCACCTTCTACATGGGTAGAAGGAGCATTAGTATGCATTTCACCTACTCGTAAAAGCAAAGAGACACGAGGTATGATGGATATTTTCCACGTGATGTCTATTGCAAACAATGATTCATCATAGAAAAGGACTTGACTTACCAGTTCTACTTTTTTTCAATGCATTGGCAACCATTGGGTCCGAACTCTACAATGAAATGTGAAAACTAAGAAACCCTGATCCACACTTGATAATGAGGTATTTGAAAATAGAGAAAAATATGAACATGGAAACTCACTGTAATGGGAGCACTCTGAGCAGCTCTTGCACTGGCTTGAAGAGCAAGTTCAGCTTTTCTCTTGATCTTGCTCAGACTCTTCCTGTAATTCGCCACAAACCTATCCAGCTCCCACAGTGTTTCTGCATCAACACTGTCTATGTCTACTTCAATCTCCTCGTTATTCTGACTAAGTGCTGAGCTCCTCTTCTTAATGATCTGAATAACCGCATCAAGCTTTTCTTGAGGCAAGTTCTCAAGATTTGTACTTAGTTTCTGTTTTTCTTCATATGTCATCTTCCTCTTATTCAGATCCTTCGCTTTAGGTTTCTTCAGAACTGGTGGCCTACCAACCTGAGAATAATTTGAGGGCTTCTTCTTCCTGGGGTCAGCTGCTCCGGTAATTGAATCAGACCTTTCTAAAGTCCTTGCTTGAGGAGCATGTGTAAGTGCATGATACGGCACCGGCTCACGGAAAATGGAAGGAGGACGACCGCGCTTTCTCCGAGTGGGAGTGGGCAAGCCTGCATCATGATACATTTGATACCTCCACTCGGGATTATACTTGGCCTCTATTGCAGCCCACCTCTCTTCAAAAATATTTGACAAATCCTCAGCCATTATATGAACATCCTGCCCTCTAGGGTTATAAGTCTTGGCATTGCTAAAGACAAGTCTTATATCCTCCGCAAATTCCTTCGGAGACTTATACCAATTCTGGTATAGCCTAGTCTTAATAGTACCCAAATCCATAGGATGCTTAATGATATCAAGATAATCATGCAACCCAAGCGCCTTCACATTTACCGGCTCATTGAACACCCAACTATACTTGTGATTCATTAACCTCTGAAGCAGGTCAGTACAACTTCTAAACAATTGTTGTCTATACTTATCATCAAAGGCAAAACCATGCTTGGATACACCTCTATCCTTCTTCCCACCTCCGTCCGTCTTCAATTTTCTATTGCTTTCAGGCGGTAATCTGTCCTTCCCAAGAAGAAACTCGGAGTTATTATAATACTGGTTCGCTTTTGGAGTCCTCTTCTCCCTCTCCACAAATTCACCAACCACATTGTTGTTATTCACAACAACAGCAAGACTAGGTGGCCGAAACGGTCTTGGCTGAAATGGTCTTGGTTGACTATGCTTCACTCGCACAAACGACCTACTATCAATCACATTATCCCCACCTAGATACTGTTGACGACTACGCGAGATAATTCCACCACCAGGAACACCAACAAAAATCCTACCTCTATTGTTACCACTATTATCAATCGAACTCAACTGCATCTGCATCTGCTCCTGCTCCTTAGCTTCAACCTTCTTCACGCAACTCCTAACCTGATCAAGCTCGCCCTCTAACTTCCTTCTAAGCTCTCTAATCTTCTCAACATTCAAATTCCCCCCAGTTAAACTAATCCTAACCCTATCTTCCACTCTAGTAATCAACGGTCTAACAATCTCATTACCCACCTCCTGTGTCCCACCACTACCGCCACCGCCACCAGCTCCTTCATTTCCAACAACCTCCTCCCCACCACCACCGGGCACATCTCCCGAATCAACATTATCAATCAATAGATCATGAGTTACAGGTACTACCTTTTCCGGTTGCTCCGCTTGCGCCGCATCTAGTGTTTGTGTAGCATCAGCATTTCCGGCCTCCGGGGCCGCTGCTACAACGGCAGCTGCATCAACTGCAGCATCATCTACGGCGGCGGTTCGACGGTATTTCTTCCGGGTATAAACTTTGATTTCGGAGCCCCAACGAATAGAATCTGAATCCATACATGTAATCTGAAAAATGAAAACCCTAACCCTAAAAAACAACCCGAAACCTGAAAACAAAAACCAAATTAGGAAAGTTAGGGTTTCCAAAAATAAACACCAAAATTGATCGACGATTCAAAAATTGAAAACAATAAATCAATTAACACCCAACAATTCTCAATTTTCCATACATAACCAATTTTTTTTTATTTTTTTCGATGATTTCGAGGAAAAGAATTACAAAAAAATTTAATTGAAAATCTGGGAATTTAGGGTTTCCAAAAAAAAAAAAAAACACCAAATGAAAAAAATTGATTGAAAATCTGGAATTTAGGGTTTTCCAAAAAAAAACATCAAATGAATCGCAGAATAAAACCCAAAAATCCTCAATTTTTCAAGGAAAATCGAGCCATTTTTTCTTCTTTTTTTTTTTTCGAAAATGCCGACAAAAAACAGAAATGAAAAAAAGAGTTACAACAATTCTCAATTTTTCAATCGAACACCATACAGAACCATTTTTTTTTTTTCCAAAAATGCAGAAAAAAAATAAACAGAAACGAAAAAAAAATTACAAAAATTCTCAATTTATTCAGGGTAAATCGAACACCATACAGAACCATTTTTTTTCAAAAATTCCAAAAAAAATAAAATTACAGACAGAAAAAAAATTCCAAAAAAACACACCAAAAGATCGATTTTTCTGGGGAGTGGGGGTGGGGGTGGGGTGGGGTAGGTGTGGGGAGGGGGCCAGGGGGATTAGGGTTTTTAGCAGAAGAGATCGGAGAAGATGATCGGCGGAATTGAGAGTACATTTTTACTTGCCTGATTTTTTTTTTCTTTTTTTGATTTTTGTAAAATAATAAAATAATTTTTGATGGAATATTTATATATATATATAGATATTTTTCGGACAGAAAAAATTTGAAGTACACGCGCCAGTAAAAGAAAAGCGGTTGTGTTTGTCAGGTTCCGACACTGAACTAAATGTTGGATTTCGTGTCCATATTTAGGTTTTATTCTACGGGTTTCATGTGTTGGTGCACTATACTTTTTTTTAAATTATGGTAATTACGCGGTTGTTTAAATGTTAGATTGATGTAGTTGAGTCGAGGATCTTTTGGAACATACTGAGTATGTTGTTGTTGTTGATAAATAAGCAATTGCTTAAATATTGAATTGATATACTTGAGTCGAGGATCTTTTATAACATATTGAGTATGTTGTTGTTGTTGATAAATACGCGGTTGTTTAAATGTTGGATTGATGTACTTGAGTCGAGGGCCTTTTATAACATACTGAGTATGTTGTTATTGTTGATAAATACGCGGTTGTTTAAATGGTGGATTGATGTAGTTGAGTTGAGAGTCTTTCGAAACATACTGAGTATGTTGTTGTTGCTGTTGTTAACAAATACACTGTTGTTTAAATGTTGGATTGATGTACTTGAGTCGAGGGTCTTTCGAAACATATTGGGTATGTTGTTGTTAATAAATACGCAATTGTTTAAATGTTGGATTGATGTACTTGGGTTGAGGATTTTTCAGATATATACTGAGTATGTTGTTGTTGTTGTTGTTGATAAATACACAGTTGTTTAAATGGTGGATTGATATAGTTGAGCCGAGAGTCTTTCTGAACATATTGGGTATGTTGTTGTTGTTGTTAATAAATATGCGGTTGTTTAAATGTTGCATTGTTGTAGTTGAGTCGAGGGTCTTTCGAAACATATTGAGTATATTGTTATTGATAAATACACTATTGTTTAGATGTTGGATTGATGTAGTTGAATCGAAGGTCTTTCTGAACATACTGGGTATGTTGTTGTTGACAAATACGCAGTTGTTTAAATATTGGATTGATGCATTTGAATCGAGGGTCTTTCAGAATAATTTCTCCACCTTTACAAATTAGGGGTAATGTTTGTATATGTTCTATCTTTTTTAAACTTGACTTGTAAAATCTTTCAGAATATTTTGTTGTTGTACTTCTATAATTTGATTTAGTATACATTTGACATAAGGTTTGGCGCAAGTTTTGCGTACACTCTATATTTTTTAAACTCCACCGATAAGATTGTACTGAATATATAGATACGCTGCTAAATACGTGGATGTTGTTTAAATGCTAGATTCATGCACTTGAGTTGAGGGTTTTTTGAACTATGAGTTTGGCGTAAGGTCTGCATGCACTCTATCTTTTTTAAATTCCACTTGTAAGATTATATTAAATACGCGGTTGTTTAAATGTTAGAATCATGCACTTGAGTTGAGGATTTTCGAAACAATTTCTCTACCTTCACACACTAGGGGTAATGTCTGTATATAATCATCTTTTTCAATCTCCACTTGTAAGATTACGCTGGAAATATTGTTGTTGTACTCCTATAATTTGAGTTAGTAGGCATTTGGTCATTGATTTTAAATATCTTTTATTTTATTTGAAATTTATGAAGTGAAAATTGAAGATTATTTTGTCGCCGCTTTCTTAGATAAAACGAATGAAAGATTGATCGCTAGTTCAGGTTCCGACACTGATCAGATGTTGGATTGTCCAATTCTAGGTTTTTATCTACGCGTTTGTGTGGTCGTGTGCTATAATTTTTTTTTATTTTTTAAGATTTGTTGGATACATGGTTGCTTAAATGTTGGATTCATGCATTTGAGTTGAGGGTTCTTCGGAATAATCTTTCTATCTCTATGAATTTGGCGTAAGGTTTGCATACACTCTATTTTTTTCAAACTCCACTTGTAAGATAACACTGGATATAGATACGCTAAATATGCGGTTGTTTAAATGTTAGATTCATGTACTTGAATTGAGGGTCTTTCGGCACAATTTTTATATCTCTACGAGTTAATAAAGTCTGCATACGTTTTATCCTTTTTAAATTCTACTACTAAGATTATGCTGAATATATTATTATTGTTGTTATACTCCAATAATTTGAGTTAGTAGATGTTTGGTCATAGATTTCAAATATTTTTCATTTATTTGAAATTTATGAAGTTGAAACTTAAAATTAATATGTCACAAACTTCTTAGATAAAATGAATGAAGGATTTATCGCTAGCTCACTTGCAAGTGCTTCGTCTAGCTTTTAGTGTCATTGACATAACAAATATAGTTTTAGTCTATCTCTTCCTATTTAGTAGACTATTTTATCAGCATGTGGTTGTCGTGCGTTATATTTTTCTTTAGTTTTTTGAATTACATTGAATATGCCGTCGAACGGATTGTGGCACCGCCCAGGGTATTTCTGTGAGTCCTCGGAATGGGATGATGCCGGAAAGGATTTAAATATTATTGGATTGGTACACTAATTGAGTAGAGGGTTTTTCGGAATAATCTCTCTATCTCTATGAATTATGGGTAATATCTACTTATACTTATTCTTTTTAGATTTCATTGATAAGATTATGTTGGATATGTTGTTGTTGTAGTACTCCTATAATTTGAGTTTGTAGACGTTTGGTCATAGATTTCAGGTATTTTTCATTTATTTGGAATTTATGAAGCTGAAACTGAAGATTTATATGTCGCAACCTTCTTAGATAATATAAATGAAGGACTAATCAGTAGCTCTCTTGCAAGTGCTTCGTCTAGCTTTTAGGTGTTATTGACATAACAAATATCATTTTTTTGTCTAGCTCTTACTATTGATCACCCTGTTGAAAATTTTTTTAGAATATATCGGATGCAATGATATTGTAATATTTGGTAGACTAGTTTATCGGCATGTGATTGTAGATTCAGGAAATACATATTATCGTAAAATAGTATTCATATTATTTAAGCAAAGTTTTGAATAATTAATTAGTTTACATGAAAGAATATAGCAGATTATGTAGTCATGATGTTAAATGTGGATCATCGTATCATCACTAATTCGCTCGAACCTAATGAAAATTTAAGTAGGTACATGTAATTTATATATTGTTTAGGATATGTTGAGGTGCAAATTAAACATGTAATTATCCTATCTCACTTAATACTTCTTTATAGGCGATATCCTTACGTATTTTCCAGTCACTCGATCGGGTTGTTTTGTCATGATAACTAGCTAGAACCTTTATCATCGACATTAATATTCCTTTTGAAAGTGCTACGTAATGTTGGCCATGTGAGAAAACATATTATGCTAGATGTAATCCAACATTGGATTTAACGTTCAGGGTTCGAAAATCTATTTCTTCTTGAAATGTTGGATTGATTAGCACATGAATACTAACAAAATAGTTGATATCCCAAAAATTTCTAGTTTAAAAAGAGGTAAATAAATTAGAATACTTTCAATACATACAATTGATCTAATTAGTGCAATATCTTTATAAATTGAGACTCTAGCGGTCTAACACCTTTTAGCACCAGTAAACTGTTGGTATATATATTTTTTTAGTTTTTAAAATTACGCTGCAGTTGTTTAAATGTTGAATTGATATGTGTACTTAGTCGAGGTTTCTAGGAATAATCTCCCTATTTCCACGAATCAGGTTATGTCTGTATACAATAATCTATTTGTTTAGAATTCCTCTTATAAAATTATATTGGAAATGTTGTTGTTACGTTGTACTTCTATAATTTGAGTTGGTAGATGTTTGATCACAGATTTTTTTTTCTTCATTTATTTAAAATTTATGAAGTTGAAACTGAAGAATGATATGTTTCAGCCTTCTTAGATAAAATAAATGAAGGACTGATCGCTAGCTCTGTGGCAAGTGTTTTGTCTAATATTTAGTGTCATCGATATAATAAATATCCTTTTAGTATCTCTTTCCTATTTAGTAGACTAGTTTATCTGCATGTGGTTGTCGTGCGCTATAATTTTTTTTTAATTTTTTAAATTAAGCTGCATTTGTTTAAATATTGGATTGATATATATACTTGAGTCGAGGGTTTTTAGGAATAATCTCCCTATCTCCACGAATCAGGTGATGTCTGTATACAATACTCTATTCTTTTCAAATTCCACTTATAAAATTACGTTGGATATGTTGTTGTTACGTTGTACTTCTATAATTTGAGTTGGTAGACGTTTGGTCATAGATTTTAATTTTTTTTTCATTTATTTGAAATTTATGAAGTTGAAACTAAAGAGTAATATGTTGTAGCCTTCTTAGATAAAATAAATGAAGGACTGATCACTTGCTCTATTGCAAGTGTTTTGTCTAGCTTTTATTAGTGTAATCGCCATAACAAATATTGTTTTAGTATCTCTTTCCTATTTAGTAGACTAGTTTATCGGCAAGTGGTTGTCGTGCGCTACACTTTTTTTTTAGTTTTTTAAATTATGCTGTGGTTGTTTAAATGTTGGATTGATAGATGTACTTGAGTCGAGGGTTTTTAGGAATAATCTCCCTATCTCCACAAATCAGGTTATGTCTGTACGCAATGCTCTATTCTTTTCAAATTCCACTAAGATTACGTTGGATATGATGTTGTTACGTTGTACTTCTATAATTTGAGTAGGTAGATGTTTGGTCATAGATTTTAAATTTTTTCATTTATTTGAAATTTATGAAGTTGAAACTGAAGAGTAATCTGTTGCAGCCTTCTTAGATAAAATAAATGAAGGACTGATCGCTAGCTCTATTGCAAGTATTTTGTCTAGATTTTAGTGTCATCGACATAACAAATATCGTTTTAGTATCTCTTTCCTATTTATAGTAGACTAGTTTATCGGCATCTGGTTGTCGTGTGCTATACTTTTATTTAGTTTTTTAAATTAAGTTGCGGTACATTGTTTAAATGTTGGATTGCTATATGTACTTGAGTTGAGGGTTTTTAGGAATAATCTCCCTATCTCCACGAATCAGGTTATGTTTGTATACAATACTCTATTTTTTTTTTCAAATTTCACTTATAAGATTACGTTGGATATGTTGTTGTTACGTTGTGATAGATGTTTAGTCATAGATTTTAATTTTTTTTTTCATTTATTTGAAATTTATGAAGTTGAAACTAAAGAGTAATATGTTGCGGCCTTCTTAGATAAAATGAATGAAGGACTAATCGATAGCTCTATGGCAAGTGATTTGTCTAGATTTTAGCGTCATCGACAAAACTAATATCGTTATTAGTCTATCTCTTCCTATTTATCACACTGATTGGAACAAAATAAAAATATTAGATGCAATGATATAGTAATATTTGGTAAACTAGTTATCGGCATATATATGGTTGTAGATTCAAGAAATACATGTTATCGTAAAATAGTATCTATATTATTAAACACTACTAGAAAACGAGGAATTAACGACAAACAATATATTTCGTAGCTAAACAATAAAAATTCCATGCTAATTTTATTTAGCTACGGGTTAGCGATGGATTATAAGAAAATTCAATTAGCTAGAAGCATTTTAGCGACTAATTAGTTAGGGATTGAAGATAAATTCTGTAGCTAATTGCATGTTTTCTTGTAGTGATTTAAGAAATTTTTTGAATAATTAATCAATTTTATATGAAAGAATATAACAGATTTTTCAGTTGATGTTAAATGTGGATCGTCGTATCATTACTTATTCGCTCGAATCTAATGAAAATTTAATTAGGTACATGTAATTTATATATTAAGGAGAAGCTGCTCGTTGTGTTCACCATAACGATGTAGATCCCTTAGTTCCTAATACTAGTTCCCACAGTATTTCTTTTGGACCAAAAATATAAAAATAACTTAGATTTACTTTATTTCTTTTTGGGCGTGGGCACGTGGATGAGTAGGTTTCCTTTGTAGGATTTTCAACAACAACATATCTAGTGAAATCTTACAAGTGGGGTTTAGGAAGGATAGAGTGTATGCAGACCGTACCACTACCTCGTGGAGGTAGAGAGACTCTTTCTGAAAGACCCTCGCGGCTCAAGTGCTAATTTGTAGGATTTTCAAGTGACCAAAATTGGATTTACATGAATAAACAAACTTTTAGAAAGTCAAATGTTAATTAATTAGTACTAACAAAATTTAGTTATTACGTAATTATGCAGAATATACCATATGGACATGGATCCAAGTACACAAGCAATCACATCATGAAGTTGATTTCCTTTTGCATTGTCATTATCATGATAGAGTATTTAGTGGATTAAAATGTCAACTAAATCTTGCTTTACTTAAAACCTACTAATGGGACGTCTATGTAATCTAGAAAGATAATTGGCTACATATGCTCAAAAGGATCTTGTATCATGACTTTGAAAATTATGGGGGAATCAAATAAAGAAATTAAATCCAAAGGGCAATTAATCTCCTTGAATTAATAACAAGAGCTCTTCCTTCTTCATTTTTTTTTTTAATAAAACAAAGATTTTATTGATAAATATTTGTGAGTATAATTCTATTCATCTCTCGATTCTTCTCTCTTAAATATTCTGTTCAATACTCCACGGAAATTAAAACCCCTAATTTGATGCTTTTTGACGTTGTGCATGGAAAAATTCACCCTTCTTGATAATGCAATCACATAATCATCATATTGATCAATACGAGTAAGAAGTTGTGTTTGAGCAAGTAACTCGACAAGCCCTTAATGCCGATGAACTTAGGTAAGATCAATCTTAAAATTGTCAAATTCGATGAATCCATGGATAATTTAACCACGATGACGACTTGATGAAGTCCCTCCTTGTTAGCGAAAGCTTGTCGTTCATCCAATGTAAATTATTATAACATATATAGGAATTATTCCATGATCAACTTCGATTGGTATTAAACTAGTTTAAGAAACACTCACAATTTGTTATGTTTGATTCAATCTAACAACATAAGAGTTCGTTAGCTTTTTATATAGGTTTGATAGGTTCACAAATGTCATATTAGCTAGATAACACATGTTAGTTACTGTTTATACTAATTTTATGTACATTATTAGTGCAATCTTTCCATCCATCCAAGTAAGAGATAATTATAATTAGACAATCATAAATAAACACATATAAAAGCAACAATTAATTGCACGTTATAAAGAAATTTGGGAAATGAACTTAGTTTTTTTTTTTTCTTCATAGATAGTGCCCCAAAAATATTATCCACTATATTATAAAGTCAAACCCTATCCCATTAATTAGCTAGGCAAAAAGTGTGGTCTTTTTTTTTTTTTTTTTTGCTGAAGATAAGTGGGGTTTCTAAATTTTAATACATAAAATTGGGTCACATTCAAAATATTTTTAATTTAATTACACTTTAATTAGTTTGAATGATCGATGATTTGGTTAACTTGCACGTCACAAGTAACCTACGAATAAACAATGAATTCTAAAACAAAACAAGAGGTAGCTAGCTAGCCAATTTTTAAGAGATACGTAATTAACTTCATTGATTTCGATTTTTGAATTGATCAAAATTTTAATTATATCTAATCTATTTATTTTCAAATGATATCCACATTATCTTATTCGTTTTCCTATCCTTTCCGTTTATATTTCGATTTGAAATAGGGACTTTTAGTTAGTTCAGTGGATAAGATGATTGCGCTTCAACTTTTCGAATAGGGATATAGAAAACAGCTAAGAGCCTACGGAATTGCCAACCACAAACTAAGTATTCAGTTTTTATTAAAAAAAATTCTTATAATTTATTTCATCTTTGTGGGGGATTGTGTGGACCTACGGGGTAGGCACTAAGGTTGACCAAAATGTATTAATACCAAAATTAACACTTTTTCGATTTGTTGGATTATTTTCCCTTTAGAAAATAATATTTACAGTATTATTAAACATAGTGGAATTAAACTTGTGTAGTCCATAAGGAATAAGACAATCCAGCAATCCCAAAGGCCACAATTGATTCACCAATATGTTAATGATGTAAGTAAGTAAATAAAAAAATATTTTTATCAATTTGAATTTTCAGATGAAATAACATTAATTATAATTTAAAATGATAACATGATCAGAGTAGATAGAAGTCTTCGGTTCGAATCTCGCCAACATTCATGTTGAAAAAAAGGAAGAATTTTAGAGTTTTGGGCTTATAAGAAAGAATCAAGCCAGCATGTGAGAAAGGCGTGTCAAAAACATAGTTAATTTAATAAAAATATGCTCTCGAATATGTTTCTTCTTTTAAATGAGATGATCACACAATTCAAAATATAATATCACAAGTTAAAAATATTTTAGCTAAGATTTCAATTTGAAAATATTATATATTAGGAGATTGTTGACTCGTAAAGTTGAAAAATTATATATTTTGCATTCATCTTTCTTAATTAGAGATTTTAGATTTAATCGGACTTCAATACAAATATAAATGAGGAATCAATATCAGCAACCTCATGAAGGGGAATCACGACAATGAAAGCAATAATTAATGGGAAGAGAAAAAGGGAGGTTTCTTTATGAAAAAATAAAAGTTTATGTGAGTTTCCACTAAGGAATCTTTGTATTAGATTATCCGTTTTGTGTTGAACTTTTATAAAAAGGACAGCCCGGTGCACTAAAAGCTAATGCTATATGCGGTATTGGGGAAAGGGTCCCATCACAAGGGTGTATTGTAACCAGCCTTACCTTGTATTTCTGCCAGAGGCTGTTTCCAAGGCTTGAACCGGTGACCTTCTGGTCACATGGCAGCATCTTTACCAGTTACTCCAAAGCTCCCCTTCTGTGTTGAACTTTTATGATATGTTATTATTTACTTTTGATTGTGTGGGGTATATAGTAATAGAGTAAACATACGAATAAGTTAGAAAATTCAACATCATCGATCTATGTAGCTATATATAGAATCATTTTTCAACGAGCGAGAGATTTGAATGAATTCTTGTACGCCTCCTAGCTTCGCCTTTTTTCAAGCTAGCTAGTTGTTCGTATGACTTTGGATAATTCATCTCACGAGCTAGCTTTTGATCAGATTAAACTAGTGGACCAAGATTCAGCTCTCCGCAGTCATTTACTTCCAAATATAAAAAGGGCAAATTACATATTTGGTTGCTCGATCAAAAATATTTACAGACGTTATCCAATAGTCTCATTTTCTAATGGGTGGGGTGGGGAGGATGTTTATCAATTATTTTATCTAAAAAACAAAAGAGAGGCCAATTCTAAATAAATAAATACTTAATTATTGGTTGAAGAAAATTAGAGGAGCTAAACTATATAAGAAGACTCATTTGACCTTTCAGACTTATGTAGTTCCATTATCAAGCTAGCCAACATTATTTGACATGTTATTATATTATTTACCATTTAATATAGATTAACAATTGATATTTATTAAGTAGATTTATCTACAATTACCTTTTAAATGACGTGTGATGATGTAATTTACATTTAAAATTGTGGCCTAATAGTTACTCCCTCCGTTTAAAAAAGAATGACCTATTTTGACTTGACACGGAATTTAAGAAAATAAAAAAGACTTTTGAATCATGTGGTCATAAATTAAAGTTGTGTCAAATGTACCAAAATGTCCTTTAATCTTGTGATTTTAAATATGTCACGTGGAAAGTTGGAATTAAAGTATTGCCAAAAAAAGGAAAGGGTCATTCTTTTTTAAACAGACTAAAAAGGAAAGTAGGTCATTTTTTTTGAAACAGAGGGAGTATTAAAGTGAATTGAGCATCATGAGGCCATAGATTCAAAGTTTAGCTAGTAGAGACAATATTAGGTGATCAGAGGGGGTCAGTGAGTTTAAATAACTCTGTACTAGTTTAGAAATTACAAAATTTTGTTGTGAAGCTTTTAGTGTGATCGCAGTATTCAATTCAGTCACTCTCAACAAAAATTTCTCCTCGTTTGTACAAGACTAATTAGCAGATAACCTATTCAATTAAGTCGAGATGCACACAAACAAATTCTGATACTATAAAATGTTGTGAATAATTATAGTAAATCTAAAACTATCAAACTTTTATGTCCTTTGGCAATATATGTAATCACAAATCTATTAAACTATTAATGACTTGTGAGTTGTGACTTCGATTCAAGAAACTCAATATGCGGCACAAAAGTATGTCACACACCATCACATTAAAAAATAAATAAATAAAAGTTGCATGAATATTCACTTAGCTTGTTTTTCTTTCTTTTTTGGAATATTCAAATGGATTAAAGGTGTGTAAGCTATGAAGAAAAATGTTTTTTTGAGAGTATTTGTATATAATCTAGACAAATATTATGGAAGATGAGGAGCACGAGAGTAAGGGTATCGCCGTATGGGGTGGGGTGGGGTTGCACTATGGGAGAGGGGAGGGGTGAAGATGAGGTGTGTTGGAGGTCTTGGAGGAACAAATAAATATGAATGTTATTTGTGGAGCTTCTTTTTTCTACTTCCACTAGAAAAGTCATTTTCTTCATTTATAAGGAACTTATTTTTGTAAAGGAAATAGTTTTAAAAATTTTTGACCAACCGAACATGAAAAAGGTGGAAAATATTTTCCTTCATACCGAACACATTCTTAGGGTACTGTGTTGGTACGAAGGAAAATATTTTTCTAGGAAAATATGTGATTTCTTAAAACTTTTTTTATTGTGTTTGGTACGTAAACAAAATTCTACATAATCTAGACAGATACAATGGGAGGTGAAGAGTGTGGGGACTTTGAAGATAAGTGTGTTTGAGGTGGGAAAAACATGCACAACCAATAGGAATATCACTTGTAGAACTTGTTTTCTCAACTATATTAGGAAAGTCATTTTCTTCATTTTTAAGAAGCTTGTTTTTCTAGAGGAAATAATTTCCAAAACTTTTTATTAAACAAACATGAGAAAATTGAAAAATATTCCATTTCGAACCCACCCTAAATGGAAGTAATTAATTAGAATAGAAACTAATTAAGTTGAGTTGTTTTCAACTTAAAGTTGATTACCTAATCAAGTGGTATTCTTCACGCCGCATATACACTTGTGCTACTTGATGCCACTCCTTAATTAAATATAATAAAATTTAGGATCATGATTGCCTATATAAACCCAAACATTGTTTACATTTCATGCAATTAATTACCTTAGAGCTCTTAACGAAAGGTTAAGCAATTTCTCCTAATTAAACCCCATCATCAAGAATGTCTAGTTTAATTAGGTTTTGGTTATGCTTGATTCTTATCTTGCTTTCATGTCCTCGCTTCGAAAGCCGTCCGCTCGAGCCATTTTCACAGAGGAGGAAGAGGGAGACGACGATGATGGAAACTGCTCGAGAAATTATAAGGGAGAGATTGAGACATCCAATCAAGTATGATGTGAAACGGCTAAGTCCTAGAGGACCTAACCCTCAACATCACTAGGGTGGATTTATAAACTTTAACCGCAAAGGTGACAGAGACGAATGTAAGATTGAGACATGCATTAATTAAGTACGATCGATGTGAATCGGCTAAGTCCTCGGGAACCTAGTCCTAATAAATATTATTAGGATCTCTTATAATCTTTAATCACGAGGGAGGCAGAATTGAATGTAAGATTATAGAGTTCACGATTCATATAAATGCAATTTTATTATAGTTTTGTCTTTAATTTTATTATTAGATATATAATAATTCCAATGACCAAGTTGTGAAAGTGGTAGTTCTTGATTTGATTGAGATGTGAGTCATTAGTTTCAGATTATAAAATTCTTAAAAGTAACAAAATAGATTTTTATTTTTTTTTTGATTAGAGGTTTTGATCGGATTTGAATTCTAAATACAAATCGACTTTTTATAGAGAATCATTCAATGATTTTTGTAAATTAAAGAAGACAAATTATTCATTACTCCATCTAGTACTTTTGTATGTCAATATCATCGTTGTTGCTATCATCTATCACCCTGTGCTATTTATTATCATCGAACACCACATATAGTTACTATACTCAAGCACAATTACAACCACTACAGCCATAACTATTGGTGCTAGCAGTCATCTATAATCATTATCATCAGCCAACACAGATAATCACCATCATCAACCATCGCGATATATCGAATCGTTAACTGTTGATCACCACCATCATCCACTGCAAGTATTAGTCGCCATCACTATCATGCATCCCTCATAATTATCAGTTACTAACTATCATTATCAACAATCACTGTATGTTAGTTATTATTGTTAGTCACCAGTACTACTAGCTATTACATATATACTATCATCACCACCAACTACTATTGCAATTTAGCACCATAACCACCATTATCATTAGCCATAGTTCATTGCTATCATCTACCACTATATATATATATAAAGAAAATAAATGATTTTTACCATTCAGATCTTAATACACATCTTCATATGTCTTACTCTTAATATATCATCGTTCACCACCGACAATTATCATCCTCAACCATAACTATCACCACTAAACACTTAGCCATCATTTACAATCATCGCTACCAACTATCATTACTACAATAACCATTCGCTATCACTATGTATCGTCAACCACCGCAATTAATTACCACTACCATTAACTATTATTATATCATCCATCACAATTATCCGTCAACTATCACCATCAACCATCATTAACCATTATTGCTAGCCACCAACACTAGTTACTAAGCACAACCATCAGTATCAACCAACACCACTATCAGCTACTATCGTTGATTGTTATCCTGCATCCAAAGGGGAGTACATTCAGTGGAATAATTTCGTAGATGTATTGTCGCATCGCTATACCCACATACAACCACCATATTAGTTATTACTACCATCATCCACTATAAAATATTCAAAATCTATTTTGTTTAAACTGTATTACATTAATAAAATATTTTATTTTAACGATATTTATAAATTTTAAATCAAAATAATTTTTGAACATTTGAATATTGAAGAAATAAGTTATTTAAATTATTTAGTATTCAAATTTTAATATGTATCTTAATGTTAAAATATATATTCAAATTATGACGTTTAATTTCAATGAAAATAAATAGAATCTGAATGTAATCATTCCAACCATAACAAGAAAGAGATACTAATTAGATAATCATAAACACACACATAAATTAATGTTTTAGTGCCTCAAAAACCCAATTTTCATCATTTTCTTTTGGCTAATGTAATTCCTATATATATATATTGTTGCTCCACTTAAGCAAATATTACAGAGCTTATCCAGGATGGTCATGGTACTTAAGCAAAATTTCACATGGTACTTTATTTGGATTCTACTATTTAATGTGCATAATTTTTTGAAAAAGGTTGTTTGTTTATTTATTTCAGAATAACTTTAGTCATGTGGTATCTGAATAAAGAAATGCTTAAATTTCTGTCGTATGTATATGAACTTCAGAAAAAAATGGTTGAAGTTTAAGAAAAAATAATTAAATTCAGTCACATATAAACTTCATTCATATTCATATGAAACTTCAAACATTTTATCTAAAAATTATTCCAAAATAAATAAAGTTACAATCTTTTATGCACTACAAGTATGACTTAACTATGTGGCTGTGACCATTTTGGTTCTAAACATGGCATATTTATAAGTTATTATATTTTCTTCGCATAAGATTTTCCTTTTTTTTTAATTGAAAAACTTATTTGAATTTTTGACTCAGCTACTAAACTAAATGGTTGGGGAGAGCGGGATTCTCTAAAAAGCTAAGGTCGTGGGTGGCCAAGAGGGCCCACTTGGAGACTTGGGATCTCAACAAGAAATGCGAAGGTTGCAACAAGCTGACCGGCTAAAGAGAATCAACTAGTTTAGTTCTGATCTGAGTAGGCTTATAATAAGGAATATCCTAACCCTGAAAACCAGAGCCCGACCATCCTTCATTCGACAACTGAGTGTTTCGATCTGGTTCGATTCATTATGGCATCTGCAAACCTTATCCTATCATTATATATATTACAAAAACAAAAGAAACGTCAGTTCTAAAGGGGTATCTAGGCTTAGCTAAGCTTAATTAGATGTTCAAATAAATAATTGATTAATAAAAGGAGCTAATCAAGGTTAAAGACTGGCCTTTTCAGAACCTCAATGGGCATCCATTGAACTGATTAATCCTATTTAAAATCTCCTAAGCCCATTAAAGAGAAAATACTTTCGACTAAAAATTTCACTATTTTTAAAATTCAAATCTAAGACCACTGATTAAAGATAGAAAAATCATGTCATCGATCTATCTTATAACATGACGAGTCATGCACCCTCGTAATTGTGGCCAATTTCACACCTCTTTTGCAAAAAAATTACATTTATGTAGATAGATAGAAAAATAGTTTTTCAGTCTTATACATTGAATTCTCTTAATTTTTTCGTACGATTAATTAACTATTTTATATTTTGATATATATCCTTCTTGATAATTTTAACTCCGTCATTTGATAAGTGATCTGGTCAGAATTTTCAACGAGGGGCGCGTGGATTATTTTATGCATGTGTCTTTTTGACCATGACATATGATTATATCATCACAATGCACAAATCTTGAGATGCATTGGCACACCATGTGATCATCATGACTTTGTGACTTTGTTTCAAAGAAACTCAAAAGGCGGCACAAAAGTATATATGACAAAAACATGAATATATATATATATATATATATATATATTTTGTTGATTCTTCTTTTTTGGGAATCAAATTGTGGCCTAAATAAATTAATAAACAAATCGAGTTAGAGTTATAATTTTGGCTTAAGCAAGTATAATAAAAATATATGCAGTATAATTTCATATTATAAGGTCTGAGAAGGGTGGAATATATATACGCAGAATTTATTTTTATCTTATGTAAAATAAAAATATTATTTTCGATAAACATCTCTCGATTCAAGAAAAATATTTTTCAAAAAAGGTTCAAGTTTGACAAATACTAAACTAAAATTAAATTATCGTGAAAACAATGTAAAAAAAAAAGTACTGACAATAAGCATTAGATCGAGTAACTCTTAATTCAAGTAAAAGAAACAATAATAGTACTAATAGAATTTGAAGAATAAGATATATAATACTCCCTCTGTTTCAAAAAGAATGACCTACTTTTCTTTTTAATCCGTTTAAAAAAGAATGACCCTTTCCTTTTTTGGCAACACTTTAATTCCAACTTTCCACATGGCATGTTTAAGACCACAAGATTAAAGGACATTTTGGTACATTTGCCATAACTTTAATTTAGGACCACAAAATTCAAAAGTCTTTTTTATTTTCTTAAACTCCGTGCCAAGTCAAACTAGGTCATTCTTTTTTAAACGGAGGGAGTAGTAATAATGATAATGACAAGTAGAAGAGGGAGCAAATAAGATATATAATAATAATCCTCTACCCTAATTCTCGATCTCCAATTCATACTTTAATTTTCTATCTAAAGTCATATTTTCGATAAGTTAAAAATGTATCATATCATATCTAATCACATCATCTCAATTCTTCCTCGGGTTACCCTCACCTCCCCTTAAACCTATCATTTTCAACCTCTCACACCTCTTAAGCAAATGTCACTTCAAAATTTCACCTTAAAATACACTCCCACTTAAAGTACTGTTTAATGACCTAATTAAGTGGACTAATTACTCATCTTTGCCGCATTCTTGTGTTAATTAATGACCCTCCTTAATGAAGTATAATTAAATTTAGGATCATAATGGCCTATATAAACCCAAATATACCTCTACATTTGATGCAACATATCTATATACCTTAGAGCTCTTAACAAAAGGTTTATTTTCTCCTAAATCCCATCTCTAAGAACTAATGGCTATTTTAACTAGGTTTTGTTTTTTCTTAATTCTTATCTTGCTTTAAACATTGATGTTTCTTAAAGTGTCCATTGATGTTTTAAACATTTCACACATGAATATATAATATACCACAATTACAATAAATTACAGTTGAAAATAAAATGAATAAAAAATGAATAAATAATATTTAGGCTGGAGCACAAATATCTCACTCTCTTTAAGGAGATTCAAGTCCACTGCAGCATAATCTACACCGATCCAGCAGTATCATTCTTGACTTATCCCCTTCAGGATACAATAACCCATCAAACTCCGAATTAGTTGAAGTGTCCAAAACTCTACCAAAAGAACACCTTCCTTCAACATATAATTACTCATTTTTATATAGTGAATATAGTTGGAGACTTAGAATATTTTCTTTATCTCAGCTCTCTCTTTCACTGATATAATTACTCTCTTTTGTATAGTAAATATAGTTATGGACTTAGAATATTTTTCTTTGTCTCAATTCTCTCTTCCACTAATATAATTACTCTCTTTTATGTACTCTATATTTTCTTGTACTCAATATAATGCAAGACACATAATGAACTAACAAACTTGAAACTGCAGCCATATGTTAGGCATTGTAGTTTGATGCACTCTAATATAATGTAATTAATATTAAAATGCACCTTCACTTTCTCTGTTGTATTTTATGTGACATTCTTTTTTTTCTTTTAAATGTCATATATTTTTATAGTCATATAAATATTATAACACAAGTTCAACGGATACATAATTTTGATATGCGCCAAACGTCTCTTTTTCTCTCCTAAGTTTTGTGTCCAATAATAAACATTGCCATATAAAATAAAACAGTCGAATTATTCTAGTAGAAACTTAAAGAACCAAGTGGAGTCACATCATAAATTAAGAAATAATAATTACTTAAAGAACCAAGTGGAGTCACATCATAAATTAAGAAACAATAATTATTTTTTTTTAATTTTATCTTTAACATTAATTATTTTAAAATTAAGAGACAGGTGAATAGATAAAAAATAGAAAAAATGGTGATTTTAGTTCCTGAGTTATCGCGTTATTCCAATCTCAGTCCTTGTGATATCCGATTAAGCATTTTTAACCTTTAATTAAGCAATGCGTGCTATTTTGATCCTTGACTAACGGATCTCATCAAATTAAATGAAATGATAACTATTAATAAGATACTTTGGACATAGCACATACACGTTTTCATTTGCACATTAGTTGTTTGAACAATAAATAGTTAATTGAAGGTTAAAAGTGTCTTATTAATGGTTATCATTCCATTCAATTTGATGAGATCCTTTAGCCAGGGATCAAAATAGCACGCATTGCATAATTAAAGGTTAAAAGTGCTTAGTTGGATATCACAGGGACTGAAATTGAAATAACACGATAACTCAGGGATTAAAAATGTCATTTCCTTTAAAAAAAATAAAGAATTAATAAGAGATATATTTAATTAAATTAGGCTCTTAATTAATTTTTTTTCTAAGATTGTGCAAAAACTTATTTCGACAATTAAATGGGAACGAGGGAGTAGCTCGTAGCTAACTGAACTTTTTGAAAATGCATGCCTAAATATGAATTTTACTGATTAGCTACAAATTTGTTTTTAGTAGTGAATTTGTTTTTTTAGTAGTGAATTTCTTGGAATTAAAGCCCATCAACGTCATAACTCAGGCAACTCCAGATTAGTTGAAGAGTCCAAAGCTCTACCAAAAGAATACCTTCAACATATAATTACTCACTTTTGTATTGTGAATATAGTTAGAGACTTAGAATATTTTCTTTGTCTCAACTCTCTTTTTCACTGATATAATTATTCTCTTTTGTATAGTGGATATAATTATAGACTTAGAGTATTTTTCTTTGTCTCAACTCTCTCTTCCACTAATATAATTATTTTCTTTTATGTACCCTATATTTTCTTTTACTCAATATAATGCAAGACACATAATGCACCAACAAACTTGAAACTGCAGCCATATGTTAGCACTGTAGTTTGATGCACTCTAATATAATATAATTAATATTAAAATGCACCTTCACTTTCTCTGTTGTATTTGATGTGACATTTTTTCTTTTATATATACGAAAAAAAAAATGACACATTTTAATATTCAGAAGCTTTTCAATATTACTTTTTTATTTTCTTCTTATAAATGTCATATAAATGTTATAAGACCTATAAGACCACAAATTCAACAAATACACAATTTTGATATGTGCCGAAAGTCTCTTTTTCTTTCCTAAGATTTGTGTCCAATAATAAACATCGCCATATAAAATGAAACAGTCGGATTATTTCAGTAGAAACTTAAAGAACCAAGTGGAGTCACATCATAAACAAGGTTGTGGAACTGGAAGTGATGCGACGATTAGGGAGGAGAGTATCGGCTGGATCTGTCTTTTCATTCAATTTTTGATCGTACTCAATGATGCTATTTGTGTGAATTATAACGGGTCTTAGTCTCAAGTCAAGCTGGAACGTCATTTCATTCTCGTAACGAAAGTAAGTGCACCACAAGCCCAGACAAAGCACTTTTAAAAAAGACTAATTTTCATCATTTTTCTTTCGGATAATATAATTCCTATATATATTGCTGCACTTCTTCTTTTTCACTTAAGTAAATAAATGTTAAAGAGCTTATCTAAAATTTTCAACTTATATATGAATTAATTAATTAAGAATATCATCAACCACATTACATAGACAACAAGTAACAAGAGTGGGTGCTTTTAATCCATTCAATTGCATCATTGTGTGGATTCAAAATGTTTTACACTGCATGTGTTTAATTAGTCAAAATAATTGTGTGGATGTGACCAAATTATGTCGTGATACGATATATGTTACTATATGTATATAAACTACTTAATTATTTGTGCATTATAACTCATTAAGTTGGGGGATGTGTGGACTGAAAAATAGGGTGTGCATATTAGGTTGACCAAAATATATTATAATACCAAATTAACACTTTTTGGTTGATTGCATCATTTTCTCTTTTAGAAGACAAAGTTTATTTATTTAATAGTATAGCGGAAGAAGAATTTTGAAGCAACGTTAAAGTTATT
Organism: Capsicum rhomboideum; assembly: GCA_031232105.1. Classification (NCBI taxonomy): domain Eukaryota; kingdom Viridiplantae; phylum Streptophyta; class Magnoliopsida; order Solanales; family Solanaceae; genus Capsicum; species Capsicum rhomboideum. Next base: position 2,882,978 of record CP124710.1, on the reverse strand, counting down.
TTCGTGTGATTGTAATCTAGTTTATAGATCACGAATTTTAATCGTGAAATCAACCAATAATACTTGTATCAACGAACTTCACACCTCTTAGAGGTCTGACCTTTCTCTGGATCCTGCTTGAATGTGAAATACGTAATATATCAAATTGTCCTTTTTTTTTTTTTAAAATATAGTGGAATCTTTTGGAGTCCAGAAGGGATTAGGCAATTTTTAGGATTAAGGTTATATGCACCATCTAATATTTTTATATTAGAAATAATTTAACTTTAGTTTTTTATTTTATTTTTAATAAAAAGTTTTTATAGCTATGTTATGACATGTTTAATATCATAATTTTCTTTAAATAAAATATACATTAATATTACTACATGTTTAAGGTAAGAAATTTCAAAAGGCTTCATTTATTCTCTAAATTTTGTGCTGAATAATTAAAATACAGCGTACAAATTAGAGCAAAAGGAGTAAATTTTGCAGGTAGATAACAATTTACCTGATATTTATATCAAGCCAATAAATACATGATAATATTTGCACATACTCAAATCTTTAAGACTTAATCATAATTAACATACATTCTATAATTATTAAATTAATAAACTATAATAAGTTTAAATGATTTGCTATAAATACTCGATGCGGATAAATACTGACAAGAAATGGATCAATTTAAGTAGGGTGATGAGTCAAATATGAGTCATATAAAGCTGAGGAGATTTTGCATCTTCAAAAGAAGAGACACCACGACAATGAAAACAATATAATAAATAATAATGGGGATAAAAGGTGTGTTTCTTTATGGAAAAAGGTTGTACGTGAGTTATATATATACTTCCAATAACAAAACTTTGTATTATAATAATTAGTAGTATTTTGTATAGGTGGTAAAAATATAAAGTCAAATTTTGAAATTGATAAATATATATATCTTAGGATTAAATTTATACTTTAAATTGATAAGCATATGCATGTCTGTTATTTTATCTGATCCCCTTCTAGATGGAATAAATTAATCTAAGGATTATAATTTCATGATTATAATTTTTGGATAACTTAATTCACGAACCAAACAACTTTGGGACATAACTTATGAGATATTATAATACGAAAATATAAATTTATGTCCGACAAAAAAATTATTTTCCATGAGGAATAAAAATTAAAGACAAACACAAAATAGAAGTCGAAATGCAAATGGCCTAAGCGAGGCAGATACTTATTTTCACCTAGTTATGGTCTCAAACTAATAGCTAGGTGATCCAGAGTACTAAAGGTGACAAAATTTGATATGAGCACCCCCAGCACAACCCTCTCAAGACCGACCATTCACACGTAGTCAAGCCAAGAAATTCCAAGAGCTACAAGCCATGTTCATAAAGAAAGAAGCTTTGGAGAAGCTTGAAATACACCAAAGGAAGGCATACAACATGTGGGAGGTCCATCAGAGCCTTAGTCATTTTTCATTTCGAAGCTTGAGATTGATGTTGATGAGATATTGATATCTAGCTTGTAGAGGGTGGATTCCCTATCTTAGGATTAAAATAGCATAAATTGAATTAGTAACGGGTGGATTCCCATTGTTGATCTAAAATGCCTTACCCTTGATTTTCACTTGAGATTACTCATTTGTGGATTCAACCGAGTTATTTCTTTTCGAAATTCGAATCCTCTTCTTCCTTAGTTTAGTTGTGATTCAATTAAGCCTTTTTTTCTTCACTTCTCATCTCATATTTCTGCTCTATCGTAATTTGTGTTGTTTGAATTCGATTTCAATTGGATCTTCTAACTGGGATAGTATCAAAATTAGCCATAAAAGCATAATCTGCCCAATCCATTCAAGATTATGTTGATTATTGACCTGTTAATTTATTAGCTCAGTCTGTTTCAGCCCAACCCATTTAAGCAAGTTTGGACTGATATCTAGTCCAAATTACTTCATGAAAAATCGTGTCAAAATATTTTCAAAAAGATATTTTTAAAAAAACTTGATATGTTATATATAGTTATAATCATGAAAAATAGTTAATTTATAAGGTGCTAAAACATTATAAAAGAACAAACAAAACAATTAAAATTTAGTAAGAATTTGGCAGATTGAGTTATGACCCATATTTAGCCCATTTCAGCCCCGCCAATTTATTAACTTAGTGCATCTTGACCCACCTAAATTCAGCTCAATCCGCCTATTTACCACCTATAATTGGAAGGACATTTTGACATTTATATTAAAAAAAAAAAAAAAAGGGTGCAAGCCTAGCTAGCTAGAGGAATCTAGGCTTACCTAAGCTAGATTCAACAAATTAAATAAATAATTAGTGAAAAAAGGAGCTAAGATAGGAACAGTGACCTTTCAGAAGCTCAACAGGAAAAGTTACATATATATTGAGATAATAACTTAGGTACATTTAGTGCCAATATATGTCTAGCCAATAACCAATCCTGTTACTTGTGCTAAAGTCCAACTCTCTATGACTAGGAATAATCATCATGACTAAGGGGATTGGGCCTATTTTATGTATATAGTGGTTGAGCCACAAACTACCAAAGAGTATTCAATTGAGTTTCCTTCGTCGCAAAGTTATACTTTCAAATCGAGTTTTGCTCATATATTCTCCTAATTTGAACTCTGCTCGAACATAATTAATCAGTTTCGTAACTTTGCTTAGCTTTTAGTGTTGTAAAAGAAAATAACTTTCACTATCTAGGCTCTCTCGAAAGAGTTAGGAGAATGGAGCGTCGTTATATAAATAAATCAGTCAAATTCATAACTTTGCTTAGTTTTCACCGTTGCAAAAGGGAATAACCTTTCACTAACTGGGTTCCTTTGAAGGAGGGGTTCTCCGAACTTCTTTCCCAAAGTTCAAGACGTAGTTCTTATGATCCTTGAGAGAGAAGTAGAAGGAGTTAGGAGAATGGAGCGCCACTACGTAAATAAATCAGCCAGATTCATAACTTTGCTTAGCTTTCACCTTTGCAAAAGGGAACAACGTAACCTTTCACCAACTAGGCTCCTTCGAAGGAGGGATTCTATGGACTTCTTTCCCAAAGATCAAGACGTAGTTCTTATGATCCTTGAGAGAGAAGTGGAAGGAGTTAGGAGAATGGAGCGCCACTACGTAAATAAAAACAAAATAATGTATATATGCTTTTGAATCGTCTTGTAAGAATTTTTGTTTGTGCTATTGCGTAGGTATATATTGTCCTTTGGCAATGAAGGATGATTATATCATCACAAATCTAGAGATGCATTGGTTCACTGTGTGATAAAGACCATTGACTAAATAAAAACAAAAAAACGTACATCAAAATATATATCCACTCAGGCAGATTGAATATTCAGTTGTTTTTTTTAAATCATTTTCTTTTTTGGAGTCAAATGTCCTAAAAGAATTAATAATAATAAAAAATTGAGTTGAGTAATAATTTTGTCTTCAAGTGTTGATGACCTAATTAGGTGGTACTCTCTCCGTCCAGAATACTAGTCATGTTTCACTTTACGAGAGTCAAATTATTAAAAACTTCTACCAGTATTTTAAAATGTATATATTTTTTTACCATATTGATATAACAAGAATTGCGACTTAAAGTTTCTTTCGTGTAGTTAGTAAATATTTAAATTTAAAATTTAAAATAATAATTAATTTAAATTCAATTTAGCTGCAAAGATTAGTCAAGTTGTTTCTCGAGAAGCGAAATGTGATAACTATTATGAAATGGAGGAAGTGATATATAAATTTTCATCTTCGCCGCATACTTGTGTTGTTTGATGCCCCTCCTTAATTAAAATATTGTGAAATTTAGGACCATAATGGCCTATATAAAGTATAAACCCCAAACATCCCAATAAACCTATATACATACATTTCATGCAATTGACTTAGAGCTAGCTCTTTACAAATCTTAATTTTTTGCAAACCCCATCAATGGCTAGTTTTAGATTTTGGTTGTGCTTGATTCTTATTATCTTGCTTTCATTTCCTCGCTCCGAAAGTCGTCCTCTCGGGCCATCCTCGCGGAGGAGAGGGGAGACGACAATGATGGAAACCGCCCGAGAGATTATAAGGGAGAGATTGAGACATGAAATCAAGTACGATGTGAAACGGTTAAGTCCTGGTGGACCTGACTCTAAACATCATTAGGGTATAAGACTAAAGAGTCCATGACATATGCTCTCTGTTTCATTTTACGTGACACTTCTTTCTTTTTTTTTTTCAGTGTGTTCTAGAAAAGAACGACGATTTTCTATATTTGGTACCTGGTTAACTTTGAACTTTTTCATTTTTCCCTTAATACCATGCTTTTGCAACCACTTAAATGTCATAATGACCTATATTTAAGACCATAAGTTTTATGTATACTTCTAGTATACGTGCCAAAATTCTCTTTTTCTCACTTAACCTTAAACTCTTCGTCCAATAAACATCGCTATATAAAATGAAACATAGCCAGTTATTCAATAAGAGCAGAACGAGTGGTCACAACGCTATCGTGTAAGATGATGAGGAAAGTGGAAGTTGGGAGCAGAGGACGAGGACATGGATGAAGAATAGAATTAACGAGTTCAACTGAACTGGTCATGATTCAAAAGTGCTTAAACGGTTCAATGGAGAGAAACTAAATATGAAATTTATTAAATATAAATTCTGAATCCGCCTCGAAAGTGATGCTACCTCTGGCCCTCATAAAGCTTTTCCAGAGATGTAATTGTAGACTCGACCTAGCTTCTAGCTTTGTAATTTGAAATTTTAAATGATCGACTTGTTGTACGTACTCCTTTCCCTTTCAAATTATTTCTTATAGTGATTGTGATAGTTTTTTTTTATGTGATTGAGTTGTAACTTTTTGCTTTAGGAATTTGGAATATAATTCTTAAAGTTAAGAAAGAGAAATCTCTTTTTCCTATTTTTATATATAAAAAAAATGTTGACGTAACTGTCCTTTCAATATGCCAATGTACATATTATATGATGTATCTAATATAATAGTTATATAAGTACTATAGATTCCATTATGTAAACAAAGAAAATAGTTTAATTTGGATTATGTGGATATATATATATATAGTGGATAGGCTATGGATTTATCTGAACCTGATAGATTTTTGATAAATTATTTATATATATATATATATCTTAAGTGAATTTCTTAAGATAAATATATTCTATGGTTAAAGTTATGAGATTTTGTTGAACGTCAAATCATAAATTTGTTTCAGCATCTTATGGTGTAATTTTGTTAACGCACTTTGCTACCGGTAAAGGTATGAATGAACCAAAACTGAAACAAATGCCAAAATTCAACAACTTCGAATAGCAAAGGAGCATATCTCAATCTTTTCTGTTTAAATTTACGTGGCAACGTTTGATTTGACATAAAATTTAAGAAAGAAAATAAGACTTTTGAAATTTGTACTGGTCTAAACAAATCTTAAACATTTGTGTGGCTATAAATTATTTAGTTAAGAGTAAAAAACCTTTTTTAAAATTAAGTTATTTCTAATTATAGAAAGTTGATATTCTTTATAGATGGGCTAAAAATAAAAGTGTGTCACATAAATTGAAATGCACTATCCAACTACATAGAAGGGGTCTTCAATTTTATTTAATTTTACATTTTTTGCTCCTTTTTTTCCTTTGTGTTTGTTGTGGTGCGATGCATGCATGCATGCAATAAAAAGGCACCCACATTTTGGTCCAAATGTTGAATTTTAGATTTGCATTTAGATTAAAGGTTGAATCTTGAAATGCTGGTTTCCTTTTCTTTCTTTTGGTTTTCCCTCCTACTTCTGGTATCCATATTGGAGTTCGACTAATCCAAATTCACGTCGGAAAGTCTCATTATGGGGTAAAGCGCTCCCTACCAAAGCCGATTATATATCCGGAATTCGAACCCGAGACCTCTGATTAATGATGGAGGAGTACTTACCACTCCACTCCACCACAACCATTGGTGGTAAATGTTGGTTTTCTTTAAATTTGCATTTAAATTAAAGGTTAAATCTTGAAATGTTGGCTTTCTTTAAATTCTCTTTTCTTGATTATAATTTTCTTTCCCATTTCTACAAATCATTACTAACATTAAATTTACAATCTTTTTTTCTGATTAATGGGGAATATAATGTTTATTGTTCCCTTATAAATACCCAATCTTTGACTCTTATCACTTGCAATTTCATGTCATCAATTCATTGAAATTCAATTTCTTTCCCCTAAATCTTACATTTTCTCTTATTATTCTGCATCTTTGGAGAATCATAGTTCTTTTAATGGATTGATTTTCTGTAAATACACTTAGATATACTGTTTCCGTCTCAATTTACAAGGCATAGTTGGAATTTCGGGAGTCAAATACGTTTTTCTTTGATTGGAATTTCTTAATATCTCTTTTAAATAATTTAAGTTGCAAGATTTCATGTAATCAATTGATTGAAATTCAATTGCTTCCCCTTAAAACCTTAGATTTTTCTCTAATTCCTCTTAAATTTTCCATTTGGGATTTTTCCCAAAACATTCAAGTTTTATGTATCTTAGGAGAATCATAGTATTTGTACTGAATTTTATGTCCATATACCGTCAGATTTCTCTATAAAAAGAAAATCTAAGGTTTTGGGGGGGTGGGGATTGAAATTTAATCAATTAATTACATGAAATCTTGCATGCCATCAAGTCAAGATTGGCTAATTATAAGAGAGCAATAATGAACATTTCTCATGATTATGAAATGTTAGTTATAGAAAAATATATTATATGCCATTATAGTGAGATATTTTTTAATTTCTATAGCAAATATTGTTATAGAGATTATATATTAAAAATTGATTCCAAAAATGAACTTGACTATTATAGTAAAATATTAAGTATTATAGAGGACGACTATTATAAAAATGTGTTAAGACTTTATATGGAAACAAAATTCATCTATCACTAAGACTATGATTCTCTTAAGATACACAAAAATCTGAGTTTTTTTTTTTTTGGAAATCCCAAATGGAAAATTTAAGAGGAATTAGAGAAAATCTAATGTTATAGGGGAAAAACATTGAATTTCAATCAATTAATTACATGAAATCTTGCAGGTCATGAAGTCAAAGATTGTGGAGGGTATTTTTATAACCAAATATTATTTTTTTTTTTTGAAATTATGCTATGCATGTTATTTTTAATACACCGGATAAGAAAAATTTTAGCATGACTATGCACCTGTCAAAAGGGTAGCTTTCAGTGGCGGAGCCACATATACTTGAGGGGTGTCAACCGACACCCCTTCGTAGGAAGATTACACTGTGTAGGTAGGTAAAAATAATTTTACGTTTGTATATTACATATTGACACCCCTTGACTTTTTCATGAATTTACTTAATTCTTTATGCATTGACACCGTACTCCTTAGTGAGAATTCTAACTCCGTCACTGGTAATTATAAATGGAAAGAAAATCCATCCAGCACAAGCACAAAGATTTCATGTGTAATGTTCATTCACAAAGATTTCATGTGTAATGTTCATTGTCCCTAATAAATAGTCAATCTTGACTCTATGACCTGTGAGATTTCATGTAATTAATTGATTGAAATTCAATTTTTTTACACTAAAACATTAGATTTTCTCTATTCCTCTTAAATTTTCCATTTGAGATTTTTTCCAAAAAAACTCAGATTTTTCTGTATCTTGAGAGAATCATAATCTATGTGCTGGATGGATTTTCTTTCCATATACAGTCTTAACACATTTTTAGAATAGTCATCCTCTATAATAATATTTTACAATAACAGTCAAGCTTTTTCAGAATCGATTTTTAATATATATTCTTTGTGGCAACATTTCGTTATAGCAATTAAAAAATATCTAGATGACCGACATGTTATAGAAAGATTACTATAACAGCTAAGTTTCTTTTGGAATCATCTTTTAATGTCAATAAATAGTCAATCTTGACTTCATGACATGCAAAATTTCATGTAGTAATAAATTGATTGAAATTCAATTTTTTTTTCCCCCTAAATCCTTAGATTTTCCATTTGAGATTTTTTCAATAAAACTCAGATTCTTCTGTATCTTAAGAGAATCATAATCTATGTGCTGGATGGATTTTTTCTCCATATATGGACACCCTTTTAACTTTATTATAAAATCCTATAAATTTGCTCAACATTTGATGATCAAGAACCTAAAATGGCTAATACTAGTGCATCAAAAAAGATGAATGAGAAAAAAACTAAAGTTCCACAAAGAGGTCTTGGTGTTGCTCAACTTGAGAGGATTAGATTAGAGGAACAACATAAAAAAGATTCAATTTTTCAATCATCAAGAACTGATTTTTCTTCAAAAGATTGTGTCTTTAGACCAAATCAATCTGTCCCATTTCTTGAAAATTGTCCTAAATTGTTGAGTGATGAGTATAATCTTGGAAGTGTGAATCAAAAAGTTGATCATCATGGTGTAGTTCTTGGTCCAAATTTAAATTTTCCTAGTGTGTTGCAAAGATGTCCACAGTATCAGAAAACATCTAGTTCTTCATCAATGGTAAATCAACTTATTGAGTTTTAAGTATTCCGTCATCGTTAACCAGTAGTTGTAGTATTGCTCCAGTAGTTTCTGGTCCTTCGATTTCTGTTATTATTTGTCGTCATGTACTTTGACTATCATATCATTTTGTTGTAGTTACTGTCTTGTTACTATATGTTGTTTTGTTAATATCTGTTATTTCTTGTATCTCTATTACTTCTTCAGACTGCTTTGTATTATTTGCCCGGCCGAAGATCTATCGGAAATAGCACCTCTATCTCTGAGGTAGGGTAAAGTCTACTTACACTCTACCCCCACCCCAAGACCCCACTTTGTTGAATTATACTAGGTATGTTGTTGTTGTTGTCCATCGTTAACCAGAGGTCTCGGTTTTAATCCCTATGTATGAAGTTGTCTTTATTAGGGAGTGCTTAACCTTCCAATGTGAACTTTCTGGGGTGAATCCGGATTTATTGCCTTTGTTAGGGAGCGGTTTACTTGTCAATGTGAGACTTTCCAAGGCGAATCCGAATTTATTCGCCTTTAGGGAGTGTTTCACCCGTCGATGGGGGACTTTCCGGCGGGACTCTGGATTTATTCGGGTCCCAATGTCGATACTAGAGTGTGGGGAACCAAAAAGAAAAAAGAAAAATGTCAACTTTGTATATATGTATTGGGGTGTTATTTGTTGTTGTTACTTGTTCTCTTCTTAATTGTTTTCAACATGGCTTCTTCCCTACCGTACTAGTTTTATATACTTGATTTTTGATATGCTAACCCGAGCCGAGGTTCTGTCCGTAACAACCTCTCTACCTTCACAAGGTAGGGGTAAGGCTGAGTATACATCACTCTCCCCAGACCCCACTTATGGGATTACACTGGATATGTTGTTATGTAGTTATCTATGTATTGAGGTTAACATGTGTATAGTTTTGTGCTTCTTATGTTTGAATTGCTGAGGAAAATTGCTTTTGTGGGAATTGCAGGTGAATATCTCATCAGGCCTTTCGTCATCATCATCACCTGTACAAAATTTTCAGATGGAGCCCCCTTCAAACCAAAGTTATTATGGCGGTAAACGTTTACCTCATTGGCCTGAAGAAGTTAAGGTAATTCTATTAGTTTGCTTGATCACTCCCTAATATAATAGGACACATTGAGAGGACGAAGTATAGGTTAAGTGTCTATCAAACGCTGTGTTGCTAGTACTCACCAAAAATGCCACCAGGTGCATGTCGAATCCTCTAAAAGTAATGTATATTTGGAGGATCTGACACCGGTGCACAACATTAGCAATATACTTAAAACTAGATTATTGGGGATGTAGGGGCAGATGTATATCATAACTTATGGGTTCATCTGAAGTTGGTAGATTTTGCTCAGCCTTTGTGTATTTGTCAAAAATATCCACTTAATAAACAAATTTTGAAACTAGTAGATCAAACCAGAAGTCGAACGCATAATGTTCAAATCCTAGATCTGTCTCTCTGGGATGAATTGAAACTCACTCACCAAAGATAGAACATGTTTCTAGGTTGTGTACTAGTGTATGCTTAGTATTTTTGATGTATATCTTTTTGATAGCTACATTTTGGCTTGTTGATGATGTGATATAGATGGCTGGCATGAAGAGGCCCTATCCGTTCTCTCCAGAATACCCGCCTGTCCCTTCATTTCAACGCAAATTTCCTCAGTGCTGTGTTGCCTCTGCATCCAGATCACATGAATCTGCTTCCAGCAGCGACGATTGCTCAGTCAATGTAGAAGAGGGAAATGCACTTAAAAGGTTCTATATCTTACTTGGAAATCACTTAGTTTTAATACTTGAGAGCCTAATAATTAGTCATTTGGCATTTTTACAGAGAAGTTGTCTCAAAGTCGAGGGCTTTATCTGAGTCCGGACCATCGATCTCAGCAAGAGAAACTAAAGCTCTCAATGGAGATTTTCTCAGATTGGCTCCTCCAGCAGCAGCTTTGCCACATTTAGCAGCAGTAAATCGGCGTTCCTTAACTAATTCAGCCCCACAATGCCTTCAGCTATTTGACTATGTACCCTCTCGGGTGAGACTAAAGGACTTCAGCATTTATATTCTTGATCCTGTACTGTGCTTTTTTGTCTCGGTTTTAACTTTCCGAACTTTTTTAATCTACAGGTTGCTGCTACAGAGCATACGCCTCCTGCAGGCTTAGGCATATCTGTTCAACAACCGATCCTCAGATTCTTCCCATCCACAGAGATGCAAATTCCTCGAGAAGGAACTCGTGGAAGCGACTTTCATACTGAAGGAGGAGGAAATGTTGATTTGGAACTGAAGCTATAGAAGTTAGTCCATGCCATATGGTTGTGATGTCCTGATGAGTAGGCTCGTTAGAGGTGTGTCCGCGGTTGCTTTACTTCTTTTACATGATAGAGAACAATGCTTCAAGTGATATTCCTACCATTCATAGGGATAGTTTGTAAATAACTTCATATGCATGTTGGTGCATGCAAAACATTGTGAAATGTGAATCACAGAAGAGAGGTTTTCATTAGCCTCGAGGCTCCACTCTTTTGTTGAGTTATAAATGTTTCAGTTGTAAAAATGTCAACATTACTTTTTATGTATACATAGTAGAAGTATACAGAGCTATTCATTGGCTTTTTCTTATGTTTACTTCGTTATTTTTTGAATCCCCGTGATAAAAAACCAGACTCGGCTATGTCATTCACTTATTGAAGCAATGTGATATTTTACAATACTTCTCAAAAAGCCTAGAAAGACAACCAGTCAGTCATTACATTTATTCCAGAAATCACAGTGGAGCCAACAAGTTCAAGATTTTTTTGTTAAACGAAGAATTCACAATCTAACCGGGTGGGAAACCAAGAAAAAAAAAAAAAAAAAAAAAAAAAGAGTCATAATCTAGAACGTAAACCAAAACTAACCCAATTTTTGCTTTCTTCAATTTAAAATAATTGTCGTAATAAAATTAAGGAATTTTCAAAATCAATTTCAGGCTAATTTTAAAGGTTCTGTATTTAAATGTGTGGAATTTATACGATTTTTTTTTTTGAGAAGAAAATGACTTTTGATTTGATTTTGCTTTTAAAACTGACCGGCTAAATTGGGAATTTAGTTGATTTTATTTTTCAAAGTAAATCAAAATTAATTGTTAATTATTAAGAAGCGTAATTAATCTTAATCCCCAACCCTAAACTCTTGTATCTTCTTCCACTCCCAACAACGAACCAGCAACAACACTAACGAGACGACGACTTTTATGGTATGTTTAGTTTCAATATTTTTTTGTGTGTGTCCGGGCCAGCTTTCGCGCACGTGGACTAATTTCACGGGATACTTGCTACCAACAATAGGTACCAAGTAACTCTGTCTACCAAGGCTATGACAGATGGAAGAAATCACCAATTTGTGTAATTTTATGCTTATTTGTGAGAATGTTGTGGTTTTTGTAGTTCAATTGATTTTTTTACTAGTGTGCTTGTGATGTAAATATGTGAATTATGTGTTTGATTTTGCAACTTTTTATAGTATGTTGAGTCAATTTTTTTATTTATTACCAATTGATTGTTTATTAGTGTAATTTTATGCTTATTTGGGTGAATGTTGTGGTTGTTGTAGTTTAAATGATGTTCTTACTAGTGTGCTTGTGATATAAATCGTGTGAATTACGTGTTGAATTTTGCAACTTTTTGTAATATTACGAAAAAAAAACTTTCCTTTTCTTGTTGTTCTTGCATTTGACTCAATTTTGAAAAACCCAACATCATGTCTAAGTTGAATCTTATTTGGTGAAAACTTGGTTGTTTACTTATGCTGAGGATAGTCTGATCAATTGTTTGCTATCGAATGCTTGTTGTATATTTGGTGCGGTTGGGACATGTTGCGTTGATTAAGAGAATAAAATTGGTCAAGATATGTCCTCTTCTGAGGTAATGGTATGGACTGCGTACATTCTACCCTCCCCAGCCCCCACTATGTGGGAATATACTGGGTATGCTGTTGTTGTTGTTGTTCACAAAAATCCCCACCTGAGCATGCTATCTTAAAAGATATGAGTGTTGCTTCTACAGGATTATCTTTACGTTCTTTCGGGTTTATTTTGAATGTTAATGGAATGGCATAGGTGTAGAGTTTAGAAAGTTATTTTCTTCTTCATTTGGTTTGATAATGAAGGTATGAAGATGAGATTTTCTATTTTAGTATAAGCTTCATTTGTTTTGTTTGAACAAACCTCTGTTGGAAATAATAATTCAAAGTTGGAATAGGAATCTTAGGTGTTTAGGATTTAATATTTTTGGTAATCCTTAATTGTTTAGGATTTAATATTTTTGATATTTATTTAATTCATGTCTAATTAGGATTATGATTTGTTTGTTCTAGTTCATATAGGAATAGATTTTCTAATCCTAGTTTAATTTGGTTATGCACTATTATAAATAGGGGCGCTTGATACATATTTTCTAAGGTTGTGAGGTAGATATTTTTCAAGGTTATGAGGTAGTCAAATATAGAGTAGAAATTCAAGAGTTTTTTGAGTTATTGAATAAAGTCTCCTGTCTTTTGTCTCTTGTTTAATTAATTTCTTCTATTTAGTGATTGTTGGGTCTTGCACTTGTGCTTAGATTATTCCTTTCAGTGATTTTATTTCCTTCAAATTGGTATCAGAGCCTGTGTGAGAGCTTGTGTGAGATCCTGTTAGAGCCTCGTGTGAGATCAAACATATAAAAAAAATATTAAATCCTAAACACCTAAGGATTCCTATTCCAACTTTGAATTATTATTTCCAACATCCTCCCGTAATTCAAAGATGTATACTCTCGTCTTTCCTTGTTTTCATGGTTGTTGTATTGAGTACTTCTCTCCAATATTCCAACAACCTCTTTTCTCCCCTCTCATTCTATGTTTAGTCTCGGTGCGAAAGGTTCTAAGTATCGATAGGAGATTGTGTATGTCCGTCCCATGTTAACATCCCCCTAAATTCTTCCTGAAATGTGACCATTTTCTTGTACATTTCCAGAAGATATAGAGTTATACTTGGGCCTGATTAAGATGTTTTAATCAGTGCTTTATTTTATCACGTTCACAAGTAAATGTGACAAATTTGACCTTTTTCTTCTTATTTTCGTATGTGTTAGAACTGTTTGAGTGAGCGTTAACTCTCATGTTTTTTTTTTTATTCTTCGGCATGAACTCCGAGTAAGGAGTCCAAGAGGACTCTCATCTTGCATTCTTTTTCAGGATAGAAACTGATGTCCCTTAAAGTTTTTAGTTGATTCATTTTTGATGTTAGGGTGTCACAACAATCCTTTGGCTCTTGGAATGATTAGATATGTCATTGTGATGATCTCTCTCTTTTCCTATAACATACTTTCCAGCAGTTGAGTTTGTAGAATGACCTTAAGATTCTCGTATTTTTCTGGTTCAATTCGATATGCCCCAGTGATAAATTTTTCGTATTCCCCTTCTGTGTTTTCTTTCAATGTGATTTTACGCTGTTATATTTGCTATTTATGCTACTGCTGTAATTTCTTGCTATAATGTGCTTGGTCTTTTATGAAAAACCTTCTTATTACTCTTATGGATTTTTTGTTTCTTGGTCAGTTGTCTAAGCTGACTGTTGTACCAACAATCTATTTGTTCGTCATTTCTAATTTCTCTCTTTGGATACAACAGAATTTGATTTGCAATGGGGAAGAAAAAAACAGATGAAGCTGGTGTAAGTCGGAAGGCCAATGGGAGCAGAAAAGGCCACGATGACTACACCGTGGAGTTCCACTTCCCTGAGCCTACAGAACTGACGCCTCCACTTCTTCAGCTTATTGAGGTCAGCTTCAGTTACCCTAATCGACCAGACTTCAGGCTCTCTAATGTTGATGTTGGAATTGATATGGGGACTCGAGTTGCTATTGTTGGGTCCAATGGAGCAGGCAAATCGACCTTGCTTAACCTCTTGGCAGGTGATTTAGTTCCGACAGAAGGTGAAGTCCGCAGGAGTCAAAAGTTGAGAATTGGACGCTACTCGCAGCATTTTGCTGATCTTCTCACAATGGATGAAACACCTATCCAGTACCTGCTTCGTCTTCACCCAGATCAGGAGGGACCTAGTAAGCAAGAAGCTGTTCGTTCAAAGCTAGCAAAATTTGGACTTCCCAGCCATAACCATCTTATCCCTATTTTAAAGTTGTCTGGAGGACAAAAAGCTAGAGTTGTGTTTACATCTATTTCCATGTCGAAGCCTCACATCTTGCTATTAGATGAGCCTACAAACCATTTGGATATGCAGAGTATCGATGCTTTGGCAGATGCACTTGATGAATTTACTGGCGGAGTTGTGTTAGTCAGTCATGACTCGAGGCTCATATCGAGAGTTTGTGACGATGAAGAAAGAAGTGAAATCTGGATTGTTGAGAATGGAACTGTTGAAAAGTTCCCTGATACATTTGATCAGTACAAGGCAGAACTTGTAAGGGAAATCAGGGAAGAGGTTGATGATTGAAATCAGCTTATTCGATATGGTGACCAAGTTTTTTGTACTCTCATATTCAATTTCTTGTTATGGTTTGAGGCTACGAAACATGATTGTCTAGCTTAATTTTGAGTTGGTTTATGTTCTTTTATCATATTTGGTTGTTCTTTCATTCTTGCAATACCTATTTTAATGATTCGCGGCCATTAAAATAAAATTTACAATTCCAAGTGAATGTGCCAAGGGAACTGAGGAATAGAACGAAGAATGTGAGGAGTGAGATCTCATCTTTAGTAATTAAGGATTAGATTTGCGTTTAAGATAGGAATATACCTAATACGTTAGCTGTAACACCCGGCACGTTCTAGGACACCCGATTAAACTAGAATTTGGTAAAATATATTTTTACTTGTTAAATGCCTTAAATATTTATGAATATCTATCCACATACCCTTTTGACTTACTTAAAGAATCATATAAATTTCTCATCATTTGAAGGCCAAGAATCTAAAATGGCTAATATTAGAGCTTCAAAAAAGATGAATCTTTAAATAGCCAATCTTGACTTGATGGCATGCAAGATTTTATGTAATGAATTGATTGAAATTCAATTTTTTTCCCCTAATACCTTAGATTTTCTTTAATTCCTCTTAAATTTTCCATATCAGATTTTTTCCAAAAAAACTCAGATTTTTCTGTATCTTAAGAGAATCATAATCTATGTGCTGGATGGATTTTCTTTCCATATATATCTACCCTTTTGACTTTACTATAAAATCCTATAAATTTGCTCAACATTTGATCATGACCAAGAAACCAAAATGGCTAATACTAGTGCATCAAAAAAGATGAATGAGAAAAAAACTAAAGTTCCACAAAGAGGACTTGGTGTTGCTCAACTTGAGAGGATTAGATTAGAGGAAAAACATAAAAGAGATTCAATTTTTCAATCATCAAGAATTGATTTGTCTTCAAAAGATTGTGTCTTTAGACCAAATCAATCTGTACCATTTCTTGAAAATTGTCCTAAATTGAGGAATGATGAGTATAATCTTGAAGGTGTGAAGCAAAAAGTTGATCATCAAGGTGTAGTTTTTGGGCATAATTTTAATCTTCGTAGTATGCTGCAACAAAGATGTCAACAGTATCAGCAAACTTCTAGTTCTTCACCAATGGTAAGTCAGCTTGATTGAGTTTTAAGTATTCCTTCATCGTTAACCACTAGTTATAGTTTTGCTCCTGTAGATTCTGGTCCTTCGACTTTTGTTATTATTCGTTGTCTTGTAGTTCGACTATCATATCATTTTGTTGCAATTACTGTCCTGTTAGTATCTGTTGTTTTGTTAATATTTGTTATTTCTTGTACTTCTATTACTTCTTCGGACTGCTTTGGACTATTTGCCCAGATGAGGGTCTACCAAACAGCATCTCTACCTCTAAGGTAGGGTAAGGTCTACGTACACTCTACCCCCTCCCCTCCCCCCCAGACCACACTTAGTGGAATTATACTAGGTATGTTGTTGTTCATAGCGTTAACCAGAGGTCTCGGGTTTGATCCCTGTGTATGAAGTCGCCTTTATTAAGGAGTGCTTAACATGCCAATGTGACCTTTCTGGCGCGAATCTTGATTTATTGACTTTTTTAGGGAGCGTTTAACCTGTCAATGTGGGACTTTCCGGCGCGAATCCGGATTTATTTAGGTCCCAATATTGATACTAGACACCGGTTGGGGAACCAAAAAGAACATTTGCAGCTTTGTATATATGTATTGGGGTGTTACTTGTTGTTGCTACTTCTTATCTTCTTAATTGTTTTCAACATGGCTTCTTCGCTACTGTATATGTTTTACATAATTGATTTTTTGATATTCTTACTCGAGCCGAGGGTCTATCAGAAACAACCTCTCTACCTTCACAAGGTAGGGGTAAGGCTGCGTACACCTCACCCTCCCTGACCCCACAAGTGGGATTATACTGGATATGTTGTTGTTGTTGTTATATATGTATTGGGGTTAACATGTGTAGAGTTTTGTGTTTCTTATGTTTGAATTGCTGAGGAAAATTGCTTTTGTGGAAATTGCAGGTGAATATCTCATCAGGGATTTCATCATCTGTACAAAATTTTCAGATGGAGCCCACTTCAAACCAAAGTTATTATGGTGGTAAGCGTTTACCTCATTGGCCTGAAGAAGTCAAGGTAATTCTATTAGTTTGCTTGATCACTCTCTAATATAATAGGACACCTTGAGAGGCCGAAGTATAGGTTAAGTGTCTATCAAACCCTGTGTTGCTCGGACTCTCTAAAAATGCCACCAGGTGCATGTCGAATCCTCTAAAAGTAATGCATTTTTGGAGGATCTGACACGGGTGCACAGCATTTTTGGAGAGTATGAGAAACTACTTAAAACTAGATTATCGAGCTAATGTATCCGAACTTCCAACATTTACCTGATGGGGATGTAGGGGCAGATGTAGATCATAACTTATGGGTTTATCCGAACTTAGTAGATTTTTCTCAGACCGTGTATATGTGTTAAAAAGATCCACTGAAATAAACAAATTCCGAACCTCGTAAATCAGATGGGGTGGTAGAATCCAGAACTCGAACGCATTATGTTCAAATCCTGGATCAGCCTCTCAGGCAATGAATTGGAACTATGTTCAAATACTAGATCAGCCTCTCAGGCAATGAATTGGAACTTACTCACCAAAGATGGAATGCTAGGCTTCTAGTTAAGTATTCTCAGAAATTCGGCGTTTATTTTTCTGATAGCTACATTTTGGTTTGTTTATGGTGTAATATAGATGGCTGGCGTGAAGAGGTCCTATCCGTTCTCTCCAGAATACCCGCCTGTCCCTTCATTTCAATGCAAATTTCCTCAGTGCTGTGTTGGTTCTGTATCCAGATCACACGAATCTTCTTCCAGCAGCGACAATTGCTCAGTCAGTATGGAAGAGGGAAATGCGCTTAAAAGGTTCTACATCTTACTTGGAAATCACTAAGTTTTAATACTCGAGAGCCTGATAATTAGTCATTTGGCATTTTTACAGAGAAGTTGTCTCAAAGTCGAGAGCTTTATCTGAGTCCGGACCATCGATCTCAGCAAGAGAAACTAAAGCTCTCAATGGAGATTTTCTCAGATTGGCTCCTCCAGCAGTAGCTTTGCCACATTTAGAAGCAGTAAATCGGAGTTCTTTAACTAATTCAGCCCCACAATGCCTTCAGCTATTTGACTATGTGCCATCTCGGGTGAGACTAAAAGACTTTAGCACTGATGTTCATGTTCCTGTACTGTGCTATTTTGATCTCGGTTTCAATAACTCCCGAATGTGCTTAATCTACAGGTATCTGCTGCAGAGCCTATGCCGCCTTCAGGCCTAAGAATATCAGTTCAACAACCAATCCTAAGAGTCTCCCCATCTGCAGAGGTGCAAATTGGTCGAGAAGGACCTTGTGGAAGTGACTTTCATGCTGAAGTAGGAGGAGATGTTGATTTGGAACTGAAGCTATAGATGTTAGTCCATGCCATATGGTTGTGATGTCCTGGTGACTAGGCTCGTTAGAGATGTGTCCGCAGGGATTTAATTCTTTTACATGATAGAGAACATTTCTTCAAGTGATTTTCCTACCATTTATAGGGATAATTTGTAGATAACTTCATATGCATGTTGGTGCTTGAAAAACATTGTGAAATGTGAATCACAGAAGAGAGATTTTCATTAGCCTTGAGGCTCCGCTTTTTAGTTGAGTTTTAAATGTTTCAGTTGTAACAATCAACGATTCGTCAGTATATGGAGATTTGGGTTCTGCTTGACCTTGCTAGGTTCATATACTAAGGCTATCTTGCAAATTCTGGACCTAAATGCTTATGTAGTGTTGAATTGTGTGACCATCTCATCTCAAAGTTTAAGCCGTTTGAGGACTTTTTACTTAATTATGTCTTCAACATGGAGATTAGGGTGTTTTGTTGCTCATAGTTGGTAAAACAAGAAATCTTAGGCATTGAGGCATTACCCCAGAACAATGAAAAGAGGAAAGCTGTTCCATGTTCCGATCCAGTTGTGGCCATAAATTGATGAACAACAACCGTCTTCTCTTCACATCGCCAGTACTTCTCAAAAGGCCTAGAAAGAGAACCTGTCATTACATTTATTCCAGAAATCTCAATAGAGCCAAATGTTCAAGCTTTTTTTATTAAACGAAGAATTCATAATCTAGAACGTAAACCAAAACTAGAGAGAATGGATAGAGCAGGAAAGCCATGGCTGATACCCAAACGGGAAATGATGTGCTGAAACTGGCAATGCATCCCATTACTCCACAAACCAGTAGCACACTAAGCACTTCAGCTGAGAAATTCCAAGCCAATCCCCGGAAATATATTAATGAAAGCAGCACGGTAAGTCCAAGTATATTGTTGATGAACACCCCGCCATATATCTGCTTAGTTTAATCGCATTTGTCAGACAATAACAAACTAAAAGAAGAAGGGGAGAGAACGGTTGGACATACCTCTGATAATGTCAAAGAATTAGTTCTTCGTTTCTTTCGACTTGCTTCATTGATGGCTGAGATTGCTATTCTTGCATTTGTAGCCAAAGGGACTAAGATAAACGAGATGAAAAACGAAGGAATGTTTATCGCTCTGGATAAACTCCCGACACTCTTGATGAGAGGTTCAGCTAGAAGTCCTAATATTACTATTCCAATTACCAGAAGCAGTATGGCCTTCATCCATGCAATTGCAGATCTATCAGTTTGCTTCTGCAGCAGCTTTTCCGTCGTTTCCCAATTTTTCTGCATATCACAAATCATTTCATTATACAGTCAGACCTCTCTATAACTGCCATCCTCTATAACAACATTTCACTACAACGACCAATTTTTTTCTGGAATCGATTTTTCATGTTATGCTAATATATGTTCTCTATAACTACATTTTGCTATAGCAACCACAAAATCTCCAGAAGAACGACGCTATTATAGAGAGGTTTGACCGTATATATTCTTACTCTGGTTATTCATACATTGTAGGACATATTCATGGATTATAGACTCTGAAGCAACATGAATTCATCTTCTTTTTTTTCATGTTATGTTATATTATATGTTCTCTCTAACAACATTTCGCTATTGCAGCCAAAAAATCTCTGGAAAAACGACTCCGTTATACAGAGGTTTGACTGTATATGTTCTTATACCGGTCATTCATACATTGTAGGACATATTCATGGATTATGGACTCCGAAGCAACATGCATTCATCTTTTTTCTTACTTGGTAGATATCATCTTTTGACTCCGGTGATAGATGAGAGTGATGCCCTACATCATGTAGACACTGGGAGAATCCGGTAACAAATTCCTCCACACTGATCATCTCGTCTCCACTCGCATCAAATTGTTTGATGATTCTGTCTACCTTTTCATCAGCATCTGAAGGTGCAGGACCAAATTTGATATTGCATATCAGTTCTTTCAATTCAGCACGCGAAATGACATTATCTTTGTTCTGATCAATGCTTTCAAATAACCTGTAATGCAGTGATTAATATTATTCTTAACATTTACAATCTTAGTATGCCATCATTTCAGCCTACAGATTATCTATGTTGCTCCGACACTCCAAAAATTTTGTTGCACCTGTGTCGGATCTTTCAAAATGCTCTACTTTTGCAAGATCCGACATGCACCTGGCGGCATTTTTAAAGAGTCCGAGCAACATAGTTGATCATTGATAGAAGTTACTCACTTTCTAATAGCAGAAATATTTGGTTTCCCATCTTCTGAGTACAGAGTTCCTATTGTTGTGCTTTCGACATGTTGAAAAATATCTGATAGAATATGTTTCATCATTTCATGTTCTTCCCTTTTCTTTTTGAGCCAAGGCTGCAGAATCTGTAATGAGAAGCCAAGAATTTTTTACCCAATAAGGTACATAATCCAAAGTGGAATTTATTACTCTAATTTTAAGAACAAAGTATGTGTTTGTTGTGTGGTGATTATTCCATGATAATAACTTTTCTTTTTGTTCACTGTATATCTAATTGGCTTTAAAAAAAGGGTAGTCTAGTGCATGAAGCATCCCGTGTTCATGAAGGGTCCGTGTAAGGGCTGCACCCCAGTTGGGTGTTATGTGAGCAACCTACCTATCCTGACACAAGCATCAGTGGATGCTTCCATGAACCCGTAACCTATAGACTATGTTGCTCAGTTTCTCCAAAAATGCACTACTTTTGGAGGATCTGACATGCAGCTATCGACATTTTAGCCCGAGCAACATAGCCTATAGTTCACTGACGGAGACAACTTTACCACTGCTCCAAGGCTCCCCTTCTAGTTAGGAAAGTACATCTTACTGGATTTATGAGAGCTAAAATCAAGAGTACCTCATATAAATCTTTCAAGGATCTTATGGAATGATATCTTTTACCCATTGCATCCTTTGTTTCATCTATCCATCTTGTGAAACCTTTGACAAATTCATCCATATCGATCATTCCATCATCATCGAGATCAAATTCTTCCATTACCTCGTCCGTTTTGTAATCTTTGTCCCGATATAATTTTCTTGATCTGATTTTCATGAAAAGTTGTTTTAGCTCAGAAATTGAGACAAACTTATCTCCATCCTGATCAGCCTTTTCAAAAAGCCTGCATCACATCGACAAGAACTCGGTTACTTGCTAGTTGCTATACATTACGTACTGAAATTTACACCATGAGATTCATGAGCCAAAAGAAAAAGTACTGTACTTTCTTATAGCAGGTATATTAGGCGAACCGTCTTCTTGGAGGAGTTTGTCTATGGTATGTTCCTGCACCTGTTTTAGTATATCTACTACAAAATGCTCATGGTTGATATATTCTAGTCTCCGCTTTTGAATCCATGGCTGGAATATCTGCAGAATGCTTGTGGTTATATCATAGCGCTTGCCACTGTGTTGCTCAGACTCTTTAAAAATGTTGATAGGTGTGTGTCAGTTCCTCCAAAAGTAGTGCTCTTTTATAGGATCTGACACGGAAGCAACAACATTTTTGAAGAGTCTGAACAGCATAGATTTTAACATGTTAAGGTCACGACCAAATCATCGCTATAGGATTTTTTTGAAGTACCTGGTAAAAAAAGTAAGAGAATAGGAATAGAATAGAAACCACAAGACACAGTATGATGAAAATTTGTTCTGGGGTTGCAGATAAGTGCAGGACTGTTGGTATTAGGATTATTATGAATGGAATAACTGATAGAACCATTATTCTTGCAGTGTAACATGTTTCCAAATCTGTCACTAATGCTGCACCTGTAACAAATGGAAAAAGGTAAAAAGGCAAACAACAACATAGGAATCACATATCAAGACGAAGAATTATTTAAGCCCCCAAGCTGCAGTGGCGTAGCCGCATACAGTGAATAGTGGTCAATTGAACACCTTTAGTGGAATTCTTGGCTTCGCCATTGCGGCCTAAGGCATTGGTCTAGAAGAGTGTAGCTTGTGATATGTGAGTTAGGTGCAATCGCTAGGTGATTTCTTCCCATCTGTCCTAGCCTTAGTGGACAGAGTTACCCGATACCTGTGTTGGGGCAAATAACAGGCATTGGTCGAGGTGTACAAGTTATCCCCGACACCATGGTTTTTTTTAAAAAAAAGACTTTACTCGAGATACAAGTAGTAAGAACAAACCAGTCCATTGAGACAGAAATCTTTCTAAATGGTTTTGCATGTGATTTGGGCTAGTTGTTGATTCTTGACTGCCAACAAAAACACAAGTTCCCCAAATTAAAGTAAGAAGCAAGATTGTTGATCCAGCTAGCAACCCCACTCCAGTTAACACATACTCTTGTGCAACTTCTTTACTGTTCAATAGCCCTGATGCTGGTAAACAGAACAATAATCAAGAATTAACTATGAAATTTGTCACGAATCTGTCACTAAGTAGACGTAGCTAATAGGATTTTTTGATAATCCGTCGTTAAATAGGATTAATGATCGATTTTTGTTGTTTAGCGACACAAGCTGTCCGTCACTAATTCCTGTTTCTTTTGAAAGATAGAGATCGTGCTGATTGAGTTTCATGAATATGCATGCTAAAATGATGTTATTTACTGCTATTCTATCTATTTGTGCATTCAAGTTCGAAGAAGATTTCAATTTATAATAAAGGATAGTAGCTCTATGTATTGATAATCCATTGCTAACCCATCGTTAAATATGATTAGCAATCGGATTTTTGTTGATTAGTAACAGAAGTTGTCTGTCGCTAATTCTTGTTTCTTTTTGAATGATAGAGATCATGTTTATTGAGTTACATGAATATGCAGGTTAGAAAAATGGTATTTGTTACTATTCTATCTATTAGTGCATCAAGTTCGAAGAAGGTCTCAATTTATAATGAAGAAACAATAGTAGCTCTGTGTTCTCAGATGGGACGGAGGGAGTAGTATTCACAGAAATGGGACTATCATAGCTATTGGAATTTTTTTGGTAATTTGTCGCTAACTTCGTCTTTAAATAGGATTAGCGATGGATTTTTGTTATTTAATGACACAAATTGTTTGTCCCTTAATTCATGTTTCTTACGAATTGAGTTCCGCAAATATGCAAGCTAAAAAGATGTCATTAGTGTCATTCTATCTATTTGTGCATCAAGTTCGAAGAAGATCCCCACTCATAATTAAAAAACGATAGTAGCTCTATGTTTTATATAGGCTTTATCATATTCAATTCCTGTTCTCTTTTTGTAGTGATTCAACTTCTTTATGCAAGATGAAGGGTAGAGGGAGGTAACAGCCTAACAGGTACCCTGTAAAACTAGTCAAGGTGCGTGCAAGCTAACCCAAACATCACGGTTAACAAAAGAAGGGATGAAGGTTAGAGGGATTTACTTACCAAGTAGTATCAAAGCCTCAGGAAAGAAGCCAAGAATATGAAATGCACTTGCACCAAATACACTATTAGGACCAAGAATCTTGAAAATTCTTTCACCTCCCATGGCCACATAGTATTCTCCATGAAACAACAAGTACTCATACAACACAATGAGGAAGAAATGCCCTGAAACACTCTTTGAACATGGCAAAAATCCATACATTTGTTCACACTTCTCCGTTGAATCCGTTGTATACAGACGTATGAACGATGATTTCCTCTCTATCGCATCAACGCCATCTGAAATTGTGGTGTGATAATATGGTAGTGTTCGAAAACCGGTAACTTTGATCATGAGAGCTAGTGGCAACACAAGAAGTATAAGAGCAAAAGAAGTTTTTAGGAATTTTGCCATTTTTTTTGTGATGCAGATAGTAGAGAAGAAGTAAAAGACTTAATAGATGATTAATACAAATTTGATGAGTAATGTTGAAGTTTCTGAGACTCTTTCAAATGGATTTGTATATAATATTGTGATTGCTTATATGTGTGGGTTGTCATGGTTAGTGACGTACGCAGGATTTTTCGTAAGTAATGTCAATATTCGAAGAAGTGAACAAATAAATGTAGATCATTACAAGGACAAGTGGTGCCACTTCTTATATTTTTACCCCATATTTTTATTTGACTTAGTTTATGCATATATATTTCGTATAACAACAACATACTCTGTGTAATTCCACAAGTGGAGTCTGAAAAAGGTGGTGTGTACGCAATCTTACTCCGACTCTGTTTGTGAGTACATACATATTTAGTAAAAAAAATTAAAATCAACAAGGTTTTTTCATATGACACCACTTTGGGCAATTGGAGAAAGATTATAATTTGACTAAATACAAGCTTTCTTGCAAGTTACCACTTCATATGTTTATCTGAAAAATTAAACAAATATTAGCACCAATGATCATACAGTATAATTTTTGTGATAACATTGACTCATTACTTTATAGCCCACTTCCTTACATGGGAAACTTTCAAACAAAACTTACAATTAAACTCACTGTAAAAATTAAGTGATTTAATGAAATAAAATTACTCATCAACCATGATTAAGTGATAAAACTGTGTAAACACATGCTTTAATTGATTTGATGTAAAAATCAGATGCAGATAAGTTTTTAGTCATTACATTAATGCTCCATAACATAATATCTTGTTAGGAAACACTTCACCCTTAAATGAGCCTTGCGTGGCGCTAATCCAAATTAATCTTAAGAGTCAATGCAGGTATCACACACCAGGTGGAGAAGTAAAAAAGAAGTTTATTCATCTGTCTAAATCTCTCAATCTCCTTCAGTGCCTTTTAGCTGCCAAATCATACCAACAATGAAATTGTGTTGATTTCACCAAACAAATGCAGTAAAACGAACGTAGGAAATACCATAATTTATCTGCAATGGCTAATATAAATACTAATATTGTATTATTATAGGTTCATAGTACACGGACTTCAAGTTACATACAGAAAACAAACTACCATCACTAAGCAATCTACAGAATCAGAACCTCGGTCAACGAACCTACCTAAATAACTCGTCTGGGTCGCCATAAGATATATCCAGATCGTACCAGCGGAAAAAATCACCTGATTAACTCGTCTGCAATTAACTAGTCTTACAATGGAGTGGGCACGTTAGTGGTAAGACCGTCCTCTTCCACGACCACGCCAACTCCTATTACCACCTCTTCCACTATTTCTTCCACCGTAGATACCTGAAAATGCCTTGTTAACCAGCTGATGTTGCATACCACCGGCTCCTCGGCCCTTTTTTAATGCGTTACTGTTTGACCCATTTGTAGTAGCAGCTGGTCGCTTCTGACTGTGATCACAATATCATGTAATTAGACATTACTATCTTTATCAATATGAAATATTACAGACGACTAAAGTTATACAGAATATCTATCCACATACCCTGCAACAGTAGCAATTGGAGGACCTGAAGGCTTCGCAACTTCTTTCCATGACAAATTTATCTTTTGATCACCAATAAATTTTGGCGTTTTTGTATGCAATGGCTGTAGTATATATATATATATGATGTCAGTTCAAGCAAACGACATGTAACGTGCTGATTGTAGAGCACAAAATGCAAAATTAGCAGACTTTACCGGGGTCATTGCTAATATATTGTTGCAAGCTCGAAGCGCTATGGTAGCATTCTGCTTTTGTGTCTTCTGCAGATTAAAGATAACAGCTTAAGTCCACACCAAAAGAAGGAACAAATTGGTCGCAAGGGAGGAGAGGTGAAAGAGAACTCACAATAGCGTCCTTTTCTTCATCTGTTTTAGCAGCAGCAAGTGCTTTGTTTTGGTCTGCCATCCCTTGGGTTAATTTCTTGATCATAGACCTAGCCAAATCCTCAACCGTGCTTAATCTGTTTCATCAACATGAAAGACATAGTCAGCCTAAAGAAAGAACCAGCAACCACTACAATATGGCAGACTTCAGCTTCTCCTCTCTGCCGTCCGAAGCCTCCTCCTAAGTTCTTGTTACGAATAGAGGCATTCCACAACATTTAAGGGAAAAAGAAACTGATGATGGATGATTGCTTTTGTGCTGAGCAAAATGTCATGTGAAATGCTCCCTCAGGAATGATGCTACTTGATCTAGCGGCGTATAAACTAAAAATTAGGTGGCTTTCCACAAACCAATTATATCAAAAGGCCAGTATCCCATTTTTGGTTCAAAATGAATTTTCTTTTCAATGATCCAGAAGCTGGAAAGGTTAAGAAATCTAAAATAAGCATCAACCAAGCATAGCATATAGGGGTAGAGTTATAACATCAAGGAATAGAAGAACAAGTAAAAACACCTCTCAGTAAAGTCCTTATATTGCTCCGAGAAGTCCTCCCCCAGTCTATCTGATGGTTGTCCAGTGACAATCTTGTACCCACAGAGACTATTTGTGGCGTTTGGAGTCTATAAGATTCAAATGGAGGAAGTATCAGCAGGTTGATTCTATGCATAAGGTATATTATCCATGGTCAAAAAATATCTCTCTTACCTTGTGAGCTAAATGGTGGAAGGTATACAACAAACACTCAATACACGTGTAGTTAATTTCTTCAATCTTTCTTCGAACCATATATTTCTGGGGAAAAAAAGAAAAGTCATTTTCATCAAGAGTTCAAAAGCATTTCAATCAAGAGATCCCAAAGACTGGAAACTCAGTAAATCTAGTAGAGATAACCAACTCAGGTTGTATGAGCAAGACATGACTAGAAGAGAGAAGATACCAATACGCATAAACAAATGCTGAATGGGAAATGCAATTAACAAGTATGAATGACAGCAGTACAGCATATGACACTAAGCAACCAGAAAATACATGCCACTATTTTTTGTACTGTGAGTAATTCAAGAGACATAGCAAGAGCATGAATTTATTGTGTGATCTCTGAGTACTTTTTTGTACTAAACAACTTTAGAAGCATTGACATTGAAGAGCAAATGGTTAAGCAGAAATGCGAGAACAAACTAAGAATCTCCAAATCTACCAACTCTAAAGTTACAAATTCAAATATTCAATTCATGGAATTTTAGAAAACCTTTAGTAGCTGAACTACTGATGAAAGCAGCTGTCGAGAATCCTGAGTTGTTGCACAAAGTGAGCATTCGGCGAGGTTCTTGAGCAAGTCCAACTTCCATTGTTCTGGAAGCTGAAAACAAAAAAGAAAAAATTGCACTTGATAACTTGAACAACCTAATTGTAAAATATGGATCAGTGAAGGATGGTTAAAATACATAACTCAATTTTTTTTAAGCTGGTAACATTTGTATTTAAGTGGAAAAAAAAAACATATTAACAGAGTAAAAAAAACAAATTTTAAACTGAAACTACATTCCTAGACAGATTCTAAAACATCTAGGATTGTTTCAGTCTCATCTGTATAAACCTTTGTACACCAAAAGCAGAATAACGATACAAAATTGAGTTTAATCTTCTGCACATTGCTACTCCAATCTTCAAAACACTTGGCATTTCTTTCTCTCAAGATGGTCCACCAAATACATGTTGGGATAATCCTAAATACATGTTGGGATAATCCTTCATCTATCTCTGTTTCTTGCACCAACTCCAGCTTCCTCCCAACTGAACAAAGTGTCAACAATCTTACTAGGCATTGTACATGAGATGCCTCTGAGATGGATAAAAAACTGACACAGTTGATCAGCGACTTTACAATGAAGAAAAAGGCGCAACTGTGTCAGCATCCCTTCCACATAAAAACAACTTGAACATGGGGAAATTCCCCTCTTTGACAGAGGGTAGCTGAGATGTGCACCAACTTGTAAGCTCACAGGACCCCTCCACTTGTGAACCCTCCACATGTCTGTCCAAGAGAAAGTCTAGTTGCCATTATAGACCTAGATAGTAGACTGGCTTTTGAGGAAAGGCCAGTAGGACCTAATAGATCTCCATAGGCTAACACCATAAGGAGTAGTAACTTCTTTAGAAACCCAATTGACCAGCTCCCCATATTTGGTTTTGGTAACACTACTCCAAAGAGTTTGAGAATCCTGGGCATATCATGGCCATTTCACCTTGAGAGCTTTGTTTTTGTTCTAAAAGTTCTTGATGCCTAGTCCACCTTGACTTTTACTTCTCATAATATTCTTCCGTTTGACTGGGTGATAACCTCTTTCTCCCTATTACCTTGCCCAAAAAAAAAAAAAAAAGATCTCCTGATTTTATCCAACCTTCCATAAACGGCCTGAGGGTTGAGGAATATGAAACAGAGACATCATATAAGTTGGTAAAGCATTTAGGACAGAGTTAATCAAGGAAAGTCTCCCTCGCAGTGATAATTATTGTGATCTCCATTCGGACAGCTTCTTACATTTCTCCAAAACTGGATCCCAAATTTCTTTGGATCTTGATTTGCTCCCAAAGGCATGCCAAGATACACTGATGGGTAAAGTTCCCACTACTCCTACCAGAATCTGTGTTAGCTGATCCATATTGAGACTTTGTATAATATTTGTAATTACTGCAACTTTCTACAGTTTTTTTGGGCCTATAATTTTTTGGAGGTTGCAAGCATATCCTAAAAGCTGAAGAATACAACTTTGCCTTTCTCAAAAAAAAAATTGTGTCCCCTCATAATATTCTGCTAAAGACAATATCAACTAATGCATGTACTAGCTACATACAATACATATCGACTCAATCCAGTCACTTTGGTCTAAAAGATCACCATATTTTTTAACTCTCCTGAAATCCTAATTCAGTTGTGTTTGATCTTTCTCTTCGGAATTGAGTTTCTGGAATAGCCACGAATTAGTGGCACTTCATTAATTTCTAGAAATATTGTACTTAACAAGGTACACTGTAACAGGGTCAAGCTAACATCCGTCTTTTCTTAAAAAGCGTTTTATACATTATAGGGACACTAATGAATATTGTGATGCTATTTGGGAAGGAAAAGATCTTTGCAGTTTTAAAGAAAAGGAAAAAAAAAAAGCTATAAACCCTCCTTATTCATTAACCCATCAATATGAACTTTACAAAAGTTGTTATTTGGAATTGTATGATGCAGGTGTAAACCTAGTCAGCCAGATAAGATAGCTAAAGAATCTACGGGCACACGTGATTCCTAGAATTCCTTAGTTTCCTTATCTTTGAAATTCATTACGGCTCATTGATCCCGAAAAGGACCACCTGGCACTCATCTCTTCTGTTTTGGCACTTCAATACATTTGTTTAATTGTCATCTAAAACACATCCTCCTTACCAGACCCTAACTGTGGGATTTCACTGGGTGGGTATGTTGTATAAATCCTATTTAAACATGCATTAAAAAGACTAGCAAATATCAAATCCTAAACAAATTTGGTTTCTTACTCCAAACTTTGAATTAGTTCAACATATTACATTAGTTACTAAAGACTAAATGCACGTTACCCAACTGTTAAGAGCGTCAAATGCACTCACTGTGTGAAGAAACAAATAAATTGTACAGGAGTGAGAAGAATTACCTTGTCAAAAACAGGCATGATTTGCTTGTTCAGATAGTTGAGAAACTTGCTGCCTGATGCACCCCTCTGAAGACAAATAAATGTCAAGTGAATGACTATTTTAACAGTCATCTACCTTGGACAGATAAAGGGGAAACAACACACACCTTGAAGAAGGAAAAGGCCATTGAAATGCACGATATGAACCTCTCAATATGATCTGCATCTGACACCTACCAGAAAGGCAAACAAGCACTTAGATTCGTATCCCAAAGGCAGTAGGCATCAATTTTCCGGGTTTTGTTTAAAGGAAGGCTGCAGAGAACAACAAGCAGAATGTGGACATGAACTCCATCAGAAAAAAGGAGTGAGATACCTATGAGTAAGAAGATCAAAATCTAAATATAGGCCTTCATTAAACCACTGAATAGTGAATATTATTATCTTTGAGTATTGAGTAAAACAGTACCAAGACCCCCTGCACAGTACCAAGACCCCCTGTACCGGAGATTCTTCAATGAAAGTGGTACACTACAAAAACTTCCTGATCAACTATTTCCCCCAAAAAAAATTGCATTGGAGTCGACATGCTCACTTTTTTAAACCACAAAAAACTGTTTTCCTTGCAACTAAAGACCTGGAAACATATTCAGTTCAAAAATCAAGTAAACTCTTTAATCAGATACCAGGACATTGACCTCTAACAGCTGGGTATACCTCAAGATTCAAAGAAGTGCAGAAAGCAAACAGAACTCAATACTGGGAACGACGTTAGAAAAATCATGGACTTTTAACGGGGAGCAAAAACACAGCTATAAAACTCCAGCAATTAAAGCAGTGATCAACTAGGCACCGTCACAGCAATGAAATGTTGCTTAAAACAAATAACATTAACCACACAAAATTAGAGTTGGCTCCCAACAAAGGACAACAAAGGAAAAGGAACTACCACTTACATTGAATTGAGCATCGAGATCTGCCTGACCTTCAATAATCTCAACAAGCTCCTGAATACGCTCTGAAGGAGCATTATGGCCAAATAAGCTCAAGCTTTTCAAAAAGTCCATGAACATCTTAAATTCAGCAGCCGTTACATCTTGCAAATTCTACAAAACATCCATTTTAGGGTAGGTTAACAAGAGCAAGGATAGATGAAACACATATCCATAATAGAACCATCAGACGTTAACTAATATCTTTAGCCATAAAATTAAAAATAATATCATTCCAAAAAAAAAAAAAAAAAAAAAAAGGTAACCGGAAAATTGAAAGAGAACTACATTGAAAAATTAACATGATATCAATCCATACCTGCTTCACCAAAGTAGTTATGTGCCTCTCCATCGGCTCCTGTGGAACTAGGAGCTCCATCTTAAGAGGGAACACCTGCAAAGTAATGAGAATATATAATACAATGATGAGCCACAAACTTATGAAGTTCATCAATAGTCCTTCTAAGTAGACAGTATTGAAAAAATAAAAGCAGCTGATCCAAGTCAAATGATCTGCAAAGATAATATCAATTATGTGTTCACAACAAGGATCTTCTACCATGTTGAATACATTCCCTTCTTTGTCAAATGACCACCAGCAAAAGTCAAGTTGGGAACAGTACATTTGCCTTTTCCTTAACAAACTACTTCAAGAGTAGAGAAATAGTAACCTTATCTCTTAGAAATAGCAGAACTTTTTTACGAATGCTGTCCCAAGTGCTAAGATCCTCAGCACTCTGATCCTCGATGCTCCCAATACGCTTAAACAAAGCAGTCAGAGAAGCTGCAGTAGACAAGTGCAACCAAATCATAATCAGGATAAACAATGCAAAATTGCATGATTCCGAGCACGTGAATTGAGATAAGAATCCAAACATCATATCCATAAAGCATTCACATATTTAATGTAAATTACCATAAAACCAGTAACTTAACCGTTCTACATAACATGGTAGCTTTTAGTATCAAGGCAGGACACCTTTTTGATAGAGTAAATAATTATATTAATGATGGGAGTAACCCGTATACAAGCCATATACCAAAAGTAGAAAACCTATACCGAAATATGGTTCTCATACAGAAGAAACCCAATATCCAAACAAATAGGGACATCATGAGCACCCACAAAGAAACTAGAAACAAAGACACTATATTCATACTTCACAAAATCATTGTGAATCCCTTGAAAGGCTCTCTTGTTCCTCTGGCTGATGGATCTACATCCATGCCCTCCTTCAGACGTCCAACTGTACAATGCCTCCTTTACTGTATCCGGCATCAACCATTATATTTGCAAACAAATTTGCAACCACCTAGCGCAACCGCATAGATACCTGACAATGTAAAAAAGAGATTATCTACCTCTTTGCCCGCACATCTGCACATGAAATACCAGCCAGCATAGGTGACTCTAAACTTCATTAAGTTCTCTGTTGTCAGTGTCACTCCCCTCGAGGCCAACCATGCGAAGAGAAAACCTTTGAATGGAGTGAAGGGTTCCTCTCTCACAAACAAAATTTTGGTTAGATGACTTAGCAGTGAACTAATTGTTCCTACTCCCTCGTCATCTCCACAAGGCAAATGTAGCATACGGAGCATTTGCCTATTCAGTAGATCAACCATGTTTTGAAATTTGCCTCGGAGGTTCCTCATAGATCAAAAATCTCAATTCCCTCGTACGTGTCCACAAATATATTGGATAGTCAGCTCTTTCTAGAATGAGACACTAAATATGTTGAGAAATCCAAGCCTCAACTCACTCTCCACATCACCTGTCTCCCAAAAGACTAATCCTACTTTCAGTTTTATCACTTAACTTGGAGAAAGAAATTATATGGCCAGTAAAATCACTTCTTCATAGAACTCCTCAAAAGATCGCACACATGCAGACTTGTGATGTTTCTAGTGCTCCACCCCCTTTCCATACTTCCATATTTTTCTGCTACCACTTTCCTCCCAAAGTATTCTCCTTTATACCAAATTTCTAATCTATTTTCCTAGCAAGGCTTTATTGAACATCCTAAGATATTTCTCTCCAAGTTCTCCTCATTTCTTCGAGGATGTGACACTTTCCAATTCACTAAATGAAACTTGCTTGTTTCATCAACAGCATCCCATAAAAATTTCCCCTAAAGTCTTTCCAACTTTTCAGATAACAACACAAGTATGAAGGGATGCTACACAAAGTGCTCTTCTTTTTTCGATACTGGTAACAATTGTATAAATCAGTACTTACTGGAAACCCCATATTTACAAAAGAGAGAAGAAAAGCTTCCATCCTGAAGCTAGAATCCTAGATAGACTTTAAAACATCTAGCATCATTTCAGTTTCCTCATAATAAACCTCTAAACACCAAAAACAGAATAACAATATACAGTTAAGTTTAATTTTCTGCACATTGCTACTCCTATTTTCTAAGCATCTAACATTCCTTCCTCTCTAGATTGTCCACCAAATACAAGCTGGGATAATCCTCCATCTATCTTTGTTTCTTGCACCAAACCAGCCCCCTGTCAACTGAAAGGAGTGTTGTCATCAATCTTACTAGGCACTGTCCATGAGACACCTCTGAGATTGAAAAAAATCTGCCACAGTTGTCTCAGTTTCACTTCACACAGAGTGCTCTTTATTAACACTTCATTCTCTTATTTCAGTTATCTTTTGCTTTTCTCCATCCTACTAGTCGTTCCTCAACTATTTCAATCAGCAAATTCTACACTACAAGATGCTTGTTTGAAGCATCCAATGGTAGGCCCAAGTCGGTAGCACGTATGCACCTATACCTTACAATTCAACATCTCTGCTAGCACTTCAATGTTGTCTACCGCGTCCACTCGTATGATCTCATATTTACTAAGAATACTTTTTTAAAATAGTAAAACTTTTACTAAAATTAGTTTTGAGAAAGCAAACTGCCTGGAATCAAATGAGAATCTACCTCAAGTATGACAGCAAAGAAAGAGCTTTGTCACATAAAACCACTGTCAACTGCAAATAAAAGATGTGTGACCCTCACGTCGTAATGCTCCATGAATGAGGCAAAGAAAAAAAAATTATAAATTAAATTCCATATTTAGTAGATATAATTTCTCTACATAATGTCTTCTCCTAGAAAATCTCCATAAATATATCCCCAAGGGTACTGCATTAGAGGTGGATAGTCTCCTGATTCCTAAACCTCCCTCCCATGTGGGAATTGTAGTCTTCTTCTACTCGAATAAGTGACTCCTTCCCTTTCCTAAAAAGTTCCTCATCAGCTTCTTAAATTCATTAGCAACACTTAGCATAGGAATATTAAGACAAAATATGTGGGCATGTTAGAGAGAGAGAGACTTCAATAATGTCATCTTCCTGCCTTAGATAAATGTTGCCTTTCCAACCACTCAAGTCTCAATCTATTCTGGAACTTCTAATTGGTTCCACAAATTATTATCTTTACATTTCCCCTAGAGGCAAGCCTAAATACATCGTAGGCCATTGTAGTCCATAAACACCTTCCAAATCCCACTCCCACCGGGATCAATTCAAATTTTTGTATGTCTATTTGTAACCCTGACACTTCAAACTAAATTAAGGTCCTGAATAGAACTGTCAGCAGATAATAAATGAGATCTAGACAAATTACCCCTCATATGATCACTTTATGCTGCCCTATCCATAAGCCAACTGATAGCATCCATCACAAAAACGAAA
Source organism: Capsicum rhomboideum (assembly GCA_031232105.1). Lineage (NCBI taxonomy): Eukaryota > Viridiplantae > Streptophyta > Magnoliopsida > Solanales > Solanaceae > Capsicum > Capsicum rhomboideum. Next base: position 2,848,437 of record CP124710.1, on the reverse strand, counting down.
AATAGAGATGATAAAGTATCTTTTTGATAACCTAGAGATGATAAAGTATCTCCTTATCTAATTTCCCCTTGAGCTTTTGCAAAATTTGCATGGATTACCGTTCACTAGGATGGAGAACACTATAAACATGCAATGCTTTATCCACGTTCAGGCAACTGTGATCTCTAGGATTATCTTGTGTCAATTCCAAGAAAGCATATGACCAAGGAGTTTTCAATTCAACCAATGATATTGGGCCTATCTGATAAGATTAGAACTAATGTAGTCCTTTTTTGTGATAAATTAGTAAGATTAGACGTAATTGTAGTTCTAAATGACTACTGAAGTTTATTCGTTAACGAGGATATCAACATCGATAATGCCAATTGTTACAAAACAAGGATAATTGCAACGAATAATCAGGATTCAGGAAGAAACCTCAATTATGCTGCTAGCAATAGATGTATAAGTGGAATAATTGACCACAAATTCTTGGACTTTTATGGTTTCGGGAGTCGGTGATTTAATGACTAAACTTCAGGCAGAAACTTACTCTTCACATCCTGACGTAACACGGTCAAAAGAGCCTTGTGTACAGCATCACGCTCTACATTTTCTCCTGACATAATTGGCATAAATTGTATCAATATGAACAAATGATGAAAACCAACCATGTTCACAAGGCATTTAACACCAAATTTACCTGCAACAAGGAGCTGACCAAGAATGTCAACAATTTTAGACAAATGCTCAGGTGTATCTTTGCAGAAAAGCGGAAGTCCACGGATTGCTTGTACACGGACCTGGAAACCAATAAAGAAATACAACAATTAGTTGATAACAGACGATTAAACTCAAACCTAGTTGTGAAATATACCGACTTCTTCACTAATAAGCAATACTGTAATTACAAAAATTTTCTGACAATTTCTTTAAGATAATAATGAGGACTAAACCACCGTAATGCAATATAGCATTCCTCTGAGACAACATCTATACCCATCATACCATCACCAGTGCAAGCAACCTAATAAAGTTGGCTAGACATATACACTAGGCATTTCTCTTAGTATGTAGGATGGCTACTCGAATGATTTGGAACAGAATAAAAAATCAAAGAGTCATATCGAATAACTTCTACTCATTGGTGGATCCACGTAGGAGGTGGAGGTGCACGTGCCCCTCTGATAACCTACCTAGGACTCTCTAAAGCAGATCATATTTTCTAGAAAACATTGTTATACTATAGGTGCGCAGCCATAAAAAGTTGTCCAGAACAGTGGTGGAGCCACCTTATAACGCAATGGACACCCCTTCATCGGAAAATTACATTGTTTAGCTAGGTTAAAAATATAGTTTTATTTATAAATATTATATATCGACGCCCCTTAATTTGTCTACTTTTTTATATTTTGGCACCCCTCAGTATTTACTGGCTCCGCCACTGGTCCAGGACATTAGTGGGGAAAAAAAAAAAAAAAAACTTTTGGTTGAGTTAATGTTATTAATCCACGTTGAAGAGTTACTACACTGGAATCTATTCAATGGTAAAACACAACAGGCATATATGGATGGAATACTAACCCCAAGCTCTTGATCTTCGATTAAATTGAAGTGCTGATCAAGAGCCTGCACCACTAACTGAGGGAAAAACTTGAAGAACTTAGGTATAAGTTGCGCAGCAAGTTGCTTAGCCTTCACACTTCCATTCGCTGCCGCAATAATTCCCTCATAGTCCTGCCTATGCTGTTCAACCAAACAATTCAAATTAAAGAGATAATAATCAAAAAAACACAATTAAAGCATCCTAATTTTGTGAGTTGTAGAAATCCTAACCGATAAAAAAAATTGACAAAATTTGCAGGGAAGTTGAAGAAAGTGCTGACCTGAGACTTGTCTTTTGCATCGTTGAGTCGTTCACCGAACTCGTAGAGCTTATCGATGTCGTCAGTAGCATCCGCCATTGGAGGAGAAAAGGGCTACTAGGGTTTAGGAGAACTAAAGGGAGGGAGAATTTGTGTGAACGTGTAGTAAAAAAGGGAGCGTTTGTTTGCTGTGAGTAAAAGGGACTCTAATAATTGGGCAAATAGCGTAAATCCAACTGTTTAGTACCTGATTACACTTTATCCTCGAATTTTGTGTCGTGATACATCATTTTAAATTCCCAAAAACCACACGATTATATAGCCAAAGGGAATAGGTTAGGGTCGCGATACATTACTTAGGGGTCGCGATACATTACTTAAGGGTCGCGATACATTACTTAGGAGTTGCGATATATTACTTAAGGATCGTGATACATTATTTAGGGATGAGATACATTACTTAGCCGGTCCCCAATGATCGTGATACATTACTTAGGAGTGTGATACATTACTTAGTCGGTCTCCTAATGGTCGCGATACATTACTTAGCCGGTCCCCTAATGGTCGCGATACATTACTTATGATTGATACACATTACTTAGCAGGTCCCATGATGTATCTTCCTGGTCTCGTGATGTATCGTGACCCTAAGTGAAAACCGGAATTTTTGTAATTACTTTGTAGGGATGAGGTTTTGAGTAAATATGGTAAGTTAATGTGTAGTATTATGTAATTTTTCAATAATATAATAATTTCGAAATAAAATGTAGTAGTATTATTTTATTCTGCATTTGGTTGGAGGCATTAGGTAGTCTTTGAATTATTTATCTCACTATTTATATCATAATGATGGGATAAGTTATCTTATATACATGTGGGATACCTTATTCCTGGATAATTAATCTCCGGATAACTTGTTCCCAACAAAGCGACCCCTAGAGTTCTTAACAAAATTAATTAATAGTATTTCATCTCTATTAAAAATCGAATTAGTTCGATTTGGTTTGATTTTTTATATCTAATTTTGTAGCGTTATTATACTTTCGAGTTGATTCACATCCAAATAGAAACAAAGAATCCAAAAAATCTAACTATTTGATTTGGTGTTCGGTGCACACTCATCAAAAATTAAAAAAACGAATCAAAGTTTGAATTGTGGTGGCTTCGAGCCATTTGGATTGGATATAAAAGTGGGAATGTTTGGATATATACACTTCGGGCAACTAGTTTACTAACGTAGCTAAAATATAATATATATATATTTTATAAACTAATTGACCGAAGTGTTTAGGGCCGTAATTACCCCCATTATATTACTCTCCCTTTGAACGCACCTATAGTGTTGAATAATTAGCTCCAAAAATAAACAAATATACGTTAAAAATGAGACAAGAATGATAGGTATCGACTATTCCCTACTATAAATGCAGCGTCCGAACAGTTTGCATGCACCTCAACTAATTTCAAAAAGTACCTACAACGTCCAACCAATGGGGAACTCGACAGGTCTCGCAGTTACTAAGCTTTCAAAAGGGATAACTCTATCCATCAAGACTTGGACAGATGAAAAGAAATCGCCTAGTATTCTCAAGAAGGCCTCTGAAAAACTATACCAATAAACTTCAAACACCACCATTATTGCATGCACCTCCACTAATTTCAAAAAGTACCTACAACGTCCAACCAATGGGGAACTTGACAGGTCTCGCAGTTACTAAGCTTTCAAAAGGGATAACTCTATCCATCAAGTCTTGGACAGATGAAAAGAAATCGCCGAGTATTCTCAAGAACTTCTCTGAAAAACTATACCAATAAACTTCAAACACCACCATTATTGCATCAAGAGTAACAAGAAAAACCAATACATTAAGAACAAATTAACAAAATATCCAAAAGTAGTTGTCTGAAATGGGATAAAATGCCCATTAGAGATCAGTTCAACTACAGGGGACACAACCAAAAAAACAAAAGTTTCTGTACAACTTCAGGTGACATAGATAAGGCCAACAAGATGTACTTGTACATGTTGACAGTTAGTCCATACCTTGCCAAATATATATATACAAAAATACAGTACATTTGTACAGTTTCAGTAACGTTTCCTTCTCGTCGGAGAATAAATATTTAGCAACAGATCCAAAATGTCTGCTTTTTCATTCAGACGATCATGTATCGCCTGTTTTCACAAATCCTTTCCTTCTGCAACCAATGCTGTGGACTTGCATATGGGACAATTGTTCTTCACAATCAACCAATTCATTACGCACTCTGCATGATATTCATGCCCACAGTCGAGAGTCCCCACCTTCTCTTGGTCCTTGTAATCAGACTGAAACAATAATATATACACGCAGGCCATCAGAGAGTATTTACTATTCGGTGGAGAAAAAAAAGGAGCGACAAAGAATGCAGCTTGGATGAATGCGAATTAACACATATCACGACACAAACACAATAAACAAGTACGACGCTCATGTTTGACGGAATAGGCATAACAAGATGGTCAGAAACATCTTAGAGGCCTTGGCAACATTGTGTAGTCACAACATAAGAAACAGTAAATTTATCCAACTTCTTAAGTATGGAAGCCAAGCAAAGATTTAGGAAGGCAAAAACAACATAAATACCAGTGGTGTGCTTAATGAATTTGAAAAACTATTAACTCAATAAGCTACGGGAATCATCAAAAGATCCTGGAATTAAGTCACAAGTTGAGTAATTAATGACCCCTCCGGAAAATCACACTCAAATGTTTCCCATGTCCACCCTAAGTCAGCATAGAGGTAATACCTGGCATATGACACAGAAATCAGTCTTGTGATCTGAACATGCAGCACTTTCCAAATTGCGAGGAATTTCCACGGATGAAAATGATCTTGTTTTCAAATGGCTAACAATAACCTCCTCGGATAACCCAGTTTTTGCAGTGCCAATCTGCTCTCCCAATGCAAGAAGCTCCTGGTGTAGGATTTTAAAGTGGAACAAATTTAGTTTCCAGAAGTTACAACAATAAATTGCTACCTGAACATTAATAAAGTAATAACCCTTCATTTCAATTTGTTTGTCTGGTTTTAACTTGGCACGGAGTTTTTGAAAATAAAGAAGACTTTTAAATCTTGTGATCTTGATTTAAAGATACATAGAATGCACCACAATGTCCTTTAACCTTATGGCCTTAAACATGTAACGTGGAAAATTGAAATTAAAGAGTTGTCAAGAAAGGAAAGAGGTATTCTTTTTGAAACGGACTAAAAAAGGAAGTAAGACAAACAATTGAGACGGAGGAGTATATAACTTACGAAAAAAGGAAAATCAAGAAGCAGCATATACCCATTAAACATCATGATAAATATAAACCAGTACATACAATTGAGGAACCTTCCATCTTCCTACCTCATAAGACATGTGATCTACGTCCATACGCATCTCTCTATGCTGATCAACAGAATCGCGCACTTCGTGATAGCCAGGAATATCCAGCATTGCCACACCCTACATAAAACCACCAAATAAGGATATAAACCGTTAGCTTCATTCCATAACTTCTACTGCATTAAATTCGACCATAAATGTGAAAAAAAGTTATGGAAAGATGGTAAAACGGAAACATATTTACATCCTCCGGAAGAACTCTCATGTTAGGTAGGTTGTTATGTCTAGTATTTGTTCCAAGCATGAATTCCCATTGTTGAGGTCTGTACAATCTAAATCCAGTCGGCGGGAATGGTCTAATATATCTAGACCCTGTCTCTACAAGGGCAAATGGATTGATAGTGCTGTCAAACGAGCTACTTGGTAGGCGTCTCTGTGGAGAAGCGGTCATTTGTGGAGGGAGGGTGATAAATTGGGGTCTCAGTCCTTGAATATGTGGTGGCAGACCAGGAAGATTTGGGTGACCTTGAGGAATCGATGGATATACAAAACTAGTCAAACCTCCATTCCCGTTTGTTACTTGATAACCTCGCACACTGATGTTTCCACCATCTTCACAGCCTTGAGTATCACCTAGAGTAACGCAGAAAAGCAGAAGAGACATGCAATCAGTTTAAAAAGTTAACTTGTGGAGCCACTGGCGCTACAAACAAAAACCTTGAGTTTCCCTTGAAGATTTGGGGAAGGGCTAAAAAAACTGTCCTAAAGGTGTATAAAGTATAGGAGAGAGATGCAACCATTTCTCAATGTTAACTTTTACATCAATTAAATCAACTATGTGTCAATCCCAAACTCGTTGCATAGCTATACGAATCCTTTATAACCATTCCGCTTAAACAAAGTTAACTTTTAGCACAGAGAAAAAAAATGAGATGAGTTTTGGAAGAGAATGTGGGGATGGAAAAGGAAAGAATAAGATTTGTTTCCAGTGAATATATCCTTTTAATATATACGAATGCAGAATGAAAGCTCAAATGTGTTCAAATGGATGACACAGCAATAGCACATATTAGAACAAAACTTAAAAGAGCACGGACTTTGATGAACATTAAATGAAAAGAAGAATAGGAAGTATTTAGTTGAGCAACTTTTTGTTCAATTATCATTAAAGAAAGAAATAGAAACTCATCCCTGGATCCCTTAGCAACGAAACGAAATCATAGGTTATAATATATCCCTAAAAGTCAAATAAGAAATGAGTAGAGTGTACCAGGTAGATAAGGTAGACGAGCACTCTGATTCCAGGCCCATGTTTCAGTCTCCCTAGTACTGCTGTTGAACCGCAAGCCTGACCAATAATTGCCAGGAAACTCACAGCCTTGGCTGACATAGTTCCCTTGAACCAGATGATTGCTCATACTTCTCAGAGCTCCATCCTCGGTGAATGATAATGAGCCATTCCCTCTGTATTCAGGTGGTACAAAAGACGCAGCACCCATTGAGGCAGGAGGAAAGCTGGAGCCTACCAACGCATGTTGATACTGAAAATTAACAGGGATTCCTTCAGCATTCTTTCTCTTAAACGAGCCTCCGACACCATCTACATAAAGATTGTTCCTTACATAACTGTCTTCATTAATTCCAAGGCTGCCTTGACTGCTTGCAAATGGAAGCCGCTCATATTGCCCGTGGTTTACTGGAACCGGGAAATCTCTAGGAGCGGATGGAGCAGCCATGTAATGGTTATAGTGATTTGACGATGAAGGAATGGCTGGGTAAAGATTGGTGGCAGGATGCTGATATTGAACCCCATCGTACTGCAACTTTCCATAAATTAATGCACCCTCTTGATGGTATTGTGGATGGTGCAAATAGAAATTGCCAGCATTTCCAGGAGCTGGTAATATCGCATGGACATTAGGCTGCGGAAAGGTCGTTAAGCTCCTGTAGAAAGCATAAGGCTCCGGTTGAACATCTTGGCTTCTCTGTTCCGCTTCCAACTCAGTTATTTGATTACTATACGACATACTCATTTGCACAAAGTTATCGCGTTAAATTTAGTGGAGACTGCCTGCTTGGAGAAGAATTAGGCGTCATTATACATATTACTTTCTCGTAAATCTATTGGTAAGAGATTGCACAACCTGATAGAGTATACAATTTTGGATACTTACTAAAATATATCTATGTTCATCTCACTAAGCACAGTTCAATACAACCTAAAACTTATGTTGAGTTTTCGTATTCATGATCTTTGAGTCAAAAACCTGATCTTATCTCACAAATCATCACCTATATATATATAGAAACCAATGTGTTTCTCGGACTATGCAAACATGTTGCCGGACCCATGTCGGATCCTCCAAAAATGCACTACTTTTGGAGGATCCGACACGCACCTGTCAACATTTTTGAAGAGTCCGAGCAACATAACGGCATGGATTTTGCTGCTTAATACAGAGCAGTTTTGCTTGGTAAAACGGCACATCAGTCCATGCGGAAATAGATATAAGATTTAAATGAAAAGAAGACGGCACATGGATAGATGGCAAGCTACTCTTACTCAAATTTACCTCAAATTGCTATTTCCTGGATCACTACTCATGAAAGATATATTTTCATGATGGCAGACCCAATTATTTCAAGGGTGATGGTAGGGGTAGGGCATGAATGATGGAGGTAAGTGGTGTACATCATGAAAGTGGTCAGATCTTGAACACTTTAGTATAGGAAGGTAAAAATCCAAAAAGCATGAAAAACGGAGTGGAGAGAAGCTAGAGTTTGGTCGAGACATGTTCTGGTTCATTAACAAAATTGAATCCATGATAATAGTAAACCATTAGATCTCAATAATTCAACTCTATTTGAGAGTCAGGTGGCTATATGACTTTTTAGCAATTCAGTAAGCATAAACTGCCTAGAATGTCTCAGATACATCTGTCTCCTACTCCTTTTGAGGTCAAACATGACACTTAAACAAGCAGAATTATTTGTACTTTTTTTTAATAACCGGGGTGTCCACGCCAACTTGCGCGCACCTCGCTAATTCCACGGGATACCTTCCACCTCTCACCAGCAACAGGTACTAGGTAACTTTGTCTACCAAGGCTAGGACAGATGAGAAGAAACACCTAATGTTTTTGTCTCTCTTGGGATTTGGACCAGAGGCCTCATGATTCCCAACCCACTTCATTGACCACTAGGCCAACCCTTGGGTGCATTAAACAAGGCAGAGTTATTTGTATCAGGAAAAGTTACTCCGGCAACATCAGGAGGCTTCATAGAATGAAGTCTTGGAAATTCTCAATGACAATCACTCTTTTATATTCACTGACTCGATGGCCCAGTTGAAGCATGCAGTCATAGGACTTCACTAGTTACGCTATCTACCAATATAGAAGTACGACTATAAAGACCTAAATTTTTAAATAACATCTTACATATTTGGAATAGTAAAATTCAACCACAATTATAAAGATTGATGAACCCCCTCAGCAATCAAAATTGGCCTGGGCTCAGTTGACTGAAAGTATTACATCATCACCAATAAACAACTGCTCATTTAGAAACTAAAATCACCTTCATATACAAGCTTACATCCAACAGGAAATTAATGAACCAAATCTGCAATAAATTGTCAGTGTAGATAACAGCAATTAGTCAATTACTACTATCCTTAGATAGATATGAGACTTCTCAGTCACCAATGCATAGACTATGGACAAAATTACCGAAATGAAAAGAGTGACAACCCATTCTATACGATATATTTCAGCTATGGTCTCTCCTCGAAACATGTATTCATCTGTATATAAAAATAAAGGACAGAGAAATAAACGCATCCAGATAAAATCCAATCATCAAATATTTATCAGGAATGAGAAGCCGCATTTCCATGCATGGTGGAGTAGAAACTAAAAACATCCCAATAGACTCTCTATCTTGCAATTCTATAAGAAAAAGATCCGGACAAATCGAACTATTTAAGTTAATGAAATGAAAGTGAAAAGGTGTCAAGCAAACTTTGATGATTTGTCCAATAGAACGAAACTTTCGATCCTTCATTCAAAATCCAGAGAGTTCTGATGCAAGAAATCCTTGTGTGAAGATATGATTTAAATTATGACACTGATACAAGAATCCACAACTTAGAAAAAACTAAGATGAAATATCCATACACCGGTTCCACATCTTTGGTTCAATGGTAAAGGTAGTATAGCAGGGGATGTGCAGTAGGTCAACATCACGTGTTTGAAGTCTAGTTGTTGCACTGAGTTCGTATTTAAGCCGGTAAGGATAAAGGGTCAGAATTAACCTCCGAGTTTCCAAGCAGAAAAAATGGATTTCTCGGTCATCAAAAAAAAAAAAAAAAAAATCATAAACACCTGGTTCGTTATGAAATAGGCCATCAATATAGGTGTACAGTTCAACAGGGAAACACCTTCAACCATATAGCATCAAATGATTCATGCCTTCATCATATAAAACTGGACCTCTGAACTTAATAGTACAAGTAACTCAAGGAACTTCTAAGAAAGAGATAATCAAGACAGCAAATTTACCAAATCAAACCTTGCTTCACAAATTCCAAAATATCTGTACCCACAACTACACAAATGCTTTAAACATTAAATTCTTAAACTTCTTTAAAAGTGGCGGGTGCAGATACATAACAACAACAACATACCTAGTGTAATCCCGCAAGTGGGGTCTGGGGAGGATGGTGTGTACGCAACCTTACCCCTACCATGTGAAGGTAGAGATAGGGGTGGGCATAAAAACCGGAGAACCGAAAAACCGAACCGAACCGAATTAGTTCGGTTCTTCGGTTCTTCGGTTTCGGTTCTTCGGTTCTTCGGTTTGGTGTCGGTTTTTTTTTTTGGTATTTCGGTTCTTCGGTTCGGTGTTTGGTTTGAGGGTTTCGGTTCTTCGGTGCACCGAAATACCAATTAATTAAATTTTTTTAAAAATATTTATATTACATTTCATTTTCACATTTATATTAAAAGAAAAACCCACTAGCACTAGTTGTCAGGCGAGACCCATATATTTCTATTTTCTACAATCTACCCTAATTCCTTATGCACATTTACATTTCTATCTTCTGACTTCTGTTAGTCTGCTGCTGCTATGTTATTATTAATATTTAGACTGTTGTTGCCATATTATATTAAGACTTTAAGTATAGCTGCTAGTCTGTTGCTGCTACTGCTATGTTATTAAAATACTAGTATGACTGCTGGTGCTAATTTGCCATGTTTTTGGATTTTATAAGAAATTGTGGATATATTTTGATATTTTTATTTCTCACTTGCAACTTGCACCAAAAAACCGAATTAAAAAAACCGAATAAAACCGAACCGAAGTTCAAAAAACCGAACCGAACCGAATTAGTTTGGTGCGGTGTTCGGTGCTCATTTTTCCAAAACCGAAGAACCGAACCGAACTTTTAAAAAACCGAACCGAAGAACCGAACGCCCACCCCTAGGTAGAGAGGTTGTTTCCGATAGACCCTTGCCTAAAGAAAAGCATAAAAATCTAATATGTAAAGCAAATACAGCGCATAGATACATAAATTATGAGAAAAGATTTCACCATGTGAATAAAGTTTCTACCTTTGTGAATAATGTTCCTAAAATGTCTCAATTTTATTTTATTTTCTTCCTACGGAGCCAGAAAAGTAACCAAATTATACACACACACATATCAGCATTATTCAATAGAAGTAACATGCAAGTGATACACATAAACATGCCATTAATCTATGTTGCTCGGACTCTTCAAAATGCCACTGGGTGCTTCTTCGATCCTTCAAAAGTAGTGCATTTTTGAAGGATCTGACACGGGTGCAGCTGCATTTTTGGAGAGTCCGAACAACATAGCCATTAATGAAACAAAGGTAAGATATAGCAAATCAAAACCGCACCTTTTCAGTATCCAAATTCAATTCCTTTACAGAGTGTTGCCTCTAACAACAAGGCAGATGATTTTGACATAAATTAACTGTAATTAATCTCTGCACATATCAAAAACAAAAAAAAAGATTCTAACAACGTCAAAATGGAAAACCTCAAATTTGAGTTAGACAGTAAAATCACAAACAAAGTAAAATCCATAAAAATTGCTTCATTTGGGAGCCTAAAGCATGCATGTTTTTGACTATGATAACAAGAAAAAAGAAAGACAAAAAAAAGAGCCTAAAAGCTCAAAATGGAAACACCCAAATTTGAGCTAGCTATGAAAATCAAAATCAAAGCAAAATTCAAGCAAACCCCACAAAAGTTTCTTCATTTGGGAGCCTAAAGCATGCATTTCTTGATGGTAATAACAAGAAAAGAAACATAAAAATTGGAACTTTTTTAACTGAATGCTCCTTTGGATATGAAAATCACAATCAAAGCAAACACCACAAAAATTTCTTCATTTGGGAGCCTAAAGCATGCATTTTTTCACTATGATAACAAGAAAAGAACACATAAAAATTGAAACTTTTTTTAACTGAATGCTCCTTTGGATATGAAAATCACAATCAAAGCAAACCCCACAAAAAAAACATTTGGGAGCCTAAAACATGCATTTTTTTGACTATGATAACAAGAAAAAAGCCATACAAATTGAAACACCCAAATTTGAGTTAGATATGAAAAACACAATCAAAGCAAAATCCAACCAAACCCCAGAAAAGAAAAATCATCTTGAAACCTAAAGCATACATTTTTTTACTATAATAACAAGAAAAGAAAAACATAAGAAGAGCATAGAAAGCTCAGAATGGAAACACCAAAATTTTAGTTAGATATGAAAAACACAATCAAAGCAAAATCCAAGCAAACCCCACAAAAAATTCTTCAACTTGAAGCCTAAAGCATGCATTTTTTGACTATGATAACAAGAAAAAACACATAAAAATTAAAACTTTTTTAACTAAATGCTCCTTCTTTGGCTATGAAAATCACAATCAAAGCATTTGGAAGCCTAAAGAAAGCATTTTTTGACTATGATAACAAGAAAAAAAAAAAAAAAAAAAAAGCCCTAGAAAGCTCAAAATGGAAACACCCAAATTTGAGCTAGATATGAAAATCACAATCAAAGCAAAATCCAACCAATTCCCACAATAATTTCTTCAATTGGGAGCCTAAAGCATGCATTTTTTTTACTATGATAACAAGAAAAAAAAAAACATTTTTAGAGTCTAACAATGTCAAAATAGAAACACCCAATTTTGAATTTAGCTGTAAAAATCACAATCAAAGCAAAATCCACAAAAATTTCTTCTTTTGGGAGCCAAATACATGCATTTCTTGATGGTAATAACAAGAAAAAACACATAAAAATTGCAACTTTTTTAACTGAATTATCCTTCTTTGGAGAAAAGAGAAAAAGGGCTAACTAGAGTAAGATTGAAAATCATAATCAAACCAAAATCCACAAAAAAATCTTCATTTGGGAGCCTAAAGAATGCATTTTTTAACTATGATAACAAGAAAAAACACATAATAAGTCTCTAAAAACATAAGAATTGAAACTCCAAATTTGAATTAGCTACAAAAATCACAATCAAACTAGAATTCAAGAAAAACCCACAAAAAAAAATCATCTTGAAGCCAAATACATGCATTTTTTGACAGTAACAACAATAAAAAAAAAAAACCATAAAAATTGAAACTTTTTCAACTGAATCCTCCTTCTTTGGGTATGAAAATCACAATCAAAGCAAAATCCACAAAAATTCTTCATTTGGGAGCCTAAACATGCATTTTTTTAACTATGATAACAAAAAAAAAAACACAAAAAAGAGTCTAAAAACATACAAATTGAAACACACAAATTTGAATTAGCTAGAAAAATCACAATCAAAGCAACCCCCCCCCCCCCCCCCCAAAAAAAAAAAATCATCTTGAAGCCTAAAGCATACATTTTTTTGACTATGATAACAAGAAAAACACATAAAAATAGTCCCAAAATGCCAAAATGGAAACACCCAAATTTGAGTTAGATATGAAAATCACAATCAAAGCAAAATTCAAGCAAAACCCACAAAAAATTCATCATCTTGAAGCCAAATACATGCATTTCTTGATGGTAAAAACAAGAAAAAAGCATAAAAATTGAAACTTTTTAGCTGAATTATCCATCTTTGAGAAAAGAGAAAAAGGGCTAACCAGAGTGAGATTATCCTTGTATTTTTTCTACACAAATAGAAGAGAGTAAAGTAAGAAAAAAAGTGGATAAAAGGAGCGGAGATTTCAACGGAATTTCACCAATGGTGATTCTTGAAATGCCTCTCTTGTGTGATGAGAAAAAAACTTACTATTAATAGTAAGTAATAGTATGTTTTTAATTAAACTTTTATTCTCTATCAGTACTTCCTTAAAAAAATAAAAATAATGTAGCCCGTGTTGGACAAGAGAGGGAAGCGAGATTAAGATGCTTTGGATATGTAAAGAGGAGATGTGTAGATATAGCAGCGATGTCGAAGAAGTATTGGAGAAAGGTGATTAGACATGTTATGACGTAATTTTATGTTATCGAGAATATGAACTTAGATAGGAGGGCGTGGAGGATGGGTAGACTTTAAAGGGTTAATACTATACTTTTTTAGAAAAAAAATTGTAGAGTGTAGCGGACAATATGAGGGAAGCGAGATTGAGATGGTTTGGACATGGGAAAATGAGATGTGCAGGCACTTTAGTAAGGTGGAAGAAGTATTGGGGAGAGATGATTAGATAGGACATGACGCAACTTTAGGCTATTGGATTTTGAGGATATGAACTCAGATAGGAGGGTGTGGAGGACGATATTAGGGTAGAGGGTTAGTAGATATTAAAGAAATGTCATGCTTTTGGGGGGGTTAGGCTTATTGGTATTTGTCGTGTACTAGTTTTATTATTATAGTTGTTGCTTTTGTTATCTATCGTCATATGTTGTCTATTGTGTTTGATTATAGCACTCTCTTGTTATTATTTTTGTTTCATTTTATAGACTTTGCACTACTTCTTTGTTAGTTATTATGTTTTCTTCATTATTTCCTTCTTCTTTGTACATGAATTTGTTGCGCTTGAACCGAAAATTTTCAAAAACAGTCTCTCCACCTCTATGTGGTAGAGTTAAGATCTGCATACATTCTATTATCCTCAAACTCCACTCACGAGATTTCACTAGATATGTTATTGTAATTTGTAGCACCTTGGAACTAGTGTGTATAACAATTGCATGTATATGATCATTGCATTATATTTCACATTAAGGGTTGGTTTTTGGATTTAATAATATCAAATATGAGTTAGTTTTTTGTTTTTTTTTTTGTGATATTTTTGGAGCCATTAGTATGATAGGTATTTATTTAGTTACTCGAATTGTAGCAACCACAAAGATAAGATAGAGGACATATGGAATTTTAACTTGATATGTCGGTTTAGGAAAGTCATTAATTAGTATATTTTTTATGTTTGATAAGATCGGAATCATGCCGTTTTTTATTTGTCGGTCGATAAGATCTTTGAAATTGAACGGGCTAACCGAATTAATTTGGCTATTATATTCTATTAAAAAGGAGACAGTTGTGTGTGTGAGATTCACCTTTATCTGAACTCGGTTGAAAGTAAATTCTTTCTTATCTAGAATCTTAACTTGATAAATAGATTTTGTGAAGTCATTAATCAGTACACTTTCGGTATTGGCAAGATCAATACCATATTGTCCGTTTGTGGTTTATCGGTTGATAAGATCTATGAGATTAACCAGCCAACTGTATTGATTTGGCTATTTTTTTTGTTAAAAAAGAGATAATTGTGTGTTCGAAAAACTTTCGTCTAAGCTAAATTAAAATATATTTTTTTCTTAAGCATATCGAATCATGAGTAAACTTTATCATTACCTTATCACCTGCATCAAAGAAATCAAATTCTCTTTCATCATTAACTATAGTGAAATAGTATAATCGACTTACTGGAAAATAAGATGAAACCACTTTGTTGGTATGATAAACCTATACTTAAAACCACTTTCTAAAAAATTAAACACTTTATTTTTCTAATTAAAGTGATCAAGTTGAAAGCAAAACCACAACAATAAAACGATAAACAGTCTCAATTGAATATATGAAGGAATCTTTAAGCAATGTTTGCTTCTCTTTAAATAATACTCATGCAATGGAGAGAATAAAATAGTAAAAACTCATTATTCAGTCAACTTATTAACACATCAATTATTAGATAAACAATTCATTATCCTTTAAAAAAAAATTATTTTAAGAGAAATCAATTATTTTGCATGTGATATGGTTTGCTCAAATTTGACAAAGCATACTACAAAATAATTATTTAATTTAGTGATAAACTAGATGGCTTATGCCCGTGCTGAGCACAAACATTTTCGCAATATTGTTGTGCAATGCATCATATAAATATTATGATAATACAATATTTGCATTATTGCACTCAAAGGTTGTTTTTTTTAAACTAAAACAACCTTAATGTTTTACAAAAATATTTACAAATTCAATAATATCTTTGTAAAGAAAAGGAGAGACGACGAATATACGATAAACATGAAGTCAGATGTTGTATTTTGGAAAAGATAATTTGAGAATTTAAAAGAATATCAAGAATAAAATAATAAAACTTTGGATCAACTAAAAGTGCTTACAAACTGAAAAATTATAAATTAGGGGTGACCAACTTATGAGTATTTTTGACCAATATTAGCTTATAAGCACTTCAAATATTCAACAAACACATAAATAAACTAAAAAATGTTTATAAGTCAGTTTGATCAAGCCTATAAGCTTAGCTAAACACCCCTCCTAATCTAATCATTACTGACTAATAGACATCCAAATTAAATACAGTTAACTTGATGAACTCATGGGTGCACATGAATTATTCCAAGATAGTATTGAAATAATCCACTTACCCTCCACATTTCCGAATTGATGTCAGATGTGATACTTTATTGATAAATCATTATAGAGAGTGTTATTTTTCTCATTAGCTTCCAAGTGTATCAATTAAAGAAGGGTTCAGAAGTTCAACAACAAAAGACTATAGTATAATCTCGATAGGATAAAGATCGTAGTTCTCGAACGAGTAATCAAAAAGATCCTGAAACATCTTCGAGATTTGATATTATTCTCCCAATAATCATAATACCAAGTACTTCCTTGCGAGCTCCAATATGATCCTTTAACTATCAGGCTCAACCTCATCATCCATATTAGTAATGTGAACAATGGAATAGTGATATTTGAGAATTAGCTTGAATTATTTAATTACATTAATTATCTCCATCTTTTTATTTATTGTGTATCAAATGAATGGTCAGTGACCATGTATCCATGTTTCCTCTAAAGTCTGAGATGTAGTCCCTTACTTGTCTAGTTCATGTAGTTAATTTCTATCTACTAATTAATAAATGAAGCTTTTTGTATGATAAAAAAAAAAGTAATATTATTTCGAAAGTATCTTTTGTCGTACAAGAAGTTTCACTTATTAATTAGTAGAAAAAAAAAACAAATGAATCGGTCAACTAATAAAACAAATTAAGGTAAGTAAATCATGTTCTAGATAGTTTCTATTGCTTCTTATATAATCATAGTAAGTTATAATTTCAAAACTCACCTTACTCTTTTTTTTTTTTTTTTGGAGGGATTGGGGGAGTTATCTACTCGTGTTTACTGTCCTTTTCAGATCTAGACTAATTTAGTTTCTGATTGAAATTTTCAACTTGGAAATAAAATAGTATTGTTATACATCAAAGATGATATTATTTTCAAGGCTTAAATTTAAAACATTTAACTGAGAATGAAAGAACATTTACCATTCTATCATAACATTTGATGATTTTATATGTATATGGATCTTTCTAGTTCTAGTGATATACGT
Organism: Capsicum rhomboideum; assembly: GCA_031232105.1. Lineage (NCBI taxonomy): Eukaryota > Viridiplantae > Streptophyta > Magnoliopsida > Solanales > Solanaceae > Capsicum > Capsicum rhomboideum. The sequence continues at coordinate 2,831,339 of CP124710.1, read as the reverse complement.
AAATTCATAAGTTGAAATATTCATATTGCAATTTGAAGAAGGAAACAGTAAGGAAAAGAATGTCGTAGTTGAAATTACATGGAGAGAAAAAACAACAATTTATATAAGAAACACTTAATTGAAATTCGATTTAGCATTTTAGAGACGTTGAATATTATATAGGCTAAACTTTCGAAAAATTAATGAACCTCGTCTATGCTTTGAATAGAATTCCTAAAATCGACTATTTGTGGACTTTTCACAAATACAACAACATATCCAATGTAATACCAACAAGTGGGGTACGAGAATAATAGAGATTATACAAATCTTACCCCTATCATGGAAGGTAATGAGATTATTTTCGATAAATTCTCCGCTCAAGAATATATTTTCCCCAAATGACGAGGCAAAATTATGTTTATCGGAAATGATCTCTCTATCTCTATAAGGTAAGTTAAGGTCTGCGTTCACTCTACCCTCCTCAGACCCTACAATTACATTGGTTATGCTGTTGTCGACGAAGCAAAATTATATTTGGGCTTTTAACATCCTGAACTGATTATACAGTTAGCCCAAATAGCATATATTGGGCTTCCTGAAATAAGGGCCCATTTCTAGAGTCTTGTTAATCGGACTTCGGGTCGAAACTGATGCCTATAAATACCCCTTCATCCCAAAATTTTCCCTCTCTTTTCTGTAAACCTGTGGAAAAAATGGCCAATTACCCATTTTGCAGGTATGGTTTTCTCTTTTCTCTTTTCCTTTGTCTAGGGTTAAGTTTTCGATTTCGATTGATCTAGGGTTTTGGATTTTGTAGTGTAATTTTATGTGATAGTAGTATATATTTATGGTTTGTCGTTTGTAGTGTTATGGTTGTTACGTATTGTTTCATAATGTATCATACTGTATTGTTTTGATGAATGCAATGTTTGGATAGATTGTGTAGTTTTCTTGTTGTTTATGTAATGCGACATCAGGTTGTTACGTATTGTTTCATAATGTATCGTACTTTCTTGTTGTTTATGTAGTGCGACATCACCAATTTGAATGCCATACCTATAAGAGAAGTAAGGTATGGCCAGTGGAGGAGCCACCTTGTGCCCAGGGGGTTCATCCGAACCCCTTTCGGTGAAAAATTATATTAATTATACATGATTAAAATTATTTTTTACGTATATATAGTAGATGTTGAACCCCCTTCGATTAGTTCGTATGTGTACTTCTTTCGATCTTGAACCCCCTACGTGAGTTTTTTGGCTCCGCCACTGGGTATGGCATGGCCTAGTAGTCAATGATTATTTCTGGTTTGTCGTTGGTCGTTTGTAGTGTTATGGTATTTACGTATTGTTTCATAATGTATCGTACTGCATTGTTTTGATGAATACAATGTTTGGATAGATTGTGTAATTTTTTGTCGTTATATAATGTCACATCATCACTTTGAATGATATACCTATAAGAGAGGTAAGGTATGGCGTGGCCGAGTAGTCAATGATTCCGATTGCTTTAGGGTTTTGGATTTTGTAGTGTAATTTTATGTGGTAGTAGTATATATTTCTGGTTTCTCGTTGGTCTTTGTAGTGTTATGGTTGTTACGTATTGTTTCATAATGTATCGTACTGTATTGTATTGATGAATACAATGTTTGGATAGATTGTGTAGTTTTCTTGTTGTTTATGTAATGCGACATCATCAATTTGAATGCCATACCTATAAGAGAAGTAAGGTACGGCGTGGCCTAGTAGTCAATGATTATTTTTGGTTTGTCGTTGGTCGTTTGTAGTGTTATGGTATTTACGTATTGTTTCATAATGTATCGTACTGTATTGTTTTGATAAACACAATGCTTGGATAGATTGTGTAATTTTTTGTTGTTATATAATGTCACATCATCACTTTGAATGATATACCTATAAGAGAAGTAAGGTATGGCGTGGCCGAGTGGTCAATGATTCCGATTGCTTTAGGGTTTTGGATTTTGTAGTGTAATTTTATGTGATAGTAGTATATATTTCTGGTTTCTCGTTGGTCTTTTGTAGTATTATGGTTGTTACGTATTGTTTCATAATGTATCGTACTGTATTGTTTTGATGAATACAATGTTTGGATAGATTGTGAAATTTTTACTGTTTTGATGAATACGATGGTTGGATAGATTGTGTATTTTTTTGTCGTTATATAATGTCACATCATCAATTTGAATAATATACCTATAAGAGAAGTAAGGTATGGCGTGGATAAGTAACCAATGATTCCGATTGCTTTAGGGTTTTGGATTTTGTAGTGCAATTTTTCTGTGAGTGTATATTTTCCGCTTCGTATTTCGTTGTTTGTAGTGTATTCTAACCCTTCATTTTGAAATGGTTGTTACGTACTGTTTCCTAATGCATAGTACTGTATTGTTTTGATGAATACAATGTTTGGTTAAATTGTATCATTTCTCATTGTTAGATAATGCCACACATAATCAATTTGAAGATACACCTATAAGAAAAGTAAGGTGTGGTGTGGTGTAGTAGTTAATGAAGTGGGTTGAACATCATAAGGTCTCAGGTTCAAATCCTAGCATAGATGAAAAGAATAGGCGATTTCATCTTATTTGTTCTAGCCTTGGTGGATAGAGTTACCTGGTACGTATGGTGGTGGCCGGTGGGAGGTGATGCACGTATCTCGTGTAATTAGTAAGGAATTAGTCGAGGTGTGCACAAGTTGGTTCGAACATCATGATTATCAAAAGAAAAAGGAAAGTAAGTTATGGGGTGGAGCTATTGTAAAAAGGTAGGATAAAGGATAAAATAGGATTGTTAAATACTAAGAATAACAAAATGTGAAAAACAAAGAGGTAACAACACAATCACAACATGGATTTAATGATATGATACAACAAAATTTAAGTATCAATCAAAACAAACATTGTATCTGAACAAACAACACAACATAATACAATAGGTAACAACCATCCAAACAAGCTGTAATTGTTACTATACAATATAATACAATAACTTCTGTAGTGTAATTTCTAAGCGAGATATAATGTGTGCGTGTTCTGTTTCGTCTTTGGTCGTTTGTATGATTTCTGATTTTTCTGTGCAAGTTAGCGCTAAACTGATCTTGGTTTTTAGGATTTCTACGAATTCTTCTATCAGTTCAATTACCTGTACCTGTTTTCATTCAGTATGTTCCTTGTTTTTGATGTATGGTTCTCTGGAGTTGGGAAAGTCAAATATCTTGAGGAAGGATCTGTTTTGTGTTTGTCTGATTGAGAATTAATAAGGGTTCTGATTTTGTTTGCTCTTTTGGCCTTTGTAGTGCAATTATCGGGCTGTGACGGTAAGAGAAGAAGGATGTCATATATATAGGAGGATATGCTAGTAATTAGGATTTCAAACTTGGAAGTTATTACAAGAAAATTAGTTACGAGATCTGAATTAGAAACTCGAGCTGCATTTTCATATTTGAAATAGAAATTTAGACGATTTGAACTGAGTGACAACCTGTTACATCACATATTTCACCTAACGATTACTTTATCTATTTTTCTTCTTGCATAATATTTTTGTGTGTTCACTATTAATCACAGTATCACACCCTATGGTTGAAGTCCCAATTGTATTGATGCTCTTCGCCTTGTCAGCACGTTGTATCCCCTTGTCATTAAACTTTTGATTTAATTTTTTGCATCTGTTTGTATTACTCAAGTCTGCCTTGCTTGAAGTCTAAAACTTTTTGCCACTTGTGATCTAGGATCTTAATATAAACATTACTGTTGGGTGAAGTTTGATTGAAAAATGGGCAAGAGGAAGTCAAGAGCAAAGCCAGCACCAAAGAAGAGAATGGACAAACTTGACACAGTCTTCAGTTGTCCTTTCTGCAATCATGGAAGCAGCGTAGAATGTAGCATGTTAGTGCTCCCTTATTAACTTTAATCTTAGAATGTTGCTTTTGATATACTGAATTGATTGTCTGGTCACTGTGTATCTTGAAGCTTTATATTTGTTTTACTTGACGTAAAGCTCTTTGATGCCATCTCCTGTTCCTTAATCTTAAACTAGATGTGTGAATCTTAATAGGTAAGAACAAATGGAGGATGACTATACCATTCAGATAATCTAGTTTAACCTAAAAACATGAGGCTATGATATCTGGATAAGGAGGGATAATGAAATTAAAATGAGAGTTTACAGGTGGAAAGTATGTGTCCCGAGGAAGACCTCTCTTTCCTATTTTCTGGCTCAGTTGGGTGATACAAGACAATGATGCGCTCGAAATGGTGTTATGTGTTATCTTTCTTTCTTCTCAAAAATATAATGGTGTTATGTTTCGATTGACGTGTTACAGATACTTTTTCCTGAAAGGTGTGAAGAGATCAAGGTTTTATTGCATCATTTATATTGTTTACGGAAAGATTAAATAAAAGCTGTCTAAAGATACACAAAAATATTGTTCTTTCTTAAGGCAAGTAGACATTACAGATGGTGAGAGATGAGATGAATTTCTCATGGCGTCTTTTTTGTTGTTTTGGTTAGGTGGCTGCTTTTCTTTTTATACTCCACATATCAATGTTCACTTTGCCTTATACTGTTATCTGTCCTGAGCCGGGGGTCTATCGGAAACAGCATCTCTACTTCATCTGAGGTAGTGGTATGGACTGCTGATGTGTCATGGTTATATGACACTTTCGATGCTTAAAACAAGGAAAATATGCAATAACTTGAGTGTGTTTTGTAAGTATGATGTGGTTTCTGTCCTAATTTGCAGGAAAACAGGTTTTAAAGGTAAAATGACCAAAAGAGGAAGAATCAAGCCCAAAGATGATGTGTCTGATGAGGAAAGAATGAATCTGCACTATGGAGTAACCCACAACATCACTCACGAGCCGTGATTCCCATTCACGAGCCGTGGGTTGTGTCGTGAACTGGCTTTCAGAGGACTAACATTTCACCTGAGTTCCACGACAGGACTCACGCCACGTGACTGACATCCACGTGGCGTGACTTGATGGCGCGAGTCCACTTCAAAGATCCAAGAAAAGGCTGATTTCCACGATACAAGTCACGTGCCGTGACTTGGTTCCACGACACCAAGCCACGACACCGTGAAAGCTGCCGACTCTGTTCTCCTATTTTGTTTTGGATAGGACTAGTTTTGTATCTATAAATACCCCTAGGTAGTCCTAACTGTGGGAGTTGGACAATTTACTACTTTGAGAGTTATTTCATACTATTTCAGGCATATATTTGATTTTGTATTCACAAACCCTATTTTGTTGAGGTTGATTGATAAGTGAAATTTCGGTTTTTCCTTCATTCTTGTGAGATCATAATTATGCTTTCATCTTTGGATCATTATTGTGTTCTTGCAATAAACCTATCAACTAGGGTTGTGTGAACCATGAAGAAGTAACGAAACCGGTGAAGTGCAAAACAACTTTGTACTGCTGCTTATGCATGTATTGTTGTTTCCTTCGTATTGATTGCTTTTCTAACGGTTGCAAACGTTAGAATCTCGCCTGTATTCTGGACTTGCTCGAGAGAGAGGTAGGGATTGGGAAAAGGAGATAACAACAGAGATTTGGAGCTATTAACCTTCATCTAATAACCGGAGCCTTAGAGGGAAAGGTTATCTGAAATCCAGGACAAGGGTTAAAAGTGCGACACTTGGAGACCGAGAGGAGAAGAGTGAAATTCGTCTAATGACAGTCGAGAGACAGTTAGATGAACCTAACTTGTTAGATTTTGCATGCAGTACAGTGGGGTAGTCTTGTTAAGCATAAGTCACCGGTGGAGTTAAGGAATCATTGGGGATCACAGTCCTAGTGAATTTCTTTTATTATTTACAAACTCGATATCAGCCAGAAATCGTCATCGTTACTATTCATTAGCAAAACACCCCAGTTTTAGTTACTTGCCAATTATTCCATCCGGTAGTCTACTCATACTTCGACCTATTTCCCGTGGGATCGACCCCAACCTAGTTGGGTTCTATATTTGATACAGCGACCGCATTGTACTTTTTCGGAGGTATACTTTGGGCGACATCAAACACTTTACCCTCCCCAGACCCCACTTTGTGGGAATCCGGAATATACTGGGTATGTTGTTGAATGTTCACTTTGCCATACAATTACTGCTGTTATTGTTTATTCTACTGCTTTTATTGTGTTTCTTGTAAATTGTAACCGTCTTCATTTGCACCTGTTACATCAAGTTTGCTTAATAGTTGCTTATGATTGTACATGGTGTTTTATGGTTCTGTGATATGAAGAACTTGATTGGAGAGGCCATTTGCAGGATTTGCCAAGAAAGCTTTACTACCACTGTAACAGGTGAGTTTCAAATAACGCCTTTGGCTTTCTTGAATAACTCGAGTCTTTTGCTCAAACTGGTAATGGATCTAATTATCGAGTACTGTACAATCTGTGATCGGGAGCGAAGAAGAAACTTGACAAAATCTTTTTTCCTGCATCAGAGTACTTTCTGAGAACGCGTAGAATCTCTAGTGAAATCGTGGTGTTAAATGGGCTCTTTTAGTTCTGTTCTCTTGTATTTCTCACCTGACAAATGTTTTCTTTTTCTTACACTTTGCAGCTTCGACTGAGCCTATAGACATGTAAGTCAGTATTGAAGCATCATTCTGCTATGCTTTACATTGTAGACTTATCTTCAAACTTTTTTCTCCCCATGATTATCGTTAATAACTAGTATGAAATCTGTGCTGCAGATATAGCGAATGGATAGATGAATGTGCACGTGTCAATAACCTCGAAGATGATGGAGACTAGGTAGGAGGTTAGATAGCCGTTTAAAGTGAAAATTCCAACAGCAAGGCTTATCTCACATCCAAATAGGCGGCCACCATACCGATGAAGCTACCTCGAGGCTAATGTAGTTAGTTGTTCCTACTGGAATTTGTAAAAGAAATATGTTGAAACAGTACCTTATAAATGGAAAATTTGCAGATAACATTCTTTTGACTTGTGAACTAGAAAACAATGAAATTGTTGTGATAGAAAGTTAAATTTTGCTTATTGAAGATTTAGCCATGCAAATGAAGTTGTCTGTAAGAGGTAAGCATAGGAGAATTTGTGAAGCTGTTGGACTTAAAGTTCTACCAATCACTTAAATTGTGTTGGTTAAAGTTTTCATTCGAGATCATGGTAAAAAACACACCTAAGCTATTACTTTTTCACAAGTTCCGTACATGAGCTATCAATTGTTTCCTTTACTTACTTTAAACATCACCTCACTAGGTAAGTTTGTATTAAAATACAACTTGAGGTTGAGTTGGCCACATATTGTTTTCCGTTGACAATAGGTGTGTGTTGATTAATTCAACATCGAGGTAGTTTTAATATAAAGTTAGTGGAAGTTTAGGTAGGTAATCGTGAATGTAATAATGAATAGTTGACATATAAAACTCACAAAAATATAATAGTTCAAAGAGTTTAAATGTGTTCTTGATCATTAACTCTGTTCATTCTTTATCAATTAAGTTGAAGGGGAGCCTTGGAGTAACTGGTAAAGTTGCTGCCATAAACGGGAAGTCACGGGTTCAAGCTTTGGAAACAGCCTCCGGCAGAAATGCAAGGTAAGACTGCGTACAATAAATCCTTGTGGTCGGGCCCTTCCTCGGATCCTGCGCATAGAGGGAGCTTTAGTGCATCAGGCTGTCCTTTATTCTTTATCAATTATGTATCACAACCAATATTGGCCTCAAGTGCAAGATTTTCACTACTTGTAAGTCAACTTATACAATATGGGGTCGTTTAGTGTGAGGTATAAGGTATAATAGTCCCGGATAAAATGCAGAATTATTTTATCTTGCATTTTGTTGGAGGTATTAGTTAGTCTCGGGATTATTTATCCCACCCTTTACACCATAGTGATGAGATAAGTTATCTCATATTCATGGTAGGATAACTAATCCCGGAATAACTTGTTCCCAACCAAACGACCCAATATGAGTTTTAATTTCACTGCAACGGTTTATGATGGAGGTACGGGATTCTTCCACCATTAAACATAAGTTTTGGGTTTGAATTCTCAGCGTTATTCTTTTTTACTTGGTCTTGTACGATAAGTATTTGGATTAGCCGGAGAGTGATATCCAATAACGAATAATTATTCAAAAAAAGAATTTTAATTTCAATGATAGAGTTGCAACCATTCGGGAAGTGTGACAAAAATTACTTCGTCTACTCTAATTTCTACTATATTTTACTTGCTTTTTTTGTTAGTTTCTCTAAAAAAAATCACCTTCTATACTTAATTTTAATTAAATATGTTTTGTTTCACCCTTTGTAATACCTTAGCTTAGGAGAAGAGTCCACATCGGCAAATTACAGAACTGTTGCTTGGTATATAAGTATAAGTAAACAAGTCCTACACTTTGGTGAGGAGTTATAAAGTTAGGTCCATAATGACAATATCACCAGCAGGCTGGACTGTTATAGATGGTATCAGAGTCATTCTTGTGTTGTCCTTGTAGATGATGGTTCAGAGTTCCATGAGTTTTTAGGCAAATTTTGAAAGACGGGGCTTCACACTTTAGTAACACGTTTTAAAGTCGTGCGGATCTAGGCCCAAAAGGGATGATATCCACTAGTGGGCTATTTGAAATGACATACTATTTAAAACTAAGAAATATTTTTGATATTTTTTATATACTATACTTTTAGTTTAATACCATAATTATTTTTAAATATTCTTAAATTTCATCAAATTGACACGTGAAAGAAAAGAAAAAGTGGAAATAAATTTATCAAACTAAAAAAAAAAAAAGATAAAAAGGAAAAAGCAAAAACAATTCCAGATTTCCCTCTCTCCCAAATTCTACACCGCCACTTCCACCGGCGGTCTAAACTGAAAGCTCAATTCTCGCCGTTAAATCAATAACGCCGTTAGCAGATGGGTAGACCGCCGAGTAACGGAGGTCCTTCTTTCCGTTTCAACCCTACTGAGGTTAGTCCTTCAATTTACGTGTCACTTTTCGTTTTTCGAGGGTCAAACAGTTTAAATTTTACCGTAAATTTGGGCACGAAATCTTCTAAGTTTTTTTAAAATAAAATTTATATATTTAGAAATATGTAAAAAGTACTATAAATCACAATAATTGATAATTTAAAATATATAAAAGATATAGGAAGAAAGTACGGTCAAAGTTAGACTTGTTTGAATTTCGAAATCTGAAAAGCAGACACAGACACATAAATTGTGTGTGTGTTTTATATGCAATTTACTTACCTTTACTTTCACTATGCATTTTTTAGAAGTTGTTGAGACCAGTGGCAGAGCGAGGATTTTTACGTAGGGGTTAAATATATGAAGAGATAAACATACAAAGAAGTCGAAAGGGGTTAATAGCTGCTATATATATATAAAAGATTATTTTAATCATGTATAAACAATGTAATTTTCCACTAAAGGGGTTAAGATGAACCTCCTTGGCCCTACTTGGCTCTGCCCCTGGCCGAGATATTGGGATTCTTACATCAATTGTTACTGATTTTGTGTTTTATATGCCGCTTATTTCGTGTACTTTTGCTCGTGATGCTTTTTGTGGTTGCTGAGATGAGTGACGGAGTCAGAATTTTCACTAAGGATGTTATAAATATGAAGAAATAAATACATAAAGAAGCCTAAGGGGGTTCAACATCTGCTATAATATAATTTTATCCATGTATAGACAATGTACTTTTTCGGTGAAGGGGCGCATAGACAGGATTTTCACTAAAAGAGTTCAAAATATGAAGAGACGAAAACACAAAGAAGTCTAAATATAATATATATATATATATATATAACCATGTAGAAATAGTGTAATTTTCCTCCGAGGGGGTCCGAGATTTGGAATTCTCACATTAATTGTTACTGTTTAAGTGCTTTTGTGTTCAAAGAGAGGAGAAAGTAAGCTAACAACAACAACAACAACAACAACATACCCAATATAGTCCCACAAGTGGGTCACAATTGGGATAGGCGGAGAAATTAAGCTGTTAGCTTAAATTCTAGCACTCGCATCGTTCAATCTAAAGATCTAGGATTTTCTTCTTTTTGAAGTTATTGCAGCCATTCATTAGAACATGTAGAGGATGATAGGGTGCACTAGGAAGGGTGTTGAGTTGGAGACTGACAATTGATGTTCATTAGGTGTTGGGAACAAGTCTCCCTCACTCTTGGCTTTCGAAGTTCCCTTGTTTTTTAACTAAAGCAAAGATACTAAGGTGGGCAAAGTGATCAAGTTAAACTAAGCTCCATTATTACTAGCAGTTGTAAGTATGTTTTGTTCATTACATTCCAAAGAATCTGCTCATAAACAAAAGATAACAGCTGGAAGGAGCGACCAAACGGAAAAAAGCTAACCTGCCTAATTCTACTTCAGACACTGTCCAGTGCTCAAAATTACAGTACAGCTTCTTTCTTGCATGAAGCTTTGCTTGACCTGCACTTTATTCTATTTTCCTTCTCAGTTTGAACTATCTCTGAAATAAATTTGATAATATCAACTCGTACAATTATTAGGCGTTTCCAAAAATTTTCATGATTCCTTAGTATCACATCTTTCCCACAACAGGAGCGCTAGATTGTAACACTTGTGCAAATTGAGATATGAAATAAAATCATGACTAAGATAGAGGACATTACTTACTGAAAGGAAGTCTTAGTCATATGTTCTTCGAACAAGTGTTATACCGTAGAAATGGAGGTACTTCCAGTAAGTATATATGGAGTTGCCTAGAAAAAAAGCTACGGGAAAGTCATGTTAATAACTTATGCCCCTAGTTACTTTACCTATCTTTATACTAGATATTAGTATCCTTTCAAAAAATGTTAATTCCTTTTCCGTTTGATGTCACTTGTCAACATGAGCTGTTTTTGGTCAATTCAGGAGTTTGATAGTTTTAAAGTAATCATGGAGAAAATGTATGCCATAGAAGCTTTCCCCCTTATCATACATTCTTCCTTTTTTCTTCTTCTGGTACATCCTTCCCCTTTTCAGTTATTGTATTTAAACGTTCCAAACATGTGGACCTTACAGCTCAATTGTAATCTCCACAGTAGTTGCATCATAACTTCACTGCAAGATTTAGAATCTAGTTGAAAACCGTAGTAATTTGACAAATTGCAGGTTGCTGAGATGGAAGCTATATTGCAAGCTCATAATGTCCAAATGCCGGTTAAACAAGTTCTTGACAATCTTGCTGAGAAGTTCAGGTAGCTTGTTAATGTACAAATATTTAGAGTTACTCCTTAGATTTATATGCTCATGAATCTTGGATGGTAATATACCTACTTCAATGTAGTTCTTCAGCAGAGAGATCTGGAAAATTTGTGGTTCAAGCGAAACAAGTAAGAGGCTTTTCATTTTTTGCACCATAATTTATGATGATCAAATGAAAATGCTTTCATAACTATAGCTATTCATCTTGTACCTAAAATTATGGAAGTACTGTCATAGGTTTGGAACTGGTTCCAGAATAGACGATATGCCATCAGAGCAAAACAAACAAAGAGTCCTGGTAAATTTATTTCCCCACCAGCGCCTCAAAGTGATCCAGCTGCAGTAAAGGCTCCTGCGAAATTGAGTGCCTCACCTATGCCTCAGAGTGATCCAGCTGCAGTAAGGATTATGCCCCAAGCCTCTCAACCCATGCCTTCTCCTCAAGGTAAAATTTGAAATTTCCTACCATGTTTCAAAGCAGTCACAGATTCTCTTATGCTTTATTTATGATTAGCACGAGTCTTATTTATTTGGTTTTCACTGTTCTTCCTTAACTTGTCCTACTTTTGTTAGCTACAGTGAGAACAATGCCCCAAGCACCACAACCTCTGCCTGCTCCATCAGGTATACCCCTTAAGCAATATTCTTATGGTTTCTTGTTTCTGCAAAGAGTGTTCTTAGGAAAAACAGCTTAAGCACTGTAATGCTTACACCATACTTTTAGCACATTACATAATCAGTGTTATCAAAGGCGCGCTTAAGCCCTAAAGCGAGGCTCAAAATGTGTTGAGCACTTCGCCTCGCTTTATGTGCGCTTCACTGTCGTCATCAAGTTTCTAAGGCATACTTTTCCTTGCCAATGAGTCTCTTCAGAAGAGGCGACACTAAATAATTGATATTTCATTTTATCGTAATTGTTTTTCAATTTCTTTGTTTATATATTAGTCATTCATGCTTATAATTATTAGTTTTGGACTAAATATTAATATTTGTACTTTTTCTCCCTTTGCGCCTTTTGTCATTAAAGCCCACACTTTTATTTGCGCTTTGCGCTTTAAGCCCCAACAGACCTTAGAGCTTTTTTGCGCTTTTCGCTTTTGATAACACTGTACATAATGTAATGTGCTAAAAGTATGGTGTAAGCATTACAGTGCGCCGAGAACTTGTTTTTCCTTTAGTTATATTTTTTTCAAGTCATAACCCAACTCCACACATTTTTTTACTTATTTTTTAGTGCCAGTGCAAAATGTGGGCAGGAGTGTTTCAGATAACACTCAAATGGAGTTTGAAGCTAAATCTGCAAGAGATGGTGCATGGTTTGTCTTTAACTCCATTCAATACATTTATGCTTGGCTTTATCATTTGCTTCATCTCCATCTTTTTATCTTGTTAGCTTGTAATTATAGATTAATGTTTATTATCCTTCCTTAGGTATGACGTAGCAAGCTTCCTGTCACATAGATCTGTGGAGTCTGGTGAACCGGTAATTCTCAGAGCTACCCATCTAAACTTTCTTGAAAGAAATTATTTGTTAGCTGCTTGGTAGTTAAATTTCCATCGATGCATAGAATTATCTTTTTGTTCTTTCTTTTTATCCATGGAGGTTTCTAGTGATTGTTAAGGCAAGATTTAGTTTCCTTTTCCAGTCCCTCCGTAACATGCATTGCCTTTTCATCTGATGTTGTGGATCAATACTGCAAACTATGTTTTAGTCTGGAATATGCTCCAAAAAGCAGAGTCTACCTCCATGAAGTTGTTTCATTTGTCTTGTGCATATCTTCTTTGTCGAGTCTGTTTTACTCTTATCTCTTTTTTTCTTAATGGTGATAAGCTTCTGATTTCAGGAAGTCTTGGTTCGGTTTGCGGGGTTTGGAGCAGAGGAGGATGAATGGGTAAATGTTCGTAAGCACGTAAGACAGCGATCTCTGCCATGTGAAGCATCAGAATGTGTTGCAGTTCTCCCTACCGATCTGATTCTTTGCTTCCAGGTGCATTTTATTACGGGTCAAATGTTAAAGCTGTAAACATACCAAATTGTCATCATTTAGCTAAGGCTCTTATAATTTTCAGGAAGGGAAAGATCAGGCTCTGTACTATGATGCACATGTCCTTGATGCTCAAAGACGCAGACATGATGTGAGAGGTTGCCGTTGTCGGTTTCTGGTTCGTTACGACCATGATCAGTCTGAGGTATTCAATTATATCCTTTTCCTTAGAATTTTCTGCTTTCATCTCAATATTCAGGCCTCACTTTTCATGAATGTATTTCACATTTCTGACTATTTTGTGTTTCCCCGTTTCCCCAGATCCCACTTGTGGGATTACAGTGAGTTTGTTGTTGTTTACGATAAAATTGTCCTTTCCTTTTAACAAAAAAATGAAACAATTGTTTATAAGGAACAAACAATTATAGCTGCCAATAAGCTATAAAATATTTTAGGTTGACAGATCTTGATGCTTGCTCACATGTAAGTTGGTTCTTTCGCAAAAGGGTACATGGCCTACCTTTTGATGTTGGTTATTTATGTTTGAAACATCTAGTTTTCATCCATGGTGTTTCTTAGAACCGAAAACATTTTTATTGTCAAGGATATACACATCACATAATTGTCTTCAGTTAGTGTAAGCCACTTCGTCTTTTCCTCTTTAGGAAATTGTTCCTCTGCGGAAGGTTTGTCGTCGGCCTGAAACTGATTTTAGGTTGCAGCAACTAAATGCTGAATCTCTGAAGCAGCAGAAACTAGGTAATGACCCTACAACAAAGGTCTACCCTCCAGCTGAGATTCCACAGAAAGCCCAAACCGAATCAAGGATAAAACAAGCTGGACCAACACAAAAGCAGCCTGCACTGGAGAACACCATCAAGACAGAACCCGATGTGGTTCCTACGCTGCAAAAACCTAGTACTGATTCTCTAACAGGAAATACATTTGCGGAAACAACACCCAAGCTTATGGAAGAAATGACGGAGAAGCCTGTAGCTGAAACAGCTGAGGCGCCTCAGGAAGAAAGCAATGAGATGCCTCTGGCAGAAATAACAAACGAAGCACCAGCAGAAGTACCAGAGCAGCCTCCTGCTGAAACAACTCCTAAGCCTCTGGCTGAAGCAACAGAAGAGCCACCTGCTGAAGCAACTCTTAAGCCTCCAGCTGCTTCAACATCGAAGCCAGATGAAGCACCAGAGCTGCCTCCCGCTGAAACAACTCCTGAACCTCCAGCTTCTTCAACATCAAACCTAGATGAAGCACCAAAGGAGCCTCCTGCTGAAGCAACTACCTCAGAGGAAACTCCGGCTGAAACAACTCCTAAACCTCCGGCTGATTCAACATCAAAGCCAGCTGAAGCATCGGAGGAGCCTCCTGCTAAAACAACTCTTGAGCCTCCAGCTGATTCAACATCAATGCCAGTCGAAGCATTGGAAGAGCAGCCCAAGACCGAGGAGCATGGTGATGCTGGAGCCATCACAGCTTCAACTGATCAGGACAATGCACCTGTATAAGCAAATCTTTATCGCCAAAAGTTATTAACATTGCCAGTGTAGCCAACGATACGAAGTTAGTATTCCAAGGGAAAGAGAAGCCCAGGGTTGGAGGTGAACTTATTCTTGCGCATCCCTCCTCTTGTGCTGTTAAAAGCACGAATTGCACAAGGGACTTTAGTAGTGGCTCCAGTAGATCAGTGATAGTCTTGTAAAATATTTAGATTTTCACCTTTAACTCAAACTCTGATTCTTATCTTTTGTCTCATCATCAGATGCTATTCTATTTGTCCTACATGAATTTTACTTGCGTCTAGGCTACAGCTGCTGATTTTGTGTTTGGCATTAAAAGGTAGCCCGGTGCACTAAAGCATCCGCCCGACCACAAGGGTGTTTAGCATTACCAGAACAAAATGTAAAAGAATTGTCTTACTGTTTTCACGTGTTATAGTTCCGTTATTTTTAGACTAAAGAGTTTATGGTAAGAAATAACTATTACTTTTTCGCGTGTTCCATATCTCAACTATTCGTTGTTCTTTTTAGCTATCTAAACTATCATTCCCTTTGTATGAAGAGGCACCTTTTTTTAACCTTCCCTAGTGCTCCTACTTTTTTTTTTTGTTTCCTTTGTCACTTGAACCCACCAACTGGTTGGAGGTGAGGAGTACTTACCATTCAAGCAACTCCCTCTTGTCTATTAAAACACACCTTGATGTTGAGATGGACAAATATTTGTTTTTAATTGATAACAGACGCATGTCGATCAACTCAAGATCAACGTTTATTTTAAGGGAGTGATAGTAGAGGTATGAAACTCGCGAAAAGGTGATAATTTAGGTATGTAAATAGAAGAATGGATATTTACCAAAAATATATATGAAACAATGGATAGTTAAGGTATGGAGCTTGTGAAAAAGTGATTTGTGTTTTTCACTATTAATAAATGTCAGCATAAGGTCCTATATTTCTTCACTTCAGAATTAAATCTTCTGTTGAACTCCTTCTCTACAGCTGCCTAAAGACTTCCAGAGCTCTGACACTCCTTCTCTACACTGCTTATTTGAACTCATAAAGTTCAAATTTTGAATCCGATTGTGTCCAGTGACCATGGTTGTTGATTGTGAAAGCTATAATAAAGAGTGCTTGGCAAGATGGACAATCAAAAAGTTGTTAAGAGGTGGTAACTTTCATTGCCTGCACCTAAAAAGAAATGCAAACAAGAGAAACTTCACAAGCACTGCAACTAGAAGAATGTACAAATGCACAACATACAACATCACTATGAACTTCACTATCTACTCTTCAATATCCCAATTATGTTGGAATCAATTAAATTTCAAGTGGCTCCTACAACTTCTGTTTGGGTTGGGTTTGTACGTCGCGCTGTAATTTCATGAACAGGCTGAGGATGCATGTAGTTCAATCATTTTGACTTCACCGAAAAGAGGAACATCACCACATGTTGCGTTACATTTTCACTATCAAGATCGAACATACGGTCTTCTGGGCCTTAATCAATTGAACACCCCTGAGTTTGCACTGCTGGCCTTAATATAGCCTGTTCCAAACTGCCTCATGCACCTACAGGAAACTTGCTACTACCTGTCTGGCTGCAAAAAAGGATTTTGTCCGTCAGTTCTGACGTTATTGTGTTATTATTTAGGCTATTGATAGGATATCAAAACTTTTGATTGC
The DNA here is from genome assembly GCA_031232105.1 of Capsicum rhomboideum. Classification (NCBI taxonomy): domain Eukaryota; kingdom Viridiplantae; phylum Streptophyta; class Magnoliopsida; order Solanales; family Solanaceae; genus Capsicum; species Capsicum rhomboideum. The sequence goes on along the minus strand of CP124710.1, from coordinate 2,814,964 downwards.
ACAATTGCATATAATCCCACTAATTTATGTCGTACTTCAAGGAAAAATTATGTCTATTCATAAGACCCTGCCCTGCACACATGAGAACATGTGTTCTACCGCAAGAAGGAACATCTTGGCAAAGGCTGTTGTTTCTGCGGTGGCTTCATGTTTAGACCTTATGCGCCTAAAGGATCCATTAATGTTCCAGAATATGGCGATATGCCTTCTGATGCCAAAGCAAATACAAACTATAACGAAAAGAATGTAACAAAAATCCCTCAAGAAGGCTGGTAACTTTCAGTTTCAGCCTCATATCATGTGTCTATTTCCCTCAAACTTCAGAACTTCTGATATTAATTTCTACCATTTCTAAAGAAGCCACTGCAGAGGAAGGATACTAGTCTATAAAATTGCAAAATATTAACGGAATAGTAGTGTACTAAACCTGGTGTTCATTTTTCACATTCTTCCACTATTTTGTATCCTCGGAAGTTTTATTGCCATCGTCTTTGTTCCCTTCAGTGCTATCTACAGGACGTGCTTGTGTTGAATCCTTTGAACTCAACTGTGCTTCACCTTTATTCTTAGTTTCTCCATTAGCAGAATCTCCCATGATAGTGTTCAAGGCAAGCTGGCCAGAATAAAGGAACAAACCGATAGAGTTGATGCCAAAGACAAATGTTGCGAGGTAGCATATTCCATTTATAATAGTTCTGCAAACAGTTTGTAAATAAGAAGGTTTCATAATCTTTCAACAGTAAAGCAATTGATTAGTATAAAGGAAAGCTATTAAAAACTACCTAATCGTTATTGTTATCTGGCGAACCTGTTGCAAACACAAACAAAGAATGATTATCAAATGGTAACCGATAGAAGTATGATAACTGAAGGATCCAACCCTCTTCACTGACATCAACCAAATAATTGATACTGAAAAGTGACTATTGGTAAGATTCTTTCACTAGAGGTTCTGTTCACAGTCGCAAAATCTACTCTGCCAAATGTAAACGATTGATGGTATGTTATATTCTAGTTACCATCAATTCTCTACCAGAGTATGGTAAAGATTATTCCCTCCTGCCCCATTCCCTTTCTCAATGAATAAGTTGTCTGAACGTTTACCCTACTTGTTATGCATTATATGGGTCACAGTGGAAAAACGGAAGAAAAGAAACAGCAAATGTAAATGCAAACCGAGAAATTATCTGAAAGCGCTTGGCGGTTAAGGGAAGCTTCGATGGTGGTGGTGAACTTGTAAAGGAGAAGTGCAATAACGCCTGCTGTCAAACCTCCCAAGAGTGCCTGAGCAGGTGATGGTGGAGTTTTGGCATCAATTGGTGCTGGCGTAATAGCTTTCAAACTCTCCACCGCCTCCTCCTTCAACGTTTTCTTCGCTCCTGTTGACCTAAGTTTCTAATAACAGCAACAAGAAAGCCCACATTATTATCACAATATAAACATGTATATGTTCCCTAATTCCTTCAGTCACTACTAGGATTAACTCCTACAAATACATGATGCCTTTTTCTTATTACATGTTACAACAACATCATACAATGTGTAATCCCACAAGTGGGATCTGGGGAAGGTAGTGTACGCAGACCTAACTCCTACCTTGAAAGGTAGAGAAGCTGTTTCCGATAGCTTCTTATTACATGTTATAATGTCAAATACATATGCATATCAAATCAACAGAACAAGGATTGAAGCTAAGAAGTGATATGCTTACTCATACTTCCATAACCATATTCAATGAAATTAAAAATGAATAGTGAAATCAAAATCACATGAAGAGTCAAGAGTGTACAACCAATCCATTTCCAAATAACCTTCTTCCGCTCCTTGAGCGGAGGGTCTATCAGAAATAACCTCTTTACCTCTAAGGTAGGGGTAAGGTATGCGTACACTCTATCCTCCCCAAATCCCACTTTGTGGGATTACACCACGTATGTTGTTGTTGTATCACTATTTGAGAATTCAAATCATATTTTGTTTGCTCAAATGGGATTTTGAAATATTTTAATGCAGACAAAAAACAAAGGTGGAGCCAGGATTTCAACTTTATGGGTTGTGGATTTTAGGACGACACATTTAAATGCTAATAACTCGGTTCTAAATTTAATATGTCTACATATTCAACAAATATCTTAACACAAGTACATTATTTGAGCAAAAGCTACTTGGTACTACCGAACCCTCAAACACGTAACTATACTCCCTCTAACTCATTAATGTGACATGCTTTTCTTTTTTAGTTAGTTCCAAAAGACATGACGCTTTTCTATATTTAAAAATGACATAATACATAGATAGGCACCTTAACTTGATCTCAACTTAGTAACTAAACACTCAATCTAGACACCTCAACTCAACTCCATTGTGTCAGTTGAACACTCCAACTTATAAAATGATCATCTAGACACCTCTAAAATTTATGTGCCACATCAACATACGGTCTCCACGAGACACAATGTGAAGTCTTCAAAATTAGAGTGTTCGGTTGCAAATTGAGGCCAAGATAAGGTAATTGCATGTTTTAGACTAAAGAGTTTCAAAATTCTTTCTTTTTTAAAACTTTGTACCCAATAAAATGCTGTGTAACGTAAATTAGAACTGAGGAAGTATTTCAAAATGGCATAATACATAAACATACACTCAAATTTGGCCACAGCGGGCAAGTAAGCACTCCCAACTTTGAGAGTATACATCTAAACACCCCAACTTGGTCTCAACTGACAACTAAACACTCCATCTCGTCTTCATTGTGTCTCATAGACACTAAACACTGACGTGACACATAAATTATGTAATTATGCCTCCAAAATATATTCAAATTCATAAAAAAAAAAGAAGGCATAATACATAAATGTACCCTTTAACTTGGCCTCAAGTGTCATTTATGCCCTCCAACTTTGGACGTGCACAAGTAGGCACTTAAATTTATATAAAGTTGAACAAATACACACATGCGTCCTACGTGGCAATAGCCAGGGGCGGCGCCACCTTTCATCCAGGGGGTTCATCCGAACCCCCTTCGACAGAAAATTATACTATTTATACATTGTTAAAATTATTTTTTATGTATATATAGTAGATGTTGAACCCCCTTCAGCTAGTTCATATATTTACTTCTTGTTACAAAGTCACAAAAGATATGTATAGGATTGTATATGATAGGATAGCTGATTTATAGGGATTTCAATATCTAGTTACTATAATTAGCTTAGTCTTTTTATGTATTTATATTGTGTATTCTTTGAGGAATAATACAAGAAATTCTCCATACTCTTTATCTTTACATGGTATCAGAGCGTAGGCTCGTCAATGGTGCTTCATTTCTGTTTCAGTTCGTCGGCTTCTGTTTGTCCGACAGAAAGAGGTTCGAATTTCCAATAGAGCACTGTTAAGTCATCATTTTGCGTCACCGTCACCGTAGAAGGAGGCGTACCATCGTTTAATGCCGGAATAGCCGTCGCCGGCAACTGGTTGTGAAGAGAGTGGCCTTCACGCGCCACCTGAATTTCTCGACTGGCCATCACGCGCCGGCGCGTGGAGGCGCGTGCACCGGCAGAATTTGTCGGAGATCAAAATTCCGGTGTCGGATTGTCTTTTCCGGCGTATCCCCAGTGTTCTCTGATTTTTTGGTCACTTCCAGGTTAATTTTTATTTTTTTTTCTTGTAGCTTCGTAGTTCAGATCTGGCCTCTTGTCGCAGATCTGGTTTTTTGGTTCGTGCTGCTGCCATTGCTGATTTCTGAATCTATATTCGATCAACATTGCTTTGTGGATGCTTGTTTCTCATTGTGGTTCCTTTGTGCCGCATTGTTTGAAATTTGACATTTGACTCTCGGCTACCATTATTTTGTTGGTATTGACAATTGGTTTAGCTTGATCTGTTTGCTGGCTTTTCCCATATTTTTTTGGATATTTGAGTTGGAAAATAGAACTCAGATAATTAGAAAGGAGGAAATATGGTTACATATCAAAATGATAAGACAATTTTGGTTTCGGTTGAGGAATTCACTAAATTCTCTCAATATCAGAAGTCCTTGAAGGAATTCACTTCAGTAAGTACCTTTGCTGGATCAGACAAAACATGTCTTATCTCCTCTTTCAACAAATGGGTGATTGATTCAGGTGCCACAAATCATATGACAGGTAATCCTAATGTTTTCTCTAGCTTTCAATCACACAAAGCAGCCTCTCCGGTTACTGTAGCTGATGGATCAACATGTAATAGTGTTGGATATGGAACTGTTCAACCAACTTCGACTATTACTCTGTCATCTGTATTAAGTCTACCAAAATTGGCCTTTAATCTGATTTCTGTTAGCAAAATTACCAGAGAGCTTAATTGTTATATCTCGTTCTTTCCCGATTATTGTATGTTTCGTGATCTTGTGACAAATCAGGTTATTGGTAAAGGACATCTGGCAGGTGATCTTTATATTCTTGATGAGTGGGAGTCTCCACCTGTTGCTTGCTCTAGTGTCGTATCTCCATTTGAGGCACATTGTCGATTGGGACATCCTTCGCTACCTTTGTTAAAAAAGCTTTGTCCCCAGTTTCAAAATGTTCCTTCTTTGGACTGTGAATCATGCCAACTTGCAAAACATCACCGCATCACGTTGGGTTCAAGGATTAATAAACGGGTTGAGTCAGCTTTTGAGCTAGTTCATTCTGATGTTTGGGGACCATGTCCTGTCGTTTCCAAAACTGGACATAAGTACTTTGTCACTTTTGTGGATGATTTCTCTCGGATGACTTGGATTTACTTTATGAAAAGTCGCTCTGAAGTGTTTACTCACTTTTGTGCCTTTTGTGCTGAAGTCAAAACTCAATTTAATGCCTCAGTACGTATTCTAAGGAGTGACAATGCTAAAGAATACATGTCAGAGTTGTTTCAGTCTTACATGAGACAACACGGTATCCTCCATCAGTCGTCATGTGTTGATACACCTTCTCAAAATGGAGTTGCTGAGAGGAAGAACAGGCATTTACTTGAGACAGCTCGGGCACTTTTGTTCCAAATGAAGGTTCCTAAACAATTTTGGGCCGATGCAGTCTCTACAGCTTGTTTTCTGATAAATCGCATGCCATCAACTGTGCTTGGTGGTAATATGCCTTACAATGCTCTTTTTCCAAACAAGTCGTTATTTCCGGTGGAACCAAAGATATTTGGGAGTACGTGTTATGTCCGAGATGTTCGGCCATCTGTTACTAAGTTGGATCCTAAGGCAGTGAAGTGTGTTTTCTTGGGTTATTCTCGTCTTCAGAAGGGATATCGATGTTATTCTTCTGAACTTGGTAAATATTTGGCGTCAAATGATGTGGTATTTTCAGAAACTACACCATTCTTTTATACCCCTCCCAGTTCCACAAGTCAGGGGGAGGAAGATGAGTGGCTAGTTTATCAGGTTACTCGTGTTGTGCAATCAGGTGATGCTATTCCTCCATCTCCTAGTTATTCTATTGAGCACCGGCCAGCTACTGTGCCTTCAACACCTGTTCCAGCAAGACCACCAATTGTTCAAGTTTATTCGAGGAGACGAGAGACCGATGATACATTGCCAGCATCAGTTTCTTTGCCATCAGACCATACTCCACCTGATCCTCCAGAAAATCTTGACCTCCCTATTGCTCTTCGCAAAGGTACACGGACTTGCAAATCCACATATTCCATTGCTAATTTTGTTTCCTATGATCGCTTATCTTCTGCATCTAGATCCTTGATTGTTTCTCTAGACTCTATTTCTGTACCTAAAACTGTGAAAGAGGCTTTGCATCATCCTGGATGGTCAAATGCGATGCTTGAGGAAATACATGCATTAGAGGAAAATCACACATGGGATTTGGTGGATTTACCCAACGGGAAGAAACCAGTGGGATGTAAGTGGGTGTTCACAGTCAAAGTTAATCCAGATGGCTCCGTGGCAAGACTTAAAGCCAGACTTGTGGCTAAAGGATATGCTCAGACTTATGGGGTAGATTATTCAGACACCTTCTCTCCGGTTGCCAAACTCACTTCTGTCCGCTTTTTTATTTCTTTAGCTGCTTCTGAGAATTGGCCTTTACATCAGTTAGACATCAAAAATGCATTCCTTCACGGTGATCTACATGAAGAAGTGTACATGGAGCAACCACCTGGTTTTGTTGCTCAGGGGGAGCATGGGAAAGTTTGTCATTTGAAGAAATCCTTGTATGGCTTGAAGCAGAGTCCTCGGGCTTGGTTTGGCAAGTTTAGTGAGGTAGTTCAAGAGTTTGGGCTAAAGAAGAGTAAATGTGACCACTCAGTCTTTTATAAGCAATCAATTGCTGGCACAATCCTTTTGGTTGTATATGTTGATGATATTGTTATTACAGGAAGTGACTTTGTTGGGATTTCTTCTCTCAAATCCTTTCTGCATACGAGATTTCACACAAAGGATTTGGGCTCGTTGAAATACTTCTTGGGAGTAGAAGTAAGCAGAAGCAAGAACGGAATCTATTTGTCTCAAAGAAAGTATATTCTTGACCTGCTTGCAGAAACTGGTAAGTTGGCAGCCAAGCCATGCAGTAGTCCAATGGTTCCTAATGTGCATCTTACGAAAGATGATGGTGATCTTTTTGATGATCCGGAGAGATACAGGAGATTAGTTGGTAAATTAAATTATCTTACTGTGACTCGTCCGGATATTGCTTTTGCGGTAAGTGTTGTTAGCCAATTCATGTCTGCACCTACAATCAAGCATTGGGAAGCATTAGAACATATTTTATGTTACTTGAAAGGAGCTCCTGGACTTGGCATATTGTATAGCAATCATGGTCATACCCGCGTTGAGTGCTTTGCAGATGCTGACTATGTTGGATCCAAGATTGATAGGAGATCGACTACAGGCTATTGTGTCTTTGTTGGAGGAAACCTAGTCTCATGGAGGAGTAAGAAGCAAAGTGTTGTATCTCGATCCAGCGCAGAATCCGAGTACAGAGCTATGTCACAGTCTACATGTGAGATTATGTGGATACATCATCTTTTACTGGAAATTGGTCTAAAGCATCATACACCAGCAAAACTCTGGTGTGATAATCAAGCTGCTCTTCATATTGCCTCAAACCCAGTGTATCATGAAAGAACTAAACACATTGAGGTTGACTGTCATTTTGTTCGTGAGAAGATTCAGGAAAATCTTATTTCCACTGGCTACGTGAAGACAGGAGAGCAACTAGCTGATTTGTTCACAAAAGCGTTAACTGGAGCTCGAGTTGATTATCTGTGTAACAAGCTGGGCATGATCAATATCTATGCTCCAGCTTGAGGGGGAGTGTTACAAAGTCACAAAAGATATGTATAGGATTGTATATGATAGGATAGCTGATTTATAGGGATTTCAATATCTAGTTACTATAATTAGCTTAGTCTTTTTATGTATTTATATTGTGTATTCTTTGAGGAATAATACAAGAAATTCTCCATACTCTTTATCTTTACATAAACCCTTCAGTGAAAATTCTTACTCCGCCACTGGCAATATCACATACTACATGGCGTCCTACGTGAGAGTATTTATTTGTTCATCTTTATACACGTTTAAGTGTCTACTCGTGCATGTCCACACCGAAAGTTGGAGGACATAGATACAAGCTGACGTCAAGTTAAAAGGGCACGTTTATGTATTATGCCTTTTAAAATTCACACTATAGAGAGTGGAAATGCACCAGCTTTACCAGTTCTTTAGCACGTTTAGCGCGGCGGCGGATAGAGCGGAAGAGGAAAACCGATATAGCTCCGGTGAGTAGAAGACTAGTAGCAGTTTGAAGCGGAGAAGGGTCATTTGTAGTAGCAAAAACATCCGTTATTGCAGAAGGGAGCTCAATGGGTCCTTCATTAGGTGGCGCGTCTGTTGTTTCATCTCCGGAAACAACCGCTTCAGCTACCCACGACGGCGGCGCGTGTGATTTAATGGGACGGCGCGTGGGGTTGTATTTTTGAAGGAAATTGGAAAATGAAGTGAAAGAAGTGATGGAGTTGGGGTGGAAAGTGAGAGGGAAGTGATAGATTTGTGAAGGAAATTGTGAAATGGTTTGCAACATTTTTTGATTTTTTTTTTTTTTTTTTTTTTTGGAGTTGTGTTTTAATGGTGATAAGATAAGAGATAGTAGAGATAGTATTGGTTTTCTTGAACACACACACCAAAAAAAAAAGAGGAAAAAATAAGAATTACAAGAATGTTGGATTGAATAAATATATGGATTTTTTTTGTAGAAAAAAAAAACTCATATATCCCAATTTTTATGAGTCAATTTCTCAAATTGTCACTCAACCTGTAAAAGTATTTCACTAAAGTAACTTTTAAAATTTCGAGTAACAAATTTGAGTGAGATACTTCTATAAGTTGAGTGATAATTTGAGGAATTGACTTAATTTTTATTCACCTAATAAATAAACATACTTGACTTGAAAACATATCAGTTTTGAGTATGCACATTTAGGTACTTCAACTCGTCTAAAAATGAAAATGTTCGCAACACATACCGAAAGGGTACTAATTAAGCCGACCATTATTCATTGTATGTCACTTGAACACTACAATGATCATCTAGAGTCTAGACACCTTCAAAATTTGCGACACGTTAATTAGTTTAAGTGTGATTACTTGTTACAGGAAGACTCTGCTTTGAAGTATCATATAATCTTTGACAACATTTATAGGACGAACATGTGATTCCAGGTCGTACCTTAATGGAGAAAGAAGTTTTAGCTCTAGATACCTTTCTTCAGGACTTTTTCTCTTACGTTGTGTCGTTGACGCCCTTTAAAACACTTCTTATATACAACAACATCATGCGTAATAGTATAAGCAGGTAACCAAGAAGTAGAAAGACAATAATAGCTCATGAGCGACAAGCTTAGCAAATACGATAAATAGATGGTGTATCGCCACACCTTCTCTTTTCCATGCTTCCCAATTGAGATTATGATCCTTCGATGAGGTCAAGCATACTCCCTCCACAATATACAACCCCTTAGGTATCCCAAACAAACATACTTGAATTCTCGGCTTCTGAATATCGTCCCGTGAGTTCTTTCGTCTTGGATTCGGTGATCTTTATTCAAAAAATCAAAGAAAAATGATTTTTTTTTTCTTTATCCAAAAAAAAAAAAAGAGAAAGGATTTTCACTCTCTGCTTCACCTTCTTCTTTAATAGAAAAATACGAAAAAGATTTTTCTTTTGTGATTTTAGGTTTTGTTTTGTATGAACTTCAAAATCGAAAACCCCAAAAAGATTTTCTTAAATGTCTTTGATAAAAAAATAATTCTTTCTTTTGTTTCTTTATAGTTTATTTTCCTCTAAAGTTTCAAAAAAAAAAAAAAGTTTGATTGGTTATCTTATGTGGAAATTTCACAAACTACGCACACCTGATTCTCCTCTTTCGGGGTGAGATACGTAGGTAACCCTTATGGGGTTCAATGATCTTTCTTAAAAAACAAAAACAAAGAAAAGGGAGTTTTGAAAAATGTTAAACCCTAACACATTTGTTATTTCTACTATCCAGTTAGTTCTTTATCAAACGATACAAAATGCCCTTATAAGCTCGTAGATTGGAAACTCATATAAACTAATTGTAAAATTAGGTCTTGGGCCTAACTCACATCCCAAAAGCTAGCTCAAAGGGAGGAAGATTGCCCAGCCTTATAACGAGGCCACTCATCTCATTAACACCGACGTGAGACTTTTTTTATTCTTCAACACCCCATCTCACTTCCAGGACTGGACATTTGGTGCGTGGACAATTTTTAATTTGGGATCTCAATATTGAGTGAGATGGATCCTGTACCATTTAAAATTAGGTATTGGGTCTAACTCACACCTCTAAAGCTAGCTCAAGCCTTATAACGAGACCACTCATCTCATTAACAACCAATGTGACCTTTTTTTCATTCTCAAGCTATTTAGGCATTTATTTGAACACTTGACAAGCACAACAGGACCATAAACCCCTCTTTTGGTTAATAAACAGCCAAATACATCCCTCTACATATTCCCTCCTTACCAAGTGCATCAATTACAATGGGAGATATTTGGGTTCTAAGTTAGACCACATGTAAGATTAGTTAAAATACTCCACCACAATGAACCCCTCAACTTATTGAACTTTTATTTCAAGGCTTCCTTTGACCTTTAGCTTTGATTTAACACTTCAAATGACATAGTATAAGTGTTCCTTTGTATAATTACCATTTACAACTTTATTCTGTCGATTCGTTTCGATTCATCGACGTTTTATGAGCTGCATACATACTTTAAATTTTTGAGTATTACAATATGAGATAAGGTATAAAAATACACTTAAATTATGTGAACGTCCTATCACCCTTTAATTTATTTTTTTCATATTATTTATATATTAAGGATTTAGTTATTATGCCGAATTTTGTCTTATAGCAACACAATTACACAAACAGACTAGACAAAAAAGAAAATGACGGAATTGGTCTCTTATTGTTTAGGATATGTTTAAAATAATCTCTTAAATATAATCCTAATTAAGTCGTTTTGTTTTTTATTGGTTATCAAAAGTGATATTTTTTTTTTCTCGCCAAATATTTAGCAAACTCCGATTGCTAAATATACTAGGCACCACAAAAAAAGATTTAACATTCTTTTCTATTATATTTAGTTAATTTTCCCCCCCTCAATAATAACAACCGGAGTTTGTTAAGTGTTTGATGACAACCAAAAATGCTCCTTTTTGGTAACTTTAGAGAGGGTATTATTTAATGGACATGAGTATATTAATATTTGAAAAAAAAACCCAGCAAAATTTGAAGTGAGTGGACAAATTGTATTTGGAAGTTAGAAATAATGTTTGGACGTGAAAAACACTAAGTTCGGTGAAAGAAAACTTAATATTTTTTTTTTATAAAAAGCTTCTAAAACATGTTTTTAAACTTCAAATTCCGTATATGAAGTAGAAAAGATAAGTCAATTTGATAAACATGACTAAAATTGCTCAGAAATACATTTCAGTGATCATTCCGAACCTACCCTAAATAATAAAGTATATTATTGCATTTCTTCATCGACAAAATATCAACAAATTCAAGATTCATCAGATACAAGAAGAAGAAGAAACAAAAATGTCAGAAAACAAAAACAAAAAGTTACACATAACAATGTTTCCATGGTTTGCATTTGGTCACATAACCCCATTTCTTCATCTTTCAAATGAACTAGCCAAAAGAGGTCATCAAATCTCATTTTTATGTCCCAAAAAAGCTCAAATCCAAATAGAAAATACCAATTTCCATCCAAATCTCATCGCATTTCATTCTCTTAAAATTCCTCATGTTGATGGTCTTCCTCTAGGCACAGAAACAGCCTCAGATGTACCAATTTCCCTAACATGTCACCTTGCCACAGCGTTAGACAAAACACGCGATCAAGTTAAAATCTTACTCGCAAATTTAAAACCCGACATTGTGTTTTATGATTTCGCATATTGGGTACCGGATATTGCCTTAGAAATTGGGTTCAAAACCGTGTGTTACACGGTCGTATGTGCAGCATCCATTGCGATCGCATTAGTCCCCGCGAAAAAATCATGTACAGTTGAAGAAATGATGAAGCCACCAAAAGGGTACCCTAAGTCAGAAGTAGTGCTCCACGAACATGAGGCTCGTGGACTGTCTTTCGTGTTTCAAGAATATGGTAGTGGTGTAACGTTTTTTGAACGTGTCACGACAGCAATTGCGCGATGTGATGCTATATCAATTAGGACATGTAGGGAACTAGAAGGGCCTTTATGTGACTATTTGTCAAGCCAATATAACAAACAAGTGCTTCTAACCGGGCCTGTATTGCCCGAACCATCATTGAAAGATCGCCTAGATGAAAAATGGGCTAATTGGCTCCAACAATACAGGCCAGGGTCCGTCGTGTTCTGTGCTTTTGGGAGCCAAATAATACTTGAAAAGAGTCAATTTCAAGAATTCGTTTTAGGAATTGAATCGATAAATTTACCCTTTCTGATCGCATTAAAACCTCCATTAGGTGTTAAGAAGGTTGAAGAAGCCCTACCGGAGGGATTTGAAGAGAGGACCAAAGACAGGGGAATAGTATGTGGGGATTTTGTGCCACAAGTTGGAATTTTGAGTCACACTTCAATTGGGTGTTTTGTGAGCCATTGTGGGTTTGGATCAATGTGGGAATCTTTAATGAGTGATTGTCAAGTTGTGCTTGTACCAAGTTTGGGTGACCAAATCTTGAACACTAGGCTTTTGGCTAATGAGTTAAAAGTTGCAGTTGAAGTTGAAAGAGATGAAAATGGTTGTTTCACAAAAGAGAATTTGTGTAAGACTATAAGAGGTGTGATGGATGAAGGAAGTGAAATGGGTGAATTGATCAAGAAAAATCATATCAAGTGGAAAGAGACACTAGCAAGGCAAGGATTCATGAGTGGTTATATTGAAGAGTTCATGAATGATTTGCAAAAGCTTTAGAAGTCTTTCAATCATTTTTTTTGGATGTTATATAGCGAGACAAAATTTAGTTGTTTTGACTCGTATCCTATATTATTATTACAGATTCTTAAACACTAGGCTTCACCTATGTTATTCATCGTTAATTCTAAGTTAGCTTTCTTTTGTAACTATTATCTTTCTTCTCTCATTTAATTAAAAAAAAAAATCTTTTTCTCTTGCTTTGGCATCTTACTTCATAAGTATGTATTCATCCTTTAGTTATTACTAGAATTTATCCAATTTAATATGTCAATTTGAACATATTTTATGTTGGGCTATAATTTTTGAAAATTTCCCAATTATTTAACCCCAAGCTAAGTGAGATTAGAATTCAGAGAGCAACTCGATAAACAACATTAAAATATGGATTAAGGGTGTGTTTGGTATGAAAAAAATACTTTTCATTAAAAAAATACTTTTTTTGGAAAACATTTTTCAGAAAAATAAGTAATCGATTTCTTATTTATTTTCTGAATTAAAAAAAAAATATTTTAAAAGTATTTGTAAGTAATCTAAATAAGTATTATGACAGGAGGGGTGGAGATAGGGCGGTGTAGATAGAATGAAGATAAGATGAGTTGCAGGGGAGGAATGATACAATCAATACAAAATGTTGTTTGTAAAACCTGATTTTCTTATTTTCATCAGAAAAATTATTTTTCTTATTTTTAAAAAATTTATTATACTAAAAAAATATACTATCATAAAACTTTTGACAGCTCGAATATAAAAAAAAATTTAAAACATTTTTTAATTTATAGGTATGACTTATGAGCATGGTCTTCAAGCTTTGACAAATGTAGGAGTATATTGAATTACTTGACTACTACATTACTCTCATGATGCCACTTGTTTTTGGCTTTTCATGCATAAAGCCACCTCAAATATACTTGGAATCTTTTGAAACTTATATAATATTGCCAACAACTATATTCATCATATCCAAGAAGAAAAGGAAAAAACAAATGTCAGAAAAAACAAAAAGTTACACATAATAATGTTTCCATGGTTTGCACTTGGTCACATAACCCCATTTCTTCATCTTTCAAATGAACTAGCCAAAAGAGGTCATAAAATCTCATTTTTATGTCCCAAAAAAGCTCAAATCCAAGTACAAAACATCAATTTTTATCCAAATCTCATCAATTTTCACTCTATTAAAGTTCCTCCTGGTGATGGTCTTCCTCTAGGCACAGAAACAGCCTCAGATGTGCCAATTTCCCTAACATGTCACCTTGCCACAGCCTTAGACAAAAAGCGTGATCAAATTAAAATCTTACTCAAGAATTTAAAACCCGATATTGTATTTTATGATTTCACATTTTAGGTACCCGATATTGCCTTAGAAATCGGGTTTAAGACGGTGTGTTACATTGTCTCATGTGCAGCATCTATCACGATCTCGTTAGTCCCCACGAGAAAATCATGTACTGTTGAAGAAATGGTGAAGCCACCGAAAGGGTACCCTAAATAAGAAATAGTGCTTCGCGAACATGAGGTTCACGAACTTTCCTCCGTATTTCCAGAATACGGTAGTGGTGTCACGTTTTTTGAACGTGTCACGACAGCATTGGCGCGATGTGATCCTATAGCAATTAGGACATGTAGGGAACTAGAAGGGCCTTTTTGTGACTATTTGTCAAGCCAATATAACAAACCGGTGCTTCTAACTGGGTCTATATTGCCCGAACCATCATCTAGAGATCGTGTAGATGAAAAATGGGCTAATTGGCTCCAACAATACAGGCCAGGGTCCGTCATATACTGTACTTTCGGGAGTCAAATAATTCTTGAAAAGCGTCAATTTCAAGAACTCATTTTAGGAATTGAATCGACAAATTTACCCTTTTTGATTGCATTAAGAGCTCCATTAGGTGTCAAGACGGTCGAGGAAGCCCTACCGGAGGGATTTGAAGAGAGGACTAAAGGCAACGGAATAGTAAATGGGGATTTTGTGCCACAAATTGGAATTTTGAGTCACTCTTCAATTGGATGTTTTGTGAGCCATTGTGGGTTTAGTTCAATGTGGGAATCTTTAATGAGTGATTGTCAAATTGTGCTTGTACCAAATTTGGGTGAACAAATCTTGAACACTGGGATTTTGACTAATGAGTTAAAAGTTGCTCTTGAAATTAAAAGAGATGAAAATGAATGGTTCACAAAAGAGAATTTGTGTAAAACTATAAAAGTGTGATGGATGAAGGGAGTAAAATAGGTGAATTGTTAGGGGTTTTGTCCTGATTTTCTTACCAAATTTGAGTTTCAATTTTCTATTGAAGGAAAGTCAAAGTAATACCATAATTGCTTTTACTTTTCCTGAAAGTGAAATATAATTCTCTTCCATATTTGGTTAACCTCTTTCTTGGAGGAAAGGTTTTGGACCTCTATAAATAGAAGACCCCTCTTCTAATATTTTTATATCATAACACAATAGCATCCATAATGTAACCGTCAAAGAGTCTTGTTTAGGGGGAGATTTTCTCTCAAATAGTTTTTTATGCTTTTTGAATTAGTTTTTAATATGTAGACCAATTGGCCAAACCATATCAATAATATGTCTTTTTAGTATAGTTTTACCTGTCATCCAAATTATCGTCATCATGGTTTGCAACTAATAGCTTCCGCATGACGCCCTCTCAATTTCGAACCCAACAAGTGGTATCAGAGCCTACGGTTCAAAGGTCCAATGATTTGGTGAAACGAAATTAAAGACAGGTTTAAAGCGGTTTCAAATCAAGTTGCAATCAATTTGATGATAATGAAGATTTTGTCCAACTATATGTGGAGAAGTTTCAAGCATATTTCAATATTCATGTTACTGCATTTTTAAAAATAAAAAACAAAATATTAATTTTTAACCTATTTTTAACCATAATATGTTAAACCTTATTTTTAACCATGACAAGCAACAGTGATGGAGATTATGTGAAGAACGAAATTCATGCATGTGACATGAAGAAGGCGGATCAAGTTATGTCAAGAAAATCAAGCCAAAAAGGGGAAATTTGTTAAGGTTGTTGCCCTGATTTTCTTACCAAATTTGAGTTTCAATTTTCTGTTGAAGGAAAGTCAAAGTAATATCATAATTGCTTTTACTTTTCCTGAAAGGAAAATATAATTCTCTTCCATATTTGACTAACCTCTTTCTTGGAGGAAATGTTTTGGACCTGTATAAATAGAAGACCCCTCTTCTCATACCATAACACAATAACATCCACAATGTAGCCGTCAAAGAGTCTTGTTTGGGGGGAAAATTTTCTCTCAAATAGTTTTTTATGCTTTTTGAATTAGTTTTTAATATGTAGGCCAATTGGCCAAACCATATCAATAATATGCCTTTTTAGTATAGTTTTATATGTCGTCCAAATTATCTTCATCATGGTTTGCAACTAATAGCTTTCGCATGACGTCCTCTCAATTTCGAATCCAACATGAATTGGTCAAGAAAAATCATGTCACGTGGAAAGAGACACTAACAAGGCCAGAATTCATGAGTGATTATATTGAAGAGTTCAGGAATGATTTGCAAAAGCTCTAGAAGTTTTTATCTTTTGGGGGGGTATTATGAATCGAGGGCGAAGCTACGATGTTATTTGCAGCTTACAGGTTCAACAACAAAATCTAGCAGCTTTGACTCATATCCTATATTATTATTACAGAATCTTAAACACTAGGCTCCGCCTATGTTAATTATCCTTAAATATGTACTAAAATATCCATAAAATCTCATCATAGTGGTTTCAGAAAATGAATAATGTCATGAAACAATATGCTGATGTTCTAAACCTCACTGGCTATGAAACAAGGACGACTTTGGTCATCCATGTGATAGATCTTAACAAATGGAAATGAGTGAGTTGACAAAGAGATTGAAATTATGTTTGGACGTGAAAACACACTTTAAATTTTGTAAGTGAAAGTTCGACCTTTTTTTAAAAAATCTTTTAAAACCTGTTTTTCAAACTTCAAATTTCAGACACATTGAAATAATTTATAGTGACAAACGGGACCGAAAAATGTCACTTTTAACAAAATTAAATGACAAGAACGCTCATAAATACATTTAAATTAAAGGACCATTCCAAACTTACCCCACCAACATAAAGTACCAATGTTGTCATTTTTACCTCCACAAAACATCAAAAAATGCATCAATAAATTGAGATCAAATCCATTGCCTTAGCAACACAATCAAGATTCATCCGATCCAAAATAAAATAAAATAAAAAAAATGTCAGAAAACAAAAACAAAAAGTTACACATAACAATGTTCCCATGGTTTGCATTTGGTCACATAACCCCATTTCTTCATTTTTCAAATGAACTAGCCAAAAGAGGTCATCAAATCTCATTTTTATGCCCCAAAAAAGCTCAAATTCAAGTAGAAAATACCAATTTCCATCCAAATCTCATCACATTTCATTCTCTAAAAGTTCCTCATGTTGATGGCCTTCCTCTAGGCACAGAAACAGCCTCAGATGTGCCAATTTCCCTAACATGTCACCTTGCCACAGCCTTAGACAAAACACGTGATCAAGTCAAAATCTTACTCGCGAATTTAAAACCCGACATTGTATTTTATGATTTCGCGTATTGGGTACCGGATATTGCCTTAGAAATTGGGTTCAAAACCGTGTGTTACACGGTCGTATGTGCAGCATCCATCGCGATCGCATTAGTCCCCGCGAAAAAATCATGTACAGTTGAAGAAATGATGAAGCCACCAAAAGGGTACCCTAAGTCAGAAGTAGTGCTCCACGAACACGAGGCTCGTGGACTGTCTTTCGTGTTTCAAGAATATGGTAGTGGTGTAACTTTTTTTGAACGTGTCACGACAGCATTTGCGCGATGTGATGCTATATCAATCAGGACATGCAGGGAACTAGAAGGTCCATTTTGTGACTACTTGTCATGCCAATACAACAAACCAGTGCTTTTAACCGGGCCCGTATTGCCCGAACCATCATTGAAAGATCGCCTAGACGAAAAATGGGCTAATTGGCTCCAACAGTACAGGCCATGGTCCGTCGTGTTCTGTGCTTTTGGGAGCCAAATAATACTTGAAAAGCGTCAATTTCAAGAACTCATTTTAGGAATCGAATCGACTAATCTACCCTTTTTGATCGCGTTAAAACCTCCATTAGGTATCCAGACGGTCGAGGAAGCCCTACCGGAGGGATTTGAAGAGAGGACTAAAGGCAAGGGAATAGTACATGGGGATTTTGTGCCACAAATTGGGATATTGAGTCACTCTTCAATAGGATGTTTTGTGAGCCATTGTGGGTTTGGATCAATGTGGGAATCTTTAATGAGTGATTGTCAAATTGTGCTTGTATCAAGTCTGGGTGACCAAATATTGAACACTAGGCTTTTGGCTAATGAGTTAAAAGTTGCTGTTGAAGTTGAAAGAGATGAAAATGGATGGTTCACAAAAGAAAATTTGTGTAAAACTATAAGAAGTGTGATGGATGAAGGGAGTGAATTAGGTGAATTGGTAAAGAAAAATCATGTTAAATGGAAAGAGACACTAACAAGGCCAGGATTCATGAGTGGTCACATTGAAGAGTTCATAAATAATTTGCACAATCTTTAGAAGTTCTTCAACTATTATTTGAGTGTTATGCATTAAGATAGGAGCTACAATTCCACTTACTGATTCGACAGAATTCTGTAGCTTTTGCTCAGATCCTGTATTTTTTCTTTGCTAGTATATTATTCATGCTTTGAGTATTAAATTGTATGATGTGTGCATGTTGCAATATAATTGATATTATTATGATTGCCTTGCTGTCAACATTTAGTGTTCTTAGCTTTAACTTATTCACTCCTTTTCAAAAAGCATGATCCATTCTTTTTTTAGCAACACTTTAATTTCAACTTTTCATATGACATGCTTAAGGCCACAAGATTAAAAAGTATTTTAGTATATTTGACATAACTTTTATTAAAGACCACAAAATTAAAAAGTCTTCTTTATTTTCTTAAACTCTGTGTTAAGTCAAAACAAGTCATTCTTTTTTAAATAAAGAGAATAATAATTTAAGTTCTATACATAAAAAGAAAAGGCAAAATATATTATCTTCATATTACTTGATTTAGGTTGATTTGACATAATTTTTAAGAAAAATTTAATTTAAAATGTATTTTACTAAACTAATCTTATTAATGATGTTTTGAAACTTAAAATTTGACTAGTACTATTTATGTTGTTATTTAATGCTAAGGATAGTATTGAAAAAAAAGTAATAAAAATCTCTTGATTTGCTAAAATGAAAAAGTAAAATGAAATATTTATTTTGATATAAGGGTCAAGCAAATAAAACGGAGGAGTAATTTAAAACAAATATTTTTAGTAATATGGACAAACAATATGAGACGGAGGGAGTATCATTAACTTTGCCATTTCCAAAAATGACAACGGAATGACTAAAATCAAATAAACTACTATAGCTATACAAATATTATGGCATACTTAATATCACTATGAATTTCAAAAGAAAAAATTCACACAAATATCATAGACATATTTAAGGTCACATGTTTTTGAATTTTCTTTTTTCTTTATAAATTCAGTGTATGATCTAACTACTCTGTCCATCTCAAATTATTTATTATCAGTGGCGAAGCCACATGTACTTGAGGGGTGTCAATTGATACTCTTTTATTAAAAAATTACACTATATAGCTAGGTAAAATTAATTTTTTTATGTATATATATATATTACATTTTGACATGCCTAACTTTTTGTTCTATTAATAAAAATCTTGATTCCACCATTATTTATTGTGTTTCTCTTTTACACCATCCTTAAAAAAACACTAAGCAAAAGAGGTTTTTGATTATTTTAATCTTATTTATGTCTTAAAATATAAATTTCTCTTTATTAAATACAAAATTAATTTTATCTTAAATTTATAAAATAATAAATAATCTAAAATAACTTATTTTTAAAATTACCAGAAATAATTTGAAACACATATATTCTTTTCAGCTTATCATAAATATTTTTTTCCCAAATAAACAATATATGGTCTAGGTTACATTTTTGAAAATGTACAAGTGATTTACACGTGCCCTTGCAACCTAAACTTGTCGACTAAATTTAATGTAAAACTATAGTACAATAATTGTGTCTCAATAATGCAAGAATTTATTTACACCAAAGTGACAACAACTTTGGAATATCATTATTAATAAGTGGTGATCCGTTTGGACGACCAAACGGATCTCCACCGTCCACGTGTCCCCTCATCCGACGGATTTGATCCGTTCCTCCACCTCTTGGTCCTAATTAATTATTTTAGCTCATTTCGATATTAGAAAATTAATAATATTTACTTAAAAAAGGTAAATAAATACAAAATGATGAATTAAGGGACGAACCCACCTACTTCAACCCGGTGATTTTACTATATCACCCCTAATTAATTATTATAAGTCGTTTGAGTATTAGAAAATTGATAATATTTAATTAAAAAAAAAAGTAAAATAGATAATAAGCGGTGATCCGTTTGGTCGACCAAACGGATCTCGACCGTCCACGTGCCCCTATCATCCGACGGATCTAATCCGTTCCTCCACCCCTTGGTCCTAATTAATTATTTTAGCTCATTTCGGTATTAGAAAATTAATAATATTTAATTAAAAAAGGTAAATAAATACAAAATGATGAATTAAGGGACGAACCCACCTGCTTCAATCCCGTAATTTTACTATATCACCCCTAATTAATTATTATAAGTCGTTTAAGTATTAGAAAATTGATAATATTTAATTAAAAAAAAAGTAAAATAGACACAAAATGATAAATTACATTACGTACAAAATGATGAATTAAGGGACGAACCCACCTGCTTCAACCTGGTGATTTTACTATATCACCCCTAATTAATTATTATAAGTCGTTTAAGTATTAGAAAATTGATAATATTTAATTAAAAAAAAATAAAATAGACACAAAATGATAAATTACATTACGTTAAAAAGTAGTAATATAATTAACAGCTAACGATCTTAGCCGTCCAACTTCCCCTTTGATCCGACGGATCTTATCCGTTCCTCCACTTCTTAGTCCTAATTAATTATTTTAACTCATTTAGGTATTAGAAAATTAATAATATTTAGTTAAAAAAAGTAAATAAATACAAAATGATAAATTAAGGGACAAACCCACCTTTTAATAAGTGTGGGTCTTTGGTATGACCAAAAAGATCTCGGCCGTCCACGGCCTTTGATCGGACAGATCTTATCCGTTCCTCCACCTCTTGGTCCTAATTAATTATTTTAACTCATTTAAGTATTAAAAAATTAATAATATTTAATTAAAAAAGGTAAATAAATACAACATGATGAATTATGGCGCCAACCACCTGCTTCAACCCCGTAATTTTACTATATCACCCCTGAGAAAATAATGATTAGACACCCGTGCGGAGCACGGGCACCCTTATCTAGTATTATAATAATAGCTAATAGTTAGATTGATCAACCTTTCAGAATATATTTATTTCAAAAAATAATTTTTATCAACAATATTTTTTTTAAGAAATACTTCGAAAAGTAGTAAGGTTTTTATTTGTCTAATCAATTTAAAAAGTATTTTTGTTAATATTATAGAGTTATTTATTATTGATTGAGATTTTAAAAGTGCTTCTATGAAAAAATTATTATTTTTTCAGCTTGTGCTGCCATTCAAAAATACTTTGTTTCATCCAAATAGCTTTGCCAAACACCTAATTAACTTTCTAAAATAATTATTCTTTTAAAAAATACTTTTGACTTTCAAAAACAACTTATCCAAACAGACTATAAGTTTACAATAAAAAAGGATAAATTTAAAGTGTCGTTCACATGAATTCATTAGCTTTTGTCTATATCTCTATATGTATTAAGAAATCCACTATCAACAGTATTGTAGTGGAGTGACAACTGACAAATATTCTTTCATCCTTAACTAGAGGTATATAGTTCACCCCTAGTATAGATCGTCTTTGCTAGAGAATGTTTTACCTTGAATGTGTGAGACTTTTTGATGCAAATCCAATTTAGTCGAGCTTAATGGGAGGTACCGAGTGGAAAACAAAAAAAAGAAAAAAATCCACTAGATATTTATAAATATTTGATTGTGTATATAACTTTTGTCTAGATTTCATATATTTATTAAGAAACTCACTAAATATTTATAATTATTTAACTGCGAACCTATATATTAACTTTTGTTTAGATCATGTTTATGTGTTAAGAAATCCACTATTAACAAACAATGAAAGTTCACTAAATTATTATTGTTTATTAACTTAGACATTCTAAGCATCGATAAATTTCAAATTCTAAATCTTTCTATGCAGTCAAATACTTTTAATTAACATCGATAAATTTTGTGATTCACAAGCCCTTCGTTTCCAAAGATAGATAGCTAATGACGGGTTTCACAGTTAATTAACTAAGAAGGAGGATCTAGAAAGAACTTACCAATTCACGAAAATTCAGTAATTTTTACTCATACCTTGTATATATTAAGAGATTCACTAATTATATATATATATATATATATATATATATATATATATATATATATATAAAAAATTGTGAACTCGATTATTGTTGTATATTAACTTATTGTCGATGCATAAATTCATGGCCAAATATTATAAAAACGTATTCCAAAATATTTATAATCAAACAAGTATTTCGAAATAAAGCGAAACGCCCACTTTAACTTAGTACTGCCTTATGGGAAAAGATCCACTCCAGTCCGTTTATGTATAACCGCACCAGCCACTTCATTCCAAAGCTATTTAATGCAATAAGTGGGACCCATTGTGTCTTTGACTAACATAGTAATTAAAAAAGGAATTTGAATTATTTATTTTTTTTATAAAAAACAAGAATTATAGTAAATAATTTGGCAGGAAACTAAACTTGAGGGAATATTTTAACGGTAAAAAATCACGTAATACAAATCAAAGATATACTAATCAAAGATATGTATCTATTTTTCCAACTAATCATATATTATAGATTTTAAATGAAGTATCATTATTTTATTTTTTCCCTTAGAAAACAAAGCTCTATTGTTGGTTAGATCAATTTTGTAAAAGTGGACCAGTGAAGTACTTTTAATAATATTGTTATATTTGCTAGAGAGATCTATACACCAAATATTTTCACAAAGTTTCAAGCCGACTGTATAGCTTGTTTGGTCAAACTTTTAAAATCAGCTTATTTTAAAAAGTGCTTATTTTAGAATTGCTTTTCAAAAAAGTACTTTTGGTAAGAAACAGTTTATGTTTGACCGATAAATTCAAAAAGCACCTTTGAGCAGTAATTAGTGTTTGGCCAAACTATTTAAAAGTGTTTTCAAGTGTATTTTTCTCAAAAGTACTTTTCCAATAAGTGCTTTTGAGGAGAAGTTACTTTTTTTAGCTTATGAAAAATTATTTTTTCTAATCCCCAGAAGCACTTATTTTCTTTCATAAGCTTGGCCAAACACCTCACTTTTTTAAAATAAGCACTTTGGGAGAAAAATAAGCTTGGCCAAACAGGCTAGAAGTCTTTACCAATCAAAGTGAATGGACATGAGGATAATAATATGTCCATTATGTATAAGGTCAGCAAGTATGGGCATGCTCGAGAACATACTGTTAATGTGACAGAGTTAGATCATATATCATGTACTTGCATGAAGTTTGAGTCTATGGGTATGCTTTGCTGTCATGCAATAAGAATTCTTGATGTGATAAAGATCAGGAGCTACCAAAATTTCAACTAAGTATATTTTGAAAAGATGGACCAAGAATGCAAAGATTGAAAACATTAGAGAAATTGATGGGCAAGATATAGAAATCAACGATCCAAAGCTGACCGCTATGAACCGTTATAAGACTATGTGTCCTATATTTGTCAGGATGACAGCGAAAGCTTCTAAAACAGATGAAGGGTATAAGTTAACAGTAGCATGCGTGAATTGAGTTCAAAGCTGAAGCAAATTATGGAGGTGACAACTCCATCTTTATGAGTCATTGATTCACCAAAAAAATTCCAACAGAAAATAGTGACAAAGATCTCCTCTCACGAGCGAAAAGTTTAAAAAAAAAAAAAAAAAAACAGAAACGTACAAATAAGAGGGTGAAGAATTCCCTTGAAGTGAACTCGTCAAAGCGTAAAAGAGCTCAAGGAAACAAGTCGAGTTCTGTTGACCAAGATGAATCGACCATACATAATGATAATACTCAATCGAAATATATGAATCATGTCAATCAGGTATGTCATATTTTTTTCAATTCATGATTAGAATATTTCATAAAGATTAATAATTATAATATTAAGAATTTCTTTTTGTGGGAGTCAACATTGCTGGAAAATACTTTTTTCTATTCTGATTTAAGTGTATCTCAAAGTATGACTTGTGCTAGCTTATCTCAACATTCAGAGTTTTCTCTTTCAACGGCACCTCCTAGCTTTACTCAAATGTTGATGGTAATATTGACATAAAATATAAAAGATTATATTATCAAACCTATAATTTTCTAATTGACTTGTTTTTTATTATTTGTGGAGGAACCTTTTTATTTTAATGCTTTTACAAATGTTCGAAACCCTTATTCTCTTCCTCATGACCAGGTGAATATTAAATGTAGTTTTTGTTTTTATTTTTTAATTTACATACTTATTTATTATTTATTAATGTGCAAAATTTATATACTTTTTGCAGGCAAAATTTTTCGAGAGTCAAGGATCGCAGAAGTATTAATTAAGATAATAATTTTTATTATTATATGTCAATTTTATTTCTAGTTGATTATTATTATTATTAGTACTAATTTATGATTTTGGACAAGTCACTTAATAAATGTCATAATATTTTTGGAATTTAAAAGTAATTGCTTGTAGATGTTCAACCCGTGCCTAGTGTCTTTTGATGTGTTTTGTTAAATTTATTTTTAGAAATTATCATATAAAAGACCTACTCAATACAGAATAAACTTATATAATAGAGTATAGTAATAATAAGAACAAAATAGTTCTAAGCTTATTGGGACCCTTTTCAATAGTAGTAAGAACAAAAATAATTCAAAATCCTTTTTTAATTATTATGTTAATCAAAGACACAGTGGGTCCCACTCGTTGCATTAAATAGCTTTGAAATGGAGTGGGTGGTACAGTTATACTGACACTAAGAAGAGAAACATTAGTAATCTCAAACTCAGAAGGATCATTCAAGACACTATCCATGGCATACTGACATCACTATTACTGGCGGTGGCAATTGGACGGGTTGGATCATATTTGGGCGGATTAAGATAACAATCGGGTCAAGACCCAACCCGATCCAAATTTATTTGGGTCAAAACAGGTTAGGTAACGGGTTATAACTCAATCCATTCAATTCTTACTAAGTTTTAATTGCTTTATTTGTTTTTTTTTTTTATAAATTTTTAGTACAGAATAAAATTATTTTTTTCATTATTACGATTATATATAACATATCAAATAAAAAAAAGTCATTTAAAAATATTTTAACAAAATTTCTCAAAAATCAATTCGGGTTACATATCAAACCAAATTTCAGCGGGTTAAAACGAATTGGGTTGACATGAGTTGAGCTAATACGTGGGCGGGTTATGATTCTTACAATTACCTATTGTTTCAGAGAAGCTAATGGTGTGATAGATTTTATTTGCGAAACAAGCTTCCTTAAGTGGAAATATGTTAAGAGTCCCACATCGGAAAAGTGATGGACAATTGGTCTACTTATATCAACTTGAACAATCCTCCCCTCATGAACTAGTTTTTGGGGTTGAGTTAGACCCAAGTTCCATTTTTTACATGGTATCAGAGGCATACCCATCCCAAATCTTTGTTCCCTGATGTGGGCCCCCCATATTATATTGTGCACGCTCCAGTTAACTAGGTCATGTTGGGCCCCCATATTATATTGTCCACACTCCAATTAACCAGGTCATGTTGGACCCCCATAATATATTGTCCACACTCCAGTTAACTAGGTCTGGGCGTGTGGGGGAGTGAGAGTCCCACATCAGAAAATCTTTGTTGACCGATGTTGGGCGCCCATATTATATTGTCCACGTTCCACTTAACTAGGTTTGGGCATGTAGGGGACTAAGAGTCCCACATCAGAAAATCTTTGTTCACCAATGTTGGACCCTCATATTATAGTGTCCACGCTCCAGTTAACTAGGTCTGGGCTTGCGGGGGACTGAGAGTTCCACATCAAAAAATCTTTGAGCAATTGGTCTCCTTATACGGACTTGGACAACCTTCCCTCATGAGCTAGCTTTTGTGGGCATGCGGGGGACTAAGAGTCCCACATCAGAAAATCTTTGTTTACCGATGTTGGATCCTCATATTATATTGTCCACGCTCCAGTTAACTAGGTCTGGACATGCGGGGGACTGAGAGTTCCACATCGAAAAATCTTTGAGCAATTGGTCTCCTTATATGGAATTGAACAACCTTCCCTCATGGACTAGCTTTTGTGGTTGAGTTCAGGGGCGACTCAACACTATTGGGGGCCTAAAGCCATACTTCGATGAGAGGCTTTGCTATTTTTTTTTCAAGATTAAGTTCTTGAGGATCTATATTATATTTCTCACTAATTTCCTCCTCTTTTTCTTGAATAGCATTATCATCTAATTCAACTAAGTAACTTGCTCATCTCGATAACATTCTCCTATATTTTCTAATTCTGATTTTTTATTATTTATTAAAAACTTATCTAGAGCTCCTTTTTGAGATTATATCAAAGTTTCAATTCTTTTTTTTTTTTTTTAAGTTTTGAAGCACCGGATTCATATTTTCTAGTTGATATATTTAAATTTTAATACATAGTAAAAGAGTAATTTATACCTATGCAATCAAAAATTTTAAAAAACTAATAATAAAATATCTAAGAAATAACAAAAAATGTCTACCAATATATGCCTACACAATTATTTAACAGAAAAATAATTTAAAAAATTAAAATAATAAAACCTGATTTAATAACTTGATCTGAAAATAATAACTTCAATCTTCATAAACTATGATCAATCTTCATAAACTATGAGCAATCTTGATATGCAAGAAAATCCAGATCAATAGTAAATTGTAAAAAAAAATCTCTTGAACAATAGAAGCTTTAATGGTATAAGAATTGAAAGTAAATAAATAGAGATGAATGAGGATGCACATTGGTTTCATAATTCAAGAAAGGAAATGAAAAGTCACATTTTAATTGAAAAGATAAAAACAAAGAAAGTAGTAATTATTTTTGTTCTTCCTTCCATATATTTTTATTTGTAACGTTTAGTTTGCCTTTTCTAAGGCTTAGTCAAATCAAAATCTTTAAAGTATTTTTTCTTTTTCAATGAATAAGAGTTGCACTTTTTTTTGTTTTGTTTTAAAACGTATTAAGTACTATACTACTATTTGTTATAAATGGGCCCTTCTACTGCTTCTTTCAAGGCTAATCAAATAAAAAATTTAGAGTTTTTTATCCTTTTCGATGAATGAAAATAACTGTACCTTTTCTTTTTTTTTTTAATTACAAAAAATATTAAATATTGTGATGTAAAATGAGGCCCCCAAAAATTGGGGACCTAAAGCCCATGCTTCAGGAGCTTTACCATAGGGCCGGCCCTGGTTGAGTTAAACCCAAGATCTATTCTCTTCAAAATAGTACTTTCTTTTTCTCTTAATAATATTTCAACTTGACAAATGCCAACTCCACAGTATAATTAGGAAATAAGCTAAGAACAATTTCTTTGTTAGTTGAAAATTATATATAGGCTAATATGGAAGTTGTATAGGGTATCTTCCATATCTTTGCAGAATGTAGTTTACTATTTTATGTCTCAAGAGGTCAGGCTATGATATTGAAAACCAAATTGATATAATACTTCCTTTCCGTGTCACTTTATGTGAGACGATCCAATATTAGAAATCTATAAATATTAAATCAAATTCGTCAGTGGAGGATTCAGAATTTAAGGGTCGTGGGTGCCTCAGAGTGGTTCGAACACATATTGATGTACAATTCTTTAAATTTCCGTCTGGAAACCAAAGCACCACGCAATCTTCTTGGTTTCCAAGGCGCTTTTCTAACTCCTACGCCAATTTTTATATATTTCTTATCGAATTATACCTAGTCTGCATCAGATTTAATGGATACCGTAGCATCACAAAAGTACACAGAGGTCCATCCCTGAAATTCGTATAGCATAGTATCATTAAACCTACTTAGAGAGAAATCACTCTCTATCAAAAATTTTGCCATACTCAAAAATTTTGCCATACTCAGAACTGAAACCCGAGACTTCTACGTGTCCGTCATCTTCTAAGTTTCCTCCTCATGTACAAACATGTAGAAACGTCTTCATGTGAACTACTTTTATCTTGTTTGTACAAAATTGCTGACTCACTTCTCTATCATGTATGTATCTATTTATCCAAAAACTTGGAAGACTTGACCACTATTCTATCTCCTTTAAATACACATTGCACATTGCAGCCCAAATTTTTTACAAAAATATCACTTTGCCACAAGAGTCTGAATTAATTTCTATATACTGACAGTGTAAAAGAATTTCACAATAAAGTTATTCGTAAGAGAAAGCCAATTTACAGGTATGTTTTCCACCAAAAAATGTTCTTTTGCGAAATAATAAAGTAAATATATGAAGAATTTATATGCCATTGGGTTAATTTAACCGGTTGTAGCAGTTTTTCTTTTTCTTTAAGTTGTCATATCAGGTTTACTATGAAGAGTTACTTATTATTATAACTGAACATAAACTGACGACGTAAAAGATGTTGTCTTTATCAAATTTGATGAAATCAAAAATCAGATCGAACTAAGCTCTTAAATATGATATGGTTAAATTTCCTTTTGTTTCACTGATTAGTTCTATTTATGAAAAAAATAAATTATTTAAATCATATTTTTACAATTTAATTCGATAAGAAAGCTACATAACTAAGGAAAGAAAAGAAATGTCTGGATATAAAAATTAAAATTTGATTTTCAGGCCCAAAAAGAGGCCCATATGAAAACTACTACTCTAGTCCAGGGTTAATCCCTGAGATTTGATGGCGAACTTAAAAAGCCACCTATAGTCGCTTTACACTTAGTTATTTCGGATAACGCTTGCATTATTATAATTGTTGCCACATAGTTAGCCTATGCAAATTTCCTAGATACTGTCATTGCTTATTCTCCGGGAAAAGAAGTTCATGACCTATGGGCCTTCTATTTCCATGTGGACTTCTTTTTAACTAACTGTCGTATCTCGATCAGTTTGCTCACACTTCGATTAATTTTACAAGATATATGTCACCTTTTACCAGTAACATGTATTAGGTAGAGTCCATCAATGATAGGACAGATGAAAATTTCATTTGAACTTTTAAAGCCTACCTTTATACTTCAGGGGGAAGTTATTTCTGACATAACCTAATTTGAGAATTTCTTTTGAACTTCTAAAGCCTATGTTTAGATTTGGGGTAGAAGTTAGCTCTGACATACCCTAATTTGAGAATTTTATTCGAACTTCTAAAGCCTAACTTTAAACCTATGGCCAAAGTTACTCCTGACATAGCCCAATTTCGATTTCGATAGTCAAAACTCTATATCTTCACATCTGAAGATAGCCTCTTTAAAACATCAAATCTAATGTATGAATGAGGAGGAGGAGAAGGAGAAGGAGCGGTGTGAAGTTTGCCAAATCTATTTTAAACTTTTAATCATTTTTTTAAAAAAATAAAATAAATTGATATATTTTAAATGGTACCCTTAAAATTGGCCACGTGGTGCAATTTCTACTCACTGTCTTATGTCCCTCTATTTCCTTTTTTCAAAATTAGGCTGTAGAAGTCATCTTCAATTTCTTTTCTATCGTTTTAATTCACTGACACACACACAAAAAAAAAAAAAAATGAAATTCATCGCTAACTTGCTTATAGCTAATAGAATTCTATTGCTAAATAGAATTAATGACAAATATAACTATAAATAGTCTTTTAGTAGCGATTACTGTTGGGTTCGAAATTGATGAGGCTTCATGCGAAAGCTTATAGTTGCAAATCATCAATGTGACAAATCAGATGAGACATAAAATAATACTAAAAACTTAATATTATTATATGATTTGGTCAAACGACCTACATATAAAAACCTAATATTAAAAAAACATAAAAACTATTTGAGAGAAAATCTCCCCTTAAACAAGACTCTTATTATGACTACATTGCGAATGTTATTTTTGTGTTATGTTATGAGAAGAGAGATCTTCTATTTATAGAGGTGCAAAACCTTTCCTCCCATAAAGAGGTTAACTAATTATGAAAGAGATCTTTTCCTACAAGGAAATCTTTTCCACAAAGAAAACCTTTTTGAAGTAAAACACCAATTATGATAAAACTCAAGTAAACTAGGAAATTCAGGACAAATCCTAACAATTACTTGTTCAACTAATACACATAATGGAAAGCCAACTCATCTATTGGCAGTGATCATTTTGTGGACAACTTAATATTACAATCAAATTTCTTTATAAGAGAATTGTTTGTTTCGATACTTTTTTATTATATTACTACAACGAAATATTATTATAGAGAAGAAAACATATAATATATTAATATAATATAAAAATGATTCCACAAATATGGTAGATAGTGAAATATTATCTTTGTGGTGACGAAGCTGTGGGAGCTCTTGCAACGTAATCCTAGCTACAGGAAGCTAACTCCCTAAGTCGAATGATTTTTTTAAGATCTCTAGCTTTACATTCTGAAAGTCTAAAGAATCGTTATGCCACACTTTCACGGTTCATATGAAAATCAAAATTAAACATGCTTTTACCCTTCTATTTTATACAAGATATCTCATATAATAAAATATTAATATAGAGGATGACTGTATTTAGTTTGAGCCATAACATTGATATAACTCATGCTTGCCTCTAGGGCTTTTAATTTGGAGATAATAGCACAACATGTAACATGTACGTCATGTATATAATATTGATTATGCATTTTCAAACATACTATAAATAAAAGCGTAATTTTATTAAATGAAGAAAAACTAGAGAAATAATTTTATTATATTTATCGAGTTTTGAATCGTGTATCACTAACTATACTTGTTACGTGCCTTAATTTAGATGGATTTATGAATTGACACATAATTTTTGTTTTTCCTTTTCTAATCCAAAATGTTTTTGCCCTCACAACAAAGAGTGTCAAAGTGGCTAATTTGTTTCAATATCAAGAAAAAGGATAGCAAGTAAATAACAATAAGAACAATATAGAAGACAAGAGAAACAATATTATAAGATAGCTTTCTTTCAAGTGTATCTAACATCTTCCTCAAGACCTCTATTTATAGTATTACATGAAGGAACTTCAAGAGGTGTCATAAACATGACATTAACTCATGAGAAGGTGGGGGAATGGATGATCAATGAGGAGGTAGTGGAGGTGTGGGAATTACTACACTTAAAGGAGGAGTTATACCTAAAAGTTATGGACATCCACAATAATCATCTTAATAATTATTTACAACACTCCCCCTTGGATGTCCATTGATAGCTGCCTCGTTAAAAACCTTGCCAGGAAAACCCATTGGGACAAAACCTAGGCTAAGGGAAAAAGAGTGCAGTGCGTACTTTTACTCCCCCTGATTTAAACATCATTTCATTTCTCGAAGACGACGCATCCCAATCTTGAATACCAGCTTTTCAAATGTTGAGGTTGGTAATGCTTTAGTGAACAAATCCGCCAAATTATCGACCGAACGAATTTGTTGAACATCTATTTCACCTTTCTTCTCAAGATCATGAGTGAAAAAGAATTTTGGTGAAATGTGTTTTGTTCTGTCTCCTTTAATGTAACCTCCCTTCAACTGAGCTATACATGCAGCATTGTCTTCATACAATATAGTTGGAATATCCTTATTCAAAGAAAATCCACACATTTCCTGAATATGTTGAGTCATTGATCTCAACCAAACACACTCCCGACTTGCTTCATGAATGGCAATAATTTCTGCATGATTTGAAGAAGTTGCAGCTAATGTTTGCTTCATTGAACGCCATGATATAGCTGTGCCTCCATATGTAAACAAATAGCCCGTCTGAGATCGAGCCTTATGTGGATCAGACAAGTATCCTGCATCTGCATAGCCAATCATTTCTGACTTGGATTCATTAGAATAAAATAATCCCAAGTCAATGGTTCCCCTAAGATATCTGAATATATGCTTGACACCATTCCAATGTCTTTTTGTTGGGGAAGAGCTGAATCTTGCCAATAAACTTACCGCAAAACAAATATCTGGTCTAGTATTATTGGCAAGATACATTAGTGCCCCGATTGCACTAAGATATGGAGTTTCATCACCAAGAAGCTCTTCATCATTTTCTTGAGGTCGAAATGGATCTTTATTTATTTCAAGCGATCTCACAACCATTGGGGTACTCAACGGATGTGATTTATCCATGAAAAATTGTTTTAAAACCTTTTCAGTATATGTTGATTGATGGACAAAAATTCCTTTCGTCAAATGCTCAATCTGTAGGCCAAGACAAAATTTAGTCTTTCCCAGATCTTTCATTTCAAATTCTTTCTTCAAACACTCAATAGTTTTTGAAAGCTCTTTAGGAGTGCCAATGATATTCAAGTCATAAACATACACAACTATTATAGCAAATTCAGATCCAGACCTTCTTATAAAAACACAAGGGCAAATAGGGTCATTTTTGTACCCTTCCTTTAGCAAATATTCGCTAAGACGATTGTACCACATCCGCCCTGATTGTTTCAATCCGTACAAGGATTTCTGAAGCTTTATTGAACAAGTTTCTTGTGAACTTTTATATGCTTCAGGCACTTTGAATGCTTCTGGGATTTTCATAAAAATTTCGTTATCCAATGAGCCATACAAATAGGCTGTGACAACATCCATTAGGCGCATATCAAGCTTTTCATGAACTGCCAGATTTATTACGTACCTGAAGGTAATTCCATCCACCACAGGAGAATATGTCTCCGCATAGTCAATGCCAGGTCTTTGCGAAAAACCTTGTGCCACAAGTCGTGCTTTATATCTTACAACTTCACCTTTTTCATTTTGTTTTCGCACAAAAACCCATTTGTACCCCACTGGCTTGACACCTTCAGGTGTTCGAACTATTGGTCCGAAAACTTCACGTTTTTCAAGTGAAGTCAATTCCGCTTGAATTGCATCCTTCCATTTTAACCAATCATTTCTCTGTCTACATTCATTGACAGATTTTGGTTCCAAATCCTCATCTTGTTGCATTATTTCAGTAGCAACATTGTAAGCAAAAATATTGTCAACCACAATATTATTTCGGTTCCACCTTTTTCTTGTCGAGACATAACTTATTGAGATTTCTTCATTCTCATTATTTTCAGGTATTTGAACCTCCTCGGTGGTCTTATCATTTGTTATGTCTTGAGGCTCTTTTTGAGCAATTGCCACCATATCATGATCATTTTGATCATTTATTCCTTTTCTTTTTCGAGGATTTCTATCCTTGGAACCAATTGGCCTTCCACGTTTCAAACGTGGCCTAGATTCATTTGCATTAACACTTTGTCCTACCGGGACATCAACTCGAACTGGAGCATTTGCAGCTGGAATATAAGATTTAGTAACCCTTGGGAGGTTAGTAAATGCATCTGGCAGTTGATTTGCAACATTTTGCAAATAAATCATCTTTTGAACTTCTTGCTCACATAGATTTGTTCGAGGATCTAAATGAGATAGTGATAATGCATTCCAATCTATCTTCTTATCCAACTGCTTATGTTCTCCCCCTAATGTTGGGTATACTGATTCATCAAAATGACAATCAACAAACCTTGCCGTAAATAAATCTCCAGTCATAGGTTCCAAATATTTTATAATAGATGGAGATTCATACCCAACATATATTCC
Source organism: Capsicum rhomboideum (assembly GCA_031232105.1). Classification (NCBI taxonomy): domain Eukaryota; kingdom Viridiplantae; phylum Streptophyta; class Magnoliopsida; order Solanales; family Solanaceae; genus Capsicum; species Capsicum rhomboideum. The sequence goes on along the minus strand of CP124710.1, from coordinate 2,781,517 downwards.
CAACCTTCTTTGGGGACCCATCTTTGTGCGTTGTGGTGGAGCAATTGGAACATATACCGCACACCCAAAAATTCTAAGATGAGAAATATTTGGCTCCTGACCAAAAGCCAATTGTAATGGGGAGAATTCATGATAACTGGTTGGCCTTATGCGCACAAGTGCTGCTGCATGCAAAATAACATGCCCCCATATTGAAATAGGAAGTTTTGTCCTCATTAACATTGGTCTAGCTATCAATTGAAGGCGTTTAATCAATGCTTCTGCTAGACCATTTTGAGTATGAACATGAGCAACCGGATGTTCAACTTTTATCCCAGTAGACATACAATAATCATTAAAGGACTGAGATGTAAACTCACCAGCATTATCAAGACGGATAGTCTTTATTGCATAATCTGGAAATTGTGCTTTTAATCTTATTATTTGAGCCAACAATCTCGCAAAAGCCATATTACGAGTTGATAATAAGCACACATGTGACCATCTTGTAGATGCATCTATCAAGACCATATAATATTTAAAAGGTCCACATGAAGGATGAATTGGTCCACATATATCACCCTGTATACGTTCCAGAAATGCAGGGGATTCAACCCCAACCTTAGTTGCTGATGGTTTAATAACCAACTTTCCCTGAGAACAAGCAGCACAAGAGAATTCTTTTGATTGAAGAATATTTTGATTCTTTAAATTATGCCCATGCGAATTCTCAATAATTCTGCGCATCATATTAAAACCGGGATGACCCAACCGGTCATGCCAAATGATAAAATCATTAGAACCTGTAAACCTTTTATTTACTACGGCATGTGATTCAACCATATCAATTCTTGTATGGTATAACCCAGAAGAAAGTGCGGGTAATTTTTCATGTACAAACTTTTTTTCTGATTTTATTGTAGTAATATAAAGGTATTCAACCTTTCCTTCATTTGCAGTCTCAATATGATAGCCATTTTGCCGAATAACTTTGAAACTTAACAAGTTTCTTTGAGACTTACTACAATATAATGCATTATCAATGATTAATATTGTTCCCCCAGGTAGTAATAAGGTTGCTCTTCCAGAGCCCTCAATTAATTTTGTACTACCGGATATTGTACTAACATAGGCCCTTTTCATAATCAAATTAGAGAAATATTTTGTTTCTCTTAATATAGTGTGAGTTGTAGCACTATCAAGAAGACACATATCTCCATTATTCATCCTGGATCTAATTGAAGATTGGAGAAATTTTATTTATCTTCATAAAAGAAAAATACATCATAAGAAATGTGAAATTTAATAACCCTTGCAAGAAAACTTAAATACTTTTTTTTTCTAAAAAAATAAAAACAACACATAAATAAAACAACATAATTTATTTCTCCAATAAATTGATAAAACTTCAGTTTTGATCTCCAAAAAAATCTTCATCTTCCAAATGGGTAATATCATCAAGACCATCAAAATCATCTTCTTTCAAAGCCAAATTTGCCTCGGCATCATCATCATATTTTTGTGAAGGTCCTGCCTCAACATCATTTTCAAAAGTCAAGTGTGACTCCATTCGGGCATTAGAAGGGGCACCACCCTTATTTTCTTTTCTTTTGAAAGAATTTTGATAAAGCCTAGCAAAATGCTCATGTGCCCGGCATTCATTCTTCCAATGACCTTTCATGCCACAACGATGACAGATACCGTGGCCTTTAGGTGGTCATACCTTCCCTTTAAATCAGTCCACAATTCAAGTGGATCTTTCACTGTCAAGTATTCAACCTTCAATCCTTCATCCAGATGATGACGAAGGAAAATCATAGCTTTGGCCTTGTCCTGACTCGACGCTGCATTATCCTGAGTAATGGTAGCATCAAGACCTTTAGCAGCTAGATGGATTTCAGCGTCGAGAACCCATGACAAGTAATTTTTCCCGGAGATATCAAGTGCCACAAATTCAAGTTTTGACAAATTTGACATGATGAAAACTATCATAAAAATAATTCAGTCAGAATACAATAACATAATATCAATCCAAATATTAACTGTAAACAGACACAAAATACAAAATTTACACACACAAAAAAATGTTACTGCCTAGCAACTTTTTTTAAAAAAAATAAATTTTATGTTACATATGATAAGTAAACTTAAGTGTTAGAAACAGAAAAAAAAAAAACATTAAAATATTATTTCTAGGATAACAGTTAATCCAAACCGTGACATACTAGGAATAAAATGTTCACTAAAAATCAACATAAACATTAAGATACTATTTCTGTCTATTAGCTGGAATACATAAGAAGACATAATCTAATTATTATATGAAAAATTGTTTTACCTCCTTAACCAACATACTGATATAAATATTAAATAAATAACAATAAAATATTTCTGTGGTTCACTGCTGCCACATTTTTCAGTTTTCACTGTAACTTTTAACCTTGAACCAAATTTTTGATAAAAAGGAAAAGAATTAAAACATTCAAGTTTAAACAAGATTTAATCATACCTTACGAAATGGAACTTGAAAGTAATAGCGTCGTGCTGATAACGTGTTTCAATATCAAGAAAAAGGATAGCAAGTAAATAACAATAAGAACAATATAGAAGACAAGAGAAACAATATTATAAGATAGCTTTCTTTCAAGTGTATCTAACATCTTCCTCAAGACCTCTATTTATAGTATTACATGAAGGAACTTCAAGAGGTGTCATAAACATGACATTAACTCATGAGAAGGTGGGGGAATGGATGATCAATGAGGAGGTAGTGGAGGTGTGGGAATTACTACACTTAAAGGAGGAGTTATACCTAAAAGTTATGGACATCCACAATAATCATCTTAATAATTATTTACAACATAATTTAATTATTTGGAGTTTAGTTAACCAATCATCTTTAGTACGTAACATTTTCTAAAAATGTATAATGCACTATTACTAGATAATTGCCTAATTCGTTGAATTAAAAAAAATAGTGTTTTAAAAAATTTAAAGTACTTCCTAAACTTTAAAATTACCAGTAAAATTGCATGTTGAGTATTTATGCAATTCAAAACATCAAAGTGAAATATTTAGGGACCAATTGATGGGTGAACAAATTATACTGAGATTATAATATCATAATATTTATTGGATAAATTTTTATGATTAGTTGTTTAATTTATTAGATTAAAAATAAATATATGAAATATAATATAAAATATGTGTTTGATTTTATACTAAACAAATTTGATAAATTTTTATTTTCAATTTTAACTTTGATTTCTTAAAGGAATTTTTGAGATATATGGAGAAAGAGATCTTTATCACCAATAAGAGTTGTAATGAGATGAATAAGATCTCCACATATAATCAGAGTTCTCGAGTTCGAATCTTAAGTATGAAAAAAGTCCTGTTAGAGAACGTTTTCCCCTTAAATAGGTCTTACATGGCGCGAATCCAACCAATTCGGGTTCCAATAAGGATTGAAAAAAAATCTGTCATTTTATTGTTTTATCTCAAGATTGTTAATTCCTAAATTTTTAACCATATTGCGTATAGGATAGTAATAATATCACAATTATAATACAAATAATTTCTGAATAACTTATACCGAATTCAAAAAAGTATACACGAAGTAAGACAATCTCACATTTTATTTTAAGATTATTATCTCTTATACTCGTAACTAAACGACTCCTTAGGCATTGTCTCAAATGCCATAAAGAATTTCCAAATTTTGAAAAATACACTAGATTTTTCTTAGATATTTTTTCACAACTCAATTTTTTTCTTTAAGAATGTTTGGTTAATTTTTTTTTTCTCAAAAAGAATTTTCCAAAAAATGAAATAATTTTCAACACCACCAAAAAATAATAAATAATATAAATATATATAGCTCTCATCTTGGCGCGTGGGGAACTTATAACCACACAAGCATTAAAGCATAAAGACAATTTCCTAGTGTTGGATGGGTCCCACATTGGGACCCGGTTTGAATACGGATCTTTTTCAGTTCAAGTAAATTTGATTAAAAAATAATTAATTTTTTTTTGGTTTAAATTCAAATCATCCATGCAAAAAATAAAAGTGTGAAACTCAATTTCGGTTGTGATGAGATGATTCAGATTTCTCCGTTCTTAATTAGAGATTTCGATAAAAAAATTTTTTAAGAGATATGTTAAATCAATAGTGGATAAGTAAAGATAGACGGAGGGAATAATTAGAGATCTCGAGAATTGAACTTTGAAAATGGAAAATTTCTTGGTAAGGATCATCTGAATTCAGTAGCTTTGACTCAAATTCAATTTATTACTCTCTTCATTCAACTATAGTTGTTCACTATTAACTTGACACATATCTTAAGAAACAATAATTATATGACTAATTTTATTATATTCAAATTTAATGCTTTGAAAAATGCATTGAATAATGAGTAATATTTAATAGAAAGAGTAAAATAGGCACAACTGGGTAAATTATTCAGTGATTTTTAAATTGGATAAATATTGTTGAACATTTATTTTTAGTACTTCTTTCATCTAACAATATTTATCCACTATTGAGTTGACACTCATGTTAAGAAACGATAAATAATATGAATAATTTTACTATATCACCCTTTTAATATAATAAATTTATTGTCTTGAAAAATGTATTGAGTGATGAATAGTACTTAATAGCAAGAGTAAAATGGATAGAAAATGATAAATTTTTCATTGATTTTTCAAACTGGACAAGTATTATTAGACATCCATATTTAGTATAGTGAACAAATATTATGGACAAAGGAGTAAATTATCCATTAATTTTCAAACTGAATAAATATTACTCAATAACTAATAAAATTATCCACACAAGATAAATTATCCATTGACTTTCAAAGTCGATTAGTGTAAAATGGATAAGTGTTATGACACCTATTTTTAGGAAGCACTTTTTACCTAAATGACTAACTAGTCTACCTAGCACTAATTCAGATTAATTGGACCATTGATCTTCTAATAAGAATTGTTAAAGGACCCGAACCTAGATTAATTGGACCAGCTAATTTCGTACTCGAATCCATAAAATTTAAATTTTGAATTTGCCTTGTTAAGAGGAATTTTTTCATCCCATAAAAAGTCTGTATAACGTAAATTTAAATTAGTTGGATCAGTAACCTTCTCATACAAATGATTGCTAATTCTGAACTCGAATTCATAAAGTTTAAATCTTGAATCCACTCTGATAAAAAGGAAAACTTTATCTCATAATGTGTCTATATAGAGCGAATTCAAATTAGTTAGATCAATAAATTTCAAGTACCAAATAATTAAAGAACGTGAACCTAAATTAGTCATATAAGTGAGTTTCGAATACTGAACAAGTACTCTCTTCGTCCAACAATATTTATTCATATTATCAAAAATAGATGTCCAATAATACTTATTCAATTTGGAAAGTTAATGACTAATTTACTTATTTCTATCTATTTTGCTCTTAGTTATTAATTGTAGTCATTACTCAATATATTTTTTAAAATATTTAATTAACTATATTCAAAAGATGGTATAGTCAATTATCTTTATTATTTATAGTATTTCCTAGCTTATATGTAAGTTAATAGTGGATAAGTATTGTTGAACGAACAAAACGAGTAATAAAATTAAAGCGTGAAGCTCTAGAAGTCTAAAAAACTAGTGGTCTTCAACAAAGCATTACTACACTTCTTGATTTGTCTCTATGTCTATTTAAATCCCAGAAAGTAAACAAACCAAACTTCCCATTTTTTCAGAGTAGTTTCAAATGGAGGCTAATTTGGTTGACGGAGTTAACAACAACCAAGTAGAAATGGAAACACCAAACAACATAACAATCAAAGGGATTCTTGGATTGTTAATGGCAAATGTAGACACAGAAAATGATGATGGAAATGTGAATAAGAAGATGAAGAAAGTGATATCATTGGGAATGGGTGATCCAACAGCATATTCTTGTTTTCATTCACCTGATGTTGCACATGATGCTGTTCTTGAAACACTTGCTTCTCATAAGTTCAATGGTTATTCACCTACTGTTGGTCTTCCTCAAACAAGAAAGTAATGTACACCATCCTCACTTTTTTTTTTTTGTTTAATAGGTGTTGTAGTATTAGCAATACTCTTGTAGTGTCTTGTTCTTTGATTTTGGTTGTCACTTGTGTTTGTTTGTACTTTAGTTTATCATATTATTTTGTTGTTGTTATTGTTTTTTTTTTCTGTATTTGGTGTACTGTTTTCTATTTCGTGTTATTTTGGTGTTGTTACTGCTCTCATTTTTGTATTCCCTTTTTTAAACTGTTTGGAGTGTTTTATTTAAGCCGAGGGTCTATCAAAAATCCACTCTACCTCTACGAAGTAGGGGTAAGGTCTGTGTGCACTCTATCCTCTCCGGATTCCACTTGTGGGACTATACTGTGTATGTTGTTGTTGTTGGAAATAGCTATTGGGTCGGGTTCACCCATAAAAAGTGCTAAGTAGGCCGTTAGCTTGGTTAAATACTACTCCCTCCGTTTAAAAAAGAATGACCTACTTTTTTTTTTTAGTCCGTTTCAAAAAGAATGACCCTTTTCTTTTTTGGCAACACTTTAATTCCAACTTTCCACATGGCATGTTTAAAACCACAAGATTAAAGGACATTTTGGTACATTTGCCATAACTTTAATTTAGGACCACAAGATTCAAAAGTCTTCTTTATTTTCTTAAACTCCGTGCCAAGTCAAACTAGGTCATTCTTTTTGAAACGGAGGGAGTACAATAACTGTGTTAGTGGTACCAACTTGCTCGTAGCTTGACTAATTCCATGGAATACATGCAAAGTCCTACTAGCATAGGTGTTGGATAATTTGGGTGACGGAGTTAACAACCAATTAGAAATGGAAACACTAAACAATATAACAATCAAAGGGATTCTTGGATTGTTAATGGCAAATGTAGACATAGAAAATGAAGAAAATGGTGATGGAAATGTGAACAAGAGGAGGATAAAGAAAGTGATATCATTGGGAATGGGTGATCCAGCAGCATATTCTTGTTTTCATTCACCTGATGTTGCACATGATGCTGTTCTTGAAACACTTGCTTCTCACAAATTCAATGGTTATTCACCTACTGTTGGTCTTCCTCAAACAAGAAAGTAATGTACACTTACCTCACTTCAGTTCTTTTTTTTTTTTGTTTATAACTGTTGGGAAGGGAGCCTTGGCGTAACTGGTAAAGTTGTTGTCATATGACCAGGAGGTCACTGGTTCAAGCCGCGGAAACAACAAACAACCTCTTGTAGAAATGCACGGTAAGGCTGCTTACAAAAGACCCTTGTGGTCCGGCCCTTCCCTGTACCCCTCACATAGCGAGAGCTTTAGTGCACTGGACTACCATTTTATTTATAACTGTTGGAAATAGCTATTAGATCGGGTCCACCCATATGGGGTGTTAATTAGCCCGGTAGCCCCAATTTATGTGGAAGACTTTTGAAACTTGTGGTGTATAGATATCTGTGTAACTACGAATCCTTAATGTGTAAAAGAGAAATTTTAAAGTTAAATTGTCTCTAATTATAGAACTGTGACATTCTTTTTGGAACGAACTACAAAGGAAATAGTGACATATAAATTGGGATAGAAGGAGTACAATAACTGTGTTATTGAGCCCAGCTTGTATGCAACTTGACTAATTTTATGGCATACCTGTAACTTCCTACTAGCATAGGTGTCGGGTAATTCTATCCCCCAAAGCTTGGACAGAGGGAAGGAATCAACATGTATTTTTGCCTCTGCTGAAATACTACAAACATATAGAATTGAGGCAAAATATGATTTAACCTATATATACTAACAGTCTAAACAATTTTTATTGTATCAGTATGATTTAACGTGTTGCAGTAGATAACCTGTCTATTCTCTAAGTTTACTAATCTCATTATTATGAATGGTTACATGAAGGTGTTATTATATTTGAGCTGATGGTCTAGGAATTCGTTTACAATGTCAGTGTGTAGAAGTTTATCTGGGCAAAATATGAGCTTTTCTTGTTAATGTGTATGGTATTCCATGTTTGTTACTCCCTCTGGTCTCAAATGTTAGTCGTTTTGTGACATTTTAGAGAAACACGAAGTGTTAATCAAGTGAGACGTCTATGAGAGATAAATGACAGTTTAGGCAAATTCTCTTATAATGAAGGTTATTACATGTCATTCTTAATTAAGTGTGTGGAAAACCTTAAAAGACAGATAATTTGGATAGGAGGTAGTGACTTCTTTTTCCCTTTCATTTCTTTTCGAATTGAAGTTTCTAATGTTCAATGAAGTAACTCAATTCTTATGTTTTACTAACTGGCTACTTTGTTTTAATTCGTTGTTGCATATATTTTGATCGAACAGGGCGATTGCAGATTATCTGTCGCGTGATCTTCCGGACAAGTTATGTGCAGATGATGTTTATGTTACAGCTGGTTGCACCCAAGCTATTGAAACAGTCTTGTCGATTCTGGCTCGCCCTGGTGCTAACATATTGCTTCCAAGGCCTGGTTTCCCAATTTATGCACTTTGTGCTGCATTTAGACACATTGAAGTTCGATACTTTGATCTTATTCCAGGCAAGGGCTGGGAGGTTGATCTCAATGCTGTCGAAGCTCTAGCAGATCGTAACACGATTGCGATAGTTGTTATAAATCCTGGCAATCCTTGTGGAAATGTTTACAGTTACCAGCATCTTCAACAGGTTATCCTTACTGCTCTTTTTCCACACAAATTTTAAATCTTTTTCTTTTTCGATAACCGTGGTGTCCGGGCCACCTCTACTAATTCCATGGATACCTGCTATTTCCCTCAGTACAGATGGGAAGAAAGACCTACTGTCTTTTGCCTCTGCTTGGATTTGAACTGAGACATTATTACTATTGTTTTTCTTTCCCTTTTTGCATTCTGTATTAGTTCTGAGATTTTGTTTTTGTGTTAATATTAGATTGCGGAAACTGCTAAGAAGCTTAGGACCATTGTGATCGCAGATGAAGTATATGGTCACCTTGCTTTCGGGGCTAAACCATTTGTGCCAATGGGAGTTTTTGGAGCCATTACTCCTGTGCTTACTCTCGGTTCTTTGTCTAAGCGATGGTTAGTCCCTGGATGGCGCCTTGGTTGGCTCGTCACAAATGATCCCAATGGCACCTTCAAGAACCCAAAGGTTTGTACTACACGCAACATGATCAAGTACTTAGAGATCTATTCCTCCAATTCTAACTTGAGATCTCTGTTTCCGTTCTATCTTTACCGACTCATGGATGGAATTTTGTTTCAGTTTGTTGAGCGTATTAAGAAGTATTGTGACATTTGCGGAGGTCCAGCTACCTTTATACAGGTATGCATTTTATCCCTCATATTCTTTATCAAACGTATATGATTAAGGCATCTTAGAATTGTAACATAAGATATGGTAAGTCATAAATACTATTAGTGCAAAGTTTCTGAGTTTTAGGCTCATGTATACTTAACCTGATATTAGCAACTATTGATGTAGGCGGCTGTCCCTCGCATTATTCAGCAAACTGAAGACGTTTTCTTCAGGAAGACCGTTAACTTATTGAAGTGGACTGCAGACATTTGTTGCGAAAAGATAAAGGAGATTCCTTGTATTAGCTGCCCGCATAAACCAGAAGGCTCAATGGCTGTAATGGTAAGAAGTGAGAGAAATCAAAAACCGATAAATTCATCCAGGGATATGCTATCTTTGTAAAAACAATTTCTCTCCTATATGCAGGTGAAGCTGAATCTATCACTTCTGACAGATATTAGCGATGATATTGACTTCTGTTTCAAACTGGCGAAAGAGGAATCTGTTATACTTCTTCCAGGTAAGAACTAAGAATTGAGTAAAAAATAACGATCCTTGAAAACGTAAAATCATAACTTAGACATAAGGAGATCAGCTATGTTGCTCGGACCATCCAAAAATGATGTTGCACTCATGTCGGATCCTCCAAAAATGCATAGCTTGTGGAGGATCCGGCACACACCTGACGGTATTCTTGAAGAGTCTAAACAACATAGGAGAACAGAAACAATTGTTTGAAAATTTGAACAAACATATGACTAGGAGGTCACGGGCTCAATCCGTGGAAACAACCTCTTATAGAAATGCAGGGTAAGGCTGCGTACAGTAAACCCTTGTGGTCCGGCCCTTCCCCATACCCCGTGCTAGAGGGAGTTTTAGTGCACCGGGCTGTCCTTTAAGCATTTATAATGAGTTGATTTCATCTGAACGGGATGTTTGCAGGACTTGCTGTGGGACTCAAGAACTGGATTAGGATAACTTTTGCTGCAGATCCGTCTTCTCTTGAAGAAGCGCTAGGAAGGCTCAAGTCGTTCTGTCAAAGGCACTCATATCAGCAAAATGGTCATTGTTGATTATAGTTAGTAAGCAATCCTTGTAATAGATCTTCTTCTCCGCTTAATGTATAATCGTAGTTACAGAAATTTATTGATTTATGAACATGCAATAAGTAGTAATTTTACAGGCTAATCACATGGCAAGTTACAAACACATTGAACTGCCAATATTGTTCTGCTGTACCTACTCATTTGTGTAAGAAAAACCTTGAAATATACTGTACACATACTGAAATGAAATGTGTGATTACTGCCGATTTTGAGTTTGTATTTGACAGACTAGTCATGAAGTTGAGCCTTGACGTAATTGGTAAAGTTGTTGTCATGTGACCTGGATGTCAGGGGTTCGAGCTGTGGAAGCAGCCTCTTGTAAAAATGCATGTAAGATTACGTACAATAGACCCTTGTGGTCCAGCTCTTCTCCGGACCCCGCATGTAGTGGGAGCTTAGTGCTCTGGACTGCACTTTTATTTGACTAGTCGTGGGATATTCTCATGCATTGCGTGAAGGGAATCGCAAAAAATAAGACAAGAAAATCAGTCAACAGAAGTTAGAAGAAAATATGTTGCAAAAGCATTTAGTCACCATTTCAAGAAATGACAGATTCAGATTTAACGTTGTAGCTTTTAACCATCCGAACTATGATCTGGATGATATTCTTTTCTTCATATCGTTGTTGGTTTTTCTTGTCTTTCTGCTGCTACTTGTCTAATCAAGAGCCTAAAATGTATGAACATATTGATCACCTAATTGTGTACAGTATATCCTAGAAGAGCTTGTTGAATTTTGGCGATACACATTTACCGGTGAAATACTCTTAGGACAGTACACGCTTCAAGCGATACACATTTACCGGTGAAATACTCTTAGGACAGTACATGCTTCAAGCTTTCAAGAATTCCTTATTGTTTCTGTGATTTGTACAACAATTTACCAACAATCACATAATAACTTAGAAGGAGCAATGTACCCTAGGTAGGAATGTATCAATTCACTCTCTGAGTCTTCCAGTTTTCCCACATGTCATCAGGGCTAATAAGAATAAGTAAAAGAATTGGGAATCACACCTTCATCCAGCATCTTCATCATGATTTCTATGAGTTTTGTACTCATGGCTTAAATGAGCAACAATAATATACCTAGTGTAATTCGATCATTTTTCTCTTCAAATTGTAAGTAGGTGTAAATATTATTTTGGTAAAGGTTCTTGATCATTGCAACTTCAGAATTTGTTGCAACAATTACGATAGTTGTTGCAATTGTTCAAGAGATTCTTCTGTACTATCCTCAACTCATATTAAAATACATCACACTCCAAAACACATCCAAAGTATTCCAAGTGGCAGTACACATGGAAAAAAATTGAGTTAATATGTTACAAACCTTCCTAAACTATCACTATTTTGATAACTAAACTATTGGGGCTTATATAACTCCTTAAACTCATTATGTCAAGTGGACTCATTTTAGAACTTTTTTCATCTCCACCCCATTTTGTCACATGTTCAACCAGAGACTTTTAATCAAAAAAAGAATTATATTTCATAGGGTAACAAAACCAATCAATAATTTACATGCGAAACTCACAAAATAGTGATAGTTTAAGGAGATTTTAACTTAATCACTCCTAAAAAAGAGATAATAGTCAAAAATACAGTTGAACTGTCTCTTTTTTCGCAAGTTTCACACTTTAGCTATCAATTGTTCTCTTTTTTAACCTAAAGTATCACCATTATATAGTAAAACACACCTCAATCCTTTTCATGTCTGGATGATAGCGATACTTTAGGTTAAAAAAAAGAACAACGGATAGTTGAAATGTGTTTTAATACATAAATAATGATAGTTTAGGTAGAAAAAAGTAACAAGAGATTGCCGAAGTTTTGAAACTCGCGAAAAAATGATAGTAGTTCCTAAAAATGATCAAAGTCGAAAAATTCTCTAAAGTACTCTCTCCATTCACTTTTACTTGTCACTGTTTTGCTTCTCGAGGTCAATTTGACTAAACTTTAAAGCTAAATTGAAGTAGATTAATTTAATATTTAAAATTTAGATGATTGAAAACTATACTAAAAATATTATAAGTTGTAATCCTTCTCATATCAGTAGACGATTGGCCATGAAGAATAAAAACATTTTGGAGTTGAAGTTGTGCTTGACCATACCTTTTTGGAAATATAAAAAAGTGAAAACAAATTTAGAGTTGTTTTCACTTATTTTTTGACCAAACTTTTTTTTTTTTTTCAAAAAAAAAAATTGGGGGTAGGGAAAGAGGATTACAATGTGGGGAATCAAACGGAGTTCAGGTAACTAACCAACTAAGCTACTAATATTCCCTAAGACCAAACATAATTTTCAGGATAAAGTGAAATAATTTTTTGAAAAAAAGTGAATACTCGCCCCATTCCTAATTAGTTGTCGTCTTTACTAAAAATGGATGTTCCTTAATACTTGTCATTTCACAAAACCAATGCATAATTAGTTGTTTGTTTCCACTTTTACCCTTACTAATAAATATGGAAAAATATTAATACTCCCTCCATCCCATTTTAGTTGATCATCTTACTAAAAATAAATGTCTCATATTAGTTGATTACTTACTAAATCAAGATAGAATTAATTAATTTTTTTCCTTTTTATCCCTTTAAATTAATTACAATTTCAATGTCCATTCCTATGCCCAATGAATATCATTAATATAGGTAAAGAGTAAAACAGCAAAATTCATCATTCTATTTATAATTTTTTAATCATCATGTAAAATAGTATGTGTCCAACTAAAATAGAACGAAGAGAATATAGTGTAAAAAGAGAAGCATTAATAAAAATGACCAATAAATAAGAATAATTTAATTAAATTATCTTTTAATTAATATTTTTCTTAAGGGTCGAACAACTTAAGATGACAAGTAAATAGTGACGGAGAGAGTACTTCTCATGGCCAAATGGTACCACCTCAAGCCACGTGGCGGATCGTAATGATCTTGATTCTTGGGTCAACCAAAAAGTTTGACCGCACATTTACCTCGTGAACCTGCAAAACAGATAAACCAAAATCCCTATAAATACAAAATCCATCACATTTTCATTTTTCACCATTGAAGCAACAAAAAAAAACCCGGTTTTTTTTTTCGAGCTCACTTCAATGGCGTCGAACAATCCAAAACCGGGTTTACGTAAACCGGTTTTCGTGAAAGTGGAGAATCTGAGTCCTGGTACAAATGGCCATACACTAACCGTGAAAGTTGTAGAATCGAATACTGTATTGCAGAAGGGACGTTCGGTTTCGCTGCACCTTCGGAATACTCGCATTGCTGAATGCCTTGTTGGTGATGAGACTGGAACCATCCTTTTCACTGCTCGAAACGATCAAGGTACAAATATCCGTACATCTTTACTTGTTCATTATTAACTTGGCACAGACGTTAAGGAGACAATAAATATAGAGAAATGTTTACTAAAATACTTGACCTTCTCTCTAATTTTGTTTGTGTCAAATTAGTTCTCCTACTTATAAAACTATTTTGGACATTCATTTACAATTTTACTCCTAATATTATATCAAGGGGTCGTTTGGTAGAGTACTATAAGAATAGTGGAAAATATGATATATTAGTAATGTTTATGTTAGTTATGCTTGTTTTTTTTCTTATGAATTGCATAATTTCTAAAAATAAATTATTTTTTACGAAAATACCCTCCATAAATATGATGAAAAGGATGTAGAAAAGATTTTGAGGGACAATTATGACTTTAACTATATTAATGCATGCATTAGAATTCATTGCATTACTAACACCAATGATTTTCATGCATTAGTAATACACTCCTTAATACACAATAGAGTGTATAACTAATGCATACATAGGATGAAAACGTATACCAAACAAGGTATTAGTAATACACAAAGCTAACACATGCATTATTTTTTTTAATACACCCTACCAAACGACCCCTAAGTACCACACCAATTTCAAGGCTATTAAATGAATATAGAGAGCCAATTCTTGGTTTCTACTCTCATCATCATTGTTTAATTATTAGAGTACAAGGATAAATTGGTAAAAATACAAATTCAATAATTAGGTTCTTAAGGGGCGTGCCAAGTCAAAGGGGCCAAGTATTTTGGAACGGATGGAGTACGTGATATGGAGTTTAAGAAGTTTAGTATTTTGCTTCACGACGGTTAATTTGACTAATCTTCATTTTTTTTCTTAAACATCGTGCATGTAAAATATAGACAAATGTTTGCTAACTACTCACTCTGTTTTTAATTTGTTTGTCTGGTTCTACTTGACACAAAGTGTATGAAGTTCAGTATTTTGCTTAACGAGAGTCAATTTGATTATTCTTTATTTTTTTCTTAAACACCGTGCCAAGTGTGAGACATATACTAAGACGGAGAGAATAATATTGATCTTGAGTCAATCAAAAAAGTTTGATCGCATATTTTCCTCATTAACTTTTGTTTTTCCTTTCTACTCGTGTTCAGTATCCGCATTGGAGTCTGACTATATCCGCATATTTTCCTTGTGAACCTAAAAAACAGAGAATAAAAAATGCTATAAATATCCTGTTGCTAGTGGGAGGTGGTAGATATCCTGTATATTTAGAAGGTGCCTGAAAGCTTACTCAAACACCACGATCCTAAATTTTTTTTTTAATCTCCTTAAGTAGCTTGTGGTGTACATGTAGTAGTATTTATACTCTTACATACATGAGAGACCTAATATATGTAGTATATAAAGCATACTACTTTATTCCATTGAAGGGTGGAAAATACACCTAAAGTATTCTCTTTTTTGAAGTTTCATACTTGAAATATCCGGTGTGCGAATTTCTTACCTGAATTATTACCAACTATTTATTAAAACACAACTCAAATGTTAATTGTTTGAGTTTCATACCTGAACTTTCAGGTAGGAAAAGTAAACATTTAATTGTTTAGGTGTGTTTTGATGAATATGAATTATTGGTGATAGTTCAGGTAAGAAACACAAACATTGATAGTTCGAGTATGAAACTCAAAAAACCAAGATATTTTATTTGTTGTTTTGACTATTAACTCTTTATTCTATTAGTATTTGTTCATTGTTTGTGTCTGAAGCTTTTCGGACCGCTGATTATTGTGTGAATTCTGTTATGGAAACGTAGGGTGCTGGTTTTGAGAGGTTATTCAATTGACAAGTTTGGATTTTTTTCAATTGATGATCTCATTTGATATAGTGTGTCGGTACTGTGGCGGAGTTAATATTTTCACTAACGGGGTTTAATACATGAAGAAATAAACACAAAGAAGAAACAAAAGGTGGTTTACATAATTTTTTTAATCATGTACAAATAGTGAGTGTAATTTTCTATCGAAGTCGGCCTTACCTTGCTCCACCTCTGAGTTTCGCCATACTCGTTACACCTTCTCATAGTGGGTTGATAGAGAATATATTCATGTATGTATGAGGTGAAGGCAGTTGATGTGCTCCCAATGCCCTTTAAAACTGTCCCAGCTTTGAATATTCTGTTTTAATATAGAAGCTATAATACTACACTCTACACATCATAGTTGAGCAGAGTACGAAATTTTTCTTGCTCACCTAAGGTTTGAGGCCTTTTTTTTTAAATTGTTAACGATATATGACATTGTTCTTGGTACCAAATCAAGAAATGTTCTTGTTGAATGGGATGCATAAGAATAATCGTTCTTCTTTCGTGAGTTCATGGCTTTTCAATAGTTGCATTTTGCAATGAAAGTAAACATTATTTGCAACATCCTTGATACAGTTTATGCCTGGTTTATAAATTGGCTATTGGTTACAACCTCTTTGTGATAGGATATTAATTTTGTGTTCGCCTCCATATCATGTATGAGGTAGGAGGGGCTTATGCGAGAGTAGCTCCTTTTTCCCATTTATTTTGATTTTTGTGAACAATAGAAAGGAGTAGAGAGAGTACTTCTAATGGCTAGTACTTCTTTCATCCTATTTTGTTGGACTTAGTTATTCTTTGGGATGTTGTTAAATTTCCTCTTTGATGGCTGTTCTTTAGTTCTTTTAGTTGAAAAATTAGCGGTGTATTTCATCGTAGTCCTTATTGTTTTTATAAGGAATATTGAGGTATTATTGTTAATCCTTTCTCAGAAATGTACATACCAGTGTTTTGTATTACAGAGTTAGCCAAATCAATGAGCTTGGTTATAAAATGATGAAGGTAGAAGTACTTTTTACTTTCTTTTTCATATGCAAGTGATCGTTGAGGACATTGTTTCAACTTCTTTGGTTCCTCCTTTCTCCAGTATATAATGAACAAAAAGCTTTGTATGGTACCTCCTCTTGTCCATACAATCGTTTGCCTTCATTCTATGGAATGCTTCGACTTATTTTCTGTATTCCTTCTCTCTTTCTGAAAACAATCTTTAGGTAATTGGGATGCCAGCATCCAGTAAATACCGCTATTGACATGGTGACTGAAGCCTCAATGAACAAGTGTTGTAACTATAATAGTCAAGTGGTCTTTTCTCTTTTGTTATATATATTTCCAAAGTCCTGAACCTGTGGATTGATGTTTCTAGACTATGCTTGTGGTTGTAGCTTTTGTGTGTGTGCGTGTTTGTTAGATAGATAGATAGATAGAGAGAGACATGTAGTAAGCATCAAGTTGGAGAGAGGGAGACGAGATAGTATATAGTCCTAATCCTCAGCAAAGTTGGAGACAAGCAGCTAACCTTGTACTCAAAGATGGTTTTGTTTGGAGTATTTAGATGTATAATGTGGCATTTACCGGAGTATACCCACTCTATTTAGAGTTCTGATGCAGGATCAGTCAAAAAGGGAAATAGATGTCCACCTATCGTAATCTTTTGATGTGGTTTGCTGCTTCCGAAAGATTGATAAATGATTATGTCATTGCAAGGAAGATTTCTGCTTGGCTCTAATATTGTATTTGACGCACAGCCATCTGCATACATCTAAAAGTCTGTTTATAGGTCTCTTACTGTGAGATACAAGCATTTAGCATTGCCATTTATGCATGCTAATGTTTTGAAAGAGAGCAGTAGTTCTTTGGTTGATAGTAACTGGTTTTCGATTTTAACTTGAAGCATATTTTATTTGCATGAAATAACATATAGGATGTCTAGTATTTGTTTTCCAGAAGGTGTCGCAGAAAGTTGTTGTGGGCTGTAGAAAGTTAGCTCTATGCAACTTCTTTGGTATTTTGAAAGTTGTGGTGCACCTTACTACCTTATTAGACTTTATGCTGCATTCTCATGTAAAGTGGACAAATTGAACATAAAACTATGCTTTTTCTTTGTTGTTATATTTGTGCATTGATAACTTGAAAATGTTAGTTCAAGACTGGACAGTATTTTTGAATGTCCTACCGTTGAGGGACTTGGACCTTTATTTTTTGATGTCAAGGCCTCAATTTTCAACTGAAATTTGTGTTTCCTTCTTTAAACAGGTAATTAGTGGATCAAGAAATACGAATCCTTCTATTGTTGATACTCATCTGTGTTTTGTTATGAAAATATAGTTTCTTGTTTGACTGTTCAGTTGATGTTAAATTCACTTCCTTCTCCATTGGAATTTTCTTGATTTAGCACTGTAGGCATTGCTTTTTTTCTCATTGCGATTCTATTTTGTACGTTCTATGCCTTTCCTGTTTCTTTTGCTGTTTACGTAGTCTCTGATGCATATCGAGTATATCTTTGTACAAGCAGCTGGCTGTTTAATTCCTTTTAATCACTGAAGCAATTCTATTGTGGCTCATTTGCATACAACTTACTGCGAAGGCATCCGACTTTACTGGCAATCTTTGAGGATGGATTTCATTTCTTCTTGTGTTAGCAAAGATTTATTAACATTGAGCTTTGATTTGTGGTCAGTTGATCTGATGAAGGCTGGTGCCACTGTCATTCTTCGAAATGCTAAGATCGACATGTTCAAGAGCACCATGAGACTAGCTGTGGACAAATGGGGGCGCGTTGAGGTTACTGAACCTGCTGCATTTGAAGTGAAACAGGATAACAATCTCTCTCTTGTTGAGTATGAGCTGGTGAATGCGGAGGCGTAAACAAGAATATGACTAGTTGAAGTTCATAATTCTAGTACCAGGTTTAGTACTGTTTTCCTTTGGAATAGGAAAGTATTAACTTTGAATATGGTAGTGTTTTGGTTAGAGGAAACTCAGAAACTAGCAGTAATCAATGGTGTAAAAAGAAAAACATAATCTAGTATTTACCTTATTAATATATTATCTTGATATAAATCTAACTTCCAAGTGTGATGGCTTTTTATTTGCTATGTAGCCCGGCCTCTTCAAAAATGTAGCTCGGTATGGATCGGATCTTCCAAAAATAGTGTTTCTTTTTTTGGAGGATCCGACATAGATGAGCGACATTTTTAGAAAGTCCTACCAGCGTAGTGTAATTTAGAAAATGGTCAAAATGGTCCTTTATATATGGGTTCGTTTTGATCCTTAATGTACGGAATAACTAGTGTGATCCCACTAGTGGGATCTGATGTATGATGGGTCGTGATACGATCTTTTTGATATGAGGTCTCATTACATTAACTTTCATTGATACATTTCGTACTATTTTCATTGTCAGCATACTGACTAGGTTGGCCACTTGGATTTTGAATTTTCCTAGCACTTGTTGCAAGGATGGTGATGCTTCGGGCCAACTTGTGTGCATCTGGCCATTCCTCGGGTATCTGTTACTTTTCACCCAGTATATATAGACACTAAAAATATTTGTCATCGAAGGGTTCGATGTAATGAAAAGTTATCACCTAATTGGTGTTTAAAATCTCGGAGTGTTTGCTTTTGAATATAAATAGACGAGGATCTTTCGGAAACAAAACAAGCCCTCTCTCACAAGATAAACAAAGGTTTGTGTATGCACCACTGTCCACCTTACTTAAAGTCACTCGTGGAATTGCACTGAGTACATTCTTGTTGTTCTTTTGATCAATATGAAGTTGAAAATGGCATGGTCAAACTAGAATTTGAAGGGCCTATCTAACTTATACTTAATTAGTAATCATGGTAGCAAGTCATGTGACAGATAAGTTTGTTTAATGTTATTGTCATACATCATTGATTCTTTGAGCAAACATAAATTCAACATTAGTTCTTTGTATCCCCCCTTCTTCTATTATAACTCAACTAATGGACCCCACATAAAAATGCAGAAGACTTTGGACCATTTTAATCTAAATGGATACCTACATCATCTTCTTCTTCACATCCATCACACCAATTAATTAGCTTAAAGATAATTGTATTTAAATTTTAGGTATTGATGGTATTAAAGAAACCATTGAATTACTAAGGCATAATATACAAACAAACATTCAAATTTAGCATCAGCTGGCAAGTAAATTCCCCAACTTTGAAACTGCACATCTAGACACCTTACATTGTTTCCACTGTGTCATTTGAATGCTCTAGCTTACAAAATCATCATCTAGGCACTTCTAAAATTTGTACCACGTCAGCGTCGGGTGTTATCGAGACACAATACCGATGAGTTGGAGTATTTAGTTGTCAGTTGAGACCAAGTTAAAGTGTCTAGATGTGCACTCTCAAAGTTGAAGTGCTTAGAAATCAGCTGAGATTAAATTTAAGAAGGGGTGGGGGTGGGGTATTAGGGTGGGTGGGGTCTAAAATCTTGATAATCAGAAGGAAATCAGTAGTGTCATATCAAATTATTACATAAGCCCTCAGGTGCATGAACAAAGATTTCAACCACCATTCTATACTAATTTGTGGGGAATGTTATGCCCTTCCAACAGCCTACAATTTTTGGCAAAAATTTGTTCAGTTCTACCTAAAGAAGAAATTGTCACTTCAAGGAGATTGATTTCCAATTGGTGATGGGCAAAAATATATTAATATGAAATTAAAAAGACTAGATAAAACTAGAAGTGGTCAAAATAAACATTTAATTGATTAGATAATAGTTGAGTTAACAAAGTTAATTTGTAAATATTGGTATACTACTTTATGAATTGACTAGTTTTACGTTGATTGCTGGTCTATCCAATCCTCCTCCTTTATTCTTGCTTGATACAATATACTTCATGAATTAGCCTACTTGAGACTTCTCCTTTATTCAAGGTTAAGATGGGCAATATGAACAATGATTACACAAATCGAGTTGGAATTTAAATGGAGAAATATGGTAGTAAGCAAAGGCAGAGTCAGTATTTGAACTGTATGAGTTCTAAATTCTACGATAGCTATATCAGGTGTTAATTATAGGGCACATCTACTTCAAGATCCTCTTCTACTAGTGAAAATTCATATAATCGACCCAACTTATTTAGGATTGAACCATATCTAGTGTCATTGTATTTGAGTAGTGCTTCAAAGTATCTTTCTTGTATTGATAAGATTTTCCTTTTAACAAAAGGCTTTGACATAAAATTGATTCACCTAAAAACTCAAGCAAATAATTTTAGATTTATCAAAGAAACTGAATATTCTTTTCAAAAGAACCATAAAGAATATAAATTATTGCATACAGCTGTGCTCTCATAAAATTTATCTTTAATCACCAAGAAAAAAATTGGTTTGGGGGCCGGGGAGGGGGGGGGGGGGGGGGATTGTCCATTAATTTTGGTTATGTTTGCTTTGTATTCTCTTCCTTTAATATTTCCTTATTCCTTTTTAAATGAAAAAAAAATGATATACTGAATAATATGAATTGTGTTGGAATGATTGAGATTCTTTTATTCTTAATTAGAAATTTAAGTTCGAGCCTCTAAGAACGGAAAAATCCTGTTAGAAGTGTCACCCCTAGAATGTGCCTTGCATACGCGAATTCGAATTTAGTCAAACTTCAATATAGATATCGAACCGAATGGAAAACTAAAAAAAAAAAAATTGTTCTAGTGGAGCAACTAAAAGATGACCAAGTACATGATCCGGACATTGAAAAATTTGAAACTAGTTTGGTATTATTATTATTTTAATTAAAAAAATAGAAAGATATTGTTACTTTATTTGATTATCAACTCCTTAATCTGTATAGGATAACAAAATTAAATACTCTAAATGTTAATTTACATAAAAAAATATTATTTAAACTAACATTGTAGGACCAACTTCACGTGAACATCAAACTCACTGCATGAGAAAGTCAGCCCCATCCGCTCCTTCATATAGTTCTTTCCCTACACAAATATTTTATTCGTGTTAGAACCGATTAAATTCAGATTCACATTGAGAATCGTACCTCGAAGGATAAAGTATTTCCTAATAAAATCGATTCTATAACCAAAGCTGACACTTGATATCTCAGATTAAAGATAAAGAATTACTTACTACTCCACCACAACAAAGAATGAAGCTATGTAATAATTACGAGTTCTTATAGTAGCCTTATCTCAAACCTTATATTTGTGTTAAATAATATTTAATAAGTATTAATAATCTTTTCAAAATTGAATAAGTAAAAATTCTGATTTCGCCAATCACCATAACCTTTCTTGGTTGCATAAATATTTTTGAACCTTCCCTATGTAACATTAAACAATTCTAAAGAAATAATTTAATGAAAAAGCCAATCTAGGTACCAATTGCTTTAAAGACTAATTTTTTTTTTTGTATAAATTCAACAACATAAAAGCATTACATCATACTACTAGTTTCCAAACTCTCTTCTTCATTATTCTAACATGAATAATTTCTTGAATTCTCAATATCTACATAAACACCAATCTACATTGAACCACAACAAAAAGAGGCTAACTCAAGAACAAGTCAAGAGGTTAGAGACAAGTTTTGATTCAACAAAGAAACTTGAGCCTGAGCAAAAGCTTCAACTTGCAAAAGAGTTGGGAGTTCCTCCTAGACAAATTGCTATTTGGTAAGTAAGTATTAAATTATGGACACTACCAAAAAAAAATTAAAAAAAAATACAAAATTCATCATTAATCTGTCGCTAAATCATAGCTAACATAATTTTTTTCGATAACTCGTTGTTAAATGGGATTCACATGAGACAGAGCTACTATATTAGATAGGAGTTCGGTTGAACTCAATAGCTTTTGCCTTAGATCATGTATTTGTATTAGGAGATCTATTAAATATATATAAATATTTAATTACAAACATAATAAATAAATAAATAAAAATGAGATAGGTTTGGTGATAATTCCAGAACCCATAAACTTCGAATTCTTAGCTGACTAAAGTCTCTAAGCTCTTTTTATGTAAAGATCATTTACTTAAACATTTTTGCACTCATTTCAGATCATAAAGATCCTGAACACATAAAGAAGCCTAGGGGGTTCAACCTATAGTACATATTTTTAATCCTTTATGCACAATGTAATTTTTTAGCGAAAGAGTGTCAATTAACTCCCCAGTCCCCCTCCAGGATAAGGATGGCTCTAGCACGATACTAATCGTTGATTTCTATTTTTTTTTTTTTTTTAGTGGTATAGCCGTTTCATCTGAAAGCTTTAAACTGTTGTTAGAAAACACGTATTTCTTTATTTACTTAATTATATTTTCGACAGGTACCAGAATAGACGAGCTAGATGGAAGAACCAGAGCCTCGAGCTTGACTATACTACACTCCAACTTAAGCTAGACACAACATTAGCTGAGAAGAAGCAAATAGAGAAAGAAAATGAACGTCTAAAAATCGAATTGAAGAAGGTTAATGAGATGTTAATTGCCATTAAACAAGCTGAAGTTCAAGTGGAGTTAGCACAAGGGATAATTCCTTGTTCAATTTCTAGTGGTAATTGTGAAGAAGGAGGAAGTTCAAGTTTTCAAGAAGATGTGAGTTGTTCATGGGTTAATAATAACAATAACAATAATAGTAATATTAATAATAATTATAGTGAGTCTAATTTGC
This sequence comes from Capsicum rhomboideum, assembly GCA_031232105.1. Taxonomy (NCBI): domain Eukaryota; kingdom Viridiplantae; phylum Streptophyta; class Magnoliopsida; order Solanales; family Solanaceae; genus Capsicum; species Capsicum rhomboideum. The sequence goes on along the minus strand of CP124710.1, from coordinate 2,758,284 downwards.
CACTTGATGAGCTTTATGCTTGTTTAATGGGTGGAGAGGAAGGGTCAAAATGTAGTTTAAGTTGGCAAAATGGGAAAGATCTTTGGGTGTGGAAAAATTGAAAGACATGTACTATGTGCATTAAAGCTCCCTCTATGTGCGGAGTTCAGGGACGGTGATATGTAAAAGACATGTACTATGTGAATATTGGAAAAAATTATATGTATCTTATGTCTATATCAAACTAATGAATGCAAGCTAAGTCGTGGGTCATGTTTTTCATATACACATTTATTAATTAATCATGGTTAACAGATACGTTCTTTTTGCTTTAATTTGTAACACACATCGAACAGTTTTTCGATAAATCCACGAAGAAGTTTCTCTATTTTCCCCTTTTACAACAACGGCATATCTAGTGTAATCCCACAAGTGGGGTTTCGGGAGGATGGTGTTTACCTAATAATGTTATCCCCACCTTATGAAGGTAGAGAGGTTGTTTCCAATATATTATCGGCTCAAGAAAAGCATATCACCATCACTCTTTTGCCATTAGTTTAAAAATGTATGTCTATGCTCTTCTCAATGGGAAGCTAAATGAAGAAGCAACTGCCTCAATTTGTTTGTGTTTTGGCATTTTTCTTGATTGCACCATGCACTATGGCATATTCAACGTATTCTTATAAATCACCAGTTTCAACATACAACAAAGTACTCAGCACAGTAGCTAAAAGTGACAATTATGTTGGTTTTTAGCTTTGAAATTAAGGAAATAACAGAGAAAGACTTAGAGAAAATAAAATACGGGAATTGTGTTGTCAAAGGCAATTATTTTTATTAATAAATCAGAAACATATATTTATAGCTACAATTTCTAACTAGAAAATAGAAAAATAAGCTACTATACTTATCCAGAAAATTCAAATTCAAATAACAAAAACAGGAAACCTGAATTTGACCTCGTCAATAAATCTGCCAATTCATCTGTGGTCTTGCAAGGCTTGTGTGCATCTTCTGTTGGATTAAATAAGAAGCTTTTACCTCTCATTTCAACTTGTAAAATCTTCTGATTAGTGGAATCAAAGATTCGACAATATTTGTCTCCAAATAATAATTTAAATCCTTCTTCCATTAGCTGGCCAACACTTAACAAACTTTTATCAATATCAGGCACGTAAAGGACATCTGAAATTATTTTGGTACCTGAACTTGTTTTGATTGCAACAGACCCTTTTCCTTTTGCAGAAATATAGTCACCATTCCCAATTCTGACTTTCTTATTTTCCATAGACATAAACTCTTTAAAAAGATTTCTGTCATATGTCATGTGGTTTGTACAACCACTATCAATCATCCAAAAATCAGATTTCTTGGTAGAAAAATATGTTGCCACAAATAAGTGGTCTTCTTCTTCTACGTTGGTGACTTGGGCATCTGCTTCATCTTTTTGAGATTTGCTTTTGCAAATCAGAGCTTCATGACCAAAGTGGTTGCAGATCTTGCATTGTGCATCTGGCCTCTTCCAACATTTAAATGGAGGATGAACCATTTTTGCCACTGTGCTGACAAGGTGGGTAATTTTTTAAAAATTTACCCTTGCTTTGAGTTTTGTGGCTGGCTGCTAATGCTCCTTCAACCATGCCATCTTGCCTCATAAGCTTCCTTTGCTCCTGTGCCTGAAAAGAATTTAATAATTCTGCCAAAGTAATTTTGGACAGATCTTGTGTGTTTTCCAGAGTAGTTATACATGCTTCATATCTTTCGGACACTGTTACAAGAACTTTTTCAACAATTCTTGTATCTTTAAATTCAGTGCCTAGCAACCTTACCTTGTTAACAATACCAAGCAATCTGTCTGAGTATTCCTTGACTGTTTCAGACTCTTTCATTCTCTGCAACTCGAATTCCCTCATTAAATTCAATACCTTCATTCCTCGTATTCTTTCATCTCCAACATATTCTTTCTTCAGATAATCCCAAATTTCTTTTGGTGATGCAAGAGTCATAATTTTCATGAAAATAGTTGTTGAAACAGCAGCAAACAAAGTTGTTTTCGCCTTGGACTTGATGGTTTTCTTTTCCTTGTGACTCTTGATTTGGGCCACAATAGGATTATATGGCAGCGGATTAAGTTCATAATCCTTTTCCACGGCTTCCCAAAGATCAAGAGCCTCCAAGTAGGTTTCCATTCTTACAACCCATAGTTGATAATTTTCACCATCAAAAATAGGAGGAGGCATTCGTGAAAAACTATTTTCGGAATTCATCTTTTCACTCACAGATCCCTCAAGAAAATGGCTCTAGATACCAATTGTTGGTTTTTAGCTTCGAAATTAAGGAAATAACAGAGAAAGACTTAGAGAAATAAAATACTGGAATTGTGTTGTCAAAAGAAATTATTTTTATTAATAAATCAGAAACATATATTTATAGCTACAATTTCTAACTAGAAAATAGAAAAATAAGCTACTATACTTATCCAGAAAATTCAAATTCAAATAACAAAAATAGGAAACTAATTCCTTTATTTCTGAGGCATATCTTCAACAAATTATCATACTCCGCCGGTGTCGCAAGACAATTATGAAGTGCCAAAAATGCCCAAGAACCAATACAAGGTACCCTCAATATCTAAGCAGGAATATAAGGTGTCATCTTTGCCAAAGAATGACTACTACAAAATCCACGAGTTCCAAAAGATAATTACAAGAAAGTGGCGTATGTTCCAAAAAGGATAACTATGCCTAAACAGACCTACAAGGTGCCATCTTTGCTAAAAAATGACTATTACGAGAAGCCATCAGTTTCAAAAGACAACTACAAGAAGGTGTCATCTGTTCCAACAGATAACTACTACTAGGTACCCTCATTGCTTAAACAGGAATACAAGGGGCCATCTTTGCCAAAGAATGACTATACAAGAAGCTGACATGATCTGTTCCAAATAACTAATATGAGGTACCCTCATTGCCTAAACAGGAATACAACGCGCCATCTTTGCCAAAGAATGACTACTAGCTACAAGAAGTCATCAGTTCCCAAATATAACTACAAGAAGATGCAACCTGTTCCAAAAGATAACTACCACAAGATACCCTCAGTGCCTAAACAGAAACACAAGGAGCCCTCTTTACCAAAGAATGACTACTAAAAGAAGCCATTAGTTCCAAAAGATAACTACGAGAAGTTGCCATATGTTCCAAAAGATAACTACCACAAGGTACCCTCAGTGCCTAAATAGGACAACAAGGTGCCCCCTTTGCCAAAGAATGACTACTACAAGAAGCCATCTGTTCCAAAAGATAACTACGAGAAGGTGCCACCTATTCCAAAAGATTAACTACCACAAGATATTCTCAGTGCCTAAACGAGGACTACAAGGTACGCTCTTTGCCAAAGAATGACTACTACAAGAAACCATCACCTTCTCCTCCACCACCTTACTACTATAATTTACACTCTCCTCCTTCACCATCACCACTACCTCCTCCTTATTATTGTCAATCATCTTCAACTCCTTCTCCATCACCACCTCCATATTACTAATTTTTAATCTTTCATGTTCAACATGTTCCCATGAAGTCCTTCTCCAGCTCAACATATCTAACGAAGGGTTCTCATAGTGTGAGTTGAAGGCATGATATCAAATTTTGTAATTAATTTGTTGTTGTTCTTTCCTTCTTCGGGTTGCAATTGTTTTGTCATACAAATTGTATCTTGAAGATTTCCTCATACAAATTGTATCTTGAAGATTTCCAGACAATATTTTTTTTTATAACCAACCTCGACTAAATCTACCGGATGTCTGCCACGTCCCACCAACAACAATTATTAGGGACCTCTGTCCACCAAAGCTAGGACATATGGGAAGAATTACCTCGGCCACACCCTTGGGTGCAAGATTTCCAGAGAATTGTTTCAACTGAATACACGTTCTTTTTAATTATTTAAAGTTTATATAGTTTCATTTCATCTACTCTTCCAACAATTGCCAAATTCTTCACTAAAATTTGAAAACAAAACACTGAATTATGTGTTATTTAATGAACCTTATGCTGATATTCATATGATAGTACTGCCGGTTCTAGTAGTAGTGATAAGGATGCTGCTGATGTTGTCAAAAGAAAAAATTCGAAAAGAATACTCAAACTATTAAGAGGACATCTGCTGAACCATATGACCAACCCTATTTCGATTTATTTGTTACTTATAAATTTGCTAAGGTCATATCAAACAATTTGAAAAAGAAATACAGTGTTGTGTTTCATTCCCCTCTATTCCAATACACTTAAATAAAAGGAAAAATAACATAAATATACACCTTAACTTACCATATTTATATAAATCATCACCCCTACAAAGTAATTACAAAAATCTCAACTATCAATTATGTATCTCAATGGAATGTATCGAAAACGAATTATATATCGCTGTGTATATTGTTGACACCCAATTTTGGCTCTCCGTGCTTAAAATTAACGTCTTCAGGCTTCCTGGACGTTAAAGAGCACAGAATACAATTTTTACACATTTTACAATTTATTGATAATTATCCTTATTTTAGGATTTTTATCAATTTATTGTCATATTTTAACTTTTTTCAATTTATTGATAATTATCCTTAATTTCATAAATATTAGGATTTTTATCAATTTATTGTCATTTTAATTCTTAACTATCATCTGCACATACACAATACGAGCAGTATGATTTTTATTCTTAACCACACAATACATTTATTTTTACATTTAAATTTATACTTACATTTTTAAAAATTATATATACATTAGCTATATTTTTAGACACAGTCCATACATATCAAATAAAGTGAATTCACCGATATTCAAAACTCACACTGTGTATATTATTTGAAAATAAAATTACATAATGTCTTGTCCAATCATATTTTTTATTTTTATTCCTCTAAAAAAGGGAAAGAGACACATCCTTTGATTTTCTCAACCACCATATTTTGACTACAAACCATCCCCCTTTTTCTTTTCTTTTCTTTTCGTATCCGCACACACAATAGTAGATTTTTGTTCCCTTAATTTTAGGCTTTTTGAAGACTTCATCCACACATACACACACTTACTATATTTTAATTTTTTCTTCTTCTCCATTATTTTCAACTTTTGACTTTTTCTATCACTTTTCCAAGATTCAAGGGATGTGTTTTTGACATTTTGAAAAAGAAATAAACTTGATAAGATCTTACCTCTTTCTTTTATATACTAACTCATCTCTTTTCATTCAAGAGGACACACACACACACACACACTCTTCTCATCTCTCTTTGCTCCCCCTTCTTCCTCTCTTTTTTCTCTTCTCTCCATGACACTAACCAACACCAACACCAACACAATAACCCTCTATCATTTCTCCCTCCCTTTCTATTCTGTTAATGCTCCCCCTCTTTCTCCATCATTTTTTCTTAAAGAAGAAAAAATACTATTGCTCACTTTTTAGAGTTCTTTCTTTTACTCTTAGGCTCACAATTATCTCTCCTCTCATGTTCCTTGTCTTTCTTCTCCAGTGGACTACTTATCGACTCCCACAAACCCCACTTCATGACTGTGACTACATTTTTATGTATACATGTTTTTATTGAATCTTATTTCTTATTGTATTGCTTCTAATATCATAATCTTTGTCTTAGTTTTTCATGTCTCCAATGACCTATTTTTCTCGCTAATCTCGCTTATCTTTTGAGCAAAATCACACATTTTGCTATGACTTTCTTCTAGAGGTTAACTTTTGTGTTATTTCTTTGACCACTCTAACGATGCTTGTTTGTTGTTCTAATATTTTTATGCTATTTTGTTTGGATATAATGACATTTTTGGACCATTTTTTTCTTAACATTTTATTAAATTAATAATGAGCAAATACTACATTACTTGGCCAATGACAATATCTCTCCGTCGGATTTTTGAGGCCTTCCCATAACAAAAGATGGATTTTATTTTCTCATGTTTACTTATTTTATATCAAGTATCAATACATGGCCAATGAAAAAATTCCCGTCGGTTTTTAAGGCCTCCACAAATAAAAAGACGGACATTACGTATACAAATACGTGACAAAAAATAAATAAATATGGGCGATGACGAAATCATTATATTATCACGACAACACAAAAGTTTTATGATTCGTATCTTGGCAAGGCGATTTAGGACGGCCGATAAATTCGAGCAACCCCTTCGTAGCCATGGCGTATCTAAAACTTAATCCCAGCCCACATTATAACAAAAAAATCTATTTTTACATATACACATATTTTATTTGATAAATATTTATTCATTATTAATATTTATATCAAGTGTGTATACAGGTTTCCGGAGACACTTTCAAAAGACGACGATGCTAAAAAGGAATTTGAAGATTCCCTCAAACTCACTATTCGTATTTACTTTTAGTCTTACAATTGTACAAATGTTAATTATAGTAAAACTTTATTTTTGGGGTGTTGGGCGGGGATATTCTTTACTTACGTAATCCTCACCACGCGTTTAGGTAAAACTTAGGCCGTAAATACTAACATAAAAGATTAAATTGATTCAAGTATTTAATTAGTTAATTCACATCATTGGCATTAAAAATATTGTGTAGTCTTTTCTCTTAAAATAAATCTTTTTTTTAATATTTTCTTCTCATGATTTTTGTCAAGTAAAAAGTATTATTTGAAATACTTTTTCTTTCTATATAATACAAAAAATAATTTTCTTTTGTTACATAAAGTGCTTTCTATACCTTTTCATTTCATATATTTTTATATTGCTTCATATATTTTATACATACATTTTACAACATTAGATTTTATTTATACATTTAATGCATCCTTTTTATACATATATTTTATACATTATTTTAGTACATATTTAACATATTCATACTTTTTTAAGAAAAAATAATTTTTTTACCTCCTTCCTCTTTAATAAATTTAGTCTAGTCGGGTACCACATTTGTGGATTCTAAAGGATGCCTAACCCCTTCCCTTTGGAATAATTTGAACCCTTACCTAGAATCTAAGCTGATTTTCGCAGATTAAAACACAAGTCATACATGTCAATAATAAAACAGGTTTTCTTATTTTCCTTAAAAATTAGGTGGCGACTCTGTACAAAAATCAATTCTTTTAGAGTCCATAAGTCGTGCTTGTTTTAGCCTTGGTAAAAAATAGGGCATGAAATATATCAGTGTGAGTTTTGTTTAAAAGATACATACACTGTGTATCTTTGAATGATTACAGTGTGGGTAATTATGTATCTCAACGGAATATATCGGGAACAAATTATTTATCTCGATAATCCAAAAAATGGAATTTTCTATAAATATATAAAATGTCAGAATTTTTTGTAATTAGGGACCAAACTGTCGAGATTTATGTTGTTTACCCTAAATGAAAAGGTACAAATCGGCTAGGCCTCGACAGTAAGGCCCATTTTCAAAATCATTGCCCATATTGCCTTTTTCTATGGACCAATTAGGTATAATCACCTTTTTAATAGTACCTTTTATAAAGTATTTACTGTTTTTAAATATATTTTTTATTTATTATCTAAATATATCATATTTAGAAAATATTTACCATATATAGACACTAAACTATGTATTAAAAGTAAATTATGTATGTAATATAGACATATTATAAGTGTATTAAAATGTATTATCCTTGTTTTGGTTAAAAAAAAAACTACACTATATATTAAAAACGAATTATGCATGCAATATAGATGTATTACACTATATACTAAAAGTGAATTATGCATGCAATATAAATATATTATAAATGTCTTAAAATGTATTATGCTTGTTTTGGTAAAAATCTGCACTATGTATTAAAAGTGAATTATACAACAACAACAACAACAACATACCTAGTATTTTCCCACAAAGTGGGGTCTGGGGAGGGTAAAGTGTACACAGTCCATACCACTACATCAGATGAAGTAGAAAGGTTGTTTTCGATAGACCCTCGGCTCAGAACAAATAACAGTATAACAAGCTGAAAACATAAAAATAAACAACAAAATGGGGTAACACACCACTAGATAAAAGAAACAAAATACCCACAGAGTAATGCTATGAACTATCTATCCGAAATCACAAACATCACCAAAACACCACGAACAAGAAACTACAAGACACAGGTATAACAATATGACTATAAATACATCGACAAACAAAACACTCCGCTACTAGTAAGGACGCACTCCTACCCACTAACCCTTTACCCTAATCCGCACCCTCCACACCTTCCTATCAAGGGTCATGTCCTCTGTAAGATGTAACTGCTCCATGTCATGCCTAATAACTTTCCTCTAATATTTCTTCGGCCTACCTCTACCCCGTCTGAAACCATCCATAGCGAGCCTCTTACACCTCTGTACTGGGGCATCCGTGTTCCGCCTCATCACATGCCCAAACCATCTCAACCTCACTTCCTGCATCTTATCTTCCACCGAAGTTACTCCCACCTTCTCTCGAATAATCTCATTTCTAATCCTATCCCTCCTAGTAAGTCCGCACATCCATCTCAACATCCTCATCTCCGCCTCCTTCAACTTTTGGATGTGAGAGTTCTTAATTGGCCAACACTCTGCTCCATACAACATAGCCGGCCGGACTGTCACTCTGTAGAACTTACCTTTAAGCTATAAATGTATACATGCAATATAAATGTATTAAATATATATAGCTATAAATGGTAAATATTTTCTAAATATGGTATATTTAGGTAAGTTTTTCAAAAAATTACGTGGAGTAGAAAATATCAAGTCATGATTATCAGGCATGGCTAATATTTAAAATAATTACTATTTATAGCTAAGGTTTAAATTAAATAGATAAATATGCATTTCTTTTATATTTGTATATTTCGGTGCTCATATACAAATCTCTAATTTCGGAGGGATTCTCTAATTTTAGGGCTCATATACATTTATGGGAGAAATTTAGGAGCTCGTATACAAATCTCTAAAAGTTTCTATTTGTACACAAAACTAATTTTGAAACTCATATACAAATTTCTAAAGCGAATTTGTATTTGTATATACAATCTCCAATTTGGATAAATTTGCTTCTAGGTTTGATGGCCTGAGGTTGAAATCTATGTGATTGCTTTATAGGATTTAAGGAATCGAAGTAGCAGTAGCTTCATTTGTTTATCGATTGAAATGGAAATGAACCTGTTATCTCTGTGCAATGTAATTCGTAGAGTTTGTAAATGCAAAGCTATCAAATGAAGAAGATGATGGAAGTGGGAAAAATGAAAAATAAGAAAAATGGAGAGAGAGAAAAATTATGAGGTGGCATATGACGTAGCGGCGAGTGTAATACACTGCCCTTTATAAGGTTGGTTATGTAATTAATTAAAGAGGGTATTAAATTCAGTTCGAACAACATTAGGGGGTAAATAATAACCCGCAAAGTTAAAGTGCTAAAGTAAGTTTGACAGACAAGTTTAGGGGGAATTTTATGTCTTTTCTCAATTTTTTATTTATTTATACACCATCACTATTATTACATGTCACATTAATTTTGTCCTACCTATACTTCACTTTTATTTTTATACATACTCTATTTTATTTTACTTGAACCTTGTTGACGTGACATACTATTTAATTTTTTTTAATTAGAGATGTATTTTGGTAAACTAACCTTATTAATGATGGTTTGAAACTCTAAATTTGACTATTACAAATTTATGCCCTCCAATTTTGGTGTGCATCTATGCCCTCCAATTTTGATGACGTGCTCTTTAACTTGGCTTCAACTCACATCTATTCCCTCCAACTTTGGATCTGCACAAATAGATACTTAAACTTGTATAAAGTTGAACAAGTAGACACATGCGTCTTATGTGGCGTCCTAAGTGTATATGCCACATATGACGCGTGTTTCTAATTGTTCAACTTTATACAAGTTTAAGTATCTACTTGTGCACATCCAAAGTTAAAGGACAAAGATACCAGCTAAGACCAAATTAAAGAGCATAATTATGAATTATGCCACTTTTTTCTAATGAAGAATTGGGATTTGAAGAATTGAAAATGGCCAAAGTGAAATTATTTTCTATATATTAGAAAAGTGAGATTTCAACTTGTTAGTTTATTGCCATTAAATAAAGGTTTTAGGGTATTAAAGTCATTTAAACAAATTTTACCTGATCAACTTACCTAGAAAATTTATCCTTTTAGCTTTGTTACTTGAACCACATTAAGAGCTTTACAAAATAATCTACCTTTTTAGTTTAATTACAGATTATGCCTTAGAAAAAGGTCCACCCTTTTTCATTTAATTACAATCATGCCATAAAATAAATAACATAAATATGCACCTTAACTTATCATATTTATACAAATTTTCACCCTTACAAAGTAATTACAAAAATTTCAATTATCAGTTATGTATCTCAATGGAATGTATCGGGAATGAATTATATGTCACTGTGTATATCAGTGTGAGTTTTGTTTAAAAGATACATACACTATGTATCTTTGAATGATTACAATGTGGTAATTATGTATCTCAACGAAATATATCGGGAACAAATTATGTATCTCGACAACCCAAAAAATGACATTTTCTTTAGATATGCAAAATGTCGAGATTTTCTGTAATTAGACACCAAACTATCGAAATTTATGTTGTTTATATTAAAATAAAATATTATTGGGTTCCACTAATCTTTCCAATTTTCCATAAATGAGATGTGGGCCAATTTCCCATAAATGAGATGTGGGCCTTATTCATGTATTTCCCATGTAAATAGGGTAAATACCGTATCTTTCTCTAGGTTTATATATTAAATTGTTTGAATTTAATTTATTTAAGTCCTTTAATTAGATGATAATTCATATTAATTAATTATAATTAAATATTTAAAGTAAATAAACTTTTTTTTTGTTTCGTTCTTATATTTATTTATTTTTACTTATTTATTTTTAAAAGTTAAGAAATATTTATTATTTTCGTCTAATATTAGGAACTAAAGATGAACACGTAATAAGATTTTATTTTTATGAGGGATAAACATAATTCACTATCAAATAACCTAATAACTTAGTAGTTTTATATATACAAAACATATCATCTTATATTTGATTAAGTATATTACTCCTTTTAGTTATTGATGCTAAAATTATGTTAATTATAGGAGTAACATAAGAGGCTTTGAAGAAACTTTGGGTGTTAATTATTTTTTGACTTGTAATCATTTCCGTCACCTCGAATTCAAATGGCAATTTTAATGTTTCATTATTTCAAACTTTATATGTAAAACGTATTTTACTCATACTAATTTATTCGATCGCTACGATATTTTTCAATTTATTTTTATAAAACCAAGATTTACATAGTTTATAATTTTAATCAAAGAAGCCTAATAATTGGTCATATATAGTTCAATTTTATCCTTTATGATAATTTTAAAAATTCATCGAAACCTCTGAAGTTACACATAAGGTTCAAAAACAACTTTCTCTAATGCTTAATAGACTCCTAAATGATTAAAAATTTAGAATTTAAATAGAACATGACTATATGCACTCATATATTTGTATTATAAATAGACTATGCATACTTCACTATTTTTATTCTAATTGTTATTTTGACAAAAACAAATTAATAAATTTAATTTTTATAACATTGGATCCATGTTGATACGGGTTATAATTTAAATTTGATTGGCTCTCAAAATTTTACATGTATTACATAAATTAGAATAGAGTGAATGACATATATTGGATCCGTGCTAACACGAACTCTAATTTCTAATATAAAAATAAAAAGGAGGTACAAGTAGGACAAAAATAATGTGGCATGTGATAATAATGATGTTGTATAATGTATAAACGAGGAAAGAGTGCTATTTACACGAAACAAAAGGTGATGGGAGAGGTTTCCAAAAATACAATTTCACTTGTCTCATTTGATGTAATTGTACTCTTACATTTAATTTTACTTGTCCATTTTATTAAAAATACACATTTAGTTTTGCCTAAAATTAAGAGATAATTTGTCTCCTAAATTCTAATTTACTTTTATTAGATAATTTATCTCCTAAATTATAATTTACTTTTATTAGATAATTTATCTCCTAAATTCTAATTTACTTTTATTATTATTTATGATCTTTTTTCAATGCATCGCTTAGAAAATTGATTTATTGTATTCAAAAGGTGATATAACAAAATTGTTATTCTATTTATTGCTCCGTCAATATTAGACAAGTAAAAATGGACGGATGAATTACTTTTAATTTTTTTTAAAAAAAAAGAATTAACAACCAAACAAGACAACTTATACAATATATTTATCAAACATAGAGAGAGTTTAAAAAAGTATCAAACGAAGCGAGAGTATTTTTTAAAAATCGCTTTCAAATTGTTGGAAAAATACTACAATATTGATATGGAACTGGAATTAAATAAGAAGAAGAAAATAGTCACAAATACTGTGTCGTGGCAAGCCACTGCCTTGAAAGCGATTTCGGCCCGACTCCGATGCAAATCCTTCTAGCCGGTCGCTCCCCAAGGTTCCACAGCTACTTCCAAACACGTGCACTCGTGGCTGGAAGTTTGGAGGTTGCTCAAAACTATTGCCCAAAATAAGAAACTTAGGAAGAAAGGAGGGAGATGTTTTTCTTTCACTTTTGTTAGTATCTTTTGTTCACAAATGGAGTGGTTTATATAGGTGAGGAATAAAGGATGTTACAAGAGTGAGTTAATGGTGAATTGAATGAATTAATTCATCAGTTAAACAAGAATTGTCTCACCAAATGAATTCATCCGTTAAAGGAGAATTGAAAGGACACAGTTACAAAAGAATTTAAGTAAGAAGTTACATTTTCTTACAATGTATTTTTTAGTAAATATTTTTGTAACTACGTATTTGGACTTCTTCTTTTGGATAAGCTTAAAGAAGCTTTACACTTTGCATTCTAACCATTTAATAAAAATGCTTTCAATCCCCCACAAATGCAAAGACAAAAGAATAGGAACACTTCTGGGCAAAGAAAAGGAACATGTACTTAAGTGTCAATATCTTTCGATTTGAATTGACACGTAGTGATATGAGGCAACAACAAATATCCAAAAAGTGAAGTACTCTTGAACTAGATGGACATAAGTTGAGACCCCCACAACACATACCATACCCTTGATTTTTAAGCAACCTCCGCGATATTACAAAGTGCTTTTATGGTCATGCACACAAACCTTGGGTCTCATGAGTGCTCTAGAAAGACGACCCAAGTCTTTTATAAAAGGTGACCAACCTTTACACTCACGTAGGTGATCCATCAAGTCTATCTCATAGACCACCTTAAGGCTATGGATCATTAAGAGCAAAATAAGCTCAACCTTATAATACACTACCTCATGCCATAGGGATAGGATATGTAGTGTTTATTGAGGGCCTATATGGCTTCGTTTGACCACCAATGGGTATCCACCATATTACCTCAATCCATGGGCTTTAGCCCGATCCCCCTCGACGATTCAAGGACCATTTTCCTTGTCAAACCCTTGGTCATAGGATCCGCCAAATTTCTTTCGGATCTTACATATTCCAAGGAAATAACACCATGTTTCAACAACTGTTTAACTGCACCATGTCTGATACGAATATGTCTCTTTTTTCCATTGTACACACTATTTTTAGCAATCCCAATTGCCGCCTGTGAGTCACAATGTAAAGAAACTGGTGAAGCTTGTCTTCCCCATAACGGCACATCTGCCAAAAGGTTTCTCAGCTATTCAGCTTCTTGCCCTGCCAACTCGAGAGCAATGAATTCAGATTCCATAGTAGAACGTGCTATACAAGTCTGTTTTGAAGACTTCCATGAAATAGCATCTGCACCCAAAGTAAACACATAGCCACTAGTGGAGCTGACTTCATCATTGTCAGTTACCCAGTTTGCATCACAAAATCCTTCTAAAACAGCAGGAAATTTATTAAAATGCAAACACCAATCCATAGTGCCTCTCAGATACCTTAACAAGTGATGAAGAGCATTCCAATGTTCATTACTGGGATTATGAATATATCTACTCAATCTACTAACAGCATAAGCTATATCAGGCCGAGTATAGTTCATGAGAAACATTACACTCTCAATTATTTTAGCATATTCAATTTGAGAAACACTAGAATCTTTATTCTTTTTCAAGTGTATGCTAGGATCATAAGGAGTTCTCACTGAAACTACATCAAAACAATCAAACCTTTTCAACATCTTTTCAATATAATGAGACTGACACAAAGAGAAACCATTAACAGTTCTTTTGATTTTGATCCCTAAAATCACATCAACTTCTCCAAGGTCCTTCATTTCAAATTTAGAAAACAAAAATTGCTTAGTCTCATTTATAACATTCACATTAGGACCAAAGATTAACATGTCATCCACATATAAACATATAATCACACAATCTGATCCTATCATTTTGGAATAAACACATGTATCAGATGAATTAACAACAAAGCCATTATCCATTAATGTGAAATTAAACTTCTCATACCACTGTTTAGGAGCCTGCTTTAGTCCATATAAGGACTTTCTCAATTTGCATACTTTATCCTCTTGTCCTGGGACAACAAAACCCTCAGGTTGAGTCATATAGATCTCTTCCTCTAAATCACCATTTAAAAATGTTGTTTTAACATCCATTTGGTGTACCACTAAACTATGAATAGCAGCTAGAGCAATAAGAGTCCTAATGGTCGCTATTTTAGTCACAGGAGAATAAGTATCAAAATAATCAACACCTTTCTTTTGGTTTAAACCCCTAATCACAAGTCTAGCCTTATATTTATCAATTGTACCATCAGATCTCAATTTCTTCTTAAATATCCACTTGCTACTTATGGGTTTACAAACTTTAGGCAAATCATATAAATCCAAAGTGTGATTAGAGACTACAGAGTCTAGTTCACTTTTAATGGCCTCTTTCCAAAACATTGCATCTATTGAACTCATTGCTTCATCATAAGTCTTAGGGTCCTTTTCTATTAAATAGATAGACACTAATTCATCATTTAAAGCATCAATTTCAAAATTCTCAGTCAAGAAGGTAGTGATAAAATCAGGACCAAAGCTAGTCTCAGTTCTACGCCTTTTACTCCTTCTAAGTTCATTTTTATGCTCATTAGCAATAACATCAGCAGAAGGCACAACATGAGAGTTAACAGACATAGATGTAGAAGCATTATTTTGCACATCACTATGCACATTAATTTTCAAAGAAAAAATATGCTCAAAAAATTCTGCATCTCTAGATTCACTAATAGAATGATCATTTAATGACATAGATCTATATGCAGCACTATTTTGAGAATAACCAATAAAGACAGTATCAAAAGTTTTAGAGCCTACATTTACCCGTTTAAAAACAGGTAGACCAACCTTAGCCAAACACCCCCACACTTTCAAAAATTTCAAGTTAGGGGCAAATCCTTTCCACAACTCATATGAGGTCTTGTCTAAATTCTTATGAGGGACTCTATTAAGAATATAGCATGCAGACAGGATAGCTTCCCCCCATATATAGTCAGGTAGACCCGAACTTAAAAGCATAGAATTCATCATTTCCTTAAGGGTTCTATTCTTTCGTTCGGCTACACCATTTTGTTGGGGAGTATAGGGAGCACTAAACTCATGGATAATACCATTTTTCTCACAAAAATCTTCTAGAGTTTTAGTACTATATTCACCTCCCCTATCTGATCTAAATCTCTTGATTTTCCTGTCTAATTGATTTTCTACTTCTGCTTTGAATTTCAAAAATATGTTTTCAGCCTCATCTTTAGACTTAAGAAGATATACCTTAGTGTACCTAGAAAAGTCATCAACAAAAGTAATGTAATACTTCTTTCCACCTTTGCTAACAATGTTCTTAAAATCTGCTAAGTCAGAATGTACTAGTTCAAGCAACTCGGTCTTTCTACTAGTAACATATTTAAAAGGTTTCTTGGCATGCTTTGCTTCTACACACACAGGACATTTAGAAACATCATTAATATTTACCACAGGAATTAACTCCATTTTTCTTAGTCTTTTAATAGAAGCAATATTAACATGACCTAGTCTACCATGCCACAAATTAATAAACTCAGCAATATAAGCAGAATTAGAAATATTTGCATTATTGGCAATCTCTTGAACAATGTTCAGTACAAATAAACCCCCACTAAGATATCCCTTCCCAACAAAGTCTCCTCCACGAGAAATAATTATTTTATCAGCTTCAAAAACAAGTTTAAGGCCTACTTTGTTGAGAAGTGCTCCAGAAACTAAGTTTCTACGGAGCGAGGGAACATACAAAACATTGTTCAAGGCTAAAGTTTTTCCAGAAGTTAGTTTAAGTAAAATTTTTCCTTTACCCATAACTCCAGCAGTAGTGGAGTTACCCATGTAGACGCACTCGCCATCAGTGGATTCTTCAAAGTCATGGAACAACTCTTTGTTGGCGCAGAAATGCCTTGAAGCACCTGTGTCCAACACCCAGTCAGTCTTGTTATCCACCATATTTGCCTCGACGACTACTGCAGCTATCACTTCATCACCCTCAGTAAGATGAGCTTGGACATCATCTTGTCCTTCCTGCTTTGATTTTTGCCCTTTTCTTAGATAGCACTGGACAGCTCTGTGGCCAGGTTTTCCGCAGACAAAACAAGATCCCTTTGCCTTTTTAATTTGACTCTCTGGCTTGTTGAAGTGATTTTTCTTCTTCATTTGTTCCTTTTTGCGAAAATTCTTCTGTTTGCCTTCGACCCTGTCTTTTGAAATAGTACCAGAAGATTCCACAAGGTTAGCTTTAGAAGAATTAAGAGAAAGAGCTTCCATCTTATCTTTGAGACGATTTGCCTCCTCAGTCCTCATGTGACTGATAAGTTCTTCGAGAGTTAAGTTCTTTTTCTTATGTTTCAATTGGTTTCTATAATCACTCCAGGATTGTGGGAATTTTTCAAGTAGAACATTAGCTTGAAGAATCTCACACATCTTCATGCCCTCGTTGAGAACATCAGTAGTCAAATTTTTATATTCGTGAACTTGTTCCATGATTGATTTATTGTCGACCATTTGGAATTTAATCCACTGTCCGACAACATATTTTTTCTTTCCTGCATCATCAGCACCATATTTCTTTTCCAAACTGTCCCATATTTCCTTAGCAGATTTATAAGTGACAAATAAATCAAACAAAGGATTATTCAACAAATGTCCTCTAACAGTTTTGTTATCCTTTTCAAATTTCTTTTTAACAGCATCATCAACAACCACAACAATGTTAGAGCCAATATTTGTGTTAGAACCATCAATTGGAGGTTCATTAAATAAAACATAATCAACTTCTAATTGTTCAAAGAAAATAAGAAGCTTCTGTGACCAACGTTTAAAATTATTTCCGTCCAATGGCTCAAGTTTTGACAAATCAGTAAAAGTTTTGTTCAAAGAAATAGTCATTTTATCAATATTGTATGTAAGAAAATCGCTTTCAAATTGTTGGAAAAATACTACAATATTGATATGGAACTGGAATTAAATAAGAAGAAGAAAATAGTCACAAATACTGTGTCGTGGCAAGCCACTGCCTTGAAAGCGATTTCGGCCCGACTCCGGTGCAAATCCTTCTAGCCGGTCGCTCCCCAAGGTTCCACAGCTACTTCCAAACACGTGCACTCGTGGCTGGAAGTTTGGAGGTTGCTCAAAACTATTGCCCAAAATAAGAAACTTAGGAAGAAAGGAGGGAGATGTTTTTCTTTCACTTTTGTTAGTATCTTTTGTTCACAAATGGAGTGGTTTATATAGGTGAGGAATAAAGGTCATTGATACAAAAGTAAATTTCATAAACTCCCACTACATTTGATAATTATCTAAACAATTGCTTTTTTTAATAATTAGGCCTCAATCTATCAAGTTATCTGGTACATATTGTTGGTGGAAGGTGATAGTTATTCTGTGAAATTAATCGAAGTACGTGAAAGCTCATTCGAATACCACAATTATAAAAAAATATATATTTGAATAAGTTTCAACCAATTCTATTATTCTTGATCTATTTCCAGAATCTGGTAACTTCTACAATTTTGCCAAATTCTATTTTTGATGTTTAATATACAATTTTAGTGTTGTAGTTTCTAAAGTTTGATGAAACTTTCTTACTGTTTCTGTTTAATCTTTTCTTTTTTTCATAGTTCCCCACAAATTTAACGATAGATTTTGATTTATTTTTTTTAATTACTTTTAAGAACATTTAGTATTAAGGTCAAAATGGGATTAAATTAATTTATGTTATTTTAATTTTATAAAATAACAAGTAATTTGAAACAAATATCTTCAATAGTGGAATCATACTAGTTCCATTAGCTGGTTATCTAAATTTTTACATTATTACTGAGGTTCGATTTTCCACCTTGCAGTATCTTTTACTTCCTTCGTTTAATTTGTTTGGTCTATTTTAACTTGGACAAAGTTTAAGAAAATAAAGAAAACTTTTGAATCTTTTAGTCTTAAATTAAAGACATGTCAAATGTACCAAAATGTTCTTTAATCTTGTGGTCTTAAACATGTCATGTGGAAAGTTGGAATTTCATAGCTGCTAAAAATAAAGGGAAAAAAATCATTCTTTTTTAAATGGACTAAAAAGAAAAGCAAGTCAAATAAATTAAAACGGATGGAATATATAATTTTTTGTTATCTAAATATTAATTATAAAATATTATATTAATCTACTTCAATTAAACTTTAAAAATTAATCAAATTAACTTTCGAGAAGTAAAAAATATCACATGAAATATTTAATTACTACCACAAAAATATCACATGAAATATTTAATTACTACCACAAAAATATCACATGAAATATTTAACTACTACCACAAAAATATCACATTAAATATTTAACTACTACCACAAAAATATCACATGCAATAAATTACTACCACCAAACTTGGGTCTGCCCTCATTAAGAAAAAGTTTAATTCTCTACGACTCTTATATTTATTGTCAATTAAATTTTCTAATAAATTTAAGTTATACATTCAAATTATAGCTTATTTTAATAGATTGATTATCTGATCATATGATAAAGTATTTCTATTTGATACTTGTTATTTAAATTTTGAACTTCTCTTTTTGTATGTGTTATTAAGCGTCTATTAGGTAGTCAAGTTAACTGTATAAAATATGTCAATCTTTTTTTATAATATTATAGGTTATCATTAGCCTCAATTGGAACATGCTTAAGGTTTTACAAGGAAGTGACATATTAAGTGATTAACTTAATTATCTACGTAAAGGACACTTGAGAATGTGCGTAAAAGCTTTTCAAAATTTGAACTGCAAGTGTTTAATGGAAACACTTTATCATGTGTTCAGGTACTCAACTGGAACAAGTCATAGTTCGAGTGTCTAAATAAAATTTACTGACAAATTTCAAGGGGTTGTCAATGTATTAAACCTAAAAAATATTTATACAATCGAATTATTAAAAAGCAGTAGGGGAGTTTTGGAACAAACGGTAAAGTTATCTTTATGTGACCAATAGGTCATGGGTTCGAACCTTGGAAACAGTCACTAATGCTTGCATTAGGAATAAATTATCTACATGACGCTAATGTGAAATGCTTGTGCATCGGACTGTCTTTTTCTCTCTCTCTCTTTGAATCATTACAAAAATACTAACACGTTGCCTATTAAATTACACCACTAATATAAAAAAAATATCTTATATGCTTCATGTATAAAAAGAGGACTCTTTTAGCATTTTTGAAGTAAGAAGCAAAAGAATTGAATAGTACTCCTAACAAGATAGACCATAGTAGAGTGAGAAAGAGTGTTTGTGTGTGTGTGTGGCTATGGATGATATCTCAACATCAAATAGTCTTAGAAGTCCTATGTTGTCTCAAACATCTAGGGAGACAAGCAAATGGTGGATTGTTAATATTAATAAAGTGATTGATGTTGAAGAAGCCAAGAATCAAATATTGTTCTCTTTACCAATGATTGTTGTGACTAGTTGTTTCTACTTCATCAATCTTGTCTCTGTCATGTTTGCTGGTCATCTTGGGAAACTTGAACTTGCTGCCTCAAATCTTGCTAATTCATGGGCTGTGGTTACTGGTCTCTCTTTCATGGTATGTATCTTAATTTCCTCCTATAAGAGTTATTATAATAATTGTCTTGAGTCAGGGTGTATCGGAAACAGTCTCTCTACCTCACTTTGAGGTAGTGGTACGGATTGTGTACACTCTACCCTTCCCAGACTCCACTTTGTGGGAATATACTGGGTATGTTTCGAGGGAAATAAATCCGTGTGTCAAGCACAAGAGCATCAAAATGGGGGTTTTCTTTGCCATTGAACCAACAACTTCTTTTAGTTATGAATTAATATAAACATTTGCATATGCAAAATCAGGAGTTTATATAAGGGCATTCAGAAGTATCAGATTGTTATACTTCAGATTCGAACTTGTGACTTAATGTAATTTTCGAACCCCTTTTACTCTATTAGTAAAACAAAGTTAAGGTTGAAATTTGCGTACATCATACTCTTCTAAGATCTCATTTATAAAACTCACTGGATATGTTATTGTTATTTGACTGCACTAGAATTTGCTTGATACTAGCGGGAGCTAGAGTTTCGTCTATGAATTCGGCAAAATTCAGTAATGTTCGATCAGAATATCTATTTATATTTAAAAATTCACCAATATATAATAAAAATTTACCAAAAACTCAATAAATTATATTTTTAAAAAAATTCAGAATGCAAATCTTTAAAATATTTTAAACCACCTCCACCAAACTCTTTCGTAGGCACGTTTACCCATTCCAATGATATCACGGGAAAAAAAAGCCGTTGGTGTAGAATTATAATAGGGTCCCTTTTTTTTAAGCAATAATAGGATTATAATTTATTTATTTTTTTGAAAAAAATATTTTAGAGGTGAATTTAAGATTTAAAATGTAGGGTTTCTGTGATGATTTTAAGTTAATATATGATAATAATTGAGTTTATAATTTAATATTTATTAAATATCTTAATAAAAATATAGAATTTAAGAAAAAGCTACTGAGTTTATGAGAATTTACGCACCTAATAAGCTAGATCCACCCTTGTTAAGTACTCCTTCCGTTCCTTTTTAGTTGTATAATTTTCTTTTTAAGAGTCAAATGATATAAACTTTGATCAAGATTTTAAAATATAGTTTTTCATCATATTGATATGAGAAAAATTGCAATTTATAGTTACAGTTTTTGAATATCTAAATTTTAATTTTAAAATATTGAATTAATCTAATATAATTTAGCTTTAAAAATTAGTTAAATTTAACTCTCAAAAAGTTAAACATGACAACTAAAAGGAACGGAGAGAGTACTATTTATAGATAAAATAAACTTTTCATATGAGAAAAGAAACAATTTTAGACGGAGAATAAAGTAATATTTGATTTACCTTAAAATGGAAAGTACCTAGCGTATAAATTTTTTTATTGTATCCTCACATAATCGACATTAGTTGTTGAGACTCTTTTTCGTGAGGAAAAAAAAAAAAGATAAACCAAGATTTCCCCTAAGTATATGTTACGTTATTGATTTATTTTTTTATATATATTTACCACCCCGGTATTCGATACCTATATTGGAGCCGATTAAATTTGTATTCGAGTCGTAAAGTCTCACATTGGGAGGTAAAACGCTCTCTAACAAAAGTGACTCCTTACCCAGGGAAACTCGAACGCAAAACCTTTAATTAAGAATGAAGAAGTACTTACCTTTCCACTACAACTAGGGGTGTCAATGGTTTTCAGAAAACCGACCTAACCAACCGAACCGTTCCGTACCGAACCGATTTTTAGGTTTCTTTTGATAAAACCGATGAATTTTATATAGATTTATAACCGGATCGAATAATTGGGTGGGTTTTTTATTTTATAAAAATTAATTGAAAAATAACCGAATCATACCGAATAATACATCATACATGTGTAAAATATTTTTATACATATTAAGTTTAAGAATAATAGATATTAAACTTTTTCCTTTAGATCTGGGGAGATGGAAGCAACTACAAGTGACAACATAATTAACACTCAAAGTCCGAACGCTGAAATTTATTATACTACTATGATCAAAACTAAATTAGATATAGCATCTCTACTCTCAAGTAGTAACTAGTAAGCTACAAGGTACTCCAACGATCTTGCGTAGCAAGCTCCAAGCTATTAAATATTTTTTCTCTCTTATGACTTAAATTTCTTTTATTGAATAATTAAGTAGACTCGATTCTTGAGTTTCATGTCGATTGATTTCTTTCCGCTCGTGTGATTTAAATTATATTTTTTTGTCTTTATTTAATTTTTTTTACAGTACTGTAAAATAATGAGATGCATCTCTATTCTTGATTCACAAATGTCAAGAGAGTTTTTGTCAAAGTCATACACAAGTATACATGACCGATAGAGTGTTCTATTTTTTATACTTTTTTTAAATAAAAAAAACCGAAACTTGACAGAACTGTACTGATATCGAAGAAAAATCGAGATGATGAGATGGTGTTGAAAAGTCTATTTTGATTATATAAAATAAAATAATCAAAAAATTGGTACGGTATGAATTTTATAAAATAACCGTTCGAACCATACCATTGACACATATGTGGACCACAATCCTAGTTGGTGTTACGTTATTGATTACTTGCTTACCTATGATTGCAACTTGCAAGTTTTGTCGGACCACTAAAATTTGATAAATTACGAAATTATAATAACCGTTCGAACCGTATCATTGACACACATGTGATTCACAACCCTAGTTCGTATTACGTTATCGATTACTTGCTTAATCTATGATTGCAACTTGGAAGTTTTCTCGGAGCACTAAAATTTGATAAATGACTAGTACAGTACGAAATTATAATAACCACCCGAACCTAACCATTGACACATGTGGTCCACAATCCTAGTTGGTGATACTTTCTTGATTACTTGCTTACCCTATGATTGCAACTTGCAATTTTTCTCGGATCACTAAAATTTGATATGACTAGTACAGTAGGAAATTATAATAACCCACCTACCCCTTTATTTCCTATAATAGAAAATAAAAAACAAGTAATCCTCTGAATTTCAATTTTTAATTAGAAATAAATTGGATTTGTTAAAATATGTTTATCAACTTATTAATTACTCTCCCATTGAGTGTGGATGAATCTTCATGGTAGTCCCTTATGTTTTGAAGTAGGTCCAAAATAGTCCTTTAAATATGCATTAATAAATATTTAATTATTTAAATTTGTCAGGAGTTAATACTTTTAGTCTCCGCCAAATATTTACAAACTTAGTCTATTACATTTGATGAGAGAAATGAAATTTCTGACAGAAGCCTGTCGTGGAAATGTTTGCATATTGTGTTGTAGTGCATGGTGTAGAAATAACGTTCACCGACCACTTGTCAGTCTTGTCATTGGAAAATGGTGACAGTCATAGAATTTCAAATTTAACAGGTGAAACTCCATAATAATGTTCTAGATAATCACTTGTGACTTTTAAATCTTCATGACATTTGTAATTTTCAATTACATGGGCCAAAAATGGATAGTTTTGAATTTTACCCCTACGACTTAGACTATTATCGCTCGTTGAGTTGCATTTTAATTTATTACAACAACAATATCATATTCAGTTAAGTCTCACAAGTGGGATATTGGAAAGATAGGGTGTATGCAAACCTTACTTTAACAATTAAATAATTTTTAGAACATGTTTGAAAGAAATGCAGAGTCAATAATTATGTTGAAAATATTGAAAAAGAAAAGTATTGATAATAGCAATAGTAAAGATCACCAAAATAAAAGAAACAACGGGAACAATAAAACTGAAGAATTTGATAGTGCCATAATAATACTAATTCTGGTAACCAACAAGGGTTGTGGTGAAGTGCTAAGTACTCCTTCATCCTTAACCAGAGATCTCGGGTTCGAGTCCCCCTGGGTACGGAATCGCCTTTGTTAGGGAGTGTTTTACCCCCCCAATGTGAGACTTCTCGGCACGAATCCAGATTTAGTCGAGCTCCAATGTGGGTATTGGACACCGGATGGGAAACCAAAAAAACTAATTCTGGTAAGGGAATAGATAGAGAAAACACTCGACTACGATCAGACCGTCTACCCTAATTCTTGACCTCCATGGTCTCCTATCTATGATCATGTCCTCGATAAGCTGAAAGTACATTATGTCATATCTACGTACTAACAATCTACTCTATTATTGCTATTAATTTATTCAAATTTTTAAATATTGACACTGCTTATAAAAAATTCTAACGTAGGTTGGCCTAAGTGGTGCACTTGAGACATTATGTGGCCAAGGATATGGAGCAAAAATGTACAGAATGTTGGGGATACATCTTCAAACATCATGCATCATATCATTCTTCTTTTCTACAGCAATTGCTATTATCTGGTGGTATTCTGATAAAATTCTCATTTTACTTCATCAAGATCCTGACATAGCAACAGAAGCTGGGGTATTCTTGAAGTTATTAATACCAGGACTGTTAGCATATGGTTTTTTACAAAACATTTTGAGATTTCTTCAAGCACAATCAATCATAATGCCTCTTGTTATGTGTTCAGTGACATGTTTAGTTATACATATTGGCATTACCTATGGTTTGGTTCATTGGACAAGTCTTGGTTTTAATGGAGCACCATTAGCAGCTTCGATTTCGATTTGGATGTCTGTCCTCTCGTTGGGTATATACGTATTATTTTCGGAGAGATTCAGTCATATCTGGAGGGATGGTCTCTCATTCGAGCCATTTCATTATGTCGTTACAAACATGAAGTTGGCATTGCCCTCTGCTGCCATGGTGTGGTGAGTAACCTCATATATATATCTCTTAAGCTTGTGATTCTATATATTTGCTAGATTCATGTTGATAGAGGAAACGAGTTGTGGTCTCCTTATACAGTTTTTGGAGAATTATGAGTACATCTATGAGCTAACTTTAATTTGGGTTTGAGTTTTCCAGTTCTTGGTTTAGCCGATGTTATGTTGTCCACACTCCAGATGTACAATTGTAGGCGCGCAGGAGGTGTTAATTAGAAGTCCAACATCTATTGTAGGATGGGAAATTAGTTTCCATTCATGGTATTAGTCAGTCCACATCTCATGAGTTAGATTTTGGATTGATGAGTTATACCTAAAGTACATTTATTTACACTAGCAAAACTCATTGTCATCCGAGCCAAACTCGAATAGGTGGGAAAATAATGTTTTCTCACGAATTTCCCTAAAACTCGTCGGTGGGAAAAACTTTTGTTTCTAGCAGTGAGCTAGTTTGTGGGAAATCAATAGGAAAATCATGTTTCACACGAATTTATCAATGATTCGTCGGTGGAAAAGCCTCTATTTCTAGTAATGAATGCTCCTTACCCAACCCTTCCATCATAGAGTTCGTGTATTATATAAGTGATCTGTATGTCTACTACGAAAGTCCCTGAATGGGTAAGTCGTCAATTCTTGAACTATGTTAAGTACTTTATTATATTGAAAATGTTCCTAACCCAACCCTTTCCTTCGTAAAGGTTTGTGTATTGTAAGTTATCACAATATCTATTGCCAAAAGTCATTAAATGGATAAGTCATCAATTCTTGAACTACGTCCTGTACTTTTTCTTGGATTACGTGCGTGCATTTTTACCAGAGAGTTCTACTCTACCCTTGCGTGATTCCTAATGTGTAATGTAATTATACTGGAAAGCAGAGTCCAGTTCCCCTTCCTTCAATCAGACGAGTGACAAGTCATTGAATGGGTAAGTCGTCAATTCTTGGACTATGTCATGTAATTTCCCAATTTGATTTGTACAGTTTGGAGTACTGGGCTTTTGAGCTTCTTGTGTTATTAGCTGGTTTGATGCCAAACTCAAAAACAACTACTTCTCTAATTGCAATGAGGTAATTAATCTCCTTAATTTGCTTTACACCATCAAGTTTTCACATTTCTTAGGCCTAAATTTTAGTCTAGTTGACATTAATTGTTTTGGGTTGTGACTTTTTCAGTGTAAATACTGAAGCCATTGCCTACATGATCTCTTATGGTCTGAGTGCAGCTGCAAGGTACTCCCTCCGTCCATCTTTACTTGTCCACATTTCTATTTTGGGATGTCCAATAATACTTGTCCAGTTTATAAAACTAATGGATAATTTATCTATTTCTACCCATTTTACCCTTAGCATTAAATATGATTCATTATCTAATACATTTCTCAAAAACATTAAATTTACTATATTCAAAGGGTAATATGGTAAAATTACTTCATTAGTTACTGCTTCTTAATCCCTGTGCCAATAAGAAAGTGGACAAGTAAAGATGGACGGAGGGAGTAATATTTTTCGAGGTTTGATTTATTAGCTTCCGAATGACACTTGTTAGTTCCATATTAATTACAAGTTTACAACCACAAGAATGTTGACTGATGATTGAAAATAAAAGTTTATCCCAATTTATCCCATTTAAACCAAATACATTAGACATGCATGTTTTATATTATACCATGTATACTCATTTTAGTCCAATAAACCGTATATCTACCAATAAGAATATATCCATTAAATAATCACATCATTATTTAATATATTCTCGTATTATAATCCAGATTGACTTGTCCTCCAACCAAATACCCCTAAAAGTTTTGTTTATTTCAAAAGGATTTTAAAATTTATTTGTCTACAAAAAAAAAAAACGATTTTGCCCTACTGCACAGTGTAATTTGGGGATGAAGGGAATTAAATTGAATCCCTGCCTTACCTGTGGCTCCGTCACTATTGACAGTATAAAGAACTTTTACATAATCAAGTTGACTTACAACAGTAGATAATGTGGGTTGCATATCAAGCCTGATATGATAACTTGAAAGACAGAGTGATAACCAATGAAATTGCAACGAAAATGTAGAATCCTTTTCTCTATCAATATATATTGCTTAGAATAATTTTCCTTTGTATCATCCCTCAATTTGTTACTAATACTAAATGTGCATTGCAAAATATATGTGCAGCACTAGGGTGGCAAATGAGTTAGGAGCTGGAAATATTGACAAAGCTAAGCATGCTATGGTTGTTACACTCAAGCTATGTGTTCTTCTTGCTATTATAGTTGATTTGGCTCTATTTTTTGGACATAATATTTGGGCTGGCCTCTTCAGTGATAGCACAGAAATAATAAACAAATTTGCCACCATGACACCTCTTCTCTTAATATCCTTTTTATTCGATTTCTTTCAAGGAATTTTATCAGGTCTGATTCTTAAACTTCATGTCCAGTTAAACATTGTTGCATGAATATAACAGAAATTATTAATTTTTGTGTTAATGGATTGATATTAGGAGTGGCTAGGGGATGTGGATGGCAACATTTGGCTGTGTGTATCAACTTGGCAACATTCTATTTTATTGGAATGCCAATAGCTGCCCTCCTTGCTTTCAAGTTCAACTTGCATGCTCAGGTAATTCAAGTGCATGTCTATCTTTATTCGCGCTCTCGTATTTTGAGATGCATTCAGAATTTAAAATTGATAAAACATAATTTAAGATTTGTTTTGTACCTAACTCCTCGTTATTTTAATATTATAAGTCAAAAATCTAGTACTAGTTGAAACTTTTGTGCTTTGTAACGTATAGAGTGGTCCTATGAGTCAAAAAGTTAGATACTGAATTCAGTTGAACTCATTAACCATATGCTTCATCTGCCTCTGCTCGCATCATTTGGTTATTTGACAAACTTTAAGTGCTTTATTATATCGGTTTTGGATTTCAATATATTTATTCGCGACTACGCTTAACACCTTAGTTAGCACAAGTTAGGGCGAGGAGAGTAAAATCAATTTGCCAAAAGGCTTCTTGCTTTTTTTTCGTGATAATATCTTTTGCATCAGATATTTTTTTTCTGTAACGCTTCACTGTAAGATTATCATGTCTAAAATCCTAGCATTGTTTTTCAATAAAATATGATGCAGGGTTTATGGATGGGCTTGATATGTGGTATAGCTTGCCAATCATGTGGCTTATTGCTACTGACATTGCTCATCAGATGGGAAAAAGTGGAAGCCTCAACAAAGAGCAATAGAGAAAATGAAATTTTAGCTTAAGCATGAGTTCATGAGAATCACATGCTTATTGGGCCATTGACCCGAGTAGCATGGAGCATGTGGAATCTCGTGTGTTATGAAAATCCACGAAAAGCGTCTGGATGTATGTTGGCCATTATTGTTTGAGGGTTTTGAATCCTGCTAAGGTATGAGCAAGTGTATTTTATTTGAGGGACTTATTATCTACGCCTCAAGATTTTAGACTCTTCAATATTTTGAATTTTAGATTTTCTTTACTATGTGTGTGGCCCAATAAAATTTTCAAATATTAATAATGAACAAGCTTCGTTTGTTCAATCGTTTACTTGATGAATGTATTGGATCAAGTTAAAATTTAATAAATTGGTCATCGTTCCACACATTAGGATTACCGTATTCAAATCATGTTTTTCTCACTGACTAAAAAGCAAGTTAAAGAAAGGAAGTGGAATCAATTAACTATAAGGCTTCTTGTTAATTTCTCTAAAATAATGTCGTCTACATCAGATACTTTTTTTAGTTGTAACTCTACTATCTCTTCAAAACGGGTTCAAAAGAAAAAAAAATGTTCTACTCTATATGTAACTGTTACAATAAGTTAGTAACAGAAACAATAATTATATACCTGTTAACAATAGAAAAAAAAAAAAAAGAAGTTTTGCACCACCTTCATCGCAAAATTGATTTCATTAGAAATTCGAGTCAAACCTCACGATTTTTCTCTAATGGTATTCTCATTGAATTATTTGATTCTTTAAGAACAAATCTTTAGTTAATTAAAAATATGTGAAATTCACCAAACAAATGAATATTAGGGCAAAATAGGTCAAATCATATTGTTTTTCATTAATAATAATGAGTTACAATCATTGC
Source organism: Capsicum rhomboideum (assembly GCA_031232105.1). Classification (NCBI taxonomy): domain Eukaryota; kingdom Viridiplantae; phylum Streptophyta; class Magnoliopsida; order Solanales; family Solanaceae; genus Capsicum; species Capsicum rhomboideum. Next base: position 2,729,290 of record CP124710.1, on the reverse strand, counting down.
ACAGAAATCAAATGAGGAAAATAAACGTGATATCACAGTCTACAACGAAAATCAATGTTATGAAGCGAAATATTAAATAAATTGATAAATATTATACAATTACCCCACATGTAATTAACTTATTTTAAAATGTTATGTCATATTTACTATACAAAATATAAAAATTCAGATAAAATTTACTTTTTAGCTAACTTCACCAAAATTTAATGAATTTTTATGTCAAAAATTAAAAATAATTTTTGTGTGATAAATCTTAAAGTTGAATGACTTTTATGTGATGATTTTTTTTTTAAAAAAAATGTGTGATATACTTTAAAATTGAAAAAAAAAAATTATATAACAAAAAAAAGAAAGATTTCATTGTGTGATAAGCTCAAAATTTCAAAATTAAATGACCATAGATGAAATTTACCCCGCTCCTTCATATGGTGTCATTGAAGGCCACAAAGCAAAAATAGGAATATCAGAAATAAAGGGTAAAAATGTCTTTTGATGTTTATTGTAATTGAATTGAAATCTGGTTATTTTTGCTCAACATTTAAAACTTTGGCTATATATTGAATACCATGTCAATAATATTAACCATGGTTGTGGTTGGATGAATAAGATCCCTCCATTCTTAATTAGGGTTTCAGTTTCAAACCTTCGATCAGTATGAAAAAAATTATTTTAGGGAGCATTTTCCCCTTAAATGAGTCTTAGCTTTTGCTTTGCGAATTTGGATTAGTCGAAATATTTGATAATAAAAGTGACCAAAAATATTCGTTTTTCAAAAAACTTTAGCTTGTACACAAATACAGCACAATACCCTTACCAATCTATCAACAACAAGTAGATCAATGGTAGAAGTAATTAGTACCACAAGTTGTGGATACCTTCTTGATAATTGAATCCGAGACAATTAATGAGGAACGGTCATGATAAAGGTACTAGTCATTTTTCGATGTAATTGAAGGCAAAAATAAAAATAAAAATCGTGAGACAGTATCACAAATAAATCAACTATTCAGAATGTTCTATCATTATCATGGATCCTTCACTTTCATTACATTAAAGAAGCCTGTGCTTCTGCTGCTGCATGCAATAAAGACAAATGATTTTACTAAACTGTCTAGTTATAAATATCATTCCCTCCGTTCCTTTAGTTGTCACATTTCACTTTGGAGAGTCAATTTGATTAATTTTAAAGTTAAATTAGATTAGATTACTATATCAAAAAAGAATAATTAAATTTTTTTCTATATTATCCTTATAATTAATTCTTTTAAAAGTGTGAACATATTTGTAAAGTTCCAAAAAAAATTCTTAAGGGATGAATTAGTAAATTATTTTTTTATTTATGATTTTTTAATATGCATATAACAGGAAAAGTGAACAACGAATACAAAAAGAAAAAGTGAACAACTAATACAAAATAGAGAGAGAGGTCAATTGTCCAAATACAGAATTAATAGGCATGTTTTAATGTTGAAGTACTTTGGTAGGTGGCAATATCCAATTTGAGTCTGCCCACTTTCATATCGAGTGGATGCATTTAGACGTTTTAGTTAGTAATACCATATGGATGAAGTTTAGATTTAAGTTGAAAATGTGTTTTAGTTAGTAATACCATGTTTTAATTAGTATTTGTCGGGTGAAGTTTAGATTTAAGTTGAAAATGTGTTTGGTTATAATTTTTTAAAAAATATATTTATATTGAGCAAAGATCCTTGAGGGTTGTCGAGCATGATGATGGGACCTCTCGCGAGAAAGAACTACGTGACAAGTTATGGATATGACACCTTCGACTAACTACCACCTAAGGACGTCTTGGGGGAGACACCATATGAAGAAGACGGCTTCGTTGGAAGGACGAAAATGACGTGGAAGAAAAGGACATGAGATAAAGGCTACAAGACAGTCAGGTGCACACAGTGCGCCCGTCTGACTCATGTAGAAGATAGTGGTTGGCTTCTACAATGAATAGGACACCTGGCGTTACATTATTGGCTATAGTACTACACGGTTACTAGTTGTCCATTGTACTATATAATTAGGAATTTCTCTTCACTTGTAGGGCCGGCCTAAGGGTAAGGCAAATGAAGCCACTATCTTAGGCCCCCTAATATTTAAGGCCCCAAAATTACTAAATATATCAAGTATTATAGTACTCTATATTTATTTATGTTACACACTTTATTTTAGTCAGTTATAAAAAGAATGACACATTTTTTATTTAGTAAATGTTTGACAACGCTATCAACGTTTTATTAATTTGAGGTCCGCTTATTTGGCAAAAAATCCACATAATTGTACTCTTCTATGTGTCATTTTTTTTTCAATCGAGAAATCACTTGAAAGCAAGTGACGTAACGTTAAAAACACGGTGGATAATAGATCAATTTTTCTAACTCTCTACACTTATTGGTCATTCTTTTTGCCTACCACAAAGTTCAGAAACGTAATGTGCATGCTCCTTATATCAAAAATCTGAAGGTTCTTTCATATCTCATTATAAATTATATTAGAAAACAAATCAAAGGCCCTTTTAATATATTTTGGCTTTAGGCCACCGATATCGTTGAGCCGGCCCTGTTCACTTCTAAAGAATCTTAAATTAGACCTAAGCAATACAATACATTTTTTACTTGTTTTCTAAGTCTTTCTCACCCTTTCTTGTCTTGGCTCTCGTGGAAGGAATCCTTGTTGACGAAGGACGCCTCCTTTTTATAATTATTTGGGCAAAATATCTTAAGCATCATCGATTCATTGATAACTTTTTGTTTTTACTCAAAAATCATTGTTTAAGAATTATTTTGAGGAGAAATGACAAATATCCTCATTTTATTCGACGCTTTACACATCATTTACGAGTCCAGCACACACATATTATATAATTTTTGCTGATTAGAAAAAAAAAAGTCAAAATGACACACCAAAATCCTATTATAAATGGTTAAAATGTACAAGACTTACTTAACGTGTCTAAGTAAAAAGTCATGCAAACTTCAGGGGCTGCCAATGATTTCCGCCAAAAACAAAAATTACTTTTAATATATTGGTCTAATAAAAGGAAATGGAGAGACTAATAAGATATGACAGACCCTTTTAGACAGTGATATTTAGTCTATATATCTGATTTTCTAAAAAATTTATACGTTTATCCACTTATAAGAATCAACTTTAGACATATAGTGTCTGACATTCCATATGACTTGAGTTTTAGATATAAATATCTGAACTTCAACTATATGTGCATAAATACAAGAAAAATAGATGAAATTGAATAAAAAAGACTAATTTCAGTCACATATGCCTAAGTTTAGATTAAAAAAATACCAAACTTCAATGATATGTAGATAATCTTCGAAAAGATAACTGAAGTTTAGTCATATGTTATCTGAAGTTTGGCTTGACAAGGTTAACTTTCAAGCCAAACTTCAGACACCGTATATATAAAATTATTTCAAATTTAAGAAAACTTCATAAAATAACTTCCTCCATTTCAAAAAGAATGACCTCCTTTGACTTGACACAGAGTTTAAGAAAATAAAGAAAATTTTTGAATCATGTGGTCTTAAATTAAAGTTATGTCAAATGTACCAAAATACCCTTTAATCTTATGGTCTTAAACATATCACGTGGAAAGTTGAAATTAAAGTATTGTCAAAAAAGGAAAGGGTCATTCATTTTGAAACGGATTAAAAAGGAAAGTAAGTCATTCTTCTTTAAACGGAGGAAGTATAATTTTAATGGTGATCTCAAAATCAGATTGTTGTGCACTTCAACCGATATCATTTACTAGTAAGTGTCTGGCATTTCATATGGCTAGAGTTTAAACATAAATATCTGAACTTCAGTTATATGTCCATGAACTTCAGCTATATGTCCATGAACTTCAGGAAAAATAGATAAAAATTCAGGTAAAAATGATTAATATCAGTCACATATGCCCAAGTTTAGATAAAAATAACCAAACTTCAATCATGTGTTGGTAAACTTCGAGAAAATAACTGAACTTTATAAGTTTGGGTTGACACTAACTTAACTTCAGATACCGTATATATAAAATTATTTCAAATTTAAGTAAATTTTACAAATAATATGATTTAAATGGTGATCTCAAAATCAGATATTCATGCACTTCGACCGACATCATTTACTAGTAAGTGACGTGGCGAATTGTTATTGTGGATGGTGATTACACTTATTCGTGAGTTATCACCATCATGTGACTATCACAACAACTAGGTCGAGCCTTATGAGTTTAATTATGTACAATGATAATTAATAAAGAGATACTCCTTCGTTTTGTTTTATTTGATCTCTATAATTATCCTTATTTGGTTTTTATAATTGTTCAAATTTACTTGTCTAATTTATGAAATTAAGAGAATTTTGTTATATTTTTCTCAATTTATCCTTAATATTAAATACTTCCTCCGTTCGAATTTACTTGTCACATTTTGACTTGACACACCTATCAAGAAAACAATGATTGGTATAGTGACTTTACGATATTACCCCTATTAATTAATGTTTAGTAATAGGTATTGGAAAATGATTTGGAGAATAAGTAATTAATGTTAAGGGTAAAACATGGTGGAAAAATTTGTTATTTCTTAATTTGTTAAAAATGACAAGTAAAAATGGAAATCAAATTAGGAAAATAGTGACAAGTAAATTTGAACTCCCTCCGTTCGTTTTTACTTGGCATTTTTGACATGACACATCCATTAAGAAAATAATGATTGGTATAGTGACTTTACAATATTGCCCCTATTAATTGATGTTTATTAATAGGTATTGAAAAATGATTTGAAAAATAAGTAATTAATGCTAAGGGTAAAACATGGAAAAAAAATTTGTCTTTTCTTGATTAATCAAAAATGAGAAATAAAAATGAAAATCAAATTAGAAAAATAGTGACAAGTAAATTCGAACAGAGGGAGTAACTACATGAATTAATAAGTCAAATTTAAAATTCCAAAGCATCATTAATTAGGCTAATTTAATACTCCATCCATTTCAAAATAGTTGAATCTTGTTGACTTAGCACTTCTCTTAAGAAAATATTTATTAGGAGTTTATTTTACCAAATTAGCCTTATTAACTATGCTTTGAAAATATAAATTTGAGTATACACTTTTTTTCTTTTGGTAACTAAAATTTTTTATTAATCACCAAAGTGCAACATTACATGACCATAGCTAGCTATACATAACCTGCTATTTTCTCAGAAAAACAAAACTAACAAAGCTATTCTAGTCAACAAGGGTAAGTAAATGATACGGAGGGAGTAGTTTCGCTTCTAATTAATTATGAAATATAGCAATACTTTGTGTATTTATAAAATGTATCGATAGTTGATTTTAAAATGCAGTAGAATACATTATATTCGGCGTAAGAGAAATAGATTTTATCCATGTCATTATATTTTTTTACTGTATGATATTTATATTTTATGAGATACAGTTGTATCATCATCAAAAATCACCTCAAACAATTACTTGTATGTCAATATAATTTATGAGATACATTTGAATTTCATATATGAAACAACGAGACACGTGTGTTGGGTGTATTTGCTACTAAACTCAAGCTCTCGTTATGCATCATAATTTTTTAAAGTGTCACTATTTCAGATAAATATAGGGGATATGTTTGTCGTGTGGCATAATTTTTCCATAAAAGAAATATAAGTTATTAAAGAAGTAATTAATTACATCTAATTTTATGATAGTGCAAATTTTTTTTATATATAATTAGATTACTTAAAATTAATTGCATGTATATAATTATGAGTTTTAATTCTATGTACTAGTTGTATACAGATAATATACACAATCACATCACTTGTAAAGTAATCAAACACAAATTTCCATGATAAGTGATAAAGTTAACCAGATAAAAATGATAACTAACATATTATCACAGGTTAAACAACATTGTGATGTTGATAAGATAATCCTGACACTAATGCATATAATTTTACCTAGTTAATAATGAGTTTAACTATACACGTACGACATCGTAAGGATTTATTATAATTATCATGTCATCTAGAAGATATCTACAAGTAACACTTCATAAAATATAAAAATTGTAATTTTACAAATAAGACATGTTGTTTGTTGCAACAAATAAAAATAAAAATTATTTTTACATTACCAGATTCTTCAAAAGATATGTACATGTGACCCTCCATAAAAAGTTACTTTTGTAATTTTTCAAAATAAGGCATGTTGGTTGTTACATCACGTAAATGTCTAATCATGTGAAAAATTGTACACATCGATTGTTAATAATAGTTGGGTTGGTCCATCCATAAGAACTGTCAATTAGCTCATTAATTGGGTGTATTTGCTACTAATCTTAAGTCTTGCTCGTAAGTCTTATACTATAACGTTTAAATACATCATTATGAGTATCGAAAAAATATGATTTTTCTACCATAATATAACGATTAGGGTTTATAAGAGATAAAATTAAACGTCCTCCACCCTTTAAAGGATATCTATACTGTGGACAAAAAAAAAAATTATCTGCTTTGTGAGAATAATTAACCGACGATTGATGATTCAAGTAGTCGTGATTGCTGTAGATTCACTTATGCAACAAGGAGAAATTTCTAAGTCCCCTAACTAGTATTTTACTATATCAATAGATATAAATTAAACTCTTAGGGGTCGTTTGGCAGTTGGTTTGGAGATGAGTTATGTAGGTATTAAAATCCTGCATAAGTAATACCACATTTGGTAGCTAGTTAGGAGGTAAATTTTTCATGTATAAAATTAATATAGTGTTTAGTTTGTAATTTAGAAACCTGCACAACTAATACATGTATTTATGCGGGAATCTATGTATTATCTTATACAGTATAGAAGATGGAATAAGTAATACATGTATAACTAATACATGAATAACAAATCTTTGCATAACTAATACTATTGAGTGATACCCTAAAATAATATTCATGTATTAGTCATACCCGCATAACTTTAACAAGCTATCAAACGACCCCTTAATACTATTGAGTGATACCCCAACGTAAATTACACTGATAATATAAAACATGTATTACATCATGCATGTATATAATCATTGGTAATAGTGGTGAACTAAGAAGCAAACCAAGAATATGACCATGGATAGTTCATCATCAAGTAGTCTCAAAAGTCCTATGTTGTCTCCAACATCATTGGACACAAACAAATGGTGGATTGTTATTATTAATAAAGTAATTGATGTTGAAGAAGCCAAGAATCAAATATTGTTCTCTTTACCAATGATTGTGGTGACTAGTTGTTTCTACTTCATCAATCTTGTGTCTGTCATGTTTGCTGGTCATCTTGGCAAACTTGAACTTGCTGCCTCAAATCTTGCTAATTCATGGGCTGAGGTCACTGGCCTCTGTTTGATGGTATGCATCTAATTCTTTCCTCCAAAAAGTTACAAGTACTTCCATATATGCATACTTAAATCTCTCTATGACAGTGTCGTTTGTACGAACATTTCTTGGCTCCTATAGTGAAATGATGCTACAGAGAACATATAACACAACATAATATGAAAAATCAATTCCACATAAAATTTAGTTGTTATAGTGAAATGTTGTTTATAGAGAATGAATGTTATAGAAAGGTCGGATTGTATCATGATTTTCAGTGATTTGAAATCAGGTTGATTTGAACTTTGAAGTTGAAATTTTGTTTGGACGTACAATTTGGATTTTTTTTCTCATAAACATGAAAATCCACAATTTGTGAAAACTATCAAAACTTCTCATCTCGTATACAATCATATCACACGAGCAAATCATAGTTCATAAACAAGTTATCAGAATATATCCCAAGGCATTGCATTAATAAATGACATATCTCCATGTTTCTTTTATAAATAATACTTGTGATTGCAAGCTTTCAAATGCACATAATTTTACAAAAACATGCCACGTCTCCAACCTACTGAAGACTAAAAAGGTAGAAGGTAGTTGTGTGTTGTAGTACTTTCCCGAGGGAGAGAAAGGAAGCTAGTCTCCTTTTCTCTATCTTCTTCTTATTAAGTAGTCTTACCTAATATATGCATAGTATTCGATCTTTTCTTTAATATTACTACAACCTGTTACGTCAATTGTTTTGTTTATCTTGCTCACATAGGTTGGCCTAAGTGGTAGACTTGAGACATTATGTGGCCAAGGATATGGAGCAAAAATGTACAAGATGTTGGGGATACATCTTCAAATATCATGCATCATATCATTCTTATTTTCTACAATAATTGCTATTATATGGTGGTATTCTGATAAAATTCTCATTTTACTTCATCAAGATCCTGACATAGCAAAAGAAGCTGGGGTGTTCTTGAAATTCCTTATACCTGGATTATTTGCATATGGTTTCTTGCAAAATTTGTTAGCATTTCTTCAAGCACAATCAATTGTCATGCCTCTTGTTGTGTGTTCAGTGGCACCTTTAGTGTTGCACATTGGCATTACCTATGGTCTTGTTAATTGGACAAGTCTTGGTTTTAGAGGTGCACCATTAGCAGCATCGATTTCGATTTGGATTTCGATCCTCATGTTGGGGGTTTACGTGCTTTTATCGAAGAGGTTTAGTCATATCTGGAGGGATGGTCTCTCATTCGTATCGTTTCATCATATTCTTACAAATTTGAAGTTGGCTTTGCCCTCTGCTGCCATGGTGTGGTGAGTACTAATCTCATATACGTTAATTTTGTTATATATTCTAGTTGTTACGTTTCATAGCGTGCGGTTTAGTGAATGGGTTGTGGTCTACTTATATGGTACGCGTTGGAGGATCTTCTTCTCATGAACTATCCTTTGGGGTTGATTAATTAGCGCAATATTAAGCATCATCCACGTGATATTATCCATGCTCCAAATGTTCTATCCTGGGGTGTGGATCAGAGGGGGAGATTGTTAAGAGTCCCACATCGATTTTTAGATAAGAATCCTGTGTTCTCTTGGTTTGAATAACCCATAATTTCACAATACTTTGATGTATACATGCAGTTTGGAGTACTGGGATCATGAGTTTATTGTGTTATCAGCTGGTTTGATGCCAAACTCAGAAACAACTACTTCCCTAATTGCAATGAGGTAATAATATTAGCCCTTTTGCTTCTTCAGTACTGTATTTCCTTTACAAGCCTGCTTTGAATTGCGTTACTTGAGTCGAGGCCGTCTTTCAAAAACAATCTCTCTAGCTACCTTCACAAGGTAGGGTTCGTACAGGGGTAGAGCCAGGGTGGCGGAAGGGCTGTATATGTAAGGTCAAATATGATATTTATGTGTATATACTGCATATTGAACCCCCTTGACATGACTTGATAATCTATTTCGAAACCCCCTTGGTGAAAATCCTGTCTCCGCTACTGCGGTCGTAGGGGTAAGGTTTGCATACACACCATCCTCTCCAGACCTCATACTTGTGGCATTACACTGGATATGTTATTGTTGTTGCTTCAAACCACCACATTTCACATGCTTAAATGCTAAATTTCAAAAAATGGAAATCAACAAATTTAAATAAAACCCATAATTCTGACACTTTATATTTGATTGTGACTTTTCGTCAGTGTAAATACCGAAGCTGTTGCCTTCATGGTGTCTTATGGTCTGAGTGCAACTGCAAGGTAATGTACCATGCATGCTAACCTAATTGTGATGTATGAGTTTTAACTTTTGGTATAAGGCATAGAAACACACTCAAACGATGATGAAATTGTCAAGTACACCTATGTTACTCGGACTTTTCACTTTCGGTACTGCACCCGTGTCGACATGATATGGGTGTCAGTGTGGGTGCGGGATCCATACCCGATCTGGTCAACCAATTTTGGGTACTCTGAATAAAATTAACATGTAATGATTTCTGTAATCAAAACAATAGTTAAGGTGAAATTGAAGAAAATGGAATATCTTGTACATAGAAATTGCTATGTTACTGGTTTTTCTTTTATCTCCTCTTAGGATTATCCTTTGGATCAATATTTTCTACTCAAGTTTTCTACATAATATCTCATAATTTAGATTTATAACCATTTTTTTTTTAGATATTTGAATTAGTTTTAGCCGAATCCACGCATCCGTATCAACACCTGGATCCATATCCCCAAATCTTAAAATTGAGATCATGAAGGATCTGACCTCTAAATCCGCACCCGTATTGGACACCCACACCCGAGTCCAAGAAACTTAGAAATACACTATGTAATAACACAAAAAGCTCGCAATAGAATCCGTATTGGACACCCACACCCGAGTCCGAGCAACTTAGAAATACACTATGTAATAACACAAAAAAGTTGCAATAGAAAATAATAATCTTTACTTTTTTTTTGTTTTACAAATTTTAACTACTCTACGGTGTATAAATACTATATAATATGTGCATTCGAAAATATATGTGCAGCACTAGGGTGGCAAATGAGTTAGGAGCAGGAAATATTGACAAAGCTAAGCATGCCATGGTTGTTACTCTCAAGTTATGTGTTCTTCTTGCTCTTGTAGTTGATTTGGCTCTATTTTTTGGTCACAATGTTTGGCCTGGCCTCTTTAGTGATAGTACAGAAGTAATAAAGGAATTTGCCACCATGATGCCACTTCTCTTAGTCTCATTTATATTGGATTTCTTTCAAGGAATTTTATCAGGTCAGGATCTTAAACTTCATATCCAGTCAAAGAGAATATTGCTTTTTGCATTCAGAATAGGCATAGCACATAAACAGATACTTAAACTTGACCTCAGCTGGCAAGTAAACACTTCAACTTTGAGATTGCACATCTAGATATCTCAATTGAAAACTAAACACTCCAACTCGAACTCACTGTATCTCATGGACACCCAACGATGACGTGACATATAAATTCTGGAGGTGTCTAGGCTATCATTTTGTAATGTTCAACTGACACAATGAAGACGAGTTGAGATATCTAGATATTGTGCGTACTCAAAGTTGAAGTGTTTAATTACCAACTGAAGACATATTTAAGTGCATGTTTATGTATATTATGTCTTCGAAATAACCTTTCTAAAGGAGAAATTGTAATTGAATTGATTATTAGGGGTGGCTAGGGGATGTGGATGGCAACATTTGGTTGTGTTCATCAACTTGGCAACATTCTATTTTATTGGCATGCCAATATCTTGCCTCCTTGCTTTTAAGTTCAACCTACATGCTCAGGTAATCCAAATGCATGCCATGCTGGCATGTTTTATTTTCGCAGAGATAAATTCAGAATTTAAATTTTTTACGCAATGTTGCACAACAACATTTGAAGGGTAAGATTATCGAAACCATTGTGTTATGCCCCCTTTACTCAAGCCCCCAAAAATACTATACTATGTTATTATATATAACATATAATTATGTAATTATTATTAATAAGTGATTCAAATTTTAACATTTTCTTAGTTGGTTGAGGTAATACATGTGAGTGAATAATAAATAATGCTAAATTCTTCTCATTAGATAGTATCCCCTTTTCATTACTATTTTCTCCTCCTATATATACATTCATTTCTTTTTCATACTTCTAACGATTTTACTTTCTGATTTCAACTATTTTTCTCATAATTAGCTCTTTGTTTTGTCACATTTTCGAATCATAAACCTTAGGTTGCTTTAATATATAATTTTTGAATTTCAATATATCTAATCGCAACTGATTAGTAATTGAGTTATAGTTGATTGATCGAAGTATTATTTTTGTAAAACAAAAAAATTATATTGCAGGGTTTATGGATGGGCTCAATATGTGGTCTAGCTTGCCAAGCTTTGGGCTTATTACTACTAACATTTTTGACCAAATGGGAAAAAGTTGAAGCTTCAACAACAAAGTGCAATAGAGAAAATGAACTTTTAGCTTAAAGCATAAGTTATTAAATGTGGCCCAATAAAGTTAGATCCAAAATTTAAGTTGAATAAATTTTATCTATTCGTCCGGTTTACTTGATGAACGTATCGGAGTGGATTAAGTTGAAAATGACATAGATTGGTCATTGTCTCATCCACTAGAATTGCCACATTATAATAATGTTTTCCTCATTGATACCGAGATAAAGTAAGGGGAGTGAAATCAGTTTACTATAGAGCTTCTTGTTTTTTCTTTACAATTTGAGATAATGTCGTCTAACATCAGATACTTTTTCTGTAACGCTTCTTCATAGAGTTATCCTGTTCAAAATCCCACGTGCAATCTTAGTCACTAGAGGCAAAAAAATAAAAGGTCCGGGACATTTCAGATGAAGTCCTTAAGGTTCTATGCGTCTCCTTAGTTGATTGGCTATCTAAGCTTTCTATAACTTCCAGCGAGCTGCACTTATGTTTTCAAAGCTGTCTGAGCTTCGATCATCTTCCAAATCACCCTTCTTTGAGTTACGCTCTATCTTTGACTATAATATTCTCAAAAATAAAATAAAGAGTATTAAGTTTATCATCTCTAAATATCTAATGTCTTGATAATACCAACCTAATTGCAAACCTGTCAGATTTGGTTTTTCTTTATCCAAATCCACATCTAACCTAACAAATTTTATACAAATTTATACAAAAAGAAAAGGGCAGTCCAATGCATTAAGGCTCCTACTATGTACAGAATCTGAAAAGGATCGGATCACAAGATTCTATTGTACGCAGCCTCACCTTACATTTTTGCGAGGGGTTATTTTCACTTACCACTACATTAGTATTAGTAAGTGAAGATGAAAGCTAATCATCACCAATTAGGCCCAATATCACTACTCGCTACCTATTGGGCCAATGGCAAAAAACATAAAAGCAGAAATTTTTGGGTGAAGTGCGCAAATATCTGTTTTTGGAGCCGTCATTTTATTTATAATCGAAATTAAAAAAATTATATGACGTGTCGTCTTGTTGAAGGCTTTAGACATTTTTGTTTGAAGTGTGGCCTTGTTGAAGGCCAAATAGTGGATATTTTGTGCATGAAGCCATGAAGTTTAGTATGGCTTGCCAAGGCCAACTTCAGACTTCTTTTACTGAAATTGTGGACTTGACAAGACCAAACTTGGGGAGGACTTGAAGACGACCAGATACCGTCCTAGTCTCAACCATAAACGATGTCAATCAAGAATCGATGGATGCTGCTTTTTTTAATAAAATATGGCCAAACTTCAGACAGTATTTACTGAAGTTATAATCTTGGCAAGGCTTCATATATGCAATTAATGGCTTGCCAAAGTCAACTTCAAATATTTTTGATTGAAATTATAACTGTAAAGATCCCTAACTTTAAACATTTTAATTTTTAACTAAAGTTTATTTGAAAAACGCAAGAACACACCTTGAAACCTGCAAAATATAGGAATCAACATTCTAAAAAAATTCGTCATTGTAACTTATTGTTTCACATAAGATTACGATCTAAAATTTTACAGGTAACTTTAAAAGTAAATTGAGAATCGTACAAAGAAACATTATACCATAATTTAAAATATTATAAATTATTATTAATATATATAAGATCGAGCAATATATGAGAAAACATTAGAATTGACTCTAATATTTTTCATAAAAGATAATTTCCCAAACGTAAATCAACCAAACATAAAGTCCATTTAATTAATTAAATACACTTACCGTTACGTCCATAACCTTTCTCCACGTATGTATTATACAATTCAAACAAAATTTTGTCCTTTTTTTCCTCCTAATCAAACACATTTTCCCAATTAATTATTTCCCACCAAACACCTTTTTCCAAATTGATGATCTCTCTTTTCTTAAACATTTAAGTCCGTTTAATAATTAACTAAATACACTTACCGTTATGTCCTTAAACATTCTACACGTATGCAATATATAATAATTCATTCACACTTTTGTATTTGTTTGTTTCCTCTTCTAATAAATATTCTTAGTTCTTCACTTGATGTCTAATATCTGTACTAAGGTTCGATTAAATTTGAATTTATGCATTGCAAGTTCCACTTCTAAGGCGATGCTTCCAACAAGTTTTTTTTATATAAAGGCTCGAACGTGAGACCTCAAATTAAGAATAGAAAGATCTCAATCATCCCATCACAATCCATGTTGGTCTCTCCTAATAGTCAAACAAAATTTTCCACAATTTTTTTCTAACAAACATATTTTTCCACATAATTTGTCTTATTTTTGTTCTCTTTAACTTGACAACGATAACCTCTTCAAGGGACCCCCCCCTACGCCTATCCCTACCCCACCCTACCCCCTACACTAAATATATATAACTCTATTCTCATCCTTAAATCTCAACATCAGTCTACAAAACTTCCTCTTAATTTCCTCTATTTAATTATCTTTCTTCTTTTGTATTCTTTCCTGAAGTTTCCTTTTTTTCTCATCACTCTTCTTTCTCATTTGTGTATTTATATAAATCTACTTATATCAACAAAACACATCACCAAAAAAAAAAAATTGTTGTAATTATTCATGGCTTTGCACAAACATCTTCTAGTGATTTTCTTGGCTTGTTTGATCAACTCTTGTTGTGCTTATCAATTCTATGTTGGTGGTAGAGCTGGTTGGGTTCCTAATCCTCCTGAGAATTACATTCATTGGGCTGAAAGAATGAGATACCAAGTTAATGACACTCTTGGTAAGCACTATTCACCCGTATTAAACCGTATGATCAATTTATCTGAAAAAATAAAATTGTGTATTGTTCATTACTAGAATCACATCTTTTTGATAAAATTGATCTAAATTGTACTCGTTTGAAACTGTTTGTGGAGATTTCTAAAGCCATTTGATGGAAATATCCGTCAAAAGTTCTATAGGAGGTTTCCATCAGAACAGCTTCAGAAGCCAACTGTCATAAATTTGACTTTTTTGTTGAAAGCTTTGGGATTTTCGAAGTCATTTGATGAAAATGTCGGTTCTGAAGGAGAGATTCCATCAAAACGGCTTCGTTCTGATGGAAACGACCGTCATAAATTTGACTTTTCATTGAAAAATTATAGTTTTGATGTTGTTTCAGCAGAAACCTCCTTGTTAAATTCAAGTCGTACTGATAAAAACGAAAGTCAGAATTTTGACTCTTCATTGAAAACTTATGATTTTTTATGTTGTTTTAGCAGAAACCTTCTTGAAAATCTAACTTTTTATTAGATATCGATCTGACAAAAAATGTTCATCAAAAATTCGCGTATTTTTAATAGTGATTGTTATATCTTATCTACTTTATTGGTTATTGATTGTGTTTAATGTTTTTTTGTTTTTTTGTTTGGTGATAGTGTTCAAGTACAACAAGGGAACAAACTCAGTATTAGTGGTAAACAAGGATGATTATGACAAATGCAACACAAATAATCCAATCAAGAAAATGGATGATGGAAATTCGATTTTCAAATTTGATCATTCTGGTCCATTTTATTTCATTAGTGGAAATAAAAATGATTGCGAAAATGGATCACAAAAACTAATTACTGTTATTTTAGCTATTAGACCTCCTCCTCCTTCTCCTCGTCCTCCTTCTCCTCCCTCAACTCCAGGAAAATCCCCGGCCACATCCCCGGTGGTATCGCCCGTGCCCACAGTGTCACCGGCTACATCTCCCGTGAGTCAACCGCCTACTTTATCACCCGGCAATGCTCCATCTCCAGCAACACCCCCGACAACTTCTCCTTCGGTATCTCCCCCGGTGTCACCTGCTACATCTCCCGTGAGTCAACCGCCTACTTCACCACCCGAGAATGCTCCATCTCCGGCAACATCCCCGACGATTTCTCCGGCGACACCATCATCTCCGGCAACTTCTCCGGCAACATCACCGTCGACACCATCATCTCCGGCGACTTCTCCGGCAACACCTTCATCTCCGGCGGCTTCTCCGGCAACGTCATCATCTCCGACTTCATCACCTACTACACCGAGTACCCCGGGATCGCCAGTGAATTCACCGCCGGGAAGTACTGCTCCGCCGCCTTCCGGCGGCGGAAACAGCCCGCCGGCGGATATTCAGTCACCTACTAGCTCAAAGAACTCAGCACTAAAAGCATTTACTACTACTTCAGCTGTTTTGGTGTCAATTATATTTACTATAATTATTTCTGCTTAGTAGAAAATAGATTAAAAAAAATAAAATTACTAGAAAAAGAAAATTAAAAAAAATCGTTTGTATTTTTATCTTCTATTTTTTTTAATTAGATATAGAAATGCAGTTTTTATTTTTTATTTTTTGGTTATTTTGTGATTGGCATGAAATTGATTTCATGAGAGTATATATATAATAATGAAAGTTTGTTCTTTTTCTTGATAATCATTTATATTTATTGTTTAAACTTAAAATAATAATTTGCATTTTATTATACTCTTTATATATATAGTTTATTTATTACTCCCTTTGTAGAATTTATATTTATTGAATTGATATAAATATTTGATGGGGGCAAGTATTTACCTAGTTTGAATCGCCACGAAATTTTAAAAGAATAAAGACTTAACATGTATAGAATCAACATAGCAATAAGACTTTTGGAATTTGTTATTTTAAATTTGATATATAATATTTATGTGATTACAAGAGTAAAATGAAAAGAAAATATAGTCAAGACATATGCAAATCGACACAATAAGTCATGTAACTATTCACTTGTTTTTTAAAGATACAACTAATTGATAGAACGAAATGAAATATGAACCATCGCTCGTTAGAGATGGTTCGAGGAAGGAGAGGAATCACCCGCTCGTTGGTGCTTTGCTTATATGAAATTATAAATATCGATAACTAATACATTCTTGAGATAATAAAATTAATATTAATTATTTTTAACGATAGAAATATATCTTCTTTTTTTTTTTGGAACATATTACTAGTAAGGAGAGATTATTAAGGGAGATAATATTTATTTGTAGATAACGTAAACAAATTACTCTCTCCGTTCGAATTTACTTATCACATTTTAACTTGAAACACATATTAAGAAAATAATTATTAGTATAGTGACTTTACCATAAAACCCCTACTAATTGATGTCATAAAAAAAAAGAATTTATTTTTTCTTGATTTATCAAAAGTGACAAGTAAAAATGAAAATCAAATTAAAAAAATAATGACAAGTAAATTCGAATGAAGGGAGTACTATCTGGTTCATTGTGATTAATGCTCGGTTTAATTCAGATTTGAAAGTTTAATGCAAACTTTTGTTTGACGTATTTTCCTAAATTTATTGCTCACATAAATGGCTATTTTTTAATTATAAGGAATTTGCAATCGCTATTTTTTATATGCTCAACTCCTGGATAATAGCTCATAAATTACACAAGAAAGAATCATGCATGCGACGAAACATTAACTTAACATTCAACCAAGTGCATTATTTAATTCTTTTTAAAGTATGAGTATATCAATAGATAATATTAGATCAATTTTAAAAAATACGTACATAATTATGCGTTCACGTGCATCATAAATCACCCTTACGTTGTATAACTTACATAATTAATACTTCAAAACTCTTTTTAAAAAACATTGAACAAGTTAATAGCAAGAAGAGACTATTTGACTAATAACATCAGATTAATTCAAAATTGCATCAGAAAATTTTACTAGAGATAAAATATTTATTATTAAAGACGATTCCATTACCAATTCAAACGTTTGCTAAAACTTTTAAGAGGAAATAAGAAAATAAGGTAAAGGAGTGTTGTTATCTTTTTTGTTTCGTTTCGCACTCATGTGCGATATTTAGTTTAGGGTTCGACTAATTTGAATTTACGTAGAAAAGCCTCATTTTGGGGATATAACGCTCTCAAAGATAGCTCCATTTCCAAGAATCAAACACCAGGTTTCTCATTAAGAATGGTGAGATACTTACCATTCCATCACAACCTTTAATAATTCACTGTCTTAGAAAAGAGAGGTAATTGTTCCTTCCTAATTCATATCTACAAATTTTCGGTTTGAACCCTGAATACAATGTCACCTTTGATGGGACTGTTTTACCCCATTATAGGACTTCCCACACGAATCTCAATTCAATCCGACCACAATACGAATATCAAAAATCGAATGCAAAACACAAAAAGAAATTCCTCATCAAAACGTCACTTAAGCTGTACAACTATCCATTAATTATTAACTTATAGCACTAAGACTTACGATTGATAATGAAGGGCTACTTTTTTTTTATTGTTTAAAGCAAAAAAATTCCTAATCAATCACTTAGTGCATGGCTTTTAACTTATAAGCTAAAAGTCATAAGGTAAAATTTTTAATTTATAACTTTTGACTTATTTTTAGCATTTTATCTTAAAAATAAGTGTTTATAAATACTTTTTAAATTTATCCAAATACTTCAGAAGTGCTTAAAAGTCATTTTTAACTTAAAAATATTTAAAATAAATCAATCCAAACGGACTCTTAAGCCTAGAATTATCCATTCATTATTAAGTTATAGTACGACGGAGATAAGAATGGTGCATGTATCAATCAATGAGTTGGACACTTGGACCTTGCAATATTGAAACTTTGAAAAGTTATCACTATGGGATGTGGTGGTCGGCATGGTTAATATTCCTTCACTCTTATAAAGAGGCTTTCGGGTTTGAGTTTTTGAAAAAAAAATAAAAAAATTATTGAAGATGTCTCAAAAAATAGACTTTACGATACGCCAATTTAAATTTAATTGAATTCTAATACGAATACCAACACCAGACGAGAAACACATAGAAAAAAGAACATTGAGAAGTTATTGTCCAATTGAAAACTGAAAGGGCCAGTGTGTGAACATCAAACATTTTAGCTTTTAAACGTGTACATAGCTTATTGATCATTCAAACTTTAGTCAAATAATTGAAATTGTCAATATTAATAAACATATCCATTTTGTTCTATCAGAATTTATTTCATTCCAACGCTCAATAAAAGATAATCTAAAATAGGAAATTTTCAAATCTCAAAATTAAAATTCAAGATTATTGTTTATTCCTAATGGAGACAAACTCTAGAAGCTAAAGGGTTTAAGTTGAGCAGAACCAAAACGAAGTATCAGGAGTACAAATTCAACGAGGGGTTGCTTGAGGAAGGCGTGGAAGTGCGTCTGGACATACGGGTTCTCCCCAAGAGCGATCGTTTCAATATCTTGGCTCTATTATTTAGGATAGTGGAGTCATAGACGGTGATTTCACTCATCGTATTGGTGCGGCGTGAATGAAATGGAGGCTTGCCTCCAGAGTCTTATGTGATAAAAAGATACCACAAAAACTTAAAGGTCAGTTTTATACAGGGATGACTCAAGGATAAGGCTAGTAAAACGTTTGTTTTAGGCTCCCAAAATTTTGAGGCCTCAAAAATTTTAATAGTAGATTTTATGATTTCAACTTCACTTGAAATAATAACCAAGATTGTGAAATACGTTTAAAAAAATTATCTTAAAAAATAAAAGGTATCTAATTTTTACCAGAAATATTTTAGAATTTTGAATTAAATAATTCAAACTTCATATTAATAGATAAAGTTTTAACAACAACATCTAAGTTTATGTATTGCAAACAAATGACTAATATATTATTAACTAGAATTAATTCTTACTTTTATTAATAATCATATTAATATGTGAAGTTAAAGGTTAAGTGTCTTTTAGAAATACTGCACCAAAAATAACTACTAATATGCAAGAACAAAAAATACAACTCTAAATTATTATAATATTATTTTTGTAGGTATGTGTGTATATTTAAGGCTTCTTATTAAAGTTTGGCTTTAGGCGACTAATTTTATTGAGATGCCCTTTATTTTATAGAGTGGTGGTTAGACCGACGTTGCTATATGAGATGGAGTGTTGGCCAGTGAAAAGCTTCCATGTTTAGAAGATACATGTTGTAAAGATGAAGATGTTGAGATGGATGTGTGGACATACTAGGTGTGATAGAATCATGAATGAGGTTATTCGAGATAAGATGGGAGTGACCTCTGTGGTGGATAAGATGAGGAAAGCAAGATTGAGATGGTTTGGACATGTGATGAGGCGAGGTTCAGACGCCTCAGTGAGGAGGTGCGAGAGGTTGGATATAGTAGGTACGAAGAGGGGTAGAGGTAGGCGAAAGAAGCATTGGGGTAAGGTGATTAGATAGAACATGAAACGTATTCAGGTTACCGAGGACGTGACCTTAAATAGGGGGATGTGGAGGATTTGTGTTAGAGTAGAAGGTTAGTCGGGTAGGAGTGTTGTCGTGCACCATATTATGTTAGCTCAGGGTTTAGCCGTAGATATCTATCATTGTTGTTAGATATTGTGTTTTGATTATCGCACTATTTTATGGCTGATTATTGTTTTTTGGTAGATTTTACATTGATTATTTTCTTTACTGTTTTCCTCTTCTTTGTACCTGGATTTGCTATACTTGATCTGAGGGTCTTACGGAGACAGCCTCTCCACCTCTCCGAGGTAGTGGTAAGGTCTGCGTACACTTTACCCCTCCTAAACCTCACTTGTGAAATTTTACTGGGTATGTTGTTGTTGTTTACCCCTAAATTAGTAATTTAGAATAACAGTAGCATTTGTATCCGGAAATTAAGGGCACACAAATTATTATCAGTGGCAGAGCCAAAATTATACAAATTATTATCAGTGGCAGAGCCAAAATTATCACTAAGTGGTTCAAAATATAAAAAAGTAAATACATGAACTAGCCGAATGGAGGTCGACGTCAATTATATATACATTAAAATAATTTTACTCATATATAAATAGTATAATTTTCTATCGAGGGGGTTCGGTTGAACCCTCTGGCTCCAATCTAGCTCTGCCCCTGATTATAATGAACAAATATTATGTTCTTAGTGCTACGAAACTTGCTAATAAATATTACTCTACCCATTTCAATTTATGTAGCACCATTTGACTTGATAAAAAGTTTAAGAAAGAAGGGAAGATTTTTAAAACTTGTGGTCTAAAATCAACTTTAGATATTTATGTGACTATAAATCATTTCATTAAGGGTAAAAGAGAATTTTTAAAACTAAATTATTTCTGATTATAGAAAGGTGACATTTTTTTGGGATTAACTTAAAAAGAAAAGGTGTCACATAAATTGGGATAGAGGGAGTATTAAGACAATAAAGTGCAGTTAGGTGCACAAAGCATCTCGCGTTATCAAGGTCTGAGAAAGAGGCCACACCCCTAGAGGCGTGATATAGACAGCCTAACCCAATGCAAACACTAGTAATTATTTTCACTCGAATTTATGGCCTATAAGTCACACGAAGACAACTTTACTGTTGCTCTAAGATCCTGATATTATTATGACAATATGCATATAACAATGAACAGAAAGTAGAAAAATACTATTGAGTTGTGTTTGGTGAAATTATATTGTTAGACAATGTTATCATAAAGGAACTTCAATGCTTGAGTTACCGTTGTGAGCGTAATATAGTAATTTTGATGAAAATCAGATGTCTTATAAATGTGGGAGAGAGGAATTTATAGTCTAAGGCCTAATCTGAATATATCATTTTTATGGATTTTTGCTTGTACTATGATCAGAATGATTGTGGTTATGGATTTATGGTTTTTTATGTATCTACCTAATTCAAATTGTATAGCCTAAACCCCACCCCACCTACTTCCTCCCCAATCTTTACCCGAAATCTCAACTACATACTCAAACTTCACGGGGGTCCTATCACCCTCACTGAACTGTTTAAAACTGAAATATATGCCCCCTTACAAACACAAACCTAGATTTGTACTAATGAATGATCTGCATGTGCCTATCACCTAATGCCACGTAATATTACTTCTTTTAATAATAAAATAATAATTATTTTCTTTATTCTACTTTTCCTTTTATTTTTTCCCTTTTCTCTTTTTATTTTCTTTTCTTTTCCATTCATTGTTCTCTTCTCTCTTTCCCTGTTCTGTTTGACTTTCACGCATGACAACTTTTTCAGTGATCGGAAAAAAATCATGGTGAACCATGACAGTGACGAAGACAACAACACGCAAGCATCACTCGATTTGAACCCTAGGATTTAAGTCTAGTTTAACCGACCTAGATCTAAACAAATCAGAGAAAAATCTAAAATGATTTTTCATCTTAATTTGAAATCTGAAACGAAGGGAGTATGTATACACTTGTTAATTTTATTTAGATTTAATCATCCTTCTTATTTCTTCTAGTGATAATTGCTGCAAAGTTTGTATCTTTGTGTTGAATTTGATTTTTTTTTTTATTGAAAGTTGAATTGGGGTGGGGGGGGTGGGGGGTGGAGGGGTTGTGTGTTTTATGCTCGGATACATCCATGAAATTGGAGCATATTCAAAAACCTTAGGGAAGATGAGGAGCCGGTGGTGTTTCATGGCATCATCGACAGCGGCGACAACAATTTTGAAGAGGAGGAAGGAATCAGTAAGGCCAAAGATGATGGAATTGAGAGATGCGTTGAAAAGATTATTGAATTCACAAGCTTTGGGTTTGTGGTGTAGATAAAAGTGGAGATGATGCTATGAAGAAATAACAAAACAAATAAAGGAAAAAAGAAATATGAAAAATACATATATCTATTAAAAGAAATATATAAAAAAAAAAGTTTTATTTTTTGTTTTTGGTGCTCATTCTCTCAAGGAGAGTGAAATACACTCACTTGCCACGTAAGCATTTAGGGAGGTAATAATTTCATTTTTAAACAGTTCAGGGGAGTGATAAGACCCCCGTAAAGTTCAAGTGTATAGTTAAAATTTCGGATAAAGGTTTGGGGGGTGGGGTCTAGGCTATTTTCTCAAACAATTAATTTAGTTTAAACCACAAATACACGCTAAATCGACATCTATTAGCAAAATCAATGTAAAATAATGTGTATAGCTATTTACCATTTTCTTTTATGTATGCGATAATTTTTCCTCTTTACTCCATTAAAAAGAGAAGTTAAATTTCTCATTTGCTTGATTTAAAATGACAAATTTTAAAAGTCTATTTTCGTTCTCCAAATTTTTTGTCTAGACAACTAATTAACCAATAATTACGATGCCTCAATCACCAACAAGTTGAGCCGGGCTATATAAAACTTTTATTTCTACATTTAATTAGTAAAATCAATTCATATCATTATATTATGAGAATTCATCATGTCACATCACGTCTTACACCACAAAGTCCAATTAAAACATACCATTAATAATATTCCTTGTAACGTACAACATAATACTTTGTGTAAATTATTGAATAGCTAATATTCACATTAATGTGCTATTGACAAATATTATTATGACTAATTTTATATTTGGTGAGACGAATATCCACGAATTATACGTTTATATATGATTTTGATGGTCCATTAGTCCATACCATACTTTAGTAAAATTCAATATATTTTTTTTAGCATGTTAACGTAATAAAGTAAAATCGTGGCACAACAATTTAATTTCTTACTATATAACCTCCAACTCTCTCTTTCTCAACTGAAAATTTAATATTATTATTTTTGTCGTTTCATAAAGAGAATTTTATATCTTACACATACAATCATCATTCAACTTTTTGACAAAAGTATTTAGTAAAGTACGAGTTTATTCGAATTCACTAGTTTCAGCTCAAATTCTATATGTGTTAAAATTTTGTTAAATAAATATAAGTAATTGATACTCAAACATAGTTAATTAAAAAAGCCAAGTCTTAATAGAATTACGAACTCAAACTCGTAAAAGTTTAAACCATGAATTCATCCTGACCTTTGAATCCATTATTGTACAAAAATAAGTAAAAAAGAAATTTTGTTACATTATTTAGTAATTCAAGAACTCAATGGTATGAATATGTAAAATACATAATTTTGAATCCTAGCAGAAAAAAAAATAAAAATAGATAATGATCAGTATAAAGTACGTAAACAAAATTCCATACTCGATCTCATAAATACATATAGAATTCTACGGAAAACCGTAGTACGGTGGCTTATTGATTCATCTTGGATGCCCAGCTTGAATTAAACGTGTTACTACAAACAATAATTATGGGACAACAAGAAGGTGGCCCTTGGCTATATATTATACAAGCATATCGATATGGGTTGTGGTATAGTAGTGAGATCGTTTTACTCTTAACTAGATGTCTCGAGTCCGAGTTCTGGATAAGGAGAAATCCTGTTGGAGCACCACTTTCAGAATGTGCCTTGCAGTGCACAATTCGGATAGGAGCTCCAATGAGCGTACCAGACATCGGATAGCAAATAAAAAAATAAAAATACAAGGCATGTTACATCACGTTTTCCACAAAAAGTCCAATTGACACATGCCAACAATATTCCTTTTAACGTATTATATACTTTTTGTGAATTATATTGTACTAATATATTCATATTGATGTGATGCTATTTGATAAATATTATTATCATGACCAATTTTTATATTTAGTGAGACGAATATTCATGAATTAAAATTTTATGAACCTTTGAACTTTGATGGTCCATTCCACACCATACTTCATTTAAATTATATTTTTGAGTGTTAACTAATAATTACATCATGTCACACCCCGAATTCAGGGTGCGATTGATATCCGATGTCTCACTTGATCGAGCGAACCAACTGAAACCAAACCATTCAGTATATAGGGCATTAAGACTGGGCCAAACTAAAAGAAATGCAAAGGAAACAAACTAGAACATAACAAAAGTATAATACATAAATATATAGTACCTAAAAAAATTCATAAATATTCTTTTCAAATTCAAATTTAAATAAGATGTTTTTGAACACGCATGGTGTTAATAAAAATCTCAATTTAAACTCGTAAACCTTCGACAAAGAACGAAGGACAACGGTAAACACCTAGGGTGTTATACATCATCATGCCTGAATTTTGGAAATATATACTAAATCTAAATATAATTGAAATCATTTAATTTTGAATGGATTTTACGAATAATGACGCATGCATGTGTGAATTATATATACTATATAGTACCAATATTTTACATTTGATGTCCTGTTGACAAATATTATTACGGACAATTGTATTTTTGGTGAGATGAATATCCACGAATTATACTTTAATCCATACCATACTTTAGTAAAATGAAATAGTATTTTTTAAGCATGTTAACATAACAAAGTATAATCGTGGCACAACAATTTAATTTCTTACTTCATAACCTCAAACTCTCTTCGTCTCAACTGAAAATTTATTTATTTGTCGTTTCGTAAAGAGTACTTTATATCTTACGCCTTCAATCATCATTCAACCTTTGACAAAAGTATATAATCAAGTACAAATTCATCTGAATCCACCAGTTTCAGCTCGAACTTTATATCTATATATATAAGTATAAATAATCGATTTCAATCTAATAAATCAAATAACTCTTAGTACGTAATTCAACGAACTCAAACTCAATAAAGTTTAAATCATGGATCCGACTGACTTCTGAATCCATTTATGCACAAAAACAAGTAAAAAGAAATTTTGTTGGCACAAAACTCCATACTTTTAAAACTATAAATTTGAATAGAATATTTATAATTTATAATTAATATTGCACATTGGAAATATTAGCTGACTAGTGTGTATATCTGGCAACAAAAAGGACGTGTCAATAATAATATAAAGTAGCCTGGGATCCACTGATAGAAAAAATAGCATCAAATAAAATTAAATTAAAGAACCAAAGTTTAAGATAAGATGCTAACATAAAAATGTGTCCATATCAATTATTTTACGTAACCTTATTTGAATTAGCAACGTGTTCCAGTGGATAATTATGTATTATTGTTGTGGGGGTATTAATTGACTGCTCTTCTTTCTTTTTTTTTGGGTATAAATTGACTGTTGTTGATAATATAGGAGCAGGGCGGACCTATGTGTAAATTTATAATGCTCTGACACCGGTAAAATTTGAAATAAATTAAGTATAAGAAACATATAAAAAAAAATTGGTATATAATGTAAAAAACCACCTTTGAAATCAGGAAGATGGCTGAGTATTTTGGTTTTCCGATGGAATCTTATAGCTTTGAGTATCAATATGTGTATTCAAATCTCTCGAAAATTCATGACCCTAAATCCTAGGTCCGCCACTGTATAGGAGGTAATAGTTTTTTATTTTATCGTAATTACTACTATTTTTTTATTTTTTAGCATATTTTGTCATTTAAAAAAATATCTTTTTTTTCTTATGTCGAGATTTAATAATAAATAGTCTCTCTACCTTCAAGATAGGAATATAATCTCCACCTAGCATTTGTTCAACCTTTCAATTCTTATGTCCACAAAATGTTTTCTATTAATTTTTTTTGTGTGAGATCATATATGTTACGTGATTAATGGGATAAAGTAATTCATACTATCAAATTGATATTAAATATACAACAAATATAACTTTCTGTTTTGGATTTTCACCAAATATTCGATATCTATAAAAATAAGAACAACGTATAGCAAAACAGGTTCGTTATAAATCGACGAGAAAGTCGATTAATCGAGAAGAGATGGAGCTAGGATTTCAGTTTTATGAGTTTTGATTCTAAAATGATGACTCAAAGTGTTAATAACTAGTTTCAAACTTAATATTTATATATATTTAATGAATTTGTTAATACAAATATACTCAAACTACGATGCTTTAAAAGAGTTTTTATTTTGAGTGAACAATCTTTCTGTCTTTTTGGTTGCATGCCCAAGACAATGTTATTTATTCGAACCCAACTAATTCATTTTTGCATTGAAAATTCCACTTGACGGAGTAAAACGTTCTCTAATAAACTTGACTCTATATTCACGGTCTAAACCTGGGATAAAATATACCTGAATAATCTAGTTTATACAACAAGAAGTAACACTTTTACATATGTCAAACTTGACATAATACTCTCTTATTATATAAGAGGGAGTTGGGACTTAAGCAAACACGACTCTGTCAACGTGACTGCTTCATATTAAGGGTAACTTGGTCATTTTCTACTCTAGCAGAGATAATTTTGATGTCACAAGCAGAGAATTTAGGCACACAAAAATAGTTGAAACAACATTCCACAATGGTATGATTCCTCGAGCATATTTTCAAAATGATGTTATGTCCTAAAGGCCAAACCACATTCAATATTATTCGACAAGAGGGCGTTGTTCGGATGATATGCACCCTTTGGGTTGGAAGTAAGATTACTTTAGTAAATAATCTCTAATAAATACTCCCTCTATTCATTTTTACTTGTCCATTTTACTAAAAATAGAAATTGAACAATACTTGTCCAGTTTGAAAAATCAATAGATAATTACTTGTTTGTGCCTATTTTACCTTTGGTATTAAATAGTACAGTATTCATTACCCAATACATTTTTCAAATCATTAAATTTTATTATATTCAAAGGAAGCTATAGTAAAATTATTCATATTATTTAATTTTTTATCAAAGTATATGCTAAGTCAATAGTGGACAAGTATTATTGAACGGATGAAGTATTTTCGTAAGAAAAGTATAAGCCAAAAAGGCCATTAAATGTAGTGGGCAATGGTACATTGACGCAATTTTCAATCTTGGAATAAGGACTGGCACTAGATATACAAAGTAATTATCTTATTAATTTTGTGGAATTCATCCACCATATCGAGAATATCGAATTCTTGAATGTTCTTATGTGAAATACAAAGACGACCCTCCAAAATGCTTGTATATATTGGTCTCTGAACAAGATAATTGATTAGTACATGGATACAACTTCTAAATCTACAATCATATATTTTGACGTGAGGGATACTAGGCGTAATTTCCTGATAATTCCGCTCTAGACAAAAATAAATGTCGATACTAGCACGTGCCTTAAACTTGGGCCGTCTGCTGACCCAAATAACTTATTTTGGGCCAATTCTGGGCTTTCTTTTGCTGGACAGTTTCAGCTGGGTTCTTTAGGCTAGTCCAGTGGGCCAGTTACTAGTATGTGTGTTTAGAACTACTTATCACGAGTACGCCTAGTATAGTCCGGTCTTAAATTTTTATTCCTCAAATATCGAGTCTTGATTTTTTGTCCATCAAAATGTTCGATTTTAAGTTTTTGTCCCACTTAATAAGTTCCAACGTTGCTTATGAGGTAGAATTTATGGTCAAGTGAACAAGTTCATTGTCTTAAAATCGCCTGAACGTCTATGTCATAGGCAAAAGTTAGAGCTTATATCTGATAGGCGACGCACCTAAATTCGAACTTTTGCCTGTCACGCAAAATTTTTGGTCAATTAGATAGGTTTACTATCGTAAAATATCCCGAACGTTTGCATTATGGGCAAACGTTTAAACTTATATCTGTTAGGCAACATATCTAAAGTTCTAACTTTTGCTTATGGACAAAAATTAAAACATCTATCTTATGGGCAAAATTTGTTAAATGGAGGCAGAAAATCAAAACCGCCCTTATAAAGATCATTTTTGTAATACTTTTCTTTCCCGAAACAACATATCAAAAGCAGCCCATTTTAGGGTCATTTATGAACTTCAAGGGGTTGTTTGGTTGGTAACAAGTTATTTCGAGATTAATTATCTGGGGATTAGCTATCTCGGATAAGTTATCCCACCATATATATGAGATAACTTATCCCATCACTAAGGTATAAATGATGAAACAAATAATCCTGGGGCTAACTAATATCTTCAACTAAACGCATATAAAACAATCCTATATTTTATTCCGAGATTATTATACCATATCCATCACGCCAAACGACCCCCAACAACTTATTACACTTTGAGGATAGAGATAAAACAGACCAAGGAATAAATGAACTCTCAACCAGAAAAACCATAAAATCAGAACAAAGGTAGTTATTTTACTCAAAGAGTGTGTAAGGTATGTTGTGTTCAAATGGGTTTGTGTTATCTATCCCATTGGCCAAATCTTACCTACATAAGTCTCCCAAGTGTCCTAATTGTGCTCCTTTAGTTTTAAAGGTAATAATTGGTCATAACTATCATGATTCTTGTTTCGGTTTGGTCGGACTCTTCAAAAATGTTGTCTCACCCGTGTTAGAACTTCAAAAAATACGCTACTTTTGGAGGGTCTGACACACACCCAATGACATTATTGAAGAGTCCGAGTAACATAGGTTGTGGTTACCCAATTTGCTATGCTGGATTGAGCTAAAGATAGATTCTTGTTGCAGTCTGCTCGGACTCTTCAAAAATGTTGCCGTACCCGTGTTACATCTTCAAAAATGCACTATTTTTGGAGTATCCGACACACACCCAATGACATTTTTGAAGAATCCGAGCAACATAGATTGAGCTAAAGATAGATTCTTGTGAATGTTTCATACTAGATTTCTGTTTTTGTATGTTCTACTTTAGCTAGTGCCAGTTTCATTTTGCAAGAATTAGGTTTATTAGTCTAAACATTGGTCATCACTGTCATGATTCTTGTTGTGGTCTGCTCGGAATCTTCAAAAATGTTGCCACACTCGTGTAAGATTCTCAAGAAATGCACTATTTTTGGAGGATTCGACACTCACCCAATGACATTTTTGAAGAGTCCGAGCAACATAGGTTGCGGTTACCCAATTTGCTATGCTGGATTGAGCTAAAGATTTATTATTGTTGCAGTCTGCTTGGACTCTTCAAAAATGTTGCCGCACCCGTGTTACATCTTCAAAAATGCACTATTTTTGGAGTATCCGACACACACCCAATGACATTTTTGAAGAATCCGAGCAACATAGATTGAGCTAAAGATAGATTCTTGTGAATGTTTCATACTAGATTTCTGTTTTTGTATGTTCTACTTTAGCTAGTGCCAGTTTCATTTCGCAAGAGTTAGGTTTATTAGTCTAAACATTGGTCATCACTGTCATGATTCTTTTTGTGGTCTGCTCGGACTCTTCAAAAATGTTGCCACACTCGTGTTAGATTCTCAAGAAATGCACTATTTTTGGAGGATTCGACACTCACCCAATGACATTTTTGAAGAGTCCGAGCAACATAGGTTGCGGTTACCCAATTTGCTATGCTGGATTGAGCTAAAGATAGATTCTTGTTGCAGTCTGCTCGGACTCTTCAAAAATATTGCCGCACCCGTGTTACATCTTCAAAAATACACTATTTTTGGAGTATCCGACACATCCAATGACATTTTTGAAGAATCCGAGCAACATAGATTGAGCTAAAGATAGATTCTTGTGAATGTTTCATACTAGATTTCTGTTTTTGTGTGTTCTACTTTGGCTAGTGCCAGTTCCATTTGCAAGAATTAGATTTATTAGTCACTAAACGTGATAGTGGCTGATAGCTATGGCATTTTGGCATATTTTGTTGGTATTTGCCCTGATTTTCTTACCATAATTGGGTTTTTCTACAACCTCCTCCTTTTTTTTGTGAGAGGTTGGCTATGAATGTATTCAGGAGAGGTAGAGAGGTAGATCTAGTAAGCATTGCGGAGAGGTGATTAGACAGGACATGGTGCTGTTGCAGCTTACCGCGGACATGACCTTAGATAATGAAGGTGTGGAGAACACGAATTAGGGTAGAAGGTTAGTAGGTAGGAGTGCTTCCATACTAGTAGGTAGGAGTGCATTGTCTTGATGCTCCTACTAATAGCTACTCTTGTAGTTTTTGGTTCTTCGATTCTGTTACTATCTGTTGTTTCGTGTAGTTCGATTGTAGTATTATTTTGCTGTAGTATTGTTCTGCTACTATGGATTGTTTCTTGTACTTCCTTTACGTTTTTTTCTAGATTTTTTTTATCCTGAGCCAAGGGTCTATCGAAA
This sequence comes from Capsicum rhomboideum, assembly GCA_031232105.1. Lineage (NCBI taxonomy): Eukaryota > Viridiplantae > Streptophyta > Magnoliopsida > Solanales > Solanaceae > Capsicum > Capsicum rhomboideum. Next base: position 2,698,605 of record CP124710.1, on the reverse strand, counting down.
AAACTCTCTACCTCAACTTTGAGGTAAGAGGTAAAGTGTGCTTACACTCTATCCTCCCCAGACCCCACTTTGTGGGACTACACTGGGTATGTTTTTGTTGTTTTAGGGGGGGGGGGGGGGGGCGGATACAAAAAGTGTTGGTTGACTTAGGTAGTTAGTATTGATTTAATAAACATCTTTGAGCTTGTGTTAGTTTTCTCTTTGAGTTTTTGATCCTGCATAAGAATGTAACTTAACCTGAAAATTGTTCTGAGATCAAAACCTGAAAATTGTTCTGAGATCAAAGCCCTTTTTATGGTTAATTCTTATTTTAAACTCTTCTAACTGACATCCTATCGTCCAGGCTGAGTGTTACCACTACCTATTTGGTGCTGTAATTAAACATAATCACTTGGGACTGGATTGGAAAACACCAACTCATGGTCCCATTCATAACTCCAATGGTGCTTTAAGCCACATGCCGAATGTCAAGATGTGTGCAAAATCAGGTGCTCTTGCTTCAAATGGTGACATTGAGCCATTAAGGGTGAGCATTTGAAAATTTGGACCATTCTCTAGTTTCTTGAAATTTATGATTTTGATTTAAGCTTCATGTGCACATAATTAAGTGCTTTTGGTATCTGTTATCATCTATTGTTTACTATGTTTAGGTGGTCGCACCTTTGTTGTTGATGTTACGGTTCCTTGCATATATGCTCCGCACTGTTTTCCTATTAGTTAGCATGTTTTTCTTCACTGCCGTTTTTCCTTTCCATTACTACTTTGATTTGCTTCACTGGATATGTTGTTGTTGCTGTATGCATCTAATTGAGTGTCGCATGACTGCATGATTAATTTTATAGTTTGCTGCAGCGCTGCATAGTTTTGGATATTGAAGGAACCACAACGCCCATATCATTTGTTACAGATGTTCTTTTTCCTTATGCTCGTGATAATGTGGGGAGACATTTGGATGCAACATATGATTCAGCAGAAACCCAGGAGGATATTAAGCTACTAAGGGCTCAAGTAAGCTAATTTTCCGAGTAAATTTTTCTGAGAGGAGATTTCATGATAGGTTGATCTCAGTCAGAGCTCTAGCTACTCCCTAAATAACCCAAGTTGAGCTGAGTTGCTTGTTTACACGCCTACCTCTTCTATATGGTCATAATTCATTACAAATATTATTACACATCCATTAAATTGGTACTATCCACTTGAATTTCCCACTTGCAAGAAAATATATGTTTGTCATATCCTAACTAGCACATCTTCTTGCATTATACGCTCACAACAACACATGTTATCCATATTCTAAAAATAATTCTATGCTGAATGTGCTTTGCTCTTCTGAATTCGATTATACTAGAAAGAGAAATGATGAAATGGTACTTCTCAAGCCCATTTGGGTTGCAGAAGTGTTGGATAACAAGGGCATTGAGGAAGGAGTGGTGCTTCTGTCGATGAACTTCAATACTTTCAAGATTAGGAATTTGGTTCTTTGGATCAAAGGCCAAAATTAGACTTGGGTTGAAGTTTTCTTTTACATGACTATACACATAAAACTAAGATATGAAAATTAAAGCTGAAAAAAAGTAGAACCCCACTTAATTAAGAAGTAGAATCCACGACTAGCCGGTGTTCTAGATCTTGTCTTTATATATTGTATCGTCGTATCCATTATTAGCTAAAAATAGTTGCTATCCCCTTTTCACTAAAATACGATTCAAAATTTGTCACAAGTAGAAACTGTTTAATATTCATTGAACTTAAAAAACTGTTGTAAAGGCAACTGAATTTTGTCCCCTTTACATTCTTCTTTCAGGTAGAAGAAGACTTGGAAAATGGTGTTGCTGGTGCTGTGCCTATCCCCTCTAATGATGCTGGCAAGGAGGAGGTAATTGCAGCTTTGGTAACAAATGTTGAGGCAATGATTAAAGCTGACCGAAAAATTACTGCCTTAAAGGAGTTGCAGGTGAGGAGATCAGTGGTGAAATTATTTTACCCTCATACTGTCCAAATGTTTTACGGTTTCCAGTTTCAACACATGTCCTTACAGTTTGTGCTTCTCTTCATATTCTGTTAATCAGGGGCATATATGGCAAACGGGGTTTAAAAATAACGAGTTAGAGGGAGTTGTTTATGATGATGTGCCCAAAGCGCTTGAGAGATGGGCTGCTTTAGGCATCAAGGTTCCTCTCATTTTCCCATTGTTTCTGCACTTGTGCATCTCTCTTTTTTAATGAGCTCTAGTTTCATAAAGTTGTAGTTGCAAATGAAGATGTAATGTTGGACTATGATAAAAGGAATTTCTCTTTTATCCCTTATAAGAAAAGGAACTTCTTCTATCATTAATGGCTTCCACCTAAATTACATGGAAGGTAGTTGTCTCGAAAGACCTACAAAATTTTGGAATCAATGTAGATTTAGCTAAAGATAAGGCTCAATGAAACTTGTTAGGAGAACGTCTAATATTACTATTGTTGTTGTTATTACTATAGATGCATATAAATCTATTTTTTACTTTTTTGGTGTGCTGATGATATTAGTTGGTTTAAATGAAGAAGTGGGGATTCATATACCAGTTTCAGAAAAGAAGTGGGGATTCATATAGTCGATCCAACTTGTTTGGGACTGAGGCGTGGTAATAGCTGTTGTTGTATTAACGGCTTCAGCTTGCTGCATTAAGTTCATTTTTCTTCTTCATAACCTCTTATATATCACCAGCTGCTGGCCAAACTGACTAGCTGTTTTGTCCCTAAGGTGTACATATACTCAAGTGGCAGCAGATTGGCACAAAGGCTTTTATTTGGTTACACAAACTATGGAGACCTGAGAAAATATCTCTGTGGATTTTTTGATACAACAGTAGGGTAAATTTCTACCTTTCATCAAGTCACATCTTTAATTTTGAAGTGGTAGCTGGATTTCTCGTCATTTTAAGTAATTCAAATTACTTCTACATGTTGTAGGAATAAGAAAGAAACAAAAAGTTACCATGAAATTACAGCATCCTTGGGGGTAGATCACCCATCAGAGATTTTGTTCGTGACTGACGTCTATCAAGAAGCTATAGCTGCAAAGACAGCAGGTAAAATTCTCGTTGTTTTATATGGAAAATACTCCATTTCTGAGTTTCAACCTGTTGCCCTTCCTACCATTAAAACAAATAGTAGCAACAATTTTATTCTATGTTATACAAGTACTAAATCAAAATATTCAGATGAATGAAGATGTGCTCGCTGTCATTTTTTTTTGTTTCCCCCCGGTGTCGAGGCTTGACTAATTTGAATTCGTGCTGGGAAGTCCCACTTTGGGGATAAAATGCTACCTACCAAAGATAGATTTCGTTCCCCAGGATCGAACCCAAGACCTCTTGTTAAAGATAACGGGTTACTTAGCACCCCACCACAACCTTTGGTGGTGCATACTGTGAAATAGTAAATAATTAAGACTCTTGCTTTATTAACATCTGAATGTATGAAATTGTTTTTATAATAAATATTAAATTCAAATAAAATACTAAATCAATCAAATACTATATCAAAAAAATTATTAGCAATTAGCAGTGGTTATAGATGTCAATTAGGATGGTATTATCTGATGATGGTGGTCATTATTGTTGTGGATAGTGGTGATGGTGGTGGTCGTTGTTGTGGATAGTGGTGATGGTTCTCGCGGTAAGTGGTTAAACAATAATTGTTGATGGTGGTAGTTGGTGGTTGGCAATTATGGTGAATGCTGTGATAGCTAATGGTGGTGGTGACTGATGATGGTGGTTTGCGATATATAGATGATGTTTGGATTGACTTAATTTAAGTGTTTTTGGCTTTTAAGCTCTTTTTCTACTTCTTGTGGTGTGAGAGAAAGATAAAAAGTGCTTTTAAGCACTTTCTTTTAGGCCCAAAAGATACAAAAATAAGCTAAAAAACAAAAGTTGGGTATTTCCAACTTATGACTTTTAGCTTTTAGCTTATAAGCTATATTTAAAAAGCCAATCCAAACACCTTCATAGTGGTGACTGATAGTGGTGATTGTCGGTAGAGATTGGTGGTTGGTACTGATGATTTTAAATGGGGACTAGTGGTGGTAACGGCTGACTCTGATGATTGACAGCAGTGGGTAGTTGTGGCTGAGAATGGTGGTGGCCGATAGCGGTTAGCAGTGGAAGTGGATGAAGTAGTGGTAAACTGCGAATTTTTCAGATAATTGACATCTTAATGACATTAAGATTCTTTATAGATTTTAATCATAAAAACAAAACAAACAAACACCCTTAATGGTTAAAATATGTGCAAACTGCTACCACATACTTAGCCTCCGAGGTCGAAAAAGCCACTGTAACTTGACTCGTATAACTCCAAATGATCACTTCTGAACCTGGAGTGAAACCATTTGTTGATACACTATGTCTATCTTTCAACGAACTTGCCCAATCACTGTTTGTGTACCCAAACAATCTGAAATTAGAAATCTTTGAGTACCAAAGGCCACTCCAAGGGTCCAGCCATGTATCATATCCTCTTTACTGGTCCATAAACCTGGAAATAACACCAATAGGAAATGCAATATTGGATCAAGTGTTTGTTAAGTAAATTAGACCTCCAACCAAGCTTCTGAACCTCCTTGCATCGGTCAATTCTTCTCCATGTTCCTACTGCATCTTTTCATTAATTTTCACGGGTGTTGTTGCAGGCTTGAATCAAGCAGGCCAAACTTATTCAGAAGGTCCCTAACATATTTCCTTTGTGAAATGAAAATTCCATCTTCAACTTGATGAACTTCAAGACCAAAGAAATAATGCAATATGCCTATATCCGACATCTCAAGCTCATTCATCATTTGAGATTTAAAACCCATCCACGAGAAAGGTAGATGAGCTAATATAAATAATATCATCAACATAAAGACAAACAACGATGAAATTATTTTGACCTTCCTTGTCGCATTCAAAGTGGGATCATTCTCACTTTTCATGTACTCCTTTTGTTGAAATAGCTATCAATCCTGCTATACCTCTAGGGGCTTACTTCAATCAGTACAATGCCTTTTTAAGTTTGTATACTTTTGTCTTGTCACCCTCTTTTATGAAACCTTCTGATTGTGCTACAAAAACCTCCTCTTGTAAATCTCTATGGAACAATCAACACTTTATTGTTCTTCATAACCTTTTGCTACATGACAAGCCTTGTGCTTCTATAAGCTTCCATTCCGCAACAAACTTTGTCTTGAATACCCACTTCAAGCCAATTGCATTTTTTTTTTAGGTAGCGGTACCATCTCCCATGACTTCCATTTGTTGTTGGTCATTGTCTCAATTCAATCCCATATTGATACAACATATGCAGCTGACGCGTCATAACCTTGGATGCTGGTGCAGTTGATGCATTCTCTTCTGGAATACGGAATGTTGGATTCCCAATAATTTTTCGAGTAATCGAAGGATACCACTTAAGACAATTGTCATCATATGGAAAGGGTCCTTTTGCTAGCGGGTCTTCACAATTATGATTTGCACGATCATTCCAGACAAGTATGTGACTTACATGATGTCTAGTTCAATTAGTGTTTTGCTTGCCATGGCGGTCATGCATGTAATGTTTGTCCTAAAAATTGCAAGGAACATGGATGTATCGATGCATTTTGAATTGTTTGATGATTCTATTAGGCTGATGCATATCTATTATAATTTATATCCCAACATAGCAGTAGCACCTCATCACACCAAAATATTCTCCCGATCGACAATAATCTGCAAGATTTTTCATCACATCTAGAGTATATGACTTCCAAACAATTTGTTCATCCACAAGGTTATCTAATTGATCTCGAAAAAACAGTAACACATATTGGGCTGTATGCGTTCAACTAAACTAAAAGTTCCATCTACACACGTATATGGCTTGGAGAGCTTGTTCGAGAGGGTAATAACATCATTTTTCGCTTGAAATCGATCACAATGAACCATATTTAGTCTCTCCCATGCCCATACCTGTAGAAGCGGTAGAAAACCATGTATTCTTCTTAGGCTGGGTAGCGCGACATAATGCACGTGACAAGCACTCCAAAACGTTGGTTGGGCAGTGTTGTGTTGACGTATTTGATGCAACTCGGTGACATTAGCCAAATTAATGCATTTGATGCAACAAAAAGACATCAACCAAATTGGCACGCATAGTTGGGTCAATGCTCTGTGCTTTCTTGTGCATTGTGTAGCACTACTCAGCCTAAAAAGAATGACGTGGTCTTCAACCTCTTCTATAGGTGTGGGCATATGAGAGATTGAAGATGACTCATCTTGATCAACTTTAGGCGAGAGATGATGCTATTACCTTCTCGAATGAGCTTTCAAAGCCCCATACACGTGTAGATGGAACGTTCAGCTTAGTTGGATGCATGCAATCCAATATGTGTTATCGTTTTCTCGAGATCAATTAGATAACCTTGTGGATGAACAATTTGTTTGGAATACATACATGTTCCATGCAATTTTTAGGACATGCATGACCGTCATGAAAGACAAAACACGGATTGGACTAGACACCATGTAAATCACATACTTGTCTGGAATGATCGTGCAAACCATAATTGTGAAGACCCATTAGCAGAAGGACCCCTTTCATAGGATGCCAATTAGCTTAAGTGGTATCATTTGATTACTCGACAGATTATTGGGAGTTCAACATTCCATATTCCAAAATAGGATGCATCACTTGCACCGACATTCGAGGTTATGGTGTGTCAGCTGCATATGTTGTCTCAATATGGGATTGAACTGAGATAAAAACCAACAATGGACGAAAGTCATGTGAGTTTGTAGCTCTGCTAAAAGTAAAAATGCAATTGGCTTGAATTAGGTATTCAAAACAAAGTTTGTGCAGATGGAAGCTTACCAAAACACAAGACTCGTCTTGTAGCAAAAGCTTATGCACAACAATATGGTGTTGATCTTAAAGTAACTTTTCCTCCGGTGACGCGATTTGAAACAGTGAGACTTGCTTAACCCTTGGCTGCACAATTACAATGTTCAGTTTATCAATTTGACATCGAGTCCAAGTTTCTCAATAGAGATTTTCAACAGTGGGTTTTTGTTGCACAACTAGAAGGTTTCATAAATGCGGACAAAAGTGTACAAAGTTAAAAATGCATTGTATGGATTCAAGAACTCTCCTAGAGCTTGGTGTAGTAGAATTGATAGCTATTTTCAACAAAAGGGATATATGAAAAGTGAGAACGAGTCCACCTTGTATGTTAAAAAGGAAGGTAAAATATAATTTCATCATCGTTTGTCTTTATGTTTGTACCTCTACTTTTCTTGTCGGTGAGTGCAAGTCTCAAATGATGAACAAGTTTGAGATGTCTAATATTGGTTTATTGCATTATTTCCTAGTAGCATTGTCAACCTCAGAGGTTGAGTTTGTGTTAGCAGTTTGTAAAGCCATTTGGCTAAGGAGGGTATTATAGCACATCTTCAACAAGAACATGAGGAAGCAACAGAGACATTTTTTTGACAACAAATCAACTATGTCTATGAACAGACCCAACATTTCACAGCAGGATGAATCATATTGATATACGTTATCATTTCATTCATATATGGTAGCAATGGAGGAGATATCCAAGCAGCAGGCTGATCTACTCTACTGATTAATTATTTGTCAAAATAGAAGTTTTGTTATTTTGGAGATCTTCTTTGTGTGTGAGACTTTAACTCAACTTGTGTGACCTCGTTCACATTACCGGTCTAAAATCCGTATAAAGGAGGAGGGTTGCCGAGGGTCAATCATAAACAACCTCTCTACCCCATAGGGCTAAGGCTGCGTACATCTTACCCTCTCCATACTTTACTCGTGGTCGTGGGATTGAGCCGGGTTTGTTGTTGTACTTTGTGTATGGGACTTCGAATCAAGGGAGGATCCTAAATAAGGAGTAGGAATAGGGCCTTGTATTATGCTAACGTTGTTAAGAGTTTGTTTCATTATTTTAGTTAAGTTAGATATGCTGCTGATAATTAGCTTAGTAAGTTATTATTGGAGCTAAATATTTGTTGATTTTGTAAGCCTATAAAATAGGCACTTGAGTAGCCAGTTTTATTTTAGAAATCTATCAAGTAATAAAGTTAGTACTTTATTCCATTTTTCTCTGTTTCTTTTTACTTCTTCCTCAACAAATTCGGTATCAGAGTAGGCGAGTGTCCTAGGATCGAAGCTCACCCGTACCCATAATCAAGAAGATTTTTCATGTATTTAGCCCATGAAAAAGAATTAGACCCGTGCGTGAGGGGTGTATTGAGAATATAATTTAGCAAGTAAAAGTGTCTCTAATGAGATGGTCACGCACTTCAACGTCAAGTCCAGATGACAACTAAGTGTTCATTTGAACTTATCTCTGCTACAAGATTGTATCAGATATCTCATACAATAACTCTTCAGTATGTATATATATTTCATTGAATTTTCTAACCCCTTTTCTTCATTCAGGTTTGGAAGTGATAATATCTGTTAGGCCAGGGAATGGACCTCTTCCAGATAATCATGGATTTAGGACAATCAAGTCATTTTCAGAGATCTAAAGATGAAATATACTGCTCTGTGACAACCCCCCCCCCCCTCCCCCCACCCAAAACCCCATCCTCATGTATAACAACATACTCAGTGTAATCCCACAAGTGACAAATGGGATCATGGAAGGGTGGAGTGTACGTAGGTCTTCTCTCCATGTTATCTAATACATTGAAAGGAAAAGTCAGCTTAGTTTGAAGAGGCTCATATACGGAATGACTTGTAAATGACTAATACTGTGATGTGAAATTCAGTGAAAAAAAAAACTTTCAACTAGCATAATACGTCTATTATATATGCATAAAAATAATTTTAACCATGTATAATAGTATAATTTCCGCCAAAGAAGGTTTGGATAAACCTCCTGACCCCAAGCTGGCTCCGCCCTTGGCTATGGAGGTTTTAGATCTGACGACATGTAGGTACATAATACGAACCAGGAAATCAATTTTGTTTTTATCCAACAATTTAATCTAGATTCATATCGCGTGAAATTTCATGAGGGTTATAGAAATAGATTTTTCATTATTTGGTTTAATCATCTAATCTAGATTCATGTTGTGTAAGATGCATGAGCTAATCGGAACGGCCAGAGATCAATTTTGTTTTTATTTAACAATTCAATCTTTTATTTCAACAAAAATCTCCACCTACTAGAGTTAATCTTTTTATTTATAATAGTCATAATTCAAACATTAAATTCTTAATATCCCTATTCAAATTCATGTGTGTGGGATACATAAGCTCATTAATTTAACATGTTATATTAAAAAACTTATTCAAACCTCTTGTTAAGGATCGAGGAATATCATTTTTCTCTTCACCTAGTGCGAGTGGAAGTAGTTTTATTTTCAAAAAAAATAAAATTAAATAATTAAAATCTCCACCTATCAGAGTTAATTTTTTTTAGGACTATAAATCTTGATTCATGTCGGGTGAGATGCAGGAAGCACCTTCGGCATAATACATAAACGTGCCCTTTAACTTGATCTCATCTGACAGCTATGCCATCCAACTTTGAGCGTGCACAAGTATGCACTTATAACTTGTATAAAGTTGAACAAATAGACACATACGTCCTACGTGGCATAATACAAATCACTTGCCACGTCCTACGTGGCATGTAAACTAGTAGATAAAAAAATATTTTTTTATTTACTAGAGTTAAAAAATCTATTAATAGTTTTAATTTGAACATTAAATTTTTAACTTTCCTACGTTGAATTTTATATATATATATATATATATATATATATATATATAACTAGAAACAACATAAAAAGTAAATAAATTACAAATTTTTCAATAAAAATATTTAATATTATATGAAAAGTTTATGGTTAAAAAAAGTACCTTGATTATGCATGAACTAAAATACAAATTAATATAAAATTTTGTTTTACAAATTATTTATGCATGAATTAAAATACATAAACAGTTGGTTTTTTTTTTTTTTTTTTTTTTTTTAAAGAAAGTGGGATGTTTTCCGGGAAGTCAGTTAACACTTAACAGAATATAGCTCAAAAACAAATTGAAGAGGATCTTCTTCTCTTTCACCTACATTTTTATTCATCATTTGATTCTTGGATGTGTACAAAATTAAAAAAGGAGCATATATTTTCAAGATTCTTATGCCATATATGAATTCTCCAAAATAAAGGTATTTTTTAAAAATTTTATTTATGTCAAATGAACATGTAAATTTGATTTTTTTTTCCTTCTTGTATTGTACTTTTTATGTGTTTTTATAACGAGTGAGACAGATCCATGATATAAGCAATAATAGGTATAAGTACAACTCAAGCTCGAGTCAGTGGCGGAATCAAGAATTCTAAAATGGGGATTAAAAAAAAAAGTACCTTAATGTCGCGCTTGAGATTTGAACTTATGCTTTCTATGTGATTGTATTATACAAAAAAAATTACCCTATATATGTAGTATATTTTTTCAACGAGGGATGACTGGCTCAGCTTATATGTATGCATGTAGAAAATTACTAAAATATTGCATTTGTATGTTTTTAATCAAATTATCATGTCACAGTCAATCAAGGGAGTTTTACAAGTTTTTAATATACTACTGTATTATTTGTCTTGCTGGATAATTCTATTATTTGCTGCACTTGAGCCGAGGGTATTTCAGAAACAGCCTCTCTACCTTCACGAGGTAGTGGTAAGGTCTGCGTATACTCTACCCTCCCTAGACCTCACTTGTGGGATTTCACTGGGTATGTTGTTGTTGTTCCTTTTTGGGGGTTTTAGAGAAATTGCAAATCTGAATTTGTAAATGTATTTGGAGAGTAGATAAGATATTAGTAATATATTATCATATTGGCCTATGTATTTGCTTTGTTTGATCCCAAATGCAGTCTTGATGTTAACATTTCTGGCCTTATTCAGCTAAAATGATTCATTTGGATGTTTACTTCTGTTTGTTTTTTGTTATTGAAAAAGATTCATTTGGATGTCCACCATTGGAATATAGTATAGTTGAAGAGATTGTTGTTTTGTTTTCTGAAAGTTGTGCTGTCGGGGAAGCTTGCGAGCACCTCGACTGTTTCATCAGGGTACCTGTTATCTCCCACCAGTACAAATATCGGGTAACTATGTACCTCATGGTTCTCAAGTCACTTCATTAATCACTAGCTACACCCTTAGGTTTAGATTCTTGCAATATAATATAGTTGAAGGGATTCTTGTTTTGGTTTTTGGATAACTGTGGTGTTTGGAAAGCTTGTGAGCACCTAGACTAATTCAACACGGTACCTATTATCTCCCACCGGCACTGATACCGGGTAGCTATGTAACTCACAGTTCTCAAACCGCTTCATTGACCACTAGTCACACCCTTGGGTGGGAGAATCTTGGAACATAGTAAGTTGAACATTAGCATGTTTCCACCTTAGCCGAAGGGGAGTCAATTAACACCCTTTTGTCGAAAAAAATACATTAAGTAGATAGGTTAAATATGCTTTTTTAATGTATGTACGTATATACTAGATGTTGAATCTCCTTGGCTTCTTTGTGCATTTATTTTTCATCTGTTGAATTCCCTTAGTGAATATTCTGTCGGCTCCGGTGTTTACAATAGCAAAAGTTTTGTTTTTGTCTTTCTGCCAACTTTTAGCTCATGGACAATATAAGGATTCATTGAGAAATTTTCTTCACCATTTTAATTTAAACATTGTTGATTCTGACCTTTGATGTGGTTGCTTTTGATTCAACAGAATATGCAGAGATTTATAAGATAGGGCTCGAGGGGCCTTTTGGTTCGATTGCCTAGTAAATGGGAGTTGAGTTTGATGTGAATTGTTAATGGTAGTGAAGGAAGCTAGTAAGGCAGAGCGCACGCATCGTTGATAAACATTTGGATTCCTCTTCTAGTGTTGAGATCAAGGAGGCGGATCATCCGCCTATTGTCAATCGTTCCTTCAGGGATATACTGAAGGGGCCGAGTGGTCAAAAGTAGCAGACTGTAAATTTCTTGAAGTTTTTTTCTGGGGAGGTTTGACCTTGCCTCTCCGCTTGTTTGTTGTAAACTTCAGAGAAGAGAAAAGAGGCATTCATCAGTTTACATGATAAGGTTCAGTGATGAGGTCGTTGAACACAGAGAAAAGATGGATGTTTCCTCTTATTATAAGCTCACTTGTGTCTGTTTTCCTTCTTGCAACCTTCTTCGACTTGGGCATCATTTCCTCGTTGCATACGATCAATTCAGTCTTCTCGATTTTCCCATCCAGTGTTATGGCGAATGAAACTAGCTCGTTTTTTGGTGAAGTAAAAGTTCAGCAAGTTCCAAGTCCGCCTCCACCTCCCCCGCCTCCTTCACCTCCTCCACCTCCTCCGCCACCTTCTCCGCCACCTCCTCCTCCTCCTGCACCGCGTTTTGCTTATTTGATATCTGGATCAAATGGTGAACTAGATCAACTTTGGAGGACGTTGAAATCGCTGTATCATCCGTGGAATTATTACATCGTTCATCTGGACTTAAAATCATCAGCAGAGGAGAGACTAGAGCTTGCTTCCAGAGTTACAAAAGAACCTGTTTTCGCCAAGATTGGAAACGTGCACATGATTATGAAAGCAAACATGGTGACCTACCGGGGTCCGACCATGGTCTCTAACACGCTACACGCCGCCTCTATTCTCCTGAAAAAGTATGAGCATTGGGATTGGTTTATTAACCTGAGTGCTTCTGATTATCCCCTGGTAACTCAAGATGGTTAGTTCTCGACTCTCTTACTTGAAATTTATGTTGCTCGTAGTCTTCAAAATGTTGTCTCACCCATGTCAGATCCTCCAAGAATGCACTACTTTTGGAGGATCCAACATGCACATATCTACATTTTTTAAGAATCCGAGCAACATAGCTAGAAATACACCATAATCTTTTTGGTCACAAGTTAGTTCTGATTTGTTATTCTTCTGTTTTCTTTACTTGAAGGTGAAATGTGATTTAATGTATTGCTTTACAGATCTTCTCTACATATTTTCTCAATTAAAACGCGACTTTAACTTCATCGAGCACACAAGCCGGTTGAGATGGAAAGAGTATGTACTCTTTTTCTTTCTGAGTTTCTTGATTTGTTCTTTGGCATTATTTGTAGTTCATTCTTTAACTTTCATGTCACTCGATTTATCCTTTTGCAGGTCGGAAAGAGCAATGCCGCTTATTATAGACCCCGGGCTGTATCAGAATACCAAGTCTGATATATTTTGGGTTGCACCAAGGAGAACTCTTCCCACAGCCTTTAAACTCTTTACTGGTTAGATTTTAACAGTTACATCTGCGTACTTTTAGCATTCTTGAACATGTTTGCTGATGTTTATGCCTCACAAATGCAAGTAGAAAGTGCAACGTAACGTCCACATATTTGATCCCATAAAATTTCGGGTTGTTGTTGTAGTCTTTTTCCTCGTCCTGGAATCTAATATGCGTCCCAAGTGAAAAATAGTGACCGTCTGTAATAACATTAGCATTGGCAACTAGAGAAACTAAGGCTATTGGTACCATGTTAAGACGAATTTGGCACTCGTCTTCAATGATGTGATCGATATGCATATGTATGCATACTTAGTATCATCGTCTGATAAATTTTGCATAAATGCAGCTCAGTCTGCAAAATGTGTTTCAATGCTTAAGTTTTCTGTCAAGTTGAATCCGAAATTTAGATGGATTATTTCCCTTGAACTTGAATATTGATCATGGCTATACTTGATAGTTGATACCATGTACTCCACTATTTTGTTTTGTTAAAGTATCACTAAGCAAATTTACCAATCTAATGTAGACATGGAAATGAATTTGTTAGAACCTGCACTATATGATATGATCGGAGACAGAGTTAGGATTTTGAGTTTATGGATTCTGAATTCTGAATTCTAGAATAGTCGGCTTACTAGTTAAGGATAAATTATTTATACATATTAAGCGTATTTTTTTCAACACAAATATATGGTCTCGCGAAAGTTATTAGGTTCTGCTTAACCTGTAAGCGGACTTGTAGCTCCACCCTAGATCTGCATCATCTGCCTGGACAATCAAGTGAACTGTTGAATTGATTTGGAATCACCAAATTTGTGCTCTTTTCCTTCTTGTATAAACAACAATGCCGCTTTACGCCTCAATCTCAACTCTAGGGTTGGCAATATGAATCCTCACTGACCGTGTCAAAATTTTTCATACAGGCTCAGCATGGACAATCTTGTCACGCGCTTTTGTAGAGTATTGCATATGGGGTTGGGATAATCTTCCAAGGAATCTACTCATGTACTACTCGAATTTTGTGTCCTCTCCTGAAGGCTATTTTCACACAGTTATATGCAATGCCCCTGAGTTTTCATCAACTGTTATTAACCATGACTTACACTACATTTCTTGGGATGTCCCTCCAAAACAACATCCACACATTCTCTCAGTCAATGACATCGGAAAAATGGTAGCAAGCGGTGCTGCATTTGCGCGTAAGTTCAAGAATGAAGATCCTGTTATGGACAAGATCGATCAAGAATTTCTTCACCGGAGGAATGGTAGCTTCACACCAGGTGGTTGGTGCGCGGGAAATCCACCTTGTTCTAAAGTTGGGAATCCGGAAAAGCTTAGACCGGGGCCAGGGGCTCAGAGGCTTAGACGTCTCATTGATAGATTAGTTGACACAGCTAGTCAGAACCAGTGCAAGTAGATTTTTTGTTATACCATTTTTCTGTATCGTTCCAATTTTATCAAATGTTTTCGAAGGACATACTTTTCCTGATTCATGATCAAAAGAGTATAAAGTTCATTGAGAGATCCAAATCAGTAACTATTGTTCATTGTACTAATTTTTGGTAATGCAGAAAAACAAAGGTGTAGTTACAGCATATCTAATTATATACTGTCAGTGCAAATAACTTAAATCCGTTTTCATTAGCCAATGTTATACTACTCCCTCTGTCCCCTCACCTTTTTCGTCCTAGTTTCGGAACAGGAGGACCGTGTTGTCTTGATTGAGGACATAATTAAGTAACTAAAAGTGTGTACTTTCTGTAACAATTAAAACTTTTAGATGAAATGGTCACACGATTCACCAGTTATCCTAGCTCGACGATACACTCACTTGCATGACTCCCATCTCCACTTCCCTTGTCTTGTTTATGCTATCAAGACTAAAGCAAACTGAAAATAAGGAGCTGCAAAGATCAGCTCGAGAATGAGTCTTATGCAACGCGAATGGTCACACGTATCTACGCTCATCTTTTACCAGTTAAATCAGGAAATTTCCGACAAGTTTATATATATACACCAAAACATTCTCTCTAATGAGAGTGCGGATCTACGCTTTAGATCAATAAAGCATTTACTTTAGACCTCAAAATTGGACGATTGAGTTATTTACAGAACTTAATCGAAGGTTCTAAATATAATATAATATACATATAATATTTTCATCGATTTGTTCCCACACCAGAAGCATTGTTAACTAACCATTTTAGTCTTCAACTTTCCATGCAAATGAAACTTTACCAGATAAAATTACATTAAAAGGAAAAGAAAAAAAATGAATAAAGTAATTTTTATCTTTAACCCTTAAACTCTTACCATATTTAGATAGGGACCTGATTTTGTTTTTTCAAACTAAAGAAGGAACAGAGTCAGGATTTAAAATTTACGGATTTGAAATCTTTAGTCCTTTTGAGTTAATTATCGTCTACTGGATTTCAAATTAATAAATTTGTACATATTAAGATAAATATTGGGTTCGAATCAAATTATTGGATATTATCGAACTCGCGTCCTAGTACACTCTAGCTCCGCCCCTAATAGGACATAGGTCATAATTTATTTTTTTCTTTTAACGTATCCAAAGTTACTTTTTGCACCAATTCAGTGAATACATGACATATATAAAAGGACCAATTTAGTGAATACATGACATATATATAACACACATTTTTATTATAAAATTAGAGTTAATTCGTAGATATTCTTATTTTAATTATGATAAATTCATATAATTTGGGGCGAACATCGAATACGAGTAAGTGTTTACATAGACCATCAAAGAATATGGTGGTATAAATGGGGTTGCTCCTTCCTTAACTAGAGGTATTGATTTCAAATTCTGGAAACAGAAAAATCATTGATAGGAAGTGTTTCCTTCAAAGTGTTTCCTTCAAATGGGCCTTACACGATGCAAATTCAGATTAGTCGGACTTCGATATCGAATAAAAACCAAAAAAAATAAAATGTGTGTAGATAGGTTTTCACCTTTTTTCCCCCTTCTTATCACTATTCAGGGTCCACTCTTACCCAATAAAGTAAAAAGTTAAAAATAAAAAAACTTGTTTTCTGTCATTGGAGTTAGAATAAAGGGAGGACCTACAATTGTAATATCTGCAGCAATAATTGTATTTCACTATAAAGAAAATAAAGTAAATAAAAACAATCTAATCCAAAATAATGATTGTTATAAAATATCATGTAAGCCCATGGCTTCAAGATCTTTTGCCCTAGCATATTGATAAATAGTACATTTAGGAGTCATTTAATATGAGATACAAGATATAATAATATCGGGATAAAATACATGATTATTTTATCATGTGTTTAGTTAGAGGTATTAGTTAGTCTCTGAATTATTTATCCAATCATTTATACCATAGTGATTCAATAAGTTATCTCATATACATGATGAGATAACTAATCTCGGGATAGCTAATCCTGAGATTAATTATCCCAGGATAACTCGATCTCAACTAAACGACCCCTTAGTCCTTTGTAACGTATGATTTAGAATATTTAATTGTCATTTTGGGTGTGTTCATTACGGAGGGATTCCAATTCTCTCATGTTTGATCGGTCAAAATTTTTGAAAAATATTCTCATTAGAAAAATAAGTTTCTTAAAAATGATAAAAGTGACTTGACTTTGTGGAAGTAGAAAAAACAAATTTACAAGTGCCATTTTACATTAATTTTGTCGTCCAACAAAATTAATAAGTAGAAAATATATAAGAAACCAATTATTTTTCTAGAAAATATCTTTCAAGAAAGCATTTTCCATTGAAAACATTTCCCTTGATGTCAAACACACCATTTATGTAGAAAATATGTTATGTTTAAATTATTTGTAGAACTATATTATCATTAAATATAGCGTAACGATACAACTTTAATATAATACATCAGTAATTAAATGGTGGAACGACAAATAATCACGATAAATTCGTAAACATTCACAGTAAAGTGATCAAAAATGCACAATTTAATTAATTGAGGATGTATATGATTAAACATATATCATAAAAACTAAAATTAAAATTTATCAATAATTTAGGTACCAAAAGTGCAATTAACCCCTGTAATTAGTGACATAATCACCCCCTATTAACAAAAAAGAAACAAAAAAGGAAAAAATAAGGCCAAAGAAAGAAAAAAAGAACAGGAGGATAAATATGCTTCCTCCATTTCAAAATAGTTGATCCTTGTTGATTTGATATTTTCCTTAAAAAAATATTTATTAAAAGCTTATTTTACCAAATTAGCTTTATTAATTAAGATTTGAAAATATAAATTTAAGTATATACACTTTATGTAGTCATTTAATGATAGGAATAGTATTGAAAAAACATAATAAAATTCTTTTGATTTCATAAATGGGACAACTAAATTGAAATAAACATTTGAGCAAGAGGGCCAAGTAAAACGAAATGGAGTAAATAGTAAAGACTTCTAATTTACATTAAAGATTTTATCTTTATTTGTTCGGTTATAAATAGAAAAATTTATCTGTAGCTTTAGTAACCGTCCCTACACGTATCATAATGTATCATATTGTATTATATTATTTTTATGAATATAACGTTTGAATAGATTGTTATTTTCTATCGTTATATAATACTACGCATTAATAATTTGAGGAGTAAACCTACAAGAAAAATATGATACAAAATAAAACTATTATAAAATATAAATTAAAGAATAAAATGAAATTATTAGATGATAAATAAAAAAATAAATAAAAAAGAAAGACATACGAACATGATCATACCAAATTAATCGTTACATAAAATAACTTTTTTCACTATTATATATCGATGGATTTAACGATATGATCAATTTTTAAATAACAATCAAAACAAATAATATATTTAAACAAATGATACAATAGGTAGCCATCCAAACAAGACTTTGTGATCTTATCTTTTACAGGATCATACCAAATCGTGTAAAAGGTTGACTGAAAAATTTAATGATATCACTAATGAAATTCAAGTAACAAACAAAACAAACATTATATTTAATTTGACGATATAATAGATAATCATCCAAACAAGACTTTAAGTTCTTTTATTTTACACACTTCCTGTAAAATTTGAGGGAATCTTGGAGTAATTGATAAAGTTATTGTCATATCATGTCGATTTAATCTGTGGAAACAATCCTTACAGAAATATAAGATGAGGCTGTATATAATAAACTTGTGTGATTTGACCTTTTCCCAAACATCGTCCATAACAAAAACTTTAATATCTACCATTATCAAAAAGCCAACAAAAAGAAAAAGAAAATATCTACCATTATATATCGACGAATTTAATGATATCACTAATGAAATTTAAGTAACAAACAAAATAAACATCATATTTAATCTGACGATACAATAGATAACCATCCAAACAAGACTTTATGTTCTTTTATTTTACACACTTCCTATAAAATCTGAGGGAAATTTTGGAGTAACGGATAAAATTATTGTCATATCATGTAACTAAAAGGTCATGGATTCAACTCGTGAAAACAACCCTTGCAGAAATATAAGGTAAGACTGCATACAATAAACTCGTGTGATTAAACCTTTTCCCAAATATCGTCCATAATGAAAACTTTAGTGCACCGTGCCGTCTCCGCTCCCTATAAAATCCTTACTACCATATTCCTTTCTCAAAAAGCCAACAAAAAAGAAAAAGAAAATATCTTTTACATATTCTTTCCTTCCATCACTTTCCACCTGTTTTGAGAATTTGGGTTTTTGCATCCAAAGCTTTCTCTCTCCAATTCTTGAAGTCCATCTGTCTGTCTAAGGCTTCATCCAGATCAGTTACAAAAAAAATCCTAAAAGTTTGACATTTGGGAAGCTGTAAATGGACCAAACTCCTATTGTCTATATCCCATGCTGACCTCTATTCTATTCAGGTAAATTTCTCCCTTTTTTGGATAAAATTTTTCTGGGTTGCTTGTGATTTTGAGGAAAAAGTCTTCCTTTTATACATTTGGTTATGTTTTCTTTCACTATTTTGATTTATGGGGTTCTTGTGATCTAAGAAAATATCAGGTAAGATTGCGTATAATAGACTTGTTACGTATAATAGATCCTTGTGTTCGGTCCTAGCAGGCATCAGGCTGCCCTTTTGTTGTGATTGAGGAAAGACTCTTTCTTTTGAACATTTGGTTAGTCTTTTTTACTATATTGTTTTATGGGGTTCTTGTGATTTGAGGGATAAGTCTTTTCTTTTGAATACTTGGTTAGTCTTTTGCACTATTTTGTTTTGTGGGGTTTTGTGAGTTGAGGAAATGCATGGTAATACTGTGTATAATAGACCTTTGTTGTCTGTCCATTTTCCTAGATCTTGTACTTAGCGGGAGCTTTATGCACCGGAATGTCCTTTAGTGATTTGAGGAAAAAGTCTTTTCTATTGAATATTTGGTTAGTCTTTTTCACTATTTTGTTTTATGGGGTTTCTTCTGATTTGAGGAAATGCGAGGTAAGGCTGCATACAATAGGCCTTTGTGGTCCGACTCTTCCCCGGTGCCCGCTACGGCACTAGGCTGCCCTTTTTTGTGATTTGAGGAAAGACTCTTTCTTTTGAACATTTGGTTATCTTTTTCACTATTTTGTTTTATGGGGTTCTTGTGATTTGAGGAAAAACTCTTTCTTTGAACATTTGGTTAGTTTTTTCACTATTTTGTTTTATGTGTTTCTTGTGATTTGTGCTTGGATTTGCTACACTTGAACAAGGATCTTTCAGAAACAGCCTCTCTACCTCCATCAGGTAGTGGTAAGGTCTGCGTACACGTACCCTCCCCTCCCCAGACCCCACTTGTGGGATTTTTTTTTTTTGTTGTTGTTGTGATTTGAGGGAAAAAGTCTTTCTTTTGACATTTGGTTAATCTTTTCACTATATTGTTTTATGGGGTTCTTGAAACTAGGTAGCCAAAGCTAAGAACAAAGATTTGATATATGTGATTCATTGTTTTGTACCTGAATCAGTGTATTTTCCCTGACTCTTAGTGAATCTTGCAGGTGTTTTGTGCCTAAAAATTGAATCTTTGATGAGCTGAAAAAAGAGATAATGTTGGGTGTTCCAAATAATCAAAAAGGGTCATCTGGATTTTTTTTTGTTATGTATTTTCCACTCATAACTTGAACCTTTTCTGCGTACAATAAACCCTTGTGGTTCTGCCCTTCACCGGACCCCGTGCATAGCAGGAGCTTTAGTGCACCGGACTGTCCTGTTTAAAAAAAAATAATTGAACCTTTGGTGAGCTAAAAAAGGAGGTAACTTTTGGTGTTTTTTGAAATGAACAGTAGCGTCATCTGTATTTTGTCCTCATGTGTTGAAAAATTGAACCTTTAGAGGTAATTTTGGGTAAATAATCAACAGGGATCTTTATTTTGTCCTCATGTGTTGAAAAATTGAACCTTTAGAGGTAATTTGGGTAAATAATCAATAGGGTCAGTATGGATTTTTCCTCTTATGTATTCTCCACTAATAAAGATTGAAGCTTTTGAGTTTTTAACTAAAAAGGAGAGAATTTTGGGTGTTTCAAGTGATCAATAGAGTAATCTTGTATTTGCACTCTTATGTATTCTCCAGGCATAAAACTTGAAGTTTTTGAGAGCTAAAAAAGGAGATAAATTTGGGTGTTTAAAGTGATCAAATGGGCTCATCTGGATTTTCCCTCTGATGATTTATTCTCCATGCAAAGAGATTGAACCTTTGGTGAGCTAAAAAAGGAGGTAATTTTGGGTATTGTATGAAATAATCAGTAGGTTCATCTTAATTTTTTCTCTTAGTTAGTATTGATGATGATGAGATATGAATTTAAATGAAGAAGTGATTCATATAGCCGACCTCAGCTTGTTTGGGACCGCGGGATAGTTGTTGTTATTGTTGTATAAAGATTGAAGCCTTACTTATGATGATATGATATGCTATGAACTTACATGAAGAAGTGAGATTCATATAGTCGACCCCAACTTGTTTGGAACTGAGGCATAGTAGTTTTTGTTGTTGTTATAAAGATTGAAGCTTTGGTGAGCTAAAAAGGGAGATACTTTTGGGTGTTTCAAAGTGATCAAATGGGGTCATCTGGTTTTTTCCTCTTATGTATTCTTCATTCTATGGTGGCCTTAACTTCTGGAGCTTTAATGATGTTTTATAGCAATGAGGTATTTATATTTAGCCATGGCAGAGAACGTGCCAGTAAGCTTTTTGGATCGACACCCCATGACCAATTGATAATCCAAACATCAGATTCATTCTCTGGACTGCTTTTATTTGCAATTGGCTTTTTCTTGTTCATGGTGGCATTTGTAAAAGACAGAGAGTTCCATAGTTTCTTCGCTAAGGGATGTATCCTCCTTCATATAGCTATGGCTATTTGGAGAATTTACTTTGAGAGGAAGCTTGAGGAGGATCTTGGTCATGATTGGCTGAGATTGGTTGTTGCTGACATTGCTTTAGGACTTTCTTGGGTTTTCTTTCTTGTGTATTCTTGGAGAGAGAAGTATGATTAGTCTTTATTTCTTGGGGGTACGATACAAAGAAGATTAGCATGGTCCTTGTTCAAGGAAGGAATCGAGACAAGTGTGATTAGTCTTTGTTGCCTATTACACTTCCGTTGCTGACCTTGTTTTAGGACTTTCTTGTGTATTCTTGGAGAGAGAAGTATGATTAATCGATGTTGAAATTGGAACGATATAGAGAAGTCAACGTGATCATTGCTCAAGGATGACACGAGCAAATCAAGAAACGTATCATTAGTCTTTGTTTGCCTCTTACGCTTTGTTCCGTAAATGGATCTTGTGGTTGCCATTTTCATGCTCTAAGGACACATTTGAGTTCATAGTTACATTGTTATTCCACAAAATGGATTTGGCTAAAGAATGTGGAAAGTTTGTGGACTGAAGTCTGGTTGTTATTGCTTGAGTTATAGGAAATTCCTTTGCAAGTTAGATTTTGAAACACAACCAGATTGTGCTTCTTTACTTCAATCTTGTATAGTACTTTCTTTTTTTCCCCTCTTTTTTGTGGACAATTCTTGTAAAGTGCTTCTTTTTCTGATGTTTGTGTTGATAGAATGAGAAAGTGTTGGTGATCTCCTGATGTTGGAAAATTTAAACCTTCTTATACTTCATGACTCTTTCAGCCCAAGTATATACTTGAAAATGTAGAATAATTTTATGAATTCTTCTCTAAAAGTTGTAAGGGTAAGGTTGTCTTCGTGTGATCTAGAGACCAGAGGTTCGAGCCGCGAAAGTAGCCACTAATGTTTGCATTAGGTTAGGCTGTCTACATTACACCTTTTATGTGCGATTCTTTTCCGAACCTTGTTAACGCGAGATATTTTATGCTCCGGGATGTTTTCTTTTTTCTCCTATTGAGTTGTATTATCAAGTGTGATTGCTCACTTTCTCTTATTAAATGACACAGTCGATAAGATAAGAATTAATTAGCCTGCTTTATGAATATTCAATGCTGGTGGCTTTGATTAATACAAAGCCTTTTGACTCATTCTTCAGGAATCTTTAGTTGGGTCCAGCTCCTTTCTTTTTTTCTTTTTTTTTCAGATGATTGACAAATTAGTCTGTAGCCAACCCTTAGACCAATTATAGCTTTTGAAACTCGAATAATGGGTCCGTTATATCTATTTTTCTTCACTTAAATACTAAGTTCAACATGACGCAAGGTTCAAACCCCTGACCTAAATCACAAGTCCCTCAATTTTTGGCCCTTTGAAATCGGTCTTAAGACATCTTTAGTTGCTCGATTGGTCCACCTAACAGATAATTAGATTCTCGATCGAATTTCGACAAGCCTTTTTCACTACTTATGACTTCATCTTCAAGTCTATTGGTGATAGTCCCTCTATCTCTATAATATTATTTTCTACTAGATTTTCCAAAAAAATTGTAGTGTGTCATTTGAAAAATAGTATAGTTACTGTTGGTATGCTTATCTTTTCTGAAAAGAACAAATGAAGTTACAGTGTGTTTCTCAGTTCATAAATTCTTCCAACAATAATGCAAGTAAGTGTAAAGACTTTTTGGTCATAAAGGCCAAACCTATATATCTGTCAGGCCACAAAAGAACTGAATAACCAGCCCCACCCCCCACCCCCTCGCACACAAGGGTGGACCGGGTAGGGCCAGACTTCTCTTTAGCGGAAATTTACACTATTTATACATGATTAAAATTATCTTTTATGGATATATAGTAGATGTTGAATTCCTTTTGTTTCTTCATTTGTTTACTTTATTATATTTGAACTGCTTAGTGAAAATTCTGACTCCATCACTGCCCCACATCAATTGTTCGAATCTATTGTATGTAGTTTTGTCCTACATTTTTTGCAAGATACCTGCTACATCTTATCGACACAAGTATTGAATAACTTTGCCCATCAAAACTCTGAAAGAAAACAAAGGCAATATGGTGTAGTGTAGAGTTCGAAGAAAGATCGGAATACAAGAATCTATTGTACGTTATCTTACTTTACATTTATGTAAGATGCCATTTTCACAATTCGCTCATATCACATGATAATAAATTTATCAATTACGCCAAGACTTTCTTTCATCAAAAACTTAAATAGATAAGAAGAAATCAGGTAAAAGTGTTTGCAATGCTTTCATGTCAAGAAAAGAATTTGCTTTTGATGGGTAAAGGAGACAAATGGGTGAATTTCTAATGTGGAATTTCTTCTTCTTCTTTTTTATTTTTTCTATGGTTGATGTTGAAATTTCTATAATAGTGTTGGGAGTAAATTTGTGTCGGCAAAATTAATTATAAAGAAAGAAAGCAGAAACATCAAAATTCTAATTTTGACAAAGGTGTCCACAAGTTGGACATAATAAAGTGAACATTTCATTGTCCTAATTTGCAAATTAAAAAGTTCAACTCAATAAAGATTACAATAATTACTGGCACAACAAAGGAAAAGAAAAGGGCAGTTCGATGCATAAGGCATCCCGCATTCACATTTGAGGTGCGACATAGATAATGTATTTTAATGCAAGCATTAATAGCTGCTTTCACGGAACAAAGGAAAATAAAAAGACAGCTCGATGCATAAAGCATTCTGCGTTCACACAGGATCGGTGAAAGGCCACACCTCAAAGGGTGTGACATAGATAGTATATCATTAGTAGCTGCTTTCATTGAACAAAGGAACAGAAAAAAAGTACCAAAAATTAGAAAGCAAATGAAGTTTCAAATGAGCTCTAACAAAATACTACCTAAGTCACTACTTACAGTACTGAACTTCCAACAGCTCAACAAACTCATGAATAGAACACAAACAATGTATAGTTTCTTGATGGGCATCTATCACAAGACAACACAAAACAAGAGTTATCAATCAATTTCCCAGTAATGTGCCTGAAATTTTAATTTCTTAAGCAGCCCCAAATATCAAAAGGCGATCGATGTGACAGATATGAATGACTGGTATAGGGAAAAGCCATGCATAACAACATATGAGTTAGAGTTACCTTCAGAGTTGGCTTCCGTGCTTCCAGTGTTTCATATTTCTATGTTGACGAAGTATATTGGTGATCCTTCACATATTGTGCCTACAGAGAAAGTTGTGGTTAAGGATAACTTGTCATACGAAGAGGTTCCTGTCCAGATTTTCTTACGTTGGTAGTATTTGGCCCTTTACTTCCGTTTGTCTTCATCGTATTAAGCCAACTAGGGTAGAGTACAGCAAAGGGATGACATTAGGTCGGACACCTCCAGTAATTGCACCAATGAATTAGACTTGAGAAAGTATGCAAAACTTTCTAAACTCACTACCTCATTTGCTGCATTCTTTTTTAATCATTCAACAAGCAAAATGGATCCTCAAAAGCGCTATAGATATGATATATATTGACAAATTCAGTGGCATCAATGACAAAAGCCACTGTTTTGTGTAACGCGGAGTTCACAAGCTAGTGTTCACTGTTCAGTAATCCTCTTGCTACAGCAACGATCTTGGTCCAGTAGAATGTGAAATCTCTGTGTAAAGGAGTTGCATATCCTTTTACCCTGTAACATGAAACCAGTCGTAAGAACCATCAGCAAAAAGCAGTTGCATATCCAACCACAATGTAACAAAATCTAGATCATACCAAAGCAGAAAGTCATCCCTTCCTCTTGGACGTTCTAGCTTTTTTCTGGGCAAAAGAGCTAGAGAACTTCACAGGTTCAAGGTGGAAACAGGCAATTATAAGTACGAAATGAGCATCTTGATATACAATGCTGAGCAATTATGAAGAAGTACCTTTGGAGGAAGCTGTTTAAGGAGGCACCATCAGCGTTTGAGAAATCAAATTTGAAAATCGAGGTCCAACTGCAACATATTCGAGAAGTTTGCAGGGATTTATTGCAACATGTTCCACAAGTCTGCAACTGATACATGTGGTAAACACATACTAATACTAATGCATTTTCAATCTCATCAAGGACAACTATACTAAGTGGTGACTTGTATGCATCCTCAAATACCTACCACATATTATCCACAAGACACAGTCAATAACTAAAACGCAAAAAAGTAAATTACATAGGGAGGGTAGGATGTACGCAAACCTTAGCCTACCTTTGAGGGGTAGGGAGGCTGTTTCCGATAGACCCTCAACCTAATAGACTCAAGATAAATGACCATATAAGCTACAAGAATAACACGAGCTTCTACATTATACTTAGGCCTTCCAGATGACAAGTAATAAGGGTGGCTTCCCCTGCTGACTTAAACTTGTTATGCCAATAGCATTGTTCTTCAGTAAATGTGTTGATGTCGTTCGCCACAGTCCACAATGCCATTAAGTCTGAAAATTGTTGAGTCGTAAAGTCACCTTCATGCAAATTAAGCAAAGTTCTATAGCCCTTAAACTAGACTACAGTACTGACTGCTTTATTCAATATCCGGTTATCATTTTCTTGTTCATATCCAAGCTTCGACAGGACAATAGACCCTTGTGATCCCGCCCTTCTCCAGAATTGCTGCACATTTTTACTAAAGTTTTTTCATGTGTCTGAAGGTATATAGTTGTTCTTGAGTAGATCCAGTGATCTACTTGCAACTTCATATATATAATTGAACAGCTACAAGGAAAACCCCATGCCATATTGTTATTACATATTGGTTCCATATATTGATTCCACTCGACACCCCATGGAATTTCCATATGTATCATGTAAACTGCTCATTTATGTGTCAGTCATTTTCCTCAGTAGTCTTTGTGGCATGATTTCATAGACAAAAGTAGTCAGCACAAAGAGGGGAGCATATTTGTAAAGGGGCATCTAGTGCACTAAAACTCCTGCTATGTGCCGGTTCCGGGGAAGAGCCGAACCACAAGGGTTTATTGTACGTAACATTCTCCTGCATTATATTTCTATAAGAGGCTATTTCCACGGCTTGAACTCATGACCTCCTGTTTATCAAATGATTGAACAAATATTTGGAAACTGACTCTGATTATCAAATGATTGAACAACCGGGAGCAATTTACCTACGATACTTAGGCATGCTATGACAGACTCACCTAAAATTCGAGACCAAATGTGTTGGAATACACTCAAGAATCAAGTAAGTCAGCTTCCAGCATTGCCGGTTCAAGCCTTACCTTTTCTTTTAGTATGATTACTTTAATTCTGGCGGAAATGCAAGGTAAGACTGCGTACAATACACCTTTGTGGTGGGCCCTTCCCCGGACCCTGCGCATAGAGGGAGCTATAGTGCACCTTGCTGCCCTTTTTTTTTACCTTCCAAATGAAAGATATGTTTCCCTAAATAGGTCTACTCATATAAAGGTACAGTTGGATGATCATTTGCACATCCAAATAGCTAAGTTGAAAGAAAACCATATCCCTTTGAAACCTACAATTCCGACAGTAAAAGGGTAGCCCGGTGCCTAAAGCTCCCCGCGCGGGGTCTGGAGAAGGGCCGAACCACAAGGGTCTATTGTACGCAACCTTACCTTGCATTTCTGCCAGAGACAGTGATCAAAGCAAAAACGTACATAGACAATATTATCCAAAATAGTTGATATTCTGGTTTCTGAAGACTAAATTAGCAGCCTTTCCATATGAAAATTTGCATTATCATACTACGTCCAAATCATTTCTTCCATTTAAATAACTTTATGTTAGTCACATTTACATCCTAGTGCTAGCACGATTCAACAAGAAGTCCACTCAGCTCGATAACATCTATGTGCTTGCACGATTCAAACAATCAACAATCAAGTAAAACCTCAAACTCAAACTAACAAGAATCGGCCTATTGAATTCAGTACTTCTACAACTTATCGTAGTTATATTATGTCCATATCATTATTCCATCAAAGTATATTTCTATGTGCTATATCCTCATGCTACGCGATTCATAACAAGTCCACTCAGCTCGATAACTTCTAATTGTTAGCACGATCAGATAGAAGTAGAACTTCAAACTCAAACTAACAACGATCAACCTATTGAATTCAGTACTTCTACAACTCATTGTTAGCATACTACGTCCATATCATTTCTTCCATGTTATATCCATCGTGCTACACAATTCACAAGAAATTCATTCAGGCCGATAACATCTATCTATTAGCACGATTAAAACAATCAACAATCAAGTAAAACCTCAAACTCAAACTAACAGCAGTCAGCCTATTGAATTCAGCACTTCTAGAACGCATCATTATCATACTATGTCCATATCATTTCTTCCATGCTATATCCTCATGCTACACGATTCATAACAAGTCTACTCAGCTCGATAACATATATTTGTTAACGTGATTCAAACAATCAACAATCAAGTAAAACCTCAAACTCAAACTTAACAACAATCGGCCTATTGAATTCAGTACACTCATCGTTAGCATACTATATATCATTTCTTCCATGCTATATCCTCATGCTACACGATTCATAACAAGTCTACTCAGCTCGATAACATATATTTGTTAACGTGATTCAAACAATCAACAATCAAGTAAAACCTCAAACTCAAACTTAACAACAATCGGCCTATTGAATTCAGTACACTCATCGTTAGCATACTATATATCATTTCTTCCATGCTATATCCTCATGCTACACGATTCATAACAAGTCTACTCAGCTCGATAACATATATTTGTTAACGTGATTCAAACAATCAACAATCAAGTAAAACCTCAAACTCAAACTTAACAACAATCGGCCTATTGAATTCAGTACTTGTACAAATCATCGTTAGCATACTATATAGCACTTCTTCCATGCTATATCCTTGTGCTACACTATTCATAACAAGTCTACTCAGCTCGATAACATATATTTGTTAGCGCGATTCAAACAATCAACAATCAAGTAAACCTCAAACTCAAACTAACAACCCGGGTTGAGTTCGCCCATACTATTGTAAAATAAGGGATTGTTTGGTACGTGGGATAGGGATAATGAGCTAAAACTTGGAATTATTTTTATTTGATGTTTAATTTGAGGTATTAGCTAAATTCGGAATTATTTTATTTCATTATTTGTATTAAAATGGCGAAATTACTGTCTCGTCTAAAGGCTAAGATAAAATAATTACATTAAATATCTTTACTTATCTTATCCCGCCTATCAAACGATTTATACTTAAGGCAATTCACTATTTTCATTCCATAATTTAATCTTACATGTGATTTCCAAAAACAAGTTAAAATGAAATTCATATTAAACATTTGGAAAATATTTGAGTTAAACGTGCGAATCAAACAAAAAAACAAATAAATAAGTAACCCTTTGAACTTGTTTTAAAAAAAGACAACTCAGTGCACTAAAGTTTTCTCTATATGTGGGGTTTGAATAAAAGCCGAACTATAAAGATTTTATGTACGCAGCCTTATCTTACATTTCCCTCAAAGGCTATTTCCACGAACCCTATAAACTTATTTGATATTTTTATTTTTGACACTTAAAAGTAGGATTAGGTTAATTTTATTTTTTTTCCTCCACATATATAGTATGTGTTTCTTGCGGTCCAAGGAATATCAATTTTCTATTATCATAAAAGTCCTTTGTAATGATGTCCTATGTGGCTTGGTATTATACTAAGGACTATAATATTTTCCCACTAAACATCTCAAATAGTGCTTAGTTTTTCAGCTGTTTAGATGTGCACTTCTAAAAACTGAGTAATTATCTATTAGTTGAAAGCAATTTTATAGTGCGTCTTTATGTATTATGCTTATCATATACTCTCTATTGAATTTAGTACTTCTACAACTCATCGTTAGCATACTATGTCCATATCATTTTTTCCATGCTATATCCTTGTGCTACACGATTCATAAGAAGTCCACACAGCTCGATAACATCTATATGTTAACACGATTAAAGCAATCAATAATCAAGTAAAACCTCAAACTCAAACTAACGATCAACCTATTGAATTCAGTACTTCTACAATTCATCGTTAGCATACTATATATCATTTCTTCCATGTTATATCCTCGTGCTATACGATTCATAACAAGTCCACTCAACTCGATAACATCTATCTGTTAGCATGATAAACAAATCAACAATCAAGTAAAACCTCAAACTAACAATGATGGACCTATTGAATTCAGTGCTTCTACAATTCATCCTAGTTATACTATTTTTACACATTCAACCTACTGAATATGAAATGCACAGTATTCCTCATAAAATAGCACATATTAAGCACTCCTTCTGTCTCAATTTATATGACACACGTTCTTTTTTAGTTTATCTTTAAATTGTCAATTTCACCTTTTTATGAGATGATTTATAGCCACACAAACACGTATAATTTTAGACTATAAATTTCATAAGTCTTCTCTTATTTCTTAAACTTTGTGTACAGTTAAACTATATCATATAAATTAATTGGGACTAAGCAATTCATCTTAGTTATCCTATTCTTACTCATTCAACCTACTAATTGTAAATGCACATTATTCCTCATAAGCGATTGTTTAGTACGTGGAATAGGGATAAAATTTAAGATTAATTTTATTTCATATTTGATTTGAGGTATTATCTAAATTTAGAATTATTTTATTTCATTATTTCTATTGAAATGTTGAAATTATTGTCTTATACAAATGCTAGGATAAAATAATTACATTAAATATCCTTGTTTATCTCATCCAACATACCAAACTATCCTTAATGGAATTCACTATTTGCATTCCATAATTTGATCTTACATGTCATTTCCAAAAACTTAGTGAAAATGAAATTCACTTTAGACATTCGGAAAATATTAAAGTTAGACGTGCCAATGAAAAAAATAATAAAAAATACAGAAGTGACACTTTGAACTTTTTTGATATTTTCATTTTGATAATTAAATTATGATTAGACCTTTTTTTTTCTGTACGAAGTATATTTTCTTGCGGTCCAAGAAATAACAATTTTTTATTATTTATCATAGAGACCTTTTTAATATCGTTATATGTAGCTGGTACTATACTAAGGACAATAATTATTTGGACAAACAACATAAATTTCGTCAGTTTAGAGTTTAATTATAAAAAAAATTTGATCTTTCGCATAATTACTGAAAAATTCAATTTTAAATTTGTCGAGATACATTATTAGCTCTCGATATATTTTTTTCGATTTTGAATTTGTCGAGATACATAATACATCCAATAAAAATACATTTTTTCCTTTGTAAAGATACATAATTAGCTCCTGATACATTTTTTTTGATTTTGGGTCTATCAAGATACATAATTAGCTTTCGATACATCCAACGAAGATGCATAATTAGTTGAAATTTTTATAATTACTTTGTAAGGGTAAGGATTCTTATAAATATGATAAGCTAAGGTGTATATTTATGTTATTTTTCCTAATTATTTTCCAACTAAACATCTCAACAAGTTACAATATTCTTTAGCTTTTGATCCTTTTAGGTCGATGTGTATTCTTAAAATTGAAATGTCTTGCTAGTTGAGGTCACTTTTTAAGTGTGAGTTTTGTGTATTATGCTTGCTATATATTGAATTACGTGATGTGATATTTTATATTGAGTTGTATATTTTTTAAAATCTCTCTAAAAAAGAGATCATTAGACACTCTTATACACTATATTTATCAAATGTAACAAGAGTTTAAAATTATTTATCAAATGTATGAAAGTTTTCTAAATTTCACTTTGTATTAGTGGTACAATAATTTACTCACTGAGCAAATTAATGTATCACTAATACAAAGAATCACTATTATTAAATAGAATTTCAAAAATTGTTGCTCCATTTGATGATTATCCAAACTTTCACATAATTACCTATCCAAGTAAACTTATATCGTGTGTTTATCCAATATACTGAGAGTTTAAAAAAGTTATTAAATGTAGCAAGAATTTTTGAAATTTGTTCTATATCAATAATATAACAATTTAGTCTGCATTAGTGACTACAATTGATCACTCTATAAAAAATACAGTACCAAGGTACAAAACGCTTTATTATATCAGTGATCATACCAAAATATTCTATTACTAATTATAAATGACCGATATAGAACAAATTGTTATATCTAATACTACGTCAGTTTCACTGTACTTGACCTTTGTTAACCTGACACATCCTTAAGAAAACTTTAATTTGAAAAATATTTTACTAAATTAACCTTATTAATGATATTTTGAAATTTTAAATTTGACTATTATTACTTTAGGTAATTATTTACTACTAAGGATAGAAAGAGAAAAATATAACTAAATTATCTTGAAATAACTAAATTATAAAATTAGAGAAATAAATTGAAACAATTATTCTTAGTACAAAAGTCAATTACAACGAAATAAAGAGATTACATATCAATTCTTTTTTTAATTTTTCACCAGCTGTCCGGTATCCATATTAAAGCTCTGAATCGCACATTGCATGACCCATTTTTGGGGTGACGCTCCCAACAAAATTGCATACTCCCTCTAGTCTAAAATAATTGAATTGTTGGGATATGACACACCCTTTAAGAAAAATATTTAAGGACATAAATTGTTCTTTTCACTTTTACCCTTTTAATTATTCTTAACATATTCTCCTAGAAAATATGAAGTACTTAAAAACCTCATTAAATGAAACGATAAATATGAAAAAAAGTTTCAACAATTCTCCTGAACTTTGAAAAATTCACTCATTTTGAACATTAAAAAATACCTAACAATTCAATTATTTTGAATTAAAGGGAATATCAAATTACTCTATCACTAAACACATTGTGAATTTCAAAAACTTCCATAATTATCCAAAATATCCCCTAATCAAGGGGTGGTTTTTGTGTGTGGGTAGGGTGGGTGGGGGTGATGTACTTGGGTATTTATTTAACCAGGCAGGAAGAATGAGTCATAAAGCTTATAGGACTCACATCACAATTTACAAAAATAAATAAATAAAATATCACTACACACACACAAAAAAAAAAAACAAATTATTTTTCCCATATGTCTCCATGAGAATAATAATGTTATTATATAGAATCCACTGAAGAGACGGAAATATTATGTATCAATCCATTTTTTTTCTTTTATAAATAGAAAATAAATATATTTGCTTCACCTATGAAATAATACTAAAACCTAAAAATCCCTTCTTTTCAAATTCCTTCCAAAATTTGATCATCATGGAGACTCAACAATACGTTGCTGACAATTCCAAGTAATTAACACAAAACCCACTTCATATTTTTTGTTTTCTTGATTTTTTTTTTTTTTTTTTTTTTTTTGTGATTCTTGATTGTAAACCCAGTTGATAAATTTGATTTTCTTGATTTTTTTTGGTTTCAGTAAGTATTTGGGTTTTTCTTTTGTGATTTTTGATCTTATTGAGATGACCCATTATGAAGACTTGTGTGTTTTTAGGGAAAAATAGAATTTTAAATGTGGTGTCTTGGTTTATGCACTTGGACTAAGCCATCATGTTATATTTGTGGAGTTTATTTGATTTCTAAGTAATTTACATATACCAAGTTGGAATTTTTTTGGGTACGGATTGGGGTAGAAGGTTAGTTAGATAGTTGAGCGTTGTTTCGCTTATTCTTTTTTAGTATTAGCCATACTGTGAGTTGTATTTCTCTTAATAGTGTGTTGTCCTTTGAGTTTGGTTATTAGTTGTGGTTTGTGCACTTAGATTATCATTGTATCCTATTATGACTACTGCTTTTGCTAAGATCAAGTGTAGTATCTGATCTTATAAGGTTAATATTTGATATGTGGGCCATTGGTCCACACGATATTAATGCTAGTTTTTGAGGGGGAGAGGCCATTAAGGTAGCTTGCTACTTGGGCTCTCGCCTGTCGTTCATACGTTGCACTATTGCACGGGCCTGGCGCACCCCACCAAACTTTTACCAACAAGGGTTGTGGTAGAGTGGTAAGTATTCCTTCATCCTTAACTAGAGGTCTCGGATTTGATTCCCCCTGGATACGAAGTAGCCTTTGTTTAGGGAGCGCTTTAACCCCCAATGTGGGACTTCCCGGCGCGAATCCGGATTTAGTTACATATACCAAGTTGGTATTTTTCTAAAAGAGTGTGTAAGTATTTGGGGGTCTGTGATTTTGACGATATTGAATTTCAAAGTACAGAATTGATGATATTCTTGATATTTTTTGATACCTTGTTTGGATGATTGTTACATGCTTGGATGATTGTTACATATTGTATCCTATTGTATTGTACTACTCTGGGGTAGAGGTAAGCTCCCGTACACTCTACAGTCTACCCTCCCTAGACCCCATTTTGTTGGATTATACTGGGTATGATGTTGTTGTTATGTTTTATTGTATTGCACTCTAGTTTTTTGATGTAGTAGGAAAAAAAAGAAGGATTTTAATGGTGGTCTGTGGGTTTACTTACACGCTTTGACTAAGCCATCTTTACATGTTATTATGGTTCTCAAGGATGCAAGTAGGTATTTTTTCTAAAAGAATATGTAAGTATTTTGGGGTCTGTGTTATTGAATTCAAAGTACAGCATTGATGATTTTCTTGTTATTGTTTTAAATGTTTGGGTGTCAGTAATATTGATGTTTCATTGTTACAAGTTAAACACAAACCCAGTTGATCCTTTTCTTGCTTTTTGATCCTTTTCTTGCTTTTTGTGTTTGGTCTTTATTTAAGCATTTTCTCTGTGATTTGTTATGGACTGATGGTACTATTGATGCACAGGAAAAGAGTGTTTCCAGGTGGGAGTTCATTTGATGCTGAGGTAGTGGAAATATCACGACCTATCAATTGGAGTACGAAACCGAAGTCTGCTAAGCAAAAGGAGGTATAAATTATGTATTTTTTGTAACAGGATCCTATCTCTTTTTGTTTCTGAAATTGATTCATTACCTACTAGCGCTTTCATCTATAATATATGTGAACACCCTCTTTGAATCATCTTGCTGATACACATTTGACCTCAATGTACAGTTTACCGTCTTTTCTTGGCTTATTTGGTTTGATTTGTTAATTGCGCATGACAGTGCTGAAATTTACATTCTCAATGCTTTTGGCTTTGCGGATAGTTTATGTTTCTTTTTATTAGGAATAGTCAAATGAAGTGTGTTAGCACCCGCTCAATGTCATTTTATCTCCCATAGCCCCTCCCAAGAAATCAAAGATTTTCTGGAAGAACTTCTATCCCATTCCAACCTTTGTGTGGCCCTCTTGATGTTTATATTGCGCGTGATCCCCTGGTCATCCCTTTTGAGATCACTGCTACTATAGCCTCACCATCATTCACCATAATGCAGAGTGTCCCATTTACTTTTCTTACTTGTTTTCACCAATGTTCAAGACTGTAGTTTGCGTTAGTGAACACGTCTTGAGTATAGAGTACTATTCCCTTGTGTACGCCATTGGTTTTCTAGGTAAAAAGGAATAGTAGGATATTTCAAGGTGTAACAGATTGTATTCCTCGTATGGAATTCAGATTATTCAGAACTTAATGCTATTGGAACAAAACAAGTAACCGATGTGGAGGATGCAAAAGAATTCCATAACCAATATGGGAGATATCTTGTGACTTATGGGCTCATTACAGAATTAGGAGAAGTACACCTCGTTTATTCTGAAAGTGGAAAATGTTATTGTACAATTGAGAGTTAATCTTTAGATTTTTTTAAATTCTGGTGCATTCACAAAATTCCTGTTAGCATAGATGATTAGCGATCTTTAATAGAGAACCACATTCTTCGGTGTTTTACTTTTTGTGTGCCACTTGTATGTGGGAGTTTTTCTAAAATGAACCATGGGTGACCGAAGTTCAAAATTTCAAGAAATGGAAAGTGATTTCTTCCTATTTTTATAAATCTTGGACAAAGTTACTTGGTACTTTGTGCTAGTAGGAGGTAGTAGGTACTGGTAAATTAGTTGAGGTGAGTTCGAGTTGGTCCAAAAGATATGTTCAGGCATTTACTTACCCTGCCTTCAACATGCTATTGTACTATTTTCCAAATATTTTCTTTGTAAAAGTTAATTTGAACTTATCTATAAATTAGGTTGGCATTACCATAATCTTCTCAACACATGCACATAATATATGCGCAGCTGATACCTGCATATATATATATATATATATAATTATTATTTTTATTTTCAACTGAATTAAGTTTTTTTCCTCCTATGATAGAAATCTTTTGCCATGTATGATTGCTTCTTCAGGATAATAGAAAATTGAGGAAGGACTAGAGTCTTTCGGATTAGCTAACCTCTCTTGACATCTTCTCTGTTAATCAATTGTGTGTATGTGTGCTTTTTAGTCCTAATTTGCAGGAGATTCTGCTGGAAGTTTGGTTTTATTGACAAGACAAGCATTGTTTTTTTGACTTGGATTCTTTTTTCCTTGTAACATTATTGTTGGCTTTGATACTAGTGCTAATGTATTATTTGTAGGTTATTTGCCTTGAAGTTATAGATGTTGACGTGGAAGATGTTACGTGCTCTGATGGAAATGTAAAGTTTAGTGGCAAGGGGAAGGTAATCAGAGATTACTAATGTGCTCTTGTCAAAATACTGGTTCTTTTCTTGTTCGTCTCTGTGCTCTCCTTTTTTGGAGGTCTAATTTTGTCAATCGCCGATCTTGCAGGAAATTTTGGTTGGTGATGGTAGTTCAGCTAATAGTGGAACAGTAGATGGGGTTCAGTCTTCAAAGAAGAATCGCCTTTCAGAATCTAATAATCCAATTATTATAGATGATTTTGGTTCTGATGTACTTTATGGAGCTGATGAGCACATGTACATGTATTATGAAGACGACTTAGACGACTATGCTATTTTGCAATCACATTTCGATAACATGGATATTCCCACTGGAGTTGAGGCTGCAATCCCATGGATACCTGGTCCCCTTAAAGAACAAATGATGTCAACCACTACAAGTACTTCAGGAAGAGATGTCTCTGGGGCAGTAAAGGGACAGTCCACTTCATTTAGCAGCTCGACTCTTGTTGGTCAGCCTACACTGTTTGGATCGTCCTCGTCATCCCCAGGACCTGCTTTAGGCGAGGGAAAATTAGTCATCGGAAGTTCAAATGAGAAGAGTACTAAGGGAGTAAGTAGTTCAAAGATCCTCTCATCTGGGGCAGAAAAACAGCCGTCTTCCCATTATAGAAAGAAATTCAATTCATCCGGTGCTACAGCCTCTAATTTTTATAACGAGTCATTTACTAATTATGGAAAGGGATTAGATTCATTGGATGCTACAGCCTCTAACGTTTGGGGCAGCCAATCTACTGCTAGTGGGTCTCCTTTCCCAAAATTTCCTGTGGGATCTCCCGTTTCTGGGTGGACGAATCCGTTACTTAATCAAATCGCTCCGATTTCAGCAGGAATTACTCATGCATCAGGGGTTATGAACTATTTGCATAAAAGTGCAACAACTGCAGGAAGTCCTTCAATTCCTTCGAGACAGGCTTCTAACATTGAAATACAGAGAACTTTAGCTGAAACTCAGAAGAAGCTCATTCAAGCATCAGCGGCTTTGGTGAACTCTCTCCCTCAGAGTTTGCATAAAAGTGTAACAACTGCAGGAAGTCCTTCAATTCCTTCTGGACCGGTTTGTAATGGAGAACATATAAATTTAGGTGAAACTCTGAAGAAATACCGTCTTTTCAAAAAATTTGATACTGTTGAGGATCATTCGGACCATTTCTATTCTAAACATGCTTCTGCAGGGAAAGTGGTTAGTTTATCCATCGTAAAATTTCAAATAACTTCAACTAGTTTTTGGCTTGATCATCTTATGATATTTCTCATTCTATTCCAGGCTTCTAAGAATTGGGCCAAGAAAATACAGGACGAATGGAAGATACTGGAGAAAGATCTGCCTGGTATACAAGCAAAGTTTCACATGACGTGTTATGATTTTCTTTTTCATCGAGCCATTGAAATTTTTACATACAAAAACCTAGAAATTCTGTCTAGTCATGGAAGTCTGAATATCTCAGTCTTCCATGTAGTTATAACACATGTTTTTTGCAATTTTCTTAACCATGCACTAATCTGGTCGTCTTTTGTTGAACAGATACAATATTTGTCCGGGTGTACGAATCAAGAATGGATCTGTTGAGAGCAGTTATCATGGGTGCTGATGGAACTCCGTATCATGATGGCCTTTACTTCTTTGATGTTTTCTTTCCAAGCAACTATCCCAATGTTCCGCCGGTAAGTGTCTCACCTTGTCTGAGTACTGTACTACGTTATCCTTTTCGACCTTATGCCTAACATCTGCCAACCTATTGTTTCCAGCTTGTGCACTACCATTCCTTTGGTCTTCGAATCAATCCTAATTTGTATAACTGTGGAAAAGTCTGCCTGAGTCTTCTTAACACTTGGAGTGGCCAAGGGAAGGAGAAATGGATCCCTCGTTCGTCTACTATGTTACAAGTTTTGGTGTCCATACAGGGGCTAATTTTAAATACAAAGCCCTATTTCAATGAGCCTGGTTTTGCAGGCTCGGCCGGGACAGCCAGTGGGGAGAAAAGCTCACTGCAGTATAATGAGAACACTTTCATTTTAAATCTGAAAACAATGGTTTTCTCCATGAGGCGGCCACCAAAGGTATCCATATTATATTAAATTGTTTACCTGCTGTGATTGTCGTCAATGGTTCCTAACCATCTATTACCAAAATAGGTTCTTTTGTTATGCTTCAGCCTTCACGACTATTTCTTGACTTCATATTGTTTTTATATATGCGTTACTTAGGCCGAGGGTCCATTGGAAACAGTCTCTCTACCTTCACAAGGTAGGGGTAAGGCTGCGTACGCCTACCCTTCCCAAACCCACTTGTGGGACTACACTACACTGGGTATGTCGTTGTTGTTGTTATTCATGCTTGTGGTTCTAAATCAATTACTAATTCCAATCCTGCTTCTTTGCCGCAGCATTTTGAGGACTTTGTATTAGGACATTTCTTTCAAAGGGCACAAGATATTCTCCTGGCATGTAAAACATACATGGATGGTGCTCAAGTAGGTAGCCTTGTCCGGGGTGGTGTTCAGGACGTTGATGAGGGCGACAAAAGCTGCTCACCAACTTTCAAGGCTTCATTGGCCGGGTTCATCAAGACAGTTATAGATACATTGAAAGAGATTGGCGTGAAAGATTGCGGCAAGTTTCTTCACTTGGCACAGAGAGGGACTGGAGTAGCCCCCGTTGTTCCTGCTTACACCGCGGGCTATTTCTCCGGTTCACCCATATAATG
The DNA here is from genome assembly GCA_031232105.1 of Capsicum rhomboideum. Classification (NCBI taxonomy): domain Eukaryota; kingdom Viridiplantae; phylum Streptophyta; class Magnoliopsida; order Solanales; family Solanaceae; genus Capsicum; species Capsicum rhomboideum. The sequence goes on along the minus strand of CP124710.1, from coordinate 2,659,618 downwards.
ATGGTGTATAAAGATGCTGACATTGAATTTTTGACAATAGGTGGAAATTGAGACTAATGTTGACAACTAGTTCAACTTTAATTGGGTAAAATATGGTACATTATAAGCTTCATATTAGTGCTGTTTCTAGCTTTTATTCAGAGTTTGTTTTTTGAGTTCATAAACAGCAAAAGTAGAGCTCATTAGGGAATGACGAATGATTTGTTCATCTGGTTTATGATATGTATAGATCCAGCTAGGGTATACATAGGTCGGGTTAGTTTGGTTTTTTACTTAAAAAAAAATCAAACCAATGATGTCGGTTTATCAAATCTATAAACCAAATCAAACCAACATAAAATCAGTTTTTTCGGTTTAAGTTTTAGTAGTTTTTTTTTGGTTTTTCTCGATTTTTTTTTATATAATCTTTAGTTTTTACAATATAATTGTGATTGTAAACAAGATCAAATATGTTTTCGCTCATGTGCTAGTGGGAAACAATAATTATGAAAAATGAGGAGTGGAAAGGAAGAGCAGAGAATTCTCTGGAAACTAAAAAGTACGATGAAAAGTGACGGAAGAGTGAAAAGTTTTAGGTTTTACGTTTATATTGTGCTTCGGATCATTTAGTTATCAATTAATGGACAAATACTGCAACTTAAAGGCCCAAATCTGAATATATATCTACATTTACTTTCTAAATATTGAAAATTAATAAAATTAATTTAAAAAGTATTTAGAAAGTAGATTATAATTAATATTTTTTATGTATAAAAGTTAAAATTATATATATATTATGTCAGTTTGGTTTAGGTTCGGTTTGACTTTTCTTTGATTAACACCAAACCAAATCAAGAATGGTCGGGTTTTTTTTTCTAACGCCAAACTAACCAAACCAAACCACAAGTCGGTTTTTTTCTCGGTTTGGTTTGGTTCGTCGGTTCGGTTTGACTTGACGGTTTGTTCTGTACACCCTTAGATCCAGCTACTATAATCTATATATGGGCTGATTATTCTCATCTTCTCCCTCTCTTGTGTGAAATCAACTGGCTCGACTAATTCAGATTCTCATTACATTGATTGAAGTGGGTTAGGAATTGCTTCCTTTTTAGTGGACCTCACCTGATGTTAGAGGCAGAATTTGAACGGGTTAAAATTGATTGAGTTAGTAAATGAACTGATCATTAACCAAGTTCAAATGTTACTTAGGTTGAGAGAATTAGTTTAAGATAATGCTAAACAATGAGTCATAGCTCAACTCTCCAGCTCTTCTTATCAAGTTTTATTTCTTTTGTTTATTTTCTTATAATTATAATTTTTTTTATTATGACTACATATATCATATTAAATAAAAAATACTTTAACCAAGTTTTCTATAGGTTTAAAATTGAGGAGTTAAAATAGGTACTTTTAATAAATGAGTTTGTTAAGATTAGACAAATCATGTTTTATGGCCTAATATTGATCTTAAGTGACCACGAATATAGTTTAGTAAGGGTCTCAAAGTGAGAATCGAACACTGAGTTAGAAACTAAAAGATAAAAGTAAAGTACTAAATTGAATTTGGATTTTCTACTCTGCTTGTTAAACTTTCGATTGTATCAAAATATTTGCAAAAACAATCCAAATTAATTTCTATCTCACATAAACTTAAAATGAATTGAACGAATTATATTTTTATGAGTTAATTTTATTATGAAACAGTTCAATTAGTTCCCAACTTGCCCAATTTAGAAAATTGACATATTTGTGCCAAACATAAATTTATTAATCGACATAAACTATCATCAACTATTTATCATAATTTAGGTAGAAAACTTACAGTCGCACATCATCAACTATTTATCATTAATTCCACACAAACTCATAAAAATATGGGCAAGTTGGCACAAACATAGTTTAGGTAGAAAATTCGTACATTAATTTATTAATTCAGAATTTACCTTCCTACATAAATTCGAATTAATAAAAATGAACTAAAAAAAACTAAAAAGAAAAATAGTATTCCCTCTGTCCCAATTTACATGACTCACTTTCTTTTTTAATCAGTTTAAAAAAGAATGACACATTTTTATATTTAGTAATAATTTGACTTTAAAATACCTATTTTACCCTTAATGAAATATTTACAGTCACACAAACATCTATCACTTACTCCCTCTGTCCAATAATATGTGTCCACGATACTAAAAATAGATGTCCAATAATACTTGTCCAGTTTGAAAAAACAATGTATAATTTACCTATTTCTACCTATTTTACCCTTGCTATTAAATACTATTTATCGCTCAATGCATTTTTCAAAATATAAAATTTATTATATTCAAAAGGTAATATAGTAAAATTATTCACATTATTTATTGTTTCTTAATATGTGTGTGAAGTACAAATATTAGTGGATGAAGAAAATATTTATCTTCTTAAACTTCGTATTCAATCAAAATAAGTTATTTTTTTTAAACCAAAGGAGTAATATAAATAATAAAGCCCTAAACCAGTCCAACTAACATTTTAGCTTTAAAATATACTTTTTATCCTTAATAAAATAATTTATAGCTACAAAAATATTTATGATTTATTTCGTACCGAATCAAACTACCTCGCATAAATTGTGATAGGGAAGTAAAGCCCTAAACCGGTCCAAGTAAATTCCACAACCGTGACAATGTCTGTTCTCACATTGCCCACATCTTCAATACCACCAATGGAAGTAAAAATCGCAACCATTTTATACGAAACTCTCCCTCCTCTCTGCGCCGCCGCCGCCACTCCGCCGTCCTCCTCCTCCTCCGATGAACCCTACGTCGTATTCCGTAACGAGATTTCTCAATCTCAATCAACACTCCGATGTAATTCACCGGAAACCGCCGCCCCTGATTACTTCTCACTCGACGGTGACGGTGACGGTGATGGAGATGGTGGTGAGGTGAGTAAGAGTTTAGTGTTGGCGCCGGTGATTGATGCGAAGCCGTTGCCGTTTAAGGCACCGGAGAGAGGACTTGAAGGGAATTGGTTTCGTGCTAATTGTAGGTTTAAGAGTCCTATGATGCAGCTTCATAAAGGTAAAAACTACGTCGTTTCGGTTTTCGTTCTTCATTCGGTTCTGGTTCTGCATATGGTAAAAAATACAGCTAAAGTATTCCGGATCGAGTTTTCTACGTGAACTAATTGATCGAAATACACCTCAACGATTAATTGTTCACTTTTCCTAGCTTAAAGTTGCTAAAAAGCACAGCTAAAGCATTCCGGTTCGAGTTTCCTACATGAACTAATTTATAAAAACACACATCAACTATAAGTTGTTCAGTTTTGCTTCACGAAGATGGTGAGATTTTAGATAGGAAAAGTGAAAAATTGATAGTTGAGGTGTGTTTTAATAAATAGTTGGTGCTAGTTCAGGGAGGAAACTCGCACACAGCTAAAGTATTATGGTTCTAGTTTCCTACCAGAACTAATTTATCAAATTACACCTCAACTGTCAATTTTTCACGAAGATGCTGATATTTCAGGTAAGAAAAGTGGACAATTGATAGTTGAGGTGTGTTTTGAGAAATAGTTGGTGATAGTTCAGGTAAGAAACCCGCACACAACTAAAGTATTTTGGTTCGAGTTTCCTACCTGAACTAATTTATCAAAATACACCTCAACTAACAATTGTTTAGGGGAGATATTTCAGATAGGAAAAGTGAACAATTGATAGTTGAGGTGTATTTTGATAAATAGTTGGTGATAGTTCAGGTAGGAAAATCACACACAGCTAAAGTATTCCGGTTCAAATTTCCTACCTAAACTAATTTATCTAAATATACCTCAACTATTAATTGTTCTCTTTTTCTACCTGAACGAGAGTGATATTTCAGATAGGGAAAGTGAATAATTGATTGTTGAGGTGTGTTTTGATAACTAGTTTGGTGATAGTTCAGGTAGAAAACTTGCACATATTAAGTATGAAATTTTAAAAAAACATAGCTAAAGTATTCCGGTTTGAGTTCCTACTTGAACTAATTTACCGAAATACACCTCAAGTATCAATTTTTCACTTTTTTCTATCTGAATGATGGTGATTATAATTCGGATAGGAAAAGTGAACAATTGATAATTAAGGTGTGTTTTGATAGATAGTTGGTGATAGTGCACTTTTGATAGATAGTTGGTGATAGTGCAAGTAGTAAATTGGCACACTTGATAGTTCAGGTATGAAAAAATTGGACTATTTTAGGTTTTTTTTTTTTCCCTTTTGCTCTAATTTCTAAGAATTAATGTGTTTGTATATGTATGAATGTATAATGTTCTTTTTCTGAGAAGCAGTGCAACTAAATTTGCTGTGTGTGGATTATGTATGTATATCTATACTTTAAAGTTTAAACACACACATGTGCATGTTTTGTGTGTGCATATTTAAATTTACGCATAATGCATAAACAAACACTCAATCTAGGCCTCAGTTGACAAGTAAAGATTCCAACTTTGAGTATGCACATCTAGACACATCAACTTGTCTCCGCTATGCCAGTTGAATGATCATCTAGACTCTTCCAAAATTTTTGTATCATGTCAGCATCGGGTGTCCACGAGATACAGTGAGAACGAGTTGAAGTGTATAGTTGCCAGTTGAGACTAAGTTGAGGTGTCTAGATGTGCACTCTCAAAGTTGGAGTGGTTACTTTGCTTGCTGAGGCCAAGTTTGAGTGTCTGTTTATGTATTATGCCTAATTTTACATACTTAATACAAAATTCATATTTTTGATCAACATCTTTGCAGTTAAATTTTGCATAAACTTGTTGTCTGCGATATTTGCAGAGATAATAGATTTTTGTGAGTTTTTATCACCTACACCGGAGGAGCAAGCATCTCGGAATGAAGCAATTGAATGTGTTTTTAATGTTATCAAATATATCTGGCCCAACTGCAAGGTCTGTGATCACACTTGCCATTACCCTCCCATCCATATATAGCACATTATGTTTGTGATATGCTAATTGTTTCACTGTATCTAAGTTCCTTTTGATTCTTTTTTCCAGCCAGAGGTCTTTGGATCATTCAAGACAGGGCTTTATCTTCCCACTAGTGATGTTGATGTAAGCTTACTCTTTTTTTTTTTTTCAAGTGAATTTCAGATGTTCTTTCTCGTTAACAATATAATTTCCTTAAAGTTACTTACTGAAGTGCCGCAACTTCTGCTCAAAAGTTGAGCTAAATTAAAATCATTGCTTTAATAACAATAATAACAACTACCATTCAATACCTTATTTATCAACTAACAAAAACAACAACTACCCCTCAATACTGAAGTAGTTAGGTTCACAAATCCTCCGTACCATGTTACCAAAAGCATCATACCAACCCGGACATCCTGTACTTGATCACTTATTCTGTGACGTTGGACCTGTATACGTTGTTGTACACAACAAAAGACCATGTGGTTTTAAAAAGAAAATGTAGTTACTTATTTCCAAAACACTTCTGGAGCGTGATACTGTATTGTGGTGGTTACTGTGGTATAAATGTGTTGTAAGGCTGTAGCCTTTCTTTGTTTGCTATGCTAGATCTTTCCACAGACATATATTAGTTGTTGGTTGATTGTGGTGTAGAAGCAAAAATGATTCAATTTACTATAGAAGTGATGAGCTCTTCTTTGAAATGCAGCTGGTGATTTTAGGGTCAGAAATTAGAAGTCCTCAAATTGGGTTACAAGCTCTTTCCAGAGCTCTCTCACAGAAAGGAGTTGCAAAGAAGATACAGGTTAATCCCGTGACCCTGTGATCTCACAACAAGGAACATTTTCTTTCATTTTCTCCCCCCTAACCCCCCTGTGATGGTTTCTGCAAAGAGAACTTACAATCTGGAATTTTCATGTACTTCTCCAAATTAGGTGATTTCAAAGGCTCGTGTGCCAATAATAAAATTTGTGGAGAAGAAAAGTGGCATTTCATTTGACATAAGGTTCGATTCTTCTTTATGACTAACAATATTATGAGTTTGTAGAAGATAGTTTCATATTTCTGATGTTTATTTGTCTTGTCTTTATCCCAAAGTCATAGCTAAAAAAGCTATGTTTTGCATTAGCTAGAACTTCTTCCATTTAGTCTCTTGCTGCGCATTGTCTTCCCCAACTTGTTGATCAGTGGATAGTGCGCATGAGAGGTTGATTTTTGCTCTCAGCTTCTCCACACTTGGTTTCTGGTTTCAGTTCATTAGCCAATTCAAATATTTCCACAAATTTTGTGATGTAACTCTTTTTTGTGTGTTGGCTAATCCTCTTTCTTGTGTTCTTTTTTTTTTTTTTTTTGGTTTGAGTTCCTCACTTGGTGCATTTGATGCTAATTTGTCCATATTAGTTTAGACTTTAGTCCTTATCTTAACAAGCCAACAAAATTAAATGGAGAATTTACCAATCTCTCCTTCTGCACTTGTTGGAAGTTAGAGAAAAAACCTATGACGACCCATTCCTCACCCTTGGTAACTGGAAATCGCTTGATATACCTCATGCTTTATAGTAGCTTCCTCTGAAGTTCAACACCAATCTTTTGAACTCGAATAACTAAGTCTGATATTGGCTGAAGAGCATGTGTGGTTAAACAACGAGAATTTACCTAACCTTTTCAGAACCCTACAATATGACCGCATGCCTAGTTGTCAGGAATTTGTAATTAGCAGTTTTGACACAAATTTTAGAGATGGTGGTGAGAGAAGTAGGTTATGCACTTTGTTCATTTTTTGATTTTGGAATTGATTAGGTAGGCAAACTGATCATCAAACAGATATGTGTTCGGTTTGGGTTTGTTTTCCTCTCTCAATTTGGGCCTCTTTTAGCTTCCACCTTATTGCTCCAACTTAATGTCATTTTGCCTCAGATGTTCAATCAGATGAGGAGAAAATTTGCATTCCTGGACACTGAGAACAGCCAATGGAGAGAATATATACGTAATCTATTTCTTTTTTTTTTAGGGGTTGGTGGGGGGTTCCTAAAGAGCAAAATGATTAATGATTAATAATGGGGGAGATTGGTAACAAAAGTGGGAAACCTGAAGACATCAAGAAGAAAATGCAAGTTAGGTGGAAAGCGAAAGAGAGGAAGGAGGAAGACCAAGTAGTGACTGTGTGAATAAGATCTGAGAAAGAAAAAATGCAGTGTTGCTGCTGTTGCTTCTCTTCTTGGCGGTAGTAGCCTAGTGGGAGCTTCCCAAATTTAAGGCAAACTCTATATGCTCCTTTTCATTGTATTAAAGCCAGGAACCGGACTGGAAATCGAAATCCCTTAACCCTTTAAACCAAAACAACTGAAAAGTACAAGTAAAATGGAGAAAAGAAAGAAAGAACCAAACAGATGAAATTTTGCTTCAATTGATTTCTTGGTATAAACCGAATAATGCACACTCTGATGGAGAGTTTCGGATAAAGCTAGCTCATGAGGGGAGGCAGACTGGAAATCGAGATCCCTTAACCCTTTAAACCAAAACAGCTGAAAAGTACAAGTAAAATGGAGAAAAGAAAGAAAGAACCAAACACATGAAATTTTGCTTCAATTGATTTCTTGGTATAAACCGAATAATGCACACTCTGATGGAGAGTATATTCTGATAAAGCTAGCTCATGAGGAGAAGATTGCCCAAGTCTATATAAGCAGACTGTCAGTCCATTCCCCAACCAATGTGGGACTTTTACCCACTCTAACAATACTTCTAATTTCTGTTCTGTGGCCACAGCTTTGATTTGGAAAATGGACCGAAAGCTGCTGAATTTATTAAGGTTTGTGCTGACGTATCCACTCGCTGAACAGTGAAAATCTACTGATGTAGAAATTAACTGTGTCTGATGTTATCGTTTTTTTTTTTGCAAACTTGATAGGATTCTATGTCTAGCTGGCCCCCTCTACGACCATTATGTTTGATTTTGAAAGTGTTCTTGCAACAGAGAGAGTTAAATGAGGTAAAGCATTTTTTAACGTCATCTGATATATCCAATTTGCTAACTGTCTGCAGAGACATGCATAAAAAACAGAACCCATCCAAGTTGCTAACTCTCGGCAGAGACATGTGTTAAAACACGTCAAGGTTTCTTGTTGATGATGAGGTTTCGATCCTTCTGCTTTGACTTATGGTCTTTTTATATTGCAGGTTTATACTGGTGGGATTGGATCCTATGCACTGCTTGTAATGCTCATAGCAATGTTGCAGGTGAATCAACTCAAATCATATGTTTTGATAGTGTGAATGGTAAATTACGACTGGTCATGTATTTGTGTTGATAGGACTTTATGGTCTCACAATTAGTTAGTCGAGTGAAGTAGTGGTGTAACTAAGTGAAATATTAGTTTCACGGCAGTACTCTAATTATACTCACTTAGAAAAAGACCCTCTTGTTGCTGTTACACTTTACGTTTCACTGGTGCTATATCCTTTCTCAACTATGCCAGCCCTTGCCTTTCACTTGCCAAATACATGTGGCAGAATATTACTGCTGCTCTGTTTTCACATGAAAGAAGGTGGAAATTCTATCTGAGATTGGAGGAATATGGATTAAAACAAGTTTCTGAGATGAGACAGCTCAAGCATGTTAATTTTTACTTTGATCAAGTAGCATTGACCTTTTTTGTCAGTTTGACATTAAGGTTTGAAAAACTTAATGTTATCTAATAGAAGACATAGGTTAAGATGGGAAAGTTTGAGGTACTACGGATGTATGTTCTAATTCCTTTATCCTTTGCCTTTGATACTTCATCCATCCGGAAAAGATTGTCTAGGCTTCTGTGTTTGGTTTGACCAAATTTCTACTGTTCATCACTTTTGTATTAACTATTGTACAAGAGGAAAGATTGAGCTTTTTGAGTATACCACTCTTTGATACTTCAAAAAATTAACTTACTCTCTGTGGTGGTATTGTTGTGATGTGCTAATTGTCATGAAAAACTAGTTGTTACCAAGGCGCTTTGTGTGTTCTACTTTGTTTTGATTATTTGGTCTATGCTATGTCATTCATTTTCCAGAATCATCGAAATGGCCAAGCTTCTGCGGAGCAGAATTTGGGAATTCTTTTGGTATGTCTCCTTCAAACTTGTATCTCTTGAAAGTTTTCAAAGAAATCAATGCTCTACCTAAAATGACCCAACAATGTTCTTATCTTTGAATAGAATGGTCAAACTGCAGGTGGGAGAACGGTGTAAAAGAATCAAAGCTTTAGTTTCTTCGAGGGGCAAAAGAGAAAAATCCTTGTAGGGGATAATTTTAGCAAATAAGGTCTTTCTAAGAGAAGATGAAAACCTAAGGCAAAATTCTCCAATGATTAGCTTCTTATAAATACAAAGCCATATCACCTGTATGAGAGTATGCATGTGCTGAACTTCTAAACTATATTCAAATATGTGAGCTTTATATGTTCCTCGCTAATAAACAGATCTCCTCTTTCAAAGTTCCAATGTGGTAATTCACGACTGTCGTGTTCAACAACTGCCTTATTGACTTGCTTCTCGGCTCTCTCTCTCAAGTCACCTCTCAGAAACTCCACGGACAATCTTACTCACCTATTAAATCAATCTCAAAATTATCAAGAATTTTTGTTGTTCTTGAAAATGAAAACTACCGAAGAGGATTGAGAGAGATCTAAGCCGAATCTTCCCCTGGAGCATCATAGGTACTCCAGAATCCCGACTGCCTTTTCACTCCGACTGCCTTTTCACTCTTCTAGAAAGAACCTTTCTTCCAGATTACTTTATGATACATCTGAACTTTCCACCTAGCTTCTTGGATTTTGGCTTGAACCTTAATCTGTTTTATGCTTTACTATCTGTGTCTATTTGCTTGCTAGCAATTTCTTTTGATCTCTTCCAATTGTTGCTGCAATTATTGCCATTGGGGAGAAGATTATTTTTTACCCTACTACGAACTAACGCAGGCGAGTGAGAGGGACAATAATTTACCTTGACTCATCTATAAATCTTAGTTTTTCTGGGAGAACTAGAAATAAATACTTAAAGAGGTTGTTCAAGCAGATTTCTGGAGGTCTTTGGAAAAAGATCAAGGCCAAAAGGTAGAAGTTTGGGAACAATATGAAGTTTGATTAAACCAAAGCCAAAACACTTATTTTATAGGAGAAAGACTGTACAGCTCTAATTGTTATCAGTCTAAGATATTTAGTTCTTGCACGTAAAAGGTTTCTAAGGAAGTTTCCTCTTTTCAGAAGCAATCAAGAGAAAAGGGAAGTATTAGCTTTTATAGAGTGCACAGCAGGTTGTGCATATTGTCTTGCTTGTGTCCTGTGCCTCCACTTCTTTCCTTTTTTAATTTTTGAGTCTAGGCATAATTCTTAAGCTGAGCGACTATCTTTTTTTTTCTGTTCCTCCTGGCCTGTTATCTCTGTTTCCTTTCGTTCCTTCCTCTTTATTTCAGCTTATTGGGACTTTCTATTGCAAAATTATCCTACTGGTTCGTATTATTCAGGGCACGTTGCTCACATTTGCTCATATGTTTTGATTTAGGTTAATTTCTTTGATATTTATGGACGCAAATTAAATACATCAGATGTTGGTGTATCTTGTAATGGAGAAGGTACATTCTTCCTGAAGAGTAGCAAAGGGTATGAATTTTGATATATTTTAAGTTATGTAAGTGTTTTAATTTAAGAAGTTTTATCTATGTTGGGTAATTTTATTTTTTTGCCTTCTTTTTGTTTCAGGTTCTCAATTAAAGGAAAACAATCTCTGATCTCCATTGAGGATCCACAGGTTACCTCTTATATCTTTGCTGTTCACATTTCCCTAGGGTCTTTTTGAATACTACATAGAACTCTGTTCTTCCGTTCTTAGTTTCTTTTCCTATTTGTATTTATATTAGTTTTACATACTCTATTGAACTTTATGTTTTTTAAGCTTGACTATGGTGTCGGTTAATTCAGTTGGTCTTATTTTCTTGTGGACCAATATGTCCCTTCCTTCTCTGTGTAGTTATTAGTCGTGTGAACCTTATATTTGGAATTTAGTAACTTAGTATCTTTTTCCTTTGAAGGTTGTTTACATTCCTAACAAATTACTAAACTAGTTTTTCTTCTTATTGTGATTGCAGACACCAGAAAATGACATAGGAAAGAGCTCCTTTAATTATTTTCAGGTGAATTCTACATGATTTCAGATTTTGCTCATCTTTTTTGTCCATTTCCATAAAAAATCGTTGTAGAGGCATTGCACCACATCAATAAGATCACTTAATACTTTTGGGGCGATATAAGCTGCTGCTTTGTCTAGCAATATTTATGAGATCCAGTGACTGTGAGTTTTGCACGGTTCCCTTGTCATGCACATTGGGTATTTAACAGGCAGCCTGTTGTCGAGCAGCATGTATTATCTTGTAAGTTTGTTGCACCCCTGGGCTTTGGTCTAGTTGTAGGAGTGCAGCTTGCGATGCATGGGTTCAATTCACGGAACCTTGCTGCCGACGAAAACTTGGTATTTAAGTGGAAAAGGTTAGAGGGGCAGACCCATTACCTACTGACTTTCGAACCTTACGCCACATGCCCCCACAGATTACTCAGTTATCACACAAAAAAAGTTTGAAATAGAAATTTAGATGCAGATCCTAATTTTGATGTGATCTTTTCTGATGTTTCCTCAGCGTTTGTTTATGAAACTGGAGATCATAGAGTAGTTTTATTACCTAGCCTAATAAAAAATACTCTGGCTCTCCATTATTTTGGTTTGTTAGGTGTTTACATGCAGTTGGTCCTGTTGCTTCTTGCTCCCTCTGAAGCTACATTCTGAGGTTCTTGTTTGTATTGATGCAGGTCAGATCAGCTTTTGCAATGGCTTTCACAACATTGACAAACCCAAAAGCCATATTTTCCCTTGGTCCCAACAAGAGTATTCTTGGCTTAATAATTAGGCCAGATGAAATACTAGTGGAAAGGAAAGGAGGATCTAATGGGGAAGTGACTTTTAATAACTTGCTTCCAGGCGCTGGGGAGGGACTGCAACAATATAGTGACAACCAGCAGGAGATCTATTGTAACTGGCAATTAAATGATGACGATGAAGCACTTCCCCGAGGAAATGGGATTGCAGAGGATGGTGGTGCTCAATCCTCGGGAAAGGAGAGGAAAACGTCAAAGGAAAAACAGCCTGCTAAGAAGGTGAAGGAAAACGGGCATAGCAGTAATGTCAGAGATGAAGAGAATTCCTCGGGAAAGAAGAGGAAAATGTCAAAGGAAAAACAGCCTGCTAAGAAGGTGAAGGAAAACAGCCATATCAGTAATTGCAGATTTGAAGAGTATTCCCCGTGGAAAGAGAAGAGTTCGAAGAAGCATTGGAAACATGATAGATGGTGATAAGAACAACATCAATATTTATAATGGTAAGAATTCACCTACATCAGATGGTCAGAACATGAGTAACCTTGCCGTAATCATTGGAGATGCAGCATTTATACAGTGCAACAGTATTTATATGGTGAAGTTCTTTAGCTAGTGGTATCTACATTGTTGACGTATGAGCTTCCGTATCAAGGAATTTCACATTGCACAAGGATTTTTGATACGAAGTGATGAATATCATCTTCAGTGTTGTAACATTGCCATGTTTGACAAGAGTAAACTCCTACTGCTGTAATTCGAAAGTAAAAGCTGTTGTAAGACTATTCTTTTCAGTGTGAAGATTGGGACCATAATCCGAAAATGTCATTTGATCATTCTGTCTGGTTAGTTAATGCATTTCTAAAACCAAATGTGTGTGCCAAATGTTGTTTGGGAGAGAGACTGTGGATCAATTACGTAGTTGTGTAGGTAGTATTTCTAAAGCAAAATTTGACGAAATATAGATGATCTTTGGGCTTTTCATTGGTTTTTTGTTGTGTTGGTCTCCACTCGGTGTCCAGTACCTGCACCAGATTTTAAATCCAGATTTGCCTTGGGAAGTTTCACATTGGGATAGACCGCTTTTTAATAAGGATTTTATGTGTTGGATTTGAACTCGGGACCTTTGATCAAGGATAAATGAGTAGTACTTATTACTCTTTCATAAATAGAGATCATTTCTGATGATAGACTCAGCTCAAGGCAAAGCAATTCATAGCAGTTTGGAAAAAGAAATATTGATAGTAAAAAAGCGATGTAACACCATAATTACGAGTTTCGAATGAACACTTAATTCTACATGGGCGTGAGATATACTCGCACTTATTTGTATTATGTCATGTAGGACGTATATTATATCATATAGGACACATATATCTACTTGTTCACTTTTATACAAGTTTAAGTGTCTATTTGTGCACATCCAAAGTTAGAGGACATAGATGTTAGTTGAATTCAAGTTAAAGGGCATGTTTATGTATCGTGCCTTAAATATATATGATATAGTTTGAATGGATACGAAATTTAAGAAATAAATGAAGAGCTTTAAAACTTGTAATCTAGAATATGTTATAACATTTGTATGAGATAAGACTCTTGAAATTTGTGGTCTTAAATCAAGGGCGAAGGGAGAGTATTCGTCACAGGTTGTAACAACAACAACAACAACAACAACATACTTAGTCATACTTAATAAAATTTTATAAGTGGAGTCTGAAAAAGTTACATACAAATCTTGTGAAGATAAGACTATAACGAACTTAGTAATTTTTGTTTAGACCCTACTGGCTCTACCTCTACTTTACCCCTTTGGCCATAGAGTAACATGGGAAGTTTAATATTTTTAACCTAAAAATACATTAATTGTTTAAACATATTTTTGTAAAAAAATATAATTCCTTTATTTAAAAAAGAATGATCTATTTTAATTTATACAAAATTTTAACAAAAATAAAGAATGCTTTTGAATTTTGTGCTCTTAAATTAAAAATATTTCAAATGTATCAAAATATCATTTCATCTTATGATCTTAAATATATCAGGTAGAAAGTTGAAATTAAAGAATTGTAAAAAAATAACGAGTCATTCTTTTCGAAATGAACTAAAACGGAAAGTAAGTTCGTTTTTTTTTTTTTCTTTTAAAACGAGAGATTATTTCACATTTTTCTCAACTATCTAGGTAGCCACCGATCAAATTTGTAAAATTTTGTATAATTGAAAATTTGCTTTACATTCTGCAAGCTTAGATCACTCCACAAGTAACACAAGTCACTAGCACAACCGAATCAACACCGACAATTCCCAATTGTGAAAAACACATAACAAATGCTAGCTAAATTTTAATAAGAGGCCTCTGCAAACTAACACATAGCAAAATGACCATCTGCAGTTCATCATCATCATCATCTGGCTCAACAAAAACATGGATCGTTCACGGCTTAGCTGTTGGAGCTGCATTAGCCGTAGCTATCGGCGCTCACGCTTACTATGCCCGCCGATCCAGCAAGTTTCGGAGTCGGGTCATAGGTATTATACCCGCCCGTTTTGCTTCTACTCGGTTTCAAGGGAAACCACTTGTTCAGATCCTAGGCAAGCCCATGATCCAGGTACTTAACTTTAATTCGAATTATCAATTATGTATAGTTGAGAAGAATTTTGAAATGTACGTGGCCGAGTTGGTCGCACAGGGCTTGTCTAGTGCAATTTACCCGAGTAAAATCGAGCGGTTGCGGGTTCCCTCCTCATTATAAAAGAAAAATGAATAGGTAGCCCACCCACACAGTAGTCGAGTTGGTTGAGCAGGGATAGATAAAATTAAAAGTGACATGTAAGTTTGTCAATTAAGTGGTTTCTTCAAGTTTTAAAAATTAGATAAAAGTGATAAAATATTTTCAGCTTTTTATTTTTATACTTTCGTCCAAACAACGGTAAAAATTGTCTCAACAAATATAGAAGTTGTGTTGGACAACAAAATAGTTGTCGGGACAACTAACGAATAACTATGTATAGTTGTTCGAAGGACTTGACCCACTAATATTGTGAGACCCACTTGTCCCTTTTAATTAATTGGAGACTTGAGAGCATTCTCAACTCATTTTTTCTCCCAAAATGGAGGGTGGTAGATTTGAAACCCTTTGCATGCTTTCTTAGTTAAGCTGGTCCCATGGGGTTTGCCTAGTGCAGTTTACTTCTCCTGTGTGTTTTGTGGGTTATTACACTTGAGCAGGTTTATCCTGTGCGTATGTGAAGGGTAGCTGTTGCGGGTTCCCTCTTCATTGAAAAGAAGGAAGAGGGAACGCTGCAAAGGTAGCTGAGTTGGTTGAGCATGGGATCTCCCAAATGGAGGGTCTCAGATTCGGAAAATGCATGTTTTCTCTATCAAGCTTTTCGCACGGGCTTTGCCTAGTGGGATTACCTCCCTTGTGTGATTTGCGGTTATTACAGTGGAGCGGGTTTACCTTGTGCGCACCCAAAGGGTAGCTGCTGCGGGTTCCCTTTTTATGAAAAAGAAAGAAGAGGGAACCCACAAAGGTCGCCGAGTTGGTTGAGCAGGGGATCTCCCAAATGTGGAGGGTCTCAGATTCGAAAGCCCCTGCATGTTTTCTCGATCAAGCTTGTCACACGGGCTTTGCCCAGTGGGATTACCTCTCTTGTGTGATTTGCGGGTTATTACATTGGAGCAGCACCCGAAAGGTAGCTGTTGCGGGTTCCCTTGTCATCAAAAAAAAAAAAAAGAAAGAATTTTGGAATGTTTATATTTGTATCGAGTTTGAAATGTAGTTGTAGTATTTTCTCTCTTGATGAGTGGAACTCTGTGGAAGTAACAATAGATTGAACGTAGTGACCTCAAAATTCAAGGTGTTTAGATCCACCTTGGGCAGAGGCAGAGTTGGGATTTAAAGTTTATGAATTCCGAAATTGTGGGTTCGCGATTAAATATATTTTGAAATGCTTATATTTGTATTGAGTCTGAAAATGAAGTAGCAGTTGGTATATTCTCTCTTGATGAGTGGAAGTAGCAGTAGATTGATTATTGAACTTCGTGGCTCAAAATCCTAGTTGATTAGATCCACCTTGTGCGGCAAAGATAGGATTTGAAATGTATGGGTTCTGAACTTACAACTGAACTCTTAGCTCGTTTGTTACTAGGTTCGTAATTAAATATTTATACATATTTAATAGATTTCCTAATATAAATGCAACTTCTAGGCAAAAGGGGGTTCCTCCAAACCCGTACTTAATACTTAGTTCTTCCCCTAGGCCCTAACCTTGGTTAACCTTTTGTTTTCCCAACGGAAAGATTCCCATCGGTCATCATAACCTGCTCTTTGACAGTATAATTATATCGGTTAATAAATGAGTTTTTCTTTTTTCTCATTTCTATAATTGTATGGTGCATGATAGTTTCCAATAGACTGACTGGAAGTCTAAATGCTAGCTCGTCAAGCAGAATTATTAGAAAAGAAGGTGATTACAGTCTTTTGGGTTGGTTGCTGATAGAGCAAAGCATAGTTCTGTATCGTAGGCTTTATTGGAGTGGTGGAATAAAGAGTAAACTGACGCTCATAAAAACATTGAGAAACTTGTTCCATTAAGACCGAGTTTTGAACCATGTGCAAATGACCCTTGAGGAGTTCTGGGTTATAAAAAGAGAATGAAACATTGAGAAATTTGTTCTGTTTTAAGGCTTTAGCCTTTAGGTCTAACAGAGGTCAAGTTGACAAATCGCTTCACAAGAGTTTCTGATAATATTCTTAGTTCTCATGCCTGCCCTTGTCTTTGGTAGAGATCCAAGAATCTTAGTAGTTTTCGCAAATTTAGCGATTCTACGGTGGTATAGCTTCAGTCATAGTCAACAGGGTACCATTGCGATACTTGTATCGCGACACTTGAGCATAATATAAGTTTACTACTTGATCCACTATCAATGTATTAAAGGATAACATGAGGCATTAATTTGTCGAGTGAGAAAAGAATACTGAGCAAACTACTAATGCCGAATGAATCATAGGTTACAAAATTAATGTTACAACAGAAACATCTCTTTTCACATTAATACCGGGGAATGATGTTGGTCTTGAATAATTATAGGTTTGCTTTGAAAAACTTACAATAAGGGATCTATTATCGTCAGGTATAAAATTTCTAGATCCATTTATTGCTCTTGGGAGGTGCTTTCCCTTCCGGCAATATCAAAATCCCAAAAATCTCGACCATCTTCAAACTACTCAGAGGGTTCTAACTTTTGGAAATTTGTATGCCATATTCCTTCTATTTCTCTTTTTCCATTTACCCTTGGTGAAGCTTTTATCAAGAAACAGCATAATATCATAATTTTATTTGCTACAAGAATCTGACACCCTCACCATATTCAAATCCTGATGGCAGAGAACATGGGAAAGGGCAAAGCTTGCTGAGACATTGGATCAAGTTGGTATGTATCCATTTGACTTTTCTCAACCTCCTCTGTAGGACTATATTTTGCTCCCACGCCCACCATCCCCTCCTCCAAAATAAGAAAAAAGGTGTGGCAGGTGTTTATTTGGTTGGTTTTTTGACAGTTGTGGCAACAGATGATGAAAAGATAGCTGAGTGCTGTCGTGGTTTTGGTGCGGAAGTGATAATGACTGCTGAATCATGTAGAAATGGTAAACACAATGCCGTTTATTTTCTCAATCCACTTCTTGCAACTTCTGGAAATTTCAGCTTTGTGAATAGCGCTGACAATTTTAATTTGTAGGAACCGAGCGTTGTAATGAAGCTCTTCGAAAGCTTGATAAGAAATATGACATTGTTGTTAATATACAAGGAGATGAACCTCTTATTGATCCTGAAATCATAGATGGCATTGTCAAAGCCCTGCAGGTAATTTCCCTTTCTTGTTTTTTCTTAATGATGATAAGAATTGTTGTTATACGTTGGAGTTAGTTTCATTGGAAACTGCATGTAGTCACTTGTTGATTGGGTTTAAATGACTAATAACATTACTCTATGATTCCTGCAGGCTGCACCAGATGCAGTCTTTAGCACTGCTGTGACATCTTTGAAACCTGAGGATGCATTTGATCCAAATCGCGTAAAATGTGTGGTTGACAATCGTGGTTATGCAATATATTTTTCACGAGGACTTATCCCTTATAACAAGTTAGTCCATCTTTTCTATTACAATCCTTTTGCAGTGGTTGGTTATATCTTCCCTTAAAGAACCTGATTAACTTTTGCAAACCATTCAGGTCAGGCAAAGTTAATCCGCAGTTTCCTTACTTGCTGCACCTCGGGATCCAGGTATCAAGTAGTACAATTTTGGTGCACCTATCAACTAGTTTTTCTCCATTATTTTTTATGGCTGAATGATACGATGTCCTCTAATTTCATTCTAGAGTTATGATACAAAGTTCCTGAAAGTATATCCAGAGCTGACACCAACACCATTGCAACTAGAAGAAGATCTTGAACAGCTAAAAGTCCTTGAGAATGGATACAAAATGAAGGTAACATACCCTCAATTTGTACATTTCTATGCTTGAATATCGGTGTTTGAATGACTGGGTTCAAATTCCAGCGGAGTTAGAGGCAAAAACATTAGGTGATTTCTTCCCATCTATCCAAGTTTTGATGGATAGAGTTTCCCAGTAGTTGTATTGGTGGGAGGTAGCAGGTACCTCGTGGATTTAGTTGAGGTGTGGGCAGGCTGGTCTAGGCACCATGGTTATTTAAAAGATGACCTGGGAAATATATTTCTAGAGGAACTATAGTTAACCAAACAAAACAGAAGAAAAATTGTTGGAAAGGTTAACAAGAATTTTGAATATGCTGCAAATGTTTCAGCCTTTATCCATTAATGTGTTCTATTTGAGCTAGTTGGTTTGTTTTTCCTATTGTGATTGTTCTTTGTCCCGGACACCATGGTTATAAAGAAATTACCGAGGAAATACATTTCTCGTGGTTGTTATATAACTGCTTGGAGACAACCTCTCTACTTCATCTGAGGTAGTGGTATGGACTGCGTACACTTTACCCTCCCCAGACCCCACCTGGTGGGAATACACTGGGTATGTTGTTGTTGTTGTGGTTGGTTGTTATATAACTGCTTGAATCTCTTCTTTTTTTCTGCAGGTGATAAAAGTTGACCATGAAGCTCACGGTGTTGACACACCGGAAGATGTAGAGAAGATAGAGCAGTTCATGCGTGAGAGAAACTTGGTTTAGAAAAAAGTGAGTTATTTTGGTGACTTATATATGACTCCTAGAACTATAAAGGCGACGTTCTTTGGTTTCAATTTCCACTTGGATTAACACGTCAAGTATCACTCTGAGTTAATTTTTGTGAAGAAAAAAAGTAGGAAGTTGCTGTAAAAATCCTGCAAATAGTTCATATTTTAGAGTTATGTGAGATGTGTGTTTCACTTAGGGATATCCCTTTTTGTGGAAAAGGTTGTGTGTTCTTATTCTTTCATATTTTACAGTTAATTATTGTGTATTTATTAACTATGGTTTAGTCATAACCATATTTGTGAAGACTCGTGTCATGTATTTATTGAGTTGGTGCAAGTACCCAGTGTGGGTAGTATTTACCGCGATATGTGTATGTCGATGGTTGAGTTTGGGGGTACCTTTTGAGAGCTATTTTGAGGTATATTTTTCCTGACTGTTTACTATAGCATTTCCATTAGTTTGAATAACATTTTCTGCTTTGTTTAGTCATGGGTAATATTTGAATGTGTTTGAGCTTATTTTTGTGTTGTGCACTCTAGCATTATGCAAGTATAGAAGTGCAAATGTGCAATGGCTTAAGGTTGGTAATTGTTAATCATATTTCGTAATTATTACAATCAAACCTTTCTATAACGGTGTAGTTTATTCAGATATTTTGATTGTTAGTAGAATTTATTTTAGAGAACAAATAATATAACTTTAATATAAGGAAAAATTACTTAATAGCACAACTTAATTTACCTTTAACTACTTAAAATCTAAATCCTTTTGATTAATTACTTAAATCCCTGATTTACCTTCTCCCTCTTAAAATTTTGGATACATCACTACTCAGCCACAAATCTTGTCTGAAGATCTTCTCTCCACCAATTTAATACTCCCTTAACGTCTAACCTCCTCCTCCTTCAAGAATTTTTCAGAAAACAAACTCCTCCGTACACACAAAAGATCTGCCATTAACACCCATTTAAACAATCCTCCATTTCTCCATTTTTCTTCTTGCATCTCCACTGTTTTGATTTCATATATTCTCTCAAAACCCTATAACTTCTAGCACTTTCAACATGTCCTTCGTGATTGCCGAAATCAGTTTGTCCAAATTGATAGGGTTTGTAGCTGGTATGTCTCCCACGAAATTGTTGAAAAAATCAATGGAGTTGAAGAAGATCCAAAGGTTCAATTTACTGACAATCCCTTATTTTACATCCCATTCCTTATTTTTCCCAAACGAAATTGAATTCGACGGCGGTCCCCACGAAATTGTTACTTGAAAAAATCAATAGAGGTGAAAAAGAGTAGTTTGTCGCTGGTTTCATGTGGTATCCACCATTAATGATGGAATGGTGAAGGACATGAAGATACATCATGGGACAGTCTAAAAAAAGTACAAATGTTATGTATCGTATTGATTTTTGTGTACAAATACATAAGAATGATGTATCTGGTTGAAAATATGACAAATTATATATCTGAATGCTTTTTTGTGTTACTGATACATAAGACTTATGTATCGAAATAAGATTTGTGTTACTGATGCATAAGAATTATGTATTGAGATGAGTGTCTCTTGAAAATATGACAAAAATTATATATCAGAATGCTTTTTTGTGTTACTAATACAAAAAACTTATGTATCGGAATGAGATCTGTGTTACTGATACATAAGAATTATGTATCGGGATGAGTCTCTTGTTAATGGATTTGTTTTGCAGTGGTTTTTTGGTGGACTTGTGTGTGAATTTGGGTGGGAGGGTGGTGCTTCACAGGTTGGCTGGTTGGAGCGACGACGGTGGTGACAATTATGTGCTTTCCGACGGAGAAGAGGAAATTATTAATTTTTGGTATGAGATTCAGTTGGAACAGTGGTCGGCGGTGGAGGGTTTAACGAATTAGTGCTTGCGACAGTTTTGGAGTTATTGTGGTTGTTTTGGCGATGTGAGTTCGCCGGAGATGGAGTTTGGGCTGATGTCAACTATTGTGATATTGGAACAGAGGGAGTATTCTGCTAGTGTGTGTGTTAATGGAGAAAAAACTGGTGTATTTGGATGGAGTTGGAGTTGTGGACAGTGAGGGTGTCCGGTGGTGTTTTGTCGTTGCTCTCGCAGTGATGTATCGGCGTTAAGTGATATATTCAGATGGACAAAATTAAGGATTTTAAGTAATTTTGATAAAAATTGAAATAGAGAGTAATTATCTCTTAAAGGATTGAGATTTATGTAACTTTTATATAATATAACATTAAAGTGGTTATAGGTCTTATGGTGCAGCTGAGTCAAAAGGCACCTACTTTAGGCCCCAAAGTTTGAGTGGCCTCAATTTTTTTTAAACAATAATAGATTATAGTTACTTTTTTAAAAAAGAGTATTGAGTATTATTTGCAAAAAATGTAAAGTTTTCACATAAGAGCAAAGAATTATTAGAAGAAATTTATCACATCAAGTAAAAAATATTAAAGTTTAAGGCCATCATTCAATTTTAGCTTTAGGTTACTAATGTGCTTGAGCCGCTAAAGATAGAGAAACAATTTTCAATAGATCCTCAATTCAAGTAGAAATAATAAAATCAAATATGAAAAAAGTATACAATAATAAGACACTCATAAAAAAAGGCTGTCTAATATACTAAATCTTTCATTATACGCAGAATTTAGAGAATGATCGAACCACAAGGGTTTATTGTCACACACTTAAATTGAACATAAATGAGAAGAGAGAAGTACCATAGAAAACGTATGACATATGGGAATTATTTTGATTAAATAATACTCCCTCCGTTTAAAAAAAAATGACCTAGTTTGACTTGCCACGGAGTTTAAGAAAATAAAGAAGACTTTTGAATCTTGTGGTCCTAAATTAAAGTTATGACAAATGTATCAAAATGCCCTTGAATTTTGTGGTCTTAAACATGTCATGTGGAAAGTTGAAATTAAAGTGTTGCCAAAAAAGGAAAGGATTAATCTTTTTGAAACGAACTAAAAAAAAAAGTAGGTCAATTCTTTTTGAAACAAAGGGAAAAAGGGAGTAACTTTGATAATATGACAAGCAAATACAGAGAGATAATATATGATATTTTCTCAAAGTACATTCTACCCACGAAAAATAAAATGGCCTATTAGAAGTCACGTGTAACTTAGCCTCATCCATGCCTTCCATTTTTATTTTTTGTTTGGCATTCAATGTTATACTTATAGTTCGATTAATTTAGATTTGTGTTATGTAAATTTATTTAGAAAAATGCTTTTTAATGAGAGTTAAGATTTTTACTAAAGTGATTTAAACTATGAAGAAGTATACTCACCAAAAAATTTAAGAAATTCAACATCTACTATGTATATAAATATAATTTCAACCACATATAAATAATGTGATTTTTCTTTGAATAGGATTCGAATCTCGATTCCTACCAAAAAAGAATTTTCGTATTCAAAATGGGGACCTCTGATTAAAAAATGAGTAGCTTCATCCGTTGTGTCACGTCAGTGGCGGAGCCACCTTTGGGTCGAGGATTCATCCGAACTTCCTTCGACGGAAAAGTATACTAGTTATATATAATTAAAATTATTTTTTAATATTTATATAGTAGATGTTGAACCCCTTCGATTAGTTCGTATGTTTACTTTTTCAAATTTTAAATCCTGACTCCACACCTGCGTCACGTATCTAGGTGGTCCATGCCTTTCACGTAAGGAAGGCATATTCATATGATGAAGAAAATCTCACAAAAACAAGAAGAGAACTATACTCAGCCACAGACCTCACTGTCTTCACATTTCTCTCTAAACAAAGAACAAATATCACTTCTCTCTCACTCTCTCTACAATATCAATGGCCGGTGTGTTGGAAACTATGGCAGTTCCACGTGCCTCAGCATTCTATCCTATTGCTGATTCGTCGGTCTCGAGTCGTCGTTCCTCAACGGTAAACTTTTCTCAGTTCAGAGGACTTAAGGTACAACAACAGCTGAGTCGATCACCGGTTTCGTTCAGTTCACGTTCGGTATATGTTATGCATGGTGGAAGAATTGTTTGTGAAGCTCAGGAAACTGCTCTTAAAGGTGTGTTTACTCTCTTCCTTCCCCTCAAATTCCACTACTACCTCATTTCACTTTGTTTGTTCTAGTTTGACTTAGACTGAAAGTTTTACTCTTTGTCGTTGTTCCATTATACTAAAAATAGTTGTTCGATTACTTGTCTAGTTTTAAGAAACTAAAAGATAATTTATCATTTAGTTTTTAATTTATCCTTAGAGTGAAGGTCAAAAGGACATCTAAGGTATTTCAATTTTTCAAGTTTCATATCTAAACTACCAAATGTGTGAATTTCCTAACTGAACTATCAACAACTATGTATCAAAACACACTTCAACTATCAATTGTTTACTTTTCCTACCTGAAATTTCACCATCGTTCAAGTAGTATTGGTTGGCTGGAAAAATTTGAGTAGAATGTCAATTGACGAAGTGGATTAGGCAAAATACCTCTCATTCTGTCAAGTATTTACCGCGAAATATACATCGAATCAACACTACTAAAAACAACAAGCTCGTAAACTTTTGAGGAGGTATCATTTGAGTTCTTAAATAGTTCATATTGTTAAAGCGCTTGAACTTCATCCATGGTTCATCATGTGACATGTTGTGTTAAATATTCATAGCTAGAAAATGAGGATCAGCTAAGTAACGTAATACTCTTTGGAAAAGGAAAGGAAAGGAAAGGAAAGGAAAGGGAAAGAGTAGAAGAATAAAGATTGGATTCATCTTGGAACAACTATCTGGCTGCTAAGTGTAGTACAGAATAACTCTCCGCCTATGCACGTCCCTGCGCAAGCTCTTTTCCCCCTTATTCCAGAACCGTCCTTGCAACTGCAACTTTTTTTAATTCTGTCTTCTGCACTTTTACTTTTGGTGTGTTTCGGAGGGCAAATAACTACGGAATTCTTGGACATCAACAATTTTGCAGCGAACAAATTGAGTAGTTGTGTGTCAAAAGGCATCTCAGGGTCTCTATGATATTTTGCCTGGAATTTGCTAATCACAAACCTTCTTAAAATTCAATTATACTCATTAGCTTGCATGTTGATTACTAGTGCTTTGGAACAACATAGAAGCTTGTACCATCTCAAGCTTGTGCGTCAACTTTCAGACGCCTATGAGTACTCTTGCCTCTTGAGCAAAAGCAATTATGCGATATGTTAAGTAAGAGTTGTGGCATTTCTTTGACCTTGTGTAACTACTTCAGATGTCGGCAATGAATATTGCAGTGGCTTCATTCTTCAGTAAAGTAGGAGGCATTTTTTGTGATTATACGATTGCTCTAGAAGGTGGCGTTTGGAGCAATGATAAAGTTGTCTCCCTGTGACATTAGGCACGACTTCGAGTCATGCAATCAGTCACTGGACCCTTGTGTAGGCTGCCTATATCACATCCCTTTTGGGATGTGCAGCCCCTCCCTGGACCCTGCATAAAATGGGATGCTCTGAGCACCATGCTGTCCTCAGTAGGAAAAATGAGATCATATGTTGTAAAATTTGCTCTTTTGGCTTCTGACCAAATAGGATTTTAAGATATTTGATGCATCATCCATCTCAGGTAGTAAATTTCATGTTGTTTCTTAGTATTAGGTTGCTTTGATATTAGCATTGTTTCTGTAGAACTTCCATCGATTATCTGATTCTGTTTTTGTGTAACATCTTTCATGGAAAATGCAGCGGCTGCTGTTACCGATAAGACATGGAAATCACTCGTAATTGAGTCTGATTTACCCGTCCTGGTTGAATTTTGGGCTCCATGGTGTGGTCCGTGCAAAATGATACACCCCATCATTAACGAGCTAGCAGCGGAATACACTGGCAAGTTTAAATTCTTCCAGCTGAACACAGATGAAAGCCCCTCCACTGCAACCGAATATGGGATCCGAAGTATCCCAACCGTCATGATTTTCAAGAACGGAGAGAAGAAAGACGCGGTGATTGGCGCAGTTCCCAAAACAACATTGGCCACCAGTATCGAAAAGTTCTTGTAGTACAATGGCGCGCGTATATAGATACGTTTTGTAAGAATTTTTTGCTGTTTCTTTTTCTGTATGTATACTCTATTTTTTGCCTTCAGAACAGGTAGAATATAGAACTTAATAAACCTGAAAATGCTCCTGTATAGATTATGGAGCTATGTTTCTTCTTACTTCAGCACTATTTTGGTAATTAAATGTTTCTTATGCCTCCGTGTGTGGGGCAATGGTAAAGTTGTTTACATGTGACCGACGGGTTCGAGCCGTAGAAGCATTGCTAATGCTTGCATAAGTGTAGGATGTCTATATCACACTCCTTGGGTGTAACCCTTCCCCGAACCCTGCTAACACGGGACACACTATTTTTTTTTTTTTTTAAAATGTTTCTTACGTCTAGAGTTCACTATTATTTTGCTCTATTCTTCAATCATCAGAACTGAAGTAATATCTTATGTTGCTCGGACTCTTCAAGTATGTTGCCTGTTGCCTGTTGGATCCTCCAAATATAGTGCATTTTTCGAGAATTCAACACGAACGTGGCAACATTTTTGGAGTGTCCAAACAACACAAATATCCAATGGTTATTCTTATAAAATGAACTCTCCATTTGTCATTGCATAAGATGCCCATCAGGTTTGCTTGTAGCTTTGGCTCAAACTTTGTATTAATGTCAAAAGATTCATTTAATCTATATGAATAATATATTGAGAATCCAAAAAATCTAATTTTGACTCCTCACTCATATGTCTTGAAAAAAGCTTCGTACACCTCTCCAAAACAATACAATCCATTTAATAGGTCGTCACGAGCGGACCCAAGAAGTTTCACACAAAATGCATTCTAACGCCCACACCCCTATCAATCCATAGGCTAACAAACACGAATCGCAAAAAATCCTCAATTCCAACTATTTCGCTCATGTCTTAAAAAAAAACTCTGTCCGCCTCTCCAAAACAACACAATCCATTTAATAGGTCGTCACGGGGGACCCAAGAAGTTTTGCTCAAAACGCATTCGGACGACCCCTCCCCAAATCAATCCATATGCTAACACACACGAAAAATCCTCAATTCCTGCTACTTCGCTCATATGTCTTAAAAAAAGCTTTGTCTGTCTCTCCAAAACAACACAATCCATTTAATAGGTCGTCACGAGCGGACCCAAGAAGCTTTGTCCAAAACGCATTCAAACGCCAACACCCACCATCAATCCATCATATTATATTTATATTATACTAAAAGTGGGAAGCTCCAAAGTGCAAAGTTGGATTACTATTTTACCCCTACACTAAATCAAAATTTTATAAAACATTTAATTATTTAAATATTAAATGGTAAAAGTCATCTTTTTTCCACTTTCCTGTTTAACTAACGGATGTAACAATTACTCTATTAGTTATGTTGTACAATAGAGGTGAACTGAAAAGGCGTATCAACTTTCAGTTTCTAATTCCTGCCCTCTTTCTTCATCATCAAAGTCATCATTATATTGTAATTATTGTACACCATATGATAAGCATGAATTATAAGTTGTTGACTTTTTTATTGGGTATGTTGTTATTGTATAAGTTGTTGACCTTAAATATAATTAGATCCTTTATGTGAAGCATCGCACAAGATTATTCCAAAAGAAAAAAAAAAGTTATGTATTAGAAGAAGTACACAATTGAAAAAAAAAGACTTCCTTTTAAGTATTTTCTTTTAGTTATGGTAAACAATATTTTTTTCTTATTATAAGAACTAGTAATAAATATATGTATTGTATTTATATTGGGGAATGCCTTGCTAGCTGCTGCTAGCCACTTCCTCACTCTTCTTTGTATTTCTTAACAATTTTTGTTTTCCCATGTGGTTTTTTGCTACCTTATATTGTGAATTGTGTTTCTTTCTCTTTCCCTTAGAATAGTTAGACATAGTTAAAAACTGAATTAATAAAATAATCTTAAATTATTGAGAAACATATTACTCCAATCTTTTAACCTTTCATCGCTTATGATGAGAAGCTCAAAAGTCACTATCATAATTATTCAAATTTTCATAGTTTAAATACTATTGAAAAACAATTCTAGGAGTCACTACACATTAATATAAATATCTCTCATGTTTTTTTCCTTCCATTAATTCCTCATTTGCATTTCAATTTTCATTGTAGATTTTGTTTGTGCTTATGGATTATAATTTTCTTTACAATATAATCTTCATAATCTCTTCTTATTTAACTCTTCTCCATCATCTTTAGTTTCGAGTACTCAATTAAGCATAACAATTGGTACTTTTATCATATGTATACATTTATATATAATATGTATTTATCTTTAAATTAAAACACCATAGGTAAGTAGAGTAGCATCAAGCTTGCATGATTTCTAACCTCAACTTACAAGTTGTATAGCACAAAGAAAGTCTAATAATATATGTACCTTCCTGCTATTTCGTTCATATGTCTTAATAAAAGCTCTATCTGCCTCTCCGTATCAACACAATTCATTTAATAGGTCATTACGAGCGGACCCAAAAAATTTCACTCAAAACGCATTCGGACGCCCCCGATCAATCCATAGGCACAAAAAATTGCAAAAAATCCTCAATTCCTGCTATTTCGATCATATGACTTAAAAAAAGCTCTATCCGCCTCTCCAAACCAACACAAACCAATTAATAGGTCGTCACGAGTGGACCGAAGAAGTTTCGCCCAAAACTCATTCGGACGCCTACACCTCTCCATTAATCCATAGGCTAACGCACATGAAAAATCGCAAAAAATAATCAATTCCTGCTATTTCAATGATATATCCTAAAAAAAAAGCTCTGTCTGCCTTTCCAAAGCAACACAATCTATTTACTAGGTCGTCACGAGTGGACCCAAAAAGGTTCGCCCAAAACGTATTCGGACGCTTACACCCCCAATCAATCCATAGGATAACACACAAGGAAAATAGCAAAAAATTCTCAATTCCTGCTATTTCACTCATATAGCTTAAAAAAACTCTGTCCGCTTCTCCAAAGCAATACAATCCATTTAATAGGTCGTCACGAGAAGACACAAGAAGTTTCACCAAAAACTCATTCGGACGCCCATAATCCCCATCAATCCATAGGCTAACACGCAAAAAAAATCATTAAAAATCTTCAATTCCTGCTATTTTCCTCATATGTCTTAAAAAAAACTCCGTTCACTTCTCCAATGAAACACAATCAATTTAATAGGTCGTCACAAGTGGACCCAAGAAGTTTTGCCCTAAACGCATTCGGACGCCCACACCTCCCATCAATCCAGAGGATAGCACACACTTAAAATCGCAAAAAATCCTCAATTCCTGCTATTTCGCTCATACGTATTAAAAAAAGCTCAATCCACCTCTACAAAGCAATACAATTCATTTAATAGGTTATTCCAAGCAGACCCAAGAAGTTTTACCCAAAACGCACTTGAACACCTACACCCACCATCAACCCATAGGCTAAAACAAATGAAAAATCACAAATAATCCTCAATTCTTGCTGTTTTTTTGCGATTTTCCGTGTGTGTTAGCCCATGGATCGATGGGGGTGCTGGCTCCAAAAATATTTTTGGGCCGAGCCCCTCGGGGACATCCCCGACGAGTTGTTAAGCGGATCCATGGGCTCCTAGGGGTCGTACGAAGGTTTTTAGGGCATCCCATGAGCGAAAGAGTAAAAACGACATTTTTTTTGCGATTTTCCATGTGTGTTAGCCCATGGATCGATGAGAGGGTGCTGACTTTAGAAAAAGTTTTGGGCCGAGCCCCTGGGGGGCGTCCCTGACGAGCTGTTAAGTGGATCCATGGGCTTCGGGGGTCTGGGCGGAGGTTTTTAGGGCGTCACATGAGCGAAAGAGTGAAAACGACAGTTTTTTTGTGATTTTTCGTGTGTGTTAGCCCATGGATCGATTTGGGGGGGTGGGGGGGTGCTGGCTTCGAAAAATGTTTTGGGCCGAGCCCCTCGGGGGCATCCCTGATGAGCTGTTAAGCGTATCCATGGGTTCCGAGGGTTGGGCGGAGGTTTTTAGGGCGTCCTATGAGCGAAAGAGTGAAAACGACAGTATTTTTGTGATTTTTCGTGTGTGTTAGCCCATGGATCGATGGGGGGGAGCTGGCTTCAGAAAATTTTTTGGGCCGAACCCCTCGGGGGCGTCCCTGACGAGTTGTTAAGCAGATTCATGGGCTTCGGGGGCTCAGGCGGAGGTTTTTAGGGCGTCCTATGAGCGAAAGAGTGAAAACAACATTTTTTTGAGATTTTTCGTGTGTGTTAGCCCATGGATCGATGGGGGGTGGGTGGGGGGTGCTGGCTTCGGAAAAAGTTTTGGGCCGATCCCCTCGGGGGCTTCCCTGATGAGCTGTTAAGCGTATCCATGGGTTTCGAGGGTTGGGCAGAGGTTTTTAGGGCGTCCCATGAGCGAAAGAGTGAAAACGACAGTATTTTTGTGATTTTCCGTGTGTGTTAGCCTATTGATCGATGGGGGGTGCTGGCTCCGGAAATTTTTTTGGCCCAATCCTCTCGGGGGCGTCCCTGATAAGCTTTTAAGCGGATCCATGGGCTCCGAGGGGTCGGGTGGAGTTTTTTAGAGCGTCCCATGAGCAAAAGAGTGAAAACACCAGATTGTTTGCGATTTTTCGTGTGTGTTAGCCTATTGATCGATGGGGGGGTGATGGGTCAGGAAATATTTTTGGGTTGAGCCCCTCGGGGACGTCGCTGACGAGCTGTTAAGAGATCCATGGGCTCTGATGGGTCGGACGGAGGTTTTTAGGGCGTCCCATGAGTGAAAGAGTGAAAACAGTAGTTTTTTTGTGATTTTCTGTGTGTGTTAGCCCATTGATCGATGGGGGATGCTGGCTCCAAAAAAAATTTTGGGCCTATCCCCTCGGGGACATCCCTGACGAGCTGTTAAGTGGATCCATGGGCTCCGAGGGTCGAGCGGAGGTTTTTAGGGCATCCCATGAGCAAAAGAGTGAAAACGACATTTTTTATTTTTTTCGTGTGTGTTAGCCCATGGATCGAGGTGTGTGTGTGTGTGTGTGCTGGATCCAGAAATTTTTTTGGACCGAGTCCCTCGGAGGCGTCCATGATGAGCTGTTAAGCGGATCCATGGGCTCGGGGGAGTTGGGCGGAGGTTTTTAGGGCATCCCATGAGCGAAAGAGTGATAACGATAGTTTTTTTGTGATTTTTCAAATGTGTTAGCCCATGGATTGATGGGGGGTGCTGGCTCCAAAAAATAGTTTTGGGTCGATCCCCTCGGGGGCATCCCTGACGAGTTGTTAAGCGGATCCATGGGCTTCGGGGGGTCGGGCGGAGGTTTTTAGGGTGTCCCATGAGCGAAAGGGTGAAAACGATAGTTTTTTAGCGATTTTCCGTATGTGTGTTAGCCCATGGATCGATTGGGGTGTGTGTGTGTTGTCTCCGAAAAAGGTTTTGGGCCAAGCCCCTTGAGGGGGTCCCTGACGAGCTGTTAAGCAGATCCATGAGCTCCTGGGGGTCGGGCGGAGGTTTTTAGGGCGTCCCATGAGCGAAAGAGTGAAAACGACAGTTTTTTATGATTTTCAGTGTCTGTTAGCCCATTGATCGATGGGGGGGTGCTGGCTCAGGAAAAAGTTATGGGCCAAGCCCCTCGGGGGGTCGGATGGAGGTTTTTAGGGCATTCCATGAGCTAAAGAGTGAAAACTGCAGTTTTTTTGCGATTTTCTGTGTGTGTTAGCCCATGGATCGATGGGGGGGGGGAGGGGGCGGGGGGGGGGGATGGCTCCAGAAAACATTTTGGGCCGAGCCCCTCGTGGGTGTCCTTGACGAGCTGTTAAGCGGATCCATGGGCTTCGGGGGGTCGGGCGGAGGTTTTTATCGCATCCCATGAGCAAACGAGTTAAAACGATATTTTTTTGCGATTTTTCGTGTGTGTTAGCCAATGGATTGATTGGGGAGGGGGTGCTGGATCCAAAATTTTTTTTGGGCCGAACTCCTCGGGGGAATCCCTAACGAGCTGTTTAGCGGATCCACTGGCTCTGGGGGGTCGGACAGAGGTTTTTAGGGCGTCCCATGAGCGAAAGAGTGAAAACGACAGTTTTTTTGCGATTTTTCGTGTGTGTTAGGCCATCGATAGATGGGGGGTGCTTGCTCCGAAAAACATTTTGGGCTCAGCCCCTCGAGGACATCCCCGACGAGCTATTAAGCGGATCCATGGGCTCCGAGGGATTGGGTGAAAGTTTTTAGGGCATCCCATGAGCGAAAGAGTGAAAACAATATTTTTTTTGCAATTTTTCGTGTGTGTTAGCACGTCCTTGACGAGCTGTTAAGAGGATCCATGGGCTTTGGGGGGTCGGGCGGAGGTTTTTAGGGCGTCCCATGAGCGAAAGAGTGAAAACGACGTTGTTTTACGATTTTTCGTGTGTGTTAGCCCATGGATCGATGAGGGGGTGCTGGCACCAGAAAAAGTTTTGGGCTGAGCCTTTCAGGAGCGTTCCTGACGAGCTATTAAGCAGATCCATGGGCTCCGGGGGGTCAGGCGGAGGTTTTTAGGGCGTCCCATGAGTGAAAGAGTGAAAACGACAGTTTTTTTTGCGATTTTCCATGTGTGTTAGCCCATGGATCGATGGGGGGTGCTGGCTCAGAAAAAAGTTTAGGGCCGAGCCCCTCGGTGGCATCCCTGATGAGTTTTTAAGTAGATCTATGGGCTTCGGGTGGTCGGGCGGAGGTTTTTTGGGACATCCCATTAGCGAAAGAGTGAAAACGGTAATTTTTTAGTGATTTTCTTTGTGTGTTAGCCCATTGTTCGATGGGGGTGTTGGCTCCGAAAAAAGTTTTGGGCCGAGCCCGTTGGGGAAATCCCTGATGAGCTGTTAAGCAGATCCATGGGCTTCAGGGGGTCGGGCTGAGGTTTTTAGGGCGTCCCATGAGCGAAAGAGTGAAAACGATAGTTTTTTACGATTTTCCGTGTGTGTGTTAGCCCATGGTTCGATTGGGGGGGGGGG
Source organism: Capsicum rhomboideum (assembly GCA_031232105.1). NCBI lineage: Eukaryota > Viridiplantae > Streptophyta > Magnoliopsida > Solanales > Solanaceae > Capsicum > Capsicum rhomboideum. The sequence continues at coordinate 2,627,608 of CP124710.1, read as the reverse complement.
TGTTGGCTTCGGAAAAGGTTTTTGGCCGAGCCCCTCGAGGGGTCCCAGATGAGCTGTTAAGCGGATCAATGAGCTCCGGGGGGTCGGGCGGAGGTTTTTAGGGCGTCCCATGAGCGAAAGAGTGAAAACGACAGATTTTTTTGTGATTTTTCGTGTGTGTTAGCCCATGTATCGATGGGGGAGTGCTGGTTCTAGAAAATGTTTTGGACCGAGCCCCTCGGGTGTCCTTGACGAGCTGTTAAGCTGATCCATGGGCTCCGGGGGGTCGGCCGGAGGTTTTTAGGGCGTCCCATGAGCGAAAGAGTGAAAACTAAATTTTTTTATGATTTTTCATGTGTGTTAGCCCATGGATCGATGAGGGGGTGCTGACTCCGAAAATATTTTTGGGCTGAGGCCCTCGGGGGCGTCCCTGAAGAGTGTTAAGCGGATCCAAAGGCTCCGGGGGGTGGGACGGAGGTTTTTAGGGCGTCCAGAGGCGAAATATTGAAAACGTCAGTTTTTTGGCGATTTTCCATAGGTGTTAGCCCATGGATCGCTGGGGGGGCGTTGGCTCCGAAAATATTTTTGGGCCGAGCCCCTCGGGGCATCCCTGAAGAGCTGTTAAGCGGATCCATAGGCTCCGGGGGGTGGGGCGGAGGTTTTTAGGGCGTCCCAGAGGCGAAATACTGAAAATGTCAGTTTTTTTGCGATTTTTCGTGGGTGGTAGCCCATGGATCGCTGGGAGGGGTGCAGGCTCCAGTAATATTTTTGGGCCGAACCCCTCCGAGGAGTCCTTGACGAGCTGTAAAGAGGATCCACAGGCTCCGGGGGGTGGGGCAGAGGTTTTTAGGGCGTCCCAGAGGCAAAATACTGAAAACGTCAGTTTTTTGGCGATTTTTCGTGGGTGTTAGCCCATGGATCGCTGGGGTGGTGCTGGCTCAGAAAATATTTTTGGGCCGAGCCCCTCGGGGGCGTCCTTGATGAGCTGTTAAGCGTATCCATAGGCTCCGGGGGGCGGGGCGGAGGTTTTTAAGGCGTCTCAGAGGCGAAATACTGAAAACATCAGTTTTTTGGCGATTTTTCGTGGGTGATAGCCCATGGATCGCTGGGGGGTACTGGCTCCGAAAATATTTTTTGGCCGAACCCCTCGGGGGCATCCCTGACGAGCTTTTAAGTGGATCCATAGGCTCCAGGGTGTGGGGCGGAGGTTTTTAGGGCGTCGCAGAGGCAAAATACTGAAAACCTCAGTTTTTTGGCGATTTTTCGTGGGTGTTAGCCCATGGATCACTGGGGGGGTGCAGGCCCCAGAAATATTTTTGGGCCGAACCCCTCGGGGGCGTCCCTGAAGAGCTGTTAAGTGGATCTACAGGCTCCAGGGGGTGGGGCGGAGGTTTTTAGGGAGTCCTAGAGGCGAAATGCTGAAAATGTCAGTTTTTTGGCGATTTTCCGTGGGTGTTAGCCCATGGATCGCTGGGGGGGCGCTGGCTCCGAAAATATTTTTGGGTCGAGCCCCTCGGGGGCGTCCATGACGAGCTATTAAGAGGATCCATAGGATCCGGGAGGTAAGGCGGAGGTTTTTAGTGAGTCCCAGAGGCGAATTACTGAAAACATCAGTTTTTTGGTAATTTTTCGTCGGTGATAGCCCATGGATCGCTGGGGGGGTACTGGCTCCGGAAATATTTTTGGGCAGAACCCCTCGGGGGCATCCCTGACGAACTGTTAAGTGGATCCATAGGCTCCAGGGTGTGGGGCGGAGGTTTTTAGGGCGTCCCAGAGGCAAAATACTGAAAACGTCAGTTTTTTGGCGATTTTTCGTGTGTGTTAGCCCATGGATCGCTGGGGGGGTGCAGGCTCCAGAAATATTTTTGGGCCGAACCCCTCGGGGGCGTCCCTGAAAAGCTGTTAAGCAGATCCACAGGCTTCGGGGGGTGGGGCGGAGGTTTTTAGGGCGTCCTAGAGGCGAAATACTGAAAGCGTCAGTTTTTTGGCGATTTTCCGTGGGTGCTAGCCCATGGATCGCTGGGGGGGTGCTGGCTCTGGAAATATTTTTAGGCCGAGCCCCTCGGGGGCGTCCCTGACGAGCTGTTAAGCGTATCCATAGGCTCCGGGGTGTGTGTTAGAGGTTTTTAGGGCGTCCCAGAGGCAAAATACTGAAAACGTTAGTTTTTTGGCAATTTTTCGTGGGTGTTAGCCCATGGATCGCTGGGGGGGTGCTGGATCCGAAAATATTTTTGGGCCGAGCCCATCGGGGGCGTCCCTGATGAGCTGTTAAGCGGATCAATAGGCTCCGGGGGGTGGGGCAGAGGTTTTTAGTGAGTCCCATAGGCAAAATACTAAAAACGTCAGTTTTTTGACGATTTTTCGTGGGTGTTAGCCCATGGATCGCTGGGGGGTGCTGGCTCCGGAAATATTTTTAGGCCGAGCCCTTCTGAGGCATCCCTGATGAGCTGTTAAGCGGAACAATAGGCTCCGGGGGGTGGGGCGGAGGTTTTTAGGGCATTCCAGAGGCGAAATACTGAAAACGTCAGTTTTTTGGCGATTTTTTGTGGGTGTTAGACCATGGATCGATGGGGGAGGGGGGGTTCTGGTTCCAAAAATATTTTTGGGCCGAGCCCCTCGGGGGTGTCTCTGACGAGCTGTTAAGCGAATCCGTAGGCTCCGGGGGGTGGGGCGGAGGTTTTTAGGGCTTCCCAGAGGCGAAATAGTAAAAACGTCAGTTTTTTGGCAATTTTTCGTGGGTGTTAGCCCATGGATCGATGGGGGGGTGCAGGCTCTGGAAATATTTTTGGATTGAGCCTCTCGGGGGCATCCCTGACGAGCTGTTAAGCAGATTGATAGGCTCCAGGGGGTGGGGCGGAGGTTTTTAGGGCGTCCCAGAGGCAAAATACTGAAAACATCAGTTTTTTGGCAATTTTTCGTGGGTGATAGCCCATGGATCGCTGGGGGGGTACTGGCTCCGAAAATATTTTTGGGCCAAACCCCTCGGGGGCATCCCTGACGAGCTGTTAAGCGGATCCATAGGCTCCAGGTGGAGGTTTTTTGGGCGTCCCAGAGGCAAAATACTGAAAACGTAAGTTTTTTGGCGATATTTCGTGGGTGTTAGCCCATGGATCGCTGGGGGGGTGCAGGCTCCAGAAATATTTTTGGACCGAACCCCTCGAGGGCGTCCTTGACGAGCTGTTAAGCTGATCCACAGGTTCGGGGGGTGAGGCGGAGGTTTTTAGGGCGTCCCAGAGGTGAAATACTGAAAACTTCAGTTTTTTGGCGATTTTTCGTGGGTGTAAGCTCATGGATCGTTGGGGGGGTGCTGGCTCCGGAAATATTTTTGGGCCGAGCCCCTCGGGGGCGTCCATGACGAGCTTCTAAGCGGATCCATAGGCTCCGGGGGGTGGGCGGAGGTTTTTAGGGTGTCCCAGAGGCGAATTACTGAAAACATCAGTTTTTTGGTGATTTTTCATAGCCCATAGATCGCTGGGGGGGTACTGGCTCCGAAAATATTTTTGGGCTGAACCCCTCGTGGGCATCCTTGATGAGCTGTTAAGCGGATCCATAGGCTCCAGGGTGTGGGGCGGAGGTTTTTAGGGCGTCCCAAAGTTAAAATACTGAAAACGTCAGTTTTTTGGCTTTTTTTCGTGGGTGTTAGCCCATGGATCGCTGGGGGGGTGAAGGCTCCAGAAATATTTTTGGGCCGAACCCCTCGGTGGAATCCGTGACGAGATGTTAAGCAGATCCACAGGCTCCGAGCGGTGGGGCGGAGGTTTTTAGGCCGTCCTAGAGGCAAAATACTGAAAACGTCAGTTTTTTGGCGATTTTTCGTGGGTGTTAGCCCATGGATCGCTGGGGGGGTGCTGGCTCCAGAAATATGTTTAGGTCGAGCCCCTCGGGGGCATCCATGATGAGCTGTTAAGCGGATCCATAGGCTCCGGGGGGTAGGGCGGAGTTTTTAGGGCATCCCAGAGGCAAAATACTGAAAACGTTAGTTTTTTGGCAATTTTCCGTGGGTGTTAGCCCATGGATCGCTGGGGGGGTGCTGGATCCAAAAATATTTTTGGGCCGAGCATCTCGGGGGCGTCCCTGATGAGCTGTTAAGCGGATCCATAGGCTCCGGGGGGTGGGGCGAAGGTTTTTAGGGCGTCCCAAAGTTAAAATACTGAAAACGTCAGTTTTTTGGCTTTTTTTCGTGGGTGTTAGCCCATGGATCGCTGGGGGGGTGAAGGCTCCAGAAATATTTTTGGGCCGAACCCCTCGGTGGAATCCGTGACGAGATGTTAAGCAGATCCACAGGCTCCGAGCGGTGGGGCGGAGGTTTTTAGGCCGTCCTAGAGGCAAAATACTGAAAACGTCAGTTTTTTGGCGATTTTTCGTGGGTGTTAGCCCATGGATCGCTGGGGGGGTGCTGGCTCCAGAAATATGTTTAGGTCGAGCCCCTCGGGGGCATCCATGATGAGCTGTTAAGCGGATCCATAGGCTCCGGGGGGTAGGGCGGAGTTTTTAGGGCATCCCAGAGGCAAAATACTGAAAACGTTAGTTTTTTGGCAATTTTCCGTGGGTGTTAGCCCATGGATCGCTGGGGGGGTGCTGGATCCAAAAATATTTTTGGGCCGAGCATCTCGGGGGCGTCCCTGATGAGCTGTTAAGCGGATCCATAGGCTCCGGGGGGTGGGGCGAAGGTTTTTAGTGAGTCCCAGAGGCAAAATACTGAAATGTCAGTTTTTTAGCAATTTTTCGTGGGTGTTAGCCCATGGATCGCTGGGGTGGTGCTGGCTCCGAAAATATTTTTGGGTCGAGCCCCTCGGGGGCGTCATTGACGAGCTGTTAAGCGTATCCATAGGCTCTGGGGGGCGGGGCGGAGGTTTTTAAGGCGTCCAAGAGGCGAAATACTGAAAACATCAGTTTTTTGGCGATTTTTCGTGGGTGATAGCCCATGGATCGCTGGGGCGTACTGGCTCCGAAAATATTTTTTGGCCGAACCCCTCGGGGGAATCCCTGATGAGCTGTTAAGCGGATCCATAGGCTCCAGGGTGTGGGGCGGAGGTTTTTAGGGCGTCCCAGTGGCAAAATACTGAAAACGTCAGTTTTTTGGCAATTTTTCGTGGGTGTTAGCCCATGGATCGCTGGGGGGGTGCAGGCTCCAGAAATATTTTTGGGCCGAACCCCTCGGGGGCATCCCTGAAGAGCTATTAAGTGGATACACAGGCTTCGGGGGGTGGGGCGGAGGTTTTTAGGGCATCCTAGAGGCGAAATACTGAAAATGTTAGTTTTTTGGCGATTTTTCGTGGGTGTTAGCCCATGGATCGCTGGGGGGGTGCTGGCTCCGAAAATATTTTTGGGCCGAGCCCCTCGGGGGTGTCTCTAAAGAGATGTTAAGCGGATCAATAGGCTCCGGGGGGTGGGGCAGAGGTTTTTAGGGCGTCCCAGAGGCGAAATAGTGAAAACGTTAGTTTTTTGGCAATTTTTCGTGGGTGTTAGCCATGGATCGGTGGGGGGGTGTAGGCTCCAGAAATATTTATGGACCGAGCCTCTTGGGAGCATCCCTGACGAGCTATTATATAGATCCATAGGCTCCGGGGGGTGAGGCGGAGGTTTTTAGGGCGTCCCAGAGGCGAAATACTGAAAACGTCAGTTTTTTGGAGATTTTCCATGGGTGTTAGCCCATGGATCACTGGGGGGGTGCTGGATCTGGAAATATTTTTGGGCCCAGCCCCTCTGGGGCATCCCTGACGAGCTGTTAAGCATATCCATAGGCTCCGGGGGGTAGGGCGGAGGTTTTTAGGGCGTCCCAGAGGCAAAATACTGAAAACGTTAGCTTTTTGGCAATTTTTCGTGGGTGTTAGCCCTTGGATCGCTGGGGGGTGCTGGATCCGGAAATATTTGTGTCGAGCCCCTTGGGGGCATCCCTGATGAGCTGTTAAGTGGATCCATAGGCTCCGGGGGGTGGGTTAGAGGTTTTTAGGGCGTCCCAGAGGCAAAATACTGAAAACGTTAGCTTTTTGGCAATTTTTCGTGGGTGTTAGCCCTTGGATCGCTGGGGGGTGCTGGATCCGGAAATATTTTTGTGTCGAGCCCCTTGGGGGCATCCCTAATGAGCTGTTAAGTGGATCCATAGGCTCCGAGGGGTGGGTTAGAGGCTTTTAGGGCATCCCAGAGGCAAAATACTGAAAACGTCAATTTTTGGGCGATTTTCCATGGGTGTTAGCCCATGGATCGCTGGGGGGGTGCTGGCTCCGGATATATTTTTAGGCCGAGACCCTCTGGGCGTCCCAGATGAGCTGTTAAGTAGATCCATAGGCTCCGAGGGGTGGGGCAGAGGTTTTTAGGGCATCCCTGAGGTGAAATACTGAAAACGTTAGTTTTTTGGTGATTTTTCGTTGGTGTTAGCCCATGGATCGTTGGGGGGGGGGGTGCTGGCTCCGAAAATATTTTTGGGCCTAGCCCCTCGGGGGCATCCCTGACCAGCTGTTAAGCGGATCCATGGGCTCCGTGGGGCAGGGGGAGGTTTTTAAGGCGTCCTAGAGGCGAAAGAGTGAAAACGACAGTTTTTTGGCGATTTTCCGTGGTTGTTAGCCCACGGATCGCTGGGGGGGAACTGGCTCCGGAAATTATTTTGGGACAAGCCCCTCGAGGGTGTCCCTTACAAGCTGTTAAGCGGATCCATGGGCTCCGTGGGGCCGGGGGGAGGTTTTTAGGGTGTCCCAGAGGCGAAAGAGTGAAAACGGTAGTTTTTTGGCAATTTTTCGTGGGTGTTAGCCCACGGATCGCTGTGGGGGCGCTGCCTCCGAAAATTATGTTGGGCCGAGCCCATCGGGGGAGTCCCTGACAAGCTGTTAAGCGGATCCATGGGCTACGTGGGGTCGGGGGGAGGTTTTTAGTGTGTCCCAGAGGCGAAAGAGTGACAACGGTAGTTATTTGGCGATTTTTCGTGGGTGTTATCCCACGGATCGCTGGCTCCAAAAATTATTTTGGGCTGAGCCCCTTGGGGGTGTCCCTGACGAGCTGTTAAGCAGATCCATGGGCTCCGTGGGGCCGAGGGGAGGCTTTTAGGGCGTCCAGAGGCGAAAGAGTGAAAACGGCTGTTTTTTGGCGATTTTCCATGGGTGTTAGCCAACGGATCGCTGTCTTCGGAAGTTATTTTGCTTGGAGCCCCTCGAGGGCATCCCTGATGAGCTTTTAAGTGGATCCATGGGCTCCGTGGGGCCGGGGGGAGGTTTTTAGGGTGTCCCAGAGGCGAAAGAGTGAAAACGGTAGTTTTTTGGCAATTTTCCGTGGGTGTTAGCCCACGGATCGCTGTGGGGGCGCTGCCTCCGAAAATTATGTTGGGCCGATACCCTAGGGGGCGTCGCTGAGGAGCTGTTAAGCGGATCCATGGGCTCCGTGGGGGCCGGGGGGAGGTTTTTAGGGCGTCCCAAAGGCGAAAGAGTGAAAACGGCAGTTTTTTGGCTATTTTCCGTGGGTGTTAGCCCACGGATCGCTGGGGGGGCGCTGGCTCCGAAAATTATTTTGGGCTGAGCCCCTCGAGGACATCCCTGACGAGCTGTTAAGCGGATCCATGGGCTCCGTGGGGCCGGGGGGTGGTTTTTAGGGCATCCCAGAGGCGAAAGAGTTAAAACGGCAGTTTTTTGGCTATTTTCCGTGGGTGTTAGCCCAAGGATTGGTGGGGGGCACTGGATTCGAAAATTATTTTGGGCCGAGCCCCTCGGGGGTGTCGATGATGAGCTTTTAAGCGGATCCATGGGTTCCATGGGGCCGAGAGGAGGTTTTTAGGGCGTCCCAGAGGCGAAAGAGTGAAAATGGCAGTTTTTTGGCGATTTTCCGTGGGTGTTAGCCCACGGATAGCTGGGGGGGCGCTGGCTCCGAAAATTATTTTCGGCCGAGCCCCTCGGGGGCGTTCTTGATGAGCTGTTAAGCGGATCCATGGATTCCGTGTGGCCGGGGGGAGGTTTTTAGGGCGTCCCAGAGGTGAGAGAGTGAAAATAACAGATTTTGGCGATTTTTCGTGGGTGTTAGCCCACGTATCGCTGGGGGGGGCGCTTGCTGCAAAAATTATTTTGGCCTGAGCCCCTTGGGTGTTTCCCTGACGAGCTGTTAAGCAGATCCATAGGCTTTGTGGGGCTGGGGGGAGGTTTTTAGGGCATCCCAGAGGCGAAAGAGTGAAAACGACAGTTTTTTGGCGATGTTCCGTGGGTGTTAGCCCACGGATCGCTGGCTCCGGAAATTATTTTGGGTCGAGCCCCTTGGGGGCATCCCTAACGAGCTTTTAAGCAGATCCATGGTCTCCGTGGGGCCAGGAGGGAGGTTTTTAGGGCATCCCACAGGCGAAAGAGTGAAAATGGCAGGTTTTTTGGTGATTTTCCGTGGGTGTTAGCCCACGAATCGCTGGTGGGCGCTGGCTCCGAAAATTATTTTGGGCCAAGCCCCTCATGGGCATCCCTGACGAGCTTTTAAGCGGATCCATGAGCTACGTGGTGCCGGGGGGAGGTTTTTAGGGCATCCCAGAGGCGAAAGAGTGAAAACGGCAGCTTTTTGGCAATTTTCCGTGGGTGCTAGCCCACGGATCGCTGGGGGGGCGCTGGCTCTGGAAATTATTTTGGGCAGAACCCCCCGGGGGCATCCCTGACGAGCTTTTAAGTGGATTCATGGGCTCCTTGGGGCCCGGGGGTGGTTTTTAGGGCATCCCAGAGGCGAAAGAGTGAAAACGACAGTTTTTTGGCGATTTTTTGTGGGTGTTTGACCACTGATCGGAGGGGGGCGCTGGCTCCAAAAATTATTTTGGGCCGAGCCTCTCGGGGGCATCGCTGAGGAGATGTTAAGCGGATCCATAGGTTTCGTGGGGCCGGGGGGAGGTTTTTAGGGCGTCCCAAAGCTGAAAGAGTGAAAATGGCAGTTTTTTGGCTATTTTTCGTGGGTGTTAGCCCACGGATCGCTGGGGGGGCGCTGGCTCCGAAAATTATTTTTGGCCGATCCCCTCGGGGGAGTCCCTGACGAGCTGTTAAGCAGATCCATGGGCTTCGTGGTGCTGGGGGGAGGTTTTTTGGGCGTCCTAGAGGCGAAAGAGTGAAAATGATAGTTTTTTGGCAATTTTCTGTGTGTGTTAGCCCACGGATCGCTGGGGGGGCACTGGCTCCAAAATTCATTTTGGGTCGAGCCCCTCGAGTGTGTCCCTGAAGAGCTGTTAAGCGTATCCATGGGCTCTTTGGGGTCGGGGGGAGGTTTTTAGGGCGTCCCAGAGGCGAAAGAGTGAAAACGGCAGTTTTTTGGCGATTTTCCGTGGGTGTTAGCCCACGGATCGCTGGGGGGGCGCTGGCTACGAAATTTATTTTGGACCGAGCCCCTCGGGGGCATACCTGATGAGCTGTTAAGCGGATCCATGGGCTTCCTTGGACCGAGGGGAGGTTTTTAGGGCGTCCCAGAGGCGATAGAGTGAAAACGACAGTTTTTTGGCGATTTTACATGGGTTTTAGCCCACGGATCGTTGGCGGGGCGCTGGCTCCGGAAATTAGTTTGGGCCGAGCCCCTCGGAGGCGTCCCTGACGAGCTGTTAAGCGGATACATGGGCTCCATTGGGCCGGGGGGAGGTTTTTAGGTCATCCCAAAGGCGAAAGAGTGAAAACGGAAGTTTTTTGGCGATTTTCCGTGGGTGTTAGCCCACGGATCGCTGGGGGGCGCTGGCTCTGGAAATTATTTAGGATCGATCCCCTCAAGGGCATCCCTGACAAGCTGTTAAGCGGATCCATGGGCTACGTGGGGCCAAGGGGAGGTTTTTAGGGCGTCCCAGAGGCGAAAGAGTGGAAACGACAATTTTTTGGTGATTTTCCGTGGGTGTTAGCCCACTGATCGCTGGGGGGGCGCTGTCTCCGAAAATTATTTTGGGCCGTGACCCTTGGGGGAATCCCTTACGAGTTGTTAAGAGGACCCATGGGCTCTGTGGGGAGGTTTTTAGGGCGTCCCAGAGGCGAAAGAGTGAAAACGGCAGTTTTTTGGTGATTTTCCGTGGGTGTTAGCCCACGGATCGCTGGGGAGGCGCTGGCTCCGGAAATTATTTAGGGACGACCCCCTCAAGGACATCCCTGACGAGCTGTTAAGCGGATCCATGGGCTCCGTGGGGCCAAAGGGAGGTTTTTAGGGAGTCCTAGAGGCAAAATAGTGAAAACGGCAGTTTTTTGGCGATTTTCCGTGGGTGTTAGCCCACGGATCGCCGGGGGGACGCTGGCTCCAAAAATTATTTTGGGCCGAGCCCCTCGAGGGTGTACCTTAAAAGTTGTTAAGCGGATCCATGGGATCCTTGGGGCCGTGGGAAGGCTTTTAGGGCATCCCAGAGGCGAAAGAGTGAAAACGGCAGTTTTTTGGTGATTTTCCGTGGGTGTTAGCCCACGGATCGCTGGGGGGGCGCTGGCTCCGGAAATTATTTTGGGACGAGCCCCTCAAGGGCGTCCCTGATGAGCTGTTAAGCGGATCCATGGGCTCCGTGGGGCCAAAGGGAGATTTTTAGGGAGTCCCAGAGGTGAAATAGTGAAAATGTCAGTTTTTTGGCTATTTTTCGTGGGTGTTAGCCCACGGATCGATGAGGGGGAGCTGGCTCCGGAAATTATTTTGGACCGTGCCCCTCGGGGGTGTCCCTGACAAGCTGTTTAGCGGATCCATGGGATCCGTGGGCCGGGGGGAGATTTTTAGGGCATCCCAGAGGCGAAAGAGTGAAAACGACAGTTTTTTGGCGATTTTCCGTGGGTGTTAGCCCACGGATCGCTGGGGGGGCGCTGGCTCCGAAAATTATTTCGAGTCGGGACCCTCAGGGGCATCCCTGACAAACTGTTAAGCGGATCCATGGGCTACGTGGGGCCGGGGGGATGTTTTTAGGGCATCCCAGAGGCGAAAGAGTGAAAATGGCAATTTTTTGGCGATTTTCCATGTGTGTTAGCCCACGGATCGCTGGGGGGCGCTGGCTCCCAAAATTATTTTGGATCTAGACCCTCGGGGGCGTCCTGCACGAGCTGTTAAGCAGATCCATGGGTTCCGTGGGGCCGGGGGGTGGTTTTTAGGGCGTTGCAGAGGCGAAAGAGTGAAAACGGCAGTTTTTTAGCGATTTTCCGTGGGTGTTAGCCCACGAATCGCTGGGGGGCGCTGCCTTCAGAAATTATTTTGGGCCGATCCCCTCGGGGACGTCGCTGACGAGCTGTTAAGCGGATCTATGGGCTCCGTGGGGGCCGAGGGGAGGTTTTTAGGGCATCCCATAGGCGAAAGGGTGAAAACGACAGTTTTTTGGCGATTTTCCATGGGTGTTAGCCCACGGATCGCTGGGGGGGTATTGGCTACGGAAATAGTTTTTTGGGCTGAGCCCCACGGGGGCGTCCCTGATGAGCTGTTAAGCGCATCCATGGGCTCCGTGGGGCCGGGGTGAGGTTTTTAAGGCGTCCCAGAGGCGAAATAGTGAAAACTGCAGTTTTTTGGTGATTTTCCATGGGTGTTAGCCCACGTATCGCTGTCTCCGGACGTTATTTTCGGTCGAACCCCTCGGGGGCATCCATGACGAGCTTTTAAGCGGATCCATGGGCTTCGTGGGGCTGGGGGGATGTTTTTAGGGCGTCCCAGAGGCGAAAGAGTGAAAATGGCAGTTTTTTGGAGATTTTCCGTTGGTGTTAGCGCACGGATCGCTGGGGGGGCGCTGCCTCTGAAAATTATGTTGGACCAAGCCCCTCGTGGGCATCCTTGACGATCTTTTAAGTGGATCCATTGTCTCCGTGGGTCCGTAGGGAGGTTTTTAGCGCGTCCCAGAGGCGAAAGAGTGAAAATGGCAGTTTTTTGGCGATTTTCGGTGGGTGTTAGCCCACGGATCACAGGGGGGCGCTGGCTCCGGAAATTATTTTGGGTCGAGCCCTTGGGGGCATCCCTGACGAGCTGTTAAGAGGACCCATGGGCTCCGTGGTACCGGGGGGAGGTTTTTAGGGCGTCCCCGAGGCGAAAGAGTGAAAACGGCAGTTTTTTGGTAATTTTCCGAGGGTGTTAGCCCACGGATCGCTGGGGGGGCACTGGTTCCGAAAATTATTTAGTGCCGAGCCCCTCATGGACATCCCTGATGAGATGTTAAGTGGATCCATGGGCTCCGTGGGGCCGAAGGGAGGTTTTTAGGGCGTCCCAGAGGCGATAGAGTGAAAACGGCAGTTTTTTGGCGATTTTCCGTGGGTGTTAGCCCACGGATCGCTGGGGGGGCGCTGGCTCCAGAAATAACTTTGGGACGAGCCCCTCGGGGGCGTCCCTGATGAGCTGGTAAGCGGATCCATGGGCTCCGTGGGGCCGGGGGAGATTTTTAAGGCGTCCCAGAGGCGAAAGAGTGAAAACGGCAGTTTTTTAACGATTTTCCGTGGGTGTTAGCCCCCGGATCGCTGGGGGGGCGCTGGCTCAAAAAATTATTTTGGTCCGAGCCCCTCAGGGGCATCCCTGACGAGCTGTTAAGCAGATCCATGGTCTCCATGGGGCCGGGGGGAGGTTTTTAGTGCGTCCCAGAGGCGAAAGAGTTAAAACGGCAGTTTTTTGGCAATTTTTCGTGGGTGTTAGCCCACGGATCGCTGGGGGGACGCTAGCTTCGAAAATTATTTTTAGCGGAGCCCCTCGGTGGCATCCCTTACGAGCTGTTAAGTAGATCCATGGGCTCCGTGGGGCCGGGGGGATGTTTTTAGGGCGTCCCAGAGGCAAAAGAGTGAAAATGGCAGTTTTTTGGCGATTTTTCGTGGGTGTTAGCCTACGGATCGCTAGGGGGGCGCTGGCTCCAAAAATTATTTTGGGCCGAGCCCCTCGGGGCCATCCCTTATGAGCTGTTAAGTAGATCCATGGGCTCCGTGGGGCCGGGGGGAGGCTTTTAGGGCGTCCCAGAGGCGAAAGAGTGAAAACGGCAGTTTTTTGGCGATTTTCCATGGGTGTTAGCCCACGGATCGCTGGGGGGACGCTGGCTTCGAAAATTATTTTGGACGGAGCTCCTCGGGGGCATCCCTTACGAGCTGTTAAGTAGATCCATGGGCACCGTGGGGCCGGGGGGATGTTTTTAGGGCGTCCCAGAGGCGAAAGAGTGAAAATGGCAGTTTTTTGGCGATTTTCCGTGGGTGTTAGCCTACGGATCGCTAGGGGGGCGCTGGCTCCAAAAATTATTTTGGGCCGAGCCCTTTGGAGGCATCCCTTACGAGCTGTTAAGTATATCCATGGGCTCCGTGGGGCCGGGGGGAGGTTTTTAGGGCATCCCAGAGGAGAAAGAGTGAAAACGGCAGTTTTTTGGCGATTTTTCATGGGTGTTAGCCCACGGATCGCTGGGGGAGGCGCTGGCTCCAAAAATTATTTTGGGTCGAGCCCCACGAGGGCATCCTTGACTAGCTGTTAAGCGGATCCATGGGCTTCGTGGGGCTGGGGTGAGGTTTGTAGGGTGTCCCAGAGGCGAAAGAGTGAAAATGGCAGTTTTTTGGCAATTTTTCGTGGGTGTTAGCCCACGGATCGCTGGGGGGCGCTGGCTCCATAAATTATTTTGGACCGAGCCCCTCGGGGGCATCTCTGACGAGCTGTTAAGCAGATCCAATGTCTCCGTGGTGCCGGGGGGAGATTTTTACGGCATCCCCGAGGCGAAAGAGTGAAAACGACAGTTTTTTTGCGATTTTCCTTGGGTGTTAGCCCACGAATCGCTGGGGGGGCACTGGCTTCGGAAATTATTTTGGATCAAGCCCCTAGGGGGTGTCCCTGACAAGCTTTTAAGAGGATTCATGGGATCCGTGGGGCCGGGTGGAGGTTTTTAGGGCGTCCCAGAGGCGAAAGAGTGAAAACGGCAGTTTTTGGGCAATTTTCCATGGGTGTTAGCCCACGGATCGCTGGGGGGGCGCTGGCTCCAAAATTTATTTTGGGACGAACCCCTCGGGGGCGTCCTTGACGAGCTGTTAAGCGGATCCATGAGCTTTGTGGGGCTGGGGGGAGGTTTTTAGGGCGTCCCAGAGGCGAAAGAGTGAAAACGACAGTTTTTTGGCGATTTTTCGTGGGTGTTAGCCCACGGATCGCTGGCTCCAAAAATTATGTTGGGACGAGCCCTTTGAGGGTATCTCTGAGGAGCTGTTAAGCGGATCCATGGGTTCTGTGGGGTCGGGGGGATGTTTTTAGGGCGTCCCAGAGGCGAAAGAGTGAAAATGGCAGTTTTTTGGTGATTTTCCGTGGGTGTTAGCCCACAGATCGCTGGGGGGGCGCTGGCTCCGAAAATTATTTTGGATCGAGCCCCTCGGGGGCATCTCTAATGAGGTTTCAAGTGGATCCATGGTCTCCGTGGGGCCGGGGGGAGGTTTTTAGGGCGTCCCACAGGCGAAAGAGTGAAAATGGCAGTTTTTTTGGTGATTTTCCGTGGGTTTTAGCCCACGAATAGCTGGGGGGCACTGGTCTGGAAATTATTTTGGTATGAACCCCCCAGGGGCATCCCTGACGAGCTGTTAAGCATATCCATGTGTTCCGTGGGGCTGGGGGGAGGTTTTTAGGGTATCCCAGAGGCGAAAGAGTGAAAACGGCAGCTTTTTGGCAATTTTCCGTGGGTGCTAGCCAACGGATCGCTGGGGGGGCGCTGGCTCTGGAAATTATTTTGGTATGAACCCCCCAGGGGCATCCCTGATGAGCTGTTAAGCAGATCCATGTGTTCCGTGGGGCTGGGGGGAGATTTTTAAGGCGTCCCAGTGGCAAAAAAGTGAAAACGACAGTTTTTTGGCGATTTTCCGTGGGTCTTAGCCCATGGATCACTGGGGGGCGCTGGCTCCGGAAATTATTTTGGGCCGAGCCCTTGGGGGCGTCCCTGAAGAGATGTTAAGCGTATCCATGGGATCCGTACGGCCGAGAGGAGGTGTTTAGGGCATCTCAGAGGCAAAAGAGTGAAAAGACAGTTTTTTGGCGATTTTTCGTGGGTGTTAGCCCACGGATCGCTGGCGGGGCGCTGGCTCCGGAAATTAGTTTGGGATTAGCCCTCGGGGGCATCCCAGATGAGATGTTAAGCGGATCCATGGGCTCCGTGGGGCCGGGGGGAGGTTTTTAGTGCATCCCAGAGGCGAAAGAGTGAAAACGGCAGTTTTTTGGCGACTTTCCGTGGGTGTTGGCCCACGGATCGCTGGGGGGCGCTGGCTCCGGAAATTATTTTGGGCCGAACCCCTCAGGGGCGTCCCTGATGAGCTGTTAAGCGGATCCATGTGCTCCATGGGGCCGGGGGGAGGTTTTTAGGGCGTCCCAAAGGTGAAAGAGTGAAAACGGTAGTTTTTTGGCGATTTTTCGTGGGTATTAGCCCACGGATCGCTGGGGGGGCGCTGGCTCCAGAAATTATTTTGGAACGAGCCCTTTGGGGGCGTCCTTGACGAGTTTTTAAGTGGATCCATGGGTTCCGTGGGGCCGGGGGGTGGTTTTTAGGGGGTCCCAGAGGCGAAAGAGTGAAAACGACAGTTTTTTGGCAATTTTTCGTGGGTGTCAGCCCACGGATCTCTGGGGGGGCTTTGGCTCCGGAAATTATTTTGGGCTGATCCCCTCGGGGGCGTCCCTGATGAGCTGTTAAGAGGATCCATGGGCTATGTGGGGTCGGGGGGAGGTTTTTAGGGCATCCCAGAGGCGAAAGAGTGAAAACGATAGTTTTTTGGCTATTTTTCGTGGGTGTTAGACCACGGATCGCTCGGGGGGCGCTGGCTCAGGAAATTATTTAGGGTCTAGCCCCTCGAGGGCGTCCTTGAAAAGCTGTTAAGCGGATCCATGGGCTACGTGGGGTCAAGGGGAGCTTTTTAGGGTATCCCAGAGGCCAAAGAGTGGAAACGGCAGTTTTTTGGCGATTTTCCGTGGGTGTTAGCCCACGGATCCGTGGGGGGGCGCTGGCTCCGAAAATTATTTTGGGCCGAGCCCCTCGAGGGCGTCGCTGACGATCTGTTAAGAGGATCCATGTGCTCCGTGGGGCCGGGGAAGGTTTTTAGGTTGTCCTAGAGGCGAAAGAGTGAAAACGACAGTTTTTTGGTGATTTTCCTTGGGTGTTAGCCCACGGATCGCTGGGGGGCGCTGGCTCCGGAAATTATTTTGGACCGAGCCCCTCGGGGGCATCCCTGATGATATGTTAAGCGGATCCATGGGCTCCGTGGGGCTAATGGAAGGTTTTTAGGGCGTCCCAGAGGCGAAAGAGTGAAAACGATAGTTTTTTGGCGATTTTTGGTGGGTGTTAGCCCATGGATCGCTGGGGGGGCGCTGGCTCCGGAAATTATTTTGGGTCGAGCCCCTCGGGGGCGTCTTTGACGAGCTGTTAAGCGGATCCATGTGCTCCGTGGGGCCGGGGGGAGGTTTTTAGGTTGTCCTAGAGGCGAAAGAGTGAAAACGGCAGTTTTTTGGCGATTTTCCGTGGGTATTAGCCCACGGATCGCTTGGGGGGCACTGGCTCTAAAAATTATTTTTGGACGAGCCCCTCGGTGGCATCCCTTACGAGCTGTTAAGTAGATCCATGGGCTCCGTGGGGCCGGGGGGATGTTTTTAGGGCGTCCCAGAGGCGAAAGAGTGAAAACGGCAGTTTTTTGGCAATTTTCCATGGGTGTAAGCCCACGGATCGCTGGGGGGGCGCTGGATCCGAAAATTATTTTAGGCCGAGGCCCTTGGAGGCTTCCCTGATGATCAGTTAAGCAGATCCATGGGCTCCGTGGCGCCGGGGGGAGGTTTTTAGGGCATCCTAGAGGCGAAAGAGTGAAAACGACAGTTGTTTGGCGATTTTTCGTGGGTGTTAGCCAACGGATCGCTGGGGGGGCACTGGCTCCAGAAATTATTTTGGACTGAGCCCCTCGGGGGCGTCCTTGACGAGGTTTTAATTGGATCCATGGGCTCCGTGGGGCTGGGGGGTGGTTTTTAGGGCATTCCAGAGGCGAAAGAGTGAAAACAACAGTTTTTTGGCGATTTTTCGTGGGTGTTAGACCACGGATCGCTGGGGGGGCGCTGGCTTCAGAAATTATTTTGGGCCGAGCCCCTTGGGGGAATCTCTAACGAGATGTTAAGAGGATCCATGGGCACCGTAGGGCCGGGGGGAGGTTTTTAGGGCGTCCCAGAGGCGAAAGAGTAAAAACGGCAGTTTTTTGGCGATTTTCCGCGGGTGTTAGCCCACGGATCGCCGGAGGGCGCTGGCTCCGAAAATTATTTAGGGCCGAGCCCCTCGAGGGTGTCCCTGATGAGCTGTTAAGAGGATCCATGGGCTACGTGGGTACGGGGGGAGGTTTTTAGGGCGTCCCAGAGGCGAAAGAGTGGAAACGACAATTTTTTGGCGATTTTCCGTGGGTGTTAGCCTACGGATCGCTAGGGGGAGCTGGCTCAAGAAATTATTTTGGGACGAGCCCCTCGTGGGCGTCCATGACGAGCTGTTAAGAGGATCCATGGTCTACGTGGGTACGGGGGGAGGTTTTTAGGGCGTCCCAGAGGTGAAAGAGTGAAAACGATAATTTTTTGGCGATATTCCATGGGTTTTAGCCCACGGATCGCTGGGGGGGTGTTGGCTCCGAAAATTATTTTGGACCGAGCCCTTCAAGGCCGTACTTGATGAGCTGTTAAGCGGATCCATGGGCTCCGTGGGGCCGGGGGGAGGTTTTTAAGGCGTCCCAGAGGCGAAAGAGTGAAAACGACAGTTTTTTGACGATTTTCCGTGGGTGTTAGCCCACGGATCGCTGGGGGGGCGCTGGCTCCGAAAATTATTTTGGTCCGACCCCCTCGGGGGCATCCCTGACGAGCTGTTAAATGGATCCATGGTCTCTGTGGGGCCGGGGGGAGTTTTTTAGGGCGTCCCAAAGGCGAAAGAGTGAAAATGGTAGTTTTTTGGCAATTTTCCGTGGGTGTTAGCCCACGGATCGCTGGGGGGGCGCTGGCTCCGGAAATTATTTTGGGCCAAGCCCCTCGAGGGCGTCCTTGAAGAGGTTTTAAGCGGATCCGTGGGCTCCGTGGGGCCGGGGGGTGGTTTTTAGGTCGTCCCAGAGGCGAAAGAGTGAAAACGGCAGTTTTTTGGCAATTTTCCGTGGGTGTCAGCCCACGGATCGCTGGGGGGGCGCTGGCTCCGGAAATTATTTTGGGCCAAGCCCCTCGAGGGCGTCCTTGAAGAGGTTTTAAGCGGATCCGTGGGCTCCGTGGGGCCGGGGGGTGGTTTTTAGGTCGTCCCAGAGGCGAAAGAGTGAAAACGGCAGTTTTTTGGCAATTTTCCGTGGGTGTCAGCCCACGGATCGCTGTGGGGGCTCTGGCTCCGAAAATTATTTTGGGCTGAGCCCCTCGGGGACGTCCCTAATGAGCTGTTAAGCGGATACATGGGCTCCGTGGGGCCGGGGGGAGGTTTTTTGGGCGTCCCAGAGGCGAAAGAGTGAAAACGATAGTTTTTTGGCTATTTTTCGTGGGTGCTAGACCACGGATCGCTGGGGGGGCGCTGGCTCCAGAAATTATTTAGGGTCGAGCCCCTCGGGGGAGTCCCTGACGATCTTTTAAGTGGATCCATGGGCTCCGTGGGGCTGGGGGGAGGTTTTCAGGGCATCCCAGGGGCAAAAGAGTGAAAACGACAGTTTTTTGGCGATTTTCCATGGGTGTAAGCCCACGGATCGCTGGGGGGGCGCTGGCTCCAGAAATTATTTTAGGCCGAGCCCCTCGGGGGCATCCCTGACAATAAGTTAAGTGGATCCATGGGCTCCATGGGGTCGGGGGGTGGATTTTAGGGCGTCCCAGAGGCGAAAGAGTGAAAACGATAGTTTTTTTGCAATTTTTCGTGGGTGTTAGCCCACGGATCGCTGGGGGGGCACTGGCTCCAGAAATTATTTTGAGCGGAGCCCCTCGAGGGCATACCTTATGAGCTGTTAAGTAGATCCATGGGCTCCGTGGGGCCGGTGGGAGGTTTTTAGGGCATGCCAGAGTCGAAAGAGTGAAAACAACAGTTTTTTGGAGATTTTCCATGGGTGTTAGCCCACGGATCGCTGGGGTGTGCTGGATCCCTAAATTATTTGGATCTAGCCCCTCGGGGGCATCCCTTACGATATGTTAAGCGGATCCATGGGCTCCGTGGGGCTGAGGGGAGGTTTTTAGTGCGTCCCAGAGGCGAAAGAATGAAAACGATAGTTTTTTAGTGATTTTTCGTGGGTGTTAGCCCATGGATCGCTGGGGCGGTACTGGCTCCGGAAATTATTTTGGGTCGAGCCCCTCGGGCTCATCTCTGATGAGCTGTTAAGCAAATCCATGTGCTCCGTGGGGCCGGGGGAGGTTTTTAGGGCGTCCTAGAGGCGAAAGAGTGAAAACGGCAGTTTTTTGGCGATTTTCCGTGGGTATTAGCCCACGGATCGCTGGGGGGCGCTGGCTCTGAAAATTATTTTTGGAATAGCCCCTCGGAGGCATCCCTGACGAGCAGATAAGTGGATCCATGGGCTCCGTGGTGCCGGGGGGAGGTTTTTAGGGCATCCCAGAGGCGAAAGAGTGAAAACGACAGTTTTTTTGCGTTTTTCTGTGGGTGTTAGCCCACGGATCGCTGGGGGGGCACTGGCTCCGGAAATTATTTTGGGACGAGCCCCTCGGAGGCATCCTTGACAAGCTACTAAGTGGATCCATGGGCTCCGTGGGGCCGGGGGGTGGTTTTTAGGGCGTCCCAGAGGCGAAAGAGTGAAAACAACAGTTTTTTGGCGATTTTTCGTGGGTGTTATCCCACGGATAGCTGCGGGGGCGCTGGATCCAAAAATTATGTTGGACAGAACCCCTCGAGGGCGTCCCTTATGAACTTTTAAGCGGATCCATGGGCTCTGAGGAGCCGGGGGGAGGTTTTTAGGGCATCCCAGAGGCGAAAGAGTGGAAACGGCAGTTTTTTGGCAATTTTCCGTGGGTGTTAGCCCACGGATCGCTGGGGGGGCGCTGTCTTCGAAAATTATTTTTGGCCGAGCCCCTTGGGGGCATACCTAACGAGCTGTTAAGCAGATCCATGGGCTCCGTCGGGCCGAGGGGAGGTTTTTAGGGCGTCCCAGAGGAGAATGAGTGAAAACGGCAGTTTTTTGGTGATTTTCCGTGGGTGTTAGCCCACGGATCGCTGGGGGGGCGCTGGCTCAGGAAATTATTTTAGGCCGAGCCCCTCGGGGGCATCCCTGACGAGCTGTTAAGTGGATCCATGGGCTCCGTGGTGCAGGGGGGAGGTTTATAGGGTGTCCCCGAGGAGAAGAGTGAAAACGACAGTTTTTTGGCGATTTTCCTTGGGTGTTAGCCCACGGATCGCTGGGGGGGCGCTGGCTCCGAAAATTATTTTTGGCCGAGCCCCTCGAGGGCGTCCCTGACGAGCTGGTAAGCGGATCCATGGGCTCCGTGTGGCTGGGGGGAGGTTTTTAGGGCGTCCCAGAGGCGAAAGAGTGAAAACTGTAGTTTTTTGGCGATTTTTCGTGTGTGTTAGACCATGGATCGCTGGGGGGGCGCTGGCTCCGAAAATCATTTTGGGCTGAGCCCCTCGTGGGTATCCCTGATGAGCTTTTAAGTGGATCCATGGGCTCCGTAGGGCCGGGGGGAGGTTTTTAGGGCGTCCCAAAGGCGAAAGAGTGAAAACGGCAGTTTTTTGGCGATTTTGTATGGGTGTTAGCCCACAGATCGCTGGGGGGGCACTGGCTCCGGAAATTATGTTGGGACGAACCACTCGGGGGCGTCCATGATGAGCTGTTAGGCGGATCCATGGGCTCCGTGGGGCCGGAGGGTGGTTTTTAGGGTGTCTCAGAGGCGAAAGAGTGAAAACGGCAGTTTTTTGGCGATTTTTTGTGTGTGTTAGACCATGGATCGCTGGGGGGGCGCTGGCTCCGAAAATCATTTTGGGCTGAGCCCCTCGGGGGTATCCCTGATGAGCTTTTAAGTGGATCCATGGGCTCCGTGGGGCCAGGGGGAGGTTTTTAGGGCGTCCCAGAGGCGAAAGAGTGAAAACGGCAGTTTTTTGACGATTTTCCGTGGGTGTTAGCCCACAGATCGCTGGGGGGGCGCTGGCTCCGGAAATTATGTTGGGACGAGACACTCGGGGGCGTCCATGATGAGCTGTTAAGCGGATCCATAGGCTTCGTGGGGCCGGGGGGTGGTTTTTAGGGCGTCTCAGAGGCGAAAGAGTGAAAACGGCAGTTTTTTGGCGATTTTTCGTGGGTGTTAGCCCACGGATCGCTGGGGGGGCGCTGGCTCCGTAAATTATTTTGGGCCGAGCCCCTCGGGGGCGTCCATGATGAGCTGTTAAGCGGATCCATGGGCTCCATGGGGCCGGGGGGTGGTTTTTAGGGCGTCCCAGAGGCGAAAGAGTGAAAATGGCAGTTTTTTGGCGATTTTCCATGGGTATTAGCCTACGGATCGCTGGGGGGGCGCTGGCTCCAAAAATTATTTTGGACCGAGCCCCTCGGGGGAGTCCCTGAAGAGCTGTTAAGTGGATCCATAGGCTCTGTGGGGTTGGGGGGAGGTTTTTAGGGCATCCCAGAGGCGAAAGAGTGAAAACGGCAATTTTTTGGCGATTTTCCATGGGTGTTAGCCCACGGATCACCGGGGGGGCGCTGGCTCCAAAAATTATTTTGGGACGAGCCCCTCGGGGGCTTTCTTGAAGAGCTGTTAAGCGGATTCATGGGCTCCATGGGGTCGGGGGGAGGTTTTTAGGGCGTCCCAGAGGCGAAAGAGTGAAAACGGCTGTTTTTTAGCGATTTTCCGTGGGTGTTAGCCCACGGATCGCTGGGGGGGCGCGTGCTCCAGAAATTATTTTAGGCCGAGCCCCTCGGGGGCGTCCCTGATGAACTGTTAAGCGGATCCATGGGCTCTGAGGGGCCGGGGGGAGGTTTTTAGGGCGTCCCAGAGGCGAAAGAGTGAAAACGGCAGTTTTTTGGCGATTTTCCATGGGTATTAGCCTACGGATCGCTGGGGGGGCGCTGGCTCCAAAAATTATTTTGGACCGAGCCCCTCGGGGGAGTCCCTGAAGAGCTGTTAAGTGTATCCATGGGCTCTGTGGGGTTGGGGGGAGGTTTTTAGGGCATCCCAGAGGCGAAAGAGTGAAAACGGCAATTTTTTGGCGATTTTCCATGGGTGTTAGCCCACGGATCACCGGGGGGGCGCTGGCTCCAAAAATTATTTTGGGACGAGCCCCTTGGGGGCATCCCTGACGAGCTGTTAAGCAGATCCATGGGCTCCGTTGGTCCGGGGGGAGGTTTTTAGGGCGTCCCAGAGGCGAATGAGTGAAAACGACAGTTTTTTGGCAATTTTTCGTGGGTGTTAGCCCACGGATCGCTGGGGGGGCGCTGTCTCCGGAAATTATGTTGGGACGAGCCCCTCGGGGGTGTACATGATGAGGTGTTAAGCAGATCCATGGGCTCCATGGGGCCGGGGGTGGTTTTTAGGGCATCCCAGAGACGAAAGAGTGAAAATGGCAGTTTTTTGGCGATTTTTCGTAGGTGTTAGCCCATAGATCGCTGGGGGGGCGCTGGATCTTGAAATTATTTTACGCCGAGCACCTCGGGGGCGTCCCTGACGAGCTGTTAAGAGGATCCATGGGCTCCGTGGTTTCGGGGAGAGGTTTTTAGGGCATCCCCGAGGCAAAAGAGTGAAAACGACAGTTTTTTGGCGATTTTCCTAGGGTGTTAGCCCACGGATCGCTGGGGGGGGCGCTGGCTCCAAAAATTATTTTGGACCGAGCCCCTCGGGGGAGTCCCTGAAGAGCTGTTAAGTGGATCCATGGGCTCTGTGGGGCTGGGGGGAGGTTTTTGGGGCGTCCCAGAGGCGAAAGAGTGAAAAAGATAGTTTTTTTGCGATTTTCCGTGGGTGTTAGCCCACGGATCGCTGGGGGGCGCTGGCTCCAAAATTTATTTTGGACCGAGCCCGTTGGGGGCTTTCTTGAAGAGCTGTTAAGCGGATTCATGGGCTCCATGGGGTCGGGGGGAGGTTTTTAGAGCGTCCCAGAGGCGAAAGAGTGAAAACGGCTGTTTTTTGGCGATTTTCCGTGGGTGTTAGCCCACGGAGCGCTGGGGGGGCGCGTGCTCCAGAAATTATTTTAGGCTGAGCCCCTCGGGGGCGTCCCTGATGAACTGTTAAGCGGATCCATGGGCTCTGAGGGGCCGGGGGGAGGTTTTTAGGGCATCCCAGAGGCGAAAGAGTGAAAACGGCAGCTTTTTGGCGATTTTTCGTGGGTGTTAGCCCACGGATCGCTGGAGGGCGCTGGCTCTAAAAATTATTTTTGACCGAGCCCCTCGGGGGCATCCCTGACGATCTGTTAAGCGGATCCATGGATTCCGTGGGGCCGAGGGGAGGTTTTTAGGGCGTCCCAGAGGCGAAAGAGTGAAAACGGTAGTTTTTTGGTGATTTTCCGTGGGTGTTAGCCCACGGATCGCTGGCTCCAAAAATTATGTTGGACCAAGCCCCTCGAGGGCATCCCTGACGATCTGTTAAGCATATCCATGGTCTCCGTGGGGCCGGGGGGAGGTTTTTAGGGCGTCCCAGAGGCGAAAGAGTGAAAACGACAGTTTTTTGGCGATTTTCCGTGGATGTTAGCCCACGGATCGCTGGGGGGCGCTGGCTCCAGAAATTATTTTGGGCCGATCCCCTCGAGGGCTTTCCTGACGAGCTGTTAAGCGGATCCATAGGCTCCGTGGGGCCGGGGGGAGGTTTTTAGGGCATCCCAGAGGTGAAAGAGTGAAAACGATAGTTTTTTGGTGATTTTTCGCGGGTGTTAACCCACGAATAGCTGCGGGGGCGCTGGATCCGAAAATTATTTTGGACAGAACCCCTCGGGGGCGTCCCTTATGAACTTTTAAGCGGATCCATGGGCTTTGAGGGGCCGGGGGGAGGTTTTTAGGGCGTTCCAGAGGCGAAAGAGTTAAAATGGCAGTTTTTTGGTGATTTTCCGTGGGTGTTAGCCCACGGATCGCTGGGGGGGCGCTGGCTCCAGAAATTATGTTGGGACGAGCCCCTAGGGGGCGTCCATGATGAGATGTTAAGCGGATCCATGGGCTCCATGGGGCCGGGGGGTGGTTTTTAGGGCGTCCCAGAGGCGAATGAGTGAAAACGGCAGTTTTTTGGCGATTTTCCTTGGGTGTTAGCCCACGGATCGCTGGGGGGGCGCTGGCTCCGAAAATTATTTTTGGCCGAGCCCCTCGGGGGTGTCCCTGACGAGCTGGTAAGCGGATCCATGGGCTCCGTGGTGTTGGGGGGAGGTTTTTAGGGCGTCCCAAAGGTGAAAGAGTGAAAACGACAGTTTTTTGGCGATTTTTCGTGGGTGTTAGCCCACGGATCGCTGGGGGGCGCTGGCTCCAGAAATTATTTTGGGCCGATCCCCTCGGGGGCTTTCCTGATGAGCTGTTAAGCGGATCCATGGGCTCCGTGGGGCCTGGGGGAGGTTTTTAGGGCGTCCCAGAGGTGAAAGAATGAAAATGGCAGTTTTTTGGCAATTTTTCGCGGGTGTTATCCCACGGATAGCTGCGGGGGCGTTGGATCCAAAAATTATTTTGGGCAGAATCCCTCGAGGGCGTCCCTGATGAACTTTTAAGCGGATCCATGGGATCTGAGGGGCCGGGGGGAGGTTTTTAGGGCGTCCCAGAGGCGAAAGAGTGAAAATTGCAGTTTTTTGGAGATTTTCCGTGGGTGTCAGCCCACGGATCGCTGAGGGCGCTGGCTCCGAAAATTATTTTGGTCTGAACCCCTTGGGGGAGTCCCTGACAATTTTTTAAGTGGATCCATGGGCTCCGTGGGTCCGAGGGAAGGTTTTTAGGGCGTCCTAGAGGCGAAAGAGTGAAAACGGCAGTTTTTTTGCAATTTTTCGTGGGTGTTAGCCCACGGATCGCTGGCTCCGAAAATTATTTTGGGATGAGCCCCTCAGGGGCGTCCTTGATGAGCTGTTAAGCAGATGCATGGGCTCCGTGGGGTCGGGGAGAGGTTTTTAGGGTGTCCCAGAGGCGAAAGAGTGAAAACGGTAGTTTTTTGGCGATTTTTCATGGGTGTTAGCCCACGGATCGCTGGGTGGGCGCTGTCTTTGGAAATAATTTTGGGCGGAGCCTCTCGGGGGCATCCCTGACGAGCTGTTAAGCATATCCATGTGCTCCGTGGGGCCGGGGGGAGGATTTTAGGGCATTCCAGAGGCGAAAGAGTGAAAACGTCAGTTTTTTGACGATTTTCCTTGGATGTTAGCCCATGGATCGCTGGGGGGGGGGCTGGCTCCAAAAATATTTTAGGGCCGATCCCCTCGGAGGTGTCCCTGATGAGCTGTTAAGCGGATCCATAGGCTCCGGGGTGTGGGGCGGAGGTTTTTAGGGCGTCCCGGAGGTGAAATACTAAAAACATCAGTTTTTTGGCGATTTTCCATGGGTGGTGTTAGCCCATGGATCGCTGGGGGGGTGCTGGATCCGGAAATATTTTTGGGTCGAGCCCCTCCGGGGAGTCCCTGACGAGCTGCTAAGCGGATCCATAGGCTTCGGGGGGTGGGGCGGAGGTTTTTAGGGCATTCGAGAGGCGAAAGAGTGAAAATGTCAGTTTTTTGGTGATTTTCCGTGGGTGTTAGCCCATGGATCGCTGGGGGGGTGCTGGCTCCGAAAATATTTTTGGTCAGATACCCTCGGGGGAGTCCCTGACAAGCTGGTAAGCGTATCCATAGGCTTCGGGTGGTGGGACGGAGGTTTTTATGGCATCCGAGAGGCGAAAGAGTGAAAATGTCAGTTTTTTGGCAATTTTTCGTGGGTGTTAGCCCATGGATCGCTGGGGGTGTTCGCTACGAAAATATTTTTGGGTCGAGACCCTCGCGGGCGTCCCTAACGAGTTGTTAAGCGGATCCATAGGCTCCGGGGGGTGGGCGGAGGTTTTTAGTGCGTCCCAAAGGCCAAATACTGAAAACGTCAGTTTTATAGCAATTTTTCATGGGTGTTAGCCCATGGATCGTTGGGGGGGTGCAGGCTCCGAAAATATTTTTGGGCCGAGCCCCTTGGGGGTGTCCCCTACAATCTTTTAAGCGGATCCAAAGGCTTCGTGGTGTGCGGCGGAGGTTTTTAGGGCATCCCAAATGCGAAATACTGAAAACGTCAGTTTTTTGGAGATTTTCCGTGGCTGTTAGCCCATGGATCGCTAGGGGGTGTTGGCTACGAAAATATTTTTGGGTCGAGACCCTCGCGGGCGTCCCTATCGAGTTGTTAAGCGGATCCATAGGCTCCGGGGGGTGGGCGGAGGTTTTTAGTGCATCCCAAAGGCGAAATACTGAAAACGTCAGTTTTATAGCAATTTTTCGTGGGTGTTAGCCCATGGATCGCTGGGGGGGTGCAGGCTCCGAAAATATTTTTGGGCCGAACCCCTTGGGGATGTCCCCGACAATCTTTTAAGCGAATCCAAAGGCTTCGGGGTGTGGGGCGGAGGTTTTTAGGGCATCCCAAATGCGAAATACTGAAAACGTCAGTTTTTTGGCTAATTTCCGTGGCTGTTAGCCCATGGATCGATGGGGGAGTGCTGGCTCCAAATATTTTTTTGGCCGACCCCCTTGGGGTTGTCCATGACGAGCTTTTAAGCATATCCATAGGCTCCGGGGGGTGGGGCGTAGGTTTTTAGGGTGTCCCAGAGGCAAAATACTGAAAACGTTAGTTTTTTGTCGATTTTCCGTGGGTGTTAGCCTATGTATCGCTAGGGGGGTGCTGGCTCCGAAAATATTTTTGGGCCGAGCCCCTCGGGGGCATCCCTTACAATCTTTTAAGCTGATCCATAGGCTCCGGGTGGTGGGGCGGAGGTTTTTAGGGCGTCTCAGAGGAGAAAGAGTGAAAACGTCAGTTTTTTGGTAATTTTCCGTGGGTGTTAGCCCATGGATTGTTGGGGGGGTGCTGGCTCCGAAAATATTTTTGGTCTGAGCCCATCGGGGGCATCCCTGACGAGCTGTTAAGTGGATCCATAGGCTCCGAGGGGTGAGGCAGAGGTTTTTAGGGCTTCCTAGAGGCAAAATACTGAAAACGTCAGTTTTTTAGCTATTTTCCGTGGGTGTTAGCCCATAGATCGCTGGAGGGGTGCTGGCTTCGAAAATATTTTTGGGCCGAGCCCCTCGGGGGCATCCTTAATGAGCTGTTAAGTGGATCCATAGGATCCGGGGGTTGGGGCGGAGGTTTTTAAGGCTTCCCAGAGGCAAAATACTGAAAACGTCAGTTTTTTGGCAATTTTCCGTGGGTGTTAGCCCATGGATCGCTGGGGGGGCGCTGGATCCGAAAATATTTTTGGAATGAGCCCCTCGGGGGGGTCCCTGACGAGCTTTTAAGCGTATCCACAGGCTCTGAGGGGTGGGGCGGAGGTTTTTAGGGCGTCCCAGAGGCGAAAGAGTGAAAACGTCAGTTTTTTGGCAATTTTCCGTGGGTGTTAGCACATGGATCGATGGGAGGGACTGGCTCCAAAGATATTTTTTGGCCGAGCCCCTCGAGGGGGTGTTAGCCCATGGATCGCTGGGGGGGTGTTGGCTCCGAAAATATTTTTGGGTTGAGCCCCTCGTGGTTGTCCCTGACGAGTTGTTAAGCAGATCTATAAGCTCCGGGGGGTGGGGCATAGGTGTTTAGGGTGTCCCAGAGGCAAAATACTGAAAACGTCAGTTTTTTGGCAATTTTTCGTGGGTGTTAGCCCATGTATCGCTGGGGGGGTGCTAGCTTCAGAAATATTTTTGGGCCGAGCCCCTCGAGGGCATCTCTTACGATATATTAAGCTGATCCATAGGCTTTGGGGGGTGGGGCAGAGGTTTTTAGGGCATCCCAGAGGAGAAAGAGTGAAAACGTCAGTTTTTTGGCAATTTTTCGTGGGTGTTAGCCCATGGATCGCTGGGGGGGGGGGTGCTGGCTCCGAAAATATTTTTGGACCGAGCCCCTCGGGGGCATCCCTGACGAGCTATTAAGTGGATCCATAGGCTTCGAGGGGTGAGGCGGAGGTTTTTAGGGCATCCCAGAGGAGAAATACTGAAAACGTCAGTTTTTTGGCGATTTTCCGGGGGTGTTAGCCCATAGATCGCTGGGGGGGGTGCTGGCTCCGAAAATATTTTTTAGCCGAGCCCATCGAGGGCGTCCTTGACGATCTGTTAAGTGGATCCATAGGCTCCGGGGGGTGGGGCGGAGGTTTTTAGGGCGTCCTAGAGGCTAAATACTAAAAACGTTAGTTTTTTGGCTATTTTTCGTGGGTGTTAGTTGATGGATCGATAGGGGGTACTGGCTCCGAAAATATTTTTGGGCCGAGCCCCTCGTTGGCGTCCCTGACGATCTGTTTAGCGGATCCATAGGCTCCGGGGGTTGGGGCGGAGGTTTTTAGGGCTTCCCAGAGGCGAAATACTGAAAACGTCAGTTTTTTGGCGATTTTTCGTGGGTGTTAGCCCATGGATCGCTGGGGGGGCGCTGCTCCAAAAATATTTTTGGGTCGAGCCCCTCGGGGGGGTCCCTGATTAGCTTTTAAGCATATCCACAGGCTCTGAGGGGTGGGACGGAGGTTTTTAGGGCGTCCCAGTGTCGAAAGAGTGAAAACGTCAGTTTTTTGGCAATTTTCCGTGGGTGTTAGACCATGTATCGGTGGGGGTGGGGGGTGGGGCTGGGGGTGCTGGCTCCAAAAATATTTTTTGGCCGAGCCCCTCGGGGGCATCCCCTACGATCTGTTAAGCTGATCCATAGGCTCCGGGGGGTGGGGTGGAGGTTTTTAGGGCGTCCCAGAGTAGAAAGAGTGAAAACTTCAGTTTTTTGGCAATTTTCCGTGGGTGTCAGCCCATGGATTGTTGGGGGGGTGCTGGCTACGGAAATATTTTCTGACCGAGCCCATAGGGGGCATCCCTGACAAGCTTTTAAGTGGATCCATAGGCTCCGAGGGGTGAGGCGGAGGTTTTTAGGGCGTCCCAGAGGCAAAATACTGAAAACGTCAGTTTTTTGGCGATTTTTCGTGGTTGTTAGCCCATAGATCGCTGGGGGGGTGCTGGCTCTGAAAATATTTTTGGACTGATCCCCTTGGGGGGGTCCCTGACGAGCTGTTAAGCGTATCCACAGGCTCTGAGGGGTGGGGCAGAGGTTTTTACGGCGTCTCAGAGGCGAAAGAGTGAAAACGTCAGTTTTTTGGCAATTTTCCGTGGGTGTTAGCCCATGGATCGATGGGGGGGGGGGCTGGATCCAAAGATATTTTTTGGCCGAGCCCCTCGAGGGGGGTCGCTGACGAGATTTTAAGCGGATCTACAGGCTCCGGGGGGTAGGTCGGAGGTTTTTAGGGCTTCCCAGAGGCGAAAGAGTGAAAACAATAGTTATTTGGCAATTTTTCGTAGGTGTTAGCCCATGGATAGATGGGGGGGTGCTGGATCCGAAAATATTTTGGGCCGATCCCCTCAAGGGGTTCCCTGGCATGCTGTTAGGTGGATCCATTGGCTCTGGGGGGTAGGGCGGAGGTTTTTAGGGCGTCCAGAGGCGAAAGAGTGAAAACGTTAGTTTTTTGGCGATTTTCCTTGGGTGTTAGCCCATGGATCGCTGGGGTGTGTGCTGGATCCAAAAATATTTTAGGGCTGAGCCCCTCGGGGGTGTCCCTGATGAGCTGTTAAGCGGATCCATAGGCTCCGGGGTGTGGGGCGGAGGTTTTTAGGGCATCCCAGAGGTGAAATACTAAAAACGTCAGTTTTTTGGCAATTTTCCATGGGTGTTAGCCCATGGATCGCTGGGGGGGTGCTGGCTCCAAAAATATTTTTGGGATGAGCCCTTCGGGGTTGTCCCTGATGAGCTGTTAAGCAGATCCATAAGCTCCGGGGGGTGGGGCGTGGGTTTTTAGGTTGTCCAGAGGCGAAATACTGCAAACGTCAGTTTTATGGCGATTTTCCATGGGTGTTAGCCCATGTATCGCTGGGGGGGTGCTGGCTCCGAAAATATTTTTGGGCCGAGCCCCTCGAGGGCGTCTCTTACAATCTGTTATGCTGATCCATAGGCTCCGGGGGGTGGGGCGGAGGTTTTTAGGGTGTCCCAGAGGAGAAAGAGTGAAAACGTTAGTTTTTTGGCAATTTTCCGTGGGTGTTAGCCCATGGATCGATGGGGGGGTGCTGGCTCCGAAAATATTTTTGGACCGAGCCCCTCGGGGACATCCCTGACGAGCTGTTAAGTGGATCCATAGGCTTCTAGGGGTGAGGCGGAGGTTTTTAGGGCGTCCCAGAGGCGAAATACTGAAAACGTCAGTTTTTTGGCGATTTTCCGTGGGTGTTAGCCATATATCGCTGGGTGGTGGTGGTGCTGGCTTCTGAAATATATTTTGGCCGAGCCCCTTGGGGGCATCCTTAACGAGCTTTTAAGTGGATCCATAGGCTCCGGGGGGTGGGGCGGAGGTTTTTAGGGCATCCCAGAGGCGAAATACTAAAAAGTTAGTTTTTTGGCTATTTTTCGTGGGTGTTAGCTGATTGATCGATGGGGGGGTGCTGGCTTCGAAAATAATTTTGGGAAGAGCCCATCGTTGGCGTCCCTGACGATCTGTTAAGCGGATCCATAGGCTCCGGGGGTTAGGGCGGAGGTTTTTAGGGATTCCAAGAGGCGAAATACTAAAAACGTTAGTTTTTTGGCGATTTTCCGTGGGTGTTAGCCGATGGATCGCTGGGGGGCCGCTGGCTCCGAAAATATTTTTGGAATGATCTCCTCGGGGGGGTACCTGATGAGCTGTTAAGCATATCCACAGGCTCTAAGGGGTGGGGCGGAGGTTTTTAGGGCGTCCCAGAGGCGAAAGAGTGAAAACGTCAGTTTTTTGGTAATTTTCTGTGGGTGTTAGCCCATGGATCGATGGGGGGGTGCTGGCTCCAAAGATATTTTTTGGCCGAGGCCATTGAGGGGGGTCCTTGATGAGCTTGTAAGTGGATCCACAGGCTCCGGGGTGTAGGGCGGAGGTTTTTAGGGCGTCCCAGAGGCGAAAGAGTGAAAACGTTAGTTTTTTGGCAATTTTCCTTGGGTGTTAGCCCATGGATCGCTGGGGGGGGTGCTGGATACAAAAATATTTTAGGGCCGAGCCCCTCGGGGGTGTCCCTGATGAGCTGTTAAGTGGATCCATAGGCTCCGGGGTGTGGGGCGGAGGTTTTTAGGGCATCCCAGAGGTGAAATACTAAAAACGTCAGTTTTTTGGCAATTTTCCATGGGTGTTATAGCCCATGGATCGCTGGGGGGGTGCTGGCTCCAAAAATATTTTTGGGACGAGCCCCTCGGGGTTGTCCCTGATGAGATTTTAAGCAGATCCATAAGCTTCGGGGGGTGGGGCGTGGGTTTTTAGGGTGTCCCAGAGGCGAAATACTGCAAACGTCAGTTTTATGGCGATTTTCCATGGGTGTTAGCCCATGTATCTCTTGGGGGGTGCTGGCTCCGAAAATATTTTTGGGCCGAACACCTCGAGGGCATCTCTTACGATCTGTTAAGCTGATCCATATGCTCCGGGGGGTGGGGCGGAGGTTTTTAGGGCGTCCTAGAGGAGAATGAGTGAAAACGTCAGTTTTTTGGCAATTTTCCGTGGGTGTTAGCCCATGGATCGCTGGGGGGGTGCTGGCTCCGGAAATATTTTTGGACCGAGCCCCTCGGGGGCATCCCTGACGAGCTGTTAAGTGGATCCATAAGCTTCGAGGGGTGAGGCGGAGGTTTTTAGGGCGTCCCAGAGGTGAAATACTGAAAAAGTCAGTTTTTTGGCGATTTTCCGTGGGTGTTAGCCCATATATCGCTGGGGGGGGTGCTGGCTTCAGAAGTATTTTTTAGCCGAGCCCCTCGGGGGCATCCTTAACGAGCTGTTAAGTGGATCCATAGGCTCCGGGGGGTGGGGCGGAGGTTTTTAGGGCATCCCAGAGGCGAAATACTAAAAAGTTAGTTTTTTGGCTATTTTTCGTGGGTGTTAGCTGATGGATCGATGGGGGGGTGCTGGCTTCAAAAATATTTTTGGGAAGAGACCCTCGTTGGCATCCCTGACGATCTGTTAAGTGGATCCATAGGCTCCGGGGGTTGGGGCAGAGGTTTTTAGGGATTCCAAGAGGCGAAATACTAAAAACGTCAGTTTTTTGGCGATTTTCCGTGGGTGTTAGCCCATGGATCACTGAGGGGCCACTGGCTCCGAAAATATTTTTGGAATGATCCCCTCGGGGGGGTACCTGATGAGTTGTTAAGCATATCCACAGGCTCTAAGGGGTGGGGCGGAGGTTTTTAGGGCGTCCCAGAGGCGAAAGAGTGAAAACATCAATTTTTTGGTAATTTTCCGTGGGTGTTAGCCCATGGATCGATGGGGGGGGGGTGCTGGCTCCAAAGATATTTTTTGGCCGAGGCCCTTGAGGGGGGTCTTTGACGATCTTTTAAGCGGATCCACAGGTTCCGGGGGGTAGGGCGGAGGTTTTTAGGGCGTCCCAGAGGCGAAAGAGTGAAAACGACAGTTATTTGGCAATTTTCCGTGGGTGTTAGCCCATGGATAGATGGGGGGGTGATGGCTTTGTAAATATTTTTGGGCAGAGCCCCTCAAAGGGGTCCTTGATGAGATGTTAAGTGGATCCACAGGCTCCTAGGGGTGGGGCGGAGGTTTTTAGGGTGTCCCAGAGGCGAAAGAGTGAAAACGTCAGTTTTTTGGCAATTTTTCGTGGGTGTTAGCCAATGGATCGATGGGGGGGGGGGCTGGATTCGAAAATATTTTTGGGCCGAGCCCCTCCAGGGGGTCCCTGGCGAGCTGTTAGACGGATCCATTGGCTCCGGGGGGTAGAGCGAAGGTTTATAGGGTTTCCTAGAGGCGAAAGAGTGAAAACGTTAGTTTTTTGGCGATTTTCCGTGGGTGTTAGCCCATGGATTGCTGGGGGGGTGCTGGCTCCAAAAATATTTTTGGGCTGACCTCCTTGGGGGAATTCCTGAAGAGCTGTTAAGTAGATCCATAGGCTCCGGGGGGTGGGGCGGAGGTTTTTAGGGCATCGCAGAGGCGAAATACTAAAAACATCAGTTTTTTTGCGATTTTTCGTGGGTGTTATCCCATGGATCGCTGGGGGGGGCGGGTACTGGCTCCGAAAATATTTTTGGGCCGAGCCCCTCGGGGACATCCCTGATGAGCTGTTAAGCGTATTCACAGGATCCGGGGGGTGGGGCGGAGGTTTTTATGGCATCCCAGAGGCAAATTAAAAAAAACGTTAGTTTTTTGGCGATTTTCCATAGGTGTTACCCCATGGATCGCTGGAGGGGTGCTGGATCCGAAAATATTTTGGACCGAGCCCCTCGAGGGCATCCCTGACGAGCTGTTAAGTGGATCCATAGGCTCCGAGGGGTGGTTCGGTGGTTTTAGGGCTTCCCAGAGGCGAAATACTGAAAACGTCAGTTTTTTGGCGATTTTTCGTGGGTGTTAGCCCATGGATCGGTGGGGGGGTGCTGGCTCCGAAAATTTTTTTGGGACGAGCCCCTCGGGGGCGTCCCTGATGATCTGTTAAGCGGATCCATAGCCTCCGGGGGGTGGGGCAGAGGTTTTTAGGGCGTCGCAGAGGCGAAATACTAAAAACATTAGTTTTTTGGCAATTTTCCGTGGGTGTTAGCCCATGGATCGCTGGGTGGGTGCTGGCTCCAAAAATGTTTTTGGGCCGAACACCTCGAGGGCGTCCCTAACGAGTTGTTAAGCGGATCCACAGGCTCAGGGGGGTGGGGCAGAGGTTTTTAGGGCATCCCAGAGGCGAAATACTGAAAACGTCAGTTTTTTGGCGATTTTTCGTGGGTGTTAGCCCATGGATCGCTGGGGGTGTGCTGGATCCGAAAATATTTTTGGGTCGAGCCCCTCGGGGGTGTCCTTGATGATCTTTTAAGTGGATCCATAAGCTCCAGGGGGTGGTGCGGAGGTTTTTAGGGCGTCTCAGAGGCGAAATACTAAAAACGTCAGTTTTTTTGCGATTTTCCCTGGTTGTTAGCCCATGGTTCGCTGGGAGGGTGCTGGCTCCGGAAATATTTTTGGGCCGATCACCTAGGGGGATTCCCTGATGAGCTGTTAAGTGTATCCACAATCTCTGGGGGGTGGGTCGGAGGTTTTTAGGGCGTTCCAGAGGCAAAATACTGAAAACATCAGTTTTTTGGCAATTTTCCGTGGGTGTTAGCCCATAGATCGCTAGGGGGGTTCTGGATCCGGAAATATTTTTGTGTCAAACCCCTCGGGGGAGTCCTTGATGAGCTTTTAAGCATATCCACAAGCTCCAGGGGGTGGTGCGGAGGTTTTTAGGGCGTCCAGAGCCGAAATACAAAAAACGTTTGTTTTTTGGCGATTTTTCGTTGGTGTTAGCCCATAGATCGCTGGGGGGTGCTGGATACGGAAATATTTTTGGACCGAGCCCCTCGGAGGTGTCCCTGATGAGCTGTTAAGCGGATCAATATGCTCTGGTGGGTGGTTCGGTGGTTTTAAGGGCGTCCCAGAGGCGAAATACTGAAAACGTCAGTTTTTTGGCAATTTTTCATGGGTGTTAGCCCATGGATGGCTGGGGGTGTGCTGGCTACGAAAATATTTTTGGGTAGAGCACCTCGAGGGGTTTCCTAATGATCTTCTAAGCAGATCCACAGGCTCTGAGGGGTGGGGCGGAGGTTTTTAGGGCGTCCCAGAGGCGAAAGAGTGAAAACGTCAGTTTTTTGGCTATTTTTCTTTGGTGTTAGCCCATGGATCACTGGGGGGGGGGGGCTGGCTCCAAAAATATTTTTGGGCTGAGCCACATGGAGGCATCCCTGATGAGCTGTTAAGTGGATCCATAGGCTCCGGGGGATGGGGCGAAGGTTTTTAGGGCATTCCAGAGGCAAAATACTGAAAACTTCAGTTTTTTTGGCAATGTTTCATGGGTGTTAACCCATGGATTGCATGGGGGGTGCTGGCTCAAAAAATATTTTTTGGCTGAGCCCCTTGGCGGAATCCATGACAAGCTGTTAAGCAGATCCATAGGATCCGGGGGGTAGGGCAGAGGTTTTTAGGGCATCCCAGAGGCGAAAGCGTGAAAACGTCAGTTTTTTGGCGACTTTCTGTGGGTGTTATCCCATGGATCGATGGGGGGGGTGTTGGCTCCAGAAATGTTTTTAGGCCAAGCCCCTCGAGGGGTTCCTGGCAAGCTGTTAAGCGGATCCATAGGCTCCGGGGGTTAGGACGGAGGTTTTTAGGGCGTCCCAAAGGCGAAAGACTGAAAACGTCAGTTTTTTGGCGATTTTTCGTGGGTGTTAGCCCATGGATCGATGGGGAGGTACTGTATCCGAAAATATTTTTGGGCCGAACCCCTCGGGGGGTCCCTGGTGAGCTGTTAAGCAGATCCATAGGCTTCGGGGGGTGGGGCGGAGGTTTTTAGGGCATCCCAAAGGTGAAAGAGTGAAAACGTCAGTTTTTTGGCGATTTTCCATGGGTGTTAGCCCATGGATCGATGGGAGGGGTGCTGGCTCCGAAAATATTTTTGGGCCGAACACCTAGGGGGGGTCCATGGAGAGCTGTAAAGCGGATCCATAGGCACTGGGGGTGGGTCGGAGGTTTTTAGGGCGTCCCAGAGGCGAAAGAGTGAAAACTTCAGTTTTTTGGGGGATTTTCCGTGAATGTTAGCCCATGGATCAATGGGAGGGTGCGGTGCTGGCTATGAGAATGTTTTTAGGCCAAGCCCCTCGGGGGGGTCCCTGGCGAGCTGTTAAGCTGATCCATAGGCTTTGGGGGGTGGGGCGGAGGTTTTTAAGGAGTCCCAGAGGCGAAAGAGTGAAAACGTCAGTTTTTTGGCGATTTTTCGTGGGTGTTAGCCCATGGACCGATGGGGAGGTGCTGTGTCTGGAAATATTTTTGGGCCGAGCCCCTCGGGGGGTCCCTGGTGAGCTGTTAAGTGGATCCATAGGCTCTGGGGTGTGGGACGGAGGTTTTTACGGCGTCCCAGAGGCGAAAGTTTGAAAATGTCAATTTTTTGGCAATTTTTCATGGGTGTTAGCCCATGGATGGCTGGGGGTGTGCCGGCTCCGAAAATATTTTTGGGTCGAGCACCTCGAGGGGTTTCCTAATGATCTGCTAAGCAGATCCACAGGCTCTGAGGGGTGGGGCGGAGGTTTTTAGGGCGTCCCAGAGGCGAAAGAGTGAAAATGTCATTTTATTGGCTATTTTTCTTTGGTGTTAGCCCATGGATCACTGGGGGGGGGGGGGGGGCTGGCTCCAAAAATATTTTTGGGCTGAGCCACATGGAGGCATCCCTGATGAGCTGTTAAGTGGATCCATAGGCTCCGGGGGATGGGGCGAAGGTTTTTAGGGCATTCCAGAGGCAAAATACTGACATTTTAGGCCAAGCCCGTCGAGGGGGTCCATGGAGAGCTGTAAAGCGGATCCATAGGCACTGGGGGTGGGTCGGAGGTTTTTAAGGCGTCCCAGAGGCGAAAGAGTGAAAACTTCAGTTTTTTGGGGGATTTTCCGTGAATGTTAGCCCATGGATCAATGGGAGGGTGCTGGCTATGAGAATGTTTTTAGGCCAAGCCCCTCGGGGGGGTCCCTGGCGAGCTGTTAAGCTGATCTATAGGCTTTGGGGGGTGGGGCGAAGGTTTTTAAGGAGTCCCAGAGGCGAAAGAGTGAAAACGTCAGTTTTTTGGCGATTTTTCGTGGGTGTTAGCCCATGGACCGATGAGGAGGTGCTGTGTCTGGAAATATTTTTGGGCCGAGCCCCTCGGGGGGTCCCTGGTGAGCTGTTAAGTGGATCCATAGGCTCTGTGGTGTGGGGCGGAGGTTTTTAGGGCGTCCCAGAGGCGAAAGTGTGAAAATGTCAGTTTTTTTGGCGATTTTCCATGGGTGTTAGCCCATGTATCGATGGGGGGGTGCTGGCTCTGAGAATGTTTTTAGGCCAAGCCCCTCGGGGGGGTCCCTGGCGAGCTGTTAAGCTGATCGATAGTTTTCGGGGGGTAGGGCGGAGGTTTTTAAGGAGTCCCAGAGGCGAAAGAGTGAAAACATCAGTTTTTTGGCGATTTTTCGTGGGTGTTAGCCCATGGATCGATGGGGAGGTGCTGTGTCTAGAAATATTTTTTGGCCGAGCCCCTCGGGGGGTTCCTGGTGAGCTGTTAAGCGGATCCATAGGCTCTGGGGGTGGGGCGGAGGTTTTAGGGCGTCCCAGAGGCGAAAGTGTGAAACTGTCTGTTTTTTGCGATTTTCCATGGGTGTTAGCCCATGTATCGACGGGGGGGTGCTGGCTCCGAAAATGTTTTTGGGCCAAGCCACTCGGGGGGGTCCCTGGCGATATGTTAAGCTGATCCATATGTTTCGGGGGGTGGGGCGGAGGTTTTTAAGGCGTCCAATAGGCGAAAGAGTGAAAACGTCAGTTTTTTGGCGATTTTCCGTGGGTGTTAGCTCATGGATCGATGGGGGGGTGCTGGCTCTGAAAATATTTTTCGGCCGAGCCCCTTGGGGGGGTCCCTAGTGAGCTTTTAAGTGGATTCATAGGCTTCGCGGGTGGGGAGGAGGTTTTTTGGGCGTCTCAGAGGTGAAAGAGTGAAAACGTCAGTTTTTTGGCGATTTTCTGTGGGTGTTAGCCCATGGATCGATGGGGGGGTGCTGGCTCCGAAAATATTTTTTGGCCGAACCATTAGGGGGGGTCCCTGGAGAGCTTTTAAACGGATCCATAGTCTTTGGGTGGTGGCGCAAAGGCTTTTAGAGCATCCCAGAGGCGAAAGAGTGAAAACGTCAGTTTTTTGGCGATTTTCCGTGGGTGTTAGTGCATGGATCGATGGGGAGATGCTGGCTCCGGAAATATTTTTGGACCGAAATCCTCGGGGGGGTCCATGGCGAGCATTAAAACGGATCCATAGGCACTGGGGGGTTGGCGGAGGATTTTAGGGCGGCCCAGAGGCGAAAGAGTGAAAACGTTAGTTTTTTGGCGATTTTTCGTGGGTGTTAGCCCATGGTTCGATGGGGAGGTGCTGTGTCTGGAAATATTTTTGGACCAAGACCCTCGGGGGGTCCCTGGTGAGCTCTTAAGTTGATCCATATGCTCTGGGGGGTGGGGCGTGGGTTTTTAGGGCATCCCAGAGGCGAAAGTGTGAAAATGTCAGTTTTTTAGCGATTTTCCGTAGGTGTTAGCCCATGGGTCGATGGGGGGGTGCTGGCTCCGAAAATGTTTTTGGGCCAAGCCCCTTGAGGGGGTCCCTGGAGAGATGTTAAGCTGATCCATAGGCTTCGGGGGGTGGGGCGGAGGTTTTTAAGGCATCCCAGAGGCGATAGAGTGAAAACGTCAGTTTTTTGGCGATTTTTCGTGGGTGTTAGCTCATGGATCGATGTGGGGGTGATGGCTCAAGAAATATTTTTGGGTCGAGCCCCTTGGGGGGGTCCTTAGCGAGATGTTAAGTTGATCCATAGGTTTCGGGGGTGGGGAGGAGGTTTTATGGGCATCTCAGAGGTGAAAGAGTGAAAACGTCAGTTTTTTGGCGATTTTACGTGGGTGTTAGCCCATGGATCGATGGGGGGGTGCTGGCTTCGAAAATATTTTTTGGATGAACCCCTCGGGTGGGTACCTGGAGAGTGGTTAAGCAGATCCATAGGCTCCGGGGGGTGGGGCGGAGGTTTTTAGGGAGTCCCCGACATGAAAGAGTGAAAACGTCAATTTTTTGGCGATTTTCCGTGGGTGTTAGACCATGGATCGATGGGGGCGGTGCTGGCTCCAGAAATATTTTTGGGCCGAGCCACTCGGGGGGGGTACCTGGAGAGAGGTTAAGCGGATCTATAGGCTCCGGGGGGTGGGGCGGAAGTTTTTAGGGCAGTCCTTGAGGCGAAAGAGTGAAAACGTCAATTTTTTGGCGATTTTTCGTGGGTGTTAGCCCATGGATCGATAAGGGGTGCTGGCTCCGGAAATATTTTTGGAACGAACCCCTCGGGGGGTCCATGGCGAGCATTAAAGCGGATCCATAGGCACTGGGGGGTTGGCGGAGGTTTTTAGGGCGTCACAGTGGCGAAAGAGTGAAAATGTCAGTTTTTTGGCGATTTTTCATAGGTGTTAGCTCATGGATCGATGTGGGGGTGCTGGCTCCAGAAATATTTTTGGGTCGAACCCCTCGGGGGGGTCCTTAGCAAGCTGTTAAGTGGATCCAAAGGCTTCGGAGGTGGGGAGGAGGTTTTTAGGGCGTCCCAGAGGCGAAAGAGTGAAAACGTCAGTTGTTTTGGCGATTTTCCGTGGGTGTCAGCCCATGGATCGATGGGGGAGTGCTGGCTTCGAAAATGTTTTTGGGCCAAGCCCCTCGAGGGGGTCCCTGGCGAGATGTTAAGCTGATCCATAGGGTTCGGGGGGTGGGGCGGAGGTTTTGTAAGGCGTCCCAGAGGCGATAGAGTGAAAACGTCAGTTTTTTGGCGATTTTTCGTGGGTGTTAGCTCATGAATCGATGTGGGGGTGCTGGATCCAGAAATATTTTTGGGTCGAACCCCTTGGGGGGTCCTTAGCGAGCTGTTAAGTGGATCCAAAGGATTTGGAGGTGGGGAGGAGGTTTTTAGGGCGTCCCTGAGGCGAAAGAGTGAAAACGTCAGTTTTTTTGGCGATTTTCTGTGGGTGTTAGCCCATGGATCGATGGGGGGTGTTGGCTCCGAAAATGTTTTTGGGCCAATCCCCTCGGGGGGGGGTCCCTGGTGAGCTTTTAAGCTATTCCATAGGCTTCGGGGGGTGGGGCGGAGGTTTTTAAGGCTTCCCAGAGGCAAAATAGTGAAAACGTCAGTTTTTTGGGAATTTTTCGTGGGTTTTACCCCATGGATCGATGGGGAGGTGCTGTGTCTGGAAATATTTTTGGGCCAAGCCCCTCGAGGGGTCCTTGGTGAGCTGTTAAGCAGATCCATATGCTCTGGGGGATGGGGCGGAGGTTTTTAGGGCGTCCCAGAGGCGAAAGTGTGGAAATGTCAGTTTTTTTGGCGATTTTCCGTGCGTGTTAGCCCATGGATCGATGGGGGGGTGCTGTCTCCGAAAATATTTTTGGGCCAAGCCCCTCGGGGGGGTCCCTGGCGAGCTATTAAGCTGCTCCATAGGCTTCGGGGGGTGGGGAGGAGGTTTTTAAGGCGTCCCAGAGCCGAAAGAGTCAAAACTTCAGTTTTTTGGCGATTTTCTGTGGAAGTTAGCTCATGGATCGATGGGGGGTGCTGGCTCCGAAAATATTTTTGGGCCGAGCCCCTTGGGGGGGTACTTAGCGAGCTGTTAAGTGGATCCATTGGCTTCAGGGGTGGGGAGGAGGTTTTTTGGGCGTCTCAGAGGTGAAAGAGTGAAAACGTCAGTTTTGGGGCTATTTTCCGTGGGTGTTAG
Organism: Capsicum rhomboideum; assembly: GCA_031232105.1. Taxonomy (NCBI): domain Eukaryota; kingdom Viridiplantae; phylum Streptophyta; class Magnoliopsida; order Solanales; family Solanaceae; genus Capsicum; species Capsicum rhomboideum. The sequence goes on along the minus strand of CP124710.1, from coordinate 2,587,470 downwards.
CCCATGGATCGATGGGGGGGTGCTGGCTCCGGAAATATTTTTTGGCCGAACCCCTTGGTGGGGTACCTGGAGAGCGGTTAAGCAGATCCATAGGCTCCAGAGGAGGGGGGGGGGGCAGAGGTTTTTAGGGAGTCCCCGACGCGAAAGATTGAAAACGTCAATTTTTTGGCAATTTTCCGTGGGTGTTAGCCCATGGATCGATGGGGGGGTGCTGGCTCCGGAAATATTTTTGGGACGAACCCCTTGGGGGTCCATGGAGAGCATTAAAGCGAATCGATAGGCACTGGGGGGTTGGCGGAGGATTTTAGGGCGGCCCAGAGGCGAAAGAGTGAAAATGTTAGTTTTTTGGCGATTTTCTGTGGGTGTTAGCCCATGGATCGATGAGGAGGTGCTGTGTCTGGAAATATTTTTGGGACAAGCCCCTCGAGGGGTCCCTGGTGAGCTGTTAAGTGGATCCATATGCTCTGGGGGGTGGGGCGGAGGTTTTTAGGGCATCCCAGAGGCGAAAGTGTGAAAATGTTAGTTTTTTTGGCGATTTTCCGTAGGTGTTAGCCCATGGATCAATGGGGGGGTGCTGGCTCCGAAATTTTTTTTGGGCCAAGCCCCTCGAGGGGGTCCCTGGAGAGATGTTAAGCTGATCCATCAGCTTCGGGGGGTGGGGCGGAGGTTTTTAAGGCGTCCCAGAGGCGATAGAGTGAAAACGTCAATTTTTTGGCGATTTTTCGTGGGTGTTAGCTCATGGATCGATGTGGGGGTGCTGGCTCAAGAAATATTTTTGGGTCGAGCCCCTTGGGGGTGTCCTTAGCAAGATGTTAAGTGGATCCATAGGCTTCGGGGGTGGGGAGGAGGTTTTATGGGCGTCTCAGAGGTGAAAGAGTGAAAACGTCAGTTTTTTGGCGATTTTCCGTAGGTGTTAGCCCATGGATCGATGGGGGGGGTGCTGGCTTCGAAAATATTTTTTGACCGAACCCCTCGGGGGGGTACCTGGAGAGCGGTTAAGCAGATCCATAGGCTCCGGGGGGTGGGGCGGAGGTTTTTAGGGAGTCCCCGACACGAAAGAGTGAAAACGTCAATTTTTTGGCGATTTTCCGTGGGTGTTAGACCATGGATCGATGGGGGGGTGCTGGCTCCAGAAATATTTTTGGGCCGAGCCACTCGGGGGGGTACCTGGAGAGAGGTTAAGCGGATCCATAGGCTCCGGGGGGTGGGGCAGAGGTTTTTAGGGCAGTCCTTGAGGCGAAAGAGTGAAAACGTCAATTTTTTGGCGATTTTTCGTGGGTGTTAGCCCATGGATCGATAAGGGGTGCTGGCTCTAGAAATATTTTTGGAACGAACCCCTCGGGGGGTCCATGGCGAGCATTAAAGCGGATCCATAGGCACTGGGGAGTTGGCGGAGGTTTTTAGGGCGTCACAGTGGCAAAAGAGTGAAAACGTCAGTTTTTTGGTGATTTTTCGTGGGTGTTAGCTCATGGATCGATGTGGGGGTGCTGGCTCCAGAAATATTTTTGGGTCGAACCCCTCAGGGGGGTCCTTAGCGAGCTGTTAAGTGGATCCAAATGCTTCGGAGGTGGGGAGGAGGTTTTTAGGGCGTCCCAGAGGCGAAAGAGTGAAAACGTCAGTTGTTTTGGCGATTTTCCGTGGGTGTCAGCCCATGGATCGATGGGGGAGTGCTGGATTCGAAAATGTTTTTGGGCCAAGCCCCTCGAGGGGGTCCCTGGCGAGATGTTAAGCTGATCCATAGGGTTCGGGGGGTGGGGCGGTGGTTTTTAAGGCGTCCCGAAGGCGATAGAGTGAAAACGTCAGTTTTTTGGCGATTTTTCGTGGGTGTTAGCTCATGGATCGATGTGGGGGTGCTGGATCCAGAAATATTTTTGGGTCGAACCCCTTGGGGGGTCCTTAGCGAGCTGTTAAGTGGATCCAAAGGATTTGGAGGTGGGGAGGAGGTTTTTAGGGCGTCCCTGAGGCGAAAGAGTGAAAACGTCAGTTTTTTTGGCGATTTTCCGTGGGTGTTAGCCCATGGATCGATGGGGGGTGCTGGCTCCGAAAATGTTTTTGGGCCAATCCCCTCGGGGGGGAGGGGGTCCCTGGCGAGCTTTTAAGCTACTCCATAGGCTTCGGGGGGGTGGGGCAGAGATTTTTAAGGCTTCCCAGAGGCAAAATAGTGAAAACGTCAGTTTTTTGGCAATTTTTCGTGGGTTTTACCCCATGGATCGATGGGGAGGTGCTGTGTCTAGAAATATTTTTGGTCCAAGCCCCTCGAGGGGTCCCTGGTGAGCTGTTAAGTGGATCCATATGCTCTGGGGGATGGGGCGGAGGTTTTTAGGGCATCCCAGAGGCGAAAGTGTGAAAATGTCAGTTTTTTTGGCGATTTTCCGTAGGTGTTAGCCCATGGATCAATGGGGGGGTGCTGGCTCCGAAATTTTTTTTGGGCCAAGCCCCTCGAGGGGGTCCCTGGAGAGATGTTAAGCTGATCCATCAGCTTCGGGGGGTGGGGCGGAGGTTTTTAAGGCGTCCCAGAGGCGATAGAGTGAAAACGTCAATTTTTTGGCGATTTTTCGTGGGTGTTAGCTCATGGATCGATGTGGGGGTGCTGGCTCAAGAAATATTTTTGGGTCGAGCCCCTTGGGGGTGTCCTTAGCAAGATGTTAAGTGGATCCATAGGCTTCGGGGGTGGGGAGGAGGTTTTATGGGCGTCTCAGAGGTGAAAGAGTGAAAACGTCAGTTTTTTGGCGATTTTCCGTAGGTGTTAGCCCATGGATCGATGGGGGGGGTGCTGGCTTCGAAAATATTTTTTGACCGAACCCCTCGGGGGGGTACCTGGAGAGCGGTTAAGCAGATCCATAGGCTCCGGGGGGTGGGGCGGAGGTTTTTAGGGAGTCCCCGACACGAAAGAGTGAAAACGTCAATTTTTTGGCGATTTTCCGTGGGTGTTAGACCATGGATCGATGGGGGGGTGCTGGCTCCAGAAATATTTTTGGGCCGAGCCACTCGGGGGGGTACCTGGAGAGAGGTTAAGCGGATCCATAGGCTCCGGGGGGTGGGGCGGAGGTTTTTAGGGCAGTCCTTGAGGCGAAAGAGTGAAAACGTCAATTTTTTGGCGATTTTTCGTGGGTGTTAGCCCATGGATCGATAAGGGGTGCTGGCTCTGGAAATATTTTTGGAACGAACCCCTCGGGGGGTCCATGGCGAGCATTAAAGCGGATCCATAGGCACTGGGGAGTTGGCGGAGGTTTTTAGGGCGTCACAGTGGCAAAAGAGTGAAAACGTCAGTTTTTTGGCGATTTTTCGTGGGTGTTAGCTCATGGATCGATGTGGGGGTGCTGGCTCCAGAAATATTTTTGGGTCGAACCCCTCAGGGGGGTCCTTAGCGAGCTGTTAAGTGGATCCAAATGCTTCGGAGGTGGGGAGGAGGTTTTTAGGGCGTCCCAGAGGCGAAAGAGTGAAAACGTCAGTTGTTTTGGCGATTTTCCGTGGGTGTCAGCCCATGGATCGATGGGGGAGTGCTGGCTTCGAAAATGTTTTTGGGCCAAGCCCCTCGAGGGGGTCCCTGGCGAGATGTTAAGCTGATCCATAGGGTTCGGGGGGTGGGGCGGTGGTTTTTAAGGCGTCCCAAAGGCGATAGAGTGAAAACGTCAGTTTTTTGGCGATTTTTCGTGGGTGTTAGCTCATGGATCGATGTGGGGGTGCTGGATCCAGAAATATTTTTGGGTCGAACCCCTTGGGGGGTCCTTAGCGAGCTGTTAAGTGGATCCAAAGGATTTGGAGGTGGGGAGGAGGTTTTTAGGGCGTCCCTGAGGCGAAAGAGTGAAAACGTCAGTTTTTTTGGCGATTTTCCGTGGGTGTTAGCCCATGGATCGATGGGGGGTGCTGGCTCCGAAAATGTTTTTGGGCCAATCCCCTCGGGGGGGAGGGGGTCCCTGGCGAGCTTTTAAGCTACTCCATAGGCTTCGGGGGGGTGGGGCGGAGGTTTTTAAGGCTTCCCAGAGGCAAAATAGTGAAAACGTCAGTTTTTTGGCAATTTTTCGTGGGTTTTACCCCATGGATCGATGGGGAGGTGCTGTGTCTAGAAATATTTTTGGGCCAAGCCCCTCGAGGGGTCCCTGGTGAGCTGTTAAGCGGATCCATATGCTCTGGGGGATGGGGCGAAGGTTTTTAGGGCGTCCCAGAGGCGATAGAGTGAAAACGTCAGTTTTTTGGCGATTTTTCGTGGGTGTTAGCTCATGGATCGATGTGGGGGTGCTGGATCCAGAAATATTTTTGGGTCGAACCCCTTGGGGGGTCCTTAGCGAGCTGTTAAGTGGATCCAAAGGATTTGGAGGTGGGGAGGAGGTTTTTAGGGCGTCCCTGAGGCGAAAGAGTGAAAACGTCAGTTTTTTTGGCGATTTTCTGTGGGTGTTAGCCCATGGATCGATGGGGGGTGTTGGCTACGAAAATGTTTTTGGGCCAATCCCCTCGGGGGGGGGGTCCCTGGTGAGCTATTAAGCTATTCCATAGGCTTCGGGGGGTGGGGCGGAGGTTTTTAAGGCTTCCCAGAGGCAAAATAGTGAAAACGTCAGTTTTTTGGGAATTTTTCGTGGGTTTTACCCCATGGATCGATGGGGAGGTGCTGTGTCTGGAAATATTTTTGGGCCAAGCCCCTCGAGGGGTCCTTGGTGAGCTGTTAAGCAGATCCATATGCTCTGGGGGATGGGGCGGAGGTTTTTAGGGCATCCCAGAGGCGAAAGTGTGGAAATGTCAGTTTTTTTGGCGATTTTCCGTGCGTGTTAGCCCATGGATCGATGGGGGGGTCCTGTCTCCGAAAATATTTTTGGGCCAAGCCCCTCGGGGGGGTCCCTGGCGAGCTATTAAGCTGCTCCATAGGCTTCGGGGGGTGGGGAGGAGGTTTTTAAGGCGTCCCAGAGCCGAAAGAGTCAAAACTTCAGTTTTTTGGCGATTTTCTGTGGAAGTTAGCTCATGGATCGATGGGGGGTGCTGGCTCCGAAAATATTTTTGGGCCGAGCCCCTTGGGGGGGTACTTAGCGAGCTGTTAAGTGGATCCATTGGCTTCAGGGGTGGGGAGGAGGTTTTTAGGGCGTCCCTGAGGCGAAAGAGTGAAAACGTCAGTTTTTTTGGCGATTTTCCGTGGGTGTTAGCCCATGGATCGATGGGGGGTGCTGGCTCCGAAAATGTTTTTGGGCCAATCCCCTCGGGGGGGAGGGGGTCCCTGGCGAGCTTTTAAGCTACTCCATAGGCTTCGGGGGGGTGGGGCGGAGATTTTTAAGGCTTCCCAGAGGCAAAATAGTGAAAACGTCAGTTTTTTGGCAATTTTTCGTGGGTTTTACCCCATGGATCGATGGGGAGGTGCTGTGTCTAGAAATATTTTTGGTCCAAGCCCCTCGAGGGGTCCCTGGTGAGCTGTTAAGTGGATCCATATGCTCTGGGGGATGGGGCGGAGGTTTTTAGGGCATCCCAGAGGCGAAAGTGTGAAAATGTCAGTTTTTTTGGCGATTTTCCGTAGGTGTTAGCCCATGGATCAATGGGGGGGTGCTGGCTCCGAAATTTTTTTTGGGCCAAGCCCCTCGAGGGGGTCCCTGGAGAGATGTTAAGCTGATCCATCAGCTTCGGGGGGTGGGGCGGAGGTTTTTAAGGCGTCCCAGAGGCGATAGAGTGAAAACGTCAATTTTTTGGCGATTTTTCGTGGGTGTTAGCTCATGGATCGATGTGGGGGTGCTGGCTCAAGAAATATTTTTGGGTCGAGCCCCTTGGGGGTGTCCTTAGCAAGATGTTAAGTGGATCCATAGGCTTCGGGGGTGGGGAGGAGGTTTTATGGGCGTCTCAGAGGTGAAAGAGTGAAAACGTCAGTTTTTTGGCGATTTTCCGTAGGTGTTAGCCCATGGATCGATGGGGGGGGTGCTGGCTTCGAAAATATTTTTTGACCGAACCCCTCGGGGGGGTACCTGGAGAGCGGTTAAGCAGATCCATAGGCTCCGGGGGGTGGGGCGGAGGTTTTTAGGGAGTCCCCGACACGAAAGAGTGAAAACGTCAATTTTTTGGCGATTTTCCGTGGGTGTTAGACCATGGATCGATGGGGGGGTGCTGGCTCCAGAAATATTTTTGGGCCGAGCCACTCGGGGGGGTACCTGGAGAGAGGTTAAGCGGATCCATAGGCTCCGGGGGGTGGGGCGGAGGTTTTTAGGGCAGTCCTTGAGGCGAAAGAGTGAAAACGTCAATTTTTTGGCGATTTTTCGTGGGTGTTAGCCCATGGATCGATAAGGGGTGCTGGCTCTGGAAATATTTTTGGAACGAACCCCTCGGGGGGTCCATGGCGAGCATTAAAGCGGATCCATAGGCACTGGGGAGTTGGCGGAGGTTTTTAGGGCGTCACAGTGGCAAAAGAGTGAAAACGTCAGTTTTTTGGCGATTTTTCGTGGGTGTTAGCTCATGGATCGATGTGGGGGTGCTGGCTCCAGAAATATTTTTGGGTCGAACCCCTCAGGGGGGTCCTTAGCGAGCTGTTAAGTGGATCCAAATGCTTCGGAGGTGGGGAGGAGGTTTTTAGGGCGTCCCAGAGGCGAAAGAGTGAAAACGTCAGTTGTTTTGGCGATTTTCCGTGGGTGTCAGCCCATGGATCGATGGGGGAGTGCTGGCTTCGAAAATGTTTTTGGGCCAAGCCCCTCGAGGGGGTCCCTGGCGAGATGTTAAGCTGATCCATAGGGTTCGGGGGGTGGGGCGGTGGTTTTTAAGGCGTCCCAAAGGCGATAGAGTGAAAACGTCAGTTTTTTGGCGATTTTTCGTGGGTGTTAGCTCATGGATCGATGTGGGGGTGCTGGATCCAGAAATATTTTTGGGTCGAACCCCTTGGGGGGTCCTTAGCGAGCTGTTAAGTGGATCCAAAGGATTTGGAGGTGGGGAGGAGGTTTTTAGGGCGTCCCTGAGGCGAAAGAGTGAAAACGTCAGTTTTTTTGGCGATTTTCCGTGGGTGTTAGCCCATGGATCGATGGGGGGTGCTGGCTCCGAAAATGTTTTTGGGCCAATCCCCTCGGGGGGGAGGGGGTCCCTGGCGAGCTTTTAAGCTACTCCATAGGCTTCGGGGGGGTGGGGCGGAGGTTTTTAAGGCTTCCCAGAGGCAAAATAGTGAAAACGTCAGTTTTTTGGCAATTTTTCGTGGGTTTTACCCCATGGATCGATGGGGAGGTGCTGTGTCTAGAAATATTTTTGGGCCAAGCCCCTCGAGGGGTCCCTGGTGAGCTGTTAAGCGGATCCATATGCTCTGGGGGATGGGGCGAAGGTTTTTAGGGCGTCCCAGAGGCGATAGAGTGAAAACGTCAGTTTTTTGGCGATTTTTCGTGGGTGTTAGCTCATGGATCGATGTGGGGGTGCTGGATCCAGAAATATTTTTGGGTCGAACCCCTTGGGGGGTCCTTAGCGAGCTGTTAAGTGGATCCAAAGGATTTGGAGGTGGGGAGGAGGTTTTTAGGGCGTCCCTGAGGCGAAAGAGTGAAAACGTCAGTTTTTTTGGCGATTTTCTGTGGGTGTTAGCCCATGGATCGATGGGGGGTGTTGGCTACGAAAATGTTTTTGGGCCAATCCCCTCGGGGGGGGGGTCCCTGGTGAGCTATTAAGCTATTCCATAGGCTTCGGGGGGTGGGGCGGAGGTTTTTAAGGCTTCCCAGAGGCAAAATAGTGAAAACGTCAGTTTTTTGGGAATTTTTCGTGGGTTTTACCCCATGGATCGATGGGGAGGTGCTGTGTCTGGAAATATTTTTGGGCCAAGCCCCTCGAGGGGTCCTTGGTGAGCTGTTAAGCAGATCCATATGCTCTGGGGGATGGGGCGGAGGTTTTTAGGGCATCCCAGAGGCGAAAGTGTGGAAATGTCAGTTTTTTTGGCGATTTTCCGTGCGTGTTAGCCCATGGATCGATGGGGGGGTCCTGTCTCCGAAAATATTTTTGGGCCAAGCCCCTCGGGGGGGTCCCTGGCGAGCTATTAAGCTGCTCCATAGGCTTCGGGGGGTGGGGAGGAGGTTTTTAAGGCGTCCCAGAGCCGAAAGAGTCAAAACTTCAGTTTTTTGGCGATTTTCTGTGGAAGTTAGCTCATGGATCGATGGGGGGTGCTGGCTCCGAAAATATTTTTGGGCCGAGCCCCTTGGGGGGGTACTTAGCGAGCTGTTAAGTGGATCCATTGGCTTCAGGGGTGGGGAGGAGGTTTTTTGGGCGTCTCAGAGGTGAAAGAGTGAAAACGTCAGTTTTGGGGCTATTTTCCGTGGGTGTTAGCCCATGGATCGATGGGGGGGTGCTGGCTCCGAAAATATTTTTTGGCCGAACCCCTTGGTGGGGTACCTGGAGAGCGGTTAAGCAGATCCATAGGCTCCAGAGGAGGGGGGGGGGGGCAGAGGTTTTTAGGGAGTCCCCGACGCGAAAGATTGAAAACGTCAATTTTTTGGCAATTTTCCGTGGGTGTTAGCCCATGGATCGATGGGGGGGTGCTGGCTCCGGAAATATTTTTGGGACGAACCCCTTGGGGGTCCATGGCGAGCATTAAAGCTAATCGATAGGCACTGGGGGGTTGGCGGAGGATTTTAGGGCGGCCCAGAGGCGAAAGAGTGAAAATGTTAGTTTTTTGGCGATTTTCTGTGGGTGTTAGCCCATGGATCGATGAGGAGGTGCTGTGTCTGGAAATATTTTTGGGACAAGCCCCTCGAGGGGTCCCTGGTGAGCTGTTAAGTGGATCCATATGCTCTGGGGGGTGGGGCGGAGGTTTTTAGGGCATCCCAGAGGCGAAAGTGTGAAAATGTTAGTTTTTTTGGCGATTTTCCGTAGGTGTTAGCCCATGGATCAATGGGGGGGTGCTGGCTCCGAAATTTTTTTTGGGCCAAGCCCCTCGAGGGGGTCCCTGGAGAGATGTTAAGCTGATCCATCAGCTTCGGGGGGTGGGGCGGAGGTTTTTAAGGCGTCCCAGAGGCGATAGAGTGAAAACGTCAATTTTTTGGCGATTTTTCGTGGGTGTTAGCTCATGGATCGATGTGGGGGTGCTGGCTCAAGAAATATTTTTGGGTCGAGCCCCTTGGGGGTGTCCTTAGCAAGATGTTAAGTGGATCCATAGGCTTCGGGGGTGGGGAGGAGGTTTTATGGGCGTCTCAGAGGTGAAAGAGTGAAAACGTCAGTTTTTTGGCGATTTTCCGTAGGTGTTAGCCCATGGATCGATGGGGGGGGTGCTGGCTTCGAAAATATTTTTTGACCGAACCCCTCGGGGGGGTACCTGGAGAGCGGTTAAGCAGATCCATAGGCTCCGGGGGGTGGGGCGGAGGTTTTTAGGGAGTCCCCGACACGAAAGAGTGAAAACGTCAATTTTTTGGCGATTTTCCGTGGGTGTTAGACCATGGATCGATGGGGGGGTGCTGGCTCCAGAAATATTTTTGGGCCGAGCCACTCGGGGGGGTACCTGGAGAGAGGTTAAGCGGATCCATAGGCTCCGGGGGGTGGGGCGGAGGTTTTTAGGGCAGTCCTTGAGGCGAAAGAGTGAAAACGTCAATTTTTTGGCGATTTTCCGTGGGTGTTAGCCCATGGATCGATGGGGGGTGCTGGCTCCGAAAATGTTTTTGGGCCAATCCCCTCGGGGGGGAGGGGGTCCCTGGCGAGCTTTTAAGCTACTCCATAGGCTTCGGGGGGGTGGGGCGGAGGTTTTTAAGGCTTCCCAGAGGCAAAATAGTGAAAACGTCAGTTTTTTGGTAATTTTTCGTGGGTTTTACCCCATGGATCGATGGGGAGGTGCTGTGTCTAGAAATATTTTTGGTCCAAGCCCCTCGAGGGGTCCCTGGTGAGCTGTTAAGTGGATCCATATGCTCTGGGGGATGGGGCGGAGGTTTTTAGGGCGTCCCAGAGGCGATAGAGTGAAAACGTCAGTTTTTTGGCGATTTTTCGTGGGTGTTAGCTCATGGATCGATGTGGGGGTGCTGGATCCAGAAATATTTTTGGGTCAAACCCCTTGGGGGGTCCTTAGCGAGTTGTTAAGTGGATCCAAAGGATTTGGAGGTGGGGAGGAGGTTTTTAGGGCGTCCCTGAGGCGAAAGAGTGAAAACATCAGTTTTTTTGGCGATTTTCCGTGGGTGTTAGCCCATGGATCGATGGGGGGTGCTGGCTCCGAAAATGTTTTTGGGCCAATCCCCTCGGGGGGGGGGGGGGGGGTCCCTGGCGAGCTTTTAAGCTACTCCATAGGCTTCGGGGGGGTGGGGCGGAGGTTTTTAAGGCGTCCTAGAGGCAAAATAGTGAAAACGTCAGCTTTTGGCAATTTTTCGTGGGTTTTAGCCCATGGATCGATGGGGAGGTGCTGTGTCTTGAAATATTTTTGGGCCAAGCCCCTCGAGTGGTCCCTGGTGAGCTGTTAAGCAGATCCATATGCTCTGGGGGATGGGGCGGAGGTTTTTAGGGCGTCCCATAGGCGAAAGTGTGGAAATGTCAGTTTTTTTGGTGATTTTCCGTGGGTGTTAGCCCATGGATCGATGGGGGGGTGCTGGCTCCGGAAATATTTTTTGGCCGAACCCCTTGGGGGGGTACCTAGAGAGCGGTTAAGTGGATCCATAGGCTCCGGGGGGTGGGGCGGAGGTTTTTAGGGCATCCCAGAGGCGAAAGTGTGAAAATGTCAGTTTTTTTGGCGATTTTCCGTAGGTGTTAGCCCATGGATCAATGGGGGGGTGCTGGCTCCGAAATTTTTTTTGGGCCAAGCCCCTCGAGGGGGTCCCTGGAGAGATGTTAAGCTGATCCATCAGCTTCGGGGGGTGGGGCGGAGGTTTTTAAGGCGTCCCAGAGGCGATAGAGTGAAAACGTCAATTTTTTGGCGATTTTTCGTGGGTGTTAGCTCATGGATCGATGTGGGGGTGCTGGCTCAAGAAATATTTTTGGGTCGAGCCCCTTGGGGGTGTCCTTAGCAAGATGTTAAGTGGATCCATAGGCTTCGGGGGTGGGGAGGAGGTTTTATGGGCGTCTCAGAGGTGAAAGAGTGAAAACGTCAGTTTTTTGGCGATTTTCCGTAGGTGTTAGCCCATGGATCGATGGGGGGGGTGCTGGCTTCGAAAATATTTTTTGATCGAACCCCTCGGGGGGGTACCTGGAGAGCGGTTAAGCAGATCCATAGGCTCCGGGGGGTGGGGCGGAGGTTTTTAGGGAGTCCCCGACACGAAAGAGTGAAAACGTCAATTTTTTGGCGATTTTCCGTGGGTGTTAGACCATGGATCGATGGGGGGGTGCTGGCTCCAGAAATATTTTTGGGCCGAGCCACTCGGGGGGGTACCTGGAGAGAGGTTAAGCGGATCCATAGGCTCCGGGGGGTGGGGCGGAGGTTTTTAGGGCAGTCCTTGAGGCGAAAGAGTGAAAACGTCAATTTTTTGGCGATTTTTCGTAGGTGTTAGCCCATGGATCGATAAGGGGTGCTGGCTCTGGAAATATTTTTGGAACGAACCCCTCGGGGGGTCCATGGCGAGCATTAAAGCGGATCCATAGGCACTGGGGAGTTGGCGGAGGTTTTTAGGGCGTCACAGTGGCAAAAGAGTGAAAACGTCAGTTTTTTGGTGATTTTTCGTGGGTGTTAGCTCATGGATCGATGTGGGGGTGCTGGCTCCAGAAATATTTTTGGGTCGAACCCCTCAGGGGGGTCCTTAGCGAGCTGTTAAGTGGATCCAAATGCTTCGGAGGTGGGGAGGAGGTTTTTAGGGCGTCCCAGAGGCGAAAGAGTGAAAACGTCAGTTGTTTTGGCGATTTTCCGTGGGTGTCAGCCCATGGATCGATGGGGGAGTGCTGGCTTCGAAAATGTTTTTGGGCCAAGCCCCTCGAGGGGGTCCCTGGCGAGATGTTAAGCTGATCCATAGGGTTCGGGGGGTGGGGCGGTGGTTTTTAAGGCATCCCAAAGGCGATAGAGTGAAAACGTCAGTTTTTTGGCGATTTTTCGTGGGTGTTAGCTCATGGATCGATGTGGGGGTGCTGGATCCAGAAATATTTTTGGGTCGAACCCCTTGGGGGGTCCTTAGCGAGCTGTTAAGTGGATCCAAAGGATTTGGAGGTGGGGAGGAGGTTTTTAGGGCGTCCCTGAGGCGAAAGAGTGAAAACGTCAGTTTTTTTGGCGATTTTCCGTGGGTGTTAGCCCATGGATCGATGGGGGGTGCTGGCTCCGAAAATGTTTTTGGGCCAATCCCCTCGGGGGGGAGGGGGTCCCTGGCGAGCTTTTAAGCTACTCCATAGGCTTCGGGGGGGTGGGGCGGAGGTTTTTAAGGCTTCCCAGAGGCAAAATAGTGAAAACGTCAGTTTTTTGGCAATTTTTCGTGGGTTTTACCCCATGGATCGATGGGGAGGTGCTGTGTCTAGAAATATTTTTGGGCCAAGCCCCTCGAGGGGTCCCTGGTGAGCTGTTAAGCGGATCCATATGCTCTGGGGGATGGGGCGGAGGTTTTTAGGGCGTCCCAGAGGCGATAGAGTGAAAACGTCAGTTTTTTGGCGATTTTTCGTGGGTGTTAGCTCATGGATCGATGTGGGGGTGCTGGATCCAGAAATATTTTTGGGTCTAACCCCTTGGGGGGTCCTTAGCGAGCTGTTAAGTGGATCCAAAGGATTTGGAGGTGGGGAGGAGGTTTTTAGGGCGTCCCTGAGGCGAAAGAGTGAAAACGTCAGTTTTTTTGGCGATTTTCCGTGGGTGTTAGCCCATGGATCGATGGGGGGTGCTGGCTCCGAAAATGTTTTTGGGCCAATCCCCTCGGGGGGAGGGGTCCCTGGCGAGCTTTTAAGCTACTCCATAGGCTTCGGGGGGGTGGGGCGGAGGTTTTTAAGGCGTCCTAGAGGCAAAATAGTGAAAACGTTAGCTTTTGGCAATTTTTCGTGGGTTTTAGCCCATGGATCGATGGGGAGGTGCTGTGTCTTGAAATATTTTTGGGCCAAGCCCCTCGAGTGGTCCCTGGTGAGCTGTTAAGCAGATCCATATGCTCTGGGGGATGGGGCGGAGGTTTTTAGGGCGTCCCATAGGCGAAAGTGTGGAAATGTCAGTTTTTTTGGTGATTTTCCGTGGGTGTTAGCCCATGGATCGATGGGGGGGTGCTGGCTCCGGAAATATTTTTTGGCCGAACCCCTTGGGGGGGTACCTAGAGAGCGGTTAAGTGGATCCATAGGCTCCGGGGGGTGGGGCGGAGGTTTTTAGGGAGTCCCCGATGCGAAAGAGTGAAAACGTCAATTTTTTTGTGATTTTCCGTGGGTGTTAGCCCATGGATAGATGGGGGGGTGCTGGCTCCGGAAATATTTTTTGGCCGAACCCCTTGGGGGGTACCTGGAGAGCGGTTAAGTGGATCCATAGGCTCCGGGGGGTGGGGCGGTAGTTTATAGGGAGTCCCCGATGCGAAAGAGTGAAAACGTCAATTTTTTGGTGATTTTCCGTAGTTGTTAGCCTATGGATAGATGGGGGGGTGCTGGCTTCGGAAATATTTTTGGACCGAGCCCCTCGGGGGGGGGTGTTACCTGGAGAGCGTTTAAGCGGATCCATAGGCTACGGGGAGTGGGGCGGAGGTTTTTAGGGAGTCCCCGAGGCGTAAGAGTGAAAACTTTAATTTTTTGGCGATTTTCCGTGGGGGTTAGCCCATGGATCGATGGGGGGTGCTGGATCAGGAAATATTTTTGGGCCGAACCCCTCGGGGGGTCCATGGCGAGCATTAAAGTGTATCCGTAGGCACTAGGGGGTGGTGCAGAGGTTTTTAGGGCATCCCAGAGGCGAAAGAGTGAAAACGTCAGTTTTTTGGCGATTTTCCGTGGGTGTTAGCTCATGGATCAATGGGGGGGTACTGGCTCCGGAAATATTTTTGGGCCGAGCCCCTTGGGGGGGTCCTTAGCGAGCTGTTAAGTGGATCCATAGTCTTTGGAGGTGGGGAGGAGGTTTTTAGGGCGTCCCAGAGGCGAAAGAGTGAAAACGTCAGTTTTTTTGGCGATTTTCCGTGGGTGTTAGCCTATGGATCGATGGGGGGGTGCTGGCTCCGAAAATGTTTTTGGGACAAGCCCCTCAGGGGGGTCCCTGGTGAGCTGTTAAACTGATCCATAGGCTCCGGGGGGTGGGGCGGAGATTTTTAGGGCGTCCCAGAGGCAAAATAGTGAAAACATCAGTTTTTTGGCGATTTTCCGTGGGTGTTAGCGCATGGATCGATAGGGGGGTGCTGGCTCCAGAAATATTTTTGGGCCGAGCCCCTCGTGGGGGTCCCTGGAGAGCGGTTAAGTGGATCCATAGGCTCCGGGGGGTGGGGCTGAGGTTTTTAGGGAGTCCCCGATGCGAAAGAGTGAAAACGTCAATTTTTTGGCGATTTTCCGTGGGTGTTAGACCATGGATCGATGGGGGGGGGGTGATGGCTCCAGAAATATTCTTGGGCCGAGCCCCTCGTGGGTGTCCCTGGCAAGCGGTTAAGCGGATCCATAGGCTCCGGGGGGTGGGGCGGAGGTTTTTAGGGTGTCCCCGAGGCGAAAGAGTGAAAACGTCAATTTTTTGGCGATTTTCCGTGGGTGTTTGCCCATGGATCGATGGGGGGGTGCTGGGTCAGGAAATATTTTTGGCCCGAACCCCTTGTTGGGGTCCCTGGAGAGTGGTTAAGCGGATCCATAGTCTCTGGGGGTGGGGCGGAGGTTTTTAGGGAGTCCTCGTGTTAAAATAGTGAAAACGTCAATTTTTTGGCGATTTTCCGTGGGTGTTTGCCCATGGATCGATGGGGGGGTGCTGGCTCCGGAAATATTTTTAGGCCAAACACCTAGGGGGGGGGTCCATGGAGAGCATTAAAGTGGATCCAAAGGCTTCGGGGGGTGGGGCGGAACTTTTTAAGGCATGCTAGAGGCGAAAGAGTGAAAACGTCAGTTTTTTGGCGATTTTCCGTGGATGTTAGCCCATGGATCGTTGGGGGGGTGCTGGCTCCGGAAATTTTTTTTGGCCGAGCCCCTCGGGGGGGTCGCTGGCGAGCTTTTAAGCGGATCCATAGGCTCCAGGGGGTGGGGCGAAGGATTTTAGGGTGTCCCAGAGGCGAAAGAGTGAAAACTTCAGTTTTTTGGCGATTTTTCGTGGGTGTTAGCCCATGGATCGATGGGGAAGTGCTGTGTCCGTAAATATTTTTGGCCCGATCCCCTCGGGGGGTCCCTGGTGAGCTTTTAAGAGGATCTATAGGCTCCGGGGGGGTGGGGCAGAGGTTTTTAGGAAGTCCCAAAGGCGAAAGAGTGAAAACGTCAGTTTTTTGGCGATTTTCCTTAGGTGTTAGCCCATGGATCGATGGGGGGGTGCTGGCTCCGAAAATATTTTTGGGCCGACTCCCTCGGGAGGGTCCATGGCGAGCTGTAAAGCAGATCCGTAGGCACTAGGGGGTGGGTCGAAGGTTTTTAGGGAGTCCCAGACGTGATAGAGTGAAAACGTCAGTTTTTTGGCGATTTTTCGTGGGTGTCAGCCCATGGATCGATGGGGGGGGTGCTGGCTCCAAAAATGTTTTTGGGCCAAGCCCCTCGGAGGGGTCCCTGGCGAGCTTTCAAGCGGATCCATCGGCTCCGAGGGGTGGGGCAAAGGTTTTTAAGGCGTCCCAGAGGCGAAAGAGTGAAAACGTTAGTTTTTTGGCGATTTTCCGTGGGTGTTAGCGCATGGATCGATGGGCGGGTGCTGGCTCCGGAAATATTTTTGGGCTGAACCCCTCAGGGGGGTCCCTGGCGAGTGGTTAAGCGGATCCATAGGCTCCGGGGGGTGGGGCGGAGGTTTTTAGGGAGTCCCCGAGATGAACGAGTGAAAAAGTCAATTTTTTGGCGATTTTCCGTGGGTGTTAGCCCATGGATCGATGGGGGGGTGCTGGCTCCAAAAATATTTTTGGGCCAAGCCCCTCGGGAGGGTACCTAAAGAGCAGTTAAGCGGATCCATCGGCTCTGGGGGGTGGGGCGGATGTTTTTAGGGAGTCCCCGAGGTGAAAGAGTGAAAACGTCAATTTTTTGGCGATTTTCCGTGTGTGTTAGCCCATAGATCGATGGGGGGGTGCTGGCTCCGAAAATATTTTTAGGCCGAACCCCTCGGGGGGGTCCATGGTAAGCATTAAAGCGGATCCATAGGAACTGGGGTTGGGGTTAAGGTTTTTAGGGCGTTCCAGAGGCGAAAGTGTGAAAACTTCTGTTTTTTTGGCTATTTTTCTTGGGTGTTAGCCCATGGATCGATGGGGGGGGGGTGCTGGCTCCAAAAATGTTTTTGAGCCAAGCCCCTCGGGGGTGTCCCTGGCGATATTTTAAGCTAATCCATAGGCTTCGAGGGGTGGGGCAGAGGTTTTTAAGGCATCCCAGAGGCGAAAGAGTGAAAACGTCAGTTTTTTGGCGATTTTTCGCGGGTGTTAGCCCATGGATCAATGGTGAGGTGCTGTGTCCGAAAATATTTTTGGGCCGAGCCCCTCGGGGGGTCCCTGGTGAGCTGTTATGCGGATCCATAGGCTCTGGGGGGTGGGGCAGAGATTTTTAGGGAGTCCCAGAGGCGAAAGAGTGAAAACGTTAGTTTTTTGGCGATTTTCCGTGGGTGTTAACACATGGATCGATGGTGGGGTGCTGGCTTCGGAAATATTTTTGTGCCGAGCCCCTCGAGGGGGTCTATGGAGAGCTGTTAAATAGAGCCATAGGCTCCGGGGGGTGGGGCGGAGGTTTTTAAGGCGTCCCAGAGGCGAAAGAGTGAAAACATCAGTTTTTTGGCGATTTTCCGTGGGTGTTAACCCATGGATAGATGGGGGGTGCTGGCTTCGAAAATATTTTTGGGCCGAGCCCCTCGGGGGGGTCCATGGAGAGCTGTTAAATGGATCCATAGGGTTCGGGGGGTGGGGCGAAGGTTTTTAGGGCGACCCAGAGGTGAAAGAGTGAAAACGTCAGTTTTTGGCGATTTTTCGTGGGTGTTAGCCCATGGATCGATGTGGGGGTGCTGGCTTCGGAAATATTTTTGGGCCAAGCCCCTCATGGGGTCCCTGACAAGCTGTTAATTGGATCCATAGGCTCCGGGGGGTGGGGCAAAGATTTTTAGGGCATCCCAGAGGCGAAAGAGTGAAAACGTCAGTTTTTTGGCGATTTTCCGTGAGTGTTAGCCCATGGATCGATGTGGGGGTGCTGGCTTCGAAAATATTTTTAGGCCGAACCCCTCTGGGGGGTCCATGGCGAACATTAAAGCGGATCCATAGGCACTGAGGGTGGGGCTAAGGTTTTTAGGGCGTTCCAGAGGCGAAAGTGTGAAAACGTCTGTTTTTTTGGCTATTTTTCTTGGGTGTTAGCCCATGGATCGATGGGGGGGGTGCTGGCTCCGAAAATGTTTTTGAGCCAAGCCCCTCGGGGGGGTCCCTGGTGAGATTTTAAGCTAATCCATAGGCTTCGAGGGGTGGGGCAGAGGTTTTTAAGGCGTCTCAGAGGTGAAAGAGTGAAAACGTCAGTTTTTTGGCGATTTTCTGTGGGTGTTAGCCCATGGATCGATGGGGTGGGTGCTGGCTCCAAAAATATTTTTTGGCCGAACCCCTTGGGGGGGTACTTGGAGAGTGGTTAAGCGGATCCATAGGCTCCGGGGGATGGGGCGTAGGTTTTTAGAGAGTCCCCGACGCGAAAGAGTGAAAACGTCAATTTTTTGGTGATTTTCCGTGGGTGTTAGCCCATGGATCGATGGTGGGGTGCTGGCTCCGGAAATATTTTTGGGCCGATACCCTCGAGGGGGGGGGGTACCTAGAGAGCGGTTAAGCGGATCCATAGGCTCCGAGGGGTGGGGCAGAGGTTTTTAGGGAGTCCTCGAGGCGAAAGAGTGGAAATGTCAATTTTTTGGCGATTTTCCATGGGTGTTAGCCCATGGATCGATGGGGGGGTGCTGGCTCCGGAAATATTTTTGGGCCGAACCCCTCGGGGGGTCCTTGGCGAGCATTAAAGCGGATCCATAAGCACTGGGTGGTGGGGAAGAGGTTTTTAGGGCGTCCCATAGGCGAAAGAGTGAAAACGTCAGTTTTTTGGCGATTTTCCATGGGTATTAGCTCATGGATCGATGGGGGGTGCTGGCTCCAGAAATATTTTTGGGCCGAGCCCCTTGGGGTGGTCCTTAGCGAGCTGTTAAGTGTATCCATAGGCTTAGGAGGTGGGGAGGAGGTTTTTAGGGCGTCCCAGAGGCGAAAGAGTGAAAACGTCAGTTTTTTTGGCGATTTTCCGTGGGTGTTAGCCCATGGATCGATGGGGGGGTGCTGGCTCCGAAAATGTCTTTAGGCCAAGCCCCTCAGGGGGGTCCCTGGCGAGCTTTTAAGCTGATCCATAGGCTTCGGGGGGTGGGGCGGAGGTTTTTAAGGCGTCCCAGAGGCAAAAGAGTGAAAACGTCAGTTTTTGGCCATTTTCCTTGGGTGTTAGCTCATGGATCGATAGGGGGGTGCTGGCTCCGAAAATATTTTTGGGCCGAACACCTTGGGGGGGTCCTTAGCGAGCTGTTAAGTGGATCCATTGTCTCCGGGGGGTGGGGCGGAGGTTTTTAAGGCATCCCAGAGGAGGAAGAGTGAAAACATCAGTTTTTTGGCGATTTTTCGTGGGTGTTAACCCATGGATCGATGGGGGGGTGCTGGCTTCGAAAATATTTTTGGGCCGAGCCCCTCGGGGGGGTCCATGGAGAGCTGTTAAATGGATCCATAGGCTCCGGGCGGTGGTGCGGAGGTTTTTAAGGCATCCCAGAGGCGAAAGAGTGAAAACATCAGTTTTTTGGCGATTTTCCGTGGGTGTTAACCCATGGATCAATGGGGCGGTGCTGGCTTCAGAAATATTTTTGGGCCGAGCCCCTCGGGGGGGTCCATGGAGAGATGTTAAATGGATCCATAGGCTCCGGGGGGTGGGGCGGAGGTTTTTAGGGCGTCCCAGAGGTGAAAGAGTGAAAACGTCAGTTTTTTGGCGATTTTCCGCGGGTGTTAGCCCATGGATTGATGTGGGGGTGCTGGCTTCGAAAATATTTTTGGGCCAAGCCCCTCATGGGGTCCCTGGAAAGCTGTTAATCGGATCCATAGGCTCCGGGGGTGGGTCAGAGATTTTTAGGGCGTCCCAGAGGCGAAAGAGTAAAAACGTTAGTTTTTTGGCGATTTTCCGTGGGTGTTAGCCTATGGATCGTTTGGGGGGGGGGGTGCTGGCTTCGAAAATGTTTTTGGGCCGAGCCCCTCGGGGGGTGTCCCTTGTGAGCTTTTAAATGGATCCATTGGCTCCGGGGCATGGGGCGGAGGTATTTAAGGAGTCCCAGAGGCGAAAGAGTGAAAACGTCAGTTTTTTTGGCGATTTTCCGTGGGTGTTAACCCATGGATCGATGGGGTGGTGCTGGCTTCGGAAATATTTTTGGGCCGAGCCCCTCAGGAGGGTCCATGGAGAGCTGTTAAATGGATCCATAGGCTCCGAGGGGTAGGGCGGAGTTTTTTAAGGCGTCCCAGAGGCGAAAGAGTGAAAACATCAATTTTTTGGCAATTTTTCGTGGATGTTAACCCATGGATCGATGAGGGGGTGCTGGCTTCGAAAATATTTTTGGGCCAAGCCCCTCGGGGGGGTCCATGGAGAGCTGTTAAATGGATCCATAGGCTCCGGGGGGTGGGGCAGAGATTTTTAGGGCGTCCCAGAGGCGAAATAGTGAAAACGTCAGTTTTTTGGCGATTTTTCGTGGGTTTTAGCCCATGGATCGATGGGGAGGTGCTGTGTCTGGAAATATTTTTGGGCCAAGCCCCTCGAAGAGTCCCTAGTGAGCTGTTAATCGGATCCATATGCTCTGGGGGATGGGGCAGAGGTTTTTAGGGCATCCCAGAGGCGAAAGTGTGGAAATGTCAGTTGTTTTGGCGATTTTCCGTGGGTGTTAGCCCATGGATCGATGGGGGGGTGCTGGCTCCGAACATGTTTTTGGGCCAAGCCCCTCGGGGGGGGGTCCCTGGAGAGATGTTAAGCTGATCCATAGGCTTCAGTGGGTGGGGCGGAGGTTTTTAAGGCATCCCAGAGGCGAAAGAGTGAAAACGTCAATTTTTTGGCGATTTTCCGTGGGTATTAGCTCATGGATCGATGGGGGGTGCTGGCTCCGGAAATATTTTTGGGCCGAGCCCCTTGGGGGGGGTCCTTAGCGATCTGTTAAGTGGATCGATAGGCTTCAGGGGTGGGGAGGAGGTTTTTTTGGCGTCTCAGAGGTGAAAGAGTGAAAACGTGAGTTTTTTGGCGATTTTTCGTGGGTGTTAGCCCATGGATCGATGGGGGGTGCTGGCTCCGGAAATATTTTTTGGCCGAACCGCTTGGGGGGGTACCTGGAGAGCGGTTAAGCAGATCCATAGGGTCCGAGGGGTGGGGCAGAGGTTTTTCGGGAGTCCCCGACGCGAAAGAGTGAAAACGTCAATTTTTTGGCAATTTTTCGTGGGTGTTAGCCCATGGATCGATTGGGGGGTGCTGGCTCCGGAAATATTTTTGGGCCGAACCCCTCGGGGGTTCCATGGCGAGCATTAAAGCGGATCCATAGGCACTGGTGGTGGGGCAGAGGTTATTAGGGCGTCCCAGAGGTGAAAGAGTGAAAACGTTAATTTTTTGGCAATTTTCTGTGGGTGTTAGCTCATGGATCGAAGGGGGGGTGCTGTCTCCGAAAATATTTTTTGGCCAAACCCCTCGGGGGGGTAGATGGCGAGCTTTTAAGAAGATCCATCGGCTCCGAGGGGTGGGGCAAAGGTTTTTAGGGCGTCCCAGAGGCAAAAGAGTGAAATGGTCAGTTTTTTGACGATTTTCTGTGGGTGTTAGCCCATGGATCGAAGGGGGGGTGCTGGCTCCGAAAATATTTTTTGGCCAAAACGTTCAGGGGGGTCGCTGGCGAGCTTTTAAGCGGATCCATCGGCTCCGAGGGGTGGGGCAAAGGTTTTTAGGGCGTCCCAGAGGCGAAAGAGTGAAAACGTCAGTTTTTTGGCGATTTTCCGTGGGTGTTAGCTCATGGATCGATGGGCGGGTGCTGGCTCCGGAAATATTTTTGGGCTGAGCCCCTCAGGGGTGTCCCTGGCGAGTGGTTAAGCGGATCCATAGGCTCCGGGGGTGGGGCAGAGGTTTTTAGGGAGTCCCCGAGATGAACGAGTGAAAACGTCAATTTTTTGGCGATTTTCCGTGGGTGTTAGCCCATGGATCGATGGGGGGGTGCTAGCTCCGAAAATATTTTTGGGCCAAGCCTCTCAGGGGGGTACCTAAAGAGCGGTTAAACGGATCCATCGGCTCTAGGGGGTGGGGCGGAGGTTTTTATGGAGTCCCCGAGGTGAAAGAGTGAAAACGTCAATTTTTTGGCAATTTTTCGTGCTTGTTAGCCCATGGATCGATGGGGGGGTGCTGGCTCAGAAAATATTTTTAGGCCGAAACCCTCGGGGGGGTCTATGGCGAGCATTAAAGCGGATCCATAGCCACTGGGGGTGGGGTGGAGGTTTTTAGGGCGTTCCAGAGGCGAAAGTGTGAAAACGTCAGTTTTTTTGGCTATTTTTCGTGGGTGTTAGCCCATGGATCGATGGGGGGGGTTGCTGGCTCCAAAAATATTTTTGAGCCAAACCCCTCGGGGGGGTGTCCCTGGCGAGATGTTAAGCTGATCCATTGGCTTTGAGGTGTGGGGCAGAGGTTTTTAAGGCATCCCAGAGGCGAAAGAGTGAAAACGTCAGTTTTTTGGCGATTTTTCGCGGGTGTTAGCCCATGGATAGATGGTGAGGTGCTGTGTCCAAAAATATTTTTAGCCCGAGCCCCTCGGGGGGTCCCTGGTGAGCTGTTATGCAGATCCATAGGCTCCGAGGGTAGGGCGGAGATTTTTAGGGAGTCCCAAAGGTGAAAGAGTGAAAACGTCAGTTTTTTGGTGATTTTCCATGGGTGTTAGCCCATGGATCGATGAGGGGGTGCTGGCTCCGGAAATATTTTTGGGCCGAACCCCTCGGGGGGGTCCATGGCGAGCTGTAAAGCGGATCCATAGGCACTGGGGGTGGGTCGGAGGTTTTTAAGGCGTCCCAAAGGCGAAAGAGTGAAAACGTCAGTTTTTTGGCGATTTTCCATGGGTGTTAGCCCATGGATCGATGGGGGGGTGCTGGCTCCGAAAATATTTTTGGGCCGAACACCTTGGGGGGGTCCATGGAGAGCTGTAAAGCGGATCCATAGGCACTGGGGGTGGGTCGGAGGTTTTTAGGGCGTCCCAGAGGCGAAAGAGTGAAAACGTCAGTTTTTTTGGCGATTTTCCCTGGGAGTTAGCCCATGGATTGATGGGGGGGTGCTGGCTCCGAAAATGTTTTTGGGCCAAGCCCCTCAGTGGGGTCCCTGGCGAGCCGTTAAGATGATCCACAGGCTTCGGTGGGTAGGGCAGAGGTTTTTAAGGCGTCCCAGAGGAGAAAGAGGGAAAACGTCAGTTTTTTGGCAATTTCCCGTAGGTGTTAACCCATGGATCGATGGTGCGGGTGTTGGCTCCAAAAATATTTTAAGGCTGAGCTCCTCGAGGGGGTGCCTGGCGAGCTGTTAAAAGGATCTATAGGCTTCGAGGGGCGGGTCGGAGGTTTTTAGGGCGTCCAAGAGGCGAAAGAGTGAAAAAACGTCATCTTTTTGGCAATTTTTTGTGGGTGTTATCCCATGGATCAATGGTGGGGTGCTGGCTCCGAAAATATATTTTGGCCGAGCCCCTCGGGGGGGTCCCTGGCGAGCTGTTAAGAGGATCCACAGGATTCGGGGGGTGGGGCAAAGATTTTTAGGGCGTCCCAGAGGCGAAAGAGTGAAAATGTCAGTTTTTTGGCGATTTTCCGTGGGTGTTACCCCATGGATCGATGGGGGGGTTCTGGCTCCGAAAATATATTTTGCCCGATGCCATCGGAGGGGTCCCTGGCAAGTTGTTAAGCGGATCCATAGGCTCCGGGGGTGGGTCGGAGATTTTTAGGGCGTCCCAGAGGCGAAAGAATGAAAACTTTAGTTTTTTGGCGATTTTCCGTGGGTGTTAGCCCATGGATTGATGGGGTGGTGGTGCTGGCTTCGAAAATGTTTTTGGGCCGAGCCGCTCGGGGGGGTCCCTGGTGAGCTTTCAAATGGATCCATTGGCTCCGGGGGGTGGGGCGGAGGTTTTTAAGGCGTCCCAGAGGCGAAAGAGTGAAAACATCAATTTTTTGGCGATTTTCCGTGGGGTGTTAACCCATGGATCGATGAGGGGGTGCTGGCTTCGGAAATATTTTTGGGCTGACCACCTCGGGGGAGGGTCCATGGAGAGCTGTTAAATGGATCCATAGGCTCCGGGGGGTGGGGCGGAGGTTTTTAGGGCATCCCAGAGGAGGAAGAGTGAAAACATCAGTTTTTTGGCGATTTTTCGTGGGTGTTAGCCCATGGATCGATGTGAGGGTGCTGGCTTCGAAAATATTTTTGGGCCGAGCCCCTCATGGGGTCCCTGGCATGCTGTTAATCAGATCCATAGGCTCCGGGGGGTGGGGTAAAGATTTTTATGGCATCCCAGAGGCGAAAGAGTGAAAACGTCAGTTTTTGGGCAATTTTCCATGGGTGTTAGCCCATGGATCGATGGGGGCGTGCTGGCTCCGAAAATATCTTTGGGTCGAGCCCCTCGGGGGGGTACCTGGCGAGCTTTTAAGAGGATCCATAGGCTTTGGGGGGTGGTGCGGAGGTTTTTAGGGCGTCCCAGAGGTGAAAGGTGAAAACGTCAATTTTTTGGCGATTTTCTGTGGGTGTTAGCCCATGGATCGATGGGGGGGTGCTGGCTCCGAAAATATTTTTGGGCCGAGCCCCTAGGGGGGGCCCTGGCGAGATGTTAATCTGATCCATAGGCTCTGGGGTGTGGGGCATAGGTTTTTAGGGCATCCCAGAGTTGAAAGAGTGAAAATGTCAGTTTTTTGGCGATTTTCCGTGGGTGTTAACCCATGGATCGATGAGGGGGTGCTGTCTTCGAAAATATTTTTGGGTGAAGCCCCTCGGGGGGTCCCTGACGAGCTGTTAAACTGATCCATAGGCTCCGGGGGGTGGGGCGAAGGTTTTTAGGGCATCCCAGAGGTGAAAGAGTGAAAGCGTCAATTTTTTGGCGATTTTCCGTGGGTGTTAGCCCATGGATCGATGGGGGGGTTGCTGGCTTCGAAAATATTTTTGGACCGAGCCCCTCGTGGGGTCCCTGGAGATCTTTTAATCGGATCCATAGGCTCTGGGGGGGGGGGTGTCAAAGATTTTTAAGGCGTCCCAGAGGCGAAAGAGTGAAAACGTCAGTTTTTTGGCGATTTTCCATGGGTGTTAGCCCATGGATCGATGGGGGCGTGCTGGCTCCGAAAATATTTTTGGGCCGAGCCACTCGGGGGGTCCCTGGAGAGATTTTAATCTTATCCATAGGCTTCGGTGGGTGGGGCGGAGGTTTTTAAGGCATCCCAGAGGCGAAAGAGTGAAAACGTCAGTTTTTTGGCAATTTTCCGTGGGTGCTAGCCCATGGATCGCTGGGGGGTTGCTGGTTCCGGATATTTTTTTGGGAAAATCACCTTGGAGGGTTACCTGGCGAGCTTTTAAGAGGATCCATAGGCTTCGAGGGGTGGGGCGGAGGTTTTTATGGCGTCCCCAAGGCGAAAGAGTGAAAACGTCAATTTTTTGGCGATTTTCCGTAGGTGTTAGCCCATGGATCGATGGGGGGGTGCTGGCTCCAAAAATAATTTTGGTTCGAGCCCCTCAGGGGGGTCCCTAGCGAGCTGTTATACAGATCCATAGGTTCTGGGGGGTGGGTTGGAGGTTTTTAGGGCGTCCCAGAGGCGAAAGAGTGAAAACGTCATTTTTTTTGGAAATTTTTTGTGGGTGTTAGCCCATGGATCGATTGGGGGAGGTGTTGGATCCGGAAATATTTTTGGGCCGAGCCCCTTGGGGGGGTGTTCCTGGAGAGCTGTTAAGCGGATCCATAGGATTCGGGGGGTAGGACAAAAGTTTTTAGGGCGTCCCAAAGACGAAAGAGTGAAAACGTCAGTTTTTTGGCGATTTTCCGTGGGTGTTAGCCCATGGATCGATGGCGGGGTGCTGGCTTCGAAAATATTTTTGGGCCGAGCCCCTTGAGGGGGGTCCATGGCGAGCTGTTAAGCGGATTCATAGGCTCCGGTGGTTGGGGCGGAGGTTTTTAGGGCGTCCCAGAGGTGAAAGAGTGAAAACGTCAGTTTTTTGGCGATTTTTCGTGGGTATTAGCCCATGGATCGATGGAGGGGTGTTGGCTCCGGAAATATTTTTGGGCTGAACCCCTCGGGGGGGTCCCTAGTAAGCTGTCAAGCGGATCCATGGGCTCCAGGGGGTGGGCGGAAGATTTTAGGGCGTCCTAGAGACAATTTTCCGTGGGTGTCAGCCCATGGATCGATGGGGGGGTGCTGACTTCGAAAATATTTTTGGTCCGAGGCCCTCGGGGGGTTCCCTGGAGAGCTGTTGAGCAGATTCATAAGTTTAGGGGGGGGGGGTTGGAGGTTTTTAGGGCGTCCCAGAGGCGAAAGAGTGAAAACGTCATTTCTTTGGCAATTTTTTGCGGGTGTTAGCCCATGGATCAATGGGGGGGGAGGGGGTGCTGGCTCCGAAAATATTTTTGGGCCTAGCCCCTCAGGGGTGTTCCTGGCGAGCTGTTAAGCGGATCCATAGGCTCCAGGGGGTAGGACAGAGGTTTTTAGGGCGTCCCAAAGGCGAAAGAGTGAAAACGTCAGTTTTTTGGCGATTTTCTGTGGGTGTTAGCCCATGGATCGATGGGGGGGTGCTGGCTCTGGAAATATTTTTGGGTCAAACCCCTCGAGAGGGTCCCTGGTGAGCTGTTAAGCGGATCCATAGGCTCTTGGGGGGTGGGCCGAAGGTTTTAGGGCATCTCAGAGGCGAAAGAGTGAAAACGTCAGTTTTTGGCAATTTTTCGTGGTTGTTAGCCCATGGATCAATGGGGGGTGATGGCTTCGAAAATATTTTTGGACCGAGCCCCCCGGGGGTGTCCCTGGCGAACTATTAAGCAGATCTATTGGCTCCGAGGGGTGGGGCAGAGGTTTTTCGGGAGTCCCCGAGGCGAAAGAGTGAAAACGTTAATTTTTTGGCTATTTTCCATGTGTGTTAGCCCATGGTTCGATGGGGGGTGCTGGCTCCGGAAATATTTTTGGGCCGAACCCCTTGGGGGGTCCATGGAGAGCATTAAAGCGGATCCATAGGCACTGGGGGTGGGGAAGAGGTTTTTAGGGCGTCCCAGAGGCGAAAGAGTGAAAACGTCAGTTTTTTGGCGATTTTTCGTGGGTGTTAGCTCATGGATCGATGGGGGGGTGCTGGCTCCAGAAATATTTTTGGGTCGATCCCCTCGGAGGGGGTTCCTGGTGCGATTTTAACCAGATCCGTAGGCTCCGGGGGGTGGGACGGATGTTTTTAGGGTGTCCCCGAGGTGAAAGAGTGAAAACGTCAATTTTTTGGCGATTTTCCGTGGGTGTTAGCCCATGGATAGATGGGGGGGGTGGTGGCTACAAAAATATTTTTGGGACGAACCCCTCGGGGGGTCCATGGCGAGCATTAAAGCAGATCCATAGGCTCCGAGGGGTGGGGCGGAGGTTTTTAGGGCGTCCTAGAGGCGAAAGAGTGAAAACTTCAGTTTCTTGGCGATTTTCCGTGGGTGTTAGCCCATAGATCGATGAGAGGGTGCTGACTCCGAAAATATTTTTGGATCGAAGACTTCAGGGGGGTCCCTGGTGAGCTATTAAGCTGATCCATATGCTCCGGGGGGTGGGGCGAAGGTTTTTTGGGTGTCCTAGAGGCGAAAGAGTGAAAACGTTAGTTTTTTGGCGATTTTTCGTAGGTGTTATCCCATGGATCGATGGGGGGGTGCTGTCTCCAGAAATATTTTTGGGCTGAGCCCCTCGGGGGGGTCCCTGAAGAGCTGTTAAGCTTATCCATAGGATCCAAGGGGTGGGGCGGAGGTTTTTAGGGCATCCCCGAGGTGAAAGAGTGAAAACGTCAGTTTTTTGGCAATTTTTCGTAGGTGTTAGCCCATGGATCAATGGGGGGTTGCTGGCTCCGAAAATATTTTTGGGTCGAGTCCCTCGGGGGGGTACCTGGTGAGCTGTTAAGATGATCCATAGGCTCTGGGGAGGGCGGACGTTTTTAGGGCATCCCAGAGGCGAAAGAGTGAAAACGTTTATTTTTTGGTGATTTTCCGTGGGTGTTAGCCCATCGATCGATAGGGGGTGCTGGTTTCGAAAATATTTTGGGAACAAGTCCCTCGGGGGGGTCCCTGGCGATCATTTAAGCGGATCCATAGGCTCTGGGGGTGGGGCGGAGGTTTTTAGGGCATCCCAGAGGCGAAAGAGTGAAAACGTCAGTTTTTTGGCGATTTTCCGTGGGTGTTAGCCCATGGATCAATGGGGGTTGCTGGCTCCGGAAATAGTTTTTGGCTGAACCCCTCAGGGGGGTCCCTGGAGAGCTTTTAAGCGTATCCATAAACTCCGGGGAGTGGGGCAAAGGTTTTTAGGGCGTCCCAGAGGCGAAAGAGTGAAAACGTCAGTTTTTTGACAATTTTCCGTGGGTGTTAGCCCATTGATCGATGGGGGGGTGCTGGCTCCAAATATTTTTTTGGGTCGAGCCCCTCTAGGGGGTCCCTAGCGAGCTTTTAAGCAGATCCATTGGCTCCGAGGTGTGGGGTGGAGGTTTTTTAGGCATCCCCGAGGCGAAAGAGTGAAAACGTTAATTTTTTAGCGATTTTCCGTGGGTGTTAGGCCATGGATCGATGGGGGAGTGCTGGCTCCGGAAATATTTTTGGGCCGAGCCACTAGAGGGGGTCCCTGACGAGATGTTAAGCCAATCCATAGGCTCTGGGGAGGGCGGACGTTTTTAGGGCATCCAGAGGCGAATGAGTGAAAACGTTTGTTTTTTGGTGATTTTTCGTGGGTATTAGCCCATGGATCGATAGGGGGGTGCTGGTTTCGAAAATATTTTGGGGACGAGTCCCTCGGGGGGGTCCCTGGCGAGCATTTAAGTGGATCCATAGGCTCTGGGGGTGGGGCGGAGGTTTTTAGGGCGTCCCAGAGGCGAAAGAGTGAAAACGTCAGTTTTTTGGCGATTTTCCGTAGGTGTTAGCCCATGGATCAATGGGGGGTGCTGGCTCCGGAAATATTTTTGGGCCGAACCCCTCAGGGGGGTCCCTGGAGAGCTTTTAAGCGTATCCATAAACTCCGGGGAGTGGGGCAAAGGTTTTAAAGGCGTCCCAGAGGCGAAAGAGTGAAAACGTCAGTTTTTTGGCAATTTTCCGTGGGTGTTAGCCCATTGATCGATGGGGGGGTGCTGGCTCCAAAAATATTTTTGGGTCGAGCCCCTCTAGGGGGTCCCTAGCGAGCTGTTAAGCAGATCCATAGGCTCCGAGGTGTGGGGCTGAGGTTTTTTAGGCGTCCCCGAGGCGAAAGAGTGAAAACGTCAATTTTTTAGCGATTTTCCGTGGGTGTTAGGCCATGGATCGATGGGGGGTGCTGGCTCCGGAAATATTTTTGGGCCGAGCCACTAGAGGGGGTCCCTGACAAGATGTTAAGCGGATCCATAGGCTCTGGGGAGGGCGGACGTTTTTAGGGCGTCCCAAAGGCGAAAGAGTGAAAACGTCTGTTTTTTGGTGATTTTCCGTGGGTGTTAGCCCATGGATCGATAGGGGGGTGCTGGTTTCGAAAATATTTTGGGGACGAGTCCCTCGGGGGGGTCCCTGGCGAGCATTTAAGCGGATCCATAGGCTCTGTGGGTGGGGCGGAGGTTTTTAGGGCGTCCCAGAGGCAAAAGAGTGAAAACGTCAATTTTTTGGCGATTTTCCGTGGGTTAACACCCATGGATCAATGGGGGGTGCTGGCTTCGGAAATATTTTTGGGCCGAACCCCTCGGGGGGGTCCCTGGAGAGCTTTTAAGCGTATCCATAGGCTCCAAGGAGTGGGGCAAAGGTTTTTAGGGCGTCCCAGAGGCGAAAGAGTGAAAACGTCAGTTTTTTGGTAATTTTCCATGGGTGTTAGCCCATTGATCGATGGGGGGGTGCTGGCTCCAAAAATATTTTTTGGTCGAGCCCCTCTAGGGGGTCCCTAGAGAGCTGTTAAGCAGATCCATAGGCTCCGAGGTGTGGGGCGGAGGTTTTTTAGGCGTCCCCGAGGCGAAAGAGTGAAAACGTCAATTTTTTAGCGATTTTCCATGGGTGTTAGGCCATGGATCGATGGGGGGGTGCTGTCTCCGGAAATATTTTTGGGCCGAGCCACTAGAGGGGGTCCCTGACGAGATGTTAAGCGGATCCATAGGCTCCAGGGGGTGGGTCGGAGGGTTTTAGGGCGTCCCAGTGGCGAAAGAGTGAAAATGTCATTTTTTTGGCAATTTTTTTCTGGGTGTTAGCCCATGGATCGATGGGGGAGGGGGGTGCTGGCTCCGAAAATATTTTTGGGTCGTGCCCCTCGAGGGGGTCCCTAGCGAGTGGTTAAGTGAATCCATAGGCTCTAGGGTGTGGGGCGGAGGTTTTTAGGGAGTCCCCGAGGTGAAAGAGTGAAAACGTCAATTTTTTGGCGATTTTCCATGGGTGTTAGCGCATGGATCGATGGGGGGGTGCTGGCTCCGGAAATATTTTTGGGCCGAGCCCCTCGAGGGGGTCCCTAGTGAGTGGTTAAGCGAATCCATAGGCTCTAGGGTATGGGGCGGAGGTTTTTAGGGCGTCCCAGAGGCGAAAGAGTGAAAACGTCAATTTTTTGGCGATTTTCCGTGGGTGTTAGCCCATGGATCGATGGGGGGTGCTGACTCCAAAAATATTTTTTGGCCGTACCCCTCGGGGGGGTCCCTGGCGAGCTTTTAAGCGGATCCATAGGCTCCGTGTGGTGGGTCAAGGTTTTTAGGGCATCCCAGAGGCGAAAGAGTGAAAACATCAGTTTTTTGGCGACTTTCTTTGGGTGTTAGCCCATGGATCGATGGAGGGGTGCTGGCTCCGGAAATATTTTTGGGTCGTGCCCCTCGGGGGGGTCCCTGGCGAGCTGTTAAGCAGATCCATAGGCTCCGGGGGGGTGGTGCGGAGGTTTTTAGGGCGTCCCCAAGGCGAAAGAGTGAAAACGTCAATTTTGGGGTGATTTTCCTTGGGTGTTTGCCTATGGATCGATTGGGGGGTGCTGGCCTTGGAAATATTTTTGGGACAATCCCCTCTGGGGGTTCCTGGCGAGCTGTTAAGCGGATTCATAGGCTCCAGGGGGTGGGACGGAGGTTTTTAAGACGACCCAAAGGCGAAAGAGTGAAAACGTCAGTGTTTTGGCAATTTTTCGTGGGTGTTAGCCCTTGGATCGATGGAGGGGTGCTGGCTCTGGAAATATTTTTGGGCCGAACCCCTCGGGGGGGTCCATGGCTAGCATTAAAGCGGATCCATAGGCACTGGGGGGGGGGGGGGGGGGGGCGGAGGTTTTTAGGGCGTCCCAGAGGCAAAAGTGTGATAACGTCAGTTTTTGTGGCGATTTTCTGTGGGTGTTAGCCCATGGATCGATGGGGGCATGCTGGCTACAAAAATGTTTTGGGGCCAAGCCCAGTGTGAAAACGTCAGTTTTTTTGGCGATTTTCCGTGGGTGTTAGCCCATGGATCGATGGGGGGATGCTGGCTACGAAAATGTTTTTGGGCCAAGCCCGTCGGGGGGGGTCCCTGGCGAGATGTTAAGCTGATCCATAGGCTTCGGTTGGTGGGGCGGAGGTTTATAAGGCATCCCAGGGGCGAAAGAGTGAAAATGTCAGTTTTTTGGCAATTTTTCGTGGGTGTTAGCCCATGGATAGATGGGGAGGTGCTGTGTCCGGAAATATTTTTGGGCCGAGCCCCTCGGGGGGTCCCTGGTGAGCTGTTAAGAGGATCCATAGGCTCCGGGGGTTGAGGCGGAGGTTTTTAGGGCGTCCCAAAGGCGAAAGAGTGAAAACATTAGTTTTTTGGCGATTTTCCGTGGGTGTTAGCCCGTGGATCGATGGGGGGGTGCTGGCTCCGAAAATATTTTTTGGCCGAACCCCTCGGGGTTGTACCTGGCGAGCTTTTAAGCGGATCCATAGGCTCCGAGTGGTGGGGCAAAGTTTTTAGGGCGTCCCAGAGGTGAAAGAGTGAAAACGTCAGTTTTTTGGCGATTTTCCGTGGGTGTTAGCGCATGGATCGATGGGGGGGTACTGGCTCCGAAAATATTTTTGGGCCGAGCCCCTCGAGGTTGTCCCTGGCGAGTGGTTAAGCGGATCCATAGGCTCTAGAGGGTGGGGCGGAGGTATTTAGGGAGTCCCCGAGGCGAAAGAGTGAAAACGTCAATTTTTTGGCGATTTTCCGTGGGTGTTAGCCCATGGATCGATAGGGGGGTGCTGGCTCCGGAAATATTTTTGGGTCGAGCCCCTTGGAGGGGTACCTGGAGAGCTGTTAAACGGATCCATTGGCTCCTGGGGTGGGGCAGAGGTTTTTAGGGAGTCCCCAAGGCGAAAGAGTGAAAACGTCAATTTTTTGGCGATTTTCCGTGGGTGTTAGCCCATGAATCAATGGGGGGGTGCTGGCTCCGGAAATATTTTTGGGTAGAGACCCTCGGGGGGGTACCTGGAGAGCTGTTAAACGTATCCATAGGCTTCGGGGGGTGGAGCAGTGGTTTTTAGGGCCTCCTAGAGGCGAAAGAGTGAAAACATCAGTTTTTTGGCGATTTTTCGTGGGTGTTAGCTCATGGATCGATGGGAGGGTGCTGGATCTGGAAATATTTTTGGGCTAAGCCCCTTGGAGGGGTCCCTAGCGAGCTATTAAGTGGATCCATAGGCTTCGGGGGTGGGGAGGAGGTTTTTTGGGCGTCCCAGAGGTGAAATAGTGAAAACGTCTATTTTTTGGCGATTTTCCGTGGGTGTTAGCCCATGGATCGATGGGGGGGTGCTGGCTTCGGAAATATTTTTGGGCCGAGCCGCTCGAGGGAGTCCCTGGCGAGCTGTTAAATGGATCCATATGCTCTGGGTGTGGGGCGGAGGTTTTTAGGGCGTCCCAGAGGCGAAAGAGTGAAAACGTCAGTTTTTTGGTGATTTTCCGTGGGTGTTAGCCCATGGATCGATGTGGGCGTGATGGCTCCGAGAATATTTTGGGGACGAACCCCTAGGGGGGTCCCTGGCGAGATTTTAATTGGATCCATAGGCTCCAGGTGGTGGGGCGGAGGTTTTTAGGGCGTCCCAGAGGTGAAAGAGTGAAAACGTCAGTTTTTTGGCGATTTTCCATGGGTGTTAGCCCATGGATCGATGGGGGGGTGCTGGCTCCGAATATATTTTTTTAACGAACCCCTCGGGGGGGTCCCTGGCGAGCTTTAAAGTGGATCCATAGGCTCCGGGGGGTGGGGCGAAGGTTTTTAGGGCGTCCCAGAGGCGGAAAAGTGAAAACGTCAGTTTTTTGGTGATTTTTCATCTGTGTTAACCCATGGATCGATGGAGGGGTGCTGGCTCCGAAAATATTTTTGGGTTGAGCCCCTCGGGGGGGTCCATGGCGAGCGGTTAAGCAGATCCATAGGCTCCATGGGGTGGAGCGGAGGTTTTTAGGGAGTCCCCGAGGCGAAAGAGTGAAAACGTCAATTTTTTGGCGATTTTCCGTGGGTGTTAGCCCATGGATCGATGGGGGGTGCTGGCTTCGAAAATATTTTTGGGCCTATCCCCTCGGGGGGGTAACTGGAGAGCTGTTAAATGGATCCATAGGCTCTGGGGGGTGGGGCAGAGGTTTTTAGGGCCTCCCATAGGCGAAAGATTGAAAACGTCAGTTTTTTGGCGATTTTCCGTGGGTGTTAACCCATGGATCGATGGCGCGGGTGCTGGATCTGAAATTTTTTTTAGGACGAGCCCCTCGAGGGGGTCCCTGGAGAGCTGTTAAGCGGATCCATAGGCTCCAGGGTTGGGGGGAGATTTTTAGGGCATCCCAGAGGCGTAAGAGTGAAAACGTTAGTTTTTTGGCGATTTTCCATGGGTGTTAGCCCTTGGATCGATGGGGGCGTGCTGGCTCCGAAAATATTTTTGCGTCGAGACCCTCATGGGGTCCCTAGCGAGATATTAATTGGATCCATAGGCTCCGGGGGGTGGGGAGGAGATTTTTAGGGAGTCTTAGAGGTGAAAGAGTGAAAACGTCAGTTTTTTGGCGATTTTCCGTGGGTGTTAGCCCATGGATTAATGGGGGGGTGCTGGTTTCGAAAATATTTTTGAGCCGAGCTGCTTGGGGGAGTCCCTGGCGAGCTTTTAAATGGATCCATAGGCTCCGTGTGTAGGGCGGAGGTTTTTAGGGCGTCCCATAGGCGAAAGAGTGAAAACGTCAGTTTTTTGGCAATTTTCCGTGGGGGTTAACCCATGGATCGATGGGGGGGTGCTGGCTCCAAAAATATTTTTAGGCCGATCCCCTCGGGGGGGTTCTTTTCAGGCTTTTAAGCGTATCCATAGGCTCCGGGGGGTGGGGCGTAGGTTTTTAGGGCATCCAAGAGGCGATAGAGTGAAAACGTCATTTTTTTGGTAATTTTCTGTGGGTGTTAACCCATGGATCAATGGTGCGGGTGCTGGCTCCAAAAATATTATTAGGCCGAGCCCCTCGGGGGCTCCCTGGTGAGCTCTTAAGCAGATCCATAGGCTCTGGGGGTGGGGCGAAGATTTTTAGGGCGTCCTAGAGGCAAAAGAGTGAAAACGTCAATTTTTTGGCGATTTTCCGTGGGTGTTAGACCATGGATCGATTGAGGGGTGCTGGGTTCGGAAATATTTTTGGGTCGAGCCCCTCGAGGGGGTCCCTGGAGAGCTGTTAAACGGATCCATAGGCTCCGGGGGGTGGGACGGTGGTTTTTATGGCGTCCCAGAGGTGAAAGAGTGAAAACGTCAGTTTTTTAGCGATTTTCCATGGGAGTTAGCCCATGGATCGATGGGGGATTGCTGGCTTCGGAAATATTTTTAGGCCGAGCCCTTCGTGGGGTCCCTGTTAAGATTTTAAGCAGATACATAGGCTCCGAGGGGTGGTGCAAAGATTTTTAGGGCGTACCAGAGGTGAACGAGTGAAAACGTCAGTTTTTAGCGATTTTCCATGGGTGTTAGCCCATGGATCGATGGGGGCGTGCTGGCTCCGGAAATATTTTTGGGATGAGCCCCTCGGGGGGTCCCTGGCGAGATGTTAATCTTATCCATAGGCTTCGGGGTGTGGGGCAGAGGTTTTTAGGGCATCCCAGAGGTAAAAGAGTGAAAACATCAGTTTTTTGGCAATTTTCCGTGGGAGTTAGCCCATGGATCGATGAGGGGGGGGTGCTAGCTTCAGAAATATTTTTGAGATGAGGGTCGCTGGAGAGCTGTTAAACGGATCCATAGGCTCCGGGGGGTGGGGCGGAGGATTTTAGGGCGTCCCAGAGGTGAAAGAGTGAAAACGTCAGTTTTTTGGCTATTTTTCGTGGGTGTTAGCCCATAGATCGATGTGGGCGTGCTGGCTCCGGAAATATTTTTGGGCCGAACCCCTTGGGGGGTCCCTGGCGAGATTTTAATCGGATCCATAGGCTCCAGGGGGTGGGGCGGAGGTTTTTAGGGCGTCCTAGAGGTGAAAGAGTGAAAACGTCAGTTTTTTGGCGATTTTCCATGGGTGTTAGCACATGGATCGATGGGGGGGTGCTGGTTTCGGAAATATTTTTGGGCCTATCCCCTCGGGGGGGTACCTGGCGAGCTTTTAAACGGATCCATAGGCTCCGGGGGGTGGGACAGAGGTTTTTAGGGTATCCCAGAGGCGAAAGAGTGAAAACGTCAGTTTTTTGGCTAATTTCCGTGGGTGTTAACCCATGGATCGATGGGAGGGTGCTAGCACCAAAAATATTTTTAGGCCGATCCCCTCGGGGGGGTCCCTGGAAAGCGCTTAAGCGGATCCATTGGCTCCGGGGGTTGGGGCTGAGGTTTTTAGGGCGTCCAAGAGGCGATAGAGTGAAAACATCATTTTTTTTGGCCATTTTTTGTGGGTGTTATCCCATGGATCAATGGTGGGGTGCTGGCTCTGGAAATATTTTTTTGCCGAGCCCCTCGGTGGGGTCCCTGGTGAGATTTTAAGAGGATCCATAGGCTTCGGGGGGTGGGTCGGAGGTTTTTAGGCCATCCCAGTGGCGAAAGAGTGAAAACGTCATGTTTTTGGCGATTTTGCGTGGGTGTTAGCCCATGGATCAATGGGGGGTTTTCTGGCTCCGAAAATATTTTTGGGCCGAGCCCCTTAGGGGGGTCACTGGCGAGTTTTTAAGCGGATCCATAGGCTCCGGGCAGTGGTTCGGAGGTTTTTAGGGCAGAGGCGAAAGAGTGAAAACGTCAGTTTTTTGGCAATTTTTCGTGGCTGTTAGCCCATGGATCGATGGGGGGGGGGGGGTGTTGGCTCCAGAAATATTTTTAGGCCGATCCCCTCAAGAGGGTCCCTAGCGAGCAGTTAAGCAGATCTATTGGCTCCGGGGGGTGGGGAAGAGGATTTTAGAGCGTCCCAGAGGCGAAAGAGTGAAAACGTTAATTTTTTGGAGATTTTCCGTGGGTGTTAGCCCGTGGATCGATGGGGGGTGTTGGCTTCAGAAATATTTTTTGGCCGAGCCCCTCGTGGGGTCCCTGGCGAGCTGTTAATCGGATCTATAGGCTCCGGGGGGTGGGGCAAAGATTTTTAGGGCATCCCAGAGACGATGAGGAAAAACGACAGTTTTTTGGAGATTTTCCATGGGTGTTAGCCCATGGATCGATAGGGGTGTGCTGGCTCTGGAAATATTTTTGGGCCAAGCCCCTTGGGGGATCCCTGGCGAGATGTTAATCGGATCCATAGGATCCGAGGGGTGGGGCGGAGGTTTTAATGGCATCCCAGAGGTGAAAGAGTTAAAACGTCAGTTTTTTTGTGATTTTTCATGGGTGTTAGCCCATTGATCGATGGGGGGTGCAGGCTTCGAAAATATTTTTGGGCCGAGCCCCTCGGGGGGGTCCCTGGCGAGCTATTAAATGGATCCATAGGCACCGGGGGGTGGGGCGAAGGTTTTTAGCCCATCCCAGAGGCGAAAGATTGAAAACATCAGTTTTTTGGCAATTTTCCGTGGGTGTTAGCCCATGGATCGATGGGGGGGGGGGTTTGGATCCAGAAATATTTTTGGGCCGAGCCCCTTGGGGGGGTCCCTTACAAGTTGTTCAGCGGATCCATAGGCTCCGGGGGGTGGGGCGGAGATTTTTAGGGCATCCCAGAGGCGAAAGAGTGAAAACGTCAGTTTTTTGGCAATTTTCCGTGGGTGTTAGCCCATGGATCGATGAGGGGGTTCTGGCTCCAGATATATTTTTGGGCCGAGCCCCTTGGGGGGGTCGCTGGCAAATTGTTAAGCGGATCCATAGGCTCCGGGGGGTGGGGCGGAGGTTTTTAGGGCATCCCAGAGGCGAAAGAGTGAAAACGTTAGTTTTTTGGCAATTTTTCGTGGGTGTTAGCCCATGGATCGATGGGGGGTGCTGGATTCAAAAATATTTTTCGGTCGAGCCCCTCGTGGGGTCCCTGGAGAGCTGTTAATAAGATCCATAGGCTCCGAGGGGTTGGGCGAAGATTTTTAGGGCGTCCCAGAGGCGAAAGAGTGAAAACGTCAGTTTTTTGGTAATTTTCCGTGGGTGTTAGCCCATGGATCGATGGGGGGGTGCTGGCTTCGAAAATATTTTTGGGCCGAACCCCTCGTGGGGGGTCCCTGGAGAGCTTTTAAACTGATCCATAGGCTCCGGGGGGTGGGGCGGAGGTTTTTAGGGCATCCCAGAGGCGAAAGAGTGAAAACGTCAGTTTTTTGGCGATTTTCCGTGGGTGTTAACCCATGGATCGATGGTGCGGGTACTGTCTCCGAAAATATTATTAGACCGAGCCCCTAGAAGGGGTCCCTGGTGAGCTTTTAAGCGGATCCATGGGTTCCTGGGGTGGGGCGGAGATTTTTAGGGCGTCCCAGAGGCGAAAGAGTGAAAACGTCAGTTTTTTGGCGATTTTCCGTGGGTGTTAGCCCATGGATCGATGGGGGGGTGCTGGCTTTAGAAATATTTTTGGGATGAGCCCCTCGAGGGGGTCCCTGGCCAGCTGTTAAACGGATCCATAGGCTTCGGGGGGTGGGGCGGAGGTTTTTAGGGCATCCCAGAGGCGAAAGAGTGAAAACGTCAGTTTTTTGGCGATTTTCCGTGGGTGTTAACCCATGGATCGATGGTGCGGGTGCTGTCTCCGAAAATATTATTAGGCCGAGCCCATCGAACGGGTCCCTGGTGAGCTTTTAAGCGGATCCATGGGCTCCTGGGGTGGGGCGGAGATTTTTAGGGCGTCCTAGAGGCGAAAGAGTGAAAACGTCAGTTTTTTGGAAATTTTCCGTGGGTGTTAGCCCATGGATCGATGGGGGGGGTGCTGGCTTTAGAAATATTTTTGGGTCGAGCCCCTCGAGGGGGTCCCTGGCGAGCTGTTAAACGGATCCATAGGTTCCGGGGGGTGGGGCGGAGGTTTTTAGGGCATTCCAGAGGTGAAAGAGTGAAAACGTCAGTTTTTTGGCGATTTTCCGTGGGTGTTAGCACATGGATCGATGGGGGCGTGCTGGCTCCGAAAATATTTTTTGGCTGAGCCCCTCGGGGGGGTCGATGGCGAATTGTTAAGTGGATCCATAGGCTCCGGGGGGTGGGGCGGAGGTTTTTAGGGCATCCCAGAGGTGAAAGAGTTAAAACGTCAGTTTTTTGGCAATTTTTCGTGGGTGTTAGCCCATGGATCGATGGGGGGGTGTTGGCTTCGAAAATATTTTTGGACCGAGCCCCTCGGGGGGGTCCCTGGTGAGCTTTTAAACGGATCCATAGGCTTTCGGGGGGAGGGGGGGTGGAGGTTTTTAGGGCGCCCAAGAGGTAAATGAGTGAAAAGGTCAGTTTTTTGATGATTTTTCGTGGGAGTTAGCCCATGGATCGATGGGTGAGGGGGGTGCTAGCTTCGGAAATATTTTTGGGCCGAGGGTCCCTGGAGAGCTGTGAAACGTATCCATAGGCTCCGGGGAGTAGGGCGGAGGATTTTAGGGCGTCCCAGAGGTCAAAGAGTGAAAACGTTAGTTTTTTGGCGATTTTTCGTGGGTGTTAGCCCATGGATCGATGGGTGGGTGCTGGCTTCAAAAATGTTTTTGGGCCGAGCCCCTCGTGGGGTCCATGGCGAGCTGTTAATTGGATCCATAGGCTACGGGGGTGGGGTGAAGATTTTTAGGGCATCCTAGAGGCGAAAGAGTGAAAACGTCTGTTTTTTGGAAATTTTCAATGGGTGTTAGCCCATGGATCGATGGGGGCGTGCTGGCTCCGAAAATATTATTAGGCCGAGCCCCTCAGGGGTTCCCTGGAGAGATGTTAATCGAATCCATAGGCTCCAGGGGGGGGGGGGCAGCAGAGGTTTTTAGGGCGTCCCAGAGGTGAAAGAGTGAAAACGTCAGTTTTTTGGAGATTTTTCGTGGGTGTTAGCCCATGGATCGATGGGGGGGTGCTGGCTTCGGAAATATTTTTGGACCGTACCCCTCGGGAGTGTCCCTGGAGAGCTGTTAAACGGATCCATAGGCTCCGGGGGGTGGGGCGGAGGTTTTTGGGGCATCCCAGAGGTGAAAGAGTGAAAACGTTAGTTTTTTGGTGATTTTCCGTGGGTGTTAGCCCATGGATCGATGGGGGCGTGCTGGCTCCGGAAATATTTTTGGGCCGAGCCCCTCGAGGGGTCCCTGGCAAGATATTAATCAGATCCATAGGCTTCGAGGGGTTGGGTAAAGATTTTTAGGGCGTCCCTGAGGCGAAAGAGTGAAAACGTCAGTTTTTTGGCAATTTTCCGTGGAAGTTAGCCCATGGATCGATTGGGGGGGGGGGGGGGGGTTCTAGCTTCGGAAATATTTTCGGGACAAGGGTCCCTGGCAAGCTGGTAAACGTATCCATAGGCTTCGGGGGGTGGGGCGGAGGATTTTAGGGCATCCCAGAGGTGAAAGAGTGAAAACGTTAGTTTTTTGGTGATTTTCTGTGGGTGTTAGCCCATGGATCGATGGGGGGTGCTGGCTTCGGAAATGTTTTTGGGCCGAGCCCCTCGTGGGGTCCATGGCAAGCTGTTAATCAGATCCATAGGCTCCGGGGGGTGGGGCAAAGATTTTTAGGGCATCCTAGAGGCGAAAGAGTGAAAACGTCTGTTTTTTGGCGATTTTCCATCGGTGTTAGCCCATGGACCGATGGGGGCGTGCTGGCTCCGGAAATATTATTGGGCCGAGCCCCTCAGGGGTTCCCTGGCGAGATGTTAATCGGATCCATAGGCTCCAGGGGGGGGGAGCAGAGGTTTTTAGGGCGTCCCAGAGGTGAAAGAGTGAAAACGTTAGTTTTTTGGCGATTTTCCGTGGGTGTTAGCCCATGGATCGATGGGGGGTTGCTGGCTTCGAAAATACTTTTGGACCGCGCCCCTTGGGAGTGTCCCTGGAGAGCTGTTAAACGGATCCATAGGCTCCTGGGGGTGGTGCGAAGGTTTTTAGGGCATCCCAGAGGTGAAGGAGTGAAAACGTCAGTTTTTTGGCGATTTTCCGTGGGTGTTAACCCATGGATCGATGGTGCGGGTGCTGTCTTCGAAAATATTATTAGGCCGAGCCCCTCGAAGGGGTCCCTGGTGATCTTTTAAGCGGATCCATGGGCTCCTGGGGTGGGGCGGAGATTTTTAGGGCGTCCCAGAGGCGAAAGAGTGAAAACGTCAATTTTTTGGCGATTTTTCGTGGGTGTTAGCCCATGGATCGATGGGGGGGTGCTGTCTTCAAAAATATTTTTGGGCCGAGCCCCTCGAGGGGGTCCCTGGCGAGCTGTTAAACGGATCCATAGTCTCCAGGGGGTGGGGCGGAGGTTTTTAGGGCATCCCAGAGGTGAAAGAGTGAAAACATCAGTTTTTTGGTGATTTTTCGTGGGTGTTAGCACATGGATC
This sequence comes from Capsicum rhomboideum, assembly GCA_031232105.1. Taxonomy (NCBI): domain Eukaryota; kingdom Viridiplantae; phylum Streptophyta; class Magnoliopsida; order Solanales; family Solanaceae; genus Capsicum; species Capsicum rhomboideum. Next base: position 2,547,641 of record CP124710.1, on the reverse strand, counting down.
GATGGGGGGGTGCTGGCTTCGGAAATATTTTTAGCCCGAGCCCCTCATCGGGTCCCTAGTAAGCTTTTAATTGGATACATAGGCTCCGGGGGGTAGGTGGAAGATTTTTAGGGCGTCCCAGAGGTGAACGAGTGAAAACGTCAGTTTTTAGCGATTTTCCATGGGTGTTAGCCCATGGATCGATGGGGGCGTACTGGATTCGGAAATATTTTTAGGCCGAGACCCTTGGGGTGTCCCTGGAGAGTGGTTAAACGTATCCATAGGCTCCTGGGGGTGGGTCGGAGGATTTTAGGGCGTCCCAGAGGTGAAAGAGTGAAAACGTTACTTTTTTGGCGATTTTCCATGGGTGTTAGCCCATGGATCGATGGGGGGGTGCTGGCTTCGGAAATGTTTTTGGGAAGAGCCCTTCGTGGGGTCCATGGCGAGCTATTAATCGTATCCATAGGCTTCGGGGGGTGGGGCAAAGATTTTTAGGGCATCCTAGAGGCGAAAGAGTGAAAACGTCTGTTTTTTGGCGATTTTCCATGGGTGTTAGCCCATGGATCGATGGGGGCGTGCTGGCTCCCGAAATATTTTTGGGCCGAGCCCCTCGAGGGGTCCCTGGAGAGCTTTTAAACGTATCCAATGGCTCCGGGGGGTGGTGCGGAGGTTTTTAGGGTGTCCCAGAGGTGAAAGACTGAAAACTTCAGTTTTTTGGTGATTTTCCGTGGGTGTTAGCCCATGGATCGATGGGGTCCCTGGTAAGCTTTTAATTGGATACATAGGCTCCGGGGGGTGGGGCGAAGATTTTTAGGGCATCCTAGAGGCGAACGAGTGAAAACGTCAGTTTTTAGCAATTTTCCATGGGTGTTAGCCCATGGATCGATGGGGGCGTGCTGGATTCGGAAATATTTTTGGGCTGAGCCCCTTGGGGGCTCCCTGGCGAGATTTTAATCGTATCCATAGGCTTCGGGGGGTAGGGCGGAGGTTTTTAGCGCATCCCAGAGGTAAAAGAGTGAAAACGTCAGTTTTTTGGCGATTTTCCGTGGAAGTTAGCCCATGGATCGATGGGGGGGTGCTAGCTTCGGAAATATTTTTGGGAAAAGGGTCCCTGGCGAGCTGTTAAACGTATCCATAGGATCCGGGGGGTGGTAGCCCATGGATCGATGGGGGGGTGCTGGCTTCGGAAATGTTTTTAGGACGAGCCCCTCATGGGGTCCATGGAGAGCTGTTAATCGGATCCATAGGCTCCGGGGGGTGGTGCGGAGGTTTTTAGGGTGTCCCAGAGGTGAAAGACTGAAAACTTCAGTTTTTTGGTGATTTTCCGTGGGTGTTAGCCCATGGATCGATGGGGGGTGCTGGATTCGGAAATATTTTTTGGCCGAGCCCCTCAGGGGTCCTGGAGAGCTTTTAATCGGATCCATAGGCTCCGGGGGGGTGGGGCAAATATTTTTAGGGCGTCCTAGAGGCGAAAGAGTGAAAACGTCTGTTTTTTGGCGATTTTCCATGGGTGTTAGCCCATGGATCAATGGGGGCGTGCTGGCTCCAGAAATATTTTTGGGCCGAGCCCCTCGGGGGGTCCATGGAGAGCTTTTAAACATATCCAATGGCTCCGGGGGGTGGTGCGGAGGTTTTTAGGGCGTCCCAGAGGCGAAATAGTGAAAACATTAGTTTTTTGGCAATTTTCCGTGGGTGTTAGCCCATGGATCGATGGGGGGGTGTTGGCTTCGAAAACATTTTTGGGCCGAGCCCCTCGTGGGGTCCCTGGCGAGCTGTTAATCGGATAATAGGCTCCGAGGGGTGGGTCGAAGATTTTTAGGGCATCCCAGAGGCAAAAGAGTGAAAACATCAGTTTTTTGGTAATTTTTTGTGGGTGTTAGCCCATGGATCGATAGGGGGGGTGCTGGCTTCGGAAATATTTTTGGGCCGAGCCCCTCAGGGGGGTCCCTGGAGAGCTTTTAAATGGATCCATAGGCTCCGGGGGGTGGGGCGGAGATTTTTAGGGCATTCCAGAGGTGAAAGAGTGAAAACGTCAGTTTTTTGGCGATTTTCCGTGGGTGTTAACCCATGGATCGATGGTGCGGGTGTTGTGTTCGAAAATATTATTAGGCCGAGCCCCTCGAGAGGGTCCCTGGTGAGCTTTTAAGCAGATCTATGGCCTCCTGGGGGTGGGGCGAAGATATTTAGGGTATCCCAGAGGCGAAAGAGTGAAAACGTCAGTTTTTTGGCGATTTTCCATGGGTGTTAGCCCATGGATCGATGGGGGGGTGCTGGCTTCAGAAATATTTTTGGGCCGAGCCCCTCGAGGGGGTCCCTGGAGAGCTGTTAAACTGATCCATAGGCTCCGGGGGGTGGGGCGGAGGCTTTTAGGGGGTCCCAGAGGTGAAAGAGTGAAAACATCAGTTTTTTGGTGATTTTCCTTGGGTGTTAGCACATGGATCGATGGGGGGGTGCTGGCTTCAAAAATATTTTTGGGCCGAGCCCCTCGTAGGGTCCCTGGTAAGCTTTTAATTGGATACATAGGCTCCGGGGGGTGGGGCAAAGATTTTTAGGGCATCCTAGAGGCGAACGAGTGAAAACGTCAGTTTTTAGCAATTTTCCATGGGTGTTAGCCCATGGATCGATGGGGGCGTGCTGGATTCGGAAATATTTTTGGGCTGAGCCCCTTGGGGGCTCCCTGGCGAGATTTTAATCGTATCCATAGGCTTCGGGGGGTAGGGCGGAGGTTTTTAGCGCATCCCAGAGGTAAAAGAGTGAAAACGTCAGTTTTTTGGCGATTTTCCGTGGAAGTTAGCCCATGGATCGATGGGGGGGGTGCTAGTTTCGGAAATATTTTTGGGAAAAGGGTCCCTGGCGAGCTGTTAAACGTATCCATAGGATCCGGGGGGTGGGGCAGAGGATTTTAGGGCGTCCTAGAGGTGAAAGAGTGAAAACGTTAGTTTTTTGGCAATTTTCCGTGGGTGGTAGCCCATGGATCGATGGGGGGGTGCTGGCTTCGGAAATGTTTTTAGGACGAGCCCCTCATGGGGTCCATGGAGAGCTGTTAATCGGATCCATAGGCTCCGGGGGGTGGGGCAAAGATTTTTAGGGCGTCCTAGAGGCGAAAGAGTGAAAACGTCTGTATTTTGGCGATTTTCCATGGGTGTTAGCCCATGGATCGATGGGGGCGTGCTGGCTTCGAAAATATTTTTGGGCCGAGCCCCTCGAGGGGTCCCTGGAGAGCTTTTAAACATATCCAATGGCTCCGGGGGGTGGTGCAGAGGTTTTTAGGGCGTCCTAGAGGTGAAAGACTGAAAACTTCAGTTTTTTGGTGATTTTCCGTGGGTGTTAGCCCATGGATCGATGGGGGGTGCTGGATTCGGAAATATTTTTCGGTCGAGCCCCTCAGGGGTCCCTGGCGAGCTTTTACTCAGATCCATAGGCTTTGGGGGGTGGGGTTAATATTTTTAGGGCGTCCTAGAGGCGAAAGAGTGAAAACGTCTGTTTTTGGCGATTTTTCATGGGTGTTAGCCCATGGATCGATGGGGGCGTGCTGGCTCCAGAAATATTTTTGGGTCGAGCCCCTCGAGGGGTCCCTGGAGAGCTTTTAAACGTATCCAATGGCTCCGGGGGGTGGTGCGGAGGTTTTTAGGGCGTCCCAGAGGTGAAAGACTGAAAATGTCTATTTTTTGGTGATTTTCCATGGGTGTTAGCCCATGGATCGATGGGGGGTGCTGGCTTCGAAAATATTTTTTGGGCCGAGCCCCTCGTGGGGTCCCTGGCGAGCTGTTTATCGGATCCATAGGCTCCGGAGGGTGGGGCGAATATTTTTAGGGCGTCCTAGAGGCGAAAGAGTGAAAACGTCTGTTTTTTGGCGATTTTCCATGGGTGTTAGCCCATGGATCGATGGGGGCGTGCTGGCTCCAAAAATATTTTTGGGCCGAAACCCTTGGGGGGTCCCTGGAGAGCTTTTAAACGTATCCAATGGCTCCGGGGGGTGGTGCGGAGGTTTTTAGGGCATCCCAGAGGTGAAAGACTGAAAACGTCAGTTTTTTGGTGATTTTCCATGGGTGTTAGCCCATGGATCGATGGGGGGTGCTGGCTTCGGAAATATTTTTGGGTCGAGCCCCTCGTGGGGTCCTTGGCGAGCTGTTAATCGGATCCATAGGCTATGGGGGGTGGGGCAAATATTTTTAGGGCGTCCCAGAGGCGAAAGTGTGAAAACGTCAATTTTTTGGCGATTTTCCGTGGGTGTTAGCCCATGGATCGATGGGGGGGTGCTGGCTTCGGAAATATTTTGGGCCGAGCCCCTTGTGGGGTCCCTGGCGAGCTGTTAATAGGATCTATAGGCTCTGGGGGGTGGGGCAAAGATTTTTAGGGCGTCCCAGAGGCGATGAGGGAAAACGACAGTTTTTTGGAGATTTTCCTTGGGAGTTAGCCCATGGATCGATGGGGGCGTCCTGGCTCCGAAAATATTTTTGGGCCAATCCCCTTGGGGGGTCCCTGGCTAGATTTTAATCTGATCCATAGGCTTCGAGGGGTGGGGCGGAGGTTTTTAGGGCATCCCAAAGGTGAAAGAGTGAAAACATCAGTTTTTTGGTGATTTTCCGTGAGTGTTAGCCCATGGATCAATGGGGGGTGCTGGCTTCGAAAATATTTTTGGGAAGAGCCCCTCAGGGGGGTCCCTGGAGAGCTGTTAAATGGATCCATAGGCTCCGGGGGGTGGGGCGGAGGTTTTTAGGGCGTCCAAGAGGCGATAGATTGAAAACGTTATTTTTTTGGCAATTTTTATTCGGTGTTAGTCCATGGATCAATTGTGGGGTGCTAGCTCCGGAAATTTTTTTTTTTTTGGGGGGGGGGAGCGGTCCCTGGTGAGCTTTTAAGAGGATCCATAGGCTTCGGGGGGTGGGGTGGAGGTTTTTAGCCCATCCCAGAGGCGAAAGAGTGAAAACATCAGTTTTTTGGCGATTTTCCGTGGGTGTTAGTCCATGGATCGATGGGGGGGGGTTCTGGCTCCAGAAATATTTTTGGGCCGAACCCATCGGGGGGGTCCCTAACGAGTTGTTAAGCGGATCCATAGGCTTCGGGGGGTGGGGCAGAGATTTTTAGGGCATCCCAGAGGCGAAAGAGTGAAAAGGTCAGTTTTTTGGCGATTTTTCGTGGGTGTTAGCCCATGGATCGATGGGGGGGTGCTGACTTGGGAAATATTTTTAGGCTGAGCCCCTCGGTGGGTTCCCTGGCGAGATGTTAAACGGATCCATAGGCTCCGGGGGGTGGGGTGGAGGTTTTTAGATCGTACCGGAGGTGAAAGAGTGAAAACGTCAGTTTTTTGGCAATTTTCCATGGGTGTTAACTGATCGATGGCGCGGGTGCTAGCTCCGAAAATATTTTTAGGCCAAGCCCCTCGGGCGGGTCCCTGGCGAGCTGTTAAGCGGATCCATAGGCTCCGAGGGGTGGGGCGGAGATTTTTAGGGCGTCCCAGAGGCGAAAGAGTGAAAACGTCAGTGTTTTGGCGATTTTCCGTGGGCGTTAGCCCATGGATCGATGGGGGGGGGGGGTGCTGGCTCCGGAAATATTTTTGGGGAGAACCCCTCGGGGGGGTCCCTGGCAAGCTGTTAAGCTGATCCATAGGCTCCGAGGGGTGGGGCAAAGGTTTTTAGGGCGTCCCCCAGGCGAAAGAGTGAAAACGTCAATTTTTTGGTGATTTTCCGTAGGTATTAGCCCATTGATCGATGGGGGGGGGGGGTTCTGGCTTCGGAAATATTTTTGGGCCGAGCTCCTCGTGGGGTCCCTGGCGAGATTTTAATTGGATCCATAGGCTCCGGGGGGTGGGGCAAAGATTTTTAGGGCATCCCAGAGGCGAAAGAGTGAAAACGTCATTTTTTTGGCAATTTTTTGTGGGTGTTAGCCCATGGATCAATGGTGGGGTGCTGGCTCTGGAAATATTTTTTGGCCGATCCCCTCAGGGTGGTCCCTAGCGAGCTTTTAAGAGGATCCATAGGCTTCGGGGGGTGGGGCGGAGGTTTTTAGGGCATCCCAGAGGCGAAAGAGTGAAAACATCAGTTTTTTGGCAATTTTCCGTGGGGGTTAACCCATGGATCGATGGGGGGGTGCTGTCTCCAAAAATATTTTTAGGCCGATCCTCTCGGGGGGGTCCCTGGCAAGCTGTTAAGCGGATCCATAGGCTTTGGGGGGTGGGGCAGAGGTTTTTAGGGCGTCCAAGAGGCGATAGAGTGAAAACGTCATTTTTTTTGGCAATTTTTTATGGGTGTTGGCCCATGGATCAATGGTGGGGTGCTGGCTCCGAAAATATTTTTTGGCCGAGCCCCTGTGGGGGTTCCCTGGTGAGCTGTTAAGAGGATCCATAAGCTTCGGGGGGTGGGGCGGAGGTTTTTAGGGTGTTCCAGAGGTGAAAGAGTGTAAACATCAGTTTTTTGGTGATTTTCCGTGGGTGTTAGCCCATTGATCGAGGGGGGGGGGGGTTCTGGCTTCGGAAATATTTTTGGGCCGATCTCCTCGTGGGGTCCCTGGCGAGATTTTAATTGGATCCATAGGCTCCGGGGGGTGGGGCAAAGTTTTTTAGGGCATCCCAGAGGCGAAAGAGTGAAAACGTCATTTTTTTGGCAATTTTTTGTGGGTGTTAGCCCATGGATCAATGGTGGGGTGCTGGCTCTAGAAATATTTTTTGAACGAACCCCACAGGAGGGTCCCTGGCGAGTTGTTAATAGGATCCATAGGCTCCGGGGGGTGGGGCGGAGGTTTTTAGGGCGTCCCAGAGGCAAAAGCGTGGAAACGTCTGTTTTTTGGCGATTTTCCGTGGGTGTTAGCCCATGGATCGATGGGGGGGGGGTGCTGGATCCAGAAATATTTTTGGATCGAGCCCCTTGGGAGGGTCCCTGGCGAGCTGTTAAGCATATCTATAGGCTCCGGGGGGTGGGTCAGAGGTTTTTAGGGCGTCCCAGAGGCGAAAGAGTGAAAACGTCAGTTTTTTGTCGATTTTTCATGGGTGTTAGCCCATGGATCGATTGGGGGGTGCTGGCTCCGTAAATATTTTTTGGTTGAACCCCTTGGGGGTGGTACCTGGCAAACTATTAAATGGATCCATAGGCTCCGGGGGGTGGGGCGGATATTTTTAGGGCGTCCCAGAGGCAAAATAGTGAAAACATCAGTTTTTTGGCAATTTTCCGTGGGTGTTAGCCCATGGATCGATGGGGGGTGCTGGATCTGGAAATATTTTTGGTCCAAACCCCTCAGGAGGGTCCCTGGCGAGCTTTTAAGCTGATCCATAGGCTCTGGGGGGTGGGGCGGATGTTTTTAGGGCATCCTAGAGGGGAAAGAGTGAAAACGTCAGTTTTTTGGCGATTTTCCGTGGGTGTTAGCCCATGGATCGATGGGGGGGTGCTGACTCTGGAAATATTTTTGGTCCAAACCCCTCGGGAGGGTCCCTGGCGAGCTGTTAAGTGGATCCATAGGCTCTGGGGGTGGGGCAGAGGTTTTTAGGGCGTCTCAGAGGCGAAAGAGTGAAAACGTCAGTTTTTTGGCAATTTTCCGTGGGTGTTAGCCCATGGATCGATGGGGGGGTGCTGGCTCCGGAAATATTTTTGGGGAGAACCCCTCGGGGGGGTCCCTGGCAAGCTGTTAAGCTGATCCATAGGCTCCGAGGGGTGGGGCAAAGGTTTTTAGGGCGTCCCCCAGGCGAAAGAGTGAAAACGTCAATTTTTTGGTGATTTTCCGTAGGTATTAGCCCATTGATCGATGGGGGGGGGGGGGGGGGGTTCTGGCTTCGGAAATATTTTTGGGCCGAGCTCCTCGTGGGGTCCCTGGCGAGATTTTAATTGGATCCATAGGCTCCGGGGGGTGGGGCAAAGATTTTTAGGGCATCCCAGAGGCGAAAGAGTGAAAACGTCATTTTTTTGGCAATTTTTTGTGGGTGTTAGCCCATGGATCAATGGTGGGGTGCTGGCTCTGGAAATATTTTTTGGCCGATCCCCTCAGGGTGGTCCCTAGCGAGCTTTTAAGAGGATCCATAGGCTTCGGGGGGTGGGGCGGAGGTTTTTAGGGCATCCCAGAGGCGAAAGAGTGAAAACATCAGTTTTTTGGCAATTTTCCGTGGGGGTTAACCCATGGATCGATGGGGGGGTGCTGTCTCCAAAAATATTTTTAGGCCGATCCTCTCGGGGGGGTCCCTGGCAAGCTGTTAAGCGGATCCATAGGCTTTGGGGGGTGGGGCAGAGGTTTTTAGGGCGTCCAAGAGGCGATAGAGTGAAAACGTCATTTTTTTTGGCAATTTTTTATGGGTGTTGGCCCATGGATCAATGGTGGGGTGCTGGCTCCGAAAATATTTTTTGGCCGAGCCCCTGTGGGGGTTCCCTGGTGAGCTGTTAAGAGGATCCATAAGCTTCGGGGGGTGGGGCGGAGGTTTTTAGGGTGTTCCAGAGGTGAAAGAGTGTAAACATCAGTTTTTTGGTTATTTTCCGTGGGTGTTAGCCCATTGATCGAGGGGGGGGGGGGTTCTGGCTTCGGAAATATTTTTGGGCCGATCTCCTCGTGGGGTCCCTGGCGAGATTTTAATTGGATCCATAGGCTCCGGGGGGTGGGGCAAAGTTTTTTAGGGCATCCCAGAGGCGAAAGAGTGAAAACGTCATTTTTTTGGCAATTTTTTGTGGGTGTTAGCCCATGGATCAATGGTGGGGTGCTGGCTCTAGAAATATTTTTTGAACGAACCCCACAGGAGGGTCCCTGGCGAGTTGTTAATAGGATCCATAGGCTCCGGGGGGTGGGGCGGAGGTTTTTAGGGCGTCCCAGAGGCAAAAGCGTGGAAACGTCTATTTTTTGGCGATTTTCCGTGGGTGTTAGCCCATGGATCGATGGGGGGGGGGTGCTGGATCCAGAAATATTTTTGGATCGAGCCCCTTGGGAGGGTCCCTGGCGAGCTGTTAAGCATATCTATAGGCTCCGGGGGGTGGGTCAGAGGTTTTTAGGGCGTCCCAGAGGCGAAAGAGTGAAAACGTCAGTTTTTTGCCGATTTTTCATGGGTGTTAGCCCATGGATCGATTGGGGGGTGCTGGCTCCGTAAATATTTTTTGGTTGAACCCCTTGGGGGTGGTACCTGGCAAACTATTAAATGGATCCATAGGCTCCGGGGGGTGGGGCGGATGTTTTTAGGGCGTCCCAGAGGCAAAATAGTGAAAACATCAGTTTTTTGGCAATTTTCCGTGGGTGTTAGCCCATGGATCGATGGGGGGTGCTGGATCTGGAAATATTTTTGGTCCAAACCCCTCGGGAGGGTCCCTGGCGAGCTTTTAAGCTGATCCATAGGCTCTGGGGGGTGGGGCGGATGTTTTTAGGGCATCCTAGAGGGGAAAGAGTGAAAACGTCAGTTTTTTGGCGATTTTCCGTGGGTGTTAGCCCATGGATCGATGGGGGGGTGCTGACTCTGGAAATATTTTTGGTCCAAACCCCTCGGGAGGGTCCCTGGCGAGCTGTTAAGTGGATCCATAGGCTCTGGGGGTGGGGCGGAGGTTTTTAGGGCGTCTCAGAGGCGAAAGAGTGAAAACGTCAGTTTTTTGGCAATTTTCCGTGGGTGTTAGCCCATGGATCGATGGGGGGGTGCTGGCTCCGGAAATATTTTTGGGGAGAACCCCTCGGGGGGGTCCCTGGCAAGCTGTTAAGCTGATCCATAGGCTCCGAGGGGTGGGGTAAAGGTTTTTAGGGCGTCCCCCAGGCGAAAGAGTGAAAACGTTAATTTTTTGGTGATTTTCCGTAGGTATTAGCCCATTGATCGATGGGGGGGTACTGGCTCTGGAAATATTTTTGGGCCAAACCCCTCAGAAGGGTCCTTGGCGAGCTGTTAAGTAGATCCATAGGCTCCGGGGGGTGGGGCGGAGGTTTTTAGGGCGTCTCAGAGGTGAAAGAGTGAAAACGTCAGTTTTTTGGCGATTTTTCGTGGGTGTTAGCCCATGGATCAATGGGGGGGTGCTGGGTCCAGAAATATTTTTGGGACGAGTCCCTCGGGGGTGTCCCTAGAGATCATTTAAAAGGATCCATTGGCTCTGGGGGTGAGGCGGAGGTTTTTAAGGCGTCCCAGAGGTGAAAGTGTGAAAACGACTGTTTTTTGGCGATTTTCCGTGGGTGTTAGCCCATGGATCAATGGGGGGTGCTGACTCCGAAAATATTTTTTGGTCAAACCCCTCGGGGGTCCCCTGGCGAGCTTTTAACCATATCCATAGGCTCCAGGTGGTGGGGCGAAGGTTTTTAGGGCGTCCCAGAGGCGAAAGAGTGAAAACGTCAGTTTTTTGACGATTTTCTGTTGGTGTTAGCCCATGGATCGATGGGGGGGGCTGGCTCCGGAAATATTCTTGGGTCGAGCCCCTCGGGGGGGTCCCTAGTGAGCTGTTAAGCTGATCCATAGGCTTCGGGGGGTAGGTCTAAGGTTTTTAGGGCATCCCAGAGGCGAAAGAGTGAAAACGTCAGTTTTTTGGTAATTTTTTATGGGTGTTCGCCCATGGATCGATGGTGGGGTGCTGGCTTCGAAAATATTTTTGGGTCAAGCCCCTTGGGGGGGTCCCTAGCGAGCTTTTAATTGGATCCATAGGCTTCGGGGGTGGGGAGGAGGATTTTTGGGCGTCCCAGAGGTGAAAGAGTGAAAACGTTAGTTTTTTGGCGATTTTTCGTGGGTGTTAGCCCATGGATCAATGGGAGGGTGCTGGATCCGCAAATATTCTTGGGTCGAGCCCCTCGAGGGGGTCCCTAGTGAGCTGTTAAGCAGATCCATAGGCTCCAGGGGGTAGGGCTAAGGTTTTTAGGGCATCCCAGAGGCGAAAGAGTGAAAACATCAGTTTTTTGGTGATTTTTTGTGGGTGTTAGCCCATGGATCGATGGGGGGGTGCTGCCTACGAAAATGTTTTTGGGTCAATCCCCTCGGGGGGGTCCCTGGCGAGCAGTTAAGCGGATCCATAGGCTCCGAGGGGTGGGACGGAGGTTTTTTGGGAGTCCCCGAGGCGAAAGAGTGAAAATGTCAATTTTTTGGCAATTTTTCGTGGGTGTTAGCCCATGGATCGATGGGGGGGTGCTGGCTCTGGAAATATTTTTGGGTCGAGCCCCTCGTGGGGGTACCTGGAGAGCTGTTAAATGGATCCATAGGCTCCGGAGTGTGGGTCAGAGGTTTTTAGGGCGTCCAAGAGGCGAAAGAGTGAAAACGTCAGTTTTTTGGCGATTTTCCGTGGGTGTTAACCCATGGATCGATGGCGCGGGTGCTGGCTCCAAAAATATTTTTAGGCCGAGCCTTTCGAGTGGTCCCTGGCGAGAAGTTAAATGGATCCATAGGCTCCAAGAGGTGGGGCGGAGGTTTTTAGGGCGTCCAAGAGGTGAAAGAGTGAAAACGTCCATTTTTTGGCGATTTTCCGTGGGTGTTAGCCCATGGATCGATGGGGGAGTAATGGCTTCGGAAATATTTTTGGGCTGATCCCCTCGGGGGATCCCTGGTGAGCTGTTAATCAGATCCATAGGCTCCGGGGGGTTGGGCGAAGATTTTTAGGGCGTCCCAGAGGCGAAAGAGTGAAAACGTCTATTATTTGGCGATTTTCCATGGGTGTTAGCCCATGGATCGATGGGGGCGTGCTGGATCCGAAAATATTTTTGGGGAGAGCCCCTCAGGGGGTCCCTGGCGAGCTGTTAAACGAATCCATAGGCTCCGGTGGGTGGGGCAGAGGTTTTTAGGGCGTCCCAGAGGTGAAAGAGTGAAAACGTCAGTTTTTTGGCGATTTTCCGTGGGTGTTAGCCCATGGATTGATGGGGGGGTGCTGGATCCAGAAATATTTTTGGCCTAGCCCCTCGGGAGGGTCCCTGGCGAGCTGTTAAGAAGATCTATATGCTCCGGGGGGTGGGGTAGAGGTTTTTAGGACGTCCCAGAGGAGAAAGAGTGAAAATGTCAGTTTTTTGCCGATTTTTCATGGGTGTTAGCCCATGGATGAATTGGGGGTGCTGGCTCCGAAAATATTTTTGGGCCGAAACCCTTGAGATTTGTACCTGGCGAACTATTAAATGGATCCATAGGCTCCGGGGGGTGGGGCAGATATTTTTAGGGCGTCCCAGAGGCGAAAGAGTGAAAACGTAGGTTTTTTTGCAATTTTTCGTGGGTGTTAGCCCATGGATCGATGGGGGGGTGATGGCTCCGCAAATATTTTTGGGCCGAGCCCCTCGGAGGGTTCCCTGGCAAGCTGTTAAGCGGATCTATAGGATCCGGGGGGTGGAGCAGAGGTTTTAAGGGCGTCCCGTAGGTGAAAGAGTGAAAACGTCAGTTTTTTGGTGATTTTCTATGGGTGTTAGCCCATGGATAGATGAAGGATACTGGCACCGGGAATAGTTTTGGCCCGACTCCCTCGGGGGGGTCCTTGGAGAGTTGTTAAGCGGATCCATAGGCTCCGAGTGGTGGGGCAGAGGTTTTTAGGGCGTCGCAGAGGCGAAAGAGTGAAAACGTCTGCTATTTGGCGATTTTCCATGGGTGTTAGCCCATGGATCGATAGGGGCGTGCTGGCTCCGAAAATATTTTTGGGCCAAGCCCCTAGGGGGGTCCCTAGTGAGCTGTTAAACGGATCCATAGGCTCCGGTGGGTGGGTCAGAGGTTTTTAGGGCATCCCAGAGGTGAAAGAGTGAAAACGTTAGTTTTGGGGCGATTTTCCGTGGGTGTTAGCCCATGGATCGATGGGGGGGTGCTGGATCCAGAAATATTTTTGGACGAGCCCCTCGAGAGGGTCCCTGGCGAGCTGTTAAGAAGATCTATATGCTCCAAGGGGTGGGGTAGAGGTTTTTAGGGCGTCCCAAAGGAGAAAGAGTGAAAACATCAGTTTTTTGCCGATTTTTCATGGGTATTAGCCCATGGATCGATTGGGGGTGCTGGCTCCGAAAATATTTTTAGGCCGAACCCCTTGGGGGTGGTACCTGTCTAACTATTAAATGGATCCATAGGCTCCGGGGGGTGGGGCAGATATTTTTAGGGCGTCCCAGAGGCGAAAGAGTGAAAACGTAGGTTTTTTTGCGATTTTTCGTGGGTGTTAGCCCATGGATCGATGGGGGGGGTGATGGCTCCAAAAATATTTTTGGGCCGAGCCCCTCGGAGGGGTCCTTGGCAAGATGTTAAGTGGATCCATAGTCTCCAGGGGGTGGAGCAGAGGTTTTAAGGGCGTCCCGTAGGTGAAAGAGTGAAAACGTCAGTTTTTTGGTGATTTTCTGTGGGTGTTAGCCCATGGATAGATGAAGGATACTGGCACCGGAAATAGTTTTGGCCCAACTCCCTCGGGTGGGTCCTTGGCGAGTTGTTAAGCGAATCCATAAGCTTCGAGTGGTGGGGCGGAGGTTTTTAGGGCGTCACAGAGGCGAAAGAGTGAAAACGTCAGTTTTTTGGCGATTTTTCATGGGTGTTAGCCCATGGATCGATTGGGGGGTGCTGGATCCGAAAATATTTTTGGATCGAGCCGCTCAGGGGGGTCCATGGAGAGCTATTAAGCGGATCCATAGGCTCCGGGGGGTGGGGCGGAGGTTTTTAGGGCGTCGCAGAGGAGAAAGAGTGAAAACGTCAGATTTTTGGCGATTTTCCATGGCTGTTAGCCCATGGATCGATGGGGGGTGCTGGCTCCGGAAATATTTTTGGGACAACCTCTCTGGGGGGTTCTTGGTGAGTTTTTTAGTGGATCCATCGGCTCCAGGGGGTAGGGCGGAGGTTTTTAGGGCGTCCTAGAGGCAAAAGAGTGAAAAGATCAGTTTTTTGGCGATTTTCAGTGGGTGTTAGCCCATGAATTGATGTGGGGGAGCTGGCTCCGAAAATATTTTTGGGCCTACCCCTCGGGGAGGGTCCCTGGTGAGTTTTTAAATGGATCCATGGGCTCCAGGGGTGGGGAGGAGGTTTTTAGGGCATCCCAGAGGCGAAAGAGTGAAAAGATTAGTTTTTTGGCAATTTTCCGTAGGTGTTAGCCTATGAATCGATGGGGGGTGTTGGCTTCGAAACTTTTTTTGGGTCGGGCCCCACGGGGGGGTTCCTGGCGAGCTGTTAAGTGGATCCATAGGCTCCGGGGGGTGGGGCAAAGGTTTTTAGGGCGTCCCAAAGGCAAAAGAGTGAAAACATCAGTTTTTTGCCGATTTTTCATGGGTGTTAGCCCATGGATCGATTGGGGGTGCTCGCTCCGAAAATATTTTTGGGCCGAACCCCTCGGGGCTAGTACCTGGCAAACTATTAAGCGAATCCATAGGCTTCGGGGGGTGGGGTGGAGGCTTTTAGGGCGGCCCGACGGTGAAAGAGTGAAAACGGCAGTTTTTTGGCGATTTTCCGTGGGTGTTAGCCCATGGATCGATTGGGGGGGTGCTGGATCCGGAAATATTTTTGGGCCGAGCCCCTCAGGGGGGTCCCTGGAGAGCTTTTAAGTGGATCCATATGCTCCGGGGGGTGGTGCAGAGGTTTATAGGGCATCCCGGAGGTAAAAGAGTGAAAACGTCAGTTTTTTGGCGATTTTCTATGGGTGTTAGCCCATGGATAGATGAAGGGTGCTGGCACCGGGAATACTTTTAGCCCGAGGCCCTCGAGGGGGTCCCTGGAGAGCTGTTAAGCGGATCCATAGGCTCCAGGTGGTGGGACGGAGGCTTTTAGTGCATCCCAGAGGAGAAAGAGTGAAAACGTCAGTTTTTTGGTGATTTTCATGGGTGTTAGCCCATGGATCGATAGGGGGGTGCTGGCTCCAAAAATATTTTTAGGCCGAGCCCCTTGGGGGGGGTCCATGGCGAGCTGTAAAGCGTATCCATAGGCTCCATGGGTGGGGTGGAGGTTTTTAGGGCGTCCAAGAGGCGATAGAGTGAAAACGTCTGTTTTTTGGCAATTTTCCGTGGGTGTTAGCCCATGGATCGATGGGGGGGTGTTGTCTCTAGAAATATTTTGGGCCGAGCCCCTCGGGATTGTCTCTGGCGAGATGATAAGCAGATCCATAGGCTCTGGGGTGGGGCAAAGGTTTTTAGGGCGTCCCAGAGGCGAAAGAGTGAAAACATCAATCTTTTAGCGATTTTCCATAGGTGTTTGCCCATGGATCGATGGGGGAGTGCTGGCTCCGAGAATATTTTTGGGCCGAGCCCCTCGGGTGAGTCCCTGGCGAGCTTTTAAGCAGATCTATAGGCTCTGAGGGGTGGGGCGGAGGTTTTTAGGGCATCCTAGAGGCGAAAGAGTGAAAACGTCAGTTTTTTGGTATTTTTCCATGAGTGTTAGCCAATGGATCGATGGGGGGGTGCTGGCTCCGAAAATATTTTTGGGCCGAGATCCTCGGGGGGTCCCTGGCGAGTTGATAAGCAAATCCATAGGCTTTGGGGGGTGGGGCGAAGATTTTTAGGGCGTCCCAGAGGCGAAAGAGTGAAAACGTTAGTTTTTTGGCAATTTTTCGTGGGTGTTAGCCCATGGATCGATGGGGGCGTGCTGGCTCCGAAAATATTTTTGGGCCGAGCCTCTCGGAGGGTCCCTGGCGAGCTTTTAATCGAATCCATAGGCTCCAGGGATGGGGTAGAGGTTTTTAGGTCATCCCCGAGGCGAAAGAGTGAAACGTCAGTTTTTTGGCAATTTTCCGTGGGTGTTAGCCCATGGATCGATGGGAGGGGGGGGGGTGCTGGATCCGGAAATATTATTGGGTCGAGCACCTCAGGGGGGTCCCTGGCGAGCTGATAAGCTGATCCAAAGCCTCTGGGGTGAGGCGAAGGTTTTTAGGGCGTCCCAGAGTCGAAAGAGTGAAAACGTCAGTTTTTTGGCGATTTTCCATAGGTGTTTGCCCATGGATCGATGGGGGGGTACTGGCTCCGAAAATATTTTTGGGTCGATCCCCTCGGGCGGGTACCTGGCAAGCTTTTAACAGGATCCATAGGCTCCAGGGGTGTGGTGGATGTTTTTAGGTCATCCCCGAGGCGAAAGAGTGAAACGTCAGTTTTTTGGCAATTTTTCATGGGTGTTAGCCCATGGATCGATTGGGGGGGGGGGTGCTGGCTCCGGATATATTTTTGGGTCGAGCCCCTCAGGGGGTCCCTGGCGAGCTGATAAGCTAATCCATAGCCTCTTGGGTGGGGCGGAGGTTTTTAAGGCGTCCCAGAGGCGAAAGAGTAAAAACGTCAGTTTTTGGGTGATTTTCCGTGGGTGTTAGCCCATGGATCAATGGGGGGTGCTGGCTCCGGAAATATTTTTGGGACGAGCCCCTCGGGGGGGTCCCTGGCGATCTTTTAAGCAGATCCTTAGGCTCCGGGGGATGGGTCAAAGATTTTTATGGCGTCCCAGAGGCGAAAGAGTGAAAACGTCAGTTTTTTGGCGATTTTTCGTAGGTGTTAGCCCATGGATCGATGGGGGCGTGCTGGCTCTTAAAATCTTTTTGGTCCAAGCCCCTCGAGGGGTCTTTCGCGAGCTTTTAATTGGATCCATGGGCTCCGGGGGTGGGGTGGAAGTTTTTAGGTCATCCCCGAGGCGAAAGAGTGAAAACGTCAGTTATTTGGCGATTTTCCGTGGGTGTTAACCCATGGATCAATGGGGGGGTGCTGGCTCCGAAAATATTTTTTGGACGAGCCCCTCGGTGGGGTCCATGGCGAGCTGTAAAGCGTATCCATAGGATCCAGGGGGTAGGGTGGAGGTTTTTAGGGCGTGCAAGAGGCGATAGAGTGAAAACGTCTGTTTTTTGGCGATTTTCCGTGGGTGTTAGCCCATGGATTGATGGGGGGTGCTGGCTCTGGAAATATTTTTGGGCCCAAACCCTCGGGACTGTCCCTGGAGAGATGTTAAGCAGATCCATAGGCTCTGGGAGGTAGGTCCGAGGTTTTTAGGGTGTCCCAGAGGCGAAAGTGTGAAAACGTCAGTTTTTTGGCAATTTTCTGTGGGTGTTAGCCCATGGATCGATGGGGGGGTGCTGGATCAAGGAATATTTTTGGGCCGAGGCAATCGAGGGGGTTCCATACGAGCTTTTAAGCAGATCCATAGGCTCCGGGGGTTGGGGCGGAGGTTTTTATGGCGTCCCAGAGGCGAAAGAGTGAAAATGTCAGTTTTTTGGCAATTTTCTGTGGGTGTTAGCCCATGAATCGATGGGGAGGTGCTGGCTCGGAAAGTATTTTTGGGCCGAGACCCTCGAAGGGGTTCTTGGAGAGCTGTTAAGCAGATCCATAGGATCCGAGGGGTGGGGCGGAGGTTTTTAGGGCGTCCCATAGGCAAAAGAGTGAAAACGTCAATTTTTTGGCAATTTTCCTTGGGTATTAGCCCTTGGATCGATGGGGGGGTATTCGCTCCAAAAGTATTTTTGGTACGACCCCTCGGGGGTGTCCCTGGCGAGCTATTAAGAAGATCCATATGCTCCGGGGGGTGGGGCGGAGGTTTTTAGGGCTTCCCAGATGCGAAAGAGTGAAAACGTCAGTTTTTTGGCGATTTTTTGTGGGTGTTAGCCCATAGATCATAGGGAGGGTGCTGGCTCCAAAAATTTTTTTGGTTCGAGCCCATCGAGGGGTCCCTGGAGAGCTGTTAAGATGATCCATAGGCTCCGGGGGGTGGGGCGGAGGTTTTTAGGGCGTCCTAGAGGTGGAAGAGTGAAAACGTCAGTTTTTTGGCAATTTTCCGTGTGTGTTAGCCAATGGATCAATGGGGGGGGCTGGCTCCGAAAATATTTTTGGGTCGAGCCCCTCGGGCGGGTCCCTGGCAAGCTTTTAAGTGGATCCATAGGCTCCGAGGGGTGGGGCGGAGGTTTTTAGGGCATCCTAGAGGCGAAAGAGTGAAAACGTCAGTTTTTGGTGATTTTTCGTGGGTGTTAGCCCATGGATCGATGTGGGGATACTGGCTCCAAAAATATTTTTGGGTCGAGATCCTCAGAGGGGTCCCTAGCAAGCTGATAAATGGATCCATAGGCTTCGGGGGGTGGGGCGGAGGTTTTTAAGGCGTCCCAGAGGCGAAAGAGTGAAAATGTCAGTTTTTTGGTGATTTTCCGTTTTTGTTAGCCCATGGATCAATGGGGGGTACTTGCTCCGAAAATATTTTTGGGGCCGAGCCCCTCGGTAGGGTCCCTGGAGAGCTTTTAAGCGAATCCATAGGCTCCGAGGGGTGGGGCAAAGATTTTTAGGGCATCCTAGAGGCGAAAGAGTGAAAACGTTAGTTTTTTAGCGATTTTTCGTGGGTGTTAGCCCATGGATCGATTGGGGCGTGCTGGCTCCGAAAATATTTTTCGGACGAGCCCCTCGGGGGGTCCCTGGCGAGCTTTTAAGCGAATCCATAGGCTCCGAGGGGTGGGGCAAAGATTTTTAGGGCATCCCAGAGGCGAAAGAGTGAAAACGTCAGTATTTTGGCAATTTTCCGTGGGTGTTAGCCCATGGATCGATTGGGGGGTGCTGGCTCCGAAAATATTTTTGGGCCGAGCCCCTCGGGCGGGTCCTTGGCAATCTTTTAAGTGGATCCATAGGCTCCGAGGGGTGGGTCGGAGGTTTTTAGGGCGTCCTAGAGGCGAAAGAGTAAAAACGTCAGTTTTTTGGTAATTTTCCGTGGGTGTTAGCCCATGGATCGATGGGGGGGTGCTGGCTCCAAAAATATTTTTTGGTCGAGATCCTCGGGGGGGTCCCTGGAAAGCTGATAAGCGGATCCATAGGCTTCGGGGGGTGGGGCAAAGATTTTTAGGGCATCCCAGACGCGAAAGAGTGAAAACGTCAGTTTTTTGGCAATTTTCCGTGGGTGTTAGCCCATGGATCGATGGGGGCGTGCTGGCTCCGAAAATATTTTTGGACCGAGCCCCTCGGGGGGTCCCTGGTGAGATTTTAATCATATCCATAGGCTCCAGGGGTGGGATGGAGGTTTTTAGGTCGTCCCCGAGGCGAAAGAGTGAAAACGTTAGTTTTTTGTCAATTTTTCGTGGGTGTTAACCCATGGATCAATGGGGGGGGTGCTGACTACGGAAATATTTTTAGGCTGAGCCCCTCGGGGGGGTCAATAGAGAGCTGTAAAGCATATCCATAGGCTCCAGGGGGTGGGGTGGAGGTTTTTAGGGCGTCCAAGAGGCGATAGAGTGAAAACGTCTATTTTTTGGCAATTTTCCGTGGGTGTTAGCCCATGGATCGATGGGGGGGTGCTGTATCTAGAAATATTTTTGGGCCGAACCCCTCGGTAGAGTACCTGGCGAGATGTTAAAAAGATCCATAGGCTCCGAGAGGTGGGGCCAAGGTTTTTATGGTGTTCCAGAGGCCAAAGTGTGAAAACGTCAGTTTTTTGGCGATTTTCTGTGGGTGTTAGCCCATGGATCGATGGGGGGGTGCTGGTTCAGGGAATATTTTTGGGATGAGGAAATTGGTAGGGTTCCTGGCGAGCCTTTTAGCAGATCCATAGGCTCCGGGGGTTGGGGCGGAGGTTTTTAGGGCGTCCCAGAGGCGAAAGAGTGAAAACGTCCGTTTTTTGGCGATTTTCCGTGGGTGTTAGCCCATGAATCGATGGGGGGTGCTGGCTCGAAAAATTTTTATGGGACGACCCCTCAGAGGGGTTCCTGGAGAGATGTTAAGCGGATCCATAGGATCCGAGGGGTGGGACGGAGGTTTTTAGGGCATCCCATAGGCAAAAGAGTGAAAACGTCAGTTTTTTGGCAATTTTCCTTGGGTGTTAGCTCTTGGATCGATGGGGGGGTGTTGGCTCCGAAAATATTTTTGGGACAACCCCTCGGGGGGGTCCCTGGCAAGATTTTAAGAAGATCCATATGCTCCGGGGGGTGGGTCGGAGGGTTTTAGGGCTTCCCAGATGCGAAAGAGTGAAAACGTTAGTTTTTTGGCAATTTTTCATGGGTGTTAGCCCATGGATCATAGGGAGGGTGCTGGCTCGGAAAATATTCTTTGTTCGAGCCCCTCGAGGGGTCCCTGGCGAGCTGTTAAGATGGTCCATAGGCTCCAGGTGGTGGGGCGGAGGTTTTTAGGGCGTCCTAGAGGCGGAAGAGTGAAAACGTTAGTTTTTTGGCGATTTTCCATCGGTTTTAGCCCATGGATCGATGAGCGGTTGCTGGCTCCGGAAATATTTTGGGTTAGAGTCCCTTGGGGGGGTACCTGGCGAGCTGATAAGCTGATACATAGGCTTTGGGGGTTGGGCAGAGGTTTTTAGGGCGTCCCAGAGACAAAAGAGTGAAAACGTCAGTTTTTTGGCGATTTTCCATGGGTGTTTGCCCATGGATCGATGGGGGGGGGTGTTGGCTCCGAAAATATTTTTGGGTCGAGCCCCTCAATGGGGTCCCTGGCAAGCTTTTAAGAGAATCCATAGGCTCCGAGGGGTGGGGCGGAGGTTTTTAGGGTATCCCAGAGGCGAAAGCGTGAAAACGTAAGTTTTTTGGCGATTTTCCGTGGGTGTTAGCCCATGGATCAATTGGGGGGTGCTGGTTCTGGAAATATTTTTTGTCCGAGCCCCACGGGGGGTCTCTAGAAAGCTTTTAAGCAGACCTATAGGCTCCGGGGGGTGGGGCAAAGATTTTTAGGGCGTCCCATAGGCGAAAGAGTGAAAACGTCAGTTTTTTGGTGATTTTTCGTGGGTGTTAGCCCATGAATCGATGGGGGCGTGCTGGCTCGGAAAATATTTTTGGGTCGAGCTCCTCGGGGGGGTTCTTGGTGAGATTTTAAGCGGATCCATAGGCTCCGGGGGGTGGGGAGGAGGTTTTTATGGCATTCCAGAGGCGAAAGAGTGAAAACGTCAGTTTTTTTGCGATTTTTCGTGGGTGTTAACCCATGGATCGATGGGGGGGTGCTGGCTCCGAAAATATTTTTAGGCCGAGCCCCTCGGGGGGTCCATGGCGAGTTGTTAATCAGATCTCCAGGCTTCGGGGGGTGGGGTGGAGGTTTTTAGGGCATCCCCAAGGCGAAAGAGTGAAAACGTCAGTTTTTTGGAGATTTTCCGTGGGTGTTAACCCATGGATCGATGGGGGGATGCTGGATTCAAAAATATTTTTGGGCTGCCGGGCCACTCGGGGGAGTCCCTGGAGAGCTGTTAAATGGATCCATAGGCTCCGGGTGTGGGGCGGAGGTTTTTAGGGCATCCCAGAGGCGAAAGCGTAAAAAGGTCAGTTTTTTGGCGATTTTTCGTAGGTGTTAGCCCATGGATCGATTGGGGGTGCTGGTTCTGGAAATATTTTAAGGCCGAACCCCTCGGGAGGGGTCCCTGGTGAGCTGTTAAGCGGATTCATAGGCTCCGGGGGGTGGGGCTGAGGTTTTTAGGGCATCCGAGAGGCGAAAGAGTGAAAACATAAGTTTTTTGGCGATTTTTCATGGGTGTTAGCCCATGGATGCCCTCGGGGGGGTCCCTAGTGAGCTTTTAAGCAGATCCATAGGCTCCGAGGGGTGGGGTGGAGGTTTTTAGGGCATCCCAGAGGCGAAAGAGAGAAAACATCAGTTTTTTGGCGATTTTCCGTAGGTGTTAGCCCATGGATCGATGGAGGGTGCTGGCTCCGGAAATATTTTTTGGTCGATACCCTCGGGGGGGTCCCTGGTGAGCTGTTAAGCTGATCCATAGGCTCTGGGGAGGGTGGGGTGGAGGTTTTTAGGTCATCCCCGAGGCGAAAGAGTGAAAACGTCAGTTTTTTGGTGATTTTTCGTGGGTGTTAGCCCATGGATCGATAGGGGGGTGCTGGCTCCGGAAATATTTTTGAGTCGAACCCCTCGAGGGGATCCCTGGCGAGCTGTTACGTGGATCTATAGGCTCCGAGGGGTGGGGCGGATGTTTTTAGGGCATCCCATAGGTGAAATAGTAAAAACGTTAGTTTTTTGGCGATTTTCCGTGGGTGTTAGCCCATGGATCGATTGGGGGTGCTGGGTCAGGAATTATTTTTTGGCCGAGCCCCTCCAGGAGGTCCCTGGCAAGATTTTAAGCGTATCCATAGGATTCTAGGGGTGGGGCGGAGGTTTTTAGGGCATCACAGAGGCAAAATAGTGAAAATGTCTATTTTTTGGCGATTTTTCGTGTGCGTTAGCCCATGGATCGATGGGGGGTGCTGGCTTAGAAAAATAATTTTGGCCGAACCCCTCGGAGGGGTCCCTTATGATCTGTTAAGCATATCCATAGGCTCCGGGGGGTGGGGCGGAGGCTTTTAAGGCATCCTAGAGGCGAAAGATCAAAAATGTCAATTATTTGGCGATTTTTCGTGTGTGTTAGCTCATGGATCGATGGGGGGTGCTGGCTCCAAATATTTTTGGGTCGAGCCCCTCTGGGGTATCCCTGATGAGCTTTTAAGTGGATTCATAGGCTCCGGGTGGTGGGGCGGAGGCTTTTAGGGAATCCTAGAGGCGAAATAGTGAAAACATCAGTTTTTTGGCAATTTTTTGTGTGTGTTAGCCCATGGATCGATGGGGGGTGCTGGATCAAAAAATATTTTTGGGCCAAGCCCCTAGGGGGGGTTCCTGATGAGCTGTTAAGCGGATCTATAGGCTCCGGGGGTAGGGCGGAGGCTTTTAGGGCGTCCCAGAGGCAAAATAGTGAAAATGTCAGTTGTTTGGCAATTTTCCGTGTGTGTTAGCCCATGGATCGAGTGGGGGGTGCTAGTTCCGAAAATATTTTCAGGCCGAACCCCTCGGGGGGGTCTCTGCCGAGCTGTTAAGAGGATGCATAGGCTCCGGGGGTTGGAAGGAGGCTTTAAGGGCGTCCCAGAGGTGAAATACTGAACATGTCAGTTTTTTGGCGATTTTTTGTGTGTGTTAGCCCATGGATCGATGGAGGGGTGCTGGTTCCAAAAATATTTTTGGGTCGAGCCCCTCGGGGAGTCCCTGATGAGCTTTTAATCCGATCCATATGCTTCGGAGGGGGGGGAGGAGGAGGCTTTTACCGCGTCCCAGAGGCAAAATAGTGAAAACGTTAGTTTTTTGGCAATTTTTCGTGTGTATTAGCCCATGGATCGATGGGAGAGTGCCGACTCCGGAAATATTTTTGGGCCGAATACCTCGAGGGGGTCCCTAACGAGCTGTTAGGTGGATCCATAGGCTCTGGGGGGTGGGGCGTAGGCTTATAGGGTGTCCCAGAGGTGAAATACTGAAAACGTCAGTTTTTTGGCGATTTTCCATGTGTGTTAGCCCATGGATCGATGGGGGGTGCTGGATTTGGAAATATTTTTGGGTTGAGCTCCTCGGGGGGTCCCTGAAGACCTGTTAAGCAGATCCATAGTCTATGGGGGTAGGGCGGAGGTTTTTAAGGCATCCTAGAGGCAAAAGAGTAAAAAGGTCAGTTTTTTGGCTATTTTTCGTGGGTGTTAGCCCATGGATCGATGGGGGGTGCTGGCTCAGGAAATATTTTTGGGCCGAGCCCCTGTAGGAGGTCCCTGGCAAGCTGTTAACCGGATCCATAGGATCCGGGGGGTAGGGCGGAGGTTTTTAGGGCGTCCCAGAGGAAAAATAGTGAAAATGTCTGTTTTTTGGCGATTTTTCGTGTGCGTTTGCCCATGGATCGATGGGGGGTGCTGGCTTAGAAAAATAATTTTGGCCTAACTCCTCGGGGGGGTCCCTGATGAGCTGTTAAGCGGATCCATAGGTTTCGAGGGGTGGGGCGGAGGCTTTTAGGGCATCCCAGAGGCGAAAGAGTGAAAATGTCAATTATTTGGCAATTTTTCGTGTGTGTTAGCCCATGGATCGATGGGGGGGTACTAGCTCCAAAATATTTTTGGGCCGAGCCCCTCTGGGGTATCCCTGATGAGTTTTTAAGCAGATTCATAGGCTCCGGGGGGTGGGGCGGAGGCTTTTAGGGCATCCTAGAGGCGAAATAGCGAAAACATCAGTTTATTGGCAAGTTGTTTTGTGTGTTAGCCAATGGATCGATTGGGGGTGCTGGATCCAAAAATATTTTTGGGCCAAGCCCATCGGGGGGGTTCCTGATGAGCTGTTAACCGAATCCATAGGCTCCGGGGGTGGGGCGGAGGCTTTTAGGGCGTCCCAGAGGCAAAATAGTGAAAATGTCAGTTTTTTGGCGATTTTTCGTGTGTGTTAGCCCATGGATCGAGTGGGGGGTGCTAGTTTCGAAAATATTTTTGGGTCGAACCCCTCGGGGGAGTCCCTGATGAGCTTTTAAGAGGATCCATAGGCTCCGGGGGTTGGAAGGAGGCTTTAAGGGCGTCCCAGAGGTGAAATACTGAAAATGTCAGTTTTTTGGCAATTTTGTGTGTGTGTTAGCCCATGGATCGATGGAGGGGTGCTGGCTCCGAAAATATTTTTGGGTCGAGCCCCTCGGGGAGTCCCTGATGAGCTGTTAAACCGATCCATAGGCTCCGGGGGGGAGGCGGAGGCTTTTAGCGCGTCCCAGAGGCAAAATAGTGAAAACGTCAGTTTTTTGACGATTTTTCGTGTGTGTTAGCCCATGGATCGATGGGGGAGTGCCGGCTCCGGAAATATTTTTGGGTTGAACCCCTCAACGGGGTACCTAACGAGCTGTTAGGTGGATCCATAGGCTCCGGGGGGGAGGGGCGTAGGCTTATATGGTGTCCCAGATGTGAAAAACTGAAAACGTCAGTTTTTTAGCGATTTTCCATGTGTGTTAGCAGATGGATCGATGGAGGGGTGCTGGCTTCGAAAATATTTTTGGGTCGAGCCCCTCGGGGAGTCCCTGATGAGCTGTTAATCCGATCCATAGGCTCTAGAGGGGGGGGGACGCAGAGGCTTTTAGCGCGTCCCAGAGGAAAAATAGTGAAAACATCAGTTTTTTGGCAATTTTTCGTGTGTGTTAGCCCATGGATCGATTGGGGAGTGCCGGCTCCGAAAATATTTTTGGGACGAACACCTCGAGGGGGTCCCTAACGAGCTGTTAGGTGGATGCATAGGCTCCGGGGGGTGGGGCGTAGGCTTATAGGGTGTCCCAGAGGTGAAATACTGAAAACGTCAGTTTTTTGGCGATTTTCCATGTGTGTTAGCCCATGGATCGATGGGGGGTGCTGGATTTGGAAATATTTTTGGGTTGAGCTCTTCGGGGGGTCACTGAAGAGCTGTTAAGTAGATCCATAGTCTATGGGGGTGGGGCAGAGGTTTTTAGGGCTTCCCAGAGGCGAAAGAGTAAAAAGGTCAGTTTTTTGGCGATTTTTCGTGGGTGTTAGCCCATGGATCGATTCGGGGTGCTGGTTCTGGAAATATTTTTGGGCCGCACCCCTCGGGAGGGGTCCCTGGTTAGCTGTGAAGCGGATTCATAGGCTCCGGGGTGTGGTGCTGAGGTTTTTAGGGCATCCCTGAGGCGAAAGAGTGAAAACATAAGTTTTTTGGCGATTTTTCATGGGTGTTAACCCATGAATCGATGGAGGGTGCTCCCTCCGGAAAGATTTTTTGGCCGATACCCTCGGGGGATTCCCTGGTGAGCTGTTAAGCGGATCCATAGGCTGTGGGGATGGTGGGGTGGAGGTTTTTAGGGCGTCCCCGTGGCGAAAGAGTGAAAACGTCAGTTTTTTGGCGATTTTCCGTGGGTGTTAGCCCGTGGATCGATGGGGGGGTACTGGCTCCGGAAATATTTTTGAGTCGACCCCCTCGAGGGGGTCCCTGGCGAGCTGCTAAGCGGATCTATAGTCTCCGGGGGTGGGGCGGAGGTTTTTAGGGCATCCCAGAGGTGAAATAGTGAAAACGTCAGTTTTTTGGCGATTTTCCATGGGTGTTAGCCCATGGATCGATGGGGGGTGCTGTCTCAGGAAATATTTTTGGGTTGAGCCCCTCCATGAGGTCTCTGGCAAGCTGTTAAGCGTATCCATAGGATACGGGGGGTGGGGTGGAGGTTTTTGGGGCATCTCAGAGGCGACATAGTGAAAATGTCTATTTTTTGGCGATTTTTCGTATGCGTTAGCCCATGGATCGATGGAGGGTGCTGGCTTAGAAAAATAATTTTGGCTGAACCCCTCGGGGGGGTCCCTGATGAGCTGTTAAGCAGATCCATAGGCTCCGGGGGTGGGGCGGAGGCTTTTAGGGCATCCCAGAGGCGAAAGAAAGAAAATGTCAATTATTTGGCGATTTTTCGTATGTGTTAGCCCATGGATCGATGGGGGGGGTGCTGGCTCCAAAATATTTTTGGGCCGAACCCCTCTGGGGTATCCCTGATGAGCTTTTAAGCGGATTCATAGGCTCCGGGTGGTGGGGCGGAGGTTTTTAGGGCGTCTTAGAGGCGAAAGAGTGAAAACGTCAGTTTTTTACTGATTTTTCGTGGGTGTTAGCCCATGGATCGATGGGGGGGTGTTGGCTCCAAAAATATTTTTGGGCCAATCCCCTTGTGGGGGGTCCCTGGCAAGCTTTTAAGTGGATCCATAGGCTCCGGGGGGTGGGGCAAAGGTTTTTAAGGCTTCCCAGAGGCGAAAGAGTCAAAACGTCAATTTTTTGGCAATTTTCCATGGGTGTTAGCCCATGGATAGATGGGGGGAGTGCTGGATATGGAAATATTTTTGGGCCGAGCCCCTCGAGGAGGGTCCATGGAAAGCTTTTAAACGGATCCATAGGCTCCTTGGGGTGGGGTGTAGGTTTTTAGGGCGTCCTAGAGGCGAAAGAGTGGAAACGTCAGTTTTTTGGCGATTTTCCGTGGGTGTTAGCCAATGGATCGATGGGGGGGGGTTGGCTCCGAAAATATTTTTGCGTCGATCCCTTTGGAGGGGGTCCCTGGTGAGATTTTAAGCAGATCCATAGTCTATGGGGGTGGGGCAGAGGTTTTTAGGGCGTCCCAGAGGCGAAAGAGTAAAAAGGTCAGTTTTTGGCGATTTTTCGTGGGTGTTAGCCCATGGATCGATTGGAGGTGCTGCTTCTAGAAATATTTTCGATCCAAACCCCTCGGGAGGGGTACCTGGTGAGCTGTTAAGCTGATTCATAGGCTCCGAGGGGGAGGCGGAGGCTTTTAGTGCATCCCAGAGGCAAAATAGTGAAAACGTCAGTTTTTTGGCAATTTTTCGTGTGTGTTAGCCCATGGATCGATGGGGGAGTGCCGGCTCCGGAAATATTTTTGGGTCGAACCCCTCGACGGGGTACCTAACGAGCTATTAGGTGGATCCATAGGCTCCGGAGGGGAAGGGCGTAGGCTTATATGGTGTCCCAGAGGTGAAATACTGAAAACGTCAGTTGTTTAGCTATTTTCCATGTGTGTTAGCCCATGGATCGATGGAGGGGTGCTGGCTCCAAAAATATTTTTGGATTGAGCCCCTCGGGGAGTCCCTGATGAGCTGTTAAGCCGATCCATAGGCTCTGGAGGGGGGGGTACGCGGAGGCTTTTAGCGCCTCCCAGAGGCAAAATAGTGAAAACGTCAGTTTTTTGGCAATTTTTCGTGTGTGTTAGCCCATGGATCGATGGGGGAGTGCCGGCTCCGAAAATATTTTTGGGCCGAACACCTCGAGGGGGTCCCTAACGATCTGTTAGGTGGATGTATAGGCTCCGGGGTGTGGGGCGTAGGCTTATAGGGTGTCCCAGAGGTGAAATACTGAAAACGTCAGTTTTTTGGCAATTTTCCATGTGTGTTAGCCCATGGATCTATTGGGGGTGCTGGATTTGGAAATATTTTTGGGTTGAGCTCCTCGGGGGGTCCCTGAAGAGCTGTTAAGCAGATCCATAGTCTATGGGGTTGGGGCAGAGTTTTTAGGGCATCCCAGAGGCGAAAGAGTAAAAAGGTCAGTTTTTTGGTGATTTTTCGTGGGTGTTAGCCCATGGATCGATTCGGGGTGCTGGTTCTGGAAATATTTTTGGGCCTCACCCCTCGGGAGGGGTCCCTGGTTAGCTGTTAAGCGGATTCATAGGCTCCGAGGTGTGGTGCTGAGGTTTTAAGGGCATCCCAGAGGCGAAAGAGTGAAAACATAAGTTTTTTGGCGATTTTTCGTGGGTGTTAGCCCATAGATCGATGGGGGCGTGTTGGCTCCGGAAATATTTTTGGACCGAGGCCCTCGGGGGGGTCCCTGGTTAGCTTTTAAACAGATCCATAGGCTCCGAGGGGTGGGGTGGAGGTTTTTAGGGCATCCCATAGGCGAAAGAGAGAAAACGTTAGTTTTTTGGCAATTTTCCGTGGGTGTTAGCCCATGAATCGATGGAGGGTGCTGGCTCCGAAAATACTTTTTGGCCGATACCCTCGGGGGGTTCCTGGTGAGCTGTTAAGCGGATCCATAGGCTGTGGGGAGGGTGGGGTGGAGGTTTTTAGGGCATCCCCGTGGCGAAAGAGTGAAAACATCAGTTTTTTGGCGATTTTCCGTGGGTGTTAGCCCGTGGATCGATAGGGGGGTGCTGGCTCCGAAAATATTTTTGAGTCAACCCCCTCGAGGGGGTCCCTGGCGAGCTTTTAAGCGGATATATAGTCTCCGGGGGTGGGGCGGAGGTTTTTAGGGCATCCCAGAGGTGAAATAGTGAAAACGTCAATTTTTTGGCGATTTTCCGTGGGTGTTAGCCCATGGATCGATGGGGGGTGCTGTCTCAGGAAATATTTTTGGGCCGAGACCCTCCAGGAGGTCTCTGGCAAGCTGTTAAGAAGATCCATAGGATCCGGGGGGTGGGGCGGAGGTTTTTGGGGCTTCCCAGAGGCGAAATAGTGAAAATGTCTATTTTTTGGCGATTTTTCGTATGCGTTAGCCCACGGATCGATGGGGGGGTGCAGGCACCGAAATATTTTTGGGCGGAGCCCCTCTGGGGTATCCCTGATGAGCTTTTAAGCGGATTCATAGGCTACGGGGGGTGGGGCAGAGGTTTTTAGGGCGTCCTAAAGGCGAAAGAGTGAAAACGTCAGTTTTTTGCTGATTTTTCGTGGGTGTTAGCCCATGGATCGATGGGGGGGTGTTGGATCCGAAAATATTTTTGGACCAATACCCTTGTGGGGGGTCCGTGTCGAGCTTTTAAGTGGATCCATAGGCTCCGGGGGGTGGGGCAGAGGTTTTTATGGCGTCCCAGAGGCGAAAGAGTGAAAACGTCAATTTTTTGGCAATTTTCCATGGGTGTTAGCCCATGGATAGATGGGGGGAGTGCTGGATCTGGAAATATTTTTGGGCCGATCCCCTCGAGGAGGGTCCATGGAAAGCTTTTAAATGGATCCATAGGCTCCTAGGGGTGGGGTGGAGGTTTTTAGGGCGACCTAGAGGCGAAAGAGTGTAAACGTCAGTTTTTTGGCGATTTTCCGTGGGTGTTAGCCAATGGATTGATGGGGGGGTGTTGGCTCCGAAAATATTTTTGCGTCGATCCCCTTGGGGGGGGTCCCTGGTGAGCTTTTAAGCAGATCCATAGTCTATGGGGGTGGGGCAGTGGTTTTTAGGGCATCCCAGAGGCGAAAGAGTAAAAAGGTCAGTTTTTTGGCGATTTTCCGTGGGTGTTAGCCCATGGATCGATTGGGGGTGCTGGTTCTGGAAATATTTTTGGGCTGAACCCCTCGGGAGGGGTCCCTGGTGAGCTGTTAAGCAGATTAATAGGCTCCGGGGGGTGGGGCTGAGGTTTTTAGGGCATCCTAGAGGCGAAAGAGTGAAAACATAAGTTTTTTGGCGATTTTTCGTGGGTGTTAACCCATGGATCGATGGGGGCGTGCTGGCTACGAAAATATTTTTGGACCGAGGCCCTCGGAGGGGTCCTTAGTGAGTGTTTAAGTAGATCCATTGGCTCCGAGGGGTGGGGTGCAGGTTTTTAGGGCATCCCAGAGGTGAAATAGTAAAAACATCAGTTTTTTGGCGATTTTTCGTGGGTGTTAGCCCATGGATCGATGGGGGGTGCTGGCTCAGGAAATATTTTTGGGTCGAACCCCTGCAGGAGGTCCCTGGCAAGCTGTTAAGCGGATCCATAGGATCCGGGGGGTGGGGTGGTGTTTTTTAGGGCGTCCCAGAGGCAAAATAGTGAAAATATCTGTTTTTTGGCGATTTTTCGTGTGCGTTAGCCCATGGATCGATGGGGGGTGCTGGCTTAGAAAAATAATTTTGGCCAAACTCCTCGGGGGGATCCCTGATGAGCTATTAAGTGGATCCATAGGCTTCGGGGGCTGGGGCGGAGGCTTTTAGGGCATCCCAGAGGCGAAAGAGTGAAAATGTCAATTATTTGGATATTTTTCGTGTGTGTTAGCCCATGGATCGATGGGGGAGTGTTGGCTCCGAAATATTTTTGGGCCGAGCCCCTCTGGGGTATCCCTGATGAGCTTTTAAGCGGATTCTTAGGCTCCAGGGGGTGGGGCGGAGGCTTTTAGGGCATCCTAGAGGCGAAATAGTGAAAACATCAGTTTATTGGCAATATTTTGTGTGTGTTAGCCCATGGATCGATTGGGGGTGCTGGATCCAAAAATATTTTTGGGCCAAGCCCCTCGGGGGGGGTTCCTGACGAGCTTTTAAACGGATCCATAGGCTCCGGGGGTGGGGCGGAGGCTTTTAGGGCGTCCCAGAGGCAAAATAGTGAAAATGTCAGTTTTATGGCGATTTTCCGTGTGTGTTAGCCCATGGATCGAGTGGGGGTGCTAGTTCCGAAAATATTTTTGTGTCAAACCCCTCGGGGGGGTCCCTGACGAGCTGTTAAGAAAATCCATAGGCTCCGGGGGTTGGAAGGAGGCTTTAAGGGCGTCCCAGAGGTGAAATACTGAAAATGTCAGTTTTTTGGCGATTTTTTGTGTGTTAGCCCATGGATCGATGGAGGGGTGCTGGCTCCGGAAATATTTTTGGGTCGAGCCCCTCGGGGAGTCCCTGATGAGCTGTTAAGCCAATCCATAGGCTTCGGAGGGGGGGGGAGGCGGAGGCTTTTAGCGCGTCCCAGAGGCAAAATAGTGAAAACGTTAGTTTTTTGGCGATTTTTCGTTTGTGTTAGCCCATGGATCGATGGGGGAGTGCCGGCTCTGAAAATATTTTTGGGTCGAACCCCTCGATGGGGTACCTAACGAGCTGGTAGGTGGATCCATAGGCTCTGGGGGAGGGGGTCGTAGCCTTATATGGTGTCCCAGAGGTGAAATACTGAAAACGTCAGTTTTTTGGCGATTTTCCATGTGTGTTAGCCCATGGATCGATGGGGGTGCTGGATTCGGAAATATTTTTGGGTTAAGCCCCTCGGGGGGTCCCTGACGAGCTGTTAAGCAGATCCATAGGATCCGAGGGGTAGGGCGGCTGCTTTTAGGGCATCCCAGAAGCAATATAGTGAAAACGTCAGTTTTTTGGTAATTTTCCGTGTGTGTTAGCTCATGGATCGATGGAGGGGTGCTGGCTCCGGAAATATTTTTGGGTTGAGCCCCTCGGGGGGTCCCTGACGAGCTGTTAAGCAGATCCATAGGCTCCGAGGGGTGGGGCGGATGCTTTTAGGGAGTCCCAGAAGTGAAATAGTGAAAACATCAGTTTTTTGATTATTTTTCATGTGTGTTAGCCCATGGATCGATGGGGGGGTGCTGGCTCCAGAAATATTTTTGGGCCGAGCCCCTCGGGGGAGTCCCTGACGAGCTGTTACGCGGATCCATAAGCTCTGGGGGTGGGGCATAGGCTTATAGGGTGTCCGAAAGGTGAAATACTGAAAACGTCAGTTTTTTGGCAATTTTCCATGTGTGTTAGCCCATGGATCGATGGGGGGTGCTGGATTCAGAAATATTTTTGGGTTGAGCCACTAGAGGGGTCTCTGACGAGCTGTTAAGCGAATCTATAGGCTCCGAGGGGTGGGGCGGCGGCTTTTAGGGCATCCCAGAAGCAAAATAGTGAAAACGTCAGTTTTTTGGCGATTTTCCGTGTGTGTTAGCCCATGGATCGATGGAGGGGTGCTGGCTCCGAAAATATTTTTGGGTTGAGCCCTTTGGGGGGTCACTGACGAGCTGTTAAGCAGATCAATAGGCTCCGGGGGGTGGGGCATAGGCTTTTAGGGCGTCCCAGAGGCGAAATAGTGAAAACGTCAGTTTTTT
This sequence comes from Capsicum rhomboideum, assembly GCA_031232105.1. Taxonomy (NCBI): domain Eukaryota; kingdom Viridiplantae; phylum Streptophyta; class Magnoliopsida; order Solanales; family Solanaceae; genus Capsicum; species Capsicum rhomboideum. Next base: position 2,515,890 of record CP124710.1, on the reverse strand, counting down.
GGTGATTTTTCGTGTGTGTTAGCCCATGGATTGATGGGGAGTGCTGGCTCCGAAAATATTTTTGGGTCGAGTCCTTCAGAGGGGGTCCCTGACGAGCTGTTAAGTAGATCCATAGTCTCAGGGGGGTGGGGCGGAGTATTTTAGGGTGTCCTAGAGGCAAAATAGTGAAAATGTCAGTTTTTTGGCGATTTTTCGTGTGCGTTAGCCCATAGATCGATGGGGGGTGTTGGCTCAGAAAAATAATTTTGGCCGAACCCCTCTGGGGGATCCCTGATGAGCTGTTAAGTGAATACATAGGCTCCGAGGGGTTTGGCGGAGGCTTTTCGGGCGTCCCAGAGGCGAAAGAGTGAAAATGTCAATTATTTGGCGATTTTTAGTGTGTGTTAGCCCACGGATTGATGGGGGGGGGTGCTGGATCCAAAATATTTTTGGGCCGAGCCCCTCTTGGGTGTCCCTGACGAGCTTTTAAGCGGATCCATAGGCTCCGGGGGGTGGGGCGGAGGCTTTTAGGGCATCCTAGAGGCGAAATAGTGAAAATATCAGTTTTTTGGCAATTTTTCGTGTGTGTTAGCCAATGGATCGATGGGGGGTGCTGGATCCAAAAATATTTTTGGACCTAGCCCCTCGAGGGTTTCCCTGACGAGCTGTTAAGCGGATCCATAGGCTCCGGGGGTGGGGCGGAGGCTTTTAGGGCATCTCAGAGGCAAAAGAGTCAAAACGTCAGTTTTTTGGCGATTTTCCGTGGGTGTTTGCCCATGGATCGATGGGGGGGTGCTGGCTCCGAAAAGTTTTTTGAGTCGCCCCCTCGGGGGGGTCCCTGGCGAGCTGTTAAGCAGATCTATAGGCTCCGGGTGGTGGGGCAGAGTTTTTTAGGGCATCCCAGAGGTGAAATAGTGAAAACGTCAGTTTTTGGACGATTTTTCGTGGGTGTTAGCCCATGGATCGATGGGGAGTGCTGGCTCCGAAAATATTTTTGGGTCGAGTCCTTCAGTGGGGGTCCCTGACGAGCTGTTAAGTGGATCCATAGTCTCAGGGGGGTGGGGCAGCGTATTTTAGGGCGTCCCAGAGGCGAAATAGTAAAAATGTCATTTTTTGGCGATTTTTCGTGTGCGTTAGCCCATAGATCGATGGGGGGTGTTGGCTCAGAAAAATAATTTTGGCCGAACCCCTCGGTTGGGTCCCTGATGAGCTGTTAAGAGGATCCATAGGCTCCGGGGGGTTTGGCGGAGGCTTTTCGGGCGTCCCAGAGGCAAAAGAGTGAAAACGTCAATTATTTTGCGATTTTTCGTGTGTGTTAGCCCATGGATCGAGGGGGGGGGTGCTGGATCCAAAATATTTTTGGGCCGAGCCCCTCTTGGGTGTCCCTGATGAGCTTTTAAGCGGATCCATAGGCTCCGGGGGGTAGGGCGGAGGCTTTTAGGGCGTCCTAGAGGCGAAATAGTGAAAACATTAGTTTTTTGGCAATTTTTCATGTGTGTTAGCCAATGGATCGATGGGGGGTGCTGGATCCAAAAATATTTTTGGACCTAGCCCCTCGGGAGTTTCCCTTACGAGCTGTTAAGCAGATCCATAGGCTCCGAGGGTGGGGCAGAGGCTTTTAGGGCGTCTCAGAGGCAAAAGAGTGAAAACGTCAGTTTTTTGGCAATTTTTTGTGTGTGTTAGCCCATGGATCGATAGGGGTTGCTAGCTCTGAAAATATTTTTGGGCCGAACCCCTCGAGAGGGTTTCTGACGAGCTGTTAAGGGGATCCATAGGCTCCGGGGGGTGGGGCGGAGGCTTTTAGGGCGTCCCAGAGGCGAAATAGTGAAAACGTCAATTTTTTGGCAATTTTCCGTGGGTGTTAGCCCATGGATCGATGGGGGGGTGCTGGCTCCGGAAATTTTTTTGAGTCGCCCCCTCGGGGGGGTCCCTGGCGAGCTGTTAAGCGGATCTATAGGCTCCGGGGGGTGGGACAGAGTTTTTTAGGGCATCCCAGAGGTGAAATAGTGAAAACGTCAGTTTTTTGGTGATTTTCCGTGGGTGTTAGCCCATGGATCGATGGGGAGTGCTGGCTCCGAAAATATTTTTGGGTCGAGTCCCTCGGGGGGGTCTCTGATGAGCTTTTAAGCAGATCCATAGTCTCAGGGGGGTGGGGCGGAGGATTTTAGGGCATCCCAGAGGCAAAATAGTGAAAATGTCAGTTTTTTGGCGATTTTTCGTGTGCGTTAGCCCATAGATCGATGGGGGGTGCTGGCTCAGAATAATAATTTTGGACGAACCCCTCGGGGGGGTCCTTGATGAGCTGTTAAGCGGATCCATAGTCTCCGGGGGGTTGGGCGGAGGCTTTTAGGGCATCCCAAAGGCGAAAGAGTGAAAATGTCAATTATTTGGCGATTTTTCGTGTGTGTTAGCCCATTGATCGATGGGGGGGGTGCTGGATTCAAAATATTTTCTGGCCGAGCCCCTCTAGGGTGTCTCTGACGAGCTTTTAAGTTGATCCATCGGCTCCGGGGGGTGGGGCGGAGGCTTTTAGGGCGTCCTAGAGGCGAAATAGTGAAAACATCAATTTTTTGGCAATTTTTCATGTGTGTTAGCCAATGGATCGATGGGGGGTGCTGGATCCAAAAATATTTTTGGACCTAGCCCCTCGGGAGTTTCCCTTACGAGCTGTTAAGCGGATCCATAGGCTCCGAGGGTGGGGCGGAGGCTTTTAGGGCGTCTCAGAGGCAAAAGAGTGAAAACGTCAGTTTTTTGGCAATTTTTTGTGTGTGTTAGCCCATGGATCGATAGGGGTTGCTAGCTCTGAAAATATTTTTAGGCCGAACCCATTGGGAGGGTTTCTGACGAGCTGTTAAGGGGATCCATAGGCTCCGGGGGGTGGGGTGGAGGCTTTTAGGGCGTCCCAGAGGCAAAATAGTGAAAACGTCAATTTTTTGGCAATTTTCCGTGGGTGTTAGCCCATGGATCGATGGGGGGGTGCTGGCTCCGGAAATTTTTTTAAGTCGCCCCCTCGGGGGGGTCCCTGGAGAGCTGTTAAGCGGATCTATAGGCTCCGGGGGGTGGGGCAGAGTTTTTTAGGGCATCCCAGAGGTGAAATAGTGAAAACGTCAGTTTTTTGGTGATTTTCCGTGGGTGTTAGCCAATGGATCGATGGGGAGTGCTGGCTCCGAAAATATTTTTGGGTCGAGTCCCTCGGGGGGGTCTCTGATGAGCTTTTAAGCAGATCCATAGTCTCAGGGGGGTGGGGCGGAGGATTTTAGGGCATCCCAGAGGCAAAATAGTGAAAATGTCAGTTTTTTGGCGATTTTTCGTGTGCGTTAGCCCATAGATCGATGGGGGGTGCTAGCTCAGAAAAATAATTTTGGACGAACCCCTCGGGGGGGTCCCTGATGAGCTGTTAAGCGGATCCATAGTCTCCGGGGGGTTGGGCGGAGGCTTTTAGGGCATCCCAAAGGCGAAAGAGTGAAAATGTCAATTATTTGGCGATTTTTCGTGTGTGTTAGCCCATGGATCGATGGGGGGGTGCTGGATCCAAAATATTTTCTGGCCGAGCCCCTCTAGGGTGTCTCTGACGAGCTTTTAAGTTGATCCATCGGCTCCGGGGGGTGGGGCGGAGGCTTTTAGGGCGTCCGAGAGGCGAAATAGTGAAAACATCAGTTTTTTGGCAATTTTTCGTGTGTGTTAGCCAATGGATCGATGGGGGGTGCTGGATCCAAAAATATTTTTGGACCAAGCCCCTCGGGGGTTTTCATGACGAGCTTTTAAGCGAATCCATAGGCTCCGAGGGTGGGGCGGAGGCTTTTAGGGCGTCCCAGAGGTGAAAAAGTGAAAACGTCAGTTTTTTGGCAATTTTTCGTGGGTGTTAGCCCATGGATCGATGGGGGGGTGCTGGCTCCGGAAATATTTTTGAGTCGACCCCCTCGGGGGGGTCCCTGGCGAGCTGTTAAGCTGATCTATAGGCTCCGGGGGGTGGGGCAGAGGTTTTTAGGGTATCCCATAGGTGAAATAGTGCAAACGTCAGTTTTTTGGCGATTTTCCGTGGGTGTTAGCCCATGGATCAATGGGGGGTGCTGGCTCAGGAAATATTTTTAGGCAGAGCCCCTCGAGGAGGTCCCTGGCAAGATGTTAAGCGGATCCGTAGGATCCGGGGGGTGGGGCAGAGGTTTTTAGGGCGTCCCAGAGGCGAAATAGTGAAAATATCTGTTTTTTGGCGATTTTTCATGTGCGTTAGCCCATGGATCGATGGGGGGTGCTGGCTTAGAGAAATAATTTTGACCGAACCCCTTGGGGGGGGTACCTGATGAGTTTTTAAGCGGATCCATAGGCTCCGGGGGGTGGGGCGGAGGCTTTTAGGGCATCCCAGAGGCGAAAGAGTGAAAATGTCAATTATTTGGCAATTTTTCGTGTGTGTTAGCCCATGGATCGATGAGGGGGGGGGTGCTGGCTCTGAAATATTTTTAGGCCGAGCCCCTCTGGGGTATCCCTGGCGAGGTTTTAAGTAGATTCATAGGCTCCGGGGGGTGGGGCGGAGGCTTTTAGGGCATCCTAGAGGCGAAATAGTGAAAACATCAGTTTTTTGGCAATTTTTTGTGTGTGTTAGCCCATGGATCGATGGGGGGTGCTGGATCCAAAAATATTTTTGGGACAAGCCCCTCGGGGGGGTTCCTGACGAGCTGTTAAGCAGATCCATAAGCTCTGGGGGTGGGGCGGAGGCTTTTAGAGCGTCCCAAAGGCGAAATAGTGAAATGTCAGTTTTTTGGCAATTTTCTGTGTGTGTTAGCCCATGGATCGTGTGGGGGGTGCTGGTTTCGAAAATATTTTTGGGCCGAACCCCTCGGGAGGGTACCTGACGAGCTGTTAAGAGGATCCATAGGCTCCGGGGGTGGGATGGAGGCTTTAAGGGCGTCCCAGGGGTGAAATACTTAAAACGTCAGTTTTTTAGCAATTTTTTGTGTGTGTTAGGCCATGGATCGATGGAGTGGTGCTGGCTCCGAAAATAATTTTGGGTCGAGCCCCTCGGGGAGTCCCTGATGAGTTGTTAAGCCGATCCATAGGCTCCGGGGGGGAAGGCGGAGGCTTTTAGGGCGTCCCAGAGGCAAAATAGTGAAAATGTCAGTTTTTTGGCGATTTTTCGTGTGTGTTAGCCCATGGATCAATGGGGGAGTGCCGGCTCTGGAAATATTTTTGGGCCAAACCCCTCGAGGGGGTCCCTAATGAGCCGTTAGGTGGATCCATAGGCTCCGGGGGGTGGGGCATAGGCTTATAGGGTGTCCCAAAGGTGAAATACTGAAAACGTCAGTTTTTTGGCGATTTTCCATGTGTGTTAGCCCATGGATCGATGGGGGGTGCTGAATTCAGAAATATTTTTGGGTTGAGCCCCACTAGGGGTCCCTGACGAGCTGTTAAGCAGATCCATAGGCTCCGAGGGGTGGGGCGGCGGCTTTTAGGGCGTCCCAAAAGCAAAATAGTGAAAATGTCAGTTTTTTGGCCATTTTCCGTGTGTGTTAGCCCATGGATCGATGGAGGGGTGCTGACTCCAAAAATATTTTTAGGTTGAGCCCTTCGAGGGGTCCCTGAAGAGCTGTTAAGCAGATCCATAGGCTCCGGGGGGTGGCGCGGATGCTTTTAGGTAGTCCCAGAGGTGAAATAGTGAAAACATCAGTTTTTTGGTGATTTTTCGTGTGTGTTAGCCCATGGATCGATTGGGGGGTGCTGGCTCTAGAAATATTTTTGGGCCGAGACCCTCGGGGGGGTCCCTGATGAGCTGTTAAGCGGATCCTTAGGTTCCATGGGGTGGGTCAGAGGCTTTTAGGGCATCCCAGAGGCAAAATAGTCAAAACGTCAGTTTTTTGGCAAATTTTCGTGTGTGTTAGCCCATGGATCGATGGGGGGTGCTGGCTCCGGAAATATATTTTGGTCGAGCCCCTTGGGGGGTCCCTGAAAAGATTTTAGGTGTATCCATAGGCTACTGGGGGTGGGGCGTAGGCTTTTAGAGCGTCCCAGAGGTGAAATAGTGAAAACATCAGTTTTTTGGCGATTTTTCATGTGTTTTTGCCCATGGATCAATGGTGGTGGTGGCTAGGAAATATTTTATGGCCGATTCCCTAGGGGGGTCCCTGATGAGCTATTAAGCGGATCCATAGGCTCTGGGGGGTGGGGAGGAGGTTTTTAGGGCGTCCTAGAGGCAAAATAGTCAAAACATCAGTTTTTTGGCAATTTTTTATGTGTGTTAGCCCATGGATCGATAGGGGGTGCTAGCTTTGAAAATATTTTTGGGCCAAACCCCTCGGGAGGGTTTCTGACGAGCTGTTAAGGGGATCCATAGGCTCCGGGGGGTGGGGCGGAGGCTTTTAGGGCGTCCCAGAGGCGAAATAGTGAAAACGTCAGTTTTTTGGCGATTTTTCGTGTGTGTTAGCCCATGGATCGATAGGGAGTGCTGGCTCAGGAAATATTTTTGGGTCGAGTCCCTCGGGGGGGTCCCTGACGATCTGTTAAGCGGATCCATAGTCTCAGGGGGGTGGGGCAGAGGATTTTAGGGCATCCCAGAGGCGAAATAGTGAAAATGTCAGTTTTTTGGTGATTTTTCGTGTGCGTTAGCCCATAGATCGATGGGGGGTGCTGTCTCAGAGAAATAATTTTGGCCGAACCCCTCGGGGGGGTCCCTGATGAGCTGTTAAGCAGATCTATAGGCTCCGGGGGGTTTGGCAGTGGCTTTTAGGGCGTCCCAGAGGCGAAAGAGTGAAAATGTCAATTATTTGGCAATTTTTCGTGTGTGTTAGCCCATGAATCGATGGGGGGGGTGCTGGCTCTGAAATATTTTTGGGTTGAGCCCCTCTGGGGTGTCTCTGACGAGTTTTTAAGCAGATCCATAGGCTCCGAGGGGTGGGGCGGAGGCTTTTAGGGCGTCCTAGAGGCGAAATAGTGAAAACATCAATTTTTTGGCAATTTTTCGTGTGTGTTAGCCAATGGATCGATGAGGGGTGCTGGATCCAAAAATATTTTTGGACCGAGCCCCTCAGGGGTTTCCCTGATGAACTGTTAAGCGTATCCATAGGCTCCGGGGGTGGGGCGGAGGCTTTTAGGGCGTCCCGGAGCCAAAATAGTGAAAATGTTAGTTTTTTGGCGATTTTTCGTGTGTGTTAGTCGATAGATCGAGTGGGGGGTGCTGGTTCCGAAAATAGTTTTGGTTGAACCCCTCGGGGGGGTCCATGACGATCTCTTAAGAGGATCCATAGGCTCCGGGTGGTGGGAAGGAGGCTTTTAAGGGCGTCCCAGAGGTGAAATACTGAAAACGTCTGTTTTTTTGCAATTTTTTGTGTGTGTTAGCCCATGGATCGATGGAGGGGTGCTGGCTCCAGAAATATTTTTGGGTTGAGCCCCTCGGGGGGTCCCTGATGAGCTGTTAAGAAGATCCATAGGCTCCGGGGGGTGGGGCAGATGCTTTTAGGGCGTCCCAGAGGTGAAATAGTGAAAACATCAGTTTTTTGGTGATTTTTCGTGTGTGTTAGCCCATGGATCGATGGGGGGGTGCTGGCTCCGGAAATATATTTTAGTCGATCCCCTTAGTGGGTCCTTGACAAGATGTTAAGTGGATCCATAGGCTGTTGGGGGTGGGGCGGAGGCTTTTATAGCGTCCCAGAGGTGAAATAGTGAAAACATCAGTTTTTTGGCAATTTTTCGTGTGTTTTTTCCCATGGATCAATGGGGGGTGCTGGTTAGGAAATATTTTTGGTCCGATCCCCTAGGGGGGTTCCCTTATGAGCTATTAAGTGGATCCATAGGCTCTGGGGGGTGGGGCGGAGGTTTTTAGGGCGTCCTAGAGGCAAAATAGTCAAAACGTCAGTTTTTTGGCGATTTTTCGTGTGTGTTAGGCCATGGATCGATGGAGGGGTGCTGGATCCGAAAATATTTTTGGGTTGAGCCATTTGGGGGGTCCTTGAAGAGCTGTTAAGCAGATCCATAGGCTCCGGGGGGTGGGGCGGATGCTTTTAGGGAGTCCCAGAGGTGAAATAGTGAAAACATCAGTTTTTTGGTGATTTTTCGTGTGTGTTAGCCCATGGATCGATGGGGGGTGCTGGCTCCGAGAAACGTTTTGGGTAGAGCCCCTCGGGGGTATTCCTGATGAGCTGTTAAGCGGATCCATGGGATCCAATGGGTCGGACGGAGGTTTTTTTGTTTACGATTTTCTGTGGGTGTTAGCCCATGGATTGATGGAAGGGTGCTGGGTCCGAAAAAATGTTTGGAACGAGTCCCTCAGGGGCGTCCCTGACAATTTTTAAGTGGATCCATGGGCTCTTAGGGGTCGGGCGGAGGTTTTTAGGGGGTCCCATGAGTGAAATAGTAAAAATGACAGTTTTTTTGCGATTTTCTGTGGGTGTTAGCTCATGGATCGATATCGGGGTACTGGTTCTGGGAAACGTTTTAGTTTGAGGCCCTCGAGGGAATCCTTTACAAGTTGTTAAGCCAATCCATGGGATCCGAGGGGTCGGGCGGAGGTTTTTAGGTGGTCCCATGAGCAAAATAGTGAAAACGGCAGTTTTTTATGATTTTTCGTGGATATTAGCCCATAGATCGATGGGGGGTGCTAGCTTTGGGAAATGTTTTGGGATGAGGCTCTCAGGGGCGTCCCTGATGAGCTGTTAAGCAGATCCATGGGCTCCTCAGGGTCGGGCAAAGCTTTTAGGGCATCCCATGAGCAAAATAGTGAAAACGATAGTTTTTTTGAGATTTTTCGTGGGTGTTTGCCCATGGATCGATGGGGGGTGCTGGCTTAGATAAAAGTTTTGGTTCGAGGACCTCGGGGGCTTCACTGATGATATGTTAAGTGTATTCAAGGGTTTCGGGGGTCGGGCGGAGGTTTTTAGGGCGTCCCATGAGCGAAATAGTAAAAACAGCAGTTTTTTTTTTATTTTTTGTGGGTGTTAGGCAATGGATTGATGGGGGCGTGCAGGCTCCAGGAAGATTTTTGGGACAAGTCCCTCGGGGGCATCCATGACGAGTTGTTAAGCAGATCCATGGGCTCCGGGGAGTAGGGCGGAGGTTTTTAGGGGGTCCCATGAGCAAAATTGTGAAAACGATAGTTTTTTTGAGATTTTTCGTGGGTGTTAGCCCATGGATCGATGGGGGAGTGCTGGGTCCAAGAAAATATTTGGTCCGAGGCCCTCAAGAGAGTTTGGATGAGCTATTACGTAGATCTATGGGCTCCGGGGGGTAGGGCGGAGGTTTTTAGGGCGTCCCATGAGTGAAATAGTGAAAACTATTGTTTTTTTGCAATTTTTCGTGGGTGTTAGCCTATGGATCGATGGGGGGTGCTGGCTCCAAGAAAGGTTTTGGGATGAGGCCCTCGGGGGCATCCTTGAAAAGCTGTTAAGTAGATCCATAGGTTCCGGGGGGTTGAGCGGAGGTTCTTAGGGCGTCCCAGAGGAGAAATAGTGAAAACGTCAGTTTTTTGCGCTTTTTCGTGTGTGTTAGCCCATGGATCGATGGGGGGTGCTGGCTCCAAAAATATTTTTGGGTCGACCCCCTCGGGAGGGTCCCTGACGAGTGGGGCGGATGCTTTTAGAGCGTCCCATTAGCGAAATAGTGAAAACGGCAGTTTTTTAGGATTTTTCGTGGGTGCTAGCCCATAGATCTATAGGGGGTGCTGGCTCCGGGAAATATATTTGGGTCGAGCCCCTCAGGGGGGTCTCTGAAGATCTGTTAAGTGGATCCATTGGCTCCGGGGGGTCAGGCGGTGGTTTTTAGGGCGTCCCATAAGCAAAATAGTGAAAACGACCATTTTTTTATGATTTTTCGTGGGTGTTAGCCCATGGATCAATGGGGGGTGCTGGATCCGAGAAACGTTTTAGGCCGAGCCCCTCGGGGGCATCCCTGAAAAGCTATTAAGCGGATCCATGGTCTCCAAGTGGTCGCGCGCAGCTTTTTAGGGGGTCCCATGAGTGAAATAGTGAAAATGACAGTTTTTTTGCGATTTTCTGTGGGTGTTAGCTCATGGATCGATATCGGGGTACTGGTTCTGGGAAAATTTTTAGTCCGAGGCCCTCGAGGGAATTCTCTACAACTTGTTAAGCCAATCCATGGGCTCCGGGGGGTCGGGCGAATGTTTTTAGGGGGTCCCATGAGCGAAATAGTGAAAACAGCAGTTTTTTATGATTTTTCATAGATGTTAGCCCATGGATCGATGGGCGGTGCTGACTCTGGGAAATGTTTTTGGATAAGGCTCTCAAGGGAGTCCCTGATGAGCTGTTAAGCAGATCCATGGGCTCCTCAGGGTTGGGCGGAGGTTTTTAGGGCGTCCCATGAGCAAAATAGTGAAAACGACAGTTTTTTTGAGATTTTTCGTGGTTGTTAGCCCATGGATCGATGGGGGGTGCTGGCAAAGATAAAAGTTTTGGGCTGAGGCCCTCGGGGGCGTCCCTGATGAGCTGTTAAGTGGATTCATGGGTTTTGAGGGTCGGGCGGAGCTTTTTAGGGCGTCCCATGAGAGAAATAGTGAAAATGAAAGTTTTTTTTTTATTTTTCGTGGGTGTTAGGCCATGGATTGATGGGGGGGTGCTAGCTCCAGGAAAATTTTGGGCCAAGGCCCTTGGGGGCATCCATAATGAGCTGTTAAGCGGATCTATGGGCTCCGAGTAGTAGGGCGGAGGTTTTTAGGTGGTCCCATGAGCAAAATTGTAAAAACGACAGTTTTTTTGAGATTTTCCGTGGGTGTTAGCCCATGGATAGATGGGGGGTGCTGGATCCAGGAACGATTTTGGGACGAGGCCCTCGGGAGCATCCCTGACGAGATGTTAAGTAGATCCATGGGCTCTGGGGGTCGGGCGGAGGTTTTTAGGGTGTCCTATGAGAGAAATAGTGAAAATGATTGTTTTTTTGCAATTTTCCGTAGGTGTTAGCCCATGGATCGATGGGGGGTGCTGGCTTCGAGAAAGATTTTGGGCTGAGGCCCTCGAGGGCGTCCCTAACAAGGTGTTAAGTGGATCCATGGGTTTCGGAGGGTCGAGCGGAGGTTTTCAAGGCGTCCCATGAGCGAAATAGTGAAAATGGTAGTTTTTTTGTGATTTTTCGTGGGTGTTAGCCCATGGATCGATGGGGGGGGTGCTGGGTACGAGAAAGGTTTTGGACCTAGGCCCTCAGGGGCATCCCAAATGAGCTGTTTAGTGTATCCATGGGCTCTAGGAGGTCGAGCGGAGGTTTTTAGGGCGTCCCATGAGCGAAATAGTGAAAACAGAAGTTTTTTCGCTATTTTTCGTGGGTGTTAGCCCATGGATCGATGGGTGGGTGCTGGATCAGAGAAATGTTTTGGGTTGAGGTCCTCGAGGGCATCCTTGATGAGCAGTTAAGTGGATCCATGGGCTCCGTGGGGTCGTACAGAGGTTTTTAGGGTGTCCCATGAGCGAAATAGTAAAAACGATAGTTTTTTTGTAATTTCCCGTAGGTGTTAGCCCATGGATCAATTGGGGGTGCTGGGTTCGGGAAAGGTTTTGGTTCGACGCCCTAGGGTGAATCCCTAGCAAGTTTTTATGTAGATCCATGGGCTCCGAGTGGTCGGGCGGAGGTTTTTAGAGCGTCCCAGTGAAAATGGCAGTTTTTTTGTGATTTTCCGTAGGTATTAGCCCATGGATCTATGGAGGGGTACTGGATCCAAAAAATGTTTTGGGAATAGGCCTTCGGGGAAGTCCCTGATGAGCTGGTAAGAGGATCCATGGGCTCTGGAGGGTCGTACGGAGGTTTTTAGGGCGTTCGATGAGCGAAATAGTTAAAACGACAAGTTTTTTGTGATTTTTCGTGGGTGTTAGCCCATGGATCGATGGGGGGGGGAGGGGGTGCTAGCACTAGGAAATGTTTTAGGACGTGGCCTTTGGGGGCGTCCCTGATGAGCTGTTAAGCATATCCATGGGATCTAGGGGGTCGGGCAGAGGTTTTTAGGGCGTCCCATGAGTGAAATAGTGAAAACGGCAGTTTTTTTGTAATTTTTCGTGGGTGTTAGCCCATGGATCGATGGGGGGGTGCTGGCTCTGAGAAAGGTTTTGGGTCGAGGCCCTCGGGGGCATCTCTGACAAGCTGTTAAGCGTATACATGGGTTTTGGGGTGTCGGACGGAGGTTTTTAGGGCGTCCCATCAGTGAAAACATCAGTTTTTTTGGCGATTTTCCGCGGGTGTTAGCCGATGGATCGATGGGGGGGTGCTGGATCCGAGAAAAGTTTTGGGCCGAGGCCCTTGGAGGCATCCCTGACAAGTTGTTAAGTGGATCCATGGGCTTCGGGGGGTCGGATAGAGGTTTTTAGGGAATCCCATGAGCGAAATAGTGAAAACAAAAGTTTTTTTGCTATTTTTCATGGGTGTTAGCCCATGGATCGATGGGTGGGTGCTGGTTTCGAGAAAATTTTTGGATTGAGTCCCTCGAGGGCGTCCCTGAAGAGCTTCTAAGCGGATCCATGGGCTCCGAGGGGTCGGACGGAGGTTTTTAAGGCGTCCCATGAGCTAAATAGTGAAAACGGCTGTTTTTTTGCGATTTTCCGTGGTTGTTAGCCCATGGATCGATGGGGGGGTGCTGACTCCTAGAAAACTTTTGGGCCGAGGCCCTTAGAGGCGTCCCTAACCAGCTATTAAGTTGATCCATGGGCTCCGAGGGTCGGGCAGAGGTTTTTAGGGCATCCCATGAGCGAAATAGTAAAACTGGCAGTTTTTTTACGATTTTTCGTGGGTGTTAGCCCATGTATCGATGGGGGGGGTACTGACTCCGGGAAAAATTTTGGGCTGAAGCCCTTAGGGTCATCCCTAACAAGCTGTTAAGCTGATCCATGGGCTCCGAGGGGTCAAGCGGAGGGTTTTAGGGCGTCCCATGAGCAAAATAGTAAAAACGGCAGTTTTTTTGTGGTTTTCTGTGTGTGTTAGCCCATGGATCGATGGGGGGATGCTGGATCTGGGAAAGGTTTGGGGCTGAGCCCTGCAGGGGCATCCCTTACAAGATGTTAAGCGGATCCATGGGCTTCAGGGGGTCGTGCAGAGGTTTTTAGGGCATCCCATGAGCGAAATCGTGAAAACGGCAATTTTTTTGCGATTTTTCGTGTGTGTTAGCCCATGGATCGATGGGAGCGGTGCTGGCTCTGAGAAAAGTTTTGAGTTGAGCCCCTAGAGGGAGTCCCTGATGAGTTTTTAAACATATCCACGGGCTCTAGGGGGTCGGGCGGAGTTTTTAGGTTCATCCCATGAGCGAAATAGTGAAAATGGTAGTTTTTTTGTAATTTTTCATGTGTGTTAGCCCATGTATCGATGGGGGGGTGCTGGCTCTGAGAAAATTTTTGGGCCGAGCCACTCGGGGGAATGCCTGATGAGCTTTTAAGCAGATCCATGGGCTCCGGGTGGTCGAACGTAGGTTTTTAGGGCGTCCCATGAGCGAAATAGTGAAAATGGCAGTTTTTGTGCGATTTTTCGTGTGTGTTAGCCCATGGATAGACGGGGAGGTGCTGGTACTGGGAAATATTTTGATTCAACCCCCTTGGGGACATTCTTGACGAGCTTTTAAGTGGATCCATGGGCTCCGTGGGGTCAGGCGGAGGTTTTTAGGGCATCCCATGAGCGAAATGGTCAAAATGGTAATTTTTTTGCGATTTTCAGCGTATTTTACCCCATGGATCGATGGGGGGTGCTGGATCCGGGAAAAAGCTTGGTCCGAACCCCTTGAGGGTGTTCCTAATGAGATGTTAAGCAGATCTATGGGCTCCGGGGGATCGGGCGAAGGTTCTTAGGGCATCCCATGAGCGAAATAATGAAAACGGCAGTTTTTTTGTGATTTTTCCGTGTGTGTTAGCCCATGGATCGATGGGGGGGGTGCTGGCTCTGGGAAAATTTTTTGGTTGAGCCCCTCGGAGGAGTCCTTGACGAGCTGTTAAGCGGATCCATGGGCTCCGGAGGGTCGGGCGGTGCTTTTTAGGGCGTTTCATGAGTGAAATAATAAAAACGGTACTTTTTTTGTGATTTTCTGTGTGTTAGACAATGGATCGATGCGGTGGGTGCAGAGTATGGGAAATGTTTTGTCCAATTCCCTTGGGGGCGTCCCTGACGTGTTTTTAAGCTGATCCATGGGTTCCGAGGGGTCGGGCGGAGGTGTATAGGGAGTCCAATGAGCGAAATAGTGAAAACATCAAATTTGTTTGCGATGTTTCGTGTGTGTTAGCCCATTGATCGATCGGGGGTGCTGGATCAGGGAAAATTTTTGGGCAGAGCCCCTCAGGGGCTACCCTGATGAGCTATTAAGAGGATCCATGGGCTCCGGGGGGTCGGGAGGAGGTTTTTAGGGTGTCCCATGAAAGAAATAGTGAAAATGGCAATTTTTTTGCGATTTTCCATGTGTGTTAGTCCATGGATCGATGGGGGTGGGTGCTGGCTCTGGGAAAATTTTTAGGTCGAACCCCTCGGAGGCATTCCTGAAGAGCTTTTAAGAGGATCCATGGGCTCTGGAGGGCTGGGCGGTGGTTTTTATGGCGTCCCATGAGCGAAATAATGAAAATGGTAGTTTTTTTGCAATTTCCCGTGTGTGTTAGCCGATGGATCAATGGGGGGTGCTGGCTCCGGCAAAAGTTTTGGACCGAGCCCCTCGGAGGCATCCCTGATGAGCTTTTAAGTGGATCCATGGACTCTGAGGGGTCGGGCGGTGGTTTTTAGGGCGTCCCATGAATGAAATAGTGAAAACTGCAGTTGTTTTACGATTTTCCGTGTGTGTTAGCCCATGGATCAATGGGGGGGTGCTGGCTTCCGAAAAAGTTTTGGACCGAGTCCCTCAGAGGCATCCCTGATGAGTTGTTAAGCAGATCCATGGGCTCCGGGGGGTCAGACAGAGGTTTTTAGGGCGTCCCATGACTGAAATAGGGAAAACGGTTGTTTTTTTATGATTTTTCGTGTGTGTTAGCCCATGGATCGATGGGGGGTGCTGGCTCTGGGAAAAGGTTTGGGCCAAACCCCTCGGGAGCATCCCTGATGAGCTGTTAAACGGAACCATGGGCTCCGGGGGGTGGGGCGGAGGTTTTTAGGGCATCCCATGACCGAAATAGGGAAAACGGCAGTTTTTTTGTGATTTTGCGTGTGTGTTAGCCCATGGATCGATGGGGGGTGTTGGCTCCGAGAAAATTTTTGATCGAACCCCTTGAGGACATCCCTAACGAGATGTTAAGCGGATCCATTGGCTCCGGGGGGTTGGGCGGAGGTTTTTAGGGCATCCCATGAGCGAAATAGTGAAAACGTCAGTTTTTTTATGATTTTTCGTGTGTAACGCCCATGGATCGATGGGGGGTGCTGGATTTGGGAAAAGGTTTGGTCCAAACCCCTCGTGAGCATCCTAGATAAACTGTTAAGCGGATCCATGGGCTCCGAGGGGTCGGGCGGAGGTTTTTAGGGCATCCCATGACCGAAATAGGGAAAATGGTAGTTTTTTTTTAATTTTCCGTGTGTGTTAGCCCGTGGATCGATGGGGGGTGCTGGCTCCGGTAAAATTTTAGGGAGAGCCCCTCAGGGACGTCCTTAACGAGCTATTAAGCGGATCCATGGGCTCCGGGGGGTCGGGCGAAGGTTTATAGGGCGTCCAATGAGCAAAATAGTGAAAACGTCAGTTTTTTTATGATTTTCCGTGTGTGTTAGCCCATGGATCAATGGGGGGTGCTGGATCCGGGAAAACTTTTGGATAGATCCCCTTGGGGGAATCCTTGACAAGCTGTTAAGCGAATCCATGTGCTCTGGGGGTCGGGCGGAGGTTTTTAGGGCGTCCCATGAGTAAAATAGTGAAAATGACACTTTTTTTAGGATTTTCCGTGTGTTTGCCCATGGATCGATGGGGGTGCTGTCTCTGGGAAAGGTTTTGGGTTGAGCCCCTCCGAGGCATCCCTAACAAGCTGTTAAGTGGATCCATGGGCTCTGGGGGTCGAGCGGAGGTTTTTAGGGCGTCCCATGCGTGAAATAGTGAAAATAGAAGTTTTTTTGCGATTTTCCACGTGTGTTAGCCCATGGATCAATGGGGGGTGCTGGCTCCAAGAAATGTTTTGGGCTGAACCCCTCAGAGGCGTCGCTGACAATCTGTTAAGATGATCCATGGGCTCTGGGGGGGTGGGCAAAGTTTTTTAGGGCATCCCATGAGCGAAATAGTGAAAACGGCATTTTTTTCTGATTTTTCGTGTGTATTAGCACATGGATCGATAGGGGGTGCTGCTTCCGGGAAAGGTTTTTGACCAAGCCCCACAAGGTCATCCCTGATGAGCTGTTAAGAAGATCAATGGGCTCCTAGGGGTCGGGCGAAGGTTTTTAGGGCGTCCCATGAGCAAAATAGTGAAAACGATAGTTTTTTTGCGATTTTCCGTGTGTGTTAGCCCATGGATCGATGAGGGGGTGCTGGCTCCAGGAAAGTTTTTGGATGAGCCCCTCGGGGGAATCCCTGATGAGCTGTTAAGATGATCCATGAGCTCCGAGGGGTTGGACGGAGGTGTTTAGGGCATCCCATGAGCGAAATAGTGAAAACGGAAGTTTTTTTGTGATTTTTCGTGCGTGTTAGCCCATGGATCGACGGGGGGGTGCTGGAACTGGGAAACATTTTTGGTCGATCCCCTCCGGGACGTCCTTGATGAGTTTTTAAGCGAATCCATGGGCTCCGGAGGGTCGTACGGAGGTTTTTAGGGCGTTCCATGAGCAAAGTAGTGAAAATGGCAATTTTTTAGCGATTTTTCGTGTGTCTTAGCCCATGGATCGATGGGGGGGGGTGCTGGCTCCGAGAAAATTTTTGGGTCGAGCCCCTCGGGGGCATCCCTGACGAGCTGTTAAGCGAATCCATGGGCTCTGGGGGTCGGACGAAGGTTTTTAGGCCGTCCCATGAGCAAAATAGTGAAAATGGTAGTTTTTTTGCAATTTTTCGTGTGTGTTAGCCCATGGATCGATTGGGGGGTGCTAGCTTCGGGAAAGGTTTTGGACCGATCCCCTTAGGGGCATCCCTGATGAGTTGTTAAGCAGATCCATAGGCTCCGGGGGGTCGAAAGGAGGTTTTTAGGGCGTCCCATGAGCAAATAGTGAAAATGGCAATTTTTTTGTGATTTTTCATGTGTGTTAGCCCATGGATCAATGGGAGTGCTGGTTCTGAGTAAAGTTATGGACCGAGCCCATCTTGGGCATCCCTGACGAGCTGTTAAGCGGATCCATGGGCTCCGGGGTGTCGGGCGTTGGTTTTTAGGGCATCCCATGAGCGAAATAGTGAAAACTGTAATTTTTTTATGATTTTCCGTGTGTGTTAGCCCATGGATCGATGGGGGGGTGCTGGCTCCGGGAAAATTTATGGGCTGAGCCCCTCAGGGGAATCCTTGATGAGCTTTTAAGTAGATTCATGTGGTCCGGGGGGTCGGACGGAGGTTTTTAGGGAGTCCCATGAGCAAAATAGTGAAAACGACAGTTTTTTTACGATTTTTTGTGTGTCTTAGCCCATGGATCGATGGAGGGTGCTGGTTTCGAGAAAAGTTTTGGGTCGAGCCCCTCAAGGGTGTCCTTGACGAGCTGTTAAGCAGATCTATGGTCTCCGAGGGGTCGGGCGTAGGTTTTTAAGGCGTCCCATGAGAGAAATAGTGAAAACGGCAGTTTTTTTGCGATTTTTTGTGTGTGTTAGCCCATGGATCGATGGGGGGGTGCTGGCTTCGGAAATTGTTTTGGGCCGAACACCTCGGGGACGTCCTTGATGAGATATTAAGTGGATCCATGGGCTCCGGAGGATCGGGCAGAGTTTTTTAGGGCGTCCATTAGTGAAATAGTGAAAACGGTAGTTTTTTTACGATTTTCCGTGTGTGTTAGCCAATGGATCGATGGGGGGTGCTGGCTCCGGGAAAAGTTTTGGGACGAGCTCCTTGGGGCGTACTTGACAAGCTGTTAAGCAGATCCATGGGCTCCAGGGGGTCGGGCGGAGGTTTTTAAGGCGTCCCATGAGCAAAATAGTTAAAATGGTAAATTTTTTGTGATTTTTCGTGTGTGATAGCCTGTGGATCGATGGGGGGGTGCAGGCTCCGGAAATGTTTTGGACCGATCCCTTCATGGATGTTCCTAATGAGCTGTTAAGCGTATCCATGGGCTCCGAGGGGTAGGACAGAGGTTTTTAGGCGGTCACATGAGTGAAATAGTAAAAATTATAGTTTTTTTGCAATTTTCCGTGTGTGTTAGCCCATGGATCGATGGGAGGTGCTTGTTCTGAGAAACATTTTGGGTCGATCCCCTTGCGGACGTCCTTGACGAGCTGTTTGGCAGATCCATGGGCTCCATGGGGTCGGGCGGAGGTTTTTAGGACGTCCCATGAGCAAAATAGTGAAAATGGCAATTTTTTTGCGATTTTTCGTGTATGTTAGCCCATAGATCGAAGGGGGGTGCTGGCTTCGGGAAAATATTTAGGCTGAGCCCCTCGGTGGAATCCCTGACAAGTGTTTAAGCAGATCCATGGGCTCTGGGGGTGGAGCAGAGGTTTTTACGGCGTCCCATGAGCGAAATAGTGAAAACGACAGTTTTTTTGCTATTTTTCGTGCGTGTTAGCCCATTGATCGATGGGGGGTGCTGGCTCTGGGAAATGTTCCGGTCCGAACCCCTCGAGGGAATCCCTGATGAGCTTTTAAGTGAATCCATGGTCTCCGGGGGGTCGGATGGAGGTTTTTAGGGAGTCCCATGAGTGAAATAGTGAATACGGCAGTTTTTTTGCAATTATTTTTGTGTGTTAGCCCATAGATCGATGCGGGGGTGCTGGATCGAGGAAAATTTTTGGGCTGAGCCCCTCCAGGGCATCCCTGACAAACTGTTAAGCGGATCCATGGGCTCAGGGT
Organism: Capsicum rhomboideum; assembly: GCA_031232105.1. Taxonomy (NCBI): domain Eukaryota; kingdom Viridiplantae; phylum Streptophyta; class Magnoliopsida; order Solanales; family Solanaceae; genus Capsicum; species Capsicum rhomboideum. The sequence continues at coordinate 2,497,084 of CP124710.1, read as the reverse complement.
GGTCGGGCGGAGGTTTTTTGGGCGTCCTATAAGCGAAATAGTGAAAACGACAATTTTTTTTGCGATTTTCGTGGGTTAATAGCCCATGGATCGATGGGGGGGTGCTGGCTCCGGGAAAATTTTTTGGTCGAGCCCCTCGGGGGCATCCCTAACGAGCTGTTAAGCGAATCCATGGGCTCCGAGGGGTCGGGTGAAGGTTTTTAGGGCGTCCCATGAGCAAAATAGTGAAAATAACAGTTTTTTTGTGATTTTCCATGTGTGTTAGCCCATGGATAGATGGGAGGGTGCTGGCTCTGGGAAAATTTTTGGGATGAACCCCTCGAGAGTGTCCCTGACGAGTTGGTAAGCGGATCCATGGACTCCGGGGGGTCGAGCGGAGGTTTTTAGGGCGTCCCATGACCAAAATAGTGAAAACATCAGTTTTTTTACGATTTTTCCGTGTGTGTTAGCCGATGGATCAATGGGGGGATGCTGGCTCCGAGAAAAATTTTGGGTTGAGCCCCTCAGGGGTATCCTTGACAAGCTGTTAAGCGGATCCATGGTCTCCGAGGGGTCAGCAGAGGTTTTTAGGGCGTCCCATGAGCGAAATAGTGAAAACCTCAGTTTTTTTGCGATTTTTCGTGTGTGTTAGCCCATGGATTGATGAGGGGGTGGCTCCAGGAAATGCTTTGGGCCAAGCCTCTCGGGGGCGTTTCTAACAAGCTGTTAAGCGGATTCATGGGCTTCGGGGGGTCGGGCGGAGGTTTTTAGGGCGTCCCATGAGCAAAATAGTGAAAACGGCAGTTTTTTTGCAATTTTCCGTATGTGTTAGCCCATGGATCAATGGGGGCTGCTGGCTCTGGGAAACGTTTTTGGCCGAGCCCATTAGGGGCATCTCTAATGAGTTGTTAAGCGGATCCATGGGCTCCGAGGGGTCGGGCGAAGGTTTTTAGGGCGTCCCATGAGCGAAATAGTGAAAACGGCAGTTTTTTTAAGATTTTCTGTGTGTGTTATCCCATGGATCGATGGGGGGTGCTGGCTTCGAGAAAGTTTTTGGTCGAGCCCCTCGGGGGCGTCCTTAATAAGCTGTTAAGTGGATCCATGGGCTCTGGGGGCTCCGGCGGAGGTTTTTATGGCGTCCCATGAGCGAAATAGTGAAAACGATAATTTTTTTACGATTTTTCGTGTGTGTTAGCCCTTGGATCGATGGGAGGGTGCTGGATCCGGGAAAAGTATTGGTTAGAGTCCCTCGAGGGCATCCCTTACTATCTATTAAGAGGATCCATAGGCTCCGGGGGGTCGGGCAGAGGTTTTTAGCGCGTCCCAGAGGCGAAATACTGAAAATGACAGTTTTTATGCGATTTTTCGTGTGTGTTAGCCAATGGATTGATTGGGGGTGATGGCTCAGGAAATATTTTTGGATCGAGAAACTCGGGAGCGTCCCTGACTAGTTGTTAAGTGGATCCATAGGCTCCTGGGGTCGGGTGGAGGTTTTTAGGGATTTCCAGAGGCGAAATACTAAAAACAACAGTTTTTTTATGATTTTCCGTGTGTGTTAGCCCATGGATCGATGGGGGGGGGGGGGGGGCTGGCTCCAAAAATATATTTGGGCCAAACCCTCGACGGCGTTCCTGATGAGTTGTTAGGCAGATCAATAAGCATCGGGGGGTCCGGCGGAGGTGTTTAGGGCGGCCCAGAGGCAAAATACTGAAAACGGTTGTTTTTTTGCTATTTTTCGTGTGTGTTAGCCTATGGATCGATAAGGGGGGTACTGGCTTCGGAAATATTTTGGTGTCGAGCCCCTCGGGGGCAACCCTTACAAGCTGTTAAGAGGATCCATAGGCTTTGGGGGATCGGGCGGAGGTTTTTAGGTCATCCCAGAGGTGAAATACTGAAAACGATAGTTTTTTTTTGCGACTTTCCGTGTGTGTTAGCCTATGGATCGATTGGGGGGGGGGGGTGCTGGCTCAGGAAATATTTTTGGGCCGAGCCACTCGGGGGCTTCCTTGACAAGCTTTTAAGCAGATCCATAGGCTCCGGGGGGGGTTGGGCGGAGGTTTTTATGGCTTCCCAGAGGAAAAATACTGAAAATGGCAGTTTTTTTGTGATTTTTCGTGTGTGTTAGCCCATGGATCGATGGGGGCGTGCTGGCTCCGAAAATATTTTTGGGTCGAGCCCCTCAGGGGTATCCCTGACGAGCTGTTAAGCGGATCCATATTCTCCTGGGGATTGGGCGGAGGTTTTTTGGGGGTACCAAAGGTGAAATACTAAAAACGGCAGTTTTTTTGCGATTTTCTGTGTGTGTTAGCCCATGGATCGATGGGGGTGATGGCTCCGAAAATTTTTTGGGCTGAGCCCCTTGAGGGCATCCCTGATGAGCATTTAAGTAGATCTATAGGCTCCGGGGGGCCGGACGGAGGTTTTTAGGGCATCCCAGAGGCGAGATACTGAAAATGGCTAATTTTTTATAAATTTTCGTGTGTGTTAGCCCATGGATCGATGGGGGGGGGGGGTAGTGGCTTCGAAAATATTTTTGGGTCGAGCCCCTTGGGGGCATCCCTGTCAAGCTGTTAAGCAGATCCATAGGCTCCAGGGGGTCGGGCGAAGGTTTTTAGGGCATCCCAAAGGCGAAATACTGAAAATTACAGTTTTTTTATGATTTTCCGTGTGGGTAAGCCTTTGGATCGTTAGGGGGGGTGCTGGATCCAAAAATATTTTGGGGTCAAGCCCCTCAGGGGCATCCCTTACGAGTTGTTAAGTAGATCCATAGATTCCGGGGGATCGTACGGAGGTTTTTAGGGCATCCCAGAGGTGAAATTCTGAAAACGATAGTTTTTTTGCGATTTTTCGTGTGTGTTGGCCTATGGATCGATGGGGAGATGCTGGCTCCAGAAATATTTTTGGGTCGATCCCCTCAAGGGAGTCCCTGACTAGCTGTTAAGTGGATCCATCAGTTCCGAGGGGTCTGACGGATGTTTTTAGGGCGTCCCAGAGGCAAAATAAAGAAAACGACAGTTATTTTTAGATTTTTCGTGTGTGTTAGCCCATGGATCGATGGGGGGGTGCTGGTTCCAATAATATTAAGAGTTGTTAAACAAATTCATAGGGTTCGGGGGGTAGGTCAGAGGTTTTTGAGGCATCCCAGAGGCAAAATACAGTAAGCGGCAGTTTTTTTGGCCATTTTTCGTGTGTGTTAGCCCATAGATCGATAGGGGGTGCTGGCTTCGGAAATATTTTTGGGACGAACCCCTCGAGGCCATCTCTGATGAGCTGTTAACTGGATCCATAGGCTCCAAGGGGTCGGGCGGAGGTTTTTAGGGCGTTCCAAAGGCGAAATACTGAATATGGTAGATTTTTTGCGATTTTTTATGTATGTTAGTCCATGGATCGATGGGGGGGTGCTGGATCCACAAATATTTTTAGGTCGAGCCTCTCGAGGGTGTCTCTGATGAGCTGTTAAGCGGATCCATAGGCTCGGTGGGGTCGGGCGAAGGCTTTTAGGCCATCTCAGAGGCAAAATACTGAAAACGGCAATTTTTTTGCAATTTTTCGTGTGTGTTAGCCCATAGATCGATGGGGGGTGTTGGTTCCGATAATATTTTTGGGCCTAACCCCTCGGGGGAATCCCTGAAAAGCTGTTAAGAGGATCCTTAGGCTCCGGGCGGTCGGATGGAGGTTGTTAGGGTGTCCCAAAGGAGAAATACAGAAAACGGCAGGGTTTTTTCAAATTTCCATTTTTTTTAGCCAATGGATCGATTGGGGGGGGAGGGTGCTGGCTTCGGAAATATTTTTGGGTCGAGCCCCTCGGGGGCGTCCCTGATGAGCTTTTAAGCGGATCCACAGGCGGAGGTTTTTAGGGCATCCCAAAGGCGAAATACTGAAAACGACAGATGTTTTGTGATTTTTCATGTGTGTTAGCCCATGGATCGATGTGGGGGTTCTAGATCCGAAAATATTTTTGGGCCGAGCCCCTCGAGGGAGTCCCTGATGAGCTATTAAGTGGATCCATAGGCTCTGTGGGGTCGGGCGAAGGCTTTTAGGGCGTCTCAGAGGCGAAATACTGAAGACGACAATTTTTTTGCAATTTTCTGTGTGTGCTAGCCCATAAATCGTGGGGAGGTGCTGGTTCCAAAAATATTTTTGGGTCGAACCCCTCGGGGGCATCCCTGAAGAACTTTCAAGCGGATCCATAGGTTTCGCGGGGTTAGGCGGAGGTTTTTAGGGCGTCCCAAAGGCGAAATACTGAAAACGATAGTTTTTTTGTGTTTTTTCCGTGTATTTTAGCCAATAGATCGATGGGGGGGTGCTGGCTCCGAAAATATTTTTGCGGCGAGCCCCTTGGGGGAGCCCCTGATGAGCTGTTAAGTAGATCCATAGGATCCGAGGGGTAAGGCAGAGGTTTTTAGGGCGTCCCAGAGGTGAAATACCGAAAACGACAGATTTTTTGCTATTTTTCGTGTGTGTTAGCCCATGAATCGATGGGGATACTGGCTCTGAAAATATTTTTGGGCCGAGCCCCTCGGGGGCATCCCTGATGAGATGTTAAGTAGATCCATAGGCTCTGTGGGGTCGGACGTAGGCTTTTAGTGCGTCTCAGAGGCGAAATACTAAAAACGGCAGTTTTTTTGCAATTTTTCGTGTGTGTTAGCCCATTGATCGATGGGGGGGTGCTGGCTCCGAAAATATTGTGTTAGCCCATTGATGGATGGGGGGGGGGGGTGCTGGCTCCGAAAATATTTTTGCCAGAGCCCCTCGGGGGCATCCCTGAAGAGCTATTAAGCGGATCCATAGGCTCCGAGGGTCGGGCGGAGATTTTTAGGGTGTCCTAGAGGCGAAATACTGAAAACGATAGATTTTTTGCTATTTTTCGTGTGTGTTAGCCCATGGATCAACGGGAGGGTGCTGGCTCCGAAAATATTTTTAGGCTGAGCCCCTCGAGGTCATCCCTGACAAGCTGTTAAGCGGATCCATCGGCCCCGTGGTGTCGAACGGAGGTTTTTAGGGCGTCCCAGAGGCGAAATACTGAAAACGGCAGTTTTTTTGTAATTTTTCGTGTGTGTTAGCCTAGGAATCGATGGTGGGGTACCGGCTCTGGAAATATTTTTTGGCCGAACCCCTCGGGGGCATCCCTGAAAAGCTATCAAGCGGATCCATAGGCTCCGAGGAGTCGGGTGGAGTTTTTAAGGTGTCCTATAGGCGAAATACTGAAAACGACAGTTTTTTTGCGATTTTCAGTGTGTGTTAGCCCATGGATCAATGGGGGGCTGCCGGCTCAGAAAATATTTTTGGGCCGAGCCCCTCGGGGGCGTCCTTGACAAGCTGTTAAGCGAATCCATAGGCTCCGGGGGGTCGGGCGGAGGTTTGTAGCGCATCCCAGAGGTGAAATTCTGAAAATGGCAGTTTCCTTGAGATTTTTCGTGTGTGTTAGCCCATGTATCGATGGGGGGTGCTGGCGTCGAAAATATTTTTGGACCGAGCCCTCGGGGGCATCCCTGATGAGCTGTTAAACGGATCCATAGGCTCCGTGGGGTTGGGCGGAGGCTTTTAGGGCCTCCTAGAGGCAAAATACTGAAAACGACAATTTTTTTGCGATTTTCCGTGTGTGTTAGCCCATGGATCGATGGGGGGGTGCTGGCTCCGGAAATATTTTTGGACTGAACCCCTTGAGTGCATCCCTGATGATCTGTTAAACGGATCCATAGGCTTCGGGGGGTCCGACGGAGGTTTTTAGGGCGTCCCAGAGGTGAAATACTGAAAACGATAATTTTTTTGCGATTTTTCATTTGTGTTAGCCCATGGATCGATGGGGGTGGGGGGTGCTGGCTCCGGAAATATTTTTGGGCCGAGCCCCTTGGGGCGTCCCTGATGTACTGTTAAGCCGATCCATAGGCTCCGGGGGGTCGGGCGGAGGTTTTTAGGGCTTCCTAGCGGCGAAATACTGAAAACGGCAGTTTTTTTGTAATTTTTCGTGTGTGTTAGCCCATGGATCGATGGGGGGGGTTAAAGCAACACAATACATTTAATAGGTCGTTGTGACCGGACCCAAGTAGTTTCACCCAAAACTCATTCGGATGCCCATACCCCCCCCCAATCAATCCATAGGCTAACACACACGAAAAAACATAAAATATCCTCAATTCCTATTATTTCGCTCTTATGTCTTAAAAAAGCTACACTCATCTTTCTAAAGCAACACAATCCATTTAATAGGATGTCATGAGCGGACCTAAGAAGTTTCACCCAAAACGCATTCAGACGCCCACACCGTCAATCAATCCATAGGCTAACACACACGAAAAATCACAAAAAAATCCTCAATTCCTGTTATTTTACTCATATGTCTTAAAATAGCTCTGTCCGCCTATCCAAAGCAACACAATCCAATTAATAGTTCATCACGAGCAGACTCAAAAAATTTCACCCAAAACGCATTTAAACGCCCACACGCTGCATCAATCCATAGACTAACACATATGAAAAATCATTAAAAAAATGTCAATTTCTGCTATTTCGCTCATAGATCGTAAAAATAGCTCCGTCCGCCTCTCCTAACCAACACAATCTAATTAATAAGTTGTCACATGTGGACCCAAAAATTTTCGCCCAAAATGCATTCAGACACCCACATCCCCATCAATCCATAGGCTAATACGCGCAAAAAATCCTCAATTCCTGCTATTTCGCTCATATTTTTGAAAAAGAGCTTCACCTCTCCAATGCAACACAATCCATTTAATAGGTCGTCACGAGCGAACCAAAGAAGTTGCACCCTAAACGCATTCGGAGCCCACCTGCTCATCAATCCATAGGCTAACACACACAAAAAAAAATCCTCAATTCCTGCTATTTTGCTCATACGTCTTAAAAAAATCTTTGTCCGCCTCTCCAAAGCAACTCAATCCAATTAATAGGTCGTTACGAGCGGATCCAAGAAGTCTCGCCCAAAATGCATTCGGATGCCCACCCACCCCATCAATTCATAGGCTAACACACACGAAAAATTATAAAATATCCTACATTCCTGCTATTTCGCTCATATTTTTTTAAAAAAAGCTTCATCCGTCTTTCCAAAGCAATACAATCCATTTAATAGGTCATCATGAGTGGACCCAAGAAGTTTCGTCCAAAATTCATTCGGACGCCCACACCTCCTATCAATTTGTAGGCTAACACATACGAAAAATAGCAAAAAATCATCAATTTTTGCTTTTTCGCTCATATGTCTTAAAAAAAGCTCCGTCCGCCTCTCGAAAGCGACATAATCCATTTAATAGGTCATCACGAGCGGATCCAAGAAGTTTCGCCCAAAACGCATTCGGACGCCCCCTCCCCCCATTAATCCATAGGCTAACACACACGAAAAATCACAAAAAAATAGTTTATTCATGTTATTTCGCTCATATATATCTTTAAAAAAGCTTTGTACGCCTCTCCAAAGAAACACAATCCATTTATTAAGTTGTCACAAGCGGACCCAAGAAATTTCTTCCAATACTTATGCGGACGCCCACACCCCCTATCAATCCATAGGCTAATACACATGAAAAATCACAAAAAATTCTCAATTCCTGCTATTTCGCTTATATGTCTTAAAAAAATCTCTGTCTGCCTCTCCATATTAACACAATTCATTTAATAGATCGTCATGAGAGGAACCAAGAAATTTTGCTCAAAACACATTCGTACACCCCCAACCCTCACCCCATCAATCCATAGGCTAACACACCCGAAAAATCACAAAAAATCCTCAATTCCAGCTATTTAGCTCATATGTCTTAAAAAAAACTCTGTATGCCTCTCCAAACCAACACAAACCATTTAATAGGTCATCACAAGCGTACCCAAGATGTTTCGCCCAAAACGTATTCGGACCCCCACACCTCCCTCAATCCATAAGCTAACATACAAAAAAAATCGCAAAAAATCCTCAATTCCTGCTATTTCGCCCATGTCTTAAAAAAAGCTTTGTCCGCCTCTCCAAAGCAACACAAACTATTTAATAGGTCATCACGAGCGGACCCAAGAAGTTTTGCCCAAAACGTATTCGGACGCCCACAAGCGCCTCTAGATATAAGCGGAGAAGTTTTTCACTTCGTCAGTGTAATCATGTAAAAGTCCCTATATGTTACTAGGGAAAATTAATTAAGGGTGACAAAAAGGTTTTAAAACTAAAAAAGTGTGATACCTGTCTTAAGTATTCAGTAGATATGACAATTTTAATATTAGTGTTAATGACACTAATCTTAGAACGCTCAAGTTTTATTATTTATACAAAAATCCTTACTTTCCCTACCATACTCCACCTCCTCCACACCTCTTCTGTCGTCGCCGTTACTACCACCACCACTCCTCCTCCTACACCAACCCACCTACCCCCTTCACACCCTTTTTGTGGATGCCGCCACTGCCACCACTGTGACCACCTCCTCTTCCTCCACCATCACATTACCATCTCTTCCTAATCCACCACCATTTCCTCCTCCTACACCACCACCGCCACCTATTCTTCTTCTTTCTCCTCCACCACCATCACTATCAACACCGCAACCACCACCACCTTCTCATTCGGCGTCACCACCACCTCCCCCTTTACCATAAATACCATCTTCTTCATAGGCTCTTCCTCCACCATATCTTTTTTCAAAAATTAAGCAACTATCAAAGTTGTTGTAGTAACAGTCGAAGTTGCTAAAGCAACAATCGAAGTTGTTAAAGCAACTGTCTTAGTTGCTATAGCAACAGTCGTAGTTGCTACAATAACTTCGATAGTTGTTACAGCAACTACAATAATTGTTGTAACACAACAACTAATAGTAGTTGCTGTAACAATTATCGTAGTTGTTGCAGAAATCAATAATAGTTGCTGCAGCAATTATAGTAACTGCTGTAGCAACTATGGTGATTGTTTAATTTTCTGCATTATTTCTTCAATCATTTAAAAAAAATAAAAAATTTCTTTTCAAAGTTCTCAAAATTTTAAAAAAACAATCCATAAAAATTAAAAAGAAGAAGAAGAATGACGATAAAAAGGGAAAGAAGAGGAAAATCTGGAGAGAGAGAGAAAAAAATAAGAAGAAGAAAAAGATGGGGGAGAAAGAAATTTGGAGAGAGAGAGAAAGAAAAAGAAGAAAGATTGAAAGACAGGGAAGGGGGGAAATTCTAAAATTTGAAATTTGGAATGACAGAAAATACTTTTTAATAAATTATAAGTTTTAATAATTACACTTTGCACCCCAATTAACTTAATCAGAATTTAAGTGAAGTTTTGACCTTAACTGGTCAAAGTTGTCGTCATTTTTAATCTAAAAACTTTTTTGTCACCCTTCGCTCAATTTTCTCATGTTACTCAATATCTATCTTTTTAGGCCTTCAGAACTAATGTTGCTCTTGCTATATACTTGGAAATTTTAACTTTTGGAAGCTATTTGGTAGAACACTTGAAAGGTAAGCCTTTCAAATTTAACGAGATAGTAATCAAAAAATCGAATCAAGTCGATATAAAAAATATGAAGATCTCAAGTTTGAATCGCAACTATAGCTCCCAAGGGTTGTATAGTTAATTGTTTCACAAATTTATTAGTGTTTGATTTGATCGATGACATAAGAAAAAAAAATTCTTCTCATAGCTAATTCAAAATTTGATTGATTGCATAAGAGAAAATAATTGCCATATACCAAATGTAATAGGGCAAATAACAGAAATAGCCAAACATAAGGGGCTATCTACAAAAGCCCTCTTAACTTTAAATTAAATTACAAAACATATCAAGGTCGCAAGTGTCTTAGGCTTGTGTATCTCAGATACACAGGCTCACATGTATCTGGGACTGTGTATCTCAGATATACCCAAAATTTGACTTGTGTATCTGAGACTATGTAGCTTAGATACACGCGAAATTTGGCCTGTGCATCTCAGATACACCCGAAGTTTGGGCAATTACTTCGATATATCTTGTAATTAGTATTAAATTTATGAGGTGTCTTGTAATTAGGTGTCAAACCTCTTATATTTTTTATGTTTGCCCAATGTAATATTTGGTTTTCGGTGTAAGAAATCGATCCACCAAAAATTTGATAGGGGTAGAGTAATAACTACTCCTTCATTCTTCATTAGAAGTTTGGGTTAGGGTTTTATGTATAAAGTCACATTTGTTATAGAGTGTTTTAATCCCAATATATTATTTTTCGGTGTGAAATCAGATTTTGTCGGGCTTCAATGCATGTATCAGACACCGGACGCAAAATAAAAAAGGAATAATTAGCAAACCAAGCAAACTTGGCAGCCACGTCAGCAAAAAGGAGCACAAAAATACAGAAAAAATGAGCTTAGGGGGTAATAGGACCCCCGTCAAGTTTAAGTGTGTCATAGCAACTTCGGGTATAGTTTGGGGGTGTACTTGTGCCTTATCTCTATCATTAATTCAGAAACTCTTGCTACGTTTGCTAACTATCCAAATTATCGATATATTTGATAATTAGGCCTCAAACTATAGCTATTTTCTGAAATTTTTAAAAACGAACGGAACGCGAGTAGAACAATGCCACCTGTAACTCCAAGAGAAAAAACCGCCAACTTTGTGGTTGAAAAAACATTTTGCTGTTTATAAATACACAAACACCCAAAATCCATTGCTTCTCCATTTTTCTTCCTTCAATTTCTCCTCCGATCACTTCCAACGACACCGTTTCGACGTTGATCATCTCCTCCTCCTCCTTGCTATTCAATCGCCGTTCAAATTCTTCCGGTAATATTCGCATTGTGTTTCTGTTAATGCTCTGTTTGTTTAATTTTTTTGTTTTTCAAGAACAGATTATAAATGTAAATAAAGTATTCACATTGGTAATATGCACTAGTTGGTGATTATTTCCATGTGTCCTGGCCTTGTTGCTGGTGGTGGGAGGTGGCAGGTATCCCGTGTATTTAGTCGAGGTGTGAGACACCATCGCTATCGAAAAAATATGAGGATTTTTGCTGTTCATTTGCTGAGACAATGTTTTTCCAATAATCTTTTTCCCTCCTAGGAATAGAAAATGTAGAATTGTTATTTTCCTTCCATTTCAGGATAAATCTTCATTGATCTGTGGCTTGATGGATTAACATTTCTGATGTTAGCAAAGTTTCCTTTTGGCGTTTCTTCTCCTTTTCTGCACTTTTCTTTGACTTTCTTTACACCGAAATCACCCACCCTCCAACCCCAAAAGAACGAAAATGTTAATACAACAACAACATATCCAGTGTAGGGTAGAGTGTACATAGACCGTACCCCTACCTCGTAGAGATAGAGGTGTTGTTTCCGATAAACTCTCAGCAAAATTAGGTTCTTGATATGATATCCCTTTTGTAATGTGAAAATGTGAGGTGCATTTACGTTTTATTGGGAAGTCTTGTTATTCTCTATTTGTTGCCATCGATTCCTTTTTCATTTATGAAGGTCTTAATCGCGGTTCTTTCATTACTATTTAAACTAACGTCTTTGTGCTTCTGTTCGAGCATACATTGGGAAAATTATGCTTAAAATTCTGCCTTGCTACTATTCTGGTTTCTTGATGTAGTTGCAATATCATGTCCTTTTGTGACCAAAGCTGAAAATTATCATGAAAATTCTATTTTGAAGCTCAAAGAATTGATAAAATAGAAAACTTAGATGCTTTCCATGATATATCTTTGTCAATTCGTCTTCCAAATAATGATCAATTCACCAATTTGGTTTCATGTGTATCAAAGGTTATTAGTCCCATTTTGTACATATCACGTAGGCGTAGCTATGTTGTTAAAGATAGACGATTCCTGCATAGGGTACGTTTCCTAGTTATAGAGGCATAGCATATGCTTAAGTACAGCATACGTTACATAAACTAACTTATGCCATATGCATCCGATATACTTGTGTATCTTCGGTATGTAAAGGCAAACGAGAAAGCTTTTGTAACATAGCCCATAACCATATATGAGTATCAGCTCTTATCTTTCATGCAGATTTCTCAGATAATTTTCGAAGAAATATGGTCGGGCAATTTATTAATCTGTGATTTTTTTTTCCTTGTTTGTACAGATTCCATCTCCATGGCACTAGAACAATCGTTTGGTGAACCTATTATCGGTTTTGGATCAGATGAAGACACTTCCCTAAAGAAGAGGAACTCGGTTCTAGTTCCAACGGCAAACTCTGGAAATATGATGGGATGTTTTGATTGCAACATTTGTCTTGATTCTGCACACGATCCTGTTGTCACCCTCTGCGGTCACTTATACTGCTGGCCTTGCATTTATCAGTGGCTTCAAGTTGACAACTCTGCCCCGGGAGGATCAGAAGAGACACCTAAATGTCCGGTCTGCAAATCTCACATCTCAAACTCCTCGCTGGTACCTCTCTATGGCCGCGGGACATCATTAGCAGAACAAGGTTCCAACGAGTCTCAAGTTGATGTCACTGTACCTCGAAGGCCTCAAGGCATTTGGACAACAACCACACAAGTTAATACATCATCACCTCCGACATCTCAGGTTCATCAACAACTTCATCACACTTCTTTGTATTATCCACCACCCTCGATTCATCACCAACAATACTTCCCCCACGCTTTTGGTAGCTATACAGCTATAGCTCCATCTAGCTTCGGGGGCACTGCAATGACTCGGTTAGTCAGCCCAATGGTCGTGATGTTCGGTGAAATGTTCCTTGCGAGGATGTTGGGGGGCTCGGACGCGAGCTCTTACCCCATCCAGGGAGGTGGTAGCTCTAGAATGAGAAGGCAAGAAATGCAAGTGGACAAGTCTCTTAACAGACTATCCATCTTTCTCTTCTGTGCCTTCATTTTGTGCCTTCTCCTATTCTGATCATCATTATTATTATATGCTTCTTCATCATTGTACATATGTACAAAATCATCTGAGTGTGCTTGATATCCCGTGGCGGAGCCAGGATGTTCACTAAAGGATTCAAAATATGAAGAAGTCAAGAGGATTCAACATCGACTATATATACATCAAAAATAATTTTCACTATGTATAAACAGTGTAATTTTTTGTCGAAGCCTAACATGGCGACGTCCCTGTCTATACCTCTGGACAGCCAATTGGAAATGCGTAGGTGGCATCAGCAGTCTGGCATGTAGTTGATAGTTAAAGTAAAAGAAAACAGACTTATGGTGAGAAGTAAGCATAAAATGCTCTCTTACCCACAGTCCATATGGATTTTTTCACTTTGTATGAAGTGTTCCTTTTTTTTTCCGGTTTCCCACCCGATGTCCGTCAATTATATTGGGGCCTGACTAATTCAGATGTAGTATTCTTTTTTTTTTGATTTTTCAGTCGATGTTTGATTTATATATCAGGGCTTGACTAATCTAGATTTTTGTTATGTAAGACTCATTAAAGGGAGAGCTCCCTATCAAGATTTTTTCCATATTGAGAGCTTGAATCGAAGACCTCTAGTTAAAGGTGGAAGGATTATATCCATCTCACCTCAATGAATATATATATATGTTATCTAGTTAAGGGTGGAGGAAACTTATTCATTCCACCACAATGAATTACCTTACTTATAAAAAAGAATAAGCAGATAGTTGATCGACATGCCTGTTTGTGTTGTCTGCTTGGATATTTCCTTTTATATTTTCTCTGTTTTAATTTGTCTTTCTTACTTTTCTTTTTAATTTGTTATATATTTGTAAATTAAATAAAAAAATACTATAAATCACAATAATTAATAATTTAAAATATTTAAAATACAAAAAAAATTATTTGACTCTCAAAATTTTATCCATGTCACATAAATAGGAATAGAGGAAGTAACATATATTATTTGAAAAAATGACGTAAAAAGTATACTATAAATCACAATAATTAACAATTTAAAATATTTAAAATATATATAAAAAAATTAGTTTACTCTCAAAATTGTATTAACGCGACATAAATTGTAACAGAGGAAGAAACATATATTATTTGAAAAAAATTTATGTGCCACAGTATCTCTAATAAATATCTTTATTCACTCACATAACCACAATTTTTTTAAAAAAAAGAAAATTGGTTCACTATTTAATTTTAAAATTGAAAAATAGGTGTTACACTAGGCGCGACTAAAATGGTTTGAACATATGAAGAGGGGATGCACAGATATCCCAACGAAGAGATGTGAGAGATTGGTTATGTTGGGTATGACAAGAGGTAGAGGCATTTAGGTAGAAGGCATATTGAAGAGAGGTGATTAGATAAGACATGACATATTTGTAGCTTACCCAAAAAAAGACTCTAAATAGAAAGATATGGAGATCAAAAATTACGATCGAAGGTTAGAAGATAAATATTTAAATAAAAAAATAAATATTTGTAATTAATAATTTATATTTGTAATAAATCTTACTTTTCTTTTTAATTTGTTATATATTTGTAAATTAAATAAAAAAATACTATAAATCACAATAATTAATAATTTAAAATATTTAAAATACAAAAAAAATTATTTGACTCTCAAAATTTTATCCATGTCACATAAATAGGAATAGAGGAAGTAACATATATTATTTGAAAAAATGACGTAAAAAGTATACTATAAATCACAATAATTAACAATTTAAAATATTTAAAAGATATATAAAAAAATTAGTTTACTCTCAAAATTGTATTAACGCGACATAAATTGTAACAGAGGAAGAAACATATATTATTTGAAAAAAATTTATGTGCTACAGTATCTCTAATAAATATCTTTATTCACTCACATAACCACAATTTTTTTTAAAAAAAGAAAATTGGTTCACTATTTAATTTTAAAATTGAAAAATAGGTGTTACACTAGGCGCGACTAAAATGGTTTGAACATATGAAGAGGGGATGCACAGATATCCCAACGAAGAGATGTGAGAGATTGGTTATGTTGGGTATGACAAGAGGTAGAGGCATTTAGGTAGAAGGCATATTGAAGAGAGGTGATTAGATAAGACATGACATATTTGTAGCTTACCCAAAAAAAGACTCTAAATAGAAAGATATGGAGATCAAAAATTACGATCGAAGGTTAGAAGATAACTTCAAATTGTCTGATTTCCTTATCAATATTGTATTTTTATTTTCCTATTATTTTATATTTTAATTTTAAACAAAAAGTTCACTTTAGGTATTAATGACCAAAATTAAAAAAATTGATCTTAAATGAGGGAATTAATCCGTACTAACGTGTTACGGTAAGCTAAATATTGATATGAGAGTCAATGATTCAACCAAACGATCATTAAAACGATAAGAGTTTTATTTGGTGTGGAGCTCAACTTAGTACCTTTCTACGTCTATTCGCATTGATATTTTTATTTATAGCTTTGAAAATAGGAAAAATGCTCAAATATGTCATCAAACTATTAGAAATAGCTCATCTATGTCTCCGTTAAAAATTTGGCTCATTTATGCCACTGCCGTTAAAAGTTTGGCTTATCTATGTCACTGACGTTATAGAAAAGGTTCATTCATGTCATTATTTTTTAACGGTGATTTTGCAAAACTATTTTTGCTACATGACCTCTTATTAGAAGTCCACGGCACCAAATCTAAATCAACTAATATTACTTAAAATCAAAAATAAATATCGGACTCATTGAAATAAAACCCTACTCACACTGTTAAACTAAAAATCGGACCCATTAAATTAGATATAAGAGTCAATGATTCAACGAAACGATCATTAAAATTATGATAAGAGTTTTATTTGGTGTGGAGCCCAACTTAGTATCTTTCTTCGTCTACGATCCGCATTGATATTTTTATCTATAGCTTTGAAAATATATACACAAAAAAAAAAATGTCAACGGACTATGATAGCTATAAATCCTCAATTGATATGGTTCATATTGAATTTAATTCGAGGCTTGATAATTGAAAAAGAAGCTATATATAAGGTGTAATAATATTTTTAATAGGATGAAATTTTTTGAAGAAAATCATCCATACTTGATCCAAAATCAATAATATAATATTATATTAATTGTATGTTTTATTTCATCCCAAAAAGAATATAAGCAACTATAAAAAGTAAAAATATTAATTTAAAATTCTCCTTTCATCCTTAATAAAATAATTTATGTCATACAAATATCAAAAAATTATTTTAGGCCATAAATTTCAAAAAAATATTTATTTTGTTAAATACTCTGTCAAATCAAATAGTGCCAATAAGAGTATTTTTTAAGTCATTATACAGTATATAACAACAGTATGGTCAAAGGAAATAACATAAATGACTTTCATATAAAACTATTATTATTACCCATACCTTGTAAACATATATATGTTATCATGATAATGTAATATCGGTTTACGGTATTTATTAAGTTACTGGAGAGATAACTTATACATAGTGATAACGTCAGGATTTTCACTAAGTGAGTTCAAACTTATAAAGAAGTAAACACATGAAGAGTTGATGAAATTTAATACTCCCTCCGTCCCAATTTATGTGATATAGTTTAACTTGGCACGAAGTTTAAGAAAGAAAGAAAGACTTTTGAAACTTGTGGGCTAAAATAAGTCATAGATATTTGTGTGGTTATAGATCATTTCATTAAGGGTAAAATGGGTATTTTAAAGTTAAATTGTTACTAAATATAGAAATGTGTCATTCTTTTTTAGACTGACTAAAAAGAAAAGTGTGTCATATAAATTGGGACAGAGGGAGTATCTATGTTGGAAAAAAATTACTTTAACTTTTTATATATATTATATTTTGTTTTTCAACGAAGGGAATTTGGATATGTATTCGTTGATTAAAGTATTTTTCAGTATCCATTATGTTACGTTATCTTAAATAATGTGAGGCTTTGAAGTTGTCCAGTTGAGTGGCTGAATGGAATATCTTATTCTCCATACAATTTGTTGGTCCGTCGCGCTTTGGACATCGCCATCAAGAATATTGATGTCCCATGAAGACGACTCTACTTCAATATTGAAAATGCATGGTACTCATTAGAGAGCGTTTTTGTGTATATGGATCGTTTCACTTTTTCTGATATGCATGCATACATATACTTTGTGTGAAGTGTTTCTTTCTATTTATGGTTTTCCATTTGATGCATAGTATATATATTGGGGTCCGACTAATCTAAATGTAGTGAACTCCTTTTTTCGGTTCTCAGCTAATATCCAATATCTATATTGAGTCTAACTAATCCTGACACGCTTTGTCTAAGGCCCATTAAAGGGAGAAGCGCTCCCTATCAAGTTCTTTTTCGTATCTAGGGCTTGAATCCGAGACCTAAAGATGGTGGTATTCTATCCATCCCATCATAATGAATATATGTATATTGTACTTTGATAATGTAATATTGGTTTACGATATTTATTAAGTCAACTTATACACGATGATAGGGTGAGGATTTTCAGTAAGTGAATTCAAACTATAAGAAGTAAAAACATGAATAAGTCAATGAAATTCAACATCTACTATATATGCATGGAAAAAAATTATCTAAACCTTTTATGTAATTTTTTTTTTCAACTAAGGAAATTTGGATGATGTATTCGTTGATTTAGTAGAACATTAGGTAAATAATTATTTTTGATATCCTTTATGTTACGTTATCTTATAAAGATTGATGCGTTGAAAAACAATAAGCACGAGGAAGAATAATGTGAGGCTTTGAAGTTGTCCAGTTGAGTGGCTGAATGGAATATATTATTCACCATACAATTTATCGTTCCGTCACGCTTTGGACATCGTCATCAAGAATATTGATATGCTCATGAAGACGACTTTACTTCAATAAAAATATATAGTACTCGTTAGAGAGCATTCACAATTCCAGTCCAAAGTATTCGTAATAGAAATATTTAGGAATAAATTTCTTCATTTACCACTTAATTGATGCACTATATCGAATGGTTGACTCGGTCCATCACGCTTTGGACATTGCCATCAAGAATATTGATGTCTCATGAAGACGACTCTACTTCAATGAAAATGCATGGTACTCATTAGAGAACGTTTCTGTGGCCTTACCCACACAGTTTATATGGATCGTTTCACTTTGTGTGATATGCATGCTTACATACACAGTTTATATGGATCGTCTATATTGGTGCCCAACTAATATAAATGTAGTGAACTCCTTTTTTTGGTTTTCAACTGATATCCAGTATCTATATTGAGCCTAACTAAACCTGACACGCATCGCGTAAGGCCCATTAAAGGGAGAAGCACTTCCTATCAAGTTTATAATATTTATTAAGTCACTTAAGAGATAACTTACACACAATGATAGTGTGAGGATTTTCACTAAGCTAAGTGAATTCAAACTATATAAAAAGTAAACACGTGAATAAGTCAATAAAATTTAATGTTTATTATATATACATGGAAAAGAATTGTCTTAACCTTTTATGTACATCTTTTTTTTCAACTAAGGAAATTTGGATGATGTATTCGTTGATTTAGCAAAACATTAGGTAAATAATTATTTTTGATGTCCTTTATGTACGTTATCTTATAAAGTGTTGATGCATTGAAAAACAATAAACACGAGGAAGAATAATGTGAGGCTTTGAAGTTGTCCAGTTGAGTGGCTGAATGGAATATATTATTCTCTATACAATTTATCGTTCCATCACGCTTTAGACATCGTCATCAAGAATATTGATATGCTCATGAAGACGACTTTACTTCAATGAAAATACATAGTACTCGTTAAAGAGCATTCACAATTGCAGTCCAAAGTATTCGTTATAGAAATATTTAGGAATAAATTTCTTCATTTACCACTTAATTGATGCACTATATGGATTGGTTGACTCGATCCATTACGCTTTAGACATTGCCATCAAGAATATTGATGTCCCATGAAAACGACTCTACTTCAATGAAAATGCATGGCACTCATTAGAGAGTGTTGGCAAGCACTCCCAAAGTATCCATTACAAAAATATTTAGGAATAAATTTCTTTATTTACCACTTGATGACCTATCTAGACAATTTGACTCGATCTATCACACTTTGGACATTGCCATGTCCCATGAAGACGATTCTACTGTAATGAAAATGCATGGCACTCATTAGAGAACGTTGTCCAGCACTCCGATCCAAAGTATTCTATTACAAAAATATTCTAGAATAAATTTCTTCATTTACCACTAAATGACCTATCTAGTACAGTTTAACTCGGTCTATCACACTTTGGACATCGGCATTGGATCATTGGTGTCCCATGAAGACGACTCTACTTCAATAGAAATGCATTATCCATTAGTGAGCGTATTCATAAGCACTCCGAAAGTATTGGTTACATAAATATATATATATGAATAAATTCTTCTATTTATCACTTAATCGATGCCCTTTCTGAAACAATTTGACTCAATTTGTCACGCTTTGGACATCACCACCAGGATCATTGATGTCTCATGAAGACGACTCTGCTTCAATGGAAATACATTGTATTTACTATAGAGCATTCACAAGCACTCAAAAGTATTTGTTACATAATAAATTCATCCATTTATCTGGCATAGTTTGACTACATCTGCCACGCTTTGGACATCGCCATCGAAATCATTGATGTCCC
Source organism: Capsicum rhomboideum (assembly GCA_031232105.1). Lineage (NCBI taxonomy): Eukaryota > Viridiplantae > Streptophyta > Magnoliopsida > Solanales > Solanaceae > Capsicum > Capsicum rhomboideum. Next base: position 2,477,556 of record CP124710.1, on the reverse strand, counting down.
ATGAAGAGGGCTCTCTACTTCAATGTTGAAGGCATGGTATTCATTAGTAAGCGTCCACAAGCACTCCAAAGTATTCGTTACATAAACATTTCGGAATCAATTCCGATAATCGATGCCTTATCCAGAGTAGAATTAACTGTGGGATTCAAATCTATAAAGCAAATATAACAACACAAACTCATTATAATCCCACAAGTGAGGTCTGAAAAGGGTAAGATGTATACAGGTGTACTTACCCCTTGCCTTTATGGGGTAGAGAGGTTGTTTCCGATTTGACTCTCCACAATCCTCTTCCTTTAGATGATGTTATTCTAAATCTTATTTCCAACTAAAAACCCCAACTATTGTGGCTGTTAGTTGACTTTCAATCAACAAATATGAAGAAAATTCAAAGGCAAAAATGAATCAACTGACTTTATATGGCACTCTTTTCATTTTGGGATATGTTAAAACTTTCCAAACCACATAACCAATATAACTTTCAAGAATTCAAATTCATCTTTAACTATTAGAGTTTGAAACTTCGACGTGATGTTCTCTTGAACATCACATCGGAGTTTCAACTACTCCTGCAAGTCTAAAGTCCACAAGTTTCAACTAGTTTTGAGTTTCACAGTGGTAAATTCTGTGATATATCAGTTCATCAGATCCTAAACAGAACGAGTGCTAACAAAAAAGCGGATGTGTTTCAGAATATGTTATCGTATACTCATTCAAATCATCGACGAAGTTCTATAAACAAGAAAAAGTGAAGAAACCAATAATGCAATATGCATAGCATACCAAAGCAAAAACACATATACTCAGCAGCACGTCAAAGCACGAGGAATCTTGTGCCATTAGGTCATTACAGATGTGATCAGTAAAAGAAAATGTTTCTAAACTAAATGACTGGAGCAAGCAACTCTTTATTAGTTACCCAGTACACAGAAACCATCACCATTTGCTTGCTGTTTCTTTCTTAATAGGAAGAGAAATTGGCCATGAAGGAAGCGTGAACAAGAACGCTGATGACCAACAAGGCGTTTCTTTAAGTCTACCCCGTCCACTTCTTTGAAGCGTACCAAGAACATCAGCTGGATTGACAAGGGCATCTAATTTTAATGTTTTCATGTTGTATGAGACGACAGTGTCCCCAAAACCAAGGTAAAAGGTGTCGGAATCAAGTGGATGGAAGGCGATCGGAGTAGGAATGATCCCATTTAACGCTTTGCTAATTAAAATATCATCGAACGAGATTTCTTTGATCTTTACCCTGTGTTGCAAAGTCCAACTTGAAGAGTAATAGTCATCAAGAACCCAAACAGAAATGCCCGAAAATCCAAAGGGATACGCGGGCTTAACAGACACCTCAGCATACCACAATCGACCCTGATGAACATCAAACAAAACAGGACGTCCGTCATTCCTGCCATCAATGCATTGCTTATCAATATCAGCAGGGAGACCAATTACGCGACATTGATTGAAGTCAACAAAAGGATCAAACGCTAAAATCCCATGTCGACGATCAATCCAATGCAGCTTCCCATTCAGAGCAACAGGCCTCCTAAGCCACACAACCTCAATAGCTAGGTCCATATCCACAACAACACTCCTCCAACGTCCAGTCTCAGACGAGAACACCTCAAACCTGAGTACATACGACTCACCAAACTGACAATCCAATCTCACAACTCTATAACTCGTCAGAGACCCCCCTTCAGATTCCGTTAAAAACCCATTACTAACATATCCAAAACATGTTGTAGTTCGAGGAAGATCAACACAATGCCCCGTAATAGCATTGTAAATGTAATAATCACTCACCTCCCCATTCGCACCACAACGACAGTACAAAACTAGCCCATCACTAACTCCAACAACACTACACCTCTCACCACCACCATCACAACTCACAACACAAGGAAACTCCACTATACTAAATCTTGAATGCAACCTACTATCCGCAAACACGCCAGGTAAAAATGACTGAACTAAAATGCTATCACTCTTAACACAAAGAGCATTACCAACTATGGTCCAAGGTGTTAACAAAGGAGCATTAGATACATACAAGTTAGCAAAAGAAGTTGAAGAGATCAAGAAACGCCACCGTTTTGACACACATTTGTACCTAAAAACACATTTCAAAGGCAATCTTGATAAAACCTCAATCAAGAACCAATCAGGAAGATAACCATTACTAAAAAACATGTTGTCTAACTTTTGTTTTACAAGTTTTCCACAAATGGGGTTCTCAAAATTTGCTTCTTTAAGCTATAAACACAATAATTCATGATTCTTGATGAGAAAAAATAGCAAAAAAAAAAGTAAAAAATGCAATTTTTTTTGGAATTCAAGAAAAGAGTGGAAAAATATTTTGGTAGTGAAGAAATTGAGCAAGTGATTGTACCTTTTATAGATTGAGAATTATGGGCAAATATGGATTTTTGGAGTCGAGCAGACTATTGAAGACTTGGAAGATATTGTACCTTGAGTCTTTCTCGATATGCTAGTGTGCCTTTTTTTAATAGAAATGAGTGACTTGCGAAAAACACAATTTGCATATTTGAACTACTATTATATTTGCGACCTTTCTATCTGAATTATCATTAACTATTTATCAAAATATATTATAACTATTGATTGTTTGAGTTTTATATCTGAACTTTCAGATATAAAAAGTGAATAATTAATAGTTCGAATATGTTTTGATAAATAGTTGATAATAGTTTGGCTAGAAAACTCATACACCTTATAGCTGAGATATGCAAATCAAGAAAATAGAAATACTTTAAGTGCGTTTTTGACTATTAACTCAGTGGAAATCAATAGATAAGAGATAACGTATGACTTTTTTGTGAGTTTTCTGCATCAGATATTAAATTAGTTGTCACGCGTCTTTTTGTGTTGTATTCAAATGTTTGATCTAGTCAGTTTTGAGGTGTATGTTGATAAATAATTGGTGATAGTTTACATAGAAAAAAGAAATCAATTCACAGTTCAGATATGAAACTCGCAAAAAAAAAGTGATAATGGAGAAATCTCTTGGTATAAGAAAATGAATTTTGAGCTTTTGATGTCGGGGTGGAACTATCACAGGAAGTGGGTTCGGCAGAATTCGATAACTCTAATCTAAATTTTGTATGTATTTTAAGAAATATATTTAGTAGATATAAAATTATTAATTTAAAACTTAGTAACTCCAAATGACTAAAATTTTGAACCCACGAGCTTTAGGACCCGTTTGGCCATAGATTTCTCAAGTAGTTTTTGAGAAAAAAAATTGGCAAATAGTGTTTGGTCATAAAATTTGCCATTATTTGACAAATATTTTTGACAAATAATCCAGATTTCCAAATACTAGAAAATATTAGTATTTGAGCCAGATTTCATTTTTTGTGAACTTTAAAAAGTGAAATATGTTTCACAAATACTATGGCCAAACACATGGTGAAACTTCACCCAAATCTTCACTCAAAAATGACTTGCCAGAAATATTTGAAAATCTAGGGCCAAACGCTAGCTTAAATTTGGGCTCCCTCGCTGTTTGATGTGTGTAGACAATATAAGATTGAGATCAACATCAAGTAAATCATGCAATGAGCATGGCTCTAGTATTATGCTAAGAAAATAGTTGTTGTGCTTAATTAACGTCTTAAAAATTAGCTCAGGAGGTAAGGATTATCCAAATTTTTATAAGAAGACTAAATAGCTCCATCACTATCCACCAATGTGGAAACTCAATGAAGTGGCACATTGTTAGATACTAGTCTCTTTCCTTTCGTCCCAAATTATTCGTCGTTTTTTGGTTCTCAATATTCAAATTATGTGAATTTTGATGAAAAATTGTAAATTTTAATTTTCTTTTCGTATAGTGTTCGAATATCATATTTTTATTTTAAATTATCAAGTCAATTTTAAATCAATTTAGCTTCAAAAATTGATTAAATAAACCATCGAAAAAAGGAAAAGCTGACATTTAATTTGCAAAGAAGGAAGTAGATAGTTACGAGTATTAACTACTCCCTCCGTTCCATTTTAGTTATCCATTTTTTTTTACACGCATATTAAGGAATCATAGATAAAAATGTAGTTTTACTAATTCATCTCTTAAGAAACTTTTTGAGACTTAACAAATAAGAGTGAACACTTTAAAAACGAATTAATTGTAAGGGTAATATAGGAAAATTTAATTTATTATCTCTTAATTTAGTAAGGTGGACAATTAATATGGGACAACTATTTTTAGTAAGGTGGACAACTAAAATGAAACCGAGGGAGTATATATATTTCTTCAAGTTAAAATGGTTGAGAACTTCCAAATATGTGCTCTAAATTCAAATTTTGTATTGGAAATTAAAAATAAAACATTAAAAAAAAAAACTGGTGTTCCCTCCGTCTCATTTTAGTTGGGCACATTTTATTTTACACGGTGATTAAGAAATTATAAATGAAATGATGAATTTTACTATTTTATCCTTTATCCATATTAATGATATTCATTGTGCATAATAGGAATGAACATTGAAATTGTAATTAATTGTAGGGGTAAGATGAGAAAAAATTAATTAATTCTATGTTGATTTAGTAAGTGATCAACTAATATGAGATATTTATTTTTAGTAAGATGACCAGCTAAAATGGGACGGAGGGAGTAACTAACTTCTCATTTTCTTGTTCAAACAAGTGTGTGATAAGTTTAACGACTATTTATTTGTTTGATTTTAGAAGTCTTTTAGGAGTAGACACGACTTTCCTTCTAAAAAAGATTAATAGACCTTGACTTATTGACTAATTACAAAACTATTCATAATTAGAAAAATGTGAATTTTTTAAAAAGCAATTTATTCCATTTGTTATTCTTATAATACACTTTTAATCACCTTACTTCTAGAATAGTATAACATGAATTATTTAATTCGTTGTTTACTTTTATTACTCTTTGGTCAAAATTAAGTAATCTTGATTCAATTAGTGCATAAACTAGTCAAATGGACTTCATTTTAGCACACCAAAATTTATTAAATTTGAAATTTAGCTTTTAAAGTAGTAGTAGTAGTTGTTTTATCCTTAAGCAATTCTTATGCATTACTTTTTTAAGATAAAAACTAAAAAAGTACTAATAAAGATATAGACTCATCAAGGTTATGATTAATATCATTATTATTAATTAGCTTTATCCGTAAATATTCAAAGTCTATATTTTATACAATGTTTTGTTTATTGTGATTAACTTTTCGATCTCTACTTAATATTTTATGTATCTATCATTAATATAAAAATTTGCGTTCAATCAAATACCATCGTATAAACTGAAAAAAGAGGGAGAGAGTTGTAACTGACATCATGGCTGTTCAACAATTAGAGCAACACTAACTTAATTAACAAATGAAAAACAGTAGTGAGGTGGTAAATTACTTCTTCATTCTTGACAACAGTCTCATGTTTAGATTCTGAAAATGAAGTCGTTTTTAATATAAAAAAGTCATTATGGATAAAATTTATAAATAATCAATTTTCAACCATGCATGTAATTGAAGATAACTATCGTCATTAAATTTTAATTTCATAAGTGAAACTTTCGAAAATTTGATATTCCACGACAATATCTTAGAATTTCACGATTTCAACAATGTAATTTGAAATTCCATGAGAGTAGTTTGTTTGTTTTTGGTTTCCCACCCGATATCCGGTACTCACATTGGAGCCCAATTAAATACGGATTCACGCCAAAAAATCCCACATTAGAAAATAAAATATTTTCTAATAAAGGCGACTTTGTACTACTATCTTCAATTACTATGCGAAAAATTGGCTAGCCTGCACTATTACTATAAGCTTTTACTTCAAAAATAAGATTTTTCAATGTGAATCTAAATTTGTGGAACTTCAAAGCGGGTATCTGATATTTCCTTCGTTCGTTTTTATTTGTCATAATTTAATTTGATATATCCATCAAGAAATTAATTATTAATATGACTATTTTACCATAACATTTCTATTAATTGATGTTTATTATTGTGTCTTGAAAGAGTAGTTTGGAGAATAAGTAATTAATGTTAAAGTAAAATATGGAAAAAATTATCTTTTCTTGATATATCAAAAATAACAAGTAAAAATATAAATTCAATTAGAAAGTAAGAGATAAGCAAAAGTGAATGAAGGAAGTATTAAATATAAAATCAAAATGAAAACATTTATTTAAAATTAGTTGTCCATTCAATCACTTTAGTAACTAGTTGTGCAATATGATTGTTTATTGGTCCATCAAAGTTGGCTTCCGGCGGCTGTCGAATTCTTAAATGATCCTGTGAATATATACAATTGGTTATTGGGCTGACAAGAGCTATTGGATCACGAATAAGCAATGGGATCAGAATAATTTGGGATCCAAGTTGAGTAGTGGCGGTTTTATTTGATTCGATGAAAGGGATAATGATATGTGATTGAGGGATTATGCAAAAATATTGAGTAAAGAGTCTAGGTTCTCTCATCTCCCTTCTTAGTATCTAAGCTTCTCATCCCATTCTATCTCTATCCTTTGGTCACTTTGTAATTTCACTATTTTTCATTGTAATTCAGTATTTTGAGTGTTGCGATTAAGATTTTAAAGTTGTAATTGTATTCTCGTTCTTATTGATATTGTGAAGAATTCGGGTTGTTCCACTAAATTACGTTTAAGATGTCTAGATTGCATTTTCAAAATCAGAATACTTACTTGTCTGTTAAGGCTAAATTTGAATATTTGTTTATGTATTATGTCGTTAATAAACTATCTACTATTAATATGTTTGATTTTAAAAGTCTCTGTGAGTAGACTAAGACTTTATTTCTTTCTTCTTCTTTTTTTTTAGAAAAGAATAATAGACATGATTTGTTAGCATAATTGGGGGAAAATGTAAATAGATAGAATCAATCTATTCCATTTTTTATTCTTATCTAAATATTGATTAACTCATCAATATTTAGTAATCTTGACTAAATCTAGATTAACTCATCAAGGTTATGAATAGATGTCGCAATCACATTAATATATTGATTAATTTAATCTGCAAATTATTCAAAGTCTTCACTTTACTTTATGGAATGACTAATTTATTGTGTTTAACATTTTGATCTCTACTTAATATTTTATTTATATATGCCATTAATATATATTTTAAAATTCACATTCACCATCATGTAAAATGAAAAAAAGAAATAAAGAATATTATGGTCGTTCATTAAAGGAACAGAAACTTAATTAACCATCAAAGATAGTAATGAGGTGATGAAATACTCTTCATTCTCGATAGCATTTTCGAATTTAAATTCTAAAAATGGAGTCGTACTTGATAAAAAAGGCATTACGAATAAATTCACAAAGAGACACTTTTCCCTCATGTAATTGAAGTTAATCATCGAAATAGATTTTTAAACTTCATAAGTAAAAGTCTCTGGACATTTGAAATTCCACAACAATGTCCTAGAGTTTCAAGCTTTCAACAATGTATTCTGAGCCAGGGGTCTGACGGAAATAGCCTTGCTACTTCTTCTGAGGTAGTGGTATGGACTGCGTACACTTTATCCCCCCCCCCCCCTCCTTCCCAGACCCCACATTATGGGAATACACTGGGTATGTTGTTGTTGTTGTTGTTGTAGTTTTCTTTAACTAAAGGATTAAAAATGGCTAGCACGATCTCTTGGTAGCTGGTCAGAGTTATATATACAAGTATTAGTAATACATGAATTAGTTATGGGGGAATCTATATATAGTATTTTATGTAAGTTTTAGTTATTAATTTACTTTTATTAATTGTTCATGTATAACTTATCCAACATTCTATCCTGCATAAATAATACATAGATTTCCTCATAACTTATACTACATGTATTATTTATGCTGATTTTTAAACTGTAAATCAAATGTTATATTAATTTTATACATGAATAATTTCTTTTCTATCTACCTATCAAACATATGAATAACTCTACTCGTACCCGGTAACCAACCTACCACATTTTCGATGTGAATGTGAGTTAACGTGTTTCCAAAGTAGGTACCTGATATGGGTGTAAAACAAAATCCAAAAATAAAATAAAATATTTTAACTAGTTGTGCAATATGATTGGTTATTGGTCAATCATTTTAATAACTACTCCCTTCGTTCCATTTTAGTTGGTCATTTTATTAAAAATAAATGTCTCATATTAGTTAATTACTTACTAAATCAAGATAGAATTAATTATTTTTTTCTCCATTTTACTCCTACAATTAATTATAATTTCAATGTTCATTTATATGCCCAATGAATATTATTAATATAGATATACGGTAAAATAGTAAAGTTCATCATTTTATTTATGATTTCTTAATTATCATGTAAAATGAAATGTACTCAACTAAAATAAGACGGGGGAATAGTTGTGCAATATGATATGATTGGAGGTATTTATTGGTCCATCAAAGTTGGCTTCCGGTGGCTAAAGAATTCTTCCACACACTTCCAGACTCTTTTACTTTTTCCCTGTTTTTTTTTTTTTTTTTTTTAATAATTATGGTGTTCGAATCAACTTTCGAGCACCTCGACTAAATTTACATAATTGTTACCTCCTACCAACAATAAATATCAAGTAATTCTGTCTACAAAGGTTATGATAAGATGGGAAGAATCACCTTGTATTTTTTATTTTTACTGAAATTTGAATATAAGATCTTAAGTTTTCAACCCACTTCTTTGACTACTAAGCCACACCTTAAATTTTTTTAAATTTTGTTTTATATGACAAAACTTAATTAACTAAGTACTAGTTTAAATTTGAAGGGACACTCAAAATATTGTCATTTACATCCTCCGTTTTAATTTATGTGAATATATTTAACTGAGAACGAAATTTAAGAATGAAATGAAGACCTTTGAAACTTGCTACTTCCTCCATCCTAAAATACTTGTCTTGCTTCACTTTCCTAGACTCAATTTAACTAGTTTTCAAAGCTAAATTTGATTAGACTAACTCAATATTTTTAAAATCAAATTTTAGATATTTGAACTATATAAAAAGTACTATATGTTGAATTCCTCTAATATTAATATGGTGAAAAAATATATCTTAAATTTTTTGCCAAAAATAATGTAGTTTGACTCTCGAAAAATAAAATATTACAGGTATTATGAGACGGAGAGAGTAAAATAAGTTATATATATTTTTGTGGCTATAATTCATTTCATTAAGTATGAAATGAAAAATTTAGAATTAAATTATTATTATTACTAAATATAGAAAGTTGTGTCATTCTTTTTTAAATAGGTTAATATGAAAAAATGTCGCATAAATTGAGACGAAGGAAGATTATTTTATATCACATTCATTTTATTAGAGCATATCATTAAAGTATAATCAAAACATATCAAATAAGTAATTTCTAGCAGATCGATTATAGTATTATTTTGTGGTATTTTCATTTATGTACTATCTATTTTTTTTTTTACTTTTTATTATTTCTTGTCCTTCTATTACGTCTTTTTTAGACTGTTTTTAGCTTGAGATGGGGTATATCGAAAACAACTTCTCTACACTTCTAAAGCAGAGGTATAAATTACGTATACTCTATTCTTCCCTGACTCCACTTTGTGAGAATCCATCACGTATGTTATAGTTATAAAACATATCAAATAAGCAAGGTGTTATTTATATTATTATAAAATAAAAATAATTGAAGTGTCCATTAACTTTGGTCAAAGAAAGCATTTAATAAGTAATTTTTATTTTTAATGATAAGAAAATAGAGTTGGACACTTGGGCAATTGGCATCGTATATTTCGGGTCAAAAGTTTCTTTCATGCCTTTTTTTTTAAAAAAAAATAATTATTATTTTCAATAAAAATAATTGAAGTGTCCATCGTATATTTTACGAAATAGTAATGTCCTTTTCATATGAAGTTGAATTTTAGTTTATTCAACTATAATAATGAATCAATTATAAAAACCTGTTTCTGGTTTGATTTTCAATGTCCGGTATTCACTTTGTAACTCAACTAATTTGGATCGGAAAATCCTACTTTAGGTTTACAACTCTCCTTATCAGAGGTGATTTCATTTCCAGAGTTTGAATTCAAAATATTTGATTAAGGATGAAGGAATACTTACCGCCTCACTGCAACCTAATATGACCGATAGTACGTTAAAGATACGATCAGAGTTAATCAAACGTAAGAACCACTCCTCAACCTACTTGATATTAGCAGTCGTTTTCATATGTTGTCCTCCTTCTAGAACAAGTTCTTACGTGTTTGTATTACTTAACCGCCGCCACAAAAGTTAAAATGTGAATAGTTTAATATATTTAAATTCATAATAATTACAAAAGTAGTAAAAAAACAAAACAAGAGCGTTCACACATGTTGAAATATTTAAAATAAAAAAATTGTCAACGTAAATTAAAATGTATTATTACGTGTCTATTAAAAAACAATTATGTTTCTAATAAATATAAAGTTTCTTTCACAAATTATATTATACGCCACACCAGGCATGCAACAACCATACTATTGTATAAAAATATAGAATTTTTTTTTTTTGGAATGCAATGGCTATTAAATCAGAGTAAAAAATTACTTAGCTTTTAATTTCAAATTTGGAATCTTCAAAATCAGGAGTAGAAAATAAAAAAAAGTTTTTACACCTCCACAAATAAAAAACAGAAAATATAGTTGTGGTGAAATTTAATTTTTTTAACATTTTAATAGTTACCACTCATTTTTTTCTTTAGTTTTCAGATACTTTATTCCCAAACTTTACAATAACTAACTGATATGTTTATATTATTATATTAAAGAAGATAATGCATGCCCCCAAACTTTCAATTTCTGAGTACGCCTCTGCATTTCATCGTGAGTTTGTGAATATCATTTATATATGTTGATTCTGTGCATTTTACATGATGTTTTTGCTGTATATCATCAATATATGTTTGATTTTATGCCTTTAATATAATAGTAACACTAAAGTTGCATGCCACAACCATACCATGTATGAAAAATAATAATTTTTTTTGGCGTGCCCCGAGCCACATTATTTACTTTTTCTTTTTTTTTAAAAAAAAAAAACTGATTACATTGAAACCATGTTTAAATTATTTAAAATGCTTAGTGCATAAGCCACCTAATACTCCATATCATTTTGGCATATCATAATTGATGCATATGTTTATTTTCCCAACGATTTTTTTAAAAAAAATATTTCCCAAAGCCAAGAAAAAGGACCTAAATCTGAGTTTAAATAATACTATACACTATTGTCAAGGTTTTTATACATTATATTATTTTTACCTATTGTAATAGTAGATAAAATATTTTATCTTTAAAGATTTCAAATCGTACATTTTAAAAAAGACTTATCTATTATATCACTTGGATGACACGTGTAAGAGTATTTACAAAATCATGTCATTTAATCGGTAATCATAATTAAAGAGTACCATTTAATAACTATTCATTGGTAACCTATAATATGAGTAGATGGTAAGTAACATATGTTGGCGGGAGATATCAAGTACTTTATCCATTTCATTTTACTTGGTTTTTATATCAGAAATAAATATTTCATGTTACTTGTCCATTATATCAAATCAGGAGAGTTCTATTTCCTTTTCTTCATATAACCCTTATTATTAAATAACTATATAAAGTAATACGTAGTAGTCAAATTTAGAGTTCCAAAACATTATTAGTAAAGTTAGTTTAGTAGATACTCCTCTAATTACAATTTTCTTAAGAGGTGCGTCAAGTCAACATGGACCAAGTAATATGAAATGGAGGAAGTATTTAGTAATGGATCAGCCACCAACGGGCACAGGCTGCCCATCACATCATCATCTAAGTTCAGAAATGACCCTAAAATGGGTTGGTCTTGATATTTTGTCCCCCATAAAAAAAGTCTTACAAAAATGGCCCCCATAAGAGGTGGTTTGAATTTTTGGCCCCGCTTAATAAACTTTGTCCATAAGGCAGATGTTCTAACTCTTGCTCATAAGGCAAACATTCATGACATTTCAAGACAATTGACCATAAGTACTGCCTTATAGGCAAACAATAGAACTTCTTTAGCTGGGATAAAAATTCAAGACCAAACATTTGGAGGACAAAAATTCAAGACCAGATACTTTAACGAATATTAGCCCGTAATTTCCTGATCATCATCCGCCCAATACCATAATGGATCAACCTAAGCCCAATACCATAATGGATCAGCCCAAGCCCATGGAAAAGGGAATTAACCAGGATCATCAGCCCAAGCCCATGGAAAGGGAAAACAAGTTGAATGTGGCTTCATAATGCCATAGTACTCCAATTCAAATTGTCTCTTATTTTAGTTGTATGTATATATGTATATATATATGTGTTAAATTTTGACTAGTACAAAGGAAAAGAAACGGCAACTCAATGTATTAAGCTTTCGTTATACATTTTGAATATTCAATAAACTCTTGGATATTCATAAAGATATCAATACATCGCATCTCGAATATTCCATAAATCCTTGGATATTCAAAAAGACATTAAGACATGTCTTTCTCAAAGACGAAGTAATTAAATAGAGTCGTTATCAACTCAAAATATTGAAGTGATGACCAACGATCATGACTATCAAATATATCATATTTTTCTTAAAACCAAAGTGATCAACTAAAGTCGCTCTTCCTCAAGATCAACCCGAAATATCAAAGTGATGTCCAACGGTCATGACGAGCAAATACATCTCAAAAAAATTCAAATCATACTACATTCGAGAAAAACATTACTAACAATTTATTGAATTACAAAGAAAAACGGAAAAAGAAAATAAACGAGATGCACAAATTTTATTTATATTCATAACTATAATCTGGTGCACTACAACTCCTGCTAGCAATTTTACCTTATATTTATGATATAGACTTATTTCCACGAGTTGAACTCTTGACCATCCGAATCACATGACATATGCCTAACAACTTTACCAATAGTCAAAGGTAAAAATTACATGGGGGAATTATCTGTGGGTAACATTTTGACAAATTACATGGTGGCAGTTGCTAGTCTTTCACTTTCAAATTTCAATCACCGAAAAAGCTTACAATTTACCAATCGAGCGCTACGACATGATGCACTAAAATTTTTGCTATATGCACAATCTGAAATAAGAGACATATTGTTAGCTATCTTTAAAATACAATTCGATGCACTAAAGATTCTGCAATGCACATGCGATCCAAAACAAAGAGAAATATTGTTAGCCATCTTTAAAATACGACACGATGCACTAAAGTTTCTGCTATGCGCGTGATCCTCTATCTTTAAAATATGACTTGATGCACTAAAATTTCTGCTATGCTCGTAATCCAAAACAAGAGACATATTATTAGCTATCTTTAAAATACTGATGCACTAAAGTTTCTGCCATGCGCGAGATCCGAAACAAAGAGAGATATTGTTAGCTAGTTGAAAACATGAAAAGTTCATCGCAAATCTGAAACACAATCAATAAATCTCCATGGATCGAGTTTTGAAAGCTGCAAGAACCTCCGGTTCTCTCAATTTATCCAATCGCTCTCTCAGGTAAACTACCTAAGTATTTTTTTTCTCGCATTTATTGAGTTGATCTATTCATTTTATAAGGAAAATTCAATTTACTGTATAGTATTGTGCTTTAGACGGTGAAATTACACATTACTGTGGTGTCCGGGACAACTTTACAACTTTCACGTATCTCGACTAATTCCACCGGATACCTATAACAACTCGAATTTATCAACGCAGCACTAATTATATTAGACATACGGAATCCAAATTACAACTGATAATTCGAGCAACAAAATAACATTGAGTAATACTACTAAAGGGAAGTCTCAGAAAATAGAGGAAGAAGGTAACTAGAAAGAGATGAGAAACTAGAGCATAGAAGGAAGACGAGAGAATGTCAGACAAGCCAAAGCTTCAACATAATTTGCATAACCGTTTCTGTCTATCTTGATTCCTGTTTAACCAATTGATAATTTGGCCTAGATTTCAAATAAAACTTTCCAACAGTTTAGTCGGCCCAATAATTCCAACTGAATTAGTCCCATTCACCACTTCTGACCCATAGGCCCGTACAAAGTTTGCTTGGTTCACAACAATACCTGCCATTTCCCACCAACAACAGCAATAGTATCTACCTAACTAGGAATTAGGATAAATGAGAAGAAATCACCTAGTGTTTTTGCCTCCGCTGGGATTTGAACGTGAGACTTGATGGTTCTCACCCACTTCATTGACCACTAGACCACACTCATTGAGTGTAGCCGCAAAATCGGAGACTTTTTTTGTTTTATTGAGTGGATCTATTCATTTCATTATGAAGATCCAATTTACTGTTTGCATTGTGTATGGAGCGGTGAAATTAGAACATTTTAAAGGTGCAAAATCACATTTTTTGTGTTATAATGTTGTGTGATGACTGAGGAATGGATTGATGTGTATCGAGGATATGAAGATCGTTGACGATTCTGGAGTTAGTTGTACTTTGATGAACAATTTTAGCAGAATTAATGAAAAAAATTTATTAGTAATTCAATATAGATTTAGAATTACACACGAATTGATATTGAACTCTGTTCTCTTGGAAATTATAACTTATCGAATAGTTCTCTCAGGCAAGTACCTAATTATCCTTTTTTTTCCTACAAATTTGTTTTGGTTGAGTTGATCTATTCATTTTCATTCTGAAAATTCAATTTATTGTTTGCATTATGCGTGAAACGGTGAATTTAGAACATTTTTAAGCTGCAAAATGGGCTTTTTTTCCTGTAATAATGTTGAGTCAGGACCGAAGATTGAGATCTCTGACAATTCTCGCGTTATTTCTTTTGTTTTTATTGAGTTGATTTATGAGGATCAGTTTCTGTTGGAATTGTGCCTAAAACGGTGTATTTAGAACATTCTAAAGCTGCAAAATCGGGTTTTTCCCTGTAATAATGTTGTGTGAGGGCCGAGGATGTATGTGTATCTAGGATATGAAGATTCTTGATGATTCTGGACTTAGTTGTACTTTGATTATCACAATTTCCAATTTGCTGTTTGCATGTTCTTTAAACGGTGAATTTAGAACGTTCTAAAGCTGCAAAATCGTTTTTTTATTCTTATAATGTTCTGTGAGGACTGAGGAATGGATTGATGTGTATCTATGATATGAAGATCGTTGACGGTCCTGGAGTTAGTTGTACTTTGATGAATGATTTTATCAGAACTTATGAAAAGAATTTATGAATTCAATATAGATTTAGAGTTACACATGAATGATATTTTACTCTGTTCTCATGGAAATTATAGCTCGAACTTCCGGTTCTCTCAACCTATCAAACTGCTCTCACAGGATAGTCCCTAATTCTCCTATTTTTCTCGCACACTTTTTTTGTTTTTGTTTTTATTGAGTTGATTTATATATTTCATTATGCATTACTGAAGATTCAATTTTCTGTTAGCTTTGTGCGTGGAACGGTGAATCTGCAGCACTCTACAGCTGCAAAATACGTATTTTTTATCCATCTTTGAAATTCAAGAAAAGGGAGCATTGACTGATGTATATCAGAAAATTAAAGATCATCAATTTTCAATTTAACCCGTCTTCTTGTTACTTCTCAAAGAGTAAGTAGCTTATACTCCCTTCTATGAGAAACAATATAAACATAATGGCTGTCTAATGAGATATGATGCACAAAAAGAGAAGCTCAAAGCCCTGGTGCCATGGCGTTTTATGTTTAGGGTAACATTGGCAAATTTAAGAAGTTATAATATATTCATTATTGAATTGGATAATGTTTTGGAAGAAAATAAAGAATGGGATAAAGGGAGCAGTATCTTATACATCTGACCGGTTAAGTGTTGGTATTTGATACTTACATTATGCCAAGAAATTTCATATTTCTTTTCTCCATTTATATTTAGGTGTCAGCAAGGTGATTGAACGACGACTAGGCCTGTTTTATAGATAATAAGTTCAAGATTTGATATCTTAAAGTTTGTTAGGAACAGACATAGTAAATGTTAAGGTATGGAAAATGATTTGCTTCTTCATGTACAGTGAGGTGCCCGTTGATGTATACAAAAGTTTGGATGCAGCCAGTGAGGATGAGAAGTGGTGGGAGGTATTTGAATTCTCATTTAGTAATATTTTTAGTTCATTAGGCAACTGGTTTATTTCCTTGAGAATTACTAATGCAAATTTATGCCCTTTACTATTTTTAGGCCGTGGAGCTACAGAAGCTGATTTTGGCTCATAACGACATAGAAACATTGCAAGAAGATCTTCGAAATTTACCTCTACTGTCAGTGCTCAATGTTAGTCACAACAAGCTATCCCATCTTCCAGCTGCTATCGGAGAGTAAGTCTTTTTTACTTCTTCAATCTTGAAATACTTTAGACTGATTCTTTTTAGCATCTTACATAAAAGCTGATCCAGAGATTTTAACGATTTCTTCTTTTATTCTGCTAGGCTTCATTTGCTGAAGTCCTTAGATGTATCATTTAACTTGATAGTGAACATTCCGGAAGAGATCGGAACAGCAGCTTCTCTAGTCAAGTAGGTTTGATCATTTCACCACTGTATTAAATAAATTTGAAATACTACCATCTTATTAAATATCTACTGACTCCAGGTTTGATTGTTCAAACAACCAACTAAATGATCTCCCTAACTCCCTTGGAAGATGTGTGGAGTTGGCAGACCTCAAGGTAAGCTCCTAATTTTTCTGATGATATGCGTGTGTTACCATGTTTAGAAAATATGGTTCTGATTAAAATGCTTAACTGTTTATCTTGTTTTTGAGACGCTAGACAACAGTCATTTGGCATATCTTAGTGAATTATTCGCCACCTTGAATTTTGAATGTGTACTTCTAGAAAGGCATCTGTGAGAATGACCCTCTGATGTCATACTTATAAGGAGTAACTCTAATGTACCACATGATTAACATGAGAATTGACACAAGAAAAGTAACATTTTGACCTTTTAGCCCCAAAGTGAGTATTGATCTTAACATTTAATGAGTGTGGTACATAACTATTGCATCGTACTATGAGCTTGAATTTGTTAATAACTAATAAGGTAAATAAAATAATGTGGGGGAAATCCCCATGTACAAGTAATAGACCAAATAGTAGAGATACTTAAAGCAATCATCTATACAAGATAACCTCATAGATGCACCAAAAATAAATTAGAGACAACGCTACTCCTTACATGTAGAAAATCAAACTCAACCCTTCAAATACTCTCCTATTATGCTCCTTCCATGTCATTCATATAAGGGCTAGCGGGGAAACAGCCATGCCCAAGCTTAATAACAAACATTTTTTCTAAGATAACTAGATAAGTGATTTTAGTGTTCGTAGTTTTCAGCAGTTGTGCTTGATGAGCCTGCACAATAAATAACAATGACACGTCAATGACAAACATCAACCGTGGATGTCTGCCCCTTCAAAAGCTCTCCTATTTCCTTTTTTGATGAAGTTAGTAGATCTCATAGATGGCATCAACCAGAGGCATCAAACAGATGTAGAAATTGCAAAAGAGAGTGCAAAGAAAAGATTGAGTCAGCTCTAATACAAAAGAGATTAAACTAGAACTAAGGAGCTTGCAAAATACAGAAAATGATCAGAGTTATTTACAGGGGTCAGATTGGACCAGCTAAAGTGATTAAGTAAAAACATAATCATTTTAGAGGAATGCTAGACTAATTTTCCATTAGCTGTTATCCTATTGCAACCGTCTTCCTTTTTTTTTTTTTTTTCTTTTTTTGACTTGAAACTGACTATGCTTTATGAAGCTCACTTAGGTGAAATCTAAAGTATATTAATTATTCTCATTAGTTAGGATGATTCATTTAAGGGAGTTCAGTACATTTAGAAGTCTTATTAGCATGAATACTTGCAGAGACCGAAAGGACCAATCTTTTGTTACGTTGATCAAAGTATAAACTATCTAACATTCTCCACTCCTGTCCTCCATTGTTCATACTAGTTTATTTTTCTCTGGCTGTTCCTTCAATCAGGTATCAAACAATAGCATTTCCAGTTTGCCAGCAGATCTAGCGAAGTGTTCAAAATTAATAAAGTTGGATGTCGAGGTACTATAACCTGATTGACTTATTACTGGTTGATGATTTCTATATCTTGCACTCAGAAAGTCATTCTTGACAATTCACATTTTGTTATCTTCATGCTAGGGAAACAAGTTAACTACACTGCCTGAGAGTTTGATTGCATCATGCAGAATGCTTACTGAACTCAATGCATGTAAAGCTCTGATTCTATTATCTCTGTACTGTCAAATTGACTCTTAATAAAGAACTGGATTTACCTCACATATAACTTCTACAGCAAAAAACTTGCTCAATAGCATTCCAGAAAATATAGGAAGCCTTTCACGCTTGATTCGCCTTGACCTTCATCAGAACAGTGAGTACATAAAGCTTCTTTTGTGGCTGTGGCAACACTCCAAATAATGCTGAATTTTGCATTGTCTATCTTTTATTAGTTAACATGACCTGGTTTGCTCGCTTTATTTTAACTTTGTAGGAATTTCATCGGTCCCATCCTCAATAAAGGATTGCTCATCTCTTTTGGAGTTCTATATCGGGTATTTCTGGCATTGATGCTTGTGTTTCCTTTGGTTTTGAGAGGCATAAAATTATTCTATTTCATTACATTCATATTTGCCCTCTCCACCGCCCATTCTTTAGTTTTATCCTCTTTGACAGGAATAATGCACTTGCTTCATTACCCGTGGAGATAGGCACACTCAATAGGTTGGGGATATTTGATCTCCACTCAAACCAGGTGATTAGTTATTCTTCATCTTCAATTCACTAAAATTTTCTTGGAATTCAAATGGAGAAAGGGTGAAGGGGCGGGTCCATTATCTGTTGAGTTTCAAACCTTGTCCCATGCCTCCATTGGCCTCAAAGATTTCTGGTTATAAAAAAAATATATCACTAGGAGATTCTCATAATCTGCCAAAGTGTTTCATTTAAAAGATATCTTCTGAAGATATTAGCAGTGTCCTGAAAATCAGATGTCGTAATTTGGTCTATAGTGTTAACCTGTTTCCTCTTGGTGACATAATTTTTCAACTGGCTCTCCAGTTAGAATAAGTTGTTTATTCTCGTCTGCAGTTAAAGGAGTACCCGGCGGAGGCATGTAAACTGCAACTTTCAATGCTGGACTTATCTAACAATTCATTGTCCGGATTGCCTCCTGAGATTGGTAAGCTGTATTAGAGGCTCACTTCCTGTGTTTTATGCAAATTCTAGTTCTCACGTCATTTGATGTCCTTTCTTTTTATATGTAAGTGTAACTTTTATTATAGTACCAACATAAAGGAATTTTTTGCTTTCTGTCCTTTTCTTTCTTGGTGTTTTTTCTTAGGAATGCAAGAGCATATAATGTTATTTTGATATTATATTGTGCTTTATATGAGCTAATCGGTTACAACTTCACAACTTAGGCTTAATGACAACTTTGCGGAAGCTTGTGCTTGTTGGCAACCCAATTAAAACGCTTCGGAGGTTGATATTAGATCTTGGCGCTTTCATTGTTGTTTTTAGTTGTTTCTTCAGTACTTGAACTTATTCAAAATTTCTCCAGCTCTTTGGTAAACGGACCTACACCTGCTCTATTAAGATTTCTTCGAAGTAGACTTCCAACTGATGAAGGTAAGATGGTGTTAGTTGCTCAATAAGGGGGTTCTTTCTCTTTTTTGTTTTCTTGATGCAACTACTCTAAATGTAGAGTCTGCCACTTCTACGCCCGGAAAGGAGGATGTTGTTGCCATGGCAGCTAGGCTTTCCCTGTCTTCAAAGGTTATTCACTAACTCTATAGTTCTAAAATTCCCAATCCTCATGTCAGTAAAATATATTTGTTCTGCTGGATGTTAGGCCACCAGTTGAGATGAATAAAGTTAAATCGTACTGTAAAATTAGCTTCCAAAATGTCGTCAATTGGTGACTTTTGTAGTCTGCATATCCAAGTTGATGAGTGTGAAAATACAGATCTTGGTAAAATTAGTCCATTAATTTCTAATACTTTTCAATGGGCTGGAGACGGTGGTGGTGCTATATAGGCATGACCATGAGAGTAAAAACAGTGTTCTTTTTGTGCAGAGGGGCATTTCCAATTTGTCGTGCTTATATTTTTGATAAATACCATATTATGCCCTCTAGTTAATTCAAGGGACAACTGACAAGTACTTTGTTTTCAGAGAGCTGCTAGAAACAAATGTGTGCCAAAAGCATGTGTTGTGCCCTGAAGCCAGAACTTGATCGTTGAAGATGTTTAGTATTTCTCTATAATCTAAATATAACTTAATTTGGTAACTGCAATGAATGCTAATGACTTTGCACGTACTGCTACATTATATAGGAAAGTCCATTCGTTTCTTCCCCTTTTCTGGTGGCCGTATCATCATGAGTAGTTGTATTTGCAGGAGCTTTCATTAGCAGGACTTGGTTTGACTGCTGTCCCTTCAGATGTCTGGAAGCCGCGTGACATCTCAAAATGCGATCTTTCAAGGAACTCAATTGAAGAACTTCCTCTTGAACTTTCCTCTTGTATTTCCTTGGAGGTAAAACAATGTATTTTCCTGATTCCCTTATGTTTGAGTGGAAAAGGTGATCAAGGCTGATTGACAAAAATAGAGGAAAAAAATGTAGGTCAATCATTATTGTAATGGAAGATATCACTGCAAGCAGGATCTTGTCTTATATCTTTGATTTTCTTTAGTAGAGTGAAGTGTAGTTGAATTGTTATTCAGTTGCCTCTGCATGTGGTCAACTTACATTAGTTGGGTATTTGATTCTTTCAATCCCTCTTTAACCACATATCTTCAGGATAGCGACATCGTTTATTGCCCTTTTTGGCAGGTTATAGTCCTCTGGTCCATGAAAAGATAAAAAGAATTAATCAAACTTTTGGGAGCTCTCACTTGCTAGGATTGTTTATTTTGTTTGTCATAATATCATGGAAATTGTGAAAAATGAATGCAGGGTTGGTATCAACTTGTCTGTTGCTAATCACTTAAATCTTTTTAAACATGCAGGCTCTCATTTTATCCAAAAACAAGATAAAAGATTGGCCTGGTTCAGTCTTAGCATCTCTTCCTGCACTTACATGTTTGAAGCTAGACAATAATCCCCTCAGACAGGTAAATGGCTTTAGATCAGTCCTGCGCTACTAACAGAAGATTTCTTTCATGTTCCCGCGTTAGTTATCGAGGAAGACTAACAAATGTGTCACTTATGATATGGGGTAAAGAGGGATGATGAGATAATGATATCAAGCTGGCAGCTCTTTAATACAACTTCCCATTTTTCTTTTGTCTGATGAAGTTCTTCAATGCTTTTATGGGGGAATTCAACCTTGTAAATATTATTGAAATAGAAAAACAAAAACTTGGCTTTAAAATATATTTTGCACGTTAGAAAGAGAAGTTTAGAGGGAATGCTACATGTGGTAGTCCAATCCTTGAAAGTTCTTCAATGTACTTGAGTATTGATGACCTTGTCAGAAAGAGCAGCCCTGTGAGAGGGATTGGGAACTTTTATCCTGTCTTATTTTTTGGGTGGTAGGGGAATAAGTTGTCTTATCTTCTTCTTGTTTGCATTACTTGTGGCTGCTCTAGAGAATGGATCAATATACCATGCAACTTTATGATTAATACTTTGACTAGCAAATTAGTCTATAATATTTTATCCATGTGCTATGGTGGTTAACTTTATGAGAAAAGGGGAAGCTATCAACAACTTATAAGGTGGAAAATAGAGGATTAGTTCTGGACATCTTGAATGTTCAAATATTCTAATTGTTCAAAGCTGCATGATTTTACACATGGGAAAGAATTTATTAATTGCACATGGGAAATAAGAAGTTTGTTTGATTGTTTCGGGTAGATAAAAACATTTAATTGATGGGTGAAATTTGTGTTTCTAGTTGATTTGCAAGGGACGAATTTACTCCTAGTTTAATTTATAAGCATATTTGATGATCTTGAGTGCTTGCATTTATGAATGTTCTATAGACTATTAGTATCGGTATTTTAGAAGTGTGTAAATATCTTAAGATGTCTCATAGTGAGATTGTCTCATCAAATGGTAAGTAGTCAATTGAATGGGCACAAAACTCTCTATGCGCAAGTCGCTAAAAATGACTGTCATATATTAAGGGCCAAAGCAATAAAATTCATAGATGACCAGTGGAGAAAACCACCATTAAATTTGTCAGCACCTCATCATATTTTCTATGCCAAACTGTTTTTAATCCCTTTTCCTAATTATAGATACCATCCTCTGCCTTTCAAGCTGTATCCAAGCTTCAGGTTCTGGATCTGAGCGGCAATAAAGGTTCCTTACCAGAGGATCCAGCATTTTCTTGCCTACCGGAGTTGCAGGAGCTTTATCTGAGGTCTGTTAATAAAACTAATACTATATAGCACTTCCCAAATTTTAGACTTTGACTTATGTTTGATATTTGGTTGAACAGAAGGATGCAAATATCTATTTTACCAAGTGATATACTCAACTTAAAGCAGTTGCGAATTCTTGATTTGAGCCAAAACTCCCTTCAATCAATTCCACAGGTAAAGTAATATTCTTTTAAGCAAATAGAGTTTTGTATTCGACCGAAACCTTTTTTTTAATATGGTATCATTTGTCTACAGGGTATCGTAAACTTGACGTCTCTCGCTGAACTCGATGTGTCAGACAATAATATTTCTTCTCTTCCACCAGAATTGGTAAGTCTAAGCATTTAGATCTCAAGAAGTTATAATTTGAGTCAAAAGACAACGTAAACCTTTTGAAGTATCTTTCTATATGCATATTGAGATAAAGATTTAAATCTCAAGAAGTTATAATTTGAGTCAATTAACAACGTGAACTTTTTGAAGTATCTTGCTATATGCATACTGAGATAAAGATGTGGCCTAACAGACAATGAAGCTGAAATGAACAATGGGATACCGGGTTCAAATCCTAGCACAATGTAGTTCTAATTTTTTTTCCAACAAATGAATATGTTGTTGGCCTGAATGCTACTGTTGTAGGTAACTAGTAAAGAAACAATGGCGCTATTACTTAAAAAATCTTGATAACGAACAAAGTATTTCTGATCTGGACATGCATGTCCCAATCTAACAGATCTTGTGAGCTTTTTTAATTAGATGATTTTTTATGTACTAACTTTTTCAAAAAAATGGTTTTGTAGGGTTTGCTTGAACCTAGTTTGCAGGTGTTAAAACTGGATGGCAACCCACTGCGAAGGTGAATTTAATTCCTTCCTTTAGTATTTCTTATTCTCTCTCTTCTATATGATGTTATCCGCTGAAACAAATGGAATTGGTGCAAAAGGATGAAAACAAGAACAGAAAACACACCACCAAAAACATGAACATATATGATAGTTGATACACAAAAACGAAAGCAACAACAACTACATACCCAGTGTAAATCCCACAAGCGGGGTCTGGGGAGGGTAAGATGTACTCAGACCCTACCCTTACCCTTTGTAGGATAGAGAGGTTGCTTCCATAGACCCTCGGCTCACCATGAGTTAGGTATTAACAGACAAAGTTAGTTACCAACAATTTACAGGTAATAGGTTAAAAACAGAAAACATATAGTTGCGCATCAAAATATGCGGTAACTATCTTATCAAGGGGAAATCAAGTAAGTCAACTCACATGGGTTTATTGCCCTTCCCTAGCCTTTTTTCTGAAAGAAGTGGTCAAACAAGAAAGCAAGCAGTCAGAAATACTTGATTTTGCAGAGATTTCTTCTCATCCGCCTAAAGTTTTGGTGGACAAAGTTACCCGATACTATGCTGGTGGGGATAACAAGTATCTGGTGGAATAGTCTAAGTGCTCACTACTTGGCCCAAACACCACCTATCTTAAAAAAAGAAAAAAATTCTGTTCAGCAAATTCCCGTAACTGTTTTCGTGGAGCCTGAATATCAGTATGCAAGTATCTTCCTTTCAATGTTAGCTTCATTGCTTATAGAACTTTCTTCCTATGTTAGCTTTGTTCTCTGTTTTACATCTTGCTCTGTGCTCGTTACATTTATCCACATTTTATTCTACAGTGGATTTGTCGATATGCCAGTTAGTCCATTATTGCTTGAAAGCTCATTAAATAGTTGCTGGTGAATTACCTCCACAAGCTCATTAGAGTTTCAGCAACTTTTTTGCATAGAACCACAAGGTTCCTTAAGGGACCGTATGGTTGGAGGGATTAAGTAAGTTATCCCGGTAAAAACTCTTGGTTTAAATTCATCCTGTGTTTGGCTGAGGGTATTGTCTGAAAATCAGGATAAGTTTTTACCATAATCATAAGATTATCTATCCCATATAGAAGGCGAGATAGATGATTCCAGGATAATCTGGTTTTGAACTAAACAACTCCTAACTGTATCTTGCAGTAAAATTCTTGTTAAGAAAGCACATTTGGTTGAATTACATTTCTTTTTTTTCCCTTCCGTTTAAATCCCCCAGCATCCGAAGGGCCATTTTGGATCGAGGAACAAAAGGTGTTTTGACGTACTTGAAGGAGAGAATTGTAGAGCATTAAGCCTGTTTGAATCTTGATTCCTGAATGAGGCCTGTGGGTGTGAGTATTTAAGCAAAGCACTTATTTGAAATTTGTACTTTTACCACTTATTTGAGACATATCATCTCCTGTATAAGGTGTATTTGGAATGTACAATTGTTGACAATTGTTGTATGCCATATTTTTTGTTGTTGTAATTTTGAGAATGACCAGATGAACAAAGTTGTTAAGTGACAATCTTGGTTTGTATGAATGCTAAATTCTACTCATGTCCTTCATCTCTACTGTTCATATAGTAAAGCGCTGAAGAGCGTGACCTATTGGTCAATGAAGTAGGTGCAAACCTTGGAGATCGGAGTTCTTTTCTTAAAAATATATTGGGGAAGGAGGGGGAAAGGGGAAGTGATGTTACGCTACTGATGGGGTTTGAACCTTCCACCTCAACTGGAGATCAACGTTCAAATTTTAGTAGAGACAAAATACTAGTTCATTGTTGTCCATCTTCCTAAAATTTTTGTGGATCGAGTTAAATGATACATGTCGGTCTTAGTGAAGAGAGAAATGCCGCTTTACGAGATGAGAAAGACTGCTAGGCGAGTTTGAGAAGGAATGATAGGGCTCGACAAACTGTCCTCCTAGATTTTCCGAAGGTAATTCTAGGGCCTTTTCAGTACTGACGACTCTAGCCATTGGGATGTCTATAGTTGAAGCATTTTTCTTCATCAATTGTCGGTCTTTTAGTATGTGAAAAATGTCTCTGATGTTTTGTGTTGTTGGAAGATAGCAAGTACCTGATGAAATAGTCGAGGTCTGTATAAATCGACCGGTTACACACCACCATCATAAATTGTGATTTACGTAAGTGTTTTGAGAAGATGAAATTTTATTTCCATTTTAGTCAAATGATTCTTGCTCTGATTTCGAAGCCTAAGAAGTCGTTTTGTGATTAATTTTTCACTGAAAAACAATATGAATAAATAATTGAAGTCTACCATGCAGAAATGGAGGTGGTTTCTTTAAATATATTTGTGATTATTCCAAAGCAAAAGCATATACTCCCTCCGTTTAAAAACGAATGACCGACTTTTTTTTTTAGTCCGTTTAAAAAAGAATGATCCCTTTCTCTTTTTAGCAACTTTTTAATTCTTACTTTTCACATGACATGCTTAAAACCATAAGATTAAATAACATTTTGGTACATTTGACATATCTTTTATTTAAGACCATAAATTTCAAAAGTCTTTTTTATTTTTTTAAACTCTGTGTCAAGTCAAACTAGGTCATTTTTTTTTAAACGGAGGGAGTATAAAATAAAAAAGAAGCTAAATCATGAACTTTAGTACTTATACAACTGGTTTTGTTTAAACGGTATTCTCTTCGTCTCATATTAGTTTTTGTGTTTCACTTCTCGAAAGTCAATTTAATTCATCTATAAAATTAGATTAGAGTAATTCAATATTTTAAAACTACAGTTTAGATATTCAAAATCTGTACGAAAAATACTTTAAATTGCAATTCATCTCATTAACAGAGACGAACTCAGGATTTGAAGGCGACGGGTGCACTACTAGAGGTGGATGTGTGTTGGTACAACGGTGTCGCGCCATACTTTAATGCTTTTGTCGAAAACGTTGTTAAACTAGTGTAAAACCAAAGGTATCCAAATAAATATAAATTAATCGAAAATATAACATAGGTCATTGTGTGGTTTGATGGTTTATCCCTTGTGTGTACACTTTAGGATTAAGGTTGCAAGTTCGAAACTAGTTTGAGTCTTTAACAAGCATCTATTATTTTGAAAAAAAGACCATAAGAAACACAACAGCTAACAACAAGAGTTGAACTCAGGAGATCCTGCCCGTAGAGAAGCACAAGGTTGAGCGCTGGACCAATGAACCAAATCATCGTTTGTATTTTTGGGTGCACCATTAAATATTTGATCCTTATTCTAATATATACATGTATATATACATAATTTTTTTCTAAGTTACCGGGTGCATATGCACCTCCACCTCAAGCGTGGATCCGCCTCTGATCTCATACCAATATAGTAAAAGAATATATGAACCGAGGGAACAACCTCTCTCACCCCACAACACTTCATGAAAGCAGACTCTAAACCCTAAACATAAAATAAGGTTGCATATAATAAATCTTTATGATCCGATCTTTTTTCAAACTCTGTGCACTAGGCTACCCGAGGGAATAGTATTCGATGAACTATTACAAACCTGATTGTGGAAACAAAGTTAAAACTCAAAACTCAAACTTTCCAAAAGCAAAAAGTTTTTGATTTCTAGAAACAATCAAAACAAAATTTAAATCCAAAAGTTATTTAACAATCACAATCATATCCCAAACAATCTTCACCCATATGCACCGTGCACGAATCTCAAGAGAGATGAGATGATATCCTCATTTGAAAGACAGCTAACGACATCTCCAATCCACCTCTATTTTCTTCTCGATACTCTATATTTGAAGGGATGAATAGTGTATCTCGATTTCACTTTTTTATTATTTTATTATTATTTATATTATATATTTTCTTTGTTTTAAAAAAAATAATCTATTTTGACTTGATATTTATCATCACATCACAATCTTTAGTGGTTTTCTTAAACACTCATTTTTTTTTTTATCAGATGTCTGATAGCTGTTTCAGGATTTGACTAATTCAAATTTGCATGATAAATCTCATTTTGATGGATAAAATGATCAAAATCACTTATTAACATGAACCACGATACCACAATCTTTAGCAATATTTCTTAAATACTTCTCTTGCTGTATTTCTTATTAAATATTATATTCAGAGCTGAAATGTAAAATGTATAATTTTATTAAGTAGTTTTTTATTTGCATCACATTTTTTGACGGCATGTCTTACAACACCTGCCATTCAAAATCTTACCTACCTCTATTAAAATCTTATACATACAGATAAAAAAAAAAAAATAGGATAACTTGTTGTATTAAAGTTTTCGCTACGTATAAAATTTAGAAAAGGATCAATTCATAAGGATCTATTGTACGCAACCTCACTTATATTTTTATAAGGGATTGTTTTTACGGTTTGAATCTGTGACTTCCTGATCATATGACAACAAATTTATCGTTTACATTCAGATAAACATAGGAAGAAATAATAATTCAAAAAACATGGAAAATAGGAGATTAAAAACCCAACTCTATTGAAAAACCATTTACTCTACTTATTAATTAATTCTTCATTTTTTGAAAATTTCGAGAAGGCAGAATGTCAAATCTGCTTAATCAAACCAAATTTTTGACTTGCTTCTTATGCATTATTATAATGTAATTGTATTAGTACTTAATTATTATAAAGCAGACACTAATCCCTATTTCAAGTTTCAATAACAGCCACTAATAAAATTAGTGGGGTTTTGCTGTTCAAGTCATGTTCCTAACTAGTAGTATGTACTATTATTAACCACATGGGGTGAAAGCAGTGGCGAAATCAAAATTTTCATTAAGATTAAAAATGTTAGGTGTGCAAATAAAAGTCTCACGTTGGTAGTTGAACGGATTGGAAAACTACATATAAGATGCAAGATCTCTTAATGGTGTGAAACCTTTTAGGAAAAACTGAATGGACTTGATCCAGAACGGGCAATATCACACCATATAAGAGTGTCTTTGGGCTGGTTGAACCTAATAACTGATATTAGTGCCTCGGTTCGACGGGATGAGTATGGTGATGTGGCGGAGTGATGTAATGCGGGGCTCAGTTTGCATACCCTTACGAGCTTGGAGAAGAAGAAGCTAGTTGCATGCTTTGATTGGCATAAAAATACTCAAATGATGTGGGTGACACATAGTGAATCTCGATGATTCGTGGATCGTGGTGATATGCCACGTGTAACTTAGTTTGAGGATGAGATTATTGGGTGTGCGAACAAGGATGACCCGTGGATTGTGGTGATGGATCACGTGAAACTTAGCTCGATGGGGAGATTTTCATATTGATAGCTGAAAGGATTAAAAAAATACATATAAACTGAGGCCAAATTAAAAGGTATGCTTATGTGTTATGCCATTAAAAAAAGGGTCACAACTTTGAAGAAAAATATAAAATTAGTTTAAGGTTGAGCTACTTATATGCCTTTGCTAAAAGAAATGACATGATTGCTTATTACTTTTAAGCATGTAAGGCGTGAGGGAGAACACAAAAAGGTGTAACGCATTAGTTGTCCGCTCTCAAATTGAAAGTGAAAAATAGAGGTTTTATTTTTCACGATTGTCTTTTCTCATAAAGGCAATTATAATTTTATGGAAAAAGATATGGAATTTATCGATTCGTTACTATGAATATAAAAATTTTATCTCAGTTTTTTTACCAAAAAAAATCGAATTCTTCTTCCCTTTTTCTTTTGCTTTGTTTTAGAAAAATAAAAGTGTCAAGCATGATTTGTACGGTATTTTGAGATTTTCTGGGCCACGAGGAACTTAGCTCGAGGGAGAAATTAATATGAAATTTTGTAACAATAAGACAATTATATTTCTTAAGGACACACAAAGTAATCTACAACAACAACATAACCAGTATAGTTCCACAATGGGGTCTGGGGAGGGATAGGGTGTACGAGACCTTACCTCTACCTTGTCAGGCATGAGAGTATATTTCCGAAAGATACTCGACTCAAAAAAATGAAAACACAACATTTATAAAAACATAAGAAATAGCAGGGTAATAAGAATACAAAGTAATCTATGGACTCAAAATTAATTTAACATACTGTTTAATTACAAATTATGCTTTATTAAAATTGGTTAAGTTTGAAGGAAAATAATTTTTTTTGCATATTCATGTTATTTATCTTTTAAGGTTTATACGTATTCTTAAAAATTATATGTATACTAGCTTTAGTCATAAAAGTATTCATTTAATATACAACATTTATCTATTCTTAAATCAAAATGGATTCAAAATTTAAATTTTATTATGAGTCCATTTTTTAAATAGTTTTTAGCATTGAATCAATTATATTTTCAAAATTATCAACTTTAATTTTCTTGAGAAAATACTTGAAGACTAACTAAAGCAACATAATCACACTTTTGATTCTTAATTAAACACTTCTAAGATCTAACCTAGTGGTAAAATAGTAATTCCACATGAAGTTTAACAGTACACTTGTACTTTTTTCTTCTAAAAGATTAAATATTTTGAGATAAAATATTTATATAAAAGAACTACATATTTAAACTAGAAAGTACAGTAGTAAATAAATTATAGAACATGATGTCCTGGATCTGTGGGTCCATATAAAGATACACAAAAACTAAAAAAACAAACAAAAAAAAGTTGCCAATATATCAAATCTTATCTCTAGTGGAACTTGACAAAAAAAATAAAAAATTCTCCAACTTGACTAAAATTACTAAATACATAACCAGCCTCTTAAATTTGTCAGAATACATTATTTAGACATTTAAGTTAAATTTTATTTGTATTTGAATGTTTCAATTTCCTAATAAAGTATTCTAATCAGATACTTTCAGTTCAAATTTTTAAAAATATTTTATGTGTGTTTTCATTCATCTATTAGGTACGTAGTTAGGTTAACCACAAAAGAATATGTAATTTTCTTTAATTATATGCGTTCATCTCAATAAATCGTAAAATTCCATCCTTTTCTACTTGAGATTGATACATGTATTTAAAGAAAATGACATATTTGATCTGATTAACTTAACTATCTAATAGACGAATTAAAACACGTGCAATTTGTTTTTAAAAAAAATCTGAATCAAAAGTGTCTAGTTGACACACTTTAATAAAAGTTGAAGTGTTTAATTGAACCGAGACTTAATTCGAATGTCTAAATGAAATATCTCAATAAGTTTAAAGGACTGATTATGTATTAAACCTGAATTAAACATTTTGCAACTTTGGTACATAAATAATCAAATAGGTACAAACTTGCTACCCCACAATTGGCTATAGAATTGGAAGTCCATATTACTATTTTTAAAGAGACAATATCAAGTTTAATCAAGAAAGTTGTTTTCTTAATGTAAACCAATAACTGATATTGATGTTAATGACATTGACAGATAACAACAAGACCATGCACTTTTCACTTCTTTAGTCTATTTTTAAAGAATTGATTAAAGCAAATACTTCCCTTTCAATGTAGAAAATTTCTCAATTAAGATATGCCTACTTGGAATAAATAATTGATTAACTTCCTAGAGATGTGTTTAGCTATTATTTAATTCTTGTTTGTCCATTATGAAAGGATATAGTGGGATTGATGGTGAAATCATCCTACTCTTAGTTAAAATCTTAACTAGAGATTTTAAATTCGATACTTGAAAATAAAGAAAAGATTTTTATACAAATAGTCAGCCGAATTCACTATTTATATTTTTCTAACCAATATATGTAGATTACAGATTGATTATATTCATATTATATGTAAATTATACAAATTGATCGATTATTTTTAATTCAAATGATCAGGTGAACGGCTATTTAAGTTAATTCTCCCAGAAAAAATCCCGTATAAAGAACATTTCCTCTTTAATGAGCCTAATTAATCGAACTAGTAAGTTATGTTGGAACGGATAAAATCACTCCACCATTTACCAGAAACTTTAATCGGACGAAAGTTTTTGAGTTCGAGCCTTGAAATAAGAAATCCTTGATAAAAAAATAATTCTTCTTTAATGAGCCTTACACGACGTAACTAATGAGTTCCGAATACCTTTTTTCATTTTGATTTTATATAAAAGCCTCATGTTCTCATTTAATTCGCCTTTTTGTCACGTCATTAGCGAGTGAATTACACACACTATATATATTTGACTGATTGTGTAAAAAGTATCTAAATAAAACAAATTCAATGTAGTCATGAATGGTCAATAGCAACACTCAAAATTTAGGTGTTTAACTGAAAAATCGTGCCAACTTTTAAGTGTCTCCGTATATTTTCAGCCTCACAAAAAAAAAAAAAAAAAAAAAAAAAAAAAAAAAACTTTCTTGTCCTAATAACACAGAGAGACATTCAGATGACCCCAAATGTAGGCTGAGGTGGGGTTCCTTTGTTGGGACCTTTCTTTATTGCTACATGTCCACATCTCTTGCTCTTTCTGCACCTAAACTACTAGAGTCTAGATAGTACAAAAAGCTCAAAAAGCAATACTTTTATATTCCTAAAACAAGTTTTGCGAAGGTCAGTTTCCGATAGACCCTCGACACAAGATAAAAGAAGTCTAAAAAATGAGGTAATGAAAGTACAAGAGATCATAGATGGTAACAAAGCACCAAATAGTAGCAGAATAGTACTACTAACAAAGATAGTGAAATCAAACAAAAAAGTACCCAGATTTTACTAAAGTTACAATGAACACAAAATTCAAAAAGCAACACTTCTGTATTCTTAAAACAGAAGATTGATATTAAAATGGTGAAATCAAACAAAAAAAGTACCATGATTTTACAAAGTTACAATTAACAAAAAGCTCAAAAAGAAAAGAGAAGTACATTCTCATATTAACAAGATCATACTGCCTCTATCATACAAGATTTTAGAGTCGCCTCACTATGAAGAACTACTAATCAAAATGTCCCAACATCATTGACTCCAATTGATCTCTAAAAACTTCTAACATGTTAGCAAATGTCACAATGCCAACAACACTGCAATCCTCTTCAATCACCCACACATAGTTGACGCGATGAGCGATTGCCTGAACCATCACGGCGACGAGAGAGCTTCCCGGATAACACACGATTGCCTCTGCCCTCCTCACCATCCTCGCGGAATAGCTACTAGACTTATTGTACCTTCCCCCTGATGACCTTGAAGAGGTTGGGGAAGGCAACTCTTCATCGGATAACGATGAGTTGGAGGAGATATCCGAGGGATCAATCTCGAATTCCTCCAACATGCCTTCAAGATTCCTTTCCTTCAACCTCTCCTTCACGACTCTCACGATGTCCTCTGGTGGCCCTCCACAATCAATGTAGGCTAAGAGTTCACCGGCTGTGAGGGTCGTGATGGCTGCAGCCACAGTCTCACCGCAACAAGCGAGCGTGAAAGGAGAGATCTCTCCTATCAGGACGCCATCATCATCCACAATCGCCACGGATGTCTGATCCACGAGGGATCGAGAAATGGCCTCAGTGGCTGATGATGCACTTGAGTGATACCCGATCGATAAAAACTCCTTGCTAATGATGCCAAGGGCGTCAATGGAAGTTGTTGGAAGCGGTGAAAAAAACCCAATTGAACTCAAGAAATATCTAATGACATCTTCTTGAGTTAACCAACAGAATTCGCGGCCATTGTGGAGAGTACAACTCTTTGTTGATGAAGATTTCTGCAGCAATTTCCTTCTTGAGCTGCCCCTAAATCTGGTCTCTATAGGAACCACAAGGTTTTGAGCTCCTTGTAGGATGAGATCAATAGCTTCTAGTAAGCTGCAAAAGAAGTAAACAAATGCAAAAATCAATTAATGGAATGTGAAGAAATGCAATCTTTCACTAATTGGATACTACAATACCAAATTGAGAAATGTGTTATTTATCAATTTTGAAAGTAATCTCCCTATAATCAACATTCTATATCAAGAATTTTGGAAATGTGAAACACATGTAAGAAAAGGGAACAGTTGATAAACCAACAAAAGAAGAATCAAGAAAGTAGATAAAGGGGAAAGCTTGATGTTCAATTCTAAAAATGAAGTACAAATTCTTGGATCTGAATTCCTCTAAACATAGAATCTACAAAATGGATACTTGATGTGGAAAAATTCAAGAGAGTAAATGAAGCTCAAAAAATCAAGAATTTGCACAATGAGAGACATTCCATTACTTACAAATTCTTGGATCTTTGATTCCTCTACACCCAGAATCTTCAAAGTGATATCTGAGGTGGAGAAATTCAAGAGAGTAAATGAAGCTAAGAATCAAACAATAACAATAGAAAGAACCCCACATAAGGAAAAAAAAAGAAAGGAAATTCAAGAATTTGACACTTCCATTAACAACCATTGCACTCAAGAGAATAAATGAAGCTAAGAGCTAAACAAGAACAATTGAAAGAATCCCACATAAGAAAACTAAGCAAAGTTCAAGAATTTGACACAATGGAAGAACCCTACATAAAAAGTTTACTAACAAACATTGGACAACAACACAAAAAGACACAATCCTTTTACCTTGTAGATGGAGAAATTCAAGAGAACAAATGAAGCTAAGATCCAAACAAAAACAATTGAAAGAACCTCACATAAGAAAACTAAGCAAAATTCAAAAGAGTAAATGAAGCTAAGAGCCAATCAAGATCAATTGAAAGAACCCCACATAAGAAAACTAAGCACAATTCAAGAATTTGACACAATGGAAGCACAAAAACACAAAAATACTCAATCTTTTAACCTTGTAGAGAGACAAACTTCTATATAAAAATGAAGCTAAGAACCAAACTAGAACAATTGAAAGAACACCACATAAGAAAAATAAGCAAAATTCAAGAGTTTGACACAATCCACATAAAAAAAACACAACAAATATTGCAAAACAAACAAAAAGGACTCAATCTTCTTATCTTGTAAAGGAAGAAAATCAAGAGAGTAAATGAAGCTAAGGACCAAACAAGAACAATTGAAGAACCCCACATAAGAAAAATAACCAAAATTCAAGAATTGAACACAATGGAAGAACCCCACATAAAAAAACTCAACAAACATTGCAAAACAACACAAAAAACTCAATCTTTTCACCTTGTAGAGGGAGAAATGAAGCTAAGATCCAAACAAGAACAAGTGAAAGAACCCCACATAAGCAAACTAAGCAAAATTCAAGAATTTGACACAAATGGAAGCACAAAAACACAAAAAGACTCAATCTTTTTACCTAGTATATGGAGAAATTCAAAAGAAAAAATGAAGCTAAAAGCCAAACAAGAACAATTGAAAGAACCCCACATAAGAAAACTAAGCAAAAATTCAAGAATTGAAGCTAAGAGCCAAACAAGATCAATTGAAAGAACCCCACATAAGAAAAGTACGCAAAATTCAAAATTTGACACAATGAAAGCACCCCACATAAAAAAAAAAACTCAAACAAACATTTCACAACAACACAAAAAGACATCAATCTTTTTTACCTTGTAGATGGTTGGACATGCCTAACAAGAACAGAATCTTTAGGTAACAGAACAGTGACAGGTGATTTCAGTGCCAAAAAAGGTGAATTAACATTCTCTTTTTTACAAAGAAAACATATTAGATCAACCATACAAATTTTCCCAACACAGATACAATTCTCATCAACATTCTTGAAATGGTCATCATCACAATCCCAAACACTTATGCAATTTTCTTCACAAGATTTGAGTGAAGCTAATGCTTCACCAATTGTTGCAGATACAGAAAGGGACCTAAGAGGTGGCTTGCCAAGGCATAGGTCAGCTACCTCATGAGCTAAAAGATGAGCTGCCATGCAAGAAACACTCAAAATTTTCTTGAAAAAATGAATCAAATGCTAAAGGAGAAGGGGAAAATGAAAGGTATATTTGAAGATTCTTGAGAATTTGAGAAATGAGAGTGTCATTTGTGAGTGTGCAAGTGTGCTGATTTATAAGCAGGGGATGACACGTTAACCCCTTTGGGCTTTGGGGGTGGGTGAGTGAGTGGGTGGGTGGGGGTGTTGTGTTTAGGGCGTAGGGGTGAGGTGGAGAGTAAGCACTTTGTTTTGTACTTTTTTTTTTTCATTTGTTGTTTGGAGGGGTGACTTGGAAAAGCCGGTAAAGTTAACCTCCATGTGAATAAGAGGTTACGAATTCAAGTCTTAAATATAGTTTTTGGTAAAAATATAAGGTAAGGTTGTATAATAGATTTTTGTGGTTAGATTCTTTTTCGGATCTTATGCATAGCGAAAGCTTTAATACACCAGATTATTATTTTTTATTCGATACTCATATTGAAGTTTGATCAATTCGAATTCATGCTTCATAGGATCCATTCAGAAAAAGCGCTCCCTATTCTATTGCCAAGTGTTTAGTTTGGTTTAGAGTCGAGTGATGAAGCTTGATTGTCGGGGCATAAGCGCCCTTTTGATATCCATATGTGAGGCATTGTTTTAGCCTCCTCATGGTCATTGCGAAAGATTCCTTAACACATTGATCATTTTTCAGTATGAGAATGTAAATTCTTTTTATTATCGATGGCTTAAACTCAAAAACTTTAATTAAGAAAGAAACAATGTCATACATCGTGATACGTCCTTTGATGGTGGGTCCTTTGTTTGGTTGTTTGTTGGGGAAGTGGGAAGGACAATTTTGTTGTTTTATGTATTGTTTTGGGACTTGAAATTTTGTTTTCTTTGAGTAATTTGGTATTCGAAATTTAATTTATTATAAAATAAATAAGGTAAAAAGTTAAATTTTTTGAACTATATAAAGTACTACTAGAATAGATAAACTCTTTGTTGATAGATGAGGTCAAATATATCCTCACAATCACTAAAAGAAGCTAAATTTGCACTTATTTTTAGACTGCAGAAACTTAGCACCCGTAATACCACGTATTCTATAATTAAAACTAATTTTTTTAGATAAAATATAAATTTGAATCTTTTGATTAAGAGAGGAATAATTTCATCAATCGCACTACATCTTTGATGGTGAGTCCTTTTTTGTTGTTTGTTGGGGAAGTGGGAAGGACAATTTTGTTGTTTTATGTATTGTTTGAGACTTGAAATTTTGTTTTCTGTAAATAATTTGGTATTCAAAATTCACTTACCATAAAATACATAAGGTACAATTATAAATTTATTTTTAAACTATATAAAATAGAATAGATAAGCTCTTCATTAATAGACGAGATCAAATATATCCTCACAATTACTAAGATGAGCTAAATTTGTGCTTATTTTTAGACTGTTGAAACTTAGCACCTGTAATGCCATGTATTCTATATTTAAGACTATTCCTTTGGATAAAAAGTAAATTTAAATTTTTTTGCATAATTCAGAAGTAAATTTAACCCTGCTCCATTATTCTATACTTTTAATTTTTGTATTCCTATTTTTTCTCTTTACCGTCGTTTCTATCGTGAGTTACCCTTTCTTCCTTCTTCTTTCTTATGAAATTCACTTACCATAAAAGAAATGTTTTAAATGATATTTATATGTAAGAGTTTATGGAGTAAATTAAATTTAAAGTTCATCATTAGTGAGATCTTAAAAAAGTGAATCTTGAATTTTAAATATGAAATGTGAGTTCAAATTAATTGTTGTTGTTGGAAAAGTTCAGAAACATTAATACTCCCTCCGTCCCATATTAGTTGGACATTTTTTTTTACACACATGTTAAGAAATCATAAATAAGAAGGTAGTTTTACCAATTCACCATTTAAAAAATTTCTTGGAACTTTACAAACAAGTGTGAACATTTTCAAAAAGAATTAATTGCAAGAGTACTATGGAAAAAATTTAATTAATGCTTTTCTGATTTAGTAAGGTGGACAACTAATATAAGACAACTATTTTTAGTAAAGATGACCAACTAATATGGGACGGAGGGAGTATGTAATGACCTGATAATGTGAAATTTGACCTTTTATGTGATTTGACCATTTTTTTCCTTCTCCGTAGTTGCTACATGTTTATTTTCAGGTGTTGGGATGGTTGGCACGATTCCCAATGCGATCGGGAATGATTTGGGTGAGTTTGTGGTTTTTAGAGGCTTTGAAAGCTCTATAATTGACTTCGGTCAACATTTGATGTTCTGAGTGTCGATTGGTGATTTGAACAGTTCCATTGGATCCTGAATGTCGAATTTGGGTTAGCAGCGGTGTTGGTTTAGTTCGGAATCTTTATATTGCATTTCGACCCTTGTTGTAGAATCTAGTTAAAATAAGCTTAAAGGGGGTCCCGGGGGTTAGTTTGTTGAAAATGATCTTTTTTCGAAAATTCGATATTGCCATTGAGTCCGGAACGTCGAAAATAGCCTAGTAGCATAGTTCGTTTGCGTTCACGGGATTCGTTCAGGGATCGATCGGCAACTTTGCAAACTTCGCAAAGGTGCTGATATGTTGATATCTGGTGAAGCCGCTTTAGCGGCCTGGTACCGCTTTAGCGGCCATTTAGATGCTAAAGCGGTCAAACTGTATATAAACCCCATTTTGCGATCTTTTACCATTTTTGGACCTTTGAGCTTTGGGTTTGAGCGATTTTTAGAGTTTTCATCACCATTTGAGCTTGGGTAAGTCCCAAAACCTTATTTTCATTATTTTACGTTGATTATAACACCAAAAACACTCTTTAATATAGATTTCAAAATGGATTTTCGAAGGTTTTTACGGTAAAGCTTAAAATCGATTTTTCTTCCATTTGGATCTCATTTTCAACTCGTTTTCGCGTGGGTTTTCAACTATAGACTCCTATAACCTTGGAGAATGTATTTCTAAAATAAAATTTTGGTTTTACCCCTTTCATTTTCGAACTCATTTTTCGAGTCCGTTTTGGACCCGACTTGTATATGGTCAATATGAGTATCGTTAGCATTTTAACTCATAGATGTTATATTTGCATGTTTTAGTTGATTCCTAGGCCGTTCAAAAGGGGAAAACTCCTTGTTGAAGGACTTTAGGCTTGGATTTCGACACTTTGAGGTAGGTTATGACTTAACTTTCTTCAGACTGAGCTGGGTAATTAATAAATAAGTAAAGCTTGCTATGATTTGGGAAAAATAATTATGGGTTTTTTTTTGAGCTATTATATATTGCGTGATGTCCGAGTGGGGGTTTATATCCTTGTTGTGGTTGATTGGTGATATTGTATATTGCGTGTTGCCTGAGTGGGGGCTTTAATTATTTGACGTCATTGGCCTTATTTGTGCATTTGAATGCCTTATTCTTAATGTGACGCCGTGCAGGGGCTTGAATAGACATTATAGGCCTTATTAAGCATTATTTGCCTTTATCATGATGGAAATATCCGAGTTAGGGGTTTGCTATGATATTAATGATGTCCTACATGACTAATGTTCCGATGGTGCCCAATGAGATATTGAGATTTTGATTATTGGCATATTGAGTT
The DNA here is from genome assembly GCA_031232105.1 of Capsicum rhomboideum. Lineage (NCBI taxonomy): Eukaryota > Viridiplantae > Streptophyta > Magnoliopsida > Solanales > Solanaceae > Capsicum > Capsicum rhomboideum. The sequence continues at coordinate 2,438,898 of CP124710.1, read as the reverse complement.
GATTCTGAGCTCACGTAATACATGTGTTGGATGAATTATTATCTTTATACTGATTGGTTGTGAGCATTACATCCTCATTTCATACATGCATATCCATCATACTGATTTTGAAAGAAAATGAAATACTTTAGAAAAATCCTTGGCCGAGGTCATTTCCCGGCAAGGTTGTTTATGATATTCTGAAAAGTCTAGGTTGAGGTCATTTGCTGGTAAGGTTGAGTATTGAGATTATGAGACAGGTATACGGGTTGCGAACCCCCCATGGGTCTTATCTTGGGAGCGCTGAGGCTTAGTAGGTCTATACAGAAAGTCATGCAATGACTTTCAAATCATGCATCATTATCCCATCTTCATTGCATTGCATTGCATACACATTCTTATGTTGTTTTCATATTCTTGCTGTGTATTTAGTTTGTACTTGTTGATTGTATCTGTTTCCATTCGTTCTTTCCTTATATATATATATATATATATATATATGTGTGTGTGTGTGTGTGTGTGTGTGTGTGTGTGTGTGTGTGTGTGTGTGTGTGTGTATTTGAACTGTTAGTGGAGACGGTGTGAGCTACCGTTTGAGAAATTTTCTACTTGTTGTGATGTGCTCATAGTATTTCTTTACTTGTATTATTTTCTGCTTTGCTCAGTCGGCCTATGATACCTACTGAGTACAAGTGGACTGTACTCAGCCCTACTTTGCCCTTTCGGTGCAGATTCGAGTACGAGTACAGGACATGGCAGCTGAGTTCGTGCGGGATCTTGTTGGACTTTCAAGGTACTGGTATGCTCCATGTCGACCGGAGCTGATCCCAGATCTCCTTCTATCTTGTTGTTTTTATTTACTTTCGGAGACAGTTATTGTATTCAATTTTCGAATGTTGTACTTAGAAGCTCTAAACTTATGACACCAATTCTCGGGGTTTATGGTATTTATTCAAACTTCTGCTACGTTTTGTGCATGTGTTGACCTAACTTCATTCTAGAAGTCTCGTTTTTATCTTTCCTTATCTGTAATTCGACTTTCTTTCCTTTTTCGGTGTTTGGCTTAACTACCAAGGTTGGGTTGGGTAGTTGCCATCATGACCTCAACTTTTGGATCATGACAGAGTAAGAATGAAGATTGATAGTTTAAACTTTAAACGTTAAGAAAATTACACTCAATTTCGAGTTTTGGACATATGTGTTTGAAATTTCATATATTAATAGTTCAAACATTAGACATACACATTCGAAATTTGAGATATCCAAGATTAACTTCAAATGTTTATTTGACATTAGATGGCCAAAATTAAAGGGACATTTAGAATTTTAACTCCATAGATTCAACTTGTAAGGTTCTTAATATAGAACCTATTATATTTTTAAAATTGTATTCATATTTATTGTATTTAGTGATCTTTACACATAAATTTAAATGTCATGTCAAAAATAGTACATGAGTCTAATACCAACAGGTTATATTCGCTCCTAACCAAAATTCAGACGCGTATATCGTAAGTTTAGCCTTGACAAGGTAAAATTTATACACATGTATCAAAAATTGATCTTCACAAGCCAAACTTCTAGAGCATATATAAAAAATTTGCTTGTATAAAAAATATGATTAAAATTAATTCTATAATAATTAATCTTACAAAAGTTATAAATTTCATCTATGATTAAATGAGGTCCCATAATCAGTTATCACTACCTATAAATTGGACAAGAAATGTAAACAACTTCCATCATCACATATCATCATACCTTCTTCTTTTATCATTATGTACTATGATAAGATGATCAAAATTTTTTCATTCTTAATCAAAGGTTATGCATTATATTTGTTGAAATGATTTTTTTTTTTGAGAGCATCGCCCTTTGAATAGGTCCCCAAATACACAAATTCATATATAATCGGACTCTAACATAATATCAAACACCGAATGAAAAACAAAAACAAAACTCGACCATCTTATGATCCTTCATTACCACATCCATCTTTTTCGCTTTAATTATTTTTATCTTACGTGGCTGATTTTTGAGAAATGACAAATGTTGTTCAACAATACTAATATATATCTTCAGATAATAATAATACCTACTTTGGAGGCAAATATAATTGTACTTTCTCTAGTAGGGACGAATTCATAGCGTTATAATTGCACTTTTAAATAGGCTGAATTTGAACGAATTAAAACGAGCTAAAATAATTATGTATAGACTGATAATTTAATTTTTTTTTCCTTCTTTAATTTGTATAACAACATGCTTTTGCCTCATAAAGCATAAGCATATATACTAATCTTGGAAGGTTCATATGTTCCACTGTTTTTTTTTTTTTAAATAAAAAAAAATTAGAGAGTAGGTGAATGATTAGTCAGCAGCAAGTGCATATATGCACTCAACAACAACTATTTTTTTTGATTCCTCTTTTTTTGAGTTTTAAACATTATTTTGGCTGTACTTTATGCATCCAAGATTTGGTCCACGTCAGTCACATGGTATTTGTTGTACACCTTATCGAGGATATAATTCTTATAAATAAGAGGATCCAAAGATCGAGAATTATATTAGAAGGTTAATAGGCACATAGTTGAGTATTATCTGGACTATCTTCTTATTGGTACTATTATAACTCTTTTATTATATGATTTTATTATTATTTGTTGTTTCATTTACTTTGATTATCGTATATATTGGTTAAGTTGTTACGTTATTTTTCTTCTTCATTATTTCAGCATGGCTTCTCTACTCCACTATTGTATTTCCTTGCTATTTATTTTTAAGGCTGCGTATATATATACCATCTTTTTCAAACTTCACTTATAGAATTAAATCAAATATGCTATTGTTCTTGCACGCTCAATCTAAACAATTTTACATTACATAAGTATAATATTTCCTGCTAAAACAGGTCATTTTCAAAATTTATTTTTCAAGTAATTAATTAATTTTACTTATGAACATATATATCAATTTTTTTAATGTTATTATATACTTTTTGTCTTTTTGAGTGTCATCACGACCTTAGTATAATATTGACAGGGTAAGAATGTACATTTTAATGCTCTAAAATTTGCAACTTGTGTTGTATATCTTTCAATATTTGACGAATAACCTTGCAACTTGTGAAGTGTGTGAATAAACCTTAGAAGAGGTCAAACTTAATTTACTATGAATTTCTGATGTATTTCACATCCAGCTATAACACTCACAACAACATTTATCACTTGGTGGAGAAATATACAGTATTTCATTGCTACAAGCTAAGTATAGATTATTGAAAATAATGAATTTGAATATTTTTCTTTAACTATTCATGTCAACTAAATGGGTGAGGGGGGTTGTTGGGTTTGAAATCGAGAGGGCGTCATGCGAAAGCTTATAGTTGCAAATCATCAATGTGACAAATCAGATGACACATAAAACAATACTAAAAACTTAATATTATTATATGATTTGGTCAAACGACCTACATATAAAAACCTAATATTAAAAAAGCATAAAAACTATTGGGAGAAATCTCCCCCTAAACAAGACTCTTTGATGATTAAATTGTGGATGCTATTGCGTTATGGTATGAGAAGAGGGGTCTTCTATTTATAGAAATCTCCCCCTAAATAAGACTCTTTTGAGGACTACATTGTAGATGCTATTGTGTTATGGTATGAGAATCTTCTATTTATAGAGTTCCAAAATCTTTCCTACAATAAAGAGGTTAGCCAAATATGAAAGAGTTTTGTATTTTCCTTTTAAGAAAAGTAAAAGTAATTATGGTATTACTTTTAATTTCCTTCAATAGAAAATTAATACTCAAATTTGGTAAGAAAATCAGGGCAAAAACCCCAACGGGAGGGATGGGGGTGTGGGGGTGTGGGGTGGCGTGGGTGGGTGAAGGGAATTGTGAAGAGAATGGATTGTGGGAGCATGTGACTTGAACTATTGATTGGTCTGTGTAGACTTAAACCTTGTTCCTACATGACTGATCAATTCGATCAGGCACTCACCATCTATTTTCAGTATTCAAATTTTTGACAACACGAAAAATCATTATATTGTTCAACTCTTTGACAACATGAAAAAACCAAGTGTTCAGAATATTTTAAAGAAGATATTGTATTTTTTTTACAAATAATTAAACTAGAGGTTTTGACAATATATATAAAAAAAGGTGATCCTCTCATTTTAACAATTTTATAAATCTTTATTTTTAATTAACCCATTGATCGTTAAATATTGGATAGTACTATTTTGATCATCTCATCTAAATGCTTAATTTGTTAGAAAGATCACACTTTTATTTATCTAATGTACTCAAGACGCTCCTTATGTATGGGATTGTTTCTTTTTTATGAGTCAAATAAGTGTAAGTTTTATTGATAATGAGTGATGTTGAGACTCGAAAATAGAACTTCTACCTAATATGATATTATGTTAAATTGTGTGACAATTTCATATAAAAATTTAATTAGGCTGTTAGAAAGTGTATATTTTTATTTATTTAATTGTGTCCATCTTACCAAAAAAAAAAACATGTAAATAAAAAGGACAAGAAAAGGAGCTAGAGAGCTTATGAATTCCGGTTTTCTTTTTCTAATTTTTCCTTTGAATATGGAGTGAGCCATTCGGATTCTTCTTTATTAGTAAGTCAAAAAGAATATAATAAGAGTTAAATGATTAAAAAAAAAACATTGAACTATCACTTTTTAATGAATTTCACATTTCAACTATTAATGGTTTCTTTTTTATATCTGAACTATCACGATCTATTACTTAAAACTCATCTCAAAACTAATTACGTCAACTATCAGTTGTTCCATTTTCCTATCTGAACTAATACAATCTACTCAACTAGCTAGGTGTGTTTTAATATATAAATGGTAATAGTTCAGGTAGCTAGAAAAATGAAACAATTAGTGATAGTTTAAGCAGAAAAAAACAACAACTAAATGTTAATGTATAAAACTTACGGAAAAAAAATGATACTCCCTCTGTCCCAATTTATATGACACACTTTCCTTTTTAGTCAATCTCAAAAAGAATGACACATTTTTATAATTAGTAACAATTTAACTTTAAAATACCCACTTTACTCTTAATGAAATGATTTACAACCACACAAACATCTATGACTCATTTTAGACCACAAGTTTCAAAAGTCTTTCTTTCTTTCTTAAACTTCGTGTCAAGTCAAACTACATCACATAAATTGGGACGGAGGAAGTAGTTCAAATGTGTTTTAAAATGTCTCATGTTATGACAACAGAGAAATTGTCGATAGCTTATCAATTTTATATTACATAAAAGAGAACCAAATAATATATAAGTTGAACAACTTTTAGTATCAATTATAAACAAATTAAAGAAATGATTCCATTGCTAATTAAGCCTATATGTGCTGCTCAATTAGATTCGTGATGACAGCTTGTGGTGAAGGTGCTATTCTTAACAACTAATTAAGTAATCTAATTAAGAAAGTAAATTAAGTAATTTAATTAAGAAAGTAATCTGAAATTAGCTGTTCTTAATCTTGCCTCATTGCCTTAATTTGTCTTTGATTTGTGTCAAAATAGGCTACGTCACGCATGACGTACATTTCATACTGTTATTTACTATAATTAGGATGGAAATTCACGTGGTCTTTAATTTGTCCTTTTTTTAATAACAATCGTATACCACTTTTTCACCGCTGAGAGGTATGAACTGCGTATACTCTATCCTCTTCAGATAGATCTCATTTTGTGGGAATACATTCAATATGTTGTTGTAATCATATACCACTTTTTCCTCTGAGGTAGAGGCATGAATTGCGTACACTCTACCCTTCCTAAATCCCACTTTGTGGGAATACACTGAATATGTTGTTGTTGTAATCATATACCACTTTTTTCAAGCATAACATTCTCAATCAGAAGTATCAGATTGGGCTTAATTTGAAAATAAATATTTTTTTTGACAGAGAACGTAATGCTTTTCTTTTTAATTTTCTTCCTTTAATAAGTTTTGCATTATCAAAATTCAAAAGCGAGTTTTGGATACTGAATCGCCTTTTAAATTTAATTTATATATGTTGATATTGCAAATAAATATTTTTACCAATGCTCGATCGAGCGACAGTCAAACGAGGGCGTAAATACTAGATGCCAATGAAATGACCGGCCAAATATGTCACGTGTAAAGCAAAAATAGTATGGGGGCGACGCCTAATTCTTTTGCACCCGCAAAGGCTGACTAATCATATACAACAAACTCGAATATCACTAATTCTGAAAGGCACATGAAGCATGAGTCCAAACTCCGGACGCTATTATATTTGAATTTGATATAAACATCGAATACGAATAGATTTATCGATAGATAAAGGCACATATGACAGTGTCTCTATGTGTGTCTAAGAGTTAGAAAAGCCGTACTTTTCATGCATGTGATGTGAGATAAGCAAGCCAGAGTTTCACAGAGTATGGGATCGATGCCAATGGATATGCTGGCGGTGGATAAGAGCATGTGATTTCGGAAGCATCCGAGGGTGTGGTCCAGTGATAATATGAACGAAGCAATTTGAAAATACGAGGTTAAATATTCTTTTTCGTGATATTTATCATAGTCTGTTGTTTGTTGTATCTCGATTATCGCATTATTTAATTTGTTGTTGTTCTTGTTTCTTTCTTGTAGACTTTGCGTTGTTTCTCTTGTTAGTTGCTATATTTTTTGTCACGGTTTCCTTCTCCTTAATTTGTACTTGGAATCGCTACACTTGAGCCGAGGGTCTTTCAGAAACAGCCTCTCTACCTTCACGAAGTAGTGGTAAGATCTGCGTACACTCAACCATTCACAGACCTCACTTGTGGAATTTCACTGGGTATGTTGTGTTGTTGTTAGTTGAGGTTAAACGTTCAAATCTTAGCGAAAGTAAAAATATTTGGTGATTTCTTTCTATATATTCAACTTTTGATGAATAAGAGTTACCTGATATTTGTAGTGTGAGAGATAACAGGTATCTCGAAAAATTAAGTGAAGTGCGTGAAAGTTAATCCAAACATTTCACAATTATTTTTTTAAAACAGTGAGCTTGTGACTATATATAACGAATGTAATAAATTAAAGCTAGTAAAAATTGGTTGAACTTTTTTACGAGCTTATCATTTACTTTTTATGTTTCAATTTATGTGACATATATGGTTTGAATCAACTAGAAATTTACAAAAATGAAATGAAGAATTTTGAAATTTATAATCTTAAACATGTCATGGTATTTGTGTGATTATAAAACTTCTAAAACTTATACTCTTAAACAGGTTATAACATTTATATGACATGATCTAAGCTCATGATATGTATTTTTCGCTTTGGCTAAGAAGCCTTATGGATTGTCCTTCGGGCTACAGTATTATCAAGTTAAAAAACGTGTATATCATTATGTAAATTTGTGTTATATATTATAAAGTTCCTCATGACTTTCCGCTTCTATTCCGATGTAAAACTTGCTTAAAATACCATATACACACTTCTTCCGAAGTTTATCAGTCCTTCTCGGTGATCCGCCCTAATCGGCATGTCCCCCTATCATGTTCATCACAATATATGTAGGAATCGTCAAAAGCATATACAATATCCAACCTGAAGGATATTCATGGCATCTTCTTAGTGCATTATTAATTTTCTACTTGCCTTACATATTTTATTTATTGCTAGACATTTTTCTTTAAAACTGTGGTGTCCGGTGGGCCAGCTTTCGCCCATCTCGATCGGCTAATTTCACGGGATATCTGTCACCTTCTACCAACAACAGATATCAAGTAACTCTATCTAACAAGGCTAGGACAGATGGGAAGAATCACCACGTATTTCTAGACATTTTGCGACCTAAGTTTTCCATTTTGATCAGTACATGAAATTAGTTGTTAGATCTGCTTATAATAGCTATGAGTATTACATTTTCATGTATAGATGGGGAGGATTACCTATAATTAGTTTAATTACTTAATTCAGATTAATTATTTAATTTAATTGAGACTCAATCATAGACTATATATTAAAGATTAATTATTTAATTAAATCGTGGTTCAATCATAGACTATTAAGGATTAATGTTTAAATCAGTCTTGTCCATGCATGCAAGTTGGAACATCTCTCTCCTAAATTGAAAAAATTGCATGAAGCATTCCTTTTTATTTTTTTTTTGTTTCTGGCTCGGTGTCGGGTATCTAAATTGAAACCAATTAAGATTCACGCATTGCAGAATCTATTTTTGAGAACGACGCCCTCAACAAAAAAAAAAAAATCAGTCCCAAAGATTTGTCAAACTCGGGACCAGTGTTTTAAAAGACATTCTTGGGGAAAACCTCGAAGCGAGGTAGTAAAAACGCACTGGAGCAATCTGCAGTCGGGGCGAAAGTATGATGAGGTGTAAGCCCCGTCAGTCTGGATATATGCTTAGGTGTTGGGCGAGTTTTTTTTGGTAACATAAATATATACCCATCTATTAACAAGTGACATAACTAAATCAGTCTGAATAGTTTGATGACTTATTTGACCTTTTTCCTTATGTTTGACAGATTAAAGTACAGAGAAAGAGAGTCCAAAGAATAACGTAACATTTTAAAGCTATTATATTGAACATTGCAACTTGTTAAGTGTACTTTTTTGTCAATATTTTATCCAACTAAGCAACTTGTAATTTTTTTAAAACCTTAGAGGTCAAAATTTTAATTTGCTTACAATATTTTACAAATAATTAAACTTTTTCAAAATTTAAAGAAAGTTGGATGGTCCTCATTAATAATTCCTTGTTAACCATTTTTTTGTTTTATATTTATCCTCATAAATAGGAGAGACTGCAAGTAGCAAATTCGTTTGCATGCACTTAAAAATATAATATGATAGAAAAACAAGGCCTATTTGAATATCATAATTTGAGTTAAAAAAAAAAAAAAGAGTTGTTGACAGCTCATCAATTTTATACTCCATAAAAGAGAAACAAAATATTAGGTAGATTGAATTTTCTTATACTAATTAAACAAAGAAAATATACCATCTCTAATTTATAAGATGAATATTTGTTTGGAGGGCTGAATTGGTGCAATAGATGATCGATATCCTATAAGGAATTAAGAAAGTCAAGGATTGATCTTTATTGCTAGCGTCATCTCAGTTGAGTTCGTTAGACTTGACTTATATCTAGTACAATTTATCTCCTGGGTGGTTTGTAAGTTATTTCACAGAAGCACGTTTATCCAATGTGTATCCTGTTAGCAACTTCTGGATTTCCAAAGAAAAAGAAGATTTGTGATGACAGCTCATGTTCTAATCTTGATTAAGGAAGTAAATTGAAATTAGATGGCTCTTCATCTAATTAGATTATTGTCCTTTGGAATCACCAAGGGACATTTGTGGTGTGTCCAATTATGAAATACTTTTACTTTTAATTAGAAGTCTCGAGTTTCAATTCTAAAAATAAAAAGATTGAGATAATAACATTTTTTGTCTATTAGTTATTATTAAGTTTGGATTTTAATCCTTGCAATACATGATTAAAACGTGTTAACAATAATAAATTTAACATAATACATGAGTAATTAAATAGTGAAATAATTAATAATTATAGGAATTTGTTAATATTCACTAGAAAAGGACTCTAAAGTCCACATTTAATTGAAGGTTAAATGTACATTGTATGATATTACAAGGATTAAAATTAAAATTTATAAGTAATAAAAGACAAAATACTATTATCTAAAAAATTCTTGCCAAAGAGCATTTTTTGGTTTTCTTATAACGCGAATTCGAATTAATCAAGATTGTTGATATCGAGATATTTATTGGTTATTAAAAACAACAATGTAGAAAGGACATTAATCAACAATGGGTAGGGACAGTACAAGAGTCAAACACAGGCCATTTTATTTGACTATCAATCCATGTTTCTAGTGTTGTCAAAAAAGTAATTTTAATAGTTAATTAAAATATTAATATTATAAATACATTTATAAATTTTAAATTATATGTATTGACAATGTAAAAATATTTATTCAAATAGACCATTTATGAGCTAATATTAGATGCAACCCTCCATTACAAACATTCATTAGTAACATAATAAAATTAGTATTCCTAAACTTCATGATAATAGAAATATCTTTACAATATTAATATTTAACAAAAATATTAGTAGTAACTAGCTTAATTAAGATGGAAACTCTATGACGTCAATCCAAATGAATCAAATTAGTGAGTTGTTATTATTAATATCAAATGATTAAAAAAAGTTGTAGGGTAAATTTAAAAGCTCTCCAACATGTTGTGCGGTCTTCGATCGTGATAGATTTTTCTGATTTTCTCATGATCGTGTGAAGGCGTGTGACGCTTAGCTTGTTTTAGCAGTCATGTGATGATTCAAGATCACCGAATTGATTAATTAAGATGTCTAATCATGTTGTTAATTAGTCTCTCCGTTCGCTTTTACTTGTCACAATTTGACTTGTACATTCATTAAAGAAAAACAATTAATGACGTAGCTATTTTATCATAGTACCCCTATTAAATGATGTTTATTATTGCGTCTTAAATTAATTTGGAGAAAAAATAATTAATGCTAAGGGTAAAATAGGAAAATAAAAGTTGTCTTGTCTTGATAGTGAAAAATGACAAGTAAAAGCGAAAATCAAATTAGAAAATTTGTGGCGAGTAAAATCGAACGAACGACATAGCTTTTAGTAATAATTAAAAGCTCTCTAACATGTTGCGGAGTCTTTGATCATGAGAGGATTTTTTTTGACTTCCTCGGGATCGTGTGAAGCTTAGCTTGCTTTAGCAGTCATGTAATGATTCAAGATCGCTGAATTAATTAATTAAGAGTACGGCTAATCATTTGGTTAATTAATTGCCTTTTTCAATAATGTGGTGAATATGGGATTATGGGTAAGTTGTCATTTGTCAGCATGTCAGTGTTATGTCCAAGAAAATGCCGTACGTTTCACATGTGCAAGATAAGCAGGACAATGTTTCAGACTTAATGAGTATTAAATGCCAATATATATTAATGCATTCTGACAAATGTGGGTCGTGATTAGGTGTGTGCATCGATCGGTTCGATTTAGTTTTATGTATTATTGATTCAGTTTATCAATTTTTGATTTTTAAATATGCTAAACCAATAACAAATCAATAAGATATTTTTTATCGATTTTAGGTTTGTCGGTTTTTGATCCTTAACGGTTCAATTTTCGGTTGAACCAATAAGAAAATGCTCATAAAACAAATATATGACTTCTCGTCTTCTCCTGTTCTCCGGTAATTTGGCGCGACATGCCAATAATTCAATTTTACAGCCAAAGAAATTGTAGCAACTAACATGAAAAGAAACTGAATCTTAGTTGCAGCCAAAATCCTACAGTGCTTAATTTACAAGAATACAATCACTTGTCTATCAGGTGCAGACATTTCCAAACATGAAGCACAATCATTAATTTATTAGTACAGACGTTGAACAATCGTATTTGATGTTAATGAGTAAATTAAGATAATGCGCAACATAGTAATGATACAAGAGCTAGCCAGATCATGGCAAAATGAATCACCAATCCCTTCTTTTGCCAATGTTAGTTCGGGAAAAAAATAATTGGTTTTGTAGAAATTAAAGAGAAATTAAGTGAAGGCACTAATAAGTAATATATATATATATATATATATATATATATATATATATAAGTAAGTAGTGGTAAATTAGTAATTTAGTATATTTTTATTGGGTTGTCGGTTTATCCAACAACCCAATATGAAAAAATCGAAACCGAACTAATAAATAAATTTTTTTATAAAATCGTTAACCCAATAACTCAATAACAATAAACCAATAACATTTTTATCGGTTGGGTTTATTAGTCGGTTTGGTTTTTGCATACCCCTAGTCGTGATGGAATGATTGTCATCTCTTCATTGTTAATTAGAGGTCTCGGGTTTAAACCTCTAAAACAACGACACAACAACAACAACATACTCAGTGTTGTCCCGCAAAGTTAGGTCTGAGGAGACCTTACCTCTACCCTAGACATGAGGTAGATAAGTTGTTTTCGAAAGACCTCGGCTCAAGACAAGAACGGGCTAGAAAAGGACGTAATGGAAGTACAAGAGACAATAGGTAGTAACAAAAACAATAGATAGTAGCAGACATTACTACAACAAATATTACTACAAAGTACAATCAAACTACACAAAACAATAGACATTAACATAGATCAAAGAATAAGAAACTACAAGAGTAGTCCTACGACTACTAGTAAGGGCAACAAGACAAGACACTCCTATCTACTAGCATGGACACACTCCTACCTACTAACCTTCTATCCTAATTCTTATCCTTCACACCTTCTACCCTAAAAAACATTCTAGTGAAAGTGTCGTTATCAGAATCGAACCTCAAAATATATGAATTCAAATTTAATCGAGTCTTAATATGAAACTCGAACACCGAGTTGGAAAACAAAAAAAACAATACAATGTTCTGTACTGCCAATAATATATAGTCCACAAAGATAGTACTAAGCTCTTATTAATGGTCTGGAGCCAACAGCACATAGAAATTTGCACCAGCTTATCTAGCTACTCCCTTTTCTTTCTTTTTTTTCTTATATCATATCTGTTTAGAAACCCGACTAATTCAATTTGCGTAACATAAGGATAATCAAACGAAGAAGCACCCTCTACTAGAAAATTTTCTATTCATCACAGCTCAAGATTTTTGATTGTCCTTATGTGAGACCATAAGCTCAATTTTTTTTTTTGAAATATTATTCCTAATTTAGTTTATGTTGAGACTAGTTATAAAGTTCAGGAAAAATATAGAAGCTTTAAAATTCTTTATTTTAAGCATTACAGGAGATTTTTGTGCCTATAAAAACATGTTATTTAAGGGTAAACTGAAAGTTTATAGCTAATAGTTAAAACTATTTTTAAATATCAAAATGTAACATTCTTTTTGAAACAAGGTACTGTGTCACTATTAATACCCAAGAAAAGGTATATAATTATTTGTATATTCATTCCTTCATAGAAATGGTTTTGGTGTGATTTCAGAAGAATTAGTTTTGAATATTTTGCAAAAAACAATCAGCATGCTTATATTTATTTTTGGAAGAATTGAGTATATTAAGAAGATAAAGATTGTGAAAAAATATATATATGTCCTTCTCATTGTTTTAAGCATTGGAGGAATTGTTCATAAGGGTATAGACTACCATGAGCCATTTAGTGCGGTTGTCAAGGTGCGTGGAGGCGGAATGTAGTGTAACGGTCATGAGTTCATCAGAATTCAGTAGCTTTAGTCTTGTCTTATATGTGAGTTAAAAATTCAACGAATAAGCACATTTATTAGATTTCGAACCTAACTGTGGTAAAAATTGTATTTCGAACCTGTAAGGTTTATGTCCTGGATTCGCCCCCCGTCAAAATGATATGTTGATCTAGAGAGAAAGAGGGTTTCCGACATTCACCATCAAACTCACCATTTGATGATTTGGTCATAAGAGAAATTTGTGGTTCGCGATTGAGGTAGGGGGAAGAGCTACAAGCCGGTGAGGGGTGATCCGTTAAACACCCTTCGCTGGAAGATTATACTGTGTGTATAAGTTAAATATTACTTCACCTCTCATTGAGGCTTAAGTTGATTGATTCCTATTCAAGTCATGTTGTTTAATGTAAGTAAGAGTTCAACAATACTCATGAACCATCACTTCATTTAACTTCGAAAGCAAAATTAGTGACATTTTCCACCACAAAAAAGAAGAAAAAAAAGAACAAAGTGAGTGATCTTTATTTGCAAATCCTAACTAAAACTGACAGTTCTCTTTACAACAGCCTAGAAATCCGACTCAATACTCTCACTCGGGAAGTCATTTTTCTTGTTTGCTTCGGCAATGTCTAAAGTTAGTCCCAAAATTTAAGCCAAACCGACGAGTTTCTCACTGACTTCCCATACTTTACGCGCCTTCTCTGCATCACTGGCTTCTTCGGATAACTGGTTCTCAAAAGAAGCCGAATCTTGGTTCCAGCTCCAGTAGACACCTGATTTTGTCAAGCTTGGATCACTCACAACCTGCCATAAGATAAATAAAACAACTTAAAGTTAAAAGATACAAACCAAGAGATTGATATACGTAGCCTTAGCTTAACAGCGGCGAATGGTACAGAATGAATATCGATGATTCATATAGCTGTCGAAAAAAAAAAGGATTCATATAGCTAAATAATGCAGAGCTACAGTCTTCACCGGAAAATTATATTGACTATATAGGTCAAATGTTACTTTTTGCACATGTATAATTGAGATTGAGATAAAAATGGATCTTTTGTGTTGATGATAATGTAATTTGTTGTTGTCTTTCTCATCTGTTCAAGATAATATGCATGCGCAAAAAGTAATATTTGACCTATATATACAGTAAAGTTTTTCGGTGAATGGTGTTTAGCTAACTACCATTTGCCAATTGTAGCTATATATGCCCTTGCTTAGCTATATGAATCATCTATATTATATTCTTTCAGTTCTATTAATGCCCAAAATCTATGTTGCTCTGACTCTCCAAAAGTGTTGGATCCTCCAAAAATGCACTACATCCGGAGGATCTAACATGCACCCGACGACATTTTTGAAGAGTTTAAGATCTATGCACAACTACAAGCCAGATCCTTAAATATCCATTTTAGGCATAATAGATGAATAAATAAGGTAAAACCAGCTAAAGGTTGCATTAGTGCCCCTTCTTTGTAGTATGCTGCTCATACTCTCCAAAAATGTTGTGGCACCGTGTCGGATCCTCCAAAGATACACTACTTTTGGAAGATCCGACACACACCTGATGACATTTTTAAAGAGTCCGAGCAACAGAGCCCAAAACTAAGGTGAGATAAATGCATCTTTTGTCTTTCCTATCAGTACTAGTAACTTGTTATTACCTGAGCAAGTCTCTTTCCAGCTTCACTCTCAGAGACATATCCCTTTGTAATATACTTCTGGAATGGTGGGAAAAGAAGCCTAAACAAGGGAATATGTTCTCTAAATAGCCCTGTTGTTGCAATGCAGCCAGGGTAAAGAGAGGCAAATGTGATGCCAGTTTCCTCGTGGTATCTACGATGGAATTCCTGCATCGTAAGCATGTTGCACACCTTGCTGTCTTTGTACGCTTTTGCACCATCAAATTCCCCTCCATCGATCATTGCTGAGCTATTAATTCCATTTAAACCTCCTGCCATACCCCTCAAGTCACCGAGGTTAGCCTTGGGAGGTACATTTCCAGCCAAAGTGTTCGTGTTCCCTGACATGTCAAGAAAAAATTAATCTGCCACTAGAAAGAGTAAAAAGATATCTATGTACACGAAAGATCTTTAAATATCCATTTGAGAAAATAAATAAAAGTGAAATCCAGCTAAATAAGGCTCTTTTAGCTAGTGTCGGAATCAGAATTTTCACTAAGGAAAAACAAATATAGCTAAGTATACACACGAGATTGGCCTTTGGAGATATATTTCCGGCCAGAGTATTCGTGTTCCCTGTCCTATTATTTTAGTCAAGAAAAATTTAGTCTCCCCCTAAAAACAGTACAAATTAAGTTTGCATTAGAACCCCTTATTTTGCAGTATGTTGCTCGGACTCTCCAAAAATGTTGTTGTACCCATGTCGAATCTTTAAAAGTGTACTACTTTGGGAAGATATGACACGCACCCATCGGCATTTTTGCAGATTCCGAGCAACATACATTATTTTTCACTGAAGCAATTCAGGCTTTGAGAAAGGACTTCTATTCAGATTAGTTTCTTAGCAAAAGATAAGGCAAGAAGCGATGACGTAGCAACTAGTTTTTCATGTTAAGTGTTTTTGTTACCTGTAATTGAACCAACAATGATGAGTCTCTTTGAAGGGTAATCAGATTGCTTCAAGTCATCAAGTAACAATTTTGAAAGAAGAAAATGCCCAAGGTGACTTGTGCCAACACTAAGCTCAAATCCTTCAGCAGTGAATGAAGGCTCCTTAGCAGTTGGTTGGTATACAGCAGCATTGGCAACCAACACGTCAAGAGGTCGGCCCGACCTCCTGAAGTTATCAACGAATTGGCGGACGCTGTCAAGCGAGGCAAGGTCCAAATGCATGATGGTGTAATTCTCCTTAGGCATCCCAACTGATTTTGCTGCTTTCTCAGCTTTTAAAAAGTCCCTACATGCCATAATCACATGCCATTTTCCTGTCTCTGATAGAGCTTTTGCTGTGGCTAGGCCTAATCCTGATGAGGCTCCAGTGACAATAACACAACCTTTTCTTAGTGTTTTTTTCCCTTCTGGAGAGTTAGTGGTCACACCAGGAGAAGCAACCACTGTAGCCCTTACAACAGCTCCATTTGACAATCTTCTTTGGTTCTGTAAGAAATCAAATATCACTAAAATCCACACCGAATGTCACCAGTTACGTGTCGGATCATACAAAAGTAGTGTATTTTTGGAGGATCCAACATGAGCGTGGCAACAATTTTGAAGAGTACGAGCAACATATCCTATCTCTACAAAAGTACTCTAGGAGTGACTCACATAAAACTTTTACCAACAATCTTCTTTGGCTCTGTAAGATAGCAAATCTCAGTAAAATTCACACCTATTTGCTATGTTGCTCGAACTCTTTAATAATGTGGTTGGTTACATGTCGGATAATCCAAAAGTAGTGCTTTTTTTGAGGATCCGACACAGGTATGGCAACATTTTTTGGAGAGTACGAGCAACATAGCTTATTACTGAGAAATCAAATCTCAGTAAAATTCACCTAATTCTATAGAATGATGCTTGGAGTGACTCACATGAAACTTTGGACATAGAAGCATAGTAATACAGTCAGACGTCTCTATAACAACACTTCACTATTACAACCAAGTTTTCTTTGGAATTGATTTTTCATGACATGCAATATCATACGTTCTCCATTAACAGCATTTCACCATAGCCACCAAAAACTATGTGGACAAATAACGCCGTCATAGAGAGGTTAGACTGTGCTCCCTTCATTCCAATCTTTACGACACCTTTTTCTATTTTGAAACATTGCATTATATTTGACAACTCTTTTTTTGTGACCGAGAAATCCCCAAGAGGCAGTGGAGCACGGTTCAACACTCAGTGGATAATGAGTTTCGCTACTCTACCCTTCTCCATTTAAATACCAGGATTTTATCTCTGGAAGGATTCACACCAGTGAATGCACCTAGTTACACATCACACATTGTGCTACTACCACTTAACCAATGCCCCAGGGGGCAAAATATTTGACAATTTTACTTCTATACAATTTACATGAAATGTTCTACACAAATTCATCAGGTGTACAATATTGGTCTGAGACGAGTTTAAAGTGACATGGTCATTGAAGAGATTCATATAGCCGATTCCACCTTACTAGCGCGATTGAGGCAAAACTGTTGTTATACAAATTCATTAACCTATTCTCATTTTAACAGTTGATGTGGTGTTTTCTCTGTCAAACAAACATTTTAATCACTACTTTAATGCCTTTCCAGTATTACTAACATAATATACAAGTCAAATTAACATAGTTAAACTTAGTGAATACAAATATAGTTTCATAAAATGAAATTGCTAGAATATCAATGTGCTACATTGGTACCTTGACTTTGAATGAAGATAAACCAAAATCAGGTTTAGTATAGTCTGAGAGAGAAGCTCCAAAGAGACTAGAATTCTTCAAGGTTGCACTAGCTTTGCCCTGCCATATCAACAAAATGAGCACACCAAAAAAAAAATATCAACAATAACAACAACATATCTAGTGTAATCTCATACTAAGGTCAGGGGAGGGGTGGGGCATGCGCAGCCTTACCCCTTCCTTGAGAAAGGTAGAGAGGTTGTTTCCAATAGACCCTCGACTCAAAATGTACGATGAAGTGGGGAGGGAAAAGTTAAGGCTTTCTACACATTTGTCCGCTCGGCCAAAAATATTTACAACCCATAGTCAATATACATAAATTATACACTAATTATACATGGCTAGACACATATATACATGTATTATACGTCTGCCGACTATTTTAATTTTTTTGTAAAAAGAAAAAAGTACCTCCTTGGATATGGAGAAAGTAGAAGGAAGCAAAGCAGCAGCCTGAAGAGCCATGAGAAGAAGTTCAAGAAAAGAATGGGGATAATTTGTCTTTAAAGTGTTTGAACTACACTGGTACTGGCAAAGGTTTGGTCACTTATATATACAAGTGGGACTGATGGCTGGTAAGGATTGGATTTTATTTTTTTTTTGGTTTAACCATTTGGTATTCGAAAATTTACTAGCCTGACTAATTCAAATTCGAGCTGAGTAAGTCCACTAAGGGGGGCAAAGACTCCCTGTAAAAACTATATTTCGAATAGTTTCTCTTTCAAACGAAAATTTATCGGAAACAGCATCTCTACCCACAAAAATAGGATAAGGTTTGTGTACATCTTACCTTTTCCAAATCACTCTTGTATTACACTGAATATGTTATTATTGTTGTTGTTTGACTTAAACTCGAGACCTTTAGTTAAAGACTAAGGGATCTCAACGGTCCCAACACACTGTTGTTGGTTGAGACAAAATAATAAGTGTCATTTTGGATTATGTTTTGGTTTATTTATCCGGTATTCGAAATTCATTAGTCTGACTAATCTTGATTCGCATTGGGTAGGCCGGTAATGGGGGTAAACGCTCCCCAAAAAGGAGTTTTTCACTAACAAGACTCAAATCCGAAACCTTTAATTAAGGACCAAAGAATTTTAACCACAGAGACAAAATAATACTCTCTCCGTCCCATATATCTGGCACCATTTAACTTGACACGATCTTTAAGAAAAAAGGGAACACTTCTGAAACTTGTAATCTAAAACAATTCTTAGATATTTGTGTGGCTCTAAATTATTTTGTTAAGCTTAAAAAGGGAATTTTAAAGTTAAATTATTTTTAATTATAATAAAGTGATATTCTTTTTGGGACCGACTAAAAAGAAAAAGTTGCCGCATGCTGTTATTTTGGGTATGTAAGGAGGGGTAGGATAAGATAGTTTTTGGTGGAAGTATCTGCCATTTCAACTCTTAGCCACCAATGAGGATTCAAGGTTTAGATTTCCTCTGATATTTTTGGAACTTTTGGCAGAAATGGCCAATTATTGGATGGACACAGAAAAAGGATATTTTGGCACACTGCCCAATGCAATCCACTTAGGTATGGGGCTTTAATGTGAAATATCCATCAAAGAGAAAACACAGCCAACTCCCATATGGCCATATCTTTGGATAAAAAGAAATTCCTAATATTCTTTTTAAATCGAGAAATCCCCGGAGGCCAGTAACTCACAGTTTGAAATTATCTTGTTTTCACAAGAGTTTGAACGTGTAATATGCGCATAACTTACACATCACGTGTTGCATTCTTATTATTAGACCAAGACCTTAATTCTTTATTATTTTCAAGCATTAAGCTCATATTACTTGTTATATTATCATGGTGGTCGGTCATAGTTCAATGAGTTTTAAGTACCAGCAGATGTGGTGGAGTGACAAGTATTTTCATCCTTAGCTAGAAGACCAGTCATTTACATTCCAAAGTTTTTTGTTTGTAGAAGAATTGAAGGTATAATGTATGCATAACTCACATATCATGAATTTGTACTTTTGTAATATAAGAAAATATATTTTTTAGGAAAGAAGTCAATTACAATGTTAAGCTTTCAATTAAATCACATAAAATGAAATAGAGAAATTTATTTTGAATGAGATAATGATGATAATATCACTTAGTCGCTCTACCAGGCAAGAATTACGGCCGAATTAATTCGATGATGGATAAGGCGGCCAAGCTACATGCATCGATCTATTCCAATCATTTAGTCATTTTTTCTTAGAGACGAGAACGTAAATATAAAACAACCCCCCAAAAAAGCCTCACAACCTAGTAGTTGGCATAGTATTAATGATATGCTACCGTCTATTTACTAAGATCATGGATTACTAATGCTTACACTCTATGATCGCGGGAATTCACTTTGGACTCTCATTAAGGGTGGAAGGATTCTATCATCCCACCATACCCCTCAGATGAATAAACCAGGAACAATTACATATAAATGTGAGTGCTTTAATGGTCAAAAACATACATAAAGTATCCCGATTTTTTGAGTTTCATACATGAACTATCAGATGTGTGAATTTCCTACTGAACTATCATCAAATATTTATCAAAACACATCTCAACCATCAGTTCCTACCTGAAATATCACCATCATTCAGGCGGCAAAAGGGAATAATTGATAGTTGAGATGTGTTTCGATAGATAGTTGGTGATAGTTCGGGCAGGAAAACCACACACCTGATAGTTCAGCTATGAAACTCAAAAAAACGGAATACTTTAAGTATGTTTTTACCCTTCACTCTATATAAATGTTGAAGAAACCATTTCACAGATATAATTATCTACATCTACTAATAGATGAACTTATAAAATGCTACAGAACTCATTCACTATTTAGCTCCACTGACCTTATAATGCATACAGAGCCTGCTTGAAATTTGAATGAATTTTCAAAGAATTTTGTTTCAACTTCAATGAAATTACAAGATTTCCAACTCTACAATTGCTGATTACAGAAAACAAACTATCCCTTTCTAACAAAGATGTACCTTCTTTCTTTTTTTTTCCCCTTTTCATCATACTATCCTCATATCATTATAGATCTTTTTCTTCCCTTCACAATGCCTAGTCAGGCATAAGGTCCTTATCTAAGTTTTGATACAAAAGAAAGAAAAAATCACTTATATTACAAATCTATCTGTACAAACTTGCTAACTTGGCTGTAGTTGTGTACTGTACTGTGACATCTCGAGTAACACTCCAGAGAGGTCAACCTTCTTTTTGGCACTTTAAATCCGGATTGGTAAACCGAAATTTTGGAAAGTCCTGATCTCCCCTCGGTGGCTTGCGGTTACAATGACCAAACCCCAGCAGAACTTTGTTTGAGGTAAGCCATCGGAGAAGTCGATACTAGCATCTGTACTCACTCGAGGGCTACGATATTTAGTAGCTAAGAGAAGTTTTTCCTCAGGCCATGTTGCTGAGATTCTATCAAAAAAGTAGTTGTTTGTGGCACTAGATATGGTTCCATGAAGAGGACTGTTACCACAGCCAGATGTCAATGGCGAGAACTCGTTCCCAATCTCTTCAATAGGTGAAGGTGGATGATTAGCAGTAGAGACCTCGTCGAGACCATCATGACCACTTTGTTCCCCGGAAGATGAAGTGTGATATCTCCATGTATCCGACATGCCAGGCCAAGGAATGGCCACTGAAACATCTTGAGAATGAAAATGCTCATAAGATTGTGTAATAGTAACACATTTATTTCTGCTTGGTCGAGAGTCACCTTCGTGTTTCCAGATATAGACATGTGAGTCCTCACTAGCACAGACCACATATCTACCATCAGCGGTCATAGAGGCAGAGATTTGCCTACTCGTATTGCGAAAACCTGTCATTGTTGGTGCTAACTCAATAAATAGGAAGAGCACATGAAACTAAAACTGAAAACTGTGCTTAATATTATAACATGCCTACAATTCCTAAATAGCTAAAAGTTCAAAAGTGGAAGAGGCTATTTAGCAAAACAAAGAAAGGAGAAACAGAAAAAGGATCAGATCTCAGGAAAGATATCATCACACAGAAGAACAAAAGAAAATCTGTAAATGACAGTTTCTTTCCTTCTAAATTTACAATTGCAACTCAAAAGTCTTTTTTTCCTTTTGACGAAAAGAACAATGAGATCACTTTCAAAAAAACCCAGAACAAAGAAATAACTAGAGTTACAAAATACCCATATTCAAATTTGAAAAGGTGCTTGCATCCCCAAGCTTAAAGACAACAAAACGACACTCCAATATATTAATATTATGATTGTACCGAAGAGAGTGGTCTAGTGGTCAATGAAGTGGGAGGAGAACCATGAGGCTCCAGATTCGAATCTCAATGGAAGCAAAAAACACTAGGTGATTCTTTTCATGCCAAAGCCTTGGTGGGCAGAGTTGCCAAGATAGTGGAAGTAGCAAGTACCAGGTGGAGCAGTCGAGGTGTGCGCAAGTTGGCTCGGATACCACCATCATAAAAAAAAATATATATTATTACTACTTGAAAATCCTTAAAAATACAAATTCCAGCAGATCAGTAATTTCTGTTCCTACACCACAGCGTCTGAATTAGTTTGTTTTCTTAGTTGCGCCAATTCAAAGCAGGAAAAAAAAAAAAAGAAACCTCGCCTTTATTTATCTTTCTCTATGCAGTTTAAAGGAGCATGTTGGCACTCAAGGAGTAATGACTAAAAGGTGTCATAGACCACAAGACAATGACTAGACTACTAAGCTATGGTGAACTGTAACAGAATATGCACTTCTATTTCAGAAAGAGAAGAAAAAAGAATGAAGAGAACTGAATTCAAAACCTTATCCGAAATATTTAAAAAGAAGGGTACTGAATTCTTTAAGGCCTATTCATCATTGAGAACATCCTAGATTTGCCTCTCTGACATTCACTGATTACTCGCAACAACGTTAAATGCAATGATGTGCCAAACAATAACAGTAATGTATAGTTTCAAAAAGTTAACTCAAAGTCCCATTAGAAGTGGTGAAAGAAGTGAATTCAGTCGCTGCTGCTCCTGCGAAATATTTAAAACACTATTTTAGACACTTAATACTCGTGTTTACAACTGCACATTCTACACAAGTGTATGACCAAGCGATCAATGAATTAAGTTTGCGTGGACATACTTAACTCAACGCTTGTCTATAGGAGGATGTTGCTCCAAGTGAAATAGTCAAGTTGTGCCCAAGCTAGCTCAGACACCACCGTCACCCCACCCCCCACCCAAAAAAAAAAAAAAAAAACTCATGTTCACAACTAAATGTTCCAAATAATTCAATTTATGTTTATCTAGGATAACAAATTTCGAGGGCCAACCAATTAATTCTAAAAGTACTGAGTATCCTATCGGTCAATTCAAATTATATATCTACTTCTTCTGTGACATAGTAACAGCAACGAGGCAACAGAAGCTTGGACCTTGGGAAGGATCGCCCCCCCCCCCCCCCCCCCCGCAAGCGCAGGACTAGAAAAGCACGCTCGATTAAAAAAAATTAAAAATTGAACCAAGTCATAGGTTATAACAAACGAGATTTGACTGAAACAGCGAACTCAATTAAAGCAGAGACTAATCAAGAAGCAAACGTCATAGGCTCTGATACCATGTTAACAACATGAACCTTAGATATAACTCAAACCCAAAAGCAAACTCACAAGGGGATGATTGTCCAAGACTATATATAAGGAGACCACGACTCATTTCCTCAACCAAAGTACCTTGAGAGTAACTCAACTCCAAAAAATAGTTCACGGGTTAAGGATTGCCTAAGACCAAATAAAGAGACAACAATCTATTTCTTCCTACCATGTGGTCCATTTAACTCCCTCCATGAGCTAGCTTTTTTAGGGTTAAGTTAGCCCCGAGGTCCATCTTGTTAACACCCCCGCATGCCCAAGACTGGACAATTGAAGCATGGATAACATAACCCAGGGGCCAATATTGACCAACACAACAACAGGGATGGGGTCTAGCCCTGATACCATGTTAAGAAAATTGACCTTGGGCCTAACGCAACCCCAAAAGTTAGCTCATGAGGTAAGGATGGCCAAAAACCATATAAGGAAACAACAACCTATTTCCTCTATCAATGTGAGCCAAGTATTAATGCGTGCATGCCCAAGACTGAACATCTAAAGTGTGGACAACATAATATAGGGGGCCTAACATTGGATAAAGATGGGTATGGTTTTAATACAATATTAAAGTGTGTCTAAGTTTTTAAATGAGATGTTCACACACTTCAACATGGCATTAGAACATGCAGCGATGTCTATCATATACTAGTGGTCAAGTCGACCAAATTTGAAGCTTTAATTAGTTCTGACAAAGCAATATCAATGCAACCTACAAGCATCATATGCTTATATAGCAGTTAATGTACCTTTGAACTTGTGAAAAAGATCAGCACCATCAACAACCCGAATTCTTGAGTCTGCAGAAGTTATAAGCACTTGTGACATACTTCCTGGCACAAACTGTTCATTAAAAAATATCAGTTACTAATTAATTCACAAGGTGAAGACACAAATTTACTTGGATTGCTTCATCCAATACAAATTTTGCTCTACTTCCTTTTCTGGATTGTCCCAAATTGTGTTCAACTTCCTAAAGGGAGAACTTTTCCTAGACTTTTCAATATTTTAATATGCAATATGTATGTGAGCCTCAGTTCTATACTGAAGAGAAGTCCAAACTCTTCGAAAATTTAATTTCATCTCAAATGTATTGACCAAATTCCATTTAAATATAATATAACTTCAACTTTACATCAGTAACTGAGCCAAGTAAAATTGGATTACGAATTAAATAGCAAGATAGAGGGTTTTAGTAATGAATGACCACTTTTTGCCCATCTCACTTTCCCCTCTCTCTTCGGAGAGAATTTAACTCCTAATCTACACCGCTAGAAAGTGCAAAGATCTATTTGTCTGTGTACCCTACTTCCTATTTTTTTACTCATTGTTTAATAATTTTGTTCTTTTATTTAGCTTGAAAAAAACCTTGACAAATTATTTATTTTTCCTTTGAGAATATAAAACAACAGTAAACAGTTAAAAGTTAGTTAAATTATATGCACAGCATCAGCAATCAATTAAAATTACTGTACCTGGAAACCAGTAATTTTCCTTTGGTGAGTCTTCTTCTTCTTATTCTGCAGATTGATCTGAGCTTTTTGCAGCAATTTATTATCTGAAAGAGAGAAGCTTAAAGTATCAACATGTGGAGTCCATAACTTTCGTCTACAGGAAAAAGATGGGAATAAGAGAGACATGAAAGGCACAATAAATCAAACCTGATATGTTGTACAAATGACAGCTCCCCTTGTATGACCCAACAAGTGCCCCCTTGAAAAAGAAGAAGCAAAAACACATTAAAAACTAAACTGAAATATGCAGATCCAGGACATTTGGTTTTCACCGTTCAATAGGACTGGCACAACATCAGAGTGAGCTCTATGTTTAGCAGACTCTCACCTGACCATCTGGTGTGTAGCAAGCAGCAGTGACCATCTCATGCAGATCATTCCAATCAACAACTTGCCGCTCGGGAATGCTCCATATCCGAACCTTAGCATCTAGGGAGCCGCTGATGAAGTATCTATCATCAACAGGGTTAAACTGGATGCAGGTTACTGAATCAAGACAAGGAAATCAAGAAAACATTGTGATCAGCCAATCAGTGAAAAAGTTCCAATCTATGTATTCATCTATCATCTACTAATGCACACAAGGGTGTGACCTGATTGTCAAAAAAGTGGGTTGATAACCATGAGTTCTCAGGTTCAAATCCCAGTGGAAGCAAAAACACAAGGTGATTTCTTCCTACCTGGTAGTTATACTGGTGGGAGGTAGCAGGTACCCCGAGGAATTAGTCGAGATGCGCGCAAGTAGGTCCCGACACCAAGGTTAAAAAATTTATTCATCTATTGACATACTAATTTCTAGGCAATACACTACATCGCTCTTCCTGTCCACAGAATCTTACGACTGAAGCTAAGAAACATTGAACTCTAAAACTGGCCTGGAAATAGACATGTGAACAGATAAGAGTTAAGATACACATACCATAGTCACTGTGCGAGAAGATCTTCAAACAAGATTTGCTAGACAGTTCCCAAAGCCGCACTGTTTTGTCCATTGATGATGAGAGCAATTGCTGGTAAAGGAAAGTGGACGAAGACAGATGTTAACGAGATGTAGGAAAGATTATCACAAAAGAAGTGCTAGATTGTTTAAAGAGGAGCTTAGTGGGAATCTGGACACAAATTATTGAAGAGCTATTGAAGAATTTCTTAGGGGTTACCAATCATCAGTTTTTTTTTTCCTGAAAATGTAATGAAATTTTACTAGAGAATAGCACCCAGCGAGTGCAATGAATGAGTAGTACAACCATATGTATCTTAGAAAACTAGCTGCATGTGAAAAGAACTAAGAAAATTAACCATATCCTATCTACTTCCTGTACATTTTCATGTTTACATCAAAAGGCTAAAAGAGCTAAACATCTATGCTTTAAGGTACAATTGTTTTCTCTTTTGCCTTCAAGAAAGCCATAATTTCTTTCCTTCTACACAATCCACCATATAGCCACTAGTATAGTGCTCCAAACTTTTTGATGCCCTTTTGTAGTCCTCTTCTATTCCAACAATGTAGCAGTGTCTTTAGGAGATTCTGGCATGCACCATTTGACTTCAAGCAAATTCAAAAACAAGCAGCGTTTTCTAGTTTGCGATTCTACAGTGGATGAATAAGTAAGTAATTAGCATCTTCATAATCTTCTTTACACATTACACGTCTGTTGCTAGTGCATCTCTTCTTTGAAGAGTGTGTTAGTCAAGCAAGCCTCTCTAGCCACTAGCCATGAAAAACCCACTACTTTGTAAGGTACTTTGTTTCTCCATATTTCCATAGCTATACTTACTCTTGCTGTCTACTTTTAGACACTATCTTATACCCAGACTCTTCTGAGAAAATGTCATCCTTAATTTCCTTCCATACTATCCTATCTTATATTGATTGCTGCGTTTGGAAGCTATCTATCATCTGTATAAAGCTGCTCATTTCCTCCATTTCTTAATCATTCCACCTTCTTTTTTTTTGTTTTGATAAGGTAAATATTTTAATCATTCCACCTTCTTCTATCGGCTACTCCAGTAATCTGTCACTGTGTTATAGTGATTATTTACGACGCAGAAAATGGTAGGAAACAGAGCTTTGAGGGGTGTATGTCCTAACCATCTTTCTTTCCAAAATAAAGTATTCTACCGTCACCTACTTTGATATAAATATGTTCTGAGAACATATTCCATAAGTTTCTGGTATATTTTGAATTCCCAACTCCATATGAATGCTTTGGTGTTACTGTGATCCAAGAACTTTTCATCTTGTCCTTTCTCTATAATCACCTGCCTCCGCAGTGCCTCCTGCTTATTGCAAAACCTCCATAGTCACTTCATAAGGAGATAGTTTACACAAAATATGGTTCTCTACAAATGACACCAATGTAGAATCTTCAGTATCTACAAGGAACTGTGATAATTATCCATACTCCGACAAAACTAGAAGCATTTTTTTAATAAACCAGAAGGGCTCAATTGCACAGCATAACTTACTTGCTGACAAGCTTAGATGATACCTCCAGAAAAATAGAGCAGTAACAATGTCAGACTCGGCATCCTCTCATGTTACAGAAAAATTATATGTTTCATCAATTCATTTCCTTGCTGAGTACTTGCACATAAAAGTAACACTATGACATCATACTCCCATAAATCATGAAATTACCAATATTTACCTACCTCAGCAAACTGGGCTCACCCTAACAATCAAATCTATTATTCAGTAGAAAACTCACCCTTTGAATTAATTCTCCAACAACTTAAGAGACCATGGCAAATAGTTTGCAATATTGAGAAGTCTTAATCAATTAACCTTGAGGTGGGAAAACTTTCATTAATAAATAACTGCCCGAGAACTAACCAAAAAAAAAATATCCTTGTTGCATTTGAACGAAAGAACAAATGACTAGTCTTAATATCACATATTAAAAATCCACTCACGTGGTTCTTCTAAGTCTGTTACTAGATATTCAAAGGCACAGAAAGCATCATGTACTCTAATTGCATCATTTTAGACATGTTTAGACAGTATACATATAACTTCAAAATGGTTACAGATATACAATCCTGGAATAATGGGACGAAAAATCACTTCTTTTCAAGCCGTGGAAACAGCCTCTTCCAGAAATGCAGGGTAAGGCTGCTTACAGTAGACCCTTGTGGTCCGGCCCATCCCCAGTCCCCGCGCATAACGGGAGCTTTAGTGCACCGGACTGCCCTTTAATCAAGAATCTTAACATATCCGAATTAGTTGGGTCCACTTTGTGAATCTTCTGTATCATTCTATGCTATTCAGGTCAAAATTATTATTCTATAATCTAAATTTAAGAAGGATAAATATTAGAATATCAGCTGAAGTGATTAGATATTAAGATAAAAAATAAGATTTCCAGCTAACCTGAGACTTGGACCACGAGAGGTCAAGCACGTCGTCCAAATGGCCCTCAAATGAACAGATGGGCTTTTCTGAAAGCGCAAAAACTGTCTCCGGCACCAAAATATGGTCAAAGCCTATTGATTTTCGACTTATAGATGACCTTCCTCTTCGTTTCTTCTCCAAGTGGCCATCAAAATTTGGTGACATAGTAGTTGGCTCTGGAGAAGCATTTGCCGAAAGCAATAGATTCAAATTCCCATCTTCTGGTTTATCCAGCAATAGATCACCCTTCCTCTCTGATGATGTAACCTCCCTAACATGTATGACGCGGTCCTCACCAGCACTAGCAAGATATTTTCCATCCAAACTAAATTGTATGGTCCAAATAGACCCATTGTGTGCCTGTATCTCTTGGCTCTTATAAAGAGCTGTAAGTTCTTTGCTGGACTTCCCATACTGTCGAACTCTAACTCTTTCAGGTCCGTGAAGGGAAGCATCTTGACTATCATCTGTCGCAGAGCTTGACCTTCGACCACCCTTTTCAGAAGACGTATCCCTCTCATCACTACTCCGTCGCTCCTTATGACCTTTCACCGAGCTAGCCACATTTCTAATGCTCTTCAGCCAGCTTCCCCTCTTCTTAATCTTAGCCCCAGTCCCACCAATCCCATTCGTATTACAATCCAAATTACTAGTATTCCCGTCTTCCACATTCTGTCTTCTCATCAACTCCTGAACAATTGGTGAAGTTCCAAAACACATATCGAATTCCTCCATAGTCAACTGCTTTCCTGTACTAACTTCCTTAAGTTTGTTCCACATTCCATCCTCCCTCACTTCATTAACAACAAACTCCTTTCCATTATCAAGATTCTTTATCGTGCACAAACTCTCCTCAATTTCAACATCTCTATTCGATTCCAAATTATCCTCAACTTCACCATTTTCCACTACGGGAAACAAATCACACCTCTCATTGTCCCCCGTATCAGCTCCAATCGACAATGCCGATCCATTTCCCTCATGTAACTGATCAACACTCAGATTTTGACCCGAGTGTCCATTACTATTTACAACTATACATTCACCACCATTAGCCACATTAGAATTAACACAAAGAATATCGCTAGACAGAGAACTATAGCAATTGGACTCGCCATCAAATTTTGATCCAACGGTCCCAGAAACACTACACTTACCACTACTACCTTCGGAATCATTACAATTAACTGATGAAACTGATCTTCCAACAACATGGGAGAGCCCCATTTGACGAAAAAGCCGGAGTCTTCGTTCTTGAATAGAGCAAGGTTCACAGATCCACACATCATAGTTATTCGAAACGCCCATTGCACAATTGAAAACACAATCTTTATCTTTGTCTCCTTCTCCTTCGTCTTCAGAAGGCGAAGAGGAAGAGGAAGAACAAGAAGTGTTTGCAGAAGAGAGCAAACGATCAAGAGAATCGTGAAAACACTCTTTCTCTTCTTCTAACACTCTTTCTTTGCTCATTCTTCTCCTCCAAATGGAGGCATTCCCATCAAAATGCCCCAAAATCACCACAATTTAGCTCAACAATAACTCAAAATGACCAAATCTTGAACACCCATTTCGTCCAATAGACTAAAATTGACACATAGACTACTGAAAAACGACAATGGGAGCTTATGGGTGTGTACCAAAATCACCTCAATTTAGCTCAACAGTAGGTTAAAAAGGTGAAATCTTGAACACCCAATTCGTCAAATGGACTAAAAGTGACACAGAGAATAGTGAAAAACGACAATGGGAGCTTATGGATGTGTAGGAAAATGCTCCAAAATCACCTCAACACCTTCGAAGAATACTGAGATCCAGCTCAATATAGCTCTAAATGGCCAAATCTTGAACACCCACTTTGTCAAAATGGAGTAATGTAATATCCCCGCGCATAGCGGGAGCTTTAGCGTTCCAGACACTGAGATCCAAAATCACCTCAACACCTTTAATGCCCAAGTCTTGAATACTAAATTTTAGTGTATCGAGTTGTACTTTTACTAAATATGAATAGTGAAAATGAGAGCTTCAGTATATCAGCTGGCTTTTTACTAAAAGTGAATAGTAAAACTGAATGCTTTAATATATCGAACTGTCTTTTTACTAAAACTAAATAATAAAAATAAAAATTTTAATACACCGAGCTTTAAATCCTATGTTGGGTTTTAGAGAGAGAAGGGAGGAGTATGGAGTGAAGAAGAAACAAAGGAAAAAACAAAGAAAGCAAAGTAGTAGGAAAAAACAAGAAATGGTTCCATTGAAATGGGAGGATAATAACTTGGCAAGTTGAAAAATCTATGAAAATCTATGACCTTTTATTAAGTCAATAACTACACCACTTTGTGTGTTTGGTCTAAAATATTTTACTATCTTCGTTTCAAAAAAAATGACTTATTTTAACTTAATACGAAATTTAAGAAAATAAAGAAGACTTTTGAATCTTGTACTCTTAAATTAAAATTATGTCAAATATATCAAAATAACTTTTGATCTTTTGGTCTTAAATATGTCACGTAGAAAGTTTGAATTAAAGTATTGTAAAAAAAAAAAGGTCATTATTTTTTAAACAGATTAAAAAGAAAAATAGGTCATTCTTTTTTAAATTGAGGGAGTAATAATCTACTATTACTTTACTTTTATTTGTCACGTATCTTTTCTCGAAAGTTAAATAAAGGTATCATACATAAATATGTCTTTTAGCTGGCCTCCAATAGTTATGTCCTTCAACTTTGAGTGTGAATAAGCAGATACTTAAATCATCATAAAATTGAACAAGTAGATATACGCGTCCTACATGACAAATCACATGAGGTGCAGATTTGCTATGTAGGACGCATCTGCATCTCACCCGATTTGTCATGTAGGACACGTGTGTCTATTAATTCGATTTTATGATAGTTTACGTGTCTACTTGTGCACATTCAAAGTTGGAGGATGCAGATGCCAACTAAGTCGAAGTTAAAGGACATGTTTATGTATTATGTTTATTTTAAATGTACTTTTTCATTATATTAATATGAGAAAAAATACAATTTATAGTATTTTTCGTATAACTTTCAAGCATCTAAATTTTAAACTTAGAATAATTCAACTTAACTTCGAAGATTAGTCAAATTGGCTCGCGTGAAGCGAAATGTGACAAGTAAGAATAAATAGAATAATATATATTAAACTAACGTTTGGCCATAGATGTTGGGAGTAGATTTCGAAAATCTATCTTCAAATATCTGTTTGGCCATGAAATTTGATTAGATTTTAAAAATCTAATCTTCAAATAGTTGCAAGTTCCCAAGAAAATGTTTCGGACCAGTTTTTAGATTTTTGGAACTTTCACACATATAACTTCAAATTTTTTCAAGTACATGCATATCCAAACATAACCTCAAATTTCAAAAACTCAATCTTCAAGTTTCAAAATTTGTGGATCGCAGTGAGACTTGAACACACGCCCTGTGGATGTTCTAATGCTATATTGAAGTGTGTGAACACCTCAATTAAAAATCTAGAGACATTTTAATATGATATTAAAACCATACCATCCTCATTCTTGGTTTGTCCAATGTTAGCCCCCCATAGTGCGTTGTTCACACTTTAGCAGTTCTTTAGGGGCCGTTTGGTAGCTAGTAAAGAAGTAACTTATTCATGTATTAATTTATGTATAAGTTATATAGAGCTTGGTAGCTAGTTAGGAAATAAATTACTAATGTATAAAATTAATATGATGTTTGGTTTGTAATTTAGAAACCCTCATAACTAATACATATACAAGTTAAGAGAGAATTGATGTATTATTTTATGTGAAATAAAAGATGAAATAGTTAATATTCGCATATCTAATACCCACATAGTACTACCTTCATTTCAATTTGATTGCCTTACTTTCCTTTTTAGTCCATTTAAAAATATTTTTTTTTTTTTTTTGGCAATTCTTTAATTTAAACTTTTCCACTCAGCATGTTTAAGACCACAAAACTAATTGATATTTTGGTATATTTTACACATCTTTGATTTAAAAGGATAAGATTTAAAAATCTGTTTTACTTTTCTAAACTCCATGTCAAATTAAAAGAAAAATAAATTAAAATGAAGGGAATAATACTTTTTAGAAATTACAAAATATAGTGACATTATGTATTTTTGTAGTGGATATATAAGATACATGTATTTGTATATTTAAAACTCTAGCGGCGAACACTCTCTCAATAGAGATAGCAATGAATATCTGGCGTGCACGTATGACATACATACAACATATATTTTAGGTGATGATTCCGTCATACATACACCATACACTTTACATAAATATCTACAGTTAACTTGCATATAAATTTTGAAAACACGTACATTAGATCCAATTAAGCACACATATAATTGATGTCTTTACGTACATGCACATACATCTGGTTTCTACTTTAAAACCACACAAATTTAAGATTAAATACTATGTTCACACAATTTTAGTTAGGATTAGATAGTATATGCCCACGAATACAATGCATTTTGCTACATTTTGAAGAATTTTTTTTTGCTATGTATAATAAAAGCGGACGTTAATAACATTACTTATGAATTTCTTTTTATTTTACATTTAGAATTGTGAATATGCTGATGCTTAAGTATTCATGTGAGATGTGACTATGCAAGATTTTTACACCATCAAAGTAGTTGATCTTTGTATTTTGCTTCAGTTATTGTATTTTTTTTGGAAAAATAACATAAAAATACACCTTAACTTACTATATTTATATAAATCCTCACCCTTACAAAGTAATTATAAAAAGTTCAACTAATTATGTATTTTCGTTGGATGTATCGGGAGCTAATTATGTATCTCGACAGACCCAAAATCGAAAAAATGCATCAGGAGCTAATTATGTATCTTTACAAAGAAAAAAATGTATCTTCGTTGGATGTATTATGTATCTCAACAAACCCAAAATCGGAAAAAATATATCGGGAGCTAATTATGTATCTTTACAAGGAAAAAATGTACCTTCGTTGAATGTATCGGGAGCTAATTATGTATCTCGACAGACCCAAAATTGGAATTTTAAGTAATTATGCATAATGTCGGGATTTTTTGTAATTAAGCTCTAAACTGTCGGGATTTAAGTTGTTTTCCCTTTATTTTTTTCTCAATTATTTCCGGCATGCCTTCTTCACAACTATATTTCCTTTTCAAATCTGTTTTGAATTGTTTTACTTGAGCCATGAGTTTGACGGAAATAATATTCTACTTTTACAAGATAGGAATCAGATATGTATACATATCATCCTTTTCAGACCTCACTTATAAAATTACATTGAATATATTATTATCGCAAAGTAATAATTGGGCTTTGAAGGTTGGAAAACAGGATATGGGAGGAAGAAAAAAGCTACCCTATATATTAAGAAGACTTTAAACTTTAGCAAGAGTATGGCCAAATTTCAACCTTACCACATGTTGGCCTGCAGCCCATCACTGTTAGAAATTTGATTGTGACATGAGCTTTCCCCTCACAAATCTCTTCTATGCTGTTAATCATATGTTTAGCGGGTTCAAAATCTATATATATATACATAAAAATTTTAAAAACATGTTTTATATACATAATATTTTTTTACCGAAAAAGTTCAGGTGAACCCCTTTGGTATCTTCTAGATCCGCCCCTGCCCCTCCCCCCCCAAAAAAAAAAACTTGAGAGTAAGGGTGAGTACCCTTGGTGAACATGTCACATTACATACAAGTAATATAGATAATATATGTCAAAAAAAAAAAAATTAAAGAAAAAAAAAACTCAATTGCCTTTTTGGGGAGACATGAGGACAGTGACATGGTAGTTACTACTCCCCCGTTTAAAAAAGAATGACCTAGTTTGACTTGATACAGAGTTTAAGAAAATAAAGAAGACTTTTGAATCTTGTGGTCCTAAATTAAAGCTATGGCAAATGTACCAAAATGCCCTTGAATCTTGTGGTGTTAAATATGTCACGTGGAAAGTTGAAATTAAAGTGTTTTCAAAAAAAGAAAGAGGTCATTCTTTTTTAAACGGACTAAAAAGGAAAGTAAGTCATTCTTTTTGAAACAGAGGGAGTACTTAGATACTTTCAACCGTTCACCACATATTTAGAAGCGGATGTATGGTGTTAGTTACGAGTTCATCTGAATCGATCAATAGTTTTAATTCGGATGAACTAATTAATTCGGATTTTTTGTGTATTAAAGAAATCGTTCATTAAATACTCACCGATATTTGATTTGAAATACGATAAAATAATAGATTGAGAAAAAAGAAGACTCGAATTATAACTTACAAAATTCAAGTTCTGAATCTCCTTTTCATACGTTGCACTTTAATTTCTTGTGATTAAAAAGTTACATGATTACTGAATTGAAGTATTGAAAAGGCAAATAACAGAAAATTCATTTAAACGCGTAACGTGTTATCAACATGAACTGTGGTGAGATAGTTTGGATTTCTTTACTTTATCAGACGTCTCAAATTTGAGCTCCAATGAAAATGAAAAAAATTATGTTGAAAGCATTATTTTTAAAATAAACCGTGCAATGCGCGAATTTGAATACGGACTCAGAATGCAACTAGCAAATGTCAGGTGGAAACCATACAACAAAAGAGTAACATGCTTATGGTTTTGTTAGTGACAAACACACCACGTGGCTTGATTCTAAACACTAAACAGCCTGTTTGAGCTTAATTAGGAAATACCCCTTCTGATTTTATTAGTTGAACTAATTTTCATTAACATAATAAACAGGATAATTAGTAGTGATAACTTTTCAGGTTCTTGAAGAGTTCATTCACCTTGTTTATCATTATGTCAAGAATTAGTTGATTATATTTGACTATTATTCTGGCCCAAGCCATCCTCCATCCAATATTGGAACCTTATTATCATAAGCAGAATATTAACGTTAATCGAGATTGACCCACAACCTTTGAGGGTCAACTATCACAATTCATGGTTAACAATGGACTTGTATTAATTAGTTCTTTTTTGATAATAATTGTGAATATTATTACCAGTAACCAACATCATGACTACAAAATAAAGAAATCTCTCCCTGGCTAAGGCTGGGAGACGGAACGGGCTGGCTCGTTCCGGACCGGTTTCGGTACCGATTTCGGCGCCGGTAGCCCGTGTCCGGTCTGCCCGGTATAGGCCCGTTCCTTTTGCTACCGGAATACGGACCGGTGCGGACACGGTATATTTTACCGGTTGCCTGGCCCGATTCCGGTCCGGTTCCAACCGGTCAACGGCTAATTTTAAAAAAAATATTAATTCCAACGTTAAAATTTGAAAAATTTGGGCAGAAAACGGAACCCGATCCGGCGTCCGGTCCGCGAACGAATCGGTTACTAACGGGCCGGTTCGGACATATGCCATTTTTTAGGTCAGTCCGGTCCGGTAGGCCCGATTTCGGACCAATTCCCGTCACTGGCCACCGGTACCTGTTCGAAACTGTCGAATGTCCGTTCCTGTTGGCCCGGACCGGTCCGTTGCCGGCCTTATCCCTGGCCACCTCCTAGGGAGTGTGCCAAGATACTCAGGTCTCAAAACAAAAAAACAACTAACTCTTCAACCTATACAAGAAATCCCAATAGCTATGTGCTCTTTTAGATGCATTAAACATATCTAGTCTAACAATGATTTTTCTTTTTATCTGTACAAAAATCCCTTTAAATTGTTTCCAGTTTCTAGCTCTCCAAGCATGGTAGTACATGGCCCCCCAGATAGCTGACAATATCACCTTCTTGAATTGATTATACATCTCTTCCTCTTAATAATCATTAGTGCCCTCTTCAAGTCACATTTATGAACTGTCATGCATGTCCATGTTAGGATTGAAATAATCAGGTGTCATGCGGAAGCTAACAAAGCAAACCTCGGAAGATGCCACATAAGAAGACATGCGAGAAATACATCAAGAGAGACACAATAATTTATCGTGGTTCAGTCAATCGACCTACGTCCACAAAAGGAGATGAACAATCCACTATATAAAAGAGAATACAAAACATCGAGAGAGACAACCTCACACAATTCACTGATCAGAATAAAAAGAGGTTCTGACAAGTGACACTGTAACACTTGTGTCTCACAAATTCTCCCCAAACAATATTCTTAAAGCCCTTATAACTATATTGTGGATGCTACCAAGCTAGGAGAAAGGAACTTCTATTTATAGAGTCTACATATTTTTCCTACAAAAACAAAGATTAACCAAATATGGACCCAATTATGATAAGAAAATCAGGGCAAACACCAATAATCCAGATCATCTACTGGTATATTCATCTTATTTGTGTTTGAGTTGAGCCACTACACTCCAAATTAATTCAACAATATTTAACCTTTTTTGCCCCCCTAATTTGTATTAGTTCTTCTCTGCGTAAATATTAAGTTTTCTTTTTCAATTGACAAGAATTAAATATTATAGATTCGAATTTAGAGTTTTATCACAACTCATTTGATTTATTGGATCTAAAATCAATTAGTTGTACTTATTTAATAAATAATTTAATTTATATATATAGTCATCATCATCATCCCCAGTGTATTCCCACCAGGTGCGGTCTGGGGAGGGTAAAGTGTACGCAGTCCATACCACTACCTCAGATAAAGTAGAGAGACTGTTTTCGATAGACCCCCGACTCAGAACAGATAAAATTTATATATATAGTCTGAATCAAAATTATTGAGTTCTAATAGATATACAATTTTATACAAATCCTGACAAATTATTGAATGGGACACCCACCCCCCACCCCCTTGAGTTCTAATAGATATACAATTTTATACAAATCCTGACAAATTATTGAATGGGACCCCCCACCCCCCTCCTTCCTCTTTTTCATGCATGTTTTTTTTACGAGATTTCAAAATGTTAATCATACAATAATTGAAAATGAATGTATAAACAAAATCATTCTTGGACTGCTAAATAGAAGTCATATCTACTAAAATTTTTTAAAAAAAATTCTAGATTAGACTGCAAAATATAATCCTGATGTTGATTATGAAGTAGTGGAAACTAACACATCAAAAGATACACAAATATTCTTTTCTCAACAGATTCTGACTTTTTGTCTAAATAGTGTAATAAGTATCAATTCACATCTTTACTAGTACGATTTTTTAATTTTTATTTTCATTTTTGACATTTGTTCTTGTTACTTGTTAATTAAGTAATTACTAGTACAACTTTTGAATTTATTTGTTGAAAAAAGTTATTGGGTCGGGTCCATCCATAAGGAGTGTTAGTTAGCCATTCGTCCACCATTAGCATGTCCCACTTTTAACTCTAGCTTATATCATATTAATACACCATCATGGGCGTTGGAAGAACAGTGGCGGAGCCAGAAATTTGACGAAGAGTGTGCAAATTTTCTTCTCAGTTGCGTTAAGGGTGTACAAAATTAAATACACACTCATAATAACTAACGTTTAGCCTATATACAAAACATAATTTTCCGACGAATGTTGTGCACCTGACCACCCTTTGATACAGGTGGCTCCGCCCATGTGGAAGAGACACATGATTTTTCCATCATAAACTGTATTGTGAATAAGAGAATCTATCCATTATTTTTTCTCCAAATGTAAGTGCATGGATGTGAAAAAAGAAGATGAATTGTTTATTTATTTATTTTTGCTAAATTTGGTTAAGAAGTGAAATCAATGAGAAATTAAGTTATCAATTCATATTTAATGAAATGAAAGTTACCATATGTTATGATGGGAAAGTCATCTAACACCCATAAGTTATCAATTCATATTTTAATGAAATTAAAGGGTATTCAGGAAATGGCCTCTATACGTCTACGAGGTAATGATAAATGTTAGATTTTTATTAAGTGTGGCCCACACATTACTAATTGATTATATATTTATATATATTAAATTATATAATTATTTTATATATATTATTTGGTGATAATATTTGGGAATATTTCTAGATGAGGTTGGACTCTTAGATGACTTATCTTTGATGGGAAGGATTAGAAGTCTACTAAGAGTGGAGTTCCAGGACTGGTTGGTTATAAAAGCCTGTGTTTCCATCATACTAGACTAATTCAGAAAAACAATACCAAAAACACTCTTGAAAACTCCCACTATTGTTCCTCTTCTTTTGGTGTATTTCAGGATTACGAAAATAACCATGCTCTATGCATTTGATCATCATGGCTAGAGGTAACACTAAATTCCACTATGTATACTTAATTATATGCATATGTATTTTAGTTTGTTAAAATCTAACAGTTGGTATCAACAGTCACCCTCTATGCTATTTTGATTTGTGCATTATACTCCCTCCGTTTCAAAATAGTTGACTCTTGTTGACTTGACACTCCCCTTTAAAAAAAATTATTAGGGGTTTATTTTACCAAATTAGCCTTATTAATTATGCTTTGAAAATATAAATTTAAGAATATACACTTTGTTTAGTCATTTAATGATACGGATAGTATTGAAAAAACATAATAATTTTCTCTTGATTTCATAAATGGGACAACTAAATTGAAACAAATATTTTTAGAAAGAGGGTCAACTATCTTGAAACGGAGGGAGTAGTTGCATGAAATCGTGCATGATTAGGGAAACTTTTGTTCATTAAGAAATTAAAAGCTAAAGGAATTTTGTCTCGTGGGACTATATTTAGAACAAATTTTGTCCCTGTGTTTTAACCCACATGGTAACCTGTTTTGAATGAATATCCACATGGATATTGACTTGTTCTTGAAACAAACTTCATATTGACTTGTTCTTGAAACAAACTTCATATGGATATTGACTTGTTCTTGGGAAGATTTCTTTTGAACTATAGACTATATAGGACCAACCAAGAATTAAGTCACAGACTTATTTGAAAATTATGATTTATTGAAAATTTAGGGCATTCAGAATATTTCATTAGGCCATAAAGGAGGTATGATAAAATCTCATTCAGAAAGTACTACTCCCTTCGTCCTATTTTAGTTGGACACATTCCATTTTACACGGTGATTAAGAAATCATAAATAAAATGATGAATTTTACTATTTTACCCATTACCCAAATTAATGATATTCATTGGGCATAGGAATGAACATTGGAATTGTAATTAATTATAGAGGTAAACTAGGAAAAAATTAATTAATTCTATCTTTATTTAGTACGTGATCAACTAATATGGGACATTTATATGAGACATTTATTTTTAGTAAGATGACCAACTAAAATGGGACGGAGGGAGTATTAAGTCTAAGTTGACATTTTTTATATTTGGTTCCTATATTATGCAATAATTGCAGTTTGATCATCGTTTTAGTGCATAACTGATCATGCCCATTCGGTTCGTGATATTTCATTAAGATCATAACGGAGATAAAATCTCATTCATAAAGTATTGGCAAACCCACTTTGTGTTTGTTGTAGTGCTACTATATTATGACAATACTACAATTTGGTTATCCTTGTGGTATATTTAGATTGGTCCTCCTTGTGTGTATATGCAATTCATTTAAGTGTTTATTTTGGTTTAAGTTATCAATCTCTATTTGGATATTTGTTGAGATTAATATTTTGTATCTAATCAAAATAATTGGAGGATAATTTAATGTCATGGAAACCTTTTAGATCTTATGAGGTTTTAGGAGTAGCCAAAGCATTCTAAGACCATAAAGCACTAAGATTGAAAAAGTTTCATGTGGAATACGACACTAAGAATTAAAGGATTAATGTCATGAAAGTTTCTTAAGTCTAAGGTTTTAGGATTGCTAACGCATCCTAGAACTATAAGGTATTAGATTTTCGAAAAGATCATAGAGTATGACATTGAAAATAAATCATTAATACCAAAGGTTACATGTCTACAAATTTGAGAGTAGCCAAAACATCTTAAATTTGACAGTCAAGATGTGTCAACCTTATAAGGATATGGTGTTAATATTGCAATCGATTCATTAGGTAATTAGCCGGTCATCCAAAGGTACGGTTAATATGAGGGGATTGATTGGGGTAGAATGAAACATCTAAATATCAAGAACGATTTTTTTCGGTCGCCCAAAGGTACGGTAAAGTTTGAAAGATTCTTGTATTTAAATTGTTTCAGTTCTATAGTTAGTAAATTCCATGCGGTTTACAAACTTCTGCCCAAAGGTGATGTTGGAATCCGCTAGCGTCAAGTTCATTTATCTTATAGCACAAAAGTAACGTTGAATTCTTGCAGATTTATCCCACTTATATTGGTTTGATTTCTCCTTTTGTTTCGTAACACCTTCATTAATAAGAAGGGAAAGAATGCTCTTAAACAGAAAAATATGGAAAGCCCTTCATCAGGAAAATCGTAAGGTGCTTCTTCTATTAGAAAATGACATACAAAAGGGATATTACAAGTAGAAGTAATGACTTGGAAAGAAATGTCAAACTTCAAATTTTATATGTCGAAATCACTTATAGTAGATGGTCTCTCTAATTTTGGTGAATTAACTTTGTTTTCTCAATCTATATGGGAGATATCAAATATACTTTTGTAAGCTTAAGAAAGTCATAAAGAAATAAAGAGAGCATCTAATTTGAGAAAATGACTTACCAAGTGAAGTTTTGGGATCTATTAAGTTATTTTTGAAATTTGAGTTTTCAATTATATTCTTGAAAAAGTACTTCAAGTTCCACCAATTTTGAGACTTAAGTTTTGATTTTAGAAAATCTATTTTATAAATTTCTCTTTTGTGAATTTTGATATTCAAATTTTGAAAATAAAGTTATTTTAGTGGTGTAAATTTAAGTGATACATTGTTTAAATTTTGAATTAGATCCCATTTGGAAGGCAAGATCCTAGCCGTGTGCATTGGTACTGACATAAAGGAAAGTGATTAGTGATTTAAATGTATCCTTATTCTTCTATGTATAGGAAATTTGGATTTATCTCCATTAAGAAAAATAAAGAAGTTAGAAAGAAATAGAGTTATAAAACTCTTCACTTTTCAGATTTTGAGACTTGTATAATCTGCATATGGATAGGCAGACCAACAAGTTCATTAAGGATACTTGAAGAAGCGATACTAGGACTTAAAGATTATACATATGAATTATATACTCATATCCATCTTTAATGGTTACAGATATTCTATCTCATTAAGTAATAACCACTTCAGATATGTATATCTCTATTTGCTTTCAAAAAGGTCGAAAACACCTTGTGTTTTCAAGAAATTTGATGTTGAATTAAAGAAGCAAAGAAGAGAAAGATGAAGATCATGTGATCTAACAAGGATAGTGAGTACTATGATAGATTATTGAGTCTTCATAATTTTTTAAGGATTCATGGATTAGTAGGAGTTCCTCATACAGTTATTTTGAGGAATATAAAGTGAACTATTGCAGATTTTAATCTCGATATGATTGTCTATAAATGAGTGTTTAATAGTCCATTTTAAACTTATCTATCTTGAAAATAAATTTATTATGTGCTATGAGATTGTTTTTATGATACAAGCTATTTGGTTTGGACTATTGATAGTCGACCTTATTGTTAAGGCCTAATTTTATTTTCATCATTAAGAATGATGAGAAGTCAAGAAAACACTTGGTACAAAGTGCTTACACTTAAGCAGACATGAGGGCAGATGAAATTTAAGTTAAATGCATCATGCATCTTATTTGGTGATTGGTCCTTAACTTGCTAGCACTTCAGCGTATGGATCATGTTGGGAGTATGTATGATGTTACCCCTATAAAGTGTGTTTACTTGATTTATGTCGATTGTTGTGAACGGATATAAAGTTATCTTTATTGCGCATTCTGTTTTCATATTCGGTATCTGTTGGGATACATAAGGTTGAACCCATGAGAATCAACATCCATAGTGTTGTTGATGGAAGCTTACTTATTGGAAGCTAGAGAAATAATTTTTCTCACTAAAGTCAGAAGGTAGAATTGTGTATGTGATATATGGAAGGAAACACTCGACTCATAATAGGTAGGATCGTCATGATTCTTGCATAATACTATTTTGTGTTTACTCATTAGAATTTTCAATCATTATCACCTGGATTAGTAATTGTTTGGCCCAAGAAGGAGAA
The DNA here is from genome assembly GCA_031232105.1 of Capsicum rhomboideum. Taxonomy (NCBI): domain Eukaryota; kingdom Viridiplantae; phylum Streptophyta; class Magnoliopsida; order Solanales; family Solanaceae; genus Capsicum; species Capsicum rhomboideum. The sequence continues at coordinate 2,396,622 of CP124710.1, read as the reverse complement.
TGTTAGATTTTCATTAAGTGTGGCCCACACATTACTAATTAATTAATTTTATATATATATATATATATATATATATATATATATATATATATATATAATTATATAATTATATAATTATTTTATATATATTATTTGGTGATAATATTTGGGAAGATTGCTAGATGAGGTTGGACTCTTAGATGACTTATCCTTTGATGGGAAGGATTAGAAGTCTACTAACAGTGAGGTTCCAGGACTGGCTGGTTATAAAAGTCTGTATTTCCAGGATTGGCTGGTTATACTGACATGATATCATTAGGGTTTGCTTCATTCCGTAATGATACCATCACAATATATTTATATACCGTCATTGAATCATCAAGGTCTGCTTCAATCCTTCATTGAGACTTCCATGATACCATGACCGTATATCTATATACTGTCATGTTATCACTGATGTCCGTGCTTCAATCTTTCAGTCAGACCTCCATGATACCATCACAATATATATATATACTGACATGGTATCATTTAGGTTTGCTTCAGTCCGTAATGATACCATGACAATATATATATATATATACTGCAATGGTATCATTGAGGTTTACTTCATTTCTTTAGTGAGACTTTTATGATACCATCACAGTATATTTCTAGACTATCATGGTATCATTCATGAGGTTTGCTTCAGTCCTTAATAATGCCATCACAATATATTTATATACTGTTATGGTATTTTTGAGGTTTGATTTAGTCCTCAATGATGCCATCACAATATATGGATATATTATGGTGGTATCATAGACTGTTTCAATCCTTCAATGAGACACTCCTTAATCATTCTTAATTATTTATTGTTGTCGTTTATTTATTAATTATTATTTTTTTGCATTTTTGATAGTCTAAAAATAGTTAGATGATATCTTTATTTTTATATTTTATCTTTAAAAAGAAATAATATAAAGAAGATAATCTAACCAAAAATAAAATATATATTTCCATTAATTTAGATTTTATTAAATAAATAAATAATTTAATATTCATTTTTATTACTTCTTGTTGTAGTGTAATTATTTATTTTATATTTTGATTACTTAAAAAATAATTAGCTACTAAATTTAACAAAAGAAAAAAAAATAACACAAAAGTAAAGAAAAGTACAAAAAAAGAAAAAAAAAATAGAATGGAGAATTGGACATTAGATAAGAATGCCTATCAATTGGAAATGAAGAAAATGACGCCGATAATTAAGGCTCTTAAAGCCTAGTAAATGCATTTAAGAAATTAGTATAGGAAGGAGCATGTCGGTGTAAATACTTTAATTTTATGGTCTATTTAGTGTACTTTTTCCTTTGATTAAACTTTTATTTAGATCTATTTTACCAATCCAACTATATTAGCTCATAATATTAATTTGAACTAATAAATCATGAATTTAAGATATACAAACCACAATTGAAATGCAATAATATTTGAATGCTTATACATGTATTCCCACAGAGTGGGGTCTGGGGAGGATAGAGTGTACGCAGTCTGTAACCTCAAAGGTGAGGTAGAGATGCTATTTCCGATAGACCCTCGGCTAAAGACCAAAACAGTCTAGAAAAAAACATAATAGAAGAACACTTAACAATAGGTAGTAACAAAGCGCCAGACAGTAACAGAAACAAGACTACCACGAAATATTACTACAATTGATCTTACCCGAAACAACAAGCATCACCAAAACTCTAAAAACAAGAAATTACAAGCGTAGCACTACGACTATTAGTATGGACATCCTACCTACGATAAATTTCACGTCAAGAAAATAATTAAGTCAAGAAATAGTGTATAAAAAGATGTATTGTTCAATATTTTCAAGTACAATGAATTCTACAATGTCTAGAGGTTTTCTATTTCTCAAGAAATATCATTTGATTATTCTCTTCATCAATAATTGACTCTAAGAGCTTGACAACTTGTTTTGAGTTAATAGATTTGTATTTGTATTTGAATTCTTTGTAGCTTGATCTTGAATTCAAATTTGACTTTGATTGTGAAATTGATTTATCAGTCATGGTTACTTTTTACGTCCATCATAAAAATTAAATATGTCACGAAAAAGTGATTTTGATCTTGAATACTTTGATATTCGATTTGTTATCGTTTTTTAGAGCTCTTTGGCCTATTCTTATATATGATCCATTTAATTAAATTTAAATAATCAATTCAATTATATTAGCTCATAATTTTATTGATATAATCCAAATTTCTTAACAATAGTTTCAAATGTAATAATGTTGCATAAACTCAATATAATTCTGGTCATCCTCTCTTGCCTTCTGTGTGCAGCTTGCCGATACGTTAATTAATCTTTTATTTTTAAATAAAGTTGTATAACAACTTCCCAAAAAGAAAGGGTAGACAAATTACATAATATCACACCTTAACTTACCATTGTTATCTAAAATTTCAACCCCTTAAAATAATTATAAAAATTCTGAATTTTACTTTATCTCTCCAAACCGCTGGATACATCACGTCTACCCCCTAATTCCAAATTCAATTCATTTTTTCCCTCCATACCAGCTGCCCCAAATCCCTAATCTGAAGCATTTTTTTTCCTACATCCCAATTTCAACCAATTCTCCTGTGCTACGATGATAGGAGAATAAATCGACGACCTCGACTGATGACTCTCTCGGTTTAGAAACAACAATGGAGTGTGCTCGCGGTGGAATTGGTTGAAATTATTGGTGGGTTTCGGTGGTTGCCGTGGGTGTTGTTGTTAATGGAGAATCTCGATGGAGGGAGTATTTTTATGGTGTTAATGGCGGATGGAAAGTGCAGATGGAGAAGGTGAAAATGGAGATACATGCTGGTGGGTTTTCGGTGGGTGGTATTGTTAATGGAGGATCTCGATGGAGGGAGTATTTTTATGATGTTAATGGCGGATGGAAGGTGCAGATGGAGAAGGTGAAAAATGGAGCCGTGAAGACATGAAGATACATCATGGGACCGGCTAAAAAAGTACAAATGCTATGTATCTGATTTTTGTGTACAAATATATAAGAATGGTTTATCTGGTTGAAAAGGACAAGAAGATACATCACGCGACCCTCCATCAAATGTACAAAAGCTATGTATCTTACTGAATATTAGGTTACAGATACATAAGGATGATGTCTTTGGTTGAAAATCTGACAAAAATCATGTATCAGAGTGCTTTTTGTGTTACTGATACATAAGACTTATGTATCTGAATGTATCTCTGTGATATTAATACATAAGAGTTATGTATCGGAATGAAGGTCTATGTATCCGATGCGATTGTGATGTATCCAGAAGTATAAAATCAAGAATTTTCTGTAATTATGAAAAGTGTGGGGATAGAATGTAATTAACTGCTAAACAGTTGGAATTTCTGTTGTGTACCAAGTTTTAATTTATTCCCAAAAGATACCATTTTAATTTTGTTTCTGACATTAACATGTAGTGTACTATGTGCTTTTGTCGACTACTTGAATCAATGGAAAAAATGCAAAGCATTTGCCTTCATGTACAAAAATGGGAAATGGATGGAACCTTTTACTAGCGAGAGATTAAGACATGATTAAGCACAACTAATTAGTGAAAGCAACAACTAACAAGGGTCGTGATGAAGTAGTAAGTATTCCTTTACCCTAAATCAAAAGTTTCAATTTCGAGCTCTGGTATAGAGTCGCCTTTGTTAAGGATCGCTTGACCTTCCAATGCGAATTTTTAATTTAATCAAACTCCAATATAAATATCAAATACTGAGTAGGAAACTAAAAGAATTTAGTGAAAGCAACTAACCAACGACGATTGTGCATAATGGAATGACAATGAAGTACTCATTTTTTCTTAACCAGCGATCATATAAGTTAAAGTAAGATGAAGAGAACAATTTTTTTTTTTTTTTAAATGAGTGGAATATTATTTGCTTTTGATGTCTGACGTAATTGCTTTACTCAAACTCCACTTAGGCTTCAATAATTAGAGACTTAATAAGCTCATCTTTAGCTAATTTCCTCCACGAATATTGCCGGATCCCTGCCTTTTTTCGATGCACGAAACAACTTGTGTTCATGTAAGATTTGAAAAAGGGCCGCACTTTTATAAGGGGGGGTGTAATATAATGTAGGTGTTCTCCTAGTGCACGGAGTCCCAACGAGGAAGGGCTTTATCATTAGGTCAATAATGTTAATTCTTTTTTTTGTGCTACTCCCTGAGCGGGGGGGGGGGGGGGGGAGGGGGGGGGAATCAGATATGGATAAGACTCAGCGTTCCCTTGTTTTCCCAATCTATTATTTCTAAAGATTGTCCTCTCTCGATCGACTGGGTTTTTTTCCAGCCTACTCTGACATTAGTATTAATGACTGATTCTATGACTTGATCGAACTCGATCCTAATCAATAGATCATACAGAGACAACAGTTGCTCCAAGGCTCCAAGACAACTTCACTGTAGAAAATTTCATATATATAATTAACTTTTAAGTGACCTGATTGTAAGTACACATGCATTAGTTAAAACTCACTACAATTTGCCTTCCTATCATATGTTAGGAAACAATAAGATATTGTAGAAGCGTACGCAAACTTTTTTGATCGGAGAACGCATTAGATATTTATCTAAACAATGATGAGTCGATTATCTCCTGGGAATGTCATATTCATACACTTAATCTAGCCATCCCTTAAATTAGTCATCCAAAAAATGACTTCTTCAATCGGAGAATAATCAATGTACAATTCATTCGATTTATTGGGTTTACAATATAATATTTGTACTTATTTAAGTGAATATTTTAACATATATATAAAGTTTGAGCCACAATTACTGATTATGAAATGAACTCGTATTAATTCAAGCATTGTATCTGCATATCTAGAAAGATATAATTTGACATACTAAAAAGAAGAGTGTACCACGTAAATTGAGATACAAAGAATAGTACTTCATTTATTTCTTTGGTTCTCATTCCTCTTATTCATCCCCTTTGTCTTTTTTTTGGAAGGGGCCGGAAACCTTAGAGTAACGATACACTTGTCTCTATGTGATCTATAGATCACGAGTTTGAGACGTGAAAATAGTCATTAATATTTGCATTACGACTACATCTCAATCTTTCTCCGAACCGTACGTAAATGTGGAATGCTTTATGCACCGAACTGCTCCTCAGCGTATTGAAAGCTCATGCAAATGTGACTTTCCTGAAATCTGTTAATAAGGGAATGAGTGGAAGTATGCTTTTCTTTATGGCGTAATATCTGCAAGAGAAAATGGCCTTGTGTCTTTTCAAACTTCTGCCCAACTCCTTTTTTTGTTTTCCTATTCGGTATTTGTATTAGAGCCTTGATAAATCTGAATTCAGCGTAAGATTTATATAAGAGGGAAGCACTTCATAATAGATTTTTTTCATACCAAGGGATCAAACACGAGATCTCTGTTTAATGATGGATGATCCTATCATCCCACGACAACCTTTGTTGGTCTATTGGAAACGTCGATCAAGAAATGAACCCTCTAACGTGCCAATCCAAATTTAATCGAACCTCAATACAGGTACCAATTAAACACCAAGTGAGAAATCAAAAAGGAAAAAGCTCCAAAGTCATGTTTTCACTTGTTTATTCCCAATTGAGAACAAAAAATAGCAAGTTAGGTTTCCCTTTTAGATAGAAATCGATTGATACCATATATATTTCATAAGATAGTACTAACAAAAATATTTGAGCATTAAAGATTAATGACTCATTGTTAATTGGAATAAGTAATGTAAAGTTATAAACTTAAGATAATTGCAAGAAAAGTAACTTTAATTTGACAATGATTAAAAGAAGTTATTTCCCCCCCTTTTGTAATAATCGAACACTAGTAAATAATTGCAGAAAATATCCTTTTAAAAAATAATTCGGTTATTTTGAATATACTTTATATAGAAAAAACATTTAAATAAAATAGCTATACATATCTAGAGGTTATTGTGAGTTATTCAACAAAATGTCCTCGGAGGTAGCTGGTCTTGAAATTATTTATCCTGCATGCCTCATGAACAAAACTTCAAGTTTTGATTTCAACCTTGAAGGTTTGCTCATGAGACAAGCGGGGGTTAAAAGTTCAAGACCACTCACTTCCCAGGATATCTCTAAGGTTTCATTGGGTGTAATTTCCTGAACGATATTATTATAGTAAGAGGGTGTTTGGATTGACTTATTTTTAGTTTTTTTTTAGCTTTTAAGCACTTTTTAATTTTTAGAGGTGTTTGACAAAGACACAAATAAAGTGTTTTTAAGCATTTTACTTAGGCTTAAAAAGTAACAAAAAAAAAAAAAAGAAGCCAAAAACCAAAAGTTGGTTGCTACCAACTTTTGACTTTTAACTTTTAGCTTATAAGTCACTTAAAAAAAACTAATTCAAACACCCCCTAAATCTCAAACGTCACGATCCAAGTTCATCTGCTCATAATATGTATTGTCTGTTTTGGTTCCATAGACCTTATGAATTTATGTCATGAAATACATCATTATTGAGCTGGCCAAAAAAACATGTGTATACCATATGAACTTGCGCTATGCATTATATTAAAACTCTTCGCCTTATTTTCTCATTCTAATGTGAACTACTCCTTTAAAAGCATACCAATCTTTCTACGTGAATATCCGTTCTCATTCATCTGCCCTCTCTCATGAGCGTCACATCAGAAGTCACAAGGGAAATGCATGAAGGACATAGGACGACGACCACGTGCATATTTACACGTGTTTATTCTCCCCTTTGACAATAAAAATAGTTAGTTAGGTCTTCACTTTTAGATAGAAATAGATTGATAACCATATAATTTCATAAAGATAGTACTAAAAAAATGTTTGACTTAGGGTTAGCTTATGCAAACTCACATGGAAGGCTTAACAAATCACGTTTCAAAAGCTTATAAATTTTTTTCATTATTCAAGGATATTGTTGCCTTTAACTTTATAAAAACTTTGATATGCACACATATATCGGAATTTCACTTATATACACTAATAATGTAATTTATTTAATATAATATCAATATAATCTGTTTTAATAATTGGTTTCACTTATATATTATGAGAACATGGGCGGATAAGTTCGTTTACAGGATATATGTGTTAAAAGATCTACTATCAAATATCTATAAATATTTCATTTTGAATTCAGTTATTATTATAATATTAACTTGAGATCGTTGTAACTTGTTGGAACACATAAACCTCAAAACGCGAATCCACCTATGATGAGAAGTTACCATAAACTTCTTTTTCCCATCCTTTTTTTTTCTTGCTTTCCCAAGCATTAGTAAACATCATTTTATAACCACATAAATGTCAAGATATGCTTTTATGACCATATAAATATCATGACATATTTAAAAATACATATTTTAAAAGTCTTTCGTTCTTTTAAGCTCGATCTTCAGAGGCGGATTCTGTAATGAAGGGAAATTGTATTGATACAGAGAATGTCGCATACATTAGGATAAGAGTTCATCTTCACACTATTACAATTACGCCAAACAAGTTACCAAATCTCCCAAAGAGAAGAACAATTAGAAAAGGAAGAAGGGAGGGAGGTTCCAGAATTACTCTAAGCAACTAAGAAAATAATTAAAGAGACAATTTCATAGCATAAACTCTTATACAATATATATCATCTTTTATATATATATAGGCATCCTCACAATGTGCGCATGATCCTTTCTTAACCAGGGTCCAAACGTAATTTGCCAGATTCCCAAGTGGGTCCTCCATCATGGTTATATTTGTTACAAATTCAGGATTTAAGTTTCATGAGTTTAACTTTTAAGGTTCTTAACATCGAGCTATATAATATTTTAAAGTTTTGAATTCATATCTACCAACTCTTTATTATAATTTTAATGATATTTTTTACATAAATTTATTTCGTGCTAAGGATACTGGATTCACATAAACTCAATACTAAAAACTTTATCATCACATGCATTGATTAGCTACCCTAATTTAGGCCCCTCTTTGAATTTTCTTTTCCCTTTTTTCATATTCCCAAATCTATTTGGCATCATGGTTCTCATATTTTCATACATAGATTTGATTTTTTTTCATATGAAGTTGAACCCTTATTAGCTTACACACTTCATCACCAATGGATTTTGTTACAATTACTACCTCATAATCCTATATGCATTTTTTTAAACCTTTTTTAAAGTTTTATTTATAATGTCAGATCACTTAAAAAATATCCATATATAAATCTAGAACCGAAATCAGAATCTAAAGCTTATGAGTTTTGGATTTTATTTTTTTTCCAAATTAATTAGTGGATTATGAATTAATAATCTGTGCATATTCAGTATATTTTAAGATAAATATGTTCGAACCAAAGCTACTATGTTAAGTCAAACCCGCAATCTACTCTCTAGCTCCGCCCTAGTGTAAGTCATTCTAAAATATAAGACTTGTAATCTTAAAAATAAAATAAGTTACCAGCTATGATAAATATAAATTATATAAATCTTGGATAATATAAGCAACAGATGCATATATAAACTGTTCTTTTTTAATGGTGCACAAGCTTTTATAAGCAATAATATCCCTCCATTCATTTTTATTTGTCAATGTTTGATTGACATTTCCCTTAAGAAACAAAAAATAAAAGAATAATTTTACTATATCACCCCTATTAATTAAAAATAAACTAAATATTGGGAAATGAAAAGTATTTATTAACAAGGGTAAAGTAGACACAAAATTGTAAACTATATCTTGATTTTTCAAACATAACAAGTAAGATTGAATAATTATTTTCAGTATACTGGATAAGTAAAGATGGACGGGGGAGTAAACAAATAGCATTAAAAATTGTTTTGGGGACAAGGAAATACAAGGTTGTAACATATTTAAACAAAAGAGAGGAAAAGAATTGACAGGAAATGCAAGCCTGGTTGGTCAAGAATCCAACATTTAGACCACACCTACACTAAAGTCAAGAATTTTCCTACTTTTACTGTGGAAATGATGATCTATGTCAATTATATGTTTCCTATATAATTGTGGTGTTTGGTTAATTTTTGCATACCTCGATTAAGTTTATGGAATATTTTCTATTCCTACTAGGATAGCATCGAGTAACTCTATCTACTATAGTTTAGACAATTTCAATCAAAATTTCACCGATTATAACTAGTGACTGTCCGAATTGCTGTGTGAGACCGTATTCTGTTTGGTTTACCACTTCATTCCTAGAGTAAGGAGAAAAAAGACATAGCGCTAGGAGTTCCATTAATTACTGATCGTAATTGATTCTTTGAAATAATTATTCGATGAATTTAATAGATCATTTTAGGAGGTCGTAAATTTCCCACTATGCATGAGTCTTTCATTGATAGACATAAATGTCGGCTAGAATTCGAGAACGAATATCCCTAAGCCAACGGTTTTATGGGTTCTTTTGCCCTACATATACTTTTTCTTTGATTTCCTTATTACTCAAAAGATTGGTCATATCTATGTAGTACTAGCATAGAAGGCTAGAATTGCACTAAAGTTTGAAGATTTTAATTATCTTTTAGGACCTGTTTAGTCATAAAAAAAATTCACTTTTTTCGAAAAAGTAAAAATTTGTGGTGTTTGGTCATAAAATTTATTTCACTGTAGAGATTTTTTTTTTTGGAAAAGCGAAAACTAGTTTTACTTGTTTTCACTTTTACTTCTCTCACAAAAAGTTAAAAAGAACTCTAATTTATTTTCATGGTCAAATACAACTCCAACTCCAACCTCCACTCCAACTTCAACTACAACTCCAAATTTTTTTAGTTTTTATGACGAAACGCCTACTTTGTGTTGATTAAGGAAAGGAGTCTTGAAGTAATAATAAGATTATTTTTAGGTGAATCATGGATTGTAGAGATCAATCATTAATAATTGCGTCTTAATAATACACTGTCTACATCACACTACCTAGAAATGTGGTCTTCTCTTTCCTGAACCTTACGTATACGAGATATTTTATTTGAACAAAATTTTTTAGCTTTGATTGAGAAACCAAAATTATAAGGTGATTATAATATTATATATGTGTGAGTGTGCGTAGCATGATTTTTTGGTGAAGGAGATTCGAATCAACCCCTTCTACCACTCTAGCTTCGCTTATGTTGTCACTTGACCATAGTTAATCAATGCACCTCTTTTACTTTACTTTTATACTTACTTAATTCTAGAAAATATTAGTTTATGATATTGTTTGATGTAAACATCATATACGAATAAATTTGTACAGTTTGATGTAAACATCATATTTAAATAATTCAAAAGCAAAGAAAAGATCATTCACAAATTGTCCAGGGCTGCTAATTTTGAGGAAGATTCCATTAGCTTTTTTCTTTAATTAGGTGTGTGCAACATCCTTGGGTGATTTTCAATAATTAAATTCTCTAGTTTTTTTTAATTTGGTGCTCGATACTTGTATTGAGATTAATTAAAATTTATATTATTGATTAAAGATGAAAGAATTTCAGTCATTCTATCACAAATCATGTTTCGTATTTAATTCTCTAGTCGAAACAAACTATATGATTTTTCTCCCTAATAATAGGCTCATTTATTTTAGATTGGTCATGTGAAGGAGATGTGTTGAAACAAATTCCTAAATTTCTCATTCTTGTTATAAAGTTTAAAAAATAAAAATATTTTTTTTTAATCTCTATTAATAGAATATTTTAAAAATTTAAATTAGTCCAAAGTACATTATATTTAACTCGAGGATTCATTTTAAATTGACTACCAATTGTCGTAATTTTTGTTTTTATTTAAAATACATTGTATGTAGCTCGAGAATTCATTATAAATTGACTATTAATTGTTGTAATTTGTGTCTTTATTCAAAGTATTATATGTATCTAGAGTTTAAGATTAACATACTATATATGAGTAAATTGATAGGGATAAGTTATCGTAATTTTTTTCCAAGTGTGACACTAGGCCAAATTTATCCAGTATTATTTGCATGTCAAGTGTCAAATTTTTATTGTTGGCCACCACTGACGATATGGTGTGACGCAGTGGCGGAGCCAGAATTTTCACTAAGGGGGTTCAAAATCGAAATAAGTAAGCACACGAACTAGCCGAAGGGGGTTCAACATCAACTATATATACATAAAATATAATTTTAACAATGTATAAATAGTATAATTTTTTCGACGAAGGGGGTTAACCCCCTAGCCATAAGGTGGCTCCGCCACTGGTGTGACGGATCAGATTTTTTTCCTCTTAATTCAATATTCTGGAATTGTGTCTTAAGAATGTAAAAAAATATGGTAAAAAATACTCTCTTTAAGTAGATTCTATGCACGATGCAAATTTGATTGAGTATCAAATATCAGATGATTAAAACAAAAAAGAATAAGTTATTTTCTTATTTTTATTTTTTCTTTTGCATTTTTACACTACACAATAACCTAACAAAAATAATCTTAATCGTTATTTTTCTTTGTATAAATTTTAACCAACTATAATTTATTACGATTAGATAGGTAAATTTTTTTTGACTTCCCCCTTTCTCAACGTTCCACGTGTCGGTCCCAGCTTGGATGCGTGTCGATTAATTAAATTGCCTAATTTTCTGTTTTCAAGCTCTAATTACATCATTATCATGTTTTAATCACAATTCTATTTATGCAAGTGACCTCCACTTCTAACTAATATACACGCACTATACTTTTTAATTTTAGATTTACACTAAAAAATCTCACGTTGAGGAGTAAAGTGTTCTCTGATAAAAACAGTTTCATATTCGGAATTTAAATTCATACTTTCTGATTAAAAATGAAAAAATACTTATTATTGTTGGGATTTTTGTCCTTATTTTCTTACCAAATTTGAGTTTTATTTTTCTTGGAAGGAAAATATAAAACTCTTCCATATTGGCTAACCTCTTTATTGTAGGAAAGGTTTTGAAACTCTATAAATAGAAGACCCCTTTTCTCATACGACAATACAATAACATCCACAATTTAGTCATTAAAGAGTCTTGTTAGGGGGAGATTTACTCCCAATAGATTTTAAGCTTTTTGATTTAGTTTTTAATATGTAGGCTTATTGGCCAATCATATCAAATAATATGTTTTTATTATAGTTTTCTTTGTCATCTGAATTATCGCCTCTATGATTTGCAACTAATAGCTTCCGCATGACGCCCTCTCGATTTCGAACCCAACAATTGCTTGGTCATCACAGTCCGGTCCTTATATGGACGTTTCCTATAGGTTCAGAAATTCGAATCGAAAGTGACTAATTGCACATAATATCCCTTATCAGTACTATTACCTAGTTACCTAACGTTTTCATCCCCTCCGAGTCAGGGGCGGCTCAACTAATATGGTGGCCTAAAGCAAAACTTCATTGAGAGGCATTAAGATTTTATTCGATTTTTTTAAAAAAAAAATCATATATTGTATATAATATCTTGAAGTCTTTTTTATTCTTTTTTTAGTTTTTTTTTATACAAAGTTGTTATAATCCTCGGACAATCAATATCACACGCCTATTGAAATAAATTTTGCAAAAAATAAGCTATTCATAGATTTTTCAAAAACAAAATATATAAGTTGAGTAAATACTATTAGGTCATATTTATATGTTGTAGAAGGTACATATCTTGTTTTCAAGATTTCAAATCTCTTTAAAGAGGATAACCTATAGAGAAATTTATATTGACGAATGACGAAGTGAGATAATTTAAAATACTCTCTCTGACTCAATTTATGTGGCATTTTTTGCTTTTCAAGATTCAATTTTTTTAACTTTTGACTGTATGCTTATCCATAGAATCATTACAGTTTTAAAATAAAATTTATATATTACAAAAAAAAAAATAACTCGTTTGACTCTCGAAATTCAAACACTATCACATAAATTGAGACATATTATGAAATTTTGGGGGCCTAAAGCAGCAGCTTTAGCTGCTTCATTAAATAACATGAATATAATCGTTCTATATTTGAAAATTATTTATCTTTAATAGCATGCTTTTATGGCCAACAATTTTTCAAAGCGTGTCTATTACCGTGCATAAATAATTCAATACGATAAAAATCTTTCAAACTAGCCACTATGGACGATGAAAGAATCCCCACTTATTATATACTCCCTCCGTTCTAATTTATTTAACATACTTTTCTTTTAGTCTGTTTAAAAAAGAATGTCTCTTTCCCTCTGTAGTAAATTTTTACTTTCAACTTTAATTTTCATATGACATGTTTAAGATCATAAGTTTATAAGATATTTTTGTATATTTGATAGGAAAGATAACATAAATATACAACTTAACTTACCATATTTTCACAAATCTCCACCCTTATAAAGTAAGTACAAAAATTTCAATTATCAGTTATGTATTTCAATGGAATGTATCGGGAACGGATTATGTATCTATGTGTATATCAGTGTGAGTTTTGTTTAAAAAATACATACACTCAGTGGCGGAGCCAGGAATTTGGTGAAGGGTGTGCAAATTTTATTCTCAGTTATGCTAAGAGTGTGCAAAATTAAATATACATTCATAATGACTAATATTTAACCTCTATTCACCATATAATTTTCCGGCGAAGGGTGTGCATCTGATCACCCTTCGCCGAAGGTGGCTCCGCCCATGCATACACTATGTATCTTTGAATGATTATAGTGTGGGTAATTATGTATCTCGATAACCCCAAAAATAGAATTTTCTGTAAATATGCAAAATGTCAGGATTTTCTGTAGTTAGACACCAAACTGTCGGGATTTATGTTGTTTACCCTATTTAATATATCTATAATTTACGATCACAAGATCCAAAAGTCTTTTTTACCTTCTTAAATTTTGTGTCAAGTCAAAATAGGTCAATCAATTTGAAACGAAGGGAGTATCAATTTCCAATTACAATGGCCTAAACAGTAAATTCAGTGGTCCCTTATACCATATAAGAAAGAAGAGGGCAAGTGTGTATGGGGGCTAAATTTTCCAACTGATTCTTCTTCTTTATCATTTTCTCCATGCCATTTCTCTCTTCCCAAAAAAAATAATATTTTTTTTCCAAAGTTCGAATCCAATTATAATCATCGTACAATTCGAATTATCAACCTCGTACCTCGTGCCTCATACTTTTATTGATCGATAAAGTACTGAATTCAGATCAACTCGAAGATCAAAAATCGTACTTATTATGGAGAGTACGAATTCATCAACCGTGACACATCAACAGCCTCAACTTCCCCCGGGTTTTCGATTCCATCCCACGGATGAAGAACTCGTCGTCCATTACCTCAAGAAGAAAGTTGTGGCCGCTCCGATTCCGGTCGATATTATTGCTGCAGTTGATCTATATAAGTTTGATCCATGGGAACTACCTGGTACGTACAATTTTACTATAATGAAAAAAAAGAATCGAAATTAGTGACGGACAACTTATGTAGCTAAACTGCAAAAAAATTGTGGCTTATCAATTTAACGAGGGATATAAGTAAAGAAGTTGATAATTATGGCAATAAATTGATGACGGACAACTTCTGTTGCTAAACTGCAAAAAATTTTGTTTGATCAATATATCTATATATATATATATATATATATATATACATATTTTGCTTGCTAAGACAACATATTAACGATGAATTTTGTAGCTGATTTCTAGCGATAAAATTTATTTGTTTTTTTTTTCTATCTTCATGTTAATTTATCACAAAGTTCTATGACCAACTTGTAGAGGCTTGAACTCAAAATTTTTAGTATAAATGAGTTTAATTTATACTCCCTCCGTTTAAAAAAGAATTACATATTTTTCTTTTTAGTTCGTTTCAGAAAGAATAATCCTTTCCTTTTTTGGCAGCACTTTAGTTCCAACTTTTCACGTGACATGTTTAAGACTACAAGATTAAAGAACATTTTGATACATTTGACATAACTTTAATCTAAAACCACAAGATTCAAAAGTCTTCTTTATTTTCTTAAACTCCGTGTCAAATCAAAATAAGTCATTTTTTTTAAACAGAGGAAGTCTATATAGAGTGTAAATAATATATTACACTAGTAGATTTCTCAAAAGATATGTATTGGTTAGTAAAGTTTGAAAGATCACGACTGATCCTGAAAGGGAATGAACGGTAAAAATAGCTAGAATATCGTATTAATGAAAAGTTCTGAAAATATTTCATTGTTCCTAGATAGATATCGCTTCAATAAAAAAGTGATTTTCTAAATATGACAGGTTACTGCACTAACAAGTAAAAATATATATGAATATATAAGTTAGAAGTTTAAATGTATATGTGAATTTTTTTAAAATAAAAATAAAATTAAAGGTGGAAATCGTGAATTCATTAAGTTTAAATTCTAAATCGTCCCTTATCCATTTGTTTTACGTCTTTTTGAGTTTTTTGAGGGTGTTTAATGCAGCTAAGGCGATTTTTGGAGAACAAGAATGGTACTTCTTTAGTCCAAGGGATCGAAAATACCCTAACGGGGCAAGGCCAAATCGGGCAGCAACATCGGGTTATTGGAAGGCTACCGGAACCGACAAGCCGGTATTTACCTCCGGCGGAACTCAAAAAGTTGGGGTCAAAAAAGCCCTCGTGTTTTACGGTGGTAAACCACCAAAAGGGGTAAAAACTAATTGGATCATGCATGAATATAGAGTTGCAGAAAATAAAACAAATAATAAGCCACCTGGTTGTGATGGTGCCAACAAAAAAGGATCTTTGAGGGTAAGTTACAAACGCCCCGCCCCCCTCCCCCCTTTTTTTTTTTTCGACTTAATTCAAGTTTCAAATTTTTTTATAAAAGAGTTTAATGTAATTCAAATTTTTTTATAAAAGAGTTTAAGTTATATACATGATTATTATAAAGAGTATTTTGTACTCTTAATATAACTTAACTAGTTATAATTAGGTTATCACTATTGGAAAAAAAAAAGAAGAAGGGGATTGCATATATGGTTATTGAATTTTTTTTTTTACACTATCAGTATAATTTAACTGGTTATAGTAAGTTATTGCTATGGAAAAAATGAGGATTTTTAATGGACGGAAATGTAGTCGTCACATATTTCGATGGACTTCCAATGGTGTTTCGATGGATGAATTAGCCCGGAAATCTTGCCTATTCTAGTAGTATACTCCCTCTGTCCCAATTTAAGTGTATTACTTTCATTTTGGTCTGTTCGAAAAAGAGTGTCGTTTGCTATATTTAGTATGTTTTTCAATTTCAACATTCTACATGACAAGTTACCACAAGATTCAAAAATCTCTCTTTATTTTTTAAATACCATGCCTGGTCAAAAGCTAAGATGCTTAAATTGGGACGAAGGAAATCGTATATTAGAACTTTATTTTCCATGTTACTATATTGATGCTTGATGTAGAGAGTTACCAACTTACCATATCGATCTTTTTTATTGTCAGTGCATAGAACATAAACTCGAGTAAATTTAATATTTAATTTCACTAGCTAGTCTTTCTTACTTTTTTTCCATATATTTTTCCTAAACTATACTATAATTTTTTTCTTTTGCAGTTAGATGATTGGGTTTTATGTCGAATTTACAAGAAGAACAACACACAAAGGCCAATAGATATTCATGAGAGGGATGATATAATGGGATCAATAGTACCACCATTATTTTTTCAACAAAAATCACAAGGAATTAAACCTTCAAACTATGGTACATTGCTCGAAAATGAATCGAACATTATGTACGATGGATTTATGAATAATAACACGAGCGATATGATCATCAACAATAATGGACAGTTATCGTCTAAGAGGACGAATATGTCTGCAGGTTTGTACTGGAATATCGATGAAGCAACAACAACAACAACAACAACAACTGACGCGAACAATTCTCCAAATAATACAAAAAGGTTCCTAGTTGAGAACAATGGGGACGATGGACTTAACATGAATAATGCGCGAATTATAGATCATGATCAGAGTAGCTCCATCGCCAGTTTCCTCAGCCAACTTCCTCAAAATCCGTCAATTCAACAACAACAACAACAAGTATTGGGATCTCTTAGTGATGGAGTCGCCTTTCGACAACCTTATAATCAAGTTACCAGCATGAATTGGTATTCTTGAAGATGCAAAAAAAATATATATATTAGCTGGCAAGCATATACCATATAGAAATATTATTTATCGCACTGTCTGCTCAGACTGTCACATCGTTAATGAGAGCAGTAACAACAGATAGTGGAACAAAACTAGCAGCATGCATTCAGTTAGAAATTGTATTCTTCCTCAACAACTTCTTTTAGTATGTCCTATTTCCGAGCTCTTTTCAATTGCTTTTAAGTTACGTGCACTGCCAATGTATAGTTTTTAAGGTGACCTATAACGAGATATGGTGTGTTGAAGAGTTATAACTTGCTATAATCAGTTGATTAATTAATTACACTAATTATGTAAAAGAAAATATTATTAACGTATATAACTTAAATTATTTTTGAGCTCCCAACCCACTAGAAATAAAGCTTAATTATACTTCCCAATGTGTATGTATTTGGATATAGTCAAACACCAATAAAAGTATCGATCGAATACCGAATGAAAAACAAAAAAAATCAAAAGAATAGGAGAACGAACTTATTAATTTAGGTAAAAAAAATAAAAAAATTAGAAACTTTAGTTGTTGGAGTATCATCATTTACTGGAGGAAATTACATAGTGGATATAACGTACATGACTCATTAGAGTGTACACATCTAGATACCTCAACTAGCAACTAAACACTCCAACTCGTTCCGACTTGTGGATATCCAGTGCTGACATGACACATAGATTTTGGAGGTGTCCAGATGATAATTTTGTAAATTAGAGTGTTCCACCGACATAGTGAAGACGAGCTGAGGTATCTAAATGTGTATATTCAAAGCTGAAATATTTAGTTATTTACTTGTCAACTGAGACCAAGTTTTGAGTATTTATTTATATATTATGCCCTTTTAAAAACAAATCAAACCATTTGTCAGATTATAGATAATTCCTGTAAAGTAATGGAGTTCAACATCAATTATTTCTCTACAAGATCAATTTATTTGATTGTATGATGAACTCTCTTAAAATAAAATATTCGGGCACGTGTAAAAGAGGTGCTTTACGAACTGAGCGCGCTATAAGTTCAATTAAACAAAATAACATAAAATAAAGTTAAGAAAAAAACGCTAGGTGATTCCTCCAATTTCTGTCCTAGCCTTGATGGACAGAGCCATCTGGTATCTGTTGCTGGTGGTAGGTGGTAGGTATCCCGCGATTTTAGTCGAGGTGCGCAAGAGCTGGCTCGGACACCACAGTTATTAAAAAAAAAAAAAAAAAAACTAAGGGAAAATTAATTAAGAATCAAACAAAAGTTGACAACAATTAGTAGCTACTAACCCCACAAATTGGCTTTCTTTAATTTATTTGATGACTTTAGGGACCATTAATTTATGCTGTCAACAAAGGGAATCACTTTCTAAAAACCACAAATTTATTTGCTTTTGTATTTCTTTTCAAGGAAGGGGAGCCTTGGAGTAACTGGTAAAGCTGCTGCCATGTGACCAGGAGGTCACGGGTTCAAGCCTTGGAAACAGCCTCTGGCAGAAATGCAAGGTAAGGCTGCTACAATACACCCTTGTGGTGGGGCCCTTCCCCGGACACCGTGCATAGCGGTAGCTTTAGTGCACCGGGCTGCCCTTTTTTTTTTTTTTTTTTTTTTTGTATTTCTTTTCAAGGGAAACATTACAAAGCTACTTTATAATGATTTCATTTTCACTGCTGCTTGTTTTAGGAACACATATTGATTTACAAATCTAGACGTGGCATGCGTTGGGACTCGTGATTTATTCAACTTCGCATCGCGTAAGGCGAAATAAGGAGAGAAGTCCTCTCTATCTGGATTTTTTCTATTTCAAAGCTCGAACCTGAAATCTCATAGTTTAAATAGTAACTAATTATAACCGATCAAAATACATCTCCATTTTAGAGATACATGTGCAAGTATAAGCAAAATGTATACTAAAGTATAGTATACAATTAGAGTATATGCCATGCTTGCTTGATTGAAAATAGTATGTATAATAGTATAATAGTCCGGCTTTAAGTGGATCTTTTCGTCCTTCTCTACCAACTTCTCAATACTCAGTATTTTTGCACAAGATCCTGAAATACCCATTTACTAATAAAAAGAACGGAAAAGGGTCAAATATACCCTTCAAGTATTAAAAATGGTCTTAACATACCCTCCTTCCACCTTTGGGCTCTAAAATATCCTTATCATCCACCTATAGGCTCTAAAATACCCTTCTCATCCACCTATAGGCTCTATTTTACCCTTTCTCTTAACAAACACTTTAAAAATAATAATTAATATTTTTATTTAATAAGTGTCAATTTCTTATTGGTTGAAATTTTATTTAATTAATGCATCTAAACAAGTGGGTTACATACAAACTTATAGAGGTGACAAGAAACATGTGGCTTTGATACACGTGGACAAAAAACTAGTGTTTGTTTTGATTAGTGACCTGATGATGGACAAAATGATGGATAGCTTAGGATTCGGGTCTCTGGGTTGGATTTGGGTTGTTGGGTCGGATAATTTTAAGTGGAATTTAGATTGTGTTTGGGGATTAATAAGTTTTTAATTAATTAAAATTCTAACCAATAAGAAATTGAAACGTATTAAATAAAAATACTAATTTATTTTGTTTAAAGTGTTTGCTAAGAGAAAGGATAAAATAGAGCCTATAGGTGGATGTAAAGGGTATTTTAGAGCCTATAGGTGGATGACAAGGGTATTTTAGAGCCCAAAAGTGGAAGGAGGGTATATTAGGTCTATTTTCAATACTTGAAGGGTATATTTGACCCTTTTTAGTAAAAAGAATAGATAGAAAGCACAAGAAAAAAAGAAAGATGAAAAAGGTGATAAAAAGTAAAATTAGATAGATAAATCGACTATTTCGTCACTAAGACAAGAGAGTTATAGGTAATAAGCAAGCAAGAAGGATAGGTGCAAAAAGGATCGACAAGAGACTATCCATCTCTAGAAAGATTATGTCTAGAGATCTAGTAATTTAAGTATTGATTCTCCTAATCGACTCGTATTAGCTTGTACTTTATTACAGGTACTGATACTCACTAGTTGCACAATTTGTTGCTCTTGCCTCTTGATTTCTCTGTCATATGAAACATCTTAGAATATATATCATAGTATTAAATATTTCAAACAAAACTCTACAAATATTTCCAAACTTTTTCATAGTTGTATCTTTTCTAACCATGTGGATTCATCATAAACATTATTATATTGGTTCAATATTTATTAATTGTCAACTCAACAACGTAGTAAGATAATTTCTTAATCAAGTAATGACCATCACACCCTTGTTAAACGAAGTCCAAAGCCGAACCATCGGAATTCAGGAATAAGAATTATATTAATCAGATATATTTTTATTTCGAAAAGAAGATGGTCTATTATTTAAAGGTATTCTGCTCCTTTAAACACATTAGATGAACTGATTGGTGTCTTTCTTAAAGTCCAATTTGCTAAAATCTTTATGGGTCAACATTTATACAACACTCTTTATACAAATCATCACAATAGTGAATGGGGTAGGCAGCCTTTAAATCCCGATTCTATCATAATCGTCTTTGATGAATGAGGATTGTACTGCCAACAACTATTCAAATATCGTTTACAATACAAACGTTGTGCTCGATCATGTTCTTTTAGATCTTCTACTGCCTCTATAAACTAACTAGCTCGGTGTAGTAAAGCCGATCAACTTAAATTGATTCAAGGAATATTTTTCTTTAAAAAAGAAATAGTTTGGATTTTCAGTATCTGCGGCACCAAACTCGAAACATTGCATGTCTTATATTTTTTCTACTCAACTCTGAATTAGAAATCCAGTTTAAAAAAATACAAAGATTAAAAATAAAAAAATTACAATCCTACGCTATCCTTTAATATCCTACGCTAATCCTCTCTGACATCTTAGAATTTGTCCGCGAACGAATTCCATTACAAGATACTTCGGGTCATCCTTGAAAATGAATACATAGGTATTTCGAGGTATTTCTCCGGGAAATAAATAAATTTATTGAAAGCAGGTGAAACACACAGGCAAACAATCGAGCCTAAAATTTTGTCTACCAACCCACATATTACCTTAAATTTTTAAAGGGCAAACAACATAAATCCCAACTGTTTAGTACCAAATTACACTTTATCCCCACTCTTTTTAAAATTACATAAAATCCCGGATTCTGTGTCGCGATACATTACTTAGGGATCGCGATACATTACTTAGGGTCGCGATACATTACTTAGGGGCACGATACATTACTTAGGGGTTATGATACATCATTTAGGGGCGCGATACATTACTTAGCCGGTCCCGTGATGTATCTTCCCGGTCTCGTGATGTATCGCGACCCTAAGTGATGTATCGCGAACCTATGTGAAATTTGAAATTTTTGTAATTACTTTGTAGGGATGAGATTTTGAGTAAACATGATAAGTTAAGGTGAAGTATTTTGTAATTTTTTCATTTTTAAATTTTTGGGGCCTAACATGCTCCTAGCGGTCCATTTAACAAGAAAAAATAATACCAGAACCAATAAGATATTTTTTAAAGGTCGAGATACATTACTTAGCCGGTCTCGTGATGTATCTTCCCGGTCTCGTGATGTATCGCGACCCTATGTGAAATTTGAAAATTTTGTAATTACTTTATAGGGATGAGATTTTGAGTAAACATGATAAGTTAAGGTGAAGTATTTTGTAATTTTTTCATTTTTAAATTTATGGGGCCTAATATGCTCCTAGCGGTCCATTTAACAAGAAAAAATAATACCAGAACCAATAAAATATTTTTTAAAGCCCAATTCTAAATTTGGTATCAAAATAAACAAGACAACCCAATATTACATTTACTGAATCAAAAAACAAATAGACAATAATCTATACTAGCTTTTTTTTTGTTGTTGATTATGTGCTTAATTCAGATTTACGATGCATAAATGCAATTAAGGAAAAACACTTCTTACTAAGGTTTTTCTCATTCTTAGAACTCGAGTCCGAGATCATATGTTTTAACTTTCAACATGTATACTTACATCATTATTTTACGTTTTTATATAAATATATATATAATTAACAAGTGCACCTATATTGTATAAGCAATGTATAATAGATACATAACAACATTTTATACAATATTATACTGTGTTTATACTTATTTAACATATAGCAACATAGTTAATATTGTTGTTGTCTTTAAACAAGTCATGGCATTTTTATTGTTATAAATAATATGATAAACATATCATTCTTAAACTTCAATTGTAATTTTGAAGTTTAATATATTGACTAGGGACATGTTAGGCTTGTACATTAATTAGGGTAACCTAACTAACTACCAATCTGTCTATGTTGCTACAAAATAGGACCTTTTAAATTTTGATAATAATTTAATTTGAACTTTTCACTTTACGTACCTTACTTAGCAAGTTTGTATAACCACCCAAATTAATGTCATTTTGTATTTAAGATAACAAGTGTTAAAAGGTTTATAATCACACAAATATGATAGCATGTTTCAAAAAGTCTAATTTTCTTTCTTTGTATTTAATATATCAAACTATTATCACATACTCCCTCCGTTTACTTTTACTTGTCATTTTTTGGCATGACACACCTATTAAGAAAATAATTATTGATATAATTATTTTACCATACTACTCCTATTAATTGATGTTTAGAGTAATATGTCGTGAAAATGGTTTGGAGAATAAACAATTAATGCTAAGGTTAAAATAGAATTTTTTTTTTGTCTTTTCTTAAAATATCAAAAGTGACAAGTAAAAATAAAAATTCAATTAGAAAAATAGCGACAAGTAAAAGCGAACGTATATTGAAACGGAAAGCGTACAGTTGTCACAAAGATAATGTCTACTATAATTTATATAGTTTAAAAATATAAGAAAAATCGATTGAAGTGCGTAGGAGAATTAGAAACTTAATAGCACAGCAAAGCAATTCATTAATTAAACACAAAATCTCCCAACTGTATAAAATGGACCATATGACATAGTCAGCACCTTTTATTTAATTAATTAATGAAACACTTACTTCTAGAGTTCCCTTGACGTGACAATTGTTGAAGTATACTCATTTTAGAGTTCGATTAATTTTGATTCGAGCTGAAAATTCACATTTAGATATAAAGTGCTACCTGTTAAAAATGATACGTATCAAATTATTCACTATATTTTTTAGCTCACTAAGATCAAAATTATTATTATCTCAACTAGATAATATAAAAAAGAATCAGTTTATACTAGTTAAACTCTACATAATGGAAGAAAATAATAAAATATTCAGTTTCTGTAATTGAAGAATAAACACTATCCTAAAGTTCTAAATTTTACAGGTGAAACTCCAGTTCTGAAGTTTCACTTGTAGTCTGAAGTTTCGATCACTTATAAAATTTGAAACTCCATGATGTCAATTATTTTTCAAGGACATGACCAAAAATGATCAGTGTGGACTATTCCTACCTATATAATATCCAACAAACTCCTCTACTATAAAGTCTAAACACAAGGAAGAAAACTTGGCCAAAAGAAGAAAAAACCAACATATTTCTCTCTTCTATTTAGTATATTTTTGTAGCCAAAACTCCATTGATGGTTTGTTTTTGCTTTCTGGTGGATCAAAAGAGGATGATGCGACGGAGTAAGCCGGTGGCTGGCTTGTGTTCGCGGTGTGGCCACGGTGCTAAGGTGGCTGAGATGTGTACATCAACTAGGTTTTGTTACATTCCATTTTACAAGAAGTCTTGGAAGGCTATTGTGTGTAGTTTTTGTGGTGCCATTCTCAAATCTTATACATAACAAGGCTATTGTTAGTTCTCTCTTTTTTCGTACCTCTGAGGAACAGTCGATGAAGGGTGATCAGTTGAATATTCTTATCCTTTTAATTAGCTCTCTCTTTCTTGTACCTTTTGGGGCCAAACTAATAGTTGGAAAAGGGTGATGTTGAACAACTTTTGTTCCTTAGTTAGCTCTCTCTTTTTTGTACCTTTTGGGAGTAGAGCAACAACGGACGAAGGGTTAGGGTGATCAGTTGAACACATTTTGTTAGAAGGTAGCTAGTATTATGTATATATAAGTAAAATATTACTCATTGGTAGAGTTTGTTTTTTATCCAATAGAATAGGTAAGTTGAATATAGCTAGCATAGTCATACCAATTTGTCACGATTTGCATGCTAATATTCTGAAGTATTTTTTTTTTTTCATCTTTGCTTGATTTGTAGCTTTGAAATTATAGATGACAATCTGATATGGTTTGCGAGTGATCCAACAAGACAACTAGATATATTGAACATAGGACGACGTCATATTGGATTATCGTGACTAGCATAACATATAGTTGTCGACATCACTTTACAATCTCTATCGCTCAACTTAAGGGTATTTTAGTCTGAAATTTGTTGATTAACTTAAAAAGGTCATTTTCGCACAAATATCAAAACTAGAGGTAATATTTAAATAGCATTCCAAAGTACCCCTTTTGTGCAAATCACCCATTCATTTTTGGGGTTGAGTAACTAAAACCAAATACATTCATATTCTTGATTTATCAATATTGAGCCCTCATACTATATTGTCCACGTCTCACATTTTACTTCAAATGCATTTGTTCCACAATATAATGCCTATATCTAAATTCCTATCTAAATATTTAACTTTTTTTGTTTTTTAGATCAATTTTACATGATGTTTTGGCCAATTTTTTAAACATACTTCACTATTTAAAATAAAGAATACAATTTATGTAAATTGTATTTTACGTAGTTTTTAAATGTATAAATTTTGATTTAAAAATAGAATAATCCACTTCTACTTAGATATGATATTTGGGATATCCTGACGCACAAAGTATCCAGTGTAAGCAAGGTATGAGAAAGGTCGCGTCAAGAGCTGTGACGAAGACAACCTACTATAATGCAAGCATTAATGACTGTTTCCACGACTAAAATCAATGACTTATAATCTGATAATTTGACAGATGAAATAGTTATTTTTGCAAATAATTTTTTCCTCCTAAAAATTCTTTCGAAAAACATAGAAATATACAAAGAGGAAGCAGATAGGGACCCTTCATTGTTGGTGGCCATGTGCATTTGTGTGGAGCATGGTAGTAAAGGACAAAAAGGACTCATTAGGTCGCCAAATTCCTAACGGCTCCTTTTTGGCACGTAAAGCTCGTCTAGATTAGCTGATTAAAAGTAGTCGATATTATAATATATTAAAAAGTATTTTTAAATATTTGATACTAATTTCATCATGTGATTTTGTTTGGAGAATAGTAGAAAAAGATTGAATCTAGACTAAATTGAAATAGAAATGGCCAAAAAGAACTCGTTAAGTCGCTAAATTTGTAATGATTCCTTTTTGGCGATGTATAGCTCATCTAGATTCGCTGATTAAAAGTAATCGATAATATAACATATTGAAAAGTATTTTAAGGTATTTGATGATAATTTTATCATGTGATTTTGTTTGGCGAGTAGTAGAAAAAAAAGTTGAATCTAGACTAAATTGAAAAAGAAATGGACAAAAAGAACTCATTAAGTTGCTAAATTCCTAACGACTCCTTTTTGACGATGTATAGCTCGTCTAGATTAGCTGATTAAAATAATAAATAGACGTCAAGTATTGAAAGTTATTTCTCTCAAGTATTGAGACTAATTTTATCATGTGTATTTGTATGGCAGATAGTAGAAAAAGATTGAATTTTAGACTCAAATTGACAAAAAAACTCATAGTCGCCAAATTCCTAACGCATCTTTTTTGGCGATGTAAAGCTCGTCTAGATTAGCTGATTAAGAATAAGGAATATAAATCAAGTATGAAAAAGTATCCTTAAGTATTGAGACTAATTTTATCATGTGTATTTGTGCGGCAGACAATATAATGACTAATTTTATCTCGTTAAAATGACTTAATTGCACTTAAATATATTTGTGAAAGGAGAAACGTAGGAGGCATTTATCCTTTAGTAATTCTTGTATATATGGTGGGAATTTAGATTAATCGAGCTAGCGAATTTTAGATACCAAATGTTAATTATTACAAACAAATATCTGACACGGTTCCCAATGTAAGATAACCGCCACAGTAACTGCCACATCTATCACAAGTGGATGTAGATGTATGCAGACGTTACTTCTATTTTTGTGGAGTAGAAAAACTGTTTCAGATAGACTTTCAGCTTAATGCAATTAAAAGGGAAGTTTGGTACACTAAAGATCCCGCTCTGTGTGGGGTTCGGAAAAGGGTCAGACCACAAGAGTCTAGTATACGTAGCATTACCTTGCATTTCTGCCGGAGGCTTGTTTCCACGATTTGAATGCATGACCTCCTAGTTAAATGACAGTAACTTTACCAGTAATTCTAAGGTTCCCGCTCGATGCAACTAAATTTAAATTAGTCCCCTGTGATACAAATTAGTTACTATATGCTGGTAAATTCTCATGCAAAGCCTAATTATACCCTACTTACATTAGTTCTAATGATCTATGTTGCTCTAACTCTTCAAAAATGTCATCCTATGTGTGTCGGATTCTTCAAAAATAGTGCATTTTTTAAGAATTTAACACGGATACAACAATATTTTTGGAGAGTACGAGCAACTTTAGCTAATGATCACTTACAGAACTTTAATGGCAACTTCTGCTACTAATAGAACCACAATGTTTCTTGAAAACAGCTGTTTCAAATTGTGCAAGGGAGTGGGGCAGGGAAATTCATTTTTGTGGGTCCCTTGGAAATTTCATTTTTGTGGGCACGTAATTACAATTTTCATCGAGCGGCGGTAGATTTCTTTAAAGACGACTTAAATACAAGACGGGGTATTGTAAGTGATCGAGTGACTTTGCTGCCATGATACATCGAGATTCAGCCCTTTATCGCTCCGATTCGTAAAAAAAAAAAACTCAATGCAACTAAATTTAATATAACCTGTTCCCTTAATGATACAAATTAGTTACCATATGCTGGTAAATTTTCATGCAAAGCCTAAATATACAACACTTACATTAGCTCTAATGATCACTTACAGAACTTAAATGGCAGATTCTGCTACTAATAGAACCACAATGTTTCTTGAAAACAGCTGTTTCAAATTGGGCAAGGAAGTGGGGCTTGGAAATTCATTCTTGTGG
The DNA here is from genome assembly GCA_031232105.1 of Capsicum rhomboideum. Classification (NCBI taxonomy): domain Eukaryota; kingdom Viridiplantae; phylum Streptophyta; class Magnoliopsida; order Solanales; family Solanaceae; genus Capsicum; species Capsicum rhomboideum. The sequence goes on along the minus strand of CP124710.1, from coordinate 2,369,382 downwards.
GTCCCTTTTTCCCCTTTTTGCTATTCCTCTGTACTAATAGGACAGACAGCCTAATCCATACAGCTTGCTAAGAGCTAGCTGTGGAGTATTGCCCACTAAATATTTCTTCTTGATTTTGTTTGAATTAGGTATCTTCTTATTTCTTCCTTTTGGCTCACACCCTTTTCAAAAGATCCAATTTTTCATAGTGGAATTGCACTAAGAAGCTCTTCTTGATTGTGGTTTCTTAGTGAAGTTGCACTAAAAAGCTCTTCTTGATTTTGTTTTTGTGGTGGCATTGAGGTAACCTAAATTGGGTCTTCTTGTTTCTTCCTTTTGGTTCACACCCATTTCAAAAGATCCAATTTTCATGGTGGAGTTGCACCAAAAGCTGTGTTCTTGATTGTGTTTTCATAGTGGACTTGAGCTAAAAAGCTCTTCTTGATTGTGTTTTTATGGTGGCATTGAGGTAGCTAGCTGAATTGAGTATTGTTTTTCTTCCTTTTAGTTCACACCCTTTTCAAAGGATTCAATTTTTTTTAGTGGAATTGCACTAAAAAAAGCTTTTCTTGATTGTGTTATTATGGTGGAGTTGAACTAAAAAGCTCTTCTTGATTGTGTTTTTATGGTGGCATTGAGGTAGCTAGCTGAATTGGGTATTTTTTTCTTCCTTTTGGTTCACATCCATGTCAAAAGATTCAATTTTTCATAGTGGAATTGCACTATAAAGCTTTTCTTGATTGTGTTATTATGGTGGCATTGAGATAACCTGAATTGGGTCTTGTTTCTTTCTTCCTTTTAGTTCACACCCATTTGAAAAGATTCAATTTTTCATAGTGGAGTTGCAATAAGAAGCTTTTCTTGATTGTGTTTTTATGGTGGCATTGAGGTAGCTAGCTGAATTGGGTATTTATTTTTTCTTCCTTTTGGTTCATACCCTTTTCAAAAGATTCATTTTTTCATGGTGGATTTGCACTAAGAAGCTCTATTTGATTGTATTTTCATGGTGGCATTGAGGTAACCTTTCTTCTGGTTCATACCAATTTCCAATCTGGAGTCTATTTCTTAATAACCAAGGTGCCGGTTCGGAACTCGGTGGATAGTTGGCACGCCCCTTTATCCTTCTCCACTTAACTACCAGGCCTTTTGTCTGCATCAGGGTTCAAACTCATTACGTCCACCTAACTCACACATCAGACATTGGACTCCTAATTACCACTGAACCAAAGCCCCTGGGAGCATTTTGCAATTTGCAGTCTGTAGGAAAGTTGTTAGCTCAGATTTTTTCTGCTTTTGATGTTAATCATAGTTTATTGGTAGTTTCTTGTGATTTTTCAGTCAAGACAGCTTTTTTCCTGTATCAAGATCTATAATGCTACAGTGTAGGTTCTCAATAGCATCTAGGGGATTGGTACTTTGCTTATTCAGCTATTTTGAGATCGACACTGAGGCATAGTTATTGTTGTTGTAACTGGAGCATCTTTAGAGTTTTAATTTTCTTGGAGAATTGGAGTTTAGTTTTTAGCAGTAGGCTCTTTAGGATGGTGAGTTTGAGAACAATGCCATTGATGCATTTGGTTCTAGCAGTAGTTGTGTCCAGCTTTTTGACTCAGGACTCGAATGCTGCCTTTGATCCTGCTGATAACTACTTACTCGCGTGCGGATCATCACAAAATGTGACCTATATCGACCAAACATATGTTCCTGATTCCCTCCATTCTTCAGTTGATTTAGAAAGTAATGAGAATTCTATTGCTGCCATGTCCAATTCTAGTGCTCCGTTTTCAATCTATCAGTCAGCCAGAATTTTCCATAGTACAGCATTTTACAAGTTTGATATTAAGCAAGAAGGCCACCATTGGATCCGTCTCTATTTCTACCCTCTTCCAGGGCACAACCTAACGTCTGCCTCAATGACAGTGGTCACAGAAAATTTTGTTCTTTTGAACAATTTCAGTTTCAAGAGCTACAATGGATCATACCTCTTTAAGGAATACTCGATCAATGTCAATTCAGATAGCTTGATTCTTGCTTTAATCCCATCAAACAACTCGGTGGCATTTATCAATGCCATCGAAGTTGTATCAGTACCTGATGAGTTGATACCTGATCAAGCAGTGGCTTTATCTCCGGTAGCACCTTTCAGCGGCCTTTCTGGATTAGCTCTTGAAACGGTTTATCGTCTAAACATGGGTGGTCCTCATCTCACTGCTCAAAATGACACCTTGGGAAGAACGTGGGAGAATGATGTGAAGTACTTGCACGTCAACAGCTCTGCGGTGAATGCTTCAGTTAGCCCTTCCAGCATAAAGTATCCGGCTACTGTGACTCCTGAAATAGCACCAAATTGGGTTTATGCTACTGCTGAAACAATGGGAGATGCAAATGTACCTAATGTGAATTTTAATATCACTTGGGTGTTCCCTGTTGATCCAAACTTCATGTACTTCATCCGGGTACATTTCTGTGATATTGTGAGTGAAACTTTAAACAGTCTGTTGTTCAACCTATACGTTAATGATGACGCTGCTCTATTGGACCTAGACTTGTCAAACTTAGCTGGTAATTTGGACGTACCGATGTACAAGGATTTCGTTTCCAATTCCTCGGTAAATTCAAGTGTTCTGACAGTCAGTGTTGGTCCTGACACGAGCTCCAGTTGGATAAATGCAATTATGAATGGACTGGAAATTATGAAGATAAGCAATGAAGCCAGAAGCTTGAGTGGGGTTCAATCTGTTGAGACTCTCTTTGTGCTGCCTCATAAAAAGAACAAGTTAGGTGTCATTCTTGGTTCTGCCTTAGGAGCATCAGCTGCTTTGGCGCTTATTGCGTTGTGTTGTTGCTGCTTTATCGCTCGAAGATCAAAGACTTCCAATCAAAGACACTCGTGGATTCCGTCCTTGTATGGAAACTCTTTAACTCTGACGAAAACGACACTTTCTCGAAAGAGTGGAACAGCAAGCTGCATCTCCTTGGCTTCACCGAATGTTGGACGATTCTTTAGTTTCCAAGAAATAATGGATGCAACTAACAAATTCGACGAAAGCTTGCTTCTTGGTGTTGGTGGTTTTGGTAGGGTCTATAAAGGAACAATGGAAGATGGAACTAAACTTGCTGTCAAAAGAGGAAACACAGGATCTGAACAAGGTCTAGCTGAATTTCAAACTGAGATTGAAATGTTGTCCAAACTTCGCCACCGTCACCTTGTGTCTTTGATTGGCTATTGTGATGAAAGATCAGAAATGATTCTTGTTTATGAATACATGGCAAATGGCCCTCTCAGAAGCCATCTTTATGGAACGGATCTCCCACCTCTCTCGTGGAAGCAGCGTCTTGAGATTTGTATCGGTGCTGCCAGGGGGCTGCATTACCTCCATACAGGTGCAGCTCAGAGCATCATTCACCGTGATGTCAAAACAACCAACATACTCTTGGATGATAACTTTGTGGCTAAAGTTGCTGACTTTGGTCTTTCTAAAGCTGGACCGGCTCTCGATCAGACACACGTAAGTACTGCTGTTAAGGGTAGCTTTGGATACCTTGATCCTGAATACTTCAGGAGGCAGCAACTCACAGACAAATCGGATGTCTATTCATTTGGTGTTGTCCTAATGGAAGTTCTCTGCGCTAGACCTGCATTGAATCCAGTCCTTCCACGTGAGCAAGTTAATATAGCCGAGTGGGCTATGATTTGGCAAAAGAAAGGTATGTTGGATCGGATAATGGACCCAAATCTTGAAGGACAGGTGAATCCTGCCTCCCTGAAAAAGTTCGGTGAGACAGCTGAGAAGTGTTTGGCTGAGTACGGAGTTGATAGACCTTCCATGGGGGACGTGTTATGGAATCTTGAATATGCTCTTCAGCTTGAAGAAGCCTCGTCAGCATTGACAGAGCCCGAAGATAACAGTACAAACCATATCCCTGGCATACCATTGACACCAGTTGAGCCATTCGACAACAGTGTTACCAATATTGAAGGGATAGTTAACTCAGGAACAGATGATGATGCAGGGGATGCTGCTACTAGTTCCGTTTTCTCTCAGCTGGTAAATCCACGGGGAAGATGAGAAAGAAATGCTCCCTAGTTTATACGTGCTCTCAGACTCAGCCACTTGACATCCCTCTTATGATTAATAGTATTGAATCAAATTTTCCCTACTTAAATGTTTGAGTGTGTAATGTATATGATTGGTGAGCATATACGATGAAATTTGTCGTATAAATACTGCAAGTTGTGGTATTGTTTCCATTGTTAAATAGGTGATACATTGTCCTCTTTATCTGATAGATAGTCATGAATATGTATTTGTGAAAGCAATACAATTGTATCCATTCATGGGCATATATTGCCATCTCTTCTGTTTGTTATTTTTATTTCTTCTGTTTTCAGTAATGCAATGATTATGCAATGTTAAACTGATTTTCGGTATCATACTAAACTTACATTGAATTTTTTTTTCTACTTCCTCTTGATTGAGTTTCTATGAAAATGGTCATGAAATTTTTCAGATTATGATTGCTTATCTGTCTATTCTTAATATTTATCAAAACACACCTCGAAATTAATGAGCCAGCTGCTATGTGGCCGAAATTTTATGGTCAAATTAAGTTGTCACCCGCCTTTTGGTGATTGTATTCAAACATTTGGTCTAGTCAACTTCGAGGTGTGTTTTGATAAATCGTTGGTGATAGTTCAGGTGGAAAATGCGGACACCTGATAGTTCAGGCAGGAAACTAGCAAAACATGACACTTCAAGTGTGTTTTTACTGTTAACTCTAAATTTAACCATGCTTTATGGTAGAGTTACCTAACTCTCCTTTATTAGGGAATTACATTGGAGTTACATCTTGTTTCATTTATGAACTAGTAACTTATCATCCATTATATATCGATGTCTTCCGTAGTTCCAACACCATCGAATTTAAATCCTGAATCTGCCTATGTTGTTTTAGAGTGATGAGAAAGTTGGCACGCCTACCAAGGTAGCTCCGCTATCGACAATGAAAACATTGCCGGATACATATTCTGAAGAAGCATGGATTAAGTACCTCACAAGTGATGTTAAAGCCGGATCTGTCGTTCCAATAGTTCTCAGAGGAGCAGTTCTTGAAATAGCACCATGGAACCATTTCTGTTGAATAAGGCTCTCTGTCATCTCAGATTTGAAAATTCCTGGTGCTATTGAGTTTACTCTTTATCTTGTGTGCTCCCAATTCAAGGGCCATCATCTGTCATTATTCGAATATAGTCAGACGTCTCTATAACAACATTTCACTATAGGCATAACACATAAACAGACACTCAGACTAGGTCTTAGCTGGCAAGTTAGCACTTCAACTTTGAGAGTGCATATCTAGACGCCTCAATTTGATCTCAATTGACAGCTAGACACTCCAATGTGTTCCCACTGTGTCTCGTGGACACCTGACGTGTGCTGACGTAGCACATAAATTTTAGAGGTGCCTAGATGATCATTTTGTAAGTTGGAGTGTTTAAGTGACACAGTGGAGACAAGTTGAGGTGTCTAGATGTGTATACCCAAAGTTGGAGTGTTTACTTGCCAACTAAGGCTAAGTTTAAGTGTTTGTTTATGTATTATGTCTAACAACCAAGTTTTCTTTGAAACCGATTTTCATGGTATGTTATATTATAGTCTCTATAATAGTATTTCGCTATATGCTTGAATTAGTTATCCATATGGAGCTCCTTTACATATTCCTTGACCGCGAGAATCACTTTACACATCTAACATTTTCAAAAGTATATCTAATACACACCACTTTCGTGCTTGACCTTTATTACACATGACCATTAATACGCGACACATGTCATAAATCACGACTACACAACCTCTAACCCCAGCATTGTTAACCAAGACATCAATTAGTCTGAAGGCATCCCAAGCTATTTGCACAGCGGCCTCAATCGTACCACCATTGGCGGTGACGTCTAGCACCACAGCAATTGCACGTTGGGCTAGGCCTTCCGAATTACTACTGTTAATGTGGTTGCAGAGAGACTTCAGCTTGTCAACACGACGAGCTGAAGCAATGATCCTGCAACCGGCTTTTGCCAAATTGATACTCAACTCTTGCCCGATTCCTGATGATGCCCCGGTCACCAATACCATTACTACTTTTCCGCTCAGGCCGTCTTGCCATAGCGCCATCTTTTTTTCTTTCAAATAGTAATGCAGCAATAATGTAGTAGTCAGAGACTTATATATGCAGAGAGTACTCATAGTAGTGGCCAGCCTAGTTACACGTTTGAACCACATGAATTGTCACTATCCTTACTTTAGTGCAGTAAAAGAGTGCTGTCACTTTTTTCATATGTTTGCGAGCGTTTGGTTATGGATGGTTTCAGGAGAGCGGAGAAGTAATTAGACAAGACATGACGTAATTGCAGCTTATTGAGGACATGATCTTAGATAGGAGGTTGTGGAGGACACCAATTAGCGTGTTGTCTTGCTTATCCTTCCATATTGGTAGTCGTAATATTTCTCTAGTGTCTTATCCTTTCAATTTATATTAATGTAACGCCCCAAAATATTTTCCACGATCTTAGTACTCCTTGGACTAGTTTATGCTCCAAAAATCAAGTTGAGTCCTTGAATCAAGCCGAATCGTTTAGGATGCCTTTCGATACTTAAAAGTGAGTTTTTAGACGTAGAAATAAGTCAGTCTGCCGCACACAAGGACCTCCGCCTTGAACCCTGCGCCGCAGAGCATGGGAGGGGAGAGCACTAGAAGTCCCCCGCACTGGGAGGCACGCCGCACAGCCAGGTGTGGCGCGTTGCGCCCTGCGCTGTGGACCCCCTCTCCCGACATTATATTTCTTCAGTTTTCGTTTTATATTAAGGGCACATTGGTCTTTTCCTTTTTAGAAACCGTCTATCTTATATTAAATACTCCTCAAAATATCAGAAACATTTATGCTGTCAAATCAAAACCCTCTCTTATTCTCTCTAGCTCTCAACCTGGGGAAATCAAGCTAGGGCACCAAATCCAAAGGATCCTCCCCCATAGTTCATCTCCGAGGTATGTAAGAGCAGCACTTTCGTGAAGAACCCTGTTCTTCCCACAATTGAGTCTAGTTCCATGTTAAGTTCATGATTTAAAGTTAGGATTTCGAGATTTAATATCTCTCAGTATTGTTCTTGGTTTTGATAATATTTCTTGAATATGTAAAGCTAACCCTTCGTGTGGGAACCAGGGGCGGCTCAAGCTCGTTAGGGGCCTAAAGCCAAAAATGAATCAGAGGCCTTATACTTTTGAAAGAAAGTAACATTTTTTTTAATTCAAAGTCTATTGTTCTAATTTTGTAAGATGAAAAGTTGTTAATTTATTTCTTAAAGAAGTATTCTGAGATGCAAAGTTTTTTTTTTTTATATATATGCAATTTTTTACTTTTTTTATAAATACTACTCCTTTCGTTTTAATTTATTTGTCTATTTTGACTTGACACAAAGTTTGGAGTTTAAGAAAGTAAAGAAGACTTTTGAATTTTATAGACTTAAACTAAAGATATATAGAACAAACCAAAATGTTCTTTAATCATATGATCTTAAACATGTCACGTAGAAAGTTGGATTTAAAAAGTTATAAAGAAATATTATTTTTTGAAAGGACTAACAAAAAGATAAATAAATTGAATGGATAGTACAAAATATTTTTTTTAAAAGAAAACCCCCGATAATAACTCTATTATTACTAAAAAAAAAATGAGGCCCTCAAATTTAGGAGGCCTAAGGCGGGTGCCTAATTTTCTAAGGCATAGAGCCGCCCCCGGTGGGAACCTCATTTTCCCCACAACATAGTTATATTTTTAGTTTAAGCCATGAATCTTGTTAGGATTTTTAAAAGTTGAAATCCTTGAGTTTAATTCTTGGTCTTTTGATGATATTCTTTGAGCATTCTTTGATTTTTAGTAGTAATTGTATGAGTTTGAAGTCTTTCCTCTTGATTTGATTCCTAATACATGTCCCTTGAGTTTTCAAGCAAAGTTTATGAATTTCCTTAAAGTTATTGAGAAACCTATTTCATGACTTATTAGATTATTCATGAAATTTGATATAAAATTTTCAAGTATATATTCATTAAAAGTTTGTAAAGACTCTTTATGATATGATCATGTCTTGAAAAGAGAACAGTTTGTCGTATTTTGAAAAGTTAAAGAGATTTTGAGCGAAGGCTCACAAAGACAGCTATGTTCATGATACGATATTTTGAGTCAAGCATGATTTTTAGAAAAAGTTTTAAGACTATATTATGAGCAGCTAGTATGTTTTGGGAGGATTATTTAGCACCGAGTTGGGTATGAGTCCGAGATCACATGCCTCAGAACCACGTTGTCACTGTGGGCCTTCGGGCTAAGTTTTGGATTCATAAGTTATGTTTCGACTTGTACCCTGGCAAGGTACAGGATGGCTCTTCTCAATGTAGCCAAGACATTTGACTCCATGTTGCTCACATTATTTATGTCGGTTAAGAGAAACTCCCCCAAACTTAGAAAGACTAAGTATTTTCTACTATTTAATCGTTAAAGATTTATAAAAATTACATGAAAATTTCTTTAAGATAGCATCTCAAACTACTTGTTTTGGGTCTAAGTTGCATAAAGCTTACTAATTGAGTTTTACATGTTTTATACTAATTTTTATGATGCACTTACCTTATTGTAGATATTTTTTCAGCTTTGTGAGAGAAGTCAGTAAGTTCCATTTTCATCTCTTCATTCAGCTAGTTGTCATATTTCGACTTAATGGCCTTACTCAGTTTCAGTTTCCGTTTGGTAAATGTTTATGTTTTACATTCCGCTATTACGTACCAATGCATTCAAAGTATTGAATTTCTTTTTGGCGCTGCGTCATTGGACTTGTAGTGCCCAGCTTTCAGATATGCAGGTTTGGGTACAAACTCTTCAGTAGCCTATGATATCAGCTTGAGGGAGTTCTCATTCTTTCGAGGGCTTATCAGTATCCCAGTCACTAGTTTTTTTGTTACATAACGGTTGGCGTATTCATAATGTAGTAGAGGCTTCATAGACATAGTCAAGTCAAATCAGTTGTAACCAGTTTTAAGCATTTGTAATGTTTCAGTTAATAAGATTTCATTTTATTTACAAAAGTTAGCCCATGTTTCCAACTTCCGCATTTTATTGAAAATTTTGTTAGATTAGTTGCATGCCAGGCCAATTGGTTCTCTCGGGTTATTCGTGGTTCTGAGTGCCTGTTACGTCTAGGGCGTAGGCTCAGGCGTGACGTCTATCTACTATCTCTTGTATTTCGAATATCACACTGATTTGTTATAGTTACTGTTCCTTCTTTTCAAAATGTTGTATCATGCATGCTTTCTATAGTATTTTTCCATGCATGATTTCTTCACTTTCGTTATTTCTTTTCCGGTATTTTTTTCCCGAGTCGAGGGTCTACCAAAAACAATCTCTCTACCTCTCAAAGTAGGGGTAAGGTCTGCGTACACTCTACCCTTTCCAAACCCCACTCATGGAATTACACTGGATATGTTGGTGGTGTCCGGAGCAAACTTTTTCACACCGATACATGTACGGGTAACTCTGTCCACCAACTTAGGTAGATGGAAAGTCCTAGTGTTTTTTGTCTATACCAAGATTTGAACCTTGATCTGATAGGATCTCCACGACTTCAGTGACCACTAGGTCACATCTTCAGGTGCTTCGAACAGTTTATTTTAGAACACATACTAGAATTGTATCAAACCTAGTGAAGAGAGTATAAGTGATTAAAACTTGACATATTAACAACTTTGCTTGAAGAAGGTGGGAGGCTGGGAGCTAATACAGTAGGATTTTAGACAATTTTTTGACTGATAACAGAATATTGGTGCAATTACAATATTCAAGTGACAATGACTGTAAGTTTGGTATTCAAAACACATAAAAGCATGCAATCCATAAGTCAAGAAACATGGATTCAGCATATTGTATTCAACATTCATTTATGTACTATATTATACAACTAGATTGCTTGAAAGCACAAAAAGAGTTACAGAAGCATTAATGCTATACTACGAAAGATGAACTTTGCAGATCACAAGTAAAGATTTCCTGCTTTTTTACAGCCGAGAGCGAATGAAAACCTTTTTTCTATTAGATTTTGAAGGCAGTGAACTCTTGATAGGTTCATCAGAGAACTCAAAGGAATCTAACCCCGTGATGCATTTATTTGATGCCTCATTGTGGTGCTTCGTGTTATTCATGCCATCCTGACGTTTCTCCATCTTTGCTTGCATCTCCTCCATCACAACAGTAACATCTTGTTTCTCAGCTCTACTGGAAGGACATGAAGGTGGTTGGTCCTTTAATCCCCCCTTCGTAATTTTACTGCCACCTGAAGAAATGATTAAACATGTGAAAATCCATTTGGTATATCAACGAATAAGTACATAAACGTTCGATGACCACATTAGTGATATCCATCAATCGTCATAAGATGTGTAATCCTAGCAGAAAGTGTTCTTGAGTCACAACTCATGACCATCAAAGAGAATACACTATCACGTATGTCCAACTCGAAAGGGGTCAACAATAAGCTGTTTGTATTGCCTGAATCCAAACATTTCAGGTTCCAATATTGACAAACATCTTGTAATATACCCACTCTGGGATTATAATGCGTCATATTAACAAGGGAAATAGGAGAGATTGTTTATTAGACACACATCCTGCAATTTACTATCTTTGCCATTGAACCAGAGTCCTGGGGTGCAAAACTCTCAGCTTATTATCTATCTAACCTTACAGTTCAGGAAAAACACTCCACTTTTTTACCATGCTTGCTGTATAGAGCTAAAACGATTCTTTTACCTTTTACTTCTTTCTTTTGGTTAACCTTTATCTTTTCAGTTCACGGGGGATATCAACTTATTAAAAGATGATTTGAGGACTCACATAAGTTGATTCGATTGTCAACAAGAATGAGGAAACTAAAAGGGAAAAGTACGGAAATTTAGGTGTGAAGTCGCGGAAATCTTACTGCATCAGATGCAAGTTTATCTACTACTGTTTTTGTCCATACAAAAAGGACATGCTCCATCTATGGTTCATCAAAAAGATAGTACAAAGCCAAAATGGAGCAGTCAATGGAAATCACTCAAATGCTAGAGTCTATATCATACAAATGGCCTTGCAAGGGTCACTTCCAACTGCCCCCCTCCTTCCTCACGAATGGAGACCACGTGAAGCTTATGAGCATTGGAATAGCATTGCAGTAGTCCAGAGTAAAAACAGTATGCTAATAACTATATAGACACTGCACCACCAGAAGGTGATCCCATTTCAAGGTCCACCTTACAAAGATAACCACATTGCAGTGAGAACAAAAGAACAGGCTGAATTAGTAATTGATCTTAGATGCATCACATACAGCATTTCGCAGCAGAAATTGCTTCCAATCAAAGGCGGATTAAGTTAGTGGATGTGCATTACTAGTATACATCCTACCTCCTCCGTTGCATCAATGCAGGCGAACCTAGTTTCAGTATAAATATTTTGAAAAAATTTACACTACTTATACACATAATTCACTCCGTAGGCAGTATCAAAGCTAAAATATACTAATACCACAGGTAAGACGGAACACTAGCTTGTATGATAATAATACCCTTCCGTTCATTTAAGAAAGAAATGAGAACTTCTGAAACTTGTGATCTTAACTAAAGCAGCATTCTCCCATCTATCTATCTTCAATTTGTGGCCTTAAACATGCCATAATATTTATTTGAGTTATAAAAGCTACTCATTAAGGACAAAATGAAAAATGTAAGGGTTTTTTTTTTTCCTTCCAAATTGGGCAGCACGTCATTCCATTCAAAACTTCACTGTAAAATGATTTTCTTGAGCCGAGAGTCTATCGGAAACAGACTCCACCAGACAAAGGTAGGGGTAAGGTCTGCTTACACCCTTCCCGGACCTCACTTGTGAAATTATACTTAGTACGTTATTGTTGTTAAAAAGGAAATTGTGTTACATGTACTTGGAACAATGGAGTAGTATATAACTTTCCGCTCACATTGCATCATCTGCTGAAGCAGCTTAAAGATTAGGAGTTAGACTCAATGCTAACAATTCAGAAACACAGTTGCACTCAAGGGTGTGACCTAGCGTTCAATGAAGTGATTGAGAACCATGAGGTCTTAGATTCAATTTCTAGCGAAGACAAGAAAAACACGAGGTGATTTCTTTCCATTTGTCCTAGCTTTGGTGGACAAAGTTATTTGGTACCTGTTAATGGTGGGAGGTGTCGTGTATCCCTATTTTGTTGGTAAAAGGTGTCAGGTATCTCGTGGAATTCGTCTGATTTTTTCCCATTGGTCCTAGCCTTGATGGACAGAGTTACCTGATATCTAGTGGAAGGCGTCAGGTATCCCGTGGAATTAGTCGAGATGCATACAAGCTGGTCTGGACACTACGATTATAGAAAAACATTGAGTTGGTATATGTTGCTAGTGGGGGTGATAGGTATACTGTGGTGATCGCTCAGGTAAAAAACTCAAAAAATCGAGATACTTTAGCTGCGCATAAGAGGAAGATAAGAGAGAGAAAATGATTCTGACCGGCCACCGTTTTGAGAGATTCATCAACAGCAGAAACAAGAGCAAATTAGCTGAGCTTAGAGAAAATCCGGCCGATCTTATCTCGACCGTCGGGGTAAAAAATGTACTCATCGATTTTTTGAGTTTCATACCTAAACTATCAGGTGTGCGAGTTTTCTACCCGAACTATCACCAATTATTTATCAAAACACACCTCAACTATTAATTATTTCTCATTTTTCTAGCTCAATGAGTGAGAGATTTCAGGTAGGAAAATGGACAATAGTTCAGGTAGGAAACTCGAAAAATCGAGATACTTTAGGTGTGTTTTGGACTATTAAACTTAAGATAAAGCGAGAAGGATTCTGACCGGCGACAGTTTTGAGAGATTCATCAACAGCTGAAACAAGAGCAAATTTACTGAACTTAGAGAAAATCCGGCCGATTTTATCTCTACCGTCGGGGTAAAAAACGTACTCGTCGGTTTTTTGACCGCCGTCGTACTTGACCGGAGTGCCGATTTTGGAAACCGCCGGTGTAATTCCGGCGGCGGCGTACGGTTTATTCTGAATTTTCCGGTTCAAAAGTTTGCCGGCGGCAGCTCGGAGTTCGTCTAAAACGCCCATTGCTCAGTTGAAATGGCTGATTTTCATGATTTTTCTGTTTTTATAGTGTTGAAGGACAGAGTTACATTAATGATAAAGTTGTTGTCAGTTTAAGCATTGAAAACACTCTCCCATAAAAATACAACTTGAAAATATCCTCCGACAAAAATACAAGATAAGGATATATATAATAGACCTTGTTGTGGGGCTCTTTCCTACATCCTATGCATAGCGGGAGATTTAGTAGACGAATTATCCTGTTTCTCGAAAGAATTTGTTTTCTAGCTTTTTATAAAAAAAAAAAAATAATTAATTTTATGATTTTTTGATGAGAGATCTTTACTTTTTAAACATAAGAGATTTTATTTTTATACATAGAAAATTTAAAAATGTCATTTATTTTATTTTATAAGAGAGCAAGAAATCTCATTTCTTCGTGTTGCTCTCAGATTTCGTCTCTATTAGATTACGTTTTAATTTATCCCAAGCAATTTTCTAATGGAAAGCATTTTAATATGCATTTTAGACACTTCAACCTATCTCTATTGCGTTACTGAACACTCCAATTTATAAAATAATTATCTAGACAACTTTAAAATTTGCGTGTTACGCTGGTGTTGAGTGTTAAGTTGTTAGTTGATTTAAGTTGAGGTATATGTCTGTACACTCTCAAAGTTAAAATGCTAACTTATGTATACATGTTCTTATCAGTAGTGTGGTCAGAAATTTCATCATTAAAAATAATTTTTAACCTCTATATTTTGTATAATTTTTTATATACAGAGTATAATTTTTTGTCAAAAGATATCCGACTGATCACCCTCGACTATATGTGGCTACACCACTGATTCTTGTGTAGGTATACCTGCCTTTTTGTAATTATAGTATCTAGGCTAGTTTATGTCTATCCCAACTAGTTTTATAGAGTATTTGTTGTTGATAGTTTAGATAGCTAAATAAAATACTCCTTCTGTCCCAATTTATATGACACACTTTTCTTTTTAGTCAGTTTCAAAAAGAATGACACATTTCTATATTTGGTAACAATTTAACTTTAAAATACCCACTTTACCTTTAATGAAATGATTTACAACCACACAAATATCTATAACTCATTTTAGATCACAAGTTTCAAAAGTTTTTCTTTATTTCTTAAACTCCGTGCCAAGTCAAAGTACATCACATAAATTGAGACGGAGGGAGTAATAAATAGTTGAGCTATAAATTTTCAAAAAAAATGATAATTTAGATGTGTTTAAAAGAAGTCATCTTTATTCGATGTTATTAACCATTTAGGATCTTCAACCACTAACTCAAATAAAATAGTTAAACGAATCTCTTAATTATATTTCCTGAATAACGTGTAAATGAAAACACAATAAATATTTTCAGACGGATGGAGTATTAGATTAATATTTATGGAAAAACAAATTTCTAAAAAATAAAAGTAAGCCAACTAAAAATTACTACTCCGCTAGTTTAATTTGTTTGTCGTATATTGACTTGACAATTCTTGAATTTTATAGTATTAAATTAAAGATATGTCAAATATTAAAATAAAACAAATTATAACGGAGTGAGAAATAAATTTCAGTTTATCCATATTAAATTATCTAAACCAATATTATTATACGTGATATACTATTTCCTCCGTTTAAAAAAGAATGACCTACTTTATTTTTTAGTCTGTTTAAAGAGAATGTCTCTTTCTTTTTTAGTAACTGTTTAATTCTCTTTCTTTTTTAGTAATTGTTTAATTTCAATTTTCCATATTTATAACAAGATTAAAAAATAGAGAAAAGACATCAAAACACCCCTAAACTTATTCATCAAACTCACTTTAGCACTTTAACTTTATTATCTTTTCCCCCATAAACAACTTTCAAGTGAATTTTATACAACCTCAATAGCTTACATGGCAAAAGTTATACAGCTCAGCACGTAATGACAAAAAAAATGAAAAAAATAAAATAAATAGGCCCCATTATTTATTTTAAGCCATCAATTTTCCTTTCTTTCTTCTTCCTCACACCCCACCACGCCATCTCTCCTGTTCCTTTATTTTATTTTATTTTTTCACTGCTACCCATCAACTAGCTCCAGTCAAATGCATATCAAAATATTTTTTTCATAGGATTCCTGCAATAAGGTCAATTTTAACAGAAAAATCTTCAAGAAAATTTCATTTATTTCATCAAAATTATTTTTTCTCAGTAGCTAAATTAACTCCATATTTGTCGGATCTTGTTTTGATGAACAAATTGAAAATACCCATATAAAAAATACTAATAAATTCGTATTGAGACTGAACCCTAGAAGAAAATCGCAAGAAAGGAATTGAATAGAACAAAAATTTCCTCAAAAAATGACAGCCATTTCGAATTTGACAAAAAAAATCAACATTTTTTCTATCTCTAATTCCTTTAGAGATAGAATTTGACAAAAAAAATCTAGCATTTACGATCGAACTTTTTCAAAAATTAAATTTCAAAGATTTAAGTTTAGAATCGAAAACAATGAACCTCGAAAAATGAATGAGTTCCAGATTCGAGAAGCGGGAGGGGGCATGATGGGGATTTACAGATTAGGTGAGGGGGGGGGGGGAGGGGGGGCAATAAAGAAAAATGGGAGGGGGGGGGGGGGGTTCTGTTACAGATGAAGAAAAAGAGGGGAGGTGGTTGAAGAAGAAAGGATTGGGGGGCGAGGGGGGGGGGGGGAATTTACAGATGAAGCCGTGGGTGGGGCGGGGCGGGTTGCAGATGAAGAAAAACGGGGGTGGGGTGGGGTGGGGGAAGGGGGGTGAAGAAGAAAGCATTTCTTTTTTAAAAAAAATAATATTTTTGTGTGGCTTCGACGTGGCATTGACATGATACTGACGTGTGGCGTGTGTAATGCACTTTCCGTTGTGAGAGTAGTATTATATTTTTTGGGTGGTATTTAATTCACTTGAAAGTTGTTTAGGGGGGTAAATAATTGTCCTTAAAGTTAAAGTGCTAAAGTGAGTTTTGCGGATAAGTTTAGGGGTGTTTTGATGTCTTTTCTCTAAAAAATATTTTGGTATTTGACATATCAAAATATTATACGTGGATGATGATATATATACTACTACTCCGTTTAAAAAAGAATGACCTACTTTTCTTTTTAGTCTGTTTTAAAAAAAAATGATCCTTTCTTTTTTTGTGATAATACTTTAATTCTAACTTTCCACGTGGTATATTTAAGACTACAAGATTAAAGGATATTTTGGTACATTTGACATAACTTTAATTTAAGACCACAAGTAAGGGTGACAATTGGACGGGTTGGGTCAAAACGGGTCAAGGTAACTAACGGGTCAAGACCCAACCCGATCCAAGCTTGTTTGGATCAAATGGATTAGACAACGTTATAACTCAACCCGTTCAATTCTATTAAGTTTTAATTGTTTTATTTGTTCTTTTATATATTTTTAGTACCGAATGAAATTATTTTTTCTTTATTATTATTATATACAACATATCAAACAAAAAAAAAATAAATTAAAATACTTTAACAAATTTTCTCAAAAATCAATTTGGATTACATATCAATGGATTAAATGAATTAGATTGACATGAGTTGAGCTAATAAATGGACGAGTTAATAACCAACCCAAACTTGAACGGGTTGGGTCGGATTGAACGGGGTGAGTTTGATTTTTCACCTTTTACCACAAGTTTCAAAAGTTTTTTTATTTTCTTAAACTCCGTTCAAAATTAAATCAATTTATTCTTTTTGAAACGGAGGGAGTTACTATTTTTTCGAAAACACTCGTGCCATTTCTCATTTCTCATTTCTCATCGGCATCACATAGTCTCGCAATTCACAGAAAGAGAGAGAGAGAAGAATTAGATCGGCGATAAATTTCCGATATATCTTCTCCATTTCCGATCATTTTCCGGCAGGTAATTCCGGCGACCGCCAGTATGAATGAGAAAGCCAACGTAACAAAGGAACTAAATGCAAAACATAGAAAGGTTATTAAAATCCACTCAAATTTGAATTTCGTTTGTTGTTTCTTTTTCGATTTTGATTGCGAATTGTTTGAATTTCGATTATCGTTTGGTGCATGCATATTGATTATCGATTATTTAACGGTCGTTCTATTAGAAAGCTGGTCGGGACACCACGGTTATAGAAAAAAAAAGAAAAAAAAAAGAAAGTAAAACTGTTACTGTATTAATAATTAATAGCCGAACCTCAGGATTATGATATTTATCAAAATTTCTCTTATTTTATTTTTTTTTGAATTTCGTTTGTTTTTGTTTCGATTGTGATTGCGAATTGTTTGAATTTCGATTATCGTTTGGTGCATGCATATTGATTACCACGACGTATTAGAAAGCTGACCTGGACACCACGGTTATAAAAAAAAAAAAAAAGTAGTAAAACTGTTACTGTATTAATAATTAATAGCAGAACCTCAGGATTGTGATATTTATCAAATTTCTCTTTTTTTTTTTTTTTTTTTTTTTTTTTAATTTCGTTCATACTTATTGCGATTATCGATTGCGAATTGTGTAATTTGGATTGTCGTTTGGTGCATGCATATGATTCATCGATTATTTAACAGTCGATGTATTAAGCTGGCCTGGACAACACGGTTATCCAAAAAAAAAAAAGGTTGCTTTATTAATAATTAAGAGCCGAACCTCGTGATTATGATGTTTTGATTACTGAAGAGAAGGCTAACGTTACAAAGGAACTCAATGCCAAACAAAGAAAGGTTAAAATCGATTCGAATTTCTCGTTTTCTGTAGTGCATTTGTTTTTATTTCAATTTCAGTTGCGAATTGCTTAAATTACGGTTATTGTTTGGTGCATGAATATGATTATCGATTATTTAACGGTTGCTGTATTAATAATTGATAGCTGAACCTCGTGGTTCTGATATTTTTGATTAATGAAGCGATGATCTGCGAGTGCTGTATATTTAAAGGATCAATTTTGGATGCGAGAAGGGAGCTTTGGTGTAACTGGTAAAGTTGTTGTAATGCCACCAGGAGGTCACAGGTTCACACCGCGGAAACAGTATCTTGCAGAAATGTAGGGTAAGGCTGCATGCAATAGACCTTTGTGGTCTGGGCTTTCCTCGGACCCCATGCATAGCGGGATATTTATTGCAGGGGCTGCCCTTTTTTTTTTTTGCCAATTTTGGATGCGAGAAAATGCAGTGTAAGGCTGCATGCTATAGGCCCTTGTGGTCCGGTCCTTTCCGGACCCGTGCATAGTGGAAGATTTAGTGCAGGGGCTGCCCTTTTTTTTTTTTTGCCAATTTTGGATGCGAGAAAATGCAAGGTAAGGCTGCATGTTATAGACCCTTGTGGTTCGGTGCTTAACCAGATCCTGTGCATAGTAGGAGATTTAGTGCACCGGCCTACCTTTTTTTGCCAATTTTTGATGCGAGAAAATGGATGAATTTTCAGTAAAAAAGAAGAAACGTTAGAGGTTTGCCAATTTTGGATGCAAGAAAATGGATGAATTTTCAGGAAAAAAGTAGAAATTTTAGAGCATACAATAGACCCTTGTAGTCTAGCCCTTCCTAGGATCATGCATAGCGGGGAGTTTAGTGCACCGTACTGTCCTTTTTTACCAATTTTGGATGTGAGAAAATGGATGAATTTTCAAGAAAAAGAAGAAATTTTAGAGGTTTTAAACAGGCAGGGGTGAGATTAGCTTCTCTTTAGCCTACAACAACAAAATACCCAGTGTAATCCCACAAAGTGGAGTTTGGGAGGATAGGATGTATGCATGCGAGAGATGGATGCATTTTCACGGAAAAAAGAAGAAAATTTAGAGGTTTTGAACAGGCAGGAGTGAGATAAGCTTCTCTTTAGCCTACAACAACAACATACATAGTGTAATCCCACAAGTAGGGTATAGGAGGATGTATAGACCTTAGCCCTGCCTTTGAGGTAGAGAGGTTGTTTTCAATAGACCCTTGGATTAGCTTCTCTTTAGCCTGATAGATGAAATTTCTAATGAAGTTCTTTTTTTTTTAATAACTATGGTGTCCGGGCCAGCTCGCGCCACCGCGACGAATTCCATGGGGTACTTGCTAGCTCCCATCAGCACTGATAATGGGTAATTCTGATATCCAATGCTTGAACAAATAACAACAGAATTCACCTAGTTTTTTCTAATGAAGTTTTTGTTTAATTCTAGGATAGATAAGAACAACCAGCTTAATTAATTTGAGCTGTTAATTGATATGTTTAAATGTTAGCTTTTCAGGTTCTAGCTAGCATTGTAAGCTGTTTTTAAATATTTGACAGATGTCAGTGGAATTATTTTAAATTGTCAGGCACTACCAACATATTGTCCATTTCATGCCTTCTCTTTAAACTGATGATTAATAATTAATAGCTGAAACCTCGTGGTTATGATATTTTGATTACTGAAAGGATGATCTGCTTCAAAGCAGGTAGTTCATCTGTTGCTGTCCTAATGGAAACAAAGTGCTTTATATTATCGTTTGGTACGCGAATTATTCTGTGATTATAGTCCCACCTGAGAGATTAAAATAATCCCAAGTTGAAAGAGATAAGATGGGATGTTCCAGGATCAAGCCTGGGATAAAATTTATAGTGCGTTTGGTTGACAGTAATAACCATAAACCAAATGCTACAGGCTGGATCCTGGGATATCCCTATCCCACCTTATCCCGTGTAAAAAACAACCCCGAAGGATCAATTTTGGATGCGAGAAAATGGATAATTTTCAGGAAAAAAAGAAGAAATATTTAGAGGTTTTGAACAGGCAGGGGTGAGATTAGCTTCTCTTTAGCCTGATGAATGAAATTTCTAATGAAGTTTGTTGTTTAATAATAAGATAGATCAGTAGAACAACCTGCTTGATTTTTTTTGAGCTGTTAGGGATCGTTTGGTGTGGGAGATAAGGTGGGATATTCCAGGATAAATTTATTTCGTCAACCAAACACGATGTGAATCTAATCTCAAATATCCCACCTTATCCCATCAAACTTGGGATTATTTTATGCCACCTCCCAAGTGGAATAAATTAGACCAAGGATCATAATCCCAGAACTATAATACATAGATGGTGATAGTTCAGGTAGGACAAAGGGAACAACTGAGTAGTTGGGTGTGAAACTCTCGAAAAAGTGATAGTTCAAGTGTGTTTTGACCATTTACTCTTTAAGTAATTGACAGAGATCAGTGAAATTATTTTATATTACCAGACACTATCGCTATACTGTCCATTTCATGCCTTCTTTTTAAACTGAATCCATTGGACATGTGGATGGTGTTCAGAACCGAAAAGTTAAACCATTTCAGTGTTAGTGCTTTGTGCTTCCTGGTTCCACTTTTACCATAGTGAAAGTTAGATGTCTTAAACTGTAAATGTTGTTATCCATATAAATCATTCCAATGATAAATTTGTTACATAAAATTGATCAACGACAATGACAACTACGCCTCAGTCCCAAGCTAGTTGGATCAACTATATAAATCCTCAATATCCATTTCGTTCCAGTTGGACCTGTTTCATTGGAATATTCAATAATTGAGGTTTTCCCGCATCAGAAGTTCCCTACCTAGAATTGACC
This sequence comes from Capsicum rhomboideum, assembly GCA_031232105.1. Taxonomy (NCBI): domain Eukaryota; kingdom Viridiplantae; phylum Streptophyta; class Magnoliopsida; order Solanales; family Solanaceae; genus Capsicum; species Capsicum rhomboideum. The sequence continues at coordinate 2,348,634 of CP124710.1, read as the reverse complement.
ATTAAAGAAGAAAAAGAAAGGAAAAAGAAACGAAGGCTGTTATACGGAATTGTTCCATGGGATGGTGGAGGAGGAGAGACAACTACGAATAGTTAAGCCAATCACTTATTGAAAGTGTACTCTTTCCGTGTTCTTAAATTTTAATTGCCGAAGTTTAGCATCCTTAGTTTGAGGCGTTAAATTATTAGTAGTACCATGGAAGTTTTCTGCAAGGAAACAGACGCTGTAGTCTTTCTTATTGGTGTACTTTCACTTGCCTCGGAAAGGGAAAATGGAACTCGTTTCACAAATCAAAGCAAATAGCATGGTTTAACACATAGGATACTGAAGTGAAGGGAAGATTATCACCGATCAGTGGTCTGATTTATATTTTTCACTCAGGAGTGCTTTTGGCCTACACAATGTGTTTCCTGGTTGATTTCATTTTCCTGTTTCACATGCTTTTTGTTTCTATGTAATGCTGGACTGTGTTTGTTGGCAGATTCTCGAAGGACTCCTTAAGTTGCCAGAGAACAAGGAGTGTGCAGATTGCAAAGCCAAGTATGTGCATATATTTGAATTTGATAGTGTGGCATTCAGAACTTATGCTGCTGAGAGGATTGTTGACATTAAACAGAAATTGTCTTTAATATATGGACTTATTTGATAACCTTGCAATGAATGTATTCGATTTTTTTAAAAATTCAATGCAGGGGTCCTCGATGGGCAAGCGTGAATCTGGGGATCTTCATATGCATGCAATGCTCTGGGATACACAGAAGTTTAGGGGTGCATATATCAAAGGTAACTTATTGACTATTCTACCCTCGTCATGTCTGAGATTTTCTAGATATACCTGAACTATGAAATGGTGCAACAATGCATGTTTTAGTTTCTAGATTTTATGACAATTGAAATGACCATTGTCTACAATCTTGTAGTCTATAATAGTCCTTTTTTGTCAAGTTTTTCACCCATATTATTAAGGCTAATACTTTTGATTGACGTAAGAACCATTTGAACTACTAAATATTAAAGCCTGTAGATACTAGTACAACGTCTCCTATTCATAGATCTGCGCCTGCCTTTATACAGTTGGATACAAAATTATCTATTTTAGAAACAGGAATTAAAGTAGTAGATCTTTTAGCCTTCTATAGCCCTGGAGGAAAAAATCGGACTATTCAGGGGAGCTGAAGTGGGTAAAACGATACTGTTAAAGCTCATGTTAAGGGGTACCTGCCACCTCCCACCAGCACAGTTACCGGTTAACTCTGTCCTATAAGACTTGGACAGATGCAAAGAAATCACCTACTATTATTTTTTGCCTCCTCTGGAAATTGAACGTGAGACCGCTTGATTCTCAACCCACTTTATTGGCCACTAAGTCACACTCTTGGGGGTTCTTTGAACTACTAATTATTATGTGAATAGTATATTTACTTATCCATTTTTCAGCTGACAGCCCCCTACTGAAATACATTTATCCTTGGATCACCAAGATGGAGATGGCTATACATCTATTAATTCACCTCAGTTGTGACTTTACGGTTGGCACTGAGAATGCTTTTTACCATACATACATTGTACTTTCTCTTCCCACCTGAAATTTATCTCAAGTGGAGGGATTGAAAGTTATTAATGTACTGTGCTTGAACAGCATCCTACTTTTACTTGCCTCTACGGCTGAAGTTAATGGCTCAATCAGGGAAGTAAATCGAGCGGGACAACATGAGCATTATACACTGTTTGTTCAACTTGCCTCAAAATTTCGGGGTCTCGAATAGAGAAATTAGCCAGGATTGGTTCTCTGGCTTCGATAATTGTTATTTGTTTCTGGTTATAAACCTTAGGCATAAATGCCACATAATCATACGCATTCCATCTTCCTCCTCCTCCTTAGCCACGGCTTATTGGAGTAAGGGTTTCTCCACTGGCTACTAAGTCCTGGCCTCTCCTCTTTGCTGAACTGCCCATTTCTCCATCTCCTTTTGTGTGGGCATCCATCTTCCCTTGCCTATCTGTGAAAGTATCGTCTCAGCATGCCATCATGTTTGTCTCCAACACATACATTTCGGCCTAGCAAGAAAACTTGGGAAGTGCTTGCTTATGATAGATCAATTATGAGAATACGCAATACATGCCAAGCGTCATGCTTTTTTTATGACTATTGTTGGATATGTGAACGATTCTTATTATTTAAATTTTTTGTTCTGTTTTCTGTTGTTTGTGTATTTTTGAAGGTTCGATCAGCTACGCTAGATACATGGCTTCCTGAACAAGTTGCCTTTATTCAATGTAAGGTTTTTTATGTGATACAGAAGTAGCCCAAAACTGTTGATCCGATACATTAATGGCCTAATTGTATGTAATCCCTATTCTGATGCTGGTATAGCAATGGGAAACGAGAAGGCAAATAGTTATTGGGAAGCAGAGGTTCCTCCAAATTATGATAGAGTTGGTATTGAGAATTTCATCCGTGCAAAGTATGTCCTTACTAATTCCTGGCTTAAGCAATCCTTCAATCTAGTATTTTGCAGCTTCATCCAAGGCAGTACCTGTGTTTTTTTCAGGTATGAAGATAAGAGGTGGACCCCTAAGGATGAGAAGGAAAAATCAGCTTTCAGGATTCAAGAAGGGAGGACCACAGGGCGACAACAACAACATTGTGACAGAAGTGGGCATGAGAATGCTAGTAACTCTGGTGGTTCATCGAATGAGAGGGTAAGCATACAACGCCCTAGCACAAAGCAAGACGTACCGGCTGCTAGATTCAGTATACCTATGCCTCCAAGAGGGCCAGAACAAGTACGTCAAACTTATATTCACCAAGCCAGTTCTTTTAGATCTGTTCAAAACTTTGAATCTTATAGTTCAACTCATGAAAAGGTATCTCCGGGTGCGCTTCCTCACCAGACAAGTCAGACGACACAACCAATTGCAGTCACTGAATCTGCAAAGCAGGTCGCAGAAGTTGCCAATCCTCCTAAAGTTGATATTGCTACAGATCTTTTCGACATGCTTTCTATGGATTCTCCAAATGACAACAGCGCAAGTGCCGCTTCTGTAGATGATAACTCGTGGACAGCTTTTCAATGTATGTTACTTAAGTCACAGTTTGTTAGAACTGTCTTTTCTTTATCTTTACTAGGAGAGCATGGTCAATCCCAGCGGAGACAAACAATTTAGTTGATATCCTCCCATCTACCTAAGTCTTGGTGGACAAGTTAAGCAAACCCAACTTTATTTCACTTTCCTCTTTAGCTTGAGGGAGAACATGGGTTCAAATCCAAATAGGGTAAAAAGAAAGTTGGATAATCTCCTCCCATTTGCCTAAGCCTCAGTAGGCAGAGTTACCCAGTAATAATTGTACTGGTGGAAGAGTTCTTGTTGCAACACTTCGGCCACCAGCATTATAACCAAAAGAAAAAAAAGAGAGCATGACTATTCATTTGGCCATTTCTTTCTCTTTTTAGTATGATCCGTAATTTTCAGTTCCTTCTGTTTCTACTTCTGGAAAGAGGGAAGAGAGAATGATAGTTTGAGAAAAACAACAGCTTGAAAACAATTGGTAACCTGTGTTGCAGTTGCTATCTCGTTTCTTTAGCTCATTTTATTCTAATCAAACCTTGTAATTTCTCAGCTGTTCAAGAAGAACCAGCAGCAAAAACTGGTGTTGTAAAATCTGATCATCGGAAATGCCAATCCGCTTCTGCAATTGACGATTTATTCAAGGATTCATCAACACTGTCATCATCAGTTTCAACTTCTTCCTTGTCCGAGAAGCTTCCGAAAGATGTCAAAAATGATATCATGAACCTTTTCGACAAGGTACTATATGCTATTTAAAACTGGAGCTTTAGGTTGTTCTTGGTATTTTTTTTCTTTAGAAGGTGCAAGTAGTACACATCAAGGATAAAATGAGTTAGGTTGCTTAAGATGGTTTGGTTATGTCCTGCATCGAATCTCCAGATGCAACGATCTGTAGGTGCGAAAATATGGTGAATGTAGGTGTTAAAAACGAACGAGGTAAACCTAAAATTACATTGAAGAAGTTGTCTCGAAACACCTATAATCTCTAGGAATCCACGCGGACCTAGCATAGAATAATACACATTGGAAGAGAGAAACCTATATAGGATGTAAGAATACCTATTAATTGGGACTATATTTTAGTCATGTTAGTGTATTCACTTTAGGCACTATGTTTTCCTAGGAAGGGCCAGACCACAAGGGTCTAATCGAGATTTATATGCCAATAGAAAATATATTATTGTTGTTATTACTCCCTCTGTACCAATATATGTGTCTCACTTTCCTTTTCAGTCCATCCTAAAAAGAATGTCACCTTTCTATAATTGGAAACAATTTAACTTTAAAATTCCTCTTTTACCCTTAATGAAATGATTTATAGCCAAACAAATGGTCAAGGAGTGTTTTAGACCGCAAATTTCAGAAGTCTTCCTTTCTTTCTTAAACTTTGTGCCAAGTCAAATGGTGCCACATAAATTAGGACAGAGGGAGTATTATTATTTTCATCATTGTCATTATGTGTCATTGTTGAACTTAATTGGGGCAACATGGTCAGTGAAGATTCATATAGCTGTCCTCAACTTGCTTGGGATTGAGGCATAGTTCTATATAGTCAAAAAAATCATTATCTAAAATGATGTACTTTCGGCAGTCCAATACGGTGTCACCATTTGCTATGCATCAGCAACAACTTGCCCAGCTAGCTCATCAGCAGTCTCTTCTAATGGCTGCTGCAGCTGCTAGTGGCACTTTGAAAATCCCTGGAGATGTTCAACAAGGCCCAAACGGCTCCAATATAATAAATCAAAGTTGGCCACATGTAGGTTACCAGTCCCCTGGGATGATGATGCCAGCCGCTGGAAAAGCTGAAATGGAGAAATATTTGCAGGTAAAATGCACGAATGTTGAGTTCTTACCGATATGTTGCATATAGACTCTGCTAAAAGCTGTTTTTCTTTGCTTGTAAACTAGATGGGGATGATGGGAGCAACACATTTAGCTGGAAATTCTGTGCCACTCTCAACATCCAGGTACTTTTTGTTCTGTCATTTGTGGACTGTAGATTGGTCAAATAACTGTTAGATTTAGATGCAATATTTTTTTTGGAAACCGTAGTCTGAGGTGAAAAAACTGAAGATTGGTTGTCTAAATAAATAAAAATTTAATTAGACAGACTATTTTCCACTTCAGATTACGCATTCTGTCCCATACCTAGTATGCTAAAGCACAAAATAGAGGACTGTAGTGCAATAAACGAGTTGAATGAATAATATTAAGGCATAATACATAAACAGACACTCAAACTTGGCCTCAGCTGGCAAGTAAGCACTCCAACTTTGAGAGTGCACATCTAGACACCTCAACTTGTCTCTACCATGTCAGTTGAACACTCCAACTCACAAAATGATCATCTAGACACCTCCAAAATTTATGTGCTACGTTAGCGTCTGGTGTCCATGAGACACAATAGGGACGAGTTGGAGTGTTTAGTTGTCAGTTGAGACCAAGTTGATGTGTCTAGATGTGCACTCTCAAAGTTGGAGTGCTTATTTGCCGGGTAAGGCCAAGTTTGAGTGTATATTTATGTATTAAACCTAAAGTTAAAACATCGACTGAATCAGGGCATCCTTGAAAAGAACTGCATCCACTACAAACTTATGACAATTGGTGTGATGATTAATTGCGATTTACTCCGGAGTGGGTGGGGGGTGGGGGGGTGGGGGGGGGTAAGACATCATGTGATCAGCTTTTAAAACATTCCTGAAAAAGAAAAAGAAACTATTTGTGCTCTCATAACTCAAGTTGGATAACCTTTAAATAGTTCATAGATCAGAGGAATTGATTACTAAATTTGAATTTCTGTACTTGCGAAAGTAGTTTTAGAAACCTGAGATATTCTTATCAGTACTAGTAAAATTATTTACTTACACTCCTAACCAAATTGTTTCATAATCCTGAAGTTTCTTTGTAGCCAACATTATACTGGTTTACAATCCATTTTTATAGCTGTAGTTCATTGGCATGCCACCTGATTTTGATTGTCAAGTTTATACAATAACATCTTGTAACTATCATTTTCCTTATCATTTGGTAGGATGCTTTAGAAAAAATAGAGCATGCATTAGATTTTTTTTGGTTTCCCACCCGGTGTCCGGTACCTGCATTGGAGCCCCGACTAATCCGGATCGCGCACTGCAGGACCCATTCTGGGAGTGGCGCTCCCAACAAAATTTTTTCCATACCCAGAGTTCAACCCAAGACCCTTGGATAAGGATGGAGCAGTCTCACCACTGCACCACAACCCATGTTGGTGCATGTATTAGATTTGTGTATTACTAATACCTTGTTTGGTATACTTTTTCAATCTATGTACAACTAATGCAAGCATTAGTAATACACTCTATTTGGTATTATGCTATGTATAACTAATACATGGCAAACTATAGTAGTGCAATGCAAGAGTTTTTAATGCATGCATTAGCATGGTTAAAGACACAATTGCCCATTAAAACCTTTTTCACATCCTTTCCGGTGTATTTGTGGAGGGTATTTTTGTAAACAAATAACTTTTCTTAGAAATTATGCTAATGCATGTTACTCCTATTTTAATGCACCAAAGCAAACAGTGCATAAGAAATAATCTCAATATAACTAATGCCAACATTACTAATTCATTCTATTTAGTACTATTATTATGCACCCTACCAAACGACCCCATAAATTAAATTTCCATTGTTGGAGAACCACAGCAATGTATGTATCTTCCCAGAATTCCAGGGGCGGATGCAATTTACTATTACCGAGTTCATCTGAACCCAGCATTCACTTTCGATGTGGAGCCTAAATTTACTAAAAATGCAACAAATAGTAGAATGAACTCATAACTTATAAAAATATAATAGTTCAATGTTAAGAACCTTAAAAGTTGAACCTATAAAGCATAAATCTTGAATCCTCCTCTGCATTCTGCAATATACTGAAGAGTATAGATAGCTGATATAAATCTGAGCTCCGTTTTGACTTTTCCTCTTGTATGTTGCAGCGTTTATCAAATGGGACAGGACTATTCCGGCAATGGTACAGTCCCGTCTATGCCGAGCGGAGATGCTGCAACCACAATATCATCAAGCTCTACACAATCGAAAAAAGAGGAAGACTTCTCATCTTTGACTCAAGGCATGTTCTCAAAACGCTGAAATTTTTGAGTATCCTAGTTTTTGGCTATGTTGCTCGGACTCTCTAAAAGTTTTGCTGCACCTGTGTCAGATTCGCCAAAAATACACTATTTTTGAAGTATTTGACATGCACCCATCTATATTTTGAAGAGTCCGAGCAACATAGGTTTTTGGATCATAGTATAGATTTTTAATACGAAAATAGCTACACGGAGGGATTTTCATTACTGGGAGATTTTTTACACTATTGTAAAAAACTAAAAATGCAACATTCAGTTTTCTTCATATCTGTTGATTAATATTTGTAGGTAGAATAATAAAGATATTGAACAGTTTTCTTTGAACAATAGTCCTTTTCCAAGAACAGATACAGCTAAAGTGAAAGTTCAACTTCTAGTTTTGTTTTTAGTTTTATGTCTTTTTACGAGAGATTTTTGCTGGGTCATTTTCTTCTATTTGAAGTGTAGCAATCTATTGTTAAAATTTGAATCTACAGACTTTATCAGATGGTTAAACAAAAAAAGACTTGCCATAAGATTAGTGTGAGATACTTGAATTTGTGAGATTACGAACGTCCTGACATCACACCCGCAATGGCAGAGGCAGGATTCTTACTAAAGGGATTCAAAATATAAAGAAACATACATAAACTCAAGAATTCAATATTATTATATATATGTAAAAAGTAATTTTGATTTGTATATACAGTGTACTTTTTCGATAAAGGAGGTTCGGATGAAATCCTAATTAGGGCTGTAATTAGGAGTGCAACAAATAGTCTAATGAAAAGAATCACAAGGAATAGAAGTGATCGACACATGAGCTCCTATAAGTGTTTTCAGTCGATGGAGTGAATATGTGACGAATTTTTAACGTGTTCGAAAAGCTTGTTGATAACTTGGAACAAATTTATCTCAAGTGCATGCAAATTGGCATATTTCTTCCTAAAAACTCTCATGCGACGAATTTTTAACGTGTTCGAAAAGCTTGTTGATAACTTGGAACAAATTTATCTCAAGTGCATGCAAATTGGCATATTTCTTCCTAAAAGCTCTCATGTGACGAATTTTTAACGTGTTCGGATTCTTCCTAGAAACTCTCATGTGACAATTTTTAACGTGTATGTTGATAACCTAGAACAAATTTATCGCAAGTGCATGCAAATTGGGCATATATATTTCTTCCTAAAAACTCTCATGTGATGAATTTCTAACGTGTTCGAAAAGCTTGTTGATGACATGGAACAAATTTATCTCTCAGTGCATGCAAATTGGCATATTTCTTCCTAAAAACTCTCATGTGACAAATTGTTAACATGTTCGGAGAGCCTGTTGATAACCTAGAACAAATTTATCGCAAGCGCATGCAAATTGGACATATTTCTTCCTAACAAACTCTCATGTGACGAACTTTTAACGTGTTCGGAGAGCTTGTTGATAACATGGAACAAATTTATCTCAAGTGCATGCAAATTGGCATATTTCTTCCTAAAAACTCTCATGTGACGAATTTTTAACGTGTTCAGCGAGCATGTTGATAACCTAGAACAAATTTATCGCAGGCACATGCAAATTGGACATATTTCTTCCTAACAAACTCTCATGTGACGAACTTTTAACACGTTCGGAGAGCTTGTTGATAACTCGGAACAAATTTATCTCAAGTGCATACAAATTGGGCAATACTTCATACTAAAAATCCCTCATTGAACATTTTCATTGCTCGACAGTCCATTTCAATTAAAAGATAAATTTCATGGCAATATAATTTCATATGAAAGTTTTCACTGCAAATTAGCAAAATTAGTCTAACTTGTTAAATGGAGAACAAGTGTAATGATCCAAAATTATGACTGAGAATATGCAGAAATAGAGAAAATTATACAAAATAGAAACACTGCAATCTTTTTCTTCCAATTCTAAGAAAGAAAAATCCCAAAAAATCTGAAGTATAGAACAGCAATGAAGGCATGGCTTTGACTAGACATTGCTAAGATGATCTATAACAGAATTTGCACAGATCAACGCATGGGCGTCGGGTTTCTAACGACCTCAAGTTACAGTAACGACGCCTCAGTCGCAAACATGTTGAAAATTGGCTATATGAATCCATGCTATTCCTCACAACAATCTCAAGTTAATAAACAATAATAACTGGATTGATCGTCAAATATTTAAAGATATTCTGTGGATTTCATAATACGTATACAGGATCTGAGCATAGTTCCTGTGAACTTCATAAGTTACATGCAGATCCGCCTTCGGTAGGAGTGTAACGAGTCATGTTCCAGGACATCAAGCTGAGATCTGCAGAACATCATAATCGTTAGCTTAATAGATTATCAAACGAGATCGTTGGGACATATATAACATATCCAGTATAATCTCACTGAAACATGACCTCATATAATTAAGTGTTTCTCAGTATGTCAAATAATAAAATTAAAATACAAATTTTACAATACAAATAGTTCTCATGCGCAGTAAGTTATAACCTAAAGTTGTTAGGTAATTTAACCGAGGGCAGCTCGGTACATGAAGCATTCTACGTTCACACAGGGTCCGGGAAAAAGCCGTATTCTGTAGGTAGTCTACACTGACACAAGCATCAATGACTGATTTCACGGCTCGAACCCATGACCTATTGATCACAAAAGGAGACAATTTGTTGTTCCAAGGCACCCTTCAAAGTAGCTTGTAATTTTCATACAGAAAAGTATTTTGGTCCATGAATTTTAATCCTTGTACGATAAGTAAAGATGAATAACCAGCTTCAGTTTCCAAATCAAATCAAATGCATGCAACTCAAATCAAATTCAAGAACTAGCATAGGCACTTGCGATGGCGTCTTCAATACCATTTCAGCACATCGTCAGACATTTAATCTAGAGATACTGGTCAAAAACACACCGAAAGTATTACTTTTTTGCAAGTTTCCTACCTGACTATCACTTAGTATTTATACAAACGCACCTCGAAATTGATGAGTTAACTGCCACGTGGATGAAATTTATGGGCAAATCAAGTTGTTACACGCCTTATGGTGATTATATTCAAGCATTTGATCCAGTCAGCTTCGAGGAACGTTTTGATAAATAGTTGATGATAGTTCAGGTAGAAAATGCGAGCACTTGATAGTTCAGATATGGAACTCGCGAAAAAATGATACTTCAGATGTGTTTTTGATCATTATCTCTTTAATCTAAGCACAACTTCGCCGGGGGGGGGGGGGGGGGGGAATGTATAGGATAAGGTACAGATTCTGCTGAACAGGCTGAACCTGTAGCTTTGGCCTCACACCCTATACAATAAATTAAAGAAATCTACTAAATATATAGCAAATATTAAATTTCGAACCCAGTTACTCAAATGGTCAGTGAACTCAGTGATATACCGAATCTATAAAGTTCAAATCTTGGATCGCCTCTAAGCTCACCGTCAGACAATGAGTATGATTCCATAATAATAGAACTAAAACTTCTCTTAACCGATGCAAAGCTTTACTTAGGTACTAAAACAAATCAGAAGAGTATGTCTTGCATACCTATGAGGTGGTAGAACCAGCAGACCTATTCCTTAATCCCATGACCAGTTTTTGTCCCGGTTCAATCCGATAAAAAGTAACTGCAAACCGAACAACTGCAAGTCAGGGTCCAATAAATGATGCTATGCGCATGAGTGTAGAAGGAGCAGTACCCTTCAGATGGCTTTTTAATAACTAAACATTACTCAGATGCACCGGAATATGTCAGTACTTATACTGCTTTAATCAATTTATTCAATAATGGTCATCATAGATCAACAGGACATTCTATCACTAATCACCGTTAGAACTGCAATCTGCACTTGAGTTGCATGTTGGTTTTATCTAAAGAAGTGTGAAGTCTTTTCCGACATTGCACATCCAATGACCACAAAGAGAATATTAAATATTTATATGGACGGATTACTTCAATTACCTACATCGCCTGCTCGCCACTTCTTTGAGACCATGTAATCTCTAAGTCCTTCCAGCACATACATTTTACTCCTAGAATTAGGCCAAAACCGGTAGTGAAAATTCCATTCCTTGCCTTCAGTATCAAGTATATTAATGGGGATCTTGTGTGGCCCAGAAAGGGGAGGAAAGTGAGCCTGCAAACAGGAAAGCTTTGGCGGTCAGAATTGGCAAGAGAAACTTCACTGAAACTAAAGATTGTGGGAACTAAAAATATAAAAAGCAGTGGACATTTCCATTTACCCCATAAAATACCTTTTTGGAAGAGGCGTGAAATTTCAGAAAAAAACAAAAACTCACCTCAGCACACTTTTTGGGAATCACAAGACGCGATAGTGCGAGATCAGCATCACTGGCAGACAACGATTTTTGAAACAAAGGGGTGACCACAAGCCCGCAGCTAAGGTAAGTCAAGGAGCACAAGAATATCAATCATTATATTCATAGTGCAACATGGAGAGAGATCTTGTTGTCAACCACGTTTAGGCCTCATTTATTTGCACTTAATGAAAGTTTGCATCTTAATGATTCAAATCTCAGTCATTAAGTGTGTGTGTTTTTAAGAACTGGATTTTAATCATTAAGTGCATTTTTAAAAAAAATTACAACCACTTAATGGGTTAGAATAGATCTGAATAAGATAGATTTGCAACAAAGTCTTAATGTCATTAAAATGTTATACATTTACCAACTCACCATCACAACCACCACCGCCGCCAATCACCACATTCAGTCGTCATAACCACTAACCACCATTTACAATCGTCACCACCAATCGCCATTACGATGACCGCCACCAATCACTTCCGACAATCATTACCCTTTAGCCACAAGTATACATCGTCAACCATCACTATTAGTTACTGCCACAATTAGTTATCACTATCATCCACCATAATTATCAGCCTCCACCACCATTGTTAAACAGTATTGTTAGCCACCATCACCACTAAGTACCATCCACAACCAACACCATCAACCAACACCAACACCCTCGGTCGGCACTCACAACCACCACTATTAGCCATCAACACCACCAACCACCATACAACTTTTGAAAAATATTTCGTTAATGTAGTATTTTATTTGAATTTTATATTTATTAATTTTTTAATAAAGATAAGTTTTATACATTAAAATGTTGAGGAAACAAACAATCTTAATTATGTAATATTCAAATCCTAATATTCAGATATGTATTCAAATTTACACATTTTAATCTTAATACTCAGATGTTCATTCAAATTCAAACGTTTTAGTCTTAACAGGTTCTTTTTCATCTCCGAGAACTGAAAATGAGAGCAAACTTCATTTGTTTACATACCCACTTATTTTATTTACTAAGCTTTTTAGTCTTCAGAGACCAAGACAACTGAGTATACAACAAAGGATATTTTATGGAGATGTTCTGCAACTTCGACTCTGTGACACGAGGCCTGTACCGAGGTTCTAGCACGATCTGTGTGGCATCCAGCCGAGATTTTCCAGTTGGTACTGGAGTTTCATGGGATAAGCAACGATTCCGTGCCTGCATTAAATAAAATTAGAACTTCATAGTTTTGATCTCCTTGTCTTCAAAAGGAAGGGCAACAGAATAAAAAACATCTTGAAGCATACCCAGATAGTTCTAACCTAAAGAGTTGAGCTTCGCAAAGTTGAAAAGTTGGGGAAGTAGGGAGAAGAAAGGATCATGGTTGCGACAAACATAGTTCAAAATAGAATAGAAGTTACTATATGTCTAAGAGTCAATATTTGAAAGATTCAAAGAAAACTGAAAATGGTATATGATCAGCTCCGTTTAGCTAGACTTCACCCATACAATTGTCAATGGACCTTACCAATTGCAACCAGCCTAAAGTCAGTTAGGACAGATAACCCAGAGCTGCCGTTCCTCTAGGAACTTTAACAAGCAAAGAAATGATGAAACATGTTCTACATGTCGACAATAAACTAAACTCCTAGACGAAGCTGAACTCTCAAAAATCATTTTAAGTGACGGTATTAATGACCAACCCAAGAGATGGCCTTGTAATTTCGAACAGATTTTCTTGGAGGAAAAAAAATACGCTGTGAATTGTGATCACCCATTTCAGATTAGAAAGGAGGGCACATAAGTCTAGCAAGTAGCCATGATGGTTAATGCTCTTGCGCTTCAGTTGGAAATACACCATCGCAAGGGGATTCTGATGGGAGAAGGTAATCAATGTTGCATTTTTCTATTATAGATGGTGGATTGTGATAATGATGGATTCTGATATGCAGGTCAATAGGTCATCAGATGAACGCATACTAGCCTGTGCTAGATGGCATTGTAAGTTGGCAACAAAGTGAGAGAGAGATGGCCGATAAATATTGACAAATGATCTGGAGGGAGTGGAGGAGAGTAAACCATGAATTAAAAATACCATAAATATTCTTACAAGAATGAAGGTCTTCTTTGAGCACTCCATGCACATAATTCCGCCAAAATCCAACAGCAGATATGTATAAAAAGACACAATACATCCACAATGGACCAACTGCAATGAAAAAATATCACTGCTAAGAAATGCTTCTCACAGTACGAGTATACACATGAACAAAGACCTTTATTCATAGACATATCTATCTATGTATATACAACTATGACTGATACCTTTTCCACTAACCTTCCCACAAGATTCACAATCTCTCCAGCCGTCATCACTTGCATGGAAAGTCTCACAGAACCTCCCGTACTCATATACAGAACTAGAGGAAAATAAGAACTAATCAGGCCAATGAAAATCTCATGTATCAGAAGAAAAATTACATTTATCAATAGCCTTGCAAGCCTCAACATGCACATTAAGCCAAGTGACGCAGAGGACTGGAATCTCTTCGTCGCCCTCAGCACAATTATGACACACACAGTTTTCCTGATTCAGAGCTCTAGTCATGTCATTCCTTTCTCCTTTAACAGCAGAGAGCGGTTAACATTCCATTCAACAAAAAGCAAATTTTAATACTCCCCTCTGTTTCAATTTGCTTGTCCTACTTTTCTTTTTAGTCCGTTTAAAAAGAAAATATCTCTTTCCCTTTTTGGCAACTCTTTAAATTTCAACTTTCCACCAGACAAGTTTAAGACCACAAGATTAAAGGACATTTTGATACATGCCACATATCTTTAATTTAAAATTATAAGATTCAAAAGTTTTCTTTACTTTCTTAAACTCCGTGTCAATTCAAAACCAAACAAACAAATTGAAACCGAGGGAGTACTTCTTTCCACCCCTTGATGCAAAATCTCTAACCATGCATGTTCAAATAACATAATTCACAAACTTTAATAAAACCAATAACTTAAAAGGGTTCCCTATTCCGGAACCAAATGACACAAATTATCATTATAAAGAATGCATTTTTTCACATCTCCGTGTACTATACGAGTGTTTTATGGGGAGGTGGGGGCACTGGAGGGCGAAGCCAGGATTTAAACTTTATGAATTCTAAATTCTAGGATAGCCACATCATGTGTTAGTAACAGTATTCTAAATTTAATCTTTTATACATATGCAGTAAATTTCTTAATACAAATACACAGAGGCATGGGTTCTGCACTTCTGAATATACTCCCTCCGTTTCAACTTATTTGTCTTACTTCCCTTTTTAGTCCGTTTGAAATTGAACGCCTGCTTCCTTTTCTGGCAACTCCTTAATTCTAACTTTCCGCATGACATGTTTAACACCACAAGATAAAGGAAATTTTGTTAAATTTTACATATCTTAGTTTAAGACCACAAAATTCAAAAGTACTACTCCCTCCTTTTTAATTTATTTGACCTACTTTCCTTTTTAGTCCATTTCAAAAAGAATGATCCTTTCCTTTTTTAGCAACTCTTTAATACCTACTTTCCACATGGCATGTTTAAGACTACAAGATTAAAGGACACTTTGATACTTTTGACATATCTTTAATTTAAGACCACAAGATTCAAAAGTCTTCTTTATTTTCTTAAACTTCATGTCAAGTCAAAACATGTCAATCAATTTGAAATGGAGAGAGTATTTACTTTCTTAAACTCCATGCCAAGTTAAAACCAGACAAATAAATTGAAACAAGGGGATTAATGTTCTTACATATCAAACGAACTTTTAAACATAAAGACAAGTTTTGAGCTAAAGCTATTAAGTTCTGCTAAATCCGTAGGTAAAGGATTGAACTAAATACAAGGTTTGAACTAAAGCTATTGAGTTCGGCCAAACCCGTAGCTCCCAACAAGGGGGCAGTTGTTTGTCAATCCTTCATTTGAATTTGTTTGTTTTACTTTCCTCTTTAGTCCATTTCAAAAAGAATGTCTCTTTCCTTTTCTAGCAACTCCTTATTTGTAACTTTTCGCATGGCATGTTTAAGACAACAGGATTAAAGGTCATTCTGGTACATTCTATATATCTTTAGTTTAAGACCACAAGATCCATAAATGTCCTTTACTTCCTTAAACTCCCTGTCAAGTCAAAACCCGGACAAACAAATTGAAACCAAGGGAATATTATTTATACATATCAAACGAACTTCTAAACATAAATACAAGTTTTGAGCTTAAGCTATTGAGTTCTGTCGAATCCGTAGGTAAAGGATTGGCTCGATTTGGACTAAAGCTATTGAGTTCGACCGAACCCGTGGCTATAGGTCGGCAGCTGTAAAAAGGTCTAAAAGTATCTCTCTCTTAACTAGATGTATCAGATTTGAATCCTGAAATGGAAAAATCTTTGATAGGAAGTGTACCTCATTTAATGCGCCTTATATAAAGATTTATGTTATGTATTTATTGAATGATGTGTTATGATAGTTTAGGCAGGTAACAGAATAATAGATAGTTGAGGACTTGAGGTACGAAACTTGCAAAAAAGTGATAGCATCGAGGTGTATTTGAATACAAAGGGACTGATAGTTTAGGAAGGTAAGGTGAACAACTTGATAGTTGATGAGGTATGGAACTCCAAAAAAATGATATCATCGAGATATATTTTAATACAAAAGGATTGATAGTTTAGGCAGGTAAAGAGAACAAATGGATAGTTGAGGTATGAAACTCGCAAAAGAAGTGATGGCATCAAGGTGTATTTTACTACAAAGAGATTGATAATTTAGGCAGATAAAGAGAACAAATAGATAGTTGAGGTATGAAACTCGCAAAAAAGTGATATCATCGAGGTATATTTTAATACAAACGGATTGATAATTTAGGCAGGTAAAGAGAACAAATGGATAGTTGAGGTATGAAACTCGCAAAAGAAGTGATGGCATCGAGGTGTATTTTACTACAAAGAGATTGATAGTTTAGGCAGATAAAAAGAACAAATAGATAGTTGAGGTATGAAACTCACAAAAAAGTGATATCATCAAGGTATATTTTAATACAAAGGGATTGATAGTTTAGGCAGGTAAAGAGAACAAATGGATAGTTGAGGTATGAAACTCGCAAAAGAAGTGATGGCATCGAGGTGTATTTTACTACAAAGAGATTGATAATTTAGGCAGATAAAGAGAACAAATAGACAGTTGAGGTATGGAACTCGCAAAAAAGTGATAGCATCGAGGTGTATTTTAATACAAAGAGATTGATAGTTTAGGCAAATAGAGAGAACAAATGAATAGTTGAGATATGAAACTCGCAAAAAATTGAAATTTAAATACAAAGGGGTTGAGTTGAGAGTTTAGGCAGGTAAAGAAAATAAATGGATAGTTGAGGTATGAAACTCGCAAAAAAAGGAATAGTTTAGGTATGTTTTTTTACCATTTTGAGCTAAACCTATTGAGTTCTGCCGAACACATAGCTAAAGTATTGACTCTGCCAAGAAAATACACGATTTGAACTTAAATTGGATTCGACCAAACCCGTAACTCCAAAAAAAGGGGACAATTGTGAAAGGTGTAAAACAAAAAACACTAGGGAATTCCTTCCTATCTGTCCAATCCTCGATAGACAGAATTACCTGACACATGCTACTCCTGAAAGGTGACAGGTATCCCATGGAATTAGTCCAGGTGCACGACAGCTGGCTCGGACACCACATGTATTAAAAACAAAAATGTAAAGAAAAAAACACTAGGTAATTCCTTTCTACCTGTCCTAGCCTCGATGGACAGAATTACCTGACACTTGTCACTCGTGGAAAGTGACAGGTATCCCATGGAATTAGTCCAGGTGCACGACAGCTGGCTCGGACACTACAGGTATTAAAAAAAAAGTGTAAAGAAAAAAACACTAGGTAATTCCTTCTCATCCGTCCAGACCTCGATGGACATAATTAGCTGACACTTGTCACTGTAGAAAGTGACAGGTATCCCATGGAATTAGTCCAGGTGCACGACAGCTGGCTCGGACACCATAAGTATTAAAAAAAAAAAGTGTAAAGACAAAGTTACTAGGTAATTCCTTTCCATCTGTCCAAGCCTCGATGGATAGAATTACCTGACACTTGTCATTCGTGAAAGGTAACAGGTATCCCATGGAATTAGAGTGATAGGTATAAAAAAAATAAAGAAAGTGTAAAGAAAAAAAACAATAGTGATTTCCTCCCATCTGTCCGAGCCTTGGGGAAAATTAAACATAAAGAAAAAATACGAGATAATTTCTTCTCATCTGTCCTAGCACCTTAATGGACATAGTTACCAGTGGGAGTAGCACGTATCCTGTGGAATTAGTCAAGGTGTGCGAAAGCGGCCCGAACACCACAGTTATAAAAAAAAAAAGCGTAAAAAAGAAACAACTTACGCGCAGCGATGACAAAGCTGAGCAAACTTGCCACTACGAAGACGCCAACCATTTCTGAAAGTAGTTGATGAATCTTCACATTGAAAGCAAAAAGTTGTTGAAGCAGAAGGAGAAGAAGCCATTGAAGAAAACCCTAAAACAGAGCAGAACAAATACAGAGTTACATATATATATATATATATATAACGAACTGGTAATTAGTATACAAAGAAATGACTAAATCTTGTGAATTTAGGCGAGGTGAGCGAAAGCAGGCCAGGACACTACGATTATGAAAAAAAAAAGAGAGAAAGAAGAAGTGATTAAGGTTAAACATAATGGAAACAGAAATTAATTAGATGATTACTTGATTAATCTCTTGGAAAATATTTTTTGACCCTAATTCAATATTGGGAATGGAGAAGGAAAATGAAAAGGAAGAAATGAATTTGTGTGGGATTTTGGAGTCTAAGTTGGTAGGCTGATGAAGAGCACAAATATCAGATTTTTGGGACCATTTATGTCATATTAGAACAAAGTGGGTTGTGGTGATATGGTTGGTATTGTTTATCGTTAATTGAATATTTTGGGTTCGAGTTTTGAAAATAGAAAAAATTGTATTGAAAATGTTGTGGTAGAAATGGATTTTGTAATGCGCAAATTTGGATTTAGGTGGTGCCTGCATATATGGATCCTGCAATGTGCATATTTGAATTTAGTCGATGCCGATAAAAATGGGTCTTGCAATGTTACGATCCAAATCCATGGATCGTGCGGGCACCTATCCAACTCTACTCTAGATAGGAGAATTTGTATCACCCAACCATTCAATTAATGTGGAAGATAGATTAACCAGCTTCAAATATAAATAATTTCATAAATAAAAGAAATATTTTGTTCGAAAATACATTTATTACATAATTACATTGTGGAAGTAAATAACGGTTTCCCAGCATCTAATCTAAATTGGTACAAAAGCACTAAACAAATGGGAGAACGGTCGGAAACACAACATCCATGTAAGAGTAGGATGATAGGAGCTGCTGAAGAATAATCACCGTTGTACTTATAGAAATTATAACTGATCTGCAACATGGCTATATCCCCAAATAGAGATCTAATAAGTATAGTATCAGTACAACCAATAGGTATCATCGACCTACCAGGGTTAGAAATAGATAATAACAATAGAAATTAGGGAGGAATGATGACAGCAATTAAATTTCTCATACAACTGAACTCTACCAGGCCTTTTAACAATGTTCCCAACTCTCGCCTTACTCCCTCTCTAGAAGCATCTACTACCCTACACTCAATACGATTATGATTCGCTATTTCATATCTGAGTACCCACTGACAAGGCAACTGCTCCTACCTTCAAGAATACAACACGAATTAGACGAGATAACACACTGCCTCACATATAATATCACAGATACAAAAATAAGATCTACACTCAAACCAAGACATACCTTACATCCACGTATTTACGTCCGTCACTTACACTCAAGTAAGTCAATTCATAACAATCACAACAACAAATGTGCCAACAAAATTATATGAATGCATGCATGCAAAGTGTACACATATAATAGGGTCATCAGGGATCCTCAGCTATGACCTAAAGGGGACGAGCTCAGTCCATGTACCAGTATCAGCGTGGCACCCAATTCAAATAATAGTGTCGGCATGACACTGATTCATATAACAGTGTCGGCATGACACTGATTCATATAACAGTGTCGGCTTGACACCCGACCCATATAACAGTGTTGACGTGACACCACGATCCCACCATCATCTCCATATATATATGGTCTCAACTCAAATGTTTAATGCATAATGATAATCAATAACCTCAAGTAATGCCTGAAGGTTAATCACAACATTCAACTCACATGTAAGTAAAAAGTCAAATCAATTCTACACTACTCTCGGACTACTCATACATACTTAAGCATTAAAGACTATACCCACCGATTACTGTCTATACTTATCCCGACTGACATCTTTAATTAAGGATGCTATACTCTATCTCTTTCCCCACTCTTCACTATTACATCGATATCCATCCTAATACGAAAGACTAACCCCAATACAGTTTCACACAAAACCTCTCCATAATTCTCTCAACATACCATAATTATCCTGAGATCTACCGACTACTCCCTCCACTATTGACCGGACTCTACAACTTCCTTCCGGAATCTATTGGAACACACCGAGCCATACGAACTATGTGTCGTTTGAAGTTTCTATGGCTGAAGTTCAAACGAAATAGTTGAACTTCATGCATATATTTGAAATTCAATTGTTTTTGCCTGAATTTCATTTCGACGTGGCGCAATTTAGTGAATTTTGTCTGAACTTTAGTCATTTATTTATCTAAATTTCAAATATTTTTATCTGAACTTCATTCATGGTTAAATTAAGTCGTATGTTGTTTGAGCTTCAGTCATACGAAATTAATGACATCGCAAATTTAAAGTAATACTAAACTCGATGGGACGTCAACAACGGAAATACCAAATACAAAACCTGGACCTGGTTCACACAGTCAAGCAACAAAGGCCTCTTTCTCTTCGGGAGCTTTTGTAACGGCAATAAAGAATACTACACACCTCGTGAAAGGCTATTGGGATCGATCCCTTCATCACTACTTGGCGTGGAGGGTCGCAAGAAAAAAGAAAACTATTCTTCTAGCAGTAAATCTACCTTTACAAGGTGTGGTCGATTAGTGGTAGAATTATTATTGTATTGACTTATTTGTTTTATATAATCATCTAATATTCAGAATTTACCATACAACTAATTTTTATTAAAGTGAGAACACTATAATAAACCTGCGATCTAAATGAATTTTGATTCTCTTTGAGGATGGAGCTCGTTAAGTACAATCTCGAAATTTGAGTCATAGGGCAACATCTTGTACATATTGTTTACGAATATATAGACGGTCATATTTATATATTAGAGGTTATACATACATCTTGAAGTTTATAAACATCTTCATATTTATATATATGAAGTATTTATAAAGGTAGAAAAATGAGAGCGAATCTAGATACTATATGCGTCATATAAGTCAAGTGGCGTACATGCGTTTCTTACATGATCGCTAAATGTTCCGTTTGCATGTATGTCATGTGTCACTTTGCATGGCCTCTAAGTGACGCTCTGCATGAATGTCATGTATCACTCTTTAAAGTTGCTCGCAAATTGTCTGCTTAAGCTACTCACATTTAACCAGTTTGATTGCAAATTTCTTTACAAGATACACTCACATTTAACATGTTTGATTGCAAGTTTCTTTGCAAACTTATAGGAATAATTAACTGGATATTCATAACAACAGTATTACCTATTTAAGGAGCAAATTTCATAAGTGAATACAGATGAATAAATATTTTATTTCACTTATGTAATCATGAAAAAATGTGAGATGGACTGGGCTGAAAGCCTATGGGTTGTGCTGGACCCATAGGCTTTCATCAAACATCTTCAGAAGAATGTTGAGTGCATTTTGTGCATGTCTTTTTCCATAAATTACAGGTGGGAGTGGGCACGTTTTGCCTATTACATTATACCAGTAATATAATTTATTTAGTTTTTATTTCTCACCCCATGTTCGGTATTCGTATTGGAGTCTCAATTAATCAAAATCGCATATTGCATGACCCATTTTAGTGGTGGCGCTCCCAACAGAATTTTCTCCAATTAATAATCAGAGCTTGAATCTAGTTGAAGATGGAGCAGTCCCATCTTCATACAATGTTCTCCATACTCATGGCCATCTTCACACAATGTTGGTAGTATAACATAATATCTACCTTTATTTAATCAAGTTTTTGTAAAGATTGTCCCTATTTTGGGCTGGTTTTTTATGTTTACTTTTAAACATGAAGGATTTTAACTTTTGTATTTGTTGCTTATTTAATAAGAAAATATGGATTAAAGTACTCATATTTATGATCTAGTTTTGCTAGGCATGAGATTAGAGAACTCTAACCTCTCTCACATAAGTTATATGGAAACTAAGTTATGCGGCATAATTAAGTTTTGTAGTATTTTATGATCTAATTTCGCTAAAAGAACTTTTGTCTTGTTTGGCATAAGTTCTATAGGAGTTAAGTTATGTCTTTTACAACACAATTTGGGATTTCTGAAACTGAAGTTTTGCTTCTATTGGCATAAATTTTGTAGGAACTAAGTTGTGTCTTTTGATTTATGACATAACTTATGGATTCAGAACTGGGCTTTTGCCTCTATCGGCATAAGTTATGTATGAATTAAGCGGCATAAGTTGTTATGACTTTTAAAGCATACCTTGTATTATATTATTGTGAAAATTACTTGTTATTTTTGTGTTAGGGATATTTTTGGTCACTTATTTTTTATTTTTACTTTAGTAGGCGTTTGGACATGCGATTTCATCTTGTGATTTGAAATCATGAGATGAATTAGCGTTTGGACATGCAAATTCATCTCATGATTCCAAATCGTGGGATTAAATCTCAAATTCTCCAAAAATCTTGATTTGGAAATTTCATATCATGATTTCACCTTTTTCAGATATAAAAATTGACCCACAACTTTATATTTTCTAAAAAAAACCTCAAAAGAATAACTAGTTACTATTAGTGTTGACTAACGTTTTTTTATAAAATTATGTATAATTGAAAGTTTGTAATTGCAAACATTTATTTATAAAAGGAACATGGAGTATGCATTTTTTTAATGCAGTGTCTTAGCATATTATGATATCCTATTTATGAACTACAGGTTGCTCATTTGATAAAATTATATAAGAATTGGGAAAAATTTAATAGTTCTTACAACTTGTTAGATTTTCATATTCTTGAGAAAACTATAACTTAAAAAGTCCAAATTACATGTCCAAACAAAACTTCAACTTCATCTCAAATGATTTTATATCATGATTTGAAATCATACCAGACAAAAAAAGTGAGCGCCTAGCGCGAAAGGTTGCTTTACTAAGTAAGATAAGGCAAGAAGCAAGGGCGTAGCAGCTACGCGAAAGCCGTTGCTTCTTAGCGCATCCCTTTTCTTGCTCGTTAGCGTTGTTTGTTGATTTTTGAAAGAAGGGGCGGAGCTTGAAGAAGCGAAGCGAACCTAGAGTAGCAGCCTATTAAGTTTTTTCAGGCCCCTTTGATATCTTATTAGTCAAGCGCTAGCGCCCCTTTAGAGTAAGTCTTTTTTGTTATCAATGAAACCGAAAGGTAGAAAAAAAAAACCAGTGCCTTTCGCATAGATCGAGATTTGTAGCTTGATT
This sequence comes from Capsicum rhomboideum, assembly GCA_031232105.1. Taxonomy (NCBI): domain Eukaryota; kingdom Viridiplantae; phylum Streptophyta; class Magnoliopsida; order Solanales; family Solanaceae; genus Capsicum; species Capsicum rhomboideum. The sequence continues at coordinate 2,325,442 of CP124710.1, read as the reverse complement.
CTTTACTCATTCCATACTAGGAAGAATTGCAGGAACTCGTTCGATAACACTTCTTCCTATTTCTTTCTCAATGATATCCGACGATCAAGACAATTCCCGTGAAACTCTTTCATAGAAGTTCATTCTTATTCTTACGAAGCAAAACGGGCCCTTAAACTTTTAAAGGGTAAAAATTAATGACCATGAAATTTGAGGATAAAAATTAAAGATCACCCAAAATCCACATTTTTGAGAATGACCATATTTAAATCACGCCCACCACATTTTCCTTGCACTTTTGCACTTTGTAAACATTAGGAATGACAAAATTAATCCATGAAACTTAATATATCTAAACCGTTCAAGTTAGTTTTACTAGTCTAATTCAGCCCATCAAAAATTGGACTAATATATAATCTACAGGAATAATATATAAATGTGCCATTTAACTTGACATCGGCTGCCATCTATGCCCTCCAAATTTGGGGTGCTGTATAAATTTGAACAAGTAGACACCCGCATTCTACGTGGAGTTTCATGCGTTTAAGTGTTTGCTTGCTCAACTTTATGATAATTGGAAGCATAGATGACAGGTGAAGCCAAGTTAAAGGGTATGTTTGTATATTATGCCAATCTTTTATAGATGGAAATCCTAGTTACTCCACTCCGTCTATCTTTACTTGTCCATGTTAATAAAAATAGTCGTCCAATAATACTCGTTCAGTTTGAAAAATCAAGGGATAATTTATCCGTTTGGTCTATTTTACCCTTAGTATTAAATACTATTCATTATCCAAAGCATTGAATTTATTATGTTCAAAGAGTGATATAGTAAAATTACTTCTATTATCTATTATTTTTTAAGGTATCTGCCAAATCAATAACAAATAATATTATTGGACGGAGGGAGTAAAACATTAACACGTTTGTCATTTTATTGATATTTAATTTGTACAAGTACATTAAAGAGATCCTTAAGGGCCACTTGAGCTGAGGGCTTAAGTAGGCTATCTAAAATTATCATGCGTTTAATTGAAAATATTAATTAAAATAAGATACATTCTAATCACAATCATAGAAGACATGTATAAAAGGTAGGATAAATAATCTTTTATAATCTTAGAATAACTTAATTTTGAACTAAATGACTCTTAAAAAGAAATCACTAAATTGCGGTGGAGTGATAACTGGTAAATATTCTTCCGAGAGCCCTTATTATATAGTCGCTTTTGATAGAATACACTTTATGAACACAAAGACAAATACATCTGCATAGATGGATGAAAATATACATTACTCTAGCACAAGCAATATCCAAAGTTGTAATGATTAAATATAAGGCATGTTAGGACCTCTTTTAAGCATAAATAATTTCAAATAGTACTATATGTTAAATTATTAGTTACACCAAATCATATAACATGGTTAATGTCAGTGTTACCTTCGACAACACGTTGGTAGAACAATAATTTTATTTTTTGGTTGGTTTTTCTTGTCTGATTTCCGTTTTAGGATTTGACTAAATCAAATTTGTGACAGAAAGTTTCACTTTGAGATAACGCATAATATACCAAGGGTGATTGTATTCACATAGCTCGAACCTAATGGCAAATTCAAGATTTTCATTAAGAAGATTCACTATACAAAGAAGTAAATATACGGAAAAATTAATAGGATTCAACATCTATTATATATACATAAAAAATAATGTTGACATTTATTGTACAGTGTGGATTTTTGATGAAAGTGATTCAGATGAATCCTTGCGCCTCTAGATCGAACACGAGGCTTCTAATTAAAAAATAAAGGGGTATATGTCATCCCATCAATAACCATAATCATTGGTGAGAATAGACCGAGACAGTTTTAGGATCTGAAGTTTATAAGTTCCTATAACTATTCAAGTTAATAGCTTAAAATATATAATTTAAAGTAGATTAATTACATTTAAAATATATAATTTAAGATTATGCATAGTCTTGGTTATGTCATAGTTTTTTTTGTTTTTATTTTAAATATAATGTTGAGGAGGGGAGTCTTGGAGCAACTGATAAAGTTGCGTATAAAAACCTTTATGATTTGATCATTTTTAAATCCCGCAGCGTACATAGCGAAAGCTTTAGTGCACCGAATTATCCTTTTTTAATGCTGAGACTAAATTTGCATTTCAAAAATTCAAAATGTTTCCTTACATGGCTCCAACAAACAACATACGAAAGTCAAGGACAACCACGATTTCCTGTCTTGTTAGTATTTTATTTTGTCTAAATAAATAATGGTCAAGCATGACATACTACAATTATAACACATTGGTCAACTTATTTATTTATAATAATAATACATAAATATACCCATTAACTTAGTCTCTGCTTGTATTTGTATCTTTCAATTTTGAGTGTACACAAGTTGACACTTAAAATTGTATAAAGTTGAACAAGTAGACACATACATTCTACATGGCATCTACATGACAATTCGCGTGAGATTGTCATGTATATGCCACATACGACGTGTGTGTCTACTTGTTCTACTTTATACAACTTTAAGTGCTTATTTATGCGCACTCAAAAAGACGATGCCAAATTAAAGGGCATGTTTATATATTATGCCTTTATTTATTTATTTTTCACCTAGATTTAATATCCGACGTACTAAAGATCCGATTAAATTTAAATTCGTGCATTGTAAGAAATATTATTTTCAATATGATTAATCACTATCCATTAAGAACGCAAATAAGCATATCATCATAAATAGTCTCTTTTACCTTTACCTCCAGAAAATGAGGTTCGAAATTTAAATTTTATGAAATCTAAATTCAAAAAATAGTACAACATTTTTTTTTTCTGACATTCACTCAATGTTGCATCAATTCAACATAATAAAACAGTGTATATATAACCTTAATACATCAATTCAATAAATATACAACATATATCTTTATATAAATTATATGTACTAGAATTTTGGATTTAACAATGTAAGATTCATTGAATGAGACATACTTTTTATCAAAGAGTTCTCCATTTCAGGATTCGATTCCTCTAGTTAAGAGGTGAATAAATCTCATTTAGTCATACCATACCTCTTGATTGTATTAGTTAACCATAATTAATCAGTACATATTTTATATAATCGATACACATACTTAACCTTACTTCTATTACTAACCATAATAAATCGATAAAATTTAACGTAAATATTGAATTTATACATTTTTTCCATACCCACGTATGTTGTCTATTTCTAAGGAATAAAAACAAATAAAATTTAATTCATCGTCCATTATGTTGACAGAGAGTAATCTATATGCTACGCTAACTCGACCATAATATTACCATCACTTACTATAACAATAATAATTATTTCTTAGTTCGAGACAAGTTGAGAATTTAATATAATTGGTTAATTTTTATGCTGACTGTTAGCCTACAATAATCAAATTTACAAATTGATAATTTTTTTTTTTTTTTTTTAAAAAAAGACGATGTGACAACAAAAAAGACCAAATTTTTTAGAACAAGCCCTCCATTTTCCCATTTTATCTTTTTCCTTTTCCTTAAAGGTTCCTCATCATTTAGTATCCTTGTCTATCTACCACATCATTATACTACTTTATAATTTTGACAATTCAAAATTGTCCTCACAACGGGGTGGATTTTCGATGTTCAGTTCGATATTTTTTAAGTTTGATTTTGATGATTTAATAATTAAAATAGATATTAAATATCAAATTTGGTTCAGTAAAACAAATTTTGATACAATAAAATAAATTTTGATATGGTAATTCGATATTATTGAATTAAAAGAAAAGAGATTTTGATGAGATATGATCATAGTTTGTTCAATATTTAACATGTTATAGTTCTTAGAAAAATCATGTATAGAGGTTAGAAATCCAACTCTCAAGTCCAAACATCATGAATGTATAGTCATAGGTCAATTAAAACATTTAAGGACAAATCAGTGTCTAAAGCTCCCGCTATGCATAGAATCTGGGAAAGAGTCTGACTATAAAGATCTATCGTATGCAGTCTTAGCTTGAATTTCTACAAGAGACTGTTTTCAAGACTTGAATTTGTGATCTTCAAAATATTTAAATCATTTGTTAATAATATCTACGCCGTCTTATCTTAAACGCTCAATATTTAATTCAATATTTCCAAAATTTGATAATCGATATTCAAAATAAATATCAAATAAAGTTTGGATCCAACATAGTAAAATTCAATTCAATAATCTATTTTTCAGTGATTTATGCCCATCCCTAACCACAACCCCTCCCTATGCCTGAAAATATTCAAACTTTTTGCAAAGCAACTACCAATTTTTTCTTTTTGTGATTTACTCATATTCGATATTTATTTAAATCTACTTAATAATTATAAAATTTCAATCAATAAAAAATATTCTCTTCGTTCCACTATAATTATTTACTTTTCTTTTTATACGCCTTTTAAAGTAAATAAAAAATGTAATTTTACTAATTTATTTTAAGGAAACTTTTCTTGAACTTTACAAATAACTTGTTTTCACTTTCAAGAAATATTAATTATAAAAATATAAAATGATAAAAATAAATAAATTGATAAATATTCTTTCATGCTTAATCAGACATATCGAGTTAATACACATGCACTCTTTTGTCATTTTTTGTTGTAAGAACAACAATAACCAACTCATAACAAACAAACACATCCATCTTTTTCCTTTTTCCTTTTTCCTTTTCTCCACCATCTTTTTTCTTCCCTTTTTCCTTTCAACAATCTTTTTATCTAACCACATTTATCAAATCTGCAAAAAAAAAAAGTTTGCTTTTTTACTTTGTTCTTGATTTTCAGCTTGTCAAGAACAAATACAAAATTTTCACAATTTTTTTAATTAATTTTCATTTCACTTTTTGGTGAAGAAATTAATAATACAAGTTTTTATTAGCTCAGAAATCCCATTTTTCCTTTCTTGAATTTCATTGATAATTTCGAGGAATCCGAGGTTTATTTTTTTAATTTTAATTTTTTTTTAAAAAATTGGAATTTGATGTTTATGTTCAAGAACCAACAACCCCATGTAGGAATCTTGAACATTTGTTGAGCTTTTTGGGATTGTGGGGCTGAAAGATTTGATTTTTACCAAAAAAAAAAAAAATTCTAAAAAAAAAAAGAAGACTTTTTTTCCTTTTTTTTTTTTTTGTGTTAGAATCTAGAAATGTTTGTCTGTTTTGGAATGTTCTAGAACTATTGGTTGTGTTATTCTGTTCTTGATTTTAGTTCAAGAAGAAGATTCTTGAAACTTTCATTTTACATTGTTTTTCATTTCATTTTGGGAAGAAATGAAATGAAATACAAGTTTTATTAGCTCAGAATCCCATTTTTTGTTGGTTTTTGGTTAACAGAAATCGAAAACAATATCGAGGAATTCGATGTTTTATTACATATATTTTGATTGGAAATTTTCAGGTTGAGATTTGATGTTCATGTTTGAGAACCCCTTGTAGGAATCTTGAATCTGAATTTGAGGTTTTTGGGATTGTGGGATTGAACAATGTTGCCTTATGGAGACATTGTGACATTGTTCATATTTGAATGAAACTACATTGTACAAAGGAAATTTACTAAAAATAGAAACTTTAAGGGAAGAATTACTAGTTTTATTAGCTCAGAATCCATTTTTGCTTTCGTTTACGTGAAGAAATCGAAGATTATATCGAGGGATTTGAGGTTTTATTGCATATATTTTGATTGGAAATTATCAGGTTGAGATTTGATGTTCATGTTTGAGAACCCCTTGTAGGAATCTTGAAAAATCTGAATATGAATTTGAGGATTTTGGGATTGTGGGGTTGAACAATGTTGCCTTAGAGAGAGAATGTGATATTGTTCATAGTTGAATGAAACTACATTGTACAAAGGAAACTTTCTAAAAATAGAAACTTTTGTTTCCCACTTTATTGGAATTTAGAAATGTTGTCTGTTTCTGCGCCTTCTAGAACTCTTAGTTCTCTAGAAGAAATGCTGGAGTCCCTTAAGCAAAGGGACGAGAACGAAAAGCCTAAAGATTGTCCACCAGCATTACCATCTAGGCCTAAACTAGCTTCTAGAACTAGGCCTCCTTCTCCGAAGAGAACAAAGCCTAGTACCCCTGAAAAACGAGACGTTGGATTTGAGACTGGTAAAAGAGAAGAAGAGGTTAAAGGGAATCGAGGAAATGTGTTTGGAGCCAAAAAGGGTAAAGAGGTGGATTCTAGTAGTGAATCACCTTATGTTAATTCATCAGCTCAAAAGGAATATAGAAAAAGATTTTGGGAAAAAGATGGTGTAAAGCTTGAAAACAAGCTTCCTTATTCACTCCCAAAGTTTCGCGAGGATGAGTGGGATGATAACATCAGTTATTTTATTGAGAAGGTAAAAGGAAATTACTGTTGAAATTGTGTTACTTTTTTGTGCTTTGAATATCGCATTATCTGCTGTCTTACTGCTCATTCCTCTGTATTTTGTGTACTATTCTTCATTTCACATTATTCTGTTGTTGTTACTGCTGTTATTTCTGTATTCCCTTTTTCAAACTGCTTGGATATGCTTTATTTTAAACCGAGGTTCTATCGGAAACAACCTCTCTATCTCTATGAGATAGGGGTAAGGTCTGCGTGCACCCTATGTTGTTGTTTCAGAAATTGTGTTATGTTCAGTTTTATATACTTAGTCGGCTTCTTTTGTTTCTTTGATAGAATGGTAGATTTCTGATTATGGGTAGTGGAACTCGGACGCTAGACAATACTTAGAGTTTGAGTTAATCTTTTTGGCTTGGGAAGTTGCTAGTGTTGTTTATTGACTAGTTTTATCTAGGTTTGGAGCTGATAATGTGAGAGTTAATATAGATGATTCATAGCTTATCCCAACCAGGTTGGCGTCCGTGATTAGAAGAACTTGAAATGTAAGGATGGGGGAAATGATTTCTTGTTTGGTTGGACAATGCGCAGCACAGCTGCTCAAGTTCGTGAATATAGTTTTGAATATCTTCAGCCCTTTTGTTTCTTGAGCTTACTGCAGCTTACCTGTAGGTCCTTGGGCATGTTTGGAAAGTTAACGTTTTTAACTAAATGGTGAATTGGTTAGCAAAAATTGTGCATGTTCTACTTTGAACTCCCATTGTTTGTCAAAGTGTGTTTGGTTTGTTTTTTGGCATGAAGATTTCACATATTTTACCTGATGTGGTATAGCTTTTGAGACAATTTTCGAATGTAAGTAATGAATAGTTATATTAATGGTTGCGCACACTCATCTTCAAAGTTCTGTATTTCAGAAGCTTCGTGTTTGGTGCCGTCTGAAAAATAGACAATGGGAACTGGGACAGGTGCAATCAACTTCTGGAGACAAAGCTTCAGTAGTGCTCTCTGATGGCAGTGTGAGTTCACATGTTATGGCTATTCATTATGAAGAACAATGTAGCTTAAAACAATTGAATTAAAAGGATGTATGTGTACTTAGACTTTGTCAACGTATAGGTTGTGGCAGTGCCTGTTGGAGAGCTTTTACCTGCAAATCCAGATATTCTTCAGGGTGTGGATGATCTCATACAACTTTGTTATCTTAATGAGCCATCAGTTCTTCACAACCTCCAATATAGATATGCTCAGGATAGAATATATGTGCGTACTCTTAAGACAGCTCACTGTTTCATCAGATGTAGAACTTCATGCCTTCATTTTAACGTTTCTGTCCCTGTGCTTACAGACTAAGGCAGGACCTGTTCTAATAGCTGTCAATCCCTTCAAAGAGATCCAATTGTATGGGAACAAACTTATTACCGCTTACAGGAAGAAACTCTTGGATAGTCCTCACATTTATTCTATTGCTGAAACTGCCTACAGTCAAATGATGGAAGGTCTTTATAATACCAAAGTTCGTTTCTGGTCTCTGAAACTTTTAGATGACACCGGTCAATCCTTATTTTGTTGCTTTTCATGTGTATCTTGCAGATGAAATTAATCAATCCATCATCATAAGGTTGGTTGAAGTGTCTCATTGTTAGATTTTTTAACGCGAAGTATCTGATGATAGTAAAAATGTGTTCCTCTACACTGGTTGAGTAATTGCATGTCTTGGTTCTAATGATCAAATTTATGGTAAGCCTAATGCTTGTATTTGCAAACAACTGACTTCTCTTCATATCATGTAGCGGGGAAAGTGGATCTGGGAAGACGGAAACAGCAAAATTCGCCATTGAATATTTGGTTATGATTAGTGGAGACAACAATCAGGTAGAAAGTGAGCTGCTGCAGACAAGTTGCATATTGGAGGCTTTTGGGAATGCCAAAACCGTCAGGAATAACAACTCCAGTCGATTTGTCAGTTTTTACATCTTCTTCTGTCTCTTTTCTTTCTCTATTTTTGGGAGGGGGGTGTAAATGGAGTAGCTTTTTTGGATTAGTCATGCCTTTTTGCACTTGGGACTAACAGATGGCCTGATGGGTTGCAGGGAAGGTTTATTGAAATTTATTTTAGTGCAGAGGGAGGAATTTGCGGTGCTAATATACAAACATGTAAGGATGTTTATTGAGATGATTGTTTTAGAAAATCATGCCTTGTTAGAATTGTTTTGGTATCAATTTGTTGAAATTGTCTCATAACGTCATTTTGGTCCCATTTTACTGACTTTTGCAAATCTTTGTGCATGTCTAATATGTTGACGCTAAAATAATGGGTAGTTCTTCTTGAAAAGGTGGGCATTTTTCTTCTCCGTGTTCTTCCTTGTATTTTCTTGTTAAACTTGTATCTGTTCATCAGAGCTAAATCTATTGAAACACGTCTTATTTGGGCAGTCAAGAGTGGTTCAACTGGCTCATGGAGAGAGGTCTTACCATATCTTTTACCAGCTATGTGCTGGGGCTCCTTCTGCTTTGAGAGGTTTGGATTTGGATATTGAACCTTTCATTTTAATCTCTTTTTGTTACTTATTTTACTTATTGGGGCTTTACCTCTGTCATGGGCTTCACATTTTAGTTATCTGAGTAGGATATGATTTTTCAGTAATTCCTCTATATGACTTTATAAACATTTTCAAGCGATGAACCATCTTCTATTGTTACTGTTGCGTTGTACAACTTGTGAGATGTTTCTCTTCATATCTTTTTTATAGGAGCTATAATTTTCTTAAAAGTGCCTTTCTTTATTAGAAACATTGGTTGAAGAACCATGAGGGTGTGGCCTAGTGGTCAATGAAGTGGGTTGAGCACCATGAGGTCTCAGGTTCAAATCCCAGCATAGGCAACACTAAGCGATTTCTTCCCATCTGTTCTAGTGGTGGGCAGATTACCTGGTATCTGTTGCAGGAGGGAGGTACAGGTATCGGTGGAATTGGCCGAGGTGCGCGCAAGCTGGCCCGGACACCACAGTTATTTTTTTTTAAAAATAAATTATTTGAAGAACTTTTGTTGTTGATGGTGATCATTTGTTTGAGTTTGTGACATTGTAATAGTAAATATGCGTGAACTTGCAATCACAAGTCTGTACTTTTTTTTACGAGATGCTGTTGAATGTGGAATACAATAAGTTATCTGCTTGGTGCATGGAAGTTTGAGTTGGAAAATTAGGAATTTGAACATAAACTAGATGGAGTAGAGTAGGTTATATCAAGTAACTGGAAACACCTGCAACACTGACTTTGAATGAAGTTCCTTGAGTTCTATGTACAAATATGTGTGCTTTTTATTCTTTTTGGTTAAAAGACCATCTAAAGATAAGATATTAGACATTAAACTTCTTTGGCTTTTGATTATTCCGGAAGTCGGACCACTGTTTCTTGGCTAGATGTGAGATCCAATACTCTACAGCTCTGGATAATTATTTTTGACTCTCTTTTCCCAGATAAACTTAAGCTGAAAGGTGCTTCAGAGTACAACTTTCTCAACCAGAGTGATTCGTTTGTGATCCATAATGTTGACGATGCAAAAATGTTTCATATGCTTGTGGTGAGCTTAAGGGATCAGATTTACGGTTAATTTAGGTTTTAATTCTTTGTCTTTCAATTCAAAGTCATTTTGGATCTGTTTATTGTTAATTCCTTTCATGCACTCCCTTTTCAGAAAGCGCTAAACTCTCTGGGGATTTCTGAAAGAGACCAAGAGCATGCTTTTCAGATGGTTGCGGCTGTGCTATGGCTGGGAAACATAACCTTCCAAGCAATCGGCAATGAAAACAATGTTGAAGTTGTGCAAAGTGAAGGTGAGCTATTTATGTGAAGTGTAATTTTGCTAATTTTCGATTATCACATTATTTGTTGTAGTTACTGTTCAGTATGCTTTGTGATACTTTCACTTTATGTATTCTCTTTCTGGACTGCTTTGAACTGTTTTTCTGAGCCGAGGGTCTATTGGAAACAACCTCTCTTCCGCTGAGGTAGGGGTAAGGTCTGCGTATAGTCTACCCTCCCCAGACCCCACTTTGTGAGCCTACACTGGGTATGTTGTTGTTTTGCTCCTCTTGTATTCCTGTTCTCTTTTAAATAAATACTACAGTAGCATATTTGATTTCTATACTTGTGTCATTAGTGATCTCTGATCTTATTCTTAGTAGTCTATTACAGCCTAGACTTCTTACAAAGGGGGCTGCCCGGTGCACAAAGCATCCCAAGTTAGCTGGTCCCGAGAAGAGCCGCACTCCAAAGGACTTCATAATTTATAAAACTTTGGAGATCCATTGTGCAAAGATGCATAATTCTTGGTAGAATAGGAAGTTGAATGATTCTTGTTGATTAAAAGTACTCATAGCTAATCATCCCAAGATAGTAGCAGTAACTAAACTATTCCATTGCTAAAGAACCATCTGATACCTACAATTATCACATGTGGTTCTGTAACACAAAAGTTAATCTGGTAAAGGAATATATCAGGACCCAAGGAGGGCTGTGATCGGCACTGACGATCTGACTCCCGAAGGTCGAACGGTAAAACTGTAGTACCTGTCAATCATCACCAAATGCATAAGGGCACTCACTTTCCCAGACCAAGATTCACACGCATACATCCATGCATGGATAATCCTCAAAATGTGAATCCATAGTCCAATCACATACATAATATGTCCTGGCAAGGGACTACAACAACAACGACAACAACATACCTAGTGTGGTCCCACTAGTCCATCATCTAGTTAGAAGTCATAACTTATTATAGAAAACTCCAAATCGTCCCCTTTCGAATTGTTAGATACTAGGTTTCTAGTGCTACAATTTTGCTTCAGAAATCATGGCCCAATTTGCAATACATATAATGAGATATGTATTTTTGAAGTTAGGCCTTGTTTCCATTGTATAAATATCTTGCTCCTTAAGTTATTTTCCAACTCCTCTTGTTCCCTAAGTACCTATTTAAATCCAAAATACTTCCATTTCATTACAATCACTCACCAAACACATTCCACCGATCATTCCAACGCATTAAACCAAGTCCTTCTCACTTTTCATCATATAGATGGCTAATTTGAGTGAAGTGGAACATAGAGATAAACTAAGCCTTACAAAAGAATTTTACAGAATGTTACGAACAAATTATTATGGGAATAGTCACATTTACTTAACCTTGTATTATATCTGAAAATAGAATCGTATCTCCTCTTGTATCTATTACTACTATGATTCTAAAATGCAAGAGTATTTGGTTTAATATATTCCACTATATTTAGAATGCTTATCTGGAGGCACTAATGCTAACCTGTTTGGTATTTTATCATATCTGGTATTGCAGCCGTTGTAAATGCTGCTAGCTTGATGGGTTGTAGTGCCAATGACCTCAAGCTAGCTTTATCAACCAGGAGAATGCAAGCTGGCAAGGATAAGGCTGTCACGAGCTTAACCATGCAACAGGTTTGTACTCAGTTTTATAGGTTCCCCAAAATTTGCCATAATCTGCATCAAATACGTAATTTCGGCGAATTATGATTCTGGCACTTCTGCCTTTTCTCTTAAGAACCATAATGGGATGATTTTACTCATTCAGGCAATTGATACAAGAAATGCATTGGCCAAGTTCATCTATGCGAACCTGTTTAACTGGATAGTGGATAAAATTAATAAATCTCTTGCAACGGGTAAAGAGAAGACCAGTAGAGCCATAAATATTTTAGATATTTATGGTTTCGAATCATTTGAGGTAAATTGATTTTCAAGTTGTCGTTATTATTATAAAACATAAAAGTATATATGTTATCCCACTTGCCATTTTTACCTTGCAGAAAAATAGCTTTGAACAATTTTGCATTAACTATGCAAATGAGAGGCTCCAGCAGCATTTTAACCGACATCTCTTCAAGCTTGAGCAAGAAGTAAGCACATCAGTGTGCATTGTAGTTACTGAATTCTTGTTTCTTCATGCATTTTCTTTTGGGATAATGTTCTTATTTTTTCATTCTTTTCAGCTACTCACTTCTTTATACATAAATAGGTAAACAAAGAATAGGGCTTTTTGCTTACTTTGCGACAACTGGCTATAATATACGTGAAGTTTTTACCTTGTAAAAGAAAAAGTGAAATTTTTCGTGAAAACTGGAGTGAGAAAGTCTGAACACATATTTTTGAACCTTGATTGCGGTCTGCAAAAGTTGTTATGTTGTGCAGATGAAATAAGGATCATTGTCAGGCACTTTTCTCTCTGTATTTATGGCATATCTGAGTTCAGACTTTTGTAGATACTTATTACCGCTTATATGGGATAGTGACACCAAAACCGATGTGTTGTATTTCAGGAATATGAATTGGATGGAATCGATTGGACGAAAGTAGATTTTCAAGATAATCAACAGTGCTTGGATCTTTTTGAGAAGGTATTTCTACGTTTTGGTTCTTTTCTTCCACTCATTTTGCATTCAAGCGTGTTCATAGTCTGCTAAATTTTTTCACTTCAGATTACTCTTCTATTACTTCAGCATAACAGAGTCATGATCTTGATTTGTTTTCTCTAGTAGTGTTCTTACTCTTTGTCATGATCTCGTTTTGTTTTCTCTTCTAGTGTTCTTACTTCTTCTCATATTCAATTGTTGATTTGGATAAGAAGAGACACTTGTTCCCTTATCAGAAAAGAAGAGACACTTGTCATTCTAATGATCACAATTTGGATGGACATCATTTGCGCACACACACACACACCGTACTCTCATGTTGTACAGCTACTTCTCGGCAGTTAGGTAGTTAAAATGCTACATATTCAGTAGACGGTCTAATGATATATCATCTCCTGATCTATGGATTCTAATGATGCCTTCTGCAGAAACCCATTGGGATATTATCTTTATTGGATGAAGAATCAAATTTTCAAAAAGCAACTGACTTGGCCTTCGCCGATAAGCTTAAGCAGCACCTGAAAGCTAACCCTTGCTATAGAGGAGATAGAGAAGGATTTGGCATTCGCCATTATGCTGGAGAGGTCAGTTTCTTTTAGAAATGTATTCTTTTGGTGTTAGAACTTGTGCCCTGTGATATCTCTGTAGTCGTGAAGTGTAATGAACTGGGACTCTTGTGAGACAATTAAGATTGGGGATATGATACATTAGAATTTGCTCAAGGGCAAAAGTTCATGTTTCAGCAAATGAAGATCAATAAGCTTCTTTCAAATATCTCTAATATTGTTGCTTGCTTTAATATTTCTGTTTTACCATCGTCAAAGTTATTTTATCTTTTTAGGTGATCTATGACACAAGTGGCTTCTTGGATAAGAATAGAGATACAGTGCATTCCGACATTATTCAGCTGCTCTCGTCAAGTAGTGAAGTCTTGCTCAAGTTGTTTGCCTCCTCTTTTGCTAATCAGTCCAAGAAAACAGCAAGTTCATCAATTCATATTGAGATATCAGACTCTCAGAGGCAAACAGTTGCTACTAAATTTAAGGTAGTTATGCCATTTTCTTAATTTCTTATAAAACTTGACATGGTAGAAAAAGTTTCTTATACTAAATATTTGAGAAAATAACCATTTCTATTATGATGCTGAGGAAAATAGTCAATGTTGTCTTTATCAAAATCTTGCAGGATCTATTGTTCAAATTGATGCAGCAGTTGGAAAGCACTGCGCCACACTTCATTTGTTGCATAAAACCGAACAATAAGCAGGTTCCTGGCATGTACAACAATGATCTCGTCTTTAAGCAGCTCAGAAGCTACGGTCTTCTTGAGGTTGTTAGGATCTCTAGATCTGGATATCCTACTAGGATGACACATCAAGAATTCTGTAAAAGGTGAAACATGTGCTCCTCGCTTTGCTGCTAAGTTTCCCTTTTGGATGCTGTGTGACTTACACAAATGTGGTTATTTAGGTATGGTGTCCTCCTTCCAGAAGATCATGAAGGCAAAGATCCCTTAAGCATGTCAGTTTCCATTCTGCGGCAATTTGATATCCTTCCTGAAATGTACCAAGTTGGGTATACAAAGTTATATTTCCGGGCAGGACAGGTAAGTTTGTTGGTTTTTCTTTGTTTCTTGAGTGTTCCTATGCTTCTTTCTTTACAAAAAATTAATTTTGATTGCCGTAAATCATTGACGCAGATGCAGCTCATAACTTATTTAATAATAATTATTACAGAATTAAGCAAAAAAAATTGTAATGTCTCTTAAAATTTAGTTACATCATGAAGAGAATTTCACATTTAAGAAGCACATTTGACCTCAAATATTTCTGCAATTAGTCCCATGCTATCAGAATAATGAGAAATGAAGAAAAATGTGCTAATAATTTTCCTATGATAAGTATGGACTAATTTGGACTTCTAGTGAGGCAATGGTTGTGCATGTTACTGAAGAATGAATTTCCTGGTGTATCGATGTTCTGAACTTCTATCATGGTAACTTGTAGATTGCTACGCTGGAGGATGTGAGGAAACAAGTTCTGCAAGGCACTCTCGGTGTGCAGAAGTGCTCCAGTGGTCAGCATGCTCGTCGTCACTTCCCTGAGCTCGAAGGAGGAGTGATCATACTCCAATCATGTAAGGCAGAACACTTTGCAGCAGTATATATTTTAGAATGTTGTTCAACCTTCAAAGAAGCTATTAATGAACAAAATTTTCTCTGTCCAGTTTTATTTGTATATAATATTGTTTGTTTCAAAATTATTTAGCCAACGACTTCAAGTTCTTGAGAAACTAGTGATTTCGTTGCCAAGCTCTTTCCTCTCATTTCTTTCTTCCTTCCTTTCCTTTTTAGTGGGGAATATGTTGCACTGCTGAAAGTTTCTCAAGTGACTGACAACATGGAATTTTCTAGAATTTTTATTTAAGGTAATTGTTATTGGTGATATGATGTCAAAATGTTTTATTGTAGTTGTTCGTGGTGAAATTGCTAGAAGACAGTATAAGGATACTCTGGAGTCTAAACGAAAAGTTGCTAACAAAGAAAGTGATGAGAAGCTGGTGGCTGTTGTGCAGATACAATCAGGTAAAGTTTTTTCTTTGGCATCTAAGGTTGTGACATTCAAATATGGATTTATCTGCCTAGCTTTTCTTTTCTTGCAGCTATTCGTTGCTGGTTGGCTCAGAGGCATCGTGATCAACTGCAGAATTTGAAAAAGTTAAATCAAAATCAAGACATACATAAACCAGCCAGAAAGACTTCGGAGGTGAAGGTAATCTTTATGGTAGAGGATCATCATTATATTTATGTGCAAGTTCTCTTGCGTCAACTTCTGTTATCTAGATGGTCCCTAGCATGAAATGGTTTATTTTTCTACTAAATTTTTTTCTGTAAGTTCTATTGTAACTTCTGTTCTTTCTTCGTTCAGAATTGTAGTATCTGCTTCAGGATTAATATCTTTAAGAATTTGGTGGCCTGTTGCGTGAAGCCAGTTTTAGGTATCTTTTCCCCCCTTTTTTGGACAAGCAAATCCAATTTTAGGTGTTCTGCTACTTTTCCTGTATGAAAAATAAAAAGATGTTTCTTAATGTTTTATCCTTGCTCAAGAGGATGAAATGTTCGGTCTTGAAATTGTTGAGTGTTTGATTCTTTAAATTAGACGGTAAAAAAAGTGTGAAGAATATGAGTCTTTTCAATGGATAGGAAGGTCCTTTTTTGGTTTAGACGTTAATCCTATAGCCTAATATATAGCCACCAAAAATAATAAATTAATTAGCAGCCAAAAGGAAAGAAAAATGACAGTAGGTGAAGAGTGAATGATGGATCCCAAATCCCTTTTCTGTACCATATAATCCACTCTCTTTTATATGTTCTAACTGCCTGTGGCTGTCACTCAAACTGAAGTCTAAATATTAGTAACTAAACTGCACACTCTGGAGGCAGCAAAGTAGCGTATCTAATACTTCATTTTGACTTTTATCTCAGCAGGACTTGCCTGCAGAAATTTTACCTTCTGTTGTGGAAGACCTCGAAAGGCGGGTTATGGTGGCTGAGGCAACTCTTGAAGAGAAGGAAAAGGAAAATGCTGCCCTAAAGGAGCATGTAAATCAATTGGAGTCCCGATGGTCAGATTACGAGGTCAGGATGAGGTCGATGGAGGAGATGTGGCAAAAGCAAATGGCATCATTGCAGGTTAGTAATATCTCCAAATTCATGTGATCATAGAGGAGAGTGTAATTCTTCCGGGATAATGTATTCTTAGTACTTAAATTCTCTATTTGTGTACCACAACTGTTTGTTGTTGCATCTTTTGACCATCAAAAAAATCGTTTGTGAAATGAAGTCTAATGGTATACATTGTAGGACTTCTGGTGAGAGTTTCTATTGATTATGTCTTCTTACTAGTGCTGAAGTCTAATGGTTTGGGTCTACTTTAGAGAGGTATTTATAGTCCCATCAATTTTCGATGCAAAATCGGCCATATGAAGCAGCTCTCTGTAGTTGCTAACCACAATTCCAGTTTCGTCAATGACTTGAAAGCTATTTTGATGTAACGAACTTGCATCTAGTCATTATGCTTCTTTGGCATTGAACAAACATATCTTCCTGCCCAAGTGGAGAAGCAGTTGCGGGAGCAAAAGAAATAAATCTGAGCAGAGTTTTTTATTCAGAAGTTGATATTTAGTCTGTTAATGTTGTTTTAAACTTTTAATTTGCTTTCAACTGTGAAGTTTATGCATATGTTCTCAATATTCCACATACAGGAACGATAAATTTGCTAACGTCTTACACATCAAATGTTTTGCTAAAGCAGGCAAGTTTGGCTGCAGCCAAGAAGAGCCTCGGTGTTGACAATCCTGCCAGTCACCGTGGAAAACCTGAAGGTTCCCCATCTCCTTGCGGTTATGAATCCGAGGACACAACAACATCTATGGGCACTCGCACTCCTGGGGGCAGCACTCCTATAGAATATGCTAGCAGCGGTGTAGATTTTGGAGGCAATAGAGAGATTAACGGCGGTTTATGTGTAGTCAATTACCTTACCAGGGAGTTTGAGCTACGGAAACAAAATTTTGATGATGAAGCCATGGCAATTGCTCAGTTGAAGCCAGGGCAGTTACTGTCTACTAGTCCTGCAGAAGATTTTCGAAGACTTAGACACAAGTTTCATGAATGGAAGAAAGACTACAAGGCTCGGTTAAAGGAGACAAAGTCGAAGGTACACAAGCTTGGTTATTCAGAAGCAGAGAAAACTCGTCGAAATTGGTGGGGAAAGAAGAGCAAAAGACAATAACTTTAAATTATTCTTCTTCTTCGTCGTTGTCTTTTGTGTGTGAAAATGTATAGATGAAACTAATTTTCCCAACCATGGGTTCTTAGTGTAGCAGAATTTAGCGGAGACCGGGGAATGTAGTGTGCTCCGAAAGGATCCACTCTCTCCTTTTAGATAGTTTTAGTCCTGTTAGTGAATAGGCTGTTGTGTCGATTATGTTAGGTTCTTAAACATACATTTATAGTGTTTGTTGCAGAAGTTGTGATAGATCAGATGCAACTGCAGAAGAATGATATTTTTACAAACTCAATGAGTGTCAAAACATGATTGCATTTTGCTTATTATTACATACTTATGTATTTTTGGATTATTGAGCCGAGGATCCATCGGAAACAACCTCTCTACCTGTGAGTTAGAGGTAAGGTCTTGTGGGACTACACTGGGTATTGTTGTTGCTGTAATATATTTTTGGACTGATTAGATGTTTCAGTAGAACCCTTTGGGCTAAGCAGTAAAATGAAATGAGATGTTACTTTGTGGATTGTCGAGACGGAAGGCCTATCGAAAACAACTTCTCTACTTCATCTGAGGTAGTGGTGTGGACTGCGTACACTTTACCCTCCCCAGACCCCATGTTGTGGGATTACACTGGGTATGTTGTTGTTGTCGAGACGGAAGGCAATCTGTGTTGGTAGGACGTAGTAGGTTTCTTGGTGGAGTAGCGAGGTGTGGATAAGTTGGCCTGGACACTATTGCCGGTGCAAAGTAGTAGGTTTTCGGTGGAATAGTCAAGTTTGTGCGCAAGCTGGACCTTTATCAAAAAGCGAATCACCCCATTCACCATAGAAGGGGCCGAAAAGAGGAGACATAATATGGAATTCTGGTGCAAGAATTTGATGCACAAAGCATCTCACGTTAGCAGGGTTCAAGGAAGGACTGCACCCTAGTCATCTATCCTAATGTAAATACCACGGCTCGAATTCGTAATCTATAAATTATACGAAGATAACTTTACCGTTGCTTCAATTCGTAATCTATAAATTATATGAAGATAACTTTACCGTTGCTTCAGGCTCCCCTTCACATGATCAAACAATACAATGCAAGAAATATTTGCATTCTGAATGAAGCATTGACTAGTAGTTTTCTACCCCCAAAAAAAAGAGAATATGATATGTAGTATCAATAACAACAACATACAGTAAAACCTATCTAAATTAATATTATCGAGACCATGAAATATTACTATTTTGTAGAGGTATTATTTAATTGATAAATTAATAAATATTAATTTAAAGAGTGTTTTCTAGATTCAATGAAGGTTAATTTTGATTACATCAAAATCATTGTATCTTACTAATTTATGTATCATATTTATTGAATTAATGTAAAAAAAAAGTCATTATACAGAAAGTACATTGTGTCGACACTACAAAATTCGTTTGGGGGATGAAGCCTCAAGGAATTTAAATGAACCCACTTGTGAAAACGACATTCATGAACTTGATGTCATGATTAATAATCTCGGTTAACACAATAAAATGGATGTCGATATCTTGTTGGATTACCCGGGTGAAAATGATACATGTTCAGAGGTCCGGAGCATAGAAGAAATTATGGATACCATTGGATAAAACAATATTGATGATAAAGTTGAAGACGATACAATAACTTTGGAACCATTTACACGGAGGAAGCAGTACTTGTCGCGTCTAGAACTCTTCACAATTTTTTGGTGCAGTTCGAGAAGACAACACCGAAACTTTTGGATGCAATAAGAAAATTTAGAGATGAGATTCAACTAGATTTAAATTTTAACAAAAAAAAAAAAAAAAACACTATGCGGTGAACGTGGATCGAACACGTGACCTTCAGATCTTCAGTCTGACGCTCTCCCAACTGAGCTATCCCCGCTGTGTGTCTCAATTTGAACATTGACATATTGTATTAAAATTTGGATACTATATAATTAAAATGATTTGTTATTCCACATCTGAATGTATATATATATTTTTTTTTAAAATAAATATTGAATATAAAATTAATCTAATACCATAACAATAAAATATTTTTTAAAAATTATATGACCATCAGTGATGATAATGACTAGTGTGGTGATTTTTGATGTCATCAGAGATGATGTTGGCTAGTGTTGTTCTTGTAAGTAGTAGCTAGCGGTGATTGATGGTGGTAGTTGGTAGTGGCCACTAACAGTTGTGGTGAATGATAGTGATGACAAATGTTAGTGGTTGACGATATACTGAATTAATTAAATTACACCTATATCTCGAAAAAGAGCTGCTCTAGCTTTAGCGTACACCATTTCTCCTACAAGGAAAGTTACTCTTTTCAATTCATGCCTGACCCTTCCTCGGTCATGATCACAATATATCAACGACGTCATTTTTAATGGTGATTTTTGTGATAATGATAATTAGTGGTGATGATTGTAAATATTGGCTGGTAATGGTAATTGTTTATTGTAGTGATTGACAATGATGATACTTACAATTGATGATAATTAATAATGATGGACAATAATAGTGATAATTGATAATAATGGATGATGATAATAATTATGAATTAATAGAATTGGTGAACTGGAGTTTTTAGTTCGAGAAAATTTTGCTATTTTAAAGTAGTTTAATACTTTTCAAGTACAAAAAAAAAAATAAAAAAAAATGTACAAATTGAACTTGAAAAGACAAGGACTATATTGTACTTTTTGAAACTTTCAAAGGACCTTATGCCATTTGCTCTTTTAAATCCCTCCAACTTCAGAAAAACGCCAAAAAGGTCCCCGGAGTTACAGTAAAGTGGCCGGAAAATCCACAGATTCCGATGAAGACACAAATGGGTCTCCGAAAACCGTCAAACAAACTTCCCATTACAGATCGTGGAGCCAATGGGGTTGAAAATTTATCCAAGAAACACAACGAACAGTATAATCACTGGGCTTTTTTGGTAATAAATTCCTTCATTGCCTTAAACAAATTTTGTGTTTTTCTTTTTTTTTTTTTCAAGATTTGTGTGTTTTTTGAAATGTGATAGTGTAAATGGAAACCCCTTTTAATCGTAGCTGAAATGGTTTTGTTTAGGAAAAGAAAATTGAAATTTTGTGTGGCATTTCTCATTTGGTACTTGCTTTAATTGAGTGTTGTTTTGGCCTAATTTGGGGTTTCTTTGTATGTGTTAACAACAAAAATACACAGTGTAATCCCACAAGTGGGTTTTGGAGAGGGTAGAGTGTACGCAGCCGTTACCTCTACCTCGTAGAGATAGAGATATTGTTTCTTATCCAATAGTCACATAATCAACAACAACAATAACACAAATAGTGTAATCCCACAAGTGGGTTTTGGAGAGGGTAGAGTGTACGCAGTCATTACCTCTACCTCGTAGAGATAGAGATATTGTTTCTTATCCAATAGTCACATAATCAACAACAACAACAATAACACAAACAGTGTAATCTCACAAGTGGAGTTTGGGGAGGGTAGAGTGTACGTAGATGTTACCTTTACCTCGTAGAGATAGAGAGGCAATTGTGATTTTGCATCACTTAGCTTAAGAATCACTGTGGTTTTGGGATTAAGACCCATTTTATTTTGTTGAAATGGGTTTGTATAGAAAAAGAAAATGGAAGTGGTTTTGTATAGAAAAAGAAAATGGAAAATGGTTTTGGCCTAATATGGGTTTCTTTGTTTGTGTTAACAATAATAACAACAACAACAACAACATACCCAGTGCAATCTCGCTAGTCGGGTCTGGGGAGGATAGAGTGTACGCAGACCTTACCTCTATCTCTACGAGATAGCGAGACAATCATGCTTAATCATGCTTTTGCATCACTTAGCTTAAGAATCACCGTGCTTTTGGGATTGAGACCCATTTTTACGTTGTTGAAATGGTTCTGTATATATAAAAAAATAAAAATGATTTGGCCTAATTTGGGTTTCTTTGTTTGTGTTAACAACATACACAGTGTAATCCTACAAGTGGGGTCTGGGGGAGGGTGGAGTGTACACATGACCTTACTCTTACCTCGTAGAGATAGAGATAGAGAGACAATCATGATATTGCATCACTTAGCTTAAGAATCAATGTGGTTTTGGGATTGAGACCCATTTTTACATTGTTGAAATGGGTTTGTATAGATAAAGAAAATGGAATCTTCTATCTCATTTCTCATGTGTGTGAATTCGGATTGTTAGTTCATAGCATTACTCCGTGGGTGTTTTGTTTCTTTTACCTAGAGGAGTGTTACCCCATTTTATTGTTTGTTTTTATGTTTTCTGCTTGTTATACTGTTATATGTCTTGAGTCGGGGGTCTATCGGAAACAACCTCTCTACTTTATCTGAGGTAGTGGTATGGACTGCGTACACTTTACCCCCCCCCAGACCCCACGTTGTGGGAATACACTGGGTATGTTGTTGTTGTTGAACTCAATTACTCGAAAGCTATTTTGGTCTAATTTGGAGGTGGAGGGTGCTTACCATACGAGCAACCCCCTCTTGTCGATGTTATGGGTTTCACCTGGTTGAAATGGGTTTGTATAGAAAAAGAGAATGGAAATGTTGTTTGCCATTTCTCATGGGTCACTCGTTTACTTGAAAGCTGTTTTGGCCTAATTTGGGTTTCTTTGGACTTTGGTTGTGTCAACACCAACAACAACATACCGAGTGTGATTCCACAAGTGGGATCTGGGGAGGGTAGAGTGCACGCGGACCTTACGACCTACTTTGTAGATATAGAGAGGCAATCATGATTTTGCATCACTTAGCTTCAGAATCAATTTAGTTTTGGGATTGAGGCCCATTTTACGTTGTTGAAATGGGTTTGTATCGAAAAAGAAAATGGAAATGGTTTTAGCCTAATTTGGGTTTCTTGGTTTGTGTTAACAATAATAACAACAATATATGCAGTGTAATCCCACAAGTGGGGTTTGGAGGGTAGAGTGTACGGGGACGTTACCCCCTACCTCGTAGAGATAGAGAGGCAATCATGATTTTGCATCACTTAGCTTAAGAATCACTGTGGTTTTGTATTGAAAAAGAAAATGAAAATGGTTTTGGCCTAATTTGGATTTCTTTCTTTATGTTAACAACAACAACATAATACCCTGTGTAATTCCACTAGTGGGGTCTGGGGAGGGTAGAGTGCACGCAGACCTTACCCCTAATTCGTAGATAAAGAAAATGGAATTTTCTATTGTATTTCTCATGGTTACTCGTTTACTCGAAAGCTTTTTTGGCCTAATTTAGAGGTGGATGGTGCTTACCATACGAGCAACCCCTCTTGTCGAAGTTATGGGTTTCACCGGGTTGAAATGGGTTTGTATAGAAAAAAGAGAATGGAAATGTTGCTTGCCATTTCTCATGGGTATTCTCGTATACTCGAAAGCTGTTTTGGATTATCCAACACGCACCCATTGACATTTTTGAAGAGTTAGAGCTATATTGGTCTACGGTATCTTATGGAATCACTATGGTTTGGGGATTGAGACCTTGTTGTAATTGTTGTTGAGATGTATCTTTAATGGTGGATGTTATGGGTTTCACCTGGTTGAAATGGATTTATATAGAAAAGGAGAATGGAAATTCCTCTCGCTTTTCTTGTTGGTACTCGCTTTAATGGAGTGTTGTTTTGGACCAATTCTTAGTTTGTATTATCAATCATACTTTTGCACCCCTCATCTATCAGTTGCTTACGAGTCACTGTGGTTTTGGTTTAGGTTTATGTTCGGACCACCTTTTCTTATTTGATTGTCGCCAACGATAAATTTCTACCAAGATAACTGGAAGTTCCAACTCCCTGTTCATTCAAAATATTCTTACAATATTGTTCCATCGCCATGAACAAAGGAAAAAATAATTATTTATTATTGGGGTGAAATAGGTTCCGATAGAATGGAATGTGAGTATATAAGTTTTATATAGTTAAAGTGAAACTAGTTTGGTATTGATGTGTAGTTGTTTGATTGATTAGTTATTTTGCCATAAATTCTCTTTATCTGTTACCGTGTAAGTGTAACTTAATGTGGCCATACTCCATAGAGATTGAAACCGTTAGAATGATCCGTAAGAGTTTTTGACATTTTAGTTATGTGATTATGGTTGTGATGTTTTCCTGATGCTGATATCCGCAGGATCAAATTGAGGCCCCTATGTGGGTGGACATTACCTTGGAATGTAAGTCTGCCTATAAAGACATGTGAGTGTGGCTGTATAGGTTGTTTGGGTTTCTCAACTTTATGCTGGTTTCTTGGGAAGTTAGTTTTTCAATCCAGCATTTTCATTTTTTTGTTGCAGGGATGATGAATGGTTCCACATAAGCCATCCGTAAGCATCTTCTGTTTTTGCGGACTTGTGCAGTTTCACTATAGCATTGTGGTATCTCTAAGTTGAATGACCTTTCAGGTTTCACCAGGCTTCTTCTCGAGAGTTGAAATCCGCATTTTCTCACGCTGGAGAGAGTTCCATAAACCTGGAGCTAGGCATGCAGGGATCATCTTCTCCTAAGCTCCCGCCTTCAGTTTCAAGATCAAGAGGCAAAGATTTCCGAAGCAGACAGTGGAGTCAAGGAGATCAGAGGCGGCTTACCGTGGATAAGAAACATCCAGTTAAGCACTTAAGTAAAGGGGGTTTAGAAGCTGATACAGTAATCGGCAGTAAGACAAACCATAAAAAATTAGCAAGCGCTGCTGCTTTAGACTCAGATTCTGCTTGTCAAAGGCCAGCTCTCAGTTCCAGGGACAAAAAGATTAGCTCGAATTCTTTGGCTGTCTGTAGTGACAAAACCCATTCA
The DNA here is from genome assembly GCA_031232105.1 of Capsicum rhomboideum. Lineage (NCBI taxonomy): Eukaryota > Viridiplantae > Streptophyta > Magnoliopsida > Solanales > Solanaceae > Capsicum > Capsicum rhomboideum. The sequence goes on along the minus strand of CP124710.1, from coordinate 2,301,053 downwards.
ATAAGCAGCTGCATTACATCACAGAATGGTGAACACTGTTACAAGCAAGAGTTGTGTGTTAGCGATTCTTCAAGCACCGTTACATCTGAAGCCTGTGGAAAGAAGTCTTTTGAAGTGCCTGGTCCAGTACTTGGTCAAACTACTGGGTTATTGTCATCTCTAAGAGTAAGTTTGAGGAAAAGTTGTGTTACAAGACAAGCATCAAGGATGGAGGTAAATGTTTGTAGGCAATCAGAAGGTCGGAAATCTTCCTCAAGTAAATCGAGTGTAGGATCTTCTTCAGTTCCCTACAATGAAAGGGAAGTTGAAACTGAGAGAGAAAATAAAGAGAAAACCCCAGATAGTAGAAATGTAACTCCAATCGTAGAAGCGAAACAAGTTAAGCTGTCCAAGGTTCCTGTTCAAGCTCATAATAAAACTTCTATCCCTAAAATTGTTACTGGAAGATCTGTTTCTTCGTCTGGTCCCAGTGAAACTAATAAAGCAAAGGTGAGAGACCAGCCAAGTATATGGCAAGCTTCCTCCTTTTTGTTTTTTCATCATTTGGCAAGTTGAAGATTGAAAAGATTATGTTTTGGCCAGGCAAACTTTTGCCTTCTATTTTACTGCAAAGCTTGGGGATTGACAAGGTTTTTTGTACTTCTTGACTATTTCTAAGTGATTAAGCCTTGTAGCCGGACAAGCATATTTTTTATAAATTGACTTCCTTCTGTCTGGTGGGAGGGGCACATTACTAATGTTTCTTGCTGTGTTTAACCATTGATAAACTGATTGGTTTATCCAAATTGTGTATGTTGTTATAGGTTCATCCGAATAACGTACAAAGAAAAGCTTTGGTTCCTCGAAGATCAAATGGACGTGTATCCTCAACTTTGGTCTCAAAGGCTAGTGAAAGAATTGGAAGTAGCCAGTGTAGAAGGGTTGTGAGCAGTGGTAAGGAGAATGCAGTTGTGAGAATGGGTACGAGCCAGAAGTCAATTGTCAAAGACAACCAGGGGCGTAATACAAAACTCTCAAGTTACAAAAACGAGAATAAAAGAAGCTGCCAGAGTACAAAGTCAAGTGGTTTTACGGTAACCTTTGTACTCTTAGCCGCGTATTCTTGCTCAATAGTTTTCCTTTTAGACTGGTATAAAAGAAAAAAAAATTCTCAAAAGTTCAAATTAGTAAATGCAAATTATTGCGGTGGATCTAAAGTCGAAGACATATTGCAGAATTTAGCGTTTGTATTGGTCATAGTTAATTAGCTTCTGGCCTTATTTCATGTTGAGTGCAAGAGTCCTAAATATACCATAGACATTTCTATGACTATAAATTCATGTTATTAAGGATAAAATTAGAAGTTTAAAGTTACATAAATATAGAAAGGTGTCATTTTTTTTAGGAGATACTGAAAAATGGAAGTGTTTCACGTAAATGAGACACAAGGGAGTATCACTTATTAGGGGCTTTTGTCTAGAAAGCTGAAAGGTAGTCTGAGAAAATGTTAGATTTGGTAGTGGTTTCAATCCCAGTTTTCAATTAAGAGCCTGTTTGGATTGGCTTATTTTATTTGCTTTTAAGCACTTTTGTAGTGTTTGGGTAAAACAAAAAAGTGCTTTTAAGCACTTCTTTTTAAGTCAAAAAGACAAAAATAAGCCAAATACCATAATTTAGAAGTCCTAACTGATGGCTTTGGCTTATAAGTCAAAAACCAGAAGCCCATCCAAACAGGGTCGAAGTCTCTAGGGGGATGACTCACCTAAGTAGTCCAATACATGTCATCGTCAGTCATTCTGTTGCTAGGTATTTTGACCATCAAAGTTCTTTTGGCTTCTTTGCCTGCTCGTGTTTTGCTACTGTTGTTTGGACTCTTCAAAAATGTTGTTGCGCCCTTGTCGAATCCTCCAAAAATATATTAATTTTGGAGGATCCGAAGTGCACTCGGTGCCATTTTTGAAGAGTTCGAGCAACATAGTTTTGCTATGGTACATCCTTTTCGTTATTCACTATGTTTTCCCTCCGGGCTTTATAATCATCGGCAGCATTAGACATGCCAATGTATTCTTTATATATTTCATTCCTTCATCAACCATTCACACTAACTTTTTACCATTACTTTTTATTGTGATTTGAAATATTTTTTCTTGAATTATTTTGACCCTAATATATGTTAAATGATCTCTTTTTGGTCCTGTCTAGCAATAAATTTGCGACTGTTAGATAGTCACTAAAATTTGAACAGTTTTGGTGTAAGGAATAACTTTCTTTACAATTTGTTTTTAATCAATGCAGGTGAATCTAGATAACAGAAGGGAAGTCACATGTCGTGCAAATGTAAAGAAGAAGGCTTTCTACTGATCAAAGATTGAACCTGTATGTAAATAGTACACACTCTACCTCTTCCATTCTCTGCTAACTGTGCAATGAAAATGGGTAAATGACATGTAGATGTTCTAATACTGTCAAATTGATTTTGTGAGGTTCATCTTATTGCTATTCTGCAATATTTCAAGTGCTCCGGAACACATTTTTCTGTCTGGTACATAGAAATATTGAAAGAGGCGTAAAATTGTTGTTGCATCTTAATTGTTCTTTTCAGCAGTTGATCAAAAGCAGACTAGATGTGTTCTTTTCTAATCAATGCGTTTGTGTGTTGAATATGGAGAAGGGTAGAGGGGCGGGTCTATTATCTACCGAGTTTCGAAGCTGAAAACAACAGATATCAGTTACCACAAAAACATACATGATAAATAGCAATGATTTACTGATTATATCTCGATTTCCCACGTAGTAAGAAGAAAATGGAACATTAAAGTAGATAGTGGAAAATCTTTTGGAATAATGAACTCTAACTTCAATAGCTTCTCCCTTGGGTTCTTCCTGTACTTGTAAAAGTACATTCTAGTGAGATATATTATTTTCTTCTGTGGAAATATGCGAAGGTGTTCCTGTATCTATAGGGTTTTCTGAATTTGGCTTAAATCTTCCAGTCATATCCATGGTTATATACTAATGAACCATGGTTAAGTAATTGAAGGCTATTTGCAAAGGCATGTCATGCAACTATTGGTTCAGTGTAAATATCGAGTGCTTTTAAGTTTCTCTACCTTTTTCACTTGGTATTATGGTATATCTGAGAGTTTGATTCAGTGTAATTTTGATCTATTGAAGGTCAAATTTTCAATCAACATTAGAAGTGTAACAGACTGTATTGAATTTGGTTGTGGCTTTGCTCCTTAGTTAAGCCTATCATTACAAAAAAGATTTGTGTGCTAGGTGCACCCACAAAGATAGGGGTAAGGTCTGGGTACACCCACTTTGGGTATGTTGTGCGGCCGAGGGTGTGGCCTAGTTGTCAATGAAGTGAGTGCAAACCTTAGAGATTAGAGTTCAAATTTCAATGGAGACAAAAAACACTAGGTGATTTCTTACCATTTGCACAAAGCTTGAGGGAAGAGTTATCCGATAACTATACTGGTGGGAGGTAGCAGCTACTTCGTGAAATACTCGTACCCTTAAATAGAGTAGAATAAGACCACCTACTTTATAGGATTTACTACTATATGAGGAGTGCAATAAACAATCAATGAACAAATGACTTCACATTCAACCAGAAACTTTTTCAGGTCAGCTATATGAATTCTGTATCTTCAAAATGGGTTTCTGCACCTTACTTTGTTAACCAGATACTGCACCATGCAGGAATACTCTGGCATGAACTATATATACTAATTATGGATCTCAAAGAAGTAGAGGGTCGGACTCATTATCCACAGACAAGGTAGAGGGACAAATACATTAGCCATCAATTTTCGAGTCTTGTACCACTAGAGGTGGACTCGGTATTTGAAGATCATGGGGGCACCATTATCTTAACATAGGCGCTAGTGAAACTTCTAATGACGACTGAGAGATAATGTCGTGTCCGATTGGTACTAGTGGCGTGAGCAGTGACGAAACTACAAGTATATAGGTCAAACATGGATTCTAAGCTAACTCTTAGACTTTAACATTGTTGAAACAGTTGATGGTGATAGCTCAGTGGTCAGCAAAATATACATACTGATGCAGGTTCGAATCTCGGATACATCACTTTTATATAATTTGATTTGAGGTCACAACCTCTCTACAGTGGCAGCGTTTGTCCAAAAATTTCATGGCTGCTACAGAGATGTGTTGTTATGTATGTATACTAGCATTTGACGTTCAAATCTAATTTAGCTGTTTTATAAACAAAAGTATATAAAATTAGAAAGAGCGTGAATATAAAAAAGGCAAACTTAGTAGCCTTTTCCTCGTGAAGTTATGAAATAACTGATGTGCACCATTTAAATAATAATATTTTCCTTTAAATTAGATTTTTGTACTTGAAATTTACTGTGCATGACATTAATGATGATTATCATAAATATTTTGGTATTTTATTTTGTACACAATATATTTCTTACAAAATATTGTTACATAATTACATAATATTTGAGTATGTTGTTATAGAGAGGTAATTTTATAAAGAGTGTACCGCTATAATAAACGCCATTGTCGTTATAGGTAGAATGTCGTTATAGAGAAGTAAAATATAACATGAAAAATTAATTCTGGAGAAAATCTGGCCGCTCTAGTAAAATGCCGTTATAACGAGAGAGTTCTGTATAACAAAAATGTCAGTTTGTCTCTGTAAACTGCAACCAACAAAGTTTACAATTCCAGGCCAAAGAATATTATTAGCTAAGCTTCTGAAGGTGCAGACTGCTCCACAATAAATTCATGTCCTCCTTTCCACACTTGCTGACTCGCGGAGCTAGGGGTGTAAGGGGTTCATCCGAACTTTGATTATTAAAAAATTACTTTGTCTATGACGAAGAGTAAAAAATGCCTTAACGTATTAAAAATAGTTTAAATTCGCCCTCGTCCATCTATGGAACCTCAATTGTCCTTAACTTAATTTTGGGTTAAAAATGCCCCTCTTGAACTTCCAATATTTGATTCAGACCAAAAATTTTGGAACTCAAAATGTGCCTTCATTAGGGAGGAAACGATTTCAAAATGTGTCTTTTGTAATGTCGCTTTGGAAATTCATTTTTTCTTACTTCTGTTAGAGACGTCATTTTTCTGATTTTTAAGGATTGTTTTTCAAGTAAACATATTTTCTTAAATATTATGACCAAGCAAACATGAGAAAATTGGACCTAACACACCATGTTATAGTTATAAGTCATGTTACTTCGAATCATATATTGTAAGTGTCTATAAGTTAAACTTATCGGAAATTTTTTTTGGTAATGTCTTCAAGTACCTAACGACTCTATTAATAAATCTGTTTTTTTTTTTTTTTGAAAGTGATATTTGATATAATAGTAATCTTGTACTAGTAATAACATTAGATAGCTTTTGAATATAAATTAATTTGCAAACAAACAAAAAATAAGGAAACTACTTCGAACTTGCGTTTTTCAAACTTATTCATGAATATGACATAACCTCTGCACCTTCCTTCAATTTTTTTTTTATTATATATATATATATACAAAATGTCCATCTTTTTGTCTCCTTTTCCCTTTTATTTTTCCAATATTACCCTTTCCCAATGAACATTTTCAAAAAAAAGAATGTGTTTGATTTCATGAGCTCATATGTTTTCTATCGTCTTTAATTATCTCGAGACAATTCATATCGTCTTTCATCGAGAACTTCAGAACCCACTTTGTGGGAATATACTGGGTTTGTTGTTGTTGTTGTTATCGTCTTTCATCGAGAAAATCTGTCTTAGTTGTAGCAGTATAACTCGTCATCTCATGTCTTTTTCCCTGTAAGAAAAAGAGACTAATAATAGTTACTTCGTTCTACAAATGCTAACCAAATGAATTACTAAATAAGTTACTTAAAGTCGACAACTAAACTTGAGTAAATAATCGAAAAATTAAGATTATTATCATATTTCAACCAATTAAATTATACTAATAGTTCAATTGACTTCTTTATTTTTTGTTTGGTATAATGATTATTTGGTATTCGAAATTTACTGATCTGATTAATTTAGATTTGCATCGCGTACGTAGGGTCTATAAAGGAGAAAGCGCTTCGTGCCAAGAGATTTTCCATTCCAACACTCAAACTTTCGACCTCTGATTAAGGATGGAGGAACTAAAATCAATGTAATCTACTTTTCAGTTCCATTTAATAGATATATAATACTATACAAATTACCAAGGGTTATTTTGGGAATTCATCCAATTTGTCTTCTTAGACTATTTAGTTCCATATCTCTAACAAATACTCCAAAAAACTATCAATTATTTGTATCTTCTTGACACATTGTTAATATACTCCACTCCTCCCTCCAAAAACTCTGCATATATTCTCTTCTTTTCTCTACCCAATAAAGCCAACTCCACTTAATTCAATTCTTTTTCACCATCAAAATCACCCCTCTTCAAATTCGCGAATTTCTAATGGACGTTCCTGTATGAAATCTTGGATTTTCGATAAAAAATTCATCAAAAATAGTACCTAACGAGCACATTTCTAACGTTTTTGTCTCAAATCTAGGATTTCCTATAGACGAGCATATTCTTGACGCATCACGTCAAAAAATTTCATAAAAGATACGCGTATTTCTAGTAGTGACACCCTTCAAACACAAGAGAAAAATAAGTGTATTTCTAGTAGTGACACCCTCTGGACACAAGAAATACACGTGTTTCTAGTAGTGACACTCTCTAGACACAAAAGTAAAGTTACGCGTGTTTCTAGTAGTGACATCCTCTGGATACACGAAAAATGGCTAGTCATCACGAACGTACATACAATATCAGTACTGACGAAGAAGAAGAAGAAGATGATGATGATCACATTGTTGAAGAAGAAGAAGACGAAAACGAGTACTCTCATGAGTGTAAAAAAATTCATGAACCATGTAGTGGTGGTGGTGGTCATGGTGGAAGAAATAATAAAGTTGGATTAAACATCATCATAGGATTATTTTTCTCAAGAAATAAACTCATAGACCCTAAAGCCCAATGGGTTCAAGAATGGAATAGAGTTTTCTTACTAGTATGTGCAATAGGGCTATTTGTTGATCCTCTTTTTTTCTATGCAATTTCTATAAGTGAGAGTTGCATGTGTCTTTTTGTCGATGGGTGGTTCGCCGTCGCGGTGACGGTGCTCCGGTGCATGGCGGATGGTTTACATGTGTGGAATATGTGGTTGCAATACAAGATGATCAATAGAAGAAGAAGTGTGTCATACTTGAAGGCTAACAAAGGTTTCTTGTTTGATCTCTTTGTTATACTACCTTTACCTCAGGTGAGTTCTAGTTTTCTCTCACTAATTTTCTCGTGATCAGAGTCGGATGCAGAATTTAAAATCGAGGAGTTCTGAATAAATACGATCTTATTATATGTGTATATTAATTTGAACTTAGGGGTGTGTGTATCATACTCTATCTGTTTCAGTTTACGTGACTATATATATTTCTTTTTAGTCTGTTAGAAAAAGAATGACATATACTGAATTTGGAAACGATTTAACTTAAAGTTTCAATTTTACCCTTTATGATAAGCTTTTCTTGTATATGTACATGACCATATTTCCTTTTTAGTCTGTTTGGTTCCAAAAAGAATGAATCATTGATGAATTTTGAAACAATTTAGCTAATTAAAATGTTTCATTTTACCCTTAACGATAAGTTTTTTCTTTTATTTGTATATGTACGTAGTTTTAGATTCGCCATCTCTATATATGACTCTTGCACTAGCAAAGAATTAAATGTTATGACATGTCTTTTTTTCTTTCTTTTTTTTTAAAAAAAATTTTCTATACTTAGTTGAATAGGTTCATATAAATTGAAATATATACACATCGCTCTAACGAAAAATAATAAGTTTAGTTGAATCGACAGAATAAGAAACTTATGCACTCCCAATTAAAGAATATATCAACAAACAAAATCTAGATTATTTTTTAAAATAATTTTTCCTTCTTTTAATCAAAATGATATACTTTTTAGTTGCAATTATCAGTACTCAATAGCAAGTGACGTAAAATGGCAATGCATATTTTGGATTTCAGCATGAAATTATACTAAAAATGACAAAAAGGCATGCATGTCATCCATTGCTTTATGTATACAAACAATAGTTTTTGACTAGACGGTCACACATTTCAATATAATATCAGAATAGACAGGGATTTTGAGTTCCAAGTCTTACAACCACCTATTGAATATATATTTCACGTGCTTTGACCCATAAAAAAGAATCAGGTCGCACGTGTAGCGACGTGTTGAAAGATATAATTAAATAAATAAAAATATGTTATTTTTAACCACTTAAGTTTTTAGATGAGATGATCATACTGATGCACTAAATAAAAATGTGCTATCTCTAGTAGCTTAACGACTTAGCTTTTAGATAATGTGGTGATCACACACTTCAACATGCTTGCATTATAATTTTCGAGCGATAAGATGGTCACGTACAAAAAAAAAAAAAAACTAAGTAATTCTTCCCACCTGTCCTAGCCTTGATTGATAGAGTTACCTAATATCTGTTGTTGGTAGGAGGTGGCAGGTATCCCGTAGATTTAGTCGAGGTGCGCGAAAGCTGGCTCGAACACCACGTTATCAAAAAAAAAAAAGATGGTCACATACTTAATAAAAGCATGCTACCTCTAATAACTTAGTCATTTAGATGAGATGATCTCGCACTTCAGCACATTCATTCATACCTTATTTGCTCTGTATAATTTTCTGACAAAGGAAATTCAATTCAATTTTTTTTTCTTGCAGCTAGTGATGTGGGTAGGAATCCCAACTCTATTAGAAAAAGGATTAACAACAACAGTGACAACATTGCTATTGATTATGTTTTTATTTCAATATCTTCCCAAAATCTATCACTCAGTTTGCCTCTTGAGACGAATGCAGAATCTCTCTGGCTACATTTTTGGTACTGTTTGGTGGGGAATTGCACTTAACACCATTGCTTATTTCGTCGCATCGCACGTAAGTTCTATGCACTGACAGTATATACGACTTTATAGTACCGTTATATATTAGGTTATCTGCCATAACAAGTATAGTATTAATTGTTTAGAACAAATATGATTTGATAATGCGAAAAAATAAAATTAACTACCTAATGTAATAAGTTAAGTTACTTTATTTCGTGAAGGATTAATAACAAATTTCGTAGTTAATTTTTGTTTTTATTGTGGTGAAATAAACTCACCTATCTTCCTTACCTATGTTTCATTTTAAATGATATCATTACTATTTTAATCTGTTCCAAATAAAATAGAATGTCACCATGCACCTTTCTATTTCAGAAACTCATAACTTTAAACTTTTCATTTTCTCTGACTAAGAAATTCTCGAACTTAATCATTTACTTTGTTGATTTACAGTACTTTTCATATAGTGTTCAAATATGTATACTCTTTCTGTCCCAATTTATGTCGCACTTTTAGCTTCAGATTTCGAGAGTTTAAAGTTTTTCATTTTCACCACAAATTCGGACAATAATTGATAACTTAAAATATTCAAAAGCATATGAAAAGGTAGCAGCGAAGGAAAAATTGACTCTCGAAATCTGAAAGGAACCACACAAATTGGGACAAAATTTGACTCTCGAATCTATATATACCTGAATTTACATACATTAGTTTGACTTTCATACTCCGAACCCTCAACATGCAGGCTGTGGGAGCATGTTGGTACTTGCTAGGCATTCAAAGAGCAGCCAAATGTCTTAAAGAACAATGCATAGTTACAAAAAGTTGTGGACTAAAAATGTTGGCATGTGAAGAGTCAATTTACTATGGAACAAGTAGTTTGGTGAAGGAAAAAAGTAGATTGATGTGGGGAGAAACAAGTAATGCAAGATTTACTTGTCTTAAAAATGGGGAAAATTTTGATTATGGAGCTTATAAATGGACTGTTCAACTTGTCTCAAATGAAAATAGGATTGAGAAAATACTACTTCCTATCTTTTGGGGCCTCATGACTTTAAGGTATGTGCTTCTATCCTGTCTCGCTCGGACTTTTCAAAAATATTGTGGGGTGTCTATCAGATCAATCCTTTTAAAGTGGTGCTGCATTTTTTGGTTCTTTTAATTCCGATGTTGCTGCAATTTTGGAGAATCCGAACAACATATATAAGTTTTATCTAATGTTGCTCGGACTATTTAAAAAGGCTGTCAAGTGCATGTCGAATTCTTCAAAACGTTTTTATCCGGTGTTGCCTGGATTCTTTAAAGATGTCGTTGAATTTGTGTCAGATCCTTCAAATCACTATTTTTTCAAAAATTACAAATTAACGACGAACAAATATTGCAACTAAACAACAAAATTCATTGCTAATCTTATTTAGTGACAGATTAGCGATAAGGTATCAAAAAAATTTGCTAGTTACGAGCTATTAATTAGCGATAGACTAATGACAAAGTCCGGAGCAAATTACGAAATTATCGAAGTGAAAAGTAATGTATTTTTAAAGAATCCGACGCGAGTATATAGTCCAAATTAAACAACATCTCTTTTAGTATCTAATAAATCTTGCCACTTTTTTTTTTCCTGGTCATGTATACATAGGGTAAATAACAAATCAATTAAAGTGTACTAATTATTATGCATATGAATTTTGAGCAGCACATTTGGGAACTTGGAGAGCACAACAGATTGGCTAGAATTGATTTTCATAATCATAGTTCTTACCTCTGGCCTAATTTTGGTCACCATGTTTATTGGCAACATCAAGGTAAATTTAATTTCCTACTCTTTTTTACCTCACTTGAGAAAATTTATTGCAGTAGTTTTATGCAATGATAATATAAAAATTCTGAGATAATTAAGCTACATTATTTACAAAGTAATTAAAGAGTAATTTTTTCCATGATAAGTACTCCCACCGTTCGGATTTACTTGTCATTATTTTCCTAATTTGATTTCCATTTTTACTTGTCATTTTTGACAAATCAAGAAAAGACAATTTTTTTCTCATGTTTTACAACATTAATTACTTATTCACCAAATCATTTTTCAATACACATTACTAAACATCAATTAATAGAGGTAGTATGGTAATTAAACTCACTCTATCAATCATTGTTTTCTTAATGAGTATGCCATATCAAAAAATGACAAGTAAAAGTAAACGGAGGTAGTATTATTCTCTCTGTACTAGTTTATATGATCATGCATATTACATACCTTTTTAGTTTGTTTCAATATAATGTCACCTTTTTAGTTTGTTTCAATATAATGTCTTTTTCTCTCTCTAAATTTAGAAACAACTTAGCTTTAGCTTCTCATTTATGCTTAGTGGCAATTTATACAACGACATAAATATTATGACATGTTTAAGATTAGAAATTATTTTTAAGAGATTCTTTTGTTTCTCTCACATTTCGTGTTGATTGCAAGTCAAACAAAATCATATAAAATGAAACATAGGGATCGATGAGAATTACTAACCTTTTTACAAAAAAAAAAAAAAAAGTGTTTTAAGTTATAAACACCGTCTCATATTACTATCTCCACAAGTAAGTCTCATTAAGATGCGGAATTCATAACCTTGAAACTAATTAAGACAGTTTTACCTGCTATAACTGATAAAGATAATCTGACGGTATAGAATGAATGTAGGTGTTCTTGCATGCAACAACATCAAAGAAACAAACAATGCAACTAAAGATGAGAGACATAGAATGGTGGATGAGGAGGAGAAGGTTGCCAAGAGAGTTAAAACAAAGGACTATAAATTTTGAAAGGCAAAAATGGGCAGCAATGCGTGGAGTTGATGAATGTCAGATGATTCGAAATCTTCCTGAGGGTCTTAGGAGGGACATCAAGTATCATCTGTGCTTGGACTTGGTTAGACAGGTAAAAAAGTTTTGCAACTCTTCTTGGTATAGTATTACTCTTTCCGTCTCAATTTATACGATGTAGTTTGACTTGACACGGAGTTTAAGAGAGAAAGAAAGATTTTTGACACTTGTGGTCTAGAATAAGTTATAGATATTTGTGTGGTTAGAAATCATTTCATTAAGTATAAAACGAGTATTTTAAAGTTAAATTGTTACTAAATGTAGAAATGTATGTGTCTTTCTTTTTGCGACTGACTAAAAATATGACTGAAAATCAGATCTTTTTGCCTAGCACATATGACTGAAGTTTAGTCATTTTTACCTGAACTCCACACATATATGGCTAAAGTTTAGTCAGTTTTGCTTTTCATCCAATATTTCTTGAAGTTTCAGAAATCACCTGTTTGAAGTTGTTCCGAAGTGGGTAGACACGCAAAAATTTAAAAAAATTGAGTACAAGTACTATAGAGGTGACCAAATAAGGTACCTCGAGAAATTTTTACTCAATCCTGTCTAAAAGTTGCTTCCACTGAAATGGATTGAGTCAAGATGGGCTAAACTAGGGTCATAGCTCAACTCGCTCAGCTGTTACCATGTTTTAGTATCATTGTTTATTTTCTTAAAATTTGTTTAATAACCAAATAAAACTAATAAAAGAATTCGATTTATTATAGCTATAAATAACATATCAAACAGAAGAAATTAAAATATCTTTATAAGATTACGGATGTGTCAATTTAGACTACATACTTAATCCAAATCAATTCAATTTTTAGATGATTGAATTTATGTGGGTCAAGATAAACTAAAGTAACATGAATAAGTCATTAATTCGCCCAAACTTGAGTGGTTCATATTTTCGTACGCTATATCATCGCATTAGAATAAAATTATCGATATTATTTATACATTACATATTATTCTAATGATGCTTGCTCTTACTTATTAGGTGCCTTTGTTTCAACATATGGACAGTTTGGTGCTGGAGAACATATGTGATCGTGTGAAGTCCCTGATTTTCACAAAGGGGGAAACAGTAAGTTTGAATCTCATATAATTTTAGTTACGAACTACATAGCTAATCCATCGTTAAATTGCTAATAGCTAATAATTTTTTTTGATAATCTGTCACTAATTCACCGAGGACATGACCCTGGATTGAAAGATGTAAAAGATGCGAATTATGGTAGAAAGTTAGTAGGTAGGAGTGCGTCCATGCTAGTAACTAGGAGTGTTTTTGCTTTGTGGTCCATACTAGAAGTCGTAGTGTTGCACTTGTAGTTTCTTGCATGTTCTTGGAGTTTTTGGTGATGTTTGTTGTTTCGGGTGGATTGATTATTTGTAGTACTAGTGTTTTGTGGTAGTCTTATTTCTGTTACTATCGGTTGTTTTGTTACTACATATTGTTTCTTGCTCTTGTATTACTTCTTTTTCTAGACTGTTTTTGTCTTGAGCTGAGGGTCTATCGAAAACCATCTCTCTCCATCATCTCTAAGATAGTGGTACGATCTGCGTACACTCTACCCTCCTCGATTTTATTGTTTAGCTAATAATTTTTTACTTTTTATGTTAGATAACTAGAGAGGGAGATCCAGTACAAAGAATGATATTTATAGTAAGAGGTCACCTCCAAAGTAGTCAATATTTACGAGATGGTGTCAAAAGTTGTTGCATGTTAGGCCCCGGCAACTTTAGTGGAGACGAACTATTGTCGTGGTGTCTCCGACGACCTTTCGTCGAGCGGCTACCGCCATCGTCCTCCACGCTTGTGACTCTCGAGACAACCGAGGCCTTCGGCCTCGAGGCCGAAGATGTCAAGTATGTGACGCAACATTTCAGGTACGTACATCATGCTATTCAGCTACGTGTTCAATTGAATTCAATATATTTTAAATATATACATAAAAGAAATAAATAACTTTTGTGGCTTTAGAATCCGACACGAATTCAAGTTTCTATAAAAAAAAAATTGTGATGGAAGAATATAAAAGTAGACTACAAGAAAAAAGACCTTTAGCGAGTGAAAATCCGGTCGTTAAAAGTCTACTACATTTTTTTGTAATGGATCAGTCATAAATGTATGTTTTCCTTGTAATTTATGTGAAAAAAATCGTGTTTAATAGAACTCAGTATTTTCTATACGAAAAATAAAATATATAATTTTCACCTATAGGCTAGTCCCGAAGTGGTTATCAGACATCGGGTGAGATACCAAGAAAAATGTAGGTAAAAATACAAAAATTTAACAAATACTCCTTCCGTCCTATTTATGCGAAGATGTTAATTTGAATTATTAACTATGTTAGACTTACATTACATGTCATGGAGTTTTTAAATAGGTAATTTATGCCCAAGTATACATCAAAAATTAGGTGTCTCAACCTGGTATTGCGAACCCCTTCACATAAATTGGGACATATAGTATCGTATTAATCATATTTGATTCTAAAAAATTTAAAAGTTAAATTTATTGAGTTTAAATTCTGAACCCGTCTCTATTTCAGGTATACATTTATGAATGAGAAAGTGAAAAGAAGTGCAAGGTATTATTCACCAGGGTGGAGAACTTGGGCTGCTGTTGCTATTCAATTAGCTTGGAGAAGATACAAACATCGTTTGACACTTACTTCTTTGTCTTTTATTAGACCAAGAAGACCATTGTCTCGTTGTTCTTCGCTCGGAGAGGATCGCCTAAGACTATATACTGCTTTGTTGACTTCACCAAAACCTAATCTAGATGATTTTGATTTCTAAAATTACTTTTAAAAAATAATATAATATAATAAGCCATATGTATTTTTGTATAATATATTTTATTTAATTCCATTTATGGTTTCATCTATTATGAACCAAATTTATACTTATGCCATTCGCTAGGCAAACCGGCTATGTTGTTGTCAAATTATATAAGCGAAAGCAACAATAATATTAAATAAAAAAGATGTTCTCACGATAAATACAGATTCATGAATTTGGTTGTTTTTCGTGTGTATTAGTACCTGCTGAAATTATTGATGGATTTCGATTGACCTGAAATTTGATGTGTTTATCAGAAACAGTCTGGTGATCAACACTCACCATGTTCACCAAGAAAAATATTGTTTATTTGGGTCATGGTACATAAAATACATGAATTTGGTTTGTTTTGTGTGAATTAATACATGTTGATTTTCCTCTATTTTGTTGACCGACTCTAATTGGCCTGAAATTTGGTGGGTTCATTGAAAACGATATATTGATCAATACTCATCCTAGTCGTCAAAATAAACGTCATTTATTTTTGTGTTGAGGGTTAAGGAACACGAATTCGTGAATTTAGTTGTTTTCGTGTGTATTAGTACATGTTGATTTTGTTGGTTTTGGTTGAGGACTGTGATTGACCTGAAATTTGGTGCGTTCATCGGAAACAGCCAGAGGATCAGTACTCACCAAGTTCACCATAAAAATGTCGTTTATTTTGACGTTTCGAGGCCATGATACACAAATTCATTCATTTGGTCCTTTTTTGTGTGTGTTAGCCTATGAATTTCTGGAGATAGGTGCGTTGGAATGATTTTTTGCAGAAAATTCATGGATGCATCCGTGACGACCTATTAAATGATAACGGTTACTCAGAGAGTTGTACGTAGCCTGTTTTAGGACAATCGAGCGAAAAAACAGGAATTGTGGATTATTTTAGTTTTTTTGTGTGTGTTAGCCGATGAATTTCTGGGGATATGTGCATCGGAATGATATTCTATCGAAAACTCATGGATGCGTCTGTGACGACATATTAAATGATAAGGGCTTCTTTGGAGAGACGTACGTAGCCTGTTTTAGAACAAACGAGGGAAAAGGCAGGAATTACGGATTATTTCGGTTTTTTCGTGTGTTAGCATATGAATATCTGGGAATAGGTGTGTCGGAATGATTTTTTACTGAAAACTCGTGGATGCGTCTGTGACGACCTATTAAATGATAAGGGATGCTTAAGAGAGGTGTATGTAGCCTGTTTTAGGACAAACGAGCGAAAAAGCAGTAATTGCGAATTATTTCAATTTTTTTGTATGTGTTAGCCTATGAATTTTGGGGAATAGTTGCGTCGGAATAATTTTTTGCCAAAAATTCATGAATGCGTCTGTGACAACCTATTAAATGCTAAGGGCTACTTTGGAGAGGCAATTGCGAATTATTTTGATTTTTTTCGTATGCGTTAGCCTATGAATTTTTGGGGATAGGTGCATCGAAATGATTTTTTGCCGAAAACTCATAGTTGCTCCCGTGATGACCTATTAAATGATAAAGGCTGCTTCGAAGAAGCGTACGTAGCCTATTTTAGGACAAACGAGCAAAAAAGCAGAAATTGTAGATTATTTTGGTTTTTTCGTGTGTTAGCCTAAGAATTTCTAGGGATAGGTACGTCGAAATTATTTTGAACAAATAGACACACATGTCCTACGTGGTGTCCTACATGGCATCTCACGCAAATTGTCACGTAGGACGCGTGTGTCTACTTGTTCAATTTCATGCTAGTTTAAATATCTACTTGTGCACATCCAAAATTGGAGGGTGTTGATGCAAACTGAGGCAAGTTAAAGGGCACGTTTGTGTATTATCTCATTTGTGAATTTGCTTTCATTTGATACCATTACCATAACAAATGAATGATCAATAAACAGGAATTTTGCATATCCATTTCTGCGTGTACAGGAGTGAAACAAATCAGAGAGCCAACATTGCCAGCCCCATTTTCTGAGGACCTGTTGAAATAATAAGTTGAATTACAACAACACATCACAATTCACAATAACTCCATTCTCTCTGGCCATGGAGAACCACTGATGGACCGAAATCCAGTAACTAAGGGGTCCGGGCAGGGAGGGGGAAATGGGGAAGGGGAATTCTGTACAAACAGCTTAAGAGGTTGGACTAGAAGAAATCAAGGAGGTGCAACCAGAATTGGTTACTTACTTAGCACATTGCACTAACAAGCTGGCTTTTCCGCGGCCAATGTAGGGGCGTATCTAGTGAAGAAGCTACTAAGTTGTGTTCATCCAACTATCCGTGTGGCGGGATTGGACTGTGCATATGTTCATTGGTGGGTCATTTTGAGTACATCGAGTTGGCTCGTCTAGAAGTTTAGGCCAATTTGAACATAATGTCCTTAAGAGGCACATAGATTGACCATTTGGGTATTTTCCATTCATAAGGGTAGTGTCCGAACAAGCTTTGCGCGCAACTTGACTACTCATCAGGTACCTACTATAACAATAACCAGATATTTCTCTCCATCAAGCATTAAACAGATGGAAAGAAATCACCTAGTATTTCTTTGCCACCACTAGGATTTGAACACCACCAAGTTATACCAACTGATCCAATCATATGAATATATAAATGTTGGATTAATACAAAAATTCCCTCCCAATTCCATGGGTTTGATACATACTGCATGCATTAGCCTACAGTTAGACATATGGCTCAGAATACTGTGTCAGTCAACTACTGTCTCAATCCCAAAACTCCCTCATCAATACATTCTTGACAAGTATTTATTATCATCTCACACTCTGATGAAAAATAAATAAGAAACCAATGATAAGAATTCAAGGTTAGAGCTAAACTAATTTTCAAATCTAACAAAAAGAAAAAGAAAAAGAAGGGCATACATCCTTATTCTCTAATGCCAGATGCTGTGTGTATATATTACTCCATCAAAATTGTGGAATCGTTTTCCCTATGTTGGGGTGGGGAGGGGAAGCGAGCAAACGAGACACCTTTTTATGGCGCCATCAACCCTCCAATTGTGTGAAAGAGAGACTCCGCCCAGTCGTCTTTGAATAGCAACTTCTGCAATGTCTGTAGCACGTCGTATTCTGGGTCCAGTTTCCGCTGCCATCCCTGTAGGAAGACAGAAAAGCATCATGGGAATGTTCAAACAAATTACCCTAAGCGTTTCCTTCTATGGGCATTTGGAAGAAACATAAGGGGGGAGGGGGGGGGGGGGGGGGGAAGAAATCATGTGGAATAGGGTATGGATAGAAAAATCTAGGAAGGAAGAGGAAAGGCAGATAAGTTAAAGAAGAAGGGATCAGAGATGGTAACATGTATGTATATTAATTAGCCAAAACAGTACACAGGTTGTACAGAAACCATATTTACAAGTAAGAAACTAAATTATAT
Organism: Capsicum rhomboideum; assembly: GCA_031232105.1. Taxonomy (NCBI): domain Eukaryota; kingdom Viridiplantae; phylum Streptophyta; class Magnoliopsida; order Solanales; family Solanaceae; genus Capsicum; species Capsicum rhomboideum. Next base: position 2,283,047 of record CP124710.1, on the reverse strand, counting down.
TTTTGAAACCATAAAAATGTAGTATGGTACAAGTACTTTTGGCTAGCTTTACTGATAACTGAATTTCAACAATCACATTCGGCAGATTTTTGACCAGATCATACTTGAGAAACATAGATGCAGACATTCCCAGCACTCATAGTTGATCATAAGAACCATTAAACAGGATAAGTTAACATAAGAATATAGCAGATAAGTCTACGCTGTGCAGAGTTATCAGACGGTAAAAGCATCAAATAAGGACATAAGGTACCTCCAACACCAAAGTAGTCACAATCACAGTGCAAATGTTGCCATCAATATTCACCCGATGACGTCTAACTTGCTCAAGCAATTGTTGCATGCAATCCGCCGGATGAATGCCATCCCCTTCAGGCGTCTTCCAAAAGTTAAAAGTTCCCTCCACGTCCTATTACGAAAGTTTACCCTATGTCATTCAACAAAGACGCGAATCTGAAAAAGTTGGGAGTTTTGACATAATTCACTAAAGAGACTCTTAAAATGAGTATTTGTATTCATCAGACAGAAATAAGTGGGACAAAAGCCTTTTACAATTGATTCTCATCTTCACAGTTCACACAAGCAAATAAAAAAGAGCAGTTACACAAGGGACGTTTTTCGCCTATATACTGTGCATCTCCTTTTTAGACACTCTAAATTATCTTATGGCATATGTACATACGCTGCATCAAAAAACTTGACACAGATAGATGGTGATGTGGCAGCACCATCCTGTATAAGGAAGACAAACTAATAGAAAAACGAATCACTTTGTACGTATATTTAGGGGCCGTTTGGCCATGCGACATGAAGTCGTGATTTGAAATTACGAGATGAAGTTGAAGTTTTGTTTGGACATGCAATTTGGAATTTTTATGTTGTACGTTTTCTCATGAACATCAAAACCTCATAAGTTGTGAAAACTATCAAAATTGCTCCAATTCTTTATACAATCTTTACCAAATAAGCAAAAGTTTATAACAAAGTATAATGCACTATCACAAAGCTATTATAAAAAAATACAACATTTATTGATTAAACTTTAGTTCAATAAAAAAGTAAATTGAACATGAGTTGTAGTGTACTACTCTTTAATATAATCCCCCCACATAGTACGAACCATCTCCTCATGTTGAGCTTGCATTTCTCGATCAGATAACCGAGAAGACGAACCAACATTGTTACTTTGAGTCATATGTTGGTCAATATCATTAGTAACTATATCTTCATGTTCATGTACCGTGAATATTTCATCACTCCTTTAATTCACTATGGAAAATTATATCTTTTAATGAATGAATTTTTTAATGGTAAAGTATGAGTTGATTTGAAGTAATAATAAATTTTATGTTGGTGAGAGTAATAGTTATATGAGATATAAATGGTTTAAAGAGTAATAATATGAACTATAAATTTTATTTACATATAAATAAATGATTGTTAGATATAAATGGTGGGGTATTTTTTTACAAAATATAAACTTGTGGGTTAACTTTTGTATTTGATAAATTCCAAGTCATGATTTGGAGTTCCCAAATCATGCTTTTTTGGAGAACTTGGGATTTCATGTCATGATATGAAATCATGACAAGAAATTGCATGACCAAACGCTGATTTCATGTCATGATTTCATATCACAGACATGAAATCACATGTCCAAACGCCTACTTAACATGTTCATGCATGAACCTAAGACAAGATGAAAGAGGGTGCTTTTTTTATGCTTCTCCTTTATTATCCCCGAAAGAGATGTAATGCACTATATGCACTGTGCTTGAACACAAGTTAAACCAAAATGCAAGATGAAAAGTAATATGCTATTTAGCTTTTCCTGCTTGGACATTCGATTGACTTCTGAGAATCAAGTGATCATCAGTCTGCCCACATTGTACGATTATGGACATCATTCTTTGACAACAATTACTAGAAAGCTAGAAAGCACCTTGATGAACTCCTCTGGGTTCGGACAGCTCTGTTGTTTAGATAGTCCAAGAGTACTTTCTGCAGCAGAGCGGCCATCTCGAAGTGCCACAGCCTTAAAGAACTCCAGCAGAAGAAGTCGATCCTTATTAGATAGCTCAGCAGTCATACCCACATCTAGGAAGACCACATGAGGCCTCGATCTGAAAAGCCCTTTACCTGAAGCTCTATCTTGTGGTGATCTAACAAGAATGTTCCCAGGATGCATGTCTGCATGTATGAAATTGTCCACCTGGAATAAAATAGTATACTATCAAAAAGAGGACAGAAATAATTTTAATGACTATGTTGCAAAATTGAGGAACTGTAAGATCCCAAAGGAAGAATTCCCTACTTCCCTAAATAATACGAGAAAATAGCACATAATCTCAACTTGAAGACTGTAACTAAGAAAAGATTAGTTCGATAAGGTCTTCTTATACAAAACCAAAAGAAAGAGGCAGCTAATACATAATTGCTCAACAAAGGAAAATCTTTGCTTTACTGAAAAGTTGCGTTCAGCAATCAATGAGGTCAACATGTTCGAAAATTTTGGTGACTAACCTAGAGAGTTTTACTCATTATTACCATTGCAAAAACTCAAGCTGCAATATGCCAAGTTCATTTAGGAATTTATTTTTTATCAGAAGTTGATTTACAACAACAGCAACATACCCAATGTAGTCCCACAAGTTAATTTATGCCTTTATTAAAGCAATTAAGAAATTAAGAGCTCACAACAAATCCAATCTCCATTTCTGAGATGTTATGATGCTCAGAAATCCTACATGATGCCCTGATAAAATAACCCTTTTTTTTGCTGTTGGCTATGTTAAACCCCAACTAACGCCACTGCACAAGAGCCAAGGTGGTACTTTCTACTTGAACATCAAACCTCAATATCGGAGGTGAAGGATTCTTTCCACTAGGATATCCTCCACTTTCTTAGCAACCCATTTTTACTTATGTACTTCAGCAGTTTTACTTTCAGTCAAGTTTCTATTTACTTGTGGTGGTGATAACCAAGCTTTGACTTTCCGGAATGGCTAAATTACACATAAGACATACCAACATCATCTTCAGTAGTGCATGAGTCCCAATATGAGCAAGGGCACTTCGGATGCCCTCACGTCCTTCAAACTCATTAATAGGTTCTTCAAGCTCTTCAATGTAGCGCAAGACATTTTGACCGTCTTCATAGGTTTCCACTAAAACCGCAGGATGCACCAAAGGATATAGAGGTCTGGGAAATGATACATCCTTCCATCTGCGGAAGTTGTATATAAAACGACTCAAGTTAGCTGCTTCCCTAGAAAGATCAACTTGAGAAATCATAAAGGCCGCAAACTGCTGTATGCTTTCATCCAGTCTCAACCACTTCAAAGTAGGGAAGACCTTTGAAACTTTTGCAAACAAGTTAATTAGTACAAAATCCCTCCTGATAGATTCACCAACGCCTGGGTGTCTAACTTTGACAGCGACACGAATGGGTTTAACCCGTTGTCTAGGATATCGGAATTTCAAGGTGGCCCGATGAATTTGAGCAATACTACCCGATGCAACAGGCTCCTCCTCAAAATTTTCGAATATTTCAGGCAGCTTGCGTCCAAACGCCTTTTCAATGCTTTTTTTTGTGTACGCATAGCTATGTGCTGGTGCCTTAGAGTGGAGTTCTGCAAGTTCATTACACATATCATCTGGAAACAGATCTGGCCTTGCAGCGGCCCATTGGCCCCACTTAATGAATGCTGGACCTGCCTTCTCTAGAGTTTTTCTCACAGCACGAAGCCACTTCTTCCTAAACTCAATACCAAGGGAGTCTGCAAAGGGAGCCATTAGTATACAAGGGGAGAACAACAAAGCTAAGTATACTGCTCTCGAGAGCAATATCAAGCCCTCAAAAATCAAGAAGATAAATGAAGTCAGGTAGATATGTCCATCCTTTGCATGCATGTAGATTGATTCCGGGGATGTGAAGCCTTCTGCTTCTGCAAGCACACTTTGCTTCCATGCTAGCTGTCCGATAAGGAAGGCCAAAATGCCAGGAGATACCAGATGTGAGCGAGCCAAAGCAAGGCTCATCACACATGTAACCCTATTTATTGGTGGCAGAATTGCTCCACAGCTTGAATGAATTTGAAGTAGCCGTTTCCAGGCAATTCGAGCATGGTGTGAGACTGGTTCATTCGTAAAGAACAAACAGCTAGTTTTCGAATTGTAAGTCTTCCATAAGGTTCCTTTTGCCTCATATAAAACGCTGGAGGTAAATCCTCTATGACAACCTCTACATTGTGAATGTAATCTGGAAAAGATGTAAGAAAGTCCGACAGGACACGTCGTCCAAACCTCTGAGTTCCTGGCCTTGGGGCTGGCAAGAAGGGTATGTGCAACCCTTTCAACACTGCCCTTCACCAAAATTCTGCACCTGACAAAACAAAACGCATATTAGAGCAGTCACACTTAGCTGAGCAAAGCTCAAATTGCTGAATTTCGAACAATGACATATACTTTTTGTATAATATGCTCCTTGCTTAAATCATTTTTTATTAGAAATGGTAAGAAAAAAGGAGGATAGGGAGCTCACTCAATTTCAACCTTGTTTAAATCATTTTCATTGTACAATTACCTTACATTGTTGAAACTTTTTTCTACCAGAAAATATTTTCTATCGGAAGGGAGAGAATAACTATGTTGCTTATGGGCAGTAGTTGTTTTACTTTTATAAATATCAGATTCTTACTCCACATCACTTGCTTCATCCAAGACTTAAGTCTTAAACATTGTTGTGAACATTTAATCTTCAAAAATATCATGAAACTCTATCCCTATTCTCTATCATCAACCTCGTCAGATTACCATATGTCATCTACTTTTATTTTGTCTAAATTTTGAAAATTGATCGAAAAAATGATTTTTTAAGGCAAAACATTTTCCACACAAACATTTTTCTCCATACCAATCACAATCTGAACCTTGTTTTTTTTCTATAACCGTGGCGATATGACCCGGATTTATTGATTACTGTTTTTTAGCAAGTGAATAGACTGGTAATTAGCAAGCTGGTAAGTTAGTTACTTGGTGGTTAAAAGAAGTAGTTAAAGTTGTTAGAAGGCACATGAGAACCTCGTGACTGTTCCGAAGTTAAGTCACCAACTAACTTTCCCTCTCTTTTCCTTGTTCATTTATGTATATAATCTGCTGAGGATGATCATTGAATCACCTTTGGAAGTAAAACAAGTAAAGTCAATTCTTTCGCACAATCCTCTATACTTCTTATACTTCTTTCTTTCAATTGTGTATCTGTTCAGGAGCATTTTGCAGTTCCTCCTTAGGATATTCTTCTTCTTTTTTCTTAATTCAATGTAATTCATACCATTTGCATCAGAGCATTCCTTCCTCATACCTCTGGTGATTCGACATGAGAGAGCATAACACTAAAATTCAAGAGTTCCGCAGGGAGGTAGATAGACTTCAACTTTCCAGATCCTAATGAACCAAAATTTCAATCCTTGTCTCAGAAAATTTATCCTAGTTTTCTTTGATGACATACTCATACATATTGCCAGCTGGAATGATCATTTGAGGCACTTGGAAGAAGCTTTTAAGCTACTCAGATCTAATGTACAGTTTGTTAAGAAGAGTAAGTGTGCATTTGGAGTTGACACGTGTAGTAGCTATAGATAGTCAAAAAGTTGCAACAGCTCTTAGTAAGCCTCAACCAGATATCCCTTAAAGCTTTGAGGGGACTCCTAGGTTTGACTGGAAACTAGAGAAGGTTCATTAAGGGCTATGGTACTATTGCTAGACCTTGCACTGATTTGCTGAAGAAAGGAAGGTTTTGTTGGTCTGCTGCAGCTAAAACAACATTTGAAGAATTGAAGTATGCTCTCACTTCAGCTCCTGTTCTGGCATTATCAGACTTTGGGGAGGAATTTATTGTTGAGACTGATGCATCGAGGGAGGCACTAAAGATGTGTTGGATTAGGCAAATAGACCAATTGCTTTTTTCAGTAAAGGGTTGTCTGCAAAGAACAGGGCCTTATGTATATGAAAGGGAGCTGTTGGCACTAGTAACTGCAGTTCAAAAATGGAGAGCTTATCTCCTGGGCAGGCATTTTGTTAGCAAAACAAATTACCACAGCCTGAAGTTTCTATTGGAACAGAGAACCACCACCCCAAGCCAACAAAGGTGATTGGTCAAGCTACTTGACTACGACTACACCATAGTATATTAAGAAGGGCAAGGAGAACACAACAGTTACTGCCATGTCCTGAAGAGGAAAAGGTACCCAACTATGCAGCAGTTCTGGCCTCCACTCTAGTCTGTTAGAGGAGTTAAACAAACATGGGCACAAGATCCTATCAACAGTAGTTATTGCAGGCCATCCAAACAGCTACTGTTACTAAACCACACTACAGATTCTGGTCTGGCACTCTGAGAAGAAAGGGTAGAATGATGATAGGACAAGATGACATTGTTAGAAGAAAAAAGTTTTTACCATGATAGTCCAACGGGAGGTCATTCAAGTATCATTGCTACCCTGCGAATGCTCAAGCAAGACTTCTACTGGAAGAGGATGAATCAGGATATTTATACGTCACAAAATGTGATACTTTTCAAAGATTTCAGGTTGAAAACATAGCCACTCCAGCCTTCCTATCTCTGAGAAAGTTTGGCAAGACAACACCATGGATTTTATAGGACTTCCTAAGGTTGCAGGCAAGGAAGTAATCTTTGTGGTTGTAGACAAACTTAGCAAAGCTGCTCATTTCATGCCCTTAAAGCATCCCTATCAGCTTTACACGTGGCTCAGATTTTCACGAACAATGTGTCAAACTACATAATATGCCCAGGACCATAGTCTCCGATAGAGATGTGGTGTTCACTATTAAATTTTGGAGAGAATTGTTTAAAATGCAGAAAGTTTCAAGGTGAGCAGTGCATACAACTGGCTGAACCACCCCAACCAGTCCCAAAATCAGTGATTCAGTGGCCATAGAGAGGAATCTGGAAGCCCAAAATTCCACTCGAAGTAGCTTGTTTTGTCTGGTTTTTGGCCAAAGTAGCAGTACTAACTCCAGACAACTTAATGAGGATAGGGATACCATTATGCTCGAGATGATAATTAAATAAGCCTCAGAAGACAGTACCTGGGAAGACCTACTGGAATTCCAGTCAGATTTCCTCATTTTAATCCTCGAGGACAAGGATTGTTGTAGGGGTGGTATTTGATATGATCCAGATTTTATTGATTACAGTTTTTAGCGAGTGGATTAAGTGACAATTAGCTGATACAAGCCGAATTGGCATCAACCTACTAAGGCCTATACCCCGAGGTCAACACAAGGGAGTCCAAGCCATGACCACCTCAAGGACGCCAAGACGTGTTTGGAGTACCCTTTTAGAGCTCCCACTAGAACAATATCATGTGTGGATGATAGCTTGGAGCGCGGAAACAGCTATATTTGATGATATCATCCAAGGGAGTATTGAGCAACATCGCATTTGGATAATAGCTTGGGACACGGGAGAGCGTATGTGCCAACATATGGCCATTTGGCATTAAGGGTCACTTTTGGGCCCAATTGGTATTTAGGGTCACTTTTGGGCTCATTTTGGAATAAATAGCCCATGGCTATAAATAGCTAGGTTTTCTCTTTTCTCAGAGTTGTTGAATGATGATGAGTCTACACTTGAGAGTATTTATTGAGCTTGTTGGGAGCTTATTGATTTGTTGAGAAACGTAGGTTGCGAGTGGATTAATTCACTCGGGGTCTTCGTAAGAGATAGGTGTTTGTGGTAATCGAAAGGAATGTCTTCGGATTTAATATATCTTTGGGTTGTCCTTTCTTTATCATCTTGTGTCTATCTATCTATCTATCTATCCATCCTTTTATTTCTTATCTTTCGATTTCCGTAATTCGTGTTTCTTTTCGTATTTTGTATCGTATCATTAGAGAGCTGGCAAGTAGTTACATGGTGGTCAAAAGTAGTAGTTAGAGTTGTTAGAAGACACCTGAGAGCCTCACGACTAATCCGGAAGTTGGCTATCAACGAACTTTCCCTTGGTTCATTTCTGTATTAATCTGATGAGGATGATTATTGTAATCACTTTTGGAAGTATAATCAGTAAAGTCTATTATCTTCTCTCTATTCTCTATACTTCTTTCTTTCAATTGAGCATCTGTTCAGGATCATTTCGTAATTTCTCCTTAGGATATTCTTCTTCTTCTTTCTTAATTAATGGAGTTGATGATCAAAAGCACAACAAGATGTTGAGGTCCAAAATTCAAAGTGAAACTTTTTATTTGCCTGTTCTTAGTCGTCATGGGAAAGAAATACAGAAATAAGAAAGAGATTAGTCCCCTAGAGCTTGTCCAATACCACCAGTACCAGAAATGCATCTCCTTCGCCTGCGCGAGAGACTTCTATGCCAGCCGGGAACGACGTCTCTGTTATGAAAGAAAGTGGCAGCCAGACTAATTTGGCTGGCATTCCCTAATGAGTAGCTTTAGGAGATAACGGTCCCCCTTATGTATTTGTGGAGGATTTCTGTATCCGTCTCGCGGAGATCTCCAATTCGTAAGATATTATCGCCTTCGCAGCACTGGACTATATTTCCATCATTTCCGGAAAGTGCACGGACAGCTACCATTTCCTCCTTTCACAATGTTCACGTGAAGTTGCTCACGTATCAAAGTGTGAATATCCCTTCGAAGTCTCGCACGCTCGTTTGATCGGAAGCAGGGCTGGCAATTTATGCCAGTGTTGGCGCCTGTGGCAGCGCCTCCGCCCTCCCCCCCTCCCCCCACCCATTCTGGAGCCAGCGGATTCTGAATGACTTCCCTCTCCTTGTAGGTCGAGCTTCCTTTTTAGCCCTCTCACTTTGTTTGAGCTGAATTACATCCACCTCTCATGGTTAAAAAAGTGGTTAATTATCTCGAGAAAATTCATATCGTCCATCCGAATTGTCTCAATTACAGCCAAATCCTCCTCCCTTTCTCTTTGCCCATCGAAAAACCAGCCCTACTTATTTTATTCTACAAATACTAACCAAGTGAGACATTGTGGCCATGAAAGAGTTTGACCCTCAACCTCCTTAACTATGTATGGCTAATGAACTCCTCGCTTTAGTCCGTTCTTTTCCTTCTTTGGGCTCGGGTCGATAGTAGCCATGGTAGTAATGCCCCGGAGCCCAGACACCAACCCGAGGCGCCAATAGGGAAAGTAATAAAGGGACTTTAAAACATAATTATAGAAGAGCCTTCCCGCAAATAAACCGAGTCTTGGCAGTTCAAGTGAAAGTTTCTTAGACTAGTCTGACTAAGGTGGCGAGGAAACTGACTTCCAAGAGAGCAGCTTTCGCCTCGGTAATTACCTAACTAGAGAGAGCCGATGCAAAAGTAGTCCTTTTACGCGAGGAAACGCCAGACAGACAGACTGACCTCTGCTAACTGCGTTTTATATAGACTGGAAGCTAGAGAGATACTACGGTAGTAAGGTATAAGTGTTGCTACCAGAGAAGGCTCATTCATGCTAGGCGAAAAGACCTCATGTTTTCCAACCTTAGGTGCTAAATCGCAATATGAACCTTATACTTCCATTATCATAATGAAACACCATCAAACATTTAAACATCAAAAGAGTACTTTGGTCGGAAGCAGTTTGTGTTCGGCCAACAAATTTAAAGCACACTTTTGGCAACAATTAGTATTTGGCCAAACTTTTCAAAAGTGTTTTTAAGTACATTTTTCTCAAAAGTGCTTTTTCAAAAAATTGCTTATTAAAAAAAAAAAAAAACTATTTTTTTTAGCTTCTAAATAACAGCTTCTGTTACTCACAAAAGCACTTATTTTCTCCCAAAAACCTGACCAAACAACTCATTTTAAAAAAAATAAAATAAAATAAGATAAACGCTTTTAGGAGGAAAAAAAAAATTTGGCCAAATAGTCTCCATTTCTAGGCATTCTAATTACAATGCCCAATTAAAAGCAATATAAAGAGATCTAAAATAAAAAAAATAAAAAAACATGACAAATGAATCAAATATCGTATACGGACCTTGATGCGGCCATTGAAAATTGGTGTTGATGAGTTTTTTACGATGCAAAGTTGATTGATACAAAGCATAATCCGGCATTTTTCACTTTCGACGAATTATCGACGCCGTAAGTCGACGGCTCATGGCCTTCTGAGGAAGAATACGACACCGTATTGATACAAAATAGTCAGCTGCGCCTGCGCCTGCGCCGCCGCGCACGGTGGTTTTGGGAGGGAAAGTGACTGAAAAATGTACCGGGTTGTAAGAGTGTTGAAAATTGACCCGCTTTTGTTCTCAAATTTTCTTTTCAACAGTTTATCAAGTAGCCACTTACTTTCTCTGTTTAATTTTACTTATCACATTTTACTTTATTTTGTTCAAGTTTATTATTTTACAAAAGTATTTATTTTTAAAAATTATGTTGTTTGGTTAAGCTTTTAAGAGAAAATAAGTATTTTTACCCAATAGCAGAAGCTAAAACAAATAGTTTCTTCCTAAAATATTTAGGGGTATTTGAATTAATTTTTTTTAAGTGACTTATAAGCTAAAAATCAAAAGTAGATTACTACATATTTTTGGCTTCTTTTTTTTTTTTTTTTACTTTATAAGCTTAAAGTAATTGTGTTTTTGTCAAACACCTTTAAAAATTAAAAGTACTTAAAAATCAAAAATACCTAAAAATGAGTCAATTCAAACACACACTTATTTGAAAAACACTTCAAAAAAATATACTTAAAATTACTTTTAGAAAGTTTAACGCAATACTAATTGCTGCTCAAACATAAACTGACTCTCACCAAAAATATTTCTCTAAAAATTACTTTTGAAATAAACACTTTTTAAAATAAGCTGATTTAAAAAATTTAACTAAACAGACTATAATTTTACTCTTTTTAAAATGACCTATGAAATTATGTTGGGTTTGTAGTTATTGTTTTTATAAGGGAAAAGGATCAGAAATATACCTAAACTTTGGGGGAAAATTTGTTGTAACAATCCCAAACTTTGCGGGGGTCCTATGGCCCCCCTCGACTATTTAATTGTGTATTTTTGTGACCTCTATTTGCTTAGCTGAACCACTAATTCAATCACGCGCTCAATGCGTGTGTATTCATATTTAAGTACAGTTGTACAAATAAATATCACTAAATTACACTAACAAATAGTATGGGGGGTCATAGCACCCTCGCAAAGTTCAGACGTATTACAGTAATTTTTATTAAAATTTGAATATATTTCAAACCATTTTCCCTTTTTATAAACACAATCGTTTTGCGACTTCATATCGCTTATATAGGAAAATTATTTTAAAGTGAGTATAACTTAAATGAGGATTCCAGATATCGGTTATTTGCGCAAATAACCACTTTGAAGCACCATTATTCAGAAAATAGACCAAACAAAGTATTTAATATATAGCCGCCTTTATAATCAAACTTCAAATGTCCAGGATCGATACGAGATTATGAAATTGGGAGCTTCCATGACTGTACCTTTCATCAATTGAGCAATTTTCGGTGAGCAAAGAATCACTCTTTCCGCTATGATTCTGGTGAAATTGTTGTTGTTGAATTTCTAAGGGTTTTTTTTTGTTTTTTTTGAGTACAATAAACCTTATGGTTAGGCACTTTGTGGACTCGTGCATAGCGGGAGTTTTAGTGCATTAGGTTGTTATCTTGTACTTTCAATTTAAAATGTACGAAGTTACACGAGATAAGGTGGGAGTGACATCTGTGGAGAACAAGATTGGGAAAGTGAGGTTGAGATGGTTCGAACATGTGAAGAGGATGTGCTAGTGATGAGATGTGAGAGATTGATTGTAACAGGAGTTAGGAGAGGGAGGGGTTGAGGGATTGATTAGACTGGACATGATACAACTCCAGTTGACTGAGTACAATGACCCTAGATAGGAAAGCAGGGAGGTTGAGGATTAGTGTAGAAGGATAATAACTAGTTGAGTGTTGTTGTACTTTTAGTAGGCGTTTGGCCATGAAAATTAAATTTTTTGGAGTTGGAGTTGAAGTTGGAGTGGAAGTAGGAGTTGGAGTTATGTTTGGCCATGAAAATAAATTAGAGTTCCTTTTGACTTTTTGTGAGAGAAGTAGGAGTGAAAAAAGGAAAACAATTTCACTTTAGTGAAATAAATTTCATGGCCAAACACTACAAATTTTCACTTTTTTCACTAAAGTGAAATAAATTTCCAGAAAAAAATGAATTTTTTTTATGGCCAAACGGGTCCTTAGTCGTATGATTTAGGTATCGCGTAGTTTCTTTTAGTCATGTGATTTAGGTATTGCTGCACTTATTTTGCACATTGGTTAGTGTAGAAGGATAATAACTAGTCGAGTGTTGTCGTACTTTTAATCGTATGATTTAGGTATCATGTAGTTTCTTTTGGTTATGTGATTTAGGTATTGCTGCAGTTATTTTGCACATTGGTACTTTGTTGTCTCTTTGTCTTTCTCCTGCTTTTTTGAGTCGAGGGTCTATCGGAACTCGGAAGCAACCTCTCTTCCCGCAAAGGTAGAGGAAAGTTCTACGTATATCCTACCCTCTCCAGACCCCACTTGTGGGATTATATTGGGTATGTTGTTGTTGTTGTTATTATTTTTATTAGCAACTCACAGAATTCCACAACTATACAATGATATTTCAAATCCTGAGTTCAAAACACTGGTGTTGATCAGAGATAAGATCCAAAATTTAAGTTTTATGGGTTCAACCTTAAAGGTTCTTAGCGTTGAATCCATTGTATATATAAAGTTATAGGTTCATATGTATTATTTGTTGCAAGTTTCATGGATTTTTATGCATAAATTTCACGTCGGAAGTACTGATTTAGATGAACCCAATACCCATTTTATACATCCGTCCTATGTGTTTGATAGCATGGCTTGCTTCACATATGTGGAATGTTCATTTAATTTTTTTTTCGCTGTGTTGCTGTGTGCTCCTTTCTTTTTGTTTGGAGAACCTAGGGTTCTATTTTCTACTTGGTATCTACTGATAGTGATAGAGGCATTGAAGTTCTTCAATCTTGGTTATATAGTTGCCTGCTAATAAAAGTTATGTTTGGTTTGGAATTCTTCTGCATACCAGATATTCAAAGCAATTGTTGTTGAATTTGTATCATTTGGTTCTTCAGACTTTTTTATATCTGTAGGAGTACATTGCCACTCTAATTTAAGTATTTTCCATTACAGATGGAATTCTAACACGTTAAGCTTCTTATTATGCTTGTTGGCCTTGTTAATCCAGTTAATCTATTCTGACAATCAGAGACTAAACTTCCAGTTATTGATTCCTACTGAAAAACCAACAAAAAGAAAGACAAACTCCTCTGGGGTCTATGGAGAAGCAAGAAGAATCAAGACGAAAGAAAGAGGTGCTAGAGAAGGTGGGTCAGGTCATTGCCTCAATCAAAGATGCCAAACACGTTGATCAAGTCATCTGTGCTCTTCATTCCCTCGCCCTTCGTCTCTTTCCTCTTGACTCCCACTCCCTCGCAGGTGTGCTCTCAGAGTTAACTATTAGGAGTAGCTTTTATGGTTAATTAAAGTCTCAATTTGTGTCTAACTAGTGGAGTATTAAATTTAGCGCAATTGTTTTTGCTGCTACTGTGCTACATCAACTTCTCTGTTCTCTAGGAATCCCTTTTTCCCCGTTTTCTGAAAATAAATAATCTTTTTCTAATTTTGGCCAATATATAGGTTGTGTTAACGAGCAGTACAGGGAACAGGTACATAGCTAATTTTTTCTTGGACTATACAGTTACATTTACTGGGTTTTCTTGTCTTGTAATATTCAATTGTTTTTTACTACAGTTAAGAAGTGCGAGACTCCCAGATACACACGAGAGAGATGAATGGTGGAAGATTTTCTACAGAGGCCCTGCATTCGCGACATTGGCTAAGATTTTGTTATATGGTAAAGTTGATAATCCTGGTCACTTAGTCAAATGACAAGATCTCTTTTTTTAAAAAATGTTATGATAAGATCCCTTTATTTTTGACGTGATTTGCACTGTAGTTATAGCTTTATTCTTTGGAGAGAGTGTGTGTGTGTGTTTTGCATGGGATCAAAAAAAAAATTAAAACCCAGAGGAAGTTTTTCAAACTGTTTTTTTTTTTTTTTTTTTTTTGTATTTCTTTAATTGGTTTTCAGAAGTAACCGTGAGGTGTGACTTCCATATCCTTTGATTCATATAGCTCGTTATCTTTGGTAAAAAAACATTTAAGACCTCAGAGGAAAATTTTTGTACTTCTTGAATTGGTTTTAGGAAGTAATTGTGAATGGAACTTTTACTTCCTCTGATGCATGTTGCTCATTGTGATTGTTGTAATCAGTTTGCTCTTTGCACTGTTGATTTTTTTTTACATAGACACATTTTTAAAGTAATAACTGTTGCAATGATGCTTTTGCGTAAATTGATATGCTCCTTTAGACATGGATCGTGTCTAGAATTATCATCTTAGTGTCTTGGTTTCTTATAATGACAAGTCTAATCTTTTTCTTTTTTCTTTACAGATGTGGCTCATGATTGGCTGGCATGTCTCCCCATTTCTGCGAGGATGCACGTCTATGATGTGTTCTTTTTGAGAGGCCAAGCCATTGAGGTTGTTCAAAAATTAGTTCCTTGTCTACAATGGAGAGGTAGTAGTGAAGGCGACATCCGTTCCGTCCACTCAAATGCTGAAAGGTAGCAAAGCATCTTCCACTTTGTGTATATGTGGTTCATAGAGTTCCTATTTAGTATGTGTTATCTCTCTGTGTGGTATGTTCTGGCAAAGTGAGAATGCTTAAATATTCCATGCTGTCATATACATGCACATGAAGTAGTTTTGTCATTGGCTTTATTTCATTGCGTTATATTTCACTAAGTCAGACTATGAAGGATAAAACCAACAACAACATACCCTATATGACCCACAAGTGGGGTTAGGGGAGGGTGGAGTGTATGCAAACCTTACCCCTACCTTGTGTAAGATAGAGAGGCTGTTTCTGATAGACCCTCGGCTCATGAATAAAAGCACTGTCTAGAAATGTGCAGGTGCATGACTGTTAAAATATGTAGGCAGTTATCACTTCAGAACTAGTTCAGATAAAAAGTCCTGTTTATTTAATTATAGTCCCAAGATGAAATTGGTGCTAGTGGTTTTATTGATGGTTGTTAGCGCATTGCTTTGTTCTGCCTATTTTTCCATTCGTTTTATGGGAGCGCTATTCTGGCTCATTGTGGTACAATGATTGGGTATTATCTTGATCACTGATGTCTAATTCATACAAGACTATGTAGACTTGCTTGAATGGTGCAACACAGCCTTCTGAGATATGCTCACGAAGTAATGGCTTAACTTCTCATCTATTGAACTCTTACTGCAGATTGCTTGTGCTTTGTTTGCTTGACAATATGGGAGTTACTCAGATTGCTCGAGAATTGTCTACTTACTGTGAGGAAGATCTTGGCCATGAAGAGCTCAAGCAGATTATATCCCGGGTGGTCCAACTCCTTACGTCTATACCTGATAAAACACATGCAGGAACCCCTAATGCATTATCATCACAGTATCCTTTTTAACTTCTTTTTTGGGATAAAGTTTCCTCTAACTGGATTGTTTGCTTTCATGAGCTCCACAAAATGAGCTGGAAATTTTTTCAATCATCTTTGTGATATGGGCAGAGAAAACATAGCGGCAGCTCTCTCTCCCTCCCTCTCCTCCTCCCCACACTTGTGGGTTGTAAGGGGTTGTTCACTTAACAATTGAATTTCGTTTTCAATTCCCTTTTCCTCTGGTCCGGCAGGGGACACTACTTGTGCCAATTACAATTCTCTTTGAAGCTTTATGGCTGAATACATACTGTAGTTTCCTTCTCTTTGTTCTTTATTCCTTTTTTGCCTCCTTGGTCTTGTTCCACTCTTTACCGGTGAATTTCAGTGAGTTCTTCAGGCATATCACCGCTCAACTTCTTGCTGGAGCACATGAATGGGACAAGCTTTTAGATGGAGGAGATCATGGTGATAAAAACAAATTAGGTGGCGTCATGCTGTTAATGGGTGCAGCATTTGCTCGCATTAGTCGGCGAGGATCAGCAGGTACATTTGATCAACACAAGCAAATTGTTCAAGGAATCCTACTCCCTTTGTCCAATTTATGTGATTCACTTTCCTTTTTAGTTTGTCCCAAGAGGAATGATACCTGTTTAACTTTAAACTTCCTATTTTACTTTTAATGAGATGATTTATAGCCATAAAAATATATTTGGCTTGTTTTAGACCACAAGATTCAAAAGTCTTTCTTTGTTTCTTTAACTTTGTGCCCAGTCAAGTGTCGAATTGCATCGCATAATTTGGGACACGGAATAATTTTTTATTTGTACAAATAATTTGATATATCAGTTTATAAAGTGGAATCGATTTCTGTAATTGCAGATGTGCTGTTAGGTGTAGTAGTTCCTGAAATACATAAACACGTACAGAGCTTCTTACCGCAAAATTCGGATATCCCTATTGGTGAAGCATTTCAATCCACACCTGGTTTGCGATTTTGGTTGAAGATAATGGAGTCAATCAATGACCCTTACTCCTTAGAAAGAATGACCGAACAGCTACTCAAACAATTAGCAGCTCAAAATACAGGAGATGTTGAAGCTCACTGGATTTTGTGGATATTGTTTCATCAGGTTTACCAGAAACAAGCCTCAATTAGGTTGTTAATATTCACTATGCATTATTATGATAGAACTTGGATTCCTTTTTGATTGTCTTGAAAAGATTGTTAATCTGGGATACGACATCCTGTCTTTATTTTGATGCGTCTTTTCATCATTTTTCTCTTTCAGGTCCATGTTTCTTGAGAAATTTTTGCTGTGGAAAGTATTCCCAAGTAATTGCTTGAGATGGATTCTTCACTTTGCTGTTTTTCAATGCTCCCCTGAAAATTCCTCATCAGTAAAAGCCTGTAACCTCCGTACACTCTCAGAGACTCTTCAGCGTCTTGTGACGGCTTGGTCCAAACGGGAGTTTGTGCAATCAACTTCAATTGAGCAGCAAGCCTGTATTCTTTTTTTAGCTGCAAGCCTGTATTCTTTTTCTTTTCTTGTAGCTGTAAATTTTGCATCTACTCTTTTTTCTTTAGGTTCTACTCAACGTATTCATGGTTCCTTAACTTAAGATCCAGATATAACTGCCGCCTTAGGCCTTTGCTTAGAGAAGATGTCTAAAGAAGATTTAGATGCAACCAAGGATGCAATGCACTGTATTCTTGAAGGAGTGAGCTGTAAAATTTCTCATTTCGCTCTTACTGCTGTTCAACAATATCTTTCTGGATGACTATTAACTAGTTGATTTAATTCTTGTCATATCTTTTGTGGTTGCTAACAGGTAGGTTGGAAAGTGCTGACCATTTGATTCGAAAAATGGCTAGCAGTGTTGCATTAGCATTTTCCAAAGTAATTGACCCCCAAAATCCTCTCTACCTTGATGATAGTTGCCGTGAGGAAGCTATTGACTGGGACTTTGGTTTATTAACCCCAGAAAAAAAATCATTGGATAGGCGTGATGGAGATAAGGGTTCTTCAACGACAGTAGCTGCAAAGTTGGTATTAGACACTATAGCTGCGTCCAGCACACATAATAACGTGATGAGTAAAAAGAAGAAACTATTTGGATTTGAATCTATTGATCCAGATGAAATCATTGATCCAGTATCCCTAAATTATGAGGTTGACTCTAGTAAAGATGATGAGGATAATGCAAGTGAAACTTCTGAGTCCTCGAATGACTCGTCTTTGCGGCCGTATGACTTGAGAGATGATGATGCAGATCTGAAAAGAAATTTCTCTCAGTTAGTGGATGTGATTGGAGCACTAAGGAAATCTGATGATCCTGATGGTGTGAGTTCAAAGTTCTTATATCAATATATCAGACAGGCTGTAGAGTGTTAATTTTGTCATCCTTCTAAGAAATAAACAAGCTTTAATTCCCTTTTTGTTGCTATGAATGACCTGTACCAGCTTGTATAGTAGAACGAGAATTGGTCTGCTAACTATTAGTTTATAGCTATCAATATTACTAAAAAATAACTGGGTATTTAGTAAAACATATGCTCCGAGGCTATCACTGGAGTAAATGAAAGTTCTCTCATGTGCTATTTTTGACTTCTTTCTTCTTAGCAGGTTGATAAGGCTATTGATGTTGCTGAGAAGCTTGTACGAGCTTCACCTGATGAGCTCAAGTTTGCAGCTTCTGATCTAGCCAGAAGTCTTGTACAAGTTCGCTGCTCTGAGTCAACTATTGAAGGGGAGGAAGAGTCTGCTGAAGAGAAGAGACAAAAAGCGATTGTTGCTTTGATTGTCACATGTCCTCATGAATCTCTCAGTGCACTAAATAAATTACTTTATTCACCAAATTTAGATGTCAGCCAGCGGTTACTGATACTTGATGCAATGACGGAGGCTGCACAGGAGCTTGCAAACACAAGGATTTCAAAATTTAAACGACGCAACGCTCTTGTATCATCCATGGGTGATGAAGCATGGTTCATGCCAAAACCTATTGGTCCTCCAGGAGCCGGCCCTTGGAAGGAAATCTCAACACCAGGGACTCCTTTTAATTGGTCTCATTCTTATGAGAGAGAACTTCCTTCTAAATCAGGTCAGATCAAGAGAGGAAAGACACGCCGTTGGAGCCTTCATTCAGCTCAACCGGTAAACCAGCTTGAATGGTCCCAGAATAAGTTTCCCCAGTATGCAGCTGCTTTTATGCTTCCAGCCATGGAAGGATTTGATAAGAAAAGGCAGGGGGTAGATTTGCTTGGTAGGGACTTCATTGTTTTGGGGAAGTTCATCTACATGCTTGGTGTTTGTATGAAGTGTTCAGCCATGCATCCAGAGGCGTCTATTTTGGCATCTCCTCTTTTGGAATTGTTAAGATCAAGGTAGTAGCTCTTATATATGATGTCAGAGAATAATACCTTCTTACACAGCTACCCATATAACCTTGCAAATGTCTTGGAATAGAAGATGAGTTGTTACTGGCGAAAAAATGTCTTATCTTGTTTTTAAATCCTAAAATAAACTGTCCTTTATCCTAAAAATAAAACGAAGAAGAGAAAATGTCATCTTCTTCTAACTGAGTAGAAATGACCTGTCTCCATTTGTAATGGTTACTTGGATTTGAGCAATGCACTAGTTTGTCAGTGGGAATTCCAGTCTTGTCACTTTTTCTGTTTACATTTAGATGCTCACTTAAGATTTCCCTCTCTATACTGCAGGGAGATATCTCATCACGTGGAAGCTTATGTTAGGAGATCTGTCCTGTTTACTGCCTCATGCATATTGATTTCTCTTCATCCCTCCTCTGTGGCAGCTGCCTTGGTTGAGGGGAATTCTGAAATTTCTAGAGGACTTGAGTGGGTTCGCAGCTGGGCACTTAATATTGCCGAATCTGACACCGATAGGGAATGCTACACAGTAAGTCAAACGAGCTAAATGCCCCTCTATTACTTTTGTTCTGTTTGTTTTATACACACCTCTTACTCTGTAGATTGTTAGTTGATTATGTCGTAGACACCACTAGTACCTTCCTCCCGTTTTCAGGTATGTGCATATTCAAGTCCAGATAGAGACTAAAGTCTAAAGTGTTCAAAGACAAGTTTCTGAAAAAAAAATTCTCTGAAGGTGCTCATAAACAGACAGGTCAACCCCTTGAAAAAAAAAAAAAAAAGGAAGCAAAAGGAAAAGACCAAAATCCTGAAGTGTAAGAATCATGTAGATGAATCCTTTTGCAGGAAGTCATTAGAAATTTAATTGCTAGAACTCAAAATTTGTTTGTTCTAACTTCATGAGTTGTTAGCCAAGGACTCAAGCTATTTGCTTTGTAATGGGTCTTTTTGTGTGTCAGGCACAAGAAATTATCTCGTATTGTTTTCAGGTTACTTGTTCATGATTACACTTCACTTGTTCGGATAAATCTTCTTTTTTTTGCTTAATGTCATTGATATATGCTGCAACGGATATATCCAAGGTGTAGTTCTTGTTACCATCAGTCACTCCTTATGAAGTGTTATAAACTCTGTCCGGTTATATTTTCTGGTCTCTTAGTCTTGATTTTCCAGTTTTCATATTCTCGTATAATACCATGTTTAAGTTTTCTTCTCTGCTTTACGTAGCTAACCTAATTACTTCTAATTTTGCAGCTGGCTATGACTTGCCTCCAACTCCATGCTGAGATGGCTCTACAGACTTCTCGAGCACTTGAATCACCAGAAAGCTTACACGGATCGAATAAGAGCAGTCTACCATCAAATGTATTGAGGGGGGTTATCAAAATCCCCAGTGCAAATGGTGGCTTTCTTAGTGCCCCATAGATATTATTGATATGCCTATTCTCCAGTACTATCTGTAAATATCCAACCTCACCTTCATATTGACATCCCTCAACACAAACTATAAAATGTTTCTGCCGTTATTCTTACCTATATCTTTTTATTATTGTATGCATTGCCATGCAAATGCTAGGCCCCTGCTCTAGCCGTCTGATGCATCTCGGATAGTTTGGTTCAAGAAGGTAAATTTCTTGGAATCAAAAGGGCGACACATGTTTTCATTTTCTTTCTAAATTAACTTGTTCATTTCTTATATCAAATGCAGCATAAAGCTTAGAAATGCTAACTACAAGAATTGGTTTGAGATGCTAAATTTTGACAAAAAGGCGTCTTTTGAGGAGAGAGTATTGGCATGTTAGCATCTGTGATGAGGTCTGCGTACACTCTACCCTCCCCAGACTCCACGTGTGGGATTACATTGGATGGCATCTGTTATGAGGTTCTTCATCGCATAGATTTCAGTGCAGCATCCTCGAGTTTAAATGTGTTTCAAGGGTATGCCTTCCTTTTCCCATACATGCATCCTGCAAGTCCTTGGGTATGGATACAGATTTGGTGATCCAAAGATGCAGTCAGGGTAGCTTGCCGATATGATCCTGGATAGCGCGGCTAACACAAAGATCATTGCGGAAGAATTGAAGTGTCTGTTTGAAAATAGTGTCATAGTCGGAGGGGGTAATTATGTATTCTCTCAAAAACATGACTTGTGTTCTGATTCCTTTTGCCATATTGGTTTAGTATTTCTTTCATAGATGGATGTCCTGTCTCCTTTTCTTAGAATGTAATAGTGCATTGGCCAAAAATATCCTTTCTTTGGCTCCTTTCTGTTTCTCTTTCAATCCAATCTTTTAACTGTAATTTCAATTTCCTGCTTTTTCTCTACATTAATGTTGCTTCCCCTACTCTTATATCTGTTAAATTACACAGGGACATATCTGTCCGGATAGAGGATAGACTAGGCCGATTCATACACAGATCTCTCTCCAAAGAGAGAGGGATCCATCTAGATCTTGATTCACTAAAGTTATTACTCCCTTTTCATCGTGCTAATTATTGCGGAGTCATTAAGTGGCATGAAAACAAAAGATCTTTTACTACATTTAGAATTTCCAAAGTTGTAGTTGTGTTTGGACATATTTTTTTTCAAAAAATAATTAAAATTCGACTGTTTTTTCTAAAAATGATTTATATCCCCAGTTCATAAGAACTACTAGTAAAATCACCCAGCTTGATTAACTTCAATCATTCAATCGAATTTGCTCTAAGCAATAATATATCAAAATAGACTCACATAATGTCAGAGATTAAATAGTATAATCATATACGAGCTACTACATACTATTTCAAATATTTTTTGTTTGGTTATAGTTTTTGCAAATAACATTTGATTGTACTTCTCCTAAAACACAAAATAAAGTAAATAAGTAGGAAGCAAATTTTAAAAGCAGATATGGTCCGGTATTCCCTTGTTCCCTGTATTGGTTATGTTCTTTATATCTCATCTAGCAAAAACTAATTGAGCTCGATTGATCTCCTAGAAGCGGAAGCTGAATCAGTTGCAGGCTATAATGTAGAAAATGCACGGGATACAAATCGCAAGACAGCCAAAGGCAGAGGGGCAGAGGGGAAAAAACGAGGTGCGCTATTGCACCATTAGCTTCACCAACTCACTTCCATCAAAACAGCAAGTAGAGTAATCATTTTACTCTGAAGTCAAGTGCAGATAACTCATGACCAGAACTAAGAAATCTCCAGTTGGAATTAAAGATGAGACGTTTACGCGCATATCCAACTTTAAAAGCGTACATGAAAAGATAACATCTAGCTAAACGACTGTAAACAGAAATGTCGAACCTAGTCTGACAAACTCCATCATGGTCCTAGGACCAAGGCTACCACAATTTACAAGAAAAAAGTAAGCTTGATAACTAACACTTGAAGGAAATTCTACTTGTAATATGCTTGATAACTGCTCTAAAACAAATCGATTCAGTAAAACTACCTAAACTTCATGCGCTTAGGAGCAGCTGAACTTGGACCAGATCGTGACTTGCCAAAGGTCTTCTTTCTCCTCCTCTCGTCCTCACTGTCTGGTTCATCTCCTTTCTCCCTATCTGCATTGCTTGCCTCCTTCTCCAACTCTTCCCATGATTTGCCTTTTTCTTCCTCTGAATCTTCCTCTTCCTCTTCCTCTTCTTCCTCGGAATCCACCAGAGATTCACTATCAGAGTCTTCGTCTTCTGTATCTGACTCGGGTTCAGCATCTGAAGGCTCATAACCTTGGTCTGACTCCTCCGATTCTCCAGATTCGGAGTCAGAAGCATCTATGTTTAAAAATTCCCAACCACCTTCTTCTATAAACCTTTGGGGATCATCAGTTATGGTCTTCAATACTTCACGCCAATTCAGATTCATCTTGCTCTCATAATACTTGATGTCAGTTGTATCAAGCCACTCCTTGATGCCATCAAGTGCGGAGACAGGAATGGAATCTATGCGCATAACATCACGCTTGAAGTCCTTGAAGACAATTGCCATATCAAAATTCTTCTGCCCAAATCCAACTCTCTCCAAGTTGACAATCTCAATATCACTTAAGGTTATCACAAGAAATGGGGTCTCTATCAGCTCAACCAAACAGCTCGACGTTGGCACAATGAATGCTGATGATTTATAGGGCACTCCATGGAAACCAAGTTCTCTCAGAGGTTGATCAAACTCCAGGTCGAGTCCTTTAAACTGGGGCTGGCTCCACATATCATTCACCCGGTTCACAAAATTCTGGAAGTCCATGTTGAATTTGTTCTTCCGCTGTCTTTCTCTCTGTTCTTCCTCAATCTCATCAGGGTCATAGGCAGACCGCTTTCCACCTCCAAGTGTTTGCACGACATCCATTACCTCAACATAGAACTGCACGTCCTTGGTTTTCTTGTTTCCTACCATTATGTGGTTATGCAGATGAAAATGAAGAAGGGTAATCATCTCCTTCTCAGATGGCTGGAAGAACGCATGCTTGATGTTGCCAAACATGATGTCAACACGCTCATCTGGTCTTGAGGTCGAGTACCGGAAACCATTAACATGAGCTTCTAATGTACCCGGAAGCTTCCTTGCACGACCACCAAAAGAGGGACGAATCGATAAGTCAGACAGCCTAACTGGTTTGAATTTATTCCCTGCAAGTACAAGCTTTTCCTGAGTCACCAAAGTCGCCCTTTCGGCTCTCTCAGACTCCCTGGCCATAACATTCCGTCTAAGAGTTTTAATCAGCTGAACGACTTCACTTATGTGCCTTGGATCCTTAGACCGAAATGAAACTTCCTTCAGATAAATAGAACTCTGATTCTTAACAGCATTTGCATCAACAGGTGTAAAAGGGGTACCAGGGACATTGAAAATGATACGGATATAACAGTTACGGTTGGTATCCTGCTGGCTCGAAACAGTCTTAACAGTGGCCACATGGAAAGGAACCATAGTACCATATATTGGTATTAGAATGGCTTCATTCTTTTGGTCAACCTGAATAATCATATCCCTAGGAGGTGGTAGATCATTAATGCTCTTATAGGCAACAAGGTCACTTGAGGCCCTAGAAGCACTCCTGCTATTCCCAGGTAGAGCTCCTCCACCAGCAAGACGACGAGCAGTTTCTTCATTCTTCTGACGAGCAAGTTCTGCTTGGTGCTGCCTTCGAAGCTCTTCTTGGTTGTTTGATCTAAGTGTTGCCTTGGAATACAAGGCTTCCTTCCTGCTTGAATCAGTTTTCACATTAACCTCCTCCTCATCTTCCTCATCTTCATTGAAAGAATAGGCTACATCCTTCAAGGCTTTGGAGCTCAAATGAGTAACCACTTCATGGCCTTCATTTGTGACAATAACTGTATCTGCTAACAAAAGTGAAAAAATCCTACTCTTTTCAGCACTGGTCTCAGCTTGCAAATTGTGGAAACCAAGTGCCACGTTGAAAACCATTCCTGCTCTCACCACCTTATCATTCTTAGCATTAATGATCAACCCAGACTCCCGGAACTCAAGACCAATCCCAGTCCCAGCAGATTTTGTCAGGTTGCTAACAAATTCAGGAGCATCCCTCTCAACCACTGCAAGAGCTGTTTGATACACGGAACTAAGCTTGTTTCCATTTTTCAATGCACCAATTGCCGCCTCGTGAGCTTTAAGAAGAACTTCATAAGCCTTGTTCTGTATCGAAGTTGAATCAATGAGAAATGTTCTAGCAACATTTGAGCAGTAGCTGTTGTATCGTGATCCAACTGCACATATGATGACACTTGCAGAATCATAGTACAAATGGTCATCATTGCTTGTAGCGCTAGGTCTAAGATCAAAATTCCCACCACTCTGGAAGATTGGAGGGTAACATATATCAACATTCTCAGCTTTCAGCTTCACCTTAATTTTAGCAGGTTCCAGAATAGCCTTTTCTGTGTCATCCATTAATACAGAATGAGTTACTTTGTTCTCCTCATCAATAACTTTCTCAAGCTTTGGAACAACGAAGTTCTTCATTGCAGAAGCAGTCAAATATGCAGCTTTCTTCACATTTATTATCTCACTCTGTTCCTTCACGGCAAAGAGGTCAGCCAGCCCATTTGAGATATCACTAAGAGGAAGGCTTGAATTTTTCAACTTATCAGTCCATATCTCCAAGAGTTTTCCTTCAGGGGCCTCTCTTGCAATATATCCAATGACGACTGAGGTATCAGGACCATGTGACTTTGGCTGCATACGGATAGCTTGAAGCACATTCTCCATTTGAGCAGTCCCATCCTCACTTTTCGCCTTCACATGCATGATAACCTCCACGTCCACAGACTCTTTAGCAGCGGATTTTACAACACTGAGCAATGATACTTTCTTCTGGCTACATAGAAAATGTATTTGCTTGTCTCCAAACACCATAATCGTCTCAGGAAACTCATACCCTAGCAACCAAATATTTACAGCTGAGGATTTAAAGTATCTCAAATCCTCCGAAGGTGGCGGCGTAGCTATAGCAAGGACATCAGAAGAGCCCCAAAGGTCATCCTTATGTTTGTGCCAGTGTGAATATAAGGACTTCAGTCGCCTACTGAAAGTATTCACGTCAATTGTATAAGCATTTCCACCTGCCAACTTCCCATTTGAAGGTGCTCCATTTGCATTTCTCCCTTCCACCATGGCAGTGTCAACAATTCTTGACTAATCTAGACAAGAAAAAGAAAATATTCACATGTAAGCTGTTTAAAACAACGATGCGTGAAACCTCATTATTAAAAGAACTTCTGATTCAATGAAATAATAACTATTATTATAAAGGAGCATAATATAATATACACACACACCCTCTTCCAGAGCTACCCTCAATGAATTTGACCAAAGAGATCAGGAACCTGATCGGGTTAGCTAATTCAAAGTAGCTCATGAGCATCAAATGCTGAAAAGGACTTTTAGGTGTTAAAGCTAATTTTATAAATCAGCAATTAGGTGTTTGGATAGAAGTGTTGAAATTGTTAATAAGCTATTGGTACGTTTGGTAAAAATAGTTTATCATTATGTGAAAATGATTAAAATGTCCTTAAAGTTATTTACAAAGTTTAAAAGTAAACGCAAACATAATAGAGCAAGTTTAAAGCTCATGTTTTAGAAAGAGTATCTCGAAGATTGCAAAAGATAATAGGGATTAAAAAGTAACCTGAAGTGCGTACAAGTTGAAAAGTTATAATATTGGGGTCACCAACCAATGGCTTTTGGGTGATTTTGGCTTATGAGCACTAGGCTTATAAAATACTTTGGGCGTTCCCCAGAAGCGTAGATAAGTTAAAATTACACGCACGTACACATAAATGTCAACCAATATTTCAAAGTGTAAATTTTACAAGTTATAACGTATATTTACTTCGTTAGCAACAAAAAAGACCATTGGATTCCCATGCAAAAATCTTAAAGCTATGTTAAAACAGAAAGAATTACATGGAAACAAATAAAGAAAAACAGAAAATAAAGTTCATAAATTTGACATCATAAAGTCTTAATCCATGTTTTTCAGGAAAGAATCTCTTTAACGAATAGTTTATAATATGAACTTATGAAGCATGCATTAACTATTCTCCACAACCCATAAGCTAACTCAGGTAATATATCATTTAGTCTCCTTTAATGTTGGTTTCATCACAGATCTAAACTTAGAAGGAAAGAAAAAAATGAACATTATTTCCGACAATCAAATTAAACAATTTGCTGGATGGTTTTTGCAATTCCCAATGACACATCAGCCTCTGCAGTTCCAAGTCAACTAATAGAATCCAGAAAAAACAAAAAGAAGTGTGTGTGTGTGTGTGTTGGGGGGGGGGGGGAGTCACAAAACACAATCATTCAAATGCGCAATGGACCAACTGATACATAATTAATATCATGGCTTTACAAAATCACAAGAAACCGAAGAATTCTTAACAGCCTTCAATGCGGAAAATCATGTTCCATATAAAATAGGGTCTTTAATACAAGACTGCAAACAACCAAATTAAAACCTTGACACAAAGTAAGGGTTTCACGAAGCTAAAATTAACACAACCATCAAAACAAACTTAAAATACTTAAACATTCTTCACCAAAAGTACCTAAACATAAACCCCAAAGAAGTACCGGCAAGTCGTACCCTTTGGTTCCAACTAAGAATTAGGGAGTTTAAATGAATACAAGGAAAATGTTCAAATTCTAGAGGCAAGGGGAAGAAAAAACTCATAATTTTAAGTCGGCCTGTAAACTTTTGGAACCAAGAATCTGAATTAAGGAGCCAATTAGCTAAGTTGCGGACTCTTCCCCTTAGATGCCGCACCCGTGTCGGATTCTCCAAAAATACACTACTTTTGGAGAATCCGTACGCACCTATTGACATTGGTGGAGAGCCCGAGCAACATAGCCAATTAGGGTTAAACTTGGACAGATTAGGTTAATTTTAAGTTGTTTGCGGCGCAATAAGTCGGTCAAGGGTTTCAAATACTTTTAACAAAACAGAAAAGTACTGAACTCAGGATTGAAATGAAAACCGAAAGATATCAAAGAAAAATTTGGAAATTACAGCAAAAGACAAAGAAAGGGTTCACAAGAAGGAAAGGCAAATCTATCTGTATATCTATCTAAATGTTGGTAAAAGAGAAAGTCTTAGCGTACCTTGTCGTTTTGCAATTGCGCTAGCAAGGAACCGAGGACTTTACTTGAGGCAACAAATTGGCTTGCTCTGAATGTGATTGGATTTATAAAGACAATAAAGATTTAAATGTTGGTAATAGAGAAAGTGACAGAGGACCGTGTCGTTTTGCAATTGCACTAGCGAGGAACCTACGACTTTACTAGAGGCAACAAATTGGCCTACTTGAATGTGATTGGATGTATAAGGGCATTAAACTGAAAACTATGATTTAGAATTCACTTTGGCTGTCAAAGTTAAGTGGGTCCCTCTGATTTTGTATTCACGCAAAGTAATGTTTTTATGAGGAACATTTATGGCGAGAGGATGGCATACTACTATATCAGGAATGCCTGATAAGCTGTGCACGGGCATTGCGCGTCTAGTTTATATAAAATCTTTATTGTCCTTATAAATACAATCACATTCAAACAAGGCCAATTTGTCGCCTCTAGTAAAGTCGTAGGTTCCTCGCTAGTGCAATTGCAAAACGACAAGGTCCTCTGACACTTTCTCTATTACCAACATTTAAATCTTTATTGTCTTTATAAATCCAATCACATTCAGACAAAGCCAATTTATCACCTCTAGTGAAGTCCTAAGTTCCTTGCTAAATCAATTGCAAAACGACAAAGTCCTTTGGCACTTACTCTATCACCAACATTTAAATCTTTTCCTATTTGAACCCGCATGCTTCTATACTATCAACTTCTCTATGTATCACATTTACATATATTATTCTCGGAATACCTAATTCTGTACGGATTCATTCTCAACAACTTAAAACCAACAAACCAAGGGCAGCCAGAGGGTCAAACCACTATAGCGACAAAATTTTGTGGGCCCCAATTTTTTTCATCCGTGTTAAGTACTTGTATTAAATTTCCCAATTAATTCAATTTTGAGACACGCAAGACAGATTAAAAAGTGAAGCGCTCCCTAGTAAGATTTTTTTTTTTTCATTCTAAAGCTCTAACTCAAGACTTCTAACTAAGGGAGTTTGACGCCCAAATTTTATTTTATAATAGATTTTATTGGTTAATTATTCAAAATAAGATCTACAACTAAAATTGAATTTAGACCACCATTTTTATTGAGACATTGTTGCAACAAACTCCTCGTTATCATGGTTAACTGACAAAAGCAAATTTTAACTACATAAGAAAAGCATGCAACACTCTCAACCTGAGATAAAGGTGTCTATGTTGCGCGGACTCTTCGGTTTTGCAGCCGAACCCGTCTCGACACGAGACTGACGCGGGTGCGGGTGCTTCCGCCGTCTCAGATTCGGTCAAACGATTTCGGATACGTTGACCAAAATCAAAACAAATTTGGGGGGAAACATTAGATAACTCAATGCAGAAGATTAGCTAACTTAAGTAACTTGATAGTTGACAATACTTTTTGTTCTGTTAGTTATGAATTAATGTCTTAAGTTGGGATGCTTTCTTGTTTTTGTTCAATAGCGAATTTTTAGAATATCTTTATAACTCTATATTTATAATATTTGATTTTTTTTAGCCGAATCCCCGCACCCGTATCCTTATTCGGATTCGCACCCCTGAATCTTAAAATTTAAATTTTGACGAATCCGACTCTCGGATCCGCACCCTTCTCGGATACCCGCACCCGAGTCCGAGCAACTTAGAAAGGTGTGTATAGAAGGTTCAATCGGTTGCCACCCAAAAGAAGATTATCAATCAATCAGCGAGAGTGTAAACACAAAGTATAATACAAAAAATTAACAAGTTCTATATTTCAACAGTAAAAATTAGTCATTTTTATTGAAACACCCTAGCAACAAACTCCTTATTATAGCAAATTTTAACTATATAAGAAATGCATGTAACACTCGAGACCTGAGAAACAAGTGTACATAGAAGGGTCAATCAGTTACCGCCCAAAAGAAGATTATCAATCAATCAACGAGAGCATATACACAAAGTATAATATAAAAATTCACAAGTTCTACATTTCAGCAGTAAAAATTAGTCATTCGATTAGGGTTTTTTCCACCAAAGTGAAAAGCAAAGAGCAAGAAAGACCAAAAGTGAAACTCAAACAGCAATAAAAATGGAGAAGTAGGCAAAAAATCTAAAACAAAATAGAGCAACACTCTCAACCTAAGATAAGTGTGTCTACAACGTTCATTCGGTTACTGGCCGAAAGAAAATTATCAGTTAAACACAATAACAAAAAGAATTTGTTGCAAGGACGTCTCAATAAAAATGGTTGTTTAAATTAGTCATTCAATTAGGGTGGTTGTTTTTTTTTAAGCAACACTCAGTGTGTGTCTAGAACTCTCAGTCGGTTACCGCCCGAAAAAAGATTATCAGTATAAACATAAAAAAGAGAGTTTGTTGCAAGGATGTCTCAATAAAATTAGTAGGCTGAATCCAACGAAGAGCAAAAATGCAACAAAAAATAGCAAAAAAATCGAAAAACAAAAACATACCTTTGTTGTGTTACTCGAAATGAGAAGAGTTTTTTTTTTTCAACGAGAGTATACAAAAATTCACAAGTTCTGCAAAAAAATCTAAAGCAGAATGAAGCAACACTCTCGACCTGAGGTAAAAGGTGTGTCTAGAACGTTCAGTCGGTTACCACCGAAAGAATGATAACAAAAAGTGTTTGTTGCAAGGACTTCTCAATAAAAATGGTGGTGTAAATTAGCCATTCAATTAGTGTTTTTCTGAAGCAACACTCTCAATCTGAGATAACGTGTGTATCCAGAATTATCCAGAATTTTCATTCGGTTAACTCCCGAAAGAAGATTATCGAAGAGTTTGTTGCAAGGACGTCTCAATAAAAATGGTGGTGTAAATTAGCCATTCAATTAGTGTTTTTCTGAAGCAACACTCTCAATCTGAGATAACGTGTGTATTCAGAATTTTCATTCGGTTAACTCCCGAAAGAAGATTACGTAGAGTTTGTTGCAAGGACGTCTCAATAAAATTAGTGGCCTGAATCCAACGTAGCGAAAGCGTAGAAAATAGCAAAAAGAATTGGGAGAAAAAATGCATACCTGTAGTGTGTTGCTCGTCGAAATGAAAAGAGTTTGATGCTTTGTGCAGCTGCGTTTGTTAATTAGGGCATTTTTTGAGAGAGAGAAAACCGACAAGATGTTTCTAGAGTTTCATTTTAATGGCGGATGACATAATTACTATTTTGCCCTTGTATGAAATTGGATTTTGGAAATTTGCCCATTTGTTTGTCCCGCGTAAAAATTTCGATGTGCGCCTTGTTTTGGTCGCCAGTAATACCCGTTTTTTATTTTTCGTATTATCTCGAGATTAGTTATTTTAAAATTGTTATTCTATCTTTAATATGGTTATTTTAGGATTGTTATTCTATCTTTAATATGGCATAAAAATAACATTATAATTTCGAGAGAAGTTATTATTTAATTTTATCCCAACTAAATATGAGACAAACTTATACCAAAATTAATACAGAAATTAATTATTCCTTATTCCTCACACCAAATGAGCGCTTAGCTGGGGGGTTTTCGGTAAAAGGATATATATGCCAACAGTAGAGGTATCATTATATTATCTTTAGCTATATTGGTGATTACAGATAAGTTATCAAAAAAGGCTAACTTATTACACGTAAATTATAGTATTGATTTAGGAAGGAAAAGATTCCATCTTGATCTGCTTTAACTACGGTCTTGGTCGCGCGTCATGTGGAGTTTGCAAAATGATAGATTGGTTGGATGTCGTTAGCTTGGAACCTAATTTGGATATAAAGTGTGCTATCTTGTTTGCTTCTCCGAAACTATGACGAATCATTGAATTTCTCAACTTCTTCAGCATTGACCTACATAACATAATATGAGATAGATAAATAGATTATGAATGTTCCAAATATTGCAATGCTTCGATTGAGTAAGGTTCGATTTATATGGGAAGAAGCTGGCAATTATATTGCCAAGTGAGGCCCATCAAGAGAGCTTTCAGCTCCGTCATAACATCATTCTGAGAGTTGCTCTTATTATAGAAACTTATAACCCAATCACCGATATAATTTCTGATAACTCCTTCTATTTCACTGTTATCATTTTTAGTCGAGTAGGAGCTATCAATGTTTAGTTTGAATATACAATTAGAGGGAGTACCCATCTAATATGAAGTGATACTGTGGAATCAATAGTAGCCTTATTCCTAGAGTGAGTGCAGTGCGTAAATTTTATGGTTCTATTTTTCACCAAGGATGCGGACACGAGAGTTTTTCTTTCCATTGTAGACATTATGATTTCTATTTAGCAATAAATGACATGGGGCAAAAGGAAAAAACATAAAAATGTTTACAAATTTTCATTTAATGTCGATCGGCTTTAAAAGACAAGGATTTAAAGCCAATGATTTTTGTCAAAAGATATCTCTGATACATTTACGTCTATATCTAGCCTATTATTATTATTATTATTTGCAATAGACAATGATGAAGGATGTGTGCGATGTTCTCATTCGTTTGCTTTTATATTTAGACAAATTATTGAAATTTATGATAAATGAAAATCAAATTTAAAAAATTGAGTTTATTTTGAGTAGATTTGAATTTTGACGTTTAAAAAATAAAATTATTATTTTTTGGGCCAAAAAAAATCAATGCATATGACTGATAAGCTAATAAACCTTACACCTTAAGCGCATTTTTTTAAAAAAAAATGAATTCAAATTCATTTATTCAAAGAAACAAATGAGAGATTTACCTAGTTGTTTTTTTTGTTGTGCAGAGGTTGGCTATGGATGATTATTTGAGAGGTAAAGGTAAGTCAAAAAAGTATTGGGCAGAGGTGATTAGACAAGACATGGCGCAACTTCAGCTTATCAAGAATATGATCTTAGATAGAAAGTTATAGAGGACATTGATTAAGGTAGATGGTTAGTAAAGTAGTTGAGAGTTGTCTCATTTATTCCTTTGTATTAGTAGTCACAGTATTACTTTGAGAGTTTCTTATTATTCCATTTATGTGACTATTTGATGTTTCTTGAACTCTGATTATCGCAGTAGGAGCATTTTGTTGTAGTATTCTTCTTCTTTAGTGTGTTTTGTTGTGTTTTCTTTAGCGTTGTGTAAGCTTCTTCTCTCTTATTGTTTTCTTTTTTTTTATAACTGTTTTTAAATATTTTTACTTGAGCCAAGGATCTATCGGAGACAACCTCTCTACTCACAAAGTAGGAGTAAGATTCGCGTACATATTATCCTCACCAAACTCCATGCAAGTGGAATCTATACTGTGTATATTATTGTATTTCTTGTAACTTTTATTCACTTGAGTAAAACTTATAATTGATCTCAGGACATTTTTCTCCATAATTGAAGAAAATTATAGACAACACAATAATGGGGGATAAGAAAATATAAATTAAAAATTGATGAAAAATTAATTTTTAAGCGTAAAAAAATGAAAGTCTAAATCAACTGTTGTTGAAGAATCAACAGATGAGTTGTGGTTAGGGGTGACATACCAATTGAACCCAGAGCTAGCTGGTTCTCCCCGAAATGCGTTGAGGTGCATTAGTTGATTGGATATCTAGGGGTAAAGTACTGTTTCGACACGAACCACAAGAGCGATGTCAAATCTGAGACAAACTCTGAATACTAGATACGACCTTAAATAACAGGGGTCAATAGAAAAGACAAATCTCTTATGATATACCAGATCCAACTCGATTATTGATAAAGTGAATAGATTTGCTGTTTCTTGAAATCTTTCTTCTGAATGAAAATAAATTTACCTAATCTTTTTTTGTTGAGCATAGATGTAGAGATTGGCTATGGATGGTTACAAAAGGGTAAAAGGTATGTTGATAAAGTATTGGACAGATGTGATTAGACAAGAGATGACGTAACTTCAGCTTGTCATGAACATGTTCTTAGGTAAGAGGTTATGGAAGATAAATCGAATAAGGTAGATGGTTAGCAAGATAGTTGAGAGTTGTCTCAATTATTCCTTTTGTACTTATAGTCGTAGTACTACTTTGGGAATGTCTTGTTATTCCATTTACGTGACTATTTGATCTTTCTTAAACTCTGATTATGTAGTAGGAGTATTTTATTGTAGTTACTATTCCTCTTTAGTGATTTTGTCATATTTTCTTCAGCATTCTATGTTAACCTCTTCTCTCTTGTTGTTTTTCGTTTTATAACTGTTTAATAATGTTTTTACTTGAGCCGAAGATCTATCGAAGACAATCTCTCTACCCAAATTTAAAATGAAGACAAAAATGCTAGTTTTTTTTTCTTTTTCGTCATGTTTTCTAATCTTATAGATAAAGTTACCTGATATGTTGCTGATAGAAGTGACAAATATTCCGTCCCTAATGGATAACTACCTGGTAACTATTGGTGATAGAAAGTGACAAATATTCTATCTAATTAATTGAAGTGAACGCAAATTGATTCAAAGTTCAAACATCATAATTATATAAAAAAATACATTAAAAATATTACCCTCTTAAACTAATTTGTGTTTGATTTTAATCAAAAATCAATCCAAAGCGATGCACAAACAACCCTTTAGATATCAATAGGGGGTTTCCAATTTGGATTAAAATCGATCTAAACCAAAAAAAACCCGAACAAAATCGATTAAATAAATCGATTTTTATTTGATTTTAACCGATAACAACATACCAATATATTTTTACAAAGTGGGGTCTTGGGAAGGTAAAGTATACACAGTCCATACCACAACCTCAAAAAAAATAAAAAAACTATTTTCAATAGATTCTGACTCACGATAAATAATAATATATTAAAAAAATATATAAAAAAAATAACAAAATAAAATAACACACCACTACGTAATAAAACAAACGAAACATCGTTTCGACCGATAACCTTTATGAAAATATCACCATCAAAGAGGGATGAACACACTAGCCAAAAAAGCAGTCAACTTCACAATAAAAAAATAAATACAAATAGTCAGCTCCGAACCAAAACAGAAATGCAGAAACAGCCACCGCACACGGCGGATTCCGACATCCCAAACCTCGCTAACATCAAAATCAAGTGTTCATCACCCCGCTTTCCACCACCTTCCTCCGCCGCCGCCGAAACACCGACCGCAAGCGCACAGCGCAAAATCGGCATCGCCGTTGATCTCAGTGACGAATCCGCCTTCGCCGTTAAATGGTCCGTACATAACTACCTCCGTCAAGGTGACGCCGTTATTCTCCTTCATGTCCGCCCTACCTCCGTCCTCTACGGCGCTGATTGGGGCTCCGTTGATCCAACTATATTCGATACCGATAACGTTGACGTCGAGTCCCAACGTAAACTCGAGGACGATTTCGATGCGTTTACTACAGCGAAATCATCTGATTTAGCGAATCCGCTTGACGAAGCGCGAATTCCGTATAAAATTCATATTGTGAAGGATCACGATATGAAAGAGAGGTTGTGTTTGGAGGTTGAGAGGTTAGGGTTGAGTGCGGTGATTATGGGGAGTAGAGGATTCGGAGCGAAGAAGAGAGGGAATGATGGGAGGCTTGGTAGTGTTAGTGATTATTGTGTTAGGCATTGTGTTTGTCCTGTTGTGGTTGTGAGGTATGTTGATGAGAAAGATGGTGGTAATGTTGGTCGTAAGCGCGGAGCTTGTGCGCGTGAAAATGAGGAGGAAGGCGAGTATCATGATGCTCGTCAAGGTATGTGCAAAAGAATTGCTCCCTACGTTTCAATTTGTTTGGATGATTGTTTTACGTATGTTTTATAATGTATTGTGTTGTATTGTATCTTACTGTATCATTTTAGTGAATACAACGTTTGGATAGATTGTATCGTTTTTCATCGTTACATAATGTCATCCATCAACAATTTGAAGAATAAGCTGCTAAAAAAGTAGATTACGTGGTAGAGCTATTATCAAAATATAGGATAAGGACAAATTAGTCATTGATATCGATAATGTTGAGTCGCAACGTAAACTCGAGGATGATTTCGATGCGTTTACTACTGTGAAATCATATGAATTAGCTCAATCGCTTGACGAAACACAAATTCCTTATAAAATTCATATAATGAAGGATCATGATATGAAAGAGAGGTTATGTTTGGAGGTTGAGAGGTTAGGGTTGAGTGCGGTGATTGGGGAGTAGAGGATTCGGAGCGAAAAAGAGATGGAGTGATGGGAGGCTTGGAAGTGTTAGTGATTATTGTGTTAGGCATTGTGGTTGTGAGGTATGTTGATGAGAAAGATGGTGGAAATGTTGCTCGTAAACGTGGAGCTTTTGCACGTGAAAATGAGGAGGAAGGCGAGTATCATGATGCTTGTGATGATCGCCAAGGTATTGCGAAAAAATTGCTCCTTTCGTGTCAATTTGTTTGTCTGATTTTTGACTTGGCACCGACTACCAAGTTTAACACTACTTTTGGATGATTGTTTTATGTATGTTTTATAATGTATTGTATCTTACTGTATCATTTTAATGAATACAACGTTTGGATAGATTGTATCGATTTTGTCGTTACATAATGTCATGGATCAACAATTTGAAGAATAACCTAATAGAAAAGTAGATTACGTGGTAGAGCTATTATCAAAATGTAGGATAAGGACAAATTAGTCATTGATATCGAGAACGTTGAGTCTCAATGTAAACTCTAAGATGATTTCGATGCGTTTACTATTGCTAAGTCATCGGATTTAGCTCAACCACTTGACGAAGCACAAATTCCGTACAAAATTCATATAGTGAAGGATCATGATATGAAAGAGAGGTTATGTTTGAAAGTTGAGAGGTTAGGGTTGAGTGTGGTGATAATGGGCAGTCGAGGATTTGGAACGAAAAAGAGAGGGAGTGATGGGAGGCTTGGTAGTGTTAGTGATTATTATGTTTGTCCTGTTGTGGTTGTGAGGTATGTTGATGAGAAAGATGGTGGAAATGTTGCTCGTAAGCGTGGAGTTTTTGCCCATGAAAATGAGGAGGAAGGGGAGTGTCATGATGCTTGTGACGGCCGTCAAGGTATGTGCCAAAAAAAATTACTCCTTTCATTTCAATTTGTTTGTCTGGTATTGACTTGACACGGAGTTTAAGAAAGTAAATAAGACTTAGGTGAGTACCATGATGCTTGGGATGGTTGCAAGGTATTTGCTAAGAAAGTAAATAAGACTTAGTGGTCGTTTAGTACGTGGGATAAGTATAATAATCTCGGGATAAAGTTTGGGATTAACTTTATCCCATATTTGGTGTGAGGTATTAGCTAATCTCAAGACTATTTTATCCCACCATTTGTACTAAAATAGTGGGATTACTATTATATGAAAGGTGTGATAAAATAGTCCCATGGAATATTCATGCGAATGTATTAAAATGTCCTTTAATCTTGTGGTCTAAAACATGCCATATAGAAAGTTAAAATTAAAGAGTTGCCATAAAGGGAAATAGACGTTCTTTTTAAAACAGACTAAAAAGGAAAGTAAGACAAACAAATTGAAATGGATGGAGTATGTGCTTTTTGGTTCCCAACTCCTTATCCGAATGATTGCTTAGTTATTTTTCGGATCTTTGTATGTATTAAAATGTTCTTTAGTCTTGTGGTCTTAAGCATGCCATATAGAAAGTTGAAATTAAAGAGTTGACAGAACGGGAAAGAGACGTTCTTTTTTAAACAGACTAAAAAGGAAGTAAGATAAACAAATTGAAACGGTGGGAGTATGTGGTTATTGGTTTCCAACTCCTTATCATAATGTTTGCTTAGTTATTTTCAGGTTTTTGTATGT
Source organism: Capsicum rhomboideum (assembly GCA_031232105.1). Classification (NCBI taxonomy): domain Eukaryota; kingdom Viridiplantae; phylum Streptophyta; class Magnoliopsida; order Solanales; family Solanaceae; genus Capsicum; species Capsicum rhomboideum. Next base: position 2,245,736 of record CP124710.1, on the reverse strand, counting down.
AAATTTATGCAACTTTTGCTGCTAGTTAGCAGTTTCCCGGTTTCCTAATTGAAATGAAAGATCCTTTCATGATTTATAATGTAAAATTTAATTTGGTATACTTCTGCCAACTCTGTGATTTGGTGGTCTTTTTACCAAAAGGGAAATTAGGTGGATTACTCCCCAAAATAGTTAAATTCAAGAAAGGCAATGCTTTTTACAGTTTATGCATACTATTCGGACACACAATAGAGTGCAGGAAATCTGTGATATTTATAAGTTATAACAATTACGATATGTTTGGCAAAAATATTGTTAGAATATATAGGTTTTAAAACTACCAACACGTGAAAGCATTGTTTTAGAAAATGAAATAAATGCCTAATGTTGAAATGGGAACTTGGACAAAAGTATCCTCAAGAAAACTTAGTTTTACAATGCTCAAACATGTGTGTGAATACTGTAGCCACTCTTGTTTTTAAGTTGTCAAACTCCATGAAGCAGGATTACAACCAGCAAAAGAAAAAGGTGCGAGAACTGACAATTGACTTAGAGTTGCTTAAGAAGTCCTTGAAGAGACAAAAAAGGAAGGTACGTTGCTTGTTATTTATTTCCAATAAATGCCACTTCTCTACATTCATTTTAAATTTCATTACTTTAGTCTTTTAGATTATGAAAATTGTACTTTTGTTGCTTGCACCGCTTACAAATGATAGTTGTATTGACTATTGCGTAGGTGTAGAATTTAGGACATGATTCTTTTGTGCTTTCTATCTCTTGTTGTATGAGACAGTAGGGTTCTTTAACGTAAGTTTGTAAGAGGACTTCGATTAGATGAAAGTTACACATATTTTCCTATTTGGTTTTAGATTATTGTTTCTACCTTGTTAAAAGAGAAGCTCCCTTCCTATATATAATGTAATTTATTGGCATAATATATAAGCATGCCCTTTAACTTGGCATCAACTTGCATCTATGCCCTCCAACTTTGAGTGTGCACAAGTAGGCACTTAAACTTGTATAAAGTGGAACAGGTAGACCCACGCGTCCTACATGTCATCTACATGGCAATCTTACGCGAATTGTCACGTAGATGCCACGTAGGACGTGTGTGTCTACTTGTTCAACTTTATACAAGTTTAAGTGCCTACTTGTGCACACCCAAAGTTGGAGGGCATAGATGCAAGCGGCAACCAAGTTAAAGGGCACATTTATGTATTATGCCTAATTTATTTGGCACCCCGGTGGCTGCTTTTGAGCTTAACATTTAATGGAGAAGCTTTGTTAGGACTAGGTTGTGTGCTCCACATTTGTTACCTGTAATAAGCCTAATTCTTACTTGGTTAATGGATGAGCCTTATCAACCATGATTTCCCTGTCAGATTTGAGGAAGATGTAATTTTTCGATAACTATCTTTGGTTCGGGAGAAAATAAAAATAACAACTTTGACAAAGGAAGCCACAGCTCAACCTAGAGCCAATTTGATTTGAGCTTCCAATTTTTGAACTCTAGGTTTTATTGAACTGGTGGCTCGTTGTTTATGAAATGTAGTCTAGCCACTATAATTTGATTTTTCAGATTTGTGGGTGAAGTCAAATCAACTTTGTCACGTCTCTAAAGATTGGATAAATGAATCATTTCTCTCCGAGCTTTGTTTCAGGGCACATTGTAAAAGATGTTGGGAGGAAAATACAACTGGGATGCAACATAGCATTTATTTCTCTCTATGTCATGTATCTTCAGTGATTAGTCCCTAATCATATGATTCTTTGGAAGAATGAGGTAAGACTTGAGGAAATACCAAGTCCTAACCTCTTTTTTTTTTCGTGAAGGAATATCACCTTTGGCATTTTTCTTGCCATTGTTCCTCTATATATAGACTTGCAAGTTTAGTAAGCAAAAGATGATTGAATGTGAGGTGAACTTAGGCAACTCGACATTCCTGGAAAATCAAATGATATACAAAGATGTTACAAAAAATTTAATTGGATGGTTGAAATATCATAAAAAATTCTTTCCCTATCCAAGAGATTGTAGGTCTTTCAAGACAAGGGCGCTTGGTCTGTGCAGATTGCCACGAGAGAGTTGCAAACCAGTGAAATCAAGTAGTTGTATGCTTTGATATCTTGTGTAATTAATATTTGTGCTGTGGTGTGCAGAGTAAATTTGGAGCTTTTTTTTTTTAATCGATTCTCTACTCCCCTTTCTATCGACTCTATATTTATTGATAGTTCTCTTTGCTTACTGAGACTTTGATACGCTTGCTTCTTTGGTGACAGATTCCACGCGGAAGTTGGGTTAAGCAATCCTTTTGCTGCACAATATTTGAGACTTATGTGAGAACCACTTGGTGTTTTGTTACATCTGGAGTTATATCTTCTGTAACTGAATTGTGGTTGCTCCTCTCTGATACTTTAGTTTGTAGTAGTTTGCTAGATGATGTTGTGTCTCTGAGGTTGTCGTCTTCATAGAATTTCACTTAACGCATGCCTTTTTAGCACTTGTGATCTTTCTTTATGATGTAATTTCTATGCTGCTGTTCTTAGCTCGTTGCTTATTGTTACCCAGAATAGTCTGTACTTGTGTCCCTTTTCGCGGTTTGTGAAGGCAATGCATACTTTGCCCCTTAGAGATTGGTAATGAAATGGATGTCAAAAATGCTTTGCTCGCAAAACTTCTTGGTAGATTTCAAGTTTGCAACGCGTTGTGAACACGATAAAACATTACCTTTTTTTTTTTTTGATAACCGAGAAATTCCTGAGAGCTAGATTGATCTGAAATCTGCAAAAAATAACTATCAAAGTAAGTGAAGTTACTCTTTAGTCAGGAACTAGGTCAAATAAAAGTTGCCCATCTGTTTTTCTTCGTTTGTCGTAGTTTGATTTGACACAATTGAAACTTATGATCGTATTTGTATATATTCCGTAACGTTTGTGTGACTATAATTTTATTTTTTTGAAAACTAGTAGTCTTAAACATGTTTGTGTATTTGTATGGCTATAAAAATGCCTTGTCAATGAAATATTGAAATGAATCATTCTCTTTTGGCATATTACATAAATGTGCTCTTTAACTTGGTCTCAAATGATATTTATATCCTTCATTTTTTTGGTGTGCACAAGTAGACACTTAAATTATAATAAAGATGAACAAGTAAACATGCACACATTTCCTACATGGCATATCTCATGCAATTTGAAATATAGGACGCATGCATCTCATGCGATTTATCAATGTAGGAGACCTGTGTGTACTTATTCAATTTTATAATAGTTTAAGTATTTACTTGTCCGCACCCAAAGTTAGAGAATGTAGATATCAGCTGAGGTTAAGTTAAAGTGTAAAGTGTAAATTTATGTATTATGCCTAGGGCTGTTTAAAATCGTCGAAACCAATAACCCCAATTGAAAAAATGCTATTGGTTTATCGGTAATGAGTTATTGGTTTACCGGTTTCGGTAATGATTTTGATTTTTTTTTTTATATTGGGTTATCAGTTCTTAACTGTTAGAGGTTTTTTATCAACGACTTAACTGATAACCCGATAGTAAATTAATAAATTATATTTATACCATTAGCTATATATAAAGTCCTTGACTTAGGATGTAGTTTAATACTTTCATTTCTTACTGTCTCAAACTCTCGGTTATTCTACAAGGTGCCACTATTTATTTTTGAGCAAGATGTAATCTGTCAACTCATGTGCATGGTTCATTTGGTTTTTCTTGTTTCCAAGTGATTTTTAATGTTTTTTTCTCGTGTATAATCTTAACGGTTAAACCCATCACGATCAACAATCAATAAACCGTTGTCTTAATGGTTCTATAACAATTTAGCATGTCCACGAACTGATAAGTTAAATCAATAAACTTCAAAACTGAACTGAATCGATCGATACGCAACCCTAGTTATGCCTTCTCTTTTTTGAATAGATTAATACTGATTCAGTGCCAAACAAAGTGCAACTTTAGACCAAAAAAAGGGGGCCAAAATAAACAAACATTTTGTTACTTGTTGCTCAATGTACTTCTAAGTTGAGAATCAAGATAGGAAAGGGATATCATTAAAGAAAAGAAACAAGATAAAGTGCATTAATGCAGTATGCATGCAGGGTAGAGGGAGTGTACTTTCCTCAGTTAATAATAAGCACAAGTTTGATCTGTTGAAACCTGAAGCCCATCCCTCTTGCTGTGGTCCTATTACTGCCTGCCTCATACAACCCCATCAAACTACTGCTACTCAGAGACAAAAGAAGGGGGTGGGGGTGGGGGTGGGGGTGGAGAGATTCCATGAACTTAGAACTTTCCCTTTCTATACTTCTTTGAAAACAATCTCTCTATCTCACATATGAGGTAGAGGTATAAACTGCGTATAGTCTATCCTCTCTAGACTTTTACTTTATGAAAATACGCTGAATATGTTATTGTTGTTGTTTAATAACAACAACAATAATATATTTAGTGCAACCTCATAAGTGAAGTTTGAAAAGAATAGAATGCCCTAGATCTTATTTTATACTTTGTGGGTTATAGAAGCTATTTCAATACTCTCGACAAGTAGTGACATTATTTGATTGTATACGATATTTAAGGAAGAAAAATACCTTTTGAAAGAAAAGAAGTTATTTTTTGGGACAGACTTCTTCTAGAGTAGTTGTTAATACGAATAAGAGAAATTCAGTTATAGCCATTTATGTATATATTCATGTACTCTATGGATCGCTATGTAATTTGAATTGACCTATGAGAAATCCTATCACAATATTTTCAATCTCTTTTATTTGATATGTTATATCTAGCTATAATAAAAAAAAAAAAATTTATTAGATACTAAAAAAAAAGTTAGAAGAACAAACAAAAAGAATTTAAACTTACTAAGAGTTAGACAAATTGAATTATGACCCAATTTTAGCCTATTTCGATCCAATTCATTTCAGTTTAACAAACTTTTAGACGAGTCAATAAGTTTGTTTGTCAACTCAATTTGTTTTGATTTGTCCAAATTCTGCACAATCCATTTATTTGACATCCTTAACGGAGATCATAAGGTGCAACCGTGGAACAACACGTGGCAGAAACCTATGTACTAAACTTATTTCCAATTTTATTGTCTACAGAATATAATAAAGGCTCACAATAAATTCAATTCAAAATAGAAGAGGCATTTGCAAATTTACCAAACAAAATTCAAAGTCTTTTTATTTTTTAAAATTTTGTGTATAGTCAAATAAAATCATGAGACAATAAAATAATATTTACACACTTATATTATACACATATATAAATAATGTATCTATTTTATATAAAATAAATAGTAATTATATATTTTATTTACCTTGTATAAAAGTGACTAAGACGTTCCTAACTACGAAAATCAAACTTTTTGTGCGATTTATAGTTGCAATTCTTGTTTAAAAATAAATTTAAATCTCTAGCAAATGACTTCAAATTTTATAGACAAATTTTCTAGATTATTTTCAACTAATCTAAATAACAATCCACTCAAAATTCTCACTAAAATCAGATTCGAAATTCAAATTAACTTCTTCAAGCTTATTTGACTATATAATTATCTTCCTACTTTGATTTTCATTGTCCGAAATCTAATAAAATCAATATTCTAATCACGATTTTAGTTCCTAGCGTAATAAATAATCGAATCTGTCAACTAACCATTTAATGAATTGTACAATAACAACATATTTAATATAGTTTCATAAAGTAAAATTTAAAGAAGGTACAATACTCGAATCTTATTTCTATCTCAAAAATAAAAAATTTATTTTCGATAAATCTTAACTAACATTTAAATAATGTATGATTAAAAAAAATAAAATTGAATGTCCATATTTTTTTGTGGCCCTAAAGGTATCACGGTTGTTGATGAAATTGCAACTTGGTAGTTGGTATAATGGTATTGGTATCCTTCATATCATATACTTACTCCGTATGACGTCTTTTTTTTTTTTTAGTACGCTTTATAAAAGTATCATTTTATTATAATTAAAAATAATTTAATTTTAAAATTTATATTTTATCTTTGATAAAATAATTTATAATCACAGAAATAAATATCTAAAGATTATTTTAGATTATAAATTTTAAAAATATCTCTTTTTTCCTTATATGTTATGCCAGATCAAATGACGCCACATAAAATAAGATAGAGGGAGTAGAACAATGCCCACTCCCACCCCCACTCAACCCAACCCCACCCCCCACCCCCACCCAACCCCACCAACCCTTTCTCCTAGGTCTTGATGCAAAGTACCTCTCTTATCCACAATTTGCTTTCACAAACCAAAGAATAAAATTTTTTTAATTAAATTTTCTCTCACACATTGATGAGAAAATCAAGATTTGTCCATGTCATCAAGATTAGAATCTCAAGGAAGGAGGATCATACTCATGATTTGATGCCACATCAGACATATTCACATGGCCTAAATTCCATGTCATCAATTAAATAAGATAAACAAAAACTTTGCTCCTCATGTATTTTTTTAATTCCTCATCCCATCACTATTTGTCTCAAATAATCATTCATGATGTTGTCCACTATTTTTGGGATAAAATGGTTGGACTCTCTTTTTTTTTTTTTAAAAAAAAAGAATTATTATTTTTTAAATAAATATTTTGTTGTAATTAAAATTATAAATTTCAAAAGTCTTTAAAAAATATTATATAGCGAGAGGCAGATTCAAAATTTAAATTTTATGAGTTCAGTTTTTAATTTTTTTAACATCAATCCATTACCTTCTTGAAATTAACAACAACAACACATAGACGTATCCAGGATTTCGAGAGGATAGATGCATTATTATGAAAATACTTCGAGCGTGGGTTCACATATCTATATTGAAATATTTTTTTTTAAAAATACTACTACTATATATGATCTAGGGAGGAGAGCATGAGTTTACGTGAATCCTGTGACCACATCTAGATACGTCCCTGCAACAATATACACAATATAATCTCACAAATAAAATGAGGATGGTAGGATATGCACATGTCTCACTCTTACCTTTTATGAGGTAAAAAATTTATTTTTGATAGATTATCAGCTCAAAAAAATATATAATTAGAGTCATTATACTCTTGAAGTTATGAATTCATATATATTATTTGTTATAATTTTATAAAAATCTTAAAATTATAGGTCTATAAAATCTCTTTTATAAAAGTTATTCTCCAAGATAAGATAGAGCAAGTAGATTAGTTTAAATTATTTTGACACCCTTATCCAAGTCAATTCTTTTTTCCTTTTCCCCTATCCAAAATATGTATATATATATTTTAATTATTTTTTCAAGACAATAATAATCATATAAAATGCCCATACTCCAAGGACAGATAATGAAAATTTTTTGAGCCATGGACTTGCAGGTGGGCTTCACATGGTTCAATCTCTTGTGTGGACTAAAAATGGCCATGTAAGCAAAATGTGACTAAAATCTAAATTTGCTTGGTCACTACAACAAGCTATTCAAAGCCACTTGCATTAGAAAAAATATATCCTATCAATTTAGAGTCATGAAAGCTACCTACCATCTTCTAATGTGTTTTTAAAGGCGTTTGCGGGGCGAGCCTCGAGGCGAAGCTAAAACACACCTAGGCATTGTTTGGTATGTTTATCTAAGCATAAGGCGTGAATTTATCTCTGAACGTAAGTCTCGTGAATTATTACAAATTAAAATAATATTTTTCTAATAAATCTCTAATTTAAGTCTAAAGATATCTTCTTCTAATTTCAATTTACACCAAAAAATGAAGAATAAAAGAATATATATAGTTCCTCACAAACAAAAATTGATTTAGAATTTAAAGTATATAAATTTTAAATTTTAGTTATTTTGAGTAATGAGATTCTAAATTAATATTTATTTTATATTAAGTTAATTTTTTAAAATAAGATAGAAGAGAGATTGAATTTATTGAATTTAGCCGAATTCACAATTCAAATTTGTATCGATCAACACAATTTTATCACTAAATAACTTATTTCATGAAACCTCATCTTGTATTTTATTGGTTAGCTCATCCATAATTATGATAAATAAGTATCTGACTCAATGTCAATCTCATGTATAGATCCAATCATATGAAATTTTTTTTTGTATCTCTTATAATTGTTTTTATGCTAGCTACAACTCCTTCATACAATTCCTTATGACATCATTAATATTATTATCAATTTTTAATAATTATTTTTCACTCTCCAAATAAATATTAAAAAATAAAAAATAGTTTTTTTTGGTAAAATAGCTTTCATACACATTACCACCCCTAATCTAGGTTTAACCAACTTGACTCCTCTTTTTTTTCCAAGTAGGTGCTAGGATAGTACCTAAAAAGTGTAAGAGCCATGAAAATATATATAGGAAACTAAAAGAGGGACCCAATCTATAACTTCCAAGATATAATGATAACAACTTATACTTAATATAATTTTATAAATGAGATCAGATAAAATATACGCAAATCTTATACTACCATACAAATATAAGGATGTTATTTTAAAAGATCCTCGATTTTAGTAATATGCATTAAAACAGTTTAACAAAAAAATACAAGTAGAAAACACTCAACAAGCATAGGTTTCAGATTCGAAATCTGAGTGTGAAAAAATCTTTTTGGAAGCATCATCTTCTGAATAGACACTATAGTGTATGATCTAAATTAGTCACGACTTCAATACGAACATCAGACACACAGAATGAAAAACCCAAAAGAACAAATAATAAACAAAGGATTACATTTCTTCAAAACCCCAAACCATTCCATCACAAATTACTCCAATTTTTCTCTACTTATATAAACATCATCACTTTCAACTTTCTCTCTCTCTTTTCATCTTTCATTTCTCCATTCAAAAAAACTCCAAATCCATCCCATCATTTCTCCAAAACCCCCTCAAAATCATTCATACTTCCCAAATTCTTCCAAATTTCTCACAAATTTTTCCAAATTGTTCCAAATTCCTCCAAAACTTCTCCAAATTTCTCACAAATTTCTCCAAATAGTTCCAAATTTCTCCAAAACTTCTTCAAAGTTATTGAACATTCAACAGAAATGAACAACAACAAGAACTGTGATTTGTGTTGTAAGAAGAGAGCAAGAATGTACTGTGAATCAGATGAAGCAAGTCTTTGCTTTGATTGCGATTCCAAAGTCCATTCCGCAAACTTTCTCGTAGCGAAACACTCGAGAAATCTCCTCTGTCATTCATGTTCAAATCCAACTCCATGGTCAGCTTCTGGTCCTAAGCTTTCTCCCACACTCTCCGTCTGCACCTCCTGCATCGAAAATCCTTCTGCCAACACTGCTGCTCAAATGCGGAACGCAGTTGAGGAACGTGTTGAGGAAAACTATCAATTGGATACATATGATGATCACGATGATCATGAACGGGACCAGGATGAATACGTGAGTAGTGAAGACGACGATGATAGTGATGGTGAAGAAGATGATGATGATGGGAATCAAGTTGTTCCTTTGTCTTCTTCATCTTCTCCGGAGGGTTCAGTGAGTTCTTCTTCTGGTAGTTATGGAGATTTAGCAGCTGCTGGAGATGGTGGTGGTTGTTCTTCTTCGCCGTGGAAGCGATCAAGGGAAAGTGATTGTCGACATCCTGAGGTAATTACTTGTTTTTTTCTTCATAAGAATTTGGATATGTATTTGTTGGATTTGAAGGGGGAGTCTTGGCGTAACTGATACCGTTGCTGTCATTGGCGTAAACCGGTAATGGTTGCATGTCATGGATTTGAGCCTTAGAAATAACTACCTGTAGAAATGTAGGGTAATAATGTGTATGATAGGGTCTTGTGTTCCGGCTCTTCTCTGGATCTCGCGCATAGTGGGAGAATAGTTATGTGAAAATTTGAATGTTGAGGTGGAGTTAGAATGGCCGGATCTCGCGTATAGCGGAAGCTTAGTTAGGTAAAAAAACAGTCTCTTATAAAAATGTAGGGTAAGACTGCCTGTAATAGCGGCAAACTTAGTGCACCGAGCTACCCTTTAAAGTGGAGTGAAAAATGCAACTCAAAAACCTAAACATATAGAGTCGAATTTGGAGATTGTAAATCATGTAACAATTTACATAGGTGGTTGTTCTTCTTCTCCGTGGAAGCGATTAAGGGAAAGTGATTGTTTACATTCTGAGGTAATTGATTACTACCTGTTTTTTTTTTTTTTTTTTTTTTTTTTCACAATAAGAGTTTCTATATGTATTTGTTTGATTTGAAGGTAGCCTTGACGTAATTGGTAAAGTTGCTATTTATGTGATCAGGAGGTCACGTGTTTGAATCGTGCAAACAACCTCCGACAAAAATGCAGGGTAAGGCTGGTACAATAGATCCTTGTGGTTCAGTCTTTCTCTAGACCCTGCACATAGCAGGAGCTTTCGAATTTGAAGATTGTAAATTATGTAAAAATTTGGACGTTGAGGCGGGGAGTTAGAATTTTGAGTTTATAGTTTCTGGATTTCTAGAAGAGGCAGTTTACGGGAGTTTTGATAAAGTTATTTATACAAATTAAGTAAATTTTACAATATAAATACAAAGTTAAGACCGAAGCTATTGGGTTCAATCGGATCTGTTAGCGGATTTGTAGCTCCACTTGATAATTTAAGCGGAATACATTCACAATAATAACATTTCCAGAATAGTCTCCACAAGTGGAGTTTGGAGAGGGTAGAATGTACGTTGACCTTATAAAAAATAGGGTAGCCAGACCGTTTGCGCTAGATCCTCGGTTCAAATGCATTGACATTCACATTTTTTTCAAAAGTACAAAGTAGAAAAGGAATGTGATCTGTTATTTGATCCATCTGGATTGAACTCATTTTAAGCCAAGTAAATTCATTTGGACTTGCTTAAGTTTGGCTTCAATTCGTCCATTTGGTACCTCTAGTCTGAGACAATATGTGCACGTGCATCTACGGTTTATATATTGGATCCGCCTCTGTTGTGATTTCTTCTTACATTACGATTAATGTGTACTCTCTTGACAATGCAGGATGAAGAGAAATGTTCATCGAGTTTGAACTGCCACAGTTTATTGGAAGAGGACAAGGGAACATCATCATCGATAGGTTTTTTGAGACCAGTGAAGGTGCTTCGAACAAATGAATTATGTGAGTAGTAACAACAACGTGTTCAGTGTACTCACATAACAACAACGTATTCAGTGTAATATCACAAGTGGAGTCTGGAATTGTGCGAGTAGTTAGTTTTTATTTTGCGTACACTTGTTTCTCTACAATCGATCATTTGACCACAAGAAACATACACAAATACAAGTTTACACTTTGCCATTTTTCTGCCTCTTTTTTTTGGTTGTTTACTCTTTGTAATGTACTTGGAAGAATTACTGAACCAAGATTCGTTCTTCTTTTGGAACTTCCTATTGTGCTTAGGGACTTTATTCTTATTTCTTATTTAACCATTTGGTATTTTCGTGACGCGTAAGAGGAAAGCGTTCTCAATCAAGAATTTCTCTATTCTCAAGCCGTCAACCGAGAGCTCAGATGATGGTGGAAGGATCTCATCCATCCACCATAATTATTGATGATCTTTAAGGATTCGTACTTAAATTTAACGTTTCACAAGAGAGAAGTGCTCCCTAGCTACGAAGAATTTGTCCGTTTACAAGTCTCAAATCTAGAACAAAGGGTTGAGGGTGGAGGAATGTTATCCGTCGCACCACATCCCTTGGTGACAGAGGCTCATTCAAATTTAATTTGTCACAAGGAAAAAGAGCTCCCTATTACTAATAATCTTTTTTCATTTTCAGGTCTCGAACCGAGGCCTTAGGTTAAAAGTTGGAGCACTCTCATTCTTTCCATCATGTTTCTCGATGATTCTTAAGATTTAAGATTTAAACTTAATGTGTTTTTCGATCAATAAAAAAAGTAAGAGCGAGGAGGGTGGGGGGTGGGGTGTTGTTGTTGTTGTTGTTATTACATGTGGTTTTCTTGTGTCCGGGTCTCTTGCACAGTGAACACTTGTTCCTCCTCTTGGTCTTGAAAGTCTCACCGACGCCCTTAACATGTTTCCTTTTCTTCCTTCCGAGCTTGGTATCGACACGTCTAACAATTCCTGCGGCACACACCATTCGGACTCTAGAGGGACAACATTAATTGATTCCGAGTATGCAAGGAGGTACGCTTTGACTTTATTGGTATTAAAGATTAGTCAAAGAAAAAAAAAAAAAAAAGGAGACTTGGAATGAATTTTATCTGCTAATACACGGTTTCCCCAAAAAGAATTTTTGTGGCATAGAATTATTCAATTTCTGAATTTGGAAGACAAATTTGACTAGTCATACATTCTATTTGGAATTTGAATTTTTTTTAGTGTCCCACTCAATTTACTATATTTATATTGCGACTTGATTAAAATTAAATTTATATTGAAAAGTTTTATATTAAGAAGTAAAATGCTCTTTAATAAAGACAACTCATACTCAAGGTTCAAACTTAATAGAGTTTGAAAGTTGAAAAACAAAATTTGTATGCAAAAGCAATTTAAGACTCATTCCCCTAATCGAACTCGCCAAAAGAGCACAATAGAAAAAGCCACTCTCTAAATGGACTTATGCACTCTCCTCACTGTCTACTAAACGAGCATCAGAGTGAGTGAGCGAAGCCCTTAATTTAGTGGTAGACACTTTACAAGAATAAATTTGTATAACTTTTAGGTCTAAATATGATTAAATTAGTTTTTTTCCTTAAAAATTTTAAAGTTTACATACCTTAAAACTAAGGCCGGCAACGTACCGGTTCAGGCCAACCGGAACGGACATTCGGCAGTTTCGAACCGGTACTGGTGGCCGGTGATCGGAGTTGGTTTGGAACCGGGCCTACCGAATCGGGATACCCGAAAAAATGGCATATATCCTAACCGGCCCGTTAGTAATCGGTTTGTTCGCGAACCGGACCGAACGCCAAATCGGGTTCCGTTTCCTGCCCAACTTTTTTTTTTTTTTTTTTTTTAACTTTGAATTTATAATTTAAAATAAAAATCAAAAGAGATTTTTAAAAATAGTTTTTAAAGTGTTTCTTTTTTTTTTTTTGAATTTAAATAGCTTTTCAAATTTTAACGTTAGAATTAATTATTATTTTTTTTTAAAATTAGCCGTTGATCGGTCGGAATCGGACCGAACAATCGATACGATAAAATATACGGTGTCCGCATCAATCCGTATTTCAATAGCAAAGGAAACAGGCCTATATCAGACAGACCGGAAATGGGCTACTGAGTCGGAACCAATACAGGAAACGGTCCGGGCCAGCCCGATCCATCTGCCAGCCTTACTTAAAACTATACAAAAACAGTATAATTTGTAATTCCTTTCGTGTCAAATTTACAAAAGCAGGATGAAGTACAAATTAAGCAAAGCAATATAAATGGCTCACCTAGACACCTAGTAGGCTAGTAGGTAGTAGTTAGTTATATATATAATCCTAATAATTAAATATATTACTTTACTACTCCCTCCGTCTTATTTTATGTGACCTACTTTGACTAGGCACGGAATTTAATAAATAAGAGAAGACTTGGTAATATTTACTAAATTGCCCTTTATTAAAAATGTACTACTATTATTTTTAATTAAGTGGGGCCTTATAAGTGGGATCAATAAGGATAAAAGAGTAATTGTGCTTTTAAAAAGTTACCAAATAAAGAAATATGACATTCTTTTTGGGACGGACCAAAAAGAAAAGTAGGCCACATAAAATGGGACGGAGGGGGTACTATATAGAGGCGTCAGTGAGCAGACAGCTGGGCGATTGTCATGCCTACTTTCAGCTGCCTACTTCTGATCCAGGTATTTTTGTACTTTCATATTTTTTTTATTTTAATTTAATTTTTTGTATTTTTAATTTATTATATATTTAAAATTACGTAAAAAAACATTATAAATTATAATAATTAATAATTTAAATTATTTCAAGGCATACAAATTTTTTTGGTTGATTCAAAATTTTATCAATGCAACATAAATTGGGATATCGAAAGTTATATATTATTTGAAAATGTCGTGAAAAGTAATATAAATCACAATAATTAACAAATTAAAATATTTGAAGGATGTAACAAAATTGGTTTGGCTATCCAAATTCTATCAATGTCATATAAATTAAGAAATTACTAATAGAAAGTCGTATAAATCATAATAATTAACTCTATCAATGTCATATAGATTACGAAATTACTTATAGAAAGTCGTATAAATCATAATAATTAACAACTTAAAATATCTCAAAAATTATATACTCCCTCTGTCCCAATTTATATGACACACTTTTTTTTTTAGTCAATCTTAAAAAGAATGACACATTTCTATATTTAGTAAAAATTTAACTTTAAAATACCCATTTTACCCTTAATGAAATGATTTACAACAACACAAACATCTATGACTTATTTTAGACCATAAGTTTCAAAAGTCTTCCTTTCTCTCTTAAATTCCGTGCCAAGTCAAACTACATTACATAAATTGGGACGGAGGGAGTAACAAATTTGATTGACTTTCTCAAATATTTCATCAATGCCACATAAATTGGGACAGAAAGAGTAACATATAGTACCTGAAAATTATGTAAAAGTACTATAAGTCAATAATTAACAACTTAAAAACTTTAAAAATCATACAAAAATTTGGTTTAACTTTTTAAATTTCATCTGTGCCACATAAATTGATATAAAAAAAATAACATAGGTCCGTGTTGGCACGGGCTCCTATAATCTAGTACCACAAGATGTAGTACTATTATATTCACAAGATGTAATACTATTATATTCACAAGATGTAGTACTATTATACTATTATACCACAAGATGTAGTACTATTATATTCATATATTTTTGTTCATGTTCTACGTGTTTAAACGTCTGGTGAAGAATTGATTTTTTTTTTTTAAAACAATAGCGTAACCGATAGTTGTGGCGAAATGGTTAAGATTTCTTTATCCTTGATCAAATATTTTGATTATGAATCCATGGGAATGAAAAAAATAAGAAGTCTAGAGTTCGAGCTCATGAGAACGAAAAAAGAAAAAAAATCCCTATAGGAAGCACCTCCCCCTCCCCCTCCCCCCCGCCCCCCCTCCTCTAGAAATGAGCCTTGCAATGTTCCCAAATACGAATATCAGACATTGAGTGAAAAACAAAAAAAAAAAAGAAAAAAGAGCTTGTTGGGAGTGGTCCCAAATACGGGGAAAAAATATAAAAAGAAAGATACCAGATATTGGATGAGAAGAATAAAAAAGAAAGAAGAAAATCTTGTTAGCAGTGACGTTATTAGAAACGAGTCCTCCAATGTCCAAATCCAAATTTAATCAGTCTCAAATATGGCCGGACATTGGGTGTAAAACTAAAAAAAGAAACTTTTTTGTGGTAGCGGTCTCAAATATGGACATCAGACTTCAAGTGGGAAAGATAAAAAAAGAAAGAAAGAAAACATCTTGGAAGCGCCGCATTCAAATTTAATCGAATTTTAATATAAATATCAAACACTATGTGAAAAGCCAAACAAGTTTCAGAAAAATAATAGTGTTGTTTTGTCAAATTGTCATATCTCAATAAATGCATGTCTTCTTCTATAATAATATGCATTGGATTCTAACTTTAAAATCATATAAGAATTTATGTCTATTGGTAAAACGACATATCCATATGAGCAATTCACATCACATATATAGTAGGGCATCATATTAAAAAACATAGTACGAAGTTTCCTCAACTAACATTGATATGAATTATCAAAAAATCTTGTTACTTATAGACTATTTAGTGAAATATTAGTGACAAATTTCACAGCTAATTTATGTTTTTTTTTTGTTTTTTTTTAAAAAGTCATTTGGAATTCAGTGTTAAGTTGTTCCGTATAATTTGTAGGATGTGAAATTGATTTTTTTTTTTTTTGAATATGATTTCGGTCAATTCTCATATGATAAGTTACCTTTTGGATTGAGTTAGATTCTGTTGGGTTCGAAATCGAGAGGGCATCATGCGGAAGCTAATAGTTGCAAACCATAGAGGCGATAATTCAGACGACAAAGAAAAACATACTAAAAACATATTATTAATATGGTTTGGTCAAACGACCTACATATTAAAAAAACTAATATTGAAAAAGTATAAAACCTATTGAGAGAAATCTCTCCCTAAACAAACTCTTTAAAGACTATATTGTGGATTCTGTTGTATTGTGATATGAGAATGAGAGTCTTCTATTTATAGAGGTTCAAATCTTTTCCTCCAAGAAAGACGTTAGCCAAATATGAAAGAGTTTTATATTTTTCTTTTAGGAAAAGTAAAAGTAATTATGGTATTACTTTATTTTCCTTTCAAGAAAAATAAAACTCAAATTTGATAAGAAAATCAGGGCAAAAACCCTAACAGATTCAAGGTCCAAATATTTGCATTTTTGCTTCTATTTTGTGTTGCTCTTTAATTTTGGCCCCTCATAACAAACAATTTTTTCGTGGGGCACAAGTTTATATTTTCGTATCATATTAGTTCCGTCCGGGAACGACTTCAGTTTCTAAAGAACTTAGGTTATGTCTCAGTAGACATAAGTTCGATTGTTAAAAGATAAAAATTAAATACCAACTCATTTGAAAAGCAAAACATGCAATTTTATGATCCATTTTCTTAACTTGATATCACAATCAGACTAATCTCGATTTTTGGTTTACCTGATGTTTGGCTGGGAACACTTCAGTTTGTAGGCCTAGACATGCGAGGAGTGTTAAGTAGTCCCAAGAGTAAATGAGGATATCGAATTACCACTATCTATCATTGTTGGTTGAAGTCATAATAAAGTAAATAAGAGTTATACATTGATAATTATTTAAGTTTTTCAATGAAAGGTTACACACTTCAACATGACTTCAAATATTACACCACTATTGATTAATAAAAAGAATTTCCAGGTGACGTTACACATTTATTAGAAATCACTCAGACACACCATGACCATATTACAAGGCAGAGCAATTAGTACATGCTCCTTAATTATCTCCCAGTAGAAAAAAAAATAAATAAAAAGAAACAAAAATCTCATCAAAATGATAGAATAAAAGAAAATCATAGCTAGGAATTAGCATTATAATCAATAAGTCCCTAGTCATCATCCATACATTACTTGAAAATCCAATCTGACTTCTAAAACGAAAGTATCTAGCACAGGTCAGATGACCCCACCTTTCGCGTTCCTCTCCTCATGACTAAGGAAAATCGGGTTAGGAAATGACTCGTAAGTCATCCGGTTTGGATCCATCCATCATTAATCCAGGACTCAATCTAAACATGAGTGAACAAAACTCCATTTGATTGAGAGCTCCATCTCCATCTAAATCACCTTCAGCCAACATGCAAACAAGTTCATCATCTCTCAATTCATTCAATCCCATCAAGGTTGTGTTCCTCTTCAAGCTTTCAAATGTGATTAGCCCTACACTTACATCCATTAGCAAGCAAAAACCATTGTATATTTCTTCCATGAATCTTTCAACCCCTAATGTGTCAACCATTGAAGGAAAGTAATCTTCAAATCCAAAAGGGTCCTCATAAAGAGCCTCCATGCATGAAATTGTCTCCATCGAAGCCAGAAATTCTAACAAGACGAATTGAAAAAAAATAATACAAGAATGTCACACCCTTGAGATAATTAATTTGATGATACCTAAAGTAAATTTAATTTCAACAACCTTTACCGCCATGCATGCGTGAGCCATAATTACATAGGTCAGTAGCAAAGTTAGGAATTTTGAGAGGTGAAGGAAGTTGAAATAATAATTCAAGAATGTCACACCTGAAATTTAAACCTGCGACCTAAAGTAAATCTTGAACCGCCTTTTACTGCCGCAGTAGAAGCTTCCCTTATGTGAAACTTGAAATTTGAACTTGCCACCTAAATTAAAGTAAATCTTGAACCGCCTTTTACTGCTACAGTAGAAGCTTCTCTTATATCAAACTTGATATTTGTACTTGCCACCTAAAGTAAATCTTGAATCACCTTTTACTGCTACAGTAGAAGCTTCTCAAGAATGTCGAACCTGAAATTGAACTTGCGACCTAAAGTAAATCTTGAACCGTCTTTTACCGCTACAATAGAAGCTTCCCTTACGTCAAATTGATATAAAGTAAATTCTGAACTACCTTTTAACGCTATAATACAAGCTTCTCTTATGTCAAAGAAATTCAATAAAATACGTAAATACACATATACACACACACAAAAAGTTGTTGTTTTAGCCCGCCCTTGTTGTACAATAGGCGATTCAATTGAACCCTCTTGACCAAAAGTAGTTGCGACCTACTTGGTAAATGTGAGAGCCAATGCAAAAGTAGTCCTTTACGGCGTAAGGGAGGAGTGAAAAAAAAGAAAAGCTGGCAAAATGTACTATATTGCAAATGATTAAAATTTGTTGGAGCTAACCTGAGACTATATATTGGTCCAAGAAGATAGATGTATATATAATTTTATATATGTATATACAGTAATTATTTATGTGAATGTCGTGATATTTGGTTGGTTATATTTTATTGGTAGTTCTCCTTCCTGGAAGTTACATGGAAATTAGAGAAGTCACATATCATTTGAAAAGTTTGTCTTGTCATACAAAAATAGCTCGTTTTTTAATGAGTGTTTAAAGCTAAATCATTCTTTTTTTTTGCTTTTGTTTTTTTTCTTGGACAAGATGATAAAGATGTTTGTGGACTATGGTAAAAGTTATATGGTCCCTAATTTACAATAGAAAACAAGGCGGAGCGAATCGATACAGATTGTCTTAGTTCGGATTGTTCTGTGTAATTTGAGAAATGGAGTTGGAATCGCAAAGTAAGCACGGTCTACGGAGCTCATTCTAGGACAACTTTTGTATGTGCAAGTAACAACTAGAGTTTAAATTTATTCACTGACGGTATTTTGAAAGTATTTAAAGACAATTAATATACTAGTTGATAATTATAATGTCTAGATCTACTTGCATACACTTAGACTAATTTCAAGGAGATATTTGATTCTTCACACCAATGTAACACAGGTGCGAGGTAACTCTATCAATAGATACGAAGACTTCGATTAACTCAACGAGATACCTGCTAGTCTACTACATCACACTAGTATAGTTCTCGCGTAATTCTGCCCACCAAAATTTTGACATATAAGAAAAATCACCTTTGAGGTAGAATGCAAATAGAATATAACTATAATATCTTAGTCTTGCATTCTTCTTGTTTTGTGCATAGAGGCCCCTCTATGTCTTTCTTTCATCCTCACTGTTTATGGCATAGGAACAAATATATCAATTCAAGATCAAATAAAAGATTCCGCATCCGTTCTTTTTACTTATCTATCCCTTGACGAACTAGATAGACCTAGCCTTGCTTTTTCTGGTCGGCTCGTAGTTAACCTGAGCTTTATTACAAGTAGTCATTCCCCCTGTTTCTTTAGTCTTTTCAAGGATATTTTTTTTAAAGTAAGCTGCGGTGCTTAAGTAGATATCGTGTCGACTTGGCAAACTTGAACACTCCTTGATTGATTGCACAAGGTACCTGCTAGTCTCTTACCTCCCACCAACATAAGAATCTGATAACTCTGTCCAGCAAAACTTGAATAGATGAAAAGGAGTCACCTGATATTTTTACCTCCACTGAAATTTGAACGTAAGAATTTGTAATTCTTTAACTCACTTCATTTATTACGATACGCCATGCTCTTAGATCCTTCTCTCTAGAACACAACAGGTACTAGAATGAATTCCTTTTTCCCAACATATCTGAAAGAATTGATAAAGAAGATTCATTGAGCAGGAGTAATCATGAACCTAACTGAAAATTTGAACTCACCATATTGGGAATGCAACTTGTGACACATGGGGACAATGAATAAAATGAGAATTATTTGTTTTTTTCAGCAGACAAGTAGAATATCTAAATAGTGGAAGATTCCCTGGGACAAACTTCAAACAATGGATTGGACAATACATCACCATCAAACACTGTGGGGAGTTAAATAACATTTCATTCTTAACTGAATGTTTTGAATTCAGAGGTTTGAAAATGAAATTGCCTTCGATAGAAAACGTTTTATTGTCAAAGTAAATCTTATCTGACAAAATATCCAGATTAGTTAAGAGTTTCAAAGTGGATGCCAGACATCAGATAAGAAACCTAAAAGTAATTGGGCAAATGGTAAGTATCTCTTCATTTTAAACTAGCAATGTTATTACAACGGTTCCTTCTTTTCCTAGAAAACGTCCGAAACAACGTGCTACGGGTCTAAGCCGTGGAAATTGAGTCACCTTTTGTGGGGACCTCGTAACCACCAAATTGAGGCATGTCCGCTGTAATTAATCTGTTGGGCTCCAAAACAGATACCGAATACTAGTAACAACAACAACATACCCGTATAGTCTCACAAGTGGGATTTGGAAGGGTAGAATGTACGCAGATCTCATCCCTACCTTTGTGGAGGTAGAAAAGTTATTTCTGACAGATTCTCGATTAAAAAAAGAAAAGAAAAGATAACCGAATAATAAGTAAAAAACAAAACTGATTAGACAAGAGATCTATTTTAATTTTTAGGTTCGTACATACATATTAATCTTTGCCCACTTGGGAAGTTTCATTGAGGCTTCCTCCATGATTTATTTCTGGTTTTAAACGTGTGTTTGTCTCCATGTTTACGTGCATGACAAAAATTATCTAGCGTTTTTTGTCTTTGCTGGATTTCGAATTCTAATTTCTGAGGTGGCATCCACTTAATTGATTACTACGTTACACCTTTGAGTCCAAAGTTAGTTTATTATTTAATGAGAAATTAAGGGAGAAAGGGCTATAAAAGGCCAAAAAATACTTATTTGTGCTAGTGTTAAGACACTTGACCATGGTTAAGTCATAAAATTGAATATAAAAGACACTTGTCACTTACTTATTGTTCGATGCAAATATCGGGTGTGAGTAAATTTGTTTTCCATATGAAAGGTCAGTGAGAAATTATCTGTAAGTGGCAGAGGCAAAATTAAGTAACAGAGAGATAGAAATGGACATGGAATTGGAACTTACAATACAGGGGAGAGTATTTCTCAACATGTGAATTTTTGGATGATCCGATAGAGGTGTGACAACATTTCTAGAGTGTTTGAGCAAGATTGCTACCAATCGCATCTTTCATATACACGTCTAGACTGTTTCTCAATTTGTATGTATGTGTCATCCTAGCGCAAGGACCATTTCAGTTTTTTCTGTATCGTTCCAATTTTATCGGAGGTAGGGGCTAAAGCATATACATTTGAAGATGCTTTAGTAGGACTTATAAGCATAAGTAGAGAGTTAAGGGACTAGAGGAGCCCCTATTCCAAGTAGAGGAACCCCTCAGAGAAGGTCAATTCCTTATGTCCAGTACAGGAACTAAAGAATGATCAAACAAGAAAAAGGCAATCCGGTGCACTAAGCACAGAGCGCCCAGTGCGGTATCTATTCATGGTTCCAACTTCACTCTTTCAAAATGGTGGCACAATTGGATTTTACAAGCTTCACTTTATAAGACGGTGCTTCCGTAGTAGCTTATGTGTTCCTTCTCTACAACAAGAAGAAAGGTTTGGGGAGGGTAGGGTGTACGCAAACCTTACCCCTACCTCAGATGTAGAGAGGCTGTTTGAGGTAGACTCTCGGCTCAAGGGACGCGTTCCATCTCTAGACAGCATAAATCAATAAACACACGGGCTCAGCTGGAAATTGAAGGATAACCAGATCCTGCACTTAAGAGTAACAAGACATTAGTTCTCTCTAAAAGGACACTCTGTTGAGAAAAATGAGGAAAGGATTAGCATTATATATGGCTCCATGAGTAAATAGTCTGACAGGTCTACTTCCTCAATATCAAATTTCTCAATTTTTCTAAACAAATCAACTTCTTATTGCGAGTTAGCATCTTCATCAACAAAGCAGAAGACTTTGCGAGTAAAACCTCTTAATATAACTCAACACCCTGATGCACCTGATAGCTAAATTACAGAAAAAAAATGTATTATTGGTCAAATACTTGCCCAATAGATCGAAATAGAGGATAATGTTGACCTAAATAGAGAAGGAAGAGATTGGTAGTATTGCCCACCTTCTCAGTGATCTATCTAAACAATTAAGTACAAATACTATTAAGTTTACAGCTATAAGTATAATTGAAACAACCATGTCCGGCAGAATGCTCGTGTATTAGTGCTTGTCTGCACCGGTAAAATGATAACCACCCCAAAAAAATGGCATTGTCACAACATTGGAAATAAAAAAAAAGTAGCACCTAAAAAGGAAATTCGGCTTCTGTTAATTGGAAGAGGAATACCTGAGCAGTAGATAAGGTTATTCTTCAGGAGATTTTGTTGTGAACTTTATGGCAGCAGTAGAATTCCCTATCTCACAGTCGAATGCAAAAAGAGATATAAGAGAGTGAAATTATAAAAAGTTCACTAACTTTTGAGTTCGAACCAATCATAATCATAAGCTTCAACTATGTGAAGAAATCAAAAACTTGTCAAGAAAATAAAGAGTGAAGGGTCAAAAACATACCTAAAGTATCCCGTTTTTTCAAGTTTCGTACCTGAACTATCAGGTGTGTGAGTTTCCTACCTAAAATATCGGCAACTGTTAATCAAAACACCACCTCAACTATCAATTGTTAACGTTTCCTACCTGAAATATCACCATCATGCCAGTAGGAAAAGTGAACAGTTGATAGTTGAGGTGTATTTTGATAAATAGTTGGTGATTGTTCAGGTATGAAACTCAAAAACCAGGATACTTTACTTGTGTTTTTGACCATTAACTCGAAAATAAAACCTAATACAATGAAATTAGACAGAAGAAGAACTCACCAGAAGATAAGCAAGGCAGCAGATCAGAGGAAGAAGAACGACTGAAAGTGAGAGACTGGACAAAAAGTTAGAAGCAACCCGTAGCAAGAAAGTTGTAGCAGGGTCTTCATATTGCTACAGAAAAACTGCCAATTTATAGAGAAAATGTTAATGATTTACATGCGATGGAATCATTTAGGATATTTAAGCACTGCTGCATTTACCAAAAAGATATTATCATATAACATACTAGAGCTTCATAGTATTTACATGCATTCATGAACAAAGTGAAAATTCCAAATGAGGAATATGCTCAATCTAATATATGAGAAGATGGATTAATTTGTTAAAAAGTTGTCACATTAATCCCAAATACCTATAAAGAACTATACATTATGCTTCCCGCTACTTCATCAATCTAATAATTGGGCTTTGAACTTATTAAAACTACTGCCCATCCTTTATAGAACGATAAGTCCATAACCCTGTCCATGCTACCCCAGTGAATGAATCAAATATGTATAAAATTTAGAGTTACATTTATAATCAACAAAAACCACTATAAGCCACTTTATCAAGTTAATGTCCTCTCTAAAAAAGAACATCTAATTCAGTTTCGTAAAGGTTAACTAACAGATAGGGGAATCTTATTGCAATTCCAAGCAGGTGACATAGGAATTTGGAGTTTTCTGAATAAAATCGTAGATGTTGCAGGAGTGGAGTGAAATGACAGATTCAAGAAATAGTAGGCCCTCATGTTTATGTACCATGATAAGATTTCCCTAAAGTTAGAAAAGGACTTTGTAATTTTTTTTTTTTCCAAACTGGTAATGTTGAGAAAAGGACTTTGTAAATAACTACGGCTTCCCAATAAGAACCGGAATTTCGGCCACCTAATCAAAGATAAGTTAAACCAGCGAGTTCTATCAAATTCAGTTAAGCAGACCTATGAGGTTCAAAGATCACTAGACACTTCACACTCGTTATTTTGAACTCAGCAATTTTGAGCTGTGATTCTATTTTGTACATTAAATAATGAAAAGTTTGAAGATCTATATAGTCAGAAACATACCTCCAATTAACGGTCATCGTCATCAAGTAATTCCTTATTGAAGCAAATGGTGGAAGAGAAGTCATTGTAACCAGTCATCAAGAACCAATATTATGAAGGATGACGTTGACAGAGCTCAGGTACCATAAAGTAATGCAGTTGGAATCATGTCATTGCAAAGAAGACCTCCTAAGCTTTTACTTCTTCCATCCAACTGCAACCAGGCAATTTGTTGTATCCCTTTTCTTCAACACCTTTTCTCAACCTCTCAGCATCATCCCACCTTCCTGAGGAAGCATAAATATTTGCAAGAAGAGAAAGATAGCCACAACTGTCAGGTTCCAACTCAATACAATGTGCGGCTGCAATCTCTCCAAGTTCTAAATTGTTATGCAAACTACAACCAAGAAGCAATGCTCCCCATACACCAGCATGAGGCTGTATTGACATGCTTTTAATCAACCCATGTGCTTCTTCTAACCGCCCTGCCCTACTTAAAAGGTCAACTACTATAGCGTAATGGTCAACTGAGGGAGAAAGACAATACTTCTGTAAGGAAATAAAGCAACGGTATGCTTCTTCTACCATTCCAATGTGACTGTAGGCAGTCAATATCCCTGTGATTGTGACTATGTTTGGGTTAATTTCAGCATTCATCATCTCATCAAACAACTTGATGGCTTCATTAGCCCTACCATTTATTCCACATCCCAGTATCATGGCAGTATATGCTACCAAATCTTTCTTTTTCAAGCCATCGAACAGCTTGTAAGCTTTATCAATACTTCCACATTTTGCATAAAGGTCGACCAAACTGGTGGCCAAGTAGTCATCCATCCGAATTCCAGTGTCATGAATGAATGACTCAATCCAAGAACCAAACTTTAGATCTCCCAGCTGAGAACAAGCAGAAATAGCACTTGCCAAGGTCATTTCATCAGGTTGCAAATCTAATCGAAGCATTTCATTGAACAGCTGCAAAGCCTCTTTTGCCTGGCTGTTTTGAGCATAACAAGCTATCATGGCATTATATACTAGTCGATCTTTCTTATGCAATTGTCCAAAGAGTTCCTCAGCAGATTCAACATCTCCACATTTTGAGTATCCAGAAATCAATATGATAAATGAAACACTATTCTTTTGGTCCATTGCCTCAAAGAAATTGCGTGCTAACTCTATCTTCCCACAGTCTATATATCCGCTGATCATTGCATTCCAGGAGGCAGTACTTCTCTCTGGCATCTGTCTAAACAATGAGCATGCACGCTCTATATTCCCCATCCTTGCATACCCTGAAACCATGGAGTTCCATGAAATAACATCTTTCTCGGGCATCTCATCAAAAACACTTTGAGCCATTGATAAGTCACCAGATTTTACATATCCACCTAGTACTGAATTCCACGATACTATATTTTTCCCAACCATCTCATTAAAGACACTTTGGGCAAAATCCATATTACCTAACTTTGAGTAAAAATCTACTAGAGCTGTCTGCACATAGACAGCATTACTGAAACCATACTTGTACACTTGTGCATGAATTGATATCCCACCAGACCTGTACGAAATCCTTGCACAAGCCTTTAAAGCAGACGATATAGCAAAAGTGCAAGGACTAAGTCCACATCTCTGCAATTCTCCATATAAATTAATGGCCTCCCTGAACTGACAATGCCTAGAAAAGAATCGTATCGTGGAAGCCACTGAAAAGACATCTAAATTTTGCACATGATTGAGGATTAGTTTAATATAGTGCGAAGTATTATAAGAGTGACTGCTTGTAGAGTTGATTATCTGCTGAACTAGTGAGGACTCAAGATCATAAAGACCATTAACAAGTATTGCAGCATGGATTTGCTTTGTTTGGTTGATGGATAGACGTTTAGCCAACAAGATAGTAACTTTAGACACCAGCATCGCCAAACATGTAGTATTTTGCCTACATCATAGAAAGAAAGTCCAAAAACACTAAGACGAAAGCAGAAAGTACAAAGTAGCAAGCTAATTAGACTAGTTTCATAACTAAATGCTAGTACTAGGAAAGAATGGCAACCAACTAACCAACCAACTTTAAGCCGTCTACAAAAGTCTTACTGAACCAGAAAACAAGGAAACCATATGTCCCAAATCCATCTCACATAATAGCATACTCACTTTAGATTGAGTATCCGTTTCCCTCCCTTTCTTTGTCCCTCACTCTATGAGGATGCACGCCTATCCAGAACGTGCAAAGCAAAAGAACGGTAGATCAACTGAGTATAGATCGACACATAGGCTGCTGACAGAGTGAGGGGGCAGAATCACACAGCAAGAAAGCTCAGGAGAGGGAATTCACCTGAAAGCGGATTTTGTTCGCTCTACTCCATGTTCGAGTCCGTCTAGCCCTACAAGAATGTAAAAATGGATCCTCAGTCCATTGGCCAATCTACGAGGAAGTATCCGAAAAATGCAATGCTTGATATATATCAAAAAAGCAACAAACATAATGGTCAAATTAGGGATGAGTTCAAACAAGAACCAGTTTTGTTTTTCAAGAAAAAAGCTACGAAAATAATGGTCAAATTAGGAAACAAAAACACTAGGTGATTTCTTTCCATCTATCCTAACCTCAATGGATAGAGTTAACTGGTACCTGTTGCTGGTGGAAGGAGGCAGGTATCTCATGAAATTAATCGAGGTGCGCGTAAGCTGGCCCGACACCACATTTATCAAAATAATAGGAAACAAATGAGGTTGGTAACTCCCCCATGTTGTAAAACTTCTCATAACCTCTTGAAAAAGTTTATTTTTATTTCAAAATTAGGGGTCGGGAAGGGGATTACAAAATGTGCAATCGAACCCCTCAATAACAAGGTGAAGGTTTAGATAGTCGACCAATATAGCTACTAAGATTCTTGTGTTTTGCTTGTCTAAGAGGAATTATACGGAGAATGCAATGCCTATATATATCAAAAAACTACAAAAATAATGGTCAAATTAAGGATGAGTTCAAACAAGAACCAATTTTGTTTTTTCAAGAAAAAAGCTACAAAAATGATGGCAACTCCCACATGTTGTAAAACTTTCAATACCCTCTTAAACACAGCCTGATGCACTAAAGCTTCACTATGCGTGGGATCCAAGGAATGGCCGGACCACAAGGTCTATTGTACGCAACCTCACCTTACATTCTGCAAGGGTCTCTTGGAGATTTTTTTTTTTTCAAATTGGGGGTCAGGGAAGTGGATTACAAACTTCATCAACGAGGTGAAAGTTCAGATAGTCGACTAACTGAGCTACTAAGATTCTTGTTTTTTCACTTGTAAATGAGTTTTACATGTTGGGAATAATGTAAATTACTTACATTTTTAGTATATCTCTGCCTTTTTGGCTTCTTGAAAATCTGCAAAAAAAAAAAAATAAAATGTAAAAAACCAATCTTGATTATTATCAAGATCTGTATGAAGAAAATTATTGAGGAATATATTGGTAGTGAAATGTGATGGGTCTGAAACCGGGTCAAAATGACCCGGATAGAGGCTGAATATGAACTTTTGTCGGGTCGGGTCGGGTCAGGAACCAGAAATCTAAGCTACAGTTGAGGAGGTTCAGCTGGTCATGCTTGTACTTTAGCTTATTCTTAGGGGTGTTGTACCTTGCTTAATAAAAATTGGACAAAAAATGATTTTTTTTTTTTTTAATTTAAAAAATTCAAGTCCGTTAGAAAGAAGGACAAATATGTTCTATTTGTTAGACGGTGAGGTATATGTGAGCCACTTTTTAACGAGGGGTATATCAACTCTAAATCGCAAAGTTGACGGGTGTATCATGACTTTTTCCCTTGAGTTTGTGTGCTAATTTTGTATTTCGTACTCCTTCCGTCCCAATTTATGTAATGTAATTTGACTGAGCTTAAAAGTTTAAAAAATATAAATGAGTGGACTCTTAAAATAAATGATTCTTTTAATAGACAGAGTATAACTTTGTGGACTTTTTGCCAAATAAGTGAATCCAACATGGGTAAAATGTTAATAGTGTCATTAAATATTTGTCAAATAAGGAAATATGTCATTCTTTTTTAGACTGATTATAAAGGAAATCGAGTCACATAAATTGGGACAAATATAATGTTATGCTTTTGCTCGATTCTTGAAATTGGAGTTGCATTTGATAGGAAACATTTTACCTCATAGTTAATGGATTTTAGTTGACACGATATCCAAATAAGTCAAGTTTCAAAGGACATATTATACACTTAATGAGAAACCAAAAAACAATTGGACAAGTAGTAAGTACCTCTCTATGCTTAATCAGAGATTTCGAGTTCAAATCTTGAGAAAGAAGTCATCTTTGATAGAAAATACTATAAGAATGGAACTTATCTGTCATAATTAATCCCGATTTGTTGGAACTTATCTGGCATAATTAATCTCGATTTGTCGTACTCTAAAGCACATATCGGACATTGTATGAAAAACAAACAAACAAAAAGATTGGACAAGAGCTATTTTTGTTAGGATAGTATAAGACACACCATATGCTGTCTTGACCAGCTTACTTCAACTAATTTCATGAGATACCATTTTCCTCGCACTAACACAGCTATGGAGTTACTCTACCCCTCATGGCACCTAATGTTTAAGTAGATAATCGTGGTGACTCCCAACTTGCATGCATCTCGATTAATTTCATGAGGAAACCTGCTAGTTTGCTACCTTACACTAGCATAGACACCGGATTCGAAGTTAAAACTTTATACTAATTCTTTTAACTCACTTCATTGATTACTATACGCCATGCTCTTAGCTTCTTCTCTCTAGGACTAGAATACATCAGCTACTAGAATGAGTTTTTTCTTTTCCCAACATAACAGACAGAATTATTAAAGGAAATTCAATTGAACAAGAGTGACCATGAAACTAACTAAATAGTGAAGATTCCTGGGGACAAACTTCTAAGAAGGATTGGACAAGACATCACCATCAAACACTGTGGTGGGTGGTACATATAAAATAATGCTTTATTCCAAATTAAATGTTTGAATTTCGAGTCTTGGATATGAAATTTCTTTTGATAGGAAGCGTATTATTTGCCAAAGTGAATCTTATCCGACACAATATCCAAAACAAATGTCGGATATCTGAGTGGTAAGAAACCAGAGATCTTGAGTCCAAATCTTGGGAATTGAGATACTTTTGGAGGGGAGCTCGTAACCTCCAAAAGTGGGACTTACCCGGTGCAATTAACACGGTGAGCTCCAAAACAGATACTGAACACCAGATAGAAAACATAAGAGTATTGGACAAGAGATCCATTTCTTAGGTTCATCATTCAATTTCTTTGGCCACTTGGAAGTTTCACCAAGGCTTCCTACCTGATTTAAGTGAATTACAAAATTATCTAGCATTTTTTTTTTTGTCTTTGCTGGATTTTGAATCCTAATTTCCAAGGTTGCATCCACTTTATTGATTATTACGTCGCATCCTTGAGTGTAAATTTTGTTTGTTTTTAATGTGAAATAAGGATATAGAAGGTCGAAAAATACTTATCCGTACTGGTGCTTACGTTAGATTACATTACTTTACAATGGTTAAACGATAAATTAAGATACAAGTATATATTAATTAACCATGATCAAGTCATATGATCATATATAAAAGACACTTGTCAGTTGTCATTTGTACTGAAATATCGAGTGTGAGTAAACTTTTTCCATATGAAAGTTCAGTGAGAAGTTACATATAAGTGACTGACAAATGACTAAACAAAAAAATAGGCAGTTCGGTGCACTAGCTCCTGCTATATATGGGATCCACGAAAGGGCCGAACCACATTGAGTCTATTGTGCCCAGCCTTACCTTGTATTTCTGCAAGAGGTTGTTTCCGTGGCTTGAACCCTTGAACTCCTGGTCACACGACTGCGACTCGTACAGTTGCTCCAAAACACCCCTCTAAAGGATGACTAAACAATGATGAAAAAAATAAGAAGACACAAATTTACAGACTCAGTTCATATTTATTGGTTAGTAGTACATGGCGAAAACCTTGTCTATCTTGGCTCAAGAATTGTTAGTGAAAGTGAATTGTCAGTAACACATCTTTCATCAGTTGAGTCATTTGATTGATCAGTTGAATCCCTCTCTATAAAGAAACCAGGCTGCTTTGGTTGAGGCAATTCAACCCCTTCATTGCCTAACCAGAAAACTACTGATGCCATTGTAGGCCTGTCCTCTGGGAGTTTTTGTGCACACAATAAACTTACTTGAATGCATCTCAATACTTGTGATTCAATATATGAGTCTTTTAAACATTCATCCATCAGTTCCAATGCATTGCCTTCATTCCATAGTAACCATGCCTGAAAAAAATATTACCACAACACAGTTATACAAAGGCATTAGTACAAAAGAGGCTACAACGGTGACTATTACAATGTCTTGGTGGTCACAACTGTATTATGAGGATTCATCATGCATTGACTAGTTTTATACTGACTGCTACCCTGCCACAACCCTTTTCCTTTATGGGGGTTTGGGAATGGCACTGTCAGGATTCGTCATGAATTGACTAGTTTTATAGTGGCTTCTCGCCTACCGCGACCCTCTTCCTTTATGGGGGTTTGGGACCGGTAATGTGAGTAAGCTCAGACACTTCAGGTCTTTTAGTGAAAACGAGGCAGCGACAACTACTACAACGCCTCAGTTCCGACTGTATTGTGAGGATTCAACATGAATTGACTAGTTTCATACTGGTTCCAGCCTATTGCAACCCTCTTTGTTTATGGGGGCTTGGGACCGGCAGTGTGACTAAGCTCACTCAAGCGGAGCTTTTTAGTCAAAAAAGAGGTTGAAGGATAAAAATTTAGTGCCAGATGCACTTACATGTCCCAAAAGATTATGATGATGACTCAAATGATGAAACTTCCTGTTCTTTCTGCCACTGACAATTTCAAGCAAAAGAACGCCAAGGCTGAAGACATCGGATTTCACTGAATATTTCCCATCTACAGCATACTCGGGGGACATGTATCCACTGCACAATGCATCAGATTTAGGTTGATGAAATTGTAACAAACAAAAAAAATCTACCATAGAGGTTTGTAAAACTTACTATGTTCCAATTACTCGCTTTGTTTTTCCTTCCATTTGGTCTGCGCCAAATATTTTAGCTAGGCCGAAATCAGAAATCCTTGGATTCAAGTCAGTATCCAACAAAATGTTGCTAGTCTTCAGGTCCCTGTGAATAATTCTCAATCTTGAGTCCTGATGAAGATAGAGAAGGCCTCGAGATATTCCCATCGCGATTTCGTGGCGATTTCTCCAAGGAAGTGATCCTTTTTTGCTTGGATCTGCAATATGTAAAATGTCAGTTAATCCTCATTCATTCATAGCACTTCATAAGTATATCCTCCAAAAATGTCGTTGTACTCATGTTGGATCCTCCAGAAGTAGTGCATATTTTGAGGATCTGACACATGTGCAATGCCAATTTTGGAGGATGCGAGCAACGTAGAATAAGGGTAATTAGTCGTGAGGAACGTTCTAGAATAAGGGTAATTAGTCGAGAGGAACGGGACCAAAAATGAAATAGTCCAAGCTATTGTTTGGCATAAACTCATATATCAGCATCCTCTCTTCTCCTTCAAGACAACAGCCCAAAAGCTTGACAAGATTCCTATGTTGTAATTTGGATATGAGTATCAGTTCATTCTTCAACTCCTGTAGACCTTGTCCTGAGTATTCCGAAAGCCTCTTCACCGCTATCTCAGGTCCATTTCGTAGTTTCCCCTGAAATATTTTTCGAATCAAATATGCCATTTTTTAGCTAAAATTTGACGATGGAATGGTTATTGTACCTTATAAACAGGTCCAAATCCACCTTCTCCAATCACATTAGCAGAAGAGAAGTTCTTAGTGGCAGAAGCAACAGTAACTAAATCGAACAATGGTAACTCCATATTGTCCGTTCCAACTTCCTTACCTATATGATGAACCATCAATTGGTGTATATACATTAGCCTACTACAAATAGAGGGTTAACAACACGACCTTTTGATAACGATGAACAATAGTTGTTTACCTGTTCTCTTTTTTCTTCTGTGGAATAATGCACACCAAGCTAAAAGGCTGAGTACACAAGTCGCGGATACTGCTGATACGATTGCAATCAACATTGATTTCTTTCTCTTTCGTTTCTTGTCTTGATCTGTCGATAGTTAGTCCATAATCAATCAGAAAATATCAACATTGTCATAAACAATATGATTAGCATTCGAAAAGAAATTGAGGCTCTCTAATAGCTAGAACCAGAATATCACTCGATTTGTTGGCCAAAAGAAACAGGTTAGTTTCCGTCTTTGAGTGACAGACAACAATGCACCAACGCGCGCTCATAGATGTTTTTTCTCTTGACTGGAAAACGACACGAGCTAACTATCGAGACTTTGGACTAGCTAGAATACGTACTTGGTGAAATTTTACATACATGTTTCTTGCCATGAGCAAAAAGATCAAGTTCAAGATATGTAGTAAGGATAAAGATTCTAATAGGCAATTTACCAAGGAATAAAGTACCTAATCAACGTAATGCTTATCGAATAAGCAAATTAGGTTGTTATATAACAGCAATAAGATATCAGCACTCGATTTCTAGTTAGACAAACGAAAAACAGTAAGTTGTGATTACCTGCTTCTGAAGCAGCCACTCTCACAAACAGGTCCTGCTGATTTGGACCAAGTTCTCTGATATCCATTAGGTCTCCAAACCAGAGCAAGCATCCACTTCCACCATCTCGAACATCAATATTTGAGTAGGCTGTACAGTTACAATCCTCCAAACACAACTTCTCACATTCCTCAAGTCCAATGCTCTCGTTATACCATGATTTCCTCGTGTCAGGCACTTTAATCCCCGTAAATTTCCTAAATCCGTCCTGCTGACATGCCAACGGAGTCCTCCTAACACATCCACTAGACCAGTCTGCTGCATCCCATTGCTGTGGATGCTTTGGCTCAAAACCCCTCAGACAGTCACACGGGGGTGAGTTGTTAATGACACATCTTGCATAAGGACCACATAACGCGAAACGATCACAGCTATCAAACTGTGCTGTAGAATAAAGGAACCAACTTTCCGTACGATCAATCCACGTATAGTGATTTACCAATCCACCAGAGGTTTGTACCAACCTGGTAAACATTGACTCATTCTTAAGATCATATTTGTAATAAACTTCCTCCTGATTCAGGACAAAACCAAACGTAAAATACGTATTCGGTTGCAAACTAGGACTGCCACTAAATGCTAAACCATTCCAGGGACCTGATCTAAATGCAATTGAAAAACCTTTCCATACAAATAACTGTGGATATCCCTGAATATCCATCCTGTCAACATATTCTCCGATAGCAGGATCATCAATACTCTTCCATGACGATATGGACCAATCCAGGCCCGTTACTAAATTCCGCCCGAGCTTCATTCCAGGCAACAGAGTATCCCCTGGATAATCGAAACTTTGCCAGGCGAAAATTTCAGATCTTTTTTCATTTTCTTCCCTGATGACAAGATTACCTGATATCAGATTAGATTAGATTAACTCAATATTTGCAAATTAAAATTTAGATAGCTAAACGCTATACGAGAAGTACTACAACAACAACAACAACATAGTGTACTCTCACAAGTGGGGTTTGGGGAGGGTGGGGTGTACACAGACCTTACCTCTACCTTTGGGGGTTAGAGAGACTTTTTCTGATAGACCCCTGGCTCACGAAAATCATTTTCAAAAAAGGTTTAAAAAAAATAAAATTAAAACGTTAAGATGAAAATATTGAAAAAAGGCAAGTATCCACGGTACAAATATAAAGGATCATCATCATCATCATCATCATACCCAGTGTATTCCCACCAGGTGGGGTCTGGGGTACAAATATAAAGGATAACTCAACTAAAACAAACAACAGTAATAATGAAATCGAAAAATAAGATAATGCTCGCGTACTAGTATATAAATGAAAAGTACTATAACTCTATAAGTTGCAATTCTTCTAGTATCAGTATGGTAAAAAAAAATACATGTTGGTCAAAGTTCATGCAATTTGACTCAAAAAACGAAACATGACAAGTATTTTATCACCAAGCTTCATTCCAGCAACAGAGTATCTATCCCCTGGATATTCGAAACCCTGCCAGGCGAAAATTTCAGGCCTATTTTCATTTTCTTCCCTGATGACAAGTTCCTAACATCATATTAGATTAGATTAACTCAATATTTTAAATTAAAATTTAGATGTTAAAAACTGCATGAAAAGTAGTATAAGTTGCAGAATGGTAAAAAAAAAAAATACATGTTCAAATATTGGTCATAGTTCGTGTAGTTTAACTCTCCAGAAACGAAAAAATGACAAGTATTACCTGAATCCAACAATCTTGCTATTGGATTCTTCAAAGTTGTTGATGAATTCGTCGACCAAATCGTCACGTTAGTACTATTGACAAGTACTAGGATTCCATCAGGATTGAGCATCAACACACCTGAACTATCACTCAATGGATTATTTCTGTTAGCTACCCAAACAACTGTTCCAGTTGATATTTTCTTGTACCATATGCCAACGTATCGATTCGTCGAATTTCCAGGCCTGAAAAATCCAAGTTCATAAACCCCTCCTGATGAAATAATTGTGTCACCATCTTTAATTGGTTGATCAATTGTTATGGTGTCTAATGTTAGTACAAGTGAAAGAAAATTCAAGTAGATGAATAAAGAAGCTAGAAATCTCATGGATTCAATAATTCTTGATGTCAATTATTCAGGTGTGGCTGTTGATGTTATAAAAACTTTATAGTATAATATAATAATTGATAGATAGAACAAAACAAAACATAATAAAAAGCATATAGTATAAAGTGTTGGGTTGAAAAATGTTCATTTCTTGAAGGCCTACATGTACATACTACTAGGAATATATCACAAGACATGTCCAAATCATTGAATCTTGAAATACTCCATCCCTTCTTTTTCAGTTGTCACGTTTCGTTTTTCGAGTCAATATGACTAATTTTGAAAGTTAAATTAGATTATATTAATTCAATATTTAAAAATTAAAATTTAGATATAAAAAGTATATGAAAAGTACTATAAATTGTAATTTTTCATTTTCAATATGATTAAAGAATGAGTCTTAAAATGTTGGTTAAAATTTATAACGTTTGACTTTAAAAAAGGAAACTATGACAAGTAAAAAGGAACGGAAGAGTATGAAAAATGATATTTCAAAAATTTAGGGGTCAATAGTACTTTTGGTCCCTCCGTTATTGCTAAATTCTGATTTTGGTCCTCATGAATATATGAATTGACAAAATTAATCTTCAATTAGTTGAAATGTTTGGTATTGGTCCTTTTTATGTGGGAAATGCGTTATATTTGGACTATTTATACAAGTATATATTATCCTCAGATATGAAAAAAGAGCAGCCCGGTGCACTAAAGCTACCGCTATGCTCGGTGTCCGAAGAAGGGCCCCACCACAAGGGTGTATTGTACGCAACTTTACTTTGCATTTCTGCCAGAGGTTGTTTCCAAGGCGTGAACCCGTGACCTCCTGGTCACATGACAACAACTTTACCAATTACTCCAAGGCTCCCCTTCATTATCCTCAGCAATGGAGTAACAATAAAAGTTTAACATAACACAAGTGTAATTTGGCCGTGGAACAGTTAATGATTCTGAAAATTTGTGAATATTCATAAGTGAAGGGATTAGAAAGTGTATCAGAAAATGTACATTTCAAGTACTCTTAGGTTAAATGTTCCTAGTCAGATATTACAAGAACTAAAAAGAGAATTTACTAACAATTCAAGGACCAAATGTGGCTATTAACCTATGTTGCTCGGACTCTTCAAAAATGTCATGAGGTGTGTATCGGATCCTTCAAAAGTAATGCATTTTTGGATAATCCGATATGAGTGCGATAATATTTTTGAAGAATCCGAGTAACTTAACTATTAACCTTTCAAAAATTATACTATATCAATTAAGGTCAATTGCTGCTGCTTTAATTTATAGGCACTTCTTTCCACATCTTTTTTTTAAATTTTTTTATTTTGTTTGGTCAATTGAATAATTTTACTTGTAATAAATGGTCAAATTGCAAGTCTTCTTTTGACTTGATATTATGAATTGTAAGTTTATAAAATTCTTAAGTTAGTTGAGAAGATTAAAGGCGGCTATAAAGTTGGGAATGTAAATTTAATGTTAATTTTTTCTTATTACTTTCAAGAGAGGTAATTGTAAAAAATTCACTTGAATTATTATTATTATTTTGCGAGTTTCACATCCTAATTATCAATTGTTCTATCTTTTACCTAAATTATCATTATATGTCTATTAAAACGTAATTCAACTATCTTCCTTTTTCTTACCTGAACTATCCGACAACACTAGGAAGATGAAGAAGATTGTGCGCAAGTAAATTTTAGTAGATCAGTTGGTTGAATTTTTACCTTATTGGTGAAGATTTGATTCCAACATATAATCTCTTACCCCCATTTTTTCTTCCCCTGCCACTAATTTTATTATTATTTTTTTTTTAAAAAAAAGAATAGAAGGGGGGGGGGGGGGGTTGTGATTTTGAACAGTAGAGACTAAGGTATGTATTAACATATTAAAAATACCATTTGAATCTTGTGATTTTTAACATGTCATGTAATTATTCTACGAAAAATGCTATATTTAGGTTAAAAAATGTTAGAATTAAAACTTACTAAATATAGAAATACGCAGTCTTTTAATAAAGTGAGTTAAACTTTTGGAACTTCTGGTCTCAAATATATTATATATTTTTGTGGCCATAAAATACATAGTTAAGAGTGGAGATAATGGTCAAAGCACATATGAACTATCATTCTTTTGCGAGTTTTACAATATAATCACCAATTGTTCTCTCTCTCTCTCTCTCTCTTTTTTTTTTTTTTAATATATGTAGCTGAATTATTATCATTTGGGTATTAAAACACATATTAGCTATTAGTGGTTCCTTTTCCTACTTGGACGATATTAATTATTCAGATAGAAAAAGAGAACAGCTGATAGTTGAATTATGTTTTAATACACAGATGACTTTTTCCTTTCACATATATTTCATAAGCTTACCTTATATAATTTCTTGACATTCTTGTCAATTTTTTTTGGGCATTTTTTGGTAGTGAATTAACTTGATTTTTAAACACATGAAAAAGATGAATTAATCAAAGTTGTACACCTTTGACTTCCTAGTCTCTACAGTTCAAAATCATCCCCTCTAGATCTTCTCCATCTTCCTAGTCTTTTCCTCCTTATATATTTGCTTTAGAGTCTCGACTAATTGAGATTTGCTTCGCCTAAGGCTAATTAAAGAAAAAACACTATCTACTAGATTTTTTTTTTCTTAATCTTTTTAACGCTTGAACCCGAAGTCTTCTGATCAAGGGAGGTAGAATTTTATCCACCACACCACAATTTTTAATAAAGAATGTAAGTTTTTATTTTTCACTCGATGTACGATAATCATTTTATGGTTCCGACTAATTCAGATTCGCATCGCGTAACGCTCATTAAAGAAAATCATTCCCGCTAAGATTCTTCCCATTTTAATGCACAAGACCTCTAGTTTATGATGAAGTGTACCTTCTTTCTCTCTTTGTTTCTCTTTTAATTAATTAACCAAGATGAACAAGTTAAGCTAATGAAGATTAATAGAAAGATTAGTGGGAAAGCTTAATTAGTTAGTGATTACAAAAAGAAGCAATAATAGAGTTTGTATTCCATTAAGGCAGCTTTTTTTAATGAAAGTGTTTTCACATTAAGAGGCATTTGTTTATCCAATACAAATTCAAATAAGATCCTTTTTCCGTTTACTTTTACTGATCAGTATTTGAAAAATAGATTTTATACTTTTACCCGTCACTTTTAACATATCAATATTTTTTTTTCTTATTTTACCCTGAACATTAATTACTCATTTCACAAATCTCCTAAGACCTAAGACTATACATCAATTATATGAGTATTATGATAACATACTTATAGCAATCATTGTTTCTTAATTAAGAGGCGTGTAAAGTCTAAAGTTGATAAATAAAATGAGTAATTTAAATATTATAGCCACATATTATTATGATAAAAGGCGGTGGCTGGTGGTGGTTTTTGGTAGTGTTTGTAATGCTGGTTGACGATGGTAATGGTGGTATTTGGCACTGTTGCCCGTGATTGTGTGACATGAGTGTTTGTGGTGTTAGTTGTCAGTGGTGTTGTTTGTGTTGATGCAGGTAGTTTGAAGGTAGTGAATAGTAATGACGATGATAATGATTGACAATAGTGGTGAATGTGGTGGTTGTCAATAGTATTGAATGTAATAGTGAAGGTGGATTGCGATAGTGGTTGACGATAACAGTAATGGTGGTAATACTAATAATAGCTAAAGTGGTGGTTGACAATGTTGACAACTGTAATTAGTGAGGTGTTAATTGTGATGATGGATGTAGTTGGTGTGGTAGTGACAAGCTAGGGTGATGGTTGACAATTGTAATGAGTGGTGTTAATTGTGATGATGGACGTAGTCGGTATATAGTCAGGGGCAGAGCCAGCCTTTGGCAACCCCCTTCAGTGAAAAATTATACTATTTATACATGACTAAAATTATTCTTTTTGTATATATAATAGATGTCGAACCCCCTTCGATTAGTTTTTCTTCAAATTTTGTATCCGTTAGTGGAAATCATAGCTCCGCCTCTTTATATAGTGACTGACAGTGATGATATTGGTGATTGTAATAAAACTATTAAAGGTCTCAAAATTCAAATCTTATCAAACCAATTACTTAGGAAAATCTAAAACGTGCAAATATATTCCTTATAATTCAACCATTCAACTTTTCATATTTCTTCTATTTGTTTGGTTGCATCTTCTGTTTGTTTCTCAAATCATCTTTTTTGTCCATATTTACATTTTTTTTCTATACAAAAATATTATTTTAATTTCAATGTCAAGCATACCTTTTTAATTGACACTTATTTCAACTTCTGATAAGTAACACCTATTTTTTTGGTTGACCAATATGAAAAAGAATTTGAATACAAATGAAGTAAAATTTGATTAGATAGGACAACAATAAATAATCAGTGAAATTCCACGAGTGAGGTCTGGGGAGGGTAGAGTATACGTAGACCTTATCACTACTTTGTGGAGGTAGAGAGTCTGTTTCCAAAAAATCCTCAACTCAAGCATAGTAATTCCAAGTACAAAAAAGAAGGAAACAACGAAGACAATATAACAACTAAGAAGGAAAACAGTGTGAAGTCTACTAGAAAGAAAAATAACAACAACAATAAAATAATGCGATAATCAAAACACAATAAATAACAGACTATGATAGATATCACAAGTAAGGACTACAATACTACGACTAGTACAGCGATAAACACCTACAAGCCTAACCCCTCAAAAAACACGACAACACTCCTACTCTAGGGGAGCGGCTCTGCAACACTGGAGCGGAGCCGCTACCTCTACTCTACTAACCTTCTATCCTAATGCGCGCCATCCACACCCTCTTATCTAAGGTTATGTCCTCGGGAATCTGAAGCTGCATCATCTCCTGTTTAATCACCTCTTCCCAATACTTCTTCGTCTACCTCTGCCGATCAGATATTGTTATGAAATGAAGGATAATTAAATGTTATTATGCGAAGGAAATTAATATTTACTATGCCAGAGCAAAAGGTTAGTGAACACTTGCATAATATTGAGCAATATTATTGGATTTTATTGTGTTTAAAAAAAAAAAAAAACCTTATGAAGACGTAGTGTGTCTATTGATTTTTGAAATTTTATGTTGAACGTAACAATAACAACAACAACAACATACCCAGTGAATTCCCACAAAGTGGGGTTTGAAGGTAAAGTGTACACAGTCCATACCACTGCCTCAGATAAAGTAGAGAGGTTGTTTCCCACAAATTTTATGTTGAACGTAACTATTGAAAATTATTGACACTATTATTAACTATTACAAGGTTGTATTTGTATATCAAATTTGGAGTTGATTTGGATCAATTTCGAAGGAGAAGTGTTTGGTGAAATTTTTATACAAGTTATGGTGATTCGTCAGGATCTTTTGTCAAATTCTGACGATTTTGCATCAATTTGAAATTCGCCAAAATTTGTGGACAAATTATGGCTATTCATCAGGATTTGGCTAAAAATCTTGGTGTGGCGAATATTCTGATAAGGCAAGTTTTTTCAGTCAATTTGAAATCTTAGTGATCCGTCAAGATTTTTCTACGTGATGTTGCCTCTTAAACTTAAAGGCAAGTTCTACAAAGTGGCAGTTAGACCAGCTATGTTGTATGGGGTGGAGTGTTGGGCAGTCAAGAACTCTCACATCCAAAAGATGAAGGTAGCGGAGATGAGGATGCTTCGATGGATGTGTGGGTTGACTAGGAGGGATAGGGTTAAGAATGAGGTTATTCGAGAGAAGGTGCCTTCGGTGGAAGTCAAGATGTGGGAAGCAAGGTTGAGATGGTTCGGCCATGTGATGAAGAGGTGCTCGGAGGCCCCAGTGAGGAGGTGTGAGAAGTTGGCTAGAGATGGTTTCAGACGAGGTAGAGGTAGACCGAAGAAGTATTGGAGAGAGGTGATTAGACATGACATGGAGCAGCTTCAGCTTACCGAGGACATGACCCTTGATAGAAGAGTATGGAGGAAGCGGATCAGGGTAGAAGGTTAGTAGGATGGTGCTCATCCTTGCTAGTAGTTCTAATATATAGTGATGGTTTTGTTTTAGAGTGTAGGTGAGGTCTGTTATTTCGAATTATTTATTTGCAGTATTACTTGGTGGTAGTTTTGTTTATCTGTTTATTTGCTATGTTAAATATTTGTTGTTTCTTGTTCCTTTACCATTTCTGTATAAACTGTTGTTGTTTTGAGCCAAGGGTCTATTGGAAACAACCTCTCTATCTCACCTCTGAGATAGTGGTATGGACTGCGTACACTTATCCTCCCCAGACCTCACTTTGTGGAAATATACTGGGTATGTTGTTATTGTATGTTGGCCGCGAATCTATTTTGCACTATAGACCGATAAAAGTTGAACTGTGACTATAGGTCGATACTGCTTGCGCAAGATTCTGCATAAGCTACCATCTGTATCATGCAAAGTAACTATTAGGAGAAATTTACAAGTAAAATTCGAACTGTGACAATAGATCCATTGCTGCTTAGTATAAAATCCTGCGTACGCTATTGTCTATATCGTGTATAGTCAGGAGTGTGAGTAGGTCCATGCTGCTTGTACAAAATTCTGCGTACGCTACTGTCTATATTGTATATAGTAACTATAAGGAGCAATTTACAAGGAAGTAAAAGCCGAACTGTGACAATAGATCCATGTTGCTTGTACAAAATCCTACGTACGGTACTGTCTATATAGAGCGTCTAACAAAGTGATGGTTACATCATTGACAGAATAAGTTGTATGGCTACTCCAAGAATATCTAGAATCAGATAAATTACATTAATCAAGGAAAAAGAGAACTAATGATGATACAAGACTCAAAAATATTAATGAACAATTACCTCTATATCGCCGGGCAGTGACACTCTTCATAACAGATGTCATCTGACACCCCTTCGTAAAAAAAATTCTTCGTATAGTGTGTATACACAATTTTTTCTGAAAACTAATATGCATATAAACTATAATACAATGTCAATATTAATTTGGAAGGAAATAATAGTCTAACTATGACAATAGACCGATACTGCTTGCACAAAATTTTGTGTATGCTACTGTCTCTATCGAGCGTCCAACAAAGTGATGGTTACATCATTGACAGAACAAGGTGTATGGTCACTCCAAGAATATCCAGAATCATGAGCTATGTTCCTTTCTGTGAAAAAACCTGGTGGTTTTGGTTGTGGCAAAATGCCTTCATTTGTCAGCATCAAAACCACAGAAGACATGGTTGGCCTGTCCTCTGGACTTTGTTGAACACATAACAATCCCACATGTATCGATCGTTGCAATTCAAACATATAACCTGATTCAACAAGGGCAGGATCTACTATTTCCAATGATCTCCCTTCTCTATGAAGCATCCATGCCTGAAAAGTTTACATCCTTTTGCTATCAAATTCTCGTTCAAATCGAGTCTTTTTTCCATTATTGACAACAAATCAGATATGTGGCGCATGCAGATTGTAATTTTAGGACTATGTTGTATACTTATCCTAACTTGGCCTGTTACATTGTGTTTGATACATGTGAGGGCTAGTGTATTGTGCGATTATTTTATGATGAAACGGTTAATTAACTTTCCACTTCAAGAAACTGGTCCTCTCTGAACTGATATATTCATGTTTGTCGATGTACCTATAGTCATAGTGTTATACCTGTGTCTTGTAGTTTCTTGTTTGTGGTATTTTGGTGATGTTTGTGATTTCGGATAGATAGTTCATAGCATTACTCTGTGGGTGTTTTGTTTTTTTTATCTAGGGGTGTGTTACCCCATCTTGTTTGTTTTTATGTTTTCTGCTTGTTATACTGTCATTTGTCCTGAGCCGGGGGTCTATCGGAAACAACCTCTCTACTTCATCTGAAGTAGTGGTATGGACTGCGTACACTTTACCCTCCCCAGACCCCACTTTGTGGGAAAATACTGGGTATGTTGTCGTTGTTGTACTCCATTATGTGAG
The DNA here is from genome assembly GCA_031232105.1 of Capsicum rhomboideum. NCBI lineage: Eukaryota > Viridiplantae > Streptophyta > Magnoliopsida > Solanales > Solanaceae > Capsicum > Capsicum rhomboideum. The sequence goes on along the minus strand of CP124710.1, from coordinate 2,203,122 downwards.
TGTGTGAAAGTTAGTGAAAGGGAGAGGAAGTAGTTTCTCCGAGTTATTCAAAGATCAAATAATTCCGCTCAACGTTAGTCAAGAAAATATCGTTGATTCAGGCATACTTTCTTGGCTACGAGTCAAATAATGCATTTAGTTTGTAATGTCGAAAATAAAATTTACATATTCTTGGAGTACGGCACTTACATGTCCAACGAGGTTGAGATTGTGTTCCGGATGAATGAATCTTCTGTTCTTCTTTCCGCTCACAATTTCTAGTACCAATACGCCAAAGCTAAAAACGTCTGATTTTACTGAGAAAATCCCATCGACTGCATACTCCGGGGACATGTAACCACTGCATAAAATCATTCACAGGATTACATAATCTGGAGAACAAATGATATGAAATGATCAAAAGTTTTAAATTCTTACTATGTTCCAACCACTCGATTTGTATTGTCTCCGGTCTCATTCCCTCCAAAACTTCTGGCCATCCCGAAATCTGATATCTTTGGGTTCATTTCACTATCAAGCAAGACATTGCTAGCTTTCAGGTCTCTATGAATGATTCTTAGCCTAGAATCTTGATGAAGGTACATAAGTCCTCGAGCAATCCCGTTGATAATGTTGAAACGCTTAGGCCAATCCAGTAATGTGCTCCTTGTTTGATCTGCCAGAAGATTTACACTGTTAGTGTATATAAGTTAAATTTTTTTAAATAAGAGTCTCTAATATCGAAACTAGTTGATGCATTGAATGAACCAGTTGCATTGCACGTGAAAAAACTAACCAAATATAAACAAATCCAGGCTTTTGTTGGGCATGTATTCATACACCAATATCTTCTCTTCTTCTTGGATGCAGCACCCAAGAAGCTTCACAAGATTTCGATGCTGAAGTTCTGCGATGCAGATGACTTCATTCTTGAACTCATCATTTCCTTGTCTTGACGTTTCTGAGAGCCGCTTGACAGCTACTTCCTGTCCTGCTTCTAGCACGCCCTGCAAATGTGCACTTACCATTAGAAATTCCAAAACAGCAATGGAATACTTTAATAATACCAAAGAGTATCACTTGTGTTTCATTTACTACTTGTCAATCTATGTTTTTGTGACATTTTGTTCTCCAATCAGCATCAGCAGAATTAGGGTCACGCCATCTTAATCGTTCTATTGTGGCACACATATTGATATTCGTAATGATCAAAGAAGTGACGAGAATTTTCAAATTTTCAATATCCTCTATGCATTCTCAATATGGAGCATGTTTGATATTGATCAAGCGACATTGCTTAGCCCAACCAATAACTATTCATGCCTCCATAATCGAATCAATTCAATTTTCTCCCATAAACTATTTGTGTCAATGGATTAGTTCGACCCAAAACATGAGATAATTGGTGTCATTACTTAAATAAAGTTGTTTTTTTGTGGTAATTTTTACCTTGTAAACTTTCCCAAAGCCGCCCGCTCCAATCTTGTTCTCAAGTGAAAAGTTATCAGTAGCCTTCATTATTGTGGACAAGTCAAAGAGTGGTAGCTCAAAAGCTTCACGAAGAATTTGACCGTGATTATCTTTGTTATTGTTGTGATCCAATTTCCCTGCAATATGTTCATACCAGTAAACATTTCAGACTGCAAAGAAGAAAATAAGAGCAAATCATTGCAAGAATAACATTATCTACTTATGATTTAGTATGTTTTAGCTTACCCTTTTCTATGAGCATTGTTTCCGCTCTCTTTTTTCGTCTATGAAGAATCAGGCATACTCCTACGACTAGAAGAACTGCTGTAATCGATAATGGCAAAGCTATTGCAAGTATAGCACTTTTCTTTCGACTTGAGCCATCATTAAAACCTGCAAAAGTTCCCATCCGAAAAGATTGGATAGTTACTTAGTTCCCATCACAATAGCTTTAAACACGAACATTGATCAATCAATACAATGGCATCAACTTCTTACTTACTCATCTCAGAAGCAGCCATCCTAATATAGATATCCTGTCCTGATTCCGATAGCTGTCTGATGTCAATGAGCTCCCCGATCCATAGCAAGCACCCACTTCCTCCGTTGCTGATGTCTAGATTAGTATATCCCATACACGAACAATTTCTCAAGCAAACTACCTTGCATTCATCGAGTGTCATAGTCTCATTAAACCAAGAATGTCGAGTATCTGGCAATTTAACACCAGAATACTTTATAAATCCATCTTCTGAACAATTCAATGGATGATTTCGGACACAACCACTGGACCAGTCAGCCCTGTTCCAATCATCCGGATGCTTTGGAACGAATTTATCCAAACAACGACACACAGGGTCGCTAAAGATTGTGCAAGTGCCATATGCACCACATAATTTATAAGTGTCACAATGATCTGCATCCGCGGAATGGTAATTAACCCAACCCTCTTGCTTTTCCACCCAAATCATACGCATCGCGTTACCATTAGGACTTAGCGCGAAAGTTGTAAGCACGGATTCATTTACTAGTTCGTATTTGTAGTAAATTTCTTGATTGTTCATGACTAGCCCAAAAGAGGTGACCGAGTTGTTCACCATGTTTGGTGCTCCACTCCATCTAAGACCATTCCATGGCCCTGCTCTATAAACTACATTAGGCCCTTTTCTCATTAGGTCCTGTGGATAGCCTGTGGGATCACAGTGATATGTATAATCCCCAGGAGCAGGATCATCGTCGCTTTTCCATGAACTAAGATACCTGTTGCAGACACAATTAAACTAACTAAAAGTCTGTTCTCTCTAATACCTTGAGATTTTAGATGTAAAATGATCACAAACCCAACGTTATTCAAAGCAGTCAGCTGCCATGGCCTCAAGTCTCACGTAACAGCCCACGGACCACCGACAGTTGAGCTCGAGAGGGGTTTACCATGAAACTTGCCTTAGGCAAATCCCACATTGCAAACATGAGGGGAAAGTTAAGGGTCATTTAAGGGAGAGTTAAGAATTCAATTGTTGAGGTGCCTTTTGGTTAAGCCAAATGAAACAAAACCGTGATGCCCAAGAAGCCTTGAGGTGGCTCAGAGGATTGGACCAAAACGGACAATTAAATGAGGTAAACGAAGGTGTTTGCTCTCTAACTTAAACTTTTAGATGGATGGTCACACATTCAGAGCAGGCAAAGCTCTTGAATTTTAAGTCTTATATTACAAACTTTCATTAGGCATATCCAACGTCAGGATGAACTAGAAAAGTTAGGGGTCATATAAGGGTGAGATCAAGATTCAACTATTCGGAGTATTTTGGTTAAAGACCAAGGGCACAAGATCATGATGAGCAAAACACGTCCTGAAGTGGCCTAGAGTGGTCAGCCCAAAAGCGGACAATATGACCGTTACATCCCACTAGCACCCACCCCATCCCCACATACTCCACCCCCATTCCAACCTCCACCACCCACCCCATCCCCACATACTCCACCCCCATTCCAACCTCCACCACCCACCCCATCCCGGCCCTCCCCCAAAAGAAACTCATCCTCAACTCGTATCCCATTGTGTTTGCCTATATTATATGTAGATGCTCTTGATACGATATGTTCTGCTTACTTATCATTTACCAAACACCAGAATATAAGTAAGAAAATCACTTATTTCTAGAAAAAAAAAAACATTTTCTTAACCAAACAAAGTCTAAGTAGATAAAAACATGTTCTTCTAACAGCTCAATCTTTCAGGTGAGACGGTCACACAATTCAAACTTACCTTTCCAAGCCAGTCACCAAACCATAAGAACCAAAAAGCCTTAAGGTGGCCCATAGGGTCAGGCCAAAGCATACAATACGCTGACAGTTGCGCCTTAGCCATTACAAACTCAAGACCACCCATTATCAAAAAATACTTACATATGCCCAGACGTGTTGAAAACATAACATTTTCTCACTCTAACAACTTAATCTTTTAGACGAGACAGTTCACACAATTCAAAAACTTACTTTTCCAAGGCAGTCACCAAACCATAAGGCCCAAAGAGCCTTAAGGTGGGCCAAAGGGTCGGGCCAAAGCCGACAATACCTTAACATTTGCACCTTAGCCATTACAACTCAAGACCACCCATTATAAAAAACACATGCCCGAGAGTGTTGAAAACATAATTAAGTCAAGTACATAAAAGCATGCTCACACTCTAACAACTTAATCTTTTAGACGAGACAATCACACAATTCAAACCTACCTTTCCAATCAAGTCAAAGGCCCAAAAAGCCTTAAGTGGCCCAAAAGATCGGGCCAGAGCAGACAATACCTTGAGAGTTGAACCTTAGCCCCACCACCCACAACAACAAATACTCAGTATAGTCCCACAAGACCACCCATTATCAAAACAAAAAAGAAAAAATAAAAATACTAACACATGCCGGGACGTGTTGAAAACATAATTAAATTAGACGAGACGACCACACAATTCAAAAACTTACCTTTCCAAGCCAGTCACCAAATTTCTTCCAAGCTTCATACTTGCTAACAAAGTATCACTAGGATAATCAAAACTCTGCCACAAAAAATCATCATCATCATTTGCATCTCTAACCACTAAATTCCCTGTATCCAACAACTGAGCAACTGGATTTTCCACAGTTCTTGAAGTATTAGTCAACCAAACAGTGTCATTAGTAACATTATTAACAAGCACAAGATAACCTGGTTCAACAACTTTCAAGATTCCAGAAATACCCTTTACAGGAATTTGTCTATTAGCAACCCATACTGGTGTAAAAGCTGAGATTTTCTTGTACCAAATACCAACATAACGATTTGTTGTTGTTGTTGTTGAAGTGTTTTTTTTGCTTGGAGAAAAAAATCCTAACTCAAATGTTCCATCTGATGAAACTATTGTTTGACCATCTTTGAGATATTGTGAAGTTGTTATTGTGTCACCTTGAGAGTTAGTTTTTAGGAGCAAGGAGAAAGTTGTAAAGAGAAAAAAGAACCAAAATTTGTGCATGGTTTTTTCTTTTTTTCTTTTCTGTGTTTCATATATTTGATGAAATCAAGATTCAAAAGATGAAATTTTGGTGTATTAGAGTGGTGATTTGTACTATTTTTTGGTCACAACAATTGACTAGTGGTTGTGATTAGGACTAATAGTTAGCCAGTTCACACATAGTAGTCCTAATCAACATGCTCCGTATAATCTCACAAGTGAAATTTTGAAAGTAAAGCATGAGTGCATCTAAAGGGCGGGAGGGTATTCACAAAATAATATTTGTTTTATCTGATATTTGCCAAAATCTTCTCCTTATTTAGTATTTGCGCAAGTATCTTATTCTTCATTTTTACTATTATTTGTTGCTTTATTCACTTTGTTTATCAGAAACAACCTCTTTACCCTACAAAGATATTGTAAGATATGCTTACACCTTACCCTCTATAAATTCTACTTGTGAGATTACACTTGATGTTGTTGATACTTGCCAAAATTACTATATTATTATCAAATAATTTTTGAAAATTGGATACCAAAATATCCAAATAGGTATGCCATGAAATTTTTTCAAAGACAAAAAGGCTCTTTAGTCAATATATAAGTGTTGTTAATGGACCAACCATGTGTTGACATATTCTATACCTTGCTCAATAAGTTGGATTAGCACTTATTTCACAAAAGGATTAGTTTGTTGCTATCGAATTAAGTTATATTTCTCTGATAGCAACCTGCACGACCAATATGAATATTAATTAATATATCATCACCTTTTTCACCATTTCACACATATGGCAAATATAATACTCCCTCCACATTGAACCCACAAATGCCTGTATCTTTGAGTTACCTCGAGATTATTAAAACTTTCTCTTATAGTTAAATCACTGCCCTTAGAGCTTTCTCCCAATTTATGTGTCACTTTTTGAATTTCGAGATTCAAATAAGTTTATCTTTAATAGTAATTTTTTCATATATCTTCTAAATATTTTAAATTGTCAATAATTGTGACTTATATTATTTTTTACGTAGTTTTCAAATATATAAATTTTATTTTAAAAATCTTGAAGATTTCGTGCCCAAATTTACGGTCAAACTTAAATTGTTTGACTCTCAAAAAAACGAAAAGTGACACATAATTGGACAGAGGGAGTATAAATAAAACTTGCAACGTCGGACGAGTTGGTTAAGCAAGTGATTTTCCAAATGGAGAGTCTCAGGCTAGAAACTCCATGCATGTTTTTCTGGATGAGCTCGTTGCACGAGGCTTTTCTAATGTGGTTTACCGCTCTTATGTGCTTTTCAGATTATTACACAAAATCAGAATTTATCTTATGTGCACCGAAAAGGTAGCGACTATGGATTTCCTAGTCAATAAAAAAATAATAAACATGAACATTTTTTTCGATTGAAAAACATGACGAACGTAATTACGGGGAATTAAATAAATACTTAATTGATTTGTTGAAAATTGTCCACCAAATTTTGTTGACTTTGATTTGGTCAATCCACTCGGAATTATATGCTTTTCATTTGTATATAATATTTCTGTGGAACACCAATTTATTCAACAGAAAGTAAAAGCTTTCCCTTACTATAAAAGAATCTAAGCATCTAATCCATATTAATAGTCACATGTTAAGATCTAGTGTAGGTTGACCAATTAATCTCATAATTAAGTTAATTAGTAGGAGAGCCATTTAAAATAAGAGCATATTTAAATCAAATATTTGAACTAAAATATTAATTGAGGATAAATCTGCTTAATTTCGCATAATACGAAAGCATATTTGAACCTTTTTTCTTATAAAATGGCCGTGAGTGGCACGCACACTAACCCTTTGATGGGAGAACCATCTATCCCGAACCATTTCCAAACACTTGGCCCTTTTTAAGACAGAACAATCACTAATTCAATAATAATCATGAATATCTCGAGAACTAATAAATAAATATAATAGTACAGAAAATCAAACTACCTATTACAATCCCCAAGAACCCGAAAGTTATCGTACAAGAACTTCTAACAAAAAACAATGTTTAAGAGTAATATCCAAAAATAATCAAAACCATGAAGAATGTCTCTTTGTCCGAAAGATGGACAAGAACCACTGAGAAGACCCACGACAGTCTGAAATAGAAGTGCTCACTCTTGGATCGAAGTCTGCTGGTCACACGCTAGGGTGAGGTCTCATAGAAGTCTCCAAAACACAGCCTACACTCAACAAAAGAAGAGCACAAATAGTATCAGTTGTAATGGTAGGTATCATCGGTCGACTCAATTCAGACACACATACACATAAATCAAATATAAGTAAACTAGCACTTCTGCACATAGCAAGAAACCTCGACTCAACCAATGACCTCCACAACCGGAGCACGTAAGATTAACAATACCTTAACTAGACCACAATCTTACTCTATCAATTGTTCACCACCACAAGTTCAATATCACAATAAAGGAATCAATGACCACTCTAAATACCACAAGGGCAATCAACACGTATTCATTAATATAGTTAACAATCTCACGAGAGTAGCCTAATGCTATCTCAATCACCATAGCATATAATGCATGATATATGAATGAATCAATAATCTCATGTCAGAAACAATGCATCATGAGCATCACCACTATCAACTCAAATTTGTACATACACTCTAAGAGACTTATTATGCCTAATAGTCATGACCTGCAAGGGACCATTTTCGTTCATGTATCGTACCGACGTGGTACCTGATCCTTCAAAATATTAATAAATAAGTAATTTGTACCGATACGGTACCCGACCCTCCGAATATCATAATATCATAAAATACAATCAATATCACTCAAGATGTAGCACAATGCATCAATAATATGTAATCAATGTCACCCAAAATGTATCACAATGCACCAATAATTTAAGTGCACAATTTATTGTCATAAAAACACAATCAAATCGCTATCATTTAACTCATGCCCTTACAATAGCAACATCCTACGACAATCACAAGCATGCCCGAAGGCTACTCCACAAATATTCAATTCACGAGCAGGCATGATGTCTGAAATCAAATCTACAACTACAGTAGAAATCATAAACTACCTCAAACACAAGTCCGAATGCAACTAATCTAATGTAGTCTAAAAACAACAATTAAGGAGTAATCAATAACCTACTCTATAATTTCTAGGCATTATGGGTCAAACCTCATTGATTTTATCCTTGTTCATAATCGAAACCATTAATTCTGAGTTTTTCACCCATTACATTGCCCAATTTTCCCATAATTCTTGTTAAAGGGAAAGAATTCTACACTAGAAAGTGTTATCTAACAACCTAGGACCATTTTCAAGTGATTTTAGGACTACTCATAAGTAAGTCCCATCAATTTATCAACTTAGGGCATAAACCCATGAATTTCACCATAAACCCTTGTTCTAACGATTCTACAGATTAAAAGGAATTAATCTATGTTAGAAGGGTGAAATAATCTTACCTCAACGGTAGAAATCACCCAAGCTGGAAGGAAATTACCTCTCTCAAACCTTAGGTTAAAAAATTAAATGTTTGGGAGAAAATAACATCAAAACTAGGAGAAACAAGCATTTTACTGACATCGAAACACTGCAGGGGGTGCCTGGCCGCTACATCGATCCCGCCATCCACTTGCCAACCGCTACTGTGGCCGGCTGACCGCTACAGTGATCCCGCTACGACGGTGAAGGGATCGCTGCCGTGGTGACTGGCAACAACATCGGGGGAAGTTCCAACCTTCCCCTATTTCACAACACACACTCGGAAATACGACAACTCAGATTTATCCTATCGTGGCAAGTGCCATAATCGGAGTTCTACGAATCCGTTTCTCATTTCGAAAGTTTCTATGGATCACTATATCTCTCATCTATCATACGGTCACCTCAAAATCATCAAACGCTACACCGTGAGACACAACCGATCTCTAAACCACACAAGATTCGATTTTTATCAAAAACCACCCTAGCCTGAGATTTAAACAACTCTCATCTTAGGAAACTCTACCCGAGCATTTACACACCTTAACCAACACTATAACGATATGATGGGTCTTTACAGATGAGTGAGTTATATTCTTTTCGATATAGAGCATGAATTAATTTATATATAAAAATTCATTAATGTATACATAAACTCCACTGGCTTAGTTGAGTTCTCACTTCCAACATTTTTTCATTCTTTTCTAAATTAGTCGGCAAGTGAGTTTCAGATACAGAATGATTAAATAAAACAAAAATTATTTTTCTATTTTCATAAAACTTTCAAAATGACGAAAATACCCCTACAAGGAAAAGGACCAAAATATGGAAATTGGAAGGCAATTTCTTCATTTCGCGTTAAGCACTGTTTCTTAGTTGTCTTCCTATGGCTTTTTCCCCTTCCCAGAAACCCCTCTACACCATCCAAATCTTTCCTATATATCATTCTCCACAACACCCTTTTTTTCAAAAACTCTCAATTCTTGATTCATTTCTCCAATTTTCACTTTTCCAATGGATTCAAGAAAATCCAATTTCAATGATTTGTTGCCTCTTATGGCTGAAAAGCTAGGTGGGGTTGGTTTGATTGATGAGTTATGTAAAGGGTTTGAGCTATTAATGGATAGGAATAAAGGGGTCATCACATTTGAGAGTCTCAAGAAGAATTCAGCTTTGTTGGGACTTCAAGATTTGAGTGATGATGATCTTAAGAGTATGGTTAAAGAAGGTGATTTTGACTGTGATGGAGCTCTTAATCAGATGGAGTTTTGTGTGTTGATGTTTAGGTTGAGTCCTGAGTTGATGGAGGAGTCTCAGTTTTTGTTGGATGAAGCTCTTCATCAAGATTTGGACTTGTCATTGTAGCTTTCCCTTTTTACCCTTGTAGTTCCTCTTAAAGATTGTGACTTTTCATTGTAACCTTTTTGTCTTTTATACTTACTTCTAATTTATACATGTAATACATTGCAAAAACATATACAGAAAGTTGTATTAATGGAGAAACAGCTTGTTTAATCAGTTCTCTCTATTGTTTAGTCTGTTATTTCTTGTACCCCTGTTACTTCTTTCGTTGGACTGCTTTGGAGTTTTTTTTCTTGAGCCGAGTGTCTATAGGACACAACTTCTCTACCTTTAAGGTAGGGGTGAGGTCTGCGTATACTCTACCCTTCCCAGACCTCACTTGTTTGAGTGGTTAAATTTTTCCTTGTTAAGGGTCCACATCGGAAAAGGATGGACAATTGGTCTTCTTATATGGACTTAGGCAATTCTCCCCTCATGAGCTAGCTTTCTGGGGTTGAGTTAGGCCCAAGATTTATTCTTTATATGATATCAGAGTCTGATCCATCCCCAATCTTTGTTGACCGATGTTGGCTCCCATATTATATTGTCCACGCTCCAGTTAACAAGGTCTGGGCGTGTGAGGGAGTGTTAAGAGAGTCCCACATCGGAAAAAGGATGGGCAGTTGGTCAATCCTCCCCTCATGAGCTAGATGATTTTGGGGTTGAGTTAGGCCAAGATTCATTCTTTACATTCCTAATAAGTTTAACCGTTCAAAATCCAAAGCACACTATTCGATAAATTCTAAGCTGAAACTTTTTTGGAATTTTCCTGCAATGCACTCGGTGAGGATATGAAATGAGCTTAATTGAAGAACTAGGGATTCATATAGCCGACCCCGACTTCATTTGGGATTGAGGCGGAGTTGTTGTTGGTGTTGTGCAATGCACAACTCAAAATCTTTCTCTTTCTTTCGAGTTTCGATGCTTCTTTTTCTTATGATCAATTATATGTATTGCAAGTCAATGGTATTTATTTCTCAGCTTGTGGAATACGGGTAGAATAGGAATGAGTTTTAGAGTCAATGGGTCAATATCTCACTAGACACTATCCATGGAAATAAAGATGAAGACTAAAGTTGTGGAAATGTGAGATTCTAGTGCAAAACTCGTTGCATTGACGAACTAATAGACATGCCGGTCAAGAATAAATTGCTGATTGAATAAAATGATAGCTGTCAGTTTCACAATTTAAGTGACAGAAAAATCTTGTGGCTATTCTCTCACCAAGATGAGAAGGGACCACACGTTTCAAGATAAAAACCTTGTAAGTTCTACACTGAAATATCCTAAAGTTTGCTCAGCCTTTGAATTGTCTTAGTTACAAGAATGCAATACTTACTTCCATTGAGTAATAATTAGCAATTATGTTACTATTAGACTTGTTTGAATCTGTGTATTGTGATTGGGAATAGACTCTACTAAATGCATTATCTTGTGGAGATTTCCATCTGATTTTTAACTACTATACTTGTAAGCTGACATTATAAGCCCATGGAAGTTCTTTTGTTTATTTTGTATTGTGCTTGTTTACTTTGTTTACTGGGGAGAATATGTGCAGTGTCCCATAGCATCAGTCAATCTCAGTCTCTAAGTGATGGTGAGAGCTTAGTTTCTGAAGGGGGAACCTTTGAACTTGGTTTCTTTAGTCCAGGCAATTCAACACACCGGTACTTGGGCATTTGGTATAAGAAGATTCCTGTCAGAACTGTCGTTTGGGTGGCAAACAGGAAAACCCCCATTAAAGATCATAGCGGAGTAGTCACGATAAACAGCACAGGCAGTATCGTGGTTACCAGTAGGAATAGTGGTGATATTTGGTCAACAAATCCATTCCAGGATGCTAAATCTCCTGTTTTACAGCTTTTAGATTCAGGGAATCTTATCCTAAGAGACGAGAAGGACGGTAACTCAAACATCTATCTGTGGCAGAGCTTTGATTACCCTTCTGATACACTGTTACCTGGAATGAAGCTTGGATGGGATTTACGAACGGGTCTTAATAGACAGCTCTCTTCATGGAGGAACTCAGATGACCCCTTCCCTGGAGAACTAAGTAATGGGATAGAGCTTCATGCATTTCCCGAGGCAGTTGTGTGGAAGGGCTCCAGTAAGTACTTCCGTGGTGGTCCATGGAACGGAGAGCGATTTACTGGTGCTCCTGATTTAAAGGTGAATCCGGTATACGATTACAGCTTCATCTCTAACAAAGATGAAGTGTACTACACCTACCAGCTCAAGAACAAGTCCGTCTTTTCAAGGTTGATCTTGAATGATACAGCCTCTTCTCGACAACGGTATGTGTGGGTGGAAGCTAGTCTAGCCTGGAGGCTCTATTCATCAGTGCCACATGATTATTGTGATACTTATGGTCTTTGTGGTGCAAATACAGTTTGTGTAATCACTGACTCACCTATGTGTCAATGCTTGGAAGGTTTTAAACCAAAATCACCAGATAGCTGGAACTCGATGGACTGGTCGGAGGGATGCATTCTTAGCAAGCCATTTAGCTGTCAGAATAAGGAAGTTTTTGTCAAATTTTCTGAGCTGAAACTACCAGATACTACCAAATCTTGGGTAAGTGGTACTATGAATCTTCAAGAGTGCAGGGAAGCATGCTTCAATAATTGTTCATGTATGGCTTACTCAAACTCTGATATTAGAGGACAAGGAAGTGGATGTGCCCTTTGGTTCGGTCATCTGATTGACATTCGGCAGGTTCCTAATGGTGGCCAGGACCTCTATATACGGATTGAGGCTTCAAAACAAGGTGTGTATTGTTAAAAATGGTCTTTTTCCTATTTCTTTCGTAGATCTTGTGTCTATCTGTTACTCCATTATACTAACTTATTTTTCCCATTTACAGTTGGAAGGCATGTGGTTAATGCAGTCTTGATTAGTCTAATCACCGTGGCTGCGCTTTTTGGGTTGGTTCTCTTCTGCTACTATCTTTCTCGGAGGAAGACGAAGGTTAGAGGTGTGTGCATTAGAGCTAATTCAGCACTGTGCTTTTCATAAAAAACTGGTTTATACTAGAACATTAGTGGTTGAAGTTACATGCTTATTTCTTAATATTTCTAAGCCAGGATCGTATTCCAAATAATTTGAATGATATTTTACCAACCACCGTTTTGGTAACAGGGATAAGAGGACAAGATGACTTGACCAGTGAAGGCCCAAAGGAAGACCTAGAGCTACCGTTTTTTGATTTGGCAACAATGGTTAATGCTACTGATAACTTTTCATTTAACAACAAGCTCGGTGAAGGAGGATTTGGACCTGTTTACAAGGTAAACTTCCAAATTTGAGAGTTCTGGTTGGCAGCATTAGGGCCTAAACTTCTGGTTTGGGGACTTGCTTAGATGCAGTGTTTCTTGTTATCTCGCTCTTTTCTCTCCTTGTTTATCTGGAGAAAAAGGGCTTCGGAGTCAGTATGTGTGAGACATTGGATTGAAAAATTACTCGGGTTTTCCTAGTGGAACTTAATTTGGGGTAGTTAGTTCTCTCTTTTAAGTTTTGGAGCTCTGGTGTCTGGATATTTCTTCTTTCTTTCCTTTCCAACATATTTGTTGCATTTGACTTTCTTATTGGACATTTATTTTATGTTTTCCAATGGAACAAAGAATTCTCAAGAAACATAATATAACTTAGTTTGGACCTTGCCTTTGATTGTTAACTTTCAGGGAACACTAGTAGATGGGCAGGAAATTGCTGTGAAGAGACTTTCCAAGAGTTCTGGACAAGGATTGAATGAATTCAAAAATGAAGTAAAGCTGATAGCAAAACTTCAGCACCGAAATCTTGTAAAGCTCGTTGGAAGTTGTATTGATGGTGAAGAGAAGATGTTGATCTACGAATACATGGCTAATGGGAGCTTGGACTCTTTAGTTTTTGGTTTGTATCTTGAAAGAAGAGTTCCTTTATCTACCCCGTTACCACTTAATGAGAGTTTTAGTTAGAGAATCAAACTAACTTGACTCTGTTCTGCCAGATCAAACAAGGCGGACACGATTGGGCTGGTCAAAGTTCTTCCAGATTGTCGATGGAATTGCACGTGGTCTCCTCTACCTTCACCAGGATTCAAGATTGCGAATTATTCACAGAGATCTTAAAGCAAGTAATGTGTTGCTTGATGCTGAGCTGAACCCAAAAATTTCAGACTTTGGTTTGGCAAGAATCTTTCAAGGAGATCAGTGCGGAGACAACACAGAAAGGGTTGTCGGAACTTTGTAAGTTTAAACAGGCCACTAAATTATGTCTGCGACACATCCATATTTGTCATGTAATTTTGTTAGCTGATCATTTGCAGAGGCTATATGGCTCCGGAATATGCACTTTATGGTCTATTTTCAGTAAAATCTGATGTCTTCAGTTTCGGGTTGCTATTGTTGGAGATAATAAGCGGAAAGAAGAATAGATGCTTCCGTCATCCACATCATCATCACGGTCTTATAGGATACGTAAGATTTGAAGACGTTCCAGTTTCTTCTTTGTTTGTATTAATTATGAATGGGGAACATATGGTTTTTTCTTTATTCGCTTTTCAGGCATGGAGAATGTGGACGGAAGGAAGACCCCTTGCGTTAGTTGATTCCTTGTTAGAGGAAACAAGCTGTATGTTGGAAATATCGCGGTGCATTCATGTAAGTCTGTTATGTGTCCAGCAGAGTCCCGATGACAGACCAAATATGTCAGCTGTGGTTCTGATGTTGAATGGAGAGAGTACACTACCACAACCAAAACAACCCGGTTTTCTGAGAGATGTGATACCATCTGAAATTACTTCTTTCAGGTCTGAGTATGACTCTTACACTGCAAATGAAATTACATTTTCCTCGTTTGGGGCTCGTTAGAGAACATCTAACGTTATTATAACATGTTTTCTTCACTTTTACTTTGTTTCGTAACGATGATGACATGAGTTGAGCTTAAATGAAGCAGTAAAGATTCATATAGCTGATCCCAACTTGTTTGGCTCTGAGACGTAGTTGTTGATGGGGACTCGTTAAGCTGACCACTGATATCTGAAAAAATCACAAGTGTATTCCAAATGTAAATACATCTTCCATTTATCTACCACTATGTTGTTCTTGGTTTTCATTTCCTCAGTATACTACTGTTATAGATTCAAGAATATTGAGAGGGAATGATCTCGTATGACCACTTACAATTTGTACAGAAGAACATGTCTCTACAAAGATGTTGTGTTATATTTACAAATTTTTAATGTACTTTTTTACTTATCTCCTAGAAAAGGTCATATAATTATAATAACATTTGTAATGAGCTACAAAATTAAATTTCACAATCAGATGAAATTTTGTGATTTACCATCAAGAATTGTGGTGGGATGGATATGATCTCTCCATACTTTACCAGAGTTTTCGAGTTCGAGCTTTTGGTGTGGAAAAAGTCTTGCTAGGAAGCGTTTTTTTCTTTAATTGACCTTACACGACACAAAATTCGGATTAATAAGGACACTAATGCAAATACTAGACATTGGATGGTAAATCAAATACTCGTCTCCCTTTTTTTTCCTTCAAAATATTAACTGCTCATTGTAAGTTTCATCTTTTATAACTTCATCTAAGATAAGCATGTACATTGAAGAAAGGTATATATATATATATATTTTTTTTTTTAAAAATAAAATTAATCATTCGGTATCTGTTGGTTTTTTTAAAAAAAGATGGGGCAACAAAAAAAAGGTTAAAATGGCTCTCAATGGATTGAAATGACTTTCAATAAGCTTTCAATAATTTTTATTAAGCATTGGGGGCTTTAAATAGCCAAACTTAAAATAAAGATCTACATAACTTGAAATTTAAAATAACCTAGAATATTGCAACAACTAAATAAACTAACAAACATTTAAAATTCAAATTCATTCTAAAACTACTAAACTTATTATTCTAAAAAATTACTGCAGTAACTAAATGCAAAACTCAACAGTATCTCAAACCTATTAATTCGACTAAATTTGATTGAATCAGATACGTTGGAGCAGTGGTGGAGCCAGAATTTTCACTAAGGAGTGTCAAAATATAAAGAAGTAATTTCACAAAAAAATCAAGAGGTGTCAATACATAATATATATACATAAAAAAATATTTTTATCTAGCTGTATAGTGTAATTTTTCGATGAAGGGGTGTCGATATGTGGCTCCGCCACTGCGTTGGAGAGTTCAAAGTACAAGAGTTAAATTATTTGGTCATTCGTTGTTTGAATTCTCTAACTTTACGTGGGAGAGTTTAAAATACGAGAGTAAAATTATCAATCGTCATCGTAAATTGAGAAATGTTTTGGGAGTTGTATAAGAAGTATTATACATTATTATAATTAATAACTTACAATAATTTAAAAATGTTATTAAACAGAAATCTTTTGACTCTTCAAGTTGAAAGAATAAGTATTGTTAGGTAATTTCTACGCAAAAAGGCCTTTATGAATAAGACATAGTCCACTTTCACATCACTGCAAGTAAAAGTTTAAATGTAATGGATTTTTCTCCTGACACTCACTTTAATTCGAACTCTGCTGACATCTACGTCCTATAACTTTGAATATACATAAGTATACACCTAAACTATCATCAAATTGAATAAGTAGACACACTCGTTTCATATGACAACTCGCATGAAATGCACACACGCATACTGCATGTCAAATGCATTTAAGGCCCTCCAACTTTGAATGTACATAATTAGATACTTATAAACTATTATAAAATTAAACTAGTAGATACACATGTTCCACACGACAAATCGCATGAAATGCACACATCCTGCATATCAAATCAGAGATTCGTATGTTCCACATGACAAATTGCGTGAAATACACATATCCTAGTCGAATCGGAGATTTGCATGATTTAAATATCATTTCAAAAGTACAAATATACCCCTGGTGTGACAAGACCATCATAGAAATTGGTAGGCAATTTCTTCCTCAACTGTCAAGGCCAAAACAAAGGCAATTTCGCGTTAAATGGCTGTATCTTAGTTGTATTCCCATGGCTTTTTCCTCTCTACCATCCAAATTTCTCCTATATATACAAATCTCCACAACCCCTTTTCTTCATCAAAAACAATTCATCTTCCTTCAATGGATACTACTAATACTTCAAGAAAATCCAATTTCAATGATTTCTTGCCTTTCATGGCTGAAAAGCTAGGTGGGTTTGGTTTGATTGATGAGTTGTGTAAAGGGTTTGAGCTATTAATGGATAGGAATAAAGGGGTCATCACATTTGAGAGTCTCAAGAAGAATTCAGCTTTGTTAGGACTTCAAGATTTGAGTGATGATGATCTTAGGATTATGGTTAAAGAAGGTGATTTTGATTGTGATGGTGCTCTTAATCAGATGGAATTTTGTGTGTTGATGTTTAGATTGAGTCCTGAGTTGATGGAGGAGTCTCAGTTTTTGTTGGATGAAGCTCTTCATCAAGATTTGAACTTTTCATTGTAACTTTCCCTTTTTACCCTTGTACTTCCTCTTAAAGATTGTGATTTTTGTCTTTTATACTTACCTCTAATGATACATGTAATGGAGGAACAACTTGTTTCATCAGTTCTCTTTATTGTCTCTACCAATGAGTACTTTTACAGTTACTGTAATCATATTCAACTATTTGTTGCCTCTTATGGCTGAGAAATTAGGTGGGGATGGTTTGATACTAGGAGGTTTCAGGTTCGAATCCCGGCGGAGACAAAAACACTGGGTGATTTCTTCCCATGTGTCCTAGCCTTGGTGTACGTAGTTACCTGGTACCTTGTGCTGATGCTGGTGGGAGGTGACAAGTATCCCACCCCGTGGGGATTTGACTGATGATGATCTTAGGGGTATGGTTAAAGAAGGGGATTTTAATGGTGATGGATCTCTCAATCAGATGGAATTTTGTGTTTTGATGTTCAGATTGAGTCCTGAGTTAATGAAGCAATCTCAGCTTTTGTTAGATGAAGCTCTTCGTCAAGAGTTTGTAGGTTCTTGACTTTTCATTTTAACATTTCCTATTTAGGTTTAAAGATTGTAGCTTTTGTCTTTTATACTTACCTCTAATGAAAACAAGTGTAATACATTGCAAAATCATATAAACAGAAAGTTGTGTTAATAGAACTGGTGATTCATATAGCTGATACCGATTTGTTTGGAATTGAGGCGGAGTTGTTGTTGGTGTTGTGCAATGCACAACTCAAAATCTTTCTCTTCCTTTCGAGTTTCGGTGCTTCTTTTTCTTATGAGCGATTATATGTATTGTGAGTCAATGGCATTTATTTCTCAGCTTGTGGAATACGAGTAGAATTGGAATGACTTTAGAGTCAATGGGTAAATATCTCGCTAGTCACTATCCATGGAAGTAATGACCAAGTCTAACGTTGTGGACATTTGAGATTCTAGTACAGAACTTGTTTTTAACGGACTAATAGCTGTCATTTTTCACAATTTAAGTGACAGCAAAATCTTGTGGCTATTTTCTCACCAAGAGGAGGAAAGGGCCACACATTTTATGATAAAAATCTTATGTCATACACTGAAAATTCCTAAAAGTTTGCTCAGTCTCCGAATAGCCTTAGTTACTAGACTTAGTTGAACAATTCTGTTTCTATTAGACTTATTTGAATGTGTGTATTTTATAGACTCTATTAGCTAGCTAAATGCATCATCTTATGGAGATTTCGATCTGATTTCAAACTACTATTCTTGTAAGTGGATGTTATAAACCCATGGAAGTTCATTTGTTTAATTTCTATTGTGTTTGTTTACTCTGTATACTAGGGAGAATATGTGCAGTTTCTCATAGCATCAGTCAATCTCAATCTCTAAGTGATGGTGAGAGTTTGGTTTCTGAAGGGGGAACTTTTGAACTTGGTTTCTTTAGTCCAGGCAGTTCAACACACCGGTACTTGGGCATTTGGTATAAGAATATTCCCATCAGAACTGTCGTTTGGGTGGCAAACAGGAAAACCCCAATTAAAGATCATAGTGGAGTAGTCAAGATAAACAGCACAGGCAGTATCGTGGTTACCAGTAGGACTAGTGGTGATATTTGGTCAACAAATTCATTCAAGGATACTAAAGCTCCTGTTTTACAGCTTTTAGATTCAGGGAATCTTATCCTAAGAGATGAGAAGGGCACCAACTCAGATTTCTACCTGTGGCAGAGCTTTGATTACCCTTCCGATACACTGTTACCTGGAATGAAGCTTGGATGGGATTTACGAACGGGTCTTAATAGACAGCTCTCCTCATGGAGGAACTCAGATGACCCCTCCCCTGGAGAACTAAGTAGTGGGATAAAGCTTCATGAATTTCCCGAGATAGTTGTGTGGAAGGGCTCCAGTAAGTACTTCCGTAGTGGTCCATGGAATGGAGAGCGATTTAGTGGTGCTCCTGATTTAAAGGTGAATCCGGTATACGATTACAGCTTCATCTCTAACAAAGATGAAGTATACTACACCTACCAGCTCAAGAACAAGTCTGTCTTTTCAAGGTTGATCTTGAACGATACAGCTTCTTCTCGACAACGGTATGTGTGGGCGGAAGCTAGTCTAGCCTGGAAGCTCTATGCATCAGTGCCACGTGATTATTGTGATACGTATGGCCTTTGTGGTGAGAATGGAGTTTGTGTAATGAGTGACTCACCTGTTTGTCAATGCTTAGAAGGTTTTAAACCAAAATCACCAGATAGCTGGAACTCGATGGACTGGTCGGAGGGATGCATTCTTAGCAAGCCAATTAGCTGTCAGAATAAGGAAGTTTTTGTCAAATTTTCTGAGCTGAAACTACCAGACACTACCAAATCTTGGGGAAGTGGTACTATGAATCTTCAAGAGTGCAGGGAAGCATGCTTCAAAAATTGTTCGTGTATGGCTTACT
This sequence comes from Capsicum rhomboideum, assembly GCA_031232105.1. Taxonomy (NCBI): domain Eukaryota; kingdom Viridiplantae; phylum Streptophyta; class Magnoliopsida; order Solanales; family Solanaceae; genus Capsicum; species Capsicum rhomboideum. The sequence goes on along the minus strand of CP124710.1, from coordinate 2,183,474 downwards.
CAAACTTAGATATTAGAGGACAAGGAGGTGGATGTGTCCTTTGGTTCAATGATCTGATTGATATTCGGCAGGTTCCAAATGGTGGCCAGGACCTCTATATACGGATTGAGGCTTCAAAACAAGGTGTGTATTGTTAAAGTCTTTTTCCTTTTTCCTTTCGTAGATCTTGTGTCAATCTGTTTCTCCATTATACTAACTTATTTTTCTCTTTAACAGTAAGAAGGCATGTGGTTAATGCAGTCTTAATTAGTCTAATCACCGTAGCTGTGCTTTTTGGGTTGGTTCTCTTCTGCTTCTATCTTTCTCGGAGGAAGACGCTGGTTAGAGGTGTGTGCAGTAGAACTAATTCAGCACTGTGTTTTTTTATAACAAACTGGTTTACACTAGAACATTAGTGATGGAACTTACATGCTTATTTCTTAATATTTTTGAGCCAGGATCCTATTCCAAATAATTTGAATGATATTTTACTAACCACCGTTTTGGTAACAGGGATAAGTGGACAAGATGATTTGACCAGTGAAGGCCCAAAAGAAGACCTGGAGCTACCGTGTTTTGACTTGGCAACAATGGTTAATGCTACTGATAACTTTTCATTCAACAACAAGCTCGGTGAAGGAGGATTTGGACCTGTTTACAAGGTAAACTTCCAAATTTGAGAGTTCTGGTTGGCAGCATTAGAACCTGAACTTCTGGTTTGGAGGCTTGCTTAGATGCGGTGTTTCTTGTTCTCTCGCTCTTTTGTCCGGAGAAGAAGGGGTTGGGAGTCGGTATATGTGGGACATTGGATTAAAAAATTAGTCGGGTTTTCACATTAGAAACTTAATTTGGGGTAGTTAGTTCTCTCTTTTAATGTTTCGGAGCTCTGGTGTCTGGATAGTTCTTCTTTCTTTCCTTTCCAACATTTTTGTTGCATTTGACTTTCTTATAAGATGGTGTGGAGGAAACGTATCAGTGTAGAAGGTTAATAGGAAGCAGGGTGTTGTCTTGCTGTTCTTTCATATTAGTAGTGGTAGTATTGCCCGTGTAGTTTCTGGTCCTTCAATTTTTGTTACTATCTGTTTTTCCTTGTTCCTCGATTATCGTATTGTTTTGTTGTAGTTTCTGTTCTGTTAATATATACTGTTTTTGTTATTTTACTTTGTTTCTTATATATACTTTTTGTTTGGGACTGCTTTGGATTGTTTTTCTTTGAGCCGAGGGTCTATAGGAAACAACCTCTGTACCGCTGAGGTAGGGTTAAGGTCCGCGTACAATCTACCCTCCCCAGACCCCACTTTGTGAGACTATTCGGGTATGTTGTTGTTGTTGATTTTCTTATAGGACATTTCCTTTGTGTTCTCCAAGGCAACAAAGAATTCGCAAGAACATAATACAAGCTGATTTTGAACCGTGCCTATGAGCTTTCTTTGGTTGGTAACTTTCAGGGAATACTATTAGATGGACAGGAAATCGCTGTGAAGAGGCTTTCCAAGAGTTCTGGACAAGGATTAAATGAATTCAAAAATGAAGTAAAACTGATAGCAAAACTTCAGCACCGAAATCTTGTAAAGCTCATTGGAAGTTATATTGATGGCGAGGAGAAGATGTTGATCTACGAATACATGACTAATGGGAGCTTGGATTCTTTTGTTTTTGGTTTGTTGCTTTAGAGAAGATTTCCTTTAGCTATCCCGTTACCACTGAATGAGAATTTTAGTTAGAGAATTGGACTAACTTAACTCTGAACTGCCAGATCAAACAAGGCGGAAACAATTGGGCTGGTCAAAGTTCTTCCAGATCATTGATGGAATTGCACGTGGTCTTCTGTACCTTCACCAGGATTCAAGATTGCGAATTATTCACAGAGATCTTAAAGCAAGTAATGTGTTGCTTGATGCTGAGCTGAACCCAAAAATTTCAGACTTTGGTTTGGCAAGAATCTTTCAAGGAGATCAGTGCGGAGACAACACAGAAAGGGTTGTCGGAACTTTGTAAGTTTAAACAGGCCACTAAATTATGTCCGCGACACCTTCATATTTGTCATGTAATTTTGTTAGCTGATCATTCGCAGAGGCTATATGGCTCCGGAATATGCACTTTATGGTCTATTTTCAGTAAAATCTGATGTCTTCAGTTTCGGTTTGCTATTGTTGGAGATTATAAGCGGAAAGAAGAATAGATGCTTCCGTCATCCACATCATCGTCATGGTCTTATTGAATATGTAAGATTTGAAGAAGTTCCAGTTTCTTCTTTGTTTGAATAATTCATGACTGGGGAACTAAGATTCATATGGATTTTTCCTTATTCCCTTTTTAGGCATGGAGAATGTGGACAGCAGGGACACCCCTCGAATTAGTTGATTCCTCGTTTGAGGACGACTCAAGCTGTATGTTGGAAATATCGCGGTGCATTCATGTAAGTCTTTTATGCGTCCAGCAGAGTCCCGACGAGAGACCAAATATGTCAGCTGTGGTTCTGATGTTGAATGGAGAGAGTACACTACCACAGCCAAAACAACCCAGTTTTCTGAGAGAGGTGATACCATCTGAAATTACTTCTACCAGGTCTGAGTATGACTCTAGCACTGCAAATGAGATTACATTTTCCTCGTTTGGGGCTCGTTAGAGAACTTCTAACGCTATAATATATATACATTTTGCTTTTACTTTACTTTGTAACGATGATGATATGAGTTGAGCTTAAATGAAGCTTGTAGGGATTCATATAGTCGATTTCAGCTTGTTTGGCGCTGAGGCATATTAGTTATTGATGTTGGGGCTCGTCAAGCTGACCACTGTGATGTGAAAATATCCCAAGTGTATTCAATACTAAATACATCTTCCATTTATCTACCGGTATTGTCTTTGGTTTTGGTCTATCAGAAACCACCTCTCTACCTACACAAGGTAGGGGTAAGGGCGTAAGGTTGCATGCACACCGTTCTCCTTATGTGCATTGTCCAATTATGTTATTAGAATCAGTGAACAAAAAAGATTCAAGAAAGGGGAATGAACATTTCTTACCTTAAGGTGAAAATCATTTTCCTCATCAAACTTTGCCTTAAAACTCAAACTCGTCATCGGACTTAACTTAACGACATATTATTTCTACTTTTAATCTCTAATTTTACTTTATTATGGATATATCAAGAAATCCAATTTCAATGATTTTTTACCTCTGATGGCTGTAATAGTAGGTGCGGATGGGTTTAATCATTCGTATATGAAATTTACTAATTCAATTAAATCAGATCGTAACGAGTTTTATGATAAAACCCGTCAAAGTGGCAAATAAAATCCATTCAAATGAATCATTTTTTGCCTTTTCAGAGTTCGAGAGTTAAATTACATAATTCTCTGTGTAAAATTGAATGTGGATTTTTCAAGTGTTTTAGAATAAAATTTATATATTTGTAGTTACGTAAAAAAAATTATTATAAGTCAAGATAGTTAAAATATATGATTAATGAAAAATCTTTTTGACTCTCCAAATAATAATAGTTTCACATAAATTGAAAACAGAATAAAGTATTTTTAGGTAATTTCCAAGCAAAAAGGGCTTTATGAGTAAGACATAGTCCACATTCACATCATTAAATGCAATGATTTTTCTCCTCTCAATGTCATACTAATATATAAAAACGTTCTTTAACTTGATCTCAGTTAGCATTCATGGCCTCCTATTTTAGATATATATATAAATAGATACTTAAATTATCATTAAATTAAATAAGTAGATAGATGTGTTCTACATAACAAATCGCTTGATATACATGTATACTACGTGTCAAATCGTGTGAGTTTTGCATGATTTAAATATGATTTCTAAAGTACAAATATACCCCTGGTGTGACAAGACCATCATGGAAATTGGTAGGCAATTTCTTCCTCAATTGTCAAGGCCAGAACAAAGGCAATTTCGCGTTAAAGACTGTATCTTAGCTGGTATTCCCATGGCTTTTTCCTCTCTACCATCCAATTTTCACCTATATATACAAATCTCCACAACCCCTTTTCTTCATCAAACACAATTCAACTTCCTTCAATGGATACTACTAATACTTCAAGAAAATCCAATTTCAATGATTTCTTGCCTTTCATGGCTGAAAAGCTAGGTGGGGTTGGTTTGATTGATGAGTTGTGTAAAGGGTTTGAGCTATTAATGGATAGGAATAAAGGGGTCATCACATTTGAGAGTCTCAAGAAGAATTCAGCTTTGTTGGGACTTCAAGATTTGAGTGATGATGATCTTAGGAGTATGGTTAAAGAAGGTGATTTTGATTGTGATGGAGCTCTTAATCAGATGGAATTTTGTGTGTTGATGTTTAGATTGAGTCCTGAGTTAATGGAGGAGTCTCAGTTTTTGTTAGATGAAGCTCTTCATCAAGATTCAGACTTTTCATTGTAACTTTCCCTTTTTACCCTTGTACTTGTACTAATGTAAAAGGGTCTTAAAGATTGTGACTTTTTATCTTTTGTTATACTTGGACATTGAAAAATATATACAGAAAGGTGCATCCACTGAGGAAAGACACTTCTTTTTTTTTTTTTACTTTCACTATCATTTTATTTAGTTAGTAATTGTCCTGTTACTGTGTTGTTTTGTTACTATCTGATATTTCTTCTACTTGCTTTGGACTACTTTTCCTTGAGCTGGTGGTTATCGAAAACAACTTCTCTACCTATAGGTAGAGGTACGCTCCACTCTACCCTCTCCAGACCTCACTTTGTGGGATTATACTGTGTATGTTGTTGTTGTTGTTGAGTCCTGAGTTAATGGAACAATCTCAGTTTTTGTTAGATTAAGCTCTTCATCAAGAGTTCAAAGATTCTTACTTTTCATTGTAACTTTCCTTTTTTACCCTTGTACTTCCTCTTAAAGATTGTGACTTGTATTTTTAATCTTTTATACATGTAGAACACATTGAAAATGTATACAGAAAGGTGCATCCATTGAGGAAAGACACTTGTTATTTGCTTCCTGCTTATTCAGTAATTAAATAATGTTTACTGCAACTTTTGTTCTCTTCTCCTTTATTTTTTAGTATGGCGTCTTTACTATTGTATTTCCTTTCCGTACTTGCTTTTGATATGTTTTACTTGAGCCGAGGGTCTATCGAAAACAACCTCTCTACCTTCACAAGGTAGGAGCAAGGCTGCGCACACATCACGCTTCCCAGACCCCACTTGTGGGATTACACTGGGTATGATGTTGTGGTTGTATCATGTATGTCTTTGTTACCATCTGTATCTTCCTTTTGTGAGGGTGCTTTAGCCAAACCTAGGATAACTAGACAATATATGACAATGATATGTGCCTACTTTGACAAGTGAAAATTGCTAATTCCATAAAATGATAAGCTGTCAGTTTCTAATTTGCATCTGAGTGGATGGAAAATTTTGTTGGCACTTGTCATCAAAATGAGAGAAGGACAACACTTTTTATTATAAAAATCTCAAGTCATCTCATAAGTTTACACTTAAAAGTCCTAAAAAGTTTGCTCAGCCGTCGGATGGTCTTAGCTATAAGAATTAATCATTTACATTTCCTTAATAATCACGAACAATGCTTCTCCTATTACAACTTTGACTCATATACACAACTCTTGGCAACAACTCTTGGCAAAGTCTACATCACTTTGGGACAAGTGGTGCTTGTCTCTATCTTTTCCCCCCTTGGGAATTGTTGTACAGTAATGAACATGTGTATTTTGATTGTGAATAGAATGGCTTAATTCCATCATATTGAAGACTTGTTATGGATTGGTTACAACTATTTTGTAAGTTAACATTATAACCCTATGGATGTTCTTTGGCTTATTCCCTATTACGCTTGTTTACTTTGTTCAATAGGGAGAACATGTGCAGGGTCCCTTAGCCTTCGTCATTCTCAATCTCTACATGATGGTGAGAGCTTAGTTTCTGAAGGGGGAACCTTTGAGCTGGGTTTCTTTAGTCCAGGAAGTTCCACGGGTCAGTACTTGGGCATTTGGTATAAGAATATCCCTGTCAGGACTGTTGTTTGGGTAGCAAACAGGAAAACCCCAATTAAAGATCGTACTGGAGAATTGATGATTAACAGCACAGGCAGTGTTGTGGTTACCAGTAGGATTAGTGGTGATATTTGGTCAACAAATTCATTTAAGGTTCCTAAAGCACCTGTTTTAGAGCTTTTGAATTCTGGGAATCTTATCCTAAGAGATGAGAAGGGCAGTAACTCAGATGTCTATCTGTGGCAGAGCTTTGATTATCCGTCTGATACACTGTTACCTGGAATGAAGCTTGGATGGGATTTACGATCTGGTCTTAATAGGCGGCTCTCTTCATGGAGGAACTCAGATGACCCCTCCCCTGGAGAACTAAGTTATGGGATAGAGCTCCATGAATCTCCCCAGGCAGTTATATGGAAGGGCTCCAGAAAGTACTTCCGCGGTGGTCCATGGACTGGAGAGCAATTTAGTGGTGCTCCTGAATTGAGGGTGAATCCTGTATTCGATTACAGCTTTATATCTGACAAAGATGAAGTGTACTACACTTACCAACTGAAGAACAAGTCTGTCATTTCAAGGTTGGTCTTGAATGATACAAGCTCTTCTCGACAGCGTTATGTGTGGGTGGAAGCTGATCAAGCCTGGAGGCTCTATGCATCAGTGCCACGTGATTATTGTGACACTTATGGCCTTTGTGGTGCGAATGGAGTTTGTGTAATTAGTGACTCACCTGTTTGTCAGTGCTTGGAAGGTTTTAAACCAAAATCACCAGAAAGGTGGAATTTGATGGACTGGTCGCAGGGATGCATCCTCAGCAAGCCATTGAGCTGCCAGAGTAAGGATGTGTTCGTCAAATTTTCTCACCTGAAACTACCAGATACTGCCAACTCTCAGGTAGACGGTACTATGAATATTAAAGATTGCAGGGAAGCATGCTTGAAAAATTGTTCGTGTATGGCTTACTCAAACTCAAATATTAGAGGACAAGAAATTGGATGTGTCCTTTGGTTCGGTGATCTGATTGATATTCGGCAGATTCCAAATGGTGGCCAGGACTTATATATACGGATTGAGGCTTCAGGTCAAGGTGCTTCTTGAATTTTAGGAAGCATGTTTTTGTATTTAAATAAAGAGCATCCCGTTCTTAGATTTTGTGTCAATCCATTAATACTCTATCTTATTGCTGATAGCAATTGCTTTTTCTTTAACAGCTAAAAGGCGTGTGGTTAAAGCAGTCTTAATTAGTCTAATCACAGTGGCCGTGCTTTCTGGGTTGGTTTTCTTGTGCTACTATCTTTCTCGGAGGAAGAAGAAGGATAAAGGTGCGTGTGCAACACAATTAATTCAACGTTGTTTACCACTAAAATGCAGCAAATCGGTTGATACTCTGGTATCTGGAGGGTGTTATGATTGTATTCCTCAAATTGCTGCATTCTATTTTACTCCCATGAGTTGCAGAATATTACGTTTCTTCTATTTCCATCTAATTTTAAATTTAACAGTATGCAGTTTCTTATCTTATTTTAGCCTGGAATACAAGTAGTGGTGATGCTAGACCTTCTTCAAATATAATTAGTCATATTCAACTGACCCTTTAAGAGAGTTGTCGTATGACAAACTTAGTTTATGTATTCTTGTTGGGTATTTCACTTTTTTAAGTCTTTAGTTTAACATTCATGTTGCATTTATTTTCTCTTCCTATCTGGAAGGTATGCATCTTCAATACATCTCTTTAGTTAACGGAACTTCAATGAAACACAGTCCTTGTTTGCAGCAACTTGATACTCGCTTAGGCTCATTAGATTCTTTCGGAAGTATACTTTTTTTTTCTTCATTTGTGATTGTTATAGCTGTTAGGTTCATTTCATTGTCAGTAGAACTCTTTTTTTTGTGCGTGTGAGCTTGTTTGGTTCATAGGAACCTGTTGATGGAGTTTGCGTGCTTATTTTCTAAAGTTTCTTAGTCAGGATCCTACTCCGGATAATATGACTGATATTTATCCACCATATTTTTAACAGGGATAGGTGGACAAGATTGCACCAGTGAAGGCCCCTTCTTTGACTTAGCAACTGTAGCTCATGCTACTGATAATTTCTCAGTAAACAACAAGCTTGGTGAAGGAGGATTTGGACCTGTTTACAAGGTAATCTTTAAATTTGAGAGTTCTGCCCTTATGAATCACCGGAGAATCTTGTTTTTCTGGTGGAGGGGGTGGGGGAGTGAGAACAGAAGTATGGGAAGCAAGAAAAGGAAGAAGAACGGGAGATATAAATATAACATGGTGTCGGTTCTCACAAATGTTTTCATAGTCATCATTTCTTTATGCTATTCGTCACTTTTGTCTTTCATCTTTATTGTTTTGTGTCTAGAAGGCGCACAAGTATTCTGATTTCTGAAATAAAAGGAGCTGTTACACCTAAATCAAGGATTGAAGTAGAGATGGAGGTGTGTGGTAATGTTAGGTGGTTGTTGTTGGTTGCTTCAACTGATGGTTATCGTGCTTACTTCAGATAACTTGTGGTGAGAAACACTGGTTTGAGAAATTGGTAGGGGTTTCCTAGTTGAAACTAGATTTTGGCTAGTTAGTTCTCTCCTTTTAAGTTTTGGATCTCCGGTATCTGTAGATAGCTCTGCTTGTGCTTTCAAAGGGACCACAAAATTTCTCGAGAACAGAATATGTCCTGATTTTGTACCTTGCTTATGAACTGTCTTTGGTTCGTAACTTTCAGGGAACGCTAGGAGATGGACAGGAAATTGCTGTGAAGAGGCTTTCCAAGAGTTCTGGACAAGGAGTGAATGAATTCAAAAATGAAGTAAAGCTGATAGCTAAACTTCAGCACCGGAATCTTGTAAAGCTTGTTGGAAGTTGTATTGATGATGAAGAGAAGATGTTGATCTATGAATACATGGCTAATGGGAGCTTGGACTCTTTTGTTTTCGGTTTGTATCTTGAAAGAAGAGTTGCTGGAAATCTACATATGCTTGTGCATTTAAGCTATTTCTTGTTCCTTATGTTTATCCCTTTAGAACTGAATGTTTCAGTTAGAGAATTGGACTAACTTAACTCTGAACTGCCAGATCAAACAAGGCGTAGACAATTAGGCTGGTCAAAATTCTTCCAGATCATTGGTGGAATTGCACGTGGTCTTCTCTACCTTCACCAGGATTCAAGATTGCGAATTATTCACAGAGATCTGAAAGCAAGTAATGTGTTGCTTGATGCTGAGCTGAATCCGAAGATTTCAGACTTTGGTTTGGCAAGAACTTTTCAAGGAGATCAGTGTGGAGACAACACAAAAAGAATTGTTGGAACTTAGTAAGTTTAAACAGGCCGTAAATTACATCAACTGCGCATCCATATCTGTCATGTAATCTTACTTGCTGATGATTTGCAGTGGCTATATGTCTCCAGAATATGGGCTTTATGGTCTATTTTCAGTAAAATCTGATGTCTTCAGTTTTGGTGTGCTATTGTTGGAGATAGTAAGCGGACAGAAGAATGGAAGCTTCCATCATCCACACCAACATCACAATCTTATAGGATACGTAAGATCCAAAGAAGTTATTGTTTCTTGTTTGAATAATTCATGAGCAAGACTCAAATGCATACAAAATTTTCTTTGTTCCCTTTTCAGGCATGGAGAATGTGGATCGAAGGGAGACCCCTCGAATTAGCTGATTCCTCATTTGAGGACTCGAGTTCTATGCCAGAGATATTGAGGTGCATTCACGTCAGTATGTTATGTGTCCAGCAGAGTCCAGAAGTCAGACCAAATATGTCAACTGTGGTTCTGATGTTGAATGGAGAGAGTTCACTACCACAGCCAAAACAGCCTGGTTTTCTAATAGATGTGATACCAACTGAGTTTACTAGTAGCAGGCCTGATTCTTACACTGCAAATCAAATCACGTTTTCGGCTTTTGAGGCTCGTTAAGCTGACCTCTAAATACATCCTCCATTTACTTACCAGTTACCATTATTCTTGGTTTAAATGAAGCAACATGGTCAGTGGGGATTCATATAACCGATTTCTAGTTCCCTGAGATTTGACGCGTCGTAGTTGTTTGTTGTTCTTGGTTTTCATTGTGCATTTGTCCAATTATGTTATATGGGAATTATTGAGTCATGTCAAACTTACTAGTCATTTCTTGGTAAGTAGGTTTTTACTGTTGAAGGGGAGCCTTGGCGTCACTGGTAAAGTTGTTGTCATGTGACTAGGAGGTCACGAGTTCAAGCCGTGGAAACAACCTCTTACAGAAATGCAGGGTAAGGTTGCGTGCAATAAACCCTTATAATTCGGTCTTTTCCTGGATCCCGTGCATAGCGGGAGCTTTAGTGCATCAGACTGACCTATTAGGTTTTTACTATTATAGTTTCAAGAAAAGGAAATATCCATTCCATGAATATGATGATGATGTTATAAGCAATTCCAGGTAAAACCTGTACTAAATTATCTTATCTTTATATTGAAGATATCATTATGAAATTTGGTAATGTGAAACAAAGGAAGACACAATAATCTTTTGGGCCCTCTAATCAATTCACAAGTTAAAGCACAGTATTATTCTTTTTGTTCCATTTTATGTGACATTCTTTACCTTTCTGGTCTGTCTATAAAAGAATGATACATTTTTATATTGAGTAATACCTTTATATTGCGAACCGTTTGTGCTTTGTTATAGATCACAAGTTTCAAATGTTTGTTTTTCTTGTTCACAATCAGTTGGACATCATATTTATCCTTTATGTCATGTTCCTATGGTGGCACAATGCTCAAAGTGAATCTTCGTTTGAAAGACATCATATCAAAGTCGTACGGTTACAACTTCGACTTGGTTTTTTTTGTTTATCATATCGGAGATTTTGTTCTTTTTTGAAATTCCTCTCATTCTTCTTTAACACCTACAGTATAGAACGGAGGTATTTCGCCCCCCAAAAAGGGATTGCGATTTTAGATTCTTGAAAAATATTTTTTCTTAATATCTTTTTTTCGTTTGTTCTCAAGCTGTCGTAATTTGGACTCATCATGCTATACTTGTAGAAAGAATATATTAAAACTATTTTACAAGTTAAAAGAAGTCCAATCAAGAAAAAAGAAAAGGGAGAAAAAAGCTTTAATGAGTGATAATTGAGAAGTTTGGTAATGGTGCAATTGCAAGGCAAGAAATCATGGGGCATATCATAGATCCATACCTGAAAGAATGGGGAAAAAAAAGTCAATTATTGCCTGTTTTCCTATTTGATCTTTTTAGATTTGGTAGAGTTGGTCAAACTTACCCACTCATCATGCCTCTTCTTGAATTTCCAAGTTCAAATTTGTCCACATTTCCTTTGGCAGATTCTTGTTCGCATTGTTTCGGTAATGTTTGTGATTTTCGAATGTATAGTCTATAGTATTACTATGTGGGTGTCTTGCTTCTTTTATCATCTAGCGATGTGTTATCTCTTTTTTGTAGTTTGTTTTTATGTTTTTGTTTGTTATTGATATCTGTTCTGAGTCGGGGGTCTATCGGAAACAACCTCTCTACTTCATCTGAGGTAGTGGTATGGACTGCGTACACTTTATCCTCCCCAGACCCTACCTAGTGGGAATACACTGGGTAAGTTGTTGTTGTTGTAGTTGATAAGTATTAAGTAACAAAAAAGTATATTTAAATATTGAAGTTAATTTTATATTTATTTAAATAGTATTGTTACGATCCAAGTACAGGGCACGTATTGTTCATTTGGATTGGACGGATTTGTCCTTCAGTCTATGCAGGAAATTACAACTTATGATATTGAAAATGAATGATTTTGAACTCTTGATCCATGCTTGTCCCATATGTAAAGTAAAAAATGTTGTCTATATAGCAAAATTTATTAAACTTCAAGTTTTGTCTCTAGGCAAGCGATGTTATAAGTTCAAAACTATCTACTTTCAAGATTATTCTTGTAAATCACCCCAGTCCATGACATCATTGAGCTTAAAAGTTTACGTATCATGTGAATTTGTGTTATATTTTGTAAAGTTCTTTACTTTTCTCTCTCATTTCGATGGACGATCGCCTAAATGGTTGTTATATAATAGCTCATAACGTATCATGATGTATCGTATATTGCATTGTATTATTTGATGAATACAAATAAATTATACTAATTTTTGTCATTCGATAATGGAACACATCAACAATCTGAAAGATAAACTGACAGTGTCATAAATAAATAGGCTACACATAGTTATTATTAAAAAAATAGGGGAAAAAATAAAATAAAATATTAAATAATGAACAAATACAACATAAAAAAAAAATAGTACTCTGTTCCAATTTATACGATACACTTTCCTTTTTAGTCAGTCCCAAAAAGAATGACACATTTCTATATTTAGTAACAATTTAACTTTAAAATACTCACTTTATCCTTAATGAAATGATTTACAACCACGCAAACATCTATGACTTATTTTACACCACAAGTTTCAAAAATCTTCCTTTCTTTCTTAAATTCCGTGCCAAGTCAAATTACATCATATAAATTAGGACGGAGAGAGTATAAGGTAATAATATTATCACATCAAATCAATTGTTATATAAAATGAAACTTTGCATCACTACAGAACAATGAACTTTGCATCAAATCAATTGTTAGTTATATAAGACTCATCACTCATGTCTTTTTAGTTAGAAAGATTCAGAGTTAAACCTATTTATATTTGAGATTGAATTACATCTCATGTCTTTTCTGAAAAATGAGAATAGTATTAAACATAATATATTTAATAGAAAATAAAGTTGTTTAATTTGAAAATATAAAGTTATAGTGAAATGATTGAGATTTCAGGTTTAAATACTAAAAATAAAATAAATCATGCTTAAAACGTCGTTTTCATAAATAAATCTCATAATATACAAACTGAATTTAGTTAGATACCTTTCCGAATAAAAATAAGTCCTGCAATACACGAATAATCCAATCATCTCAGTCTTAAACAATTATAGTGGAATGATTGGGACCTCATATTCAAGCAACTAGAAATGAAATAAATCATGATTAAAACCCCGTCTTCATAAATAGATCCCGCAATATACTAACCAAATTTAGTTAGACATTTCTCCTAATAAAAATGAGGCCTGCAATACGGGAATAATCCAATCATCTCAGTTGGATGGTTGCGGTCTCAAACTCAAACAACTAGAAATGAAATAAATCATGCTTAAAATGCCGTCCTCATAAATAAATCCAGTAATATACAAATTGAATTTAGTTAGACACCTCTCCAAATAAAAATAAAGTCCCACAATACGCAAATAATCCAATAATCCCGTAATATATGAATTGAATTTAGTTAGACACCTCTCCAAATAAAAATAAAGTTTCGCAATATGCAAATAATCCAATCATCTCAATCTTAAATAATTGTAGTGGAATGATTAAGACCTCATATACAAGCAACTAGAAATAAAATGAATCATGATTAAAACCCCGTCTTCATAAATAGATCTCACAATATATAAATCAATTTAGTTAGACAACAATACCAATAAAAATAGATCCCGCAATATGCAAATGATCCATTTCTTTCATTCTTAAGCAATCATTAAAATTACTACTATATAGAAGCAAGGGTGAGCACACACCTCAAGCAAACAGCTGGCGGTTGTCATGCCTGCTTCCAGTTGCCTACTTCTGGTGGAGGGCATTTTTGTAATTTTATATAATTTTCCTTTTAATTTTATTTTTTTATTTTTATTTAAATCTATTATATATTTAAAAATTACGTAAAAAGTATTATAAATTACAATAGTTAATAATTTAAATTATCTTCTGAAACACATAAAAAACTTTAGTTGACTCGAAATTCTATCAATACAACATAAATTGAAATATATTATTTAAAAATTTTGTGAAAATTAATATGAATTACAATAATTATCAAATTAAAATATTTGAAAGATGTATAAAAAAATTGTTTGAGTTTCTAAATTCTGTCAATATCATAAAAATTGAGATAGAGAAAGTAACATATATTATTTAAAAATTACATAGAAAGTCGTATAATCATAATAATTAACAACTTAAAATATCTAAAACTATATAAAAAAATTTTAATTGACTTTCTCAAATATTCCATCAGTACCACATAAATTAGAATAAAAAGAGTAACATATAATATATGAAAATTATGTAAAAATGCTATAAATTAATAATTAATAGTTTAAAATATTTAAAAATTATATAAAAAATGACACATAAATTAAAATACAAAAATAACCTATATTAGGCCCGTGCTGGCACGCGCTTCAACATTTCTAGTATAAACAAAAAAGACAGTTGTGGTTCTACAACTACCCGATGTGATCTCTCTAAATTCTTCCTTCCATAATTCATTTAAACCCCATTTTTTTCTTTCTCTAAGTATCTAAATCGAAAAATCGAACCAAATCGAAAAATGGCTACCAAAATTTACATTATGTAAGTAATTATTTTCATTTTTTTTTCAGCTAAATTTTCAGCTGTTTATTGAAAAAAAAATTAATAAGAATTTTGTTTCTCTAAATTAATTTGCAATGTTATTAATTGATTCCTTTTTTTGTGTGTGTTAAATTCAATTTCTGCTCAATTTATTATCGATTTAGCGTTAATGATGTTAATTACATGCAATTAATCGATTCTCTAAGCTGTTTATTGAAAAAAAAAATTGATAATAATTTTGTTGTCCTATTGTTTTGCATTTTAATCGGATGAATTTCAGTGTTATTAATTGATTCTTTTCTTTTTTTTTTTTTGTTAAATTCAATTTCAGTTCAATTATCATCGATTTAGCGTTAATGATGTTTAATGAAAAAAATTGATAATAATTTTGTTTTCTTATGGTTTGCATTTTAATTGGATTAATTTCATTAGTTGGTTCGTTTTTTGTTTTTTTTTTGGTAAATTCAATTTCTGCTTAATTTATCGCAGATTTAGCATTAATGATGTTTAATTGCATGCAAATCATTGTTGTTTAATTTAGTGTTTAGTCTATTAATTGAATGATCAGATTTTAACTTGTTGCTGCTAAATTAATCGTAAATTATTGGTGCGTGAAAGCTAGCCCAGATACCACGGATATCAAAAAAAGAAAATTTTGTTGTCAATTGTTATATGTATTGGTTACTTGGTTGAAATGTTAGATCACAATTTGGTGGATACTGTGAGATGATAAAATTGTGCATTGAATTTGATTTAGTTTTTGGTTTCTTTTTTTTAAAAAAAATCTTAATAGCTTGATATTAAAGGTAGATTTTTGATAAAATTGTGCATTGAATTGATTTAGTTTTTTTTTTTTTTAATTATTATTTTTATTATTTACTAATAGTTTGATATCAAGGGTGGATGTAGTATTTTGAGAAGTAGATGTGGCTGCACTCTGTGCCTTTCAGCTTGAAATTTTATGTAAAGTGGCAGATTCGGGGTTTAGAGGTTGTGGGTTTTGAGTTAAGGATGTGGGTTCGGGAGGATCCAGGATTTAGACTCGTGGGTTCCGGAGGATATGAGATGTCGTGGGTTTTGAGTTTAGAGTGTGGGTTCGGGAGGATCCAGGATTTAAACGTCGTGGGTTTTGGAGTATCTGGGATTTATGCATCGTGGGATCTGGAGGATCCAGGATTTAGACGTCGTGGGTTCTGCAGTATCCAAGATTCAGACATCGTGGGTTTTGGAGTATCTAGGATTTAGACGTCATGGGTTTTGGAGTATCCAGGATTTAGACATCGTTGGTTCTGGAGGATCCAGGATTTAGACGTCATTGGTTCTGAGTTTGGAGTGTCTGGGATTTTAGACGTAGTGGGTTTTGAGTTTAGAGTGTGGGTTTTGGAGGATCCGGGATTTTAGACGTGGTGGGTTCTGAGTTTAGAGTGTGGGCTATGAAGGATCCGGGATGTACGCGTTATGCGTTCTGAGTTCAGAGTATGGGTTCCGAGGATCCAGGATTTAAGCATTGGGGTTGCAAAATATAAATTTAGCTCATCTAAACTTGTTTTCCACATATACATACTGGGTTCAAAAGGCATAGGTTATGCTGACCTGTGTAATCTTTCTGGATCCGCCAATGGATATATGGAGTTGAAATAAAAAGGTATATTATATGATAAGCCCCCTCACCGTCACATTGTATAGTGGGTGTAGTAGTAGTCATCTTTGTTTGACATTAGTGATTTGAAGATCAATCTTAGAAAGTCTGGTTGTTCTTTTCTCTGGAGTACTTCGCGGTACATCAAATTGTTTAATCCTGTTGGGATGGGCTACCCCCATCAACTCTTGGTTCCTTGATCTGTGTCACCTTTACTTCGGGTAGCAAAGAAAAAGAATGTACTGCCAGAAACAGATGACTGTATATTCAACCAGTTCAGTGTAGTATTCACATATTTTAGTATCCACCAAGAAGTGAATCCACAAAAATCTAGAAAATGGAAGAAGAGATTCGAAGTTGTTAAATTTATAAACGAACTCATGTGAGGGATATTAGGTTTAGTTTGTGTGGCGTTGATGATATTTCAGAGTGAAGTTAGATTTGTCAGGTAGTTACCAAAATATTGGTAATAGGTGTTAATTTGAGATTTAAAACCATCTTGAATCTAATTCCTCTTAACATTTTTGTTAGTTAACGGATTTGTTTTCACTCACCTTACCTGCGTCTTTGTATCCTAGAATTCACACGTTTGGGAAAGAAACATTCTTATGTTTTCGTGGGGATTTAGTGGTTTTCTATTTGTGGGTCATTGATTTGACGAGAGTCGGTGCTATATTATGTCCACGTTCAAGATTATCTTCCGACTACGTATCCCATTCTAATGCCAACCGAGTCAGATTCATAATAGTTCTTCGGAAGTTTATTCATGCACTCCCCGCGATATGCCTTTTATCAAAGAGGATCTGGCAATAGTAAATGTTACAGCCACGTGGTACAGCAATAATGTCAATACACTACCAAGTTTAGAGCCTAAGATTGTAGTCTTAGCTAGAGTTGCAGGGAGGGTAGACTAAGAAAATAGAGATGAGTAGCATTTAGACTAAAAGGATCAGGAACTAATATATGGAGTTCGAATGACGGCTTTCATGCAATTCAATTTGACAAGCAGTAGCGACAGCAAAATAAGTATCCGGAGGACAGAACAAGGTTTAATCTGATTTGGAAGAGGGAGGACAGATTGCTATCTTCGTAAAATTTATTGTAATATGAGTTACTACAAGCTGATATTTTATTTCTCATCCATTGAATAGTGATAGCTAATATTTTATTTTACCAACAGATATTATTCAATGTATGGGCATGTGGAGAAACTAGCAGAGGAGATAAAGAAAGGGGCAGCAACTGTTGAGGGAGTTGAGGCTAAATTGTGGCAAGTAGGTGCTGCTTTGTCTTTTCATATCTTTCCGTTTGGAATGGGAAATTTACATTAATCTAATTTTCAGAAAGTATCTACAAGTCTTTGTTATTTACAAATAATGAGCCACGAAGTACAACAAGTTGGTAGTTTTGACTATATATAACTTTGTTTTGGTTACCGCCTGACAACTCTATAGAGTTTTCCTGTCCGAGGTGGTTCCCTGTTAAGAAGAACCATTTTTGTCACTTAGAGACGATATTGATCTGAAATCTAAAGGAGTACGAGAATCAGTTAAATTTGACTAGCTTTAAGTCATCCTTCTCCTTTAATATAAACATTTTGCTATGGGAAGGTGCAATGTTGCTGGAGCTTAACTTAGCTGGGCTCAGAGTTGTAGCTCGTTTTCTTCTATATATACCTATCAGGGCATAAGCTTTGTTGTGTGAAAGTTATTGTAAATAAAACTCCACACAGCTATCGGACTCGTTCTTCTTTAGTGGCTGTGGAAAGGCTGTTTTGCCGAACCATGTAAATCTGATTCTGTTGTGTGATTTCTCTCTTGTTCACTGATCCATCCTAACAACCTAGATACTTACGCATGTGGCTCTGGTAAAGAAAAGTTTTCTCAACTGTCACAAAACTAAAGTGATGGGCTGGGACCCTATTTAAGTAACCAAATTGGTGTAGACTGATGAGGGAACAACATGGTCTCTGCTAATTTTCCAAAAAATTTCTTCCGACTCTGGTTCATATTTAGTTTTGGTTGTTTTCTCCTTTTTCCTCGTCTCTCTCAGCAAGGAACTAAAAAGGAGTAAACAAACATAGAATGATAGAAATTATGTAAAGCTTAGAGAAGTCCAGTGCCAACATTAAGGCGATGCAGAACTACAATGAAGTGGCCTATGCAAAACTTTACCAAGTGTGTGTGCAAATATGAAGACAGTCGTGAAGCTTAGAAACTGCCTGCTCTTGATTTTTGGAGATTATTCTCTTTCATGTGAATAATGCAACTGGATCATTCTCGATGTCCCTTTTCGAACATTGCAAAACACGTTATACCATCACATAAAATAAGACGAAAGAATTGCTTTATTTAATGATATTAGAAATATTTTCACTGTTTATTGAAAATACAATGTCATTTTCGCTGGAGTCTGTAGCTTCGCACATTGCTTGATCATATTCTTCTGTTACTGAAACGTACCATTTTGTGGTACAGGTACCTGAAACGTTGTCGGAAGAGGTGCTAGCGAAAATGAGTGCACCTCCAAAGAGTGATGTGCCTATTATAACACCTCAAGAACTTGCTGAAGCTGATGGTTTCGTTTTTGGATTCCCTACAAGGTTTGGAATGATGTCTGCTCAGTTTAAAGCATTCCTTGATGCAACTGGAGGTCTATGGAGAACACAACAACTAGCTGGCAAGCCTGCAGGCATATTCTATAGCACTGGATCCCAAGGCGGTGGGCAAGAAACAACACCGTATGATCTCATTTCACATAAAATTCATACAACTAAACATGGTTTCGAGACTTGATATCCATGCAGTAACGTACTAGATAACTGTCATTCTCTTCCTTGGTATCATTTTTAACCTGACGTATATGGTATAGGTTGACTGCTATAACTCAGCTTGTTCACCATGGGATGATCTTTGTACCTATCGGATACACATTTGGTGCTGGCATGTTTGAAATGGAGAACGTGAAAGGAGGAAGCCCGTATGGCGCTGGAACATTCGCAGGTGATGGCTCCAGACAACCATCTGAGCTTGAATTGCAGCAGGCATTTCACCAGGGTAAATACATCTCCGCCATCACCAAGAAACTCAAGGGTGCAGCCTAATTTCTCCTGCATAAGATATTCTTCCCATTCATACATATCTTCTCAAAAATTTCCGTAATTTATCTCTGTGATTGTCAAAGTCTACTTTATAATTGGGTATGGAATCTGTATGTATTTGTGTAATTGTGTATCAAAAATACCAAATTATGTTTAATTGTTGCAAATACAACACAACTTGAATATATATTGTTTATAGTGAGTGAATTGATTGAATGTAAATTCTTGTTTCTCGTGATGATTTTGTTGAGATTTGAAGAAAATATGTATTTGAAGTTTGGAAGATGGAGTTGTGTTTGGATATGAAAATCTAGTTGAAGTTTTATGAGTGAAAACTGGAAAAATGTTACCTTGTTCACAAGTTGTGATGGGTGGGCACAACATTGGTGCAATAGCAATTTCACCATTTTGTTAAATTGTTCACAAGTTTTGTCGGATTGATAAGATTCGGTATTGTTTTCATTTTACCTATCTTGTTAAAGGCATGATTCACAAGATTTGCTCAGATGGATACACTTGTTTGTATTGTTCAATTGTTCACAAGTTTTACCGGACGAACAAGACGTGGTAATATTTTCTTTCTATCTATCTTGTTAAATTGTTGACAAGTTACGCCGGATGGAAAAAACTTAGTCTGTGTTATTCAATTGTTCACCAACTTCAAATGCAAAAATAAAATTTCGACAAAATACCTATACTTGAGACACGGAAGCAGGGGTGTGCATCGGTCGGTTTGGTTCGGTTTAATGTATTATCGGTTTGGTGTATAGGTTTGTAAATACGCTAAAACCAAAAACCAATAACCAATAAGATATTTTTTTATAGGTTTTCGGTTTATCAGTTTTAGTCCTTAACGGTTCGGTTTTCGGTTTAACCGATAAGAAAATGCTCATATAAAATCAAATTACTTTTCCAGCATGTAAGTCAGTAACAAATTAACAAATGAAATGTCCTGTAAAATAGTTCCAACATCTCAATGTTATCTTCAAACTTCAGAAACAAACCAAACTAAAGTAAGATAAATAAGATCAACTATTCAAATGTAATTGCTTACATTCATCAAGAAACTTTAAGAACCAGGAAACTACATAAGTCTTCCTAAATTTGCATCAGATGAATTTTTGACAACATTGTACTTAGTAATTCCATTTCGTTCAAAGAATACTCAACACTTTCAAGAAAGTGAAATCAAGAAAAACAGAAATATACAAAGAGACAGAGAGAAATTAAGAAGAAAGAGGAAAGTAAATTGAATAGGATTTTGTAAAATGTGAAGTCACTAATATATAAGTAGATGTAAAGTAATAATTAAGTATAGTCTTATTGGGTTATTGGGTAACCAATAACCCAATAGTAAAAAATCAAAACCGAATCGATAACTCGATAATTTTTTTTTATAAAATCATTAAAAAATAGTTAATCCACTAACCCGATAGCAATAAACCAACAACATTTTTTTTGGTTCGATTTATTGGTCGGTTCAATTTTTCTACACCCCTACACCGAAGAACTTACAAAGGTTTAAATTTCATAAATCGTTCCCTAATTTTAAACTTATAAAGATTTAAAGTCTATGAATCATTCCTTAGTTTTGAAACTCCAACAAATTATTGATTCCTTCCTTGATAGCTCTAAATGTGACTAAATGTGAATAGCTTTAAAATAGTAGCTAATGTTTGATAGAAAATATTAAAAATGGCTTTTTGCGTACTTCGTTCCAAAGAATATGATCCATAATTGCAGCAAATTATACTTGATGAGCTTGAAAATAGATGGTCTTGAATTTTTAATTTTCGTTTGTCACATGTGCAAATCTTCAAGATTAAAAGTCAAAAGTTTTTTTCACGGGGCAAAACTTGTTAAGTTTGAAGTTTTGCTCATTGTATGGGGGTAAAATCAGTGTAAGCACATGTGGCAAAATCTGAATAAGCAACTCAGACGCGTGATTTAGCAACGGGAGCTACGAGCTTACGACTACGAAGAGTCTCTCTCGGGAAATCCGAAGTAAAGGTGTCCTCTCATAAGGTATAAGGAAGACGAGTAGGGCACAAGCATGTCAGACCTTCCAGAAGCGCGGACGAGTCCATTTAGAGTAAAGCACCAAACGAATATTAACTAGCTCACTAACGAATCCGACACGTGGTGCGCTCACATAGGTCTCAGTCCTTTAGGGCATTATTGTCGAATTACGATTGACCAAAGCCTAAGGTTGTAAGCTATAAATAGTTGTCCTTACTTACTTGTAAAGGGATCTGCTCCCTCATTCTCTCAATCAATATAATAGTTCCTACTTGGCTTCCAAGCTTTTCTTTACTCTTGATTTTCTGCATAGTTAGATAGTTATCGTTGGTTTCGTAGACATTTCAGACAACATGGATTCGTTCTCGATTACACTCGAATAGTCTCGGCTCGCTCATATAAATGTTATCTTTCATCGCTTAGAAATCTAATCGCTAACGAATCGAATCTAAAACAAGCTAAGGTTAAATCACAACGCATGATCTTGACTCACCTACAAATTTAACTGTATCAAATCTACGGTAAACACTCATGAGATAAGCAATTGGTCTTTTTTTAAAAAAAACAAACAAACTTTTCCTTCTCCTTTTTATTCATTTCTTTTTCTTTTGAGGCAAGTAGTGAACATTTGTGAGGAAATCCTTCAAAATCAATCATGAAGATTATAGAAAGGGGTATTTTGTGGAAAACAGTAGGCCATATATCCCTAGGCTTTTCTATTTTCTACATATATATAAAATCAACTCTCATCATGATGATAATGTCCCTTTACAAATATCAAAGCAAAACCCTAAATTAATCATTAAAAAGAAGACCTATAATTGGAAAATTTCATAAATATTTATATAAGAGGAACAAATATATGTGTTGTGATGATGTCAGAATGAGGTGGTCCTCATGACCAAAAAAAATTGGTTTTTATGGAGTCGCGCATTGCAGGGCTCATTTTTTGAGAGGCATCACGTTCAATATGATTTTTTCATTTCAAGGGCTCGAATCCAAAGCCTTTAATTAAAAATGAAGGGATCTTAACCATCCATCACAATCCATATTGGTATGACGAAAAATATGTTAGTTCTTTCTGTTCCATTTTATATGATACTATCATTTCTTGAAAAATAAAAAAGATTCTTCTTTATTTATAAATATTATTTAAATATTTTGAATATTAACTATTATGACTTATAGTCATTTTTATGTATTTATTTTTTTTAGATATGCAACACTTATTTACAAAAACTTAAAGATTTTATGTCTGAATTCACGTCTACTATTTTTGCAAATATTAGACAACCAACCATTTATTAATGGTTGTCTTTATCATAGGTGAAGGTAAATTTACAATTTTTAAGTCTTCTTAGAAATCCTTTTTTTGGACCAATCATGTTATAAGTCCCAAGTTCCACCATTTTTTATCATGAATTCCTTAGACTTATTACACATTTTTCTGTCTTTTTCTTTTCTTCTGCGTAAATTAAGCATGAATATGAATATTGATTGAGGAATAAATAGAATTTCCAGAGAATATTACTTTCTAACTTGACCAAAAAATAATCAATAGTTAGGATGTCTAAACAAGAGGTCCACTTATACTATTGATGAAAAAGTCTCTAAATTAATAATGCTCCGTCGTTATATAAGATTTAATTCAATTTAATAAATGAACTTCCGTTGACTATTATAAGATCTTTATAAATCAAAGGAGTTAATGGTCAAAAACACGTAAAGTATCCCGATTTTTTGAGTTTCACACTTGAACTATCAAGTGTGTGAGTTTTTACCTGAACTATCACCAACTATTTATCAAAACACACATCGACTATTAATTGTTTCGAATTTCACACCCGAATTCAAAATAATTAATAGTCGATGTGTATTTTGACAAATAATTTGGTGATAATTCAGGTAGAAAACTTACACACCTAATAATTCAGATAGAAAACTCAAAAAAAATGAGATATTTTAGATGCGTTTTTCATCCTTTCACTTACTTTACACACTTCCACACTAAACCCGACACTCGAAAAAATTAATAGTCGATGTGTATTTTGACAAATAGTTTGGTGATAATTTAGGTAGAAAGCTTACACACCTAATAGTTCAGATTAAAAACTCAAAAAATTGAGATATTTTAGATGTATTTTTCATCCTTCACTTACTTAGTTACTTTACACACTTTCACACTAGGACCCGCTTGGCCATGAAAATCAAAAACATATTCACTTTATTTGGTATTTTTAGAGTTGAAAATAGAATTGGAGTTGTGTTTGACCGTAATATTTTCAAAAATATTTTAGACTTTGAATGTACTTTTTTATAAAGTAATAGGAAAAATTGAGTGCAAAACAAGTGAAAACACCTCAAGAGGTGTTTTTCAAAAAATCAAAAATTGTGAAAACGTATTCCGAAATACGTTTTTGGTTTTCATGGCCAAACAAGTATTTCGAAATAAAGTGAAACGTATTCCAAATTATTATAAATAATATTTATGGCCAAACGCCTACTAAACATAAGAAAGGTATAATATCCACTCTAATTTTTTAGGAAGAACACTATTTGCAAAATTCAATCTTAATAGTAAGTTGATGATAAGAAAACTCTCCACTAAAAAGGGAGGAAAAAGGACAACTCTCCACTATACTAGATATTAAAATATGTACTGTCAAATCAATTTTGAAGTATTTAATGGTTCGAAATATTTTGGCCTTCCTTTTCCATAGCAAAGTCAAATAAGATCAATAGAGTGAGCCAATGAAATTAATGTTGCGGAAGTAAGTATTCCTCCATTCTTAATTAGCAGTTTCGAGTTGATTTTTAGATATGAAGTTATCTTTGATAATGAACGTTTTACCCTCAAAGTGAAACTTTTATGCGCGAACCTAAATTAGTCGAGACCTCAAAACGGATACTGGATATCGAGTGAGGTAAAAAAACAAAATGTTGTGATGGTCTTCTACATCCTTAATTAGAAGTCTTAGCTTTGAACTCTGAGTGTTTAGTAGCCTTTGATAGGAAGTATTTTACTCCCAAAATGAAATTTTTTGATAAAAATTTAAATTAATTAAATCTCAAAATAAATAATAATACCAGATAAGGAACAAAAAAAAAAAAAAAAAAGATCAAAAGAGTGAGAGGCTCTGACTTCAAAATTATGAGCTGCGTGATAATAACAATAAGGAGGTCCAATGAAAATGATATATTGAATTTGCTGAAATTCTATAATTATTATTGTCAGTATTGCAGAATAAGTTATGTTATATATTGGGAGAAATTAAATTCATAACCTAATTAAGAAAATACAGTTTCTGTTGGGTTCGAAACTAAATTGTTCCAATAATTTTTTATTTCTTCTACATTTCTGTTTATGATTTTAAACACAGATCATAAACAACAGATTTCTATAGATTCACTTATCATGCTAAGAATCTTAAAAATAAAATCCGTAAATTTAAATTCTGAATTTACTTTTACAAACAAGCCCAATCATCTCTCGTGATGACATTTTCTTGGATAGATGCTAATGTTTGTCTCTTTATTAGTAACACACAAATATTACAATTAACAAGAAAAAAAATAATCATTCCATTATTATTTGTTATAATCTCTTTTTTTTTTTTTTATGTTTTACCCTTAGTATTAATTACTTATTCTTCAAATCATTTTTCAATACCTATTACTAAACATCAATTAATAAGGACAATATGGTAAACTCACTTTATCAATCATTTTTTTCTTAATGAATGTGTCATGTCAAAAAGTGATAAATAAAAGCGAACGGAGGGAGTGCAAAACTCTTTTTCTAAAATAAATAAATAAATAAATTCAAATAAATATGTGATTAGAAGAAGAATGTTGGAGTCACTATCAGGCTCTGACTCTTAGGTCTTCAAGTGGGGCCCAATATAGCAATAAGCGTGCTACCATGTGGGGTCCATTCTTTTGACTTGCAAAATATCAAATTCTAAAGTCAAATATGTACAACAACAACAAACTCAGTATATTCCCACAAAGTGGGGTTTAAAAAGGACAGTTCATATCACTACCTCAGAAGTGAAATAGAGAGGCTGTTTTCGATAGACCCCCGGCTCAAACCAGATGATAACATAAATAAGACTATCACTAAGTAATACAACAAACGATACCACACTCTGAAACAAACCTAGCACTATGACCCCTAGAACGAATAACAAAACAAAGTCCTCATACCTACTAGCAAGGACACACTCTTTCCTACTACTCTTCTACCCTAATCCGCCTCCTCCACACCTTCCTAACTAGGGTCATGTCCTCGGTAAGCTGAAGCTGCTCCATGTCATGCCTAATCACCTCTCTCCGATATTTATTTCTTCAGTCTACCACTACCTCGCTTGAAACCATCCCTAGCCAACCTTTCACACCTCCGCACTGGGGCATCTGTGCACCTCCTCATCACATACCCTAACCATCTCAACCTCGCTTCCCGCATCTTGACTTCCACCGAAGCCACTCCTATCTTATCTAGAATAACCTCATTTCTAATCCTATTTTTCCTAGTAAACCCACACATCCATCGTAACATTCTCATCTCCACCACCCTCATCTTTTGGATGTGAGAGTTCTTGACTAACCAACACTTCACCCCAGACAACATACCTTAGATATGAGGTATTAATGACTATAATAGTAGTAACTTTTTTTTTTCGAAGGGCGAACTGATGAGAATGGGTCAAGCATCAGGACACACAAATTTCTGAAAATAAGGCGCGTATGACATTTTAGGCAAATACCTTATCACAATGGAAGGAGAAAGTGAAGAGTTTTAGAAGGTATATATTACAATTCCCAAGTTCACATAAGAAAAATGCTTTTGAGATTTAATATGATATAGTCCGAAGGACAAATTTGTGTTACCCTAGGATCAATGCAGACAATACATGTCTTAAGACTTAAATCGTGACACCTTATAATTACTATTTAGAGAGTTAAATTAATGATATTTTCTTTTATCACAATTTGTTCAAAGACTTTTAACTTGAAATAAACTCTCAATTTCTTGAGAAAAGATAACATGGACATTTTTTGGGGTATCATCATTCAGTGGCGGAGCTATCTTTAATTCATCGGAGGTGAGTCAATATTGACGTCTCTTATCAGAAATTTACACAGCATAATATTATTTTTTTTAATAAATATTTTGTATATTAAATTTTATTAACTTCTTCGTATAATTACTTTTATATGTTCTTATTTTATTTAATAAAAATTATGACTCCGTTGTTGATACATACATTGTCAACCACCCTCTGGACTACTAATATTAGGTAATGTGTTTTATGGACTCAAATTTAGTGGCAAAAGATATTTTACATTGACTTCTACCACTATCCTCCAAAAAGAATAAATTATAGACTTATTTATTAGTTGTTGTTGAGAAAAAATTAAAAATATACAAAAAGCTTTGGCCATAGTGGTGAGTTTTTAAACTGATCCTTTGACAAATTATAAAGGCATAATATATAGATAGATATTTTAACTTGATTTTTACTGACAATTCAAAATTTCATTTTCATTTAATCATCTAGATATTTTAATATGACATATGTGCATCTTGCGAACACCTTAACTTTGAAAATATATACTTATACATCTTTAAAAGGATGCATTCTCAAAGTTAGCAACGTAAATTCAAGGGATACTCATCGAGTGGACCCAAATAGAAAGCTCCTTCTTTGCTTTTCTTCTCTGGAGTCAATTCGATGAACACAAGCCGAATCGTCCTTAACGGCCAAGTCAACTTATAATATTCTTAATATAATTTCTACATATATATATATATATATATATATATATATATATTATTTTAATATTTCGTGTTAAATTTACTGTTGAAATTTAAAAAATATTTGACTCTTGCAATCTGAGTGATGGCACATCAATTTTTATAGAGGAAGTATGTAACATCAGACATGTTATTGTGGGTATGACCTGTAAGCTGTTGTCTTTAAAAAGACTCAATGGTCTATTGGAAAGTCTATTTGGAATTGTTAGCTTTGAAAGGTATTTAATTAGAGGTTTCAGATTCGAAATGAGAATGATTTATTTATTTTTTGTTGGAATTTTCAACTTAAAAAATAAGTCTTATAATGCGTGAATTTAAGTCTCATACAAATATTGAATATCGAATGAGAAGAAAGAGGCTTTTCAAGGTATGCCACAAATATCAACACTAAATATATATTTTTTTGTTGGAAAAAATAACAAAAGAGTCAAAGAGAAAAAAAGTCAAGACTTAAATATACTGAGTATAAAGATAAGAATTACATAGAGGTGAAGTCAAAATTTAATTTATGAGTTTTGAATTTTAGAACGGCAACTTCAAATATTAATAACTGAGTTTTAAACATAATTTGTTAATATATTTAATATATATTTTTTTAACACAAATACAATATTTGAGCAGAAGGTATATATTAAATTTAGCTGAATTCATATTTGAACTTCTACCTCTTCCCATAGTTATATATTCCTTCAGTGTAATAATTTTTTACAACATCAAATTACCTTTAATACATGTTATAGTATATACTCCGTCTTATTTTCAAGATTACGAATTTGCACTTTGAACATGCTTATATGTAGATATCTTTTCAACAATCTAATAGTGTAACAAAGTCTTTACACTTTCGATTAGGGGCAAAGCTAATTACAGGAACAAAAGATCTTCTTTATTGAAAAATTATATTATATCAGAGTTATATATATTGAGTCATTTGGTATAGGGATCAGATAAATAAAGTAATCCCATAGATTGGGATATCCCATCAGATAAGTACTTATCTCACCATATATATGAGATAACTTATCTCATCATTATAGTGTAAATGGTGGAATAATTAACTCTGAAATTAACTAATACTCCTCACCAAACATATGATAAAATAATCAAACATCTTATCTCAAAATTATCATCCCTTATTCCTCATACCAAACAGCCTCTAAGTGTAAGAAATTTTACAACATCAAGTCACCTTTTTATGTAGTATATAGTCCATCTTATTTTCAAGATTATAAATTTTTAGTTTTAAACAGATTTACTTGTAGATATCTTTTGAATGATCTCATAGTGTAAAAAAATCTTTACATTTTTGGTTAGGGGTAGAGCTAAGAGGCGAAGAGTGAGGTTCATCCACATCTCCTTTAGTCAAAAATTACACTATATATACATTTGAATTTGTTTTTACGTATATATTTTGGATGTTAAATCTCATTTTTTTCTTCATACATTTTCTTCTTTATATTCGTATAATCTTCAAAAATAAAAATTCTGGCCGCACTACTACATATGGTTAATATAATTTTTCAGAAGATAATACCATCAAAAAGGGCAAAAGGGGAAAAAAAAAGGAAGTAATTAATTGATGTTTGGCTAAGGATGGAATACAATATTAATTATTTCCTAAGAAAGATGTCTAATCACTCATGAAAAGTCAATCAAAATTTTGGTCATTACTTAAAGTCCCACAAAATTCAAATTAATTTCATACTATAAATAACCAGATGAATTGAAAAGATAAACAAAATTCATTTCAACTTTTTTTTTTTTTTTAATAAAAATAGCCAAAAACCACAAGTGTAAAGCAAAGAGATAGTTCCAGAATAAGCATCTTGATTCAATACCACAAAGAAAAAAAGGCAAAAGAAAGAAATTTTCTCTTCTTTTATTGTTCTTTTGTCACTTCTTGAAAATCACGAAGAGGATTTTTCGATCCTCGAGACGAAAAGGGGGAAGGAGAGTTGTTGTCGGTATTGAAAACGTCCTTTGTTTCTTGATTTTCGTTCCATGGCGGATGAATTTCAACTAGGGGGAGGAAATTGGTGGGAAAATAATACGTCCACGTCAACAAGGAATAGGTTTGATAGTGGTTCATCCAGTTCCACGTCTGCCACTACTACTAACTTTAGTAGTAATTGGACGACAGAAACTGATGATCATGTGGACATCAAACCTAGAACTTTCTTGGATTCTGTGTCAGTGTCTCAATCTACTGGCCATGATGATGGTGGTGGAGGAGGAGGAGGTGGAAGCGAAGGCGTTTTATCTTCTCATGATCCTAATGTCCAAATTATGGGTTTAGGCCTTACCTCTCAACCACATGAATGGAATCAACAATCTTTATTGTAAGTACTGTTAAATTGTGTGCCCGTCTAATTTAAAAATATTTTAAAACAAAGAGTATATTTATAATTGCTTAATTATATTACGTTTCAATAATTTTCTAAATTTTTGTTTCTCTTTTTCAGGAATTATGAGGATTCTTCATCTCAAATGAATATTAGGGGTTTTTCACTAGATCAAAATAATCCAATATTTAGTCATTCATCAAATTACGAAGTAGTTGATAATCATCAAGTGTTGCATTCGTCTACGACGAATTCTTGGTCTAAATTTCCTCAATTTCTCCGAACATCACCACCATCAGAACAACCACCATTGCCGCCGCTGGCGCCGCCTCACAGCCAGCTGCATTTCTCAAATAATACTCCTTTTTGGAATGCAAGTGCAGCTGCCATGAATGATGTTCAATCAAATCTCTTTTCCTCTAATTTGCATAATCCACTGGTACTTCCCAATAACACAACAGTTGATGAGAAAGCAAAGGTAATTGTAATTACATTTTTTTGGTTTCCCGTTCTGTATTCGGTATCTATTTTGGAGCTTCGATCAATTTAGATTCGTTGGGTAAGGCCTGTTAAAGAGGAAACACTCCCTTCTAGGATTTTTTTATTAGTAGTGTTCGAATTCGAGATATCTAGTTAATATATCCCTTCACAATCCTTAGTGATAGCTGTAATTACTTAATTATATTATATCTCAACACATTCTGACCTCACAATATCTGCTTGATTCTTTTTTATGGACCAAATGAGTGAAAATATTTTAAATTATTTTGGTGAAGGTGAGATGTTGAACCAATTAACCATGTCCTCTATTATCTGCTCTAGTATCATTTGTTAAATTGTGAAATCGTCTCATTTAAAAGTTTAAATTATATAAAAAATACGCACATTCTTAATTGTATGTCTCAACATAAGTATAATTCATTACCACATGTCAATTTCATGATTTAGAGTTAACACGTTCAGAATAGATAAAAGTGTAATCTATTATAGATTTACGTATATTTTAAGTTTGTTTTTTTCCATACTATGTATAAATTATTCTATTAGAAAGTAATGATTTCAGTTGAACTCGTTCTAGATTTAATAGTTGTATGTAACCATTAAATTTGCATTGTTATATTAGGGTTTGATTTTTTTTATTTTCTTCTGTTTAACTCAATTATTAATACATGAAATAATTTTAATTCTTTCTTTAATTTTGCAACAGATTAAAGATATAAATAGAATTATATCAAAGAAAACCAGCAGTGCTGAAACTTCAAATAAAAGACCAAGGAGTGAAACTCCATCTTCTTCGCCGGCTTTTAAGGTATATACACTGACAATATAATTTTATTTTATGTTATTGGTGAATTTTACCGTGTGATAACAAGTCAATTATCATTTTTATCATATTATTATTAGTGTGCAACAATAACAACATACCCAGTATATATTCCTATAAAGTGTGGTTTGAGTGGCCCGGTAGAATGTACGTAGTCCGTACCACTACCTCTCAAAGGTGAGGTAGAGAGGCTGTTTCCGATAGACTCCGGGCTCAAGACAAAAATAGTCTAGTAAAGGACATAATATAAGAACATGAAACAATAGGTAGTAGCACAACAAAAGATAGTAACAAAAATAAGACTTCCACAAAATAATACTATAGTCGAACTACCTGAAATAATAAACATCACCAAAATTTCAAGAACAAGACACTACAAGTGTAGTACTACGATTACTAGGGTATGTTATTTTTCTAATATTTTTTAAAATTCATTTTGTAGGTGAGAAAAGAGAAAATGGGAGACAGAATCACTGCACTTCAACAATTAGTCTCACCTTTTGGAAAGGCAAGCACTGAGACTTAATTTATTTATTTCATTCTTTTTATTAGTAAGAGTACCACTAAAAAAGAAAGATAGCTCGGTGAACTAAGCATTCGTTATGTGTGGGATTCGAAAAAGAGTTGGATCAGAAAAATCTATTGTATGCAGTCTTACTTTGCATGTTCGCAAGAAACTGTTTTCACAGCTCGAACCTGTTTTCTTCTGGTCATATAACATCAACTTTACTAGCGATGTTAATAAACATTTTCTTTTTTGAAGAAAAAAAGAAAAAGAATCATTCATTTTAATAAATACTTTTTTTTTTTGTCCAGACAGATACAGCTTCTGTACTATCAGAAGCAATTGAGTACATTAAGTTCCTCCATGATCAAATTGGTGTAAGTTTCTCAAGAGCCTTTTCTTCATTTATTTTTCCTTTAAGGAGTTTGTTCGGTACGTAAATAAAATATATTATTTTAAAATTTTTATATATAATTTTGACAAATATTATGGAGTGAGTCATGTGGGGTTGATGGGGATTGGGGCCATAGATGTGGAGGTAAAGATAAGGTGTGTTGGAGGACGGAAGGTGGAGAGAATACGATCAATGTGAAACGTCATTGTTAGAACTTGTTTTTTTCCTGTTTCTACTAGAGAAGTCATTTTTCCTTATTTTTAAAGTACTTATTTTCCTTCAGAAAATATTTTCCAAGAATTTTGACTAATCGAACATGAAAAAGTTGACCTCAAACTGAACACACCCTAAGTTTCTCCCTATATTTATTTTCTTTAATTTAGTGTAAGCTTGATATGCATAAGTTGTGACTATCTCGTATAAAAGCGTTACTTGTTTGAGAGAATGTAGTTTTAATTATTTAACTATATGGCCTCAACACGTTCTTCATTTGCGGATCTGATTGATCTTTATCATAGGCCAAACACGTGTTTATTTTCTTATAAGTGGGTGACTATGATCAGACTCGAATCCAAAACCTTTATCAACTCTGATATCATATTAAACTATATGATCGCGTCATCTAAAATCCAAAGTGATTAAAACATTATTTTTAAATTATTCAATTATATTATAAATCACTGAATATTTTTGTTAATATTTTTTTTTTGAAAATGTAAAATTACAGGCATTAAGCGCCCCATATATGAAAAGTGAAGCATCCATGCAGCATCATCAGCAGGTACTTAAAAATGTATAATTAGTCAGATCACTTATAAGGTAATTAAAATTAATAGTTATTATTAACATGACGTTCTACAAATTAAACTATATTAGTAATGTAAAAAAAATTGCTTTACATTATACGTCCATCTGTATTTATAACTTAAATCCTTAATAACCACTAGGAGTTACGTTGTGGTAGCTTGATAAATATATATATATTTTCTTTGCCGTTAATCAGACGTCTCGGATTTTTGCAGATCGGTAATAAATCCGAGGATGCTGGGGAAGGAAGAAACAAAGATATGAGAAGTCAAGGACTATGTTTGGTACCAATTTCAAGTACTTTCCCAGTAACTCATGAGACTACTGTTGATTTTTGGACACCTACTTTTGGATCTACTTTCAAATAATTTTCATTCACTCATCGCAACTATTTCCCATCGATGAATATTTTCGTTGGAAAATTCGAGGAAATATCCATTGGAAATTAACTGACTGACCTAGACGAATTCAGAATATGAAGTTGATGGAATACTCGATGCACTGAACTTGTTAAAGTACTTTTGGAATAATGGTTCAAAAGTTAATAGTTGTTTAAGATTTTCTGTGTTGCTTGAACTCTTCAAAAATATTGTTGCACCCGAGTTGGATTCCGAAAAAAAAAATGAAGAGATTATTTTTGAGGATCCAACATGTAGTCATTGATATTTTGAAGAATCCAAGCAACATTGATTTATTTTTTTTTTATATATACACCATTAGTATAAAGGAACTACATTATCAAATTGGTTTTATCTACTTTATATCATGTAACAGTTCTTATTTTTAAGATTATAAATTTAACAGTATATTTTATTACTTGTAAATATCATTCAGTAACATAATAGTGTGGAAATTTATGTATACCAACGATCGATATATATAACTTAA
Source organism: Capsicum rhomboideum (assembly GCA_031232105.1). Taxonomy (NCBI): domain Eukaryota; kingdom Viridiplantae; phylum Streptophyta; class Magnoliopsida; order Solanales; family Solanaceae; genus Capsicum; species Capsicum rhomboideum. The sequence continues at coordinate 2,150,211 of CP124710.1, read as the reverse complement.
CCTTTTTTATTTTTTATTTTTTATTTTTATGTATATATCAATATTCCATGTTGAAAATGATATGTTCCGTTCAACTCGCAGTGACAAGTGGGGATCAAATAAGTATTATTTTTTTTTTTTGAAAAAAAGATGGGGGGGGGGGGGGGGGGTTTGGAAAAAGATGATGATGTGATGATGAAAAGGGATATTAAAGTAAAATTGAGAAAGAGAATTGAAGAAAAGAAATGACATTTTTAAAGTGATTAATGGGCCAATTTCAGGCAAAATAATGCAGCTTTTTAAGGACCATTGCATATAGAAAATATATATCAATTGACTGTTGCGGGTTTATCGAAGACAATCTTTCTACCATCACAAGATAGGAATAAAGTTGCATATATTTCATTTTACTTGTAGAACTACATTGAATATGTTGTTATTGTTTGTTTATCATCGATTGACTAAATTATAATGATTTGAAGTATCAAAAGATTCATCATGAATTGGTTAGTTTTATACTAATTATTGATTTACCGTAATGATGCAACTCTTTTATTTTATGTGGACTTCAGATCGATAATTTGAGCGAACTCACACGGCGTAGTCGTATATTATACTATTTAATATACTATCTTGTAATAATTGAAGAATTATGATATATTAGCTGTAATTTATTTAGTAGTTTGTAGAAGAATTTAATTTATTGTTTCTAAGTTCTAACTAATATAGTTTGAAATGATTGAGATAAAGGAGCTTTTTAGCTGATTTTTTGTATGTATTATTTTTCATAAAGAGCTGGCAGTAACTTTAATTTTTTTTTTTTTTTTTTTTTTTCTTAAAGAAAAGAAATAAAAGACAGGACAGTCTGGTGCACTACATATTTAGCATTAGCAGGTTTCAATAAAGTGGCTCACTTCAAGAGGTGTGATGTAAATAATCTATTTTAGTACAAGCATTAGTCACTATTTCTACGACTCAAAATTTATAACTTATAAATTACATATAATTAATTTTATCATTGCGTCGAGACTCTACTTTAGAGAAAAGAAATAAAGGAATAATCAAATTTTGACAGAATAAAGCTGTGTGTGGACTAGAAGATCAATTGATTGGAAATCTAACTTTTTATTTGTTTATATGTTGGAATATGTTAGTGGAAGTCAGAAGATTATGCGCCCCCCCGCCCCCAACAATTTTTAATTATACTATTATTTAAGTTATTTGGAGAAAAATTATACTCCCTCCATTCCAGAAAGAGTGATCTATTTTTACTTGGCACGAGATTTAAGAAAATAAAGATACTTTTGAATTTTATGGTCTTAAAATAAAATTATATCGAATGTGCCAAAATATCTTTTAATTTTGTGGTCTTAAATTAAAATTATGTCAAATGTACCAAAATATCCTTTAATCTTGTGGTCTTAAACATGTCACGTGGAAAATTAGAATTAAAGTATTACCAAAAAAGGAACGGGTCATTCTTTTTTAAACACACTAAAAAAGAAAATATGTCATTCTTTTTGAAACAGACAGATTAAGTAATATGTATTTTGTCTTTATGTTTTTAATCTATTTTAAAAAGAATGACATTTATGAATATTGAACATACACTACATACATATATAAGTACTATATGTGTATACTTTGATAATTCTCCACCCAATTAAAGTTGAAAGATACATAAGTATGAAAATGATAGGTAGACAAAGACTAAAAACAATAGAAATTAAGAAAGATTAGAAATTACTTTTTAAATAAATTTTGAACACTCTTATCGAAATTTCTGTCTTTGCTATTGACTTAGTAATCCTAAAATTACCGCTAAAAATATTACCGGTGACTACATGACCTTTTGTAGCGACTTTACTCGCCACAAAAAGCTTGATTTCTTGTAGTGTATGGCATTCAGGAAAGGCTAAAATTATTTAGGGGCTTACTGGTAATTTTCACAAGCTACTATAGTTAAATAACCTCTTTATAATGACGTCGTTTGTTTGAAATGTATTTTTAGATTTCTTTAGGCAGCATTTTAGCACTGCCATCAAGTATTTTGAATTTTCAAAAAGCAAGCAATTAATTAGCTTTGCTTAGAAGCATAAATGAATCCAAAAGATACTTTCAATTTATATGACTCAATTTTCTTTCCAGACAGTTTTAAATATATGACATATTTATGTATTTAGTAACAATTTTACTTTAAAATTTCTATTTTATTCTTAACGAAATAATTTATAGCCACACAAACATATGTGACTTACTTTAAATCACAAGTTTCAAAAATATTTTTTTTCTTAAACTCCGTACCAAGTCAAATTATATCATATAAATTGAGACGGAGGGAGTATAACATATAGCATCATCATCAATGTCTTCTTAGAAAAGTCTAATAATTTGTTTTCCTACTCCAGTGTTTTATACCTGCATCAAAATCCGACTACTCCGGATTCGCACATTACAAGGGCCATTTTTAGGGGCGGCGCTCTGAACAAAGTTTCTTTCATTTCTAGAATGCGAACCCGAAACCTCTGATTAACGGCGAAAAAAACTCAACCATCCCATCACAACTCATGCTGAAGAATAAACTGTTCTCCAAATATACACCATGAACTCCTAGCCTTTTTGTTTAACTTGATTTCATAACAGGAAAAGCAGGAATTTTTTGCTTTCAAATACACACATCTATTATTCGATATTCACTGATCTGACTGATTCGGGTTCGTATAGGGCCATTAAAGGAGAAAACGCTCATTACCAAGATTTTTTTTTATTTCTGGGACTAGAAACTGAGACCTCTAGGCATGATGAGTATTTGAGTACATTTAACTCTCTGTATTTTATTTTAAATACAACACACATACCAACTTTGTAAGCAGGGGCGGAGCTAGAGGGACGGATCACCAGAAAATCACACGGTAAATACACAATCAAACTTTTTTTAGATTTATATAGTAGATGATGAACGTAACCTCCCTTGGTGAAAATCCTGTCAGTGCCATTATCTGTAAGTATCCACAGATAGTCCACTTCATGTTGTTCCATTGCTTACTTCCAAGAGCGCATTTCGGATACACGGGAATGAAGTAGCTCGACACGATAGTCAAAACTATATTTTAGGTATATATAGTAGATAATGAACTCTCCTGGTGAAAATCCTGCCTCCGCTATCGACAGATAGTTCAATCAGTGTTGTTCCATTGCTTGCTTCCAGGAGCCCATTTCGGACACGCAGGACTGAAGTAGCTAGATACGACCCTCGAATTCAATAGCTCGACGAGCGCTGCAAATTTAACGCACCGGGGCGTCTTGTATTGGCTTATAGAAGCACCTAATAAGCTAGCGCAACAATAGTCCATGAGCTTGTCAAAAGTACCTGTTTCCACTATCCTGATTTCCAGAGGCCCGATGGATTTGTCAGACGTGCGGCCCTGGCGATAGACGCTGTTGAGAGATTCTTCAATGGTGAGGCAACAATCTTCAAAGACTGAAGGAGGAACTGGGGCAGACGCGTTGACGCTCAATTCCCAAAACAGGACATAATGGCCTGGAATGGTGGCAGTATCGGCATAGCTGGTGTACTCGGTTACACGTGCATCGAATGGCATCAGATTGTTTGCTGCATTATTCACTGCATTTTGAAGCTCAAATTCATCAGTCTTGTCAGAGTCGATGCTCAAGATCACATTTTCCCGGCGTATAAAGCTGAATTGAGGCGCGTTATTCTTATATCCAGCAACCCGAAGCACATCACCCACCCTGTATCTATACAGTCCTGAAAGGTTATATCCAAGAAAATCTAAGCATTAGCAGACATGTTGGACAGATAAATGGAAAACAAAATCATGTCAAAGAGCATTTCATCTGGCACTACCAGCATAGGTCGTAACAACGAGCTCATACTCATGGCCAATCTTGACATCAACCAAATCGACCAATTGTTGCCCATCTTTCTCATTAAGCGGCATGGGCGTGGAGATAGAATTGATGACTTCATTGCTCCTGTGAATTGGTAAGAACTCGAAATAGGCCATGTTGGGAATGAGTGTGTAAGCGACTTCGCTGGGCTTACAGAAGAGGTTCAAGTTGATCCCAAAGGAACATTCCGAGGAAGAATACCCAGCACTGACGAGAGGGAGGCTATTGCTGTAATAATCGAGTGTTGGTATATATTGAGACATGCTTCCAGTCACGATTACGTCCACGTACTTGGTATTAGGCCACAGCCTAGTGATTATCCCTTGCCATGAATCCTTGCTGCATTCAGCCTCGATGAAATCAGCCAACTCCGAGTTGGGTTTGAGGATTTTCATCACAGCCTCTCTCACTGAAGGATCAGTAATTTTGTTGTTAATGGTTCCAGTTCGGATATCTATACATAGTAGAGACCAGTGATCCTCCAAGAATCTCATGGCACGGATGAAACCAGATGCAAACACAGAGCCAACACGGGCGACTTCTCTGTTTTGGCAGAGGCCACAAAGCATTTGGGAGTACATGCTTTGGTAAGAGTCTAGGCAGAGAATGGCTTCAATTGGACTCGTGTAGGGCGATACAAGACTATAGCTGCTTGTGAAAAGACGACTCTTTAAAATACTAGTAGTAGCAGGACGAGCTAATAATCCCCCCGGGGTCTTGGCTTCAGATTTTATGAACCAGAAGTACATTCCTTTGCCCTTTTCCAAATCTGGAACAAATTGACTCACCACAGACATTACAAGCCCAAAAAATCGCAATCTCCTCCCGCGGTCTTCCTCTATTGTTGGTATCAATTTTCTCTCCCCTCTCGACGTCCCAGAACTGCACATTAAAATAACCCTTTAGCAAATATTAAGGAATTAGGACCCATGCAAGAACTTCAAAACCATAATGAGCTACTCCCACTGTTCCACATTATGTTACACTTCCTTATAAGTCCGTAACAAGATGAATGACAACTTTCTATATTCAGAGACGATTTGACTTCGAACTTTCCATTTTACCTTTAATGACATGCTTTTATAGCCACAAAAATGTCTACGACATGTTTAAAACCACAAGTTCCAAGAATCTTCGTATCTTTCATCAGACATCAGCTGTCAAACACCATCATATAAATCATAACTGAAACGAGGGACTACTAATCTACTAATTACATGAGTATGCTCATTTTTCATCTGAAAAGTAAAAAAGGAAGGACCTTGTCAAGAATTCAGATACGGGCTGGGAGCAGAGGATTGGAGATTTGTCGCCATTGGCTATACGATTGATATCGGACTGAATATCTTCGTAGGTGATAACAGGCACGACTTTCTTGAATGTCTCTCTATCAGTGCGATCATTGAGATTAAGGCGCTGCAAGTACTCAACGTTGGCATTTTGAGTGAGTATTTCATCAAGAACTCTCTTTTGGATCTCATCAACATTGGTAGTCACCTCTTCAATAAACTCAAGATTCTTCTTGTTTTCCTCAGCTATGGTTCTTTCCATATTTAATAAGGACCTGAAACAATATCACATTAGCACTTTACGGACTTCCAGCGTGAATAATGCAGGTAGTGGACACCGAGGGGGAAACCAAAAAATAGAATTTGTGCACAGAAAGAGATTCAGATGATTGTCATAATAGCAATCAAAGTAAGCCATTGACTTGAGATCTCTTCACGAACTTAACCATCAAAACACAAATGCATATGATGTATTCATTTTTGGCATAATACATAAATGTGATCTTTAACTTGGCCTCAGCTGGCATCTATATCCTCCAACTTCGGGTATGCACAAGTAGACACTTAAACTTGTATAAAGTTGAACAAGTAGACCATGGGCGGAGCCACCTTCAGCGAAAGGTGGTCAGATGCACACCCTTAGCCGAAAAATTATATGGTGAATAGAGGTTAAATATTAGTCATTATGAATGTATATTTAATTTTGCACACTCTTAGTATAACTGAGAATAAAATTTGCACACCCTTCACCAAATTCCTAGCTCCGCCACTGAAGTAGACACACGCGTCCTACGTGGTAATTAGCGTGAGATTGCCTACATAGGACGCGTGTGTTTACTTGTTCAACTTTATACAAGTTTAAGTGCCTACTTGTGCACACCCAAAGTTGGAGGGATCTGTCAGACCAAGTAAAAAGGCATGTTTATGTATTATGTCTTATTTTTTGCATCAGGACATTTATCTAATATAGTAACCTCAAGTGCTAGTAATAACGTCTGAAATTTAATATCCATATGGCCCTCTAATTATAAACTTGACTAAGATAGATTCAACATCGATAACAACATAGGCGAATCTAAGATTTAAACTTTTGTGGAGTTAATTTCTCAACTAAAATCAACTTCTCTATTGAAAAAAATGACTTTATGAGATAATACCTATTAGTTGAGTGACTATTCGAGTCGAGTTAAGATTCTATCACAACTCATTTGATTCGGAATCAATTGCTTGTGGTTACTTATAGTGAAACTTTTTAACTCATATACTAAAGCTACTTAGTTCAAAACAAAACATCAAATAATGAGGCAGAATTCAAGTTAACAACAAAATTAAGTTGAGAATTTATTAATTTTTACTAATCAAGAAATAAGTTAAAGATTTACCTCTCCAATGGCTTTGCATTGAACAACTTCTTCTTTTTTTTCCTCCTAATTTTCACTATGAATCATAGAGGATTTGCTTTATTATTACTGTTATCTTTTTCTTGCAACGTGTAGTGTGGGTGAAACATCCACATCTTGTGGATTTATCATATCTATTAACTCCATAGTGATGTCACATCATAAATAGAGTCCAATGAAGATGGTGTGTATCTAATTCTTACTCTTATTTTTAGCGGAATTCATCAGTAACACCCTGCATGACTTTTTACTTAAACACATTAAGTAAGTCTGGTATATTTTAAATATCCATAATAGAGCCTTATTATGTTTTTTTGATACTTTTTGCTAACATAACATAGCGAATGTGACATACTAAACAGTGTCAATCGCACGGGCCCAAGGTAAAAATAGTGTTAATTATTATGTGTTGGTATGCAATAAGTTTGTAGTAACTTATTTGAAAATCAAGTTTATACTTATCAAGTTTTGTGATCTTCTTATCAGATTTCCTTAAAGTAATAAATATGATATACGTCAAATTTCAATGTTTTTATAACAACTATTCGGTTATATTATATATATGATGCACTTATATATCCGAAAAGAATAATATCGTTTAGTATTTTATTATTTTATATATGTGATGCACTTATATATCCGAAAAGAATAATATCGTTTAGTATTTTGAAATACTCTAATTTGTAACTTTTTCACCATTAATAACATGATTTTACAATCATAAAATGCTATAACATATTTTATAAATTACAATTAGAGAATTTAAATATAGTCCTAGAGATAGAGATATAGGAATTCATATGAACTTGAATATTTTGAATATACCTAGGGTAAACTGGATACCATTAGAATAAGGATTTGAATTAATTACTAAAAATATGCTCCCTTCGTTTTATATTATTTCTTTTGTTCATCTTTGATGATGCATAGGTACTACGATACTATGCCTTGTTTTGATGATCTGACAAACCTGCTGAAGGACCACATGAGGGATCAGGTACGCGTACCAGGCCGATTCCGTACGAGTCAATTCTCACAAAAGTCCATAGCTGTAAAGATGCTGCCAATTGTTACAGAGCTGCAAAAAAGCTGATATGATCCCTTTCTCGACCAATGAGAAACATTTAGGTTTTCCCTCCTATTTGCTTCATATATATACATTAATATGTGGGAGGAAAATCTAGCCTTTGCACGATTAAAAAATTGCCTCTCTTCATCTGCAAAACCACAAAAGTTCTCTAACAAGATAAAGCTCCAACAACTGAATGACCTGCTCTTTATAACTGAGTTAATCTTAAAGTCTAGGTTGTTGAGTTTTTGTCTTTTGCTTTTCATTGTATACATACTCCTCACTTTGAGAAGCATCTGATATTTAATTGACAGACCTGGTGCCCATTATAACTGTCTGCATAGTTTTCGGTTAGTGACAGTTGGCCACATACACTGTTGTGTCTGACATGCCTTATTTATACACTGTTGTGGTCCTTATTTCTCCTCCAATGAGAAAAGCACAACATAGCAGCTCTCACTCTCCTACTCCTATATATTGATCCTTACAACAGAAGAAAACCTATTTTTTGCAAAATATCAAAAAAAGCATTCTCTCTTCAGCAAAAGCTTTGTTCTTATTCAGTGAAGGCAAATGTCACGCCTCAAATCCCATTGGGGTGGACAGGCACTCGTAGCCGTAAGTGCCCGAGAGAACCAATCTATGATCATATACTTCTTATGCATGTAATTGAGCTAACAAATATGCTGCAGTGTATGGACATGATGTATCGATAAAGTGGACCAGGTAGGCAAATGCAAAATAGAAGTACAGGGCTTGGCTGTTGGGCCCACAACTTCTAAGAGACAAGACACTACCATGCTTAACTTTACTATGACTACAAAGCCTCTAAAAGATACATAGACTTAGTTAAGGTCGGGACAAGTCCCCGCCTTACACATAACTACTACACAATACCAAAAATATATACAACTGACTCGGAAATCCCCGAATCAACCTGGAGCTCACCAATAGCCTTTAGATGTCTTGTACTCCTACTGGAGAGATCTACTAGCTCCTGTGCCTGCAGCATGAAAGGTAGGTCTCCCAAGAGGGATGTCAGTACGAAAGAATGTACTGAGTATATAAGGCTCAAAGCAACTGTACATAACCCAAATGTTTAAGTGACATCAAGTACAAGTGTATAGATAGTGTTAATAACCCACCTTAGCTGGTATCTGGGGAACCACGTACATTACATTCTTTATTTTCCTTTTTCCTTCTTTCCTTTATAATCTTTAATAAGCCATGTAGTACAAATGACCAACTGATCAGTGGTAACAAATCGGGATCGGCCTATGCTAGGCTTACGCCCTTGAGCTGCCACCCATAAATCAGTCGGGATCGACTCATGCTAGGCTTTCGCCCCTGAGCTGCCTCCCGCACGCAACCAGCTTTAAGTTGCTTACTTTATTTAGTCTTTGAGATTGTTACATTGGTGGTTATAACATTATGGAATTTTTGGAATAACAGTGCTCGAGTAAAAAAAAAACGCGAATAAACATTTGATGTAATTGCCATAAAGTAAAGAATACTTGTACACAATTGAAATGCTTAGGAGCCAAACTAATAGATAGATCAAACTAATATAGACTTTTCTTCATTTGTGGATCTGATTGATCTTTATAAATGGGTGACTATGAGACCCGAATTCAAAACCTTTACCTACTTTGATATCATATTAAAGTGTATGATCGCATCATTTAAAAGTCAAAGTGATTAAAAAATTATTTTTAAATTATTCAATTATATTATAAATCACTGAATATTTTTGTTAATATTTTTTTGAAAATGTAAAATTACAGGCATTAAGCGCCCCATATATGAAAAGTGAAGCATCCATGCAGCAGCAGCAGGTAATTAAAAATATATAATTAGTCAGATCACTTATAAGGTAACTAAAATTAATATTTATTATTAACATGACGTTATACAAATTAAACTATATTAGTAATGTAAAAAGAATTGCTTTACACTATACGTCCATCTGTATTTATAACTTAAATCCTTAATAACCACTAGGAGTTACGTTGTGGTAGCTTGATAAATATATATATATATTTTCTTTGTCGTTAATCAGACGTCTCGGATTTTTGCAGATCGGTAATAAATCCGAGGATGATGGGGAAGGAAGAAACAAAGATATGAGAAGTCGAGGACTATGTTTGGTACCAATTTCAAGTACTTTCCCAGTAACCCATGAGACTACTGTTGATTTTTGGACACCTACTTTTGGATCGACTTTCAAATAATTTTCGTCCACTCATCACAACTATTTCCCATCGATGAATATTTTCGTTGGAAAATTCGAGGAAATATCCATTGGAAATTAACTGACTGACCTAGACGAATTCAGAATATGAAATTGATGGAATACTCGATGCACTGAACTTGTTAAAGTACTTCTGGAATTACGGTTTAAAAGTTAATATTTGTTTAAGATTTTCTGTGTTGCTTGAACTCTTCAAAAATATTATTGCATCCGAGTTGGATTCCGAAAAAAAAAAATGAAGAGATTATTTTTGAGGATCCAACATGTAGTCATTGATATTTTGAAGAGTCCAAGCAACATTGATTTTTTTTTTTTTATATATACACCATTAGTATAAAGGAACTACATTATCAAATTGGTTTTATCTACTTTATATCATGTAACAGTTCTTATTTTTAAGATTATAAATTTAACAGTATATTTTATTACTTGTAAATATCATTCAGTAACATAATAGTGTAGAAATTTATGTATACCAACTATCGATATATATAACTTAACCTTTTTTATTTTTTATTTTTATGTATATATCAATATTTCATGTTGAAAATGATATGTTCCGTTCAACTCGCAGTGACAAGTGGGGATCAAATAAGTATTTTTTTTTTTTTTTGAAAAAAAGAGGGGGGGGGGGGGTTGGAAAAAGATGATGATGTGATGATGAAAAGGGATATTAAAGTAAAATTGAGAAAGAGAATTGAAGAAAAGAAATGACATTTTTAAAGTGATTAATAGGCCAATTTCAGGCAAAATAATGCAGCTTTTTAAGGACCATTGCATATAGAAAATATATATCAATTGACTGTTGCGGGTTTATCGAAGACAATCTTTCTATCATCATAAGGTAGGGATAAAATTGCATATATTTTATTTTACTTGTAGAACTATATTAAATATGCTGTTATTGTTGTTTATCATTGATTGACTAAATTATAATGATTTGAAGTATCAAAAGCTTCATCATGAATTGGTTAGTTTTATACTAATTATCGATCTACCGTAATAATGCAACTCTTTTCTTTTATGTGGACTTCAGATCGATAATTTGAGCGAACTCACATGACGTAGTCGTATATTATACTATTTAATATCAATCGAATTATGATTAATTAAACCTGGAGAGTATAAGAAGATTTACTGTTAATTTTAAGTTGGTTGCATCTGTCTGCTGATTGTAACGTGAAATCCTTTTTTTTGTTTCGATTGGAATCGACAATGCAAGCAAACTCACACGGCTGAAACTATATACTATCTTGTAATAATTGAAGAATTATGATAAATTAGCTGTAATTAATTTAGTAGTTTGTAGAAGAATTTAATTTGTTGTTTCTAAGTTCTAACTAATATAGTTTGAAATGATTGAGATAAAGGCGCTTTTTAGCTGTTTTTTTGTATGTATTATTTTTGCATAAAGAGCTGGCAGTAACTTTAATTTTTTTTAAGAAAAGAAATAAAAGGCAGGACAGTCTGGTGCATTATACATTTAGCGTTAGCAGGTTTTAAAAAAGTGGCGCATTTTAAGAGGTGTGATATAAACGATCTATTTTAATGCAAGCATTAATCACTATTTCTACAACTCAATTTATAATCTATAGATCACATATAATTAATTTTATCATTGCTCCGAGACTCTCCTTCTAAGAAAAGAAAAAGGAATAATCAAATTTTGACAGAATAAAGTTGTGTGTGGACTAGAAGATCAATTGATTGGAAATCTAACTTTTTATTTGTTTATATGTTGGAATATGTTAGTGGAAGTCAAGAAGTTTATGGCCCATCTCACCCCACCCCCCCGGGGCCCCAATTAATAATTATACTATTATTTAAGTTATTTGGAGAAAAATTTTATTTTCTTCATGTCAGAAAGAATGATTTGTTTTTACTTTTTGTTTTTACTTGGCACGAGATTTAAGAAAATAAAGATAATTTTTGAATTTTATGGTCTTAAATTAAAGTAATGTCGAATGTGTCAAAATGTCCTTTAATATTGTGGTCTTAAATTAAAATTATGTCAAATGTACTAAAATATCCTTTAATCTTGTGGTCTTAAACATGCAACGTGAAAAGTTAGAATTAAAGTGTTATCAAAAAAAAAAAGGGTCATTCTTTTTGAAATGCACTAAAAAAAAAGTATGTCATTCGTTTTGAAATGGAGAGATTAAATAATATGTATTCTGTCTTTATATTTTTAACCTATTTTAAAAAGAATGACATTTATGAATATTGAAAATACACTATATAAGAACTATATGTGTATACTTTGATAATTCTCCACCCAATTAAAGTAGAAAGATACATAAGTATGAAAATGATAGGTAGACAAAGAATAAAAACAATAGAAATTAAGAAAGATTATAAATAAATTTTGAACACTCTTGCCGAAATTTCTGTCTTTGCTATTAACTTAGTAATCCTAAAGTTGCCGCTAAAAATAATTACCGGTGACTACATGACCTTTTGTAGCGACTTTTACTCGCCACAAAAAGCTTGATTTCTTGTAGTGATATGGCATTCAAGAAAGGCTAAAATTATCTAGGGCTTACTGGTAATTTTCACAAGCTACTATAGTTAAATAACCTCTTTATAATAACGTCGTTTGTTTGAAATGTGTTTTTAAATTTCTTTAGGCAGCATTTTAGCACTGCCATCAAGTATTTTGAATTTTCAAAAAGCAAGCAATTAATTAGCTTTGCTTAGAAGCATAAATTAATCCAAAAAAGATACTCCCTCCGTCCCATATTTTATGTGTCGTCATTTTCTTTTTGGTCCGTTCCAAAAAGAATGTCATTATCCTCATTTTATCCTTATTGGGTCCCACTTAATAAGAAAAGACAACTAAAAGATAAACAATAAAGTGACTTTAAGAGGGGCAATTTTGTAAACTATACAAAGTCATCATTTATTTCTTAAAATCCGTGGCCGATCAAAAGGCGACACATAAAATGGGACGGAGGGAGTACAATGTTTTTAATTTATAAGACTCAATTTTCTTTCCAGTTATTTTTAAATATATGACATATTTATATATTTAGTAACAATTTAACTTTTAAATGTCTATTTTATCCTTAACAAAATAATTTATAGCCACACAAAACATCTGTGACTTACTTTAAACTACAAGTTTCAAAAATCTTTTTTTCTTAAACTCCATACCAAGTCAAACTACATCATATAAATTGAGACGGAGGGAGTATAACATATAACATCATCATCAATGTCTTCTTGGAAAAGTCTAATAATTTGTTTTCCTACTCCGGTGTTTTATACTTGCATCAAAGTCCGACTAATCTGGATTTGCACATTCTCTGAACTAAGTTTCTTTCATTTCTAGAATGCGAACCCGAAACCTGTGATTAACGGCGAAAAAAACTCAACCATCCCATCACAATTCATGTTGAAGAATAAACTATTCTCCAAATATACACCATGAATTCCTAGCCTTTTTGTTTAACTTGATTTCATAACAGGTAAGGCAGGAATTTTTTGCTTTCAAATACACAAAATAATCTTATAACCATCTAGTATTCGATATTCACTGATCCGATTGATTCAGGTCCGCTCTGCATAGGACCATTAAAGGAAAAAAACGCTCACTACCAAGATTTTTTTTTATTTCCGGAACTAGAAACTAAGCCCTCTAGGCATGATGAGTATTTGAGTACATTTAACTCTCTGTATTTTATTTTAAATACAACACACATACCAACTTTGTAAGTAGGGGCGGAGCTAGAGGGACGGATCACCAGAAAATCACACGGTAAATACACAAACAAACTTTTTTTTTAGGTATATATAGTAGATGATGAACGTAACCTCTCTTGGTGAAAATCCTGTCAGTACCATTATCTGTAAGTATCCACAGATAGTCCAATTCATGTTGTTCCATTGCTTACTTCCAAGAGCGCATTTCGGATACACGGGAATGAAGTAGCTCGACACGATAGTCAAAACTATATTTTAGGTATATATAGTAGATAATGAACTCTCCTGGTGAAACTCCTGCCTCCGCTATCCACAGATAGTTCAATCAGTGTTGTTCCATTGCTTGCTTCCAGGAGCCCATTTCGGACACGCAGGACTGAAATAGCTACATACGACCCTCGAATTCAATAGCTCGACGAGCGGTGCAAATTTAACGCACCGGGGTGTCTTGTATTGGCTTATAGAGGCACCTAATAAGCTAGCGCAACAATAGTCCATGAGCTTGTCAAAAGTACCTGTTTCCACTATCCTGATTTCCAAAGGCCCGATGGATTTGTCAGACGCACGACCCTGGCGGTAGACGCTGTTGAGAGATTCTTCAATGGTGAGGCAACAATCTTCAAAGACTGAAGGAGGAACTGGGGCAGACGCGTTGACGCTCAATTCCCAAAACAGGACATAATGGCCTGGAATGGTGGCAGTATCGGCATAGCTGGTGTACTCGGTTACACGTGCATCGAATGGCATCAGATTGTTTGCTGCATTATTCACTGCATTTTGTAGCTCAAATTCATCAGTCTTGTCAGAGTCGATGCTCAAGATTACATTTTCCCGGCGTATAAAGCTGAATTGAGGCGCGTTATTCTTATATCCAGCAACCCGAAGCACATCACCCACCCTGTATCTATACAGTCCTGAAAGGTTATATCCAAGAAAATCTAAGCATTAGCAGACAAGTTGGACAGATAAATGGAAAACAAAATCATGTCAAAGAGCATTTCATCTGGCACTACCAGCATAGGTGGTAACAACGAGCTCATACTCATGGCCAATCTTGACATCAACCAAATCGACCAATTGTTGCCCATCTTTCTCATTAAGCGGCATGGGCGTGGAGATAGAATCGATGACTTCATTGCTCCTGTGAATTGGAAAGAACTCGAAATAGGCCATGTTGGGAATGAGTGTGTAAGCGACTTCGCTGGGCTTACAGAAGAGGTTCAAGTTGATCCCAAAGGAACCTTCCGAGGAAGCATACCCAGCACTGACGAGAGGGAGGCTATTGCTGTAATAATCGAGTGTTGTTATATATTGAGACATGCTTCCAGTCACGATTACGTCCACGTACTTGGTATTAGGCCACAGCCTAGTGATTATCCCTTGCCATGAATCCTTGCTGCATTCAGCCTCGATGAAATCAGCCAACTCCGAGTCGGGTTTGAGGATTTTCATCACAGCCTCTCTCACTGAAGGATCAGTAATTTTGTTGTTAATAGTTCCACTTCGGATATCTATACATAGTAGAGACCAGTGATCCTCCAAGAATCTCATGGCACGGATGAAACCGGATGCAAACACAGAGCCAACACGGGCGACTTCTCTGTTTTGGCAGAGGCCACAAAGCATTTGGGAGTACATGCTTTGGTAAGAGTCTAGGCAGAGAATGGCTTCAATTGGACTCGTGTAGGGTGATACACGACTATAGCTGCTTGTGAAAAGACGACTCTTTAAAATACTAGTAGTAGCAGGACGAGCTAATAATCCCCCCGGGGTCTTGGCTTCAGATTTTATGAACCAGAAGTACATTCCTTTGCCCTTTTCCAAATCTGGAACAAATTGACTCACCACAGACATCGCAAGCCCAAAAAATCGCAATCTCCTCCCGCGGTCTTCCTCTATTGTTGGTATCAATTTTCTCTCCCCTCTCGACGTCCCAGAACTGCACATTAAAATAACCCTTTAGCAAATATTAAGGAATTAGGACCCATGCAAGAACTTCAAAACCATAATGAGCTACTCCCACTGTTCCACATTATGTTACACTTCCTTATAAGTCCGTAACAAGATGAATGACAACTTTCTATACCCAGAGACGTCTACGACATGAGTATAATAAGTCTCTGAATATAATAAGTCTACGACATGTTTAAAACCACAAGTTCCAAGAATCTTCATATCTTTCATCAGCTGTCAAACACCATCATATAAATCATAACTGAAACGAGGGACTACTAATCTACTAATTACATGAGTACGCTCATTTTTCATCTGAAAAGTAAAAAAGGAGGGACCTTGTCAAGAATTCAGAAACCGGCTGGGAGCAGAGGATTGGAGACTTATCGCCATTGGCTATACGATTGATATCGGACTGAATATCTTCGTAGGTGATAACAGGCACGACTTTCTTGAATGTCTCTCTATCAGTGCGATCATTGAGATTAAGGCGCTGCAAGTACTCAACGTTGGCATTTTGAGTGAGTATTTCATCAAGAACTCTCTTTTGGATCTCATCAACATTGGTAGTTACCTCTTCAATAAACTCAAGATTCTTCTTGTTTTCCTCAGCCATGCTCCTTTCCATATTTAATAAGGACCTGTAACAATATCACATTAGCGTTTTACGGACTTCCCAGTGTAAATGATGCAGGTAGTGGACATCGAGGGGAAACCAAAAAATAGACTTTGTGCACAGAAAGAGATTCAGATGATTGTCATAATAGCAATCAAAGTAAGCCATTGACTTGAGATCTCTTCATGAACTTGATTAACCATCAAAACACAAATGCACATGATGTATTCATTTTTGGCATAATACATAAATGTGATCTTTAACTTGGTCTCAGCTGGCACCTATGTCCTCCAACTTTGGGTGTGCACAAGTAGACACTTAAACTTGTATAAAGTTGAACAAGTAGACATACGCATCCTACGTGGTAATTAGCGTGAGATTGCCTACATAGGACGCATGTGTCTACTCGTTCAACTTTATACAAATTTAAGTGCCTACTTGTGCACACTCAAAGTTGGAGGGATCTGTCAGACCAAGTAAAAGGGGATGTTTATGTATTATGCCTTCATTTTATGCATCAGGACATTTATCTAATATAGTAACCTCAAGTGCTAGTAATAACGTCTGAAATTTAATATCCATATGGCCCTCTAATGATAAACTTGACTAAGATAGATTCAACATCGATAACAACATAGGCGAATCTAAGATTTAAACTTTTGTGGAGTTAATTTCTCAACTAAAATCAACTTCTCTATAGAAAAAAAAAATGGCTTTCTGAGGTAATAACTATTAGTTGAATGACTATACGAGAAATCAACTAGAACTTTATGAGTTCAAGTTAAAATTCTATCACAACTCATTTGATTCGGAATCAATTGTTTGTGGTTACTCATAGTGAAACTTTTAACTCATATACTAAAGCTACTTAGTTCAAAACAAAACTTCAAATAATGAGGCGGAATTCAAGTTAACAACAAAATTAAATTGAGAATTTATTAATTTTTTTAATCAAGAAATAAGTAAAAGATTTACCAGGAAACTCTCTAATGGCTTTGCACTGAACAACCTCTTTTTTCTCTCCCCCCCCCCCCCCCCCCCTCCCTAGTTTCACTATGAATTAAAGAGGATTTGCTTCTTCTTTTTTTTTCTTTTTTTTTTTATTATTATTATTATTTTCTTTCAACGTGGACTGCGAGTGAAACATCCCATCTCTTGAATTATTACTGTTAGGGTTTTTGTCCTGATTTTCTTATCAAATTTGAGTTTTATTTTTCTTAAAAGAAAAATAATAATATTAAGTTTTTTAATATTGTTTTATGTGTCATTCGATTTATCACATTGATGGTTTGCAACTATTAGCTTCCGCATGACGCACTCTCGATTTCGAACCCAACAATTACTATGTACAAACAGTGTAAACAGTGTGAATGGCCCTACCTGGCTATGTCCTGCTAATAAAACAGTGGTAACGAGAACCGGATAATGTTTGACTATCTATTAACCTTTTATCTTCATATTTTTTATCTACGATTAATTATGTCTTCCGTAAATACTAAGTATGTCATGTAATATCTAATCATCTCTCTCTAAGATTTCTTCAATGTACCTCTATCTTTTCTTATCACACCGCTTCACGAAAAATTTGTACACCTTGAAAAAAAAAATATTATTTGAAGTCTATTTTTAGAAGTTTCTGAGATTCAAAATTATGAATAAAATTGTTTTATAATGGTCTTCTCGAAATAATTCCTTTTCAATTGATAATATATTTGATTCATTCGATTTCTCTTGAGACATTATTGATTTTAAATAAGATTTTATCAATTTTAATTTTAAAAACTTCTTTCGACTGAGGATTGTTATAGGAACTCTATAGAAAATATATGCATTTAAAAAATAATAAAATCTTTTTATCTTATTAAAATATTTCTTACCTTTCTACTCCCTCTGTCCCACTTTAACAATTATTTTAATTCTTTTCACGATCATTAAGCAAAATAATAAATACAAGGTATAGTTTACTAAGTTACTCCTATTTATTAATGTTTTTTTAAAATATTGAGCAATATTAAAATGAAATCTTCTTTAATGTTAAAGGTAAAGTTGAAAACAATTGTCAATTTAGTCTTGAATTCTAAGCATTAGCAGACATGTTGGACAAAGGATACATCCAAGAAACTCTAAGCATTAGCAGACATGTTGGACAAAGGATGTATTAGCAGACATGTTGGACAAAGGATGTATTAGCAGACATATTGGACAAAGGATGTATTAGCAGAAATGTTGGACAAAGGATGTATTAGCAGACATGTTGGACAAAGGATACATCCAAGAAAGTCTAAGCATTAGCAGACATGTTGGACAAAGGATACATCCAAGAAAGTCTTAAGCATTAGCAGACATGTTGGACAGATAAATGAAAAACAAAACCATGTCAAAGAGCAATTTCATTTGGCACTACCAGGATACGTGGTAACAACGAGCTCGTACTCGTATCCAATCTTGACCTCAACCAAATCGACCACCAACTGTTGCTCGTCTTTCTCATTAAGCAGCGTGGAGGTGGAGATAGTATCGATGACTTCATTGCTCCTGTGAACTGGTAAGAACTCGAAATAGCCCATGGGAGTACATGCATTGGTAAGAGTCTAGGCAGAGAATGGCTTCAATTGGACTCGTGTAGGGCGACACAAGACTATAGCTGCTTGTGAAGTGACGACTCTGAAAAAAAAATACTAGTTAAACCAGGACGAGCTAATAATCCCCCCGGGGTCTTGGCTTCAGATTTTATGAACCAGAAGTACATTCCTTTGCCCTTTTCCAAATCTGGAACAAATTGACTCACCACAGACATCATAAGCCCAAAAAACTTGTGATCTCCTCCCGCGGTCTTCCTCTATTGTTGGTATCAATTTAACTTCCCCTCTCGACGTCCCAGAACTGCACATTGTAATCACCCTTTAGCACATATTAAGGAATTAGGACTCACATACAAGAACTACAAAACCATAATGAGATACTCCCACTGTTCCACATTATGTTGAACTCTTCCTTATCAGTCTGTTACAACTTTCTATATCAGAAACGATTTGACTTTAAACTTTCATTTTACCCTTAAAGACATGCTTGTATAGCCACCAAAATGCCTACGACATGTTTAAAACCACAAGTTCAAAGAATCTTCATATCTTTCATCAGACATCAGCTGTCAAACACCATCATATAAATCGAAACTGAAACGAGGGACAAGTAATCTACTAATTAGATAACTATGCTCATTTTTCATCTGAAAAGTAAAAAAGGAGGGACCTTATGAAGAATTCAGATACGGGCTGGGAGCAGAGGACTGGAGACTTATCACCATTGGCTATTCGATTGATATCGGACTGAATATCTTCGTAGGTGATAACAGGCACGACTTTCTTGAATGTCTCTCTGTCAGTGCGACCATTGAGATTAAGGCGCTGCAAGTACTCAACGTTGGCATTTCGAGTGAGGATTTCAGCAAGAACTCTCTTTTGGACCTCATCAACCTTGGTAGTCACCTCTTCAATAAACTCAAGATTCTTCTTGTTTTCCTCAGCTATGGTTCTTTCCATATTTAATAAGGACCTGTAACAATATCACATTAGCGCTTTATGGACTTCCCAGTGTAAATAATGCAGGTAGTGGACACCGAGGGGAAACCAAAAAATAGATTTTGTGCACAGAAAGAGATTCAGATGATTGTCATAATTGCAATCAAAGTAAGCCATTGATTTGAGATCTCTTCATGAACTTGATTAACCATCACCATCAAAACACAAATGCATATGATGTATTCACTTTTGGCATAATACATAAATGTGATCTTTAACTTGGCCTCAGCTGGCACCTATGTCCTCCAACTTTGGGTGTGCACAAGTAGACACTTAAACTTGTATAAAGTTGAACAAGTAGACACACGCGTACTACGTGGTAATTAGCGTGAGATTGCCTACATAGGACGCGTGTGTCTACTTGTTCAACTTTATACAAGTTTAAGTGCCTACTTGTGCACACCTAAAATTGGAGGGATCTGTCAGACCAAGTAAAAAGGCATGTTTATGTATTATGCCTTCATTTTTTGCATCAGGACATTTATCTAATATAGTAACCTCAACTGCTAGTAATAACGTCTGAAATTTAATATCCATATGGCCCTCTAATTATAAACTTGACTAAGATAGATTCAACATCGATAACAACATAGGCGAATCTAAGATTTAAACTTTTGTGGAGTTAATTTCTCAACTAAAATCAACTTCTCTATTGAAAAAAATGACTTTCTGAAATAATAACTATTAGTTGAGTGACTATACGAGTCACGTTAAGATTCTATCACAATTCATTTGATTCGGAATCAATTGCTTGTGGTTACATATACTGAAACTTTTTAACTCATATACTAAAGCTACTTAGTTCAAAACAAAACATCAAATAATGAGGCAGAATTCAAGTTAACAAAATTAAATTGAGAATTTATTAATTTTTACTAATCAAGAAATAAGTTAAAGATTTACCTCTCTAATGGCTTTGCATTGAACAACTTTTTTTTCCTCCTAATTTTCACTATGAATCAAAGAGGATTTGCTTTATTATTATTTTCACAAGTTAAAAACTTTCTTCTTTACAAAAGAAATCAAAGTAAGTGTGATTTACTCCATTGGTTGAGTTCGATGAAGTTCAGCAAATTCCATTACCGGTTTTGCTGAATAGTGTTCTATTCTATCCTGGGAGGAATTAATCCAAACCTTGGACAATTGTGAGGGGATAGTTTGATTATCATATATTTTAAGAAATTGTGATTCTTTTATTGTTTGAAAGTTAAGATATTAGAGTTGATTTGCATTTCGTAATAGTTTTTATATTGTTGCATTATTTCTACTTGTAAAATGATGTTAAAAGTTTTGTTTTCTATGAGTTTTTAATGATGTTTAATTTTTTTTTAAAAAATATTAATGTATTTTTGTATAATTTTTGTTCTATTATACTATTTTTACTATATTTTAACTAAAAATTAAAGATCCATGGGGCATGGCCCGTACTACGTAAAACGCCCCGCCTTACGCCCCCGTCTTTTAAAACACTGCTTTAAACTCGATACGTCTGGTTAAAGATGAAGAATCTCAATCATCCTACCACAATTCATGTCGGGGAATAACTTATTCTCCAAATATACACCATGAATTCCTGGCTTCTTTTTTTTGTTTGATTTGATTTCATAACAGGAAAACCTTGAGAATTTTGCTTCACAAATACACAAATAATCTAATAATCATTGACGAAGACTTGTTTCACTTCCTACTACTTTTCTTTTTAACCATCCAGTATTCGATATCCACTGACTCGATTAATTCGGGTCTGCTCTATATAGTCATTAAAGGAGAAAACGCTCAGTGCCAAGAATGTTTCTATTTCCAGGACTAGAAACCAAGGCCCGTAGGCATCATGAGTTTATTGAGTACATTTAACTTGCCTACGCCATTTTCTATAAGTATCCACGGCTGCAATTCATGTTGTTCCAGGAGCCCATTTCGGACACACGGGACTGAAGTAGCTTGACACGACCCTCGAATTCAATAGCTTGACGAGCGGTGCAAATTTAACGCAACGGGGCGTTTTGTATTGGTTTATGGAAGCACCTAATAAGCTAGTGCAACAATAGTCCATGAGCTTGTCAAAAGTACCTGTCTCCACTATCCTGATTTCCAGAGGCCCGATGGATTTGTCAGACGCACGACCCTGGCGGTAGACGCTGTTGAGAGATTCTTCAATGGTGAGGCAACAATCTTGAAAGACTGAAGGAGGAACTGGGGCAGACGCGTTGACGCTCAATTCCCAAAACAGGACATAATGGCCTGGAATGGTGGCAGTATCGGCATAGCTGGTGTACTCGGTTACACGTGCATCGAATGGCATCAGATTGTTTGCTGCAATTTTAACTGCATTTTGTAGCTCAAATTCATCAGTCTTGTCAGTATCGATGCTCAAGATTACATTTTCCCGGCGTATAAAGTTGAATTGAGGCGCATTGTTCTTGTATCCAGCAACCCGAAGCACGTCACCCACCCTATATCGATACAGTCCTGAAAGGATTCATCCAAGAAAATCTAAGCATTAGCAGACATGTTGGACAGATAAATGAAAAACAAAACCATGTCAAAGAGCATTTCATTTGGCACTACCAGGATACGTGGTAACAACGAGCTCGTACTCGTGTCCAATCTTTACATCAACCAAATCGACCAATTGTTGCTCGTCTTTCTCATTAAGCAGCGTGGAGGTGGAGATAGAATCGATGACTTCATTGCTCCTGTGAACTGGTAAGAACTCGAAATAGGCCATGGTGGGAATGAGTGTGTAAGCGACTTCGCTGGTCTTACAAAAGGGGTTCAAGTTGATCCCAAAGAAACATTCCGAGGAAGCATATGCAGCACTGACGAGAGGGAGGCTATTGCTGTAATAATCAAGTGTTGGTATATATTGAGACATGCTTCCAGTCACGACTACGTCCACGTACTTGGTATTAGGCCACAGCCTAGTGATTATCCCTTGCCATGAATCCTTGCTGCATTCAGCCTCGATGAAATCAGCCAACTCCGAGTCGGGTTTGAGGATTTTCATCACAGCCTCTCTCACTGAAGGATCAGTAATTTTGTTGTTAATGGTACCTGTTCGGATATCTATACATAGTAGAGACCAGTGATCCTCCAAGAATCGCATGGAACGAATGAAGCCGGATGCAAACGCAGAGCCAACACGGATGACTTCTCTGTTTTGGCAGAGGCCACAAAGCATTTGGGAGTACATGCATTGGTAAGAGTCTAGGCACAGAATGGCTTCAGCTGGACTCGTGTATGGCGACACACGACTATTGCTGCTACTTAAAAGATGACTCTTATAAATACTAGTAGTAGCAGGACGAGCTAATAATCCTCCCGTAGTCTTGGCTTCAGATTTTATGAACCAGAAGTACATTCCTTTGCCCTTTTCCAAATCTGGAACAAATTGACTCACCACAGACATCATAAGCCCGAAAAATAGTGATCTCCTCCCACGCTCTTCCTCTATTGTTGGAATCAATTTTATCTCCCCTCTCGAAGTCCCAGAACTGCACATTGAACTCACCCTTTAGCAAATAGTAAGGAATTAGGACTCACATACAAGAACTACAAAACCATAATGAGATACTCCCACTGTTCTACATTATGTTACACTCTTCCTTATCAGTCCGTTACAATATGAATGACAACTTTCTATATTCAGAGACGATTTGGCTTTGAACTTCCATTTTACCCTTAATGACATTCTTTTATAGCCACAAAAATGTCTACGACATGTTTAAACCCACAAGTTCCAAAAATCTTCATATCTTTCATCGACTGTCAAACACCATCATATAAATCGAAACTGAAACGAAGGACAAGTATTCTACTAGTTAGATAACTAAGCTCATTTTGCATCTGAAAAGTAAAAAGGGAGGGACCTTATGAAGAATTCAGATACGGGCTGGGAGCAGAGGATTGGAGACTTATCACCATTGGCTATACGATTGATATCGGACTGAATATCTTCGTACGTGATAACAGGCACGACTTTCTTGAATGTCTCTCTATCAGTGCGACCATTGAGATTAAGGCGCTGCAAGTACTCAACGTTGGCATTTCGAGTGAGGATTTCATCAAGAACTCTCTTTTGGACGTCATCAACATTGGTAGTCACCTCTTCAATAAACTCAAGATTCTTCTTGTTTTCCTCAGCTATGGTTCTTTCCATATTTAATAAGGACCTGTAACAATATCACATTAGCACTTCACGGACTTCCAGCGTGAATAATGCAGGTAGTGGACACCGAGGGGGAAATCAAAAAATAGAATTTGTGCACAGAAAGAGATTCAGGTGATTGTCATAATAACAATCAAAGTAAGCCATAGACTTAAGTTCTCTTCATGAACTTGATTAACCATCAAACAAAAGTGCATATGATGTATTCATTTTTGGCATAATACATAAATGTGACCTTTAACTTTGGCCTTAGCTGACATCTATGCCCTCCAACTTGGGTGTGCACAAGTAGGCACTTAAACTAGTATAAAGTTAAACAAGTAGACACACGCGTCCTACGTGGTAATTAGCATGAGACTGCCTACATAGTACGCGTGTGTCTACTTGTTCAACTTTATACAAGTTTAAGTGACTACTTGTGCACAGCCAAAATCGGAGGGATCTGTCAGACCAAGTAAAAGGGCATGTTTATGTATTATGCCTTCATTTTTTGCATCAGGACATTTATCTAATAAAGTAACCTCAAGTGCTAGTAATAACGTCTGAAATTTAATATCCATATGGCCCTCTAATTATAAACTTGACTAAGATAGATTCAACGTCGATAACAACATAGGCGAATCTAAGATTTAAACTTTTGTGGAGTTAATTTCTCAACTAAAATCAACTTCTCTATTGAAAAAAAAATGGCTTTCTGAGATAATAACTATTAGTTGAATGACTATACGAGAAATCAACTAGAAATTTATGAGTTCAAGTTAAAACTCTATCACAACTCATTAGATTCCGAATCAATTGTTTGTGGTTACTCATAGTGAAACTTTTAGCTCATATACTAAAGCTACTTAGTTCAAAACAAAACGTCAAATAATGAGGCAGAATTCAAGTTAACAACAAATTAAATTGAGAATTTATTAATTTTTATTAATCAAGAAATAAGTAAAAGATTTACCAGGAATACTCTCTAATGGATCTGCATTGAACAACCTCGTTTCTTTTTTTCTTCTAATTTTCACTATGAATCAAAGAGGATTTGCTTTATTATTATTGTTAGCTTTTTCTTGCAACGTGTGGTGTGAGTGAAACGTCAATATCTTGTGGATTTATTATATCTTTAACTAGTCCAAACTCTTATTTTAGGCGGAATTCATCAGCAACATCCTGCATGACTTTTCACTTAGACACGTCAAGTAAGTCTGGTACATTTTTAATATTTATAATAAGGCCTCATTATGTTATTTTATTACTTTTTGCAAACATGACATAGTAAATATGATACACTGTGCATCACAGGCAGTGTCAGCAGCACGGGCCCAAGGTAAATAGTGCTAATTATTATGTGTTTTTATGCAATAAGTTTGAAGTAGTAACTTGTTTGAAAATCAAGTTTTATGATCTTCTTATGAGGTTTCTTTAAAGTAAATATGATATACGTCAAATTTCAATGTTTTTATAACAATTATTCGGTTGTTTCATATATGTGATGCACTTATATATCCGAAAAGAATAATACCGTTTAATATTTTGAAATAATCTAATTTGTAATTTTTTCACCCTTAATAACATGATTTTACAATCATAAAATGCTATAACATATTTTATAAATTACAATTAGAGAATTTAAATTTAGTCATATACCTAGGGAAAACTGGATATCGTTAGAATAAGGATTTGAATTAATTTCTAAAAATATGCTCCCTTCGTTTCATATTATTCCTTCTATTCATCTTTGATGATGCCTAGGTACTACGATACTATGCTTTGTTTTGATGATTTGACAAACCTGCTGAGGGATCAGGTATGCGCATTAGGCCGATCCGTACGAGTCAACTCTCCGAGCAGTCCACAGCTGTAAAGATGCTGCCAACTTTGACAGAGCTGTAGAAAAGTTATTATGGTCCCTTTCTCGACCAATGAGAAATATTCAAGGTTTTTCCTCCTATTTTCTCTATATATATACATCATTATATGGAAGGAAAAATAGATATTTACTTTATCTATTTATTCTTATTAGTGGTGTTAGCTAGGGTTAGCTGATGGAGTCTTTGCAATAAAGTTATTGCAAGTGATTAACGATTAAGAGTTTAATTCCTAGATTGCATAGAGTTGTAATCTAAAGTTTGCTTGGCTGATTAGTGAAATGTTGGGTGAAATCCTACATGGTTGGCGTGGTTTTTTCCTCCTTTGAACAACGAGGTTTCCTCATAAAAAATCTTGTGTTTTTACTTTACTGCAGTTTATGTTTTGTTCTTGATTTTATATGTCGTTCTTGCTAAGAGACTTGTAGCATATCAGATCCCTAACCCTGTGGTGGACTCATACAAGCCATCAATCTTAGTTTGTTCACTTATTAAAAGTAGATGTCCTATAATATAATACTTGTCCAGTTTGAAAAATCAATGGATAATTTATCATCTTGTGTCCATTTTATCCTTGTTATTAAATACTATTCATTATACAATGTATTTTTCAAAGCATTAGATTTATTATATTGAAAGAGTGGTATAGTAAAATTATTCCTTTTATTTATTATTTCTTAACGTGTGTCAAATCAATAATGGATAAGTAAAGATGGACGATGGAGTATTTGATTCATGTTGACTTGACTCACCCATGAGAAAGCTTATATTAAAGGTTATATTTTTCTAAATTAGTTTTATTAATGATACTTTGAAACTCTAAATTTTACTGCATTAATTTTATGTAGTTATTTAATATTAAGAATAGAACGAAAAAATATAATAAAAATTCAGTTAATTTTATAATTAAATAAGTAAATTTAAATAAGGATTGGTAGTCGTTGACAATTAGCGTTGACTACATGACTTTTTAGGAGAAGTATAATAATCCCTCCGTTGATTTTTATTTATCAGGTTTCATTTACCAAGAGTCAAACTATATAGACTTTAACCAATATTTTAAAATATATTTTTTTCATCATGTTAATATGTGAAAGATTGCACCGCACCTTATAGTATTTCTAATAGTTTTCAGATATCTAAATATTAAATTAATCTAACTCAATTTAGCTCCTAAGATTAGTCAAATTGACTCTCGTGAAGTGAAATGTGACAAATAAAAATGAACCGAGAAAGTAACTTTTTTTTAGTTCCTCATACCTGCATTGAAGACCAACTAATCCAGGTCGGAGCATTGCAAAGCTCATTTCTGGGGCAGCACTCCCAAGTCCCAACAAAAAAAAATTCATTTCAAGGATTCGAACTCAAAATCTCTAATTAAAAATGAATAAATCTCAATGATCCTACCACAACGCATATCGGAGAATAAATTATTCACTAAATATACACCATGAATTCATGGCTTTTTTTGTTGAATTCGAAATCGAGAGGGCGTCATACGGAAGCTATTAGTTGCAAACCATGGTGACGATAAATCAAATGACACAAAAGCTATACAAAAAAACATATTATTAATATGGTTTGGTCAAGCAATCTACATATTAAAAACTAATATTGAAAAAATATAAAACCTGCTAGGAGAAAATCTCCCCCTAAACAAGACTCTTTGAACGACTACATTGTGAATTCTATTGTGTTGTGATATGAGAAGAGGAGTCTTCTATTTATAGAGTTTCAAAACCTTTCCTCTAAGCAAGAAATAAATCAAATATGGTAGAGCTTTATATTTTCCTTTTATGAAAAGTAAAAGTAATTATGGTACTCCATCCGTCCCAATTTATGTGATGTACTTTGACTTGGCACGGAGTTTAAGAAAGAGAGGAAGACTTTTGAAACTTGTGGTCTAAAATGAGTCATAGATATTTGTGTGGTTGTAAATCATTTCATTAAGGGTAAAGTGGGTATTTTAAAGTTAAAATGTTACCAAATATAGAAATGTGTCATTCTTTTTGGGACTGACTAAAAAGGAAAGTGTGTCATATAAATTGGGACAGAGGGAGTATTACTTTGATTTTCTTTCCAAGAAAAGTAAAACTCAAATTTGGTAAGAAAATCAGGGCAAAAACCCTAACAAATCTCCCCTTTTTGGCTTGATTTTCTTGACAAAACATGATCCGTCTTCTTCATGTCACGTGCATGATTTTTGTTCTTCACATAATCTTCATCACTGCTGCTTGACATGTTTAAAAATGGAGGCCTTGCGGGTTAAAAATATTGGAGCCCTTTCGAGTTAAAAATGAGTCCTTTGCAAAGTTAAAAGTGAATCCTTTGCAGGGTTAAAAATGGTTTTGTTTTTTAAAAATATAACAGCAGGATTGTTGAAAATATGGTTGAAAGATATCTCCACATGTAGTATTTGAACTTCTTCTTTTTTTTTTGACAAAAATTTCTTCACTATCGCCAAGTTGGTTGCAACTTTGATTTTGACATGTCTTCAATCTGAACCATCAAAACTTTGAACCATGGGCTCTGATACCACTTGTTGGGTTCGAAATCGAGAGGGCGTCATGCGGAAGCTATTAGTTGCAAACTATGGTGACGATAAATCAGATGAAACAAAAACTATACTAAAAAACATATTATTAATATGGTTTGGTCAAGGGACCTACATATTAAAAACTAATATTAGAAAAATATAAAACCTGTTGGGAGAAAATATACCTCTAAACAAGACTCTTTGAATGACTACAATGTGGATTCTATTATGTTGTGTTATGAGAAGAAGAGTCTTCTATTTATAGAGTTTCAAAACTTTTCCTCTAAGCAAGAAATAAATCAACTATGGTAGAGTTTTATATTTTTCTTTTATGAAAAGTAAAAGTAATTATGATATTACTTTGACTTTCCTTCCAACAAAAGTAAAACTCAAATTTGATAAGAAAATCAAGGCAAAAATCCTAACATTTTTTTGTTTGATTTGATTTCATAACAAAAAAACCTGGAGAATTTTGCTTTCAACAACAACAACAAACCTAGTATATTCCCACAAAGTGAGGTCTGCTTTCAAATACACAAATAATCTAACAATCATTGACAAAGACTTGTCCACTTCCTACTACTTTGCTTTTTAACCATCCAGTATTCGATGTCCACTGTCCGATTAATTCAGGTCCGCATTATATAGAGTCATTAAAGGAGAAAACGCTCATTCCCAATAATTTATCTATTTCCAGGACTAGAAACCGAAACCCCTAGGCATCATGAGTATATTAAGTACATTTAACTTGCCTACGCTATTGTCTATAAGTATCCACGGCTGCAATTCATATTGTTCCAGGAGCCCATTTCGGACACGCGGGACTGAAGTAGCTTGACACGACCCTCGAATTCAATAGCTCGACGAGCGGTACAAATTTGACGCAACGGGGTGTCTTGTATTGGTTTATGGAAGCACCTAATAAGCTAGTTCAACAATAGTCCATGAGCTTGTCAAAAGTACCTGTCTCCACTATCCTGATTTCAAGAGGTCCGATGGACTTGTCAGACGCACGGCACCGTCGGTAGACACTGTTGAGAGATTCTTCAATGGTGAGGCAACAGTCTTCAAAGACTGAAGGAGGAACTGGGGCGGAGGCGTTGATGCTCAACTCCCAAAACAGGACATAATGGCCTGGAATGGTGACAATATCGGCATGGCTGGTGTACTCAGTTACACGTGCATCGAATGGCATCAGATTGTTTGCTGCAATTTTAACTGCATTTTGTAGCTCAAATTCATCAGTCTTGTCAGTATCGATGCTCAAGATTACATTTTCCCGGCGTATAAAGTTGAATTGAGGCGCATTGTTCTTGTATCCAGCAACCCGAAGCACGTCACCCACCCTGTATCGATACAGTCCTGAAAGGATACATCCAAGAAAATCTAAGCATTGGCAGACATGTTGGACAGATAAATGAAAAACAAAACCATATCAAAGAGCATTTCATTTCGCACTACCAGGATACGTGGTAACAACGAGCTCGTACTCGTGTCCAATCTTTACATCAACCAAATCGACCAATTGTTGCTCGTCTTTCTCATTAAGCAGCGTGGATGTGGAGATAGAATCTATGACTTCATTGCTTCTGTGAACTGGTAAGAACTCGAAATAGGCCATGGTGGGAATGAGTGTGTAAGCGACTTCGCTGGGCTTACACAAGGGGTTCAAGTTGATCCCAAAGCAACATTCCGAGGAAGCATACGAAGCACTGACGAGAGGGAGGTTATTGCTGTAATAATCGAGTGTTGGTATATACTGAGACATGGTTCCAGTCACGACTACGTCCACGTACTTGGTATAAGGCCACAACCTAGTGATGATCCCTTGCCATGAATCCTTGCTGCATTCAGCTTCGATGAAATCAGCCAACTCCGAGTTGGGTTTGAGGATTTTCATCACAGCCTCTCTCACTGAAGGATCAGTAATCTTGCTGTTAATGGTTCCTGTTCGGATATCTATACATAGAAGAGACCAGTGATCCTCCAAGAATCGCATGGCACGAATGAAGCCGGATGCAAAAGCAGCGCCAACACGGATGACTTCTCTGTTTTGACAGAGGCCACAAAGCATTTGGGAGTACATGCTTTGGTAAGAGTCTAGGCACAGAATGGCTTCAGTTGGACTTGTGTAGGGCGACGCACGACTATTGCTGCTTCTGAAATGCTCACTCTTATAAATACTAGTTGAAACCGGACGAGCTAATAATCCTCCCGGGGTCTTGGCTTCAGATTTTATGAACATGAAATACATTCCTTTGCCCTTGTCCAAATCTGGAACAAATTGACTCACCACAGACATCATAAGCCCGTAAAATCGCAATCTCCTCCCATGTTCTTCCTCTATGGTTGGTATCAATTTTCTCTCCCCTCTCGACGTCCCAGAACTGCACATTAAAATCAACCTTTAGCAAATATTAAGGAATTAGGACTCACATACGAGAACTACAAAACCATAATGAGATACTCCCACTGTTGCAT
The DNA here is from genome assembly GCA_031232105.1 of Capsicum rhomboideum. Classification (NCBI taxonomy): domain Eukaryota; kingdom Viridiplantae; phylum Streptophyta; class Magnoliopsida; order Solanales; family Solanaceae; genus Capsicum; species Capsicum rhomboideum. The sequence continues at coordinate 2,119,415 of CP124710.1, read as the reverse complement.
TTTATGTTACACTCTTCCTTATCAGTCTGTTAGAAAATGAATGACAACTTTCTATATTCAGAGATGATTTGAATGACATGCTTTTATAGCCACAAAAATGTCTAAAACCACAAGTTCCAAGAATCTTCGTATCTTTCATCAGACATCAACTGTCAAACACCATCATGTAAATCGAAACTGAAACGTTGGACAAGTAATCTACTAATTAGATAAGTATGCTTATTTTTCATCTGAAAAGTAAAAAAGGAGGAACCTTGTCAAGAATTCAGATACGGGCTGGGAGCACAGGATTGGAGATGTATCGCCGTTGGCTATACGATTGATATCGGACTGAATATCTTCGTAGGTGATAACAGGAACAACTTTCTTGAATGTCTCTCTATCAGTGCGACCATTGAGATTAAGGCGCTCCAAGTACTCAACGTTGGCATTTTGAGTGAGTATTTCATCAAGAACTCTCTTTTGGACCTCATCAACATTGATAGTCACCTCTTCAATAAACTCAAGATTCTTCTTGATTTCCTCAACCATGCTTCTTTCCATATTTAATAAGCACCTGTAACACTATTACATTAGCGCTTTACGGACTTCCAGCTTGAATATGGATTTAGTCGGTTTTATTGCAGGTATTGGGACACCGGGTGGGAAACCAAAAAATAGAATTTTGCCCAGAAAGAGATTTAGGTGGTTGTGATAATATCAATCAAAGTAAGCCATAGACTTGATCTCTTCATGAACTTGATTAACCATCAAAACACAAGTGCATATGACGTCCACATTTTTTAGATCATGAATTTATCTAAGTCCAGGATAGCGACCTTAAGTGCTAGTAATAATAACGTTCGAAATTTAATATCCATATGGTCCGCTAGTTAGCGACTTGACTAAGATTCAACACTGATAACAACAAAGGCAAATCTAAGATTTGAACTTCGTGGAGTTAATTTATCAACTAAAATAAATTTCTTTATTGAAGAAAAGTGAAATCAAGAACAAAAATGATTTTCTGAGATAACTTTTAGTTGAGTGGTCATTTGTGAAATTAACCAGAATCTTGTGGGTTCGAGTTCAGGATTCTATCACCTTTAACTCATATACAGGATTCGATCGGACGTTGTATAGTGAAACTTTTAACTCATATACAACGTCCGATCGAGCTAAAGTTACTTAGTTCAAAACAAAAGTTAACATGTCTAAACTGACTAGGACAACACGATTATAAAAAAGGAAGTTAAAAAACAGGCTTAGATTTCATCATGCATAAGATCTGGAAAGAAAATAATGCAGCAGATTCCATGTTAACAACAAAATTAAATTGAGAATTAATTCATTTTTTTAACCGTGAAATAAGTAAAAGTTTGCATTGAACAACCTTTTTTCTTTTTTCCTAATTTTCACTACGAATTAAAAACGCTTTGTTTTATTATTATTATTTCTTGCAACGTGAACTCCGAGTGAAACATCTGTTTATTTTCAACACATATCACAAAGCCACTGCAGCGGAATATTAAATAGGAGCGTACCTTCCGATTATCCAAATGTAGGAAGAATGGATTTGTAGCACAGGTTTAGGAATTTTCTAGCCTATGTCTATCAAAGTGTGTCAGACTGATGGAGTCAAAGAAGTATTTATAGGTAGGCTAGGCAGGAAAAACTTTAACCTTAGGACTTGTCCATAAAATATGGTAACCCTAAGCACTAATAATAATAATGTCCTCCCATTAAGTAAATTACCATAGATAAATATTTTATTACCAAATATATGGGCCACATTAATGTCTCTAAAATAAAAGTAATATTCTTACATTCTCCCACTTGGTCACATACCAAAATCAAACAATCATTTGTGAGTGAATATAGTAAATATGCTTTCCTCTTTTTTCTCCCATTGAATGCAAGCACCTTCACCTCGCGGGGGTGAAAGGGGATTTCCATCTCCACCTCGGTACCAGCATCCTCCTCGGGCACCCAAATGCTCCTATACAGTGCAGATACCAGTCCGGGAAGGTAGGGGCCTTTCTTGCTGCCCCGGTAGAAGTACTTCCACTCCATCACTATTCTACTAATTAGATAAGAAAGCTCATTTTTCATCTGAAAAGGGAACAAAGGAGTGACCTTGTCAAGAATTCAGATACGGGCTTGGAGCGGAGGATTGGAGATGTATCGTCATAGGCTATACGGGTTGATATCAGACTGAATATCTTCGTAGGTGATAACAGGCACAACTTTCTTGAATGTCTCTCTATCAGTGTGACCATTGAGATTAAGGTGCTGCAAGTACTCAACATTGTCATTTCGAGTGCGGATTTCATCAAGAACTCTCTTTTGGATCTCATCAACATTGGCAGTGACCTCTTCAATAAACTGAAGATTCTTCTAGTTTTCCTCAGCTATGGTTCTTTCCATATTCAATAAGGACCTGTAACTGTATTGCATTAGCGCTTTATCCCCAATGTAGGACTTCTCGGCATAAATCCGGATCTAGTCAGGCCCAATGCTGATACCGGACACCGAGTGGATAACCAAAAAAGAAGCACAGAAAGAGATTCGGCGGATTGTGATAATAGCAATCAAAGTAAGTATCCACGGCTGCAATTCATGTTGTTCCAGGAGCCCATTTCGGACACATGGGACTGAAGTAGCTGGACTTGACTCTCGAATTCAATAGCTCGAGTTGGGGAGCGAATTTCAAGCACCGGGGCGTCTTGTATTGGTTTATGGAAGCACCTAATAAGCTAGTGCAGCAATAGTCCATGAGCTTGTCAAAAGTACCTGTTTCCCCTATCCTGATTTCCAAAGGCGCCCGATGGATTTGTGTGATGCACGGCCCCGGCAGTAGACACTGTAGAGAGATTCTTCAATGGTGAGGCAACAGTCTTCAAAGACAGAAGGAGGAATATCGGCATAATGGCCGGGAATGGTGGCAATATCGGCATAGCTGGTGTACTCAGTTACACATCGAATAACATCAGATTGTTTGCTGCAATTTCTACTGCATTTTGTAGCTCAAATTCATCAGTCTTGTCAGAATCAATGCTCAAGATTACATTTTCCTGGCATATAAAGTTGAATTGAGGCACGTTGTTCTTGTATCCAGCAACCCAAAGCACATCACCCACCCTGTACCTATAGAGTCCTGAAAGGATACATTCAAGAAAATCTAAGCATTAGCAGACATGTTTGACTGGTAAATGGAAAATATGAATGTGTCAAAGAGCATTTCATTTGGCAACTGAGAAATACCTGAATACGTGGTAACAGCAAGCTCATATTCTTGGTCAATCTGTCAAGTAAAGCATATCAAAAATCAAGTATATAAAACAAATACAATAACAAAGAAGTCATGTTTTATCCCTACCTTATGAAGATAGAGGTTGTTTCGCATAGGCTCGATTCTAGTAAAGCATATCAAGGATCAAGTATATAAAACAAATAAGAACGAAGAAATCATGTTGAAAACAATGAAAAAGTAGCAACAACAAATAATACGGTAGCTGAAACAAATAAAATAATAAATAATACTAAAATCGAAGAATAAAGTTGAGAGCACTAATAAAAATACTGACAAAGAAACTATATAATGTTCAACTAGCTACTAACCTTCTATCCTAATTCGTAGGGTCATGTCTTTGGTAAGTTGCAGTTGTGTCATGTTCTGCCTAATCACCTCTCCTCAAAACTCCTTCGGCCTACCTTTACTTCTCCTTATACTCACTGCCTCTCGCACCTCCTTATTGGAGCATCTGTTGTATCTTCTCTTTACATGCCCGAATCAATCATCTCAACTTTACCTCCCTCGTCTTGTCTACCATGGAGTCTACTTTCACCTTGTCTTGAATAGCATCTTTCCTAATTCCCAACATCGATTTCAATATCCTCATTTCCGCTACTATCATCTTGTCTCAAAGCCGGTATACACAAAACTGACAGCTGTATTAACCATTTAACTAATCACTAATCTAATACTAACAACTAGTAGAGTCAGGTAACCTACTCAACTAATACACTACACTAACTACCAATAACCAAATAGGAGTAAGATATAATAAGCAATAAATGGAGATGGAGTGCTTTATAACTGTGGGGAAAGAAGCTTTGATTTATTTTTATTTTTATTTTTTTGCAAATAATATAAATAAACAATACTACTAGCTCAGTCTCTCAGTTTAATTTAAGGTCACTAGTCAGTCCAATTACACGAGTGAAGGTGGTGAAAATAAAAATTACCTGCAACTAGGTATAACGTGTCAAAAATCACGGTCATTGGCAAAACGATCAGCCTATTACTCCCTCCATTCATTTTTACGTGTCCACTATTCCAAAAATAGATTTTCACTTTTACTCGTCACTTTTAACACATCAAGGAAGACAATTATTTTTTCATGTTTTACCTTAGCGTTAATTATGTATTCTCCTAATAATTTTCCATGACCTAATACTAAACATCATTAATAGGGTTAGTGTAATAAAATAACCATGTTAATCATTGTTTTCTTAAAAGTGAACGGAGGGAGTATTATTGGAAGACCCATAAATTCTTCCAAATTCATTTTTGAATCACTTTTTCCGAGGTTAATATGACTTTCTTTCCTATACATTTCTTAGGAAAACATCCAAAAATAGATGTTGAATTCTTTGAACTTTTTCGTGTTTTTATTCTTTATATTTCGAATTCTTTTAGCAAAAATTACAACTCTACCAAAATGTGTAAGCCCACAAAACTAATAAACTAAGGGGTTCCTACTGCAACAAATTTATATTAGAAAACTCCTTGTTAATTTGTTGTTACAGGATTATTGAAGAAAAAGTTGGTAATAAAGACAAAATTAGAATAAAAACTAGTAAATCACAGGATAGATACAAGGCCCAACTTTCTTTTAGATATATATATAGTAGATGATGAACGTAACCCCTCGGTGAAAATCCTGTCAGCGCCACTATCTGTAAGTAGCACACAGTTCAATTTATGTTGTTCCATTGCTTACTTCCGGGAGCCCATTTTGGACAGACGGGACTGAAGTAGCTCGAACGTATGTATAGTAGATGATGAACGTAGCCCTCTTGATGAAAATCCTATCAGCGCCACTATCTGTAAGTATCCACAGATAGTTCAATCAGTGTTGTTCCATTGCTTACTTCCAGGAGCCCATTTTGGACACACAGGACTGAAATAGCTCGACATGACCCTCGTATTCAACAGCTCGATGAGCGGTGCAAATTTCACACATCGGGGTGTCTTGTATTGGGTTATGGAAGCACCTAAACTAGTGCAACAATAGTCCATTAGCTTGCAAAAGTACCTGTTTCCACTATCCTGATTTCCAAAGGCGCCCGATGGATTTGGAAGACGCACGACCCTCGCGGTAGAAGCAGTTGAGAGATTCTTCAATGGTGAGGCAACAGTGTTCAAAGACTGAAGAAGGAACCGGGACGGAGACGTTGAAGCTCAGCTCCCAAAACAGGACATAATGGCCTGGAATGGTGGCAGTATGGCATAGCTGGTGTACTCGGTTACACGTGCATCAAATGGCATCAGATTGTTTGCTGCATTTTTCATAGCATTTTGTAGCTCAAATTCATTAGTCTTGTCCAAATCAATGCTCAAGATCACATTTTCCCGGCGTATATAGTTGAATTGAGGCGTGTTGTTCTTGTATCCAGCAACTCGAAGCACATCACCCACCCTGTATCTATACAATCCTGAAACGACACATTCAAGAAAATCTAAGCGTTAGAAGATATGTTTGACAGATAAATGGAAAAAATATGTGTCAAAGAGCATTTCATTTAGCAATTGAAAAATACCTGAATATGTGGTAATAACGAGCTCGTATTCTTGGCCAATCTTGACATCAACCAAATCAACCAATTGTTGCTCTTCGTTCTCATTAAACGATGTGGATATAGAATCAATGACTCCATCGTTTCTGTGAATTGGTAAGAACTCGAAATAACCCATGGTGGGAATGAGTGTGTAAGCGATTTCGCTGGGCTTACAAAAGGGGTTCAGGTTGATCCCAAAGGAACATTCCGAGGAAGAATATGCAGTACTGACGAGAGGGAGGCTATTGCTGTAATAATCCAGCATTGCTATATATTGAGACATGGTTCCAGTCACGATGACGTCCACGTACTTGGTATTAGGCCACAGCCTAGTGATGATCCCTTGCCATGAATCCTTGCTGCATTCAGCCTCGATGAAATCAGCCAACTCTGAGTCGGGTTTGAGGATATTCATAACAGCATCTCTCACTGAAGGATCAGTAATTTTGTTGTTAATGGTTCCTGTTCGGATATCATTGCATAGTAGAGCCCAGTGTTCCTCCAAGAATCTCATGGCACGGATGAAGGTGTATGCAAACACAGCGCCAACACGGATTACTTCTCGGTTTTGGCAGAGGCCACAAAGCATTTGGGAGTACATGCTTTGATAAGAGTCTAGGCAGAAGATGGCTTCAGTTGGACTCTTGTAGGGCGACACACGACTGTTGCTTCTGACATGATGACGCTTGTAAATACTAGTTAAAACAGTACGAGCTGATAATCCTCCCGGGGTCTTGGCTTCAGATTTTATGAACATGAAATACATTCCTTTGCCCTTTTCCAAATCTGGAACACATTGGCTCACCACAGACATCACAAGGCCGTGAAGCAGTGATCTCCTCCCATGCTCTTCCTCTATTATTGGTATCAATTTACTCTCCCCTCTCAACGTCCCAGTACTGCATAATAAAATCACCCTTCAGCAAATACTACTGTATCAAGGAATTAACTAGGACTCACATAGTGCATGAAAAAAAGGAACCTTGTAAAGAATTCAGATACGGGGTGGGAGCAAAGTATTGGAGATGTATCGCCATCGGCTATACGGTTGATATCAGACTGAATATCTTCATAGGTGATAACAGGCACGATTTTCTTGTATGTCTCTCTATCAGTGTGACCATTGAGATTAAGGCGCTGCAAGTACTCAACGTTGGCATTTTGAGTGAGTATTTCATCAAGCTCTCTCTTTTGGACCTCATCAACATTGATAGTCACCTCTTCAATAAACTCAAGATTCTTCTTGTTTTCCTCAGCCATGCTCCTTTCCATATTTAATAACTGTGGTACCAGACACCGGATGGGAAACCAACGAAATAAAGTTTAGTAAATTGTGATAATAGCAATCAAAGTAAGCCATTGAATTGAGATCTATGCATGAACTTGATTAAATAAATTTTAAAAGAAAATAATGTAGCTGAACCACAGAGTTCAGAAAAACTCAACAGTTGAGCTGTCAACAGCTCTACTAACCATTTAACTAATCACTACTCAACTAATAAACTACAATAGCTACCTTTAACCAAATAATATTTTATCTGAAATATGTCAATACAATTTGTGTGGCTATAAAAACTTGTCGTTAAGGGTAAAATGTGAAGTTTAAGTTAAATCAGAGGTCTCTATTCGAGTCCTGGAATGGAAAAAATCTTGTTGGGAGTGTTGTCCCCAGAAATGGGTCCTGCAGTGTGCAAATCTGGATTTTGTGGAGCTCCAATGCGGATACCGGACACTGGGGAGAAACCAAAAGAAAAATAATAATTTCCCATTTTGAAATTTGCAGATGAGAAAAGAAATTCTAACACATGAAACACATGTAAATGATTATCTGATCATCTTTTAAGTCATAACTTAACATGTATATTAAAAAAAAAAGCACATGTCAGGCGGATGGGAAATATTGTAGGGAAAAGGCTCAAATACGTCATTGAACTATCAGAAATGGCTCATTTATGTCATTCGTTAAAAGTTTAGCTCTTTTATACCATCACCGTTATAAAACAAGTTCACCCATGCCATTATTTTTCAACGGTGGTTTGCACAAAACCACCTTTGCCACGTGGCCTCTTTTGAGTTAAGTTAGAATGTGGGTCGGGTTTGGGAAATGGGTAGGGTGTGGGTTGGTTTTTTTTTTTTATGGATCAGATTTTCTGGTGGATCCGATTTGCTGACGTGGACCTCTAAAAAGAGGCCACGTGGCAAAGGTGGTTTTGTGCAAACCACCGTTAAAAAATAATAGCATGGATTTGTTTTATAGCGGTGATGGCATAAACGAGCCAAATTGTTAACGGATGACATAGATGAGCCAATTCTGATAGTTCAATGGCATATTTGAGCTTTTTGATCTGCAATTGTATAATGATCTGTCCATGTTGTTATTTTTTATTCTACTAGTTCTGGACACGTGCGTTGCCCGTGTGCCCCAAGCAAGAGTACATATAGTATAATTTTTATTAAAATCGAACATACAAGTTGAAAATGATGAACAATTAGCCTATTCAAATAGCTTTTTCGTTGGATGACAATTGATTAAATATTCCCCGGAGCTCTCAAAATTGAACAATCAAATTAAGTTTGGTAGTTAAACGTATAATGAGTCACATTTTTATATTATTAGGTGTAACCATGTAATATATTTATATGTTACCTAACATTCCTTATAGATGATGTTCTCAATGTATATCTCATTTCGACAATCTGTTTGATGTGATAGAAAATTAGTTCACAAAATGAAAATTATTCCAAATCTCACCCTTCTGCCCTATAAAGATATCCAAAGTAGTCATATGGGCCATTTCATCTGAAAATTTAATTTCTTACCCCTCAAAAGGGTAAAACGGCTTCACCCTAAGTGTTCTTCATGCTTAAGGTAGAAAATGAAATGTTTGGTTAATTAAAAGAGAAAGTGATCTCAAATATCTCTTGGTAGTCAAAAGAATGGCTAAATTATAACATGATGAACTAATCAGTGAAGTCCGCCATTCAACAACAACGTTTATTATGATGAGAAGTGAGAACGCTTATACGATATTATTGCAAAAAAAAATAAATTGGAGAGAATAGCACTTTTGTGTTCTAAAAAATGTAATAGCACTTGTGGCATGGCATTGAAATTTTCAAGAACGTAAGAACTTCTCTTGTTCACGATGCAAATGTTGTTTCTTTGTTGAAAATTTTTGTCCCTTTATTATGAATCATCACATAAACATAATATTGTGAACATGCTTCTCATATGAAAAACAAAATGGGAACAAAAGCAGAAGGAAAAACTTTAACCTGGTAAGTTTACAACTATTTTTTGTTTTTTAATTTCATCAAATTATGAGGGTTAAACATATTCTTGATGTCTATTTATACAAGATATATAAGATGATTAATTAATGAGCAGATATATGAGATAAGATATTTCATCCAAAAAGTTTTGTAACGGGGAAGTAAAAAGCCATAATAAGGTGGTGTTATTCTTCTTTCCTAGTAATTGTTAATTAGTCTAGCAATTATTTAGAACTTAATAAGATTTCATTAAATCTCATTCACCTATTAATGTTTTAATTATGTAGTACTCCCTCCGTCCCAATTTATGTGATGTAGTTTGATTTGGCACGGAGTTTAAGAAAAAAAAAGGAAGAGTTTTGAAATTTGTGATCTAAAATGAGTCATAGATGATTGTGTGGTTGTAAATCATTTCATTAAGAGTAAAGTGGATATTTTAAAGTTAAATTGTTACCAAATATAGAAATGTGTCATTCTTTTTGGGATTGACTAAAAAGGAATGTGTGTCATATAAATTGGGATCGTGGGAGTATAATTCTACAAAACTTTGAAACGTAGGAGGTGTATATTCTTTCCAAGTAACTATTTATTATAGGCATTATTTAGTATTTAATAATATTTCACTTAAGACACTCATTTTTAATATTCACTATTATCTAATCGTTTGAAACGCAATATTTTGCATTAAATGTAGAATAAGCAAATTGCATGGTTACACCTAATCATATAAAAAATGTTCATAATATGATACGATTTTAATATTTAATTAATTAGATATTTTATAAATATTGATTTAGTGTAGGGGTAAAATGATAATCCAACTTTGCACTTTGAAGCTTCCCTGTTAGTATAAAATATGATATAATATGATTATCAATGGCAACTTTTCAAATTTGGTTAATGTAGGCTTCAAATATTCTTGAACTTCCACCTAGCTAGCAACTCACTGCGAAGCTACTTTTCATTCATTCGAATTGAAAATGTATCATTTATCAAAACTTTTGGAATTTCCTTCTTTTTAATAATAAATCAGTTAGATGTTTAATATTTTATATTTAATTAATTAAATATATTTTATAATATTTTAATTTAGTGGAGGGGTAAAATGGTAATCCAACTTTGTCCCTAAATTCTTTCCATTTTTAGTATAATATATGATATATGATATGATGTTGACTTGAACATTTCTTTTCTTTTTTGATAATCAAAAAAATTTTGAGGGTCGTAGGACCCCCGTAAATTTCAGGCGTGTTACAGTAGTAATTTTTGTCAAAGTTTGGGTATATTTCGAACCCTTTTCCCTGTTAATTAACTTACAGTTCACATGTCAGAATCCAGCTGTAATTGATTAAATAAGGTAGCTCTAAGCTCAAAACTAAATCTGGATCAAAAGTAACGTAAATCTGTACTCATAAGACACACCTAATATACATTTTTTGTTCACCTTGTAACAAAATCATTGACTCAGTCAGGTCTTTATTTGTTATCTGTTCTGAGTCGGGGTTCTATCGGAAACAGCCTCTCTACTTCATCGGAGGTAGTGGTATGGACTGCGTACACTTTATCCTCCTCAGACCCCACTTGGTGGAAATACACTGGTATGTTGTTGTTGTAGTCAGGTCTTTATTAAGATGGAAAGAACAATACCTGATGCACCAAAAAGCCCAATGAAGGCCACTAATGGTAGTATCGCAGAGGAAAACAAGAAGGTTCTTCAGTTCGTTGATGAGGTTCAAAAGAGAGTTCTTGCTGAAATCCTCTCTCGAAATGCCAACGTTGAGTACTTGCAGCGCCATAATATCAATGGTCACACTGATAGAGAGACGTTCAAGAAAGTCATGCCTGTCATCACCTACGAAGATATTCAGCCTGATATCAACCGTATAGCCGATGGTGATAAATCTCCAATCTTCTGCTCCCAACCCATCTCTGAATTCTTAACTAGGTTTATCTTTGCGAAATGTGCATCTCCATCTCAATAGTGTACTATTATGCAGTACATAATTCACAGACTCGGTATCTCATTAAGATGTTCTTGTTCTTGCGTGTGTATCCTTTATCTTTAATATCTGCTGAAGAGCAATCTTTAAGTGCAGTTCTGGGAGGTCAGGAGGGGAGAGAAAATTGATGCCAACAATTCAAGAAGAGCTTGGGAGGAGATTTCAGCTTAGCGGCCTTGTGATGCCTGTGATTAGCCAATCTGTTCCAGATTTGGAAAAGGGCAAAGGAATGTATTTCTGGTCCATAAAGTCCGAAGCCAAGACCCCAGGAGGATTACCAGCTCGCCCTGTTTTAACAAGTTTGTGCAAGAGTCCTTATTTCAACGACTGGCATCTAAGCCCCTATGCAAACTACACTAGTCCAGTTGAAACCATTCTCTGCCCAGACTCTTTCCAAAACATGTACTCCCAAATGCTTTGTGGCCTCTATCAACGCAAAGAAGTCCTCAGGGTTGGCTCGCACTTTGCATCCGGCTTCATTCGTGCCATCTGGTTCCTAGAAAAGCACTGGTCTCTACTTTGTAATGATATTCGAATGGGAACTGTTAACACCCAAATTACAGATCTGTCAGTGAGAGAGTCGGTGATGAAAATCCTTAAACCTGACCCAGAGTTAGCTGATTTCATCGAGGCTGAATGCAGTAAAACTTCATGGCAAGGGATCATGGCTAGGTTGTGGCCTAACACAAAGTATGTGGATGTTGTTGTAACCGGAAGCATGTCACAGTACATACCTACCTTTGATTATTACAGCAATGGCCTCCCTCTTGTCTCTACCACATATGGCTCCTTGGAATGCTACTTTGGAATCAACTTGAACCCCTTATGTAAGCCCAGCGAAGTCTGTTACACCCTTATTCCCACCATGTGCGATTTTGAGTTCTCACCAATTCACCGAGACAATGGAGTCACCAATTCTATCTCCAAGTCCAAGTCGCTTAATGAGAAACAACAAAATCAATTGGTAGATTTGGGTGATGCCAAGATTCGCCAGGAGTACGAGCTTGTTGTTACCACATATTCAGGTACTTCCAAGTGCCAAACAAAATGCTCTTCTTATTTTCTTTTTTCCATTTGTCTGTCCAACATGTCTGCTAATGTTTAGCTTTGCTTGGGCTTGTGCCATTTCAGGACTCTATAGATACAGGGTGGGTGATGTGCTTCGAGTTGCTGGATACAAGAACAACGCTCCTCAATTCTACTTCGTATGTCGGGAAAATGTAGTCTTGAGCATTGATTCTGACAAGACTGATGAAGCTGAGCTACAAAATGCAGTGAAAAATGCAGTGCACAATCTGATACCATTTGATGCAAATGTAACCGAGTACACCAGCTATGCCGATACTGCCACCATTCCAGGCCACTATGTCCTATTCTGGGAGCTCAGTGTGAATGGCTCTAACCTAATTGCTCCTTCAGTCTTTGAAGATTGTTGTCTCACCATTGAAGAATCTCTAAATAGTGTCTACCGCCAGGGGTGTGCTTCTGACAAATCCATTGGGCCTCTGGAAATCAGGATAGTGGAAATTGGGACTTTTGACAAGCTCATGGACTACTGTGTTAGCTTAGCTGCTTCCATAGCTATTTACAAGACACCCCGGTGCGTGAAATTCACTCCCCTTGTTGAGCTGTTGAATTCGAGGGTCGTGTCCAGCCACTTCAGTCCCACGTGTCCAAACTGAGTTCCTGGCCAAAAGCAATGGAACAACATGAATTGAATGCCCAGTTTCGGGTTCCTGACCACAAGCAATATAAAAAAGACTTAGCTTCTATTTACTTGATCTTCCCTATACCTAAGTCCACCAAAGCTTTCATGTCATCATCTCTTTGGTTTAGATATAGTCACAACAATACTTGCATAAGAACCTGGTTCATAATTTGAGTCTGCAGATCTAAGGATTTTCCTGTACCGCTTTTGCAGAGCTGAGCAAGCAAGAATTAGTGTTTCATTGTCACCTAAGCCCCTTCACAGAACATTTCGTAGTGTTTCAAGCCACGGGACGTGATCTTCATCAGAAAGAGGGATCCCATTCTTCATCTTCTCTGTTTGATCATGCAAATCATCAATAAATGCACCCCTTGTGAATATGCTCTCATATTAATCAGCTTGTGATTAGATTTATGAATAAACGATCATAAGCCTAACCTTAGGTAGACTCTAAGTGATAATCATCGGCATCAAGAAAGCGGCCATCAACAGCACTTCCAGGCATCTGACCAATTGTTCTGAGCCAGCAAACATAAGAATTAGGTAAAAGCAAAACTGAAAACCGAATAATTGAAACATGAAATTTTAACTAAAGCAATATATATCAAATTTGAATAACAAGTTTAAATAAGATTCAAGTTCTTTGAGAAAAGATCTCCTAGGAAGAGTAAACCATTGAATATCATGTATTACATTAAACTGATCCTATTCAATTTTTCCTTTCAATTGATCTGAGAGACTGAAAAACCAGATTCTAAGTAAAGAGATATTCTACTTCTACAATCTGAAGTTCTTTGTTAAGGGTTGCTTGAATCCTCAAGCAGATAGAAACATGAATTATTCTAGCAATTACTTGTCGATCAAAAAATTAGTATATTCAGCAAATCTTCTTACCCCATCAATTCTCTTAGGACCCTCTTTCAACAAATGAATTAATCAAGAGAAAAATGTCCAAATTTATGACCAACCTTTCTGTCAGTAATCTTACAAAGAACAAGATTTTTTCTATTATAAATTCGTAAAAACATATGAAACACATGGTCCGATAGGAAAGTAACATATGTATAAAGAAAGAAACACATATTAAACAGATAGGAAATATAATAATTGCAAGTTGCAACTCTTGGTAATTGTGTGATGATCTGGCCATGTTACTTTTTATTCTGTGTTGATCTATGCATTTCTTTTCTTCTTTTATTTAATCGAGCAATTTTCAAGGGTCAATGCCGTACGATTTGAAATTCCGTGGATATAGTTTCACCCCTCTATCTTTATCCACTCATGAGAAGGGAGGTTAACATAGATCAAAAGCATTTCGAAAAAATATATATATTACTTGGCGCCTACGGCTTTAGTCTACAGGTAAGAGCACAACGAGTGGATGTATGAGCACATCACATCACGTATTCGGATCTGGTAAATAAATTAATGTTATATTAACTAACTTACAGCTCACATGCCAAAATAGTGTTGTAATTGATTAAATAAAGTAGTTCGAAGATCAAAACTAGATCTGGATCAAAATTGACAGCACCATGTCAAACAGAACTACACCTCAGTTGATTATCTAAATCAGTGCTCACAAGTCACAATTATCAAAAAGAAAATTTAGATGTGGCCTTAAAGTTGAATGTCTTGAAGGTCACTAAAGCTTTTTTTTTTTTTTTTTTTGAACTATCAGACACGTTTCCAGAAGGACGCAAGTGATATATTTATGAATAGATACTGGATTCAGTTGAACTCATAGTCAATACACTCCATCCATCTCTGATTTTAAACCCCCCACACACACACACACACACACAAGTGGTCCTCTATAATAAGCCACTTCTTTTATGCATTTTGTTCACCTTGTAACAAACCTTGACTCAGCCTTCCCACATTCTGTGTGGACTCCCCTCTTATACACAATCTAAGGTGATAAAGTTACAGGTCTTTATTAATATGGAAAGAATCATACCTGAGGTACCAAACAGCCTGAAGAAGGCCACTGCTTCTAGTTTCGCAGAGTTAAACAAGAAGTGTCTTCAGTTCATTGAAGAGGTCACGGCCAACGTAGATGAGGTCCAAAGGAGAGTTCTCACTGAAATCCTCTCTCGGAATGCCAACGTTGAGTACTTGCAGCGCCATGTTCTCAATGGTCACACCGACAGAGAGACATTCAAGAAAATCATGCCTGTCATCACCTACGAAGATATTCAGTCTGATATCAACCGTATAGCCAATGGTGATAAATCTCCAATCCTCTGTTCCCAACCCATCTCTGGATTCTTGACAAGGTTTGTCTTTTCAAAATGTGCATCTCTGTCTTAAAAGTGTACTATTATAGAGATAATGGTCAAAAACACTCATGAAGTATCACTTTTTTGCGAGTTTTCTACTTAAACTATTAGGTTTTTGTGTTTCCATCCTAAACTATCGCCAACAATTTATCAAAACACACCTTGACTAGTATCTGATGGTGCGTGGTGCACACTCTCTTTTTGTTTAAAAATGGTGCCAAATGGCACTCCAAAGAGAGAGAGAGAGATAATGGTCAAATACACACCTGAAGTATCACTTTTTTGTGAGTTCCCTATCTGAACTATCAGTTTTGCATTTCCAACCTGAACTATTACCAACTATTTATCAAAAAATGTCTCGAAATTAATGAGTCAGTTGTCATGTGGACGAAATTTTATGGGCAAATTAAGTTGCCACGCGCCTTTTGGCGAATGGATTCAAACACTTGGTCTAGTCAGCTTCAAGATGTGTTTTGATAAATAGCTGGTGATGGTTCAGGAAGGAAACACAAACGCTAGGCGTTTCTCCATGAAATATTTTTCACTTTTTCGGGAGTTGAACATCAGAAAACACGTTTGGCCATAAAATTCCAGAAAATTTTGGAATTCAACTCCAAAATTTTCAAGAATTTGAAAAACAACAATTGCAATTTGTATTCATGGCCAACACAACCCCAATTTTCAAATATCATTTTTTACTTTGAAACAAAAACTACTTTTTTCAAATTTCACAATGAAAAATGGCTAGATGCCCACCTAATAGTTCAGGTATGAAACTTGCAAAAAAAAAAAAGTGATACTTCAGGTGCGTTTTTGACTATTATCTCACTATAATATAGTACACAATTCACATCATCTGTATCTCCATTAAGATTTTCTCCGTTCTTGCGTGTGAATCCTTTGTCTTTAATTTCTGCTAAAGAGCAATGTGTATGTGCAGTTCTGGGACGTCCGGAGGGGAGAGAAAACTTATGCCAACAGTTCAAGAAGAACTTGGGAAGAGATTTCAGCAACGTGGCCTTGCGATGTCTGTGATAAGCCAATTTGTTCCAGATTTGGAAAAGGGCAAAGGAATGTATTTCTTGTCCATAAAGCCTGAAGCCAAGACCCCAGGAGGATTGCCAGCTCGCCCTGTTTTAACAAGTATTTACAAGAATCCTTATTTTCATGACAGGCATCATAGCCCCTATGCAAACTACACTAGTCCCCCTGAAACCATTCTCTGCCCAGACTCTTACCAAAGCATGTACTCCCAAATTCTTTGTGGCCTCTGCCAACACAATGAAGTACTCAGGGTTGGCTCGTACTTTGCATCCAGCTTCGTCCATGCCATCCGGTTCCTAGAAAAACACTGGTCTCTACTTTGTAATGATATTCGGATGGGAACCATTAACACCCAAATTATAGATCTGTCAGTGAGAGGGTCAGTGATGAAAATCCTCAAACCTGACCCAGAGTGAGCTGATTTCATCGAGGCTGAATGCAGTAAAGATTCATGGCAAGGGATCATAGCTAGGTTGTGGCCTAATACCAAGTATGTGGATGTTGTTGTAACCGGAAGCATGTCACAGTATATACCTACTCTTGATTATTACAGCAATGGCCTCCCTCTTGTCTCCCCCATGTATGGTTCCTCGGAATGCCCCTTCGGAATCAACCTGAACCCCTTTTGTAAGCCCAGTAAAATCTCTTACACCTTTATTCCCACCATGTGCTACTTTGAGTTAGCACCAATTCACAGAGACAACGGAGTAATCAATTCTATCTCCATGTCCAAATCGCTTTATGAGAGAGAACAAAATCAATTGGTAGATCTGGTTGATGCCAAGATTGGCCAGGAGTACGAGCTTGTTGTTACCACATATTCAGGTACTTTCAAATGACAAACAAAGTGCTCGACTCGTTTCTTTAACATGTCAGCTAATGCTTAGCTTTGCTTGAACTTGTGCCATGCCAGGACTCTATAGATACAGGGTGGGTGATGTGCTTGGGGTTGCTGGATACAAGAACAACACACCTCAATTCTACTTCGTATGTCGGGAAAATGTAATTTTGAGCATTGATTCTGACAAGACTGATGAAGCTGAGTTACAAAATGCAGTGCACAATCTGACACCATTTGATGCAAATGTAACCGAGTACACCAGCTATCGGAAACAACCTCTGTACCTCCTAACAGTAGGGGTAAGGTATGTGTACACTCCACCCTCCCCCAGGCCTCACTTGTGGGAAGCTCATGTCTAGTTTTTAACTAATTCCTATAAGAAAAATCAGTTCTCTTTATAGGAATTAGTTAAAAACTAGACATGAGCTTCCCACAAGTGAGGCCTGGGGGAGGGTGGAGTGTACGCATACCTTACCCCTACTGTTAGGAGGTAGAGAGGTTGTTTCCGATAGATCCTCGGCTTTTCATTTGAAACAAATGCAAGAGTAAAAAGTTATGATGAAAATATTAAAGAAAGAAAAGTACTGACAGTAAAGATATTAGACAAAATTTGAAGAAAACAATAAAGTCCAAATTTATGACCAAACTTTTCTTCTAAATTAATAAAAAATATATGAAACACATGGTGATGATGATCTGTCAGGAAAGTAACATAATGTATAAAGAATGAAACGCATGGTGATGATTATCTATCAGAAAAGTAACATATGTATAAAGAATGGAACACATTAAACATATAGGATTATTCTATTGGTAATTGTGTGATGATCAGGCCATGTTGTTAATTTTTATTCTATGTTGATTTGTGCATTTATTTTCTTTATGGCCATGTGCAGAACACTTTGTATGAGCTCATTACATCATGGATTCAGATCTGCTAAATAAATTAATGTTATATTAATTAACTTACAGTTCACATTTCACAATCCAGTTGTAATATATTAATAAGGTAGCTCGAAGATCAAAACTAGATATGAATCAAAAGCAACCTAAATCTGTGCTCATAAGTCACAATTAAAAAAGAAAATCTGTATGTGGTCTTAAAGTTGTATGTCTTTGAAGGTCACTGAATCATATTTTTGAACTATCAGAGACAAATTTCCAAAAGGACACACGTGATATATATACGAGTAAATTCTGGATTCAGTTGAACCCATAGTCACAGCACTTGGATTCAGTTGAACCCATAGTCACAACACTCCACCCATTTCTACTTTTAACATCACCAAAACGTCCTCTATGTAAAGCCACCTCAACGGCTCAACCTTCCTTCACACACCTAATATATATTTTGTTCACCTTGAAACAAAATCATTGACTCAGCCAGGTCTTTATTAAAATGGAAAAAACAATACCTGAGGCACCAAAGAGCCCGAAGAAGGCCACTAATGGTAGTATTGCAGAGGAAAACAAGAAGGTTCTTCAGTTCATTGAAGAGGTCACAACCAACGTTGATGAGGTTCAAAAGAGAGTTCTTGCTGAAATCCTCTCTCGAAATGCCAACGTTGAGTACTTGCAGAGTCATGATCTCAATGGTCATACTGATAGAGAAACGTTCAAGAAAGTCATGCCTGTCATCACCTATGAAGATATTCAGCCTGATATCAACCGTATAGCCAATGGTGATAAATCTCCAATTTTCTGCTCCCAACCCATCACAGAACTTCTGACAAGGTTTGTCTTTTAGATATATGCATCTCCGTCTCAATAGTGTACTATCATAAAGTACACAATTCACATTCTCTGTATCCCATTCATATTTTCTAGTTCTTGCATGTGAACCCTTTGATTTCTGCTGAAGAGCAATTTTATGTGCAGTTCTGGGACTTCCGGAGGGGAGAGAAAAATGATGCCGGCAATTCCAGAAGAGATTGGGAAGAGATTTCAGCTTCGCAGACTTGTGATGCCTGTGATAAGCCAATTTGTTCCAGATTTGGAAAAGGGCAAAGGAATGTATTTCTGGTCCATAAAGCCCGAAGCCAAGACCCTAGGAGGATTACCAGCTCGCCCTGTTTTAACAAGTTTGTACAAGAGTCCTTATTACAACAACAGCTGTATTAGCCCCTATGCTAACTACACTAGTACAGCTGAATCCATTCTCTGCCCGGACTCATACCAAAACATGTACTCCCAAATGCTTTGTGGCCTCTACCAACGCAAAGAAGTTCTCAGGGTTGGCTCCTACTTCGCATCCAGCTTCATCCGTGCCATCCGGTTCCTAGAAAAGCACTGGTCTCTACTTTGTAACGATATTCGAATGGGAAACATTAACAGCCAAATTACAGATCTGTCAGTGAGAGAGTCAGTGATGAAAATCCTCAAACCTGACCCAGAGTTAGCTGATTTCATCGAGGCTGAATGCAGTAAAGATTCATGGCAAGGGATCATTGCTAGGTTGTGGCCTAATACCAAGTATGTGGATGCTATTTTAACAGGCAGCATGTCACAGTATATACCTACCCTTGATTATTACAGCAATGGCCTCCCTCTTGTTTCTACCGTGTATGGTTCCTCAGAATGCTACTTTGGAATCAACTTGAACCCCTTTTGTAAGCCCAGTGAAGTCTCTTACACCCTTATTCCCACTATGTGCTATTTTGAGTTCTCACCAATTCACCGATACAATGGAGTCATCAATTCTATCTCCATGTCCAAGTCGCTTAATGAGAAAGAACAAAATCAATTGGTCGATTTGATTGATGTCAAGATTGGCCAGGAGTACGAGCTAGTTGTTACCACATATTCAGGTACTTCCAAGTGCCAAACAAAATGCTCGACTCGTTTCTTTTTTACTATTTGTCTGTCCAACATATCTGCTAATGCTTAGCTTTGCTTGGACTTGTGCCATGCCAGGACTCTATAGATATAGGGTGGGTGATGTGCTTCGAGTTGCTGGATACAAGAATAACGCACCTCAATTCTACTTTGTATGTCGGGAAAATGTAATCTTGAGCATTGATTCTGACAAGACTGATGAAGCTGAGCTACAAAATGCAGTGAAAAATGCAGTGCACAATCTGATACCATATGATGCAAATGTAACTGAGTACACCAGCTATGCCGATACTGCCACCATTCCAGGCCACTATGTCCTATTCTGGGAGCTGAATGGCTCTACCCAAATTCCTCCTTCAGCCTTTGAAGATTGTTGTGTCACCATTGAAGAGTCTCTAAATAGTGTCTACCGCCAGGGGCGTGCCTCTGACAAATCCATTGGGCCTCTGGAGATCAGGATAGTGGAAATTGGGACTTTTGACAAGCTCATGGACTACTGTGTTAGCTTAGGTGCTTTACTAGACCAATACAAGACACCCCGATGCGTGAAATTCGCACCCCATATTGAGTTATTGAATTCGAGGGTCGTATCCAGCCACTTCAGTCCCACAACTCCAAATTGGGTTCCTGGCCACAAGCAATGGAACAACACGAATTGAATGGCTAGCTTTGCCTCATTCTCTATGCAGAAAAGAACAAGTATCTTCGTGGATTATTTAAGCAAATCAACAAAAATCATCCTAGGTAACTCCTCCCCTACTTTCTTTGTGGGTATTGTAACGCGCTATCTGGGTGAGCAGGCAGCATCTCACCAAGAAAGTTTCTTTAAGAGGCAGGCTGATTCCTATCAATAAATGTCCTTTATTTACAGATTATGTACCAAGTATATTGATCTACTAATTCTGCATGTGGTCCTGTGTGGAATAAAGGGAGAAAGATAGATGATATACTGTTGACCAATCGAAAAGAATTTTACTCCGTAAACAAAAAATTTTACGAATGAGTACAAATGGGGAGTAAGCAAGTGTGTATTATGAATTTATCTTCAAATGGAACACTTATTTAGACCTTAAATGTTCTTTTCATAAGGCAAGCTGAAACCAGAAATGTTCACTAATTCTACTTCAGAAAAACTAGGATTTATAAGAGCATGTACATAAACAACGACGCACAGAAGGTTGGATTGGCTCTATCCACTTCTTTCGTACAAAGACGCCACTTTTGGCTTTTCAACTGTAGGACGATATATGAAGCCTGAATTCTTATTGAACTTCTTGTAATTTGCAAAAGATGAATGAAATCAAGCAAAAGAGACAAGTCGAAGAACCTTTCTCAGCTTTGTCCTTGTCCCATAAAATAACTAATAACAACTCTCTTAGAAAGGAAAGATCAGTACTTGTTACATCTACTTTTGCTTAGCATCATTCAGAAGTATTACTTGGTTGCTATAACAAATGCATTAAAAAAATACATATTACAACTATAAGAATTTTGTTTATCAAAAGTTTTTTTAAAAATAATTCATCTTTAATAGTCAATCAAATGACAAACGTTAGTATGGTTTTCACTATGTCGTCAGGAACCAATGTAGCATCGACCTTAAATACTCCTTCTGCTTCATCAATCTGAAGCAAATCCAGTTGGGTCTGCAAGAGCTTTGCAGGCATGAAATGCTTTCCCTCAGCTGCTCTCTTGATCAGCCGAGCAGCAAGCACTTCAGCCCCAACATCCAACAACACGAATTTAACAACACTTGCATAAGAACCTGGTTCATAATTTGGGTCTGCAGATCTAAGGATTTCCCTATACCGCTTTTGCAGAGCTGAGCAAGCAAGAACCAGAGTTTCATCGTCAACAAAGACTCTTCTCAGTGTATTTCGCAATGCTTCAAGCCATGGAACACGATCTTCCTCGGAAAGAGGGATCCCATTCTTCATCTTCTCTGTTTAGATCATGCAAATCGTCAATAAATGCACCCCTTGGGAATATGCTCTCATTGATCAGCTATATATTTGATTTAATAACTCATGATCATAGACCTTACCTTTGTTAGACTCTGAGTGATAATCATCCGCATCGAGAAAGCGGCCATGAACAGCTCTTCCAAGCATCTGACCAATTGTTCTGAGAAAGCATGCATACGAATTTCTTAAAAGTTTGGAACTTCAAAACTGAACCACAGTGATGTTCAAATCGGAATAACATGTTCAAATAAGCTTCTAGGTTTTTTTAGAAAAGGTCTCCTAGGAAGAGTAAACCATTGAATATCATGTATTGCATTACAGTGATGTAAGTCATTTTTCCTCTCAATTGATCAGACAAATGTCAAATAACAAGATATTTTTGCTTCTACAGTCTGAAGTTCTTTGTTAACGTCTAGCTTGACTCAACAAGCTGTTAGAAGCAGATCAATGACTTAGACAATTCTTTTGGTTAACTAAGGGATGTGCAATGACAGAAAGCAGCATAAACCAATTTAGTAAGTAACATGAAATCTTACGATTTTCCGGCTCCGCTGACACCCATAAGTACAATAGCTTTTCCTGTAAGGTAAGACATTACATGCAAGAAGAAAAAATTTCATCATATCATCCATAACAAATGAAAGAAGAAAGAACCACAAGATGGAAGGTGAATACAAACCTTTGTAGTCGGATGTCATTTTCGGAAATTTTACAACACAATTGCAAGTGTTTGATGTTGAAAGCATTAGATGATTAACCCTTTCAGATATTACAAGGTTCCGCGCACCCCTCTGATCCTAAAACACAGGAAATATCAGTGGTATATCAAGAATTAAGATCCAGTTAAGCTTTAGCTTTCTCAAAAGATCCCACAAAAATGATGTACTAATATTTCATGTTAATATGATAATATTAATGAGCAAGTTAAAATCACTCTTCTCAATAACATTTTGAATCTGATCTTTTTAGGAAACAAAAGGAGAATATATAAAAGTAGCATGCTTTCACGTCAACAGGTTGAGATAGTAGAAACAAACTCGGGAAAAAAAAAAAGATAAAAACCCTTCTCCACACTAACGATTCATGCATTGCACTCCCTCTATATATGCAACAAATGTCTATCTTGATGGAGGTTGGAACAAGAAAATATATGCAACAAATGTTGTTTTTTTTAACCATGGTGTCCCGAACAGCTTGTGCGCACTTCAGACATACTCCTTCCGTTTCAATTTGTTTGTTTTACTTTCTTTTTTAGTCCGTTTCAAAAAAAATGTCTCTTTCCTTTTATTTTAACTCTTTAATTCAATTTTTCAGGTGACATGTTTGGTACATTCTACATATCTTTAGCTGGCGTTTGGCACACTCACATTTTTTTTGCTTACTCTTCCACTTTCATTTCGAAATCTGGCTCGCTCCTGACTATGGATTGGAGGATCTGAACCACTGACGAAGGATTTTCCATATATTTTGGAAGTAGATTTCGAAAATTTATCTTGAAATATCTATCTGGCCATGAAATTTGATCAAATTTTGAAAAATTGATGTTCAAATATTTTCAAGTTCCCAAAAACTAGCTCATACTAATTTTTGGAATTTTGGGACTTCAACTCACAAAACGTTAAATTTTTTCCTATTAAAACACATGTTTACACAACTTCAAAAACTCAAATTTTCAAGTTTCAACATCAAAATCTATTACCAAACAGGAGCTTAATTTAAGACCACAAGATTCAAAAGTCTTTCTTTACTTTCTTAAATTCTATGTCAAGTCAAAATCAGACAAATAAATTGTAGTAACAGATTCATAGAGTATCATATAACTCTGTGAATCCTGAGACCTCATAGTTCTCAACTCACTTTATTGATCACTACGCTTGTCGATTATCAGTTCCCAAATTTTGATTTTCCACTTGGTTCAATTCATAGCTTCTAGTCGTGGTGGACAGTGTTAACTGATATATCTGTTCCTGGTGGAAGGTGGCAGGTGTCCCATAGATTTAGTCGAGGTGCGCGAGAACTGGCCCAGACACCACAATTATCAAAATAAAAATTAAAAAATGCACTGTTTCAACTTCAATGATAAATGTAAATATGAAAGTTGCTTCTTTTATAGTCTTATATTTTGCAATTAAACTTGCTAAAATCATAAATTGATCATACAAATTGGATTTTAATTGTTTATTTTATGCAGAAAATTAAGCAAAATTAGCTGAAACAAAATTCATAATACATATTTTACCATTAAAAAAATTGGGAAAATAAAAGGAGCTTACGAACTGAATTTCGCCGGAGAAATGATCGGAGATTGGTTCGCCGGAGAAATGAACGGAAATTGGTTCGCCGGAGATATGAATGGAATTGGTTCGCCGGAGAAATTAACGGAGATTGGTGCGCCGGAGATATGATCGGAGTTGGTTCCCCGGAGAAATGATCGGAGATTGATTCGCCGGAGAAATGATCGGAGATTGATTCGCCGGAGAAATGACGGTGATTGGTTGGCCGGCAAATAATCAATTTGTATTTTTGGATCCTGGTATTGGTGGACCAATCCAACCTAACTTGGGCCTACTACTTAAATCCAATTGGAGCCCACAATATAACGAGGCGGAGGGTGTTTACCATCTGATAAACTCTTTCGTTAAATTTCACAAAAAGGCGTAATACTCATTTCCTCTCAATTTACGTGTCTTAGTAGACGTTTGGCCATGAAAATCAAAAAAAATTGAAGTTGCAGTTGTGTTTGGTCATTAATATAAATTGAAGCTGTTTTTGACTTTTTATAAGAGAAGTGAAAGTGAAAAAAGAGAAAACAAGTTTCCAAATACAATTTCAAATTGTATTTGGAATTCTTATGGTCAAACACTACAATTTTCACTAAAGTGAAATAATGTTCCGAAAAAAGTGAAAAAATTCTCATGGCCAAACACCCCCTTAGTTTAACTAAACACGGGAAAAACAACTCGACTTTTGGGGAAGGACCGACCCATAAGAAACTACTGCATATAGTCTTATCTTAAATTTCTGTCAGAGGCTGATTCCAAGTCTTGAATCTATGACCTCTAAGCGACATAGCAGCAACTTTACTAGTTATTTCAAAGCTCCGCTTCTTTAACTAAACACAAAGTTTAACAAATAAAGAGAAACTTTTTGAATTTTGCGGTTTTAAATTAAAGATCTATATAGTCATTTAAAATCTTGCAGTCCTAAACATATTACATAGGATGTTAGAGTTGAAAAACTTACTAAATGTAGAAATAGACACTCTTTTTCGGACAAATCAAAAAAAAGAAAAGAAGATGTTTAAATTGGAACATATATTACAACTTAATAAACCGTAAAATCCCAAGCATGTTGCAATTGAGACCAACATATATAATTGAAGGAAGTGATCTATTTTATGTGATTAACTTATTTGTGTAATAAGAGCTTGAGAATCCGCACATCATTTTCATAATTTGAATCAGAAGTGTCTAATAGAAATATTTTATCATGTCAAGTACTTAATTAATTGAAACATATCATAATTCAAATATCTAAATGAAATTTATAGACAAATTTATGGAAACTAGATCATATATAAGTACTCTTGAGATAATATTTTTTTACATACTTACCAAATACTCGAAAATAAATAAGAAATCCACTTATTTCAATAGTTACTTATCTAGAATAACAATTTCCTTCACGCTAAGCACACCCTATGCGTTTTGAAAGTTCTCAAGGAACACATTCACGAGTGAAAAATTTCTACTAAAAGACACATATTTTGGTATCCAAACGTTTTTAAAAAAAAAATAAACAGAACAATCAGATTTTTAATAGGGTTTTTAGGTAATTTTTTAATTAGGTGTTTTTAATTGAGGGTATTTTAGTAATTTCACTTTAAACTTTTGGAGTTAATGCTTTTAAGGTAGTATAGATAGATAGATATAGATGTATTTAGCCTTTTATTTTGTGAAAAGGCTAGTGGTCAATAAAGTGTGTTGAGAGTCTGAGGTCTCAGGTTCAAACTTCAGCGGAGACAAAAAAATGCTAGGTGATTCTTCTCATATGTCCTAGCCTTGATGGACAGAGTTATCTGATATCTGTTGCTGGTGAAAGGTAGCAGGTATCCCGTAAATTTAGTCGAGGTACACGAAAACTGACCCGGACACCACGGTTATCAAAAAAGAAAAATTTTAAAAAAAATGAAAGATAACCAAATTAGTCAAACACATGAAAAAAAAAATGAATAATATCTAACTCCATAAAAGATATCAAAACCAAAAAATACAAATCACTTTCTCTCTCATAATTTCCTTCATTCATGGCTTTCCTTCAATGTTATCATCAATTTCCACTTCTTTTACTCTTCTTCTTCTTCTTCTTGTTCATCTCTTTATCACTTTCTTCACCTATGTCCATTCATGATCTTCTCAAATCCAAAGGCTTACCATATGGTCTTCTCCCAAAAGAAGTAAAATCTTACAATTACACATCATCAAATGGACTTCTTGAAGTTTACTTAGATGGTCCTTGTTTAACTAAGTTTGATACAATGGCCTTTTATGAGAGTTATTTCAAAGCTAATCTTACTTATGGTAGCCTTAATGGGGTTCATGGACTTTCACAAGAAGAGTTATTTGTGTGGCTACCTGTTAAAGGAATTGTTGTTGATGATGTTAATTCTGGACTTAATACTTTTTGATATTGGATTGGCCCATTTCGACGTTGTTCTTGTTATATGCCGAGTTATACTGTTGGGAGGTAGAGAGATTGTTTTCGATAGACCCTCAACTTATCATTTGAAATAATGCAACAGTAAAAAGTTGTGATGAAAATACTGGAGAAAGAAAAGTACCAACAGTAAAGATATTAGACAAAATCTGAAGAAAACAATGAAGTCCATAAAATATGACCAAACTTTTCTTCTAAATTAATAAAAACAAATGAAACACGTGGTGATGATGATCTGCCAGGAAAGCAACATATGAATAAAGAATAGAACACATTAAACAGATAGGAAATATTATAATTGCAACTATTGGTAATTGTGTGATGATCAGGCCATGTTGTTATTTTTTTATTCTATATTGATTTGTGCATTTCTTTGCCTCTTGATAATTGAGCGATTTTCGAGGGTCAATTTTGGATGGCTTTAGTCTACTGGTAAGAGCACAACACGTATGGGCTCATCTGTGCCCATAAGTCACAATTATCAAAAAGAAAACTTAGTTGTATGTCTTTGAAGGTCAATGGAACCTATTTTTGAACTATCAAAGTTTCCAAAAGGAGGCACAAGATATATTTACGAGTAGATACTGGATTCAGTTGAACCCATATAGGCAACACAATCCATCTGTCTCTATTTTTAATGTCGCCCAAAACATCCTACACCTAATATACATTTTGTTCACCTTGTAACAAAATCATTGACTCAGCCAGGTCATTATTAATATGGAAAAAACCATACCTGAGGCACCAACCAGCCCGAAGAAGGCCACTGATTGTAGTATCGCGAAGGAAAACAAGAAGGGTCTACAGTTCATTGAAGAGGTCACGACCAACGTTGATGAGGTCCAAAAGAGAGTTCTTGCGGAAATCCTCTCTCGAAATGCCAGCGTTGAGTACTTGCAGCGCCATGATCTCAATGGTCACACCGATAGAGAGACATTCAAGAAAGTGATCCCTGTCATCAACTACGAAGATATTCAGCCTGATATCAACCGTATAGCCAATGGTGATAGATCTCCAATCTTCTGCTCCCAACCCATCACTGAATTCTTGACAAGGTTTGACTTTTCGATATGTGCATCTCCGTCTCAATAGTGTACTATTATAAAGTATACAATTCACGTTCTCTGCACTTCCATTGAGATTTTCTATTTCTTGCATGTGAACAACCCTTTTGTCTTTAATTTCGGATGAAGAGCAATTTTAATGTGCAGTTCTGGGACGTCTGGAGGGGAGAGAAAATTGATACCAACAACTCAAGAAGAGCTTGGGAAGAGATTTCAGCTTGGCAGCCTTGCAATGTCTGTGATAAGCCAAGTTGTTCCAGATTTGGAGAAGGGTAAAGGAATGTATTTCTTGTCCATAAAGTCCGACGCCAAGACCCCAGGAGGATTACCAGCTCGCCCTGTTTTAACAAGTATGAGCAAGAGTCCTCATTTCAAGAACAGCCATCTTAGCCCCTATGCAAACTACACCAGTCCAGTTGAAACCATTCACTGCCCAGACTCTTACCAAAGCATGTACTCCCAAATGCTTTGTGGCCTATACCAATGCAAAGAAGTACTCAGGGTTGGCTCGTACTTTGCATCCAGCTTCATCCGTGCCATCAGGTTCCTAGAAAAGCACTGGTCTCTACTTTGCAACGATATTCGAATGGGAACCGTTAACAACCAAATTACAGATCTGTCAGTGAGAGAGTCAGTGATGAAAATCCTCAAACCTGACCCAGAGTTAGCTGATTTCATCGAGGCAGAATGCAGTAAAGATTCATGGCAAGGGATCATCACCAGGCTGTGGCCTAACACCAAGTATGTGGATGTTGTTGTAACCGGAAGCATGTCACAGTATATACCAACCATCGAATATTACAGCAATCACCTCCCTCTTGTCTCTACCACGTATGGTTCCTCGGAATGCAGCATTGGAATCAACTTAAACCCCTTTTGTAAGCCCAGCGAAGTCTCTTACACCCTTATTCCCACCATGTGCTATTTTGAGTTCTCACCAATTCACCGAGACAATGGAGTCACCAATTCTATCTCCAAGTCCAAGTCGCTTAATGAGAAACAACAAAATCAATTGGTAGATTTGGGTGATGTCAAGATTGGCCAGGAGTACGAGCTTGTTGTTACCACATATTCAGGTACTTCCAAGTGCCAAACAAAATGCTCTTCTTATTTTCTTTTTTCCATTTGTCTGTCCAACATGTCTGCTAATGTTTAGCTTTGCTTGGGCTTGTACCATTTCAGGACTCTATAGATACAGGGTGGGTGATGTGCTTCGAGTTGCTGGATACAAGAACAACGCTCCTCAATTCTACTTCGTATGTCGGGAAAATGTAATCTTGAGCATTGATTCCGACAAGACTGATGAAGCTGAGCTACAAAATGCAGTGAAAAATGCAGTGCACAATCTGATACCATATGATGCAAATGTAAATGAGTACACCAGCTATGCCGATACTGCCACCATTCCAGGCCACTATGTCCTATTCTGGGAGCTGAATGGCTGTACCCAAATTCCTCCTTCAGTCTTTGAAGATTGTTGTGTCACCATTGAAGAGTCTCTAAATAGTGTCTACCGCCAGGGGCGTGCCTCTGACAAATCCATTGGGCCTCTGGAGATCAGGATAGTGGAAATTGGGACTTTCGACAAGCTCATGGACTACTGTGTTAGCTTAGGTGCTTCCCTAGACCAATACAAGACACCCCGATGCGTGAAGTTCGCACCCCATATTGAGTTATTGAATTCGAGGGTCGTGTCCAGCCACTTCAGTCCCACGACTCCAAATTGGGTTCCTGGCCACAAGCAATGGAACAACACGAATTGAATGGCTAGTTTCGCCTCATTCTCTATGCAGAAAGAACAAGTATCTTCGTCGATTATTTAAGCAAATCAACAAAAATCATCCTAGGTAACTCCTCCCACACTTTCTTTGTGGGTATTGTAACACACTATCTGGGTGAGCAGGCAGCATCTCACCAAGAAAATTTCTTTAAGAGGCAGGCTGATTCCTATCAATAAATGTCCTTTATTTACAGATTATGTACTAAGTAGATTGATCTACTAATTCTGCATGTGGTCCTGTGTGGAATAAAGGGAGAAAGATAGCTGATATACTGTTGACCAATCGAAAAGAATTTTACTCCATAAACAAATTTTTTTACAAATGAGTACAAATGGGGAGTAAGCAAGTGTGTATTATGAATTTATCTTCAAATGGAACACTTAGTTAGACCTTAAATGTTCTTTTCATAAGGCAAGCTGAAACCAGAAATGTTCACTAATTCTACTTCAGAAAAACTAGGATTTATAAGAGCATGTACATAAACAACGACGCACTTCTTTCGTACAAAGACGCCACTTTTGGCTTTTCAACTGTAGGACGATATATGAAGCCTGAATTCTTATTGTACTTCTTGTAATTTGCAAAAGATGAATGAAATCAAGCAAAAGAGAAAAGTAGAAGAACCTTTCTCAGCTTTGTCCTTGTCCCTTAAAATAAATAATAACAACTCTCTTAGAAGGGAAAGATCAGTACTTCGTTACATCTACTTTTGCTTGGCATCATTAAGAAGTATTACTTGGTTGCTATCACAAATGCATTAAAAAAATACACATTACAACTATAAGAATTCTGTTTATCAAAAGTTTTCTTTAAAATAATTCATCTTTAATAGTCAATCAAATGACAAACGTTAGCATGATTTTCACTATGTCGTCAGGATCCAATGTAGCATCGACCTTAAATATTCCTTCTGTTTCATCAATCTGAAGCAAATCCAGTTGGGTCTGCAAGAGCTTTGCAGGCATGAAATGCTTTCCCTCAGCTGCTCTCTTGACCAGCCGAGCAGCAAGCACTTCAGCCCCAACATCCAGCAACACGAATTTAACAATACTTGCATAAGAACCTGGTTCATAATTTGGGTCTGCAGATCTAAGGATCCCCCTGTACCGCTTTTGCAGAGCTGAGCAAGCAAGAACCTGCATTTCATTGTCAACTAAGCCTTTTCTCAGTGTATTTCGCAATGCTTCAAGCCATGGAACACGATCTTCCTTGGAAAGAGGGATCCCATTCTTCATCTTCTCTGTTTTGATCAAGCAAATCGTCAATAAATGCACCCGTTGGAAATATGCTCTCATTGATCAGCTATGTTTAATTTAATAACTAATGATCATAGTCCTTACCTTTGTTAGACTCTGAGTGATATTCATCTGCATCAAGAAAGCGACCATGAACAGCTCTTCCAAGCATCTGACCAATTGTACTGAGCCAGTATGCATAAGAATTACTTAAAGGTTTGGAACTTGAAAATTGAACCACGGTATTCAAATCGGAGTAACATGTTCAAATAAGCTTCAAGTTTTTCTAGGAAAGGTCTCATAGGAAGAGTAAACCATTGAATACATGTATTGCATTACAGTGATCCAAGTCATCTTTCCTTTCAATCAATCAGATAGAATGAAAACCCAGACAAATTCCAAGTAACAAGATATTTTTGCTTCTACAATCGGAAGTTCTTTGTTAATGTCTAGCTTAACTCAACAAGCATTTAGAAACAGATCAATGACCTATACAATTCTTTTGGTTAACTAAGGGATGTGCAATGACAGAAAGCAGCATAAACCAATTTAGTAAGTAACTTGAAATCTTACGATTTTCCGGCTCCGCTGACACCCATAAGTACAATAGCTTTTCCTGTGAGGTAAGACATTACATGCAAGAGGAAAAAATTTCATCATACCATCCATAAAAAATGAAAGAAGATCAAGATGGAAGGTGAATACAAACCTTTGTAGTCAGATGTCATTTTCGGAAATTTTACAACATAATTGCAAGTGTTTGATGTCGAAAGCATTAGACAATTAACCCCTTTAGATATGTTCTGCGCACCTCTCTGATCCTAAAACACAGGAAATATCAGTATATCAAGAATTACGATCCAGTTAAGCTCTAGCTTTCTCAAAATTCCCATAAAAATGGTGTACTAATATTTCATGTTAATGAGAATATTAATCAGTAAGTCAAAATCACAGTTCTCAAGAACATTTTGAATCTGATCTTTTAGGAAACAAAAGGAGAATATAGAAAAGTAGCATGCTTTCAAGCCAACAGGTTGAGATAGTAGAAACAAACTCGGGAAAAAAAAAAAAAGAAGATAAAAACCCTTCTCCACACTAAGGATTAATGCATTGCACTCCCTCTGTATATGCAACAAATGTCTATCTTAGTTACAAACAGCTTCTTGATGGAGATTGGAACAAGAAAATATATGCAACAAATGTTTTTTGTTAATAACCGTGGCGTCTGTACCAGCTTGTGCGCACCTCAGACATACTCCCTCCGTTTCAATATGTTTGTCTTACTTTCCTTTTTAGTCCATTTCAAAAAGAATGTCTCTGTTCTTTTATTACGACTCTTTAATTTCAATTTTCCAGGTGACATGTTTGGTACATTTTACATATCTTTAGCTAGCGTTTGGCACGTCACATTTTTTTGCTTACTCTTTCACTTTTATTTCGAAATCCGGTTCGCTCCTAACTATAGTTTGGACCTTTCGCTTGCTTAGAAGTGGATTTGAACCACCGACACAAGGATTTTCCATAGATTTTGGGAGTAGATTTTGAATATTTATCTTCAAATATCTATTTGGCCATGAAATTTGATCTTCAAATATTTTCAAGTTCACAAAAACTAGCTCATACTAATATTTGGATTTTTGGGACTTCAGTCACAAAACTTTAAATTTTTTCTAATTAAAATGCATGTCTAAACATAACTTCAAATTCCAAAAATTACAACTCAAAAACTCAAATTTTCAAGTTTCAACTTCAAAATCTATGACTAAACAGGAGTTTAGTTTAATACCACAAGATTCAAAAGTCTTCTTTACTCTCTTAAACTCCGTGTCAAATCAAAACCAGACGAATAAATTGAAACGAATTCATAGAGTATCATATAACTCTGTGAATCCTGAAACCTCATAGTTCTCAACTCACTTTATTGAGCACTACGCCTGTCGATTTTCAGTTCCCAAATTTTGATTTTGGACTTGCTGCAGTTCACAGCTTCTAACTTTGCCAAAATTTGCACTGCTTCAACTTCAATGATAAATGTAATTAAGAAAGTTCCTTCTTTTATGGTCTTACCCCCTCCGTTTCAACTGGTTTGGCCTATTCTGACTTGGCACAAAGTTTAAGAAAATAAAGAAGACATTTGAATCTTGTGGTCTTAAATTAGGCTCAAAAGTGTTCTTTGCTTTCTTAAACTCCTGTCAAGTCTTGTCAAAACCAGACAAACAAATTGAAACGGATTCATAGAATGTCAGATAACTCTGTATAATCCTGTGACCTCATAGTTTTTTTTTGTTTTTTTTAAAAATAACCGTGGTGTCCGGGCAACTTTCGCGCCCCTTGACCAATTCAACGGTATACCTGCCACCTCCCACCAGCAAAAGGTACCAGATAACTCTATCCACAAGGCTAGGATAGATGGGAAGAAATCACCTAGTGTTTTTGTCTCTGCTGGGATTTGAACCTAAGACCTCATGGTTCTCACCCACTTCATTGTTGTCACCTCCCACCAGCAACAGGTACCAGGTAACTCTATCTACCAAGGCTAGAATAGATAGAAAGAAATCACCAAGTATTTTTGTCTCTAGGTACGTAATTGAGGACAGATAACATGGTTTTGTACTGGTCAGTTTTGAGCTGTCGAGTGACGATTGCTCCATCTCTTAAGAAAGGACGCGGGGAGCTGGGATTTGAACCTGAGACGTCATGGTTCTCAACTACTTCATTGACCACTAGCCACTAGGCCACACCCGTGGGTGCGTGAGACCTCGTAATTCTCAAATCACTTTATTGATCACCGGCCCTGTCGATTTTCAGTACCCAAAGCTTCTAACTTTGCCAAAATTTGCATTGTTTCAACTACAATTGTAAATGTAAATGTGAAAGTTGCTTCTTTTATAGTCTTATATTTTGCAGTAAACTTGTTAAAATCATAAATTAATTATACAAATTGGATTTAATTGTTTATTTATGCAGAAAATTAAGCAAAATTAGCTGAAATAAAATTCATAATTCACATTTTACCATTAAAATTAATTGGGAAAATGGAGCAGAAATAGAGTATTGAACAGACTGTCCAATAGGAAAAATAAAGGAACTTACAAAATTGAATTTCGCCGGAGAAATGATCGGAGATTAGTTCGCCGGAGAAATGATCGGAGATTAGATCGCCGGAGATATGAACGGTGATTGATTCGCCGGAGATATGATCGGAGATTAGTTCGCCGGAGAAATGAACGGCGATTGGTTCGCCGGCGTATAATCAATTTTGTATTTTTGGGTCCTCGTTTTGGTGGACCAATTCAACCTAACTTGGGCCTACTACTTAAAGTCCGATTGGAGCCCATCAACCTTACGAGGCGGAGGGTGTTTACCATCCGATCAATTCTTTCGTTAAATTTCACAAAAAGGTGTAATACTCACTTCCTCTCAATTTAAATGTCTTAATTTAACTGAACACAAAAAAATAGCTCGAAATTTGAGGAAGGACCGACCCATAAGGAATTACTGTACACAGTCTTATCTTGCATTATTGTTGTTGATGATGTTAATTCTGGACTTATACTTTTTGATATGGGAAAAGGACACCACATGACCATCAAAAAAACAAATGACCCATGTTTGGGCTATTGGACATGAAGTGGCCAATAGGCCCAAACTAATTTCAAAAAATGGTCAGTCGGTCCAAACTAATTCTAAAAATGATCAGTCGAAACTATATCAATATGGTATATAGGTTGTATCAATATGGTATACAAAGTGTATTAATATGGTACAGGGACTGTATCAAAATGGTATATAAATTATATATGCATATGTTTTTTCTGTATAAACTATATGAATGTGGCATGAGGACTGTATCATTATGGTATATGAACTGAAAAAAAGGCACTAGCAACGACAAAAAGGTCTAAAATGGCTACCTTTTGAAATTGTAAAATCAATGGCTATTTTGTGAAAATAATTTTGGACGAAGTGACATTTATGTCCTTTTCCCTTTTGATATTGGATTGGCCCATTTCGACGTTGCTGTTGTTATATGTCGATTTTTACTGTTGGAAGATAAAGAGATTGTTTTCGATAGACCCTCGACTTTTCATTTAAAACAAATACAAGAGTAAAAAGTTGTGATGAAAATATTAAAGAAAGATAACTACTGACGGTAAAGATATTAGACAAAATCCGAAGAAAACACGTGGTGATGATAATCTGTCAGGAAAGTAACATATGAATAAATAATGGAACAAATGATGATGATGATGATCTGCCAGGAAAGCAACATATGAATAAAGAATAGAACACATTAAACAGATAGGAAATATTATAATTGCAACTATTGGTAATTGTGTGATGATCAGGCCATGTTGTTATTTTTTTATTCTATATTGATTTGTGCATTTCTTTGCCTCTTGATAATTGAGCGATTTTCGAGGGTCAATTTTGGATGGCTTTAGTCTACTGGTAAGAGCACAACACGTATGGGCTCATCTGTGCCCATAAGTCACAATTATCAAAAAGAAAACTTAGTTGTATGTCTTTGAAGGTCAATGGAACCTATTTTTGAACTATCAAAGTTTCCAAAAGGAGGCACAAGATATATTTACGAGTAGATACTGGATTCAGTTGAACCCATATAGGCAACACAATCCATCTGTCTCTATTTTTAATGTCGCCCAAAACATCCTACACCTAATATACATTTTGTTCACCTTGTAACAAAATCATTGACTCAGCCAGGTCATTATTAATATGGAAAAAACCATACCTGAGGCACCAACCAGCCCGAAGAAGGCCACTGATTGTAGTATCGCGAAGGAAAACAAGAAGGGTCTACAGTTCATTGAAGAGGTCACGACCAACGTTGATGAGGTCCAAAAGAGAGTTCTTGCGGAAATCCTCTCTCGAAATGCCAGCGTTGAGTACTTGCAGCGCCATGATCTCAATGGTCACACCGATAGAGAGACATTCAAGAAAGTGATCCCTGTCATCAACTACGAAGATATTCAGCCTGATATCAACCGTATAGCCAATGGTGATAGATCTCCAATCTTCTGCTCCCAACCCATCACTGAATTCTTGACAAGGTTTGACTTTTCGATATGTGCATCTCCGTCTCAATAGTGTACTATTATAAAGTATACAATTCACGTTCTCTGCACTTCCATTGAGATTTTCTATTTCTTGCATGTGAACAACCCTTTTGTCTTTAATTTCGGATGAAGAGCAATTTTAATGTGCAGTTCTGGGACGTCTGGAGGGGAGAGAAAATTGATACCAACAACTCAAGAAGAGCTTGGGAAGAGATTTCAGCTTGGCAGCCTTGCAATGTCTGTGATAAGCCAAGTTGTTCCAGATTTGGAGAAGGGTAAAGGAATGTATTTCTTGTCCATAAAGTCCGACGCCAAGACCCCAGGAGGATTACCAGCTCGCCCTGTTTTAACAAGTATGAGCAAGAGTCCTCATTTCAAGAACAGCCATCTTAGCCCCTATGCAAACTACACCAGTCCAGTTGAAACCATTCACTGCCCAGACTCTTACCAAAGCATGTACTCCCAAATGCTTTGTGGCCTATACCAATGCAAAGAAGTACTCAGGGTTGGCTCGTACTTTGCATCCAGCTTCATCCGTGCCATCAGGTTCCTAGAAAAGCACTGGTCTCTACTTTGCAACGATATTCGAATGGGAACCGTTAACAACCAAATTACAGATCTGTCAGTGAGAGAGTCAGTGATGAAAATCCTCAAACCTGACCCAGAGTTAGCTGATTTCATCGAGGCAGAATGCAGTAAAGATTCATGGCAAGGGATCATCACCAGGCTGTGGCCTAACACCAAGTATGTGGATGTTGTTGTAACCGGAAGCATGTCACAGTATATACCAACCATCGAATATTACAGCAATCACCTCCCTCTTGTCTCTACCACGTATGGTTCCTCGGAATGCAGCATTGGAATCAACTTAAACCCCTTTTGTAAGCCCAGCGAAGTCTCTTACACCCTTATTCCCACCATGTGCTATTTTGAGTTCTCACCAATTCACCGAGACAATGGAGTCACCAATTCTATCTCCAAGTCCAAGTCGCTTAATGAGAAACAACAAAATCAATTGGTAGATTTGGGTGATGTCAAGATTGGCCAGGAGTACGAGCTTGTTGTTACCACATATTCAGGTACTTCCAAGTGCCAAACAAAATGCTCTTCTTATTTTCTTTTTTCCATTTGTCTGTCCAACATGTCTGCTAATGTTTAGCTTTGCTTGGGCTTGTACCATTTCAGGACTCTATAGATACAGGGTGGGTGATGTGCTTCGAGTTGCTGGATACAAGAACAACGCTCCTCAATTCTACTTCGTATGTCGGGAAAATGTAATCTTGAGCATTGATTCCGACAAGACTGATGAAGCTGAGCTACAAAATGCAGTGAAAAATGCAGTGCACAATCTGATACCATATGATGCAAATGTAAATGAGTACACCAGCTATGCCGATACTGCCACCATTCCAGGCCACTATGTCCTATTCTGGGAGCTGAATGGCTGTACCCAAATTCCTCCTTCAGTCTTTGAAGATTGTTGTGTCACCATTGAAGAGTCTCTAAATAGTGTCTACCGCCAGGGGCGTGCCTCTGACAAATCCATTGGGCCTCTGGAGATCAGGATAGTGGAAATTGGGACTTTCGACAAGCTCATGGACTACTGTGTTAGCTTAGGTGCTTCCCTAGACCAATACAAGACACCCCGATGCGTGAAGTTCGCACCCCATATTGAGTTATTGAATTCGAGGGTCGTGTCCAGCCACTTCAGTCCCACGACTCCAAATTGGGTTCCTGGCCACAAGCAATGGAACAACACGAATTGAATGGCTAGTTTCGCCTCATTCTCTATGCAGAAAGAACAAGTATCTTCGTCGATTATTTAAGCAAATCAACAAAAATCATCCTAGGTAACTCCTCCCACACTTTCTTTGTGGGTATTGTAACACACTATCTGGGTGAGCAGGCAGCATCTCACCAAGAAAATTTCTTTAAGAGGCAGGCTGATTCCTATCAATAAATGTCCTTTATTTACAGATTATGTACTAAGTAGATTGATCTACTAATTCTGCATGTGGTCCTGTGTGGAATAAAGGGAGAAAGATAGCTGATATACTGTTGACCAATCGAAAAGAATTTTACTCCATAAACAAATTTTTTTACAAATGAGTACAAATGGGGAGTAAGCAAGTGTGTATTATGAATTTATCTTCAAATGGAACACTTAGTTAGACCTTAAATGTTCTTTTCATAAGGCAAGCTGAAACCAGAAATGTTCACTAATTCTACTTCAGAAAAACTAGGATTTATAAGAGCATGTACATAAACAACGACGCACTTCTTTCGTACAAAGACGCCACTTTTGGCTTTTCAACTGTAGGACGATATATGAAGCCTGAATTCTTATTGTACTTCTTGTAATTTGCAAAAGATGAATGAAATCAAGCAAAAGAGAAAAGTAGAAGAACCTTTCTCAGCTTTGTCCTTGTCCCTTAAAATAAATAATAACAACTCTCTTAGAAGGGAAAGATCAGTACTTCGTTACATCTACTTTTGCTTGGCATCATTAAGAAGTATTACTTGGTTGCTATCACAAATGCATTAAAAAAATACACATTACAACTATAAGAATTCTGTTTATCAAAAGTTTTCTTTAAAATAATTCATCTTTAATAGTCAATCAAATGACAAACGTTAGCATGATTTTCACTATGTCGTCAGGATCCAATGTAGCATCGACCTTAAATATTCCTTCTGTTTCATCAATCTGAAGCAAATCCAGTTGGGTCTGCAAGAGCTTTGCAGGCATGAAATGCTTTCCCTCAGCTGCTCTCTTGACCAGCCGAGCAGCAAGCACTTCAGCCCCAACATCCAGCAACACGAATTTAACAATACTTGCATAAGAACCTGGTTCATAATTTGGGTCTGCAGATCTAAGGATCCCCCTGTACCGCTTTTGCAGAGCTGAGCAAGCAAGAACCTGCATTTCATTGTCAACTAAGCCTTTTCTCAGTGTATTTCGCAATGCTTCAAGCCATGGAACACGATCTTCCTTGGAAAGAGGGATCCCATTCTTCATCTTCTCTGTTTTGATCAAGCAAATCGTCAATAAATGCACCCGTTGGAAATATGCTCTCATTGATCAGCTATGTTTAATTTAATAACTAATGATCATAGTCCTTACCTTTGTTAGACTCTGAGTGATAATCATCTGCATCAAGAAAGCGACCATGAACAGCTCTTCCAAGCATCTGACCAATTGTACTGAGCCAGTATGCATAAGAATTACTTAAAGGTTTGGAACTTGAAAATTGAACCACGGTATTCAAATCGGAGTAACATGTTCAAATAAGCTTCAAGTTTTTCTAGGAAAGGTCTCATAGGAAGAGTAAACCATTGAATACATGTATTGCATTACAGTGATCCAAGTCATCTTTCCTTTCAATCAATCAGATAGAATGAAAACCCAGACAAATTCCAAGTAACAAGATATTTTTGCTTCTACAATCGGAAGTTCTTTGTTAATGTCTAGCTTGACTCAACAAGCATTTAGAAACAGATCAATGACCTATACAATTCTTTTGGTTAACTAAGGGATGTGCAATGACAGAAAGCAGCATAAACCAATTTAGTAAGTAACTTGAAATCTTACGATTTTCCGGCTCCGCTGACACCCATAAGTACAATAGCTTTTCCTGTGAGGTAAGACATTACATGCAAGAGGAAAAAATTTCATCATACCATCCATAAAAAATGAAAGAAGATCAAGATGGAAGGTGAATACAAACCTTTGTAGTCAGATGTCATTTTCGGAAATTTTACAACATAATTGCAAGTGTTTGATGTCGAAAGCATTAGACAATTAACCCCTTTAGATATTAAAAGGTTCTGCGCACCTCTCTGATCCTAAAACACAGGAAATATCAGTATATCAAGAATTACGATCCAGTTAAGCTCTAGCTTTCTCAAAATTCCCATAAAAATGGTGTACTAATACTTCATGTTAATGAGAATATTAATCAGTAAGTCAAAATCACAGTTCTCAAGAACATTTTGAATCTGATCTTTTAGGAAACAAAAGGAGAATATAGAAAAGTAGCATTCTTTCAAGCCAACAGGTTGAGATAGTAGAAACAAACTCGGGAAAAAAAAAAAAAAAAAGATAAAAACCCTTCTCCACACTAAGGATTAATGCATTGCACTCCCTCTGTATATGCAACAAATGTCTATCTTAGTTACAAACAGCTTCTTGATGGAGATTGGAACAAGAAAATATATGCAACAAATGTTTTTTGTTAATAACCGTGGCGTCTGTACCAACTTGTGCGCACCTCAGACATACTCCCTCCGTTTCAATATGTTTGTCTTACTTTCCTTTTTAGTCCATTTCAAAAAGAATGTCTCTTTTCTTTTATTACAACTCTTTAATTTCAATTTTCCAGGTGACATGTTTGGTACATTTTACATATCTTTAGCTAGCGTTTGGCACGTCACATTTTTTTGCTTACTCTTTTCACTTTCATTTCGAAATCCGGCTCGCTCCTAACTATAGTTTGGACCTTTCGCTTGCTTAGAAGTGGATTTGAACCACCAACACAAGGATTTTCCATAGATTTTGGGAGTAGATTTTGAATATTTATCTTCAAATATCTATTTGGCCATGAAATTTGATCTTCAAATATTTTCAAGTTCACAAAAATTAGCTCATACTAATATTTGGATTTTTGGGACTTCCACTCACAAAACTTTAAATTTTTTCTAATTAAAATGCATGTCTAAACATAACTTCAAATTCCAAAAATTACAACTCAAAAACTCAAATTTTCAAGTTTCAACTTCAAAATCTATGACTAAACGGGAGCTTAGTTTAATACCACAAGATTCAAAAGTCTTCTTTACTCTCTTAAACTCCGTGTCAAATCAAAACCAGACAAATAAATTGAAACGAATTCATAGAGTATCATATAACTCTGTGAATCCTGAAACCTCATAGTTCTCAACTCACTTTATTGAGCACTACGCCTGTCGATTTTCAGTTCCCAAATTTTGATTTTGGACTTGCTGCAGTTCACAGCTTCTAACTTTGCCAAAATTTGCACTGCTTCAACTTCAATGATAAATGTAATTAAGAAAGTTCCTTCTTTTATGGTCTTACCCCCTCCGTTTCAACTGGTTTGGCCTATTTTGACTTGGCACAAAGTTTAAGAAAATAAAGAAGACATTTGAATCTTGTGGTCTTAAATTAGGCTCAAAAGTGTTCTTTGCTTTCTTAAACTCCTGTCAAGTCTTGTCAAAACCAGACAAACAAATTGAAACGGATTCATAGAATGTCAGATAACTCTGTATAATCCTGTGACCTCATAGTTTTTTTTTTAAATAACCGTGGTGTCCGGGAAACTTTCGCGCACCTCGACCAATTCAACAGTATACCTGCCACCTCCCACCAGCAAAAGGTACCAGATAACTCTATCCACAAGGCTAGGATAGATAGCAAGAAATCACCTAGTGTTTTTGTCTCTACTGGGATTTGAACCTGAGACCTCATGGTTCTCACCCACTTCATTGCTGCCACCTCCCACCAGCAACAGGTACCAGGTAACTCTATCCACCAAGGCTAGAATAGATAAAAAGAAATCGCCTAGTATTTTTGTCTCTAGGTACGTAAATGAGGACAGATCACATGGTTTTGTACTGGTCAGTTTTGAGCTGTCGAGTGATGATTGCTCCATCTCTTAAGAAAGGACGCGGGGAGCTAGGATTTGAACCTGAGACGTCATGGTTCTCAACCACTTCATTGACCACTAGCCACTAGGCCACACCCTTGGGTGCGTGAGACCTCGTAATTCTCAAGTCACTTTATTGATCACCGGCCCTGTCGATTTTCAGGACCCAAAGCTTCTAACTTTGCCAAAATTTGCATTGTTTCAACCACAATTATAAATGTAAATGTGAAAGTTGCTTCTTTTATAGTCTTATATTTTGCAGTAAACTTGTTAAAATCATAAATTAATTATACAAATTGGATTTACTTGTTTATTTATGCAGAAAATTAAGCAAAATTAGCTGAAATAAAATTCATTATTCATATTTTACCATTAAAATTAATTGGGAAAAAAATGGAGCAGAAATAGAGTATTGAAGAGACTGTCCAATAGGAAAAATAAAGGAACTTACAAAACTGAATTTCGCCGGAGAAATGATCGGAGGTTAGTTCGCCGGAGAAATGATCGGAGATTAGATCGCCGGAGAAATGATCGGACATTGATTCGCCGGAGATATGAACGGTGATTGATTCGCCGGAGATATGATCGGAGATTAGTCAGCCGGAGAAATGAACGGTGATTGGTTCGCCGGCGTATAATCAATTTTGTATTTTTGGGTCCTCGTTTTGGTAGACCAATTCAACCTAACTTGGGCCTACTACTTAAAATCCAATTGGAGCCCATCAACCTTACGAGGCGGAGGGTGTTTACCATCCTAGCAACTCTTTCGTTAAATTTTACAAAAAGGTGTAATGCTCACTTTTTCTGAATTTAAGTGTCTTAATTTAACTGAATACAAAAAAAACAACTCGGAGTTCGGGGAAGGACCGAACCATAAGGAACTACTGTACATAGTCTTACCTTATATTTTTATCAGAGGTTGTCTTCACGTCTTGAATCCATGACCTTTAAGCCACATAACAATAACTTTACCGGTTACTCCAAAGCTCTATTTCTTTAACTAAACACAAAATTTAAGAAATAAAGAAAAGTTTTTGAATTTTGTGGTTTTAAATTAAAGATTTATATAGTCATTTAAATGTTGTACTCCTAAACATATTACATATGGTGTTGGAGTTGAAAAACTTACTAACTTTAGAAATAGACATTCTTTTTCGGACAAATCCAAAAGAAAAATAAGACGCTTAAATTGGGACATATATTACAACTTAATAAACCGTAAAATCTCATGCGTGTTGCAATTGAGGCTAACATATAAAACTGAATGAAGTGATCTATTTTATGTGATTGACTTATTTGTGTAATAAGCGCTCGAGAACACGCACAATCATTTTCATAATTTAAAGCGGAAGTGTGTAATAGAAATACTTTATCATGTCAAGTGCTTAACTAATTGAAACAGATCATATTTCAAATATCTAAATGACATTTATTGACAAATTTATGGGAATATAGATGTATTTAGCCTTTTATTTTATGAAAAGCCTAATGGTCAATGAAGCGGGTTGAGAGCCTTAGGTCTCAGGTTCAAACTTCAACGGAGACAAAAATACTAAGCGATTCTTCTCATATGTCCTGGCCTTGATGGACAGAGTTATCTGGTATCTGTTGTTGCTGGTGAAAGGTAGCAGGTATTCCGTAAATTTAATCGAGGTGCACAAAAATTGATCCGAACACCGCGGTTATTAAAAAAAAAGAAAAATGAAAGATAACCAAATTAGTCAAACACATGAAAAAAGAATGAATAATATCTAACTCCATAAAAGATATCAAAACCAAAAAATACAAATCACTTTCTCTCTCTCTCATAATTTCCTTCATTCATGGCTTTCCTTCAATGTTATCATCAATTACCACTTCTTTTACTCTTTTCCTTCTTCTTCTTCTTCATCTCTTTATCACTTTCTTCACCTATGTCCATTCATGATCTCCTAAAATCCAAAGGCTTACCATATGGTCTCCTTCCAAAAGAAGTAAAATCTTACAATTACACATCATCAAATGGACTTCTTGAAGTTTACTTAGATGGTCCTTGTTTAACTAAGTTTGATACAATGGCCTTTTATGAGAGTTATTTCAAAGCTAATCTTACTTATGGTAGCCTTAATGGTGTTCATGGACTTTCACAAGAAGAGTTATTTGTGTGGCTACCTGTTAAAGGAATTGTTGTTGATGATCTAAATTCTGGTCTTATACTTTTTGATATTGGATTGGCTCATAAACAACTTTCACTTTCTCTTTTTGAAGATCCACCACATTGTAATCCAAATGGTAAATTTCTTGATTCTTCTCTTTGCTATGTTTTTGTGGCTATTATTATCTATTTTATCTAGAAAAATGTGGAGTTCGACTTGTTTGGTGCTGAGACGTAGCTTTTGTTGTTGTTTATATGTTTAACCTAGAAAATAGTTGAGTCGTAATTGATACGTAGTTATTGTTGTTGTTTATTTATTTTATCTAGAAAATAGTTGAGTCGACTTGTTTGGAATTGCGACGCAGTACTTATTATTGTTGTTTTATCTATTTTACCTACAAAATAATTGAGTTCGACCTGCTTGGGATTGAGACGTAGTTACTGTTGTTGTTTATTTATTTACCTAGAAAATTGATGAGTGTAACATGTTTGGGATTGAGTTGTTGTTTATCCATTTTACCTAGAAAAATAGAGTGTGAGTTGTTTGGGATTGAGACGTAGTTACTGCTGTTGTTTATCTATTTTACGTGAAAACGGCCGACTCCAACTTGTTTGAAATTGAGGTGTAGTTATTATTGTTACTATTATTTATGTATTTTACCTTAATATAGTCGATTCAACCTGTTTGTGGAATATTGAGGTATAGTTATTGTTACTTTCCC
Source organism: Capsicum rhomboideum (assembly GCA_031232105.1). Taxonomy (NCBI): domain Eukaryota; kingdom Viridiplantae; phylum Streptophyta; class Magnoliopsida; order Solanales; family Solanaceae; genus Capsicum; species Capsicum rhomboideum. The sequence continues at coordinate 2,075,249 of CP124710.1, read as the reverse complement.
AAATGCCCCCAATTGGGCTTTCTCCTATTCAGGTCTGAATTTTTCGTGTCGTTTCAATCATCGATAGGCCATAATTTTGAACTCAATATTTTTTTTATAAGTACAATAAATTTAATGTTAAACGCACCATGTTTAGATTATGATCTACTATAGTGTAAAAAATGTTCCTATATTGTTAAACTCATTCCATTTTTGTTCTCTATTTGTTTTTTTAATTATTCTTGGAATATTCTAAGTCCATTTTATCAGTCTTTTTTCAACATTGATTCTGTATTTGAAAAGTATATACTGATTTTATATTATTATATCAATCTTTCAACAACAGTCTCTGATAGAAATGTAGGATAAGGTTGCGTATAATAGACTCTTCTAATCTGAATTTTTTCCTAATCTCGCACATAGCGGGAGCTTAGTGCACCGGGCTGCGTAATCTTTCAACTACATTTGTTCTGTGTTTGAAAAGTACATACTGATTTATCTCATGTGAACTATTGTTCATTCACGTGAAAATAATACTATGTCACCTTTTTTTAGTTCAATTGGTTATTGGCTAGTCACTTTTGTAATTGTCCTTTTATTCTGACTCTTTTTTTGGGTGCTACAGACTGAACATTACACTTTATTGTTGAATATGCAGGAATTCTGAAAAAGAACACTGGAACAAGGACAGAGATTTAAAGCACAAAGATAGAACATATGCCACTTTGAAAAATATTGTCTTGTGACTTAAGACATCTATAATGATATATAGTAGTATAGTAGTTGTATTGTATTAGACAACTCGGGTGCACAAAACATCCCGCGTTAGTAGGGTCCAGAGGAAGGGTTGCACCTCAAGGGGTGTGATTAATACAAATAGATGCTTCCACGGCTCAAATACGTGAGCTATAGGTCATGTGGAGACTACCGTTGTTCCAAGGTTCCCCTTCAATAGTTGTATTGTGCTAATGTATATTAATTTTTTGCTTCTCACCCCGTTTCTGTATCTATTTTTGAGTCTGCCTAATTCAGATTCACATAGATAAAACAGTTCCTTCCAAAGACATACTTCACGCCATGACTCATGCTCGAAAACTTTTGATTAAGAATGACTGAGTACTAGTTCATATTAGTTTCTTCAAATTGTAGGATGACAGTCTCTATTTAGATGGAGGGCTGTAAAGAATTTGACAAATATAAGATCTCTTGCTAATCTTCCAAGTATTGAAACATTAGTAATTGTATTGTGTGTGAAAACACAATTATCAAAACAGTGTAAGTAGAAGTTGTACTAGTACAACTTTTGAGTGTAAATTGTTCAACAAATTTCATAGGATGCTTTGTACTAAACATTGGAGGGTGATGTATGGGACCATAAGGACCTACATTCACATATATGGCTGCTTTTTACGGAAGTAGTTGATGATTGCATTCAATTTATTGGACCAACTTATTATGTGGGTGGACCCTCTCACCTTGTATTGTTTTTTAGTCTTATCTGTTGGAACTAGGACTGGCAACGGATCGGACCGGGCCTGTCGGAACGGACGGTCCGTGTTTTCGGACCGTCACCGGTGGACGGTGACCGGAGTTGGTCCGGAAACGTGCCTACTAGACCGGGCAGCCCGAAAAAAATATATTGTCCGAACTGGTCCGCTATTAACCGGACTTTGGCGGGCCGGACCGAATTCCGGTTCCGTCCAATTTTATTTTTTTAAAACTTTTAAACGGTAAGAATTTTTTTAAAATTTTTTTTTACCGTTTAACCGGTCATCCGGTCCGGAACCGGACCGGACAATCGGTTAAAATGCCCCATTCCGCATCGATCCATGTACCGGTAGGTGCCGGTACCGGTCTTAAACCGGACTTACCGGACACGGCTACCGGAACTGGAACCGGCACCGAAACCAGTCCGGAACGGGCAATTCCGATCCGGCTGCCACCCTTACTTGGAACTAAGGTATTAACAACACAATAATATAACTAATCCAATCTCATAAATGGGGTCTAAAAGGGTGAGACGTACGCAAATCTTACTCCTACTTTGAGTAAAGTAGAGAGATTGTTTTCGATAAGACCCTCGATTTAAGGAAAACGTTTTCATAGGTTTGAAAAAAACAAGAGTAAAAAGCTATATGATAAAAAAATTGAACAGGAGAAAAATATCGACATCAAAATAGTAGGAATAGCCAAGTAAAAGAAACAACAACAGTCGTAAAACTGAGAAATATGATAATAGTAGTACAATAGTAGTGAGCATAATAAGCGGAAGGGAAAGCAAGGAAAGAATTCTAAACTAGCACCAAGTTCTCCCACGTAAAATATATAAAATACTCAACTAACTAATCTTCTATTCTAATCCTCGACCTCCACTCTCTCCTATCTAGTGTACTATCCTCAATCATTTCTCTCATTTCTTCTTCAGCCTACCTCTAAGGCTCTACTTCTCCTTAAACATATTATTGTCAATCTCTCGTACTTCCTCATTGGAACATCTGTGCTCCTCCTCTTCACATATATGAACCATCTCAGTTTCACTTTTCGCATCTTGTCTACCACGGAAGCCACTTCCACACTTTCCCAAATATCCCTGTTCTTAATCTTGTCTTTTCTGGCATGTCCACACATCCATCTAAACATATCAAATTTCAAATCTGTATACAACTTTAGACGTGACTATATTTAACTGTAATCCTGCAAGTCCAAGGTTGATTCTAAAGCTACTAAACTTGACAAAAATTATATACTTTTAACATTATATACCTCGACTAAGATAACTTAAATAACGATCCTCAAATCGACGTTACGCACTTGCTTATATTGAGCCAGCATATCTACCCTATATGGGCCTCAAAATCATTCCTGGACCAAAACATAGGCCCAAAATCACAACTAGGGCAACACACTACCCCTCTAAAAACCCTACTATATAATCCCCTTCCCACCATCCTCCCCCCCCCCCCACCCCGCCCACAAAAAAAAAAAAATCCTCCGACGACCTCAAAAAAACCGACAAAAAAAAACGGTGGTTGAAATGGGTCGAGTAATCAGAGCACAACGTAAAGGAGCCGGCGTGACATATATAACTCGACATATAACAACAACAACGACGAAATGGATCGAATATTCATACTCTTTATAATTTTGCATACTTTTGTTTATAGCAGCTAAATGAGATCTGAATGTCAAATGACGATCTACATATATAACAACAACTCCCTGTAGCAGCCATGAAATTTTCGGACAAACGCTGCCACTATACAAAGGTTTAACTGTACTTCAACTATGACTTAAATAACGATCCTCAAATCGGTTGTCGGTGCACTAATATTGGGCCAGAAATATCTACCATATATGGACTCAAAATCATTCTTGGACCAAACATAGGCCCAATTCACACCTAGGGCAACACACTACCTCTCTAAAAACCCTACTATATCATCTTCTTCCCATCATTTCCCTCAAAAAAAAAAACAAAAAAAAACAATATACTTTGGCTATGACTTAAATAACGATCACTAGCCCCATATGAAAGTTCAAAGTATAAAACTTCAAACGTAAATAGCTTGAACTTTAATCCCGTAAATCTTAAGTTCATTTTAAAATGACTAAACTTACAAAAAAAATTATATACCTCGACTATGACTTAAATAACAATCCTCAAATCAACTTTACGTGCACTAGATCCTCATTAACATTCAAAACCATATACAACTTCGGACGTAAATATTTTAAATTTAATCCATATACATCTCCGAGATTGATTCTAAACCAATTAAACTTATAAAAATTTATATACTTTGACTATGACTTAAATAACGATCCTCAGATCGACTTTATGTTCACTTGCTCATATTGGGCCATGACATCTACCCTATATGGGCTCAAAACCATCCTTGGACCAAACACAGACCCAAAATCACAACTAGTTTAGTACTTAGGGAAAAGGACACCACATGGCCCATCAAAAAACAAATGACCCATGTTTGGGCTATTGGACATGGAATGGTCAGTCGAAACTGTATCAATATGGTATATAAGTTGTATCAATATAGTATATATGGTACATGGACTGTATCAATATGGTATCAAAATTGTATCAATATGGTATATGAACTATATATACATATGTTTTTTTGTATAAACTATATGAATGTGGCATGGAGACTGTATTATTATGGTATATGACCTGGAAAAAAAAAGGTCGTAGCAGCGACAAAAAGGCCTAAAATGGCTACCTTTTGGAATTGCAAAATCAATGGCTATTTCATGGAAATAGTTTTGAGCGAAGTGACATTTATGTCCTTTCCCCTAGTACTTATGCGCGTAAGTTGATTAATTGATTACAATAACGACAACTCAGTATAATTCCATAAGTGGTTCTGGGTAGAATAAGTGGTATAGAGAGAATAGAGGATACGCAGACCATATCACTACCTTATCACAGAATTTTTCCTTTGCTCATATTGGGCCATGACATTTACCCTATATGGGCTTCAAAACCATACTTGGACCAAACACAGACCCCAAATCACAACTAGTACAACTAGTTTAGTACTTATGCGCGTAAGTTGATTAATTGATTACACTAACGACAACTCAGTATAATTCCACAAGTGGGTCTGGGTAGAATTGATGGTATAGAGAGAATAGAGGGTACGCAGATCTTATCCCTACCGTATCACGTAATTTTTCCTTTGCTAATATTGGACCATGACATCTACCCTATATGGGCTTCAAAACCATCCTTGGACCAAATACAGAGTGGGTCTGGATAGAATAGATGGTGTATAGAGAGAATAGAGGGTACGCAGACCTTATCCCTACCTTCTCACGTAATTTTTCCTTGGCTAATATTGGGCCATGACATCTACCCTATATGGGCTCAAAACCATCCTTAGACCAAACATAGGCCCAAAATCACAGCTAGGGCAACACCACCCCCTCTAAAAAGAAACCCTACTATATAATCCCCTTCCCACCATTTCCCCCCCAAAAAACTCTCCGACGACCTCCAAAAAAACCGGCAAAAAAAACCGGCGGTCGAGCGAAAATGGGTCGAGTAATCCGAGCCCAACGTAAAGGAGCCGGTTCAGTATTCAAATCCCATACCCATCACCGTAAAGGTCCGGCCCGATTCCGAACCCTAGATTTCGGCGAACGTAACGGATACCTAAAAGGAGTAATCACCGAAGTAATTCACGATCCGGGTCGGGGCGCCCCGTTGGCCCGGGTCACATTTCGTCACCCGTTTAGGTATAAGCATCAGAAGGAATTGTTCGTTGCTGCTGAAGGAATGTACACTGGACAATTTGTGTATTGTGGGAAAAAGGCGAATTTAATGGTTGGTAATGTGTTGCCTTTGAGATCGATACCGGAAGGAGCTGTTGTGTGTAATGTGGAGCATAAGGTAGGGGATCGTGGTGTATTTGCGAGGTGTTCGGGTGATTATGCTATTGTTATTAGTCATAATCTTGATAATGGGACTACGAGGTATGTTGTTTATTCGAGTTTTTTGTTCATTGGATTGGTGGTGATGACTATTCGTTCGTTTGTTGAGTTTAAATGCAGTTTAGTATTTGTGCGTGTAAGTTGATTAATTGATTACAACGACGACAACAATGTTTCTAGTGTAGTTCCACAAGTGGGGGAGAATAGAGGGTGCGTAGACCTTATCCGTATCTCGTAGAGTTGAAAATAATGTAGCCGGTGTAATTCCTATCCTAAGCAAAGTTGGAGAAAAAAGTCGGCAACTTTCCACGGACCGTGACTTGAGGTCGTGGGTTCAACCCACGGATCGTGGGTACAGTCCGTAGGAATCAGGCCTCGATGTAAACTCTCAGGAAGTGACTCACAAAATGTCCGTAGGTCTACCTACAGTCCGTGAGTCACAACCGTAGGTCACTTCTCCGACTTCTACTTTGCTCTTTCGTCTTTAAATACTTCGTTCCAGTGCATGCGTTTTACTTTTTTGCATACAAAAAAACCTACAAAAAAATGTATCTAGTGTAGTTCTACAAGTGGGGGAGAATAGAGGGTATGTAGACCTTATCTCGACCTTGTAGAGTTGACAATAATGTAGCCGGTGTAATTACACAAGTGGGGTCTGGGGAGAATAGAGGGTACGTAGACTTTATCCCTATCTCGTAGAGTTGACTAATGTAGTTAAGTATTTATATGGGATTGTTGATTAATTGATTACAACAATGACATACCCAGTGTATTCCCACAAGTGGGGTCTGGGTAGAATGGGGAGAATAGAGTGTAGGCTGACCTTACGTTAGAGTTTATCCAACTAGTTTAGTATTCCGTGATCCATTTTGGTATAAGCATCAGAAGGAATTGTTTGTGGCGGCTGAAGGAATGTACACTGGACAAGTAGGGTTTGGGGAGAATAGAGGGTACGTAGACGTTATCCCTACTTCGTGAAGTTGACTAATGTAGTTTAGTAGTTATGTGGGATAGTTGATTAATTGATTACAACGATGACATACGGAGAATGGGGTGAATAGAGTGTAGGTAGACCTCAACCCTACTGGTGAAGTATGGTTCTTCTTGTAGTGGTTGCGAATTCCGATTTATCTGATCCGATGGTGCATTTTTTTTTTTTTCAATACGTGGATTGAATACTTTAATGTGATTATGCGGAGTTTGGTATGTTGGAGTTGGGGAAGGAAGAGGCTTAACTGTATAATTTATGTTGTCCTTGTAATGAAACTTGGCTATAAGAGAAGGGCCTTAGTTTTCCAAGTCATATCCATTGTGTAAAACTAGTTTGTGTGATACTGATAAGTTTGTCATTGAGGTGCATTGTAACGGTGGTGAAGAAAGACTGGGAATTGTCATGTGAAACCTGATTTTTGATGTGTATGATGCATTATCTGAAAAAAAAAATGAACTTTGTAATATGTTTGATGGTTTGGTAAACTTCCCTTATTGCATGTTCACCCACATTACTAGAAGTCCTGCTCTATGTTATAATAGTTCTTGTGTTCTGTAATAAATTAGTTCGAAAACACTTAGCTTAGTTAGATTCTTGTGATTGCTGCAATGATAGTTCAGTTGTTGTGCTTTGCCCAATGTCTTTATCCATTATTTCTAAGTTTTGGGCATTGTGGTGATACTATGGCCGTACTGGGAGATGTTATTGAAATCTGTTTGATCAAATTATCAAATTTGAACTATCAACAGGGTCAAGCTCCCATCAGGATCCAAAAAGATTGTGCCCAGTGGATGCCGTGCCATGATTGGTCAGGTTGCTGGTGGAGGACGTACTGAGAAACCAATGCTTAAAGCTGGAAATGCATACCACAAGTACCGTGTGAAGAGGAACTGCTGGCCTAAGGTTCGTGGTGTTGCTATGAATCCTGTGGAGCATCCCCATGGTGGTGGTAACCATCAACACATTGGTCATGCCAGTACAGTCCGTCGTGATGCACCTCCTGGACAAAAGGTTGGTCTTATTGCTGCAAGGAGGACTGGTCGTCTTCGTGGTCAAGCTGCTGCTACTGCTGCCAAGGCTGACAAGTGACGAGGCTTGAGCCATTTGCTTGTTACTTTTTTATCTTGCTATTGTTTCCTTATCAATTTTTGAGTATTCAGCTAAAACCATTTTGTAGTGAAGTTATAACATGTTAAATTTTGTTGGGATATTTAGTAAGTTTTGTTTTCATAATCCTTGTTTGGGGAATTTTACTACCTCTCTTCCTACTGTGTTTAATTCTTGGACATAATTCTGCTGTCTTTTCAAATATTTGTTGAAGGTCAATAAGATCATGATTAGATATGTCGAGGAAAACAAATCAATATGTCGATTTTCTGGCAAATGAAGGATACAATCGTGAAGATGGTTCGATACCTTTAAGAGTATTGCATTTAAGGATATGAAATTCCTTTTCCTAGCGGACTTACAAAGCAACATGCCTGGTGAAATCTCACAAGAGTTATCTCGTGAAATTATTGATTGACCTTTTCTTTCTTAAGAATAATATCACTTTATTTTCCTTCCTTTTTTTTTTTTATCGGTCATTCTCTTTTGGAATATAATTTTGGTAAGTCAAAGTTTTATAAAATTACCTGGATTTAGTTTTTCTTTTACTTGGTTCAAGTCAGCTTGGGCTAATCTCGGCTATTTCACAGGATGTTTGTTATCTCCCATCAGAGCAAGCACCAGAAATCACCATGCTTTCCTTTTTAATCTTAAAATCTCATATATTTTATTTATCGATCTATAACAATGAAATGATCATATAACTAAAGAATATTTATATTAAGCCTGAATAAAATAACTAACTCTAAAAAAGTAAAGGACATTAATAACATTTAGTTCTAATAATAGGAAACTCACCAACCATCCTTGTTTATAATGTCTCCGCATTGCTCGCAAAACCATTTGAGCCAAACTACATTAAGCAACTTCCAATTCTTCCAAAGAGAAACATAGAGAGAGAGAAGCGCGATCACAAGCGCGCTGTACAGAGAGAGTCAGAGAGATAATGGAGATTTAGACAGAAAGATCTAGTAGAAATAAAATTTACTTCTATCATACATATATTTCTATCAAAAAAACACTTTCATGCAATCTTATCATAACACATTATATATCTTCATGCAATCTATAACATAAATTTACTTCTATCAAAAAAACTTTCACGCAATCTTATCATAACACGTTATATATCTTTGTGCAACCTATCTACTCCTATAACATAAATTTTATCTAACACATTCATACTTGGTAACTATGAAGTTTTTTGTTGAACTTGCATCTTGTTGTGGTTGTTCTTCAAATCGCGCGCATCGCGCTGCAGAGGAAGAAGAGATCCTTGTACCTATAGCTATGGAAGCATCCTCCATTATTACGTATAAAAGGAGGCCACGAAGGAGACGAGGATCGACGAGATCAGGCAGTTCAATTCCTGAATGGAAACCATCTCTTTCATCAATATCAGAAGATGCAGTTCATGCTCCATCTAATTCCCCTAGGAATTTGAAGAAGAAGGGTTCACGTCGAGATAAACCCAGGTATAACGCGGATTTCATATTATTTTATGCAGAATAGAACGTCAGTACTCATAAAGAGTCAACAAAATTTTAGGTAGTAGTACTTTTTTTATGATTGACACATTGGTCTATCAACAAACTTGTACTTCTTTCGTTCACTTTTACCTATCAAGTTTAGTTTTACGAAAGTCAATTCGAACTAAACTTCAAAACTAAATTGAAATAGATGTTCGAAAACTATATGAAAAATATTATAAGTTGCAATCCTTCTCATATTAACATGATGAGAAAATACATCGTAAGATGTTGGTTAAAGTTATCATGCTGCTATTTGACTCTCGAGAAACGAAATGAGACAAGTAAAAGTGAGCGGTCAGAATGGAGGGAGTAATTTCTTTTTTTAATGATCGAGAAATTGGCCTAGAACCAAATATTGTTGGGATCAACAACCTTTGAAATTTGAATTAATGTGCATATTTATTTTTTATCCTTCTCCATTTAAATATCAGACCAGTAAATTTCGAATAACTTTATATGTTTTTTTTTTTCATTTTAGGTTCTCCAGGGTAGCTTGTCTTGCTGCAATGGTTCCAGCACCTTTCATGATGTGATATTTGGACTAATTAATCCACCTCCGGCTCTCTTTTCTTATTGTAAAAAAAAGTTTATTAGAGCTCTTTGTATATTATGTTGTAAATTTTTTATTTTTTATTTTTTAATTTTGATTATTGTCTCTCTCTCTCTATCTATCTGTGTAATATAACGAATATAATATTTGAAGAATAAAAACAAGGAAAAAACAACTAGAAAGCTATATTAAGTATATATAACTCTTGTTGAGAACATTTGTTTAGTAAGTAGTATGTTGTTGATCCATGAGCTAAACTTATGCAATGGCTGAGTCAAAATTTTCACTTACGACAGTTACAGATTCAAAATATAAAATACGAAAAAAGTATTCACATGAAGAAGTCAAGGAGATTCAACATTTACTATTTATACATTTTTCATCAAAAAAATTCTGATGAATGCTTGCTTTCACCTAGTTCCGCCCTACAATTATGACTTATAAGAAATCATGTACTAATATTTACTCTTGAAAATGTGACTATGTATGCTTGCATAAGAGTTATTCAATATTTATGTTTGGCGAAATATATCATGTATTCGATAAAATTATTGAGATACTTGTAAGTTGGACTGTCAAGGACGACATATATAAGGTGTTAGTTACATGTTTATTCAAACCTAGTAACTTTGGTTCAAATCCTATAGATGTGATTAAGAAAAAACTATACCAAATAATTACTCCTTTCGGATCACTTTATTTGTTATTCTTACTAAAATATAGATGATCTATAATACTTGTCATTTTTTAGAAAACCAACGCATAACTAATTGTTTCTTTCCATCCTTACCCTTAGTTATAAATATAGAGAGATATTAATGTAGTGCAAAAGAAAGAAGTACCAAATTGAGCCAGGAGTCTATCGGAAACAATCTCTCTATGTCACCTCTGAAGTAGTAGTATGGACTGCGTACACTTACCTTCTCCAGACCCCACTTTGTGGAAATATACTGGATATGTTGTTGTTGTTGTTAGTCAAATTGACCTCTACTTAATGTTTTTCTTAAGTGGCGTACAAATAAAAAATGTGACAAGTAAACCAGTCCGAAGGGAGTAATTGTATACCCCTAATTCAGAATTGTAATATGATCCTAAGCTCAATTCAAAGTTCAAATTCTGAATCTTCTTATGTGGTTCAAGCACCATCATCACTATCTAAAAACAACATATAAAACTGAAGGTCTATTGAAAACAACCTGCCCACACCAGACTCCACCAGTGGGAGTATGTTGTTGTTGTCGTCATCATCTAAACTTTTTTTTTTAAAAAAAAAACAAACCAACTAACTAAAAGAAAATATTACTCACCCCCCCCCCCCGCTCAAACCCCCCATAAAAACCACAATTCCAAGATCCAATAAAACTGGTGTTTTCCAACTCTATCCAAAATTCCATTCTTTGTGTTGTTTTTCAAAGATTTTTCAAGAAAATGGCAGCAATGGCAGCTCTACAGAGCTCATTTACTTCACTTTCCAACTCATTTTTGGGCCAACCCTTTTCTCCTCTTCCTCTATGCTCACCTCTGGTACTATGCTTTACTTCAATTACTACTCTTTCAAGATTCCTTTTTTATTTTTACTTATTCTTGTATATATAGGTTCCTATCTAATGTTTATTTTAATTTTCTTGTTTCTCATAAGGTTCATAAAATAATCTCTTGTGTACATTTGTAAATGGTTGTTTAATTCTGATTAATATACTGTTTGGCCAAGTTTTTTTTTTTTTTTTTTTTTTTTGGTGAGAAGTGGTTTGTCTTTGGCCAATAAATTTAAGAAGGGCTACTTTTGAGTTGCAATTAGTGTTTGACCAAGCTTATTTTCACCCAAAGTTTTTTTTTTTTTTTTGTGAGAAGTGGTTTGTGTTTAGCCAATAAATTTAAGAAGGCTACTTTTGAGTTGCAATTAGTGTTTGGCCAAACTTATTTTCACCCAAAGGTGTTTTTTTTTAGTGAGAAGTGGTTTGTGTTTGGCGAACAAATTTAAGAAGGACTACTTTTGAGTTGCAATTAGTGTTTATTTTCACCCAAAGGTGTTTTTTTTTCCCTCAAAAAGTGCTCATCTTGAAAAATAAGGTATTTGGCCAAGCTTTTGGGAGAAAATAAGTGTTTTTTTGGAGTAGCAGAAGCTGTTTTACGGAAGCTAAAAAAGTGCATTTTGTATGGATCGAGGACGATGTTTTCCATGGTTTAGGAAATAATTTTCGAGTGTTTGGGGTATAAGTGTAGGTGACATATACTTATTTTACATGTTATAGGATAGTGTATGGAGATTATGTTTCCAAGTGTTTATTAAAACATGTGAGATTAATTAAACGTTGAAAATTTTATAAAAGGAAACTGATCCCGATGGCATTGGTTCAACCACAAAGGTAGTAAGGAAGGCACACCAACTAGGCTATGGAAACAATTGAAAACATTTTCCTAGAGGAAATATTTTCAGTAATACCCAAACACACCAACTAGGCTATGGAAGAGATTATTGCAGAGCTAGATACAATATTGTTTAGTCAATGGGTGTGAAAGACCACTGCGTTCATAACTACTATGTGATAGTAGGTATGAACTTAGTGTGTGTTTGTGTATTTTAAATTGCTCAATTAATGTATAGTTAGTTGAGGGTGGCGCGCCCGCCACACCACATCTTACCTGGGGTTAGTGATAGTTTCACGAATTACTTTTAATGTAGTTTGTTCTATATGTTCTGATGCTTTTGTTTGCGAGTTTCAGAATGAACCGTCGTTGTTTTGATCCTACTTGCATCGAGTTGATTTTACTTGGAAATTTGCTGTTGAAATATTGATCTCTACCTGTAGATAAGGAACAGGTATCTACGGGTAGAGGAAATCAATGTTTCAAGTTCTGCTTATGATCTATCTGTTGTTCAACATAACTGGGCAAGTAGTTTGTTGATAGCAGAAAAGCTGAATTTTGTGGTTTAGCATATAAAGAAATCTAACTTCGTTATGATAAATCCTCACTCATCTTCAAATAGTGATCAATTACGCATGTGTTAACTGTCCTAGAATCACTTACTTCTTGTGCTGGAAGATGCAACATTCTTCAACCTTTCTGGTTTGCCTCCTGAAATGCGGAAAATTGCTGGTAGATACTTGAACAGAACAGGCTGTGTTATCCTTATAGTTGGTAACGAACAGCATCTCTTGAGCCCGTTTGCAATACTGCGGAGGTGCTGATACGGTTGCATTAATACTTACATGTATCATTAGAACTTCTTCTATGTGGAAATCAATTGTCCAGAATGTACATCATAGCAAGTTCTTAAATGAAGCTACTAAACAGCACTATCACTTGAAGCAAAATATAGACTTCTATATATCTTCGGCAGGATATGGACTTCTTGTTATTAGGTTAATGCTCCTTGTTGCAATTGCTTACTACTTACTAGCGTCTCTTTTATTATCTTTTTTACATGACACTTTTTTTTTCACGTGTCAAGCTGGAACAAGATTATTTTCTTGTTCAATTATGACAGTTTTAAAGTGATAATTTGCAGGTCAAATCAACACAATGTCCAGGTTCTATTGTAGCCAAGGTTGGTATCTTTAGATCCCTTTCTGGTCTTTTTACTTCCGTCAGGTCATGTTACTCGGACTCTTCAAAAATACTGCTGGGTGCGTGTTGAATCCTCCAAAAATAGTGTGAAGGATCTGACACCGGTGCAACAACATATTTGAAGAGGCCGAGCAACATAGCCGTTAGGTGATGAAATATTTCTAACTCAATAGCAGTTGGAAACAACTCCCAGCAAATTTTATCTGCTAGGTGATTTATGGACTAAAATATGTTAATGTTACTTTGTTTTATGAACATGTCTTGTCACTTGCAAGGCAAATATAGAATTCTTGTAGTTCGACTTCCATTTTCTTTGACAAGGAATTTATTCTGTGTTAAAAAGGGTGTCCATTTTCATTGCTTCTGCAGCTCAAGCGATGGGAGCGGAAAGAGTGTAAGCCAAACAGCCTTCCTGTACTGCACAAAATGCATGTGAAATTGGGAGATACAGTAAAAGTGATATCTGGCCACGACAAAGGTAAGATTGGAGATATCACCGAGATTATGAAGCACAACAGCAAAGTCGTCGTAAGCGAGATAAACTTGAAAACCAAGCATGTGAAGAGTAAGAGTGAGGATGAACCTGGCAAAATAATCAAGGTTTTCGCCTTTTTCCTTCTCACATTTTGGTCGGACTCTTCAAATATGGACTATGTTGCTTGGACTCTTTAAAAATGCTGACAGGTGCGTGTCAGAACCTCCCAAAGTACTGCATTTTTGGAGAGTCCAAGCAACATAGGTTATGAATAACGTCAATTAATCAGTCCTCGTGTTGTGTTTTCAGATTGAAGCTCCTATTCAAAGCTCGAACGTGATGCTGTACTCAAAAGAGCAGAAGTTAGCCAGTCGCGTAGGTCATAAAACACTCGACGATGGTAAAAGGGTCAGGTACCTCATAAAAACGGGGGAAATTATCGATAGTGCGGAGAACTGGAAGAAAGCTGTCAAAGAGAAAGAGAAAACAACAGAAGCAGTGGCTGCTGCTTCCTAGAAGACTAGCTTGTGAATTCTAGTTATTGTATTTCTTGAAGTCTTCATTAATTTGACCCTTCCTACTAAAAGAGTTGTTCAAGACAGAAGGGAAATGATACACTTACAAACAATTTTGTATTTGTATGTATTATACAAGTTCCATACCCTTCTGGAAAAATCTGTTTTTCTTGAGCCGAGAGTCTATCGGAGACAGCCTGGTAAGGGTAAGGTTTGCATATACCCTATCCTCCTCATACACCCACTTGGGGATTACACTGGGTATGTTGTGATATATACAAGTTCCATACCAGATCTGGTGCATTTAGCTCCAAAGGGAAGCTTGATGGGCAATTGGCTGTGGCGAAGCTACGATTTTCACCTAAATTTTTTTTTGAAATATAAAGAAGTAAACATGTGAAGGAATTAAGGGGATTCAATATTTATTATACGTAATTAGAAATAAATTTTATTTATATGTATTTGTTGAAATGTTGGGTAGGATTGTGGACAATAGACCTATCTAGTCTGGCCCTTCCTCGTTAAGAACTTTGCTCTCTTTGAGTTGGAGGATACTTGGAACTAAAATATATACTTTCAATTACTGATTACGGAATTACCGAACCCAAATTCTGAAAATATCAAACGCCCACCCCTAGTAATGGTATGGTATCTTTTAAAATTGAATACCGAAATTACCATAACAAAATTTGAAATACCGTACCGTACCATACCATGCCCACCCCTAATCCTTTCCTATTAGCAACAACAACAAACAACAATAACATACTCAGTATATTCCCACCACGTGGGGTCTGGAGAGGGTAGATGCACGCAGTTCATACCACTACCTCAGATGTGAGATAGAGAGGTTGTTTCCGAAAGACTCCCGGCTCAAGATACTAATCCTTTCCTATTAGCAATGGCACTATATTGCAAATATACTAACCCATAGGGATACACGCGTCAATTCATCTAAACAAAACTCTTCATCCTTAAATCCTTTTCATCTCACCGTTAAATTCCAATCTAATCCAACGGTTCAAATCCACGATCCGCGTGATTCACTCCTATTGGTCCATTTCAAACTCCCCCTTCTCTATATAAACTCCCAAAAAAAACCCAAATTCCAACACACTTTCAATTTTTCAAATTTCACCCAAAATTTTCTCTCTATTTTTAGCAATTAATTTGTTGCAGTAATGGCTGGAAGAGGGAAAACCCTAGGTTCAGGATCGGCGAAGAAGGCTACTTCCCGGAGTAGCAAAGCGGGTCTGCAGTTTCCGGTGGGTCGGATTGCTAGGTTTCTGAAAGCTGGAAAGTATGCTGAGCGTGTAGGTGCTGGAGCTCCGGTGTACCTTGCTGCTGTTTTGGAGTACCTTGCTGCTGAGGTTAGTTAGAAATTTTGATTTGTTTAATTTTTGTGTAAATCGAATTTGATGTGTGAATGTTAGGGTTTGAAATTTTGTTATGTTTGTTAGGTTTTAGCTAATGTTTTTGAATTTCAGGTCGAAATTGTCATTTGAAACTTTAATTTGTTTAATTTTTGTGTTAATTGATTTCTAGGGTTTGGAATTTTGGTTTATTAGTTAGATTTTTGCTAATGTTTTTCGAATTTCAGGTCGAAATTGTCATTTGAAACTGTAATTGTTCAATTTGCTAATTTTTTTTCGAATTTGAGGTTGAATTTACCTAGTTTTTTGTTAGTACCAGTATTAATTTCAAATAAAAGTGGGTTTAATTGTTGAATTAGTGTTCAAGGTATACCTTGCGGCTGAGGTTAATTTCGTCATTTGCCTCTTTGATTGTTTGATTATTGTGTAAATCGATTTCTAGGGTTTGGAATTTTGATTTATATGTTGGATTTTGGCCTTTTTTTGGAAATCGAGGTTGAATTAGCTAATGTTTTGGAATTTGAGGTTGAATTAGCTAAGGTACCTTGCTGTTGAGGGCAATTTTGTCATTTTGCCTCTTTGATTGTTTGATTTTTGTGTAAATCGATTTCTAGGGTTTGGAATTTTGGTTTGTTTGTTGGATTTTAGCCTTTTTTTGGAAATCGAGGTTGAATTAGCTAATGTTTTGGAATTTGAGGTCAAATTAGCCATTTATTGTGTAAATTGATTTCTAGGGTTTGAAATTCCTTTTTATTTGTTAGATTTTACCTAATGTTTTGGAATTTGAGGTTGAATTTAGCTAAGGTACCTTGCTGCTGAGGGCAATTTCGTCCTTTTGCCTCTTCGATTGTTTGATTTTTGTGTAACTTGATTTCTAGGGTTTGGAATTTTGGTTAATTTTTTAGATTTTAGCTAATTTTTTCAAATTTGAGCTCGAATTGCCTAAATTTTTGTTAGTCTCGACGAGTTAATTTCTCCATTTGACTCATTAATTGTTTATTTTTTGTGTTAATTGATTTTCTCTGGTTTGGAATTCCTTTAATTAGTTAGATTTAAGCTATTGTTTTGGGAATTTTGAGCTCGAATTAGCTATAAGGTACCTTGCTGGTGAGGTGAATTTCGTAACTTGTCCCCTGTTTAGGGATTGATTTTGCTGTGTTTCTGAATTTTGGGGTTTGTTTGTTGTTACAGGTTCTTGAGTTAGCTGGAAATGCAGCAAGAGACAACAAGAAGACGAGGATCGTGCCAAGGCATATTCAGTTGGCGGTGAGGAATGATGAAGAACTGAGCAAGCTTCTTGGAGATGTGACCATTGCTAATGGAGGAGTGATGCCGAACATCCACAACCTTTTGCTTCCAAAGAAAGCTGGTGGTTCCTCAAAGGTGGCTGCTGATGAAGATTAGATAATTCAGACTTTGGTTTTGTAGTTGTTAGTTGTATTGTTCTTTTTCTGGAATAGAATTATGGTTTCGCCAGTGTTATCTTAGCTGTTAAAGTTCTTATTTTTCATAGTTGTTAGGTAGGGGATGTTTGTTTGTCTATACAAATGTTGAAGCCATGAATGAAGGATCATTGTCTATTTTTATCTATCTATCTTGTTGGTGTTATTGCTTTCTTTTCATCTCTTATCGGAAATAGCATCTCTACCCTTACTAAGTAGGGTAATGTTTGTGTGTACTTTATCCTCCCTAAGCTTCACCCATTGGATTATATTGGCTATGTTTTCGTTTCATATGTATGTTTGGAAGTGAGGAACGACAAGGAACTGAGCAAACTTCTTGGAGATGTGGCAATTGCTAATGGAGGTGTGATGCCTAACATTCACAACCTTTTGCTTCCAAAGAAAGTTGGTGGTTCCCCAAAGGCTTTTGCTGATGAAGATTAAGTAATCTAGACTTTGGTTTCATAGTAGTTAGTTGTATTGTTCTTTTTCTGAATAGTATTAAGGGGTTTCGCCAGTGTTTCTTAGCTGTTTTAGTTGGTACTTGGAAGGATTTATGTTCGTTTGTGTATACAAATGATGGATTCAATGAATGAAAAACCAACGTCTATTTTCTTGTTTTCTACCTGTGTTAGGTACTCTGTTTATTGTGTTCATGGGGAATACCTTATTTCATACTATGTCTATTTGAATTCTATGCAGTTTCTTTGTTGATTTTTAAGCATGTTAAACTGATGATGAACACTTGAATATGTTTAAATGGTTGTTCATGAATAGCTAAAGTAGTATCTAGATAGAGAAATGTGATATAAGATGAGAATGCCCTCACATGTGTTATGCGAGTTATTTGTGCATTTGGCTGTTTCAAATAAAATTTTGATATGTAGTTGAGAATGATAGTGGTTGGACATCATAGACGGTCGATATACTTTTGTAATCTCAGTGTGGGCTTGAAAGAATAAGATCCATAGAGCGTGAACCAAGGTTCATTAGGTGGATCAAAGTCGAAATGCAAAGCTGTTGGTTAGACGTATACAAAGCCAAGGATGATCTCTTCTTTTGTCGACTTCTCTAGCTTGCGCCATTGGCCCTCGAGTTTCAAGGAACTAATAATAGAAATGATTTGAGGAGTTTGACACAATTACAACAAATGAGAAGAACATTATGCACAACAACATACCCAGTGACACACCACAAGTGAGGTCTGGAGAGGCTAGAGTGTACGCAGAACCTCGCCCCTACCTCATGGAGGTAGGGAGGCTGTTTCTGAGAGGTCCTCGGCTCAAAGTGTAGCAATCCCAAGTACAGAGGAGAAGGAAAGAACAATAGACAAAACCATAGATAATGATCAAGAGAGCTACTTTGTTCAATTCAATTACATCCAACAAAAGAATTATCAGCTGAACTGGAGAAAAAATGAATGAGAATTTGCCTAACTACTTAAGTACAAGTGGAGCTTCAAGGAAGGAAAATATTGAAATAGCCTAACAAACTGAATCTCAATTCCCTATTTACCATACTTGAGCTCTAAAATGGAATGAGTATTTAAACCAACTTCCTCGGTTCCCTCGGGTTCCTGCGCCAACGACAAAGAAGAAAAATTTAGCAACATACCCTGTGAAATCCCACCAATGGGGTCTGAAGAGGGTAGAATGTACACAAACCTTACTCCTACCTTGAGGAGGTAGAGGTTGTTTTCAAAGGACCTTGGCTCAAAGAAAATAAATTTAGCAAGATATATATATATATATACTGCATTGGCTTAACATATAGTTTCACATACTACATGTATACTATGGATTGGTTAATGACTCGTAAAATAAAAAACAAGTCATTGGCAAATCCGATTGATTTCAATTCCTAGGGCTATCGATGTATCGTTTTCATAAAGGTATACAATATTGAATGCATCATTCTGACCTCATGTACTTTCTACGATAATGTTCAGGCCACAACTTGTGTGCACCTCGACCTATTCCAAGGGTTCTTGCTAACGCCGAGTAACTACTATGGTCTATTTTAAGAGTAGCTAAATACATCACATTTAAATCCTCATGTTATATCTATTCGATAGTAAGGTGTAGATTAGCGTTGTATCATGAACAAAAAATTGATAAAATAACTACAACAAATTGATAAAATAACTACAACCGACAATTGAAGAAGCTTACCTTAAGGAGCATCATCATCTGAACTAGAATCATCAATTCTCCTATCTGTGATAGCTGGAAAAAGCTTCTGTCGGAGATCGAGGGGCGGTGGATTGGTGGACTCTGAAGTTTTACTTGCCAAATTCTCCTTCTTTGGCGTGCCATTTAGCTTTCTCTGAGCATTTTTCACCTCTATGCATACCTTATCTAAAATTATCAGAAAATCTCGAACGATAACAAACAATCGTAAACCTTCGTCTTTCCCTGCATTTCCGTGGAAATAATCTCCCGTGCTTTTAACTAGGGCCATAATTCTTTTTTCTTCCCCGAATAACCACGTGATGTCAACCTCAGCATTTTGCACAAAATTCTTTAGTGTCTGGTGAAACCTATTCTCGTCATCTACGTTCTTCATTTCTGAATTTAGGAAATCCCGTGATTGTTTTAGTGCGCGACCAAGCTTGGAAACTGTGCCAGTTAAGCTTTCCGCGTCTAAAATTGCAGCTTTTTTCACATTTTCAAGTTCACTACTCAAACCAGAAACAACATGTAGACCAGTAGTTCGATAATACTCCTCTGCGTCTTGAGACTGATCCTCGGGTAGATCATCAGACTTGATGCTAGACACACTCCCTCGATCTCTGGCACGAGCAGCTCGTATACCTTCGGAACGGATTATCTCTTGAACAACAAAATGCAATAACGTAGTTTTCCCATCTACCCCTTTTACATCTGATAGTTTCAGAAGTGTGTCAAGTTTAAATGCTTGAGCACCACCACGAAATGTTCCATCATTCATACGATTGCCTGTTTTTAAAACAGCCTCAAGGAGCTTGTGAAACAACCTGCTCTTCCGGAGTTCCGTGCAAGCAGCCTGAAGCATAAAAGAAGATGCACCAAACACCAATGTCAGGATATTTGTAGAATTCTACAAAGGAATGTTAAGGTTACAAATGTAAGGAGCAAGAAAGATGCGGCAATGATAGAACTGAGAAGTTTCTGGATTCTACTTGAATCCCTTTGGTCATATTTAAAGGATCTGCTTTCTGAACCCTTCATATATGAACATATAATTCAGTACAGATATAGCATATTCTTCACATGTTTTTGGAGAAGACATTTGTTGCAAGAGAGACATCGGAACATAGTTTAAACTTTTGCATATTTAGCTCTATGTTTGACAATAGTGTGAAATACATCACTGAATCTTTCAACAACAACAAACATCAACATCTATCTATAGCTAGAAGTGAATCTTTTCTTTTTTTTTTTAAATTCTTTTCTTCACTGAATCTTTTCTTTTTTTTTTTGTCGGTAAGAGTAAGTATTAATCTACTTTATATAACAAAATCAGCAAAAAGATGATGTTGGGAGAGTTGCAACTAAAAGGAGTCGGGTCACTTTTAGCAATCAATGTTAACCTTCTAGATAAAAGGTTGATTAAAAGTGCATGTTAGATTTCTTTGCTAGCTAAACAGGTCCCACAATATGATGCTTCATCACTGAAGTCAGAAAATTTCATTTCCTAGCCTCACAATGAACCAAGAGCTAGATGCAGACCCAACACCTAGAATGCTGTAGGGTTATATAGATGTAAAAACCCTAAACTTCTTAGTAATTTAGTATCCTATATTGCTAATAATGGATACACCACATGTTGTATTTGCATGCATGGCCTTCTTCAATGCTCTTTATGAAACCATATTATAGACCCGTTGCAGGGAAGTAAATCTCGTGCTATCTATCTGCTACCAAAATCTGTCCGTTAGAACTGACTAGGTTGTTGGTTGGGATCTTCGACAAAGGAGGAAGCTGTAATAGAAGTCATGCAAGTAGATGAGATGTTGGTTATCGAACTTCAGCAACGATATACCTCAAGAGGAAGAATAGCACGTAGCAACAAATTGGAAAAAATGATATCTACACAACTCACTGGTTCATGTGACAAAGTTGACCTAGATTAAAATTTAAAGCACCTTTCGACCAAAAGTTGAAGTATTCTAGTGTACTTCAACCAGTACGAAAACAACTATAAGATAGGAACAGTGTTGCCAAAGGCGCGCTTTAGCCCTAAAGTGAGGCTCAAAACGTATTGAGCGCTTCGCCTCACTTTATGCGCTTCAATGTGTTCATCAAGGATCTAAGGCATATATTTCCTTGACAATGAGCATCTTCTGAAGAGGCAACACTAAACAATTGATATTACACATCATCATAATTTTTTTAAATTCCTTGTTCATATATTTGTCATAGATGCTTATAATCATTAGTCATGGACTAAAAATATATATATATTTGTGTTATTTTTCCTTTGCGCCTCTTTTCATTAAAGTTCACACTTTACTGGCGCTTTGCGCTTAAAGCCCCAACTGACCTTAGAGCTTTTTGCTTTTGATAACACTTCAGGAATATTTACTCATAATCCAACAGTTCATCACAATCAGGAACATTTATCTCACCTCCAAGGTAGCAAATGATTCTTTAACCATTGATTCCTCCTCCTGAAGACTGCACATAAAGAGCAAAGATTCTAGTCTCTTGAAGGCAAATGGAATATCAACCAAGACTTTCAAGAATCGCTCCGCAGGCCCAAGCCGAGAGAGATCCCCATCGTAGAGCCTCAGCTTCAATTCTTCATCAGTAGTTGGTGCCATCTTGAGGAAAGTTTGAAGGAGTTCAGGAGGAAGCTCATTTCCTGAGTCGGTATAAAATATTAGCCACTGCTTTCATAGATGCAAATATACACAAACCGATATTTCCATTTCGAAGAAACTGACCCAACCAAAATGCAAGTATACTATAATGTTTCCCATTTGACTGTGAGGGAAGTACAAATTCTTCTTACAAGAAAATAATCATTCTGATCATGATTAAAATATCTAAAATTAGAGTTATAAAACCTAAATTATGAGATATTATGTAGAGAACTTGAGGAGAATCCTGGAAGGAGCTTAAAGGAAAAGGAGTGACATAGAAATTTCTATATAAAAGGTATTCCATTTTCTTCAATTTCACCTTAGCTTTTGTATTGATTACAGAAATCATTAAAACTGTCCAGATTTTCCCCATCGATTTTGGTCAAAGTACCCGAAATCGTTGACCAAATCGGACACTGATCCCACACCCACACCCATGTCATGTCGACACAGGTGCGGCACCAAAAGTGAAGAGTCCGAGCAACTTTAGATAAAGACTATCAATTTTAGTGTTTCTTAATCTTGACGTATTAAAGGGAGAAAGAAAGGAACAGGCGATCACCTTCTTTAAGGGCATCACAAACTTCTTCAGTTGTTACGTTTAAGGCTTTAAGAAGAATAGCTAAATTTTGTGCCTTCTTTTGATCAATAATTTGAACATATTGGTTGGAAGCATCTTGGAACGTAGATTCCTTCTTTGGACCATTCTTGTTTTTATCGGCATGAGCATATCCAAAGAGACTCTCTATCATATCTTCATCAAATCTGTCAAACAATATTCACTGTCCATTAAGCACCTTATTCGATCAAAAGAATCATAAAGCGACATCAATCAAGGAAAAATTACACTTACTGGAAAGATCCTGATTTGATTTGATGCCAAACCATTGAATGGTCAGGGTTTGCTAGAACCTTATCCCAGAAGAAAGGCTTTAGCTTCGTTTTAGAAGCATCAGTCCCTGATCCCTCTGTTGAGGCACTAGAGGATGCATTTGATCCAAGAGGCGAAGGTCGAGGTGGCTTCAAGCCAGTGGGAGGAGGACGGGGTGGAGTAGCACCAGGGGCCGGAGGTGGCGGCGGACGAGGACCAGCCTTTGCACGAATTGGTATGGGTGGTGGTGGAGGAGGCCCTGGTGCAGGGGGGTGTGGACCGCCAGCTGAAGGCTTCGGTGGTGGTGGAGGTGGGGCTGGAGCAGCGAGATTGGCTGTCTTGGCAGGAGGTAGTGGGGGAGGGGTTGGACTAGCAGGATCTTCAAAAGGATTCACCCTACCAGGTGGAGGGTTAAGCGGAGGCTGTCCATGCATCCCCATCCTTCCAGGCGGTATCCGCACAGAATCCCCTGCTAGTGGGGGAGGGATTGGACTTGCAGGATCTTCAAAAGGATTCACCCTACCAGGCGGAGGCTTAAGCGGAGGCTGTCCATGCATCCCCATCCTTCCCAGCGGTATCTGTGCAGAATCCCCTGCTGCAGCCACAGCAATGCCAGTAACAGTTCCCAAAGGGATCTCACTTTTAGAACCATTAAGAGTGTTCTGCTCCATGTAGAAATTTTTACCCATTTTATGGTGGGAATCATCACTGACTGAGTAATTACCGGCATTGCCGTGTATTGAAGCTGAAAGATAGAAGTCTCAGATACATCAGTATACCAAAAGCCAAAATCAATATATATACAAGAGAAACAAGGAATAGAAACGTACCGGCAGAATGGTCACTTATGCTTAGGCTAAGAAGAGGCCGCTCATCATTTTTTCCTTTTCTGTATCCAACCCCACAAACCTTGCAATAGCATATAAAAAAGAGTGCAACAACAATAAATGTGACTGAAGCAGTCACAAGAACTGCAACCAAAATTGTTTTAGTGTTGCTTTTTTTCTTATTTGATTGACCATCCGAAGTAGAGTTTTGACCAGTAGAAGACTGGTCACTAGGAGCAGAGCTTTTGCTTGAATTGTTGTAGTCTACAGGAAAAAATGGCTTCGAAGGAGGACGGGCAGGTGGCGGCGAATTGGGAGTTTCAGAAGGGGAAGTAGCTGGAGCTGGAGCAGGAGAAGGACCATCTCCAACCTGAAGCAATTCACGCCGTCTAGGTGCACCGTACCAGGAAAAGAGGAAGTCCATGCACCTGGTATACCAGGAAGGCGAATGCTTCTCCTCTCCAGAAGCAAGAAAGAGGAGATTTTTCTTCACTAAACAACCCATAAGGGCTTCCCTAGTGAGTAGATTGACATTTTTCTCTTTATTTTTAGATAACGATCTTCTGTTGGAAAGGACTCCGTGGCTCCCACTTGCTTCTTCTCCAGGACCACTAAACTCAAAATCTTCAACAGCTTCATTAGAATGTACCAACTCCAGCCTACAGTTCAACCATAACTCTTCAGCCTGCAGCAGAAGATGCACAAATCAAAATACTATTAAATCAGAGGGGAGAGCTATTGATGCTTGTCCAAATTAAAAACACGGTGGTAGCCGGTAAGGAAACTTGACAGACATTATCGGACCAGCTGTTGAAAGAGCGACTGAAGTTTGGACCAATATAAACGGAAATTGGAAGCAGGGAAATTCAAAAAAAGAAAATATAGAGAAGTTCAATGGTGTTATCAAAGGCGAAAAGCATAAAAAGTGTGTAGATCTATTGTGGCTTTAAGCACAAAATGCAATTAAATGAGTCTTTAGTGAAGAAAGAGAAACAATAAGATACAAAAAATCTATATAAACACAACCAGCAACTATATGGACAAAGGAATTGAAACAACTCCAATCAAGTGAAACATATAACGTAAAAATCTATTCAATCAAGTCCAAAAACCATCTTATATTTCAGATTCAGATGCAAAAGTACTATCTTAAGATTTCTAATTCATTTTAGCGACCAGTTTCTTTGTATTAAAATTTTAAGTTCTATTCTCAGTCACTATCATTTCATAACAAAGCCTCCATATCAATAAATATATCGCTTAACTAGCTATATTTTTTCTATAATGCCGCCCTCTTCAAGACAAGCCACTTAGGTCAATAAATTGCATGTCTCAAGCACTATGAAGTCCTAACCTATACTGCAGCTAGTTTTAGAGTTTAAATACACCTCAAGTAGCCTTTAATAATATAACTTGGTGCCTAAAATGGAACATTCTCTAAGCAAAACAAGCCGAAGCATAACTTCAGGGTCAATGTGCCTCGAGCAAGCCTAAGCCTTTAAATTTTAATAACACTATAAGGGATAGAGCAATAATCAATGACCGAAGCACAGTTTTCAAGGGCCAAAATAATTGAAAAGTCCCAAGCGTTGCTAACACTTTAAGCGTAAAGTGCAATTAAAGCATGAGCTTTGGCGAACAAAGGTGCTACTGACATACACATATATAATATATGATATGTATGTATGTCATGCAAGAAAAATAATTGTTAAATATGGATGCAAGCAATTATTGTCAAACTGTAATTGTTGTCTAGTGCGCCTCTCAAAGATCAAGTCAATGGGCAATGAGACACATGCCTTAACACCTTGATGCTTCATGCCTACACTAAAGTGCCAGCTAAACAAGGCGAAGTCCCCTACCAAAGCTTCACCTAGCTCTAGGGCTTAAGTGAGTATCTAACAACATAGGTAGAAAAACAGCAAGAATTATCGGATACACATCTAGAACTATAATGAAATGTGTACTCAGAGTTTAGCAGCAATGAGGGGATAGTGCAGTACATTATTTTTTTTAAGTCTTATAATTGGATTCTTTTTTTTTTTGAGAAGGTAGCATAAAGAAAAATGTCTTATATTTGGATTCTCTTCTTCAATTATAGGTCATAAGGTAGGTAGTAGGGAGACGAATTTTGGAATTTGAGTCACTCTCTGCTATGTGCTCCTCTTTGGATTTTTAGTGGGTAAATAGAACACAGTTGAATCACCTAGTTGATCTCAGTAATTAACTCAATATTCCATCTAAATGAAGTCATGCATAGATTGTTCACATTCTTCGACAAAATGCGACATCAAATGCTTCACAAACTAAGAGGTCATGCTAAAAGCAGGAAAATTACTAGATAATACAAAAGTTGTGAACATGGAAACGGAAACATATGATCATTACGACGAACTACAGCTACATATTCTTAGAAGTGGTGGGACCAAGTAATGCTAATTTTTCATCAATCTGCTCCATAGAAGCAATCAATGATGTTCACCTCTTTCCTTTTTTTTTAAGTACAACAACAACAACATACCCAATGTAATCCCACAAGTGGGGTCTGGAGAGGGTGGGGTATACCCAACCTTACCCCTACCTTGTGAAGGTAGAGAGGTTGTTTCTGATAGACCCCTGGCTCAAGTGAAGCATATCAAAATCAGTATGAAACAAGAATACATCCATATGGAAAATAATGGAGAAAGATACAGTAGCAACCACAAATAGTACAATAAACGAAGCAAAGAAAACAACATGTAATAGTAGAAGCGAAGATACTCTAATAATGATACTGATAAGAGAAGCTAAACAACGCTCGACCACCTACAAAGTAAAAAGAAAAAAAAAAAGAAAAAAAAGACCTACAAAAACAAACGATATTCAAGCAGTGTGTAAAAGTAAGTTTAGCTAAAGAAAAAAGGAGTACCAATTCCTGGTTGATCCCCACAAAACTGATTTGATTGGCCAATAAATGTTCCTCTGGGCTTTTGCCTTCAGGAATTGCTGCCACTATAGTAAAAAGTGTAATGATGAAAATAGACAATCGGGCAACTCTTCTCACACCCATTTCCTCTTGAATCAGCATCAACAAAGCAGACAATACTTACCATGAATAACTCAACATACCTCCCCACAACACTAGTTAACCAAAAGAGTGTTCAGCCCCTTCAGACAATCCCACAAAGATCAAGTCTTTGCTATATTTACCACCAACCCTGTTGCAGTCTGCTGAAGAACACCTTTCGGATGTCGAAATCAAGAAATCTCCAACAAGAATCTTACTAACCCACTTCCAACTTTCAAGCAAAAAACTCAAGAAACAGTGGTATCAAACACCTGTAAAACCAAAAGATCAAATCTTTGCTGCATTTACAACCAACCCTATTGCAGTCTTCTGAAGAACACCTCTCAACTATCAAAATCACAAACTTTGCAACAAGAATCTCACTGACCCACCTCAGATTTCAAGCAAAAAGCTCAAGAAACAGTAGCATCAAACACCTGTAAAACCCAATAAAGCAAAAGAGCTTTCACTCCCCTCTTCAAAATCCCACAAAAGATCAAGTCTTCGCTGCATTTACCACCAACACTGTTACAGTCTCCTGAAGAACACCTCTCAGAATATCTAAATCAGAAACTTCCCAACAAAAATCTCACTGACCCGCTTCAAATTTTCTAGCAAAAACACTCAAGAACAGTGGCATCAAACACCTAGCAAAACCAATAGAGCAATAGAACTAAAAATCCCACAAAAGGTCAAGTCTTTGCTGCAATTACCTCCTAAAATATCCAAATCACAAACTTCTCAACAAAAATCTAACTGACCCACCTCAGATTTTCAAGGAAAAAGCTCAAGAAACAGTAAGCATTAAACACCAGGCAAAACCAATAGAGCAAAAGACCTGAAAATCCCACAAAAAGGTCAATTCTCTGCTACAATTACCTCCTAAAATATCCACACAATTTTTCATGCAAGAACTCAAAACACACTGCACAAAACCATAAAATAGATAAAAGAACTCAGCTTTAACACAAAAACCAACTAACAGAATCAAGAACTAGTCAAATTCAAGAATTGCAGCTTTCCAAAAAAAAACCAAACAATAAATTGGTCATCAAAAGACCAAATTCTTCCACTTGGATTTTTATCAGATCGACCAAAAAATAAGCTAAAAATTTACTGTATAATACAAAAGAATTGTAAAGGGTGGGCTTTACGAAGGCGCGTGAGTTGACCAAAGAAATTTCTTTGGTTGGAAAAGTGAATTTTTTCCTTTGTATGGGTGGCGCCGTCTATCAATGCAGACAATGTTTTTTTACACTTATCTTTTCTTTATTTTTGTTTTCGACTCTATATCCGTTATCCACATTGAAGCATATTAAATTCAAATTTATATCGAAAAATTTATATTAGGAATAAAGCACTTTCTAATAAAAGCGATTCTGTATACAAAATAACTCGAATTCAAAACTGTACTTACTACTTCATCACAATTCTTGTTTTTGTTTTTTTTACACTATCTTTAATGCTCTTTCTTGCTCTTTTCAATTTATCTAGAAATGTGTAATTTTAGATATTTTTGCTCATGATATTTGTTAACAAACACTTGAAATTTTTTCCTTTGTTAGGTAGGCTCGTTTAGTAGCTGAATCGAAAAGTTCATATTAGGAGTAAAACACTCTCTAATAAAAGCGATTCTATATACAAAGTAACTCGAATTCAAAACTGTACTTACTACTTCATCACAATTCTTGTTTTTTTTTTTTTTTCCACTATCTTTAATGCTCTTTCTTGTTGTCTTCAATTTACTTAGAAATGTGTAATTTTAGATATTTTTGCTCATGATATTTGTTAACAAACACTTGAAATTTTTTCCTTTTGTTAGGTAGGCTCATTTAGTAGCTAGTTTGAAGGTGAGTTATGTAATTATTAAATTTTACATAAGTAATATTGGTGTATGGTTTGTCATTTGAAAACTTGTATAACTAATACATGTATAAGTTACGAGGAAATTAATATATTATTTTATACGAAAGTAGAATAACTTATACATGTATGATGAATACAAGAATAACTAATCCCTATATAATTAATATCCATATAAAATAATACTTTCCCTCCGTTTTTAATTACTTGTCACCTTTTTAAGTGGCACACCCTTAAGAAAAATATTAACTAGAGGGTAATTTGACTAAATTCTCCTTATTTATTACTCATCTTTAGTTAATGTTTCTCTTTTTTGCATTATATTTATATCTCTCCATATTTATTTATAAGGATAAAAGTGAAAATAAACAACTAATTATGTCTAGGTTTTGTGAAATGACAAATATTAAGGAACATCTATTTTTAGTAAGAACGACAACTAATTAAGAACTGAGAGAGTACATGTATAGTGAATACATGAATAACTAATCCTTACATAATTAATATCCACATAAAATAATATATAGATTTGATCTCTCATAACTAATCCCTACATTACTAATACTTGCATAACTCTAATCAGCTACCAAACGACCAACAACAACAACAACAATCTCGCTATCTTTTTTACTGCTATGATAGGCGTTATTTAAGCCAAGAGTCTTTCAGAAACAATCTCGCTATCTTTACAAATAGAGATAAAATCTACACGGTAAAAACTTACTCGTCATTCAAATTTATTATTATTAAATAAAACGATTTATTCCAATTGTTTGCCCTTTTTATTTGTTTTTTCTTCTTCCTTATGGACAAAGAAACTAAATGAATATAGTTGTAAAAGACTAATTAAATTAAATTGAGAAATGACAAAACTCTTTTTATATTTTAAAACTTACTTTTATACCTTTCCATTTTGGTTGATGTAATTTATTTCTGTTTAAATACAGCAATATACCTTCTTTTGTCCCTCTATGTCCACATTATATTCTTCAAATTTAAATTTTCTGCATCCTATCTATCCTTTGAATATTTTTTTGATTATTTAAAAGGTATGGGTGTCACTGCAACTTTGTCAGCTTTAAATTTATATACTACTTCCTCCATTTAAAAACGAATGACTTATTTTAACTTGACATAAAATTTAAAAAAATAAAAAAGAATTTTGTGGTCATAAATTAAAGTCGAAAATATCATTTAATCTTGTGATCTTAAACATGTCATGTGGAAAGTTGAATTAAAGTATTATAAAAAAAGAACAGAATCATTCTTTTTTAAACAAACTAAAAAAAAAATAGATCATTCTTTTTGAAACGAACGGAGTAACATTTTTCAAAAAAAAAACAAAAAAAAACTTTAATTATAACATTCTTCTTTTCAAGGGTAGTTTTTGGCCTTTTGCATGAAGCCAGCTTTTTTGTTTTAGTAGTGTTTCATAAAGCCAAGTCTTGCAAAAGGTAGATCTTCACATGCAAGGGTTAAAATTTTTATTTTAAAAAGAAATTATAACAATAATATTATTCAGTGTAACCTTATAAATAAGGAATGAGAAGAATGATGTGTATGTTTTACTCTTACCTTGTAAAAAGCGAGATGCAATACGAGAATTTTTTCAAAAAGATCACTCATTCTAGTACTATATTTTCGCTCAAGCACGCTTAAATTTAGAGTAATGATAAGAATCATAAGATTCGGTGTGTAATGCTAGTATGATTGCAATACTGAAACAAGTTAAAATATATATATAAAAAAATGAATAAATTAAAGGTTATATTTATATATATATATATATATATATATATATATATATATATATATATATATATAAAATGTTATCTATTTATGCAATTTCAGCACTTTTTGAACAAGATAGCTCCGTCCCTAGTGATTAGTTCAACATTTTTGGTGAAAAAATTGTATTGTGTATATATAGATAAAATATTAGTATCTTTTAAATATTATTAACGAAATTTTTGACTTTATCACTATATATATATATATATATGTGTATCTTCTTCAATTTCTTAAATTTCATATTAAATCAAATTAACTATAAACTTTAAATTACGACTCAACCTATGACTTTTATACCTACACATAAATGCCTTCCACTAGATATTTTTTTAAAGTACTAGTGGTATTATTGTTTTCACCTAGGGAAAATTTGAAACATGCCAAAATTATCAAGTGAAATATTAACAATATTTTTTTTTTTCCTTAATGCATTGTACCTACTTCTTTGAGAAGTGATTTTTTGTATTCAAAATTGAGTGGAATCCAACTGCAATAGTTCACAACCATAACACACTGCACACCTATCATTTCTCCAATTAAATTCAAACATATAATTATTCCACAAGTTATGAGACTATTTAAAGAAAACCAAAGGAAAAAGTTTCATACTTTATTTGTGGAATTATACTGAATTTATTATTAATGCGGAGGGAAAAAAATTGGTCTCTAATATGAGTTCATTGGATTAATTTCACATATACTTACAATCATTTTATGGCACCATGACACTAATTGTTGTAACAAGAAAAAATTAACTCTTTTATACATTTATATCGCAACTCATTCTTGTAATTTACCATATGGCACGTACTGGGTTGCGCGTTTGCAGGGGCGTATCTAGGTGGGGGTCATGTGAACCCATGCTCCCCTCCCTAGATCATATATAGTAGTGCTATATTTTTCTAAAAATATTTAAATATAGATGTGTGAACCCGCGCTCGAAGTATTTTCATAATAGTGCACTCATCATCTCAAAATCCTGAATACGCCTTTGCGCGTTTGTTACTTTAATTAACTTCATGTGCAGTTTTGAATAATGTATGGGGATGTAGCTCAGATGGTAGAGCGCTCGCTTAGCATGCGAGAGGTACGGGGATCGATACCCCGCATCTCCATTTTCCTTTTTTCTAATTTTACGTGTGAAGGAGTGTCTCCTAGAAGTGTTAAAGTTGTCTTCGTGTGCCCTATAAGTCACATGTCTGAGCCTAGAAATGATCATTCTTGGTATGCGGCCGGCCCTTCCCCGGATCTTGTATGGACCCGAGAAGTTTCATTCTTCCCACTTTTCTTGTTATTTTTGACATGTTGCAACAACAACAATATATCCAGTATATTCCCACAAAGTGGGGTCGGGAGAGGGTAAAGTGTATGCAGTCAGCACCACTACCTCAGAGGTGAGGTAGAGAGGTTGTTTCCGATAGACTCCTGACACAGTAAAGGAAATCAATCTGAATTTCCATCAGTGTTCATTGACAATTCCAAAATTTACAAGCAACATTTGTGTCTTGTTGTAAGCAAAATGACTACTTTCCATATGACAAGAGAATATAAACATATGTTTTGTTTATGCCATTTTGTCCATGACTTCTTGGAGAATGGTTGTTGTTTCTTGATAACATGTCTGTGTTTGAGGCAGGTTCTTTTTCTTCACAGCATCCTCAAGCTGCATGAAAAAAAATGGAGCAAAAACACAAGGGGGTTAACAACAAGCTGCTATTGCTACATACATTAGACCACGTATGTTGCTCGAACTCTTCAAAAGGTACCATTGGCTGACTGTCAGGTGAGTGTCGTATCCTCCAAATATTATGCATTTTTTGAGGATCCGATATGAGTGCAACAATATTTTTGAAGGGTCCAAGCAACACATCATCAGACCTATGTTGCTTGGACTCTTCAATAATTTGCTGGCGTAGGGTGTGTGTAAGATTTTGGAGGATTTGACACACGTGAAACAATATTTTTGGGGATCGGAGTACGACCAACATAATATTAGGCTTATATTGCTCGGACACTTCAAAAGTATTGCTAGCGGTACGGTCAACCATGTCTATGTCGTATCCTCCCAAAAGCTATGCAATTTTGGAGGACATGACACGTGTATGACAACATTTTTGGAGGGTCCCACCAACATAATATCAGGCCTACTGTTGCTAGGACTCTTCAAAAGTACCGTCAGCTGCTGGATCCCCCAAAACCTATACATTTTTGGAATATCTGAGACCCGAGCACAAACAATATTTTTTGAGGGTCCGACCAACATAACATCAGGCGTATGTTGCTCGGACTTTTCAATAATACTGTCAGCCGCTGGGCATGCCTCGAATCCTCCAAAGCAATGCATTTCTTAAGGATACAACACGGACGCGACAACATTTTCAAAGGGTACGAGCAACATAACATCACGCAAACAAAA
Source organism: Capsicum rhomboideum (assembly GCA_031232105.1). Taxonomy (NCBI): domain Eukaryota; kingdom Viridiplantae; phylum Streptophyta; class Magnoliopsida; order Solanales; family Solanaceae; genus Capsicum; species Capsicum rhomboideum. The sequence continues at coordinate 2,042,604 of CP124710.1, read as the reverse complement.
TCAACATGCGAATCAAATCTACCTTCTCCACATTGTCGAATAATCGATTAGCAAGATCAGTAAGAGGTTCTTTATCATTCACTTCTGCAGCTGTAATAACTTCATCAAAATCATAGTACATGAAAGTAGACTTAATCCTCAAATACTTCCTCACATAATTCCATGCATCTGTTCCAATCAAATCCCCTAATGCCAATAGATCAAATGCATATCTTTTCAACCTATGAATTCTCCCTTTTATTCCAATGTTAGCAATGTACATCCCTTTCTTGAGAAATGATCTTGTACCTGTCTCCTTGTTTATAATGTCTACATCAAAGATTACAACTGTTTTCAACATATGTGTAAAGCAAGAGTGAAATTATGTACAGACGACTCGATTCTTGGCATATTGTTATATGCCAAGAGTTACAGGCTCGACTTATGAATATCAACAACAACAACAACATATCTTACCCCTACCTTGTGAGGTCCGGGGAGGGTACAGGGTAGTGTGTACGCTGACCTTAATCCCTATCTTGTGGGGTAGATAGGTTGTTTCTGATAAACGCTCGGCTTAAGTAAAAACATTACAAAGCAGTTCTAAAAAGGAAAACAACAAGATGAATATCGTACGAGAAGGATAAAATAGTCAAATTTGGAGAATTGAGCAACTTCACCCTCCGTTAAAATAAAGATCAAAAACTTGTTTAAACATATGAAACTATAACCTCTAAAAAGATAGTATCAAGAATTATAGTGAAACTATGAACATACGACTCGATTCTTGACATCTTGTTATATGCAAAGAGTTATATCATACGAGAAGGATAAAATGGTCAAATTTGGCGAATTGAGCAACTTCACCCTCCGTTAAATCAAAGATAAAAAACTTGTTCAAACATATGAAACTATAACCTCTAAAAAGATAGATATCAAGAATTATAGTGAAACTATGAACAGATTACTCGATTCTTGACATCTTGTTATATGCAAAGAGTTAAAGGCTCGACTTATGAATATCACACGAGAAGGATAAAAGTCAAATTTGGCGAATTGAGCAACTTCACCCTCCGTTTAATCAAAGATTAAAAGCTTGTTCAAACATATGAAACTATAACCTCTAAAAAGATAGATATCAAGAATTATAGTGAAACTATGAACAAATGACTCGATTCTTGACATCTTGTTATATGCAAAGAGTTAAAGGCTCGACTTATGAATATCATATGAGAAGGGGAAAATGGTCAAATTTGGCGAATGGAGCAACTTCACCCTCCGTTAAATCAAAGATCAAAAACTTGTTCAAACAAATGAAACTATAACCTCTAAAAAGATAGATATCAAGCATTATAGTGAAACTATGAACAGATGACTAGATTCTTGACATCTTGTTATATGCAAAGAGTTAAAGGCTCGACTTATGAATATCATACGAGAAGGATAAAATGGTCAAATTTGGCGAATTGAGCAACTTCACCCTCCGTTAAATCAAAGATTAAAAGCTTGTTCAAACATATGAAACTGAAACCTCTAAAAAATAGATATCAAGAATTATAGTGAAACTATGAACAGACGACTCGATACTTGACCTCTTGTTATATGCAAAAGTAGAGGCTCAAGTTATCAATATCATACAGGAAAAAAGGTCTACTTTTCCTATGTTCTATTCGAAATTAAACTATTTTACCTTCCATTGAACTTTTGGTCTAATATTACCCCCTTCTGTCAAGAAAAAATCTTATTTTTTCCCTTGACACCATAAAAGACAAGGACATATACGAGACAATTTGCTAACGGCAAGAATACAAATGGAACAATTTCAGATACTACATTGACAAATTTAGACTTTTTCCGCTGTCATAAACGAAGAAAAATTGTAAAAGGACAGTCTGGTGCACAAAACATCCAGCATTAACCGAATCAAGGAAGGGCGTAGACAGCCTTGACTGCTTCCACGACTCGAACTCGTGACATATAGGAAAGAGAATTATGTTTAAAAAAATGTACAAAAGACTACATTGGAAAATTTAGACTTTTTCCCTTATACGAAAATTGTAAAAGGGCAGTTCAGCGCACAAAGCATCCCGCGTAACTACATTAGCATGGCCCGGAAAAGTGTCCCACCCCATGCAGATAGTCTACCTTAATGTAGCCATTATTAGCTGCTTCCACGACTCGAACTCGTGACATATAGGAAGAAAATTGTGTTGAAAAAAATGTACAAAAGACTTACTGGTGGATACTGAAGGGACTGGTAATGGACCAATGATGAAAAATCCATTATTATCTTCAGCAAGAGAATTTCCAATTCTTGAATTTGCAAATAAAGCAATTGTAGCAATGCCTAATGCTAGTCTTCTTGTAGTTTTTGTTGGTAAATTATTTTCTTGAATTTCTTCATTTTTTTGGCACAAAAAGTTTACTGTTTTAGACTTTTTTTGAATCTTTTCAACAACATGAATCTTGGGAATGAGTGAAAGAGCTTCAAATATAATATTCAAATTTGTTGTGTTAGCCATATTTTTGGTGTTGAAAACTAAGAAGAAAAATGATTGGTTATTTTTGCACTTTTTAAAAAGTTGTATATCCATTTGATGAGTGTTGGTGACTATTGGCCACTAGAAGGATATCTCAATTGAGGACAAGTTTGTAATTCTACCTTTTCTCCTTTTTCTCCAAAAACACACTTGAAGTATAGTTTCTTTGCGAGTTTTCTATCGAACCTATTAAGTGTTCGTATTTTCTATCTGAACAATCACTAACTATTTATCAAAACACATCTTGACAGCTCGACTAGTAGCTGATGATGTGGAGTATACACTCTCTTATTTTTTTTTAAATTAGTGTCAAATGACACTCCATGTGGATAATTAAAGGAATTTATCAGAAAATATTTAAAAAAAAAAATGAAGAGGTAATAGTAACAACGCATACATGGAGCATCCTTTTTTTGCGAGTTTCTTACTTGAATTATCAGGTGTTTGTGTTTCAGACCTGAACTATCTCTAACTATTTATCAAAAGATGTCTCGAAATTAATAAGTCAGCACCTTTTGGCGAATTATATTAAAAAACACTTGGTCTAGTCAATTTCTTATAAATTTCATTATATGGACTAAGCCCAATGGGCTTCACTATACAAGCCCAAAATTCTTCTAGAACACACCAATTCGGACCCAAAACTTCACACATTTTAGACCCGAAGTTCCAATTATACCCTTTCCGTCTCCGGCGAGCTACTTCTCCGGCGACCTCCTCCGGTCAAATGCTCTCCGGCGAATTCACAGCTGTAAGTTTTCTCTCTTCTCTCACTTTCCCTATATATATATATTCCTGTAGATATCGAAATTTTGTGGGACTCTACGAGACGAGGTCAATTTCAATTAGCTTTGAATTGTGTATACTTATTAAATTAGGATAGAAATATTATCAAATGATTAAGCTTTGTAGCAAAGACATTGAGCTCCAATTTGGATATAGATTTTGAAAAAAGTTGAAAATTTGAATTTGTGAAGTTGTGTTTGGACGTGCATTTTACTTGGATAAAATTTGAAGTTTTATGAGTGGAAGTTCCAAAAAAACAAATAACTGGTTTGAGACTATTTTTGAGAACTTGAAAATATTTGAAATTTCATGGCCAAACAGATGTTTGAAGATACAACAAAAGCAACCAATATATCAAGTGAAATCCCACAAGTGGGTTTAGGGAGGGTAGAGTGTATGTAGACGTTACCCCTATCTCGTGGAGGTAAATTTGAAGATAAATTTTCAAAATCTATCGCCAAACAAATATTTGAAGGGGAGCCTTGGAGTAACTAGTAAAGTTGCTGTCACGTGACCAGGAGGTCACGGGTTCAAGCCTTGGAAACAGCCTCTGGCAGAAATGCAAGGTAAGGGGCTGCGTGTAATATACCCTTGTGGTGGGGCCCTTCCCCGGACAGCGCGTATAGTGGTAGATTTAGTGCTCCGGGCTGCCCTTTTAAATTTTCAAAATCTATGGCCAAGCAGATATTTGAAGATAAATTTTTTAAATCTGTGGCCAACGCTAGCTGAAATTAGAGTGGAAATTTTGTGAATGATTAAGCTTTGCAGCGAAAGCTTTAAGCAAATCATAGTCATTTTGATGGTCAATTTTCGTAAATTTGACCTTAAAACTATCTTTGAATCGGAGGAGGAGTCAGGATTTGAATTGTTATGGGTTATGAATTTAAGTTTTATACATATTTAGTGATTCTTAACACATAAATGGTCGTAGACCAAAACTGCTGATTTCTTCTAAATCCACATGTTATATACTACGTCCGCCCCTACTTGGAACAATAAAGGGGTTTACGACTAATATGCCGTATGTCAAGTCAGTAATTATTACCTGTCCTATGTTTTTTTCAGATTAGGTGTGTGCACGTTGATTGTCCCGTTGGTGCAGCAAAAAGTTGGTGCTTGTTCCTGCTGTAACGTCGTGTGAATGAGTAGCTGAAGAAAGTCAACTTGTTATTGTGATGTAAACACACATACTTCTTGGAAAAGATGGATTCTACTTCCAAGAGCTCTCCCTTTTGCTTAAAATGGCCTTGGGATGTCCATGACCAAAACCCAAAGAATCCTTTGCCTTGTACCTTTGAAACTCCTTGGCTATTCAAACCATTCAAGAATCTTGGCTTTGGAGTGTTCAATTTCGTCCAAAATATATCAAAACCCCAACCTTTATCACACGAACTTCATGTCCAGTCGAATGGTAGAGTCAACCAAAATAATAATACCATGAAGTTGGTGAAGAAGAAATTGACTCCTGCAGAGCAAGCGGAGGTCGAGCAGAGTGCGTTAGCGTGTGCCTTGGCCAGTGGAAAAGAGGGTACTGTTATTGAATTTTACTCCCCAAAGTGCCGGCTGTGCAATTCTTTGGTTAATTTTGTTACTGAAGTTGAGAACAGGAACTCTGACTGGCTCAACATTGTTATGGCTGATGCAGAGAATGACCAATGGTTGCCTGAGGTACTCTTAATACTCTATACATTATATTCCCACATTTTCCGGAAGTCTATTTTAATTGATATTCAGTTGTTGGACAGATTAGATTTTGTTTGCTCCAACAGCTTAGATGGGCCTCGTACTTTTGTTGTTTGATTATTGATATAGTTCTTTTCTTCTTTCTGTATTGAAAGTTTATTTTTATATCGATACTAGATAATCTTGGATATGGTATTGTTAATCAAAGCTATACATGTGTTAAAGGCACTCAGTACTGAGCACTGGACTCTTCTACCAAGTATCTAGATATCATTACTATGTTAAGTTTACCTTCATCAATCAATTGACTGAGATAGAGTGCATTCCGGGCCATGATTGGTCCGATAAATTGTTTAAGACATCATATCTTTTCAATATGTTATGTAAAACTGCGAAATATTCTCAGCAATGTATTGAAGTTAAATGTCATCCTTCCGAAGTCTTTTTACATATTAGTAAGTTTCTTTATACTTAAAATTTGCTAGACCTCCTTTTCTTTGAAGTTCTTTCAATGTAACAACTCTAGCATTCACTTAAGGTGGAGCCAAAAAGCACTGCACCGTCCTTTGAACCTTCTATTGCGTGGAGAATTCTGTGACGACTGCCAAGTTGGCTAATATAATTGAAAGTTACTCTGTGGTTTATAGCTAAATTAAACTTTACATTTGAAAGTAGGGAACGTTGAAACGAAGTAATGAAAACAAAGAACAATTCTTTCTGCTGTTTGATTGGTCCGATCACTTTGCATATTTCCTTTGGAATAATTCCTCTACTTCATGTTGGAATTGGTTGACTTTTCATTCTCTTGGTTTTAGCTGATTGATATCTTTCTATTTGTGAATTCAGCTTCTCCATTATGACATAAAGTATGTTCCTTGCTTCGTTCTACTGGATAAACACGGGAGGGCACTTGCAAAGACGGGTGTTCCAAGTAGCCGACTGCATGTTGTTGCTGGTGTTTCTCATCTCCTCAAAATGAGACGTCCACAACACAAATAGTGTGTCTTTGGTTGATACAGCAGCAGGTGAGATTGTTGGCTTGTCACGGTAAATTGCCTGTAATGGCTTTTAGTTGTAGGGATCGACAGGATGGAACAAGTAATTTAGTAGTCATCAAGTGCAAGATCTTTACTTGAATTAGTCTGTAGCTTTGTGATCCATTTTGGAGATGATGTTATATGAATCCCCTAAAAAGGGGACACTTTTATCAGACAAATAATTTAGAGGTAGAGATCATGTTATGTGTCAATTGTTGCTCTTCGTATAAAAAAGAGAAATGCTAATGGGTTCATAAGCTAAATGCGCTCTCTCACCTATCAGACTAGTCTTTTGGGTTGCGCTCTCCTGTTTTGTCTATAACATTGGTATCAGAGCCGGTCGATCCACACATGGGGATGCGACTCAGCCTGTGTGCCAGGAGTTGTGACCTAGACCCAAGAGAGGTGCCAGCCTCCCACCTATACTAGTCTTTGATCATCTCACAAATTTTAACAGAAATAAATTCTCTTAGCTCTTGGAGCATTAACCAATTACAGAACTTTCATGTGCACTGGAGTAACAGAGAATATATTATTTGTTGCATTAGTTTCATTGCAGTTTCCTTAACAATAGCAACAATAACAATAATAATAAGTTTATTAAATTTAGTGTGATTAAGCATTTTCAATTATTGTTGTGCTTAGGAGATGGTTGTTCATATACTAATAAGGGATGTATGGATTCTCGAGAAGAAAGGAGCCGTGATGATTCCTCGGATCACTCGAATTCCACGAGTGAATTGAGAATTAAATTTACATTAGTTCTAGCCCGAATTGCCCCAACTACCCTTCTGAGGAGGAGTTTGGTTTCAAATCCCGGTTTAAAGAGTTTTCCATGTTAAGGTTTATGCAAATGTCACTTTTAAGGTTACTATTTAGATTTTGTTCCTATTTTTAAAAGTTTGCAAATATAGCTCTTGAGCTATTGAGCAAAGACGAAGCTAGTGTAGAGTTTGCGAGTGCTGCTGAACCCAATAGCCAAACCTTCTATTTATTTAAGAATCTCATTAAATATGTACAAACTATTTAGTTTAGAATCTAGTAAGTTGAACTAACTAGAATCTCAAACTCGTAACCTTCAAAATCTGGCTACGCCTTTTCCCTTGAGATTGACAAAACATTAGACTATCATGTAAAGTCTAAAAAAATTTAAATCGTGATTTAACATTTTCTTATAAGATTTTCAATTTGCTCGAAAAGGATCTTTAGACTGTGGTCTAAAATGTTCATGAATTAAAAGATAAATTAAGAAAAAAGTCATTTACTAAATAGTTATCAAAAAGACGAACAATCGGTGAATGATCACATGGACCGAACAACATCATAGGGTTGGGCACCGATAAGTAGATCGAACTATTCATGCAACTGAAAACCTCCACGATCGAAATGTATTGACACAATTATTAGGAGCGCGTTCTACCACTGAGCTAATAGTCCGTCCTGCTTCATGTTTGTGGCAGAAGATGCAGGGGAAGGAAGCTTCCTAAATTGGGAGGTGAATAAGCATAGGGCACCTAGCATTTTATATTCAATGGGTCCAACATGCCAATATGGGTCTCAACCTTTGTTTTAATACCAACAAAGGTTGTGGTGGAGTGGTAAATACTCTTTTATCCTTAACCAGAGGTCTCGTGTTCGAGTTCCCTGGGTACGGAGTCGCCTTTGTTAGGGAGAACTTTACCCCCAATGTGGGACTTCTCGGCGCGAATTCGAATTTAGCCAGGCTCCAATGCATATACCGAACACCGGGTGGAAACCAAAAAAAACTTTGTTTTAATTCTTTGGACTTGCATACTTTTTCTTCCAAGCCAATTATAAACATGGAAATTTCCCAATATCCTACTATATTCCATGAATTAAAATTTTAAAAACAAGAAAACATGACAACCTAACTGCCATTATTAAGCCTCAATGCACATTTTGTCATCAAGTTTGGACAACTTCAATTGTTTTATTAATTTACCAACTTTTCGATCGAGACATTGTAAATTGGTGTTGTAGGTGTTGCACTTGATAAATCTACTCAGTATCAATAGACAAGAGGTTGACAATTACTCCGTCTTCATCCGAGAGGTTATAAGTTTTCTCTTGCATTATCTATAAATAAGAACGAATCGAATCGACTTGACTAATATAATAGGAGTAACGGTAGTTTGTGTTATATTTAGTTAGATTTTTATCTCCCGTTTATTATCTTCCGCTCACCTTGTATAGGTTGGGAAAGTTTGTAACCCTTACTTCATAGGAACCAAAAACCCGACATATTCTTTTTAGAGCATATAAGGGGAAAAAAGCTCTTGTATCGTTAATCATTTTTCTTCATTTTCTGCCTGAGCTGTTGAAACATGAAAATGAAGAATCTTTGAGGAGATACTTTCTTTCTATTTTAATATAACAATTTTAGACCTGTCGGTCGCTCTCTTACAAGTGCTAATCTAACTCCCTTTCCTTGATCTTCTCTTTTTTGTTTTACTAGGATTAATCTAATAAAAACTCTGATTACTTGTGAAAAGTCTAAGTTCTTGACAGATTAGACTGTAATTTTGTTATAATTTTTTTTCATTTCTAACAAATCTCAAGGACATTATGTTGGATAAAATTATAACAAAGAAGAAAAATAATTACAATATTAATTAGGACATGTTCAATGAACTATCATCTTATCAAATCTGACAATAGTAGTTACTATTACTTAATTAGGAAATGGATTAGTTTTTGATTAATCCATGTTTAATTAAGTGGCTTACCTCTAACTTGTACAACTAGACTTAGAATATCTTAACTGTCATCACTACTCAATTGTTGAGTTTGAAGTTTTAACCAACTCTCTCCATTTATTAATCAAGAAAATGATTTTCAAACAATTGTTAAATCCCATCATCTAACCTCTTAATATTATAAAAATTTATGTGTACTCGATGTTCATATCAATCCAATAAATATATAATACATATCTTAAAATAGTAGCAAAATCCGAATTTTCACTAAGTAAAGTCAAAATATAAAAAAACAAACACACGAAGAAGTCAAGCAGACATTTTTTAAATCCAACTACACAATGCCATTTGTCAATTGACACCCCTTCGACTAAGTCACTAAAGGAAGTCAAAATATAAACAAATAAATACATGAAATAGCTAAGGACATTCGATATATAGTACACATACATTAAAGAAATTACCTATCTACAAAGTTGACACCTCTTGAATAAGTGTGGTTCCGTCATTGTCTTGAAATACATTCTTATCATTGATAAGTTCTCATCTTAATTATAATTTAACTATCACATTATGACTTAGTATAAACATCTGATACGAATAAATTTTAATTCTATTAATCTACTACTAAATCTCACAACTTATTTTAGTCAACTTCTCCTAGGTCTTTGGACCACTCAGAATGGTACTATATACACCAAAGTGTACTTTATTATTTTTATTTTCAACATTGTTTTTTTATATATAATAAAGTGTACTTGGTTCAATGTATAATGCAATAAAAATATATACTATGTATATATTAATTTTAAAAGAGCTTTTAAAAATAGGCAATTTATTAAATGGTATTACCAACTGTCTAATGTGAATCTACAACTGTCATAAGATAAGATTTAACATAAGATTCAAAGACATAATTATCAAACATATAGTAACCTTTTTCCTTTTACTAGGCAATGAATAATAAGACAACAATTTGAGTTCAAGTAATATTTAAACTTACACTAATAATTAGTGAAATTTTAACATGATATAACATGTTACTTACATTTATTCTCGGTTATTAATCAATGCCTATAAAATAAGAGTTTTAAGCTATGTGCGATGACAATGTAATAGACTTCTATATATATCATCAGATCACATAAGAAATAATTACAAATAAATTTATTTAACAAACATTTATTAGTAACCTACAATAAACGATAAGTAATATGCTTTTAACTTAAATTCATCAAATAGAGTTATTTGCACTTTAAATGACCATTGGCTAAAATATATTTTATACTTATAATTGAGGTAGATAAAGAAAAGGGACTTGATCCAATGTTAGATAGGAGAAAAGCTCGGAATGAGATGAGTCTGGGATCTATAGTGACTTCATTGACTGATCATCGAATAAGAAAAACGCTTTACACAATCTTTCAATTCAAAAAACTCTATAAACATGTCATTTTAATTTTTCAGGTCAGAAAACTCTGTAAACGTGTCATCCTATTTTTTCAGGTTAGAAAACTCTATAACCGTAACATCCTATAACTTAAATGTATCAGAGGTTGATCATCAAAGCCTGGACAATAACGTTGTTAACTTAACTCCAAAATTATATGTGGTTACCTTCTAATTTAACATCACAAGCGATAGCCAGAAACTTAACTTTATTTTATAAGTCCCTAAATGATATTACCAATTACCTTTTTAATCTCCAATTGTCATAAAATAAGATTTAACATAAGATTCAAAGACACAATTACCAAACTTATAATTTTTTCCCTTTTGATGGCAATGACTAATGATATAACAATCTGAGTACAAATGATAATTGAATTTACACTAATTAGTAAAATTTTAACATGGTATAGTAGGTTACTTATTGTTTACTATGGGTTGTCACTCAATGCCTATTAAATAGGAGTTTAAGTTATATGCGATGACAATATAATAAATTTTTATATCATTACAACCTGCAATATATTATAAGTAATATGCAATACGATGTTAAATTGCATATAACTAAACTTCATTAAATAGAGTTATCTGTAATTATCTTTTAAATGGCCTGATGACCAAAATATTCTTTATACTAAAGTTATAATCGAGATAGATCAAGAAAGGGACTTGCCAATGTCAAATAGGAAAACAGCTTAGAACGAGATGAGTCAAGATTCATCACCGACTAATCATCGGACAAGAAAAATGCTTTACGCAATCTTGCAGTTCAAAAAACTCTGTAAACATGTCATCCTAATTTTTCAGGTCAGAAAACAACACAAACGTGTCGTTAAATTTGATTAGGCCAACTCCAAAATTACATGTCATTACCTTTCTAATTTAACACCACGAGCGATTGCCTAGAACTCAACTTTATTTTGTAAGTCACTAAATTGTATTACCAACTACCTTTGTGAATGATAAGATTAAACATAAGATTCAAAATACAATTACCAAACTACCTTTTCCTTTATTTGACAAGGAATAATAATATAACAATTTGAGTTTAAGTAATATTTGAACTTACACTAATTAGTAAGACGTGTCATTAAATTCGGTTAGGCTAACTCCAAAACTACATACAATTACCATTCTAATTTAACACAAGGGGCGAAAACCAAGAACTCAACTTTGTTTTATAACAAAAAAGTCACCAAATTATTATCCGTTCCGTCTATTTTTATTTGTCCAATATACTAAAATAAATATCTAACAATACTTGTTCAGTTTGATTACCCTTGCTATTAAATGTTATTCATTATCTAATATATTTCCGCAAAACATTAAAGCTATTATATTCGAAATGTAACATAGTAAAATTACCCTATTATTTATTATTTGCTAAAATATGTATCAAATTAATACTCCCTCCATTCCAAAATAATTGAATTATTGAGGTAATGCACACATATTAAGAAAAAAAGAGTAAGACATAAATTAGTCATCTTTTTCCATTTTTGTCCTTTTTAATTAATTGTCAAACTATTTTTAAAAAGTAAAAACATTAATCATCAAAACTACTCCCAATACTCACTTATGTGATCAATTTATTCTTAGTGCAAAATTCAAAACGTGGCTCTTAGAATGATTAAACGTCTTAATTGAACAAATTTTTGAAGGTAAAACCTTAAAAATTTAGATTGAGCCAAATTTAAAATTTTAATTTCCCTCTAATTTTTTCTTATAAAAAAGGTTTACTTTAACATGATTCTTAGTTAATTTAACATGGCTACAACATAATTTGATCTAAATATTTTATTTGATACAAATGAACTTTCTGACCTCAATGTTGATGAAAATTCAGCCACATTAATGTAAGAAAGTTACTAGAAAATTAAATTTCTTGGAACTCATAACCTAGAAAATTAAGTCCAAAACATTAATCAAGAAAATTAAGATATAAATGAAGGGTAACTATGGAAAAAGGTCTAAAAAATTCTCTTGAACTTTGAACAATTCAATTATTTTGAACTATAAAAAAAATCTCAACAATTCAATTATTTTGAAATAGAGGGAGTAGTTGATAAGTAACAATATGCGGAGGAGGGAGTATCATTTTACCAATGATAACAAAAAATGTAATAAATAATAAAATTAAACAATTTCGGATTAGATCAAAAGCTCAAATATTCAACCCCCAAATTCCCAATATGACATGATTGTGATTTGTGGGGAATCTATAATAGTGGGATAATCATCAAAGGTTGTGATGGAGTGATAAATACTCCTTCGTTTTTAATTAAAAGTTTTGAGATCTTGTCTTGACTGTGGCGTCACCTTCGACAGGGAGCGCTATACCCTTATAGTGAGACTTCCCCGAAGCGAATTCAAAGTAGTCGGATTCTAATATTAATACCGAACATCAGGTGGAAAAAAAAATAAAAAATAGAGGGAACACAATATTTTTTACAAATAAAGTCAAAAAATGACCAATTTGCAGAATATAAGAAACTAAAAATACCCCACCCCCACCCCCACCCCCACTTGAATTTTACAGATTCCCAATATATAATTTTCATCTTCAAAACAAGAATCAAGAATCCTTTCCAATTCCAATTTTTGTTTTCTTGAAATTCCTTGTCCTATTTACGGAGTCGTTTTTGATATGGAGCGTTTTAACTTTTACCCCTCACAGTAAAATTTTTTAGTGCGAATTCAAATTTAATCGAATTTCAATGTAAGTACTACACACCAGTTGGGAATCAAAACATTTTTTTTTTTTTTTTTACAAATAAAAACAAAAAATGGCCAATTTGCAATATATAAAAAACAATAAAAATATCACCCCCACCCCCAAGCCCCACTCCTACCCCACCTGAATTTTACAGATTCCCAATATATAATTTTCATCTTCAAAACAAGAATCAAGAATCAAGAATCCTTCCAACTTCCAAACTCTAATTTTTGTTTTCTTGAAATTCCGGCGGGAATATATATTTTCTTGAAATTCCGGCGACTGATCGGAAAATGGTTACACCGGAAAATACCAACTGGTTATATGACTATAATTTTGAAGATATAGTTGACCCAAATGGGAATTTCTCAGTTTCTGCTTCTGGGTTTTCTTGGTCTATGCAAGGCTTCAATGGTTCAACTAATGTCAGGTAATCAATTTAGTATCAAATTTGACTTTTTGGTTTTGTGGGTATTTGCTAAATTTGGTATCTTTTTAGCTGATTGATGAGTCTCGTTTCTTTGAATAGAAAAAAAAAAGTTGAAATTTTTGTGGAGGATGACCAACTAAAAGCTGTCTTTTTAGCTGATTGATGAGTTTTGTTGATAAAAAAGATTCATGTAAAGGTTACTGAATGTTGGGTTCTTTTAGCTGATTGATGAGTTTTGTTGCTTCCCTATAGAGCAGAATGAATATGGTGTTGGGTTCGAAATTGGTAGGGCGTCATGTGGGAGCTATTAGTTGCAAATCAGAGAGGTAATAATTTAGACGACAAAGCAAAATATATTAAAAGACATTATTATATGATTTGGCCAATTGACCTACATATGTAAACCTAATATTGAAAAAGAATAAAAACTATTAGAGAGAAAAATCTCCCCGTAAACAAGACTCTCGAAACGACTACATTGTAGATGCTATTGTGTAATGATATGAGAAGAGGGGTCTTCTATTTATAGAGTTTCAAAACTTTTCTTCTAAGCAAGAAATAAACCAAATATGGTAGAGTTTTATATTTTTCCTTTTAGAAAAAGTAAAAATAATTATGGTATTACTTTTATTTTCCTTCCAAGAAAAGTAAAACTTAAATTTGGTAAGAAAATCAGGGCAAAAACCCTAACATATGGAAGATAGATATGAAAAGTTGGGTTCTTTTAGCTGATTGATGAGTCTTGTTTCTTTGAATAAAAAAAAAGTTGGGATTTATATTGAGGATTCATGTAGCTGACCAAGTAAAATTTGGGATCTTCTAGCTCATTAATGAGTCTTTGTTACTTGTCAATAGAGCAGAATAGATATAGAGCATTGATATAGTTGACCCGGACTAATGTTTGGGATCTTTTAGCTGATTGATGAGTCTTTTTGCTTCCGAGTTAAGTAGAATGGATACAGAAGATTCATGTAACTGTTACAAAAAGTTGGGTTGTTTTAGCTGATTGTTGAGTCTTGTTTCTTTGAATAAAGTTGGAATGATGATAAAGGATTCATATAGTCGATCTCACTTAAACTTTGGGTTCTTTTAGCTGATTAATGAGACTTTGTTACTTCTCGATAGAGCGGAATAGATATAGAGGATTCTTTTAGTTGACTCGAACTAAAAACTATGTTGCTTGGGCTCTTCAAAAATGTAAATGGGTGCATGTCAGATTTTTCAAAAGTAGTGTATTTTTGGAGAATCCGACACTGGTGCAACATCGAAAATGAAGAGTTCGTGCAACTTAGACTTAGTGAAATTTAACGTGATATAACAGGTAGATTATCAATCAATGCCCATTAAATAGGAGTTTAAGTTGTGTGTGATGACGATGTCATAAATTTTTATACTATCAGATCACTTAAAAGATAATTGCAAATAGATCTATTTAACCAAACATTGATTAGTAGCCTACAATGAATGATAAGTAATATGTTATACCATGTTAAATTACATCGATGTTGTAAAAATTCTTTCACGATCAATGCATATAACTCAAATTCAGTAAATAGAGTTATTTGCAATTATCTTTAAATGAACTGATGGCGTAAATATTTTTATTCTAGAGTTATAATCGAAGTAGATTAAGAGAAGGGACTTGACCCAACGTCAAATAGGACAGACGCTCTGATGGAAATGAGGTAGAGATCCATAATGGCTTCATTAGCTGATCACTGAACAAGAAAAACGCTTTACGCAACCTTTCCATTCGAATAACTCTACTAACGTGTAACTTTGTAAACGTGTCATCCTAAATTTTCAAGTCAGAGAACTCTCTAAACGTGTCATTCAGGTCAGAAAACTCTGTAAACGTGTCATATTAAAATTTGGAGCATATTAAAATTTACCCCCTGAAGTTTTTGTAATTGTCAACTTCCCAATGTATAATTTCATCTCAAACCAGAAGCACCAATCATCCCAACTTCCATTCTCTAATCTGAGTAATTGAAAAACCCTTTGTTTAAATTCTTTCCCTTTTCTTCTTTCCAATTCCAATTACTTTTTCTAGCTGCCGGGAATTTATTTTCTTGGAATTCTAGCGATTGATCGGAGATGGTTACACCGGAAAACATCAACTGGTTGTACGACTACAATTTCGATGATATATCCATCCCTGATGCCAATTTCTCAGTTTCAGCATCTGGGTTTTCTTGGTGTATGCAGGGATTTAATGGTTCAACTAATGCTAGGTATCTATTTAGTAGTTTCAAATTTGACTTATTGATTCTGTGCTGTATTTGCTAAATTTGGTAAGTTTTAGCTGGTTGATGAGTTTTGTTGCTTCTGAATTAAGCAGAATGGATATAGAAGATCCATATCAAAGTTGGGGTTCTTTTAGCTGATTGATGAGTCTTGTTTTTTTTTTTGAGTAAAGTTGGAATGCTGATTAAAGATTCATATAACCGAGCCTAATTAAAGTTTGGGATCTTTTAGCTGATTAATGAGTCTTTGTTACTTCTTGATAGAGCGGAATAGATATAGAGGATTCATATAGTTTACTCGAATTAAAAGTTGGGATCTCTTAGCTGACTGATGAGTTTTGTTGCTTCCTAATAGGGCAGAAGGGATACAGGAGATTCATATAACCGTTACTGAAAGTTGGTCTCTCTTAGCTGATTGATAGTTTTATTTCTTTGAATAAGGTTGGAATGTCGATAAAGGATTCATATAACCAACCCCAACTGAAAGTTGGGATCTTTTATCTGATTGATGAGTTTTATTGCTCCCGAATAAAGCAAAATGGATGCAGAAGATTCATATAGCCATTACTGAAAGTTGGCTTCTTTACCTGATTGATGAGTCTTGTTTCTTTGAATAAAGTTGGAATGTCAATAAAGGATTTATATTGCAGACGGCAAGACCTTAACTAAAAGTTGGGATCTTTTAGCTGATTCAATCCCTTTTCTCCAGCATATACAATATGTATTCAGTTCCTTTTCAATTGTGTTCTGACCTCGTTCTTTTCATGTCTATTTTAGTGTTGATATTGATGGCTCAATTGGTGAATCAGACTGCCTGAAGGAAAGCGATTCTAAGAAAAGGTCAAAACTTTTGCCTTTTATGGATATTTTGTGTATTTCCTAAGCATAGAGATCTGCTGTTGCACTAACTTATCACTAGTATCTAGTCAGGTTTGATTTGATTAGCTACTTGGCAAGTGACAAGCTCTCCCCTCCCTTTGTTTCAGTTTTTGAGTTTTCCTTTTCCACTATTTTCTCGGATGTTCATGGTTGAGAAAATATTGATCACATATGCTTTTAATTAGGAGAGTTTTAAACATTTTGGTTTATTCTGTCTTCTTGTTTTAATGGCCTATATGGAGTACTTGTATGCCCTAAATAGCCTTCTGAAGGTTTCATAGAGATATAGTTCTCTCGCTCTATTTGAAAGTAGATACTATGCTGTGCAGCAATTCCACAAATTTAGTTTAGATTCAAATTCTTGTGATGTAATGATGGTACACAAAGCTCCCTTATGTTATTTTTAGTTTCATAATTCTACTATTTTGAAACCCAAAAATGAACTAATTTGTTTCTAGAGGTATAATCTTCGAGCTTTTTGACCTTGTCGTAGTGGATTGGGAAGGAAAACCAGATGCAATCTTAATGTACCTACATAACATTGTTTACTCATATTTTCGACAATTATTGCAGGGGAAGAGCTGAATCGTGCACCTCATCAAGTTCCAAAGCTTGCAGGGAGAGATTAAGGAGAGAGAAGCTGAATGAAAAGTGGGGTTACTGTTCATTCTTTTTAGAACCATTTCACCCTTTATTTCATTTTATATGTAGCTAAATGAATATGGTCTCAGGTTCATGGAATTGGCAGCGCTTCTTGAGCCTGGTAGGCCCCCCAAAACAGACAAGAGCGCGATTCTTGTTGATGCTGTTCGTGTGGTGACACAGTTACGTGGTGAGGCTCAAAAGTTGAAAGACTCAAATTTGGATCTACAAGAAAAGATAAAGGAGTTGAAGGCAAGTATTTGTTACTTTCTTTCCATTTGCTACTAGTTTGTTGGCAAGTTTTGTCTATTTGGCAAAACAACCTGATGACAAGAAAAGCTGAAACATCGGTTTACTATACTTCTCCTGACTTCAAGTATTTTAACTTGTGTAGGTTGAGAAAAATGAGCTTCGAGATGAAAAGCAGAGGCTGAAGTCTGAGAAAGAGAAGCTGGAGCAACGACTAAAGACTATGAATGCACAGCCTGGCTTCTTGCCTCCAGCCATGCCCGGTGCTTTTGCTGCTCCAGTTCAAGCTGCAGCAAGCAAGCTGGTGCCAATCATAAGTTACCCTGGAATTGCCATGTGGCAATTCATGCCTCCTGCTGCAGTAGATACCTCACAGGATCACGTGCTCCGCCCTCCAGTTGCTTAAGTTGGCAGCTAAATCCTAAGATAGTTGACTTTACTCCGGTTATGTTGTTCTAGTCAAATGCTCTTTGGCTGTGTTAGTTTTTTCCCAGTCCTCTTGGTGTATTTGGTGGATGATAGAAGTTTTCTTGTAACTTTTGAACCTTTAATGAGTTGGTGCTGGTTTTATCAACTGTAAATTTTAACAGGTTCAACCTGGCATTTACATGTACATCCTTTTCCCTCCTGGTTAAATTCTTTGTTATTTTATCCTTTGGTCTGGCATGAATTCGGTCACGAGTGTGCGCCTGGTATTTGAGTATTGGCTCAAGGCATTTTTTCTACCGCTTCTTACCCTAAAAGTGCAGGAATTCTATGTTTTCCTGAACCCATAACCATCGAAAGACTTAGCTACTCTCCTCCGTCCCTCGGGACCAACAAGGAGTAGATATGTAAAGTTTTGAGGTTGAAATGAGGCCATCAATTATCAAAGTCAAGAATGTAAAGAATGTCTTGTATAACTCGATAGCTTAGCATGTCTTGTATAACTGCATTAGCCTTGAATTTGCTAATTGCAGAATCCACAGGGTTATTGGAGGACTTGGTGTCAAATGCAACAAGAAAAAGGTACAAGCCAACAATTCAACTGAATGTACTTATATTTGCTTTATCTGTATCGTCTTATTAACGAGAACTCTCTGAGAAGTCCTTTGCTTTCTAGCTCCCAAGGCTTTGATCTAGTGCTAAGACTGCAACGCGTTATATGTGGATTAAGTGCTCATCAGTGATCACGGCCATTCACAGATTCGAACCTGTCACAAACAAAAGCCTAGCATTTAAGTGGAGAAAGGTAGAAGGGAGGATGAGGTTCATTTATGCACTCGTTCTTTCCTTTTGTCAGTTTGGTAATTTCATTCTCTTGAGGACCTTTGGTTCCTTACATACTCTACATGATAATACCTCAAAGAGACAATTAGCATGGAATGGAAGATGAGACTTCATTCCATTTATCTGGCATTATTTCCTAATTAGTCTGTTCTAAGAAGAATGACATCTTTCTATATTCTGAAAACAATTTAACGTCAATCTTCTTATTTACCTTAATGGCATGCATCTATTGCCACAAAAATCTCATGACATGTTTAAGACCACAAGTTCCAAAAGTCTCTTTCTCTTTCTTAAACTGAGTGCCTAGCCAAACTACGTCACATAAAATGAATTGGAGGAGTATCCTTTTTCTTATATTTGCAAGTATTATTTGGTGAAAAAATCCACCATGTACATTGTAAATACATTAGGTGAACCAGAAATTATAGTAGCTTTGAGGAGTTCAAGAATGTCAGGCCCCGTGGCTGTTGCCAATCTCGCGTCAGGAAGTGGAGAGACCTTCTATACATGGTTCAGCTCTCTCAAAATTTGTTTCTTGATTACAAGCAACATGGTTAACAAATCCTTGCCTCATTTCAAGTTGCTCTAATATGACAGGTTCTGATAAATTTATCGGAGAAGTTGACGTATTTTGTCCACAGGGATCGAAGTTGAGGAAATGCTATATCAAGCCAAGGTTTTGCTCGTCCATTGAAGTGGATCACACCAGCACTCTGAGCATCTGTGATGCTCGTGTTATCTTGGTACCCGAGTCCTAGCATGTGCCAAAAGGGATCAATAGCATGGACATGACCATGAAATGCAATTAGTCCCGGAGGTAATGTTCCTAGCTGCCACAAACTTAGATCTGACTTCAAGTTCTGCACAAGAAAAAGAAGACTACATCATCAAGTGTTTCAGTAAGTACTTCCAAGCAATTGCAAAAGATTTACTAGTTGAAACAGAATTCTTGAATGTTTCATAATGTTCGAAATGCATTTCATTAACAGTTAAAGAGTTGTAGTTAACCTGTTCGAGCCAGTAGTGGTATGCCTCGCTTATATTTGTTTCCCTCCATGCTTCTAGATCAAAAATGTTCATTCCATAGGCCCATGCACATTCATTAGGATCAAAGTTCTTCGCTATGAGAGGATGAGAAAAATTCAAATAGCTTTTGAAGCGCTTCGCCATCACAAACTTGTCCTCTCCCCTGCATGTCTCTACCGCTCCATTCACCTTCCCGTTCATGTCAATGTCCCATAGAGATGAAAGATCGGTTTGAACCACGATGTCATCATCCAGGAAGACTACCTTATCAAGACTGGGAAACAACTGCAAAAAGACATTTGTACTTCTTAGTATTAAAATTTAAAGTGCTTCAGAGAAGGACAGATGGACATTACGTGCAATTAAGTGAGCTTTTAAAACTTCTGTTACCTCTGGCAAGTATATCCTTATGTGGTTCATCAGAGAATTGTATTTGGGACTGAGTGCTTGCAACTTTGCTGCAATGATATGAGGCTTTTCAGTTGTATTAGCTACAATTGCTGATGACCCTCCCCTGAATTGTGACCTTGCTTTTTGGTCTTTCTCCATCGCTTCCAGCACCGGGACCTTTCCCTTTGTTAACCAGTCGAAATGGTGCAACGCTTTAACCTCAATGACAGCGGGTGTCAAAGGATGTAACGAAAACCAAGCTTGCATCGGTGAGAAGGTTTTGCTATCCGTGATTATGTGAAGTACAACTTTCTCAGGGCGGAAAGAGTTCTGGACAAGTGATGATGCAACAACAGAAGCAGCAAGAATATTGTCAGAGGCAAGGACAAAATGGAAGTATGAACTATCAACGAGGGAGGGAACAAGTTCCGCTGATGGTAACTGGAGACGAGCATTGGCGTTGATGGAATGCTCGTGTGCTAGCTTGAGATCAAGGCAGTGCAGCTGTTTCGGGATGCCACTAGATGCCACATGCCGATAAAGGTATTCTTGAATCTTGGCTGTTCTTGTTCTTTGTTCAAGGAGAGTTACCTGCAAGAAATAGGCACTAATCATTGCAGACATAATTAAGTGAATAAAAATGTTCGATCTATAATTGCTCAAGTCTTCCGATGAAATGGTCATACCATTCAACATTAGTCAGGCCTTGAGTGGTTAATATGATTACATTGTAAATGTCTCGTGGCTTTTGCTTCATAATCAACTGGTGTGCGTTCTAGTTATTCGTTTAGCAGCCAGGAAAGTTTTAACATAAAAAGTAAGCTCCCGCTATGCACTGGGTTCGAGGAGGGCAGGATGACATTGGTCTACTGTAGGCAATGTTGCTCGGACTCCAAAAATGTCCGCACCCATGTCGGATTCTCCAAAAATGCACTACTTTTATAGGATCCAGCACACACCCGTTGGCAATTTTGAAGAGTCTGAGCAACATAGACTATAAGCAGCCTTACCTTACATTTACACGGCTTGAACCAGTGACCTCCTGACAGTAGTCAAGAAAGTAAACCAAGGAAAAAAAATTTGTGCGCGTGCAGTTAATTGTCCACGACAGAATATGGCAACTTAAAATTATGTTATTTCTATATACGATGGAGAAGGCATGAAAGGTACATAATACCATAGCTTTAAGCTTGATAGCAAAAGTTTCTGCATCTGGCTTTGTGTCCTTCATTTCTTCCATAAACTCTTCCAATGATTGAGGAGTATCACGCCCTTCTTCAATTTCAATCTCATCCGAAGGTTCCTCCAATACTTGATATATCACCTCAGGTACCTAACATAATGCAGGAGAACAGAGATTTTTGAGCAAGTCTTTTTAAATAGAAGAAAATGGTCCTACAATGATGTCTTGTCTTTCATATACTGATCTCGTTTGTTATGTTTTTACTGATATCTTGTGAAAAGGGAGAAATAACTAAAATAACATTTGTAATAGGCCATAAAACCAATATCCCCTAGATACTTTCTGAGAAACCGTTTTGTCTTCTTTGCTTCGTGTTCTTTGTCACCTTATTTGATGGATTAACCGCGAAATGCCGTTGAGAGAGGACCAGTTTCTTAAGGCTACTTTATACTTCAATTACACATAATATGACTAAGCTACTCTTTTCTGATGTGTAACAATGAAGTCGATGACTACAAAGATGTATACCTATCTCCTGTGTTAATTTTTTTTTACTGATCTCTTGTGAAAGGGGCAGAATAACTAAAAGAACATTTGTAATAGGCCATAAAACCAATCTCCTCTACACGAGCATGGCTCAAAGGAGATATCAAAGATACTATGCACAAAAAAGGATACAATTACGGGGCTTAGAAACATACCGTTGATTCGAGCTGTGTCCCCAAAATCCTTGGTCCAATTTTTCTCCCCAAGCAACCTGCCTTAGAATGAAATTTAGAGTTTATTCAGTAGACAAAAAGTGCTACATTAATAAACTCTTTTTTCTGCAGAAATAGAACTAGTAACTCTTTTACTCACTTCTATAAGCTTCTTGTCTCACTGTCTTTGTATGTTCTATTAGTATTTTTTAGCTAACATTTGAAATAACTTTTGATAAGTTCAATCAATGGATCTATAGAATATTTGGTTCATCTACATGATTTTTTGAGCCGAGGGTCGGAAACAGCCTCTCTACATCCTACCTTCCTCAGACCCCACTTGTGGGATAACATTGGTATGTTGTTGTCGTATGCTTTAAGAGTTCTCCAAAAAAATTCCGAACATAAAGATGATCATGGAGGGTCTATCGAAAACAATCTCTATACATTCTACCTTTCCCAGACCCCATTTGTGGGATTACACTGGTTATGTTGTTGTTATTGTATGCTTTAAGATTTCTCTAAAAAACATCCGAACATAGAGATGGTCATCATAATTTATTGTTAAGTAAATTCACCGTGAATAGATTCTGTTTCTTTATTTGTGTGAAGTTACAACTGCTTGAGCAGTAGTATTCAAGACTTTTAAACTTCAAAAACTTATTGGCGATTTTCTATTTTCCTGTATTGTGAATATTCTTTAGTTTCCTGACGTACCTGCTGACCTATGTCGCTCGGACTCTCAACAAATGCTGCCGCACCCGTGTCGGATCCTCCAAAAATGCCTTATTTTTGGAGGATCCGACATGTTGGCATTTTTGAAGAGTCCGAGCAACATTGCTGCAAACTGCTATTGTACCATGCTGAAATGTTTACATACCATTCTATGTTCAGAAACATCCTTTCTATTATTAATACTTCTTGTATCTGTAATAAATCAAGTACTATATTATAAAGATCACATATTACTAGTAGGCCTATTCATATTATTCTTGTAAATCCTGCTTCGGAAACATCTCTTTTAAGCTTGGAAACAACCTCCCTACCCCACAGAGGTAGTGGTAAGGTTTGCGTACATTCTACCCTACCCTTTCCAGTCCCCAATTGTGGGATTACACTGAGCAGGTTGTTATTATTGTTGCTCTTGGTATGGTGAGTTCCACTTCTTTTTCAGGTAGAGAGTGAGGGGTAGAGAAACGTACCTAGCGTTGAACATTTTCTTTCTCCATCGATGGTGTCTACAACCGTTAACACAAAGACAAACCGGAGAAGAAACGTAAAAAGCAGGAGGGAATAGAAGACCACGAGGTACGATACTCTCCTCGAACCAACTTTTACTTTGATGAAATCCTTGAAACCTTTAGCTGGTAAGACAGTAACATGCCTCAAACTCGGCGATATAAGTAGCTGCATTGTATGTTTTAATCAAATGAACAAAGGAAAATGAGAAAAAGAACCAAAATGTAGGGGGTACTATTTTGTGTTCTTGTTCTAGTTATTCAATTGGCTATAACTCTATACTATAATGAGTTAGAATTGGAAAAGGAAAGACTATGCATAAGGTTGTTGATGTTCAAAGTTGCTGTCATTCACCTAACCTTGCTTAGCATGAAGGTTACAAATTTTTTTGACAGAGAAGAAGACTATATGGATTGTAGTAGTAGTAGTAGTTTAACTTCTGTAACACTGAGGGATTGTTTCGTTTGCGAACAAGTTATACTGGGATTATAATATTAGGATCATAAAACTGGGATTATATGGTAACAAGATATTTTGTGGATGTCTTGGCGTAACTGATAAAGCTGTGGAAACAGAAATGCAGGGTACATACAATAGATCCTTGTAGTCCGTCCTTTTCTGGACCCCGCACAAAGCACAAGCTTGTGCATTGGGCTGGCCTTTTTACTTTTTTTTTTTTTTTTTTTTTTTTTTTTTGTAGACGTTTGGTTCATTGAATTAAAAATGGGATATATGGTGTATAATATAAACCATGTGTTTGGTTTTAACCATTGAATTAAAAGATGAAATATATGACATATAATGTAAACCTTTTTATATATTTTTATTTTTTATTTTAGTTTTTTTTCTGAGATATATCGTACGATCATCATGAGAATATTAATCCAAAATTATCATACGATGTTTGGTTATACATTGTATGACCCGTGGATAAATTTTTATTTTCAATTTTAACCTTGTGTTTCTTAAAGCACTTCAGAGTTTCGAAGAACAGCTTTTCGAAAAGGCATTCTTGTCATTTGATTGTTTTTATCTCACGATAGCTTATTCCAGAATTGGTATCCAACATTAAATGTGGTACAAAATTACTATAAATGTTACATAAATAATTCCGGAATCACTTGTAACAGAGTCAAAGATTTCAATCAAACATAGGATAAATGTGAGATCAGTTTCTTGAAAGATAGGATAGATTACTTGCATTCAAGGGTGTGGCGTAGTGGTCGATGAAGTGGTTGAGAACCCATGAGGGCTCAGGTTCAAATTCCAACGGAGACAAAAACACTAGTAGTTGATTTGTTCTCATCTGTCCTAGCCTTGGTGGACAGAGTTACCTTGGTACTTATTAGCTGTTATGGTATTTCGTGAAATTAGTCGAGGTGCGCGGAAGCTGGTCCAGATATCACGATTATCAAAAGAGATATAGATTACTTGCTAAAACAGTTAAAAATATAGTATAGAATAAGTTTTTTTTTTTTTTTTTTTTTTAATATACAAAAAAACAAGTGTACAAGTTAGAGGAAAAGAGAAAAGACAGTTTGGTGTTGTTTCACTTTGCCTTCATATGAAGTATAGTAAGATTGAAAACATGAGGGAATTTGGGGCTTTGTTGATTTGAACAGAGTTTCTAAATGGACAACGACCTACTGTCTTCCTTCTTTCTTTTTGATAATCGTGATGTCCGGATAAGATTGCACACACCTTAATTAATCTCATGCGATACCTGTCTTTTTCACTAAGTTTTTGGACCACATAGAAAAAATTAATCAGGACATGTGTAAAAATAATATTTCAAGATCGGCGCAGCTTAATCTATTTGTATCAAGTTACTAATTTATGTTTATCATAGAGATATACATGTACTTATTTTATAAGTGATTTAATTGTGTAAAAATACATCGTAAAATGTTGGTTAAAGTTCATGCAGTTTGACTGTCGAGAAGTGAAACGTAACAAATAATAGTGAACGGATGGGGTAATATTTTTTCGATCTGTAGATTTGGATCTCTGTCTTCCATAATTTTCATTCAATTTCTTTGATCACTAAGACTTGCAATGCAATGATAAATACTCATGTATAGAGTTATGGGAAACCCATTGAATTTTAGAATTGTGGTATTTTTAAGTTGAGAACAATGAGGTTTCACGTTCAAAGACTTGGTGGGATAGAGTTACCCGATACTTGTACTGGTGAGAAATAGCAGATACCTCATGAAATCAGTTGCATACGAGCATGCCCGAACGCCACACATGGATTCTTGTGCTTAGATTTAATAGCTGAAGTATATTTCATGGACATCTAACTATCTTGCACCTCATGTGTTATTACCATCAACACTAACGAAATTGGAAGACAATGTTTATAACAATTTTTTACCCACCAATGTTGCGGCAAAGCAAATAAAACTAGTGTGTTCGAGGGAGAGGCTAGAACCGAAAAAGACCTGGTTCCACACATACGAGACATGTACAAAAGGCAAGGGACGAGCAGTTTCTTGGAAGGCGAATTTGATCCTACATTCGTCTTCTTTGTCCGAAAAATGCACAGTGGAAAGATATGCTAGTCGTCGGATCAGCCATGCACCTATGTACAACTCAATCATGTCAAAAGGAGGGATTGGTTTAGATCAATCAATCCTCAATCCGGGCTCAATGACCGGAATGAATGGCTTTCTCCTGTCTCCTCATGGATCCAACTATTAGGTTCGTGGGTTTGTGGTCCGTGCCTAACAAACTGTCTGTCTGTATGTTCTCTAAACCAAATTCTCAGTGTGTAATCCCACAAGTGGGGTTGAGGGAAAATCAACAACAACAACAACATACCCAGTGTAATCCCACAAGTGATGTCTGAGAAGGGTAGAGTGTACGCAGACCTTACCCCTATACCTCGTAGAGATAGAGAGATTGTTTCAGATAGACCCTCAGCTTAAAGGAAAATCAACAACAAAAAGAAAATCAAGACACTTCACATCCATCATAGTTTAGGAATAAGAATGAAATTTCAACCAGCAAAAAAGAAAAGCAGAAGACAACAAGAACTTAGAAAACGCGCAAGTGGATGACGAAAAAAATTCTGGGTAGCTAATCATTAACATTGTAAGTAACACTAGAAAGAAAGGTTTTATCACAACGGAGGGTTTAGGGAGCTTAATATTTCCAGATCAAACAGAAAATGCTTTAAGATGAGCAATACAAAATCCATAAGTTTCAGCTATTACTCGTCGTCTTTGTAAGGATACTCCTCGGGAACTTGCTTGAGCAGTTTCAGCTGCAGCTCGAATGCATCATCTCCTCTAAGCATATCACGGATCCATGTGACTTCAGTTTTCATTGACACCTGAACGGGGCAAATGCAGATGAATTTGGTGCTCCAACAATAGCTAAAATAAATGCAACACTCTCATTTCACCCTTACTGAGGAAGATTATACAGATAGTATATTTTTGCTTCTCATATCTTGTGGTGACTCGCCTACTAAAACCTAACAATTACTAATGGACCAAGGGGAGATAATTCAGACAGATTATAAAGTCCCTACCTTGCAATTATCTAGTTAGGGAGACAGCAAGATTGGAAAATGAAAAAAAAAGCATCTGACTTTAGTCCGACATGAGTCAGACAAGGAATACAATGCACTGCTAGATTGCCTGAAAGCGAAAATGAAAACAAGCTCATAATGTTTCGATTTAGAAAAACACCCTTTCATTCGCACGTTATTCGCCATTTCAGTAGGGAAGACAAGTCACATAAGTGACACCTATTAAAACTTGACACTAAGCAAGAACATCGTATACAGATATCTATAGGAGGTGTAGTGCTCTCAGAGAGAGAGAGAGAGCCAAAGCATGTATGTTGTGAGAGGCCATCATAAAGTAAAATTGATAAATAGCAGATGGTATAGAAGGGGGAAGCTCACCATCTCTAGAGCCCCTCTGATTACTCCACTTAAGATGTTACAATAATATAGACCTTGACAAGTATCAGGAAGCTCAACAAAGTCTACCAAGGGGTTGTCCTCCAAAATTAGACTGCATGTTGTTCCCTCAGCATCCCAATTGCCTACATTTGCTGTAACACCTAGGAACATTTTGAGGCCAACCTGTTCATTATGAGCAGCAAGAAATCATGTTTTCTAAAACAAAAATTTCAGCATAGACATTCTTAAAAGGATGATCAACTAAATGAATGTTATAAAGAAAATGAACTTGAGAATATGAAGGGTAGTTATAAGCTGAGGCACTCAGCTAAAAAATGACACAGAAACAATAATATATTCTGCTCACTGCCAATGATTACTGGCAGAGAACCAACAATATATACAGATCAACCCATAAAATCAACTAAGAGAATTCTTCGCAACTTTTATTACTCAACATTTGAAAGATAAAATTCCCCACAGAATGAAGGGGACATGAGCTAGAGATAAAGGCATTTAACACCTCCTGCTGCATATTTTTTGTGTATGTGTGTGTTTATAGAGATGTACACGATCAATCTTCCATTAAAGATCAAAGCGTAAAAGGAACATTGGTGTTTATATTCATAGTACGACATTTGGAACGTGAATTAAGGTCCAGAAAACTTATCCAGCCTTATTGCGTTCACTATATTTGAGGATTTGCTAGGAATAACAGTATCCAAGAATCATCATTATCATATCCTAAGGGTAGCAACAATCCCTCTAAACAAGGGGCAAAGAACGACCAGCCATCCTCTCAATTTCTATTTTCTCTTCTTCTTCCTTAGAAACCCAAGGCAACTCCGTGACCATACACCCTCAAGGAAACATCCCCGAGGCTCTTCTCCATCCCACATCCCCTCTCCACAAAGCTCTCATAGTTTCTAACATTTTTAATGGTTAACTATATTTCTCAACTTTGAAATGATTGAAGAAAAATGGTGGCGTGAATCTTTGTTTCAAAATAGAAATTGCTATGCTCTTGTATACGTTTTTTTCTCTAATTTGATCATCTCTTTGCTTGTGTACCATTATAGACTTAAACTAATGAAGAGCTAATTCAGCAAATTTAGATGTTCTGTTATGCATTTTCTTTTCACTTTACGTACTATTTACATGACCCCCTTTATAGAGGAAATGAAGTAGTTATTCAATTGTATAGGGGCACCAAGGATTACAACCAAGTAATCAAAATTTCTCTATACTTTCTTGTTCATGTTTGACTGCAAAAAAACTATTTGAGAATAAGGATTTGACAGTCAGCATCACAGTACAGCTTCCAGAACAAGATACTTGTTTTCAAACTTCTGTCTCAATTCTTATTTCAATTCAAATCTACTGCCACATTAACCTCCATTACAACACCAACAATAAGAACAATGCCTGAATCCCAAGCAAGTTGGGGTTGGCTATATGATCCTCATTGTCCATGTCACTCCATTTAATCGCATCTCGGTGATAAACCTCCATTACCTTAAAAAAATTATACTTCCATAGTATTCCTTATGATATTATTGAACAACTCTGTTTTGCATTCGCTACTGGCATGAGTGGGATATCAGAACAACTATTCTAAATAAAACTGAAACTCCATAATACACACAAATTTGAATGAAATGCAACTTGGAGGGGGGAGAGAGACCTTGGCAATGACTTCAGCTGTTTCCTTGAAATCAATACACCTTGAAACGTTAGATTTTGCCAGAAACTCATCAATGAGCCGAATTCCAATGTTATAACCCCTGCAATCAGTTAAACTTCTCAAATTTTGTACACTTCCGAGCCAATACAATTAAATTAAATTGCCTCTCCATTCAATACCAATCAACTATATGTATCCTCAGGATCAATTCACATGATTTAACATTATTGGATTCTTTTCACTCTAACCTTAACTACCCTCCTTTATCTGGACTCTGGATCACATAGACGAAGTTCAATTGAAATTCTACAACACTAACAAAACAAGGACTACCAATCCACAACCTAGAAAACAAATTAGTACATGTTAACTGCAGTTTTGAGGGAAGAAGACTAGGTAAAGAATTTACATTCGATAACTCCCCTCCTTTATCTGGGCTTTATATCACATAATGGAGTTCAATTGAAGTTTTATGAAACTTATAAAACAACTACTACCAACCCACAACCTAAAAACAGCATTAGTACATGTTTTTTTAGGGAATAAAAACTCAGCAACACAACTGCTATCAAACCTACAACCTAAAAAATAAAATTAGTACATGTTAACTACAGTTTTTGAGGGTAAAACTAGGTAAAGGATTTACATTTGATCAAGCTATTTGTTGAAAATCTGGACTTCAAATCACATAGACGGAGTTCAACGAGAGTTCTATGAACTAATAAAACAACTATTAACCCACAACCAAGAAAACAAATCAGTACATGTTAACTACAATTTGCTTTTAATAACTGTGGTGTCCAGGCCAGTTTGTGCGCACCTCAAATAATTCCACAAGTTACTCGCTACTCCCACCAGCACAGGTACGGGGTAACTCTGTCCACCAAGGCTTGGACGGATGGGAAGAAATCATCTAAGGCTTAGACGAATGGGAAGAGAGCAACTAGTGTTTTCGTCTCAACTGTGTTAAATAGAGTATTTGAGGGAGAGAAAAGTAGGAACTCCCTCCGTTTCAATTTGTTTGTCTTACTTTCTTTTTTGGTAACTTTTTAATTCTAGCTTTCCATATGGCACGTTGAAGACCACAAAATTAAACGACATTTTTCCTTGTCAAGTCAAATCAAACAAATAAATTGAAACGGAGAGGGAGTAAAAGATGTACATTTGATAACTCCCCTCCTTTATTTGAGCTTCAGGAGTTCAATTGAAAGTTCTACAACACTAACAAAACAACTAACACCAACCCACAACCTAAAAATCAAATTAGTACATGTTAACTACAATTTTTGAGCTAAAAAAAAAAGGAGACTAAGTAAAGGTTTTACATTTGATCAAGTTGCTTGTTGACCTCTTCAACCTCCTCCAGATCAGTAAGCAATTGTCGTACGATCGCACCATACGTTAAGGTGAAAAGCTCAGCATTCTATTGAAAAGATGCACAAAATTAATCCAAAAGTTAGCAGTTTAAAAATCTCAAATTTATAGTCTTAAAAATCTCAAATTTAGTCCAAAACATCTCAAATTTCGTCTAAAAAATCTCAAATTTAGTCTTAAAAGGCTCAAATTCAATCCAAAAAATCTCAAATTTAGTCTAAAAATATCAAATTTAATCTAAACTACATCAAATATAATCTAAAAAGCCTCAAATAAAGTCTAAAAATCTCAAATTTCATCTAAAAAATCTCAAATTTAGTCTTAAAAGGCTCAAATTCAATCCAAAATATCTCAAATTTAGTCTAAAAATGTCAAGTTTAATCTCAACTATATCAAATTTAATCTAAAAATCTCAAATTTAGTCTAAAAAACTCAAATTAATCTAAAAAATCTCAAATTTTAGTATAAAAATCTCTATAGTCCAAAAAATCTCAATTATAGCCTAAAAAACTCAAATTAATCTAAAAAACCCTCAAATTTAGCCTTAAAAATCTCAAATTCAATCTAAAAAGTCTCAAATTTAATCTAAAAAGTCTCAAATATAGTCCAAAAAATCTCAAATTTAATCGAAAAAATCTCAAATTCAACAGAAAAATTACCACACGTTCAACGTTGGCGAAAATTGCGTCGCCGGATCTGGGAGCAACCGGAGCCATTCTCACAATTTGCTGCTGATTTTTTCCGATCGATTACTATGAACAACTGTAGAAATAGAGAGAAATGAGTATAAATTGTATCGGATAGCCACTTTTACGATCGTTTTGTTCAAGTTTTAGCCACACTTTGTGAATTGTTTCATATTTAGCCACAATTTAAAAGGTGGTCACCTTTGGTGATGTTACATTTGATCAAGCTGTTTGTTGACTTCCTCTACCTTGTATAGAAAATGGGGAGATTGACGGTGATGTTGCAGGTTGTATTGGAGTGAGTGAGATGAAATAGATGTTTGTATTTGGTGTCTTACGTAAAAAGAATGTGCTATCAAAATTTAAAGGTGAGTTTTATAAAGTGGTTGTTAGATCATTTATATTGTGTGAGGCAGAGTGTTGGTTGGTTAATAACTCACACATTCAAAAGAAGACGCAAGTAGCAAAAATGAGGATGTTGTGATGGATGTGTGGATTTATAATGAGAGTTAGGATTAGAAACTATGATAACGAGACAAGCAAAAAGTGACCTCCGTAGTAAACAAGGTAGGAAAACAAAAGGGAACTGAGGAGAGGTAGAGGTCGTCCGAAGAAGTAAGTGAGATAATTAGACAAAACATGACACACTTGCAACTTATTGAGGACATGACATGAAGATCGAGTATTAGGATAAATGGGTAGTAGGTAGTCGAGCGTTATCTAGTTTTCATTGTTAGTATTATTATCATTTTCATACTATCTTATTTTTCGATTTTATTATTACGTGATTGTGTTCCTTTTTTCGATTATTGTAATTATTTATTGTTGCTATGGTGTTTTTCTCCACTATTTCTACGTGTTTTCTTCACTTATGTATTTCCTTTTCTTAATGATTTCTATTATGCTTTACTTGAGTCGAACATCTAATCACAAACAACCTCTCTACATTCACAATATAGAAATAAAATATGCTTACACTCTACCCTTTCATGACCCTTGTGTAATGACATTAAATTTGTTATTGCTATCATTATTAATATTAATATTTTATAAATTCTTTTACAAATCCAAATTGTTCTAATTAGTGAATTTCATCAACCCCAAATAATTAAACAAAAAAAAAGAAAGAGTTATGCCAACAACTTTACTTGGAATTTACCGTTTGACCATAAAAATAAAAAATATATCCACTTTATTTGGTATTTTTGAAGTTGAAAGTAGAGTTGGAGTTGTGTTTGACCATAATATTTTCAAAAATATTTTAGACTTTGGATGTACTTTTTAAGAAAGTGAGGAAAAATTGAGTCCAAAAATTGTGAAAACGTATTCTGGAATACATTTTTGGTTTTCATGGCCAATAAGTATTTTGGAATAAAGTGAAAACGTATTCTGAAATATTGTGAATAATATTGAAAATATATCGGGTTAGGGAAATGGATAGGGTGTGGATGAGTTTTTTTTTAAATGGGTTTGATTTAGTGACGTGGACCTCTAATAAGAGGCCACGTGCCAGAGACTGTTTTACAAAATCACCGTTAAAAAATAATGACATAAATGAGCCTCTTTTATTACGGCGACGACATAAATAAGCTAAATTTTTTTACAAATGACATAAATGAGTCATTTCTAATAATTTAATAACATATTTGAGCCTTTTTCCTAATATTTATGGCCAAACACCTAGTTAATACCCTTGAGTTGCCAAGTTGGACTGATTTCATAATGTAGGAAGTTGCCATGCAAACGGCACCTAATTTTTCTCCAACCCATAAAAGCAAAAGTAAACGTGTCATGCAATTCTAGGTAACTTCATTAGGCAATTTCGTCCTCAAGTTGGCCAATGCACCTATAAAAGAAGCCTCTCTATAACCCCAAAGCATTCATCCATACATATATTTTTATCATCTCCTCATATTCTTCAAAAAACCTCTCAAGGTATTATAGCTAGCTTTTCCTTCTTAAGTTTCTTTGTTTAGTACTAATGTTTTTTTCTGTATTTTTTGCCT
The DNA here is from genome assembly GCA_031232105.1 of Capsicum rhomboideum. Taxonomy (NCBI): domain Eukaryota; kingdom Viridiplantae; phylum Streptophyta; class Magnoliopsida; order Solanales; family Solanaceae; genus Capsicum; species Capsicum rhomboideum. The sequence goes on along the minus strand of CP124710.1, from coordinate 2,009,780 downwards.
TTTGTTTTATTGGGTCTATTTTTTTAATCAGAAAGGGCTATCAATTATGTTTTATAAATTGAATCTTGATTTTGTTTCAGTGTTTTGGGTTTGTGGTAGTGTTTAAGATTGGATCTTGATTTTGTTTCAATATGTTGGTTGTATGATATCTGCTGCTACTACTCCCTCCGTTCGGATTTATTTTGTCACTATTTTTCCTAATTTGATTTCTATTTTTACTTGTCATTTTTGACAAATCAAGAAAAGACAAAGAAAAATTTTCATGTTTTACCCTTAGGATTAGTTATTTATTCTCGAAATTATTTTTCAATGTCTATTACTAAATATCAATCAATAGGGGTAATATGGTGAAGTCACTATACCGAGTGCTATGTCAAAAAGTGTTATTTGTTCTATTGGGTCTGTGTTTGGAATCAGAAAGGTCTTTTAATTATGTTTTAAAAATTCAATCTTGCTTTTGTTTAAATGTTTTGGTTGTATGATAGCTGCTTGGGGTCTGTGCCTCTGGATCAGAAAGACCTTTTGATTCTGTTTTCAAAACTGAATCTTGATTTTGCTTCAGTGTTTTGTATATGCACCAAATTGGATTTTGTGTGCTTACTTTGGTTGTATTTTGTGCTTAAATGTTTTATTGGGTCTGTGCTAATGATCTAAAAATGACCTTTTAATTCTGTTTAGAAGCTCAATATTGATTTTGTTTCAATTTTTAGACTTTTTAGGATCAGAAAGGAACGTCCTTTTGATTCTATTTTTGAAAAATCAATCTTGATTTTGTTTGTCTGCACCAAGTTGTATTAATGTGCTTATTTTGGTTGAATTTTGTCTATACAGATGCAGATCTTTGTGAAAACTCTCACCGGAAAGACCATTACCCTCGAGGTGGAAAGTTCAGACACCATTGACAACGTTAAGGCTAAGATCCAGGATAAGGAAGGAATCCCACCAGATCAGCAAAGATTGATCTTTGCAGGGAAGCAGCTTGAAGACGGCCGTACTTTGGCTGATTACAACATTCAGAAGGAATCCACCCTTCACTTGGTGCTCCGTCTGCGTGGTGGAATGCAGATCTTCGTGAAGACCCTCACCGGGAAGACAATCACTCTTGAGGTGGAAAGCTCTGACACCATTGACAACGTCAAGGCCAAGATCCAGGACAAGGAAGGCATTCCCCCAGACCAACAAAGGTTGATTTTTGCTGGCAAGCAATTGGAAGATGGCCGTACCCTGGCTGATTACAACATCCAGAAGGAGTCAACCCTTCACTTGGTCCTTCGTCTTCGCGGTGGGATGCAAATCTTCGTGAAGACCTTGACTGGCAAGACAATAACCCTTGAGGTTGAAAGTTCCGACACCATCGACAACGTTAAGGCCAAGATTCAGGACAAAGAGGGTATCCCACCAGACCAGCAAAGGTTGATTTTTGCTGGTAAGCAGTTGGAAGATGGAAGGACACTGGCCGATTACAATATTCAAAAGGAATCGACCCTTCATCTTGTGTTGAGGCTCAGGGGAGGTATGCAGATATTTGTGAAGACCTTGACTGGAAAGACCATCACTTTGGAGGTGGAGAGTTCTGATACCATTGACAATGTGAAGGCTAAGATCCAGGACAAGGAGGGAATCCCGCCAGACCAGCAGAGGCTGATCTTTGCAGGGAAGCAGCTGGAAGATGGTAGGACTCTGGCGGACTACAACATCCAAAAGGAGTCTACTTTGCACCTTGTCCTCCGTCTCCGTGGTGGTTTTTGAAGGGGTCTGTTGTTAGTGGTGTCTTGGGTTGTTTTGTTGCTGTGTTTCGTTCATGAACTTGTCTTTTTACTTGTAATTTTGTGATGTGCCCTAAAGAGAGTCGAGAAGACTCGTGTACTTTCATGTTTCTCTTTATGAATTAAGAATGTTGGGCCTTGGAACTTTTTCATGTTTCTATGGTCTCAGAGTTTGGTCTTTTATTTTTCGTGTTGATGATCTTAAATGTTGTGGCGTACTTCTGTTTTCTTAATTTATTGAAGTTCAGTTTTACATAGAGGACATTCCATGTACTGTCAAACAGATTTTCAATTGTGCAGTTGGTGATCTTCAATGTCATGATCTACTGGACAGTGAATTTGTTCTCACCAGTGATGCTATCTACCTAAGAATGGGAGAATTTGATGATTGGTTAAGCAGGCTTCATTTGCCTCATATTACTTCGTATTTAGTGTTTGTAACTGTGCATGTGCTTCATGAAGTCTCATGGATAAACTTTTGATCCTTTTCTTTTATGATGATGCAAGTTGAGCATGAGCCATCAATTAAACTAAGCCACACTTTATTGCGGAATGACGACAACTATGCTGCTATGCTCTTTTATTCTTAGCTTTGTTGGCCTGATGGTGCATCTGGTAAGTTGATTATGGTTTCGTAAGCACGAAACACTTGGACATCATGATTCTGACCAAGAGAAACACCCTTCGAAGTTAACTAAGAATCTTTAGGTACCGTCTTATTTTGGTACACGCTGCATCAATCACTATGATCTCTTTCTAGGAAAAGAAATTGCTTGGCTTCTTCTATTTATATTTACTCCACTTGTGTTTTGCATAGGTTGTTCTTATGATCTGAAGTTTGCCGAGTATAGCCTAGTTAATTTTGGTCAATGAGTATATGGTCAGTGTTCACTGTGGCATACTTCTGTTTTCTTAGTTTGTTCAAAGTTCAGTTTATGTACTTCCATCTTTGATGCATTCTGATGAAAGATTTTGGTTCCTGTTAACCTACAACATCAATGTACTGTCCCTGAATTTCATCACAAGCAGAGGTGTGAATATGTCAGAAATTCATCGTTTTCCCTACTTATGCAGCCAATAGGAAAAAAAAGAATCAACTTATATTCAGCGGCGGATAGGGGATAGCTTAGCTTAGCTAGAAGATAGGGGATAGCTTCTTGCGGTAGTAATTACGAACATCTCTCCTTGCTTACATGCCACCTTAAGCCATCACTCTTTCTTAGCCACTGGACTAATGATAATGAATGAAAGCGATCGTTTAATTTTTGATATAAACATATAATATTATATGAATATAAAATATTGGGTGTTCAAGCATCCAATAACCTTAATATAGGTCCACAACTTAATACATTTATGCATCATGACATTTAAATCCTTTCTTGTATATTGAGAAATGAGAATGAAATATTTAGAATCTCTTACTTCTACCATCAATGCCAAGGGCTGAGGAGGAAGAGCTTGAAGTAGAGAAACTTGTACCAATATTTTAACAACAAAATTCAATAATCTAAAGTGTAGTACTTGGTGGATGAGACTCATAAAATGGAAGGACGGAGACAATTAGGTATGATACTTCTCGATTCTGTCTTCGAAGGATAGTTAAACCAGTGACTCATGAATGCTATCGGTAAAATTTGTTACGCCGAATATAGTAATGGTGTGGCGAATTTATAGCCAAATTTATGGGGCACGTGAACTCGTGATCACTTTGTAAATCTAGATATTATATATATATAAATATATATTTAAAATTGGTATAATATTATGTGTCGGCACCCATGCTATACGAAGTTTAAGTGGTGCACTTGGTTTGGTTGAAGGTTGAGTTGTTTACTTCCAAATTAAACAAAAAAAAGGTCATGTTCACCCATTTCTCTGGATTTGAATATGCTTCAAGTTGGAAATATAATAATGTAGAGGAAGTTGCCATCCAAAGGGCACCTAATTTTTCTCCACCAATCAAAGCAAAAAAGGAAACGTGTCATGCTATTATAGGTAACTTTATTAGGCAATTTGGTCCTCAAGTCGGCCAATGCACCTATAAAAGGAGCCTCTCTATAACCACAAAGCATTCATCCATTCATACATTTTTATCATCTGCTCATATTCTTCAAGAAACCTCTCAAGGTATTATAGCTTTTCCTTCTTAATTTTCTTGTTTATTATTTTTTTTTTTTGTAAATTTATGCTGTTTGTTTTATTGAGTATGTTTTTAATTAGCCTAGAAACCTTTTAATTAAAAATTCATTGGTATTTGTTGCCGTGGGAGGTGACAGATATCCTGTGGAATTAGTTGAGTTGCGTGAAAGCTGGCCGGACACCATGATTATCAAAAAAAAGAAATTTATGTTTTAAAAATTCAGTCTTGATTTCGTTTTGTAGCTTCATGTCTGTACCAAGTTGGGTTCTAGTGATTATTTTTGTTGTATTTGTGCTATATGTTGTGAGTGTCTGTGTTGTGTTGCTGGTGGGAGGTGCCAGGTATCTCGTTTAATTAGTTGAGCGCGACAGCACGGTTATAAAGAAAAAAAAAGTATGTTTTAAAAATTCAATCTTGATTTCGTTTTGTAGCTTCTTGTGTGCACCAAGTTGGATTTGTGTGCTTAATTGGTTGTGTTTGTGCTATCTTTTTTGTGGATCTGTGTTTAGGATTAGAAAAGCCATCTAATTCTATTTTAGAAACTCAATCTTGATTTTGTTTTAATAGTATGTGCACCTTGGATTTGTGCTATCTGGTTTGTTGGATCTGTGTTTAGAATCTTGATTTTGTTTCAAATGTTCTGTATATGCCACCAAATTGGATTTGTGTGTTCACTTTGGTTGTGTTTTACGCCATCTGTTTTGTGGATCTGGGTTTAGAAGGTCGGGAAGGCCTTTTAATTCTGTTTTTAAAAACTCAATCTTGGTTTTGTTTCAATTATATATGCACCTTGGATTTGTGTGCTTACTTTGGTTGTATCTTTATGCTATCTGTTTTGTGGATCTGTTTTTTAGAGATCAGATAGGCCTTTTAATTCTGTTTTAAAAACTCAGTCTTGAATTCTTTTTGTCGATGTTATGTATGGACCAAGTTGAATTTGGTTGCTTCTGCTGTTTCGGTATTAGTTGTCCACCTTACTAAATCTAATTAATTCTCTGTTGAGTGTGTGTCTAGGGTCAGAAGAGACTCTTAATTCTGTTTTAAAAACTCAATCTTGATTACCAATTCGAGTTTGTGTGCTAATTTTGGTTGAATTTTGTATATACAGATGCAGATCTTTGTGAAAACCCTCACCGGAAAAACTATCACCCTCGAGGTGGAAAGTTCAGACACTATTGACAACGTCAAGGCCAAGATCCAGGACAAGGAAGGTATTCCCCCGGACCAGCAGAGGCTGATCTTTGCTGGAAAGCAGCTTGAAGATGGCCGTACTCTGGCTGATTACAACATTCAGAAGGAGTCCACCCTTCACTTGGTCTTGCGTCTCCGTGGTGGGATGCAGATCTTTGTCAAAACCCTCACTGGGAAGACAATCACCCTCGAGGTTGAAAGCTCCGACACCATCGACAATGTTAAGGCTAAGATCCAGGACAAGGAAGGAATCCCACCAGATCAGCAAAGATTGATCTTTGCCGGAAAGCAGCTTGAAGATGGTCGTACTTTGGCTGATTACAACATCCAAAAAGAATCCACCCTTCACTTGGTCCTGCGTCTACGTGGTGGGATGCAAATTTTTGTCAAAACCCTCACTGGGAAGACAATTACCCTCGAGGTGGAAAGCTCCGACACCATTGACAACGTTAAGGCCAAGATCCAAGACAAGGAAGGCATTCCCCCAGACCAACAAAGATTGATCTTTGCCGGTAAGCAATTGGAAGATGGAAGGACCCTTGCTGATTACAACATCCAGAAAGAGTCAACCCTTCACTTGGTCCTTCGTCTTCGCGGTGGGATGCAAATCTTCGTGAAGACCTTGACTGGCAAGACTATTACCCTTGAGGTGGAAAGTTCTGACACCATCGACAACGTTAAGGCCAAGATTCAGGACAAAGAGGGTATCCCACCAGACCAGCAAAGGTTGATTTTTGCTGGTAAGCAGTTGGAAGATGGAAGGACACTGGCCGATTACAATATTCAAAAGGAATCGACTCTTCATCTTGTGTTGAGGCTCAGGGGAGGTATGCAGATTTTTGTGAAGACCTTGACTGGAAAGACCATAACTTTGGAGGTGGAGAGTTCTGATACTATTGACAATGTGAAGGCTAAGATTCAGGACAAGGAGGGCATTCCCCCAGACCAGCAGAGGCTTATCTTTGCAGGGAAGCAGCTGGAAGATGGTAGGACTCTGGCGGATTACAACATCCAAAAGGAGTCTACTTTGCACCTTGTCCTCCGTCTCCGTGGTGGTTTTTGAAGGGGTCTGTTGTTGTTGGTGTCTGGGTCGTTTGCTGCTGTTTCTGTCTTTCATTCATGAACTGTTCTGTTTTACTTTTGATCTTATGATGTGTCCCAAGAGAGTTGGGAAGACTTGTGAACTCTCATGTTTCTGTTTATGAATAATAATGTCGTTGTTTAAAAATGTTTAGCCTTGGAACATTTTCTTGTTTGCGATCTATCTATGAGAAGACTATTATCTCGAAGTTTGGTCTTTTAATCTCGTGTTGATGATCTTTAATGTTGAACATACTTCTGTTTTCTTACTTTATCGAAGTTCAGTTTCTGTTTATATAGAGGACGTTTTTTATATTGTCAAACAGATTGAATTTTTTGATTACACTACTATCATATTGGACGTCTATAATATCTTCCTACTAGAGCAGAAGAGATTTCTCTACAGTGTATCACATGTAAGAGAAAAAACAGATCAGTTATCAGTGTGTGCTCTTCTCTCTGTCGCTAAATGTCTTTGTACACTAAACTCTTATTATGTAATCCCTTCCTAAGATTGGATCCTTGCTGGTTTAACCTGATTCTGGTCCTTGTTATTTGGTGAATTCTCATCCATGGCTGGTCATTTCAGTTTTAGCCTTTAATGTTTTACTTGCAGCTAGTAGCATATTCTTCCCTAATTCCATCAGGCATATATAAGAGATGGGAAGTTTTGAGCTACACAAATTCTGTTATTGAATAACAATGTGGAGTTATTCAATGAGAAAGTGTATATCTCAAAGTTTGATCTTAAGCTCTTAGATATCTTGTGTAGTTTTTATATAATTGATATCTGCTATAGTGCAGTTGGTGATCTTCAATGTCATGATCTACTGGACAGAGAATTTGTTCTCTCCAATGATGTCTGACCTAAGAATGGTAAAATTTGGTGATTAGTTTACCAGGCTTTCTCTGTCATTTGCCTAATCTTACTAGTATTTGTAACTGTGCATATGCTTCCTGAAGTTTGATGAATAATTTTTTGGGTTTTTCTTTTATGATGCAAGTTAAGATCCATTAATTTAACTATATATAAAACCAGCCACTCTTTATTGAAGAATGAAGACAACTGATGTAGTCATTTTCTTTGTTCTTAGCTCTGTTGGCCTGATGGTGCATTCTGGTAAGTTGATTATATGGCTTCATAAGGATATCATGATTCTAAGCTTGGCTTTTTCTATTTACTCCACTAGTGTTAACCTAGGTTGTTCTTGTGTTCTGAACTAGCTGATGATAGCCTTGAGCTAAATTAGAACTTAGAAGCTTATGTTTTTACGATCTTAATTATAGTAGACAATCCACTTTCTTGAACGTAGCATAGAAAGGGGTTCTTATGCAGAAAATGTTAGTTGTAGCCATCAATGAAGGTGCTCAGTTCTCATCGGGGCATACTTCTCTGTTCTTAGTTTGTTCAACTTCAGTTTATCTACTTCAAGAATTTGTTTCCTGTCAACCTACAACATCAATGTCTCTGTCCAATCCTCTATTCAGGGAGTTTCATGCCTGAACTTCATCACAAGCAGAGGCGCGGCTATGTCAGAAATTCTTCTTTTTTTCCTACTTACGTGGCCAATAGGAAAGAAAAGAAGCAACCTATATTCAGTGGCGGATTCAGATTTTTTAAGTTGTGAACGCTCAACGCCTTTTGCTCTAAAACTACTTTTTATCACTAACAGAAGCAACCTTTGTTAGCTCGCTTTTCAAGTGCTTAGCTTCTACTAGTGGTGGCAAAGCTATATCGTTCAATTGGAAACGGGCCCTCTTTATAGCTTTCTTGTGATGGTAATGCAAACATCTCTTCTTGCTTACATTCCGTCTTAGGCACATCTCTCTTTCTTCGCGTAATTTATGCTGGACTACTGATAATGGATGAAAGTCGATCTTTAGTTCTTATTATAAACATTATAATATTATATGAATAAATAAAATAATGGGTGCTCAAGCATCCAATGACATCAATATAGGTCCATAGTCACAATTTATACATTTATGTATTGTGACAAGGAAATCATTTGTTGTAATTTGAGAATGAAATAAATATTTAGAATCTATTACTTCTACCATCTAGGGTGGAGGAAGAGCCTGAAGTAAAGCAACTTATATCAATATTTTAACAACAAATTCAATAATCTAAAGTGTAGTACTTGGTGGATGAGACTCATAAAATGGAAGGATGGAGACAATCATGTATGATACTTCTTGATTCCGTCTTGAACTAGCGACTCATGAATATTATTGGTAAAACTTATTACGACGAAAATATTAGAGGTGCAATAGTGCTTAAATGTAAATTAATGGTATAAGTAAATTTTAATTAGACACCTCAATTAGATCTTGTTTATTTTAAACACCTCGAATAAAACTCCGCAAAGTAAAAAGTGATGCCAACTTTAAGGAATGCCTAGTTAAAATGTATAAGTGAATAGTCATGTCAACCATTTCTTTGGATTTCAAAATTCTTCAAGTTGGAATTGGAATAGTAATAATGTAGGAAGTTTCCATTCAAAGGGCACCTAAATTTTCTCCACCATCAAAGTAAAGGACAAAAAAGAGGTAACCTTAGCGTGTAGGTTCAAATAATGTCATACAAAAGTCAGTATAATCCTATTATTAGTAGGTAACTTTACAAGGCAATTTGGTTTAAAGTCGGTCATAGCACCTATAAAAGGAGCCTCTCTATAACCCCAAAGCATTCATCCATAGTTTTTCTTATCATCTCTTCAGAATTCTTCAAAAAAACCTCTCAAGGTATTATTGCTTTTCCTTCTTCTTGTTCTTTGTTTAATTTAATTATCTGTATGTTTATGTTACTCTCTCTTTTTTTTTAAAAAATGATGTATTTTAATTTGACACGGAGTTTAAAAAAATAAAGAAACCTTTCAATCTTGAGGTTTTAAAGATGCCACGTGGAAAGTTGGAATGTTTGCCAAAAAAGAAAGGGTCGGTTCTTTTTGAAACGGACTAAAAAAGAAAGTGTGGGAGTATTTCTTTTATTGGGCATGTGTTAATTAGCTGAGAAACCTTTTAATTCTGTTTTAAAAATTCAATCTTGATTAATTTTGATTTGTGTGCTTATTTTGGTTATATTTGTGCTATATGTTTTGTGGGTCTGTGTTTAGAAAATCAGAAGAAGGCCTTCTAATTCTGTTGTAAAAACTCAATCTTGATATAGTTTTGATTGTATGTGCACCTTAGATTTGTGTGCTTATTTTGGTTTTATCTTGTGCTATCTGGTTTGTTGGGTCTGTGTTTAAGATCAGCAAACACCTTTTAATACAGTTATAAAAAATCAATCTTGATTTGTTTCAAATGTATTTATATGCACCAAATTGCATTTGTGTGTTTGGTTGTATTTTATGCTATTTGTGGATCTGTGTTCAATAGATCAGATCTGTTTAGAGCAGAGGGTCTGTCGGAAACATCCTCTCCTCCTATTTGAAAGAAGAGGTAAGGTCCGTGTACACACTACCCTCCTCAGACCCCACTTGTGATATTATACTGGGTATGTTGTTGTTTAGAAGATCAGAGCAATTTTGACTTTTTTTTTCCCAATGTTTTGTATGGACCAAGTTGAATTTGTGTGCTTATTTTGGTTGTACGATAGCTGATTCCGCTGCTTCGATCAATTTTCTGTATTTTGTGACTATCTGTTGTGTTGAGTCTGTGTCTAAGATCAGAAGATACACTTAATTCTGTTTCAAAAACTCAATCTTGATCGCCAATTCGAGTTTGTGTGCTAATTTTGGTTGAATTTTGTTTATACAGATGCAGATCTTTGTGAAAACTCTCACTGGAAAGACCATCACTCTCGAGGTGGAAAGCTCCGACACCATTGATAATGTTAAAGCTAAGATCCAGGACAAGGAAGGCATTCCCCCAGATCAGCAAAGGTTGATCTTTGCCGGGAAGCAGCTTGAAGACGGCCGTACTCTCGCTGATTACAACATTCAGAAGGAATCCACCCTTCACTTGGTCCTGCGTCTCCGTGGTGGGATGCAGATCTTTGTCAAAACCCTCACTGGGAAGACAATCACCCTCGAGGTTGAAAGCTCCGACACCATCGACAATGTTAAGGCTAAGATCCAGGACAAGGAAGGAATCCCACCAGATCAGCAAAGATTGATCTTTGCCGGAAAGCAGCTTGAAGACGGCCGTACTTTGGCTGATTACAACATTCAGAAGGAGTCCACCCTTCACTTGGTGCTCCGTCTGCGTGGTGGGATGCAGATCTTTGTCAAAACCCTCACCGGTAAGACTATCACCCTTGAGGTGGAAAGCTCCGACACCATCGACAACGTTAAGGCCAAGATCCAGGACAAGGAAGGCATTCCCCCAGACCAGCAAAGGTTGATCTTTGCTGGCAAGCAGCTTGAAGATGGCCGTACCCTCGCTGATTACAACATCCAGAAGGAGTCGACCCTTCACTTGGTCCTTCGTCTTCGCGGTGGGATGCAAATCTTCGTGAAGACCTTGACTGGCAAGACTATTACCCTTGAGGTGGAAAGTTCTGATACCATCGACAACGTTAAGGCCAAGATTCAGGACAAAGAGGGTATCCCACCAGACCAGCAAAGGTTGATTTTTGCTGGTAAGCAGTTGGAAGATGGAAGGACACTGGCCGATTACAATATCCAGAAGGAATCGACCCTTCATCTTGTGTTGAGGCTCAGGGGAGGTATGCAGATTTTTGTCAAGACCTTGACTGGGAAGACCATCACTTTGGAGGTGGAAAGTTCTGATACTATTGACAATGTGAAGGCTAAGATTCAGGACAAGGAGGGCATTCCCCCAGACCAGCAGAGGCTGATCTTTGCAGGGAAGCAGCTCGAAGATGGTAGGACTCTGGCGGACTACAACATCCAAAAGGAGTCTACTTTGCACCTTGTCCTCCGTCTCCGTGGTGGTTTTTGAAGGGATATGTTGTTGGTTGTGTCTTGGGTTGTTTGTTTCTGTGTTTCGTTCATGAACTAGTCTGTTTACTTTGTGATCTTGTGATGTCCCCTAAGAGAGTCGAGATGACTCGTGAACTCTCATGTTTCTATTTTAATGGATAATTATGTTATGAGTTGAGGTTTAAAAATGTTTGGCCTTGGAACTTTTTCTTGTTTGCAATCTTATGAGAAGAATATTATTATCTCAAAGTTCATGAATAGCCTTGTTACTTTTTTGTCAATGAGTATAGATGCTCAGTGTTCACTGTGACATAATTCTGTTTTCTTAGTTCGTTCAGTTTATGTACTTCCATGTTTGATGAATTCTGATAAAAGATTTTGCTTCCTTTCAACCTACAACATCAATATCTCTGTCCCTGAACTTCATAACAAGCAGAGGCACGGATATGTCAGAAATTCATCGTTTTTCCTATTTACGTAGCCAATAGGAAAGAAAAGAAGCAACCTATATTCAGGGACGGATTCAGAATTTTTAAGTCATGAAGGCTCAACTCCTTTAATCTAAAGCTACTTTTTAAGATTGAGTGTACAATCAAAATATCTTCATTTATTATTACCACTAACAGCAGCAACTTTTCTTAGTCCACTTTTCAAGCACTTAGCTTCTGCTAGTGGTGAGGCGGTAAGGTCATGTTGTTAAGTTGGAAGCCTAAGCCAAATAAGTACGAATGAGCGTCACTTTAGATGATAGGGGCAGCTTTTCCAAACGTCTCTTTTCAATTCACCTTAGGATACATCTCTCTTTCTTAGTTTCACGTTGAACTAATAATAATGAATGAGAGTCGGTCTTTAGTTCTTAATATTATATGAATAAAAAAAATAATGGGTCCTCAAGCATCCAATAACCTCAATATAGGTTCCATTGTAGTAGCTGGTGGGGGAGACTTATAGAAAAAATAAATAAATTGGGTAATCATACATGGTATTTCTCGATAGCAAAGTTAAATTAGCGACTCATGAATACTATCGGTAAATTGATTGAATAAGTAAACTTCTAACTTTCAAGGGGAGCCTTGGAGTCACCGACAAAGTTGATCTTGTGGTTCGACCTTTTCTCGAATTTCGCACACAGAGAAAGCTTTAATCCACCGAACTACCTTTTTTTTAAAGTAGATTTCTAACTCCAAATTGAACAAAAGAAAAGTCATGTTCACCCATTTCCTTGGATTTTACTCTTCTTCAAGTTGGAATAGGAATAGTAATAATGTAGGAAGTTGCCATTCAAAGGGCACCTAATTTTTCTCAACCATCAAAGTAAAGGACAAAAAAGAGGTAAACTTAGCGTGTAGTTTCATCCAATTATAGGTAACTTCGTTAAGCAATTTGGTCTAAAGTTGGTCATAGAATCTATAAAAGGAGAGCCTCTTTGTAACCCCAAAGAATTCATCCATAGAATTTTTTAATTATCTCCTCAGAATTCTTCAAAAAACCTCTCAAGGTATTATAGTTTTCCTTCTTTCTGTAAATTTGTGCTGTTTTTTTTATTGGGTTTGTGTTTAGAATCATAAAAGGCTTTTAGTTTTGTTTTAAAAATTGAATCTTGATTTTGTTTCCAATGTTTTGGTTGTATGATATCTGCTTGCTTTGGTTAATTTTCTGTATTTTGTGCTATTTGTTTTATTGGGTCTCTGTTTATAAGCTGAGAAACCTTTAAATTCTGTTCTAAAAATTCGATCTTGATTTTGTTTCAACCTTCTGTATGTGTTATTTTTGGTTGTATAGATTCCAGTTGTGGGGTTATGCTGTGTTTTTTGCCCTGTGTTTCTGTTGGATCTGTGTTGTGTTTAGGATGTGGAGTACCTTTTATTTCTGTTTTTAAAAACTCAAATCTTGATTTTGTGTCAACCTTTTCTTTTTGTTTAGTCACCAAGTTGAATTTGTGTGCTCGTTTGGAAACAACCTCTCTACCTCCCTGTCTCTCCTATAGGGTAAGGTCGGCTTGCACCCTATCCTCCCTAGACTGCTTGTGGGGTTGTACTGGTTATGTTGTTGTTGTTGTGTGCTAATTTCTGTTGAATTCTGTATATACAGATGCAGATCTTTGTGAAAACCCTCACCGGAAAGACCATCACCCTTGAGGTGGAAAGTTCCGACACCATTGACAATGTTAAGGCTAAGATCCAGGACAAGGAAGGAATCCCACCAGATCAGCAAAGATTGATCTTTGCCGGAAAGCAGCTTGAAGACGGCCGTACTCTGGCTGATTACAACATTCAGAAGGAGTCCACCCTTCACTTGGTCCTCCGTCTGCGTGGTGGAATGCAGATTTTCGTCAAGACTCTCACCGGAAAAACTATCACCCTCGAGGTGGAAAGTTCAGACACTATTGACAATGTCAAGGCCAAGATCCAGGACAAGGAAGGTATTCCCCCAGACCAGCAGAGGCTGATTTTTGCTGGAAAGCAGCTTGAAGATGGCAGAACCCTCGGCGATTACAACATCCAGAAGGAGTCCACCCTTCACTTGGTCCTGCGTCTCCGTGGTGGGATGCAGATCTTTGTCAAAACTCTCACCGGAAAGACAATTACCCTCGAAGTTGAAAGCTCTGACACCATTGATAATGTGAAGGCTAAGATCCAGGACAAGGAAGGCATTCCCCCAGACCAGCAAAGGTTGATCTTTGCCGGAAAGCAGCTTGAAGACGGCCGTACCCTTGGTGATTACAACATCCAAAAGGAGTCCACTCTCCACTTGGTGCTCCGTCTTCGTGGTGGAATGCAAATTTTTGTGAAGACTTTGACTGGAAAGACCATCACCCTTGAGGTTGAAAGCTCCGACACCATTGATAATGTCAAGGCCAAGATCCAGGACAAGGAAGGCATCCCCCCAGACCAACAAAGGTTGATTTTTGCTGGCAAGCAATTGGAAGACGGCCGTACCCTGGCTGATTACAACATCCAGAAGGAGTCAACCCTTCACTTGGTCCTTCGTCTTCGCGGTGGGATGCAAATCTTTGTGAAGACCTTGACTGGCAAGACTATTACCCTTGAGGTGGAAAGCTCCGACACCATCGACAACGTTAAAGCCAAGATTCAGGACAAAGAGGGTATCCCACCAGACCAGCAAAGGTTGATTTTTGCTGGTAAGCAGTTGGAAGATGGAAGGACACTGGCCGATTACAATATTCAGAAAGAATCGACCCTTCATCTTGTGTTGAGGCTCAGGGGAGGTATGCAGATTTTTGTGAAGACCTTGACTGGGAAGACCATCACTTTGGAGGTGGAGAGTTCTGATACTATTGACAATGTGAAGGCTAAGATCCAGGACAAGGAGGGAATCCCACCAGACCAGCAGAGGCTGATCTTTGCAGGGAAGCAGCTGGAAGATGGAAGGACTCTGGCGGACTATAACATCCAAAAGGAGTCTACTTTGCACCTTGTCCTCCGTCTCCGTGGTGGTTTTTGAAGGGGTCTGTTGTTGGTATCTTGGGTCGTTTGTTGCTGTCTTTCATTCGTGAACTAGTCTGTTTACTTTGTGATGTTTCCCAAGTGAGTCGAGAAGACTCGTGAACTCTCATGTTTCTGTTTTAGTGAATTATAATTTCAAGATGTAAGGTTTATTAATGTTTGCCCTTCACCTTTTTCGTTGTTTGCAATCTATGAGGAGAAGACTATGATCTCAACGTTTGTTTGGTCTTCTAATATCTTGTGTCGATGATCTTCAATGTTGTAGCATTATTCTCTTAATTTGTTGAAGTTCATGGCTGGTCATTTCTGTTTTAGCCTTTAATGTTGAACTTGCAACTAGTAGTTACAGATTCTTCCTAATTCCATCAGCATATGAGATGGGAAAGTTTTGAGCTACACAGGTTCTGTTTGTGAGTAGCAAGGTAGAATTATGCTCAAATTTTTGGTCCTGAATTCTCTTTAAGTATATATATCAAACTTTGATCATAAGCTCTTAGATATATTGAGTAGTTTTACATTATAGATTTCTGTAACTGTGCAGTTGTTGTAGTGACTGTTCTTTTTAGTTGTTTTGGTTGTACTTTTTTAGCATTTTGTCTTCTGTGTTGCTGGTTCCCTTTTTAAAACTGTTTTGTGATGTTTTTACTTGAGCGAAACGTCTATTGGAAACAACTCTTTGCCATACAAGGTAGTGGTAAAGTCCGCGTACACACTACCTTTCCTAGACTCTATCAAAAACATTTTTTCTGTCCCACGAAGCTAGAGGTAATGTCTGAGTATACACCTCTTCGGTTTTTACTTATTGGACTATACTTGGTATGTTGTTGTCATCGTCTTCTGGCCATCAGAAGTCATCTTATAAGCCAACTCATAATAGTACTAGTACAAATCAAAGATAATAAAGCTATTGTGTATCAATAATGTCTATTTTATTATCAGATTTTTAAAATAAATTTCTCGAACCTTTATTACTTCCTCTGTTCATTTTTACTTATCACCGTTTTGATTCTCGAGGTCAATTTGACTAAACTTTAAAGTTATTGAAGTAGATTAATTTAATATTTAAAATTTAGATGGTCGAAAACTGTACGACAAATGCTATAAGTTGCAATCCTTCTCATATTAATATGATGAGGAAATACATCTTAAAATATTGGTTAAAGTTTATGCAATTTAACCTCGAAAAGCGAAACAGTGACAAGTAAAATTGAACGTACGAATGAGACAAATATTGTTGGCCTGTCGTAATTAAACAGTAACTTTCACAAGGAATGGTATTTTAGAACTTAATTTTCGAGCATAAATTTTGGCTTATATATTAATTAAAAACCTAAAAAATTGTACCAAGTAATAGACTGTCAAAAATTAAATTATAATAAAATCCTCTCACTTGGTTTTTTTAGTAAGTTTTTGGCCCCGATAAATTCTAAATGTTTTTCATTTTTATTTGAAATTTGAATTCAAAAAATAGTTGTGTTTGATGATACTTTCTGTAAAAAAAAATTATTTTGAATAACGTTCATGATTCAATATACATAAAGTACGTTTTCAGAAGTTAAAATTTAGTTTCTGTTTAAGAACGTAAAGTTTAGATCCGCATAGACATATTAGGAAAAATAACAAATCATTCATAAAAACATACTTTCAACGTTCCGTTTTACTTGACCCTATACATAAAGTACATTTTCAGAAGTTAAAAATAAGTTTCTGTTAAAAACGTAAAGTTTAGATCCGCATAGACACATTAGAAAAAATAACAAATCATTCATAAACACATACTTCAAACGTTCCGTTTTACTTGATCCTTTTGATTTGGCACGCCCCTTACGAAGCCAATAATAGAAGGTATATTTTACCTATTTACCCTTCTACTCCAATCCCACCTATAAAAGCCATCAATAGATTCTTTTTTTATCATCTCCTCACATTCTTCAAGAAAACCTCTCAAAGGTATTATTGCTTTCTTTTTCTTGATTTTCTTTAGTTTAAATTTTTCTGTATTTTGCATTATTTGTTTAATTGGGCATGTGTTTATGAATCTGTAAGTTAAAAACTTAATCTTGATTTGTTCAAGGTGAGTCTCGTAGCAACGGTAAAGTTGTCTTTTCGTGACTTAATAGTAAGTCACTAAGTCGCGAAAGCAACCACTAATGCTTTTATCTATGTTGCTCGGACTTTCCAAAAATGTTCCAGTACCCGTGTCGGATCCTCCAAATATATACTACTTTTGGAGAATCCCACATGCACCCGTCAAGAGTCCGAGCAACATAGGCTTTTATTAGACTGTCCCTTTACTGAATCCTGCTAAAGAGAGATACTTTGTGCATAGGGCTGCCTGCCTGTTGTATATGCTGTGTTGGATTTGATTGCTTATTTCCTTTAATTTTCTGTAAGTTGTGTTATCTGTTTTGTGGGTCTGCGTTTAGATATCAGAAAGAACCTCTAATTATGTTATAAAAACTTAATCTTGATTTGCTTATAGCTGTTGTATATGCTGTGAAGATGAGCCTCATAGCAATGGTAAAGTTGTCTTTTCATGACTTAATAGTAAGTCACAAAGTCGTGGAAGCAGCCACTAATGCTTTTAGTAGACTGTCCCCTTTCTCGAATCCTGCTAAAGCGAAATACTTTGGGCATCGGGCTGCCTGCCCTGTTGTATATGCTGTGTTGGATTTGATTGCTTATTTCCTTTAATTTCTGTAAGTTCTGTTATCTGTTATGTGGGTCTGCGTTTAGAGATCAGAAAGACCCTTTAATTATGTTATAAAAACTCAAATCTTGATTTTGTCTCAATTTTTTGTATATGCACCACATTCAATTTTCTGTATTTTGTGCTACCTGTTTTTATAGCTTTTGTATATGCGGAAAGTTGTCTTCGTGTGATCTATGGGTTTGAGCTGTGGAAGCAGCCACTAATGCTTGCATTAGGAGAGACAGGCTAAATCACATTCCAAGGACCCTTCTTATGCGGGATATTTTGTGCATCGGGCTGTCGTGCCTTTTGTAAATGCTGTGTTGGATTTGTGTGCTTATTTTGGTTGGATGGATGTTTCTTCGTTTAATTTTCTGTAAGTTTTGTTATCTGTTTTGTTGGGTATGTGTTTAGGATCATAAAGCTTCTAATTATGTTTGAAAAACTCAATCTTGATTTTGTTTCAATGTTTTGTATATGTACCAAGTTCAATTTTTGTGCTTATTCTGTTGGGGTCTTTGTTTAGAATCTGAAAAACCTTCTAAATCTAGTTTGAAAACTCAAATCTTGATTTCATTTTTTGCTTTCTATATGCCGTGAAGGGTTGCCTTGGAGCAATGGTAAAGTGGTCTCTGTGACCCACGATCTCTGGAAGGAGCCGCTAATGGTTGCATTAGGACTAGACTGACTACATCACACCCCTTTTTGGGGTCCTTTCCCGGACCCTGCTAACACCGGATACTTTGTGCACTGAGCTGCCCTGCCTTTTGTATATGCCGTGTTGGATTTGTGCGCTTTTTTTGGTTGTATGAATGTTTCTTTTAATTTTATGATAGCCTGCTGCTGTAAGAATGCCGTTGAAGGTGTTGGACGCAACCTTAGCAACTTTTGATGGAGTTTTTGAAAAGTTCAGAGCTGAGTCACCCAAAAACAAAGCCAATTTCATCCTATTCCTCGCTGATGTAGACCCTTCTACCAACCTTAGTTGGTGCCCTGATTGTGTAAGAGCTGAACCTGTTATATACAAGAAACTAGAAGCGTCAAGTGACGATATAGCACTGCTGAGGGCGTATGTTGGGGACAGACCTACTTGGAGGACTCCACAGCACCCATGGCGAGTAGATGGCAGGTTCAACCTCAAAGGGGTTCCAACCTTAATCCGGTGGGAAAATGATGCAATCAAAGGTCGACTTGAAGACCATGAAGCACACCTTGATCACAAAATTGGTTCCCTTCTGAATGGAAATTAAGTGTCCCTATTTCATCATGCTAAAGCTTTGGGGACACTTAGATTATGAGACTCTCTTAATAAAATATGTCAAGCCTCATTGGCCTGAATGAGCTGCTTTAGATTGATATATGGAATAAGTGTCTTTTAAAAGGCTGTGAATTCAGTATTTTGTAGAGGATGGATTTTTAAAAGTGTCCCTACTTATATATTTGCAATCAATGAGAAGATTATGGTCTTAAAGTTTGGTCCTTCTAAAATTTGTTGCAACTGCGACTGTTGCATCAGTTGATGATCTTTAGTATCATGTGCCTTATATTAGTCTTTGTAACTGTGCATACTTACGTGTTTCATGGGTAACTTTTTGATCTCTTGTTTTATGATCCTTCAGTATAACTGTAAAGCCAGCCACTCTTTATTGAGAAGAAGCCACCATGATGGCCTATTTTTCTCTCTTTATAGTTCTCTATAGTCTTAGCTCTGTTGGCTTTGACAGCGTCTGGTATATCCATTATGGCTTCATATCACAACACACTAGGATTTCTTGATTCTGGGCTTAGTTTCTTCTGTATAGCCAACTTATGTTTTGCATATAGATTTAGACGGTGGAGATGGTTAGAAGCTTGTTGTTATGTTCTAAATTTGCTGATAGCCATGTCATTTGCGGTCAATCATGTGCTCTCTTACTTTGTTCGAGTTCTCACTTATTTACTTCCATCTTCAAAATGATGAATTTTGAGGGTAAGATTTGCTCCCTCTTCGACTACCTAGAGCATCAATGCCTGTGTCCATTCCTGAACTTCTTCACAAACAATAGTTCAGTTTATTTACACCTAAGAATGTTCCTGTTGAAAATTTCTCGTCTCTCTGTTGTGAACAAATATTGGACTTGAAATCTCTTTGTTTGCAATCAATATCTCAAATTGTGCATTTGATGATTCTTAATGTGATGGTTCAAATGAATCTACAATTTTCCTGATGAACGATATCTGCCTAAGAATGGCAGAATGTGATGATTGGTTTTGGCAGGGCAGAATGTGATGATTGGTTTTGGCAGGGCTTTCTTTGTCAATTGCCTAATATTCGTCGTTATAACTGCATTCTTCATGAATTCTGCGGAACCTGTAGGTCACGGGTTCAAGCTGTGGAAACAGCCTCTTGCAGAAACGCAAGGTAAGGCTGTGTACAATAAGCCCTTGCGGTTCGACCCTTCCCTGACCAACTACATAGTGGGAGCTTTAGTGCACCGGGCTGCCCATGAAGTCTACGGAACAGTTTATTGATCTTTTCTTCTATGATGCAAGTTGAGATCCCATATCAATCCACTCTTTATCGATAGCTGCTATGCTAGTTGTTTGTTCTCGGTGTTCTTAGCTCTGTTGATCTGATAGACATCTGGGAAATTGATTATGGCTTCATAAGCGTTGACACACTAAGGTTTCATGATTCTGGGTTTGCCTTCTTCTATATACTTCACTTGTGTTGCATAGATTAAGATGGCAGATGAGTTTTGAGTTTTCTTCGTTGCGTTTGGAATCCTGAACAAACTATTGGTTATCGAGTTTGAGTTGCCATCGTCAGGTCTCACCACGTGGAAGGTAGAGGATCCCTCGTCATGAGTAGGACTTCAGCCATAACATAATCAACAAATTCAAGATGTACTCGTACAAGGGAGTTTGAACAAAAACTATGTGTCTATTGTATGTATCTGTTTAGCTGAGGTGTGAGGTTTAACCCTTGTGTTTAGTCGTCGTCATAAAATTTCAACTTCAAATCAGTAAATTTCAATTCATGAAATCATGGCCAAACATGCTCTAAAATAGGATGGAGGTGAACTTTGTGACTTACACTAGATAGATATCATATTCATGAATACGATTTCAAAATGTCTTGATGATGAAATGGTAGACACGCAAGACTCAAAATCTCATGATATAGAGCGCGGAGGTTTGAGTCGTTTTTCTTGCTAGCCATTCTTCTAAGTACTGGTACATACCAAATATAATAGAGCTATAGACAAATAACTTCATGTAAACCAAAAATGTTTGACCTTTAGTTCTAAAATAATTTTCATATGGAATGATATTTTTAGAACCTAATTTTTGAGCATAAATTTTGGCTTAATATTAGTAATTAAGAACCTAAGAAATAGTAACTAATCAGCTGTCACAAGGAAGGTTTTGTCGTAATCTGATAAAATTATTGTCATGTGATTAGAAGGACATCTTGCTTTAATGCATTGGACTGTCTTTTTCAAATTTAATATTCGTGTTGAATGATGATAATGTAGGAAGTTTCCATCCAAAAGGCACCTATTTTTTCTCCACCCCACAAAGGAAAGGACAAAAAAGAGGTAGCTTATTATTATAGGCAACTTCGTTAAGCAATTTGGTCTAAAGTTGGCAATAACACCTATAAAAATAGCCTCTCTCTTACCCAAAGCATTCATCCATACATATTTTATCATCATCTCCTCAGATTCTTCAAAAAATCTCTCAAGGTATTATATCTTTCCTTCTTCTTTTTCTTTGTTCTTTTATTTTTTTCTGTAAATTTATGCTGTTTGTTTTATTGGGTTTGTGTTGATTAGCTGAGAAACCTTTTAATTCTGTTTTAAAAATTCAATCTTGATTAACTTTTCTGCAAATTTGTGCTGTTTGTTTTATTGGGTCTGTGTTAAGAATCAGAAAGGCCCTTTTAGTTCTGTTTTAAATACTCGATCTTGATTTTGTTTCTTGGTTTCTGTACCTGCACAAATTTATCTGTTATTTGTGCTTATTTGTTTTGTTGGGTGTCTGAAGAATCTTTCATATCTATTTTATAATAAAATATAACTCAATCTTGATTTTTTTTTTTTTTCATGTTTTTGTATATGCACCAGGTCGAATTTGTGTGCTTATTTGGTTGTATTGTAGTTGCTGTCCTTTTGATCAATTTTCTGTATTTTGTGCCATCTGATTTGTTAGGTTTGTATTTATTTTCTGAGGAACCTTTTAATTCTGTTATAAAAACTCAATCTTGAATTTTATGTATATTGTGCCAATCTGTGTGTATGAGCTGAAAATCTTTTTAATTCTACTTTAAAAACTCAATCTTGATTTGGTTTTATAGCCTTTCTGTATGCACCAAGCTGAATTTTCTGTATTGTGTGCCAATCTGTTTTGTTGAGTCTGTGTGAATGAGCTGAAAATCCTTTTAATTCTATCATAAGAACTCAATCTTGATTTGGTTTTATAGCTTTTCTGTATGCACCAAGTTGAGTTTTCAGTAGTTTATGCTATCTCTTTTGTTGGGTCTGTGCTTACAATCAGAATGGCATTGTAATTCTGTTTTAAAGACTCAATCTTGATTTTGTTTCAACGTTGTGTGTGTGTGTACCAATTTCTCTGTAATTTGTGCTTTCTGTTTTGCTGAGTATCTGAAAAACCTTTTAGTTCTTTCATAAAAACTGTATCTTGATTTTGTTTCAACGTTTTGTATATGCACCAAGTCAAATTTGTTGTTGTTTCCTGTATTTTGTGCTGTCTTGGGTCTGTGTTTGGGATCTAAAAGGCCTTTTAATACTATTTTGAAAACTCAATCTTGGTTATGCATTCGTTTGGGGCTTTGTATATGCCCCAAGTCGAATTTGTGTGCTTGTTTTGGATGTATGATTGCTGCTCCTTCGTTTTATTTTCTGTAATTTGTCCCATGATCCCATCTGTTTTGTCTGTGTTTATGCTCAGAAAGACCCTCCTGGTTCCAATTTTTAGAACTGAATTCTTGATTTCGTTTTACAGCTTTGTGTATGCAACACAATTTGGATTTGTGTGCTTATTTGGGTTGGATTTTGTGTATGCAGATGCAGATCTTCGTGAAGACTCTCACCGGAAAGACCATCACCCTCGAGGTGGAAAGTTCAGACACCATTGACAACGTCAAAACTAAGATCCAGGACAAGGAAGGGATTCCCCCAGATCAGCAGAGACTGATATTCGCTGGGAAACAACTCGAAGATGGTCGGACCCTCGCTGATTACAACATCCAGAAGGAGTCCACCCTTCACTTGGTCCTCCGTCTCCGTGGTGGTATGCAGATTTTCGTCAAGACCCTCACTGGAAAAACGATCACCCTCGAGGTGGAAAGTTCAGACACCATTGACAACGTCAAGACCAAGATCCAGGACAAGGAGGGCATTCCTCCAGACCAGCAGAGATTGATCTTCGCTGGAAAGCAGCTCGAAGATGGCCGTACTCTGGCTGATTACAATATCCAGAAGGAGTCCACTCTCCACTTGGTGCTCCGTCTTCGTGGTGGGATGCAGATCTTTGTTAAAACCCTCACTGGCAAGACCATTACCCTTGAGGTTGAAAGCTCCGATACCATCGATAACGTTAAGGCCAAAATCCAGGACAAGGAAGGTATCCCACCAGACCAGCAAAGGTTGATTTTTGCTGGTAAGCAGTTGGAAGATGGAAGGACTCTTGCTGACTACAATATTCAGAAAGAGTCGACCCTTCATCTTGTGTTGAGGCTCAGGGGAGGGATGCAGATTTTCGTGAAAACTCTTACCGGCAAGACCATCACTTTAGAGGTGGAAAGCTCAGACACCATCGACAACGTGAAGGCCAAGATCCAAGACAAGGAGGGCATTCCCCCGGACCAGCAAAGGCTGATCTTTGCTGGTAAGCAGTTGGAAGACGGCCGTACTCTGGCTGATTATAACATCCAGAAGGAATCGACCCTTCACTTGGTCCTCCGTCTCCGTGGTGGGATGCAGATTTTTGTCAAGACGTTGACTGGAAAAACCATCACTTTGGAGGTGGAAAGTTCTGATACTACCGACAATGTGAAGGCGAAGATTCAGGACAAGGAGGGTATCCCACCAGACCAGCAGAGGCTGATCTTTGCAGGGAAGCAGCTGGAAGATGGACGGACTCTGGCGGACTATAACATCCAAAAGGAGTCAACTCTGCACCTTGTCCTCCGTCTCCGTGGTGGTTTTTAAGCCGTGTTGTGGGTGGTCTTAGTTATATTTACTGTTTTGTTTGGCACCTCAATTAGTGTTTGTTATAATCTTGTGTTTCTGTTGGTGAATAATTATGGTTTAAAACAGTTGAGCTTGTTGAACTCTTTTTATCTTGCAATCCATCAAAAGAATATATCTGGAACTGTCATCTTAATATCTCATATATGTTGTGATAAATTGGTTTGGTTGGCTTTCATTGTCATTTGCCTTGTTTCCCTGCCTTCTTTCTTTTAGGCATAATACAATCCTTTAACTTGGCCCTTGCATGTATACCCTCCCAACTTTGAGTATGCACAAGTAGATATTTAGACTTGTATAAAGTTGAACAAGTAGACACACGCGTCTCTTATGTAGCACAATACAAGTAGGACATCACGTCGGACTCCACGTAGAATGCGAATCGCTACGTAAGATGCCATGTAAGACACATGTCTGGCTCTTTGTATACACTCAAAGTTGGAGGGCGTAGATACAAATTAAGGTCAAATTAAAGGGCACATTTATGTATTATTCCTTTCTTTTATGAAATGAAGCAAGTTAAGATCTGTCAATTTGACTAAAGCTATTTTGTTGAGTAAGAAGACCAGTATGCTGCTATTGTGCAGTAGAAGTAGTAGTTGACAGTTTTAATTGATGGTGGAGGTTCAACTAAGGATATTACGTAGCTATTACGCATTAAAGGTGCAAACTTTCGTAAGTTCTTTATGAAAATAGTACCTTGTAAGGGTGCCAGATTCAAGATGAAAATAGTTTAATTGATGGTGGAGTTTCAACTAAGGATATTAAGTAGCTACTATGCATCAAGGTGTCAACTTTCGTGAAGTTTTTTTATGAGAATAGTACCTTGTAGATTTAAGATAGAAAATAGTTTTTGTTCTCCCACTCCACCTAATTTATAAAAGAATTGACGAGGATCTTTGGGAAAATCAAATGCTTTTGAAAGATAGATGAACGCATAAAATAATTATTCAACATATACGAGACAAACAATCCATTTATGATCACAATTTTTGGTTGATATGAAGTTTCAAGATAAAACTAAATTACCTTGTTTTTGGAAATATTTATAATAACTTAAGTGGGAACAATGCGTACTTCTTCTTTTGAGATATGCATCCTACTTTCATAGTATTTTGCTGGATACTGTATAAATAATTTGGAGAAAATAACTTTTTCACTTACTTATCAAACATTAAAAAACAAAGGAAAAAAAGGTCAAATATTCCATTGAATTATTAAAAATAATTCATCTATACTATCCGTTATAAGTTTGACTTATTTATGTCATCGTCTTTGAAAGTTTGGCTCATCTATGTCACTCCCGTTACAAAAAAATTCATTTGTGCCATTATTTTATAACGGTGATTTTGCAAAACTAATTTTGTCACATGACCTCTTATTAAAAGTTCACGTTACCAAATCTAAATCAATCAATATTACTTAAATCAAAATAAAAAATCACACCTATTAAAATAAAACCCGACACAATTAATGAGTTTGATTTTTATTTTTAATTAGTCCGATTTTTATTTTTAATAAGTCCAATTTTTATTTTAACTGTGTGGATCAAATTTTATTTTAATGGGTCCAATTTTTAATTTTTAATTTTAAGTAATATTGGTTGATTTGGATTTGGTAATGCGGGTCTTTAATAAGCGGTCACGTGGCAAAAATGATTTTGCAAAAATCACTGTTACAAAATAATGACACGAATGAGCCTTTCTGTAATGGCAGTGACATAGATGAACCAAACTTTCAATGACAGTGGCATAGATGAGCCAAACTTATAACAGATGACATAGATGAACCATTTCTAATAGTTTGATGACATATTTGAGCCTTTTCCCTAAAACAAATAACCATGTGATCTCAGGTTCAAATCTTAATAAAAAATTACTAGATGATTTTTTTTCATCTGTCCTAATCTTGATGAACAAAATAACATGGTACATGTTGCTGGTAAGAGGTGACACATATCTTTTGAAATTAGTCGAGGTGTGCAAAAGCTACCTATTGCTTGTGAGAGATGACACATAAAAGGCATCACAATTCACTAAAGCTTTCGCTATGTGCTGGATCTAGGGAAGGGACAAACCACAAGAGTCTATTGTATGTAGCCTCATCTTACATTTCTGCAAGGGGCTATTTCCACGGCTTGAACCTGTGACTTTCCGATCATATAGAGGTACCTTTACTAGTTACTTCAAGGCCCCCTTCCTGAGAGGTGACACATATCCTGTGAAATTAGTCGAGGTGTGCGAAAGCTGACTCAGACACAACGATCATCCAGTTACTCAAAGGCTTTCCTTTCTAACACGTGACACATATCCCGTAGAATTAGTCAAGATGTGCGAAAGCTGACTCAGACACCACGATCATCAAAAAGAAATGAAGAATTTTTTTTTTTCCCTAGTACCAAACACACCCTAAGGCCAACCTCAACCGACAGAGCCCAAAGCCCAAAGGCCTTTAATATATATATATATTGTCTTCTCCTATTGACACAATCTACAGTGCACTTTACCTTCTGTGCATTACTCAGACTTATCCAAACCTGCAAAGGGTCTCCCTTTCCATCTCCCCAAACCCTAATTATCAAGGTAATCTCTAATTCATAATTGCTTATAATCTTGATTATCTTCAGATCTGCTTAATTAATATGTGTATCTAGTTCTTACATGTGATAAAAATCTGTTTTTTATTAGAAAAATTGTATCTTTTGTGGGAATTTTGTTTTAATCTGTAATCTTGATGAACTTTGGATCTGCTAGATTAATTTGTCTCTTTTAGTTTTTACATGCGATAAAAATCTGATTTTTATTTGGAAAATTGTATCTTTTGTGGGAATTTTGTTTTAACAGTGATTTGATTTCTATAGCTTAGCAAATATATATGTTTGTAGTAATCTTGATGAAGTTTGGATCTGCTAAATTAATTTGTCTCTCTAGTTTTTAGGTTTTACATGTGATAAAAATCTGATTTTTATTTGTAAAGTTGTATCTTTTGTGGGAATTTTATGTAGCAATTTGATTTGTATAGCTTAGCAAATATATGTGTGTGTAATCTTGATGAACTTTGGATCTGCTAAATTAATTTGTGTCTCTAGTTTTTAGTTTTTGCATGTGATAAAAATCTGATTTTTATTTTAAAAAATTGCATCTTTTTGGGAATTTTATGTAAAAATTTGGTTTCCATAACTTAGCACACATGTGTGTGTAATCTTGATGATCTTTGGATCTGCTAAATTAAGTGTCTCTAGTTTTTAAATGTTACAAAAATCTGATTTTTATTTGAAAATTTGTTTCTCTTTTGAGAATTTTATCTATAATGAATCGATTAGTCAGCTAAGTTATACTCTTGATAAGCTTCGGGTCTGCTAAATTAACTGTCTCTCCTCATTTTTAAATGTGATAAAAATCTGATTTTTATTTGAAAATTGTATCTTTTAGGAAATTTTATGTGATAATGATTTGATTTCTGTAGCGTTAGCTTAGCTTGTGTTAATCTTGATAAGATTTGGATCTGCTAAATTTAGCATGTCTTTCAGTTCTTACACGTGATAAAAATATGAATTTTATTTGAAAATTTGTATCTTTTGTGGGAATTTTGATCAACAATGATTCCATTTCTGGAGCTTAGCAAACACGTCTCTCTAGTTTTTAGTTTTTAGATGTGAAAATTTGTATTTGAAAACTGGTTTTTATTTTAAATTTTGGATAACAATGATTCGGTTTATGTAGCTTAGTAAACATACGTGTCTGTAATCTTGATGATCTTTGGATCTGCTAAATTAAGTGTTCCTCTAGTTTTTATATGTGATGAAAATCTGATTTTTATTTGTTTTATTAGCTTAGCTTTAGTGTGTGTTAATCTTGATAAGCTTTGTATCTGCTAAATTAAGTGTCTCTCTAGTTATTACATGTGATAAAAATCTGATTTTTTATTTGAAAATTTGTATCTTGTTGGGAATTTTATCGGATGGTGATTTGATTTCTATAGTGTGTTAATCTTGATAAGCTTTGGATCTGCTAAATTAACTGTCTATCTAGTTCTTACATGTGATAAAAATATGATTTTTATTTGAAAATTTGTATCATTTTGTTGGGAGTTTTATTTTAATAGTGATTCGATTTCTATGGCTTAGAAACTTATCTGTTTTGGTGTGCTTGTAATCTTGATAATCTTTGTATGCACTACAACAACAACAACATACCCAGTGTATTCCCACAAAGTGGGGTCTGGGGAGGGTAAGATGTACGCAGTCCATACCACTACCTCGAACGAAGTAGAGAGGCACTAAATTAAAATTTTCCACTATATTGACTTTGTCTATAGTTTTTACATCTTGCCTCTACCTCACAAAGGTTGGGGTAAGGTTTGTTTATATTCTATCTTTCCAGATTCCACTTGTGGATTACACTAGGTATGTCGTTGAGTTTTTACATTTGATAAAAATTGGATTTTTATAAGCTAACGTAAATCGAGCAACTGTAAAGATCAACAAATATTTCCTTTTGGCTTGTTTTTTCATCTTCGTTGTGGTTACTTGATGTGGTTTCATTCCTTTGCTTATTGTCTTTGTCACAAAACGTTGATGTTAATAGACGCCCTTTCCAAACCTGTTATCTGTAAAGCGTTCTCCTTTATTCTCTATATGTGTCTGATTATGTTGCTATCTGTATTCTTCTTTCTGTTTTCAGAACAATGTCTTCTCACTTGTGTGTTCTTGCTTTTGCCGCGTTTGTGTGTTTGTTAGACATGTATTTTATGGATCAGCTGTATGAGTGCAAGTTTGGTTGTATTTTAAGTCCTGTGCCACTGCTGATTGTAATACATCAGTAGATGAGATGATATATTCTTCATATACTGCAACTTTAATATGGTAGATGGTTTTACCTTATCAAAAATAAAATAAAATATGGTAGATGGTTTTTATTTCGATATTGATGTGTCTTGCAGAGATGTTATCTCTTTCATATGCCCCCCTTGGCGTGGCTGTTTTCTTATGATTTTTGGTTGTCTAATTGATGAAGCGTTTTCTTCTACCTAGGTTCGAGCATCCAAGTTTGGTGATTTGAGCAGCAGTTGTTAACTTCTTCTCAGCAAAGTTTCATGTCAGATCTCGATCTCCAAGTTCCCGTTGCTTTTGGTATGCAACTTATTTGATGTATAATAATATAGCTCAGTTGAATTTGGTCTTTAGTTGTTTCCATCATATGTTTAATTCTCTTTCAGTTTACCTAAAAAACTTTGAAGTGACAAATTTTTAGCTTAGATGGAGCGACATGGCCAGTGTGAATTTGTATAGCCTTCCCAAGTTGCTTTGGGGTTGTGGTGGTTGTTGGATTAAATGCTAATGTCACATGAAAAAGATATATCTTTCTAGTTTTGGTTATGGGGGTTAGCTGACCCGTACTTCCTTGTTTGAATGTCCCATTAGATCCCTTTGCTGAGGCAAATGCTGATAATTCTGGAGCTGGGACAAAAGATTATGTACACATCCGCATACAGCAAAGAAATGGTCGGAAAAGCCTGACAACTGTGCAAGGATTGAAGAAAGAATTCAGCTACAATAAAATACTAAAGGACCTGAAGAAAGAGTTTTGCTGCAATGGTACTGTTGTGCAGGATCCAGAACTAGGCCAGGTTTGTCTCGGGAGATTTCTGTCAATTAATGTCTTGCGACCTTCTGCTGATTATGAGTGGTGTGTCTTAACATACTTGTGATTGTGCTTTTCACAGGTTATTCAACTCCAGGGTGATCAGAGGAAGAACGTTTCTACTTTTCTTGTCCAGGTGATTGCTCTTTTGCATCAATAACTCTCACTCTTGTTCATATTAGCTACCATCATGGATACATGTGTGCTAAATACGTTATCCTTGCATTCACTAACTATATAAAAAACACTTCCTATACATGTACTGATTCATCTTGGTTAGTTCTTCCTTGCATTTGAAACTGTAGTGAGCCGCCATTTGAGTGCATCAACTGCAGAGTTCTCTTTTAGTGAGGCACTATTCAATAACGTTTTTGTCCAACATAGAGATAGCAAGTAATGAGGGAAATGTAGAAACCAACTCAACTGAATATTTTTGCTTGGTGAAATGTCATTTTGTGGTATTTAGTTTTGACGGTTGTAGTTTATGTCAGTGTATGTGTTATCGTTGCTAATGTTTTCGTCTTTTAACTCTTGGAAGCAGGCTGGAATCGTGAAGAAAGAACACATCAAAATTCACGGTTTCTGATCGCCATCATCAGTCATCGCAGTTCTTATATTTGTCGTGTCAGTGCAGAAGATGTGATCCAAGTTCAGTTATAATAAAGTTTGTTAAAGAGCGTTATCCCGCCCAAAAGGAAAAAAAAAAAAAGGACTTCCTAGTGTTAGTTTTCTGCTTGTTTGATATATAATTACTTTGTTGCCCGTTGACACACTGCATAGTAGTTATGGGTGATGTTATGTTTTCCAGAACAATCGTTGTGTGCGTGAATAGGACTATGAGCTTTATAATCTTTCAGCAGTTGCTTAGCATTTGTATCTGTTCTTGTATTTCTGCTGTTGTGCTTAGCAGCTAAGTTTGTGGTGTTGCTCAGTTTTAGCATTTTCTTCTTATGCTCGGGGGTCGCAATAGGACCCTCAAGAGGGGGTGGCTGAGCCGAGGCGGCTCAAAGTTTGAGGTAAGTGGCAATTATTCAAATTTAGTGCTTTTTTTTTTTGCGTTGGCCTTTGCTCTCGTGTGAGGGTTGGTCCCGGTTGTGCAAGGTCCGTTGGGCTAAACTGCAATCGTGTGAGCTGAGTTATGGAGATTGGACCCTGTGAGTTCGGTTTGACGCAGAAGTGGAGACTAGTGAGAGTCCAACAGGGGTTAGGGGTTAGATCTGCGTATACTTTTTTTCTTTGGATTTCACTTGTGGAAATACCAAGTATGTTGTTTTTGGTTGATAAGAGCATCATCTCCAGATGCGTGATTTTTATGAAAATAAAAAAGTTAAGATTTTTTTTTTAAAAAAGTAAATCAATAAGTGCAAAAAGTGAATTTAAAAATAGTGAAAACACCTCTTCAGATGTTTTTTTAAAATTTAAATATTGTGAAAATGCATTTTGAAATATTCATGGTCAAACAAGTATTTCGAAATAAAATGAAAACGTTAGAATATTATGAATTATATTCATGGCAAAGCGCCTATTTAAATTTCTTTTTGAAATACTTCACTCTAGTTAGGTTCATGCGAAGATTATTGAATTCAAGTGAACCCGTTAACTGATTTGTCACTTTTCTTTAATATTTTTGTTGTTGCCGAAGTCACCTGCAGCACAATATATTTCAGTTAAGGTTTTCAAGTTTTAAGGCATACACAAGATAATTTTCATATTAGTCGAAGTTTAAGGCACAATATAAGAGAATTATTTTGTATTGGCTGAGTCAGGTTGCTTGAATTTCGGTCATCAAGCAAAAACGATTGAAGTTCAACTATTTTTACTTAAATTTCAGGAAGAAATGTACGAATCACTCGTACATAGAGCTGTCGAAATGGGCCAACTCAATTCAACTCAGCTCAAGTCTCGCGGGTCAAAGAATTTGATGGATTAGTACGGGTCGGTTTTTCATTTTAAAGGATCTTAAAATGTATGTCGAAAAAGAAGGAGCGGAGAAGGAAGAACAACCGTTTGATTTTGGCACATGAGGTGGCGGGTTTGGCTAGGTAACATAATGGAAATGTATTGGACTGCAAATCCTGGAATGATGGTTCGACCCTGTCCTTGGCCTCGAGGAGTGGTGAGCAGCACGGAACACCCTTAAAATGTATAGTCTAACTCAGCCCTAAAAGGGTCGTGGGCTGGGGCGGGTTAGCCTTTCATTTTTATCGGTCTTTTTTATTTTGTTAACTTTTTTCTTTTAAATCTATATTTGAATATATAAGTATTACAATGTGTTAACATTTCTAACATATGATTATATAAAAGTACATAATTCTACTATAACTTATAACATATTCAACACCAATACATCGTCAAGCACATTTGAATTCATCAATAAAGTTGCCTTAATTAGCATCACCTTCATCTAAATTTATATGAAGATTTAATTAGATAAACATTACCAATATATATATATATAAAAGGGGAGCCCGGTGCACTAAGCTCCCGCTATGCGCAGGGTCCGGGGAAGGGCCCGACCACAAGGATCTATTGTACGCAGCCTCACCTTACATTTTTGTAAGGGGCTGTTTCCAAGGCTTGAACCCGTGACCTCCTGGTCACATGGCAACAACTTTACCAGTTACTCCAAGGCTCCCCTTCATATATATATATATATATATCAAAAATTAATAATATTAAAATTCACTTAAAAACAGTATCGCTTTGAATTTGAGTAAAAGTCATGCAATGAATTTCGAGTAGCAACAAGTGTTTCAACATTTCATAATGAATGCGATTTTTATATTGGTGGTTAGAAATTTTAGTATTAGGGACTTAAGGTTAAATGAATAAAATATTATGTAAGATACTAGCTAGAACTTATTCAGTAATCACTATTTATAGTTTTTAATTCTTTTTGTTCATAATTTTTTCTTTTAAATTTTAAGTTTAAATTGAATAGCAATCATGAATGAAACATCTATACTTGGTGATTAGGAATTAATGCTAAATAAATAAAGTATTGTGTAAGATATTAAAACTTATTCAATAGTTACTATTAAGTTTTCACTTCTTTTTTCACACTTTTCATTTAAATTAAAAATATTTTGGCCCACGTGCCAGTCCAGCCCATCCTCGGTCAAGCCTCGAGGACCAGCGGGTTGACTTGGGTTGAACTTATAAGCCCCAGTTTTAAATGGACTCAAAAATCATAACTCAATCCAACCCTAATAGCGAGTTGGATTCGGGTGGTCTCAAGGGCCAAACCCAATTTGATGGCTCTGCTCGTACATAACTTTCGACAATTTAATATTGTCGAGCTTAACTTCAAACATAATATATTTGTAGTGGATATATGCAAGTTTTTTTTTTAAAAAAAAAAAGTGTATACAATATTAAATGGCATTATGGTATCTTTATGGAGGATCGTAATCCTACGTTGATCGGACTCTTAAAAAATTTTAATATGTGCATGTTGGATTCTCTAAGAATAGCGTATCTATTAAGAACATGACACAAATACGTCAACAATTTTGAAGAAAACAATCGTAATTTAGGCAAATCTTAATAATTCAGTTGATTGATCGTAAACCCAAATTTCTGTCTCACAGTTCGGGGCGGGCTTTTCTTAAACCAACTGGATTTTCAAATTAGACCCGAATACTTATTCACTTCGACCCGGCAATTCCCTCTCCATTGACCCGGATCGTCGTCTCGGGAATCGCGCCTCTCCGGTAACCGCCGGCGATCTCTTTCTCAGGTAGCTTCACCGTCACCTCTACCATGTTTTTTTTTTTTTTCATTATTCATATAAACCCTAATCCAATTTTTATTATAATCCCCAATTGTTAAGCTTCGTTGTTGATTTTTTTACAAGTTAATTATAACTAGTTTTGAGTTTTGCTTTATGAATTATCTGTTGATATTCAGCTCTATTCGAGCTCATAGGATGTTAATTTTATTAGATTAACCTATGGCAGCGCTCTCTCTTCCTTTAATATGCCTTGTGAAACTCACTTTGGCAGAGTTCAATTTCTGATCGTTTTAAAAAAGAGTTGCATGGTTAAAAACACACCTAAAGTATCCCGGTTTTTTTCCTTACCTGAACTATCGCCAACTATTTGTCAAAATACACCTCAACTATCAATTGAGGTAATATTTTCTTACCTGAACGATGGTGATATATTGATAGTTGTGGTATGTTTTGATAAATAGCTGGTGATAGTTCTGGTAGGAAACTCACATACACCTGTATACAACAACAACAACATACCCAGTATATTCCCACCACGTGGGGTCTGGGGGGAGATATTCACATACACCTGTATGAAACTCAAAAAACAAGGATAATTTAGGTGTTTTGACCCTTCGCTCTTTTATACATTCAACTTTTTTTTTTTTTTTTAATATATAACAGTGGTGTCCGGGCTAGCTTGCGCGTACCTCGACTAATTTCACGGAATACCTGTCACCTCCCACCAGCAACAAGTACCAGGTAACTCTGTCCACCAAGGCTAGAAGTACAGATGAGAAGAAATCACCTAGTATTTGTCTCTGTTGGGAATTGAACCTGAGACCTCATGGTGCTCAACCTAACTTCATTGAACCACTAGGCCACACCCTTGGGTGCTTATACATTCAATCATGTGAAGTCAACTTATCTGAAAAACTGCCATATATTCAAATCACTCTATCCTAATTGCTTAATGTCGAAGTTTTCTGGTCTAGGTCAAGGAATTTGCAATCAGTGACAGTGCTTTCTCTCTGTGTATAGAAACTGCAATTTTAGTTTTTGAACTTCATTGTGATTTTGACAAGTTAATTTGTTCAATCAAGACTCAACTCTAACGAGATGAGTCTGGCTGTATGAATGATCTGCTTACATTCTGCACTTTCAAGCTTATATGGTCCCAATTTCAAATAGCCATCAACCTATGGCGACTCTCTTCCTTTATCTGGCCTTGGACTGGATATGCCTTGTGAAACTCATTTGCTCGATTTGAAAAGTCAATCATGTGAAGTAAGTTGATTTGAAAGGACACCATATATCCAAATCACTCTATCCTAATTGTATTATGTCGAAGTTCTTCTGGTCTACGTTAAGGAATTTGCTTAATTGTTTTAAAGGCTTTTTCGTAGCTCACTTATCATGCCGACTCTAAATTGTTTGGGGTCGAGGCTCGGTTGCTGTACTTATCATGCCTTGTGTATTGCACTTTCAGACAGGATACTGCACTAAGTATTGAAAAATGGAGGACTTGTTGGTAGCGATTCTTTCGATGCTTTTGGTTTTGGCATTAGTTCCGCTTTATCTGTGGAAGCGCACCCAAAATTCTCAGTCTTCCAGAGAACATGAAGATGAACCTCAGGTTAAAATTGCTTTTTTCTCTTGTCGATGGTTTCCTGCAGCTTAATTTCTGTTATAAACTTGAGACTTGAGAGGAATAATCTTGAAAGTTCTTTGGTATAAGGTGATGGGGAGAGGGCTTTGATTCTTTGACCTTCCTAACTGAAAAATTATCTGGAAGTGGGTATCACACCACGATTGAGGTTTGAGAAGATTTTGAACTGATGTTAGGATGAAAGTTTTGGTAGAAGTATAATAATTTGTCCTTGGCCCTTTTTATTATATTTGACTGGATATGATGAGTTTAAGATTTTAATCTGAACTTAATTTTATATTAATGACAGTGATAGAAATATCAGAGTAATGGTTTAAAGTAGTTATAAAGAAATGTTATTACGATGAACATCTTGGGATGTCCTGAAATGGGGAAAGAATATGTATAAATCAGAATGGAGGGAGTTCTAGATGTCAGCATTAATATACTCACTATGGTGGCATTACTGGAGGGACTTGTAAAGGTGCCTTGATGCTGTTTAATCGTCATTGAATTGGGAGAAATAAGAAATTAACAAACCATTCAAATTTAGCAAGAACTGAAACTATTATCGGCCTAACATCAGGTTGAGCGGAGGGAAACTGTAGTACGAGCCACTGGAGCGCGTCGAATGCGTCGAAGACCAGCTTCTTCAGCTGCTAGCACATCTTCGGCTGCAGCCACTATAGATGGTATTCTTTCCTTCATATTCTTGCTCTATTAAATTTCTTCTTGTAATATCTAATTATATTTTTCTTTTTATATCTGTTTAGCTTGTATATATTTAAAATCTAAAGATATGGTATTACTTTTATCATGATGGTTTTTTCTAGTAATTATCTTGCTCATCTGGTTTCAACTTTCAAGTTGGAGGGTATAAAGAAATAGGCCACCGTTTCTCACCTTTGAGCCCCTTCCTCAAAGTAGAATATGCAAGATAAAACTACAGGAGGATCCTTCCGTTCATTCAAAATGAGCCTAATTAGCTATGGCTTATTGAATTGGCTATAACTCTGTTGCTCTATGTTCATCTTCATTACAACTTTTGAAAGTTGTTGCATCAAACTAGAAGTAAAGGGTTACCATTCATGCACAAAGACATTTGTTTTTACTCTTCTTGGTACGAAGATGTATTTTCTTGAGTGACGGCCTAGCTCTTCTTGATTATTGTTCCCAAACTGCTTGCCCTGCTTTAGGTGCACTAGATCGAGTTGATGATTCGTGTTTATATATTTTTTCAAATATGTACAGAACTGGCTGATGACAGTGATGATGAAGAACCTGGAGATGGATATTATGCTGCAAAATCATCAAAGAAAAAGGAAAAGAAGCGTCAAGAGCGGGATGCACAAAGACAGGTACCTCAAACTTTTAGGCAATTTGCCTTTTATCCTTGCAACATAGATTAAGCACAGAATAAAAAAATGTCCAAACGATGGGATTAGCTATTATCAGGAATATGTTAGCAATGTATAGTATGAGCATATAAGTGTTTAAAGACATTTCTATGCTTATCAAATGTTTAGTTTCTCTTTTTCTTTTTTATTTTCATAACTAATTTATTTTCTATGAAGAAATCTAGTTTTATTAGGACTTAGTTTCATATTCTTGCAGATGAAAAGCTAAAGAATGGCGTGGTTTAACACATTTTGCAATATATTAATAATGATATTCGCCTTAGAATTAAGACTCCTTCCAAGAGTCATGAATACCACTTCGATGACCCTAAGTTATACCACACATTACTTGTCTTTTAGATTCAGAACTAAATATGCGAGGCTGTTGCAACAACATTGTTTTTTTCTAAGAAAAATACATTTCTATTGCCTCTTGCAATTTTTAGAAATTGAAAATCAGAGTTGGTCATGAATCTTCTCATTGACTATATAGGCTGAAGATGCTGCTCGAGAATCAAGACAGACAAAGCAAAGCCACTATGACGAAATCAGGAGGAGGAAGGAGGAGGAGCGTGAAGCTAAAGAGCATGCACTGGTAAGTATCTGTCTGTGGAGAATCACTCGATGTGTTGCAGGATCGTTTTGAGAAAACTAGGATAATCTGTGTAGGAAGAAGAAGCCAAGGCTCGACAGGCCAAAGAGGAAGAAGCTGCTGCCTTAGAGTTCGAAAAATGGAAAGGTGAAATTTCCATTGATGCTGAAGGAACTACTGAAAATGAAGTACAAGATGGAAGCCAGGGTCTTCTTTTTGATTTTGTGGAATACATTAAGGTAATTTTAATTCATGCCAGTTGACAAATGACACCAAAGATTCACATACTATATCTACATTTTTCCTCTTCTTTTTCTTTTGCCTTAGGGATGTGGTGAAATCTTCTCTTTCTTGATAAATACATTTTTCCTCTAATTCACACTAGAATTATTAACATCGGTCTAAATGTTGCAGAAACACAAATGTGTGCCATTGGAGGATCTTGCAGCAGAATTCAAGTTAAGGACTCAGGTAAGCACCTTTGTTCTGTTACCCATTTCTGGATGTTGGTCACCATATCCCCTTTTCTTTTTACTGGTGTAGAATAGTGCTCGTCATTTTTTGGTTCTCTGAAAAAGGAACATCCAAGGAAGCTAGTCCATGTTGATCTTCCTATGGTGTAGTGAATTGTTGAGTAAAGTTGTTCATCTTCCTACACTTAAAATAGGGATATATAGTGTGTTTTGTACGGAGGTAATTACTTTCCAGAAAATATTTTCCAATATTTCCATGTTTGGTTGGTCTAAATTTTTATAAAATGTTTTTTTTAAGAAAGCAAGTTCCTTAAAAATGAGAAAATGACTACCCTGCTAGAAGTAGGCAAACTTGTTTCATTCTGCTCCTCCGCATCCTCCAACACACCCCATCCAACTCCCTCCCCCCCATAGCCCCACCTCCACCACCCCCAACCCCACTCCATAGTGTTTGCCTATGTATATAAATGCTTTCGTGACAATATTTTCTGTTTACTTACCCAACACGGGAAAATAAATGTCTCTTATTTTCCGGGATAATATTTTCCAAGAAAATATTTTTCATGGAAATTGTTTTCCTTCGTACCAAACGCACAGAGGCGGATCCAATGGGTTCAACCTCTTAAGGCTCTTAGCGTTGAACCTTCTATTGCAACCTTATTGAATTTTTTTCACATAAATGATAAACTTGTACTCCATGGAAAAAAAAAAATACTTGGTTCAAATGAACCAAGTGCTATAAAACTACATCCCCCCTGCAATCACACCCATAATGTTCTCACCTTAAGCTATACACTAACTCTTGCTGCCCATTACTTCTTACTTCTTTATGCAGGAGTGTATCAATCGTATCAGCTCGCTCGAAGAAATGGGTACATTCTCCTTTCCTTGTCTTAAATTTTTTGATCGAATTTCATTGTCCTTTCTTGAAGCCATGCCTTCTCATTCCTCCCGCGTTGACCAAACGATAAAATATTTCGATGTGATTTGATCACAGGGAGACTTTCTGGTGTCATGGATGATAGAGGGAAATACATATACATCTCACTAGAAGAAATGAGAGCTGTGGCTGACTATATTAGACGTGAAGGTAGAGTCAGTATCTCACACTTAGCTAGCAAGTCTAATCAATTCATAGACTTGGAACCAAAAGTTGAGTTAGCTGAGGATATAGCCAGCATTGAGGAGACCACTGTTGCTTGAGCTTAATAAACTTTTATGTATAATTGTATGGAAAATCAAAAATGTTTAATAGGACATGTTTTACCCTAATTTACATGCATCTCCTTCTCCTTTCCTGCTAGGGGTTTTCATCAGTCGGTTCGGTAAGCTTTCGGTTTGATGTTTTTGGTTTTTGATTTTTAAAATGTTGTACCAATAGGAAACTAGTTTGATATGGTTCGATTTTTCAATTTTCGGTCTGGGTTATCGTGGTTCGATCAAATATGCAGGGATGGTCGGGATCCCTGAACTCCACCCTTAATAAGAGGTATCAGCTTTTTCGAGATTTGAAATGGAGAACTTTTTGGTATAGAGCGTTTTACCCCTTAAATTGTAGAGTTCTAGATATAGGTTGATCTCGGCTTGTATTTTCTACCACTTCAATTTCTTCCTCTTACACCTCTAGCCTCCAAACATTTCAAATAGAACCTCCTTGGGACCTTTATCGTAAGCTATTTTCAGGGTGGATCAGTGGACTAATACACACGAAAAACGCATAAATACTGAATTTCTGTTTCTTGAACCCAAAACGTCGAAAAAAGATAAGTCATTCATGAAAATGCAATAAATACCAGTCACCAGACCTGTTAAGCCCGTCACGTCCAAGTTTGGGGGCCAATTTTTAGAAAAATAGTGGACTAACACACACGAAAAATGATTAAATTCTTGAATTATTTGTTGGTGACCCGAAACGCCGAAAATAGAGATGGATTTTATGAAATGCAGTGGTTAACAGTCACTAGACTCGTGAGTCCTGGTCCAGCCAATTTTGGAGGCAACGGAGTCGAATGACCAATTTTCGAAAAATCAGTGGACTAACAAACACGAAAATGTTTGAAAATTCTAAATTCCTGTTTCGTGATCCCAAAATGGCACAAAAGAGACACCATTCATGAAAATTCAATGAGTACCAGTCACCAGGCTTGTGAGTGCTAACCTAGCCAAGTTTTTAGTGCCAACGAAGTTGTTCGATCAATTTCTGAAAAATTAGTGGACTAACACACACAAAAAAATGCTAAAAAATTCGAATTCCTATTTTGTGACCTCGAAACACCTGAATATATTGTATTGTTTTATGAATATAATGTTTAGATATATTGTATTGTTTTTTCCGTTACATAATGTCACACATCAATAATTTGGAGCATCAACCGACAAGAAAGTAGGGTACAATGTAGATGTACTATATAAAATAAATAAAAAGCAGGCTAAATGACAAAATAAAAACTGATATGAGAAAAACAAAAAGTAATGACACGATCACACCAAATTGATCCTTACACAAAATAAAACTTTACGATGAATTTATCGATGCTATATAGTAGTAAAATTTAAGTAACAATAAAAACAAACATTATATTTAAACTAATATCAAACTACAATATAATAGGTAACAACCATCCAAACAAGTTGTTATTCTTTCTTTTTGGTATAATACGTAAACATGTCCTTTAACTTGGCCTAAGCTAGCATCTGTGTCCTTCAACTTTTGATGTGCATAAGTAGATACTTCAACTTGTAGAAAGTTAAACAAATAGACACGCATCCTATGTGGCATAATACACATGGGACGCCACGAAGGACACAAATTGACACGTAGGAGACGTGTGTCTACTTGTTCAACTTTATACAAGTTTAAGTGTCTACTTGTGCACATACAAAGTTGGAAAACATAAATACCAGCTGAAGCCAAATTAAAGAACACGTTTACGTACTATTATGCCCTTTCTCCCCCTCCATCCCTTGTTCCTAAAACTTGGCAAAAAAACCACTAAATCCCATATGGTTGACTTACTCTAGAACATTTAACATATATTCATTTCTAACCATCAAAAAAAAAAAAAATTACACTACATCACTTAACACATATCTACATATATAGAAAAACATAATCTTCATTTCTAACCATCAATCAAAAAATTCATTCAACATATATATAACTACACATACAGAAAAACATATTTTCATTTCTAACCATAAAAAATAAAAATAAAAAACCAAAATTCATTCAAACATATATCTACATATATAGAAAAACATACCATTTTGTGTTTCCTCCTTAAGAATCGTAATAAACTTGAGGACGAACGTTGAAAGTTGAACAACTCTCTGATTCATAATTTACCATCCTTGTGTATCGTCCATTTTATCGCGCTCCTTATTCCAACATTAATTAAACTTATTTGGAATTGAGACGTACGTAGTTGATCTTTTGATTGCCGTGTGGTTTTTTTTCACGCGGCATCAAAGTTAATCCTCCTCCTCCTCAAAAACAAGCAAAAATACAAAAAAAAAATTAAAAAAATACGCGAAATGAACGTAAAAAGTGAAGGAATGAAAATACCATGGATGAATATTGTGATACTAGCATTGGCATTTTGTAGCATTGAGGTATGTAATGGTCAAGATTATGGTGGTGACGCGCCAGTGGTGGCAGCGCCACCACCAGCGCAGGACAACTGCGATGGCGTATTTGTGTCATATGCATTTGATAGTCGAGAACGTGAATATCCTTTCGTTAAGAATGTATCAGCACAAGCGTGGGCGTTCAACTCCCTCCTAACAGTGATAAATACTGGTTTGTTTGAGCTAAAATCATGGAAAGTCCATGTAGGTTTTCAACATAGGGAGCTATTGGTTTCTACTGATGGTGCTGTTGCTGTTGAAGGTGATGGTTTTCCTATTAAAGTTGGGAAGAACGGTACTGTCTTGGCTGGTTATCCTCAATCTGATTTGAAAACAGCGATTGATACAGCCGGAGATTTTACACAGATGGCAGCTCAGGTGAAAATAAAGGGGACGCAGTTTGGTGTTTCGACTAAAGGAACTCCAATGCCTAAGACAATTAAGCTTCTCAATGAGGGATATAAATGCCCTGCTCCTACACGATACAGTACGTACATATGTTTTTTTTTTCTCTGTTTCATTTACGAATAAAAGCTACTGGATTCATGTGCATGCATGATATCTGATTTGGCACGGAGTCTATAGGTAGGTAAGTTTTTTAGAACTTGTGATATACGTGCATGCATGATTATGAGAGCATGTAAGGGTAAACCGAGGTGTTTATATAGAACCACGACTTGTGTCACCGATCAGCAGGAATCCTCACGAAATGTATTTCATCTCTCTGTCCACAGCCTAAGTATCATTTAGGGGATGCAGAGGGTTTTTCTCTAACGTAAGTCTCACCTGTTAACTAATGTGGAAAAACATCTTTTCCCTACATGTATAATTGTGTATTTATACATTAACGGTTAGGGTCGAGGAGGAGGACAAATTAATGGGCTAATTAGCATCCTTATGGATGGATCCGACCCAATAGATATTTCCAACAGGGGTAAAAAGAAGTCGATTATATATGATGATTTCTCTTCACAATTACATGGATATATATAGTATATGCATATGGCGATCGCCCTAATAGATTTGGATTTAATGAGGAACTTTTTTTTTTAATGTGTCCAAGCCTTGGTTATTTGAGTTATCCGGAGCCTATAGGTATGTGATGGAACCAGTCTGAGATCCACGCAAGCTGACCCAAACACTACTGTCATAATTTTTTCTATACAAAATGCTGTTTACTGAATATTTGTGTACTAATTGTTTCTGAATCTGAAAATGTTTTATCTGTTGCAAAATATGCAGAAACTTATATGCAGATGTGCTGCAAGAGGGATCCTAAGTTCAAGCCAAAAA
Source organism: Capsicum rhomboideum (assembly GCA_031232105.1). Classification (NCBI taxonomy): domain Eukaryota; kingdom Viridiplantae; phylum Streptophyta; class Magnoliopsida; order Solanales; family Solanaceae; genus Capsicum; species Capsicum rhomboideum. The sequence goes on along the minus strand of CP124710.1, from coordinate 1,967,914 downwards.
ATACTACCATCAAGTTCATGCCTCGTCAACAGGGAGACCTCTCATTCTCATACGATGTTCTATCCGCGTTTGAGAACAAGTATAAAGCTCAGGTCACCATCGACAACATCAACCCACTAGGGCGTCTAGATCATTGGAACTTGACGTGGGAGTGGATGAGGAACGAGTTCATTTATAGCATGAAAGGCGCCTACCCTCGCAAAAAAGATCCATCTGAATGCATTTACGGACCTCAAGGAAAATACTACAAGGATTTCGACTTCACTACTGTCCTGAATTGCCAAAAGAAGCCAGTCATATCTGATTTGCCATCCGAAATGGAAAACGATGACAAACTTGGCAAGTTACCTTATTGTTGCAGAAACGGATCTCTCTTGCCAACTGTTATGAACGAGACTAAGGCTCGATCTATTTTCCAGATGGAAGTCTTCAAACTTCCTCCTGATATGAACAGAACCGCCCTGTATCCGCCTCAGAACTGGAAAATCGAGGGTACTGTTAACCCGTCCTACAAATGTGGTCCACCTATTAGAGTTGATCCATCAGGATTCCCTGACCCTAGTGGAACCGGCATGACTTCTACCGCTGTTGCTAGTTGGCAAATCACTTGCAACATTACGCGCCCACAGCCAAAACAGGCCAAATGCTGTGTTTCTTTCTCAGCTTTCAATGCTGAATCTGTTATCCCTTGCAACACTTGCTCCTGTGGCTGTCAAGAAACATCTAAATGTGACGCGAATTCAAAGGCGTTGCTTCTCCCTTCGCAAGCCCTTCTAGTCCCTTTCACAGACAGGGAAAAACTGGCTAGAGAATGGTACAGGATCAAGCATTTAGGCTCTATCCCAAAGAAACTCCCTTGTCCTGATAACTGTGGGATGAGTGTCAATTGGCACTTGGAAAGCAATACCGAGACCGGATGGACAGCTCGTCTGACTCTCTTTAACTGGGGAGATGACGCTTTTGAGGACTGGTTTACGGCTATTCAGATGAAGAAGAATGTAGCTGATGGCTACGAAAATGTTTACTCTTTCAACGGGACTAAGTTACCTCAACGCAACAACACAATTTTCATGCAAGGGTTGAAAGGATTGAAATTTTTAGTTGGAGAAGTGAATGGAACTCATCCTGATGTAGATCCAAGAGTACCTGGAAAACAACAGACAATAATATCATTCTTGAAGAAAAATACACCCAAAATCGACGTACAAGCTGGAGATGGATACCCTTCTAAGGTGATCTTCAACGGAGAAGAATGCGCGCTTCCAACAGTGTATCCGAAAAGCCATGCAGCATTGAAATCCCACGTTGGTTTGTTGTCTGCAGTTTTGCTTGCTCTCCTCACTTTCCTTGTGTTGACAGATCAATTACACTGATTTCTCATCCTATCAACTGGTATAGTCACATCTTCTTTTGTATAAAAAAGTGAATTCGATAGTAAAAAATCGATGTGTTTGGTATAACAGAAGTCATTTTCTCGAAAATATTTTCCTGCAAAACGTTTTCTTGGGTTTGATTAGATTGTGGAAAGTATTTTCTTGAAAGAACATGTATTCCTATTAAAGATTGATGATAATATTAGCAAATTAACCTCATAGCGTTTTCCCCACCCGTGGGATTATACTAGGTTTGTTGTTGTTGTTGTTGTAACCGGATAGCGTTTAGATGAAATTTTCAAGTTTAACGATTGATAGTAATGTCTTAGGATGTGTTTGGTATGAAGGAAAATGGTCTCCACGAAAAATGTTTTCCTAGAAAAAATTTCCTCCAAACCAAACACAGTTACTCTTAAGTGTTGGCTCGTTAGGTTGGGAAATAAGTTATCCCGGAATTGTTATTCCATCCTCAATGTGGGATAAAATATGACTTATTTTTTGAAAAAAACATTTTCGATCATATCAAACGCACCACAATGTGGTTGGGTTTTTAACTTTTACCATGTTGTTTTTTCCCCTTAATTAGCAATGGCGGTCGTGGATCGAGAGTATGTGTTCATGGGAATCCAATAGCTTTTGTCTAGGTGTTGTATATGTATTCAGAGATTCACTATAAATATTTGACGGTGTACTCAGTTATATATTGTTGTATATTAACCTATGATCGCTATAAGAACTCGCAAATTTCAAATTCTGGATCCGCCTCTGATGATTTGTGCTTATTTATTGCAGGATTTCTGTTTCAAGATTTTTTATAGAGGCAAGTTGGGAGTGTAAATGAAGAGAAATTGAATCAAGAAAAGCAAATCTCAAGACTTTGTAACAAAGCAGAAAAATGAATGTATACTTGTTTGATTGATGTATCTATTTTTTATTTTTTTTAAAAAAAGAAAAACTTACAACAAAAATGAAACATGAAACTATTTTTTCTTCTTGTATAGTGGGTGTTGGGTGGTGAGAGTAATTGGATATTGTTGAAACTTTTTATGTTATTCAATAGGAAGTACATAAAATGGATTATAGACTTAGATATACTATTTATTCTAGTTCTTCACAAGGAGTACTATTTTTAATATTTTCTTTAAATTTCTACTTAAGTATTAGATCTTCTTCAAGTGATTGTTTATTACTCTCTTCGTCCATCTTTACTTGTCCATATTACTAAAAATAGATGTCCAATAATACTTTCCCAGTTTGAAAATCAATGGATTACCCATTTATGTCCATTTTACCCTTGATATTAAATACTATTCATTATCCAACATACGTCGGGTGTGTTTGGTATGGAGGAAAACATTTTCTTATTTTTCCGTGTTTGATTGGATAAAATTTTTGAAAAACATTTTCTTTAGGAAAACAAATTTCATAAAAATGAGTAAAATGACTTCTTTAATAAAAGTAGGGGAAACAAGTCTTATAAGTGATATTTTGTGTTGATTGTATCCTCCCACCTACCCAATGCCCCACTCCTACCCCTTGACCATTCCACCCAGAGGCTCACACTCTCTTTATGATTTACTTTTTCAATCGGAGTTATTCTTCTGATTTCTCCAAATTCGTATATATAAAGATACGATACTTGGACCTAGCTCAACCCCAAAAACTAGCTCATGAAGAGAGGATTGTCAAGTTCATATAAGCAGACTATCAGTCCATTCTTCAACCAATGTGAGACTTCCACCACCCACTCTAACACCCCCGTTCACGCTCAGGCCCAACTGGAGCATGGATCGAGAGCCCAAACAGGGATAGACCTGGCTCTGATACCATGTAAAGATATGCACCTGAGTCTAACTCAATCCCAAAATCTATCTCGGTGTGAATGGTTAAGATGACGGTTTAGCACGTGATAGAGATGAACAATAAGTGGCTAAAGGTGGAAATGAAATGTTAACTAGCTCCCTTCCTGGTAAACAAAATCCAAACATAAAGAGTGTTGTGGAGTCAATGGGCAGTGGTCCAAAACCTGCCTTGGGAGATTCTGTTAAAGAGACAAATCTCATCAACACTGGAAATGATCTCCCATTAGATAGTGAACCTGAACCAAAGAAGTCTAATGACATTGGAATGTCAATTAAAGAAGATGATCATGTTAATCTTGCCAACAATAATGATGGGTTGAAGAAAAAAAAGGCAAATAACATAAATCCTGACAGTTTGGAGCTTAATTACAGAAAATCCCGACATTTTGCATAATTACTGAAAATCCCAATTTGGGGTCTGTCGAGATACATAATTAGCTCCTGATACATTTTTTCCGATTTTGGGTCTGTCGAGATACATAATACATCCAATGAAAATATATTTTTTCCTTTGTAAAGATACATAATTAGCTCTTGATATATTTTTTTTGATTTTGGGTCTGTCGAGATACATAATTAGCTCCCGATACATCCAACGAAGATACATAGTTAGTTGGAATTTTTGTAATTACTTTGTAAGAAATTTGTGTAAATATGGTAAGTTAAGGTGTATGTTTATGTTATTTTTCCAGAAAAAAAATTAGTTTTTGAGGTGTGAGTTAGGCCGAGGTGCCATATTTTTACATGGTATTAGAGTCAGGCCCATCCCTATTTGGGCTCCCCGACCAATGTGGAACTTTCACTCACTCTAACACCTCCTTCACACCCAGGCCCAACTGGACTCTAACACCCTCTTCACGCCCAGGCCCAACTGGACTCTAACACCCTCTTCACGCCCAGGCCCAACTGGAGCACAGATCGGGAGCCAAATAGGGATGGACCTAACTCTGATACCTTGTAAAGATATGACACCTAGGCATAACTCAACCCCAAAAGCTAGCTCATGAGAGAGAATTGTCCAAGTCCATATAAGCAGACTGTTAGTCCATTCCCCAACCAATGTGGGACTTTCTCGTACTCTAACAATAGACAATCATACTTCTCAATAACAATTATTTTTTATGACATCATTTCACTATAACAAACAAATTATCTTTTAAAACCAATTTTTATGGTATATTTTACCTCTGTAATAACTTTTTACTTATACCAACATCCATCATTGAAACAATACAAAAAGGCAGCTCCGTGCACTAAGCTCCAGCTATATAAAGAGTCCGAAAAAGAATCGAACCACAAGGATCTATTGTATGCAATCTTACCTTGCATTTCTACAAAAGGCTACTCCCACAGCTCGAAGCCATTGCAGCAACACACTCTTTCTAAAATTACCTCTATAATATCCTTAATTATCTATGTATTCAATTATTATTTTTTAATAACAAAGAAGCAATCCTTCAAGACTTTTTGTATTGTCATTTTTTCACACATTCCACCTTACATTCCTTCAATCAATTCTATCATTTTTTCCATTAATATCATTCATGCCATTTCTTGGGTAATATTTATTTATAATAGCCAACTAAGATATGAAAGTCAAATGTTGTTATAAGTGTATAGCAACCAATCACTATAACAAGGAAAAAAATTCAGACAAACGCAACTGCTATAGAGAGGTTTGACTAAATTTGTTCCTTATTTTTTCTTCATATAATAGCAGCATTTCTGTAATTCATATTGTACAAGCTTTGAAAGAGTGTTTTTGTATACATCAACCCTTAAGGCATATTTACTAGGGGGAAAAAATTACATGTACATGATGGTAGTTCCAAATATGGAACCAAAAAAAATGGACAATTTACATATTTCTCTTTCTAAATCAGTAGCACAGTATACAAAAGCAGCCATTGTCCCTTGACTTGGCCGAAAATCGGAATATCAAACTTGTTAGAGCCTCTTGGTCTGCATAAAAGAATGGTCAAGTTCATTTAGAAAGTCGGGATAAACCAGAGGAGAATCCAGAATTTAGAGTCAGAGAGTTCAAAATCAGTCTGATCCTATTATATACTCCTTCGGTTCCAATTTATGACATAATTTGAATCGATATGGAGCTTAAGAAAGAACAAGTTTGTGTGGATATAAAACTTTTGAAACATGTCATAACGTCTGTGTGGTTATAAAAGCTTTTCATTAACAAGCCTCATTTGTTGGAATGAACTAAGAAGGAAAGTGTCACATAAACTGAAACAGAGGGAATACATTTTATAGGTTATTTTGCATATGTATACATTGTTTTAGCCGAAAGCATTATGCTCAGAAAGATGCCACAAAGTAAAAGGAAGAGCTTAATGAAAATTACCTACATGAGCTCCATGGTTTATGAAGGGAATCACCTAGCAGTTCCTTTTGGCTCGGCTATCTGTTGGTGTTCGCTGCCTGTTTTAACAAGCGTTAGTATTTCGAAAGGTAATATATTATATTGATACTAATAAATGACTCTTTCTGATAGATTGACGTTTGCATGCACCGGTGGGGAAGCCAGGATTTTCACGAAGAAGTTAAGGGATTCAACATATACTATATATACATAAAAAAAATATTTTCACCCTTGCACCCACTAGCTCCGCCCTGGACGCTCTGTTGTCAGTGTTGTGTATTGCTTTAGAAATATTGTTGGATTGACATTTGCATGTAGCCACCAACAGGATTCAGAGATTACCTTTTTAAGATACTTCTTGTGGAGTTTCATAGCACCGGTGCAAGCCTTTTTGGCATCCAGGTTTCCGTTAACGTCATTCAGTATCTGGAAATAACACACACACGATTAAAGTATGATTCTGTAAGAGGCAACCAATGAACCTTTGTTAAAATATTTTCTTGAATTCTTAGTTTTTGAAAACCGCTTTCGATGGAATTCTAATTGTTTCACTGAAACCAATATAAACTCCCCCATTTTCAAGATTTTCATGACGGCATTATTGCCAATGCTTTGACCCCGTGGACTATGAAAGTTGCCTATAAGCAGACCTTAAAAAAAGGTGTTTAACTAATATCCATTGACGGTATAAGAAATTTTTACACTAACAGGTCACATTTACCTGTTGTAACAGCAAATATCCTTTCGGCAACTTGACAGTGTAAAAATTTCTTCATACTGTCAGTGTATTATAAGTTAAAACGTCGAAATAGTACTTAAAAACTTATTTAGTTGAAAACCTTAACAACGTCGTCCAGTCCTCTTGCTTCTGTCAGCAATTTATCACTCTTGTCTTTCAGGACGCTGGCTACTAGGAAAACGGATATAGGCAGTGGAGCTTCTGCAGCTTTGCCTGCATTTTTCATGTTTTCTCGCTCATATTTCCCAACATGGCGTGACTTTGCTTTTGCTTTAGATTCTTCAGGTTTTCCCGCAACTAATTCAGGTTCTTCGTACGTAAGAAACAAGTCTGGATCATATTCCAGTGCCCACATCATCTGTTCGAAAGAGGTCAAGACAAAGCAAAGAAAATTTAGGAACAATAAGAACATGATTAGATCATCGAATAAACAAACATAAGACGAGAGTATAACAGATTTACTATGTTAACAGGTAGCCAAATGGAAAAGCAATCTGAATAACAGGTCTGAACCAGGAAAAGTTTTTCCAGTAGAGAAACCTTACCTCCCAAAGATATAATGAATCACAAAAAGAAAACTCTCGGCGGAACAAAACCATGAGCATCCGGACAGCAAACAGGTAATCACCTCCACCTAATTTATCTGTGAACCAAGATCAGAAGGAAAATACCATGTTACTTTTTTCAAAAGGAGATACGCGGAAGTATTTAGAAAAAGAAGAGATAATGGTCAAAACACATCTGAACTATCACTTTTTTGCGAGCTTCACACTCCAACTATCAACTGTTCCCTTTTCCTACCTGAACTATCACCATCTATGTATTAAAACACATCTAGTTGAGTAGATGGTGATAGTTCACGTAGGAAAAACATTTCTTATTGTTGTTATAATCAGCTACGAGGTGTGTAATTCATAGATAGTGATAGTTCAGGTAGGAAAAGGGAACTGCTGATAGTTGGGGTGTGAAACTCTCGGAAGAGTGATAGTTCAGGTGTGTTTTTGACTATTAACTCAAAAAGAAAGGAAAGAGGACGTTATATTTTAAAAACTTATACCAGATTATCATTTCTTGATAGAAAGGAAGTTATAACTGTCTGCTTAGTGCTCAGTATTTAAATATTAAAGGACAGAGATTTACCTAAGTGTTGGTGAAGTTTGGGATCAATAACTTGAGTTACTGAAGCCAGATTATTTAGCTGCGATTCTACTCCAACAGAACTCTCAGTGTATCTGAAATTTCCTCTCTTTGAAAGACACAATAGTTGGTATCAGTCACAATAATTGCAGAAGTATATGACATATGGTAATGCTAATAACTTTAGATGTGGCTCAAAATATGGTGAGTGAAGTGCATGTGTATGGGCAGAAATAAGAACGAAAGTTTATAACACAAATCAAATAACAGCCAGTAAATCTGCTAGACAAGAAAGTTATTAGCATGATCGTTCCTTCTATATCATCCCGACTAATATTCTGGTCTCCAGACCGCACTTGTGGAATTACACTGGCTATGTTGTTGTTGATATCATAAATACACTCCACTTCAACTAGAAGGGTGAAGAAATTCCTAAATGTACCATATCATAACACGAGATTATGGTTGCATGACAATCTCAGCATCTCAACATCAGTTGAAATTACGACGCCAATTAAGGTAACTTTGCTTTAATATGGAAAGCAAAGCATGGCACAAACAGGACAACTGCGGCAAGATATTAATAGTGGTTGATAGTCAAATTTGGGATGGATGGTACATAAAAGAAATAGGTAAAAAAGATCTCCACCGAAGGTCTACAGCTGGTCCATTCTCAGCCTCGGTGAAGTCTATGTTGTGGCAATTTCTGTGTGTGTTGCATCGTAGCAGACACCATGGGATGCAATTTCTCTAACTACTATATGCATTTATGATGACATGCCAAAAATATAGTCCTATATTCTTATATAGTTACGCTCTTTTCATGGTAAACGTGACCCAGTCTTTTAGAGAGACGATCTTGAGAAAGAGCACATAACTGGACGTTATTAAAATGCAGGTAAAGATGAGACCAAAAAGAGATGCTATGCAAAATGATAAGTAACACTTGGAAAGAACATAAGTGGGAAGTACTTTAAATCATTAGATATGATGTAAGAATGTTGTTTGAGTAAAGATTATAAACATGTACCAGTCTTCTCATTAAACGTTCAAAGCACCAAAATGCATCTGCTTCATTGTCGAGAAGAATGATCATTGGAGAGCAAAGATCACTCATCCCTGTTCAGAAAAGCCAAGATCTTTATAGTTTTAGAACAAACAAGAAAAAAAAAGTAATAGATATGCATATCATCACAACAACATACCCAATATAATCCCACAAGTGGGGTCTGGGGAGGGTAGGACGTACGCAGACCTTACCGACCTTTGTGGGGTAGAAAGATTGTTTCCGATAGACCCTCGGATCAAAAAAAGGAAAATGAAGCATGTTCACGAGAAAAGTATGACAGTACACTAGCAAGACACAAAGCAACTAAAAGGAGAAACCAAGACAGGCTAGAAAGGGGGAAAAAAAAAAAAGCGGCAGGAAAGTGGCAAGATGGAGACAGCCAAAAAAACAACATGGAACAATGGACGAAGTAGAAGATACCAGGCAAGTACTAAACACGAATACTGCTAATAAGGAGAAAGGGGGAAGAGAAGACTACAGCCATATCATTACGTTACTTAAAAAGAGATCAATGGATCTCTATAGTTTAGAACAAACAAGAAGAAAACGTAACAGATATTTCATTGTGGCTAAGTAACTGTAGAATCAAAGAGAAACCAAGATAGTGAAAAAATTTAATTTCAACAAAATATTCTGATAACGCACCTTGACAATAATTAACATCTTTATCAAACCAAGCATAGACGGACAGGATATCCCAAAGCTTTGATAGATTCTCTTGTTTCTCATAAAAGACAAGTGACCTGTCGGTTCGAGCCACATCGAGTCCTAGATAAGCAAGAATCAAAGAATGAAAGCTTAGAAGACATCTCTAGCGCATCTGTCAAATCATACTAGATTAGGCCAACTGAAAAATGTGCGGAGATGAACACTTTGCAGATTGAATAGGAAAATAGATAAAGTGAAATCTACAAAATATTACCAACCTATCTGGTGTAACGAGAGTTTCCACTCTATCACTCTTTTGTCATGCTCCTTTACCATTTCATAATCATCGGAAGCACCTGCTATTGCACGGAAAATAGATGATTAAATCTCAACGTCATAAATCATTCAACGACCCAACAGCCATATGGAAGAAAAAACAGAGAGACCAAGAAAATGAGAAGGACACAAGTTGAGAACTCTACATCTTCAGGATTACCATTTTCTTGACCAGCTGAAGTCGCTTCTTTTGCTTCTTTTGCTGCTTTTGCTGCTTTTGCCTCTTGAAGTACTAAAGGGTCTAGAATAGGATCACCGTCTTCTGTTATTACAGGTGCAGTAATATATCTACCACTTCCAATTACCGGAAACATTGTACGGCATTCTTCTTTTAGTATAGCATATTGTGTCCTGAATGTACACAAGAAATGCATGTCCAGGGTATCATTTAGAACATGGATCAGTTCCATTTTGACAGCACACTGTCAAATTATCATCAGATTTGCATATGAAGATAGTTTGAGGGTAGTTATTCATAGTAGTAAAGCAAGCTGAGGTCTATCGGACTTGCATCTTCAAAAACCGACGAGCTTCAGAATCCATGCAAGATAAACTAAATGTCTCCCTGAAATGCAACAAGTAGAACACTTTCTAGACACTAGCATTAAAGATGAGATAGCATTGTGCATCCTTTGTGACGAGAACGGCATTCCTACTTGTGAAGAAATGGACCTTGCGCCTAATTCAACCACAAAACTAGCTCATGATGGGAGGATTGGCTAAAGACCATTAAGAAGACCACAACCACTGTGGGATTTGGCATTCCCAAAATCACCGGGGAGTGGACCGCTGGGTCTGGATAAAATGACACGGGGCGTAACATTGAGAAACAAAACAACATGAACCAGTGGGTCTGGCTATGATACCATAAAAAGAAATGAACCTTTGGCTAAATCCCAAAAGCTAGATCATGAGGGGAAGATTGCCCAAGATTATATCAGGATTCAGGAGACCACAGTGCATTCTCTCGACCAATTTGGGACTTGACACACTGAATAGTAGGTACTTATCAAAATTGAACTTAAGTTTTTAACATTTAACAGTGAACAAATGTTTATGATGTATATGTTTTCATTATTTGATAAGCTGATGAGTTTATTAATAATTTCATTGGACGATTCCATGAGGAACAGTCCGATCAACCTAGATCTTGAAGGCAGTAAAGCCACGATTGCATGATGATTAAGCATTATAAGGATTTAGGCAACATATAAATAATCTATACTTTTTTCTTTTTGATAAGAAACTAAGCGATTTATACTTTTGTTGAAAAAGAAAATAAAGTACCTCCGTTGCTTTCGTATATCCTCCCGTTCCGCATATGTGCTCTTTGGATCATAGCAACCAAGTAAGAATTCCCAAACTTCACCTCTAATTGATGGATGAATTCCCTAAAATGTAACGGATACGTGATGGTTACTACATTACTACAATAATAATCTCGCATAGAATTAGTTTAAGAAACACAAAAATTATGTCGCCACATTTCATTTTGTTCCACAAAGAACATGCAAAAACATGCAAAAGAAGGGGAAATTGAACTCAGAGTCTAGTGCTTGCATCTCCATCTCGTATCACTTAGGTGTAGGGTTTCAATTTCACCAAAGAATGGTTTATAAAAAGAGCAATATACAAAAGCCAACATGACAATAAATTTGAAGAGCAATAATTTTTGAATCATATGCCACATAACCTTCAAAAACTTTAAGTCATGAAGTCAAGCTTACCCCTCGATGAATTCGACCGAGTGTCTTGCCTATATCAAGAATACCTTCCGAAGTAAACGCAGCACGCCATTTTCTTGCACTTAGGGTCTTGCCATTCTGAATAAGTAGATTGTTAGATAGTAAACATGAAAAGAACATGTGAAAGCAAGGGGAGCAGGAATATGCAGTAAAGCATAGAATTTATTGCCAGAAAAATATCATCACAATTTCTGACCAATTTTATAGGATTGATACTGTATCAGATCTTGAGTTGTAGCGGAAGACAGACAATTAGAGTAATTTCTTGAGAGATGAACAACAGTAGAGATAGTCAACAGTTATCATCTCCTCTGTGTCCTCAAATGCTCGTCCAGCCTCCGTACAACACAGAATGAGGACATACATACATACCTACAAGGCTATGACCAGAACAGGAAGCCACTTTCACCTCTTTCGTTGTAGTACTTCTTACAGCATAGTTCTCTATGACTTCCTACTACTATATATAACCAGGATATGAAAAGGGGTTTATGGTTCACTGTTGCTTCTCCAACCCAACCTCCATAATGTACTGAAACCTGTCTTTTTATCCCCAACAAGCACATCACTCTTCCAAGCGTCAATGTATCTATACTACGTGAGACATAAGCTACTCCATGATCATTTTACAAAGCCTACAATGCATACTGACAATAACCACAAGAGCATTAACAATCCAAGCTTTAGACGGCTCAATAAGTATGTATTACAAGCCGAAAAATCACGTGTAAATCTCAACACCAAAAGAGGAAAAAAGAAAAAAGAAAACGAATATTCCCAAGTAAACACTATTTCCTTATTAGTCTGTTTTATATTTAGACACAATTTAACTTTAAACTTCCCATTTTACCTAATCAGAAGCTTTTATAGTCTCGCAAATGTTATAACATTTTTAATACCACAAGTTTCAAAACTATTATAGGCACACAAATGTTGTGTCAATGAACACAAGTTTAAAAAGTCTTTCTTAATATTACATACCGAATCAAACTGCATACTACATACCAAATCAAACTGCATCACATAAATTAGAACGGAGGGATTATAATAATGATGGTGATATAAGAGCTGTGCCGTGTGCAGAAAATACCAACCTTGATTCTAAATTTGGACTTGGGAACATCCGTACATTCAGACCGAACCTGATAGAACGAATCAGCCGGAGCACCAGGGTCTCTCCACATTTTTGTAATATCTAAAGTTCCCATCTTTGATATATATAATTCCACTCAAATCAATCCAAAAATTCAATCTCAAAAAAACCAGCACCCCACCAGCTGCAGCTCCTTATCAAGATCAAAAATTTCAACAAGAAATAAATATGACCTAGACAACCCTTTGCTATGGTGGTGGCTACAAACAACGAAAACCAAAAAGAAAAAAGAAAATCAATTCAAAATTCAATCTCAAAAATCCAGCTGCAGCTCCTTACCAAGATCAAACTTTCAACAAGAAACAAGTGTACATCAACAACAACAACAACATATCCATTGTAATCCCACAAGTAGGGTCTAGGGAAGGTAGAGTGTAAGCAGACCTTACCCCTACCTAGTTGAGATAGAGAGGTTGTTCACAAAGGCCCTCGGCTCAAGTAACACAAAACAAGACAGTCTTGAAAAAGACAATATAGAGGTAAAACAAAGCATAGCAAATAAGACATTGAAAATAATAGAGAAAGCATAACAGACCATACAAAGCAGAATAATGCGATAAACAAAGCATAAGAAACAACATGTAGTAGCAGTAATCAAAGAACAAGAAACTAAAACAATAAAGTTAACACTATTTACCCACCAAGCCTACCCAAATAATCTTTTGCTCTGCTAGTGACTTCAAAACAACAACCATAAAAAAACAATTTTTTTAATGAAGAACTAAAACAATCCAAAATTCAATCTCAACAAAACCAGCTGCAGCACCTTACCAAGATCAAACTTTTAACAAGAAACAAATGTGACCCAAATAACAATTAGCTCTACTGGTGGCTTCAGACCAACAAAAAACATTAAAAAAACATTTTTTTTATGAAAAATCAATCCAAAATTCAATCTCAAAAAAACAGCACTCACCAACTACAGCTCCTAACCAAGAATCAAATTTTTATCAAGAAACAAATGTGACCCAAATAACCATTTGCTCTGCTTGGCTCCAAAACAACAAAAACCACAAAAAAACAAAACAAAAATTAGTGAAGAACTAAACAAATCCAAAATTCAATCTCCAAAACCAGCTGCAGCTCCTTACCAAGATCAAATTTTTATCAAGAACCAAATGTGACCCATATAATCATTTGCACTGTTGGTGGCTCCAAAACAACAAAAACCACAAAAGAGAACATTTTTTTCTCATGAAGAACTAATTCAAGCACACACACACACACCAAAAAAAACAAAAAAAAACAGCTGCAGCTCCTTACCAAGATCAAATTTTCATCAAGAAACAAATGTGACCCATATAATCTTTTGCTCAGCTGGTGGCTCCAAAACAACAAAAACCTTTAAAAAAATCCAAAATTTCAAGAAAAAAAAAAAAAGAAAGTGAGCCTGTTTCTTGATTTTATTCCCTTCTTTCTTGATTTTGTTTTTGCTGTTCTTGCTGGTGGTGGTGGGGGAGGGGTCAAAAATCACTTTTTTTTTCTTCAAAAAAAAATTCTTTTTTTCTTGTTGTGAAATTTTTTTCTTTATTTATCACAATTTTCTTTGATTTATTCTTTCTCTATAATGGCAAACCCCCTACACATCCACACACAAAAATTTTGGCTGTTTAATGCTTTGAAATCTTATTAAAAAAAATTCTTTGTGGCCTTACTTCTTTTTGGGTATCTTTGTTTTCTATCCATTGTGTGTGTGTGTGTGTGTGTGTTTTCCATGTAGAAGAAATGTTAGCTAGGAAGAAGGGGGATCATAGGAATTGGTACACCAAATTTTCCCTCCATACATGAGTAAGACTTAATTGAATGGTCATTGAAAGGACAATTTGACTTTGAAGGGAATGGAAATGGTCAACTTCACCTTCTTCTTTTCGGATCAATTTGAGTGCACCTCAATTATGACAGAATCTTACCCATGTCACGAGCTTAAACGATAGTAATTTAGAGTGGTTTGATGTAAGCATTTGAAGCAAATAAGTATTTTGTCTCGACTATTTATGAGGTATACTTTTCATCAATGTAAGTACCTTTTTTTGTCGTGTTTTGTTCCGATCGATTTGCGTGCACTTTAATTATGAAACTTACATGTATCACGAGTTTAACCAATAGTGACTTGGATTAGTTTGATGTAAGCACCTGATGCAAATAAGTATTTTGTCTCGACTATTTATGAGGTATACTTTTCATCAACATAAATATACAAGTACCTTTTTACCGTGTTTTGTTCTAATCGACTTGCGTACACCTTAATTATGAAACTTACCTGTATCGCGAGTTTAATTAATAGTGACTTGGATTAGTTTGATGTAAACCCTCAGTGCAGATAAGTATTTAATCTTGACTATTTTGTGAGGAATCTATTGTACTTTTCATCAATACAAGTACCTTTTTCATCATGTTTTGTTCTGATCAATTTGAACGCACCTCAATTATGGTAAAAACTTACTCGCATCGCGAGTTTAACCAATAGTGATTTGAATTGATTTGATGTAAACATATGGTGCTGATAAGTATTTAGTATCTACTATTTTATGAGGTATCAACAACTTTTAATCAATGCAAGTACAATTTCGTCACTTTTTTAGAGTTTATGGTCAAAAACACACTTGAACTGTCGTATTTTTGTTAGTTTCACACCTAACTATTATTTGTTCGCTTTTTCTACCTAATTTATCATCATCTATGTAGTACAACACACATCTAGATGATAGTTCAGGTGTGCTTTTTTAGCATTGTTGTCAACTTGTGCATATCTTTAACTATTTCATTGGATACGTATTATCTCCACCAACAAGCATATATATCATATATATTAACACTAAATCATAAATTTTATTATTTCAAACCTATATACTAACATTAAATCATAAATTTGTCGTTGATGAGAAATCTATAATATTGCAAAAATAATAGTGAGATTTTAAGCAAATATATAACACTTTGTGGTGTGATTAATAAGTCCAGCATGGAACACAATTTGTCCTTAGATGGTACCATCAGGGGTGAATCCACAGCATAACATGTGATTGTTCACGCGAATTTAATAATTTTTATACAAACTTTATACAAGAAATTATGTGAATCTAATTGTTATATTGAAATTCATAAATTTTGAAGATATATCTACTCTGTTTGTTGATTCAAATTTAAATGACTGATATAACGAATTAGTCAAAAATTAAAAAAATTCTATCATTTGATGTATGATTTTTATTTTTTGTGGTCATATTTGAGAACTTACTCATTCTCATCGTAGCCTTCTTACGACGAAAAGAAATTGAACAAAATCTCATGGTAGTATATACATGGGCGGAGCCATCTATATCAAAGGATGGTCAGGTGCACACCCTTTGTCGGAAAACTATGTTGTGTATACAGGTTAAATATTAGCTATTATGAGTGTGTATTTAATTCTGCACACCCTTAACGCAACTGAGAAGAAAATTTATATACTCTTCATCAAATTTCTAACTCCGCTACTGAGTATATATGAAGTTGAAGTAGAACCTTTTTAATATTTAGGTATAAAAGGATAGATAGTCTAAACTCTAAAAAAAAGTACAAAAACACATACTAGTACTTTGTAAGATTTGGAATCCTCGATTCAACCCACTCAAAGTAGTTTTGTTGATTAACAAGACATGAATTAGATTCTACATGTTTTCTTTACTTTTTAAGAGAATCCATAACTTTAATATAGGTGAAAAGAGAGAATACTTCATTATTGGAGGTCCAATTTATTATAGCACGTACGATGGGAGTTTGTATGTCTCGATCAGAAAAAGATCCCTTAGAATATGGCACGTGATCGCCTTTTCTTATTGCTATATATGAGGTCGACATGTAAAAAAACAGCTTTCGAGAGAATTAATGGACCTTTCTGATGTAAACATGAGCATGAATTAGATTCTATTTGTCTTCTTTATTCTTAAGAGAATTGGTTCTCTTCCATCCGACTTTAATAATTCGAGAAAGGAAAATATTCGATCCATAAAATTCTTATTGGACCTAGAATTTATAGCTAGTGGATTTATATATATATGTATGTATTTATTTTTTTTTCTTTTCAATATTTTTGCAAATAAGGGAGTGGTTTAGGTATTTTGCTACTATGCTATGTTCCACCTAAAAGAAGATGACTTTATGAAGCAAATTAATTATTTATGATCTTTTTTTGACAAACATTAATTAATATAATAATATACATTATCCTAATTATTTATATAGTATTTATTTATGATCAATATAATTTATAGGGAATGTATCATTTTGGACTTTGGAGGTCAGCTGCTAATATATCCATATTTTCTGATTTTATTTATACTTAATAAGATCTTAGGAAAATGTCAACTCTGTCCTTTAATTAATACTAAAAGTCAAATTAATTAATTTATTCCTTCGTCACATCTTTTATTTTCTATGTTTTAGAGAACTAATTAATGATATCTCCAAACAAGAGTATTATAATTAATTAAAGATAGTTATTATTAATGATAATTTTTTTAAACTACATCAGAAATTGGCTCGTCGGAAGTTTTCCCTATGAAAAATCCATAAAAAATCTCATAATTACGACTAATCTCCCTCGAAACTTTTCGATCGATAATTCATTTGTTTTTAGTAAGTTTGATTAACTCAATGAAATAGAAAAATAAATTTTAAAAATGAAAGGAATATATATTATTCTACTTTTTTAAAGATTTTTACACACCTTTTATGAAAGACATCTAATATATAATTTTAATTTTTAAGTAGCAACCATCTATCTTTCTTAAACGAATCACTTAATTAGATGAATCTTAAAAAAGTTCATAATTATGTCTTTTTTTTCTAAAACGACAGATATTTAGAGCAATTTAATTAGTTTGTCAAAAAATGATAATAACACATATAGCAAATGTCAACTTCCATTGCAACTAATGAGAGTGATATTGACATATATGCTATATAAGTTTATGTCATCGGTTCGAACCTTGAGTATAGAGATATCTTTGTTCGGAAGCACTTTACCCCTTAACATGAGACTTCTCAAAGCAAATTCAAATGTAGTCGGATTCGAATACAGGTACCAGACACCAAGTGATAAACCAAAAAAATAGAGAAATATATATACATTTTATGAAGGAGTACCAAATTTAATTATCAATGCATCACTTTGTGAACATAGATATTGGTACTAAGCATAATCCTTTTTTCTTCAATTCTGTGCAGTCATTTTCCTTTGTAGAATTATTCAATCCACTATTTCCCTTTCCCTGTTGAAAACAAATTCCAAAAGAATTTTCTTGAGTGCAAATGGCAAATAAACCACCTAAAAATGGAGATATATAATAATGTTTTGGAATGATATTTTCTCAAAAAGTAAGTCATTTTCTGGTGTTTGGTCGTCAGGAAAATGTTTTTCGACAAAATAACTTTCCACCAAATAGGACAAAATGAATACTTTCAATCTTGGACTGGAATTATTTTCTGATATTTGATCGTCAGAAATGCATTTCAAGGAAAAAACATTCCACCATAAAGGGGAAAATGACTTTCCTCACTTTTGGACGAAAGTCATTTTCCTTCATATTATTATATCAACTGTTAAATCCATATTATCGATTTTAAACACTTAGATATTATTATCAATCATTACTACTCAAAAACCATCATGACACTATCAGGCTTGATAATACATCATTAAAAAAAATATTTTTCACAATCTAATCGAACATCGGAAAATATTTTCTAAGCAACCTTTTTCAGAAAATGACTTTCGTTGTATCAAACACATACACTATGAGCAATATTCCTTTATCTCTCTTACCTCTAGAATACTTGCAGAACTCTTCCCTTTCTGATTATTAATGCACAACTCATTCATATAAGACACCTGCAAAATAAAAGAAATAAAAGATGATCAAGAAAAAAGAAAATGAGAGATAAATAAGAAGAGAACAAAAAACCCTAAAGAAAGTAAATGAGAATGAATAAAACTAGCTAGCTAGTTATACGAATAAAGCCACCATCAAAGGTTATGGTGAAGCGATAAGTACGTATTCTTCATCGTTGATTAAAGATTTTGGATTCGAGACGTAAAAACCGACCCAAAGTAGGACTTTTTGACGTAAATCCAAATTATCCATACAACAAAAGCGGATATGGAAAACCAACCAATAGGAAACTCCTCAACAACAACATGCAACAAGAAAAAATTTAGTGGGTGAGATGTATGGCAGACCTTATCCCTATCTTAAGAGATAGAGAAATTATTTCTAATAGACTCTTGGCTCAAGAAACCAACCAATAGGAAACTAAAGAAGGTAAATAAAAGAAAAATACAAGCAAAGGTTGTGGTGCATGAAGTGGTAAGCACATCCAGTCCATCTTTAACCATAGGTCTCGAGTTCAATTCCTCGAAATGAAACGAAGGTATATGACCTTCCAATGCGAAATTCATATTAATCGAGCCCCAAAACAGACATCGAACACGGAGAAGAAAACCAAAAAATTAAATATGTAGTCTTTTTTTTTTGTAGAAGTTATGATAGTTGACTGACCTTGGGGCTATTGACAGGTGAACTTGCTGTATCTTCAAGATCATCATCAACTGCTGTTGCTCCTTTCATCTTTCTCTTCTTGAAAACATATTTATTACTATTATTATTATTATTATTAATACTATTTTCATTAATGTCTAAACCACCATTTTTATTGATGAGTACTTCATCAGAACACAAAGAATTTTGTTCATTATTATTATTATTGTTGTTGGACATAAAATCTTGGAAATAAAATGTCCAACTACTTTCTTCTTGTGAATCATGATCTGAGTTTTTTCTACTATAATTAGAAAAACTATTACATGTAGAAGAATTATCCATTTGCACAAAGAAGGAAAAGAAGAAAAATGGATTATAAGTTTATGTTTTTGGTCACTCTCAATAGAGAGTTGTTGGAATTATATATAGTGTGAGAAATGAATATAGATAAAGAATACAAGGGAAGATAACATAAATGGTCCCTTATGTTTGGGGTAATTTAAAACAGTCCCTTATGTACTCTTTTTCTCCCGATTTATATGTTATAGTTCAGATTTTAAGAATGAAATTTATTTTTGATCGTGCATTCAGATATAGAATCTTAAATATTTTGAAATAAATTTTACATATTTGAAAGCTATATAAAAATTTATATAAGTCGCATTACATATTTAAAAGGCATATGAGATTTTGATAAAAGAAAAACCGCCACGTAAATTGAGCCTGAAGGAGTATATTCTTGAGCAAATTTGGTCTATTAAGTTTATCAAAAAGAGCACTTTTGATCTTTGACAAGTATTTGACGAACTCTAGTTGTTAGATTTGACGAACTCTAGTTGTTAGATTTGACGAAAACGGTAAAAATTAAAGATAAATAAGTTTTTGGTGTTTGGTGTTGTTTTTTGAGGTGTAGCTTCTGCTAATTTTTGTGTTTTTCTGGTGTCTGGTACAGTTTTAAAATTTGAGGAGATTTTTTCTGATGTTTCTGGTCAAATCTATTGGTTATCATAGTTTCAGTTAAATTCAAAGGCCAGAGTTAAATTGTGATAGCCCTCCATTGTAATTAAATAATTGAAGTTCATTTATTCTTTAACGGATAGCTTTTGCAAAACCCACTTTTGCCTCATCTAAGGCCATGGGGGAAATACAGTTGTCGGACATAGTATCAGAAAGGGGAGAATAAAAATGCTCGCTCTTGAAAAATTTAAAGGATCAAAATTGCTCGATAATATATTTAAGGAACTATTTTGTACTTACTCCAAACATAAGGGATCATTTTTTTGTATTTTCTCAAAAAAAAAAAATGCCACAAAATGAGTTTCAAAGACTTGCAGTCTTAGGGTAGGGGTGGTGTAGGGGTGGGGGTGGGGGTTATGGAATCTTGAATGTGGGCCATAGGAGAGTTGAAGATTAGAAGATGCAACAGAAAAAATAGATTTGACCTTTTATGATTTTAGGATTAGATTAGTGGAACAAAGATTTGCCAAATCTTATTTTCTATAGTGTTATTTGCTAATCTCAATTTTATATATTGAAATGGTGTCATTAAATGACTTAGACTTTTTCATTAGTCATTTTCTTCCTTGCTTTTTTAGCTTTCTTTATAGTTTGTACAAATTTCTCAGAAACTCATTGTATTTATTCTTATCTACATGTTAATTCATGTGAAATTAAATGATTCAAAATAGGAGAGTTAAAACACTTTATGTTTAATATGAATTCAGGTATAGATTTTTCAAAATTTTCTTAAATAAAATTTACATATTTAAAAATATTTTTAAAAAAAGTTGGAGAAATCGTAGTAAAAAAATAATTTCTCAAATAATAATACCTTTATATGAAATGAGACAAAAAAAAAATAATAGATGTTTGGACCAAATTTGGTTGAAACCGAAAAGAAGAGTACTAAAAGTTATATTTGGAAGTTGATTTACGTTAGTTAAGCTTGTTATGGTCAGCAAATCAGTATCGCATCGTATTGATATATAGCACTTTAAGATCACATTCCAAGCCTGCTTAAGTGTGAGCGATTGTGATAAGTCGATCGATTCATAATGAAAACACATGTAAATAGAAGTCGTTTAACGATCGATGGACTCATCCTCAATACCATTTAGATATGTTTGGTTACATAATTTTTTTATGAAAATAAATAAATATTTATGAGTGATAATTATCATCACAAAATTAATGATTTAATTATATAGTTAGTGATTGTCAACTCATGAGACCTTATAATTGGATGTGATTATATTCTTGACTTCAGCAACAGACAAGTGTATAATAACTGTTTGACATAACAACTTTTTTCTAATTAAATAAATATTTAAGAAACTTATGACTAATTAATTAGTTTAGTATCCAGGATGACGTATCAACAAAAAGTTCCATTCTAATTATTGTCATTTGTTTTATAAACATGTCATTATCCATTCTTAATTAATACTCTCTCTTGTCCTTTTTATTTGGCATTTTAGCCTAAAATATTTGTCATTTTAAAAAATAAAGAGGAAATTAAAAACTTTACTACTTCTTAAGAGATATACAATCATTAACTACTCGTTTAAGAATAAATTAATATAATGATAATTGAATCAAATACCTCTTATTATTAAAGTTATGTAATGATGTTTTGACGAGTAGACTAAAACCTTAGCACAAATAAAAAGGATAAGAGGGAGTATTTTTTTCTACTTAATGGCACTTGTTCGCCGTTAAGTGTTGTGGTGAGATTGATAGGATCTCTCTAGCTATCATTAATTAGAGGTATCGAATTTGAGTCTTGATCAGTATGAAAAAAAATTCTACTATAGAACATTTTCCCTCACTAAATGAACCTTATGTGAAGCAATTTCAAATTAATCGTGACCCCGTCCTGCCCTACTTATCTTATGCATTCAAGGGAGAGGCCAGAGTCGATTGGGTTCATTCAATTCATATTGTCTCCATCCTAGGATTGTAGGACAAAAATTAAACATTGAAATTAGAAGGTCAAATATTTATCACTTTCCATTTTAGCATTTTTGTGTGCAAACATCTTCTTTATTATGTTCCCCATGTCATCATTTTCATAAAATGTGAAATTAAAGTAGTCTTGATAAAGATATTAGGAACATATGGAGGTTGAAGATTAGGGTAGAACGTCAGTAGATATTGTTATTAATTATTGCTCTTCTACTGTTTTAATTTGTTTATTTTAGTGTTATTATTTTTTTCGTTACTTCAGTTATAATACATTTTTAATTTATTGTTATTATTTGTTTTTTTTTGCTTAATTGTTTTCGGCATGGCTTCTTCGCTACTGTATTTGTTTTACTTACTTATTTTTTTGAATATGTTTTACTTGAGCCGAGGATCTATCAGAAACAACTCATTTACCTCATAAGATATGGCAAGAGTCAAGACTACTTACACATCATCCTCCCGACTCGACCACTCGTGGGATTACCGTAATTTCTAAAAATATATGTCTCAAATTATTTGTCATTTTAGAAGTTCAAGATAAAATTTAACTTTTTTTTTTCATGTTACCCTTAGTAGTACTAATTGTTCTTAAAGACTATAAACACCTCAATTATGGGGAGATGTTTCATAAATAGAGTAAATATTCAATGAATAGAAATTATATCATAATACATAAAAAAGGATAAAATAATCAAAACCTCCTCCTTATTAATATTTTTTAAAGGGATGTGTAAAAAAAAAAAGCAACAAATAATTTGAGACGAAGGAAGTATAAATTATTATCATGTCATTGGTCAAAGGGAACTAAAAATTATCCAACAACAACAATAACAAATCTAGTATAATCCCACACGATGAGAAAAACTAAAATTGTCCACTTATATATATATTTTTAAAATATGGTGTTCACAAGAAAAAAATGTGATAGTTGTGGTGTGGGGTTGTGGGTGGGTGGTGGGTGGGGGGGATATTAATTATTTTTTTCCAAATATTACTCATAGAAATAAACATTAAAAATATGTGACACATGAGAAAGGGATGCATACCCACTCCATGTTGTGCCTAAAATGTGTGTGACTCCTCCATTCTCGTGTTTAGAAGGAACCTTTTTTTGTTTTAATTTGAAATGAAGGATTAGATGTACGTCACGAGTTTGAACTCTGATATAGATAAAATATAATATTTAAGTAAAGGAAAATAGAGGAACGGATCCATTATCCACCGAATTTCAAAATCATATGTCATTATCGCTTAGAGATTTTCATTTAGGTGTAATGAAACTCATTTTCAAGGAAAGCCTCAACTTATCACGCGCAACAAAATGAATGTGAATTGTGATCACTTCATTCTTAATATAAAAAAAAATGACTTCAATCTATCGGAAAAAAAGGAAGTTCTTGGTAGATAGCACTTTCCTTCAAATGGACTCTATGCAGCAGGAATACAAATTAGACGAAGCAATGAATTTCGAATATCAGACGATATTGAAAAAAGTGATTCCGAACTTAATTTAGTGCTAGAATTAAGGTCGAATACCATGTATACAAATCCTCTTATTTGTTTTCTACTTCTATGTTTTTTTATCCGGTGCTCGGTATCCGTATTGAAGCCTCGCTTATTTGGATCAGCGTCATGTAAGACCATATGAGGGAAATCTCTCTAACATAATTTTTCATATCCAAGATTCGAACTCCAAACATCTGGTTAATCAAGGATAATTATATGCATATTTATATGAAGGTCCAAATGTTAAGAATATTTAGAAAAATGGAGTTTTCAACATTTCAATCATTAGCTAATTAAGGAATATTGATAATCAATCTCATGATAATGAGTCTAAATTAAACCATTGATCTTACATAAAATCCTTTACTAAGATTTTATTTTCTTCTTGAAATTATTGGTATGGTTAAAGGAATACAGACCTCAGGTAATAAACAAAAAAAGAATACCACTTTATAAATTAATAATCATAATAAATAATAATAATAATAATAATAATAATAATAATAATAATGATAATAATAATAATAATAATAATAATAATAATTAAACTTAGTAATTAGTATATGATTCAACTGCAGATAGTCTTCCTATATTTCAAATCCAGTTACACCCTTTATATGTAATAAAAATTCTACACAAATATAATGATACCATCTGTTCTTTTCTAGAACATTTAAACCCCTTATCTAATAGAATTCTTATTCAACAATTTACTGTCTTAATTTATTTTTTAATAATTATAATTTAATATATTTAGTTAACATACATACCTCATGGTAATTTTCGAAGCTAGATATTTAACACCCTAGTAAAATAGGGGTAAAAGTATTTTTTTCAAGCTAATATTTGTATAGAATTTGAAGGGGAATTTTGAGATAACGGATAAAGTTTCTGACATGTTAAATTAAAATATTTATAGGAAAATAGAGAACAAAAACAATGAACTTGAGAATGAAAGCAAAAGCCTCGCTAACTAAGAAGTTGCAGGAGATTTAATTAGTAATACCAAGAAGTATTTAATTAGGGAATATTCCAAAATTAAATAAATGATTATAGTTTCTAGTTTGAATGTTCAATTGATTTTTAGTTTAACAATACTAATGTTACTAATTCTACACACTTGAGGAAATCCCAAGTAGCATGATTCATGTCATCTTTCATAGAACTAATTCATAACATATTAAAAAGGATACATTTTCAATAGGGGCAGATTTAAATTTGATGAGTTCGACATTAATTAAGATCAAATTTCATGACGTTGCTATTTAATTTAGTATCGGTAATAAATTAATATGTTTACCGAGGGCATAATTTTAGGATAGGAGAATATGGAGATCGTCATTAGGACAGATGTCCTAATCTCAAAGAAGAGGTAGAAAGTGAGAAAGAAAAGGAAAAGATTACACAGAGAAAAAAAAAGGCAGACAAGAGAGAACAATTTAGGGGAATAAGAGTAAAATTAAAGGATCAATATTATATGTTTAGCTGGGCGGGTTAAGTGGGCGGGTCATTAAGTGGTTTAAATGGATATCTTTTTTATTTCTTAGAATTTTGGTTTAAAATAAAAAAACTCATGTCAGTAAATTTTAATGAAAAAACAATTAAATAGATTGAGTACTTTGTAAGTAAAACACTCACAGTTGAGTGACTTTTGAAGTAAAAATCAAAATTGAGTGACTTTTTAAGAGAATAATCCTTAGTTGAGTAACCATTCGGGATATTAACTCATCTTCCTATGTTTCAAATCAAGATTTACACCCTTTATATGTAACAAAAAATCTACAAAAATATATAGAACTAGCTTTTTACATACAAATAAGAGTTGTAGAAATATGTGTTAGCTTTTCAAAATATATTTATGAACTTGATAAAGAGTTTTAACTAATAAGATAAGCTAAAATTACTAACAGCTACACAATATAAATGAGCTTTGCACACTTACCATAAAGGAGGGTGTATTTTGAGTTTCATCCAAAAGAAATATCTTTTTCTTGTTGATTAACTGGAAGAATCTGATGAGAACAAAATATTGAAATTTCTTTATTGAAGATACAAAAATGAATGAAAGGATGTGCTAAAGTTGAGTACAAAAGTGATATACATATATCACTTTGATAAATATAAAAAAAAAATGTGGCTATCCAAAAGCGAAAAAGTGACTGATCAAATACAATTATATATCTCTCATTTCATTACTATAGCTAAGATAATTATTATAATAATAATTTACAAAAATCTCCAAAAAATCTCTTAAAATACTTATCACCATTTAAGGTAAGCAAATTTTTAAATATCGTGAAATATGAATGCAGGAAGTGAGAAGTAGAACTTATTCTTTTTTTATCAACAAATTATCTATTAAAGTACAAATGTTAGTATAAATATTTAGGGGTGTTACATATCATATGTTGGTTGGTGTTCATATGATGTCTATATATGTAAAAAAAAAAAGTTGAAAAAGTTGATATATTGGGATATTTTTTTATTTTTTTATTTCTTCATTTAGATTTTCATCTAATGTGACTTTTTCAATTTTCTGTTATGCTTATTGCTATTCTTGGTCATGAGAACTCAAAATTTTGGGTGTGAAGCATGGGTCATGATCCATCTAGTATTCAAGATAAAAAAAAAAATTGAACTTTCTATTTATTTCTCGTTCTATAAGAAAACATCGAGCAATTTTTTTGCTAAATTTTTAAATAACAATATATATAATTTTAAAAAATATAATAATCCTAAGTTTATGAATCAAAAGACGACTTTAAACAACTTGGAGGCAACTGCTTGCCGGTGGAAGTCCCTTCGGCGTTAGCACATGATGAGATCGCGGGTCCATCAGGGCCATTGTAGACTAAGTTGATATCATTAAGTTTGATTTCCTGGCATGGATTTAAAGCACTGCAATTCAAAGTAACTGCTTCTAGTGAACTTGAAGTTCCTGTTATGTTGTTGAATGTCACGTCCTTGATTTGCACTGAGCTTTCCTACAAAGTAAAGAAAAGTGCAATTATTTATATGAATATAAAGAATATCCTATTGAAGTTTTTCATGTTTGACATGACATAAGAGGTCTTTATGTTTGGGGGTACTAAAATATGTTTTCCAAGAAAAACATTTAACGGTTTCTCTCATTTAACATAAATAATTTTTCTTATAATTATTTTAATTCTATAATATACTTATTTCAATTAAGACTAGACATTATTATTAATCTAATTTCGTATTCAATAATTTCGTCAACATATTTTCGATCAATGTTTTCTATCCAATAATCAATCATGAGAAAATATTTTCTTAAAAATCATTTTCTTGGAACATGACTTCTGACCTATCCAATACATTAAATTTGAATATGAAAATAAGAGAAATGCAATTAGTACCTCACTGCTAGCTTTGCAAGGATGTGATAGACAATAATGTTGATCAATATATATAGGATTTCTAACATTGTTCATGATAATATCCTCAAAACTTATAGTTGTGGCGCTACCAGAATCCGATGGTGCCCAAGTCTTAATCCTAACTCCGTTTTGAGTAGTGGTGAGAGTGCAACTTTTGACATGTATGTCCTTGACAGCTTCTTCATTTGGTGACTTCCCTAAGCTACCGATGCTTATTCCATGACCAGGGCCACAAGTGACCCCTGAAATGTTGATGCTTTGGCTGCCCGCAATCATAGATATACAATCGTCTCCAGTGCCAATGATGGAATCAAAAACATTGATGTTGGTGGAGTGGCCTATGTGAATACCATCTGTGTTAGGGCTATCTTCTGGTGCTGTTATGTTAACATGACTAAATGTCACATTATTGCTCTCAAATAAGTCGAAATGGAAGCCCTTGCTATTGATAGAGTGTATATCGCTCACAACCGCATTTTTGATAAAATCTAATGTCAGTGTCTGGA
This sequence comes from Capsicum rhomboideum, assembly GCA_031232105.1. Taxonomy (NCBI): domain Eukaryota; kingdom Viridiplantae; phylum Streptophyta; class Magnoliopsida; order Solanales; family Solanaceae; genus Capsicum; species Capsicum rhomboideum. Next base: position 1,940,577 of record CP124710.1, on the reverse strand, counting down.
AAAAAATCACACACGCAAAAAAAAAAAATCTTGTTACAATGAAATGATCAATGAAATAATACACACTTTGTTAAATTGCTTTGTGAAATGATCAATGAAATAATACACACTGTGTTAAATTACTTTGTGACCTTATGATTTTACATATCCATAAGAGAAGGCACAAAATAAACACAACAACATAAAAGTTATTGGGAAGCAAATTGTTTTTACATACCATAATTAAAATTCCAACATCAAAGAGTTATTTAACATTAAAATATCTTCAATTCCAACATCAAAGAGTTATTCAACATTAAAATATCTTCAATTCCAACATCAAAGAGATATTCAACATTAAAATATCTTCAAATTTTTACATCTAATAATTTGATTCAGAATTGCATTACTTTTTTATCTAATCCTTCATCACATAATCAATTTTTATTAAAAGAGATATTGTTAAAAGTGAAATTCAGTACAAATAGTCTTACTCAATTGGTCAAAATTCATACCGTCTAACTTTCAAAAAGAAAATTGTGACAAGTAAAACTTACCGAAGGACGGATATTACATTGAGAATTGTTCCAAGCATAAGCCCCTTGTCCATCTAAAGTTCCATCACCTTCAATCTCTAAGGCATGAACATTTTGAAAAGAAATCCACATTGGATTATTGCAAAATAATTTAGGATCTGTTGGAGCTTTAATAACCCCTTGAATTTGAAAACTCAAAGTTGATGATCCTTTGCATGGTCCAGTAAAATTTGCAGCATATAACATATATTCCCCTAATGGTATCAACAATCTTGCTTGTCCATCCCATTGGCATGCATCAGTCCAAGCACTCAAAAAGGTCTTCCATAATTAATAAATAAAATAGGAAGATTTAATTAATTAAATAATCTAATTAGAAACTAAATTTTGTCATATATTATAATTTTTTTGGCCAAAACGAGATTGTTATGTGCAAACGATAAACATGACAAGTAGAATGAATCAGAGGAAGTATGAAAAACAAGACTACCGTAAAATGATACTATAATAGATCTGGCCGAAACAACAATTATCACCAAAACTCCAAAAACAAGAAACTACAAGCGTAACAGTATGACTACTAATACGGACAGCAAAACAAAGCACTCCTACCTACTAACATCATCTACTCATATGATTTTGACAATAATTAAAGATGTATTAAAAAGCAAAATGGCCAATTCTCACCTTACTATTATCTGTCTCTCCATCTGTTTTAGCACCATAATCAAGAACATTAAAGACCTTTTCCTCAGCATTAGTGCACACAAAAACAAGGCCTAATGTAAAGGCTATTTCAAAATAATATTTTGAAGCCATTTATTTTATGTTCCTTTTTTTTTTTGCTTTCTTCACTTGTGTTTATATACACCTTGACTTTCCATCATTCTTTTCAATTAATCTCAGCTTCATTAATTTATTTCCTTAATTAAGCATTAGAAAAACCTTTGGATTCAGTTACCAAAGATATTTCTTTATTAGATTTGAAAAGAAAAGAAAGTGAATAGATATCTTGAATTAGTATCATGGTAAGTTTATCAAACTACTAGCTCTTTAAGGTGACTATTTATTTTCAGTATGCAGAGTAAAATCAAATGAAATTTACTTTTTAGTTAATTTAGGCAAAATAAAATATAACTTATTTACGTTTATACCTCGTGATAATTTTCGAAGTAGATATTCAACACCCAAAGTAAAATAGGGGTAAAAATATTTTTCAAGCTAATATTTGTATAGAATTCGAAGGGCAATTCTGGAGTAACAAATAAAGTTACTGACATGCTATCAGGAAGTCATGATGCATGTCATATTTCATAGAACTAATTCATGAGTTTTATGAATTTAAATTTGATGAGTTCGACATTAATTAATTAAGATTCTTAGTATCAAACTTTCTTGACCTTGCTATTTAATTTAGTATCGGTAATAATTTAACAATGCCTATCGAGGACATAACTTTAGAATAGGAGGATATCGAGATCACGATTAGGACGGATGTCCTAATCTCGAAGAAGAGGCAGAAAGTGAGAAAGAGAAGAAAAATACGCAGAGGAGAAAGAGGCGGACAAGAGAGAATAATTTAGGGAAACAAGAGTAAAATAAAAGGGTCAATAGAATAATTTTAGCGGGTCGGATCAAGTGGGGCGGGTCATTAAGTGGTTTAAATGGATAGCTTTTTTATTTCTTAGAATTTTGGTTTTAAATAAAAATTTCATGTCAGCAAATTTTAATGAAAAATTAATTAAATAGATTGAGTGCTTCTTAAGTAAAATCACCATAATTGAGTGATTTTTGAAGTAAAAATCAAAGTTGAATGACTTTTTTAAGAGAATACTCCTTAGTTAGTTGAGTGACCATTTGGGATATTAACTCATCTTCCTATGTTTCAAATCAAGATTTACACCCGTTATATGTAACCAAAAATCTACAAAAATATAATATGATATCATATGCTCTTTTCTAGAACATTTGAACCCCTTATCTAATAGAACTAGCTTTTCTCATACAAATAAGAGTTATAGAGCTATGTGCTAGCTTCCCAAAATATATTATTTGCGAACTTGATAAAAAGTTCCACACAATAAGATATGCTAAAAATACTAATAATTATACAATTCAAATTAATTTTACAGATTTACCACAAAGGAGGGTGTATCTTGAGTTTCGATAAAAAAACCAATTAAAATTTTTTTCTAGTTGATTAACTGGGAGAATCTAATGAGAAGAGAATATTGAAATTTCTTTGTTGAAGGTATGAAAATGAATGAGAGAATGTGCTATAGTTGAGTACAAAAGTGAAGTATATCACTTTGATAAATATAAAATATATGGCTGTCCAAAATTGAAAAAGTGGTTATCCAAATGCAAATATATATCTACCATTTCATTATTATATCTAAAATAATTATTCTTATAATAGCTTACATAAATCTCCAAGAAACTCTCTTAAAATACTATCACCATTTAAGGTAAGTAAATTCTCAAATATCGCAAAATTCAAGTGTAGAAATTGAGAAATAGAACTTTTTTTTATATTATTATCAAGTAATTGTCTATTAAAGTAAAAATATTAGTTTAAATATTTTGTGGCGTTACATATCATATGTTAGGTTGGTGTTCATATGATGTCTGTATATGTAATAAAGTTGATATATTGGGATGCATTTTTATCTTTTTGTTTCTTCATTTAGATTTTCAACTAATGTGACATTTTCAGTTTTCTGATATGCTTTTTGTTATTTTTGGTCATGAAAATTCAAAATATTGGATGTGAGGCACGGGGCATGATCCATCTAGTATTCAAGATAAAAAAAAATTGAACTTTCTATTTATTTTCTCGTTCTATAAGAAAACATCGAGCAATTTTTTTTTTTCTAAAATTTTAAATAACAACATATATAATTTTAAAAAATATAATAATCCTAAGTTTATGAATCAAAAGATGACTTTAAACAACTTGGAGGCAACTCCTTGCCAGTGGAAGTCCCTTCGGCGTTAGCACATGATGAGATCGCAGGTCCATCAGGGCCATTGTAGACTAAGTTGATATCATTAAGTTTGATTTCCTGGCATGGATTTAAAGCACTGCAATTCAAAGTAACTGCTTCTAGTGAACTTGAAGTTCCTGTTATGTTGTTGAATGTCACGTCCTTAATTTGCACTGAGCTTTCCTACAAAATAAAGAAAAGTATAATTATTTATATGATATATAGCGTATCTGCTGATTGAATTTTTTCAATGTTTGACATGACATAAGAGATTTTTGTATTTGGGGGTACCAAAATATGTTTTTCAAAAAAAGTATTTTATGATTATTTCTCTCAGTTTTTAACAGAAATAACTTTTCTTATAGCTATTTTAATTCTATAATGTACTTACTTCAGTTAAGACTAGACATTGTTATTAATCTAATTTCGTATTCAAGAATTTCGTCAACATATATTCGATTAATGTTTTCTACCCAACAATAAATCATGAGAAAACATTTTGTAAAAAATCATTTTCTTGGAACATGACTTCTGACATATCCAATACATTAAATTTGAATATGAAAATAAGAAAAATGCAATTGGTACCTCACTGCTAGCTTTGCAAGGATGTGATAGACAATAATGTTGATCAATATATATAGGATTTCTAACATTGTTCATGATAATATCCTCAAAACTTATAGTTGTGGCGCTACTAGAATCTGATGGTGCCCAAGTCTTAATCCTCGCCCCATTTTGAGTATTGATGAGAGTGCAACTTTTGACATGTATGTCCTTGACAACTTCTTCATTTGGTGACTTTCCTAAGCTACCGATGCTTATTCCATGACCAGGGCCACAAGTGACCCCTGAAATGTTGATGCTTTGGCTTCCCGCGATCATAGATATACAATCGTCTCCGGTGCCAATGATGGAATCAAAAACATTGATGTTGGTGGAGTGGCTTATGTGGATACCATCGGTGTTAGGGCTATCTTCTGGTGCTGTTATGTTAATATGACTAAATGTCACATTTTTGCTACTAAATACGTCGAAATGGAAGCCCTTGCTATTGATAGAGTGTATATCGCGTACAACTGCATTTTCGATAAAACCTAATTTCAGTGTCTGAAAAAAAATGTTTAATTAGTAGCTTCACAATAAAATCACAAAAAAAAAACAAAAAAACAAAAAAAACTTGTTACTATGAAATGATCAATGAAATAATACACACTTTGTTAAATTACTTTGTGACCTTATGATTTTACACACTATCTTTGTCACTTTCCACTTCATCAATACCCATAAAAGAAGGCACAAAATGAACACAACAAAATAAAAGTTATTGTGGAAGCAAATTGTTTCTACATACCATAACTAAAATTCCAACTACATCAAAGAGTTATTCAATATTAAAATATCTTCAAATTTTTACATCAAATAATTTGATTCAGAATTTCATTAATCCTTCATCACATAATCAATTTTTATTAAAAGAAATATTGCTAAAAGTGAAATTCAGTACAAATAGTCTTACTCAATTGGTCAAAATTCATACCGTCTAAAAGAAAATTGTGACAAGTAAAACTTACCGAAGGACGGATATTACATTGAGAATTGTTCCAAGCATAAGCCCCTTGTCCATCTAAAGTTCCATCACCTCCAATCTCTAAGGCATTAACATTTTGAAAAGAAATCCACATTGGATTATTGCAAAATAATTTAGGATCTGTTGGAGCTTTAATAACCCCTTGAATTTGAAAACTCAAAGTTGATGATCCTTTGCATGGTCCAGTAAAATTTGCAGCATATACCATGTATTCCCCTAATGGTATCAACAATCTTGCTTCTCCATCCCATTGGCATGCATCAGTCCAAGCACTCAAAAAGGCCTTCCATAATTAATAAATAAAATAGTAAGATTTAATTAATTAAATAATTTAATTAGAAACCAAATTTTGTCATGTATTATAATTTTTTGGCCAAAAGGAGATTGTTATATGCAAACGATAAACATGACAAGTAGAATGGACCAGAGGAAGTATATATCTTCAGGGTTGTAATAGAAACAAGACTACATCAAAATGATACTATAATAGATCTATCCGAAACAACAATTATCACCAAAACTTCAAAAACAAGAAACTACAAACGTAGCAGTATGACTACTAATACAGACAGCAAAACAAAACACTCCTACCTACTAACATCATCTACTCATATAAGTTTGACAATAATTAAAGATGTATTAAAAAGTAAAATGGCTAATTCTCACCTTACTATTATCTGTCTCTCCATCTGTTTTAGCACCATAATCAAGAACATTAAAGACCTTTTCCTCAGCATTAGTGCACACAAAAACAAGGCCTAATATAAAGGCTATTTCAAAATAATATTTTGAAGCCATTTACGTTATGTTACTTTTTTGCTTTTTTCACTTGTGTTTATATACACCTTCACTTTCCATCATTCTTTTCAATGAATCTCAGCTTCATTAATTTATTTCCTTAATTAAGTATTATAAAAACCTTTGGATTCAGTTACCAAAGACATTTCTTTATTAGATTTGAAAAGAAAAGAAAGTGAATAGATATCTTGAATTAGTATCATGGTAAGTTTATTAAACTACTAGCTCTTTAAGGTGACTATTTATTTTCAGTATGCAGAATAAAATCAGATGAAATTTACTTTTTAGTTAATTTAGGCAAAATAAAATATAACTTATTTACGTTTATACCTCGTGATAATTTTCGAAGTAGATATTCAACACCCAAAGTAAAATAGGGGTAAAAATATTTTTCAAGCTAATGTTTGTATAGAATTCGAAGGGGAATCCTGGAGTAACGAATAAAGTTACTGACATGCTACCAGGAAGCCATGATGCATGTCATATTTCATAGAACTAATTCATGAGTTTTATGAATTTAAATTTGATGAGTTCGACATTAATTAATTAAGATTCTTAGTATCAAACTTTCTTGACCTTGCTATTTAATTTAGTATCGGTAATAATTTAACAATGCCTATCGAGAACATAACTTTAGAATAGGAGGATATGGAGATCACGATTAGGACGGATGTCTTAATCTCGAAGAAGAGGCAGAAAGTGAGAAAGAGAAGAAAAATACGCAGAGGAGAAAGAGGCGGACAAGAGTGAATAATTTAGGGAAACAAGAGTAAAATAAAAGGGTCAATAGAATAATTTTAGCGGGTCGGATCAAGTGGGGCGGGTCATTAAGTGGTTTAAATGGATAGCTTTTTTATTTCTTAGAATTTTGGTTTTTAAATAAAAATTTCATGTCAGCAAATTTTAATGAAAAATTAATTAAATAGATTGAGTGCTTCTAATTAAAATCACCGTAATTGAGTGATTTTTGAAGTAAAAATCAAAGTTGAATGACTTTTTAAGAGAAGACTCGTTAGTTGAGTGACCATTTGGGATATTAACTCATCTTCCTATGTTTCAAATCAAGATTTACACCCTTTATATGTAACAAAAAATCTACAAAAATATAATATGATATCATATGCTCTTTTCTAGAACATTTGAACCCCATATCTAATGGAACTAGCTTTTCTCATACAAATAAGACTTATAGAGCTATGTGCTAGCTTCCCAAAATATATTTGCGAACTTGATAAAGAGTTCTACACAATAAAATATGCTAAAACAATACTAATAATTATACAATTCAAATGAATTTTACAGACTTACCACAAAGGAGGATGTATCTTGAGTTTCGATAAAAAAAAAACAATTAACAATTTTTTCTAGTTGATTAACTGGGAGAATCAAAAGAGAAGAGAATATTGAAATTTCTTTCTTGAAGGTATGAAAATGAATGAGAGAATGTGCTATAGTTGAGTACAAAAGTGAAATATATCACTTTGATAAATATAAAATATATGGCTGTCCAAAATTGAAAAAGTGGTTGTCCAAATGCAAATATATATCTACCATTTCATTATTATATCTAAAATAATTATTCTCATAATAGTTTACATAAATCTCCAAGAAACTCTCTTAAAATACTATCACCATTTAAGGTAAGTAAATTTTCAAATATTGCAAAATTCAAGTGTAGAAATTGAGAAATAGAATTTTTTTTTTATATTATTATCAAGCAATTGTCTATTAAAGTAAAAATATTAGTTTAAATATTTTGTGGCGTTACATATCATATGTTAGGTTGGTGTTCATATGATGTCTGTATATGTAATAAAGTTGATATATTGGGATGCATTTTTATCTTTTTGTTTCTTCATTTAGATTTTCAACTAATGTGACATTTTCAGTTTTCTGATATACTTCTTCCTATTTTTGGTCATGAGAATTCAAAATATTGGGTGCGAGACGCGGGTCATGATCCATCTAGTATTCAAGATAAAAAAAAATTGAACTTTCTATTTATTTTCTCGTTCTATAAGAAAACATTGAGCAATTTTTTTTTCTAAAATTTTAAATAACAACATATATAATTTTAAAAAATATAATAATCCTAAGTTTATGAATCAAAAGATGACTTTAAACAACTTGGAGGCAACTCCTTGCCAGTGGAAGTCCCTTCGGCGTTAGCACATGATGAGATCGCAGGTCCATCAGGGCCATTGTAGACTAAGTTGATATCATTAAGTTTGATTTCCTGGCATGGATTTAAAGCACTGCAATTCAAAGTAACTGCTTCTAGTGAACTTGAAGTTCCTGTTATGTTGTTGAATGTCACGTCCTTAATTTGCACTGAGCTTTCCTGCGAAATAAAGGAAAATGCAACCATTTATATGATATGAAGCATATCTGATTGAACTTTTTCAATGTTTGACATGACATAAGAGATTTTTGTGTTTGGGGGTACTGAAATATGTTTTTCAATAAAAGCATTTTATGATTATTTCCTAAAAATCATTTTCTTGGAACATGACTTGACATATCCAATACATTAAATTTGAATATGAAAATAAGAGAAATGCAATTGGTACCTCACTGCTAGCTTTGCAAGGATGTGATAGACAATAATGTTGATCAATAGATATAGGATTTCTAACATTGTTCATGATAATATCCTCAAAACTTATAGTTGTGGCGCTACTAGAATCTGATGGTGCCCAAGTCTTAATTCTCGCCCCATTTTGAGTACTGACGAGAGTGCAACTTTTGACATGTATGTCCTTGACAACTTCTTCATTTGGTGACTTCCCTAAGCTACCGATGCTTATTCCATGGCCAGGGCCACAAGTGACCCCTGAAATGTTGACGCTTTGGCTGCCCGCGATCATAGATATACAATCGTCTCCGGTGCCAATGATGGAATCAAAAACATTGATGTTGGTGGAGTGGCTTATGTGAATACCATCGGTGTTAGGGCTATCTTCTGGTGCTGTTATGTTAACATGACTAAATGTCACATTTTTGCTACTAAATACGTCGAAATGGAAGCCCTTGCTATTGATAGAGTGTATATTGCGCACAACCGCATTTTCGATAAAACCTAATTTCAGTGTCTTGAAAAAAATATTTAGTTAGTAAATTCACAGTAAAAAAAAAACAAAAAAAAACTTGTTACTATGAAATGATCAATGATATAATACACACTTTGTTAAATTACTTTGTGACCTTATGATTTTACATACTGTCTTTGTCACTTTCCACTTCATCAATACCCATAAGAGAAGCACAAAATGAACATAACAAAATAAAAGTTATTGTGGAAGCAAATTGTTTCTACATACCATAACTAAAATTCCAACTACATCAAAGAGTTATTCAATATTAAAATATCTTCAAATTGTTACATCTAATAATTTGATTCAGAATTTCATTACTTTTTCATCTAATCCTTCATCATAATCAATTTTTATTAAAAGAGATATTGTTAAAAGTGAAATTCAGTATAAATAATCTTTTACTCAATTGATCAAAATTCATACCGTTTGACTCTCAAAAAGAAAATTGTGACAATTAAAACTTACCGAAGGGCGGGTTTTACATTGAGAATTGTTCCAAGCATAAGCCCCTTGTCCATCTAAAGTTCCATCACCTTCAATCTCTAAGGCATTAACATTTTGAAAAGAAATCCACATTGGATTATTGCAAAATAATTTAGGATCTGTTGGAGCTTTAATAACCCCTTGAATTTGAAAACTCAAAGTTGATGATCCTTTGCATGGTCCAGTAAAATTTGCAGCATATAACATGTATTCCCCTAATGGTATCAACAATCTTGCTTGTCCATCCCATTGGCATGCATCAGTCCAAGCACTCAAAAAGGCCTTCCATAATTAATAAATAAAATAGTAAGATTTAATTAATTAGATAATTTAACTAGAAAATAAATTTTGTCATATATTATAATTTTTTGGCCAAAAGGAGATTGTTATGTGCAAACGATAAACATGACAAGTAGAATGAATCAGAGAAAGTATGTATCTTCGAGGTTGTAATAGAAATAAGACTGCCCCAAAATGATACTATAATAGATCTGGCCGAAACAACAATTATCATCAAAACTCCAAGAATAAAAACTACAAGTGTAGCAGTATGACTACTAATACGGACAACAAAATGAACCACTCCTACCTATTAACATCACCTACTCATATGAGTTTGATGTCAATAATTAAAGATGTATTAAACAGTAAAATGGCCAATTCTCACCTTACTATTATCTGTCTCTCCATCTGTTTTAGCACCATAATCAAGAACATTAAACACCTTTTCCTCAGCATTAGTGCACACAAAAACAAGGCCTAATGTAAAGGCTATTTCAAAATAATAGTTTGAAGCCATTTATTTTATGTTCCTTTTTTTACTTTCTTCACTTGTGTTTATATACACCTTGACTATCCATCATTCTTTTCAATTAATCTCAGCTTCATAAATTTATTTCCTTAATTAAGTATTATAAAAACCTTTGGATTCAGTTACCAAAGATATATCTTTATAAGATTTGAAAAGAAAAGAAAGTGAATAGATATCTTGAATTAGTATCATGGTAAGTTTATCAAACTACTAGCTCTTTAAGGTGACTATTTATTTTCAGTATGCAGAGTAAAATCAGATGAAGTTTAATTTTTAGTTAATTTAGGCAAAATAAAATATAACTTAGTTACGTTTATACCTCATGATAATTTTCGAAGTAGATATTCAACACCCAAAGTAAAATAGGGGTAAAAATATTTTTCAAGCTAATGTTTGTATAGAATTCGAAGGGGAATCCTGGAGTAACGAATAAAGTTACTGACATGCTACCAGGAAGCCATGATGCATGTCATATTTCATAGAACTAATTCATGAGTTTTATGAATTTAAATTTGATGAGTTCGACATTAATTAATTAAGATTCTTAGTATCAAACTTTCTTGACCTTGCTATTTAATTTAGTATCGGTAATAATTTAACAATGCCTATCGAGGACATAACTTTAGAATAGGAGGATATGGAGATCACGATTAGGACGGATGTCTTAATCTCGAAGAAGAGGCAGAAAGTGAAAAAGAGAAGAAAAAAACGCAGAGGAGAAGGAGGCAGAGAAGAGAGAATAATTTAGGGAAACAAGAGTAAAATAAAAGGGTCAATAGAATAATTTTAGCGGGTCGGATCAAGTGGGGCGGGTCATTAAGTGGTTTAAATGGATAGCTTTTTTATTTCTTAAAATTTTGGTTTTAAATAAAAATTTCATGTCAGCAAATTTTAATGAAAAATTAATTAAATAGATTGAGTGCTTCTAAGTAAAACCACCATAATTGAGTGATTTTTGAAATAAAAATCAAATTTGAGTGTTTAAGAGAAGACTCCTTAGTTGAGTGACCATTTGGAATATTAACTCGTCTTCCTATGTAACAAAAAATCTACAAAAATATAATATGATATCATATGCTCTTTTCTAGAACATTTGAACCCCTTATCTAATAGAACTAGCTTTTCTCATACAAATAAGAGTTATAGAGCTATGTGCTAGCTTCCCAAAATATATTTGCGAACTTGATAAAGAGTTCTACACAATAAGATATACTAAAAATACTAACAATTATACAACTCAAATGATTTTTACAGATTTACCATAAAGGAAGGTGTATCTTGAGTTTCGATCAAAAGGAACAAGTAATAACTTTTTCTAGTTGATTAGCTAGGAGAATCTGATGAGAAGAGAATATTGAAATTTCTTTCTTGAAGGTAAGAAAATCAGAGGCGAAGCCAGGATTTGAAGCTTGGGGGTTCTGAAATTTAAGACAACACAACAACATCAAGCTAATATATAATAACCGTCAAACTAATAAATGAGTACCGACATTTAATATATTTAAAAAGCAACAAACCATCTAAACACTATATAAATACAAATGTTATCATTATAACTGTAGTCGACGACTTGTCATGTTTTAAAAATGCTCATGATCATAAAAAATTCAAAAATATGAAAGGGACCACATACTTATCGGCTTGACGTGATGAATTTTGGGTTGAAACTTTGGAAAGCAAAACAACAAAAATTAATAAATATAAAAGAACAATATGGGACAACCGTAGAATCAAATATTAAAAATTAATTTTCAAATTCATATTGCGCATTATAACAGGCAAACAAATTGAAATAAAAAGTAGGAAGAGAGGAGAAAAATCAAAAGAATTTTCTAAATGTATCAGTCGAGAGATTTGAACTCCGACAGAGGGGTGGGTGGCGGGTGGGCAAAAGACTTTGTGCCTTTTTTGAAGAAGAAAAATAAAAAGGGCAGCACAGTGCACTAAAGCTCCTGCTATCCGCAGGATCCAGGGAAGGCGGGAGCTTTCGAGTGGGATGTGTTTTTTCTTTTATTTTATTTTCTTATTTCATTGTTAATCTTTTGTTTTTAATGTGTGTGTAAGCTTGGGGTTTATTAATAATCTTATGTTTTAATTTTTTAAAAATAAAGTCTTTTTTTAAAAAAAGAAATATGCATATAAGAAATCTGCCCATATATATTTTCCAGGAGAAAAATTAGCAGGTCTTTTGAAAAAAGGAAATCTACACGTGTATATTTTCCTAAAATAGCATGGCTTTTTTTTTTTAAAAAAAAAGAGAGAAATCCACCCAGGTATATTTTCCTAAATGAAAAAAGGTCTACAACGCTACGGGTGGGTTCGAACCCACAACTTCGGCCGCGTAAAACTTTAGAATCTTCTTCCTTTCCACTCGCCGGACTTGTATGTGGGTTCGCACGTAAATATATGTGTATATTTACTAAATTTTCTAATACAAATACAGGATCTACGAAAAAGTTATTGGATTCGTCCGAACCCCCGTAATATACTGTAGCTCCGCCTCTGAAGAAAATGAATGAGAGAATGTGCTATAGTTGAGTACAAAAGTGAAATATATCACTTTGATACACATAAAATATATGGCTGTCCAAAATTGAAAAAGTGGTTGTCCAAATGCAAATATACATCTACCATTTCATTATTATATCTAAAATAATTATTCTTATAATAGTTTACATAAATCTCCAAGAAACTCTCTCAAATTACTATCACCTTTTAAAGTAAGTAAATTTTCAAATATCGCAAAATTCAAGTGTAGAAATTGAGAAATAGAACTTTTTTTTATATTATTATCAAGCAATTGTCTATTAAAGTAAAAATATTAGTTTAAATATTTTGTGGCCTTACATATCATATGTTAGGTTGGTGTTCATATGATGTTTGTATATGTAATAAAGTTGATATATTGGGATGCATTTTAATTTTATCTTTGTGTTTCTTCATTTAGATTTTCAACTAATGTGACGTTTTTAGTTTTTTGATATGCTTCTTGCTATTTTTGGTCATGAGAATTCAAAATATTGGGTGCGAGGCACAGGTCATGATCCATCCAGTATTCAAGATTAAAAAAATTGAACTTTCTATTTATTTTCTCATTCTATAAGAAAACATCGAGCAATTTTTTTTTCTAAATTTTTAAATAACAACATATATAATTTTAAAAAATATAATAATCCTAAGTTTATGAATCAAAAGACGACTTTAAACAACTTGGAGGCAACTCCTTGCCAGTGGAAGTCCCTTCGGCGTTAGCACATGATGAGATCGCAGGTCCATCAGGGCCATTGTAGACTAAGTTAATATCATTAAGTTTGATTTCCTGGCATGGATTTAAAGCACTGCAATTCAAAGTAACTGCTTCTAGTGAACTTGAAGTTCCTGTTATGTTGTTGAATGTCACGTCCTTAATTTGCACTGAGCTTTCCTACAAAATAAAGGAAAGTATAATTATTTATATGATATATAGCGTATCTGCTGATTGAATTTTTTCAATGTTTGACATGACATAAGAGATTTTTGTATTTGGGGGTACCAAAATATGTTTTTCAAAAAAAGTATTTTATGATTATTTCTCTCAGTTTTTAACAGAAATAACTTTTCTTATAGCTATTTTAATTCTATAATGTACTTACTTCAGTTAAGACTAGACATTGTTATTAATCTAATTTCGTATTCAAGAATTTCGTCAACATATATTCGATTAATGTTTTCTACCCAACAATAAATCATGAGAAAACATTTTGTAAAAAATCATTTTCTTGGAACATGACTTCTGACATATCCAATACATTAAATTTGAATATGAAAATAAGAAAAATGCAATTGGTACCTCACTGCTAGCTTTGCAAGGATGTGATAGACAATAATGTTGATCAATATATATAGGATTTCTAACGTTGTTCATAATAATATCCTCAAAACTTATAGTTGTGGCGCTACTAGAATCTGACGGTGCCCAAGTCTTAATCCTCGCTCCATTTTGAGTACTGACGAGAGTGCAACTTTTGACATGTATGTCCTTGACAACTTCTTCATTTGGTGACTTTCCTAAGCTACCGATGCTTATTCCATGGCCAGGGCCACAAGTGACCCCTGAAATGTTGACGCTTTGGCTGCCCGCGATCATAGATATACAATCGTCTCCGGTGCCAATGATGGAATCAAAAACATTGATGTTGGTGGAGTGGCTTATGTGAATACCATCAGTGTTAGGGCTATCTTCTGGTGCTGTTATGTTAACATGACTAAATGTCATATTTTTGCTACTAAATACGTCGAAATGGAAGCCCTTGCTATTGATAGAGTGTATATCGCGCACAACCACATTTTCGATAAAACCTAATTTCAGTGTCTGGGAAAAAAATGTTTAGTTAGTAACTTCACAATAAAATCACAAAAACAAAAACAATTATTACTATGAAATTATCAATGAAATTATACACACTTTGTTAAATTACTTTGTGACCTTATGATTTTACATACTATCTTTGTCACTTTCCACTTCATCAATACCCATAAGAGAAGGCACAAAATGAACACAACAAAATAAAAGTTATTGTGGAAGCAAATTGTTTCTACATACCATGATTAAAATTCCAACTACATCAAAAAGTTATTCAATATTAAAATATCTTCAAATTTTTACATCTAATAATTTGATTCAGAATTTCATTACTTTTTCATCTAATCCTTCACCATAATCAATTTTTATTAAAAGTGAAATTCAGTACAAATAGTCTTACTCAATTGGTCAAAATTCATACCGTCTAACTTTCAAAAAGAAAATTGTGACAAGTAAAACTTACCGAAGGGCGGATATTACATTGAGAATTGTTCCAAGCATAAGCCCCTTGTCCATCTAAAGTTCCATCACCTTCAATCTCTAAGGCATTAACATTTTGAAAAGAAATCCACATTGGATTATTGCAAAATAATTTAGGATCTGTTGGAGCTTTAATAACCCCTTGAATTTGAAAACTCAAAGTTGATGATCCTTTGCATGGTCCAGTAAAATTTGCAGCATATACCATGTATTCCCCTAATGGTATCAACAATCTTGCTTCTCCATCCCATTGGCATGCATCAGTCCAAGCACTCAAAAAGGCCTTCCATAATTAATAAATAAAATAGTAAGATTTAATTAATTAGATAATTTAACTAGAAAATAAATTTTGTCATATATTATAATTTTTTGGCCAAAAGGAGATTGTTATGTGCAAACGATAAACATGACAAGTAGAATGAATCAGAGGAAGTATGAAAAACAAGACTACCGTAAAATGATACTATAATAGATTTGGCCGAAACAACAATTATCATCAAAACTCCAAAAACAAATAACTATAAGCGTAGCAGTATGACTACTAATACGGACAGCAAAACAAAGCACTCCTACCTACTAACATCACCTACTCATATGAGTTTGACAATAATTAAAGATGTATTAAAAAGTAAAATGACTAGTTCTCACCTTACTATTATCTGTCTCTCCATCTGTTTTAGCACCATAATCAAGGACATTAAACACCTTTTCCTCAGCATTAGTGCACACAAAAACAAGGCCTAATGTAAAGGCTATTTCAAAATAATATTTTGAAGCCATTTATTTTATGTTCCTTTTTTTGCTTTCTTTACTTGTGTTTATATACACCTTAACTTTCCATCATTCTTTTCAATTAATCTCAGCTTCATTAATTTATTTCCTTAATTAAGTATTATAAAAACCTTTGGATTCAGTTACCAAAGATATTTCTTTATTAGATTTGAAAAGAAAAGAAAGTGAATAGATATCTTGAATTAGTATCATGGTAAGTTTATCAAACTACTAGCTCTTTAAGGTGACTATTTATTTTCAGTATGCAGAGTAAAATCAGATGAAGTTTAATTTTTAGTTAATTTAGGCAAAATAAAATATAACTTAGTTACGTTTATACCTCATGATAATTTTCGAAGTAGATATTCAACACCCAAAGTAAAATAGGGGTAAAAATATTTTTCAAGCTAATGTTTGTATAGAATTCGAAGGGGAATCCTGGAGTAACGAATAAAGTTACTGACATGCTACCAGGAAGCCATGATGCATGTCATATTTCATAGAACTAATTCATGAGTTTTATGAATTTAAATTTGATGAGTTCGACATTAATTAATTAAGATTCTTAGTATCAAACTTTCTTGACCTTGCTATTTAATTTAGTATCGGTAATAATTTAACAATGCCTATCGAGGACATAACTTTAGAATAGGAGGATATGGAGATCACGATTAGGACGGATGTCTTAATCTCGAAGAAGAGGCAGAAAGTGAAAAAGAGAAGAAAAAAACGCAGAGGAGAAGGAGGCAGAGAAGAGAGAATAATTTAGGGAAACAAGAGTAAAATAAAAGGGTCAATAGAATAATTTTAGCGGGTCGGATCAAGTGGGGCGGGTCATTAAGTGGTTTAAATGGATAGCTTTTTTATTTCTTAAAATTTTGGTTTTAAATAAAAATTTCATGTCAGCAAATTTTAATGAAAAATTAATTAAATAGATTGAGTGCTTCTAAGTAAAACCACCATAATTGAAGGATTTTTTAAATAAAAATCAAAGTTGAGTGTTTAAGAGAAGACTCCTTAGTTGAGTGACCATTTGGAATATTAACTCGTCTTCCTATGTAACAAAAAATCTACAAAAATATAATATGATATCATATGCTCTTTTCTAGAACATTTGAACCCCTTATCTAATAGAACTAGCTTTTCTCATACAAAGAAGACTTATAGAGCTATGTGCTAGCTTTCCAAAATATATTTGCGAACTTGATAAAGAGTTCTACACAATAAGATATACTAAAAATACTAACAATTATACAACTCAAATGATTTTTACAGATTTACCATAAAGGAAGGTGTATCTTGAGTTTCGATCAAAAGGAACAAGTAATAACTTTTTCTAGTTGATTAGCTAGGAGAATCTGATGAGAAGAGAATATTGAAATTTCTTTCTTGAAGGTAAGAAAATCAGAGGCGAAGCCAGGATTTGAAGCTTGGGGGTTCTGAAATTTAAGACAACACAACAACATCAAGCTAATATATAATAACCGTCAAACTAATAAATGAGTACCGACATTTAATGTATTTAAAAAGCAACAAACCATCTAAACACTATATAAATACAAATGTTATCATTATAACTGTAGTCGACGATTTGTCATGTTTTAAAAATGCTCATGATCACATCATTAGGTACACTTTCAAATATTTTATCCTCTGTATAACAAACAAAACAATTATTCAAAATGTCACCACCAACTCTGCCTCGCAAATCATTTTTAATGAACTTCATAGAGGAAAGAAAACCTTTTTCCACTATGTGTGTGCATATTTCTTTGTCAACTCATATAAAGATTATAAATGACGGAAAAAAAGAATTACATCATAAAAAATTCAAAAATATGAAAGGGACCACATACTTATCGGCTTGACGTGATGAGTTTTGGGTTGAAACTTTGGAAAGCAAAACAACAAAAATTAATAAATATAAAAGAACAATATGGGACAACCGTAGAATCAAATATTAAAAATTAATTTTCAAATTCATATTGCGCATTATAACAGGCAAACAAATTGAAATAAAAAGTAGGAAGAGAGGAGAAAAATCAAAAGAATTTTCTAAATGTATCAGTCGAGAGATTTGAACTCCGACAGAGGGGTGGGTGGCGGGTGGGCAAAAGACTTTGTGCCTTTTTTGAAGAAGAAAAATAAAAAGGGCAGCACAGTGCACTAAAGCTCCTGCTATCCGCAGGATCCAGGGAAGGCGGGAGCTTTCGAGTGGGATGTGTTTTTTCTTTTATTTTATTTTCTTATTTCATTGTTAATCTTTTGTTTTTAATGTGTGTGTAAGCTTGGGGTTTATTAATAATCTTATGTTTTAATTTTTTAAAAATAAAGTCTTTTTTTAAAAAAAGAAATATGCAAATATGCATATAAGAAATCTGCCCATATATATTTTCCAGGAGAAAAATTAGCAGGTCTTTTGAAAAAAGGAAATCTACACGTGTATATTTTCCTAAAATAGCATGGCTTTTTTTTTTTTAAAAAAAAGAGAGAAATCCACCCAGGTATATTTTCCTAAATGAAAAAAGGTCTACAACGCTACGGGTGGGTTCGAACCCACAACTTCGGCCGCGTAAAACTTTAGAATCTTCTTCCTTTCCACTCGCCGGACTTGTATGTGGGTTCGCACGTAAATATATGTGTATATTTACTAAATTTTCTAATACAAATACAGGATCTACGAAAAAGTTATTGGATTCGTCCGAACCCCCGTAATATACTGTAGCTCCGCCTCTGAAGAAAATGAATGAGAGAATGTGCTATAGTTGAGTACAAAAGTGAAATATATCACTTTGATACACATAAAATATATGGCTGTCCAAAATTGAAAAAGTGGTTGTCCAAATGCAAATATACATCTACCATTTCATTATTATATCTAAAATAATTATTCTTATAATAGTTTACATAAATCTCCAAGAAACTCTCTCAAATTACTATCACCTTTTAAAGTAAGTAAATTTTCAAATATCGCAAAATTCAAGTGTAGAAATTGAGAAATAGAACTTTTTTTTATATTATTATCAAGCAATTGTCTATTAAAGTAAAAATATTAGTTTAAATATTTTGTGGCCTTACATATCATATGTTAGGTTGGTGTTCATATGATGTTTGTATATGTAATAAAGTTGATATATTGGGATGCATTTTAATTTTATCTTTGTGTTTCTTCATTTAGATTTTCAACTAATGTGACGTTTTTAGTTTTTTGATATGCTTCTTGCTATTTTTGGTCATGAGAATTCAAAATATTGGGTGCGAGGCACAGGTCATGATCCATCCAGTATTCAAGATTAAAAAAATTGAACTTTCTATTTATTTTCTCATTCTATAAGAAAACATCGAGCAATTTTTTTTTCTAAATTTTTAAATAACAACATATATAATTTTAAAAAATATAATAATCCTAAGTTTATGAATCAAAAGACGACTTTAAACAACTTGGAGGCAACTCCTTGCCAGTGGAAGTCCCTTCGGCGTTAGCACATGATGAGATCGCAGGTCCATCAGGGCCATTGTAGACTAAGTTAATATCATTAAGTTTGATTTCCTGGCATGGATTTAAAGCACTGCAATTCAAAGTAACTGCTTCTAGTGAACTTGAAGTTCCTGTTATGTTGTTGAATGTCACGTCCTTAATTTGCACTGAGCTTTCCTACAAAATAAAGGAAAGTATAATTATTTATATGATATATAGCGTATCTGCTGATTGAATTTTTTCAATGTTTGACATGACATAAGAGATTTTTGTATTTGGGGGTACCAAAATATGTTTTTCAAAAAAAGTATTTTATGATTATTTCTCTCAGTTTTTAACAGAAATAACTTTTCTTATAGCTATTTTAATTCTATAATGTACTTACTTCAGTTAAGACTAGACATTGTTATT
Organism: Capsicum rhomboideum; assembly: GCA_031232105.1. Taxonomy (NCBI): domain Eukaryota; kingdom Viridiplantae; phylum Streptophyta; class Magnoliopsida; order Solanales; family Solanaceae; genus Capsicum; species Capsicum rhomboideum. The sequence goes on along the minus strand of CP124710.1, from coordinate 1,920,815 downwards.
AATCTAATTTCGTATTCAAGAATTTCGTCAACATATATTCGATTAATGTTTTCTACCCAACAATAAATCATGAGAAAACATTTTGTAAAAAATCATTTTCTTGGAACATGACTTCTGACATATCCAATACATTAAATTTGAATATGAAAATAAGAAAAATGCAATTGGTACCTCACTGCTAGCTTTGCAAGGATGTGATAGACAATAATGTTGATCAATATATATAGGATTTCTAACGTTGTTCATAATAATATCCTCAAAACTTATAGTTGTGGCGCTACTAGAATCTGACGGTGCCCAAGTCTTAATCCTCGCTCCATTTTGAGTACTGACGAGAGTGCAACTTTTGACATGTATGTCCTTGACAACTTCTTCATTTGGTGACTTTCCTAAGCTACCGATGCTTATTCCATGGCCAGGGCCACAAGTGACCCCTGAAATGTTGACGCTTTGGCTGCCCGCGATCATAGATATACAATCGTCTCCGGTGCCAATGATGGAATCAAAAACATTGATGTTGGTGGAGTGGCTTATGTGAATACCATCAGTGTTAGGGCTATCTTCTGGTGCTGTTATGTTAACATGACTAAATGTCACATTTTTGCTACTAAATACGTCGAAATGGAAGCCCTTGCTATTGATAGAGCGTATATCGCGCACAACCACATTTTCGATAAAACCTAATTTCAGTGTCTGGGAAAAAAATGTTTAGTTAGTAACTTCACAATAAAATCACAAAAACAAAAACAATTATTACTATGAAATTATCAATGAAATTATACACACTTTGTTAAATTACTTTGTGACCTTATGATTTTACATACTATCTTTGTCACTTTCCACTTCATCAATACCCATAAGAGAAGGCACAAAATGAACACAACAAAATAAAAGTTATTGTGGAAGCAAATTGTTTCTACATACCATGATTAAAATTCCAACTACATCAAAAAGTTATTCAATATTAAAATATCTTCAAATTTTTACATCTAATAATTTGATTCAGAATTTCATTACTTTTTCATCTAATCCTTCACCATAATCAATTTTTATTAAAAGTGAAATTCAGTACAAATAGTCTTACTCAATTGGTCAAAATTCATACCGTCTAACTTTCAAAAAGAAAATTGTGACAAGTAAAACTTACCGAAGGGCGGATATTACATTGAGAATTGTTCCAAGCATAAGCCCCTTGTCCATCTAAAGTTCCATCACCTTCAATCTCTAAGGCATTAACATTTTGAAAAGAAATCCACATTGGATTATTGCAAAATAATTTAGGATCTGTTGGAGCTTTAATAACCCCTTGAATTTGAAAACTCAAAGTTGATGATCCTTTGCATGGTCCAGTAAAATTTGCAGCATATACCATGTATTCCCCTAATGGTATCAACAATCTTGCTTCTCCATCCCATTGGCATGCATCAGTCCAAGCACTCAAAAAGGCCTTCCATAATTAATAAATAAAATAGTAAGATTTAATTAATTAGATAATTTAACTAGAAAATAAATTTTGTCATATATTATAATTTTTTGGCCAAAAGGAGATTGTTATGTGCAAACGATAAACATGACAAGTAGAATGAACTAGAGGAAGTATGTATCTTCAAGGTTGTAATAGAAACATGACTAACGCAAAATGATACTACAATAGATCTGGCCGAAACAACAATTATCACCAAAACTCCAAAAACAAGAAACTACAAGCGTAGCAGTATGACTACTAATACGGACAGCAAAATAAAGCACTCCTACCTACTAACATCATCTACTCATATGAGTTTGGCAATAATTAAAGATGTATTAAAAAGCAAAATGACTAGTTCTCACCTTACTATTATCTGTCTCTCCATCTGTTTTAGCACCATAATCAAGGACATTAAACACCTTGTCCTCAGCATTAGTGCACACAAAAACAAGGCCTAATGTAAAGGCTATTTCAAAATAATATTTTGAAGCCATTTATTTTATGTTCCTTTTTTTGCTTTCTTCACTTGTGTTTATATACACTTGACTTTCCATCATTCTTTTCAATTAATCTCAGCTTCATTAATTTATTTCCTTAAATCTTAGCTTCAAATCATTAATTTATTTCCTTAATTAAGTATTATAAAAACCTTTGGATTCAGTTACCAAAGATATATCTTTATTAGATTTGAAAAGAAAAGAAAGTGAATAGATATCTTGAATTAGTATCATGGTAAGTTTATGAAACTACTAGCTCTTTAAGGTGACTATTAATTTTCAGTATGCAAAATAAAATCAGATGAAATTTACTTTTTAGTTAATTTAGGCAAAATTAAATAAGGCAAAATTAAATAACTTTTTGTGACATAAAATAGAAAAAATGACTTTAGTGTAATAAACTTAAAGTTAAATGATGTTTATGTGGTATAAAATAGAAAAATAATTTTTGTGTGATAACCTTTAAAGTTTAATGACTTTTATGTAACAAAAAATAGAAAAGTGATTTTTGTGTAATAAATACAAAGTTGAATGACTAACGGTGAAATTTACTCAGCTTCTTCATTCACTTTCGTTTTTTTTTTTCAAAACTGCTTTGAAGAAATGAATTTTTTTATTTGAGGCGAGATTATATCAGAAATTAAGCTTTTTACATATCTTTTCGGCATACTCAATCCTCTCCAAACCCCGTTTGTCAGATTATATTGGATTTGTTGATGTTTTTGTTATAGTATCAAATTTTAATTGTGCTTCTAAAATTACAGGTACATATATAATATTATTAAAATTTTAATGAATTATTTTTTTGGTAATTAGAAAAAATATACAATTTGCATTGAAAATAAACATATTAGATTCAGATGAACATATTATCGAAGTGTTGCACTTGCCACTGATTCAAAATTAAAAAAAATATTAAGTTCAGATGAACATGTTATCGAAGTGTTGCATATGCCACTGATTCTCAAGTAAAAATTAAGTGAAAGAAGGGAAAAATAATTTAATAAATAAAATCTTATCAGCAATTGAATATTACTAGAATATTTTATTGTTATCTATTCGGATATAAAGTCGCCTTTTGTGCGAGCTCTTCACTCTCAAAAGAGGATTTCTCGACAGTAATATTCTGGATCAAGACAAACCAGGCACTACAGTACGATGTGAAAATATTTGATACTGACCTCAATATGTGGAATTGTTTTGGCCAAAGCGAATACCAAATATTGAATGAAAAATAAAAATAAAAATTGGCTATATCAACATTCTAATAGATTATTTAAGTCCATTTACAAATTAGGAAAATGGCATTATCCATGCTTTTCATATAGTTGCCTTATTAAAAAGGTCTCTTAGTATAATACTCCATTCCTCCTAAATCATCTGCTATTTTTTAAAACAATTTGATTGATTTTTTAATATATTTAGAGATTGTAGAATTATTTAAAAAGATGTATTTATATTTGTCCATAATCCAAAGATAACTGATTAAAAATTTAGCTTAATTAGTGAAAGTTTGACATATATTAAAATTTTGAAAAAATAAAAAATTGACTTGTCATGGCTGTTTTGTTTTTCGTTGATTTTCTTGTTGTTTATTCCTTCCATTTAATATATTCTACTTTTTTAAAAAAATATATATTTTGTGCCTGAAGTTTGAAATAAAAACTTAAGAAATTAAAATTAATTAGAATAATAAAAGTGTAATCCTCTGAATTAAAGCCATAATAATCTCTTTAGGCGGTTTAAGTATAACTACTACTTTTTATTCTACTGATTTCCAAGAGAAAGTGTGGATTATAAAGTTAAACCTCTTTATAACGATATTGTTCATCCGGATAATTTTTACATATAATATACAAAAAAAAAAGGGTTAAAAATATTGTTTCGTTGTTAGGAACCTCCATATCATCAATGGCGTTGTCAAGATTTCAAACTTTATGAATTTTGAATTCTAAAACGACGATTTCAAGTATTAATAACTGAGTTCTAAACTTAATATTTGTATGTACATTATTTTTTTTAATTTCTTATTACAAATACATTGTTTAACAAAAGCTATTAAGTAATAATTTGGTTCAACTCGTATCCAAACTTCTAACTCTGCCCCTGTCCACTATGGCCAATACCATTCCATGTGGCTTGACATTTCACTGACGTGGATGACACGTTGCATGCCACGTCACTGCCCATTTTATAGTCAAATATTGTTATAAAAGATTGTTGTTATTATAAATAAGTCGTTTAAATGTATAAATCAACCAAACTAACTTTTGTCATGGACCACAAGTCCAAAATATTTCGAGATTTGGTTTTATAGTCCGTCACAAATATAATGTTATTTTAGTTACATGACTCATTACAACCAAAAAAAATAATAATAACAGAATAGATCAGTAAATAAAATACATAGAGAGTTTTTCTAGGGAAAAGATTCTGGTAACAAAAATGCCTATTATGGAGTTAACTAAAATGCCTATTATGGAGTATACTCTTCTCATTATGTTTTCACATCATTTACATAAATCCTTAATTTGTTTCATATGATTTATTTTAAGCCCGGGTTTATTGGAAACACACTCTCTATCTCTACGAGGTATGGTAACATCGTCTGCGTACACTCTACGCTCTCCAGTCGCCAGACTCCACTTGTGCGATTCAACTGAATTGGTTGTTGTTCATATATAGTTCTTCAGTTTCAAGTAATTTTTCCATTTTGATTTTTTTCTTTAATATGTATTCTTCATTTAATCATAATCCTCCCTCATTATAGTTCGAATCATTATTAAATTTTTTCTTTTTTACGTTTTATTATCGTGTTATGACTACCAGAAACACGCGTATTTCTCATAAAACTCATTGGAAATGTGCTCTTCGGAGGCTATTTCCAACGAGTTTCTCAGATTATATATCGAACGCGTTATGATAGAAACGTCCGTGGGAAATCCGTGGATTTCTAGTAGTGATGTTATTAATTTGGACTTTAGAATAATTTAACAAGTCCTTTAATTATAGTAGTTGTCGTTGTTAATTATTATTTGTTTGTTGTATATTCATCTAGTATTCGAAATTTACTGATATGACTAATTCAAATTCACGTCGTACAAGATAGAGATTGTTAAACAGGTTTACCAAATTACACAAAGATGTCCCCTGAAGACAGACCAGGGTTAGAGCACTATGGATATTTAGAGGTACATTCACCAAAATTAAATCATAAGTATATGTTGTTAATATATAGATATGAATTTCACATGAAAAAAAAGAGTCAGAAGTTATGTAAGTGACAACCATTATTTCAACAAGTTTTGTCACTATTTCAAATTGATATAATGGTCGAAAACACACCTGAAGTAACACGTTTTTGCGAGTTTCCTCACTTCTACAACCACGTGATAGTTCAGGTAGAAAACTTGTGAAAACGTGATACTTTAGATGTGTTTTTGACCATTATCTCTTTCAGAACTGAAGTTCATACCATAAGTTGCAAAATACTAAACTTCAGTATTCGCCTATGTTGCTCAGACTCTTCAAAAACTTCGCCTAGTGTGTGTGTCTAATCCTCCAAAAAGCTACACACCTTTTGAGGACCTGACATTGGCTCGTCAACATTTTTGGAGAGTCCGAACAACATAGGTAATGAATAGTATCTATCTATAAACATCAATATCATGAATATTTAGGCAAAATAGAACATAAGGAAATTTTGTACATGTTCTGAATTTTGGATATACAAATTTCTCTATACTTAGAAATTTTGAACTTTGATTTTCTCAGTCAATGCAAGTTTTGGAAAGGGACAATATGCCTAGAGCAAGTGATCTTCTTTTATCAGTTTCAGTAAGTGCTGATGTATACAAAACCAAGATTGTTGATCTTGCCTTAGCAGCAAGTGAAGAACTAAGACAAATGGCTCAACAACAAGAACCTTTATGGCTATTTGACACTAATAAGCAAACAGAAGTACTCAATGAAGCAGAATATAAGCGACGATTCGTCCATCTTGATCCAGCTTTAGAGGGAATTATCAAGTTCCTTGCAAATGGAGGACCTATTGACATGCCAAACTTTAATGGACATGTCGAAAGTGAGATGGAAAATTCGTCAACCCCCTCTGATATTGAATCATCGAGGGCTATTGGGATTGTCCTTGTGGATCCAATCAACCTTGTGCATATGTTGATGGATGTCGTAAGTTACAGATAATCTATGTTGTTCGGACTCTTCAGAAATGTTGCCTAAGATGTGTGTCGGATCCTCAGAAGTAGTGCATTTTTTGGAGGATCCGACATTATAGTACTATTAACCTTGATGTTATTCAAAATATGAAGTTTTTTTGTGAAAACAGGACAATTGGTCATGTGTGTTCTCCAACATTGTTTCAAAAGCAACAAATCTTGGACTTCTATTGACAGGAGGAGATGGAAATCTTAATGGAGCTTTACAAGTGGTAATCTTACATTAGCACTTTGCTTATCTTGTTGAGCTACAAATCCATTTTTAAGTCATGTGGATTAATAGTACTCTCTAGCTGTATATTTGGTAGACACATGCTGCACGTTGCTTTCAGCTCGAACTATTTATACATATGCAAAAAAGAAATCAAATGTATACATATAATAAGATTGCACCTATTTTGAACTCACTGACTCTAAATCATAGATTAGTCTTATAGCAACCACACACAAATGCTTCCTTCTTTTAAAATTCTCAAAACTTGTCTGGAACTGAGACATAGTTGTTGTTGTTTATTTGTTTTTGTTTTTTGCCAGATGACAGCACAATTTCATCTTCCCTCTCCACTTGTTAGGCCCCGGGAGGTCTATTTCGCGAGGCACTGTCGACAACTAGATTTCGACACTTGGTTAGTAGCTGATGTCTCTTTGGAGAGTGTTTTTCCTAATCAATTAGTCCAATATAAAAGAAGACCATCAGGATGCCTAATCCAAGGGCTTCAAAGTGGACTATCATTGGTAAAATGAATACATCTGATCTTAATCATCATAATTTTGAGTTCCTAGTCAATTATTGTGCATTAATCATAAAGATTTTTGTGTCAATTTTAGGTGACTTGGGTGGAGAACAATGTAGTATGTGAGTCGGTTCCCGAAATGTTCAGGCAGATGTTTAAATCAGGTGTCGCATTCAGCGCGAAACGCTGGATGCTGACCATGGAGAGACATTATGACAGACATGCAATTTTGCAGAAACAACATGATCAACTGTTGGAACAACCTTTGCAAGACAACAGTAAGCTGTTTTGCTTTTTTTCTTGGTCGTTTTCATTAGGAAAAAGGGTCAAAAATATCTCTTTACCATACGAAATATCTTAATTTCCCCCTCTATTATAGTTTGGAGCCATTCATACCTATGTCGTTGGCATATCATCTTGTATTTACCCTTGATCCTAACGAAGCTCCAACCTGAAGTTCGGAGGATAATTTTAGACCATGATGGAGCTCCTTCAAAGTAAAGGATAAGTACAAGACGATTTGCTAACAGCAAAGGGCGTGAATGGCCCCAAGGTGTTATAGAGGACAAAATGAAGATGATTTGTAGAGTAAATGACCTTTCCCTTTTCATTCTTCAAGATGTTAGATATCTATTTGAGCAAAAAAAAACTTGATTTAGTACTGATTATTGGTGTTTATCGCGTTATCTTCTTTAGACATAGGAGAAGGTCAGAGGAATTTAATGAAGCTGGCAGAACGAATGATCAAAAGTTACAATGCTATTTTTAGCTCATGCGATGAAAATCAGTGGATGCCCTTAAGTATACATGGTGGTGAGGATATCTTTGCCAAAACAAGCATGAATATAGATGTTCCAGGAACCCCTCGTGGTGTTGCAGTAATGATTTCAACTTCTGTGTGGCTACCAATCCCACAGAACGATCTTTTCAAGTTCCTTCGCGCAGGGGAAAATCGCTGGAAGGTATTCCTCTGCAGAGTTTTCTCAATATATAGCCATGCTAATACATTTGCAGTGTGTTCTTTTTGTCTTTGCACCAGTTTTTGGTTCAATGATGCAAATATATAGATAAATAGGTAAATGGAACATATGTCTTTTGAGGTATCTGTTCTGTCATTTCTGAGAAATTTCACAAGAGATAAGCTTATCTTTAGATTGTCATTTACTTAGTTCCAATGTGTCTGTTCAGCACTCAAACTTACAAAAATGATCATCTAGACACCTCCAGAATTTATGTGTCACGTCAGCGTCGGGTGTCCACGAGACACAGTGAGGACGAGTTGAGGTGTCTAGAGTCTAGATGTACATTCTCAAGTTAACCACTCATTTCATCCACCTTCAGTACTGCAATCTGTGTTCTTAACTTATGCTACCACATATGTTTTTGTAGTGGGATTTGCTCTCCTATGGATGTATGACTCGGGATGTACTTCATATTCCTTCAGCAAGAGACCCTGCAAACTCTGTTTCTCTAGTGATAGTGGAGGTAAGACCCCATTAATAACTTATTAGTATGTTTGATTTAAGCATTATTTTCTCTTTTGTACAATGGTGGAGTTTGAGTTAGCTTGCGGCCACCTCGACTATTCCATTGGGTTTCTGCTACTTCCCATCAGTACTATAGGTACCGGATAACTCTATTAGGAAGGTCGTGGAGGAAGGCAGGATCTTTACCAAGGAGTCTCATCGTCTATCATGTATAAATAAACAAAATCCGACCATACATATAGGAGGCTTAGTGATTTTCTGGCGATGAAACCCCTTCCGCCCCTCTAGCTCTCCACCCTGGAAAGAAGGCTTAGGTAGATAGGAGGAAATCACCTAACATTTTTTCTATTTGGTAATCATATGAGAAATTAAGCAAAGTTTCTAATAATTTTTCTATTAACTTAATGTCATTGTACGAACCCATAAATCCTCGATCCTCCTCTAGGTCGAAAGGGATTCATCCGGGCAGATTTGCCGGAAAATCACATTCTATATATAAGGTCAAAAAAAATTATGTATATACAGTATAGTGATGAGCCCCCTTGGTAAAAAATGAAAATCCTGTCTCACGAGGTACCCGCTACTTCCTACCAGTACGGCTACCAGATAACTGAATTGCTCTACCTATCAAGAAGACTTTGACAAAGGGAAAAAAATCACCTAGCGTTTTTTCTTAATTTAGAATTCTATGAGGAATAAAGCGAAGTTTCTAATAATTTTTCTATTAACTTAATGTCGTTACTCTTATAATAGTTTACATAAATCTCCATAAATCCTGGATCCTCCTCTAGGTCGAAAGGGATTCATCCGGGCATATTTGCCGGAAAATCACATTCTATAAATAAGGTCAAAAAAAATTATGTATATATAGTAAAGTGATGAGCCCCCTTGGTAAAAAATGAAAACCCTGTCTCACGAGGTACCCGCTACTTCCTACCAGTACGGCTACCAGATAACTGAACTGCTCTACCTATCAAGAAGACTTTGACAAAGGGAAAAAAATCACCTAGCGTTTTTTTTTTAAATTTAGAATTCTATGAGGAATAAAGCGAAGTTTCTAATAGTTCTCTTGATCAATAGCCTCCCAATGGAAGAACAGACAAGTCAGAAATATTTTACCTACAAGAAAGCTTCACAGATTCAACAGCAATGTACATAATATATGCACCAGTTGATACCTCAGCTGTGCACTATATTATGGAAGGCAAAGACTCCGATGGCGTAGACATGTTGGCTTCAGGATTTGCTGTCCTCCCTTGTACTCCTCAGGGAAGTATTCTAACAATGGCATTTCAGATAATGGATGAAGAGTTATTGACCCCGGAGTATCTTCCTCCGCACTCAGTGTATACAGCAAAAAGACTCGTATCAGAAACAGTCTCCCTTATCAAGGCTTCATTGATGTTCAGCTCTGCATGTTGAGACGTTATTGAGATGTTCAACAGCCGATTTTACTTGTGTTATTGAAGTTATGTTCAGATTTTCCGAAGTGTTTAACTTGTAGCAACTCGAGTATGAAAACTGTATCGCGATGCCCCTAGTGTAGCATGCGTTGTTGCTGCTCTGCATAGCAACTCTATGTTTTCTGTTTAGTGGCTAGACCAATTGATTTTTTGGTTCAACGAAAAATGGGATCACCTGAGCCGAGGGTCTATCGAAACAGCCTCTCTACCTCCCATGGCAGGAGGTAGAGGTAAGGTCTACGTACACACTATATGACATGATTTTATAGCCATAGCATTGTACTATATGACATGTTTTAGATCACAAGATTCAAAATTATTTTTTTCTTTCTTAAATTCCGCGCCCAACCAAACACCTTACATAAAGATAACAGTGATAATCTAGTAGTAAAGCCAGTCTACCCATGAAGATAAGAAGTCATTTGAAAACCAAAATCGTACACGCAAAAAAAAAAAAAAAAAAAAAGAAGTTGATGTACATTTATCTATTCTAATGTTCCAGCATAAAGCAAAAACATCCCTATGATCAAATACCAAAAAGCAAAGTGTGGATACAAACTTCAGGTTCAAATTCCAGCGGAAACAAGAAAAAACACTAGGTGATTCTTCTCATCTGTCCTAGTCGAGGTGCGCAAAAACTGGCCCGGACACCACAGTCATCAAAAAAAAAAAGTGTCGATACAAATGGACAACACTTTACATCTTTTTTATTTTGGTACGTCGAGAAGACTAAATAAGTTACTTAAAAACTCTCTTAAGCTACAATTGCATGGCTTGAATCAGCAAGAAGAAACTTCATTTCGCTGTACCTCCCGGATTACCATATCTTCTTTGCTCAAACACATTGTTCGCTGTTTTCTGTACTCGACCGGAATATGTGTAATGAATCACAAGCAATTCCTGATGATAAACTATCTTCCAGGAAGAACATCCCTAAATGAGAAATCATGGGGCGGACCTGCGTACCATATTTTATATATCGTTATTAACGATCCAAGTGTTCTTGATTGAAAAATAAAATTTAGATGATGTTAAGTTAGATCAATTGGCAAAAGTTGAGAAACTATGCCAAGCGAACTAAGTCTAGTATTTAAGTGGAGAAAGGTAGAGGGACGGGCCCATCATCCCCGAGTTCCAAAGGATGTGGTTGGTCCAAAGAGTTGGTTGCCGATGGATTTCTCGGTCATCAAAAAAAAATGAAGAAAGAGAAGATAAGCACAGCTTACCTTCTTGTGCACCTAAAAGGTAAAACGGAAGGTGAGAAATCATTTTAGTTCCCCCTTCACTCCAATTCACTGTGCCAGGTTTCTGCATCCCTTTACTTGGAGATTCACATGGGCCCAAGATAGACAAACATATAGCAGGTTCATTCATCAGACCCAAATAATCACGTGCACGCTTCCAGACCCTAGCATCTGAGATTCGTGAACGTGCTACCTGTCAACCAAATTGACCAAATTAAGCTTGGTAACTCAAAATCTTTGAAACATTTTACCACCATGCTCAGCTGCTACGATGAAGTCTACTTTCATAATAGCTGTAGACTGCTGCAATAAAGCCAGGTATACTAACCTTTGTTAAGGATACACGGGCCCTGGGCAGCAGTTCACGGTGATATGTGGCAAGCTTTGCAATGGCAGTCACAACAAAACATAATAGCCTTGATTGTGATGATTTTCGGGATTTTGCAGAATCAGACCCAAGAGCTGATTCACGCAGACCCAGACGGCTTATGAGCAGAAGGAAAACATAAAGAATCAGTAAAGAGCGGCATCTCAAAATGATTCTCTGATGATGTGCGAAGCAATCAATTCACAGCCTACCTTGATGAAAGATTTTCATAGAGAAGTAATTCCAAGCTCTCAAAGAGTTCACGAGCAGCATCTTTGTGAGCTTCACCACCACCACCATGTTCCCCAATTGCCCAGCATAATTGTAATGCCAATTCAGTCTGGAGAAAAGTTTACCTTCAGTCAGTTCTTTCAGATTAAATGAGATACAGAATATGTCTTACTGTGACTTGGGAAAGAAGGTCCAGTCACCTTTGTCGGACTATCATAAGCTTCTCCCAGTCTGTCCACTATAGGTTTCTGCACAAACATAAGGGTGGCTATAAGTAGATGAACTCGAGGAAAACGGAAAGTGAAAAGGAAAGAAAGAGATAGCGGGTTTTATGATTCATTGAGAAGAAATTAAATATAAAAAGTTGAGAGATGAGATATGGGCAAAATCAAAGACAAAGAAGATGTGCTGGTCATGCAGGAATGCGCTATATTACCACATTCTAACCAATCTTGATTTTGAATTACTATACAGATTAAAGGTGAGGATTTGCTAGGTGTGATTAAGACAATACCGATGTGCTGGTCATGCAGGAATGCACTATATTACCACATTCTAACCAATCTTGATTTTGAATTACTATACAGATTAAAGGTGAGGATTTGCTAGGTGTAATTAAGACAATACCTTCAGAAGTGCAATGAAACTGGGAGATCGATTAAAGGCAGCAAGCATGAGCTCTACGATCCTCTTTTGAACCTACAAATATGTGTGGGAATATATCAGTAATTAAAATCAAGTACACTCAAACAATAAAAACCATTAATCTGATACTGAGCAAAGGTGGCGTCAACTCAAAAGGCCCAAACATTAGGAGAAGGATCCTTCTATAAGAGACGAACTGTTACTATTGCGTTCAAAAATGCTCCACTCTTCCTTTCTTTCTTTCCTTCCTTTTTTTGGTATCAGTGAAATTATCCTCTTTCTAAAATTCTAAATAAGGTTGGAATTTCCATTACTAGACACCATGGTTCGTTGCACGGAGATCATTCAGTTTTGAGTATAAACTTCAATACCTTGGAACAACTCTGAGACTCAAAGAAAAGAAAACTTCATTTTTTAAAAATCATGAAAAGGCATGAAAAGAAGAAGCAGGGCAATCTGCTCCACAGGAAGGAGCCACTTGTAGTGTACCTCTGCTCCACAGAAAGGGAACACTAATCCAAGTACCTTAAAAATTACATAGCACAATAGGAAAATGACAATGCTAATTTATAGAGCTACCATAGTGGATTGCTCCAATAGCATATTGCCTTATCAACGAGAAAATACATCTGAGAAGGCACTCTTCAATTCATCTACATGAACTTAGATACCTCGTACAAGAATAATTTTTCTGGAAATAGATTGGAATATCTTGCCATAAGTAGGGGAACCAGAGCACAAATAAGAGCTGCAACAGAAACGTTATGAATCAAGCTCTTCATAAAGTTGCTTCCCCGTTTATCAAGAGAAAAAGCTGCCCTGCATAAAATGGATGGAACTTACAATCGTTGACTTCACGGATTGCTATAGCAGTATACATATCAAACAGCCGAGGTGTCATTCTCAGTGCTTGTTTCAGCCTATCAGACATAGACGTGCTAACTGCTGCTTGTAGAGCCGCAGCTACTGCAGGCGAAGCCCAATGGCGTTCCTAAAGATCAAGAGAACAATGAAAGATTCAAATTAGAAAAACTTGGTAACTGAACTAACTATAGGATGATATAGTACATGACATCATCAAGAGAGCATCAAAAGGAGCGTGGATTAACATTTTGGAAGTGAGGCATAGTTATTTGTACTTTTTCTAGCTAAGTAAACGCTAGTGGTTTTACTCAGAAGTCTAATTTCTCTTTTAATAGCATGCAAACCTGCAGCAATCTAGAGCTTACGACATAGAAAAGACCATACAGCTAGACCATCATTCTCATCCTTGAGAAGCTCAAGGAAGAATGGATCAGCTACTGCCATTGTGGAGCTATCCTCAGATTCAGAGTCCACCCCTCCATCTCCTATGGTTGATCCAGTATATGCTTCATCCATGAGTGCTAGCAACATCTGTTACCAAGGGGAATCTCCTCAATCATATCCAAAATTTGGAAATTTCAGTAATTCATAATTCAGATGAGTAAATAATAACCTCTGGAGCTGTACTCTTCTGTATTGAAGCTATGCTACTGCCAACCAGTGATCCTGAACTCTTCTCCACCTTTTCCAGTGCCACAACCAATACTGGCAAAAATGAAGAGAAGGTCTTATACTAGCGTAAAAAGAGGAACAACTAGAATGCACCACTAATATATTTTCATGGCAACTTGATAGAACAACAGCTTCAAGTACAAATATACCAACTATTTTGGCTATTTTTTGGTCAGATACAACTTTGCAAGATCAAGCATAAGTTTTTCTGGAACAATGCGAAGAGTAAAATCACAACTCTTGATCTTATTGTTTTACTTTTTTTTCTCTTTTGGGATAAGGATAGCAAGAAAGCCATAAAGTAACACACTCACTAGGCAAGTCTACAATGGATGGAAATAGTGGAAGAAATGACCCCTGGGAAATCAAACCAGGAAATACTCTACGAAATGCTTTTTCCAATCTGCATGGATGACCAAAAGTGTTTGTTGAGTGCAGTTTTATAGACAGTAGGAGGATTAAGTCTATCATACTGTATAAGATTAAGTACACCATACAGAAAATTCTGTTAGCCAGTGAATAAACAGGAAAACAAAATAAAATGAAATAATGTTGAGGAGAAATTAGCTGAAAAAGGCGTTATACATTATCCTCTCCACTTACAGCCTGCCTCTTTGATAGTTGATTAACAACCATATTATTTACCCAGCATAAGTACACCAAATAGTCCAAAATATGAGACATCAAATGTTGCAAAATGTCCATTCATGGCATGGATTAGCATGCTAGAGAAGGTAGGAGGCCCCATAAGAGTCAATTTCTAAAGCTGAAGGACACATGAGGATTCAAGCAAAACTCCTGCAATCATGGAGAGGCCACCTACATCTATGATGGCAAATCAAATTTGGCAGAACTCAGTTAACTATATGACTAAAAATATGAGAAAGCACGGACACCAAATTTTAGGTTACATATGGGAGTCATAATCAAGTCCAACATGCCAACGGTTAGGAGCCAGGACATGTGGTTGCCACTTACGTATGCCTCTATTTTTTTCTAAAGATACAGACAATTTTCTCTAACAGAAACTTGGATCCTTGGATCATTCTTTTCAACACTGAGCACTAGTTCTGAACTATTTCTTCTTTCTTTAGGGCGCAACTGGGCCTTTGGGAAAAGAAACTTCGATACTTTTAGGATATACAATTATTTCAACTACTTTTAGAGAACCAAGTTGCACATCAGAAAAGAAGAGGAAAAGACTTATACATTAGATTTACACATTCAGTCGTAATAATGTTTTCCAAACCACTTTTAAGTATGTTAGACACTTCATTGTAGTTTTTCATGACTTGAAAATAATGTTTGTCATGTTAAAACCTGAGTTCGACAGGGTTCTACTTCATATGTTGAGCTCACGGTAACTAATGTTCATTGATAGATTAAATTAATAAATTAGCCCATGCGGTATTCTTGTCATGTCCCCTTATTTCCAAAGTTTTTCTGGCTTAGTTTCTGTATCCAAACCAAAAATGGTGGTTTGATCGTCTTAGTATCTGATCCTCTGGTAAAATACCCCAAGAGGCAAGTGAAGCGGTGCTCCAAATTTAAGAAACTCAGGAAGCTAAGATTTTGTCGCTGTAACATCAACTCATGAAGCATGGCACTACTACAATTTTTTTAATGACCAAGAAAACAATTCAGGAGTCCCTTCATGGACATTGCCATCACAATTATAAATAAAGTGCCATCAATCAGAAGAAAAGAAACTTTTCAGTCCCTTCATGGGCATTGCCATCACAATTACTCCCTCTGTTTCATATTACTTGGCCCCTGTTGACCTGGCACATCTAAAGCTTCAATTAGAGGTGTATTTTACTAAAAAGAACTTATTAATGATACTGCTTTATGTAGTTATTTAATACAAGGGCAGTATGGGAAAAAGTAATAAAACTCTCTTGATTAGCTAAAATGGACAAGTAAAATGAAACATCTATTTTTGGTATAAGGGCCAGGTAAAATGAAATGGAGGGAGTATAAACAAGTGCCCTCTACATGTACGTGCAAGAACAAGCAACAGGTTATACTTTCTTAAAACAATTAATGGATCACTCTGTTTAAAACCGATGCAGTTCCCAAACAACAGAGCAGCAACCAATCTGTTATGTAATAAAGGAAATCTATTTCAGCACAATTTACCAAAAAAAAAAAAAAAAAAGGACAAAAAGAAGCTGAAAAAAATAAGGATATTGGACCAAATTACTATATTTACAATTCAAAGCCAAGGTTTGATTAGCCAATATAAGATATAAGAGAAATGAAATAACAGAAACAGCATAGTAACATAATCTATCCATTCGTTGGCATAATTCTATAGAACTCCCCATCTTCTTGTAATAAATGAGATATGACAATAGGACTTACTTCTCCCCATTCCATGCAATTAGCTTCAGCAATAACGGGAAAAACTGCAATGTCATGAGAGATCAGATTACCGCATTTGCATGCTTCCAAGTGGCATATAAACACCCAAACAAACATATAGACAAAATGGCCAGTATATTCCATTCTTACATAAGTGTTTGAAATATGCATAAGAGGTGCACATTATGCTTCATTTCATATGATTATAAAGTTCAATCAGTTACATCTTAGTCCCAAATTAGTTGGAGCCAGCTATATGTATCTTTGTGTGCATGGTGCTCTACTCAGGTCATAATTCCTTCAAATGATTATAGAGATCTAAATCCAAAATCCTTTCACCCATTGCACTATGTACGGAAAATGAAAAAAAATTGTCCCTTATGTTTTGGGGTAGCTTCAAAATGGTCCCTTAAATATAATCCAGTACAGTATTGGTCCTTTAAGTTTGTCAAGAGTGAACACTTATGATCTCCATCAAATATTTTTCAAAACTCTGGTTGCTAGATTCAAATAGGAACTGTAAAAGAAAATTAACATAAAGCCACAACTGAAGGTGCAGTTTTTGCTATTTTTATCTATTTCTGAAGTCTGGTGCAGTTTCTGCTCCTTCTTGTTTCCTGTTTCTAGTGTCTGGGAAATTTTTGGAGTCGCAATTTCTAGGATTTGACGGATCTTCCTTAGTATTTCTGGTTAAATCTTTTTCTTCTCACAGTTCTCATTAAATCTAATGGTCAGAAATTGTTAAATATTTGTCGGAGGCCAAAAGTGTTCACTTTCGGCAAAATTAGAGGACCTAACTGCTCAGAAATATATTTAAGGGACTATGTTGAATCAACCCCAGAACATGACACACCTAGGTCAAAGGCATTGTAACTGTCACACTGCTTTGAGATGGCATAAGGTAAGGAGGTCCAGCTTCACTACTATGTTGCAATCTAAAGCCCTTTGTTCTGGGAAAATGTTCTTATGCTTCTTTTTTTTTTTCCTCAAAAAGGAAGAATCAGAAACATTTCATAGGTATCAAAACTTTTTATGCTAATTAACTTGAATATGTACCTGGGGAAGCAAAGTAGGAAACGAACTTGAAAACTTTTTCTTGTTTGCATTCAGAAAGTCAAGGGTTGCTTCTGCAACAATAGGGTCTGCAAACTCACTGCAGTATGTATTAGGAATTGCTTAACAAATCCACGAAGTAGAGTGATTTAATTACATTCTATCTGGTAAAATAAAAATAAATAAATCTACTACATCGGGGAAAAAAGGAACTTCTAATTGCATACTTATAACATATTACCAAATTTATGAAATGTTTGGCTCAAATGAATGCCTACAAACTTTTAACAAAGAAAAGGAATGATATTCTCCTTACCGGCTCAAGCATGACTTAAAAAAGGTCCGCAAATTAGGATCAGCATCATGCAGGACCACATCTCCAAAGTCAAGAAAAAACTGAAGTATAGCCTATATAACAACGAAAAAAGACATCTTTAGAATTAGTATATACCTTGTCCAGGAGGAAAAAGAAATCACGATAGTGGAAATAAATGCTTCCTTTGGAAGAATACAGCCATAAAGTGGCCAAATATTAATCGTATATCAGAATACAAGGTAAATTCAAAGCCGTCGGCATGACTTCTTCAAAGAAGTGTAGAAGAAGCACTTCGCATAAAAGAAGTTCATTATAGACAGTTCAGAAATTCTCTTTCACATATTAGCGTTCCCTTTATGTCCAACTAAACGTTTACGTCTAAGTGTGCAAACATAGGTATATG
Organism: Capsicum rhomboideum; assembly: GCA_031232105.1. Classification (NCBI taxonomy): domain Eukaryota; kingdom Viridiplantae; phylum Streptophyta; class Magnoliopsida; order Solanales; family Solanaceae; genus Capsicum; species Capsicum rhomboideum. The sequence continues at coordinate 1,902,772 of CP124710.1, read as the reverse complement.
GAGATACATGATGCTTGTCAAGTGTACCACATATCCTCCTTCACCACAGATAAAGGTAGTGCACAAGAGGTTAGCTAACTGAAATAGTTCTAACGGCCAAGATTCAGATTCCAGACCCTTTTCAGAACTATCTGAAAAGTCTTATATTTTTATTTTTTTTTATTTTTTTTTATTTTTTTTTTTGAAATGGTAACTTTGTATATTTCTTCAACCAGTACATAGGTAGTACTAAACCGTATTTACAAAAAGTACATCTTGACCAGCTATTTGCTCCTAGATTGAGTCTAGTACATCAATTAAGGAGATAGTGTCATTAGAAAATAACTGATTACACCAAAAGGACAGTAGCAACAAGCAATTAAGTTTGACTTTTTGCATACTGTTTTCTATACTATCAAAACATCTGGAATTCCTCTCCTTCCAAACAGCCCACCAAATGCTAGCAGGGACAATTCTCCATCTCTCTCTGCTCTTAGACTGTACTCCAGCTTCTTCCCAACTCTGAATGACTTCTGTAATCTTGCCAGGCATAACCCATGACATGCTCTTGAGATTTAGAAATAATCTCCAAAGTTGGCTAGTTACTTTGCAGTGTAGAAAAAGATGGTTAACTGTCTCAGCTGTTTCCCCACAAAATAGACACCTAGAACATAATGAAATCCCTCTCCTCATCAAGTTGTCTTGGGTCAGAACTGCTTCCTTAGCTAGTAACCATACAAAACAAGATACTTTGTATGGTATTTTGGATTTCCAAATTCCTTTCCAAGGCCAATTACTTATGACCTGGTTTGAGTGGTTCAACCAGTTATAAGCACAATTCACCATGAAAACACCCTTCTTGTTTCCTTTCCACCATAAAGTATCTTGGCCTCCCTCCAAGCCATTGAGGAGTTTAATAGTGTTATAAAAATCAGCAACTCTCTGAACCTCCCAATCGTTTACATGTCTTCTGAAGATGAAATTCCACCCCTGAGGTGACCAGAGATCAGCTACGGACTTTTGTTGATGTGAAACTAACGCACTGATGTCTGGAAATAGATTTTCAAGTCTACCTGCCTCATGCCATATATCCTTCCAGAAGTCAGTTCTTTCCCCATTTGCCACTTTGATCTTAGTATTGTCTTTGAATTCATCCCATAAAGACCTGATAGACCTCCATAAGCTTACTCCATAAGGAGTAGTTACATTTTTGGTCATCCAGAAGTCCTCCCCTTCATACTTTGCCCTGATAACTTCCTTCCAATAGTAGTGGTTCTCACTGCAAAATTTCCACAACCATTTCATTCTAAGAGCCTTGCTCTGATTTCTCAAATTCTTAATACCCAATCCTCCTTGTCTTTTGCCCACTATAACAGCATTCCACTTGACCAGGTTATAACTCTTTTTCTCATTATTTCCTTGCCACAAAAACTTTCTTCTAATTTTATCCAGTCTGTTGATAATTCTTTGGGGAATAGGGAACACAGACATCATATAAGTAGGAAGGGCATCAAGGGCAGAATTTATCAGTGTCAATCTCCCACCTCTAGATAAATATTGAGATTTCCATCTTGCCAACTTCATCTCACACTTCTCTATCACCTTGTTCCAGATCTCGTAAGATTGAGATCTAGCCCCTAGGGGCATACCTAAATATGTTGTAGGTAGTACACCAATTTCCCCTCCTAGTATGGCATTTAGGGACTCCAAGTTTTGAACTTCATTGATGGGGTATAAGTAGCTCTTTCTCCAGTTAATGTGCAACCCGGAAACTCCCTCAAAAATCACTAGTATCACCCTTAATATCTTCAGTTGATCTTCTTCAGCATCGCATAAAATCAAAGTATCATCTGCATAGTGCAAATGAGTCACTTCCACTCTATTATCTTCATTTCTGCCAACCTCAAATCCACCTAGCCATCCCCTCACTTTTGCAGTTTTTATCATGCTATTCAAGCCCTCCATAGCGATTAGAAACAGAAAAGGGGATAAAGGGTCCCCCTGTCTAAGTCCCCTCTGAGCACTGAAGAATCCGACTGGAGATCCATTAATGAGGACTGAGAACCTGACTGTAGAAATGCATTGTTTAATCCATTGGATCCATTTTCTTCCAAAACCCATCCTCCACAAAGTATCCAGAAGATAATCCCAATTGACATGGTCATATGCCTTCTCCATGTCAAGTTTACACAAGATTCCTGGTTTCTTCTCTTTCTCTCTTGAGTCTATAGCCTCATTAGCAATAAGTACTGCATCCATGATCTGTCTACCTCTGATGAAAGCCATCTGGTTAGAATTAACAAGTTTGATCATAACCCCTTTCATTCTCTCTGTCAGAACTTTGGCAAACAATTTGTAAATACTTCCAATCAGGCTAATAGGTCTGAAGTCTTTCAATTCTTTGACTCCTTTCTTCTTAGGTATTAGAGTTATAAAGGTAGCATTCAGACTCTTTTCAAAGGTTTCCTGCTCATAGAAACTTTGAAAAGCTTTCATGATGTCTCCCTTCACCACCTCCCAGCATTTCAAAAAGAAGCCCATAGTGAAGCCATCAGGGCCAGGGGCTTTGTCAATTGCACACATCTTCAAACAGCTCAAGACTTCACTTTCGTTAAAACTTCTTTGTAGCTTCTCTTTCTCCTCCTCTGTAAGTTTGGGGCAATTAATGTCTCTGAAAGCAGGTCTCCAGTTGTTGGTTTCAGTGTACAGCTTCTTGTAATACTCAACTATCTCCCCTTCTATTCTGTTAGGATCTTGGGACAGTTCTCCTTCAATTACCAACTGATCAATGTTGTTGTATCTTTTGTGGGCATTGGCCATTTTGTGGAAGAACTTAGTGTTCCTATCCCCCTCCTTGAGCCATAGTGATCTAGATTTTTGTCTCCATGAGATTTCCTCATTTTTGAGCAGCTCTTCAAACTCCAGTAAAATTGAGTTCTTGTTTGATATCTCCAACTCTGATAACCCTCTAATCTGCATGATCTCATCAAACTTAGACAGTTTTTCCATAAGAGTTTTCCTTTTGGACCCAAGATTTCCTTCTTCACTTTTGCTCCATTCCTTAAGTTTGATTTTAAGAGCCTTAAGTTTTGAAGCAAGAATGAAGTCAGGTCTTCCTGAGAAGTTGAAAGAACACCACCAGTTGCTGATTCTGTCAATGAAACCTTCAGTGCCGAGCCACCAATTTTCAAACTTGAAATAGTTCTTGTTTTTGTTCCATACACCCCCTTGTAATGCTATAGGATTGTGGTCTGATCCAAGTCTCTGCAGAGCCATTTGCCTTATGTTGTTGAAGCTGTCATCCCACTCTTGTGATATCAAAATTCTATCAATTCTGGAAGCTGGCTCGGTGTTGTCCCCTCTAAACCATGTGTAAACACTGTCTTCGAGCTGTAAATCAATCAATTTCAGATCATCAATGACATCTGAGAATTCCCTCATGCCTCTGGTCCTACTAACACAATTTCTTTTCTCTGAGATGAACCTAACTACATTGAAATCACCACATACAGCCCATGGACAGTCTATTATTCCACTTATGGCCCCAATTTCCTCCCAAACATGTCTCCTTTCTATATAACAATTAGGGGCATACACCCCCGTGATAACGCAAGAAAAATTATACAACTGAGCCTCAAATTTGCATGTCAAAGAGTACATGCCAGTTTCCACTATATCCTCCTTCCAAGCCCTACTATCCCACATCATTAAGATTCCCCCTCTAGTTCTGCTAGCCTCCAAGCTTGCATGTTTGACCCATCTCCCTCCCCAGATGTGTCTGACTTCCTCCACCACACACCCTTCTAATTTTGTTTCTTGCAGGCAGATAATATCTGCATTCCACCCCCCAATCACACTCTTAACTAATCTTCTTTTGTCTCTGTCATTCAATCCCCTTATATTCCATGTTACTAATTTGAACTTCATTTATCATATATAAGCAGGTTTCTCCCCTTACTTCTATTCCCACTATTTTGGAACTTAACATCAAAATTCACCAGATTTTTCAACTCTTGAGAGCCTCGGAATTTTGTTTTCTTGCACACTGTTTCTGCTTCCATTCTCCTGGCTTGTCTCGAACTATCTACTTGTAAAAGTAGTTCAAGAGCCTCTTCTTCATGGTCCTGGAAATCAGCCCCAAGAATTTTCCCCAACTTGATCAAATTTTGTTGAACCCATATTGAAGTCTCCCATTCTTTATTTCTGATTACTTCCTGTTTTTGAATCTGAAGTGGTTGAACATCTTCTATCTCCCAATTCCCCAATTTGGTGATCAAATTTTACCCCCCTATTTCTGTAGTTCTGTTAACCTCCAGTTCATTGTCTATGTTGTTCAAATCATTATCTTCAATTTCGATAAGTTGGTACAAAGATTTGTCAATTGCTTCACCCACCATGTTCACCATCTCCCTCTCCTCTTGAGTTATTTGATCAGTCTTCTGCATGTGTCCATTCTCTGTATCTCGACTATGTCGATGTTCAAAAGAATCCAGAGGTAAGTTGCAGCTTACTTCGCATGGGCCTTTCCCTAAAATGTCATTGAAAATAACTTGACTTGAAAAGTCAGGCCCAAGTTTCTTAGAAATCCTTCTCTTTATAATGGGCTGCTGATGGAGGCCCAAATTTGATCCCTCATTTAAATGAGGCACATGCCTCTCACATGATTTTCTTATCTCTTCATTGCCAACTGTAGTCCACCTACTACCTACCTGTTCTCCAGCTGTGAAATCCCTTAAAATAAGGGATTGATATCCCTTTTTGCAGGCTTTACAACTATCAGACCCCTGGGTAAAGGAAAGAGATGTACTTCTCGTCTCGATGTCATCACCAGTTACTCCGGGAGCACCTCTCATAGCTTCCGGCGACACTTCGAACCTCACCTGGCTCTCCGCCCATATCGGAAAGTAGTAGACGACCCCATACCTAGAGATGGAAACTTCTCTAGGTATGTTCCTTCCATCATTTGCTACCAGTATTCTTGCCCACATCATATGATTCTTCAATTCTGTCTCCTCTTCTGTAGCTACCCATCCTCCGCAGAGATTTCCAATTTCTTGGAACACTTGACTTGACCATAAATGAAGAGGAATACCAATGATTCTAACCCACGTCTCCTTTGTGAGGATATTGTTGGGAGAGCATCCCACCAACGGAGACCACCATTCAAGGTTGAACCTTTGATTCTTCCAGTTCCATTGCCCCTGAAGGGTCTGTTCTGCCATGTTCTTGTTGGGGAACTCAAATAGAAACTTTCCTCCATACATCTCATAGATATTCACACCAAAGGCCTTTTTCCATAACAGGGATGACCATTGTCTGACCTCCGACAGAGTAGGTTTCTCCTTTTCCCTCCCTGTCACATGTCCCACTAGACATCTCTTTAATAACCCATTCCCATGACTTTCCATCTGTGGTAGTACTTCAGATCTTTCCTCCGAGCTTTTTGTCTCTGCCTCTCTGATGTGTTTTGATAGCCATTTACTATCCTTGACAGCTCTAGCATAGGGATACGCAGCTTCAGTAACTCTTGGTGGACCTGGCTTTACCAATTTTTTAGAGCATTTAATGAAGCTTTCAATTTTGGAAGCGATGTCGTACCATCCTGCATTCATGGCAAGCTCTGGAATGACAAGGACAGATCTCCCCCCATTATTAATGGTTGTGATGCTTATAAATCTCCCATGCTCATTGTGTTTTCTAGTGCAAAAGTGCTCCGCCTCAGTCTCTGCATTTTTCCATCTCCTAATCAGCTTGTTCTGATCACTGGATGCTTCTCTGAGAGTGGAGCAAATCCATTCCATGATTTTGCTGCTCATGGATGATCTTCTCATCATTTTCCGGCTCCTTTCAACCCATTCATACCACACTGTTCCTTCATAGCTCCATCTTGTGATATCAAATGACTTGAATCCAGCATTGAAATAAATCCTATTTTCCCCCATTGCTAAGAACTGGAATTAACTAAGCTGAATCTGTAAAAACTGAGTTGTTTGAAAGAGAGAGGATCAATTCCGGCAAGTCTACCGGAAAAGGGAAGTTCTGCAATCCTAGGAAGTAGGAGAGAGAGTGTCATTGGTAAATGTGCCTGGGAGCATTTTTTTATACTAATTTCAACAGCTTTCAGATACTTTTTTTTTTTGGAACAGATTGCTTGTGACACAGTTATCCCATTAGATAATAGTAACACTAGTCTTTTTTAATCTCTCATTGCCTTGCTATGGTGAGCTACACCAAAATTATGCACAATTAACTCTCTTTCCGGCAAACTGAATTATTTGATTTAAACAAGCAGTAATAAAGTAGAAATTTTACCTTCTTCCTACATAAACAAGTATCTGATAATCTCTCTCATTGTGTTGGTTACAATCTGATAATCTCTCTCATTGTCTTGCTATTGTAAGTTCCACTGTAGTTGTCCATGATTAATTGTTCCTTTCTAATAAACTAAACTATTTGATTTAAACAAGCAGAAAGAAAGGAGAACTTACACCTTCTTCCTCCATAAACAAGTATCTGATAATCAATATATTAAGAAATTTTTGAAGTTCTAAAAATTTCAACTTATTACGATGCAAAATGCAGTTAGAAATTCAGTTGAAATAGCAGGGGAAAGAGTACCAATAGAAGAAGGCCATTGGAGGTTTGAGACTGCGAAATTGAAGAAAGACATCGCTGAAATATCCTATTCAGATGAGGATAAACTCTAGCAATCAAATCTTCTGATTTCTCACTTCTACATAAATCACAAAGACTTTTGACCTGAAAATGAACAACACAATCAACAATTCAACTGCCCCATCTCAATGAGCTAATATTGGCTATATAAATCAGCCATATCAACAATCTTCTAATTTCTCACTTCTACATAAATCACAAAGACTTTGAAACATGAAAATGAGTAACACAGAATCAACAATTCAACTGCTATACCGCAATTCCAAATAAGTTAATATGGGTTTATAAAATCATATATATCAACTATCTTCTGATTTTTCACTTCTACATAAGACTTTTGACCTGAAACTGAACAACACTATCAATAGTCAACTACTACACCTCAATGAGCTAATATTGGCTATATAAATCATCTATATCAATGATCTTCTGATTTTTCACTTCTAGTATAAGACTTTTGACCTGAAATGAACAATGCAATCAACAATCAACTACTACAACTCAATGAGCTAATATTGGCTATATAAACCATCTATATCAACAATCTTCTAACTTCTGACTTCTACATAAATCACAAAGACTTTTGACTTGAAAATGAACACCACAATCAATAATCAACTGCTACACCTCAATGAGCTAATGTTGGCTATATACATCATTTATATCAACAGTCTTCTAATTTCTCACTTCTACATAAATCACAAATACTTTTGAACCTGAAAATGAACAACACAATCAACAATTCAGCTGCTATACACCTCAAATCCAAATGAGTTAATATTGACTATATAAATCATCCGATCCTTCTCTTCTCAACGTGTACAATGTTAATATGGATGATTTATATAGTCAATGATGACTTATTTGGATTTGAGGTGTATAGCAGTTGAATTGTTCGATTGTGTTGTTCATTTTCAGGTCAAAAGTCTTTGCGATTTAGAGTGAAGAGTCAAAAACACAACTAAAGTATCCCGATTTTTCGAGTTTCATATCTAAACTATCAAGTGTGTGAGTTTCCTACCTGAACTATCACCACCTAGTTATCAAGGCACACCTCAACTACCAGTTGTTCCCTCTTCCTACCTGAAATATCACCATCGTTCACGTAGAAAAAGCGAACAATTAATAGTTAAGGTGTTGATAAATAGTTGGTGATAATTCAAATAGGAAACTCGCACACCTGATAGTTCGGGTATGTAACTCAAAAACCCGAGATACTTCAAGTTTGTTTTTTTACCATCCACTCTATCACAGAGACATTTGACCTAAATATGAACAACGCAATCAACAATTCAACTGCTATACACCTCAAATCCAAATAAGTTAATATCGGGTTTATAATATCATCTATATGAACAATCTTCTGAATTCCCAATTCTACAAAAATCACAGAGTTAATAGTCAAAAACACATATAAAGCATCCCGTTTTTCGAGTTTTATACATAAATTATCAGGTGTGCGAGTAGTTTCCTACCTGAACTATCACCAACTACTTATCAAAACACACCTCAACCATCATTTGGTGAAAAAGGGAACAATTGATAGTTAATGTGTGTTTTGATACATAGTTGGTGATAGTTCAGGTAGGAAACTCGCACATCTGGTAGTTCAGGTATGAAACTCGAAAAATCAGGATACTTTAGGTGTGTTTTTAAACCTTCACTCTAAATTCAACTATATCTACAATTCAACTGCTACACCTCAAATTCAAATAAGTTAACATTGGCTATATAATAAATCATCAATATCAACAATCTTCTAATTTCTCACTTCTACATATATTTTTTTGATAACCGTGGTGTCCGGGCCAACTTGGACACACCTAGACTAATTCCACGGGATACCTGCCACCTCCCATCAGCAATAGGTACCAGGTAACTCTGTCCACCAAAGTTAGAACAAATGGGAAGAAATCACCTAGTGTTTGTCTCTCACTTCTACATATCAATATCAACAATCTTCTGATTTCTCACTTCTACATATATCATAAAGACTTTTGAACAGGAAAATGAACAACAAAATCAACAACTCAACTGCTATACACCTCAATTCCAAATAAGTTACAACAACAACAACATACCCAGTGTATTCCCACCCAGTGATGTCTGGTGAGGGTAAAGTGTACACAGTCCATACCACTACCACATACGAAGTAGAGAGACTGTTTCCGATAGACCCCCGGCCCAGGATTTATAATATCATCTATATCAACTATCTTCTAAATTCTCTATATCACTTCTATATAAGACTTTTGAACCGGAAAATGAACAACAAAATCAACAATTCAACAGCTATACACCTCAATTCCAAATAAGTTAGTATCGGATTTATAATATCATCTAGATGAACAATCTTCTAGATTCTCTATATCACTTCTATATAAGACTTTTGAACCGGAAAATGAACAACAAAATCAACAATTCAACAGCTATACACCTCAATTCCAAATAATTTAGTATCGAATTTATAATATCATCTATATCAACAATGTTCTAAATTCTCTATATCACTTCTACATAAGACTTTTGAACCGGAAAATGAACAACAAAATCAACAATTCAACGGCTATACACCTCAATTTATAATATCATCTATATGAACAATGTTCTAAATTCTCTCTATCACTTCTACATACAACTTTTGAACCGGAAAATGAACAACAAAATCAACAACTCAACAGCTATACACCTCAATTCCAAATAAGTTAAGTATCGAATTTATAATATCATCTATATGAACAATCTTCTAAATTCTCTATATCACTACTACATAAGACTTTTGAACCGGAAAATGAACAACAAAATCAACAACTCAACAGCTATACACCTCAATTCCAAATAAGTTAAGTATCGAATTTATAATATCATCTATATGAACAATCTTCTAAATTCTCTATATCACTTCTACATAAGACTTTTGAGGTGAAAACGAACAACAAAATCAACAATTCAACAGCTATACACCTCAATTTATAAACAATCTTCTAAATTCTCTATATCACTTCTACATAAGATTTTTGAGGTGAAAATGAACAACACAATCAACAACTCAACAGCTAATATTCGATTAATAATATCATCATCTGTATCAATTGAACAATGTGTACTACTGTGTGTGTGTGCGGAGAAAGAGAAAAAATGAGCTTACGGAATTGAGGAGAGAAGGATCGGAGGCAGGATCAGTAGCGAAATTGGAATCTCTAGCGCTCGAGGATAAACATCGTAAATGATAATCGAACGCTTTGAATTTGTCTTCTCCGATCGCCATTTATGCTGAATTTCCTACTGGTTAGACCCCGAAAAGCATGATGGAATTTTTTTTTATTTTTTGCATGATGGAAATAATTAAAGACAACTTATATGAGAGTAATATCTCGTATTTTTTTTTTATTATTTTTGATGCGGGAAAGGAGGTTGAGATGGTTTGGGTATATGATGAGGAGGGGTACGGATCCCTCAGTTCGAAGGTGTGAGAGGTTGATTATGGATGGTTTCAGGCAGGATAAAGGTAGGTCGAAGAAGTATTAGAGGCAGGTGATAAGATATGACATGGAGCAGTTATAGCTTACGGAGGACATAACCTGCATAGGAAGGTGTGAAGGATGCGGGTTAGGGTCTGCATAGGAAGGTGTGAAGGAGGCGGGTTAGGGTAGAGGGCTAGTTCATTGGAGTGAGGCCTAGCTAGTAGATAGGGTTGCTTGGTTGTAGCCAAGCTAGTAGTCGCAGTGCTTTGCACGTATCTTGGAGTTCTTTGTTCGTGGGTTTTGGGTGCTTTTGGTTAGATCATGTATAGTACTACTCCGTGGGTGTGTTGTTTCTGTTTTTCTTTATGTGTGTGTTATTTCATCTTGTTTTATATTTCATTACGTCTTTGTATACTATTTTTCTGTCCTGAGCTGAGGGTTTATTGGAAACAGCCTCTCTACTTCTACGGAGTTAGTGGTATGGACTGCGTACACTTTATCCTCTCCAGCAGTGGTGGAGCCACCTTTAGGCCAGGGGGTCATCTAAACCTCCTTCGACAGAAAATTATATTATTTATACATGGTTAAAAGTATTTTTTTTTTATGTATATATAGTAGATGTTGAACCCCCTTTGGCTAGGTTGTATGTGTACTTTTTCCGATTTTGAACCCCCTTAATGAAAATCTTGGCTCCGCCACTGCTCCCCAGACGCCACTATATGGGAATACACTGGGTATGTTCTTGTTTATTTTTTATAATTGTAGTGTCCGAACCTCTATCCATCAAGACTGGGATAGATGAAATAAAATAATCTTGTATGAAATTGATTAAAAAAAGATAATTTGATGTATTAAGCTTTGAGTTAAGATTCAGAGTTCAACTCGATGAATTCAACCTTTTAACATTTTTATTATTATACCTTTGAAACTATGGGTTGTAAAATTAATGCAAAAATGATAGCTCTGATTGATCCTTTTCTATTTGGTACTTTAACACTCCTTGGCATTTACTCATTGCTTGCGATCTTAGAGCTTCAAGTTCTATTTTACTTCATTATCGATCACCCACGAATATTTAGCCTTGCAAGACGGTCCTCTCGGAGTTTTAGGCCAATTACCATTAAAGTTTTGGCTTTTGAATTTGCACAATTGTTGTACCAAAGGAGTTTCTTCAAGCACACAAGGGTGTGATCTAATGGTCAATTAAATGAGATACGACCCATGAGGTCTCAGACTCAAATTCCAACAGTGACAAACAATAGGTGCTTCATTTCCATCTATTATGGAACAAAAAAACTGGCCCGAAAAGCACGGTTATTAAAAAAATAAAAAAAAGGAGTTTCTTCAACTTGTATACAACAAAATATAATTTTACAAATGAGTCAGAAAAACAATAGGCAGATGTTGAAAAACTCCACTAGTGAGAGCTTGTTCATGCTCCAACAAGAACTTCAAAGAATAATCCTTTATTCATCAGAATGACATTTTCTTTACCAACACAACAAACTTGTTTCACTCAGTTTCCTAGAGTACAAAATGAATCCAAAAGGGGATTCAAATTAAACCTTCAAATACTTGATAGCTGTCTGAACATCTTTATCTCCTCTGCCACTGCAGTTAAGCACCACCCTAGTTCCATGGGGTAGAGTAGGGCACAACTTCTCCAAGTAAGCCAGTGCATGAGATGTTTCCAGTGCAGGAATAATGCCCTCTAACCGAGACAATCGCTTGAAGGCTGCAAACAATGATCGCCAAAGGAAGAGAATGTTAGTGAAAGTTAAAACGTTACAGGAAGATGCAATGATGAAAGCTATGTTGCTTGGACTCCTCAAAAATACTTTCAGGAGTGTGTCGGATCCTCCAAAAGCTGTGCATTTTGGGAGGATCCAGCACTGGTGCAGCAACATTGAGGAGGGTCCAAGCAACATCGGCTCAAACCATGCGCAAGCCGCTTTGTGTTCTTTTGACTTGATCCTCATATACACGATAAAAAAGAGAAAGTTCAAATTGAACTGAAGCAGAAACCAAGCTTAGAATCAGGAACTGGTAGAGAAGTCAACAATCACCTTCTAAAGCTTCATCGTCTGTAATGCTATAATACTCTGCTCGTCCCAAGTCTTTCAAAAAGCTGTGCTCTGGCCCAACTCCAGGGTAATCCAATCTGGTAAGCCATAAAGAGGAGAAGAAAAGAAATATGAAAATGGACCGGTGAGTAGATGTAAAGATCTTCTGTAGAATGACTGCTAAAACTTTCATTCTAACAAAATAAGCACTTTTCATGACCGGAAAAAGAAGTTATTACCCGGCACTGATAGAATGGGGCTCAACGATCTGTCCGTCTTCATCTTGCAGCAGATAGCTCATAGCTCCATGCAGTACTCCAACCTCTCCCTTTGTCAAAGTTGCAGCATGTTTTCCACTATCTATACCAAAACCGGCAGCTTCCACCCCAATCAACCTAACATCTTTATCATCAACAAACTCATGAAACAGACCCATAGCATTTGAGCCTCCACCAACACATGCAACAAGCACGTCTGGTTTCCCACCCCATTTTTCCAATGCTTGCTTCCTTGTTTCTTTACCAATCACCGCATGGAACTCTCTTACCATCATGGGGTATGGATGTGGTCCTGCAACAGATCCGAGTATGTAATGAGTTGTTTCAACATTTGTAACCCAATCTCTTATAGCCTCTGAAGTGGCATCCTTGAGTGTAGCAGTCCCAGAGTGGACTGCTCTAACCTGCAAGTAAATTATAGAAAATGAAGTCAAGAAACGCTAGCAACTCGAGAGACAAAAATGGTTCAGTACTATTTGTTTTATCAAATTATAAGAACTGGTCTTATACTCTTTGAATGCGATCATCCTTGCTAAATAGAGAAGCCATAGTTAGCAATTTGATGTGTGCCAAAGAGGAAGAAAAATTAAGCCGAAAGTAACCATCTAATAAAATACTTTGCATTTTTATGGATACCATGTATATGTACGTCCTTCAGATGAGTCACAGTACGCATTTGGGATTCCATACGTGTTGCAGAATGCAATTTCCAGGTAGACTTCTTCCTTGCATTTGTATCCGTTAGGCTCATTCATGGATTTAAAAAACGACTCCATCTCCTTATCTATATAGATATACCCACATGATATGATCTACATCAAACTCGAGATTTATCGTATACTAATTCCTCAACTAACAGTATTAGGAACTTAAACGTTTGGTCACTGAAACTATGGAGCACATTTATGATTTACCACATCAGAACTCCAATAAGCATCGAATGCAACAAAAAAATTGCTTCCTTCGAACCAAATTGAATTTCCTAGTTCAATTTACATGGTTATTGATTAGAGTTATAAAATTGAATTGTTTTATATTTGTCAGTAGAAGATGTCAGATCCTTCCTTTTCTTAAGAAAATATAATAACTTTTGAAAGAGAAACCAATATCCCTTTTAGCTTTTTTTTCCTTCTTTTTAATTAGTATAATATGTTAGAGAAATATTTTTTATGAGAAAAATGGACATTCGTGTGGGACAGACTAAAAAGGGAAGGTTTCCATTCAATTTGGGATACACACACATGTATGTATAGAGAAAAAGCATCTAAGTGAGCATATAGAATTTATCACACAATTTAAATGGCAAACTGACGCTGGTGAATACCATGGAACAGCAAAGTCAGTCTATAAACTCCTCGCATACTTTTCAAATTCTCTATTAAGCAAGCTAAGAACAATCCCATAACTCATAATGAAGGAAACAAACCTCAGCTCCAAGCAGGCGCATTCTGAAGACATTTAGTGCTTGTCTCTCCATATCCTGGGCACCCATATAGATAATGCATTCCAAACCAAAACGAGCACAAACAGTAGCAGTGGCCACACCATGCTGCCCTGCCCCTGTCTCAGCAATGATGCGTTTCTTTCCCAAGCGCTTGGCAAGCAAAGCTTGGGCAACTGCATTATTGATTTTGTGGGCACCAGTGTGGTTAAGATCTTCCCTTTTCAGGTAGACCAGTGGCCCTTTGCCATCTGGACGTTTGTAGTGCTCAGTAAGTCGCTCTGCAAAATAAAGAGGGCTCTCTCTGCCTACATAATCTCTCAATATTCCATCTAGCTCTTTCTGCAGACAGCAAAAATCAGTCAAAAGATTTATACGCTTTATAAAGGGACATCACAAGCCTTAACAACAAGAAAGTACAAACAAACAGTGTTAACAAAAAGAAAAGGTCATAGCTAAAATTGCATTTTCAGAAGACAAACTGTTCTAAGAGTCTAACAAAAGCTCCACTCCAGTGATTTGATATATAGTGTACTATGTTTGAGGAGCTTTTCTTGCCACAGCAGAATAATTTTCTGTTCGAGATCTCCGTATAAAACACAAGTTCAGGGCAACAAACAATATAAAGAAAGGAAATTGCAATTGCTAGTTGAGTAATCAGGCCTTACTTGGGTCCATATAGTCAAGAGGTATAAAGACACATATTTTACATTACCGGCTTACTTTTGTTATTCAAAGTTGATGACTCAATGAACTAAAAGTTCAAGAGGAATATACAGCACCCATTTCCCCAGTAATCAGTCCTGCTAGTTGTTGGGCTAAACCAGCCCAAAGATACCTTTAACATGGTGATGATATTATCTACATTGGCCAAGCCTGCATGGCTGTTTTGCAAAAGGACTCACACCATTAAGAGAATCATTACAACTTATATATAGCTTATTTTTCTCATACAATAGACCCTTGTAATTCAGCCCCTCCCCAAACCCCACCCCACGCATAGCGGGAGCTTTAGAGCTGCCCTTTTTCACTTTAATGGTCAAAAACACACATTTCCAAGTTTCCTGCCTGAACTATTAAATAGTCACTTTTCCTACCTGAACTATCATCACTTCTCAAACCGAATCACCAACAATGCAAATTAAAACAAAAACACACCTTTACAAGTTTCCTACCTGAACTATTAAATGTTCATTTTTCCTCCATGAACTATTAAATGCTCCTTTTCACACCTGAAATATTAAATATCCATTTTTCTTACCTGAACTATAAAATGTTCGTTTTTCCTACCTGAACTATTAAATGTTTGTTTTTCCTACCTGAACTATCAAATGTTCATTTTTCCTACCTGAACTATCATCACTTTTCAAATCGAATCACCAATTCAAAAACTTCCACAAATTAAAACAAAAAACTAAAAAATCAATAGCTCATTTTGCGAGATTACCTGAAAAGCTTCATCGGTAGCGAGTGAATTGAAAGCTATTTCAAGCTCATCAAGAGCATGCATTAGCGTTTCCGGCACGTATTTCCCGCCAAATTTACCGAACCGGCCAAACGAATCGGGACGTTGATGAACCGCCGCCGGTTCAGCCGCCATTGATTGTTTTTCCGTAAGAACACAAGTAATAGAAGGCGGAAACTTCGAGGTGGATGGCAAAGGTGTAATTTTGTTGAGTTTTAGGGGTATTTGGAAATTGTTAGGGAAGGAGGAGGAGGAGGCGGCGGAGGAGAGGCGGTGATGTTTGGGAGATACGGTGGAGGAGAAGGCCATGTTTGGATGAATAGTATTTTAAGAAAAAAGAGAGAATAAAGGGGAATTCTACTTTTTTTGTGTGTTTTAAATAGGGGTAGGTGGGGAGGATGACGTGGAATTTTGTGAAAAAACGTGGTTGATTTTGATTCAATGCTAAACTTAAGCTGGCGTTTAAACATGTGATTTCGTTTCGTAATTTCATATCACATGTTCAAATGAGTCCTTAAATTTGTTTACGTGGACGTGGAGTATTATATATTTAGCTTCAGTTTGGCATGGATTTTGAAGTTGTGTTCGGGTTTATTTTATTTGTTACAAAAATAAAGTTTTGTGAGTGAAATTCTCAAAAATCCAATAAATTATCTGAACTACTTTGAAAATTCAAATATATTTGATTAGATTTTAAAATCTGATCAAATTATATGACTAATGTTTGCGGAGGGGGAAGATGGTAAAGGTGTTATTATGTTGAGTTTGAGGGGTATTTGGGAATTGGGGAAGGAGGAGGAGGCGGCGATGTTTGGGAGATACGGTGGAGGAGAAGGCCATGTTTGGATAAGTATTTTTTTTAAAAAAAAAAAAAAGAATAAAGGGGAATTTTACTTTTTTGTGTTTTACATAGGGGGTGGTGGGGAGGACAATATGGAATTTTGTGTATACGTGGCTGATTTTGATTCAATGTTAGTTAGACTTTTAGATTTGTTTATGTTAGAACTCGTGTTTAGCGTAGATTTTGAAGTTTAAACTCGAAAAAAAATTGAGTTTTTGAAGTTGTGATTTTTGAAATGTAAAGTAGTGTTTGGACAAAGCATGCCTTTTAACTTGGCTTCTACTCGCATCTATGCTCTCGAACTTTGGATGTGCAAAATTGGATACTTAAACTTGTATAGTTGAACAAGTAGACACACTCGTCCTGTGTGGCATCTACGTGGTGTTTACATGGCAATCTCACGTGAATTGTCACGTAGGACATGTGTGTCTACTTGTTCAACTTTATACAAGTTTAAGTGTCTACTTGTGTACATCCAAAGTTGAATTTGTTTATGTTGACCTCCCGTTTGAATATAAATTGAAGTTGAAACTCAAAAATTTGAATATTTGAAGTTGTGAATTATGAAATTTGAAGTTGTGTCTGGATAAATATTTACTTGAAAAAAATTTCTAAAACTTGGTGAATGTTAGTTTCAAAAACTCAAAAATTGATTAGATTTTTTGGGGAGTTTTGAAAAGATGATCAAATTTCATGGCGAAATGGGCATTAGAAGATATATTTTTGAAATTGGCTCCAAAAATTAATGGCCACAAGCTAAATAAGGATGTGTTCGATATGAAGTTTTCATCTTATTGAAATGAGGAAAATGACTTTTTCTCTCCATCCTCTAACACACTCATGGTATTATGGTTGATTGAAGTGAGTAGCGACGATGATTGTGCAATAATATTTAGAGATTTTGTAGCGATGGCTACAGAAATTGATTGTATGACAATAATACCCAGCGATCTAAAGTGATGATAAGAATGATTTGTTGTGGTGACACTAGTTGTATGAATGGTTGGTGGAGGTTGACAATAAAAATGATTGGTGACAGTAGTAAAAGTTGTTACAATGACAACGACTAGTGATTGTGATGAAGATTGGTGATAGAGGTGAAGGTAATGAATAACTAACTAGTTGTAGGAATGTTTGGTGGTAGCAGCTAACAGTAAAAGTTTTTAGTTTATATCTAAAGGTGTTCAACTATGAAAGACTTGGAGGTGGGGATTATTGATGGCAATTTTACTGTAAAAGAAATTGATGGTGACAGTTGATAGTGAATATAATTAGTAATACTAATTGTTCTTCGCTAGATGACTTTAGAAGTAACTAGTGGTGGTGATTATGCTTAAGGTGCTTGATGATTATAATTAAAGTGATTGTAGTGGAATTGTATATGTAAAATAATTAAAGTTATAAAAGGTCACATTCATAATATTTTTTCAAGTAAATAATGTTTTAATCATTGCGCATTTAAAATATTAATTTTAAATATTTCAAGTGCCCCAATGAAGAAATTAAGAAACATATAATAAAATTTCGTGCAAGTACCAATATTTATTTGCTTACTATAATTTATAGCATCAACTCGTTACTTATGATCATATACTACTACTGATAGCTTAATTGATTTGAATAAATTTTATGGTTGGATACATCGACAATTCCATAAATTTGTTAGTAAATTTCACTTAAACGCTCAATCTATGACCTATTTCAATTGACCACATAAACACGTGATAAAGTGTTCCTACTACACTTATCTGTGTATCTAAAAGTCATAGTTGTCATTGTCCGCACATACATACATATATAGTTGACTTCACATATGTCCAACTTCTATTTTAAAAACACATACAATTTACATACACATACAGTAACAATCATATAATATATCTACACGATTTTCAATTATGATAAAATATTGTATGCGCGCGATATACATGCATTTCAATACATTTTGAAATATAGCAAAATCTCACAAAATGGAATAATAACTCTATTTACGAAGTGAGCGTTTGACCATGGTTATTATTTTATTTTTTTTGGGAGTTTAAATTTCAAAAATCACATTCGGTCATAAAAATTCGAAAAACTCCGAAATTCAACTCTAAGTTGAATTTTAGAATCTGAAAAACACCAAAAAATAATTTTCACTTTTTTTCCCACTCCAAATCACTCATGGATATTCAAAAACAACTTCAATTTGTATTCATAACTAAACACAACTCCAATACAACAACAATAACAACAACAATAGCAATAACATACCCAGTGAAATTCACAAATAGAGTCTAAGTAGGGCAGAGTGTACGCAGACCTTACCAGTATCTCGTGGAGATAGAGAGGTTGTTTCCGAAAGACCTTCGGTTCAAGTTCTAATACTAATAAACATATATCCAAACTGTTAGAAGCCCAACATATTTTTCTGAAGAAACTGGCCCATAAGCCCACTACAATCCAGCCCTAAAAAACAAAAAAATTACTATGTAAAAAGAAATCGAATAATCAGAAACAAAAAGCTTCATCGATAGCGAGTGAATTGAAAGTTGTTTCAAGCTCATCAAGAGCGTGCATTAGTGTTTCCGACACGTCTTTCCCGCCAAATTTACCGAACCGGCCAAATAAATCGGGACTTAGCTGAACCGCCAGTTCAGCATCAACCGATTGAGTCGTCGCCATTGATTGTTTTTCCGTAAGAATACAAGTAATAGAAGGAAATAGCTTTGATGAAGTGGATGGCAAAGGTGTAATTTTGTTGAGTTTTAGGGGTATTTGGAAATTGTTAGGGAAGGAGGCGGAGGAGAAGCGGTGATGTTTGGGAGATACGATGGAGGAGAAGGCCATGTTTGGATGAATAGTTTTAAGAAAAGAGCGAATAAAGGGGAATTTACTCTTTTTGTGTTTTTGGACTGCAAATACTGGTTTGTTATCTCTTTTTGATACCATATATGCTCATTTTTATATATAAGTGGATATTCTTTAATGAGTATTTTCCTTTATAGTTAATTATAAAGTGGAGTTTCAAGATTTTGAGATCTGAATGATGAGTTGTTGAATTTTGGATATTCAAGCAAAAGATTGAATCTTTAAGTTGTGGAGAAAAAGATATTTTTTTTCCAGTTCTTGTTTCATTTTTTTGGTGGTTTATATCAAATTGGAAGAAAGTTGAAGATGTTAGTATTTGGGTATTTAAGAAAAAGATTAGTTCTTTTTTGTTTTGGAGAAAAAAAGGGATTCTTTTTTTCAATTCTTGCTATATATATATATATTTATTATTTTTTTGGGGGGGAAGAGGGGGGGGGGGGGTTCATATTAAATTGGAGGAAAGTTGAAGTTTTTAGTATTTGGGTATTTCTTAGAAATGAATAATTTGTGGAGTGATGAGGATAAGACTATGGTGGCAGCTGTATTAGGAACAAAAGCTTATGATTACTTGATGTCTAGTTTAGTTTCTGCTGAATGTTCTTTAATGTCAATGGGAAGTAATGGGAATTTGCAGAACATACTATCAGATCTTGTGGAACACCCGAATGGAAGAAATTTTAGTTGGAATTATGCCATTTTTGGCAGATTTCGCGGTCTAAGTTGGGGGAATTGGTGTTAGGATGGGGAGATAGTTGTTGTAGAAAAGCTAGAGAAGGAGAGGAATCTGAAGTTACTAGGTTTCTTAATTTACGCCTCGAGGATGAGGCTCAACAAAGGATGAGGAAAAGGGTTCTTTAGAAGTTGCATATGTTCTTTAGTGGAACAGATAAAGAGAACTATGTGTTTGGATTGAATAGGGTTATTGATACTGAAATGTTCTTTCTTGCTTCAATGTACTTTTCGTTCCCTCATGGGCAAGGTGGTCTAGGAAAGTGTTTTGGTGCTGGTAAACATGTGTGGTTATCTGATGTATGAAGTAATTTGTTGATTATTGTTCTGAATCTTTTTTGATGAAGTCTGCTGGTATGCAAACAATTGTTTTGATCGCAACTGATGTAGGGGTTGTGGAATTTGGATCTGTACGGACTATACCAGAAAGTTTGGAGCTTGTATAGTTGATAAAATCATGCTTTCTGGTATAGTTCGTACAAATCCCAATTCCACAACCCCTACATCAGTTGGGATCAAAACAATTGTTTGCATACCAGCATACTTTATTAAAAAAGATCTAGAACAATAATCAACAGACGACTTCATAACATCGGATAACCACACATGTTTACCAGCACCAAAACACTTCCCTGGACCACCTTGCCCACGAGGGAACACAAAGTACATTGAGAACATGTCAGTATCAGTAATCCTATCCAATCCAAACGCATAGTTCTCTCTATCTATTCCACCAAAGAACATATGCAACTTTTGAAGAACCATTTTCCTCATCCTTTGTTGAGCCTCATCCTCGAGGCGTAAATTAAGAATCCTAGTAACTTCAGATTCCTTTCCTTCCCTAGCTTCTCTACAACAACCATCTCCCCATCCTAACACCAAGTCCCTCCCCCCCCCCCCCCAAAAAAAAAAAATGTAGCAAGAACTGAAAAAAAGAATTCATTTTTCTCCAAAAAAAAAAAAAAAAAACTTTTTCTTGAATACCCAAATACTAACAACTTCAACTTTCTTCCAATTTGATACAAATAACCAAAAAAATGAAATAAGAATTGAAAAAAAAAAAAATCCTTTTTCTCCACAACTTAAAGATTCAATCTTTTTCTTGAATATCCAAAATTCAACAACTCAACATTCAGATCTCAAAATCTTGAAACTCCAAGTTACAATTAACTGTAAAGAAAAATACTCATTAAAGAATATCCACTTATATATAAAAATGAGCATATATGGTATCGAAAAGAGAGAACAAATTAGTATTTGTAGTCCAAAAACTCAAATTTGAAATCTTCAATACTGTGGAATTTTGTAAATACGTGGCTAATTTTGATTCAATGCAAGTTAGACTTCTAGATTTGTTTACGTTGAGTTCGCATTTGGCCATTGATTTTGAGTCCAAATTTGGAACTTGAGAAAGAAAAAAAAATGAGTTTTGAAGTTGTCATTTGTGAATGTGAAGTTGTGTTTGAATATATATTTTAGTTGAAAAAAAAATGAAGTTTGATGGGTAAAAGTCTAAAAAATCAAAAATTTGATCAAATTTTTCAGAGAATTTGAAAGTTTGATCAAATTCTTAAAATTTGATCAAATCTCATGACCAAACAGATATTTGAAGATAAATTTTCAAAGTATGTGATCAAATGTCTAGATAAGGTGTGTTTGGTATGGAGTTTCTCGTATTCAACAGATCAAATATTTGAAATGAGAAAAATGACTTTTCATCTCTATCTTCACCCCACTCTCGTAGCTCCCACCCCACTCCTTTATTACCGCCACCTTCCATAGTATCTATCTAGATTATATATAGATATTTTTAGACTAAATTATTATATTTACGTATCAAACACAAAAGTAGACTCATTTAAAATTTATCTTTGTTTGAAATCTAAATAGAGATTCTAAATATAAAATAATAAATCACATATTATATTAAACATTTTAATTTACATTTGCAATGACGAATTATACTTAAAATTAATTTATAGTAATAAACAATGGCTTTCGCAATACAACGATAGATAGTATTATGATCGGTTGAAGTGATTAATAGTGATGATTGTGCAATAATATTTGAAGATTTTGTAAAGATAGCCAAAGAAAATGATTGTATACCGAGAATGAAATGCGATGTAAAGTGATGACAAAAATGACTGGTTGTGGTGATACTAGTTGTTTGGGTGGTTGGTGGAAGTTGACAACAAAAAATGATTGGTAAAAGTAGTAAAGGATGTTGACAATGACAAGGCCTTGTAATTGTGATGGAGATTGGTGATAAAGGTAAAGATAACAAATAGATAACTTGTTGTAGGAATGGTTGGTGATAGCAGTTAACAATAAAAATGGTTAGTTGATATCTGAAGGTATTCAATTATAAAAGACTAGAAGGTGGGAGTTATTGATGGTGATTGTACTGTAATACTGATTGATCATGACAGTTGATGGTGAATATAATTAGCAATAGTAATTGTTCATCGCTAGATGACTTTAGAAGTAACTAGTGGTGACGATCGTGCTTAAGGTGCTTGATGGTTATAATCAAAATGATCGTAGTGAAATTCTATATGTAAAATAGTTAAAGTTGTAAAAGATCACATTCATAATATTTTTCAAAAAAATAATTGTTTAATCATTGCGCGTTTAAAATATTTAATTTTGAACATTTCAAGTGTCAGGATGAAGGAAATGAAAAAACATATATAAAATTTTGTACAAGTACAAATATTTATTTGCTTACTCTAATTTACAGCTTCAACTCATTATTTTAGACCGCATACTATTATTGGTAGCTTACTTGATTTGATACATCGATAATTTCTTAAATTTATGAGTAAATTTTACTTAAACACTCAATCTATAACCTATTTTAATTGAACATGTGATAAAGTGTTCCTACTACACTACTATACTGATATGTGTATTTAAAATTCACAGTTGTCATTGTCCGCACAACACACACACACATACATACATACATACATACATACATACATACATACATACATACATACATACATATATAGTTGACTTCACGTATATCCAATTTTTATTTTAAAAACACATACAATTTACATACGCATACAGTAATAATCATATACTATATCTGCACGATTTTCAGTCAGCATAAGATATTGTATGCACGCTATCTACATGTATTCTGATACGTTTTGAAATATAGCAAAATCTCACATAAATGGATGCTAATAGCTCTATTTACGAAGTAGCCGTTTGAACATGAATATTATTTTACTTTTTTCTCGAATTTGAATCCCAAAATTCATGTTTGCCATAAAAATTCAAAAACTTTGGAATTTAACTTGAAGTTGACTCCAAGATTTTGAAAAAACACAAAAAATATTTTTGCACTCCAAATCACTTACAAAAGTTCAAAAAACAACTTTAATTTGTATTATGGCCAAACAGAACTCTAACTTCAAATATCATTTTCACTTCGAAAATAAAAACTATTTTTTTTTCAATTTTTACAATTTCCATGGCCAAACGAGGCTAAAATTTTCTCTTTATTGAATCCGAACTGTTAGAAGCCCAACATATTTTCTGAAGAAACTGGTCCATAAGTCCAGTACAATCCAGCCCAAATAAACCCGAATATTCGAAAGGAAAAAAATTGAAATATACATCCTTAGATTGTATATTGCAAGTCATAGCAATACTTCTTAAATTGCAATTAATAGCAACTTTTAAAATAAAAAAATAAAGGAAAAAATATTTTTTTATTACATGAAAAAAAGATCCCTTAAAAAAACAGTTTGTTAATAGTAGGATATCAATCACACTCTAATATCCCTCTCCTCCTAATTCTTCTTTCGTTTATTTTCTCCCTAATTTGTTATACAATTCCATGATTCTCTCTCCCTCTTTTCACTCCATTTTATTCTATACTTTTTTCACATATATTTCCTCAAAATCAATCAAGATCCTCCATAGATAATCACAGATTTCATCTTTTTACCACGATATTCTTTCTTACTTCTTCCATTATTGAAGAACCAGATGTACCGCCATTTTTTTTTATAAATCTTGATTTTTTCTTTCCAGTATGAAAGGTGGTAGTGTTCATTCAATCTTAATTTAATATGAAAGTAGATGAGATAGAATCTTGATTCAAAGAGATAAGCACATAGTGTATGGAATGAGTATATAAACTGGTATCACCTAAATTGAATATCACAATCCATAGATATCAGTTTATATATCTATTCCATACACATTTCATACAAATGTGACATATAAGAAATCACTTTATAAACCGATTCCATTCCATTTATAATCTAAAGTATACCTTCTTAATCATTTTACATACCAATTTCATAGATCAAAAATCCAAAATCATTTTGTATATGATATTGGTTATAACATGGTTTAAACTTGGTTGGAAAAACCAAATGAAATGTAATACACAAAAAGTTTGAGTATGTAATGGGTATAAACCTAGTGTTCAAATAAATTCACATAAAAATCACAATATTTTTATTTCAAATTACATACATTGAGACCCCGGTAAGAAATATCATTTAGTAAATGAGATGGATATATAAACTGATTTCAATATAATTTGTTATATCATTCCTCATTAGCAGATTTTGTACTATTTTCATACACTACACTTTATAAGATTTTATATTATTTTCATAAACCAAAACCAAAGAACTCAGTGACGAGATGAAAGTGAAAGTAAATTAATTAAGGAAGAGAGTGTATTAATGGGAAGGAATTTTCAATCAATAAAGAAAATATAGAAGGCGTGTTTACTTGGGAAAGTAAATTAATGTGACTTTTACGGAAAAGGCAAAAAATGTGTATAAATGAAGATAATTTATTAACCTGATTTTACTCCTCTAATAATTATCGACATGGTAATTGAGGTGAGTGGGAAAGGATAAACACAAATATTTAGGAGTGATTTAATTAAAACTATTAAATAATTTTAACAAAAAAATATTTTTAATAAAAAATTATAAAAACGGCTACAACTTGCAATTAAAAACTTAATTCAATAATTACAAAAAAGTATTGTTACAAGTTGCAATAAACAATCTAAAAAGTATATATAAGGTAATTTCCTCAATCCGAAACTCCCATTCATCACTATCTTTTTTACTCTTCTAAGTTTCTGAGTTTTTTTCCAACTTCCCAATGGCAAACACAATTCTAATTTCAAATATAAAATTTCACTTCGAAAACAATTTATTTATTTTTTTTTAATAATTTTCATGACCAAACGAGCCCAAATTTTTCTCTGTACTGATTCCAAATCATTAGAAGGCAAAAGCCCAACATATTTCTTGAAGAAACTGGCCCATAAGCCCATTACAATCCAGCCCCAAAAAACCAAAGATCCGAAACTCTCATTCATCACTATCTTTTGTCAACTAGAATCCCTATTAGTGGGGTATGAGGAGGCTAGAGTGTATGCAGACGCTATCACTACCTCGTCGAGATAAAGAGACTGTTTCCAAAAGACCTCTGACTCAAGTCCTAACAATAAACATATATCTGAAATGTTAGAAGCCCAACATATTTTCTGAAGAAACAGGCCCATAAGCCCATTACAATCCAGCCCAAAATACCCTCAAAGATCCGAAACTCTCCATTAGAATGAGAAAACTACACAGCATAACAAATCTAAACACTTAATTATGACTCATAACAACACTTTAAAATAATTATCAGGCATAACAAAAATAACAATATTTATTGGATTCCACATCTTATTCCTTTGAATACATATAAGAGAATATTCACCCCCACTTTTTACTCCCTATATTTTAATCATTTCCTTTTTTTTTTACCCCCTTTCTCTTACCTTACCCTTTCCCCACTTTTCATGTCTCTCATTTTTATCACTTCTTTTTTAGATTTACCTCTTTCTACTTTACTTTTTTTTTTCCTTCAATTTTCTTCACGATTTCAAACGGTTTTTTCTAAAAAATTTGAGAGTTTCACAAAACAGAGAAGGTGGATGTAGTGTGGATGATGTATGGACATGCGGTGGCTTGGTAGTTAATGGTGAAGTGGACGTCTAGCCAGAGTTTGAGGCGGTGGTGATGATGTGTTTTCCCGTGAAATAGGAATGGGGGGAAGAGTATTTGGCCTCTGTTTTTGGTGTGAAAAATCATGTTTGAGGGAGGTCTTTCTCTATTAATAAAAAAATGGGTCTGTTAATGGTGAATTTTGGTATGGTGATGAAGACGGATAATGATAATGAAGGCGGTGTTAATGATTGTCGATTAATTTTCTGGTCAAGTGAGTGTTAATGATATTTTTCGGTGAAAATTTTGAAATTCTATTGAATGTTAATGGAGAGGTGTGTCTGCATAGGTGCATATGGCGTAGAAGGAGGAAGAAGGGGATTGTATTTATTTTATATTTGTAGTTGACTATATATTGTATTTGTAGTTTCATTTGTTTTATTCGTTTGTATTTGCATTATTTTTCATTGATGTACTTGTATTTTAAAGAACTATTTTTTGTACTTTTATATGTATTTGAATGTAGTTGACTGCATATTGTATTTTGTATTTGTGGTTTCATTTATTTCATTTTTATTTGTAGTTGACTGCATCATTTATATTTTAAAATAATTAAAAAAGAATGATTGATTCTCTTTTTATGAATACTTGTATTTGTTTTCATTGATATGTATTGTATTTTTTTGATATAAATTGAACCACACAAAATATGCAATGTATCATACTGGGTACAAATCTTTATTTACAAATACAAATGATAAATTTGACATACAAATACAAACGATACATTGCATATTTTGTATATGACAAACTCAAAAAAATACAAATAATGCATTATACATGTTTAGATACAAATACAAATGAAAGCTAAAAAAATGAGAAAGAGATAGAAATATAAAATTCAAAAAGAAAAAACGAGAAAGATTATAGAAGAGAAGGAGAGAGAGAGACGAGAGATTGAGGAGAGAGAAAAAAAGAAAATCATCAATATTTATATATGATTTGAATAACCTTTAATGCAACATTATATTTGGTAACATAATCTTTAATGCAACATTATATTTGGTAACATAATCTTCTATTAAAGTCTCATGAGTTATTTTAGCAACAATAAAAGATACTCTCCTTATTTAACTGAATCTCTCCTTATTTAACTATTTGGATTTGTATTTCAACCAAAAAAATGTGTGACAAATACAACTCGATTTGTATTTGTCATCCGAAAAAATTGCTATCTATTGTAATTACAATAATATTGCTACGAACTACTTAATTATCTCTTAAGATTTACTATTTCTGAAATTTCCTCTAAATTATTATATGTGCTCAGATACAAGTATTGTGCTATGTTTTAAAATTAAAGTATTGCTACATTTTGAAATATAGGAAAATCTCGGTATCTTTTTTTTCTTCAAAATATGGGCTCTAATAACTCTATTTACGAAATTTTCTCTTTATTCATATGGTGTAGAATTCTTCTAATAATAAACATATATCCAAACTGTTAGAACAACAACAACATACCCAGTGAAATCTTTCCTACAAGTGGGGTCCGAAGAAAGTAGAGTGTATGCATACCTTATCACTACCTCGTATTATATTTGAATTGTTAGAAAACAACAACATACCCAGTGAAATTTTTTCCATGATCTTAGGTCTGAAGAGGATAGAGTGTATGCAGACATTACCACTACATCGTGATATCCGAACTGTTAGAACAACAATAACATACCTAGTAAAATCTTTTCGACAAGTGAGGTCCGGAGAAAGTAGAGTGTACGTAGATCTTATCACTTACTCGTGGTATATCCGAAGGAAAATTACATAACACCACAACTTATCTTTACTAAACTACATAAAATTCCTATCCTTTTTATTAATTACCTAAATCCCTTTTTTTTTTAAAAAACAGCCGGATACATCCACAAGCCCATAAATTTTCGGATACACCTCCCTTTGGTCTAGTTAATGTATTATGTATCTCGACCAAATAGTTTCAGAAATGGATGTATCTCAGTAATCAAAATTATGTATCTCAACTTCAAGATTATGTATCCGGATGCCAATTATGTATCCGAAAATTGTAAAATAAGGGATTATTTGTAATTTAGCAAAGAGTAGGGATAGAGAGTAATCAGGGGTAAATTTGTTGGGATTTATGTAAGTTTTACGTATCCGAACTATTAAAAGCCCAACATGTTTTTTCTGAAGAAACCGGCCCATAAGCCCACTACAATCCAGCCCAAATAAACCCAAAGGATCCGAAAACTCTCATTCATCACTATCCATTTTACTCTTCCAGTTTCTCAGTGGTTTTCCAATTTCCCAATGCGCGGCAAACCCTAATCCTCTCCAACTTTAGGTAAAACTCCATTAACTCTTCATTAACAAATTAATCATTTGATGCAATTTTGCGTTTTTATTTTTATTTGAATTATTTTTGCAATTTCAGGGTAATTAATGTAAGTCTTTTTTAAGCTAATTAGAGAGATTTTTGAAGGTTAATTTTTTTTCGGTTGAATTGTAATGTATTTTGTTTGGCGTAGTAAATGTTGTGCACTGTGTAACATTGTGTGTATTTGGTATTTACTTATTGTTGGAACTGTGAGGTTCGAATTTTGTTGACTAGAAAGAACAAGGTTATTGTATGGAATTAAGTTTAAATTAATGGGTTGTTTGTTTTATTAAGTGGTTAATGTCATTTGAGCTGAGGGTTTGTCGGAAACAGCTTCTCTACCTAAAAGGTAAGGGGTAAGGTCTGCGTACATCCTGTCATTCCGCTGACCCCACTTGTGGAATTACACTGTGGATGTTGTTGTTGTTTATGGAGTGGTTAAGCTCCTTTGAGCGGAAGGTCTATTGGAAACAGCTTCTCTACCTAAAAGGTAGGGTAAGGTTTGTGTGCATCCTATCCTCTTGACCGCAGACCTCAGTTGTGGGATTACACTATGGTGTTGTTGTTGTTGTTGTTGTTTTGTGAAGTGGTTTAGCTCCTTTGAGCTGAGGGTCTATTGGAAACAACTTTTCTACCTAAAAGGTAGTGTAAGGTTTGCGTACATCCTATCATCCCTACCTACCCAGACCCTATTTGTGGAATTACAGTGGGCATGTTTTTGTTGTTGTTATTTTATGAAGTGGTTAAGCTCCTTTGAGCTGAGTTTCTATTAGAAATTACCTCTCTACTACTAGGTATGTTGTTGTTGTTGTTTTATCAAGTGGTTAAGATTCTTTGAGCTGAATTTCTATCGGGAACCACCTCTCTACTACTAGGCATGTTGTTTTTGTTGTTGTTTTATCAAGTGGTTAAGCTCCTTTGAGCTGAGTTTCTATCAGAAACCTCTCTACTACTAGGCATGTTGTTGTTTTATGCAGTGGTTAAGCTCCTTTGAGTCGAGTTTCTATCAGAAACAACATCTACTACTCGGCATGTTGTTGTTGTTTTATGAAGCTTGGGCATGTTGTTTTTGTTGTTGTCTTATCAAGTGGTTAAGCTTCTTTGAGCTGAATTTCTATTGGAAACCACCTCTCTGCCCAAAAAATAGGGGTAAGGTCTACGTATATCCTACTCTTGTCCAGATCCCACTCGTGGGATTGCACTGGCATTTTTTTTATCAAGTGGTTAAGCTCCTTTGAGCTTAGGGTCTATCAGATACAACCTCTTTACCCAAAACGTTGGGGTAAGGTCTGCGTACATTCTACCCTCCCCTAACTCCACTTGTGGGATTACACTGGATATGTTGTTGTTGTTGTTTTTGTTGTTGTTTTATCATGTGGTTGTAGAAGAACTTATTAGAATAATGGTCTACATGCATCCTACCCTCCCCTGACTCCACTTGTGGGATTACACTGGGCATGTTGTTGTTGTTTTATCAAGTGGTTGTAGAAGAACTTATTAGAATAATGGTCTGCGTAACATCCTACCCTCCCCTGACTCCACTTGTGGGATTACATTGGGCATGTTGTTATTGTTGTTTTATCAAGTGGTTGTAGAAGAACTTACTAGAATCAAAACAAAGGGAGTATTGTATTTGTCAGGATATGAAAGCATATTGTGCGAAATGTAATTTCTGTATGTGTGGTAGTTCTTTCAAAAACTTAAGTGGTGTTAAAGAAGTAGTATTTTGTTGTTTAGTTGCTTGAAATGGATTTTGTACTTCTTGTCAAGTAATTTTGATTTTATTTTGCTTATGGGAGTTTCTGGAGGATTAATCCTTTTTTTTTTTTTTTTAGTTTTTGCCTCAGAAAATTCATCTGGCCATTTGACCTCTATAATGGGGCGCAGTGACTCTAGATCACCTGTCAGGGGTCGTGGATCTCCTCGCAGGAGGAGCCCTTCACGCAGGGAAAGGTCACCTGCTCGTAAACGGAGCTCACAGGCTGCAAGTTCAGCTGGAGTAGAGAAGTCTTCAAGACGTGCAAGGTCAAGATCTCCTGTTCCTGTTTCACCTGCTCAAGAGAGGCCTTCTAGTCGCAATAAATCCCCAAAGCGCAGAAAATCAATCTCCCCTGCATCTCACTCCCCAATCAGAGAGAAACCCTCAAGTCACACGAAGTCTCCCAAACAAGCTAAGTCAAGGTCTCCAGATTCGAAGTTGTTAGAGGGAGAGAAGTTTTCAGGCCGAGCCAGGTCTCCTAGACGTGCCAAGTTGCCATCTCCTGAACCTCGCTCATCCTCACCACGAACAAAAAGACTAAGAAGAGCAGAACGAGAGGCTGAAGCTAAGCCGAGGGAGCGGGAGCCTGAGAAGAATCATGGGAGAGCTAGTGATAGGGCTACACTTAGGGAAAAGGATTCTGACAGAATGGTGCCTGAATCTCGCTCACCCTCACCACAAACAAAAAGACTAAAGAGAGCAGACCGAGAGGCTGAAGAAAAGTCGAGGGAGCGGGAGCCTGAGAAGAATCATGGGAGAGCTAGTGATAGGGCTACACATAGGGAAAAGGATTCTGACAGAATGGTTATTGGATCTCGCTCACCCTCACCACGAACAAAAAGACTAAGGAGAGCAGATCGGGAGGCGGAAGATAAGTCGAGGGAGCGGGTGCCTGAGAAAAATCATGGGAGAGCTAGTGATAGGGCTACAGACAGGGAAAAGGATTCTGACAGAATGATGCAAAGTGAAAGGAGAGAGAAGAAATCAGGAAAGGATGCAATAGATAATGGATCTTATAAGTCAAGAAATGGTCGATCTGCTTCACCTTCAGAACGTCAGCATAGAAGTCGGCACAGATCTAGATCACCTGCAGCAGCGGATAGTAGAGCACATGCTGAGGTGTCTGGTGATATTCGATCACATTAATCTACCTTTACCATTTTATGAAACAAATGATATCTGCATTTCATTTGCTTGTGATAAACCTTAAAAACTTATAATGCTCCTTTGACAAATTCGCCACTGAGATTTCCTTGCCTTCTATTTATCTCCCATTTTAGACTGGGGAAGCAGGGTAATAGTGAAAGATGTAAAGCAAGAAAAATTGGTTGATGTCAATCTAATATTCTTTTGTACTTAATCTTCATGAGGTTCCAGCAGAATGTTTCACTCCTGAACAATGATTTAGGTCTTTTTTTTTCCCTTTTCTCAAGTACTTAAGTAAACCGGTATTTTGCTTATCTCTCTCGTTGTTTCTTATGGAAATCCTTGTATAAGATCCTTTTATTACAAGTTGCAGAACAACCCTAAAATAGTTTTAACCTATTAATTTGATGGTCAGACAAGTTCGTTCAAATTGGATGAGATTTTAAAAAAACTAAATTTGCTGTACATATTCACCTGAACAAAATAGCAAAGAACATTGGTAGATTTGAACTGCAATAACACTCCATCCTAATTTCTGTACAACTCTATCGAGGTCTTACACACAAGATCCCCTATGCAACTTCAGGAGAGTTTTGTCATTTAATTGCTGCATCAGTGTAATTGAATAGCTTACACTTCACTGTAGTTTTAAAGTTGAGCTCTAATTGGGTGCTTCTGTTTTGCAGGCGACAAACTCAAGGAGAGGTGAACACAGGTCAGTTGCTGCCTTATCTCTCCATCAGATTTTTAATGTAGTGAATTTTGTTGATCATACTTCTTTTTCTTGCTGTGATGAGGTCATAGGAAGGTACAAACACACGCTTTGATGAATTTTGAACATTCTGGAGTAATTGCGATCTTTCCCATGCTTGTTTGAGCAAGATGGTTTAGACTTGCTCCCTCTAGTCCCTTCTATGAATAGGTTAAATTGTATTTGGAAATCAAGGAGTTGGCTTGACTACAATTACGTTTGTTTTAATAGGAAAAAGGTTAAATTAATTGTTTAGTGTGTCTGCAAAGGTTAGTCTGGAGGAGAAAGCATCACAATTACATGTATTAAATATGCATTTTCTGACGAATTTAACTTTGGATCCTGGTAAATGGTGCATTGATTAACATCATCGGTACAGGTATTACAAATATACAGGAATGTTTCTTTTTGTAGAAAGCTTATCATGAATCTTAGTTAAAGGAGATTAGGTATTTGTACCAAGCTGTTAAACAATGGATTTTTGGCAGTAAATCTCAGGGTCATGTGTTTTCCTTTTGTACTGCTGATGGATAGTGGAAGGGAGCCTTGGTGTAACTGGTAAAGTTGTTGCCATGTGACCAGGAGGTCACAGGTTCAAGTCTTGGAAACAGCCTCTTGCAGAAATGCAAGGTAGGCTGCATACAATAGACCCTTGTGGTCTGGCCCTTCCCCGTACCCCGTGTATAGCGGGAGCTTTAGTGCACCGGGCTGCCCTTTTACTGTTGATGGATAGTAATAACGGGCTATGTTATGTTACCATATATTAGGCACTCAGCTCTATCAGCTCATTAGTCATTTGACTTTTCAATTTATTACTTTATCTACCCATACGGATATTGATACTAAATTTTCTTAAAGCCTTAAAGTACTGTACGTAGCTGGACAATATAATGATTTTGCTATATGGATGCTGCTGCTTACGGCTGAATATTTTAATCTCTTTTACTTGGTGTAAAGATTTCTAATTCATAAACATCTGGTTTGTTCATCTGATGTGCTTGCATAGAGACTTGAATTTTTTGTGAAAACATACAAGCTTGTTTGCTAATAAATATTCATTTGCTTGGCAGGAATGGTGAAGATGACTCCCTATCTAAAATGAAGGAAGCTGAGGAAGCCTTGGAAAGTAAAAATAAAGTATTATTTCCTCCCAAATTACCTTGGGTTTCATTCCATTAATTTAGACCCTTGGTTTCCTTTATTTTTGTTTTAAATTTGAATTATAAAGAAGAAGGATGTGCTTCCTGATGTTGGGGTGAAGATGATCTGTGTTTATTCTCACTTTAACTGATTGTTATTATGCAGATCTGTGGATCTTACTGCCTTCTGATAGTTGCTTTATTAGATGATTGTAGTAATATTATTTTGGTGCTATGATGTACAGGATAAGCCTTCGTTTGAGCTCTCTGGAAAGCTTGCAGCAGAAACTAATCGAGTAAGAGGTAATGATTAGTAACTAAAGTTGCTCATCCGCTTGTAACTTTGCAAGCTTGATCCCTTCACAAATGTAATAAGGTTTAATGATTGTTCATATTACTGGTAACATGATCTTAACTGTTAACATATGCTATGGATATCTTTAAAGAGAAATGGCTGGGTAGAAAATGAAGAATTTGTGTACAATATGAGATTTTGCTTATGTTCGAGCATGAGAGGACATAAGGCATATCTTGGTTTCATGTTTGTCAACTAACCAAGAGAATACACCTCTGTATTATGTCTTTTCTCATTGTATGTTGTTTCATGCCAGGTATAACACTTCTCTTCAATGAGCCACCAGATGCTAGAAAACCCGACATAAGATGGCGCTTGTATGTTTTTAAGGGTGGTGAAGTCCTTAATGGTACATTTTCTGGATCCTTCTATTTATTCATTCTTACGTCATAGTGTATGTTTCTTTTGAATTGCTCCGTACGTGGCTCCATTTGTTTTTATTATTTTATTTTAGTATATCTTCTAATATTAAAGTACAACAAACGTCTTCTATGCGCATTCACAAATTGTATTGTCACTCTGCCAATAACTAGCACATTGTACTCGTGCAATTTTGACTACATGTGTTCCATTTTATTTATTTAATATAGTGGTGGGAACCTGCTTATTGAAATGCATTATAAGTTTCCTGTGCACCTACCAACTACATGTGCCTTCCTCTTTTTTTGGCGGAATGCCTACTAATATGTCTTTTTTCGTTGTAATATGATCTGTGGAAACATTACTATGGATGACATCCATTACACCTGATACTGCCCTAAATTCAAGCGGTAAGACTTATGTCAAGTTCATCTTCCTATCTGATTTTTGCTTGCCTTTAAAGATGAGATATGGCAGAAGTACATGAGATTCCCTGCAGTTTAATGAAACTAAATGATCCTCCTCTTTAGTTTGTAAATTTCCAGAAAAAACTTGTATTTGCTAAGAGTCACATAGGATGGTATGCCTTTTTAGAATAATTCGACCCAATCATCCTGATGAATTTCTTTTATAGGTCTTTCTTGTACTTTCGTAAACTGATTAATGCGTTTTATCCAATTCTATAATACGTCTTAAGGTCGTGAGTAATGACTTTCCATGATCTTACAATTTTCCATTCGTTGAGAAACAAGGGTAGAGAAATAACTCAGGAGATGCCAATGTCTTAGTCCTTATTGTCATACCATAAAAAGCTTTGCTCTAGCCACGTGTTAAAGTAGAAGGGTAGGTCTAACATTTCTTAAACTAGATGTCTAATTGATCGCAATTATGTTGCTGAGCATGTTTTGTTGAGCTGGAAAATCGTTAAGCTTGTGATATATGTATGTTAGCGTGAGGGTGGGTGCTCTGAACTTCTAATTTAAATCGTTAAAGTGGATTTGTCAGGATCAAGATCGATCTGTGACAGTCTCAAATGGAGGGACTATATCTTATACTCCATTATTTATTTGGTGCAGTTCTCAGTGATTCGAGAATTTTTCTTCTTTCAGTCTGTCTGCATATTTGACGGCTTGAACATCCCCCCACCCCTCTTCAAGAAAAAAAAACAAAAGAAATCAACTTCTGTATGAATATTGTATTGGTGGCATCACTGAATTCCCTCCACTGGGTTACTGTCCTTTACTCTGATCTCACTTCCTCCTGGATATTTAATGGTAACGCAAAATGATCTGTCTGATGTATTTTCCTTATGTTGTAGAGCCTCTATATGTTCATCGCCAAAGTTGTTATCTTTTCGGGAGAGAAAGGAGGGTTGCAGACATTCCCACGGATCACCCATCTTGCAGCAAGCAACATGCTGTCCTCCAGTACAGGTACAATAAAATCTCAATTCTCAAGTACTAATTCATTCAGCTTCAGTATTTGATAGTTTATTTGATTTTAATATTTTTTGAGTTATTTGGATTATAGGCAAGTTGAGAAGGACAATCCTGATGGTACTTCATCAAAGCAAGTAAGGTGAGACTGTGGTGCTCAGTTGTTTGGTACAAGTTTGTGGCATATATTTCTATATATACCTTACTGACAATTGCGTGTTTAATGGGTCTATAGGCCATACGTAATGGATCTTGGAAGCACTAATGGCACTTTCATTAATGTGAGTCATGATTTGCATTTCTATTCTCTTCGTGTAGAAGGTTGTGTATTGATTGGTTTCCCTATGGTTCAATGAACCTCATTTTCTTGTGTGCAGGATAACCGGATTGAATCCGAGCGATACTATGAGCTATTTGAAAAGGATACCCTCAAGTTTGGTAATAGTAGGTAAGTTGCTTGCACTAACTGTACCAGTTGCTTGAATTGCACGCTTCATTTTTATCTCGTAAAAATTATGATAGTTTGAATAAGTCTCTGTTCTCTTAGCTATCCTTTTATCTTTTTGCTATTTTTGTTCTTTTACTCTAAAATCCTTGTCATTGCTTACTCCATTTCATATCTTCAAAACTCCCATCACATCATGGACTCCAATTGCTAATTTTATCATAAATGCAATTTCTCACACAACTTAACATGATTTTGGAGTTGATTGTATCAGTTTTAATTAGCTTGTTTTGTGATATTCTTTCATTTAAACTCACTTCGCCTAAAGGAGTTTGCGCTTGCTTCATTTAAGTGGATTGTTTGTAAATACTCCTAGGACATTTTGCATTAATGTGTTGACGGGAAAATTTGCAGCCGAGAGTATGTGCTACTTCACGAGAATTCAGCATGATGAAAGCCGCTAAAATGCTTGATGGAGGTGTCTTTTGCTTTGATTGGCTTCTTGTTGGATGCTACTATTCACAAACGATAAAAAATTTGCTATGCCAAGTTTACCAGCACGATAGTCGTTGCAAGTGCTCCGCTGAAATCGTGTAATGTGCTCGAGATTTGGGCATTGCTTGCATAGTTTTTCAATGTTAATGGAAATTTTGGTTTCTATAGCCTCCATTATTCTGGATGGTTTGCTCCAGTTTGTTTATAAAGCTCTTAGTTGTTCCCCTATGAATGGGATTATGTAAACTTGTTGATTAAGTCATAACTAGTGAATGTGAACTCTCATTTCCCTCAAAGTAATGAATATTTCTCTTTTGCTATCATTTCTAATGATTTGGGATAGTGGATTAACTTCTCATCATGAAATTTTTGCATGTTTTTTTATTGGTTTTTATAACTGTGGTATCCGAGTCAGCTTATATCAACTTCCAATTAACAATTTGTAGAACATGTCTGAATTTCATTAAATTTTTCTTTGCTTTATTCTACGATATGATATTGTTACCTTCAACTTTTCAACCCCACATGTTGCAACGAGACCATGATTTGAGATTCAATAGATAATCGGGCCGTCTCGCCCTTTACGTTTCTCTACTTAAATATCAGGTTGACAATTAGACTACGATTTGAAATTTGATAGATAATGATCTTAGTCACGCTACCCTTCTCCACTTAAATATCATACTTTTACAACAAAGCAACCAAACCACAGTTTGAAATGGCGATACATGGTTTCGTCTCTCTACTCTTCTCCATTTAAATATCAAGCTTTTGTCTGCTACAAGATACAAACTTGTGACGTACGCATAACTCGCACATCAATGTCTTCTTGGATCTCTAGAAGTCAATAATGGGCTCACCAATGGTGAGATTTTTCTGGACTGTCCAAGGCAAGTTAAAGAGCTTGGAGATAATGAATTTGAAGATCTTATTCACATTGATGTTATGAGTTGCACTTGAGAAAAAGAGAGTTGCTTTCATTGCCTTTGCATATGCCCTTGCCTGCAAAACACCATTCAACTTTCTTAATTTAAACATTCAAGAATTTATAAATAGTAGTACACTCATCTCTCTAACAACTTTCCTCCATCTCTCTAACAACTTTCCTCCATAATAACATTTCATTGTAACGATCAAGTTTCCTGTGAAACCAATTTTTCATGTTAGAGAAAAATCTCATTTTTGTCATTGATCGCTAAAGAAACTCCAAAATGAGGGTAGTTTCCAACCATATTTATAAGTTGAGGGGCAAATATGAAGAACTTTACGAAAAATTTGGACATGTAAAGTCCACAATTTCACGTTGAAGTTTCATTGATAATAAAACTATAAGAGTATTAACGAACCAAAAGTTTAATGATAGATTTGTTAAGAGAAATATTTCCAGTTGAAAAATTTATTCTCGAATTTGAAACTTCTGATTGAAAAATGGATGTTGTACATCTTATCCATCAAAGGTTATGATGGGACAATATGATCATTCCATCCTTAATCAGAAATCCTAAGATTGAGCCGAATGATTTTTTTTTGATGACGACGTTTTCCCCTTTAATGAGACTTGCGCGATACAAATTTCAATTAGTTAATACCTCAAAGCGAGTAGCGAACACAGAAGGGAAAACATAATAAAAGGTCCCAATGGCTATACTAAGTGCAACATTTATGAAATTGGTGGTACCTGAGTGACAACAGTCCATTGAATATCCATAGGAAGTTGAGCAAGATCATCATATTTGGTCCCAATTAGTATGGGAATAGCAGTCTGAAAATAAATAAAAAGAAAAATAAAAACAGATTTTCTTAATACAAAATCATCAAACCAATAAAGTCTCAACTCTCAATCATATGTATTGATTTTTTTTAAATTTTATTTTATAAGGGTGAAACTTGAGCCGGAGGTCTATCGGAAACAACCTCTCTAGTCTCTACCCCACTTCTGAGGTAATGGTACGGACTGTGTACACTTACCCTCCTCAGACGCCACTGTGTGCGAATATACTGGGTATGTTGTTGTTGTTGTAAGGGTGAAGCTTAACTCGACTATATTATCAGGCATCTATCACTATTTTTTATTAGCATAAGTATCGAATAACTCCGCCTATCAAAACTTAGACAATAGAAAAGAAATTATAGTATTTTTTTTTATTTATTTTAATCATCACGTATTTAAAAGGTATTGAATCTAGCTCAACTAATTCAGGTTCACGACGTGTAAGACTCTCCACAGGAGAATTCTCCATTCTTAGGATGCAAATTGAGACATTTTATTAAAAGATATAAGGATTTTGTTCTACTATCTCATATCAGAAACTCACTTGCTCAAGCTCGACTAATTCAGATTCGCAAAATCAAGCTCGCACAAAAGCTTGCTACCACGCAAGAGATGTGTAATCGGCTAACGATTAGGGATTTCTCTCTCTACATGACTCGAATATGAGACCTCTAATTAGAGATAGAAAAATATGATTTAACCGCATTGTATCCGAAACTTACTTTTTCAACTTCCACTTATCCAAATTCACGATATGTATTAGCATTTTTTACGATGAATTTTTTCATTCTTAAAGCTCGAATCAGAAACGTATTAGAAATTTCAAAATTTTCCTCTTTTCAAGAAAACAACAATAATAATGTGAAATAGAAGCCCAATTTCTCACCTTATTCCACTTTCTTGCTTCAATGTACCAATCTATAACACTGCAATTACCAAAATAATAATAAAGAGAGAAAAAAAGAGGTTAATTAGGGAGAAAAAAGTAGTTAATTCGTGTTCAATTAAACACCGTCACATGAATTGGAGCATAGGGACTAACACATTTCATACATAAATTGATAAACGTATTAAAATCATACATTTTAATTAACGGAAGGTTAAATATATTTA
Organism: Capsicum rhomboideum; assembly: GCA_031232105.1. Lineage (NCBI taxonomy): Eukaryota > Viridiplantae > Streptophyta > Magnoliopsida > Solanales > Solanaceae > Capsicum > Capsicum rhomboideum. The sequence goes on along the minus strand of CP124710.1, from coordinate 1,863,832 downwards.
ATTAATCATATATCATAAGAAACAAAATTGAAATTTATTAATACATAAGCGATCAAAAATACTATTCAAAAAATTAAGAGATAAAGCACAAGCACCCCCTCAAACAATACTCGAAATTCCAATGACACACCTAAATTTTACGGGGGTCCTATTACCCCCTAAACTCATTTTTTTTGTATTTTTGTGCTCCTTTTGTGCTGAATGTCTGCCAAGTTAGCACAAAAAAAACACAAAAATATTCTGCTACTTGGCAACCATGTCAGCAAAAAAGAGCATAAAAATACAGAAAAAATGAGTATAGGGGGTAATAGGACTACCGTAGAGTTTAGGTATGTCATACCAAATTCAAATATAATTAATTAGGGGGTACTTGTGCCTTATCTCAGAAATTAATGAGGAAATAAAGATGAAGAACATACTTGTTCAATGTACTTCTACTAGTGAGATCAAACATGAAGAGAATTGAAACTGCATCTTTACAAGCAATTGGAATTTGATCATATGAACCATGATCACCTGATTTTTTTAAAAATCAAATAAATAAATTATTAATTACCAACTTAAAAAAAATAATATAATTGGTTTATACATATTAACAAAAAATACAACTAAAGAAAAGAAAATATTAATGGGGAATGTTTTAACTACAATTCTTGCACCTTCTATGGGGAATGTTTTATCTATTAAATTCATTCCATTCATTTGCAATCACTTCTTTTCTTGTTCATCACCCACATATTTTATCTAAAAATAATAATTTTTTTCCAAGGAAAAAAATTAGTTTCAATATATATCAAAAATCAAACAAGTTACAAAAAAAAAACCCAATAGAAAATACGGTGGGAAGAATGAGATCCCTCCACTCTTGATTAGAGTTTTCGGTTTCGATATGTGAAATAAATATTCCAATAGAAAGTCCTTGTCTAAACAACTAGACTGACCACTCTTTGAGCCTTTAATTGAAAAATAGCCATTATTTTGAAGTTTAAATTTCACAAGTGAAATTTTAGACATATAACTTCGAGTTTGACTTGTTAATTTTGAAACTCCAAAAAGGACAACTCGGTGTACTAGGGGTGTTTTGCCATGAAAATTTTGAATTTTTTTGAAATTTTCAAGAATTTGAAAAATAACAAAAAGATGTTTTCATTTTTTCACTCCAAATTACTCACAAAAATTAAAAAACAACTTCAATTTGTATTCGTGGCCGCCAAACACAACTCCAATTCTCAAATATCGTTTTTCACTTTAAAAACCAAACTACTTTTTTCAAAAACCCTTAACCAAGCTTGGGTTTGATTTTGGAGAATGAAGAAATTCATGATAGGAAGGGATTGTCTAAAAAGGCCCTATGCAACACAAATTAATTAGTGTGCAATAATTCGAATTAGTCGGTGACGTAGGTAACAAATACTGAAAGGTTAAATAAATAAATAAAAGAATCATCAATTGAAAGTTTCGAATTCAAGCCTAAAAATGGAGAAATTCATAGTAGGAAGCAATTGCACGGAAAAGGCCCTATTGTGGCACAAAGCAACAATTAGTGACAAGAATCCAACTTAGTCGGTGAAATAGGTAACAAATACTGAAAGGTTAAATAGATAGATAAATAAAAAAATCATTAATCGAAAGTCTAAGGTTTGAGCCAGAAAAATGGAGAAATTCATAGTAGAAAGCAATTGTCCTAAAAAGGCCCTATGCAGCACAAATCAATTAGTGGACAAGAATTTGAATTAGTCAGTGAAGTAGGTAATAAATATTGAACGATCAAATAAATAAATCATTACACGAAAGTCTCGAATTCGAGCCTGAAAATGGAGAAATTCATAGTAGGAAGCAATTGCACCGAAAAGGCCCTATTGTGGCACAAATCAATTAGTGGGCAAAAATCCAAATTAATCAATGAAATAGGTAACAAATACTAAATGGTAAATAAATAAAAGAATCATTAATCGAAAGCCTAAGGTTTGAATCCAAAAAATGGAGAAATTCATAGTAGGAAGCAATTGCACGAAAAAGGCCCTAATGTGGCATAAATCAATTAGTAGGCAAGAATCCGAATTAGTCGATGAAATAGGTAACAAATACTAAATGGTAAATAAATAAAAGAATCATTAATCAAAAGCCCCCCAAAATGGAAAAATTCATAATAGGAAACAATAGCACGAAAAAAGACCCTAATGTGGCACAAATCAATTAGTGGGCAAGAATTTGAATTAGTCGGTGAAATAGTTAACAAATGCTGAATGGTTAAATAAATAAAAGAACCATTGATCGAAACCTTAGGTTTGAACCCAAAAAATAAAAAAGCAAAGTAAATAGTTTTTTACGCAACACGAATCCTAATTAATCGAGCAAGTAGATAGTCATACACCAAATACTTGAGCAAAAATTAGGTTATAAAAGAAGAGATTAATTAATTAAACTTCATAAAACTTACCACAAAACTTGTTTTCCCAATTTGGCAATCACCTAAAATACTAATCTTCAATGCAACTAAATCTGATTCATCATTCTTTTCCTCTGAGTCTACAACTTTCAATCCTTCAGAAACTTTTTGTGTAGATAATCTCTTGTACTTATTAAAATTCCCACTTGAACAAATTTTATTTTTTTCCCACATGAATCTAATTTTTTCCTTAAAGATTGATGTTTTTTCAACTATTTTCCACTTTGTAGTGTTGACCTTGGTTGCTTTAATCCGACAAAGTCGATGACTCATCATCCTTAATCAGAGATTTCGATCAAGCTGAGTTAGAATTCTGTAATCAATGAATGTCCGTTATGAACTACTCCCTCCTTGTATAGGCCTTATGCACGAATTCAGATTAATCGTGCCATTGAGTACTGAACATTGGATGATCAAACCAAAAAAAGAAAATGAATCATCTTTTCAGTGACTATTTTTTCATGGACTTTTTTTGGAGAAAGAATAATTAACAAGAAGTGTATGTGTGGGTCTTGGGATTGGAGAAATTTTCGATAGGGAACTGCTTTCTCTTTATAATATATAAAATGAGGCGGAGGAAGAGGACGAGAGGTTTGGTGTAAACAACTGATGCAAGTAAGTTTTTATCCGGATGAGGGGAGGGGAGGAGTGAGTTGTATAATTGTCGAATGACGAAAAAGTCCTATTAGCCGGCTTTTTTGGTTTTGACGTTACTTGGGTATTTCAGTCAATTCACATAATTCTATCTAAAATTTGTATTGTACGATAAGAACATCTTCGTGTCATGATGTTATTGTTTTTTTTAACTAGAAGACAAGAAAAAAATAAGACACTTCGTTGTTTTCGCCTAGTGTGTGGTACTCGTGTTGAGATTCAAATAATTCAAATTCTCATCGTGTAAACAATAAAATGCTCCCTATCAAAATCTTTTATATTTTCAAGGCTCAAACTTGTGATTTGGTTGAATCAACATCTATGAAATATTAAAATGAATAGTCCCTTGCAATGTATTTGCCTTCTTATATTCAATATAAGGTAAACAAAGCATTCATCAGTTCTATTTTCTTTGTAATTGAATTCACTTATAACATATAATAATAACAACTAAGGAAATTTATAATGCCACAACTAAAGAATTAAAATGCAGTTGTTGGACTTCAAATTCTGTCATTATATATGTAATTAAACTTTTAATATTTGGTTAGATCTATAATTAGATTTTTTATTTAATGAAGTTGCAAAATGGTAATTCAACTTTGAATATAAGAGCTTCCCACTTTTATTATATCTATTTTTTCCGCACGTGCGTTGCACGTATATCTCATTTCAATCAATATAAACTTTTAAAAACGACATTAACATTATTAAAAATATGTGTTTACGTTATAAACAAAGTGTGGAAAAAAAAATACAAGCGCAAAATAATAAATGATAACTCTAACAAAATAACATAATAATTGAATTTAAGTTCATGATTACATAATGTCTAAACATGTCAAGGTGAACATCTTACTTAATTAGGCAAGTACAATATATAATTATATTAATTTTTATGATATTAGGCACACATATGTGATATGATCGTACCTCATCAATGTGTATTTCAATTTAACATATTTGTATTAAAAAAATAGTAATTTATTAGTAGTAATGATTGAACTACAGATACTTCGGGTCATAGATGTGCACTCGATCCCTACACCATCACTCAATTTTTTCCAAGCGTTTGAACGACTTATCTCCATATGATATTCTCACGACTATATGAGTTATTTTAATAAGCATGACCAATTATGAGTTATTGCATCTTCAACTATGACTACATACAATTTTGTTAGCAACAATACATAAAAAGAACATAAGAAAACAAGTAACTGATACTTCACCATCAAATCAAACTTTACAAGTACTCGGACGAGCGTTAAAAATCACACGAGGGTAGATTAGAAACCTCTAGTAAAATGCCCGCATGGAACCTACAATTCTGAAGATGTAAAGCTCTCAAAGCAGATACATAGCAGAGCTCACATATGGTAAAATGGCGTTGATCAACAAAACTAATGCTAACAACAAAACTTGATACTCTTACGCCTTCTGGGCTTTAAAGTTAACGATAAAGTCTTTGATTTCATCGTTAGCAGCCCTATCAAGAGCAGTACGTCCGTCTGCATCTTTGACTGTGTAATCTGCTCCAGCTCTCAGTAGCTCCTCGATTTTTGGCAGGTCGCCTTCAGTGGAAGCCAGCAGCAGTAAAATATCGACAGGGTGTATGTTTTGGCTTAAAAGAGCCTCCATCTTGTCATATGTTCCTTCAACTGCAAGCATGCCCATGTAGTTGAAGTACTGCAAGAAGAAACTCGAAATTCAGTGAGTCGTTTCCATGATAAAAAGATTTTCTTTGTGCAATTCGCGCTCCTCACAAAATTATGGTGAAACTTTGGCACTATCTATAGCAGTGCTGGAGCCAGGAATTATATAAGACGATTTGAAACATAAATGTTGAGATTTGAACTTGTGAGCTAATGTAACTTCTGAACCCCCTTTACCACTACACAAGAATCTTTTTCTCATGTCAAGGGGATCCAACGGTTTATATATAACCGGAAAACAATTTTTTACCCTATTTGCACAGTATAGTTTTCTGAAGAAAATGATTCAATTGAACTCCTTTCCATCTTACTAGCTCTGTCCCTGACTTACAGATGATTAACAAATATTACTTTCAGAGAATGAGAGAAACACACTGACTCAAAATGTCATACACATGCTCAAGCTTTGGGTAGAAGACACGTTTTGCCATGTCATACACGGGGGGGTTCACGAGACACACTTCTCTCAAGTGGAGTTGGTTCAAATGGTCACTAGGAAAGTTGAGGAGTCTAACCGAGAACTGGTGCCAAGTTTGAGGGGGCTATCCATGCATTTGGCCCATAGATTATACACACTGATCAAAGGGTTTAAAGACTCATCTACTCAAGATACCAGCCAGGCACTCAATATTGAAACATTGCACCATATGATCATTGTTTCTTTTTAACTTCACCTTAAATTTAACTCGTTAGATTCAGTAACATATAATACATAGAGTATTTGAATCATTGAAATGAAGAAATAGTTATCACACAATCCTTTTGTCAAGTAGAGTTCGTTGAATGATACTTCACAGTCACAGTCTCTTATCTAGTTTCGTTATTCATAAAGTTGATGACTTTGCTCAAAAAAAGAAAAAGAAAAAACACGTACAAAAAAGTGTAAACCACATATGTCTCACTTGAATCACTGACTCTAAATCTTGATTGAACTGTATTCCAACACACATGTAAGCATGTCTTGCTACGGGTTCAGCTGACCAAGCCTTTCCGACACAGAGTATATACATCATCTATGTAGAAATTACTAAAATTTCCAACAAATATTAAATTTAAACCCATAATTCCAAAAGACAAAAACTGCAATAAGTTCATAAAATTTTAATGATCGAACAAACAAGTTCAAATCTTGAACTTGAATATGCTCTTGCTTACAGACGCAGACTTCAACTTACCCAGCACTTTTGACATAAGAGTATGTACACCATCAATGTAGAAATTACTAAAACTTTCAATAAGTGCAATAGATCAATGCCAAAATGTTAATGGTTAAACACATCAAGTTTAAATCTTGAACTAGAACTTGAGTATGCTCCGATACACAAAGCATGTATATCATCTATGTAGAAATTACTAAAATGCCTAACAGATACTAAATTCCAAACTCATAATTTCAAAAGACAAAAGGGCAATAGGTTCAATGCTAAAATTTTAATGGTTGAACAGATAAAGCTTAAATCTTGAAGTTGACTATCTCCTACATACAAAGACGGACGTAAGAATCTATGCTACGGGTTCAACTGACCCAGCATTTCCAACACAGAGTATATCATCTAAATTCAGCATTTCATCAAGTTTAAATCTTGAACTTGTCTACAGTCCAACATACAGATAAAGACTTCAACTAATTCAGCATTTCTTGGACATACTCTATATAGAAATTACTAAACTTCCTTGAGTCGAGGGTCTATCGGAAACAACCTCTCTACCTCCAAGATAGGAGTAACGTCTACACTCTACCTTCCTCAGACCCCACTTTGTAGGATTATACACCGGGTATGTTGTTGTTGTATAGAAGTTACTACACTTTTCAGACAAATGCTAAATTTCGAACCCATAATTCCAAAACACAAAAAACAGCAAAATATTCAATGCTAAAATTTTAACACAATCAAGATTAGCTTTTTAGAGAAAAATCAAGAAAACCCAACCTGTTCAACATCATCTCTATCAAAATCATCACGAGATTGACTACCATAAACACCAGCAGTTTCAGCATTTTGTCTGAAATTAAACCAACAACTTGTTCTTGAACCACAACTTGGTCCCAACCCACTAGTCACCCTACACCATCCTATTTTTCTCAATTTTGAAACACCCATAAAACAAGAATCCAATTTTACTAAACATGAAGAAGAAAAATTGGATATTGATGAAGAAAAAGTTAAGTGGAGAGTAGTACAAGGAATTGAGGCCACTGTTGTTGTTGTTTAAAGTGATTTTCTTGAAGCTCAAAAATATCAACTATGTTGTTGTTGATTTTTGTTAGAGAGGCGGTTTCCGATAGATCCTCCAGCTCAAGAAAAAGAATAGTTCAAAGCAGTACAAAAAAAAAATAATGGAGTGAAGAAGTCCTCACAAAATACTATAGACAACGTGACAAATCACCCCGAGCAGTAATCACAACAAGATAATACGATAATAGAAGTACATCATTTATTCAAAGGACGATATAGGAAATTAACTCTATTCTTTATTGTTTCTTAAAGTGAGGTTGAGATGGTTTGGGCATGTGATGAGACGGTGCACGGATGCCTCAGTACGGAGGTGTGAGAGGCTCGCTACGGATGGTTTCAGATGGGGTAGAGGTAGGCCGAAGAAATATTGGAGGGAAGTGATTAGGCATGACATGGAGCAGTTACAGCTTACAGAGGACATGATTCTTGATAGGAAGGTGTGGAGGACGCGGATTAGGGTAGAGGGTTAGTGAGTAGGAGTGTGTCCTTACTTGTAGGGAGGAGTGCTTTATTTGTCGATGTACCTATAGTCATAGTATTATGCCTGTGTCTTGTAGTTTCTTGTTTGCTGTTTTTTGGTGTTGTGTGTGATTTTGAGTAGATAGTTCATAGCATTATTCCATGAGTGTTTTGTTTCTTTTATCCAGTGGTGTGTTATCCCATTTTGTTGTTTGTTTTTATGTTTGCCGCTTGTTATACTGTTATTTGTCCTGAACCGGAGGTCTATCGAAAACAGCCTCTCTACTTCATCTGTGGTAGTGGTATAGACTGCGTACACTTTATCTTCCTCAGACCCCACTTTGTGGGAATACACTGGGTATGTTGTTGTTGAAAGTGTGTGTCACGTCAATAGTAGCATTTAGAGAAAAATCAAGAAAACTCACTGTTCAAGATCATCTCTATTCTTTATTATTTCTTAAAGTGTGTGTCACGTTAATAGTGAACAAGTAAAGATGTATGGAGGCAGTATCATTTAGAGAAAAAATCAAGAAAATCTCACCTGCTCAACATCATCTCTATCAAAATCATCGCGAGATTGACTACCATAAACACCAGCAGTTTCAGCACTCTGTCTGAAGTTAAACCAACACCTAGTTCTTGAACCACAACTTGGTCCCAACTCACTAGGTACCTTACACCATCCTCCTATTCTTCTCAATTTCCCAACACCCATAAAACAAGAATTCAATTTTACTGAAGAAAAATTGGATCTTGATGAAGAGAAAGTAGTTAAGTGGAGAGTAGTACAAGGGATTGAAGCCATTGTTGTTGGAGAGATTTTTGAAAAATGAAAAAAAGTTAGCTCAAAAATATCAACTACCTTATCAACTACTATGTTGATTTTGGATAGTAGTGAAGATAGAAAAATAGTACTACCTTCGTCTCATTTTACGTGGCCTACTTTGACCGGACATAAAGTTTAAGAAATAAGAAAAAAATTGATAATATTTACCAAATTACCCTTTATTAACAATGTACTATTACTATCTTTAATTAATTAAATGAGACCTTATAAGTTGGATCAATAAGGATAAAAGAGTAATTATGTTTTTAAAAAGTTATCAAATAAGAAAATATGACATTCTTTTTTGAATTGATTAAAAAAGAAATTAGATCACATAAAATGGAACGGAGGGAGTAGTTTATCCCTACCTCGAGAAAATAGAAGTAGTAGCTTATTCCTACCTCGTGAGGATAGAAAAATAGTAGTTTATCCTTACCTGAAGATAAAAATAGTAGGTTATTGCTACCTCGTGAAAATAGAAATAGTAGATTATCCCTACCTCATAGAGATAGAAATAGTAGCTTATTCCTACCTCGTACAGATAAAAATAGTAGATTATCACTACTTTATGGAAATAAAAATAGTAGCTTATTCCTACCTGGTGAGATAGAAATAGTAGTTTATTCCTATCTCGTGGAGATAGAAAAATTGTTTCTGATAGACCTCGACTTCAAGAAAAAAATGAAAAACGTTTTAAAGTAGTTTCAAATTTATTTTATTGGAAGAAAAGTTGAAATTTTATGAGTGGTTGATGATTTTCACTTAGAAAAGTAGTTTTTGAAAGAAAGAAAAAATAGTTCAATATATAGCCAACTACAAGATTTTGAAACTCCTCATCAATAATAAAAACAAATACAATGTTTATCTAACTAGAAATTTTATAAAAGAAAAAAGAATCGTAGCGTATGATCGACCCTTTGTTAGTTAAACAGTTTAATGAGAAAATATTTGTTCACGTTCATAATTGCAATAATATTCTTTAAAAAAAAAAAAAAGATTGTGCAGATTCCAAATTCAAGAAAGAAATATGATTGTGATAAATTGACAATCAACCTAAAACAAAACAATAAATAGGTGGTCAAGCAATTGGTGGATGATATTGTGTAGCATTTAAATAGTGGGCAACACAATTTAAATTGTATTCATGGCAATTTAATAACTCTCCAAAAGTAGATTAATTAATTGAAATTAGTTGGGCAAAGACTTTCACTGAATTATTGAAGCTATCGAGAGAGTAGCAAATACTCATGGTACCGAAGGTTATCGACTTTTGGTGAACACTAAGTCAATAAATTTAGTCGAAAAGCGTAACGAATCTAAAGATTATAAAAGCCTTCGCCAATATTGATAGAGTAGAAAACTTATTTTTATTTTTATTTTCAATTAGAGTCGCGAGATAAGCATATAATGTTGGAAATCACTTTTAGGTGTTAAAACTGATTTTATAAATAAGCACTTATTTGTCTGAAAAGATTTCTCAAAGAACAAAATGATCATCCTTTCTCGCATGAGAATTTTAAAATCGTGAATCTCTTGATAGCCCATAGCTATTAATTTCTGCTCTCCTTATTAGAGTCAACTTCGCTAGTATTGAAACTGATAATAAACTGTTAATATGTTTGAAAACCAAATTGTTGATAAGTACTTTATCTATTAAAATAGTTGTAATAGCTCTATAACTATTTACAAAAAAATATAAATATATAGGTATGAACAAATGATGAAAATAAGATAGAGAAATAATTTTTAAAAATTACATTATATTTTATTTTTCTCTCAATAAAGGATAGGAGTTATGCAATTCTCAATTATACTCGTGACCCCACTAAAGAAATCTTTCATATTTCACAAGTATTTAATTTCAAGATTAAATCTTAAATTATTCTCCATTGTCACTTTAGAGAAGTTGATAAGTAAAAGTAATCGACGAATTCAGAATCTAAATTCAATCTGTTCAGAATAAATGTGATCTTATTATATAATGTTATTTATATTATATAATAAAATGTGTGTTTATAATTCGATTTGAAAGTAATGAGATCAATTGAAACTATAGAATTTGCTTGACATAATACATAAATGTGCCCTTTAACTTGGTTTCAGCTCACATCTATGCCCTTCAACTTTGGATGTGTACAAGTAGACACTTAAACTTATGTAAAGTCGAACAAGTAGACACATGCATCCTATGTGGCAATTCGCGTCCTACGCGTATTATGCCACATATGATGTGTGTGTCTACTTGTTCAACTTTATATAAGTTTAAGTGGTTACTTGTGCATGCCCAAAATTGAAGGACATAGACGTCAACTGAGATGAAATTAGACGACACGTTTATGTATTATGTTTTTTTTTTTTTTTTTTTTTTTTTTTTGAACACATGATTGTGGCCAGAGAACACAGCTCATTTGCCAGTTTCGATAATTAGTTCAAGTTGTACAATTAAGGGGCTAAAGCCATAGGCAGTTAAATGCCTACAGGCTACACATATGCCTATGACAAGTTTGTATTAATTATACTGTATAGATAGGTTAAAAATTACTATGTAAATATATATGTTGAATCTTTTTGACTTCTACGTATTTACAATAACAATCATATCCAGTATATTCTTCTTTCTGTGTTTACTTCTTTATATCTTGACTCACTTTAGTGGAAATTTCGACTCCCCCCGCTAGCCATTGAAGGTTAGGTTCAACAGACAAACACAACTTTTAAAACAAAAGGTAAAATTAGCTTCTTCGTGCATTTGCTTCTTTATATTTTGACTACCCTTAACCTGAATGAAAATTCTGACATCGCCATTCACCATAGGTCAGGATCAACAAAAAAAACACAACTTGTCAAACAAAAGGTTAAGGACAAACTTATCACCATCCTATTCAAGGTTGAAAAAATAAAATATAATGACTGCACAAGTAGTTAGAAGTTGAGCAAATTTAAAGTTTTTTTCAACTGCAAGCACATGAATAGGGTGATCATAGGTCCTCCCTATCTTCATTCAAGCCTATAGTTTTCACTTTATAACCAAAATAACCAATTCTCATATCAAAACACACTTCTTTCAACACTATAATTTTCCCTCATATAATGCAAAGATCTGAGTATAAAGCTAATGGCTTAGGCTTTACAGTTGCTGAGAAGATTGCTGCAAGTAATCCTCTTGTTGAGATAGGCAGCAGAGGAACCGTTGGATCCCTCGTGTTACGAGAAATCGAGTACTTCAATAAGCTACAACTAAACCATCACAACCGCACTCACAAGGTATGTCGCTCGGACTCTCCACAAATGTTGTCCACTGCTTTTGGAGGATCTGACATGCAACATCCGCCGACATTATTGAAGAGTCTGAGTAACATAGTTCACAAGCCACGTCAAGTTTCGTTGGTCACGAATCCTAAAAAGAAACGGAGGACCAGTAAGCTGATGATGCCTAGCATGTGTTCAATGGTAGAAGTTGCAGAATGTAATCCACCAGGTGCTATTTCAAGATTCACTTACAGGAATCTAAAGGCTGATGTTTGAAGCTTGTTGTGTACTACTGTACTTAGACCGAGCTCTCTGATAGCTTTGAGAAACCGAACTTCTTTAGGCTTTTTTTTATAGGGATAGCCCAAGTTCTGTCCATACTTTTGCATTTTACGTCCACGATTTCCACCATGTAAGGTCCTTTTCTGTCAGGTTTCTTGCTAATAGGAGTTCCATCTACTGAAATGTTTTCTGATTCTAGTATTGGAATTTGATGCGTTTTTCTGCTGTTGTGCTTCGTCTTCCTGAGTGATTCAGGGCTTTTATTGTTATGCTTAGACGTTGTTCCGCTGCTGCTTGCTTCGTCGCTTGATGTTCTCGGCTTCATTCTCTTTGGACTAGTCGCGCTACCAGCAATGAAACCACAAACAGTAGGAGATTTATTCCTAGACGATGCTGATGCCTGAGAAGACGATTTCTTGGAATCTAATTCTCTTGACATCAAGGCACTGACTCTACCAGTAGTTCCCACTTTAATCGAACCTCCACCGCCCTTGATGGCTTCTAATGTTTGAGCCATGATTTTCAAATTTTCTCGGATTGATCTAGCAGATGTTTAGTTAGACCCTGCAAGGAAGTAGCAATCAGAGCATGGGCATAAACTTCGTTTGCTTCTTCGAATTAATGATTTTCCATCTACACACTATTATGATAGTATCTCAAAAGAGCTAAGGGGAGATTAAGAACACAACTCCTCTAGAAAAATGCCAATATCTTAATGTTATGTAGATCAAATACACACTCGAAAGGCGAGCAGTAATAATCTATGTTGATTGGACTCTCAAAAAATGTCGCTGCACCTGTGTTGGATCCTCCAAAAATGCACTAATTTTAGAGAATCCAACACGCACCTTGCAATATTTTTGTAGAAGCAGAACAACATAGGTAATTAACTATTAACAGATAGTCATTGTAGGGCAGATACAAAGATACAAATTTGACATAATAGTGATCTGGAAACCATTTGTAAAGCTTAAAACTTGTAATTACGGGACATCACCTCGAGTATACTTCCCCACCAACGTCAATCTTACCAGCCAAACGAACAACAGAACAGGGAAAAAGATCATGTTTTACCTCAGTAGTCCAACAAAATACATCAGCCATGAGAGCAAAAACAAGGGTTGAAACAATGCTATATAGCAGACAAGAAGTCGAACAAAAAGAATCAAATTTTGTTGTGACCCATAAACCAATAAAACGCAAAATTTTAAGTTCGTAGCTGCGGAGAATTATGCAACCATTACTTTATTATGACAATTAAGTGTGAATTTCAGTAAGAATACTTATATGTTTTAAGAATTCCTAGCAAAAAGAACTAGAGAAAAATGTAGTAGATCCATTGCTATCAAGTTGAAAAGGAGAACTTAGCAGCTATGTAGCTCGGACTTTTCAAAAATATTGTCGGGTGCATACGGATCCTCCAAAAGTGGTGCATTTCTAGAGGATCCGACACTGGTGAGGCATCAATTTTTAAGAGTCCAGGCAACATAGGTTGGCAGCATCTAACCTCATTAAAGTTATAAGACCCGTGTTGAAGGCTATCTAACCTTTTTTTGGTTTCCCACCCATTGATGATATCTGCTTTGGGTCCCGACTAGTTTGCATTCGCGCCAAAAGTCTGCTTTGGTAGTAAAAACGCTCCTTACCAGTCTACTACAAGTCCACAACCTTTCATGGTAGGTTATCAACTATAGATATTGCCACAATCCATATCCCAAATCATATTCAAGATTATAAGAGGAACCCAAAATTGGAAAAGAACACAGAAAAATTGAAACTTTATAAAGTCAAATGAACAGACAGATCTAAACTGAGTGACCACAACGCACTAAGCATAAATCTCAATGAACAACTAAGGAACCACAACAAGAAACTATAAAAAAGATTAGTGATAAAAAAGTTCGTAACAACATTATGAGCACTGTAAAAGTCAAATGAATAGACAGATCTAAACTAAGTTAGGGTGGAACTACAGCTTACCCTATGGGTTTGGCAGAACCCAGTAGCTTTGGCTCAAATCATGTATATGTGCTTAAAAATTCTATGTATAACTAATTTATCAAGAATCCATTAAGTTGTTTTCTAGAGTCCACAACACATTAACTCAAAATGCTAGCTCCGCCTCTAAACTGAGTAACCACAATGCACTAAATTTAGGAACCTAACACGAAACTACGAAAAAAAGATTAGTGATAACAAATTTCTTAATAAGATTATGATTCAAAAATTACCACGAGAAGCTGCAAATTGAGCTCATAAAAGTGTTATGAGAAATGGGTCATAAAAAAAGATTGTCAAACAAACCCCACAAAATCAAAAACTTCGTGTTCGAGCTTTGATTATGAAATATTAATCCTCATCTAGTCGCACTCCAATGCGGATACCAGACATCAGACACTGGCAAACTAAAAAGATAATACACAAGACCAAAGCAATATAAAGAGACATATCCCAAATACTATGTAAGATTATAAGAGGAACACCAAAATTGGCGAAAAAGAAACTCATAAAAATTGAAACTTTATCTAGTCAAATGAATAGACAGATCTAAATTGAGTGACCCCAACAAGAAACTAATATGAGAAAGACGATGATTGGAAATTTACCATGAGAAATAGCAAATTGAGCTCTTTAAAGTGCTATGAAAAATGGGTCACAAAGAAAGATTGTCAAAACAAACACCACAACAACAAAGGTCTCGGGTTCGAGCCCATGATAGGGAGTCAGGCCCCAAAATGAAACTTTCCGGAGGGATTTCAAATTTAGTCATGCCCCAATACGAATACTCGGACATCCACTAGGAAACTAAAAGAACTATAGATAACATCAAAGCAATATAAAGAAACCATATAACCAAATAGTACTATTCAAGATTGTAAGAGGAACCCAAAAATTGCAGAAACACATAAAAATTGAAACTTTATTTAACTTAAATGAATATACAGATCTAAACTGAGTCAACCTAACAAGAAACTATGGAAAAGACTGGTGATAAACAAGAGTTCTTAATCTAAACTGAGTGACCACAATGCACAAACCTTGGGAACCCCAACAAGAAACTATGAAAAGATTGATGACAAACAAAGTTTATGATTGGAAATTTACCAGGAGAAGCAGCAAATTGAGTTCTTTAAAGTGTTATGAGAAAAGGGTCACAAAGAAAGATTGTCAAAACAAACTTCACAAGAAGAAAAATGCAAAACCGACCATGCCATCAGCAAAAGTAGGATAATAATATAGTACTCCACTGTTCAAGGGAGCTCTCAATTGACTTCAAATTTTCAAATTTTAGTGTCAATTTCAAGGAATCTTTTGTGCTACATGATGCATCAATCTCTATGTTCTGCTGGGGCCTATGTACATCACATTTCAACAATGTATCTAACAGCTTGTTTGAAACTCGTTGTTACTTAAATTTTATTGTATCATATTGACAGTTAGGTAATAACGAAAAAATCTCATTATATGTAATTACATATTCGGTGTAATCGCGTTCTTAGAGGGCGTTTGGATGGACTTGAAAATAAGTCAATCCAAACACCCTCTTACTGTATTTTTGCATTTATTCTGCATTTTAATAATAGCTCTATCAGGTAATCTGCTTTTCTTCTGATAGTATATCTTTCAAATTATTGATTATTGACATCATGTAACAACAAAAACGATATAATTTATTCAAATATTATATGTATTGAAATAATAAAATACAATATAATATAATACGACCATCCAAACATATATTGTCAATATAAGAAGTTAAGAGGAGACATGTCACGTCTGACAGGTTAACTCCCCTTTGATTTTTTTCTTTTTTTTGTTTGTTTGTAAGCCTATTTTATTCACTTCCTGGTTCTTGAATCTTTCTTCTTTTTAATTTTTTTTGTATTTTTTTTTGGCAATTTGAAAATGTCAAATTGACATATTAGGCTATTATTTAAATATGGGTCACAGAATGGCTATTTATGCACTTGGTCCACAATAAACAGGTGCTTCAAAGTGCTTAACTTTGGGCTTAGTGATGGGCTACGGCCCAGGTCGATAATTAGCACATAGAGCAACATAGAATTTGATAGGCCCATGGGAACACAAAGTCCGCTATCACAAATTATGACGTAAGCTCAACTACTTAGGCCGATCTCAAGTGATCGCCTTTTCAAAGTGTTGAGGAGGTCATTCACTAAGGGGTCATTTGGTAGAGTGTATAAAAATAATGCAAAATATGGTGTATTAGTAATGGATATATTAGTAATGCTTGTGTTAGTTATGCTTGCACTAGTTACACTTACATTTTTTTCTTATGCAGTGTTTGGTTTGATATATTAAAAAAAAATGAATTGCATAATATCTAAATTTATTTATTTATTTTATAAAAATGCCCTCCATATATATGGTGGAAAGAATGTGGAAAAGATTTTGAGGGATAATTGTGTCTTTAATCATGCTAATGCATGCATTATAATCCATTGCATTACTAATACCATTGATTTTGAGGTATTAGTAATACACACCTCAATCCACAATAGAGTGTATAATAGGCTAAAAAAAATGTACCAAACAAGGTACTAATAATACACAAGACTAATGCATGCATTATTCTTTTTAATACAATCTACCAAACGGCCCCTAAGTTATGAACTTTTTTTGGGTTATTCGGTGAATTGTCTTGTGTTACTAAGTTTCAAGACGTTCACTGAATCCTTCACGATGTTTTGGAGGGAGATATTAGTACATTGAAGCCTTTGGACTCTAGACAAGTGAAGCACCATTAGCCCAGGTTAGGCGACCCGAAAGGACTAGACATAAATCACCCGCTAAGAAAAGGATAAATAAGACAAACGATCAAGCCCATTTTTCACGGGAAAAAGGTCTAATATTATCATTGATTGTTTGCTACTTATTTTAATATATCATTAGTTAACCTATTGGATGTCATCACAGCTGAAAAAATTGATTCTTTTATGTTTTACTAACGTTAGGCCTTTTTTTAACAACAGTTCACTGTAACAATCATGTTTTCTGCTATTCCGATCTATTACATTATGTTATATTATATATCCTCTATAACAACATTTCACTATAATAATCCAATATTATCAGAACAAACAATGCTATTATAAAAAGGTTTGACTGTTGTTTTTTTAGTTAGTAAGACGTTTATACATAAACAAACACTTAAATTCGGCCTTAGCTGACAAATAAACACTCCAATTTTGAATATGCACATCTAGACACGTTAACTCGTCTCCAATGTATCAGTCAAACACTACAAACTTACAAAATGATCATCCAAACACCTCCAAAATTTCTATGTCACGTCAACATGGAGTGTCCACGAGACACAATAAAATCCATTTGGAGTATTTAGTTACTAGTTGGGACTAAATTACAACAACATACTCAGTGTATTCCCACCAAGTGGGGTCTGGGGAGGGTAAAATGTACGCAATTCATACCACTATCTTAGATGAAGTAGAGAGGTTGTTTCCGATATACACCGGCTCAGAACAGATAACAATAACAAACAAAAATCATAAAAATGAACAATAAAAGAGATAACACATCGCTAGATAATAAAAAAAACAAGACACCGAGATCAAATTCCAATATTTGAGTAAAAAGAGTTGTAATGAAATGAGCCCCAAAAAATTGGCCCCACCCCCCACCCCCACCCCCACCCCCACCCTACACTTCACTTGTTCACTCATCAAGCAGATCTCCTTTTCCTTTCAAATATTTCCCCATCTGTTGCTTCCTTTTTCAGTTAACCACAAACACTCTTCCTTCACTTCCACATTTTCAAAAATCTCCTCCTCCATTATGCCTCGGTAAGTGTGTACGCCGACCTTACCACTACCTCGGGACTCTCGGGAGGTAGAGAAACTGTTTCCGAAACACCAAAAATCAACCCACATTGTACCAAATTCCCCCAAAAATGGCTTCTCAATTACCCAAATCTTCAAAACCCACAAAACCCTTAACCCAATCATCCTCATTCCCCTCGGGAACCGCGCCAAAAGCATCATCATCATCATCGTCATCATTGTCAACTCATTTGGCAATGATTGAGCTGAAACAAAGAATCTTAACATCAATCTCTAAACTCGCAGACAGAGATACCCATCAAATCGCCGTCGAAGATCTCGAAAAAATCATCCAAACGCTCTCAAACGACGGCGTTTCAATGCTCCTTAACTGCCTCTACGACGCCGCTAACGACGTTAAACCCGCCGTCAAGAAGGAAGCAATCCGTCTTCTGCCTACAGTATGTGCTTCGCATTTCAATTTTACGGGTACCCATTTGGGGAAAATTATTGGTAATGTGGTTAAGAGACTGAAAGATTCGGATTCGGGTGTTAGGGACGCGTGTCGTGATGCGATTGGGTCGTTGTCTTCGTTGTATTTGAAAGGGGGAGAGGGGGAAAATGGGGGTGTGGTGGGGTTGTTTGTGAAGCCGTTGTTTGAAGGGATGAATGAGAATAACAAGACGGTACAGAGTGGTGCTGCATTGTGTATGGCGAAAATGGTGGAATGTGCTTCGGATACGCCTGTATTGGCGTTTCAAAAGATGTGTACGAGGATTTGCAAGTACCTTAACAGTCCTAATTTCATGGCGAAAGCTTCTTTGTTGCCCGTTGTTTCGAGCTTATCGCAGGTAATTCGATGAAGCTAATTGTTTACCTTAATATTAGTGAACTTGTTTATTCATTTTTGTAATGTAGTGTTATACTCTTGATGTTAAGTTTAAGCAAAATGTGAACTTTTGTGCTGGTGTTGCAGCCCTAAGATAAGAGTAATATTTAAAAGCTTAAGCTATTTGCTTGCGTTAACATCAGTCTGAGTGAAGGGGAGCCTTGGCGTAGCTGGTAAAGTTCTTGTCTTGTGCCCAAGAGGTCGCGGGTTCAACCTGTGGAAAATTGAGGTGTATTTTTATAAATAGTTGGTGATAGTTTAGGTAGGAAACTCAGACACCTAATAGTTCAGGTATGAATATCAAAAAATGGGGATACTTGAGGTGTGTTATTGACCATCAACTCTTTCTGAAATGTAGTGTTATACTCTTGATATTAAGTTTAGGCCAAGTGAACTTTTGTGCTGGTGTTGCAGGCTTAATATAGAGTAATAGATAAATAGAACTATAGAAGTATCCCTTATCTAAAAGCTTAAGCTATTTGTTTACCTTATCATCAGTCTGAGTGAAGGGAAGCCTTGGCTTAGTTGGTAAATTTGTTGCCATGTGACCAGGAGGTCACGAGTTCAAGCTGTGGAAATAGCCTCTTCAGCAATGTAGGGTAATGCTGCATACAATGGTCCGGCCCTTTCTCAGACCGCCGCATAGCGGGAGCTTTAATGCATTGGGCTGCCCGTTCTCTTTTAAACATCAGACTGAGTATTTATTCATTTTTGAAATGTAGTGTTATACTCCTGATATTAAGTTGAAACCAAGTGAACTTTTGTGCTGGTGTTGCAGGCGTGGTATAGAGTAATAGATAACTAGAAGTGTCCCTTATCTAAAAGCTTAAGCTTTATGTGAGACAGCTCGCATAATTTAACCTATTAAATCTCAATACCGCAATCAACAAAATAGTTTGCATGTTTGGTCCAAAAGCATCAGCCAGCACGTGAGGCAGTATGTTACAGACTTGAAACAACTGAATGAAAGTTTCCTTTCTCCGGCAGTTTAGCGCTTTAAAGCTCACTTGCTTTAAAATGTACTCCCTCTGTCCCAATTTATTGGGCACACTATCATTTTTAGTCTGTCCCAAAAAAGAGTGCATCTTTTTATGTTTAGGAACAATTTAACTTTAAAATTTGTTTTTTATCCTTAATGAGATGCCACATAAATGTCTAAGGCTTGTGTTAGACCACAAATTTCAAAAGTTCCTTTCTTTCTTAAACTCCATGCTAGTCAAATGGTGCCACATAAATTGGGACGGAGGGAGTACCTATGTTTTTTTGTTTTTTTTTTCAACACTCAAAGTGAGTAAAACACTAGAACATTCTAATTTTGCTTAGTGATGTTTAGCTACAAAATGAAAATCAAATACCATTACCTAATCCTTGTCCTCTGTACAATATTGAGGGATTGACTATAGGCTTTTTGGGAGGAAATAATGAAAGCCAAACTGGAGTCTTCTGAAGGACTTAAAGGTTATGCGGCATTTACTATGTGTGCATGTAGTGCTCCATGAGGAAATGGTGATTGCATTGCTAAATGTGTCTGCTTGAATATTCTATGCTTCTGGAACTGTTTCCTGTCATTATCATTTGATGTCAAATGCCTTTTTTTTTTTGAGGGAGCAGCCACTAATCGGTTGTCACATACAGTAACCTGTTATATGTATTCTGCATAATTAAGATAGCATTTCTGCATCTTTCTTTGTTCTCGAAGCATTTATACCTCTCTGACCTTGTTTCACAAAAATGATTATTAGTGGATTTAGTCGTTCCCCAAGCTGCATGTATGATGTATCTTTAGGTTGCATACAAAATTAGCATAATTTGAACATATAGGTGATGATCAGGCATAAGTGTGGTACAGATAGATCTAAAGTAACTAGAGGGCTGAATTGTGTCTAGAAAGGTGAAAACACAGGGAAAAACATTTGTTATTGTTGTTAGTTAAGTGGTACTTTTGGAAAGGGCTGTGCTTTCTAGGATATGATTTCTTGAAGTGGAAAGAAAGATTTGAGGTCCAACTTTGAGAGGAAGAATGTCCTGTAGTTCCCTAAAAATATACCCCTAAGTTAATATGATAGTGGAAAAATAAAAAGAGGGCCTAGATTTTGTGAAGTTCTCTAGGAATAAATTCAAACACTCTGTTGATGCATTATCAATCAAGAAAAGATGTTCTGCTGATGCATGGGTCAATCAGATCATGTTATGTTCAGAAACTGCTTTATTCATCCCACCACAACAAGGACTTCTCTACTCATGAACTCTAGGCTATTCCAAAGCGCTTGATGCATGACCTCTAGGGCATTGTAGAATACTTGAGTCTCCAAAGTGAAGAGAGATACTGTTTAGTTACTTTAGAAAGTGAAGATAACGTTAAGGTGTCAACTCTCAAGATCTGTGAACAGCGAGGATGCCACATTCTGCGAATCTAAAAGAAGTAGAGACGGTAAGTTCAAAAAATTTTTGAGGTAGGAACAAGGTATAAATCAAATCAAATTGTAGTGTTATTATTCCATAATTTGAGCATGGTTAAGTTGGTCATTAATTTGCCATGTAGACTGATCGGAGAGAGGATAGGGATATATTTGTTTTTTACTAAAGACATTTTGTTAAGCATATTTATTAAAGGAAAAAAAAGGCATTTCCTTAAGAGTGTGGTCTGGTTATATCTTTTCTTTATAGGCATGAGGTCTGATTTTACCTGACATGTCTCTAGTTCTTTTATTTTTCATACATGTTTGGCTACTTGTAAATTATTCTTCAGTAATGAATTTTGCTTGCTTATGGTAGAAGTTGCTAAGGACTCATCTTTTCATATTAGATTTATTGTCCTTATCCGTAATATTCGCAAAACCATGTAAGTATATGAACTACACTTCGAGATAATGCACATCTTTGAATTTTTCTTTCTTCCTGTGAATAATATTTGGCATCACATATAGTTGAAACTTACATGCTATTTTTAAAGTGGTTGTGTGATATTTAAAGCCTGCAGAGAACATATTATTGCAGGTAGGGGCCATAGCACCGCAAAATTTGGAACCTTTATTGCAGACCATTCACGAATGCCTCAGCAATACAGACTGGGCAACTCGTAAGGCTGCAGCTGATACATTAAGCGCCTTGGCGTTGAATTCAAGCAACTTGGTAGCAGGGGGAGCCACTTCCACTTTAACCGTGCTTGAAGCTTCTCGGTTTGACAAGGTACCTTCCTCTAGTAATTATGTGATGTAATGTTATGGTAATTTCTTAGATTAGTTTGAGGGGCAACTATAATCCTAGTTTGGTAAAAGCTTGGTCAACAATAATGAGATCATGTCTAGCCAATGTTACCCTTAAGAGAGTTGGAATGATTTAGATCTGGTATAAGTTTGGTGCTGAAGGTGAAAGTAAAAAATACTAAAGTTGGTGGATGATCTGTAAATGATTGTACCTTTTTATGCCATGTAATGCAATAAAATAACACCTTTGTTGACACGATTATCATGGAGCATCTTCAATCTTGAATCGAAAAAATATAAACTGAATTTCTGACGAACCAAAAATGAAACCATGGATGAGATTAGATTTATCCATATCCTTGAACTTGAAGTTACCAAACAAATGACAACGATATGCTAAATGTTAATTTTGTGGCTACATTCAACTCAGCAAATATATGTTATTTGTTTGTAATTAGAGCTAATTTTGTTCTTGCAAATCTAAAATGTATTTGGGTTGTCCAGATAAAACCTGTAAGAGATAGTATGTTGGAGGCTTTGCAGCACTGGAAGAAAATTGCAGGGAAAGAAGATGGAGCCACAGATGATCATAAAGCTTCATGTCTTGGTAAGTGGGGAAGCATGGACTTTTGTATGCTACTTTAAATCTAAGGATTTCTTTCCTGCTTTAATGGGAGTGTTTTTCAGATGGTGAATCTTCTGAATCTGCCAGTTCGTCAGAAAAGAAGGACCTCCGAAATGCTGGTGAGTAGAATGAGACTTTGGTATAGGATTCGCCTAAAACTTTTTCAAATGATTTCATTTCTAAAACTAAGGATAACGACTTTTCTGATAAAACAGTGGGGATATTAAAGAAGAGAGCTCCAGCTTTGTCAGACAGAAAATTGAACCCAGAATTCTTTCAGAAACTTGAAGAAAGGAGTTCAAATGATTTGCCTGTGGAAGTGGTTGTTTCTCGTCAATGTCTTAATGCATCAAATGCACCATCTGAAGTAGAGTCTGAGCCAGACAAAGCAGAAACAGGACAGAGAATAATGAGAAAAAGCCAGCTTGATGCTAGGTATAATAACACGGAGAGTCAAACTTCTGGGGTAAGTGGCAGAGAACATGATACTGTTGATGAGGGAGATTTGAATCAGAGGGAACAATCCAGCTACCGTGCTGGTTTTGCAAAAAATGCTGGTCCACCTGAGGGGTTTATGGCTAACAAAGGAAACTGGCTTGCTATTCAAAGACAATTGTTACTTCTGGAGAGACAACAGGCTCATCTGACGAATATGTTGCAGGTTTCCCTAGTTAGTTAGTTTTTTCAAAAAATGGTTTCAGTAGCTTATTTTTGTACCAACAGTTCTCCCAAATTGCAGGATTTCATGGGTGGGTCTCATGGTAGCATGGTGGCTCTCGAGAACAGAGTACGTGGCCTTGAAAGAGTTGTTGAAGACATGGCACGTGACTTATCTCTTTCAGCAGGTCGAAGAGGTGGTACTTTTACAGCGAGATTTGATGAATCTCTTAATAGGCCTCTTGGGAAGTATAATGGCTTCCATGATTACTCTAGTTCCAAGCTAAGTAGAGGCAGTGAAGGGAGCATCCCATTTGGAGAGAGGTTTGTACCATCTGACGGTAATTCATCGGGTATGAGGGGAAGGAGCCCACCTCGTAGATCTGATAATCCTGATTCTTGGGACTTCCATTCATATGGTAAGAATGGGCAATCAGGCTCTAGGAGAGGTATAGGTGGTGGTTCCATGGATGCTAGGTCGTCTAAACCAGAAAATGAGATAGATCAGGTTGGCACCAGGAGGGGATGGGCCAAAGGAGCAGGACCTGTTAGGTTTGGTGAGGGACCTTCTGCCAGAAGTATCTGGCAAGCTTCAAAGGATGAAGCAACCTTGGAGGCAATCCGTGTGGCTGGTGACGACAATGGAACTTCTCGAGGTGCTAGAGTAGCTATTCCAGAATTAGAGGCTGAAGCACTAACAGATGACAATAATATGCAAGAGCGTGATCCAGTTTGGACTTCCTGGACCAATGCAATGGATGCATTTTCTGTGGGTGATATGGATTCAGCTTTTTCTGAAGTTTTGTCTACTGGAGATGATTTCTTGCTTGTGAAGCTGATGGATAGATCAGGCCCAGTGATTGATCAATTGTCAAATGAGGTGGGAAGTGAGGCTTTGCATGCTGTTGCCCAGTTTCTTCTGGAGCCAAACTTGACAGACATCTGTTTATCTTGGGTCCAACAGGTACAAATTTCTCTAATGCCCTGGTAATAGTTTTTTTGACTTTATGTTAATATAGTTTTCTTCTCCCAGAGTAAGTTGTGAAAGTAGAGAATCTGTGCGGATGATTACTAAAAAAATTCATGTAGTTTTAGCTGTTCTTTTAGGGTAAGAGAATAGACGTCACAGAGTTCCTCTGAGAAACATGTAGTATGATCAACTGTGCCTAATGACCTATATTGATTGGTATCCTTTTGTTGGTTTGAGGTAAAAACATTTTTGGACTTAATGCAGCACCGCCTTTCTAATTCTTCCACAAGACTAGAGATGTGTCATGACTGAAGGAACTAAATCTATGGGTAGATAAATCATGCTGTTTGCTCTTGTCAAACAGTCATGGAGATATGTGAGGATACAATATTGATTGCATGCATTAGCATTTATATTTTGTTTGGAACCTGCTGCTACCTTGTGAAACCATTGAGAAAACAACTAGCACCTCAATCTCCTTTTACCCGATACAAGCAGTCTGATGAGTTGAGTTTTGCCCCGGAACATTTCTGAAAGTCAAGTATTGTTGAGCTCTACGGAATCTGTTCATTCTGCACTCCAAGACCACACAGAGCAAAAGAACTCGATATGGTGTATAGTTCCGTAAAATCTAGAAAAGACTGTATAGTGGGTATGAAATGAATGTTATGCTCTATTGATTTTACCAAAACTTAAGAAGCTAAGGACATTGTTACTAATTGAACTACCCACATATCTTGTCCCATCTCCCATTGATGAGAATGCATCCTATGAAAGATAAGAGTTGAATATGATACATCAGCAAACTGCTCAATACCGTTGCACGAGTTCACCATACGTCAACGGAAAATGGAACTATCCACAGAGTTGTCAAAGGCAAAAGCAAATAAAACCACTAAGGTTTGTTGTGGCTTTAAGCACATCAAGCAAGTAAAACGTGGGTTTTACGTAAGAAAAGATCGAATAAAAAAAAGGAAGAGATACATGTGTAATGCAAGAAAGAATAATGATAAACTCATATAATAATTATGTGGACAAAAGGATTAAAAATCTATAATTAGGAGAATAGATGAAATATTGTACCCAAGGGTGTGGCCTAGTGGTCAATGAAGTGGGTTGAAAACGTGACGTCTCAGGTTCAAATCCTAGCAGAGACAAAAAAAACACTAGGTGATTCTTCCCATCTGTCCTAGCCTTTGTGGATGGAGTTACTTGATATCTGTTGCTGGTGGGAGGTGGCAAGTATCCCGTGGATTTAGTCGAGGTGCGGGAAAGCTGGCCCAGACACCACGGTTATCAAAAAAAAAAAAAGAGAATAGATGAAGTATTAAATGCTGTCATTCAAATTCAAAACCCATTTGAAATTTCCGATTTAGATATAAAAGTGCAGTTTTATTTGTCAATCCTTAGTTTCTTTATAAAATTTTAATTTCTTATCCATAATCACAAAAAGAGTTCACTACATTTTTAAAAGTTAGTACACCACTTGTATTTGTTGTCTAGTGTTGTCCTAGTAAAGACAAAAGTCCATGGGCTATGAGACCATGCCTTAGTGCCTGCACCTAAAATGCCATCTGGCGAAGCGCCCAACCTGAATTTCACCTAGCTTTTGCACTCCCTAAACGATCCTTTGAGAACTGTGCTATCTAATCATGGACATTTTATTATATTTCTTACATTAATGAAAATCTCGTGGAAGCTTGTTCATTCTCTTGTAATTAAAAGGATTACTATTTAAAAATTAATTGGAGAGGTTTAAAGTTTCTCTTTTTATTATTATTATTATTATTATTATTTTTTTTTGGGGAGGGGGGGGAGGGGGTTATCTGTTGTTTTGAAATGATTCTCTTGCACAGCCTAGAAAGGGAGTTTCTTGCTGATTTAGCTCTCTTGACAGTTTGGCTTATTTTCTTTGCTATCATTTCATGTACTTATTTCTGGGGTATTGTGCGTTCAATGTTATTAATTAGGTAATGGGCTCTGACCAGTTTCTTTTTGCTTGCTTGCTCTCATTAAGAAATAAACTACGCTATCAAGAGAAATAGAGAATTGAATGAAGTTTTGTTTCCCTTATCGATATAAGCCCTCTATATTTACTAATTCAGCATTTCCTTTCAGATTGAGCTCAAGTAAATCTTGACTTTTCTGTGGCAACCGAAAGATAATGTGAACATCTTTACTGTAAAACAGACAAATGATTAATATTTCACATTAATATCTAGGAAGGGGGATGCAGATTACTTAATACTTCAAGTTTTATCATCCGGTGCTTAACCATTTAAAATCTAAGCCTAAACCTTCTATCATCCTCTTAGGCTTTTAAATGATGTTGCTCTGGTGAATTATTCAACTAGGTAGGTCGTGTCTGAAACTGTTCTGCTTTTAGTTTGTTTTTGGTTTATTTTTTGGAAAATAAATGTTGTTTGGATAGGGTATTGAAAGAATTTGTGCTGGAAGAATTGTTCTTGGAAGAGCCTTTTGGTTGCATTTTATTTTGCGGGAAAACAATTTCCGGATTATATGTTTCTTCCAGAAAACAAAACAACTATGTTCCAGAAAACTACCGTCTTCTATAATAGAGCAGTCTCTAAGTTTGATCATTTCCCATGTTGTATCTGCTTCGTCTCTCTCTCTCTCTCTCTCTCTCTCTCACACACACACACACACACACACACACACACCCTCATAATCCCCGTATTCCACTGTTGCATCTATGAAGTGCGAACCACTTAAACTGAAGTTTGACATATGTAATTAAGTTTTTTCTACCGATTATAATGTCCTTTTTCTTCCAATTGTATTTCAGTTGCTAGAAATTGTCATAGAAAATGGACCTGAGGTAGTGGACATTCCTATGGAAGTGAAAAAGGAGCTGCTGTTAAATTTGAACGAAATTTCGTCATCAATAGACATGCCTGAGGACTGGGAAGGTGCAGCACCAGAACAACTACTGTTGCAGTTGGCATCTGCTTGGGATATTGATCTGCAAGAGCTGGAGAAGTAGCTGCATGCTACTAATTCACCCGTTACATGAAGTTAGTGTCTCGTGAATTTTCTCCCGGGCAAGCTCAATTTACTTGGAAGCAACTTTTTTCCCAATTATTCACCCGTTGCATGAAGTTAGCGTCATGAATTTTCTCCGGGGCTTGCTCAATTTACTTGGAAGAAACTCTTTTCCCAGTCTACTAGTTCAGTTTGGAGTCATTTCTGCATTGGTTCATATTTCGAGATTTGATGTAAATTGCAATGCTTTATTCTTCGAATTCGTGTACTTGGGCAGTCTGCTTCGCTTGCAAATTGTACTCCTAACCGCAGATCGTTCTTGTAGCTCAACAGTGGAGTGGTACATGAAAGTTATATAAGACTTAAGTTTTTCATATATAGATTGTTTTTCATATATAGATAAGTTGTGTCCATTTAACATCGATATATCGAACTTTAGTCATATATCTTTGAATAAACTTGAAATGCTACATGACTTCAGTAGTCTATATGCATTTTATGTACATTAGCCTTCTAAAACTTTTAACACAATGCACAAAATCTGAAGAAACTTCACAAGAAAAAAAGTGTTGATTATGCTTAGAAGGCTTAAGTTTTGTTATGTATCAACATTAGCTTCATTAGTTCCAATGTTATCTGTATTAC
The DNA here is from genome assembly GCA_031232105.1 of Capsicum rhomboideum. Lineage (NCBI taxonomy): Eukaryota > Viridiplantae > Streptophyta > Magnoliopsida > Solanales > Solanaceae > Capsicum > Capsicum rhomboideum. The sequence goes on along the minus strand of CP124710.1, from coordinate 1,836,165 downwards.
TTTGCAATGGGGTTTTAGGAGTGTCTGATGCAGCTTCATCCTCGTCCTGGTCCTTCTCCTTTTTCTTGTTTCCCGATAGAAACGCCAAAGCAGACACTACATCGCTGATCAACGGACGAACACTGGCTTCGTTTTGCAGGCACATTGCTGCAATTGCTAGTGCTTGATACAGTCCCTTCCTTGGATAGTTCCCTTCTAGCAATGGATCCACCATTAAGTGAAACTTTTTCTTGTTCCTGAACAGTGGTTGTGCCTGCCAAGCAGTTTGTATAAGAGTTTAACATCCATATGCTGATAGCGGTTTTTTTTTTTCCCGGACTATAAGGTCACCTAAGAAGGGGAGCCTTGGAGTAACTGGTAAAGTTGTTGCCATGTGACCAGGAGGTCACGGGTTCAAGCCTTGGAAACAGCCTTTGGCAGAAATGCAAGGTAAGGCTGCGTACAATACACCCTTGTGGTGGGGCCCTTCCCCGGACACCGCGCATAGCGGTACCTTTAGTGCACCGGGCTGCCCCATTTTTTATTTTTTATCAGGTCATCTAAAAGATAAATATAGGTAAACTATCTATAAAAAGCCATACAGTTACCTACTACAATAGGTTAACATACATTGACAATCAATGTGTGTGAGTTTGGCGAAACCGTAGGCAGGGGTGGGTGTACAGCTCTGGCTACGGGTTTGGTCGAACCTAATGATTTTGACTAAACTTTGTATTTGTCTTAAGAATCCATTTAATTTGTACAAATTATTAGTTAAACCATAAGTTACTCAAAAGGGCTAGGTTCCTAAACTCATTAACTTTAAATCCAAGATCCGCCTCTGACGATAAGAGTTGTTGCTTTTTCACAAGGTCCTATGCTTAATTTGCGGAAACAATCTCTTGTAGAAACATAAGATAAGACTAAAGGGTAGCCCCGTGCACTAAGCTCCCGCTACGCCCAGGGTCCAGGGAGGGCCGGACCACAAGGGTCTATTCTACGCAGTCTTACCCTGCATTTCTGCAAGAGGTTGTTTCCATGAAACATAAGATAAAACTGTGTAAGATAAACCTAATATGGTTCGGACCTTCTCCGAACCCGCGAACAGCTGGAGTTCTGTGCACTGGGCTACTCTTTTTAGTGGATATAAGTTTGGCATGGTTCATAAAGTTAAAACAAAGTTTTTAACTGAAAGAGAAGTGGAAGCTCATTCTTAAACGTTTCTTACTGACATTGAATTCTTGTAACTTACCCACAGAACAAGATTCTGTTCTTCACTTGGTTTTGAGGTGTCAATGACTCTTCTTCCTGTGATCATCTCCAAAAACACCACTCCAAAGCTATAAACATCGGATTTCGCGGTCAATTGTCCTGTGGAAGCATACTCAGGAGCACAATAACCATAGGTTCCCATGACCCTGGTGGACACATGACTCTTGTCACCAGTTGGACCTAGCTTGGCAAGTCCAAAATCAGAGAGCTTTGGATTGAAGTTCTCATCTAAAAGTATGTTAGATGCTTTAAAATCGCGATAAATCACGGGTGGTTTAGCTGTATCATGCAAGTATTCAAGTCCTCTTGCTGCACCTTCTGCTATTTTCATCCTTGTATCCCAATCAAGCGGTTTTTTATCCGGACCAAATTCTGCCAGAAAAGGTGATTATAGTCTGTTACTAATCAAAACATCTAACTTCTATATACTGACAATGTAAAGTTCAATCTCATGTTAGTGGCATTGTTATTATCAATGCTCAAATATGTTCTTTGAGACTATATATGATATGACAATGTAAATCTATGTTGCTCGGATTCTCCAAAAATGCACTACTTTTGGAGGATCCAACGTGCACCTGTCGACATTTCTTAAGAGTCCGAGCAACATAGATGCCACCGACCTGACAGACACATATTTCAAGATTTTGTTACGAAAGTAAGAAGTGGTGCCATATTAATACATTACCCAGAAGATGATCTTCTAGTGAACCATTTGGCAAATATTCATATACTAATATTCTCTGGTCACCATCTGAACAATATCCTACCAAATTGACAAGATTAGGATGATGAAGAAGACTCAATATGAGAACCTCCACAAGAAACTCTCTAGTTCCTTGGAAGCCATTCCTGTCAAGTTGCTTCACAGCAACATCCTAAAACAGAACAATAAAAGAAGTTGTTAAACCATTAGTCACCACAAAGAACTTTTGACTCTGAAAATTTTCTTGTTTTTGTGGAGTTTGAAACAACAACAACAACTATGCCTCAGTACAAAACAAGTTGGAGTATGAAACAAGTAGTACAGTCAGACCTCTCTATAACAATCATCCTTTATAACTACAATTTACCATAATAGTCAAGTTTTCTTTTGGTACCGACTTTTCGTGTTATGTTATATGATATGTCATTATAACAACATTTCACTATACTAGCCAAAAGTATCCAGACAAATGATGTTATAGAGAGGTTTGACTGTATATATAATATTGAAGAGAGGGAGAAAAATAAAAGAGATGAGAGGAAAGTACTAGATTCTTGCTTTCAATGTGGCCCTTGTACACTCTTCCAAAGCCACCTTCACCAAGCAAACGATCGTTGTCGAAGTTTTGAGTGGCAATCTTCAACTCCAGGTATGAGAAGATTTCAGCAGAAATGTTGCCCTTTCCAAGTTTTGCTATTTCTTCTGCTATATACCTCCTTCTGTTGCTATCTGCAGACACCAGGCTAACAATCTTGATTTGTAAAATGTGAATTACAAGAATGTTTATCATATGAAAGCTGGAGAAAACTCAGGTTATTCAATGAACTTCCAACCAAGCATTTCATATAGTGGTTCGACTATTTTTTGTGTTGGCTGCTAACATATCACAACCTTCTTCAATGAACTTCCAACATGAGCATTTCATATGGCGGTTCAACTATTTCTGTGTTGGCTGCTAAAGTATCGCAACCTTCTTCAACGAATTTCCAACTTGAGCATTTCATATTGTGGTTCGACTACTTCTATGTTGGTTGTTAACCTATCGCAACCCTTTTCAAGGAACTTCCAACATAAGTTTGACTATTTTTATGCTGGTTGTTAACCTGTGGCAACACTTTTCAATGAACTTCCAACACAAGCATTTCACATGGTGGTTCGACTATTTTTGTGTGGGCTACTAATCTATCACAACCATTTCCAATGAACTTTCAACGCGAGCATCTCATATGGTGGTTCAACTACTTTCATACTGGCTACGCCTACCAATCTATCACAACCCTTTTCGATGAACTTCCAACACAAGCATTTCATATACTGGTTCGACTATTTTTATGTTGTTTACTAACCTATCACAACCCTTTCCAATGAACTTTCAACTCGAGCATTTCATATGATGGTTCAACTACATTTATTCTGGCTATCAATCTATCGCAACCCTTTGCCATTATCCCGTTTTGGGACGGGTAAATAGCACATGCATTATTGTGATTAATTTATATTTGATGTCACACAAATCACGTTGGAATCCAAATACACAAAGGCAAAATCTTTTTCTTGATAATATGAAATCATGCAAAAATTGTAAAACATTAAACAGAATAAGGGCAGAAAAATTTACCAGTTCTAAAAGAAAGATTGTCAAAGGAAGATTGAGATTTGTTGTTTTTGTGTTCTTGATTACTTTTTTTCAAAGTTTTTCTATGAAGTTTTTCCTCCTTTGAAACACAACATGTAAAGCAATTCATCTTCATTTTCATCTTGCTACTCAATGCCATACCACCTAATATTCACAACAATCATCAAGAATGAATTCCTATTTTGTTTTCTTTTTTTCGTCTAATGGATTTCGCTCATTAAGTTCTTGTTTGATCAACCGTTGTCAGAACACCACAATATTCGTCTTTCTGGGGTTAATGTTCTCCGGGATTTGTCCAAATATGTCCTTAATGTTGCCAAATTTAATAATGAAAATTTCAAGATAGGACATCAATAGGAAAAAATTAATAAAATTGATAATCCACATGAAGATTTTTATAATATGAAACCCCTTTGATCCCAGAAAGAACCAGTTTCTTTCTGGTCTTCCAGGAAATCAATATTTTTTTTGTGTTTTTTTTAATAAATTTTTTAATTATTTCTGTTGGCAAAAATGTTTGTTTTGTTTGCTTGCCATTGAGGCACAACAAATTTGTTTGGTATGAAAGGATTACACTTACAATTTTATTCCTTCATTGGAGATTATTACACTTGTCATAAAAATATTTATCTGAAAAAAACAGGTAAAATCACATTTATATGACTTTTCTAGAACTAACAATTATGTGTAGAGTCTTTGAAATATTATTTTGTTTTTCTTTTCTTTAGTCATCTGGTATTCGGTATCTACTAGCTTGACTAATATTATTCATATCGTGTAGGAAGAAGGAAACTATAAAGAAATATTTCATTCTCAAGATTTAAACCTGAGACTTTTCTATTGAGCATGATGACTCCCTTTAAAATGAATTCCTTAATTCATTAGAACATGTTGGTTGTGTAACTAGACATTTACATATGAATTTTCATAAGCAATTGATGTCATGTATAGTTAAGTTACCTTCCAAAATCAACAATTTAATTACAAACCAGAATTTGATACTAATTACTCCCTCTGTCGTGTTTTATGCGGCACACTTTCCTAGTTAGTTTGTCCCAAAAAATGACACGATTCCATATTGCTGGTAATTTTAATTCTGATAATACTTCTTTGCGGATACCAATTATTAGGAAGAAGAGCTTATCTTTCGCCTTCTTGGAGCAGCCCATCAAACGTTACTGTACTTGGTAAGCCCTGACCTGTATCCTTCCATTGCATAGAGTGGGAACTGTTCGTTGCTCTGTGAAACCAGCCTCACACAGTTTTACTTTAACTAATGTCATTTTTGGTGTGATTTTGTTTTTGATATATGGAATGTCTATATGAGCTAATTTGCAAATGTGTATATTTATGTTGCCCTGTCTTCAGTACTTGTTTGGCTTCTTTCCTATCACTTCACTGCTGTCCTTCAAGATTCTGATTACTTTTGCTGTCATATTATTCTTGCAATCCTGCTTCGGAAACAGTTCTTTTGAGCCAAGGTCTACAGAAACAACATCTAGCCCCAAAGGTAGGGATAAGGTCTGTGTGCATTCTATCCTTCCCAGACCCCACCCCACCCCACTTGTGGGATTACAGTGAGTTGTTGTTGACTATTCAAAGTACCAAAAAATTAAGGACAAACATCAAATTATAAATTGACAGCATCAATATTACTTGTAGAAAGACAATTAATCTCATTTACAATCTTGAAGAACCTTTCAAAATTCTATGAAAAAACACACAAACAATGAAACCTGATAGAAACATTATACAATTTTCCCCTTTTTTTGTTGCTTATTTCTTTTGAATATGGAAAGAATGACGAAAAAACGATTTACACCACCCTTGCTGCTGTCTACATGATGAACTTGATATTGGGATTTCTTATCGATTTCAGCCACATATCTGCCATTACACGCGATGATATGCTCCATAGCAAATCTTGGCCTTTTAATGGTGAAGCTTTCTTTACTTTCTTGGCCATTTTACCAAGTCCATAAGCTACTAGCCACTGCATTGCTGTCAACTTCTGCTTTTCTGTGTCCCACGCGTTCTTCCTTCCTCCACTCCTGACTTTCAATCCGCCAATAGCCAGAGATGCGATTTTGAACTTCTTTTCCTCATCATCAAAGTTGTTAGTTTCCTCATCGATATGAACTGCTTGAGCCAGTGCTATCATAGGTCCTCCAACTGCCTCGAACTGCCTCAACGGATCCCTAAGTTGAACCACAACCAAGATCATTATACTCTCGCTTTTGTCATCTTTTGTCCAATCTTCGAGTGGAACTGCAGAGTCCAACGTGTGATCCTGATCATCTTTCTTGTTAGCAGAATGAGGGGAAACGTCGAAAGGGGCCTCTTCTTCCGCGATATCAGCCTGAATTTTCAATGCTTCAACTGTCATTGCCTCCATTTTCTGCAGTGTGAATGCTAGAATCTCGTCCACTGTCAACGGTTTGTCACTGATGTTCCATATCCCCGTAGAGATCCTCTCATTCCGGCTTGTGTTCATCGCTGTTGCCATCGATTTCACTGCTGCAACTGTCTGAGCAGCGGTTGAGCTGGCGCCTCCTTCTTTGTTCCTCCCTTGAATAATTGCTGAAGCAATGCCTTCAAACGCTATCTGCTCCGCTGTTTTGCCCACAAGCTCTTCCATTGGCATCATTGATAAGATCTTGGACGTAAATTCCTCTAGCCCGATAGCTGCCATCTTCTGGAACAACTCGAATCCATTCACAGACGATGGAATTGAAGGAAGCACAAATGGTTTTGACATCTGCATTGCAAGTTTCGGTGTGTCTTTTCTCAAAACAGCAGTATTAAGAGGGTTCATAGCTGCCAAGAAACCTCCATTTCTTGTTTGAACAACACAACCCAATCCCTTTGCAAGATCCGGTATAAATATGCCCGATTTTTCCTTTTCGTTATCTTCATCTCCTCCTCCTCCTTGCAGCTTCAACGAGGGGGTTTCTTGATTATCCGTCTTGAACTGGTTAACGCCTGGATCTTCAAGCATTTGGAGGAATTCCCTTGTCGCAGTTTCCTCATCCGCATCCAACTTTTGGGATTCAGAGTCATCCTCCTCCTCCGTCTTGACTTGGTTTTCGTCTTTAAACATGGATTCAAGTGCCTTGATTTGCTGAGCAATCGAATCGAGTGCTGATAATCTTGTCAAATGCATCTGATCATGCACCACGACTTCCTTGACAACCTCGTGACTTGATGATACCGATCTTTTATCAGAATTACCTTCTGATCGCGCTTCCTCCTCTTCCTCCTCTTCAGCTACTTCTTTTGTTGCTTGAGTTTCAACTCCTTTATCTTGAATTTCAATTCCTTTATCCACAATATCGAACTCGGGGAGATCAACATCCTCCGCTTTCGACTCTGGCTCCTGCTTTACAGGCTCGTCATCTAGATTCAACTCATCAATCCCTTGAAGATTTGTTGTTGTTCCTGACTGTGAAGGAGTCCAATTAGCTGAACTTAAACTAGACATTCTTGGACTCGGAACACTAAAACTTGTTTTCGATTGCTTTCTAGCAAACGAAGATGAAGATGAAGACGAGTAACTCTTCGCGTTTTTTGTTCCCCCTTCAGCCTGACTATATATCCCAACTCCACCATCTTTCTCCATGATCTGAAATCCCAATTTGAGTACTAACTCTCCTCCTTTCGCCTTACCGGAAAGAGTATAACTCATATCCCATTGGCGAATACGGCTTCCTTCGAAACTCTTCTGAATAGACTCCTCAATCATTTCACTCAAATCAACTAAGTTTTTCCCAAAATCAAGCTCCTCTGCGTCCACTGCAAAGACATATATCGAAAATGGACGTGGCTCGAATTTGTATCGAGTCCCTCCACTACCACCACCACCACCAGTAGCCGGGGTATAGTAAACATGACACCTTATAAAAAGTGTCTCTTCGAAATCTGCTGCTCCTTGTGAAACTCTAGATGGCATAGTTTGTACTGCTCCGTCCTTCGTTTCCTTCTTTCTCACACATACTGATAGTCTTAGACCGTTCATGGACGTGGGTAGTCCCTGAACGGTCACGACTTCAACTGAGAATAAACAGCTCAGTTTTTGCATACCAATGTGAGCTAATGCTCGTATCGGTTTCCAGTTCCATAAGCCTTTCTTCTCGGTGTTCGACTCACCACCCTTGCTGCTGTCTGATTTCTTAACTAACTTGTTGGTGTTGGTGCTGGTGCTGCTCCTGGTGCTTTGTTGTTGTATACTATTGTCTTCACTAGGCCGAGAACGCCAGGGCGATAATGACATTCGCCTTGACCTCGGCTTAGGATTGACGATGATAGTATTACTATCATCGTCATTTTTAGGACCGGTTAGGGACTCGACAGGAGGGATGGAATTTCTAGGTAGGGCTAAGGAGGCAGTTCTTCGAGTTGTTGTAGGTGGTTGATAGAGAGTTTCACTAAGTGCTTCGAGTTCTTGCAATAATTGAGTATTCGAGTTCCTTCTAGTTGAGTAATCCGCCATTTGGAAATGAAATAAATAAACGAAATGCAAGAAGTGTATGATACAATAGGTAACGTCAACCTTCTTGATTGATCAACGGGAGTGAACTAAAATTCACAATAGGAAAGAAGTTTTTTGCTAAGTACTAGATGATTGGCTAGGAATTGTGGAAGAGATAGGAGGTGTTTGTTTGTTAGGTGAGAAGATTGATGGGGACATATGAGGACTGGAAAATTTTGTAGGGATGGATTACTTGGTGATTTTTGAACCATGTATTTGCATGAGGTTTGTATGTGATGGATAAGGGAAGAACGTTTTGTCTCTTTATCTACCCCCACCTCAAGTAGGGGCCAAGCTATAGCATTAGTTACGGATTCGACAGAACTTAATAGTTTCATTTGCGGTAAAAAAAATAGTTAATTTGTATATAAACTCTATCCCAAACCTAGTAAGTTGTCCTGTACTCCATATGTTTCATTTTATTTGATCCATGTTGACTTGACACACCTCATAAGAAAATATTGGTTAGAGGCGTATCTTACTAAATAAACTTTATTAATGACGGTTTGAAATTCTAAATTTGATTATACTACTACGTTGTTATTTAATACTAAAGCCTAAAGGTAGTATGAAAGTAAATAATAGAACTCTATCGATTTGCGAAAATGAACAAGTAATTTAAAACATCTATTTTTAGTATAGGAGTCAGGTACAACGAAACGGAGAGAGTAGTAAATATGACACAAATCTACCCTCACTTTGTGTTAATCTAATTCCAAACTCAATAAGTTGTCTTGTCTTAAAATTTAAAATCTATAAACTTAAAATTCTGAATCCACCTCTCTCTCCACCTAAAATGTAAAATCCATAAATCCAACTGGATCGTCTCAATTATGTAATCTTGTTTGACTAAGCATGAATTGTTAGGGAAAAAGAAGACTTCCAAAACTGGTGATCTAAATTCTAAAATGAGCCACAAAGTTTATGTGTCATAAACCATTTCATTATTCACAAAATGAAACGTTTAAACTCAAATGGTCTATAAGCAGATCTTTGCCACAGGATTATTTTTAGGTTTCATGCATATGAAAAAGGTGGTCATCTGCACTTGGTCCTTTTTTTTATCTTATATAACCTTTTTCGCAAGATATAAATTTATATTTTCACATCATAATATTCCACAAGTTTTACCTTGCATCACTAAAGAACTGCTCCAGTCGGGATAAGTTTGATTCCGAGGGACAAAATAAAAACCAACACAAAATCAAATAGCATCAACCTAGAAATGAGCCCTACAATATGTGAAATCAAAATTAATCGAGTTACAATACAGATATCGGACACTGAGTGAGAATTTTAAAAAAACAAAAAAAGCTCCCCAGTTCATGTTTCTGTACATGACCAAAGCCACAGGGCCTTCTTTGCAATTCTAAACTGTGCATTACCACGTCCTGTCCAATGAAACACTTAAGCCTTGGAGAGAAGTTGTTTTCTTCCGTGATTTGAACCACTCTTCTCCGCTTCATTTACCACTAGGCCAAACAGGGGCGCACCCCATCACGACAAAGCAAGTAGCTCCTTTTTATTCGGTAGTGGAGGATTCTCTGCTTCATTTACCACTAGGCCAAACCCAGAGGCGCACCCCATCACGACACAGCAAGTAGCTCCTTTTTGTTCAAAAGTGGAGGAGGAAAAAGGCAGAGTCTAGATAAAAAGACGGATATTTGGATGCACAACAGGGAAAAAGGTAAAATCTTGATAAAAATCAGATATTTGGATGCACAACGGGGGAATCAATCTTCAAATTTTTGTACACATCTAGTTCTTTGTTCCATGTATTTGTCCCTTCACATATTTTGGGCTATGTTCCTTGGACCCTTAATGTGGATGACAACTTAAAGAATGCAACAAACAATTGTCATGTACAATCCTTACAATTTTTTTAATTTTTTTTTTTGGAACTCCACACAATCTAACACAAAGATGGGACAAGCATATCAAACAAAGTAAGGTTCTGAATACGTACCTTAGACAATAACTATTCATCACATCCAACTATTTTTTTAAAATTTTTATAACCGTGGTATCCAGGCCAGCTAGACCAACTCCACGGGATACCTGCCACCTCCCACCAACAACAGGTACCAGGTAACTTTGTCCACAATGCTAGAACATATGAGAAAAAATAACCTAGTGTTCATCTCTGTTAGGAATTGAACTTGAGACCTCATGATGCTCAACTCACTTCATTGAACAACTAGGTCACACCCTTGGGTGCTCATCACATCCAACTAATAAAACTAGAACATATTACTACAGAATTGAATGTTGAAAGCTTTGAGTTAAGTTTCATAATAAATCTCATATATCCACTCAATAAGCATCATCATATGTACATATATGATATACCAGAAAATATTTTAAGATGAGTAAAACACCACCTTACTAACTAAGAAAGCAACAGTACTCCAGAAGGATTGCTAACAAGATAAAGACAGTTTTTAAGCAAAAAAAAAAAGGGTTCAAACGTAATATTGAGTGTCACTGTTCATGCAAATCAACAAAACAAATGTAACTAAAACAGAATCTAGTTTTTACCATATCAAGTCCCTTTGTGAAGTAGAAGAAACAAGAAATCCCTCAGAGTAAAGCTTTTCATCAATGGTCATCAGGCCACTACTTTTAAATTATTCAGCTAGTTCATCACAGGGATTCAAAATACTTCTGAAAAAACAAGACACATTATAACACATAACAACAATAAATAATATTCTAAGATGAGGTAAACCCCATATTATTGACTAAGAAACAATAGTACTCCAGAAGGATGATGCCTAACAAGAAAAAAAACACAATTTTTAAGAAAAAAAATCATTTAAACGTAATATTGAGTGCCGCTGTACATGCAAATCGGCACTACATTTGTGGTAAAATTAAAGCAAAAACTAGTTTTTACCACTTAATAATATGTAAACAAGGAATCGCTCAGAACAAAGCTTTTCATCAATGGTCATCAGGCCACTACTTTTAAATTATTCAGCTAGTTCATCACAGGGATTCAAGAAACTATAAAAACCGACACATTATAACATATCACAGCAATAAACAATCTTTTAAATCACCTGCCGCAATGTAAATCATCAACTGGCTTCAGTCCACTACCTTAAATTTTCATAACTAATATCTATGGAGGCCCAGATTGCATTTCACTGGCTAAGAAAACAATAGTGCTGCAGAAGGATGACGCCTAACAAGAAAAAGACACCATTTTTCGGCAAAAAAAAATGTGTAAACATAACATCAAGTGCCATTCTACATGCAAATCAACACTATAGTCTAAGATGTGGCAAAATAAAAGCAAAAACTAGTTTTTACCATATCAAAGCCCATCTGCTGTTAAGCAGAAGAGACTGAATAAGCAAACAATTGAATCCCTCAGAACAAAGCTTTTCATCAATGGTGATCAGGCCACTACTTTTAAATTATTTAGCTAGCTCATCATGGGAACTGAAATACTTCTGAAAAACAACACATATAGTAACATATAACAGCAATGGATCTTTTTCTTTTAAATGGGGTAAATTACCATACTCTACTGGATAAGAAAACAGTAGTACTCCGATGATGCCTAACAAGAAAAAAGACACCATTTTAAAGCAAAAAAATCGTAATATTGAGTGCCACTGTACATGCAAATCAACACTACAGATATGGCATAAATCAAAGTAAAAAATAGTTTTTACCATATCAAGTCCCTCATGTCAAGTAGAAGAGACTGAATATGTAAACAAAGAATCCCTCAGAACAAAGCTTTTCATCAATGGTCATCAGGCCACTACTTTTAAATTATTCAGCTAATTCATCACAGGGACTGAAACACATTATAGCAAGTACAACAACAACATACCTAGTGTAGTCACACAAAGTAGGGCCTGAGAAGGGTAGAGCGTACACAGACCTTACCCCTGCCCCAAAGATAGAGAGTTTGCTCTCAATAGACCCTTGGCTCAAGGATAGACAGTTCAAAGCAGTCCAAAGAGAAGGAGTAACATTATAGCAAGTCGGAACAATAACTATTTTTTATCAAATCACCTGTCACAATGTAAATATAGGGGATCACTTGTTACCTATTAATCATTAATTTGCTTCAGTCCAATGTAGATTGGAACCAAAAAGTTCAGAAATTTTCAACTAACAGAAAAAAATTAGCATATTAAACAGCAGGGAAATCTTAGTAGCTCAGTTGGTTGGCTACCTGAACTCCCGTTTATAAAATTCCCAACTAAGAAAAAGACTTTTTGTAAGAAAATAATGCAACAACAACAACATATCTCGTGTAATCTCACAAGTGGACCCATTAGGCCATTACCACTCTGTGGGATAGAGAAGCAGTTTCTGATACACTCGACTCACAAATAAAGTTCTCGAAGCAAGATTACAAGACTAATAATGCATCCCTCAGAATTTATTTTGTCTTCCTTTAAAGATCAGTCTACTTTTAACGTTAAATTTATAAAGAGAACTCATCACAGGGATGTAGCATTAAAAAAAAAAAAATTTAAAAAAATAACAAAAGATAAACAAGAACTGAAATAAGTATTGCTCAGAATTAATTTACTCATCAATGGATTTTTCAGTCCACTACTTTTATATTTTTACTCGTCATAGCAAATAAATGAAAGTAATTGAAAAATATATATAATGATCTAAAACACACTTAAAAATAATTTTTTGCGAATTTCATAATTTCATACCTCAACTATCAATTGTTCCTTTTACTTTAATACATTAATAGTGATAATTCAGGGAGTAAAAGGAAAAGTTGGAGCTGAAACTCGCGAAAAAATAATAGTTTGAGTTATGTTTTGTAAAAGTAGTGACCGAGCTAGCTTGCGTGCAGCTCAACTAGTTCCACAGGATACCTGTCACCTCCCGCCAGGTATTTAAATTGTGTTTTTTAACCATAACTATTCAAAAAATACTACTACTACTACTACTTTTTACACCATAAGCAAGATACAAGTATCCCAAAGCAGAACAATAAATACTTATCAACTCGAAGTCAGAGTGTTTACACAAAATCAAAATAATTAACATGAAAATGTACGACAAATGTCTTACTTTTACTGGCGTAAACACTCGATGCAAATGAATTTTATATAAGCATAGTGAGATTTTGCTGAAAATGTAGGAGGCGAAATGAAAAGAAAGTGGTGGCGGCGGTGGCGGCGGTTATGGAGTAGAGGTTTTCTTTCTTATATAGAGAAATGGGGCAGTGAGCCCAAATCTTTGATTGAGGCCCACTATATTATTTGGGCTTCACCAATTCTATTATAGAAAATTTCGTAAATAGCACTTTGTTGTTGTTGAGATGTTGAGATTTTGATTTATTTTAGAATGTAGTAATACTTGATTTTAAAATGTAGCACAACATATGTATTCACACACATATAATATCTTATCCTAACTGAAAATCGTGTATGTGATTGTAAATGTATGTGTATATATATATGGTTGATTGTGTGTGTATATATATATATATATGTGTGTGTGTTTAAAATAAAAGCATGAGGTGTCTAATTGAATTCTGTGTATGAGTGTTGAATAGTAACAAACCTTAAACCCCAGCTTGATTTGAGATCAAGACTCCTTAAATTCGTATCAATAACGACACTGAATATCCGGAGATTGATTGAAAAGTAGGTGGGCCCAGCTGACCCTTTCCCTCCCTAACCGCCTATCTACTCGTGTTTGTAGCTCAATCGGAGGTCAAGATTATGGTCCAGTGGAAAAATAGAAGTCGTCTGTATCTTAGGTGTCTAACTGGATTATGTGGATAATTTTTAAGAGATTGTAGATGACTCAAATCAAAAAACTAAATGTAGTTGGATTTAGGGGTAAGCATTGTATGATATGGTACAATATTTGAAATTTCGATATGATAATTTTGGTATTCAGGTATTTTGAAGATCAGTTTTGGCATTTTGCGGTATGGTAAATCGGTAACCATAGTTTATTCAACTTCGACAATATGTACTCGTATAATAGAGTACTATGACTTCGACTTTTCAAAAAAGACATCTCAATTGTACATACTAACACATTACACATGTAAAAAATATATATACAAAAGAAAGTACAAACAACTCCTTTTGTTAATCATTAACATATTAAAAAAAACATTTCGATCAAGATAGAGTAGTCTAAGTTCCAACGTCTAAATATTAAGTTGTATACTAATACTAGAATGTATATTTGTTATTAGTATTTTAATAATATATATAAATTATTTATGTAACTATATATCTCGGTATGATATTCAGTATTTCGATATGTTATTTATAAATATCAAATACCGTACCGAATACCAAAATATTGTAAAATATATATCATATGCTAGAGTAGAAGAATTAAGACGACCGGGAATCTGAAAATATCAGCTGAAGGATGAGGCGAAGACCGGGAATCGGAGGTTTGCAGAACGCGGCGGCGGCTAGGGTTTGTGAACTAAATTTATTTATTTAGTTTCACTTTTTTAGTATATTTTTTTTTTGTTTAATAATCCTTTTTTTTTTTTTTTTTTTAATGTAATTGAAGGATCAATATCGATTGTTAGGGGAAAATGTAGCGAAATTGAGAACGGATCTTATGAAAGAGCAGCTAGCTACTTTTCGATCTCAGCTTGAAGACTTCGCTCGAAAACACAAGGTATTTTTTATTTTTTTTCATTTATTTTGTTTTTAAGTGAATGAATATATTTATTTTTGGCTTGACACGAAGTTTAAGAAATTACGTAGTAGAGAATGACTTTTGAATAGTGTGGTCTAAAAATGTATAGAATATATCAAAATACTCTTTTATCATGTGATCTTAAATATGTCACGTGTAAAGTTAACATTAAAGAGTTAGACAAAAAGGAAAAGATGCATTTTTTTTTTTCAAATAGACTAAAAAGGAAATTAAGAACAGACAAAAGTTTTTTTTCATTTTTGTGATTAAGGAGTACTTTTTAGAAGAATTAATCTAAATAGCCAATTAGCCGCCCACCCAACACCATAATATAGAGTGAAGGGTGAAAAACACACCTAAAGTATCTCGATTTTTTGAGTTTCATACCCAAACTCTACTAGTTGCTTGATTTTCTTACCTGAACTATCGCCAACTATTTAGCAAAATACACCTCAATTATTAATTGTTTGAGTTTCTTACCTGAACTTTCACGTAGGA
Source organism: Capsicum rhomboideum (assembly GCA_031232105.1). NCBI lineage: Eukaryota > Viridiplantae > Streptophyta > Magnoliopsida > Solanales > Solanaceae > Capsicum > Capsicum rhomboideum. The sequence continues at coordinate 1,820,877 of CP124710.1, read as the reverse complement.
AAAGTGAACAATTAATAGTTGAGTTGTGTTTTGCTGAATAGTTGGTGATAGATAGTTCAGGTACGAAACTCAGACACCTAGTAGTTTGGGTATGAAACTCATAAAACCGAGATACTTTAGGTGTGCTTTTGACCATTAACTCCTATAATATATGTATGATCAGTATATAATCTATACATACTTGCTAGAAAAAGTAAACTGTGAATCCAATCAGCTATTTGTGTCTAATATCCTTTTTTATTGTTAAGATACTTTTTTTTAACCTATTTAGCTCCTTACTTCAGTCCGTAGTTGAATTATCTGGTAGGAGCATGATGATTAAAGCATCTGATTTTGTGAAATAAGACATGAACAACAACAACATTCCCAGTGTAATCCCACAAAGTGGGATCTGGGAAGGGTATTGTGTACGCAGACCTTATCCCTACCTTGGAGGTAAAGTGACTATTTTCTGGTCGACTCTAAGCTCAAGGAAAAAAAGCCAGTCAAAGCAGTATAGAGAAAGAAATAACGGAAATGAAGAAATCATGGAAAAATACTATTAACAACCTGAAATAAGACATCCTTTCTTTAATTTTCTAAATAAAAACATATGCATTGATAAATAACAGAAAGGAGAGTACTGTGAATCATAGCAATTTTTTTAATTCCTAGTATTTGTAATTTGTGAATATTTGGAGAAAAAAATATAGCTAAAGAACTGTTTAATTCCCGAATAGCAATGGTCTAATTTATATTGTGCTTTTCGGAAGTATGTTCAGAGGAAGTGTAGATGTCTCTAAATTATCTTAACTTGGTCATCTGTTGTTAAGTATGGAAAAGACATGAAAAAGGTACATTTTCAGCTTATATATGGTCAACTTGGGATTTATATATGATTATCTTAGCAAAGGGATCACAATTGAACTCCACCATTTGTATTTTTTCTTGAAGATAATGGTATTAGGATAGTATACATGATGTTTTAAAAGTTTGGGCAGCAATCAGGCTGGTTGAGCTTGATGGCTATTTTCCTTTTTCCTTTCTAACTGGAGTTTTGTAACAGAGGTTTCCGTTGTGCGTTCTACTTCTTTGGTACTTTTCTAATTGAAATTTTTCTACATGCTTTTACTTGTTTAACGAAACATTTAAAATAAAGGAAAATTGTTTTGGTTACACCTTGTTTTATTTTGCAGAATGACATTCGCAAGAATCCTGCATTCAGGGCACAGTTCCACGAGATGTGTGCTAAAGTCGGAGTAGATCCTCTAGCATCAAACAAAGGTTTCTGGGCAGAACTGTTGGGGATTGGTGACTTCTATTATGAACTTGGTTGGTATCAATCTCCTCTGTAATTTTGGTCATTGCAAGGCATGCTTAGGAACTTCTTTTTAACGGTGCATGACAGGAACATTGCATATTATTTCACACTACAGTTTGAGATGCGAATTGGAGATCAGCAGTTCTAATTCGCGTTGTTATATGACATCAAACTTTGAGCAGTATTCTAAGCGAATTGCAGCTCAGCAATTCTAATTCCCGTTGTTATATGACATCAAACTTTGAGCAGTATTCTATCTACTGGTTCCTGCATATTATTTTGTGTAGATCATGCTTAATTCTTGTCTTTTTTTTTTTCTGTTAAATATCCAGAATACTTTAGTATTATCATTTCATTGATAATCTCCAAGAACTGGACTTAAATGAGGCCATCTGTCTAGGCAGGGGTACAGATTATTGAGGTATGCCTGGCTACCCGACCCCACAATGGAGGTTTGATAAGCTTGGATGATCTTTGCAAACTTCTTGGTCAGAGACGGAAAGCTGTTCGCGAGACGATATCTGAAGATGATTGCTTGCGTGCTATAAGCAAGTTGAAGGTACTGGCTCAAGCTTTTATGTTTCAGTTGGCAGTAACTGAATGAGTAATTGAGCAACAGATGCTAAATATGCCGGATCCTCGTTTCCTATACTCTGAAGAGCATATTTCACATTTTAGCGCTTTGTGCATCTTCATGTCACCCTTGGATGCAGGCTATTTGATTTTGGTAGTTGCTCCGTTTAGCAAAATAAAGTAGAGAAAGAATCCGTACGACAAAACCACCCTGTCACCAAAAAGATGGCAACCTGCAGGATGACACTCTTTTTTTAAAAAAAACACACACATAGGTACCGTCTGTTTTCTTAAGTTTTTAAAGGTCCTTAGCACACGAAGCATCCAAGATAATGGTGAACATATATTTTGCAGGTCATTATTGGTCATGCATTCCTTCTCATTTAGATGGAAGATAGGAGAAATACAAAGCTGTCTAAAACATGATCTAAATTTCCTCATTTGACTCGTTTCTTTTGAACGCGTAGTAACCACCATTCATTCTTTTTGGACTGGTTTGTTTTGCTTCTGTTGCTCGAACTATAACCTAACGTCTAATTGCACCTTTCAGGTATTAGGCAGTGGTTTTGAGGTGATTACAGTGGGAAAGAGAAAGCTTGTTAGATCTGTCCCTACCGAGCTGAATAAGGATCACAATGAAATTTTAGAGCTGGCCCAGGTATAACCTTTGTTCTTTATGCTCTCCAGATTGATATAGGTAGCAATTTCTCTCGGATAATTTTATTTTTTTTTGAACAAGGTAAATTTGTATTCATCAGCATTAAGGATACGCTGGAGACCTCCAAAAACTGTGATGGTTCTAGCTACTTACTAGGATCCTAAGAAATCCGCTAGCTTTACATCTTCATCTATACATTACTGTTTACACCAAAAATACAAACAAACAACAATAACATACCAAGTGTATTCCCACAAAGTGGGGTCTGGGGAGGGTAAAGTGTACGTAGTCCATACCACTACCACAGACTAGAGAGGCTGTTTCCGATAGACCCCGACTCAGGAAGCAATAAAACTATCTTTAACCTTCTGAATGCTATTAATTCTGCCTTCAAAGCATCTCCCATTTCTCTCTGTCCATATTGTCCACCATAAGCAAGGGGGAATTAAGCTCCACCACTTCTTTTGACTCTTGTAATCCCCTCTCCTCGTCCAACAGCTTAACAAATCTGCTGTGTGTTCAGGCATTACCCACTTCATTCCAACTATGTTAAAGACCAGAGACCATAGTTGTGCCGTGAACTTACAGTGGAGAAACAAGTGGTTGTTTGTCTCTCTTTTTCACAGCACAAAAACATCTGGAGGCTATGTGAAACTTCCTTTTTGAAGCATCTCATGAGTAAGACAATTTCTCCTAACAACCAACCAAGAGAAACATTTAACTTTTGTTGGTGCCAAACTCCTCCACACTTGTTTCCAAGGCACTGGTCTGAACTGTGTCATACCTTCTGCTTCCTTCTTGTAACATCTTCTTACTGAGAATTGTCCATCACTTTCATGTTTCCAGATTATCTTATCCGATTCTGTGGTGGTACCACTGAAGCCCTCTAACACCTTCATCAATTCCACAAGGCTACTCACTTCCCAGTCATTTAAATGTCTTCTAAATGTGATATCCCACCCTTGAAGAGACCAACTTTCAGCTAGTGTAACGGAAGGGCTAGAGCATATGCTGAATAAGTCAGGGAATGTATGCCTCAGGGTCTGTTGACCAATCCATAGATCTTCCCAAAACAGAATTTTGTAGTTAGGTAATTGCCATGCAGCAAAAATGTCACTTTCACTTGATGCAGTCATTTTTCCCGTTGTAGGATTTCACAAATTTGGTTTCTTCAACCAGTCCTCGACTCTATTTTGGCAACTTAAAGGAAATCTGTTCTTTTGGCCATCCAAATTTCCTTTTGGATGCATGAATGTTACTAAAACGCTTACATTTAGATTAGAGAGTTTTCCCCAGATTGTCAGTGCGTACTTTGAAACATTGCCTATTAGGTGCAGCTGAGCTTGTATAGTGTTAAAAGAGGAAGGGCAAAGGGGCGGGTTCATTATCCACTAGTTTCACATCATGCGCCACTGGCGCTTGGGGACTTCTTGGTTATCAAAAAAGACATATTAGAAGAGGATATCTCATGTGATTGTTTTTTGGTGCCTTTGCTGCAGGCTCAAGGCTTTGTGACGGTTGATGAGGTACAAAGACGCCTAAACTGGTCTTCAGGTCGTGCAACTGATGCGCTTGAAACACTGTTAGAGGTAAGTTGTTGATGTCATTCCTTCTACTTCTTTCCTCCCAGTCTTTTCCATCAAGGTTCTAAATATTTCCTTCTACATTTTTTTGTGATTGGAGCTAACAAATATGGCTCTCATGGATCATGCAGGAAGGGCTTGCCATGATCGATGATGGACATAGAGATGGCAAACGTCGATACTGGTTCCCTTGTGTATCCTCTGTCTCCACCTATGTAGGGGCAGACACACTTTAGCATTTTCCTTGTTCAGATATGAGAATATGTTGCTTTGCATCACGAACGTGGGGGATTGATTTCAAATAGATATGCTACTTTTTTATCCGTTTCCGTGGTCCAAAAAGCTTCTGATCTGCAGCTATTGCATATGTTTGTAACCCTATGTGTAATCCGTACAGTGGAATCATAGTGTTGAACTGTTCCTTGTATGAATTTTTTTTTTTCATGTCTAATCCTGCTTGTATGTTGTTATGGTGTACACTGCAAGCCAAATTGGTGTTATAAAAGTTGTGAAAGGTTGATAGTATTACTGAGGGTCTATCGGAAACAACCTCTCTACCTACAAAGGTAGGGGTAAGGTTTGGTTATATCCTATCCTCCCTAGACCCACCCACCCATCTGTCGGGGTATGATGTTGTTGGTTGAGAGTATTGAAGAAACAAATTTTGTTTGTTGTTTGTTGTTTGTTGGAAAGTGTTGTTATTACCTGTAACGAGTCAGTGATTTCGTTTGTTAACCTAATAGTCTGAGGAGTGATGAATGATAAGTTGATGATCTCTCTTTCTCGTCTCGTCGTGCTTATTCATATATATGGCCTCATTCAGTTTTTGAAATTGCTGAAGTTATATCTCTTGAAGTATAAGTCAGACATCTAAACAGTGATGCTTCATGAGAGTTGAAGAAAGCTGTTTCTTAAATGTACCAACATGAAAATGATAAAAGGACAGAGTACTCCCTTCCCCAGTTCCCACAAAGGGACAGTAAATGTAGTAGACATATCAATCAATCAATCAACTAAGACTCAATTTGAAACTAGTGAAGATCGATGATATGATTTTTATTATTTTTTGGTTTTCGATATCTACATTGGAGCTTGATAAATTCACTTGCGCTGGGAAGTTCTATGTTGGAACTCTTTGTATGGATCAACAAATTCATGATAAGTAGATTGTTGCAATATTTAACTCATACTGCAAATTTGCAAATCAATGTCAAACTCTTAAGATAAATATGCCGGAACTCGAAGGTGGTGAAAGGTATCACCAACACAAGTTTTAGGCAACTCCATCCACCAAGGCTTAATCAAATTAAAAAAAAAAGGCACTCGACTCAAAAGTTTTTTTGGCCTATGCTAAAAGTTGGAACATGAAACCTCAGAGTTCTCTCCACGTCTTGTTCACGCAGTCTTATGATTTATCAACTATTTTATCTGCTAAAGGTACAAATTGTTTGTTATGATTAATTTAACATTCAGAAATTACACCTTAGCTGCAAATTCAAATGCTGAATCAAAGACAAAATGCCATGAAGAGTAGCACAAACTCAAACTCTACTCATTGATACAATGTTGTTCAGTTCAACAACAAAATAAAATAAAGTATGGCCGTATACAGTAATTCGCGATAAGAATTCAGCTCTTCTCAGTACGTGCAGTCTGGAGCTGGAACCGCGGTTTTAGTGAAATGCCATTACTCGGCTTTAGACGTGAAATGATTTCCACCCCTGGCAATCTTATAAAGGTAAAATCCAGTCATTACCACACTGCAAAAGAAGATATCAGGTCAGCATTATCGATTTTCCTGACAATATTTTTTGCAATATTCTTATATATGAACAGACAGATTACCCGCGACCCAATAACGAAAAGGAAACTAAGCATGACAATTTGGTGCATCTTCCAACTTCTGTTATCCACAATAATTTTCTTTAACATAGTACATGTACTTTGATAACAATGGTTTCACCTCGACCTTTCCACTAGATACCTGCTACCTCCCATCGAGTAGCTCCATCTACCAAGATTTAGGCAGATGGGAAGAAATCAACTAATGTTTTAGTCTACGCTGAAATTTAAACTATATAATCCCCAATGCTTGCACACACTTCGTTGATCACTAGGTAAAATTGTTAGGTGCAATCCACAATCAATTATATTATGACCACCTTTCTGGTTTCGTGGGGGATATCATGCAAATTGGCACCATCCCTTCCCTGATTTGGTCTGTTTCATCTATAATCACTCAATGGCAGTTTTCCTCCCTAGACAGAGTGAACTTATGGTCTGAAATACCTGAGGTCAAGGTCGATATTTTCAGGGTCATGTCTGGCCTTGATCTAGAAGGAGATTGGCTGAAACCGGGAGCTCGGGCCCTCGAGAATCCATGTACCACCACGGGAGAGCATAAAGGGGAAGGTGATGGTTCAAGCTACTATAAATCTATAATGTAGATAGTTCAGACAACTTGAGAATATGTGATTAGTACATATTCTGCATGATTACCTGAAGCAAACTTCAGAAGTGATGTCTACTTGGTCTTTCTTATATTATAGCAAGTCTTCAAACACTTGTAGAAAAAACGGAGTTAAATAAGCTACTTACTCAATAAAAAAGGGGCAGCCTGGTGCATTAAGCTCCCACTATGCACCGGTTTTGGGGAAGGGCCAGACCACAAGGTTCTATTATACGCAGCCCTACCCTGCATTTCTGCAAGAGGCTGTTTCCACGGTTCTAGGAAATTTGATACCACTGTGCATAGCAACTTAATGTCCAGTTTGTGACTAAGGTAGTACATAGATATAGAGACCACGATAAAGCAACTTGACATATTATACGTAATATGTATCACGTGAAACACGGCACACGAATCTGATATATCTATGGACAAAACAGAACAGATAAATGAAATACTACCACTAAGTTAATAACACAACTTGGATGGCATGCTTTCTATTTGGAGTTACCTGATACCAGCAACAATGCCAGCGGGCATTATCTTTGAAGTTTGCATGTACCGCTGTCCCATGACCCATGCTAACACAGCAGCACAAACTGTTTCAAGCCAAAAAAGTTACGCTGAGATAATTCGTCCAGCCAAAAAACCATAGGAAATTCAATGTGATTGCAAGAAAATGAATGAAGCTTTCATTCTTTTACCCTTTTGAATCAGAATATAATCATGATTACATAAGACAAACAAAAACTTTAACACATTTTCCCCACATCTTCCATTTCTAGAGAATTGAACTATAAAAAGTTTTGAACTTGACCGTGCGGATTGCTTGACGTCCAGAGTGTTAGAGGAATCCATACCAAGGATGTTGTGACTCTTGGTGGCTTTGGCCAATGCTTCAAATTCATACTAGTCATCTTAAGTAATTCCTATTGCAGCAATTAAGCTCTACGTGATATGCTGAATAAAACAGAACAGAACTAGGGACGTAAAGAGGAATACATAGAAGCAGTGAGTTCTTAAGATGTCCCCGTGCAAGGTTAGCAGAAGCCTATGCAGTAAAGAATGTGACATTACGCTGGAAGCTAATGAATCATGATTGAAGGAGTTGCTAATGCAATTGATGCACTGTTTTTTCTTTAAGAAAACCTTCTTTATCCTTTATAGTTGTATTAAGAGTTAATGATAAAATGATAAGAGGAGCAATTGCTTTTTATCTCGCTATGGTTGTCGTCTTTTGCACGTTACCTCTCTGGCACGTGACATACACTTTCTCTAATAGGTGTGAAACACAAAATGCGTTATGTGACCTGTTGTTTTTTCTTATCCTTGAGCCGAGGGTCTCTCGGAAACAACCTCTCTATCTCTGAGGTAGGGGTAAGGTCTGCGTATACTCTACTCTCCCCAGACCCCACTTTGTGGGACTATACTGGGTATGTTGTTGTTGTGACCTGTTTTGCTTTTACCGCGGCTGTAGCATGATCAGCATCATGCATTACCAAAAAGGTGGCATTTTGAATCAAGAAAAACTATGAGATAAAGGTACATGGAAGGAAGGGATGGAGAGATACACAATCATTCCCTTTCTATTTGGTCTAAGTTGGTTCAAAACTAGATTTTTTAAAGAATTCGTAGCACAATTCAGCACTTATTCAAATGAAGCCATCAGTTTCTCATATGTCTAGCGCCATTGTTCATTTGCCCCTAGCCGAATGACCACGAATTTCTGAATGGATCAATTGAAAGCTGTCAAACAAACAAAAACAACAACAACAGCAACATACCCAGTGCAATCCTACAGGTGGGGTCTAGGGAGAGTAGAGTGTACGCAGACCTTACCCCTACATTGTGGAAGTAGAGAGGTTGTTTCCGAAAGACCCTCAGCTCAAGTAACTATCAAACAAACAAAAAGAAAATGGAAATGTAAAACATAAGAAGAGTTACTAGGACAAGTAACTAAACAATTAGAACACCTATAAAAGTAAAAAAGGAAATGCAATAACATAAGAAGAGCACAAGTTACTAAACAATTAGATTATCTATAAAAGTATCAAAAGAGGAACAAACAACCCAATGCAATTTTTTAATCTTCTGCTGCAAACCATACAGTTCACATACAGTTCTGCTGCAATTTTTTTATCTTCTGCTGCAAATCAAGAAGAAAAGCTTTCTCCCCTTTAGATCTATACCAGAGCAGCAAAGTTCAAACCTTTATACAGTAAATAGAATCAGACCTCACTACTGCATCAACATATCATTAAAACAAAAACCATATGCAGATGCAAATATAGGCTACAAATTCTAATGAACCAACAAGGGGTACCCTTTTGTTTCATTCAGATCTAAAGATACACTCTACCCTCAAGTTTCATTCAATTCCTTTAACCCGCTACTCTTTTTTGTTTGTTTAACCATGCGGCATCTAAAATCAACTGGCCCGACTAATCTGGATTTCACATGGAGTAGGCCTACTAAGGAGTCTCCCATCCCCAAGACTTACAAGCTAGACCTTTGATTAAGAGTGAAGGACTCCCAATCATCCCATCATACACCCCACTACCTTCAATTCTAGTGATCTTTTCTTTTTTGATAACCGTGGTGTGTGGACCAGTTGCGCGCACTAGACTAAGTCTAACCACTTCCCACCAGCGAAAAGTACCAGGACACCTGGTAGGCCTACTAAGGGGTCTCCATCCCAAAGGCTTGTAACCGAGACCTCTGATTAAGGGTGAACGAATCTCAATTATCCCACTATACACCCCTTGGTTGCTCACTACCTTCAATTCTAATAACATTTATATGATTGAAATTTTTCATATAATATAAACTTTTATAACATTTACACTTTCAAAGATTAAAAGGGACAATATTCAACTTCAATTTTTTTTTGAATTTCTTCTATACCTGCAAATAAATACTCCCCCGTTCATTTTTACTTGTCACGTTTCGCTTTTCGAGAGTCAAACTTCACGAACTTATACCAACATTTTAAGATGTTTTTTTGCAATCATATTAATATGAGAAGGATTGCAACTTGTAGCATTTTTCGTATAGTTTTCGATCATTAAAATTTAAAAGTTACAACAACAACAATTTAGCTTTGAAGTATAGTCAAATTAGCTTTCGTAAAGCGAAATGTGATAAGTAAAAATGAACGGAGAGAGTATATAAGAAAATGAAAAGACTATTATACCTGTTTCAAGAATCAAAGCAAAGTAAGAGTTTTTGCGCTTGTGAAATGCTTGGAGACTCAAATAACCAGCTAAAATAAGCAAAAAACCAGTACCCAAACCTCCACCTAATGAAACTAAGCTCCCTCTTTTGACATATCCAATAATTCCACCACACAAAAGAATTAATCCATATGGAATTGTAAAGCAAAAATCATGCATTTTTACCAATTGGGGTTTTGGAAAAGATAAAATCTTGATGAATTTGGCCAAAATTTGAGAGATCAAGAATGAAAAAAGATTCAATTTTTAAAGGATCTTGGTGGGTAAAACTTGAAAAGTCCTATTTTTTGGAAGTGATAGTTAATTTGGTCAAAAGGCCAAAAGTCATATGTTATTACCTAACCTCCATCTTGTCTGTTCTACTGGTCTAAATTGTCCTTTGGTTTTTTGTTAAATGGAACTCATATATGGCTAATTTACAGCTGAAAAGAAGAATAAATGACACTCATATATGGCCAATTTACAGCTGAAAAGAAGAAGTATGTGAGGGTAATATTGTCCAAAAATTTAAGGATGTGACTTGGTTGTTAATGTAGTATGTTTGAGAATTATAAGGACTCGGGTTCACATTCGAACAGACACAAATAAAAAGAACAGTCTGGTGCACTAAAATTTTTGCAATGTGTGGATTTGGAGAAGAGTCGGACCATAAGGATCTATTGCACGCAGTCTAGAGATTGTTTTCATAGCTTGAATCCATGATCTTCTGATCACATAACATCAATTTTATCAATTAGAAAATAACACATGTTTCGTAGAATTAATCGAGATTTGTGAAAGTTGTAATTTTTGGAGGTGGGAATTGGCATGTACATCTGAGAATTAGTTTGGTCAAAAGGCCAAAAGACATGTTATTACCTAACCTCCATCTTGTCTGTTGTACTGGTCTAAATTGTCCTTTGGTTTTTTGTTAAATGACACTCATATCTGGTTATTTTATAGCTGAAAAGAAGAAGTATGTGAGGGTAATATTGTCAAAAAATCTAAGGATGTGGCTTAATCGTCAATGAAGTATGTTGAGTATTCTTAAGAGGTCAGGTTCACATTCGAGTAGACACACATATTAGGTAATTTCTTAATATCTATTTTAAGTTTAGTATACAGAGTTACCTCGTACATATTGCTAGTAAAAGGTAGTAGGTATATCGTAGAATTAATCGAGATGGGAGAAAAGCTAATTTGTTAAAACTTGGAAAGTTGGTAATTTTTGGAGGTGGGAATTGGCATATACATCTGATAATCAATTTGGTGAAAAGGCCAAAAGTTTCATGTTACCTATTACCTAACCTCCATCTTGTTTGTTTTACTGGTCAAAATTGTCCTCAGATTTGAGGTTAAATGGCATCATATCTGGTTGAGGAGCTGAAAATTAGAAGCATGTGAGGGTTGTATAGTCAAAAGAACAAGGGTGTGGCCTAATGGTGCCGTGAGCTTGAGAATCATGAGGTATCGAGTTCAAATTCTAGTGAAAAATAAAAAATGTTCAAAGATTTCCTTTCATATATTGTAGCTTTAATGGGTAGAGTTATTTGATACGTGTTGCTAGTGAGATAGTGCAAGAATTTCATATTTCGTAAAATTAATCGAAGTACATGAAAGTTGGTCTGTACACAACTTTAAAGGATCTTGGCGGTTAAAAATTGGAAAGCTGTAATTTTTGGGGGGTGGAATTGGCATATACATCTGATAATCAATTTGATCAAAGGACAAAAGTCACCTCCGTTCGCTTTTACTTGACATTATTTTCTTAATTGAATTTTCAATTTTACTAGTCACATTTGACTTATCAAGAAAAGACAAAAGATTTTTTTTTATTTTACCTTTAGCATTAATTGTTTATTCTCTAAATTATTTTCAAGATATATTACTCTAAATATCAATTAATAGGGGTAGTATGGTAAAACAAAAAAAAATATTATTTTCTTAATGGATGTGTCATGTCAAAAAGTAACAAGTAAAAACGAACGGAGGAAGAACTCACTATCTAACCTTCATCTTTTTTGTTTTATGGTCTAAATTGTCCTCTGATATGACACTTATTATGGTTAATTTACAGCCGAAAAGAAGAAGTGTGTGAGGGTAATATTGTCAAAAAAATCAAATGTGTGGCCTGACTGTCGATAAAATGATTTGAGAATCATGACGTTTCAAATTCAAATTTTGGGTGATTACTTTTCATTTGTCCTATTTTTTGAAGAATAAAGTTACCTCATATCTCCTGTGAGTGGGAAATCACAAATATCTAATATAATTAATAAAGATGTCAAAAATTTATCCGAACACCACGATTACAAAATTTGAGAAGATATATTGTATAAAAAAGGAGCTGGTAGGCATTTGACCCAGTGTGCTTATGATTTTGTGGGCAGTCCACACGCCATTTGAACAATTTTGTCTTTTGTGTATTTTTTGTGTGTAAAAAGTTGGTATGTGTTAGTAATGCCACTATCTCCGTTCCAATTTATATTACACTTTTCACTCCCCGAAAATCAAACAGTTTAAGTTTGACAATGAATTTGATGTTAAATTTTTAAGTTTTTTAAAATAAAATTTATATATTTGGATACTACGTAAAAAGAATGATAATCACAATAATTGACAATGCAAAATATTTTAAAAATAAAAATAAAAAATTACGATCAAAGAAAGACTTGTTTGAATCTCGAAATCCAAAGGTGCCACGTCTTTTGGAACGAATGGAGTAATACTTTTAAAATTTATAGTCTAAAATAAATAGTAGATATTAGTATGACTATAAATATTTTATTAAGAATAAAATAGAAATTTAAATTAAATTATTTGTAAAATAAGAAAATACGGCCTCCGTCTTAATTTATGTGGCACTTTTGATTAGGCGTGAAATTTAAAGAAAAATTTCTGGTTAGAAATGAACATTAGATTTTTGTGTAGCTATAAATCCTTAAGGAATATGAGACAATAATATAGCACACATCAGAGAAGAGATAGAGCAATCATCACTCGACAGCTCAAAATCGATCGATACACCTGCGTGCTTGCCTAATCTTTTTCACCGGTCTATTTGTACCCAGCTATAATCTCTTCCCTTATAAAAGCAAAAAGGACCCATCGGTCAATCCTCAATCGACAATAATTTTGTCGTCCTAGTGAAGTAAAATCTGTATAACGTTTAATTATTTTTAGATATAAAAAAGTAACATTCTCTTTAAGATAAGCTAAAAAAACAGTGTCACAAACCTGAAATGATAAGTAACCTTTTTAGCTACACTAACAATAGTATATAAAGCATCTTAAGAGGTGGATTCGAATTTGAACTTGGCCTTAATGAATTCGATTTTTAAAATTCTTAGCATTAAACTCATAATACCTTTGAATTATGGGTTTGGGATATAATGTCTTACTGTTTTTTATTATTCAAAACTACCACTACGACTAACTACTTCTTTCTTAGCAAAGAAATCACTCTTTATTAAAAAAATTTTTAATAATTGTGGTGTTCGGGTCAGTTTTCACGCACCTCAATTAAATTTATGGAATACTTGATATGTCCCATCAACAACAGATATCAGATATTTCTGTCCACCAAGACTAGGATAGATAGAAAGAATCACATAGAAATCACTCATGTTGTTTCTATGGGAACAAGAATAAGCAAGCTGACATCTTTGGTAAACACATTTTGAAAATTAAAAACTGGCGAGCAATAGATAAACTAATAAGAGTAAAAGGTTCCAATATGATAATCGCAAAAAGATTAAAAGTGTCATAATCATACATAAGCAAACATTAAATAGGTGATTTTGGAGAGATTAAGCTTTTTGTAAAAGCGATTCCCCTCTGAATAGTATCACATTGAGGCCATAATCTAAATGGTCCTTTGGATGTCCTAAAAGCATGCCCATCAAGTTTATCATTTATGCACCAAAGTAGCAGTTCACCATCCGCAAACCTATATTTCGGTATGGCCCTATTAATAATATAAGAATCTTCGATAGTTGATAATGCAGTCCAAGATTCGATACAATAGTCTTTCAATACCCATAACTTTAAAGTTCCCATCCTCGGAAGAGAAGAATTAGAATAAACACAAAGCTTACCTTCCAATATTGAAACGCCAATATTAGTCTTTTCCCTCACGCATAATATTTGCTCTGGCAAAGATATCTCTCCATACACTTCATTTGAAATACTAAATGAAACCACAGTATAATTTTTAAGAATACCGATCCAATGAAATGCCTCGTTTACAAATGGCAAATTGTTGGAAATCAGAGTTAGTTGGAACTGTAACTAATTAGTTTTTACTATTTTACTATGTACTGTTGCACTGCTTTAGTTAGTTACAGGTAGATCAGTTGGTTAGTAAGCTGGGAGTAGTTAGTTGGTTTGTTGTGTACAGCTGTCAGTGCCGATCTAGGAAGCTTCTAGACTAATCTGGAAGCCTCATATCAGCCTATATATAGCTGCACAACATGATCATAGGTGCAGCTATATATAGGCTGATATGAGGCTTCCAGATTAGTCTAGAAGCTTCCTAGCTCGGCACTGACAACTGTACACAACAAACCAACTGACTACTCCCAGCTTATATTCTCCATCTGTGAAGCCTTGTCCTTTACCCCATACTGCATTATTGACCTCCTTGGAACTTTCATGATGAGTGGAAGCATTGTGGTCTGCACCTCCACCAAAATTGTGACCACTAAAATTGTTGGGTAAATATTGAGCATTGACATGACCTGCATACTGATTTCCGCCTGCATACTGATTCTCATGATATCCATGACCATTGTTCTTCCCATAGCCCTGATGATTATAACTCCCAACATGATTGTGATGAGTTAATCTTTTTGAATTTCCATTGTTATAACCAGTTTTCTTCCTTTGTTTCCAATTAGTAGGATAACCTATTAGCTTATAACAGTTCTCTCTTGTATGTCCAGTGAAATTACAGTAATCACACCTCTTCCCCTTATAGTTTTGATTTCTATAGCCTGCATCTGAGCTTCTATTCACTTGCATTGCAATTGGATCGGCCTTATCACTTGTGACAGCTGCACAAGCTAACTGCTGTATTTCATCTTCCACTATCATAGCATAAGCTTGATTAAGTGTAGGTGTAACTCCTTTCAGCAGAATTTGTCTTCTAACTTGATCATATGAATCATTTAAGCCACTCAGAAATTGTATCAATCTCAACTGAGATAAGTGATCTGCATAGTCTTTTGACCTTGGGCAAGCACATGATGGTGCAGGAATCACTGCATCATACTCACTCCACAAACTTTTCAATTTAGTGAAGTAAGTTGCTACTGAGTCAGTGCCTTGTGATAGTGTGTTGATCTCCCTATGTAACTGATAAAGTCTCATTCGATTCACCTTGTCAAACCTTTTCTTCAAGTCTTCCCATACCTCAAAAGCACTTGTTACATACACAATTCCACTTAGCAATTCTGCACTGATAGAACTCATCAACCATGATAACACTATGGCATTACACGTTTCCCATTGCTCATGTAATTCCTCTCTCTATACACTGCTTTACTACATGCACCAGTCACAAATCCATATTTCCTTTTCCCCAACAGTGCGATCCTCATTGATCGACTCCATACTCCATAATTCTCTGATCCAACAAGCTTAATTGGAATCAACGCAGCACCAGATACATCTGAAGTTCCTATAAATAAGGGATCACTTGGATCAATCTTAGGTGCCATTTTGAAAGGTCAAAAACACGTAGGAGTATGAACCACCAAATTCCACCGAAAAAAAAACCCTCAAACTGCTCAGAAACCACAGCAAAACAGAGATCTAAACTCCACTGTACCAGCTCAAACAACAATCAAAAACAGATATCGAAAATGCTCAGAAATTCAGCTAAGAACAGAGATCAAAAAATCCACCACAATAGAGATCTAAATTCTATCGATCCAATTCTTTAAATGTCTGCGATCGACTGCTCTGATACCATGTGAAAACTACTCTAATAATCTGCAGCTACTGAGTCTAGAAGTAAGAAAGGAATGGAAAGAAATATATGTTTTGAATGGAAAGAAATATATGTTTTGAATGGAAAGAAATATATGTTTTATTCATTGAAGAGAAGCATAAGGAAAACTGCATATGAGGTGTTTGTTATCTGCACCTATGATCATGTTGTGCAGCTATATATATAGGCTGATATGAGGCTTCCAGATTAGTCTAGAAGCTTCCTAGCTTAAGCCATACAAACAATCTCACTGTGAATGCCACGAGGATGTTTATCAATATTTCTCCACGAACCACTTCTCAAAGCGAGAATTTCACCAGGACTATCTATGTTAGTGTGAATATTAAGGATCTTATAGTCACTCGAAGTTGAGTAATAACCCAATCCCAAACGAGAATCTTTGTTGGGTGGACTGGGAAGTACTATTGATTCTCTTGTGGAGGGGTTCCATAGCAAATGTATGTTGCGTGTAACATCAATATTATCATTAACATTGATGATAACCAAACCATCACAACAACAACGGATTACACATCTATATGGTCTAGCAACTAAAGGGACATCAAGTCTTCGTACATTCTCAACTGGTTGAACCAACGATGATAAAGGAACACAATACATAGAATATATATAATATTTACGACAAAGTCGTGAAATAAGTAATTTTTGGGAATTCTGGTTATTCTTGGCATGATTGACATGCGTCATTTTAAAGTAAGGATCGGAGATCAATGTTTCCCATGATCTTGAAACACATTTGAATCGAAGAAGAGATCGGACAGGTAACTTGTTGAGGATTTCCGTAAGTATTTCCTCTTGTAAGTAATGAGTTGGTTGATCAACATCCATATGCTCTATAGTTGAAATCAATTTACTCTTTTTCTTCTTCTGTTTGGCTTTGAAAAGATTTGCTTATCTGTTTGCTAATAATTTTCCCTCATGCAGATTCGACGTCTGCTTCTTCTTCTTTAGTGTCATCTTGATAATTGATAGTATAAACTATAAAGTTTCGAGCTTTGGTTGAAAAGACTCCTGTCTTTTGTAGTTTTGGTGATGCTTGCTAGGGTTTCTCTCGGATATAGGTGTGTGTATATATGGTACAAAGGAAAAAAAATGTTTTCTCGAAACATAAGTGATTTTCTTATTTATTTTTTTGTGTTTAGTTAGTAAGAAGAAAATATTGTTCCAAGAGCATTTAGTTATAATCTGGACAAATATTTTCAGGATTCGGATCCGACCTCTAGGGACCCGAATCCCGACCCCAACCAGGGACCCTACTGCCGATCCTAGAACCGACTCTTGACCCCGACTTGTGTTCGACCCGCGACCCCGACTCTTGACCTTGACATCGGCCTAAGACCCGACCCTAACCCAAGTTAGGTCGGGAGTCAAATCAAGGTCGATGTCTGAAGTTGAATCAAGGTTAGTGTCGGGAATTCGAACCCTGGTTAGGGTTGGAGTCGAGGTCGGGGACAAGGTCATGAGTCGAGGTTGGGAGTCGATACCAGAGACTCGAGTCAGGGTTAGGAGTCAGATGGCGACATTAAAAGAGAATTTGGGAAAACTTTTTTTCCTTAAAGTTGAGGAAAATATAAGTCTATTTGAAAAATATTTTTAAAAATGTTGACGTCAAGCAAACATGAGAAAATTAGAAAACATTATCCGAAAAATACTTTTCTCGGTACCAAACACACCCATAATCTTTGTGATTTTTCACATATAAGCTAATGTTCCACGTCCAAAAATATTCGACAGAATTTGTATAGTAATAACTCGTGACAATATAGTAATAGTAGAAGAAATTGGAGTTCACATCAAATTATTCAACGACTTCCACCATGAAAAATAGTACACTAATTAAGTGATTCTGCAAATAAAATACATATACAAAAACTAATGCGACTTGAAATTTAACAATAATACAAACAAATCACCTGACTATGTATCTGCACGTCTAGTGGTTCGCCAGGATTTTTACTAACGAAATTTAAAATATAAAGAAGTAAAACCAAAAAAGTCAAGGGTATTAAATCTACTACATAATACATAAAAATAATCTTCATATTGTACATCGTGTAATTTTCCGACCAAGGGAGTTCGGATGAACTCCTTGCGCCCCTAGCTCTGCCTCTGTACATGCCTATAAAATTCAGTCCAGTGCAGGGACTAAGAAGCCATAAGAATCCTTCTCATTTCATGGTTACCTCCACCGGTATTGCACCCTGAACCAATCAATGAGGTTATCCAAACCTGATCGGATCGCACTGATTCATCATCCTCGTTCCTATGCCAACTCCAATAGGCATGAGTTGAATTAACAATCTTAAGTTCACCATGACCGAAGCTTGCTTCGCGGAAGACTGACCATTCTGGTGGGGGCTGTTTGTACCTGTTAAAGGCGTCAAAGTCAAGTAAACTTCATTTCACATTTTAACTAAGGCTTCTAGTTTAACTACTTCGTGAGCCGAGGGTCTATCGGAAACAACCTCTCTACCTCCCAAGGTAGGGGTATAAGGTCTGCGTACACTACCCTCTCCAGACCCCACTTGTGGGATTACACTGGGTATGTTGTTGTTGCTTCTAGTTTTAACTACAGTTTTCAACAAAAAGAGAATCTTATAGCTAGGACTAGTAACAACGACAACAACAACATACCCCGCGCAATCCCACAAGTGGAGTTTGGAGAGGATAGCGTGTACATAGACCTTACCTCTATCTAATAGCTAGGACTAGAGGCACATTAAAACTCTCTTTCCTATGGAGTAGTACTTTAAGTTTCCAGAACAGTTTAACGTGAGCTTTCGGCTTCACAAACCCTGGGATAAAAGTATGTGCAATTTGAAGGATATTTCCACTTCAAACTTATTTTCTTTTCTTGAAAAATAAGTGATTTTCTTACTTATTAGTTATGGTCTTTGGTAAGTAAAGAAAATGTCTCAAGAGCTTTATATCTAGGAAAATACTATGGGGTGGGGGATGGGAGGTTGTGGGTGGCTGGGGCTGGGGTGTGGAGACAATGAGCTTGTAATGCAACTTATGAAACTTGTTTTCTCTATTCCTACTTAGGGGAGTCATTTTCCTGATTGTTAAGGAACTTGTTTTTCTAAATTTGACCAAATTGAAAAAAAATTCCAGAAGATGTTTTCCTTCATCTACCAAACACACCCCAAGTGCTTGCCCTTTTACGTTTTTTACTTTCTCCTTCTTGTCAAAGTCACTCAACTACAATGAAAAAACTCCTGAGCTAAATCCAGGAACAGAAAATATATATACGATTAAAGAATTCAACTATTTGGTGCAACAGCCCTTGTATGGTTAATGTGCTCAAGTGAAGAGAGAAGCTACAACTAGAATATTGACCTGTGAGCTAAACCTTCTCTATTTCCTCCATCGCCAATTGTAATGTGGACAGCACCACAACGATCAGATTTCCCATTGTAAACTCGTTTCTGTAGTCAAAGAAACGCTCATTTAGGTAAAAGAATAATCAAAGAGAAACAGTATAAGCAGTGCAGGCATACCGTGCGCTCATAAGCATGAACATGCCCAGTGAACACTATATCTGCGCCAGCAGCATACAGCAAAGGCTCCATAGATGCCATCATGTCGTCACCTTCACCTTGATGGGCTCTGTTACTATTATACCATGGCACGTGGAATAGCACAACTAACCAAGGTGTTCTTTTACGATCCACTTTTACAAGATCAGCCTGCAGATCAAGGTTCATAATTGAACTAATTAGCAAGTAGGCCACAGTGAGTTTCAACGAAGTATGGAATGTGAAGAGATTCTTAGTTTTCTCCTTATATAATACTCCCGCTGCCCAAGTTATGTGAAGGGGTTCGGAATACGAGAGTCAAAACACTTAACTTTGACTATAAATTGGTATAGATTCTCCGATTTTAATTTCTTTTTACATATTTGGAAACTACACGAAAAGTACTACAAGTCAACATAGCTATTGATTCAAAATATTTTTAAAATTTGGAGAAAATTATAGTCAAAGAAAAAACGGTTCGACTCTCCAAACAGTAACTTGAAAAAAAAGTAGAAGATGTGAGTGGAAAAAAAATTCACTTGAGAAACTGGTTAAAACCACTTTTCAACCTTGAAACTCATCTTCACAATATTTTATTCAAAAAATCAGTCCAATGTATAACTAAATGCTTTTTTGAATTTTTTTTGGTAACAAAGGGGAAAAAATTCACGTCAAAACAGGCCCCTAGTCTAACTGTGTCTAAAGCACCATGCTCCGGTCATTCACTCTTCACCACATCTACTAGGCTCTTTTTACGTGTAAGCTCCAAAGTTTCTTAAATATGACAATGGACAAAAATATCTACAGATCTAAAAGTATAAGCAACAAAATTATCTTCTGTTTCATATTGGCATTTCCCAAGGAAAGGAAATTTCCTGAACTGTCATGTGAAACTGTAAAACAAAAGCAACTAAATGAGAGCTCATCTAACCTTCAACCAGCTATATTGATCAGAGTACTCGTCATAAGGAGTATAAGAACCGAGCATAATGAAATGAACCCCAGCAACATCAAATGAATAGTACAGATTTGAAGTGGATCCACTCTCCTCAAATGGCATCTTCCACCTTGAGTTATAAGAGACAAACCCATCCTTTAGAAATGGTATGCTTTCTTTTTCATGATTCCCTTGTGTCACCATCCATGGCCTAGAACTAGCGAGCGGCTGAACGAGTTGACCAAATGTGTCCCACCTATGTTGTAAATAATCAGCGTAAGAAAGGTCACCAGGGAGCAAATGAACATCGTATTTGCACTGATCTATGTGGTCCAAAGTTGACTTAGTCCATCCAGTCTGGCCCAAATCACCGGCCACAGCAAAAGTAACTGGAAACTTAGACGGTGGAGTTTTCAGCCGGAATTCAAGACCTTCGCCTCCACATCTATAGAAGTAAGTGGTATTTTCTTGCAATGGTCCAATGACAGTGTGATGTATCTTTCCCGAACTATATAATAGATAACTATACTTGGTACTTTCTCCTTCAGCTGTAGCACTATATTTTCCGGGGGATGTTCCATATTCAACAATAGAGGGAGAAGATCCATCATTGGTGACCCATGTGACCTGCATGTGTTTGTCCCCAGCTAATGAGATGTGAACCTGCACTGGGAAAATCAATTTCCGTGATGAAGTCCACACGCTCGAATCATGAACCCAAATGCAGAGTATATCACTTTACAGATTAAAATCAATAGGTCTTTTGACAACTTAAAATAAAAATTAATAACATATTTGAACAAACATAAGTGCCACAAAAACTATATAGTATTAGGCAGTTTACAAGCTTATAAAGTGGACCTAGGGCATACCAGGGATAATTTAATTCGACCTGTCATACAAAGAAACACATATAGTCCATAATGGTAATTGGTAATGCACCTTTCTGCAAAGAAACATATAAATCAAGTATTGAGCCCTAGTTTCAAAAAAAAAAAGTATCCTAAGGAACCCCTAGTTTCAAAAAAAAAAAAGTATCCTAAGGAACCCAAAGATGGTGGAATTTGTATAAGCAGACTTAAACTGACCATAAAGGCATAACTGTCACTAAGGCTTCCATAAAATGCTCAGAGCATTCTGTGGAAGCCTTAGCAAAACAAAACAAAAAATGATGACTAAAAGTCAACTTTCTTTCTCCCTTTTTGTTTCTGATAATGATCGCGACCAGGTCGGCTTGTTCACACACTTGCTACCTCCCGACTCCCACCAATATAGATGTCAGTAACTCCATCCACCAAATCTTGAGCAAATGACTTAAAACCACCTAGCTTTTTTTGCTCTACTTGGGATTTAAACCCTGGTCTCCCTCCAGATTCATTAATCACTAGGTGCCAAAAGCAATTTTTTTTTTTGAAACTGGCACTAATATTGTATTCCTCAGCAATAAGGCTATGCTGGCAACCTCCAAAAAATTGTGACCGAAGAGTTAGTTACAACGAGCCTAAGAAGTCTACTAGCTTAACATCATCATTTACAAGTTCTTCTTTACACCAACTTATTCTAACAAGGGAAAAGGTCTAAATTGGGCCATGTACTATTCGAATAACTAGATTTTGCTAGATTTGGACTTTTAATCCATTCATACCCTTGCTGTTAGCAAGTTATCTCGTATTTTCCCTTGGAACTAATGGAGCTCTAGCGTAAAATGTGGACTCCCCATGTCCAAATCCTTCCTAAAAAAGGTCTAGATTTACCCCTCAACTTGACTGTAGATTAGAATTACTCTCAAATTGGAGTATTGGAGTTCTGTTAGGGGTCAGGACAAAAAACTAGACCCTTTCTTAAGGGCCTAAGGAAAGTCAAAGTTGCTCGATTTCAGAGAGTACAAAGACAAAATTGACCATTTTCTCCCTCCTAACAAAGACAATTTTTACAACAGGCAAGACGATGTTTTATTTTCTTTTTGTTCACAACAGTAAGACGAAACCAGCTCCGCCTATGTGACCTCCACAGACTGCAGCGAGTAGCTGGTTCCAAGTCCAGATTAACAAAATGGCAATTCGGGCGAAATCAGAGTAATAAACAGAAGAAATGAACTTTAAGTCCACTTAATTAATGAGGTAAAGGGAGAAATACATATCCAAACAGAACTTCCAACTTCCATTTACAAACTCTTTCAACTTAGCTAGCGTTTGGCCATAGGTTTTGAAAATTTGTCTTCAAATATCTGTTTGTCCTTGAAATTTGATCAGATTTTGAAAACCATATATTCAAATATTTTCAAGTTTCCAAAAATTAACTCATACCGATTTTTGAGTTTTTGCAACTTTCCCTCACAAAACTTCAAAAAAAATATAATAAGTAAAATGCATGTCCAAACACAACTTTAAATTCAAAAAATCGCAACTTTAGAAACTCAAATTTTCAACTTCAAAATCTATGATTAACCGGGAGCTTAATTTCAAATAATTATTTTATTTTTTTTCCAAATATCATAAAATTCATATCCAAAAGCCTACTCTATCCACACAATCAACAAGCTAAAGGGAGAATCATTTAACTTTGTGTATAATTTATGTAAAATGCATGTCCAAACACAACTTTAAATTCCAAAAACCGCAACTTCAAAAGCTCAAATTTTCAAGTTTGCTTTTGGACGTGTGTAGCTACTTGTTCAACTTTATGACAGTTTAAGTGTTACTTGTGCACACCCAAAGTTGGAGCCTGAGGGCATTAATGTCAGTTGAGGCGAACTTAAAGGGCACATTTTATGTATTATGCCTAATTTCAAATACTTATTTTCTTCAAAAAATCACAAAATTCATGTCCAATAGCCTACTAAATCCACATAATCAACAAGCTAAAGGGAGAACCATTTAACTTTGTGTATAATCTAAGTCAAATGCATGTCCAAACACAACTTTAAATTCCAAAAGCCACAACTTCGAAAACTCAAATTTTCAAGTTTGAGTGGAGATGCACGCGTCCTACATGTCAAATCCCGTGATATTTGCCACGTAGGACGCGTGTATCTACTTGTTCAAGTTTATAATAGTTTAATTGTCTACTTGTGCACACCAAAAGTTGGATGGCATAAATGCCAGCTGAGGCCAACTTAAATGGCACATTTATGTATTACCTAATTTCAAATACTTATTTTCTTCAAAAGATCACCAAATTCATGTCCAAAAACCTACAAAATCCACATAATCAACAAGCTAAAGGGAGAACCATTCCTAAATTTTTTTACTTTTTTTGTTAACCGTGGTTTTCGGGTCAGCTTTCGTGCACCTCGACTAAATCCACGAGATGTCTGACACCTCCCACCCACCAGCAACAACTACTAGGTAACTCTATCCGCCAAGGCTAGGACGAATGGGAAAAAACCACCTAGTGCTTTTATCTCCGCTAACTGAGCTTAATTTCAAATACTAAATCTACATAATTAACAAGCTAAATGGAGAATCGTTTAACTTTTTGTATAATGTTTTTACCTGCTGAGGTTGCGAAGAAGGCTTCGGATCCCACGGAAAATTCAAGGTTTTGCGCGGCGGCGGACGGACATAGTCGCCGGCGGCGAATACAGTTCCGGCGACGAACAAAATGGCCGGCAAAAGGTGTAGCAATATTTTCATCGTTGAATACCAATGACTACTTATTCGGTACTGCAAGAAGTGTATTTATAACAACCTTTTGAATATTTTATCTTTTTTAAAAAAAATTAATATAGGACAAATATTTGGAGTAATTTTAGGCCAAAGTTTTTAAAATTTAATTGCATCACATATTATACGATGTTCATAAACAAGTCTAATCATACATTACTATTTCTCTTTTATACCTCTTTTAAGAAACATTAATTAATAGTCTATTTTATATGTTTTTTAAGAAACATTAATTAACAGAGGTCTTATTTCCTTCGTGTTTACTTGTTCGGTTCATTATATTAAAATTAGATGTGTAATAATATTATATTATTCATTATCCAATGCATTTCTTAAAATATTAAGTTTATTATATTCAAACGATAAAATAGTAAAATTACCCTATAATTTATTGTTTTTTGAGATATATGTCAAGTCAATAATGAACAAATAAAAATGAATGGAGGGAGTAGCTTCTGAACAATCATAACGTCAACCCCATAACGGAGGTGTTTGTAGTTTTCAAAGATAATTATTACCAAGGATTAAATGGGAATAACATAATTGATTTAGTCTTGAACTTTTGAAATTACAAGACAAACTATTTTTAGAAATCACGATCGATAATTTGAGAAAATGAGAGCAAGAGACATGCGTATCGCACTTTAAATCAATACGTAAGACTGAGGAACTATTTTTTTTTTTCCCGTTAAATTAGGCAAACAAGTTTGTTGGAACATGAAAGTCACATGATTAGACAGCCTAAGCTTGTAACATGAACTCTTTCGTGTAATAAGAATGGAAGTTTTAAAGCTTTGTTTGGTACACTGAATGAGATAAGTAGGGATATCCTATAGGTTGGTCTATCTCATTGGACTATTTTATCAAATCCCATCATTTCAATACAGATGGGGGAATAAAATAGTTTCAAAATTAGTTAATACTTCATGACAAACATGAGATAAAATTAATCTCAAACTTTATCTCGAGATTACTTTTCTTATCCAGTATACCAAACGAAATAGAAGCTGATGGAAGCAATTATATTGCTCATACTCTTTAAAAATAACGTTGCATGAATGAGAGATTGTGTGCCAAACAAATCGCGCATCAATTGATTTGGTATAAGCATTCAATGTGGATAAATTTTTAAGAAATGCTTATATACCTAACGCTTTGTGGAACACCCTTTTTATTATTTTGGTTACTATCTATTGTCTCTTGTACTTCAATTACATCTTTTTCTAGATTGTTTCAGTCTTGAGCCAAGGGTCCATCAAAAACCACCTCTCTACCTTATTTTTCTATATTGCTTCTGTCTTGAGTTAGGAGTCTGTCGGAAACAACCTCTCTATCTCACCTCCGAAAGATTTGCATACACTCTACCCTCCCCAAACTCCACAATCTACCTCCCCGAACTCCACTTGGTGGGACTATGCCGGGTATGCTGGTATTGTTGTCCAGTTTTGAGTAAAATCATAAGAGCCTCCATCAATGTTGCACTTTTTTTTCTCTAATGGATTATGTACCTTATTTTATCTGTTCCTTCTTTAACACTGTCCTTAATGTATAATCAAGCTCTCTGCAAAGACTAAACAGGATACAGTAAACCCAAAATATCACCAAGTTTCTACTTCACAACAGTGTAACACGAAGGCATGCAATATTCATGACCGCTGAGTTACAATACGTTCTTAAATAAAGTTTATTCTCAGCTCCGGGAAGTTGGAGCTGAAAGAAGGTAGACAAGAGCTCCTCAACTAGTAGCTAACTCCCCGGCTTATTAAATTTACGAATTTTAGCTAGGAGGTTTAATAAGTTGTTGAATGGAATCATAATGCTGCTATGCACTCGACTTCAATCCTTGCGTTCAGTGGCAGTGCTGCCACCTGATAAGTTGCCCGAGCTGGTGCAGGAGATTGAAAATCTGCAAGATAACTAAGTTAGATTTACATCATCACATATCATATAGAGTACACGAAGAAGTATGAGTAGACATTCTTTATGAAGTGGCTTGTCCTAGTATTTAAGTGGACAAAGATTTAACACCAAATTTCTTTCTCTTAAATGCAAAACATGATTCGAATATCTTCTGTGTTTTTTGCTTCAGTATATTTTTGTCTTGCAAATCAGCAATTCCAACTATCACTAACAGCAGAAGAGGCCATACGTGCATTTTGAGCCCGAGAGTTTAGAACATTATATGAACACTTTTCCTTTGTTAAGCACAACAATTCGAGGTTTCTAACAGTCTAGTTACTAATAGGGGACTAGCACAAACAAAAAGTCTGTACAAGTAGCATCAAATGCTGAATGTCACGATTATCGACTAAAAGGTTTAGGTTTCTTTCCCCAGAGTACATATGGTCTGTTACCAGCGCTCATGGTTGCTAATCACTTCAACCTTTGAGGTCTCATCAAATTGTCATATACAAGAACACACTAGTAGGCCTTTAATTGTTTTAGGCACAATCTTCTCTGATATCCCTAACAGAAATACCAAAAGGAAACTAGGCAGGATGAAGAATGAGTCTTCATGCAACTAACTAGGCAGGACGAAAAATGAGCCTTCATGCAACTAACTAGGCAGGACGAAAAATGAGCCTTCATGCAACTAACTAGGCAGGACGAAAAATGAGCCTTCGTGCAACCAACTATGAAGTATGCTATGCAATACATCCACTTTTATTGTGCTGAAATATGTTCAGGTTTATCTTTTGTTATTAGTTCTGTGTTCATGTCTTCAAGATGATGTTGCTAGTGAGAAAAAGAGGGAAGAATCTCATCCCTGATGGCAGAATGTTGCAAAGTGAAACAGTATACAAAAATTGAAACTAGTTTTTCCAGTATCATGACTCACATTTAGCATAAATCTCATTCACTTTCTTGAAGTCATTCAGATCAGCTAGCCTGTACAGAGAGAATTATTCAAAATAAATAATGAAGACTACATTGAGAGCGAAAAATTCAGGGGTAGGAGAATAAACAACAAAAGAATGAAAGATCATACAAGATAGTTGTCTTAACAACTGAGGAGTAGCTAACGCCACTTGCTTTAAGTATCTCCCCTATATTCTTGAGAACCTGGATATCAATATTAAGGTTAAATATCTTAGAATCAGCATTTTGAACTAAAAAGACAACGTATTGACAACTAAATATAAAGCTAAAATCAAGATGTGTTACTTGTTGGCTATCTTCTCTACTTTTTTTTATGGAGACAATTGAGAATTTACAGGCAGATACTGAGAACAATATGTAAAGTTGGGTCTGCACCTGCCCGGCTATCTGCTCTTCATTTCCGTTAAACTTTTAAAACAAGCTCTATGTTAGGTCTTATCCCGAGAAATGCAGAGATCAAATTATTAAACATGATGACGACTTTTTTTTTTTTTTTTTGAAACTGCATGATGACGACTTATAATATAAAAAGAAAGCCCCTACAACTATAATGGGAATGCTATCTTCATATACATTGCTAAAGCTGGAGAAAGAGTTTCATTCTCAAATTTTGGATAATCACTAATTAGGATTAAGCAAAGACGTCTACTTTTAGGCAGTACATTTCTTCACTGGTTTTGCATCTGTAGATAAGATGGATCTTCTACAAGACGATAATGCACCTATAGCCCAAGAGAAAAGAGACATACCACGTCATTACAACACATAGGCTTCCTAGAAAAGTTTACATCAAAATAGTATCCAGTAATGACCAAGTGGAACCCCTACTTTCAAGTATCGACATGAGCATTCTAATCACGACTGAGTACTAAAATACCTGCTCTGTTTGATCCTCCACACTATCTGAGACAAATTTCCCGGTCTGCATCCAATCATAAGTTAGTTAAAGAAAGCAAAAAGCAAAAGCACCTGATAGAATTAGTACACAGACTGTTCCAAGCTTTTGATAATAACTAACGCGATAATAGCGCAAACCTCTGGAATAAGACCCAAACATCCAGAGACGAAAACAAAATTATTAGCTTTGATGGCTTGAGAGTACGGTCCCAGTGCTGCTGGAGCCTTCTCAGTGTGAACAGCCTCCTTTATACCTAGTGACACACAGATGCTCAGTAATAAGGTGAAGAACTCTTTGAGAAATAAGATAACGCAACCTTATTAATAACAATTCAGAATCTCAAGGACATAAGTTGCATTTGACAAATTAAGTGTATATGGTTTAAGACTTTTAAGTTTTAATCATTGAAATGTCATTAAAAGCTAATTACAGATAATCGTCTATAATATGTGTGGATTAGCAACATCAAATGCAGCAGCAATCAATCTGCTATATTGATAGAGTAAACATTCCTTACGCACTCAGGTTGTAAAACTTAAGAGCGTTCATCAAACTCTCACGTCATAGGTGACATCACTTTTTAGTTTTTGGACAAGGCAAGATGAATGTTTTTTGTTTCTAATTTTATTTGTTTTTTGATAACATGGTGTCCGGGTCAGTTTGAGCGCACCTCGTCTAATTCCACGCGATAAGTATCACTTCTCACTCTATCCACCAAGGCAAGGGCAGATAAGAAGAAATCACCTAGTGTTTTTGTCTTAGGATTCAAACTTTGTCTCGGAAATCAAGACTTCATGGTTCTCAACCCACTTCATTTACCACAAGGCATGGTTCTCAACCCACTTCATTTACCACAAGGCTGATGCTTTTTGTTTCTATTTTAAATCATACAAGGTAAAAAAAAAAAGTACATATTACTAAATAACAAAGAAAACATCAGAAATCACAAAAAATTCTATAGCACAACATCAAAAACTATGCTTCAAATCCAAATATGTCCGCGTTCAATATATCAATCCTCTGTATCCATTCAGAAGCAACAACACTCATCAATCAGCTATAAATCCCAAATATTATTAAATATTAATATCTACATCAATCGACTCAGTCTCAATCCAAATTCCAAACTAGTTGGGTCCATCAGAAACAACAACATGCCCGATGTAATCCCACAAAGTGGAGACTGGGGATGATAGAGTATACGCAGACCTTACCCCTACCTAAGAGAGGTGGAGAGGTAGAGAGCTTGTTTCCGATAGATCCTCAGCTCGATGAAAAGGCAATAACACAAGTGGAGAAGTCATGACAAAATATTATACACAGCATGACAAATCATTATGAATAGAAACTACAAAATAATATAATCAAAGAACCAAAGGCGTCAAATAATACTCCCTCCGTTTCAAAAAGAATGACCTACTTTTCCTTTTTAGTCTGTTTCAAAAAGAATGACTCTTTCCTTTCTTGGCAACACTTTAATTCCAACTTTCCACGTAGTATGTTTAAGACCACAAGATTAAAAGACATTTCGATACATTTCACATAACTTTAATTTAACACCACAAGATTCAAAAGTCATTCTTTATTTTTTTTAACTCCATGTCAAGTCAAAACAGGTCATTCTTTTTTAAAATGAGGGAGTAATAGAAATCGAGCAACAAGAAATTACGGGGGTAATACTACGACTATTAATATGGAAGGATAAGCTAGACCACGCTCTGCTTACTGCTAAGCTACTACTATCACCCTAATCTGCGAGAAACCAAAAATAAAAAATAAAAAATTAGGCAAACATACAAAAAAAAAAAAAAAATGAACAAAAATTCGATTTTCCCCTTCATTTTCATTCAAAAACCGAACTTAATCTATAACATTGTATCAATTATACCCAAATTATTTGCCTTTTTGTGCCCTTTTATATGGCGGGCGACTTACTGGCATCAGTGGAAATGCTTAAGCAAGCGAAGGGTTTCGATCGAGCTGATGAACAAGAGCCACAAAATTTTGCTCCGGCAAGTGAGACACAGCCGACTCCGAACGCTACCGGAGCACGGCTGCGTAAGGCGGCGAGGTCCATTGCCGGAATTTGGAAACGACTGGCGGCGGCGGCGGCGGCGGCGGCGGTCCACGTCATTTTCCGATTTGCTAATTTGTTTTTTTTTTTCTTCTGTTACCTTATTGCCTGGCTTATTAGTTATTCCCTTCCTTTATTATGGCGGCATATCTTAGGAATATTTGGCATGGGTTATATGTCTTATGGCCCATATAGGCCCAAAAGTTTGCTGAACAGTATTTTGGCCCATCTTTTTTTGTGTGTGTGATAATGGTGGTGTTTGGGTCAACTTTTGCACGCCTCGACTAAATTCACGGGTTACCTGTAACCTCCCACCAGCAACAGATATCACGTAACTCTGTCCACTAAGACTAAGACATATGGAAAGAAATCATCCAGTGTTTTTTGTTTTTGCTGGGGTTTGTAACTAGTATTTAGGCACATTTACTGCATGTAATATATATACATATATTAATACTAGTTTATACGTACATGCGTTGCACGAATGTCCCTGGTCACATTTAAATTTAAGATAACAATAACAATATGTAGCATTACAAACTTTTACAATTATGTGTATGCCATACAACAATAATAAATAATGTAAATACAAAGTAAGCAATTGTATGTAATACTCCATATAAATAATATATAGGCAATTACGCATAATTCATAAATGTATCCTTTAATTTGGCTTTGACTGACATCTATGCCCTCCAAATTTGGGTGTGCACAAGTAGGCAATTAAACTTGTATAAAGTTGAACAAGTAGACACATAAGTCCTACGTGGCATAATACAAATTAGTTGTCACTTGTGCACACGTAGGCAATTAAACTTGTATAAAGTTGAACAAGTAGACACACGTCCTACGTGGCATAATACAAATTAGTTGTCACTTGTGCACACGTAGGACGTGTGTGTCTACTTGGTCAACTTTGTACAAGTTTAAGTACCTACTTGTGCACACCCAAAGTTCGAGGCATAGATATCAACTAAGGCCAATTTGAAGGACATATTTATGTATTATGCCTAATATATAGTATTACATATCTAAAGTGTGTAATTTTGCGACAAGAGGATGTCAATTGAGACTCCTTGAATACATGAGACTGGTTATAAGGCGAAATGAATCAGGAAAGATTACCTCAGCTCAGATTATTCTTGTTAATTTGAGAAGTCTCTCTTAATATGTAATATGATACTTTACAATAGGGATGTCATGATACGATAAAATATAATTATAAGGCGAAACGAATCCAAAAAGATTGCCTCATTTTGGATTGTTCTTTGCAACTGCAAAAGTCTCTATTAATATGTTATATGTTGCCTAATAGTAGAGATGTCATGTAGGGACTATTGCCTTCCATACATAAGGGAATGACAAATGCCCAGGGGCAATCTAGTATGTCTCGTGCTGGTTCACGCGAACTCAATAACTTTTGCTTAAATTCTATGCATATATATATATATATTAAAGCATTTGCTAAACATCTATAAATATTTGATTGCAAACTCAATTATCAAATCCAAATATATAACTAGAAAAGAAAGTGCCATAAAATTAAGATCTCAATGAGATGTTCAAATTCACTAAGGAAAAAACACAGCCAACACAATAAAAAACTAACCAATCTCTCAAAAACCACACACAAACTACTACAATATTATGCATCTAAAACTTAGAAACCATGAATCTTGATCTGTTCCTTCTTGACAATATCAGCATTCACAAGAAACTGTGAAACATTCTTGCGTTGATCGCCTTGTAACTGAATCACCTTCCCAAGCTCCTTGTCCTGGACGACGTTGCCATTGCAGCAAAACTCTTTCTTGAGGTCTTTAAGTATCTTTTCGTAACTAAACTCTTTCATCAGTCCTTGGATAGTCGTCAATCTCTTCTTACCATTCCTTTGTTGTATGCGAATGTGCACATACTCCTTGGTTCCAGGGGCTCCCACGTTCTTAGCCTCTGCGAATGGATCAAAAGTCATTAGGATTTGATCATCATCCTTGGAGGATTCAAGGACATCCAAGTAGGAGCCCTTGCCCTTGGCACCAGGGGCACGCTTGCCCTTGGCAACAGGGGCACGCGAGCCCTTGGGGCTAGGGGAGTCTGAGTCCTTGTCCTCCGCGAATGGATCAAAAGAAGTTGGGATTTCAACGTTTATATCAAACATGTAACTTTGTTGTTGTATGAGAACTTGAATCCGATTTGAAGTTGAAGTTGATAATTCGACAACTAGAGAGCTGGAAAAAAAAAAAGATACAATTTTTATTAGTCAGATACTCAATAAAATTGCTATACAAACAAAAAGATTCAATCTTTAAATCAGCAAATCAGAAATACAATGTTATCAAAAGAGTTACACAAATTAACTTTTGAAGTTCTTAACGTGACCTACAAAGACGACAACAACAAAACTCAGTGTATTCCCATATTCTACGTGACCTACATTGTGTAAAACTTGCTTATAGATCGATGCATAAAACTCAAACTCGTGCAATATCCCAAAATCACAAGCTAAGTTTGGATCCAAAAACAACACACTAGGCGCTTCTTCTCGTTTTGTTTTGGTTTAATACTAAAACTACCAACAAAGGTTACAATGGAACAATAAGTACTCCTTCAAATAAAAGTTTCGAATTCAAGACTTGACTCGAGCCTAGTCGAGCCATAGACAAACAATTATCCCATAATTACTTTATTGACCCACAAACCCTACCACCAAAAGATCAAAAGAAATATAATTATATTTTAAAAACCTTCATGCGCGGATCTAGAGAAGAACTTAAAGATTAGACAAAAACGTTAAAGACAATCACGTAATATGTATAAATAATTTATTCAGAATCAAATAAGCGAAAACTTACCTTGAAACACCAATAAAAGAAACGAGGACTTAGTTGGAGGATCAATGAATAAGGTTTCGATCATTTATAGGTGTATATATAGGGATAGGGAGAGTTATGGCGGTTTATTTGTTTCCTAGTCACATAAGGATTTTACTTTTTTTGTCCTAATAAAAGAAGAATTCCAATTCTTGTTTGACAAGGAAGAGCTTTTTAAAGGATTTTTTTTAATGAATCTTATATAACGTGAATTAGTAAATTTAATATTAAATAATTATACAAAAACTAAATCATTTTACCTCATTACCAACATATGTCAATTGTAGGAATGCTCACGAGAAATCAAGAATCAAATCAAATTGAAATCGAAAGAAAAAAATAAATATTATTTTATTTAATTTGGTTATGGTTTTTATTTTAGAAATTGATTAATATTAATATGGTTTTGAGTTTTAAACAAAAATACAAAAATTTCGAACCAAACCAACTATATAAATATATATTTTAAAATTATAATAAAACACGAACAAATTATATATACGATCAAACCTCTTTATAACAACATCATTGGTTTTGAGATTTTTTGATTGATATACATATATAGGAAAGGAAAATGAAAGATGAAATTTCCTCTTGAGTACGCCGGCAAACAATCTGGAGAGTTTTCAGTATTGATAGTTGAACTAGTCAGATGCGCTGTCCTGAATCTGAAGTTGACATTCAAATCAAAAATCAACATCAGGTCTCAGCCATCCAAAAAAAACATAGACTAAAGCAAAAGATCAAAAAATGCAACACATGGGGATGAACCAAGCACTTACATAAAACAAGAAGCTAATCAATCAAAATCGAGACCAAAGGAGAGGAAAGAAACCACATGACTTTTTACTTCCAAGACCATCCGGGCTCAGCTGGCACAACCTGAATTATTTCACTGAGCACTTGCTATCTTTCATCAACACAAATATCGTCTAACTTTCAACATTCAGCACAAGTATCGATCAACTTTCAAGATTCAACACAAGTATATCGACTAACTTTCAAGATTCAAATACAGATGAAAGCACATATGTTTACAAACTTTCATGATTTCACTGAGCACTTGCTATCTTTCATCTACACAAATATCGTCTAACTTTCAAGATTCAGCACAAGTATCGACTAACTTTCAAGATTCAACACAAATATATCGACTAACTTTCAAGATTCAGATACAAATGAAAGCACATATATTTACAAACTTTCATGATTTGTGCGCGTACATATAAAAAGAAACCACCTAACTTTAAACTTAAATCCCCCCACCAAAACCAATGATCATTGATGATCATTTGCAAATTTATTCAAGAAATCCAGTTTTCGTTAACACAGCATTTCTTACCCTACTTAGATCTCTCCCTTTTAATGTTCTTCCAACACCTTCACACACTGAAAAAGAAGAAATTTGCCTTCCCCCAAGCCTTTTAGCAAGCCATTCATGTGGTGGCATCACATTTCCTTCATCATTTTCTTCAATTTCTTCATCATAATCATAACATCCAAAATTACTTTTATTATTTGTCACAAAATTACCAATATCATTTTTTGGACTTGTACCATAGACCTTTGACCAATCAGGAATTTTTACTGGGGCGGAGTGTTGGACAATCTTGAATTCTTGAACTGAATTCTTGTTTTTTGACTTTGGGATCATCTTGGCTAAAGTGGGAACTATCCTTCTTGGACTCAGAGTTGTTGTACTTGTTGTGATGAACTTGGAACTAATTTGGTTTTTTTCATTAACAATATCATTATTACGATTGTTATTATTATAACCCCAAATGTCTTCTTCTTGAAATTCTTCATTGTTGATTGATGCCATCTTCTGAAAAACACAAAATTTCAATCAAGCAACGAATAACATATCCAGTATAATCCCAAAAAGTAAAGCCTGGGGAGGTTTAAGTGTACGCAGATCTTACTCCTACCTTTGAGGTAGGAAGTTATTTTCGATAGACCTTTAGCTCAAGGTAGTCCAAACAAAAAAAAAAAGGAATAGAGATAGAAGAAATAGAACGTAGTTAAAAAAAAAATGTAAATAGTAACAAGAAAGCAACTACAACAAAATAATATAATAGTCGAAGTACAAGAAACAACAAAAAATAACATAAATCGAAGGACACGAAACTACAAGAACAATCAAGTCAACCACGTAAAAATTGAATTTTTTTTTTCTTTCACCAAAAAAAGAGAAGGGGAAATTGTGGTAGGATGAAAAACACAAATTAAATTTCAATCAAATCAACCATCTTCTCGCAGTCGAGTTTTGGATATGAAAAAAATTGTGGTATGATGTGTTTTCCCCTTAAATGGACCTTATACGTGAATCTGGATTAGTTGGTCGCGGCAATGTGGATATTAGACAATTATATTGTTCGGACTCTTCAAAAATATCTACAGGTGTGCATCAAATCTTTCAAAATAGTGCATTTTTGAAAAATCCGAGACAAGTACCATAACATTTTTGGAAAGTTTGAGCTACATAGTCAGACACCAGACAATTACGTTGCTCGGACTCTTAAAAATGTCGATAGATGCACGTTGAATCTTTCAAAAATAATGCATTTTAAAAAAATCCGACATGAGTACTGTAACATTTTTGGAAAGTCCGAACAACAAATCCAGACATCAAGTAGGAACCCATACACATAATTAAGCAAAGACTACTTACCAGAATGTACTTTTTTCCTTCAGTTCAAACTTGCAACACTGAGAGCTTATTACTAAAGATTTAATATCTGCATATATAGGATAAATAAATAATTTTAGCTTATTAAAAAGGGTATTAAAGAGAAAAAACAAAGAACTAGAAAATTAATATCATCTATAAGAATTTCAACAACATGAAAAACAAATTCTCTTACTTTAAATCCTCTGAAGAACTCTATACATAGAGAGAAAAATGTGTAAGCAATCAAGGGGAGAGAGAAGGACCTAAACTTTTGTCCTAGAGATGTCTTAAATAATAGACTTTATTTGTATTTTATTCATTTTTGGTCTTATAATAAAAGCTAGATGATGTGATAGGGGAAGGTTGGTAAGCATGTAATAATGGAGAATTTTTTTTTTCCGTTCGATATTCATATTGTCCGACTAAATTTTGATTTACGTCGGAAAGTATCACATTGGGAGTAAAGCGCTCCCTAATAAAGACGACTCTATATCCAGAGAGACTCGATCTCAAAACCTCTAATTAATGATGAAGTAGAATTTGTCACTCCACCACAACGCTTGTTGGTATAATGGAGAATTTCTTGATAAGGAGAACTTTAATTACCATTTTAATGAGCTTACTGATCATGTACGAATTGAGACAGTAAATTTTAAATGTTGAATGGATATATGTTGGCATTTTTTTTTTTTTAATTATTTTTTAAAACTGGGAATAGGGGAAATATGGAGGGGGATTACAATGTGGGGAATCGAACCCTCACCAACCAGGTGACTTCGATGAAGCTCTGATAATAACAACTTAAAATTCATTTGCTTGGACAAACTAATCTAATCACCCTAATTAACTCTATCTATATAGCCAAACCAAAAACTAATCTAATCACCCTAATTAACTCTATCTATATTGCCAAACTTTGTTTAATAATTGATATTTCTCCAAGAGAAGCTAAAAGACGTGATTAGCACGTTCTCTAGTCTTTTAGCAAATGGCATAATTATATTCCTTTGACTTTGTAATTGATCTTAATTAAGATGTTAAGTATATAAGTTGTAATATATATTTTTTTAATTTTTTTTTATTGATTATCAGAAAAGGCAGTACAATAGTAAACACTTCATGCAAATTTTTAGATAGTAATATTATACTATTGGATTTGAATCAAATTTCAAATCGATCTATATTAAATAACTGCTCCCATTGTATGTTAAAAGGATCTTTTAAATGCAGATATTCCTTCCGGCAATTGGGACATGGCCATAAAGTCTTTATGACATGGTCCATAAAATTAAGCTTAGCTCTAAACTTACTTTAGGAAAAAATCAAGAAATTCATATAAATAAATACGAATCTTGAAATGAAATGAAATGAAAATCGTTTTTCCACATCTTCTTTCTCGGATCTATTATTCATTACACTATTATAGTAATATATTAAAATATTTAGCATATGGAGTCACAATCTAACAGATACACGTCAAAATTTACAATATATTTGCCTTTTTGGTTCAAAGATGAAATTCTTTATTATATATTTACTTGGATATTTCCTAGTCTTCATCAATAACTTTGTTAGAATGACTTTTTATTGATTAAAAGAAAAAAAAAAAAGTTTAACCAGAAAATAACCTCCTTATTATAATTCGATATTGTAATTTTGCCTTGGACAACTATAAGGTAAACTACTCACGGTGGATCGGCTAGCCAAGTGGGGGAGCTACAGTGTTGTAAGGGATTCGGATGAACCCAATAGCTTTTACGTAGACTCTATATTTGTGCAGAAAAATCAAGAAGATAATTATATACAAACTATGTCCGAACCCAGCAGCAACTTTACTATTTTTTTCACCTTTCTTGTTCTTAAAATTTAGAACTCATAAACTTCAAATTTTGACTCCGCCTCTGTTCAAGTGGATCCCCAATGTGTATTATGTAAAACTCACAATGAAACCAGAGATCACATGTTCACTCAATGTGCGTATCCAATTCGTGTCTGGGCCAAGCTACTTCATGAGTGGATGAAAAGATCACATTTTGTCAACAGTGTCTGATTTCATTACATCAGTGGGTCATCAAGAACATGCAACTCTTCAAGTTAACATATACTGAAGCTGTCTATGTCACATCGATGGAAGATGGGACGTAAACACAGGGTGTTTGAAAGAAAGAGTCAAGAATGGTACAGCACTGCCTTAGTTTTCTTCACTGGTTAGGTTTGTTAGAATTTCCTTCTGCTGAGGTAGTTAGCCAATTGTGTTGACTGGCTAGTGGCTACAGTTATGTAATGGTCACTTTTGGTGATTAATAAAATTCATTAGTTACCAAAAGAAGATATTGTAATTTTGCTATAATCAAAAACACTAGAAAAATCTGATCAAATCTTAGAAATCGCAACACAAAAAAAAATTATCCTAGTCATCACAAAGTTGATTAAAATAGAGAATGTGCAGATAAGAAACTAGTTATTCTCTACAAAAAAAGATCATACTAGCACTGGCTACTCAAATTAGGATATCAATAGTTGAGTGACTTTTGATAAAATAAAGTTGAGTGACTTTTTAAAGTAAACTTGAGTAACTTCTGAGTTAAAATACAAAGTTGAGTGACTTTTGAATTAAAAAATAAAATTGAGTGATTTTATAACTGAACTATTCGAAGTTGAGTGATCATTTGAGATATTATCTCTTCAAATATGAGTTCTCGTTAAATTCTTATTTTTTTCATATTTCTGTCAATCTAACAAATAGAATTCATTAGATATTTGACAAAGACTAAAATATTAACTTTTGACAAACTTAAAGAACCGAAAGTGTTTAATGTATACATAAAGGTACTATTTTGAATTATTCCAAAACATAATGGACCAGTTATGTCATTTCCTTCCAATTGATTAAAAAGAGTTCTATTCAATCAAAACTCTCTCAATTGACAAATTCCTCAAAAAAAAAAAAAAAAAACTCTTTGGTAAGATCCTTTTCATCTTATTTTTCTTTAAAAGTTTTTTTTTAAAAAAAATCAGATTTATTATTCCCCTTTTGCTAATTTTACTTGTGATTTTTTTAATTGTAGCTAAAACTTATCACCATGGCCAAAAGCTCCTTCAAATTGGAACACCCTCTTGGTATATTCTCCTATTTGTTCATTCTATTTGTGTTATTATTGTATTTTTTGGCTTAAAGATTCAATCTTTAACTATTTTTTTGGTTCAAGAATTTGATCTACTAGCCTTTTCCTTTTCTCTTTTTTTTTTCTCTATTGGCACCGAATTTAAGAAAATACATAATCTTTTCAATATTGTGGTCTTAAACATGTCACGTATAAAGTTAGAATCAAAGAATTTGACAAAAAAAAAAAAAGGACAGTAGGATAAACAAATTGAAACCAAGAGGAGAAAAACTTACACGCACCCGGTGTATACACCAAACTAGTATAATTTACCATGGTTAAGTGATTAAATGAAGTAAAATACATGTTAGTTAATCATGGTTAAGTAACATGAACTCTAAATTTGAACGCATGGCATGCATGTATTGGCTTGGTGTATACACTGGGTGCGTGTAAGTTTTACCCAACGGAGAGTGACTACTATCCTTTTCTATTGGGATTTTGTTATGTGCCCTTGTGAAGCTTGCAGTTTATTTTGTTGTAGTGTATGAATTTAGATCTCTGTTAAATTGTTTCTGTTGTGTGTGTATTGTGTGGAAGCAAGGATATTATTGCACTTTTATAGATTTCATGAAGTTTTAGTTTGTGGCTTGGGGGAATTGATTTAGTGTTGTCTAAGAGAATTTGAACCACCTTCACCTGAGCTAAGCTTTTGGTTTGTGTAAATGGGATTAAACATCTAACATTATATACATAAAAACAAAAATCTAACCTTAAACACACAATGTAGATTTCCGACAAACCCCCTAACGGTCTACCTAGACATGCTCATGCTTTCGGTGCCAAGTTGTATTTATCGAAGGAATTAAATGATTGCCTACATTAATTTTGTCTTTCTTCTCGATTATCATCATGATCTCCACAACAACAACAACAACAACATACCCAGTGTATTTCCACAACGTGGGGTCTGGGGAGGGTAAAGTGTACGCAGTCCACACCACTACCTCAGATGAGGTAGAGAGGTTGTTTTCGATAGACCCTTGACTCATGACAGATAACAAGTATAACAAGCAGAAAACATAAAAACAAACAACAAAATGGGGTAACACACCACTAGGTAAAAGAAACAAAACACCCACGGAGTAATGCTATGAACTATCAATCCGAAATCACACACATCATCATGATCTCCCATCTTAATAATTTGGTTTTACATTGTTCCAGAAAGGCGACAGGCTGAAGCTGCTCGTATCAGGGAGAAGTACCCTGATAGAATACCGGTACTAATGCATTTTTATCTGTTATCTTGCAATGTTTTTTTAATTTTTTCATATTTTCATTGTAGACATTGTATGTGCCTTTTCTCAATCTACTTTTTGTTGTTCTCCTCCTGCCATTTAGGTTATTGTGGAGAAGGCTGAAAGAAGTGACATTCCTGACATCGACAAGAAGAAGTTAGTTTTCTTTATTTCTTCTCTGCTTGGTCCTTTATTATGTTCACGCTGGTTATCCTTAGTTTTACTAGGTGGGTAGTGTACTTTATTGAGCTATTATGTGATTGATGTATGTTTCTTATACATCTTTGTAAAGAATAACGGAATATCAAAAGTATTTTCGTGTACCAAATCATTGTTTAAGATCTTAAGATGTAAGGGTCACTATTCGAATTGGAATAGGATTAATTTACACTTGGAAGGATATATTTGGAGAACAAGTTAGGTGTTATTGCCCGTTCTAAAGCGTATAAATGATATGCAAGGATTTTTAAAATTTTCTTTCTTCATTTGAAAAGTGGCCTGCAGCAATTGAAAACGTTGCTTCAAGCTTCCTTGGCGTGGGACTTATCTCTTTCTGTTTAACTTTCCATTTACATTTATCTTTATAATGCTACAGCCTTTTTGTGACACTTCGAATGGAGTGATTTATACACCCCTCACCCCTCGCCAAGTATTTCCAGTTTGAAATGTCTGTTAATCACCATTATTGCAGGTACTTGGTTCCTGCTGATCTAACTGTGGGGCAATTTGTGTACGTTGTTCGTAAGAGAATAAAGCTTAGTGCTGAGAAGGCTATTTTTATCTTTGTGAAAAATATCCTTCCTCCCACAGGTAAGCAGAATCATAGCACAATTGTCACTATGTTTTTTTCCCCAATAACCAAAAATCCCTGAGGGCTAGTGGTGCACGGTTCGAAAACCTGTGGATAATGTGCCCGCCCCTCTACCTCTATCCACTTATATACAAGGCAGACAAATGCTTTTGTCTGCGACTGGGTTTGAACCCGTGATGCTTCTTTCTTACCACTAGACCTATGCCCAGTGCCACAATTGTCGCTATGCCTTGTTCAACTCTTCTCTTTTCTGAACGTCTTCATTTCTGTCCTTTTACAGCTGCCATGATGTCCGCCATTTACGAGGAACACAAAGATGAGGACGGTTTCCTGTACATGACATACAGTGGAGAGAATACATTTGGATCCTTCTGAAAATGCAGTCAAACTGCTCTGCCTGTGTAAATAAGTCTTAGAAAGAACTTGTAAATTCGTTCTCTCTCGCATTATCTTTCCTCTAAAAGACGGTGTCTTCTGTCTGTCGCCTACTTGTTTAACTTCGGTTATTATCGGCTGGTTTCAAGTATATATATCTACTCTATGAAGAAACTCATTTTCCCTCTGCTCTCTCTCTCTCTGTGTTCTTGTTGGTTTCTTTTCCTTATCTTTTCCCCTTATAATCACAGATGTTTTGACGCACTGTCATTCGGACTTTGTTATACTTTTCGTTGTCAGCATGACTTGCTTCGCTGTTGTATTTCCTTTCCATACTTGATTTTGATATGCTTTAGTTGAGCCAAAGGGTCTATCGGAAACAATGTTGTGTACACGCCATCCTCCTCGGTGTATTTGAATGGAATAAATGTAAAACTGGAGTACTAATCAATGGACCATGAAACCAACAAATATTGCATTAGCACTCTTTCAAAGTTGTACTTGGACAAATGACTGGTTCAGTTGTATTCAGTATCTTCTACGACAACAATAACATATCCAATATAATTCTATAAGTGAGATCTGAAGATAATGGTATGTGTGCAATCTTACCCCTATCTTACGAAGATAGAACGGTTATTTCCAATAGAAAACATCAAGTCAAAATTCTAAATTCACCCTACTAAGACAAGAAAACAAAAACAAATAAAATTGGATGAAAAGTCAAAATTTCTTACGCAAATCACGTACAAATATTGGACATTCCCACTAGTACTTATTCTAATGTTTGTCATATTTGTATTCATTGGAATTTCCGCCCCCTATTTCAACACAAAGTAACAACTTGCAACTACTTAATTATTTCTCCGTTTCAAATTATCTGTTGTATTTCTTTCTTATACATCTTTTAAAAAACATTGCTCTCTCCGTTCCATTTTATATGGCACTTGTTCCTTTTTAGTTTGTTTCAAAAAGAATGTTATCTATAATTAGAAGCAATTTAACTTTAAAATTCTTCTTTTACACTTAATGAAATGATTTACAATTACACAAATATTTAAGGATTGTTTTAGAACACAAGTTTCAAAAGTTTTCCTTTTTGTCTTAAAAATGTGTCAAGTTAAACTGTGCCACATAAAATGGGACGGAAGGAGTAATAAACATGCCTTGTACTCATTTATTAGTCTAGATATAAACACCAAATACGAAGAATTTTTCTCTAGTACTACTAAAGAATGAGTATACTTATTTGGTAGGTC
Organism: Capsicum rhomboideum; assembly: GCA_031232105.1. Taxonomy (NCBI): domain Eukaryota; kingdom Viridiplantae; phylum Streptophyta; class Magnoliopsida; order Solanales; family Solanaceae; genus Capsicum; species Capsicum rhomboideum. The sequence continues at coordinate 1,778,726 of CP124710.1, read as the reverse complement.
ATTGCACCTATAAATTGACTATAATTGCCACATTTTTACGTGGAAGTTGCATATAGCAAGCTGGAACTATCCTATGCCTTTCCAATTTGTTCATGTATTGTTTGCATCAATCCATATATAGTGGCTAGTGCTTAATTTATCATTCACCAAGTACCTCAATTTCATCAGAAATATATTTTTATATACATTTTAAAAAAAATTAAAAAACAAAAGAGGACAGGTTGGTGCACTAAAGTTTCCGCTATACGCAGTGTTCAAGAAAGGACCTGACCACAAGAGTCTATTGTACGCAACCTTACATATGGCTTTGTTCAATTTTTGTAGTTGTTTCTCCAAGTCCTCAAGCTCAAGCAAATTGGTGTGCAATGGTGATGTTTGTGTGTTACAAGATCCCAACAAGAACAAGAATAAGTCGAAAAGAAGCTTTAAGATCCCATTTCCTTTGCTTTCTTTGTGCAAGTCATAATGAATACGACAAACGGTGATGTTTGGGTCAGCTTGTGATTTCGGGTACTAGTAACTGAGTTCTAATAAGATTAGTATTTGTACATATGTAATGAATTTCTTAACATATATACGTAGTTTGGGCCAAAAACTATTGAGTTCTGTCGACCTGTATCCTGAAGGATGGAGAAGGTAAGGTATTGGTTCGGCAGAATCCTGTAACTTCGATCCATAAACTATATTTATATTAGAAATCAATTAAAGGTGTACAAAAATTTATATTGTTCAGATCAACTTGTGCACAAGGAAAATGCAGAAAGTAAGTTGCGGATTCGATAAAACTCAGTAACTTTAGGCCCAAATTTTTACCTTGTATTTATGTTAAGATTTATTTTAATCAAATACTTAGAGATACTAAATTTAGAATCCACTTATTAGCATTTGATCAGATCATTGTTCTAGAATCCCGAATTAATTATATCTAATGCTTGTCCGAATCTCGATTTTTTTAATGGATACCTACTATCTTTCACTAGCATAAGTATTGTGTAAATGAATCTCTATAGTCAATTCGTTTTTCATCATTAGACTATCTTTTATCAGGACGCATATATCTAAACTTTGGATCTGTATGATTTTTGAAACTCAAATAATCAAAGATAAAATCATACAAGACATTAAGAACTCGTTTAGTCACTAATAGTTTTCACCTTTTTTTTTTTTTGGAAATATTATTTCGAAAAACTGTTTGAACTAAAGTTAAATTTTTCAGAATTTAATTTCAAGTTGAATTTCAAAATTTTCTAAAAATTGAAAAACGCAGAAAAGCTATGTGAGCCATGTCTTGTATCTTCAGACAGTAACAAAAAAAATATTTCAGTATCATTAATATTCTTTTTAACATTTACAAATGTTTACAACTTTGTATTTTTTGTGCTATACTACACTATCGTACATGTTTGGGGTACCTAGGGTATTCATGCTACATGAGCCATGTCTGCGAGAAGCAATTGATGCATGAAATGTGGCGGATGATGTAGTATGACTAGGTCTTGTTCCTGCATTCTTCCCATTTTCACCAGGTTATCTGCACAGTTATTTCCTTGCCTCAAAGTATGCATTATGTAGATCCTAAGCTCAGACAGAAGATGCCGACACTCCTCTATGACGTCGCGATCAGGGTGACTATCGACAGGGGCGGTTCAAGGGTGACGCTAGTAAAGCGTTTGCTTTAGGCCCCCAAAATTTTGAGGCCTAGAAAATTTTAATAGTGAATTTTATGATTTTAATTTCACTTAAAGCAATATTGAAGATTGTAAAATTACATAATTTAAACATTAAAAAAAAAAAAAAAAGAACATTACTTTTTATAAGAAATATTTTAGAACTTTGAATTGAGCAATTCAAATCTTCATATTAATAAATGAAATTTTTCCAATAATATCTAAGCTAATTTATTGTAAACAAATGGCTAACATCTTTTTAACTAGAACTGATCCTTACTTTTATAAATAATAATAATATTACTATGTGAAGTTAAATGCATAATGTCTACACAAAAAACAAATAGTAGATAAAAATAAAAAGGGTAAGACAATTCTAAATTATAATAATAATTATTATTATGTATATATGTGTATGTATATATATTTAAGGCTTGTTAGTATTTGGCTTTAGGCCACTAATTTTATTGAGACACCCTTGATTATGATTATGTTTCTCACGCTCACGGCTTCACTCGAGTCCGTCACAACGATGACGTTCTTCAAACCATACTTCTTCGCTAGGGTCAAACCGTCGGGTATGACCCACAGTTCTGTCTAAGGCTCGACGTTTCTATCATATCGAGTCGACCAAAGAATCCGCCTAGCCACCTACCTTTACTATCCCATGTAACACCCCTAATCCAGCCAACTTCAGTTCAACATTCTACTCACGTCTTTGTTGATCTTGATTAACCCCGACGTAGGGAACAACCCGAACTTTGTCTTGAAAGTTGTTTTCCACTCATCACCCAGATTCAGGCGAATTTGATAATGCCCACTTCGAAGGTCAACCTTTGAGAATACACTTGAGCCACATAACTCATCCAACATTTCGTCAAGTCTAGGAATTGGATGTTTATACTTGATCATAATCTTGTTCACGTCTCTACAATCAATGCACATCCTCCAAGTAGCATCCTTTTTGGGAAAAGTATCACCGGTATAGCACAAGGACTTAGGATTTGTTTGATCAATCCCTTCTCAAGAAGCTCTTATACTTGCCTTTGTAGCTCCTTGGTCTCTTCCGGATTACTCCTATAGGTCGTCCGGTTGGGAATTTGTGAACCTACAAGATCTATTTGGTGCTCAATTTCCATCAAGGGTGGTAATCCCTTGGGCATCTCCTTTGGAAATAGCTCATCATAGTCCTGCAAAAGAGAAGAAACAATACTAGCCAAAGTGCTAGTATCTTGATTAGCATGCAATAAAAGATTGGTGTTGACATGGCACACTAGAAAGCATTCCTCATCCACGCCCTTTAAACACTTGCTTGGCTTTGCTATCATGCACATGTTCTTATTTTTAGCCAAGTCACTTCCCTCCTTTGGAACAATGGTAGAGCTTTCACCTTCACTTTTTGCCTCTTCCACCCTTATCCTCTCCCGAAGCTCCTTCATAGCCCGATAATCCTCACTCACTTCATTTCCTTCTTTATTACTTATTTGCATATGATGATCATTTGCTAAAATGTGGTCTCATGCTTATAAACCCCAAGGCAAATGTGTCATTGACTATTTTGGGAGTTTTCTATATACGTGCATCCTTGTTTGACATACTTGTGCTTAAGTTTTGTGACCTACAACTAAGGGATGCTAAGAGGTTTACTTATTTGTGGGAGAGTCCATGAATATTAAAGGCTTCTTGTCACCTTCAAAGGGTTGGACAAGTTGAGTTTTCAAATGGGACTCTTGGAAGCATGCTTGATACTATGATAGAAGGGACCCCAACTTATTGGGAGTACTATTTGATATGGAGTGATTTGACTCCTAATAGATCCCTCGACCATTCTAGTAACATGGCTTCGTTGGTGAACTTCTTTTTTTTTGGAAAGTTGTTGTTACCTCTTTGCTTAAGGATAGTGAGCTTACACCTTTCTTTGTTACCTCTTTGCTTACGATGATATCCATGTTGGTATCGAATTTGTTTATTATAGAGGTAGAGGTATATGGGTTTTGTACTTTTGGTGTGGTCTTATTGCGAGGCGATGAAACAATTGTGTCTTATGGCTCCTAAAGTATATGTGATATCATCTCTTGGGATTCTTGATGTCATTACGATCTTTGTGGGTTCCTTGTCTCATGATAATGCTTATAGCCAAATCCTTTGTACCTTGTATGATGAATGGTTCTTATTTAACACAAAGGATAGTTGGTTGTATTTCAAATGTGTGTCTCCTTGGCAAGTTGGTATGGTTGATAACCCTTGTGCTAACCCTCATCTATGAGGATATGTTTGTTGTTTGTCCTTCTCATGTTTTTGCAAGGTCCGAATTTGAGGATGAATCCTTTTGAAGAAGGGGAGGATAATACGAGCACGGTTAACTTTATGCACATTAGGATGGACTTCTACGTATGGATGATAGCTTGGAGCCTGGAGGAAGCCATTGGGCAATAAATACACAAGGCCATGAATGATCAAGATGCCATTTGGGCAATCAAGAAAGGCCCTTGTGGGTTATTTCTTAAATAGCCACTTTGGGCTATTTTTGTAGTAGGCTATTAGTGTAAAGGCAATAACTATCAATAGTGGCAGTAGTTATTTTCTTCCTTAGATTATGATGAGATTTTGATGAATTGAATATTTGAGAGCTTTTAAGCTTATAGTTTCTCTAGGTGTAGCCTAGCATTAGCTTAATCAAGTAGTTCATAGTTGATATTTGTAGATTGAGTGATTAAGGTGGATTCCCGATATTGCTCGTGTTAACTTCTTCTAGCTTAATCAATCATCAAGTTTCCCTCTTTGTGGATTCAATTTGATTTTCTCATCTTTGATTGAGTCGAATTTATTGTTGTTTGATTGGATTCAATTGAGAGGTGAATGTATAAAGTCTTTTATTGCTCATAAATCCAATCGAATTTCGATAATTCCTCATATTCTTTTCTTTATTTCAACTTTTCGCATTTTGATCCTAGTTTCCGGATTAGGATCGTTATCACAGGGACATCAGTCTAGGGTGTTGATCGAACACGACACACGTTTCCTATAACCAGAAAACGAATCGAAACGTAAACGATCATTTTCTCGCTTACCAAAATAAGACCGGAACGAAAGCAATATTCCTAAAACTACTGAATAAACCAACAATTGAACTGCATTAAGAAGCTATAATACTAGCTTATTTATAGATTAAATTCTTAAGTCTAAACCTTCTAGGATTAGGATTTAAAGTTTCCATAAATTTAAAGAGCTAAAATCTTTTCCTATACAAATTTGGATTCCATCTCTCTGGCACGTTCTATTTCAAATTGGGATGTTACTAAATTACCCTTATTAATTATATTTTGAAATCTAAATCTATCAATTAATATTTTATATAGTTATTTAATAATAAATATAATATTAAATATTTTGTTTATTTGTTAAAATGGACAAGTAAGAAGTCATCCTATGCCTTTCCAATTTGTTCATTGTTGCATCTAATCAGTCACCAATATATATTATCATTTCCTCTGCTCTCTCTACGCAAGTTATGAATGTGTTCGGGTCGGCTTGTGCGCAGAGGCAAATAAAAGCGGATTCAAGAGTTGAACTTTATGTGTTATGGATTCTGGGACGGCGATCTCAAATAGTAGTAATTGAATTCTAAATTTAATTTTGTACATAGTTAATAAATTTCTCTTAACACATATACATGATTTGGTTAAAAGTTATCGGATTCTACTGAACTCGTATCTTGAAAGCTATATAGAAGTAGATCTCAATAACTTCGGTTCAAACACCATATTTATGTTAGAAAATCCACTAAAAGTGTACAAATATTAAATTTAGAACCTAGTTATTATCCATTGATCAGGTTATATATCTCCAACTCATATATTTCAAGTTCTGCACTCGTCTCTACTCGTGCTTCTTCGACTATTTTATTAGATACCCACTACCTCCGGTTCCCAGTAGTACAAATATTAGATAACTGCATACAAAAAATTAGATATTTTTTGGTCTATATACCATTACTTGTTACAATACTAATTACATACAAACAAAGAGGAAGTAAGGACTAATGCGAGACTTATTCTTATAATATAAATATAAATAAATAAATTGCACTAAAACTGAAAGTTTCTTTTTTTCTAAAATATGAAACTTATGCGGTGAACGTGGATCGAACACGTGACCTTCAGATCTTCAGTCTGACGCTCTCCCAACTGAGCTATCCCCGCTACTGCTGTGTATTTGAATTGTAATACTAATTATAGCTTTTTGTGCCCTAGAAAGAGCAATGTTTCTCAATCATGGTATAAAGCGGTGGCGAAACTAGAAATTTTGCTAAAGTTATTTAAATTTAATTTCAACTTACCCAATGTGATCTCACAGATCGAGTTTGGAAAGGATATAGTAGACACAAACCATACTCGCACCTGGTGTGAGGTAAAGAGTTCTGACTAGGCTCAAGAAAAAATATATAAATATAAATAATTTGTTTGAAGATGAGCGTCAATTACCCTTTTACTGTATATGACTGAGTCACTGGCTCACTGCTATCAAGATTGGTGAAATTAGGGTGATATAAGTTGGTAGGGTGAAATTAAGGTGATGTAAGTTGGTAGACAAACTATTGGACACATTCACTATCTTACTCGATATCATTTGGGACTAGTTTGGTACAAGGAATAAGGGATAGCTAATCCAAAATTAATTTTAGGATGAATTTATCTCATATTTGGCTGAGACAAAATTGTGGTATAACTTATTCGGAGATTCGTTATCCCAGAATTGTAGGGTTACTTTATCCCGCATTGAGGGTAGAATAACAATCCCGAGACAAGTTATCCCAGAATCAACATCACAATTCACAACATTGATCATTCGTTCTTTTTTCTCTTCTACTAATCACATTGATCTGATCATTCTTTTTTCTCTTCTACCAATCACATTGACCATACTTCTTATAGCAACTAATTTCATCAGAGTTTCATATTAGCAAATTCAAGTCTTCCATTAAAAGATTTAAAATCATTTCTCAAGTTAAATCATACGTATTGTCCAAACAATCTCTTTATCAAATACATATGACATAACTCCTTTTATCAATCAACAATGGAACAGTCGATAATGGCCTTTTACCCGGCAGAAAACTTAAATAGCAGAGAGAAATAGGAGGATGAAAATCAGAATTACCAAATAGTACATCAAGATTCAACAAGGAATTCACAATGCCCTTTACACTGCAAAGGATTCTCTAGGTAATGTACCAAGATTGGCGGTTCCTCAACTACGTCCTAGTCGCCATTAACATTGCGCGGATTTTGGCCCTAAGATCATCTGATATCTCAGTAGATTCAGATGGCTGTGACGGGGCTCTTTGCTGGGAACTAGATACATCCACTGAAGCTTCTCTGCTGACAGAACCTCTCAAACTTCCTCTTGATTGATCTGACACTTTGGCAAGGATCTCACCTTCTTCCAGTTCTTCTCTTTCTTTGGTACCTTTATCATTCTTATCAGCCCTGTCATAGCGCTGCACTTCATCGTCAGAAGAGCTTGCACGCTTATGTTTGCATTCAGGTTCATCGTCGCTAGAATGTTTTGTCCTGTGTTTGTGTCTACCTTTACTCCTATGGGAAGTTCTATGAGATCTATCAGACTCATCATCACTAGAATCCTTTATCCTGTGTTCATGTCTGTCTCTACTGCGGTGGGAGCTTCTATGAGATCTATGTTTCTTCTTGGAATGCTTATGATCCCCCTCATAATCATCTTTCCTATTTTCACGTGAAGACCGATGACTTGAATGCTTTTTCCTTCCATGCTTATGATGTCTCTCTGCATCCATTTGCCCATCATCATCTTCAGGGGATGAATGCCGTTTGCGGTGCTTCTTTCTTGATCGCCTATTATCTTCATCATCTTCATCCTCATCTGCATTTTCACCATCTTTGTGTCTATGACGGCGTGATCGCCTCTTTTTCCTGGATCCCTTATCATCCCTTGCCTCTCCACTTTCTTCCTCTTCATCTTTTCTTGAAGAGCGGCGCTTCTTCCTAGAGCGCTGTTCCTCCTCCTCCTCCTCCTTTTCTTCCTGTTCCTCTTCATCCTCATCTTCGTGTATACCAGATCTTGACCTGTATTTCCTTCTTGATCGACGCTCATGCTCTTCTGCAGTATGTTTCATTTCAGATATCTCATTTTCATTCGACACATTGTTATTTAATGGAGCTGTACTGCCTTCTCTCTCCACAGCAGCCAGTTCTGCCAGAGCTGCACTGCCTTCTCTTTCTTTAGTAGCAACATTAACCTCTGTAACAGAGCCTGATAAGGCAGATTCTTGTGGTTCCACTGACCCTCCAAGTGAATCTCTTTTGGCAGGAGCTGTTCCACCTTTTAAAAGGGTAACAAACATCTTCGCCCTTCTCAGCCTCTCCGCTTTTAGCTTCTGCTCTTTGCTCAAGTGTGCTTCAGAGGAGTCTGCTTCACCTGCAGCTTCAGCAGCAGCAGACTTTGCAATTTCCTTCACCTTTGGAATCGGAACACTATGTTCCATCCTCTTGTCAGACATCTGACCAACTATACTGGGCCCAGGCGGAGGTACATTGGAGAAGCTTGAGGCTTGGGCGCCCTCACTGCTGTGACCCTGACTATCACCGTTCTTAGATGAGCCTGAGATGATACTCAAATTGGGATTCTTAATACCTCTCGTGGCTGCCTGAAGGATAGCAGCAGCAGCAGCAGCGTCCACACTGACCCCAACCTCTTCCTGTGAAGCTCTAGTCGAAGAATCTTGATGTTCCTTCTTGGATTTGCCAATCACCATCTTAAACTTCTCTTTCTTATCAAATGCATATGGCAGATCATACTCCGAAGATCTCAAAGAGGTAGAATCACTTTCCTTCAAAGAAGATCTCTTTTCTGATCCATGGACTTTTGACTGCAGAACAAAGAGGAGAAAAATACGCAATGTTAGAAGTAATTTTACACACTCCTCTCCCAAAGGGAAAGTAGTATAACCAGGTTCATATGCATTAGCTACACCAATAATCCGGAACCAAAGAGAAAAATGCTGCTAATTGGTTTGTGTTAATAATTTGTCAAAAGAAACAAATGCTAAGTTCAAGAAACTAAAATAATATGCTCAAATTTAAGTTAATTAAAAAACTTTAAAAAGACTAGCCATGTGAATGAAGAGGAACCCATATGACGCTTCCCAGACAGAGAAAGAGTTTTCACCTCTTGAGCTTTCTGGAGTACTTTTAGATAGTAAGGATGATACTGGTTGGACGGAAGGAGAAATGGGAATCTCCCGTGTTTGCTGTCCTGTTCCATAAGAGTAGACTCAAACTGCTTCCCGTTCTTCAGAATGAACTCCACAATCTTATCAATCAATTTCTTCAGTTCAGATGGAGGCTCCACCAAAGGTCCAGTCTTAGACACTGCTCCTAGACCAGAAATATCTGCCTTTGTCTTTTCTGATGCAGCCGAAGAACTTGAGTTACCTTCCTTCCGCATGCTACTTCTACTTCCGCTCTTGGAGGCACTAATCAAATTATTCTTTTTCATTGCAGGAACCTTTTCTTTATCTTTACTAGAACGAAGAGACTGAGTTGAAACTTTCTCATCTTTTTCTTTCTCACCATTTTCAAACACCTTAGAACTAGATTCTGCCCTTTCAAGCGGACGGGAAATGTTATAGGTATCCAGGGTATCAACTGCTGCACTGGAAATTTTGGATCCGGGATCATCCCCATTTGCAGGCTCCTCATCCTCCCCAAACCCATATACAGAACCAAGCATAGATAAAGCACCTCCAACACCATCACGTTCCTTGTGCTCATTAGAAGTATTTTTTCCTTCACTTTGAGTGTTCAAATCACTATCAGATTGTAAAAGTTCGGGATGATCAACAAGAAACCTAAAGTATGCATGAAGACCGTGGTCAGGCATTAAGAACCCAAATGTTGGATTGTCTCCCTGCTTCACCCTGAGAACAATTTCTGACTGCCCACCATGTTTGCTCACAAACACAGCAGTCCTTGCAATTATCTGATGCAACTTTTCCGTTGGTGGCTGCATAAGGATAGAAAACCAAAAGAAACAAAAGACTTCATTAAAATGTAGAATTCATAATTCTGGATAAAAATCTTAGATATAATCTGAAGCTTCAAACATACCAATCCACTAGTATGAATAAAAGAGCAATATCAAGTGAACTAAGGAAATATCCCTCTCAACTAGCAACAAATTGTCCTTACAAAGAAAACATTTTACATTCCTAATCCCACCTGCACTGCCCCTTGCTCATGCATCAAAAGGGAACAAGTTGCCTGTGAGTGGCAACCTTAGATCAAAGGAACTCCAGCCCTGCTCCGAGCATCTGAAAACTTAGACATGGTGAGCCTTAGAATAACATATGGTTTTAGACATCTAGTAGCATTGGCCACATGGGAAAACCTCGTTAGCATGTAAACACCAATATCCAACCTTTATGAAAGCAGACCCAAAAAAAAAAAAAAAAAAAAAATCGGAGAGCACAAGCTTACCAAGCACTGAAGAAGGCTTTCCGGCACTGGAAAGGAGGGACGGAAGTCGGAGCTTTCCTGGGCCTCAGAACTTTTTCTGTCAGCAAAATCATCAGTGTTTCCATATGAGAAACCAACAGCACGATAGGCACAAGCATCTGCTGACTCTTCACCTTCTTCTACTTCTGAAGGAAGAAATCATAGAATCATATTGACGTACTATCCGTGAGCAGTGTAACATACGCAGAAGCAGCAGGAGAAAGAGTCCAGACAGAATGAGATGAGGTTAAAATAATGATAATTGCATTGATATGCAACAACGATCTTACTAGTTGTGAGATACGGAAATGTGTATAAAAGGACCTACTGTGAAGCTAAAAAAATCTACAGCCGCTAACTAGGTAGCCAGCATGCTACATTTCCACGGCCTACATTATTTTAACATTTAAGATGCTCCAACACCAAAACATCCTCTCCAGAAGGCACTGCCTACCTATAAAAGATTTGCTAATCAACACCATTTTCATAACCATAAATCATTATTATCAGTTGCCCCTTGAAAGATGAATAAGGAATACACTTCTAATAACCATCTAGGTGATGTACACAGCATTGTAAGGTGAAAGATGTCTGGGGGAATATCCAACAATATAATATAAATAAAAAATGATACCATCAGAGGAAGCTTTCACAATGAATAGAATACCAAAGACGGGTGCAGAATGGACCCTCAACAATGCCCCAAGATTGTTCTATATATTATTTTACGTTTTGCAATGTCAATTAAGTTTGTTCAATGCAGCAGATGTGCCCGATGGATAGCAGATCCCTTTTTGGGGATAAGTCCATGGATAAAAAAATCCTATTAGCGACCATCAACGTAGCTCAAGCAACAAACTTTTGCAGATATGGATCCATCATTTTAAGAGTTGAGTTTGCGTAAAATGGTTTTCCAAGCCAATGAATTCTGCCGTGCACTACATGTACTTATAGATGTGTTCAACATAAATAATGTAGAGTTAAGATATAACTACAAACTAAATACAGATAATTACTAACAAGATACAACATTATCCCCAACAATAAGTCTGCAAACTTAGCATAAATATATCTAATTCAAAGCAGTTCCATTTCATATATATGTATTTCACATGAGAAATGGAAGTTAACTAGCAGAAAGAACCACTTAACAAATATTAATATCAGCTAGCCACTCATATTATTAAAATCAACAACAATATATACAAAAAATATTAACATCAGCTAGCCACTCATTATCGATTATCAAATCGTTAACTTCGAAACATTTTATGCTAAAATCAAGAATATATACAGCAAATATTAACATCAGCTAGCCATTCATTATTTGTCATCTTCTAAACATTTTAGGCTAAAATATTAACATCAGCTACCTACACTTTATTGTTTATGTTCGTTAACTTCTAAACATTTTAACCACTCATTATCATTTATCCCATGGTTAACTTCTAAACATTTTATGCCAAAATCAACAATATATACAACAAATGTTGTTTAGAATGTACGCAGTCTGTACCACTACCTTAGACTAGAGAGGTTGTTTCCGATACTCTCAGCTCAAAATCAACAATATATACAACAAATATTAACATCAGCTAGCCACACACTACCGTTTATCAGATCGTAAAACTCTACACATTTTATGGTAAAATCAACAATACATACAACAAATATTAACATCAGCTAGCCACTCATTATCGTTTGTCGGATTGTTAACTTCTAATCATTTTATGCTAACACTAGCCACTCATTATCCTTTATCGCACTGTTAATTTCTAAACAATTTATGCTAACGCTAGCCACTCATTATCCTTTATCGCATTGTTAATTTCTAAATATTTTATGCTAAAATCTACAATACATAAAACCAATACTAACATCAGCTAGCCACTCATTATACTTTATCGGATTCTTAATTTCTAAACGTTTTATGCTAAAATCTACAATACATAAAACCAAAACTAACATCAGCTTCCCACTCATTATCATTTTATCCAAACATTTTGCTAAAATCAACAATATATACAACAAATAGTAACATCATCTAGCCACTCATTATCGGTTATCCGATCATTAACTTCTAAACATTTTTATGCTAAACTCAACAATATATAACCACTTAACAGATACTAAAATCAGCTAGCAACTGGTTATCGTTAATCCGATTATTGACTTCTAAACATTTTATACTAAAAGCAACACCACGAAAAATCATCCGCGTTACGTTCGACAAAAATCAGATTGCCATGCAATATCGTTTATCCGATCGTTAACTTCTAAACATTTTAAAGCTAAAATCAACAAAATATATACGCGAAAATTCATCCACGCTACATTCGGATAAAAAAAAAAAGGAAGCAAGAGCTAAATTACCTGGTTCATCTGAAGGCGGAGGAAGATCGAGGTAACGTTCATGATCAAGCTCAAGCTGGATCGAACCATCAACAAGGTTAGCCGTAGCCGAAGACGAAGCTGAAGACTGAGACCGCCGTCGTGACGGTGGGGGACCGGAGAGAAGGTGGCGAACATCGTAACGATCAATCTGAAGAGAGTTCCAATCAACAAGAGCGTCGCCGGAGTTGACGAACGCCGCCATGGAGTCGTCGTCGAAGAGGAGAGCATGGCGGCCGAAGACCTCTAGATCCATCGCCGGAATGAGAAAGAGAGAAACCCTAGAGAATTGGGAATTAATGGAGCAAATAAGCTTGAGGGATTGGAGAGTGTGTTTTTCTTATAGTGGATTTGGGCTTGTTGAATTAGGAAAGTGGGTCAGGTGTTGGGCCAATGTCTACCTAAGTCAATTTTGATTTTATTTTAGGAAAAACTACATAAATATCATATATTTACCATCTATATTCTATGGCAATGGTTTTTTGTTTATTACCATTTATAGCAACGGGACTATATATTAAAAGTGAATTATGTATGCAATATAGATATATTATAAGTATTTTAAAATGTATTATGCTTGTTAGGTAAAAATCTGCAATGTATTAAAAGTGAATTATTCATGCAATATAGATGTATTATAATTGCTATATCTGAATAAAAAAAATTATTACTATAGATGATAAATAATTTGTAAATATAGGATAACTATGTAATTTTCTCTTTATTTTATTTGATAATTGTGGTGTCCGGGCTAGCTTTCGCCCATTTCGACAAAATTCACGGGATACCCGTCACTTCCCACCAGCATAAAATATCAGATAACTCTATTCACTAAGATTAGGACAGATGGAATAATAGCCAGAAGGAGAAACCTAAGAGAATTGGGAATTAGGAATTAATGGATCAAATAAGCTTGTGTTGTATACATATTGGGGGATTGAGAGTGTGTTTTTCTTATAGTGAATTTGGTCTTGTTGAATTAGGCAAGCGGATCAGGTGTTGAGCCAATGTCTACCTAAATCAACTTTGATTTTATTTTATTTGATAATTGTGGTATTCGAGCCAGTTTTCGCGCATCTCGACTAAATTGACGGGATACATGCCACCTCTCACCAGCAACAAATATCAGATAACCCTGTTCACCAAGGTTAGTATAGATGGAAAAAATCACAGGAATGAGAAACCCTAAGAGAATCGAGATTTGGGAATCAATAGAGTTAAAAGCTTGTGTTGTTGAGTACATATTTGGGGGAATGGAGAGTGTTTTTTTGTTACAATGGATTTGGGCCTGTTGAATTATGCAAGTGGGTCAGGTATTGGATCAATGTCTACCTACGGGAAATTTAAATAAATGTACTCTTCGGTAAATTAGTTTATCAATATGGCCAATGTATACAGTATCGATATATTTTGGATGTATATGTTGCATATAAGTATGTATATGTGTGTGTATATATATCAATACTATATTAAAAGTGTGAACTTTTTGTCCTTCATTAAAATATTTCGCAATAGACAAAACTGGCATTTACTATTTTTCTAATATTTAATTACTCCCTCATTTTCAATTCCTTTTCAGTCCATTTCAAAAAAAATTGTCTCTTTCCTTTTTTGTCAACTCTGTAATCCAAATTTTCCACATGACATGTTAAAGATTACAAAATTAAAGGATATTTTGGTACAACTTTGTAGTCAAGTAAGATGAATGATGTCTTGTATGGTGATATTCTTAGAAGGTCAAACACATCGTCAGGCCCCTCAACTTGACACGAACTTTCACTTTGGCACTTAAAGTGGACGTTGTTCATTTTAAACACCTAAACCAGTGTTCTGCTGTGTCATTTTGACACCTTTTGCACAATCAGCAAAAATATGTAAATGTGTGTGTATTCTACTCGCTTAATGACGTGTAAATCGACGAATTAAATGAGGAAATTTGTCATTCCTCTCCAAAATAATTTTTAAATAATTAATTTGAGTAAAAACAAAAATAGTCAATGAATCGATGACATTTGGCACCCCTCCCTCCCCCCCCCCCCCCCAAGTCATCTTCTCCAACACCCCAAAATCGTTTGCTGCCCACCCTCCCCCTCCACCCAAATTGTCTTCTCCCCTCCCCCTACAATCGTCTTCTCCAACACCCACCCACCCCTTTCCCGTTTTAATTGTAAAATGGGTTTATAGTTTTCCTTTTTAAATAAAAAACAGAAAGAGCAAAGCTTGAAACTCCTTTTTTTTTAAGCTTGAAATTCCATTTCATTACAGTAAAATTGAGCACCAAATTAACTGTTGGAATAAAATTTAGGGATATGATTTCCTCAAGTGAATTTTGAGCCTTACCGTTGGTACAAAATTTAGCACGAAGTTAACCATCAAATCAAATCAATTCTACATAGAGATGCCTATCTAACTCTAAAATCTTTCTCAACACTTTTCACCATTGAAGAAACTTAAGATTGGGAAAAATAGTGGGTAAAAATGAGGAAGAAGGTATAAATTAATAGGGGTGAGTTAATATTATTGTTGGGGCCAACTTGGATGCCACATTAGTCGAAAAAGGCCTTCTACGCTCCTTTGATGAGTGAAATACATGCACCATGCTAACTGCACAAAAAGTGTCAAAATGACACAGTTGGTGGCTGATTTAGATGTTTAAAATTAACAATGTTCACTTTAGGTGCAAAAGTTAAAGTTCGTATCAAATTGAGGAGTCTAGCGATATGTTTGACTTTTATAACTTGTCATTCTTCTTGTATTTATAATCATCCAAATGTTTTAAGGTCACGACTCACCTATTATAGGTCTTCCATTGACCTAAATTAGTCATTGGGGTTGATATACCCTTTTTGATCTTGCAAAGGTTGTTTGTGAAAGTTATTGGACGTGCTTCTTATCCCGTTAAAGGCGTAGACTGGTTATCTCCTACCATGCGGTCTTGAATTAGTTGGCCAAAATCGTTACGTTAGCCATGTCTGATATATCTTCGATTGTGTGGCAGGGCTACACACATAAAATGCAACGGAGTATTTCCTCCAGTTCAAAATAATTGACCCTTGTTGACTTGACACTTTTTCTAAGAAAATATTTATAATGAGTTTATTTTATCAAATTAATTTTATTAATTATGCTTTAAAAAGAAAAATTTGAGTATTATATACTTTATGTAATCATTTAATAATAAAGCTAATATTGAAATAATATAATAAAATTCTTTTGATATAAATGAGATAACTAAATTTAAATAAATATTTTTAGTAAAAGCGCCAATTAAAATGAAATGGAGGGACTATAATGCATCTCTTTCTAAAAGATACAAAAAACAAAAATCTTTTTGATTAAAGAAAAATTCAAATCTATTTTGTGGCTTACGTAAAATAATCAGCGACCAAACAAACAAATAGCTGGGCAGAGAAATGGCTGCTCCGGCTGCCGAGGGCCTGGCTGTGACGGCGCTCCGGTCAGTATACCACCGTGTCCGGCAGGCTGTGGAGAGGTCCGGCCGCCGTGCTGATGACGTCAGAGTGGTGGTGGTGAGCAAAACGAAGCCTATTTCTCTAATTACACAAGTTTATGAAGCTGGTCATCGATGTTTTGGTGAAAATTATGTACAAGAGATTATCCAGAAGGCTCCTGAGGTACTCATTTGCTTACCTTTTAGCATTGGTAACGTTAATTGAGCTTTTGGTTGTGACAAATTGTTAGAGAACAAAAAACTGATTTTTTTTTATATATAAAATGTGCATAAATGAGCTGAATAGATATAAGAGATAATGCTAAAAACATGCCTGAAGTAGCACGTTTTGCGAGTTTCGTACCTGATTAACTTTTGTACCTGAACTATCACCAACTATTTATCAAAACACACGCCACATAAATTGGAATCACAATAGTTGAATCTCAAGAAGCGAAAAGTGTCGCGCAAATTGGAGCACACAAATGTTGAATCTCGAGAAGTGAAAAGTGTCACGTAAATTGGAACCACAATACTCCCTCCGTCCCATTTTAGTTGGGCACCACAATAGTTGAATCTCGAGAAGCGAAAAGTATCACGCAAATTGGAGCACACAAATGTTGAATCTCGAGAAGTGAAAAGTGTCACGTAAATTGGAACCACAATACTCCCTCCGTCCCATTTTAGTTGCGCACATTTTCATAAATGAAATGATGATTTTTACTATTTTACCCTTTACCCATATTAATGATATTCATTGGGCATAAGAATGGATATTGGAATTGTAATTAATTGTAGGGGTAAAATGGGAAAAAATTAATAAATTCTATCTTGATTTAGTAAGTGATCAACTAATATGAGACATTTATTTTTAGTAAGATGACCAACTAAAATGGGATGGAGGGAGTAGTTGATTCTCAAGAAGCAAAAAGTGTCACGTAAATTGGAACACTCAATAGTTGAATCTCAAGAAGCGAAAAGTGTCACGTAAATTGGGACAGAGGAAGTAGTTGATAGTTGCGGACAGATTTTTCTCATTGCGCAATATATTGATCATGTGTTGTTGATATGCAGCTTCCTGAGGACATAGAATGGCATTATATCGGGCATTTACAGAGCAATAAAGTGAAGCAACTCCTGAGTATGAGCTCATCCAAATACATGATTTAGTTTTGTTATTATCCACTTCCCTAAATTATATGTCTATTGACAATCACTTTTCTCCCTCTACTTTTATGTATTGATACAATTGCACGACTAGTGGGTTCAATGGTATTCAACAAAAACTTCAAAATTTTGGATTCGCCTCTTGTTGCTAGCCTCTGTTTAGGATCTTATATTTGGTTAATTTGATTCTTTTCCAAACGTGATCTTGGTAAAATACTAGTCTGCATAATTTCCCTCAATGTATTATTATCTCTTAACTTTTCCAACTAAAGTTTTGTTGTTTTGTGCTAAGGACCTATAAGATAAGATTGAATTGCCATATTAGAGTGCAGAAGCCTTTTTATTTAGTATCCAAACAGGGCCAAAATCGTCTCTCGATCCTTAACTTAGTGAACTACAAGCCTGCATATTTTCTCTTGGATGAGTTATCTTCTAATTCACTTTTAACATTTCAACTAAGAATTTGTTATGTAGTGCTAAGGACCTGAAAGGTGAGAGTTGAAAAGTGTCTAACTAGAGCATAAAAGTTTTTCTTTTTCGTATCCTGGCAAGAGCAAAAAAAAAAACCCTCCTTACTGTCACGAAGCATTTCTGCTTTATGTGTAAATAGGATAAGTATACCAATCTTAAAGTTGTCTAAAGTTTACCTCCATCATTGCAGCTGCTGTTCCCAATCTAGCCATGGTTCATGGTGTTGATAACCCGAAGGTAAAGACATACCTGTTTCTTAACTCTTGATGAACTTGAGTAGTCTCTCTGTTTAATATTGAAAATGTCATATGCTGCTTTTGTTTCCGCTAAGCCAGTAGCAGTATGATTATTAATTTACTTTCAGAGTTCAGCTGGATAATAAGAATTGAGATCAATATAACTTAGCTCCACATGGTTATCTTAACATCAATAGATATATCAAAGTGAATCCACTGTCGGTTTATAAACTGAGTGTGGAGGAACATGCTACTTCATTCTTTTCTCTCCTGAGTTCCTTCTGGATCTGGCCATTGTCTAACACACCTTAAATCCTTAATAAGTTCCTTTGTTTAGATTATAGTCTCTTTGAATGCATATGCATATTATTGTTTTAATTGAACAAAGTTTATCAGTCATACAACACTTTTTTCTAATCTACAGCTTGCAAATCATCTTGATCGTGCGGTTTCAAGCATTGGCAGGCAGCCCTTGAAGGTTTTGGTTCAAGTTAATACCAGTGGAGAAGAGTGTGAGTATATTTTCTCCTCATTCTTGCTTGCAGATCCTGAGAGAGACTAGTTGGGCTTGATGACAACTCTAGTGATTAGGTCTACAAGTTATTAGGTTGTTGGTATTTTTGGAGCAGTATGGTTTACTAGGAGGGATAGGGTTAGAAATGAATTTATTCAAGAGAAGGTAGGAGTAGCTTTGGTGGAAGATAAGATGCGAGAAGTGAGGTTGAGATGGTTTGGGCACGTGATGAGACGGTGTACGGATGCCCCAGTATGGAGGTCTGAGAGGCTCGCTACGGATGATTTCAGACGGGGTAGAGGTAGGCCGAAGAAATATTGGAGGGAAGTGATTAGGCATGACATGGAGCAGTTACAACTTATAGAGAACATGATCCTAGATAGGAAGGTCTGGAGGGCGCGGATTAGGGTAGAGGGTTAGTGAGTAGGAGTGTGTCCTTACTAGTAGGGAGGAGTGCTTTGTTCGTCGATGTACCTGTAGTCATGGTGTTATGCATGTGTCTTGTAGTTTCTTGTTTGTGGTGTTTTTGGTGATGTGTGTGTTTTCGGATTGATAGTTCATAGCATTACTCCGTGGGTATTTTGTTTCTTTTATCTAGTGGTGTGTTACCCCATTTTGTTGTTTGTTTTTATGTTTTCTGATTTGTTATACTGTTATCTGTCCTGAGTCAGGGGTCTATCGGAAACAACCTCTCTACTTCAGCTGAGGTAGTGGTATGGACTGCGTACACTTAACCCTCCCCAGACTCCACGTAGTGGGATTACACTGGGTATGTTGTTGTTGTATGGTTTAGGTTATGAAAGAGGTTTCTAACGCATGTTGTTGTTGTATGGTTTAGGTTATGAAAGAGGTTTCTAACGCGTGCTTCAAGTCCTCAGATTACTGGTCAACCTGCATATGAAGCTCCCGTTTGGCTATAGATTTTAAGTTAAAAATTGAAAATTTGAGTTTTGAAGCTGTATTTGGACATGCATTTTACTTGGAAAAATTTTTGTGAGTGGAAGTGAAATCTCCCAAAAATTGCGAACTTGAAAATATTTGATCAAATTTCATGGCCAAACAGATAATTGAAGATAAATTTTTAAATTTGATCCAAAATCTATGGCCAAACGCTAGCAGAATCTCACCAATTTGGAATTTGAGTTCGATTGTTTTTCTCACTGCTAGTAATGCATGTTTGATTGAATTGTACAATGCTTGTTTTTATGATGTTCAAGGCCAAAGAAGGACTCCAATGTTTCTACTTCCGAAGGAACTGATAAATTCATTAATTTAACTATATGCAGCAAAATCTGGTGTTGATCCATCAAATTGCATAGAGCTTGCCAAACATGTCAAGCTGGATTGCCCAAACCTCGAGTTCTCTGGCCTAATGACAATTGGAAGGCCTGACTACACCTCAACCCCAGAGAACTTCAAGGTGATATTCTTTAATGAATCCAGAATTTAGTTTGTACATCACATATAAGAATTCCAAGCTCACTCAGCTATTTGAATATGTTCCACCCTTTACTGAAACATGCAAAAGAAGAACAGTTGTAAACTACTGAAAGCAGGTCTTTTTCGTCAATGATAATAGTCACCATAATAATTTCTTCATAGTTACGGGAAGTTTTCTCTCCTTATTTTAGACCTCTATGTTTAATAGAGGGATGCTTTCTTGTGCTAAGTAATTTTAAGAAGTTTGTTATTGAATGAATAGATTTCAGTGATGCATTTTGGGAGCTTCATGACAAAAATGCTCATACCCAATCAAATTTCCCCATTTCTCCAAATGGTTGATCACCATTTTTCTTGTTGTAATGCAACAGACGCTACTGAACTGTAGAACTGAAGTTTGCAAGGTGCTTGGTATGATGGAGTCTCGATGTGAGTTATCAATGGGCATGTCTAGTGACTTTGAGCTAGCGGTAAGCTAATATTTTCTTACCTTTTTCATAAAAATCTGATTATTTCGTCCAAAAAGTTGATTCTGATTGAGAGAATCACTTCTTCTGATTAATTTCATTTGCTAGTTTCTATTTGCTCCTGTTTTTATCATGTGAAAGCAGACAGTCCATCAATCTCTTGATTACCCTTAAGTTTAATATAACACCTCTAGCGTGCTGATGCAAAAATATATTTTCCTCGACTTATTTTCCTCATATTGTGAACCAAAACAAGTTTATGAATCTGTTGCAATTGTTCAAGATGGCCATGTAATGCATTTTTTCTTCTGCCAATGGTTCCTAATATATTTTGTTGACTAGTTGTATAGTCTGTCTTGTTCCTGAATTAAGCATGGAATTATGAAAAATATGAGCTGGTTCTATTTTGCTCATTTAAAGAATATATAAGCTGTATTTGGAAACTGCTCGTCAAGAGAAGTAGACGTGTTATATGTTGATTATCCGTCGTAATACTGTAGATAGAAATGGGCAGCACCAATGTGAGAATCGGATCCACCATATTTGGACCGCGGGAGTATCCAAAGAAACAATGAAATCAGTATGAACTTCATCACATATTCACGAAAGCAATAGGGAATGCATGAGGCCTTTCTGAATTTACGCGCAATGGGGAAGAAAGATGAAGCAGCAATGACAAGAGAAAGATGTTGTTGCTTCAAACCCGAAGCCTCGTTCTACTAGAAAATTATGTCAAAATTGTTTTACTGTTGAATTGTTGTATACTTATAGAACAGGATTAAGTGTCCCTTACTCTTGACTTGACTTGATTCACTTAGTCTTTTTCTTTTTTTGAGCCAAGGGTCCTTGAAACAACCTCTCTACTTCCCCGAGGTAGCGGTAAGGTCTGCGTACACTCTACACCCTCCCCAGACCCAAACTTGTAGGGATTTCCCTGGTATGTTGTTGTATCTGTTACATGAAGGTGTTACTGTCCTTACTTTATTTTTTGTCCTTTTATTTTGTACTTCAGTTTCACACACGCACACACATACTTACATTATTAGAATTTTTACAAGATTTGTAATATCCAGCAATCATGCTCTTGAAGATCGATTCTGTTGTGTAACTTTTTAAGTTTGGTGCCATAAAGCAATTTGTTTCCTTAGGGGTCGTTTGGTTCGGAACAAGTTATCCCACCATGTATATGGGATAACTTATCCCATCACTATGGTATAAATGGTGGGACAAATAATTCCGGGACTAACTAATACTTCCAACCAAACGCAAGATAAAATAACCTTGCATTTTATCCCTGGATTATTATATCTCATACCAAACGACTCCTAAGAGTTGTTTTCCCTAATTTATATAGCTTTATGGTGGCTCATAGTATTTGGACTAAATTCTTTCTTCCGACAATTGTATGATCAGTGTGGCTAAAGTTGAAACTAAGAAAAGGAAAATAAAAGAGTTTGAAGTTTATTTCGATGATACTCGATACAGAAGAAAGATTTCGGACATTATTTGATATGGGATTCAAAATGTGTTATGACATGAATCAGATGGGAATGCATGTTATGAAAGATAGGGTCGAATTTGATACATCAACCATCTGCTCAATATTTTGTATGAGTTCACAATGACTACACGAGATGAACCTTGGTTTGGTGAACTGAAGTTGGCCTTAGGTGTAATAGGACTCCCAGTTACATCTTCAGTTTCATTTTGTCCTAAAGCACATCCTAAATATGATGCGAAGCAATTTTTACTTTGATCTGATGCAATTGCTACTTTACTTAAGTTCAAAATATGTAATGACGTTGTTATTCCATAATGGAACATTTTAATATTGAAAAAAGAAATGAAATCAGGCACCCGTCCATTTTTGCCTTCTAGATATTGTTGGTTAAAGATTGGAAGCATGAATTTATTGTATACTTGATCTTGAACATTTACTGTCGAGAAAAACTTACTCGCATCCAGTGTTTACATGCATCAAAGTGTGTTACTTTAATTGACCATATTGGTGAGTGATAATCATCCATTTCCATCATCTTTGTCAACTATTGCAGTAAAAATCTTCAATCATGCAAACGGGGCAAACATATAGAAATAGATTTTTTTGATCTGATACGAGTTATGGAAAAGTATTTGTACATTGCTTAGTCTTTTTCTACAGAAGACAGACATGGGCAAACCAAATGTGGGAAAGAAACACTAAAGCTTTCTTTGCCCAGATCTACTTCAAATGTTACTTTTACACATCATTCATTACAGCAAAAGATGTTCAGCTTCTGCTTCTCACTTGGGAGTGAATGCCTGAAACATAATTAGAAACAATTTCAGTAACTCGCACACCTGATAGTTTAGATATGAAAGTTGTGTTTTTGACCATTAACTCGAATAACCAAGAGTATGAATTAAAATGTGGTTGTACTTACAGCAAAAATAGTGGCGTGACCAGGATCAGCAAGGTGAGCAAAGAGGTTGTCAATAGGGCCTGTTCCAGTGTAAATGTGTTGGAACCATGCACCCATCACGGCTAACATAGCCAGTCTACCGTTCTTGATCTCCTTTGTCCTCAACTCCTTTATCTTTGCAGGAGAACCCGAACCCCAACCCAACGGATCAAACCATAAACCTCCTGGATAACCAACATCTGTCCCCGTGAGCTTGTTGTTAGGGAAGATGGGGTCAGTGTTTACGCAACCAGGCTTGATGATGTCTGCCCACCTTCTGCCCTCGGCCCAACCAATAAGTATCAACTCAATGATGAAGAGAGTCGTTGTGTCCGTGAAATACTCTTGTTCACCAGCAGTGTACCATGAAGGCGTGTTAAGGATTCCGAGTTTTGTGAGGAATTCAGGAATGAAAATTCCTGCTGCTCCCAACATTGCCCATCTGCAGTGTACAATTTCTGCTTGTTGGTTCCATCTCAAGCTGTCTGGATCAGATCCTGTACTCAATGATATATACACAAAATGATAATCAATTAATGATATACATAGGCATCTGTATATATCCAGCACTAAAAAAGATTAAATGAATTGAAAAAGCAGAAATTAAATTTTTGAGATGCAAGAATTAAACAGATATATACCTAGGCCAAGAGGATCGAAACCAAAGTCTCCGGGAAGGCTGCAAAGCGAAGAAGAATAAAATAATTTCAGCATATAATTGACTGCGAGTTGAAAGTTATACTAGCTAGATCGAGGAATCTTAGTAGCTCAGTTGATTGACTACCTAAACTTTCACCTTATTGGTGAGAGTTCGGTTTCTCACCTTGTAATTCTCTTCCCCTGCTCCAACATTCTTTTGTAAAAAGAGCATAATACATAAACAGACATTCAAACTTGATTCAACTGGAAAACGAACATTCCAACTTTGACCATACACTTCGAAATACCTCAACTCGTCTCCATTGTGTGAGTTCAACACTTAAACTTACAAAATGATCATCTAGACACCTCCAAATGTACCGTTAGGTCAGGTGTCCACGAGACACATTGGAGACGAGTTGGAGCGTTTACTTATCAGTTGATATCAAGTTGAGGTGTTTAGATATGCACTTTCAAAGTTGAAGTCCTTTCTTACTAGCTGAGAGTGTCTGTTTACCTATTATGCCAAAAACAAAAGGTACTACTACTAGCTAGATCGAGAAATCTTAGTAACTCAGTTAATTGACTATCTAAACTTTCATGTTATTGGCGAGGGTTTGATTTTTCAACCAAAAACAAAATACTAGCTAGATCATGACTGACCTGCCATCAAGCCATGGAGGAGGGACGCTGCCAGGGAACCAGAGGGGTCTGTCGGGGTCCGCAGCAACACACACTGTAGTCACAGCCCGTGGTGATCCGACTGCAGGTGCATTGCTTACTCTCAATCTTCTCCCTCCAAGGAATGAAGCTTTTGTTGCTCCTACAATTGATCCATTTCTCCTCGAACTGCATGAAACAAATCAGCATTGAACTTAAGACATATACCTTTTCATGCTAAAACTGTAGAGGTCATTTGAGGGATCTTGTAGAGGTCATTTGAGGATCGTTTGGTGGCTAGTTAGAGTTATGTAGGTTATAATAACACAGAGATTTTATACTTGAATAACTTATCTCTTAACTAGCTACCAAACGTGTTATTACTTATACAAGATTTAGTACTTGCATTATTTCATAACTCACCCCATACTAGCTACTAAACCACCCCTTAGTATATTAGAATGCTACACTTGATTTTAAGACATAAGGTGTGTTTGGTACGAAAAAAATGTTATCCCAATTTATATGGTACAGTTAAAATTTCGAGATTCAAAATTCTAAACTTTAACCGTTTCGTACATACTAGTTAAGAACTACATAAAAAATACCATAAATTATAATAGTTAATAACTTAAAATATTTTAAAAAAACATAATAGGAAATTTGATCAAACAAAATTTGATTGACTCTTAAAATTCCAATTGTGTCACATAAATTAGGATGAAGACAATAGTATATTAGTAGGATGTTACACTTGAGTTTAAGACATAATGATAGGGGAGTTGAAGAGGACTTACCTTGGAGAAGAAAAAGCAACAGCAGCAATGGTGGATGAAGCACAAGCAGAGGCCATGTCAACAAATTCTTCAACTCTTGTGTGATTATGGGAAAGATACTAAGGCAATGAGATTGTGGTATTTTTTATAATGAGAGTGAGGGGCTTATCTTGATGGATAGAAGATTCAATCTTGATTGGTTGCTTAAATTGCCATGTGGCAACCACAATCTAATATTGTGGTTCTTATGCTTTTCCTATAACCTCTCACTCATCATGTTCTTTCTATTCCCTCCGTCCATCTTTACGTATCCATATTTGATTTGATACATCTAGATATAATAAGATGATCAGTTGAACATCCTTAGACAAAAAATTAAACTATATATATAGAAAAAATATACGACATATATAGGTAAAAAAGATTATTTTTCATACATATATATTACTGCCTCCGTCCACGACATTTGTCCACTATTAACTTGATACACACCTTAAGAAATAATAAATTATAAGAATAATATTATTATTCTTTGAATATAATAAATTTAATGCTTTGAGAAATATATAGGTTAATGAATAATATTTAATAATAAAAGTTAAATGGACATAAAATGGTAAATTATCCATTGGTTTTTCAAAGTGAACAAGTATTGTTAAGAGCATCTATTTTTAGTAACATGGACAAGTTAAAATGCACGGAGGAAGTAATATTTATTGACAAGAATAAAATGGATACAACATGATAAAATTATCTCTTTATTTTTTAAACTGGACAAGTAAAGTTGGATAACTATTTTGAGTATACTAAACAAGTAAAGATAAACGGAGGAGTAGTCGTTATTCCTCTATCGTTTTAATTTGCTTATATGATTTTGGTTTGATACAAAGTTTAATAAAATAAAGAAGATTATAAATCTTATGATCATAAACTAAAATATATGAAATGTATCAAAATACCTTTTAATCGTAGGATCTTAAATATGTTATATGAAAAATTGATGTATCTAGATGTGCACTCTTGAATTAGAGTGATTACTTGTCAGTTGAGGTCAAATGCCTATTTATATATTATGCTAAATTTAAAAGATATCATTTTACATTCTTATAATCTGATCTTGATTAATAAAATATGTTTTTTAGAAAATGTCATTTAAGGTTTCATTTTGAAGAAATTGAACACTGAGTTAATCTCGAAAATAAAAGAATATGTCACACAACACAATCTCATGAAATCATCCGTTTTTATTTTTAGTTACTTCAGAAGATGACTAACTTTTATTATGGTCGCCTTCATTTATTATTCTTAGGTCCCATTATAAAAATAAATAAATATTCGAAATAAATTGAAGATCAAATCTTATCACGATTAATAGAAACAACAGGCAAATTATTATTTTAATTAGATTTTATTTCAAAGAAACTAAACACCAAGTTAATCTCGAAAGAAGAAAAATATACCCTTCAACAAATCTTCCCTCTTCATCTTCACTTACATCAGAAAACTACTTGTAAATTTTATTGTGATCACCTTCATTAATTAATTATCCACATGTTCTATTATTAAAAAAAATATTTTTTTTTCATAATAGATTAAAGAACAAATTTAATCTCAATTAATAAAAAAACGATAGAAAAATTATCATTTTAATTAAGTTTAATCCCGAAGAATTGAACACCAAGCAATCTCTAAAAAATATATATATATCATTCTACACAATCTCATGAAATCTCCGGTTCTTATATTTAATTAAACAAAAAAACTTGTATATAATGTTATAATCACCCTCATTAATTATTCACGGGTTTCATTATAAAATATTTAGTTTCTTTAAAAGGATTGAAGATCAAATCTAATCACGATTAATAGAAAACAACACTAAAATTATCATTTTGACTAGGTTAATCCCGAATAAATCGAACATCAAGTCAATCTTGAAAGAAGAAGAAGATATCATTCAACGCAGTCTCACAAAATCTTTTCTTTCCTCCTTTAATTACAAAGAAATGACTTTGTAAATTTTAATATGATTGCCCTTATTAATTAACTATCCACGAGTTCCGCTATTAAAAAGATAGTTTCTTCATATAATGAATTCTCGAACAAATCTAATCACAATTGATAGAAAACAACCCGAAAACTATCATTTTGATTAGGTATGATCTTGAACAAACTGAACATCAAGTTAATTTCGAAAGAAAAAGGATACCATTCAATATAGTCTCACGAATTCTTTTATTTTTGCCTTCAATTACATCAAAAAATTACTTGTAAATTTTATTATGATGGCCCTCATTAATTAATTATCCATTGTTTTCATTATAAAATAATAATTTCTTCAAAATAAATTAAAGAACAAATCTAATCACAAGTAACAAAAAACACAACACAAAAACTATCATTTTAATAGGGTTTTATTCCGATGAAACTGAACACCAAATCAATCTCAATAAAAAATAAGATATCATTTAACACGTTCTCATGAAATCTCCCTTTTCTGCCTTCAATTACATCAGTAATTTTACATATAAATTTTATTATGATCGCCTTCATTAATTATTCACGGAGTGTCATTATAAAAAGTTCAGTGTCTTGGAAATAGATTGAAGATCAAATTTAATCACGGCTAAAAGAAAAATAACACGAGAACTATCATTTTAATTAGGTTTTATCCCAAAAAATATTAAACATCAGATCAATTCAGAAAAAAGAAAAATACATCATCCAACATAGTTGTATGAAATTTTTTCCTTTTTTTCGCCTTCAATTACATCAAAAAATGACTTATAAAATTTATTATGATTGCCCTCATTTATTTTCAACGTATTTCATTATCAAAAAATTGACACAATAGATACATACAATTCATGCACACCAAAACTAGTATAATCATAAATATAGATAACAAATCTAACTGCACCATAACACAAATGACATAAGCAAAGTTATCAAGCTTCACATGAATAACACATTTGCATCATTAATGGTTCCACAGTTTTAAATCAGTCAACACAATCACGTGAAAATTTTATTTTTCGCCTTTAATTACATAAGAAAATGACTTATAAAATTTATTATGTTCGCACTCATCGATTATCAACATATTCTATTATCAAAATATTAACGCAATAGATACATGCAATACACATACATCAAAATTAATATAATCATAATTATAAATAACCACGTTTCTAACTTCATCACGTGGAAACACAAATGGTCGTTTACTTTCATGTTTTGATTTTATTGTTGTATCGTTTTATGCTTTTTATCGAATGCGATCTAGATTAATAGAATGCGGTTTTTAAAAATGTAGTTTTAGATTTTACTGATTTACCCCGATTAAACTAAATATTGAGTTATTTTCGAAAACAGAAAAAGATATCACAGAACACAATCTCATGAAATCTTTCATTTTTATTTTTAATTACTTTAGAAGATAACTTATTTTTATTATGGTCGCCTTTATTAATTATTCATGAGGATGATCTACTCCTCCTCTTCCACCTCTGCCAACGCCTCCGACGCCGATGCCGACTGAGAGAGATTTAAGTAAATTTGTCACTTTTAAGGACTCGGTTGAATGTTTGTATCTCTTTTTTTTTTTTTTTTCCTTTTGCTTTTTATGTGCTGTTTTTCTCTCCTTTTATATTTTTTCTTCTGTTTTTGAACTGAACAAAATAAAGACTAGTAGCCTATTTGGCATAACTTTTTTTTTTTTTCTTTCAAAGGTGCTTATTTTTCTAAAAAGTGTTATTTTGAAAAACTGTGGTGTTTGACCAAGCTTTTGAAAGAAAATAAGTGATTCTAGGAAGTAGCAAAAGTTGTTTTCCATAAGCTAAAAACGTAGTTTCTTTCTAAAAGCACGTTATTTGAAAAACACTTTTGAATAAAATACACTTAAAAATACTTTTAAAAAAACTTGGTCAAATACAAACTGCTTATCAAAAAAAACACTTTTGCAATAAACACTTTTTAAAATAAACTTATTTTAAAAAGTTGGTCAAACATGCTACAAATTTCACTGTTTGATTTAAAATCGTGGCACCAATTAATGAAAATGTGACATTCATGTGAAGCTTGATGACTTTTAACTTCAACAAAGTTATCAAGCTTCACGTGAATATCATATTTTCATCATTAATGTCGCAACACACATACACCAAAATTAGTATTAGATAATCATAAATACAAATAACGAAATTTTTAACTTCACCATGTAAAAACACTAATGTCTTAAACAAACTTATCAAGCTTCACGTAAATATCATGTTTTTCATCATTGTTGATGCAACACGTGTACACCAAAACTAGTATAATGTAATTATAATTATAAATAACAAAAAAATAATTAGGTGATTCTTTCCATTATATATGTTGCTGATGGGAGGTGACAGGTATTTCATGAATTTAATCGAAGTGCGGAAAGCTGGACACCACTTATTAAAAAAATAAATAAATTAAATTTGACCACATAAAAATACAAGTTAGCTTAACAAAATTATAACGCTTCACGTGAGTGCCACGTTTATGTTGCTATACATTTTAAATCAAACGGTGGGATTTTTGTCTTTTTATTGTGTTGTTAGTTCGGAAACTGAAGAAAAAAAATATGAAAGGAGAGAAAGATAGTACACAGAAAGCCAAAGAAAAAAAAAAGCTAAAAACATTCATCGAAATGACAAATTGACCTCAATCTCTCTCACTCGGTATCAATGGCGGCAGAGGCTTCAGTGGTATAGGCATCGGAGGCGGAGGTCTCGGTGGAGGCGGCAGCGGAGGAGGAGTAGCATCATCGTCTTCTGTTGCCGAAAATCCAGTAAATAAGGATGGGAAGATGCAATCGGCTGAGCAGCTAGTGCTTGATCTGAGTAATCCTAAACTTCGTGAAAATGCTCTTATAGAGCTTTGTCATATTATTATTATAATACTCTAATAAATAACAAAATATACTTAAGTAATTTTTTTCATTGTCCTAATCTTTAGAGACAGAATCACCTGATATCTGCTGTCGATAAAAGATGACGATATCTCGTGAAAAAACTGACACGAACACCGCAATTATTAAAAAAATAAAATTTTAATTTGACCACATAAAAATACAAATTAGCTATACGTTTTAAATCAAACGGCGGGAATTTTGTCTCATTGTTGCGTTGTCAGTTCCAAAAAAATAGTATAAAAGGAGAGACACAGTACACAGAAAGCCAAAGAAAAAAAAAGAGCTGAAAATGGCAAATTTACCCCCGTCTCTCTCACTCGGCGGCGGCGGCGGAGGCGTAGGCATCGGCGGCGTAGGCAACGGAGGCATCGGTGGTGGAGGAGGAGGAGGATCGTCGTCGTCTTCTGGTGCCGGACCTCCGGCTAATAAGGATCGGAAGATGCAATCGTCTGAGCAGCTAGTGCTTGATCTAAGCAATCCTGAACTTCGTGAAAATGCTCTTCTAGAGCTTTCTAAGGTTTATTCTAATAACTTTCAGAGGTTTACTTTCATGTTTTTGTTTTGCTGTTGTATCGTTTTTATTGTTTATATAGACTTCTCGGGCATGATTTTGATAATTCAATCAATTCTGAAATTCCGGTAATGAGTTTATGCCTTAGGGTTTTGATGTAGTTGGATTAGTTGAAAATTGAGATGGAGAATTTAGATGCTTGTTGAGAATAGAAGGAGAAAAAAGAGGTTCAGTGGTTTATTTTCATGTTTCGTTTGGGGATGATTTAGTATAATTCAGTTCTGGATTTCGGTGAAGTTTTGTCTGATTAAGAGTTTAGGACTTAGGTTTCTTCTTTTTCTTAGGGCTAATGTTTGAGAATAGTAGGAGGATTGAGATACTAGGTTTTGGTGACTATTAGATGTTTGTCACTTTAGAGAGTTGAATTGTAATTGGATTCACTGAAAATTGAGATGGAAAATGATGTTGTTGACTGCTGAATGTACCTCTTAGATGCTTGTTGAGAATAGGAGAAAAAAGAGGTTGAGAGGTTAACGTCCATGTTTTGTTTTACTATTGTATTGTCGGGCATAATCTTGTGTAATTCAATTCTGGATTACGGTAAAGTTCTGTATAATTGCAAGTTTAGGACTTAAGAGTTTCTTCTATATCTTAGGGCTAAAGTTTGAGAATAGTAGATGAATGGAGATACTAGGTTTTGATGACTATAATAGGCATCAAACCTAGTATCTGCAGTCTTCTACTATTCTCAAACTTTAGCCCTAAGATGTGAGAGAAGCCCCAAGTCCTAAACTCTCAATTATACAGAAACTTCACCGCAATCCAGAATCGAATTATACAAAAATCATGCCCTAGGAGTTCATAGAAATAATAAAACAATACGACCTTAAAACGAAACATGGAAGTGAACCTCTTTTTGCTCCTACCATTCTTAACAAGCATACAATAGGTGCATTCGGCAATCCTCAACTTCATTTTCCCTTTCAATTTTCGGTGAATCCAATTAGCCTAAAACATAGAAGAAACCCTAAGTCCTAAACTCTCAATTATACGGAACTTTATCGTAATTTCAGAATTGAATGACACAAAATCATGCCCGAGGAGTCTATAGAGAGAATAAAATGATACGATAATTCACACGAAACATGAAAGTAAACCATTGAAGTGAGAGGAATAAACCTTAGAAAGTTCTACAAGAGCATTTTCACGATGATTAGGATTGTTCAGATCAAGCACAAGCTGTTCAGCCCCTATATTCCTATTTTGCTGCTCACCTCTCTTTAGCAATGTGCTCATATTTGTGTATATGTGGATCACCAAATAATTTGGCATTTTCGATTGGTTGCCATTTTGTTGTTCTGCTAAATAGGTATTTAGATTTACCTAAAAAGATTTATTGCCTTTGTTTTCCTTTTCCAGAAGAGGGAACTTTTCCAGGATTTGGCCCTCTTGTTGTGGAACTCATTTGGTACTATCGCTGCACTCCTACAGGTACTTTGAGAAATGTTTCATTATACTTCTAGAGTTAGTCTCATCTCTCATCTCTCAGATGCTTGCACACTGCACATTTCTTCAGTGATTACAGATGCTTCAGTCTTCACACTGCACCATTAAAAGTGAGGAATAAAAGGAAGCATCTGTAAGAACTTTTACAGCAAAGCTGTCAAGGGAACATCTTAGTGACCTTTTGATTGGGTTATTGAGTAATTCATATGGTTAAAATTGAAAATGTCTTGTAGAGTCCTATATTGTTTCCCTTAACATCTTGTAGAGTCTTAGGATGATAAAATATATTTGTGAAATTTCTGGTTGGGGAGGGAGTGGGAGCTAGTCCCACGTTGGCCCATGGGGTGCGTCCCTAACTGTAATTTGTACTCAACTCATAGCAAGGTTGATTTTCCAATAATGGGAACTAGAAAATGTGTGTCATTTTCATTTTATATGTTGGATTGCTTTATCATTGGATGGAACAAAAGCGGAATAATTTGGGGTAAAAATTGGAAAATATACAGGGAAAGTCTCAAAATAGAACCCTGATGTGCTTTTCGTATTTGTTCATGTAGATGAAACAGATGATGAAGCGAAAACCCCACACGAGGAGACATTCACACCTCCCCCCCAAAAAAACAAAAACAAAAAACAACAGCCCACCACTAGGAGGAGAAACTGTTTTAAATCTAATTTCAATCTAACTGTTTTTATACCTCAGAAGCTACAATATGTAGGTGGTTGTATACTTTATCAGAACCTATATTATTGGTTCAGTTAAAATAACTCTTTCTACAATGATGACATTCTGGACTTGTATTCTCTCAACTATTTCATTCATTATCTCTTGAACTTCTATTGTAATCATTTTCTGCCCAACTATTTTTTTTTTTTTTTTTAAATCTTATACTGTGGAAGTTGTAAACTTTAAGTTGCATGTTTGCAGGAGATAGTTTCTATCTACCCTGTTTTGTCGCTGCCGAACCTGACTCCTGCACAATCCAATAGAGTTTGTAACGCGCTAGCACTTCTTCAGGTATATTATCTTCTTTTCCTTGTGGACTTTTTCTCAATGATTCTTGATACTTGTCTCTATTATTCTTTCTTGTTGGTGATTTTAAAGTAATGTGTTGTTGTCATTATATGATTTCTTTATAATGATTAAATGCTCAGCCTTAGGTGTAGAATATTGGATATGTTTTGGGTTGTATTATATGTATCAGGAGAGGTGGAGGGTGAATGCACAGACTGGAGGTGTTCAAATTTTTTTTTTCCCTTGTAAAAATATACCTGTTAGTAGTGAAGTAGTTTTGAGTTTTATTTCTTTCTTGGAGCATGGCAGGTATCACTTCCAAATATTCCCACTATGCCTCTGTTAATTAGGTTTTTTGTTGGTCAAGGTCAAATCTTCTATCCTTCCTATTGAAATAGTTTCTCATTGCTTTCTATTTTGCAGTGCGTAGCCTCTCATGCTGACACCAGAATGTTGTTCCTCAATGGTAACGATTCTCTTCCTCTTTTTTTTCAAGGTTCTCTTATCTGTTTGTCAATGGTCATAAGCTTGGCCTTTTTTAAATACAAAAAAAAGCCTTTTCTGACTGTGCTTTTAGGTGAATGTCGTTGGAAAGCTAGAAAATTGTTGACTATGTTGATTTGCAGTTGCTTGTGGATGCAAATTCTTTCCATAACAATGACAGGGACATAAAAATCTCAACGCTCCTCATACATCTCTTATGCCACCGGCACTTGCTTGGTGCTTTTCACTTAATTCTTTTCAACAAAGACCTTCTTTCCTTGGCAGTCGCTGATGTCCATAAAGAGGAAGAAATGAAGATTACATGTTTGTGGCCTAAGGTTCTTTGAAGTGCTGGCCAACAACACAAACATGTAGTCTTAGATACCTATCCCAGCCCCATATTATTTTCATGTATAATGCTTTGTAATCTTCAAAAACTTATAAGTACATCTTAAAAAACTAAAACAAATAAATGGACTTCATAATCATGATGTGTTCTTGAGATTTGGATAAGCTTGTGTGATGACAATTGTAATTGTGATATTTGGCTTCTCTCTTGAATAAATCCTTCTGACAGTTTTGTACTTTGCAGCACATATTCCTTCATATCTGTACCCTTTTCTTAATACAACAAGCAAGTCAAGACCTTTTGAATATTTGAGGCTTACAAGCTTAGGTGTCATTGGTGCCCTCGTGAAGGTAATAAGTCCTGTATTTCATGCGTCTCTTTTTTAACTTCCATTGTTAGTTTAAAGATTTCCTTCATGATCATATCTACTGGGAATGACCAACTGTGAAAGAAAACCATGATTAGTTATAATTTCTGGAGCTAAAGATGTTATTTATGGTATTCTTAACCTACCTTAATCAATTGTTGCTCTAAAGCTTAAGGTACATTGTTTCTTTTGGTTTTCTTTGCACAGGTAGATGACACTGAAGTTATCAGTTTTCTTCTTTCGATGGAGTGAGCTATCAAAAACAGTTAGTGCTTCCCCAAAAGCCAGTTTTCAATTACATCCTCCCTCAACTTCATTAGATTTTCATGCATCTAATTATCATTTTGACAGGTTGCAACTTTCATTGTGCAAAAAATTCTTCTTGATGATGTGGGTCTGGATTACATCTGTACCACAGCGGAAAGGTTTTTTGCAGTAGCCCGAGTTTTGGGGAATATGGTTGCTGCACTTGCTGAACAACCTTCATCAAGGTTGCTGAAACACATAATTAGGTGCTATCTTCGTCTGTCAGATAATCCAAGGTTAGTTTTCTGTATATCACCATCCCGATTTTCCTTTCAGCTTGCTTTTGTGTGATATATTGCAATCCTCTTTGGGCTTTCTCATTTCTGTGAGGCTAAAGTCGATGTGCATGGCTTATGGCAGGGCATGTGATGCACTGAGAACTTGTCTTCCTGATATGATTAGAGATACCACCTTCAGCTGTTGTCTTCGTGTAAGTAGTACTAGGCAATATAAGTAGCAGCCTACCATCTTCTTCCCCATCCTCCCTCCCGGGCTTCTCCGTTAGTGATCTTTTCTAGCATTAGACCCTTCTTATTTTTTCTGACCATGTTGTTGTTTTTTTTGCGTGTGTTATCAGGAGGATACAACGACGAGGAGGTGGCTGCAACAATTGCTTCATAACGTTAGTGGGAATCGGGTTACTCTACAGGCTGGAGGATTTGATCATATGCTTGTGAATTGAATTCATACAACTAGGAATTAAAATTAAGACTTCCTAGGATCTTCTGTTGGGAGTATTTAAAGGCACATACTTAGGAATGCATTTCTGTGCGTATTTGTTTATGTGCATTATGTGAATTATTATGAATATTAATCTGTTATTAGGATGGACTGTTTAGCAATTCTTTTTGTTTTTCATTCGGTGTCTGGTTCCCACATTGGGGCCTGACTAAATTTAGATTTGCACTGGGAAGTGCTACATTGGGAGTTAAGTGCTCCTAACTCTCTGGTTAACGATGAATGAGTATTTACTGTGGTCCCGCTAGCAAACTTTTCAGAGGCAGATATGAATGCAATCCTCTTGGGGTTGTTTGAACGGATTCATAATAGTTTGTATAATTAGTTCGTAAATCACTATAAATAATAAAGTATTTTTTACGAAATGGCACTTGCAACACCATTATATAATTTTCTATAATGAACAGTGACCATCCCTTTGTGTAATAACGTGATCTAGTGATCAATAAAATGAGGTAAATCATGAGAATTTATGTACAATTTTAGTGAAAGTAAAACATACTGAGTAATATCATTTTATTTATCTAAATTTTGATGGACAAAATTACCTATGGTAAATATTTATTGTAATCTAAATTTTAATGCAGTAGATTCCCATTATTTTTGCCCCATATATATTTTTTATACTCTCGTTGGACAAAATTATTCATTTTAATGCCTATAATTAATGAGATTTAATTTTTTTTCCCGATAATTGTACTTAAAATAATGAATTTTTTGGTGGGGTGGAGAGAGATCTAAATATGAATATTAAAAATCCTATGAATTCGTATTTGGTCGAATCTAAATATGAATATTAAACATCAGGTAAGAAATTTAAAAATTATTTTTGTCTAAATACCACTATTATTAAAAAGAAAGTACTAGTACATAAGAAATGAAAAGAAATCTACTAAGGGGTCGTTTGGTAAGATGAATTAGAAAAAATAATACGTACATTAACTCTGTGTATTACTAATACTTTGTTTGGTATACTTTTTTAACCTATGTATAACTAATGACATTTTATTGTGTATTATGCTATGCATAACTAATACATGGAAAATCCTTGATATTAGCAATGTAATGGACTCTAATGCATGCATTAACATGGATAAAGACATAATAGCCTCTCAAAATCTTTTCCATATCATTTTCATTATATTTATGGAGGATATTTTTGTAAATAAATTTTTTCATTTAAAAATATGCAATGCAAGTTATTTTTAATATACCAAATTAAATACTGCATAAGAAAATACTAACATTACTAATACATATATTAGTAATAAATCAATATTTTTCACTATTTTTATACACAGTACCAAACGATCCCTTATATTCCAGAACATAACCATTCTATCAGCCATTTGCACTTATTTTCCCGGGAAAGCACCGTCTCCGTTCGGGCGCGCAACAATCTTCAAAATCCATGCAATTGCCGGAAAATCGCACGACGATGACCGATGCAAATAGGTTTCCGCCGCCACCGCCGCCGGATGTAGAAATTACAAACACGGCGACATCAGTAAGGGCAATCGAAGAACGCTTGAAGTATCAATTTGAGAACACGAAGCTCTTACTCACTCTTCCAGCAGCTCTCTGCTTAGCAATTTCCAGCTATTTCTTTCCTCCGTCGCGATACGCCAATCCGCGATGAGAAGGTACATTATATACTTATTTATCATTAACTGATTCTTCTCTTTTGTAGGTGTTTAAGTTTTTTGGCAGTTACTCCCTCCGTTCCAAAATAGTTGTCACTTTTCATTTTTCTCGAGTCAGTTTCACTAATCGTCGAAGCTAAATTGGACTAGTTGTCACGTCCCAAAATACCACCTAGACGTGAGTGGCACCCGCTAACACCACTTGTCAGGCGAACCAAATAATCATTCACTTATCCAATTATATAAGCACAGAGATAGGATATGTATAACTCCAAACGCTTCAATTATAATCAATAGATAGAAAATGATAATCCAACGAACTCCATAATCAATTTTATTAATTCAACGATCAATCAAATACTAGTTCTCTAGCCCAAATCCCACACTAAGACCATGGAGCATCTAATAGAGTTACATGAGTTTAACTGTCGGGCATGCAAAACCCAAGAAACGAAATATAAGCTAAAATAGCTAGAGCTGAAACGACAGCCTCCACGAACAATGCGAAGGCTCACCTCAGCAATAGAATCCTTACGAACGAACCCTCAGCCACTAGTCTCACTTTCCGCAATAGTATCTGCAGACATGCAAGTAAGGAGTGAGCTATATGTAAATATAACCCAGTAAGATCCCCGACTCGCGACTTTAAATACTCCTGGGACAAGTGTTAGAAAATACAACCACACCAAAAACATAAAAATACTACACACGAGAATTATATCATAATAGGACTACCAACAAGATCCAACAACCAATTACCAGGGAATTTATATCTCCATACAATTTACACCAAGTACTTATCATAAATTGTAATTAAAATAATTGACCAACACCACGAGTTCTGGGCAACATACACAATGCGCCAAATATATCATGAGCATACACAATACTCAGGGAAACATACACAATGTCCCATATTAAATCAAGAAGCATACACAATACTTAGGGAAACATACACAATGTCCCATATTAAATCAAGAAGCATACCCAATGCTCAAGGGAAGCATACACAATGCCCCGGTGAAATCAATAAGCATACACAATGTTCCAAGAAGCATACACAATGCGCCAATCTCATTGTATACAATCATATCACATCACCAAAAAGTTTATAAAGGAAGTTTTAGTATTCTTGAACATAAGGTATATGCGGTTAGCCTCAAAGACCACCGATTCTGTCAAGCACATGCTCGTCCCAACACATGGACCGGACAAATAAAATACATTTTTTAAAACAAATTTGAAAAGCAAGCATCCAAAGCTTAAAGCCTCACTTACAACAAGTTCCCCAACCCTGTAACGAGTAGCACACCAAGCAACAACCTCCAATGGCCTCAATCTATGCAAAAAATATTAATTAACAAGGTCAATTATACTAGTCGGGATCAAGTCTCAATATCCCTATTATCAAGCTTAAAGCTAGACCTTATAAGGTGAAATCCAAGAAATTGGCAGAAAGTTCCATGCCAACATGTGTCTATAAAGATACCAAAACAGTGGCTAACAAAATCTTACAATTCACTAACATGCTCCTTCGTAATAATCACTGCCTAATCATTAGGATTTCCCCTAATCATTACTCCATCATCATTATCTAATCATCCTAGTTGAAGTGGAATAGTAGAAGGAATATACATATTTTTCTTCCTTTGGCAGTAGCAAACGACAACCTTAGCAACATCAAGTAAATTCCTATGCCTAAGACCCAGGGAAGAATTTCAATACCTTATGAGAGTAATGTTTGTTCCGCTAATTCTCTACGCTGCCATGCCTTCTCAAATCCTTGTCTATGATCGTTTCTTTCTCCTCAAAAATAACGGAACCAATAGCCCTAATATTTCAATACTCCTTTTGTAACGTTAAAGACAGAAATCAGGATAGGAGAATGGGCTTAGCCCACTCCTTTTAATTCTCCTAATTAATTTATCATTTTGGTAAAATTACCAATTAACCCTTCATTAAAATTATTGGGTTATTACACTAGTAGCTTGTTTGGCTAAGCTTCTAAAATCAACTTATTTTGAAAAGTGCTTTTTTTAGAATTGCTATTCAAAAAAGTACTTTTGGTAAGAAGCAGTTTGTGTTTGACCAATAAATTCAAAAAGAACCTTTGAACAACAATTAGTGTTTGGCCAAGCTATTTAAAAGTGCTTTCAAGTGCATTTTGCTCAAAAGTGTTTTTCCAATAGTGCTTTTGAGGAGAAGCTACATTGTCTACCTTATGAAAAATTACTTTTTCTACTCCCCGAAAGCACTTATTTTCTTCCATAAGCTTGGACAAATACCTAACTTTTTTAAAATAGGCACTTTTGGAGAAAAATAAGTACTTTTGGGAAAAAATAAGCTTGGCCAAACAGGCTATCAATACAATGTTTTGAAATTAAAATTTAAATGTTGCAAATCTTTTGTATCAATATGGTGAAGAGATATATCTTAAAATGTTGGTCAAAGTTCATATAGTTTTACTCTTGAGAAGCGAATAGTGGCAAGTATTTTGGGACGGGGGAGGGAGTATCTATTAAGCAAAGAGGTGTCTATTAAGCGTCGAATAGAGAGTGTATAGAAGTAAACATTTAAAGGAAAAGGCAAATCAACCTATTGATGGCACTGGTCAGATACTGACCTCTGCCTCGTGTATTAATGTTCAAAAATTGGGAAAATACATAAATAATCCCTTGAGAATAGCAGTGTTTTAAAAGGCGGGGCGTGAAGCGAGGCGTTTTACATAGCATGGGGCGAGGCGTAAGTCCTGAGACATGGGGCATAAGTCCTAAGGATCTACGGGGCATATATCTCATGTATCTGTATTTTTATAATTTGATTACTAAAAATGTAATTAACAACAAAATTTTCAATGATTTTACAAATAATTTCTTAAAATATATGACTATCATACTATGCAATTTACCTCCCTAAAAGAAATAATCAATAAACTATTAATATTATAATTAAAACATAAACTCTTTCATGAATAAAAATAAAATACTTTCAAATAACAAAATAAAATATGATAATTTTGAAATTTAGGACAAAAATATAACGACCAATGACAAGTGAATATGTAAAATTCGAATATGTATTTTAAACAGAAATGTTAAGTCATATTCACCCTCACGACGTTCTAAATTAGTACATAAGCTAATTACTTTTAATTTTCTTATTTCAACAGATGAAAAAAACTACTAAGCATCATTTAATTAGTAGAGAATTATGAGTATCAACAACGTTGACTAAGGAATTTAACACAATTTGTGTGAGAACTATTAGGCGAGTCCCGGACGTTGGGCGTTAGGCGTGTTCAGGGCATACAGTCGGGCGCTTAGGACGTAAGCCTCACAGAATTAAGTCCCACACATGAGCCCCGAGGCGTTTTGCCAGTGCCCCGCCCCGGGGCGAGTCCTAAGGCGAGTCCGGACTCTGCCTTTTAAAACACTGGAGAATAGGGTGTAAAGGAATGCTGGTAAAGTTAAAGCGTGTAATAGGCTTTTCCGGATAAGTTTAAGATGTAGTTTGTGTATTATCCCTTCAAATATTAAATACATAAAGGAAGGGAAATGACAATTTACCTCATGATACCAACAAAGAAGGGTAGACATGCCTTCCCTTTTTGAACTTTAAAGGTTTTTAAAATGTATATATAACTAGATGAATACTCAAAGTACAGTTTGGCCATCTAAGTTGTCGAGGACTCCTCCATGTTAGAGAGTAGC
The DNA here is from genome assembly GCA_031232105.1 of Capsicum rhomboideum. NCBI lineage: Eukaryota > Viridiplantae > Streptophyta > Magnoliopsida > Solanales > Solanaceae > Capsicum > Capsicum rhomboideum. Next base: position 1,738,302 of record CP124710.1, on the reverse strand, counting down.
TAGCTTTATGAAAGTAAACAAAATAGAAAATATGAATTTGGAGAACTCCTCCCAATTGCTATATAGATTGATCATATAAGCAAGTTTCCAAAAATTACGAAATGAATTAATCTATAAAGTCCTTTGGTTTGGCTTGTCTTGTTTTGAAATCCAGCAGTTGCATCTTATCCAGTATGTCCGTCCCTTTTGCTTCCTTTGATGTGAATGCTTTCTGGGTGGTCAGTTTCTTTGTTACTATTTAAGTTTGTTCTGGCGAAGGGTCTTATAAGAACTCTGTTTTGTTTTCCCTTTCTGGATCTCTGTTTTGTTTTCCCTTTCTGGATTTAGATTACCAATGTATCAATCAACTACGCCTCAATCCCAATTAGTTAGGTTGGCTATATGAATTCTATATATTTATTTCTCTAGATTTCTATTATAACTTGAAAATAATTATGCTGAATTAAAGAGTTGAGTCTCACAGGCTTATTGACTCAAGCCATACACATGTTTCATGTTTTGGTGACTTTTGCAGCAAGCTGAGTGATGTCCGAGTAGTCATTATTTATGCTTGTTAGAGGTAAAACTTTTTTCCTCTAGAAATGTTTTGTATGTATTATTCTCCAATCGCGGTTGGATATACCAGGGACGAGGAGAGGCAGAGTTAGGCCAAGGAAGTATTGGGAAGATGTGATTAGACAGGATATGACACATCTTCAGCTTACCGAGGACATGACTTTAGATAGGAGGGTGTGGAGGTCACAGATAAGGGTAGAAGGTTGGTAGGTAGTCATGTGTTGTCTTACTATTAGTCTATTCTTGTAGAGTTTGTAGTCTTTAGCTTGGTGGTAGTCTAGAGCGCCATGTCTAATGTCTATCGCAGGATTAGCCTACTCATGTAGTCCTTGGCTTTTGGTCTATGTAATCATTTGTTGTTTACTATATTTAAGTGGTCGCACCTTGTTAGATGTTAGAGATTCTTTGTATAAATTATCCTCACTGCTCGCATATTAGTTGTCATGTTTTTCTTCACTGCCATTTTTCCTTTCAATTACTACTTCGATTTGCTTCTCTTGAGCCGAGGGTCTTTCGAAAACAGTCTCTCTACCTTCAAGAGGTAGAGGTAAGTTCTGCGCACACTCTATCTTTCTCAGACCCCACTTTGTGGGAATTCACTGGGTATGTTGTTGTATTAAATCACCACTTAATATGCTAGGCGGGGCGAGTTGAAGTCTTTACGGGTTAAAGGATTGATTCCCTTCTATATACGCCTTTATTTTTTTTCCATACATTACTTTTATCTAACTCTTGACAAAATTATATATTTTTATTTTACATGATTTGAAAATTTTCATAACTTGGCATGATTTGATTTGAACAATCTATAATCTTTGATACTACTATTATTTTACATGATTCGAAATCTTCCATAACTCGACATGATTTAATTTGTGCAATATTAGTGAGATTTAATAATTATTTTTTTGTAATGAGAGTTTGTATGTATCGAATGGAACACTGAATCTATTGGTGTGATGATTTGGATTCCTTCTATCTTAATTATATATTTAATGTAAAGCCCTTAGAGATGGAAAAAAAATGAATTTGATTCCGCCATAATACAAGTATTATACACCGAATGAAAAATGAAAAAAGAAGAAGAAATTGTTGGCTCAATCACCATTTTTATTTTTAAAAAAAGGAAATAAAAAGATATGAAAATAATTACTCCCTCCGTTTCAAAAAGAATGACCTACTTTCCTTTTTAGTCTGTTTCAAAAAGAATGACCTCTTTCCTTTTTTGGAAACACTTTAATTTCAACTTTCCACGTGACATGTTTAACACCACAAGATTCAAGGGCATTTTGGTACATTTGTCATAACTTTAATTTAGGACCACAAGATTCAAAAGTCTTCTTTATTTTCTTAAACTCCGTGCCAAGTCAAACTAGGCCATTCTTTTTGAAACGGAGGGAGTATAAATTTCTGGATAGCAATTCTATGAGGCATTTTCACTTTTTTCCCAAATAGGTTTCTGCCGCTGCCAGAGTGAGGAAGTTCTACAGTAGCGTTTTCACGAAAATCGGGGTTATTAAGATCAAGCACAAGTTGTTCAGCAAATTCGACGCTGCTCCTCTTCCGACGGCACCGAAGCCTCCGCAGCTGATTCCGACTGAGAGAGATAGAGGTAAGTTTGTCATTCTTAAGGCCTTAACTTATCTCAGTCGGCATTGGCGGCAGAGGCTTTGGTTGTATCGGACTAGGAGTAGGAGCAGCGTAAGGATCGCAAAATGCTGAACAACTTCTGTTTGATCTCAGCAACCCTAATCCATGAAAACACTCTTCTAGAACTTTCGAAGGTTTATTCTTCTCACTTCAATGGTTTCCTTTCATGTTTCGTTTTACTGTCGTTTTGTTTTATTAATTCTATGGAGTTATGGACTCCTCAGGCATGATTTTGTATAATTCAATTATGGATTGTGGTGAAGTTTCTCTATAATTGAGAGTTTAGGGCTTAGGATTTCTCTTACGTGTTAGGGCTAAAGTTTGAGAATAGTAGAAGACTGCAAATACTGAGTTTTGATGAGTATCACTTGAGAGAGTTGAATTGTTATTGGATTCACAGAAAATTAAGATGAAAAATGACGTTGACGACTTATTGCCTTTGTTTTCCTTTTCCAGAATAGGGAACTTTTCCTGGATTTGGCAAATCCAACTAATGATGGCAATGATCAGATATTGACCTCTGCCTTGTGTATTGATGTTCGAAAATTGGGAAAATACATAAATAATCCCTTGACAATAGGGTGTAAAGGAATGCCCGTAAAGTTAAAGCTTGTAATAGTCTTTTCCGGATAAGTTTAGGAGGGTAATTTGTGTATTTCCCCTTCAAATATTAAATGCATGAAGGAGGAAGGGAAATGGCTATTTACCTCCTGATATCATAAAAGAAGGGTACACATCCCTTCCTTTTTTACACTTGAAATATTTATATAACTAGATGAATCTCAAAGTCCAATTTGACCTTCTAAGTTGTGCAGGACTCCTCTATCTTAGAGAGTAAATAGTTCCTTGACACAAGATCGTCAAACTGATTACAATAGTTCCTTTGTGGAATTGTAATAGAGGAGACTCTGAATTTGTGCGTAGGTTAAGTAATTCGTGATAACAGTGCAACAGGAGGAGTGATGCAAATCTATGGAGGACAGATAAAACCGCCAAAGGTTCTTGCAGACATTGGAGTCGGTAATGGGGGCTGTGGCTTTGATGTGAATGCTTTCTGGGTGGTCACTTTCTTTCTTACTATTCAAGTGTGTGCTGGCCAAGTATCTTATAAGAACTCTATTTTGTTTTCCCTTTCTGGATTTAGATTACCAATGTATCAATCAACTACGCCTCAATCCCAACTAGTTAGGTTGGGTATATGAATTCTCTATATTTCTATTATAACTTGAAAATAATATACGGATTTAAAGAGTTGAGGCTCGCAGGCTTATTGGCTATTAGTAAGTGTATGTAATTTACAGCCTCAGTTTTAAGTATACAAGGGGCTTTAATTGTCATTCATCGAACCCATTTTCATGAAAAGCTAGTTATCCTGGTAAACTTTGCACCAAATTGACTCAAGCCATACACCTGTTTCATGTTTTGGTGACTTTTGCTGCAAGCGAAGTAGTGTCTGAGTAGTCACTATGTATGCTTGTTAATTTTCAGAGGTAAAACTTTTTTCCTCTAGAAATGTGTTAGTGTGTTATTCTCCAATCACAGTTGGATGTACCGGGGACGAAGAGAGGCAGAGGTAGGCCGAGGAAGTTTTGGGAAGAGGTGATTAGATAAGATATGATATATCTTCAGCTTATCGAGCTTACCGAGACATGACTTTAGATAAGAGGGTATGGAGGTCGCAGATAAGGGTTGAAAGTTGGTAGGTAGTCGTATGTAGTCTTAGTATTAGTCTATTCTTGTAGAGTTTGTAGTCTTTAGCTTGATGGTTGCTAGAGCGCCATGTTCTAATTTCTATCGTAGGATTAGTCTACTCATTTAGTCTTTGTCTTTTGGTCTACGTAATTATTTGTTGTTTACTATATTTAAGTGGTCGCACCTTGTTAGAAGTTACAGGTTCTTTGTATATATTCTTCGCACTGCTCTCATATTAGTTGTCATGTTTTTTCTTCACTGCCATTTTCCTTTCAATTACTACTTCGATTTGCTTCTCTTGAGCTGAAGGTCTTTAGGAAACAGTCTCTCTACCTTTAAGAGGTAGAGGTAAGTTCTGGGCACACTCTATCCTTCCCAGACCCCACTTTGTGAGAATTCACTGGGTATGTTGTTGTATTAAATCACCACTTAATATGAAACGAACGGAGGTAGTAATGAAATGCTTGGACCACAATTAAAATTCAGAATGTAACAATTATGTTTAGGAAATAAATGCTAGTACTTACCACTTGCGGTCTGTGTAGTAGTGATTGGTTGTCTAAGAGTATTTTGCTTGAAATCCATTTGCAACAATTGAGTTTTTTGGTTTGCGTAGGTCTTGATGAAGATTAAAAAATAACAATTATTTGGGGAGGGGGGTTCATGAGGGCGGATCGAAAACAACAAATTTTGTAGGGGTGGGGGGTTGAAGTAAAAACGACGAAGTTGCGCACAACCAGAGGTAATGGATGAAAATTTGGGTTGGATTTTTTTTTTCTTCACACTTTCAGCCCCACCTGGTGGGAATACACTCGGTATGTTGTTGTTGTTGTTGTACACTTTCAGTAAAGGGTAGAGATTAGTTGACACATGTCAATGTGAATGACACTCTTTTTGCCCAAATTTGACCATTTTCACTTCTCAGTGACGGAGTGAACAATTTGGTGGTTACGGGTTTTTGGCCATTTCGGGTTGGTGACATAAGGACAAGTACCATTTATGTTTGTTAGATTAGGATTTTTTTTTCTTTTTATGAAATTATTAATTTTGAGATTTCTAGGCGGGGCGGGTTGAAGTCTTTGGGGGAAGAAAATATAAAAGGAGAAAAAAAGTAAAGTGAGCGAAAGAAAAGCATACGATTGAGGTAAGAATGGCAAACTTACCTCAATCTCTCTCAATTGGCATCGGCGGCAGAGGCTTCGGTGGCGACGGAGGAGGAGCATCGTCGTCGTCTCCTGGTAGCGGAGCTCCGGCTAATGTGGATCGCCAAATGCAAGCTGTTGAACAGCTTGTGCTTGATCTTCGTAACCCCGATAGTCGCGAAACCGCTCTTCTAGAACTTTCTAAGGTTTATTCTTCTCACTTCAATGGTTTACTTTCAGGTTTCGCTTAAACTGTCGTTTGAGACTTCAATTTCACTTCAATTAAATGATAGAACATGATTTTTGTATAATTCGATTCTGGATTGCGGTGAAGTTTCTTTTTAATTGAGAGTTTAGGAGTTAGGGTTTCTCTTACATCTTAGGGCTAAAGTTTAGTAAGAGTAGAAGACTGCAGATTCTAGGTTTCGATGACTATCACTTCAGAGAGTTGAATTGTTATTGGATTTCGCTGAAAATTAAGATGAAAAATGACACTGATGACTTACTGCCTTTGTTTTCCTTTTCCAGAAGAGGGAACTTTTCCATGATTTGGCCCCCTTGTTGTGGAACTCATTTGGTACAACCGCTGTACTACTACAGGTATTTTAAGAAATGTTTCATTATAATTCTGGAGTTTATCTCATCTGTCATCTCTCTGATGCTTGCACTTGGCTGCCCTTTATCTTTTTAATCTCATCTACCATATGCACACTGTAATTCCAGCATTTCTTCAGTGATTACAGATGCTTCACACTGCACCATTAAAATTGAAGAATAAAAGGAAGCATTGAAATTTGAATGACCTTTACAACAAAGCTGTCTAGGAGACATCTTAATGACCTTTTGATTGGGGTTACTGAGGAATTCAAATGGTTAAAATTGAAAATGTCTTGTAGAGTTCTCCTTTTTTTTTTTTTTTTTTTTAAAAACATCTTGTAGAGTCTTGGGAGGATAAAAGAGGTTTGTGAAATATCTGGCTGGGGAGGGAGTGCGAGCTAGTGTCCCACATTGGTCCATGGGGTGCGTCCCTTGTTGTAATTTGTAGTCAGCTCATAGCAAGGTTGTTTGTCTAATAATGGAAACTAGACAATGTATGTCATTTTCATTGTATAGTTGGGTTGCTTTATAACATTAATGGAATTAAATGATTTGGAGTAAAATTTGGAAATAAATATGTAGGGAAAGTCTCAAAGTGGAATCCCTATGTGCTATTCCATATTTGTTGGATGTAGATGAAACAGATGATGGAGCCAAAATCCCACTTCGAGGAGACATTAACCCAAAAAAGAAAAAAGAAAAATCACCACTAGGAGGAGAAACTATTCTGTTTTTTAAAATATAATCTCAATTTAATGTTTTTATACCTTAACCCAACTTAGATGGTAAAAAGAAGCTACTATACCAGAGCCAGTATGATTGGTTCTGTTTAAATTAACTCTTTCTACCATGATGAGATTTTGGACTTCTATTCTCTCAACTATTTTACTCGTATTTCTTGAACTTCTATTGTTGCCATTTTCTGTTCAACTATTTGATTCTTATCTCTTAGACTTATAGTGTGGAAGTTACTAGCTATTTCTATAAGTCTGTAAACGTTAATATGCATGTTTACAGGAGATAACTTCTATCTACCCTGTTTTGTCGCCGCCAAACCTGACTCCTGCGCAATCCAATAGAGTTTGTAATGTACTAGCACTTCTTCAGGTATATAAACTTACTTTTCTCAGTGATTAGTGATTATTGATACTATTTTCTGTTATTCTTTCTTGTTTGTGATCTTTAAAGTAATGAGTTATCTTCATTATATGATTTCTCTATAATGATTAAATGTTCAGCATTAGGTGTAGATAACTGGATATGTTTGGGGTTGTATTATATGTATCAAGAGAGGTGGTGCTCCAATTTTTTTTTTCCTTGTAAAATAATAGCTGTTAGTAATGAAGTAGTTTTAAGTTTTATTTCTTTCTTGGAGCATGGGAAGTATCACTTCCAAATATTTATTGTCATCATATTATGAGTGCTTTAAGATTTAATTATGTTCACAATATGCTTCTATTATTTAGTTTTTTGCTGGTCAAGGTCAAATCTTCCATCCTTCCCATTGAAATAGTTTCTCATTTCTTTCTATTTTGCAGTGTGTAGCCTCTCATTCTGACACCAGAATGTTGCTCCTCAATGGTAAAGATTCTCTTCCTTTTTTTCAAGTTCTCTTATATGTTTGTCAATGGTAATAGGCTTGGCCTCTGATATACAAAAAAGGCCTTTTCTGACTGTGCTTTTAGGTGGAATTTCGTTGGAAAGTTAGAAAATTGTTGCTTATGTTGATTTGCTCGGACACAAAAATCTCAGCACTCCTCGTAGTTACATCTCTTATACCATAGGCACTTGCTTAGTGCTTTTCACTTAATAAACCTCTTATTTACTTGTCAAAAAGAATTCTACAAACACAATTCAAAGAATAAGATCCAAACAGTATCACGTTAATGCTACTTTGCATTCGTTGGATAAATCTTTGGAGGAGAATTGGAATTTTATTTACATCTGAAGACATTATACTTGGATTTATCTTCTTTTTTTAAAAAACTGGTAATGCTGTATTCCTCAGCATTAAGGATATGCTGGAGACTGTCAAAAAGGAGCAAAAAGGAAGTAGGAGGAAGCTACTTACAGAGATCCTAAAAAGTCTACTGGTTCTAGTTCATCTATTTCTACCTTTTTACACCAATAATAAAAAGATACAATACAATTTCATTTAACTTTATGAATGGAATTGGACCTATCTTCAAAACTTCTGCTATTTCTCTCTTTCCATACGTTCCACCATATGCAGTGTGGGGTTATTTTCCACCATCTCCTCTGGTTCTTGCTCCCTTCTCTTCTAATCCAGCAACTCAGAAGATCTGCAGTGTGCTCGGGCATGGTCCATTTTGTCTGTGAGGGTAAGAAATAAAGCCCATAACTGTGCAGTAATTTACAATGCAAAAAGAGGTTACTATTTGTGTCTTCTGTTTCATCACAAGATGCGGTGGCATCTGGAAACTATAATCTGCCCCTTTCTCTTCAAAACCTCATGTGTTAGGCAAGCCTTTCTTACTACCAACCAAGTAAACCATTTTACTTTAGTTGGAGCTATGTTTTTCCAGACATTCTTCCACAAAAATTGTTGTCGTCTGCCTAGCTGTGCATTTCTTATCTCATAAGCCCTCTTAACAGAGAATTTCCATCATTTTTGTGCTTCCATCTCATAGAATCTGAATTTGAGGCAGTGCCTGAGAAGTCCTCTAGTAGAAAAAGCATGTTGACCTCCCTGTCCAACTCCCAATCATTCAATAATTTTCTAAAAGAAAGATCCCATCCATGATCAGTCAAACATTCTTTGGCAGTTGCTTCAGGGTTGTTGCATATTCTGAATAGGCCGGAAAGGTATCCTTCAGAGGATTCTGATTGTTCCGAGCTTCTCCCCAAAACTTTGCTGTTCTCCCATCTCCCACTTTAATAGCCATGTTCTCTTCTATCTTTGGCCAAAGGTCTCTGATTGCTCTCCATGCCCCACTTCCATAGGGCGTAGAACTAGTATTGCTCCACCATGGGTTGTTCTCACCACATTTTAACTTTGATGATCTCCGTCCTTAGCGCCTGGTCTTCTTCACCATATCTCCAAAGCCAATTCATCAGGAGGCTATCATTCTCTCTCTTTAGTTTTTGATGCCTAATCCTCCCAAGTACCTATTGTTCATTGTTACTTCCATTTCACCAGATTATATCCTTGTTTCTCCTTGCGTCCATGCCAAAGAAAATCCCTTCTGAGATTGTCCAGTTTCTTCACAATCTTTTGCGGTATAGGGAATAGAGACATTACATAAGTAGGAAGAGAGTCAAACTGAGTTTTTAAGATTGAGTTTTCCTCCTAATGACAAATATTGAGTCTTCCACCTTGTCAATCTCTTTTCTGCCTTCTCTATTATGCCATCCCATATCACTGCATCTTTATGTTTATAGCCAAGTGGCATGCCCAAGTGAACTGTAGGCAAATGATCCACATACAACCAAGTATGTCTGCCAAACTCTGGATGCTGAGTACCTTCTTGATTGGGAACAAAGATTTCAAAAAACAATAGTAGCAATCTGATGTAATTTATCTGTTCCTCAGTAGGTTCACAAAAAATAATAGTATCATCGGCATAAAGTAGATGTCATATTTCCTTGGTTTGCGCTATAGCACCTCCTATCTGAAAGCCTCTAATCCAGTTGTTTAGAATTGTTCTCCTCATCATACTATCAAAATCTTCCATAGCCAAAACAAAAAGTAATGGAGATAGAAGATCTCCCTGTCTAAGACCCCTCCCACATGGGAAAAATCCAATTGGTTCACCATTCACCAGAATAGAATACCTGACAGTACTGATGCAAAATCTAATCCACCCCATCCATTTCGTACTATAATCCATTTGTCCGAGTATGTTGCAGCAGGATTTTCCAGTTAACATGGCCATAGGCCTTTTCAATGTCCAATTTGCACATGACTCCAGGCTCATCTCCTTTCATTCTAGAATCCACACACTCGCTAGCAATGAGTGCAGCACCCATAATTTGCTTCCCTTTTATGAAAGCCATTTGGTTCTTGTTGACCAACCTATCTATCACCCTTTTCAATCTTGGATTTATCTTATCCATTACTTACAGGAAACAAAGAAAATTATACTACTTGGATTTTGTTTTCCTTGGAATTCACAACTGTCAAGTAATTAAGACCGTCCTTCCTTTGCAGTCTCTGATGCCCATAAAGAGGAAGACATGAAGACTACATGTTTGTGGTCTTAGGTTCATTGAAGCGCTGGCCAGTGCAAGAACACAAGCATGTAGTCTTAAATGACTATCCCAGCCCCACATTATTCATGTACAATGCTATGTGTAACCTTCAAGAACTTATTACATCTTAAAAACAAGAATCAAATAAATGGACTTCATAATCATGTGTTCTCGAGATCTGGATAGACTTTTCACTTTTGTGTGATGATAAGTGAAATTGTGATCCATCATTGTTGTGATATTTGGTTTCCCTAAAATAAATCCTTCTGACAGTTTTTTACTTTGCAGCAAAGATTCCTTCCTATCTGTACCCTTTTCTTGATACAACAAGCGAGTCTAGACCTTTTGAATATTTGAGGCTTGCAAGCTTAGGTGTCATTGGTGCCCTCGTGAAGGTAATAGGTCTACTGTATTTCATGCGTCTCTTTTCTACTTTCATCCTTCATATAAAGATTTCATTCATGATCATATCTACTGGGAATGACCAATTATGAAATAGAAACCATGATTAGTTTTAATTTCAGGAGCCAAAGATGCTAATTTTTGGTATTCTTAACCTACCTTAGTAAATTGTTTTTCTGAAGCCACTTTGTTTCTTTTGATTTTTGCTGTGCAGGTAGATGACACTGAAGTTATCAGTGCTCTGCTTTCAACAGAGATAATTCCGAGTTGCTTGCGCTCCATGGACATGGGAAGTGAACTATCAAAAACAGTTAGTGCTTTCCCAAAGCCAGTTTCCCGTTACATCTGCCCTTGACTTAAATAGATTTTCATGCATCTAATTTATTCATGCTGACAGGTTGCAACTTTCATTCTGCAAAAATTCCTTCTAGATGATGTGGGTCTGGATTACATCTGTACCATAGCGGAAAGGTTTTTTGATGTAGCCCTAGCTTTAGGGAATATGGTTGGTGCACTTGCTGAACAACCTTCATCTAGATTGCTGAAATACATAATTAGGTGCTATCTTCGTCTGTCAGATAATCAAAGGTTAGTTTTCTATATATCACCATCCAGGTTTTCATTTCAGCTTGCTTATGTGTGATTTATCACAATCCTCTTTGGGCTTTCTCATTTCTGTGAGGCTAAAGGTGATGTCCATGGCTCATGGCAGGGCATGTGATGCACTGAGAACTTGTCTTCCTGATGTGCTTAGAGATACCACCTTCAGCAGTTGTCTTCGTGTACGTAACACTTGGCAATATAAGTAGCTCCCTACCCTCTCTTTCCTGGCCTGCTCAGTTAGTGATCACGAAGCATTCCTTTTCTGGCGTTAGACTTACTTTTTCTGACCATGAGTGGTTTTTTCGTGTTATGTTATCAGGAGGACCCAATGACGAGGGGGTGGCTGCAACAATTGCTCCGCAATATTAATGGGAATCGGGTTGCTCTACAGGCTGGAGGATTTGATCATAATGCTGTTAACTGAATTCATTCAACTAGGACTTAAATTAGGATTTTTTTTCCCGAGTACTTAAGCTAGGACTTAAATTAGGATTTTTTTGGAGTATTTAAGGTGCATATTTGGAGTGCATTTCTGTATTCATAGGAGTTGGTCTTTGTTGGAGTATTTAAGGTGTCTATTTAGAATACATTTCTGTGCTCATATTAATTTATGCAGTCATTATGGGATCGTTTGGTAGAGTGTATTAAAAGATATAATGCATGTACTAGTACCTTGTTTGGTACATTTTCTTAGCGTATGTATAACTAATGATTCCTCAAAATTCATGATATTAATAATGCAATAAATTCTAATGCATCCATTAGCATGATTAAAGACACAATCGTCTCTTAAAATCTTTTTCACATCCTTTCCACCATATTTGTGGGAGGGTATTTTTGTAAACAAATATTTTTTTTTTTAAAAAATATGTAATGAATGTTATTTATTATACACCAAATCAAACATTGCAGAAAAAAAAAATTTCAGCATAACTAATGCAAGTATAATTAATACTAGCATTATTAATACACTATATTTTGCACTCTTCTTATACACCCTACCAAACGACACCTATGTGAATTATTATTGCGGCCCCATTAAATCTTGTTTTGCATTGGGAAGTCCTACATCGGAAGTAAAACTCTATCTAATAGGTTCGTGATCTAGTTAAGTATGCATGAGTACTTATAATTTATACCTTCAAACAAACATAATATAATTATAATCCTAAACTTAATCCTGGGATGTTCCATCTTATCTCGTGGGTCAAACAACTCCTTTTTCTTATTAACTACTTTCTCCGTCCCAATTTATGTGATACATTTCGGATTTCGAGATTCAAACATGTCTGTCTTTGATTGAAATTTTTTCATATATGTTTTAAATATTTTGAATTGTCAATTATTGTGACTTGTAGTACTTTTTATGTAGATTTCAAATATATAAATTTTATTTTAAAAAAATGAAGATTTCATGCTTAAATTCACGGTCAAACTTACACTGTTTGAATCTCGGAAAGCAAAATGTTTCACATAAATTGAGACAGAGGAGTATTAATTAGTGATAGAGAAGGAGAGCCCTTCTAGTATTTAAGGACGTGATTTAGTGATTGATAAAATGAGTAAATCATAAGGTTTTGTGTTTAAATTTTAATGAAGGCAAAAAATACTGGGTAATTTTATGCTATTTGTCTAAATTTTGATCTGACAAATTTACCTAGAGTGAGTAATCCATGTTCTTTAAGGTAAAAGAAAGAAAATCACGAAAAGATCATAATTTAAGTGGTGATGGGCAAAGTTAGTTATACTTGTTGACAAAAATATATATTTTTATTTTACATGATTCGAAATTTTTCATAACTTGGCATGATTTAATTTGAACAAATCTATAATCTTTGATACTACTTTTATTTAACATGATTCGAAATCTTTCATAACTTGATATGATTTAATTTGAGCAATATTAGTGAGATTTAATATAAATTCAAAAAAATTTCATTACTTCTTAATTTTGTGTCAAGTCAAAATAATTCATATAAATAAAAATGGAGGGAGTATAACTTTTATTTCTTTTATTATCTAGCATGCGTTATCTTTTTCAATGTTTTTTTTTTATAATTTTTATTTATTATTATTATTTATTCTAAGCCAAAAATCTATTAAAAATAACCTCTCTACTTCATAGTAACGTGAATTGGTTACATTTTACCCTCTCCAGATAGCACTTGCTTGGGGGGGGGGGGGGGTTTATGTAGTTGTTGTAGGGACGGAGGGAGTATAAATTAGCCTAAAAATTGTGGATAGCAATTGTATTCGGCATTTTCACTTTTTTTCGTTCTGCCGCCGCCAGAGTACGAAAGTTCTACAATAGTGTTTTCGCGACGATCGGGGTTACTAAGATCAAGCACAAGCTGTTCAGCAGATTGCATTTTGCGATTCCGTCGGCATCGAAGCCTCCGCAGCTAATGCCGACGGAGAGATATGCGTTAACAGCTTGTGTTTGATCTAAGTAACCCTAATCTTCATGAAAACTCTCTTCTAGAACTTTCCAAGGTTTATTCTTCTCACTTCAAACGGTTTACTTTCACGTTTCGTTTTACTGTCATTTTGTTTTATTATTTCTATGGATAGATGGTTTATACTCCCTCCGTTTCAAAATGAATGATATATTTTGATTTGACACGGAGTTTAAGAAAATAAAAAAGATTTTTGAATCTTGTGGTCTTAAATTAAAGTTATGATAAATGTATCAAAATGTCTTTTAATCTTGTGGTCTTAAACATACCACGTGAAAAGTTGAAATTATAGTATTGTCAAAAAAGAAAAGAGGTCATTCTTTTTTGGAACCGACTAAAAAGAAAAGTATGTCATTATTTTTGAAACGGAGGGAGTTGTATTTACTTTGGGGGTATGTTGTTTCTTTTATTATCTAGTGGTGTGTTACTCCATTTTGTTTTGTTTTTATGTTTGTTACACTGTTATTTGTCCTGAGCCGAGGGTCTATCGGAAACAACCTCTCTACTTCATTTGAGGTAGTGGTATGGGCTGCGTACACTTTGCCCTCCCCAGACCTGACTTTGTGTGTATACACTGGGTATGTTGTTGTTGAGTTATGGACTCCTCGGGCATGATTTTGTATAATTCGATTATGGATTGCGGTGAAGTTTCTGTATAATTGAGAGTTTAGGACTTAGGATTTCTCTTATGTCTTAGGGCTCATATAAGCAAGTTTCCAAAAATAGTGAAATGAATTAATCTTAAAACTCCTTTGTATTTTCTTGTCTAGTTCTGAAATTCGGCCGTACTTGTTTCGCATAGTGAAGATTCCAGTTAGCCATTGCATATGGCACTTCATTTGCCTTTGGTAACAGTGTCATTGCGTATTTCCTTGGCACAAGATTGTCAAACTGATTACAATAGTTCCTTAGTGGAATTGTAATAGAGGAGACTTTGAATTTGTGTGTAGGTGAAGTAATTCGTGAGAACAGTGTAACATGAGGAGAGGTGGAGTTCTATGGAGGACAGATAAAAGCGCCAAAGGTTCTTGCAGACATTGTGGAGTCGGTAATGGGGGCTGTATATTTGGATTGTGGCTTTGATGTGAATGCTTTCTGGGTGGTCAGTTTCTTTCTTACTATTTAAATTTGTGCTGGACAAGGATCTTATAAGAACTCTATTTTGTTTTCCCTTTCTGGATTTAGATTACCAATGTATCAATCAACTACACCTCAATCCCAACTAGTTAGGTTGGGTATATGAATTCTCTATGTTTTTTTTCTCTGGATTTCTATTATAACTTGAAATTAATTATGCGGATTTAAAGAGTTGACTCTCGCAGGTTTATTGGCTATTAGTAAGTGTATATAATTTACAGCCTCAATGTTAAGTATACAAGGGGCTTTAATTGTCATTCATCGGATCCATTTTCATGAAAAGCTAGTTATCCTAGTAAACTTTGCACCAAATTGACTCAAGCCATACACCTGTTTCATGTTTTGGTGACTTTTGCTGCAAGCGGAGTGGTGTCTGAGCAGTCATTATGTATGCATGTTAATTTTCAGAGGTAAAACTTATTTCTCCAGTCATTATGTGTTATTCTCCAATCGCAGTTGGATGTACCGGGGACAAGGAGAGGCAGAGGTAGGCCGAGGAAGTTTTGGGAAGAAGTGATTAGACAGGATATGACGTATCTTCAGCTTATCGAGCTTACCGAGACATGACTCTAGATAGGAGGGTATGGAGGTCGCAAATAAGGGTTGAAAGTTGGTAGGTAGTAGTATGTTGTCTTAGTATTAGTCTATTCTTGTAGAGTTTGTAGTCTTTAGCTTGATGGTTGCGAGAGCGCCATGTTCTAATGTCGTAGGATTAGCCTACTCATGTAGTCTTTGGCTTGTGGTCTATGTAATTATTTGTTGTTTACTATATTTAAGTGGTCGCACCTTGTTAGATTTTACAGGTTCTTTGTATAGATTCTTCGCACTGCTCTCATATTAGTTATGTTTTTCTTCACTGCCATTTTTCCTTTCAATTACTACTTCGATTTGCTTCTCTTGAGCCGAAGGTCTTTCGGAAACAGTCTCTCTACCTTCAAGAGGTAGAGATAAGTTCTGCGCACACTCTATCCTTCCCAGACCCTACTTTGTGGGATGGGTATGTTGTATTAAATCACCACTTAATATGAAATGAACGGAGGTAGTAATGAAATGCTTGAAAAGGCTTGGACCAAAATTAAAATTCAAAATGTAACAATTATGTTTAGGAAATAAATGGTAGTACTTACCACTTGCGGTTTGTGTAGTAGGGATTGGTTGTCTAAGAGTATTTTGCTTGAAATCCATTTGCAACAACTGAGTTTTTGGGTCTGCGTACGTCTTGATGAAGATTAAAAAATAACAAATTATGTGGGATGGGGGGTTCATGAGGGCGGATCGAAAACAACAAATTTTGTAGGGGTGGGGGGTTGAAGTAAAAACGACGAAGTTGCACACAGCCAGAGGTAACGGATGAAAATTTGGGTCGGATTTTGTTTTTTTCTTCACACTTTCAGTAAAGGGTCGAGATTAGTTGACACATGTCAATGTGAATGGCACTCTTTTTGCCCAAATTTGACCATTTTCACTTCTTAGTGACGGAGTGAACAATTGGGCGGTTACGGGTTTTTGGCCATTTCGGGTTGGTGACATAAGGACAAGTACCATTATTGTTTGTTAGATTAGGATTTTTTTCTTTTTATGAAATTATTAATTTTGAGATTGCTAGGCGGGGCTGGTTGAAGTCTTTGGGGAAAGAAAATATTAAAGGAGGAAAAAAAGTAAAGTGAGTGAAAGGAAAGCATACAATTGAGGTAATAATGGCAAACTTACCTCAATCTTTCTCAATTGGCAGCGGCGGCAGAGGCTTCGGTGGCGGCGGAGGAGGAGCATCGTCGTCGGCTCTTGGTGGCGGAGCTCTGGCTAATGTGGATTGCCAAATGCAAGCTGTTGAACAGCTTGTGCTTGATCTTCGTAACCCCGATAGTCGCGAAACCGCTCTTCTAGAACTTTCTAAGGTTTATTATTCTCACTTCAATGGTTTATTTTCATGTTTCGCTTAAATTGTCGTTTGAGACTTCAATTAAATGATAGAGCATGATTTTTGTATAATTCGATTCTGGATTGCGGTGAAGTATCTTTTTAATTGAGAGTTTAGGAGTTAGGGTTTCTGTTACATCTTAGGGCTAAAGTTTAATAAGAGTAGAAGACTGCAGATTCTAGGTTTCGATGACTTATCACTTCAGAGAGTTGAATTGTTATTGGATTTCGCTGAAAATTAAGATGAAAAATGACACTGACGACTTACTGCTTTTGTTTTCCTTTTCCAGAAGAGGGAACTTTTCCATGATTTGGCCCCCTTGTTGTGGAACTCATTTGGTACAACCGCTGTACTACTACAGGTATTTTAAGAAATGTTTCATTATAATTCTAGAGTTTATCTCATCTGTCATCTCTCTGATGCTTGCACTTGGCTGCCCTTTATCCTTTTAATCTCATCTCCCATATGCACATGAATGCTGAAGTACCACTCCACTCTGTAATTCCAGCATTTCTTCTGTCTCTTAATACACAGATTTCCTCAGTGATTACAGAGGTGCATCATTAAAGTGAGGAATAAAGGAAGCATTGAATGACCTTTACAACAAAACTGTCTAGGAAACATATTTATGACCTTTTGATTGGGGTTACTGAGGAATTCAAATGGTTAAAAGTGAAAATGTCTTGTAGAGGCCTATTTTTTTAAAAAACATCTTTTAGAGTATTAGGATGATGTTTGTGAAATTTCTGGTTGGGGAGGGAGTGGGAGCTAGTTCCACATTGGTCCAGTGTCCCTTGTTGTAATTTGTACTCAGCTCATAGCAAGGTTGTTTGTCTAATAATGGAAACTAGGCAATGAATGCCATTTTCATTGTATATGTTGGGTTGCTTTATAAGTGGCTGGAACAAAAGTGGAATAAAATGATTTGGAGTAAAAATTGGAAATAAATATACAGGGAAAGTGTCAAAATGGAATCCCGATGTGCTTTTCCATATTTGTTGGATGTAGATGAAACAGATGATGGAGCCAAAATCCCACTTCGAAGAGACATTAACTCAAAAAAAAAAGAAGAAGAAGGAAAAATCACCACTAGGAGGAGAAACTATTCTATTAGTCAAATCCACTTCGAGGAGACATTAACTCAAAAAAAAGAAGAAGGAAAAATCACCACTAGGAGGAGAAACTATTCTATTAGACAAATCTAATCTCAATTTAACTGTTTTTGTTCCTTGGCCCAACTTAGATGGTAAAAAGAAGCTACTATATGTAGGTGGTTGTATGGTTTATCAGAACCGATATTATTGGTTCAGTTTAAATTAACTTTTTCTACCATGATGAGATTCTCAACTATTTTATTATTTCTTGTACTTTTATTGTAGTCATTTCTGTCCAACTATTTGATTCTTATTTCTTAGCCTTTTAGTGTGGAAGTTACTAGCTGTTTCTACAAGTCTGTATACGTTAATTTGAATGTTTACAGGAGATAACTTCTATCTACCCTGTTTTGTCGCCGCCAAACCTGACTCCTGCACAATCCAATAGAGTTTGTAATGTACTAGCACTTCTTCAGGTATATAAACTTCTTTTCCTTGTTGACTTTTTCTCAGTGATTATTGATACTGTTTCTGTTATTCGTTCTTCTTAGTGATCTTTAAAGTAATGAGTTATTGTCGTTATGTGATTTCTTTTTTATGATTAAATGTTCAGCATTAGGTGTAGAAATTTGGATATGCTTGGGGTTGTGTTATATGTATCAAGAGAGGTGGTGTTCAAATTTTTAAATTTTTTTCCTTGTAAAAATATATCTGTTAGTAGCGAAGTAGTTTTAAGTTTTATTACTTTCTTGGAGCATGGCAAATATCACTTCCAAATTTCTATTGTCATCATTGTATGAGTGCTTTATGATTTAATTATGTTCACACTATGCTTCTGTTATTTAGGTTTTTTGCTGGTCAAGGTCAAATCTTCTATCCTTCCTATTGAAATAGTTTATTATTTCTTTCTATTTTGCAGTGTGTAGCCTCTCATTCTGACACCAGAATGTTGCTCCTCAATGGTAAAGATTCTCTTCCTTTTTTTTAAAGTTCTCTTAGATGTTTGTTAATGGCAATAAGCTTGGCCTTTCTGATATACAAAAAAGGCCTTTTCTGACTCTGCTTTTAGGTGGAATGTCGTTGGAAAGCTAGAAAATTGTTGCCTATGTTGATTTGCTAGGGCACAAAAATCTCTTGCTTTGTGCTTTTCGCTTAATAAAACTCTTTTTTACTTGTCAAAAAGAATTCTACAAACACAATTCAAAGAATAAGATCCAAAAAGTATCACGTTAATGCTACTTTGCATTCGTTGGATAAATCTTTGGAGGAGAATTGGAATTTGATTTACATATGAAGACATTATACTTGAATTTATCTTCTTTTTTTTTTTTAAAACTGGTAATGCTGTATTCCTCAGCATTAAGGATATGCTGGAGACCTTCAAAATGGAGCAAAAAGGAAGTAGGAGGAAGCTACTTACAGAGATCCTAAAAAGTCTACTGGTTCTAATTCATCTTTTCTATCTTTTTACACCAATAATAAAAAGATACAATACAATTTCATTTAACTTTATGAATGGAATTGGACCTATCTTCAAAACTTGTGCTATTTCTCTCTTTCCATAAGTTCCACCATATGCAGTGTGGGATGATTTTCCACCATCTCCTCTGGCTCTTGCTCCCTCCTCTTTTCATCCAGCAACTCAGCAGATCTGCAGTGTGCTCGCGCATGGTCCATTTTGTGTCTGTGAGGGTAAGAAATAAGGTCCATAACTGTGCAGTAAATTTACAATACAAAAAGAGGTGACTATTTGTCTCTTCTGTTTCACCACAAAGTTGGCATCTGGAAACTATAATCTGTCCCTTTCTCTTCAAAACCTCATGTGTTAGACAAGCCTTTCTTACTACCAACCAAGTAAGCCATTTTCCTTTAGTTGGAGCTATGTTTTTCCAGACATTGTTCCACAAAAATTGTTGTCTTCTGTTTAGCTGTGCATTTCTTTTCTCATAAGCCCTCTTCGCAGAGAATTTTCCATCATTTTTGTGCTTCTATCTTATAGAATCTGATTTTGAGATAGTGCCTGAGAAGTCCTCTTGTAGAAGAAGCACGTTGGCCACCCTGTCCACCTCCCAATCATTCAATAATCTTCTAAAAGAAAGATCCCATCCATGATTAGTCCAACATTCTTTGGCAGTTGCTTCAGGGTTGTTTCATATGCTGAATAGGTCGGAAAGGTATCCTTCAGAGGGTTCTGATTGTTCCAAGCATCTCCCCAAAACTTTGTTTTTCCCCCATCTCCCACTTTAATAACCATGTTCTCTTCTATCTTTGTCCAAAGGTCTCTGATTGTTCTCCATGCCCCACTTCCATAGGGCATAGAACTAGTATTGCTCCACCTTGGGTTGTTTTCACGATATTTAACTTTGATGATCTTCATCCTTAGAGCCTGGTTTTCTTCACCGTATCTCAAAAGCCATTTCATCAGGAGGCCATCATTCTCCCAAGTATCTATTTTTCATTATTACTTCCCATTTCACCAGCTTATATCCTTTTTTTCTCCTTGCATCTATGTCAAAGAAAATCCCTTCTGAGCTTGTCCAGTTTCTTCACAACCTTCTGCGGTATATAGGGAATAGAGACATTACATAAGTAGGAAGAGAGTCTAAAATTGAGTTTATAAGAGTGAGTTTTCCTCTTAATGACAAATATTGAGTCCTCCACTTTGCCAATCTCTTTTCTGTGTAAGACCCCTCCCACATGGGAAAGATCCCATTGGTTCACCATGCACCAGAATAGAATACCTGACAGTACTGACGCAAAATCTAATCCACCCCATCCATTTTTTACTATAAACTCATTTGTCTGAGTATGTTCAGCAGGAATTTCCAGTTAACATGGCCATAGGCCTTTTCAATGTCCAATTTACACATGACTCCAGGCTCATCTCCTTTCATTCTAGTCTCTAGGATCCACACACACACTAGCAATGAGTGCAGCATCCATAATTTGCCTCCCTTTTATGAAAGCCATTTGGTTCTTGTTGACCAACCTATCTATCACCCTTTTTAATCTTGGATTTATCTCATCCATTACTTATAGGAAAAAAGAAAATTACTCTACTTGGATTTTGTTTTCCTTGGAATTCACAACTGTCAAGTAATTAAGACCGTCCTTCCTTTGCAGTCACTTATGTCCATAAAGAGGAAGAAATGAAGATTACATGTTTGTTGCCTTGGGTTCATTGAAGCGCTGGCCGGTGCAAGAACACAAGCATGTAGTCTTAAATAACTACCCCAGCCCCACATTATTCATGTAAAATGCTGTGTGTAACCTTCAAAAACTTATTACATCTTAAAAAAAAGAATCAAATAAATGGACTTCATAATCATGTGTTCCCGAGATCTGGATAGACTTTTGTGTTATGATAAGTGTAATTGTGATCCATTATTGTTGTGACATTTGGTTTCCCTAGAATAAATCCTTCTGACAGTGTTTTACTTTGCAGCAAATATTCCTTCCTATCTGTACCCTTTTCTTGATACAACAAGCGAGTCTAGACCTTTTGAATATTTGAGGCTTACAAGCTTAGGTGTCATTGGTGCTCTCGTGAAGGTAATAAGTCTACTGTATTTCTTTTTCTACTTTCATTGTTAGTATAAAGATTCCATTCATGATCATATCTACTGGCAATGGCGTGAGAAAGAAACCGTGATTAGTTATAATTTCAAGAGCTAATGATGCTATTTATGGTATTCTTAACCTACCTTAATCAATTGTTATTTTAAAGCTTTAAGGTACTTTGTTTCTTTTGGTTCTCTGCGCAGGCAGATGACACTGAAGTTATCAGTGTTCTTCTTCCAACAGGGATAATTCCGCGGTGCTTGCGCGCGATGCAGATGGGAAGTGAACTATCAAAAACAGTAAGTGCTTCCCCAAAGCCAGTTTCCAGTTACATCCTCCCTTGACTTAAATAGATTTATGCATCTAATTAATTCATGCTGACAGGTTGCAACTTTCATTCTGCGAAGATGCCTTCTAGATGATGTGGGTTTGGGTTACATCTGTACCACAGCAGAATGGTTTTTTGCAGTAGTCCGAGTTTTAGGGAATATGGTTGGCGCACTTGCTGAACAACCTTCATCTAGTCTGCTGAAACACATAATTAGGTGCTATCTTCGTTTGTCAGATAATCCAAGGTTAGTTTTCACTTTTCTGTGTATCACCATTCCTGTTTTACTTTCAGCTTGCTTATGTGTGATACATCACAATCCTCTTTGGGCTTTTTCATTTCTCTGAGGCTAAAAGCGATGTGCATGGCTTTTGGCAGGGCATGTGATGCTCTGAGGACTTGTCTTCCTGATATGCTTAGAGATACCACCTTCAGCAGCCGTCTTCGTGTACGTAATACTTGGCAATATAAGTAGCTCCCTACCCCCCCCCCCCCCCCCCCGTTTTCGGCCTGCTCCGTTAGTGATCATGAAGCATTCCTTTTCTGGCATTAGACCCTTGTTTTTTTCTGACCATGGGTGGTTTTTTCGCGTTATGTTATCAGGAGGATCGAGTGACGAAGAAGTGGCTGCAACAATTGCTTCATAACGTTGATGGGAATCGGAGGATTTGATCGTAATTCTGGTGAACTGAATTCATAAAACTAGGACTTAAGTTGGGATCTTTTGTTGTAGTTAAGGTGCATATTTGGAGTGCATTTCTGTACTTTTAGGATCTTTTGTTGGAGTATTTAAGGTGCATCTTTGGAATGCAATTCTGTACTTAAATTAGGATGTTTTGTTGTATTTAAGGAAGGGGAGCCTTGGAGTAACGAGTAAAGTTATCATGTGACCTGGAGGTCACGGGCTCAAGCAGTGGAAACAGCCTCTTGCAGAAATGCAAGGTAAGGCTGCGTACAATAAACCCTTGTGGTTTGGCCATTCCTCGGAGCTTTAGTGCATTGGGCTGCCTTTTTTTTTTTTTGGTTGAATTTATGGTGCATATTTAGGAATGCATTTATGTGTTCATATTTATTTATGTAGTGCGTTATGTGGATTATTATGAAGATTATATTTGTTATTAGTAGATTAATGATATTATTGAACCCGTTGGCAAACATTTTTCATGCAGCACTATTATATATTTGTCCATAATGAGAAGTGACGATCCTTTTATGTCTTCGGGGGATCGTCCTTTGATTTGCAGACAAAGTTATATTGTGATTATACTTTTAGGATTAATATTTTTCATTTGGAAGGTGAAATATTATAATATCAAGTTGGTGGAATACTCTGAATTAACGTTGAGATAATATTTATATTCTGTTTGATTGAATATATACATTTATCTTATGAATTCCTTTCGTATAGGCCTTATTTTTTCACCATACATCACTTCTATTTAACTTTCATTGGACAACTTTGATTTCAATGCTTATATTAATGAGATTTAATTTATTTATTTTCGTAAAATGGAGTTTATATGTACTCTCTCTATAGATAGTGAATTTGTTGGCGTGATGATTAAGATATTCCTATTCATCACTGAGATATTTCTATTCTTAATTAGGGAGTTCGAATTTAAACCGTTGAAAATGGAAATTTTTGAATTTAATCGGGACTCAAGGAGATATCGGGCTTGAAAAAAGAATAAAGAATTTATTGAAAGAGATGAAAAAACTATGGCATATAATACATAAACGTACCTTGTAACTTGGTCTCAACTTACATTTGTGCTCTCTAATTTTGCGTGTGTAAAAGTAAACTATCATAAAGTTTAATAGGTAGACACACTCGTTCTATGTAACAAATTTCACTCGATTTAACACGTAGTACATCTGCATCTCACATGATTTGCCACATATAACACATATGTCTGTTTATTCAACATTTTAATAGTTTAATTGTTTACTTATACACGCTCAAAGTTGAACACGTAGATATTATGTGAGGACATTATAATGCATATTTATGTATTATATATTCCAAAAATTTACATATAAATAGCATGCCTTAATTCTAGAATGTAGCAATTCCATCAGCCATTTTCATTTTTTATCCCCGGGAAAGCACCGTCTCCGTTCGCGCGCTCTCCACCGGAAATTCACATTCAAAATCCATGCAATCGCCGGAAAATTCCACACCGATGATCGACGCAACTAGGTTTCCGCCGTCGCCGGCGGAAGAAACAACTAAAACGGCAATAGAACAACTATTAAAGTATCAATTTAAGAACAGGAAGCTTCTAGAAGAAGCTCTTACTCACTCTTCTTATCCGAATTCATCTTCTATAAATTACCAGCGGCTCGCTTTCATCGGCGACGTTGCTCTAAGCTTAGCGATTTCGAGCTATTTCTTCATGACTTATCCTGATGTTGATTGTGGTAAGCTTACTGATCTTCGCGCTGCTAATGTTAGTACGGAAAAACTTGCTAGAGTTGCCGTACGGCATGGCCTCTATAACTACCTCCGCCGCGATTCGACAATCCTCGATGAAAAGGTACATTATATTCGTCTCGAGTGAAGGTGAACAACACACCTCACATATTTCGGTTTTTTGAGTTCCAGAGCTGAACGATCAGGTGGAAAGGTTGACCAAAATAATCTGTTATTTAAATTATTTTACCAAAATAGTATGTTTTTTAAAAACTTTACAAAACTAGTATAAACGTTGTTCACAGTAACGTTTTATGTTTTAAAAAAATTAACGCCCCAAAAAGAACGGACAGACGACGTTAATGTAATAAACGTCACTACCAGTTACGTTTTTGGATTTAAACGTTACCAGTAGTAACGTGACTCTGTACATCGAATATTTGTACAAATATGATGTTAAATTCGTCAGTATGAATTACGTTTTAAGTATAAAACGTTACTCTGAGAAACGATTTAGTCAAATCGAATCAGAATTAATGCAAAAACGTTACTACGAGCAACGATTCTTTAGAATCAAATCACAGACTTGCAAAGTTGGTGCAAAAACGTTACTACGAGCAACGAGTTGGTGCAAAAACGTTACTACGAGCAACGATTCTTTAGAATCAAATCACAGACCTGCAAAGTTGGAATCTTGTTGATTGATTTGCCAATAAAACGTTACCACCAACTACGTTTTACCTTTAAAATGTGACCGGCAATAAGTGACCATGGATTTTTATAAGAAATGGTTTGGATAGAATGTTTAGCACATTCCAACAATTTTAGTAAAGCTTCTGCTCATGTGCCCCATTGTTGAAACAACATTCACAAAATTTTAATAGGTATGGCTAGTCAATTTGTTGTAATGTATTGGGATTATTTTTCTATTTTAATAATTATAATACATATTTTATTTTTATGTGTAGGAGAAAAGATGGCTAATTTTGAAGAAACTGTGATGGTTGCTTTGTATTGGGGCGGTGAAATAATTACTGAAATTAACGGATTCAGATATAGCGAATCTGCCAGAATGATTGTTAGCTTGTCTATTTCAACCAACTACGTTGAACTAGTTGAACTGTTGCATGAAAAAATGGGGACAAATAGTGAAAATATTCAAATGGATATTTCTGGAAAATATCCATGCTCATTTCAAGGTAACATTACAAGGTTCATTGAGTTTAAAATTGAGAACGACCAGTCTTTGCTACAATTTTTTGTCATTCCTCAAAAAATTTTGAATAGGATTGATATAAATCTTTTAGAGATGTATATAAAGACTAGACCAACAAATCAAGATAATCTATTTCAAATGAATGGTCAACATGGTTATCACATGAATTTGTTGGCTCAAAATTATGGATTTGCCACGATCAATCGGCCTCATTTTGCATATAGTGCAACACCTAGTGTCCATCAATCGTTTGGTGCAGGCCCTAACGAACATGAGTATCGACCATTTGATGAAGGCTCAAGTAGTCAAGGACATATTGGAAGTAGTCACAGACAATATGAGACCAGGTGAGTGATCTTTATATATTTTTTTGAAATAATAAGAAACCTCGTGCATCAGACTTCACTAATCTATTTTTTTTTCCAATAGAGAAAATGAGGCTAGCTTTGATTTGTGTAATGATGCACATGCTCAAATTTGCGATGAAAGTTCGGAGGAAGATGAACCTTCAGAAGACGATGGAGAGAGCGAAACCATAGAAAGTGAATCTGATGAAGATACCGGTGATACTGGAGATTTACCTCAAAATGATATTGGTGTAAATCTTCAGAATCAATTTAACCAGAGTGCGTCTGAAATGCAAAATCATGATATACCTTACTTTACAACATTGGAGAACGAGGAAGATATTTTTATCTCTACACGTGAATCCGAGATGAAATGTTGTTCTGTTTGGTCCGAGGATGCCAAAAAAGATTTGGAAAAAGATATGTGTTTTAGCAGCAAAGCTAAGTTGAAACGAGCTGTGACAATTTGGAGCTTGCACAAAAATAAAGAATTCAAGGTTGTAACATCAAACAAGGAACTATGGGTTGTGAGATGCAAGTTTTATAATTCATTGGGTTGTTTATGGTTTCTTCGAGGCCGAAAGGTTGGAGGTAGCCTTTGGAAGATAGGAAAGTATTTTGGTAATCATAGATGTGAGACTGAAGGGCTTACTACAGGTCAGGCTAATCTAGATACCAATTTGATTGGATCTTTATTTCTAAATCAAATACGTAAAAATCCCAAATTGTTGGTAGTAGATGTCATTTCTAAGGTTCATGAGAAATTTGGTCATCAAGTGACATATAGAAAAGCATGGCTTGGACGTCAACGCGCATTTACATTGGTGTATGGTGATTTTCAAAAATCATTTAGCGAGCTTCCTAAGTTTTTTGCAGCTTTTCAACACTTTAATCGTGGAACTGTTGTAGAATGGAAACACGAAGAGTCGATGAGTTTGCTAGAGGTAAAAACTTTCAAGTTTGTATTTTGGGCTTTCAAGCCATGCATTGATGGATTCCGAACTTGTCGTCCTGTTATTTCAGTAGATGGAACTCACATATATGGTAAATATGAGATAAAATTATTAATTGCTGTTGGAATTGATGGAAATGATAACATTCTTCCTCTAGCCTTTGCTATTGTTGACAGGGAGTCGAAAGAGGCATGGAAATGGTTTTTTAGGAAACTGAGCGCACATGTGATAAAGGATAGAGAAGATGTATGTATTATCTCTGACAGGGCAAAAGGAATCTTGACTAGTTTATCGGAGTTATGGCGGTTTCAGGAGCCTCGGGCCTTTCATCGATTTTGCCTAAGGCATCTCAAGAGTAACTTTCAATCTCAATTTCCAAACAAGAACCTCAGTGATCTGATGTGGAGTGCTGCTTCAGCTCATCAAGTAAGGAAGTTTGAAGCTTTGATGTGGGAAATTAGGGAAGAAAATGAAGAAGCATATGAATACCTCATGCAATTTCCATTGGATAAATGGACGGTTAGCCATGATGATGGAAAAAGATGGGGAGTGTTGACAACAAATCTTTCAGAGTCTTTCAACGGACTTCTAAAGAAAGCTCGAGGCTTGCCTGTCACTGCAATGATTAGACTTTCGTTGGAGCAAACTGTTGAACGGTATACCCGTAGATCTCAAACAGCGCACCAACTTGTAGAGCAAAAGGAATTATGGACAAACAGTTTCAAAGTGAAGTGGGTGAAGAACTATGAAAGTTCAAAAAGACACTTTGTGTTTGATTGGAATATATCCACAGGGGTATATGAGGTTAAATCTATACAAGTTGATGGTACTGGTGGTAATCCTCATTGTGTTTCACTAAATGATAAAAAATGTGACTGTGGAAAATGGGCTAATTTACACTTTTCGTGTTCACATGTCATGAAGGTTACTGAAAGAATGGGAGGGCTAGCTAGAAATTTTGTTAGCGAGCATTTCACAATAAATAATTATGTTGCGACATATTCTGGGTCATTCTCACCGGTTAGGCACGAGGCATATTGGCCATCGCCAAGTTTTATAATGAGAAGTAATGAATTCTATCGTCGTCCCGATCGACCAAGGAAGACTAGAATTCCAAATGAGATGGATCGTGGTACTGCAGTATATGGGCGAGCTTGCGGATTGTGTAGGCAGACCGGGCATGATAGGCGTCGATGTCCTACTCGTAATTAGCTACTGTAATGTATTAGTTGTATGCTTTAGCTAATGTAAAGTATTAGTTGTAATTTGTATGAGATTATTCTATATTCCGACTGATATAATATTATACCAGCAAGTAATAATATTCTTGCTAGTCAGAAGTTTACATAATTTCAAGTATAAATTTACACTATTAAAACTACTACTAATTTGCAATATTAAAACTACAAGAATCTTGCAAAAGCATTTCCAAAACCCAAAAGCATCTGCATCTGCAAAAGCATTTCCAAAACCCACAAGCATCTGCAATAGCATTTCCGTAACCCACAAACATCTTGCAAAAGCATTTCCAAAAACCCCAAGCATCTTGCAAAAGCATTTCCAAAAACCCCAAGCATCTTGCAAAAGCATTTCCAAAACCCACTTCTCCACACTACCTCTCTACCTTCTCTATTGCAGCATCACGAAACTCAGTAAAAAAATTACCTTTGCGTACTGATGGCAGCTATACTTGGGTTTTGCTTTTTTCGTTTTGCTTTTTTCGGCTTGGCGTGCTGGTAAACATAGTGACTCCCTGTAAAGCAAGGTAAATTTTCAATTGTTCAACTAATAAAGGTGTTGTTAAGTTTTAAAAAAAAATGTGAAGATGTTAACATACCAGTCCCACACAACTTAGCAATAATTGTACGCTTCTCAGTCTTTGATGGTTCACCATGTTGAATAGTCGTATCACCACCTTTATTTGCATCCTCCAGAGGATTACCATTCACTTCATTGTTGGAATCATCCAACACATTATCTTCCATCTCGATGTTCAAGTCCTCCAAATTATTAATATTATCAGAGATATCAATGGACATATGTACAGGCGATGAGGTAAAGTTTGGGGCATTTTCAAAATGTTGAGGCCGATAACTACCAAAGACATTATCAAATGATGAAAGACTTGGATCCCTTGATACTTGTAGAGTCTGTGGTGTCATGTATGGCACAATCTCTGCATTAAATGGTTGATATGTCATACCTAATTCCTGAGTCAATTCCTGAGTGCGAGCTGTTGAAGTGGAACCAATATCACAATTAGTTGTTTCTTGATCATCTTCTAAAGCTGCTTGGGGGTTTTGTGTGGACTGATCCGCTTCATTCATTTCAACAGGCACTTGGCCTCTCGCAATAGCACGTTCCCTCCTACCAGCAACACCACCTTTTCCTCGCCTACAAACCCGAGGCCGTAACTGGTCAAGTTGTATGTCATCTCTTCTATAATCCGCAGCTACATGAATTCTTTCATCCTCGTGGACATATCTCAAACAATCAGAACCTTGATCCCGCACCATTTTTCTAAACATGTATAATTCCTCATATGATGGCATATCTCCAAGTGATTTAGCTTCATCAACCATCAAATGAATATGACATGCCTATAAGCATAACCAAATTAGAATTTCCTTTACAAACATTAGTTGATATTAGAATAACAACTAATTAGTGTTCTTGAAATTTTTAGGCCATGCTTTCTGGTTCTACAAAATTGCAAGGATGGTGATATACAAATTTTGAAGAATATAACTGTACACTATATACTCTCAAGCAAATGAGCTTCTATAAGCTGAAATATGTATAAACATAACCAAACAAGCAAAATTTCACTCAATAAAATGATAAGCATGTCATAAAGAAAGAGACAAGATCTGCCGAAAGTGATATTGCACCAAAACAAATATATACCACTTACCATTGTTTCAAATGCCGCTGAATTAGGCACATAACCTTGATGACGTTGAGGACGCGGATTAGGATTACCAATAACAAGACGAGTAATGCGTCTGAACCACATAAGGTAGGGGTCATCATACCGAAGTGGTTCATGATTGACCGGTGCATCACAAATATTTTGAAGCCGTTGGTTCCAAAAAGGTAACCACTGCGCATGTTCCAACTCCCAATTTGTATTTGGTCTTCCCCGACGATCATGACGAAAGTGCGTGGAATCAAATGGATATGGAGTTGGAATCACCTGTTGCAACCCAAATTGCCTCATAACCCGATCGGGCAAATGAAGCTCAACCACATCCCAACAAAAAATCGGAACTCTAACCCGCCATATGACTTGTACAGAGCGACAATAGTCAGGAAGACTCTCAATCAAATCATCGGGATATGGTTCCCAAATAAACTACATAGAAAATGAAAAAGCAAATGAGTCTTTGCACTTACAATCTATATAAAAATAAAAATGAATGTAATGTGCATTGTACCTGATCCTCTGTCATAGAGTCAAGTGCATCCCTATAAACTTTCAAAACATGTTTGGCAGTGTTCGTCCAACTTAAGTGCGCAAACCATCTAGTAGCATGTGGACCACTAGGCAAACCAACAGGTAAAATATTTCTTGCATCTCTCAGTGCTACTATCTGGGGCCTGAGGACAGTGACTCTCTCCCATGCCCAAATCTGATACACACACACACATATATATAAAATTAGATAATTATAAACTACAAAAAATATCAATAAATAGTTTGTGAAGTTTTAGGTATACCTGAAGGAGTGGTAGAAATCCGGCTATCTCATTTTGGGTACTCTGGGAGGCTTTACATAGAAAACGATATAAGCACGCTAAGGTCGCACTCCCCCAACTATAAGTCCCAATTTTATTGACGTCCTCGAGCATAGGCAAGTACATAAGCTTCAAAAAACCACCAGATGTATCTGCCATCATCATACCCGCAATCATCCAGAACATGTAACATCTGGCCTTCTGATTGACCATCTCTTGTGTTGCCATGTCAGGCAACTGTGGCTGCCCTAGCATGTGCGCATTAAGCACAGCAACCTTGAGGGAACTACTTTTGAAGGAATCACGTGATGGAACAAAACCTAATAATCTTTGACAAATGTTTTGCCAATCCCCTATGGTCCTTGTTGTTTCATTACCAAGTACCGGATCACCATTCACAGGTAATCCATACAACACCTCTACGTCCTGCAAGGTGATAGTTGCTTCACCTGTCTTAAAATGAAAAGTATGAGTTTCAGGACGCCATCGCTCAACTAGTGAAGTGATCAAACTACGGTCGACAGTAGGACGATTAGATCTGTAAACACCGTAGAATCCGGATAATCTAATCACTTCTAGGACTCGTGGATGGATAGGATGTTTCTCTATGAGCTTCCAAAAATTTCCATCCTCCCTCCTCGTATTAAGAATCATATTATCACTTCCATTCCATATATCCCGTGACCTATGAGTAAGTTGTCCAGTTAATACAGTTGGTTCAAGTGGACCAGGCTCAAACTTGTATTCGCTATTACCAGACATAAAAGAAAATACCTATACACAAGTAAACATTTTCAGCATAATAAACAAATTAATCGAGCATAAAAAAAATTGCTCGCTTAAAACAGGAACAGAGTTTGAAAAGGGTATTGATTGTTCAGTGTTTTTGTTACCTGTATCGCAAGAAGAGAAGAGATGTGAAAACCCAAAACGATATTCCGGCCAATCTTTGCCGGAGTTGAGCTTCGTTGTTGGTTGATAGTGATAGAACCCAATGTTGTGAAATTCGACGACGAAATTTGGGGATACTTTTTCAGAAACCCTAGCCCCTAATAGTTTCTGGCAACACTAGCGGAGAGGATTGGAAATGAATCCGTCAATATCGATTTCCCGGCAACACTAGTGGCAAGGATTGGGAAGGAGTTGCGACAACACTACCGTGAAAAATTGGGAATGGAACTGTGAGGGTTGGGAATTTGTGAATGTAAGGGGTTTTGGTGAAAATTAGGAATGGAACGTTTGAATACAAAGGCAAAACGACACCGTATGTTTAGTTAAGGGGACAAATAGTAAACGTGGGTGTAAAATACGTTTTAAGTAAGAAACGTTACTCCCAATAACGTATACTATTTTAACGCCGTCAAGCCCTTGTCTTTTGGTCCGTTGATAAAATATAGCCTAAAACGTTACTGTGAACAACGTTTATACTAGTTTTGTAAAGTTTTTAAAAAAAATACTATTTTAGTAAAATAATTTAAATAATGGATTATTTTGGTCAAAAGTTCCGATCAGGTGTGTCAGTTTCAATTGTTGAAGTTTCATACCTGAACGTTCAGGTATTAAAAATGATCAATTAATAATTTAGGTATGTTTTAATAAATAGTTGATGATAGTTCGGGTAGGAAACCGACACACCTGATCGTTCAGATTTGGAACTCAAAAAAATGAAATACTTTAGATGTGTTTTTGTTAGTATTTAAGTTATATGCATCTATTTCACATTGTTATGTAGTTTTAAGTTTTGTTGTAGTTACTCCTTCCATCCCAAATTTACTAATCTGAGCTAAATTAGATTAGATTAATACAATATTTTAAAATTTAGATATTTAAAAACTACAGTAAAAGGTCGCCGTAGCCGGAGGAAGAAATTAACAACACGACGACATCAATAAAGGCAATGGAAGAGCTATTGAAGTATCAATTTAAGAACTGGAAGCTTCTAGAAGAAGCTCTTACTCACTCTTCCTATTCTAATTCATCTTCTATAAATTACCAGCGGCTCGCTTTCATCGGTGATGCCTCCCTAAGCTTAGCGATTTTTCGAGCTATTTCTTTATGACTTACCCTGAGGTTGACTGCGGTAAGCTTACTGACCTCCGCGCTGCTAATGTTAGTACTTAGTACGGAAAAACTTGCTAGAGTTGCCGTCCGGCATGACCTCTATAACTACCTCCGCCGTGATTGGGTAATCCTCGATGAGAAGGTATATTATTGATTTATTTATCAGTAATTGATTCTTCTCTTGTAGGAGTATTTACCTATATGCATCTACTTTACATTGTTATGTAGTTTTAGTATGAGTTGATGATCAAAATAAACACCTCAAGTAATTTCAGTTTTTCGAGTTTCATAGCTGAATTGTGCGAGTTTTCTACCTGAACTATCAAAATACACCTCAACTATCAATTGTTCACTTTTCCTACTTGAAATATCACCATCGTTCTAGTAGGAAAAGGGAACAATTGATAGTTTAACTATGAAACTCGAAAAAACAGGGGCTATGTATGTTTTTGACCGTTCATTGTTGCAGTTACTTGTAGTTACTCCTTCTGTCCCAAAAATATTTGGCACTTTTCACTTCTCGACAATCAATTTCACTAATCTTCGGAGCTAAATTTTATTAAATTAATTTAATATTTTAAAGTTTAGATATTCAAAAAGTATACGAAAAAGTACTAGAAGTTGCAATTCTTCTCATATCAATATGGTGAAAAGATTAATCTACCTCCGCCGCGATTCGGTAATACTCTATGTGAAGGTACATTATAGATTAATCTATCATTAACTTGTTCTTCTATTTTTGTAAGTGTTTAACTTATGCACATCTAATTTACATTGTTACGTAGTTTAAGACTTTAAGTTTGAGATAATGATAAAAAAAAAAAAATAACCTAAAGTAATTTCGGTTTTTCGAGTTTCATATCTGAACTGTGCGTGTTTACTACCTGAACTATCATGAACTAGTTATCAAAACATAACTCAACTATCAATTGCTCCCTTTTCCTTTATCTCAAAAAAATTGCTCCCTTTTCCTTTTCCTACCTGAAGTATCACCATCGTTCTGGTAGGAAAAAGGAACAATTGACAGTTGTGATGTGTTTTGATAAATAGTTGGTGATAGTTCAGGCAGGAAAATCGCACACATGATAGTTAGTTCAGATATGAAACTCGTAAAACCGGGATACTTTAGGTAAGTTTTTGACCCTTCATTGTTGCAGTTACTCCCTCCGTCCCAAAAATAGTTGTGACTTTTCGCTTCTCGTGAGTCATATTCACTAATTTTCGGAGCTCACTATTAGATTAATTAAATATGCTAAAGTTAAAATTTAGATATTCGAATGACATATGAAAAGTACTATAAATTGCAATTCTTCTCATATCGATGAAAAGGTGCATCTTAAAATGTTGGTCAAATTTGTATAGTTTAACTCTCGAAAAACGAACCGTGACAAGTATTTTGGGATGGAGGGAGTATCTATCAAACAAAGAGGTATCTATTAAGCATCTAATAAAGAGCGTATAGAAGTAAACATTTAAAAAAAAATAAAATTAAGGCAAATCCACCTAGTGATGGCATTGGTCAGATATTGACCTCTGCCTCGTATATTGATGTTCAAAAATTGGGACTCCTCCATGTAAGAGAGTAACTAGCTTTATAAAAGTAAACAAAGTAGAAAATATGAACTCGGGAAAACTCCTCCCAATTACTTTATGGATTGATTATATAAGCAAGTTTCCAATAATTACGTAATGAAAAAGTCCTCTGGTTTGGCTTGCCTAGTTCTGAAATCCAGCAGATCCAATATGAATATCCCTTTTGCTTCCTTCCATAAGTATTCAAACTTTTAAGGCCATACTTACTTCAGATAGTGAAGATTCCAGTTAGCCATTGCATATGGCACTTCATTTGCCTTTGGTAATAATGTGTCATTGCATATTTCCTTGGCACAAGATTGTCGAACTGATTACAATAGTTCCTTTGTGGAATTGTAATAGAGGAGACTTTGAACTTTTGCCTAGGTGAAGGAATTCGTGACAGCAGTGCAACAGGAGGAGGAGATGGAGTTCTATGGAGGAATGGTAAAAGCGCCAAAGGTTCTTGCAGACATTGTGGAGTCTGTAATGGGGGCTGTATATTTGGATTGTGGCTTTGATGTGAATGCTTTCTGGGTGGTCAGTTTCTTTCTTACTATTTAAGTTTGTGCTGGCCGAGGATCTTATAAGAACTCTATTTTCTTTTTCCTTTCTGGATTTAGAGTACCAATGTACCAATCAACTATGCCTCAATCCCAATTAGTTAGGTTGGGTATATGAATTCTCTATATTTATTTCTCTGGATTTCTATTATAACTTGAAAATGTAATTATGTGGAGTTAAAGAGTTGAGTCTCGCAGGCTTATTGGCTATTAGTAAGTGCTTATAATTACTGCCTCAGTGTTAGTATACCAGGGGCTTCAACTGTTAAAATTGAACCCGCTTTTGTGCAAAGCTAGTTATCCTTGTAACTTTGCATCAAACTGAGTCAAGCCATACCCCTGTTTCATGTTTTGGTGACTTTTGTTGCAAGCTGAGTGATGCATGAGTAGTCATTATGTATGCTTGTTAATTTTCAGAGGCAAAACTTTTTTCCTCTTGAAATGTTTTGTATGTGTTATTCTCCAATTGTTGAAAGAAATGACTAAGATGTAATCCTAAAACAAGAATTTCAATTGTAATTCTTTTGGTATTTTACTAAGAGTTTAAAACAAGAATTTCAATTGTGGTTCTTTTGGTATTTTACTAAAACTCTTATTCTTGCAATTAAATTGTGTGCTGGTCTTTAAAATGTCACTTTAAGCACATGCAGTTTTTCTTAGCCTTTTTGTGCAACCTGATCTATGTAATAGATTCCATGGTGGACATAATTGGGGATTTGCACAATTTTAATTTTGACACATAGGTGTGTGCTTCCACAATTTTAATGCTGTGTGGCTCTGTGTGTGTGTGTGTGTGTGTGTGTGTGTGTGTGAGAGAGAGAGAGAGAGAGAGAGAGAGAGAGAGTTACAAGTTGAAAGTTGAATTTGTTTAGATATTGAGAAATAAAAAGTGAGTTTATATGAAGAAGGGCTTCATATTTGGGTTTCGTATCATCGGAAATCAAACTGGGAATGGAAGAAATGATGAGGTATTACAATTGCAGAAAATTGGTGATTGATTCTATGAGTAAACCCATGAGATCCAATTTGAACTTTGGGTGGTTGACACTTTGAGCTTCCACCTGCCCACACACCAGTAGACAGATGTAGCATTTCTTTCTTTGCTCCAATGATTGATTTATTTCAGAGATTTCATCAAGGTCTTAGGAATACAATTATTTTCTGCAAATAGAAATAGTTTCCTGCTGTTTAGATTATCTAGTTACCTTTTTGTTTTAGATCTTTAGGGGCCTACTAGAGCCTATCATCATGCTGAATATGTTGGAAGAACAACCACAACCTGTAACAATGCTATTTGGACTTTGCAAAAGGGATGGAAAACAAGTTGATGTAGAACATCGGAAAGAGGGAGATAAGAACATAGCTAGCGTCTATCTTGACGGACAATTTGTTGCATCAGCTTCTTCTGAGCACAAAGAAAATGCAAAGCTTCAAGTGGCAAAGGCTGCTCTTAAAGAGTTGTTCTATAACCCTTACGATAAGATGGACATTGAATCTGATCCATTCCAGAGAAAAACGAGGGATGCTGAATCTATTCCATTTCAGAAAAAAAAGATGGATGTTGAATTTGACCAAACAAAAGAGAGTGAAGGAGCAAAGCAGAAGCTGAACGAGCTTTGTCAAAGAGAGAAATGGCCCAAACCAGCTTACAGGTTAACCTTTTCTTTTTGAGTGTAGTTGTTCTCATGAGTGAACTTAGTGCCATTTTTGTCAGATATCTGTCTGGTGGATAAAGTTATTACTTGTGTCACTTGTACTCAATCTGTAGCTAGCCTGCAAGCACAAATTATATTATCAAGGGAATCCTGGTATTATATTCTTAATCTTGACTGGATATCCCCTTGTCAATCCAGTACGGGAAAGTAGGGCAAGAAATTGTTGCCATATGATCAAACATTGACTCAATACTGAGCAGTGATAAACTACCAATTTTTCTGTACTAGAAGTAGCTTTGAGGTTTGATTGCACGGAATGGGTTCATAGAATTATATAGGAGTACAGACAAATTTAGAACTATATCATTCATCAACATACTAACATACATTGCTGACTTAGACGTTTTGGACAGACAGCAGTAAAATGAACTTACGTATTATTTTTTAAAAATATTTGAAATGTCTGACAGTCTGAGGTTTAATATTTTAAGAATTTTTTTCTCTTGAGAGCAATCCATATAAAATGAATTTTTTGCACTGGCAACATGGTGAATGCATGTGTTTTGTACGGGAGAGATTTTCATTTGGTAATTCTTGCTTTGTTTGTTTGTTTCAGTATCCAGATGCTGCCAGGTATTTTCTGCTTCTGTTGCTATCACATTAAATGTATGACTTTGGTTTCATTATTGTTTGCTTTCTGATGGTTGCAGAGTAGAGAAAGAGATGGGTCCTGCTCATGACAGGAGGTTTATATGCTCTGTGCAAATTGTAATTGCTGAAGGCATGCTTTTTTTGATGGGGGACGAGAAGTCACGAGTAAAAGATGCAGAGAATGCAGCAGCCTTAGCAATGATCCGGAGATTGCATGAATCCAAGATCAGTTATACATAGTTCCACGTTCCAATTCCAGGATGAAGCAGACAGCAGGGGACGGTGCAACTTGGAAGTAAAGCTTACTCAGGTTCTCTCTTGATTAATGCAATAATCATCTTTGGTTGCTGCAAAGTGAATATTGGAATACGATGTCATAGCTCCACTTAAGAAAATAGATAACAGAAGAAAGTCACCAGTTAGTACGTGATAGCGTAAAAGACACCAGGACCTATATAGCAGACTGAGCTCTGGCCAGTTCAGATTAGAATTTTACCATGAAGCTCTGTATAAATACCTTATAAAGAAAATGAACCTTGGGCTAGAGAAACCCCAAAAGCTAGCTTATGAGGTGAAGATTGCGCAATACCATATAAGCAGACTAATTTCCCTTTCCTCAACCGATATGGGACTCTTAACACTATATGTGTAGGATTCATGACCTATTACGTGCACAAGTAAGACATTACCATTCCATATCTTCCGACATAGTCAAGTAATACCTATATATCTATGTTTCAGTGTCTACCAGTGCATTGGTCTAATGCAGGAAAAAGGTTTTCAACTTTTATGTTTAGACCACATTGTGAAACATGATGTGAGATACCCTTAGAGAGATATGACAAGAACATTCCAAGCAAATCGTCTTAAGGTGCATGAGTCTAAGCACAGGTTGGCTATCATTGATATGATGATAATGTACAAATTACTAACAAAAGTTGACGATGTTCTGTTGCTATCAATATTTGGATCATTGTCATTTTTACAATTTGTGATAGATGCCTTATCTTATCTTACTTCATAGAATTGTAGATTGTTGTCAATCTGCTTATAAAGAATCAGACTTAATCCCTTAAAGGTAACCTGATAATATCTTCAGAAAAATTAGCAAAATGAAAAAATGAATCCTAGTTGCAAAAGTTTGACCAACTTTTCAAGAATGATTTGCCATCGTGGTCATAAGTGTATATAGAGTATACAATTTTAGAGAACACACTTTTATTATAATTTTTTACAATATATGTATGTTAAATTTGCACCCACTGTCATAAAAGAATAGTAGGAGCAGTCACGCTAGATCCTCTCCTAGCTAGATCCAGCCCTTTTCTAGAAAAAATAAAGATGAAAATATGGTGTATGCCAAGAATTACCAATTGAATTTGGCATATCAATAAAGAACAAGGATTGCCTTAATTAAAAAGCTGTTTTGTGATATAAATCATGAGGCCTCTTCCATGAGTCTTCTCTCTGCATCTTCAATTGCTTGTATCTTCAATTGCTTGTAGAAGTTACCAATGAATATCTCTGCTTTATTAAATAGCTCCTGCTTACTGATCAGCTGATCCCCAACTTCCTCCCTTTCGGTATATTTTTCTTCCCTTAAGATCTCTTCCACTTCATTAATCTCCCCACCAGTAGTACCCCCTATGAAAAGCAAGCTTGGCATTGAAGGGCACTTCTTCACTAGTGCTACCTGCTCATGTACTTCTGCAACACCAATAGTTTTCTCTGAAGCACATTTTTCAACCACTTTACAAGTATTGTTCTTATTAGTATACAGAAGCAAGCTCTCTAAGCTCGCTATATGATCATATTTAGCTTTAAGGCCAGTTTCTTGATGTTCGCTAGTTCCAGTAGATGGGGAAAAAGCTATCACTGGAGTAGTCATGTTATGTTGTTTTTGGGTGACGATGCTATTTGTTGAAGGCAATTTCTTGTCATGTGGAGATTTGGAGAAGAAGGAAATGAGGCCAGCTTCAGCTCCTAGTGAAATGATGAGAAGGTGAACAATGAAATAGAGGCAAGTTGTTCTTAGTGATGTGGATAATAGACGGGTGATGATAAGAAGGGCAGCTATGATGAGTAAAAGCTTAAGAACTTGTGATATGTTGATCATGTCCATGTATATTGTTTTTCTATGCAGTTTAATGAATGTAAAGTTGTTGCTGCTAGGAATAGAAATGTGGTTTTTCAGATAGATAGTGTGGTAGAGGAGCTTAAGAAAAATATGTAGGGGACAACTTCATATTTATGGAGGAAGATATTGAAGAGAAAAAAAATGGAAATTAAGTTGGTTATCCCCACAAAAATGGAACTCGGGCCTAACTCAAGTTGAGAAGTTAACTCATGTAGTGAGTGTCAGGCTTTGACAATAGTTGGTTAGTCTACCGAGAAAGAGTTTGGATTCTTTTCCTAGCAGAGATTTTCCAAAACCACTAGGAGACCAGTAACTCATCCCTCAATCAATGTGCGGAACTTTAATCCCCCACCTCCACCCTCATCCGCATACCCAAGCCCAACATTTGGAGTGGACAGGATAACATGGGCCCGAATGTTGGGACATATAATAACAACAGTGACCTAGCTCTGATATCATATGAAAAATGGATAGTGTCAAAACTCAACCTCAAACACTAGCTCATAATGCGATGATGCGAGGAGCGGCACACAACAAATGTTAGTATTGTTATGTTATATTTATCTGATGATTTATGACTAATCACGATATCAAAGATGTTAACTTGTCTTAAATTAATGTAATATATTAGTGATGATAGAAGAATATTTGAAGTAGTGTCAAAAAGAGAGAAATTGTCACATCAATTGACTCGACTAATTCAAATTCACTTCATGCAGAACCCATTTAAGTGGGGAAGCATTGCCGACAAGGAATTTCTCCATTTATGTGGAACCTGAAATCATTAAAGATAAAGGAATATTATCCGTTCCATCATACCCCTCGCAATAGTATACAATTGCATTCAGAAAATCACTATTGTTTAATTGGACATTCTCTACTTCATATTATTTTAGGAGTAATCTTTCACAGAGAAATTCTGACAATTCTGTCATAAAGTACGAATAGGGTCTGGCCTAATAATTATAAAAATGATAAAATAAAATAAAAGAGTGAATTTAGCTATGAATTTTAATTGGACAAGTAGTGATAAGGTCGGTGGAGAAGGCAATATGTTCCATCTTTTTCCTCTCATTGTGGGCCTGCGGCTGCCCTTTTAGGAATGTTAACGCTACCCGAAATATAGGTGCTGGCTAAGAAGTATTTTTTTTGCCACCGACTTTTTGTACCCGTATTAGGGGGTCTGATTAAATTCGAAATTCGTGTATTATATGACTCATATGGAGATAATATTCTCGATAAGATTTCTTCCATCTTAGGGGCTCAAACCGGAGATTTCTGGTTAATGTTGGAAGGATCCCAACTGTCTTACTTCAATCTATTGGCGGACTATGAAGTAGCTTAAGAATTCCAGTATATGGGTGTTTTTGTGGTCCCCCGTCTCAGTCAAAAATACAGTCGCATCTCATCCAAATTACATGCAGGATTATCATTAGGACCATTATATTTTTCGACGGTTTAATGAACTGGTCGGATTAGCAAATCAAAATCGACTTCAGTCATTAGCATCGATATGTATTGAGGATAAGCTTAAAGCTTATTGGGATTGACTTATTTTAAGTGTTTTTAGGATTAACTAAAATGATAAAAATAAGTCAAAAGCTAATCCAAACAGGCACTTAAACTTTGAGATTTGAGAATCCGCATGTGATATTAACACAAAAACGAAATTAAAAGTTGGTTTCGTAGGAACCCATATTGTAACTCATTTGCTGCTGCAGAATAAACCAATTTCAAAATGCTCGATAGGTCATGAGTTCAAGTATCATAAGCATTTTCTCATGGAAACATCCGCGAATTTGATCAAATTACTCTTCGTGCTTTGTTAGCAGACACGGATATATGTTGACCTAAAGCATATACTTCCTTTTTTTCCAGTTTAAAAAAATAAAAAAGCATATACTTCCTTTTTTTTCTTCTCTAACATAAGGTTTGCCTCCTGATACTGAATCATAAGCATCTATATTTTTTTATTAATATTAACGTTAACGACGAGATCTATTATAGTTTTTTCCATATCCTCTAAAATTTAATGTCAAACCAGTTAGTTGCTGGCGTTTGTCCTTAATATTCCCCGAGGAAAACCCGTTGGAAGAAATAATCCTTTACGCCCCCTTACAATTTGAAGAGAAAAAAATGACTCTACAAGTAGATTTTATATATTACTATTTCTTACTACTCTGAAATCTCTCGTGAAAATAGTCATGTCCAAGTCCAACTACAATAACAGCTTTACTTGTTTACAAAATAAATTTAGTCGACGTGTGCAACAGCTGACCCAGACAACACGGTTATTTTAAAAAAAAAAAAAAAAAAAAATCTCCAGCCAACTGCTAAAAAAAATCTTGGTTGTGAATATCCTTTTCTTCTCTTTGTTTCTTTCTCCATTTTCTCTGCGTTACAGCTAGTTCGCTCCTCATCCATGTTCGTTTCCACGTCCTTGCCCTTTCACTTTTATCTACATGTTAGTTTTCATCAGAAGACAATGACCATTGTTGTTTGACTGATTTGATACTGGTCTATACAACTACTACTAG
This sequence comes from Capsicum rhomboideum, assembly GCA_031232105.1. Classification (NCBI taxonomy): domain Eukaryota; kingdom Viridiplantae; phylum Streptophyta; class Magnoliopsida; order Solanales; family Solanaceae; genus Capsicum; species Capsicum rhomboideum. Next base: position 1,697,112 of record CP124710.1, on the reverse strand, counting down.
CATTCTTTGGCTCTTTTTTTTTTTTCTAGTGTGTCATCTTGTGGTTCACCACTAATTCTCAATTCTTATCAAGTGCAAGATTTACCCCGACTCTCTTGGTCATGACTTTAGTAGATAATAGAAAGTCCAACTGAACAAATAGATGCATGGAAATCACTTCTGTTTCAAAGGTCGTTAAGTTTCCACATAACGCTCAACATACCCCCGTGCAATTCCAAAAGTGGAGTTTGAAGATAGTATTGCAATTCCAAAAGTGGAGTTTGAAGATAGTAGTATGTACACAAATCTTATCTTTACCTTAAAAAGGTACGTAGGTTGTTTTCGATAGACCCTCAGTTCGAATCACTCGGCTTTTAGTAAATGTTCATTACCACCACAGAAGATGTGGTAGGATGATTAAAATCTCCACTTTAAAAAATGTTAAATTTCTTGGTAAAGAGTGTTTTACCCTCTTAGTAGATTTACCAAGTGCAACACGAACTGAATTAATCAGGTCAGTGGTATTACTTGATGGATAAACAAAAGAAAAAAACATGTCCACTACCTTTCTGTGGTCGCCCAACCTGCTACGACATACTGTTCATAATACCGCATAACAACAAAAGTTAGAAAATTATCTTTCATCACTAATTAAAGAACAAAGAAAAACTCTTCCATTATCAGCTGCTTCTGATATTACGGCAAATTTTGAGTGAACTTGCTTTACCTTGTTCATGAAAACAAATCTCCATATGCAAACAAATTAAGTTGTAACATGTATCAACAGTACAGTCATTCTCGTCTTAGATTCTCATTCATTTTGAGGATTGATGCATATGTAACCACGCTAGTATTTAACAGTTATTAAAAAAATGGCTTGCAATTTGGATAATAAACTAAACAAGTACAGGTGATTGAGTCACAATCACAACAATACACAGCATCCCCCCCCCCCCCAAAACACCAAACCCTTTCCTTTTCTCCAACAAGGTGAAGAAAGGATAAATTCACATGAAACTCTCCCTTGTTACCTGGTGTGGCTTTGGTAGTGATGTCGATTCCAGCTTTAATAGCTTGGAACCTTTTCGATATTTACCAAGTATTTGAAGGGAGATGACAAAATTAGAGTCTAGAGTTTTTCAGCAGAAATGGCACTAAACATCCCAGTAATGCACCGGCAAGAACCTGCATTCATCTCAATGACATTAACTTCCAGTTAAGGAAAACATAATTTACTTTGTTATCACGCTAGTTCCTTTATTCATATTTTTATCATATTAATTATAGGGGTGTTATCTGATAGAAGGGTGCATTATAAAAGTAAGAGGTAAGTTCTATAGAACGGTTATAAGACTGGCAACGGTATAAGGTAGTGAGGCAATGTTAGAAGGTAGTGAATGTTGGTCCAATTAAGTTCAACATATCCACAAGAAAGTGTTGCAGAGATGCTGATGTTTAGATGGTAAAAAAGATTAGATAAAATGACTACATTCGCCAAAATGTGCCAGTACAGTGTATTAAGGCTAAAATGAGGGAAGGTCGTCTGAGATGGTTAGGTCATGTCCTGCGTCAACCTATAGATGCTCCAGCCGGTAGATGTGAAACTAAAGTGAGTGAAGGTGTTAAATAGAATGGGATAAACCTAAAATCACGAGCAAATGTTGTCTCAAAAGACCTGCAAATCTTTGGAATCAATGCAAACTTGGTTAAATATAGGACACAATGAGAGAAAATGATCTATATAGTCACCAAGTTGGGCATAGGCTTCTGACTTATTAGAGAACTTATAATACTATTATTACTACTATTATTCATATATATTTTTAGTTTATTTTCACTTTGATTTTATTTGGTATGATGATGACATGAATTTAGCTTAAATGAAACAGTGGGGATTCATATAGCCCACCCAAACTTGTTTGGATGAGGTGGAGTAGTTGTATTAGTTTCTCCACAACAATAAACGACTGCATGATTGTACATGTGTCGAAAACGAGGTGTATAGAAGGGTTATCTTTTCTAAGATTATTGTTGTCACCAAGAGGAAATGAAGAATGGTTAAAAAAAAGGTATGCATAAACTACAAACCCATTGCAACCATACCTGAAGGGGAGTGTGACCAAGTGAATCTCGCAGAGGTCTAACATTGGCAACAGGGTGCTCGGGAGGTAATTCACACACTATCTGATTCAACAACTGCATCAAAAAGCAAATTCTATCACTTATTATACATACATAAAAACTTCAAAGCAATTTTTATTGAAAATCAATAGGGGGTGATTCAACAGACTAGGTGGCCTAAAGCCAAAATATATTAAAAGGTCCTTAAACTTCATTCATGAGATTAATACAATAATGAGACGCTCAAAAAAACCACACGACTTTGATAAAGTGGTGGGAGAGCAATGGGTGATGTGTGGGTTAGGCACATGTCACGTTATCGAACTCTCCTCTATACAAAAACATGGCAGTTAAGTGAAAAAGGGTAGACTGGTGAGCCCATTATCCATCAAGTTTCAAACCTTGCAAGACTTGTCTCGGAGATTCTTAGATAAAAAGATGAGACACAAACGAACTTGCTTTCTCATTCATAGATTAGTCACATTTGACAAAGGAAATACTCCCTCTGTTTCAATTTGTGTCTTTCTTTTTTAGCTTATTTCAAAAAAAAAACATTTTGTATATTAAATAACTTTTTAAAACCAACACCCTACATGACATAAAGCATTTTGATACAATACACATTTTTAGTTTAAGACCACAAAATTCATAAGTCTTCATCACTTTTTAAAACTCCGTGTGTAGTCAAACTAAGACGGAGGGAGTAGCTAATTTAGAGACTGAGTTGAATTATAAAGTGAAATTGTCGTAAACACGAAAAAAGGCTATACATAGAGGAAGAAAAATTAGAATTGATGGAAAAGGTAAATATCCTACTTAACTTAATGAGAGAAGATTTATTGTTATTTACTCACTAAATCGTACCATCTCTACCAAATTAAAAAAATGTTAAAATTTAAATTTCTTTTTTTTAATACAACATGTCAACAACGTACACAGCGTATCCCAAAATATGAAAAAAATCATCACAGAATGTACTAATCAAAATTGTTTATGCATAAAATGGAGAATAATTTTATACGGAGAGATTTAAATGCAATGTTCTTTCTAATTGCATAAATCATCCATCAGTAACATGATAAAAACGAGATAAATAAGGGTGGGAAAGAAAGATTACTTCAGCTTGGCGACCAGCATGAAGCCTAACACCAGTAGCATCATACATTACCTGTAATAAAGGAAATCCATCAAAAAATGAGGAGAAGAATAAAAGTTCATTATGCAAAATAAAAATAAGAAAATTGATACAAGAAGCTGCATTTGGATAGAAATTGTAGAACATCGAAGGGCAGTATATAGAAATCCCTTTCCGATACCCCACCCCCCACCCCGATAACACATATATACAGGCTAGCGCTGTCTTCCAAATAAGCATGTATGTTAATAAATATATGTAGTCGGGGGTCTATCGGAAACAGCCTCTCTACTTCTCTTGCGGTAGTGGTATGGACTGCATACACTTTACCCTCCCTAGACCCCACTCTTTGGGAATACACTGGGTATGTTGTTGTTGTTGTTAGTAAATATATGTATGAATGCTCTCAGGTTAGACTAAACTTCCGAAGAAGCAAGTAATCAGAATGTATGACATTGCATCTTCTTTCTACAGTTCATACATCAAAATATTTAACATTCAGATGCAAAGAAGCTATTGAAAAAGGACCGTTGCCAAAAGGTAACAACAATTATGCTAAACTGAGCATCATCAGGAACTTTTCCGAGGATAAACACGAAAACTGCAGGCTGTCTTCTTTTTCTCCTTCGTTGTTCTCGTGATGTCTATCAGAAACAACCTCTCTACCCCACAAAGGTAAGGTTTGTGTACATCCTACCCCTCCCTAGACCCCACTTGTTGGATTACACTAGGTATGTTGTTTGTTTGTTCTCGTGTTGGGATTTCATTGATTTATGTCTCTCTAAGCCAAACATCAGCAGAGGAAATAAAAAAATATGACAAGGCCTGGTTTAAAAATTACTCACAACACATGCCAAAACCACAGCAATTGCGAATGCAGATCCTCCAGCTCCTTCTTGTAAATAAATTGCCATTATCAGTGAAGTAACAGTTGCTGAATGTGATGATGGCATTCCACCTGAGCTAAGCATCCTTTTTGAATCCCATCTCTTCTCCTTGTACCTGCAAAATCTAACAGGGTATATTCAAAAATTAACCAAGAAAGTAGAAAGAAAAGGTAAGAGAAAACTTGGTGATCCTGAAAAGTAAGCTTTTGAAATTAATAGATCAATCCATGCTGAAGTACATATTTCTCCAATTTTTTGTCAATAACAACCTCCTAAATGAAATCTACACTAAGATCAGCATACATGCACCTTCAATATCTGTTATCACGGCAAATAAAACAATGATTCCCTCTACCTTACTTAAGCTGCTTTTACATTACTTTTTGTTTTGATGAAAGGGAACTTGCTGATTTAATTTCCCTATTAGTCAACCTCTCACTCCTGTTGTGTGATACTGCTAGAATGAAAGTAAAACACATCAATTCCTCCTTAGCAGAAGTTCCGGAAAAGCATATGCGTACTAATGTGCCTATCCACCTTCACTTCGCCTTCTTTGTCACTTTTCATAACCAGTCAAGGGAAAATAGTCCTTACGACTATCTTTGAGAAGTACCACTCTGCTTTAAAAATTATTTTGGTAACAGTGGTGCCTGGGCAAGCTTGCACGCACCTTGACTATTCCATCAAGGCTTAGGCAAATAAGAAGAAATCGCCTGACGTTTTTTGTCTCCATTGAGATTGACCCTGTCTCCAAGGTTTCTACCACTTTCTTTTACATCTCTTCCAGGAAACCCTCCTCTCACTTCGAGTGAAAATAGCTGTTATGATTTTCACAATAATGATTGTTACATAATCTCATATTCTCCTCTAACTGAGAAGAATCTGCATTCTTAAAACCATAGTCATTGATAAACAGTAATTAAGTATCAGCCTCTCTACCTCCTCGAGGTAGGATAAGGTCTGCGTACACTCTACCCTCCCCAGACCCCACTTGTGGAATTACACCGAGTATGTTGTTGTAATAAGTATCCCAGCTCAATTAGAAACAAATCAAAAAAGAGTTTTCTATTTCAGAAATATCTTCTTTTGCAGTTCTGCTATGTTGATTCAGATACAAAATTCTCTTTCAGAAAGACGTCCTGAATGCAGAATCAGGCACGTTTCCAGCAGAGGAGAAAACACAAGTTTCAAAAAAATAATAAAAAACCCTTAACCTATTCCAATACTATAGGGAGGTAATAAAATTCATCACCACATGAAGGTAAAAGTAAGAAAAACCCATTGTTTCTTCACTTTATATTTCCAGATTGAGGAAGGTTAAAATCTTTACTGAAGCTTAACAACAGTGAAATAACTGCACATAAGATTTAGGGGGGATCATTATCACCAAGCGGATGGCTAGTGATTCAGACATAGGATAGAAATCTAGAGATACTAACTCCCTGCTACAATACTCAACGTGAGCCCATTTGTCTCAACCTTGGCGGGCAAGGTTACCCACATCTGTGCTAGTACACTGGCATGTTGTGCATTGTATTAGTTGAGATGCATAAGTTGATTGGACACTAACATCATCATAAAAAGATATGGAGGGATCATTGTCCTTTTATCTACCGTTCTTTTAAGCGATGACCAAACCTCTGACTTCCTATTTTGAACTTGTGATTGTGTTGGGAGGCTTCAAAACCTTCCTGTAAATTTTACTCTGATCTTCTCGATCAATCAATTTAACTTTGAACTTTCCAAGGATCAGCATTTTCACTTTAGTTTTTGCTATAACCTACATTCTCTAGAAATTCAACAATATCCAATTCCGGAAGCTGTTTAAACATTATAATGACTAATGTAATATCAACAACAAAAACTTTCACATACTCACAGACAACAATAAGAAAGCCATGATCTTTCTTCTTCTTCTTTCTAATGCATTGTACTAGTTAAGGTGCGTAAGTAGATTGGACACTGACATCATCAGAAAAAAGATATGGATGGATCAGTATCTTTTTATCTACTGTTCTTCTAGGTGATGACCAAACCTCTAACTTCCCAGTCTGAACAGGCGATTATGTCAGACGGTTACAAGACCTTCCTATATATTTACTTCAATCAAATATCTCTTAGCATTCTTGAGGATTAGCATTTTCACTATGGTATTCCCTATATGCTCCTTTATCTAGAAATTCAACAATCTAAACCTCATTTACTCGCTCAGTGAGCGCGAAATTTGCAGCAACATCCAAGTTCCGCAAGCCATTTAAACATACAATGACTAATGTACTATCAACAACAAAAACTCTCATATACTCACAGATAAAGCCATGATCTTTCTTCCTTTTTTTTTAATGCATTGTATTAGTTGAAGTGTGTAAGCTAATCACTGACATCATCAGAAAAACATATGGAGCGATCATTATCCTTTTATCTACGGCTCTTCAAGGTGATGATCAAGCCTCTAACTTCCCGGTCTGAACTGGTTACAAGACCTTCCTATATATTTTACTTCAATCTTTCCTGAGGGGCAACATTTTCACTTTAGTATTTACTATATTTAATTGAACCGAGGGACTTTCAGCAACAACCTCTCTATCTCCACGAGGTAGAGGTAAGGTATGCGTACACTCTTATCTTCTTCATACCCTCCCCAAAGCCCAAACCCCACCTAAGGGATAACACTGGGTTTGTTTATGTTATTTGCTATATGCTACTTTCTCTAAAAACCAGTGATATCAAAGGCGCGCTTTAAGCGCGCTTAAGCCCTGAAGCGAGGCTCAAAACGTGTTGAGCGCTTCACCGCGCTTTATGTGCGCTTCACTGTCGTCATCAAGTTTTTAAGACATACTTCTCCTTTCCAATGAGTCTCTTCTGAAGAGGCAACACTAAACAATTGATACTTCACTCTATCGTCATTGTTTTTCAATTTCTTTGTTCAGCTATTTGTCATTCATGCTTATAATTATTAGTCTTGAACTAAATATAAATATTTATATTTTTTCTCCCTTTGCGCCTTTTTCATTGAAGCCCACGCTTTTATTTGCGCTTTGCGCTTTAAGCCCCAACAGACCTTAGAGCTTTTTTGCGCTTTTCGCTTTTGATAACACTGCTAAAAACTCAACAATCCAAACCTCAATTACATGCTCAGTAGACGCGAAATTTGCAGCAACATCTAGTTCCGAAAGTCTTCCTATCTCTATGAGGTAGGGGTAAGGTCTGCGTACACTCTGCCTCCCTAGACCCCACTTGTGTTGTTGTTGTATCCAGTTCCGAAAGCCATTTAAACATTATAATAACTGCTGTACTATCAACAACAAAAAACTTTCACAGATAACAATAACAAAGCAACCATCTTTATATTTCTTTCCGATGAAACTTCAACGGTTACAATTCAACAACAACAATACCAGTCATTACACCAAATCAAAAAAGCTAAGCAGCTAAAGACTAAAAACACAGGGGATAAATATGTTTCCCTCCTTGACCTTACATGTTACCTTCTCAAAAAAAAAAAAAAAAAAGAATGAAACTAAAAACACGGGGGAGGGTAGAGTGTACGCAAACCCTACCCCTACCCCATGCATTGCGGGAGCTTTAGTGCAGAGCAGTTCTAAAAGCCATTTAAACATTATAATGATAGTTTACTATTAACAACAAAAACTTTCACAGTATTCCCAGACAACAATACCAAAGCAATCATCTTTATTTAGTTTTCCAATGGAACTTCAACTATTAACAATTCAACTACAAAAACACCAGTCATTACTCCAAATCAAAAATCCTAAGCAGCTAAATACTAAAAACAAAACCTCAAAAGTGATGGTACCATATCATTTAGAAGCAAAAATAGAAGCAGGCGTTTACCAGGTGGTGAATAGCTTGAGAAACTGAGCTATAGCACAAGCTAGAAATGCAGAAATGAGAGGAACATTTGCAGGTGCAATCGATGACGAATACGACCGCGCACTTGAAGATGCATCGGAAGCTGTAAGCACTTCGTTCATTTGATATTGATAAGATAATTGACAGTTAGGAACTACGGACGAACGGAGACTGATAATTTCCGGAAGCTTCTAGAATCTAGACTCTGCCCGTCGGACGGAGATTAATAATTTACCAGAAGCTTCTAGAATTTAGACTCGGAGATTGTTAATTTGCCGGAAGCTTGTACAATCTAAACTCAAAGATTGTTAATTTGCTAGAAGCTTCTAGAATCTAGACTGGCAAATTGCTAATTTACAGGAAGCTTGTAGAATCTAATCCAGGAGATTGTTAATTTGCCGGAAGCTTGTACAATCTAAACTCAAAGATTGTTAATTTGCTAGAAGCTTATAGAATCTAGACTGGCAAATTGCTAATTTACCGGAAGCTTGTAGAATCTAATCCAGGAGATTGTTACTTTGCCGGAATCTTCTAGAATCTACACACTCGGAGATTGTTAATTTGCCGGAAGCTTCTAGAATCTGCACTCTCCGAGATTGATAATTTACCTCGGAGATTGTTAATTTACCGGAAGCTTCTAGAATCTGCACTCTCGGAGATTGTTAATTTACCAGCAGCTTTTGCTAATTCGACGGAATCTTCTAGAATCTGCACTCTCGGAGATTGTTAATTTACCGGCAGCTTTTGCTAATTCGACGGAAGCTTCTAGAATCTGCCCTCTCGGAGATTGATAATTTATCGGAAGTTTCTAGAATGTAGACTCGGAGATTTAGCAAATTGGTGGCGGAGGAGGCTGTGGTTGGTGGATCTATAGGGAGGAGGTACGGCTCCGGGATCCGCCGTCGGCCGGCGTCGGCGTCGATTTGATTTTTGTTAGGTTGCTTTTGATTGGGTAAATGGGGACGGCGAACGATCGGCGGTGGACCCCACACGGGCTGTATAAGAAGGCAAACTTCGTGTATAAAATGGGTATTGTCGCCAAAAAAGTAATGGCGTATGGGGATGGGACCTAGTTGCCTTATAGCCTTGGGCTATCTCCAACTTGCTATTTCTTTTTTGAGATTTTTTAAGTAACCAAAAAAAAAAAAAAATACTCTCCTCCGTATCATAAAGAATGAATTATTTTGACTTGATATAAATTTTAAAAAAATAAAAAGAATTTTTAAATCTTATGATTTTAAATTAAAGTTATGTCAAATATACCAAAATGCCCTTTAATCTTGTGGTCTTAAATATATCATATGAAAAGTTGAAATTAAAGTATTATCAAAAAAAAAAAGGGATCATTCTTTTTCAAACGGATTAAAAAGAAAAGTAGGTCATTTCTTTTAAAAAGAAGAGAGTACTTAAAATTGTTCGTCGGGAGAAGAAATTTTATATCCTTTAAGTGCATGATTCCAAAGTATCAATGCACCTTCATATTTGTGGCACTCATTTGCTAGAAAATCGACGCATTAATTTATCTCTCTCCAAAATATGACTATTGTGTCTATGTTGGTTTGCAACAAGTATCTACAATATGTAATAATTAATCTAAGTAGGATGATGTTGAACGTCCTCTTCTATTATAAGCTTAACAACGAATAAATAATTGATTTCTAATTCTAAATTTCCATAATTCATTTGTTCTGCGACATTTAATCCTTACTTGATGCTTCACAATTTTCACCTAAGTATCCCGACGTGCATTTTCCCTAAACGTTTGGCCATGAAAATTAAAAAATTTGGAGTTGGAGTGGAAGTTGGAGTTGGAGTTGGAGTTATGTTTGGCCATGAAAAAAATTAAAGTTCTTTTTGACTTTTTGTGAGAGAAATAAAAGTGAAAAAAGTGAAAACAAGAAAATCTTGTTTTCACTTTTCCGGAAATTTATTTCACTTTAGTGAAATAAATCTCATGGCCAAACACCTCTGTTTTTCACTAAAGTGAAATAAATTTCTGGAAAAAAGTAAAAAAACTTATGGCCAAACGGGTCCTTAATCTTTTCTGCCATTGCAGTTTGGGTTGGTGATAAAATTCAATGAGTATGCTTTATTGTTTTAAAAGACAAAAATGTACACCTAAATTACATTTTAAAAAAATATCTTCAAAAGTTAAAAATGTATATAAATTCTGGCAGATATAAGTCATATAACAATTATGAAAGTTATAGGTGATAACCATTAAAAGAGGACGTTCTTAATATATTAGAGATATATAGAGATATACTCACTAGAGCATATTAGAGAAGTGTGAAATATTAAAAAATTCTGAACTCAAACAAGCATTTATCACGAATCACTATAAAATTCCAACTAACTTAAGATTAAGGTGTTATTATAATTCTTGGCGTTATCACTTTTGATTCTTAGACAACTAAAATTTCCTTTGTGATTTGATATTTTACGTTCATTCATCTTTCGTCAAAATTATCCTTAGAATATTTTGCTGTGCTTTGTTATTAGATTTAAGCGGATGAGAAAAAATTACCTATCAGCATTAGGATATCCTATTGGCTATTTTCACTTGAGAGCTTGTAATTGTTAATTTGGAAGATCTCCCAAGTGAAGTTGATTTCATAAACGCAAAGTGTCAAAGCCAATAACAGAAATTCATTACCACGAATCAATTTTCAATAGCGTCTGTCGGAAATTAGCAATTTTTTGATAGTGTATCTTTTTTCAACGAGCAACAACAATTACATTACAATCACAAATGTCTTGTGTGGTGATTCATCACGAATTTATTTTATTTTTTCGAAAAAAGAACAAATATATCTCTGAACTATGATAAATGATACGTATATACCCTCTGTCATACTTTGGGTACATATATGTCCGAATTCGCGACCAAAATAAGCCACCAGTTTATTTTGTTACTAAAATAAGCTAAAACGCTATATTTTTTTTATGAAAAAAACTTAACGGAATTGTTAAATTCGTTCGGTTTAAAAAACTGTTCTAAAATGCTATTTTAAATAATATTTTGTCAAAAATAAAATGTTAAAAATTTATAGCGTTTTGTTAAAACGACGTATATGCCCCTTATTGTGGCTCATTTTGGTAAAAAATAGCGCGAAACCTATTTTGGTATCGTAATAAAATAGTGGCTTATTTGTATCACTTTCTACTTATTGTGGCTCATTTTGGTCTCGGATTTCATATGCCCCTACCGTTAATGAAATGATACGTATATGCCCCTCACACTAACGGTAGAGACATATGTGTACCTCAAGTATGACGGAGAATATATATGTACCATTTATCATAGTTCGGGGTATATTTGTCTTTTTTCCGTATTTTTTTAATTGAGGGAAAGATCTAGAGGGTGGTGTTTACTGACAGGTGTCAGATGACATTGGAAAATGGGACCCACTGCCCATTGTCTATCCAGGCAGAAGGTTGACTAAAGATAGGCACGTGAATGGTGATGTGGGGCCAGGTCAGACCATGGTTGAGTCTAAGTGGGTCCCATTCACACAATCTCTAATGACCTTTTTACCCTTAGTTAGTTTGACTACTAATTTTCTGTTATGACATTTTTACCCTTAATTAGTTTTACCAATTTTCTGTTATGACCTTTTACCCTTATCTATCGGAAATAATCCTTCTACCTCACCTCTGAGGTAGTGGTACGGACTGCGTACACTCTCCCCTCACAAACCACACTTTTGTGGAATTATGTTGGGTATGTTATTGTTGTTGTTGACCTTTTTACCCTTAATTAGTTATACCAATTTATGGTTATGACCTTTATACCCTTAATTAGTTTAATCAATTTTCTTGAGCTAGTCAAAGTACCTTCTAATCAAGGAGAATTGACTTACGCACTATCAAAATCAAAATGTAGGTTCCGTCTAGGAAAGGTCAAATTGTTTATGACTTATGACTACCCAATTTTGAATAAGGAAATAATTTTTAGCATATTTAGCATGCCTTAAAAGACCAAAGGTCAAATTGTTTTTCTTTAATATAAACTTGAGATGTAACCACAACTAATCTAGATTTGAATTAAAGGAGAAAACATTCTTTATTAGTAACAGAGTCGGGATTTTTCTCACTAAAAGATTTAAAATATACAACAACGATAACATATTTAGTGTATCCTCACAAAATGGGATATAGGGAGGATAAAGTGCACACAAGCATTACATTTACTTTAGAGGTGAGGTTGAGAAACTGTTTTCGATAGACCCTCGGCTCAAAACAAAAACAATCTAGAAAAAGACATAATAAAAGTACAAGAGACAATAGAAAAGTAACAAAACAACAAATAATAACAGAACAATACTAGCATAAAAAATACTATAATCAATATACCCGAAACAATAAATATCAACAAAAATTCAAAAACAAAAAATAGAAGTATGACAATACAACTACAAGAGATTTAAAATATCAAAAAAGTGAATACATGAGAACGTGGAGTCCAAAAATGTTTACAGTATCAACGGACAACGATTATATGAAACAACTTGATTGGCGGTAAATAATTATTCCCTTCGTTATTTTTTAATTGTTATGTTTCTCTTCTCGAGAGTAAATTTGACCAATTTTCAAAATTAAATTAGATTCGATTAATTTAATATTTAAATATTCAAAAAATCATACAACGGTTATATCATTTGACTCTCAACAACAACATACTCAGTGTATTTCCATAGAGTGGAGTCTGGGGAGGGTAAAGTGTACGTAGTTCATACCACTACCTCAAGAGAAATAGTGGAAAAATATGACAAATAAAAAAGAACGAAGGAGTATTAAACTTCTTAAGTATGCTCGTCTAATTTAATTTTCTCGAACCTCTTTCCTTCCATTAATAATAACGAACAAAGAATAAAATTAAAACTAATTAAAGGAGAGCATTTGGTTTAACTGATTAAAAGTAGTTAATAGTAAGTAACATGATTTCTTCTTCTTCTTCTCTTTTGTGCATTATTTCAATGACTAATCAACAGCCTGGTTAGCATTAGACAGCAATTAAGCTTCTTTAATTTGTCCTTTAGATTTAATTTCTTTTCAATAAAGTTATTTGTTGAGAATTTTTTTTTATTTTTGATAAGACTCCATAGGCATAAGTGGTTTGGTCATTATGATGGCCGGCACCAGCGTGCTATAATTAAAGAGTAAGTAATATGAAATCAATTCTATGGTCTTAATACAATGGGTGTGAATGGGCATCTATAGGAAATATTCAATGTTTGGTTCACATACTTTTTTAAAAAATAAATAAATCTCGTATTTGGTAGTCAGTATGTAGTATTGGAGTAATTAGTAAAGTTGATTTCATGTTATTAGGAGGTCACGAGTTCAAGTCGTAAAAATAGTCTCTTGCAGAAATGAAATGTGAGATTGCGTACAATAGACCCTTGTGGTCCGGCCCTTCCGCACACTCTGCGCATAGCGGAAGCTATAGTGCACCGAATTGTCCTTTTATTCTATAATCGGTATGTATATTGAAGCTCGACTAAATTTGAATTTACTCGCATAATTCATTTTCAAGGCTGGTGCTTCCAATAGGTCATTTTTCAGGCTATCGCTTCTAATAGAATTTTTTTCATGTTCATAGATTCGAACCCAAATTTTTTTATTAAAGATGAAGGGATTCCAATTATTCCACCACAATCTATATTTGTTTAGGTTTACATTCTTATTCCGAGTATGTTTGGAAAGACGCCTTATAATTAAAATATATAATTTAAAATTATTTATTTGGTAATATAATAATTTGATTAGATTGGACAACTTTTAGGTTATTACGACGCCTCTTGTATGGAGCTGAATATACTTACTATTTGTATCTTATAGCTTAATACAAATATTACTATTTGATATCACAATTTAAACATTACTTTAATTATATTTTTTCTATCCAACCAATCAAATATTTTTTTCTTATGTGGACAACAAAACATAAATTATTTATTACAAAGAGTACCAGCCTGGCAGAAAACTAGTACAATGAGATATTGTCAAAATTATGTCAAGCTTTTTCTTTAGAAGAGTGTAGCTTTTTCAAACTCACTGGTGTAAAGTAAATGTAAATAGTAAATACAGTTAGGCTGTATAATTGTACTGTTACAAATATTTTATTTTTTTAAGAAAAAAGTGTAATTCATTTGTCAAAAGAAAAACTTTAAGGGCTCGTTTTGTTGCGGAACAAGTTATTTCGGGATAACTTATTTCGAAATTAGTTATTTCGGGATTGTTGTTCCACCCTCAATGTGGATAAGAATAACACTACAATCTCAGGATAATTAATTTCGAAATAAGTTATCCCGCGATTTTATCCTAACAAAAACATGAGATAAATTCATCATAAAATTAATTTCGAGATTAGTTATCCCTTATTCCTCATATCAAACGTAGGGCTCGTTTGGTTGTTGGTTAGGAAGGCAGTTATCTAGAATAGTTAATACTCATATTTTGAGTAACTTTTTAATTAATTGCTTTGTATAAGATTCAACTTATCAAGTGTGGTATTTGATTTTTATTTTACAATTCAACATAACTAACAATATGTAAAAGTTATGAATCAATTCATACATAATTTTATGCGGAGTAAAAAAAAAAAAATAACCAATAAATAAATAGCTATACCTTATATACATTATTCGTATCTGCATAACTTAACCAGCAACCAAACAACCCTTTGTTATTAGCGTAATGTGCTCACATGTAATGTATTAAGGTATTTGTCTATTTATTGCTCACATGTAATGTGCAACTATTATTCAAACTTGTGAGCCTATTAAGTTTAGTTTCAGAATATTTGATAAATTCAAATATTGTACTAATATGTTTAGTTTTGAAAATTAATCAAGATAATATTTGACAAACAAAAATGTCAAAAAATGGTATGTAAATTGAAACAATAATTAAAAAAAAAAAGAAGAGAGAACACAATCTATTGATTCGCTTCCAATTAGTTGGACCATAATTTACTTTAATAGATGAGGTCTTTGGTTCAAGTTTAAGATTCTCTCTGATTTTATTATGTTAAAAAGAAAAACAGAAGAAGCAACGACTATTTTATGCATGCTTTACTTGGTTTGAAGGGATATAGCTTTGCTGGTAACTTGATAGAGTAATTGGGTACGAGTCCGATGAATATTTCCAATAATTTTTTTTTTTTTTTTTCATTCGATGTATGATACCTATTTTAAGGCCTGATTAATTTGAGTACTCTTATCAGAAAATCTCACTTTAAGAGTTAAAAATTTATCTCACTTTAAGAGTAAAATTTTTTTCTATCAAAAATGATTTTGTACCACGAACTCAAGCCCAAAATCTTTAATTATGAAGGGATAGTTCATATACTATACCATAGAGTATTGAAGGGTAAGACAATTGCATATACTCGTTATCTTTCATTTATTTCTCCAACTACACATATCACATCTACTATAGTTCTTCTCTTTCACGTGAATAGGTATAATTTCACACATAAAGCCAACTGGCAAAATCATTTGGACTAATTAAGGGAACATAATCAAGACTACTAATTGCAGTTAAAATCTAATTGTCACTTTTCTTAAGTGGTAAAAAAAATCTACTATTACTTCACTAGTAGTACTTAGTTAGAAAAAGATAAAACATAGTGCAATAACAATATCAACAACAAGAAATGTTCAATATAATCTTATCAGTGAAGTTTGAAATAGTGAGTATGCATGTAAATTTTACACATTTTGTAAGATAGAGAGACTGTTTTTGATCGATCATTGAAAAATAATAAAAGCATATGGAAGGATAATAATTTTGTCCGTCCAATGAAAAGAAAAAGGGAAACAAGAAAGAAAGAAGGCAAAAATTAACAACTTTGTTTTGTTCATTCATGAACATGTAGGGGCAAAATGGAGAAAAATCCATCCATAGTTCCCCGCGTTTTTTTCCCTCTTTCCTCCCCAGTTCCTTTACACATTAAACTCAACTTATATAAAGCCAAAAATCAAATTAAACAAAAATAAGAAAGACTCCCTTTCTCTCTCTCAAAAACAATTCTCATCCAAACACACCACAAAGAGAAAAGAAGAATCACAATTCTAGAGAGAGAAAGTTGAAGTTTTTAGAGAGAAAATTGGAGTTCTAGAGAGAGAGTGTGAAGAATAATCAGAGTTTTAGAGAGAGAAAGTGAAGAAGAATCACCAATTCTAGAGAGAGAAAGTTGAAGGAGGGAAGCTAAATCCTCCTCGATCTCCAAAAGTGAATTGATTTTGTTGTTTTTTTCCCGATTTTTTTGGCGATGGGGAGAGGAAGAGCAACTCCGGCAACTCCGGCGGCGGCGACGGCGGCGGCGGTTCCGGCGAAACTCAATGGATCTGTAGGAGTATTGAAAGAGATTAAGTTTCGCGGAGTTCGAAAGCGTCCATGGGGAAGATTTGCTGCTGAAATAAGAGATCCATGGAAGAAAACTAGGGTTTGGTTAGGTACTTTTGATTCAGCTGAAGATGCAGCTAAAGCTTACGATAACGCAGCTCGTACTCTTCGGGGACCTAAAGCAAAAACCAATTTCCCTTTATCTCCGTATTTTCATCAGCAAAATCATGACCCGTTAATTGACCCGAACCCGAGAATGTACAAGCAGGAGAATCCGATTGTATGTCAAAGACCGACATCGAGTGGTATGAGTAGTACGGTGGAATCATTCAGCGGACCGAGGCCGCCGCCACGTCAGCAAACGGAGGTGGTAAGGAAATATCCTCGATCGCCTCCGGTTGAGCTGGATGATTGTAGGAGTGATTGTGATTCATCGTCTTCTGTTGTTGATGGTGATGGTGATGGTGATAATGGTGGCAATATTGTTTCGTCGAGTTTTAGAAATCCGTTGCCGTTTGATCTCAACTTTCCTCCGCCGATGGATGATGTTTACGCTAGTACAACACTATGTCTTTGAGGGAAAAATGGTGTAAAAGTTGCGATCTTTATATCATTCGAAACCCCATTTGGCTACCTAGTTTTAATTCAATTGTTGATCAGAAAAGGGGTGGAAAGGAAAAAAATCACAGCTTTAAAGCTATTTATATGAGTCTGTTGTTGGAAGAGATTTTAACTCTTCGATTTACTTATCGTATTTAATGTCATGGCATTTCATGATAGATGGATCGATGTGTGTGATAATTGATCTGATTATGTGTCCGAGAATTATATATGGGTTCTGGGATAATGTAGTCGATTTATATACATTGACATGTAAAATTAGAGGGAACTTTCAGTTCTGTGTTGTACTATTATGACGAGAGTTGCAGCGTCGTTGATGTAAGATGATATGTACTCTCTCATTACTTTATGTAAGAATCAAGACTTTATCTAATCAAATACTGTTAGTTTACATTTGTTCGTTGTCGTATATGCTTGTTTAGTGTTTTGATTGTTGTGAACTTATTGCTGTGCTGGAAGAGATTTTAACTCTTCGAAACATCTGGCATTAAGGTCAGGTGAATCTAACCTGTTATAAAAATCTATCATACAATCTATTTGGTGTAGATTACAAATTTTTTATGGATTTTGACTATTTGGTGTAATCCACAGGATGTAAAGGATGAAGATTGTATGATAGATTTCATAGAATCTGTACAAGGAATCTTTTCGTTTGTTTTTGTTCAGAGAGGTTCGTGATATTTATACCGTCTTAGTGCAAATTGTTCCTTTTTAATATATATTTTGCCTTTTCAAAAAAATTGACATGGCTCAGTGGTGTTCATTCTCTTGAGGATAAGGTCAGGTGGTTCCAAAAGGTTTTCTATGACACTTGTTAAAAGGAAACTAGTTGCCTGTGATGTTTGTGGAATTGTGGTTGTTTTGATAGCGAGCAAGGTAGTTTGTGAAGTCGTGATTGTTTGAGAATAAGATCTATCTTCTGTCTTCTGCCAAATAGTGAATAGATATTTCTTATGTATGTCAACAAAATGTGTTGTAGAGTTGGGAAATCGCATTCAGTCATTTGATAGCCATACTCACCTTTTGTGAGTAATCACCATGACTCCAGAGTTGGTTTTCAACCTGGTGCTTCTTTGTGGATGTTCCCTATCAGCTATAATATACTGTGTCTATGATCTAACAGGTTAGATTCTTTGAACTTGAACTGCTTTTTTCTTTCTTTCTGTGTAGAGGCCTGTTACCTAAGCATTTGAAGCATCAGTAGCTGTTAGTGCTCTGGTTTCTTATTTAGATGATGCTCAGCTATTTGTATGTTCAGCTGCAAGAACTTTGCATGAGATACAAGCAGTGCAAGATTTCTTTCCTGTTTTTACATATTTGTTAGATTTATTGAGTCTGGTTGGATTCTTTGAATCAAGTCATTAAGTTACATAGATACCTGACTCGCCTTAATTTGGTGACATTTTCTGCGGTGCTAATTTAAGCGTACTTAACCAAGATACACTTTTCTATTCATGAGTGTTGTATATGCATTCTTCATGGAAAAACTTGTTATCTGTTCGCTGATATGTATTTGCAGAGTTGTATGGTTCATCATTCTGTGCACAATTGCCCATTTCATAAGATGGAGATTTTGTTTTCGTGCTCTTTATTATCCAATATTTCCTCAATTTGTCATTTGTTTGCCGGCATCTATTCCCCCGTGGTTCTCTGCTTTTCTCCCTGTTTGCTGTGAACATCGAGTCAGGTTTCTACGCTGGGAGGAAAATTGTCAAAGGTTTGCTTGAGGCTGTGGCGGAGCCATCCTTGTCAAGGACACCCCTTCGCTACAAAATTACAATGTGGATAGGTAAATTCTCTTTTACGTATATATACTATGTTGAATCTCTTTGGCTTCTTATGTGTTTTCTTCTTTATATTTGACACCCCTTAATGAAAATCCCAACTTGGCTACTGGCTTGAGGTATGTTTTGAAGAATATGTTCGATATGTGTCGCTTAGTTTGCGCTTTCAGTGAAGGTGTCAATGCAGAAAACCAGTTAACTAGCTGTTCTATGAGCTGTCTTTTGAACAAAGTGCGGGCACTAAACAATAGTTAAATGAGATTTTTAGTTGTTATGCGGACATTATCGATGGAAATGTTAATTGTCTGGAATAGGAAATTCAAGATTAGTTTCTATATATAATTTACTTGATTGCAGTTACGTCAAGTCTCTGCTCATGACATTTAATCTGGTTAGGGGTAAGGTCTGCATACACTCCACCCTCGTCAAATCCGGATTACACTGCATATATTGAACGCAAGAGCCCAATAGTTTGAGTTGTAACCCAATTGTCTCAGTACTTCTTAGTGACAATGGGCTTAGGTTGTCTGTGTTGGTGAGGAGAATCCTCTTCTATCTAGTCCATTCTGCACAATTGCACATTTTGAATGTATTCCAAGATTGCTGCTATATTCAAGAAGGATTCAAGTTATATGTAGTGGCAATACAAATACTTTTTTATATTATCAGTTTAATTTAACATGTCTCTTGTATTTAGATTTAGATTTATTTCACTATTTTGCTGTAGGTATTGTTCCTTTTTCAGAATGATTTGTCATGCTTTCTATAGTATTTTGCATGCTTTTTCCTTGAGCCGAGGGTCTATCGGAAACCTCTCTAACTTCCTAGGGAGAGGTAAGATCTGCGTAAGTTATACCCTTCCAAGACCACTCATGAGATTACATTGGGTATGTTGTGTTGTAGTGTAATTTAATGTGATTGATGGTATGTTAGTTATAATTTTTATTTCCGAGATTTGAACATGACTAAATCTTTATCAACGCAGATATTGCCACTAAGGCGATAAAATGCAAGATAAGGGTGTGTACAATAAACCTTTGTGGTCCGGTCCTTTCCCAAATCCCTCGTATATCGGGAGCTTTACTGCACCGGGCTGCCCATTATTGAAATTTAAATTTAATTTTTTAAGAGTTTTCACTCATTTTATTAACGGTTAGATCCATGATATTGGGATGCCAAGAGGATTTAGAAAGAGAAGAAAGGTGGACATCACATGTGGTGATAATAATGGGCAGGTTGGCAATCTGCATAATCGCATGTTTGCTCTATCAACTTTTAGTACACCTGTTGCTCCTCATGATCTTGCATATGATCTCATTTTGTCATCGTTAAAGCTTTGTGATTTGGGAAAAGTCTCTTTTATTCCCTTTATATATATTATAGAAAGACAAAATTAACTAACAAAAAAGACAGTCGGGTACACTGGAGCTCCCGCTATATATGGGGTCCAGGAAGGGCAATGACTACAAGGATCTATTGTACGCAGCTTCATCTTATATTTTTACAAGAGACTGTTTCCACGGCTTGAACCAGTGATCTCTTGGTCAGATGACATCAACTTTACCGGTTACTCCAAGGCTTCCAATCCCACAAAATTAATTAACAAATCAAGTTTAATTAATTAGTGATGTATTTACAGCTTTGGTTAGCTAGTATGTGTTGACACGAGCACTAGCCTGAGATTCCTTGCCAAGCAAATCATTGAGGGAATCCTCTCTTCACGCCAATCACCTCATCATTTTGTGTAATTGGAATCAAACAATACAGAAAAATGTCTATTTTTCGAACGACGTGTGAAATTTTGGAACATATTCATTAAGTTTTACTTGTAAAATATGAATTTCATAATAGTGATTAATTTGTAAGATAGAGCTGAAAAGCAGCCAATGAGGAGTTACCTGGTACATGTTGCTGGTGGAAGATGGGATACAGATGACATGTATCCCGTGGAATTAGTTGAGGTGAGCGCAAGTTGGTCCGGACACCACGATTATAAAAAAAAAGGTTTAGCACATATTTTTAAAAAGTACAATAGGTTCGGTGCTACAAATTTGATAGTTAAATTCATAAAGTTTAAATTTTGAGTTTTGACTCATGTTGAGACAGCTCATTTGAACTAGACAAATTGAGTCATGACTTATTATTGACTTAATTTGACTGGTTTGAATTTAACGCAATTCATTCATTTGCCACCTTTACACGAAGTTTACTCCCCCTACTTCCTATGTAAACCTTTAACCACAACCAACTTTCTTCTAATAAACATATAACACGTGAATGGAAAAGAGATATAATTTTCAGTTCCTTCCAATCGATAGTCAATTCTATTTCTGATAGGGGCAACGAACAATTGAATCGGATTTTGATCATTATTTATATATCCGTAATAGTCAGAGTCCTACAAGTTTCAGTTCAAAAAGTACCAAATGCACACTACTACATATATTATTTTACACTGAGATTAATTATGTTAATACACCATCCAAACGACCCTAAGAATAATTACTCATTTACTCTTTACTTCTACAAGGAATGTATATGCTTGTACAGATTTTTTTTCTTAAATTATACTCATACAACTAATCTTGTAAATGGTGTTACTTTCATTCCAAAAAAGTCGTCATGTTTCGTTTTTTGAGATTCAGTTTGACTAATTTTTAAGACTAAATTAGATCAGATTAATTCGATATGTTAAAATTAAAATTTAGATATTAAAAAACTATACGAAATTACAATTTCTTTCATATCATATAATGAAGTCTTAAAAATTTGATCAAAGTTCATATCATTTGACTCTTGAAAAAAAAATTGTGACAAGTAAAAATAACAGAGAGAACATATAGATATCAAAACTAATTAAGAAGTAAATCTCATTGATTGGAAGAATCCAGAACCATTATGCATTACTAAGCTTTTCCATTATAAAAAGGATACTATACTTCACATTGTCCTCTATAATTCTCCCCTTTTTTCTTCTTTTTGATTAAAAAAGACATCTACATTCATCTAATTACTTCCTCTACACTTCATACTCTCCCCCACTTAAAGCAACCATTTACTTTTTCTACCATCTTGCACTTGCCTTTCTTCTCCAGTCTCCATCACAAAATCATTTAATTTGTCTGACATAAGTAATAATTACTAGTGCAAGCATTTTGTACTAGTGAGTTCGGATAAGATTTACGTACACTCTATCTTCCTCAGATTTTATTTTGTGGAATTCACTAGATATGTTGTTGTTGCTGTGACATCAAAAGGAATTCAAAAATTGCTTCAGATCACATTTTCAAATCCCAGGTATGATCACTCTAATTACACATCTCGTATAATTTTACGGGATATCTCTCAACTCTTATTAACACAAGTTCCTAAAATTTTATCCATCAAGGCATTTCATTATTGGCACATATATTAACTCACTCTCTTATTAACACAACTTCCTAAAATTTTATCCATCAAGGCATTTCATTACTGACACATGTATCAAGTAACTCTGTCTATCAAGACAGACATTTCACAGAGTATGGATTATCTCCGTAGTTCGCTCTCAGAAATATAGCCATTTCTGTCCCCTCACATCAATCCCACTAGCCAATTATCCATTCTCACTAGCCAATTATCCATTCTCACTGGAGGAGTATCGAATAACTCTATTCACTAAACGAATTTTAGGAGATACCTGCTACCTTCTACCGGTAACAAAAATATTCAGTCCACCAATAAATTCGATGAGATACCGACTACATCCTACCAGCACAGATACCAATTAACTCTGTCAATTAAGACTTGGCTTAGTAAGATAGGGCCAAGGGTTCATCCAAACTTCATTCAACCAAACATTACACAGTTTATACATGATTAAAATTATTTCTTATCTATATATAACGGATGTTCACCCCCTATGACTTATTATTTACTTTTCATATTTTGAATTCCTTAATGAAAATACGTTAATGAAAATTCTGGCTCGACCACTATTGACATGTGTGACACTAATATATATTTTTTTGAATTCTTTGTATGAATTTGTCCAAAACAGAGAATATAGTTCAAATAATCCTCTGCACAAATGGGTGACAACAAGGAGACTTTCCTGAACAAAAAGGAAATAGAGAGAACAGTATCAAACGCCTACGATGAATTACGTAGCTTCAGAACATGGCTGAAATGGATGTGTGTTGATCAATCTGACCCGTTTTCCGCTTGTCTTTCGTGGTTTGTTTTTATAATGCTGGCTGTAATCGTCCCTTGCCTTTCGCATTTTCTACTGGCAAGGGACGGTTACAATGACGCTGCACACAGTCGTCCATATGACGACGTTGTGCAGCTGTCCCTTAGCTGTGTTGCTGCTCTGTCATTTGTTTGTCTTTCACGGTTTGTTAAGAAATATGGGCTGAGGAGGTTTTTGTTCCTTGATAAGCTTTGTGATGAGAGTGAAACTGTTAGAAGAGGCTACACTGAACAGCTCAATGTAAGTCTTCTCTTACTTATCTTTTTTTTTTTCCTCAGAATTTAAGCTTTATGCACCGACAACAATAATAACATATCCCGTTTAATCCCTACATTTATGCGGGCTAGAGGGCTGTTTCTAATAGACCATCGGCTCAAAAGAGAAATTTTATGCACTGACACCGAATGAATGTTTACACAATTCTCACCTAGTTAGAATGATGGTAATTAACTGTTGAGAATTTAGTGTAAATGAATTTTTACAATGTCCAAACTCCCTTGGTTTCTTCATGTGTATTTTTCTATATTTTGAATCTTTAATGAAAATCTTGTTCATGCCATTGTCGTGTATATAACTTAAATCTTTTTTTTTCTCCTCACTTCCAATATGCAGAGCTCACTAAAGATCCTATTCATATTTGTACTTCCATGTTTCGTTGTTGAATGTGCGTACAAGATTTGGTGGTACAGCTCAGGTGGTACCCGAATCCCCTTCTTAGGCAACGTCGTTGTGAGTGACACTGTCGCATGCATTCTAGAGCTGAGTTCTTGGCTTTACAGGACAGTCGTGTTCTTCCTAGTCTGTATACTTTTCCGGTTGATATGTTACCTCCAAATTCTCCGATTACAAGACTTTGCTCAGGTCTTTCATGTAGATTCTGATGTTGAATCGGTGTTGAGAGAGCACCTTAGAATAAGGAGGCACTTGAGGATCATTAGCCATAGGTACCGGTCTTTCATCTTGTGGGCATTGATGCTCGTTACAGCAAGCCAATTCGCGTCCCTTCTCATGACCACACGCTCAACTGCAGATCTTCATATCTACAAAAGTGGTGAACTCGCGGTATGCCTTATAAACCATAAACATTCTTATTTCTCATTGTTTCCTATATTCAACAGAAATAGTTTGAGAATTTCTATTTTAACTAGAGAGTAGCATCAAGATGCAGGGTAGCCTCTTGCAGAAATGCAGAGAGGTTGCGTACATTAGACCCTTGTTGTCCGGTCCTTCACCAGAACTTGCGCATAGCGGGAGCTTAGTGTACTGGGCTGCCCTTTTCTTAGACTAGCACCGAGATGATATGTGGAAATACTCATATCCACATTTCTAATCATTTAGAGCAAACACATCATAAAAATGTGACTGTCGACGAACGAGAATGTAGCACAAACACATGAATCATGTACTAGATATCATTGATCACAATTTCATCAGTGAATTTTTGGTACTGAATCCTATTTTTCACTGTCTTAAGTATTTCTGGTAATAGAGCATATTAACCAAATCAATCAGTTCCTCCATTCCATTTTATATGACCCTCTTTCGTTTTTGATATGTTCCAAAAAGAACAACACGTGTCTATATTTGGTAAATCTTTAACTTTAAACTTCTCATTTTACTGAAAAGTCGTGCTCGGTCAAATACTGTCATATAAAATGCAACCAAGAGAGTGTACCTGTTAGGATTCTTATCCTAGATGATTGATCCCTACTTTAGCAGTTCAACTCCAACTAGTTCCTACTTTAGCAGTTCAACTCCAACTAGTTCCTACTTTAGCAGTTCAACTCCAACTAGTTCTTCCAGCCTATCCTCATCCTCAATTGTTGTTTTGTTGCTGTTGCTCGTTATTAAATGTTGTTGTTTTAATATGCAGCTCTGCTCTGTCAGCCTTCTTGCTGGTCTCATGATACTGTTGAGAAGTGCGACTAGAATTACACACAAAGCCCAATCTGTGACATGCCTTGCTGCCAAGTGGCACGTATGTGCAACAATAGACTCATTTGATTCTACTGAGGCTGAGACTCCAATTACTCGAGTGACCTGTGACCAAGTTTTTCCCGCATGTTCTGAAGGATCATCTGATGCTGATGATGTCGGAGATGAAGAAGACGAGTTGGACAATACGAAATTCGTCCCTGCATATGCCTATAGCACAATTTCGTTCCACAAAAGACAGGCACTAGGTATGATATGCTGGTTAAAATTGTTTTACCTACTCCTTCCCTTGAGAAATGAGCACTAATATTACTATGAGTTTAACGTTTGTGCACCGACAATTAGTAGTGGATCTAGAATTTTCACTATAAGATTCAAAATGTATAGAAGTAAACACATAGAATCCAAGGGGATTGTCAAAAATTAATTTTGGTTAGATTAAACCCCTTGTCCACCCCCTCCCCCCCCCCCCCCCCCCCCCCCCACCCAATTCCGCCCTTGCAGACAGTATATAATAATTTAGTGCCGTCAAGTTAAAATTACCTATAATAGCAGACAACTATTCATAACAACATTGTTAAAATCTTTACATTGTTAGTGTATATAAGTTTTATCCAATACTATTGAGTTTTGACGTAATGGTAAAGTTGTTGTCATGTGACCCGGAGGTCACGGGTTCGAGGAAACAGCCTCTTGCAGATATGCAAGGTAATGCTAACATACAATAGACCCTTGTGGTCCGAACCTTTTTCGGACCCCGCGCTTAGGGGGAGCTTAGTGCACCGAGCTGCTCTTTTAGTACTGCATAGCTAGGATTACTCTAATGGTACTTTATTTTGACAAACCTGTTTGCAGTGACATACTTTGAGAACAACAAAGCAGGAGTAACAATTTATGGATTCATGCTGGATAGAAGTTCTATTCACACCATATTTGGAATAGAATTATCTCTGGTTCTCTGGTTGCTTGGGAAAACCATTGGCATTTCTTGAATCATTAGCTTCACATTATGTTGCCCTGAATTTCCAAAAATGTTGTCGTTACCCGTGTCGAATCCTCCAAAGATGCATTACGTTTGAAGAATCTGACACCCACCTGGCGATATATTTGAAGAGTCTGAGCAACATACACAGTCGAAAACAGACTTTTTCACTTGTCCAATCGTTCGATTTTAAAGATGTCAAAAAATGAGAAAGATGGAGGAGGTTCACCAAACATAATGTACAAGTTTGTCAATCCATTTCCCCCGTTCATTCTTCTTCATTTCATCATTTTGTTGTGTCGTTCATAGGTCTGAGCCCTTCGTAGAAGGTGAGCTGATGCATAGCGAGCTATTTGTTGATTCAATTATTGTATCATTTCTGGTATCATATTCTTTCTATTATTGGGTTTTTAGCTTGCTAAATAACTTATCAGGATGAGTTGTTTGAGGAAATATGCTGTTATGTCATGTTACTTCTGGCTTTTGTATTATGCAAACATGATTTACAATTTTACTTCTAGTCCATGACATATTTCCATCAAGACAAATGATGACAACAAAAAAGAGAATCCTTTTGAATCCATTTTAACAAGTTACTAATTAATCCTTGAAGTATAAATCACTTATTATGAATAATTACCTGTAACAACTTGAAAGAGTAAACATTCTAAAAGTTACTCTTAAAAATGATTTTTAAATGGTCTAGTGGACATATATAGGGAGCAAGCATCCCAATTTTTTTCTTAAAAAGGCAGCCCGGTGCACTAAAGCTCTCGTTATATGCGCGGTCCGGGGAAGGATTGGACTACAAGTATCTATTGTACGCAGCCTTACGGAGTAATTGGTAAAGTTGTTGCCATCCTAAAATTTATCGCATTTATTTTACAATAATACAAACAACATATCCATGAATTTGAGTACACAGACGCTACCCTATATGTACAAATAGAGAATTTGTTTTCAATAGACGTTCGGTTGGACTAAAATAGGTTAAATAATGTACCAGAGATACTTGGTTCGGACACCACAATTATCAAAAAAGAATTAATACACCAACAATAAACTTTTTTTTTTCCTTTTCCCTTTTTCTGTTTTTTTTTCTAATTTCCCTCCTTTATTTTCGCCTTCTGCATTCATCTCTTCCTGTAAGTTCAGCCATGCACATTTCTCCTTTTGATAATCTTCATTATAGGCTTCTAATTTATAAACTGTGTTTTTTTTCCTCTCCTTGTTCATCTCATTAATTTGATACACACAACAACAACAAAATAAATTATACACAACAGGAGAGGAGAAAACACAGAGAAATTAGAGAGCAACAATAAATATATATAGGCCATTTCAACCCCATTATTTCATTTTTGTAAGTATTAAATCCATTGTGTGCATGATTTTTCTTTTATTTAATCATATGATATTCGAAATTCACAAACTCATTCAATTAAGATTCATGGTTCTATTAGAAACAGTCTCTCTACCTTCACAAGATAGAGCCCCGGAATCCATTCGTGGGATTACATTGGGTGTGTTGTTGTCATAAGCCTATTTAAGGCTAAAATATGTAGCACGTGAACTCGTGGTCTCTCTAAAAAAAGCTAGGTATTTTATGTATACATTTTTAAAATTGGTGTAAATTTACTGACACATATGTTATAAGAAGGTTAAATGGTGCATTTTGTTGAATGTTGAGTTATTTACCTAGAGGACGAGGGATTAATTCCCACTTCATGCATTCTTTCCTTCATTTTTTAGTGGTTGCGCCTATGTTCTAAAAATCCTAAATTCGCCTCCGGTTGTTGTTGTAGGCAATTTTGATTCGGTTTGTGTTGGGCCCAGCCCATTCAAGAGGGAAGCCTCTTACTAGGAAGATTTTAGGTTGAAGAATATTTCAAAAATTGTAGGAAATCAAATTTGATATTTTAGATTATTTTAATTTATGTCTAAATAGGATTTGTAGGTTTTCTTTTTTAAAAAACAAAAAATAAAAATTGGGGGTTGGGGAATGGAGAAGGGGATTACAAGGTGGGGAATCGAACCCGCACCAACAAGGTGAAAGTTCAGGTAGCCATAGAATGTACGCACACCTTACCCCTATTTTTGCGGGGTAGAGAGGGTTGTTTGCAATACATGTTTAAGGATACATGTTGACTAACACAAGATCTTTACTTGTTGTGATACCATATTTTGATTAGAGTTTTAACTTATACACTCCGATAATATAAAAAGAACTCTTATACTATCAAGTCACATTACCTGTTGTGATATCACCTAGTAATAGACATTTCTTTTCATTATCTGTGTGTATTAGTTAATCTCATTTAATTATGTGATCCATGATAGTCTTTTTAACTTAATTATGTTTTTAACAATGGTAGAACAAACTAAGTTGGAACTTCCCCTTAAAAAATGAAAAAATAGAGTGAGGGGCCTCTAACAAAGAAGAAGGTGCTAGCTTTTCAAAAACAGAACAAACTACTTGTCTTCTGTGAAGAATGGAGTTTGATACTTCTCCCATCAATCGCTGCTCCAAAAGAAACGAGAAGATATATCAAGAATGGTTTAGTTCTGCTGATTCGGGTTTGTTCTCTGCGCTCTCATCATCATTCTTATTTTAATATGTGCATGTGGAGATGAATCCATAATTTAAACTTGAATGGTTAGACTTTCAAAAGTTTTTAGAATTGGACACAGTGTAATTTTGAAATCATGCGTTTAAAATACTTCAAGTTCAACATTTGTTGAATTTAATGGTATCACAGATGGAGATGGACGTCTCATCGGAAAGGATGCCACCAACTTCCTTGCGATGTCAAACTTGCCTCGTGAAGATCTCAAGCAGGTTCTTTTTTATGTGCTTAAATTCTTTTCAAACAAGCCCTTCATTTCTTCAGTGTTTCTTTGTAATGCTTGTAGTACTATTAATCGTTGCACTTTTATGAATGTACATATCATATGTGTGTGCGCTCTCGCCTTTCCTTCAAGGCAGGGGCGGAGCCATTGGAAACTTGTACTGCACGAACAGGAGAAACAGAATTGTTTTTGTTTGTATACAAGTTTTTGAATCCCCTTGACATAAATGAAGATTCTGTGCTAGCGGAATGGGGGTTCAAAATTTGCTTTAGGTCACAAGTAGGTTTGGCCTTCTTCTTCTTCTTTTTTTGAAATAACCCTTTGTTCAAAATTCTAACTCTGCCTCTTCCTCCAGGTATCATTTAGGTTATTTTTTTATATGTTCTAAATGACTATTGGTTGTCCAATAATTTTCTATCTTGAATCATTTTATGACCTTAACTAAATGGTGTTTGTGTTGTGTAGTCTGTTGTTGAACTAGTGCACTGTTCTTTTCATAGAGGCAATAGTTCATAGTTTTCGTTCCCATAACTGAATGCTGACAACCATCTTGGAACTACTCCACATAGGCTTTTGTCCTCCTCTTAACAAAGCATCTTTTCGAGTTGGATCATAATTAGTCATATGCATTTCATATTATCACTTCCAGCGTCTAAGTATGACATAATAGACCAGAATGGTAATTCATAACTAGATTTAAGTGTGGGTCGGAAAGCTGCTAGCTCAAGAAATATTGGATGGCGAAAGAGCCCTTCTCTCTTCTGCTTGCACCTAAAAAAGGGCAACTCAATGCCCTAAGCTCCCGCTGGACCAACATTGGGTCTTATGTACAGCCTTACGTTGCAGAATTAAAGAGGCTGTCTCCATGGCCATAACCTGTGAGGAGGAGGCAGAGGTTCATGTCGTGGAAATAGCCACTAGCAATATTGGATGCCGAAATGAGTCCTTCTCTCTTTTGCCTGCTAAAATGAAATTTTGCGAATCTATGTTTTCTATCTTTCAATCGGATACCAATTGCTTGGATGCATTTGAAAGCCTCGATATGACTTGCAGGAAAAATTCTTTCTAGGTTTGTCTTAACTCTGACCTTTTGGTTATTTGAGAGAGTGTTACAGCATGCCATTCTAAATACCATTTGATTCTGTGCAACCTAATAGTTGTTTTTGACTTATATACGGCCTTTTTGTTACCACTATGAAGCCGATGTCCTATTACAATACCTTTTATGCATTTAATACCTATGTTTAATCAATTAATGGCTATATTTTATGTGCTCTATGATTCTTTGCAGTTTTATGAATCGCTTTTACTGTTTAAACATAAACAAATCATTTTACTTTCTCTGTTTTTCCTAAGGTGTGGGCAATTGCAGATTCCAAACGGCAAGGGTATCTTGGTTTCAAAGAGTTTATAACTGCAATGCAGGTACTAGCTCTTTGTGTGGACTCTTATTTCACCTTTTATAGTTAATTTCCTTCCCTATAAACTGCAGATCATTCTTTGCGTTTCACTATGTAGTTGGTCTCTTTGGCTCAAGCTGGCCACGCAGTGACAAGTGATTTCTCAAATGCTGAAGGTAAGTAGTGTAGCTTCAACTATAACCGAACAGTATGCTAGTAATGTCAGTGTCATATGACTGCTAGTCTGCTACTAAAAAATAACTAAGCCTCAGTCCCAAACAAGTTGGAATCGGCTATATGAATCCTCACTTCTCCATTTAAGCTCAACTCATGACATTATCGTACCAAATAAAAGTAAAAGTGAAAAATAAGTTAATTTAATAGTAATATTAAATTTTATACTAAAATCCTAGTATCATCTATAACCGGATATCCTTGTTCCAGACCAAATGTTCCCTAAGGGTGAAATCCATTGAGCTTAAATCCTAGATCTGCATCTGCCTCTTACACGATCGCTATACTAGAAAATTAGATGATTGTTTGTCATGCCTTGCATTGGCTTTCATTAGCAAGTATAATTTCCTCTCTTTTACTGTTCTTACAATCAGAAAATTTTCAATCCAATGCAGTCGACTTCGAAAATTTGGAGCTACCTACAATGGAAGGTCTGGATAAACTTCTAGCTGTAAGTATGCTAGATTCACTTCCGCTTTTTAATTTCATTCATTGCTTGACTGTTAACTTAAAATGTTCTACAGAAGAAGAAGCGTGTGCCCAAATGGGTACCTGACAGTAATGGTAATGTTACTTCAGTACATACAATAAGATTTTTATTTTATTTGTTTACGTTCTTGGGGAATTGGGAAGGGGAAGTGGGTGGAGTCTCTGCATCTAACTAATTGAATTGAGAAGCAGGCAGTCTTACGCAATCTCCACGGGCTAATTGGTTTTCATCATCAAAATCTGCAAAGAAGGTGAGTGACTTTTATCCTTTATATACAACTACTACTATTACGCCTCAATACTAAGGTAGTGTGAGGTCAGCTATACGAATCCTCGCAAACTATGTTGCTCCATTTAGACCCGTGTTGATTCAAAAGTTTCTCTAACTCCAGAAGTTCTGGACATTTTTAGTGGCATACAAGTCCCTGGCAAACCAGAATACTCGCTTTAAGTAAATAGAAATGTACCAACATGACCAAACTTCATACTTATTGGTACCACCAATATGAATTTCTTCCACTGTGCAGAGTTTGCACTAAGTCCGCGTAAATTCCAAGAGATTGTAAGTATTTTGAGACAACTTCTTTCCACATGTTCGTTGATGTCATAAACTATCTGTTGAAATTATTGCATGGGATTGTCCATCCCCCAAATTGTCCCAAACACATCCTATAACATTCCATTGGTATGTTCAATGCTAATTTCTGATTTTTCTCCTTGAATGATGCTCGATCCTTTTCATTTGCCCTTCAGATCCCTTCAAACTATGTCACATCAATAATCGATGGACTGAAGAAGTTGTACGTCAAGAAACTAAAGCCACTGGAAGTTGCATACCACTACAGTGATTTTGTCTCTCCTTTATTGGTAGGTGTAGCATTTCAGTTTAGCTATGCTTATTAACCAAATAGGAAAGAACTTAATTTCATTTCTTCCCCTTCAACTATGTTGTCTTTCTTGTCGATTTCGGAACTAACTTCTGTATTATGCTATTTTGGTAGGCAAATAGTGATTTTGATGCCAAACCAATGGTGATGCTTTTGGGTCAATACTCCACTGGAAAAACAACCTTCATTAAGCATTTACTCAGAACCAGCTATCCAGGTTAGCAAAAAAGATTCTTTTCTTGGTTGAATATGTGCTTTTGTACGTGCATTTAACGGGTTTCTGTTGACATTTTGTGGTTCTTTTATGTCTATAGGTGCTCATATTGGACCGGAGCCTACAACAGACAGATTTGTTGTCGTCATGGTACTTTCGTTTATCTGATCTTTACTGACTACTGTGTACACTAGCTTCTTGTCCTTCTTGGAATTGTGCCGAGTAGAAGAAAACTTGTCCGAGAAATAGTGTCCGCTTACTTTAGACGATGTTTTATGATTGTATAACAGTTTACTTCTCAATATATATAGACTACTATATTTAACTATTGGTCTGGTACATATTCCTGTTTATCAAATTAAGGAGTTGCAGTTGAATGCTTTTTTGTTAGGTTTGTTAC
Source organism: Capsicum rhomboideum (assembly GCA_031232105.1). Lineage (NCBI taxonomy): Eukaryota > Viridiplantae > Streptophyta > Magnoliopsida > Solanales > Solanaceae > Capsicum > Capsicum rhomboideum. The sequence goes on along the minus strand of CP124710.1, from coordinate 1,664,735 downwards.
TTAACAGAGATATTCAGTAATAATCACATAACCATGCTTAAAAATTTATTTGTTTAACGGTGTTGGTATGCTAAATCATTTGTTAGGCAATCGTTCACCTTAACTAGGGGCGGATTAGGATTTGAAGTTTATGAGTTCCTATATCCACCTCAAGTTAATATACAATAATTGGGTTCACTGTCAAATATCTATAGATATTTAGTGGATTTCTTAGTACGTCATTTGGGCAAAATTTATTGGTTTCACGTGAACTCTTAAGTTACACTGAAGATTCATCTATGACTTTAATTGTGTATTAAACAGAATGGACCTGATGAAAGAAGTATCCCAGGGAACACAATTGCAGTTCAAGCAGATATGCCGTTTAGTGGTCTGACATCTTTTGGAACAGCGTTTTTGTCAAAGTTTGAATGTTCTCAAATGCCACATCCTGTAAGTTAATGGACTCTTCATTACTCGGACCATTTAATGAAAATAATTTTTTAAATAAAAACTGAACGCTTTCCTTCTCCATGTTGAAAAAGCTGTTAGAGAATATCACACTTGTCGATACACCGGGAGTTTTATCAGGGGAAAAGCAACGAACACAGAGGAGCTATGAATTTACGGGGGTGACATCTTGGTTTGCTGCTAAGTGTGATCTCATTCTACTATTATTTGATCCCCACAAACTTGATATTAGCGATGAATTCAAACGTGTGATTGCATCTCTCCAAGGTCATGATGATAAGATTCGGGTGGTATTGAACAAGGCTGACCAAGTTGATACCCAACAAGTAAGGCATATTATTTTTTCTTTCATTCATGTTCGCGACCTTTTATAGACTATGCTAAATTTATTTTCTTAATTGGTCCTCGTTGCAGCTTATGAGGGTTTATGGAGCGTTGATGTGGTCTTTGGGTAAAGTTCAGAATACCCCTGAAGTTTCACGTGTCTACATAGGGTATGATCTCTATATTTGCAATTAGTTCACATTACACCTTATGAGCTATGTTGCTCAAAACTCTTCAAAAATATTGATGCGTGTGTGTCTGATCCTCCAAAAGTAGTACATTTTGGAGGATTTGACACGGGACCCAAGCAACATAACTTATGAGACATCATATTTGCTTCACTGGATATAGCGTGTATCTTACTACCTTGTGTTTTAAGATGACCTTGCTTCAGTGCAGAGATAAGGTTCGCAAATATGTAAATATACATGTGCACTTCATAGTTATGTCTATTTGAGTGCATAATTTTTATAAAAGTCATCCTAAATATTTCATTTTTTGATGGCAAATAAGACATTCGTTTCTTTTTGGAGTTCAGACGATTTACATAAACTCTATGGATGTTTTGGCTTTTACAGATCATTTAATGACAAACCTATAGATGAGGATCTCACAGGGCCTTTAGGGAAAGAACTTTTTGAGAAGGAACAAGATGATCTCCTTACAGACCTGAAAAACATACCAAAAAAAGCTTGTGATCGACGTGTAAGTTCACAACTCTGAATGTGGTCCTAAATTTTTCTTTTTTGTCTCATAAACTATGCTTCCGATTTGAGTTGAACTTACATGAGGAGATATTTTCAGTGAGATTTATACAGCCGACCCCAACTTATTTGGGACTGAGGCGTAGTTATTGGTGTAAGCTAAGCTTCTGATTACTTTGAACGAGGATGAAAGTCAGGTTTTGTTGTGCACAGATAAATGAATTCGTAAAACGTGCTAGAGCTGCAAAGATACACGCTTATATCATAAGTCACTTGAAAAAGGAGATGCCTGCTATGATGGGCAAAGCGAAGACTCAGAAAAAACTGATCGATAATTTGGAAGATGAATTTGTAAAGGTATCTGTCACCCCTTATTCACTAACTCTATATGGATTTACTAATACGTTGCTCGGAGTCTTCAAAAATGTCGATGGGTGTCTGTCGAATCCTCCGAAAGTAGTGCATTTTTGGACGGTCAGACACGGGTACGGCAACAGTTTTGGAGAGTACGAGCAACATAAATATGGAGTACTATATCTTAATGTTTTCATTCATCCAAACAGATTCAAAAAGAACACCATCTACCAGCTGGGGATTTTCCAAATGTCGAACAATTTAAAGAAGTTCTGAGTGGTTATAACTTTGACAAGTTTGAGAAATTGAAACCTAAGTTGATACAAGCTGTTGATGACATGCTTGGTTATGACATCCCTGAACTTCTCAAAAATTTCAAGAATCCATATGACTAACTAGGTACATAGAGTACCGAGTCATATCTGCAGTGACGAAGCCAGAAATTCATATAAGGGGATTCAGAAAATACTCATAACACATTGGATTTGAACTTGTGACCAAACACGATTTTTGCATCCCATTTACCACTACAATCTTTTCTTTTGTCAGAGGGATTCAACCGTTCGTATATAACCAAAATAATTTGTTTTTACCCTATTTGTGCGGTACGATTTTTCAACGAAGGGGATTCAATTTAGCACTTTTCGCTTCCTTTAGGTGTATAATATGGAATGTGGTCGTATTCTTGTTCCTATTAACTAATTGACTATTATGGTGTAGAAACGCTTTAATTTCTTTTATTCGCATGTATGTGTATTCTTATTTCTGGCTCAAAAAATTGTTTTAGAACCACTATCTATATTTGAGCTGGGGGTCTATCGGAAACAACCTCTCTACTTCGTCTGAGGTAGCGGTATGGACTGCGTACACTTTACCCTCCCCAGACTCCATGTTGTGGGATTACACTGGGTATGTTGTTGTTGTATCTATATTCTAGGAAATTGTGCATCACATATAAGAGCTAATAAAGAGAATTGCAATTCGGCCCGTTTTCAACTCATCTATATCGAATCTATAATAGCCAGTTTTGACTCGAAAGGGTGGCTGAATTGGTTGAACAGATGATCTCCTAAATTGATGGTTTCAAATTCGAAACACCCTGTATGCTTTCTTTATTGAGTTCATCGCACGAGATTTGCCTAGACAATGACATACCTACTGCTACAGTGCTACAACCCATTGCTTATATGTTGAATTTATTTTTTGATGAACTATGAGTGATAATTCCAAAATTTCAATTTGAAAGAAAAAAAATATTTTAATGAACTAATTAAGTTAATTCCCAAATAATGATTTGATTAGAAAAACCATTGGGAGAAGCTCAAAATCCAAAAGAAAAAAAATACAAACTATCCTTCATTTCTATCAAATCAATCACAAATTATTATCTACATTCCAGAAAATCGTGCACCACATATAAGAAATACGTAATAAAGAGAATTGCAATTTCGTCCATTTTCAGCTCATCTATATCGAACCTATAATAACCGAGTTGGTTGAGCAAATGATCATTTTAATGGGGGTCTCAAATTTGAAACACTTTGCATGCTTCATCGATCAAACTCATTGCACGAGACTTGCCAAGACAATGGTATACCTACTACTTCAAAGCTATAACTCATTGCTTATATGTTGAATTTACTTTTTGATGAATATAAGAACCTCTAATACAACTTAACTATGAATGATAATTCCAAACAGTAATTTGAAAGAAAAAACATATTAGTGAACCAATTAAGTTAATTCCGAACAATAATCTGTCAAATTAACTATTAATATCAAACCTATAATGGTAATTTTTGACTTGTACCGAGTTGATTGAGCTGATGATCTTTCGAATGAGTGGTCTCAAGTTTATAACATCGCATTGAGCGCGTAGATTTTCATCATAGTAGCTTATTTATTCCGTTCTTCTTATATTTAAGACGACCATCTATTTAAGTACAACTTCTATTACTCGAGTCTCGATAAAGAGTTTTTTTTTTTTTTTATCTTATTCTAGCTCAACTTAAGACATTCAATTGAGTGCACTTTACTTGTTCCATTCACTTTCAAGTAAAATTTTATATTTTCAAGTATTAAATAACTAAATAAAGTAATAATAATCAAAATTTAGAATTCCAAAATATCGTTAATCAAACACCATTTTATTCATTGAAGTTGGAGTTTGGTACTTTGGTTCACTACATTTATTAATTGGGTCCTGCATGGATTTTAATGTTTGTAAGCATTTTGAATTTTTTTTGTTAATTTAGCTTATACTGTTGTGGAATGACAATTCATGCAATCAAATTGAGGAAATTAAAGGGAATTTGGGAATTTCATGGGTTATTGGGGAAGACATTATTGAGGTATAGTTATAAAAAAGTGATGGATGTCATTAGAAAAAGAAGAAAAGAAGAAGTAAAAGAAGAAAAATGAAAAAAGATCAACAAACTCGTGTTTTTATAAAATTTTAGAAAAAAAAAAATGCTATAACAGTCTCCTTGGTTCGCAATTTTAATATTAAAATGATTACATTGCACACTCTAGAAAATTCTCCAACTATCTTTTCTATAATTAATTTCGAAAATTTGAGCTGAATTTTTGTGAGGATGGCAGTTGATCAATATGAACCAGCAAAGCAATTACTACCTTACTTTCAACGTGCTGATGATTTGGAAAAGCATGATCTCCTTGTTGCCTATTACTGTTGGTCATTTTTTTTTTTGGCCTCAATTTTGACATCTTTAAACTCCAAATTCAACATATAAACGTGCCGTTTAACTTGACCTCAACAGACATTTATGCCCTTCAACTTTGGATGTGCATAAGTAGTCGCTTAAACTTGTATAAAGTTGAATAAGTAGACACATGTGTCCTACGTGACATCTATGTGGCAATTTCACGTGAATTGCCACGTAGGATGTGTGCCTACTTGTTCAACTTTATACAAGTTTTAAGTGCCTACGCGTGCAAGTTTTAAGTGCCTACACGTGCATACTCAAAGTTGAAGAGCATAAATGTTTGTTGAGGCCAAGTTAAAGGGAATGCTCATGTATTCCTTTAAATTATCACAAAGTTGGTTTTTATGCTTTCTCTCTCATGGATTATGTATGATAATGTTTTTCTTTTGGTGTAATACATAAACAGACACTCAAACTTGGCCTCAACTGGCAAGTAAGCACGTCTAGACACCTCAACTCGTCTTCAATGTGACAGTTGAATACTCCTAACTTATAAAATGATTATCTAAGACACCTTCAAAATTTATGTGCCGCGTCAGCATAGAATGTCACGAGATACAGTAGAAATGAGTTGGGAGTGTTTAGTTGTCAGTTATATGTATACTCTCAAAGTTTGAGTGCTTACTTGTTAGCTGAGGTCAAATTTGAGTGTCTTTATGTATTACTCCCTCCGTTTCAATTTGTTTGGCCTATTTTAACTTGGCATGACATTTAAGAAAATAAGAAGATTTTTGAATCTTGTGGTCTTAAATTAAGGACATGTCAAATGTACCAAAATATCCTTTAATCTTGTGGTTTTGAACATGCCATGTGGAAAATTGGAATTAAAGAGTTGATAAAAAGGGACATGGTCATTCTTTTTGAAACGGAATAAAAAGGAAAGTAGGTCAAATAAATTAAAATGGAGGAAGATGTCAGCGTGCGCGCAGTTGTGCCGCAACACCTGCAACCTCCCACCAGCATAAGTACTGGATAACTCTGTCCACCCTAGAAAGATAGGAAGAAATGTTTTCGACTCCATTGGGATGTGATCATGAGAACTCATGTATGTGTATATAATAATATGAGTGTGTATGCCTAGAATCGAGCAAAATGATTGTAGAGAAATTGAAGCAGGTACTAGGTGGAATCGTTGAGGTGCTGGCAAGCTAGCCGAGAAGGTTATACGAAAAGAATAATTACAGAGAATTTATATAGTTGAAATCTGTCCCCAAGGACTAGTTAGAGCAGCTACTAGGTAGGAATAGTTGAGGTGCTGGCAAGCTAGCCGAGAAGGTTATTAGAAAAGAATAATTACAGAGAAGTTATATAGTTGAGCCAACTAGTTTGTGATTGATTGATCGATTCAAAGCTGTATGCTAAGGACTATGTATGCAAATATTGTGCAGGTAGATTGTATGCGATGGAACGAGGATTGAGGATTCCTCAAAGTGATCGTACAAAGACCACTAATGCCCTCCTTGTGTCCCTTATGAATCAACTTGAAAAGGTTCCTTCTTCTTTCTCTTATATTTTAATTTCTCTTTGCATTCTTTGGGCCATAATAAACAGATTATTGTTATGAAATAGCTTTGAGTAAGGCAAGATGGATATAAAGAACTCATGTATGTATCTGATCCCAACTAGGTTGGAATTGAGTTGTAATTGATTGACCTTTTTTGCACTTGGGTGTAAGATTAAGTGATTAGAAACTTTTGGTGCATCAGCTATAAAAGAAACATTAAAGAAGAACACGATGACAGTTCGAAGAATGTCTAGCCATTCTTGCAAGTAGTAGAAATTGAGGAATGTTGACATAGAATGGGTATTCACATTTCTTGTCTTAATAAACATAGAGATATTATTCTTGCTTGCCATATGATAAACAATTCGTTTCTCTGGGAATAGGCACCAGAAAACTTGTTTAGGTAGGACATTTTTATTGTGATGTAATAGAAAATTTTGATGTCTATATAAAATTACCTAATATGTTTTTAACATGTTCCGGCTCAAGGTTGGGTTGGGCAAGTGTTCCTATTATAAAGTGACCAATCTATTGATCAGGCTAAATTAAAGTAGATCTTCGTAATGGTTATACTTATCAAGAAAATACCTTTGGGGATTTACGTAAGCATTAATGTTATTTGGGTCTTCTTTCTATTCTCTTGAATCCTTGTTTTTTGTATCTCTATAGAACAAGAAGTCATTGAAGTTGGGGCCTGATGATCAGTTGCATTTAGAGGGATTTGCGTTGAATGTTTTTGCAAAGGCAGACAAACAAGATCAAGCTGGACGAGCAGACTTGTAAGAGTCATTTAAACTACAGCATATGACTTGCTTATATTTGCACTTTTCTTAATCGAAATCAATGGTCATAGGCTTGTCTTTGTGTAAAGAAAGCACTCCGTCTGCTCTATCTGGTTTTTCCTTGTGCCGCAAAACGTATATATTGAAATGCTTAGTTTTAACTCTTTTGTGGCCTCTATATTGATAACTTAGCAATTCTACTCTTAGATAGCCCAAATTTATTTGCTGGAATTTTGGAACTCCTCTACCCTCCCTCTTTAGTTAATATAATCCATGGCTACTTCGGACTTTATTTATATTCATCAAATTTACTTACAACAAAAACAACATACTGTGAATGTTATATTACTTATCAAAATTTATTTATAAAAAAATTGTTATATTCATAAATTTTTCTGTACAACATATTTAGTAGGTTGTACTAATTGTAAAAACATTTATCCATCACTTCTGTACTGTGAATGTTGACTTGTTATTGAAGCTCTTTTCTGTGCTGATGATTAGGAATTTCTTCACATTAACTGTCTGTTTTACAGGAATACTGCGAAGACGTTTTATGCTGCAAGTATCTTTTTTGAGATCCTTAATCAGTTTGGTGCACTCCAGCCTGATGTGAGTTTTCATCATACCACAACAATAACGAGGATTCTTTTTCACTTGGCTGTCTTCCTTCCTTTTTTCTTCTTCTTCGGTGTGGGCGTGGGGGTTTGGTTGGAGTGGGTGTGGGTCTAACGATGCAATTATAGTTTCCTCCTCATCGTTGTGAGTCTTGTATGTTTGAAAAAGCAAGGTTTTATGTCCGTGTAGCCTCTGTTTACCCTGCTTGCTTTTTTCTTCCCTATCTGTTTAGCCTGTTTGTTGTTTCCATCTGTGACCCTGTTTGTTGCCTCTTTATTTGTTAACAGCTTGAGCAGAAACAGAAGTATGCAGCTCGGAAGGCAGAAGATATAAGTAAAGCTTTAAAAGAAGGACGGAAGCCTGTTCCAGTCCCTCCTGATGGTGAAAGTGATATTTCGAAGTCATCCACAACACAAAGTGATGAACTTGTATGGCTCATGCTCAGCATAATTTAAACTATTAATAGATCCCGCACTCTAAAGGACCCAAAATTTCTTGTGTTCATGCCATAACTTCAGAATTCTGGTTAATTCCCTTGGTATCTCTACTATCTCACTTTTAAGTACGTCATGTTTCATTTTCATCGAATTTTTTCTCTTTCTTGAAAAAATAATAATTTCAAAGTATGAAACCCGTTTTGAGTTTTTGGCAACTTTAGTTAAGTGAAAACTAAACTTCCCCTCAAGCATGTAAACTCACGAGCGTGCCACAATTTATATTTAGTTGATTAAGCACATTCCCTAGCCTCTCTACTTCAACTGAGGTAGTGGTATGGACTGCGTATACTTTACCCTCCCCAGACCCCACTTAGTGGAATACACTGGGTATGTTGTTGTTGTTGATTAAGCACATTCCCTTCACTTAGAGGTGAATCAGCATGATCATCCAGTGGTTCTATGTAACTTTCCAATTTACGAGGACGAACCATTCTTCTAGATAAATGTTGAAAAGGATCAGTCTTGAGTTTGTTGTTACTTGTTACCAATTTTATTTTATTTTATTTTTTCTAAAAAAGGTTTTGTTTGTTGTTAAGATTTTTGATACTGCTTTTGATTTGTACTGTTTCCTTGTTGGCAATTTAAGACAAATTGATACTTCAAAATTTTCCTTCCATGATGCATAAAATGACCTTTGGCTGTGTTTCAGTAGATCAGGATCTAAACTTTCTTACATGCTGGATAATCTGATAGTGCTTGAAACGCTAAGAATCAGTTCCTTTCTTACAGCATCTGGGGATTTAATAGTGGTCGGCTATCATGGCAAATCTGACTATAGCATTTATGCAGGATGTTGAACCTAGAGCTGATCTAGCCACCAAATCTGCGCCAGAATCAGATCCTTCCATTCAATTACACGACAAAGTAGAGCGTATGCATTCATCAAATATCCCACCAGGAAGTCTTTCACAGGTCTCTCCATCTCCTCCATATTCTGCTGCTGGTTATCCTTCTCATGATTACCACCCACCTCCACCAATTAGCAGACACGAAAGTTCTCCATACTCTCAGCCGTTTCATGAACAACCTTCCCCGCAAGAATACCAATCACCCTTGCCAACGAACTACCCTTCTCAAGACATTCCTTATTCATATCCCAATTTCCAGTCGTATCCTAGCTTTACAGAGAGCAGCCTACCTGCTGCACCAACACATTGCTCTTCTCAAGGGTCTGATGCTTCCTATTCCACCATGTCACCATCTAGCACAACTAATTATCTATCAACCAGTCAATACAACTCAAGTGACAGGAGCGGGAGTGCAGCGCAAGCTGAAAAGCCTCATGCCAAAACATATCAATTCGACAGCATTTACCAACCTCCACAAGAAAAAGTTGCTGAAGCACACAAGGCCGCGAGGTTTGCTGTGGGGGCTCTGTCATTTGGTGATGCTGTTGTTGCCGTAGACTTCCTCAAGCAATCACTTGAATTGTTGACAAATCCTTCAGCTGGTCAATGAAGAGCATGCTACGTACCTCAGCTGGATTATTTGCTCTCTTTGCTTCTCTTTTAAGTTTGTTTACTCTTATGATTTCGATCATGGAGATGTCATGGTTGTACCATACTTGTTGAAACTGAAACACGCTGTTCATCGACACGTCCCCCGTGTCTAATCATCTTGTAACTGCTCAAGCTTCTTGCTGGACATTTTTCAGAAGCTGTCTATAGTTTTGTGTTAATGTGCAGAGATACAAAATGTTTTCCCTTTGTATCTCGTTTCTCATACAGGAACCACAAGGACCACCTTGCTCTAAGATTGAGAATGTAGCCCTTTAGCCTATTGTAAGTTTGCAGCCATTTTTCCTATTTGGAGTGTTGTGAAGAGCATTTTATTTGATTGCTTGAGTGATTTTTGCTAAGGCAGTTGACAACTTACATTCTGTTAGGATGGTTGTTATGAATTGTTTCGTAATGTGTGTGTTATATTGAATTGTATTGTTAGGATGGTTGTTAAGTATTGATTCATAATGTGTATTGTATCATATTGTATTATATTGTATTGTATCATATCTTGTTGTTACGTATTGTTTCATAATGAGTATTGTTCACCAGACCGTTAATCATGGTTAGTGTTGATCACCAGGCCATTTTCTGATGAATCGACCGAAGTGTTGATCACCGGGCCATTTCCGATGGATCGACCAAACTTTAGGTCAATCGGAGACTGTCAATCAAATGGATGAAAATTAGCATGTACATTTGTAATCATAAGTTTGCATTTCATGACTCCAAAATGCCAAAAAGGAAACATTCGTAATGGTGAGTATCGATCACCAGGTTGTTTGTGATGGATCGATCAAATTTCAAGTCAATCAGAGTCCGTTAATCAATGGAGGAAGATCAACAGGTGCTAATACACACTAAAAAACTCCATAATCATAGATTCGTATATCATGGCCTTGGAATGTCAAAAAACAATGTATGTCATGTTGAGTATCGATCACCATGTTGTTTCTAATGGACCAATCAAAATTCAGGCCAACTGAAGTTCGTCAATCAAATTTGGAAAAATCAGCATGTACTAACACACATAAAAATGTCCATCATAATGAATTCATACTTTTGACCCTTGAATATCAAAAAACGACATTTATCATAATGAATATCAATCACTAAGTCATTTTCGATGAATCAATCGAACATTTAGGCCAATTGGTATTGATACCAAAATCAATAAAATAGAAAGAAGAAAATAATGATTATGCTTTACTCGTATACACTGGCACAGCCAAAATTTTCATTATGAAGAAGTAAACATATGAAAAAGATAAATGAGGTTAACATCTACTATATATATGCATAAAAAAAATAATTTTTCTCATGTATAAACCTTGTAATCTTCTACGCAAATCCAGCACCACAATTTCAACGGCTAAAAGTTAAACACTTAGCAAAGTTTGTCTACGTTTTAAATAGTGCTGCTCCAAGCCCATATCTTAGCACTTGACCCGATTGCAACGACCCGTCGGGTCACTTTCCACCTCGAGACTCGAGCAATGTAGCTTTTACACTTCTTACAAATTTTCTCTCTCTACTCCCCGCTTCCTTTCAAATCTCTCCTCCGCCGCCGCCACCGTCTACCGCCGTACTCCGCCGCTACTTCAGCGTTCCTCCGCCGTAGTTGCTGTAGCATTTTACCCTTCTCGCCTGAAAAGCTGACCGGAATCGCCGAATCTCTGAGTTCGCAGCTGGATTTAACCCTAAGATGAGCATAGTACCGAAAGAGACAATAGAAGTGATATCACAAAGTATAGGTGTAAGCAATTTATCACCAGATGTCTTGCCTGCTCTCGCCGTCGATGTCGAATATCGTATTCGAGAAATTATGCAGGTACCTCATTTTACACACAATGTTAATACAATTTATGTGGCACAATTGAAATTTCGAGGTTTTATATGCCTCTTAGATATTTGAAGTTGTTAATTATTGTTATTTGTAGTTTTTTTTACGTAGTTTCTAAATTTATTCTATTTATTTTGAAAAACTTAAAGCTTCTGTGGCCAAACTCACGGTCAAAGTTTAGAAGTTTGAATCGCGAAATTCCAATGGGGACATGTGACATATAAACTGGGATAGAGGGAGTAGCAAAATTGTGTTGAAGTTTTAGCTTATTTTTTTGGAGGTTATTGCGCATGTAATTTGCAAAAAATTTTTGTTTGATACTATAGGAAGCTATTAAATGTATGCATCATTCGAAGAGAACTACCTTATCTACTGATGATGTGGATGCTGCACTTAGCTTGAGAGGTGTAGAGGTAGGTACCTATTCTGTTTTATATCAGCTAAATTTTTGTATTAGTGAATATATGATATTAGATATAGCCTATGTTGCTCTAAATCGTCAAAATGTCGACGATTGTGTGTCGGATCCTCCAAAGGTAGTGCATTTTTTGGAGTAGTCAACTCGGGGTGGCAGTATTTTTGGAGAGTCTGAACAACATAGGCTATAACTGATCGATCTAAGTTTGAAAATGGGGTGTAATTGATTGTTTTTGTAATGTCTATGTTGCCTTGGGCAGCCAATATACGGTTTTGCTGCATCAGGAGATCCGTTAAGGTTCAGGAGAGCGGCTGGACATAAGGATTTGTTCTACATTGAAGAGAAGGATGTAGAATTCAAAGATGTAAAGTACTTTGATATTTGAGGTTTAAATACCAGATTTAGTTTGTGAATGTATTGAAGTGATGCTCATAGTAAGTTGCTGTGTTTTGTGGTTTAGGTGATCGCAGCTCCATTGCCGAAAGCACCACTAGACACTGCTGTTGTTGCCCATTGGTTAGCTGTAGAAGGTTTACAACCTGCTATTCCTGAAAACCCACCTCCTGAAGGTCCGTATCTTGTTACAACCTTAGCTGCAATTAGCTTGTACGGATGTGTTAGTATTTCATTTTAGTCTAGTCATCTGAAAAAAGGTTTGTCATGCATAGTGTTCTATTCCTACTGATTCCCGTTGTCTTAGTTTGCCTCCTGATTTGAATAATTTACTTTTCCCCACGACTGCTAAGAAATGAGGAGTATTCTTATAGTATACTGTATAAGTACTAGTTAAAATTTGTATATAATGCTATTTCAATATTCCAGACTAACGTATTAGTTTATCGCAGCCTTAGCTCTGCCGTCTGATAATAGAAAGGCCGAGTATAAGGAGGATGGAGTTCCTGTTGATATTAAAGTACCTGTTAAACATGTCCTATCCCGTGAGCTCCAGGTATACCAAAATGTTTGTATCCTTTTGCCCATCCAAAAAGATTTTATATCCTTACGCAGTGGGTGGTTTTTTTGCAGCTCTATTATGACAAAATTACAGAGCTTACTGTGAATAGATCTAATCCCCTTCTCTTTAAAGAAGCTCTACGAAGCTTAGCAACAGACTCGGGGATTCATCCTTTAGTTCCATACTTTACATATTTTGTTTCTGATGAGGTAATTGTATGCCAACTTAAACCCAGTTCATGTAACATCAGTGGGTGACGGACAAAGGATCTAATGATAGTCTGTTACATGTCAGGTTGCTCGGAATTTGAACAACTTTTCTCTCCTTTTCGCTTTGATGCGGCTAGTCTGGAGCCTTCTCCAGAATACACAAATACATATTGAACCATATGTGAGTCCATTGCTGATATATTGGTGCCACATACTTCTTACTTTGGAAAGTAGGTTTAGGATAGTGTGTATGTAAGATTTTCTGTTGGTGATTGGACTCGTTAAATTATATTGTTTATGAAATGACTGTGGAAGTGGGAAGTACAGATCTGTTGAGAATAGGAGATAGAATTTAATTGCATTAATTAATTTATTTAATTTGAATAAGCTTTGTTAGTTTGCTTTGTTCAATACAGCAGTGTTATATACTAATGGATCAGGCACTTTCCACGAGGCATATCGCTGAAGCCCCTTCTGAGTTTCAGATTTCCCTTCCCGGTGAACTTCTTCCACCGGAATTCACCCAAACTACTTCCTTGTTTTCTTCTGGTATTTTTGACTCTTCTTTTAGGATGGATAACAGAATATACTTCAGTTCAGGGGGGAAATCGTACGACATCACGTAATCAAAATGCATCAATCTCAGACATTTTCGATCTAGCTCAACAACAAGGTCGAACTGTAGCGGAAATGTGGTCTCCTCATGGTTGGAAACTAACTTTCAGAAGAAACTTGAACGACTGGGAAATCCCAAGACTGGTTGAGCTCTTTAAAACACTTGAAACTTTTCAAGGGCTAAAAGAAGGGATGGACAGACTATGGTGGAATGGAGATAGCAAAGGGGTTTACAAAGTAAGTTCAGGGTACAAGTCTCTAAACATGACCTTGCCACAGATTTTAAAGTGGCCATGGAAACAAGTTTGGAAAGCCAGAACACCTCTGAAGGTGGCATGCTTCTCATGGCTACTAGCTAAGGAGGCTGTACTGACTCATGAAAACTTGAGAAAGAGAAATATCATTTTAGTCACACACTGTTGCTTATGTGGTGAGGCAGCTGAAACAGTTTGCCATCTGTTTTTGCACTGCAGAGTCACTGACCAACTATGGAAGATTTTCATCAATCTCAGAGGCACGCATTGGACAATGCCTAGTAAGATTGTTGATACTCTCTCTAGCTGGGAGGAAGCTGGGATTGGAGCAAAGAATAGGAGGTACTGGAGAATCATCCCAGCAAGTATTTGGTGGACTATCTGGAAGGAGAGGAATGCAAGGTGTTTTGAAGATAAAAGTAGAACATTACAGAAGATTAAAACAGATTGTATTTTGTTGTTGTGTTTTTGGCGTACTAAGAGGTCCCCTGTAGATGCCGAAGCTATCCTAGAAGTTTTAGAATCTTGCTAGGAATTGAGGTGCTCTAACTGTGTCACATAAATGCTTTCTATTTGTAAAGGGGTTTTCAGTACTACCTAAGTACTGGTTTATAATACAAAATGTTATCTTCTCAAAAAAAAAAAAAAAATGCAAGGCGGAGATTTGGTTGATTGGGTGGAGACTGCTAGATACAATATGAGAAGAATGGTGCTAAGCAAGGAAGCATTGGGGTGGATGTAAGAGACTATTGGAAGATCAGGGTTCAGAGGGAAGATCTCCATGTCCCGGAGAGGCAGAGATTATGCCTCAACCACATTCATGTCTCTGATATACAATCAATATGGGAAATACATATCATTGATTTCAGTTAAAGGTAGTGACAGAGCAGTCATTATTTTGCCAGAAAACTCATTTAAGAGGTTGGGAGAAGCTACCAAAGAAAATAGATACTTTCATTAATAGGAGTACAACAACCTCAAATAGTATTATATGCACAAGGGAGGAAGACACAGGGGAAGGAGCTACTCAAAATATTACAAAAAAGTAAATGGAAACAGAGGCTACTGGAGAACTGGATGCTGGAGGAGTGCTAAGAGTAAAAACCCATCTGGAGGAGGAGGACCTTCTGGGGAGGTGTCTTGTTGGGAATTTAAACGGTAAAGAAAATCTCCCCCCCGGTGTTCTCAGATGCAAGCGCATCATCTCATAAAGCGCTGATGTGATGCGATGCGAAGGGGACTCGCTGCGAGTAATGGATGCGAGGCCATCTGCAGAAAGCGGGCGCATAACCCTCTGATGCGTGATGCGCTGTGATGCGAGATGCGAGCCGATGCACTCGCATCATGTTGTTTTTATTTGTAGGGCTATTTTTAAATTAAAAAAAAAGAATCGGGTTAATTTTTAAAGTTCGAAAACAGTCGCGACTTCTTTTTCTTCACTTGTGCGATCTTTTAGGGTTAGCTATCGCGACTTATCTCCTTCTTCACTGTTGCTGCGACTTATCTTCTTCTTCTTCTTCTCTGCTGCTGCTACTTCACTGCTGCTGCGATTTAAGGTAATTTCTCTTCTTTCTTCTTCCTTCTCTGTTTTGCTGCCACTTCACTGTTTCTTTTTTTTCTTCCTTTTTTTTTTTTTTCACTTCTGCTCTTCTTCCTTGTTCTTTACTGCTGCCCTGTTTTTTTCCCTCAGTTTTCTTTCTCTGTTTTCCTCAGTTTTCTGTGGCTCTGTTTTTTTTTTTTCTTTTTTTTTTTGCGAGTTTTGTTTGATTTGTTTCTGTTAGGTTTTTTTCCTTGTAAATTGCGCTTCACTTCAATGATGCGGTCGCATCGCGTAATGCGTGATGCGGAGCCTTGTCGCTTTTTTCCGCATCACGCTTCCCTGAACACTGCTCCCACCAGATGCTAAGTCAGAAGCTGGGCTCAACAGACATGGAGATGGGAACCCAGAACTTAGGTGTATGAGATTGAATGGGTCCACGTTTCTATTCGAGTTCCATACAAGAAAAGCAGCAGGACATGTGTTGAAGGGAGAATTATTACAGTGCTAAACAAATGGGATTAGGCCCAAAAGCTCATTGATTCCTTCATAGATCATCAGTTAATGGAGGAAGCAGTGAAAGAGAATATTATGACACAATTGTTTATAGAAGGGGATGATAATTTGCTGGATGCAGAGGATGCGACTTCAAATTCACTGGAAGCAAGTGTAATAGAGACTGTTTCGGAGGGACAACAAAACTCAAAACAAATCACATTGTTGGGAAACCCAACTCCCATACAGTCTGATGCTTCTGCATGCCGCAAGGAAGCAGAGGAGAAAGCAAACATGTGGGTTCAAAACAACATAAAGAGGCTGAGCAAAGAATTTGGAGTAGCATTTGAAGGGTGCACAGAGGAGGCCACAATTTTGCTGTTAAGAATCGACCAAAAGATGGCTAAGGAGGAGAGCTCAACAGCAGCTAAAATTGAGAACCTGGACAAGCAAGTTGTCCCCAAAGGAGCTGAGAGATCTTATCTTTGATGTCAAATTTAAGATGAGCCAAGAAGTGAATCAAGAAGTAGAGGGAGAATTAGATCCAATCAGTTAACATGAAGATGAAAATATTTTCATGGAATGTGAGGGGGCTTAATAGAAAGCCAAAAAGAGATTTGGTGAAAAGCAGAATTCAACAAGAAGGGGTTGACATTATTGTGCTAATGGAGCAGGGGACTACATAAAGCAATTGGGAGGGAATAGGTGGATGAGAGGCATATGGCTAGAATCCATATGGAGCAAAGGAGGGATATTGGTGATGTGAGATAAAAGATCATGGAAGGGAGAAACTGTAGATATGGCAATCAGAGTATCACTTGCAAGCTGATTGGCATAAATCAGGGCTGCTCTTGGTTCCTTGTTGCAGTCTATGCCTTTTGTGATAGAAAAGAAAGAAGGGACCTATGGGAGGAGCTGGGGCTATGAGGAGTTTTTGTGAAGGGACTTCAAACCCTTCAAGGAAGACTAACTGTAACAGATTAATTGGAGCTATGTCTTAATTTTCCAGTTGCATTAATGAATTGGAGTTGATAGACCCCTTTTTATTTGGGGGATCTTATACTTGGAGAGGAGCAAACCAGAGGAATGCTTTCAGAATAGATAGGTTCCTTTACTCATTTTCATGACATGAGATGTTTAATCAAATTAGGCAGTGTACTTTACCAAATTTGGGGTCTGATCCCCATAGTGCTGACTTGTGGGGATGAAGCATTCAAGATATCATACTTCAAATTTGAGAAGTGGTGGTTATTATGGAGGGTGTCAGAGACAAAGTACAGGACTGGTGAAGATCCTTTAATGTGATGGGCAGACCAGACTATAAACTAGCTACTAAACTGAGTCTTCTCAAAAAGAGACTTAAAGAGTGGAGCAAAGAAAACAGGGGCAATTGGAGAGTTAGAAAAAATCAAATCATGGAGCAAATAGGTGGATTGGAAGCCATTCAGGAACTTAGGCCTTTAACAAATGTTGAGCAGCTAATGAGAGCTAGTCTAGCAGTGGACTATGAGGAAGTGACAAAGAATGAAGAAACCCATTGGAGACAGAGATCCAGGGTCTAGTGGATCAAGAGTGGGGACAAGAACACCAAGTTCTTTCACAAAATAGCTACAACACATAAAAGAATCAACACTATTCATTCCCTGAAGATTAATGAAGTAGTGGCCTCTGACCCCTTGGTAATTAAAAGCTCTATTGTGGACTTCTACCAAAATCTCTACGGAGAACCTGAAAAATGGAGGCCATCTCTGAACATCGTGGATGTCCAGACACTAACAGGGGAGGAACAGGAATAGCTATCAAGGGGTTTTGAAGAGGAGATCTGGGAAGGGATCAGACTATGTGCTATTGACAAAGCACCTGGTCCAGAAGGATACACTTTGGCTTTTTTCCATGCTTTTTGGGAGTTGGTAAAGGGGACCTGGTCCAGGCTTTTCAAAACTTTCATTCCCAGCAAGTGTTTGAGAAGAGTTTTAATGCTACTTTTGTAGCTTTGATCCCCAAGAAGGTAGGTGCCAATGAGCTGAGGAATTTTAGACCTAGAGGTCTGATCACTGGAGCGTTCAAAATTATTGCCAAGGTTCTGGCAGAAAGGCTAAAAAAGTGATCAGTTAGTTAACAAGCATCAAATGGCCTTTATCAAGGGGAGGCATATCATGGATGCTGCCCTTATTGCAAGTGAATGTATTGATACTAGAATTAGAGGACAAACATCTGGGTGATGTGTAAGCTAGATATTGAAAAAGCTTATGATCATTTGAGTTGGGATTTTCCGATCAACATCCTCAGATAGAGGGGATTTGGGTGGAGGTGGCTTAGATGGATATCTCACTGTAATAAAACCACTAGGTTCTCCATTCTGGTTAATGGAGAACCAGCAGGTCTTTTTCCAACAGGGAGGGGGCTAAGGCAAGGGGATCCTTTGTCCCCTTTTCTGTTCATAATAGATATGGAAAGTTGGGATAGTCTAATGAGAGTAGCATCCAGTAACATCTGCATAAGGGGGTTCAGTATCAAGAACAAGGCAGAAGAGACCATGGAGCTGACTCACTTGTTGTATGATGATGATAGAGTAGTCTTATGTGAAGCAGAACAAGAGCAAATTTGTTACTTAAGGGTGATCCTGGTTATTTTGAAGTATGCTCAGGCTTTAGAGTGAACTGGAGGAAGAGTAGTATGTTTGCAATTAAGGAGGTTATAGAGATTGAAACTCTTGCAAACATTCTAAAATGCAAGGTGAAAGAATTGCCAACAATTTATCTTGGCTTGCCACTGGGCTCCAAACATAAAGCAATTGAGATTTGGGATGGCATACTAGAAAAGTCTGAGGAAAAATTGGCAATATGGAAGTCCCAATACTTATCCTTGGGTGGAAGAGTAACTTTGATCAATTCAGTATTGGATTCCTTGCCAAAATATGTAATGTCTTTATTCCTAATTCCAGGAAAGGTGATCAATGCTTTGGATACTTTGAGAAGAAATTTCCTAGGCAAGGAAACAAAATTGAAAAGTGGTTTAACTTGGTGAAATGGGTGGTAGTTCAACATAGTAGGAAGAATGCGGGACTAGGAGTCAGGAACCTTAAGCTACATAACAAGAGTCTACTATCCAAATGGCTATGAAGATATGTTCATGAGGATCAAGCTCTATGGAAAGAGGTAATTCAGCACAAATATGGGCAAGAGGATCAATGGTGTACTAATAAAGTGACCAACACTTATGGAGCTGGGGTGTGGAGGACTATTAGCAATCAGTGGACAGAGTTAAAGAGTGACACAAATATTTCAGTGGGGAGGGGGGGATAAGACTAAGTTCTGGACAGAAATGGTGTGATCAAGGGATTCTAAAGAATATGTTTCCTGGACTTTACTCGTTATGCTCTAAGCCTGACTACAAAATAGAGGATATGTGGTCCACTCAGGGTTGGAATCTAGTCTTTAGAAGACTTCTCAACGACTGGGAGATTGCTGAGGTGGTGGAGCTTCTGAAATTGTTGGAGGGGTTCCGTGGTACCAAGCAGGAGCCAAACAGACTGACTTGGGACACCAAAAGAATGGGAAGTTTGCAGTAAACAGATTGTATAACTGGGGCTTGAGGGGAAGTGCAGGCAGAACTCTAGGCCCATGGAAAACAGTTTGGGAGAATGTGGCCCCAACCAAGGTGAAATGTTTCACTTGGTTGGTAGCCAAAAGAGCATGTCTGACTCATGAAGCTACGTAGAAGAGGGGCATAAATATTGCATCAAGGTGTCTTTTATGCAAAAAGGCTCTAGAGACCAACAAACACCTATTTCTTCACTGTAAAGTGACAGCTCAGGTTTGGGCCCTTTTCACCCGCATAACCAACATAAACTGGATCATGCCAGAGCACACAGCAGACCTACTAAGCTGCTGGATCAGAAGGGGAGTCAGTAAGAGATGTTTAGATCAGTCCCAATATGTATATGGTGGAAAAGGGAAAGAATGGTTGGATCATATGGAAAGAAAGAAACCAAGAATTTTGGGAGGGAAAGAATGGTGGATCATATGGAAAGAAAGAAACCAAGAATTTTGGGAGGGAAAGAATGTATTATAGAAAAGATTAATGGAAAGTTATTACTTAGGTTTTTGGTGTAAAGAACAACATATAGATGATGAGATCCAACTAGTGGATTTCGTAGTAGTTCTGTAAGTATTTTTAGTTTTTTCTTCCTTTTGTAATATCCTTTTGGAGGTGGCCAGCATAGCCCTTAATGCTGAGGAATAGAAAAAGTTACCAGTTTCAGAAAAAAATATACATAATTGAAAACTGCGCATTGGCTTCAACCATGCAGCTTTGTTCTTGGGTTGTCTAATTTTCCCTTGGTTGATCTGATGATTTACTTGTTTGTGTAACTTTTTATTCATTTTATTTATTTGTTTGAGTTTATCTCCAGCTGCACCAGTTGATGCCTTCTATAGTGACATGCCTTGTTGCAAAAAGGTTAGGAAACAGATTATCTGACAATCATTGGGAACTTAGGGACTTTTCGGCAAAGTTGGTTGCTTTAATATGCAAGAGGTAAGGATCACCCAATTCTCACATTTGGAAGCTACAGAAAGAATGCATCTGCTTCACAATCTGTTTCTTCTACGTTGATCAAGCTATTATCTCTAACTGGATTATTCCATTACATGTTGCGTCTTTTTTCCTTTTTTGCTCTTTGCTGCCCCCATGAGAAGGCGGTTATCAATGACTGCCAGTGCATGTATATGTATTGTTGGCAATTTCAACACATTTCTATTTTGTGCTTTATAGACTGTATTAAACTTATTCTTCAGTTCCATGATATTGGTAATATTTCCATCTTTATCAACTGGTGCTATCTTTTTCACAAGTAAAAGCTGTGCAGATATGGTCGTGTGTACCACAATCTCCAGCCACGTGTCACCAGGACTTTGCTGCATGCTTTTCTGGATCCAACGAAGGCGCTGCCACAACATTATGGAGCAATTCAAGGGCTAGCAGCTCTTGGACCTGGTGTGGTATCTCCTTGTTCTCTCTGTATTTCCTTTCCATCTTCTTTGCTGCTACTAAATTTTGAAGTGTAAGCAGCAATTGGTGATATATTCTAATTTTGTATAGGTTCGCCTACTTGTACTGCCAAATCTCGAGGCTTATTTGCAATTGCTGGAGCCTGAAATGCAGCTTGAGAAGCAAAAAAATGAAATGAAGAGGCTTGAAGCCTGGCGTGTATATGGAGCCTTGATGGTTAGTGTTCTTGAATAATTAATGAGTCTTTCTTCATTATTTTGTCCAATCATTTCAGTGTGATATTGAACTGCAATAACACTCCTAATTATGTAATGGGTTTGCAGTGTGCTGCTGGTTTATGCATCTATGAGCGCTTCAAGTTGCTTCCTGCTTCACTATCTCCATCTACTCGCAGATTCCTGAAGAGTAAATGGAAAGTCTCAACTGCATTGTCAAGTATGTCCTGGTTTTTGTTTTACTTATTCCATTCTTTTGCCAATGAGGAATCTATAACTACGAATCCGTAACTAGAAATTTAAGTTCTTTTTCCCCATCTATTTGCACATTCCTGAAGAGTAAATGGAAAGTCTCAACTACATTCTCGAGTACGTCCTGGTCTTTGTTTCTCTTACTCCATTCTTCCCCAATGAGGAGTCTATAACTACGAATCTATAATTAGAACCTTTAGTTCTTTTTCTTTGTGAACTTTTGTGTAATGCTGTCTGTTATATATGTTTTACCTCGTTGTGTCAATATTAGAACGGTTCTAGATAGATATGATTTGTATGACAGATTTCTTTTGTATTGAGCCTTCTCTTGCAGAATAATGTGGAGAAAATTCATGCTAAATGTCCAACTGCTCTTTATATTGTCAGTGGATACTGATCTATTAGGAACTCGTGAGTCCATCATAATTGTTTGTCCTGCTAGTTCTGTGTGGTCTGTCGTTTGAATTCAATGTTTGTCCTGCTTGTTCTGTGTGGTCTATCATTTGAATTCAAAATTGGTAATCCTCTTCTGTAGGTGTCTTCTGTGTCCAAATGCTTCAACTTGCAAGTCTTCTGCAATGTTTTATCTCTTCCTCTTTTTAATGCATCACTTTTATCATTGCTTCTCTTGATTTTGTCTCGATAAACACTTACAAAAAAAAAAAAAATGTCTAGGCAAACGCAAAGCAAGCCTGGACAACATGATGACGCAGCCTCCACCCAAGAGATTAATGACAGATGGTCCAACAGGTTCAATGACAGCAAATTCTCTGCCAGTAAGCACTCAAGGACCACCTGCTGGATATGCTGCAACCCTGGGGGTTACAGAAACTGGTGTATCGTCAGCACCACATGGTTTGCAGCAGAACGAGAATATGCTGAGAACCAGCAGTAGAAGGGATATGACTGCTGGTCAAGGTCAAAAAACGCCGGTTGCTCTTGATCAGGCCTGGAAGGAAGACGTGGATGCCGCACGTTTGTTGCCATCTCTGTTTGAATGTTTTGGTGAAAGGATGTTTTCCTTTACCCCTTCACCTGAGTTGTCTTTCTTTCTGTGATCCTTGTGAATGGGACAGTAGGAGTGAATATCAACTGCATTTATTCACCTTTTTGGGCAGTACATTACTAAATATGTAATATATGTTGCATCTTCTCCTTGAGATGCATCAACTGTGGTGTTGAAATAGCTTTGTCTGTGCTGTAGAAATATGAATCTTCTAGTACAACGCTTTCTTACATTCATACTCTTTTAGACCATTTGCATCTTTGACAAACTCTGCCCGTCAGGAATAGGCATTAGCATCTTTGACAAATTCATACTCTTCTAAGGCTCGAAACAGGAATTTTGAGTTGTTGGAGGTTTTTCATGTGTATTAGTCCATGTTTATTCTGGAATATGAGTGACCCGTACTGTTTGACCTCAAATTTTATGGGTCTATCCGTAAGGACCTAGTAAATGATAGTGAATGCTCTTTTGGGGGGGTACATTGCTCATCTAGGATTTTTGAGGCCTCGAAACATGAATTTAGTGTTTTCAAGGCTTTTCGTATGAATTAGTCTTGGCTTTTCTGAAATATGTGCGACCATAATTGTTTGACCTCAAATTTTATGAGTCCATCCGTAAGGAACTAGTAAATGTTAGGGAATGCTTTTTAGGGGCATGCGTCGTTCAGTTAAGATTTTGAATGCTTGAATCATGAATTTTGGATTTTTGAGGCTTTTCATATGTATTAGTCCATGGTTTTTATGGAATATGTGCGACCAGAACTGTTTGATCTCAAATTTTATGGGTTCATCTGTAATGACCAAGTAAATTATAGTGAATGCTTTTCAGGGGTGCACGTTGCTCATTTAGGATTTTTAAGGCTTCGAAACATGAATTTTGAATTTTTAATCCTCTTCGTGTGCATTAGTTCATGTATTTTTCGAAATATGTGCGACCGACACTGTTTGACTTGAAATTTTTTGGGTTCATTCGTAAGAACATAGTACATGATAGTGAATATTTTTTGGGGCGCACGACACTCATTTAGGATTTTTAAGGTCTTGAACAAGAATTTAGGAATTTCGTGGCTTTTCATGTGTATTAATCCATGATTTTTCTGGATTATATGCGACCGTGGCTGTTTGATCTCAAATTTTATGGGTTCATCCGTAAGGACCTATAAAGGATAGTGAATACTTTTCAAGGCTTACGTTGCTCATTTGGGATTTTTAAGGCTTGTAAACATGAATTTAAGATTTTCGAGGCTTTTCATGTGTATTAGTACATGGTTTTTCTAGAATATGTGCGATCGGGACTGTTTGACCTCAAAATTTGTGGGTTCATCCGTAAGAACCTAGTAAATGCTAGTGAATATATCCAATGGTGTACGACACTCATTCAGTTTTTTTAACGTCTCAAAACAAGAACTTAGGAATTTCGAGGTTTTTCATGTGTATTAGTCCATGATTTTTCTGAATTATTTGTGACCGTGACTGTTTTATGGGTCCATCCGTAAGGAACTAGTAAATGATACTAAAGGTTTTTGGGGGCGTACGACACTCATTTAGGATATTTAAGGTCGTGAAACAAGAATTTAGAAATTTCAAGGCTTTTCATGTGTATTAGTCCATGGTTTTTCTGGATTATGTGCCACCATGATTGTTTGACCTCAAATTTTATGGGTTCATCCATAAGGACCTAGTAAATGATACTGAATATTTTTCAGGGACGAAGATTGCTCATTTAGGATTTTTAAGGTCTCGAAAAAAAGAATTTAGGATTTTCGAGGCTTTTCATGTGTATTAGTCTATGTTTTTTCCAAAATATGTGTGACCGACAATGTTTGACCTGGAATTTTTTGGGTTCATCCATAAGGACATAGTAAATGATAGTGAATATTTTCGGTGGAGTACGACACTCATTTAGGATTTTTAAGGTCTCAAAATAAGAATTTAGGAATTTTGAAGCTTTTCATGTGTATTAGTCAATGATTTTTCTGGATTACGTGCGACCGTGGCTGTTTGACCTCAAATTTTTTGGGTCCACCCATAAGGACCTAGTAAATGATAGTGAGTACTTTTCAAGGGCGTAGGTTTCTCATTTAGGATTTTTAAGGCCTATAAGCCTGAATTTAGGGTTTTTGAGGCTTCTCATGTATATTAGATGTTTTTTCTTGAATATGTGCAATCGAAACTGTTTAACCTCAAATCATGGGTCCATCCGTAATGACCAAGTAAACTATAGTGAATACTATTCAGGGGCGTGCATTGCTCATTTAGGACTTTTAAGGCTCCGAAACATGAATTTTAGATTTTCAATACTTTTCGTGTGTATTAGTTTAATTTTTTTCTGAAATAAGTGCGACCGACACTATTGGTCTTGAACTTTTTAGGGTTCATCCGTAAGGACCTAGTAAATGATAGTGAATATTTTCGAGGGCATACGACACTCATTTAGGATATTTAAGGCCTTGAAATAAGAACTTAGGAATTTCGAGATTTTTCATGTGTATTAATCCATGATTTTTCTGGATTATGTGCGACCGGGACTGTTTGACCTCAAATTTTATGGGTTCATCCATAAGGACCTAGTAAATGATAGTGAATACTTTCAGGGGCATACGTTTCTCATTTAGGATTTTTAAGGCCTCTAAACATGAATTTAGGATTTTCTAGGCTTTTCGTGAGTATTAGTCCATAGTTTTTCTAGAATATGTGCGATCGGGACTGTTTGACCTCAAAATTTGTGAGTTCATCCGTAAGGACCTAGTAAATGATAATGAATATTTTCAGGGGCGTACGATACTCATTTAGGATTTTTATGGTCTGAAAAGAAGAACATAGGAATTTCAAGTTTTTTCATGTGTATTAGTCCATGGTTTTTTCTGAATTATGTGCGACCGTGGTTTTTGACCTCAAATTTTATGGGTCCATCCGTATGGACCTAGTAAATGATAGTGAATACTTTTCAGGACGTACGTTGCTCATTTAGGATTTTTAAGGCCTCTAAACATGAATTTAGGATTTTCGAGTCTTTTCGTGAGTTAATGTCCATGATTTTTCTAGAATATGTGCGGTCGAGATTGTTTGACCTTAAATTTTGATGGTTCATCCGTAAGGACCTAGTAAATGGTAGTGAATATTTTCAGGGGCGTACGACACTCATTTAAGTTTTTAAGGTCTTGGAAGAAGAATATAGGAATTTCGAGGTTTTTCATGTGTATTAGTCCATGGTTTTTCTGGATTATTTGCGACCGTGGCTGTTTGACCTCAAATTTTATGGGTCCATCTGTAAGGACCTAGTAAATGATAGTGAATACTTTTCAGGGGCGTACGTTGCTCATTTAGAACTTTTAAGGCCGCTAAACATAAATTTAGGATTTTCAAGGCTTTTTGTGTGTATTAGTCCATGGTTTTTCTTGAATATGTGCGGCCGAGACTGTTTGATCTCAAATTTTATGGGACCATCCGTAATGACCAAGTAAACTATAGTGAATGCTTTTCAGGGGCATACGTTGCTCATTTAGGATTTTTAAGGCTCCGAAATATGAATTTTTGATTTTCAATGCTTTTTGTGTGTATTAGTTCATGTTTTATTTTATTTTTCAAAATATGTGAGACCAACACTGTTTGACCTGAAATGTTTTGGGTTCATCCGTAAGGACTAGTAAGTGAAAATGAATATTTTCGTGGGAGTACGACACTCATTTATGATTTTTAAGGTCTTGAAACACGAATTTAAGAATATCGAGGCTTTTCATGTGTATTAGTCCATTATTTTTCTGAATTATGTGCGATCGTGGCTATTTGACCTCAAATTTTATAGGTTCATCCGTAAGGACCTTGTAAATAATAGTGAATACTTTTCAGGGGCATGTGTTGCTTATTTACGATTTTAAGGCCTCTAAACATGAATTTAGGATTTTTGAGGCTTTTCGTGTTAATTAGTCCATGATTTTTTTAGAATATGTGCTACCAGGACTATTTGACCTCAAATTTTTTGGGTTCATCCGTAAGGACCTAGTAAATGATAGTAAATATTTTCGGAGGCGTACGACACTCATTTAAGATTTTTAAAAAAGTTCTGTCAACCCCTCCTAAGCAACACAATTCATTTTATAAGTCGTCACGAGTGGATCCAAGAAGTTTTACCCAAATCGCATCCGGATGCCCACACCCCCTATTAATTCATAAGCTAGCACACATGAAAAATTACAAAAATTCTTAATTTCTGCTATTTCGCTCATACGTCTTAAAAAAAGGCTCCATCCGCCCCCTCAAAAGTAACATAATTTATTAATTGGTCGTCGTGAGCGGATCAAAGAAGTTTTGCCCAAACCGCATCCGGACGCCCACACCCTCCATCAATCCATAGGCTAACACACACAAAAAATTGTAAAATATCCTCAATTCCTGCTATTTCACTCATATGTCTTAATAAAAAGCTCCGTCCGACCCTCCAGAGTAACACAATTCATTTTATAGGTCGTCACGAGCGAACCCAAAAAGTTTCGCCCAAAACGCATTCGGACACCCACACTACCCATCAATCCATAGGCTAACACACACAAAAAATCGCAAAAAATCCTCAATTCCTGCTATTTCGCTCATATGTCTTAAAAAAGGCTATGTCCGCCCCTCCATAGCAACACAATTCAATTTATAAGTCGTCACGAGCATATCCAACAAGTTTCGCCCAAAACGCATCCGGACGCCCACATCCCCCATCAATCCATAGGTTAACACACATGAAAAATCGCAAAAAATACTCAATTCCTTCTATTTCGCTCATGTCTTTAAAAAAAGCTTCATCCGCCTTTCAAGAGCAACACAATTTATTTTATAGGTCGTCACGAGCTGACCCCCCCAAAACACATCCAGACGCCCACACACCCCATCAATCCATAGGTGACACAAAAAAAATCCTCAACTTCTGCTATTTCGCTCATATGTCTTTAAAAAAAAACCCCGTCCGTCCTTCTAGAGCAACACAATTCATATTATAAGTCGTCATGAGCGGATCCAAGAAGTTTTACCCAAAACGCATTCGCACGGTCACACTACCCATCAATCCATAGGCTAACACACGCACAAAATCACAAAAAATATTCAATTCCTGTTATTTCGCTCATATATCTTTTAAAAAATTATATCTGCCCCTCCAGAGCAACAATTAAATTTATAAGTCGTCACGAGCATATCCAACAATTTTCGCCCAAAACGCATACGGACTCCTACAGCCCCATCAATCCATAGGCTAACACACACGAAAATCGCAAAAAATCCTCAATTCCTTTTATTTCACTCATGTCCTTAAAAAATGCTTTATATGCCCTCAAGAGAAACACAAATTCATTTTATAGATCGTCACAAGCAGACCCAAGAATTTTCGCCCAAAAGGCATTTGGACGCCCACCCCCCATCAATCCATAGGCGTTACATGAAAAATCACACAAAATCCTCAATTCCTGCTATTTCGCTCATCTGTTTTTTTTAAAAAAAACTATGTCCGCCCCTCCAGAGCTACACAATTCATTTTATAGGTCGTCACGAGCATATTCAAGAAGTTTCGCCTAAAACTCATCCGGACGTCCACACACCCAATCAATCCATAGGCTAAAACACACGAAAAATCGCAAAAAATTTTCAATTCCTGCTATTTTGCTCATATGTCTTAAAAAAAAAAAATTCCGCTCCTCCAAAGCAACACAATTCATTTTATAGGTCTTCACGAGCAGACCTATGAAGTTTTGCCCAAAACGTATCGAGACGCCTACATCCCCCATCAATCCATATGCTAACACACACGAAAAATCGTCAAAAATCCTAAATTCCTGCTATTTCGCACGCATGTCTTAAAAAAAAGCTCTGTCTACCCCTCCAGAGCAAGACAATTCATTTTATAGGTCATCGCGAGCGGATCCAAGTAGTTTCTCCCAAAAGGCATTCAGATGCCCATACCCCCTATCAATCAAGGCTAACACAAACGAAAAATTGTAAAAAATCTTCAATTCCTGTTATTTCGTTCATATATCTTAAAAAAAAGATCCGTTCACCCTTCAGAGCAACACAATTCATTTTATAGGTCATCACGAACGGGCCCAAGAAGTTTCGTCCAAAATGCATTCGGAAGCCCACACCCCCATCAATCCATAGGCTAACACACACGAAAAATTATAAAAAAATCTCAATTCCGGCTATTTTGCTCATATGTGCTAAAAAAAACCCCGTACACCTATTCAGAGCAACACAATTCATTTTATAGATCGTCACGAGCGAACCCAATAAGTTTCGCCCAAAACGCGTTCGGACGCCCCCCCACCCCCAACCCCCCACCCCCACCAATCAATCCATAGGCTAGCACACACGAAAAATTATAAAAAAAATCCTCAATTTATGCTATTTCACTCATATATATTAAAAAAAGCTCTGTCATCCCTTCCAAAGCAACAAAATTTATTTTATAGGTCGTCACGAGAGGACCCAAGAAGTTTCGCCCAAAACGTATTCGAACGCCCACACACCTGATTAATCCAAAGGCTAACGCATACGAAAAATCGTAAAAAAATCCTCAATTCTTGTCATTTCGCTCACATGTCTTAAAACAAGCTCCGTCCACCCCTCCAAAGCAATAAAATTCATTTTATAGGTCGTCACGAGAAGACCCAAGAAGTTTCTCCCCAAATGTATTTGGATGCCCCCCCCCCCCCCCAACAATCAATCCATAGGCTAACACATACGAAAAATCACCAAAAATCCTCAATTCCTTCTATTTCGCTCATATGTTTTTTAAAAAAGCTTTGTCCATCCCTCAAAAGCAACACAATTCATGTTATAGGTCGTCACGAGCAGACCCAAGAAGTTTCACCCAAAGCGCATCCGGACACCCACATCACTCATTAATCCGTAGGCTAACACATAGATTGAAAAAAATCCTCAATTCCTACTATTTCGCTCATGTCTTAAAAAGAAGCTTCGTCCGCCCATACAGAGCAACACAATTCATTTTATAGGTTGTCTCAAACGGACCCAAGATGTTTCGCCCAAAATGCATTCGGACGTCCGCCCTCACCAAATCAATCCATAGGCTAACACACGAAAAATCACAAAACGTCCTCAATTCCTGCTATTTCGCTCATATGTCTTAAATAAAGCCCCGTCAGCCCCTCCAAAGCAACACAATTCATTTTATAGGTCTTCATGAGCAGAACCGAGAAGTTTCGCTCAAAATGCATCCGGACGCCCGCATACCCCTCAATCCATAGGCTAACACACACGAAAAATGATTTAAAAAATCCTTAATTTCCTACTATTTCGCTCATATGTCTTAAAAAAAGCTTCTGCCCCTCCAAAGCAATACAATTCATTTTATAGGTCATTACGAGCGGACCCAAGAAGTTTTACCCAAAACGCATTCGGACGCCCACACACACCATCAATCTATAGGCTAACACACAAAAAAGCGTAAAAAATCTTCAATTCCTTCTATTTCGCTCGTATGTCTTTAAAAATTTGGTTCATCGATAAGGACTTAGTAAATGATAGTGAATAATTTTCAGGGGCATACATTGCTCATTTAGGATTTTTAATGCCTCTAAACATGAATTTAGGACTTCTGAGGCTTTTCGGGTGTATTAGTACATGGTTTATCTAGAATATGTGCAACGGGGACTGTTTGACCTCAAATTTTGTAGGTTCAACCGTAAGGACCTAGTAAATGATAGTGAGTATTTTCAGGGGCGTACAATACTCATTTAGGATTTTTGAGGTCTGAAAAGATGAAAATAGGAATTTCAAGTTTTTTCATGTGTATTAGTCCATGGTTTTTCTGAATTATGTGCGACCGTGGCTGTTTGACCTCAAATTTTTTGGGTCCATCCGTAAGGACCTAGTAACTGATAGTGAAAACTTTTCAGGGGTATACGTTGCTCATTTAGGATTTTTAAGTATTCTAAACATGAATTTATAATTTTCGAGGCTTTTCGTGTATATTATAATCCATGATTTTTCTGGAATATGTGCTACCGGGATTGTTTGACCTTAATTTTTGTGAGTTCATCCGTAAGAACCTAGTAAATGATAGTGAATATTTTTGGGGGAGTACGACACTCAATTAAGATTTTTAAGGTCTTGAAACAAGAATTTAGGAATCTCAAGGCTTTTCATGTGTATTAGTCTATGATTTTTCTGGATTATGTGCAACCGTCGCTGTTTGACCTCAAATTTTATGGGTTCATCCGTAAGGACCTAATAAATGATACTGAATACTTTTCCAGGACATACGTTGCTCATTTAGGATTTTTAAGGTCTTTAAACATGAATTTAGAATTTTTGAGGCTTTTCGTGTGTATTATTCCATGATTTTTCTTGAATAGGTTCTGTTTGACCTAAAATTTTGTGGGTTCATCTTTAAGGACCTAGTAAATGATAGTAAATATTCTCGAGGGAGTACGACACTCATTCAGAATTTTTAAGGTCTTGAAACAAGAATTTAGGAATTTCAAGTTTTTTCATGTGTATTAGTTCATGATTTTTTTGGATTATGTGTGACCGTGGTTGTTTGACCTCAAATTTTATGAGTCCATCCGTAATGACCTAGTAAATAATAGTAAATACTTTTCAGGGGTGTACGTTGCTCATTAAGAATTTTTAAGGACTCTAAACATGAATTTAAGATTTTCAAAGTTTTTCGTGTGTATTAGTTCATGATTTTTCTTGAATATGTGTGATAGAGACAGTTTGACCTCAAATTTTATTGGTCCATCTGTAATGGCCAAGTGTACTATAGTGAATGCTTTTCAGGGGCGTACGTTGCTCATTTAGGATTTTAAGTCTCCGAAACATGAATTTTGGATTTTCAATGATTTTTATGTGTATTGGTTCATATTTTTTCCGAAATATGTGTGACAGACACTGTTTGACCAGAAATTTTTTGGGTTCATCCGTAAGGACCTATTAAATTATTGTGAATATTTTTGTGGGCGTACGATACTTATATAAGAACAAGGGGGATATTCAGAGTTGCAACAACTATAGGGGTATCAAATTGTTGAGCCATACTATGAAGGTTTGGGAGAGGGTCGTAGAATGGAGACTGAGGAAGGTAGTGACGATTTCAAAGAACCAGTTCGGTTTCATGCCAGGTCGCTCGACTACTGAGTCCATTCACCTGGTAAGGAGATTAGTGGAGCAGTTTAGGGAGAGGAAGAAGGATTTACATATGGTGTTCATTGATCTTGAGAAGGCATACGACAAAGTCCCCAGGGAGATTCTGTGGAGGTGTTTGGAGGCTAAAGGGGTGCCCGTGGCGTACACTAGGTCGATCCAGGACATGTATGCCGGTACGAAGATGAGGGTGAGGACGGTAGGAGGGGATTCAGAGTACTTTCCCGTGTTGATAGGGTTGCACCAGGGATCGACTCTTAGTCCATTTTTATTTGCCTTGGTGGTGGATGTTTTGACGCGGCGTATTCAAGGGGAGGTGCCTTGGTGTATGCTGTTTGCTGATGATGTGGTACTGATTAACGAGACCTGGGGAGGAGTTAATGATAAGTTGGAGGTTTGGAGACAGACCCTTGAGTATAAAGGGTTTAGGTTGAGCAGGACTAAAACGGAGTACCTGGAATGTAAGTTTAGTGATTCGAGGCATGAAGCTGATGTGGTAGTAAAGCTGGACTCCCAGGCCATTCAGAAGAGGGGGAGTTTCAAGTATCTGGGGTCTATGATTCAGGGGAACGGCGAGATTGACGAGGATGTCACGCAGCGTATTGGTGCAGGGTGGATAAAATGGAGGCTCGCTTCGAGAGTTTTGTGTGATAAGAAGGTGCCCCTGAAGCTTAAAGGTAAGTTTTACAGAGTGGTCGTCCGCCCGGTCATGTTATATGGAGCCGAGTGTTGGCTAGTTAAAAAATCCCACATCCAACAGTTGAAGGTAGCGGAGATGAGGATGCTGCGAGGGATGTGTGGACATACCAGGAGTGATAAAGTTAGAAATGAGATTATTCAAGAGAAGTTGGGAGTAGCTTCGATGGAAGATAAGATGCGGGAAGTGAGGTTGCGATGGTTCGGACATGTGAAGAGGAGGTGCACGGACCCCCCGGTCCGGAGGTGTGAGAGGCTGGCTGGGGATGGTTTTAGGCGGGGTAGAGGTAGGCCGAAGAAATATTGGAGGGAGGTGATTAGGCATGACACGGAGCAGTTACAGCTTACAGAGGACATGACCCTTGATAGGAAGATGTGGAGGACACGGATTAGGGTAGAGGGTTAGTGGGTAGGAAGGTGTCCGTTTTAGCAGGGAAGAGTGTTTGCTTGTGTCTGTGACTGTGTTTCTTAGGCAGATTTTTGTTCGCACTGTTTTCGTGATATTTGTGATTTTGAATAACTAGTCTATAGTGCTGATCTGTGAGTGTCTTGCTTCTTCGATTATCTAGCGATGTGTTATCCCCTTTTGCTGCTGGTTTTTATGATTTTTGTTTGTTATTGTTATCGGTTCTGAGCCGAGGGTCTATCGGAAACAGCCTCTCTACTTCATTTGAGGTAGTGGTATGGACTGCGTACACTTTACCCCCCCCCCCCAAGACCCCACCTGATGGGAATACACTGGGTATGATGATGAAGTTCTTGAATTTTTTTTTAGGAATTTCGAAGCTTTTTATGTGTATTAGTCCATGATTTTTTTGGATAATGTGCGACCGTGGCTGTTGATCTCAAATTTTGTGGGTTTATCTGTAAGGACCTAGTAACTGATAGTGATAATTTTCAGGGGTGTTCGTTGCTCATTTCGGGTTTTTAAGGCATCTAAACATGAATTTAGATTTTTCGAGGCTTTTCGTATGTATTAGTCCATGATTTTTCTTGAATATGTGCTACAGGGACTGTTTGACCTCAAATTTTATGGGTCCATCCGTCATGACCAAGTAAACTATAGTGAATACTTTTCAGGGCATACGTTGCTCATTTAGGATTTTTAAGGCTTCTTAACATGAATTTTGGATTTTCGAGGCTTTTCGTGTTTATTAGTCAATAATATTTCTGAAATATTTGGGATCGGGACTATTTGACCTCAAATTTTATGGGTTCATCTATAAGGACCTAGTAAATGATAGTGAATATTTTTAGTGGCGTATGACACTCATTTAGGATTTTAAGATCTCGAAACAAGAATTTAGGAATTTCGTGGCTTTTCATGTGTATTTGTCCATGTTTTTTCTGGATTATGTGCGACCGCGACTGTTTGACTTCAAATTTTATGGGTTCATTCGTAAGGACCTAGTAAATGATAGTGAATATTTTTCAGGAGCATACATTGATCATTTAGGATTTTTAAGGCCTCTATATATGAATTTAGGATTTTTGAGGCTTTTCGTGTGTATTAGTCCATGATTTTTCTGGAATATGTGCGGCCGGAACTGTTTGACCTCAATTTTGTTGGTTCATCTATAAGGACTTAGTAAATGATAGTGAATATTTTTGGGGGCGTACGATACTCTTTTAGGATTTTTAAGGTCTTAAAACAAGAATATAGGAATTTCGAGGGTTTTCATGTGTATTAGTCCATGACTTTTCTGGATTATGTCCAACCGTGGCTGTCTGACCTCAAATTTTTTGGGTCTATCCGTAAGGACTTAGTAAATGATAGTGAATACTTTTAAGGGGCGTACGTTGCTCATTTTGGATTTTTAAGGCCTCTAAACATGAATCTAGGATTTTTGACGTTTTTCGTGTGTAGTAATCCTTGGTTTTTCTTGAATATGTTTGACCGGGACAGTTTGAACTCAAATGTTATGGGTCCATTTGTAAGGACCTAGTAAATAATAGTGAATACTTTTCAGGGGCGTACGATTCTCATTTATGATTTTTAAGGCCTCTAAATATATATATGAATTTAGGATTTTTGAGGCTTTTCGTGTGTATTAGTCCATAATTTTTTCGAAATATGTGCAACCGGGACTGTTTAATCTCAAATTTTATAGGTTCATCTGTTAGGACCTAGTAAATGATAGTGAGTATTTTCGGGGCGTACGACACTCATTTAGGACTTTAAGATCTCGAAACAAGAATTTAGGAATTTCGAGGCTTTTATGTGTATTTGCCCATGTTTTTTTTGGATTATGTGCGACCGCGATTGTTTGACCTCAAATTTTATGGGTTCATTTGTAAGGACCTATTAAATGATAGTGAATACTTTTCAGGGGCATACATTGATCATTTAGGATTTTTAATGCCTCTATATATGAATTTAGGATTTTTGAGGCTTTTCATGTGTATTAGTCCATGGTTCTTCTAGAATATGTGCGATCGGGATTGTTTGACCTCAAATTTTGTCGGTTCATCTGTAAGGACCTAGTAAATGATAATGAATATTTTCGGGGGCGTACGACACTCATTTAGGATTTTTAAGGTCTTGAAACAAGAATTTAGGAATTTCAAGGCTTCTCATGTGTTAATCCATGGTTTTTCTAGATTATGTACGATCGTGGCTGTTTGACCTCAAATTTTATGGGTTCATCCGTAATGACCTAGTATATGATAGTGAATACTTTACAGGGGCGTGCATTGCTGATTTTGGATTTTTAAGGCCTCTAAACATGAATTTAGGAATTTTGAGATTTTTCGCGTGTATTAGTCCATGGTTTTTCTTGAATATGTGCGATAGGGATAGTTTGAACTCAATTTTTATGGGTCCATCCGTAATAACCAAGTAAACTATAGTGAATACTTTTAAGCGGTGTACGTTGCTCATTTAGGATTTTAAGGCTCCGAAATATGAGTTTTGGATTTTCAATTCTTTTTGTGCGTATTAGTCCATGTTTTTTCTGGACTATGTGCGACCGACACTGTTTGACTTGAAATTTTTTTGGATCATCCGTAAGGACCTAATAAATGATTTTGAATAGTTTTGTGGGCGTGTGACACTCCTTTAGGATTTTTAAGGTCTTGAAACAAGAATTTAAGAATTTCAATATATATTAGTCCACTATTTTTCTTGATTATGTGCGACCGTGGTTGTTTGACCTCAAATTTTATGAGTTTATCGGTAAGGACCTAGTAAATGATTGTCAATATTTTTCAGGGGTGTAAGTTGCTCTTTTAGAATTTTTAAGGCCTCTAAGCATGAATTTAGGATTTTCGAGGCTTTTCATGTGTGAAGTTCATGGTTTTTTTGGAATATGTGCAATTGGGACTGTTGACCTCAAATTTTATGGGTTCTTCGGTAAGGACACAGTGAATGATAGAGAATATTTTTGGGGGCATAGGACACTCATTTAGGATTTGTAAGATCTCAAATATAGAATTTAGGAATTTCGAGGCATTTTAAGTGAATTAGACCATGTTTTTTCTGGATTATGTGCGACCGCGGCTGTTTAACCTCAAATTTTATTGGTTCATCTGTAAGGACCTAGTAAATGATAGTGAATATTTTTCAGGGGAATACATTGCTCATTTAGGATTTTTAAGGCCTCTAAACATGAATTTAGAATTTTCTACACTTTTAGTGTGTATTAGTCCATAGTTTCTTTGAAATATGTGCTATTGGGACTATTTGATCTCAATTTGTGGGTTCAACCGTTAGCACCTAATAAATGATCGTGAGTATTTTCGGGGGCGTACGACACTCATTTAGAATTTGTAAGATCTCGAAACAAGAATTTAAGATTTTTGAGACATTTCGTGTGTATTAGTTCACGATTTTTCTGAATTATGAGCCACAGTGGTTGTTTGACCTCAAATTTTATAGGTCCATCCGTAAGGACCTAGTAAATAATAGTGAATATTTTTCAGGGGAATACGTTGCTCATTCAAGATTTTTAAGACTTCTAAACATGAATTTAGGATTTTTGAGGCTTTTCGTATGTATTAGTCCATGTTTTTTCTTGAATATGTGCGACCGGAACTGTTTGACCTCAAATTTTATGGGTCCATCTGTAATGAATGCTTTTCTGGGATGTACGTTGTTTATTTAGAATTTCTAAGGATCCGAAACATGAATTTTGGATTTTCAATGCTTTTCGTGTGTATTAATCCATATTTTTTTCAAAATATATGAGACCGACACTGTTTGGCGTGAAATTTTTTAGGTTCATCAGTAAGGACCTATTAAATGATAGTGAATATTTTTGGGGGCATACGACACTCATTTAAGATTTTTAAGATCTTGAAACAAGAATTTAAGAATTTCGAGGTTTTTCATGTGTATTAGTCCATGATTTTTCTAGATTATGTGCACCGTGGCTACTTAACCTCAAATTTTATGAGGTCATCCATAATGGCCGAGGAAATGATAGTGAATACTTTCCAGGGGCGTAGATGCTCATTTAAGATTTTTAAGGCCTCCAAACATTAATTTAGGATTTTTCAAGGCTTTTCGTGTGTATTAGTCCATGGTTTTTCAGCAATATGTGCGACCGGAACTGTTTGACCTCAAATTTTTGGAGTTCATCCGTAAAGACTTATTAAATGATAGTGAATATTTTCGTGCGCGTACAACACTCATTTAGGATTTTTAAGATATCAAAAAAAAGAAATTAGGAATTTCGAGGTTTTTCTAGTCCATAGTTTTTCTGGACTGTGCGACCGCGGCTGTTTGACCTCAAATTTTATCGGTCCATCTTAAGGACCTAGTAAATGATAGTGAATACTTTTTAGGCGTTGCTCATTTAGGATTTTTTTCAAGGCCTCTAAACATGAATTTAGGATTTTCGAGGCTTTTCATGTGTATTAGTCCATGATTTTTCTTGAATATGTATGACCAGAACTGTTTGAACTCAAATTTTGTGGGTTCATCCGTAAGACCTAGTAAATGAGAGTGAATACATTTCAGTGGTCCACGCCACTCATTTAGGATTTTTAAGGTCTCGAAAATGAATTTAGGATTTTCGAGGCTTTTCATGTGTAATAGTCCATGATTTTTTAGGATTATGTGCGACTATGGCAGTTTGACCTTAAATTTTATGGATCCATCCGTAAGGACCTTGTAAATGTACTTTTCGGGACTTATGTCGCTCATTTAGGATTTTTAAGGCCTTGAAACAGGAATTTAGAATTTTTGAGGCTTCAAGTGTGTATTAATCCATAATTTTCTTGAATGTGTGACCAAAACTGTTTGACCTAAAACTTTATAAATCCATCCTAAAGGTCCAAGTAAATGATTGTGCATACCTATCAGGGACCTACGTCGCTCATCTACGATATTTTAGACCCCTAAACATGAATTAGGATTTTTAAGATTTTTCGTGTGTATTAGTTTACAATTTTTCTGAAATGTGCGATTGGAATAGTTTGACCCTTTTAAAACAAATTATTTCTAAATATACCAATGCGCCATTCTTTTTTAAACTGAATAAAGGGGGTAATGTCATAAATTGGAACAAAGGAAATACATGTGTTAGTTATAGAGACTCAAATTCTTGCCAAACAAAGGATTGAATAAATGCCATATGACCAATACAGTATTTTATAATACATTCTACCAAACGACCCCTTAATATGGAATAGCAATCCAAGGACTAGCTGTACCTGAGAACCAAAGTAAAATAATTAAGAATATCGAGGTTAAAATTGAAAACAAAAGTTAATCCACTTAAAAATCAAACATGCTCAAATTGTTACATACCATCTTCAATGCATTGAAAATATCTAATAACCTCCATAAAGAGACCCAAGTAACACCACTTAAAAGAGATTGTCAAGTGGAGGAGCAGCAAGGAACAACATAAGTTACATAACAAAAACCCCTAGAGAATATTCAAGGAGCATAGTTTGCCTGCGCATTTCTAGCTTTCACTTTATACATGTATTGCCTTCTTTTTCACTACTGAAAGAAAACAACTATAAGCGGAAACTACGAAGAGAACAATGACCCAACATAAATAGGATATCTTTAACACTCCGCAAACCAACCAGCCCACAGCCTACTCATTAAGCCACCCTGACGAATTTTGTTGTGAATAGGGGTAGTAAGGCCTTGGAGCAAAGCCTGATGGGTTACCTTGAAACCCAGGTCGAGCGACTCCACCACCGTATATGTCACTTCTGCCTTCAGATCCCATATTACTCATCCTACCGGGATATAACTCACCTTGTGGAGCATACCTTTGCATCAGAGGTTCATTGATCCTTCCATAGGTTGGATCAGTTACTGGACTCAACCGCCCATAGGGGGGAAATCCAGTGCCGGCATCTGCTATGTAGTTGCTTCTGGGAGTCAAATACTCATCACCCTGCTGCCCATAAAGGTTACCCTGTGGCCGTACACCTGACTCCCTTGCATATATCCCACCATTCAGGTGACTGGTGTATGATCTATAACCAGGTATATCTGCATGATCTCTCTGGTAGCCCATAAATCGTTCAGCTGAGGCCCTGAATGCATAGTCAGGACCAGGACTAGAAGAATGAGAATACTGGTGATTTAAGCTCGAATAAGGCTCCTGCATTGGCAAGCTGTTCCTTCTTGCCACGTCACTTTCCTCATGTTCCCTGTGCCCCATATACTCGGGACCAGGACTGGTGGACTTAGGATATTGGTGTGCTAAACCTGAATAAGGCTCCTCCGTTTGCAAGATGTGCCTTCGTTCTGAGTCACAGTCCTGATGTACCCTGTACCCCATCTCTTGATCTGTCTGTAATGCAGAACCGCTCTGGCTTGCAAAACGTTGATAGCCTTTGTTCTCTTCTGCCTCAGAAGACGATATTGTGTGCCGATCTACCGACTTATGATTGGTCACGTTGGGGGAAGAATGTTGGGACACAGATCTTTTCCCTATGGACTTGTCCTCTGTTGCTTTTTCATCCAAATCTCTCTTACGTTTCGCTGTGGACTTGTCCTCTCTTGATTTTTCATCCAAATCTCTTTGATATTTGCTTCTATCCCGACTCTCCTTCATTGACTTTTCATCAGATTTACTCTTGCTTTTATCCTGACTCCCTTTCATTGACTTTTCATCAGGTTTACTCTTGCTTTTATCCTGACTCCCTTTCATTGACTTATCATCAGATATTTTCTTCTCATGGCCTCGTTTATCACCACCTTTTTCACTGTTATTCTGTGATCTCTCCTTGTATTCTTGGTGCTGATGAAGCTTCTTATCCTCGAAACCAATGTCATCATTGATCCTTGGCGACACATCTTCGTGTTTCAGTGAACGAGGGACAGGTATGTGGGAGCAACTTTCTTCTTTTTTAATCTTGGATGGGTGGCCATGCTGTTGAGCTATTGCTTTGTGGCTGGCTGTCCAATCAGGGCGACTCCAAAGATAAAGTGGTGGTGCACTCACATTCCAATCCTCCAATTGTTTGTCATTTTGATCAACAGATCCAGGCAAATAAAATGACTGGAAAAGAATAAGAATGAGCCACCAGACAGTTAACTTCTTATGTTCTTAAAAATACATTTTGCCTTAATACCAACCCACAAGAAAGGGGACAAACACTTTACCTTCCCAGCAAGCAGTGCATCATCCTCCCAAATTAGATCATATGGAGACTTCTTTACCTCTAACCTGTTCAAACAGGAAAGTTCTATCAAAATCCGAGAGAGAAAAGAAGAGAAGTGAAGTTCACACAAATAAAAGAGATGCAAAATACCGTTCCGTCTCTTTTGGAACAATAAGAATAAGAAGCTTTGGCTTAAACTCAAGTGCTTTGTTAATAAATTTGTTAGCGAGAGCAGCATTGACCCCAAAAGGAGGGTTCAGCCCCATGATCTACAGCAAGGGGTAAAGAGTGTTAAAAGTCCAAGCAATGTATGGTGAAAACTAATTAATTTTAGAGCTGGTATATTTCTGTGTATTTTGTGCTCTTAAGAAATTTTGCTTCCTACCAGCTTCGATCCTGCAGGCAATTCATCTGGCTTGACAGACATCCAGTCCCTCTGCTCAAAATTAAAATCATTCTGCAGAAGGACAAGGAACTGCAATAAGCAATGGGCCTAGCACCTAAGCATATAGACGGTCATTCGTCAAAGCTTGGACGTCTATCATCATTTATTAGGGCATTCTCCACCTGAAATATGCACTTAATAAACAAGGAAGATCATTCACCTTCGGTGGAAATAAATCGTAATTCTTATACGAGCAACCCTTCCCAATTTCATCCAGCTTCTTTTTCGTGAGGCAACTGAAATCGTTGGAACCGCAACAGAAATCCACAATCTGCTCAACAAACAACAAAATCTTTAATGCGTTGCCTGCTAAAAGAAGGAGCTTGTCCAATCTTAGAAAGTTTACAAATCATAAATAGCACGATCCTGGCAGATTTACAAGTCAAAACTATCAGGAATCGATTAATCATTTTCCAAAGTACAACAGGAGCAACACAGCTGATTGTGTTTCCCCTAAAAAAATGCTAGTATAGCAGAAAACCAATGAATAAAGTTGGAGGATATAGCCACAGTGAGAAAATTATTGAACTCAAAGGTGGTAACAAGATTTCCACTCATAAAGCACAAGGCCAGTACAGAACCCTACCATATCACCATCTCGAACATACCAGTGAAGCAAATTGACAATCTGCACATTAGAATCACACACTCAGTCGAGTAAAATATGGCAGGTAAAGACACTACAACCTGATGAGTAGACATGAAATAAGATGCACTTAAGAAAATCACATAGACCATGGTCAAAGGGCAGGCAGGAGGTGGGTTGTGAAGGAAAACAGGCCCAAGCCCACGAAAGTTCATAGGAACCACTGGCTTATAATGAGCCAATATAATTCTTAGTAATAATTCACTGGCTTATAATGCCCACTGGCAGGAGGTGGGTTTTCTTACAATGAGCCAATATAATTCTTAGTAATAATTCATGGAGTTTTGAAGTCATCTATTATAACTTTCAAATAGAATTACATTGGTGTTTCATTGCAAGGAACGAGGAAATTTTTTTTTTTAAACTGAATGAAGAACATTTCTAAAAATATTTTTCATTTGCATCAATCCTAGTGAGTGATTTGTTTACATCCCTAAGAGAAATCACTGCTCAAGTGATCCAGCCAGAAGGTATGCAGATATATCGTGTGTCTTGCCCTGTCCCGCCATGCCCTGCCTCATCTACATCCTAAGAGAAATCACTGCTCAAAAGATACAGCAAGAAGGTGCATAAGTGAAAATGATGTTGAAAGTTTTGCGTTTTTTCTTCTATTTAGCATTTACAAGAGGTGGGAATAGGATAACATTCCTTATATGATCCACTGCACGTTTAAATAAAATAATAGCAAAAAAATGATGCACTCAACCGTGCTTGTAATTTCCTGTGTGGAGATGACACTCTACAATCTGACGATTGGCATGCAATATAATGCACTTGGAAAATATAACAGATCATGATCAAAGTGAAATCAATGCTGAAAATGATCCAGGCAGAAAGTGAAAAAGTACTGTTAACCTAGAAAGCATAAATTTTGCCTCTTTTTTTTTTTTTTTGGTTTTGCTTTTGGGAGAGGAGGGAAGATAGCATTCTTATATAATGCATTGCTTCTTCACATAAAATAGAACTGGAAAATGATGAACTATACTATGGCTGCAAATTCTAGAGTGATGATAGCATAAACTCCCTCGAAGACAAACAAGAAAGTACTTGCAAATCTGCCGTATTTAGATATGCACACTTTTGATCTACTGAACACCGAGATTCATTGTAAGTAGTCTCCAGTAGCCAACAAGATCTCCTAAAATACAAAATATTTGAAGTAACAAGAACAAGCAGGAGTTCCTCTTTTAACATTCCTGTGTAAACCATATTTTCTCAAGAGAAGTAATATAACAGCCCAAAAGAAGTTGCGCCCAAAAAAAAGCCTTCCATAATTGAAACTCCTACTGAAAAATCATCACCTGATGATTGCCCTAAAAGGCACGTATGTCAGTCAAGTACCTTAGGAAATGGACGTTTTATAACCAAGAAATGGGAAATGGAGCCACTAGGCAATGATATTAAATAGAGAAAAGCTAATGGACATCACCATCTTATTTTATACTAGCTTGAGAAGGGTAAAAGGAATGAC
This sequence comes from Capsicum rhomboideum, assembly GCA_031232105.1. Lineage (NCBI taxonomy): Eukaryota > Viridiplantae > Streptophyta > Magnoliopsida > Solanales > Solanaceae > Capsicum > Capsicum rhomboideum. The sequence goes on along the minus strand of CP124710.1, from coordinate 1,622,489 downwards.
GAATTAGTCAGAGGAGCTTCCCCATCCCCCACCGCCAAACCCAAATGTAAAAGCCCTTAAACTTCAAGGTACTTCTTAATCTACTTTCTGGCGCACCTTTGGATGCCACCAGGCAGAGAGGTGAAATCACACTCATAAGACATATATCTTCTGGCAACAAATATGCTTATAGTTTAAGCTCACCTCTCTCAGCTTCTCCACTTTAGTGAAGTGGCGACCATAGGACGTGTAGCGCATGCCATATAGAAAGGGAGCAAGATACACTCTCAGCTTGCTCTACAAAATAAGAAGAATTTTACAATTAGGAAAGATCCCAAAAAGGCATTCGAAATAAGTTTCAAAATTTGGGACACAATAGACAAAAAGACAGAGAGAAGAACAATGTAGAAAGCAAAGAGAGGTAAATTTTTCAGTAATAACTGACACCTAGTTCAGTTGAAAGTGCAATATAGAACACTTGAACCCACGTAAACAGCTAATATAAAATGCTTCGAACTATTTGTGCAGAATCAATTAATGCTTCAGCACTACAAACCACCAAACAGCCATCTAAATATGCTGAAAGAAAGTCAGCTATTTGATTGGAATACCAGAATCAAACTTAATATTGAAACATCTATATGATTCAAAACGAAAGAAATTTAAGTCAATCAAACAACCAGTTCCATATTGTTATAATCTTGACTTTGACCTTTCACTCGTGCAGTTGGACAGCCTAGTGACTTTAAATTAAAACTTGAGACCGAGCTCTGCCTCTCACCTTTCGGTTCATTGCACGGAAAGACTAATTTAGCCTTATTTATCAACATTCAATCTGATTCAGTTATTGACATTGCCTATTTATACATTGCTACTGAAATTTATATTTTCAAATAGGTGTTAAAGAAATTTATATAGCATATTATATTATATACTATAGTATTCCCACAAATACACATCCTGCAAGAATATCACTTTCTTTCTTTGGTTTGAAGGGGGCATCGTTCATCATATCATATTGCTGTTGGTTAGGATCAAAAAAGGGCTTATTTAAGTTAGCATGGACAACTAAATGTCCGTACCTCAAGACAAAATTAAAATAAGTAAATTGAAAAGAAGAATGAAACAAGTACCCTCCACTTCATTATCTGAGCAAGAAGCCCAGGCTCACAGACAGCTTTTGCATCTTCTAATTTGCCCCCTCCATCTAATATCTGTAAAGCTGCACGGATAGCCTGCAAGACATAAAATATGTCAGTTTTTTTATGGGGGTCGCTTTGGGATATCTGATAAAATAGGTCACATTAAAGATAAGGTTCAACTAAAATCGACATGAGAAGTTAATTCTGAAGTACCTCAACGGAACCCTCAACTTTCCCCAAGGTTATAGACTTGTCGAATTTTGATGAGTATGCATGTGTTTTGGATACTTTCTCCTTCATTATTGTCTCCATAGTTATGGAGGATTTGACGTCTTTCATCATAGACAATATTCTGCACGACAGACATAAAAGGAAACAGAACAGTGTCTTATCAGTCCTAGACAACAGGAATGAATCCATGGCCAGACCTTGAGAAGAAGCACAAAGACAGCATCCTACTGTACGGCAGTGTGAAAGTAGAATAAAGAAAGAGCAGGAGAACACCAGACAGCAACAAATATACCAGACTGATTCAGTTCATACAACATACTATTTTTACTTTTTATTTGAGGGGGGCAATCGGCAGAGGGGGGATATTCATCCAAAAACTAGTAGACTCAACTACCCCATTTTCAATCCAAAATTCATGATCCCATGCCGCTGCTCTTGATTGACAGAATGATGAATAATCCATCAAAGTTGTTTACTAGTAGGACTGTAGGAGTATCAGTAATGCAGTACAACGCAAATTTAGTAGGCGTTTGGCAATAGATTCCAAACATTTTTCACTTTATTTGGAATTAATGAAATTGGAGTTGAAATGGAGCTGTGTTTGGCTATATTTTTTGCAAAGGAGAGGAGAGCATTTTATTTGGAATTTATGCAGATGGAGTTGGAAAACAGGTTTGGAGAACTTTCCCAAATTTGGAATCCAACTCCAAATTGGATTTGGAAATTTAAAAACCGAACAATGCTTTTGAAATAGAAGTGAAATTATTTTGGTAAGAAGTGCATTGGCCAAAAAGCTCCTCATAAATTTGTTTAGTCTGAACCCGGAAGGTCTTGGTCCAAAATCTGCTCTCACTTTCAAATCCTTCAACTGGCTGTTAACATATAGAAAGAGTCAGAAAGGTGCTCCTACAACTAATGCGTACAACAACTAAAAAAAGCCTGACCTCAATAGAGTATCTTCCATGGAGTTTGAACTGAAACTGCAACACTAACTTAACATCCGTAAGGCTAAATCTTTAATGCCTTAGTCTCCCGATACACACACTTCACTACTCATTCTTCATCTCTTTTTATTTTACTTGAGAAAAAGAACCAAGAACCTAAATATTGCGCCACTTTGATTTAAACCTCCATCTGGAGTAATTTTCAAAAACCATTTTAAGATAAGCACACATGTCCATTTGAGCCAAAATTTTTAGCTATCAATTAAACCCCTATCCTAAGCAAAGGAAAAGCTGAGATATCTCTGGGACCTCAAGTGAAAATAGTTACTGAAAGAGCTAAAGTGCTTCACCTGCTCTTTGATGTAGCATCTAGAGTCTGTGAACTGCTTGTCTCCTTTTTGTCAGACTTCACGATCTTGGTTTTCCCCTCTTCACCAGACTCACGGGGTTGTGATTCCCTGCTAATGAGTGCATATAACTTATCACCCAAAGAGGTTTTAGCTTCACTTTTGGTAGTTTTGTTGAGCTTTGCAGAAGAAGTCTTGTTCAAACTCTTTCGAGTAGCATCAAAAAATTTGTGTCTTTTCAAAGGATCAGGTAGAGAGAGTCTCTCTCTCTTTCTGGACAAATCAACTTTTACTGCCTTGGACAATTTCTCAACAGTTTCTGATTTTTTTGCAATCACACTCTTGCCATTAGTCACTTCTGCAGACATTCCTCTAAATTTTCTCAATTGTTCCGATGTTTGTTTCTCCTTCCTACGATCTCCCGGAAATTTGATGTGATCTCTTGAAGGTGTAGCAAGCTCTTCATCAATCTCGTGTTTTCTGAAGAATTTGTTAGGATAAGTCACTTGAAGAAAGTTAACACAAAAGGTCACTTGAAATGCCAGCTCAGATGGATAAGAGTATAAGTACAAGTTGGATGTAAGGAACTCACAAACAATAGATTAAAATTCGATTTTTTATAAGACCATCCCATGCCCTTGGCATATCCTCCTCCTCTTCCTCCTCCTCCTCCTCCTCTTCGTTTTCTCCTTCATCTTTGCTCTTGTCAAAAATAATTTCCCTGGCAATTACATAAAACCCGTTACGTTTATACACAGGGTACTGTCCATGGAAACATCAAGGAAAAAATAAAGTAAGTACTTTGGTAAGCATTTCCGATGATAGGATGTTGGACACCGTCTACACATGGCAAACTGTAGCTCAGGTTTATCTTTATCTTCCCTTTGTTTACAGACGCAGCACTGATGCAGAGGACAAGTAAAAGATTCACCAGCAGCAATCTTCTTTTTAAGTTCATCAACCTTCGACTGAGCATCAGGATGAAGCAGTCTGGCAACACAATGCGGGTGGTAAAAATGGCCGCAAGTAGCATTAACGCAACGGAAGACCTGAAAACCATTCGTGAATTTTGACACAACCATATCCATGGAAAAAATGCATCCAACACAAAATTAATATCAAGCTAAGATAATTTTAACACGGATGCACACTTATAATTGCTTTCTCAACTAGAAATCGCATAATACACAACAAAATTCCTTAGGTACTTTGCTGGCCTTCGTGCAAAATTTCTTTGATTTTTCCTTCCACAGGGAATAGGAGCTAATAACTCCTACCATAACACTTCCGGGGAGAATTTAGCTAGTAAGCTAGAATAGTCAATCGTAAGTTAAGATATACATGAATTTTACTGAGTAATACCTTAAACATGGGATTCTTTAAGATTTCATTCAATCTATTAGAAGTAATTTCTATTTCCTGTTTACAAGTACTAAAAGAGTGAACATGGTCATATTCATAAAGAATATTTTCAGTGAAATTGCAGGAATACATATCCATAAATCAATGAGGCTACAACAGTTGGATTACACAGTTATAAGTCTTAACCCAATATAAATAAAACATGATATATGCTACAACAATGTGCTACCTCTATATGCAGTAATCATTCCTATATTGATTTAACAAGTCAACATTCATACAGGTGGCTAGAACAACTTCAAACAATTGCACTATTCCACAGCAGGTCTCACAGTACCTCCGCATGAGATGATTGATCAGATGAACCCAACTCCCCACAAGCATAGCACTGGTGTTGCTGATATTCACAATTCTTACAATAGAAATCTTGATATTTCATTGCCTGGAAGGAAAAACATGTATTAGTAGGAAGCCATATGCTAACAAGAGATGTGAATGACATCACTAGAAGTAACGAAATTCAGGCAAATTTTTACATACCTTAACTTGAGCCTTTGTAAAACCAAGAGATTCACACTGAGATTGAGCACCATCATCCACAGTAGCATGAAATGACCTCAAGCACTTCCCATCGCAGCTGGTTGGTATCACAAGAAGCATATTATTTGGAGAAGCATAAAAAAGCCACTAGATAATAATAAGCAATTCAGAACCCAAACTAACCACCTCTGAAAACTGAAAAGGGTAGCAGGATTTAACTACAAGCTACTATGTGATAGATACTGACCATGAAATGACAAAAGTTCTTAGGGGAACTAGGTGAAAACAAAAATGCAAATTTGACACCAGTAGAACAAAATAAGAAATACTCAACAAAGGAGGTGGGCATGTCGCTAATTCAGTTAGACATTGGAATGCCGAGCTTATTGTTCCCTTCTTTAGAGTCTAATTAACTAAGATGACCAAACAAGCTGAATCTATGGTCTACACCTATGTACACATCTTTATCAGGGTGCAAACAAGACATCAACAGCGGAACATACAACAAAGAAAATAAGATGAGGTAAAAAATTTTGGCGAACTGACAATTCAATTATGCGATTGTAGATTCAACAAAAGATGCAACACAAGCCAGACATAAGAGTTCTCTTCGTGGAATTGTAAAGGCTCAGCACATACCAAAGAAGTTCACCACCATCGTCACATATTGCGCAGAGAGATTCAAAGTGATTGTAATCAGAATCATCATCTTCTTCTTCTTCATTGTCATCTATGATTTCATCGACTATAAACTCGGATATTGATCCAACCTGCCAAAAGAAAAAAGCACAAGATAAAAAAAGAAAGCCAGATGGTTCTGTTCCTCAGTTCCTGCTTTCATGTCTTAGAAAAGCAAGGGAAAGGATATGTACAACCTCGTCAACGATTTTCTTCTTCTTAGGCTTCTCCTCCAAAAATGTAAGTAAAACCTGCATAAAAAGATCATCAGTTTGACCTTTTGCTATAAAGATGCAATATATCTGAGAAGACAAATATAAAGATAAAACATACTCCAAATAGGAAAAAGACAAACTCAGGCTCAAAAAAAGGATCTGATTGAATTCTATTTCAATTCAGACACTGGTTAATTCATGTTTGGCAAAAAGGAATTATGTATATTTATGGGATATATCAGAAGTACTTTCAAATACAACAACAACAACAACATACCCAGTGTATTCCCACAACGTGGGGTCTGGGGAGGGTAAAGTGTACGCAGTTCATACCACTACCTCAGATGAAGTAGAACTTTCAAATACAAACATTAAAATTAAATAAATAAAATGGGCTCTCTCGTCCTAAAAGAATACTCCCCCCATCCTATTTTATGACTCACTTTTTGATTTTGAGATACCCCAAAATGTTTGACCATATGCTATTCCTATGTTTTTTTTAATAAGGAGTTTGACCATACACAATTAATATGTAAAATTCACAATTTTTCAAGAATTCAAATTCACCAACCTGTAAATTTGATATGTTTTTATCTCTCTATCAAACTAACAATTCAACCATCCCTAAAATATTTTTTTTGTCATCACTAATATAATATGTTTTTGTTTCTCTCTATTGATGTGATATTCCATCTTGTTCTTTCATTACGTCCATTGAGGTGTTATCCCATCTTGTTTTTCTCTATTGTTGTTTGTGTTTTCATTTCGTCTTTTCACTATTGTGTCTTGAGCCGGGGGTCTATCGGAAACAGTCTCTCTACTTCATCTGAGGTAGTGCTAGGGTTTGTGTACACTCTACCCTCCCCAGACCCCACTTTGTGGGAATACACTGGGTATGTTGTTGTTGTTGTTGTTGTCATCACTAATATAATATGTGCTTTATAAATCAAGTCTTAAAGGTCATTTTAAAAAAAAGTTAAATCAACTCCTAAAACTTAGTGTACGCTCCATGTAAAAATAGAATGAACGGGATCCATTCTAGAAATATGTGAAAAGTGCAACTAAAGCCATAGATGAAAATTCACGAATATGTAACAGCAATAGCTGGAAAATTTGTTATAACCATGGTATCCAGACAAGCTTGCCACTTGCGGCACCTCAACTAATCCCACAGGGTACTGCTCCCTCCCACAAACAGAGGTACTAGGTAACTTTGTCCACCTAGGCTTGGACAAATGGGAAGAAAGCACCTAGCATTTATTTCCGCTAAGATTTGAACCTGAGACCTCTTGGTTCACATCCCACTTCAGTGACCACTACCATACCCTTGGGTCCCAGCCAAAGAAAAATACTTTTCGACTCTCAAAAATGAGCATGTTACTTTTTTCTTTTTCCCTACTTGGGAGGGGCTGGGAGGGTAGTATCAGAATCTCCATGTTAATGTCCCAATATTATTGTTGGATACCACCAACCCGTGTGGGATCCTTCAAAAATGCACTACTTTTGAAGGATCCGACACACATCCATGTCATTTTTGAAGAGTCCAAGCAACATAGTATCAAGGTTCAGTAAATAATTCTTTAATTATGGTGGACTCTAGGCATGGACCTTAATATAGTACAACTTTTTGTAACTCACCTCTAATGTAAAAAGTACTTCAGATCTCCTCTTTAGTTATTAGTCTTTTCTTATACAAAGCCTTGCCTGCCTTTCCTTGAATGGCAATTTTTTATTCGCCTAACAATTCTATGCACTAAGAGCCTGTTTGGACATGATGATTTGAAAGCATTAACTTTAAATCAGGTTGATTTGAAGTTAAATTTTTGTTCGGACATGCAATTTGAATTTTTTGAGTTGTATTTTTTTCTAATAAACATGAAAACACCACAATTTGTGAAAACTATCAAAACTTCCTCCATAGTAGTGACTAGCTATTCTTTAATATAATCCTCCCACGTGGTATAGACAATCTCTTCACGTCGAGAATGGCTCCTTGTTTGCAAAATTTAAAATAATGGGTCTTTGGTTTGCAAAACATAAACTTCTGGGTCAAGTTTTACATTTAAAAAAAATTGAAATCACAACTTGAAATTTGAAATTCTACTTTTTGGAGAATTTGGGATTTCAAATAATAATTTGAAATTGTAAGTTTTGTTCACGTTTCATAAACAAACGCTGATTTCAAATCAAGTTTTCAAATTTGAGCCACAAATCACATGGCCAAACGCCTACTAAATAATCTGTTGTTATGTCATAGCTCTTAACTAACTACTCGACCTTTCACATTTTAAATAATTCCCTTTTAACATTAAATAAGGATTCTAAGGACCTCCCAGCAACCTCACCCATGATTAATTTGAAGTCTAGGTCAAAGTGGAAAACTTAATAGTGATATAGTAAATTCAACTTTACCCCCTTATACAAATGCATTTCATAAAAGGAACAAAGACGAGGGAAAATCCACCAGATAACAGAAGTGAATTTAGAACCATTAGAATTGGAGATGTTTCCACATGCTAACTATCTGATCACAGCAAGGAATCACACAAACCTTGGATTGAGCCAATTTTCTGTCACGCTTAACAATTTCATTGATAAAATTCATGTGATCCACTAGATCATTCTCGGAAGGCCTGGGCTCGTACACACTACAAAAACAAGGGTAAGATTCATATTTCTCGAGTAAAAAAACAAAATATGCTAATACACAAGATATCATTATGTGAACCTGAAAACTTTAGATAAATGATCCCACAAAGCTCTGCCAGAAGATTCTGGATTTCTTTTCAGGAAGTGCAACGAATGCACAGTGATCAAGATTGACCTAATGGTATCCTGGAAAGCCTTTCTCGGTTTTTCAAGTTTGATCCAGTCGTTCTCTTTAGATAAAACTGAAATTGCTGGCTCTATACGCGAAGAATCAATCTTCCATGTTGTGACCTGTTTATAAATCTTCTGAAGGCCATTATCAGCAGTCCCACGCAAGAAAACATGTCTTTTATTCCCATCCAAACTTTCAGTGTCATTCCACTGAAATGCTAGCTCCGCAAATGAAACAGGCTCATCCTTATCATCCACAAATTCATAGTTAGAGACAGTACTTGGGACTGCTTCAGCTTCATCATCAGAAGATGCCATTCCCACTTTACCCAAGTTCTCCGGGGCAATACCTGACTACCTGCCAATGAAATCCACACAGTATACAAAGATTAAGAAGCACGAAGTTAAGGCATGGCTCCATATAGTCGAAGACTTTTTTTATAAGGTAAAAGTTATATAGTAGGAAACTTTTTTAGACAAAAACGAAGACTTCATCAATGTGAAAATTTATGATTGTTGGCACGGTATATTTCTAAAATTGGAGTTCCGCACCACTTTCTAATCCAATCTGTTATGCTTGGAAAGTATAGTTAGAAGTTAGTTAAAATTAGTCAAGAGTATTGAAAGCGAGACAAGGAAGAGAGATTCAGAGTTTTGAGCCCAAATTTTTTGGTGCTCTTATCACCCCTCTCTCTCTTCTTTCCCTCTCAAATTCTGATACTGATTCAAATCAACTTCCCTTTCTCACTCCTTTTTCCAATAATGTAATAAGATCTCATTAAAATAAGGGACCAAAAAACGCCCGTATACAAGTACACTAGAAAAACCTACAAAAACATGTGATATCCCTTTCTCACTCCTAATTCACGTTCTTCTTCAATTACATTGTCGAGTATGGACTTGCAACAATGGTGCTTATCTGTTCCAGTATAGTAGATGGAATTGCAAGAATGACGCTTATTTGTTCCAGTATAGTAGAAGCATTTCCACTTCAGCTGTTGACTTGATTTCTAGTTGTAATCAAACAGTGTCTACTGATCTGGATATAATATTACCTTAAATTGGAGTTACTTTTTGTATCAAGTGAGAATTACTCGTTGGGGTATAATAATTGGTGTAAAAGCACTTTTCTGGTCCTTGTGGGTGAACAATTATCATAGAGAGTACTTAATTAAAGCTCCTGATGAAAGGATGAGCAAACAAGAAGCTCGAGGAGACAAATCAAAGGCTGATTGAATTAGCACAGTCTCGGACTATTGAACAACTCTCGAGCAAGCATTTGTTAGCTCCCTTAGTCACTGAGATCATCATGGCGCGGCAAAGGTAAGGCTATGGCATACACGGGGGCATAATCAACATGCATGGGCACCAGTTGGAAGCAAGGTGTGCACAATGGCACCAAGGCATAACTCCAGAACAGCAAGTGAGGGCCAAGGTCTTTAGTGTAACAAGGCAGCTTGGTGAAGACTTGACAAGGTGTGGGCAAACAATGGCACAGGGGTGTGGCGTTGGTGTTCAAGACAAAGGAATGTGGCAAAGAGGTGGCACGGCTAAGGGCAGCAAGGCATGGGGCTTTGGTGCCAAGACAAGACAAAGAAACGGCCAAGGCAGCGGAATAAAGCTATTGAGAGGTAGCAATGTCATGCAGAGGCGCCCAAAATCAGACAGCGGGATGCACATGAGCGGCACAGCCAGCAGGCAGGCGCACGAGCGGTTACCAAACGCATGCCATGCACATGGTAGGCTGTAGGGCGGTTGAGCTTTGTCCAAGGACGTATTTGAATTGTTTTAAATACCCAAGCAGTTGAGGCCCAGATCCCATTTGGTGGGAATATATTGGGTATGTTGTTGTTGCACCCAAGCAGTTGAGAATTGTCAACTGCATTTTGGCTGAGTGGACCAAGAGTTCCTATCAATGTAAGCCAAGTCATCTTTGTCAACAGAATATGCTACCTGTGTCAACAGAACAATGAGTTTGTAAACCACATGTTTTTGCACTACTAAGTGACAGCTGATGTTTGACATTTTCTCTTCTCCATGTTTGGTCTCCAATGGGTTATGCCTTTCTCTATCAAAGATGCCTATGGAAACTGGATACTACAGCGAGTTGATAAATCCATCAAAAGGATCTGCAATATGATCCAGTAACTATTTGTTGGTGTATTAGGAAAGAATGAAACCGTAGATGTTTTTGACGGGATCTCAACTCCTATCAGCTCTCTATGAACGCCATATGTTTAGTTAGCTTGTTTAGTTAGCACTACCACATCCCTGTCCAACAGTGTTGACTTTTTGGATTTTGTTAGCTAATTGACTCTTATTTAGCAGAGTTACATGGTAGCATTTTGATTGTTTCACAGGTTTTTGCTTAATCTTTTAGCTTCAAGTAGCTATGTTTTGAAGCTATTAGTTCTGTCACTTTGTAACCTTGCATCTTCTTGATGCCTTTCTAATACAATTTACTTACTTTGCCCAAGAAATGTTTCGGGCAGTGGAGCTGTCACGCAAAATTTTAAGTGCGCAGCACCCCTTAACTTGCAAAAACGAATTTTGAGAGTGGAAGTGTTAGGGAATATTCTTGAGACAAAATCTAAGTCTGTCTTAGTACGGAGGTTGTATGAATTTGGGTTATTTGTATTACTGAATTTAAATACATTGTTGAGAAAAGGTTTCCCATAATCTTGCCTTGTGTTCTTTGAATTTTGGTTGCTTATACTTCATCGTTGCTGCCTTAAAAGTTCAATTATCTTACCACGTTTTGCTGCCTAAAATCGGGATTGAGGCCAAACCATTTTGGAATTTAGCTATGTGTTGGAGCAGGCCGAGTGTACTTGACTGCTGCACAGGGACAAACCTCGAGCTTTTGCAAACTGACCACAATGAAGTTTGAGTAGATTTAGCATAAATTGTTGGACTCTGAAAGGGGACAAGGGTTGGGTTGCTACCTGGTCTTATCAATGATAGACCCATGATCAGAGGTAATGAATGGCATTCTCACTAACCAAAATTAGATTTTCCATCGTTTCAGAGTAATGATCCTAAGGTATGGGTGAGAAAGTGAGACGGCTTTGTAGGATACATGAGGTGCAAAAATTAGAACGACCTATCCTTAAATTGAATGGGAGGGCTACATCATGGTACCAATATTTTCGTTAAGTAGAGTAAGGTAAACTAAGCTGAATTTAGAGATGAGATTTGCAGAAGGTTTGGGGAGCCAATAATGGCGGATTAGGTAGAAGAATTTAACAAATGGTACAAAGGGGAACAGTTTTTATAAGTAGGAACAGTGAAGAATACTTAGAGAAACTAAAGGAGCTTACGGCTCATATGCTTATACTGAATCCAACTTTGAGTGATGCTTACTTCCTATCTATTTTGCGGGAGGAATGGAAGAAGAAGTTGAACTTCAAGGTCTTCAGACCTATGACCCTAAAATACGCTACTGTTTCAAAAAAAAAAAAAAAAAATAGGTTGCAAGAGAGGGCCATAGAGGCTTTGATGAAAGGAGCACGTTGAATTATAAGTCTGATGGTAGTACCACTGGGACTGACAGCTAATAAAGGAGTTCAAGGTACTAGTAATTCCACTGAGGCGTTCAATGCTAAGAACATCCATCATGGGACATGCAGCCCAAAATTTGTCTACAGGTGCGCGAATAAGTACTCCATGGGCCATAGGCAGAAGACACAAAGAGATAGAAATTTGGGACAACATTTTGGAAAAAACTGGAAAAAAGATAGCTCAATGGAAAGCTCAGTATTTATCTTTAGGGGGAAGGGTCACACTAATTAATTCAGTATTGGATTCTCTCCCTACCTATGTGATGTCTTTGTTTCCTATTCCTGCAAGTGTGGCCAAGAAGCTGAACAAATTAAGAAGAGATTTTTTGTGGAAAGGTAACAAGGAAGGAGAGGGATATAACCTGGTGAAATGGGAAGTGGCACAACTGAGTAAGGAGCAGGGTGGTCTTGGTATCAGGAATTTGAAGATTCAGAATAATTGTCTCTTGATGAAGTGGTTATGGAGATTCAGTGAAGAGGAGTCAACTTTATGGAAGGAGGTTCTCTCCTACAAGTATGGCCAGGTTAGTCCAAGGTACTCCAATGAAGTGAATGGAACATATGGGATGGGAGCATGGAAGACAATCAGAGCATTATGGCCAAAGCTTCAAGGAAACTCCAGAATCATGGTTGGAGATGGTACCAGAACCAGCTTTTGGAAAGACAATTGGATAGGAGAAACGTCTCTACAAGATACTTATCCTGATCTTATGGCACTGAGCAACAATCCAGAAGCTACCATCTCTGAAAGCTGGTCAACTCAAGGGTGGAACTTAAACCTCAGAAGACATCTAAACGACTGGGAAGTGGATAGGGTGACAAGCTTGTTAACTGAAGTGGAGGGTTTCTCTGGTACTACGCTGCAAGCTGACACACTGAGATGGAGACATACAAAGGATGGTTATTTCTCTGTAAATAGACTCTATAAAAAGGAAAACAACGTGATGCAAGGGGAGAATTCTAGGATCTGGAACAATATCTGGAAGAACATGGCCCCTACAAAGGTCAAGTGCTTCACCTGGCTAGTAGTAAAGAGAGCCTGCCTGACTCATGAAGTGCTACAAAAAAAGGGAAGAGTAGTGGTCACCAGATGCTTTTTGTGCAATGAAACTGCGGAGACAAATAACCATTTGTTCCTACATTGCAAATTCACTGGACAATTGTGGAATCTTTTCTTCAGTCTCACTAAGACTGAATGGACTATGCCTGAACATACTGCTGATCTGATGAGCTGCTGGATGAGGAGAGGGGGAAGCAAAATCCAGAAGAAATGGTGGAGGATAATACCTTCTTGTATATGGTGGGCTGTATGGATAGAGAGGAATAGGAGATGTTTTGAAGACAAGATCAAATCCATTCATGATGTGAAATGGAATTGTTTAGTGTCTTTATTTTTTTGGTGTAAAAGAAATTGTATAGAGGAAGTAGATGAGCTGGTAGATTTCCTAGGTGCTCTGTAAAGCCTTAGAATCTAACTTTCTACCTTGTGAAATTTTGAAGGTGGCCAGCATTCCTAATGCTGAAGAATACAACAGTACAAATTCTCAAAAAAAAGTACTCCATGGGCCATCAACGCAAAGCCTAAACAGTTCACTGTATGCAAGCTGAGAAGATCTTAAGAGGAAAATCATAATGAGCTGGAGGGGGGATGGAAGAGCAAGAAACAGAGTACTCACTGTTTAGTGAAGTCCCAGGACTGTAGAGCAGGTAGGGATGGTGCCTAGCTACTACATACCCATAAAAGTTACTGCAACTGATGGTAATTGCATGGCTAGTGAAGCTGAGTACAAGGGCAAGCAAATTCAAGGAGTTAAATTTTAGGAAGACTTGAGGGTATTCAGCATGGGGGAATGTGATATTCTAGTAGGAGTGGATTGGATGAAAGGGAATAACCCTGTAAGCTCTGATGTTGAAAAGATGAGACTTGAGAGTCACAGTGCATCAAGAAGGGGAAAAGATAGAACTGCAGTGCATCATGGGGACGGTCACCTGAATATGATCAGTAGACAATCCGTGTACAAGATTCGGAAGAATGGACAGATAATCACTCTCACTTGTTCATGAAGAGAGCCAGTTTAGATCATAATTAGAAGTAGTTGAACCTAGCCTCACAGCATTGCTACAGCCATATGAAGATATTTCTTCATTAAAGTGGATCGACTGTTTATTCCCAAGCCAAGCATATAAATGACACAAGCAAAGAGAGAGATTCAGAGTTTTGAAAGCAACTTTCTAGTAATTTTCCTCAACTTTCTGAATTTTCTTTGCCTCTCAAAATTATGATACTGATTCACGTTGTTCTTCAATCACAATTGCCGAGCATGAATTCTGATGATAGTTAGGAGATGGGGTCTATTTTCAGTTTTCGTGAAGAAGCGTTTCCATTTAAGTTGTTGATTTGATTTCGAGTTGTAATAGAACAGTGTTTACTGCTTTCACAATACAATTAGCTTATTGGGATTTAATTGTTCGTGCCATGTGATAATTACTAGGTGGGGTATATAACACAATCTGACTTCTAAAACGGATCAAAATAACCTAGGGAAACCTCAGCGGTGAAAATTCCTACTCTCTAAAATCATATTATTCTAAAATTGGTATCAAAAAAGCAACTAATACACACTTAAGTAGAGGATTGAAAGCATAAAACATGTACCACATAGACAACTAAAGACCAAATATAATAGAAAAGCATTTACGAACATTTGATCATCATTCAAACAAGTTCCCTACACCGCTGAATAGGCAAAGACAAGGAAAATAAATAACTCACACCACCAGAAAACATTGTAGAACGACGTGATTCACCAAAAGCATTCACTTTCTAAATAGACAACCAACACACAGATCCACACTACTTCCCTACACTGCCTAATAAAGGCAAAAACAAGGAAAATAATCAACTCATACCACCAGGAAACGTTGTCGAACGACCAACAGTAAATGTTGTAGAACAATGAGATTCACCAAAAGCATTCACTTTCTAACTAGAAAACATACACAAAAATTCAAACTACTTCCCTACACTGCCTAATAAAGGCAAAAACAAGTAAAATAATCAGCTCATACCACCAGTAAACGTTGTAGAACGACGCAATTCACCAAAAGCATTCACTTTCTAAATAGACAACGGCAGATCGGTTCCTTAAAGCTCCCGATATGCGTGGAGTCTGGGGAAGGGCCTGACCACAAGGATCTATTGTACGCATCCTTACCCTGCATTTCAGCAAGAGGCTATTTCCACGGCTTGAACCCGTGACCTCCTGGACACATAGAGGCAACCTTACCAGTTATGTCAAGGCTCCCATTCTTTCTAAATAGACAACCAAAACACAAATTCAAACTACTTCCCTACACTACCTAATAAAGGCAAAAACAAGGAAAATTAACAACTCATACCACCATAAAAAACCTGTAGAACGGCGTGATTAACCAAAATCATTCACTTTCTAAATAGCCAACCAAAACACAAATTCAAACTACTTCCCTACACAAAAATAAATAACTCAAACCACCAAAAAAAGTTGTAGAACAACGCGATTCACCAAAAGCATTCGTTTTTGGTTCATTTTCGCACCGAAAACATAGCCGCCATAATAAGATGCAGGCGAAGCAGCTAGAAGTACACGGAGAACTGCCTTCGGTTCCCCAAACTTACTTACTCGTGACAACCTTCCGACCACTCAACGACCTATAACGCTAGTCACTACTTAACAACTCATACCACCAGCAAACATCGTAGAGCGACGCGATTCATCAAAACCATTCACTTTCTAAATAAACAACCAATACAAAATGCATTCATAATTAGCAAAAAATTAGGGTTGTGTACATAAATTCAAAGAATCCACATACATATGTTTGTATTTTTTTCTCCCTTTGCACCCTTTTTGATTAAAGGGGCGCCCTTTATTTGCACTTCGCGCTAGGACCTCAGAGCTTTTTTTGCGCTTTTTGCTGTTGATAACACTGCTCATATCACCGGAAAATGTTGTAGAGCGACGCGATTAAGCAAAACCATTCACTTTCTAAACAGATAACCCAAACACAAGTTCAAACTACTTCCCTACACTACCTAATTAAAGGCAAAAACAAGCAAAATTAACAACTCATACCACCGTTAAAACCTCGTAGAACGACGCGATTAACCAAAAGCATTCACTTTCTAATTAGGCAATCAAAACACAAATTCAACAAGTCCCTACACTTTGCTATGCACGAGTCCAAGTAAGTGTCGGATTACAAAGGTCTATTGTACACAACCTTACTGCATTTCTGCAAAAGGCTATTTCCACGGCTCAAACCCATGACAGCAACTTTACCAGTTATGTCAAGGCTCCCCTCTTCCCTACACTGCCTAATTAACAACTTATACCACCAGGAAACGTCGTCAAAATCATTCACTTTCTAAGTAGAAAACCAAAACAAAATGCATTCGTAACCGGTTCTTCATTCCGAAAAATTTAGCAAAAATTAGGGTTGTGCACATAAATTCGAAGAAACAACATAGGGGATATAATGAAGCCAAAAAAAAAGTAAAATTAACAGCTCATACCAGCGTAAAACTTTGTAGAACGACGCAATTCACCAAAAGCATTCACTTTCTAAGTAGACAACCAAAACAAAATGCATTCATAAACCGGTTCTTCGTTCCTTAAATTAGCAAAAATTAGGGCTGTGTACATAAATTCGAAGAAACAACATAGGGGATATAATGAAACAACTCATACCACCAGGAAACGTCGTACGACACGATTCACCAAAAACATTCACTTTCTAAGTAGAAAACCAAAACAAAATGCATACATACACCAATTCTTCATTCCAAAAATTAGCAAAAATCAGGGCTGTGTACATTTCGAAGAAACAACATAGGGGATATAATGATGACAAAAACAAGTAAAATTAACAACTCATACCACCATAAAACCTCATAGAACGACGCGATTCATCAAAATCATTCACTTTCTAACTATAAAACCAAAACAAAATGCATTCATACACCAATTCTTCGTTCCAAAAATTAGCAAAAATTAGGGCTGTGTACATAAATTGGAAGAAACTAAATAGCGTAACGTATAACAACCGTACCTTTGAACAGAACAATAGAGCAACGACGGCGGAGTCGCCGGAGAAGTGCGGTGGCGCGTGCGACAAACCCTAATTAAGAGTAACCGGTGGTGGTGGTAGAGAGTGTAATTTTGAAACTGTACAAATCGCTTTCGCAGTTTTAACGAGGGCGGTTTATGTACCGTATTGATTACTGATGGCTAATTTATATGAAATCTCTTCTTTTTTTTCCATATATAGTTTTGATTTTATTTTATTTTTGGTCTTGAATAATTTAAATACATGTAGTTTTTGCTTATTTTGTGTCGGGAAATGTTTTCTAATTTTCTCACGTTTGATTAGTCAAGTTTTAGAAAAATATTTTTTCTAAAGAAAATAAATTTTATATGGTATTTCACATTGATTGTGTCTTTCTCACGCTTATTTTCATCACCTCACACCCATGGGCGAAGCCAAACAGGGCTGAAGAAGTTCAGATGAACCCCATTCAACAGACAATTACATTACTTATACATAGTTCAAACTATGTTTTATGTATATATAGCTAATGTTGAACTCTCTTTTAACTTTTTTTGTGTTTTTTTTTTTTCATATATTTGAAACCTTTTAGTGAAAATAATGAATTGGCTACTATCTACCTCCGTCCTCACTTTCCATAGTATTCATCTAAATTATATATAAATATTTTAAAGTACCAAATACAAAAAATAAGTAAGAAATTCATTTATTTTTCTAAAAATATTTAATGAAAACATTTTTCTTCGCATTAACGAGATAGTTGCACAAGTGGAGTCTGAAGATGATAAAATATACACAAACTTTACATATGCCTAACAGATATATGGTAGATAAAAGTAAAGAACAAAATATTGACTCATTTGCCCGAAAGACACGGTTGAGTGATTGGGAAGTAGATCTCCTACGTGGGATACCTAGAATCGAATACAGCCTGCGTCAACTGCCCAGCCAGGAGTTTGTCACATAGAGCTAGTGCGGTTTTCATCTCCTATGTAGTTTGTGAGCTATTGCACGGTGAGCAGATTACCACAAAGTATTCATCACAGAGTGCTCACCTGAAGGACAGATGTAGGTTTCCGAGGGTTCAAAAAAAAAGCATCGACTCATTTAGTAGCCATCATTACATAGTCCCAATAAAAACCTGTGCCATATTAGAAGCCTTCTATGTTATAGAAGCAAGTCTATAAGATGTCACTGGGCAAAGCAAACAACAGCTTTTTGAATCACCAGCTCCATGTTAGCAGCATTACAAAGACAAGTTAAAAGACATTGGACATTTCCAAAACAGAGAGAAATCCTCCTATTTATAATTAGAATTTTATTGCAAAAGAGACCGAATCTTCAACGCGTTCTTGCTATGCAATTTTGAAGAGTTGAAGGAACAAGACAGGCCAAAATTCCAGCAAGATTGCTTCGTCAGAACAAACGTGCAGCTCCGATGTCAAAATTCCAAGATGCCGATCAGACATCATCCATCACAGACGATTATCAGTATCAGTGCTTCTATAGCAAAAGAGTAGAATTGCCACCATCGCGTAGTGGCAACTCTCGACTATCCGGACTCCTCGTTTCTAGCTGGCCCACCAAATATCGGTCTCATGTAAGTGTCATCAAACCTCCTCCAGTAGGAATGGATTGTATATACAGGTCTTTGAAACAGCATGGACAAACTATCCTTCGCGCGTAGAAGGTTGGTTGAGGCAGATTCCTCAAACGAAAGCAAAGGGAGCGTATCTTTCGAGATAGTTGGTTCTCTATCGATACTTCTCCTTGTATTGTCATTGTGCGGAAGCAGATGGTTAATTAGTGGCTTTGTCAAGAAGCCAAAAACCTGCAATGAAACCAATGAATTTCTGGAGTTACCAAAAGCAAATAAAGGGAGAGGTGGCAATTTGACGAGTTGGATCGAACTGGACAGGCCAAAACTATCAAATGACTAAATGAGTAATCACTCGACGGCCCCACAGTCATTTTGCCCCGTTCTGTTTACGGCTTAAACCTGTTGGGTCGACCAATGTGTAATGACCCAAACTCGTTTAAGCTTGGACTGGTTGGCGGAATACTGAGAGATGAGTTGTTTTGCTACCTCTAAGGACCACAAATATGAAAATCTCTGCAGTTCTAATAGATTTTCCCAAACCAGATATCAAAATCGTATCCAATTAGCCATTAACTTACTAGTGTACTGAACAGCACAACAATTACTGTAGTCGTCACCATTACGGCATGCACTGGATCAACTGTAACACCAGAATACGTGAACTGCATCAAAAGGTTACACGTTCGATATTAACCAGACATATTTGAAGATATCAGTAAAACTTCACTTCAAAACTAAGACCCATATGTTCGGAAATGCTAAGGTACCTGCTTGAACGCCAGGGCAATAGAGACTGCTCCTCTCATAAGACCAGCCCACCAAATTACGATCTGATAAATAGCATGCATGATACAACATCAGAGCGCAACTTATGACATGATTATTTTCGAGAAAGTACTAGAATGTTACCTGATGTTTGAACGTTATTGACGGCGCTCGTGTAGCATGTCGGTTCATGAAATTGGAAAAAGCAGAGAGAGGGAACACAAAAGCAGCACGCCCAACAGCTATCAACAGGAGAACGGTACCATATATTCCCATTGAAGTCCAAACACTGCCAGCAAGAATGAGTAGTAATTAAATAGTCAGATGCAAACCCATGGCTGCTTTTCATGTTTGCAGTACCATATATACAATTTAGATGAACAAACGCAGACTGAATGCTATCCAACGTCTCTATTCAAATCACCAAGTTTATAATCCACTCACCTTCTACATTTTTATGTCTTCACTGGCTATTCCAATAAATTGAAGGTGATTAGAAGTTTATGCATTTGCCAAATAGTTACTTAATGCAAATGTTTTGCAAACGAGTTGATAAAGAGAGGAGCCTTGCCGCCTCATGGTAACCACCAAATCCTCACAAGTTTTGGTGGCAAAGCACATGAAAGTTCCTCCAAGAGACATCATTCTACCAAACGAGATTATAAACTAGGACTTGGAGTGGAGTGTGTCTATTAAGAGTCTAGTGGGAGATCCGCAGTGTGCCAATGATTCTCACGTTTAAGTGGAGTCGATGGAAAGAACAGTTCAATTTACACTAAGCTTTGAAGGTAAGATGCTAAATGGCTGCTGCATTATTTGATCAACAAATCACACACCGAGGCTAGCGAGTTCTGTTGCCCTATTAAGTGTTAAATGGGAAATGAGGTATAAAAGAGTCAGCCGTGTGTTGCTGATTCTACGTGGAGTTCTTTGGTAAGAACAGTCCCACAAGGACATTGTTCACCAACTCAGTCAACCTCTATTAAGTTAAAAGCACTAAACATACACATGAGTTCTTTCATCAAAAGCCCAAACAGAAGTCAGCTATATAGTTCGGTGTTTTCATATGATGTTACTATCTTATTTTCTTTCCGGGAAGGCCGCAACCCAAGTCCTAAGATGAATTGATATCCAAAAAATAATCAATAATATCTGAATGACTTGACATTTAGTGGAGATCTCACCTCTGTTTGCTCATTTTCCACTTCTCAATGTCCAGCGCATCCATCCCCACGTACAAAAATATGAAGGTTTCAGCAATGAAAGACATAGCTTCAAATGCATGCCTGTGGTCCAAAGTATCTACCATCTCAATACATAATCATGCTTCTACAAGAGCATTTCGCAATAGGTCGAAATTGCAGAAAATATATGAATGACACCTTTGTGCATACCTCGTAGTGATTCTTGAACTATCAGTCACATTATGCCATGCATAGTGAGACATCAAGATTCCAGCAAAGAAGACGGTCAAAATACCACTGAGGCTGAAAAGCTTTAAACAACATCATTGCTTTGTAAATACCATGAGAACACTTAAAAAATACGAATTTGGTATGGGAACTGAATATATATGAAAATAAACATGCAAAGGGACAGATCAGAAGCTCCTAGGAGATTGCTTAGCCCAAAAAGATCAAATACGATAGCATGATTAGAGATCACCAAAAAAGGGAAATGAAAAAATACGTGGGGTGTGGGGTGTGGGGTGTGGTGGGAGTAGGGAATGAGATTAACAGAAAGGAAAGAGATCCTTAACATGAGTAAGTAAATTAATATCAAGCGGTAAAACTACTTGGATTGAATCCTTAGAGATTATGGCATCACCATATAAAATTTGTGTCATAACATCCAAGCTAGAAGCTGGATAGCGACCTACGCGGCATAGCCTAGCCAAAGGCCAAACAACGAAACCAGTTTTTACCCTCACCCAACTGCAGAAAGATGAAATAATCTGTGTTTCATCCATCAAAAAGTAGATTTCAGTAACCAGTCCATGAAATTTGTTCGAGGGTGATGCATTATGTCCTAAATGTACGATTAAGTTCCTACCCCCATGTAGAGCTGTAAGATTTGCAAATACATTTTCTCCTTCATGAAATATAATTCAAAAATGAATCTATGATTTGAACTTTATGGTGTTTGATTTCGGGATTCTACCATGTCCCAATTGATTTATTGGGTTTGAAATCAATTATTTGTACCAATTTAGTAATTTCTTAACACATACAGGGTTCCGAGCAAAAGTTATTGAGTTTGGATGAACCAATATCTTGCACTCTACATCCGCCCCTGAAATAGATTTACGAGCAACCCAAGTCTACCACAATTTTCAGGTGACAACAATGACTTAAATTTTGTGAACAAACTACTGCATATCGAAAAATGAGTACAAGTAATTGCTATACCTCAGCCAACATGTAGGACAGATATGCCATCAGAAGCATGAGGGATATTTCACGAACGGAGGAATGTCTGCACAGATATGAACAGCTAAGTCCCTAATATTGCATAACCACTAGCACTCATTCACATTTAGAACTTATAGGATGATGTAGATTTCAAGCTTCCATATATGCCTACAGAAACACCAAACACAAATTGTACCTCCCAAAGTATAAGCCCCTCAGAATGTATGATGTTAGAAGTCCAGCCTGCATGCAGAAAAGGGACGCTCTCAGCAAGGCTTTTTGCTCGTGGCACTCGTGCTCCAAGGAGCAGAACACATTTTAAGATAAGTAACTATACACTTGAGTTTCATACTTACAAAAGAATCCACTAAGCTTAGAGTAAAAGTACAAGGGAAAGACATCAATTATCAACCAAATAATATGGTACTTGATTTTTTCCCCTCCCCATAGGAACACAAATAGTTGTTAATATCCAAGTAGAAGCCAAATCAACGGCAAGGACAAGCTTGAAACTAAGCTTAACCTCATGCTTAATATAATGGGCATCGTAATAGCTAATTTCTAGTATACTTTCTTAGAAGACAATAATTCATCAACTACACCATCCTATATCCTCAAACGCAACGTAATCAGTCTTTTTTTTCCTTGGAAAGGTATGGCTTTCCTCAATAGAAGCATGAGCAACAGTGAGATGCAATCGAATTATATTTTGGAGTGTCCTATGTGCATATGTGAGGGTGTATTTTTTTTTATATGTTTGACAAAGCCATGGCATCCATTATGAGGGAGTGTTTAGGTGCAGGTCGAACTCCCAAACAAACATTAGACTAACATCTCAAAGTGTTTAATGAAGTTCATGCCCAATATCTAATTGCATCATCAACTTCTTTCTCTGAGCTAGAGGGAACCCTCTTCAACACTCTTACTGACAAAGTCAAATATTTAGTGTGCTTATCAAGTCCAATGCAATTACCTTAAGAGGGATTACAAATGAATAGTTATGCTGTACATAGAACATGCAAGAGTATATTGAATTCTTAATCAATTGGAAATAGCTATATCCCGTCTCTACCACATAGTACGGAATTAAAAGAGTCCAAAACTCACAGAAACTCCAAGAGCGGTGCTTGTGGAGAACAGGTACAGAAAATCTAAAAACACATGGAAAGCCGACCAACCGTTGAATCTATCGACATCAATCTTCTGCACTGCATTGAAGAGAACAACTGATGTAGCATCATTCACTACTCCTTCCCCAAAGACGAGGCTGTATAGCAACGGAGTCTCGTCTTGATGAAGAACCTACACATGAAAGTTTGCAGCAATGCAGATGTAACTAGTTGACTTGATGAAACAGGACGCACAATCTCACATGCCATTTTAACTAACCTGCAATGTGCAAACAGTATCCGTCGACGAAAATATTGCTCCAATACCTTAATCAGAACAGTTACACCAGTTATTATGTCAGTGAATTAGCTGATATCAATAATGAAAAAGCAAACAAGGAAATTCAGATAGAACAAACAGACCAAGGTAGTCACGAACAGTCAATCCATTGAAATTAAACTTGGGGAACAGCCACCAGCTACCTATATCAATCGAAGATGAATAGTTAACGAAATAATTAGATATATGACGAAAGCAGAAGCTCTGGAATGATAGATTACCAGCCGTGATAATACTTGATGATATGAAAACCCCAATAATTCCAAACGACATAATAGTTAAGAAGTTATGGAAGAACTGCTTCTTCTTCACCTGGAATCTGGATACGATATGTATACACAACATGTCATTAAAATGTAAAATGCTCGCGATTAATGGAATTATAATTTTAACACAAAACTTCTTACCCTGCATTAAATATTATTGGTGGAAGTAGATAAATGAAGAACACCTCTTCATTAAACCTAAGTATGTGGGAACTTTTCCCCTTGCTTATCAGAAGTATTATTGTCCCTGATATGAGACCCTACGCACCAGAGGAGTAGATTATTACACTCAGAGAACTAAACAGATAATTCTGTAAACTAACTGTAAATAAAACAAAATATTAAACACCATATAATTCAGGAAAACTATGAAAAGGATTATCGCAGTTTTTACAATGTATGATTCTGTTTCCCTCAAAACTTTCACGGTATCTCTGTTGACTAACTGGTTAAAGGGACTTGTTGGAACAGCAAAACCTATATTTCTGTGTCTTCTGGTCATATATCCAGCTTGACATGAACAACAACAATAACAAGATACCCAGTGTGATCCCACAAGTGGCCTCTAGCGAGGGTGGTGTACGCAGACCTTACCTCTAGAGAGGTTGTTTCAGATAGACCCGCCTCAACAAAAGCGTTTTTAAAGATGAAGAAGACTGAAAAATATGTATAAGCAATTAGTTTCTCCTTCCTTAGGCTCCAAGATGAATGAGTACCACCTCTACATGGTGGTTCATATATCTATAAAAAAATGAACCACCATATACCATTGATTCTAGGTGAATACGACCAAGAAGCTATGTTGCTCAACAACAACAACGAGACACCCAGTGTAATCCCACAAAGTGGGGTCTGGAGAGGGTAGAGTGTACAAAAACCTTACCCCTATCTTGGACAAATAGACACTTTCTTTATGACAATGACATAACAAAGGACAACCCGGTGTACTAAGCTTCCGCTAGACGCGGGGTTCGAGAAAACGCTGAACCACTAGGGTCTATTATACGCAGTCTTACCCTACATTTCTGCAAAAGGTTGTTTCCACAGCTCGAACCCGTGACCTCCTGGTCACATGGCAACAATTTTACCAGTTATAACAATGACGCTACTACACTAACATGATATATATAATAACTTTTAATATTCTCTCCAACAACAGTTTCCGAGCCCACTTCGGAGCCTAACCTATTCCACGAGGTGGTTACTTTTGGGCATAATTCATTTGCTTATCTTTTACTCTTCAACAACATTTGGCATGGTGCTAGTGCTAGAACCTTGTTCAGTCTCCAGTTAGTGGAATTTACTTCTAAAGACCAGAATTCTTTTCATCTCCCCTACCAAACTCAACATCTTAACCTGATTTCTTGAGCTATTCCACCAAGGTACATATCATCCCTCGTCAGCATAAAAATCCGGTAATTTGATCCACAAGAAATTAGGCCAACTGAAACAAATCATCTACCATTTTTTTGCCTCATCTAGATGTGACTCCCATAATTTCCGTGGAGTACCATTCGATCAGTTGAAACCACTAGACTACATCCATAGACACTTAATATTTACTCCCCATTCGAGTTTAAGTTCCAATTTAGTGCTACGATTTCCTTGTTAGTCCGCTCGAGAAGAGTGACAAATTTATATATTTAAAACAATTAACTTCACATGTCTCAGTATTTTATCTCATTTTACCCATACCGAGAAGCTCACAAGTTCAAAAAGATAGCCACACATGTTTAAGACTACTGAGTCTCAAAAATCTTTAGTATTTTTTCTTAAAGAGCATGCCAATTGAAACTATGTCAAATAAACTAGAACAGAGAAAGTAATACTATTACAACAATAACAACATACCCAGTGGTTAAAATTGCTTTTCATATATATAGTACATGTTGAATCCGAATCTGAAGGTCTGCATACACTCTACCCTCTTGATACCTACTTATGGGATTTCACTCTACCCCTCCATACCCCACTTGGGGGATTTCATTAGGTATGTTGTTGTTGTTGTTATGTTGAATCCGAAGGGCCTGACGTAACTGGTAAAGTTACTATCATGTGACCTTTGATCATGAGTTTGAGACGTGAAAACAGCCTATTGCAGAAATGCGTCAAATTCAGTTTAGAGATTACTAATCCAGCACGAAGAAAAGGCAAAAAGATTTACGTACGATGATAATGGCGGTGATGGACTCGTTAACCCATCGATTTTCTTCAAGTAAATGACCAATTACTAAACAAAGACACAAAATTGCCACGAATACTGTTAGTGGAACCACCATCTTATGGCTACTACTATTCCCAATATCACTCACATAATCAAACAGTGACATTTTTTATTTCTCTGATGAATCAAATTAACACCTTTTGGTTTTTGTTCCTTTTTTCTAAGCAATATTTTTGTTGCATGATATATATATAATATATATATATATATATATATGAATGTTAGGTGTTGGAAAGTGTAAATTGGGAGCTAAAAAAGAAAAACAAAATTTGCGATGCTGGCTGGGAAAACTGACACGTTGGTGGTATAGGACGAAATTATCATGCAACAAGTACACAAGTGTCGAAGTGTTAACTACTATTCTACTTCCTCCGTCCAACAATATTTATCCAATACACATGTTCAAAAATAATAAATACTCCCTCTATTTAAAAAAAAAAATAACCTATTTTGACTTAACACAAAATTTAAAAAAATAAAAAAAACTTTTGAATCTTGTGATTCTAAATTAAAATTATCTTAAATATATCAAAATGCCCTTTAATTTTATAATCTTAAATATATCACGTGAAAAATTGAAATTAAAATATCACCAAAAAAGGAAAAAAAATCATTCTTTTTAAAACAAACTAAAAAAAAATAGATCATTCTTTTTTAAATTAAAAAGTAATAAGATAATTTTATTATATTATTTTTTGAATATAATAAAAAAGATAAATTATGAGAAAGTACTTTGATGTACCTTTATTGTCTTATTACTGTGACTAATCATGAGTTCTTATCTCTTGAATATTTTATAAAGTGAATAAAAATTATAAGTGGCCTAAAAAATTAATTTTGCATCTTATAAATATTTTTTACTCTTTTTTTTTTTCAGAATTAGAATTTTAAAATTATATTTGATAATAAAAATTCAGAAAATTTTAAAATTGAACTCCAAAATTTGGAAAATATTACAAGTCGTTTTCACACCGAATTATTTAGAGTTGCTCTAAGCTTTTGAGTTTGAGTGAAGTCGAAATAGAACTCCCAAGGATCGTGATGAAATGAATAGAACCTTTTCATCCTTCAAGTTTTCTTCCATTAGAACCTGAACACAAATATCAAACACAAGGTGAGAAAAATATAACTCTCACCTAGAACCACCTCTTGTAGCTTCATTTGATAACGTGGATATTTTACTCATTATAGATGATCATAGTATTCCTTTATTATAGATCATCAATATACAAAAGTTGAACAATTTAATTTGAAGTACACACTCATTGTGAAAACCAAATTTCTGATGGTTTTCTAATGCAAGAAATCGTAGTACTCAAAACATTCTCAACAATGTAAAACCTGAAAGTTGATACAAAACTTATCATAATGATAGTCAGAAGAAAACATCAGTGATGTAAAGATGAACATGTCCTCAAAATCATGTGACATCACATTACAAAAAAAGATTGGTCTGATGATCTAAACTCTAATAATAGCTAAAGATGGTCATAATTCCCATTCTATGAAGAGTAATAACAGAGGCAAATCTGATATAAAACTTATGATGATGTAACAGAGATGAGTAGTTATAACTCTCAAGCAGTAGCACCACTTGCACCCTTTCCTTTCTTTTTCTGTAGCTTCTTCATGTAAAACTCCAGCTCCTTACCCTCCAAGATGTAACTGTCAAAAGTTAAATGACAAATGTAAGAAATGACAGCTGCAAGAATCAAGCATGATAGTCCCTCCATTCCAATTTATGTGATAAAGTTTGAATAGACGTGAAATTTAAGAAAGGAAAGGAAGGCTTTTGAAACTTGTGGTCATAAACATGCCACAACATTGTTTTAAGACTTGGGACACGTGGTAAAATGAGAAGTTTAAGTTGAGCTGTTTACGAATTTAGAAAGCTTCCATTATTTTTGGAACGAACTAGAAAGAAAATGGTGTCACATAACCTGGAGCAGAGGGAGTATTATCTATCCTCCAAGTCCAAAGATGAATCCATAACTAACAAATAGATTCCAAAAGAAACATAAAGGCAAGACATTCAAGACCAGACATACAGTGTTGTCTTAGACTAAAAGAGAAAACCAAGTTAGTTAAGATTCTAGTTCGATCATTTTTTTGGTTACGTTAGAATGCTTTTTTTTAGTTTAATCATGCTTTTGGGGGATCAGAATAGATGCGAAAGTTAAACCTATATCAACAAGGAAAAAGGTGTCATTAATGCCATAACATATGAACTTAGTTTTTTTTTTAACATTTAACATATGAACTTAGTTTAGCCATAAAAATCAGCAATGATGTAAACTTCACTCTCTTATAGCCAAAGAAATTCGAGATAATACTAAACCTCCAATTCAAAGACTGGCAAATTTAAGTTAGCATGGGTCCGAGTTGCAAATTCCAGGGGTGAATTAGAGACGGTCGTGAACTTCTAAGTTCTATCTATGTCAATAAATACATAACATCAAGGTAAAACGCTATTCTTTAGCAGGTTGGTGAAGTGAAATGAAGAGACTGCATACTTGAGCTTGTCAGTTTCTACAAAAGCTATTATAGAGAAGAAAAGGCATACCCATCTGCACGGCCACATTGGCCAGGTCGTGATGAGATTGCAGCCAATAGACGACCACTAGAAAATTGCTCTTCAACATGTGGGTCGATCTTACGATCCTGTTGACGCTTTTCCAGCTTTCTTTGGACATGGTTACTTTTCTTCTCCTCTGCAGCAGCCTCAGTACCCTCCTGTGAAATCAAATAGAAACTTTCACAAAATGCACTGAAACTCTATGCCAACTTATACAGTAAACATATACTAAGACAAAAGTCATCAAAAGTATCATTTGAAAAAGATTAAAAAAAAAAAAAAATCTTCACAGAGAAGGGGAAAAAGTCCTAAAAGATTTCTTTAACACAATAGTTATGTGTTTCCACTTGCATGAGAAGCACCACATACAGCACAAGCAAGCAACATTTATAGCTTCGCAGATGCTCAAGCAAAATCTCTTCCAATTAAGTGTGTCAATATTGCATTTCAAGTCAATAAATTGTCCTAAAATTGATTATCAAATCAAAAGAAGCGGATCATCATGAACAAAAGAGCCAATAAAAGATAAGAAGGGCATTCCGCAAATACCTCTCCTTCCTTCTTGGCAGCACTCTTCTTCTTGCGACCAATTTCAACACCATAGTGCTGGAGATACCACTGCTTAAATGGAGCAGCATCAACTTGAACAATAGCACTCTTCACTAGAGTTTGTGTCCTAACCAACTCATTGTTTGAGGCGTTGTACACCACATCCAATAAACGGGTCTTCCTAGTAACAGCTTCACTGCCCCAAGAGTAGTTTCCAGTGTCCAACCTCAAAGCACGCCACTTCACATTGCCTCCTCGGACCCTTATCCTCCTAACAGTCTTAGCATTAGGCACCAGCTTTGTATTTGCAGACTGTCTTCCCATCTCATACCTTCACAGGGACATAAAATCAAAAGTCAACGTCATAATGTACACTCATTGAAATTACATCTATGGACAACCCAAAAAAAGAATTTGAGAAGATCTAATCTAAAGAAAAAGACTAGGAGTCCATTGTATCCAGCTATAAAATAGTAGAAACATCCACTATATCAACTACCCTCATCCCAAATTAGCTCATTAGACTAAATCAATCTTCTGTACACAAATCACTACATTCAGGACTAAATAGCATCAATAAATCAACATTGCCCAACCCCGAATTAGTCTTAGTAAACCATACTCCCTCCGTCCTAAGTTCATTTTTAATTGTCCAGCATTGACTTGCACAACCCCCCCCCCTTTAAGGAGCAACATAGAATGACAATTTTACTATATCACCCTTTGTATATAACAAAATTCAATGTTTTAAGAATGCATTGGGAAATGACTTTAGTCAACGATAAGGGTAAATTAGGAACTAAGGGGTTGTTTGGTAGGATGTATTAGAGAATCTAATCCACGTATTAGTCATGGTATTATTTAATCCTCTGTTTGGTAGGATTTTTAGCCTATGTACAACTAATACACACCATTCAGTATATAGGATTTATAACTAATACATAGCAAGCCATGATATTAGCAATACATGTGCTATTAATACACGGATAAGCATAGGTAAAGACACAAATGCTATTAATATACCAAACTAAACAGTAAACAAGAAATAGTCCCCGCATTACTAATGCATCTATCCAATATTATTCTTATACACTCTACCAAAAGATCCCTAAGTGATATATTATCTCTTGATTTTCTAAACTGAACAAGTTTAGTACATTGGACAAGTAAAAGTGGATGGGAGGAGTAGTAAACTTTTGCATCTATTCTACAATATCCAGCTAAAAAATAGTAGAAATAACCAAGAGTTTATCGAAAACAACCTCCCTATCTCGAGGGTAGTAGGGGTAATGTCTACGTACATCAACCATCCCTAGACCGTGCTTTGTGAGATTACACTGGGTATGTTGTTGTTGGTTTTCTAAACTTGATAAGTAAAAGTGGACATCTAAAAATACTATAGTGGACAAGTAAAAATTGACAGAGGGAGTATCCAGCTACAAAATAGTAGAAATATCCAACATATCAACAACACTCATTCCAAATTAGCTTGGATCTACTATATGAATCCATTGATACTACAAAAAAACAAAATTTCAACTTACTTTTTCTTGGTTTTCTAAATTGGACAAGTAAGAGTGGACGGAGGGAGTATTAAACTTTTGCATCAATTCCATTATATCCAGCTACAAAATAGTAGAAATATGCCCTTGAATTGAAGTGATGAGGTCGGAAAGAGGGCAGAAGGGCTCCTATTGACTAAAGATTGGTTCTTCGCTTTCCTTTAGAATGAAAGTTCTTATGAAGCCCCCTCTCCTTACAGTAAAGTTGCTGAACGCCCCTACTACTTACTTTGTTTGATTCAAAAGGCGAACAGCTAACACCTACAAAATAGTAGAAATATCCAATATATCAACTACTCTCATCCCAATCTAGTTTGGATCGACTATTTGAATCCAGTGACACTTAAAAAAAAAATAGTTCGGTGTACTAAAGCTACCGCTATGCAACACACAAGGTTCTATGAGGTTATTTCCACGGCTTGAACCGATGACCTCATGGATATTATAAAAACAAAATTCCAACTTACTTTCTCTTCGTTTTCTAAATTGGACAAAAAGTGGATGAAGGGAGTGTTAAACTTTTGCATCAATTCTACTATATCCAGCTATAAAATAGTAGAAATAACCAATATATCAACTACACTCATCCCAAATTAGTTTGGATCTGCTATATGAATCCATTGATACTTTTTTATAAAAAAAACAGCTCAGTGTACTAAAGCTACCGTTACGCAACACAAGAGGTTCTATGAGGCTGTTTCCACGACTTGAACCTGTGATCTCATGGATACTATAAAAACAAAATTTTCAACTTACTTTCTTTTCTTCCTCCATGCCTTCTTCTTACCTCCAGTAGCACGTCTCTTGTGCATCGAATCCCGAGAAATACCTACAACGCACCATATCAAATTCCTCGTTCAATCTCATTTTTCTCACAAAATTTCACTATAACAGAAACACAAAACACGATAATAACGAAGAAAATATCATTTTTCTCGCAAAATTCACTATAACAGAAAAACAAAACACGATGATAACAAAGAAAAAACGAAAACTAAAAGGATCAAATCCGTTACCCATTGTTGCAGCCGGTGATGACTGAGGATCCTTAGGGTTCCGGCGGTGATTTTTGCAACTGCGATGGAGAATGGGCTAAATGAGATTCGCTGGGTTTATATACCGTCTTTTTGAAACCCTAGCTGTAGGTGAAATACCGGTTTTGTCCTTTGTTTAGATTTTAGTCCTTGTTGTTTAAACTATGGCTCAATTTGGTACGTCTTGTTTTTATTTATTTCAATTTCGTATAAAGATTTGATTTAAAGGAATGGTAAGACCCTATTTGGATTGTGAATTAGTTTGAAATGATTTCACTAAGGGGTAGCTTGGTAATTTGTTAGAATTATGCAGGTGTTAGTAATGTATGTATTAGTCATTATGCAGGTATTAGTAATTAGTGTAACTGGTTAGATACACTATTTTCGAAGATACCAAAACGTCGTATTATTTATACGTGAATAACTTATTTATAATGAGCTACTAAGCATTGTATAACTCATACATAAATTAATACATGAATCTATGTTGCTTGAACTCTTCAAAAATGTCAATGAATGTGTGTCGGTTTCTTCAAAAATAGTATATTTTTTAAGAATCTGATATGAGTGTGACATCAAAGTGAAGAGTCCGGCAACTTAGACATGAATAGCTTGATTTTTTACTAGCTAGCAAACGACAAGTTTTGTTTTTGAAAAGTAGATGTGAGTGGAAAATTATTATATTTAGATTATAATTTTTTTAGAAGTGTCACTAAATCCTATACCATCCCAAACTTTATCAGATTGTTCAAATACATAATGATCATTTACCAAGTAATAACTTCAAGGGGTGGTTATAATGTTGAATAGATTTCAAACACGATAAATCAAATGAGTTATAGTAGATTTTCAAACTTAAATCCATCATGTTCAAATCTTTGATCCACCTTTGCTTAGGTTATCAAATGAAATAATTGGGAGCAATTTACTTATGAAGCTTTTAAAACTAACATTTTTATCCTTTTATCGAGATTTTTAAATCAAGAGTCGGAGAGATCGCGCATGACCTATTGACACAAGGACTCGCTTCAAGCCTCATGGATCTTATCGTTTCTTTGCGCCTTTCGCTTTTAAAAACCGGCCACCAACATGATGGATTTGTGACATTCATAAACTACGAAAGGTTAACATAATCACAAATTCTTGCACTATCAATCAACTTTGGTGAAAATAAAAGGGAAAAAAATAAACCATGTTGAGGTTTGTTTTGACTTGCATGGTTCTTTATTTTGTAGGTTTATGTGTTTTTTGCTATGTTGCTCATATTCGTTAAAAATGCCATTGGATGCGTGTGAACCTTCAAAACTACTGCATTTTTGAAGAGCTCAACTCGGATACGACAACATTTTAAAAAGTTTGAGCAACATAGCAAATAACAACAACAAACCCAATATAATTCCACAAGTGGGGTCTGGGAAGGGTGGTGTGTACGCAGCCTTACCCTTACCTTTTGAAGGTAGAGAGGTTGTTTCCGATATGAACCTTACCTCAAGTAAACACATCAAAAATCAAGTATGTAAAACAAATACAATAGCGAAGAAGCCATGTTGACACAACTAAGAAGAGAACAAGTAGCAACAACAAATGATATTATAACTGAAACAAAGGAAACAACAGATAAGAGAACTAGACAATGATCAACTACCTACTAACCTTCTAACCTAATCTTTGATCTTCATGTCTTCCTATCAAAGGTCATGTCCTCGGTAAGCACCATTAAGTCAAAACAAACTTCAACATGGATATATGAATGAAAGCACTTGTGGATAAGCCATCCAAGCAAGCAGAAGGGGAAGTCTATTTCATGTGCAATATAGTCCCATACACAAACATAAAGCTTCAAATATATTGTTTACAAAATCTGCAGTATCAAATGAATCAGAATATTAAGTACTTATTTGATGGGACCTGAGTTGGTATTCCCAATTGTTTCACACTAGTAAATCAAACATGACCTCACATACAAGCTGAAAGAAATGCAAGTCCCAGAAAAAAGAGGGGAAACTATAAGAACAAACACCAGCAACTTTGCAGTTTACTACAGTGAACAAAACGTTAAAAAGAGAAAAAAAAAAAAAAAAAAAGAATATAAAAAATGACAACTCTAACTCTCAACAAAGTACCAGAGGTACTGGTCTTATCGGTGCACAAACACATGAACTACAATGGTATCATGTATACATCTCGAACGGGTGCTGAAAAAGGAGTCTATATTGCTTTTACTATATTGATACTTCAAACTGTCACAAAACACCTTTGAAACAGCTCACTCTGGATATGTATACTCTTTCAGACAAGCGCCTCGCTAGCTCTATAGATCAGTTTTCATATATCCGAAATGTATATATAGATATATATTGTGAGGAGTACTATAAACATCGACTTCCACTTGTTTCTCTTAACTCTGTTCTCCTAAGTATCTTCAGATTTCCAAATAACGAAATCTCCTATGCTGCAATTCCTGGAAGCAGTCAAAAAGAAAGGATGAGCTGTCTCGGTTTCTGAATTACAAATAGCAGTCTTTCAAGAATTAAGCTGTGCTGGAGAAAGATAACATATGTACATTGCTTTCTTTTATGCATCCAACCGCAAGTTTAACAGAAATGATAGCAAACCGGTATCATACATCTCTAATTGAAGACAATCTTTTTATTTGTATATACTTGAACATTGTATCCTTGAAAAAAAAATATATTCGGCGACAACCTCCATATACGTCTAAGGCTGCTTATGCTGGCACCCCATACGATGCAGGATCCTGTTAGGCCCGCTGTTACTAAGGTTTATAATTGCAGGAAGAAGGGTGAAAATAAGGACTAAATATTACTGTTTTATTTAATTAATATGTGTCTGTATTTTAGTAGTTACCTAGCAGTTTTAGGAAGTCATTTTTATGTTATATTGTAAGAGGAAGAAGGACAGTTTTTTAGGTAGGATTTCCCTGGCAGATTTGGAGGTTAAGGTTCCTCAAAATACCTTGGTTGTCAGAAGTATTATTGTTCTTTCTCTATCTGTAAAACTTATTTTACTTCTTGGTGGCAGTAAAGAATAGTTGAAGTGTTGTTCTTATAGATGTGTTGTGCCGTTTACTGATTAATGTTAGGAAAATTTCTGGTTCCTAACAGATCCAGTACTGTGTTTGTTGGCTAGTCCAGGCAACCCGTGACACCTCGCTACAGATGGAAATGGGATCTATAAAAGGGAGGAAAAACGTATCCCGTCTCCCCCTCACCATACCTTTGTATCTACATATAATATACGAGTATGTGCACACGCGTGTATTAAAATTAAAACTCCTGTCCGCTCTTAACTAATGACAAAATAACTGTAGCATGAACAGCTTGTTCTTCATTCTTCTGATAGGAAAAAGTAAGCGTCCGGAATCCAAGGGCCAAGGCATTGTTCAAACTTCATATGAAATTTAATGTAGGTTATTTCAACTACAAAAGTAGGGTGGAAGGCGGCATTTTCTTTATGTTTTGACTCCTCCAAACTCATCAAACTTCAAATCTTCCACTCAGAAACTTTGACAATAAGGTTTTACATTTCTTATAAACTGAGCTCAAATTTTGAACCTAAAAGAGAGTACTATCGAAAAGGATACCCGTAGACTTTTTGAACACTACTGTGCCTATGTTCTAATGTTTTTTCAAGCTAGGATTCTGCCAAAGAAAAGTTCTGATTTCCTTGTTGTATAGCTTTTTATAAAATGATAAGATTAAATCTCGAGAACTGCAGTTTACGAATCTGTATAACCAATATCTGGAAATATAACACGATACATCTCAAATTTCAAAGCAACATACTCCAAAAGACAGGCTCATGGTCAAACTAAGAAATGATGCGAAAAAGTTTAGCAAGAAATACCAAGGGAGGCGATTGGAAGTATAACATTACCTCTATTCGATTGTCTATTCGATATACTATAATTTCCGATATAATCCTCAGAATCTTTAGCTGAAACATCTGCTGGATTTCCAAGACCATATTCAAATGAACCAGAACCATCTGCATCAGAAGACACACCTTGCCAAGTTCGATCACCATACATTGAAGAACCACGGAATTGATCTCCGTAAGACCCCTCGTAAGCACCAGTTGATGCTGTAAATGATGAAGTGGTAGCAGCACCTGCTGCATTGTTTCTTCCAAGTCCTCCAGATCCCAGCCCATAATTATTTTCCCCACTCCTGAAATTCCCACCACCATATCCAGAAGAATTACCACCCTGAGCAGAAATAAGAGAG
Source organism: Capsicum rhomboideum (assembly GCA_031232105.1). Taxonomy (NCBI): domain Eukaryota; kingdom Viridiplantae; phylum Streptophyta; class Magnoliopsida; order Solanales; family Solanaceae; genus Capsicum; species Capsicum rhomboideum. The sequence continues at coordinate 1,586,901 of CP124710.1, read as the reverse complement.
CCCCAATTAGCACTGTTATTCCCAAAGACGCCATAACTTCCGCTTCCAGAGCCCACAAATGAACCTGGGCCACCAGAACTTGCTGAAGCGTTGAGGCCAATATTTCCCCATAAATTCCTGGTTGGGGAGCTTAGAAAAGAATCCCCTCTATTGTTGCTTGTGCTATATCCAATAGGAGTAGTGTATCTGCTTGAATTTGCACCGAAATATGGGTTTAGCATTCTCCCATAACCAAGATTATTGCTAAAGTTGGAAGCTCCTGCAAAGGTGGGGCTCAAAGCTGGGTCCAAATTGACACCCATTCCATAAGCAGGAGAAGCGAACTGAGAGAAACCGGCACGAGCACCGGCAACTGGACTAAACCTGCCATCCATCCTGACCCCATATCCTCCAACCGATGCTAGATTATACCCCTGAGCAGCATAGTTGTTGAGGAAGTTGTTGGCTCTATTGAGTCCGTAGTTGTATCCCATGAGAGGGCTGCGGCTGGGCGCTGGAGATAGCTCCTTTGGTACAGCGCGCTTTACTTCAACCATTTTACCATTTAGTTCATGAAATGTCTTATACAATGTCCTATCAACTGCATCCTCTGAATCATAAGTTATAAAACCAAACCCTCTTGGCCTCTGAGTATTATGGTCATACATCACTACAACATCTGTAATTGTACCAAACTGATCAAAGTATGTCTTAAAATCAGCCTCCGTGACAGTAGATGCTAAGCCTCCTACAAATATCTTTTTTGTGCGTCCAGGACCGGGAGATCCTTGAATCCCGCTATTGTTTCTATTTATTATTTGTTGATCATCCCTAGGAACAGCCTTCTTTGCCTCAACCTGACAATCAGAAGCAACTTATTACTAGCATAAATAGAAATGATTATCCATTTGATAAGAGTCTTTGAAGTGTATATAAGTTTTAAGCAAACAAGAGGTCTCTATCAATTAGCTGTTGCAAAAATACAACCAATCATTTACCATAAACCTTCCATTACAGCTTTCTGAGCCTGTTCACAATTAGGTAACTGTGATTATTAAACTTGTAGAGTTCAGTACACTCCTGTGATTTGTATGGCTACCAGTTGAGTCGTGTGTTTTGGTTATCGCATTACTTTGATGTTGTTACTGTTTCCTTTTCTTGTATGCTATGTGATGCTTCCTCTAGTACTTGTTATATTCCTTTTCTTTGATATGCTCTTTGTATGTCCATTTCACTACTATATCTAAGATAAACAACAAGAACAACAACAACTATGCTTCAACTATAAACAAGTTGGGCTCGGTAAATTAATCCTCATTGACCCTGTTTCTCCATTTAAATTCATCTAAGACAAAATGAGGAAGAATTAAAAATGGAAAAAGAAAAATTACCGTTCGTCCATCAATCATATGCTTCTCCTTAACTACTCTTTCAGCAACAGCAGGATCAGCAAAGACAACAAAACCAAAACCACGAGCACGACCAGTATTACGATCTCTCATTATCACAGCTTCCACCACTTCTCCATATGAACTGAAATATTCTTTAAGACGATCCTCATCCGTGTCCCAAGAAATCCCACCTATGAATAGCTTACCAAGATCTGACTCCATCATCTCTGCAATCATAAGTTCAATATCCACAAAAATTAATACTACTGGACAATCACTAAGAATTCGAGCAAAATTCTTCCACTCAACATAAAAAAAAGAACAGTTTTATTTCTGCAATCTTAAGTTCAATATCCACAAAAACGAGTTTCACCCACGTAACAAAATCACATCTTGCACAAGATAATGCAAAAATTAATACTACTAGTAGACAAATTCAATCATTGGGAATCTGTATTAACAAAATTGCCGACATCTAAATCAAGTTTGACACAGGCAGATGATTAAAGGGCAGCCTAGTACACTAAGCTGGCAATGCGCGTGGTGGGTCCAGAGAATGGCCAGATCACAAGGTCTATTGTACACAGTCTTACCCTGCATTTCTGCAAGAGACTGGTTCTGCAACTCGAATTCGTGACCTCCTAGTCATATGGAGGCAACTTTACCGGTTACAACACAGGCAGATGATTACCAATTTGATATAACAAAATCACATCTCCCACAAGCTAATGCAAAAAACTAATACTACTAGACAATCACTAAGAATTTGAGCAAAATTCTTCCACTAAACATTAAAAAAAAAGTTCTATTTCTGCAATCATAAGTTCAATATCCACAAAATAAGTATCACCCACATAACAAAATCACATCTTGCACAAGATAATGAAAAAATTAATACTACTACTAGACAAATTCAAGTTGAGCTCTCAAATGGTCACATTTCTTCTAGATTCCAATTTTCGTCAACAAAGAAAGTGACTTTCTGAGATAATAACTATTAATTGAGTGATATTTTCGTCAACAAAGAAAGTGACTTTCTGAGATAATAACTATTAATTGAGTGATCATCTCAGAAATCAACTTAGAACAAATTCAATCACTAGGAATCTAGAATAGCAAAATTGCCTGCATCTTAATCAAACTTAACATAGGCAGAAGATTACCAACTTGATATAACAAAATCACATCTTCCACAAGCTAATGCAAAAAAAACTAATACCACTAAGCCAATCACTAAGAATTTGAGCAAAATCCTCCCACTCAACATTAAAAAAAAGTTCTATTTCTGCAGTCATAAGTTCAATATCCACAAAAATAAGTTTCACCCTCATAGTTTCACCCTCATAACAAAATCACATCTTGCACAAAAAACTAATACTACTACTACACAAATTCAAGTTGATTTCTCAAATGGTCACATTTCTTCTAGATTCCAATTTTCATCAACAAAGAAAGTGACTTTATCTGATAATAACTATCAAACAAGTGACTATATGAGAAATCAAATAGCAAAAATCACATCTTGCACAAGATAATGCAAAAATCAATGCTACTACTAGACAAATTCAATCACTAAGAATCGGTATTTGCAAAATTGCCTACATCTTAATCAAATTTAACATAGCCAGATGATTACCAACTTGATATAACAAAATCTTGGGAATTTAAAAAGACCCCACATGGAAATCTTAGTAGCTCAGTTGGTTGGTACATCAACTTTCACCTTGTTGGTGAGGGTTCGATTGCCACCTTGTAATCCATCTTGCACAAGATGATGCAAAACTTAATACTACTACTAGACAAATTCAATCACTAAGAATCTGTATTAGCAAAATTGCCTACATCTTAACCAAATTTAACATAGTCAGATGATTACCAACTTGATATAACAAAATCTTGGCAATCTAAAAGACCCCATACCAAAAAGATCCAAAAATGTGGATAAACTTAAGCAATTGACAAAACAAAAACCAGACCTTATCTAGCAAATCAGGTGGGAATACTGATCAGACAGCAAGTGGGAAGTGTTGGATTCAATCCAAGAACATGGATCCTTGTACCATCAATCAAAAAACAATCCAATGTGTCTGGAAAAAATCAAAACTTTAACAGATCAGATTCAAGAACACAAACCTCAAAATCAAAAACAAAAAAAAAGTTTCAAGAAAATAGCTTCTTGTCATACCATTTATAAAGATTGAACATTTTTTTCAAGAAATAAAAAACCCAAATTGGGAAATTATTGAAACTATAACAAGAGATCTAAAAAGAGGTGTATAGCTATATAGTTATTATTAATATTAATATTATTATTGTTTTTGGAATAAGGTGAAAACAGAGGATGTGAGTGCTCATCCTCTACCTATCTCTCCCCAAATGTCCCTCTCTTATTTTTATTTCACTTTTTTTGTGTAAATATAAATAGAACAAACACATATACGGTTCCTTAAACTTGCTCAAATTTACTTGGAAATTTAATTTAGATTCTTAAATTTAGTCTTGTTTCGATTAGATATAATACTTTATACAATTTTGTTAACTATCAGACATAACAAGCTGAAACCTCATTTCATAAATAAAACGTGTGTAGTTAATCGCATTGAATGCGATTAACTACACACGTAATATTTACTGATTACACGTTCAGCTTATTATGTATAATGGAAATAAATTTATATATAGTATTGTGTTCAATTGAAATAAGACTAAGCTTAAGTGTCTAAATGAAATTTTCGAACAAATTTAAGGAGTCTTCATGTATATGTGTTTGGCCATATAAATATAAATAGATAAATATTGAAGGAAATTGAAATTCTTAAAGCTGGTTAAATTAGCGTATAAGTCTAATTTTAGTTTATTAATGCGTCTAAGTAATGATGGATCTAGTACATATCATGCGGATTCACGAAAATCAATAATTTTTGTATGAATCGTGTATATATTGAGAAATTAACTAAGTTAAGCAAATATTACATTGTGAATTTATTCATTATTGTATATTAAGTTGACTTCGTTGTAACTCATGATTTCAAATTGGATCTCTTTTTGCTTGTATTCAAGTACTTGTAAGTTAAAATATGTCATAAGTTATAAGTTGATCACCTCCAACATATGATTTTATAGCTTATAAATATTTTTTGTCTGATCAAAACTTTATAATTTATATGCAATATATTTTTTGATCTCCAAAATACTACTCTTAAAACATAACGTATAATAATTTTTCTATTCTATTTCAATCATTACTTCTTTTTCATGTAAAATTACTTTTAAATTTATATTTTTAATCAAAATCGCCACCGGCTTATTATTAGCTTAAGTATTTTTATTCAAACGCATCTAAAGTCATGTCCCACGTCCTTTCACCAGTGATGGTAAATCTACTAGTGCTTATTTGTTACACCTTCTATTTAATTAATGTGAAAATATTTGATCGAGCATAGAGTTTAACAGATCGTATATCTTACGTGAAGATACTGACGATATCTCCTTAACTGTAGATTCAATACAATCAATTATAAATTCTAAAAGAGAAGAGCACAAGAAAGATATCATTTTTTTTATAACTAATTAGAAAAAAGAGTGACGCGTAAATTGAGACAAGAGGATAAATAAGTTTAAACACATAAAAAATATTTTTTAACAACAATATACACAATGTAGTCTCACAAATAGCATCCGAGGAAGATAAAATGTATGCAGATTCTACATCTACTTTTGCTGAATAGAAGATTAATTTCAACAGGCTTAAAAATATTTTTCAGTACTTAATATTTATAAATTACTACTTTAAATTATTTACGTCAAACAAACTCTCGATAGAGCGGAAAAGAAAACAATATGAAAAAAAAAATAGATGCTCCCTTTGTCTAAAAAAGAATAACCTATTTTGACTTGACACGGAGTTTAAGAAAATAAAGAAACTTTTGAATCTTACGGTCTAAAATTATTGTTATGTCAAATATACCAAAATATCTTTTAATCTTGTGGTCTTAAATATGTCATGTGGAAAGTTGGAGTTAACGTATTGTCAAAAAAAAGAAAGGGTCAATTTTTTGAAATAAACAAAAAAAAAATAGATCATTTTTTTTAAACGGGGGGAATATAAAATAAGTAGATGAAGGTAGCGGCCCGTGAATGGAACTACGTGCGTATATGTCTATTGTATACATTTGGTTGTGGCAAATCGTCCTCTAAAAGAATACTAGGTGGGGTAGCCTACCTAGCTATATTATTACATAAGATATGGCCAACTTGTCTATATAGTAATGTTGAATGATACATTTGATGTGCTGCACTACACACAAATAATTATAATCATACGCGGTAAGATGGGGTGATTGAAATCTCTCCACTAGCTAGATCTCTTGTTTGATCCTCTCAGTAGGGGTGGAGCCATCTTGAGTCAAGGGGTTAATCTGTACCTAATTCATAGATCTTTGGGCTTTGATTATCCCTTCGTTAGAATAATGTAGGATGATATGTTTGAAGTATAAAAATAAACAATTATAACCATTTATAGTAAGATGGGGTGGTTGAAATCTCTCTACCAGCTAGATCTCTTGTTTGACTCTCGTCAGCAGGGATGGAGCCATCTTGGGTCAAGGGGTTAATTTGTACCCCCTTCAGCGAAGTAATGTAGAATAATATGTTTGAAGTACAAAAATAAACAATTATAACTATTTGTAGTAAGATGGGGTGGTTGAAATCTCTCCCCCTAGCTAGATTTCTTATTTGACCCTCGTCAGCATGGGCGAAGCCACCTTGGCTTAGGGGGGTAATCTGTATCCCTTTCGGCGGAGTAATGTAGAATGATTTGTTTGAAGTACAAAAAATAAATAAGTATAACTATCTGCACTAAGATAGGGTGGTTGAAATCTCTCCACTAGCTAGATCTCATGTTTGACCCTCGTCAGCAAGGGCGGAGCCACCTTGGGATCAGGAGGTTCATCTGAACCCCCTTCGATGAAAAATTATACTATTTGTATATGGTTATAATTAATGTTCATGTATATATAGTAGATGTCGAACCCCCTTCTGCTAGTTCGTGTGTTTACTTCTTCAGATTTTGAACCCCCTTAGAGAAAATTTTGACTCTGCCACTGCTCGTCAAGAGAAATTAGCAGGTTGGTTAAAGGTTCACCTGAATCAAGTAGTTTATATATATATGTCGAACGAATTTAGAAGGTTGGAATCTCTTCATGAGGTCTTAAGTAGTTGAGTTCAACCTTATTTTGATCCGTATTTTAACTCATTTCAGTACAATTAACTTTTAAAATGACTTGATTATTTATTAATCGAGTTTATTTTAACTCATTCAAATTAATCTCAACCCGTCCATTTGATACCTCTAGTTACCATAATCGACTTTTCATACTTTATTCTTCTTCCATGCGTGTTTATTGCTTATTCAATTAGAGAATTATTAAAAATTAAATAATAATGTCAACCACAACAAATAGCAGCAGTAGTACAAGTCATTGTTATTATATTTACATCGTTGACACAAAACTAAATATCATTTACTTGTATTAAGACTAAAATGTCCGAACGTGAATAAACATTTAGATATTAAGATATTATCTCTAAATTTAAACATCGAATGATTAATACTAATATTTATTTTTTAATATCTAAATATGCATAAATTATCTACATTTAAACATACAAGGGGAGCCTTAGAGTAACTGATAAAGTTGATGTCATGTGACTAGGAGGTCATGAGTTCAAGCCGTGAAAATAGCCTCCGACAGAAATACAAAGTAAGATTGTGTACAATAGACCTTTTTGGTCCGGTCTTTCCCCAGATTCCATGTATAGCGGGAGTTTTAGTGCATCGGAATTGCCTTTTTTTTTTTTTAATATACATTTAAACAATAATAATATACCATTGAAATAAAATATTAGCACTTGAAATTCATAGGTTAGTAGAGTAATTAATTCATTCCAACTCTACTTTTACTTTTGTTTTTCATTTGGTAATTGAGAGCCTCAATGGCATATGGACCACCTATAAATCATTAAAACTGAAAAAAGAAATCTTTGGACTGGTCTATGTTGCAAGGGTTGTGAGATCTTGTACCAACTTTACTTAACCAAATTTACATGATTATAATTGTTTACCTAGAAAGTAGAAAACAATGTAAATTTGAAATATATGATAAAAATAGAGTTATGATTTGCTTAGCAAAATTTCTAACTTCATCACTGTCCACAAGTATAACGTTCAATTCTCATTAGACCTTTCTTTCTTCTTTTCTCTATTTCGAGCTTCCAAAGTAAAATTCTTGACCTCATCACTGTCCACGTGTCTATAATTTAAAGCATGAGAATTATTTTTATTAGATTGAACAAAAACGGATTGTAATTATAACGGATAGTAATTTCTAACTTTATCATTGTCCACAAGTATAACGTTCAGGTCTCATTAGACTTTTTATTTTTCTTTTCCCTATTTCGAGCTCCCAAAGTGGAATTCTTGACCTCATTACTGTCCATATGCCTATAATCCAAAGCATGAGAATTGTTTCTATTAGATTGAAAAAAAAATGGATTGTAATTTCTAACTTTATCACAGTCCACAAGTATAACATTTAGTTCTCATTAGACCTTTTATTTTTCTTTTCCCTATTTTGAGCTTCCAAAGTATCTAAAGCATGAGAATTGTTTTATTAGATTGAACAAAAACGGATTGTAATTTCTAACTTTATCACTGTCCACAAGTATAACGTTCAGTTCTCATTAGACCTTTTATTCTTCTTTTCCCTATTTCGAGCTCCCAAAGAGAAATTCTTGACCTCATCATTGTCCATGTGTCTATAGTCTAAAACATGAGAATTGTTTTGTATTAGATTGAATAAAAACGGATTGTAATTATATAGTGGTATTTGAAACACATTTTGAGAACATCCTAAAAGACTCATGATGTTATTACGAGTATAGTAACTCGGAAAAGGGCAATGACTCGTTCTTAAAACCAGCATTCCTAAGAATGACCCTATATTAGAGGGGATTTAGAAGGTCTATTACGAGTTCACATAAATTTAATAGTTATTATCTAAACTCTGTATTTATAGTAAAGATGTCACTAGATATTTACTAATATTAGATTGTGAATCTAATAATTATTGAATATAAATTTGAAATCGTTGTAGAAACTCATAAATTTCAAATCTTAAATCCGCCAGTTTCTATTTCAACCCTACTTGTGGACATGCAGGCCAAACACATAGCTAAATATGAAATTGCACATAGTGGCAATTTGACAAACATAAGGTAGACATCCTATGCTTTGGCCTCTTCATGCTTGCCAAAAGCCAAACTATAGAGGTAGCTGTCAAACAAATCTTTACTAGGAACTAGGGAGTTATCTTTTTCATTTTCGAAAAATTATTTTGTATATACAAAATATAATATTAGATCTTTTTTTATAGATCATCAATTATTTTTTATAAAATATATATATATATATATATAAAATCTTGAATATCCGTAGTAAAATTTCTGACTTCGCCAACAAATCATATGGCTACAGTTTAACTGTTCAAGTCATAGGTGTTTTGGATCAATTGAACAAAAACAAATCGTAATTGTATAGCAATATCTTGAACACCTTTTAACGAAATTTCTTGTTTTGCCACCGATACATGCTTGTAGTTTAAAGTACGGGGCATAAAAAAACAAACTAGATGCAGCTAGCAAACAAATCTTTACTAGAGAGCTATCTTTTCCATTATAGGAAAATTATAATATATATATATATAAAAGATACTGCGGTCTGCATATATAGGTCAATAATTATTTTTGTAAATATATAATAAATCTTGAACACCTAGGTGAAATTCACGTCATCGCCACTGAATCACGTGCCTATAGTTTAAAGCATAAGTGTCATTGAACTTTGCTTTCTATAAAAATTATCACTCAACTTGAGATTTTTATTTTCTAAAGTCAATAAACTACATTTATCATTTAAAAGAAAATGACATGGCAAAATAAATTATTTATTTATATCATGTAAATATGGATCCCAAATTAAAAAAATCTATTCCTTTTCATTTTTATTTCCCAAGCTTTCTTACTAGTATTATTTCTTTGTTATTGTATTTTTACTTGATATCGATTCCCATATTAAAAGTTTGATTATATTTGAATTCAAAAGATTCACATATTATAGAGCTTATTTATGAGAGCAATACTTTTGATAAGATTTCTAACTAAGAATATAAGAATTTTAACCAACACAAAACTATTCATATTGATGTCATCTTTTTGTTCAATTTCATAAGTTTTGATTTTTTTCCTTATAAAATCTCTCTCTTTCTGAAAATTTTTGATGGAACTAAATTAGATAAGGAGAAGACTTAAATTCGTCCATTTTTATTTGTCATTTGTTGACTTGGCACACCTATTAAGAAATTAATAATTGACATTATTGTTTTACCTCACTATTCTTATTAATTGATGTTTAATATTAAGTCTTGAAAAATCATTTGAAGAATAAGTAATTAATGGTAAGGGTTATTTGAGGGGGAAAAAATTTGTAATGAAAATTTACTTTAGAAATAAGTGACAAGTAAAAATGAACGGAGGAAATAATTTATAGATAATAATTTCACTCTAATTTAAGAAGAAGTAGGAAATCGAGCTTGGCAATAGGGTTTTAGGTTCTAAAACCCAATTGTGGTCTGGATAGGATATAGAAATGAAAAGGAATGATCTTTTTTTTTACTGTGGGATCCATGTTTACATGATAATAAATAATTTATTTTGTCATGTCATTCAGTCATTTTCTTTTAAATGATAAATATAGTTTAGTGACTTTAGAAAATAAAAACTTTAAGTTGAGTGATACTTTTGATAGAAAGCAAAGTTTAGTGATTTTGCAAGATAATTTTCAATAGTTCAATGACCTTTTGAGATATTAATTCACGAAAAGTTTGCAGAAAGTGGCAATTTGACAAACATTAGGCAGACATCCCCTGCTTTGCCTTTCCATGCTTGCCATAAAAAAACCAAACTACAGAGGCAGCTGGCAAAAAATGAACAATTTTTACTGCAGAGCTATCTTTTTCATTGTCGAAAAAGTATATTGTATATATAGAAAATAATACTGCATCGATAGATCAACAACATCCTCGATAAAAAATATGTCTTCACCAACTAATCACATGCCTATAGTTTAAAGCATAAGTGTTTTGGATGAATTGAGCAAAAAATGGATTGTAATTGTATAGCAATATCTTGAATAACTTTAACAAAATTCCTAACTTCGCTATTAACACATGTTTGTAGGTTAAAACACAGGGTAATATTTTGTATTAATTAAGTCAAAGATGGATCGTAATTGAATAACGATACTTTGAAAACATATCTTGAGGACATCCTAAAGTGTTCATGATATAATCATTACAAGTATACAAAATAACAATGATTCATTCTTAAAACATCCTAAGATATTTCAACCATACATGCAGGGTTAAAGCACCACTACAGTGACGGCGTTAGTATTTTCACTGAGGGATTCAAAAATCTGAATAAGTAAATATATGAACTAGTCGAAGGGCGCTCGATATCTACTATATATAAATAAAAATAATTTTAATCATGGATAAATAGTACAATATGATTTTTCATCGACAGAGATTCGGATGAACCCCTGACCCCAAACTGGCTCCGCCCCTTTAAGCATGGCTAAAATATGAAATTTGCACAAAAGGGCAATTTGAGAAACATTAGGCAGACATCCCTGCATTGTCTCCTCATGCTTGCTATCATAACTATTGTCTGTCACTTTTTTTTATTTGGAAACAATGAGTGGAGTCTTTGTTCAAATGTAGATGATATCTAAGTAGTTTGTACATCAAAATCCTTAACAACATTGAAACAAAAGAGGATACAAAGTTCATCTACAGCTGTATTGCATCTACTGCACTTTTCTGCCTTCCAACAACCCCTCGAATAGTGGTAGAGTCAGGAATTTCATCAACGAAAATTCGAAAAAATAATTTCTTATGTTTAGGGGTTCGATAAGTATAAATAGATTCTCGGCGAAAGAGATTCATATGAATTCCCTAACGTGGCTCCCTTCATGTTTCTATTGTTAGATATTGTTTTCTATATCGAGGTGAAAACATCCTTTATTCATGGTTAACTAATATATATTTTTACCTCATTAAATCACTTAACCGTAGTGAGTTGATACAGTTATGAGTACAGATAAGTCAACTAAGCAGGCATTCCATGGACAATGTCGTTTAAAACTGTTACATAGATTTGATATAACTCGAAAAATATGTGTGCATAAGTGCATTTATATTGATATAAGCGTTGAGAAGTGATTATTGTATACCAAGATAAAAACTTACCTGCATAGTATTTACACTAAATCAATAGATTTATGTCATGGTTCACTAATATATGTATTTTCACATACTTAAATTCCTTGGCAATCTAGTGTGAGTTCAACTAGTTCTAGCCTGTGAAGTAAGGCTAAGATTCACTTGCATTAAATTGGAAGTTACTTAGAGGATAATTTGCAGTGATATAATAAGCTTTTTTATGTTGTTTATTATGCTATTTTGTTGCCTGTTTTCTTTTCAATCTTTTAAGTCGAGCTATTTTATTGTCTATTTTCTTTTGAATCATACTTTGATTTCACTTTTGAGCCGAGAGTATCAGAAACAACCTTTCACTTCTTTTGAGTCGAGAGTATCAGAAACAATCTTAAGATCTGTATATATACATCCTACCCTCCCTTAATCACTTGTGTAACTACACTAGATATGTTATTGTTATTGATTTAATGAGTTATCAATTCAAAGAGCCTGCCTTTTAAATCAATCTACGAGCGTTTAGTGCCGCTATTGGTGCTAGTTGGAAGGAATCTTAGTCTCAAGTCAAGCTGGAGCGATATTTCGTTGAAATGAGTGCACCACAAGACTAGACAAGTTACTCGCTTGCCTCACAGTGGCATTGTCTTTTAAATTAAGTCATTTCCTAAGACATCTCCTCTTATTCTACATAATCCACAAACTTCTTACTAGGACAGTACTATTATAGGCATTTACGAGTTTAATCTCATGTTTTATATTATTGATTTATCCAATTTGATTAACAATTCTTTAAATTTTCTTTATTACACCCTTCACACTAGATTCATGAATATATTATTGATTCGTATAGATTGATCCAACCAATGTTGTACATTGATCCAACCGTTAAGAACTATAAATCGATTAACCAATAAACTTTTAATCAAGAGCTTAATAATTAACTAGGACAATATCATATTTATAAACACACAACCTACAAATTAAAATAATTAACATGCAAAACCAAAACAATTATAAACAAGTTAATTTGATCAAATAGTTAAAAAAAAAAAAAGGATAGATTAATCAAATTAATCTTCTTAATATTTTTATTTTTTTTTCCAAAGGTGAAAAAAAATATTAATGAAACATAAGTTTTGGAAGTAATTGGGATCAGACTGACGTGCAAAAATTTATTCAGCACAGCACAAATAAATGTGCCTCTGATATATTGATATATTCTCATCATTTCCCAATCTACCAAAAATCAATATAAAAAAATGAAGAAAAAAAATTTGTAGTACCAAGGAAGGTGTAGTGTAATGAATAAAAAAGTTTTATATGAATCTAAATTAGTATGTCAAAAAATGATATAGAAGGAGGTGTAGTAGAATGAATAAAAACTTTCCGATACAAATCTAAATTAGTCATATGTTAAATTAGTCAGACCAGTAAACTCAGTATGTCGAATGATAATAGAAAAACATGATTATTTCACCATGTGAAAAAAAAAAAGAAAAAAAAAAGAGATTAGTAGAATACCATAGACATAAAAACTTAGAAAATTTTTAGCAGAGAAAGAACTATTGAGGATTGAAGGGGTAGTAAACTAGGAGCTTTTATAGTATTAAAATTTGAAACCCTAAAACTAAAAAGGCCCTATATTTGGTTTGGGCTTTTGGGTACAAAAGAGGATCAATTGGAGGGTTGGTGTAAATTGGGATAAATAGCCAATTCAAATCCTTATAATTGAAAAAATAGTCACTCATATAGAGTTTCTAACTTCGGGATATTGTCGTGGAGTTTCACTTACAGAATTTGGAACTCAATAACAATAATTATTTGGCGAGTGACCGCTATTTCTACGGTAAATTGTAAGGCATTAAAAGGTCACAAGTTAAATTCAATAAAAGTTTTGACTTTATTAGGTGACCACGTCCTTGCGAAAATCAACTTATTGTGATCCTCCTCTTTTATTCGAACTTAGGAACGATAGTGTAGGCAAGCTCACACAAGCGAAGTTCAAAACCACCTCACCTCAATAATAATTTGCAGCAAAAAAGAACATGGAAGCTACATCTTTATCAAATAGCTCTTTATGAACATTTGCAAACAATAATCAGAGTAAGCAATCTACTTCAGTAATCTTCTCAAGTTTCTTTAAAGTATCCAACAATGTAATACGATCGACTTCTTGAGAAACACGAGAAAGATGACTTTAATCTCTTATTTCGGAAAACTAAAAAAATGGGGTCACGAGAAACAAACAAAAAACATATATATTTGATCTCTAAGTCCGTACACGACATCCTATGTCTAAATTACATAGTCAGACCACTCAGACATATGTGATGTATGGTCCATAGCAAGCTTGATTGGATTTTCTTTCCCACCAATCAACCTAACTGGATTTCCAACAGCAGTTGTTCTTGCAGGCACTTCCATTAACACAACAGAACCAGCACCAATCTTAGCACCATTTTCAATTCTCACATTTCCAAGAACACAATTGACACATTGTTACCAATCACTACTGTTTCACCAATGACAACACCAACTTGCTTGTAGTGCAGGTCCCACTTGTATATCGAGTTTGGCAAAGAAACATTGGACAAGTTGGAGAACTTACCTGCTTGAGACTCCACGTACCAAGATTCGCTTTTATTATATGGTTAATACTACTAGATTATATTCAATACAGAAAAAACAGAACCAACTTGTCTCACAGCGCGAGGACAAGATTTGGAGCGACTCCAAATCTTGTCATTAGTGTATCCTACAAGTACTCAAGTTTCTTTAAAGTATTCCAACTATGTAACACAAAATAACATATTATATTTGATCTCTAAGTCCGTACAAGACGATCCTAACGTCTAAATTACATAATCAGACCAATCAGACATATGTGAAGTATGGTCCATAGTCAAACTAGGAATCTTGTCAAGCTTGATAGGATTTTCTTTCCCACCAATCAATCTAGCTGGATTTCCCACAGCAGTTGTCCTAGCAGGCACTTCCATTAACACAACAGAACCAGCACCAATCTTAGCACCATCTTCAATTCTCACATTTCCAAGAACACAAGTACCAGCACCAATCAACACACCATCACCAATCTTTGGATGTCTATCACCACACACTTTTCCAGTACCACCTAATGTCACATTATGCAAAATTGACACATTGTTACCAATCACAGCTGTTTCACCAATAACAACACCAGTAGCATGATCAAGCAAAATCCCACCACCAATTTTAGCACCAGGATGAATATCCACAGCAAAAACTTCACACACTCTATTTTGTATCACTAAAGCTAGAATCTTTCTACCTTTAGACCATAACCTATGAGCTATCCTATGTGCTTGACATGCTATAAAACCTTTAAAATTCAAGAAACAATGCACATAACTAACACAAGCAGGGTCCCTTTCTTTAACAGCTCTTAAATCATCCACAACATCAAATATCAATTCTTGATCCTCTATAAACACCCCCATGAAAAGCTCATATAGACCATCACTAGGCAAACTAGAATTACCCAATTTCAATGACAAATGGTAAGCCAAAGCACTTTCTATACAATCTTGAACCAAGATTGAATTTTTATAATATTTTTCCAAAATGGGTTCTTGCTCAATGTCAAAAATAGCCTCTTTTTGCATTTTTAGCCACAAATCAAGAACACCCTTTTTTTCAAAATCTTCAACATTTTTGGTCATTTTTGTCTCTTTTTCTGAAAAGGGTGTTTGAGAAACATGGTTAGGGAAATTGGGTGTGCAATACTTTGCATAGTTGTACACATGATCATCAATTGTTTTGGTTCTTGATGAGTGTAAACAAGATTTAATGGTGAAACTCATAGGCTTATTGTTACAAGGAAAAATTGTTTGTAAATTTTTTCCATTTTTGAGAAAAAGTGTTGATCCAAGAAAATTAGTGGACATGGAAGCAAAGTTGTATTGGAGGGAGGAGAATATGTGGCGGCTAGGAACAATAAGAAAGTAGTGGATATGGCAAAGGCTATGAAGGAATAATAAATTTATATACTCCTGAGTACCAGAGACAAACATTACGAGTTTTAACTAATACTTTAAAATTTATTTCTTTACATTATATTGATATGATAAATTATAATTTATAGTATTTTTCATATAATTTTTAGATGTTCAAATTTAATTTTAAAATATTAAATTAATCTAATTTAATTTAACTTTATAAATTAGTTAGATTGACTCTCGATAAGTAAAACATTACTACTATTTTGGAGCTGAGGGAATAGTATTTACTTAATTATTTTGTGATGTTTTTTTTTTCGGTATGACTATAGTAAGGTAGCGGAATGAATGAGATCTATTAAAATAAAAATTTCGGATTTAGATAGGAGAAATTAAAAAATTTCCTTAATAAGAACCTCTTTCGACTTTCATTGAATACTCAATACAAAAATGAACTACAACATTAATACTAAGAATTATGATGGGGTGGTTTATACTCTTTTATTCTTAATCAAAGGTCTCAATTTGAATTTTTAATATAAAATTATGAACTAATTTTTGTTAGGTAATATTTTATTCTAACATAAGACGTTTCAACAAATTTAAATTTAATTTAGCCTCAATATAAATATCGAACGCCAGAGGGAAAAAAAACTACAACAATCACTTGCTTTCCATTATGATATTTTAACATATTATTTTCTTTTCTCTTTTTCTTATGTGATTATTTTAGGTATTTAACCATTCAAAGTGGGGTTACCAAAAACTTTTTCCAAAGATACTTTATGCTGTCCAATTAAGAAAATGAACTTTAAAAATTCAAAAGTAACTAGTTGGCGTTACTTTTTTTGTTAATATATGTTCATTTATTGAGACCAATCTTTTTTACAGCTTATGAAAAATGTGGACCACAAGACCTTGGAATCTAGCATAACATATTACAATAGCACTTTCTATGGAGGAGAGAAAATGACTTAATTTTATTATTTTTATATTTATCGTTAGCAAATTATTTCGTATTTACCCATCAACCTTCAACTATAAATTATATACCAAAAGTCTAGCAAAAGGTAAAATTACTCAATTTCGAATAGTACATAAACAAATCCGAGCATATTTTCCAATTTTAAATGGAACAATTAAGACACTCCAACATAATATCAAAAGATTATATTTAAATTACTATTGTCTATGAATAAAGTTAATAAGAAGAATCAAAGAAAATCACACACGCGAATGTATAAATATCTTTTTCAGCTTCTTTTAAGGGCCACCTTTTTGACTTCTCGGATTCATGTCGAGAAGTCCTACTTCTAGAATAAAATGCTTCTATACGATGATACCATTCCCCGGGCTCGAATCCTAAACCTCTGATTAAAGTTAAAGATTGAGAAGTACTTACCACTCAACGTGGAAAAAAAAAGGGTAGCAAGTCCTATGCATATGCATGTACTTTTCTTAGAACTAAATTCTCCCTTCAATAAGTAAGAAACTTTGGTTCAACTCCAAAGTCATATTGAGTTTGAGAGCATCCAACAACAATCAACAAGACCACCATTTTTAAAAAAAAAAATAAAAAAAAATAGTGGTCTCGAGTCAGCTTACGTACACCTCGACTATTCCAATGTACCAACAACGACTACCAAATACCCGAAGCTGATGATAATTTTGGGAACTTAATCAAACAGACAAAAGTGTGTGAACTTATCAAACAATTGTCAAAGAAGTCTCTTTTGGAATGCACAAGACCAAAAGACCAATGGTAGATAAAGGGCAGCCCAGCCCACAAAGCATCCCGCATTAGCAGGATCCAAAAAAGGACTGCAGCCTAATGCAAGCATTAGTGGCTACTTTTAACGGCTCGAATTTGTGACCTATAGGCCACACGAAGACAACTTTACCATTGCTCCAAGGATCCCCTTCTAAACAGAACAATGGAAGATGGGCCAAATAGAGTAATGCAGGTTTCAAACCTGAACCAGTAACTCCTATTCAGCCTTTCATACTTTTAGGTAAGTGCTCAACATCAACAGACATCAACATTCTCAAGCAATAAACAGTCTATCATCGAAAAGGAAATAGTTAACATGTAACGGTACACATGATATGAGATCGAAAAGGCGCGTACTAACCAAGTAATCAAATCATTACAGAAAAAAACATGTGTCTACCCTACTTTTCCCCGAGAAATGACTGTGCATAAGTCTCTACAGCACAAAATCCAAAACCAGAAACGAACTAGCGACAGATAGACAAGATTACAACGTTAAACAAAGAGGAGAAGCAGTTTTCTCAGAGCTTGACCTCCACATCAACACCAGCAGGAAGGTCAAGTAGCATTAACTTGTCGATAGTTTGGGCAGTCGGGTAAAGAATGTCAATAAGGCGCTGATGAGTTCTTATTTCGAAATGGAACCTGGCATCTTTGTGAACATGTGGAGATTTGAGGACACAGTAAATTCTCTTTTTGGTGGGCAGTGGTACAGGACCTACAGTCTTTGCATTTGTAGTTCTTGCAGCGTCCATAATTTGCTTACAAGAGTCCTCTATTAGGGGTACCCAGTATGACCTCAATTTGATCCTAATCTTCTGCTTTGGTGCTGCCTGAAAATAGGTTTAGATTGTTAGATGACACCAATAATATCTAGAGGAAGTATCGACTTTTTTATGCTAACTAGAGCTAGTAAAATTTGATAAGCACAGCCACGACCAGCTTAATGCTGAACTAGAACCCCTGGGGGTGCTCCTGAGAATAGTTCATAGATTTAACTCATAGTGAATACGTATCTGAGAGTTAAAGGGAGAATCCCGAGATTGCTACACACCACACGGTGCTTACACCTCTCGCCTATCGAACAATAACCTTTCCAAGTCCATCCTAAAATTCATAAACTAACTGAGAGTTAGAGGAGGAACCTGCAATGACCTTTCCAGTTTCATTATAATTCTAATATTTTTTCAGCTTACATAAACTTCCAGAAATGCTTCAACGATTTACCTTTAGAATTCATAAACTGAACAGAATTACCATCAAACAAACAAGTGAACTGAAAAATTGCTTTCATCAAACTATTAAGTAGGTAGTCTTGATAGAAGTGAACATTTCAAACAATACATATTTTCTGAATAGCATGTCAGTACATGAAACAGCAAAGATCAATGGAAATTAGTAGCCAGAGAGGAATAAAACTCAAATTTATCCTTGAAGAGGATTGTACACTAGTAGTCTATTAATGACCTTGGTTGCCATGATAATGAAGCAGTATTAGATGTAGCTCCTTCAAACAAATTAGTACAAGCTTACCCATTAGACAAATTTCTGTCCTTTTGCTTCTTGATGCATCACTAAAGTTCATTGCAGAAAAATAGTCAACACATACAATTGCTCAGACGAGACAGCTAAGGGATAATCAAATCACTACTAAAGCTCAGGGTTATTTCAGTAAAACGGAGGACAACCCACTATTTCCACAATCACCAATTTGACGAATCTAACAGAGAAACACTTAGTACTCTCATTTATCAAAAGTTGTCTGACTGTTGAGCGAGTTATTATATCACTGCAAATTGCCCTATAAGAAACTTCCAATTCACTGCAAGTGAATCTTAGCCTTACTTCACAGGCTAGAACTAGTTGGCATCATACTAGAAGAACAACAGGCACGGACGAGCTTCCATTGCTCAACACACTGACAAACAAAGAATGATAAAATGGAGTTCATGCAGGCTGAAGGAGATTTTCCAGTTGACCTCATACTAGAAGAACAACAGGAACTGACGAGTTCCCATTGCTCAGCAGACTGACAAACAAAGAAGGATAGAATGGAGTGTGTGCAGAGTGAAGGAGACTTTTCTACTGTCAACCGAAATTTAAAGATAAGCAAACAGCTGGATGTTCGGTAATGATTTTTATTAAAAAAATGCTTGACCTAACAAAATCTAGTTGTATTCTACTATTCTCCTAATTGGTATAGACACAGTAGTTCTCTGATGCGATAATATGCATGTCACGACTATTTTTTTTTCATGACCCCATGTTATCCTCCTGCCTTGAGGCTAGATTTTGTGAGCACCAAGCAAAGGGATATTATAATTTCTGATACATTTTAAAGTCGCTAGTCAAAAGTAGAACACAATCAACATATATTCCATTAGACTACTGGACAAACATACAACTCTCTCTCTCCTCTTACATAATTGTTACCAACTAACAAGGAGAATCCGTCTCCATAAAGGCTGCAGCATAAAATTTATAAAAAGAAAAGACGCACACACACACACACACCACACACGTACAAACACAAAACAAGCTTGAGTGATCAGTTACAGACACCGATATTGTACAAGCTGTAGCTAAGAGTTGTCTAGCTGCATGAGACATAATTGTTAGAAATGGACAACTACTTAGTCATTAACAAAATCTTGACTATATTCTTTGGAAATACATAAAACATCAATGCAAAAAGCTTTAGCATGAACCATGAGTGCATCAACCCCGAGGACTAGAGAGAGAACCCTCTGCCTATGTGAACTTAGCAAGCACAGCAGCGTCCCAAGACAGATAAAGGTTACAGATTGAGATAGGTTCACAAAAAATATTCTAACTACAATAAATCCTCTCAACACCACCTTAATAGTGGTGAATGCATACATATGATTCATATAGGCAAACCCAACTAATCTGAGATAGATAAGAGACTACAGAGGAAAAATAAGGAAAAAGATCCCAGCAGAGGCACAAATACTACTCCTTCTATCCCAATTTATACGACACTCCATATGTCCCAATTTATTTATAGCCACAAAAACTTCTATGGATTGTTTTAGACCATTAGACAACAGGTAGCAAAAAGCTTCTTTCAATTTCAATCTTAAAACTCTGTGCCCAATCAAACATGTGCAAACCATGGTGGATAGAGTTACCCATAGCTATGCTACTGTGAGGTAGTAGGTACCCTGTGGAATCAATCGAGTTGCTCACATGCTGACCAAACAACACAGTTATATAAAAATAAAAACAGAAAGAGAAAAAGGTTACCTTATCAGAGTCACCACCAATACTCAGCGTTGAGGCAGCTGGAATATCCTACAAAGAAAGCAAAATGACAAATACCCAACATCAAATTCAGAAAAAAGAACGCAAAATGACGAACACCCAACATCAATTTAGCAAAAAGAAAGCAAAATAACAAACACCCAACATGAAATTCAGCAAAATGACGGACACCCAACATCATATTCAGCAAAAAGAAAGCAAACTGACGAACACCCAACATCATATTCAGCAAAATAAAAAATAAAAAAAAGACGAACACCCAGCATCAATTCAGCAAAAAGAAAGCAAAATAACAAACACCCAACATCATATTCAGCAAAATAAAAAATAAAAAAAAGACGAACACCCAGCATCAATTCAGCAAAAAGAAAGCAAAATAACAAACACCCAACATGAAATTCAGTAAAATGACGGACACCCAACATCATATTCAGCAAAAAAAAAAAGAAAAAGACGAACACCCAACATCAATTTATAAAAAAGAAAGCAAAATAACAAACACCCCACATGAAATTCAGTAAAATGACGAATACCCAACACATCAATTCATCAAAATGACGAATACCCAACATGAATTCAGCAAAAATAAAGCAACTTTTTTATGTTTAACACAGTATAACACACTGATAATTTTTCCAAATAATTTACAAACCTCAACATCAGCAGAGACATCCTGAGCCTCCAACACTTCAGGAGAAGCTAAAACCTTAGTTTTAAGCCCCCGAGACTGATTGAAAACCTGTAACTTCGCTGAATTTGAAGGCAAAGATAGAAGAGAAAACTTTGGTTTTGGTGAAATGGAAGATGAATTACACACTGGAAAAAGTGGTGTTGATAGTGAAGATGATGAAATTGCCATTTGGGTTTTCACTACAATTCGATTTTGGAGTAATCTACGAGCTCTTTGGCAATTTTGCTCTCTGTAGGCTTATCCAAAGAAGGGAAATATAACTCTACAGTTTTTCTTTACAAGGTTTATCCTCAAGTTTTATTTTATGGAAAAATAACATTAATGTAAAGATACGCCTTAACTTATCATATTTATATAAATTTTTATCTTTATAAAATAATTATAAAAATCTCAAATAATTATGTATCTTCATTAGATGTTTCGAAAGCTAATTATGTATCTCAACGGATCCAAAATCAAAAAAAATATATCAGGAGCTAATTATGTATCTTTACAAAGGAAAAAATGTATCTTCGTTGAATATATTATGTATCTCGATAGACTCAAAATGGGAAAAAATATATCGGGAGCTAAGTATGTATCTCGATAGACCCAAAATTGAAATTTTCAATAATTATACAAAATATTAGAATTTTCTGTAATTAAGATTCAAACTGTCGATATTTATGTTGTTTATATTTATTTTATTATATTTGGCTTCTATGGGCCACTTTTGGACAACATTTGAATCTATAGTTGTTTCGCTTCTTGAGGTCAAACTGCATCAACTTTGATTAATACTCCTTTCGTATCATTTTAGTTGGTCATTTTACTAAAAATGAATATCTCATATTAGTTGATCACTTACTAAATCAAGATAGAATTTATTATTTTTTTCCATTTTACCCCTACAATTAATTACAATTTCAATATCCATTCATATACCCAATGAATATCATTAATATGAGCAAAGGGTAAAATAGTAAAAACCATCACTGCATTTATGATTTCTTAATCACCGCATAAAATGAAATGTGCCCAACTAAAATGGAACGGAGGGAGTATTTTAAGATGTACTATAATTTAGTAATTTAAATTTAAAATTTAGATGGTCAACAACTATATGGAAAATGCTTTAAGTTGCAATCTTTCTCATATTAATATGATGAAAAAATACATCTTAACATGTTGGTCAAAGTTCGTGCAATTTGACCTTGAGAAGTGAAATACTGACAAGTGAAAGTGAACGGAGGAAGTATTTATGTTTTGTTTTTTTAGGAGAGAGGAGGGGTTTAACTCAGTGTTCTCTATCTATATTGGGATTTTGATAAAATTCAAATGTGTGCATTACTGGGTTCATCTTTAGGGTAGGCACTTTTATAATCCTAGGGATGGCATTTTGGACAACACTTGAATTGGGGGTGGGGGGTTTCCCCTCGATGTTCGGTACACCTATGTATCCTGATTAAATTTAAATTCACGCATTGCAGATGTTCATTTTTATGTATCCTGATTAAATTTAAATTCACGCATTGCAGGTGTTCATTTTTGGGTCAACACTTTCTTTCAGCATGATATTTTCCATTCTCAGGGCTAGCATTTGGAAACATTCAAATTGAATTTCTTTTTTGGATTTTCCATCTAGTTTTCAGTATTCATGAGGCTTGAGAATCTGAATTTGCAAATTGCAATAGCTTTTTCAAAAGTGATGCTATTAACATAATTTTTTTTTATTCCCAAAAACTCAAACTCAAAACCTTTTATTAAGGATGACTAGATCTCAATCAGCTCGCCACAACCAATATTGATAACTTGGATTGAAATTTGCAATTGAAAAAGAATGCTTAAAATTAAAATTGAAGTTAAAAAAAGCTGGGGAGAAGGTCATATTTATATATGTACTATTTAATTGAGTAATTTTTTTACCAAGGATAATCATAATCAAAAGTTACAAAGTAAAATATACCCTTTTCATTAAAAAAAAATTTAAAATTGGATACGTCTCTATCCAATTCAAGGTGAAGGAGAGTAAAAATGCTCAATTTACAAGAGCAAATTTGAACCTTTTTCCAAAAAGAATTGTGTAGTTGAAATTTGTTTTAGAACATGATGCTTATAGTTAAAGCCTAAAGG
Source organism: Capsicum rhomboideum (assembly GCA_031232105.1). Lineage (NCBI taxonomy): Eukaryota > Viridiplantae > Streptophyta > Magnoliopsida > Solanales > Solanaceae > Capsicum > Capsicum rhomboideum. Next base: position 1,563,361 of record CP124710.1, on the reverse strand, counting down.
TTTTCAAATATAAAAATATGCTTTATAATGAATCCATCCTCTACCCCCTCCACTTAAATATCAAGCTTTTGTAGGTGAATTCTTCACTTAAATACCAAACTTTTATAAGTAAATTTGAACATGTAGCATGGACCTACCCCACATCGCGCATTGTGCTCTTATCGCGCATTGTGCTCTTACCACTAGAACAAAACCACGCATGTAGCATGCACAGAACCCACACACCATGCATTGCACTCTTACCACGGGAACAAAAGCATACATGTAGAATGCATGTAACTCATATATCACGCGTTGCACTCTTACCACTAGAACAAAATCGTAGTGGTCAATCTTCCATATAATTCAAATGAATCATATGATAGCAATCTTACAAAACAGGACAGCCCGAAGCACTAAAGCTCCCGCTATGCGCAAGGTTCGGGGAAGGGCCGAACCACAAGGGTTTATTGTGCGCAGCCTTACCTTGCATTTCTGCAAGAGGTTGCTTCCACGGCTTGAACCCGTAACCTCCTGGTCACATGGCAGCAACCTTACCAGTTACTCCAAGGCTCCACTTCATGATAGCAATCTTACTGTCCTAAAAAATTCAGAGAAGTTAGATACTGAATCAACAAGATGCTCACAAAACATGAAGTTAGATACTGAATCAACAAGATGCTCACAAAACATTGACTTTCTTGATTATTAGTAAGAGACAATGGCAAAAGCCTTTTGCTGGAGGGAAAAAGAATACAGGCATGTTGTTAGGGCTTGACTATTCTCAACTGGGACAATTCTTTTTCTTAGCTACACAAAAATGGAATTGTAGTTTTATGTCTATCTATCAACTGTTCTTAAATCTTACAAAGGAATAGCCTCTCAGAATTAACTCACATCAAGTTGTATCTCTAGCGGCGCCATAGTCGACTATGCTGCTTTTGCTCTTGCACACGCCTGCAACCACCAGATCGACTGTTAAGACCATCAAGCAAAACAGTGTACTATAACTATAATGTGTCAAAAACAAAATTTAAGTGCACACATAGGAAAGGCACAGATTGGAGAAAATACAAGAAATTTTACTACAGAAGAGTGAAGATTCAATAGTGATTGCAGCTCGAAAGAGAAGCTTGCTGAGACAAATCTATGTAGTTCGGACAAAACAAAAATGTGTGTCAGATCCTCCAAAAGTATGCATTTTTAAAGGATCCGACACGGTTGCTGCAGTATTTTTGGAGAGTCCGAGCAACATAGCCACCAACTATAAGAAGGGGTCAAAAACAAAATAAAGTGCACAACTTGGAGAATATAAAAGAAAAGATACTATAGCAGAGTGAAGTATAGTAGGAGGCACATAGTTTGCAGCTCGACAGGTTTGCTGAGACAAACCACCTCCGACTGTGAAGTAAAGCAAGTTGATATTACAGAAGTTAAGTTAGGGAATGACAAATCTCAAATACGCTCAATCAAACAATAATGCACGGAACAGAATTATCCACTGTAACTCTAATACACAGCTCGCCCAACAAACTAGATGAAGACATTTCCAGATAAATTAGCCAGGAGCCCAGAAAACTGTGCACGTCTCTAGAGATTCAAAGCTTTTTGGATTCCGACTAGCACTCTTTATTCTTTTCTAGATTTTTTTTTGAAGGCAGGTGTGGGTTAAAACTACCACCTCTCTCGCAAATACTAGATATGGAAAAATGCATCAATCCCTCGCCCTCGGGGGAAAAGGGCAACTTGATACAATTATCCAGGATTATGGGGCAAAGAAACATTTTGTGTTTCCAATGTACGAGGCAAAGTTAGATTACACCTGCAAACCCCCCTCCAGTCCCTCCCCGCAATCCCATATACTAATAAAGAAGAAAACCTGTACTCTTAAAATTTATTTATCTCAAGAGGGACAGAGGAGAAAAGGCAAGGGGATCATTTGAAGAGGCAAACTTCATGAGTAAAATTCAAGACAAAAATCAGAGGGTGTTGAGCATTTGTAATGCAATCGAATAGCCAGTAATAAATACAACATGGGAAATTTGACCTTTGGTGCTCTTTGGATCGCTCAATGAACTCTTTAGGAATATCACGTCCTTGGTATGAAGCTAATACAGTTCGGATATCAGCTGGCCTGTTTTTAGCAACATCTGCACTCAAATTAAGAAGTCATTAACAGTGACCTCCCAAAACGAACATGATTAGGCTACGTCACTACTTAAGAATCAGCTTACATTCAAGAAATGGAATAAGATCCAAAAGCACAGTATCGTCCGCCTCTCCTTTCCAGGGTTTTATTTCTACACAATTTTCTGGCTGTAGGCTACTTTCTAGTGCATGTCCACTCAAATATATAATCCTTGAGGGATCCCGATTCAGCTTGGAAAGATCCTGCCAAAAGAAGTATATGCACCAAAATGGATTCACAATCATTATTGTTTGCAAGGAGTTCAAAGGAGGAGGGGGGGGAATGTGCAAAATGAGTTTTTTTATGAAAAAAAAAAAAAGAGAAAGAAATCTTCTTATAGATTTTCAGGTAGAAGCTAAAGCACATCTCGTAGAATGTACAGAAACAAAAGCAATCATGTGATAGAAACATCATGTTACATGGATAACAGGTGATGAGATTCAATGCTGATTGCTGGTCTTACTGACTTACTCAGCCAAGCTCTCTGACCAAGTTATATGTGTTTTGAGAGTTTCCAATGGGCTAAGGTAAATAGTCAAAAGGCCAAAAGCTCAAGCCTTCCGGCTATGCATGGTTTAAGAACTCTACAAGTGCCTAGACTCTTACTAAGTTTGTATCACCAGTGTTGATATTAAACATTCATTCACTCTTTGAAATGTTAATGTATCATGTTACAATCTGCCAAAAGCCATAGCAGATTTGGTCCTGGCTCGGCGGGGCATTTTAGCTATAAATTCAGTGGGATCTAAAAAGGAATCTATCACATTTTACTATGCAAAACAGACACAGGAGAACTTTACATCCTCAATCATGTATCTGAATTTGTCTCCTTCAGCCTTCCTAAAATATCAAACTAGTTGTGACCTGTTTAATTTGCATGCCTCTTGATTCTTTCTAACCTGATCAAGCCTCCCCTAAGTTCCTATAAGCAATCCCCACCCCACCCCCTTTCCCCCCTTTTCTTCAGAGGAAGATGAAAAAAGGAGATACTAACAACATAATTCCACTTGAGATGATACACTAAGGAAATGCATAAAAGCAATACACAATCGTCACGAAAATCAGTTAGTTTATCCCGTGGAATTAGTCGAGGTGCGCAAAAGCTGGCCCAGACACCACGGTTATCAAAATATATATATATATATATATATATATATATATATCCAAGACATCTTTTGCTCTTCATTATACTGTACCCTTGATTATAATCAAATGCTTACCATACTACAACATCTGTATTATGCTGCTAGAGACTGCCTCCTTTTTTCTTAAATCAAGTAAAGGTATTTTCTATTAAAACTGCCATACTAAAACAACATTGACAGAGATCAAGGATTAGCTATTAACTGAACAGAGTTTGGACAAGTTCTCCTTCCTCTATTTTGCCTCCTAGATAGTATAATTTTCTAGTCTCCACATTCTAGTCAATAGAATAATCTAGAAAAGAGTTTAATGACTAAAGGTACTCAAAGTACAACATACCCAATGTAATCCCACAGGTGGGGTCTGGGATGGTGGTGTGTGCGCAGCCTTATCCTACCTTGTGAAGGTAGAGAGGCCGTTTCAGATGGACCTTCGACTCAAGTAAACCATATCAAAATCAGTATGAGAAAAGGAATGCACTAGCCGGGAAACGAATCGGGGCCTGTATCGTGGCAGTGTACTACTCTAACTACCACTGGTGTTGTGCTCCCAGTAAAAATTATATTAGTAAATCTAATGCTCGAGGGCCGGCCTTGGCTCAGCGGTAAGCTTGCTTACCGTAGTGTGCCAGGTTGTGGGTTCGAAACGTCCCTCCAGCAAAGCTGGGGTGAGGACGCGTAGGTCTTCCCTCCCCGACACCTACGGAGTAGGTATGAACCGGGTCGACCCTTTAGTAAATCTAATGCTCAAGTCTCAAAAGAAGTTCCATTTACTTTTCAAAAAAAAAAAAGTTCCATTCACTAAATGATTAATAATCATAGTAAAAAACCTATAAATTAAGGGGTTGTTTGGGCCACATACTAGTTATGCAGGATTACAACGCAAGGATTATTTATGTGGTGATTAATAATATAGAAATTGTTTTACAAGACGGATTACTTTGAGAGGGCATTACTGTCTTTAAATAATTTAAGGTATGCATTACTAATACAGATATTCTTATTCCACATTCTATCTCGCACCAAATTATACACGAATTCACACAACAAATTAATGAGGAATTATCTAATTACGCTAACCAAATGTTGCATTAGTCATGGGTGATTATATTTTTTTATGCAGTCGTATTATCTTAGTGGAATTTACGTTGAGATTAACTATTCCAATATGATCAACCAAACACCTAGGTCCTCACGGTAAATTAATTTCTATTCACTATTCTGTTTGCTTGCATAGTCACTCAAATATAACTACTACTACACCGTCTCAATTCCAAGCAAGTTAAGGTCTGCTATAACCAATCAAATGATTACAAATATTTTCCCTCCGAGTGAATACAGTCCCCTTCCATCGTGCAGTGCTGACATGATTATTGCCAAGGACTTGCTGTTTTATCATGATATTTCTTTAATTTTTTGAGCTTTTAATAATGGTGGTGCTTAGGTCAGCTTGCACACATTTCGGCTAATTCACAGGTACCTACTACCTTCCACTAGCATATCTATATGGTAACTCTGCTCACTGAGACCTAGGCAAACGGGAAGAAAGCAGCTCCTATTCTTTTATTTTTGGCTAGGACTTGACCCCTAGACTCCAAGGTCTTCCTCACTTCATTGAATACTAGATCATACCTTTGGGTGCCTAGTTTTGCGTATTCACTTGAGTCAATTAGTTAAACTGGAAGTTTTTGTCATGTTTTATTTCTATTGGACCAAGCAATACATGCAAACCTTCCCCTCATTAACACATATTACTCTATTTGAACACACTGATGTTTGATCAGTCAGTAACTTCAGAGAGCTGAAATAATTTCACTATAGTCAATCAACTCATTTTTTCGTCTTGCCAGATTACTTATTCCTTTTCCTTGCCACATTCCCGAGTGTTAGTCTATAAATGGGGCTCCCCATCTCCATAGTAATGCCCATATAGGGATATACAAACCACACTTTCCATGCCGTGCAAATTGAAATAAGCTCTCAACTCCTAGGTGGGGGACAAGGAGGCTGTTTAAGCATAAGCTTTATGCCGGAGGGCACCATTACAACTAAAAAAACTTTCAACAAAGAGTGTTCTGTAGTAGCAAATTGTTCGGAGCTAAGACTTTCAAAAAGAAAAAGTATATGAAAGAGGGGGCATGAGAATTCTTGGCAATAAAAATACCATTCCTACAAGATTGACATAAAGCCCACAATGGCATTATTGCTGGGTTCAATCCAACTACAGTGGCAGAAAAATGACAAGAAAAAGAGAATTGGAATCACTAAAGACATTGAGCAGCTACAGGACAAATATAAATATTTACAGAGAAAAAATTCACTTGAACATTAAGAGGATGAGGCCAGAAAAACCTACTCTGTAATGCTTGCCATCGATATATCTAGTGTCACCTCTTGATAGCCTATACCGGATGCAGTGCTTTGGATCCAATCTTTCGATAACAGGATCAACATACTGTAAAAAACATAAGCATAAGTTTTAAGCACATAACTGAAACAAAATTTAGAAGACATTATGAGAGAAGTAAACGGTACCATGTTTAGTTGATCAGAATATACAACTATCTCAAAATATTGAGCCAAATGTTCCAAAAAAGCATCAACCCCAGGTCTTTTGAATGTTCTCCAGCCTCTATCACGCTTTTAAAGGGCACAGAAATCAGTAGTCATGCAGGAAAGATCTGAATGCTTTGAGAACACAAAGCTATATCAGACCAAAAAAACAAAAGGCAACTCTAACTTTGAATTATCAATGTATTGTACTAGTACTGATCAATAAAATAAATTAAAGCAAGTTCAGGCCACTAATTGACAATATGTTTGAGTTGGATTTCTACCTTCCAATCAGAGTATATCAATGTCTCACTAAGATCAAGAACAAGGGTAAAGACATGCTGCTCAAGTGGGTGCAAATCTGGCAGGAGCTTGTCTGATGTTGGTTCACTAAAACCCTATAACATAGCAAAAAGATCTTAGGTTAATTTCGTGAAGGGTGAAGCATAAGAAAGGGATAAAACTAAAATTGCCTGTAAAAAACTCACTTTAACTTGATCTTCTGTCAACCGGCGTAGCTCAATGTAAAACTCAACTAACTTGGCAGGCACTGAAATATCAAAGATAGAAACAAAATGAGCTTAAAAAGAGACTTTGGGGCTTAAAATTAACAATTAGTATGGAATGCATGTAAAATAACATCATACAGCAGCATTAAGATAACGTATTATAGCATGTGAATGTTTACTGAAACCCAGCAAATTACTAAGCATGCTAGCGGTGGGATGTGCCGTGTGCGATATAATTAACCCATGGACTACCTCAACAGGTGTCTTAAATCATAAGCCCCAATAAGCCAATGCATGGACAGACCCATAAATCACTCACACTCATCAAAGTGCAGGACAGACATCCCCCTGCAGCCGAAACTTTCATGTGGCAAAAATGACAGAGCGCATAATCTGAATCCATTACAGGCTTTTGCATGCGACAATGCACTGACCAGGTAACAGAAATTCTATGTGATAAAAATTAACAAACCAATGCTTGAATTGTATAATTAAAACGGAAAAGCACGGTTGAAAACACGAGAATGTCTATAATGATAGTACATAATACACACAACAGAGACAATGGTTATTTCCCTGAGAAATGGTAAGTGTTATACATCAGAGATAATGGTTTGTGATAGCATAACTTAATATTGACATATATGTGGACAAGGAGACACACAAATAAGAAAAATCAACCCTTTCTTGACTAAACTAAGATAGATGTACCAAAAACAAGTATGAATCATCACCAACCTGTCATAGCCGAGGAGTATAATAAAGCTTGAAATTTCTGCACAGAAAGGATAACGATTAACCTCTCACATTCTACTCTCGCTCTAATACAACTGCCAATTACTTTAAAGTAAAAGATGAACCAATGCATATAAGATCAAGCCATATACTCTATAAGCTGTTTATTAGTGTAGTATGTGACTTAGGCTCTAGATTCATTAACAAATTCTATCACGTCACTTAGATTCCGATTCAAATTTTGAGCAATCCATGATTAGCGATTAGTTGCAAAAATAGGCAAAAATGGTAAACATGAACCCAGTTGATCAGTTGAAGCTAAGGAGTGCATTGCACTGAATTTGCAATAAGTAGAACCAACCTTCACCCACCACCACATCAAGCAGAATATATGTCTGTATTGATGTGTGTGTGTCAAAATTTTAATTTCAAACAAGCACAGCTTCACCAAAAGCTCGCAATAAGTAAAAATGTAAATACTAAATATAGTGCAAGGCAGACTCACATCCAAAGCAGATGCATCATCTCCAACAGCATATTTCGCAGATTCACGCAAATTCTTGGTCTTATCCTCAATTTCATCCGTTGTGTATGCTGCAGATAAAGGATATATCAAGGAATGCGGAATTATATGCACAAGAGCAAATATATATTTGATGAATCATCCAGACCAACTAGGCTCTTCCAAGAATCATCCCGTTACCTCTGTGTTTCCACAGAGACATCTATATAAACATATAAGTCCATTTCAAACATTAGACCAAAATCTACCTTGAGCAACATAAACTAACAATCAAGCATACTACAAATGATCTGGTAAAAGAGTTCTGCTTCCACCAAAAAACATGTTAACTAATAACAGATGGAAAGTAGCTAGAAACTATGCAGTAATACTTGCTTCATAACTGAAACTTCGCATGAAGAGAACTAATTGGAGAGTTATAGAGTCATGACTACATCGCTAAGCAAATAAAAAACATAGGGAGATGAGAACAATGGCAAGAGATAAAACTGCAAACAATAACTTCGTTTTTCCCGGAGGTTGGCAATTTTCACTGAATTTGCTCAGATTCAGACCACCAAAATGTAAGATGCAATACTTTAACAAGTGTTGCTGCTACAGTACTGCAAAAAGAATACTTCCAAATCCTACCAAGAAGCATCACAATCCACTCTATCAGACCAGAAAATTGAAATTTTCATGGCTTGCATTAGAAAATGTCAAATTCCCTATCACTCTACAAGTATTCTAATCGATATTTCACAATTTAGAAACTAAAAAAAAATTGTGTGCGCGATGTGCCTGAGCGCGTAATACATACACTTTGCGCGAGCTCTTGCAGGACTTTTTATAGCACTACTTCACACATCACAGTATTCACATACATGGTGCATATGAAGAAGCTCATTTCAGAATCTAAATTCCAATCAATTAACCACCTAGAGTCCGAACTAGTTGAGGTCCACTATAAGAATCCTATATATTCATTTCACTTCATTTCGATAGACCCTGAGCTCAAACAAAAGTACGATAATCGAAGCACATAAAACAATAAATAATAACAGAAACTGAAGATATTCACCGTAGGTAGCATAACCAGCAGTAGCAACACCACCAGTAACAGCAGCAATAATACTATACTTAAGAAAGCTCCATGGTTTCTTCTCAGTTCCAGAAGCTTCTGGAGGCGGAGGATTTTGAGATGGCGGAGGTTGATCTTTGAGAAGTGAAGATGATGAAATTATTGGTTCCTTTGGTGGTTCTGTAGTTGCACTTGAAGAAAATCGCCGATTGCTCTTCGCAATTATCGAGAAAATGCGCGATTTAGATCGAGCTAGAGCTGACATTTTGGGGGGATTTTGCTAGGGTTTAAGGGAAGAGGAAGAAGATTTTAGAGAGGGGAAAGAATGTAGGGTTTTTGGATTTGACTTTTTTATATATTTCTAGTGTCCAAGTATTTTTTTTTTCTTTTCTTTTCTTTTTCCTTTTAAGGTGTGTTTGGTACGAAGGAAAATATTTTCGTGAATTCCTAGAAAATCTTTTTTCTGGAGTAATCATGAGGTCGGGAGTCAGGTCCGGTGTTGTAGTCGAATTTTGGATCTCGGGTCAAGTTTTAAGTTAAGGTTATAAGTCAGGATCTAAGTTGGGAAAATATTTTCAAAACTTTCCTTAATCCTTACTACTCTCTGACGGACAGGGTCGGACTTCTGACCCTGACTCAAGCCTCGGAACTCAACTCTCGATTACGACCCTGACTGGGAGCCAACTTCTAACCTCGACCTATGGCCTGACTCTTGACCTCAACCCGTGGTCCAGCTACGAGACTACAAATCTGTCCCAACCTGGATGCCGAGTTCTGACCTCGACTGCAACAAGACTTTTGGCCCCGACCCAAAACCCGACTTTCAATTTTAACCCCAACTCTAGAACTTGACTCTAACTCTAGTCCTAAATCCTACCCTCAACCCTAACTCATGACCCAACCCTTAAATCAGGAAAATATATTTCAAAACTTCCCGTAATCCTCACTACCCTTAGACGAACTTCTGACCCTGACTCAAGATTTGGAACTCAACTCTCAATTACGATCGTGTCCGGGTGCCAATTTCTAACCTCGATCTATGACCCAACTCCCGACCCTAACCCGTGACCTAACTCCAACCAGAGACCCGACACTATGAACCCGACCTAAGACCAGGGACTCGACTATGACCCGATCCGAGACCAGGGACTCGACTGCGACCCGACTTGGATCCCTAGTTCCGACCTCAACCGCAATGAGACTGTTGGCCCGACTCGAAACCCGACTCCTGATTTCAACCTAAACTCTCATCCCCAACTCTACAACCTGACCCCGACTAGAGTCCTAAATCCTAACCTCGACTCCCAATCCCAAGATATGATGATCGACCTCGACTTGAGATTTGATATCCGACATCGACTTGAGAGCCAAATTTCAACATAATTATTCAAATCCCTATATCTAGTATTAGTAGTTTCTTGAAGCCATTAATATCATTCTAGTTGTTAGTAAAGCGATTGGCGTCGTTGATGTTCGACTCTTTAACTGACCCGTCTCTCGACACCGATTCGAAACCTGAGACTCGTCTTCAACTTTGATTTGGGACTTGACCAGAGACCCAGCTTTAGACCGCGACTCATGCCTATTTGTTTTGTAGTAAAATATTTTCTTTCATAACTATACACCCTAAAAGGAGAAAAAGAAGAAGACAAATACTTGTAATATGAGAGTGCTTATTTCTTTTAATAAGAAGCAACAGAGGTTTACCCGAGACCCGACAATAGAGGTTGTTCGGATGGTAAGAATCCTCCTATAAAAAGGTTAAAAACGAAAAGAAAGAAAAAGAAAATGAGGTTTACACATTTTTTATCCATACATATATCAAACAAGAGCAATGAGATATTTTATCCGTTTTACTACTCGCTCATATCCGACTCGATCCGCGCCGGTTGTCACCCATACTTAATGGGACCACTTTTCTCATTTGTCAAAAGACAATTAATAGCCCATTTGGATTGACTTATTTTAAGTGTTTTTAAGCCAAAAATGACTTTTAAGCACTTTTGGAGTGTTAAAGTAAATTTTTAAATATGTTTATAAGTACTTAGTTTTAAGCTAAAATACTAAAAATAAGTCAAAAGTAATAATTTAGATTCTAACTTATGATTTTTGGCTTAAAATGTTTAAAATAAGTCAAAAGTCATAAGTTAAAAATTCTAACTCACGACTTCTAGCTTATAAGTCAAAAGCGAAAACCCAATCCAAACGGGTACTTAAACGTGACCAACTTCTTTATTTCCCAATAGAGGAAAGAGAAAATTCCCATGACACATTTGATAATTTTATTTTATCAGAAGTGACAGATAATAAAAGAGCCAATAATAATTCCCACGAATTTTGTCAACAAAGCTGAAAGCAACAGCTAACTATTCTGTGAATTTGTAACTACTAATTTCTACAACAAATTGAAGAAAGACATGTGAAGCTGCACTTATTTTTGATGAAAAAATCGAATATGCACTTACTTTAAAGAAGATTCAAGTCAATTTCCAAAAAAGAAGCAGAAATTTCAACCAGAATTTGTAACTTTTTTCTCCAGGTAATTTAGAATATTGACCCTTTTTTTTTGGATCTAGAATAAGGAACATGTGTTACAGTTTTGAGTGTTGACTTTACATTACTCTTTTTTTTTTCTTGTGAATTTTTTCTGAAATTTGTAGTAAGTTGTAGCTGAATAACATGATCTACATTATGAGAAACAATGTTGCTTGGACCCTCAAAAAAATTGGATAGTTTTTGGAGGATCCCATGACAGTATTTTTGAAGAGTCCGAACAATATAGATGAGAAATCATATAGTATTTGATTTCTTCCAATCTGTCTTGCTTGGTGGAGTAGGATATAAATTAGCTTAGAACTTACTATAATTTACAAATACTCCCTCTGATTTAATTTGTTTGTCTTGTTTTGACTTAACACAGAGTTTAAGAAAGTAGAGAAGACTTTTGAATTTTGTGATCCTAAACTAAAGATATGTAAAATGTACTAAAATGTCCATTAATCTTGTGGTCTTAAACATGTCATGTGTAGAGTTGGATTTAAGAGTTACTGAAAAAGGAAAGAGACATTCTTTTGAAAACTGACAAGGAAAGTAAGACAAACAAATTGAACGGAGGGAGTAATAGATTTCAAACTCAGTAAATCAAATGGGTTGTGGTAGAATTTTGAACTTGAACCCATAAAGTTCAAGTCTTTAATCCACCTCTTATGGGTTGTGGTAGAATTTTGAACTTGAACCCAAAGTTCAAGTCTTTAATCCGCCTCTTGTAGAGTTACTCGGTTTCAATAGTGGTGGGAGTTAGTAGGTATCCGGTGGAATAATTGAGATGAGCATAAGCTGTCTTGGATACCATTGTTATTTAAAAAAAAAAAAGTAAATTTTTTAAAGGTGTGTGTATAATGTGTAATTCTACTCACTTTAAACCCATTTACTCCAGATTGTGAAATTGAAGGGTGTATGCCTTTTATTCATTAAACTCCATGGTAGCTTGCTCACTAGCTTGTGCATTCAATTTCCACTCAAGGGTGTCCATAAAGTAGTAATGGTTCTTTGATTGTAAAAAGGAGGTAATTTGGTGCTGGTGGCAGGTATCACGTGGAATTAATCAAGGTGCGCGAAAGCTAGCCCGTAGACCATTCAGTTCCCGCTATCATGAAACCGGGGGGTGGATGTACCATTTATGGTATCGGTTTAGCAGAACCCACTGGCTTTGACTCAATCCTAAGAACTCATATAATTTGCACAACTTATAAATTTAGAACCTAATAACTTCAAATGATTAGTATCCAGAACCTATAAGCTTCAAATCCTGAATCCACTTCTGAGCAATATTGACATCGACTTGACCAGACTCTACCTCTATATCCTAGAATTAGTTGATAAGGATGTAATACGTAGCAAGATCCAACTGATAAATTATACCGGATTCTAATTGCTAGCCAGAGCATCGATTATGATCTCGTACATAATGTTGTCATAGGCTTCATGATGCCAACATAATTTACATTATAGTTGTGTGGTCTTATGTTCTGAAAACAGTAGCTTTTGCTGAAGTAGCATGCCTTCAAGTTCATTACAGTTCTGTGCATATATGTCAGAACTATTCGGTATTCACTCTTCGCACTTAAAAAACACAATTTTTTTTGATGTGGTAAAATTAAAGATGCAATTGCCTTTAATTGGCGATGAAGGTGCAGTTCTAGTGTATGAAGAATGTGAGAAGATTGTCTTATTATTATTATTACCATGTCACAATCTTGTTAGTTTTCTTTTGGCTTAAGATTTGAGCTTCTCTGCACAAAACGCCTATTAGTTTGTGTGTTAGTTTGAATTAGTGTACTTAGATGACTTCGACATTCTTATTCTTGATTTCTCTCAGGATCCGTAAAGGCACTTGATTCTGCTTGGAATGGCATCCAGCAACATAAAGCAGCCCTTATTAGATCAGCTGCCTCTAAATAATCGAAATGTGGACCCAAGGAGAAGAAGAATCCGTCGCCTTAAAAGTGCTCCTGCAGCTGAATTTTTTCCTGGAGAAATTGAAGACACAAAGGACGACACGAAGGACGACCAATCACTCCTACATTACGAGTCAATATTGGCTACACTCCATCCGAGTTTTAGGAGAGTCATTCTTTACTTGGTTATATACTTGGCTATTGGTACCACGTGCTTTTACTTTGTTCAGAACCAGATCCAGGGAAAGAAAGTAAACGGAGTACTCGATTCTGTTTACTTCTGTGTTGTAACAATGACCACTGTGGGATACGGGGACCTTGTGCCTAAGAGTGTGACTGCTAAACTGCTTGCTTCTTTCTTTGTTTTCTCCGGGATGGCACTTGTTGGAATGGTTCTAAGCAAAGGAGCAGACTACCTAGTGGAGAAACAGGAAAGACTATTAATCAAAGCAATACATATACGTGATAAAGTTGGCCCGAGTGATATTCTAGAGGAAATTGAAACCAACAAAGTAAGGAACAAGTGCTTCGTCATAACGGCCACTCTTGTGGTGGTAATAGTTGTTGGAACGGTGTTCCTTGCCAAGGTAGAAAAGTTAAGTACCATTGATGCCTTTTATTGTGTCTGTTCTACCATCACAACTCTAGGATATGGAGACAAAAGCTTCTCAACTAAAGCGGGACGTATTTTTGCTATATTCTGGATTTTGACCAGCACCCTTTGTTTGGCTCAGTTCTTCCTTTATGTGGCTGAATTTAACACAGAAAGGAGGCAGAAGGAGCTGGTGAAGTTGGTTCTTTCGAGAAGGATGACAAATGTGGACTTGGAAGAAGCTGATCTTGATAACGATGGGGTTGTAGGGTAAGTTATACTATAAAACTTCAACACCCGCTTCCAATAATTAACTCGTCAAATCTGTCTAACAATTACTTATTTCTCTTTTATCCTACTCCGTTGTATTTCTATTTCAAGTCATTCTAATTTCTCTTCACTTTTCATATGCAAAGGGCTGCTGAATTTGTGGTTTATAAACTTAAGGAGATGGGGAAGATCAACCAAGAGGACGTATCACTTTTGTTGGACGAGTTTGAATGTCTTGATTTCGATCAATCTGGAACTTTATCAACCATAGATTTGACACTTGCCCAATCATCTTGAATTGGAACGAGATTTCAGTACTATCCAGAAGTCCATAGTCAGCTACCGTGTCACCCTGTTTCCACGAGCTTCTGAGAGTTTTCCTGGAACCAGTATATATTTACCACACTTGCAGAGTCGTATTTGAATCTGGAACACTATTTCCTTGTGTATCGAGTGATTTTTATACAAGTATTGCAGTCACTTCCGTCCTAATTTAGCACGCGAGCAATTTTCACTCTATACACTTCATAGAATACACCATGTACATGCAGCATTAATATACAAGTGTTAAAAAGTACAGTTGTTGTGGCTTTGCTGGTGGAGTGGTGTGCTATTGAACTCAGATATTGTACTCTGAATTGTGTTTCTCCTTAGTACTTGTAAGCCACTGAGCCATTTGATGTTCTACATTCAAGTGATGTAGATTTACCAAATTGAGATACGTAGTAGCATTCCTTCACTATGCGATACTTGAATCGAGGGGTCTTTCGGAAATAAGGAACATATATTTGAACTACTCTGGATTAGATTTCCGAAATATATTTGTGGTTTTGTGGATATGACTGGTGTAATGCAGCTCTTCGTCGAACCAAATATAACGTCTCAAGGTTATTTCCACGACCTGAACTCATGACCTCTTGGTCACCTAATAACAACTTTACAATTTATGCTAAAGCTCCTCTTCAAAAGAAAAATGTATTAGTCAAAATTAATTCTTTGTTAAGAGGATTGTAAGACGTATACTGGACAAATAAAAAGGAAAGAGTAGAGTATTTCTATTACATTAGAAATTTGTCACTAATGATAAAACGAGAAGTTTTAAAAAATTTGTAAATATATATATATATATATATATATATATATATATATATATATATATTTTGATAACCGTGGTGTCCGGGCCAACTTGTGCGCACCTCGACTAATTCCACGGGATACCTGCCACCTTCCACCTGCAAGAAGTACCAGGTAACTCTGTCCACCAAGAAAAAATTTGTAAATTTTCTTTGTAAACAGCCTAATAAAGGAGGTTGTGATATCGTTGACATACTTAGAATGAGCAAAGAAGGTAACGCTTTCGAAACAACTTCCTCCATATTAATTTATAAGACATTAGTTGATCGGACATAAAGTTATAAATTAACTGCATATTTAGAATGAGCATGGAAGGTTACGTGTCCGAGGCTTCTTCTCCATATTACTTTATTATCTAGCCATATTTGACTGGACATGAAATCTATGAATGGACGACACACTTAAAATGTGCATGGAAGGTTACGTGTCCCGGACTACTTTTCACGTGAAATCTATGAACGAACAACATACTTAAAATGAGTATGGAAGGTTAGATGTCCCAAATTACTTCTCCATATTACTTTATGTGACGGTATTTGACTATACGTAAAATCTATGAATGAATTACACAGTTAAAATGTGCATGGAAAATTACGTGTCTTGGACTACTTCTTACGTGAAATCTATGAATGAACGACATTCTTAAAATGTGTATGGAAGCTTGCGTATCCCGGATTACTTCTCCATATTTACTTTATGTGGTAGTATGTGACCAGACATGAAGTATATGAATGAACGACATACTTAGAATGAGCATGAAAGGTTTCACGTCCGAGACTACTTCCTCCATAGTACTTTATGTGGCTTTATGTGACCATACGTGAATTCTACGAATGAACTAAATATGTTTGAAGCTTCTGTGTTCAAAAACCAGAACAACATCATACCCAGTGATATTCCAGAAGTGAGGACAAAGTGTACGCAGATCATACTACTATCTCGTGAAGGTAGAGAGACTGTTTCCGAAAGACCCTCGGCTCAAGTGCAATAAATCCAAGTACAAAGAAGCAAGGAACAAGGAAGATAAGAAAGTAATAAGAACAATAAAAAAATAGTGTGATAATCGAAAAACAATAAACAATGTTATATATCAAAAATGAGAAATAGCCATTTATATGATTAAATAAAAATAAAATAAAATTATTTTACATAAAAATGCCAAACGCTGCCGCTGTTTTGAGAGAAAACAAAGAAAGAAAAGAGTTTACTTCACTTCACTTCTCTGACGAGAGTAGAAAGGAGAAACACTGAGAGCTTAGCTCTCAAAGTTCTCTGTAAGTACTTCTTTTTTATTTTTTTTAAAATTAATTTACATGCAAATGTAGCTTAAAAATTTACATCCTTGATGTTGGGGGTGTTTGGATTATGGTAGCAAAAATGATTTATTTTTTTTTCATTTTTTTTTTGTAGCATAGGGTTTTTTTGGGCTAAAATTTACATTCTTGATGTTGGGGTGTCTGGATAATGGTAAAAAGTTTGGATTTTTAAAATGTTGTGTGCATTCTTTGCATGTAAGCATGCACATTTAGCTTAAAAATTTGCATTCTTGATGTTTGGGTGTTTGGATTATGGTAAAAAAAAAATTGGATTTTTCAGCTTAGGGTTCTTTCTTGATTTTTAATAATGAATTTCACTTGTCAGCTTTTTTTTTAGGGGGTTGGGGTTGGGGGGTTAACTTTTTTGTGCATAGCTGGTCTAGGTTGAAGGACAATTTAACATAATGAATAATGTAGGGAGGATTTTTTATTAATTATATGCAAATTTAGCTTAAAAGTTACATTCTTGATGTTGGGGGTGCTTGGTTTTTTTTTTTGCAGCTTAGGGTTCTTTTTGCTAAAATTTACATTCTTGATGTTGGGGTGTTTGGATTATGGTAAAAAAATTGATTTTTTTTTTTGCAGCTTAGGGTTCTTTTTTGAATTTTAATTATGAATTTCGCTTAGCTGGTGAGTGTTGACGGCCAATTTAACATAGTGAATAATGTAGAGAGGATTTTCCTGACCTCCACTTGTTTTGGGAATTGAAGCTCTGTAATGGGGGTGGGGGGTGGTTGTTTTTGGGGTTCATTTCATGCTGAAAAATTGGGTGCATCACTTGCATGTAAGCATGGAAATTTAGCTTAAAGTGTTCGTTCCTCTGTTAATCATTCTTGGCGTTGTTTTGTTGGATTTCGATAGAAAGATTGGATTTTTCTTTGTTGCAGATGAGTTTTTCTTTTCCGTATTTTCAGGTGAAAGTTATGAATTTCGTTTATCAGTTGGCTTTTTGGGGTTAACTCCTTTTGCATATATCTGGTCTAGGTTGGCAGCCAGTTTAAAATTGTGAATAATGTAGAGAGGATTCATCTAGCAGACTCTACTTGTTCAGGGATTTAGGCTTAGTCTGTGTGTGTATACTCCAAGGTTTGAGGTATCTGATAACATGTTGGGTGCATCATTTGCATGCAATTTTAGAGAAATATTGATTTTTGTTCTTTCCTCTTTTAGCTTCATTGGTTCTTCTCTTTAGTCATCCGTTCTCCGAGTTCTTCAAGCTTATGACTTGGATTTTTGGGGTTAACTCCTTTGCATATAGCTGGTTTAGGTTGTCAGGCCAGTTGAATAATGTAGAGGATTCATCTAGCTGAAAAGAACTTATTCGGCTTGAAGCTTACTATATTATGTATATATGGGAGAGAGTTGTTTATGGGTCTCATTTCATGCTTCCTGAGCATGCTAATGGGACGGTGTTGAGGTATCTGATAATATTTTGGATGCAATGTTTGCCTGTAATTATAGAAAAATATTGATTTCTGTTTCTCTCTTTTGGCGTCATTGATTCTTCCCTATTGCTATGAATCATTGCTGTTCTAGTCATCCATTCTCCGGATTCTTCAAGCTCACGACTTGACATTGTTATATGCAGATTATCTTCTGCTACGTGTTCAAGGGTTTTGTTTTGACCTATTAAAGTTGAACTTTAGTTATGGGAGAGGGGGACACAGTCACTGAATTGGCTGAGTTATCTGCCAACAACAATGTGGCAGCGGAAGATAAGAGTGGAGCCTCTACAGAGAAGAAGAATGCCGAAAAGGATGAAATAAAGGAAGTAGAAAAAGAGAGCAAAGAGGCCGATGAGAAGGATACAGAGAACATGGATGTAGACAAAGAAGAGGTGAAAGAAAGCAAGGCAGATGAAGAAGAGAAAGCTGACCAGGAAAGCAAAGGAACAGAAGAGAAGCCAGAAACCAAGTTTGAGGCTATGGAAGAAGAAACTGCTGAAAAACCAGATAAAGACAAGGACGAGGTTGAAAATGCAGTCAACGTACAGAAAGAGGAAAAGGAAATCCCTGAAGAGCATGAAGTTGAGAAAGGATCAAAGAAGAGTGATAAATCTGAGAGTGGTGCTAAGAAGAAAGACCAGAAGAGGAAAAGGCAAGTGGACGACAAGAAGGAAGAGCCTAAAACGCCTCTGACTTCAAAAATTGAACGCCCTGTACGCCAACGCAAATCTGTCGAAAGGCTGGTTGCAACTATTGAAGGAGAACTCACCAAGGAAATCCATATTGAAAAGGTCCATGATACCAATGCAACTTTGTTGTCTTTATCCCATTTTTATGATTTGGGTCCAGACCGCAAATTTATGATTGATTGTGAAATTAATTTTATGATCCATCTTGTTTGCAGGGTCGTGGAACTGCACTGAAAGATATCCCGAATGGTATATTACTTACTAGTCCACTGATTATAACTTGTTTTCTTTGAAATGTCCACATATCCTGCTGGATATAGATCTTGAGATAGATACCAGTTATAGATGTTATTTCTGCTTTGCTTTCCGTATGCATGCAGTACAATTTACTTCCTAGTTGTTTGTTCTTGATTTAGCACATGTGTATTAACTTACCAGGGCTAACCAGCATGAACAAACCTGTCCACCAAGTTGGTTGCTGGGACTGAAAAATATGGTGGATTGTAATGTACAGTAAGAAACTACAAGAAAACGAAAAGCATATAACCCATATGAGCTGCTTCACCCAGTTTCTATTGTTTTATTGGATGGAGGGAGCTTCACTTGGATCATAAAAAACGAATTATAGTGAAAAAAAAGAAGAGGAATACCATTTATATTTGTTCAAATTGATATGACTGTGATTATGACTAAATACAATTGGTATAGGAAGTATCTTACACACGCTATGTGTTGTAAGCTGGCTCTTTGAGATATTTGCTTTTGTTCGGGTAAAGCTTTCGTTTCCCATCAAATAGAGGAGGAAGAAGGGAAAATGAGTCAAATAGTAGTTCAATCTGTTAAAATGCGATGAAAGATAGACCACTACCTACATTGCTTTTAGCTTGTTCTCGTTTAAGTTGTATGAAGGTTTATCTATAACCAACTAGTGGTACGCTCAGATCTGCATGAATCCTGATCTGACTCATGACTTTAATTATATTACCTTCTTTTCTGCATGTCAGCATTCTACAGCTATAGGTATTTGATTTAATATTGGCTTTGTTACCTCTCTCACTCGATTATCTTTTCCTTTGAATCGCAGTTTTATTTGTCCCTCGTGTATGAGAATGTGGTAATTGGAGGGTCCTAGTCCCCACTTTGTTACCTAAGTTCTTTGGTGTATCTATGCATTGGTTTTGCTATTCTGCGAGTTTCCATTTTCTTTTGTGTGTTTCCATTGTTTTTCCTATGATGTGTTGATGCAAAATATTATGTAACAGTGGCATACAAATTATCCAAAATGAAGGCTGATGACACTCTCAAATTGCTACACACAATTCTCTTTGGACGACGAGGAAAGGTGACATTTTAATTTATAGCTTATTGCTTTTGTTTGGTTTCTCTTTATTGTATCATTTTCAGCTTATCCAGTGGTGTTCTGGTTGACATGCTGAATTATATGCCTTACATTCTTAATTCCCACATCCTGACAAAGGAAAGGTGTCCTTGGTGTTGCTATTGATTTCTCTTCTATAAGTACCTCAATAGGTATTTGAGAGGAGAAGGAAGCTATGATCTTCCTTATGCATGTTTTGTGTCCATTTTAGGGTCAAGTTATGTAATCCTGAGCTTTATTTCAGACAATCATATGTTTCCAATTCTGGATGGAATTAACTCTTGTGGCTCGTTTAGTTTTGGCATACAACTTTGCATTACTAATGTGACGTTTTGTTTTCAGTATTCATATTTGATCACTTGCTCCCCAAGTACCGACTCATGGAATTAAGACATGTCTTCAAGAATGCTTAAAGACAATATGCTATTTTCAATCTATTTCTTCCTCACTCTCTTTCTGTTGATATTTGTGTTTATAGTTCTTGTCCTTTGCAGGCAGCTCAATTCAAGAGTAATATTTCACAGTTTTCTGGCTTTGTGTGGCATGAAAATGAGGTAATCAATGAGTCTCGTTTTCTAGAAAGTTATTAAGAGAGATAATTTGTTTGTGCCAGGTGTGGGTATGGCAGGTTGGTATAGGGAAGATTTGAATGTAAAATTTCTCATTGCTTGCTCATGCGAGGCTGTCTATATATCTTGTTTCATTGTCTAATTGTTGGGCTTTTAGTCTGATTTGAGTAAGTTTCGTTATAATGATCCGAAAAATCTTGAGCTCAGTGCCTTTGACTACTAACCGTTTTTGCAGGAAAAACAAAAGATGAAAGTAAAAGAAAAGCTTAGCAAGTGTGAAAAAGAAAAGCTGTTGGAATTATGTGATGTACTAGATATACCTGATGCCAAGGATACGTCAAGAAAGGTGTGTTCATATATTACCCCAGCATATTAAGCTTTACATGTCGTTAGTTATTTCTTCCGTGTGTTCATGACTCGTCTTTTGAGGGTAGGGTAAATATTTCTTCTTCTCGAAAAATTTGACTAGGAAAATTATTGCGTATGTTTTTTTTAATTTTTTTTTTTTGACATGCTGGTTCTGAACTTGTTACTTCAGACCGTGTGAAGCAGCTCATACAGAGTACAGACACCAATTAAGCCTGTTTGCAAACTTCCTTGAAAGATTCTCAAAATCTCAACTAATTCTGTGTTTTGTTTTTCAGGAAGACTTAGAATCACAGTTGATGGATTTTTTAGTTGCTCCTCATCCCATGACATCTGAGTTGCTTGCTGAAAAGGACCAGGTTAGTTGCATAACCTTTTTGATTGCAATGAAGTGTTTGTGAGTTCTTCCAGTTGCATAGCATGCTTATTCACGCCTGGTGCATTGAACAGCCAAGTAAAGGAAAGAAGCGTGAAAAAGCAAGCAAAAAGAGTCCTTTGTCAGGTTCCACTAAGGTATAACTCTTTCTTATTAATTTGAGCTTGACTTAATTGCAAGGTAGTACCTAGGGAATGATTTTAGTCTTCGACTAGTGAAATTGTTGTAACCTGTTTGGCCTTGCTAAATTTTGAGACACAATATTCCTCTCGTCTCACCTGTTATCAACTTCCATTTACTGCACTTAAGTTTACACCCTTGAGATTTGAGATGTTAAATCACGTTATCTGGCTTACTGGTATTGAAGTTGTCAATCACTTTGTGAACATAATTCTGCTGATCTAAGTGGCTTTATCTGGGGACGAGAGTGAAAAATCTTTTAGCTTACTAGTAAGAAAAAAGGTTATCAAACAAAAGGCTAAATTTTTTCATACCGGAAACATGCTATACGTGTATGACATTATTCACTTTGTCTAGTATGGTAAGCATTTGGGCATTGGGATTTTATGAACCATTAAATGGTGTATTTAGCTTTCTTGCATTTGCGGTTGTTTCATTCTTTCAAATGTTAAACAGAAACCAGAGAAAATCTAGAAGAAAAAAGGAGACTCGCCAACCATGTAATTGTGCTTGTGGGGACTTATCCTACGATCTCTGTCTGGTATGTTCTGCAGAGTAAGGCTGAGAAGAAGAAGAAGAATGTGCATGAACCAGATCAGGAAGAGGGACCTGAAGAGATGAAGGCTAATGGTGTTCAGGAGAGATCAGATGATGAGATGTCAAATCAAGCTGAAAGTGAGGAGGAAGAGGGTAAATCTGAAGAAGAAACCGAGAAGGACAAGAAGCGTAAGCAAAGTTCAAAGAAGGAACCTTCAAATTCATCAAAAGGCTCAAAGAAAAATGATAACAATGATGCAAATCTGAAAGTGTATTCAAAGAAGAAAACTACTAAAGTGGTGAAGGGAAAGTCATCTGCACCAAAAAAGCCTAGTTCAAAAGACAATTCTGGTGAGAATCATTGTTTACTCCCATTTTTGTGTACTCCCAAAAATTCTCGTGAAGATGATCAAATATATGAGTATCTTTATAAAAAAATTCCCGTTATGTGTTTTGCGTATCCATCTGAACTTGTTTTCATTGTTTATGTATTTATTTTTTTTGCTTAAATCCTTTCTTTATTAGCTTATCTGATTTGTGCAGGGAAAAAAGTTCTGAATGGAAAGGGCCATCAGAAAGCAGATAAATTGTGGCCAAGTGACAAGGAACTCAGAAGTGCAATTTGTGAAATTCTAAAAGAAGTTGACTTTAACACGGTGAGGAATGAACTTTTAAGTTGTGGGGTCCATAAGTTCTGTAATTTTATCGTGTCTCTGTTCTCTCCTTATTAGTAGATCTCGATCTTCAAATCCCCTATTTAGATGTTCCATGCTAATTTAAAAAGTAGTTGTTTTTCTCATCTGCCTAAGCCTTGGTGGGTAGAGTTACTTGATAGCAATGGTGGGAGGTAGTAGGTACCCGGTGGAATAGTCGAGCAAGGAAACTACCGCTATCCATAACGAAAGGAAAAAAGAGGACATGTTTCTTAGACCATATCGAGATGGTGCTCTCCGTCCTTGACATTTTGATGATCATACTTACCAGAATGGGAATTGATATTCCAAAATTTAATTTCCTATATAGCTGACATCATTTGTTTATGCTGCAGGCCACCTTTACTGACATTGTGCAGATACTTGGTAAGTGTCCTGTAAAATGTTTTTGTGTTCTTTGGTTATACAACCTTGGTAATCACATCCGCTACGAGGCCACAGTAGTACAATTCCGGAATCCAACTGATGAGTTTTGTCTTTTTCAGGCAAGCGGTATGATAAAGATCTTACACCTAGAAAGACATCTGTGAAGAATATGATCCAGGATGAGCTCACTAGGTTAGCCGATGAGGCTGATGAAGAGGACGAGGAAGAAAATGCTGAAGAGGATGAAAAACAACCTTCTGTCCAAGGCGTAAAAGCTTGAAAGCATAGAACATACCAAGGAAGGGTAGCCTATATCGTCTTATCTAGAGATCCGACCCTTTCTTCCCCGGTTGATGTCTGAATTGTGTTACATAATGAGTTCAACCAGGTGTAATTTATTGATAATGTTCCATCCACCTTGTGGTTAACTCACTGGTTAGTATGTCATAGAACTAGAAAGGTCAGGTTTTAGTGCAGGATTGCAGCTTACTGTGTAAACAGTATTTGTAGTCTTTTTTTTTCTTCTTGGAAGCACTGATCTTTTCATGTATTATTAGGTAGGAGGTATTAGAGAAAATAATGTGTATTAGCTTTAGTATTGTTTAATCTCTTGTTTGATGTTGTTTTCAACCTATGACATTAACAATACGGGGTATTATTTCAATTGTAATACACCTTATTCAGTACTATTCCCAACAGTCGATAAAGAATAATGTCAACATAACTAATCTCGACATTATTAATACACCATATTCTGTAGTACTATTCTTGTACATTCTACAAAACAACCCCTAAATGCTGATGTTGTAATTAGCACTCATTTGTGACTATCTTAGGTCCATTGTTTCCGTGTTTAGGTTTCACAGCTTGTGGACAATTACTACGCCTCGGTTCCAAACAAGTTGGGGTCGGCTATATGAATTCTCGAGTGGAATGTGTAAGCCAATGAACCATTTGATTCTTTTCAATATACGCATTCCTTCAGATTATATCTATGTAAATCTTATTCTTAATCGAAGAAGTGGAATTTATGTAGCCGACTAATTTGTTTGAGACTAAAGCGTAGTTATTATTGTTATATGTGGTTGTGTGGTATGATTGGTGTGACGTGATCAATGGCGAATGCAACTCTTCGGTAATGGGTTCATCTGGATCCAATATTTTTTACACGAATCTCTTGAATTCAATGTTAAGAATCTCAACGATAGAATCCATCAAGTTTAAATTCCAAGTACAAATTAAAAAAGAAAGAGTATCGTCAATATACCAAGTAGGAGCATCGAAGGTTTACACAAATTTCTTAAGAGTTCAATGTTAAGAATTTGAACTCTCGAATCCATCAAATTCAAATTTTAGATACAAATTAGATGTCGTCAATATACAAAGTAAGACCATTGAAGGTTTACATATTCGAAACTATTTCTTCCATCTTAGTTTATATAGCGATATCTAATTAGACACAAAATTTAAGGAAAAAAAGTCGTCAAAAAATAATTCAAATTTGAAATAAGAAATCAAATTTATTTAGAATTTGATACTTATTTACTAATTAACATCAAATTAGGAAAGTACCTATGTAATTCATACCAATTAGTACCAAATTTGTTTACAACCCGACCCGTTTTGCCTTACCCTATTTATCCAAAATCCGGATCTAATGCCCACAATCATAACCCTAATTTCCCCCAATCGCTTTTCTCTCTCCTTTTTCCGGCGACCGACCACCGGCCGACCACCAGCGACCTGCGATTTTGTCAATTGAAACATCATGGATGATTATCAGGAAATGGAAAGGTTTGGTATGGAGAACGATTACGAAGACGGACAGTGGATCGGCGGCGAATTCTACTATCGGAAACGTAAGGAGAAAAACAAAGCTCAGACAAAGGACGACGTGCTGTATGGTGTATTCGCTTCGGGTGATAGTGATTCCGACTACGAAGGATCATCGAAAAAGCGGAAGAAAGGCCTCTCATCAAAATCTGACTTGACGAAACCAGTTAGTTTCGTATCGACTGGAGTCGTCATGCCGAATAAAGAAATTGATCAGCACTCCAAAGAGGAGAATAATGATAACAACAACAACAACAACAACCAGCTGTTGTCAGAAGAGAGCAGCAAGGGTTTGGGATTTGGTACTAGTAATAATAATGCTAATGGTGATGATGCTGATGGTGAGGATGTTGATGCTGATGGGGGAAACTTTTTGCCCACGGCGTTTGGTAGGAGGATTAAGGAGGGTGCGCTAAGGCGTGAGAAGGAAAGGGAAAAGGAGAAGTCGAGTAAGGTTAGTAAAGCGTCTGCTTTTGAATCGGGGAGGAAGGGTGATGGTGGTGGTGATGTGGGTGGTTTTGAGAAGTATACGAAGGGGATTGGGTTGAAGTTGCTTGAGAAGATGGGGTATAAGGGAGGTGGGTTGGGTAAAAATGAGCAAGGAATTGTGGCTCCGATTGAGGCGAAGTTGAGGCCGAAGAATATGGGAATGGGGTTTAATGACTATAAGGAGACAACTAGTGCACCAGCTATTCAAGAATCGGATGGAAAGCAGCAGCCTGTTGCTCGTCCTGGAATAGTCGTGGAAGGTCGATTGAAAGAGAAGGTTTGGTCAAAGCAAGTTAAGAAAGTGAAGAAGGTTTATGTTACAGCTGAAGAGTTGTTAGCTAAAAAACAGGAGCAGGGATTGGAAGTTGTTCAGAAGGTTTTTGATATGAGGGGTCCACAGGTTCGAGTCTTGACAAATTTGGAGAACTTGAATGCGGAAGAAAAAGCAAGGGAGAATGATGTTCCAATGCCGGAACTTCAGCATAATATTAGGTTGATTGTGGATTTGGCGGAACTTGACATACAAAAGATAGATAGTGATTTGAGGAATGAGATGGAGACGGTTGTTGCTTTGCAGAAGGACAAGGAGAAGCTCCAAGCTGAGGCAGCTCGACAAAAGAGGCAGTTTGATAATATGGAAGAGATTGTTGGTGTATTGGACCGGATAGGGGAAGAGAGCACGTCTGGTACCCTGACATTAGACTCCCTTGCGAAAGCATTTGCAGACTTGCAGAAGCAGTATGCTGAGGAATACATACTCTGCAATTTGTCAAGCATAGCGTGCTCGTATGCTGTGCCTTTGTTTATTCGAATTTTTCAGGGATGGGATCCACTTCAAACTCCAACGCATGGATTGGAGGTGGTTTCGCTGTGGAAAGATCTTTTGCAAGGTGCTGACATTTTTGCTATCTCTGATGCTGCATCTCCTTATACTCAACTGTTTATGGAAGTTGTATTCCCTGCTGTTAGAATATCTGGCACTAATACCTGGCAGGCAAGGGATCCTGAAACAATGCTTCGTTTTTTGGAGTCTTGGGAGAAGTTGTTACCTCCTGCAGTCCTTCAGACAATACTGGAAAACATTGTTTTACCCAAGTTATCAGTTGCTGTGGATTCCTGGGATCCACGTCGAGAAACAGTTCCAATCCATTCTTGGGTTCATCCATGGTTGCCCTTATTGGGTCAAAGATTGGAAAGCTGCTACCACACTATACGTAACAGATTGGAAAGTGTACTGCATGCTTGGCATCCAAGTGATATGTCTGCATACTACATATTGTCTCCTTGGAAGACTGTGTTTGATGCAATTAGCTGGGAAAAACTAATGGTTCGATTCATTGTTCCAAAGTTGTTGGCAGTGATGCATGAATTCCAAATAAATCCAGCAAATCAGAATCTTGACCAGTTCTATTGGGTCCGTACTTGGGCTACTGCTATTCCCATCCATCACATGCTTCCAATATTGGATATATTCTTCAACAAGTGGCAAGAAGTTTTGTACCATTGGTTATGCTCAAACCCGAACTTTGAAGAAGTGACGAAATGGTTTTTGGGTTGGAAGGAACTTATTCCACCTGAACTTCAGGCAAATGAACACGTCCGCTATCGACTTAATCTTGCTCTAGAAATGATGGACAAGGCTGTTGAAGGCTCGGAGGTAGTTCAACCTGGTTTGAGGGAGAACATAAGTTATCTTAGGGTCCTTGAACAAAGGCAATTTGAAACTCAGAAAAAAGCAGCAGCACAAGCTCAATCCCGCACCTCTGTGGGCTCGAACAGTGGTATCCAAATGGATGGTACAGGTGGTGGGGCTGACATGAGCATGAAAGAAGTTATTGAAGTTCATGCTCAAGAGAATGGTTTGCTGTTCAAGCCTAAGCCTGGCAGGATGCAAGATGGTCATCAAATATATGGTTTTGGTAACATCAGTATTATTATAGATTCTCTCAATCAGAAGGTATTTGCGCAAGTTGAGGACAGGTGGACTTTTGTGTCACTTGAGCAGCTGTTGGACCTGCATAATCGATCTGGGTTGAAGCGCCGATAGATATCTTAAGTTCTTGAATGTTATGTAAGGAAGTAACTCCAAGCTTTCAAAAACTAATTTTTAGGCTTCACAGATATTTCTGCTGCACTGGTTCTCTTATTATGTCGTAGTAAGTCATGAGAAGATGAAATGCATTTTTCCCACTACTGGGATTTTATCTGCTCCTTTAACGACACTATTTTGACTTGTAAGTTCTCATCATCCTACTTTGGCATCTGGCAAAATCTTTCTAGCTCAGATAGCAGTCCTTCAAAAATTTTGAGTAGATTGTGTATTGTAATTTTTTGTGATTTTCTTTATACAGAAGTATTTGATGTTCCGTGAATGATATGAATTTTTATCCTAAATTTGGTTTTCTTATCAGCACTTACTTTATCATAACTGTTTCATAGATTTGTTATGATTGACTTCTAGATTTAGGATACTAATATGTTGTATTAGCAATCTCTGAAGTTTTCCCTTATCCAAACGGGTCTTGCAAGGAAATAGGATTTTATATTGAGCTCCAAATATATGCTATTGGGATGGGATGGCTCCTACTAGCTCTTCCCCCCCAAGAACCGCACGTGCGAGTTCCCCGTATATGGCTCAAGTGGCGAAGGCCCTTTTCTGTGGGGGCATTTGGAAGTTGCTTCAACGAGGATTAATTTAGAAACAATGATGAATGATTGCAAAGGAGTTGCCTTTAAGTTTATCTGATGCACACCAAAGAAAATGGATGCTTATTTATCTGTCGGCAGTCGATGCATGGGCTGATGAAGGAGGCTTGTAGTCAAAATGAAAACAAAAAGTGAAAAACTAAGAAATATGTTCTAACATCATCGGAGGTTGTCAACACATATTCCCTTCTTCGATTCCCAGCAGAGACAAAAAAACACTAGGTGATTATTCCCATTTGTTCTAACCTTGGTGGGCAGAGTTACCTGATATCTATTGCTGGTGGGAGGTGACAGGTATCCCGTGGATTTAGTCGAGGTGCACGAAAGCTGGGCCGGACACCACGGTTATCAAAAATTTTTTAAAAAAAAATCCCTTCTTCGATTAGGACTTCTGCTCCTTAGAGAAAAATTAATGGATTGAATTGAAAAAATGAAGCCCTTGCTCTAAGAGCTGACCTATATTTGTAGTTTCTTTTATAGTGGATGATCAAAGACAAATTATTAAGTTGTAGTCACAGGAATTCCTTCGATCCTAATTTGATTTTCTGGCATATCATAGTGTGTTCATACGAGTAGCAATACAAATCTTTAACTTTTTGTAGTCACGTGTGACGTGACACATTTTTTGATTCCCCAACTTGTTTGGGACTAAGGTGTAGTAGTAGTTGTTGTATACATTCTTTTGATTTGTGGTAACTAGAATGTAGAATGCGCATGTACAAATTGGTTTTCGTATTGTGGACCTTAACTCTTGCTGCTTTAAAGATGTAATCTGATATTTCTCCTAATGATGATGTAATCTGATATTTCTACATCCTCACGTGATGCAGAAGCTAGTAGCTGATGGGAGTAGCTTTTGGAAGTCTGTAGTGAGCCAGTGAGGTTATGGTCCATTAATCTAATTAATTGTACTAAATTGTTAGCTGGATTTTTAGTCGAGGTGTCTTTATCAGAAGCTCTGCCTTGAGCCGAGGGTCTATAGGAAACAACCTCTTTGCCTCCCAAGGGTAGGGGTAAGGTCTGCGTACACTCTACCCTGCCCAGACCCCACTTATGGGATTACTCTTGGTATTTTGTTGTCTTTATTAGAAGCTCATGTGGTCCAATTGTCTTTAGTTCCTTACCTAGATCAAACAAGGGATGCCTCATTAAGCAAGAGCCATAACTAAGAACGAAGCAGTTCAATTTAGGCATGGAAGAACTCTCCTAGAACAATCTACTAACTTTGTAATGATAAGAATGATCGATCTGAAGTCTAATAAATTCCAACAAAATCTACTTGCAATCCTTTTGTCAAGGGAATAACTTACGAAACTTATTATCATTGGCCTTCAGGTGATCATTCTTGGTCCTCAAGTATGTCATCCTACTTGAAGTCTTACACTGTATCAAGTCTCTTTAGCAAATTGTGAATGAAGTTATGTTTTGTTTGATTGTGTTAGTCTTGATCCCTTGTAAAAGGCGGGTTCCTATCAAAACTAAATGGTGTTCATAGTGGTGCATCACTTTCCCCTTCTTCTATTGCTTTCTGCAGCTTATTCCTTCTTTCTGCATTTCTGTTGCTTCTTGTACTTTTGGGGACTGCTTTGGACTATTTTTCTTTGAGCCAAGGGTCTATTGGAGACAAC
Source organism: Capsicum rhomboideum (assembly GCA_031232105.1). Classification (NCBI taxonomy): domain Eukaryota; kingdom Viridiplantae; phylum Streptophyta; class Magnoliopsida; order Solanales; family Solanaceae; genus Capsicum; species Capsicum rhomboideum. The sequence continues at coordinate 1,533,628 of CP124710.1, read as the reverse complement.
CTCTCTGCCCCTGAGGTAGGGGTAAGGTTTACGTACCTCTACCCTCCCCAGCCCCCACTTTGTGGGACTACACTGGGTGTGATGTTGTTGCTGTCTTTGCTACTCTTCTTTTCCCCCCTGTAATGCTCAATGTTATCTTTGCTTGACCTAGTTAATGAAATGCTTAATTATTACAGTCTTTTTTGAGGTTTCAGTGCTTAACTTACTGTTACAATGTTCGCAAAGCCAGTCTTCAACCTTTATATATTCCTACCTTCTTATCATCGGTTCCAGGCTCCTTTGGCTATGTGCTGTGGTCCATGCAGCTTGCAACAAAAGTTTCAAATTTTAGTATATTGCTTTTCTCTGCCCGTGATCCAAGAAAAGACAGATTACGGGGGGCATCTCTACCCCTCCCTTGTTTGTTGTCAAGATTCTTAATACGGTGTAAGTTTTGTATAGAACTGATTGGCCTTTTGACTTTTTTGGGTTCAATTTTGCAATGACCTGAACAAAGAGCTCGGTCAATCTAAGCAGTGCTGGATCTTTTGAGAAATCACAGTTCTGTGGAAGGGAATGGGATCTCTTGTAGAAGATGAGTGGTGGGCGCCTTGTTGTCCATGTGCGTCCTACCACAAGCATTTTAAGAAACCAGGAACCATCAACCTTGGTAGGGAACTTGAGACCCAAACTGGCCCATTTTCTTTCAAATTCAGGCCCAAGAATCTAAGAAGACCATTCTTTGATTTTAGGATTTACTCCTTGTTACATATGGTACTTTTATTTGCTTATGATGCTGAAGACTTATGTCACTTGTACTTGGATAAATTGATGCAAATAGCTTGGATAATGTCCTCACCAAGGAGTTAACTACTTTACTGTGCAAGGTGTTAACTGCTAACCTTGTTACTCTTATGTGTTCTACTTGCAGAAATCTCTTCTGGAAGCCTGGCAGGTCTAAAAGCTGAGCATGGAGACTGGAAAACTGTTGAATGTCCCCTCATTTTGGTCTATTTTCCATTAGTGTTGAAAATAGAACATGTGGTGTGAAAGTTGAAATTTGGAGCTCATATGGTCATAATATAATATAGCAGCCTTCTGTCCAATGTGTAGAGGCCTAAAAGCATAGAGCATTTTAAGGAAAAGATAGCCTATATTGTCTATCCGGTGATCCGACCTTTCGTCCTCCTTGGTGTCTGAATTGTGTTCCATAATGTTGCTCTTTGTAGTTAACTCACTGGCTAGTAAATCATAGAACTAGAAATGTCAGGTTTTAGTATAGGATTGCAGCCTACTGTGTAAACAACAATTGTTGTTTTTTCCCCCTTGGAAGCACTGATCCCTTCATGTACTTAAATGCTATTGTTTTGAGACTATGTTAGTCCTTTGTGTTATAGACTAGACTTTCCATCTGTTGGTCGGTGTGCTGCATAATCTTGGTTTCCATGTTAGGTCTCACTGCCTGTGAACAACGACAACCACGCCTTAATCCCAGATAGGTCAGAGTCGGCTATATGAATCATCACTGCTTCATTTAAGCTCAATTTATGCCATCATACCAATCTCTGGTCTGGCCTGTGAATGAAACCCCAAAATGCAATTCTACTTATGTCTGATTAATCTCTTCTAGATTGTCACAACTGTTGTGGCTATTGGTACTTTTGCAAATCTTCAGCCTATAGTATATCTAATCTAGCAACTAGAATGACAAATGACTAACAGTTTGTTCAAATAACATAAGCCTTTAAAATAATAGGCTCAGTTCGCATAATATAAGCCGCACTTTCATCCCACGTTCACGCAAGGTCCGAAAAAGAATCGCACCCCCTTGAATGGATGAAGTGAACAATCAAAGAGACAATTGGAGTTCACTTCAAATGATAGCATTTTGATTGTGAAGTTCAAATTCTTTGTACACTTTATAAGAATACCCTAGTGCTGAACTTTGTGAGCCCACCAAAAATTGTGGGTCAAATAACACCAAAGATAATACACATGATTAAGACAGTGCAACAAACTTGAGACCATAGGAGCACATCAGCAATGAGAGCTCACAAAAACATACCCGGTGTATTCCCACAATTGGGGTCTGGAGAGGAGGGTAGAATGTACGCAGACGTTACCCCTATCTAGGGAGGTAGAATAACCTGAGAGTTAAAGTCCTAGAAAATTACAGTACGTTATATCAAATAACAAGTTGCTACAAGAATTTATGACACATACTCATTAGGCGTGGGATACTTCTTGTTAACCGATAAATCCCCGAGATTAAAAGTGCACAGTACAAAACACGGTGGATGGTGGGTGCACCATTCTACCCTTCTCCACTTAAATACCAGAATTTTGGCATGCGTCTCATTCACACACATCACGCGTGCGCTCTTACTGCTAGACCAAAGCCCCAGAGGCTCAATGTGGGATGTTTTAAGATCAAACATTTAACAAAAGCAAAAAGTGAAAGAGGCTAAAAACTAAGACAAAAGGTTCCACAAGCAAGATCATTTTCCACAAAATGCTCTCACAGGCAAAAGATTTAGGGCTGGTTCATCTTGAAGGGACACACATCTCAGAAGTAGCCAAACTCCCATTCCTATTGTCACAAGAAACTGAAAGACAAGATTTGCAGTCAGTACCCAAATCCATAACTATCAGCAGAACGCAATGAAAGACTGCCACCCGGCTCACGTCAACAATTTAAATATGTAAATTTAGAACACAAACTATAACGGAAACCATAATAAAACACCAGCTACAATTGGAAATGCTGCAAAATATTTTTTCTATCAAGTAATACATTTTCCCAATTTATGATTAGAACAGATTGCCTGTAACAAAAGTCAAAACTATTTGCTGCCATCAAACTGGGCATAAAAGAAATCTACGAAGAAATGTCAGCAAAAACAAAAACACTAAATGATTTCTTTCTATCCGCCTAACTGTGGCAGATTGGGATATAATAGGTACCCGGTGGGATAGTCGAGATGCGGGCAAGCTAACCTAGACACACTATCATCCCAAAAAAAGAATATCTAGGAAAAAAATTAAAGGTTATCCTTCCGGTACAAGGGAGTCACTGACTATCTAAACCTAGAGTTCAATATCAAAAGATCAGATAAAGGTCTTTGGTTCTAAACATTAGACATGAACTTTGTTGGAGCTTAGAAGTGTGTATTTTTTACTGGTAGCTGGAGCTTAAAAATGTCTAATAAAAAAAAAAGAACAAAAAATAATTTTGACACATGAAGATTTAAAAAGGTCGAAGATGTTTGTCAACGGAACAACACTGATTCACCATCATATCATTTTATTGCACAGCCATCATCATTTTGGTAGAACAAATTGAAGCTCGCAGATATGGCATCTAATTAGCAGTAGACACCTAAAGCTATTCAGAAAAGAGAACAAGATGATAATGGTTCTAAGACGGGTTTTCTACAATGAAAACAGATAGAACTACAGGGGCAGCCCAGTGCACTAAAGCTCCCCTTATCTGGTAAAGTTGCTGCCATGTGACCAGGAGGTCACGAGTGTCACGGGTTCAAGCCGTGGTAACAGCCTCTAGCAGAAATGCAGGGTAAGGCTGTGTATAGAACTATTTTACCAAAAACATTAATTGAAAAGGAAGAGTGGATCATGAACTTACATCATATTAATGATTAGTTAAAATGATCCTTGCAATAGGAATACTGAAAGGAAACCAGCAATTATACAACAAAATGTATCAACAAACTATTTGATGAGGCAGGGTAGTCAAGAATGCTGCTTGGGAGTAAGCCTGAATGCACATGGCAATTCCTCAGTTGATTTAGCTTCCTAATCTATGTCATTTAAATTATCCAAGAAATTATGCAGTAGGTCAGCAGATCAATCAGAAGTCAGACGGCGCCTCTTTTCATAATCTGCATCCTTTGATCTTGACCGTGAGTCATCTTCATGAGATAACCGTGATTTGGCCTGTGTCCTCAAGGATCTTCCTCTGTCCCATTCATCATCATATTTTTGCTCTCGGTCCCTGTACCTATGACGATCAGCATATCTATCTCTATCACCCCTATGACGGCCACACTCACGTTCACTACCTCTATTCCTCTCAAGGTCATGGTCCCGATCTCTAGAGCGATCCTGCTCCCTCTTTCGTCCAACATCTCTATCATCTTGGCGTCTCCTTTCTTGCCAATCATGATCGTGCCCTGTATTCTTGTCTCTAGCAATATCTCTGTCATAAGAAGGTTCTCTGTCGTCTCTATATCTTTTGTCTGAAGAGCCAGACCTATCTCGTTCTGAGCCTCTATCTTTTTCTTTGTTACTAGGCCAAGCCCCCGTATCACGGCTTTCTTCTCCATACTGATGATCAGATACAGGTTCTGCCGCATAATTTGACTCTCCTGTTCTGTAGCCATGCTCATCTCCAGCCCATCCGCCCATATTAGGATCAGACCACATACCCATGTTAGGTCCCTCCATACTAGCACGAGGCATCATTCCCATACCATTCATCCCAGGCATTCCTCTCCCAAAGAATGCGGGATTTACATGAGGAGCTACACCAGGCAAACCAACTCCTCCAACTGGTGGAAATGAAGGCAACATACCTGAAAAAGGCGGGGCTGGACCACCAGGAAATCCTCCATAACCACCCATTCTCCCCATCGGCCCTCCAAAAGCATGATCAAAGCCTTGACCCATCATTGTTTGAGGATGAATCAACGGAGATGCACCACCTATACCTTGTCCAAATCCACCTCCACCAATCCCCATAAACCCCCTTCCTACAACGCCACCAGGCCTATTTATCATAGGACCAACTGGACCCCTATTCCCCATCCCCTGAGGACCTCCTCTGCCCCAATTTCCTCTCCCCAAACCCCTGTTGTTATCCACACCACCTTGAAAATTACCAACTGTAGCATTGTTGTTGTTACCACCAGGTTTACCAGCTATATCGCCAGGCCCCTGCCTTGCTTGTGCATTCACTGGAGCGGTCTGACTCTGACCATTCTGCTGATTACGGTTCACCTGAGCCTCACCCATTCTCTTCACGGTATATGGTGAAGCAAAGGCGACCAGACAAGCCCGCCCATTGAAAACATGTCCGTTCATCCCTTCCTTACATGCCGTGGCAGCTGCAGGATCATGGAACTCAATCTGGCAATATCCTTTCGACTTTCCACTAGCTTTTTCATCAAAAAATTTAACCTCCTTCACTGCTCCATACTTGCTTAACTCTATCTCCAGTTCAGCATCTGTTGTCCACCAATGCAGATCACCAACAAATAAAATCGTCCCTCCACCACCGCCTCCACTATTACCCGTTGTATTCCCATTAACCATTTCTTGTCTAACCACATTATCATTCCTTAAATTTCCAACATTACCAGCATTTCCTAAAACACCTGCACCAGCAACACTAGGCCTTTGAATTATCTCTCCATTCACAACATTCTTGCTAGCATTCTGCTCTAAATCAACCATCTTACCCAACGGATCACAAGACTCAACCTTTACCCCACCAACAGCAGAAACCCCTGATCTAACAGCCAAATCCTTAAACCCCTCAACTCTACCTAACCCCCTAGACACTACATTCTCTTCTTTCTCAACTTTCACCTCTCCAACTGCACCCAGTACAGCGACATCACTGTCATTCTCCCCCCGAGGCGACGGAGAAACAAGCTCAACCTTTACCCCGCCAACAGCATAAACCCCTGATCTAACTGCTAAATCCCTAAACCCCTCAACTCTACCTAAACCCCTAGACACTACATTCTCCTCTTTCTCAACTTTCACTTCTCCAACTGCACCCAGCACGGCAACAGCACTGCCACTCTCCCCTCGTGGCGGCGGAGAAATGAGCTCAACCCCCTTCTTCTCTTCCTCCTCATTCTTCCTAAATGACTCAAGAAAATTCTCTCCAACATTAACATCATTATAAAGATCCTCATAATCATCATCTTCTTCTTCTTCAACAAGAAACCCATCATCAGCAACAGCTGATATAGCTTCATTCTTGTGGAACTGCTCCATTGGAGCCCCGACTCCATCCCCAAACCCGTTTTCCTCCATGCCCTCTTTTCAATAAAACGACTTGGGGTTACTCTTAGAGCTACTGGCAACAACCCCAGAAGCTTAATTTTGCAATTTGAACACTTGATTTTAAAGACCTTTTTTTTACCCTTCCTTAAGACCTTCCACCTTTTTGCTACTTCGATTACTCGAACCCACAACCTTAAAGTTATCTTTTTGCTACCTCGTTTACTCGAACCCACAACCTTAAAGTCAAAAACTCGAACCCACAACCTTAAAGTTACCTTTTTGCTACCTCTTTACTAGAATCCACAACCTTGAACCCACGACCTTAAAATTGGAACTAAAACCCACAACCTTAAAATCAAAACTCGAACTGACGACTTGAAAGTTGGAGGTGAAGATGTTTACTATAAATATTGCAAGATAAAAACAATATGAAGTGCACTAAAACAAACCCTAATGAAAAGAGAACTGAGAGAACTAATTAATCTTCCATAAATTCTTCTGGAGAAGGAGTTTTGATCCAGCCATTGATAACACAATACACAATGACCTTCACTGTGGAAAAGAGTGTTGCTAAACTATATATATTACTCTCTCAAAATTCTGTATATAGGAGTACTCATTATACTTTATGGTTTTTGGAATAATATTGTGACGAATTTGGCTTATGTTAGGGGGTTAAATGTGCTGGCTCGACTAATTTATAGATTTGTATGAGTAGAGGCATTATGAGAGCAAAACACTTTGTAAGTATTACTTACACACTTAACATGAGTAAGTATTATTTTTGCACGAGTTACACACTTAGACGTGTAAGTATTACTTTTACACGAGTTTCTTATTTAAGTGCGTCATTATTATTTTTCACTAGTTTCACATTTATATGCATGATTATTACTTTGCACGAGTTTCACATTTAGATGCGTAACTATTACTTTTCACGAATTTTCACACTTAGATGTGTTATATGCTTTGTTTTTGTTAAAAAAGGTGTCTAAGTGACACTTTATGTGGATAAATATTTTCATCAGAATAGATTAAAACACATATAAACTATCACACTTTATATATCTCATATCTCAACTATCAACGTTCTCATTACATACCTCAAGTATAGTGTTATATGTACTGATTTTTGGAATAATATTATGACGAATTTGGGTTATGTTAGGGATTGTTAAATTAATTAATCCGATTAATTTAAATTTGTAATAAGAGTAAAGTCATTACGAGAACAAAACACTTTGTATCGAAATGCTAGTGGTGAAAAACATAGTTATCACTTTTTCTCATGTCATACATTTAGATGCATAAGTATTACATTTTCAAGAGTTTCACACTTCTGATGTGTAATTAATATTTTTGAACAAGTTTCACACTTGGATGCGTAGCTATTACTTTTCACGAGTTTCACACTTAAATGTGTAATGTATGCTTTGTTTTTGTTAAAAAAGGTATCAAGTGACACTTCACATGGATAAGTATTTTCATCTGAATAGGTTAAAACCCATTTAAACTATCACACTAAGTATTTCATACCTTAGCTATTCGATGTTCTTATTACATACCTCAAGTATACTATTATACTTTCTGATTTTTAGAATAATATTATGACAAAGTTGGATTATGTTAGGGAGTGTTAAATTTATTAGTCTGATTAATTTAGATTTGTAATAAGAGTAAAGTCATTATGGGAATAAAACACTTTGTATCGAATGTTAGTGGTGAAAAACACACTTAGTTGTCACTTTTTCACGAGTCACACACTTTAATGCATAAGTATTACATTTTCAAGATTTTCACACTTAGATGTGTAATTATTATTCTTGCACGAGTTTCACATTTAGATGTATAATTGTTATTTTTGCACGGGTTTCACATTTAAATGCGTAAATATTACTTTTTCATAAGTTTCACAATTAACCAGTAGCTTTCCAATAACCCGCAGCAGTTGCCATGTTTGTCCTCAGCCCCGTTGGATACTTCTTGTCCCTTACACAGAAAAAATACCATTTTTTCCTCCAATTTTCACTTTCCCTACATTAAAACACAACAAGAAAAATAAAAACAATCAAATCAATAAAAACGGTTACGGTTCAATCCTAATCATGTTGAGGTCAGTTATATGAATCTTTACTATATATGTCGCTTCATATCTGATTTAAAATGAGAAAAAAAATCAAATCAATAGAAATGTCATATCTGATGCTAATACGATAACAACAGTCACACTTAGATGCGTAGCTATTACTTTTTCACGAGTTTCACAATTAAATGCGTAATGTATGCTTTGTTTTTGTTATAAAGGTATCAAGTGACACTTCACGTGGATAAATATTTTCATCTGAATAGGTTAAAACCCATTATCACAAACTTTATGTATTTCATACCTCAACTATCCGATGTTCTTATTACATACCTCAAGTATACTATTATACTTTCTGATTTTTAGAATAATATTATGAAAAATTTGGGTTATGCTAGGGAATGTTAAATTTATTGGTCTGATTAATTTAGATTTGTAATAAGAGTAAAGTCATTACGAGAATAAAACACTTTGTATCGAAATGCTAGTGGTGAAAAACATACTTAGTTATCAATTTTTCACGAGTCACACACTTTAATGCATAAGTATTACATTTTCAAGAGCTTCACACTTAGATGTGTAATTATTATTCTTGCAGGAGTTCCACTTAGATGTTTAATTACTATTCTTGCACAAGTTCTACACTTAGATGTGTAATTATAATTTTTGCACGAGTTTCACACTTAGATGTGTAATTATTATTCTTGCATGAGTTTTATACTTAGATGTGTAATTGTTATTTTTGCATCAATTTCACACTTAAATGCGTAAACATTACTTTTTCATGAGTTTCACATTTAGATGTGTAATTGTTATTTTTGCATGAATTTCACACTCAACCAGTAGCTTTCCAATAACTTGCAGTAGTTGCCCTATTTGTCCTTAGCCTCATTTGGTACTTCTTGTCTCTCACACAGAAAAAATACCATTCTTTTTCTCTAATTTTCACTTTTCTTACATTCAAACACAACAAGAAAAATAAAGACAACCAAATCAATAAAAATGGTTACGGTTCAATCCTAATCATGTTGAGGTCAGTTATATGAATCTTTACTGTCTATGTCGCTTCATATCCGAAATTAATAAATTGAGGGGAAAAAAATCAAATCAACAAAGATGTCATATCTGATGCTAATACAGTAACAACAATCACACTTAGATGTGTATCTATTACTTTTCACGAGTTTCACACTTAAATGTGTAATGTATGCTTTGTTTTGTTAAAAAGGTATCAAGTGACACTTCATGTGGATAAATATTTTCATCTGAATAGGTTAAAACCCATTTAAACTATCACACTTTATGTATTTCATATCTCAATTATCAGATGTTCTTATTACATACCTCAAGTATACTGTTATACTTTCTGATTTTTAGAGTAATATTATGACAAAATTGGATTATGTTAGGGAGTTTCAAATTTATTGGTCTAATTAATTTAGATTTGTAATAAGAGTAATGTCATTACGAGAATAAAACACTTTGTATCGAATGCTAGCGGTGAAAAACACACTTAGTTATCACTTTTTCACAGAGTCACACACTAAATGCATAAGTATTACAATTTCAAGAGTTTTACACTTAGATGTGTAATTATTATTCTTGCACGAGTTTCACATTTAGATGTGTAATTGTTATTTTTGCACGAATTTCACACTTAAATGCGTAAATATTATTTTTTCATGAGTTTCACATTTAGATGTATAATTGTTATTTTTACACGTGTTTCACACTTAAATGTGTAACTATGGAGTATTATTTTTCACGAATTTCACACTTAGATGAGTAATTATTATTTTTACACGAGTTTCGCACTCAGACGTGTAACTATTACTTTTCATGAGTTTCACACATAGATAATTGTTATTCTTGCACGAGTTCCAAACTTAGATGTATAATTTTTATTTTTGCACGAATTTCACACTTAAATGCATAAATATTACTTTTTCATGAGTTTTACACTTAGATACATAATTGTATATATGGCTGTGTTTCTAGAGTAATTGATTGCACCTAAATGCTACTCCAAAACCGTTTTCTTTTTGTTGAAACTATAAAACTTAATTTGTTTAAATCTTTTTCTAAACGCAAACATTGCAACGTTTAGTGTTTTTTTTCTTACAAAATTGCAACGTTTAGTTTTTACATTACTATATTAATCATCACAAATCAAATTAACTAACATAAGCAATTACCCTTTCTGTTTAATCATCCGGCCACCGGAATATTCCCCTTGATATCAATTATCCTTTCCATATAATTTTCCGGCCACCGGAATATTCTCTACAGAAATGTACAGAGTATATGTATTTGCTTTATTGTTGCTAAATGTGATAAACTCCGATGGCGCAACGCCACCGGAGAAATCTTATGCCCCGGTTTTTTCTCCGGTCTTTGCTCCGGCGAGTCATCATGCATTGCCTGAGAAGTCTCCGGCCACTCTGGAAACTTCTCCGGCAATTACATTGTCTCCTAAAGGTACACCGTTTGCTTCGCCGGTTCAATCTCCGGCGAGAACTCCGCCGAAGACTTCCATTTCACCGGCGAGGACTCCGGTACCATCTACGACTTCTCCTGAAAGGCCGGTGATTACTCCTGCGATAAATTCTCCGGCGACAACGCCGGTGATCACTGTGGTTGCTCCGGTGGCATCTGTAATTACTCCTCGACCGGAAAAGGCATCATCGAAGGTTCCGGCGTCTACTCCGTTTGTTACACCGGTAAATTCACCTGCAACAACGCCTTCATACACTGTGGCTGCTCCGGTTCCATCAGTGATTACTCCTCGGAGGCCGGGATTTAAAACTCCGGTGATCACTCCGGCATCATCACCATTACCAGAGTCTCATAAAACGAGACCGGTCACTTCACAGGCGTATTCTCCGTCAACAAGTCCTTTATCCTCTATGGCTTCTCCGGTGCCATCTGCAGTCACTCCTCCGCCGGAATTTGAAAGTCCGGTGGTCACTCCGGCATCTTCACCAATGCCGAAGTCTCCTAAAACGAAACCGTCCGATTCACCGGCTATGAGTCCACCGACGACAACAACTTCACCGGCAATCACTCCAATGGTATTATAGCGGGTTCATCTGAATACAATATTTTGAATGTCGAGCATAATTTTATACATACAAATTTACTATAAGTTATTGTAATATATAACCAATATGAACTCGCAAATTTAAAAAAATAATGTATTCAATACTAAAAATCATAAAAATCATAAATATTACATTCGTATGATTTAAATTTTAAATTCGCCTTTGATCTCAGGTATCATCTCCAGCAAGCGCTATGACTCCATCGATATCTGCAAGCATTCCTTCAACTTCAATATCTCCGTCAGGGTCACCGGAGATGTTGCCGTCAAACAGTAGTTCTAAGATTCCGTCACCGGCGAGTTTTTCACCGGAGAGATCACGGAGCATTGTGGGTGATACTTTCGCGGCAAATTCAAAAATTGAGGCGCCAATTTTTCTAAGTGGGCTTGCTATTTGGGCTGCTATGTTAATTTGAATATTTATCAAGGCCCAATTTTTATTTGTATGTAGAATTCTTTCCCTTTGTAATATTTTTTTTTTCTAATTTAAGTGAAAAATGTAGAAATCTTAACTCTCCCTCTTATATGTGTGTAGTGGAGCTAGGAATTTCAAATAAGAAGATTTAAATAATATTGTAATGTTATCATATTTTGAATGTGTCTACATACTTGTTCGTCTCTTTATTCAATATCCGTCATGCTAAGAATAGGGAGTTTAGGAAGATATGGGCTTTGTTTTGGTTAAGTGTATCTTCACCAAGGTGCTTTCTCAGCGATCACTTACAATTCAATGGATGAGATTGGAAAGAAAGGAAAAGGAGTATTCATAAAAGGAGACTCCACATAGCTAGAGCGCTCTTCACCTTAGTCTTAATGTACACTTTGTCAACTACTTCAAACTAAGATGCTTTAAAAGGTGGGATTCTGACAAGCTTACACGAGCTTTAACACCTTGGATTTATAACATGTGATCTAAAATAATTCTTGAATTCCCTTTGTTAGTACACTAATAAGTAGTAATATCTAATACCTTAGGCTAGTGGATTGATGCTAAAATTTCTTTGGATTGGATTCTGTTATGAATCAGCCCCAATCCAAGGTGTGCAAGGATGTCAGCCTAGCAACTATTGGGTCGAGAAGAAACAATAGAAACAAAAGGCCTTCACAAAGATTGATTTGGGATCCATGTCCAATTCGCAAGTGGTTAAAAAGGACTAGGTGATAGGAAGAAGAGATTATGCGTATTATGACTATGCTTAGGCAAAGGTTGTGCTTCTCATCCTCAATTCTCTCTTAGTCCTCTCATCCCCTTCTCCTTTATCCTTACTGTTCGTGTTCTACGTATTGTAATTGCTCCTTTCTGTATGAATCAAAGCTTATTAGTTCCCTTCTCTCTGTTTGTTTATTGTTGAGTTGAGAAAATTACAACATTTATTATAGTGTTTGTTCCAGATTCACTTGCTTGAGAAAGTTCTGGATTTGTTGATGTTGTTTCTGAATTTGGGCCTCAAAACTCTTTTAGATTGTAATGATCAGAAGTCCACAAAACTTGCTTTGTGAATTTTTAGGCCACTATTTTTCAAACTTGGGATCACCATCTTCAAATTTCAGTTCACACGACATCTTGTACTGATTGAAGTCAACAACAATAATAACATATACACAGTATAATTCCACAAGTAATATCCGAAAAGAGTAGTGTGTACGCAAACTTCACCTCTATCTTGGGAGGTAAAGTATTGAAGGTGACAAAAAAGAGATATTTAGCCAGTGGTTTTGGGTTTACATATTGTGGTGAAATAGGTAGAATCTCTCTATTATCAATCAGAATTCTAGGATTCGAGTCCTGTGTATGAAAAAAGCAGTAGCTAGGAATGTTTCACCCTTAAATATAAGTCTTATACAACTTGAATCTAAATTAATCGAGACTCCAATGTCAATGTATTTTCGTATTACTCATGATATATATCAACACTCGGACATTCATTACAAGTGCACCAGAAACCGAGTATAAAAGTTCTATAATAAAACAAAAATTGCGTATGCATATAAGTCGTACAAGGAATTTTCATATTAGGACACACTTTGTTGGTCATAATGTGACATTGAGCACACAACTAATTATGAGCTGTTAAATGGTAAATAATACACCAAAAGTCTTCAATCATAGTCTCAAATAGGAACAAGAAGATTATTCTTTTGTGGTTGACATTTTATGTCATGACATAGCATAAAGAATTTCTAATTTGAAATTCTTCACATATTCTTTTTCTTATATATAATATTTCCAATTAAACTAGAGAATTGAAACAAAAAAAGAAAAATACAAATGAAGTTACACTTATTATGTAAGAGATTTTTGTTAATAGAAAGTGAGAAATGACAAATGTTTTTATCATTAGTTTTTGTTCAATCTTTTAATGAACCGAAATGCATTGATCAAGTTAATTTATATTTGTATCGAATAAATTTATTAAAAGGGTAAAAGGAAAATGCTACCACCAAATTGTTAAGTATCAAAAACTAACCCAAAGATATTCCATAATTTTTTATCCTCAACGGTTCAATTTTTCGTTCAATCTATAAAAAGATCAATCCGTTAACTGCAAATTGATAAATATCTTATTTGTTTGATTATCGATTTAGGGTGTTTAGAAAATGAAAACCAATAAATCAAATCGATAATACACAAAATAAAATCGAGCCGATTGATGCACACCAAGTTACAGACAAATAAACCATACTCCCTCCTTCCCATTTTATGTGGCGTACTTTTTTTTTTAGTCCGTCCGAAAAAGAATGTCATATTTTCTTATTTGATAACTTTTAAAAAACACAATTACTCTTTTACCCATATTGGTCCCACTTATAAGATCACACTTAATTAAAAATAATAGTAGCACATTTTTAATAAAGGGCAATTTAGTAAATATTATCAAGTCTTCCCTTATTTATTAAACTCCGTACCCGATCAAAGTAAGTCACATAAAATGGGACGGAGGGAGTAGTAGAAGCTTATGGAGTCTGTCGGTGGACACGTCAGTGTCTTCGCTGTCATGTACACGTGGATTTTGTATTGACACCACATGCCAGCTGGTCTCATTGGGGCCCACATTAGTCAATATATGCTTTTAATATTCATGAAATGAATTTAGCAAATGGCCCTCATATGTTTGTTATATTACAAATTCCCCCTCTTTTTTTCACCCCGAAAACCGGAAAGGTCCATTGGCATTTCTATAAAAGTACCATGGGCAATGCCGACATCTTCTAGTTGCTCATTTATTTACTTTTTTTATGTACTTTTACTATTAACTACATGATTTTTTTGCCACTTATTTAAAATTATAATTTTAATAATTTGCATATACTTAATTTATATTATATGACAAAATTAATTATTAATTTTATATATTTCATGTTCAATTAAATATTATTTAAACCATAGAAAATTTAGTAGACGACTCTTTTATTCTACTCTCTCTGAAAATTCGAAGCTATGTGGACCTTCGTTATTTCCTGCTAATTTATCTGATAATGTCTACTGTCCTTTTACTTACCCAAAACGTCCTCTATTGCAAAATTAAATACGATCTTTTTTCCACACCTTATATACAACAGCTAGTTCTGAGCTCCATTTGGAAGCCTCGTGAATAATCTTACATATGAAAGACTTTTGAGAAAGAAAAGCTCTAAAATATTGTAGAGGCTTGAAAAAAAAAAAAGAAGTCGAAAAAAGAGTCTCCTATTTACTCGCTTTTAAGAATAGAAAAGATATTTAGAAGTGTATTAAAAATTATAGCCTAGCATTCTTATATTCAACTCTTAATGGACGTAATAAGAAAAAAAAAGGCAGTCCGGTGCACTAAAGCTATTGCTATGCGCAGTGTCCGGGGAAGGGCCCCACCACAAGAGTGTATTATACGCAGTCTGATCTTCTGGTCACATAACAATAACTTTACCAGTTACTCCAAGACTCTCCTTCAATGGAAGTAATAAGAGCACTAAATTATTATTTTCTCATTATTTAAAGTCACTGATGGACAAAATTAGTTGACTCTTGTTTCCCGCTGATGGATTATAGATACGTATATAAAAAACAACACCACAAGAAAAAATAAACTAATTAATGTATTTATTTATAATAAATATCTATCCAATTAATTAAAAAACAAGAAGCACGAATTTCAGAAATGGACCAAACCAAAATAAAATCAGAACAGAAAACAAGAATCAGACAGCAAACCCCCACTTTAACAGGCACACAGTAAAGAAGTAAAACCTTTTTCTTAGAACTCGCGACCATTTTGAGCCACAATAATTATAAAGTGACATAAATAAGCCACTCATTTAATTTGTAACCAAAATAAGCTATACGGAATAAAAAATTCCGTTTTACCATATTTTCTTAACGTCCCGTTAACTGACGGGAACAGTGAATAATTACAAAAAACGGAGTAAAAAGTTCCGGGTTACAAAATGGAAAACGGAGTAAAAAGTTCCGTGTTTGTTTTTTTTTAAAAAAATTAAAGTAAAACGGAACTATTTGTTCCGGTTTTCAAAAAAAAAAAATTTTAATAACCCGGAACAAATTGTTCCGGGTTAAGGAATTTTTTATTTTTTTTTAATATTGGAACACGGAACAATTTGTTCCGTTTTAGGTGGTTGAAGTCTTTGCTTAAACCACCTCAAGTCATTCCCCTTGATGTTGATATATATTCTCATTCTCTCTTCTACCGGCTTCTCATCACACTGGTGGATGACCAGTTCTCTAAGCATATCATGCTGCTGTATGTAATGCAAGTTATGTAAGCCAAGAACTGCTGGTGCATCCTGTCTGTGAATTAGCATGAACTAAGTTTATTCAGATATTCGAAAAGGGATTTATTCAAGGATATCAGTTAACTTGATAAGTTGTTGAAAAAAAAAGTTAACTTGATAAGTTGAACAATCTGATGCACAGAAGAAGCTGGGTATACACCTAAAAGGTGGAACCAGGATAAAATGAAGCCAGCCACTGGAATGTTCCACTGGCAGAGCTCTATGAGTTCCAATTATTCTTATCTCATGAAATTTGATAATTTTCACCAAAATAATTTACAAGGTGGAAAAGAATATTCATGGCTTGAGCATATTAAACGGAACAAATTGTTCCGTGTTTCAATATTAAAAAAAATAAAATTCCTTAACCCGGAACAATTTGTTCCGGGTTATTAAAAAAAAAAAAATTTGAAAACCGGAACAAATAGTTCCGTTTTACTTTAATTTTTTTTAAAAAAAACAAACACGGAACTTTTTACTCCGTTTTTCATTTTGTAACCCGGAACTTTTTACTCCGTTTTTTGCAATTATTTACTGTTTCCGTCAGTTAACGGGACGTTAAGAAAATAAGGTAAAACGGAATTTTTTATTCCGTGTAGCCTATTTTGGTTACAAATTAAATGAGTGGCTTATTTATGTCACTTTATACTTATTATGGCTCAAAATGGTCGCGAGTTCTCTTTCTTACTTTCTCCATTTTGAAATACTTGTCATATTTTGCTTTTTAAAAATTAGGTGTTTAATATGTATTTCATTCTAGTATTTCATTTTAATTATTGTTTTAAGTTTAAATTTAGCAAATTATAGTATTTGTATTTGTTAATTTTGTTAGAATAAACATGAAAATTTAAACAATAATCAAAATAAAACAAAAAGAGTTTTTGTTTCCCATAATCATATGAATAGAGTAAGCAATCAAGGATGTGATCTAGTGATCACTTCGGTAACTCTGATTTCTAGGTTCAAATTTCAATAAAGATAAAAACATTTCTTTTCAAAAATACTTTCAATCATGACGTGTATATTATTCTAATTAAGTTTTAATTAATAATTAAATTTAAATTCGTGCATTAAAAGATTCATTTTTGGACCTCGCATGGCCCCATTTGCGAGAACATCGCTCTCAACATAATTTTTTTCATTTCAAACCTCGATCTCAAAATCTCTAATCAAGTGGAGCGAAATCTCAACCGTCCCACACAAATCAAATATTTTCAACTTTTGTATCCACTCCACAACACTTGAGATCTACTTTATCCCCAAAACCCATCCTTCTTTAATTTACTAGCTACACACTGTCCTGTCCACTCTTCTTCACACACACACACACACATCTGAAATAAACAGCCGTGAAACTATCACCGTGTGTGCTGTCGACAATGCTGGAATGGACGAACTCCTCTCTAAATGTCTCCGTTCATTTTACGTGTTCATATTTAATTTAACACTTTAATTAAACACAAAGTACATCACATAAATTGGGACGGAGGAAGTATTTTTTTTTTAAAGAAATACAGTAATAAATATAATAAGAATAAAGTAGATAACTATTTTTAATATGATAAACAAATAAAGATAAACGAATGAACAAATCAATAAAGTAGGTCGACAATCATGATGTCTCAATTCAAATTCCAACAAACACAAAAACACTTATTTTCAACTTATCTTTTGGTTTAATACTCGATACATGTACTCTTATTAGATCTCGATTAAATTTAAATTCACGTATTATAAGATTCATTTTCATAAACATCACTTTCAATGTAATTTTTTAAATTAAGCGTGGAGAAATTTCAACCATCCCGCAATAAGTAAAAATATTTTCAAACTTTGGACCCACTTCACAACACTTTGAGATCTACTTTATCCCAACTCCATCCTTCTTTATTCTACTTCACACACATAGAGTGCCCCCTCTCCCTCTCTCATTCTTCTCTCTCTAGCTAGCAACAATGTATCTCCGGTCAGTGGCCGCCGCCGTGGCCACGGTGGTCCTCTCCCTCTCCTTCTTCGTCACTCCCTCTTCAGCTCACAACATCACACGTATTCTAGCAAAATACCCACAATTCTCAACCTTCAACCACTACTTAACCGAAACCCATCTCGCATCGGAAATAAACAACCGTGAGACTATCACCGTGTGTGCTGTTGACAACGCTGGCATGGACGCACTCCTCTCTAAACATCTCTCAATCCACACAATCAAAAACGTCATTTCTCTTCACATACTGTTAGACTACTTCGGTGCAAAGAAGCTTCATCAGATAACTAATGGAACTGCATTAGCTGCAACTATGTTTCAAGCTACTGGTTCAGCTCCAGGTTCAACTGGATTCGTTAATATTACGGATTTGAAAGGTGGGAAAGTAGGGTTTGGACCAGCAGAGAATCATGGTAACTTACCAGCTACGTTTGTTAAAGCTGTTGAAGAGATACCTTATAATATATCTGTTATTCAGATTAGTACTATGTTGCCATCTGCTGCTGCTGAAGCTCCAACACCGGAACCTAGTCAGATGAATCTCACTTCACTAATGTCTGCTCATGGGTGTAAGGTATTGTTAAGATTAGTAGTTCTGTTACTAACTATTATCTTTCATACTTTCATTACGTTTTTTTTTTCCAAGTATATTCTTGTCTTAAGCTGAGGTTCTATTAGAAATAGTCCCTCTCGGTGTATTCTCTCTTGGTGTATTCGGTATGGAGTAAAATGTTTTCATGAAAAAATATTTTCTAGAAAAAGTATTTTTTCAGTTATTTTCTTGTGGTTGATATGCAAGCTAAAAAAAATTATTTTAAATTTATTTGTATATATTTAATACAAAGCTTATGAATGAGATAAGGCAATGAATGTTGTGGTGGGAGAAGGGGATGGCAGGGGTGGAGTGCGGGGGTGGGTTGGGGGACTTCTATTTCCTCTCTAACCTAGTTTTTGGCAACAGTAGGTAGCTCAATTATTGTCCTTGTTATTGTATCAAAGGGATCAGGACATCAGGTACAGGGTGGGGTGGTTGGAGGTGAGGGTGGATGGTATTTGGGGGTGAGATAGGTGATTGTGACCATGGGATTGGACAATGTTACTTGTTTTCGCTGCTTTTACTGATGAAGTTATACTTTTTTATTTCAAGAAGCTTGTTTTTTAATTTTTCTAAAGAAAATATCTTTCAATTTTTTCTAGCCATACAAACATTAGAAAATAATGTGTTCTTTCATATCGAACACATTCTTTGTCTCACCTTTAAAGTAGAAATAAGGTCTACATATATTATATCTTTTTTACATTTCATTTTATGGAAATATGTTGAGTAGATTGATATATATGTGGTCACTTGATCAAATATTATTACTTCCTCCATTTTAATTTGTTTAATCTATTTTTATTTTAGACTTTTTCTAAAAGAATGATTCTTTTTTAGTAACTTTGTAATTTCAATTTTCTATATAACATGTTTAAGACTACAAAACTAAAGAGTATATTGATACATTTGACATATCTCTAATAACCCGTCAATCATTTTGAAACGGTGGGAGTAATATATTATGATTATTTTAGTATAATTTTTTTTGTCATTTGATTGATCTAATTCAAGTTCTGTAATTGTAAGCTCTCATATAAGGCTCTGATTATTTCCATCCCAAACAGGTATTTGCTGAAACTTTGTTGAAGTCTCCAGCTGAGAAGACATTTGAGGACAATGCTGATGGTGGTCTAACAATATTTTGTCCCGGAGATGATGCAATGAAGAACTTCATGCCTAAGTTCAAGAATTTAACCGACGATGGGAAACAATCGTTACTCGAGTACCACGGAGTACCAGTATATCAATCAATGGCAAGCTTAAAATCAAATAACGGAGTAATGAACACTCTAGCTACAGATGGAGCTAAAAAGTACGATTTCGTGGTGCAAAATGATGGCAATGTGGTTACTTTAAAGACGAAGATAGTAACAGCGAAGATCACAGGAACACTTATCGATGAGCAGCCGGTTGCTATTTTTACGATTAATAAGGTGTTAATGCCGAAGGAATTGTTTAAGGCTGGTGCTGCTGATACTCCTGCACCTGCACCTGCACCAGAGGCTGATGCAGAGTCTCCAAGATCGTCTAAGAAGAAGAAACATAAGGCGCCGGTGGCAGCTGATACTCCGGCGGATTCACCGGCCGATGGTCCAAGTGACGATTCTGCAGATTCTACGGCGGATGATAATAATGGTGGCGGGTTTAGGTACAGTGGTGGAACTGTGGTGGCTGGAGTTTTGAGTATGTGGTTTTTCTTTTTACTGCTTTGAGGGTTTTTATTGTGAAATAATTATTGTTTATTTATATTACTACTTCATATTGTAATTTGTACTTTTGTGTATTAGATAGAATAGCTAGGATTTCTGTGAGTGTCTTTTTTGTTACTTTTAATATATACTTTTTATTTTTTTATTTTATTCTTTGTTGTTTCTTGGACTATAGTATATTAATTTATTTTGGGTGATATTTTTGGATATTGAGCTGTGAGTTGTGATCCATGAATAATGTCAGACTGGCTACATGTTTCAAACTTTTAATTAATAGCTACACCTGTCATCCATTTTCATTTTCTCTGTTTTTTTATTTGGTATTCAAATTTTGCTCTACTTCGATTAGTTTGAATTCGCATATAATCAAAAGCTATGATGAATGATAAATATTTTTTTATTTTTAATTAAATATTATGTTCGAACTTAGAATGAGGCTCATTATAAGGTAAAAACGCTTCTTGTTGAGAAGCTTTTTACTCGTTTAAGATGGAGGAAATTCCACTTATTCCACTTTTTTTTTGTAATCGATCGTATAAAAAAGAACATACTTTTATATTTAATAATAATTTATTTTTAAAATATCAATTTTATCTTTAATGAAATGATATATAGTTACACAAACACTTATAACTTATTTTAGATTATAAATTTCATAAATATTCTCATATTTTTAAACTCCATATTTAATCAAATTATACCATATAAATTAGATATTAGAACGGCGGGAGTATATTTATTTTTCCCTATCTACTAGTCCACCTTGTTCCATTAAATCCAGAAAAGCTCAAAACATTGTGTTCCATTCTTGGGTTTGTAGTGGACCACAGGTGTAATTATTAGTGGTAGATGGCTTAAGCACCGTTGCTTGTGAGTTTGTGACAGCTTTCAATGTTCGGTGGTCCAAAAATAGTGGTCTATCTCACTAGATGGTGCTAGGTGGAATAAACTAATATGCACCTCAATTAATTTTATAGAATATTTTATGTTTTAAATTAATATATATACTCATATTTTACCTACAAAGAAATCTCTACGCGCATTTTGATAGCGCAAATGCACGCTTTTCTCTTTTAGGATTCATTATTCTAACACTTGTCAATAGGAAGAATTTAGCCCTCGATGATCCTCTTGCATTTCATTTTGCGATTGGCTCATTTCAATGGCAATGACTGATTTAGGCAGCAATTTGAACCTAAAACTTTATGATTTTTTTTCCATTTAATATATCATTAGACCACATGCTTGCAGGCACATATTGTCACAGCGCCAAGCAAACAAACTTTCGATTTTTAATGGGAAAGGACAGAGAAGTGAATCGATCATTCCCAAGCTTCGAATGTTGTAGTTAACACAAAGAATCTTCTCCAGACAGATTTCTTTGTCATAAAAACAGAAAAAAGAAATACTACGTTACTTTAGGTCTTTTATCTCATTCTTTTGATTCTTATCCCCTATGTCTCCCTGCTACATGAACCAAAACACGAGAACACAATTCTTTGCCTTCGCAAACAGTCAAAGGATGTCACCAGCTTTTCCCTTCCACCAAGCTATGCCTTATTCCATACCGTACAAGTCCCAAAAATAGTGATTTTGTAGTGTACAAGACATCTTTTGTTTTACTTTCCAATGACGGTGATGTCAGAGTCAACTTGCACACACTTTCACTATTTCATCAAGTTCCTGTTATCTTCCATCAACATAAGTAAGGGGTAATAGTGGTGGCCGATGAATGTAGCCTTTGGCTAGGTTAGGGTTCATCTGAACTCTTAATTTTATATATAAAGTATAGAACATATAGAGGTGCACTCCAATAGAAAGAAAGAAAAAATAAGATAAGCGTGAGATTTGAACTCCTCACTTATAGAGGTGCATCCAATAACTATTGCATCATATGACTCTTTGAGCTTGAACACACATATATTTAAATACTTTTGAAGAGATATAACATTATTATACATGGCCTAAGCTCTAAGGAGGAAACATGGGTGCACGTGAACGCATCATGACTCCATCATAGATCTGCCATTGACTACAACGGGTTTTGGTGAAATGCTAAAGGTTCCTCTACCCTTAATCAGAAGTATCAAGTTAGAGTCCTATGGGAGTCCGATTAATAGTGCCAGTTGATTCAGAACATGGGATGGTTAATACCAAAAGAAAATAAAACGACATGCAACCATCAACACGTAGATAATATGACAGAAAATTGAAAATATACATCATTTCATATAGGACTGAAACAATTACTACAAAAACTATTTAACTTATGAATTAGATCAAATCAGACTTACAAGTTTTGATCTCCAAACCTTCCTTCAGAGATGCGCTGCAGAGTTTTCCTGGTCCAGACCATCCTTGTTGAAATACAGGAGACTCGTGCTAGCATCAAAAAATGATGTTATAGGCACAGGAGTAAACCCCGGGTAACTCCTTTCTGCCTTAACCAAACATAAATCTTTGATGTACTTGAAAAGGCCATGTTTCTGAACAAAAGGTAGAACTGCATACTCTTCAATTGGCATCCACTGAAAGGAAGTAACATCATGTTAAGATTTGTTACATGACTTGAGCAGTGGCGGAGCTAAGTGTATTTTAGGGGGCTCAATTTAATCCGTTTTTCGGAAAGTTACACTGCAAATAGGATAGAAGTAATATTTTCGTTTACAAATAAGTTGTTGAATCCCTTTGATATGAGGAAAAATCTCAAGTGTCATTCTCTTTATGACGGAAAAAATCATCTAGAGCCAACTCTTTGGCCAATCACAACCTTTGGAACTCGGGGATGATGGACCCACCCTCTGCATTTCTCTACTTAAATACTGGACTTAGTTCATTTGGGCCAAAGCTCAAACTTGTGACCTAGCACACAAGTCCATCAACCTTTGCCAATTGAGCTAAACCCTAGGGGAAGATCTCAAGGGTGTCATTTTTGCACTTTTTTGAATGCTCTTGTTAGAATTTTTAGCTCCACCACTGGACTCAAGAATACTGTTACAAATCTATAGAATTGAACTAATACATACCCGGGCTGCCTCAATTTCTAAATCTTGCTTTTGAATGTCAAATGATAAAGGGCGCATCATGCAAATGAAGAATAAGTCTGACTTGCCAAACAATGCCTTGTGTGTTTGCCTGTCGATAAGAAATGTTATTTTTGCTGAAATCCATAAGTTGCATTGAGCTCATTCAAAGAATATGCTCAATTTGGAAGTAAGGAAGTATCATCTTTCAGAATTAGAGCCACAACATGGTGGAGAAAACAGCGTAAGTATAGTATTCAACTTGAACGCGAACTAGAACCATTCTTTTTCAAGCACCTAAGTCATAGAAATAGACTACTGGATCACTAGAGTAGAAGATGCATTTTTCTCCCATACCTGAATGCAAGAACTTCCAGAAATTCAGTATCAATCTGCAATAAATGGAACCTGACGAATCTTAGAGAAGCAATAACGGCCACATATACAGCAGGAATATTCAGTATTCAATAAGCTTACTCCTGTTTCTTCTTTTACTTCCCTTATCGCACCTTCAAATATATCCTCACCCTGCAGAATAAAAGTTTTACATACAGTTTAGAGGGCATGTTACTAGTATTTGCTGCTGATTTTAGCTCAATAGATCATGTGCATACCTCCTCAACAACACCAGTAGGGATCTTCCATACAGCAGTTCCCTTAAATCTGCCACAATTTTCTTGGACAACGAGCAACTAAAAGCAAATGATTTCTCAAACTTAAAGACTGGCAATCGTGAATGCTGTAAATAATTACCACAAGATGGCTCAAGCATAGTGGTCCAAGACATGAAATATTTCCCGTTATCAAAATATGCTTCCTCTATCACAAAATTAATGTGCAATCAAACTATTTAGGCACAGAGATCTCTGATAAGTCAGTTGCTCCACCAGTACGTAGCAAGTGACAAATGAAAGAGAATCTAGATTTCAGTGGAACCAATTGAAGTGTACAGTAGCTTTTTAAATAGGCATGAAATGGAAAAATAAGCTATGGGCTCTATCATGACAGACAGAGAGACAGACAGACGTTAGTTGATTGGTCGAAAGCAATCATTAATCATCTTGAAAATCCATTTGAAGCACTGAGCGAATGCTATATATACCAATTCTAAGCTATGTTGCTCGGACTTTCCAAAAATGTTGCTGCACTGCACTTGTGTCCAAAAAATGCAATACTCTTGGAGGATCTGATAAACATCCGGTGGCATTTTTGAAGAGTCCGAGCAACATAACTTTTTAAGTATCAGAAGTGTAATCATTCAATCAGGGAATAAGGTACTGAGGAAAGCAGAGCAATCACATTAAATGTACCCTTTACATGGACACAAAACCAGAACAGGAGCAAAGAGTTTCATCTAATGAAAGTATCTCTAAGTTACCTCTCTTTTCTCATTTAATACTATAGCACCAATACCCACTCGGTGTGAGGCATTTGCTGGGATGGTATTCTCAGTTTCAGGAATCCAATACACAAGCATCAGGTAATGAGGTTCTGCATGGTGGTACCAAAACCCTTCCTGTAGTCAATGTCATATGTTTGGGTTAATTTCATCACAAAGTTAGCGATATATTTTTCTCAACCTAAATTTTGATATGAGGCAATTAAGAACCCCAGTTTGCAAAACGATGTTGTTAAATAGTTTTTCATAGTAGATTTTCAATGAAAACTTATATTCAGATTCAAATATGACAATGCCCATCATCAATGGCTTTGGTTTATTATCAAGTTTGTTTGTGTGAAAAAAAAAAAATTGCACATGGTACAGATTTTAAGCCTCTAGTATGAGTAGCAAATCTAACAACACATTGAAGTATACAAATGAAATCCCATGAGACAGTGGCAGAGCCAAGATTTTCACCAAGGAGGTTTCAAAATATAAAGGCATAAAGACACGAAAAAGCCAAGAGGGTTTTACATATACTATACATACATAAAAAAATAATTTTGATCCTTGTATATAATGTAACTTTCCGTCGAAGGGGATTCATCCCCCTAGCTCCGCCCCAGCCATGAGCCTCCTTATGTCCGCATAAACACTATCCTATTAATTCAAGTTCCAAAAGACAACAACAACAACAACATACCCAGTGTAATCCCACTACGTGGGGTCTGGGAAGGGTTAAGTGTACGCAGTCCATACCACTACCTCAGCTGAAGTAGAGAGGCTGTTTCTGATAGAAGTATAGAGAAATTACCTTAACTGCAGTTTCAACCAAATTTACAAGTTCAATAGGCACTTTTATCCACACACCCTTCTTCCCCTGCAAAATATGTAATGTCAAACATCGAAAAGAATCGAGAGACAAAAAATTAGCCCACTACCATAAACATTGTATTACACAGCTATACTGGCCAAGCAGCACACTTTGACAATAGAATGATCATATGACACTGTAAGAGGTCAAAACATCATACAAGCTGAAGATTGTTGAACAGCGATAAAAGAAGCCAAGAACCGTAGTTTTTATGAAAACTGCTACAGTCTTGTCGGACAAACAGGAAAATTATGTCAGCTAATACTAATAGTTGACCTCCTACGGACCTTGCCTTCCCTCCATTTCCACAGTAAGAAGAAAAAGAACTTTTGAAACTTGATTATGAACATGAACTACGATAAGCAAAATTAATCTTTAGAAAGACAAACATTTGGTTTAAAAGACGATTCACTTATTTCTCCATACTCTGCTTTTCATTTGAACAAACACGAAATGCCAGTAAGAACGAAACATGTGGCGAAACACATACAACAATAAATAATGGATAAATTTTTTTTGGATAATTGTGGCGTCCATTGGCTCTATTTTTCAGCCATAATTTAGTGGGAAGCTACAACTAGATGAACAGCCAACATCAATTAAAATAGTGCTCATCTTTACTCAAAACTAACAGAAAAGACAGCATACCTGCAACCTCCACTTGGATAATGAAGCTTTAAGCATGTTTTGAAACACAATGGGGTCCATAGGCTCCTTCAATGCCACTATAACTCCTCCATGGTCATCATTTACCGCAGGAAGCAAGTAATCCTTCTTGATGCCATTTTGAAACACGTGTTTCTCCATAGGATCTCAACTTAATCCAAGTTTGTGCAGTATAGAAATTTCTGCTAGAGCGCCTGGAAAACACAACCAGTTGATTACGAAAAACAAGGAAAAGAATCTTAAAACCCTGTCTAATTTTCTGTAAAAAAAAAAAAAAAAAAGAAATGAGAACAAGACTAATAAAGTGAAAATTAGGAAATGAAATAACAAAGCTCCCAGAGTGAACAGTTTCCAGCTTACCTGATTGATTTTATCTCAGCTCATCATGCAAGAAATATGTAAATAACACCAAATTAAACGTCTAATATAATTCTAATTCAAAAGATGATAATATCAATCAACTACACCTCAACTCCATATCTGTCCGATACTTATACTGTTACAGGTTATCCACTGGAATGACTGCACCCAAGCTGGTCCGAACACCATGGTTAAAAAAAAAAAAGCAAGAAAAATGAGTGTGAATAGTATAAAGGTAGATTTTCATGTGAAAGGACATAACTGTTTGATAAAAATGTCCCAAATCATTTATCCATGAAGACAGCTTTATCCATCAACAAATTAAACTAGTTTTCTGAGGTAAAAGCGAGAAAAACGAACTCCTACTTAAATGAAAAAGCATAGTCAGTCCAAGTGAGAGAATGAAGCAAAGATAATCAAATTATAGTTGAGGAAAGAAACCGTAATAAAACAACAACTATTCCTCGATCCCAAACAAAGTCAGGCATCGACTACATGAATCATCAATGGCTATGTTTCTCCATTTAAGATCGTCTCAGTTCAACATCACACAAAATAATTACTAAAATTCAAATAAAAAGTACAGTGATGTTGGTACTCACTACAAAGGTTGTTGAAGATCGAGCTTCAGCTCTTTGGATTGTTTCAACTGTAAATAATCAGAGATGCTCCCGAACTCTTCAGCTGAAATAGCTGCAGCAACAATGAACTGAATATGAATGAAATAAACAACAACAATTACTCCTCAATCCCAAATAAATTGCGCCGTTCTCATATGAATTGCCATGGACTATATTTCTCCTTTTACATCCATTAAACATTATACAAAATACTAAAAACACATATTAAAAAGTACAGTAATATTGTTACTCACTCTATAAGTTGTTGAAGATGGGGCTTCAGCTCTTTGAAAAATTGCTTCGACTGTAAAATTGCTGCAGCAGCAATGAATTGAATATGAACGAAATAAACAACAATTACTCATGAATTCCAAATAAATTGTGCTGTCCTCACATGAATCTCCATGGACTATATTTCTTTATACAAAAATACTAAAAACACAAACGAAAAAGTACGGTAAAGTTGTTTCTCACTATATAGGTTGTTGAATATCGAAAGCTTCAGCAATTGCTTAGACTATCAAAAGAGTGAGAGACTCCCCCCCCCCAAAACAAAAAAGCAGCTCAGTGTTCTAAGCTCCCCCTATGCACGGGTACAGAGAAGGGCTGGGTCTATTGTACGTAGCCTCACCCTGCATTTCAGTAAGAGATTGCTTACACAGTTCAACCCCGTGACCTGACCACATGGCAACAACTTTACTACTTACACAATGAATCGAATATGAACGAAAAAACAACAACAATTATTCCGCAATCCAAAACAAATTTGTAAACATGAGCTACATGAATCCTCACTAATTGTATGTTTCTCCAGTTCAAATTCATCAACATTATACAAATTCGTAACAAAATACAGCTAAAAATTGCAGTAATGCTGAACTCACTATAAACGTTGTTGAATTTGCGTCACTGTAAAATCGTCGTCGGAGATTCTCCCGAACTCTGCAAGTGAAAGTGTTGCTGCAGTGATAAATTGAATATGAACAAAATAAACAACAACAACAATAAAAAATACTCATCAATCCAAAACAAATAGGAAACATGAGCTACATGAATGATGAATCCTCGCTAATTGTGTTTCTCCGGTTCAAATTCATCAACATTATACAAAATAATTAATAAAAATTCAGAGAAAAAAATACAGTAACGTTGAACTCACTATAAGTGTTGTTGAATTTGCTCGCTGTAAAATTGTCGTCGGAAATTCTCCGTAACTCTGCAAGTGAAATTGCTGCATCAATAATGAATCGAATATGAACGAAATAAACAACAACAATAACTCATGAGCTACATGAATCCTCACTACTAGTGTTTCTCCAGTTCAAATTCATCAACATTATACAAAATAGTACTACTAACAAAAAAAAATTATAGTAGTAATATTGTACTCACTATGAAGGTCGTTGAATTTGCTCCGACGTTAAAATCTTCGTCGGAGAATTTTCTCCGAACTCTGCAAGTGAAATTGCTGCTGCTGGTGCTGCAGTAGATATGAATTGAATATTGAATATTGAATATGAAACGAAATAAATAAGGCGGGGGGTGGGGCGTACTGTACCAGTAAAGAGACTAATGTGCGCCCCGTGCGTAATGAATGACGGACATTCCACTAACACGTTCCCATAATTGGGGTTCCATTTTCATTACGAAAGCCGCCACCATGAATGGATGGATTGCTTTCGTGCTAAACATTTACTTGCATTCATTTTTTTTTATATCAATAGTGTTTGTTTGTACATAGGCCTTTTTTATTTTTAATTTACAACAATAATAACAACATATTCATATTAGTGTAATTTTATAAGTGGTATAGTAATAATTATTTTTATTCTTACCTTGTGAAGGTAGAGAGATTGTTTACGATGGAAGCTCGATCGCAGTAATGCATATAAAAGATAGTACGAAAAGGAAATACGGTAGTGACGGGGTGTTTGGATTGACTTTTTTTTTAAGTAGCTTATAAGCTAAAAACTAAAAGTCAAGTTGGTAATATCAAACTTTTAAATTTTAACTTATTTTTATACTTTTTCAGCCTAAAAGAAAGTGCTTTAAAACACTTTTTATCTGTTTCAAACATCTCCGAAAATAAAAAAGAACTCAAAATTAAAAAACTACTTAAAATAAGTCAATCTAAACATCCTTGAAGTCACGTTGAAAAGAATGGAGAAAAAAAGTAGCACTAACAAATAATACGATAACGAAAGTCCGATACAAAAAGTAATAAAAACATCAGGTAATAAAAAAATAAAGAATAAGATCGTAGGAGTGTAATGATAATAAGGGGAACTAGATAATGTTCGACTATTTACTAACTTTCTACCCTAGTGTAAGGTCCTCGGTA
Organism: Capsicum rhomboideum; assembly: GCA_031232105.1. Lineage (NCBI taxonomy): Eukaryota > Viridiplantae > Streptophyta > Magnoliopsida > Solanales > Solanaceae > Capsicum > Capsicum rhomboideum. The sequence continues at coordinate 1,504,116 of CP124710.1, read as the reverse complement.
AGCTACAGGTGTGTCATGTCCCGTCTAATCACCTCTCTTTAGTACTTTCGGCCTATCCTCTACCTCTCCTCAGACCAAGGGCGAATTTAAGGCTAAATTTTGGGGCACGCCGTAAAACTAAGTATTTTATGTGGATATTTTGTAAAAGTACTACAAGAAAGCTAAATAGTTTACTTGGTTGAAAGTACGTTGTTCATCTAGAGGTGTAGAGATCAATTCTCACTAAATATATATTTTTTTTTAATGGTGCACCTATGTTCTATAAATCCTAGATTCGTCATTGCCTTGTCAACTTCTCACACCTTCTCACTAAGACATCTAACATTTTTTCTTCTCCGGACCATCTCAGTCTTGATATAAGTGTTAGCGATGATAAGTTTTTACTTGGTTTAATTTCGTGGTGAGAAATTATTTTAATTTCACCAAAAATTTGAAAATCTTACAAAACTAGTTCGATTCACTCTATTCTGTTTTAGAGTTTAACTTTACATAATCAGTATAAATAAGCTTTTACACTATTAAGTCATTCAAAATGATAAATTTAAAATCTTAAATCTCACATTATTATTCCTTGTCCCACCAAATGACACCATAATTTACTTAAGAAACTAGTGAACAGATTCGCGCTTCGCGCGATAATCAAGAATTGATTGAATTTATATACGTAAGATTTTTTTATAATGATAAAATTATGAGGAATCATCTTTTCAAATGAGGATGAGTTACTGAGAAAAAGGATACGTAGACCTTCAACTTCTCATTCATATTTAAATATTTATAACTATGACTCAATTGTTATAAATAATAATATTTATTAGTAATAAAGAATTTACGTAAATTCTTGTCTTACCCATTTTTATTTAGTTGTTGTTCATAAATAATACGTTAATTATGTAAATACAAATATTTATAGTTACTGTACCAAGTAACCGTTATACATAATTTACAGAATTTTGTCTTACATAATGAGTACTCTCATTTTCTGTTTCTATATCATAATAAATTATTAATACTTATGTTTGAAAACTTTTGAGATGTTTAAACTAAGGTGAACAAAAATAAAAATAAAATAGGTTACATGTAACGTTATGGTCTATAACTTCTTTTTTTTTGTCTAATGATTTTAAATTTTTTTTCTCCAATCGTAAATTTAGTAACTTCGAAAATGAAAAGGGATGACATTTCCGGCATTCCTTTTTAATTGTTATGTATTCTAAATATAGTTGTTCCTAAATACTTGTCAATATAAAAAATCAAGAAAAAATTAATTATTTTAGTATTAAGAGGGACAAAAATTAAAGAATTAATAAGGATATATTAATCAAACTACATTCCTAGCTATTGGTTGTGCAAAACTTTATCATAAAGGAATGGAGGTAGTAATTGTTTTCTTGAATTTAGATGAGACTGTTAAGAATTTAGATTTTTTTTAATGACGTAATGTAACTTATATCATATCATGAAAAGGAAGTTGGAAAATAAGATGATGAAAAAAAGTATAATTTGTAGCTTATCGTTCTAAAAGACTCAAAAGAAACAAACAACATAATATTAGTCTAATCATAAAAACTCCTATAACATCTATATTATTTATAACACAAGGGAAAGAAAGCTTTTCATATATCAATATAGCTTCTACAATTTAGTTGCTAACATTTTTAGGCTAGTCAATTTGTTAGAGAAACATCATTTTGTTACATTTGTGAAAGCAATGATCTTACGAAGGAACCCACAAAATATGAGTTGATCAGTCTGCGCTACAACTCGTTTCATCATCTCGAAGCATATATACATCCGATCGATGAACACTCAAATCGAACTCGCCCATTCTTTTGGGCACAGGGATGCGAGAACAAATTCGAGTAATCAATCACTTTTTTTTAATCTGTCTCAAGCAAACCAGCCAACTCTACCGCCAAAAAGTCATCCGTATAGTGCAGGAATGCTCACATTTTTTTGCTTACTCAATGTTCTTAAATATGCGATGACCAAATCTTTTTCCACAATATAAATCTATAACAACCTGCAAACTTAGATGATCGTTCATTCACAAAATAAATACATGGAAAAAAGGAAAAAAAGAGAAGAAAGTATAGTAGACAACATTAATTCTTGTAATGTGATTTCAGTTATCCTTGTCTGAAAAAATCCTCATGGCCGGAAAACTTTTCATTTCATCCCTTGTTATTATAAAAACAATATATCAAAAGAAAATGAAAAATAGCTAAACAATGAGGGAAAAAATAAAAGATAAATTTGATTCTTGGCCCAAGGAAAACTACACATCACCTCTTCTATAGATTGATGTATATACATAGATAAGTAATTAAATAGAATTCTTCTTACTACATAATAAGATACATTAATAAGTAATGAAACACAGAAAATTCAAAATGAAGAAGTTTAATTCAGTAGACCATTTGAAAAATAGGAAAACCTTAACATGAAAAAAAGGTAGGAGGGAAATGTAGAGATAATATCACCATGAATGAGGTATGAAGATAGTTGTAGGGATAGCATATAAAGATCTTAAACTTATAGATATGGAGCACTATTTGGTACATAAGAGAAAGATTAATCTCTTTAAATAACAAAAAAAGAGAAAAACTTAACAGTCACTCTTAAACGTGGGAGAGGAAAGGTTTTAAATCACTCTTGAGGTCATAGAGAGGTGTCACATCACCTTGTCTTGATTCTCCTTTATTATTATATATAGATTCTAATGACCAAAAAAAAAAAAAAATGGACTCTAATGGTTGAATCATGATTAATTGATTGATATTTGATAGATCAGGTACAGGCCAAAGCTTAAAGTCCCCTTTGGTCGTCAAAATTATGAAAGTTGAAAATGTAGCTTTTGTTTTCAAAAAGTGAAAAATCATATTTTGAAATTGAAGTCGTGTCTGGTCATGAATATAATTTAGAGTTATTTTTTAATTTTTGCGGAAATTTAAAGTGATTTTTTTTTTTTTTTGATATTTTCAAATTCCAAAATTTAACTCCAAGTTCAATTTCAAACTATTCAGAATTTTATGATCAAATGTAATTTCTGAAATCAACTCGAGAAAAAAATAATAAAAAATATTCATGACCAAACGACCACTATATTCACCCCATCACACATTGACATTGACACCTTGGCACTAAGATCCAAGCAAGTCGCGGGGTTCACACTAAAATGATTCATTTGTTCGGTACTAAGAAAGTGGATATTGTTGGTAAGACTTGGTTTACTAGTTTAATTTTTTAATTAATTATTTACGTTTGAAATTTATTGGCCTGATTAATATAATAGGCATTTGGATATAAATTTAATTGAAACTTGAAAAAGTATATTTCAAATATACTTTCTATGATAATCGAAATCTTAAATTGAGGTCGACAAATAATAAGAGTTGTCAGCCTACCACCTTTGTAAACTTAAGCTACTGAATATGTTAAAGTTGAAGTTGAACCATGGTAAAAATTTATACATAATCATTATTTATATGAAATCAATGAATGCATGACATGTGTTTAAACGTAAATTTTTAACACTTAATTTCATCAGTTTCCTAGTCAAAGTTGATACATTTGGCAAACAAATCTGTCAACGAAATTCTTTGAATTCAAAGTCAAGGACAGATTTTGTTTGAATTTAATGATATTCTTTGAATTCAAAGTCAAGGACAGATTTTTAGCTTATAACTAAAAATGATAAAATACTTATCATCTGTCACATGATTTTCACAACTTCAATCATGTATACTTTACTAGGGGCAAATTCAGAATTTTAATTTAATAATTTTTGAGTCTTCTAAATTTACAGTTCACTAGGTTATACATACTTAGTGTGTTTTTAGCGCAAATATAAGAAGTACGAATTGAAATTATTGAGTTCGATTGAACTCGTGGCTCGTCATACCTCAAGAAGTCAAGCTAGGGGACTCAAGAAGTTCACTATACACCCTTCGCCTTAAAATTTATCTTTTTTATGTTTATATAGTAGTAAATGTCAAAATATTTGTAGCTTCTTTATATGCTTACTTTACTATATTTTGAATTTGCTTTCAAAATATTGGCATTGCTGCATTGCATGGATTACTAATTAACTTATACACGAACTTGAGTACTTTCTCATTAATATTTATCACAAGTGATGAAAATAATTAATTAATTATCCATGCGAGTTTAATTTTGAGATTTGACATAATCTTAGGAGCCAATTAGTCACGTAATGTTAACTGTTAAACCCACTAATTACCACTACTCCCATCCACTAATTAATTAACTGCCATTATCTATCTAATTAATTCCCATTATAAATACAAATTAACAGTCGAACAGAGACCTATTAGCACTTAAATTAATTTCATTAAGCTCAAATTATTCTTCCTAGTTATGGCTACTAACTTTGAGGTTTCGCTCTATCGATTTAATACGTTCGTTCTCTCTCTTGTTGTTACGTTCATGTTTTTCGCGACCATCTTCGTGTCATCTTTTCAATATCGAGTTGGTGGTAAAATCGGTTGGATTAAGCCGATTGGTAACGAATCTGAGACTTACAATGAATGGGCTGCTAGAAATCGATTTCATATCAGAGATACCCTTTGTAAGTTCATCAAATTTCTCTTTTCTAACTTATACTAAAAATTTCACGAATATCCCATGAGACATTACTCTCAGGACATAGTTGGTAATTTGAAATTTTTTTCGTAAATTCGTTGGAAACCATTTTCTATAAGCACATTATGTTGGAAATTTCGTAAAAAAATATTTATATTTGTTAGTCAATATTTGTATATATATTATACGTCTTCCGGTTATTTTTTTAAGGAGTGGCTATTTAAGTTAACTTCCTTGATCAATTTCTCTTTTCAACTTTTACTAAAAATTCCACTAGATGTTCCTGTGAAGACATCGTTGGTAATTTGAGATTTTCTACGTAAATTCGTTGGAACCATTTTCTATAAGCACATTATGTTGAGAAAATCGTAAAGAATATTTACAATTGCTAGTCAATAGATATTATACATTTATCGGCTATTTTTTCTAACGAGCGGCTATTTAAGTTAACTTCCCTTTTGTGCAGATTTCAAGTACAAAGGAGACTCGGTACTTGAAGTAATTACGGCTAATTATCTCAACTGCAACACAACAAGCCCAATTTCCAAATTTGAAAATGGAGAGACAGTTTTCAAATTTAGCCATTCTGGATTCTACTATTTCATAAGTGGCCACAAAAATAATTGCAAATCTGGCCAGAGAATTATTATTCGTGTAATGCATGATTCTGAAATTTTTTCGCCGGCGTCTGCACCGGAGATTTCACCGGCTCCGGCTGTTGGTGGTGGTGGTAATGGCGGAGATGGATGGGGTTCGGACTTCTTGGGACCACCGGCGATTAATTCTACCACGGCGCTTTCTGTTTTTTCGTATTTTGTTACTGCTCTTGGGGGTGTTATGGTCTTTCTCTATTTGCTCATGTAGAAGAATTTATGTATTTTTCTTCATCTTTTAGATATATTCTCATGTTTTTTTTAGTTTGATTTAGTTGTAATTTCTCTATTTAATTGGAATTTTATTGACATTGTAGTAGTTTGAATTTGTTTAATGTTATGTTTGTGACTTGTGAGTTTAACTTCTGTGCATTTTCGATCGATAAATAATTATGTTTTTACCATCTAACTAGGTAATTTAGAACGAATTTAATTTATATATAACGTTGATGTAAAGAAATACTAACTTTTACACCATTAAATCATCTTTGTTTATTGGAGTGTAACATGTTTATTTTCAAAAATTCAAATTCTATATTTCACGGAGGCTTATATGCTTATAAAATTCATTGTAATTAAGTAAATTGATTAATGGTAATCTAAAAAGTAAAATAATATATTTTTTCTATAACATATTAAGTATAACTTTATGTTTCACAAATTTGTTTGTGGTCCGACCTTTTCTCGAAGCGAGATTTTTAATTCACCGGACGCCCTTTAAATTTGGTTTGTGCCGCACTGTCTTTGCATAAAATGGTTATTCTGCTATTTTCTTGTTGTGTTTTGCTCATAATTAATAAAGGTGTTAGTAATTTTTATTTTTTTAATGTCTTCCGATCATATATTAAAAGGGAATGGAAAAATTAGTAACGAAGAAGGAAATTAACAAAATGAATATCATTACACTATCTTCAAACAGTAACAAGAAAATATTTCAATATCGTTATATTCTTTTTAACATCTATGAATGTTTACAACATAGTACTTTTTTGTGTTATACTACACTATCGTACATGTTTTGGGTACCTAGGGTATGCTATGTAAGTCATGTTCGCGAGAAGTAGCTGATGCAAAGAATGTGGCGAACGATGTAGTATTACCAGGTCTTCATCTTGTTGCATTCTTCCGAGTTTCGCAAGGTGATCCGCACAATTATTTCCTTGCCTTAGAGTATGCATCATGGAGATCCCAAGCTCGGATAGGAGACGTCGACACTCCTCTATCACGGCACGATCGGGGTGACTGTCGACTACGTCTTTCACGCTCAACAGCATCAAGGCATCACTCGAGTCGGTCTCGATGATGACCTTCTTCATGTTGTACTTCTTCTCTAGGCTCAAGCCGCCGTGTATTGCCCACAATTCTGCCGTGAGACTCGACGTTGCTACCATACTGAGTCTCCCCAAAAATCCTCCTACCCACATACCCTGATCATCCCGTGCAATACCCTCAAACATGTACTTAGAGTAGTATAACAGAAAAAAATATGAAGCTATAAATATTTGTAGATGTTAAAAAGAATATAATGCTACTGAAATATTTTGTTCAATAAAAATAGTAGTTCAAAGCCGATATTTAATAAGACATAAAACCCTCAAGTTCACAAAAAAGTTAACGTTAGTAATTAATTCAAGTTAATAACATATTAGCCATGTGTTTGCGGTACATTCCATTGGATCTCATTGTAAGAAGTTTTATTTACTAATGTGAAGATTGAAGTAATTTAATTTAAAGTCTAAAATATTTCTAATGTTAAATAGAAGATAATCTTTCTTTCCTCCTTTATAAACATTTTGTAGTTTTTCCGTTTTTTGCCCCTACAAATTTTAATATTTTTTAAGCAAAAATAAATTGCAAGTTCGCAATTAAAAATTTTTGAGGCCAAAAACAAAAGTTTTACTAGCCTCTTTCTTGAGGAGCCCTTGGCGGGGAGATGCCATCAACTATCTACCATAATAGAAGGGTGTAGACATTTTTTTTTCGAGCTCCATAATTCATACTTTGCAATAAGGTAATAATTGCGTGAATCACCTATCAAAATTGGAAAAAATGCAATAACAAAAAAGAGTTATATTTGTTCTTTGTTATACTTTTTCAACATATTTGTCATTTACATTTAATTTTAGGATCATATTTGCCCTTATACTCTAAAAAAAGTCATATTTATCCCTACTACGTTAAATATATTGTCCCAACTTAATTTTCGTATATGGAGCTTACGTGATGGCGTCTACGTCATTTTTCTCCAATTACAAAATGACACAAAATGTGAAAGTAAATAACAGTTGTGTTACAGGACATAAAGTAATTTTGCTTTGGTGTAGAAGTATTATAAAGTTACCGATAAGGGTGGTGGTGGAGTGATAAGTATTTTTTCATCCTTAACCAGAGGTTTCTGATTCGAGTTCCTCTGGGTATGGAATCATCTTTGTTAGGGAGCACTTTACCCTCCAATGTGGGACTTTCAGGCGCGAATTTCAGACACCGAATTGAAAACCAAAAAATAAATAAAAGAAAGTATTACAAAGTTTGGGCTATCAAGGACTAGCATTTTAAATAAATGGATTTCATAAAAGAAGTTAAATGTATATGGAACGTACTACCTGAATGGCTAAACGATTATCATTATAATTTACTTGCATAGGTTTGTAAGGCATTATATGATAAAAGCTTATCATTATTGAGGGAGGGTATTAGGTTTTACTTGGCACACCTGCGCGACGTAATTCTGTGCACATAATTGAAACCAGACCATTATAGTGAGCCCAGATATTGTGGCGTACCAGCCCTTGTGACATCATGATGTATTTGGAGTCAGTTGGAACGTCATGTACTGATTCCCCTGACTCGAGCTAATATACGACACATATAACCTGCGGGCAGACCCTCATAGTGAGCCCATGGGGACGTACCCTGTATAAGACCGCAGTTGTAGTTATATGTATAAAACCATAGCAACGAGTATTTAAGCAACATATGTCATACACTTGACATAGATCGCCTTTGGTAGGCCATCATATGATCGTTGAATTAAAGATAGGCATAAGACATCACCTACGCAAATTACTAGGCGCTTCATAATGATGAACTACTCATAAGACGTTACATGACGAGTTAATAAGGCAAATGCATATGTTATAGTTTATATTGTATATCAATCACTTATGTGCTCAGAAGTTATAGTCTAAACTAGAGTTTCTGGTATTCAGTTATCCATGGTTGCTCATGTTGTTATTTAATTCATTGAGCATCCTCATATGTCTACTCGTTATTCAGTCTACTTTATGTACCAGTACATGCTGTATATGTACTGACGTTCCTACATTCGGGGGCGCTGCATCTTTGTATATACAGGATCAGGTACACCCGGTAGCAGATTTCTATATTAGGCACTCGTTTCGATTCAGTAGACCGTTGGTGAGCTTTTCTCTCATCTAGAGCTAATAAATGTCTAGCACTCTTTAAAGTCATATTTATAGTCATAGTTTGAGTAGGTCGGGTCATGTCCCGACCATCTGTTATTGTGTTTTAACAAATTCTATTAGAGGCTTCGTAGACAATGTAAATTTATCGTATTTGATCCTAATTTCAGTTGTCTACTGTATTGGTGCGGCCATTTGACCAGTGCTGCTTATGTACCACTCTTGTAATTGTCTTGTGAATAGTGGCTCATGTGCTTAATGCAGCTCATTCGTATAGCAAGTGTTCATATGGACCCTTGTCCACCCATTCTAGTCTGGGGGTGTGACACTCATTCAATTAGAAATTGATATCGGGACTCCGTTTACTAAATTACTTTTGTTATATAATAATTGTATTTGAAAATCTAAATTCTTCTACTAATATTTTATGAACTTTGGTACACTTCACAAAACTCAAACATCAACCAAACGCTGCATAAACTTACACATGACAAGGCCATGAAAGTAGCTTTTAACCTCCCACTTGAAATTGCAGCAAAGATAACAATGTACAAAGTACCAAAAATCGTATACACAATACTTCCACCCCAAAAATACTCGATCAACAAACCCGAAAATCCAACCGACCCGACTACAGATTTTACCCCAGGGAAAAAAAAATAACAGTAGAAGTCAATATAAAAAGGTAGGTGAAGGCTTCAACCCTATAGTACTGTTTGTCTATCCATGAATAATTTGTACAAACTTCAATGTCCACCATGCGTAATCGTGTGTTATTCTTGAAAAATCATTTACAGGTCATTAGCATGGAGTTGATAACATGCATAAGCAGACGAATGCTTGAAATTTCAGAGGGGGTCGTGGTGGGGAGACTCCGATGATGGTTTAGTATTTGATATACTTGCTCAAAGATAGGCCGCACGTGCACTGCAATCATCGGGTCAGTTGGATTTATGGGCGATAGAACATCCCTCATCCAGGATAACTTTCGGGCTGTCTCCTTGGTAATATCACAAGCCACCTGCTGAAGAAGTGAAAGAAGTACTCCTTGACTCAACGGGAGAGGATTCATCGATAAGATACCCGGTAGATCAACCTGGAAGAAAGCACAGGGAAATCATTAAGATGGATCGAAAACAAAATTTACTTCAAGAATGCACCAAAAAGTGTGGCCTTGTCGCGAATGAAGCAGGAAACGCCTTGGGAGCCAAGGTTCAAATTCTGGCAGTGACAAAAGTTATGTTGCTCGGACTCTTTGAAAATGACGCCGGGAGTGTGTCGGATCCTCCAAATTAATGAAATTTTTTAGGATCCGACACGGGTGCAGCAACATTTTTGGAGAATCTGAGCAACATAGGTTCACAAAACAAACTAGGTGATTTCTTCAAAGATGGCTTGTTAACAGATACCAACTTGTGTATAGCTAAGATGTCAAATGCAATAAACTAGGAAATCAAGACTCACCAAAATTTGAAATGATCCAGTTAGATATAAGAACCCTTTTAATTGAATAATAAACTAGGAAATCAACAACATTATACCCAGTATAATCCCACAAGTAGGGTCTGGGGAGGGTAGAGTGCATGTTGACCTTACCCTACTTTGTAGAGATAGAGAAGCGGTTTCCGATAGACCCTCAGCAAACTAGGAAATCAAGATTCACCAAAATTTGAAATGATCCATTTAGATACAAGACAGTAGTATAAACCAGCTGAAAGAGCTTGTTTTGTGTGTATTTCAAGATTAGCTTCTTCTTCGCCTTCAGAAGCAGAAGCACAAACACAGATAAGCAAAAATTTGTGTTAATTTTAGGGTATGCAAATCCCCCCAATACTCATATCTTCATCTTCTACATATACATGTCTTCTCACATACTACTATATTTCTTCTGCCCTTTATCATATCCACCCATACTCATACAAGGTTTTTTCGTTTTGCCCTTTTGTTTTTTCCATCAATTTTTACATATATATATATATATATATATATGCTTCATTTATCTGTGGACAAAATTACGGGTTCAGAATCTTGAAATCACATTAAAAAAAACCTAGAGATTAAACATCTACTATGTATATATGAGAAATATTTTTGACCTTATATATAGTGTAATCTTTTTACTAACCCCCTTGCGGTACTACCCTGGCCCGGCCCGGCCCCGCCCCTGTTGGTTCTGTTTACCATTTTCAAAAGGAAAAAAAGGGATTTTTTGGGCTAGTAGTTTTCGCATTTTTAGCTTTGATTTTAACTCGTCAGGTACGTGAATTGTTAAATGTGTTCTTAGATATATGTGGTACTAAATTGGTTGAATTTAGTAAAGAGCTTTTGTCTTTCTATTGCGGCATATTGAGCATTTAGTTATTTTGTTATTTTTGAGCTTTGGGTTTTTGAAGGGGAGCCTTGGAGTAACTGTAAAGTTGCTGCCATGTGATCAGGAGGTCATGAATTCAAACCGTGGAAACAGCCTCTTGCAGAAACGTAGGGTAAGACTGCGTACGATAGACCCTTGTGGTCTGACCCTTCCTTGGACCCCATGCATAGAGGGAGACCGGGCTGCCTTTTTTTGTTTTTGAGCTCCGAGTTTTCAAGGTTATCTTTTTAGGATGTTTGATTTCTAAGATCTTGTTTTGGGTCGTTTTCATATTTTTTAACTTTGATTTTAACTCAGCTGCCGGGGGTCTGACGGAAACAGCCTTGCTACTTCGTATGAGGTAGTGGTATGGACTGCGTACACTTTACCCCCCCAGACCCCACTTTGTGGGAATACACTGGGTATGTTGTTGTTGTTGTTGTAACCCTCCAATGGATAAGGTTAGTTATTAGTAAATTTGCATTTTCCAACTTCATCATTTGGATGGTTTGGAAGTCCATCCTGCTACCAACTCGAAGGATAAGAGGTGAAACATTCGCCTAGTACAAGGAATAGCATCCCATACAGCAGTCCTAAACTACCCGATATCTTAACCCTATCCATAAACAAGTGATATGAGCAAACAGTATACCTGCAAACATAACCACGATACAATAGACACATCGCTTCTTTGCAAGGCTGCAGTGAATGCCTCCTCGTACTTGCGCTCCGCCAACAATCTAGATAACTCTTTGGTTGGATCAACAGGAGCCTCAAGCTATTATAGAAGGTAAAAGTTAGAATCAGAATGATAAGAAAGGACTTAAGTCTGAAAGCAGAATACAAATAGCTATCAATTATACCATCTAGAAAGAAGTAATTAAAGGGAATAGAAAGAACCTTCTCATGCAGTAATGGTCCATTACTCATGTGGCTAACCAGTGGATTCAATGACTTGGAATTTGCTCCCGAAACTGCAAGCGTAAGCAACTTCTTTTGACCATCAGCTAGCTCTCCACTCAATGTTTGAGTCATCGATGATGCAGAATTAATGGCATCCTGAAAATTAACTCAAGTAAGTTCTTTTTAAAGATGTGAATTCCAAAGAGAGTATAAACTCGGCCATTAACGATGATAACAAATATATCCAAGAAAAATTAACATTTTTCAAGTAAAATATCTTTTACGAGTAACTACAGCTTTCAAATTTAAAATAGAAGTAACAAACAAAAGAAGAATACCACACACAATCTCATGACATCTATACTAACAGAGTTCGTCACCCATAATTCTTGGTGGCTGCAGTACCACTAAATCTCTCGACAAATAAGATCGCCATGTATCACTCAGTAACCTTGAAAGCAATAACACAAATTCCGACCCAATACGTGCTTAAGTCCCTCTAATAAATAGTCAAGTGATTACCCCCCACCACATCCCAAACTCAAGTATGCCCTAGGAGACAGTGAGGAATGTTCATTTTGATGCTACGTTCATGTATTCAATAGAGCATATGCAAACCTGCTTCTAGACCCTTCTATAGAGAATACAAATATTCACCTCTGCTCTGCAATTAAATATTTAATTACAATGATAAACGTTGACGATTGTTCTCTATTTAAGTAGTGATGTGGAAGCACGAATACCAACCTGTTTTAAAAAGTATGAATATCGACTTATTTATCAAACAGATACACACGTGTACCCGAGCTTCAGATAGATTCCATAATTCCGTTTTGACTTCTTTAATAAGAAAACTATACTCCCTCTATTACACTTTGTTTGACTCGGCCTAGAGTTTAACAAAGAAAGAAAGACTTTAAAAACTTGTGGTCTTAAGCATGTCATAAAATTTGTGTAGCTATAACTACAGCTTGTTAGTTAGGAATTATATAAATGTCATTCTTTTAGGAATGGACTGAAAAGGAAAGTGCCAAACAAAATGGAATGGAGGGAGTAGGAAGGAATAAGCAAGTAGGTTGATATATATATAGTGCAACAAAATAATTGAATCAGGGTAGAAAGAAAATTAAACACAGGGCGTGAAAGGAGAACATCATTGGCCACCAATAACTCTCCATTCCAAAGCATAGTATAAGTTACATATGTTAAAAAAGGAAGGCACTGTCCTACCCAAAATTAGCAAGAAAACAGAAGGGTAAACCGTAAATCATACTAAAAACCACTGTTCATAAGCCATACCCGTAAAGCATGTACTAACGGCGAATGCATGGACTCAAATTGCTGTAGAGCAGAAGCAGTGTGTTCAGCAAATCCTTTCTGAAACGTTAAATCTACTTGCTCAAACATTGCCTTGCATGACATCTCAAAGGCAGGGATCACCGAACCTTCCATTGTAGATTTCAAAGTTTCCTGCGGGACAGATAGATGTCAGTGGGTATGGAGCATCCAACATTAATTTGAAAAAAGAAGCATCCAGCAAAAGGAGCACAATGAAGATAGCAGGAAAGAAAAAGAGCAGGTTGAGATGTTCAGGACATAAATTCAAAGATCTAGCAATCTAGCATTGCGGGGGAGCCACAAAAGATAAGTGAATAGACAAGGTTGAAAAAATGTCTTTGTTCCCACATTAAGTGGCATTAACTAAATAAAGAATTGTCTGCTCATGCTCACCTGAAGAGCTTGCTTGCCAGAGGTCTGGAATTGCGCTTGAATTTGCCTAGCGACGGAAGCTTCAAGTTTGGAGCTAACTGTTTTCTCCAGTTGGTTCACTGCCTTGTCACTAACTCCTTTCTGCACCATACACGTTCCGTCATTGACAAACAAATTCATTTTTTTTTTTAAAAGGCCAGATTTTCATTATATTAACCTGGAAGGCTTCTGAAAGAGCAGTTGATACAGCTTTCTCAATGGTAGGGACAATACTGCGTGTGACGGCTTGTCCAACAGCTGCCAGTTCTTTCTTCATTATTTTTTCAATTAGCCCTGGCATGTCCTTGCTAAAGCAGTTAGATATCAAATTGGTTATTTGTTGAGTACGATCACGAAGTAATTTCTCTTGTTTTGCACTCTCTTCTTGGAAACGGGCCAATAAAGCATCAGAATTGGCCTTGACAGCCTTCTCCATGCTCCGTCCCAAGGCAGCCTCAAGTCTTCTTCCTTCTTTGGTAACTGGAACAGCAACCATCATACCTATCTGCTTTTGTGTTTCTTTTTGCATATTAAGAACCTAAGAAGACACGACATTGAGAGAAAATGGAAACAAGTAAGAATAGAATATAAGCAAAACAACATGATAATGTAGGTAAGATGATAAAACTGCAGGAATAGCAATTTCCAGCACGCGTTAATGTTTCATCAATGCAAGACAAAAAAATGGTTGGACAAACAGTATAATAAATATATGTATAAGAATCAGCTTCCACCACTTGAGAAGTTTGAATATTCCAAGAAGAGAATTCTCTGAAAGCAGTTTCACGAACGATTAGACGTGAAAGAGACCTAGATGATGGAACTTGACAGAAAATAGTGCAATAAATTTCAGGAGGGACTTTCTTTGATAACGGAGAAATCCCCGAGGACCAATGGTGCACCGTGTAGTCCCACAAGTGGGGTTTGGGAAGGGTAGGATGTAAGCAGACCTTACCCCTACCTTTGTGAGGTAGGCAGGCTGTTTCCGAAAGACCCGCAGCTCAAAAGAGAAGTTTTTGAAGCAGGGAAAATATGATAGCAAAATAACAAGATACAAAGCAAATGTAACAGCAGGTAGTACCCCATTTTACTAACTACTACTACTAATAGGAGAGGAGAAGATGAGGCTAGCTCCACTAAAAGCATCATAAAAGTAAAACAATAACAAGAATATCAAGACAAAACAATAACAAGAATATTAAGACAATTAAAGTTTTATATATTCATGCAGAGAGTCCCTTGAGTCAAAGCAGGCACCTGATTTAGCTTCTCATGCATGGACAAAATTTGTGAGACTGCAGCTTCCATAGAGGCGTTACTTGAGCTGACACCACCCTCGTTGGAATCAGATGAGTTGAAAGCACCAGGTGAGGGTGAAGCTGGTTCAAATCCTTGAGTGTTCTTTGCCTTTTGCTTTTTCCCTTTGGCACTAGAAGCTGGAGGTTGATGAGAAGAAACTTGCAGATTTGAGCCTAAATTATTTCCAGAGATCTCTCTCGCAGAGTCACGATGTTCTTCAGGGGCAGTTGACGTTTGTGTCAGCTGCTCAGTTTCAGAAGCCCCATCAAACTGCCTAGATTCCTCGACAATATAGGTTTTAGGCGATAAGGCACGATATTCTCGAGCCATTTCTCTTCCGAGATCAGATGCCTGAGAGCAAAAGGGTTTCTCTTTGTTTTCTGACACAAAAGTATGAAGTTCTTCTTGAGAGCCAATATCAGTTTTTTGACTGAATTTTGTTTCACCAACAACCTCCCCCTCCACCTCCACATTGCGGGCTTCCTGGTTGATTACAACATCCTGGATACTCGATTCTCCCTCACTTTTATGCTCATTAACATGGTTTACCTCGGAGGATGAGTTAGCCATCAATATCTCTGAAGGAGTCACCAGATGAGTAGGGTGCTTGAATTTAATTGGATTACTAATACCCGAAGAACCATCATCACGCGACACTTCATCTTCATTATTCGTTGGGTCACCATCCGACGAAGTAAGGCCAGTCAAGTTTGGATGAATGGCATCCATTTGCCTGTCAACTGAATATTCAACAGCTTTAGGATCCCCAAAATGGTCATTGACAGAGGGACCAGGCTCAGAGCTGTTTGATATGCTTCTAAAACCAGAAAGTTTTCTAGCCAACTCAGGACTCAAAGGTGGTGGTGATGCAAAGGGAGCAATATCAGTATCAGTAGTTATACTGGGTAAACTAGCTGATTTAGATTCCGCGATGGAAGAAGCAAATTCCACAGAGGTGGCCGATGCAGTACGCGCATCAGTCGTAGAAGGTCTAGTTGTAGCTACAATCTCTGTGGCACTCTCATGCACTAAAGATTTGGGTGCAGAACTAGTTAAAGGAAATTCCATTTGTTTACTACCAGGAGGATCAACAGGAGCATATCCTTCAATACTTGCAGCATCACGTGAAACACTAGATTCCGTCCTTTCGAAGCCCACAGCATTCTCCATGGGAGGTGGCAAGCATTGGGATAAGTCCAAAGCATACTGCTGAATAGCCTGCGTCTGTACACAATACACCTGAACAATCTGTTCACCATGAGGCAGTAAATCACTTGTTCCAGTGAAACTCAAAATTGGCATTGTAACTGTAAATTCAGCTATGTAATCCATACGGGTTGCCATTGGGTTCAGGCCATACTCTAGATGAACAGCATATATGGCATTCTTTTTTGCATTCGCTAGTAAGAGCAGACCTGCTTGAGACAAGGCTACAACTTGGTTAAAAAATGTCTCCTCAGCACGAGCTTCAGCAGAACTCTTCAACTCCAATGTTTGTATACAGTGCCATGATTCAGCATCACTAGGAAGCAACCAGCCTTCTTCACTTGCTGATACCCATATCTTCATTTCCCGATTAAGTAAACCCTGTATACTTTTGACTGGTTACATGTGAAGAACTAAACGCTAGAAACAACCAAGACATGAACTTATAGAGAAAAATAAAATAAAATCAAGATCAGCTTCTCAATGCATTGCAACTACTCTCCTAAAGCATGATCCCTTTAGAAAAACACAGCTATTCCTCAAAGCAGAAATCTGATTCTATCAAAAGATGCTTGCTACAAACTACATACCCCAGTGATGAGTATGATGTGGTCTGGGCGGTCTGGAGCAGCCAGGAAGGTGGCTGAATTAACAGGATTACCATCATGAGGCCTGAGAATTGCAATTGGTTGCGGCTTCCGGTCTTCCCAAATCTTTATCTGTAAAACAAGATACAAGCCACATGCACGAGTCATGAGCAACCAAGCTTAGTTATCAAAACAGAAGATAAATTCATAGTTCATCATCAGATCACCTTTTTCCCTTTCACAGGACACAAACCACATTCTTTTTCTCTTTTTCTTTTGTTTTGTCTTCAGAACTTTACACATTAACAAAATTCAAGGGTGCAGAATGCATAAACCTAAAACTGTGCAAGTATTAAGAAGAAACCATCAGTTACAGTATGGCATTGTCCACTTCTTCTTAACTAGCAAAGGACTGCACACATGCTGGGACATTGTTGTTGCTGTCGGTTTAAGAGAACACTGGAATCTATACAATCTGGATATTGTTTTTTTATAATGACCATTTTTATTTCTAGCTTTATATTTTACATAATATTCTTACCAAATATTCCCATGTCAATTGTTAGTTGGTTGTTTTAAAATGCATGGGGTGCCGTCTCATGAAAAACAATGCCTTGTAGCATGACAAATCTGTGGATAAAAAGTTCTGGTCGGACTTGTTGCTGAATCATCATTTTACAAATGAAAATGCATTGAATGATATGGCTGCTATATAGAACAAAGACAGCAAATATAAATGCAAACAGTTTAACAGATAATAAGCAAAACTCTCACGAACCGTGCCATCCACTGACGCAGATACCAATCGAGTGGTCATCCACTGGCACATTGACAGATCAGTCACCTCTCCATCATGAGTACCAACAAGTTGTACCCCATCAACCAACCTGTCAACAGGACATCTGAGAGGTTCGTCTGCTGAAAAAACTTCAGCTTTTCCAAATTTTGTGGTATCAATTTTTAAAACATGTTTTCCAATCCCGACCACAAGAATTTCCTGTTGAAGAGGGCATAATAATAGTTAAGAAGAAATCTAGTAGAATAACTATGCTAGAAAAGAGTTCCACAAAAAAAAAAAAAAGAGGTACTTGTTTGTGACAATGCCAACAAACTCGAGGATGAACAGATTCCCCTTCACCAACGATGTGAATAGCAGTGACAATCCTCCCTGTAATTTGGGGCGTATCTTCCTCATCGGGTCCTTCAGTAATTTTCCATATATAAACACGCCCATCGACACTTGCACTGAAACATTGGAAAAATTAGATAGATAAAGTACTTACATAATACCTGATATGAATAAAAGAGAATAGCACTACCTAGCCAAAAGGTGAACATCCTCAGCAAAGAAAGCCATGTCTGTGACCCTCTGAAAGAAAAATTCATAAGTTAGATGAATACAATAATACCGTACTCCAAAAGAATGGTTAAAACATATTATAAACTTCCAATCACTATAGTTCTTACAAAATACAGATCTTTTTTCCATTACTAAACCAAACAAGACAATTGTCGATTTTTATTTTACAGAATAAACCTAATCTTTCTAGTTTGTCTTGAGCCGACGGTCTATCGGAAACAGCCTCTCTACCTCACCTCTGAGGTAATGGTACGGACTGTGTACACTCTACCCTCCCCAGACCCCACTGTGTGGGAATACATTGGGTATGTTGTTGTTCTTGTTGTAGAATAAACCTAATATGTGATGGTTTTATACATTAAACAAACAGGAAAATTGTACTTGGTAGTTGGTTCAACAATCCAAAACAAGCAAATGCCAAGAAGCCAAGGCCAAAGAGTAATAGCAGCTCTAAACATGAGGATATGGTCCCTTTTCTAAAAACAACATGGCAAAGATGGTCTTTACTTGGAAGTATAACAACAACAACATACCCGGTATGAAGTTTATTTCAGAGCCATGTCTAGAGAACCAATCATATGCGCATACTGCTGCACTATATGTGATAGCAGAGTATGACGACAAAGTGTGAAATCAAATGCCACATATTTTAAAGATAAGCTATATATTCTAATATCCCAAAAAAAAAAAAAATCATGCACGTTTCAATTTCACACACACCTAGGATATTAGTGGAAAGGTGAATATAATGACCTCTGAACAGTACCAAAAATTAGAGCTTCTCCATAAAATCCCTCTATTTTGGGAAACGCACAATACTTAATGATTTATCATTCTCTCCCCCAACCTCTTCTTATCCACAAAAATACTCAGCTTGACAAAACAATTGTTGCAAGCATATCACAATTGAGAAAATACTAACAAGCAGAGTTCTTTTGTTAGCTGTTTGGCTCTCATCTAGCTAAACTTTTGACCGTTTTCACAGGTTTTTGCTTTTACTCTAGCTTCATGTAGCTATTTTCTGAAGCTATTAGTTTGATTACATCTGATTGATGCCTTCCTAATGCAATTTACTTAATTTACCAAAAAATAAATAATACTTATTAGCGCCTGGCATATGCACTAAGCGTTAAGTGCATAAAATGTGTCTTTTATACAAAATTTATCACTTGAACAATGGATAATTAATATGACTTAAAAAGAAGTTAACTAATATATAGTCTTACCTCAATTTATGCCTTAATCATGGTAACATGGTTGGTTCATGGCAAGTTATTTCCCAATAGGAGTGCAGTAAGATCTCTACAATCTTTACCATCACTAACATTTTATGCATACCAACTAGCACAAGTATTTATAATGTTCATAAACAGTTCACATAACAAAAGAATTTTTTTTTTTATATAATGTAGCTAGGTACCTCAATGAAATAGATCCAATAGATTAACAGAACCATTACAACAAAAAATTTAAGCTTGTGGAAAAAGGCCAACCTGTGCAAGACCTTTAAGCAATGACCTCAATACGGTGTTATTGTTAAGCACATGAATAGCTCCCAATGTTCATAAACAGTTCACATAACACAAGAATATGAAATTTACATATAATATAGCTAGGTACATCAATGAAATGGATCCAATAGATTAACATAGCCATTACAACAAAGAATGTAATCTTGATGAAAAGTTCCAACCTGTGCAAAACTTTTAAGCAATGACCTCAACGCGGTATTAATGTTAAGCACACGAATAGCTCCCAATTTGAGTCCATAACACACACATTTACCATCACTAGCATTTTAAGCATACCAACTAGCACAAGTATATATAGTGTTCATAAACAGTTCACATAACAAAAATACGAAAATTCACATACAATGTAGCTACTGAACTATTACAACCAAAAAAATGTAATCTTGCTGAAAATGCCAACCTGTGCAAGACCTTTAAGCAACGACCTCAACGTGGTATTAATGTTAAGCACACGAATAGCTCCCAATTTGAGTCCATAACATATATAACTCTTATTAACTGCAATTTGCCTCCCTAAAACAAGTCCGGGATCCGAACCATACTTAGTAATTGGAGTAATCTCTAACTGAGGCTGCACTTCACCAGGTAACCTAGCATCTATATCATAAACAACATGATCACCATTCAAATGTCTCCCTTTAGGCAACTTACAACTACTCGGCATTCGCATCATCGGACTACTACTACTACTACTACTACTCTCTCCAATACCAACACCAACACTTGGTGAAACTGAAGCAAATTCAGAAAGCTCAGACCTGAAGTTGTTGGCTGTAAATTAGGAATTTGTAAAATGGGTTGTTGAGAAACTTGAGGAACTTCAAGAGTTGATGGTGGTGCACTTAACAAAGCCATTAGACGAGCTCCCGGGTTAATGTTAAGCACACGAAAATAGATCCCAATTTGAGTACATAACACATATATTTACCATCACTAGCATTTTAAGCATACCAACTAGCACAATTATTTATAATGTTCATAAACAGTCCACATAACAAAAGAATATGAAATTCACATACAATGCAGCTACTGAACTATTACAACAAAAAAACATTAGCTTGCGAAAAAATGCCAACCTGTGCAAGACCTTTAAGCAATGATCTCAATGCGGTGTTAATATTAAGCACACGAATAGCTCCCAATTTTAGTCCATAACATATATAACTCTTATTAACTGCAATTTGCCTCCCTAAAACAAGCCCCGGATCCGAACCATACTTAGTAATAGGTGTAACCTCTAACTGAGGCTGCACTTCACCAGGCAACCTAGCATCTATATCATAAACAACATGATCACTATTCAAATGTCTGCCTTTAGGTAACTTACTACTACTCGGCATTCGCATCATCGGGCTACTACTACTACTACTTCCTCCTCCAATACCACCAACAACACTTGGTGAAACTGAAGCAAATTCAGAAAGCTCAGAACCTGAAGTTGTTGGCTGTAAATTAGGAATTTGTAAAATGGGTTGTTGAGAAACTTGAGGTACTTCATGTGTTGAAGGTGGTGCACTCAACAAAGCCATTAGACGGACCCCTGGGTTAGGATTCAAGAACTGGTGTGGACTAGTTGGGGTAGGGGTGGTGGGTGGGGGTGGTTGAAGTGGGGGTGCAGGGAAAGATATGGATCTTTGAGGGATATGGTGAAAAGGGTTTGTAGAGGATGGGTAGTAAAGTCCACCGGCTCCGGTACCAACTCCGGCGCCGGCGCCGGTGATGGTGGGTGGTGGATAAGAAGAAATCAAATTCTGGGTATTTGGGATTGTTGAAATGGGTTGTTGTGGGTTAAAGAATTTGTGCATATCATACGGTGGTGACGGTGGTGCTCCACCGGACTGGTTAGGATTTCCGGCGGAAGCCATTAATTAAATTCTTTTTTTTTAAATAAAAATACAATTTTGGGGGGATTAATTGAAGGGAGAATTGATGAAGATGGAGATTTGAATGGGGGATTTGGGGACAGAGATCGGATTAAGTGGAAGATTTGAGTAGTGGGACACTGTGTTAAGAGTGAGAGTGATGAAAAGATTGGGGACTTTTTTTTTTTGGGGGGAGGGGGGGGTTGTAGTGATATTATGGGAAGAAGATGGGGAGAAATTACTATTTTACAAAAATTGGGGATCTAGTGGTATTTTTTTTTAATTATTTTATCCTCAGGATCTAGTGGTATCTTCATGTTTAGAATAATAATAATGCTACTTTGACTCTTATAAGTTATAGGCTAATACATAGATTTTGGTTGATTAATATAGTAATTATTACTACTAAAGAAAATTATCAAAGTTGCACCTAATGTATTCTAAAAAAAAAAAAGTGATCAATTTGAGTATGGCAAGATTGGGGAATTTTTGGAGGGAGGAGTGATATTATGGGAAGAAGTGGGTGAGAAATTATTATTTTATATGAATCGGGGATCTAGTGGTATTTTTCATGTTTAGAATAATGTTACTTGACTCCTATAGGTTAATAGATATAGATTTTGGTTGATTAATATACTAAAGAAAATTATCAAAATTGTACCTAATGTATGATGCTTAAGTCATATAAGTAAAGATAATTATTATTATGGTGATCAAATTAACTTGAGATGACGGGCGTGCTCGTTTAGATTTGGATCGTGCCCTTTTGAACTAGTCAAGCTCATGCGATGCCGACGTTTATGAGGAATGTTTGTGGTCTGGCTTTTTTTTGGACCCCGTACATAAGGAAGCTTTAGTGGATCGGGCTATCTCTTTTCTTTTGGGTCCAATTAAATTGAGGTCATCTACATCTTTCTCCGCACATAGTCTATTTAGCCCAACCAAAAATGTTTTGGGCTTTTTTCTATATCTATTGTATATGTTTCTTCAAGTCGTTTTTCCATGGCAGAAAAATTGTTACAACTTATTTGGATGGTTGATTCAGTTAGGGGTCTGACTTATTGGAACTCGACAAATGGAATGGTGGCGGCAAAAAGTTGGCATGAATGACTTAGTCAACAATCTAACTACGAGATGAATCAATCACATGAATAATGTGGTCACATTGACAAGTTGAAAGAGTCAACATTGACAGACTATGCGCCATGGCATGTCATGGGCACTAAATGACGTTTGGCAATGGGCATGTTAGCCCTGGCAAGTGCCAAGGTCAGATCGGCAAGTCAAGGTGAGCTAATGGAAAGGCAAGACAGAATCAAAGCTAAAGAATGGCACAAGGGAAACAAGAGTTAACATTGACAAGATAACAAGGGTAAGACATCAACAGTGACATGAAGGCGGCATGGCAATAGGCATGTACAGCTGAATTCTTGTCGACAGTGATCTAGGCAGTAGCCTTGGAGCGAAGGCAGTGATATTAACACCAAGGTCAGGTGCGAAACAAATCCTTGGGGCACAAAAACAGTTGGCACATGTCGTGCACATAAGGCGATTTCCTTCGTATAACTGCTTGTGGAAGATCCCTTATTTCATGTTGCACTTTGTATTTGTAAAATTTGAATTGCCTATACATTTGGGGATGTCAACTGCACTTTAGCTTTGATTGGTCTTGATTGCGACAAGTGTTGGCAAGCTATTGGTTGTAACTCATACAGTCTTGGCCCAGGACGAAATCAAATAGTCCAAAATGGAAGAGTGAGTTTAGAATTTCAATAAGGAACACCAGAAGAAACGTGACAGTTTCATAGAGTGTTAGGCAGCATCGACTTGTGATTCTGCCTAAAATTTTCAAATTTCAACTTCAAAATTTCTGGCCAAACGAAAATTTAATTATATGGATTAGGATTAGGCCAAACAAATCACTAGTTACTAGTTAAGGACCCTTTTGATAATTTTCAACAACTACTGTACTACTAGGTTATTAACCTCTCTATCTTCCCGCCGCCGTTTTCCGCCGCCACCATTTTCCTCGTCCCTCTTCATCTTCCACTCACCGCAGCTCCACCGTAAACTCTCCGGTCACTCGTCCTTTTTTCCGATCATGTTGTTGCTAAGAAATTTGAAGCCTTTATTCCGCCGGAGAAGCCGTTATACCTTCGGTATATTCTCCAGAACGACTACTACTTTTTTACCGTACAATTCAAGTTGCAATGAGGCGATAGGATTTACATCAATTAATTCTACGAATATTAAACATGTACAATTTGCGTGTCTATCAAATCGTTCATTCATTCGTAATGTTGCGAAATTTTGTACTTCGTTAGGTCGAGAGAAGGCCAATGAACTGTTAGATAATGCTGCTGTTACTCGTAGTAGTAGTGATATAGTTGATGAGAAGGCTAATGAACTGTTAGATAATGCTGCTGTTACTCGTAGTAGTAGTGATATAGTTGATGAGAAGGCTAATGAACTGTTAGATAATCGTGCTGCTAGTAGTATTGATATGGTTGATGAGAATACAGATGAATTGTTAGATAATGCTGCTGTTACTAGTAATGATATGGTTGATGAGAATACAGATGAATTGTTAGATAATTGTGCTGTTACTAGTAGTGATATGGTTGATGAGAAGATAAGTGAACGGTTTGATAATGCTCGTATGGTTGATGAGAATACAGATGAATTGTTAGAAAAGGTTGTTGGTACTAGTAGTGATATGGTTGATTTTACGAAGATTGATATTAACAAGCTGCCAAGGGTTTTAATAATGGGAAGACCTAATGTAGGGAAATCAGCGTTGTTTAATCGATTGATAAGGAGGAGGGAGGCGCTTGTGTACAATACGCCGACTGATCATGTTACTAGGGATATACGAGAAGGTGTTGCGAAATTGGGGAATTTGAGGTTTAAGGTGTTGGATTCAGCTGGTATAGAAGCAGAGGCTTCTTCTGGTTCTGTTCTTGGTAGAACTGCGGAAATGACTGGAAATGTGTTGTCGAAAACTCAGTTTGCGCTTTTGTTAGTTGATGCTAGAGATGGAGTGTTGCCTATGGATTTGGATGTCGGGAAGTGGTTGAGGAAGAATGCACCTGGAATGAAGACTATTGTGGTGATGAATAAAGCTGAATCTCTCGATGACTGTGATGGTTCTCTTGGAGCTGCTATTGGTGAGGCTTATAATTTAGGATTTGGCGAACCCATTGCTTTATCTGCTGAGACTGGACTCGGTATGGCTGAACTTCATGAAACTCTTAGACCATTACTTGAAGAATATGTGATCCAAAACAACATCCGTGATGATGAGATCCAGGAGAATGAGGAGAATGACTCCTCTGAGGATATGCAGTGTAAATTGCCATTGCAATTGGCAATTGTTGGGCGGCCCAATGTTGGAAAGTCAACCTTGTTGAACACGATCTTGCAAGAAGATCGTGTTTTGGTTGGCCCTGAGGCTGGTTTGACTAGAGATTCCATCCGCGCGGAATTTGAGTACGAAGGAAGAACCGTTTATTTGGTTGACACAGCAGGTTGGTTGGAGAGGACAAAACAGCAGGAGAAGGGCCCTGCATCTTTAAGTATTATGCAATCAAGGAAACACCTTATGAGAGCACATGCTGTTGTTTTGGTCCTCGATGCAGAAGAGATTGCAAAAGCTAGGCGAAGCATGAAGCATGTTGAGGTAGTTATAGCAAGACGAGCTGTAGAGGAAGGACGTGGTCTTGTTGTGATTGTGAATAAGATGGATCTTTTAAGAGGGAAAGAAAATTACAAATTGTACAAGAGCGTAATTGAAGCTGTGCCGCAAGAAATTCAGACAGTTATTCCCCAGGTCACAGGGATACCTGTTGTATTTGTTTCAGCTCTAGAAGCAAAGAGTCAGGTAGCTGTCATGCATCAGGTCATCGAAACATATGAAAAGTGGTGTTTGAGATTGTCAACGGCTCGTCTTAATCGTTGGCTACGCAAGGTCATGAGCAGACATTCTTGGAAAGACCAGGCAGCTCAACCCAAGATCAAGTATTTCACTCAGGTGAAAGCTAGACCTCCAACTTTTATTGCATTTATGAGTGGGAAAACCCAGCTCTCAGATACAGATTTGCGGTTCCTAACTAGATCTTTGAAGGAAGACTTCGACTTGGGTGGAATACCAGTCCGGATATTGCAACGAACTGTTGAAGTAAATAGCAGAACTAATACCAGCAGTAAGAACAAGCAACCAGCTAATAGAACGATGGAAAGGGTTGTTTCTGACAAAAGAACAATCCTTGCTGTAGAAAACAGCAGCACCACTTGAATTATCCAAACTTTAGCTTATCGTACACGGTCATAACTTAACTCCAAAAAAGATGAAGAGTAATATTGGTCTTTGGGAAGGCATGCATCCACTTTGGGTCGGGTGTCTGGCACAGGGCTTTTGATTTACCTTGTAAACTCCCTCTGCCATTGTCTTAATCTTTTCTCCATTGTATCCTATCATAGACAATAACGGTCTTTATTTTATCCTTTATGTGAATATATCAAGGAAGTTAAGTTTATTTGAAAAAGAAAAATTAACTTATTTAATATAGGTGAAAATCATTTTAGTCCTCCAGCATGCCTGAGTCTTTCAATGCTTTTGTGGTAAAAGTTAGAGACAAACAGTTCTTACTTTATTAAATGGCTTAGAAGAAAGAGGTATGAAAAAAGCCGCTGCTTTGGACTCTCTGATTCCACCAAAAGTGAGCAAAAATTACTCAAAATCAGGAGGGAAGAAAGTTGATTTGTTTTAGGGCTAATGACTACTTGTTTGAAGTGCACGACTTGAAAAATTATGTGGTGGATTTGGAGAAAATGTCATGTCAATGCAGAGAATGGCAAATAAGTAGAGTGCCATGCTGACATGCTCTATGCTGCATGACTCATATTAGAGAGGATGCTACCAAATTTGTGAAGACTTTTTCTGGAAAAATCAATCCAGTACCGGACGAGAGCAAATGGCCAGTTGTAGATTACCCTGTTGTGCACCCTAATGAAGAAATGGAGGAGAGGAGAGGCAGAAAACCAATTAAAAGGAGAAGAGAATTAGATGAACAACCAACAAAAAAGGGATCACTGGTGAACTTCATTAGTAAGTTCATTGTTTTCTTCTTTACATTGAGTTCTTAAAAATTGTAATTTATTTATTCTAGCTGAAGCTTGAGTGGTCCATTATTCTGGTGCGAATCTGTGGAAGTTAATCTTTGTTTTCTAACGCAGGTTTTGTTAATCTGTCTGCTGGTGTATTCTAGTGCATTCTGATGCGGTTCTGGCATTGTTGGTGCTATTTGGTGCGTTTGTGCTGATGTTGGCGTCTTTCTGTTGCTGGTCTCTCTTTTTTTCTCTAGTATACTCCTGTTTTTCTTTACACTTAAAAGGATTTTGCTGCTATTAAGCTGTTGTGTTCTAAGCTCTGCCAGTGCATGAAGCGCTACTGGTCTTTTTCTATCTTTGCTAAACAAGAGTTGACCTTAAGCGGATATATATATATATATATATACTGTGGTTTTAGTCCAAACCAGATTCTATGTTCAGATACAAATTGTGTCTTGGTGCAATATTAGTCCCTTCTTGTTTGCTTTATAGTCTCGAGTCTTTTTTTCCAATCTGAATCGCTTTTGTGTGTGTACATGTATAGTCAATGCATATAGTTTACGTATTACCCTGCCACTTCATTACTATTTCCATCCAAATGGACATGGGGACTAGTTTTCGCATAGGAGTGCTATATTCATTAGTCTGTGCCTCTCATTTCTTGTTACCAGTGATTTGCAAAAGCTGTAGGATCTCTACTTGCTAGAGTAGCTGCTTTGAGAGCCACGATATTCACAGTTGGAGTTACAAAAGGTTCATCTTCAAGTCTAAACCAAAAGCACTTGTGCTCATTGCATACCTTGATCCGCGACTGTTCGGATAGCGTTTGCTGCTGCAGTTTGAGCGCGGCAGCAAACAATGTTCCTCTTCTCATACCTTTGAATCCAGAAGTACCAGCGAACTTTAGTCCTGCCTTCCTATGTATAAGCAACCAGTAATAAGATAGTACTGTGAGTTCTAACTTGCTGTCTCACCCTCTGGTTTTGTCACACATATCGACATTTGACATTTTTCATGTTACGTTATATTATATTTTCTCATCTAGAGAAGTCGAATTGGCATACGTGACTTTTGATTTGTTCTTTTATTGTCATCTGAAATATGAGTTCCCAATCATCAGTGTGCCTCATGTCTGGAGTTGTAAAATTGTGAATGATTTATGTCTCAACATGTAAATAATATAATATGATAATGTATGAATTCGTAAAAATATTATATTGTTAGTGAATTTAACTACCATTTCAATTAGTGTCAATTAACGTTCATAAAAAAAAATTACTTGTAATTATCTAATAAATGACATAAATATTTTTTTACACAATTAAATACACACAACTTAAACACGTTTTGTAACCAAAAAACATTTGAGAATCGAAACTCCATAGACAATAGGTTCATCCCTCTACTCTTTTTCAACCGTAGACTCTTTTTCTCTTTTCCATAGACTTATAACTACTTATCTCATTTCTCAACTCTATATATATTCCCACCTTCTTTACATATTCAAACCTTTCGAACCAATAACGTGTTTGGCGTAATAGCCAGGCAGCATATTTTGATCCATCGATAAAAAGAAAACACAATTTCTTTTTGTGCAAAATATAAATAATTTTTATTTTTTTTCCAAAAAAGGATCGAAATGTGTCTGGTGTGCCCTGGTAAGATTTGCATGTTATGCACATGCTTAGTTTTATTGGTGGTTGCAATTGGTATGTTGTTTGGATTTGGAGTTTTTAAAGATGGATTTAAGAAAATGAAACATACAGCTCATATTGATGATTATGAAGGAAGGCCCTTCATGGGTTACCATTCTTCTCCACCACCATTTTATTAGCAACATTTAATTTTTGTTTCTAAACAAAGATTAATTGACATACCATTTGCTTTCTTCAATGTAATGATTATTATGTTGTTAATTTGATAATGTAAGGTGTCATATACTTTTGGAAATGTGTTTTACAATTTTAATGTTTGGTTGATTAATTTGGACTAGCTAGGTGAGTGTTATTTTTTCAAGTTTGATTTATGGAATGCATTATATAGAGAAGTGTTTGGGTGTAACAATAAGCTGCCTGAAATTTGTCAATACTGGTTAAACCGGGCTATGTTATAAATGGTGTCATCGCAAGGGCTAAAGTTGATTCACGCATTACACCATATTGCCTGAAGGGGGCATGCTAAAGAGCGTAGGTGTGTGATAAATATAACAGGCGTTCTCAAAGGACAGCAACAACAATGTGATTCCACATGTCATTGCTAAATCTGCAGGATGGCAGGTACTTCGATTGTCTTGTATTAGGTGAAGAGAAGGGGGTGATAGACTTAGTAGGGCTCGAACCTACAATATTACCATTATGAGCGGTATGTTTTTTTCTAACAGCTGGACGGCAAGCGAAGTTACTCAATTTCGAATAGGTCAAGAGCAAAATTAGAGCTTATTTTCTTGATGGGACTAACTGCTTAAGGTGCTTCAAACATTCAATGTTGTACTTAATACGAGCTGTTGAAGATCCAATTCTTCAAGCAACAACAATAACATATCCAGTGTAATTCCACAAGTGGAGTCTGGAGAATGTGGTGTGTACGCAACCTTACCCCCACCTTGTATGGGTAGAGAGGTTATTTCCGATAGATCTCGGCTCAAGTAAAACATATCAGAAACAATATGAAAAGGAAATACAATTGTAAACAAGCCAAGTAGAACATAATGATGAAAAATAAAAGTAACAAATAATACGATAATCAAAACAAAGGACTAGAGCGGAGATGAAGGGAGAAAGAGACATTTTTTAAGATAACTCAACAAAGTGCCATCAGATGTACAATTTCCTCAGACAGTCGCAACAGAAACTGTCAAGATATAAAATATGCCAAGAACACACTCAAAACAAAATTTTGTTAGATGTACATTTGTGTATAGTAAGCCCCAGAAAACAAAGGACTTAAAAGACTCAGTGAAATGGGGGAAAAATTGCCTAAACAAATCCATTTGGTCTCTCTCCACTTTTGGCAGATCTCTTCTGCGCATCTGTGTCGTAATGGGCAAAGGCAGCATCTAAAGCCTGCGGGGAAAATGTATGTTTCCATGAGATTCAAAATAATAGAAATACTCCATAGTAAGCACTTTATTTAATTAAAAGAAGATCGGGACATCTTCCATCAGGCGAATGTCAAAATGATAGAAATCGAGACAAAATAAGATTATGTCTCGAATATTCATGTAATTTAGAGTACTCTCGAACTCTACTATTAAGTGTCCTGAAGCGAGAAGTTAACCTGAAGCATTGGCTGTACAAGAAGGGAAACTTGATGTCTCATATCCGATTGCACAGATTCCTTCATCTCCTGAAAGTCGATAGAAAATTCGAAAACTTAACATCACACAAGAAACAACTCCTCAAGTCTAATATGTATGCCTAGAGATAGCAAGAAATAAACATTACAAAACTGCACATATAGAGTGGCTAGCGGAGAAGCAGTTTGACTTCCCCTGCATCAGCCTACCAGCAAAAATTTCCCTACTTCATTGTTCACCCTTAGAACCCAACTTGATTGGAACTGATTGTTATTGTTGTTCTACCCATAGAGACCCCCCCACAACCCACCCACAAAACCCAAAAAAAAAGGCACCAACCACCCCTTTTTGGTTTTTCCCCACATCAGTTTTGGTAGTTCATTTTTCCATTTGCTTGTTCTCGGTAATTTAAATTTTCCTGCTATTACTACATCAATCTTTTTTCAAAATAAAAAGGCAATGAGAGATCATTAATATATTGATGCAATGATATCTTGAGAACTTCAAAAGGAAAAAAAAGTCATATTCAAAGGATTTATGAAGTGTTTAACTAATCTCAAAACCACAACCACCTCAAAACTGTTGATGATTTCTTATTGTCACAAATGACAACAACAATGACATACCCACTGTCATCCCACATATGGGGTCTACGAGGGTGGTTTGTATGCAGCCCTCGGCTCAAATGACATTGTTCTATAATGAACTATTTTGTCTACCCAAATTACCTAAACATTGAATCTATACCAAACCCAAGCTAGTATAAACTCTAAATAGCACTACCATTTATCGTCCGCTCCACATTATTCAGAAAATTGTAACCCAAAGATGAAATTGAAAAAAAGCCACACAACAAATTTTCAACACAGGCCATGCTTTGTTTCGTGCATTAGAGATTTTTAAAAATACGAAAAGGAAAAAAGCAAACACATAAACAATTTGCAATGAAACTACAAAAGGGATAAGGATCCATATGTGCATATTTATCCATTACCAAAAGATCATTACCTGCAACTTGGGATATATCTGAGACATTGCATCCTTTAACCTAGTCACCTATCAAATGACGAGGATTATAAAGACTTAAGGGATGGAACTCTTTGCTGAAATTGATGAAGTTACAAAATCTCATGTTATCACAAGATCAAATTAAATTAGGATAGTATGCATCATTGCATGACCATTACATAATATAGTTAATACATAAGATGCACCCAAATGTTGGATATATCAGACAATTAAAATAAGAAAAACTGCCTAAACACTAAATCTTTCTTTCGGACCATAATAACATAATTTTGCTGGTAACAAAAGAGGTAGCCTAATACAATTTTTACCTTTTTTTTTATAAGGGCTAATACAAAATTGATATTCAAAATATTACCTTGGTGTAGAAATATTTTGTTGTTATTGGATAAGATGACCAGAAGTGCTTCAATAGTTCCTGAATTGATGTCCAATGCTGGAAGCAAAATGAAAATTATCATTTGTCATGGTTAACAGAATTTAAGAACTGTAACAAAGTGTGGACAAAGATTTTAGATTCAGAATAAATAAAATCACCCTGTAAAACACAACTCACAAGTAATAGTTCATTTTTAGTTGCACTAGGCAACTGGTCCAAAACACTCTCATGGGGATTCTTTCCCAGATGATACTTTGTACTTGAGATATTCTGACTTAGCCCGTTGAAAACCTGTAACAATGATTTATAGTTTAACTTCTCCGTTACAACATGATATCATTGGATGGCAATTTCCTAACTTCAAAAATGTAAAAATACCTTGAGAGCTACTTCTGGACTAATTATTGGTTCGATCAATCCTTGAGAATTTATCCCAGAGATGGAGTCCTTCAAGGAGCAAAAGGCTTCTTCTTTGCTCACACTAAATTTCAGCTGTCTTATCCCTGTTTCAGCATCTCCCAAAGCCTTCATTGCATTGGCTTGCTGAGAATCAAAGTAGTCTCGAGGATCCTGATTTAGGAAACATCATATATCAGATAATCTAATGAAATCACGGTTGATGTGAGCAGAACAAAAACAGAACTGACGAACGCCAGACCTTGATACTTAGCAATGCAACTGGTGGGTCACGAGGTCCCTGAAGATCTTCAATTTCAGCTACTCGAGAAACTTTGTTTATGCGTTCTCTGTATGCATTCTCATCAGACACGTCATTAGCTAGTTCAGCTGTTCCACCAAATGAAATTGACTTGTATAAGCCTTTTTCAGGTTTGGAACTAGAATGAGATAAATGGACAACTGTATGAGTAGTAAATGCATTTTACCCTGATTTGTCCTGGTGAATGCTTCAGCAACAGATCTTGTATCACCCAGCTCAACATCTTCCCAGATTTATGAGACAATAAGAAGGAAAAATATCAAGTCAAATATGAAATGCTATCAATCTTAAACAAAGGCAGCCAGAAGAAGTAATACATCATGTAAGGTTCTCCTAACCCGTCTTCCCCTCTCAACCCTAAGTAGCAGATATCAAGGACATTCACGTGGAAGACATATCATTGATGCATAACAAAGAATCAGTAGTGTAAATATAAAATCATTATCATTTTGCACAAAGGTGCCCCCATAGAGACAACTTCAGGCGACAAAGAAGTTTAAAGGAACTTAGTCAGGGTAGAATGATGTTATTGATAGAGCTTGTTAAAGGAAGCTTACCTATAAATCTTCCTCGAAGAACCACTGCTGCATGCTGATTGAGGTATTGCGAGAAAGACCTTTTGAATGGTTCATACTGTGGTTCTAGAATCTCCTTAGGTTCTACCTGAGGTAGCCCATGATCCTATTTTTACCATGGCATATGAAAAATAGGTTAGCTCCAATTCTCTTGTAAGGGGTTAGATCAAAGCATATACAAGAACAGCAGGTCCAATCGAACATAGATGATTAAATTGCATTGCAGAATAAAGTTCCGTTGATGTACCGGGAGATGCATATAATCATCACCTTCATCTGCTTCCATGTCCAGAGTTGGATCCACTCTTCTGATCTGAAAAGAATATAAAATGTAAAGACTTCTGGAAGTTCTTCTCCATCCATCCCCTCTCAAAGGAAGAGAGAGGAGAGAGAAGAGGGAAACAAGAATACTCGGTGGAAGTTCTTTTAGGATGGATGTCGTTAGAAAACAATGAAAACAGTAATTATCTGGTGAACACCTTTTTCCGAGCTTCATATGCTAACATATCATCTTGCTTCAAGAAAACTGCAAGCTCCTCATCTTCAGCAGCCTCGGCGAAAGCTGCAACAATGTTTTTTGTACTGTGGAGGTATTCAGCTCTTGAATATTTAGTCCAGAATTCTTTTTCTGACATCTAAGATAGAGAGTAGAATCAAGAGATGCAGCATGATTAATTCTCACATACATCATTGCTGTAATAGGTGGCTTTGGGAGTTTGTTACCACTTAGTATAGCAGTTAAGATGGAAACCTGAAGATGAACTACACTAAGGAAGTAAAAGGCCTGTCCCACTCTTATATTCAATTGTAATTGAAAAGGTTTACCTAAAGCTTCAGTGAAAAATGCTTCAATGATCTTAAATTAGTCCGATTTTTGTGACAAGCTAAGCATGCATATCTATCTCAGCAAGCTTTCGTGCATGAAAAGCTCAGAAGATAAATGGATTGAAATCCAAAGAATTGTCTATACTGCCTGCTGACTATATTTTTACCTTGCCAGGAACAAATTTTAAATATGCTTCGCGGACAGCTGGTTTCTCTGCAAAAATCTGCAAAAGAATTACCATATTAGACGAGATTTACAAATAAAGCAATGTTACATATAAAATCTACCAATACTTCTTCATTATAATATACAGAAACTTGAAAAAACTCAGTTATCAGCTTTTGTCATTTAATTTCATACACTAGCCTAGAATTACACTTTCAAGAACTATGGTTTACTCATTTGGTAAGATTGTATAAGAATTGGGGAAATTCTGTTAGTTTTCACAACTTGTGGGGTTTCATGTTTATGTGAAAAATACAACTTAAAAAATTCAAATTGCATGCCCAAAAAAACTTTAACTTCATATCAATCTGATTTCATCATGATTTCATATCGCATGTCCAAATGGGCCCTTTGTTTCCAAAAAGCAATATATTTTAAGCATTTGCATTTCAAAACGACATAATCCAAACAAATCATACCACACAATTGTTGCCTGCCTTGCCCGAATACATTCCGAGAATCATTGCTTCAAAAAAATGAAACCAAACCAAATCCCACTTTCCATAATCCCAATCCTACCCCCACACTCAGTACGTAAAGTCTGCAGCACCCAGCTCAGTATACAACAATTTTTTTCTTGCTATATTGATGGTCCTGTCTGGGGCTTCTAGCTCGATAGTTCCCTTATTTTTCACTATTAAATCTCCTCCTACTAATCAGACCTAGTAGCCACTTTTCATAATGAACTAAAAAGAGGAAGCACCTCATCCATCATCTCTACTGTTAACATGCATTGATAGTGACCTTGTTTGAGCTAAACTTAAGCTTCATACTGTTTTGATAAGACTCAATTTAACCACTTCATGAAACAAAAAATGTTACCTGATGAATAACCTCTGGAGTCAAGTTAAATGTAACCCTGTTTGTCTGAAACAACAATGAAAACAACAGATTGTCAAGCTCAGGTGGAATTGGAAGGGGAGAGGGAGAGACGAGACTGCAGACCACATATTTGTCAATACAAGGTTTAAAGCCAAAAATATTTGCATTTTCATCTGCTTCTAGTAATTTATTTGTAAAAGGAGCCACAAGTTTATATGTGAATCTAAAGAGGTAATTTCATTAGTCAATCCAAAAAGGAGACAGAAGTTTTTCACAATACTAAGCACCTTCACAATTAAGAGAAATATGATCTGATTTTTAGTGGTGAATACCTTTAAGAGAAATATGATCTGATTAGAATTCAAGAAAATCACTATGGCTTAGATATATCTTGGAAAAGTAAAAACAGCATCCTATCAGAAAAAATGTAAGCCATGTATACACGCATGTGTGGTGACAAACGGAGAGAATATTTCCCGCTTACCTGACCATCAGATAATGGTTTTACACTCCACATGTCATTTTTTAAGGCTACCCGCTGTTTTGGCCTTTTGTTTTCAGTCTGCTCCAGCAGCTTCTGTAATCCATTGGCAAAATAAATAACTGTTAAGTTTATGGAAAGCAGCCGCCAGCTGCTAAGGAAGGATTCTGGGTACAGCTCAAAACTTTTAGCGAACACAGTGATTTACTATGTTTATGAAAAATAATCTATTTACCAAGGTTTTTCTAACTACTAACCTTCCTAGCGGCCCAAAATTCAGCCTCTGATAGAATACCTCCAATGACCAATTGCCTGTGGAGTTTCTGCAACTCACTGCCACCACTTACACTTGTTAGTGATATCAACATGACAAGAAATAAAAAGGAGAAGATGAAATGCCAATTTTGAAAAGAAAATTAGCAACAATAACTGCAGATTTCAGATAAACTCGTTACAGTTACAAGACACATTTACAACATTAGCTGGTATAAGAAAAAGAGGTCTAGAGAAGGCCCCCGCCTTCTGCAAAATTGAACCAGAAAAAAGTTCCATTCACCTGTTCTCCTGCAGTAACTTAATCCGACGCCCCATTTCTGTTGCACTGAGTTGCTCATCATGCGGAACAGCAGGTTTTTCGGAAGTAGCTTTCCCCACTTCCCCACAAGCCGCAATTGCTGAGGCTGTTCAGGTAAACAGATTTTTTAACAAAACCCATAATGTTAAAATATCAACTTGGAATGTCTAATGCAGGGTATCATATAGTAACTGCATACTTTTTAACGAGCTAGCTGGTGTTGAACTAGTAACATAAAACAGCGAAAAAAATCTTAAAGCCTTAAGAGGCTATTATCTGATTTTGCTATCTTAACCTATAGACAGCAATGCAAGTTGGGGGACAAAGAATCACTAGGCAGAAAACCAGGGCTTGACTCATAAAATTTCCGAAAAATCCAACTGGACTTGAAATAATTTATGTCAATTATATACACGTGGAATTGAGAATTTAGGCTGCAATATCTTAGCTCAAGTTCAGCACCAAGCCAACCGCACTTGCACGCAGGAGCAAGGGAATCATAGAGGAAAGGGTTACTCAATACCACGAGAAGGCTCGTCTCAGCCCTTCCCCCCCATTTTATATATTGTCTTGCCTCCTCCTTTAAACAAAAATCTACTAAACGACCAATGACTTCACTGAGTTCCAATTCAATATTTCTGGTCCCAAAAGGGAAATCCATCCATAAAAATAGGTAAACGAACAAGCCCAAAATCTTACTTAGACGAACGTCAACATGTTTGATTGTTTGTAATTAATGACTAACTATTCAGAATATTCAAGTACAACACCATACAGCTAGTACACGAAAACAAAGAGCAAACGGATTTGATCACACACCACAAGAAGGAATGAACAACGAGACACGTAAATGTAATGATGTCCAGTATATTTCAAGTTTTCACATATTTGAAGCAGAATGGTCCACTTGTAGCTGAGTGATGAAACTGATGGATGAGTCAATGAGTGTCATAAAGACTAACCAACAAAGTCCCGACACTGGTCACGGTCAGGGAAGCTATCGAACTCAAAAAGATAATTTCCACCCTGAAAATGAGAGGAAATGAAACACATTTAGTTGCAGTGCTCAGATAAGTTAGCAGTTTGTAGACTTCACCAGTACTGGGATCAGTCTACTGTTTCTTGACTTGACCAGACACAGAAAGAAAACAGTCATGCTCTCATAATAAAGGGCTCACAAGTAGAATGCTTTGGTAATCATAAATCCAAACCTGATCTTGTGTAAGATTAAGTAGAGCCTGCTTACTTGAACCCTCCTTGGAAAACTTGTGGCCTAAATAGAGAGAGTGAGAGAGAGAGAGGCGGGAGAGAGAATTCAAGTGTTGTGAAGGGAAAAGGATGGACAAAAGCACCTTTAATCAACTTGAACTCCACGTTAAGCTTTGTCGTTAGTGTTGGGTCATTCGGCATAAAAAAGAATCGTTCCTTGGTCTACACACAAGAAAAAGACAAATAAGAAAATCAACAGTTGGTAGCATCAACAACTGTGGTAGAATCTACCATACAGATCATATAGAATCTGAAATTCATAGTTCATACCATCTTAAAAAGGAATTCTTTATTGTTGAATCCTTAACCCCCATCAGAAATTGTGCTTTTTCTTATTGTTATAAATTGTGTTTTGTTTCTTTTTTCAGATTAAAACCCCACCCCCCACCCCCAAAACCCCTAACTGTGAGTCCAACAGTTCCCTTTTCCACTTTTGATCCATAGGTGACTCATACCCCCATCCTTACGATTGGATGTGGATGGTCATTATTGTCCAAATTGCATATAGTTAATGCAAATGCAAATAACAACAATGCCTCAGTGCACACTAGTCGGGGTCGACTATATGAATGTTCGATATCCATTCTACTCCATTTGTGAACCAGTAAAGGAGATTATGTTAATACATGGAATGAGAGAGACCATCTGTTTTAAGCAGTAGTCTGCTGCTGGGTAGAATAAATAGATACTCTTTTGCCAAAAAAAAAAATAAACACTTATCTCACATATCACTATAAACTTGTTTACCAGTCGATTAACAGACCATTTGATGTTCTCTCTTTTTCCACCTCTTCCTACAAGCTCAGCATATCAGTTGCATTACTATTATTGTTATTTGTTTTGTTCAATCAATCAACTATGTCTCAATCCCAAAACCAATTGATGTAAAACATATAAATCCTCTAAATGGTGTTGTTTTGGTGATGTTTGTGATTTCAAATAAATAGTTTATAGTATTACCCTATGGGTGTCTTGCTTCTTTTATTATCTAGTGATGTGTTATATCTTTTTTGTTGTTTGTTTTTATGATTTTTGTTTGTTATTGTTATCTGTTGTGAGCCGGGGGTCTATCGGAAACAGCCTCTCTACTTCATCCGAGGTAGTGGTATGGACTACGTACACTCTACCCTCCCCAGACCCTACCTGGTGGGAATACACTGAGTATGTTGTTGTTGTTGTTGTCCTCTATATCAGTCCGGCTCTATTTCTTTTACAATTGTTATATCCGGGACAGCTTGTGCTCACCTCAACTAATTACATGGGTACCTTTTCCCTCCCACTAACACAAGATACTTGCTATTTATAAAGCTTGTTTACCAGTCAATTAACAGACCATTCAATGTTCTCTCTTTTTTGATCAATCAATCAACTATGTCTCAATCAGTCCTATGAATCGTCGGCTTTAGTGCATCGAGCTGTCCTTTTTTTCGGACATAACAAACAATGATACAACTCACAATCATAACTAACAATACGAACAATCAAAGTGGGGATTTAGAAAAGGAAAAGTACCAATTTCAACACGCCAGGAACACCAGGTACTTTGACTGAAGATTTATACTTAGCACGCTTAACCACCTTCCCACCATCCGCCATAATGGGTATTCGTTCGATCAAAAAATCAATACTATTTTTTTCACTAATACATCAATAGACAAATTTGGGTATTACAGATTCTACTGGAGATCAAAGCTAAGGCAAGTATAAAATCGGCGAATGGGATTGGGGTACAGTGATTTTATGGAGGGGGGGAAAGGATCTAGGGTTCCGATGGATTTGGGGGATTTTGGAAGAGAAGGCGCCAACTGTTGTAGAGATCAATCAACATCTGAAATGTGTGTATGTACATTGTGCTTCTCTCCCCCAAATATATAGAGAGGGTGATTGGGCAAATCGCCGCAATAAAGCTCCCGCTATACCCAAAATTTGAAGAAAAATCAAATAATTAAGGATTTATTATACGCAGCGTTACCTTGCAACTTTACTAGAGATTAGAGGGTGATTCCTCACTAAAATTGCAAAAATAAAAAGGTAAATAATACATATAGAAAATGAAAAAAAAAATAGTCTCTGGATTAAAGTCGGAGGAAACAAAAACACTAGATGATTTTTTTTATATATTCTAGTTTTCGTGAATAGAGTTATCTGGTACCTGTTATTAGTGGGAGGTAATGAGTATTCCGTAAAATTAATCGAGATATGTAAAAGCTGATCCAGAGATCATGGTCATCAAAATTAAAAAAAAAATCGTGACGATGTGATTATATCAAATTGGTTGTTTACATAAATTAAACTTTTATTGTTATGTAAGGATGAATTTAATGATGCAGATTTTAGTGACAACGTGATTATATCGTGCAGAATCTTCGCTTTTGTTTTGTTTCACTAGACTTGCTAAATATGAGATGGGAAAATATGATTGTAAATGGAGTTGATAGGCCTGGTCAAAGATGAGGCCACACCGGTAACGTTGTTCAAGGTTGTAGACTTCTCTACGTTGTTGATGGCTATGGTAGTGACAGCGGACTAACCAATAAGGTAACGACGTGATTATATCCTATTGGTTGTTTACATAGTATTGAACTTTTATTGTTATATAAGGATGAATTTGATGATGCGGTGTGATAAAATTTAAGTAACAATCAAAATTAGTATTGTGTTTAAGATAATAATGTGATACAATATAGATAATAGTCATCCGAACAAGTTGTTAATAACTGTAATTTATAAGTTGTATTTAACAACTATAATTTGCAAATCGTGTTTACAAAAATAACATTGATTAATGAGACGCATCATAAAATTATTAATAGGCTGAAAGTTTGATAGAGGTCGATCCTAAAATTTAAAGGCTGCAGGCATGACTAAAAAAAAATATCTTTAGTGCAAGTTTTTTATTACATAATAGTCCCCAAAGTAAGTGAAGTAAGTAAGTATAATTTTCACTCTTCGTGGACTATGACATTTATTAATGTCTCTTTTTCTTTTTCTTTGTATTTGCTTGCATGTAAGGATTAATCTTAAACATGGAGTGATCGAAATTCAACATTATAAATACTCTTATTTTCCTTCTTTATTACACATTTTATTTTCCTAACCCCAACTAAGAATCTTCCTCTTATGCTTGCTTTGTGCATTTCTTTGATTTCACTAAACGTGTTAAACATGAGATGAAAAATATAAATGTAAATGGAGATGACAGACCTGGGAAAAGGTGAGGCCACACATGTAACACTATTTAAGGTAGTAGACTTCTCTACGTCGTTGGTGGCTATAGCAATGATAACAGACTAACCAATAAGCAGAGGCGAATCTAGGATTTTCAGTGCATGGGTGCACCACTAATAAAAGAAGGAAAAAATGTAAGAAGTGGGAATTGATCCCAAGACCTTAAGGTTCATAACTCAACATTTAACCAAGTGCACCATTTAGTATTTTGATAGCATGGGTGCCAGCAGTTATTATTATACCAATTTTAGAAAATACATACATAAAATACCAAGTTTTATCGAGAGACCACGGGTTCCCGTGCTCCATTTTTAGGCCCTAAATTCGCCCCTGCCAATAAGGTAACGACGTGATTATATTGGTCTACCTCTACCTCACCTGAATCCATCCCTAGCCAACCTCTCACACCTTCGCACTGGGGCATCTGTGCACCTCTTCATCAAATGTCCGAACCATTTCAACCCTGTTTTCGCTATATTGGCCTCCACCGAAGCCACCCTCACCTTATCTAGAATAATCTCATTTCTAATCTTATCTTTCCTAGTACATCCATATATCCATCGCAATATTTTCATCTCGGCCACCTTTATTTTTTGGATGTGAGAGTTCTTAACTGGCCAACACTTCGCCCCCATACAACATAGCCGGTCTAATCACCACTTTGTAGAACTTGCCTTTGAGTTTAAGAGACAGCTTCTTATCACACAAGATTCCGAAAAACGAGTCTCCATTTCATCCACTCTACCCCAATACGATGAGTTATATCCTTGTCAATCTCTCTATTCCCCTGAATCATAGACTCAAGATACTTAAAACTATCTCTCTTTTGGATGGCCTAAGTATCGAGCTTTACAACTACATCAATCTCATGCGTCACCTCGCTTAACTTACACTCCAAATATT
This sequence comes from Capsicum rhomboideum, assembly GCA_031232105.1. Taxonomy (NCBI): domain Eukaryota; kingdom Viridiplantae; phylum Streptophyta; class Magnoliopsida; order Solanales; family Solanaceae; genus Capsicum; species Capsicum rhomboideum. The sequence continues at coordinate 1,463,158 of CP124710.1, read as the reverse complement.
CAGTCTTGGATCTACTCAACCTAAACCTTTTAGACTTTAGGGTTTGCTTCCAAATCTCCGACTTAACATTAACTTCACTACGAGTCACGTCAATCAAGACTACATCATCCGCAAATACCAAACACCAAGACGAATAATTTTTAGTATTAAAACTTATATATTAGTTTTTTAAAAAAAATAAAACTATATATTGAAAAAACAAAGATTTAATTATTTACTCAAATATTAATAGTGAGACTTGTATTTATATCAACACTAGTGGCACGGCACCCGTGCTAAGCACGGGCCCAATATTTATACTTTATTTTTCTCAATTTACGTGTCATACTTTCATTTTTAATTCATCTCAAAAAGAATATCAGTTTGTTATATTTAAAAAATAATTTGATTTTAAAAGATTTTACACAGTCTCTTTTTTAACTATAATTTCCATCACATTTGAAATATTCACATATATTACTATTGAAAAGTACTTCATCCGTTCATTTTTAATTTTTCATTTTTTTATCCTTGTTATTAAATATTTTTATTTTCTAATAGTTAAATGACTTATAATAATTAAGTAGAAGTTATACAGTAAAATTACTATTAAAAAATACTTGTGAAAAAAAATTAAATGGGCCCCATATAAAAAAGATTTTACCCGGTTCATTTTTTAACTATAATTTCTGTCGCATTTGAAATATTCACAAATATTACTATTGAAAAGTACTTCATCGGTCTTTTTTTAATTTATCATTTTGTATCTATTTTATCCTTGTTATTAAATATTATTTATTTTTTAATACTTAAATAACTTATAATAACTAATTAGAAGGGATATAGTAAAATTACTATAAAAATATTTGTGAAAAGATTTAAGTGAGTCATATATAAGACGTCAAGTTAATTTAAAATGAAATATTCACAGATAGTACTTTTACGTGTGGCACTGATAGAATTTTAAGAGTTAATCAATTTTTTAGGCCTTAATAATGAAGAGAAAAATCATCCATTTCTTTGATCAAATTACATGAATTGGATTTCACTAATATTTACTATTTTATATATAGCCAAAAATAAAAATAGAAGGGCGAATCAGTCAATTTATTTTTCGACCCTAAGTTACTTTATGTTCTCACATATTAAATATTTTATGTTGTTAATTATTGTGATTTATAGTATTTTTTTTACGTAATTTTCAAATAATATATGTTACTTCTTATTATGTCCCAATTTATGTAGTTGAATATTTTATGTCTTTTAAATATTTGAACGTGTTAATTATTGTAATTTATAGCACTTTTTCTATCATTTTCAAATAATTGTCCCAATTTATGCGGCGCCGATAGAATTTCGGAAATCAGTATATTTTTTATTATGTCTTTTAAATATTTTAAAATTAATTATTGTGATTCGTAGTTGTTGTTTTTTACGTAAATTTCAAATAAATATAAGTAATTCTGGAGAAGAGAAGGGCAAAATGGTCATTTCACAGACTGATCCTAAGCTCCTCAAATAGTAATAAGGGGGACTTTGAGAAGCTTATTTGTAATTTTTGGAAGTCGACCTTAAGCTCCTCTCATTCTAATTTTTTTTTTTATGTCTTTTAAATATTTTAAGTTGTTAATTATTATGATTTATAGTACTTTTTATATCTTTTCAAATAATTGTCCTAATTTATGAGACACCGATAGAATTTCGAGAAACAATTTTTTTTACTATGCCCTTTAAATAGTTTAAAATTAATTATTATAATTTATAGTATTTTTTTATATAAATTTTATATTCTATATTATATATATAAGAGAATATAATAAGAGGGAGTTCAAGATGGAGCACACGTGTCGACATTTGCTCCATCTTAAACTCCCTCTTATTATATAAGAGAACATATCATCATCCTATAAGCTCAGTTGATATACCTTGGTAAACAAGTCCAAACGTTACCAGGGGCAATAAATTAAGGGTGACACAAAAGTTTCAAAATAAAATTTTGGTGACTCAAGTTTTAATTATTGAGTATAGGTGACAAATATTAGATTAAGGATTAAGGAAGTTTGACTCATGTGTGGAGTTGCACTCAAGTTTTTTTTTTTACACTTTGGCCCAACTTATAAAACCCTAATTAACTAAAAAGGGAGGGAAAATAATTGACCTCTTCTCTATTCTCTCTCCTCGCATTTTTTTTTCTCCATCGCCTATTGCTGCTTCTTCTTCTTCTACTACTCTTCTTTTCTTCTTCTTGTTCTTGTTGTTGTTCTTTCTTCTCGCCATTGTTGTGGTTATTGTTGCTACTGCTTCTTCTTCTTCTTCGCCATTGTTGTTGTTGTTGTGGCTGCTACTACCTCTTTTTCTTGCTTGAAATTTTGGATCAAATTTTGTTCGTATATCACTGGGCATTACTTATAGGTGATTTTGGTAAGTAAAATTAATGATTTTTAGTTTAATTTTTAATCTGGGTATATTTGCTATTTTTTCAATAATTTTCTGTAGCGTATCCAACAGCTGTTGTATTCATTTACAACAGCTGTTGGATTATTTCCACTACTGTTAAAGTAGTTCCAACAGGTAAGTCATCTGTTGCAACAGATGACTCATCTGTTGCAACAGATGACCCAGTTGTTGCAGCAGATGGCCTATCTGTTGGTTTATTGTAAAAACATTTCCAACAGATGGGTCATCCGTTGGATAAAATTATAAAAGTTATTCCAACAGATGGGTCATCTGTTGCAACAGATAAGTCATCTGTTGGAAGAAACAAAAATATTCTTGCTACTGGTTTGATTTCTTCCAACAGATGACTTATCTGTTGCAACAGATGGGTCATCTGTTGCAACAAATGGGTCATCTGTTGGATGAAATCAAAACAGTATTGAAACTATTTTTATTTCTTCCAACAGATCACTCATCTGTTGCAACAGATGACCCATCTGTTGCAACAGATGACCCATCTGTTGCAACAGATAAGTCATCTGTTGGAAGAAACAAAAATATTCTTGATACTGGTTTGATTTCTTCCAACAGATGACTTATCTGTTGCAACAGATGGGTCATCTGTTGGATGAAATCAAAACAGTATTGAAACTGTTTTTATTTCTTCCAACAGATCACTCATCTGTTGCAACAGATCACTCATCTGTTGCAACAGATCACTCATCTGTTGCAACAGATAAGTCATCTGTTGGAAGAAACAAAAATATTCTTGCTACTGGTTTGATTTCTTCCAACAGATGACTTATCTGTTGCAACAGATCACTCATATGTTGAAACTATTATTTTACTGTGTTGTACTTGTTAAATTCATGGTTACCCTTTTTTTAATGATGCACAAATCAATTATAATCTTTTTTATTTTCCACTTGTTTGTAGATAAAATGACTCCCAAAAGAAAAGGAAGTGAATCAACTCCAAAGAAAGGAAGAAGTAAAGTAGCTAGACTACATTCACCACTAGATGAGCTTGTTGTACAAGATGATGAAATAGAAAAAGATGATAAAAATGAAGAAAGAGAAGAAGAGGAAGGAGAAGAAGGAGAAGATGATGAAAATGAACACGAGGAAGAGGAAAGCTTCACAAGCGATCCTAAACTTAGATCAAAAAGTCAACATGATCTAAATGTTAACATTGATCCTAATAGCCCTTCCACTGAAGAGTTTGTCAAAACCATATGTATTGATAATTTTCTTATGAGAATGCAGTGTGATGGTGCCATAGATTTAACTAGTGATTGTGTGGTAAAGTCGGCTATGAAAAATTCTTTGACACCTTGTAATTTGTGATGACTTTTATTTCTATGTAATTATTGGTTCTGACAACATAACAATTTTTATATTTTCATGTTTTTGTTTAATTATTTTATGTAATTTGTGATGGCTTGAATTTATTTTTTGTTATGAATTTTATTTTGTTATGAATTAATTTCTTAGATGTACAAATTTACAGCATTATTTCCAACAGTTTTAATGTATCTGCTGCAACAGATGTATATCTGTTGGAAATATTGCAACAGATATAGACATCTGTTGGAACTAATCAAACAGATATCGACATCTGTTGCAACAGATATACACATCTGTTGCAACAGATGAATAATATGTTTGATTAGTTCCAACATACTCTACATATGTTGTAATAGTTGATTAATCTGTTGCAACAAATGAATAATCTGTTGCAACAGATGAATAATCTATTAGAACTAGTCCAATAAATATAATCATCTGTTGCAACAAATATACACATCTGTTGCAATAAATGAATAATCTGTTGGAACTAATCAAACAGATATACACTTCTGTTGCAACAGATGAATGATATGTTTGATTAGTTCCAACATACTCTACATATGTTGCAACAGATGATTAATCTGTTGGAACTAATCAAATAGATATAGTCATCTGTTGCAACAGATGCATTATCTGTTGCAGCAGATGACTCATCTGTTGCAACATATGTCTTATCTGTTGCAGCAGATGACTCATCTGTTGGAAATAATCAAACAGATATACTCATCTGTTGCAACAGATGACTCATATGTTGCAAATAATCAAACAGATGCACACATCTATTGCAACAAATGACTCTATTAGTCGATTGATCACTCTATTTAGGACAAATACACTTAGTTGAACATGTAATTACTATGTAATTCATTAAGATTGTAATTGAACTTATTAATTGAAGGCTAATTATAGTTAAATAACTTTTTTATTACTAATCATGATTTAATGAAGCAATTCACATCAAATTAGTCGATTGGTCGCTCTATTTAGGACAAATACACTTAGTTGAATATGTAATTACTATGAAATTCATTGAGATTGTAATTGAACTTATTAATTGAAGGTTAAATATAGTTAAATAACTTTTGTTATTTCTAATCATGGTTTAATAAAGCAATTCACATCAAATTAGTCGATTGTTCGCTCTATTTAGGACGAATACACTTATTTGAACATGTAATTACTATGAAATTCATTGAGATTGTAATTGAACTTATTAATTGAAGGTTAATTATAGTTAAATAACTTTTTTTTATTAGTAATCACTGTTTAATGAAGCAATTCACATCAAATTAGTCGATTGATCTCTCTATTTAGGACGAATACACTTAGTTGAACATGTAATTACTATGAAATTCATTGAGATTGTAATTGAACTTATTAATTGAAGGTTAATTATAGTTAAATAACCTTTTTAATTACTAATCATGGTTTAATGAAGCAATTCATATCAAATTAGCCAATTGAACTCTCTATTTAGGACGAATACACTTAGTTGAACATGTAATTACTATGAAATTAATTGAGATTGTAATTGAACTTATTAATTGAAGGCTAATTATAGTTAAATAACTTTTTTTTATTACTAATCATTGTTTAATGAAGCAATTCACATCAAATTAGTCGATTGATCTCTCTATTTAGGACGAATATACTTAGTTGAACATGTAATTACTATGATTAGAAATAACAAAAGTTATTTAACTATATTTAACCTTCAATTAATAAGTTCAATTACAATCTCAATGAATTTCATAGTAATTACATATTCAACTAAGTGTATTCGACCTAAATAGAGCGACCAATCGATTAATTTGATGTGAATTGCTTCATTAAATCATGATTAGTAATAAAAAAGTTATTTAACTATAATTAGCCTTCAATTAATAAGTTCAATTATAATCTTAATGAATTACATAGTAATTACATGTTCAACTAAGTGTATTCGTCCTAAATAGAGTGATCAATCGACTAATAGAGTCATTTGTTGCGATAGATGTGTGCATCTGTTTGATTATTTGCAACATATGAATCATCTGTTGCAACAGATGAGTATATCTGTTTGATTATTTCCAACAGATGAGTCATCTGCTGCAACAGATAAGACATATGTTGCAACAGATGAGTCATCTGCTACAACAGATAATGCATCTGTTGCAACAGATGACTATATCTATTTGATTAGTTCCAACAGATTAATCATCTGTTGCAACATATGTAGAGTATGTTGGAACTAATCAAACATATCATTCATCTGTTGCAACAGAAGTGTATATATGTTTGATTAGTTCCAACAGATTATTCATTGATTGCAACAGATGTGTATATTTGTTGCAACAGATGATTATATTTATTGGACTAGTTCTAATAGATTATTCATCTGTTGCAACAGATTATTCATTTGTTGCAACAGATTAATCAACTATTACAACATATGTAGAATGTTGGAACTAATCAAACATATTATTCATCTGTTGCAACAGATGTGTATATTTGTTGCAACAGATGTCGATATCTGTTTGATTAGTTCCAACAGATGTCTATATCTGTTGCAATATTTCCAACAGATATACATCTGTTGCAGCAGATACATTAAAACCGTTGGAAATAATGCTGTAAATTTGTACATCTAAGAAATTAATTCATAACAAAATAAAATTCATAACAAAAATAAATTCAAGCCATCACAAATTACATAAAATAATTAAACAAAAACATGAAAATATAAAAATTGTTATGTTGTCAGAACCAATAATTACATAGAAATAAAAGTCATCACAAATTACATGGTCATTTGAAAACGAGCATTATTGTCCTCCGAAAAATTAAAATATTGCCCAAAGCAGCTGTCCTTAAAATAAACATCCAATTTTTATTCTCGAAGTATTTTTCTAAAGGTGTCAAAGAATTTTTCATAGCCGACTTTACCACACAATCACTAGTTAAATCTGTGGCACCATCACACTGCATTCTCATAAGAAAATTATCAATACATATGGTTTTGACAAACTCTTCAGTGGAAGGGCTATTAGGATCAATGTTAACATTTAGATCATGTTGACTTTTTGATCTAAGTTCAGAATCTCTTGTGAAGCTTTCCTCTTTCTCGTGTTCATTTTCATCATCTTCTCCTTCCTCTTCTTCTCTTTCTTCATTTTTATCATCTTTTTCTACTTCATCATCTTGTACAACAAGCTCATCTAGTGGTGAATGTAGCTTAGCTACTTTACTTCTTCCTTTCTTTGGAGTTGATTCACTTCCTTTTCTTTTGGGAGTCATTTTATCTACAAACAAGAGGAAAATAAAAAAGATTATAATTGATTTGTGCATCATTAAAAAAAGGGTAACCGTGAATTTAACAAGTACAACACAGTAAAATAATAGTTTCAACATATGAGTGATCTGTTGGAAGAAATAAAAACAGTTTCAATACTGTTTTGATTTCATCCAACAGATGACCCATCTGTTGCAACAGATGACCCATCTGTTGCAATAGATAAGTCATCTGTTGGAAGAAATCAAACCAGTAGCAAGAATATTTTTGTTTCTTCCAATAGATGACCCATCTGTTGCAACAGATGAGTCATCTGTTGGAATAACTCTTATAATTTCATCCAACAGATGACCCATCTGTTGCAACAGATGAGTCATCTGTTGAAAGAAATCAAACTAGTAAAATAATAGTTTCAACATATGAGTGATCTGTTGCAACAGATGAGTGATCTGTTGCAACATATGAGTGATCTGTTGCAACAGATGAGTGATCTGTTGGAAGAAATAAAAACAGTTTCAATACTGTTTTGATTTCATCCAACAGATGACCCATCTGTTGCAACAGATAAGTCATCTGTTGGAACAGATAAGTCATCTGTTGGAAGAAATCAAACCAGTAGCAAGAATATTTTTGTTTCTTCCAACAGATGACTTATCTGTTGCAACAGATGACCCATCTGTTGCAACAGATGAGTCATCTGTTGGAATAACTCTTATAATTTCATCCAACAGATGACCCATCTGTTGCAACAGATGAGTCATCTGTTGGAAATGTTTTTACAATAAACCAACAGATGATATAGTTGTTTCCAACAAATGCTTAATATGTTCCATCATATTCTTATTCTGTTGTAACATATTACACATTTGTTGGACAATATTTTTACTATGCACATATATAAACAAGAACACCACCACCTTTTGTTCAATTTTCTCAAAACACCACCAACACCAACACCAACACCAAGCTAAGCTATATCACACTAAGAACACCAACAACAACAACACTAACAAGTTATAACATCTCTTGAACAACACCAATATTTTTACCAATACACCAACAACAACAACAACACCAACAAAACTAAGAAAATCAATAAAACCAAGAACACCAACAACATCAACAACAATAAAAAAAATTAAAAAAAATAGGGCACCAAGAACACAAGCAACACCAACACCAACAAAACAAAACTAGGGCACCAAGAACACAAACAACACCAAGAACACCAACACTACCAACAACACCAACAACACCAACAACACCAACAAATACCAACAAACCAAAGTGAAGTGATTCAATACAACAACACAAACAACAAGACAAAATTGTCACAACAGATATCTCCGAAAAAAGTCAAAATTCAAGTTTTACTATTTTTACAATAATTTTCGAGAACAAGAACAACAGCAAAAAATTATATTTCACTTAGAAAAAATACCATATTTACATCAACCACCATATTAAGAGAACAAATACCACAAATTGAGGTTTTCTCAGATTCTTCTTTCTTTTTTGAGCATTATATCTCAAAATTATTAACACATGCTTGAAGAGGATACAACTAAAGTTTTTTTTTTTTTTTCCATTAACTAAAAAACCCTAATTTTTTGAATACCAAAACAAGAGAAGTCTTTACCTACGAAGAGAGAGAAATTGACGGCTACAAGTGAAGAAGAAAGGATGAATAAGTCGAATCTGGGGTCTCCAGAGGTTGAAAGTAGCCGGAGATGTTGCCGCCGGCGATCTGTTGAAAGAGTTTTGGAGTTCTGTTGGGAAGAAGAGTGAGTTTGAGAGAGAATGGAGAGAAAATGTTTGAAGAGGGAAGAGAGAAGAGAGAAGAGAAAATGATTGGAGCATCTTTATTTTTATTACATATTTAATAAATGTGGGCTGATTTGTATTTTGAAAAAGATTAACAAGTTCTGAAAATATTAATTTGGTCCCTAATTAACTTAATTAGTTTTTTAATTGACTTTGACCCTTAAGTTTGGTCAAGAGACACCAATATTTAAAAGGAGACTTGACAGCCTCCTTTTGTTTAATTTTCTCACGTTACCATCCAAATTCAAACACTTTACATATCGCCGCCGTCGGAAATCAGAAGATTCCGGTGACTTCATCGGAGTTCGCAACCGGCGGGGGAATAATTTCGCTGGAGAAATTGATATCGAAGTCCGTGCAAGTAATTTCTAAGTGAAATAGTGGAAGATGAAGATCACTGTAATGACTACGGATGAACAAATCGTCACTCTCGATGTGGATCGTGACGAATCTGTAATTCACTCATTCATTATTCTCCTATTTTAATTTAATTATTTGTTTATATTTGTTTTTTGGATCTTAAATTTTGTGTTTGTGACAGGTAGAGAACCTGAAAGCTCTACTGGAAGTTGAGGTTAGCTGGAATTCTTCATTGGTTTTGTTTTACTATATTTTCGTCCCTATTTATATGGGACAGTTGGAATTTCGATAGTCAACCAAGTTTTTCTTGATCAGAGTTTGATTATGTGTGTATTTATACTTGTGATAATAGAAGAAACTTAAGTAAACAGTTGAAAGTTTCAAATTTTTAGTAAATGAGCTTGAATTCTTCCAAGCGTATGAAAGTTATATACAATAACATTGTTAGGGTAAGAGGTTAGCAGGTAGTAGTACGTTGTCTTGCTATTCATCCATACTAATAGTCGTAGTATTGCTCCTGTTGTCTCTTGTCCTCCTATTTCTGTTACCATCTACTGTTTCTTGTACTTCAATTATCATATTATTTTGGCGTAGTTACTGTTCAGAAACTCTTGCATATTTTTGTCTTGAGCCTGGGTTCTTTCGGAAACAACCCATGTACCTCACCTCTGAGATAGTGGTACGGACTACGTACACTTTACCCTACTTTGTGGGAATATACTGGGTATGTTGTTGTTGTTGTTACTGTTCAGAATGCTTTGTTATGTTTTCACTTTCGTTTTTTTTTTTTGTCTGGTTTTCCTTGAGCTGAGGGTCTAGGTCTATCAGAAACAACCTCTCTACCTCAACGGTAGGAGTAAGGTCTGCATGCACTCTACCCTCCCCAAACTCTGTTTTGTGGGACTACATTGGGTATGTTGTTGTTGTTGTTAGTGGAATGGTGTCAAATGATGTGGAATATGTAAACTTATAGAAAAGGACAGCTCGGGGCAGTAAGAGCTTGCTATGCGTCGGGTTCGGAGAAGAGCCAGACCATATTGGGTCTTAGATATGCAGCCTTACCTTGCATTTTTGTAAGAAGTTATTTTCGCTGCCTGAGACCGTGATCTTGGTGACATGGTCGGTAACTTTTAGTGTGGCACCAAGGCTCCACTTAGAAAATATGAAGTTTTAGCTGTGAGATAAACTGTGATGGAGACATAGTGAGCACTTACTTTTACAATGGATTTGTGTTTTATGTGTTGGACGAGCAGACACAAGTGCCTTTGCAGCAACAGCAGCTTCTGTACAATGGGAGGGAAATGAGAAATTCTGACAAACTGAGTGCACTAGGCGTTGGTGATGGAGATTTGGTGATGATGGTGTCTAGTGCAGCATCCCTGTCTAGGTGTGTTTTCTGCTCATGTCGCTTGAAGTTATGTTTCGTTATTCTACTGGCTATTTATTGACCTATGTTGTTACCCTTTCCCTGTTACTCTGCCACATCTTCCAAATACATTTTAGTGCACCTGCAAATGACTTGAGCTTCAAACAAGATGGATCTGCTGCAAATCCTTCAGCTTTCCAACAACACTTGCGAAATGATTCAAATTTGATGGCCCAACTTTTTCAGGTGGAGGAAGTTAGACATTTTCTTTCTTTTTTGCTTTTGCTAAAATAGTTTAAGAAAGAAATGAAGTTCTAAAAAGCATATTGTATTTGTGCAAGATTGCTATTTTCAACTCATGTACCTGCTCAGAGATTTTGAACTAGTTAGCATCCGTACATTTCCAACCTGGTGCATTGTTAAAAGAAAAACTGCCCTTATATATGATGTTATCATGATCTTATAGGTACGATGAAGGAATAGTTATACGTTGAAAGGAAGTTTCATACTTATTTGGTGGATTCCTATCATACTTTGTAATTTTGTTGGGTCAGTCTAATTTTAAAATGGTTGCTAATTATGACTTCGTTGTGATCTTACATGCGCATGAACGATAAATTAGATTCTTAGAGGAAAGTTTCATATGCTTTCTGATGGATTCCTCTTATACTGTGTTATTTTTTGGATCAATCTGATGTGAACATGATTGCTATTAATTATATTCTCCTCCGCTCCACCTTGTGGTGGTTTGTGATCAATTCATAACACAGAGGTCCCATGAGCTTGTATATGATGTTTGAACTTGCAGAACGATCCTGAGTTAGCACAAGCTGTCCTTGGGAATGACCTAAATAGGCTGCAAGAGCTTCTACGTTTGCGTCATCAGCATAAATCAGTGCTGCGGCGTCGTCAAGAAGAGGAGATGGTCAGGAGCTTCTATTGCTAAATTGCTATCTTTTCTTCTGTATGCTTTAATGTACTTGTCATCCACAATTTTGAAAGTCCCATTAGTGATTGCTTTATAACTTCTTGCTAAAAGTTGCATAGGAACTAATGCTAGTAATCGGTTGTAAAGAAGAGTAGAACTTTGAAATTCCCTTATGCCGCAATTTGTAAGCATTTATTCTATAAAGTATCATGCAATATCTACTAAGGATGTGACAATTATCAGAGGCTTCTGAAGGTGTTATCCAGAGCTATATGATCAGATTTCACACTATGTTTTTGCCATCTGAAGCTTCGCTCCTAGCTTATATGAAATAGGCAGGGCTGCTCAATATTTCTCAACCGTTTGATCTAAATTTTTCTAAGTTTTAACTTTCTATAGATTTTTGATTTGTAAATTTTTTTGTTTCCTTCAGTGCGCACCTAGGTAAGCATTAAGCAGGCTAGATACAGAAGTTTCATATAGCCAACCCAACTAATTTGGGAGCGAGGTATAGTTGATTGATTGATACTCATTTATTAATATAATTTATGTTGAATCATAGGCGCTGCTGTATGCTGATCCATTCGATGTCGAGGCACAAAGGAAAATTGAAGAGGCAATTCGCCAGGTTAGTTGGCACATCAATCTACACCGTCCTTATTATTACAATTTTTCTGAAACTGAATTGTACTGGACAATTTTTTGAGACTGTTTCAAGTTATTAGCAGTTAAGCGCCGTAGCTCCTTTGTATACATTCTTTAATTTTAATATGCTTGTTGTTGCTTGAATGGACCATAAACAGCCATGCTTCTTCTCCTTCCTTGTATATTTCTGGGAAAACGACTTAGCTCCTATTTAAGCATAATTTACCACTGTAATAGATAAATGTAATGGCAAATATATGAAAGTGGTTAACTTCTTCATGGGGACGATTATTATTTGATCAAATATTGATTTGACTATGTTAAGTAGCTTTTATACTAAGTCACTCTAAGTATGAACTAATAACGTTAAAACTGTATCCCTTCCTACGAGCGTCTCTTCCAACAGCTCTAGTATGCTGAATATTGAAGTATTGTTTGGATCATCATTCGACCAACCTATAAATCATCAGTAGCCTTTGCTTGTTGAATTTTGATAATCTGTGGAACTTGTAGTTGATTTGATTGATTAATATATGTAGAAGATTCATCCATCTCAAAATAACATATGTAGAAGAATCATATAGAGAAGATTCACGTAGCCAATCCCAACTAATTTGGGATTGGACCTAATTGATTGATTGATTGCTAAAGTCTGTGGAGCTTGTCCTGGATCATCCTTGCTCTCTTTGCAGATTATATTGCAGTAAAACGGCGTAATTTTTGTACAACCAGCCAGTCATTTTTTATAAGCTCAAATGCCATATCTTGTAATTCTTGCATCTTCTTGATACCTTTATTAATACCACTTCATCAAAAAAGTAAAATGGCACAATCATAAAGTCTTGCCAAATATTTTTCCGTCTACCTTATAGTAGTTTTTTCTTTTATTCTGTGCTGTCTTTACAAAAAGTGCAAAAATTTCCGATATGCAATGGATGTTGGCTTCTGATACTTCTCTTTTGAGTCGAGGGTCTATTGGAAACAACCTCCCTACCCCACAAAGGTAGGGGTAAGGTCTGTACATCTTACCGTCCCCGTACCCCACTTGTGGAACTACACTGGGTATGCTGTTGTTTTATGTAATGGAAGTTGTGTCTAGGTGTGTTAGAGCTTTTCCATGTTTTGCTTATTTTCCAGAAAGGAATTGAAGAAAACTGGGAAGCTGCATTGGAACACAATCCTGAAGCTTTTGGCTCTGTGGTATGTAAAACTACCTTATGCCTTTCAAGATTGATTTTCTGTGGCTTTAATGAAGCTGGGTTAACTTTTTGGCTTATTCAGGTTATGTTATATGTTGACATGGAAGTAAATGGTCATCCTCTAAAGGTAGGGATTTTGATTTGAATGTGTTCCATCTTCTTGGTAGATCTTATTACATTTGGTTCAGTGGGATATTTTGTTTCTCTTTGGTTTAGGCTTTTGTGGACAGTGGAGCTCAGTCAACGATTATATCTAAAAGCTGTGCAGAACGTTGTGGGTATGACGTATGAGGCTGTGATTTGCTGTTGATAGTAACTCGTTTGATCCTTGTAATATTTTGTTAGCACAAATGATTATAATATAGCAAGCATAATATCGTTCTTTATAAAAAAAAATTTAATTGCAAGCACATAAATAGATGAGTAGTTTTAGTCTCAGATATATTTTTACCTTATCAAAAAAAAATAAAGAAGGTCAGGGACACAAGAAGAGTTCCTCTCGTTTTTTTAAAAACTAAATTTTAATTGAGGTATATTATTCAAAAAATCGTATTCTAGAAGGACAGAAGAATATCAATAGACAAATTAAGAATTCAACATGCATTGTAGAAGCACAGCGTGCAAAATCTTCAACTCCTGCTGTAGACTGTTTGGCACTAAAACTGCATGCTTTTCATCGACGTGCTATGGTGTCTCAAGGCTATTCTGAAATTTTTTAGTTCTGAAGATAATATTTGCTCTCTTATAGTATGACATACACTACACACTTATATTACAGTGTGACTTTTTCATATCCGTTTTCTAACTTATAGGATTTTAGAACTATCTTTAAAATTCCTTAACAAGCCAGGAGGCAGGAGGTATTCATTAGCTTGATGACGGGTTTGAGTGAATAACTAATAAGTAGAAGTCTTGGGTAGATGGATAGACCCATCATCTGCCGAGTTTTAAACCGTATGCCATTGATCTTTGGGAATTTCTTGGTTATCAAACAGTAGAAGTTAAATACGTTTACCTGATCAAAAAAAATAATAATCAAACAGTAGAAGTTTATAGGGCAATACATTAGTCAGTTTGACATTCAGATTTTTGGTTTTATTGTAGTGTAGAATAATGTGGTAATAAGTGTAGCAGGTGTTTGTTGCTGCTTATTCTTTTCCAGATTCCAGTGATAAGGTATCCCTGGTTTGTGAACTATCACTGCTGATCCCTTCTCTTGCAGATTGTTGAGGTTACTAGATACACGCTACAAGGGCATTGCTCGTGGAGTTGGTCAAACAGAGATACTAGGTCGTATTCATGTTGCTCCAATCAAGGTTTGTTGCGTCCTTGGAGCTTATGAGCTACTTCAATCTTGTGTCTGTACTTCAAGTGCATTGACAGTATACAATAGATGCAGCTGTTCCTTACCATAAATAGTTGATGCAGATGTTCTACCGATGAGTCCTTTCTATTTTCTCATGCACTGCCCAGAAACTAAATAGATTGCTGGGTGGTTAAATTCTGCTTCTGTCAAATGCTTTCCATATTCTATTCTTTCAGTTTCTCTATTACTGTACTATGTCTTAGCAATGTTCTATTTTATGATCTGGGTTCCTGATGCTAACTATCCTTTCTACGGTTAACAGTCTAAATCTTAAATTAGTTACACGCTAACGTTTATGCACAACTTATAGCTATACATGATAGTCAAATAATTAATAATCTTTCAGTTGCAGTTTGTAAGTTAAACTTATTGGCTATTTGCTTCAAATCAATTTTTTCCGATGACTTGTTCTAGTACTCCGTTGGTGATAATTACTTGTTCTACACATGATACATAAGGATTAAGTTGTACAACCAGGCACATATGACATTTGTTTTAGTAAATGAAAGCTTTTGAATTAATGAGAAGCTGGGGATATGCTGCCTTCAAATTAATAATAAGTTCCTAGGAGATGCCCTGTTAACATGTTTCACTTCAATTTGCTACTCTTAACTATTGCAGATCGGGAAAATATTTTACCCTTGTTCTTTTGTCGTGCTGGATTCTCCCAATATGGAATTTCTCTTTGGACTTGATATGCTTCGCAAGCACCAGGTTTACTTTCTTGCCCTGCTTGTAACACCTTTTGCTTTTCCATTTTTCTTTTCTTCTCGATACATCTTATAAGCTAATGGTAATGAGCTTTTGCAGTGCATGATTGATCTGAAGGACAATGTTCTGAGAGTTGGCGGAGGGGAGGTTGCTGTACCATTTCTACATGGTTGGTGATGCTCCTGGTTACCTACGTTGTTACTGGATAGTACTACCTTTGTGCTTTTACTAAATTTTGTGTACTTTAAATTTCAGAGAAGGACATTCCCGGTCATTTTCTTGATGAGGAGAGGCATGCCAAGGAGGCTTCAAGCTCAGGAGCCCAGGTAATGTCATTCTTTTGTTTTTTTAAGTACAGTGGTTTTTCCCGGATTTAACATTAGTGTCTTTCCTTTTTCGTTCTCTGGAAGTAGGCACTGGGGATGTAGTTTAATGTGAGCAGTTAATGAACAGAAAATTTAACCCATTTCAAGAGCTAATGTTGTTCAAATTTGAGTGCACTTGTGGTGATATGCACTCTACGCCATAAAATATATAGTTGATTGTGAAATTAATGGAATCATTGATGAAATGATTGGGTTTGGCCTCTTTCTTTTCACAAAATGATGACATTCTTGATGATTTTTTTTTTTCCTGGGGTTGCTTGAGCCAGTTTGCTCTAAGATGGTGCAATATGTTATCCTGCACCATCTAAATCTTCAAGGTCCTGCAGCCCTTTCATAATCTGTTATATCATTGTTTTCCACTAAATGTTCAAATCAGAATTTTTGACCTTCTATGAGCAGTGCTGTTTCCTTGAGTTCTTGTTTTTTTTTTTTCTAACAAGGCAGCAGTGCTAAAACTTGGTTCTTTTCCTTGCTGTATCAGGCAACATCTGGAGCAACGGAGAAGACTGATCCTACAAAAGGAGGTCCTTCTGGTTAGCTTCAATATCCAAATATATTTGTGATATTCCACCTAGATCATTTCAACTTTTTGTCTGTGATGTGAACTGTTTCTGCGCACCCAAGGATTCAGACTCTTTAAGATAATTTGCTTAATATGATCTAGGAAGACTGGAAGAGTTATGTTAACATGACATGCAGTTCTCTTTCTTCTTACTTTTGGTTGTTTCTATAGCTATCTTTATTTTCTCTCTTCTGAATTGCATTTACTTATAGTTCAACCTTGTCCTGATCCACAGGAAGTGCCCCAGGAAACTTAACACAGGTAATTATAGATTAATTTGTTCCTGGGAAACCTGCGTAAATTTTCTTGTTCCTTTGTGAACAATCTTGTACAGTCTTTCAACCATTCGATACTGTTTCTGCAGGGACCTGAATTTGAAGCCAAAGTTGCAAAGCTTGTTGAGTTAGGCTTTGGAAGGGACGCAGTAATACAAGCTCTGAAGTTTTTTGATGGTAACGAAGAACAAGCAGCCGGATATCTATTTGGGGGTTAATTATCCCTTTCCTATCATAGAATTAAGATTTGTGACTTAATTTGTATACTCACAACATTTTTTTCTTTTTGGGGGATTAAGTTATGTCTTCCTACCATTGCATTCAAACTTGTCTTTGAAATTATATTGGTGGACACAAAATTAACCTTGCTTTCCAGCTGATGGATTTGGCAGGGAGTGGAATTCAAGGTGAATTATTTGGTTCTGTGGTTGATTGAATGTTCTCTTAAACTTAATGCATGAATTGGCATTTACCCTTCAATTTTCATTTTTGTACTTGCGAGTTGCGAGTGTGTAAATTTTTATCACATATTGCACACATCTTTCCATTAGATACACTTCATTTTCCAATTGTTTTCATAGTGTCTCTTTTTTCTTTCTCCTTTTCAATTCTGATGAATCGATCTTTCGTAGTAGCTTTCTACTGTTATCTGAATTATGAATAACTGCAGAAGTAGTAATCAAAGCCAATATAGAAGTTCCAAGTTATGCAACTAAGTTTTACCCTAAGATCCACTACTATTTTGTTGTCGTTATTTTCCTTTTTATCGTGTTTTGATTATGGTTCTTTTGAGCTGAAGGTCTATTGAAAATAGCCTTTATCCCACAAAGGTAGGGGTAAATTCTGTATACATCCTACCCCTTCCAGTCCCCCTTGTGGGATTACACTGAGTACGATTCTTGTATCATGTCATCGAACATTTCATTCTATCATCCATGAGCAAAAACTAGCTATAATTATAGCCTTGTTTTTGAACAAGTAGGTAGGAGTGCATTTTCTTGTTGCCCTTACTAATAGTCGTAGGTCTACTCTGGTAGTTTCTTGTTCTTCGACTACTGATAATACCTAATGTTTAGTTGTAGTATCATTTTGTTGTAGTATTGTTCTATGACTATCTGTTCTTTTCGTTTATTGTCTATTGTCTCTTGTACTTCCATTACATCTTTTTTGGTCGGCTTTTGTCTTGAGCCGAGGGTCTGTCGGAAATAACCTCTTTACCTCACGGTCTGCATACATTTTACCTTCCCCAGACCACTTTGTGGGAATACACTAGGTGTATTGTTGTTGTAGTTTTTGCTCATGGATGATAGATTGCAATGTATCTTCTGCTTATCATCTCTGTTAATTGTGCCAAAAGATGTCAGGGCAAACATAGGGAGCTTTTCTTTTTTCTTTATACCTGTCTTTGAGAACCACCAAGAGGGGGAAGGAGTCCGGTTTGATTCCTAATTATTGCGAAGACGTCTAGTAGTCTCTGACCTGGTCTTCAAATCACGTCTTAGCTCGTCCCGAATAATGGAACTGATTTGATTGAGCCACCCTTGTTCTTATGACTCAGAAAAACTAGTGCGATTCAAATGTACAATAAGTTTGAAGATTGCATTTCTAAGGTAACTGTAGTCAGAATACAAATTTTAAAATGTCCAAAGCTATGAACACATTATTGATTAATCATGCTCAACTGACTCCCTTCTCTTCATCGCGATCTCTTTCCCGCGACTGAGAGATGGAACACGACCACCAATCAATGTTTCAGTCATCATCTGTGCCGAAATATCTGTCACCAAACTCCCCCATTCCAGGGATAACGCGAAATTCTTCGTTCAAACCATTTTCTATCTCAGATGTCACAATCTTTATTCTTGGAAAACGCTTACACACCACATGTACTCCTTGGGGTGCCTAGTTTAAGAACAACACAAGTTATGATTCCAGAATTATGTTGCAATAGAAGCTCTGCTTGTTTACGAGCTATAGGGCAGCCAGGTGCGCTAAAGCTCTTGCTACGCAGCCTTACCCTGCATTTCTGCAAGAGGTTGTTTCCATGGCTTGAACCTCGTGACCCCCTGATCACATTGAGCAACTTTACAAGTTACGCCATGGCTCCCCCTTCTTGTTTACGCGCTATGACAATCAATATTTGTAGAAAGGCGGGTTTAAAGAGAATCAAACCTAAAAAATTGGATGAGCCAGTAAACTTACAGAAATAAGATTAAGGAATAAAATGTTGAACTCTGGGACGCCCTTCTTTAACAGTAATGAAATTGCTTGAACTGCTGAATTCCCTGCAGATTGTCACATAATAGGCTCGGTTATGCAATCGTTTGTCAAGAAAATTTTGACAACCATTCTCGATGATGTACGGCATCTACATTTTTTGTGCAAGAAAGTTATGGTGGTTTCGAGGGCGTTCTTGAAAATAGACTAACCTGTGCCAAGGATAGGATCCAACAAAAGAACATGCCTTTGTGCAATATCTTCTGGTAATTTTTCATAGATCAGCTGCACCATTATTCATGCAATTAATAAGAAAATGCATTAGAATTTTTTTTTAAAAAAAATGAGAGAAAGCAAATACTAATAAAATGATTCGGGGGGGATCACTAACCTGCTGGCCGTTGTCGCCCTCTCTGTGGATAAGAATCTTGCCTATCTTGATACCTTTACAACATGCACGCAAGGCGTTCTCCATGCTCTCTCCACTGTGCAAAATTAGAAATTCTTATGGCGTAAAGAGTACATAGCAATCACGAAATTTACTTTTCAAGGCGGAAAAGAAGCAAGCATGGTCCGTTCTATGCCCTGCAGCCCCCACATATTTACCTCATATATTGAAGAAATATGAAGCGAGACAAACAATAAGTACCTTCTAATTACAGAGACACCACATAACCTCTTGCAGAAATCTACACCACTGTATACAGAACCTGCAGCCAACAGAGGTGGGTTTATTCAAGTATATTTTTCATGTTCGAAGACCGCTAACTTGGGCTATGAAGAAGAGCTAAGTCTATGGATAAACATAGAGTAGAAAAAATTCTGAATCAAATGACAATATTGTCTATAGTCCATGAGGTCCTCGTTCCATGCGAATCATGTCATATCAGTATTGTAATGAGCGATAGCACAATATTCTATATGAAGAGTTGGAAAAAAAAATCCAGGTGCAAATATATTGAGACAACAATAGCATTACGCCTCATATAGACTGACCTTACCAAATAGGCTACGACAATAGAAGAAATCAAAACATTTTCGAGTACAAGGCATGAGTATTGCATCATGGGGATAGCGCTTACCAGTTGGAGTGATCACCTGTTTTTCTGTAAATGGCAGATGTCCTAGTCCATGTTCAACAACCTGGTACAGTGAGGCATAGATAAGGGAAAACAAAGATTTGGATTACTCGTGTCAAAAACTTAACTTCATTACTGTGTAAGAAAGAAAAACTTACCAAACGAATCAATCTATCAGAGTAAAACACAAAATCATGCTTCGTCGTCTGTGCGTCGCGGATAAGTGTGTGCATGCCACGTATCTAAATGAAACAAAATAACAATTTTTAGAAGAAAGTAAAAGCTTGATCTTGAAGAACAGGAAAAAAGACTTCAAGATGAAGATGAACAGATAATTGCCAAGATGAAGCTTAAACAGATGGGGACTAGAACATATCGACAGTAACAAGATGGAAATAGCACCTGGAAAGTAGATTGAATAACGTATAAGTTAGGGTATATTTTACAAAGATTATGTTGACCAAGTTTCGTCCTAATATGTTGCACAATCAAATCGATCGCAACATGGTTGTCTCCACCCCGGGGAATGATAATGTCAGCATACTTCTTTGTTGGAAGAATGAAGTCATCAAAGGCCGGTTTGACAAACTTGGAATACTGCATGAATATTACATTACGTTATTATTGAAAAGCAAACAAATTACAAAAAGAATTATGCTAAATTTTGGGCAACTCGTCAGTTTTGAAAAGGTCATGTTAGAACCTTCCGTCGATGATGAGAACAGCATGAAGGTGCATGCAAAGACATGAAGCGAGAAAGAAGCAGGACAAACAAAATTATTCATCCATCTGTTGATCTTTCTAATAACAATTGACATTTTGTTGGAAGTTGGGAATACAAAAAAAAATTGATACCTTGACCAAAAAAATCTACCAATAACAGCCAAAAGTAAAAAAGAGTAGGACCATATGAAACGGCAAAGTTAGCACACAAATTCTTACAAAAAACATATAATTCTCAGCTAACCTGATCTAGTACTGTAGCAATATCTCTATTCTTTTCAACAGTATCTCGTCTTATTCTCCTTGCAAGGCGTACATCAGCATCTGCACTGAAAATTTTAAATTATGAAGCCACAAAAGTAGAAGATTCACCATACATGTCCGTAGACATGGAATGGAACAACAAGCAGAAGCAATATCCTCGTGATTAAGACTAATCGGCATCGAACAATAGGAAGCGCTGACAACAATTGTAAAAAGAAACGCTCTGAAGAAATAAGTAAAATCACTCCAATGATCCGCTTCAATATGGAATTGGTGCTTCTACACATACATCCATGTAGCATAGTAGTATTCCTATTACTAGATTCTTTTTTTCTTCTCGATAAATCTAATGTGGTCTAGACAAATAAAGGACTGGAACAAAAAATTCAATTAGTGTTTGAAGTTTGGTTTTATCATTTTTTGGTGAAACAATTGAAAAGAACAAGATGCATGTAAGAAAAAAATCCGGATGAGATAATGACCTGTATCTAATACAAGAAACATAAAGATATATCAAAGAAAGGAGAGGAAAGAACCTGTATCTACAAATATCTTCATACTCATCAGATCTCGGACACGAGGATCATGAAAAATGAGTATGCCTTCCAAAATTATAACATCCGAAGGATTGACCTACCAAGTTTTTAAGTCAAAGTGGTTAGTGACACATTAGATAATTCAGCATCCCAAAAATAAAATTAACCGCAGGCAGTAGGTTTCCACACGTCTATCTTAACCATCTATCAGGAAGAGTATCTATGTTCCAAATCATTGGAATGTTATCTTTCTCCTTTTCTTCCTTGTTTTCCCTTTGAGGCAGGTTTGGATCACAGATAAAAAATGTTCAAAAGATGGATGACGTAAATTGACATACTTTTAAAAGGAATTAGATTGATATCCATGTAACAGTACAAGCTGAAATGATATAAAAATAAGAGGAAAAAGGCCATGCTATAAGACATTACCCTTCGAAGAGGGAATACGTCATTTTTGTAACTCTTAAAATCATACTTTGGAATATCTACAGCTTGCCCATGCTTCAATTTCTCCATCACACACAGCAGTTGCTCGGTGTCAAATGCATCTGAATAAGACGCACAATAATTAGAAAGAAGAATAAAAGTTAGCCCAGACATTATTCTAGAACATAGAAGTGACTTTAAATATTTATGAAACTAAGTACATATCTCTTTATTAAGTGATTCCATGGAGTTAACACTTCTGTGAAAACAAGTATTAATCGTTCAAATGCTTATTAACTGATTTCACGTAGTTAATACGGTCTATAGGCAACTGTGAGAATGATTAAATAGATAATTGCCAATACGTCACCACAGAAAATGATTTCTTTGTTTCTCTAAGTAATGAAGAAATGAACAGTTTTACCTGTGTAGTCAACTCAGAGTATAAAGAACTAGACTAACCAGGATGGTCAAAGTTGTACTCGTGAACTTTTGTGAGTTCTTCTGGAGTCAAATTGTGATAAAAAGAATCCTGCCAATTGAAACACAAGTCAGAGAAATCAGTGTTCGGGTTTTGGTAGGCTATATGCCATTTTTTCCCCCAAATTAAGACAAATATAAAGCAAGGACACACTGAAAAGTAGTGCAAGACGGACAAATATCTACACCATGTGGTTTTTATGACCACAACTTCAGCAGTGAAACATATCAGATGAAGCCTTAGACGTACCCAGTAAAAGAACTGTTTTTACTGAACTTCACATGTAAGAGCTAAGATCCATGAGTCAATCAAAGATCGATATCTTGAAACTCTCCTTGCCACAAAACTTAGAAGACAACTAGGAAATTTCAGATTGAATATATTAAAATGCAAGTTAAGTTCCTCAAAATGTACTTTATTTTCATAAAAGATGGGGGCGTAATAGACATAAAACACCAAATTCTTAGCAAAAAGAATTGGATAGCATGCTTGTGTACAATTAGATTATATAATAATAGCCTGATTAATTTACAGTTTTTATAAAACTAGAAAGTTGGAGACAACCCCTCCTCCCTAGGAAAATATGGAATAGGACCCCAGGTGAAGTGGCTGTAAGAAGCAATAAGCAAAGAGTGGATGTTTATCACTTATATGTGTCCCCGGGGCTTAGCTCACTTGGCAAAGGTTGAGGGACTTTGTGGCTAAGGTCACGGGTTCGAGCCCTACGCCAAGCGAACCAAGACTAGTATTCAAGTGGAGAAGGGTAGAGGATTGGGTCCATCACTCCCGAGTTTCAAAGGTTGTGGTTGGTCTTAAGGGTATAAAAAGAAATCTAAAAACGCATAGGAAAAGAATTATGCTGTCAGTCAAATTTAGAGTGATGAAAGGTGTTTTTTTTTCTCACTAGGAAGAAAACCCACCTGGTTAACTAGGACAACACGCTGATCATGAAGCTGATCAATAATCAAATCACAAACTGTAGTTTTGCCTGATGCAGCACCTCCAGCAACTCCTGCAGGGAAAACTGTTTATATGAGCATGGATTAAGAGAACACTAAGAGAGATGGAATGATTCAAACAGATAACAATCATGATAGATGCAAACACAATTGGCATTTATGGTCCTGAATAGAATGAAAGTTCAATCAGTTCAAAGATTAAGTTTCACTACTGTAGGCATGTTACATGAACTGTTCCCATATTTGGCCATAATCCCAAGAGATCTCCTCATACCAAAGCGACAAACTGTTATTTTGACCAAACATCAGACAACAAATTCAGAGAAGCAAAGCTCATGGCATATGCTTCCAGTAAATGCTGAACTAACTCCACTAAGATGAGATACAAAGTCATTGCAACAGGCAAGAGAAGGATCAGGCACACAAATGAATCCAGGCTTTGGTCAGATAAAGCTTGGTTCTACGTCAAACAACTAATTGAATAATTTTTCTGCAAGCCCAATGATTTCCTTTCCATCACCAAATTCAACATCATAATTTTCTCATCCAATGTGATCAAGCATATGCGTGTATAACTTTACTATGTATTAAAGATGCAAGAGCCATTAGCATCCATCCAAAGTGATTTGAATGATGACTGCAATTAATCGTTCTGCATATATTTGTGATAAAGAGATTGAGTAGCTGTCTAGTTTCAGAAGGTAAAAGTATCGTGTACACTGAGATTCATCAAACATAAGGGCGCGAGGAACAATTCGGTGATTTATCTCCTTCTATGATTAAGCAAAGCACGATCGCGTCGATAGTACAGTTAGTTGAGAAAAAGCTCAAGCAACAGCAGAAGATATATTACCACCTCCACATACCTATGACAAAGGGTTGCTTAACACTTCCACCTATAGAAGTTGTTGGATGATCAATCTCTGAAGTATGTGGCTCTTCTAAATGGAATCCAGAGTAATGTACTCCTGATGATGCCTCTAACAAATCTTCAACTGCTTTTGAACCCATTTATAAATTGTAGGCTCTGCATTTACGTAACAATCAGCTGATGGAATAAAAGCGCCACAGAAGATTGTACCAACAACATAAAATAGTCATCCACATGGTAACTGACATACTTCCGAAAAATTTGACCTTTCCTTTCAAGTGAGATCTTGCCCAACATAACTCAAAACAGTAAGGTCCATAATTCATGATTCCTCGACTTAGATACAACTGTTTATACTTTTTGGCACTTTGCTTTAAGATGCTAAATGTCTACGATATTGACATATTTCGTGTATTCCTCGATTCCCAAATTTATAAATCGCTACTATGCTTTTGCTTGTACAAATGATCACCCAGAACAACAACAATAACAACACCTCAGTCCCAAATGATCACCCAGAATCTTGAAAATTTAATTCAGTGCATTTCAGCAGCTAAGAATATGAAAAGAATTGCTCCTCTGCTGCAACCAAATCAAAGTTTCACAAATTCGTACATGTCCTAGTAAATTAATAAAAGAATCTCTCTAAATCTTAACTACTGTGTATTCATGACTCCGCTGTATCATAGTTCAAACATCCTCAAATTAAATACAAATGTAACCACAATGCTGAAAAATTAATTCAGCATCTTAGAAGCTAAAAAGTATGGAAAGATTGTTCCTTTGCAGCAACCAAATCAAGGATTCAAAAATTCTTATATGTCCTAGTAAATTGATAAAAAGAATCTTATCTAAATCCTAACCACCGCATATTCACGACTCCGCTGTATCCTAGTTCAAACATCCTCAAATTGAGTGCAAAGGGTCACCACAATGCTGAAAAACTAATTCAGCATCTTAGCAGCTAAAAGAGTACTAAAGGGATTGCTCCTTTGCTGCAACCAATCAAGGTTTCACAAATTTGTACATGTCCTAGCAGATTGATAAAGGAATATCTCTAAATCCTAACTATTACACGGTCCAAACATCCTCAAATTGAGTACAAATGATCACCCACAATGCTGAAAAATTAATTCAGCATCTCAGCAGATAAAAAGTATGAAAAAGATTGCTCCTTTCATACAACCAAATCACCCCTTTTGAGGGCCCTTAGATTAGGAGAGGGACGGGACCAAAAAATTAATAAATAGCAAAATATTCTACCTGCTTAACTACTACAACACTTGCAACAACAACATAAATAGGGTAATCCCACAAGTGGGGTTTGGGGAGCGTAGAATGTACGCAAACCTTACCCCTACTGCAAAGATAGAGAGGTTGTTTCCGATAGACCCTCGGCACTTACAACAACAACATATCCAATGTAATCCTGCAAGTGGGGTAGGATGTATGCTGACCTTACCTCTACCTTCGAGACGCTCAGCTCAAAAGAAATGTAAACAACACAGGACTACTACAACACTTAACATAACCAAAAAAACATTAATTTATCACAAATAAAGAAACCCCAAAATCAAATCTTTAACGTATAGTCCAACAGATAAAAAATATTAGCTAATAAACTAAAAGGGGATCCATATCTGCAACAAGAAATGTATATATAATTTCAAGAATCAAGATTCTGGAATATACCTTTTATGAGCTAAAAAGAAAGGATCTTTCACTGGAAAAAAGAAAGAGAAAATCAAGAAAACAGTAATCTTTTTTTTTTTTTAATAAAGTGTTCGAATCAGCTTTTGCACATCTCGATTAAATCCACGAAACAACCATCACCTCCCACCAGCAACAGATAAAAAAACAGTAATCTTTATGCAGTATATAACAATCAATATTTATATATGAATGTTTAAACAATTTTGGTGGTGACCCAAGTGAATTTATAGGGGGAAAAGTTCATAGAAGGGGAGTTTGTTGGTGTATTATTGTGTTGATATTTTTGTGAATTGTACAGTGACAGCCAAGGTGTTACACTAAATTCTAGATATATGCAAATGGGGTTGCACCAGACAAAGGTGAAAAACAACTTTTGTGGAGATTTAGTGCATCGGACTGTCTTTTTATACGGGAGATAATGACTTGATTGATTTTGATTCGCGATATATATAGCTCGTTAAAAAAGGGAAGGACTTTATAAGGCCGATCACGGCGGAGAAAGTTCCAAGAGCTTCCCTTCATTCATTACTAAGCCAAGATTTGTTGTTTTAATAAATATGATGTTTAGGCCGATTTGTTGTGCAATTTAACTAATTTCTCGTGATATCTATCATCTCCCGACAACAATATATAGGTAACTTTGTTCACTCGAACATATGGAAAGGGAACACTTAGGAATCATTTGGTACGTGGATAATGATAATAATTTTGAGATAAAATTTAAGATTAATTTCATTTCATGTATGATCTAAGATATTATTTAGTTAATTTTGAGATTATTTTAATCCATTTTCTGTATTAAAGTTATGAGATTATTGTCCTATATAAAAAATGAGATAAAAATATTTGACTATAATCAGTTGTTATTATATATAAATTTGAGATCGTAAAAACTCATATACTAAATTATAACGCGGTAATAAAATGAGGTAAAATTTAATTTTAGGAGAAGTATCACTAACAAATTGAGGTGATTATTAATTAAAATAAATTGATAAAAAAAATTATATAAAATAATGTATATTATACATTTATTGATTTAAACTATAAATACTTATAAAAAGAATTCCATTGTTTTAACTTTAAAATAGTCAAAAATACTTAACTTGTGTTATGGTTACTAGAAGTAAGAAATTTTTTCTTTGATTATAAACTTTAACATATTTTAATTATAGTTTATATAAGTAAACAAAATTAAAGATTTTTTTTTAATTGTAGGTGAGCCGTTACAACTTACACGTCAGCATTTAACAAGATGTAGGGTCCACTGTCTTGTTGATGTGAACTTTGGGCCAACAAAGTTATGTGAATTTATTAGTCTACCCCATTACTTTCCTTTTATTTAACGGAAATGGTCCCAATATGCTCTCGGACTATGTGAAATTGAATAGATTTGTCCTTCGTTAGTATTTTGGCTCGTTATGCTTTTAATGTCGAATACTTGATATCAAATATATTTATTTTTATTTTAGATGAAATAATCACTTAACACATGTCATAATTCTAAGAAATCCGCATGTCTCTATATGAAGCACATATTTGATCCACAGTCCACACGCATATTTTGAGGTCTCTGTTCAATTTCGCATAGGATATGAGCGCAAGTTTTCCTCCTTTTTTTCTTCTTGCTTTATGTTTTCTTTCATCCATCAAATATTCGTACTTCATTGATCTGGTTAATTTAAATTTTGTATCTTTCATAGAGTAAAAACGTCCCTTTCAAAAAGTTTTTCATTTTCAAGTTGTGAACATGAAATCTTTGATTAACCATTAGATATTTTTATCTTTAATCCAAATTTGCATCTAGCAATACCAATAAAAGATTATAATTGCTCCTCTTCAAGAAGGTTTAGTATTATTATTTTTAGATTTGAATTTGAGATTTTTTATTAACCATATGTCATTGATTCCATTAAACTAATTTTTTTTGTTCTTTATAAAAATAACAGAAATTCAGAAATGGCTCAGAATTCAACACATTTTTACTTGGAATTTGTCAGACAAGTGGGATCAACTTACTATTTTTGTAAAGGTGTAGACTTGAAAATGGGCAGATAGGCAAGTTGCCAATTATAGGGATATGCTTACTGACTTTCATGTGACTTCTGAATTTTTTTAAAAAGAATTTAGAATATTTTTTTCAATGTACCACAAACAGAAAGTTAGTGGCTTATACTTGATTCTTTTGGTTGAAATTTCTTTGTCCTTAATCAGAGATCTTAATTTTAAATTCTTGAAAGGAAAAATATAATTGGGCACCGCCGCATTCGAAAATGGATCTTGCAATGCTGAAATTCAAATTTAATTGAAACCAATACAATTACCAGACTTTAATTTTTTTTAAAAAGAAAAAAGCTTAAGAGTTCAAGTTCTACACTTTCTTTTTGAGGAAAATGTCAAATTTGTAATGGAGCATGGTGACCATTTTTTTATGGGTGGTGTTGTGATCAATTTAGAAGGGGAACCTTGGAGTAACGGGTAAAGTTGATGCCATGTGATCTAGAGGTCACGGGTTCAAGCCGTGGAAACAACCTCTTGCAGAAATGCAAGGTAAGATTGCGTACAATAAACTTTTTCAGAACTCATTACATTTTTCAAAAGATCATAGTAATGGAAGTTAATTGGTTAAAATACTTGCGTAGGATAGTTAATCACAAAAAAATAGATATGGTACTCATAGAACTTTCAACAGCTGCACTTCAAAAATTAGAGGCTCCTTCATGTGAGACATAAGGCTACGCCTTGGCCCAAACTGCAAGAAAACAATATCTGCTCATGAACCAATACAACAACATACACAATGTAATCCTACAAGTGGGGTGTGGGGAGCATAGGATATACGCAGACCTTACCCCTACCTTTGTGGAGTAGAGAGGTTGTTTCCGATAGACCATCGGCTCAAAAGAAGTGTAAGCAAAGCAAGATCAAAAGGAAAATAACGACAGCCAAATAGCAAGATTAAACAAAGTAAAAGAAACAACAGACAGTAGTAAAAATGAAGAATAAGATACTAAGGAGAAGACGAGAAGAGAAGACTAGCCACCTGCCTCTCCCACATAAAAGTACTACAACACCCAGGAACCTACTACCCTTCTACCCTAATTCTCAATCTCCATACCTTCCTATCTAGGGTCATGTCCTTTGTAAACTGAAGATGTGTCATGTCCTGTGTAATAACCTTCCCCAGTTCTTCTTCAACTACCTCTACCTCTCCTAAAACCTGCTATAGCCAACCTCTCACCTCGTTACTGGTGCATCGACATCTCCTCTTCACATACCCGAACATAGACTATAAAAACATAAGAGGAACCTGAATTCCTTGCAAAATCCACTTTACAATTAACCAGCCAAAATTACATCCAAAGAATTACAAATAGAATCAGTTAGTTGGGAGACTGAGTGTAGGATAACCGCTACCAAAAGTAGGTTAAATGATAATGTCCGTGAAACACATACCTCTTCAGGTACTGGTTGTAGGTTCTCGTTGATGTATCCAACGGAAGGCGGTATCAGTGCTCTTCTTTTTCCTGCAGTAGAGGCCTGACAGTTCAAATACCTAGAACTGTATACTTTGAAAAAGGGAGATATCCTATCAATTATTGTGGTTTGAATTTATTTTCAAAAAAGAAAAGTAGGAACAACCTCCGGGCTTCATTCCAATAAGGACTTCTTTTAGGCCTTCTATTATCTGCAGAGATTCACGGAGACTTGTTAGACGAACAAAAATCAGTTCATTATCAACTACCCCCATCCCCTACTCAAACATAGACAACTCCTTAACCTCGCCAATCTTGATGGCAGGGGGAAGTGAAGGAGAAGAAAGGGAGGTGATCTATACTAGTGGGAGGTCATAGTCAATGTTAGAATGGTTGACCACAATACATCTTAAACCTCACCAGTTGATGGCAGGGTAAATTTTGCATCTGAAAAGACTGAAATAGTACATGTTGCTCAGCAAGAGAACAGCTCCTCCTGGCGGTTATTCTTTTTACTATTAGTTTATCTTATTACCAAGTTTCTCCTTCTTTTGTGAGTGTAGAACCAAGTATGTACCAAGACTTCTCTAGCATGTTGCTTATTGAGAGAGAAAATGTAAGAAGAAATGTAGGAACAACAATTCATTTTTTATCTCATTAACAAAACTTGTATAGAATCTACTTATTAACCTTGTTTGATGAACTACGTGGCACTATTGGACCACAAGCACTATATATCTCCCATTTTTAAGGCACAAATGGCGTCAATATGCAATAGATCTTCCAGCCATGCCACTTAATGGAAGTCAGAAGGTTGCTGTCTGACCTTTAGAATTTCTATTTTAAGCCCAAAGCTAGCAAATACCATGACCTGTTTATCATCCAGAGGAAGTATGACAGGGGCACTCTCTCCGCTGAACTGGTCCACCGTACTACATTGAAGCAAAATGAAAGAGTTCAATGTAGATTCCACAGCAACAACAACATACCCAGTATATTCCCACACAATGTATATTCCACAGAACGAAAGAAAATATGACGTCGATTTACCGACGAAAAAGCATCTGGAGGAGCAGAACATAAACTGACGCTCTTTCCTTTTTTGATACTTTTTCAACCAGCAGCCATATAATTTCCTTACTTGCTTAAGTGATCTTTGTATAAAACAGTACCTGTGGACAAAATATCCATTTGACCGTCGGCAGACATAATTAATTTCAACAATATCCCCTTCACGAGCCTCTGGTCCTTCTCCTTCAACAATATCTTTAGAAGACCCAACAAATCGTTAATACTCAGAAATGAAACAAGAATGACACGGGGGGCTTGATGTGCTCCCTTCCAAGCATAACGATATTATGCTTGCCATGACATCAATGACGAAATGGAACATAAAACAGTAAGGAAGAAGATCATTAAACAGTTATTTTAAACATAAGCTGCTCTTCCTAACTTTTTTATTGAGTTAAAATCTACAATTTCATATCCTATATGTTGTATGCATGCACCAAACATTGAACACATGAAACCACTGCATGCCAAACATGGAAGCAAGTGATCATGTTCCATTAAATTGTAACAACTTGAGCTCAAGCTACAAAATATTCGAAAAAAGTCATGAAGAAAGCTCAACTGGAGTCGCGTGAAATCAACATTGACTTGTTTTTTCAATGAAGAAACACACACCAGACTATTTACTTCGATTATTAGCTTAATCAAGCTCGTACAAACTCGTCTTGACTCATATAATGTTCACGAATATCTTGAACATAGATGTAATCTTTTATGCATATATATTCACTAAACATAAGACTATATATACATATATCTCAAAATTGTTGAGATTTGAGTCCAGCTGGTTAGATATTCTGTGTGTGGGCATGTCTTGGCGTAACCCTGTCCATCTATGTGAAGTCATTTTCTTAGAATTAGCTTGCAACTTTAAAAGGTTTGGTTTACTTGTAGAATTTAGTTCGAGTGTTCCCTCCAAATTAGGATTTGAGGAATTGATGATGTTGTCTCAACCAAACCAAGCTAAGCTGGAGGTTGAGCTATACTATCCATTAATTAGTCAAATTGCAATGAGCACAGCTACGGCGAGGTTGTTATAGCTCTAAGTATAGCTAATTATAAATCTCGACTAGGAGAACAGGTTGAATATATTTATTGTATAACCTTAAAAAGGGTTATACCTTGTAGCCTCACTCCACTACCAAGCTTTAGGGTCCTGAATGCTTCAAATCCAAATTAACAACAGCATTAAAATAATGACAGTGTTTATCTAAGCCGAATAGACAATTAAATTGTGGAGGTAACCAACCAAAGGAAAAGCAGAAAAGAAATGGAGACCACATTTACCGGATAACATCAGGTTCTCTCATCTCCTGCATCGGTGCACATAAGACAGGAGGAATACTCATGAAGATGGGACTCAATCCAACAAGTTGCAGAACTGACCTTCTCAGCAACTTTTTGTCATTTAGGGATGGCATCCTTTCATCTGAGCTTTTAGGCACAGCAATCTTACATTGTTCAGTGTGTTTAAGGCTGTTTGCATAAACAAGTTGCAAATTACAAGTAGGATTAAGCAGATGACAATTTGGGGCTGAGTCGTAGTGGTTGTTATGGTTGATTAAGAAGATGACACTTCTGATCTTCTTCTTATTTCTTTAATCTCTTCTGTTTTTTCCTCTTTAACATCAAAAAGTCCATTCATCCATAAACTGGACAATCTTGCATTATAAAATCAAGGCTCTAACCATTGATAAATAACATAAATTTGTCTATTCAAATCATTCCATCAGGGAAAAAAAACATAACGAAACCGAGCATAACTAACAAGCCGTTCAAGCAATAACTAAAACAATAGCCTTTATGAACATAGGATCACCAAGAAAAACAGAGGGGGAAATCAAGTCTCAACCACTCCGCCTTTCCGAAAATAGATGCAATTTTGATTTCTTACATTGCTCAGTGTTTCTAAAACTTTTAGCATAAACAAGTTACAAATTACAAGTATGATGAAGCAGATGCCATCTCTAATCTTCTTCTTTCTTTGTCAATTGTGCATTTTCTCTCTAAAAAAAAAAAAATTCCATCCGTCGACAAACCAGACCATCTTCTTTTTAATGGTAATAGGCAGTAAGAAGCCGCAATACAAAAGTGTGTAAACTATAAAAAGGAGTCAAAGTAGGTTGTCTCACACTATCGCACTCAATTTTGTTGCACCGTGCAATTTAACCAATTCAATTGTTTGCTTGTTCAATAAGACTGAGTAAAATTGCAAGTTCACCCTTTGCTAATTGGGACTAACACTCATTGAAAAAAATACCAAAAATAGGAACAAGGGTAGATATTATTAGAAAGCGGAGCTCTACTAGCTGAGCTATATCCCCCGAGCCAAGTGGAGCATGCATGAAGTAGACAAATGCTTCCTCTATATAGGAAGGAGCGTTGAATAACCTATCTTTATCACAAGACATATATGTGATCTAGTGGACTATGGAATGTATTATTCATGTTAAGAAAACCAGCACTAAGAAATTGATGTGATTACATCCCATGATCTGGGCCATCTTGCATCAAGTCTATAAAATCTAGGCTCTCCATTGATAAATAACATAATTTTGCTATGCAAATCATTCCATCAGAGAAAATTCATTATTACACAAAGCATTATTAACAAGAAGATCAAGCAATAAGTAACTCCCTTCTTATGAACATAAGACCACCATGGCAGAGCTAGTGGGTTCGCTAAAAAATTACATTGTATACATAAGGTCAAATTACTAAAACAATAACAACAAACACAGTGTAATCCCACAAATGGGTTCTGGGGAGAGTAGTATGCCTTACCCTTATCTTACGAAGGCAGAGAGGTTATTTCCGATAGACCCTTGGCTCAAGTAAAGCATAACAAAAATAGTAAGAAAGGGAGAAAAAAGAAGTGTATAAGCCTCGGGTAATAATAAAATGGTTGGAGAATAATAATAATAACGACAAGGAAACTAGACATTGCGCGACTACTTACTAAATTTTTACCTTAATCCTTGATTTATATACTACTACTATCTAGAGTCATATTCTCAGTAAGCGTGTGTCATGACTTGTCAGAGATGGATCCAGGAGTTTAAGTCCGTGCATATAATACTTTCAACCACTATTCCCTTCCGATTATAGATGCAATTTTAACATACATGTAAATCCAACTCGTGAAACTAACAACAATAACAACATAATATCCAATATATTCCCACAAAGTGGGGTCTGGGAGGGTAGAGTGTACGCAGTCCATACCACTAACTCAGAGGTGGGGTAGAGAGGTTGTTTCCGACAAACCAACGGCTCAAAGACAAAACAATCTAGAAAAAGACATAATATAAGAACAAGAAACAATAGGTAGGACTCCCTCCGTTATAAAAAGAATGTTCTAATTTCCTTTTTAGTCTGCTTAAAAAAGAATGACCCCTTTTCTTTTTTTAGAAACACTTTAATTTCAACTTTCCACGTGACATGTTTGAGACCACAAGATTAAAGAGCATTTTGATACATTTGACATAACTTTAATTTAAGACCACAAGATTCAAAAATATTCTTTATTTTCTTAAATTTCGTATCAAGTCAAAATAAGTCATTCTTTCTTAAACAGAGGAAGTAATAAATAACAAATAGTAACAAAAACAACACTGTCATAAAATAATAGTACAATCGATCTACACGAAACAACAAACATCACCAAAACTCCGAGAACCATACACTACAAGCATAGCACTACGACTAGCCCGGACAATAAAACAAAACACTCCTACCTACTAACAAGGCAACGTCTGAATCGGAAACTGACATGAAATTGAGGAGCTGCCGATGCCATTGTCGTTAATGAAGGGTACCAATTTTGAACAGCTAAAAAGTGGTGGGGAATTTTTTGCTGAAAAAAAAATTGGGTGGGAAATGTGTAAAGAAGAAAGGATAATGACAGAAATGGTAACTTATGTTTGGATAAGAGTGTAAACTAGTCCCTAAACTTTTTTTTTTGAGCTGTTTTGAGTACCTTAAATTTGTTAAGGTGAGTATTTTTGGTCATTGTAGAATATTTGTTAGTAAATCGCATACTTGCAAATTCGTTTTGTTCACTTTTCAGAGAAATTTTATTTTGTGTGGGTTGTGCCACCTCCTACCTGTATGAGTATACTCTTTACTTGCCAAATGGCACTTGTGGGCCCTTGAATGAATACTACCCCATTTAACAAGTTATATTTGTTAGATTTAATAAAAATAGTGTTAATAGAAAATATTTAGGAGTCGTTTGGCCATGGATGTTTTTCACTTTATTCCGAACTAACTCAAATTCATATCAGGGCGTTCAACTACATAAGTCATCCATTTGTTAGAAGACTGGTTGTTGCATTATATGCAGATGAGGAAGGACATACACATGATGTTCATCGGCCTAGAAAAAACGTACGATAAAGTCCCAATATGTTTATATGGAGATGTTTAGAGGCTATATTTGTTTGCCTTAGTGATAGATGAGTTGACGCGACGAATTCAAGGTAAGGCGTCATGGTATATGTTATTTACGGATAACATAATCCTGATTGATGAGACACGCGACAAAATCAGCACTAAGTTAGAGGTTAAGAGAACTTTAGAGTCCAAAGGATTCAGGTTGAGTAGGTAGGACCAAGACAGAATAATTCGAGTGCAAGTTTAGTGACCTAATGCATTGGGCTAGCGCACTTGCAAGCGAGGCTTGACACACATGACATCCAAAAGAAAGAAAGTTTCAAGTATATTGAGTTTATTATTCGAGGAAACGGGAAGATTAACGATGATGACATGATGGATAAAATGGAAGCTCACATCCGGAGTATTACGTGACAAGAAGGTACCACCAAATTTAAAGGCAAATTTTACAGAGTTGTGGTTAGACCAACTATGTTGTATATGTAGAGTGTTAGTCAGTTAAAAATTCTCGCGTTTAGAATATGAAAGTTGAGGAAATAAGGATGTTATGGTGGATGCGTGGACATACTGGGAGAGACAGAAGTAGGAATGAAATATTGGGGCAAAGTAAGAGTAGCCTTGATAGAGACAAGATGTGAGATACGAGGTTGAGATATTTCGAACATGTGAGATGCACGAATACCCTAGTATGGAGGTGTGAGAGACTGAGTATGTTTTTTTTTTTTTTAAGAGGTCTAGGATGAAGAAGTGTTGAAAAGAGGTGATTAGACAGTGCATGACGCAATTGCAACTTTGATAAGGACATGAAATTAGATAGGAGATTGTGGATAACACAAATTATGGCAGAATATTAGTATGTAGTAAAGAGTTGCTTTGCTTATCTTCCATACTAGTCGTTATCCTAGTTGATTTCGAACGCCTTCGCTGGTGCTTGAGTGAGTTTCAATGCTTCGGTGTTATCCTTGAGATGGTCTCATCGTGGGCCGACTTCACTCATGCCCGACCCAAGGTAATCCAATCGGCCCAAACTTATCCTAAGCCCTTTTCACCCCATACACAATCATTCTAATCCTAAAATAACTTGTTTCTGACCAAACTACCCCTAGTTTAATTTCACCCTCCAAAACCTCACACACAAAAAATAATACTCCTAATAAGAATACGAAAAAACAGCATCAGCCATCTCATCGCGAATCATCAAATGGTGACGCAAAAACCGGCCCACCATTTAATTAAACTCCTATAATAAATTTTGAACTAATCAAAATAGAACATTCTGGAAACCCCAAACAAACCTCACTATATAAACACCTTTAAGCCTCCTTCACCACTCACCAGTCACCAAAGCGCTCTCCATATTCTTTGCTTTCCCTCTAACCCTAATTTTCTCTCTCTGCTCTTTTTCTTCTTCTTCTTGTAGATCTGTAATGGCGGCGGATACAGAGACGTTTGCTTTTCAAGCTGAGATTAACCAGCTACTGAGTTTGATTATCAATACGTTTTACAGTAACAAGGAGATCTTTCTGAGGGAGCTTATTAGCAATTCTTCCGATGTAAGTTGGATCTATATGCTCTTTGATTATCTGCATTCGTAGTTATGCCTCGAGATTCTGCTCATAGGTTAGATTGCGGATTCTATATAGTTGATTATATGCTTGTATGTTGGAAGCATGATTATTTGTGGTTTAGTATGATTTGATGTGAGTTGTTTGATACCTGATTTTCTATAGCTGTTTGGAAGCATGATTATTTGTGATTTAGTGATTTAGTGTTAGTTGTTTTCATAACCGAAGCTCTCTATAGCTGATTCTGCTTGTAAATGAGATGTGTTGCTCTCTATAGTTGATTCTGCTCATAACGATGCATGATTATATGTGATTTAGTGTTATTTGCTTGATAATTGATTACATAAGTGATTCAATGATTATATAAGCATGGTTAGCAGATGCTCTCTATAGTTGATTATGCTCATAGATTAGATGCGTCACTCTGTATAGTTGATTCTGCTCATAGGCTGGATGCGTGGTTGTTTGTGATTTGATGTTATTTGCTTGATTGCGGATTCTCTATAGGTGATTCTATGCCTATATGTTGGGAGCATGATTATTGGTGATTCTGTTTTAGTTGTTTTTATAGCCGACGCTCTCTCTATAGCTGATTCTGTCCAGAGATGAAATGTGTCGCTAGATATTGATTCTACTCTCTATAGCTGATTCTGCTTGTAGATGAGATGTGTCGCTATGTATTGATTCTGCTCATAGATTAGATGCGTCACTATGTATAGTTGATTCTGCTTATAGATTAGATGCGTCACTCTCTATTGTTGATTCTTCTCATAGGTTAGATGCATTATTCTGTTTCATTTCGAATTATCTATGGCTGATTCTCTGCTCATATGTTGGAAGAATGTTTATTTGTGATTTAGTGTTGGTTGTTTTTACAGAGGACACTCTCTATAGCTGATTCTGCTCATAGATTAGATGCATCACTCTCTATATTTGACTTTGCTCATAGATTGATACATCACTCTCTATAGTTGATTCTGCTTATAGATTAGATGCATCACTCTCTATAGTTGATTCTGCTCAGATGCGTGATGATTGTTTGTTATTTGATGTTATTTTTTTGGTTGTGCTTCTCTATTGTTGATTCTATGCTCACATGTTGGAAGCATGATTATTTGTGATGTAGTTTTTTTTTTTTTTAATAATAGTATGCTATCTATAGTTGATTCTGCTCATAGGTTAGATGCGTGATTGTTTGTGATTTGATGTTAGTTGTTTGATTGTTGATTCTCTGCTCATATGGTGGAAGCATGATTATTTGTGGTATGGTATTGTTTTTATAACGAATGCACTCTATACTTTATTTTGCTCATAGATTAGATGTTAGATGTGTCACTTCTTGTACAGTTGATTCTGCTCATAGGTTAGATGCATTATTTTGTTTTATCTCGAATTATCTATAGCTGATACTCTGCTCATATTTTGTGGAAGCATGTTTGTTTGTGATTTAGTGTGTGTTGTTTTTATAGCGACACTCTGCTGTTTATGATTTGATGTTATTGGTTTGATAATTATATTCATGATTTCTCTGCAACATAACTTTACTTCCAAGTATCCCTTTCTAACTTGACTTCAGATACTACTTTTTCAAGTATCAACCAATTGATGTCCAAATGCCTTCTAGTTGTTTTTGGAAGTTTTAGAATCCTAGTAGCTGGCATTTGCTTGTACCCTAGGTGAACCAATATGATGGGTGTGTTTGGAGTGTCTTACAAATCAGTATTATATTTGTGGAAGACTTTTGTTGTCTGTTATACGTTATTCAATGCTATGGGATATTCATTCACGTATAATATTTCAAAAATATATGAGATGTCTGATTATGTTGTGGTTATATATTTTAGGCTTTGGACAAGATTCGCTTTGAGAGCTTGACAGACAAGAGCAAGCTAGATGCTCAACCTGAACTCTTTATCCACATTATTCCTGACAAGACCAACAATACCTTGACTATTGTTGACAGTGGTATTGGGATGACAAAGGCTGGTAAGTTGGATCACTTCTAGAATTATTTGGTGTTTAAATTGCATTGCAAAAATACTCATCTCATTTGTATTCTTGCAGATCTTGTGAACAACCTTGGTACAATTGCAAGGTCAGGGACCAAGGAATTTATGGAAGCTATAGCAGCCGGTGCTGATGTTAGCAT
The DNA here is from genome assembly GCA_031232105.1 of Capsicum rhomboideum. Lineage (NCBI taxonomy): Eukaryota > Viridiplantae > Streptophyta > Magnoliopsida > Solanales > Solanaceae > Capsicum > Capsicum rhomboideum. The sequence goes on along the minus strand of CP124710.1, from coordinate 1,424,576 downwards.
GATCGGGCAATTTGGTGTTGGTTTCTATTCAGCTTACTTGGTGGCTGAGAAGGTTATTGTGACTACAAAGCACAATGATGACGAACAGTATGTGTGGGAGTCTCAAGCTGGTGGTTCCTTCACCGTCACCAGGGACACTTCTGGTGAGAGCCTTGGTAGGGGTACAAAAATGACCCTGTATCTCAAGGAGGATCAGCTTGAATATCTCGAAGAGCGCAGGCTCAAGGACCTGATTAAGAAGCACTCAGAGTTCATCAGTTACCCAATCTCTCTTTGGGTCGAGAAGACCACCGAAAAGGAGATCTCCGATGATGAGGATGAAGAAGAGAAGAAAGATGAGGAAGGTAAGGTAGAGGATGTTGATGAGGAAAAAGAGAAAGAAGAGAAGAAGAAGAAGAAAATTAAGGAAGTAACCAATGAGTGGTCGTTGGTGAACAAGCAGAAGCCTATTTGGATGAGGAAGCCGGAGGAGATCACTAAGGATGAATATGCTGCATTCTACAAGAGTCTGACAAATGACTGGGAGGAACATTTGGCTGTGAAGCACTTCTCGGTTGAGGGCCAGTTGGAGTTCAAAGCTGTCCTTTTTGTTCCAAAAAGAGCTCCGTTTGACCTTTTTGACACAAAAAAGAAGCCTAACAATATTAAGTTGTATGTTCGTCGTGTGTTCATCATGGACAACTGTGAAGAGTTAATTCCTGAATTTCTGAGTTTTGTGAAGGGTATTGTGGATTCGGAGGACCTTCCTCTTAACATCTCTAGGGAGATGTTGCAGCAGAACAAGATCTTGAAGGTTATTCGTAAGAACTTGGTGAAGAAGTGCGTTGAGCTATTCTTTGAAATTGCTGAGAACAAGGAAGACTATGACAAGTTTTATGAGGCCTTCTCAAAGAATCTCAAGCTTGGTATCCACGAAGATTCACAGAACAGGACTAAGCTTGCTGAGTTGCTGAGGTACCATTCCACTAAGAGTGGTGATGAAATGACCAGCTTGAAGGACTACGTGACCAGGATGAAGGAAGGCCAGAATGATATTTTCTACATTACTGGTGAGAGCAAGAAGGCTGTTGAGAACTCACCCTTCCTTGAGAAGCTGAAAAAGAAGGGCTATGAGGTTCTTTACATGGTTGATGCTATTGATGAGTACTGTATCGGTCAGCTGAAGGAATTCGAGGGTAAGAAGCTTGTTTCTGCTACCAAGGAAGGTCTCAAACTCGATGAAAGTGAGGATGAGAAGAAAAAGAAGGAAGAATTGAAGGAGAAGTTTGAGGGCCTCTGCAAGGTGATTAAGGATGTGCTTGGTGACAAGGTTGAGAAGGTTGTTGTTTCTGACCGTGTTGTGGACTCTCCTTGCTGTTTGGTTACTGGTGAGTATGGCTGGACTGCCAACATGGAAAGAATCATGAAAGCACAAGCTCTCAGGGATTCTAGCATGGCTGGATACATGTCTAGCAAGAAGACCATGGAGATTAACCCAGAGAATGCCATCATGGATGAGCTCAGGAAGAGGGCTGATGCTGACAAGAATGACAAGTCTGTCAAGGATTTAGTCATGTTGCTGTTTGAGACTGCTCTTCTCACCTCAGGTTTCAGCCTCGATGACCCCAACACATTTGGCAACAGAATTCACAGAATGCTGAAACTTGGGCTCAGCATTGATGAGGATGGTGGCGATGCTGATGTTGACATGCCAGCACTGGAAGATCCTGAAGCTGATGCTGAGGGCAGCAAGATGGAAGAAGTCGATTAAGTTTTTATTCTGTAGTAGTTCATTTAATATTCTATCTCCATAGACGTTCCATTTTCTTTTACCATGCCAAGAATATATGACGCTTTTATGTGCCGTTTTTGACTAGAGTACTCCCAATTCAGTTGGGTGGCTATTGAAGTTCTTTCTTCTTCCCTTTTCTTTTGGTTGTTTTTATGTGAATGAACTTCTTTTGCCTAAAGAAAAAGTTTGCTTATGAACTGAAGAAAGCCAGATTGTTGCTTTTATTAAATGTTTGGAAGCAATTCGGTCAGTATGACTGCATAAGGGAGACTCTGAATCGCTTGATTGATTTGTGTCGCTCCGAAATATCCTTGACTTCTTGTAGCTGCATTCAAATTTCTTGCGCTTGTGGAACTTCTCTGTTGACAGCAGCTGTTTGTTTGTTTCTTAGATGTTTGATTTTTGTAATTGATGTTTTTCTTTGAAGTATTACCCAGCTTGGTTGATAGCAAACTCTCATGCTTGGTAGTCTCTTACTTTATACAAACGAAGATGGTGTACGTGTCAGTGCGCACCAGGTAGTACTCACAGAGGTAGATAGGAAGAAGTCGCGTAGTGTTTTTTTGTGTTCTATTCTTTTCTTTGTGAGTTGCTGAAGACCTATTGCAATACTCCCAAAGTGAAGGACCTTCTGGTAGAACAGTATTGCCACAAGATTTTCACCAGGTTATGAACAAAATCATTGAATGTTCGTTTATCTGAGCTTGACTGGAAACTGTTTCAAGTGCTACAACTTCTAGATTTAACGTGGTTTTAATACATGTAATCGACTATATCATTCCTCACTAATCATATATCTCCATTTAAACTCATCTCAAGCCAAAAGAAGCCAAATAATGATAAAATTAAATTACAATGATGCATGATATCAACAAGGGAACTCAGCATTTGTTCAGTGGTAATTACAAGAATACACAACCACACTGCTCTCAGAAAGAATAACAAATCATTGAAAATGTTGAACTTAAAATAGATAAGCAAAAATAACACTACTATAATTTCATCCTCAAACTGCAACTCTCAAGTAATAAGACTACTTCTGTTGGCAATTCCATATCAGGTATCCGGAACTCTCGAGTGAAAGACAAAACTTGGGAATGTAGTCGTAATGTCCCTGTGTAAGTGACGACAACGTTTCAGTCAAATCTACGCTATGAACATGTTATCGATAGAATGACAATCTACATAACATGATTCTAAATAAGTGATGCCATTATTTCACGTGACACTTACTTGAGATACTGAAGGGTCATATTCTTCAAAAGTGAAGGATGTCGTAGGACCAAATTTCTCCACTCTTCCTTATCAATCTTACCGTCATGTTTAGTATCAGCTTCTTCAAATGTCTGCCAAAAAAGGAAAGCAAACACTGATTAAGCAGTAAGAAGTTAAATCCTGTAATGCTACCATCCAGCTCCTCCCGGAGAAAGAACGGATTTTGAATTATCAGAAATAGACTCAACAGTGGCCAATAAATTAGTGAATTCCCAATATAGATAATTCGTTAGATACTACACTACTTTGTGGCGCAATGCAGGGGAGACTTGAAACAAGAGAATTCAAACTCAGAAGTTGAACGGATTCTCAACTGCTTTCTTACAGTTACTCTCGAGGCATAAACCGCAAGTGGTATTTAGTATATGGAAGCAACAAAACTCAAATGGTTCCATCCTTAATTCCGGAGTATATTCACACTTTAAATCACTAAATCGTTTCTAAGGATATGTTATGGTTCTAAGAGCGACAAATTTAAGTATCACCACCTGATCAATATGATGTCATGTTACGGTGACCACTGGGGATTGAAGTTGCTACTTTTCCCTATAGTTCTAAGTAACTGAGACACCACCCTTGGGGAAGATGGAATCCGGAAGGGCCTAAACTTCAATGAGATGGACAAGAAGCTAAATAATCAAGGGAAAGTAATAGTGCATATGTCGCTTATTAAGTAGAGACGAATAGGAAAACCGTTCCTTCAAAGGAAAAATAAAGCAAGAATAGTATTAAATTGTAGGTTGGTCAAATACCTTGTCGATTATATTCTCAATAATTTCATCTGAAAGGTTCATACCAGTCTCGGCAAGGGTAGCAACCACCATTTGCTTCACCTGTAACAAAATTGCAGAGAAATGTAGCATTTCCCACGAAATAGAGAAATTGAAACCGTGCCATCTAAAAATGGAACCTAGTAGTAGTAAGTGAATACATTAATAAAACTTGCGTTTACATGTATAATTAACCAATTCATTTTACGAAAGGTTTACCTCTTGCCTCTCAATGAAGCCTTGCTGCTTGAGATCATATAGCTGAAAAGAAACTACAACGGGAGTATACCATTAGAAGCTGATATGCACAAATTGAAGGTAATCGTCATTATTCATGAAAGCAAGTAACATACACTCAATCTTGTCATCGATAGGGGCATTTGGATGGAAAACAGAGAGTGCACGAGCAAACTCCTCAAATCCCAAGAGTCCATTGTGCTTCGTGTCAAACAAGTCAAACACCTGCAATAAAACGTGTCAGAGTAGGAAGAAACGAAGACAATAACAATTTGTTGTATCAAGTGGTCAACTCTATAAACTAACAAACATGTATCAAACATTTACTCCTGCGGCTTCAACTATGTAGTAATAACAACAATACGACAATTGATTTCATTTGTAGGAAACATCATATTTACGGTATCCAATTCTACTAAACCTAGATGATATGAAAAGGCTAATGTATGTATTGAAAACTCACCCTGTCAGCAAACAAGCTCTCTTTTTTGCTTGTCTTGAACAGTGCCAATTGAAACTCTTCCTACAACAGAGTCAAGTTCAAATTCAAAGCAACACTGAGTACAAGACATATTAAACATCTATGCTAGAAAATTAACTAAAAGAGTTCAACTATAAACACCCACGTATTCCAAACTTAGCTACGCCAGCTTCTAAAAGTTGTAATCTTATAAAAATGTGAGACCAAACCTTGTTTATCAGCCCATCATCAATCACTGCACTGCTAATCTTCTCAAAAAGTTCATAAAGAGCTTCGATCTCACTGACGCTAACTGCAACAAGAAGAAAGATTGTACAGGTCCAACTACAACATTTTTGCAAGCAAGGAAGTCATAAAACTCATAAACATATGATTATTTTTTTTTTGATAACCGTGGTGTCCGGGCCAGCTTGCGCGCACCTCGACTAAATCTACGGATACCTGCCACCTCCACCAAGTAACAGGTACCCAGTAACTCTGTCCACCAAGGCTAGGACAGATGGGAATAAATAACTCAAGCATATGATTAGAACGCATACTTCAAAGAATCTGTTGCAAATCTTTAACGAATTGATCAATGATCAGAGCCATTGCAGGCCTATTGTGGCGCACTTAAACATTGAAGCTAGGTTCTCAGTGTAAGTTGATCGCTTCCCTTGCTAAGGCGGCAATTTAGTGCACGCACCAAAGTGCTAAGGTGTGTGCTTCAACACCTACAGATAGTTTTGAAGAAGTAGGACTAAACAAGAAATATATTTGGCAAAGTGATAATACTAATTATTAAGGGAGTTATGGATGAATATGACCAGGTATATGATTTTAGAATTATAAAATAGAAGACTAGTCACTCATCTGAATTCTAAAACTGAAAACTATAACTTTTCAAATATTTGATTCATATGGTTTTATATATTTCACTTAACTGCCATTCTTTTAATCCTTTCTTCGTTGAAGCGCACACTTCAATTACAATTTGCACTAGCTGATTTCTTAGTTTCTTTTATCGCCTTCGACAACATTAGCATTGCCATACTGGGTATGTCGTTGTTGTTGTTGATAACATTGGCATTGCCAAGCATTGAAAGAGAACAAAAACGTAACTAATTGTGAAAATAGAGAAAGTTGCAATTGTAATGATCTTCAGAATGAAAATCGTATCTTCCTGATTAGGCAATCTTTGAATAAGACAAACCTAGAAGCAGATAAAAATCACTTTTGTTTCATCCTCCATGATTTCATTCAATGTTCTACAAATAGCAGATAAATATATATAGATAGAATGGACAGATAGCATACAAACTGTCTCTCGTGCAAGAATCTCAGGATCTTCAAGGCCCGTTGATTGCTTTTCACAACACTTCAACAGGGAAGCACCTAAATGCTTGATCCCCTCAAAGCAATGCGACATGGTATCTCCCCTACTTCAAAACTCTCCATAGCTGTTCAACCAAAAAAAAAAAAAAAGAAGAGAAAAACAGGTTCGCATGAGGGGGTGAAGAGGCTAATTTACTTGGCGTTTTATGCATAAAGAACAAAAAAGAAGTTATTGAAAGCAGCCAAACATAAAAATTGAACAAACCTTATAACCATTCTTTGCTATTTTGCCTATGTGAATGCAAAACACCATTTATTTTTGATAGTTGCCAACTTTGGAGCTATAGACCTAACAAGGAGGAACCATGTAAATACACACTTAAAAATCGTCCTCACCTCAATAATAAACAGATCAAGAGAAAAGACTCTCTAATTCTGTGAGCCAAAACATATCAAGAAAAAGTTGTATTAAATATCTGTATGACTCTATCACAAGCAACTGTAGTTTCATTTGCAATACACACCTTTACTCTTGTAGCATCAGCCTAAAAATGTGGGTTGAGGGTATGGAATGTGGTGTGATGCCACTTGCATTAAGTTGGGTTGTCTGGAGAGATAGGAATAGAAGAGCTTTTGAAAGTCTAGGGTTGAGTTTCCCCAGTTAAGGAGTAGCCTTCGCTCCCTTATTTTCTTTTGGTGCACTCAGAAAGTCTCCTATTGTATAGACGACCGGGAGAAGTTTGTAGAGAATCAGTTGACTGCGTAGATTCTTTATATTTTAGTATACCACTTGTATACTGTCGTTTTATGGCCTTGTTTATGATATGAAATACGTTTCGATTAAACTGATACTGGAATTCGTGAACAGCTTAGCTAAATGGGAAAAATCAGAAAAGTGGCACATTCTTTATACTTTTTTCTAGTCAGACAATCTTCATACTTGTATTTCAGGTCAATTTGATTCTTAGTAAACTGATAACAACAACATTATACCCACTGCAATCCCATAGGTGGCTTCTGGGAAGGGTAGAGTGTACATAGACCTCACCCCAACCTCATAGAGGTAGAGAGGCTGTCTCCGAAAGACCTCCGGTTCAGGTAACACATATCAAAGAATACTGAGTCAACTGATGCTTGGAACATATTTTGAAGAGCTGAGCTAAACAGTGAATGAATCATACGAAGGTCATATTAAAAGATACAAACTTTATACTTCTTTTTATCAGCCAATCCTTAGGTCAATTTGGTTCTGAGTAAACTGATACTGGAAAATACCTTGGTGAGCTTAGCTAAATGGGAAAAATAAGAAAAAGGGCACATTTAAAGACAATATTTATACTCTTTTTTCCAGTCAGACAATCTTCATACTTGTATTTCAGGTCAACTTGGTTTCCAGTAAACTGATACAGTAATAAATCTTGGATAGCTTAGCTAAACAGGAAAAATCAGAAAAAGGGCACATTCAAAGACACAATCTTTATACTCTCTTCATTTCAATTTGTTTGTCTGGTTTTGACTTGACACAAAGTTTAAGAAAGTAAAAAAGACTTGAATCTTGTGATCTTAAATTAAAAATATATGTAAAATGTACCAAATACCCTTTAATCTAAACATGCCTGTGAAAAATTGAAGTAAAAGAGTTGCCACAAAGGAAAAAAGACATTCTTTTCGAAACGGACTAAATAAAAAGTAAAACAAACAAATTGAAACGGAAACACGTCAATTTGGTTTTGAGTAAACTGATACTGGAATATATCTTGGAGAGCTCAGCTAAATGGAAAAAAACAGAAAAAGGGCACATTCAAAGACACAATCTTTATACTTCTATTTCACAAGACAGATTAAATCAAGAATTCACCAGATGTTCAAAACCACTAATTCAACAGATGATCAAAACCACTAATTCAACAAGGACGATGATAACAAATGGGTCTGTTAATCACAAATAACAAAAAGAATCATAATATATATGAATTAACATGGAATTTTGCTGACATGTAAAGTAAAACAAGAAATTTTTTTTTACCCTTTTGTGGTTCTCAGTGAACTGATACTGTAATATATCTTGGAGCGCTTAGGTAAACTGGAAAAATCAGAAAAAGGGTATTCAAAGACACAATCTTTATAGTAATATATCTTGAACAGCTTAGCTAAACTAGAAAAATCAGAAAAAGGGCAATTCAAAATGACAATCTGTATATGCACGAAAGCTGGCTCGGACACCACAGTTATAAAAAGCACAATCTTTATACTTGTATGTCATTACACAAATTAAATCAAGAATTCAACAGATGATCAAAACTACAGATTCAACAAGAATGATTATAACAATGGATCTGTTAATTGCAGATAACAAAAAGAATCCTAATATATATGAATTAAAATGAAATTTGCTAACATGTAAACTAAAACAAGAAAAAGAAAAGTTGCACTTTGAATTTTAGACAGAATTGATGAAATTGAAATGAAAGGCCACAGCAACAGATAGAAAGAAGTAAAGGAGGCTTCTTCTATATCAATTTGGTTCCCAGTAAACTGATACAGTAATACATCTTGGAGAGCTTAGGTAAACTGGAAAAATAAGAAAAGGGGTATTCAAAGACACAATCTTTATAGTAATCTTGAGCAGTTTATCCAAGGGTGTGGAACTCGAGGTCTCAGGTTCAAATCCCAACAGATACAAAAATAATACTAGGTGATCCTTCCCATATGTCCAAGCCTCGGTGGACAAAGTTACCTGATATCTATTGCTGGTGTGAGGTGGTAGGTATCCGTGATTTAGTCGAAGTGCGCGAAAGCTGGTCCGGACACGGATATCAAAAAAAAAAACTTGAACAGCATAGCTAAACTTGAAAATTCAGGAAAAGGGCACATTCAGAAACACCTCTTTATATGTGCGAAAGCTGACCAGGACACCACAGTTATAAAAAAAAAAATAAAAAATCTTATACTTGTATATCATTAGATAGATTAAATCAAGAATTTAACAGATGATCAAAACTGCTAATTCAACAAGGATGATCATAACAAATGGATCTATTAATTGCAGATAACAAAAAAGAATCATAATATATGTAAATTAACATGAAATTTGCTGACATATAAAGTAAAAACAAGAAAAAAAGAAAGTTACCCTTTTGAATTTAGACAGAAAAAATTGATGAAATTGAGATGAAAGGCAACAACAAATGATAGAAGGAAGTAAAGGGGGCTTCTTGTTTTTCTTTATACTGTAAAATTTCTGGTTGTTCTTGTGATTTTTATGTCATTATCTGGGAGTAATTATTTAGATGACTAAATTTTTTTGGTGGCTAATGTTGATAAAACACATGTTTGCCAATTGTCTAATTAGTAGAGTACTTGGTATTTGTTCTTTTTCCAAATTTGATTGGTTTTTCACTCCATGTCTGTTATCTGTATAGCAGCCCGACTAAAAAAATTATGGTCGATGTCTATTTTGGTCTATGTTTATTTTTGAAAATTATGGTCCATGTCTATTACATCTGGTGACCTTATCATACTTAGAGGTCGTTTGATAGGGTGTATAAAAATAATGCAAGATATGGTATAATAGTAATGCTTGTGTTAGTTATGCTTGCATTTTTCTTATACAATGTTTGGTTTTGTCTATTAAAAATAATATGAATTGCATTATTTCAAAAAAAAATACAAAAATATCTTTCATAAATATAGTGGAAAATTTTGAAGGATAATTGGGACTTTAACTATACAGATGCATGTATTAGAATCCATTGCATTACTAATACCATGAATTCCTGTGCATTAGTAATACACTCCTTAATACTAAATAGAGTGTATAACTAATGCAAGTATTGATAATACATATGATGAAAAAATATACCAAACAAGGTATTAGTAATATACAAAGTTAATGCATGCATTATTTTTCTTAATACACTCTACCAAACGACCCCTTAGTGTAATCCTACAAGTGAAGTCTGAGGAGGGTAGAGTGTACACAATTTTACTCCTATGTTGGAAAGGTAAAAAAGATTTTTTTGAGAGATCTTTGACTCAAGTGCAACAAATTAAAGTATCTCTGAAAAAAGATACGACAGTGAAGAAAACATATCAATTAATAGGGAAAACAATACATAACATTTAGAGAAAATATCTTAAAAGTGGGTGATGAATTTAACCCCCACTTGTTCCATTGGCAAATTTTCATGGTCAAAAGTAAAAAATGTTGCCCATAGGACAAGCGACATCAAAAGTTCAAGATCACCCACTTTTATGGCTATTCTGATAAATCACCCACAAAAACTTATGAGAATCGGCTACAATTTAAATATAGGTCCTAAATTGTCTATTTGTGCACTTGCCCCAACTGTATGGCTTAAATTAATATCATCAAAATCGCTGAAATTTTGAATCGTCAAATTTTATCAATCAACATGGTCATATTTTTTAATAATAAGACAAGTTATCTTTAATCATTAGGTAACATAAAAATTGATTCTTTATTACATAAAAGAGCCAAATTATAAATTATCAACTATTATAAGAGTAGATATTATTCATGTATTTGAAGATCTCGTTAGACTTTTTAAGAAACTATTCATGTTATCTAGGACTTGTAAATTGTTTTGTACAATCTTCCGTCTAGCCCAATTTAAGAAAGAACTTAGAGAAAATTTGAATTTGAATTAATACATTGCATAATTCATTTTTGGAGGCAAAATTTCAAGGCTCGGCCAAATGAGACGAGGGATACACAATAAACATTGATAATAACTTCATGTATGTGTGAAGTTAGTCTTTAGCAAGCAATACTTCAAACTTGTATGTCTAAAATATATTGAAACTTCTGATTATTAAGTCTAAAGTTAAATTTTAAAGCGATAAAACTTACAAAAATGCAAGAAATTACACCCAATGACCTTAAAAAGACGACAACAATAACATCACACTTAGTGTAATCCTACATTTGGAGTCTGAGGAGGGCAGGGTGCACCTCAAGGAGGTAGAAAGGTTAATCAAATGAAGTAAATTCAAGTATTTACGGAAAAGAAAATATGACAGTGAAGAACATATATCAATTAATAAAGAAAACAACACAAATAATTTTGAGAAAAGACTATAAAAGTGGGTAATTTTGAATTTAATCTCTACTTAAGGGCCCGTTTGGCCATAAATTTTTTTCACTTTTTTCCGGAATTTTATTTCACTTTAGTGAAAAAGTGAAATTTCTTGGTGTTTGGCCATGAATTTTTTTTCACTAAAGTGAAATAAAATTCCGGAAAATTGAAATCAACTTTTTCTTGTTTTCACTTTTTTCACTTCTACTTCTCTCACAAAAAGTCAAATTTATTTTCATGGCCAAACATAACTCCAATTCCAACTCCAACTCCAATTCCAACTTCAACTCCAACTCCAAAAAATTTAATTTTCATGGCCAAACGCCTACTTTATATAAACAAATTTTCAAGGTCAAAAGTCAAAATGTTGCCTATAGAGCAACAACAACAACATACCCAGTATATTCCTACCACGTGGGGTCTGGGGAGGGTAGGTGTATGCAGTCCATACCACTACCTCAGAGGTGAGATAGAGAGGCTGTTTTCGAAAAAACCCCGGCTCAAGAATTGCCTATAGAGCAAGCGGTATCAAAAGTTCCAAATCACCTACTTTAAAGGTTATTCTTATAAATCACCCGTGAAAACTTATGAAATTGGCTATAATTTAAATATAGGTCCTAAATCGACTATTTGTGCACTTGCCCCAACTTTTCGGTCGTAATTTTTTTTGGGTAAACTACAAAAATATAGAAGCTCTAAACTATAATTACAGGGCGCAACATAACTTTTAAAAAATTAAAGTATATGTCATGTATCTCAGATTCATCAGTTGAGATCTTGTATATTCAAATACAAGTTCTATACAAGAAAAAAGAACGTGCACTTTCAGATACTCGTGTATCTAAAGATACATAGATATTTACTATGTTAGGCGCTTTTAGAACGTGTATCTGAAGATACGCGTTGTTTTGTAATTTTTTTTTTTAAAAGTTAGGTTTGGTTATGTAAATTAGCACTGAAGTTTGTCTAATTCTGTAATTTTGCCATTTTTTATTTTTTTTTTTGGGAAAAATTACATAATACTACACCTTAGATTACCATATTTACTCAAATCCCATCCCTTAAAAGTAATTACAAAAATCCTGAATTTCACTTAGGATCGCGATACATCACTTGGAGTCGCGATACATAACGAGACCGGAAAGATACATCACGGGATTGGCTAAGTAATGTATCTTGACCATAAGTAATGTATCGCGACCATCAGGGGACAGACTAAGTAATGTATCGCGACCCTTAAGTAATATATTTCGACCTCTAAGTAATGTATCACAACCTCTAAGTAATGTATTGCGACCTCTAAGTAATGTATCGCGACCCTAAGTAATGTATCGTGATACAAAATCCGGAATTTTAGGTAATTTTGAAAGTGTAATTAGGTACTAAACAGTTGAGATTTATGTTGTTTATCCCTTTTTTTGGGGTCCCACGAAGCCCAAACAATTCAGGCCCACTCCACCAGGTCCACCCGGTCCACAGTCCAACCAACGATTAATATTTGGGCTTTTGGCCCATATTTACATGGGCCTGTTCAACTATCTGTACAAGCCCAATTAACCTAGGGACCCATTTACCTTCTCTACCTTCTCTTCCTCTTCATCTTACCTTACAATATATTAAGCGCCATAGGGTTTTTTCCTTTTAGCTCAAATTAATACTATCAATTTCATCGAATGGGAAGGAGAAAAGAGCGAAAATTAGCAGCAAAAAGTGGCGCCGGTCGGAGAGTGAAGCTCGATCTCTGCGCGGAACCCCATGGTAGTAATATTCACCTTTATTTTCTCTATATTTTCATATACATATTGCTGTTACACGCAGATGCAAGTTACTGAATGTTCGTGCTGAATTTAGGCTTCGCTAGGTTTTTTCTAGCTAAAAAAATTGTTGTATTACTGTTTTTTTTGGCTAATAAACTTTGGTGAGCTATGCGAATGAAGAATAATACGTAGATTGATAGCTAGAGGAAAAAAAATAAATAAGAGTGATTTTGATGGATGCATAGTAGAGTACAGTTGAGCTCATCCATTTAGATTGTTCTAGATGCAAATTACTGAATGTTCGTTCTGGATTTATGCTTCGTTACCTTGGTGAGCTATGCGAAGTCTAGTCGATTTTGAATAATGAAAAAATTACGTAGATTGCAGCCAACTTGATTAGCTATGCGAAGTATAGTAGGTTTCAAATGTAAATGAATGAAGAATATTATGTAGATTCATAGCTAGAGAAAAATAGAATTTTTTTCTATGGTGAAAAAATTGCTATATTATTAGTTTTTGGCTTATAAACTTGGTGAGCTATGCGAATCTAAATGAATAAGGAATATGAATTTATGCTCCGCTAGGTTTTTTCTAGGTAAAAAAATTGTTATATTATTATTATTATTATTATAGTTTTTGGCTAATAAACTTGGTGAGCTATGTGAAGTATTGTAGGTTTCAAATCTAATTTTTTGACTAACAACTTGCTGAGCTATGTGAATGAAGAATATTACGTAGATTGATAGCTAGAGAAAAAAAAAATAAGAGTGATTTTGATGGATGCATAGTAGAGTACGGTTGAGCTCATCTATTTAGATTGTTCCAGATGCAAATTAGTGAATGTTTGTTCTGGATTTATGCTTCGTTACGTTTTTCTAGGTAAATTTTTTTTGGTTATATTATTAGTTTTTGGCTAATAAACTTGGTGAGCCATGCAAAGTCTAGTCGATTTCGAATAATGAAAAAATTACGTAGATTACAGCCAACTTGGTGAGCTATGCGAAGTATGGTAGGTTTCAAATGTAAATGAATGAAGAATATTGTGTAGATTGATAGCTAGAGAAAAATAGAATTTTTTCTATGGAGAAAAAATTGCTATATTATTAGTTTTTGGCTTATAAACTTGGTGAGCTATGCGAAGTCTAGTACGTTCCTAATCCAAATGAAAAAAATTACGTTAATTGAACTTGGTGAGCTATGAGAACTATAGTAGGTTTCGAATATACATCAATGAAGAATATTATGTAGATTGATAGCTAGAGAAAAATAGATTGAGAAGCTGGAATGCAGATGGTAATGCGGCAAAGAAGGAGGAGAGATGGAAGATTGTCCCAGCTAGTATTTGGTGGTCAGTCTGGTTAGAAAGAAATCAAAGATGTTTTGAAGGGAAGCAGAGCAACTTACTGAAGTTTAAATCAAATTGTTTAGTTCTGTATTTTTTTTTGGTGTAAACAAATAGTGATTGGCCAGACAGAAGATATTTTTTCAGTTATAGACTGGTTGTAATCTAGAAAAATTAGGTGATCTTATGTAAGTTCTACACTTTTGGATGGGGACTATATTTTTTTGATGTAGTACACCTGTGGATATATAGATAAAAGTTACCTTTCTCAAAAAAAAAAAAAAAAGATTTTTTTTAAATGGATGGATAATAGAGAATTTTTTTTTAATATTTCATACAGTTGAGCTCATCTAGTTAGATTGTTCCAGATGCAAATTACTGAATATTTGTTCTGAATTTATGCTAGGGAAAAACATTGTTATATTATTATTTTTTGGCTAATAAGCTTTGGTGAGCTATGCGGAGTATAACACGTAGATTGATTGCTAGAGAAAAATTAAGAGTGAATTTTTGATGGATGTATAATTGGGAGGTTGTGTGTAGTTTATAAAGTTGAGATCATCTATTTAAATTGATGTCTAGTTGATGCAAGGGCAGCTCACTAAGGGTTTTTTTTTTTTTTTTTTTTTGGGGCTAATAAACTTTGTGAGCTATGCATTTACCAAAAAACTAGTTTAAGGTAGCGTGCTTTGCGTTGTTTGTGCTTTATGTTATTGTAAAGCTTCTGATGAAGAACATTATGCAGATTGACAGTTTGATGGATGCATAATAGGGAGGTTTTGTATAGTTTATGCAGTTGAATTCATCTATTTAGATTGATATGTAGTTGATGCGAGGGTGGCTTACCAAATTTTTTTGGATAATAAACTTCGTGAGCTTTGTACGTACCAAAAAAGTTGTCTCCGGTAACGTGCTAGCCACTTATCATAATAATAAAACTTTTGTTTCCTCCATTTCAATTTGTTTGTCTGGTTTTGGCTTGATACAAGGTTTAAGAAAGTAAAGAATACTTTTGAATCTTTTGATCTTAAGTTAAAGATATGTAGAATGTACCAAAATACTGTAATAACCCAACTTTTTAATAGAGGGTTAATTGGTAATTTTAACCAAATAATTATAATTAAGAGAATTAAAAGAGTGGGGCAAACCCATTATCCAAATCTGGGTCACGTTTAGGGATAGAAAATTAGGGGAATTGGTCCTATTTTTTTGGGAGAAAAGTAACAACCGTAGAAAACATTTGGGGAACTCTCAGACGGCATTAGAGAGACTTCAAAGTAAAGATTTTAGTGATCAGGTATTTAGAATTTGTTTTCTTTTTCCATCGACTCTTGGGCATAGTTGAATACGTAGTGTTGTAAAGATTTTGCATCAGAGGTGATGATATGTAGAAGTGAATGACTAGCCTCTAATAAAAGTAATGATGTGATGATGATTGTGGATGGGATGGTCATTAGTCAATTATGGTTCTAAGAATTCTAAAAGATTGGGAATTAATTTTCTATCCCTTTTGTCATTAAAACGTGATCCATCAGATTTGGATAATGGGTTTGGCCCACTCTTTTAATTCTCTTAATTATAATTATTTGGTTAAAATTACCAATTATTCCTCTATTAAAAAATTGGGTTATTACAAATACCCTTTAATGTTGCGGTCTTGAATATGTCGTATGGAAAGTTAGAACTAAAAAGTTGCCAGAAAAGTAAAGAAACATTCTTTTTGAAATGGACTAAAATGGAAAGTAGGACAAACAAATTGAAATGGAGGGAATATATAATTAAAAAGTTCGAGTTATTAAGTAGGAAGAAGGGGAGCCTTTGAATAACTGGTAAATTTATTGCCATGTGACCAGGAGGTGACAACTTCAAGAGGTGGAAATAGCCTCTTGCAGCCCTTCCCCGGGCCTCGTGTATAGTGGGAGCTTTAGTGCACCGGGCTGCCATTTGAGTAATCTAATAGGAAATGCTGAAATTAAACAATACACCCAGAATAATCCCTCAAGTAGAGGGTAGAGTGTACTCCTACCCCTACTTTGGGAGGTAGAGAGGTTGTTTCTGACAGTGTTATAAAAAGCGAAAAGTGCAAAAAAGCTCTAAGGTCTGTTGGGGCTTAAAGCGCAAAACACAAATAAAAGTGTGCGCTTCAATGAAAAAGGCGCAAAGGGAGAAAAAATATAAATATTTATGTTTAGTTCAAGACTAATAATTATAAGCATGAATGACAAGTATATAAATGAAGAAATTGAAAAACAATTATGATAAAGTAAAATATCAATTGTTTAGTGTCGCCTCTTCATAAGAGACTCATCGGTAAGGAAAGTATGTCTTAGAAACTTGATGACGATAGTGAAGCGCACAAAAAGCGAGGCGAAGCGCTCAACACGTTTTGAGCCTCGCTTCAGGGCTTTAGCTCGCTTTTTGATAACACTGGTTTATGATATACCCTCGGCTCATAAATGGTTGACATAAGCAATATTAATTTTACCATTTACATTGTATTCTTTAAATGAAATTCATAACAACGGGCGGATGCATTTTCCATCAAGCAAGAAATATGTGAAGCTCCAAAATGCAAATAAGTTGACAATAAAAGAAATTAATACAAAAAACGTAAAATGAGATTGAAGATTTTTCTATCGTTTTTCCTTTCCGGATATATTCGTGGATGAATTTTGTGAATGTTGAATAAATTACAATCTTGAAATCATTTTTTTCCTCATTTTCACTTTTTACCCTTTTCTTAGTCTGGGATAAGTTTCTCTTTGACGTCGCCATCGTATGAGCTTGACCTTCTTAAGCCTTCTTTGTGTGTGATTGGGAGTCCATGCCTTTTCTATTCGCTATTGCAGTTGTCTCTCTGTTATTTAGTTACTTGTATCTGCACCTAGTTGGGTTAGACTTGATTACTTGTCGAAGGTCATTATGGGAACTTTTTTTTAAAAGGTAAGGTATTATAGATATTTAATAAAGGGGTTATCAAAAAATAGATATTTAATTTTTTTGAACAAGGTAAATTTAAAAATAGGTATTTAATAAAAACTGAATACATATGCGACCCCTTAAACTTGCCTGGATTTTTCATTTGGACACTTCAACTAGAACTTGTTCCTATTAGACACTTCAACACAATTCAAAGTGTGTGTGTTGAACACACTGGTGGCAATAAGTTTTAAACAATACAGTGTGTGCACTACACTCACGGATGATGTGGCAAAGCCACAAATGAAATACAGACACATGGCATCTGGCCCCAAATAGCAAATAATATAATAAAGAAAGGTTTTGACCCACAGATAGTGGTATGGACTGCATACACTTTACCCTCCCCAGACCCCAACAAGTACATACCCAGTGTATTCCCGCAAAGTGGGGTCTGGGGAGGGTAAGTGTACGCAGTCCATACCACTACCTCGGATGAGGTAGAGAGGCCACTTGTGGTAATACACTGGGTATGTTGTTGTTGTTGACCCAAAGATAAAATACAAATTCTATTTTCACAACCCCTCTCCCCTCCTTCAGTTCCATTTCTTTGCTAATAATGGCCATTGCAGGACTTGGTTCGAAGCTCGTTTTTGTCGTTTCCTGCTTTGTTCATGTGATGAATGTCTAGTACGTAGTGAAAATTTTTTGGAACTCTATATTCAAAATTTATTGGTTGATGATAAATACATAGCCGGATGGAGAAAAGGTTGCCGGAGCTTTTTGATGCCGAGGTTGTGATATTGTGCAGTGACCTTTTCGGTGATTAAAATTTTTGGTGCTGTTTCCAGTAATAGTGATTCTAGATTAGAAAAATAAAAGAAAATAAATGGAGGTAGAAGAAAACAAAAGAAAATAAAAGTGAAAGGGAAAATAGAGGGACGGGGAGGGGAAGCATCAATGGAGGTAGAAGACGAGATAAGAAGAAAAATAAAAGAGAACATATTTTTCAATTTTTTTCTTCTATTGACAATGTTGTGGGCCTATGTTGCTCGCTTCAAAAATGTCGGTGTGTGTGTGTCGGAGTCTCCAAAAGTAGTGTAGTTTTGGAGAATCCGACATGGCTGCGGCATTGAAAGTGAAGAGTCCGTGCAACTTAGTTGTGGGCCCAATCTTTATAAATTAAAACAATTTTACGTGCTCAAGGAAAGTGTAAGACACATAATGTGATGTCAACATTGCATGTTCAATAGACACAATTTAGTTCGAGTTTGGGTTTTCAATAGGTACAAACTCTAGTTGAAGTGTGTAAATGAAAAATTCGGACAAATTTAAGAAGCCGAATATGTATTAAGCCTTTAATAAAACCAACATCAAGAAAGTGCTGAGGTTACATCCCATAAATTCACAATTTTTTTTTAAAAAGGAAAAACAAACCTCGTGTGTATACTTGTATCCACTTAAGCTTAACCCATATGACAATTGTCTCACTTGTCAAGTTGAATGTCTGCAGGGTTTTCTTGAGGATTTACTTCTTTTTTTTTGGTACTTTGTGCCTCTTATATGATATGGATAACCTTTTAAAGGAAAATTATGTGCATCTATTGTACTACCGAATGATCACTTTGTGCTACTTTAAAAAAAATCTTTTCTATCTATGGATGTTCACATTCAAACAATTTCGTATACTTTGTAGGAGATTTAGGTGGCTTCTCTGTCCAAGATGAAGTTGGAGGGGAAGAAGAATCCAAGATTCATGCCGAGTTACCTAATTCACCATCGTCTTCAGGTGGGTTCCGTCAGTTTTCTTCCAAAGGACTTGTAGAGAAGCCATGATGTGACCGATAATGTTGGTGGAAATTATTGATTTACTTTGTACAAGACATCTTGTTTGTTCCACAAAAGTTTATGTTTTCAGACTGTAGCTTGCTGTGGTATTGGGAACTTTCAATTGGTCATCAGTTACCGTCAGCCCCTGCCACAGTCAATTATTGAATTACGTCTTACCTATCATGCCTTTTTGGCGGCATCAAAGGCGTTCCGATTACAAGAAGAGTATTTCCTCTCCTCGGTTCGTATGTTTCTGTCTTTATTTGCTTTATGACTTTCTGACAGTTTATGATGTGCTACAGGTGGCCGTGAACAACAAATATCCTAAATTCACGAAGACTTCTTTTTCTAATGTTGTTATATTTGTTTCCCTAAATTGCATACTGACTTTGTATAATATATTGGGCATTCCTATCAATTGGCTTGAACTTCTCTGACATTTCCTCTTTGACCCTCAGGTCAAGAACCGGAGAATCCTCTTATGCTGCTTGGGCAATATAGTGACGATGAGGTGGATGAGGAATCAGTTGAAGGACTTAAACGTGCTGCTTCAGAGGATTCTTCTCTTGATCCTGAAGATAAGGTGAGCTGTAGGTAATTTATTCACTTGCTGTCGGCCACACAATAAACCCTTGTGGTCCGGCCCTTCCTCGGACCCTGCGCATAGTGGGAGCTTTTATGCACCGGGCTACCCTTTGCTATCGGCCACATAATTTGTAGGTTGATGAGCTAATTGTTTTGGCAAAGTGGATTCTTTTGCTTGCATTCTGATTTGACAGTGATATGAAGGTGAAATATTACCTTAAATTAGAAGAAATGTTCTCTGTTTGTGTATTTGTTACGAACTTTCTCAGTTAGGCTCCCCCCTTATTTACGCTGTGCTTCAACTGGTCATTTCTCTATCCAGGTCTTAGCTCTTCTTTCTACTCTGCAAATACCACTTCTGATACTTTTGTGATTACCTTCCCTTCCGAAGTTCCAATTACTGATACTATTGAAATGTAAATTATGCTTTTTTTTGAGATGCTTTCTTTTAATGTTTGTTGTTTTTATTATGTTGTTAGCCTGACATTGCCTCCACTTGTACATTTTCTATTCAGTTGATCTAATAGTTATGTTTTTGTGTCCATTTTGCTTAGGGAAAGCAAGCTGGCGATGAGGAAAATAATGTTAATGGGGAAATTGGTTCTACTGTTATGGAAGTTGAAGAGAAAGCTATTGACAATGGTTCTGACCTACCAAGTCCTTTAGATAGACCTGCAGAAGATAGTTCTAAAGAAATCAATGCTGCTGCCTCAGTTGATTTACATGTGCAGTTGAGTGTGTTGGATCAAATTACTGCTCCTGCAACTTCAGATGCACAGGCTCTAGGGGATGCAAGTGCAGGATGGAAGATGGTGTTGCATGAAGAGAGTAGTCAGTACTATTATTGGAACACAGTAACAGGAGAGACTTCATGGGAAGTGCCTCAGATATGGGGTCATGCAGCTGAACCGAGGTTAGAAGAGAAAGTTGCTGCTGAAACTGAATGCGTGGGCCCAGCCACCTCTGAGAACTTAGAATCCTCTACAAAAATGGATATGGACACTAGACAGACTGGTGTCAGCTGTAGCGAAATCAATGAATACAGGCAGCCAATAGATGACAACTTACATGATAAAAAAGGAGACAATGATGAGGACCAGAGTGGCACAATAAATGGCTCTGAACAAATTGATTCACGACGCAATGAAATGTCTTCTCCTGGTGGATCTCTTTCTTCAGGGCAATCAGATCATGCTCCTGCAGGTCATTTGAATGGGTCAGGTGAAGATTTTATAAAATGTAGGGATGCAGATTATGTTCCAGAAGATGAAACTGAGGCAGACTTTTCCTCCGATCTGGTTAAACATTGTGAACGTTTGCTAGAGCAATTGGAGACCATGAAAGGGTATGCTACTGAGGTTCTTTTGTACTTCTCCTTGGATCTTTATTCCTAACTTTCTTTGTTTTTCTTGTTGCATGTCTGAAAAGTTTCCAGGGGGATCTTTCCACCTCTCCCCTTCTTCTTTTCCTTCCGTTGTTTGTTTTTACTGATTTATTTCCTTTTCAACAGGTCTGAATTTTACGTACAGCATGATCTAATTTCAAAATATGCATTGGAACTTGAGATTAGGCTAGCTGATATTAGGTCCTTAGCCTGTAATGGACTTTCATTGCTTCCCTTCTGGGTGCACTCTGAGAGGAAGATAAAACTGCTAGATTCAGAGATAAATCAACTTTGTGGGCTATACTTGTCTGCACAACAGAATGATGTTGAGGCTGGTCATGAATCCCACAGAGGCAGTGATCATGTACACGATGCAAATGGAGAGAGGCCAAGTAGTCCTGCCACTGGGTATGTTGGATTTAACTTGGTTATTTTTACAGTAAAGAACATGATAAACTCTCATCTTATAATGATGCTCTTCTTGTCTGACCTACTTACACTTTCTCTCAGTGATGCAAGTGAGGAAGGTGAAATCACTGGAGACACTGTACATGAAGTTTTAACTCCTCAAACAATGCTTCATCCGGCTGAAGAAGTAGACATGGATGTGGATATGGAAGTGGAAGATACTGAACCTTCAAGCAGCTTAACTGTGTGCGATGCACTGCATGCCCCAAATCATGCCCCACTGGACGGACCAAGTCTGTTAGCGCAACAGACAAAATTGGAGTCCCCAATCCTGGAACAAGCACCTAGCATCCCTCCTCCACCTGATGAAGATTGGATTCCTCCACCACCTCCTGATAATGAACCTTTTCCGCCACCGCCACCTGATGAACCTCTAGATCACACACATACTCTTCCTTCAGATGTGGAATCAGTTCAACCTTTTCCTTACAACTTAGCTTATCCAGGTTCAACATTTGATTACTATGGGCAAACTAATCCTGAAGTTGGTTTGTATGCAACTGCTGATGGTCAGGTAGCTGTTACTCATCACCCTTTATATTATCAAATCCCAACTACATATAATGTGGCTCCTGTGGGGATCAACCATGTCGACCCCAGTGCATACTATGGCCATCAGGATGGAGCACTGCAGCCTGTGTCTGTTGTCAGTGCTACAGAGTCTTCTGGCCTTCCAGCTATACCTGGTCATGAAAATGTTGCCCCTGATGCAATTCCGTCCTTAGATGTCAACAAGGGGTCACAATCTGATTTATCCGCAAAATCTGAGGCTGATGTACCTGTTAATTTGGAGAATGAAAAGACGTCTTCTGATGTTCCTGCCACCCAATCCTCTCTGCTAGCTACAGGAACTGTATCAGCAGTGGAGAGTGTTGGTGTGTCTTCAACATCTGTTGCCACTGGTGCTGTTGCTACTGCCTCAACTGCCCCTTCAAAGGTTCAATCAAAAGGTAAGTTGGGCAATCTAAAATTTGCTTGTACTTGGTTGTAAGTTGCAATTCTTGCATAGTTTTGTCATTAATGTCGGGAGGCATTTTTTGCTGCATTAACCGGTGAAGCTCTTCATCATGCTTACTAAAGGAGCTTTTCCAATGGATATGAAGCTGACCATTCTGATTTTGCGTTCTTTTTCTCTTCAGTTTTGCGTAAAAAGCGGACTGTGGGTGTGGTGTCCACATTAAGGTCTAATAAGAAAGTCTCGAGCTTGGTTGACAAGGTAACTGATTTTACTTGGTGCTTCCCCCCTTCCCAGGTCCTTTAAGATTGTTTAGAACATTTGGCCATAGTTTCTTATAAATGATTCTCATAATGCTTATTCATTTCATTAGTGGAAAGCTGCCAAAGAGGAGCTGCATGCAGAGGAGGAAGAAGAATGTGAAAGTGCTCTTGAGAAGTTGGAGAGGAAACGAAAACGAGAAATAGAGGTCTGCTAATGCTATATGCAGTTGATTAGACACACAGCCTCTGGTATATATAACCTTTTTTTGATTGTATGTTGAACTTTTTTTTGATTGTAGGAATGGCGTGCTCAGCAAATTGCTAGTGGGGAGGCCAAAGATAATGCTAATTTTCAGCCACTTGGCGGTGATTGGTATCACTTCTGATCGTTTTGTTTTAACTGCACTATATCTGTATGTTATATGTTTTCTTGATAAAATATCTATATGTATCTATTAGGAATTGTCCTTGAAATAGTGGAGTTGTTGTAGATCCTTCCTCCTCTCCCTGGCATTGATGATCTTAGGGGAGTGTATTTTTCTTTTCTGAAATAAAAAAGTTCTTTCCCTTGCTGTGTGCATTTCAGCATGTATATATTGCTTGAATCGTATGATCCACGCTTAAAGAACTGAGGTTAACTCATGCAATTGTGCAAGCTGTGTCGTATTCATTGAACATAGTAAATTATAGTCCCTCTACATTTGTCTTGACTGAATTGATGATATGCAGGCGAGAGCGTGTGAAACGAAAAAGAGCAGAAAAGATGAGGGAGGCTGAAAAGCAACCATCTGAAGAACATGAGCAGCCTGATCTGGATGTTATTTCAAGAGGTCTTCCATCTGGATGGCAGGTATCCTTCTGGCTCAGGTGTTTTCTGTTCCTTACATGTAAGATGAAATTTTATTTTAGTGTAAGATACACTATCCAAAAAGCCCCCATTCTCTTGCTCTCCTGAGATGGTGAGACTACTTGTGAGCTATTTAAATGAATATTATCCTAACTTCAGAGTTGAGTATATCAGAAAGCAAATTCGAATCATGAAAGAAATGTCAGTGGACTTTGTTGAGGGCTTCAACTCATGAATCACCTCCTTATGATCCCAAAAATAACCTTTTAAGTTGGAAACTCAAAATTAATAGAAAATTTAACTTGTGCTTGCAGCTTAAATTTGTTTGGCTGTCTTTCAATCAATCAATCTTCCTTGTTTGTCTGTTACTTAAATTCCAATTAGTCACCAGCTTTGTAAGTGCAGAAATCATGGTAGACTGCTGAAGCATTCAATAATGCTCCATTCCCCGTGGATATGCCTCAGTTTGATGGAAAACTAATTAAATTACTTCAAATATTAACATCGAATAGATCATCATTTCTGTTGAGCATCCACCACTTGTACAATAGCCCCATGGTGAAAAACTGGCAATCTAGCAGAAGAAAATACATACTAGTCCCTCTTTATCAAAAAAAGAATACATGCTAGTCCCCCTTAAGGACTAATAGCTACTAGTTTTTAAAAAATGAGGTTATTCAAAAGGTTGCAGAAACCAGCCAGACAGTAAAGGGTTGATAATTGATATTGGTTCCTGTAAAAAGCATTATTATAGAGTAGATCAATTTAATATCTTAGCTCTCTGCCACTTGAATACAACCCAAATTAAGGTTAATGGTCTCGATATCCTACTTATGCCTACTAGTCTGTCAATAAAGCTTTGTGTGCTGATGATTGTGCGCCCGTGGCTTCCACTCTCCCATTAGTATCCTGTCCCACAGGCTATAACCCAACGATATCAGTTGACAGGGACTACGGGTTTCTGTAATTTGGACGATGCTGCTTCTCAAAGACTTGGCACATTTTCTGCCATCGCTGTGTTACTTAATGGTACTCTTTTTTTTCTTTCTTTTTTTTTCCCCAGGCTTATTGGGATGAATCCACGAAGCAGGTCTATTATGGAAATGCTGCAACATCAGAGACGTCCTGGAATAGACCGACTAACTGACAGATCATAGGAGTTCCTACTTTAAATATTCATTGTAACACTAGTTTTAATTTTGGTTCCAACATTAGCAGTTGCTATCTTGTATATATGTAGGGGTTTAGTGATGTGATCCAGTGGTAGCTATTTTAAGCTCGATTTGGTTTCTTAATGAGTTCTAAAGTTTTGTTCCTGCTCAAGTATGGTATTTAAGTGGAGAAGGTTTAGGGCGAGCCTATCAACCCCCAGTTTTCTGAGTTGTGTATCTGCCTCGCGGGGATTTTATCGTTTATTAAAGAAAGCTGCTTTAGTTGGGATGATCGCGAGTTAAGCTCCGAGTTACTATGAGTTGAATGCACCAAATTTCTTGTTAAGTTAGAGTTTAGTAGTTGAGGTTGTTCTCTTAGCAAATCAATTTGCAACGTATGTTTGAAGCCCAAGCTGGAGGGGAAACTGATTCCTTTTTAATTTACAATGCATTATCAATACAATGTTGGTTGCCTTTCATTGAGATAGTTGAGAATACTTTCCTTCGAATGCTATGGACGCATCCTTATGTACTCGTTTCCTTGTGCAGTTGATCAGAAATAAACGTTTAATCTATTGCACTAAAAAACTAGCTCATAAGGTGAAGACCACCCGGGAGCAGCAGACCTTACCCCTACTCCGGAGCTAGAGAGGCTGTTTTGAATAGACCCTCGGCTCGATGAAAAAGAAACGGAAATAACCATATCAAAAGCATGATTTCAGTATAAAAAAACCACATCAAACTGCACTTGATCAATCAAGTTTTGGACTCTGATTTTTCCTTAATCATAAACAACAACATACCCAGTGAAATTTTGACGGCAGACTGTCCATAGACCTTACCCCTACCTCGTGAAGGTAGAGAGGTTGTTTCCGAATGATTTTCCTAATCATCTAGTAGGAAAAACACTCCATTCTTCTCGATGAAGTCATAAGTTGTGTGATCAGCCACATTAGTATTATTCAACTCCAGATTGTAGAAATCCACCTTATCATCTACAATTAATGATCCAGCATGCCATGTACCATGATTCAGTTTTATAAACTTTTGAACCTGAAATTCGAAAGCCTACGCTTCATCAACAACAGGAGGCACCAAAAAATGCCACAATTTGACTGCACAATATCTACACCCTTACGATCAGTTGGATCCACAATAGATGACTTACCAACTCCAAGATACCAGACATTGCCTCCAATAGATCCAAGACATTGGCATGATGTGTTTGTTAAGCTGATATAATATGATAATAAAATGAACCTTGGGCCTAACTGATCCCCCAAAAGGCAAAAACTAGCTCATAAGGTGAGGATCACCGGGACTAGAGACCGAGTCCTCGTCCCACCACATGTGGGACTCAACATCATGAATCAAAACGATAAACATCAAACTTTATGTTAAGGAAAGAAATTGATACAAAAAAAAATTAAAAGATCTCAGTATAAAGAAAAAGAGTAATACAAAAATAACATCATCCCAGTGTAATACCACAAAGTGGGGTCAGTGTAATCCCAGAGTATGCAGACCTTACCCCTACCCTAGAGGTAGAGAGACTGTTTTCGATAGACCCTCGGCTCGTTGAAAAAGAAACAAGGTCACATCAATTTAATTTTGACTCCCAAATCTGTATGAACCTTCCTAATCATCCAGTAGGAAAGCCACACCATCCTTCTTGATGAAGTAGTGAGTTGTATGATCAACCACATTAGTATTACTCAGCTCTAAATTGTAAAAGTCCATCTTCTCATCTGTAAATAATGGCCCAGCATGCCATGTACCAACATTCAGCTTTATAAACTTTGGACCTGAAATTCTGAAAGCCTGCACTTCATCAACAACAGGAGGCACATAAAAGTGCCCACACTTTGCCTGCACAATATCAGGGCAGCCCGGTGCACTAAAGTTCCCCGAATGCACAGGATCCGAGGAAGGGCCAGATCCCTGCATTTCTACAATAGATGGTTTAGCAACTCCAAGATACCAGACATTGCCCCCAATAGATCCAAGACATTGAGTCACATTAGCATGGTGAGTTATACTAGAAAATCTGAGGGATCGACCTTTAAGCTGCATAATGTAAAACCTAGGAATTCCATTGCTCAAATCAAGCTGAGCATCATTAGGACCAAATGGTTCCCCATCCGGGGTCGCTTCAATTACCTGACCACCACCACCAACATACCCAATTTAGTCCCACAAAGAGGGGTCTGGGGAGGATAGAGTGTACGCACACCTTACCCCTACCTCAGCAGTAGAGAGGCTGTTTCCAATAGACACTCGGCTCAAGAAAACCAGTCCAAATCAGTCTCGGAAAAGAAGTAACAAAGTCCAAGGAAGAACAGAATTACAAGGAATAACAAATAATACTCCCTATGTCCCAATTAATGACATGGTTCTGATTCCGAGAGTCGAACAAGAAAATATCTTACCACGATTTATTTGTATGCCTTTTAAGTATTTTAAATTGTTAATTCTTGAGACTTACAATTTTTTTTGTGTAGTTTCTAAATATGTAAATTATTTTTCAAAAAGTATAAGATTGTATGTCCGAATGCACAGTCAACATAAATAAGTCTGACCCTAGACTTCCGAACTATGTTAGTGAAGGATGAAAACACACCTAAAATATTTTGGCTTTTTTGAGTTTCATACCTGAACTATCCGGTGTGCGAGTTTCCTACCTAAACTATCACCAACTATTTATCTAAACACACTTAAAATATTTCGATTTTTTGAGTTTCGTACCTGAATTATCACCAACTATTTATCAAAACACACCTAACGTATTTCGATTTTTTGTTTCGTACCTGAATCACCAGGTGTGCGAGTTTTCTACCTGAACTATCACCAATTATTTATCAAAACACGCCTTATTTGAGTTTCATATGTGAACTTTCAGGTAGAAAAAAATTAACAACTAATAGTTTAGGTGTGGTTTGACAGTTCAGATAGGAAACTCATACAACTAATACTTCAGGTATGAAACTCAAAAAAACTAGATATTTTAGGTGTGTTTTTCACCATTAACTCTATAAATTGGGATAGTAACAGAAAGGAAACTACAACTAAACAATACACTAATCGAGGTACACTAAACAACAGATATTTACAGAAATCGAAGGACAGGAAACTACGGGAGCAATAACACTACAACTCCAATTACCTGGCCAAACTCTTTAAAAGTTTCTGGAGTTGCTTCTATCACTTTCAGCTTCACGATTGACGGCGACGGCGACGGCGAGTTAACGGCGGTAGATTCCATTTGTACGGAAAAGGAACGGTGGATTAAGCGACGGCGATTGAGTGAATGCGCCGGAAAATATATCGGCGATCGGAGCTCCGGCGAGTCGGCGATGCGGGATTACTGATGGGGAATACAATGAATGGCTTCAATTTCAGCATCTTTTGAGCATTTTTCACTACTTAATAGGTGGATAACCACTTTAACAATAAAGAATAAAATTTGGTCTTTCTGTCGGAATGGTAAGTACTCTGTTATTTAATTTGAGATCTCGAGTTCGGATAAGTGATATGAAGTTAATTTTGATAGGGAGTATTTTACCTTCAAAATGGGATTTTTTTTGGTCTTTCTGACCAAAGTTTGTGATATAGTGATAAGTACTCTTTTGTTCTTTAATTTGAGATCTCGAGTTCGGATAGGTGATACAGAGTTAATTTTGATGGGGAGTGTTTTACCTTCAAAACAGGACTTTTTTGGTCTTTCTGTCCAAGTTTGTGACGGAGTGATAAATACTCTTATTTTTTCTTTTTAATTTGAGGTCTCGAGTTTGAATAAGTGATATGAAAGTAACTTTGATGACGAGTGCTTATCTTCAAAACGGGACATCTTTGGTGCACACAGAATCAAACGTATCGTTAATCTATAGTTGATATGAAGTAACTTTGATGCCGAGTGCTTTACCTTCAAAACGCGAATTTTTTTGGTGCACACAGAAGCAGACATATTGTTAAATCTATACGAAAGTAACTTTGGTGCTTTATGTTCAAAATGGGACTTTTTTGGTGTACATAGAAGCAAAGGTATTGTTAAATCTATAATTGATATGAAGGTAACTTTGATGACGAGTGCTTTACATTCAAAATGAGATTTTTCTTTTGGTGTCCCAGAAGCAAACATGTCGTTCAATCAATAGTTAGGTCACAACGAAACGATTCATTTTATGTAATAGTAATTAATTTGGTTTGATTTCGTTACAATACAATTAATTCAACTATTGTATTAATCAAAATAATACATTATGAATCAATATATAAAAACCACTTTAGCATTTTCTCAAATTATAACTTTTTAGTAGTAGTTACAACCAAAATTTCTTTAAGTTCCTTTTTTCTTTAGTTTTAAGAAAGTTCCACCCCAGATTTTGTAGCAAGTAATTGACATGTCTGTTGTTTGAAGAAAAACAATTAACACATCTATATTAAAGATAATGGTGTCTCCGACACTTTCAATTCCTGGATCCGCCTCTAAGAGCAAATTTGGATTATTCGGGCCTCAAGCAGGTACCGAACACCCGATGAAAAACAAAAGCGCAATTTATTCTAAACATTAAATAGAATCTCAATAATTGTATCTCCTACTTCTCCCTCTGATATATCTTTGCCAAGAATGACTTCAGAACTGCTTGCACTGCTTTGCTTGGTTGAGCTTCAATAGAGTTTATCAGCTTTTGATGTGTGTTCTTCTCATATTCCAGGTACACATCCTACAAATTCCCCAAAAAGAATAGGCCAAAGTCAGTGGTGTATCTAGCTTATTTGGTACGGGTTCAACTGAACACAATATTTTCAACACGAAACATGTATATATATATGTGACAAGCCCCTAACTTTTAGCAAATACCCTCTACGTTTCAGTTTGTTTATCTGGTTTGACTTGACACGGAATTTAAGAAAATAAAGAAGACTTTTGATGCTTATGGTCTTAAACTAAAAATATGTAACATGTACCAAAATATGCTTTAATCTTGTGCCATGTGGAGAGTAGGAATTAAAGAGTTGTCAACAAAATGAAAGAAACATTTTTTTTGAAACGTACTAAAAAGGAAAGTAAGACTAACAAATTAAAACGGAGACAATACTATATTCTAAATCCATAATTTGAGAAGTGTGATAAAGTCGCTTTAAAGGTTCACCCTATCAAGTTTAAATCTTGAATCCGCTTCTTGTCGAAGTAGCATATTTGAGATGACTTTTTCAATAGGAAAAGAATAGAACTTCATGACTAATTAGCAAAGAGGATAGAAAGAAGCAACAGCAAATAAAGGGGTAAAAGAAAACCTCAAGTTTGAGATCATCGTAAAGAGCTTTAACTTTAGCAACACAAGCAGCGTCATTTTTTCCATAGTTCTCCTGTAAACAAAGTTATTACATTTAGCATTTTCCTCATACTAGTTGTTTGCAGAGCTATGTTGCTCAGACCCTCCAAATATATTGCCGTACGCATAGCTTTTGGAGGATTCAACACACATCCGACAATATTTTTGAAGCGTTCAAGCTACATAGTTGCAGAGAATGTAACCAAGGGATGACAAGTTTTTTAGGCTCACATGTAATAGCTTCTTTTGCTCCTCATTGCAGTTTTCTAGGGCTTTCACTACCAACCAAGAGCACTTGAAATCTTGAATATCCGTGCCAATCTGATAGTAAGACAGATCCCTTTAAGATCTCTACGTTTTCAGGTTAAAAGAGCTATGTGATCAATCTTCAGCATTTTTAGTGTAAGATTTCTTATAAAACCTACCTTTCCCAGCTTCACTGGATCAGCAAAGCAGTCCAGGTAATCATCCTACAAAGTACCGAAAGCTTTCGGTCAGAATTCGTAACATGAAAGCATATCTTCAGATAGGTTATCAGTAACTCGTAAGACACATGGTTTTTAGCCACATCCCTAAAAATAATACTTTTTCATTGTTTGACCATATAACAGCGAGTTTTCAGCATGTCAACAAGTCGTCTTAAAGCATTCGGACTTGCATTGAAAGAGAGTGAATCTCAAACCTCCATATGGGGTAATATCCAGCTCTTTTACAAGTAGAGGAAGGTTCTTAGCATATTGTACAAGTACAGAGATGTCATGTGCAACATTTGCTAACAATAAGAACTATTCTGATATATTTCTTTTCATAGATAGACGTTGTAGTACTTCATATGTTTTATCATAGGCCACACATATTTCAACTATTACTATCTTTGTTGTTGTTATCACTTGTTGTTTCTTGTACTTCTGTTGCTTTTTTTTTTTGGGGGGGGGGACAGTTTTTCCTTGAGTCGAGGGTCTATCGGAAACAGAGGTAGGGGTAACCCATTCTAAAGTGGATTACGGTGAGACGACAGCTAACCTCTCATTCCTATCTACAGAAGCATGAAATCAAGAACTTATTCAGATCTAATCTAACATATCTTTTTGGAAATTAGCCTAATTTACATACATCCCAAAACCTAATCCAAACACGCAAGTGTTTTCAATAATGTCTTCCAACCATAATTATGAAACTAAGTCTTCCAAGTTCCAATAACAAAATCAAAACCAAAACCAAACCTCACTTAAAAGTTTATACATTGTGAGATATGGAAACGCTATCACATAGAACTCATGGTCTCTATTAGAAGATAGAACATGAATGGGTGCATCAGGGTTAAGCATAATTCTCACCTGAACTTGGAAATATATTCCCATATCGATAAGTATGTTCTTGACATTGTCATGATTGTCAAGATTCTCTCCTGCCATAAGAAGTGCACATGCCACCTGAAAATATTGATGAAGTAATTTGTATATACCTTAATCAAATGCACATCAATCTAGAGGCAATTCCTATTAATCTGAACACAGAGTTCATTAAGAGGAACAAGAAGATCAATCACAAACCGAGCACACACGAAACTTTTGAAGCCCTTGTTAGAATTTAGAATCTAGAGAAATAAGACAATAAAAACATTAAGAATAAATAAAAAGGGAAAGGGCATGATTAGCTCAGATGAAAATCCAAATAAAAAAGTTTTTTTTTTCCCTTTGAAAGTTGCAAATGGCTATGTTACTTCAAGAGATTCAAAAATTTGAGATTGTTTTAAGATATCAGCCTCGAGTTTAAAAAAATAAAAGGGCATCTCTTCCGCACAAAGTAAATGTTTAGAAAAAGAAATAAACGGGAAGATATTCTTGTAATAGAATAGCCACTAACAAGCTGTTAAGTCAATTGAGAAGGACATTGTACTCACTGGGAGATAAAATGAATAATAAGCAGTTTTATACTGGACAATCCGCCTATGACTGCATGAAATCACATCATGAATTAGTCAAATAATTCAAGTAAAACTGAAAGCATAAACTTTTTACAAGACTCTCGATTGTGTCTCCTTACACAGTCAACGAGTATTTTGATAAATCTTTCTGTCCAGCAATTGTGGTAATCAAATCTATCATTTGTCCAGAGGCAGTCTGGAACTCCACCTGTGAAAACATGTCGGCAAATCCAAATTTTTTTTAAAAAAAGGAAAATGTTTAGCATTATAAAAAGTTTCATTCAGAGGCCCCCTTGCGCGTAAAAAATCCCACCTCATTAAACAATTCAAGAAGATCAACATAATAAGGTTTTCCTTTAAAGTGCTTCTTCAGAATTCTTGGGATGTGGTTGCGAAGAAGAATGCCATCATTAATAGCAATCATGCCAACCTGCAAGAAATATTAAAACAATAGTCACTCCCAAAATCAAATGACTGAGCAGATATAATTGCCCAACAATGTAAAACAGTAGTCTCTTAGGACGCACACACCTCACGCAATCTGAACCAGCATTCTTGACCTCGGCGTGTATGAGAGCCATCCATTATATCGTCAAGAACAAGGAAATATGATTGAAGCTGCAGCATACATTCCCACAAACCATAAACTTAGAAGACTTTAGAAAGTAACATGCTTATTGAGGGTTAGAAAAAGGCTCAGGTGTAGCTTGATGAGTGCTTATGCTACATACCCATTCAATGCACCAGCCAAGGGCAGATGTTTGAAACATTTCCTCACTAGTAAGTTCTTTCCGTTCTTTCAAAAAACTGTAGCTATCAATAACAGAGAGCCCCCGGTTCAGCTTTCCTGTACAGAGAGTATATAAAGTAGCTATGAAAAATTATGAAAGCAGTAGAAACTTTTAGAATAGGTAGAACTAGAACTTCATTCCAACCTCCAGGTACATTGTACTCCAACATCTGAAACAATCACGAAAAGTACATGTTAGATGCATAAGACGAGGACCAAGTGTAAGTGAGACACTGGCTGTCAGGAAAATTCAATAACTCGGTAAACAGTGAAAATGAACAGAAGCTGACCTCTGGCTGTAATGAACTTAGAAACTTGTCATATCAGAATTACTCGGAAACGTAATGAAGTTAGAAATTTGTCATACTAAAAGTAATGAACTGACATTCAAAAAACAGCTAGTTTAGGTTGCATGAATTATCAGGAGATAACTCAAATCGGCCATCTTGACATTTTCAACTAAAACTTTTTTGCACCCCCCCAAGCTAGCATAGAAAGGCCAATACTTTTTAGTGGAAAATATGACTTAGTTCAATCACAAACAAAGTATCCCTTTCTATATGAGACAAGCACATCACTCATGATATGAAAACATGTCAAAATCGCCACAAGAAAATTCTTTATATTTTGGATCGAATATCCCACCCGAAACCCTTTGGGATGACAAGACTGAAACGTATGATAAGAAAATGAACCTTGAGCCTAATTCAAACCCAGAAACATACTCACTCATAAGTTGAGATTACCCAATACAATATAAGGAGACCAAGTCCTACCATGGACAATATAATATGGTGGCCCAACAGGATAAATAAAGCATTTTGATATACTAGCTCATATGGTGAGGTTTGCCCATGACCAGAGACCAAATCCTCATCCCACCACATGTAGGACTCAACAACATGAATTAAATGATAAAAATCAAAACTTTATGTCAAAGAAAAAAATTCTTACAAAAATAAAAAAAGATTTTCCCATAAGAATGCAACAACAAGAACAACAACAACATACCCAGTATGATCCCACAAAGTGGGGTCTGGATAGGGTAGAGTGTAATACGCAGACCTTACCCTCAAAGGTAGAGAGACTGTTTCTGATAGACTCTCGGCTCAAGGGATTTTCCCATAAGAATAAAGGATAAAACATAGAAGAATTAACCTAAATACCCATCCACCTACTGATTAAACTAAAAATAACTGGCAAATTGTCTAATATGTATAATTCACATATAATTCGTGTATGATCATGTATATCAGTGTATAATCTATGTATACCGGCCAGAAAAAGTAAAACAGTAAATCTGCCTGACTATTTGCATAAAGATCCCAAAAGGGTAATAACCATATCAAAAGCATGATTCAGTATAAAGAAACCACATCAAAAATGCACTTAAACAGCTCAACCAGTCAAGTTTCTTGAATCTCAAAACTTTATGAATCTTTTAAATCAGTTTCTAATCCGCAAGAATCAGTCGAGGTGCGTGTAAGCTGGCCCAGACAACACGGTTATCCAATAAAAAAAACAAAAAATTCTAATCTTTTACATGAATCTTTCATGACCCATTTTATCTACCAGTGTCATTTCAAAAACTAAATACTCAAAATGCAAAAAAAAAAAAAAATAAAAAAAATTACCTCATCGACCCATTTACGAGCATCATCAGTAAACTCAAAAGCTGGATCACTAAGAAGCTCAGATTTCAGTTCTTTGTAAATCTCCAAGAACTTTGGCTTCAGATTATCACTCATTTTCTCACAAAGAAAATTGTTGTGTTCTTTAAATTCAGAGAAAGATGAGAATTTTTTGTTTCTTGAAATGCAACTTTCTTGTTGTTGATCATATATAGGAAACAAATAGTGTTGTATTTGGTTGAAAAGTTGGTAAGAGTGCTTGCAATTTATAGGCAGCAGCCTAGCTTTTTGTTGCAAGTACATAATATTTAGTATTGGTGGAATGAAATCAAATCAATTGGGTCAAATTTGTATCACTTTGCATAGTACTATAGTTGATATCAATCCACTAATTGTGGAAATATAATAATAAAATGAATTTTATGTAGGGATTTACTTGCTTTACTTGTTTTTTTTTTTAGTGACGTGGTGTTCGGATCAGATTGCGTATATTTTGACTATTGACGAGATACGTGTCAGTAGATGTGGTTGCACCAAGGATCAACTTTTAGTTTATTTTTATCTGCATTGGTGATAGACGTATTGACGTGTTATATTTAAGGAAAGGTACTATAGTGTATATTATTTGTGGATGACATGGTTCCGATCGTGGAAACAAATCAAATCAATAGGTCAAATATGTATCACTTGTATAGTAAGTAGCTCATTGTGGAAAAAAGATTATTTTAGTGTTAGCCATCAATCCACGAATTGTGAAAATATAATAATAAAATGAATTCTATGTAGGGATTTATCTACTTTTTTAATGATGTAGTGTTTGAATCAGCTTACGCATATCTGGATTATTTTATAGTAGATTTTTTACCAACCCGGTTGGGATAAGGTCGCATCATTGATTAGTTCTTAATATGTTATATTTGGATCAGATCGAGTGCATTTTGACTATTTTACTGGATACGCGGAGTTTCAATCCACTAATTGTGGGAAAATAATAATAAAATGAATTCTATGTAGGGATTTACCTACTTAATTCTTTTTAATGACGTGGTGTTCGGATCAAATTGCAAGTTTTTTTTGACTATTTGACGAGATACACGTCATTTTCCATAATTAGTAGTATGAGTAGTGGATGTTTTTACCAACCCAGTTGTGATAAGGTCGCACCATGAATTAGTTCTTATTCCGTTGTATTTGGATCAGATCGCGTGCATTTTAACCATTTTACTAGATAGACAGAATTTCAATTCACTAATTGTGGAAAAATAACAATAAAATGAATTTTATGTAGGGATTTACCTACTTTAAAATTTTTTAGTGACGTAGTGTTTGGATCAGATTGCGTGCATTTTGACTGTTTTGCTGGATACACGTCATGTTCCATTTAGTATGAGTAGTAGATGCTTTTACCAACTCGATCGTGATAAGGTTGCATCATGGATTAATTCTTAATCCGTTGTATTTGGATCAAATCACGTGCAATTTGACTATTTTACTAGATACACGGAGTTTCAATCCACTAATTGTGAAAAAATAATAATAAAATGAATTTTATGTAGGGATTTACCTACTTTAATTTTTTTTTTAGTGGCATAGTGTTTGGATCAGATTGCGCGCATTTTGACTGTTTTGCTGGATACACGTCATGTTCCATTTAGTATGAGTAGTAGATGGTTTTACAAACCTGGTCGTAATAAGGTCGTACCATGGATTGGTTCCTAATCCATTTTATTTGGATCAAATCACGTGCATTTTGACTATTTTACTAGATATACGTCATGCTCCATTAGTATGAGTATCAATCCACTAATTGTGGAAAAAAAATGAATTCTTTGAAGGGATTTACCTACTTTAATTTTTTTTAATGATATGGTGTTTGAATCAGATTGCGTGCATTTTGACTATTCTATTAGATATATGCATATTACTCTAACCCTTCAAAAATATCAATATAGTGCCTTTTTTAAGTATCCGACACGGGTGCGACATCTTCTTTAGAGAATCTGACCAACATAAGATCTACGTCATGTTCCATTAGTACGAGGAGTAGATATTTTTTTACCACCCCCGTCGTGATAAGTTTGTATCGAGATCAACCCTTAGTTAGTTCATATTTACATTTGGTGATGGATGTATTGATGTGTTATATTCAAGGGGAGGTGTCATGATGTATGTTATTTGCGGATGACATAGTTTTAATTGACGAAACTCGCGGGTGAGTTAACACCGAGTTGGAGGTGTGAAGACAAACTCTGAAAGCTAAAGGGTTTAGATTGAGCAAGACTAGGATTGATACTTGGAGTACAAGTTCAGTGATGTTATGCATGATGGTGACGTAAAAGTGAGACTTGATACGCACGTCATCCCCAAGTAAAACAGTTTCAAATATCTTGGATCTTTACTCCAAATAAATGGTGAGATCAATGATGATGTCACATACTACATTGGCACGAGGTGGATGAAACTGAGGCTTGCCTTTAGAGTCTTGTGCAATAAAACGGTGACTCTAAAACTCATAGGCAAAATCTAAGACTGGTGGTTAGAGCGACTATGTCGTATGAGTCATAGTATTGGGCAGTTGAGAACTCTCATGTTCAGAAGACAACAGTTGCAAAAATGAGGATGTTGAGATGGTCAGATGGATGTATGGACATTCTAGGAGAGATAAGATTATGAATGACAATATATGGGCCAAGGTGGGAGTAGCCGTTGTGGGGTATAAGATGAGGAAAACGAGAGTGAGATGGTTCGACCATGTGAAAAAGAGATGTGTAGATTTCCCATTAAGAAGGTGTGGGAATTTGACAGTGGCGAGGTAAGGAGAGGTAGAGATCAATCGAAGAAGTTTGGGGTGAGGCGATTAGACATGACATGACACACCTTTAGCTTACCAAGGAGATGACCTTAAATAATAGGTTTTGGAGGTCGAGTATTAGGATAGATGGTTAGTAGGTAGTCAAGTATTATCTCTGTGCATTCTAGTAGCATTAACATTAATCATGTAATTTCTTGCCCTTCGATTTCTGCCAATAATAATAATTTCATTATTATTTGATGTTTCTTTTGTGTGATGCTATTTTTAACATTGTTTTATTATGAGTTACTTGAGTCAAGGGTCTTTTAAAAATAATCTCTTTACCTCCACGACTCGTAAATCATGAGGTAGAAGTAAAATCTGCATATTCCCTACTTTCCCTAGAGCCCCACCTGGTAGGATTTAACTAGGTACATCAATGTTGTTGCAGTAAAAATTAGCCTAGTAAAGGAGTAATCTAAATAGTAATTAATTTTGAAATTGTAGCTAAATTTTTTAATATTAGTGATGTAAAAGTGACTATTTGCCTAATTTCCTTCCCTTAAAATAGAGGATGCACCATTTGGTCCATGAAAGCCCAATGTAAATAGGAAAAATTACATCACACCACTAATAATTTTACTACATCTACATAATATTAATATCTTCTATTTAATTATATCTCATCCTATATTTTGTATGTATTCGAAAAGTAATATATCCGAAGAATTATGTATCCAAAAAATAATGTATCAGAAGAAACTTATACGTGAGATGATGTATCATGAGTTAACTTATGTATCGTAAATTAACTATGGTCATGATACATAACAACCAACCTACTAACTTAAGTATCATGAATTAATTATAGGCATGATACATTGAAATGTATCTGATATTACACATTATGTATTAGCAACGCAATGTATTCGAAGAAAAGTAATGTATCCGGCTAGCAATTTTTTGAGATTTCGTGTAATATTTGAAAAGATATGGGATAAGGAGTAATTAGCTCCTCTGTTGTTTATAGCGAAAATTACACAAAAGTACAACTTAACTTACTGATATTACTTAAAATTCCAAATCCCCAAACTAATTACAAATATCTCATATCTCACTTTCTCTCTCCATTTACATGATACATAACTCAACTTTTTCACCCTCCCCTCTTTTAACGTTTTTTGCTCCATAAACAAAGGCTATTTTCAAGGCAACTATCCAGCGGTTACCAATTTTGAATTATCAACGTCTTCTTCTCCAACTCTTTAACATCAACTGACAAACTCCACAAACTTCGTTTTCTTTCTTCTTGAATTTCTTTTAGAGGTTAGTATAATTTCATAAATTTTTCACTTTACTAAATAAAAAATCAACATTGTCGAGTTAGTGTTCATTGGAAAAAAAAAAGAATATTAATGGAGTTTGGCCCTTCGTTTAGTGTTGGACTAACTCAATTAGAGAATAATCCCCAAACAACAAATATTGTTGTTGGGTTTGTTCCTGGAGATTTTGATAAGAATGATCCTGGTTTTCGTGAAAATAGATCTAAACATTGAAACGATCCCACTACGATGAAGAAGTTAAGGGAAATTGCTAGTACCCGAAATAAAAAGGTTGTTGTGTCATCTTCAAGGAGGAAGAAATCAGAAGATACATCACGCCCCCGTCTACAAAGGTATTTTTCTTTGTTTTTGGTGATGTCTATGCTCGCGAAAAAAAACATATTGTAGTGTATTTGGTTATTCATATATATAGATTTAATGTATATGTGGGTTTATGGTACTGCATATACATATACATATAATGTATGTGGATTTCTGGTACTGCATATACATATACTATTATGGTGATGTATACGCTCGCGGTACATACATATACAATGTTAATGATGTATATGTGGGTTTCTGGTATTGCACATACATAGATCTAATGTATATGTGGGTTTCTGGTGTTGCACATACGTATGTAATTTTTTTTGATGTATATGATCGCGGAACCAAGATATTGTATTGTATTTGTTTATTCTGATAGATAGATCTAATGTTTTGGTGATGTATATGATCGCGGAAATAAGATATTATAGTGTATTTGTTTATTCTGAGATAGAGATATAATATACATGTGGCATATACATACAAGATAATAAATCCATAACTGTGTTAACTAATGTATTGGATTAAACTTATGTATTTGAATAGCATAGGCAATGCATATACATAAAAGAGAATTTTGCTTATTTTTCTGTTAATTTAGGTATTGGATTTGAACATATTTTTGATCGGAGGAATTTGGATGATTTGAACAAAGGAAGATGATTTGGTAATTCAAAACTTCTAATTTGAAGTTGTTACTTAATTCAAGGGATTCAACAGACAATAAATATCACGTTGATTGCGCTTAAATCATGTTAAAGTCGTTTTTTTCCTTTTATAACGTTAATCAGTTTTATTACTTATGTAGATGTCAGTGATGTATAGGGTCTTCTAGTTATGTATATGCCGCGGTAAGATACGGGATTTGCTGTAATTTTAAAAAATGTCGGAAGAGAGTGTAATTAGCTAGTAAACTATTGGTATTTATGTTATTTAAACTTGTTTATACATGTAAATATTGGGTAATAGTTCTGGACTTTCAAGCAACCCGACCCATATCATGAGCCCAATAAGAGAATGGCAAATACGTAAATAAAAGGATTCAAAAATACTTAAATCCTTTTATAGCGAACTCCATAAATTCCCCTCTTTCAATTTCGGGTCAAAATTCCAAATTCCATTGCTCCTCATCTAACGTTAGGTAATTATTATTATTATTATTATTTTTTTGTATTTTACTTCAATTTCAATTTTAGGGTTCATCAGTGTTTCCAAATAGCTGTAATTATGTTGTTGTTTTTCTAGGGTTTCAATTTCATGTTTTGTGTGTTTCTCGTATTGTATTAGCTTAATTGTTCGGTGGATTACTTCGTTTTTACGTTTATTTTTGGCTTTTATTAAAAAGAGAGAGGATTTTGATTCAGGTTTATGAGTTTATTAGTATTGTTGTTATTATTTTTTTTGATAATCATGGTGTCAGGGTTAGTTTGTGTGTACCTCAATTAGTTCCACCGTGCATGGGCGGAGCCACCTCTATCAAAGGGTGGTTAAGTGCACACCCTTTGTCGGAAAATTATATTGTGTATATAGGCTAAATGTTAGTTGTTATGAGTGTGTATTTAATTTTGCACACCCTTAACGCAACTGAGAAGAAAATTTGCACACTCTTCGTCAGATTCCTGGCTTCGCCACGGGTTCCACGGAATAGTTGCCAACTCGCACAACAACATGTATCATGTAACTTTGTCCAATAAGGCTAGAACAGATGGGAAGAAATAACGTGGTGTTGAATATTGTTATTATTATTTGTTTTTTTTTTTAATAATCGTGGTGTCCGGGCAAGCTTGTGTGCACCTTGACTAGTTCCATGGTATATCTACCACCTCCCAACCTCCCACTAGCAACAGGTTCCATGTAACTATGTTTACTAAGGCTAGAAAATATGGGAAGAAATTACTCAAGTGTTTTGTTTCTGTTGGGATTTG
This sequence comes from Capsicum rhomboideum, assembly GCA_031232105.1. NCBI lineage: Eukaryota > Viridiplantae > Streptophyta > Magnoliopsida > Solanales > Solanaceae > Capsicum > Capsicum rhomboideum. The sequence continues at coordinate 1,384,076 of CP124710.1, read as the reverse complement.
AACCTGAGACCTCATGATGCTTAACCTACTTCATTGAATATTGTTATTATTGTAATGATGATGATCATGAAGGGGAGCCTTGGTGTAACTGGTAAAGTTGCTTCCTTGTGATCAGGAGGTCATGGGTTTGAGCCATGGAAACAACCTCTTGCAAAAATGCAGGTAAGACTGTGTACAATAGACCCTTGTGGTCTCTAGCCCTTCCCTGGACTCGGCGAAGCTTAGTGCACCGTGCTTCCCTTTTGTAACGATGCTCATCAACTCTTACCTCAACCGGAAACTGTTTATGATCAATGATATGAATCGTACTGTTTTACTTGTACCGACTGTCATTCCCGTTTGCGTTTTGAGTTTCTTCACCTTCATCATTTCAATCCTAAATTAGTTGGGGTTGTCTATGTGAATACTCTGTTACAAATCTGGGCTATTCGACCCTATTTAGTTCCTATTTCAGTACATGATTCTGTGTTTATACATTAAGTACTTTTTTTTTCTTTTACCTAGTTTAATATATAGATTCCTATGGTGGTTTCCTTGGTTTCATGTTTATTTTTGATCTACCACCGATATTGAGCTGCCTGCGCTAAAGAGAGAAGATTTTGACTCGGGTTTGTGAGTTTATTAGTACTCTTGTTGTCTTTGTTGTTATTGTGATGGTGATAATCAACTCTACCTCGATCCAAACTGTTTAGGCTCAATGATATGAATCATACTTTCTTCTTGTGCCTATTGTCATTCCAGTTTGGGGTTTTGAGTTTCTTCATCTTCATCACTTCAATCCTAAATTAGTTGGGCTTGTCTATATGAATAACGTAACAAATCCGGGCTATTCGACCCCATTTCATTCCTATTTCAGTACATGTTTGTGTGATTATATGGAACTTTTTTCCTCTTATACCTTAGCTTTATATTGATTCCTATGATGGTTTCCTTTGTCTAATGTTTATTTTTGCTCTACCACTGATATTGAGCTGCCTGCACTTAAGAAAGAAGATTTTGATTCAGGTTTCTGAATTTATTATTAGTATTCTTGTTGTCTTTGTTATTATGTGATTATCATCATTAATTCTACCTCAATCAAAAGCTGTTTGGGATCAACGATGAGAATCCTACCATTCCAGTTTTATTCATTTTCATTCCAGCTTGGTTTTTGAGTTTCATCATCACCTCAATCCTAAATTAGTTGGGGTTGTCTATATGAATACTCTGCAACAAATCCGTGCTATTCGATCCCATTTTGTTCCTAATTCAATTGATGAATTGTTTGTTTTAATTACTATTGTTGTTCACAGAAAATAATATTTATTACTATTATTATCAACAACGGGTTAGTCCCACACTATTTGGATCAGCGCTATATATCGTCCCTATCTGTTTGGCATTCTTTGGGCCCATTTCATCCCAATTTCAGTTTCTGAGTAGAACTTTCATTGTTTTGGATAGATTTTCTTTTGAGAGCTAGAAGATATGACGACAGCAGCTAGACCTACGTGGGCACCTGCTAAAGGTGGCAATGAACAAGGTGGAACTCGGATATTTGGTCCATCTCAAAAATACTCTTCAAGAGACATTGCAGCTCACACAACATTAAAGCCCAGGTTAGTAATCCTGTCTTGTCCTGCCTTTTCATTTTCATGTTTGTTTTGACTTTTAAGGAGCTTTCTTGCTTATAATTTCCATGCGTATGAAGAATTTTTTATACTAGGTGCTGTATTACCAAGTATCGGAGATATGGGCTTGTGCAAGTTCTTTGAATTAGTAATATGGTTTTCGGAAGTCATGTTATTGAGTGTGATTTGGAGCTGGTGTTCGATAGAACAATAGAATGTGATAATAAATTTGTTAAAATCATGATGTTCCTATGGTGATGTATCTATAACTGAGATACATGGATAACTCTATTATTTTACTTTAACACAGTTATCTATCAAGCTGATTTTGTTTTAACATGTTCCATAGCCAGTAGGATTCTAAAATTATTAGCAATAATATTTGGGAACTTTTGTCAGAAGTTCGGGGCTAAGACTTAACTTTGTCAGCGTGTATATAACTTTGATATCTAATTCTGTGTTACATATATTTTATCCAAGCCCTAATAAAATAAATTAGTTATGACCACCTGACTGAAGTGAGTTGGAGTCTTTTCCCCCTCACCAGTCACCGGTCATGGATGTATCCATAATTCAAATGCAGTCTATGGATTTTCATGGCTCAGACAATGTATTTCAGTATAGACATCTAAGTTGCATTGCTGAGCTATTAAGTGTGTGTGTGTGTGTGCGCTCGCGTGCGCATGCATTGCATTTATGTTCTGAAATTGATAACAGTAAAATGCATTGATTGCTATAAGGTTGTCGTTGAGTCAGATAATAGCTGTCAACTATGATCTCTGCATTTTTTAGAAGTAGAATTTCCTTTAGTTGGCAGTTGAGCTGGATATTTTCTACCGACTCCTTTTTCTATTCTGGTTGTCAAAAGCAAAAAGCGCCAAGTTTGTTGGAGATTTAAGCCCAAAGCACAATTAAAGTGTCACCTTAGCGAAGAAAAGTTCCAATGAAGAAGGAAAAAAAGAAATAGAAATATAATGCAAGAAAATGTAACTACTAGCACACACAATTAGCAAGGTGCACACGCTTTAGCACCGCCTGCACTAAAGCGACACTTAAGCAAGGCGAAGCGCATTAAATGGGCTTCAAGGCTTAAGTGCCCCTTTAACAACACTGGTCACTTTGAAGTTGAGGTAGTTACCTATTTGGACACCGGTAAGATTGCTCTACCAATTTTGCCCCAAAGGCTTAGTTCATGTGGCAAAGATTGAGCCCTGCGTCCGCAAACTGAGCCTGGTATTAAGTAGAGGGGTGGGCCCATTTTCTCTGAGTTTCGAAGGCTGCAGTTGGTCCTAAGAGTTGGCCCAGGATTGATTTCTCGGTCATAAGTAAAGAATTGCTCAGCCAACCTCTGATAGTAAGAGAAGAAAAGATTTGTATATACATGTTAAAACTATAACAAACATTCTTAATGTGCTTCCTGTATCAGAAAAATGGTTAGACTATTCTTCATTTGAGTCTGTTGAAACATTATGAGTCAAAAGTATGTTAAGGACCCATGTGCATCGTGAATTTTCAAAAGAAAAGCATCAGCGATTTCAAATCATTCTAATTTTATTTAAAAGCTAAAAGATTTTTTTGATATAAGATTTAAAAGCTAAAAGATAATTCTCAAAAAAAAGATTTGTGTTAGCACCAGGTTGAATGGCCAATACTCAGATTACTTCTACATTGATTGATGAATTTCCTGGAATGTGAAATTGCAATGTTTATTTATAAGTTCAAGACTTTCTCATTTAAGATTACCTGAATAACTTTTAGTTTGTTGTTTCTAATTTACAGCCTAATTCCAAATTGTTAATCTCTTTTCTTGTTGTCATGCATGGTACAGAAAGGATGGACAGGACACCCAAGATGAGTTGCAGAAGAGGAACCTAAGGGAAGAGTTGGAGGACCGTGAACGGAGGCATTTCTCTAAAGATAAGGGTTATACTGGTAATTGAAGTTTAGACATATCCCCCCCCCCCCCCCCGCCACCCACACCCACACCCCCCAAAAAAAATAATTAAAAAAAAAAAAAAAATAAACAAAGAGAAAGAGAATCGACGCACTTGTTAATTGTAGGCTGACTTTGCTCAATCTTGACTCTGTATTATTTGACTGTAGATGACAGAGATCGTAGGAAAGGTAGTCAACTCTATTTGGAAGGTAAGTGGCTTTTTTATTTGTTGGATTAATCTTGGATTCCTGACAAGTTGCTTATGAACTTTCTTCATTAATTGACAACATTGTTGTTGCAGGGGCTAAACGAGAGATTGAAGATCGTATTGTTCCACGGAGTGCTGATGCTGATGACGCTGATGTGGATGCTAAGAGTGATGATGAGAGGTTTGTAACTTCTCTTGTACTTGTACAGATATATTCTTTTCCATTTATAACAATATAACTTAAGGATTAATGTTCTCACAGAAGGCACATCATTTGAATAAACATCTTTCGTATGCTATGATTAAACTGTTAGAATATGTCATGTTTCTTCTCTTGTTTTCTGGAATATTCTGTTAAATTTTGAAAGTAATTGTGAGTTCAGGAACTTATAGTTGTTTCTATGTTCTCTGAGATTAGTGATGACGATGACGACGACGATGAAGATGATACAGAAGCTCTCTTGGCAGAACTTGAGCAGATAAAGAAAGAAAAAGCAGAGGAGAAACTTCGGAAAGTAAGTATATCTGAAGCTCAGTTTATTTACTTGTAATTTTTGCTATCAATTTTGTCATTCTCTAGACTACATTTATTGAGGTTAATATCTGCTTCAGTTTACTTGTAATTTTTGCTATCAATTTTGTCAGTCTATGGACGACATTTATTGAGGTTAATATCTGCTCTCTTGGAAGAGTCTTTGCGTGAAATTTCTGTAATTTTGCCTGCTGCCATCCAAATTTGACGTCGTGTCATGGGATTTTATCTGATCTAAAAAAAGGAAATACTGAGTTCACATTCATGTAAAAAGCCAACCCGCCATGTAATGGAGTTTAACTTGTTATCCCTTTGTAATTGTGCGATTTTGGCAGGAAAGGATAGAGCAAGAAGAAGAGCTTAAAGCAAAGGAGGCTGAATTATTGAGAGGAAACCCCCTGTTAAACAACAACCAGCCAACAACTTTCAGTGTGAAGCGAAGGTTTATCATCTTTAAAATCTAGCTTTTATAAGATTCTATAGATATGATTTTTCGCGTCTTATCAGATATGTTTCTCTGTCATCAGGTGGGATGATGATGTGGTTTTCAAGAACCAATCTCGCGGTGAAATGAAGGCAGCTAAGCGCTTCATCAATGACACTATCCGGAATGACTTTCATAGGAAGTTTCTTCACAAGTACATGAAGTAAAACATGTCTCTGAAAAATGCTCCTCGAGTTGGCAAATATTGTGTGTCCATTCATGCTTATCATGCAGTTGTACCTTCAACTTAATCGAAGCGAATTATAACTGTTTTGTTTTGCTTATTGTAGTGTGTGTGTATTACTCTGTTAACAAACATTAAACGATCCTCAAGTTTTATGTTACGATAAGTACCTTGACGTTGAAATATTGATTAATATGCCTTTGCTGTGATTAAACCAAACGACGCTTTTTCGTTCTTTTTCTATTAGGACCAAAAGTCCTGAATTTACCTCAGTTTTGCAATAATGTATTAGGATTTCTTTGCCAGCAAGAACCAAGTAGATGAGTACATGTCTTCCGTATTCGGAGGTGGATTTACACCCTAAGTTATGGGTTCGGTATAACTCAATAGCTTAATAAGTATTTATAATCTATATCCCGAACCTATAAACTTAAAAATCTTACGTCTGTCTCCGGCCATATCAAGAAGATGATGATATCTTGTACACATTTTGGCAGTTATTCAGAAAAATGATACTACACATAAATATACAGTAACCAAAGAGCTCACAACCTACATACACTTATTGACAGATTTTGGGGACATACACATGACCTCGAGCTAATCTGCAGTTGAAGGACGAATTGACAAATTATGGAGACATACATAAACATCGAGCCAATTTGCAGTGAACACACACAGTCCATCAGAGGGTGAAACAAAGCCAGCCATTGATCCGCGAAAAGGATTCACTGCTATTATAACACTTCGCGATCAAGCTAAGTTGCAGCATGACTTCCATGGCTAAAAAATGTTTTCAGCAGGTGTTGGAAACACGGTTTTTGTTCTGTTTATTCCTTCTGTGCTTCAAGTACAAACTCAACGTACAAATCTTTGATTCCAATCACGACAGTAGTTATTAATGGCCCCATTATCGCTCCCTGCATAACATAACCACGATATAAGCCTCTTACACATTTTTCTTCTCATGGTCAAGTCGATGAACAAGAGAAGAACATACTTCCAAGTTCCAACACATGCTAACAAAGAGATGCAACTATGCATGGGGAAATATATGAAAGAAGATCAAGAGACAAAGATGTTTGTTATTTACCTCAATTGCTGAAGAACATAATGTCATTCCACCAATAACGCTGAGACCAGTGAGATATGCACTGTAGCCAGGGATATCGTCTTGAATTTCAGAAGTACCATAATCCATAAGCACAAGATGAATAACAGATAAACTGATGGCCAATATATATCGACCTTCAAACACCAACTGTAATGCTGCTGGGGTAGTTGCAAGCCACGTAGGGAAAATCGGAAACAGAGGACTGATAAATGCAAGGACAGTCGACATGTACAGAAAGTGTATCGAGTATAATCTGAACAAGAGCCAAGTCAGGCATCCCTGAAAGAATGCAATCTCAGCAGTTGCTAAAATAACCCCAGAAATTGCTTTATCAAGAACTTCAACACATCGAGTCCTTGCAGAATGTGATATTGGAAGCATGCATAGTACTTGTTCCGTTGCTCCTCCAGACTCCGATGTGATAAGATAATAAAGTACCCAAAAGAACACCATCGACTGAGATACGAAATTGAAAAGACCTGCAGCTCCTGAAACTATAGAGTTCCCAATCGAGAACATGACCTGTATGCTGCTACCTAAAAGAGACGTGCTAGTAACCAGTACACCTTGCATTACATTTGCTCCTTGAAGGGCAAATCCTTTCGCCTTTTCAACCAAGTCCTTTCTAGTGATCAGCAATTCCTTGAAAAATGCATCCATTTCTGTGTACATTTGTCTCCATTCGCGATCTTTAATCCTCCTTTTTATGCTCATAATTTTCTGAGTATATCGAGAGCGGGATGACAAAGCTGTAGACCGCTCAAAAGTGTTATTCACTGGGGTTTTGATAAAGTGTTTGATCCCCGAAACAAACTCAGTCATATTATACTGCTTAGCATAGCTATCTATCTGGTAGAATACAGTCTCATAGAACTGACTACTGTACTTATCAACCATCGCGGGGACATCATTATCATCCATCCATTGTTTGACACCAATTTTCTCAGCATAATTACTCTCCTCTACACGGGATTTCAATGCAAACACAGCGTCTTTTCCTTCAACTCCAATCTCATAAGAGAAGAAAATCGTACCTGCCAAAGAACCCACACTCAACCCAATAATAAGTCCTACCGCCACAATGGTTTTCAATCTCTTCAATATCCCTCTAGTGAAGAAAGCCGATATGGACAGTCTACGAAAGCTACGACTCCGGAAAGACGTTACTGCATCCATCGTAGACTCCACACTGTTAGAAGAAAACATAAATCCCACTGCAAGAAGAGCAACTGATCCAAAGAGACCAATTTGCTCATAGGCCATCACAAACACCCAAAAAGAGACTAGCCACCTCAACAACATGAAAAATCTGCTTCGATTACGCCTCAAGGCACTACCTTTTTGTCTCCTAAAAACAACTCTGAAAATCATTTCCCTGATATCAACAAGGGTTCCAACAAAAATCCTGAATACAGCAACGGGGATAGCCAAAATGGTCTCGGTAAGGCCTAACTTTAAAGGTTCAGACCAGAATGCAACAAGGGCTTGCTGAATTCCTCTTAAAGGTATAGAAAAAAGCACAGCCCACAAGATAGGTCTTAAATATTCTTCAAGCAATTTGCCAACAGCATAAACAATGAAAATTGTGAAAGCAAGACCAGCATGAGCCATGGCTATATAGAGGGCCAAGCGTACCTGTTGAAACATAATATAATTAAGTTATTAAAAATACGCTACATATTAAGCTTCTATACGAGATAGTCACACTGGCAGAGCTAGGGAGTCACAAGAAGGTTCATCCAAACCTCCTTCGCCGGAGAATTATGCCATACATACAAGGTTAAAATTATTTTTTATGTATATGTAATAGATGTTGGATTCGCTTGGCCTCTTTGTGTATTTACTTCTTTATATTTTGAATCCTTTTAGTGAAAATCTTGATTCTTCCACTCAGACATTTCAACATTGATAAAGAAATGGACCTCGAACGTAACTCAACTCCAAAAGTTAACTCATGAGTTGAGGATTATCCAATACCATGTAAGTTAACCAAGTCCCCATGCATAACCGGCATGAGAAACTCAACAAACATTATATTAGACCAGGCAGAGGTCCTAGATTCAAGTCTCACTACAACCAACTATAAAGACAAAGAAAGAATTTCTACCTATGTGTCCCATGAAAAAGTATTAGGCTCGCACACAATGTAAGCTTTTAGATGAGATGGTCACACACTTCAATAGTAGTTTTTGGCCTATATACACTGAATTATTTTTACATGCACAGTATAAATTTTCTGATGAAGGGTTGTTCAACTAACCATTCTTAAGTCTATATAGCTACGCAATTGTAATTCAGTAACTAAAACCATTTAGATGACACGGTCACATACTTCAACACTACCTGAGATTCATCTGAAACAATACAATTTATTCAAACATTGTATTCAGCAAAACAATATCAATACAATATAATACGATACAATACAATACAATACGATATATTATGAAACAATATGTAACAACCATCCGGACAATTAGATGACATGATCAACACATTCAATAGTACTTGAGATTCATCTGATAAGAAGTTGTGATCCGGACAATAATTTTTTATTTATATGTAATAGATGTTGGATTCGCTTGGCCTCTTTGCGTATTTACTTCGTTATATTTTGAATCCCATTAGCGAAAATTTGACTCTTCCACTCAGACGTTTCAACATTGATAAAGAATTGGACCTCGAACCTAACTCAACTCCAAAAACTAGCTCATGAGGTAAGCATTATCCAACACCATATAAGTTAACCAAGTCCCCCATGCATAACCCACACCAGAAACTCAACAAACATTATACTAGAGCAGGTAGATGTCCTAGATTCAAGTCTCACTACAACCAATTATAAAGTAAAAGAAAAAATTTCCATGTATGTGCCCCATGAAAAAGTATCAAACTCATTGAGACATAATATAATTAAATAATTAAGTGTATTCTCACTAACAGTGTAAGCTTTTAGATGAGATTGTCACACACTTCAATAGTAATTTTCGACCTATATACACAGTATGATTTCAACACACTCAGTATAATAATTTTTCCAATGAAGGATTGTTCAACTGACCATTCTTAAGTCTATAAGTAACTAAAACCTTTTAGATGAGATGGTTCATACTTCAATAGTAGTTTTTGACCTATATACATAGTATAATTTTTCCAATGAAGGGTTATTCAACTGACCATTCTTAAGTCTATATAGTTACTCCATTGTAATTCAGTAACTAAAACCTTTTAGTTGACATGGTCACACACTTCAACAATATCTAAGATTCATATGAAATGATACACACAATCTATCCAAATATTTTATTCATCAAAACAATACAATACAATACAACGATACGATACAACACAACACAACACATTATGAAACGACATGTAACAACCATCCAGACAATTAGATGACATGATCAACACATTCAATAGTACCTGAGATTCATCTGATAATAAGTTGTGAACTTGGTGCTCTTTGGTGTCTGGGATTTTGGGAGGAGTTTGTGGGGGGCCATGGTTGTTCTTGGATTCTTGGTCAGTTTTCTTCATTGAATCAGATCTAATCATTTCTTGCCATGGTGGGCTAGAGCTGTTTGATTCACTCATAAGGTCAGAGTAAGCTACTAGCTAGTTCCATTAACAACACATTATCTTTCTCACTTTTTTTCTCTCTTTATATTTAAACTGGTCAAAGAAAAATCAAGTCTTTAACAGTACTTTTCTTGATGAATTCCAAGAAAACTTGGGAATCTGACAGGCCAAGAATGTTGGATTTTTTTCAGCAGAATCAGTAATATGCTGACAACACAAGTTGCATAGTAAATGAAGGGTGAGAAATTTTGATTCGAAGAATGGGAAAGTGTAGTCAGACTTTCAGTCACTTACCACAAATGATTGTCATCATTATGTATTCCCTCATATTCAATTTGTTTCTCTTACTTTTTTTTTTTTTGGTCCGTTGCAAAAAAAAAAAAAATTTCCTTTTTAGCATCTTTCTATGATGTTTAAGATCATATAATTAAAGAATATTTGAGTACATTCTACATTCTGCCGTTTAAGATTACAAGATACAAAAGTTTCTTTACTTAGGTAAAAAAACAGACAAAAAAATTGTAATGAATGGAGTATATTCTTAAGTTTGCTTTTAAAAGATGATATTTTGTATGTTTGTAGATTTGTGTTCTCGTTTAGCAACTTTCCACACGTTTAAGAATACAAGATTCAAAAATTCTTTTACTTTTTAAAACTTTATGTCAGATAAAAAGCAGACAAATAAAGTAAAACGGAGGGAGTATTATTTCAAGTTTGCTTTTTTTAAAAGATGATATTTTGTATATTTTTAAGTAATTTAATTTTGGAATTTTTTAAAACAAAACATGATTGTTTTTATTGAACTTTTTTGGAATCAAATATCTCACATAAAGTAAAGTGAAGCAAGTAAGTGTTTTTGGTTGGTTCTAGTGATGGGACCTGCCTTATGTTAGCACATGTTTTCTTCTTTATTTTAATTGGTATTGGTGTTGTGAGGTGAGCTATAATGGATTAAAGATAAAGTTAAGAGATATTTATGTTTGTCATAGAAATATGAATTCATGATTTTGAGTGCCTTTTGTGTGTTTGAGTCATTATTCCTTATACTCCCTCCGTTTTAAAAAAAAAAAAAAAAAATCTAATTTGACTTGACACAAAGTTTAAAAAAATAAAAAAGATTTTTGAATGTTGTGATTTTAAATTAAAGTTATGTCAAATATATCAAAATGCCCTTGAATCTTGTGTCTTAAACATGTCACGTGGAAAGTTAAAATTAAAGTATTGCCAAAAAGGAAAGGGATAATTCTTTTTGAAACAGATTGAAAAAGGAAAGTAGGTCATTCTTTTTAAAACGGAGGAAGTAATACATGTTGATTTTTCGGAATGAGATCTATGAATTTCGATTAGTCTGAATTTGGTCAGTTTATTGAAAATAACTTTGTAACTACAGTAATACTTAACATTATAAACATCATTTTTATTTTTTTTTAGTGTTTTAAGATCATGAAACACGAATTTATTATATATAATATATCCCTATTACCAAAAAAAGAAACACAAATTTTTGATTATGGACATTTTTGTGTGTATTAGTACATGGCGATTTTCCTTAATTTTATCGACCGACTCTGATTAGCCTAAAATTTGGTTGGCTTCTCGAAAATTTATTATATACATACTCTATTATATACATACTTTATATAATATATATATATATATATATATATATATATCCCTGTTACCAAAAAAAAAAAAAAGGAAACACGAATTCAGGATTATGGACATTTTTGTGTGTATTTACATTCTGATTTTTCTTAATTTGATTGACAAACTCTAATTAGCCTAAAATTTGGTTGACCTCTCAGAAAATAACATGATGACCAATACTCACCACGATAAACGTCATTTTGTGGCGTTTCAAGGCCATGAAACACAAATTCATGATTATAAGCATTTTTTATGTGTTTTATTACATGTTGATTTTTTTAAAAAAAATTTGGTTGACGAATTCTGATTGGCGCTGAAATTCGATAGGCCTATTGTAAACGACCTGATGACTAATACTCACCATGACTAATATAATATTTGTTTGAATGTATTATATTACGTGTATATATACAGACACAAAGACAGATTCAAGATTTGAAGTTTACGAGTTACTGCAAAGACCTCAAGTTAATACTTATATAGATGATTTGTTAATATATTACGTGTATGTATATGCAAAGTCGGATTCAGAATTTCAAGTTTACGAGTTACTACAACAATCAAGTGTTTATAGATATTTGTTAATGCATATCGTTCCCCTTAATATTGTTTTATGGATGATGGACAAGTAACCATTCTTCCATCTATCATGTGGTTTGTGGGGAAGAGTTCCAGTTTGCATCAAGGTTCATTATCAAAAAAGTTCTAATTTGTATTGAAGTGTCAAGGTCCCCCTAGAATGTATGTCTTGGTTTATTCTATGTTCTTGCACATAAGGTGTACCCTTTATTTGAGCATTCAGGGATCAGTATTTTGGTTAATTTCACATATGTTACTGATTAATGTGAAAAAATCTAAAGATGATTTTTTGGAATAGCATAGATTTTTCTAGAATGTCCTAGTATAGATACTTAGATTATTATCTTGAAGAATTATCTAGATATTCTAGAGTATTGTAGAGGATAAAGTTTGCTAGAATATTCTTGTAGATGTATCTAGAAGAATTTCTAGAACCATCCATAGACTAGCATAAATAGGGGATGACATTAGGCATTTGTAACCAACTAAAAATCAATCCAATTCAAGTGTTTTCTTCCATATAAAGTTCTTATTTCTAGTTTCCTCTTCTTTAGTTGAATCTTCCGATTTTAGTTAACTATCTTGGGCTAGCAGAAGGTTCCCCGATATTACCTTTCTTCTGCTATTCTCTACAATTACCTCTTTCAAAGCTGAAATGTTAATCTTCTTCTTAGCACTTAGTTTTAAGTAGAAATGGAAAACCAGATGATGATGCTCTTTCCCATACTTGGCATGTATAACGGAAGTAAAGTGCATTCCCTCTCAACGTTGTAGTTGTGACTAACAATAGTTAGTGATTTTGTAGAATATTTTGCCAGAGTTCCTGAGCTTTAAGTACCATGAAAGTTGCATCTTTTTATCTGTATTCTTCTACAGATGGTGGTGCATCTATTTCAGTTTTGCTTCAGTTCGACTTGCATGACTTTTTGGTGAGGGCTAGTTTTTTGTTATGGAATTCACTGAATAACTGGCTAACATGCTGTAGTTTTATTGAAGTTTGCTTTCAATTTAGTTGTCGTTTTACTTCCCGACTCCAACTTGTTTGGGACTTAGGCGTTGTCGTTTTCATATAGTGTAGTGAGGAAAATAGTAAATTCTCAAAGTTTAGCAAGTCCAAGTGATAAAAGAGAGATGCTTCAAATTTACTCTTAGCGTGATTTTGGAACTAATGAAAGCTTGGATCTATTTGAAAACATGATTATGGGACTAATGTTTGTGTTTCTCTAATTCCATTGAGTTGCCCACAACCTCAAGATGCGTCAAAGCTTGGACTTTTCAAAATTGTTGTTGCACATGTGTCAGATTCTCTTAAATGCATTACTTTTGGAGTATTTGATACGCAACTGTGGACATCTTTAAAGTGTTTGAGTAACATAGATCAGAAGTGCTTATTTTCAAAGTTTGAACTCGAGACTTCTGATAAGGATTGAGGAATACTTTACCCTTTGCCAAATGCAATTGAACATAGATTTAGGTGTTCTTCATTTATAAAACTTGGAGAAGTATTGAAAGGAAAAAGTAATGCAAGCAAAAGGACTTTTAGGAGCCTATAACAACGATAAAGAACTTTATTGATACGTTATTTATTATGAGGGAATGGGGTAAAAAAGGGGGAAAAGAAAAGAATTACATTTGTACAAATTATAATTATTGTTATTATTACCATCATCATGGTTATGATTCAACTATTCTTATTGGTGATCATAGTAATGATTAATTAAATTGGAGAGGCAAGAGATCAAAAGGTATCATGGCATATTCGTATATCTATTCTTTCTATTTCCTTTTTGCATTTCAATGTGAACGAGTATAAGCTTCATCGTTCGAACATGATTGATACAGACCACTCTACGTGCTACTATGGTAGCAAGAGAGGTCAGATGGTGACAATTGAGAAGTTATCATTGAACACTCCTAATCACTCAAGAAAAGATGTCAAATGGCAAAAGGAAGACCATACTCTCGTTTGGCTCCTTGCGGAGTATAGTTCATATCCAAACATCTTACTAGAAAACGAAGCAATACCCATATGAAGCTTCGACAAAAAAACAAAGAAAAAGGGGATAAAAGCTTTAAGCCCATATCTTCAGTTTCTACCATGTGATATTTAAATTCACTGATCCAACTTATTTAAATTCGTGTGGAATAAAACTCTCCTTGTGAAATCTATAGCTAGTCTTCTCTATTTTTCTTTTTAATATTCATATGAATGGAAAAAATCAATTGACTCTTTCTGTTTGTACAAATTCTTGTTAGTTGATAAACCTTGATGTTTAACTTAAACCTTCTTCCATTTGTCACCTAAGTGTTTGTCTATGTTTTTATAAGTAGGTGACCTTGTGAACACAAACCAATTATTGTCATACCAAAATAGACACCCAACTTCAAAAATATTGCACCTAACTAAGACCATAATCACTAATTTAGGGTTTTTTTCCTTTTTAAATTTATATCGTACTATAATATTTCATCAAAATCTCTCTCCTCGTTTCTTTGAAAAGAAATCCAACTTTGCCCAAGACTATTCGAAAAGTTCAATTTCACCCACAATTACATTCTTGATTCATTTTTATTTGTATCATTAGCAAATCAGCTCGTATTTATTCTTGTCATTCATAGTGTTCTAAATTTCTAACATGAACTTGGTGGATTCACATATTCAAACTCCTTGTAAAAAAAGTCAAAATTTACTTTTCAACTGCTGAGTATGATATGAAATTAACCTAAAAGTTAAAACTCCTTTAAAAATTACCGATAAAAATGACTTTTTTTCTAATAAGGAATGGATAATATTAGTCAAAGTTACTCAATTTCTTTGACTCTTTTTGCCCTTTAATACAACAGTCAACATGTTATCTTAATGTTTGACAGATTATTATCATCAAAATATTAGGTTAAAGAAGTCTTTTACAAGTGGATAGGGAAAAAGATGGCAATATTTTCTAATTTATGTATTTAATCAATAAATAGTACTAATAATATACTCTGAAAGTGAAAGCATGAGAGACAGGTTGGAGACTGTGGTGGCCCATATGTTGATTTAGACTCTTGTGTTTGGGACAAAATACATGAACATGAAAAGCTTTAACACATCACCAAAAATTGCGGTGAAGCGATAAGTATTTCTTTATTGTTATTTAGAGGTATTGGGTTCAGCCTCTATATAATTCGTCTTTATTAAAGAGAATTTTATATTCTAATATAAAAAATTTGAGTTAATAATCAAAAACACTCCTACCTGAATTATCATATTTTGTGAGTTTTTTTATCTGAACTATCATGCATTTACTTTTCATACACTTCAACTATCAGTCATTCCCTTTTTCTACCTGAACGATGATGATATTTCAAATAGGAAAAGAGAACAACTAACAATTCAGATGCTTTTTGATAAATAGTGGTTGATAGTTCAGGTATGAAAAGTGAACACTTAATAGTTCAGATAGAAAACTCGCAAAAATGTAATATTCAAGTGTGTTTTTGAAAGGAACAATTGATAGTTATGATGCGTTTTGATAAATAGTTAATGATACACTTGATAATTCAATTAGAAAATTCAAAAAAACATGATACTTCAAGTATATTTTTGATTATTATCTTATAATTTTTGACACATATTTAAATTTAGTCAAACTTCAATATAGATAATCAAAATAAAAAGTTCAAACCCCACCACACTCCTCTCTTCCCCATACAATTGTTAAGTGTATTTTGTTTGTTAAAGTCCCCAAAGCTTCTTTCTACACTTTCAAAAAAGCACTTCTTTTCTTTCTTTCTTCTCTCTCCACACACTTTTCTTTAGAGGTCCCCCCCCTCTCTCTCTCTCTCTCTCTCTCTCTCTTTATCTCTGTCAACAGTAGTGCTGCTAATTCCCCATTGCTAAAGCAGAGACACCCTAAAAAGTTTTGATCTTTGTGACACTTCAAGTACATGCTATTCTTTAGACTAATTTTTTTTTTTTGAAATGGTCCTGTATCTTTGTGGATGTGTTTCTTTCACTACTTTGTTTTTTAGCATCTGGGGTCTTTCTGGGGTAGTTATTTGATCATTTTGGTAGGGTTTTCTTGGAAAAAGTTTATGTCTTGGCACAAGATCTGTGTACTTTTTCATTGACACTTCTGTATTACTTTTCTTGTTTTTCTATGTGGGGTTGGTTGTTCTTGTATTGTGTTATGTTGTGTTTAATGGCTTTTGGGTGCTGTGGAATGTTTGCATTTTTTTATTTGGTGTTCTGTTAACCTTCATGGTTCCAAGAAAAAGATTTGACCTTTTAAGGTAAATCACTGTGATTTTAGCTCTTGGATATTTGTTTGCAATACTTATGAGTTGGGTATGTGTAATAAATAACTGATTGATTGTGGATTTTCTTGTTTATCTGTATGGGGTTGTTCTTGTATTATGTTATGTTCTGTTTAACGGCCTTTGGGTGCTGTGGAATGTTTGCATTTTTTTATTTGGTGTTCTGTTAACCTTCATGGTTCCAAGAAAAAGATTTGGCCTTTTGAGGTAAATCACTGAGATTTTAGCTGTATTAGGCATTTTCTTGCACTACATATGATTTGGGTCTGTGTAATATATTGCTTATTGATTTGGTGTCCTGTTTCACTTCATGATTCAACGAAAAGATTTGTCCTTTTGAGGTAAATCACTGAGATTTTAGCTCTTTGATATTTTTTTGACATACTTATGATTTGGGCCTGTGTAATAAATTGCTTATTGATTGTGGATTTTGAAGTCATGATAGATATCTCAAGGTGCTTATCCAGTTACTTAAAGATCTGTTTTTTGGCTAAGAAATAGCTTTTGTTGTTTATTGCTGTAATTTGTTTTTATATGTTTTTACACTGCATAACAGTTTTGAAGTTATCTTGATTTATTTTCATTTACTTAATCCTATCGATGAGCCGAGGGTCTATCAGAAAGATGGAAACAGCCTCTCTACCTTTGAGGTAGGGGTAAGGTCTGCATACATCCTACCCTCCCCAGACCTCAGTTTATGAGACTACACTGGGTATGTTGTTGTACTTGATCCTATCGATTACCTGGCCTCCAAGTTCATTTTGTGTCTCTTGATTGTGTTTATGCAGTTTCATTTATTCCAATCTGGGAACTTTTATGCTGTTTGTGGAGCTTCTGATCATGATCTCTCTGGCTGATGACAAGGGTGTTCGTGAAGTGAACTTGGACGTTGAGTAATGGGGTTGGTCGACCAGATTGCATTGAGGATTCGTTGTTCATATTAATGGCATCAACACCTTCTGTCAAGAGTTCACTGGAAAAGCTGAATAAGTCAGCTGGAATTCAAGCAGTAGAACGTAATTTTCGGGGATCGGCACCTTCCCAAGTTTCAAAGAGTAGCAACTCTGGGAGCACAACTTCCAAGGAGCTACAACACAATGATCAAGAAGTTGCAGCCAAGCAGCTTATGGCAGAAGCAACAATCAAAAAGAAGTCAAATAGCTATCAGCAAGTAGGATCTGCTGACTTATTGGTTGATAAGTTTGATTCGAGCTTATATTTGGGAAATCTGAAACATGCTCCAAGCGATGCAGCTTCCATGCCCTGTGAAGCAAAGGGCTCGCAATCCGCTGTTGATCAGGAAAAGAAGTCATCAGAAAATGGAACCATCAAGGATAGCTCAGCATCGGCCAAAGTCAGTGATGGGGCTAGTGGCCTTGCGAAAACAAGTGGAAGTGCCAAAGTTAGTGAGCGATCTGAATTCGTTGAGAGCGGAAAGAGCAGCATCTGTAGGGGAAGCACAAGCACCGATGTAAGTGATGAAAGTACTTGCAGTAGCTTTAGCACCAGTGTTAATAAACCTCACAAAGCTAATGACTCAAGATGGGAAGCCATTCAAGCTATTCGAGCTAAATATGGAGCACTGGATTTGAGACATTTCCGGTTGCTAAAGAAGTTGGGAAGTGGTGATATTGGAAGTGTCTATCTCTCGGAGTTGTGTGGAACAAAGTGTTATTTTGCCATGAAAGTTATGGATAAAGCATCATTAGCTGGACGTAAGAAATTGCTACGTGCTCAAACGGAGAGAGACATATTGCAGTCCTTGGACCATCCATTTCTGCCAACTTTATATACCCATTTCGAGACGGAAAAGTTTTCATGTCTAGTAATGGAGTTCTGCCCAGGAGGTGACTTGCACACACTTCGTCAGAGGCAACCAGGGAAGCATTTTTCTGAACAAGCTGTGAAGTACGATTACTTGATCTGAAACCTCTTTGTTTATTAATTTACTTTTTGGCAAGTAGTTGATCTCAAACCTCAACAGTCTTAACATGGTTTGCTTTCTTTTTCTCGAAGCATTTTTGCCTGTTTTTGGTGTTTCATGGTTTCTACTGTTAATTGCTTTAGTGTTTACAAAGATTCGCCACGTGTGTAAGTTTTGTGGTCAATTTTTCTTGTTTGAGTTATTGTAGTATTAATCTCTACAAACTTGAGAAATAAATAGCTATCTCGGCAGTATATAGCGATTATAGGATGTAAATCTTAAATTCTATAAACTTCCTCTGTTATTTCTGTACTCCGCTGCTCAGAAAATTGACAGAAAAAGGACTTTGTCCAAAATGTCAACTTTCCCCCCAAAAAATGGACTTTGTCCAAATACAGCAAGGTCCTAAGTGCTTTTGGATTATGTTTTTCTCATAAAGTAAGAAGTAAAATCCTTGGATTATGCTACGTAACTGGGTTCATCTTTTTCTTTCTGGACTATTTGCATTGCAATGTTACATGCAGTTTGCTTTTCCTTTATAGTTAGCTTTATTCACTCAGTGGTATCAAGTTCCTCCTTATCATTGCAAGATGAAGAGTTTCTCAATATCTTAATTATGGCAGCAACTGTTTTAGTTAGCGTCATTTTTTTATGTTTCTTTTCTTGCATTCAATGATTTTCGTCTTTTCAGCACCCTTGATGCCAATGTTGGTGCCAGAGTGTTCCTTCCCATCCATACTCCTATCATCCTGATCTAAACAGAGTATTTACCCGATATTGTTTCTCGGGCGTATCTTTTCTATATTCTCGTCCCAATTTTTTGTAGTTTTGTTTCTTTCTTCCATGACAACCCAACCAAAGGGACATGCAAAATTGAGGTAATCAGTTTCACTCAGATTCTTGGACTTGAATATTATTATTTATGTACTTTCAGGCTTTGGATTAAGTTTATGCATAGTAGATTAACCAATAAATTTGATGAACTTCATGTTTCAACAGGTAGAAAGCACGTACATAATTCCTTTACTAAGGCCCGGCCCCCTTTAAACTTGTATGCCTGTCTCTAATTTTGCCTAGCTTGATTTACAAGTTAATGGAAGAGAAGACTTTGTTTTATATTCTGTTGGTATTATTTGGTGAAGTCTTAATTTTATCTCAAAATTTCAGGTTCTATGTAGCAGAGATCCTCCTTGCTATGGAGTACCTACACATGCTTGGCATTGTCTACCGCGACCTCAAGCCAGAAAATGTGCTTGTTAGAGAAGATGGACACATAATGCTATCTGATTTTGATCTCTCCCTTCGCTGTGCTGTGAGTCCAACACTTGTCAAGTTGTCGTCCCTTGATGCGGAGCCACTCCGGAAGAATTCCGGTTACTGTGTGCAGCCAGCATGCATTGAGCCCTCCTGTATCCAGCCATCATGTGCTGTTCCTACAACATGTTTTGGGCCTCGCTTCTTTTCTAGTAAGTCAAAGAAAGAAAAGAAATCTAAAAATGATACAGGGAACCAAGTTAGCCCGTTACCAGAACTTATGGCTGAGCCTACTGGAGCACGTTCGATGTCTTTCGTTGGGACACACGAGTATTTGGCACCTGAAATAATCAAAGGTGAAGGACATGGCAGTGCAGTGGACTGGTGGACCTTTGGTATCTTTCTGTACGAGTTATTGTTTGGTAAGACACCCTTCAAGGGATCAGGAAATCGAGCTACACTTTTCAATGTTGTAGGTCAGCCCCTCCGGTTTCCAGAATCTCCGGTGGTAAGTTTTTCAGCTAGAGATCTCATACGAGGCTTGCTCGTGAAAGAGCCACAGCATCGATTGGCATACAAAAGAGGAGCTACAGAAATCAAGCAGCATCCTTTCTTCGAAGGTGTAAACTGGGCTTTAATTCGTTGTGCAAGCCCTCCTGAGATCCCAAGGCCTGTTGAATTCGAGAGAATCTCAGCGCAGAAGCCATCATCTACTAGTGAGAAACCCGTGGCTGTAAATGTCAGATACCAGCAAAATTCTGATAACTATCTCGAATTTGATTTCTTCTAATCTTTTTTTCGTTAGTCAAAGATACAAAGTTGTACAACATTTTGAAGAACATCAAATCATGGTCCTTTTTTCGTTTAGTAGTTTGATGATCATATATGATTTGTTGTAAGTTATTGAACAGTTAGTTTGTTGTATTCCAAATGCTGTTAGTGTTGTATTCTACGAATTGATATTGTGAATGTAGCAGTTATTAAGCAGTTCTTGTTTACATGTTTTGGGGTCTGAGTTACATTACTTTGGTGTAAAAGTAGTGAGTTTGAAGGCAAAGGGCTGTCAATGACAATGTTACAGTCTATATGCCTATACTGTACTCTCTTTTTATACCTTTTGATAACCGACAAGTCCTCGAGGACACGCCCTTCTGCCCTTCTCCACTTAAATATCAAACATGTACTTCTCGAGGACACGCCCTTCTCCACTTAAATATCAAACATGTCGCGATAATCGTTTGGAAATGAGGAAAGTCATTTTCCAGAAAAAAAAAATTATGCGGTGAACGTGGATCGAACACGTGACCTTCAGATCTTCAGTCTGACGCTCTCCCAACTGAGCTATCCCCGCTTTGTTTTTCCAATGCTATTTGTCATACTAATATATCAACATATTTTGATTCTCCATTTGTTCAAGAGAAACTTATTACTCAATTCGTCTCAATTTATTGGGTCGGGTAGTGGGTTTGGGTTAATTATTTGAGATAAACAAATTAAAATGGAAAAGGAAGAAATATATCTCCGACAATGATAAATGGTACGTATATACCCTCCGTCATACTTTGGGTACACATATGTCTCTGTCGTTAGTGTGAGGGGCATATACGTATCATTTCATTAACGGTAGGGGCATATGTGTACTCAAAATATGACGAAGGGTATATACGTATCATTTATCATAGTTCGGGGATATATTTATCACTTTTCCGTTTATTTTATGTACTTATTTGATACTAAGGGTAGAAAGAGAAAAACATTACAAATTCTCTTGATTTCATAAATTGGATAAATAAATTGAAACAACTATTTTTAGTAAAACGATACGAGGGTGTATTATTTTACCCCAAAATTAGTAAGTCTCGCAATAGTTCTGCCATTTAGAGCGTGATATTGAAATAATACTTGTCATAAACCATGGTATAAATAATTCATAGATTACTAATCAAATGGACGATAAAATAATTTTATATGTTATTCGAAAATTATTAGTCCTTCTATCTTAATTTAAGTGCCGTATTTTTTGTTTTTTTGGCTTGTCCTAAAAATAGTGTCACTTTCTATATTTAGTAACTCTTTCAATTCCAACATTATACTACGTGATCAGTTTAAGATCACAAGATTTAAAGCACTAAACACATCTTTAATTTAAGTCCACAAGATTCAAAAGTCTCCCTTTATTTTTTGAACTTTGTGTCCAGTCAAACTAAGATACTAAATTGGGACAAAAATAATATTTCTTATTATTGTTACTAAATGATCCAAAATAAGTGAATTATCATACGAATATACTATTTAGTAGAGAGAATTAGTGGATTTTTTTATTTGTTTGTCTTCCTCTAAGCATGTACTCCCTCCGTTCCTAAATACTTTCCGTTTCATTTTATTTGACCTTATTGACTTGACACTCCTCTTAAGAAAATTTTAATTAGGATATATTTTACTAAATTAACCTTATTAATGATGTGTTGGAACTCTAAATTTGACTATTGTTGTTATTTGATACTAAAGGTAGAAAAGGAAAAACGTAATAAAATTCTTTTGACTTTATAAATTGGACTACATATTAAAAACTAATATTGAAAAAGTATAAAACCTAGAAGAATGATCTTCAATTTATAGAGTTACAAAAATTTTCCTCCAAGAAAAAGGTTAGACAAATATGGAAGTTTTATATTTTACTTTCAGAAAAAATAAAAGTAATTATGGTATTACTTTGACTTTTCTTTCAAGAAAAGTAAAACTCAAATTTGATAAGAAAATCAAGGCAAAAACCCTTACATACTTATCATTTTAGAAAACCAAGACGTAATTGGTTGTATGTTTCCAATTAGTCAAATTATCCTCGAGTTAATGTTTTTCTTAAGGGGCGTGCAAACCAAAAATGTGACAAGTATTTAGAATCGGAGGAAGTATTTTCTTCTTTTACACGTAAATTTCAAATTAGGATCTCAATATATTCCATTTTAGAAAGATTTCTCCTTTTGAAAAGAGGAAATCCTAGTTCAACTAGGTTTATGATAGGGAAATTTTTAGAAACTTTAGAAGCCTAATTATGTTAGGAAAAGGAAATCCTATGCTAAACAACATCACTATAAATAAATGTTGTAGCATAGGTCTCTAATATGTCATAAATCTTCTTACGTTCTACTTCTTTTCTCTATTCATATTAGTAATCTTAGCATTAGCCAAAAAAAAAAAAAAAAAAAAAATGGCAGTATATGCCTCTTCTACCAATAATTGGCAATATGTTCACTTTCCCCTTATTGGGTGCGTGACTAACGTTAATGGTGTTCGATCAGTAGTCAGACAGGGTGATGCCCCGGTGTACATTAGTTGGTCATTCCCCCCGTCTGGATACATTAAGATCAACACAGATGGGAGTTTCATGCCGAATTCAGGGCTTGTAGGGTTTGGAGGTGTTGCGCGGGATGATCAGGGTAGGTGGTTAGGCGGTTACTTTGGTCGACTAGGTGTTGTAGCGACATCGAGTCTAACGGCAGAATTGTGGGCCATACAAGGGGGTTTGAGCCTAGCGAAGAAGTACAACATGAAGAAGGTCATCATCGAGACCGACTCGAGTCATGCCGTTATGTTGTTGAGCGTGGGAGACAACGTCGATCGCCACCCTGATAGTGCTGTGATAGAGGAGTGTCGGCGTCTCATGTCCGAGCTTGGGATCGCCATAATTCATACTTTGAGACAAGGAAACAACTGCGCGGATCACCTTGCGAAAATGGGAAGAATGAACCAAGAAGACCTGGTAATACTACATCATCCGCCACATTCCATGCATCAGCTCCTTCTCGCAGACATGGCTCACGTAGCATACCCTAGGTACCCTAAACATGTACGGTACTAGTTTAGTATAGAGCACAAAAGAAGAAAAAATTGTAGTTGTAAACATTTATAAATGTAAAAAAATATATATATAATGATATTGAAATATTTCTTTGTTAATTAATGTGTGAAGAAGTTATGTATATCATTTTGGTAATGTCTTAATCTGTGGACTATCACTGCGGAACCATAAAATGTGATCAAGCTTTGTGCTTTTTATTCTAAAGTCTACTTGTTCTAATTTCTGATGGAATTTGGCTCGTTAGTAACGTTTCAGACGGATTTTTCATCAAAAATCCCTTACAGACGAGCCAAATTCTGATAGAATGTCCGTCGAAATTTAACGATTTTCATAGTATATTTTTGTTTTTCATTTTTAATTATTTGAAGCCTATGGTTCCTGCAAAAGAGAGTGGTCCTTTATGACAAAGAAATTATCAACCAGACAATCTTTGAGAAAAAAATATATTCTAATGCAAATGAAAAATGCACCTCTTAGGTAAAGAATTAACGCATGTAAAATATCATGAAACAGGAACCATATGCATCCACTCGTGCAAACTTTAATAGCATAAATTCCTATGACATACTAATTTGTATATTTAAGGGATTCAAAAATAACTACTAAAATATTATGTTTGGTACCTAATTAAACCCATTATCCAAAAGTAATTTTTTAATTTCATATATACAACACAAGAATCTTCCTTTTGTGTTAAGGGGATTCAACGGTTTATATACGATAAAAGAAGTTCATATTTACCCGATTTGACAATATAATTTTCCAATCCGTAAAAGTTTTAACACGATGAGGTAGACTTCTTGAGGTTAGCAATGAAAGAAAGAACCTAGTATTCATTTCTGCATCAATATTCATAGTTGAGTCTACTAAAAGAGTGAACAAAAGGGATTCAATCCAACCTCTCTCCTCAACCTAGCTCCGTCCTTGTTAAGTGTGATATAAAGTTGCTCCAAAAATCACTTTAGATCACATATTTGATTCCCACGTCTCGTAGGCATCAGGGTCCTTGGCCTCCTTGTATGGTCTTTAGCAATCTCCTCCTCATGAGCTAAGGTTGAGTTAGACCCAAAGTCCATTTCTTTATCAGGTTGACGATGGTATTTGATCGAATCCCAACAACTTGGTCCAAACCTTGTATTTTTCCTAACAAATTCATTTAACGTGTACAAGTTATTAAATCAAAACTCAATAACTAAAAAAAAAGTTAAAATCTCAAATCCGTAAACTTCAAATTCTGAATCCGTCTCGTTACTACGAGTAGTCAACCCCATGCATGCAGTGGCGGAACCAGGAATTTGACGAAGAGTGTGCAAATTTTCTTTTCAATTGCGTTAAGGGTGTGTAAAATTAAATACACACTCATAATAGCTAACATTTAGCATATATACACAACATAATTTTCCGACGAAGGATGTGCACCTAACCACCCTTTGATATAGGTGGCTCCGCCCATGCATGCATGTGCACACAATTAACACACATAGTAAGAAAGAGAGTTGACCGGGCGTCTTGTGGGTGAGCTACCGGCCAATGTCTCACACGCTCAACATCGTTGAATTCTTTAATCATGTCATGCACCTTTGATGCCTTATTGACACACACCCCTTCACATAACAACATAACACACTATATATACATTTCTTCTACTTTATGAAAAAAAATATTAAGTTAAAAAATACAAAGAAATTTCAAACTATTCATCTTTTAACACGTCATAAGAAAATTTTTTACTAGCAAATTTTACAAATTTTTTTGAGAGATGGGAAGAATTCCATGTTGTGAAAAGGACAATGTCAAGAGAGGGCAATGGACTCCTGAGGAAGATCATAAGCTTTCATCTTACATTGCTCAACATGGAACTCGTAATTGGCGTCTCATTCCTAAGCATGCTGGTTTGTGTCATCAATGTTTTTTATTTTTTAATTCGGAGTTCGGTATCTGTTTTGTTTTCTGCTATTATGGTTTCACGTCGAAAAAGTCTCAATTTTGAGGGTAAAATGCTCCCTAGCTAGTAGCTACCGAAGACGATTTTAATTCCGGGATTCACACGGTTTCACCGAAATGGATCTCTGGCTAAGGACGTAGGAGTACTTACAACTCCGTACACTCCGTCGCAACCTTTAGTGGTCTCTCATTAATCTTTTTTGTTTTGTTTTGTTTTTTACCCGGTGTCTCATATCTAGTCTAATCCGATTTCACAGCGAAAAGTGTCAATTTGGGGTAAAATGTTTTCTACCAAAGTCGACTTCATTCCCAAATCCCAAGGATCGCACTAGTGGGAAAATCAGGAATTTCGTTAACGGGGTTCAAGATTTAATATATACATATACCAAAAAGTGATTTGACCTATACACACGATATAATAATTTTCTGGTGAAGGGTGATTAACTAATCACTTATCACCTATAACTCAGTGTAGCTACATCGAGCCCTGGGATTCGGATTAAGAATGTAGGAGTATTTATTATTTCACACTCCATCATGTTCTCTTATTAATCCTTATAAGAATATGTATAGTGAAATTGCACACACATATTTATACATGGTTTAAAATTTTGTTTGTCTTGTTATTTACAGGTTTACAGAGATGTGGAAAGAGTTGTAGATTGAGATGGACAAATTACCTTAGGCCTGATCTCAAACATGGCCAATTTTCAGAGGCAGAAGAGCAGACCATTGTCACACTTCACTCTGTCCTTGGCAATAGGTAAAACTTTAAAACTTTACCTTGCATTTCTGCCCGAGGTTATTTTTCATATTATGCCCTCGATCGTGGAATACTGATTATTTGTTGAACCTTGTTAATTGCGTAAAAGTAGAACGCTCTATATTTGGGGATCAAAGAGTTTTAGAAACGATTTAACCTTGTGGCCCTCTTGGTCTCACGGCGACAACTATTATTATTGCACCAAGAATCCCCTTCTATTTAAATTATATATTTAGGTGTAATCGATGGCGGAGCTAAGTTTAATCAAGGGGGTTCGATTGAATTCCCATCTTGTTAGAAATTCTGCCTCCACCACTAATGTTGGTTAATTGGTTAGATATCAAAGACCTGACTTATTGACCTTCCAATTACCCATTGTTTCAAAATTTCTTCTAATTTAACTTTGTGCCTTCCAACATTAGTAGTACAACTATGTTGCTCAGACTCTAAAAAGATGTTGTCACATCCATATCAAATTCTTCCAAAAAAAATGGATATTGAGGATTCAACACACCCCGTCAACATTTTAAAGAGTTCGAGCAACATAGAACATAACGGAATTCTACATGTTTGCCAAAACTTATATTGATTGGCCACTTAATATGGCTGTGTGCAAATTTTTCAACAGATGGTCTGTGATTGCTGCTCAACTCCCTGGCAGAACAGACAATGATGTCAAGAACCATTGGAACACAAAGCTCAAAAAGAAACTATCTGGTATGGGAATTGATCCAGTGACACACAAGCCATTTTCTCACTTAATAAGTGAAATTGCCACAACATTATCTCCACCACAAGTCCCTCATTTAGCTGAAGCAGCACTTGGTTGTTTCAAAGATGAAATGCTCCATCTTTTGACCAAGAAAAGAATTGGTTTTCAGTTTCATCAACAATTTCCAAATATGGCAAATACTCCAAATAATGCACCAAGTACTAGTCATGTTAAGCATGAGGAGAATAACAATTACAAAGATGACACAATTGAGAAAATTAAGTATGGATTGTCAAGAGCTATTAAGGAAAGTGACAAGAATTGGGACACAAATGGAGGAGCAACATCTAGTAATTTTCATGATAATGGAGGATTTAGTAACTATAATTTTGCTAATTTGCTTAATGATGAAGAGGGTTCACCATGGAACCAAAGTTTGTGCAGTGGAAGTACATGCACAGCAGGAGGAGAATTGCAACAACAACATAACAAGAAAATTAGCAATGGGAATTGTGAGGATAGTGGAAAAGAAATGGTAACAACAAGAAATGGATCAACAACAACTATGTTCAATTCTGACTGTGTTCTGTGGGACATTTCATCTGATGATCTGATGAATCCAATGGTTTGAAGATATTACTGTAACACAGTGGACAAAGTTGCTCAGTACCTGTGCCGGTTGGAGATAGCAGGTTCTCCGTGGAATTAGTCAAGGTGAGCGCAAGCTGACCGGAACACCACGGTTATTTAAGAAAATTATTGTAATAGTGTGCTTGAATTAGTAGGCTAGCTAGAAAGGCAAGAATGTTATTTATCATCAAATGAACAAAAGAAATGAAGTAATAAAGAGAGAATCTAAATGAACCTCATTCTTGAATGGCCGTATCTGTCTCATTTTATATGACATTCTTTCTTTTCGAATATCTTCAGAAAAGAAAGTCACCTTTTCGTTTTTGGAAACTCTTTTAACTTGACATCTCATTTTATCAGTAATATACAAAATGGATGAAACATCAGCATCAAGATCCAACGACTGTATATGTAACACCTCAATTCACATATATGTGCATCTTTGGTCTCTCTATTAACAAATTCGTCAAAACTTGTTAATTGGAGAAACCAAAACATACAATATTTCATTAATTGAAGGTTAGATGCACTTCATCAGATATATAGACGTCAAAATTGGAACATTAATCACAAAACTTCCCTACCTGTGAAGATGAAAGTTTTCTTAACTGGAGCCTGCAAGGATCTCACTGATCAAACGAGGCGTGAGGGATACACAAATGCATGAAATCACAACTAAAAATCCATAAACGTGTAACGTAATGGTACAAAATGGTTAAATGGAAGTTAATGCTGCTTCACTGCAACGCATATCTAGCACTACTCGCATACTAGAACTAGGAAGTAGAAACTTCATTTACACGAGTGATCATCATAAGAAGTATCAACACATCCTGGTGCTACAACTTGTTTTATTGCGGAAGGCAAGGGAACTTGGGTTTGTGGTCATTGTGAAGCTTCATTGTTGCTCTTCCTATATATAAAGTTTTGTGAAAAATCTTACTCTTCTCCCTCTTCATCCTCATTATCCTCGATGCCCACCCAATGAGTAAAGGCAAAAAGAAACTCTTTGAAGTTCACCATTCCATTTTTGTCCCAGTCCATTTCTTCTGCACAACAGAAAGATGAGGCTTTATAGACTGCAATATATGAGTGAGAAAATGCACAGTGTTACCTAAACTCTTCCGACTGAATGTGATAAAGCCTATAAAACATAGAACTACTATCATTTCTTCATTATAAATTGAGATCTTCTTCGAACTTGATGAATAAGTAGATTGATAGTATCCTCATCATGTCCTTCGAGCAAAAATATCGCATTTCAGCTTTCATGCATCGACCAAATCAAATTGCGAGCAAGGCACAAAACAGATGGGATTGGTTCTGCATTCCGAGCATCTCATTGTGAGAAAGATTAGAGTTGAACAAGTTCTCTTTGATTACAAGCTTAGTAATTGGTCCACTAAAAAGAAATATGTGAATCACATCATATATCTTGTCTTTCTACCATAAAGATTGCTTCTCTTATAATTCCGGAGCACTCAGTACATCTTCCCAGATTATGACATATTGTACATAAGAAAAAGCACAGACTGCATTTTCCGGTATGAAATTAAACAAGCAGCACATAGTGGCTAGAACTCTTTGAAGACCTAGTCTTCAGCAGAAAAAGAGATATTTTTCTCATTGCTATTCGACACACACACACAGAGAAAGAGAGTGAGAATTTACCAAATCTTCTCATTGCTATTCGACCAGAAGACCTTTCTCCAGATGAAGTTTCATTAATTGCTTGAACCATCTCATTCCTGCTTACATAACCATCCCTGTTCTTGTCCAAAAACACAAAAGCATCCACAAGTGTTTCAAATGTTACTTCCAGATTTGGTAGTCCCATCCGCGATTTCTGTATCTGGTAAAGGAATAAACAACTGCACTCGTGTAGGGGCTGGGTTGGGGGGTCTGACCGATATGTTAACGTAGTTTCTTATGAAGGGCTACAGAATGCTAAGAAGATGGAATGCATCTCCAGGAGAACAAGTAAGCAGATAATCTGTTGCACGTACTCTCCAATAGTTGTCGTATCAAGGCCGGATCCTCAAAAATCCACTACTTTTGGAGGATTTGACACACAACCAACTACATTTTTGGAGAGTCCGACCAACATAGCAGAGAACTAATCTTTGAAAAGCACCATGTCACTTGAAAGTAATCAACCAATGTCACATTAATTAAAGGAAAAAAATGATTTTTTCGTAACCTTTCTGAAAAAGCATTAATAAAAGAAAAACTGTGAGATGGATACAGCATGCAGAGCAGAAGGATCATCCTTCAGAAGATAGACAAGACAAAGAAGAACGATGAATTCGCTGAACTCTATTCCCATATCTTCATTAATATCACACGCTTCAAATAGATCGCTGATTTCTTCATCAGTGAAATTAATCTCCAGCTTACTGAAAGCGTGTTTCAACTCCTGTGGGTCTATCGCTCCATTACTGTCTTCATCTACAAACAAACAGAATTCTTCTCACATTCTTAAGGCTATTCATTCTTTTTTCCTTTAGACAAGAAAGAGAATTGTAACTATAAAAGCGCTTTGTGAAGAAATCAGACTTCAGCCAAAAATGTGCTTATACAGTAAATGTTACCGTAGTGATACGATCATACGGATAAAAATTGGACAAAGGATGTGCAGCCAACCTACCAAATTCCTGGAATATAACTTTGCATTTCCGCAGGTTCTCATCGATTTTGGGAAATTTTAGGACTAAGCTATCAAATGATCTTATGGAACTTCCTTCAGTTTCTCTCCGCATCATCGCTTCAGTTATTTTGGCCTCGAGCTTAGTCTCTGGGACAGAAGCCTTGGGACTCAAGGGCGATTCATTCTTACCCAATACACCTCCCATTATAAGTCAAAAGTGGGAGAGATGTACTTCTGCTCCAATTTGCTACAATCTGTAAAATAAGGTTATTTGAGGCCTTATTGTTGATAGAAGCAAACAAGTACGGCAGACAGAATCACATAGCATTGCACCTACTAGCATAAAATCATGTAAACACTTTATTCATATAGCTGATCCATACTACTTTGAGTTGAGATATAATCGATTTGTCAATTGATATATAAATTTCAGCAAACATTTGGTATGCCAATTGTAACTGTTGAGCTATCGACACAAATAACCAAAAACAATTTATGCAGAAATCTTGACAAGTTAAAGCAGGAAATTGTATATTAATTCCAAATTTCAATTCATACAAAAGTCAATACAACAATCAAATTCCCACAAGAACATTCATTAAGGGTGTTCAACATTTAATATCATATATAGATATGTAAATAAGTTTTGACCTATATATACATAGTATAATTTTCGACGAAGGTGTTCAGCTGACCACCCCTCACAATATATGGCTACACTACTGATTCCCACTGAAGGTATACTTAGTGTAAGCGAGCTCTAAGATCACATCTTTGGAACATTAAAATCTAGTTTAAAAAAATCCAATTAGAGATAAGCTGCCCATGAGCATCATGGCATATGAGGCAGCCCGGTGCACTAAAGCTCCTGCTCTGCTATGCGCGGGATCCAGGGAAGGGTCGGACTCAGACCACAAGGGTCTATTGCACGCAACCTACCCTACATTTCTGCCCACATTTCTGCAAGAGGCTGTCTCCACAGCCATCATGGCATATGCAAATGGTAAATATTGATGGTTAATGACAGGAAAAAGAGATACTAGCAAAGCTATGTTAGAAAATAAAAGTTCCAAGGTTCAGTTCATACTATATTCCCATTTTCATCTGATGAGGCTGAATAAAAATTGAATCTTGAAACACCCCATATCAAGATTTCTCTTTTATTAGTTAATCATTGATGAGGAGTTAATCTTTTGAAGGGGAGCTTTGGAGTAACTGGTAAAGTTGTTCTCACGTGACCGGGAGGTCACAGTTTTAAACCATGGAAACAGCCCCTTGCAGAAATGTAAGGTGAGGCTGCCTGCAATAGCCCCTTGTGGTCCGGCCCTTTCCCAGACCCCGCGCATAGCGGGAGCTTTAGTGCACCGGGCTGCCCTTTTTTATTGATGAGGAGTTCAAATTTAAGAATCAAAAGGGAAAAAACACCTCTCTTTCTATTCCCATTTTTTTTTCTTTTTCTATTTCTTAAGTGAAAAAGTTGGCTGATTCCAAATTCTCTCTTTTTTCCTCTGTTTCATCAGCAATCATAACGAAAAAAGCTAAAAATGAACATCATAGACATGATAATATAAAGGGAAAGGAGCCTAAAAATAACCAAAATCTCAAAAAGATTCAACCTTTTTGCAAATAAGACATGACAACACACTGCCTCAGACTACCACCAAGCCTAATCCCATCAAAAAAACAAGACAACGCTCAACTACCTACTCACTTTTTGCCCTAAACCGCAACCTTCGTACCCTCCTATCTAAAGCAATGTCCTCGGTAAGCCGAAACTGCACCATGTCTTGTCTAATCACCTCTCGCCAATCAAAAAAGAATAACACATATCATGGTATGAGAAAAGCCTCAAAACAAAGTGAAAAGATTGATCTTTTATCAGTTAGTCAAAAGAAAAAATAAAGATATTTCTATTATTATTTTTTTTCTTTTTTCTTTTTTTTTTTCCTAATTCTATTTCAGTGAGGAAAAAAGGTGGCAGATTCCAAATTCTCAAGTCTTTTTTTTCTCCTTTGTTTCATCAGCAATCACAACAAAAAAGCTAAAAAATGAAATCTTTGGACATAAGACATGACATATATCAAGAAAACCAAAAAAAAGACAAAAAAAAGAAGAAGATAATACTAACCTTAAATTCTGCTAAACTGAAAAGACAAAAGCTTCTTTCTTCTTCTTAGCTGAAACAAGACAAACAAAATCAGAAGTGACAAAGCACACAATATATTGTGCTGATTATAATACAAAAATGGAACCTTTTTTTAGCTTTTCCTGCTTGAATTAATGAACCCCAGAAGACCAAAAATACTAATCTTTAAAGAAAATCTTGAAAAATTAATGGAAGTGGAGGGACAGAAAGGAACTTTTGGTGGGGTGGGGGGTAACATGTGGGGGGGGGGTTAATAAAATATTTTTCTTAGCTATTTTTTTAAGTACAAATTTGTAGGTGTTGTGTGGGTGGGATTTGAGTGGAAGATTCATATTTCCTACATTTGTGCATCACCCCCCACGTATCCTCATGTTTCTAAGTTAATTATCTTAATCGAATGTTTCGGGTTCGAATTCTTTGAGTATTTCTTTATTAGATGAAGGTTTGTAGAATTTTGGATTAGTCGAGTTAATAAGCTTTGAATTACTAGATACATTGTATATGTTTTGTTAATCTATATTCTTAATGTCGGGAAATGATTTCGTGTTTAAGGTAAGTTCCGGCATAAAATAAATTAACTTCATTAAAGGGGAGTCTTGGTGTAAGTTCGTAACTGATAAACTTATTGTCATGTGATCAGAAAGTCATGGAATTAGCGTCTTGTTGAAATGCTAATAAAGTTTCGTATAATAAATCTTTGTGGTCTTATCCTTCTTCGAACTCTATGCATAACGAAAGCTTTAATGCATCAATTTGTCCTTTTATAAGGTCTGAACTCCTTTAGGGGTTAAAAATCAAAATTATCTTTCACCAATAGAATTAATATTAGATTAAAAGTTTAATTAAAGATAAAATTGCTCAATTGCAACAAATACCCCATCATTTTTCCATGTTAGAGTGTCTTGTCTTAGTTAAATAATCTATTTTCACTTTCTTATATGATCTTGATACTTTGACTTTGGAACCATTATTATTCTTGATTATTCAATATTCAATTTTCATGCTATTATCATTCATGTTAAATCAAAATATTCAAATGTATTTCATATAGAGCTAATATTCCTATGCAATAAATTTGGTCAACCCCTCCACTTTATTGTTATAATTAAAGTGCATTCATTGAATACAAAAAGCAAAATACTCTAGTTATGTTTCATATATTTTTAAGTACAAAACAAATAATTATAGCAGTAAGCTACCATGTTCTTAATTCTAAGCTAGATATACATATTTTTTGATTCCACTAAATAATAGAGCTAATTAAAGTGTCTCCACCCTATTTGTCATAATTACTTATAAATCATGATTGTTTTTATAATTGTGGTATCCAACCCAACTTATATGCACTTCGACTAATTTTACGGGGCACTTGATATCTCTCACCAACACAGGTACTAGATATATATGTTCATCAAGACTTGAACAAATGAAAAAAAAAAAATCACCTAATTTTTTTTACTTTTACTAAAATTTGAATATGAGACCTCATAATATTAAAGTTATATATTATTGTTTCTTTGTTGAGTTTAAAGTTTATTTTTCCTATTAAAATATTATGTCAATAATTATGGAAAACAAAAAAGAAAAGCTTAAAGGAGCTTGAGTAGGGGTATGAAGTATCATGTCATGGGTATATTCTTTGTCCATTGATATGGACTTCCACTAACATGTTAGGTGGACAACTTTTGTGAATATACACAATTTTTATTCATGGATTTTAATATCTTTTCAAATGTAATACGATTATAGCATGTAAATTTCTAAAGTATGAATTAATTGTATGGGACGAAGCTTGGAATGTTTATCTATAATTACATTTCGATTTAAAAACAAGTTAAAATCTATTATATGAATTTTAAATGATCATGTTGTTTTTTCAATTAAATTCGTCTCGTGTTGATATTTGTAACATGCAGATTTATCAAGAATTTAGTTAAATTTACACCCCCTGTCAATCTTCCACTAACTTACACAAACGGAGTTTCATTCAATGTCTACCTAACTAATAGTAATACGATATGTGAAGTTTATGTACGCTTTTATTACTTAAGCTTAATAGTAAATATTTTAAAAACTTACTCGTAATGAATGTTTACACCAAATTAATGTTTATACATAAAGTTCTATTACTTAATTTAATTAAAAAATTATCGAAAAATGATCGGTGAACGTTATTTTACAGTTGAGAGAGTCTCACATCATACCCATTGAGTCATGTGGCCCAATCGAAGGTATGGGCCGTTTTGCTCCTAAATTGGGATGGGCCTAATGATGCTGATTGCAGCTTTCATGATCATAAGTTGCTCGAGTTAAAGAATGAAGCCCATTTGATAGCCCGGGCCATTACTTTTGTTGTTTCATTTGCTTTGTATCGTGTTATTTTATCGTCTTACATCCTTGCACCTTGCTACAATTTCTTCTTTTCTTGTGAGACGATAGTCTATCGTAACAGTATAGTTGTGTATATACTAGCCTCCTCAAACCTTTACTTGTGAGATTACATTGGATATGTTATTGTTAAATTAAATAACAGTATCTAAATAACGTACCCCAAACTTTTTACTTGTTGATCAGTATCTGCCTATTATTTATTGGTCATGGTAAGTGTCAACGAAAATCAAAGGAGGTTACACCCCATGACCTCGGAAATTAGCAGTCTTGAATTCTTGGCTCCTATTGTTTCCAATAGGTAAACTTTCAAAATCAAAAATCAAAACTTATTGAACTTAAAATTTTGCGGCACACAAGATTAAAAGTTTAATACTAGTCAACAACCACTTTCAAGATCATTCTCATAAATCACCTCAAAATCAGACGAGCAAAAAGAGACAATAGCAAAGG
Organism: Capsicum rhomboideum; assembly: GCA_031232105.1. NCBI lineage: Eukaryota > Viridiplantae > Streptophyta > Magnoliopsida > Solanales > Solanaceae > Capsicum > Capsicum rhomboideum. The sequence goes on along the minus strand of CP124710.1, from coordinate 1,349,181 downwards.
ACAAAACTTGGGTGCATTAAATTTTGTGGGAATTAAGGGGGGGGGGGGGGCTCCTAATCTTGGCAATGTCAAGTCATTTTTCAAGTAATGGACACCATTTTCTTGAAAATAGGGGAAAGGATTACATAAAGAACTTGTTGAAATGTCACTATTGCAAGCAAAATGTTACTATAAGAGTTGAGGTGAATCCAAATTTAGGGCTTACCACATTCATTTGGTTATTTCAAGTGTCCCTATCACTCCCCTCCTAACTTTTGACAACTCATTTTTCTCTGTCAAAAAAATTAAAACCTTAATCCATAGGGATCCAAAGTATGGATAGATGTAAATTTCAATATATGAAGAGAATTTTTACTTGACTCATCACTTCATGAGATTATCTCGAGATTAATTATGTGTCATCTACATCAATCGAGTATTTATAGCCACTAAAGTTTATTTGGCTTTTACTTTTATATATGTGTCTCCAAAGCTACAGGTAAAGATAACAAATCTACATTAGCCAGTTAAAGGCACTAACGAAGTCGTGCGTCATCACTATGTTGTTTTCATACCCATCTCACTAAACTACTGAATCCGATATCAATTGGTGGATTAAATCAGCTCAGAGATATTTTTAATATAGTATAATATTCTTAGATCAAGTTCATACGATTTTCTCCACACGTTAAGAGTATTTAGCTATCACTACTATACTTTCATTTATTTGCACACTCAACACTTATTATCTTCCTTATTATCTTCTACTAACATAAAATATATAATAATTTTATTCACCAAAAATTAGATACATATAAAATGTTATAATCTAAGTATTGATATCTCGTGATTTCCATCCTCACATGACGACACTCTTGATTATGATATGTCCTTCTAGTCAAACAAATACATAAAAATGTTTATTCTACCCTCATATAATACTCATCAATACTTCCTCCGTTTTATATTAATTGACATATTTGCTAAAAAAATTTATTTAAAAATAATTGATATGTTTAAAGAATCAAAAGATAATTGAACATCTGTTTTCAACGTTACCCTTAGTAATTTAATGGAAGGGTAATTTTCTCCAATAGGTAATGATAATATTTAATGTGAGTTTAATAGGGTCATATTAATCAATTTATACCCCTTATTAATTTATCCTTAAGAGTTGTGCAAAAACAAATATATACAAAGACAAATATGTCAAGTAATATGAGACGGAGGGAGTATGATACAGTACAATATTTTCTTTTTATATAGTTTTCTAGGTAGAAAAAACAGAATAAATGTGTAACCACAATAGGATTAATTTGGGATCCTTTACTGCACCTGTCAAAAGAGAGACGTTATGATTCAATATTATTATCTTCGTTTATTTTTACTTGTCGCATTTTGATTCTCGAAAGTTAAATTATATGGACTTTAATTAATATTTTAATATGTATTTTTTCATCATATTGATATGAGATGAGACTGATTGCAACTTGTAGTATTTTTGTAAGATTTTCAAATATTTATCTAAATTTTAAATATTAATTATTAATTTAATTTAACTTTAGAAAATTAATCAAGATAACTTTTATAAAGTGAAGCGTGATAAATAAAAATAAACGGAGATAATATTTTGAAATAAAAAATAAAAGACTTGCGGTATTTGGGTAACTGTAAAATTAATTGATGCTGCCAAATATCTGTGGTTTTTATCAGTACAATTTCATTAAATGCAAAGCTGCAGCTCGACACGTACTATATTCCCTAATGGAGGAACTTTATTTTCTACTTGGATGTAATTTATTGGGTAGAGAGACAATTTTCGATAATCCTTAAAATTATATGATAATAATATAAAGCTACTAAGTAAACGAAGCAATATATATTAGATCATCTTGAAAAATAGAAACTATGCAATTACTAAATATTACTACCAATAAAGCAACAAGGGGATGAAACTAGCCGCCAGCTGACAAGACTCGATTATCTACTAACCTTCTGTTCTAATTCTCGATCTCCATACTTTCGTCATGTATCCTATCTAATCATCTCCTCAATTCTTCTTTGACCATCCTCTACCTCTTTTAACTCTTGTTATATCAAACTTCTCGCAACTTCTTATTGATGCATTCATGCATTTTTTTTTACGTGACCGAATCATCTCAATTTTGTCTCCATCATCTCATTCGCCACGGAGAGCATTCCCTCATTTTCCGTGGTCAAGGTCTTACCCACTAAATGACGTATCTGGTTTTTGTAGAATTTGTTTTCTAATTCTATTAGAGAAATTACTTTTAAAAAATATATTGATCAACTAAATCTGAGAAAACTAGAAATATTTTTTATTAGCTACTTTCTCTGTCTAATAATATTTGTATCTTAAGAAATAATAAATAATAGTGGTAGTTTTACTATATCATTCTTTAAATATAATAAATTTAATACTTTAAAAAATACATGAGATAATGAATAAAATAATTAATATCAAAGGTAAAATAACACAAATAGATAAATTACTACTCCCTCCGTTCCATTTTACTTGACCTTCTTTCTAAATATGTTTGTTTCAAAGTAGTTGTCTATTTTCGCAAATCAAGAGTGTTTTATTACTTCTGTCCCATATCACCCTCAGTATTAAATAACCAAAGAAAATAGTAATAGTTAGATTTACAGTTTCAAGACATCATTAATAGGGTTAATTTTGTAAAATACACTTCTAATTAACTATTTCTTAGTGAGTGTGCCAAGTTAAGAAAGACCAAGTAAAATAGAACGAAGGAAGTATCATTTTTCAAATTGAACAAATATTATTTGATATCTATTTTTAATATATTAAACAAGTAAATATGGACGGAGGGAGTATAAAGTATAAACACAACCTAAGGGAGTAAATTTTATCTCAAATTAACATGAAATAACAATCTCATTTTACAGGCTGTTACACAGTGGCGTTTTGCCCAGTACGCACATAGTGCTCACCTGAAGAGCAGAAGATAACTAATCTTGAGATAACTCGTTACCCGACCAAACACACCCCAAGCAAGTAAATTTTATCATATCCCAAGTCATGTGAAAAGGATAGATACGTTCAGGTCAGGTGATTGAGAGTAGTAAAAAACAGCAGACAAAACAAGCAAAGTAAAAAAAGTGGCACTGCTACCTTCAAATATTCTGCTGAAAAAGAGAGAACCAAAAAACCGTTCGTTTTACTCGACCCCTATACTCTAAATAATTTATTTCAATTTATTTGTCCAATTTATAAAACAAAACGGAGGTAGTATATTAATTTATAATGTGAGATCTGAGTTTCAGTTTACGAACAATTTGCAATTGAATAATTGTTTGATTTGTATGTGATCAAGTTATAATTCATTCTTTTTTATATTTTTTTTTTTGCATTTTTTGAAAAAAATATATATTATGTTGATACTGTAGCTGTTTCACACCTGAGCAGGGCGTCTTTCGGAAACAACTTCTCTAACTCCACGAGGTAGGGGTACGGTCTGTGTACATGTGGGACTATATTGAGTATGTTGTTGTTGTAATGTATGTAGCTGAATTCAAATGGAACAACGTGAATGTAGTTGATCCAAACTAGTTCAGGATTGAGGATTAGTAGTTTTTGTTTTGAGTATATATATGTTGAGCTCTGTGGTTGTGTCTGGGCTAGCTTTCACGCACCTGACTAATTCCACGGGATGCACGCAACATGCACCAGATAACTCTCTACGCCAAGGTTAAAACAAATGGGAAGAAATCACCTAATTTTTTTTTATTTTTTTTTGGTTTGTGTTGGGAATTGAACCTGAGACCTCGTGGTGCTCAACCCCACTTATTGACCACTAGGCCACACTCTTGGTTGCTCTGCCTGTTTCTCCGGCTATTTCTTGAGCATTTTACTGAAAATGATTATCAGTTTGAGGAATGTTGGTGGAATTCAATAGAGTAAGTCAGTAACTAGAGTATGAGATTTGTTCTTTTGTGTTTATCAGCAGGGAGTGATTTTGTTTTGGTGAATGTTACTGTAATGCTTTTGTTTTCATTTGAGGTATTTGCTTTTTGGTGTAATGTGAGATGGGAGTTTCAGTTTAAGGGTAATGGAATACATGTTTGTTTTTGGGTGTGATCAAGTTAGAGGATTCTCCAAATTCCTAATATATATATATATATATATATATATATATATATATATGATGTTGATCTTAATATTATAGCGGTTTAATTGATCCAAACTAGTTCAGAATTGTGGCTTAGTAGTTGTTGTTTAAGGATACGCGTCGATCTGTGCATGTTTGTCCGCTATTTATTTAGCATTTTACTGGAACTAATTGTCAGTTTGAGGAATGTTGGAGGAATTCAATGCAATAACTAGAGTATGGGACTTGTTCTTTTGTATTTTCAGCGGGGGGTGATTTCCTTCATCCCTTTTTTCTGATTTGGCTGTGTTTAATCTATCTGGAGAGCAAGAGAATGATGTTGCGTACAATACCCCGTATATTTTTTGTCTCCAGACTGTAACTTGAAAAAAGGAAAATCTTACGGAGAGAATTGGCATGAGATAATATATTCAATCTTCTTAATTTCCTTTCTAGTAATAGCAGTCAGCCTGTTGTACATTCTGTGATAGTTGTTGTATGGTTGCAAACTGCGAGCAGTCCTCTCTTTTTCAACTGGACTGCACAAATTAACAGTATTACTGGAGTTCAATTTTTTTTTTTCTGATGAGCTAGAGTACTCTTTACAGAGTAAAAATATTTTTCAAATTCATTTGAGTATCATTGCGACGTTCATGAAATAATGCTCGTTTTTTCTTTCGCGCAATGGTTATTTGTCATCTTTTTATTTAAAGATTGAGGTTCTGGTGGCTTACTCGTCTTCTTTTAGTCATGTAAGTGCAAGCTGAGGTTGGATGGTTTTCAGATAGAAAAGCACTAATTGCATTGAACTCTAGAGGCACAACTTCCTTCCTCTTTCTTTCCTCCTCCTTGTCACGTAGATGTCAGGTTTGTTACCTCATTTAATCGTTGAACCGAATATTTTGTCAGGAAAATTTAATTAGTGTTTGTTCTATGATTCTCAAGTATGAATGCTCTGAATAGTGTCTTGTGTTCTAGAAGGGGTATCAGATGCTTATTATGATGACCGTAGAGAAAGAAAATCAGAATTTGAGAATTCAGATGATGAAACACGGAGATTCAGAATTGGTGCTTTCAGGAAAAAGGCAATCAATGCTTCCAACAAGTTCACTCACTCCCTCAGAAAAAGGCGAAAAAGGAAAGTTGATTACATCAAGTTGAATGTTACTGTAATGCTTTGATAGAGGATGTCCATGATGCAAAGGAAGAGAATGTTGTCTATGAATTGCATCAACAACTTCTTGACAGGAATTTGTTGCCACCCATACATGAAGACTACCATACCTTGTTGAGGTGAGTTGCCGTTTGAGTTGTATGATTCTTCGGTTGATGGTATGCTCAGTTGCTCGAGTATTGCCAACTTTCAGTGATAACTTACACTTTAAGCAGTAGATTTTGATGAAGATGTCTCTTCAAGTCCTCCATTTCATGGCTATTTTGTTTTGAGATTTTACTCACAGTCCACTGAGCTGTTGGTTTCTGCACATTGAAAGTTGTGTAACTTGTGTTGAATTTAGTGGTTCTTGTGCCCCGACAGCAAGTGTTTTAATTTTATGTTAGTATTCTACTATTTATAGATTCTTAAAGGCAAGAGATTTCAGCATTGAGAAAACTATTCAGATGTGGGAAAAAATGCTTAACTGGAGGAAAGAGTATGGAGCAGACACAATATTGGAGGTAGTTGCACTACAGGCATAAATTTGTCTTGTGATCGCCGTAACTCTAATTTTAGCATTGTGCTCCAACTTTATTTGTTTATTCAACCTTGTGACTGCTCAGGATTTTCACTTTGAAGAGTTGGAAGAAGTCCTGCAGTATTACCCCCAAGGTTATCATGGAGTTGACAGGGACGGAAGACCTGTGTATATTGAAAGACTTGGACAAGCTCATCCGAACAAACTAATGCGAATCACCATAATTGATCGCTACATGAAATATCATGTCCAAGAGTTCGAAAGGGACCTACATGATAAATTCCCTGCATGTTCTAGTGCAGCAAAGAAAAGGATCTGCTCGACAACTACAATTTTGGATGTGCAAGGCCTTGTATGTTGCTTAACTTGATGGATAATTTACCAAAATTAATAATTGCCTTCAAATCTCTGTTGCATTTTTTTTACACAATCTAAAACTTTATGAAGCTATATAGCTTTTATTGCGACAATTGAGTACTTTTGTGTTAATGTCATATCTACATGCATTAAACACTTAAATATGATTGCAAATAGCTTAACATGCCCATGGTATTTCTAAGAATTAAGTGGAGTACTGCCATTTAACTTTTCAGACAAAGTATGTTTACCCCTCTATAAGGTCTTTTAACATTGTTGCACCTTACTTTTAAAAGGTCTTATAGAAGTGTTGCTGTCAGCTTATTGATTATTGTTCAATTTCACCTACTAAGATGTATGCCATTGATTGCAGGGAGTCAAAAACTTCACTAGGGCAGCTGCTACTCTTTTGGCGGCCATGGCAAAAGTTGATAACAACTATTATCCTGAGGTATTAGCTGTCATCATGAATGAATAGTTAAGTTAGATTTCAAGTAGTTATTCAGTTTCTGTTTTTAATAATTTCTGATGTCTATATATAGACACTACAACGGATGTTCATCGTCAATGCTGGCCCTGGCTTCCAAAAAATACTTTGTCCTGCAGCACAAAAATTTCTGGATGCAAAAACTATTAGCAAAATACAGGTGGAGGAAAGCAGGAGCTTCTTTTCTTTTTCTCATGTGGTCCGACTTCACCTGACTGAATATCTGCGTTCTCATCTACACTTTGCAGGTTCTGGAACCTAAATCTTTGGGTAAACTGCTTGAAGCGATTGATCCTAGGTTTTTCTCTCTCTATGTTGTTTATGTAAACCTACCTGTTTGAAGAAAAACAATAATTTCTATATCTGATTTTTTATGTCCAGTCAGTTACCTGACTTTCTGGGTGGCTCTTGTACCTGTTCTGTTGAGGGTCGCTGCCTCAGGTCTAACAAAGGTCCGTGGAGTGATCCTGAAATAATGAAGGTGGGTTTGTTGTGGTTTTCACTATTTTCTGCTCTTCTAGTTATATTTTAAGGAATTATTTCTTAATGTGAGGTGACCAATAATTTTCTGCTCTACTTTAACTTTTAGCTTGTACATAACTTAGAGGCAAAATCTGTGAAGCAAATCTCTGGAATATGCAGAGATCAAAGGAGAATTGATTCCTATAAACAGATACGCCCACTAAAGGTGAATTTTTATTTGACATTCTTAATGTTGTTTCCTTGTGTTTATACCTCTCCCTATATAACGTATTTCTTGTTCAGGGAAGAATTAGTGACACATTAACAGCTGAATCACTATCAGATGTTCATGACCCATGTTCTCCAATCAGACGAAATAGCAGTTCAATTCCACAGCTGTCTCCACTTGACGAAGAAGTGAGCATTACTATAGTACATTCCATAGTTTAGTTTTATATGCCATTTCTTATCAAATGTATCTGGTGTTCATAAGGTGCAATAATCACCATGATGTGTGCACGTTGTAATATAGTCATCAGGTAGTGATTTATCCATTGCACCAAAACCAAAAGGAGAGGGAGAAAAAAAATCCCTCAATAATGGAAGTAGTTACAATCATGTATTTGTGATGTATGCAGCCGTGCTTCTTCTAGATATACAATACAATTATTTGACTTATATCTTACTTGTATAGGCAAGGGCATCAATTTCTACCCCCTACTCTAGTTGTGATGATCAATTCAGCACAGGTGAACCAGTTGATGTCAATGAGCATGTTTCATTACGTTGCCAAGAGCCTGCAGAATGCAATCTGACGAACTTGCCCACTAATGGAGGACGAAATTCTGAAGATATTTGTCTTCACTGTTAATCCATACCACCAGTAGAATGTATTCTGAAACGGTTGCCACCTTGACATACTCAACTGTAACTTCATTAGGATTTGAGCTCCATTTGGATTGTCTGATATTTCTCATATATTCGAAACTTGTAACTTGATCGTAGATGTTAATAATGACAGTTACATTAGTATTAATTTTGTGCTTGAAATTACATGTGCAAATGTATTGATATCAAATGCTTGAAGTGAAATGGAGGCATAATAAAATTATATCCTTAATCTATTTTACATGATTCCATTCTCTGTTACTGTGTTAACCAGGGTTAATCATTGTCATCATTGAGACTTATCAAAAATTATTTTCATCATTCAGAAATTTGAAAAGATGGGATTTTCATCTCTTTTTCTTCCTTTTTGGTGTCATCACTAATGATTGACATACTAATTGTCTGTTTATAACCTACCATTCTTAGATGATATCTTCATTTTACTTACCTTTCTTTTTCTCCATTGAAGGGTATGACTTTTAAAAGTTCCGGATTAAAACACTGGAAGCCCTTCAATTTCATTGAATTTGTCACGTAACATTTCATTGAATTTGTCACCTAACATTTTGAACTTGAAGTATATTTGAATTTTTGTTGAATCTGTCACTTAACGTGTGAAATACTTTATATTTTGACTAAATTGATTATCAAAAATAAAATTTTGACTAACTACTAGTTTTTGGCCAGATTTCCATGAAAAATTGCTAAAATGATCATATTCATTCATAAGTCAATTCTCTATCCATCTTTTTCTTCTTTTTGTTCATTTCTCTATGTTCACTAGACTGATGTGCATTGCTAAATATGTATACCTTAAGCAAGTAAATCAGTTGTATGAGGTTATTAACTTCCAAACGGACTATCAATGATCAATGCTACTAGAATATCCAACTATCATGGGATTCATGCCCCTTTTTTATATGCTCTTTAGGTACATTGGTGATTCAGTGGATTGAAACAATCCAGGAAAAGTTTCTGAGCAGATGTATCCAGTTCTTGGAAAGGAAACTGATTCCTTTCATACTCAAACTTTCTGCATTGATTCGTAGTGTGTTTTTTGAGTATTGGAGGAAACAAGAAAATGTTTCCGTCACTATTGCATTAGAAGATAGGCAAGAAAGCAGTTCACCTGTTAACGGTGAAGCTGTTTATAAAGCAGATGAGGCCCTTCCATGCATGGAGCGTCTTCATAGACTGGAAATGTTGTTGGAAGAAATACAGAGAAAACCTGCTGAGATCCCAGCAGAGAAGGACCACATGATCCAACAATCGATGGAAAGGATCAAGTCTGTGGAGATGGACCTCAACAAGACAAAAAGGGTATGTCTTATTATTTTTATTTTTTTTGAGAAAGGTAACATTAACTTCTATATATCCACAGGTATACTACAACAAAGTGTAGTCCCCTTTCCAAAGAGTTTTACTTACAACACCTAGGATCTTTTAGCTACAGCCCCCTCCTAAAAATTTTTACTTACAGCACCTAGGATCTTCTAGTTACAGCCAGTCAATAGCATTAAGAACATCTATTGTATTGCCTATCATTACATGCTTACACCAAAAATAATAAAGGCATAGGCAGTCTATCTTTAACTTTTGCATGCTGCTTTGTCTTCCTTCAAAGCATCTTTGGTTTCTTTCTCTCCAAATAGTCCACCAGATGCAAGCTGGGACAATCCTCCATCTCTCCTCTTTTTTTGCTGCATTGCCATCTCTGTTCCAACACTCTAACACTTCTGTAATTCTTTCAGGTTTCACCCATTGGGTCTTTCTCTTATGGATGAACATTTGCCACAGTTGAGTTGTCCAATTGCAATGTAAAAAGAGATGGTTTACTGTCTCCACCTGTTCTTCACATAAATAACACCTAGAGCATAGATTAAACTTTCTTTTGTTCAAATTCTCATCTATCAACATTGCTTCCTTTGCCAAAAGCCTTGTAAAATAGTACACTTTGTGAGGGATTTTTGTTTTCCAGATCATCTTCCAAGGCCAACCTACTACCTAATCTTCAGTAGACCTTAATTCTCTTTAGGCAGATCTAACAACGAACACACCCCTACTCTCCCCCTTCCATAGCAATCTGTCATCTTCCCTTGTTAAATCTGTAACCCAAGTCATAGTCATGAAAAGTTGCTACGGTTGCCATTTTCCAATCATTTAAATTCCTTCTCAGATGAAAGGTTCCACCCTTGTCCTGTCCATAAATCAGCTACAGTGGCATCCTTTGCTTGAATTAAACTGTATATCTCAGGGAAAGCTTGTTTAAGAGTCCCCCGATCACACCAATTATCATTCCAGAAAGCCATTTTCTCACCATTACCCACCTTGCATTTTGTTCTATCCCTGGCTTGTAGCCATAAATTTCTTCTTGATCTCCAAAAACTGCAGTTGTAGGGACTGGTAACCACTCGTCATCCATTTGTCCTCCATACCATATTTAGCTGTGATCACTTCTTTCCATATAGAAATTTCTAGTGAGACAAACTTCCATAACCATTTCATCATTAGACTTATGTTCTGAGTTCTCAAATCTCTGATATTCAGACCTCCCCCTCTCTTGCTGACCAATAGTTCCTCCCACTCAACTAGATGATACTTTTTCTTATCTTCACTACCCTGCCATAGAAAGTTCCTCCTTAAAGCATCCAACCTCTTAGTCACACTAACTGGGATTGGGAACACTGACATCATGTATGCAGGTAACGCATCCAGAACACTGTTCGCTAAAGTGAGTCTACCACCAGATAATAGGTGTAGACCAGATAATAGGTATTGACAGTCATAGAAATTTGAACTTGGATTATTAAATTGTCATGTTTTATATTTTTCAACAGGAATTGCACACTGCAGTGGTGAAGCAACTCAAAATTGCAGAATTGTTGGATAAGCTACAACAATCGAGACTTCATATGAGATTACATTAAATCTGAACTCTCTTTGCTCATCATTTTGTCAGATAGACGATCAATCACCATATATTTTCTAAGGCGGTTAATTAGAATAGCATCTGGTAGTTTTCTCGTGTACCTGTCTTTTTTATTTTCATGTTAAGGGGATAGGGGTACGTGGTAGGGCTGAGCATTGTTAATATGAAGGTGAAATCAGGAAAATCAATTGTCAAGGCATTTTGTTTGTTGGCTTCTTGGTTTTGCTTTTATGATAGCCTATTATCATGCTTCAATAGCCTGCCTTTGAAGACGTAGTAAGTAAATGGGTAAATAGTACCCGAGTGTCGGCTGCCATTAGAATGGCTGTCACCATGGAAGAATCAGGTAAACAGAGAAGAGGACCTTTGGGGGGCATTGCGGCATCAAGTTCATCTGAACCAATACTTCTGACGTGGAGCATAAATTTATATATAGAACTACACTAAAATTGCAACAAATAGTAGTTTGAACCCATAACTTGAAAAATACAATGAATTCAATACTAAGAACATTAAAGATTGATCCTACAGAGCTTGATTCCTGGATCCACCTTTGTTGTTATGGGGGAGGTTTAAATTGAGTGTTGGCGTTGGGACACTATGTCAAGTATAAACTCTCGCTTTTCTTTTCACTATCAAGTGTTTATTAAAAGTTGAAAGGCTAATGCCTTCTCTTTTTCTAAGTTTCTGAAACTCAGATGATCTTTTTGTTGCAGCGGCGGAGGTTATTATGTTGAATATGAGATGGTTGAGATCCCTAATCAAATAAATGCGAGTGAGTTTTGACTGCTAGCCGTGCTGTGCGAGGGCAGTACATGTCAGAGCTTCAGCACTTTTGAGTACTTCTACTCCTTTTACATTGAACTTGCAGAAATGTCTCCTTCAAGATGTTCATTATACTAATAATGTGTCAAGAAGGAAAATCTTAAAGGAAAATTTACAGTCTCAAATTTAATGTAGTAAACATGCCCTTTCAAATCGATGTGACGAATCGACTACATGCTGATGTTTGCCAGGAGAATGAAGTTTTGTTTTGAAACTCAGGTTTTGAGTTTTTGCCAGAAATTTTTGTTTGAGTAGTTCTTTTGAAAAAACTAAGTGTAGCCCTTTTTTGGCACTCTATTCTTTGCTAAGGGGCTCAAAGAGCTCAGTTGATTCATTTACTTGGTTTTAGTCATAATCTTCCAAATGATAATTAAGGCTCACTTCTGTGCACAAAACATTTCGCGTTCATGCAAAATTCAGAGAAGGGACACACTTCAAGGGGTGTGATATAGTACAACATATCCTAATGCAAGTATTACGGAACGCCTGCACAACTCAAACTCATAACCTATAAGTCATACGGAGATAACTTTACCGTTACTCTAGAAAGGCAACAATATCAATTATTGAGTGAAGTGTCAAAAACACACCTAAACTATCCTCTTTTTTTGAGTTTCACACATAAACTATTGAAGGTTTGAGAAACACACCTAAACTATCACTCATTAGTTTGAGAAACACACCTCAAAATGAATAAAAATATTTAAAAAATGAAAAAAATAATGTGTTACTAAAAACAAATAAAAATATGTCACGTGGACTGATTTTTAATGGCTAGACACACCTAAATAGTTTGTAAGCAAATATTTGGTCTAATCAACTTTTAGGTGTGTTTCTCAAACTAATAAGTGATAGTTTAGGTATGTTTCTCGAACTATAAGTTATAGTTTAGGTGTGTTTCTCAAACTAAAAGTGATAGTTTAGGTGTGTTTCTCACACTTCTATTAGTTCAGGTATGAAACTCAAAAAAAGAGGATAGTTTAGGTGTGTTTTTAACACTTCACTCTCAATTATTTGCAACTTGGTAGGAATGCCACCAACATTGCATTAATAGACTCCATGTGGGTTTTAGAGATAAAATAACAACTGCCGAAACAAACAGGGCATGTGCTATTACGTTTTTTGTTGGTTGGGTACTTACTGGCCTAATTAATTTGAAATTGTGTTGGAAAATTTTACTTACGATTTTTATTCTTTCGAGATAAAGAAACTAACTTAACATTCAAATAGGAGTGGCTGGGTAAAAATTTAATTAACTCAATATCTATATCAAAATCAATAGACACATGACATATATTTACACGTAAATTTCAGTTAATTAATCATGATTAATTGTTATATATTACTTGATTATGATAAGTTAATATATTTAACGAATTTATCCAATATTGCAATTAAAATGGATTTTATTTAAAAACTAAAAGAGGTATTTGGAAGGAACAACTTGACATTGAATTGGTCACACAATTATTTGTAAAATAACTATCTATACTTAGCTGTATTGATTGATATTCATATGTGGAAGTAAAATTCTTGCGTCATGTTCAAGTTTGATCACAAACTTATGTCAAAAATTTCTATTAATTTAAATAGAAGATCCATTCGTTGAAAAAATAAATTGATTTAGCAAGTTTTATATGTCAAAAGCTCTATTAATTTATTTTGGGATCAACAGAACTAAACGATCTGTTAAAGTTATGGAATGTAAAAATACATTGGTAGTGAAGCGTTACACCATAAAAAGAAGTCACGAATTGATAATTTGTTGTATGAGTAGATCATACCGAATGTTCTAGCCGCATAGCAGCTATGCTCAATGCAAGATTTCTGTTAAATTGGATTTTTTGGGAAGCTTTTCGTCCGACAGAATAATGTTAAAGCAAATTCGAAAGCAACAGATTGATAAGATTCACCCTTTACCTAATCTTCTCATTTTGAAAATAGCGTATAAAATCACGACAATCAAAACTGTTTCTCCCCTACTACTGTAGTTGAAATAGCATTCTCCGAAGGAATTCTTTGAGTATTGTTTTAATTACAAGGTCGAGAGAAAGAAGCAAATAATAGTACGCTCACTTGATATCTTGTTATCTGTCGTGAGCTGGGATCTCTCGCCAGATAGATCAAATTAGAGGAAAAATATATGAGAATACATTCTTCATGTGTCGTATCCCATTCGTTCTAATGTCATAGTAAACTGTACTACTGATTTTATGTCAGGATAAACTACTTGAGGTGCAACTCTCCTTGTTGAGATAGAGCTATTTCTCCGTTACTATTGTAGTTGAAGTATTGACAAGATTTATACGTCAAAAGCTCTATTAATTTATTTGGGATCAACAAGATTAAGTGATCTGTCAGAGTTGTGGAATGTAAAATTGGTAGTGTGGCGTTCCATCATAGAAAGAAGCCATTAATTGATAATTCGTTGTATGAGTTGATCATATAGAATGCCCATAACTGTATATCAGATACATTCAATGCGGAATTTCTGTTGAATCAGATCTTTTAGACCTACAAAGTAATGTTTATCGAATTCGAAAGTAATAGATTTAATCAGACCGAAGGTTCATCCTCACCTAGTCTCCCTCATTTCGAGAAAACTGTATAAAATCATGATAGACAGAACTATTTTACCCTTGCTCCTGTAGTTAAAGTAGCATTTTACGAAAAAATCTCCAAGCAATAGCTTCATTACATGATCACGGAAATGCAAAACCCTGGTGGAGAAGAAGCAAACAAAAGCACGCTCTCTTGCTATCTTTCTCTCTGTCGCGAACTGGAATCACTCGTCAGATAGATCAAACCGAACTAACATTGAACTGGAATCACTCGTCAGACAGATTAAACTGAACCAAAAATTTAAGAAAATATATTCACCCCATCCGTCCTTGTATCAGAATCGACTGAACCACTCATTTCGTCAGGATAAGCTGCTTAGTTAAATTCCACGAGACGAAGCACAACTCCGATCGTTACAACACCACAAAAATGCGAAATGTTTCATGAACCGAATCATTTTATAATAATAATTATAAACTTTTATTAAAATTCCTAAAATTCAAATCAAAGAAGATTTCATCAATTTTGTCATTTTCAATTCCATGTAATAATTCATTTTTTTTTTTTTAAATAAAAATAAAAATAAAAAATACCCCATAAAGCCAAAGGTTATCTCTTTCATTTCCCCATTTTGGGAGTAGAAAAATGTCGTTTGCAAAACAACCAATGAATAAACATAGAAATTATTAACACCTTTTCTTCCCCTTTCTCTCTTCCACCGATCTACAAAATTACTTTAATTTTCTTCGTATTTAATTAATCAGATTTTCTGGATCGAGATCAATCGAAGGTTCGATAATTTTTTTAAAAATTAATCTCTGATTATCATTAATTTTTTTTAATAAATAATTAATTTTGTGGAAATTAGGGTTTTTTTTGATTTATGTGTCGGTGTTTTTGAGTTTGATTTTTTTTTTTTTTTAATTGTGGAATTTATGATCTTCGATGCGGGATTTTGCTAGTTTATGTTGAGTTTATTTGCGGAATTTGAAGCTAATATTTTTTTAATTAATAATAAATTTTGTGGAAATTAGTTTTTTTTTTTTTTTGATTGTATTTGATTTATGTGTCGGTGTTTTGGAGTTTGACTTTTTTGTGTTTTAATTGTGGAATTCATGATCTTCGATGCTGGATTTTGCTAGTTTATGTTGAGTTTATTTGCTGTTAATTTGCAGATTTTGAAGCTAATTTTTTTTTTTCTAATTTGGGCAGTATTTAATTTTTTAAGCTAAGAAAAGTTTCCCAGTTTGGTTGTATATACTAGATTTGTGTTTATTGCTGTATGTTTGATTGATGTTTCGGTATGATGTTCGGTGTTTCGGAGTTTGATTTTTTTGTGTTTTTTAATCATGGAATTTATGGTGTTTATTATTGTTATTGTGGCACAATCTTCGATTTTGGATTTTGCTAGTTTATGTTGAGTTTATTTGCAGAATTTGAAGCTAAATTTTGTGATAATTTGGGAAGTATTAAATTTTTTAAGCTAAGAAAAGTTTCTCACTTTGGTTGTATATACTAGATTTGTGTATTTTTGTGTTTATTAAACATGTAAGGGAATGGGTAGGGCGGAAGGATGCCGAGAGTAATCGGTAGGTTCGTCTGAACACTTGATATCGTGTTCCATGTTTTGGAGTTTGACTTTTGTGATTTTTTGATTGTTGTGTATGTGGTGTTATTATGGTTATTATGAATTGATCTTTGTTAGGGGGACACGTGCTAGTTCATGTTGAGTTTATTTGCTATCGATCTGTAGAATTTTTTAAGCTTTGTTATGCGGGTTGAACCTAGATATTCGTGTATTTTGGCCAGCATTGTTTGTTTAGTATATGATGATGATATGAAATGAACTTAAATGAAGAAATGAGTATATGGTTAATTATGTTTGATTGATGTTTCGGTGTTTTGGAGTTTGATTTTTGTGATTTTTAATTGTGGAATTTATGGTGTTTATTATGGTTATTGTGGCGCAATCTTTGATGCTGGATTTTGTTAATTTATGTTGAGTTTATTTGCTGTTAATTTGCGGAATTTGAAACTAATTTTTCTTCTTATTTGGGTAGCATTAAATTTTTAAGTTTAGAAAAGTTTTTTACTTTGGTTGTATATTCTAGATTTGTGTATTTTGTGTTTATTAAATATGTAAATGGAATAGTTAGGGACGGACGGATGCGGAGCATAAGCACGAGGTTTATTTGAACCGTTGGTGTCATGTTCCGTGTTTTAGAATTTTGACTTTTGTGTTTTTGCAATTGTTGAATATATGGTGTTATTATGGTTATTGTGACTTGATCTTTGTTGGGGGGATACGTGCTAGTTTGTTTTGAGTTTATTTGCTATCGATCTGTAGAATTGTAAAGTTTTGTATGCGGATTGAACCTAGATATGCGTGTATTTTGGCCAGCATTATTTGTTTAATATATGATGATGACATGAAATGAACTTAATGAAGAAATGAGATTCGTAGAGCCAACCCTAACTTGTTTGGGACTGAGGCATAGTTGTTGTTGACCAACATTAAATTTTTAAGTTAGAAAAATTTCTCCCTTTTGGTCGTATATTGCAAAGGTAGTATTTTTTTTTCCCCTTGTTTATTGCATATGTATACTGGATATGGTGTTGTATACGTCATAGTTGTCAAGTTTCAGTCTTTTGTGTTTGTTAAATATGTAATGGGAATAGCTAGGGCGGATGCAGATCATAAGCACCAGGTTCATCTGAAACCATTATTTTCAAATGTTAGATTTGAACCCATAATTTTAGAAGTACAAGGAGTTACATGCTAAGAGCTTTAAAGGTCAAATCCATCAAGATTAAATCCTGGATTTGGATAGATTTTCCGGAAGTCACGTCGTAGGCTTGTTACGTGCTTGTTATATTGCCATACGTAACTATTGTCAATTGAGGAAGTTGAAATCGTGACTTTCTCCATGACCCGTGTGTTGTAATTAAGTTAAGGCAAAAGTAGCAGAAATGAATAGGCAGAGATAAATGCGTGGGCAAACCAAGAGAGATAAGATTAGGAACAAAGAGATTTGTGACAAGGTGGGAGTGTTAAAATGCGTGGGCACACCAAGAGAGATAAGATTAGGAACAAAGAGATTTGTGACAAGGTGGGAGTGTCTCCCGTGGTGGACAAGATGCGGGAAGGGAGGTTGAAATAGTTCGGACTTCGGACACGTACAGAGGAGCAAATGCCCTGGCAAGGAGGTGTGGGAAGTTGGCCGTAGTGAGCATGAGGAGAGGGAGAGGTAGGTCTAAAAAGTCTTGGAGGGAGGTGCTTAGGCAGGACATGATGCAATTTCAGCTTACCAAGGACATGACACTTGATAGGAGGGTGTGAAAGGCGTGTATTGGGTAGAGGGATAGTAGGTAGGGAGCCTTTTTTTTTTCCGTCCAGGAGTAGTAGTTTCATTTTTACGTTTGCTTATTCTTAAATCTCTAGTACTCCCTGTTTGTTTCTTCCATTTCATTTATTTTATTATCTTCTTCTTGTTACTGTTTGTTATTACTGCTTCCTTTTCATCTCTTCTTGGGCCGATGGTCTATTAGAAACAACCTCTCTAACCTTATAAGGTAGGGGTAGGGTTGGCGTACACTCTACCTTCCTAGACCCCACCTGAGAGATTATACTAGGTATGTTGTTGTGGTGTTGTACTGTAGATATAGGTTATAACTATTCTTCTCTTTTCTGTCCGGTGCTGAAAATGAAGCTGAAGACTTTACTTCAAGGATTGTTAGTGTGCTCATTTGATATGATCTCTATGCATATCCATGGAAGTATTCGTGCTTCTAATGCTGGCTTCTTTTGCAATGTATCCCTGTCCAATGGAATCTTTGATTTAATAATAAGCTGGTCTTTGCGGAAGCCTGGATAGAGAACAAGATGATGCATGATACATGTTTATGTGCCTTGCTTCTTAAATAAAATTATATCTATTCTTTTTGATTTTTTTGTGTGAATGCATTTGTGGATTGACATAGTGTTCTATAAACAGCATTAACCTATTCTTTCTCTATATGGATGCCTGATGCTCTAGTACTGAGGTGCTGTATGAGTATTTTGTGCCATAGTTTACTTGGAAGTTTGTATTAGTATACATTTTCTCAATTCTTGATGTAGTTTACTTTTTTAGTTTGTAGGTCATTTGGTGTGGTAAAACATGTCCCATCAACAAGAGGATGATGCTGATTACATGGAAAACGAGTATGACATGGAAGCTATAGATGATGACATGGATGATGAGTTCCATGGCCGAGATAATGGTGGCTCTGATTCAGATGGAGAGGACTATGACTATATGGTTTGTGAACTCACCCATCAAAGCTTAATTGTGGCATTTACAGGGGCATGTTAGATGTGTTCTTTTTGTTTTGATGATTATATTTTCCGTATCTCATCCTATTGAATTGTTTCTTCTTGAGTAGAATAATAAAATGCAAGATACCTCTGCTGCCGAGGCAAGGAGAGGTAGAGACATTCAAGGGATTCCCTGGGAAAGGCTTAGCATAACCAGGGAGAAATACAGGCAAACGAGATTAGAGCAGTATAAGAACTATGAAAATATTCCGCAATCTGGGGAGGCGTCAGAGAAGGTAAATTGGATGTGTATTTTCTTATTTTCTTATTGGTCTGAGTGACGACCTTTGTGTCTAATGGGGACATGGGTTGATCTATCCATTTGCTATTCAACAGGACTGCATAGCCACAAAGAAAGAGGTTTCATACTATGACTTCAGACGTAATTCAAGATCTGTTAAATCAACAATTTTGCACTTCCAGGTAATTCTGCTAGCCCTTTGTACTTTTTACTTTAGTATTTGGTTATTTACATTGTATGGAAGGCACTAGGCTAAGAATTTGTTTGAGGCTTGTTTAAAGTTATTATAGGGTGAATGTAACCAGGTTACTTGGATAAACCATATGATCTGTTATTTGCTGATAGAATCTTGCATATTAGTTTGATTTTCTTTTATTATTTTAGGCAAGTTAATTTATGATTTTGTCACAATAATCCCAAAGCATTTTTTTTTGTTTCATGATATAGCTGAGGAATTTGGTCTGGGCAACCTCCAAACATGACGTGTACCTTATGTCACATTTTTCCGTCATTCATTGGTCATCCTTGACCTGCGGCAAAAATGAAGTTCTGAATGTATCAGGGCATGTAGCACCGTGTGAGGTAGGTGTTGTGAACATGGAATCCACTGGTTGTTTTAATGACATATTTGGTTATGACCTTTTTCTTTTTTACCCTGTCATTGTAGAAGCATCCTGGGAGCCTTTTGGAAGGATTTACACAGACTCAAGTCAGCACTCTTACAGTGAAAGACAAGTTGCTGGTTGCTGGGGGATTTCAAGGAGAACTAATTTGCAAGGTATGTGAAATTCCCAATGATTGGTTAGGACCTTTCTATTTTATTTATTTGTATCCACAAATGGAGCATGTACCTGCAATTTTGAATTTTTGCTGGTTATATTTGGGTCATGGTGCTGAGTTTGCAGTATTTCTTCACCTTTAGGAAGTGAAGTTAATACCCAAGTCTCTAATCATTCTTGAAACTATATGCAGTATTTAGACAGGCCTGGAGTTTGCTTCTGTTCGCGGACAACATATGACGATAATGCAATTACTAATGCTGTTGAGATTTATAACACTGCCAGGTATTATGTTTATCTGCCTACTCCAGAAACATGCTATTTCTTAGTGAGAATGAAGCTAACTGAGAAATCTTTTGCTCTGCAGTGGTGCGCTTCATTTTATAGCTTCGAATAATGATTCTGGAGTTAGAGATTTTGATATGGAGAAATTTCAACTGTCCAAGCATTTCCGTTTTCCGTGGCCAGTGAATGTAAGTCTGTGCCCCCCTGCATGTGTTTATGGGTGCATACCTGCCCCGAAATGTTTTTGTGTGGTGTATACCAAGAATGTTTTTCTAATTATGGTGCTATTAGTGATGCAGAACCATTACTGATGAATTTGCTAGTTTTTACTGATTTTCAAATTAGAATTATAATTATTGATTAGGCATTAGCTTAGGTTGAAACAAAAATATCTTTCTCCTTCTCATACTAGAATAGTTCAATCTAGGTGCTCTGTATATAGATATTAATCTAGTCCCCCATCTTTTGATTAACACAGTCTTATCCTAATGCAACTTTCTGTTGGTGGTATTAACTACTTTTGCATATTAAGACATTACTTACCTTGTTTTCCCATTTTATGCTTGTTGGTGGTATTAACTACTTTTGTATAATTAGATATTACTTACCTTGTTTTCCCATTTTATGCTCGCAGCATGCATCACTGAGCCCTGATGGTAAGCTTATCGCAATAGTTGGGGATAATCCTGAAGGTTTATTGGTTGATTCAAGGAATGCGAAGGTACTTGTGCATTTATCTCCTCCCTTGATTCAATTTTTCAGAACTGGTTGATGTTTGATGCACCATTAACTAACCAAATCTAATGCTTACAGGTTGTTTCACCTTTGAGCGGACATATTGACTATTCATTTGCATCAGCATGGCATCCTGATGGCCTAACTTTTGCAACTGGCAACCAGGATAAAACCTGCAGAGTATGGGACATACGTAACTTGTCGAAATCAGTCGTTGCTCTGAAGGGTAACCTTGGAGCTATTCGATCAATCCGCTACACATCTGATGGAAGATTCATGGCTATGGCAGAGCCTGCAGATTTCGTTCATGTTTTTGATGTAAAAAGTGGGTATGAGCAGGAGCAAGAAATTGATTTCTTTGGTGAGATATCAGGTCTGTCTTTTAGCCCTGATACAGAGTCCCTTTTCGTCGGAGTCTGGGACCGCACATATGGTAGCCTTCTTGAGTTCGGACGGCGGCACAACTACTCATACCTTGATACAATAATCTGAACACTCTTGCATGCTGCTTTGGGTACGTTTACTTGGCTTGAAGTGGCACTGGCTTAACTTTGTAAAACCAGTAGCATAGTCAGCAGTTAGTAGTGGATTTGGCTGTAAATTTGTTATGTTGTGCAATTTAAGTTTCACATAAATTGTTGTGCACCATTTCTAAGTATCAGAAGATGTAGAATGGAGGGATGTATAGAAAGGGAAGAGAGACTCCAGTGATGTGAACAAGAAAACTTAAAAAGTGTTGTTTCCATAAGGCATAGGCCAGAAACTTGATCTTGTGTTCATCATGTATTGAGACCTTGAATTCATACCGAAAGTTGACTTATTGATTTGCATTTGTCCTCAAAGCATTTGATTTGTATTCTCCTGGTTAACTTGTGTGCATTAATGGATCAATGAGGATTCATGTAGCCGATCCAAACCTGTTTGGGGCTGAGGCATAATAGTTGTAAGCTTGTGTGCATACATACGACAACTTTCACCAACACAGGTTGATGTGGCAGAAGTCCCTATTATTATATATATATATATATAAGATGTATTGAATTAAAGTTGTTTGAAGTAACTATTATAGAGTAAGTGTATTGTATTGAAGTTGTTTTTAGGGTGTTTGGTAGGAAGAAAAATGTATTCTAGAAAGTAGTTTTGTTACTTATTTTCTGGTATTTGGTTGGTAAGGAGATAATATTACCGCATGAGCATTTAGGTATAATTTAGACAAATATCATGACATCGAATTTAGACCACTATTTTGACTTGAGAGTTGAATTGACCCCATTCCAGGAATTGTTCTGGGATCGAGAGAGGGATCGAGGTTGAGAATTTAGATGGGGATAGGGTTTGGTTATGATTTCCAATCTTGAGTTAGATTTGGGTCAGGGGTTGGAGTTGGAGTTGGGAGCCTCGATTGGGGTAGGGAATCAGGTCTCAAGATAGGTCTTGGGTCAGAATTGGATTTGGGTTTTCATGTCCCAGGTTGGGGACTAAGGTCGAGGTTGGGACTTGCGAGTCGGTTCCTGGCTTGGGATTAGGACCTGGATCGGGGATCGGGTCGAGTTTGGAGTCTGATCCCCGATTAAGGTCAAGATTGGGAGTCGGATCGAGGTTGAAGGCTCGACCCTCGATGTTCAATTGACTTTGTTGGACTCTAAACTTAGTGGATCCATTTGAAACGGCTTGTTGATCAATACTCAAGCTTTGCCATGATTGACACCACTTTTTGGGCCTTTCGGGGTCACGAAACGAGAATTCAATATTTTTTTGGAGTTCTTTGTGTTAGATTTTTCAGAATTTGTTTGACCGACTATGTTGGGCCTCAAACATGGTGGATTTATTCAAAACGGACCAGTGACCACTACTCATCGCTTTGTCATTATTGACTTCACATTTTTTGGCTTTTCGGGGTCTCAAAATGGGGAATTCAAGAGTTCAAAGTTTTTGGTGTGTTAGTTCATAGATTTTCAGAAATTTGTTCGTCTGACTTCATTGGGCCCCAAACTTGGTGGTCCATCAAAAATGGCTTGGTGACCAATACTCATCATTGACAACCAATTTTGACTTTTTTTTTTCCCTATAATTAATTTCTTTTCTCACTTCTGAGGTAGTGGTATGGACTGCGTACACCTACCCCCCAGACCCCACGTGGTGGGAATATACTGGCTATGTTGTTGTTGTTGTATAATTAATTTCTTTATGCTTTTAAGTCCGAGTACTTCACCAAAATATTTTTTTAAATACTAATTTCAGTAATTTTGGCATTAAAGATAATTTTGAAAACATTATTTCCCTTACTTTCTCCATAGCAACTCCTGATAACTCATCTTGATTTAGTCTATGTGCTAATACATATCAAAATCTTTGATAATCAAGATTTCACAATTTAGGACTCAAAATTTGAAAAAAAATAAAAGTGATTTTAGTCATGGCGAAGCACATGCCGTTTGATGATAATTTTTCAAAAAATATCTTCGATAATCATGATTTTATGTTTCAAAAGCCTGAAACTCAAAAAAACAAATCTATGTTAGTCACGGCGAAGCCCGGGCCATTTAGGATGAACCCTCCGTTAGCAAACAGAGTCCGACGATAATTTTTCAAAAATTCATGTGCTAATACATACCAAAATCTCTAATAATCATGAATTCACGTTTTAGGATCCCGAAACTCTTACAAAAATAAAATGACGTCATTCATGGTTGGTGAATCCCATCCCGTTTAGGCTAGACACTCCGAATTTCAGGGGAAAGAAAGTCTGATGATATTCTTTTAAAAAATTCAAGTGCTAATACACATCGGAATCTTCGATAATTTTGAATTCGTGTTTTAGAACCTCGAAACTTAAAAAAGTGATGTCAATCATGGCGGAGCCTGCCGATTAGGATGCACCCTCTGGATTTCAGAGCTAATAGAGTCTGGCAATAATTTTTTGAGAAATCTATTTGCTAATAGACATAGGAATCTCCAATAATCATGATTTACGTTTAGGGACTCAAAACTCAAAATACTTATGCTTCATAGCTTATTAGTTGTAGTAGTTGCATAGGAAACATAAAACATATAGTACTTTTCTCCATTGTCATGCATCAAATGGCTCTCTCCTCTCTCATTTGCGGCCAATAATATGCCGACTCCAAGAGTGCTCGCATGCCTTGATGCCCCGGATGACCAGCCCACTTTGTATCATGACATTCCTTTTAGAAGAGTTGGGGCTAACATAGTCTGACGATAATTTTTCAAAATTTCATTTGGTAATCCCTACCGAAATCTCTGATAAGCATGATTTTGCGTTTCAAGACCCCGAAACTTGAAAAAAATAAAATTACGTCAGTCAAGGCGAAGCCCAAGCTGTTTTGGATGGACACTCCAAATTTCAAGGGAAACAGACTTCGACCGATATTTTTTTAGAAAAATCTATGTGCAAATACACAACAAAATCTCCGATAATCATGAGTTCATATTTTAAGATCACAAAATTCTTGTTCCATGACATATATGTAGCAAAATAAGCGAGTTCCGCCTTTCAAAAACAATGAGTATCATCTAATAGGTTGTCAAAATTTAAACTCAAACAAAGTTGGTTGCACGTTTTTTAGAAAATTCATGGACTAATACACACGAAAAACCAAAATAATCCTAAATTCCTATTCCATGACACATATGTAGCAAAATAAGCAAAACTTCCTCCTTTTGGAAACAATGAGCACCATTTAATTGGTCGTTGCCTACCAATCCACAAATTTGAGCTCAAACAGAGCCGGTCACACATTTTTTAGAAAATCCATGGACTAATACACACGAAAAATCAAAATAATCCTAAATTCCTATTCCGTGAAATATGTAGCAAAATAAGTGACGTCGGACGCCCATATCCCAAAAAATTCATAAGCTAACACACACGAAAAATCAAAATAATCCTCAACTCTTGCTTTTTTGCTCATATGTTTTAAAACAAGCTATGTTCGCCTTTCCAAAGAACCACTATTCATTTAATAGGTTGTCACGGGTGGAATCAAGTGGTTTCCCCACAAACTCATTTGGGACGCCCTTATCCCCAAAAATTCATAGACTAACACACACGAAAAACTATAATAATCCTCAATCTATGCTTTTTTGTTCATATGATTTTAAACAAGCTACGTCCGTCTTTTCAAAGCAAGACTATTCATTTATTAGGTCATCAAGGGCGGAACAAAGTGGTCTCCCCACAAACTCATCCAGGATGCCTATATGCCCAAAAATTCATAGCCTAACATAGGAAAAACTAAAATAATTCTCAATTCATGCTTTTTCGCTCATATGTTTTAAAAGAAGCTACGTTCGCCTTTCCAAAGCAACACTATTCATTTAATAGGTCGTCACGGGTAGAACAAAGAGGTCTCCCCCCTAACTCATTCGGGACGCTCATATCCCCAAAAATTCATAGACTAATACATACGAAAAACCAAAATAATCCTCATCTACTTTTTTGCTCATATATTTTAAAACAAGCAACGTCCGCCTTTTTAAAGTAACACTAATCATTTAATAGGTCATCATGGGCGAAACCAAGTGGTCTCCCCACAAACTCATCCTCGATGTCCATATCCCTAAAAATTCATAGGCTAACACACGAAAAATCAAAATAATCCACAACTCCTGCTTTTTCGCTCGTATGTTTTAAAACAAGCTACGTCCGCCTTTCCAAAGCAACACTATTTACTTAATAGATCGTCATGGACAGAACCAAAGAGTCTCCACATAAACTCATCCAGGATGTCATATCCCCCAAAATTCATAGGCTAACATATGAAAAACCAAAATAATCCTTAACTCTTGCCTTTTCGCTCAAATATTTTAAAACAAGCTACGTCTGCCTTTTCAAAGCAATATTATTCATTTAATAGGTCGTCACGGGAGTAACTAAGTGGTCCCCCACAAACTCATCTAGGACGCTCATATCCCCAAAAATTCACAGGTAACACATGCGAAAAACCAAAATAATCCTCAACTTCTGTTTTTTCGCTCATGTGTTTTAAAAAAGCTACATCTGCCTTTTCAAAGCTGTACAATTCATTTAATAGGTCGTCAGGGGCGGAACCAAGTAGTCTCCCCACTTACTCATCCGGGACATCCTTATCCTAAAAAATTCATAGGCTAACACACACGAAAAATCAAAATAATCCTTAATTCATGTTTTTTCGCTTATATAGTTTAATACAAGCTACATCCGTCATTCCAAAGCAACACTATTTAATTAATAGGTCATCACGGGAGGACATAGCTTGTAGGTCAACCCAAATGTGTTTGCGGGGAGAACATGTGGTTTTGCCCGTGACGCCTATGAAATGAATAGTGTTGCTTTGGAAAGAAGGACGTAGCTTGTTTTAAACCCATCGATCCATAGGCTAACACCCATCAAAAGTCGCAAAAAATCCGCAATTCCTGTCGTTTTACTCATTTGACTTGAAAAATGACTCCCTAGTGCCTCCAAAGCAACCCAATCCATTTAATAGGTTGTCATAGGACCGCCCAAGAAGTTTCACTCAAAAATATTTTTGGAGCCCGAACCCACCCATCGATCCGTAGGCTAACACCCACCAAAATCACCAAATATCTGCAATTCCTGACGTTTTGCTCATTTGACTTGAAAAATGGCTCCCCCAGCCCCTCCAAAGCAACCCGATCCATTTAACAAGTCGTCAGGGGAACGTCCAGGAAGTTTCTCCTAAAAATATTTTCATAGCCCGCACCTACCCATCGATTCTTAGGCTAACACCCACAGAAAGTCATAAAAAATCTGTAATTCCTGCTGTTTCGCTCATTTCACTTGAAAAGCGGTTCCCCCAGCGCCTTTATAGCAACCCGATCCATTTAATAGGTCGTCAGGGGACCACGCAAGAAATTTCGCCAAAAAATAATTTCGGAGCCTACCCCCAGCCATCGATCCATAGGCTAACACCCATCGAAAGTCGCAAAAAATCCGCAATTCCTGCCGTTTCGCTCATTTGGCCTGAAAAATGGCTCCCCTAGCCCCTCCAAAGAAATCCAATCCATTTAATAAGTTGTCAAGGGACCGCCCAAGAAGTATCGCCCAAAAATATTTCTGGAGCCCGCAACCACCCATTGATCCGTAGGCTAACACCCATCGAAAGTTGCAAAAAATTCGCAATTCCTGCCGTTTCGCTCATTTGACTTGAAAAATGGCTCCCTATGCCCCTCCAAAGCAACCCGATCCATTTAATAGGTCGTCAGGAGACCGCCCAAGAAGTTTCACCCAAAAATATTTTCGGAGCCCGTACCCATCCATCGATCCATAGGCTAACACCCACAGAAAATCGCAAAAAATCTGCAATTCCTACCGTTTCGCTCATTTGACTTGAAAAATGCCTCCCCCAGTGCCTCTAAAGCAACCCGATCCATTTAATAGGTTGTCAGGGGACCGCCCACGAAGTTTGGTCCAAAAATATTAAAGGAGCCCGCCCGCACCTACCTATCGATCTATAGGCTAACATCCACCAAAAATCCCCAAAAATTCGCAATTCTTGCCATGTCACTTATTTGACTTAATAGGTCGTCAGGGGACCGCCAAGAAGTTTCGCCCAAAAATATTTTCGGAGACTGCACCCACCCATTGGTCCATAAGCTAACACCCACTTAAAGTCGCAAAAAATCTGCAATTTCTGCCGTTTCGCTAATTTGACTTGAAAATTGGCTCCCTTATTTGACTTGAAAAATGGCTCCCCCAGCCCCTCTAAAGCAACCCGATCTATTTAATAGGTCTTCAGGGGACCGTCCAAGAAGTATCGCCAAAAAATAATTCCGGAGCCTTCATCTATCCATTGATCCATAGGCTAACACCCATCGAAAGTCGCAAAAAATCTGCAATTCCTGACATTTCGCTCATTTGACTTGAAAAATGCCTCCCCCAGTGCCTCTAAAGCAACCCGATCCATTTAATAGGTTGTCAGGGGACCGCCCATGAAGTTTGGTCCAAAAATATTAAAGGAGCCCGCCCGCACCTACCTATCGATCTATAGGCTAACATCCACCAAAAATCCCCAAAAATTCGCAATTCTTGCCATGTCACTTATTTGACTTAATAGGTCGTCAGGGGACCGCCAAGAAGTTTCGCCCAAAAATATTTTCGGAGACTGCACCCACCCATTGGTCCATAAGCTAACACCCACTTAAAGTCGCAAAAAATCTGCAATTTCTGCCGTTTCGCTAATTTGACTTGAAAATTGGCTCCCTTATTTGACTTGAAAAATGGCTCCCCCAGCCCCTCTAAAGCAACCCGATCTATTTAATAGGTCTTCAGGGGACCGTCCAAGAAGTATCGCCAAAAAATAATTCCGGAGCCTTCATCTATCCATTGATCCATAGGCTAACACCCATCGAAAGTCGCAAAAAATCTGCAATTCCTGACATTTCGCTCATTTGACTTGAAAAATGCCTCCCCCAGTGCCTCTAAAGCAACCCGATCCATTTAATAGGTTGTCAGGGGACCGCCCATGAAGTTTGGTCCAAAAATATTAAAGGAGCCCGCCCGCACCTACCTATCGATCTATAGGCTAACATCCACCAAAAATCCCCAAAAATTCGCAATTCTTGCCATGTCACTTATTTGACTTAATAGGTCGTCAGGGGACCGCCAAGAAGTTTCGCCCAAAAATATTTTCGGAGACTGCACCCACCCATTGGTCCATAAGCTAACACCCACTTAAAGTCGCAAAAAATCTGCAATTTCTGCCGTTTCGCTAATTTGACTTGAAAATTGGCTCTCTTATTTGACTTGAAAAATGGCTCCCCCAGCCCCTCTAAAGCAACCCGATCTATTTAATAGGTCTTCAGGGGACCGTCCAAGAAGTATCGCCAAAAAATAATTCCGGAGCCTTCATCTATCCATTGATCCATAGGCTAACACCCATCGAAAGTCGCAAAAAATCTGCAATTCCTGACATTTCGCTCATTTGACTTGAAAAATGCCTCCCCCAGTGCCTCTAAAGCAACCCGATCCATTTAATAGGTTGTCAGGGGACCGCCCATGAAGTTTGGTCCAAAAATATTAAAGGAGCCCGCCCGCACCTACCTATCGATCTATAGGCTAACATCCACCAAAAATCCCCAAAAATTCGCAATTCTTGCCATGTCACTTATTTGACTTAATAGGTCGTCAGGGGACCGCCAAGAAGTTTCGCCCAAAAATATTTTCGGAGACTGCACCCACCCATTGGTCCATAAGCTAACACCCACTTAAAGTCGCAAAAAATCTGCAATTTCTGCCGTTTCGCTAATTTGACTTGAAAATTGGCTCTCTTATTTGACTTGAAAAATGGCTCCCCCAGCCCCTCTAAAGCAACCCGATCTATTTAATAGGTCTTCAGGGGACCGTCCAAGAAGTATCGCCAAAAAATAATTCCGGAGCCTTCATCTATCCATTGATCCATAGGCTAACACCCATCGAAAGTCGCAAAAAATCTGCAATTCCTGACATTTCGCTCATTTGACTTGAAAAATGCCTCCCCCAGTGCCTCTAAAGCAACCCGATCCATTTAATAGGTTGTCAGGGGACCGCCCATGAAGTTTGGTCCAAAAATATTAAAGGAGCCCGCCCGCACCTACCTATCGATCTATAGGCTAACATCCACCAAAAATCCCCAAAAATTCGCAATTCTTGCCATGTCACTTATTTGACTTAATAGGTCGTCAGGGGACCGCCAAGAAGTTTCGCCCAAAAATATTTTCGGAGACTGCACCCACCCATTGGTCCATAAGCTAACACCCACTTAAAGTCGCAAAAAATCTGCAATTTCTGCCGTTTCGCTAATTTGACTTGAAAATTGGCTCCCTTATTTGACTTGAAAAATGGCTCCCCCAGCCCCTCTAAAGCAACCCGATCTATTTAATAGGTCTTCAGGGGACCGTCCAAGAAGTATCGCCAAAAAATAATTCCGGAGCCTTCATCTATCCATTGATCCATAGGCTAACACCCATCGAAAGTCGCAAAAAATCTGCAATTCCTGACATTTCGCTCATTTGACTTGAAAAATGCCTCCCCCAGTGCCTCTAAAGCAACCCGATCCATTTAATAGGTTGTCAGGGGACCGCCCATGAAGTTTGGTCCAAAAATATTAAAGGAGCCCGCCCGCACCTACCTATCGATCTATAGGCTAACATCCACCAAAAATCCCCAAAAATTCGCAATTCTTGCCATGTCACTTATTTGACTTAATAGGTCGTCAGGGGACCGCCAAGAAGTTTCGCCCAAAAATATTTTCGGAGACTGCACCCACCCATTGGTCCATAAGCTAACACCCACTTAAAGTCGCAAAAAATCTGCAATTTCTGCCGTTTCGCTAATTTGACTTGAAAATTGGCTCCCTTATTTGACTTGAAAAATGGCTCCCCCAGCCCCTCTAAAGCAACCCGATCTATTTAATAGGTCTTCAGGGGACCGTCCAAGAAGTATCGCCAAAAAATAATTTCGGAGCCTTCATCTATCCATTGATCCATAGGCTAACACCCATCGAAAGTCGCAAAAAATCTGCAATTCCTGACATTTCGCTCATTTGACTTGAAAAATGGCTCCCCTAGCTCCTACAAAGTAACTTGAACCATTTAATAGGTCGTCAAGAGACGGCCTAAGAAATTTTGCCAAAAAATATTTTCGGAGCCCGAACCCACCTATCGATCCATATGCTAACACCCACCGAAAGTCACAAAAAATTTGCAATTTCTGTTGTTTTGCTTATTTTACTTGAAAACTGGCTCCCCAGTGCATCCAAAGCAACTCGATCAATTTAATAGTTTGTCAGGGGACCGGCCAAGAAGTTTCGCCCAAAAATATTTTTTGGAGCCCGCAACCACCCATCAATCCATAGGCTAACACTAATCGAAAGTCGTAAAAAATTCGCAATTCCTGCCGTTTTACTCATTTGACTAGAAAAAAGGCTCATCCCGCGCCCTCAACGCAACCCAATTCATTTAATAGTTTATCAGGGGACTACCCCAAGAAGTCTTACCTAAAAATATTTCCAAAGCCTGTACCTGCCTATTGATCCATAGGCTAACACCCACTAAAGGTCACCAAAAATCCACAATTCCTGCCGTTTCGCTTATTGACTTGAAAATTGGCTCCCTCAGCCCCTCCAAAAAAACCCGATCCATTTAATAGGTCATCAGGGGACCGCCCAAGAAGTTTCGCCCAAAAATATTTTAGGGGCATGCACCCACCCATTGATCCATAGGCTAACACCTACTGAAAGTCACAAAAAATCTACCATTCCTACCGTTTCTCTCATTTCACCTGAAAAATGGCTCCCCCAGCGCCTCCAAAGCAACCCTATCCATTTAATAGGTCTTCTTGGAGCTGCCCAAGAAGTTTTTCCCAAAAATATGAAAAGAGCCCGCACCCACCCATCGATCCATAGGCTAACACCCACTGAAAGTCACCAAAAATCCTCATTTCCTGCCATTTTTCTCATTTCACTTGAAAAATGACTCCCCCAGCCCCTCTAAAGCAACTTAATCCATTTAATTGGTCGTCAGGGGATCGCCCAAGAAGTTTCACCAAAAAATAATTTCGCAGCTTGTACCCACCCATCGATCCATAGGATAACACCCATCGAAAGTTGAAAAAAATCCGCGATTCCTCCCTTTTCGCTCATTTGACTTGAAAAATGGCTCCCCCAGCACCTCCAAAGTCACCCGATCCATTTAATAGGTTGTTAGGGGACCACTTAAGAAATTACACCCAAAAATATTTTCGGAGCTTGAACCCACCAATCGATCCATAGGCTAACACCCACCGAAAGTAACAAAAAATCCACAATTCCTGTTACTTATTTGACTTAAAAAATGGCTCCCCTAGCCCTGTCAAAGCAACCATATCCATTTAATAGTTCGTCAGGGGACCGTCCAAAAATATTTTGAAGCCCAAATCCACTCATCGATCCATAGGCTAACACCGACCAAAAGTCCTAAAAAACCTGCAATTCCGTCTGTTTCGCTCATTTAACTTGAAATATGGCTCCCCCATCACCTCAAAAGCAACCCGTTCCATTTAATAAGTCATTAGGAGATTGTCCAAGATGTTTTGCCCAAAAATATTAAAGGCGCCCTCACCCATCTATCGATCCATAGGCTAACACCAACCGAAAGTCTCCAAAAATCCTCAATTCCTACCGTTTCACTCATTTAACTTGAAAAATGGCTCCCAGTCTCTACAAAGTAACTCGATCCTTTTAATAGGTCATCAGAAGACCTCCCAAGAAGTTTTGACCAAAAATATTCCGGAGCTGCACCCACCCATCAATTTTTTTTTGGGCCGAGCCCCTCGGGGGCATCTCTGAAGAGCTGTTGAGCGGATCCATAGGCTCCGGGGGGTCAGGCAGAGGTTTCTGGGGTGTCCCATAAGCGAAATACCCGAGAAGGTAGTTTTTTGGCCATTTTTCGTGTGTGTTAGCCCATAGATCGATAGGGGGTACTGGCTCCGAAAACATTTTTGGGTTAAGCCCCTCGAGGGCATTCCTGACGAGCTGTTGAGCGGATCTATAGGCTCCGGGGGGTCGGGCGGAGGTTTCTGGGGTGTCCCATGAGCGAAATACTGAAAACGACCGTTTTTTGATGATTTTTCGTGTGTGTTAGCCCATGGATCGAGGGGATGCTGGCTCCAAAAATATTTTTGGGCTGAACCCCTCAGGGGCATCCCATGAGCGTCCCATGAGCGAAATACCAAAAATGGCAATTTTTTGGCGATTTTCTCTGTGTGTTAGCCCATGGATCGATGAGGGGTACTGGCTTTGAAAATACCTTTGGTTCGAGCCCCTCGGGGGCTTCCTTGATGAGTTATAGAGCGGATCATAGGCTCCGGGGGGTCGTACGGAGGTTTCTGGGGCGTCCTATGAGCGAAATACCAAAAATGGTATTTTTTTGGCAATTTTTTGTATGTGTTAGCCCATGGATCGATGGGGGTGGGGTGGGGTGCTGGCTTCAAAAATATTTTTTGGATGAACCCCTCGGAGCATGCCTGACAAGCTTTTGAGCTGATCCACAGGCTCCGAGGGGTCGAGCGGAGGTTTCTGAAGCATCCCATGAGCGAAATAATAAAAATGATAATTTTTTGGCGATTTTCCTTGTGTGTTAGCCCATGGATTTATAGGGGGGTGTTGACTCCAAAAATATTTTTGGACCGAGCCTTTTGGAGCACCCCTGACGAGCTGTTAAGCGGATCCATCGGCTCCGGGGGGTCGAACGGAGGTTTCTGGGTTGTCCCATGAGCGAAATACCAAAAACGACAGTTTTTTGGCGATTTTCCATGTGTGTTAGCCCATGGATGGATGGGGGTACTGGCTCCGGAAACATTTTTGGGCCAAACCCCTCGGAGGTATCCCTGATGAGCTGTTAAGCGGATTCATAGGCTCCGGGGGTTCGGGTAGAGGTTTCTGGGGCATCCCATGAGTGAAATACTGAAAACTATAATTTTTTAAAGACTTTTCGTGTGTGTTAGCCCATGGATCGATAGGGGGTGCTGGCTCCGAAAATATTTTTGGGCTGAGCCTCTCGGGGACGTCGGTGATGAGCTGTTGAGCGGATGCATAGGCTCCGAGGGGGAGAACGGAGGTTTCTGGGGCGTCCCATGATCGAAATATCAAAAACGGAAATTTTTTGGCGATTTTTCGTGTGTTAGCCCATGGATCGATGGGGGAGATGGTGATGGCTCTAAAAATATTTTTGGGCCAAGCCCCTCGGGGGCGTCTTTGACGAGCTGTTAAGCAGATCTATAGGCTCCGGGGGTTTGGGCGGAGGTTTCTGGAGCGTCTCATAAGCGAAATACCAAAAATGGTAATTTTTTAGCGATTTTCTGTGTGTGTTAGCCCATGGATCGATGAGGGGTACTGAATTCGAAAATATCTTTGGACCGAGCTCTTCGGGGGCTTCCCTGATGTGTTGTTGAGCGGATCATAGGCTCCGGGGGGTCGGACGGAGGTTTCTAGGGCGTCCCATGAGTGAGAGACAAAAAACGATAATTTTTTGGCAATTTTTCGTATCTGTTAGCCCATGAATCGATGAGGGGTGCTGGCTTCAAAAATATTTGTTGGACGAACCCCTCGGAGAGTGCCTGACGAGCTTTTGAGCGGATCCACTGGCTCCGAGGGGTAGAGCGGAGGTGTCTGAAGCATCCCATGAGCTAAATAACAAAAATGACAGTTTTTTGGCGATTTTCTGTGTGTGTTAGCCCATGGATCGATAGGGGAGTGCTGACTCTGAAAATATTTTTGGACCGAGCCCCTTAGAGCATCCATGACGAGCTGTTAAGCGGATCCATAGGCTCTGGGGGGTCGAGCGGAGGTTTCTAGGGTGTCCCTTGAGCGAAATACAAAAAAGACAGTTTTTTGGCGATTTGTCGTGTGTGTTAGCTCATGGACGGATGGGGGTGCTGGCTCCGGAAACATTTTTGGCCCAAACCCCTCGGAGGCATCTCTGATGAGCTGTTAAGCGGATTCATAGGCTCTGGGGGTTCGGGTAGAGGTTTCTGGGGCATCCCATGAGTGAAATACTGAAAACTACAGTTTTTTAAAGACTTTTCGTGTGTGTTAGCCCATGGATCGATGGGGGGTGCTGGCTCCGAAAATATTTTTGGGCTGAGCCTCTCAGGGATGTCAGTGACGAGCTGTTGAGCGGATCCGTAGGCTCCGGGGGGTCGAGCGGAGGTTTCTGGGGCGTCCCATGAGCGAAATACTGAAAACGATAAATTTTTGGCGATTTTTCGTGTGTGTTAGCCCATGGATCGATGGGTGGTGCTGGCTCCAGAAATATTTTTAGCCCGAGCCCCTCGGGGGCATCCCTGATGAGTTTTTGAGCAGATCCATAGGCTTCGAAGTGTAGGGCGGAGGTTTCTGGGTCGTCCCATGAGCGAAATACCAAAAACGACAGTTTTTTGGCGATTTTCTGTGTGTGTTAGCCCATGGATCGATGGGGGAAGGGGTGATGGCTCTGAAAATATTTTTGGTCCAAGCCCCTCGGGGGAATCTTTGACGAGCTGTTAAGCGGATCTATAGGCTCAGGGGTTTGGGCGGAGGTTTCTGGAGCGTCCCATGAGCGAAATACCAAAAATGGCAATTTTTTGGCGATTTTTCGTGTGTGTTAGCCCATGGATTGATGAGGGGTACTGGATTCAAAAATATCTTTGGACCAAGACCTTCGGGGGCTTTCTTGATGAGTTTTTAAGCGGATCGTAGGCTCCGGGGGGTCAGACGGAGGTTTCTGGGCGTCCCATGAGAGAAATACCAAAAAAGGTAATTTTTTGGCGATTTTTCGTATGTGTTAGCCCATGGATCGATGAGGGGTGATGGCTTCGAAAATATTTTTTGGAAGAACCCCTCGGAGTGTGCCTGATGAGCTTTTGAGCGGATCCACAGGCTCCGAAGGGTCGAACGGAGGTTTCTGAAGCGTCCCATGAGCGAAATAACAAAAATGACAGTTTTTTGATGATTTTCCATGTGTGTTAGCCCATGGATCGATAGAGGGGTGCTGAATCCAAAAATAGTTTTAGACCGAGCCCCTTGGAGCATCCCTGACAAGCTGTTAAGCTGATCCATAGGCTCCGGGGGGTCGAACGGAGGTTTTTGGGGTGTCCAATGAGCGAAATACAAAAAAGATAGTTTTTTGGCGATTTGTCGTGTGTGTTAGCCCATAGATGGATGGGCTGCTGGCTCCGAAATCATTTTTGGGCCAAACCCCTCGGAGGCATCCCTGGTGAGTTGTTAAGCGGATTCATAGGCTTCGGGGGTTCTGGTAGAGGTTTCTGGGGCATCCCATGAGGGAAATACTAAAAACTACAGTTTTTAAATTTTTTTTTTGTATGTGTTAGTTCATGGACCGATGGGGGGGGTGCTGGCTCTGAAAATATTTTTGGGCTGAGCCTCTCAGGGACGTCGGTGACGAGCTGTTGAGCGGATCCATAGGCTTCGGTAGGCCGAGCAGAGGTTTTTGGGGCGTCCCATGAGCGAAATACCAAAAACGATAATTTTTTGGCGATTATCCATGTGTGTTAGCCCATGGATCAATGGGGGGTGCTGGCTCTAAAAATATTTTTAGCCGGAGCCCCTCGGGGGCATCCCTGCTGAGTTTTTGAGCAAATCCATAGGCTTCGAAGGGTAGGGCGGAGGTTTCTGGGCCGTCCCATGAGCGAAATACCAAAAACGACAGTTTTTTGGCGATTTTCTGTGTGTGTTAGCCCATGGATCGATGGGGGAGGGGGTGATGGCTATGAAAATATTTTTGGGCCATGCCCCTCGGGGGCGTCTTTGACGAGTTGTTAAGCGGATCTATAGGCTCCGGGGGATTGGGCGGAGGTTTCTGGAGCGTCCCATGAGCGAAATACCAAAAATAACAATTTTTTGGCGATTTTCTGCGTGTGTTAGCCCATGGATCGATGAGGGGTACTGGCTTCGAAAATATCTTTGGACCGAACCCCTCGAGGGCTTCCCTGATGAGTTGTTGAGCGGATCATAGGTTCCTGGTGGTGGAGCGGAGATTTTTAGGGCGTCCCATGAGCAGAAGAGTGAAAAAGGCAGTTTTTTGGCAATTTTCCGTGTGTGTTAGCCCTTGGATCGGCTGGGGGATGCTTGCTCAGGAAAATTTTTGGGACCGATCCCCTCGAGGACGTCCCTGACGAGCTATTAAGCGGATCCATGGGCTCCGGGGGGTAGGATGGAGGTTTTTCGGGTGTCCCATGTGCGAAAGAGTGAAAACGGCAGTTTTTTGGCGATTTTCCATATGTGTTAGCCCATGGATCGGCCGGGGGCTGCTGGCTCGGGGAAAGGTTTTGGACCGAACCTCTTGGGGGCGTCCCTGACGAGCTGTTAAGTGGATCCATGGGCTTCGGGGGGTTGGGTAGAGGTTTTTAGGGCATCCCATGAGCGAAAGAGTGAAAACGACAGTTTTTTGGCGATTTTCTGTGTGTGTTAGCCCATGGATCGGCCTGGGGTTGCTGGCTCCGGGAAAAGTTTTGGGCCAAGCCCCTCGGGGGCGTCCATGACGAGCAATTAAGCAGATCCATGGGCTCCGGGGGGTGGGGCGGAGGTTTTTAGGGCGTCCCATGAGCGAAAGAGTTAAAACGACAGTTTTTTGGCAATTTTCCGTGTGTGTTAACCTATGGATCGGTCGGGGGGTGCTGGCTCCGCGAAAAGTTTTGGGCTGAGCCCCTTGGGGGCGTCCCTTTCGAGCTGTTAAGCGGATCCATAGGCTCCGGGGGGTGGGGCAGAGGTTTTTAGGGCGTCCCATGAGCGAAAGAGTGAAAACGGCAGTTTTTTGGCAATTTTCTGTGTGTGTTAGCCCATGGATCGAAAGGGGGGTGCTGGCTCCGGGAAAGGTTTTGGGCTGAGCCCCTCAGGGGCATCCTAGACGAGCTGTTAAGTGGATCCATGGGCTCCGGGGGGTGGGTCGGAGGTTTTTACGGCGTCCTATGAGCGAAAGAGTTAAAACGATAATTTTTTTGCAATTTTCCGTGTGTGTTAGCCTATGGAACGGTCGGGGGGGTGCTGGCTCCGGGAAAATTTTTGGTCTGAACCCCTCGGGGGCGTCCCTGACGAACTGTTCAGCGGATCCAAAGGCTCCGAGGGGTGGGGAGGAGGCTTTTAGGGCGTCCCATGAGCGAAAGAGTGAACATGGCAGTTTTTTGGCGATTTTCCGTGCGTGTTAGCCCATGGATTGGCCGGGGGGTGCTGGCTCCGAGAAATTTTTTGGGCCGAGCCCCTTAGGTTCATCCCTGACGAGCTGTTAAGCGAATCCATGGGCTCCGGGTGGTGGGGTGGAGGTTTTTAGGGCGTCCCATGAGCGAAAGAATGAAAACGATAGTTTTTTGGCAATTTTTCGTGTGTGTTAGCCCATGGATCTGCCCGGGGGTGCTGGCTCCGGGAAAGGTTTTGGTACGAACCCCTCGGGGGCGTCCCTGACGAGCTGGTAAGCGGATCCATGGGCTCCGGGTGGTGGGGCAGAGTTTTTTTGGACGTCTCATGAGCGAAAGAGTGAAAACGACAGTTTTTTGATGATTTTCCGTGTGTGTTAGCCCATGTATCGGTCGGGGGGTGCTGACTCTGAGAAAGGTTTTGGGCAGAACCCCTCGGGGGCGTACGTGATGAGCTGTTAAGCGGATATATATGCTCCGGGTGGTAGGGCGGAGGTGTTTAGGGCGTCCCATGAGCGAAAGAATGAAAACGGTAGTTTTTTGGCGATTTTCCGTGTGTGTTAGCCCATGGATCGGCCGGGGAGTGCTGGCTCCGGGAAAAGTTTTGGGACAAACCCCTCGGGGGCGTCCCTGACGAGCTGTTATGCAGATCCATGGGCTCCGAGGGGTGGGGCGGAGGTTTTTAGGGCGTCCCATGAGCAAAAGAGTGAAAACGACAGTTTCTTGGCGATTCTCCGTATGTGTTAGTCTATGGATTGGTCGGGGGGTGCTGGCTCCGGGAAAAGTTTTGGGCCGAGCCCATCGGAGGCATCCCTGACGAGCTGTTAAGCGGATCCATGGGCTCCGGGGGTTGGGGCGGAGGTTTTTAGGGCGTCCCATGAGCGAAAGAGTTAAAACGATAGTTTTTTTGCGATTTTCCGTGTGTGTTAGCCTATGGATCGGTCGGGAGGTGCTGGATCAGAGAAAAGTTTTGGATGAGCCCCTCGGGGGCGTCCCTGATGAACTGTTAAGTGGATCCATAGGTTTCGGGGGGTGGGGAGGAGGTTTTTAGGGTGTCCCATGAGCGAAAGAGTGAAAACGGCAGTTTTTTGGTGTTTTTTTGTGTGTGCTAGCCTATGGATCGGCCGGGGGGTGCTGGCTCCGAGAAAGGTTTTGGGCCGAGCCCCTAGGGGGCATCCCTGATGAGCTGTTAAGCGGATCCATAGGCTCCGGGTGGTGGGGCGAAGGTTTTTAGGACGTCCCATGAGCGAAAGAGTGAAAACGATAGGTTTTTGACGATTTTCCGTGTGTGTTATCTCATGGATCGGCCGGGGGTGCTGGCTCCAGGAAAAGTTTTGGCTGATCCCCTCGGGGGCTTCCCTGACGAACTGTTAAGCGGATCCATAGGCTCCGGGGGGTAGGGAGGAGGTTTTAGGGCGTCCCATGAGCGAAAGAGTGAAAACGGCAATTTTTTGGTTATTTTTCGTGTGTGTTAGCCCATGGATCGGCTGGGGGGTGCTGGCTCCGAGAAAGGTTTTGGGATGAACCCCTCAAGGGCATCCCTGATGAGCTGTTAAGCGGATCCATAGGCTCCGGGGGGTGGGGCGGAGGTTTTTAGGGCGTTCCATGAGCGAAAGAGTGAAAACGACAGTTTTTTGGCAATTTTCCGTGTGTGTTAGCTCTTGGATCGGTCGGGGAGTGCTGGCTCCGGGAAAAGTTTTGGGCCGAGCCCCTCGGGGGCATCCCTGACGATCTGTTAAGCAGATCCATGGGCTCCGGGGGTGGGGCGAATGTTTTTAGGGCTTCCCATGAGCGAAAGAGTGAAAAAGACAATTTTTTGGCGATTCTCCGTGTGTGTTAGCCTATGGATCGGTCGGCGGGTGCTGGCTCCGGGAAAATTTTTGGGCTGAGCTCCTTGGGGGCATCCTTGACGAGCTGTTAAGCGGATCCATGGGCTCCGGGTGGTGGGGCGGAGGTTTTTAGGGCGTCCCATGAGCGAAAGAGTGAAAACGGCAGTTTTTTGGCAATTTTTCGTGTGTGTTTGCCCATGGATCGGCCGGGGGTGCTGGCTCCGGGAATTTTTTTTTTTTTTAGGCCGAGCCCCTCGGGGGAGTCCCTGACGAGCCATTAAGCGAATCGATGAGGGAAATACTAAACACTACAGTTTTTAATTTTTTTTTTATGTGTGTTAGCCCATGGATCGATGGGGGGGTGCTGGCTCCGAAAATATTTTTGCGCTGAGCCTCTCAGAGACGTCGGTGATTAGCTGTTGAGCGGATCCATAGGCTTCGGCGGGTTGAGGGAAGGTTTTTGGGGCGTCCCATGAGCGAAAAACCAAAAACGACAATTTTTTGGCGATTTTCCGTATTTGTTGGCCCATGGATCGATGGGGGGTGCTGGCTCTAAAATTATTTTTAGCCCGAACCCCTCGGGGGCATCCCTGATGAATTTTTGAGCAGATTCTTAGGCTTCGAAGGGTAGGGAGGAGGTTTCTGGGCCGTCCCATGAGCGAAATACCAAAAACGATAGTTTTTTGGCGATTTTCTGTGTGTGTTAGCCCATGGATCGATGGGGGAGGGGGTGATGGCTATGAAAATATTTTTGGGCCATGCCCCCCGAGGG
The DNA here is from genome assembly GCA_031232105.1 of Capsicum rhomboideum. Taxonomy (NCBI): domain Eukaryota; kingdom Viridiplantae; phylum Streptophyta; class Magnoliopsida; order Solanales; family Solanaceae; genus Capsicum; species Capsicum rhomboideum. The sequence goes on along the minus strand of CP124710.1, from coordinate 1,309,204 downwards.
CGTCTTTTACGAGCTTTTAAGCGGATCTATAAGCTCCGGGGGATTGGGTGGATGTTTCTGGAGCATCCCATGAGCGAAATACCAAAAATAACAATTTTTTGGAGATTTTCTGTGTGTGTTAGCCCATGGATCGATGAGGGGTACTGGCTTCAAAAATATCTTTGGACCGAACCCCTCGAGGGCTTCCATGATGAGTTTTTGAGCGGATCATAGGTTTCGGGGGGTGGGGCGGAGGTTTTTAGGGCGTCCCATGAGCGAAAGAGTGATAACGGCAGTTTTTTGGTGATTTTCCGTGTGTGTTAGCCCATGGATCTGCCGGGGGGTGCTGGATCCGGTAAAGGTTTTGGGACGAACCCCTCAGGGGCGTCCCTGACGAGCTGGTAAGATGATCCATGGGCTCCGGGGGGTGGGGCAGAGTTTTTTAGGGCATCCCATGAGCGAAAGAGTGAAAACTGTAGTTTTTTGGCAATTTTTCGTGTGTTAGCCCATGGATCGGCCGAGGGGTACTGGCTCCGAGAAAATTTTTGGTCTGAACCCCTCGGGGGCGTCCCTGACGAACTGTTAAGCGGATCCATAGGCTCCGGGGGGTGGGGAGGAGGTTTTTAGGGCATCCCATGAGCGAAAGAGTGAACACGACAGTTTTTTGGCGATTTTCCGTGTGTTTTAGCCCATGGATCGGCCGGGGGGTGCTGGTTTCGAGAAAATTTTTGGGCCGAGCCCCTTAGGTACATCCCTGACGAGCTGTTAAGCGAATCCATGGGCTCCAGGTGGTGGGGTGGAGGTTTTTAGGGCGTCCCATGAGCGAAAGAGTGAAAACGACAGTTTTTTGGCAATTTTTTATGTGTGTTAGCCCATGGATCTGCCCGGGGGTGCTGGCTCCGGGAATGGTTTTGGGACGAACCCCTCGGGGGCATCCCTGACGAGCTGGTAATTGGATCCATGGGCTCCGGGTGGTGGGGCAGAGTTTTTTTGGACGTCTCATGAGCGAAAGAGTGAAAACGACAGTTTTTTGATGATTTTCCGTGTGTGTTAGCCCATGTATCGGCCGGGGGGTGCTGACTCTGAGAAAGGTTTTGGGCCGAGCCCCTCGGGGGCGTACGTGATGAGCTGTTAAGCGGATCCATATGCTCCGGGGGGTAGGGCGGAGGTTTTTAGGGCGTCCCATGAGCGAAAGAGTGAAAACGGTAGTTTTTTGGCGATTTTCCGTGTGTGTTAGCCCATGGATCGGCCGGGGAGTGCTGGCTCCGGGAAAAGTTTTGGGACAAACCCCACGGGGGCGTCCCTGACGAGCTCTTAAGCGGATCCATGGGCTCCGAGGGGTGGGGCGAAGGTTTTTAGGGCGTCCCATGAGCAAAAGAGTGAAAACGACAGTTTCTTGGCGATTCTCCGTGTGTGTTAGCCTATGGATCGGTCGGGAGGTGCTGGCTCTAGGAAAATTTTGGGACCGATCCCCTCGAGGACGTCCCTGACAAGCTATTAAGCGGATCCATGGGCTCCGGGGGGTAGGATGGATGTTTTTAGGGTGTCCCATGTGCGAAAGAGTGAAAACGGCAGTTTTTTGGCGATTTTCCATATGTGTTAGCCCATGGATCGGCCGGGGGCTGCTGGCTCGGGGAAAGGTTTTGGGCCGAACCTCTTAGGGACGTCCCTGACGAGCTGTTAAGTGGATCCATGGGCTTCGGGGGGTTGGGTAGAGGTTTTTAGGGCGTCCCATGAGCGAAAAAGTGAAAACGACAGTTTTTTGGCGATTTTCTGTGTGTGTTAGCCCATGGATCGGCCTGGGGTTGCTGGCTCCGGGAAAAGTTTTGGGCCAAGCCCCTCGGGGGCGTCCATGACGAGCAATTAAGCAGATCCATGGGCTCCGGGGGGTGGGGCGGAGGTTTTTAGGGCGTCCCATGAGCGAAAGAGTTAAAACGACAGTTTTTTGGCAATTTTCCGTGTGTGTTAACCTATGGATCGGTCGGGGGGTGCTGGCTCCGCGAAAAGTTTTGGGCTGAGCCCCTTGGGGGCGTCCCTTTCGAGCTGTTAAGCGGATCCATAGGCTCCGGGGGGTGGGGCAGAGGTTTTTAGGGCGTCCCATGAGCGAAAGAGTGAAAACGGCAGTTTTTTGGCAATTTTCTGTGTGTGTTAGCCCATGGATCGAAAGGGGGGTGCTGGCTCCGGGAAAGGTTTTGGGCTGAGCCCCTCAGGGGCATCCTAGACGAGCTGTTAAGTGGATCCATGGGCTCCGTGGGGTGGGTCGGAGGTTTTTACGGCGTCCTATGAGCGAAAGAGTTAAAACGACAATTTTTTTACGATTTTCCGTGTGTGTTAGCCTATGGAACGGTCGGGGGGGTGCTGGCTCCGGGAAAATTTTTGGTCTGAACCCCTCGGGGGCGTCCCTGACGAACTGTTCAGCGGATCCAAAGGCTTCGAGGGGTGGGGAGGAGGTTTTTAGGGCGTCCCATGAGCGAAAGAGTGAACACGGCAGTTTTTTGGCGATTTTCCGTGCGTGTTAGCCCATGGATCGGCCGGGGGGTGCTGGCTCCGAGAAATTTTTTGGGCCGAGACCCTTAGGTTCATCCCTGACGAGCTGTTAAGCGAATCCATGGGCTCCGGGTGGTGGGGTGGAGGTTTTTAGGGCGTCCCATGAGCGAAAGAGTGAAAACGATAGTTTTTTGGCAATTTTTTGTGTGTGTTAGCCCATGGATCTGCCCGGGGGTGCTGGCTCCGAGAAAGGTTTTGGTACGAACCCCTCGGGGGCGTCCCTGATGAGCTGGTAAGCGGATCCATGGGCTCCGGGTGGTGGGGCAGAGTTTTTTTGGACGTCTCATGAGCGAAAGAGTGAAAACGACAGTTTTTTGATGATTTTCCGTGTGTGTTAGCCCATGTATCGGTCGGGGGGTGCTGACTCTGAGAAAGGTTTTGGGCAGAGCCCCTCGGGGGCGTACGTGACGAGCTGTTAAGCGGATATATATGCTCCGGTGGGTAGGGCGGAGGTGTTTAGGGCGTTCCATGAGCGAAAGAATGAAAACGGTAGTTTTTTGGCGATTTTCCGTGTGTGTTAGCCCATGGATCGGCCGGGGAGTGCTGGCTCCGGGAAAAGTTTTGGGCCAAACCCCTCGGGGGCGTCCCTGACGAGCTGTTATGCGGATCCATGGGCTCCGAGGGGTGGGGCAGAGGTTTTTAGGGCGTCCCATGAGCAAAAGAGTGAAAACGACAGTTTCTTGGCGATTCTCCGTATGTGTTAGTCTATGGATTGGTCGGGGGGTGCTGGCTCCGGGAAAAGTTTTGGGCAGAGCCCATCGGAGGCATCCCTGACGAGCTGTTAAGCGGATCCATGGGCTCCGGGGGTTGGGGCAGAGGTTTTTAGGGCGTCCCATGAGCGAAAGAGTTAAAACGATAGTTTTTTTGCGATTTTCCGTGTGTGTTAGCCTATGGATCAGTCGGGAGGTGCTGGATCAGAGAAAAGTTTTGGATGAGCCCCTCGGGGGCGTCCCTGATGAACTGTTAAGTGGATCCACAGGTTCCGGGGGGTGGGGAGGAGGTTTTTAGGGTGTCTCAGGAGCGAAAGAGTGAAAACGGCAGTTTTTTGGTGTTTTTTTGTGTGTGTTAGCCCATGGATCGGCCGGGGGGTGCTGGCTCCGAGAAAGGTTTTGGGCCGAGCCCCTAGGGGGCATCCCTGATGAGCTGTTAAGCGGATCCATAGGCTCCGGGTGGTGGGGCGAAGGTTTTTAGGACGTCCCATGAGCGAAAGAGTGAAAACGACAGGTTTTTGACGATTTTTCGTGTGTGTTATCTCATGGATCGGCCGGGGGTGCTGGCTCCAGGAAAAGTTTTGGCTGATCCCTTCGGGGGCGTCCCTGACGAACTGTTAAGCGGATCCATAGGCTCCGGGGGGTAGGGAGGAGGTTTTAGGGCGTCCCATGAGCGAAAGAGTGAAAACGACAGTTTTTTGGTGATTTTTCGTGTGTGTTAGCCCATGGATCGGCTGGGGGGTGCTGGCTCCGAGAAAGGTTTTGGGCTGAACCCCTCAATGGCATCCCTGATGAGCTGTTAAGCGGATCCATAGGCTCCGGGGGGTGGGGCGGAGGTTTTTAGGGCGTTCCATGAGCGAAAGAGTGAAAACGACAGTTTTTTGGCAATTTTCCGTGTGTGTTAGCTCTTGGATCGGTCGGGGAGTGCTAGCTCCGGGAAAAGTTTTGGGCCGAGCCCCTCGGGGGCGTCCCTGACGATCTGTTAAGCAGATCCATGGGCTCCGAGGGTGGGGCGGATGTTTTTAGGGCTTCCCATGAGCGAAAGAGTGAAAAAGACAATTTTTTGGCGATTCTCCGTGTGTGTTAGCCTATGGATCGGTCGGCGGGTGCTGGCTCCGGGAAAATTTTTGGGCTGAGCTCCTTGGGGGCATCCTTGACGAGCTGTTAAGCGGATCCATGGGCTCCGGGTGGTGGGGCAGAGGTTTTTAGGGCGTCCCATGAGCGAAAGAGTGAAAACGGCAGTTTTTTGGCAATTTTCCGTGTGTGTTTGCCCATGGATCGGCCGGGGGTGCTGGCTTCGGGAAAATTTTTTTTTTTTAGGCCGAGCCCCTCGGGGGAGTCCCTGACGAGCCATTAAGCGAATCGATGAGGGAAATACTAAACACTACAGTTTTTAATTTTTTTTTATGTGTGTTAGCCCATGGATCGATGGGGGGGTGCTGGCTCCGAAAATATTTTTGCGCTGAGCCTCTCAGGGACGTCGGTGATTAGCTGTTGAGCTGATCCATAGGCTTCGGCGGGTTGAGGGAAGGTTTTTGGGGCGTCCCATGAGCGAAAACCCAAAAACGATAATTTTTTGGCGATTTTCCGTATGTGTTGGCCCATGGATCGATGGGGGGTGCTGGCTCAGAGAAAAGTTTTGGATAAGCCCCTCGGGGGCGTCCCTGATGAACTGTTAAGAGGATCTATAGGCTCCGGGGGGTGGGGAGGAGGTTTTTAGGGTGTCCCATGAGCGAAAGAGTGAAAACGATAGTTTTTTGGTGTGTTAGCCCATGGATCGGCCGGGGGGTGCTGGCTCCGAGATAGGTTTTGGGCCGAACCTCTAGGCGGCGTCCCTGATGAGCTGTTAAGCGGATCCATAGGCTCCGGGGGGTGGGGCGGAGGTTTTTAGGGCATCCCATGAGCGAAAGAGTGAAAACGACAGGTTTTTAACGATTTTTCGTGTGTGTTATCTCATGGATCGGCCGGGGGGTGCTGGCTCCAGGAAAAGTTTTGGCTGATCCCCTCGGGGGCGTCCCTGACGAACTGTTAAGCGGATCCATAGGCTCCGGGGGGTAGGGAGGAGGTTTTTAGGGCGTTCCATGAGCGAAAGGGTGAAAACGTCAATTTTTTGGTGATTTTTCGTGTGTGTTAGCCCATGGATCGATCGGGGGGTGCTGGCTCCGAGAAAGGTTTTGGGCTGAACCCCTCAATGGCATCCCTGATGAGCTGTTAAGTGGATCCATAGGCTCCGGGGGGTGGGGCGGAGGTTTTTAGGGCGTTCCATGAGCGAAAGAGTGAAAACGACATTTTTTTGGCAATTTTCCGTGTGTGTTAGCTCTTGGATCGATCGGGGAGTGCTGGCTCCGGGAAAAGTTTTGGGCCGAGCCCCTCGGGGGCGTCCCTGACGATCTGTTAAGCAGATCCATGGGCTCCGGGGGTGGGGCAGATGTTTTTAGGGCTTCCCATGAGCGAAAGAGTGAAAAAGACAGTTTTTTGGCGATTCTCCGTGTGTGTTAGCCTATGGATCGGTCGGGGGGTGCTGGCTCCGATAAAATTTTTGGGCTGAGCTCCTCGGGGGCGTCCCTGACGAGCTGTTAAGCGGATCCATGGGCTCCGGGTGGTGGGGCGAAGGTTTTTAGGGCGTCCCATGAGCGAAAGAGTGAAAACGGCAGTTTTTTGGCAATTTTCCGTGTGTGTTTGCCCATGGATCGGCCGGGGGTGCTGGCTCCGGGAAATTTTTTTTGTTTTGGGACGAGCCCCTCGGGGGAGTCCCTGACGAGCCATTAAGCGAATCGATGAGGGAAATACTAAACACTACAGTTTTTAAATATTTTTTTGTGTGTGTTAGCCCATGGATCGATGGGGGGGTGCTGGATCCGAAAATATTTTTGGGCTGAGCCTCTCAGGGACGTCGGTGATGAGCTGTTGAGCGGATCCATAGGCTTCGGCGGGTTGAGGGAAGGTTTTTGGGGCGTCCCATGAGCGAAAAACCAAAAACGACAATTTTTTGGCGATTTTCCGTATGTGTTGGCCCATGGATCGATGGGGGGTGCTGGCTCTAAAATTATTTTTAGCCCGAGCCCCTCGGGGGAATCCCTGATGAATTTTTAAGCAGATTCATAGGCTTCGAAGGGTAGTGAGGAGGTTTCTGGGCCGTCCCATGAGCGAAATACCAAAAACGACAGTTTTTTGGCAATTTTCTGTGTGTGTTAGCCCATGGATCGATGGGGGAGGGGGTGATGGCTATGAAAATATTTTTGGGCCATGCCCCCCGGGGGCGTCTTTTACGAGCTTTTAAGCGGATCTATAAGCTCCGGGGGATTGGGTGGATGTTTCTGGAGCATCCCATGAGCGAAATACCAAAAATAACAATTTTTTGGCGATTTTCTGTGTGTGTTAGTCCATGGATCGATGAGGGGTACTGGCTTCAAAAATATCTTTGGACTGAATCCCTCGAGGGCTTCCATGATGAGTTTTTGAGCGGACCATAGGTTTCGGGGGGTGGGGCGGAGGTTTTTAGGGCGTCCCATGAGCGAAAGAGTGATAACGGCAGTTTTTTAGCGATTTTCCGTGTGTGTTAGCCCATGGATCTGTTGGGGGGTGCTGGATCCGATAAAGGTTTTGGGACGAGCCCCTCAGGGGCGTCCCTGACGAGCTGGTAAGCGGATCCATGGGCTCCGGGGGGTGGGGCAGAGTTTTTTAGGGCATCCCATGAGCGAAAGAGTGAAAACGGCTGTTTTTTGGCAATTTTTCGTGTGTTAGCCCATGGATCGGCCGGGGGGGGGCTGGCTCCGGGAAAAGTTTTGGGACGAGCCCCTCGGGGGCGTCCCTGAGGAGCTGTTAAGTGGATCCATATGCTCAGGGGGATGGGGCGGAGGTTTTTAGGGCATCCCATGAACGAAAGAGTGAAAACGATAGTTTTTTGGCAATTTTCCGTGTGTGTTAGCCCATGGATCGCCGGGGGGTGCTGGCTTGGGGAAAGGTTTTGGACCGAACCCCTCGGGGGCATCCCTGACGAGCAGTTAAGTGGATCCATGGGCTCCGGGGGGTGGGGCGGAGGTTTTTAGGGCGTTCCATGAGCGAAAGAGTTAAAACAACAGTTTGTTGGTGATTTTTCGTGAGTGTTAGCCTATGGATCTGTCGGGGGGCGCCGGCTCCGGGAAAAGTTTTGGGCTGAGCCCCTCGGGGGCATCCCTGACGAGCTGTTAAGCATATCCATGGGCTCCGAGGGGTGGGGCGGATGGTTTTAGGGAGTCCCATGAGCGAAAGAGTGAAAACGATAGTTTTTTGGCAATTTTCCGTGTGTGTTAGCACATGGATCGACCGGGGGGTGCTGGCTTCGGGAAAAGTTTTAGGCCGAGCCCCTTGGGGGCGTCCCTGAGGAGCTGTTAAGTGGATCCATATGCTCCGGGGGGTGGGGCGGAGGTTTTTAGGGCATCCCATGAACGAAAGAGTGAAAACGATAGTTTTTTGGCAATTTTCCGTGTGTGTTAGCCCATGGATCGCCGGGGGGTGCTGGCTCGGGGAAAGGTTTTGGACCGAGCCCTTCGGGGGCATCCCTGATGAGCTGTTAAGAGGATCCATGGGCTCCGGGGTGTGGGGTAGAGGTTTTTAGGGCGTCCCATGAGCGAAAGAGTGAAAACGGCAGTTTTTTGGCGATTTTCTGTGTGTGTTAGCCCATGGATCGGTCGGGGGGTGCTGGCTCCGAGAAAAGTTTTAGGCCGAGCCCCTCGGGGGCGTCCCTGACGAGCATTTAAGTGGATCCATGGACTCCAGGGGGTGGGGCGGAGGTGTTTAGGGTGTCCCATGAGCGAAAGAGTGAAAACCATAATTTTTTGGCAATTTTTCGTCTGTGTTAGCCCATGGATCGGCCGGGGGGTGCTGGCTCCGAGAAAAGTTTAGGACTGAGCCCCTCGGGGGAGTCCCTGACGAGCGGTTAAGCAGATCCATGGGATCATGGGGGTGGGGCAGAGGTTTTTAGGGCGTCCCATGAGCGAAAAGAGTGAAGACGGCAGTTTTTTGGTGATTTTTCGTGTGTGTTAGCCCATGGATCGTCCGGGGGGTGCTGGCTCCGGGAAAAGTTTTGGGCCGAACCCCTCGGCGGCGTCTCTGATGAGCTGTTAAGCGAATCCATGTGCTCCGGGGGGTGGGGCTAAGGTTTTTAGGGCGTCCCATGAGCGAAAGAGTTAAAACGACAGTTTTTTGGCAATTTTCCGTGTGTGTTAGCCCATGGATCGGCCGGAGGGTGCTGGATCTGGGAAAGGTTTATGGTCGAACCCCTCGGTGGCATCCCTGACAAGCTGTTAAGTAGATCCATGGGCTCCGGCGGGTGGGGCAGAGGTTTTTAGGGCGTCCCATGAGCGAAAGAGTGAAAACAATAATTTTTGGGCGATTTTCCGTGTGTGTTAGCCCATGGATCGGCCGGGGTGCTGGCTCCGGGAAGGATTTTGGGCCGAGTCCCTTGAGAAAGTCCCTGATGAGCTATTAAGCGGATCCATAGGCTTTGAGGGGTTGGGCGGATGTTTTTAGGGCATCCCATGAGCGAAAGACTGAAAACGATAGTTTTTTGGCGATTTTCCGTGTGTGTTAGCCCATGGATCGGCCGGGGGGGGCTGGCTTGGGGGAAAGTTTTGGGCCGAGCCCCTCGGGGGCATCCCTGACGAAATTTTAAGCGGATCCATGGGTTCTGAGGGGTGAGGCAGAGGTTTTTAGGGCGTCCCATGAGCGAAAGAGTGAAAACGACAGTTTTTTGGCGATTCTCCGTGTGTGTTAGCCTATGGATTGGTCGGGGGGTGCTGGCTCCGAGAAAAGTTTTGGGATGGACCCCTCGGGGGCATCCCTGACGAGCTGTTAAGCTGATCCATGGGCTCCGGGGGGTGGGGCGGAGGTTTTTAGGGCGTTCCATAAGCGAAAGAGTTAAAACGACAGTTTTTTTGCGATTTTCCGTGTGTGTTAGCCTATGAATGGGTCGGGGGGTGCTGGCTCCGGGAAAAGTTTTGGCTGAGCCCCTCGGGGGCATCCCTGACGAACTGTTAAGCGGATCGATAGGCTTCGGGGGGTGGGGAGGAGGTTTTTAGGGTGTCCCATGAGCGAAAGAGTGAAAACGGCAGTTTTTTGGTGTTTTTTCGTGTGTGTTAGCCCATGGATCGGCCGGGGGGTGCTGGCTCCGAGAATGGTTTTGGGCCGAGCCCCTCGGGGGCGTCCCTGATGTGCTGTTAAGCGGATCCATAGACTCCGGGGGGGGGGGGGAGGCAGAGGTTTTTAGGACGTCCCATGAGCGAAAGAGTAAAAACGGCAGTGTTTTGGCAATTTTCCGTGTGTGTTAGCTCATGGATCGATCGGGGGGTGCTGGCTCCGGGAAAGGTTTTGGCTGAACCCCTCGGGGGCGTCCCTCCATAGGCTCCGGGGGGTGGGGAGGAGGTTTTTAGGGCGTCCCATGAGCGAAAGAGTGAAAACGGCAGTTTTTTGGTGATTTTTCGTGTGTGTTAGCCCATGGATCGATCGGGGGGTGCTGGCTCCGAGAAAGGTTTTGGGCTGAGTTCCTCGGGGGCGTCCCTGACGAGCGTTTAAGCAGATCCATAGGCTCCGGGGGGTGGGGCGGATGTTTTTAGGGCGTCCCATGAGCGAAAGAGTGAAAACGACAGTTTCTTGGCGATTCTCCGTGTGTGTTAGCCTATGGATCGGTCGGGGGGTGCTGGCTTTGGGAAATGTTTTGGGCCGAGCCCATCGAAGGCATCCCTGACGAGCTGTTAAGCGGATCCATGGGCTCCGGGGGGTGGGGCGGAGGTTTTTAGGGCGTCCCATGAGCGAAAGAGTTAAAACGATAGTTTTTTTGCGATTTTCTGTGTGTGTTAGACTATGGATCGGTCGGGGGGTGCTGGCTCAGAGAAAAGTTTTGGATAAGCCCCTCGGGAGCGTCCTTGATGAACTGTTAAGCGGATCCATAGGCTTCGGGGGGTGTGGAGGAGGTTTTTAGGGTGTCCCATGAGCGAAAGAGTGAAAACGATAGTTTTTTGGTGTTTTTTTGTGTGTTAGCCCATGGATCGGCCGAGGGGTGCTGGCTCCGAGAAAGGTTTTGGGCCGAACCCCTAGGCGGCGTCCCTGATCAGCTGTTAAGCAGATCCATAGGCTCCGGGGGGTGGGGCGGAGGTTTTTAGGGCGTCCCATGAGCAAAAGAGTGAAAACGACAGGTTTTTGACGATTTTCCGTGTGTGATATCTCATGGATCGGCCGGGGGGTGCTGGCTCCAGGAAAAGTTTTGGCTGATCCCCTCGGGGGCGTCCCTGACGAACTGTTAAGCGGATCCATAGGCTCCGGGGGGTAGGGAGGAGGTTTTTAGGGCGTTCCATGAGCGAAAGGTTGAAAACGTCAATTTTTTGGTGATTTTTCGTGTGTGTTAGCCCATGGATCGACCGGGGGGTGCTGGCTCCGAGAAAGGTTTTGGGTTGAACCCCTCAAGGGCATCCCTGATGAGCTGTTAAGTGGATCCATAGGCTCCGGGGGGTGGGGCGGATGTTTTTAGGGCGTTCCATGAGCGAAAGAGTGAAAACGACAGTTTTTTGGCAATTTTCCGTGTGTGTTAGCTCTTGGATCGATCGGGGAGTGCTGGCTCCGGGAAAAGTTTTGGGCCGAGCCCCTCGGGGGCGTCCCTGACGATCTGTTAAGCAGATCCATGGGCTCCGGGGGTGGGGCAGATGTTTTTAGGGCTTCCCATGAGCGAAAGAGTGAAAAAGACAGTTTTTTGGCGATTCTCCGTGTGTGTTAGCCTATGGATCGGTCAGGGGGTGCTGGCTCCGGTAAAATTTTTGCGCTAAGCTCCTCGGGGGCGTCCCTGACGAGCTGTTAAGCGGATCCATGGGCTCCGGATGGTGGGGCGAAGGTTTTTAGGGCGTCCCATGAGCGAAAGAGTGAAAACGGCAGTTTTTTGGCAATTTTCCGTGTGTGTTTGCCCATGGATCGGCCGGTGGGTGCTGGCTCCGGGAAAAATTTTGGGCCGAGCCCCACTGGGGCATCCTTGATGAGCGGTTAAGTGTATCCATGGGCTCCTAGGGGTGGGGCGGAGGTTTTTAGGGCATCCCATGAGCAAAATAGTGAAAACGATAGTTTTTTGGCGATTTTCCGTGTGTGTTAGCCCATGGATCGGCCGGGGGGTGCTGGGTCTGGGAAAGGTTTTCGGCCAAGCCCCTCGGGGGCGTCCCTAACAAGAGTTTAAGCGGATCCATGGGCTCCTGGGGTTGGGGCAGAGGTTTTTAGGGCATCCCATGAGAGAAAGAGTGAAAATGGCAGTTTTTTGGAGATTTTTCGTGTGGTTTAGCCCATGGATTGATCGGTGGGTGCTGGCTCTGGGAAAAGTTTTGGTACAAACCCCTCGGGGGCGTCCCTGACGAGTGGTTAAATGGATCCATGGGCTCCTGGGGGGGGGGGTTTCGGAGGTTTTTAGGGCGTCCCATGAGCGAAAGAGTGGAAACGATAGTTTTTTGACGATTTTCCGTATGTGTTAGCCCATGGATCGGCCGGTGGGTGCTGGCTCCGGGAAAAGTTTTGGGCCGAACCCCACTGGGGCGTCCTTGACGAGCGGTTAAGTGGATCCATGGGCTCCTAGGGGTGGGGCGGAGGTTTTTAGGGCATCCCATGAGCGAAAGAGTGAAAATGGCAGTTTTTTGGCGATGTTTCGTGTGTGTTAGCGCATGGATCGGTCGGTGGATGCTGGCTCCGGAAAACGTTTTGGGCCGAGCTCCTCTGGGGAATCCCTGACGAGCGGTTAAGTGGATCCATGGGCTCCTGGTGGTGGGGCGGAGGTTTTTAGGGCATCCCATGAGAGAAAGAGTGAAAATGGCAGTTTTTTGGAGATTTTCCGTGTGGGTTAGCCCATGGATCGGTCGGTGGGTGTTGGCTCCGGGAAATGTTTTGGTAAGAACCCCTCGGGGGCGTCCCTGATGAGTGGTTAAGAAGATCCATGGGCTCCTGGGGGTGGTTCGGAGGTTTTTAGGGCGTCCCATGAGCGAAAGAGTGACAACGACAGTTTTTTGGCGATTTTCCGTGTGTGTTATCCCATGGATCGGCCGGTTGGTGCTGGCTCCGGGAAAAGTTTTGGACCGAGCCCTACTGGGGCATCCTTGACGAGCGGTTAAGTGGATCCATGGGCTCCTAGGGGTGGGGCGGAGGTTTTTAGGGCATCCCATGAGCGAAATAGTGAAAATGGCAGTTTTTTGGCGATTTTTCATGTGTATTAGCCCATGGATCGGCCGGTGGATGCTGGCTCCGGGAAAAGTTTTGGGCCGAGCCCCTCGGGGTTGTCCCTGACGAGCGGTTAAATGGATCCATGGGCTCCTGGGGGGTGGGGCGGAGGTTTTTAGGGCGTCCCATGAGTGAAAGAGTGAAAATGGCAGTTTTTTGGCGATTTTCCGTGTGTGTTAGCCCATGGATCGGCCGGTGGGTGCTGGCTCCGGGAAAAGTTTTGGTACGAACCCCTCGGGGGCATCCCTGACGAGTGGTTAAGCGGATCCATGGGCTCCTGGGGGTGGGTCGAAGGTTTTTAGGGCGTCCCATGAGCGAAAGAGTTAAAAGGGTAGTTTTTTGGAGATTTTCCGTGTGTGTTAGCCCATGGATCGGCCGGGGTGTGCTGGCTCTAGGAAAAGTTTTGGGACGAGCCTCTCGGGGGCGTCCCTGACAAGCGGTTAAGTGGATCCATGGGCTCATGGGGGTGGGGCAGAGGTTTTTAGGGCATCCTATGAGCGAAAGAGTGAAAACGGCAGTTTTTTAGCGATTTTCCAAGTGTGTTCGCCCATGGATGGGCCGGGTGGTGCTGGCTCCGGGAAAGGTTTTGGGCCGAGCCCCTAGGAGGCGTCCCTGACAAGCGGTTAAGCGTATCCATGGGCTCTTGGGGGTGGGGCGGAGGTTTTTAGGGCATCCCATGAGCAAAATAGTGAAAACGATAGTTTTTTGGCGATTTTCCGTGTGTGTTAGCCCATGGATCGGCCGGGGGGTGCTGGGTCTGGGAAAGGTTTTCGGCCAAGCCCCTCGGGGGCGTCCCTAACAAGCGTTTAAGCCGATCCATGGGCTCCTGGGGTTGGGGCAGAGGTTTTTAGGGCATCCCATGAGCGAAAGAGTGAAAACGACAGTTTTTTGGCGATTTTTCGTGTGTGTTAGCCCATGGATCGTCCAGTGGGTGATGGCTCTCGGAAAAGTTTTGGACCGAACTTCTCGGGGGCATCCCTAACGAGCGTTTAAGGGGATCCATAGGCTCCTGGGGGTGGGGCGGAGGGTTTTAGGGCGTCCCATGAGCAAAAGAGTGAAAACGATAATTTTTTGGCAATTTTCCGTGTGTGTTAGCCCATGGATCGGCCGGCGGTGCTGGCTCCGAGAAAAACTTTGGGTCGAGCCCCTCGGGACAATCCTTGACCGGCGTTTTAGCATATCCATGGGCTCCTGGGGGTGGGGCAGAGGTTTTTAGGGTGTCCCATTAGCAAAAGAGTGAAAATGATAGTCTTTTGGCGATTTTTCGTATGTGTTAGCCCATAGATCGGCCAGTGGGTACTGTCTCTGGGAAAAGTTTTGTACCGAGTCCCTCGGGGGCATCCCTGACAAGCGTTTAAGTGGATTTATGGGATCCTGGGGGTGGGGCAGAGGTTTTTAGGGCGTCCCATTGGCAAAAGAGCGAAAATGGCAGTTTTTTGGCAATTTTCCGCGTGTGTTTGCCCATGGATCGATCGGTGGGTGCTGGCTTCGAGAAAAGTTTTGGGCTGAGCCCCTCGAGGGCATCCTTGACAAGCATTTAAGTGGATCCATGGGCTCCTGGGTTGGGGCAGAGGTTTTTAGGGCATCCCATGAGCGAAAGAGTAAAAAAGGTAGTTTTTTGGCGATTTTTCGTGTGTGTTGACCCATGGATCGGCCGGGGGTGCTGGCTCCAAGAAAAGTTTTAGACCGAGCCCCTCGGGGACGTCCCTAATGAGCGTTTTAGCGAATCCATGGTATCCTGGGGGTGGGGCGTAGCTTTTTAGGGATTCCCATGAGCGAAAGAGTGAAAATGGCAGTTTTTTGGCGATTTTCCGTGTGTGTTAGCCCATGGATCGGCCGGTGGGTGCTGGTTCTGGGAAATGTTTTGGGCTGAGCCCCTCAGGGGCATTCCTGACGAGCGGTTAAGCGGATCCATGGGCTCCTGGGTGTGGGGCAGAGGTTTTTAGGGCATCCCATGAGCGAAAGAGTGAAAACGGCCGTTTTTTGGAGAATTTTCGTGTGTGTTAGCCCATGGATCGGCCGGTGGGTGCTGGATTCGAGAAAAGTTTTGGGCCGATACCCTCGGGGGCGTCCCTGAAAAGCGGTTAAGTGGATCCATGGGCTCCTGGGGTGGGACGGAGGTTTTTAGGGCATCCCATGAGCGAAAGAGTGAAAACGGCAGTTTTTTGGCGATTTTCCATGTGTGTTAGCCCATGGATCGGCCAGTGGGTGCTGGATCCGGGAAAAGTTCTAGGCCTAGCCCCTTGGGGGTGTCCCTTACGAGCGTTTAAGGGGATCCATGGGCTCTTGGGGGTGGTTCGGAGGTTTTTAGGGCATCCCATGAGCGAAAGAGTGAAAACGACAGTTTTTTGGCGATTTTCCATGTGTGTTAGCCCATGGATAGGCCAATGGGTGCTGGATACGGGAAAAGTTTTTGGCCGAGCCCCTCGGGGGTGTCCCTGACGAGCGGTTAAGGGGATCCATAGGCTCCTGGGGGTGGGTCGGAGGTTTTTAGGGCATCCCATGAGCGAAAGAGTGAAAACGACAGTTTTTTGGCGATTTTCCGTGTGTGTTTACCCATGGATCGACCGGTGGGTGCTGGCTCCGAGAAATGTTTTGGGCCGAGCCCCTCGAGGGTGTCTCTGACAAGCGGTTAAGCGTAACCATGGGATCCTAGGGTGGGGCGAAGGTTTTTAGGGCATCCCATGAGCGAAAGAGTGAAAACGACATTTTTTTGGCGATTTTCCGTGTGTGTTAGCCCATGGATTTGACAGTTTTGGGCCGATCACCTCAGGGGAATCCCTGACGAGCGTTTAAGCGGATCCATGGGCTCCTGGGGGTGGGGTGGATGTTTTTAGGGTGTCCCATGAGCGAAAGAGTGAAAAAGGCAGTTTTTGGGCAATTTTTCGTGTGTGTTAACCCATGGATCGGCCGGGGGGTGCTGGCTCCGAGAAAAGTTTTGGGCTGAGCCCCTCGGGGGCATCCCTAACGAGTGGTTTAGTGGATCCATGGGCTCCTGGGGGTGGGGCAGAGCTTTTTAGGGCGTCCCATGAGCGAAAGAGTTAAAATGGCAGTTTTTTGGCTATTTTTTGTGTGTGTTAGCCCATGGATCGGCCAGTGGGTGCTGGTTCTGGGAAAGGTTTTGGTCTGAGCCCCTCGGGGGTGTCCCTGACGTGTGTTTAAGCATATCCATGGGCTTCTGGAGGTGGGGCGGAGGTTTTTAGGGCGTCCCATGAGCGAAAGAGTACTAACGACAGTTTTTTGGTGATTTTTCGTGTGTGTTAGCCCATGGATCGGTCGGGGGGTGCTGGCTCCGGGAAAAGTTTTTGGTCAAGCCCCTTGGGGGCATCTCTGAGGAGCGGTTAAGCAGATCCATGGGCTCATGGGGGTGGGGCAGAGGTTTTTAGGGTGTCCCATGAGCAAAAGAGTGAAAATGGCAGTTTTTTGGCGATTTTCCGTGTGTGTTAGCCCATGGATCGGCCGATGGGTGGTGGCTCCGGGAAAAGTTTTGAGACGAACCGCTCGTGGGTGTCCCTGACGAGCGGTTAAGTGGATCCATGGGCTCCTATTGGTGATGCGGAGGTTTTTAGGGCGTCCCATGAGCGAAAGAGTGAAAACGACAGTTTTTTGGCGATTTTCCGTGTGTGTTAGCCCATGGATCGGCCGGTGGGTACTGGCTCCGAGAAAATTTTTGTACCGAGACCCTCGAGGGAATCCCTGACGAGTGGTTAAGCGGATTTATGGGCTCTTGGGGGTGGGAAGGAGGTGTTTAGGGTGTCCCATGAGCGAAAGAGTGAAAACCATAATTTTTTGGCAATTTTTCGTGTGTGTTAGCCCATGGATCGGCCGGGGGGTGCTGGCTCCAAGAAAAGTTTTGGACCGAACCCCTCGGGGGAGTCCCTGACGAGCGGTTAAGCAGATCCATGGGATCATGGGGGTGGGGCAGAGGTTTTTAGGGCGTCCCATGAGCGAAAGAGTGAAGACGACAGTTTTTTGGTGATTTTCCGTGTGTGTTAGCCCATGGATCGTCCGGGGGGTGCTGGGTCCGGAAAAAGTTTTGGGCCGAACCCCTCGACGGCGTCTCTGATGAGCGGTTAAGCGGATCAATGGGCTCCTGGGGGTGGGTCGGAGGTTTTTAGGGCATCCCATGAGCGAAATAGTGAAAACGACAGTTTGTTGGCGATTTTCTGTGTGTGTTAGCCCATGGATGGGCCAGGGGGTGCTGGCTCCGGGAAAAGTTTTAGGCCGAGCCCCTCGGGGGCATCCCTAACAAGTGGTTAAGCGGATCCATGTGCTCCTGGGGGTGGGGAGGAGGTTTTTAGGGCTACCCATGAGCGAAAGAGTGAAAACGATAGTTTTTTGGCGATTTTTCGTGTGTGTTAGCCCGTGGATCGGCCGGTGGGTACTGGCTCCGAGAAACTTTTTGTACCAAGAACCTCGAGGGCATCCTTGACGAGCGGTTAAGCGGATTTATGGGCTCCTGGGGGTGGGGCGGAGGTTTTTAGGGCGTGCCATTAGCGAAAGAGTTAAAACGGCAGTTTTTTGGCGATTTTTTGCGTGTGTTAGCCCATGGATCGACCGGTGGGTGCTGGCTCCGAGAAAAGTTTTGGGCTGAGCCCCTCGGGGGCGTCCCTAATAAGCGGGTTAGTGGATCCATGGGCTCCTGGGGTGGGGCAGATGTTTTTAGGGCGTCCCATGAGCGAAAGAGTGAAAACGGCAGTTTTTTGGCGATTTTCCTCGTGTGGTAGCCCTTGGATCGACCGGTGGGTGCTGGCTCCGGGAAAAGTTTTGGGCCGATCCCCTTGGGGGCATCCCTGAAAAGTGTTTG
The DNA here is from genome assembly GCA_031232105.1 of Capsicum rhomboideum. Taxonomy (NCBI): domain Eukaryota; kingdom Viridiplantae; phylum Streptophyta; class Magnoliopsida; order Solanales; family Solanaceae; genus Capsicum; species Capsicum rhomboideum. The sequence continues at coordinate 1,291,942 of CP124710.1, read as the reverse complement.
AGTGGATCCATGGTCTCCTGGGGGTGGGGCGGAGGTTTTTAGGGCATCCCAAGAGCGAAAGAATGAAAACGGCATTTTTTTGGCGATTTGCCATGTGTGTTAGCCCATGGATCGGCCAGTGGGTGCTGGCTACGGGAAAAGTTTTTGGGCGAGCCCCTCGGGGGCATCCCTGAAGAGCGGTTAAGGGAATCCATGGGCTCCTGGGGGTGGGGCGGAGGTTTTTAGGGCATCCCATGAGCGAAAGAGTGAAAACGATAGTTTTTTGGTTATTTTTCGTGTGTGTTAGCCCATTGATCGGCCGGGGGTTGCTGGCTCCGGGAAAAGTTTTTGGTCAAGCCCCTTGGGGGAATATGTGAGGAGTGGTTAAGTGGATCCATGGGCTCCTGGGGGTGGGGCAGAGGTTTTTAGGGCATCCCATGAGCGAAAGAGTGAAAACGACAGTTTATTGGCGATTTTTTGTGTGTGTTAGCCCATGGATCGGCCGGTGGGTGCTGGTTTCGGGAATAGTTTTGGGTCGTGCACCTCAGGGGCGTCCCTGAAAAGCGGTTAAGCGGATCCATGGGCTCCTGGGGGTGGGGCGGAGGTTTTTAGGGCGTCCCATGAGCGAAAGAGTGAAAATGATATTTTTTTGGCAATTTTTCGTGTGTGTTAGCCCATGGATCGGCCGGTGGGTGTTGGCTCTGGGAAAATTTTTGGACCGAGCCCCTCAGGGGCGTCCCTAACGAGTGATTAAGCGGATCCATAGGCTCCTGGGGGTGGGGTGGAGGATTTTAGGGCATCCCTTGTGCGAAAGAGTAAAAACGGCAGTTTTTTGGCGATTTTCCATGTGTGTTAGCCCATGGATCGTCCGGGTGATACTGGCTCCGGGAAAAGTTTTGGGCTGAGCCCTTCGGGGGCGTCCCTGACGAGTGGTTAAGCGGATCCATGGGCTCCTGGGGGTGGTTCATAGGTTTTTAGGGCGTCCCATGAGTGAAAGAGTGAAAATGGCAGTTTTTTGGCGATTTTCCGTGAGTGTTAGCCCATGGATCGACCGGGGGGTGCTGGCTTCGGGAAAAGTTTTGGGCCGAGCCCCTAGGGGGCATTCCTGACGAGCGTTTAAGCGGATCCATGGGCTCCGTGGGAGGGTAGGAGGTTTTTAGGGCATCCCATGAGCGAAAGAGTGAAAACGGCAGGTTTTTAGTGATTTTTCGTGTGTGTTTGCCCATGGATCGGCCGGAGGGTGCTGGCTCCTTGAAAAGTTTTTGGCCAAGCCCCTCAGGGGCGTTCCTGACGAGTGGTTAAGTGGATCTATGGGCTCTTGCGGGTGGGGCGGAGGTTTTTAGGTCATCCCATGAGCGAAAGAGTGAAAACGACAGTTTTTTGGCGATTTTCCGTGTGTGTTAGCCCATGGATCAGTCGGGGGGTGCTGGCTCCGGGAAATTTTTTGGGTCGAGCCCCTCTCGGGCGTCCTAGAAGAGCATTTAAGCAGATCCATGGTCTCCTGGGGGTGGGGCAGAGGTTTTTAGGGCATCCCATGAGCGAAAGAGTGAAAACGACAGTTTTTTGGCAATTTTTCGTGTGTGTTAGCTCATGGATATGCCGGTGGGTGCTGGCTTTGGGAATAGTTTTGGGATGAACCCTTTGGGGGCATTCCTGACGAGCGGTTAAGTGGATCCATGGGCTCCTGGTGGTGGGGCCGAGGTTTTTAGGGCATCCCATGAGTAAAAGAGTGAAAACGGCAGTTTTTTGGCGATTTTCCGTGTGTGTTAGCCCATTGATCGGCCTGGGGGTGCTGGCTCTGGGAAAAGTTTTGGGCCAAACTCCTCAATGGCGTCTCTGATGAGCGGTTAAGTGTATCCATGGGCTCTTGAGGGTGGGTCTGAGGTTTTTAGGGCATCCCATGAGCGAAAGAGTGAAAATGACAGTTTTTTGGCGATTTTCTGTGTGTGTTAGCCCATGGATGGGCCGGGGGGTGCTGGCTTCGGGAAAAGTTTTGGGTCGAGCACCTCGGGGGAATCCCTAATGAGTGGTTAAGCGGATCCATGGGCTCCTGGGGGTAGGGCAGAGGTTTTTAGGGCTACCCATGAGCGAAAGAGTGAAAACGACAGTTTTTTGGCAATTTTTCGTATGTGTTAGCCCATGGATCGGCTGGGGGGTGCTGGCTCCGAGAAAAGTTTTGGGCAAAGCCCCTCGGGGGAGCTCCTCATGAGTGGTTAAGTAGATCCATGGGCTCATGGGGGTGGGGCAGAGGTTTTTAGGGCGTCTCATGAGCGAAAGAGTGAAAACGGCATTTTTTTGGCGATTTTTCGTGTGTGTTAGCCAATGGATCTGCCGGGGGGTGCTGGCTCGGGGAAAAGTTTTGGGCCGAGCCCCTCGGAGGCGTCCTTGACAAGCGTTTAAGTGGATCCATGGGCTCCTGGGGTGGGGCGGAGGTTTTTAGGTCGTCCCATGAGCGAAAGAGTTAAAACGACAGTTTTTTGGCCGGGGGGTGCTGGCTCCGGGAAAGGTTTTGGGCCGAGCCCCTCGGGGGAGTCCCTGACAAGCGGTTGAGTGGATCCATGGGCATATGGGGGTGGGGCAGAGGTTTTTAGGGCGTCCCATGAGCGAAAGAGTGAAGACGGCAGTTTTTTGGTGATTTTCCGTGTTTGTTAGCCCATGGATCGGCCGGGCGGTGCTGGCTCTGGGAAAGGTTTTGGACCGAGCCCCTCGGGGGTGTCCCTTACGAGTGGTTAAGCATATCCATGGGCTCCTGGTGGTGGGGCGGACGTTTTTATGGCATCCCATGTGCGAAAGAGTGAAAACGGAAATTTTTTGGCGATTTTTCGTGTGTGTTAGCCCATGGATCGGCCTGTAGGTGCTGGCTTCGAGAAAAGTTTTGGGACGAGACCCTCGGGGACGTTCCTGACAGGCGGTTATGCAGAGTCATGGGATCCTGGGGGTGGGGCGGAGGTTCTTAGGGCGTCCCATGAGCGAAAGAGTGAAAACGGTAGTTTTTTGGCGATTTTTCGTGTGTGTTAGCCCATGGATAGGACGGTGGGTGCTGGCTCTGGGAAAAGTTTTGGGCCAAGCCCCTCGGGGGCGTCCCTGATGAGCGGTTAAGCAGATCCATGGGATCCTGGGGGTGGGGCGGAGGTTTTTAGGGCATCCCATGAGCGAAAGAGTGAAAACGGTAGTTTTTTGGCGATTTTCCGTGTGTGTTAGCCCATGGATCGGCCGGTGGGTGCTGGCTCCGGGAAAAGTTTTGGGACGAGACCCTCGGGGATGTTCCTGACAAGCGTTTATGCGGATTCATGGGATCCTGGGGGTGGGGCGGAGGGTTTTAGGGCGTCCCATGAGCGAAAGAGTGAAAACGGCAGTTTTTTGGCGATTTTTCGTGTGTGTTAGCCCATGGATCGTTCGGGGGGTGCTAGCTCCGGGAAAAGTTTTGGCCCGAGCCCCTCGGAGGCGTCCCTGACAAGCGGTTATGCGGATCCATGGGCTCCTGGGGTGGGGCGGAGGTTTTTAGGTCGTCCCATGAGCGAAAGAGTGAAAACTGCAGTTTTTTGGCAATTTTCCGTGTGTGTTCGCCCACGGATCGTCCGGGGGGTGCTAGCTCCGGGAAAAGTTTTGGCCCGAGCCCCTCGGAGGTGTCCCTGACAAGCGGTTAAGCGGATCCATGGGCTCCTTGGGGCGGGACAGAGGTTTTTAGGGCGTCCCATGAGCGAAAGAGTGAAAATGGCAGTTTTTTGGCAATTTTCCTCGTGTGTTAGCCCATGGATCGGTCGGGGGTTGCTGGATTCGGGAAAAGTTTTGGGTCGAACCCCTCGTAGGCATCCCTGACGAGTGGTTAAGTGGATTCATGGGCTCCTGGGGGTAGGGCGGAGATTTTTAGGGCGTCCCATGAGCGAAAGAGTGAAAATGGCAATTTTTTGACCATTTTTCGTGTGTGTTAGCCCATGGATTGGCCGGTGGGTGCTGGCTCCGGGAAAAAGTTTTGGACCTAGCCCCTTGGGGGTGTCCCTTATGACTGTTAAGCGTATCCATAGGATCCTGGTGGTGGGGCGGAGGTTTTTATGGCGTCCCATGAGCGATAGAGTGAAAACGAAAGTTTATTGGCAATTTTTCGTGTGTGTTAGCCCATGGATCGGCTTGTGGGTGCTGGATTCGAGAAAAGTTTTGGGCAGAGCCCCTTAGGGGCATCCCTGACGAGCGCTTAAGTGGATCCATGGGATCCTAGGTGTGGGGCGGATGTTCTTAGGGCGTCCCATGAGCGAAAGGGTGAAAACGACAGTTTTTTAGCGATTTTCCGTGTGTGTTATCCCATGGATAGGACGGTGGGTGCTGGCTCTGGGAAAAGTTTTGGGCCAAGCCCCTCGGGGGCGTCCATGATGAGCGGTTAAGCGGATCCATGGGATACTGGGGGTGGGGCGAAGGTTTTTAGGGAACCCCATAAGCGAAAGAGTGAAAACGATAGTTTTTTGGCAATTTTTTGTGTGTGTTAGCCCATGGATCGGCCGGTGGGTGCTGGCTCCGGGAAAGGTTTTAGGCCGAGCCCCTTGAGGGCATCCCTGATAAGCGGTTAAGCATATGTATGGGATCCTGGGGTGGGGCATAGTTTTTTAGGGCGTCCCATGAGCGAAAGAGTGAAAACGGCAGTTTTTTGGCAATTTTCCGTTTGTGTTAGCCCATGGATCGACCGGGGGTTGCTGGCTCCGAGAAATGTTTTGGGCTGAGTCCCTCGGGGGCGTCCCTTATGAGCGGATTAGTAGATTCTTGGGCTCCTGTGGGTGGGGCGGAGGTTTTTAGGGCGTCCCATGAGCGAAAGAGTGAAAACGGCAGTTTTTTGGCAATTTTCTGTGTGTGTTAGCCCATGGATCGTCCAGAGGGTGCTGGCTCCGGGAAAAGTTTTGGGCCGAGCCCCTTGGATGCATCCCTGACAAGCGGTTAAGCGGATCAATGGCTCCTGGGGGTGGGGCGGAGGTTTTTAGGTCGTCCCATGAGCGAAAGACTGAAAACGGCAGTTTTTTTGGCTATTTTCCGTGTGTGTTAGCCGATGGATCGGCCGGGGGGTGCTGGCTTCGGGATAAGTTTTGGGCCGAGCCTCTCCGAGGCATCCATAACAAGCGATTAAGCGGATCCATGGGCTCCAGGGGGTGGTACAGAGGTTTTTAGGGCATCCCATGAGCGAAAGAGTAAAAACGACAGTTTTTTGGCAATTTTTCGTGTGTGTTAGCCCATGGATTGGTCGGGGGGTGCTGGATTCGGGAAAAGTTTTGGGCCGAACCCCTCGGAGGCGTCCCTAACAAGTGGTTAAGCAGATCCATGGGCTCATGGGGGTGGGGCGGAGGTTTTTAGGGAGTCCCATAAGCGAAAGAGTGAAAAGGGCAGTTTTTTGGCAATTTTTTGTGTGTGTTAGCCCATGGATCATCCGGCGGGTGCTGGCTCCGGGAAAAGTTTTTGGACGAGCATTTGGGGGTGTCCCTGACGAGCGGTTAAGCGTATCCATGGGCTCCTGGGGTGGGGCGGAGGTGTTTAGGTCGTCCCATGAGCGAAAGAGTGAAAACGACAGTTTTTTGGCCGGGGGGTGTTGGCTCCGGGAAAGGTTTTGGGCCGAGCCCCTCGGGGGCGTCCCTGACAAGTGGTTGAGCGGATCCATGGGCATATGGGGGTGGGTCGGAGGTTTTTAGGGCGTCCCATGAGCGAAAGAGTGAAGACGACAGTTTTTTGGCGATTTTTCGTGTGTGTTAGCCCATGGATCGGCCGGGCGGTGCTGGCTCTGGGAAAAGTTTTGGGCCGAGCCCCTCGGGGGTGTCCCTTACGAGTGGTTAAGTGGATCCATGGGCTCCTGGTGGTGGAGCGGAGATTTTTATGGCATCCCATGAGCGAAAGAGTGAAAACAGAAATTTTTTGGCAATTTTTCGTGTGTGTTAGCCCATGGATCGGCCTGTGGGTGCTGGCTTAGAGAAAAGTGGTTAAGCAGATCCATGGGATCCTGGGGGTGGGGCAGAGGGTGTTAGGGCGTCCCATGAGCGAAAGAGTGAAAACGGCAGTTTTGTGGCGATTTTCCGTGTGTATTAGCCCATGGATCGATCGGGGGGTGCTGGCTCCGAGAAATATTTTGGGCCGAGCCCCTAGGGGGCGTCCCTGACGAGCGGTATAATAGATCCATGGGCTCCTGGGGTTGGGGCAGAGGTTTTTAGGGCGTCCCATGAGCGAAAGAGTAAAAACGGCAGTTTTTTGGCGATTTTCCGTGTGTGTTAGCCCATGGATCGTTCGGGGGGTGCTAGCTCCGGGAAAAGTTTTGGGCCGAGCCCCTCGGAGGCGTCCTTGTCAAATGGTTAAGCGGATCCATGGGCTACTAGGGTTGGGACGGAGGATTTTAGGGCGTCCCATGAGCGAAAGAGTGAAAACGGCAGTTTTTTAGCGATTTTCCGTGTGTGTGAGCCCATGGATCGGTCGGGGGATGCTGGCTCCGGGAAAAGTTTTGGGCCGATCCCCTCGAGGGCATCCCTTACAAATGGTTAAGCAGATCCATGGGCTCTTGGGGGTGGAGTGGAGGTTTTTAGGGCATCCCATGAGCGAAAGAGTGAAAACGGCAGTTTTTTGGCGATTTTCCATGTGTGTTAGCCCATGGATCGTCCGGGGGGTGCTAGCTCCGGGAAAAGTTTTGGCCCGAGCCCCTTGGAGGCGTCCCTAACAAGCGGTTAAGCGGATCCATGGGCTCCTTGGGGCGGGGCAGAGGTTTTTAGGGCATCCCATGAGCGAAAGAGTGAAAACGACAATTTTTTGATGATTTTTCGTGTGTGTTAGCCCATGGATTGGCCGGTGGGTGCTGGCTCTGGGAAAAAGTTTTGGGCCGAGCCCCTTGGGGGTGTCCCTTATGACTGTTAAGCGTATACATGGGCTCCTGGTGGTGGGGCGGAGGTTTTTATGGCATCCCATGAGCGAAAGAGTGAAAACGGAAGTTTTTTGGCGATTTTCAGTGTGTGTTAGCCCATGGATCGCCCTGTGGGTGCTGGCTCTGGGAAAATTTTTGGGCCGAGACCCTCGGAGGCATCCCTAACGAGCGTTTAAGTGGATCCATAGTCTCCTGGAGGTGGGGCGGAGGTTCTTAGGGCGTCCCATGAACGAAAGAGTGAAAATGGAAGTTTTTTGGCGATTTTTAGTGTGTGTTAGCCCATGGATCGCCCTGTGGGTGCTGGCTCCGGGAAATTTTTTGGGCCGAGACCCTCGGGGGCATCCCTAACGAGTGTTTAAGTGGATCCATAGGCTCTTGGAGGTGGGGCGAAGGTTCTTAGGGCGTCCCATGAGCGAAAGGGTGAAAACGGGAGTTTTGGGCCGAGCCCCTCGGGGGTGTCCCTTACGAGTGGTTAAGTGGATCCATGGGCTCCTGGTGGTGGAGCGGAGATTTTTATGGCATCCCATGAGCGAAAGAGTGAAAACAGAAATTTTTTGGCAATTTTTCGTGTGTGTTAGCCCATGGATCGGCCTGTGGGTGCTGGCTTAGAGAAAAGTGGTTAAGCAGATCCATGGGATCCTGGGGGTGGGGCAGAGGATGTTAGGGCGTCCCATGAGCGAAAGAGTGAAAACGGCAGTTTTGTGGCGATTTTCCGTGTGTGTTAGCCCATGGATCGGACGGTGGGTGCTGGCTCTAGGAAAAGTTTTGGGCCGAGCCCCTTAGGGGCGTCCCTAACGAACGTTTAAGCAGATCCATGGGATCCTGGGGGTGGGGCAGAGGTTTTTAGGGCGTCCCATGAGCGAAAGAGTGAAAACGACAGTTTTTTAGCGATTTTTCGTGTTTGTTAGCCCATGGATCGGCCGGGGGGTGCTGGCTCCGGGAAAAGTTTTGGGACGAGCCCCTTGGGGGTGTCCCTGACGAGTGTTTAAGTGGATCTATGGGCTCCTAGGGGTGGTACGGAGGTTTTTAGGGCGTCCCAAGAGCGAAAGAGTGAAAACGGCAGTTTTTTTAGCAATTTTTCGTGTGTGTTAGCCCATGGATAGGCCGGGGGGTGCTGGATCCAGGAAAAGTTTTGGGCCGAGCCCCTCGAGGACGTCCCTGATGAGTGTTTAAGCGTATACATGGGCTCCTGGGTGTGGGGCGGAGGTTTTTAGGGGGTCCCATGAGCGAAAGAGTGAAAACGGCAGTTTTTTGGCCGGGTGGTGCTGGCTCCGGGAAAAGTTTTAGGCCGAGCCCCTCGGGGGCATCCCTGACTAGCGGTTAAGCAGATCCATGGTCTCCTGGGGTGGGGCGGAGGTTTTTAGGGCATCCCATGAGCGAAAGAATGAAAACGACAGTTTTTTGGCGATTTTCCGTGTGTGTTAGCCCATGGATCGACCGGTGGGTGCTGGCTCTGAGAAATGTTTTTGGCCGGGCGCCTCGGGGGCGTCCCTGATGAGTGTTTAAGCGGATCCATGGGATCCTTGGGGTGGGGCGGAGGTTTTTAGGGCGTCCCATGAGCGAAAGAGTGAAAACGGCAGTTTTTTAGCAATTTTTCGTGTGCTAGCCCATGGATTGGCCGGTGGGTGCTGGCTTCGAGAAACGTTTTGGGTCGATCCCCTCGGGGGAATCCCTGATGAGCGTTCAAGCGTATCCATGGTCTCCTGGGGTGGGGCGGAGGTTTTTAGGGCATCCCATGAGCGAAAGAGTGTAAACAACAGTTTTTTGGAGATTTTTCGTGTGTGTTAGTCCATGGATCGGCCTGTGGGTGCTGGCTTCAAGAAAAGTTTTGGGCTGATCCCCTCGGGGGCGTCCCTTATGAGTGGTTAAGCGGATCCATGGGATTCTGGGGGTGGGTCGTAGGTTTTTAGGGTGATCCATGAGCGAAATAGTGAAAACGGCAGTTTTTTGGCAATTTTCCGTGTGTGTTAGCCCATGGATCGGCCGGGGGGTGCTGGTTTCGGGAAAAGTATTGGGCCTAGACCCTTGAGGGCATCCCTCACGAGTGTTTAAGTGGATCCATGGGCTCCTGGGGGTGGGGCGGAGGTTTTTAGGGCATCCCATGAGCGAAAGAGTGAAAACGGCAGTTTTTTGGCCTGATGGTGCTGGCTTCGGGAAAAGTTTTAGGCAGATCCCCTCGGGGGAGTCCCTGACAAGTGATTAAGCGGATCCATGGTTTCCTGGGGGTGTGGCGGAGGTTTTTAGGGCATCCCATGAGCGTAAGAGTGAAAACGACAGTTTTTTGGCAATTTTTCGTGTGTGTTAGACCATGGATTGGCCGGTGGGTGCTGGCTCTGGGAAAAGTTTTGGGACGAACCCTTTGTGGGCATCCCTGACGAGCGTTTAAGTGGATCCATGGGCTCCTGGGGGTGGGGCAGAGGTTTTTAGGTTGTCCCATGAGCGAAATAGTGAAAACGACAGTTTTTTGGCTATTTTCTGTGTGTGTTAGCCCATGGATTGGCCGGGGGGTGCTGGCTCCGGGAAAAGTTTTGGGACGATCCCCTCGAGGGCATCCCTGATGAGCGGTTAAGCGGATCCATGGGCTCCTGGGGGTGGGTCGGAGGTTTTTAGGGCGTCCCATGAGCAAAAAAGTGAAAATGGCAGTTTTTTGATGATTTTTCATGTGTGTTAGCCCATGGATTGGCCAGGGGGTGCTGGCTCCGGGAAAAGTTTTGGGCCGATCCCCTCGCGGGCATCCCTGACGAGTGTTTAAGCGGATCCATGGGCTCCTGGGGGTGGGGCGGAGGTTTTTAGGGCATCCCATGAGCGAAAGAGTGAAAACGATAGTTTTTTGGCAATTTTCCGTGTATGTTAGCCCATGGATCGGTCGGGGGGTGCTGGATCCGTGAAGGGTTTTGGGCCAAGCCCCTTGGGGGCATCCTTGACGAGTGATTAAGCGGATCCATGGGCTCCTAGGGGTGGGGCGGAGGTTTTTAGGGCGTCCCATTAGCGAAAGAGTGAAAATGGCAGTTTTTTGACTGGGGGGTGCTGGATCTGTGAAAAGTTTTGAGTCGAGCTCCTCGGGGGAATCCCTGACAAGCGGTTAAGCGGATCCATGGGCTCCTGGGGGTGGGACGGAGGTTTTTAGGGCATCCCATGAGCGAAAGAGTTAAAAAGGCAGTTTTTTTGCGATTTTCCGTTTGTGTTAGCCCATGGATCGGCTGGGGGGTGCTGGCTCTGGGAAAAGATTTGAGCCGAGACCCTCGGGGGAATCCCTGACAAGCGGTTAAGCGGATCCATGGGCTCCTGGGGGTGGGGCGGAGGTTTTTAGGGCATCCCATGAGCGAAAGAGTTAAAAAGGATGTTTTTTTGCGATTTTCCGTGTGTGTTAGCCCATGGATCGGCCGGGGGGTGCTGGCTCCGGGAAAAGTTTTAGTACGAGCCCCTCGCGGGCGTCCCTGACGAGCGTTTAAGTAGATCCATGGGATTCTGGGGGTGGGGCGGAGGTTTTTAGGGCATCCCATGAGCGAAAGAGTGAAAAAGGCAGTTTTTTTGCGATTTTTTGTGTGTGTTAGCCCATGGATTGGCCGGGGGTGCTGGCTCCGGGAAAAGTTTTGGGACGATCCCCTCGCGGGAGTCCCTGATGAGCTTTTAAGCAGATCCATGGGCTCCTGGGGGCGGGGCGGAGGTTTTTAGGGCATCCCAAGAGCGAAAACGACAGTTTTTTGGCAATTTTCCGTGTGTGTTAGCCCATGGATCGGTCGGTGGGTGCTGGATCTGGCAAATTTTTTGGGCCAAGCCCCTCGGGGGCGTCCCTGATGAACGGTTAAGCGGATCCATGGGCTTTTGGGGGTGAGGCAGAGGTTTTTAGGGCATCCCATGAGCGAAAGAGTGAAAACGACAGTTTTTTGGCTAGTTTTCGTGTGTGTTAGCCCATGGATTGGCCGGGTGGTGCTGGCTTCGGGAAAAGTTTTAGGCAGATCCCCTCGGGGGAATCGCTGACAAGCGGTTAAGCCGATCCATGGTCTCCTGGGGGTGGGGCGGAGGTTTTTAGGGCATCCCATGAGCGGAAGAGTGAAAACATCAGTTTTTTGGCGATATTTTGTGTGTGTTAGCCCATGGATTGGCCGGTGGGTGCTGGCTCTGGGAAAAGTTTTGGGACGAACCCTTTGTGGGCATCCCTGACGAGCGTTTAAGTGAATCCATGGGCTCCTGGGGGTGGGGCAGAGGTTTTTAAGGCGTCCCATGAGCGAAAGAGTGAAAACGATAGTTCTTTTGCTATTTTCCGTGTGTGTTAGCCCATGGATTGGCCGGTGGGTGCTGGCTTCGGGAAAAAGTTTTGCGCCGAGCCCATTGGAGGCGTCCCTTATGAGCGGTTAAGCGGATCCATGGGATCCTGGGGGTGGGGCGGAGGTTTTTGGGGCGTCCCATGAGCGAAAGAGTGAAAACGACAGTTTTTATTCTATTTTTCGTGTGTGTTAGCCCATGGATCGGCCGGGGGGTGCTGGCTCCTAAAAAATTTTGGACCGAGCCACTCAGGGGCATCCCTGAGGAGCGTTTAAGTGGATCCATGGGCTCCTGGGGGTGGGGCGGAGGTTTTTAGGGCGTCCCATGAGTGAAAGAGTGAAAACAACAGTTTTTTGGCGATTTTTCGTGTGTGTTAGCCCATGGATCGGCCAGGGGGTGCTGGCTCCGGGAAAAGTTTTGGGACGATCCCCTCGCGGGCATCCCTGATGAGTGTTTAAGCCAATCCAAGGGCTCCTGGGGGTGGGGCAGAGGTTTTTAGGGCGTCCCATGAGCGAAAGAGTGAAAACGGCAGGTTTTTAGCAATTTTCCCTGTGTGTTAGCCCATAGATCGGCCGGTGGGTGCTGGCTCTGGGAAACTTTTTGGGTCGAGCCCCTCGGGGGCATCCCTGACTAGCTGTTAAGCGAATCTATGGGCTCCTAGGGGTGGGGCGAAGGATTTTAGGGCGTCCCATGAGGGAAAGAGTGAAAACGGCAGTTTTTTGGCAATTTTCCGTGTGTGTTAGCCTATGGATCTGCCGGTGGGTACTGGATCCGAGAAATGTTTTGAGCCAAGCCCCTCGTGGGCATCCCTGACAAATGGTTAAGTGGATCCATGGGCTCCTGGGGGTGGGGCGGAGGATTTTAGGGCGTCCCATGAGCGAAAGAGTGAAAATGGCAGTTTTTTGGCAATTTTCCGTGTGTGTTAGCCCATGGATCGGCCGGGGGGTGCTGGCTCCGAGAAAAGTTTTGGGGTGAGCCACTCAAGGGAATCCCTGACAAGCGATTAAGCGGATCCATGGGCTCCTGGGGGTGGAGTGGAGGTTTTTAGGGCATCCCATGAGCGAAAGAGTGAAAACGGCAGTTTTTTGGCGATATTCCGTGTGTGTTAGCCCATGGATCGGCCGGGGGGTGCTGGCTCTGAGAAAAGTTTTGGGCTGAGCCACTCGAGGGCGTCCCTGACAAGCGATTAAGCAGATCCATGGGCTCCTGGGGGTGGATCGGAGGTTTTTAGGGCATCCCATGAGTGAAAGAGTGAAAACGGCAGTTTTTTGGCGATTTTCCGTGTGTGTTAGCCCATGGATCGGCCAGGGGGTGTTGGCTCCGGGAAAAGTTTAGGGCCGATCCCCTCAAGGGCATCCCTGATGAGTGTTTAAGTAGATCCATGGTCTCCTGGGGGTGGGGCGGAGGTTTTTAGGGCATCCCATTAGCGAAAGAGTGAAAATGACAGTTTTTTGGCTGGGGGGTGCTGGCTCTGTGAAATGTTTTGAGCCGAGCCCCTCGGGGGAATCCCTTACAAGCGGTTAAGTGGATCAATGGGCTCCTGGGGATGGGGCGGAGGTTTTTAGGGCATCCCATGAGCGAAAGAGTTAAAAAGGCAGTTTTTTTGCGATTTTCCATGTGTGTTAGCCCATGGATCGGCTGGGGGGTGCTGGCTCTGGGAAAAGTTTTGAGCCGAACCCCTCGGGGGAATCCCTGACAAGTGGTTAAGCGGATCCATGGGCTCCTGGGGGTGGGGCGGAGGTTTTTAGGGCATCCCATGAGCGAAAGAGTTAGAAAGGCAGTTTTTTTGCGATTTTCCGTGTGTGTTAGCCCATGGATCGGCCGGGGGGTGCTGGCTCCGGGAAAAGTTTTGGGACGAGCCCCTCGCGGGTTTCCTTGACAAGCGGTTAAGCGGATCCATGGGCTCCTGGGGGTAGGGTGGAGGTTTTTAGGGCATCCCATGAGCGAAAGAGTGAAAACGACATTTCTTTGGCGATTTTCCGTGTGTGTTAGCCCATGGATCGGCCGGGAGGTGCTGGCTCCGGGAAAAGTTTTGGGCCGATCCCCTCAGGGGAGTCCCTGACAAGCGGTTAAGCGGATCCATGGGCTCCTGGGGGTAGGGTGGAGGTTTTTAGGGCATCCCATGAGCGAAAGAGTGAAAATGATAGTTTTTTGGCAATTTTTCGTGTGTGTTAGCCCATGTATCGGCCGGTGGGTGCTGGCTTCGGGAAATTTTTTGGGTCGATCCCCTCGGGGGCATCCCTGACGAGTGTTTAAGCGGATCCTTGGTCTCCTAGGGGTAGGGCGGAGAATTTTGGGGCATCCCATGAGCGAAAAAGTGAAAACGGCTGTTTTTTGGCAATTTTTCGTGTGTGTTAGCCTATGGATCGGACGGTGGGTGCTGGCTCCGGGAAAAGTTTTGGACTGAACCCCTAGGGGGCATCCCTGATGAACAGTTAAGAGGATCCATGGGCTACTGGGGTTGGGATGGAGGATTTTAGGGCGTCCCATGAGCGAAAGAGTGAAAACGGCAGTTTTTTAGCAATTTTTCGTGTGTGTGAGCCCATGGATTGGCCGGGGGGTGCTGGCTCCGGGAAAAGTTTTGGGCCGATCCCCTCGAGGGCATCCCTTACAAATGGTTAAGCAGATCCATGGGCTCTTGGGGGTGGAGCGGAGGTTTTTAGGGCATCCCATGAGCGAAAGAGTGAAAACGGCAGTTTTTTGGCGATTTTTCGTGTGTGTTAGCCCATGGATCGGCCAGGGGGTGCTGGCTAAGGGAAAAGTTTTGGGCCGAGCCCCTCGCGGGCGTCCATGATGAGCGTTTAAGTAGATCCATGGGCTCCTGGGTGTGGGGCGGAGGTTTTTAGGGCATCCTATGAGTGAATGAGTGAAAACGACAGTTTTTTGGCAATTTTTCATGTGTGTTAGCCCATGGATTGGCCGGTGGGTGATGGATCCGGGAAAGGTTTTGGTACGAGCCCCTCGGGGGCATCCCTGACAAGCGTTTAAGCGGATCCATGGGCTCCTGGGGGTGGGGCAGAGGTTTTTAGGGCATCCCATGAGCGAAAGAGTGAAAACGGCAGTTTTTTGGCTATTTTTCGTATGTGTTAGCCCATGGATCGGCCGGTGGGTGCTGGCTCCAGGAAAAGTTTTGGGCCGAGCCCTTTGGGGGCATCCCTTACAAGTGGTTAAGCGGATCCATGGGCTCCTGGGGGTGGGGCGAAGGTTTTTAGGGCATCCCATGAGTGAAAGAGTGAAAATGGCAGTTTTTTGGCGATTTTCCGTGAGTGTTAGCCCATGGATCGACCGGGGGTGCTGGCTTTGGGAAACGTTTTGGGCCGAGCCCCTCGGGGGCATTCCTTATGAGTGTTTAAGCATATCCATGGGCTCCGGGGGAGGGGCGGAGGTTTTTAGGGCGTCCCATGAGCGAAAGAGTGAAAACGGCAGGTTTTTATTGATTTTTCGTGTGTGTTTGCCAATGGATCGGCCGGGGGGCGCTGGCTCTGAGAAAAGTTTTTGGCCAAGCCCCTCAGAGGCGTCCTTGACGAGTGGTTAAGCGGATCCATGGGCTCCTGCGGGTGGGGCGGAGGTTTTTAGGTCATCCCATGAGCGAAAGAGTGAAAAACGACAGTTTTTTGGCGATTTTTCGTATGTGTTAGCCCATGGATCGGTCGGGGGGTGCTGGCTCTGGGAAAATTTTTGGGTTGAGCCCCTCGCGGGCATCTCTGAAGAGTATTTAAGCAGATCCATGGGCTCCTGGGGGTGGGGCAGAGGTTTTTAGGGCATCCCATGAGCGAAAGAGTGAAAACGACAGTTTTTTGGCAATTTTTCGTGTGTGTTAGCCCATGGATATGCCGGTGGGTGCTGGCTCTGGGAAAAGTTTTGGGACGAACCCTTAGGGGGAATTCCTGACGAGCGGTTAAGTGGATCCATGGGCTCCTGGTGGTGGGGCGGAGGTTTTTAGGGCATCCCATGAGCAGAAGAGTGAAAACGGCAGTTTTTTGGCGATTTTCCGTGTGTGTTAGCCCATGGATCGGCCTGGGGGTGCTGGCTCCGGGAAAAGTTTTTGGTCGAGCCCCTCGGGGGCATCCCTGATGAGCGGTTAAGCGGATCCATGGGCTCCTGGGGGCGGGGCAGAGATTTTGAGGGCATCCCATGAGCGAAAGAGTGAAAACGGCAGTTTTTTTGCGATTTTCCGTGTGTGTTAGCCCATGGATCGGCCAGGGGGTGCTGGCTTCAGGAATAGTTTTGGGACGAGCCCCTCGGGGGCTTCCCTGATGAGCAGTTAAGCGGATCCATGGGCTCCTTGGGGCGAGGCAGATGTTTTTAGGGCGTCCCATGAGCGAAAGAGTGAAAACGGCAGTTTTTTGGCGATTTTCCGTGTGTGTTAGCCCATGGATCGGCCAGTGGGTGCTAGCTCCGGGAAAATTTTTGGGCCGAACCCCTCGAGGGCATCCCTGACGAGTGGTTAAGCCGATCCATGCGCTCCTTGGGGCGGGGCAGAGGTTTTTAGGGCGTCCCATGAGCGAAAGAGTGAAAACGACAGTTTTTTGGCGATTTTCCGTATGTGTTAGCCCATGGATCGGCCGATGGGTGGTGGCTCCGGGAAAAGTTTTTGGCCGAGCACCTCGGGGGCGTCCCTTACGAGCGGTTAAGTGGATCCATGGGCTCCTTGGGGCAGGGCGGAGGTTTTTAGGGCGTCCCATGAGCGAAAGAGTGAAAACGACAGTTTTTTGGCGATTTTCCGTGTGTGTTAGCCCATGGATCGGCCGATGGGTGCTGGATACGGGAAAAGTTTTGGGCCTAGCCCCTCGGGGGCGTCCCTGATGAGCATTTAAGCGGATCCATGGGCTCCTTGGGGTGGGGCGGAGGTTTTTAGGGCGTCCCATGAGCGAAAGAGTGAAAATAGCAGTTTTTTGGCGATTTTCCGTGTGTGTTAGCCCATGGATAGTCCAGTGGGTGCTGGCTCCGGGAAAAGTTTTGGGCCGAGCCCCTCGGGGGAATCCCTAACAAGCGGTTAAGCGGATCCATGGGCTCCCTGGGGTGGGGCAGAGGTTTTTAGGGCGTCCCATGAGCGAAAGAGTGAAAACGACAGTTTTTTGGTGATTTTCCGTGTGTGTTAGCCCATGGATCGGTCGGTGGGTGCTGGCTCCGGGAAAAGTTTTGGGCCGACCCCCTCGGGGGCGTCCCTGACGAGCGATTAAGCGGATACATGAGCTCCTTGGGTCTAGGCAGAGGTTTTTAGGGCATCCCATGAGCGAAAGAGTGAAAACGACAGTTTTTTGGTGATTTTCCGTGTGTGTTAGCCCACGGATCCGCCGGTCGGTGCTGGCTCCGAGAAAAGTTTTGGGCCGATCCCCTCGGAGGCGTCCCTAACGAGCGGTTAAGCCTATCCATGTGCTCCTTGGGGTGGGTCGGAGGTTTTTAGGGCGTCCCATGAGCGAAAGAGTGAAAACGGCAGTTTTTTGGCGATTTTCCGTGTGTGTTAGCCCATGGATCGGCCTGCGGATGCTGGCTCCGGGAAAAGTTTTGGGCCGAGCCCCTCGGGGGAGTCCCTGACAAGCGGTTAAGCGGATCCATGGGCTCCTTGGGGTGGGGTGGAGGTTTTTAGGGCGTCCCATGAGCGAAGGAGTGAAAACGACAGTTTTTTGGCGATTTTCCGTGTGTGTTAGCCCATGGATCGGACGGTGGGTGCTGGCTCCGGGAAAAGTTTTGGACTGAACCCCTAGGGGGCATCCCTGACGAACAGTTAAGCGGATCCAATGGCTACTGGGGTTGGGATGGAGGATTTTAGGGCGTCCCATGAGCGAAAGAGTGAAAACGGCAGTTTTTTAGCAATTTTTCGTGTGTGTGAGCCCATGGATCGGCCGGGGGGTGCTGGCTCCGGGAAAAGTTTTGGGCCGATCCCCTCGAGGGCATCCCTTACAAATGGTTAAGCAGATCCATGGGCTCTTGGGGGTGGAGCGGAGGTTTTTAGGGCATCCCATGAGCGAAAGAGTGAAAACGGCAGTTTTTTGGCGATTTTTCGTGTGTGTTAGCCAATGGATCGGCCAGGGGGTGCTGGCTAAGGGAAAAGTTTTGGGCCGAGCCCCTCGCGGGCGTCCATGATGAGCGTTTAAGTAGATCCATGGGCTCCTGGTGTGGGGCGGAGGTTTTTAGGGCATCCTATGAGTGAAAGAGTGAAAACAACAGTTTTTTGGCAATTTTTCATATGTGTTAGCCCATGGATTGGCCGGTGGGTGATGGATCCGGGAAAGGTTTTGGTACGAGACCCTCGGGGGCATCCCTGACAAGCGTTTAAGCGGATCCATGGGCTCCTGGGGGTGGGGCAGAGGTTTTTAGGGCATCCCATGAGCGAAAGAGTGAAAACGGCAGTTTTTTGGCTATTTTTCGTATGTGTTAGCCCATGGATCGGCCGGTGGGTGCTGGCTCCAGGAAAAGTTTTGGGCCGAGCCCTTCGGGGGCATCCCTTACAAGTGGTTAAGCGGATCCATGGGCTCCTGGGGGTGGGGCGGAGGTTTTTAGGGCATCCCATGAGTGAAAGAGTGAAAATGGCAGTTTTTTGGCGATTTTCCGTGAGTGTTAGCCCATGGATCGACCGGGGGTGCTGGCTTTGGGAAACGTTTTGGGCCGAGCCCTTCGGGGGCATTCCTGATGAGCGTTTAAGCGTATCCATGGGCTCCGGGGGAGGGGCGGAGGTTTTTAGGGCGTCCCATGAGCGAAAGAGTGAAAACGGCAGGTTTTTAGTGATTTTTCGTGTGTGTTTGCCAATGGATCGGCCGGGGGGTGCTGGCTCCGAGAAAAGTTTTTGGCCAAGCCCCTCAGAGGCGTCCTTGACGAGTGGTTAAGAGGATCCATGGGCTCCTGCGCGTGGGGCGGAGGTTTTTAGGTCATCCCATGAGCGAAGGAGTGAAAAACGACAGTTTTTTGGCGATTTTTCGTATGTGTTAGCCCATGGATCGGTCGGGGGGTGCTGGCTCCGGGAAAATTTTTGGGTTGAGCCCCTCGCGGGCATCCCTGAAGAGTATTTAAGCAGATCCATGGGCTCCTGGGGGTGGGGCAGAGGTTTTTAGGGCATCCCATGAGCGAAAGAGTGAAAACGACAGTTTTTTGGCGATTTTTCGTGTGTGTTAGCCCATGGATATGCCGGTGGGTGCTGGCTCTGGGAAAAGTTTTGGGACGAACCCTTAGGGGGCATTCCTGACGAGCGGTTAAGTGGATCCATGGGCTCCTGGTGGTGGGGCGGAGGTTTTTAGGGCATCCCATGAGCAGAAGAGTGAAAACGGCAGTTTTTTGGCGATTTTCCGTGTGTGTTAGCCCATGGATCGGCCTGGGGGTGCTGGCTCCGAGAAACGTTTTGGGCCGATCCCATCGGGGGCTTCCCTGATGAGCGTTTAAGCGGATCCATGGGCTCCTGGGGGCGGGGCAGAGATTTTGAGGGCATCCCATGAGCGAAAGAGTGAAAACGGCAGTTTTTTTGCGATTTTCCGTGTGTGTTAGCCCATGGATCGGCCAGGGGGTGCTGGCTTCAGGAATAGTTTTGGGACGAGCCCCTCGGGGGCTTCCCTGATGAGCAGTTAAGAGGATCCATGGGCTCCTTGGGGCGAGGCAGATGTTTTTAGGGCGTCCCATGAGCGAAAGAGTGAAAACGGCAGTTTTTTGGCGATTTTCCGTGTGTGTTAGCCCATGGATCGGCCGGTGGGTGCTAGCTCCGGGAAAATTTTTGGGCCGAACCCCTCGAGGGCATCCCTGACGAGTGGTTAAGCCGATCCATGCACTCCTTGGGGCGGGGCGGAGGTTTTTAGGGCGTCCCATGAGCGAAAGAGTGAAAACGACAGTTTTTTGGCGATTTTCCGTGTGTGTTAGCCCATGGATCGGCCGATGGGTGGTGGCTCCGGGAAAAGTTTTTGGCCGAGCACCTCGGGGGCGTCCCTTACGAGTGGTTAAGTGGATCCATGGGATCCTTGGGGCAGGGCGGAGGTTTTTAGGGCGTCCCATGAGCGAAAGAGTGAAAACGATAATTTTTTGGCGATTTTCCGTGTGTGTTAGCCCATGGATCGGCCGGTGGGTGCTGGATACGGGAAAATTTTTGGGCCGAGCCCCTCGGGGGCGTCCCTGATGAGCATTTAAGCGGATCCATGGGCTCCTTGGGGTAGGGCGGAGGTTTTTAGGGCATCCCATGAGCGAAAGAGTGAAAACGACAGTTTTTTGCCGATTTTCCGTATGTGTTAGCCCATGGATCGGCCGGTGGGTGCTGGCTCAGGGAAAAGTTTTGGTCCGAACCCCTCAAGGGCGTCCCTGACGAGTGGTTAAGCGGATCCATGGGCTCCTTGGGGCGGGGCGGAGGTTTTTAGGGCGTCCCATGAGCGAAAGAGTGAAAATAGCAGTTTTTTTGCAATTTTCTGTGTGTGTTAGCCCATGGATCGGCCAGTGGGTGCTGGCTCCGGGAAATGTTTTAGGCCGAGCCCCTCGGGGGAATCCCTAACAAGCGGTTAAGCGGATCCATGGGCTCCCTGGGGCGGGGCAGAGGTTTTTAGAGCGTCCCATGAGCGAAAGAGTGAAAACGACAGTTTTTTGGTGATTTTCCATGTGTGTTAGCCCATGGATCGGTCGGTGGGTGCTGGCTCCGAGAAAAGTTTTGGGCCGACCCCCTCGGGGGCGTCCCTGACGAGCGATTAAGCGGATACATGGGCTCCTTGGGTCTAGGCAGAGGTTTTTAGGGCATCCCATGAGCGAAAGAGTGAAAACGACAGTTTTTTGGTGATTTTCCGTGTGTGTTAGCCCATGGATCGGCCGGCCGGTGCTGGCTTCGGGAAAAGTTTTGGGCCGATCCCCTCGGGGGCGTCCCTAACGAGCGGTTAAGCGTATCCATGTGCTCCTTGGGGTGGGTCGGAGGTTTTTAGGGCGTCCCATGAGCGAAAGAGTGAAAACGGCAGTTTTTTGGCGATTTTCCGTGTGTGTTAGCCCATGGATCGGCCTGCGGATGCTGGCTCCGGGAAAAGTTTTGGGCCGAGCCCCTCGGGGGAGTCCCTGACAAGCGGTTAAGCGGATCCATGGGCTCCTTGGGGTGGGGTGGAGGTTTTTAGGGCGTCCCATGAGCGAAGGAGTGAAAACGACAGTTTTTTGGCGATTTTCCGTGTGTGTTAGCCCATGGATCGGACGGTGGGTGCTGGCTCCGGGAAAAGTTTTGGACTGAACCCCTAGGGGGCATCCCTGACGAACAGTTAAGCGGATCCAATGGCTACTGGGGTTGGGATGGAGGATTTTAGGGCGTCCCATGAGCGAAAGAGTGAAAACGGCAGTTTTTTAGCAATTTTTCGTGTGTGTGAGCCCATGGATCGGCCGGGGGGTGCTGGCTCCGGGAAAAGTTTTGGGCCGATCCCCTCGAGGGCATCCCTTACAAATGGTTAAGCAGATCCATGGGCTCTTGGGGGTGGAGCGGAGGTTTTTAGGGCATCCCATGAGCGAAAGAGTGAAAACGGCAGTTTTTTGGCGATTTTTCGTGTGTGTTAGCCAATGGATCGGCCAGGGGGTGCTGGCTAAGGGAAAAGTTTTGGGCCGAGCCCCTCGCGGGCGTCCATGATGAGCGTTTAAGTAGATCCATGGGCTCCTGGTGTGGGGCGGAGGTTTTTAGGGCATCCTATGAGTGAAAGAGTGAAAACAACAGTTTTTTGGCAATTTTTCATATGTGTTAGCCCATGGATTGGCCGGTGGGTGATGGATCCGGGAAAGGTTTTGGTACGAGACCCTCGGGGGCATCCCTGACAAGCGTTTAAGCGGATCCATGGGCTCCTGGGGGTGGGGCAGAGGTTTTTAGGGCATCCCATGAGCGAAAGAGTGAAAACGGCAGTTTTTTGGCTATTTTTCGTATGTGTTAGCCCATGGATCGGCCGGTGGGTGCTGGCTCCAGGAAAAGTTTTGGGCCGAGCCCTTCGGGGGCATCCCTTACAAGTGTTTAAGCGGATCCATGGGCTCCTGGGGGTGGGGCGGAGGTTTTTAGGGCATCCCATGAGTGAAAGAGTGAAAATGGCAGTTTTTTGGCGATTTTCCGTGAGTGTTAGCCCATGGATCGACCGGGGGTGCTGGCTTTGGGAAACGTTTTGGGCCGAGCCCTTCGGGGGCATTCCTGATGAGCGTTTAAGCGTATCCATGGGCTCCGGGGGAGGGGCGGAGGTTTTTAGGGCGTCCCATGAGCGAAAGAGTGAAAACGGCAGGTTTTTAGTGATTTTTCGTGTGTGTTTGCCAATGGATCGGCCGGGGGGTGCTGGCTCCGAGAAAAGTTTTTGGCCAAGCCCCTCAGAGGCGTCCTTGACGAGTGGTTAAGAGGATCCATGGGCTCCTGCGCGTGGGGCGGAGGTTTTTAGGTCATCCCATGAGCGAAGGAGTGAAAAACGACAGTTTTTTGGCGATTTTTCGTATGTGTTAGCCCATGGATCGGTCGGGGGGTGCTGGCTCCGGGAAAATTTTTGGGTTGAGCCCCTCGCGGGCATCCCTGAAGAGTATTTAAGCAGATCCATGGGCTCCTGGGGGTGGGGCAGAGGTTTTTAGGGCATCCCATGAGCGAAAGAGTGAAAACGACAGTTTTTTGGCGATTTTTCGTGTGTGTTAGCCCATGGATATGCCGGTGGGTGCTGGCTCTGGGAAAAGTTTTGGGACGAACCCTTAGGGGGCATTCCTGACGAGCGGTTAAGTGGATCCATGGGCTCCTGGTGGTGGGGCGGAGGTTTTTAGGGCATCCCATGAGCAGAAGAGTGAAAACGGCAGTTTTTTGGCGATTTTCCGTGTGTGTTAGCCCATGGATCGGCCTGGGGGTGCTGGCTCCGAGAAACGTTTTGGGCCGATCCCATCGGGGGCTTCCCTGATGAGCGTTTAAGCGGATCCATGGGCTCCTGGGGGCGGGGCAGAGATTTTGAGGGCATCCCATGAGCGAAAGAGTGAAAACGGCAGTTTTTTTGCGATTTTCCGTGTGTGTTAGCCCATGGATCGGCCAGGGGGTGCTGGCTTCAGGAATAGTTTTGGGACGAGCCCCTCGGGGGCTTCCCTGATGAGCAGTTAAGAGGATCCATGGGCTCCTTGGGGCGAGGCAGATGTTTTTAGGGCGTCCCATGAGCGAAAGAGTGAAAACGGCAGTTTTTTGGCGATTTTCCGTGTGTGTTAGCCCATGGATCGGCCGGTGGGTGCTAGCTCCGGGAAAATTTTTGGGCCGAACCCCTCGAGGGCATCCCTGACGAGTGGTTAAGCCGATCCATGCACTCCTTGGGGCGGGGCGGAGGTTTTTAGGGCGTCCCATGAGCGAAAGAGTGAAAACGACAGTTTTTTGGCGATTTTCCGTGTGTGTTAGCCCATGGATCGGCCGATGGGTGGTGGCTCCGGGAAAAGTTTTTGGCCGAGCACCTCGGGGGCGTCCCTTACGAGTGGTTAAGTGGATCCATGGGATCCTTGGGGCAGGGCGGAGGTTTTTAGGGCGTCCCATGAGCGAAAGAGTGAAAACGATAATTTTTTGGCGATTTTCCGTGTGTGTTAGCCCATGGATCGGCCGGTGGGTGCTGGATACGGGAAAATTTTTGGGCCGAGCCCCTCGGGGGCGTCCCTGATGAGCATTTAAGCGGATCCATGGGCTCCTTGGGGTAGGGCGGAGGTTTTTAGGGCATCCCATGAGCGAAAGAGTGAAAACGACAGTTTTTTGCCGATTTTCCGTATGTGTTAGCCCATGGATCGGCCGGTGGGTGCTGGCTCAGGGAAAAGTTTTGGTCCGAACCCCTCAAGGGCGTCCCTGACGAGTGGTTAAGCGGATCCATGGGCTCCTTGGGGCGGGGCGGAGGTTTTTAGGGCGTCCCATGAGCGAAAGAGTGAAAATAGCAGTTTTTTTGCAATTTTCTGTGTGTGTTAGCCCATGGATCGGCCAGTGGGTGCTGGCTCCGGGAAATGTTTTAGGCCGAGCCCCTCGGGGGAATCCCTAACAAGCGGTTAAGCGGATCCATGGGCTCCCTGGGGCGGGGCAGAGGTTTTTAGAGCGTCCCATGAGCGAAAGAGTGAAAACGACAGTTTTTTGGTGATTTTCCATGTGTGTTAGCCCATGGATCGGTCGGTGGGTGCTGGCTCCGAGAAAAGTTTTGGGCCGACCCCCTCGGGGGCGTCCCTGACGAGCGATTAAGCGGATACATGGGCTCCTTGGGTCTAGGCAGAGGTTTTTAGGGCATCCCATGAGCGAAAGAGTGAAAACGACAGTTTTTTGGTGATTTTCCGTGTGTGTTAGCCCATGGATCGGCCGGCCGGTGCTGGCTTCGGGAAAAGTTTTGGGCCGATCCCCTCGGGGGCGTCCCTAACGAGCGGTTAAGCGTATCCATGTGCTCCTTGGGGTGGGTCGGAGGTTTTTAGGGCGTCCCATGAGCGAAAGAGTGAAAACGGCAGTTTTTTGGCGATTTTCCGTGTGTGTTAGCCCATGGATCGGCCTGGGGATGCTGGCTCCGAGAAACGTTTTGGGCCGAGCCCCTCGGGGGAGTCCCTGACAAGCGGTTAAGCGAATCCATGGGCTCCTTGGGGTGGGGTGGAGGTTTTTAGGGCGTCCCATGAGCGAAGGAGTGAAAACGACAGTTTTTTGGCAATTTTCCGTGTGTGTTAGCCCATGGATCGGCCGGTGGGTGCTGGCTCCGGGAAAAGTTTTGTGCCGAGTCCCTCAGGGGCATCCCTAATGAGTGGTTAAGCGGATCCATGGGCTCCTTGGGGCAGGGCGGAGGTTTTTAGGGCGTCCCATGAGCGAAAGAGTGAAGACGGCATTTTTTTGGTGATTTTCCGTGTGTGTTAGCCCATGGATCGGTCGGTGGGTGCTGGCTCCGGGAAAATTTTTGGGCCAAGCCCCTTGGGGGCGTCCCTGATGAACGGTTAAGCGGATCCATGGGCTTTTGGGGGTGAGGCAGAGGTTTTTAGGGCATCCCATGAGCGAAAGAGTGAAAACGACAGTTTTTTGGCTAGTTTTCGTGTGTGTTAGCCCATGGATTGGCCGGGTGGTGCTGGCTTCGGGAAAAGTTTTAGGCAGATCCCCTCGGGGGAATCGCTGACAAGCGGTTAAGCGGATCCATGGTCTCCTGGGGGTGGGGCGGAGGTTTTTAGGGCATCCCATGAGCGGAAGAGTGAAAACATCAGTTTTTTGGCGATATTTTGTGTGTGTTAGCCCATGGATTGGCCGGTGGGTGCTGGCTCTGGGAAAAGTTTTGGGACGAACCCTTTGTGGGCATCCCTGATGAGCGTTTAAGTGAATCCATGGGCTCCTGGGGGTGGGGCAGAGGTTTTTAAGGCGTCCCATGAGCGAAGGAGTGAAAACGATAGTTCTTTTGCTATTTTCCGTGTGTGTTAGCCTATGGATTGGCCGGTGGGTGCTGGCTTCGGGAAAAAGTTTTGCGCCGAGCCTATTGTAGGCGTCCCTTACGAGCGGTTAAGCCGATCCATGGGATCCTGGGGGTGGGGCGGAGGTTTTTGGGGCGTCCCATGAGCGAAAGAGTGAAAACGGCAGTTTTTATTCTATTTTTCGTGTGTGTTAGCCCATGGATCGGCCGGGGGGTGTTGGCTCTTAAAAAATTTTGGACCGAGCCACTCAGGGGCATCCCTAAGGAGCGTTTAAGTGGATCCATGGGCTCCTGGGGGTGGGGCGGAGGTTTTTAGGACGTCTCATGAGTGAAAGAGTGAAAACGACAGTTTTTTGGCGATTTTTCGTGTGTGTTAGCCCATGGATCGGCCAGGGGGTGCTGGCTCCGGGAAAAGTTTTGGGCCGATCCCCTCGCGGGCATCCCTTATGAGTGTTTAAGCGGATCCAAGGGCTCCTGGGGGTGGGGCAGAGGTTTTTAGGGCGTCCCATGAGCGAAAGAGTGAAAACGGCAGGTTTTTAGCGATTTTCCCTGTGTGTTAGCCCATAGATCGGCCGGTGGGTGCTGGCTCTGGGAAAATTTTTGGGTCGAGCCCCTCGGGGGCATCCCTGACTAGCTGTTAAGCGGATCCATGGGATCCTAGGGGTGGGGCGGAGGATTTTAGGGAGTCCCATGAGCGAAAGAGTGAAAACGGCAGTTTTTGGTAATTTTCCGTGTGTGTTAGCCTATGGATCTGCCGGTGGGTACTGGATCCGGGAAAAGTTTCGAGACAAGCCCCTCGTGGGCATCCCTGACAAATGTTTAAGTGGATCCATGGGCTCCTGGGGGTGGGGCGGAGGATTTTAGGGCATCCCATGAGCGAAAGAGTGAAAATGGCAGTTTTTTGGCAATTTTCCGTGTGTGTTAGCCCATGGATCGGCCGGGGGGTGCTGGCTCCGAGAAAAGTTTTGGGCTGAGCCACTCAAGGGAATCCCTGACAAGCGATTAAGCAGATCCATGGGCTCCTGGGGGTGGAGCGGAGGTTTTTAGGGCATCCCATGAGCGAAAGAGTGAAAACGGCAGTTTTTTGGCAATATTCCGTGTGTGTTAGCCCATGGATCGGCCGGGGGGTGCTGGCTCCGAGAAAAGTTTTGGGTTGAGCCACTTGAGGGCGTCCCTGATAAGCGATTAAGCAGATCCATGGGCTCCTGGGGGTGGAGCGGAGGTTTTTAGGGCATCCCATGAGCGAAAGAGTGAAAACGGCAGTTTTTTGGCGATTTTTCGTGTGTGTTAGCCCATGGATCGGCCAGGGGGTGTTGGCTCCGGGAAAAGTTTAGGGCCGATCCCCTCGAGGGCATCCCTGATGAGTGTTTAAGCAGATCCACGGTCTCCTGGGGGTGGGGCGGAGGTTTTTAGGGCATCCCATTAGCGAAAGAGTGAAAATGACAGTTTTTTGGCTGGGGGGTGCTGGCTCTGTGAAAAGTTTTGAGCCGAGCCCCTCGGGGGAATCCCTGACAAGCGGTTAAGCGGATCAATGGGCTCCTGGGTGTGGGGCGGAGGTTTTTAGGGCATCCCATGAGCGAAAGAGTTAAAACGGCAGTTTTTTTGCGATTTTCCATGTGTGTTAGCCCATGGATCGGCCGGGGGGTGCTGGGTCCGGGAAAAGTTTTGGGACGAGCCCCTCGCGGGCGTCCTTTACAAGCGGTTAAGTGGATCCATGGGCTCCTGGGGGTAGGGTGGAGGTTTTTAGGGCATCCCATGAGCGAAAGAGTGAAAACGACATTTCTTTGGCAATTTTCCGTGTGTGTTAGCCCATGGATCGGCCGGGGGGTGCTGGCTCCGGGAAAAGTTTTGGACCGAGCCACTCAGGGAGTCCCTTACAAGCGGTTAAGCGGATCCATGGGCTCCTGGGGGTAGGGAGGAGGTTTTTAGGGCATCCCATGAGCGAAAGAGTGAAAATGATAGTTTTTTGGCGATTTTTCGTGTGTGTTAGCCCATGGATCGGCCGGTGGGTGCTGGTTTCGGGAAAGTTTTTGGGCCGAGCCCCTCAAAGGCATCCCTGACGAGTGTTTAAGCGGATCCTTGGTCTCCTGGGGGTGGGGCGGAGGATTTTGGGGCGTCCCATGAGCGAAAGAGTGAAAACGGCAGTTTTTTGGCAATTTTTCGTGTGTGTTAGCCTATGGATCGGACGGTGGGTGCTGGCTCCGGGAAAATTTTTGGACCGAACCCCTAGGGGGCATCCCTGACGAACAGTTAAGCGGATCCATGGGCTACTGGGGTTGGGATGGAGGATTTTAGGGCGTCCCATGAGCGAAAGAGTGAAAACGGCAGTTTTTTAGCAATTTTTCGTGTGTGTGAGCCCATGGATCGGCCGGGGGGTGCTGGCTCCGGGAAAAGTTTTGGGCCGAGCCCCTCGAGGGTATCCCTTACAAATGGTTAAGCAGATCCATGGGCTCTTGGGGGTGGAGCGGAGGTTTTTAGGGCATCCCATGACCGAAAGAGTGAAAACGGCAGTTTTTTGGCGATTTTTCGTGTGTGTTAGCCCATGGATCGGCCAGGGGGTGCTGGCTAAGGGAAAAGTTTTGGGCCGAGCCCCTCGCGGGCGTCCATGATGAGCGTTTAAGTAGATCCATGGGCTCCTCGGTGTAGGGCGGAGGTTTTTAGGGCATCCTATGAGTGGAAGAGTGAAAACGACAGTTTTTTGGCAATTTTTCGTGTGTGTTAGCCCATGGATTGGCCGGTGGGTGATGTATCCGGGAAAGGTTTTCGTAAGAGCCCCTCGGGGGCATCCCTTACAAGCGTTTAAGCGGATCCATGGGCTCCTGGGGGTGGGGCAGAGGTTTTTAGGGCGTCCCATGAGCGAAGAGTGAAAATGGCAGTTTTTTGGCTATTTTTCGTATGTGTTAGCCCATGGACCGGCCGGTGGGTGCTGGCTCCAGGAAAAGTTTTGGGCCGAGCCCTTCGGGGGCGTCCCTGACAAGTGGTTAAGCGGATCCATGGGCTCCTGGGGGTGGGGCGGAGGTTTTTAGGGCATCCCATGAGTGAAAGAGTGAAAATGGCAGTTTTTTGGCAATTTTCCGTGAGTGTTAGCCCATGGATCGGCCGGTGGGTGCTGGCTCCGGGAAAAGTTTTGGCCTAAGCCACTCGAGGGCATCTATGACGAGCGGTTAAGCGGATCCATGGGCTCCTTGGGGTGGGGCGGAGGTTTTTAGGGCGTCCCATGAGCGAAAGAGTGAAAACGGCAGTTTTTTGGCGATTTTCCGTATGTGTTAGCCCATGCATCGGCCGGTGGGTGCTGAATCCGGGAAAAGTTTTGGGTCGAACCCCTAGGGGGCGTCCCTGACTAGTGGTTAAGTGGATCCATGGGCTCCTTGGGGTGGGGCGGAGGTTTTTAGGGCATCCCATGAGCGAAAGAGTGAAAAATACATTTTTTTGGCGATTTTCCGTATGTGTTAGCCCATGGATCGGCCGGTGGGTGCTGGCTCCGGGAAACGTTTTGGGACGAGCCCCTCGAGGGCGTCCCTTACGAGCGTTTAAACGGATCCATGGGTTCCTTGGAGCGGTGCGGAGGTTTTTAGGGCGTCCCATGAGCAAAATAGTGAAAACGACAGTTTTTTGGTGATTTTCCGTGTGTGTTAGCCCATGGATCGGCCGGTGGGTGCTGGCTCCGGGAAAGGTTTTGGGCCGAGCCCCTCGGGGCCGTCCCTAACGAGCGGTTAAGAGGATCCATGGGCTCCTTGGGGCGTGGCGGAGGTTTTTAGGGCGTCCCATGAGTGAAAGAGTGAAAACGATAGTTTTTTGGCAATTTTTCGTGTGTGTTTGCCCATGGATCGGCCGGGGGGTGCTGGCTCCGGGAAAAGTTTTGGGACGAGCCCCTCGGGGGCATCCCTGACGAGCGGTTAAGTGGATCCATGGGCTCCTGGGTGTGGGGCGGTGGTTCTTAGGGCATCCCATGAGCGAAAGAGTGAAAACGACAGTTTTTTGGCGATTTTCCGTGTGTGTTTGCCCATGGATCGGCCGGGGGGTGCTGGCTCCGGGAAAAGTTTTAGGACGAGCCCCTCGGGGGCATCCCTGACGAGCGGTTAAGTTGATCCATGGGATCCTGGGTGTGGGGCGGTGGTTCTTAGGGCATCCCATGAGCGAAAGAGTGAAAACGGCAGTTTTTTGGCTATTTTCCATGTGTGTTAGCCTATGGATGGGCCGGTGGGTGCTGGCTCCGGGAAACGTTTTGGGATGAGCCCCTCGGGGGATCCCTGATGAGCGTTTAAGCGGATCCATGGGCTCCTGGGGGTGGGGCGGAGGTTTTTAGGCCATCCCATGAGCGAAATAGTGAAAACGGCAGTTTTTTGGCGATTTTCCGTGTGTGTTAGCCCATGGATCGGCCGGGGGGTGCTGGCTCCGAAAAAAGTTTTGGGCCGAGCCCCTCGGAGGCATCCCTGACGAGCGGTTAAGCGGATCCATGGGCTCCTGGGGGTAGGGAGGAGGTTTTTAGGGCGTCCCATGAGCGAAAGAGTGAAAACGATAGTTTTTTGGCGATTTTCCGTGTGTGTTAGCCCATGGATCGGGCGGGGGGTGCTGGCTCCGGGAAAAGTTTTGGGACGAGCCCCTCGGAGGCATCCCTGACGAGCGGTTAAGTGGATCCATAGGCTCCTGGGTGTGGGGCGGTGGTTCTTAGGGCATCCCATGAGCGAAAGAGTGAAAATGGCAGTTTTTTGGCGATTTTCCGTGTGTGTTTGCCCATGGATCGGCCGGGGGGTGCTGGCTCCGGGAAAAGTTTTAGGACGAGCCCCTCGGGGGCATCCCTGACGAGCGGTTAAGTGGATCCATGGGATCCTGGGTGTGGGGCGGTGGTTCTTAGGGCATCCCATGAGCGAAAGAGTGAAAACGGTAGTTTTTTGGCTATTTTCCATGTGTGTTAGCCTATGGATGGGCCGGTGGGTGCTGGCTCCGGGAAACATTTTGGGATGAGCCCCTCAGGGGATCCCTGATGAGCGTTTAAGCGGATCCATGGGCTCCTGGGGGCGGGGCGGAGGTTTTTAGGCCATCCCATGAGCGAAATAGTGAAAACGGCACTTTTTTGGCGATTTTTCGTGTGTGTTAGCCCATGGATCGGCCGGGGGGTGCTGGCTCCGAAAAAAGTTTTGGGCCGAGCCCCTCGGGGGCATCCCTGACGAGCGGTTAAGCGGATCCATGGGCTCCTGGGGGTAGGGAGGAGGTTTTTAGGGCGTCCCATGAGCGAAAGAGTGAAAATGATAGTTTTTTGGTGATTTTCCGTGTGTGTTAGCCCATGGATCGGGCGGGGGGTGCTGGCTCCGGGAAAAGTTTTGGGACGAGCCCCTCGGAGGCATCCCTGACGAGCGGTTAAGTGGATCCATAGGCTCCTGGGTGTGGGGCGGTGGTTCTTAGGGCATCCCATGAGCGAAAGAGTGAAAATGGCAGTTTTTTGGCGATTTTCCGTGTGTGTTTGCCCATGGATCGGCCGGGGGGTGCTGGCTCCGGGAAAAGTTTTGGGACGAGCCCCTCGGGGGCATCCCTGACGAGCGGTTAAGTGGATCCATGGGATCCTGGGTGTGGGGCGGTGGTTCTTAGGGCATCCCATGAGCGAAAGAGTGAAAACGGTAGTTTTTTGGCTATTTTCCATGTGTGTTAGCCTATGGATGGGCCGGTGGGTGCTGGCTCCGGGAAACATTTTGGGATGAGCCCCTCGGGGGATCCCTGATGAGCGTTTAAGCGGATCCATGGGCTCCTAGGGGCGGGGCGGAGGTTTTTAGGCCATCCCATGAGCGAAATAGTGAAAATGGCACTTTTTTGGCGATTTTTCGTGTGTGTTAGCCCATGGATCGGCCGGGGGGTGCTGGCTCCGAAAAAAGTTTTGGGCCGAGCCCCTCGGGGGCATCCCTGACGAGCGGTTAAGCGGATCCATGGGCTCCTGGGGGTAGGGAGGAGGTTTTTAGGGCGTCCCATGAGCGAAAGAGTGAAAACGACAGTTTTTTGGCGATTTTCCGTGTGTGTTAGCCCATGGATCGGGCGGGGGGTGCTGGCTCCGGGAAAAGTTTTGGGACGAGCCCCTCGGGGGCATCCCTGACGAGTGGTTAAGCAGGTCCATGGGATCCTAGGGGTGGGGCGGAGGTTTTTAGGGCGTTCCATGAGCGAAATAGTGAAAACGACAGTTTTTTAGTGATTTTCCGTGTGTGTTAGCCCATGGATCGGCCGGGGGGTGCTGGCTGCGTGAAAAGTTTTGGGCCGAGACCATTGGGGGCGTCTTTGATGAGCGTTTAAGTGGATCCATGGGCTCCTGGGGGCGGGGCAGAGGTTTTTAGGGTGTCCCATGAGCGAAAGAGTGTAAACGACAGTTTTTTGGCGATTTTCCGTGTGTGTTAGCCCATGGATCGGCCGGGGGGTGATGGTTTCAGAAAAAATTTTGGGCCGAGCCCCTCGGGGGTGTCCCTGACGAGCGGTTAAGTGTATCCATGGGATCCTGGGGGCGGGGCGGAGATTTTTAGGGCGTCCCATGAGAGAAAGAGTGAAAACGGCAGTTTTTTGGCAATTTTTCGTGTGTGTTAGCCCAAGGATCAGCCTGGGGGTGCTGGCTCTGGGAAAAGTTTTGGACCGAGCCCCTCGGTGGTATCCTTGAAGAGCGGTTAAGTCGATCCATGGTCTCTTGGGGGCGGGGCAGAGGTTTTTAGGGCGTCCCATGATCGAAAGAGTTAAAACGACAGTTTTTTGGCGATTTTCCGTGTGTGTTAGCCCATGGATCGGCCGGGGGGTGCTGGCTCCGAAAAAAGTTTTGGGCCGAGCCCCTCGGGGGCATCCCTGACGAGCGGTTAAGTGGATCCATGGGCTCCTGGGGGTAGGGAGGAGGTTTTTAGGGCGTCCCATGAGCGAAAGAGTGAAAACGACAGTTTTTTGGCGATTTTCCGTGTGTGTTAGCCCATGGATCGGGCGGGGGGTGCTGGCTCGGGGAAAAGTTTTGGGACGAGCCCCTCGGGGGCATCCCTGAAGAGCGGTTAAGTGGATCCATTGGCTCCTGGGTGTGGTGCGGTGGTTCTTAGGGCATCCCATGAGCGAAAGAGTGAAAACGGCAGTTTTTTGGCGATTTTCCGTGTGTGTTTGCCCATGGATCGGCCGGGGGGTGCTGGCTCCGAGAAAAGTTTTGGGACGAGCCCCTCGGGGGCATCCCTGACGAGCGGTTAAGTGGATCCATGGGCTCCTGGCTGTGGGGCGGTGGTTCTTAGGGCATCCCATGAGCGAAAGAGTGAAAACGGCAGTTTTTTGGCGATTTTCCGTGTGTGTTTGCCCATGGATCGGCCGGGGGGTGCTGGCTTCGGGAAAAGTTTTGGGACGAGCCCCTCGGGGGCATCCCTGATGAGCGGTTAAGTGGATCCATGGGATCCTGGGTGTGGGGCGGTGGTTCTTAGGGCATCCCATGAGCGAAAGAGTGAAAACGGCAGTTTTTTGGCTATTTTCCATGTGTGTTAGCCTATGGATGGGCCGGGGGGTGCTGGCTCCGGGAAAGGTTTTAGTCCGATCCCCTCGTAGGCATCCGTGACGAGCTTTTAAGTGGATCCATGGGCTCCTGGGGGCGGCGCGGAGGTTTTTAGGGCGTCCCATGAGCAAAATAGTGAAAACGGCAGTTTTTTGGCGATTTTCCGTTTGTGTTAGCCCATGGATCGGCCGGGGGGTGCTGGCTCCGGGAAAAGTTTTGGGCTGAGCCCCTCGGGGGCGTCCCTGACGAGCGGTTAAGCGGATCCATGGGCTCTTGGGGGCGGGGCGGAGGTTTTTTGGGCGTCCCATGAGCAAAATAGTGAAAACAATAATTTTTTGGCGATTTTCCGTGTGTGTTAGCCCATGGATCGGCCTGGGGGTGCTGGCTCCGGGAAAAGTTTTGGGTCGAGCCCCTCGGGGGCATCCCTGACGAGTGGTTAAGCGGATCCATGGGCTCCTGGGGGCGGGGCAAAGGTTTTTAGGGCGTCCCATGAGCAAAATAGTAAAAACGACAATTTTTTGGCTATTTTCTGTGTGTGTTAGCGCATGAATAGGCCTGGGGGGTGCAGGCTCCAGGAAAGGTTTTGGGCCGAACCCCTCGGGGGTGTCCCTGACGAGTGGTTAAGTGTATCCATGGGCTCCTGGGGGCAGGGCGGAGGTTTTTAGGGCGTCCCATGAGCGAAATAGTGAAAACGACAGTTTTTTGGCAATTTTCCGTGTGTGTTAGCCCATGGATCGGCCGGGGGGTGCTGGCTCCGAGAAACGTTTTGGGCCGAGCCCCTCGAGGGCATACCTGAAGAGTGGTTAAGCGGATCCATGGGCTCCTGGGGGTGGGGCAGAAGTTTTTAGGGCGTCCCATGAGCAAAATAGTGAAAATGGCAGTTTTTTAGGGATTTTTCGTGTGTGTTAGCCCATGGATCGGCCGAGGGGTGCTGGCTCCGGGAAAGGTTTTGGGCCTAGCCCCTCTGAGGATTCCCTGATGAGCGGTTAAGTGGATCCATAGGCTCCTGGGGGCGGGGCGGAGGTTTTTAGGGCGTCCCATGAGCGAAAGAGTGAAAATGGCAGTTTTTTGGCGATTTTCCGTGTGTGTTAGCCCATGGATCGGCCTGGGGGTGCTGGCTCCGGGAAAAGTTTTTGGACGAGCCCCTCGGGGGCATCCCTGACGAGCGTTTAAGAAGATCCATGGGCTCCTGGGGGCAGGGCGGAGGTTTTTAGGGCATCCCATGAGCGAAAGAGTGAAAACGACAGTTTTTTTGGCGATTTTCCGTGTGTGTTAGCCCATGGATCGGCCTGGGCGTGCTGGCTCTGGGAAAGGTTTTGGGCCGAGCCCCTAGGGGGCGTCCCTGACAAGCGGTTAAGCGGATCCATGGGCTCCTGGGGGTGGGGCGGATGTTTTTAGGGCATCCCATGAGCAAAATAGTGAAAACAGCAGTTTTTTGGCGATTTTCCGTGTGTGTTAGCCCATGGATTGGCCTGGGGGTGCTGGCTCCGGGAAAAGTTTTTGGTCGAGCCCCTCGGGGGCATCCCTGACGAGCGTTTATGCGTATCCATGGGCTCCGGGGGGCGGGTATAGGTTTTTTGGGCGTCCCATGAGCAAAATAGTGAAAACGGCAGTTTTTTGGCAATTTTCCGTGTGTGTTAGCCCATGGATCGGCCTGGGGGTGCTGGCTCTGAGAAAGGTTTTTGGCCGAGCCCCTCGGGGGTGTCGCTGACGAGCGTTTAAGCGGATCCATGGGCTCCTGGGGGTGGGGCGTAGGTTTTTAGGGCGTCCCATGAGCGAAAGAGTGAAAACGGCAGTTTTTTGGCGATTTTCCGTGTGTATTAGCCCATGGATCGGCCGGGGGGTGCTGGCTCCTGGAAAAGTTTTGGGACGAGCCCCTCGGGGGCGTACCTGACGAGTGGTTAAGCGGATCCATGGGCTCCTGGGGGTGGGGCGGAGGTTTTTAGGGCGTTCCATGAGCGAAATAGTGAAAATGGCAGTTTTTTGGCAATTTTCCGTGTGTGTTAGCCCATGGATCGGCCTAGGGGTGCTGGCTCCGGGAAAGGTTTTGGGTCGAGCCCCTAGGGGGCATACCTGACAAGCGGTTAAGCGGATCCATGGGCTCTTGGGGTAGGGCGGAGGTTTTTAGGGCATCCCATGAGCGAAATAGTAAAAACAGCAGTTTTTTGGCGATTTTCCGTGTGTGTTAGCCCATGGATTGGCCTGGGGGTGCTGGCTCCGGGAAAATTTTTTGGTCGAGCCCCTCGGGGGCATCCCTGACGAGCGGTTATGCGTATCCATGGGCTCCGGGGGGCGGGGCATAGGTTTTTAGGGCGTCCCATGAGCGAAATAGTGAAAACTACAGTTTTTTGGCAATTTTCCGTGTGTGTTAGCCCATGGATCGGCCTGGGGGTGCTGGCTCCGGGAAAGGTTTTGGGTCGAGCCCCTAGGGGGAATCCCTGACAAGCGGTTAAGCGGATCCATGGTCTCCTGGGGTGGGGCGGAGGTTTTTAGGGCATCCCATGAGCAAAATAGTAAAAACGACAGTTTTTTGGCATTTTTCCGTGAGTGTTAGCCCATGGATTAGCCTGGGGGTGCTGGCTCCGGGAAAAGTTTTTGACCGAGCCCCTCGGGGGAATCCCTAACGAGCGGTTATGCGTATCCATGGGCTCCGGGGGGCGGGGTATAGGTTTTTAGGGCATCCCATGAGCGAAATAGTGAAAACGGCAGTTTTTTGGCGATTTTCCGTGTGTGTTAGCCCATGGATCGGCCTGGGGGTGCTGGCTCCGGGAAAAGTTTTGGGACGAGCCCCTCGGAGGCGTCCCTGACGAGCGGTTAAGAAGATCCATGGGCTCCTGGGGGCGGGGCGGAGGTTTTTAGGGCGTCCCATGAGCGAAAGAGTGAAAACGATAGTTTTTTGGCGATTTTCCGTGTGTGTTAGCCCATGGATCGGCCTGGGGGTGCTGGCTCCGGGAAAGGTTTTGGGCCGAGCCCCTGGGGGCATCCCTGACAATCGGTTAAGTGGATCCATGGGCTCCTGGGGCGGGACGGAGGTTTTTAGGGCATCCCATGAGCGAAATAGTGAAAACGGCAGTTTTTTGGCGATTTTCCATGTGTGTTAGCCCATGGATTGGCCTGGGGTGCTGGCTCCGGGAAAAGTTTTTGGCCGAGCCCCTCGGGGGCGTCCCTGACGAGCGTTTAAGCAGATCCTTGTTCTCCTGGGGGAGGGGCGGAGGTTTTTATGGCGTCCCATGAGCGAAAGAGTGAAAACGGCAGTTTTTTGGCGATTTTCCGTGTGTGTTAGCCCATGGATCGGCCGGGGGGTGCTGGCTCCTGGAAAATTTTTGGGCCGAGCCCCTCGGGGGCGTACCTTACAAGTGGTTAAGTGGATCCATGGGCTCCTGGGGGTGGGGCAGAGGTTTTTAGGGCGTCCCATGAGCAAAATAGTGAAAATGGCAGTTTTTTGGCGATTTTCCGTGTGTGCTAGCCCATGGATCGACCGAGGGGTGCTGGCTCCGGGAAAGGTTTTGGACCGAGCCCCTATGGGGATTCCCTGATGAGCGGTTAAGTGGATCCATGGGCTCCTGGGGGCGGGGCGGAGGTTTTTAGGGCATCCCATGAGCGAAAGAGTGAAAATGGCAGTTTTTTGGCGATTTTCCGTGTGTGTTAGCCCATGGATCGGCCTGGGGGTGCTGGCTCCGGGAAAAGTTTTGGGACGAACCCCTCGGAGGCATCCCTGACGAGCGGTTAAGAAGATCCATGGGCTCCTGGGGGCGGGGCGGTGGTTTTTAGGGCGTCCCATGAGCGAAAGAGTGAAAACGACAGTTCTTTGGCGATTTTCCATGTGTGTTAGCCCATGGATCGGCCTGGGAGTGCTGGCTCCGGGAAAGGTTTTGGGCCGAGGCCCTAGGGGGAGTCCCTGACAAGCGGTTAAGCGGATCCATGGGTTCCTGGGGCAGGGCGGAGGTTTTTAGGGCATCCCATGAGCGAAATAGTGAAAACAACAGTTTTTTGGCGATATTCCGTGTGTGGTAGCCCATGGATTGGCCTGGGGGTGCTGGCTCCGGGAAACGTTTTTGGCCGAGCCCCTCGGTGGCATCCCTGACGAGCGGTTATGCGTATCCATGGGCTCCAGGGGGCGGGGCATAGGTTTTTAGGGCGTCCCATGAGCGAAAGAGTGAAAACGGCAGTTTTTTGGCAATTTTCCGTGTGTGTTAGCCCATGGATCGGCCTGGGGGTGCTGGCTCCGAGAAAGGTTTTTGGCCGAGCCCTTCGGGGGCGTCCCTGACGAGCGTTTAAGCAGATCCATGGGCTCCTGGGGGTGGGGCGGAGGTTTTTAGGGCGTCCCATGAGCGAAAGAGTGAAAACGGCAGTTTTTTGGCGATTTTCCGTGTGTGTTTGCCCATGGATCGGCCGGGGGGTGCTGGCTACTGGAAAAGTTCTGGGCCGAGCCCCTCGGGGGCGTACCTGACAAGTGGTTAAGCAGATCCATGGGATCCTGGGGGTGGGGCGGAGGTTTTTAGGGCGTCCCATGAGCGAAATAGTGAAAATGGCAGTTTTTGGCGATTTTCCGTGTGTGTTAGCCCATGGATCGGCCGGGGGGTGCTGGCTCCGGGAAAGGTTTTGGACCGAGCCCATCGGGGTCTTCCGTGATGAGCGGTTAAGTGGATCCATGGGCTCCTGGGGGTGGGGCAGAGGTTTTTAGGGCGTCCCATGAGCGAAAGAGTGAAAATGGCAGTTTTTTGGCAATTTTCCGTGTGTCTTAGCCCATGGATCGGCCTGGGGGTGCTGGGTCCGGGAAAAGTTTTGGGATGACCCCCTCGGGGCCATCCCTGACGAGCAGTTAAGAAGATCTATGGGCTCCTGGGGGAGGGGCGGAGGTTTTTAGGGCTTCCCATGAGCGAAAGAGTGAAAACGGCAGTCTTTTGGCGATTTTCCGTGTGTGTTTGCCCATGGATCGGCCGGGGGGTGCTGGATCCTGGAAAAGTTTTGGGCCGAGCCCCTCGGGGGCGTACCTGACGAGTGGTTAAGCGGATCCATGGGATCCTGGGGGTGGGGCGGAGGTTTTTAGGGCGTCCCATGAGCGAAATAGTGAAAATGGCAGTTTTTGGCGATTTTCCGTGTGTGTTAGCCCATGGATCGGCCGGGGGGTGCTGGCTTCGGGAAAGGTTTTGGACCGAGCCCCTCGGGGTCTTCCGTGATGAGCGGTTAAGTGGATCCATGGGCTCCTGGGGGTGGGGCAGAGGTTTTTAGGGCGTCCCATGAGCGAAAGAGTGAAAATGGCAGTTTTTTGGCAATTTTTCGTGTGTCTTAGCCCATGGATCGGCCTGGGGGTGCTGGGTTCGGGAAAAGTTTTGGGATGAACCCCTCGGGGACATCCCTGACGAGCAGTTAAGAAGATCCATGGGCTCCTGGGGGAGGGGCGGAGGTTTTTAGGGCTTCCCATGAGAGAAAGAGTGAAAACGATAGTTTTTTGGCGATTTTCCGTGTGTGTTAGCCCATGGATCGGCCTGGGGGTGCTGGCTCCGGGAAAGGTTTTGGGACGAGCCCCTAGGGGAACTCCCTGACAAGCGGTTAAGAGGATCCATGGGCTCCTGGGGCGGGGCGGAGTTTTTTAAGGCATCCCATGAACAAAATATTGAAAATGGAAGTTTTTTGGCGATTTTCCATGTGTGTTAGCCCATGGATTGGCCTGGGGGTGCTGGCTCCGGGAAAGGTTTTGGGACGAGCCCCTCGGGGTCTTCCGTGATGAGCGGTTAAGTGGATCCATGGGCTCCTGGGGCGGGGCGGAGGTTTTTAGGGCATCCCATGAACAAAATATTGAAAACGGAAGTTTTTTGGCGATTTTCCATGTGTGTTAGCCCATGGATTGGCCTGGGGGTGCTGGCTCCGGGAAAAGTTTTTGGCCGAGCCCCTAGGGGGCGTCCCTGACAAGCGTTTAAGCAGATCCATGGGCTCCTGGGGGAGGGGCGGAGGTTTTTAGGGCGTCCCATGAGCGAAAGAGTGAAAACGGCAGTTTTTTGGCGATTTTCCGTGTGTGTTATCCCATGGATCGGCCTGGGGGTGTTGGCTCTGGGAAAAGTTTTGGGCAGAGCCCCTCGGGGGCTTCCCTGATGAGCGTTTAAGTGGATCCATGGGCTCCTGGGGGTGGGGCGGAGGTTTTTAGGGCGTCCCATGAGCGAAAGAATGAAAACGACAGTTTTTTGGCGATTTTCCGTGTGTGTTAGCCCATGGATCGGCCGGGGGGTGCTGGCTCCTGGAAAAGTTTTGGGCCGAGCCCCTCGGGGGCGTCCCTGACGAGTGGTTAAGTGGATACATGGGCTCCTGGGGGTGGGGCGGAGGTTTTTGGGGCGTCCCATGAGCGAAATAGTGAAAATGGTAGTTTTTTGGCGATTTTTCGTGTGTGTTAGCCCATGGATCGGCCGGGGGGTGCTGGCTCTGGGAAAGGTTTTGGGCCGAGCCCCTCGGGGGCTTCCCTTATGAGTGTTTAAGTGGATCCATGGTCTCCTAGGGGCGGGGCGGAGGTTTTTAGGGCGTCCCATGAGCGAAAGAGTGAAAATGGCAGTTTTTTGGCGATTTTCCGTATGTGTTATCCCATGGATCGGCCTGGGGGTGCTGGCTCTGGGAAAGGTTTTGGGCCGAGCCCCTCGGGGGCTTCCCTGATGAGTGTTTAAGTGGATCCATGGTCTCCTGGGGGCAGGGCGGAGGTTTTTAGGGCGTCCCATGAGCGAAAGAGTGAAAATGGCAGTTTTTTGGCAATTTTCCGTGTGTGTTAGCCCATGGATCGGCCTGGGGGTGCTGGATCCGGGAAAAGTTTTGGGACGAGCCCCTCGGGGGCATCCCTAACGAGCGGTTAAGAATATCCATGGGCTCGTGGGGGCGGGGCGGAGGTTTTTAGGGCGTCCCATGAGAGAAAGAGTGAAAATGATAGTTTTTTTGGCGATTTTCCGTGTGTGTTAGCCCATGGATCGGCCTGGGGGTGCTGGATCCGGGAAAGGTTTTGGGACGAGCCCCTAGGGGCCGTCCCTGACAAGCAGTTAAGTGGATCCATGGGCTCCTGGGGTGGGGCGGAGGTTTTTAGGGCATCCCATGAGCGAAATAGTGAAAATGGTAGTTTTTTGGCGATTTTTCGTGTGTGTTAGCCCATGGATCTGCCTGGGGGTGTTGGCTCTGGGAAAGGTTTTGGGCAGAGCCCCTTGGGGGCTTCCCTGATGAGCGTTTAAGTGGATCCATGGGCTCCTGGGGGTGGGGCGGAGGTTTTTAGGGCGTCCCATGAGCGAATGGGTGAAAACGACAGTTTTTTGGCGATTTTCCGTGTGTGTTAGCCCATGGATCGGCCGGGGGGTGCTGGCTCCTGGAATGGTTTTGGGCCGAGCCCCTCTAGGGCGTCCCTGACGAGTGGTTAAGCGGATCCATGGGCTCCTGGGGGTGGGGCGGAGGTTTTTGGGGCGTCCCATGAGCGAAATAGTGAAAATGGTAGTTTTTTGGCGATTTTTCGTGTGTGTTAGCCCATGGATCGGCCGGGGGGTGCTGGCTCTGGGAAAGGTTTTGGGCCGAGCCCCTCGGGGGCTTCCCTGATGAGTTTTTAAGTGGATCCATGGTCTCCTGGGGGCGGGGCGGAGGTTTTTAGGGCGTCCCATGAGCGAAAGAGTGAAAATGGCAGTTTTTTGGCGATTTTCCGTGTGTGTTAGCCCATGGATCGGCCTGGGGGTGCTGGATCTGGGAAAAGTTTTGGGACGAGCCCCTCGGGGGCATCCCTAACGAGCGGTTAAGAATATACATGGGCTCGTGGGGGCGGGGCGGAGGTTTTTAGGGCGTCCCATGAGAGAAAGAGTGAAAACGATAGTTTTTTGGCGATTTTCCGTGTGTGTTAGCCCATGGATCGGCCTGGGGGTGCTGGATCCGGGAAAGGTTTTGGGACAAGCCCCTAGGGGCCGTCCCTGACAAGCGGTTAAGCGGATCCATTGGCTCCTGGGGTGGGGCGGAGGTTTTTAGGGCATCCCATGAGCGAAATAGTGAAAACGGCAGTTTTTTGGCGATTTTCCGTGTGTGTTAGCCCATGGATCGGCTTGGTGGTGCTGGCTCCGAGAAAAGTTTTTGGCCGAGCCCCTTGGGGGCATCCCTGATGAGCGTTTAAGTGGATCCATGGGCTCCTGGGGGTGGGGCGGAGGTTATTAGGGCGTCCCTTGAGCGAAAGAGTGAAAACGGCAATTTTTTGGCGATTTTTCGTGTGTGTTAGCCCATGGATCGGCCGGGGGGTGCTGTCTTCGGGAAAAGTTTTGGGCCGACCCCCTCGGGGGATTCCCTGATAAGCGGTTAAGTAGATCCATAGGCTCCTGTTGGTGGGGCGGAGGTTTTTAGGGCATCCCATGAGCGAAATAGTGAAAACTGCAGTTTTTTGGCGATTTTTCGTGTGTGTTAGCCCATGGATCGGCCTGGGGGTGCTGGCTCCGGGAAAGGTTTTTGGCCGTGCCCCTCGGGGGCTTCCCTGATGAGCGGTTAAGCGGATCCATGGGCTCCTGGGGGCTGGGCAGTGGTTTTTAGGGCGTCCCATTAGCGAAAGAGTGTAAACGACAGTTTTTTGGCGATTTTTCGTGTGTGTTAGCACATGGATTGGCCTGGGGGTGCTGGCTCCGAGAATAGTTTTGGGCCGATCCCCTTGGGGGCTTCCCTGATGAGCGGTTAAGCGGATCCATGGGCTCCTGGGGGCTGGGCGGTGGTTTTTAGGGCGTCCCATGAGCGAAAGAGTGAAAACGGCAGTTTTTTGGCGATTTTCCGTGTGTGTTAGCCCATGGATCGGCCTGGGGGTGCTGGCTCCGAGAAAAGTTTTGGGCCGAGCCCCTCGGGGGCTTCCCTAACGAGCGGTTAAGCAGATCCATGGGCTCCTGGGGTCGGGGCAGAGGTTTTTAGGGCATCCCATGAGCGAAAGAGTGAAAACGGCAGTTTTTTGGCGATTTTCCGTATGTGTTAGCCCATGGATCGGCCTGGGGGTGCTGGCTCCGGGAAAAGTTTTGGGCCGAGCCCCTCAGGGGCGTCCCTGACGAGCATTTAAGCATATACATGGGCTCCTGGGGACGAGGCGGATGTTTTTAGGGCGTCCCATGAGCGAAATAGTGAAAACTACAGTTTTTTGGCGATTTTCCGTGTGTGTTAGCCCTAGATCGGCCGGGGGGTGCTGGCTCCGGGAAAAGTTTTGAGCCGAACCCCTCGGGGGCGTCCCTGACGAGCTTTTAAGCAAATCCATGGGCTCCTGGGGGCCGGACGGAGGTTTTTAGGGCGTCCCATGAGCAAAATAGTGAAAACGACAGTTTTTGGCGATTTTCCGTGTGTGTTAGCCCATGGATCGGCTGGGGGGTGCTGGCTCCGGGAAAAGTTTAGGTCCGAGTCCCTCTGGGGCATCCCTGAAGAGTGATTAAGCGTATCCATGGGCTCCTGGGGGAGGGGCGAAGGTTTTTAGGGAGTCCCATGAGCGAAAGAGTGAAAACGGCAGTTTTTGGCAATTTTTCGTGTGTGTTAGCCCATGGATCGATCGGGGGATGCTGGCTCCGAGAAATGTTTTGGACCAAGCCACTCCGGGGCATCCCTGATGAACGGTTAAGCGGATCCATAGTCTCCTGGGGGTGGGGTGGAGGTTTTTAGGGAGTCCCATTAGCAAAAGAGTGAAAACGACAGTTTTTTGGCGATTTTCCGTGTGTGTTAGCCCATGGAGCGGCCGGGGGGTGCTGGCTCCGGGAAAATTTTTGGACCAAGCCTCTCAGGGGCGTCCCTGACGAGCGTTTAAGCAGATCCATGGGCTCCTTGGGGTGGGGAGGAGGTTTTTAGGGCATCCCATGACAGAAAGAGTGAAAACGGCAGTTTTTTGGCGATTTTTCGTGTGTGTTAGCCAATGGATCAGCCGGGGGGTGCTGGCTCCGGGAAAAGTTTTGGGCCGAACCCCTCGAGAGCATACCTAACAAGCTGTTAAGCGTATCCATGGGCTCCTGGGGCAAGGCGGAGGTTTTTAGGGTGTCCCATGAGCGAAAGAGTGAAAACGGTAGGTTTTTGGCTATTTTTCGTGTGTGTTAGCCCATGGATCGGCCAGGGGGTGCTGGCTCCGGGAAAAGTTTTGGGCTGAGACCCTTGGGAGCTTCCCTGACGAGCGGTTAAGCGGATCCATGGGCTCCTGGTGGTGGGGCAGAGGTTTTTAGGGCGTCCCATTAGCGAAAGAGTGTAAACGACAGTTTTTTGCCGATTTTCCGTGTGTGTTAGCCCATGGAGCGGCCGGGGGGTGCTGGCTCCGGGAAAAGTTTTGGGCTTAGCCCCTCGGGAGCATCCCTGATGAGCGGTTAAGCAGATCCATGGGCTCCTGGGGTGGGGCGGAGGTTTTTAGGACGTCCCATGTGCGAAAGAGTGAAAACGGTAGTTTTTTAGCGATTTTCCGTGTGTCTTAGCCTATGGATCGGCCTGGGGGTGCTGGATCTGGGAAAATTTGTGGGTTGAGCCCCTCGGGGGCGTCCTTGATGAGCGTTTAAGCGGATTCATGGGCTCCTAGGGGAAGGGGCGGAGGTTTTTAGGGCGTCCCATGAGCGAAAGACTGAAAACGGCCGTTTTTTAGTGATTTTCCGTGTGTGTTAGCCCATAGATCGGAAGGGGGGTGCTTGCTCCGGGAAATTTTTTGGGCCGAGCCCCTCGAGGGCGTCCCTGACGAGTGGTTAAGCGGATCCATGGGCTCCTGGGGGCGGGGCGGACGTTTTTAGGGTGTCCCATGAGCGAAAGAGTGAAAATGGCAGTTTTTTTGCGATTTTCCGTGTGTGTTAGCCCATGGATCGGTCGGGGGGTGCTGGCTCCGGAAAAAGTTTTGGTCCGAGCCTCTCGGAGGCGTCCCTGACAAGCGGTTAAGCGGATCCATGGGCTCTTGGGGGCGGGGCAGTGTTTTTTAGGGCGTCCCATGAGAGAAAGAGTGAAAATGGCAGTTTTTTGTCGATTTTCCTTGTGTGTTAGCCCATGTATCGGCCGGGGGGTGCTGGCTTTGAGAAAAGTTTTGGGCCGAGCACCTCGGGGGAATCCCTGACGAGTGGCTAAGTGGAATCATAGGCTCCTGGGGGTGGGGCGGAGTATTTTAGGGCGTCTCATGAGCGAAAGAGTGAAAACGGCAGTTTTTTGGCAATTTTCCGTGTGTGTTAGCCCATGGATCGGCCGGCGGGTGCTTGCTCCGGGAAAAGTTTTCGTCCGAGCCCCTTGGGGGCATCCCTGAAGAGCGTTTAAGCAGATCCATGGGTTCCTGGTGGTGGGGCGAAGGCTTTTAGGGCATCTCATGAGCGAAAGAGTGAAAACGGCAATTTTTTGGCGATTTTTCGTGTGTCTTAGCCAATGGATCGGCCGGGGGGTGCTTGCTCCGGGAAAATTTTTGGGCCGAGCCCCTCGGAGGCATCCCTGACGAGCGGTTAAGCATATGTATGGGCTTCTGGGGGTGGGGCGGAGGTTTTTAGGGCGTCCCATGAGCGTAATAGTGAAAACGGCGGTTTTTTGGCGATTTTCCGTGTGTGTTAGCCCATGGATCGGCCTGGGGGTGCTGGCTCCGGGAAAATTTTTGGGCCGACCCACTCGGGGGCTTCCCTGACGAGTGGTTAAGTGGATCCATGGTCTCTTGGGGGCGGGGCGGAGGTTTTTAGGGCGTCCCATGAGCGAAAGAGTGAAAACGGTAGTTTTTTTGCGATTTTCCGTGTGTGTAAGCCCATGGAGCAGCCGGGGGGTGCTGGCTCCGGTAAAAGTTTTAGCCCGAGCCCCTCGGGGGCGTCCCTGATGAGTGGTTAAGCGGATCCATGGGCTCCTGTGGGCGGGGCGGAGGTTTTTATGGTGTCCCATGAGCGAAAGAGTGAAAAAGGCAGTTTTTGGCGATTTTCCGTGTGTGTTAGCCCATGGATCGATCGGGCGATGCTGGCTTCGAGAAAGGTTTTGAACCGAGCCACTCTGGGGCATCCCTGACGAACGGTTAAGTGGATCCATGGGCTCCTGGGGGTGGGGTGGAGGTTTTTAGGTCGTCCCATTAGCGAAAGAGTGAAAACGGCAGTTTTTTGGCGATTTTCCGTGTGTGTAAGCCCATGGAGCGACCGGAGGGTGCTGGCTCCGGGATAAGTTTTGGGCCGAGCCCCTCAGGGGCGTCCCTGACGAGTGGTTAAGCGGATCCATGGGCTCCAGGAGGTGGGGCAGAGGTTTTTAGTGCGTCCCATGAGCGAAAGAGTGAAAACGGCAGTTTTTTGGCAATTTTCAGTGTTTGTTAGCCCATGGATCGATCGGGGGGTGCTGGCACTGGGAAAAGCTTTGGGCCGAGCCCCTACGAGACGTACCTGATGAGTGGTTAAGCAGATCCATGGGCTCCTGGGGGTGGGGAGGAGCTTTTTAGGGCGTCCCATGAGCGAAAGAGTGAAAACGGCAGTTTTTTGGCGATTTTTCGTGTGTGTTAGCCAATGGATCGACCGGGGGGTGCTGGCTCCGAGAAAGGTTTATGCCCGAGCCCCTTGGGGGCGTCCCTGACGAGTGGTTAAGCGGATCCATGGGCTCCAGGAGGTGGGGCAGAGGTTTTTAGTGCGTCCCATGAGCGAAAGAGTGAAAACGGCAGTTTTTTGGTGATTTTCAGTGTTTGTTAGCCCATGGATCGATCGGGGGGTGCTGGCACTGGGAAAAGTTTTGGGCCGAGCCCCTACGAGACATCCCTGATGAGTGGTTAAGCAGATCCATGGGCTCCTGGGGGTGGGGAGGAGGTTTTTAGGGC
The DNA here is from genome assembly GCA_031232105.1 of Capsicum rhomboideum. Classification (NCBI taxonomy): domain Eukaryota; kingdom Viridiplantae; phylum Streptophyta; class Magnoliopsida; order Solanales; family Solanaceae; genus Capsicum; species Capsicum rhomboideum. The sequence goes on along the minus strand of CP124710.1, from coordinate 1,247,285 downwards.
GTCCCATGAGCGAAAGAGTGAAAACGGCAGTTTTTTGGCAATTTTTTGTGTGTGTTAGCTAATGGATCGACCGGGGGGTGCTGGCTCTGGGAAAGGTTTTGGGCCGAGCCCCTCAGGGGTGTCCCTGACGAGTGATTAAGCGGATCCATGGGCTCCTGGGGTGGGGCGGAGGTTTTTAGGGTGTCCCATGAGCGAAAGAGTGCAAACGTTAGTTTTTTGGCGATTTTTCGTGTGTGTTTGCTCATGGATCGATCGGGGGGTGCTGGCTCCGGAAAATTTTTTAGTCCAAACCCCTCGGGGGCATCCCTGATGAGCGGTTAAGCGGATCCATGGGCTCCTGGGGGAGGGGAGGAGGTTTTTAGGGCGTCCCATGAGCGAAAGAGTGAAAACGGCAGTTTTTTGGCGATTTTCCGTGTATGTTAGCCCATGGATCGACCGGGGGGTGCTGGCTCCGGAAAAGGTTTTGGTCCGAGCCCCTCGGGGGAATACCTGATGAGTGGTTAAGCGAATCCATGGGCTTCTGGGGGAGGGGAGGAGGTTTTTAGGGCGTCCCATGAGCGAAAGAGTGAAAACGGCAGTTTTTTGGCGATTTTCCGTGTGTGTTAGCTCATAGATCGGTCGGGGGGTGCTAGCTCCTAGAAAAGTTTTAGTCCGAGCCCCTCGGGGGCATCCCTGATGAGCGTTTAAGCAGATCCATGGGCTCCTGGGGGAGGGGAGGAGGTTTTTAGGGCATCCCATGAGCGAAAGAGTGAAAACGGCAGTTTTTTGGCGATTTTCCATGTATGTTAGCCCATGGATCGACCGGGGGGTGCTGGCTCCAGAAAAAGTTTTGGTCCGAGCCCCTAGGGGGCATACCTGATGAGCGCTTAAGCGGATCCATGGGCTCCTGGGGGAGGGGAGGAGGTTTTTAGGGCGTCCCATGAGCGAAAGAGTGAAAACGGCAGTTTTTTGGCGATTTTCCGTGTGTGTTAGCTCATAGATCGGTCGGGGGGTGCTAGCTCCTAGAAAAGTTTTAGTCCGAGCCCCTCGGAGGCGTCCCTGACGAGCGGTTAAGTGGATCCATGGGCTCCTGGCGGTGGGGCAGAGTTTTTTAGGGCGTCCCATGAGAGAAAGAGTGAAAACGGCAGTTTTTTGTCGATTTTCCGTGTGTGTTAGCCGATGGATCGGCCAGGGGGTGCTGGCTCCGAGAAAAGTTTTGGGTCGAGCACCTCGGGGGCATCCCTAACGAGCGATTAAGCGGATCCATGGGCTCGTGGGGGTGGGGCGGAGGTTTTTAGGTCGTCCCATTAGCGAAAGAGTGAAAACGGCAGTTTTTTGGCGATTTTTCGTGTGTGTTAGCCCATGGATCGGCCGGGGGGTGCTGGCTCCGGGAAAAGTTTTGAGACTAGCCCCTCGAGGGCGTCCCTGACGAGCGGTTAAGCGGATCCATGGGCTCCTGTGGGTGGGAAGGAGGTTTTTAGGGCACCCCATGAGCGAAAAAGTGAAAACGGCAGTTTTTTGGTGATTTTCCGTGTGTGTTAGCCCATGGATCGGTCGGGGGGTGCTGGCTCCGGGAAAAGTTTTGGGCCGAGCCCCTCGGGAGTGTCCCTGATGAGCGGTTAGGTGGATCCATGGGCTCCTGGGGCGGGGCGGAGGTTTTTAGGGCGTCCCATGAGTGAGAGAGTTAAAACGGAAGTTTTTTGGCGATTTTCCGTGTGTGTTAGGCCATGTATCGGCCGGGGGGTGCTGGCTCCTGGAAAGGTTTTGGACCGAGCCCCTCGGGGGCGTCCCTGAAGAGCGGTTAAATGGATCCATGGGCTCCTGGGGGTAGGGCAGAGGTTTTTAGGGCGTCCCATGAGTGAAAGAGTGAAAACAGCAGTTTTTTGGCAATTTTTCGTGTGTGTTAGCCCATGGATCGACCGGGGGGTGCTGGCTCCGAGAAAATTTTTAGGCCGAGCCCCTAGGGGGAGTCCCTGACGAGCGGTTAAGCGGATCCATGGGCTCCTGGGGGTGGGGCACAGGTTTTTATGGCGTTCCATGAGCGAAAGAGTGAAAACGGAAGTTTTTTGGCGATTTTCCGTGTGTGTTAGCCCATGGATCGGCCGGGGGGTGCTGGCTCCAGGAAAAGTTTTGGGCTGATCCCCTCGGGGGCATCCCTGACGAGCGGTTAAGTGGATCCATGGACTCTTGGGCGCGGGGCGGAGGTTTTTAGAGTGTCCCATGAGCGAAATAGTGAAAACGGCAGTTTTTTGGCGATTTTCCGTGTGTGTTAGCCCATGGATCGGCCGGGGGGTGCTGGCTCTGGGAAAGGTTTTGGACCGACCCCTCAGGGGAGTCCCTGACGAGTTCTTAAGCGGATCCATAGGCTCTTGGGGGTGGGGCGGAGGTTTTTAGGGCGTCTCATGAGCGAAAGAGTGAAAACGGCAGTTTTTTGGCTATTTTCCGTGTGTGTTAGGCCATGTATCGGTCGGGGGGTGCTGGCTCCGAGAAACATTTTGGGACAAGCCCCTCGGGGGTGTCCCTAATGAGCGGTTAAGCGGATCCATGTGCTCCTGGGTGCGGGACGGAGGTTTTTAGGGCGTCCCATGAGCGAAAGAGTGAAAATGGCAGTTTTTGGGCGATTTTCCGTGTGTGTTAGCCCATGGATCGGCCGAGGGGTGCTGGCTCCGTGAAACGTTTTGGGCCGAGCCCCTCGGGGGCATCCCTGACGAGCTGTTAACCGGATTCATGGGCTCCTGGGGGTGGGGAGGAGTTTTTTAGGGCGTCCCATGAGCGAAAGAGTGAAAATGACAGTTTTTTGGCGATTTTCCGTGTGTGTTAGGCCATGTATCGGCCGAGGGGTGCTGGCTCTGGGAAATATTTTGGATCGAGCACCTCGGGGGCATCCCTTACGAGTGTTTAAACGGATCCATGGGCTCCTGGGGGTGGGGCGGAGGTTTTTAGGGCATCCCATGAGTGAAAGAGTGAAAACGGCAGATTTTTGGCGATTTTTCGTGTGTGTTAGCCCATGGATCGGCCGGGGGGTGCTGGTTCCGAGAAAAGTTTTGGACCGAGCCCCTAGGGGTCATTCCTGACAAGCGTATAAGGGGATCCATGTGCTCCTGTGGGTGAGACGGAGGTTTCTAGGGCGTCCAATGAGCGAAATAGTGAAAACGGCAGTTTTTTGGCGATTTTCCGTGTGTGTTAGGCCATGTATCGGCCAAGGGGTGCTGGCTCTGAGAAAAGTTTTGGACCGAGCCCCTCGGGGGCGTCCCTGACAATCGGTTAAGCGGATCCATGGGCTCCTGGGGCGGGGCAGAGGTTTTTATGGCGTACCATGAGCGAAAGAGTGAAAACGGCAGTTTTTTGGCGATTTTCCTTGTGTGTTAGCCCATGGATCGGCCGGGGGGTGCTGGCTCCGAGAAAGGTTTTGCTCCAAGCCCCTCGGGGGCGTCCCTGATGAGCGGTTAAGCGGATCCATGGGATCCTGGGGGAGGGACGGAGGTTTTTAGGGCGTCCTATGAGCGAAAGAGTGAAAACGGCAGTTTTTTGGCAATTTTTCGTGTGTGTTAGCCCATGGATCGGCCGGGGGGTGCTGGCTCCGAGAAAATTTTTGGGTCGAGCACCTCGGGGGAGTCCCTGAAGTGCGGTTAAGCGGATCCATGGGCTCCTAGGGGTGGGGAGGATGTTTTTAGGGCATCCCATGAGCGAAAGAGTAAAAACGGCAGTTTTTTGGCAATTTTTCGTGTGTGTTAGCCCATGGATCGGCCGAGGGGTGCTGGCTCCGAGAAAATTTTTGGGCCGAGCCCCTAGGGGACGTCCCTGACAAGCGGTTAAGCGGATCCATGGGCTCCTGGGGCAGGGCAGAGGTTTTTATGGCGTACCATGAGCGAAAGAGTGAAAATGGAAGTTTTTTGGCAATTTTCCTTGTGTGTTAGCCCATGGATCGGCCGGGGGGTGCTGGCTCCGAGAAAAGTTTTGCTCCAATCCCCTCGGAGGCGTCCCTGATGAGCGGTTAAGCGGATCCATGGGCTCCTAGGGGAGGGTCGGAGGTTTTTAGGGCGTCCCATGAGCGAAAGAGTGAAAATGGCAGTTTTTTTGTGATTTACCGTGTGTGTTAGCCCATGGATCGGTCGGGGGGTGCTGGCTCCGAGAAAAGCTTTGGGTAGAGCACCTCGGGGGAGTCCCTGACGTGCGGTTAAGCGGATCCATGGTCTCCTAGGGGTGGGGAGGTTGTTTTTAGGGCATCCCATGAGCCAAAGAGTGAAAACGACAGTTTTTTGGCAATTTTTCGTGTGTGTTAGCCCATGGATCGACCTGGGGTGCTGGATACGGGAAAAGTTTTGGGTCGAGCCCCTCGGGGGCGTCACTGACGAGTGTTTAAGAGCTTCCATAGGCTCCCGGGGGCGGGGCGGAGGTTTTTAGGGCGTTCCATGAGCGAAGAGTGAAAATGGTAGTTTTTTGGCTATTTTTCGTGTGTGTTAGCCCATGGATCGACCGGGGGGTGCTGGATCTAGGAAAAATTTTGGGCCGAGTCCCTTGGGGGCATCCCTGATGAGTGGTTAAGCGGATCCATGGGCTCCTGGGGGTGGGGCGGAGGTTTTTAGGGCATCCCATGAGCGAAAGAGTGCAAACAGCAGTTTTTTGGCGATTTTCCGTGTGTGTTAGGCCATGTATCGGCCGAGGGGTGCTGGCTCTGGGAAATGTTTTGGACTGAGCCCCTCGGGGGCATCCCTGACGAGTGGTTAAATGGATCCATGGGCTCCTGGGGGTGGGGCGGAGGTTTTTAGGGCATCCCATGTGTGAAAGAGTGAAAACGGCAGTTTTTTGGCGATTTTTCGTGTGTGTTAGCCCATGGATCGGCCGGGGGGTGCTGGTTCCGAGAAAGGTTTTGGGCCAAGCCCCTAGGGGTCATTCCTAACAAGCGGATAAGCGGATCCATGTGCTCCTAGGGGTGGGGCGGAGGTTTTTAGGGCATTCCATGAGTGAAAGAGTGAAAACGGCAGTTTTTTGGCGATTTTTCGTGTGTGTTAGCCCATGGATCGGCCGGGGGGTGCTGGTTCAGAGAAAAGTTTTGGACCGAGCCCCTAGGGGTCGTTCTTAACAAGCAGATAAGTGGATCCATGTGCTCTTGGGGGTGGGGCGGAGGTTTTTAGGGCATCCCATGAGCGAAAGAGTGAAAACGGCAGTTTTTTGGCGATTTTCCGTGTGTGTTAGGCCATGTATCGGCCGGGGGGTGCTGGCTCCGAGAAAGGTTTTGGACCGAGCCCCTCGGGGGCATCCCTGACGAGCGGTTAAGCGGATCCATGGGCTCCTGGGGTGGGGCAGAGGTTTTTATGGCGTACCATGAGCGAAAGAGTGAAAACGGCAGTTTTTTGGCAATTTTCCTTGTGTGTTAGCCCATGGATCGGCCGGGGGGTGCTGGCTCCGAGAAAAGTTTAGCTCCAACCCCATCGGGGGCATCCCTGATGAGCGGTTAAGTAGATCCATGGGATCCTGGGGGAGGGGCGGAGGTTTTTAGGGCATCCCATGAGCGAAAGAGTGAAAACGGCAGTTTTTTTGCGATTTACCGTGTGTGTTAGCCCATGGATCGGTCGGGGTTTGCTGGCTCCGAGAAAAGTTTTGGGTCAAGCACCTCGGGGGAGTCCTTGATGAGCGTTTAAGCGGATCCATGGGCTCCTAGGGGTGGGGAGGATGTTTTTAGGGCATCCCATGAGCGAAAGAGTGAAAACGGCAGTTTTTTGGCGATTTTCCGTGTGTGTTAGCCCATGGATCGGCCTGGGGGTGCTGGCTCCTAGAAAATTTTTGGGCCGAGCCCCTCGAGGGCGTCCCTGACGAGTGGTTAAGCGAATCCATGGGCTCCTGGGGGTGGGGTACAGGTTTTTAGGGCGTTCCAGGAGCGAAAGTGTGAAAATGGAAGTTTTTTGGCGATTTTCCGTGTCTGTTAGCCCATAGATCGGCCGGGGGGTGCTGGCTACGTGAAAAGTTTTGGGCCAAGCCCATCGGAGGCGTCCCTGACGAGCGGTTAACCGGATTCATGGGCTCCTGGGGGTGTGGAGGATGTTTTTAGGGCGTCCCATGAGCGAAAGAGTGAAAACGACAGTTTTTTGGCGATTTTCCGTGTGTGTTAGCCCATGGATCGGCCTGGGGGTGCTGGATACGGGAAAAGTTTGGGGTCGAGCCCCTCGGGGGCGTCCCTGACGAGTGGTTAAGAGGTTCCATGGGCTCCTGTGGGCGGGGCAGAGGTTTTTAGGGCGTCCCATGAGCGAAGAGTGAAAATGGTAGTTTTTTGGCTATTTTCCATGTGTGTTAGCCCATGAATCGGCCGGGGGGTGCTGGCTCCGAGAAAAGTTTTGCTCCAAGCCCCTCGGAGGCGTCCCTGATGAGCGGTTAAGCTGATCCATGGGCTCCTGGAAACGTTTTGGGACAAGCCCCTCGGGGGTGTCCCTAATGAGCGGTTAAGCGGATCCATGTGCTCCTGGGTGCGGGACGGAGGTTTTTAGGGCGTCCCATGAGCGAAAGAGTGAAAACGGCAGTTTTTGGGTGATTTTCCGTGTGTGTTAGCCCATAGATCGGCCGGGGGGTGTTGTCTCCGTGAAAAGTTTTGGGCCAGGGCCATCGGGGGCGTCCCTGACGAGCGGTTAACCGGATTCATGGGCTCCTGGGGTGTGGAGGATGTTTTTAGGGCATCCCATGAGCGAAAGAGTGAAAACGGTAGTTTTTTGGCGATTTTCCGTGTGTGTTAGGCCATGTATCGGCCGAGGGGTGCTGGCTCTGGGAAATGTTTTGGACTGAGCCCCTCGGGGGCATCCCTGACGAGTGGTTAAACGGATCCATGGGCTCCTGTGGGTGGGGCGGAGGTTTTTAGGGCATCCCATGAGTGAAAGAGTGAAACGGCAGTTTTTTGGCTATTTTTCGTGTGTGTTAGCCCATGGATCGGCCGGGGGGTGCTGGTTCCGAGAAAAGTTTTGGGCCGAGCCCCTAGGGGTCGTTCCTGACAAGAGGATAAGCGGATCCATGTGCTCCTGGGGGTGGTACGGAGGTTTTTAGAGTATCCCATGAGCGAAAGAGTGAAAACGGCAGTTTTTTGGCGATTTTCCGTGTGTGTTAGGCCATGTATCGGCCGGGGGGTGCTGTCTCCGGGAAATGTTTTGGACCGAGCCCCTCGGGGGCATCCCTGACGAGTGTTTAAGCAGATCCATGGGCTCCTGGGGGTGGTACGGATGTTTTTAGGTCATCCCATGAGCGAAATAGTGAAAACGGCAGTTTTTTGGCGATTTTCCGTGTGTGTTAGCCCATGGATCAGCCTGGGGGTGCTGGCTCCGGGAAAGGTTTTTGGCCGAGCCCCTTGGGGGCGTCCCTGATGAGCATTTAAGCAGATCCATGGGCTCCTGGGGGTGGGGCGGAGGTTTTTAGGGCATCCCATGAGCGAAATAGTGAAAACGGCGGTTTTTTGGCGATTTTCTGTGTGTGTTAGCCCATGGATCGGCCTGGGGGTGCTGGCTCCGGGAAAAGTTTTGGGTCGAGCCCCTCGGGGGCATCCCTGACGAGTGGTTAAGCTGATCCATGGGCTCCTGGGGGCGGGGCGGAGGTTTTTAGTGCGTCCCATGAGCAAAATAGTGAAAACGACAGTTTTTTGGTGATTTTCCGTGTTTGTTAGCCCATGGATAGGTCGGGGGGTGCTGGCTCCGGGAAAAGTTTTGGACCGAGACCCTCGGGGGCGTCCCTGACGAGCGGTTAAGCGGATCCATGGGCTTCTGGTGGCAAGGCGGATGTTTCTAGGGCGTCCCATGAGCGAAAGATTGAAAACGACAATTTTTTGGCGATTTTCCGTGTGTGTTAGCCCATGGATCGGTCGGGGGGTGCAGGCTCCGGGAAAGGTTTTGGCCCGAGCCCCTCGGGGGATTCCCTGACAAGCGGTTAAGCGGATCCATGGGCTCCTGGGGGCGGGACGGAGGTTTTTAAGGCATCCCATGAGCGAAATAGTGAAAACGACAGTTTTTTGGCGATTTTCCGTGTGTGTTAGCCCATGGATCGGCCTGGGGGGTGCTGGCTCCGGGAAAGGTTTTTGGCCGAGCCCCTCAAGGGCTTCCCTGACGAGCTTTTAAGCATATCCATGGGCTTCTGGGGGTGGGGAGGAGGTTTTTAGGGCATCCCATGAGCGAAATAGTGAAAACGGCAGTTTTTTAGCGATTTTCCGTGTTTGTTAGACCATTGATCGGCCTGGGGGTGCTGGCTCCGGGAAACTTTTTGGGCCGACCCACTCGGGGACTTCACTGACGAGTGGTTAAGCGGATCCATGGGCTCCTGGGGGCGGGACGGAGGTTTTTAGGGCGTCCCATGAGCGAAAAAGTGAAAACGGTAGTTTTTTGGCAATTTTCCGTGTGTGTTAGCCCATGGATCGGCCGGGGGGTGCTGGTCCTAGAAAAACTTTTTGGCCGAGCCCCTCGGGGGAGTCCCTGACAAGTGGTTAAGCGGATCCATGGGCTCCTGGGGGAGGGGCGGAGGTTTTTAGGGCATCCCATGAGCGAAATAGTGAAAACGGCGGTTTTTTGGCGATTTTCCGTGTGTGTTAGCCCATGGATCGGCCTGGGGGTGCTGGCTCCGGGAAAATTTTTGGGCCGAGCCCCTCGGGGGCGTCCCTGATGAGCTTTTAAGCGGATCCATGGTCTCCTAGGGACGGGGCAGAGGTTTTTAGGGCGTCCCATGAGCGAAATAGCGAAAATGGCAGTTTTTTGGCGATTTTCCGTGTGTGTTAGCCCATGGATCGGCCGGGGGGTGCTGGTTCCGAGAAAAGTTTTGGACCGAGCCACTTGGGGGCTTCCCTGACGAGTGTTTAAGCAGATCCATGGGCTCCTGGGGGCGGGGCGGAGGTTTTTAGGGCATCCCATGAGCGAAAGAGTGAAAATGGTAGTTTTTTGGCGATTTTCCGTGTGTGTTAGCCCATGGATCGGCCGGGGGGTGCTGGACCTACCAAAAGTTTTGGTCCGAGCACCTCGGGGGTATCCCTGACGAGTGTTTAAGCGGATCCATGGGCTCCTGGGGCGGGGCGGAGGTTTTTAGGGCGTCCCATGAGCGAAATAGTGAAAAAGGCAGTTTTTTGGCGATTTTCCGTGTATGTTAGCCCATGGATCGGCCTGGGGGTGCTGGCTCCGGGAGAGGTTTTTGACCGAGCCCCTCAGGGGATTCCCTGACGAGCGGTTAAGCATATGTATGGGCTTCTGGGGGTGGGGCGGAGGTTTTTAGGGCGTCCCATGAGCGTAATAGTGAAAACGGCGGTTTTTTGGCGATTTTCCGTGTGTGTTAGCCCATGGATCGGCCTGGGGGTGCTGGCTCCGGGAAAATTTTTGGGCCGACCCACTCGGGGGCTTCCCTGACGAGTGGTTAAGTGGATCCATGGTCTCTTGGGGGCGGGGCGGAGGTTTTTAGGGCGTCCCATGAGCGAAAGAGTGAAAACGGTAGTTTTTTGGCGATTTTCCGTGTGTGTTAGCCCATGGATCGGCCTGGGGGTGCTGGATCTGGGAAAAGTTTTGGTCCAAGCCCCTCGGGGGCGTCCCTGACAAGTGGTTAAGTAGATCCATGGGCTCCTGGGGGCGGGGCGGAGGTTTTTAGGGCGTCCCATGAGCGAAATAGTGAAAACGGCGGTTTTTTGGCGATTTTCCGTGTGTGTTAGCCCATGGATCGGCCTGGGGGTGCTGGCTCCGGGAAAATTTTTGGGCCGATCCCCTCGGGGGCGTCCCTGATGAGCGTTTAAGCGGATCCATGGGCTCCTAGGGGTGGGTAGGAGGTTTTTAGGGCGTCCCATGAGCGAAATAGTGAAAAAGGCAGTTTTTTGGCGATTTTCCGTGTATGTTAGCCCATGGATCGGCCTGGGGGTGCTGGCTCCGGGAAAATTTTTGGGCCGAGACCCTCAGGGGAGTCCCTGATGAGCGTTTAAGCGGATCCATAGGATCCTGCGGGCGGGGCGGAGGTTTTTAGGGCGTCCCATGAGCAAAATAGTGAAAACGATAGTTTTTTGGCGATTTTCCGTGTGTGTTAGCCCATGTATCGGCCTGGGGGTGCTGGCTCCGGGAAGAGTTTTGGGTCGAGCCCTTTGGGGACGTCCCTGACAAGCGGTTAAGCGGATCCATGGGCTCCTGGGGGCGGGGCGGAGGTTTTTAGGGTGTCCCATGAGTGAAATAGTGAAAATGGCAGTTTTTTGGCGATTTTCCGTGTGTGTTAGCCCATGGATCGGCCTGGGGGTGCTGGCTCCGGGAAAACTTTTGGGTTGAGACCCTCGGGGGCGTCCCTTACGAATGGTTAAGCGGTTCCATGGGCTCCTGGGGGCTGGGCGGAGGTTTTTAGGGCGTCCCATGAGCGAAAGAGTGAAAACGGTAGTTTTTTGGCTATTTGTCGTGTGTGCTAGCCCATGGATCGGCCGGGGGGTGCTGGACCTAGGAAACGTTTTTGGCTGAGCCCCTCAAGGGCGTCCCTGATGAGTGGTTAAGCGGATCCATGGGCTCCTGGGGGCGGGGCGGATGTTTTTAGGGCGTCCCATGAGTGAAATAGTGAAAACGGCAGTTTTTTGGCGATTTTCCGTGTGTGTTAGCCCATGGATCGGCCTGGGGGTGCTGGCTCCGGGAATGGTTTTTGGACGAGCCCCTTGGGGGCGTCCCTGACGAGCGTTTAAGCAGATCCATGGGCTCCTGGGGGCGGGGCGGAGGTTTTTAGGGCGTCCCATGAGCGAAATAGTGAAAACGATAGTTTTTTGGAGATTTTCCGTGTGTGTTAGCCTATGGATCGGCCTGGGGGTGCTGGCTCTGGGAAACGTTTTTGGCCGAGCGGGAGAGTGAAAACGGTAGTTTTTTGGCGATTTTTCGTGTGTGTTAGCCCATGGATCGACCGGGGGGTGCTGGCTCCGAGAAAAGTTTTGGGTCGATCACCTGAGGGGAGTCCCTGACGAGCGGTTAAGCGAATCCATGGGCTCCTAGGGGTGGGGAGGAGGTTTTTAGGGCATCCCATGAGCGAAAGAGTGAAAACGGCAGTTTTTTGGCAATTTTCCGTGTGTCTTATCCCATGGATCGGCCGGGGGGTGCTGGCTCCAGGAAAAGTTTTGGGCCGAGCCACTCGGGAGAATCCCTGAAGAGCGTTTAAGTGGATCCATGGGCTCCTGGGGGCGGGGCGGAGGTTTTTAGGGTGTCCCATGAGCGAAATAGTGAAAACGATAGTTTTTTGGCGACTTTTCGTGTGTGTTAGCCCATGGATCGGCCTGGGGGTGCTGGCTCCGGGAAAATTTTTGGGCCGACCCACTCGGGGGCTTCCCTGACGAGTGGTTAAGTGGATCCATGGGCTCCTGGGGGAGGGGCGGAGGTTTTTAGGGCATCCCATGAGCGAAAGAGTGAAAACGGTAGTTTTTTGGCGATTTTCCGTGTGTGTTGGCCCATGGATCGGCCGGGGGGTGCTGGACCTAGCAAAAGTTTTGGGCCGAGCCCCTCGGGGGCGTCCCTGATAAGTGGTTAAGCGGATCCATGGGCTCCTGGGGGCGGGGCGGAGGTTTTTAGGGCGTCCCATGAGCAAAATAGTGAAAACGGTAGTTTTTTGGCGACTTTTCGTGTGTGTTAGCCCATGGATCGGCCGGGGGGTACTGGACCTAGCAAAAGTTTTGGGTCGAGCCCCTCGGGGGCTTCCCTGACGAGCGGTTAAGTGGATCCATGGGCTCCTGGGGGCAGGGCGGAGGTTTTTAGGGCGTCCCATGAGCAAAATAGTGAAAACGGCAGTTTTTTGGCGATTTTCCGTGTGTGTTAGCCCATGGATCGGCCGGGGGATGCTGGATCCGAGAAAATTTTTGGGCCGAGACCCTCAGGGGCATCCCTGTCGAGCGGTTAAGCGGATCCATGGGCTCCTGGTGGTAGGGTGGATGTTTTTAGGGCGTCCCATGAGCGAAAGATTGAAAACGACAATTTTTTGGCGATTTTTCGTGTTTGTTAGCCCATGGATTGGTAGGGGGGTGCAGGCTCCGGGAAAGGTTTTGGCCCGAGCCCCTCGGGGGCTTCCCTTACAAGCGGTTAAGTGGAACCATGGGCTACTGGGGGCGGGACGGAGGTTTTTAAGGCGTCCCATGAGCGAAATAGTGAAAACGACAGTTTTTTGGCAATTTTCCGTGTGTGTTAGCCCATGGATCGGTCGGAGGGTGCTGGCTCTGAGAAAATTTTTGGACCGAACCACTCGGGGGCTTCCCTGACGAGTGTTTAAGCGGATCCATGGGCTCCTGGTGGCGGGGCGGAGGTTTTTAGGGCGTCCCATGAGCGAAAGAGTGAAAACTGTAGTTTTTTGGCAATTTTCCGTGTGTGTTAGCCCATGGATCGGCCGGGGGGTGCTGGACCTAGCTAAAGTTTTGGACTGAACCCCTCGGGGACATCCCTGACGAGTTTTTAAGCGGATCCATGGGCTCCTGGGGGCGGGACGGAGGTTTTTAGGGCGTCCCATGAGCGAAATAGTGAAAACGGCAGTTTTTTGGCGATTTTCCGTGTGTGTTAGCCCATGGATCGGCCGGGGGGTTGGCTCCGAGAAAAGTTTTGGGCTGAACCACTGGGGGGCTTCCCTGACGAGTGTTTAAGCAGATCCATGGGCTCCTGGGGGTGGGGCGGAGGTTTTTAGGGCGTCCCATGAGCGAAATAGTGAAAACGGCGGTTTTTTGGTGATTTTTCGTGTGTGTTAGCCCATGGATCGGCCGGGGGGTGCTGGCTCCGAGAAACGTTTTGGGCCGAGCCACTGGGGGGGGTTCCCTGATGAGTGGTTAAGTGGTTCCATGGGCTCCTGGGGGTGGGACGGAGGTTTTTAGGGTGTCCCATGAGCGAAAGAGTGAAAACGATAGTTTTTTGGCAATTTTTCGTGTGTGTTAGCCCATGGATCGGCTGGGGGGTGCTGGACCTAGGAAGAGTTTTGGGTCGAGCCCCTCGGGGGCTTCCCTTACGAGCGGTTAAGAGGATCCATGGGCTCCTGGGGGCGGGGCGAAGGTTTTTAGGGCGTCCCATGAGCAAAATAGTGAAAACGGCAGTTTTTTGGAGATTTTCCATGTGTGTTAGCCCATGGATCGGCCGGGGGGTGCTGGCTCCGAGAAAAGTTTTGGGCCGATCCACTGGGGGGCTTCCCTAATGAGTGTTTAAGTGGTTCCATGGGCTCCTAGGGGTGGGAGGAGGTTTTTAGGGCATCCCATGAGAGAAAGAGTGAAAACGGAAGTTTTTGGTGATTTTCCGTGTGTGTTAGCCCATGGATCGGCTGGGGGGTGCTGGACCTAGGAAAAGTTTTGGTACGAGCCCTTCGGGGGCGTCCCTGACGAGTGGTTAAGTTGATCCATGGGCTCCTAGGGGTGGGGCGGAGGTTTTTAGGGCGTCCCATGAGCAAAATGGTGAAAACGGCAGTTTTTTGGCGATTTTCCGTGTGTGTTAGCCCATGGATCGGCCGGGGGGTGCTGGCTCCGAGAAAAGTTTTGGGCCGAGCCACTGGGGGGTTTCCCTAACGAGTGGTTAAGCGGTTCCATGGGCTCCTGGGGGCAGGGCGGAGGTTTTTAGGGCGTCCCATGAGCAAAAGAGTGAAAATAGTAGTTTTTTGGCTATTTTTCGTGTGTGTTAGCCCATGGATCGGCTGGGGGGTGCTGGACCTAGGAAAAGTTTTGGGACGAACCCCTCGGGGGCATACCTGACGAGTGGTTAAGCCGATCCATGGGCTCCTGGGGGTGGGGCGGAGGTTTTTAGGGCATCCCATGTGCGAAATAGTGAAAACGGCAGTTTTTTGACGATTTTCCGTGTGTGTTAGCCCATGGATCGGCCTGGGGGTGCTGGCTCCGAGAAAGGTTTTTGGCCGAGCCCCTCGGGGGCGTCCCTGACGAGCGTTTAATCATATCCATGGGCTCCTGGGGGCGGGGCGGAGGTTTTTAGGGCGTCCCATGAGCGAAATAGTGAAAACGGAAGTTTTTTGGCGATTTTCCGTGCGTGTTAGCCCATGGATCGGCCTGGGGGTGGTGGCTACGGGAAAAGTTTTGGGTCGATCCCCTAGGGGGCGTCCCTTATGAGCGGTTAAGCATATCCATGGGCTCCTGGGGGCGGGGCGGAGGTTTTTAGGGCGTCCCATGTGCGAAATAGTGAAAATGGCAGTTTTTTGGCGATTTTCCGTGTGTGTTAGCCCATGGATTGGCCGGGGGGTGCTGGCTCCGAGAAAAGTTTTTGGAATGAGCCCCTCGGGGGCTTCTCTGACGAGCGGTTAAGCGGATCCATGGGCTCCTAGGGGTGGGAGGAGGTTTTTAGGGCATCCCATGAGAGAAAGAGTGAAAACGGAAGTTTTTGGTGATTTTCCGTGTGTGTTAGCCCATGGATCGGCCGGGGGGTGCTGTCTCCGGGAAAAGTTTTAGGCTGAGCCCCTCGGGAGAATCCCTGACGAGCGGTTAAGCAAATCCATGGGCTCCTGGGGTCGGGGCGGAGGTTTTTAGGGCGTCCCATGAGCGAAATAGTGAAAACGGCAGTTTTTTGGCGATTTTCCGTGTGTGTTAGCCCATGGATCGGCCTGGGGGTGCTGGCTCCGGGAAAAGTTTTGGGTTGAGCCCCTCGGGGGCGTCCCTGACGAGTGGTTAAGCTGATCCATGGGCTCCTGGGGGCGGGGCGTAGGTTTTTAGGTCGTCCCATGAGCAAAATAGTGAAAACAGCAGTTTTTTGGCGATTTTCCGTGTTTGTTAGCCCATGGATAGGTCGGGGGGTGCTGGCTCCGAGAAACGTTTTGGGCCGAGACCCTCGGGGGCGTCCCTGACGAGTGGTTAAGCGGATCCATGGGCTCCTGGTGGCAGGGCGGATGTTTTTAGGGCGTCCCATGAGCAAAATAGTGAAAACGGCAGTTTTTTGACGATTTTCCGTGTTTGTTAGCCCATGGATAGGTCGGGGGGTGCTGGCTCCGAGAAACGTTTTGGGCCGAGACCCTCGGGGGCGTCCCTGACGAGTGGTTAAGCGGATCCATGGGCTCCTGGTGGCAGGGCGGATGTTTTTAGGGCGTCCCATGAGCGAAAGATTGAAAACGACAATTTTTTGGCGATTTTCCGTGTGTGTTAGCCCATGGATCGGTTAGGGGGTGCAGACTCCGGGAAAGGTTTTGGCCCGAGCCCCTCGGGGGCTTCCCTGACAAGCGATTAAGCGGATCCATGGGCTCCTGGGGGCGGGACGGAGGTTTTTAAGGCGTCCCATGAGCGAAATAGTGAAAACGACAGTTTTTTGGCGATTTTCCGTGTGTGTTAGCCCATGGATCGGCCGGGGGGTGCTGGCTCCTGGAAAAGTTTTGGACTGAGCCCCTCGGGGGCATCCCTGACGAGTGGTTAAGAATATCCATGGGCTCGTGGGGGCAGGGCAGAGGTTTTTAGGGCGTCCCATGAGCGAAAGAATGAAAACGGCAGTCTTTTGGCAATTTTCCGTGTGTGTTAGCCCATGGATCGGCCGGGGGGTGCTGTCTTCGGGAAAAGTTTTGGGCCGACCCCCTCGGGGGATTCCATGAAAGGATATTCTTATACACTTTCAATAATTTTCAATCATTTCTTTCCAAATCCCCTCATCGGCAGGCACATCAACCTGCTTACCTTTACCTTTACCTCTTCTCATGATTGGCATGTTTACCATACCAAAGAAAAACCATCACCATGATCAGATACAATTCAACTTACAACACTGGCTCTATTGCACGATTTGGAATGAAGAAAAGAAACAACATCCTAAATGTCCCGTAGCCTCCTACTTATAAATGTGGTGCACAACACATTGATAAGTAAGACTCTACTCAGACACGGCTTTGTAGGCACCCTTAGAACGAACTGCTCTGATACCACTTTTGTCACGCCCCGACTTCCAACGGGACGTGATTGGTACCCGAAGCCGATATGGCCCGAGAGAACCAATCTTTGCTCATGAACACTCGTACGCATAATCTCGCATGAATAATACACTATTTCATGTAACACACTGTTTCATGTAATTGATGAAATATTAAAATGCCATGCATAAACATATATAACACTTGGCCTTTGGGACCATTACATCGCACTAAACGTACATATCCTACATCCATGTACCCACAATATGTCTACAAAAGCCTCTAACAGATGCATTTGCCAAACCAACTAAAAGTCGGGACAAGTCCCCGCTTTATACTATATGTACATCATCACAATAAATATACGACTATGACTCAGGAAGCTCCGAACCAAGTGGAGCTCACCAAAACTCTGCAATTGATCCACAGTCTACTGAGGAGGTCTACTAATGTCTGCACCTGCAACATGTAAGGTAAATCCCCAAGAGGGGTCAGTACGAAGAATGTACTGAGTATGTAAGGCCATAAGAACTACGTCAGTACATAAGAACTTTAATGGAAAAATTATAAGAGGAACTCTATATGTGGAACCATGTACCTTTCTTTCTTTATGACTATCTCCAATGATTCGTACATAATGACAACAACTATGAAATCAATATAAGAGAAATAGCAATGTGAATATACTTTCTTTCTGTATGTGGGATACCATGTACATTACGTTCTTTCTTTTCCTTGCCTTTACTTACTTTACTTTTACATTGCTCAATGTTGTTAGGGCCCTCATCATGCAGGTGATCTTGTCACCCCATGGATAAAATCATGTCATCATGCAGGTGGTCATTGCACCCCATGGATAAAAGATCATCATCATGCAGGTATTCTTTTTACCCCATGGATACCTCATGCAGGTGTGTCAGTTCACCCCATGGATAAAATCATGTCATCATGCAGGTGTCTTTGCACCCCATGGATAAATAAACATCATCATCATACCTTACTTTGCTCTTACTTTATTTCATTACTTTGAGATTGATACTTCAACTTGTGAGAAATTGGTACTTTGATAGTCATAATATCACTTTGAACTTTGGAACATAACGTTGATGGAACCATGAAATATGTAGAACATTACTCAAAGCATATGAAACATGTGAATGACAATTGATCAATGCATAAAGAACATATGATGAACCATAATTAATACCCAGAATTAGGGTACCCTTGGCTTATGAGGGATTTATACTTTTGTAGTCATAACATTGGTGGAAGCTTTGGGACAATAACAAATGAGCTAGAGACATATGTATAAACATTCTTGGAAACATAGCCTTCATGGAAACATAATACTGTTGGAACCGTTGAACAATGATCAATGAACAAGATACATGAGTATACTCACTATTGAACCCTTGGAACATAACCTTATTAGACTTTTTGGAACATTACTAATGGATAAGACATGTGTATAAATCTATTGGAACTTTGGGTCATGACACTAATTGGAACACACCCATATGCTTTATTTTACTCTTGTACTTTATGATATTTACACCTTAGCCAAACATGTACTTACATGCACATCTCACTTCACTCCTCTATCTCATGAGATTGACAATTTCACTTATGAAGTATAATTATACTAATTTGCACATCACCTCTCTTATTACTCTTACAATTGGCACAAGGATAATCATCATACCATAGGACTCATAACATGATTGGAACTATGATATTCAACTAAACAAGCTCTCTTTACCTCATTGCTCTTATTGGGATAATTCTCTTAGGATCTACAACATATGACAACTTAAGAACTTCCGCCCATAAATAAGAACTAAGTAATTCATGATTCGTATAGGAGTGAAACACATATGACTACCAACATATCAACCTTAGTTGGAATACTAAAGAACCCCCTTGGTATAGTACACTTTTGGAACCTTAACATAATGATCACTAAATACGATACATGTGGATACTAACTATTCATCACCCTGCGATGCAATACCTTAGACCAGTTGGAACTTTTGACATATTAGCCAATGATCGTGAGTCAACCAATGGACATGAGTCAAGCAATAAACATGAGTTATACGATTCACCATTGACCAATGAATAAGGAACATATGAGTAACTCTAGCCAACTATTGAATATGAAATACCTTAGAGTATTTCGGAATCAAGTGAGTGCTATGACAGTGTGAACATCATATGTTGCAGAACGATATAGAAGTAACCTTACATACCTTATTTTTCCAATGTAAACACACAATCCAATATGGCTCAACAATTTCGCTTCTTCCTTACGTTTCACTCTACATCACAAATACATAATTGAACCAACATTAACCACCACTACCTTACAAATGCATATGACAACAATGAGTTACATGTGTATCTTTAAAATGTCATTTCCTTTCTTACAGTACCATTTACGGCATTGTCATACCAACAATACCCCATTCATGCCATACATTGACCACAAGTTACATTCCAAGCATTTAAGATGACCATGAATTACATGAGTCCCTTATAATATTATTTCCCCCTTTACAATACCATTCATGGCATTAGCATACCAAAAATACCACAATATTCCATACATTGACCAACACATGATAACCCAATAACATTTCGCCACAAAGCTTCTCCTTTACACTTTCTTATTCCCACCATATCACAAATAATCCATCAAGTCACCTTAATACACTTCATAGCACAAATCGACCAAAATCCCATACTTTACACTTATAGAAAAATTACAAGTTGTGTGCCAAATTAACACCATACATGTTCATATTTTATCCATACCATTCTCTTTCATCAAAGGCACAAGTCATAGTTCAAGTTTGAACTTCATGGATCACACATCTCATACAAAAGCACCAAATACCATGTCCACTATTTCCAAGAACAACCAACATGATATACATACTCTTTCATGCATATAATATAGTAATCCATGAGAATAAATACTTACCAATGCTTGGGATGGGATGATCTTGCTCCAAGAGAAAGCCTAGGGTTTGAGAGAAAAATAATTGAAAAATACCAAAAAGCATGAGATTTCTACCAAATGACCAAAAATCAGATTTTTGGTCCTTTATATAGGCCTTGTAATCCATCCTTATCCATCTATGGCATGCCATGTGGTGTTCTAGAAGTCTTTGCAAGAATGGGTCAAATTTCCCATATGGGCCATGTCTTCTTTCCATTTTTGGGCCCTTTTTGGGCCCAATTCACTTAACCCGATAAAATCAATAATTTCACGTGTTTAAGTCGTCTCATACATATTACAATAATATTCCCACTCATTCTATTCATATCCGTAGCCTCAATCCAAAAACCAAGTGATTCTAGCCACGTATGACCCATTTTGACCAAAAGGGTAAAATTGTCATTTTGACGTCAAATTCGTTCTCGAGTAATTTTACCATCCCAATATATTGTTTCACTCATTTCATGTATATTCTCATGGTTGTAGAAGAATCGTGGTAAAAATTGGCTCAAAACGTCCCCGGGAACCCTTGGGACTTAAACAAAATTTTCAACTTTTGAAAGGTACGCAGAGGCGGCGTGGCACGCTGCCTGGCGCGCCCCTTTACTGCCTCTGGACTGAAAATTTCATCCCAGATCAGCGTGGCACGCCCCTGGGCGCGCCCCACCCAAATTTTTTTTTTTTTTTTTTTTTTTTTTTGCTCTCAAAACTAAGGTAAACATGTACGGGGTGTTACATGCTGGCTCCGAGAAAAGTTTTGGGACGATCCCCTCGGGGGCTTCTCTGACGAGCGGTTAAGCGGATCCATGGGCTCCTAGGGGTGGGGAGGAGGTTTTTAGGGCATCCCATGAGCGAAAGAGTGAAAACGGCAGTTTTTTGGCGATTTTCCGTGTGTGTTAGCCATGGATCGGCCGGGGGGTGATGGTTACGGGAAAAGTTTGGGGTAGAGCCCCTCGGGAGAATCCCTGACGAGCGGTTAAGCGGATCCATGGGCTCCTGGGGGCGGGGCGGAGGTTTTTAGGGCATCCCATGAACGAAATAGTGAAAACGACAGTTTTTTGGCGATTTTCCGTGTGTGTTAGCCCATGGATCGGCCTAGGGGTGCTGGCTCCGGGAAAAGTTTTGGGTCGAGCCCCTCGGGGGCATCCCTGACGAGCAGTTAAGTGGATCCATGGGCTCCTAGGGTCGGGCTGGAGGTTTTTATGGCATCCCATGAGCGAAATAGTGAAAACGGTAGTTTTTTGGCTATTTTCCGTGTGTGTTAGCCCATGGATCGGCCGGGGGGTGCTGGATCTAGGAAAAGTTTTGGACCGAGCCCCTCGGGGGCATCCCTGATGAGTGGTTAAGCGGATCCATGGGCTCCTGGGTGCGGGGAGGAGGTGTTTAGGGCGTCCCATGAACAAAATAGTGAAAACGGCAGTTTTTTGGCGATTTTCCGTGTGTGTTAGCCCATGGATCGGCCTAGGGGTGCTGTCTCCGGGAAAGGTTTTTGGCCGAGACCCTCGGGGGCGTCCCTGACGAGCGTTTAAGCAGATCCATGGGATCCTGGGGGCGGGGCGGAGGTTTTTAGGGCGTCCCATGAGCGAAATAGTGAAAACGACAGTTTTTTGGCGATTTTCCGTGTGTGTTAGCCCATGGATCGGCCTGGGGGTGCTGGCTACGAGAAAAGTTTTTGGCCAAGCCTCTCGGGGGCATCCCTGACGAGCGTTTAAGCAGATCCATGGGCTCCTGGGGGTGGGGCGGAGGTTTTTATGGCGTCCCATGAGCAAAAGAGTGAAAACGGTAGTTTTTTGGCGATTTTCCGTGTGTGTTAGCCCATGGATTGACCGGGGGGTGCTGGCTCCGGGAAAAGTTTTGGGCCGAGCCCCTCGGCGGCATACCTGAAGAGCGGTTAACCAAAATCCATGGGCTCCTGGGGGCGGGGCGGAGGTTTTTAGGGTGTCCCATGAGCAAAATAGTGAAAACGGCAGTTTTTTAGCGATTTTTCGTGTGTGTTATCCCATGGATTGGCCTGGGGGTGCTGGCTCCGAGAAAGGTTTTTTGCCGAGCCCCTCGTGGGCATCCCTAACGAGTGTTTAAGCAGATCAATGGGCTCCTGGGGGCGGGGCGGAGGTTTTTAGGGCGTCCCATGAGCGAAATAGTGAAAACGATAGTTTTTTGGCGATTTTCCGTGTGTGTTAGCCCATGGATCGGCCTGGGGGTGCTGGCTCCGGGAAAAGTTTTTGGCCGAGCCCCTCGGGGGCGTCCCTAACAAGTGTTTAACCAAAATCCATGGGCTCCTAGGGGTGGGGAGGAGGTTTTTAGGGCATCCTATGAGCGAAAGAGTGAAAACGGCAGTTTTTTGCGATTTTCCGTGTGTGTTAGCCCATGGATCGGCTGGGGGGTGATGGTTCCGGGAAAAGTTTGGGGTCGAGCCCCTCGGGAGAATCCCTGACGAGCGGTTAAGCGGATCCATGGGCTCCTGGGGGCGGGGCGGAGGTTTTTAGGGCATCCCATGAACGAAATAGTAAAAACGGCAGTTTTTTGGCGATTTTTCGTGTGTGTTAGCCCATGGATCGGCCTAGGGGTGCTGGCTCCGGGAAAAGTTTTGGGTCGAGCCCCTCGGGGGCATCCCTGACGAGCAGTTAAGCAGATCCATGGGCTCCTAGGGGCGGGGCGGAGGTTTTTAGGGCATCCCATGAGCAAAATAGTGAAAACGGTAGTTTTTTGGCTATTTTCCGTGTGTGTTAGCCCATAGATCGGCCGGGGGGTGGTGGATATAGGAAAAGTTTCGGGTCGAGCCCCTCGGGGGCGTCCCTGACGAGTGGTTAAGCAGATCCATGGGCTCCTGGGTGCGGGGAGGAGGTGTTTAGGGCGTCCCATGAAAAAAATAGTGAAAACGGCAGTTTTTTGGCTATTTTCCGTGTGTGTTAGCCCATGGATCGGCCTAGGGGTGCTGTCTCCGGGAAAGGTTTTTGGCCGAGCCCCTCGGGGGCGTCCCTAACGAGCTTTTAAGCAGATCCATGGGCTCCTGGGGGCGGGGCGGAGGTTTTTAGGGCATCCCATGAGCAAAATAGTGAAAATGGCAGTTTTTTGGCAATTTTTCGTGTGTGTTAGCCCATGGATCGGCCGGGGGGTGCTGGCTTCGGGAGATGTTTTGGGACGAGCCCCTAGGGGACTTCTCTGACGAGCAATTAAGCAGATCCATGGGCTCCTTGGGGCAACGCGGAGGTTTTTAGGGCGTCCCATGAGCGAAATAGTGAAAACGACAGTTTTTTGGCTATTTTCCGTGTGTGTTAGCCCATGGATCGGCCTGGGGGTGCTAGCTCCGGGAAAAGTTTTTGGCCGAGCCCCTCGGGGGCTTCCCTGACAAGCGGTTAAACGGATCCATTGGCTCATGGAGGCGGGGCGGAGGTTTTTAAGGCGTCCCATGAGCAAAATAGTGAAAACGGCAGTTTTTTAGCGATTTTCCGTGTGTGTTATCCCATGGATCGGCCTAGGGGTGCTGGCTCCAGGAAAGGTTTTAGGCCGAACCCCTCGGGGGCATCCCTGACGAGTGTTTAAGCAGATCCATGGGCTCCTGGGGGTGGGGCAGCGGTTTTTAGGGCGTCCCATGAGCAAAAGAGTGAAAACGGCAGTTTTTTGGCAATTTTTTGTGTGTGTTAGCCCATGGATTGACCGGGGGGTGCTGGCTCCGGGAGAATTTTTGGGCCAATCCCCTCAGGGGCATCCCTGAAGAGTGGTTAAGCAGATCCATGGGCTCCTGGGGGTGGTTCGGAGGATTTTAGGGCGTCACATGAGCAAAATAGTAAAAATGGCAGTTTTTTGGCAATTTTTCATGTGTGTTAGCCCATGGATCGGCCTGGGGGTGCTGGCTCCGGGAAAAGTTTTTGGCCGGGCCCCTCGGGGGCATTCTTGACGAGTGTTTAAGCAGATCCATGGGCTCCTGGGGGCAGGGCGTAGGTTTTTAGGGCATCCCATGAGCGAAATAGTGGAAATGACAGTTTTTTGGCTATATTCCGTGTGTGTTAGCCCATGGATCGGCCTGGGGGTGCTGGCACCAGGAAACATTTTGGGTCTTGCCCCTCGGAGGCATCCCTGAAGAGCGTTTAAGCGGATCCATGGGCTCCTGGGGGCGGGGCGGAGGTTTTTAGGGCGTCCCATGAGCGAAATAGTGAAAACGACAGTTTTTTGGCAATTTTTCGTGTGTGTTAGCCCATGGATCGTCCTGGGGGTGCTGGCTCCGGGAAAAATTTTGGGTCTTGCCCCTCGGAGGCATCCCTGAAGAGCGTTTAAGCGGATCCATGGGCTCCTGGGGGCGGGGCGGAGGTTTTTAGGGCGTCCCATTAGCGAAATAGTGAAAACGATAGTTTTTTGGCAATTTTTCGTGTGTGTTAGCCCATGGATCGGTCTGGGGGTGCTGGTTCCGGGAAAAGTTTTGGGTATTGCCCCTCGGAGGCGTCCCTGACGAGTGGTTAAGCGGATCCATGGGCTCTTGGGGGCGGGGCGGAGGTTTTTAGGGTGTCCCATGAGCGAAATAGTGAAAATGACAGTTTTTTGGTGATTTTCCGTGTGTGTAAGCCCATGGATCGGCCGGGGGGTGCTGGCTCCGGGAAAATTTTAGGGTCGAGCCCCTCGGGGGCTTCCCTGACTAGCGTTTAAGCGGATCCATGGGCTTCTGGGGGTGGGGCGAATGTTTTTAGGGCATCCCATGAGCGAAATAGTGGAAATGATAGTTTTTTGCCGATTTTCCGTGTGTGTTAGCCCATGGATCGGCCTGGGGGTGTTGGCTCTGGGAAAAATTTTGGGTCTTGCCCCTCGGAGGCATCCCTGAAGAGCGTTTAAGCGGATCCATGGGCTCCTGGGTGCGGGGCGGAGTTTTTTATGGCATCCCATGAGCAAAATAGTGAAAACGGCTGTTTTTTGGCTCGGCCGGGGGGTGCTGGCTTCGAGAAAAGTTTTGGGATGAGCCCCTCGGGGGCTTCCCTGATGAGCGGTTAAGCGGATCCATGGGCTCCTTGGGGTGGGGCGGAGGTTTTTAGGGCGTCCCATGAGCGAAATAGTGAAAATGGCAGTTTTTTGGCGATTTTCCGTGTGTGTTAGCCCATGGATCGGCCGGGGGGTGCTGGCTTCGGGAGAAGTTTTGGGACGAGCCCCTCGGGGGCTTCTATGACGAGCGATTAAGCAGATCCATGGGCTACTTGGGGCAACGCGGAGGTTTTTAGGGCGTCCCATGAGCGAAATAGTGAAAACAGCAGTTTTTTGGCTATTTTCCTTGTGTGTTAGCCCATGGATCGGCCGGGGGGTGCTAGCTCCGGGAAAAGTTTTTGGCCGAGCCCCTCGGGGGCTTCCCTGACGAGCGGTTAAGCAGATCCATGGGCTCCTGGAGGCGGGGCGGAGGTTTTTAGGGCGTCCCATGAGCAAAATAGTGAAAACGGCAGTTTTTTGGCAATTTTCCGTGTGTGTTAGCCCATGGATTGACCGGGGGGTGCTGGCTCCGGGAGAATTTTTGGGCCGATCCCCTCAGAGGCATCCCTGACGAGCGGTTAAGCAGATCCATGGGCTCCTGGGGGTGGGTCGGAGGATTTTAGGGCGTCACATGAGCAAAATAGTGAAAATGGCAGTTTTTTGGCAATTTTTCATGTGTGTTAGCCCATGGATCGGCCTGGGGGTGCTGGCTCCGAGAAAAGTTTTTGGCAGAGCCCCTCGGGGGCATTCTTGACGAGTGTTTAAGCATATCCATGGGCTCCTGGTGGCGGGACGTAGGTTTTTAGGGCATCCCATGAGCGAAATAGTGAAAACGACAGTTTCTTGGCGATTTTCTGTGTGTGTTAGCCCATGGATCGGCCTGGGGTTGCTGCCTCCGGGAAAAGTTTTGGGCTGAGCCCCTCGAGGGCGTCCCTGATGAGCGGTTAAGCAGATCCATGGTCTCCTGGGAGCGGGGCGGAGGTTTTTAGGGCGTCCCATGAGCAAAATAGTGAAAACGGCAGGTTTTTGGCGATTTTCCGTGTGTGTTAGCCCATGGATCGGCCTGGGGGTGCTGGCTCCGGGAAAAGTTTTTGTCCGAGCCCCTCGGAGGCGTCCCTGACGAGCGCTTAAGCATATCCATGGGCTCCTGGGGGCAGGGAGGAGGTTTTTAGGGCTTCCCATGAGCAAAATAGTGAAAACGGAAGGTTTTTGGCGATTTTCCGTATGTGTTAGCACATGGATTGGCCGGGGGGTGCTGGCTCTGAGAAAAGTTTTAGGACGAGCCCCTCGGGGGCTTCTCTGAAGAGCGGTTAAGCAGATCCATGGGCTCCTGGGGGCAGGGCGGAGGTTTTTAGGGTGTCCCATAAGCGAAATAGTGAAAACGACAGTTTTTTGGCGATTTTCCGTGTGTGTTAGCCCATGGATCGGCCTGGGGTACTGGCTCCGGGAAAAGTTTTTGGCCGAGCCCCTCGGGGGAGTCACTGACGAGCGGTTAAGCGGATCCATGGGCTCCTGGGGGCGGGGCGGAGGTTTTTAGGGCATCCCATGAGCGAAATAGTGAAAATGGTAGTTTTTTGGCGATTTTCCGTGTGTGTTAGCCCATGGATCGGCCGGGGGGTGTTGGCTTCGGGAGAAGTTTTGGGATGAGCCCCTCGGGGGCTTCTATGACGAGCGATTAAGCATATCCATGGGCTCCTTGGGGCAATGCGGAGGTTTTTAGGGCGTCCCATGAGCGAAATAGTGAAAACGGCAGTTTTTTGGCTATTTTTCGTGTGTTAGCCCATGGATCGGCCGGGGGGTGCTAGCTCCGGGAAAAGTTTTTGGTCGAGCCCCTCGTGGGCTTCCCTGACGAGTGTTTAAGCGGATCCATGGGCTCCTGGAGGTGGGGCAGAGGTTTTTAGGGCGTCCCATGAGCAAAATAGTGAAAACGGCAGTTTTTTGGCGATTTTCCGTGTGTGTTATCCCATGGATCGGCCTAGGGGTGCTGGCTCCGGGAAAGGTTTTAGGCCGAACCCATCGGGGGCGTCCCTGATGAGCGTTTAAGCAGATCCATTGGCTCCTGGGGTGGGTCTGAGGTTTTTATGGCATCCCATGAGCAAAAGAGTGAAAACGGCAGTTTTTTGGCAATTTTCCGTGTGTGTTAGCCCATGGATTGACCGGGGGGTGCTGGCTCCGGGAGAATTTTTGGGCCGATCCCCTCAGGGGCGTCCCTGACGAGCGTTTAAGCAGATCCATGGGCTCCTGGGGGTGGGTCGAAGGATTTTAGGGCGTCACATGAGCAAAATAGTGAAAATGGCAGTTTTTTGGCAATTTTTCATGTGTGTTAGCCCATGGATCGGCCTGGGGGTGCTGGCTCCGGGAAAAGTTTTTGGCCGAGCCCCTCGGGGGCATTCTTGACGAGTGTTTAAGCAGATCCATGGGCTCCTGGGGGCGGGGAGTAGGTTTTTAGGGCATCCCATGAGCGAAATAGTGAAAACGATAGTTTCTTGGCGATTTTCCGTGTGTGTTAGCCCATGGATCGGCCTGGGGTTGCTGCCTCCGGGAAAAGTTTTAGGCTGAGCCCCTCGAGGGCGTCCCTGATGAGCGGTTAAGCAGATCCATGGTCTCCTGGGAGTGGGGCGGAGGTTTTTAGGGCGTCCCATGAGCAAAATAGTGAAAACGGCAGGTTTTTGGCGATTTTCCGTGTGTGTTAGCCCATGGATCGGCCTGGGGGTGCTGGCTCCGGAAAAAGTTTGGGGTCTAGCCCCTTGGGAGCATCCCTGATGAGCGCTTAAGCATATCCATGGGCTCATGGGGGCGGGGAGGAGGTTTTTAGGGCTTCCCATGAGCAAAATAGTGAAAACGGAAGGTTTTTGGCGATTTTCCGTATGTGTTAGCACATGGATTGGCCGGGGGGTGCTGGCCCCGAGAAAAGTTTTAGGACGAGCCCCTCGGTGGAGTCACTGACGAGCGGTTAAGAAGATCCATGGGCTCCTGGGGGCGGGTCGGAGGTTTTTAGGGCTTCCTATGAGCGAAATAGTGAAAACGGCAGTTTTTTGGCAATTTTCCGTGTGTGTTAGCCAATGGATCGGCCGGGGGGTGCTGGATCCTGGAAAAGTTTTGGGCAGAGCCTATCGGGGGCAACCTTGACGAGCAGTTAAGCGGATCCATGGGATCCTGGGGGAGGGGCGAAGGTTTTTAGGGTGTCCCATGAGCGAAATAGTGAAAAGGGCAGTTTTTTGGTGATTTTCCGTGTGTGTAAGCCCATGGATCGGCCGGGGGGTGCTGGCTCCGGGAAAAGTTTAGGGCCGAGCCCCTCGGGGGCTTCCCTGACTAGCGGTTAAGTGGATCCATGGGCTTCTGGGGGTGGGGCGGAGGTTTTTAGGGCATCCCATGAGCGAAATAGTGGAAATGATAGTTTTTTGGCGATTTTCCGTGTGTGTTAGCCCATGGATCGGCCTGGGGGTGCTGGCTCCGGGAAAAGTTTTGGGTCTTGCCCCTCGGAGGCATCCCTGAAGAGCATTTAAGCAGATCCATGGGCTCCTGGGGGCGGGGCCGAGGTTTTTAGGGCGTCCCATGAGCAAAATAGTGAAAATGGCTGTTTTTTGGCTATTTTCCGTGTGTGTTAGCACATGGATCGGCCGGGGGGTGCTGGCTTCGAGAAAAGTTTTAGGACGAGCCACTCGGGGGATTCTATGACGAGCGGTTAAGAAGATCCATGGGCACCTGGGGGCGGGGCGGAGGTTTTTAGGGTGTCCCATAAGCGAAATAGTGAAAACGACAGTTTTTTGACGATTTTCCGTGTGTGTTAGCCCATGGATCGGCCTGGGGGTACTGGCTCCGGGAAAGGTTTTTGGCCGAGCCTATCGGGGGAGTCACTGACGAGCGGTTAAGCGGATCCATGGGCTCCTGGGGGCGGGGCGGAGGTTTTTAGGGCTTCCCATGAGCAAAATAGTGAAAACGGCAGTTTTTTGGCGATTTTCCGTGTGTGTTAGCCAATGGATCGGCCGGGGGGTGCTGGCTCCTGGAAAAGTTTTGGGCCGAGCCTATCGGGGGCATCCCTGACGAGCGGTTAAGCGTATCCATGGGCTCCTGGGGGCGGGGCAAAGGTTTTTAGGGTGTCCCATGAGCGAAATAGTGGAAATGACAGTTTTTTGGCGATTTTCCGTGTGTGTAGCCCATGGATCGGCCTGGGGGTGCTGGCTCCGGGAAAAGTTTTGGGTCGAGCCCCTTGGGGGCGTCGCTGACGAGCTCTTAAGCATATCCATGGGCTCCTGGGGGCAGGGCAGAAGTTTTTAGGGCTTCCCATGAGCGAAATAGTGAAAACGGCAGGTTTTTGGCGATTTTTCGTGTGTGTTAGCACATGGATTGGCCGGGGGGTGCTGGCTCCGGGAAAAGTTTTAGGTAGAGCCCCTCGGGGGCTTCTATGACGAGTGGTTAAGCAGATCGATGGACTCTTGGGGGCGGGGCGGAGGTTTTTAGGGCGTCCCATGAGCAAAATAGTGAAAACGACAGTTTTTTGGCGATTTTCCGTGTGTGTTAGCCAATGGATCGGCCTGGGGTTGCTGCCTTCGAGAAAAGTTTTGGGCTGAGCCCCTCGAAGGCGTCCCTGATGAGCGGTTAAGCGGATCCATGGTCTCCTGGGGGCGGGGCGGAGGTTTTTAAGGCATCCCATGAGCAAAATAGTGAAAACGACAGTTTTTTGGCGATTTTCCGTGTGTGTTAGCCCATGGATCGGCCTGGGGTGCTGGCTCCGGGAAAAGTTTTGGGTCGAGCCCCTCGGGGGAGTCCCTGACGAGCGGTTAAGCAGATCCATGGTCTCCTGGGGGCAGGGCGGAGGTTTTTAGGGCTTCCCATAAGCGAAATAGTGAAAACGGCAGGTTTTTGGCGATTTTCCGTGTGTGTTAGCACATGGATTGGCCGGGGGATGCTGGCTCCGAGAAAAGTTTTAGGACGAGCCCCTCGGGGGCTTCTCTGACGAGCGGTTAAGCAGATCCATGGGCTCCTGGGGGCGGGGCGGAGGTTTTTAGGGTGTCCCATGAGCAAAATAGTGAAAATGGCAGTTTTTTGGCGATTTTCCGTGTGTGTTAACCCATGGATCGGCCTGGGGGTGCTGGCTCTGGGAAAAATTTTCGATCGAACCCCTCGGGGGCTTCCCTGACGAGCGGTTAAGCGGATCCATGGGCTTCTGGGGGCGGGGCGGAGGTTTTTAGGGCATCCCATGAGCGAAATAGTGAAAATGACAGTTTTTTGGCGATTTTCCGTGAGTGTTAGCCCATGGATCGGCCGGGGGGTGCTGGCTCTGGGAAAAATTTTCGATCGAACCCCTCGGGGGCTTCCCTGACGAGCGGTTAAACGGATCCATGGGCTTCTGGGGGCGGGGCGGAGGTTTTTAGGGCATCCCATGAGCGAAATAGTGAAAATGACAGTTTTTGGCGATTTTCCGTGAGTATTAGCCCATGGATCGGCCGGGGGGTGCTGGCTCTGGGAAAAATTTTCGATCGAACCCCTCGGGGGCTTTCCTGACGAGCGGTTAAGCGGATCCATGGGCTTCTGGGGGCGGGGCGGAGGTTTTTAGGGCATCCCATGAGCGAAATAGTGAAAATGACAGTTTTTTGGCAATTTTCCTTGTGTGTTAGCCCATGGATCGGCCTGGGGGTGCTGGCTTCGGGAAAAGTTTTGGGTCTTACCCCTAGGAGGCATCCCTGATGAGCGGTTAAGCGGATCCATGGGCTCCTGGGGGCGGGGCGGAGGTTTTTAGGGCGTTCCATGAGTGAAATAGTGAAAACGGCTATTTTTGGGCTATTTCCCGTGTGTGTTAGCCCATGGATAGGCCGGGGGGTGCTGGCTCCGGGAAAAGTTTAGGGTCGAGCCCCTCAGGGGCTTCCCTGACGAGCTGTTAAGCGGATCCATGGGCTTCTGGGGGTGGGGCGGAGGTTTTTAGGGCATCCCATGAGCGAAATAGTGGAAATGACAGTTTTTTGGCCATTTTCCGTGTGTGTTAGCCCATGGATCGGCCTGGGGGTGCTGGCTCCGGGAAAAGTTTTGGGTCTTGCCCCTCGGAGGCATCCCTGAAGAGCGGTTAAGCGGATCCATTGGCTCCTGGGGGCGGGGCGGAGGTTTTTAGGGCGTCCCATGAGCAAAATAGTGAAAACGGCTGTTTTTTGGCTATTTTCCGTGTGTGTTAGCCCATGGATCGGCCGGGGGGTGCTGGCTTCGGGAAAAGTTTTGGGACGAGCCCCTCAGGGGCTTCCCTAACGAGCGGTTAAGCGGATCCATGGACTCTTGGGGGCGGCGCAGAGGTTTTTAGGGCATCCCCTGAGCGAAATAGTGAAAACGACAGTTTTTTTGGACTTTTTCCGTGTGTGTTAGCCCATGGATCGGCCTGGGGGTGCTGGCTCCAGGAAAAATTTTGGGCCGAACCCCTCAAAGGCGTCCCTGATGAGCGTTTAAGCGGATCCATGGGCTCCTGGGGGCGGGGCAAAGGTTTTTAGGGCGTCCCATGAGTGAAATAGTGAAAACGGCAGTTTTTTGGCAATTTTTCGTGTATGTTAGCCCATGGATCGGCCTGGGGGTGCTAACTCCGAGAAAAGTTTTGGGTCGAGCCCTGCAGGGGTGTCCCTGACGAGCGGTTCAACGGATCCATGGGCTCTTGGGGGCGGGGCGGAGGTTTTTAGGGCGTCCCATGAGCGAAATAGTGAAAACGGCAGTTTTTTGGCGATTTTCCGTGTGTGTTAGCCCATGGATCGGCCTGGGGGTGCTGGCTCCAGGAAAGGTTTTGGGTCGATCCCCTTGGGGGCATCGCTGACGAGCTCTTAAGCATATCCATGGGCTCCTGGGGGCAGGGCGGAGGTTTTTAGGGCTTCCCATGAGCGAAATAGTGAAAACGGCAGGTTTTTGGCGATTTTTCGTGTGTGTTAGCTAATGGATCGGCCTGGGGTTGCTGCCTCCGGGAAAAGTTTTGGGCTGAGCCCCTCGAGGGCATCCCTGATGAGTGTTTAAGCGGATCCATGGGCTCCTGGGGGCGGGGCGGAGGTTTTTAGGGCATCCCATGAGCAAAATAGTGAAAACGACAGTTTTTTGGCGATTTTCCGTGTGTGTTAGCCCATGGATCGGCCTGGGGTGCTGGCTCCAGGAAAAGTTTTGGGTTGAGCCCATCGGGGGAGTCTCTGACGAGCGGTTAAGCAGATCCATGGGCTCCTGGGGGCAGGGCGGAGGTTTTTAGGGCTTCCCATAAGCGAAATAGTGAAAACGGCAGGTTTTTGGCGATTTTCCGTGTGTGTTAGCATATGGATTGGCCGGGGGGTGCTGGCTCCGAGAAAAGTTTTAGGACGAGCCCCTCGGGGGCTTCTCTGACGAGTGGTTGAGCAGATCCATGGGCTCATGGGGGCGGGACGGAGGTTTTTAGGGTGTCCCATGAGCAAAATAGTGAAAACAGCAGTTTTTTGGCGATTTTCCGTGTGTGTTAGCCCATGGATCGGCCTGGGGGTGCTGGCTCTGGGAAACGTTTTTGGCCGAGCCCCTCGGGGGAGTCCCTGATAAGCGGTTAAATGGATCCATGGGCTCCTGGGGACGGGGCGGAGGTTTTTAGGGCGTCCCATGAGCAAAATAGTGAAAACGACAGTTTTTTGGCGATTTTTCGTGTGTGTTAGCCAATGGATCGGCCGGGGGGTGCTGTCTCCTGGAAAAGTTTTGGGCCAAGCCCATCGGGGGCGTCCCTGATGAGCGGTTAAGCGGATCCATGGGCTCCTGGGGGCGGGGCGGAGGTTTTTAGGGTGTCCCATGAGCGAAATAGTGATAACGGTATTTTTTTGGCTATTTTCCGTGTGTGTTAGCCCATGGATCGGCCGGGGGGTGCTGGCTCTGGGAAAATTTTTGGGCCGAGCCTCTCGGGGGATTCCCTGACGAGCGGTTAAGCGGATCCATGGGCTCTTGGGGGCGGGGCAGAGGTTTTTAGGGCGTCCCATGAGCGAAATAGTTAAAACGACAGTTTTTTGGCAATTTTTCGTGTGTGTTAGCCCATGGATTGGCCTGGGGGTGCTGACTCCGAGAAAAGTTTTGGGTCGAGCCCCGCGGGGGTGTCCCTGACGAGCGGTTCAGTGTATCCATGGGCTCCTGGGGCCGGGCAAAGGTTTTTAGGGCGTCCCATGAGCGAAAGAGTGAAAACGACAGTTTTTTGGCGATTTTTCGTGTGTGTTAGCCCATGGATCGGCCTGGGGGTGCTGGCTCCGAGAAAATTTTTAGGCCGAGCCCCTCGGGGGAATCCCTGACGAGTGTTAAAGTGGATCCATGGGCTCCTGGGGGCGGGGCGATGGTTTTTAGGGCGTCCCATGAGCGAAAGAGTGAAAACTACAGTTTTTTGGCGATTTTCCGTGTGTGTTAGCCCATGGATCGGCCTGGGGGTGCTGGCTCTGGGAAATGTTTTGGGCCGAGCCCCTCAGGGGCGTCCCTAATGAGCGGTTAAGCGTATCCATGGCCTCCTTGGGGCAAGGCGGAGGTTTTTAGGGCGTCCCATGAGTGAAATAGTGAAAACGACAGTTTTTTGGCAATTTTTCGTGTGTGTTAGCCCATGGATCGGCCTGGGGGTACTGGGTACAGGAAAAGTTTTGGGCCGAGCCCCTCGGGGGCATCCCTAACGAGCGTTTAAGAGGATCCATAGGCTATTGGGGGCGGGGCGAAGGT
This sequence comes from Capsicum rhomboideum, assembly GCA_031232105.1. Taxonomy (NCBI): domain Eukaryota; kingdom Viridiplantae; phylum Streptophyta; class Magnoliopsida; order Solanales; family Solanaceae; genus Capsicum; species Capsicum rhomboideum. The sequence continues at coordinate 1,214,896 of CP124710.1, read as the reverse complement.
TTTTAGGGCGTCCCATGAGCGAAATAGTGAAAATGGTAGTTTTTTGGCGATTTTCCGTGTGTGTTAGCCCATGGATCGGCCTGGGGGTGCTGGCTCCGGGAAATGTTTTGGGCCGAGACCCTCGAGGGCTTCCCTGATGAGTGATTAAGCGGATCCATGGGCTCCTGGAGGCGGGGCGGAGGTTTTTAGGGCATCCCATGAGCGAAATAGTGAAAACGGCAGTTTTTGGCGATTTTTCGTGTGTGTTAGCCCATGGATCGGCCTGGGGGTGCTGGCTCCGGGAAAAGTTTTGGGTTGAGCCCCTAGGGGGTTTCCCTGACGAGCGTTTAAGCGGATCCATGGGCTCCTGGTGGCGGGGCGTAGGTTTTTAGGGCATCCCATGAGCGAAAGAGTGAAAACGGCAGTTTTTTGGCGATTTTTCGTGTGTGTTAGCCCATGGATCGGCCTGGGGGTGCTGGCTCCGAGAAAAGTTTTGGGTCGAGCCCCACGGAGGCATCCCTGACGAGTGGTAAAGTGGATCCATGGGATCCTGGGGGCGGGGCAAAGGTTTTTAGGGCGTCCCATGAGAGAAAGAGTGAAAACGGCAGTTTTTTGGCGATTTTCCGTGTGTGTTAGCTCATGGATCGGCCGGGGGGAGCTGGCTCCAGGAATATTTTGGGCCAAGCCCCTCGGGGGCTTTCATGATGAGCGGTTAAGTGGATCCATGTGCTCCTGGGGGTGGGTCGGAGGTTTTTAGGGCGTCCCATGAGCGAAAAAGTGAAAACGGCAATTTTTTGGCGATTTTCCGTGTATGTTATCCCATGGATCGGCCTGGGGGTGCTGGCTCCGGGAAAAGTTTTTGGCCGAGCCCCTCGAGGGCATCCCTGACGAGAGTTTAAGCGGATCCATGGGCTCCTGGGGGTGGGGCGGAGGTTTTTAGGGCGTCCCATGAGCGAAATAGTGAAAACGACAGTTTTTTGGCAATTTTCCGTGTGTGTTAGCCAATGGAACGGCCGGGGGGTGCTGGATCTGGGAAAAGTTTTGGAACGTGCCCCTTGGGGGTATCCTGACGAGCGGTTAAGCGGATCCATGGTCTCCTGGGGGTGGGGCGGAGGTTTTTAGGGCGTCCCATGAGCGAAAGAGTGAAAACGGCAGTTTTTTGGTGATTTTCCGTGTGTGTTAGCCTATGGATCGGCCTGGGGGTGCTGGCTTCGGGAAAAGTTTTGGGCCGAGCCCCTCGGGGGCGTCCCTGACGAGCGGTTAAGCAGATCCATGGGCTCCTGGGGCGGGACGGAGGTTTTTAGGGCGTCCCATGAGCGAAATAGTGAAAACAGCAGTTTTTGGGCGATTTTCCGTGTGTGTTCGCCCATGGATCGGCCTGGGGTACTGGCCCGAGAAATGTTTTTGGCCGAGCCCCTCGAGGGAATCCCTTACGAGCGTTTAAGCTGATCCTTGGTCTCCTGGGGGAGGGGCGGAAGTTTTTAGGGCATCCCATGAGCGAAATAGTGAAAATGACAGTTTTTTGGCGATTTTCCGTGTGTGTTAGCCCATGGATCGGCCGGGGGGAGCTGGATCCGGGAAAAGTTTTAGGCCGAACCCCTCGGGGGCTTCCTTGATGAGCGGTTAAGCGGATCTATGGGCTCCTGGGGATGGGGCGGAGGTTTTTAGGGCGTCCCATGAGCGAAACAGTGAAAACGGCAGTTTTTTGGCGATTTTCCGTGTGTGTTTGCCCATGGATCGGCCTGGGGGTACTGGGTCCGGGAAAAGTTTTGGGCTGAGCCCCTCGGGGGAATCCATGACGAGCGGTTTAGCGTATACATGGGCTCCTGGGGTCGGGGTGGTGGTTTTTAGGGCGTCCCATGAGCGAAAGAGTGAAAATGGCAGTTTTTTGGCGATTTTCCGTGTGTGTTAGCCAATGGATCGGCCTAGGGGTGCTGGCTCCTGGAAAATTTTTGGTCCAAGCCCCTCGGTGGCATTCCTAACGAGCGGTTAAGAGGATCCATGGGCTCTTGGGGGCGGGGCGAAGGTTTTTAGGGCGTCCCATGAGCGAAATAGTGAAAACGTCAGTTTTTGGGCTATTTTCCGTGTGTGTTAGCCCATGGATCGGCCGGGGGGTGCTGGCTTCGTGAAAAGTTTTGGGACGAGCCCCTCGGGGGCTTCTCTGACGAGCGGTTAAGCGTATCCATGGGCTCCTGGGGGCGGGGCGGAGGTTTTTAGGGCGTCCCATGAGCGAAAGAGTGAAAACGGTAGTTTTTTGGCGATTTTCCGTGTGTGTTGGCCCATGGATCGGCCTGGGGGTGCTGGCTTCGGGAAAAGTTTTGGTACGAACCCCTCGGGGGCGTCCTTGATGAGCGTTTAAGCGGATACATGGTATCCTGGTGGCGGGGCGGAGGTTTTTAGGGCGTCCCATGAGCAAAATAGTGAAAATGGCAGTTTTTTGGCAATTTTCCGTGTTTGTTAGCCCATGGATCGGCCTGGGGGTGCTGGCTCCGGGAAAAGTTTTGGTTCGAGCCCCTCAGGGGCGTCCTTGACGAGTGGTTAAGTGGATCCATGGGATCCTGGGGGCGGGGCGGAGGTTTTTAGGGCGTCCCATGAGCGAAAGAGTGAAAATGGTAGTTTTTTGGCAATTTTCCGTGTGTGTTAGCCCATGGATCGGCCTGGGGGTGCTGGCTCCGGGAAAGGTTTTGGGCCGAGCCCCTCCGGGCCTTCCCTGACGAGTGGTTAAGCGGATCCATGGGATCCTGGGGGCGGGGCGGAGGTTTTTAGGGCGTCCCATGAGCGAAAGAGTGAAAACGGCAATTTTTGGGCAATTTTCCGTGTGTGTTAGCCCATGGATCGGCCTGGGGGTGCTGGCTCCGGGGAAAATTTTTGGGCCGAGCCCCTAGGGGGATTCCCTGACGAGCGGTTAAGCGGATCCATGGACTCTTGGGGGCGGTTCGGAGGTTTTTAGGGCGTCCCATGAGCGAAATAGTGAAAACGACAGTTTTTTGGCGATTTTCCGTGTGTGTTAGCCCATGGATCGGCCTGGGGGTGCTGGCTCCAGGAAAAGTTTTGGGCCGAGCCCCTCGATGGCATCCCTGATGAGTGGTTAAGCGTATCCATGGGCTCTTGGGGGCGGGGCGGAGGTTTTTAGGGCGTCCCATGAGCAAAATAGTTAAAACGACAGTTTTTTGGCGATTTTTCGTGTGTGTTAGCCCATGGATCGGCCTGGGGGGTGCTGGCTCTGAGAAAAGTTTTGTACCGAGCCCCTTGGGGGCATCCCTGATGAGCATTTAAGCAAATCCATGGGCTCCTGGTGGCGGGGCGGAGGTTTTTAGGGCGTCCCATGAGCGAAAGAGTGAAAACGGCAGTTTTTGGCGATTTTCCGTGTGTGTTAGCCCATGGATCGGCCTGGGGGTGCTGGCTCCGAGAAAAGTTATGGGCTGATCCCCTCGGGGGCATCCATGACGAGTGTTAAAGTGGATCCATGGGCTCCTGGGGGCGGGGCAAAGGTTTTTAGGGCGTCCCATGAGCGAAAGAGTGAAAACGACAGTTTTTTGGCGATTTTCCGTGTGTGTTAGCCCATGGATCGACCTGGGGGTGCTGGCTCTGGGAAAAGTTTTGGGAAGAACCCCTCAGGGGCGTCCCTGATGAGCGGTTAAGCATATCCATAGGCTCCTTGGGGCAAGGCGGAGGTTTTTAGGGCGTCCCATGAGCGAAATAGTAAAAATGGCAGTTTTTTCGCGATTTTTCGTGTGTGTTAGCCCATGGATCGGCCTGGGGGTACTGGGTCTAGGAAAATTTTGGGCCGAGCCCCTCGGGGGCGTCCCTGATGAGCGGTTTAGAATATCCATGGGCTCCTGGGGTCGGGGCGGTGGTTTTTAGGGCGTCCCATGAGTGAAATAGTAAAAATGGCAGTTTTTTGGCGATTTTCCGTGTGTGTTAGCCCATGGATCGGCCTGGGGGTGCTGACTCCAGGAAAATTTTTTGGACGAGCCCCTCGGGGGCATCCCTAACGAGTGGTTAAGCGGATCCATGGGCTCCTGGGGGCGGGGCGGAGGTTTTTAGGGCGTCCCATGAGCGAAAGAGTGAAAAAGGCAGTTTTTTGTCGATTTTCCGTGTGTGTTAGCCCATGGATCAGCCGGGGGGTGGTGGATCCGGGAAAAGTTTTGGTCCAAGCCCCTCGGTGGCGTCCCTAACGAGCGTTTAAGAGGATCCATGGGCTCTTGGGGGCGGGACAAAGGTTTTTAGGGCGTCCCATGAGCAAAATAGTGAAAACGGCAGTTTTTTGGCGATTTTTCGTGTGTGTTAGCCCATGGATCGGCCTGGGGGTGCTGGCTCCGGGAATATTTTTGGGCCGAGCCCCTTGGGGGCATCCCTGACAAGATTTTAAGCGGATCCATGGGCTCCTGGGGGTAAGGCGGAGGTTTTTAGGGCGTCCCATGAGCGAAAGAGTGAAAACGGCAGTTTTTTGGTGATTTTTCGTGTGTGTTAGCCCATGGATCGGCCTGGGGGTGCTGGCTCTGGGAAAAGTGTTGGGCTGAGCCCCTCGGGGGTTTCCTTGACGAGCGTTTAAGCGGATCCATGGGCTCCGGGTGGTGGGGCGGAGGTTTTTAGGGCATCCCATGTGCGAAAGAGTGAAAATGGCAGTTTTTTGGCAATTTTCCGTGTGTGTTAGCCCATGGATCGGCCTGGGGGTGCTGGCTCCGAGAAAGGTTTTGGGACGAGACCCACGGAGGCATCCCTGACGAGTGGTAAAGTGGATCCATGGGCTCCTGGGGGCGGGGCGAAGGTTTTTAGGGAGTCCCATGAGAGAAAGAGTGAAAACGGCAGTTTTTTAGCGATTTTCCGTGTGTGTTAGCCCATGGATCGGCCGGGGGGTGCTGGCTCCAGGAACATTTTGGGCCAAGCCCCTCGGGGGCTTCCCTGATGAGCGGTTAAGTGGATCCATGGGCTCCTGGGGGTGGGGCAGAGGTTTTTAGGGCGTCCCATGAGCGAAAAAGTGAAAACGGCAGTTTTTTGGCGATTTTTCGTGTATCTTATCCCATGGATCGGCCTGGGGGTGCTGGCTCCGGGAAAAGTTTTTGGCCGACCCCCTCGAGGGCGTCCCTGATGAGATTTTAAGCAGATCCATAGGCTCCTGGGGGTAGGGCGGAGGTTTTTAGGGCGTCCCATGAGCGAAATAGTGAAAACGGCAATTTTTTGGCGATTTTCCTTGTGTGTTAGCCAATGGATCGGCCTGGGGTACTGGCCCGAGAAATATTTTTGGCCGAGCCCCTCGAGGGAATCCCTGAAGAGCGTTTAAACTGATCCATGGGCTCCTGGGGGCGGGGCAGAGGTTTTTAGGGCGTCCCATGAGCGAAATAGTGAAAATGACAGTTTTTTGGCGATTTTCCGTGTGTGTTAGCCCATGGATCGGCCGGGGGGTGCTGGCTCCGAGAAAAGTTTTGGGCCGAGCCCCTCGGGGGTATCCTTGACGAGCGTTTAAGCGGATCCATGGGCTCCTGGGGCGGGGCGAAGGTTTTTAGGGCGTCCCATGAGCGAAAGAGTGAAAACGGCAGTTTTTTGGCGATTTTCTGTGTGTGTTAGCCCATGGATCGGCCAGGGGGAGCTGGATCCGAAAAAAGTTTTGGGCCGAGCCCTTCGGTGGCTTCCTTGTTGAGTGGTTAAGCGGATCCATGAGCTCCTGGGGGTGGGGCGGTGGTTTTTAGGGCGTCCCATGAGCGAAAGAGTGAAAACGACAGTTTTTTGGCGATTTTCCGTGTGTGTTTGCCCATGGATCGGCCTGGGGGTACTGGGTCCGGGAAAAGTTTTGGGCTGAGCCCCTCGGGGGAGTCCATGACGAGCGGTTTAGCGTATACATGGGCTCCTGGGGTCGGGGCGGTGGTTTTTAGGGCATCCCATGAGCGAAAGAGTGAAAATGGCAGTTTTTTGGCGATTTTCCGTGTGTGTTAGCCAATGGATCGGCCTGGGGGTGATGGATCCTGGAAAATTTTTGGGCCAATCCCCTCGGTGGCGTCCCTAACGAACAGTTAAGCGGATCCATGGGCTCCTGGGAGTGGGGCGGAGGTTTTTAGGGCGTCCCATTAGCGAAATAGTGAAAATGTCAGTTTTTTGGTGATTTTCCGTGTGTGTTAGCCCATGGATCGGCCGGGGGGTGCTGGCTCCAGTAAAAGTTTTAGGCCGAGCCCCTCTGTGGCATCCCTGACGAGTGGTTAAGCTGATCCATGGGCTCCTGGGGGCAGGGCGGAGGTTTTTAGGGCGTCCCATGAGCGAAATAGTGAAAATGACAGTTTTTTGGCGATTTTCCGTGTGTGTTAGCCCATGGATCGGCCGGGGGGTGCTGGCTCCGAGAAAAGTTTTGGGCCGAGCCCCTCGGGGGCATCCTTGATGAGCGGCTAAGCAGATCCATGGGCTCTTGGGGGTGGGGCGGAGGTTTTTACTGCGTCCCATGAGCGAAAGAGTGAAAACGATAGTTTTTTGTCGATTTTCCGTGTGTGTTAGCCCATGGATCTGCCGGGGGGTACTGGCTCCAGGAAATTTTTGGGCCGAGCCCCTCGAGGGCGTCCCTGACAAGCTTTTAAGCATATCCATGGGCTCCTGGGGGCAAGGCAGAGGTTTTTAGGGCATCCCATGAGCGAAATAGTGAAAACGGCAGTTTTTTGGCGATTTTTCGTGTGTGTTAGCCGATGGATCGGCCTGGGGGTGCTGGATCCGGGAAAAGTTTTGGGGTGAGCCCCTCGGGGGCATCCCTGACGAGCGGTTAAGCGGATCCATGGTCTCCTGGGGGCGGGGCGGAGGTTTTTAGGGCGTCCCATGAGCGAAAGAGTGAAAACGATGGTTTTTTGGCGATTTTTCGTGTGTGTTTGCCCATGGATCGGCCGGGGGGTGCTAGCTCCAGGAAAATTTTTGGGCCGAGCCCCTCGAGGGCATCCCTGAAGAGCGGTTAAAAGGATCCATGGGCTCCTGGGGGCGGGGTAGAGGTTTTTAGGGCGTCCCATGAGCGAAATAGTGAAAACGATAGTTTTTTCGCAATTTTTCGTGTGTGTTAGCCCATGGATCGGCCTGGGGGTACTGGGTCCAGGGAAAGTTTTGGGCTGAACCCCTCAGGGGGGACCCTGATGAGCGTTTAAGCAGATCCATGGGTTCCTGGGGGCGGGGCAGAGGTTTTTATGGCGTCCAATGAGCGAAAGAGTGAAAATGGCAGTTTTTTGGTGATTTTCTGTGTGTGTTAACCCATGGATTGGTCTGGGGGTGCTGGATCCGAGAAAAGTTTTTGGCCGAGCCCCTCATGGGCATCCCTGCCAAGCGGTTAAGCGGATCCATGGGCTCCTGGGGGCGGGCTGAAGGTTTTTAGGGCATCCCATGAGCAAAATATTGAAAACGGCAGTTTTTTTGAGATTTTCCGTGTGTGTTAGCCCATGTATCGGTCGGGGAGTGCTGGCTCCAGGAAAAGTTTTGGGCGGAGCCCCTCGGGGGATTCCCTAACAAGCGGTTAAGCGATTCCATGGGCTCCTGGGGGCGGGGCTAAGGTTTTTAGGGCGTCCCATGAGCAAAAGAGTGAAAACGGCAGTTTTTTGGCAATTTTTCGTGTGTGTTAGCCCATGGATCGGCCTGGGGGTACTGGCTTCGGGAAAAGTTTTGGGTCGAACCCCTCAGGGGGGACCCTAAAGAGCGTTCAAGCGGATCCATGGGCTCCTGGGGGTGGGGCGTAGGTTTTTAGGGCGTCCCATGAGCGAAAGAATGAAAATGGCAGTTTTTTGGCGATTTTCCGTGTGTGTTTGCCCATGGATCGGCCGGGGGGTGCTGGCTCTAGGAAATTTTTTGGGCCGAGCCCCTCGGGGGCTTCCGTAACGAGCATTTAAGCGGATCCATGGGCTCTTGGGGGTGGGGCGAAGGTTTTTAGGACGTCCCATGAGCGAAAGAGTGAAAACGACAGTTTTTTGGCGATTTTTCGTGTGTGTTAGCCCATGGATCGGCCTGGGGGTACTGGCTTCGGGAAAAGTTTTGGGTCGAACCCCTCAGGGGGGACCCTAAAGAGCGTTCAAGCGGATCCATGGGCTCCTGGGGGTGGGGCGTAGGTTTTTAGGGCGTCCCATGAGCGAAATAGTGAAAACGGCAGTTTTTTTGCGATTTTCCGTGTGTGTTAGCCCATGGATCGGCCTGGGGGTGCTGGATCCTGGATAAGTTTTCGGACGAGCCCCTCGGGGGCGTCCCTGATGAGCGGTTAAGCGGATCCATGGGCTCCTAGGGGCGGGGCGGAGGTTTTTAGGGCGTCCCATGAGCAAAATAGTGAAAATGCCAGTTTTTTGGCGATTTTCCGTGTTTGTTAGCCCATGGATCGGCCGGGGAGTGCTGGCTCCAGGAAAGGTTTTGGGCCGAGCCCCTCGGGGGCTTCCCTAACGATCGGTTAAGTGGATCCATGGGCTCCTGGGGGCAAGGCAGAGGTTTTTGGGGCATCCAATGAGCGAAATAGTGAAAACGGCAGTTTTTTGGCGATTTTTCGTGTGTGTTAGCCGATGGATCGGCCTGGGGGTGCTGGATATGGGAAAATTTTTGGGGTGAGCCCCTCGGGGGCATCCCTGACGAGCGGTTAAGCGGATCCATGGGCTCCTGGGGGCTGGGCGGAGGTTTTTAGGGCGTCCCATGAGCGAAAGAGTGAATACGGCAGTTTTTTGGCGATTTTCCGTGTGTGTTAGCCCATGGATCGGCCGGGGAGTGCTGGCTCCAGGAAAAGTTTTGGGCCGAGCCCCTCGGGGGCTTCCGTAACGAGCATTTAAGCGGATCCATGGGCTCCTGGGGGTGGGGCGAAGGTTTTTAGGACGTCCCATGAGCGAAAGAGTGAAAACGACAGTTTTTTGGCGATTTTTCGTGTGTGTTTGCCCATGGATCGGCCGGGGGGTGCTAGATCCAGGAAAATTTTTGGGCCGAGCCCCTTGGGGGCATCCCTGACGAGCGTTTAAAAGGATCCATGGGCTCCTGGGGGCGGGGTAGAGGTTTTAAGGCGTCCCATAAGCGAAATAGTGAAAACGACAGTTTTTTTGCGATTTTTCGTGTGTGTTAGCCCATGGATCGGCCTGGGGGTACTGGGTCCAGGAAAAGTTTTGGGCCAAGCCACTCGGGGGCGTCCCTGACGAGCGGTTTAGCGTATCCATGGGCTCCTGGGGTCGGAGCGGTGGTTTTTAGGGCGTCCCATGAGCGAAAGAGTGAAAATGGTAGTTTTTTGGCGATTTTCCGTGTTTGTTAGCCCATGGATCGGCCTGGGGGTGCTGACTCTAGGAAAAATTTTTGGACGAGCCCCTCGGGGGCATCCCTAACGAGTGGTTAAGTGGATCCATGAGCTCTTGGGGGTGGGGCGGAGGTTTTTAGGGCGTCCCATGAGCGAAAGAGTGAAAACGGCAGTTTTTTGGCGATTTTTCGTGTGTGTTAGCCCATGGATCTGCCGGGGGGTGCTGGCTCAAGGAAATTTTTGGGCCGAGCTCCTTGAGGGCGTCCCTGATGAGCGGATAAAAGGATCCATGGGCTCCTGGGGGCGGGGTAGAGGTTTTTAGGGCGTCCCATGAGCAAAATAGTGAAAACGACAGTTTTTGGGCGATTTTCCGTGTGTGTTAGCCCATGGATCGGCCTGGGGGTACTGGCTCCGGGAAAAGTTTTGGTACGAACCCCTTGGGGGGACCCTGATGAGCGTTTAAGTGGATCCATGGGCTCCTGGGGGCGGGGCAGAGGTTTTTCGGGCGTCCAATGAGCGAAAGAGTGAAAATGGCAGTTTTTTGGTGATTTTCTGTGTGTGTTAACCCATGGATTGGTCTGGGGGTGCTGGATCCGGGAATAGTTTTTGGCCGAGCCTCTCATGGGCATCCCTGCAAAGTGTTTAAGCGGATCCATGGGCTCCTGGGGGCGGGGCGAAGGTTTTTAGGGCGTCCCATGAGCAAAATAGTGAAAATGGCAGTTTTTTGGCGATTTTCCGTGTTTGTTAGCCCATGGATCGGCCGGGGAGTGCTGGCTCCAGGAAAGGTTTTGGGCCGAGCCCCTCGGGGGCTTCCCTAACGATCGGTTAAGTGGATCCATGGGCTCCTGGGGGCAAGGCAGAGGTTTTTGGGGCATCCAATGAGCGAAATAGTGAAAACGGCAGTTTTTTGGCGATTTTTCGTGTGTGTTAGCCGATGGATCGGCCTGGGGGTGCTGGATATGGGAAAATTTTTGGGGTGAGCCCCTCGGGGGCATCCCTGACGAGCGGTTAAGCGGATCCATGGGCTCCTGGGGGCTGGGCGGAGGTTTTTAGGGCATCCCATGAGCGAAAGAGTGAATATGGCAGTTTTTTGGCGATTTTCCGTGTGTGTTAGCCCATGGATCGGCCGGGGAGTGCTGGCTCCAGGAAAAGTTTTGGGCCGAGCCCCTCGGGGGCTTCCGTAACGAGCATTTAAGCGGATCCATGGGCTCCTGGGGGCGGGGCGAAGGTTTTTAGGACGTCCCATGAGCGAAAGAGTGAAAACGACAGTTTTTTGGCGATTTTTCGTGTGTGTTTGCCCATGGATCGGCCGGGGGGTGCTAGATCCAGGAAAATTTTTGGGCTGAGCCCCTTGGGGGCATCCCTGACGAGCGTTTAAAAGGATCCATGGGCTCCTGGGGGCGGGTTAGAGGTTTTTAGGGCGTCCCATAAGCGAAATAGTGAAAACGACAGTTTTTTTACGATTTTTCGTGTGTGTTAGCCCATGGATCGGCCTGGGGGTGCTGGGTCCAGGAAAAGTTTTGGGCCAAGCCACTCGGGGGCGTCCCTGACGAGCGGTTTAGCGTATCCATGGGCTCCTGGGGTCGGAGCGGTGGTTTTTAGGGCGTCCCATGAGCGAAAGAGTGAAAATGGTAGTTTTTTGGCGATTTTCCGTGTTTGTTAGCCCATGGATCGGCCTGGGGGTGCTGACTCCAGGAAAAATTTTTGGACGAGCCCCTCGGGGGCATCCCTAACGAGTGGTTAAGTGGATCCATGAGCTCTTGGGGGTGGGGCGGAGGTTTTTAGGGCGTCCCATGAGCGAAAGAGTGAAAACGGCAGTTTTTTGGCGATTTTTCGTGTGTGTTAGCCCATGGATCTGCCGGGGGGTGCTGGCTCAAGGAAATTTTTGGGCCGAGCCCCTTGAGGGCGTCCCTGATGAGCGGATAAAAGGATCCATGGGCTCCTGGGGGCGGGGTAGAGGTTTTTAGGGCGTCCCATGAGCAAAATAGTGAAAACGACAGTTTTTGGGCGATTTTCCGTGTGTGTTAGCCCATGGATCGGCCTGGGGGTACTGGCTCCGGGAAAATTTTTGGGCTGAACCCCTCAGGGGGGACCCTGATGAGCGTTTAAGCAGATCCATGGGCTCCTGGGGGCGGGGCAGAGGTTTTTCGGGAGTCCAATGAGCGAAAGAGTGAAAATGGCAGTTTTTTGGTGATTTTCTGTGTGTGTTAACCCATGGATTGGTCTGGGGGTGCTGGATCCGGGAATAGTTTTTGGCCGAGCCTCTCATGGGCATCCCTGCAAAGTGTTTAAGCGGATCCATGGGCTCCTGGGGGCGGGGCGAAGGTTTTTAGGGTATCCCATGAGCAAAATAGTGAAAACGGCAGTTTTTTTGAGATTTTTCGTGTGTGTTAGCCCATGGATCGGCCGGGGGGGTGCTGGCTCTGGGAAAATTTTAGGGTCGAGCCCCTCTGGGGCGTCCCTGACGAGCGGTTAAGCGGATCCATGGGCTCCTGGGGTGGGGCGGAGGCTTTTAGGGCGTCCCATGAGCGAAAGAGTGAAAACGTTAGTTTTTTGGCCGGGGGGGTGCTGGCTCCGGGAAAATTTTTGGCCGAGCCCCTCTAGGGCGTCCTTGACGAGCGGTTAAGCGGATCTATGGGATCTTGGGGGTGGGGCGGAGGCTTTTAAGGCATCCCATGAGCGAAAGAGTGAAAACGTCAGTTTTTTGGCAATTTTCCGTGTGTGTTAGCCCAGGGATCGGCCGGGGGGTGCTGGCTCTGGGAAAATTTTTGGCCGAGCCCCTCAGGGGCGTCCCTGACGAGCGGCTAAGCGGATCCATGGGTTCCTGGGGGTGGGGCGGAGGTTTTTAGGGCATCCCATGAGCGAAAGAGTGAAAATGTCAGTGTTTTGGTAATTTTTCGTGTGTGTTAGCCCATGGATTGGCCGGGGGGGTGCTGGCTCCGAGAAAATTTTTGGGTCGAACCCCTCTGGGGCGTCCCTGACGAGCGGTTAAGCGGATCCATGGGCTCCTGGGGGTGGGGCGGAGGTTTTTAAGGCGTCCCATGAGCGAAAGAGTGAAAACGTCAGTTTTTTGGCGATTTTCTATGTGTGTTAGCCCATGGATCGGCCGGGGGGTGCTGGCTCTGGGAATTTTTTTTGGCCGAACCCCTCTTTGGCATCCCTGACGAGCGGTTAAGTGGATCCATGGGCTCCTTGGGGTGGGCCGAAGGTTTTTAGGGCGTCCCATGAGCTAAAGAGTGAAAACGTCAGTTTTTTGGCGATTTTTCGTTTGTGTTAGCCCATGGATCGACCGGGGGGTGCTGGATACGGGAAAATTTTTGGGCCGAGCCCCTCTGGGGCATCCCTGACGAGCGGTTAAGCGGATCCATGGGCTCCTGGGGGTGGGGCGGAGGTTTTTAGGGTGTCCAATGAGCGAAATAGTGAAAATAACAGTTTTTTGGCAATTTTCCGTGTGTGTTAGCCCATGGATCGGCCGGGGGGTGCTGGCACCGGGAAACTTTTTTTGCCGAGCCCCTCTGGGGCGTCCCTGATGAGCGGGTAAGGGAATCCATGGGCTCTTGGGGGTGGGGCGGAGGCTTTTAGGGTGTCCCATGATCGAAAGAGTGAAAATGTCAGTTTTTTGGCGATTTTCCGTGTGTGTTAGCCCATGGATCGGCCGGGGGGTGCTGGCTCCGGGAAAATTTTTGGCCGAGCCCCTCTTGGGCATCCCTGGCGAGTGGTTAAGCGTATCCATGGGCTCTTAGGGGTGGGGCGCAGGTTTTTAGGGCATCCCATGAGCGAAAGAGTGAAAACGTCAGTTTTTTGGCGATTTTTCGTGTGTGTTAGCCCATGGATCGGCCGGGGGGGTGCTGGCTCCGCAAAAATTTTTGGGCTGAGCCCATCTGGGGAGTCCCTAACGAGCGGTTAAGCGGATCCATGGGCTCCTGGGGGTGGGGTGGATGTTTTTAGGGTGTCCCATGAGCGAAAGAGTGAAAACGTCAGTTTTTTGGCGATTTTCCGTGTGTGTTAGCCCATGGATCGGCCGGGGGGTGCTGGCTCCGGGAAAATTTTTTGCCGAGCCCCTCTCGGGCGTCCCTGAAGAGCATTTAAGTGAATCCATGGGCTCCTGGGGGTAGGGCGGAGGCTTTTAGGGCGTCTCATGAGCGAAAGAGTGAAAACGTCAGTTTTTTGGCAATTTTCCGTGTGTGTTAGCCCATGGATCGGCCGGGGGGTGTTGGCTCCGGGAAAATTTTTGGGCCGAGCCCCTCTGGGGCGTCCCTGACGAGCGGTTAAGCGTATCCATGGGCTCCTAGGGGTGGGGCGGAGGTTTTTAGGGCGTCCCATGAGCTAAAGAGTTAAAACGTCAGTTTTTTGGTGATTTTCCGTGTGTGTTAGCCCATGGATCGGCCGGGGGGTGCTGGCTCCGGGAAAATTTTTGGCCAAACCCCTCTGGGCGTCCTTGACGAGTGGTTAAGCGGATCAATGGGCTCTTGGGGGTGGGGCGGAGGCTTTTAAGGCGTCCCATGAGCGAAAGAGTGAAAACGTCAGTTTTTTGGCGATTTTCCGTGTGTGTTAGCCCATGGATCGGCCGGGGGGTGCTGGCTCCGGGAAAATTTTTGGCCGAGCCCCTTTGGGGCGTCCCTGACGAGCGGTTAAGCGTATCTATGGGCTCCTAGGGGTGGGGAGGAGGTTTTTAGGGCGTCCCATGAGCGAAAGAGTGAAAACGTCAGTTTTTTGGCGATTTTCCGTGTGTGTTAGCCCATGGATCGGCCTGGGGGGTGCTGGCTTCGGGCAAATTTTTGTGCTGAGCCCCTCTGGGGCGTCCCTGATGAGCGGTTAAGCAGATCCAGGGGCTCCTGGGGGTGGGGTGGATGTTTTTAGGGTGTCCCATGAGCGAAAGAGTGAAAACGTCAGTTTTTTGGCGATTTTCCGTGTGTGTTAGCCCATGGATCGGCTGGGGGGGTGCTGGCTCCGGGCAAATTTTTGTGCTGAGCCCCTCTGGGGCGTCCCTGATGAGCGGTTAAGCGGATCCATGGGCTCCTGGGGTGGGGCAGAGGTTTTTAGGGCGTCCCATCAGCGAAAGAGTGAAAATGTCAGTTTTTTGGCGATTTTCCGTGTGTGTTAGCCCATGGATCGGCCGGGGGGGTGCTGGCTCCGAGAAAATTTTTGGACCGATCCCCTCTGGGGCATCCCTGAGGAGCGTTTAAGTAGATCCATGGGCTCCTGGGGGTGGGGCGGAGGCTTTTAGGGTGTCCCATGAGCGAAAGAGTTAAAATGTCAGTGTTTTGGTAATTTTCCGTGTGTGTTAGCCCATGGATCGGCCGAGGGGTGTTGGCTCCAAGAAAATTTTTGGCCCGATCCCCTCTGGGACGTCCCTGATGAGCGGTTAAGCAGATCCATGGGCTCCTGGGGGTGGGGCAGAGGTTTTTAGGGCGTCCCATGAACGAAAGAGTGAAAGCGTCAGTTTTTTGGCGATTTTTCGTGTGTGTTAGCTCATGGATCGGCCTAGGGGGTGCTGGCTACGGGAAAATTTTTGGGCCGAGCCCCTTTGTGGCGTCCCTGACGAGCGTTTAAGCGGATCCATGGGCTCCTGGGGGTGGGGCAGAGGTTTTTAGGGCGTCCCATGAGCAAAAGAGTGAAAACGTCAGTTTCTTTGCGATTTTCCGTGTGTGTTAGCCCATGGATCGGCCGGGGGGGTGCTGGCTCCGAGAAAATTTTTGGGCCGAGCCCCTCTGGGGCGTCCCTGACGAGTGGTTAAGTAGATCCATGGGCTCCTGGGGGTGGGGCGGAGGCTTTTAGGGCGTCCCATGAGCGAAAGAGTGAAAACGTCTGTTTTTTGGCGATTTTCCGTGTGTGTTAGCCCATGGATCAGCCGGGGGGGTGCTGGCTCCAGGAAAATTTTTTGCCGAGCCCCTCTGGGGCGTCCCTGAAGAGCGGTTAAGCGAATCCATGGGCTCCTGGGGGTAGGGCAGAGGCTTTTAGGGCATCCCATATGTGAAAGAGTGAAAACGTCAGTTTTTTGGCGATTTTCCGTGTGTGTTAGCCCATGGATCGGCCGAGGGGTGCTGGCTCCGGGAATATTTTTGGGCCGACCCCTCTGGGGCATCCCTGACGAGCGGTTAAGCGTATCCATGGGCTCCTAGGGGTGGGTCGGAGGTTTTTAGGGCGTCCCATGAGCTAAAGAGTGAAAACGTCAGTTTTTTGGCGATTTTTCGTGTGTGTTAGCCCATGGATCGGCCGGGGGGTGCTGGCTCCGGGAAAATTTTTGGCCGAACCCCTCTGGGGAGTCCTTAACGAGTGGTTAAGTGGATCCATGGGCTCTTGGGGTGGGGCGGAGGATTTTAAGGCGTCCCATGAGGGAAAGAGTGAAAACGTCAGTTTTTTGGCGATTTTCCGTGTGTGTTAGCCCATGGATCGGCCGGGGGGTGCTGGCTCCGGGAAAATTTTTGGCCGAACCCCTCTGGGGAGTCCTTAACGAGTGGTTAAGTGGATCCATGGGCTCTTGGGGTGGGGCGGAGGATTTTAAGGCGTCCCATGAGGGAAAGAGTGAAAACCTTAGTTTTTTGGCGATTTTCCGTGTGTGTTAGCCCATGGATCGGCCGGGGGGGTGCTGGCTCCGGGAAATTTTCTGGACCGAACCCTCTGGGGCATCCCTGATGAGCGGTTAAGCAGATCCATGGGCTCTTGGGGGTGGGACAGAGGTTTTTAGGGCGTCCCATGAGTGAAAGAGTGAAAACGTCAGTTTTATGGCGATTTTTCGTGTGTGTTAGCTCATGGATCGGATGGGGGGGTGCTGGCTACGGGAAAATTTTTGGGCCGAGCCCCTCTGGGGCGTCCCTGATGAGCGTTTAAGCGGATCCATGGGATACTAGGGGTGGGGCGGAGGTTTTTAGGGCGTTCCATGAGCGAAAGAGTGAAAATGTCAGTCTTTTTGGATTTTCCATGTGTGTTAGCCCATGGATCGGCCGGGGGGTGCTGGCTCTGGGAAATTTTTTTGACCGAGCCCCTCTGTGGCATCCCTGACGAGCGGTTAAGTGGATCCATGGGCTCCTGGGGGAGGGGCGTAAGTTTTTAGGGCGTCCCATGAGTGAAAGAGTGAAAACGTCAATTTTTTGGCGATTTTTCATGTGTGTTAGCCCATGGATCGGCCGGGGGGGTGCTGGATCCGGGAAAATTTTTGGGCCGAGCCCCTCTGGGGCTTCCCTGATGAGCGGTTATGCAGATCCATGGGTTCTTGGGGGTGGGGCGGAGGTTTTTAAGGCGTCCCATGAGCGAAAGAGTGAAAACGACAGTTTTTTGGCGATTTTCCTTGTGTGTTAGCCCATGGATCGGCCGGGGGGGTGCTGGCTCAGAGAAAATTTTTGGGACGAGCCACTCTGGGGCGTCCCTGACAAGCGGTTAAGTAGATCCATGGGCTCCTGGGGGTGGGGCGGAGGCTTTTAGGGCCTCCCATGAGCGAAAGAGTGAAAATGTCAGTGTTTTGGTAATTTTTCGTGTGTGTTAGCCCATGGATCGGCCGGGGGGTGCTGGCTCAGAGAAAATTTTAGGCCCAAGCCACTCAAGGGCGTCCCTGACAAGCGGTTAAGTAGATCCATGGGATCTTGGGGGTGGGGCAGAGGTTTTTAGGGCGTCCCATGAGCGAAAGAGTGAAAACGTTAGTTTTTTGGCGATTTTCCTTGTGTGTTAGCCCATGGATCGGCCGGGGGGGTGCTGGCTCCGAGAAAATTTTTTGGCCGAGCCCCTCTGGGCGTCCCTGACGAGCGGTTAAGTAGATCCATGGGCTCTTTGGGGTGGGGCGGAGGCTTTTAGGGCATCCCATGAGCGAAAGAGTGAAAATGTCAGTGTTTTGGTAATTTTTCGTGTGTGTTAGCCCATGGATCGGCCGGGGGGGTGACGGCTCCGAGAAAATTTTTGGGCCGAGCCCCTCTGAGGCATCCCTGACGAGCGGTTAAGTAGATCCATGGGATCCTGGGGGTGGGGCAGAGGTTTTTAGGGCGTCCCATGAGCGAAAGAGTGAAAACGTCAGTTTTTTGGAGATTTTCCGTGTGTGTTAGCCCATTGATCGGCCGGGGGGGTGCTGGCTCCGGGAAAATTTTTGGGCCGAGCCCCTCTGGGGCGTCCCTGATGAGCGGTTAAGCGGATCCATGGGCTCCTGGGGGTAAGGCGGAGGCTTTTAGGGCGTCCCATGAGCGAAAGAGTGAAAACGTCAGTTTTTTGGTGATTTTTCGTGTGTGTTAGCCCATGGATCGGCCAGGGGGGTGCTGGCTCCGAGAAAATTTTAGGGTCGAGCCCCTCTGGGGCATCCCTGACGAGCGGTTAAGCGGATCAATGGGCTCCTGGGGGTAGGGCGGAGGCTTTTAGGGCGTCCCATGAGCGAAAGAGTGAAAACGTCAGTTTTTTGGCGATTTTTCGTGTGTGTTAGCCCATGGATCGGCCAGGGGGGTGCTGGCTCCGGGAAAATTTTAGGGCCGAGCCCCTCTGGGGCGTCCCTGACGAGCGGTTAAGCGGATCCATGGGCTCCTGGAGGTGGGGCGGAGGTTTTTAGGGCATCCCATGAGCGAAAGAGTGAAAACGTCAGTTTTTTGGCGATTTTCCGTGTGTGTTAGCCCATGGATCGGCCGGGGGGGTGCTGGCTCTGGGAAAATTTTTGGGCCGAGCCCCTCTGGGCCGTCCCTGATGAGCGGTTAAGCAGATCCATGGGCTCCTGGGGGTGGGTCGGAGGTTTTTAAGGCGTCCCATGAGCGAAAGAGTGAAAACGTCAGTTTTTTGGCGATTTTTCTTGTGTGTTAGCCCATGGATCAGCCGGGGGGGTGCTGGCTCCGGGAAAATCTTTGGACCGAGCCCCTCTGGGGCGTCCCTGACGAGCGGTTAAGCGGATCTGTGGGCTCCTGGGGGTGGGGCGGAGGTTTTTAGGGCGTCCCATGAGCGAAAGAGTGAAAATGTCAGTTTTTTGGCGATTTTCCGTGTGTGTTAGCCTATGGATCGATCGGGGGGGTGCTGGATTTGAGAAAAAATTTGGACCGAGCTAATTTGGGGCGTCCCTGACGAGTGGTTAAGCGGATCCATGGGCTCCTGGAGGTGGGGCGGAGGCTTTTAGGGCGTCCCATTAGGGAAAGAGTGAAAACGTCAGTTTTTTGGTGATTTTCCGTGTGTGTTAGCCCATGGATCGGCCGGGGGGTTGCTGGCTCAGGGAAAATTTTTGTGCTGAGCCCCTCTGGGGCGTCCCTGACGAGCGGTTAAGCAAATCCATGGGCTCCTGGGGGTGGGGCGGAGGTTTTTAGGGTGTCCCATGAGCGAAAGAGTGAAAACGTTAGTTTTTTGGCGATTTTCCATGTGTGTTAGCCCCTGGATCGGCCGGGGGGGTGCTGGCTCCAAAAATTTTTTTGGGCCGAACCCCTCTGGGGCGTCCCTGACGAGCGGTTAAGCAGATCCATGGGCTCCTGGGGTGGGGCGGAGGCTTTTAGGGTGTCCCATGAGCGAAAGAGTGAAAACGTCAGTTTTTTGACGATTTTCAGTGTGTGTTAGCCCGTGGATCGGTCGGGGGGGTGCTGGCTCTGGGAAAATTTTTAGACCGAGCCCCTCTGGGGCATCCCTGACGAGTGGTTAAACGGATCCATGGGATCCTGGGGGTGGAGCGGAGGCTTTTAGGGCATCCCATGAGCGAAAGAGTGAAAATGTCAGTTTTTTGGCGATTTTCCGTGTGTGTTAGCCCATGGATCGGCCGGGGGGGTGCTGGATCCGAGAAAATTTTTGGGCCGATCCCCTCTGGGACGTCCCTGACGAGCGGTTAAGCGGATCCATGGGCTCCTGACGGTGGGGCGGAGGCTTTTAGGGCGTCCCATGAGCGAAAGAGTGAAAACGTCAGTTTTTTGGCGATTTTTCGTGTGTGTTAGCCCATGGATCGGCCGGGGGGGTGCTGGCTCCGGGAAAAATTTTGTGCCGAGCCCCTCTTGGGCGTCCCTGACGAGCGGTTAAGCGGATCCATGGGCTTATGGGGGTGGGGCTGAGATTTTTAAGGCATCCCATGAGCGAAAGAGTGAAAACGTCAATTTTTTGGCGATTTTCCGTGTGTGTTAGCCCATGGATCGGCCGGGGGGGTGCTTTCTCCGAGAAAATTTTTGGCCCAAACCCCTCTGGGGCATACCTGACGAGCGGTTAAGCGGATCCATGGGATCCTGGGGGGGGGCGGAGGTTTTTAGGGTGTCCCATGAGCGAAAGAGTGAAAACGTCAGTTTTTTGGCAATTTTTCGTGTGTGTTAGCCCATGGATCAGCCGTGGGGTAGCTGGCTCTGGGAAAATTTTTGTGCCGAGCCCCTCTGAGGCGTACCTGACGAGCGGTTAAGCAGATCCATGGGCTCCTGGGGGTGGGGCGGAGGTTTTTAAGGCGTCCCATGAGCGAAAGAGTGAAAATGTCAGTTTTTTGGCGATTTTTCTTGTGTGTTAGCCCATGGATCAGCCGGGGGGGTGCTGGCTCCGGGAAAATCTTTGGACCGAGCCCCTCTGAGGCGTCCCTGATGAGCGGTTAAGCGGATCCGTGGACTCCTGGGGGTGGGGCGGAGGTTTTTAGGGCGTCCCATGAGCGAAAGAGTGAAAATGTCAGTTTTTTGGCGATTTTCTCTGTGTGTTAGCCCATGGATCGACCGGGGGGGTGCTGGCTCCGAGAAAATTTTTGGGCCGATCCCCTCTGGGGAGGCCCTGATGAGTGGCTAAGCGGATACATGGGCTCCTGAGGGTGGGGCGGAGGTTTTTAAGGCGTCCCATGAGCGAAAGAGTGAAAACGTTAGTTTTTTGGCGATTTTCCGTGTGTCTTAGCCCATGGATCGGCCGGGGGGGTGCTGGCTCCGGGAAAATTTTTGGGCCGAGTCCCTCTGGGGAATCCCTGACAAGCGTTTAAGCGGATCCATGGGCACCTCAGGGTGTGGCGGAGGTTTTTTGGGCGTCCCATGAGCGAAAGAGTGAAAACGTCAGTTTTTTGGCGATTTTTCATGTGTGTTAGCCCATGGATCGGCCGGGGGGGTGCTGGCTCTGGGAAAATTTTTGGGCCGATCCCCTCTGGGGCGTCCCTGACGAGCGGTTAAGCGGATCCATGGGCTCCTGGAGGTGGGTCAGAGGTTTTTAGGGTGTCCCATGAGTGAAAGAGTGAAAACGTCAGTTTTTTGGCGATTTTCCGTGTCTGTTAGCCCATGGATCGGCCGGGGGGGTGCTGGCTACGGGAATATTTTTGGGCCGAGCCCCTCTGGGGCGTCCCTGATGAGTGTTTAAGCGGATCCATGGGCTCCTGGGGGTGGGACGGAGGCTTTTAGGGAGTCCCATGAGTGAAAGAGTGAAAACGTCAGTTTTTTGGCAATTTTCCGTGTGTGTTAGCCCATGGATCGGCCGGGGGGGTGCTGGCTCCGAGAAAATTTTTGGGCCGAACCCCTCTGGGGCATCCCTGATGAGTGGTTAAGCGGATCCATGGGCTCCTGGGGGTGGGGCGGAGGTTTTTAAGGCATCCCATGAGCGAAAGAGTGAAAACGTTAGTTTTTTGGTGATTTTCCGTGTGTGTTAGCCCATGGATCGGCCGGGGGGTGCTGGCTCTGGGAAAATTTTTGGTCCTATCCCCTCTGGGGCATCCCTGACGAGCGGTTAAGTGGATCCATGGGCTCCTGGGGGTGGGGCGGAGGCTTTTAGGGCGTCCCATGAGCGAAAGAGTGAAAACGTCAGTTTTTTGGCGATTTTCCGTGTGTGTTAGCCCATGGATCGGCCGGGGGGGTGCTGGCTCCGGGAAAATTTTTGGGCCGATACCCTTTGGGGCGTCACTGACGAGCGGTTAAGTGGATCCATGGGCTCCTGGGGTGGGGTGGAGGTTTTTAGGGCATCCCATGAGCGAAAGAGTGAAAATGTCAGTTTTTTGGCAATTTTCCGTGTGTGTTAGCCCATGGATCGGCCGGGGGGGTGCTGGCTCCGGGAAAATTTTAGGGCCGAGCCCCTCTGGGGCATCCCTGACGAGCGGTTAAGCGGATCCATGGGCTCCTGGGGGTGGGGCAGAGGTTTTTAGGGCATCCCATGAGCGAAAGAGTGAAAACGTCAGTTTTTGGGCAACTTTCCGTGTGTGTTAGCCCATGGATCGGCCGGGGGGGTGCTGGGTCCTGGAAAATTTTTGGGCCGAGGCCCTCTGGGGCATCCCTGACGAGCGGTTAAACGGATCCATGGGCTCCTGGCGGTGGGGCGGAGGTTTTTATGGCATCCCATGAGCTAAAGAGTGAAAACATCAGTTTTTTGGCGATTTTCCGTGTGTGTTAGCCCATGGATCGGCCGGGGGGTGCTGGCTCCGGGAAAATTTTTGGGCCGAACCCCTCTTGGGCGTCCCTGACGAGCGGTTAAGCGGATCCATGGGCTCATGGGGGTGGGGCGGAGGTTTTTAGGGTGTCCCATGAGCGAAAGAGTGAAAACGTCAGTTTTTTGGCAATTTTCCGTGTGTGTTAGCCCATGGATCGGTCGGGGGGGTGCTGGCTCTGGGAAAATTTTTGGGCCGAACCCCTCTGGGGCATCCCTGACGAGTGGTTAAGCGGATCCATGGGCTCCTGGGGGTGGGGCGGAGGTTTTTAGGGCGTCCCATGAGCGAAAGAGTGAAAACGTCAGTTTTTTGGCGATTTTCCCTGTGTGTTAGCCCATGGATCAGCCGGGAGGGTGCTGGCTCCGAGAAAATTTTTGGGTCGAACCCCTCTGGGGCATCCCTGACGAGTGGTTAAGTAGATCCATGGGCTCCTGGGGGTGGGGCGGAGGTTTTTAGGGCATCCCATGAGCGAAAGAGTGAAAACGGCAGTTTCTTGGCAATTTTTCGTGTTTGTTAGCCCATGGATCAGCCGGGGGGGTGCTGGCTCCGGGAAAAATTTTGTGCCGAGCCCCTCTTGGGCGTCCCTGACGAGCGGTTAAGCGGATCCATGGGCTTTTGGGGGTGGGGCTGAGATTTTTAAGGCATCCCATGAGCGAAAGAGTGAAAACGTCAATTTTTTGGCGATTTTCCGTGTGTGTTAGCCCATGGATCGGCCGGGGGGGTGCTGGCTCCGAGAAAATTTTTGGCCCAAACCCCTCTGGGGCGTACCTGACGAGCGGTTAAGCGGATCCATGGGCTCCTGGGGGTGGGGCGGAGGTTTTTAGGGTGTCCCATGAGCGAAAGAGTGAAAACGTCAGTTTTTTGGCAATTTTTCGTGTGTGTTAGCCCATGGATCGGTCGTGGGGGAGCTGGCTCTGGGAAAATTTTTGTGCCGAGCCCCTCTGAGGCGTACCTGACGAGCGGTTAAGCAGATCCATGGGCTCCTGGGGGTGGGGCGGAGGTTTTTAAGGCGTCCCATGAGCGAAAGAGTGAAAACGTCAGTTTTTTGGCGATTTTTCTTGTGTGTTAGCCCATGGATCAGCCGGGGGGGTGCTGGCTCCGGGAAAATCTTTGGACCGAGCCCCTCTGGGGCGTCCCTGACGATCGGTTAAGCGGATTCGTGGACTCCTGGGGGTGGGGCGGAGGTTTTTAGGGCGTCCCATGAGCGAAAGAGTGAAAATGTCAGTTTTTTGGAGATTTTCTCTGTGTGTTAGCCCATGGATCGGCCGGGGGGGTGCTGGCTCCGAGAAAATTTTTGGGCCGATCCCCTCTGGGGAGGCCCTGATGAGTGGCTAAGCGGATACATGGGCTCCTGAGGGTGGGGCGGAGGTTTTTAGGGCGTCCCATGAGCGAAAGAGTGAAAACGTTAGTTTTTTGGCGATTTTCCGTGTGTCTTAGCCCATGGATCGGCCGGGGGGGTGCTGGCTCCGGGAAAATTTTTGGGCCGAGCCCCTCTGGGGCATCCCTGACAAGCGTTTAAGCGGATCCATGGGCACCTCGGGGTGTGGCGGAGGTTTTTTGGGCGTCCCATGAGCGAAAGAGTGAAAACGTCAGTTTTTTGGCGATTTTTCATGTGTGTTAGCCCATGGATCGGCCGGGGGGGTGCTGGCTCTGGGAAAATTTTTGGGCCGATCCCCTCTGGGGCATCCCTGACGAGCGGTTAAGCGGATCCATGGGCTCCTGGAGGTGGGTCAGAGGTTTTTAGGGTGTCCCATGAGTGAAAGAGTGAAAACGTCAGTTTTTTGGCGATTTTCCGTGTCTGTTAGCCCATGGATCGGCCGGGGGGGTGCTGGCTACGGGAATATTTTTGGGCCGAGCCCCTCTGGGGCGTCCCTGATGAGTGTTTAAGTGGATCCATGGGCTCCTGGGGGTGGGACGGAGGCTTTTAGGGCGTCCCATGAGTGAAAGAGTGAAAACGTCAGTTTTTTGGCAATTTTCCGTGTGTGTTAGCCCATGGATCGGCCGGGGGGGTGCTGGCTCCGAGAAAATTTTTGGGCCGAACCCCTCTGGGGCATCCCTGACGAGCGGTTAAGCGGATCCATGGGCTCCTGGGGGTGGTACGGAGGCTTTTAGGGCGTCCCATGAGTGAAAGAGTGAAAACATCAGTTTTTTGGCAATTTTCCGTGTGTGTTAGCCCATGGATCGGCCGGGGGGGTGCTGGCTCCGAGAAAATTTTTGGGCCGAACCCCTCTGGGGCATCCCTGATGAGCGGTTAAGCGGATCCATGGGCTCCTGGGGGTGGGGCGGAGGTTTTTAAGGCATCCCATGAGCGAAAGAGTGAAAACGTTAGTTTTTTGGCGATTTTCCGTGTGTGTTAGCCCATGGATCGGCCGGGGGGTGCTGGCTCTGGGAAAATTTTTGGTCCTATCCCCTCTGGGGCATCCCTGACGAGCGGTTAAGTGGATCCATGGGCTCCTGGGGGTGGGGCGTAGGCTTTTAGGGCGTCCCATGAGCGAAAGAGTGAAAACGTCAGTTTTTTGGCAATTTTCCGTGTGTGTTAGCCCATGGATCGGCCGGGGGGGTGCTGGCTCCGGGAAAATTTTTGGGCCGATACCCTTTGGGGCGTCACTGACGAGCGGTTAAGTGGATCCATGGGCTCCTGGGGTGGGGTGGAGGTTTTTAGGGCATCCCATGAGCGAAAGAGTGAAAATGTCAGTTTTTTGGCAATTTTCCGTGTGTGTTAGCCCATGGATCGGCCGGGGGGGTGCTGGCTCCGGGAAAATTTTAGGGCCGAGCCCCTCTGGGGCATCCCTGACGAGCGGTTAAGCGGATCCATGGGCTCCTGGGGGTGGGGCAGAGGTTTTTAGGGCATCCCATGAGCGAAAGAGTGAAAACGTCAGTTTTTAGGCAACTTTTCGTGTGTGTTAGCCCATGGATCGGCCGGGGGGGTGCTGGGTCCTGGAAAATTTTTGGGCCGAGCCCCTCTGGGGCATCCCTGACGAGCGGTTAAACGGATCCATGGGCTCCTGGCGGTGGGGCGGAGGTTTTTATGGCATCCCATGAGCTAAAGAGTGAAAACATCAGTTTTTTGGCGATTTTCCGTGTGTGTTAGCCCATGGATCGGCCGGGGGGTGCTGGCTCCGGGAAAATTTTTGGGCCGAACCCCTCTTGGGCGTCCCTGACGAGCGGTTAAGCGGATCCATGGGCTCATGGGGGTGGGGCGGAGGTTTTTAGGGTGTCCCATGAGCGAAAGAGTGAAAACGTCAGTTTTTTGGCAATTTTCCGTGTGTGTTAGCCCATGGATCGGTCGGGGGGGTGCTGGCTCTGGGAAAATTTTTGGGCCGAACCCCTCTGGGGAATCCCTGACAAGCGTTTAAGCGGATCCATGGGCACCTCAGGGTGTGGCGGAGGTTTTTTGGGCGTCCCATGAGCGAAAGAGTGAAAACGTCAGTTTTTTGGCGATTTTTCATGTGTGTTAGCCCATGGATCGGCCGGGGGGGTGCTGGCTCTGGGAAAATTTTTGGGCCGATCCCCTCTGGGGCGTCCCTGACGAGCGGTTAAGCGGATCCATGGGCTCCTGGAGGTGGGTCAGAGGTTTTTAGGGTGTCCCATGAGTGAAAGAGTGAAAACGTCAGTTTTTTGGCGATTTTCCGTGTCTGTTAGCCCATGGATCGGCCGGGGGGGTGCTGGCTACGGGAATATTTTTGGGCCGAGCCCCTCTGGGGCGTCCCTGATGAGTGTTTAAGCGGATCCATGGGCTCCTGGGGGTGGGACGGAGGCTTTTAGGGCGTCCCATGAGTGAAAGAGTGAAAACGTCAGTTTTTTGGCAATTTTCCGTGTGTGTTAGCCCATGGATCGGCCGGGGGGGTGCTGGCTCCGAGAAAATTTTTGGGCCGAACCCCTCTGGGGCATCCCTGATGAGCGGTTAAGCGGATCCATGGGCTCCTGGGGGTGGGGCGGAGGTTTTTAAGGCATCCCATGAGCGAAAGAGTGAAAATGTTAGTTTTTTGGCGATTTTCCGTGTGTGTTAGCCCATGGATCGGCCGGGGGGTGCTGTCTCTGGGAAAATTTTTGGTCCTATCCCCTCTGGGGCATCCCTGACGAGCGGTTAAGTGGATCTATGGGCTCCTGGGGGTGGGGCGGAGGCTTTTAGGGCGTCCCATGAGCGAAAGAGTGAAAACGTCAGTTTTTTGGCGATTTTCCGTGTGTGTTAGCCCATGGATCGGCCGGGGGGGTGCTGGCTCCGGGAAAATTTTTGGGCCGATACCCTTTGGGGCATCACTGACGAGCGGTTAAGTGGATCCATGGGCTCCTGGGGTGGGGTGGAGGTTTTTAGGGCATCCCATGAGCGAAAGAGTGAAAATGTCAGTTTTTTGGCAATTTTCCGTGTGTGTTAGCCCATGGATCGGCCGGGGGGGTGCTGGCTCCGGGAAAATTTTAGGGCCGAGCCCCTCTGGGGCATCCCTGACGAGCGGTTAAGCGGATCCATGGGCTCCTGGGGGTGGGGCAGAGGTTTTTAGGGCATCCCATGAGCGAAAGAGTGAAAACGTCAGTTTTTGGGCAACTTTCCGTGTGTGTTAGCCCATGGATCGGCCGGGGGGGTGCTGGGTTCTGGAAAATTTTTGGGCCGAGCCCCTCTGGGGCATCCCTGACGAGCGGTTAAACGGATCCATGGGCTCCTGGCGGTGGGGCGGAGGTTTTTATGGCATCCCATGAGCTAAAGAGTGAAAACATCAGTTTTTTGGCGATTTTCCGTGTGTGTTAGCCCATGGATCGGCCGGGGGGTGCTGGCTCCGGGAAAATTTTTGGGTCGAACCCCTCTTGGGCGTCCCTGACGAGCGGTTAAGCGGATCCATGGGCTCATGGGGGTGGGGCGGAGGTTTTTAGGGTGTCCCATGAGCGAAAGAGTGAAAACGTCAGTTTTTTGGCAATTTTCCGTGTGTGTTAGCCAATGGATCGGTCGGGGGGGTGCTGGCTCTGGGAAAATTTTTGGGCCGAACCCCTCTGGGGCATCCCTGACGAGTGGTTAAGCGGATCCATGGGCTCCTGGGGGTGGGGCGGAGGTTTTTAGGGCGTCCCATGAGCGAAAGAGTGAAAACGTCAGTTTTTTGGCGATTTTCCCTGTGTGTTAGCCCATGGATCAGCCGGGAGGGTGCTGGCTCCGAGAAAATTTTTGGGTCGAACCCCTCTGGGGCATCCCTGACGAGTGGTTAAGTAGATCCATGGGCTCCTGGGGGTGGGGCGGAGGTTTTTAGGGCATCCCATGAGCGAAAGAGTGAAAACGTCAGTTTTTTGGCGATTTTTCGTGTGTGTTAGCCCATGGATCGGCCGGGGGGGTGCTGGCTCCGGGAAAAATTTTGTGCCGAGCCCCTCTTGGGCGTCCCTGACGAGCGGTTAAGCGGATCCATGGGCTTCTGGGGGTGGGGCTGAGATTTTTAAGGCATCCCATGAGCGAAAGAGTGAAAACGTCAATTTTTTGGCGATTTTCCGTGTGTGTTAGCCCATGGATCGGCCGGGGGGGTGCTTTCTCCGAGAAAATTTTTGGCCCAAACCCCTCTGGGGCGTACCTGACGAGCGGTTAAGCGGATCCATGGGATCCTGGGGGGGGGGCGGAGGTTTTTAGGGTGTCCCATGAGCGAAAGAGTGAAAACGTCAGTTTTTTGGCAATTTTTCGTGTGTGTTAGCCCATGGATCAGCCGTGGGGGAGCTGGCTCTGGGAAAATTTTTGTGCCGAGCCCCTCTGAGGCGTACCTGACGAGCGGTTAAGCAGATCCATGGGCTCCTGGGGGTGGGGCGGAGGTTTTTAAGGCGTCCCATGAGCGAAAGAGTGAAAACGTCAGTTTTTTGGCGATTTTTCTTGTGTGTTAGCCCATGGATCAGCCGGGGGGGGTGCTGGCTCCGGGAAAATCTTTGGACCGAGCCCCTCTGGGGCGTCCCTGACGAGCGGTTAAGCGGATCCGTGGACTCCTGGGGGTGAGGCGGAGGTTTTTAGGGCGTCCCATGAGCGAAAGAGTGAAAATGTCAGTTTTTTGGCGATTTTCTCTGTGTGTTAGCCCATGGATCGACCGGGGGGGTGCTGGCTCCGAGAAAATTTTTGGGCCGATCCCCTCTGGGGAGGCCCTGATGAGTGGCTAAGCGGATACATGGGCTCCTGAGGGTGGGGCGGAGGTTTTTAGGGCGTCCCATGAGCGAAAGAGTGAAAACGTTAGTTTTTTGGCGATTTTCCGTGTGTCTTAGCCCATGGATCGGCCGGGGGGGTGCTGGCTCCGGGAAAATTTTTGGGCCGAGCCCCTCTGGGGAATCCCTGACAAGCGTTTAAGCGGATCCATGGGCACCTCAGGGTGTGGCGGAGGTTTTTTGGGCGTCCCATGAGCGAAAGAGTGAAAACGTCAGTTTTTTGGCGATTTTTCATGTGTGTTAGCCCATGGATCGGCCGGGGGGGTGCTGGCTCCGAGAAAATTTTTGGGCCGAACCCCTCTGGGGCATCCCTGATGAGCGGTTAAGCGGATCCATGGGCTCCTGGGGTGGGGCGGAGGTTTTTAAGGCATCCCATGAGCGAAAGAGTGAAAACATTAGTTTTTTGGCGATTTTCCGTGTGTGTTAGCCCATGGATCGGTCGGGGGGTGCTGGCTCTGGGAAAATTTTTGGTCCTATCCCCTCTGGGGCATCCCTGACGAGCGGTTAAGTGGATCCATGGGCTCCTGGGGGTGGGGCGGAGGCTTTTAGGGCGTCCCATGAGCGAAAGAGTGAAAACGTCAGTTTTTTGGCGATTTTCCGTGTGTGTTAGCCCATGGATCGGCCGGGGGGGTGCTGGCTCCGGGAAAATTTTTGGGCCGATACCCTTTGGGGCGTCACTGACGAGCGGTTAAGTGGATCCATGGGCTCCTGGGGTGGGGTGGAGGTTTTTAGGGCATCCCATGAGCGAAAGAGTGAAAATGTCAGTTTTTTGGCAATTTTCCGTGTGTGTTAGCCCATGGATCGGCCGGGGGGGTGCTGGCTCCGGGAAAATTTTAGGGCCGAGCCCCTCTGGGGCATCCCTGACGAGCGGTTAAGCGGATCCATGGGCTCCTGGGGGTGGGGCAGAGGTTTTTAGGGCATCCCATGAGCGAAAGAGTGAAAACGTCAGTTTTTGGGCAACTTTCCGTGTGTGTTAGCCCATGGATCGGCCGGGGGGGTGCTGGGTCCTGGAAAATTTTTGGGCCGAGCCCCTCTGGGGCATCCCTGACGAGCGGTTAAACGGATCCATGGGCTCCTGGCGGTGGGGCGGAGGTTTTTATGGCATCCCATGAGCGAAAGAGTGAAAATGTCAGTTTTTTGGCGATTTTCTCTGTGTGTTAGCCCATGGATCGGCCGGGGGGGTGCTGGCTCCGAGAAAATTTTTGGGCCGATCCCCTCTGGGGAGGCCCTGATGAGTGGCTAAGCGGATACATGGGCTCCTGAGGGTGGGGCGGAGGTTTTTAGGGCGTCCCATGAGCGAAAGAGTGAAAACGTTAGTTTTTTGGCGATTTTCCGTGTGTCTTAGCCCATGGATCGGCCGGGGGGGTGCTGGCTCCGGGAAAATTTTTGGGCCGAGCCCCTCTGGGGCATCCCTAACAAGCGTTTAAGCGGATCCATGGGCACCTCGGGGTGTGGCGGAGGTTTTTTGGGCGTCCCATGAGCGAAAGAGTGAAAACGTCAGTTTTTTGGCGATTTTTCATGTGTGTTAGCCCATGGATCGGCCGGGGGGGTGCTGGCTCTGGGAAAATTTTTGGGCCGATCCCCTCTGGGGCGTCCCTGACGAGCGGTTAAGCGGATCCATGGGCTCCTGGAGGTGGGTCAGAGGTTTTTAGGGTGTCCCATGAGTGAAAGAGTGAAAATGTCAGTTTTTTGGCGATTTTCCGTGTCTGTTAGCCCATGGATCTGCCGGGGGGGTGCTGGCTACGGGAATATTTTTGGGCCGAGCCCCTCTGGGGCGTCCCTGATGAGTGTTTAAGTGGATCCATGGGCTCCTGGGGGTGGGACGGAGGCTTTTAGGGCGTCCCATGAGCGAAAGAGTGAAAACGTCAGTTTTTTGGCAATTTTCCGTGTGTGTTAGCCCATGGATCGGCCGGGGGGGTGCTGGCTCCGAGAAAATTTTTGGGCCGAACCCCTCTGGGGCATCCCTGACGAGCGGTTAAGCGGATCCATGGGCTCCTGGGGGTGGGGCAGAGGTTTTTAAGGCATCCCATGAGCGAAAGAGTGAAAACGTTAGTTTTTTGGCGATTTTCCGTATGTGTTAGCCCATGGATCGGCCGGGGGGTGCTGGCTCTGGGAAAATTTTTGGTCCTATCCCCTCTGGGGCATCCCTGACGAGCGGTTAAGTGGATCCATGGGCTCCTGGGGGTGGGGCGGAGTCTTTTAGGGCGTCCCATGAGCGAAAGAGTGAAAACGTCAGTTTTTTGGCGATTTTCCGTGTGTGTTAGCCCATGGATCGGCCGGGGGGGTGCTGGCTCCGGGAAAATTTTAGGGCCGAGCCCCTCTGGGGCATCCCTGACGAGCGGTTAAGCGGATCCATGGGCTCCTGGGGGTGGGGCAGAGGTTTTTAGGGCATCCCATGAGCGAAAGAGTGAAAACGTCAGTTTTTGGGCAATTTTCCGTGTGTGTTAGCCCATGGATCGGCCGGGGGGGTGCTGGGTCCTGGAAAATTTTTGGGCCGAGCCCCTCTGGGGCATCCCTGACGAGCGGTTAAACGGATCCATGGGCTCCTGGGGGTGGGGCGGAGGTTTTTATGGCATCCCATGAGCTAAAGAGTGAAAACATCAGTTTTTTGGCGATTTTCCGTGTGTGTTAGCCCATGGATCGGCCGGGGGGTGCTGGCTCCGGGAAAATTTTTGGGCCGAGCCCCACTTGGGCGTCCCTGACGAGCGGTTAAGCGGATCCATGGGCTCATGGGGGTGGGGCGGAGGTTTTTAGGGCATCCCATGAGCGAAAGAGTGAAAACGTCAGTTTTTTGGCGATTTTCCGTGTGTGTTAGCCCATGGATCGGCCGGGGGGTGCTGGCTCCGGGAAAATTTTTGTGCCGAGACCATCTAGGGCATCCCTGACGAGTGGTTAAGCGTATCCATGGGCTCATGGGGTGGGGCGGAGGCTTTTAGGGCGTCCCATGAGCGAAAGAGTGAAAAAGTTAGTTTTTTGGCGATTTTCTGTGTGTGTTAGCCCATTGATCGGCCGGGGGGTGCTGGCTCCGGGAAAATTTTTGGGCCGACCCCCTCTGCGGCGTCCCTGACGAGTGGTTAAACGGATCCACGGTCTCCTGGGGGCGGGGCAGAGGTTTTTAGGGCGTCCCATGAGCGAAAGAGTGAAAATGACAGTTTTTTGGCAATTTTCCGTGTGTGTTAGCCCATGGATCGGCCAGGGGGTGCTGGCTCCAGGAAAAGTTTTGGTCCGAGCCCCTCGGGGGCATCCCTGACGAGTGGTTAAGCGGATCCATGGGCTCCTGGGGGTGGGGAGGAGGTTTTTAGGGCGTCCAATGAGCGAAAGAGTGAAAACGGCAGTTTTTTGGCTATTTTCCGTGTGTGGTATCCCATGGATCGGTCGGGGGGTGCTGGCTCCGAGAAAACTTTTGGTACGAGCCCCTCGAGGGCATCCTTGAAGAGCGGTTAAGCGGATCCATGGGCTCCTGGGGGCGGGGCGGAGGTTTTTAGGGCGTCCCATGAGCGAAAGAGTGAAAACGGCAGTTTTTTGGCTATTTTCCGTGTGTGTTAGCCCATGGATCGGCCGGTGGGTGCTGGCTCAGGGAAAAGTTTTTGTCCGAGCCCCTCGGGGGCATCCCTGACAAGTGGTTAAGTGGATCCATGGGATCCTGGGGGTGGGGCAGAGGTTTTTAGAGCGTCCCATGAGTGAAAGAGTGAAAATGGCAGTTTTTTGGCGATTTTCCATGTGTGTCAGCCCATGGATCGGCCGGGGGGTGCTGGATCAGGGAAAAGTTTTGGTCCGAGCCCCTCGGGGGCATCCCTAACGAGCGGTTAAGAATATCCATGGGCTCGTGGGGGCGGGGCGGAGGTTTTTAGGGCATCCCATGAGCTAAAGAGTGAAAACGACAGTTTTTTGGCGATTTTCCGTGTGTGTTAGCCTATGGATCAGCTGGGGGGTGCTGGCTCCGGGAAAAGTTTTGGTCTGATCCCCTCGGGGGCGTCCTTGACAAGCGGTTAAGAGTATACATGGGCTCTTGGGGGCGGGACGGAGGTTTTTAGGGCATCCCATGTGCGAAAGAGTGAAAACGGTAGTTTTTTGGCAATTTTCCGTGTGTGTTAGCCCATGGATCGGCCGGGGGTGCTGGCTCCGAGAAAAGTTTTGGTCCGAGCCCCTCGGGGATGTCCCTGAAGAGCGGTTAAGCGGATCTATGGGCTCCTAGGGGCGGGGCGAATGTTTTTAGGGCGTCCCATGAGCGAAAGAGTGAAAACGGTAGTTTTTTGGCGATTTTCCGTGTGTGTTAGCCCATGGATCCGTCGGGGGGTGCTGGCTCCGGGAAAAGTTTTGGTCCGAACCCCTCGGGGGCGTCCCTGAAGAGCGGTTAAGTAGATCCATGGGCTCCTGGGGGCGGGGCGGAGGTTTTTAGGGCATCCCATGAGTAAAAGAGTGAAAATGGCAGTTTTTTGGCGATTTTCCGTGTGTGTTAGCCCATGGATCGGCCGGGGGGTGCTGGCTCTGGGAAAATTTTTGGTCTGAGCCCCTCGCGGGCGTCCCTGACGAGTGGTTAAGCGGATACATGGGCTCCTGGGGTGGGGCGGAGGTTTTTAGGGCGTCCCATGAGCGAAAGAGTGAAAACGGCAGTTTTTTGGCGATTTTCCGTGTGTGTTATCCCATGGATCGGTCGGGGGGTGCTGGCTCCGGGAAAAGTTTTGGTCCGAGCCCCTCGGGGGCTTCCCTTAAAAGCAGTTAAGCGGATCCATGGTCTCCTGGGGGTGGGGCAGAGGTTTTTAGGGCGTCCCTTGAGCGAAAGAGTGAAAATGGCAGTTTTTTGGCGATTTTCCGTGTGTGTTAGACTATGGATCGGCTGGGGGATGCTGGCTTCGGGAAAAGTTTTGGTCTGATCCCCTCGGGGGCATCCCTGACAAGCGGTTAAGCATAACCATGGGCTCCTGGGGGCGGGACAGAGGTCTTTAGGGCGTCCCATGAGCAAAAGAGTGAAAACGACAGTTTTTTGGCTATTTTCCGTATGTGTTAGCCCATGGATCGGCCGGGGGGTGCTGGCTCCGGGAAAAGTTTTGGTACGAACCCCTTGGGGGCATCCCTGACGAGCGGTTAAGCTGATCAATGGGCTCCTGGGGGCGGGGCGGAGGTTTTTAGGGCGTCCCATGAGCGAAAGAGCGAAAACGGCAGTTTTTTGGCAATTTTCAGTGTGTGTTAGCCCATGGATCGGCCGGGGGTGCTGGCTCCGAGAAAAGTTTTGGTCCGAGCCCCTCGGGGATGTCCCTGACGAGCGGTTAAGCGGATCCATGGGCTCCTAGGGGCGGGGCGGAGGTTTTTAGGGCATCCCATGAGCGAAAGAGTGAAAACGATAGTTTTTTGGCGATTTTCCGTGTGTGTTAGCCCATGGATCGGCCGGGGGGTGCTGGCTCCGGAAAAAGTTTTGGTCCAAACCCCTCGGGGGCGTCCCTGAAGAGCGGTTAAGTAGATCCATGGGCTCCTGGGGGCGGGGCGGAGGTTTTTAGGGCATCCCATGTGCGAAAGATTGAAAACGGCAGTTTTTTGGCAATTTTCCGTGTGTGTTAGCCCATGGATCGGCCGGGGGGTGCTGGCACAGGGAAAATTTTTGGTCCGAGCCCCTCGGGGGCATCCCTGACGAGCGGTTAAGCGGATCCATAGGCTCATGGGGGCGGGGCAGAGGTTTTTAGGGCGTCCTATGAGCGAAAGAGTGAAAACGGCAGTTTTTTGGCGATTTTCCGTGTGTGTTAGCCCATGGATCGGCCGGGGGGTGCTGGCTCCGGGAAAAGATTTGGTCCGAGCCCCTCGGGGGCGTCCCTGACGAGCGGTTAAGCGGATCCATAGGCTCCTGGGGGCGTGGCGGAGGTTTTTAGGGCGTCCCATGAGTGAAAGAGTGAAAACGGCAGTTTTTTGGCGATTTTCCGTGTGTGTTAGCCCATGGATCGGCCGGGGGGTGCTGGCTCCGGGAAAAGTTTGGTCTGAGCCCCTCTGGGGCGTCCCTCACGAGCATTTAAGCGGATCCATGGGCTCCTTGGGGCGGGGCGGAGGTTTTTATGGCATCCCATGAGCGAAAGAGTGAAAACGGCAGTTGTTTGACGATTTTTCGTGTGTGTTAGCCCACGGATCGGCCGGGGGGTGCTGGCTCCGGGAAAAGTTTTGTTCCGAGCCCCTCGGGGGCATCCCTAATGATTGGTTAAGTGGATACATGGGCTCCTGGGGGTGGGGCGGAGGTTTTTAGGGCGTCCCATGAGCGAAAGAGTTAAAACGGCAGTTTTTTGGAAATTTTTCGTGTGTGTTAGCCCATGGATCGGCCGGGGGTTGCTGGCTTCGAGAAAAGTTTTGGTCCGAGCCCCTCGGGGGCATCCCTGACGAGCGGTTAAAAGTATCCATGGGCTCCTGGGGGCGGGGCGGAGGTTTTTAGGGCGTCCCATGAGCGAAAGAATGAAAACGGCAGTTTTTTAGCAATTTTCCGTGTGTGTTAGCCCATGGATCGGCCGGGGGGCGCTGGCTCCGAGAAAAATTTTGGTCTGAGCCCCTCGGGGGCATCCATGACTAGTGTTTAAGCGGATCCATGGGCTCCTGGGGACGGGGTGGAGGTTTTTAGGGCTTCCCATGAGGGAAAGAGTGAATACGGCATTTTTTTGGCGATTTTCCGTGTGTGTTAGCCAATGGATCAGCCGGTGGGTGCTGGCTCCGGGAAAATTTTTGGTCTGAGCCCCTCGGGGGTGTCCTTGACTAGTGTTTAAGCGGATCCATGGGCTCCTGGGGGAGGGACGGAGGTTTTTAGGGCGTCCCATGAGCGAAAGAATGAAAACGGCAGTTTTTTGGCGATTTTCCGTGTGTGTTAGCCCATGGATCGGTCGGGGGGTGCTGGCTCCGGGAAAAGTTTTGGTCCGAGCCACTCAGGGGCGTCCCTGATGAGCAGTTAAGTGGATACATGGGCTCCTGGGGCGGGGCAGAGGTTTTTAGGACGTCCCATGAGCGAAAGAGTGAAAACAGCAGTTTTTTGGCGATTTTCCGTGTGTGTTCTCCCATGGATCGGCCGGGGGGTGCTGGCTCCGGGAAAATTTTTGGTCTGAGCCCCTCGGGGGCGTCCCTGATGAGTGGTTAAGCGGAACCATGGGCTCCTGGGGGCGGGGCGCAGGTTTTTAGGGCGTCCCTTGAGCGAAAGAGTGAAAACGGCAGTTTTTTGCCAATTTTCCGTGTGTGTTAGCCCATGGATCGGCCGGGGGTTGCTGGCATCGAGAAAAGTTTTGGTCCGAACCCCTCGGGGACATCCCTGAAGAGCGGTTAAAAGGATCCATGGCTCCTGGGGGCAGGGCAGAGGTTTTTAGGGCATCCCATGAGTGAAAGAGTGAAAACGGCAGTTTTTTGGGGATTTTTCGTGTGTGTTAACCCATGGTTCGACCGGGGGGTGCTGGCTCAGGGAAAAAATTTCTGGCTGAGCCCCTCGGGGGCGTCCCTGATGAGCGGTTAAGCGGATCCATGGGCTCCTGGAGGCGGGGCGGAGGTTTTTAGGGCGTCCCATGAGCGAAAGAGTGAAAACGACAGTTTTTTGGCGATTTTCCGTGTGTGTTAGCCCATGGATCGGCCGGGGGGTACTGGCTCCGGGAAAAGTTTTGGTACGAGCCCCTCGGGGGCGTCCCTGACGAGCGATTAAGCGGATCCATGGGCTCCTGGGGGCGGGGCGGAGGTTTTTAGGGCGTCCCATGAGCGAAAGAGTGAATACGGCAGTTTTTTGGGGATTTTCCGTGTGTGTTAACCCATGGTTCGACCGGGGGGTGCTGGCTCAGGGAAAAAATTTCTGGCTGAGCCCCTCGGGGGCGTCCCTGATGAGCGGTTAAGCGGATCCATGGGCTCCTGGAGGCGGGGCGGAGGTTTTTAGGGCGTCCCATGAGCGAAAGAGTGAAAACGGCTGTTTTTTGGCTATTTTCCGTGTGTGTTAGCCCATGGATCGGCCGGGGGGGTGCTGGCTTCGAGAAAAGTTATGGTTCGAGCCCCTCAGGGACGTCCCTGACGAGCGGTTAAGCGGATCCATGGGCTCCTGGGGGCGGGGCGGAGGTTTTTAGGGCGTCTCATGAGCGAAAGAGTGAAAACGGCAGTTTTTTGGCGATTTTCCGTGTGTGTTAGCCCATGGATCGGCCGGGGGGTGCTGGCTCCGGGAAAAGTTTTGGTCCGAGCCCATCGGGGGCATCCCTAACGAGCGGTTAAGTGGATCCATGGGCTCCTGGGGGCGGGGCAGAGGTTTTTAGGGCGTCCCATGAGCGAAAGAGTGAAAATGACAGTTTTTTGGCGATTTTCCGTGTGTGTTAGCCCATGGATCGGCCGGGGGGTACTGGCTCCGGGAAAAGTTTTGGTCCGAGCCCCTCGGGGGCGTCCCTGACGAGCGATTAAGCGGATCCATGGGCTCCTGGGGGCGGGGCGGAGGTTTTTAGGGCATCCCATGAGCGAAAGAGTGAATACGGCAGTTTTTTGGCGA
Organism: Capsicum rhomboideum; assembly: GCA_031232105.1. Lineage (NCBI taxonomy): Eukaryota > Viridiplantae > Streptophyta > Magnoliopsida > Solanales > Solanaceae > Capsicum > Capsicum rhomboideum. Next base: position 1,178,791 of record CP124710.1, on the reverse strand, counting down.
TTTTCCGTGTGTGTTAACCCATGGTTCGACCGGGGGGTGCTGGCTCAGGGAAAAAATTTCTGGCTGAGCCCCTCGGGGGCGTCTCTGACGAGCGGTTAAGCGGATCCATGGGCTCCTGGAGGCGGGGCGGAGGTTTTTAGGGCGTCCCATGAGCGAAAGAGAGTGAAAACGGCAGTTTTTTGGCTATTTTCCGTGTGTGTTAGCCCATGGATCGGTCGGGGGGGTGCTGGCTTCGAGAAAAGTTGTGGTTCGAGCCCCTCAGGGACGTCCCTGACGAGTGGTTAAAAGGATCCATGGGCTCCTGGGGGCGGGGCAGAGGTTTTTAGGGCGTCCCATGAGCGAAAGAGTGAAAACGGCAGTTTTTTGGCGATTTTCCGTGTGTGTTAGCCCACGGATCGGCCGGGGGGTGCTGGCTCCGAGAAAAGTTTTGGTCCGAGCCCATCGGGGGCATCCCTAACAAGCGGTTAAGTGGATCCATGACCTCCTGGGGGCGGGGCCGAGGTTTTTAGGGTGTCCCATGAGAGAAAGAGTGAATTCGACAGTTTTTTGGAGATTTTTCGTGTGTGTTAGCCCATGGATCGGCCGGGGGGTGCTGGTTCCGGGAAATGTTTTGGTCTGAGCCCCTCGGGGGCATCCCTGACGAGCGATTAAGTCGATACATGGGCTCCTGGGGGCGGGGCGGAGGTTTTTAGGGCGTCCCATGAGGGAAAGAGTGAAAACAGCAGTTTTTTAGCGATTTTCCGTGTGTGTTAGCCCATGGATCGGCCGGGGGGCGCTGGCTCCGAGAAAAGTTTTGGTCCGAGCCCCTCGGGGACGTCCCTGACGAGTGGTTAAAAGGATCCATGGGCTCCTGGGGGCGGGGCGGAGGTTTTTAAGGCGTCCCATGAGCGAAAGAGTGTAAACGGCAGTTTTTTGGCAATTTTCCGTGTGTGTTAGCCCATGGATCGGCCGGGGGGTGCTGGCTCCGGGAAAAGTTTTGGTCCGAACCCATCGGGGGCGTCCCTGATGAGCGATTAAGCGGATCCATGGGCTCCTGGGGTCGGGTCAGAGGTTTTTAGGGCGTCCCATGAGCGAAAGAGCGAATACGGCAGTTTTTTGGCGATTTTCCGTGTGTGTTAGCCCATGGATCGACCGGGGGGTGCTGGCTCCGGGAAAAAATTTCTGTCTGAGCCCCTCAGGGGCGTCCCAGACGAGCGGTTAAGCGGATCCATGGGATCCTGGAGGCGGGGCGGAGGTTTTTAGGGCGTCCCATGAGGGAAAGAGTGAAAACGGCAGTTTTTTGGCGATTTTCCGTGTGTGTTAGCCCATGGATCGGCTGGGGGGGTGCTGGCTCCGGGAAAAGTTTTGATCCGAGCCCCTAGGGGGCATCCCTGATGAGCGGTTAAGCGGATCCATGGGCTCCTGGGGGCGGGGCGGAGGTTTTTAAGGCGTCCCATGAGCGAAAGAGTGAAAACGGCAGTTTTTTATTGATTTTCCGTGTGTGTTAGCCCATGGATCAGCCGGGGGTTGCTGGCTTCGAGAAAAGTTATGGTCCGAGCCCCTCGGGGACGTCCCTGACGAGCGATTAAAAGGATCCATGGGCTCCTGGGGTCGGGGCGGAGGTTTTTAGGGCGTCCCATGAGCGAAAGAGTGAAAACGGCAGTTTTTTGGCGATTTTCCGTGTGTGTTAGCCCATGGATCGGCCGGGGGGTGCTGGCTCCGGGAAAGGTTTTGGTCCGAGCCCATCGGGGGCATCCCTAACGAGCGGTTAAGTGGATCCATGACCTCCTGGGGGCGGGGCAGAGGTTTTTAGGGCGACCCATGAGCGAAAGAGTGAAAACGGTAGTTTTTTGGCGATTTTCCGTGTGTGTTAGCCCATGGATCGGCGGGGGGTTGCTGGCTTCGAGAAAAGTTATGGTCCGAGCCCCTCGGGGACGTCCCTGACGAGCGATTAAAAGGATCCATGGGCTCCTGGGGGCAGGGCGGAGGTTTTTAGGGCGTCCCATGAGTGAAAGAGTGAAAACGGCAGTTTTTTGGCGATTTTCCGTGTGTGTTAGCCCATGGATCGGCCGGGGGGTGCTGGCTCCGAGAAAACTTTTGGTCCGAGCCCCTCGGAGGCATCCCTGACTAGTGTTTAAGCGGATCCATGGGCTCCTGGGGGTTGGGTGGAGGTTTTTAGGGCGTCCCATGAGCGAAAGAGTGAATACTGTAATTTTTTGGAGATTTTTCGTGTGTGTTAGCCAATGGATCGGCCGGGGCTGCTGGCTCCGGGAAAATTTTTGGTCTGAGCCCCTCGGGGGCATCCTTGACTAGTGTTTAAGCGGATCCATGGGATCCTGGGGGCGGGGCAGAGGTTTTTAGGGCGTCCCATGAGCGAAAGAGTGAAAACGACAGTTTTTTGGCGATTTTCCGTGTGTGTTAGCCCATGGATCGGCCGGGGGGTACTGGCTCCGGGAAAAGTTTTGGTCCGAGCCCCTCGGGGGTGTCCCTGACGAGCGATTAAGCGGATCCATGGGCTCCTGGGGGCGGGGCAGAGGTTTTTAGGGCGTCCCATGAGCGAAAGAGTGAATACGACAGTTTTTTAGCGATTTTCCGTGTGTGTTAGCCCATGGATCGGCCGGGGGGTACTGGCTCCGGGAAAAGTTTTGGTCCGAGCCCCTCGGGGGCGTCCCTGACGAGCGATTAAGCGGATCCATGGGCTCCTGGGGGCGGGGCGGAGGTTTTTAGGGCGTCCTATGAGCGAAAGAGTGAATACGGCAGTTTTTTGGCGATTTTCCGTGTGTGTTAACCCATGGTTCGACCGGGGGGTGCTGGCTCAGGGAAAAAATTTCTGGCTGAGCCCCTCGGGGGCGTCCCTGACGAGCGGTTAAGCGGATCCATGGGCTCCTGGAGGCGGGGCGGAGGTTTTTAGGGCGTCCCATGAGCGAAAGAGTGAAAACGGCAGTTTTTTGGCTATTTTTCGTGTGTGTTAGCCCATGGATCGGCCGGGGGGGTGCTGGCTTCGAGAAAAGTTATGGTTCGAGCCCCTCAGGGACGTCCCTGACGAGTGGTTAAAAGGATCCATGGGCTCCTGGGGGCGGGGCGGAGGTTTTTAGGGCGTCCCATGAGCGAAAGAGTGAAAACGGCAGTTTTTTGGCGATTTTCCGTGTGTGTTAGCCCATGGATCGGCCGGGGGGTGCTGGCTCCGGGAAAAGTTTTGGTCCGAGCCCATCGGGGGGATCCCTAACAAGCGGTTAAGTATATCCATGACCTCCTGGGGGCGGGGCCGAGGTTTTTAGGGTGTCCCATGAGAGAAAGAGTGAATTCGACAGTTTTTTGGAGATTTTTCGTGTGTGTTAGCCCATGGATCGGCTGGGGGGTGCTGGTTCCGGGAAATGTTTTGGTCCGAGCCCCTCGGGGGCATCCCTGACGAGCGATTAAGTCGATACATGGGCTCCTGGGGGCGGGGCGGAGGTTTTTAGGGCGTCCCATGAGGGAAAGAGTGAAAACGGCAGTTTTTTAGCGATTTTCCGTGTGTGTTAGCCCATGGATCGGCCGGGGGGCGCTGGCTCCGAGAAAAGTTTTGGTCCGAGCCCCTCGGGGACGTCCCTGACGAGTGGTTAAAAGGATCCATGGGCTCCTGGGGCGGGGCGGAGGTTTTTAAGGCGTCCCATGAGCGAAAGAGTGAAAACGGCAGTTTTTTGGCAATTTTCCGTGTGTGTTAGCCCATGGATCGGCCGGGGGGTGCTGGCTCCGGGAAAAGTTTTGGTCCGAACCCATCGGGGGCGTCCCTGACGAGCGATTAAGCGGATCCATGGGCTCCTGGGGTTGGGGCAGAGGTTTTTAGGGCGTCCCATGAGCGAAAGAGCAAATACGGCAGTTTTTTGGCGATTTTCCGTGTGTGTTAGCCCATGGATCGACCGGGGGGTGCTGGCTCCGGGAAAAAATTTCTGTCTGAGCCCCTCAGGGGCGTCCCTGACGAGCGGTTAAGCGGATCCATGGGATCCTGGAGGCGGGGCGGAGGTTTTTAGGGCGTCCCATGAGGGAAAGAGTGAAAACGGCAGTTTTTTAGCGATTTTCCGTGTGTGTTAGCCCATGGATCGGCTGGGGGGGTGCTGGCTCCGGGAAAAGTTTTGATCCGAGCCCCTAGGGGGCATCTCTGATGAGCGGTTAAGCGGATCCATGGGCTCCTGGGGGCGGGGCGGAGGTTTTTAAGGCGTCCCATGAGCGAAAGAGTGAAAACGGCAGTTTTTTGTTGATTTTCCGTGTGTGTTAGCCCATGGATCGGCCGGGGGGTGCTGGCTTCGGGAAAAGTTTTGGTCCGAGCCCCTCGGGGGAATCCCTGACGAGCGGTTAACCGGATCCATGGGCTCCTGGTGGCGGGGGCAAAGGTTTTTAGGGCATCCCATGAGCGAAAGAGTGAAAACAGCAGTTTTTTGGCGATGTTCCGTGTGTATTAGCCCATGGATCAGCAGGGGGGTGATGGCTCCGGTAAAAGTTTTAGTCCGAGCCCCTCGGGGGCATCCCTGATGAGCGTTTAAGTGGATCCATGGGCTCCTGCGGGCGGGGCAGAGGTTTTTAGGGCGACCCATGAGCGAATGAGTGAAAACGGTAGTTTTTTGGCGATTTTCCGTGTGTGTTAGCCCATGGATCGGCCGGGGGTTGCTGGCTTCGAGAAAAGTTATGGTCTGAGCCCCTCGGGGACATCCCTGACGAGCTATTAAAAGTATCCATGGGCTCCTGGGGTCGGGGCGGAGGTTTTTAGGGCGTCCCATGAGCGAAAGAGTGAAAACGGCAGTTTTTTGGCGATTTTCCGTGTGTGTTAGCCCATGGATCGACCGGGGGGTGCTGGCTCCGGGAAAAGTTTTGGTTCGAGCCCCTAGGGGGCGTCTCTGACGAGCGGTTAAGCAGATCCATGGGCTCCTGGGGGCGGGGCGGAGGTTTTTCGGGCGTCCCATGAGCGAAAGAGTAAAAACGGCAGTTTTTTGGCGATTTTCCGTGTGTGTTAGCCCATGGATCGGCCGGGGGGTGCTGGCTCTGGGAAAATTTTTGGTTCGAACCCCTCGCGGGCGTCCCCGACGAGCGGTTAAGCGGATCTATGGGCTCCTGGGGGCGGGGCGGAGGTTTTTAGTGCGTCCCATGAGTAAAAGAGTGAAAACGGCAGTTTTTTGGCGATTTTCCGTGTGTGTTAGCCCATGGATCGGCCGGTGGGTGCTGGCTTCGCGAAAAGTTTTGGTCCGAGCCCCTCGGGGGTATCCCTGAGGAGCGGTTAACCGGATCCATAGGCTCCTGGGGGCGGGACGGAGGTTTTTAGGGCGTCCCATGAGCGAAAGAGTGAAAACGACAGTTTTTTGGCGATTTTTCGTGTGTGTTAGCCCATGGATCGGCCGGGGGGTGATGGCTCCTGAAAAGTTTTGGTCCGAACCCCTCGGGGGCGTCCCCGAAGTGCATTTAAGCGGATCCATGGGCTCCTGGGGGCGGGGCGGAGGTTTTTAGGGCATCCCATGAGCGAAAGAGTGAAAACGGCAGTTTTTTGGCGATTTTCCGTGTGTGTTAACCCATGGATCGACCGAGGGGTGCTGGCTCCGGGAAAAGTTTTGGTTCGAGCCCCTAGGGGGCGTCTCTGACGAGCGGTTAAGCGGATCCATGGGATCCTGGAGGCGGGGCGGAGGTTTTTAGGGCGTCCCATGAGGGAAAGAGTGAAAACGGCAGTTTTTTGGCAATTTTCCGTGTGTGTTAGCCCATGGATCGGCTGGGGGGGTGCTGGCTCCGGGAAAAGTTTCGATCCGAGCCCCTAGGGGGCATCCCTGATGAGCGGTTTAGCGGATCCATGGGCTCCTAGGGGAGGGGCGGAGGTTTTTAAGGCGTCCCATGAGCGAAAGAGTGAAAACGGCAGTTTTTTGTTGATTTTCCGTGTGTGTTAGCCCATGGATCGGCCGGGGGGTGCTGGCTTCGGGAAAAGTTTTGGTCCGAGCCCCTCGGGGGAATCCCTGACGAGCGGTTAACCGGATCCATGGGCTCCTGGTGGCGGGGGCAAAGGTTTTTAGGGCATCCCATGAGCGAAAGAGTGAAAACAGCAGTTTTTTGGCGATGTTCCGTGTGTATTAGCCCATGGATCAGCAGGGGGGTGATGGCTCCGGTAAAAGTTTTGGTCCGAGCCCCTCGGGGGCATCCCTGATGAGCGTTTAAGTGGATCCATGGGCTCCTGCGGGCGGGGCAGAGGTTTTTAGGGCGACCCATGAGCGAAAGAGTGAAAACGGTAGTTTTTTGGCGATTTTCCGTGTGTGTTAGCCCATGGATCGGCCGGGGGTTGCTGGCTTCGAGAAAAGTTATGGTCCGAGCCCCTCGGGGACGTCCCTGACGAGCTATTAAAAGGATCCATGGGCTCCTGGGGTCGGGGCGGAGGTTTTTAGGGCGTCCCATGAGCGAAAGAGTGAAAACGGCAGTTTTTTGGCGATTTTCCGTGTGTGTTAGACCATGGATCGACCGGGGGGTGCTGGCTCCGGGAAAAGTTTTGGTTCGAGCCCCTAGGGGGCGTCTCTGACGAGCGGTTAAGCAGATCCATGGGCTCCTGGGGGCGGGGCGGAGGTTTTTCGGGCGTCCCATGAGCGAAATAGTAAAAACGGCAGTTTTTTGGCGATTTTCCGTGTGTGTTAGCCCATGGATCGGCCGGGGGGTGCTGGCTCTGGGAAAATTTTTGGTCCGAGCCCCTCGCGGGCGTCCCTGACGAGCGGTTAAGCGGATCTATGGGCTCCTGGGGGCGGGGCAGAGGTTTTTAGTGCGTCCCATGAGTAAAAGAGTGAAAACGGCAGTTTTTTGGCGATTTTCCGTGTGTGTTAGCCCATGGATCGGCCGGTGGGTGCTGGCTTCGCGAAAAGTTTTGGTCCGAGCCCCTCGGGGGTATCCCTGAGGAGCGGTTAACCGGATCCATAGGCTCCTGGGGGCGGGACAGAGGTTTTTAGGGCGTCCCATGAGCGAAAGAGTGAAAACGACAGTTTTTTGGCGATTTTTCGTGTGTGTTAGCCCATGGATCGGCCGGGGGGTGATGGCTCCAGAAAAGTTTTGGTCCTAACCCCTCGGGGGCGTCCCCGAAGTGCATTTAAGCGGATCCATGGGCTCCTGGGGGCAGGGCGGAGGTTTTTAGGGCGTCCCATGAGCGAAAGAGTGAAAACGGCAGTTTTTTGGCGATTTTCCGTGTGTGTTAGCCCATGGATCGACCGGGGGTGCTGGCTCCAGGAAAAGTTTTGGTTCGAGCCCTAGGGGGCGTCCCTGACGAGCGGTTAAGCGGATCCATGGGCTCCTGGGGGCGGGGCGGAGGTTTTTTGGGCGTCCCATGAGCGAAAGAGCGACTACGGCAGTTTTTTGGCGATTTTCCGTGTGTGTTAGCCCATGGATCGACCGGGGGGTGCTGGCTCCGGGAAAAAATTTCTGTCTGAGCCCCTCAGGGGCGTCCCTGACGAGCGGTTAAGCGGATCCATGGGATCCTGGAGGCGGGGCGGAGGTTTTTAGGGCATCCCATGAGGGAAAGAGTGAAAACGGCAGTTTTTTGGCGATTTTCCGTGTGTGTTAGCCCATGGATCGGCCGGTGGGTGCTGGCTTCGCGAAAAGTTTTGGTCCGAGCCCCTCAGGGGTATCCCTGACGAGCGGTTAACCGGATCCATAGGCTCCTGGGGGCGGGACGGAGGTTTTTAGGGCGACCCATGAGCAAAAGAGTGAAAACGGCAGTTTTTTGGCGATTTTCCGTGTGTGTTAGCCCATGGATCGACCAGGGGGTGCTGGCTCCGGGAAAAGTTTTGGTTCGAGCCCCTAGGGGGCGTCTCTGACGAGCGGTTAAGCGGATCCATGGGATCCTGGAGGCGGGGCGGAGGTTTTTAGGGCGTCCCATGAGGGAAAGAGTGAAAACGGCAGTTTTTTGGCGATTTTCCGTGTGTGTTAGCCCATGGATCGGCTGGGGGGGTGCTGGCTCCGGGAAAAGTTTTGATCCGAGCCCCTAGGGGGCATCCCTGATGAGGGGTTTAGCGGATCCATGGGCTCCTAGGGGCGGGGCGGAGGTTTTTAAGGCGTCCCATGAGCGAAAGAGTGAAAACGGCAGTTTTTTGTTGATTTTCCGTGTGTGTTAGCCCATGGATCGGCCGGGGGGTGCTGGCTTCGGGAAAAGTTTTGGTCCGAGCCCCTCGGGGGAATCCCTGACGAGCGGTTAACCGGATCCATGGGCTCCTGGTGGCGGGGGCAAAGGTTTTTAGGGCATCCCATGAGCGAAAGAGTGAAAACAGCAGTTTTTTGGCGATGTTCCGTGTGTATTAGCCCATGGATCAGCAGGGGGGTGATGGCTCCGGTAAAAGTTTTGGTCCGAGCCCCTCGGGGGCATCCCTGATGAGCGTTTAAGTGGATCCATGGGCTCCTGCGGGCGGGGCAGAGGTTTTTAGGGCGACCCATGAGCGAAAGAGTGAAAACGGTAGTTTTTTGGCGATTTTCCGTGTGTGTTAGCCCATGGATCGACCGGGGGTTGCTGGCTTCGAGAAAAGTTATGGTCCGAGCCCCTCGGGGACGTCCCTGACGAGCTATTAAAAGGATCCATGGGCTCCTGGGGTCGGGCCGGAGTTTTTTAGGGCGTCCCATGAGCGAAAGAGTGAAAACGGCAGTTTTTTGGCGATTTTCCGTGTGTGTTAGACCATGGATCGACCGGGGGGTGCTGGCTCCGGGAAAAGTTTTGGTTCGAGCCCCTAGGGGGCGTCTCTGACGAGCGGTTAAGAAGATCCATGGGCTCCTGGGGGCGGGGCGGAGGTTTTTCGGGCGTCCCATGAGCGAAAGAGTAAAAACGGCAGTTTTTTGGCGATTTTCCGTGTGTGTTAGCCCATGGATCGGCCGGGGGGTGCTGGCTCTGGGAAAATTTTTGGTCCGAGCCCCTCGCGGGCGTCCCTGACGAGCGGTTAAGCGGATCTATGGGCTCCTGGGGGCGGGGCGGAGGTTTTTAGTGCGTCCCATGAGTAAAAGAGTGAAAACGGCAGTTTTTTGGCGATTTTCCGTGTGTGTTAGCCCATGGATCGGCCGGTGGGTGCTGGCTTCGCGAAAAGTTTTGGTCCGAGCCCCTCGAGGGTATCCCTGAGGAGCGGTTAACCTGATCCATAGGCTCCTGGGGGCGGGACAGAGGTTTTTAGGGCGTCCCATGAGCGAAAGAGTGAAAACGACAGTTTTTTGGCGATTTTTCGTGTGTGTTAGCCCATGGATCGGCCGGGGGGTGATGGCTCCAGAAAAGTTTTGGTCCGAACCCCTCGGGGGCGTCCCCGAAGTGCATTTAAGCGGATCCATGGGCTCCTGGGGGCAGGGCGGAGGTTTTTAGGGCGTCCCATGAGCGAAAGAGTGAAAACGGCAGTTTTTTGGCGATTTTCCGTGTGTGTTAGCCCATGGATCGACCGGGGGTGCTGGCTCCGGGAAAAGTTTTGGTTCGAGCCCTAGGGGGCGTCCCTGACGAGCGGTTAAGCGGATCCATGGGCTCCTGGGGGCGGGGCGGAGGTTTTTTAGGCGTCCCATGAGCGAAAGAGCGAATACGACAGTTTTTTGGCGATTTTCCGTGTGTGTTAGCCCATGGATCGACCGGGGGGTGCTGGCTCCGGGAAATAATTTCTGTCTGAGCCCCTCAGGGGCGTCCCTGACGAGCGGTTAAGCGGATCCATGGGATCCTGGAGGCGGGGCGGAGGTTTTTAGGGCATCCCATGAGGGAAAGAGTGAAAACGGCAGTTTTTTGGCGATTTTCCGTGTGTGTTAGCCCATGGATCGGCCGGTGGGTGCTGGCTTCGCGAAAAGTTTTGGTCCGAGCCCCTCGGGGGTATCCCTGACGAGCGGTTAACCGGATCCATAGGCTCCTGGGGGCGGGACGGAGGTTTTTAGGGCGACCCATGAGCAAAAGAGTGAAAACGGCAGTTTTTTGGCGATTTTCCGTGTGTGTTAGCCCATGGATCGACCGGGGGGTGCTGGCTCCGGGAAAAGTTTTGGTTCGAGCCCCTAGGGGGCGTCTCTGACGAGCGGTTAAGCGGATCCATGGGATCCTGGAGGCGGGGCGGAGGTTTTTAGGGCGTCCCATGAGGGAAAGAGTGAAAACGACAGTTTTTTGGCGATTTTCCGTGTGTGTTAGCCCATGGATCAGCAGGGGGGTGATGGCTCCGGTAAAAGTTTTGGTCCGAGCCCCTCGGGGGCATCCCTGATGAGCGTTTAATTGGATCCATGGGCTCCTGCGGGTGGGGCGGAGGTTTTTAGGGCATCCCATGAGGGAAAGAGTGAAAACGGCAGTTTTTTGGCGATTTTCCGTGTGTGTTAGCCCATGGATCGGCCGGTGGGTGCTGGCTTCGCGAAAAGTTTTGGTCCGAGCCCCTCGGGGGTATCCCTGACGAGCGGTTAACCGGATCCATAGGCTCCTGGGGGCGGGACGGAGGTTTTTAGGGCGTCCCATGAGCGAAAGAGTGAAAACGACAGTTTTTTGGCGATTTTTCGTGTGTGTTAGCCCATGGATCGGCCGGGGGGTGATGGTTCCAGAAAAGTTTTGGTCCGAACCCCTCGGGAGCGTCCCCGAAGTGCATTTAAGCGGATCCATGGGCTCCTGGGGGCTGGGCAAAGGTTTTTAGGGCATCCCATGAGCGAAAGAGTGAAAACAGCAGTTTTTTGGCGATGTTCCGTGTGTATTAGCCCATGGATCAGCAGGGGGGTGATGGCTCCGGTAAAAGTTTTGGTCCGAGCCCCTCGGGGGCATCCCTGATGAGCGTTTAAGTGGATCCATGGGCTCCTGCAGGCGGGGCGGAGGTTTTTAGGGCATCCCATGAGGGAAAGAGTGAAAACGGCAGTTTTTTGGCGATTTTCCGTGTGTGTTAGCCCATGGATCGGCCGGTGGGTGCTGGCTTCGCAAAAAGTTTTGGTCCGAGCCCCTCGGGGGTATCCCTGACGAGCGGTTAACCGGATCCATAGGCTCCTGGGGGCGGGACGGAGGTTTTTAGGGCGTCCCATGAGCGAAAGAGTGAAAACGACAGTTTTTTGGCGATTTTTCGTGTGTGTTAGCCCATGGATCGGCCGGGGGTGATGGCTCCAGAAAAGTTTTGGTCCGAACCCCTCGGGAGCATCCCCGAAGTGCATTTAAGCGGATCCATGGGCTCCTGGGGGCGGGGCGGAGGTTTTTAGGGCGTCCCATGAGCGAAAGAGTGAAAACGGCAGTTTTTTGGCAATTTTCCGTGTGTGTTAGCCCATGGATCGGCCGGTGTGTGCTGGCTCGGCAAAAGTTTTGGTCCGAGCCCCTCTCGGGCGTACCTGACGAGCGTTTAAGTGGATCCATGGGCTCTTTGGGGCGTGGCGGAGGTTTTTAGGGCGTCCCATGAGCGAAAGAGTGAAAACGACAGTTTTTTGGCAATTTTTCGTGTGTGTTAGCCGATGGATCGGTCGGGGGGTGCTGGCTCCGAGAAAATTTTTGGTCCGAGCCCCTCGCGGGCGTCTCTGATGAGCGGTTAAGCGGATCCATGGGCTCCTGGGGGTGGGGGCGGAGGTTTTTTGGGCATCCCATTAGCGAAATAGTGAAAACGGCAGTTTTTTGGCAATTTTCCGTGTGTGTTAGCCCATGGATCGGCCGGGGGGTGATGGCTCCAGAAAGGTTTTGGTCCGAACCCCTTGGGGGCATCCCTAAAGAGCGGTTAAGTGGATCCATAACCTCCTGGGGGCGGGGCGGAGGTTTTTAGGGCGTCCCATGAGCGAAAGAGTGAAAACGGCAGTTTTTTGGCAATTTTTCGTGTGTGTTAGCCCATGGATCGGTTGGGGGGTGCTGGATCCGAGAAAAGTTTTGGTCCGAGCCCCTCGAGGGCGTCCCTGATGAGCGTTTAAGTGGATCCATGGGCTCCTGCAGGCGGGGCGGAGGTTTTTAGGGCATCCCATGAGCGAAAGAGTGAAAACGGCAGTTTTTTGGCGATTTTTCGTGTGTGTTAGCCCATGGATCGGCCGGGGAGTGCTGGCTCCGAGAAAAATTTTGGTTCGAGCCCCTCGGGGGCGTCCCTGACGAGCGGTTAAGCGGATCCATGGGCTTCTGGGGGCGGGGCGGAGGTTTTTAGGGCGTCCCATGAGCGAAAGAGTGAAAACAGCAGTTTTTTGGCGATTTTCCGTGTGTGTTAGCCCATGGATCGGTCGGGGGGTGCTGGCTCCGGGAAAAGTTTTGGTCCGAGCCCCTAGTGGGCGTCCCTGACGAGCGGTTAAGCGGATCCATGGGATCCTAGTGGCGGGGCGGAGGTTTTTAGGGCATCTCATGAGCGAAAGAGTGAAAACGATAGTTTTTTGGCGATTTTCCGTGTGTGTTAGCCCATGGATCGGCCGGGGGGTGCTGGCTCCGAGAAAAATTTTGGTTCGAGCCCCTCGGGTGCGTCCCTGACGAGCGGTTAAGTGGATCCATGGGCTTCTGGGGGCGGGGCAGAGGTTTTTAGGGCGTCCCATGAGCGAAAGAGTGAAAACGGCAGTTTTTTGGCGATTTTTCGTGTGTGTTAGCCCATGGATCGACCGGGGGGTGCTGGCTCCGGGAAATTTTTTGTTTCGAGCCCCTAGGGGGCATCCCTGACGAGCGGTTAAGCGTATCCATGGGCTCCTGGGGGCGGAGCGGAGGTTTTTAGGGCGTCCCATGAGCGAAAGAGTGAAAACGGCAGTTTTTTGGCGATTTTCCGTGTGTGTTAGCCCATGCATCGGCCGGGGGGTGCTGGCTCCGGGAAAAGTTTTGGTCTGAGCCCTTCGGGGGCGTCCCTGATGAGTGGTTAAGCGAATCCATGGGATCCTGGGGGCGGGGCGGAGGTTTTTAGGGCGTCCCATGAGCGAAAGAGTGAAAACGGCAGTTTTTTGGCGATTTTCCGTGTGTGTTAGCCCATGGATCGGCCGGTGGGTGCTGGCTTCGGGAAAAGTTTTGGTCCAAGCCCCTCGGGGGCTTCCCTGACGAGCAGTTAACCGGATCCATGGGATCCTGGGGGCGGGGGCGGAGGTTTTTCGGGCATCCCATGAGCGAAAGAGTGAAAACGGCAGTTTTTTGGCGATTTTCCGTGTGTGTTAGCCCATGGATCGGTCGGGGGGTGATGGCTCCAGGAAAAGTTTTGGTCCGAACCCCTCTGGGGCGTCCCCGATGAGCGTTTAAGCGGATCCATGGACTCCTGGGGTGGGGCGGAGGTTTTTAGGGCGACCCATGAGCGAAAGAGTGAAAACGGCTGTTTTTTGGCGATTTTCCGTGTGTGTTAGCCCATGGATCGACCGGGGGGTGCTGGCTCCGGGAAAAGTTTTGGTCCGAGCCCCTTAGGGGCATCCCTAACGAGCGGTTAAGTGGATCCATGACCTCCTGGGGGCGGGCGGGGGTTTTTAGGGCGTCCCATGAGCGAAAGAGTGAAAACGGCAGTTTTTTGGCGATTTTCCGTGTGTGTTAGCCCATGGATCGGCCGGGGGGTGCTGGCTTCGGGAAAAGTTTTGGTCTGAGCCCCTCGGGGGCGTCCCTGATGAGCAGTTAAGCGTATGCATGGGCTCCAAGGGGCGGGGCCGAGGTTTTTAGGGCATCCCATGAGCGAAAGAGTGAAAACGGCAGTTTTTTGGCGATTTTCCGTGTGTGTTAGCCCATGGATCGGCCGGTGTGTGCTGGCTCGGGAAAAGTTTTGGTACGAGCCCCTCTCGGGCGTACCTGACGAGCGTTTAAGTGGATCCATGGGCTCTTTGGGGCGTGGCGGAGGTTTTTAGGGCGTCCCATGAGCGAAAGAGTGAAAACGACAGTTTTTTGGCAATTTTTCGTGTGTGTTAGCCCATGGATCGGTTGGGGGGTGCTGGATCCGAGAAAAGTTTTGGTCCGAGCCCCTCGAGGGCGTCCCTGACGAGCGGTTAAGCGGATCCATGGGATCCTGGGGGCGGGGTGGAGGTTTTTAGGGCATCCCATCAGCGAAAGAGTGAAAACGGCAGTTTTTTGGCGATTTTCCGTGTGTGTTAGCCCATGGATCGGCCGGGGGGTGCTGGCTCCGGGAAAAGTTTTGGTCCGAGCCCCTCGCGGGCGTCCCTGATGAGGGGTTAAGTGGATCCATGGGCTCCTGGGGGCAGGGCGGAGGTTTTTAGGGCGTCCCATGAGCGAAAGAGTGAAAACGGCAGTTTTTTGGCGATTTTCCGTGTGTGTTAGCCCATGGATCGGCCGGGGGGTGCTTGCTCTGGGAAAAGTTTTGGTCCGAGCCCCTCGCGGGCATCCCTGACGAGCGGTTAAGTGGATCCATGGGCTCCTGGGGCGGGGCGGAGGTTTTTAGGGCGACCCATGAGCGAAAGAGTGAAAACGGCAGTTTTTTGGCGATTTTCCGTGTGTGTTAGCCCATGGATCGGTCGGGGGGTGCTGGCTCCGGGAAAAGTTTTGGTCCGAGCCCATCGGGGGCATCCCTAACGAGCGGTTAAGTGGATCCATGACCTCCTGGGGGCGGGGCGGAGGTTTTTAGGGCGTCCCATGAGCGAAAGAGTGAAAACGACAGTTTTTGGGCGATTTTCCGTGTGTGTTAGCCCATGGATCGGCCGGGGGGTGCTGGCTCCGGGAAAAGTTTTGGTCTGAGCCCTTCGGGGGCGTCCCTGATGAGCGGTTAAGCGAATCCATGGGATCTTGGGGGCGGGGCGGAGGTTTTTAGGGCGTCCCATGAGCGAAAGAGTGAAAACGGCAGTTTTTTGGCGATTTTTCGTGTGTGTTAGCCCATGGATCGGCCGGGGGGTGCTGGATCCGGGAAAAGTTTTGGTCTGAGCCCCTAGGGGGCGTCACTAACGAGCGGTTAAGTGGATCCATGGTCTCCTAGGGGGCGGGGCGGAGGTTTTTAGGGCGTCCCATGAGCGAAAGAGTGAAAACGGCAGTTTTTGGGCGGTTTTCCGTGTGTGTTAGCCCATGGATCGGCCGGGGGGTGCTGGCTCCGGGAAAAGTTTTGGTCCGAGCCCCTCGCGGGCGTCCCTGATGAGGGGTTAAGTGGATCCATGGGCTCCTGGGGGGCGGGGCGGAGATTTTTAGGGCGTCCCATGAGCGAAAGAGTGAAAACGGCAGTTTTTTGGTGATTTTCCGTGTGTGTTAGCCCATGGATCGGCCGGAGGGTGCTGGCTTCTAGAAAAGTTTTGGTCCAAGCCCCTCGGGGGCTTCCCTGACGAGCGGTTAACCGGATCCATGGGATCCTGGGGGCGGGGGCGGAGGTTTTTCGGGCATCCCATGAGCGAAAGAGTGAAAACGGCAGTTTTTTGGCGATTTTCCGTGTGTGTTAGCCCATGGATCGGTCGGGGGGTGATGGCTCCAAGAAAAGTTTTGGTCCGAACCCCTCGGGGGCGTCCCCGATGAGCGTTTAAGCGGATCCATGGGCTCCTGGGGTGGGGCGGAGGTTTTTAGGGCGACCCATGAGCGAAATAGTGAAAACGGCTGTTTTTTGGCGATTTTCCGTGTGTGTTAGCCCATGGATCGGCCGGTGGGTGCTGGCTCCGAGAAAAATTTTGGTTCGAGCCCCTAGGGGGCATCCCTGATGAGTGTTTAAGCTGATCCATGGGCTCCTGGGGGCAGGGCGGAGGTTTTTAGGGCGTCCCATGAGCGAAAGAGTGAAAACGGCAGTTTTTTGGCGATTTTCCGTGTGTGTTAGCCCATGGATCGGCCGGGGGGTGCTTGCTCCGGGAAAAGTTTTGGTCCGAGCCCCTCGCGGGCGTCCCTGACGAGCGGTTAAGTGGATCCATGGGCTCCTGGGGCGGGGCGGAGGTTTTTAGGGCGACCCATGAGCGAAAGAGTGAAAACGGCAGTTTTTTGGCGATTTTCCGTGTGTGTTAGCCCATGGATCGGTCGGGGGGTGCTGGCTCCGGGAAAAGTTTTGGTCCGAGCCCATCGGGGGCATCCCTAACGAGCGGTTAAGTGGATCCATGACCTCCTGGGGGCGGGGCGGAGGTTTTTAGGGCGTCCCATGAGCGAAAGAGTGAAAACGGCAGTTTTTGGGCGATTTTCCGTGTGTGTTAGCCCATGGATCGGTCGGGGGGTGCTGGCTCCGGGAAAAGTTTTGGTCTGAGCCCTTCGGGGGCGTCCCTGATGAGCGGTTAAGTGGATCCATGGTCTCCTAGGGGGCGGGGCGGAGGTTTTTAGGGCGTCCCATGAGCGAAAGAGTGAAAACGGCAGTTTTTGGGCGATTTTCCGTGTGTGTTAGCCCATGGATCGGCCGGGGGGTGCTGGCTCCGGGAAAAGTTTTGGTCCGAGCCCCTCGCGGGCGTCCCTGACGAGGGGTTAAGTGGATCCATGGGCTCCTGGGGTGCGGGGCGGAGATTTTTAGGGCGTCCCATGAGCGAAAGAGTGAAAACGGCAGTTTTTTGGCGATTTTCCGTGTGTGTTAGCCCATGGATCGGCCGGAGGGTGCTGGCTTCGGGAAAAGTTTTGGTCCAAGCCCCTCGGGGGCTTCCCTGACGAGCGGTTAACCGGATCCATGGGATCCTGGGGGCGGGGGCGGAGGTTTTTCGGGCATCCCATGAGCGAAAGAGTGAAAACGGCACTTTTTTGGCGATTTTCCGTGTGTGTTAGCCCATGGATCGGTCGGGGGGTGATGGCTCCAGGAAAAGTTTTGGTCCGAACCCCTCGGGGGCGTCCCCGATGAGCGTTTAAGCGGATCCATGGGCTCCTGGGGTGGGGCGGAGGTTTTTAGGGCGACCCATGAGCGAAAGAGTGAAAACGGCTGTTTTTTGGCGATTTTCCGTGTGTGTTAGCCCATGGATCGGCCGGGGGGTGCTGGCTCCGGGAAAAGTTTTGGTCCGAGCCCCTCAGGGGCATCCCTAACGAGCGGTTAAGTGGATCCATGACCTCCTGGGGGCGGGCGGGGGTTTTTAGGGCATCCCATGAGCGAAAGAGTGAAAACGGCAGTTTTTTGGCGATTTTCCGTGTGTGTTAGCCCATGGATCGGCCGGGGGGTGCTGGCTCCGGGAAAAGTTTTGGTATGAGCCCCTCGGGGGCGTCCCTGATGAGCAGTTAAGCGTATGCATGGGCTCCAAGGGGCGGGGCCGAGGTTTTTAGGGCGTCCCATGAGCGAAAGAGTGAAAACGGCAGTTTTTTGGCAATTTTTCGTGTGTGTTAGCCCATGGATCGGTTGGGGGGTGCTGTATCCGAGAAAAGTTTTGGTCCGAGCCCCTCGAGGGCGTCCCTGACGAGCGGTTAAGCGGATCCATGGGATCCTGGGGGCAGGGTGGAGGTTTTTAGGGCATCCCATGAGCGAAAGAGTGAAAACGGCAGTTTTTTGGCGATTTTCCGTGTGTGTTAGCCCATGGATCGGCCGGTGGGTGCTGGCTCCGAGAAAAATTTTGGTTCGAGCCCCTAGGGGGCATCCCTAATGAGTGTTTAAGCTGATCCATGGGCTCCTGGGGGCAGGGCGGAGGTTTTTAGGGCGTCCCATGAGCGAAAGAGTGAAAACGGCAGTTTTTTGGCTATTTTCCGTGTGTGTTAGCCCATGGATCGGCCGGGGGGTGCTTGCTCCGGGAAAAGTTTTGGTCCGAGCCCCTCGCGGGCGTCCCTGACGAGCGTTTAAGTGGATCCATGGGCTCCTGGGGCGGGGCGGAGGTTTTTAGGGCGACCCATGAGCGAAAGAGTGAAAACGGCAGTTTTTTGGCGATTTTCCGTGTGTGTTAGCCCATGGATCGGTCGGGGGGTGCTGGCTCCGGGAAAAGTTTTGGTCCGAGCCCATCGGGGGCATCCCTAACGAGCGGTTAAGTGGATCCATGACCTCCTGGGGGCGGGGCGGAGGTTTTTAGGGCGTCCCATGAGCGAAAGAGTGAAAACGGCAGTTTTTTGGCGATTTTTCGTGTGTGTTAGCCCATGGATCGGCCGGGGGGTGCTGGATCCGGGAAAAGTTTTGGTCTGAGCCCCTAGGGGGCGTCACTAACGAGCGGTTAAGTGGATCCATGGTCTCCTAGGGGGCGGGGCGGAGGTTTTTAGGGCGTCCCATGAGCGAAAGAGTGAAAACGGCAGTTTTTGGGCGATTTTCCGTGTGTGTTAGCCCATGGATCGGCCGGGGGGTGCTGGCTCCGGGAAAAGTTTTGGTCCGAGCCCCTCGCGGGCGTCCCTGACGAAGGGTTAAGTGGATCCATGGGCTCCTGGGGGGCGGGGCGGAGATTTTTAGGGCGTCCCATGAGCGAAAGAGTGAAAACGGCAGTTTTTTGGCGATTTTCCGTGTGTGTTAGCCCATGGATCGGCCGGAGGGTGCTGGCTTCGGGAAAAGTTTTGGTCCAAGCCCCTCGGGGGCTTCTCTGACGAGCGGTTAACCGGATCCATGGGATCCTGGGGGCGGGGGCGGAGGTTTTTCGGGCATCCCATGAGCGAAAGAGTGAAAACGGCAGTTTTTTGGCGATTTTCCGTGTGTGTTAGCCCATGGATCGGTCGGGGGGTGATGGCTCCAGGAAAAGTTTTGGTCCGAACCTCTCGGGGGCGTCCCCGATGAGCGTTTAAGCGGATCCATGGGCTCCTGGGGGGCGGGGCGGAGATTTTTAGGGCGTCCCATGAGCGAAAGAGTGAAAACGGCAGTTTTTTGGCGATTTTCCGTGTGTGTTAGCCCATGGATCGGCCGGAGGGTGCTGGCTTCGGGAAAAGTTTTGGTCCAAGCCCCTCGGGGGCTTCCCTGACGAGCGGTTAACCGGATCCATGGGATCCTGGGGGCGGGGGCGGAGGTTTTTCGGGCATCCCATGAGCGAAAGAGTGAAAACGGCAGTTTTTTGGCGATTTTCCGTGTGTGTTAGCCCATGGATCGGTCGGGGGGTGATGGCTCCAGGAAAAGTTTTGGTCCGAACCTCTCGGGGGCGTCCCCGATGAGCGTTTAAGCGGATCCATGGGCTCCTGGGGTGGGGCGGAGGTTTTTAGGGCGACCCATGAGCGAAAGAGTGAAAACGGCTGTTTTTTGGCGATTTTCCGTGTGTGTTAGCCCATGAATCGGCCGGGGGGTGCTGGCTCCGGGAAAAGTTTTGGTCCGAGCCCCTCAGGGGCATCCCTAACGAGCGGTTAAGTGGATCCATGACCTACTGGGGGCGGGCGGGGTTTTTTAGGGCGTCCCATGAGCAAAAGAGTGAAAACGGCAGTTTTTTGGCGATTTTCCGTGTGTGTTAGCCCATGGATCGGCCGGGGGGTGCTGGCTCCGGGAAAAGTTTTGGTCTGAGCCCCTCGGGGGCGTCCCTGATGAGCGGTTAAGCGTATCCATGGGCTCCTAGGGGCGGGGCCGAGGTTTTTAGGGCGTCCCATGAGCGAAAGAGTGAAAACGGCAGTTTTTTGGCGATTTTTCGTGTGTTTTAGCCCATGGATCGGCCGGGGGGTGATGGCTCCAGGAAAATTTTTGATCTGAGTCCCTCGGGGGAATCCCTGATGAGCGGTTAAGCAGATATATGGGCTCCTGGGGCGGGGCGGAGGTTTTTAGGGCGTCCCATGAGCGAAAGAGTGAAAACGGCAGTTTTTTGGCGATTTTCCGTGTGTGTTAGCCCATGGATCGGCCGGGGGGTGATGGCTCCGGGAAAATTTTTTGTCCGAGCCCCTCGGGGGCATCCCTAAAGAGCGGTTAAGTGGATCCATAACCTCCTGGGGGCGGGGCGGAGGTTTTTAGGGCGTCCCATGAGCGAAAGAGTGAAAACAGAAGTTTTTGGGCGATTTTCCGTGTGTGTTAGCCCATGGATCGGCCGGGGGGTGCTGGCTTCGGGAAAAGTTTTGGTCTGAGCCCCTCGGGGGCGTCCCCGATGAGCGTTTAAGCAGATCCATGGGCTCCTTGGGGCGGGGCGGAGGTTTTTAGGGCATTCCATGAGCGAAAGAGTGAAAACGGCAGTTTTTTGGCAATTTTTCGTGTGTGTTAGCCCATGGATCGGTCGGGGGGTGCTGGATCCGAGAAAAGTTTTGGTCCGAGCCCCTCGAGGGCGTCCCTGACGAGCGGTTAAGCGGATCCATGGGCTCCTGGGGGCGGGGCGGAGGTTTTTAGGGCATCCCATGAGCGAAAGAGTGAAAACGGTAGTTTTTTGGCGATTTTCCGTGTGTGTTAGCCCATGGATCGGCCGGTGGGTGCTGGCTCCGGGAAAAATTTTGGTTCGAGCCCCTAGGGGGCATCCCTGATGAGTGTTTAAGCTGATCCATGGGCTCCTGGGGGCAGGGCGGAGGTTTTTAGGGCGTCCCATGAGCGAAAGAGTGAAAACGGCAGTTTTTTGGCGATTTTCCGTGTGTGTTAGCCCATGGATCGGCCGGGGGGTGCTTGCTCCGGGAAAAGTTTTGGTCCGAGCCCCTCGCGGGCGTCCCTGACGAGGGGTTAAGTGGATCCATGGGATCCTGGGGCGGGGCGGAGGTTTTTAAGGCGACCCATGAGCGAAAGAGTGAAAACGACAGTTTTTTGGCGATTTTCCGTGTGTGTTAGCCCATGGATCGGTCGGGGGGTGCTGGCTCCGGGAAAAGTTTTGGTCCGAGCCCATCGGGGGCATCCCTAACGAGCGGTTAAGTGGATCCATGACCTCCTGGGGGCGGGGCGGAGGTTTTTAGGGCGTCCCATGAGCGAAAGAGTGAAAACGGCAGTTTTTAGGCGATTTTCCGTGTGTGTTAGCCCATGGATCGGCCGGGGGGTGCTGGCTCCGGGAAAAGTTTTGGTCCGAGCCCCTCGCGGGCGTCCCTGACGAGTGGTTAAGTGGATCCATGGGCTCCTGGGGGGCGGGGCAGAGGTTTTTAGGGCGTCCCATGAGCGAAAGAGTGAAAACGGCAGTTTTTTGGCGATTTTCCGTGTGTGTTAGCCCATGGATCGGCCGGAGGGTGCTGGCTTCGGGAAAAGTTTTGGTCCAAGCCCCTCGGGGGCTTCCCTGACGAGCGGTTAACCGGATCCATGGGATCCTGGGGGCGGGGGCGGAGGTTTTTCGGGCATCCCATGAGCGAAAGAGTGAAAACGGCAGTTTTTTGGCGATTTTCCGTGTGTGTTAGCCCATGGATCGGTCGGGGGGTGATGGCTCCAGGAAAAGTTTTGGTCCGAACCCCTCGGGGGCGTCCCCGATGAGCGTTTAAGCGGATCCATGGGCTCCTGGGGTGGGGCGGAGGTTTTTAGGGCGACCCATGAGCGAAAGAGTGAAAACGGCTGTTTTTTGGCGATTTTCCGTGTGTGTTAGCCCATGAATCGGCCGGGGGATGCTGGCTCCGGGAAAAGTTTTGGTCCGAGCCCCTCAGGGGCATCCCTAACGAGCGGTTAAGTGCATCCATGACCTCCTGGGGGCGGGCGGGGGTTTTTAGGGCGTCCCATGAGCGAAAGAGTGAAAACGGCAGTTTTTGGGCGATTTTCCGTGTGTGTTAGCCCATGGATCGGCCGGGGGGTGCTGGCTCCGGAAAAAGTTTTGGTCTGAGCCCCTCGGGGGCGTCCCTGATCAGCGGTTAAGTATATCCATGAGCTCCTAGGGGCGGGGCCGAGGTTTTTAGGGCGTCCCATGAGCGAAAGAGTGAAAACGGCAATTTTTTGGCGATTTTCCGTGTGTTTTAGCCCATGGATCGGCCGGGGGGTGATGGCTCCAGGAAAATTTTTGATCTGAGCCCCTCGAGGGAATCCCTGATGAGCGGTTAAGCAGATATATGGGCTCCTGGGGAGGGGCGGAGGTTTTTAGGGCGTCCCATGAGCGAAAGAGTGAAAACGGCAGTTTTTTGGCAATTTTCCGTGTGTGTTAGCCCATGAATCGGCCGGGGGGTGATGGCTCCGTGAAAATTTTTTGTCCGAGCCCCTCGGGGGCATCCCTAAAGAGCGGTTAAGTGGATCCATAACCTCCTTGGGGCGGGGCGGAGGTTTTTAGGGCGTCCCATGAGCGAAAGAGTGAAAACAACAGTTTTTTGGCAATTTTTCATGTGTGTTAGCCCATGGATCGGTCGGGGGGTGCTGGATCCGAGATAAGTTTTGGTCCGAGCCCCTCGAGGGCGTCCCTGACGAGCGGTTAAGCGGATCCATGGGATCCTGGGGGCGGGGCGGAGGTTTTTAGGGCATCCCATGAGCGAAAGAGTGAAAACGGCAGTTTTTTGGCGATTTTCCGTGTGTGTTAGCCCATGGATCGGCCGGTGGGTGCTGGCTCCGGGAAAAATTTTGGTTCGAGCCCCTAGGGGGCGTCCCCTATGAGCGGTTAAGCAGATCCATGGGCTCCTGGGGGGTGGGACGGAGGTTTTTAGGGCGACCCATGAGCGAAAGAGTGAAAACGGCAGTTTTTTGGCAATTTTCCGTGTGTGTTAGCCCATGGATCGGCCGGGGGGTGCTGGCTTCGGGAAAAGTTTTGGTCTGAGCCCCTCGGGGGCGTCCCTGACGAGCGGTTAAGCGTATCCATGGGCTCCTTGGGGCGGGGCGGAGGTTTTTAGGGCATTCCATGAGCGAAAGAGTGAAAACGGCAGTTTTTTGGCAATTTTTCATGTGTGTTAGCCCATGGATCGGTCGGGGGGTGCTGGATCCGAGATAAGTTTTGGTTCGAGCCCCTCGAGGGCATCCCTGACGAGCGGTTAAGCGGATCCATGGGATCCTGGGGGCGGGGCGGAGGTTTTTAGGGCATCCCATGAGCGAAAGAGTGAAAACGGCAGTTTTTTGGCGATTTTCCGTGTGTGTTAGCCCATGGATCGGCCGGTGGGTGCTGGCTCCGGGAAAAATTTTGGTTCGAGCCCCTAGGGGGCATCCCTGATGAGCGTTTAAGCTGATCCATGGGCTCCTGGGGGCAGGGCGGAGGTTTTTAGGGCGTCCCATGAGCGAAAGAATGAAAACGGCAGTTTTTTGGCGATTTTCCGTGTGTGTTAGCCCATGGATCGGCCGGGGGGTGATGGCTCCAGGAAAAGTTTTGGTCCGAACCCCTCGGGGGCGTCCCCGATGAGCGTATAAGCGGATCCATAGGCTCCTGGGGGTGGGACGGAGGTTTTTAGGGCGACCCATGAGCGAAAGAGTGAAAACGGCAGTTTTTTGGCGATTTTCCGTGTGTGTTAGCCCATGGATCGGCCGGGGGGTGCTGGGTCCGGGAAAAGTTTTGGTCCGAGCCCCTCAAGGGCATCCCTAACGAGCGTTTAAGTGGGTCCATGACCTCCTGGGGGCGGGCGGGGGTTTTTAGGGCGTCCCATGAGCGAAAGAGTGAAAACGGCAGTTTTTTGGCGATTTTCCGTGTGTGTTAGCCCATGGATCGGCCGGGGGGTGCTGGCTTCGGGAAAAGTTTTGGTCTGAGCCCCTCGGGGGCATCCCTGATGAGCGGTTAAGCGTATCCATGGGCTCCTAGGGGCGGGGCCGAGGTTTTTAGGGCGTCCCATGAGCGAAAGAGTGAAAACGGCAGTTTTTTGGCGATTTTCCGTGTGTTTTAGCCCATGAATCGGCCGGGGGGTGATGGCTCCAGGAAAATTTTTGATCTGAGCCCCTCGGGGGCATCCCTGATGAGCGTTTAAGCTGATCCATGGGCTCCTGGGGGCAGGGCGGAGGTTTTTAGGGCGTCCCATGAGCGAAAGAGTGAAAACGGCAGTTTTTTGGCGATTTTCCGTGTGTGTTAGCCCATGGATCGGCCGGGGGGTGATGGCTCCAGGAAAAGTTTTGGTCCGAACCCCTCGGGGGCGTCCCCGATGAGCGTTTAAGCGGATCCATGGGCTCCTGGGGGTGGGACGGAGGTTTTTAGGGCGACCCATGAGCGAAAGAGTGAAAACGGCTGTTTTTTGGCGATTTTCCGTGTGTGTTAGCCCATGGATCGGCCGGGGGGTGCTGGCTCCGGGAAAAGTTTTGGTCCGAGCCCCTCGGGGGCATCCCTGATGAGCGGTTAAGCATATCCATGGGCTCCTAGGGGCGGGGCCGAGGTTTTTAGGGCGTCCCATGAGCGAAAGAGTGAAAACGGCAGTTTTTTGGCGATTTTCCGTGTGTTTTAGCCCATGGATCGGCCGGGGGGTGATGGCTCCAGGAAAATTTTTGATCTGAGCCCCTCGGGGGCATCCCTGATGAGCGGTTAAGCAGATATATGGGCTCATGGGGGCGGGGCGAAGGTTTTTAGGGCGTCCCATGAGCGAAAGAGTGAAAACGGCAGTTTTTTGGCGATTTTCCGTGTGTGTTAGCCCATGGATCGGCCGGGGGGTGATGGCTCCGGGAAAATTTTTTGTCCGAGCCCCTCGGGGGCATCCCTAACGAGCGGTTAAGTGGATCCATTACCTCCTGGGGGTGGGGCGGAGGTTTTTAGGGTGTCCCATGAGCGAAAGAGTGAAAACAGCAGTTTTTGGGCGATTTTCCGTGTGTGTTAGCCCATGGATCGGCCGGGGGGTGCTGGCTTCGGGAAAAGTTTTGGTCTGAGCCCCTCGGGGGCGTCCCCGACGAGCGGTTAAGCGTATCCATGGGCTCCTTGGGGCGGGGCGGAGGTTTTTAGGGCATTCCATGAGCGAAAGAGTGAAAACGGCAGTTTTTTGGCAATTTTTCGTGTGTGTTAGCCCATGGATCGGTCGGGGGGTGCTGGATCCGAGAAAATTTTTGGTCCGAGCCCCTCGAGGGCGTCCTTGACGAGCGGTTAAGCAGATCCATGGGATCCTGGGGCGGTACGGAGGTTTTTAGGGCATCCCATGAGCAATAGAGTGAAAACGGCAATTTTTTGGCGATTTTCCGTGTGTGTTAGCCCATGGATCGGCCGGTGGGTGCTGGCTCAGGGAAAAGTTTTTGTTCGAGGCCCTAGGGGGCATCCCTGATGAGCGTTTAAGCTGATCCATGGGCACCTGGGGGCAGGGCAGAGGTTTTTAGGGCATCCCATGAGCGAAAGAGTGAAAACGGCAGTTTTTTGGCAATTTTCCGTGTGTGTTAACCCATGGATTGGCCGGGGGGTGCTGGATCTGGGAAAAGTTTTGGTCCGAGCCCCTCGGGGGCATCCCTGAAGAGCGGTTAAGCGGATCCATGGGATCCTGGGGGCGGGGGCGGAGGTTTTTCGGGCATCCCATGAGCGAAAGAGTGAAAACGACAGTTTTTTGGCAATTTTCCGTGTGTGTTAGCCCATGGATCGGCCGGGGTGTGATGGCTCCAGGAAAAGTTTTGGTCCAAACCCCTCGGGGGCATCCCCGATGAGCGTTTAAGCGGATCCATGGGCTCCTGGGGGCGGGGCGGAGGTTTTTAGGGCATCCCATGAGCGAAAGGGTGAAAACGGCAGTTTTTGAGCGATTTTCCGTGTGTGTTAGCCCATGGATCGGCCGGGGGGTGTTGGCTCCGGGAAAAGTTTTGGTTTGAGCCCCTCGAGGGCGTCCCTGACGAGCGGTTAAGCGGATCCATGGGATCTTGGTGGCGGGGCGGATGTTTTTAGGGCGTCCCATGAGCGAAAGAGTGAAAACGGCAGTTTTTTGGCGATTTTCCGTGTGTGTTAGCCCATGGATCGGCCGGGGGGTGCTGGCTCCGGGAAAAGTTTTGGTCCGATCCCCTAGGGGGGGTCCCTGATGAGCGGTTAAGCGGATCTATGGGCTCCTGGGGGCGGGGCGGAGGTTTTTAGGGCGTCCCATGAGCGAAAGAGGGAAAACGGCAGTTTTTTGGCGATTTTCCGTGTGTTTTAGCCCATGGATCAGCCGGGGGGTGATGGCTCCAGGAAAAGTTTTGGTTTGAGCCCCTAGGGGGCATCCCTGATGAGTGGTTAAGTATATATATGGGCTCTTTGGGGCGGGGCGGAGGTTTTTAGGGCGTCCCATGAGCGAAAGAGTGAAAACGGCAGTTTTTTGGCGATTTTTCGTGTGTGTTAGCCCATGGATCGGCCGGGGGGTGCTGGCTCCGGGAAAAGTTTTTGTCCGAGCCCCTCAGGGGCATCCCTAACGAGCGGTTAAGTGGATCCATGAACTCCTGGGGGCGGGACGGAGGTTTTTAGGGCGTCCCATGAGCGAAAGAGTGAAAACGGCAGTTTTGGGGCGATTTTCCGTGTGTGTTAGCCCATGGATCGGCCGGGGGGTGCTGGCTTAGGGAAAAGTTTTGGTCTGAGCCCCTCGGAGGCATCCCTTACTAGTGTTTAAGCAGATCCATAGGCTCCTGGGGGTTGGGTGGAGGTTTTTAGGGCATTCCATGAGCGAAAGAGTGAAAACGGCAGTTTTTTGCCAATTTTTCGTGTGTGTTAGCCCATGGATCGGTCGGGGGGTGATGGATCCGAGAGAAGTTTTGGTCCGAGCCCCTCAAGGGCGTCCCTGACGAGCATTTAAGCGGATCCATGGGATCCTGGGGGCGGGGCGGAGGTTTTTAGGGCATACCATGAGCGAAAGAGTGAAAACGGCAGTTTTTTGGCGATTTTCCGTGTGTGTTAGCCCATGGATCGGCCGGTGGGTGCTGGCTCCGGGAAAAGTTTTGGTTCGAGCCCCTAGGGGGCATCCCTGATGAGCGTTTAAGCTGATCCATGGGCTCCTGGGGGCAGAGCGGAGGTTTTTAGGGCGTCCCATGAGGGAAAGAGTTAAAACGACAGTTTTTTGGCGATTTTTCGTGTGTGTTAACCCATGGATTGGCCGGGGGGTGCTGGCTCTGGGAAAAGTTTTGGTCCGAGCCCCTCGGTGGCATCCCTAAAGAGCGGTTAATCGGATCCATGGGATCCTGGGGGCGGGGGCGGATGTTTTTCGGGCATCCCATGAGCGAAAGAGTGAAAACAGCAGTTTTTTGGCGATTTTCCGTGTGTGTTAGCCCATGGATCGGCCGGGGGGTGATGGCTCCGGGAAAAGTTTTGGTCCGAACCCCTAGGGGGCGTCCCTGATGAGTGTTTAAGCGGATCTATGGGCTCCTGGGGGCGGGGCGGAGGTTTTTAGGGCGTCCCATGAGCGAAAGAGTGAAAACGGCAGTTTTTTGGCGATTTTCCGTGTGTGTTAGCCCATGGATCGGCCGGGGGGTGCTGGCTCCGGGAAAATTTTTGGGCCGAGCCCCTCTGGGGCATCCCTGACGAGCGGTTAACCGGATCCATGGGATCCTGGGGGTGGGGGCGGAGGTTTTTCGGGCATCCCATGAGCGAAAGAGTGAAAACGGCAGTTTTTTGGCGATTTTCCGTGTGTGTTAGCCCATGGATCGGCCGGGGGGTGATGGCTCCAGGAAAAGTTTTGGTCTGAACCCCTCTGGGGCGTCCCTGACGAGCGGTTAAGCGGATCCATGGGCTCCTGAGGGTGGCGCGGAGGCTTTTAGGGCGTCCCATGAGCGAAAGAGTGAAAACGTCAGTTTGTTGGCGATTTTCCGTGTGTGTTAGCCCATGGATCGGCCGGGGGGGTGCTGGCTCCGGGAAAAATTTTGTGCCGAGCCCCTCTGGGCGTCCCTGATGAGCGGTTAAGCGGATCCATGGGCTTCTGGGGGTGGGCCTGAGATTTTTAAGGCGTCCCATGAGCGAAAGAGTGAAAACGTCAGTTTTTTGGCGATTTTCCGTGGGTGTTAGCCCATGGATCGGCCGGGGGGGTGCTGGCTCCGGGAAAAATTTTGTGTCGAGCCCCTCTGGGCATCCCTGATGAGCGGTTAAGCGGATCCATGGGCTTCTGGGGGTGGGGCTGAGATTTTTAAGGCGGCCCATGAGTGAAAGAGTGAAAACGTCAGTTTTTTGGCTATTTTCCGTGTGTGTTAGCCCATCGATCGGCCGGGGGGGTGCTGGCTCCGGGAAAATTTTTGGGCCGAGACCCTCTGGGGCGTCCCTGACGAGCGGTTAAGCGGATCCATGGGCTCCTGGGGGTGGGGCGGAGGTTTTTAGGGCATCCCATGAGCGAAAGATTGAAAACGTTAGTTTTTTGGCGATTTTTCGTGTGTGTTAGCCCATGGATCGGCCGGGGGGGTGCTGGCTCCGTGAAAATTTTTGGGCCGAGCCACTCTACGGCGTCCCTGATGAGCGTTTAAGCAGATCCATGGGCTGCTGGGGGTGGGGCGGAGGTTTTTAGGGCGTTCCATGAGCGAAAGAGTGAAAACGTCAGTTTTTTGGCGATTTTCCGTGTCTGTTAGCCCATGGATCGGCCGGGGGGGTTCTGGCTACGGGAATATTTTTGGGTCGAGCCCCTCTGGGGCATCCCTGATGAGTGGTTAAGCGGATCCATGGGCTCCTGGGGGTGGGGCGGAGGTTTTTAGGGCATCCCATGAGCGAAAGAGTGAAAACGTCAGTTTTTCGGCGATTTTCCGTGTGTGTTAGCACATGGATCAGTTGGGGGGGTGCTGGCTCCGGGAAAATTTTTGGGCCGAGCCCCTCTGGGGCGGACCTGACGAGCGGTTAAGCAGATCCATGGGCTCTTGGGGGTGGGGTGGAGATTTTTAAGGCGTCCCATGAGCGAAAGAGTGAAAACGTCAGTTTTTTGGCGATTTTCCGTGTGTGTTAGCCCATGGATAAGCCGGGGGGGTGCTGGCTCCGAGAAAATATTTGGGCCGAGCCCCTCTGGGGCGGCCCTGATGAGCGGTTAAGCGGATCCATGGGCTCCTGGGGGTGGGGCAGAGGTTTTTAGGGCATCCCATGAGCGAAAGAGTGAAAACGTTAGTTTTTTGGCGATTTTTCGTGTGTGTTAGCCCATGGATCGGCCGGGGGGGTGCTGGCTCCGGGAAAATTTTTGGGCCGAGCCTCTCTGCGACGTCCCTGAAGAGCGTTTAAGCAGATCCATGGGCTGCTGGGGGTGGGGCGGAGGTTTTTAGGGCTTCCCATGAGCGAAAGAGTGAAAATGTCAGTTTTTTGGCGATTTTTCGTATGTGTTAGCCCATGGATCGGCCGGGGGGGTGCTGGCTCCGGGAAAATTTTTGGGCCGAGCCCCTCTAGGCCGTCCCTAACGAGTGGTTAAGCGGATCCATGGGCTCCTGGGGGTGGGGCGGAGGTTTTTAGGGCGTCCCATGAGCGAAAGAGTGAAAACGTCAGTTTTGTGGCGATTTTTCTTGTGTGTTATCCCATGGATCAGCCGGGGGGGTGCTGGCTCTGGGAAAATCTTTGGACCGAGCCCCTCTGGGGCGTCCCTGACGAGCGGTTAAGCGGATCCATGGGCTCCTGGGGGTGGGGCGGAGGTTTTTAGGGTGTCCCACGAGCGAAAGAGTTAAAATGTCAGTTTTTTGGCGATTTTCTGTGTGTGTTAGCCCATGGATCGGCCGGGGGGGTGCTGGCTCCGAGAAAATTTTTGGGCCAATCCCCTATGGGGAGGCCCTGATGAGTGGCTAAGCGGATACATGGGCTCCTGAGGGTGGGGCGGAGGTTTTTAGGGCGTCCCATGAGCGAAAGAGTGAAAACGTTAGTTTTTTGGCGATTTTCCGTGTGTGTTAGCCCATGGATCGGCCGGGGGGGTGCTGGCTCCAAGAAAATTTTTGGGCCGAGCAACTCTGGGGCGTCCCTGATGAGCGCTTAAGCGGATCCATGGGCTCCTGGGGGTGGGTCGGAGGTTTTTAGGGTGTCCCATCAGTGAAAGAGTGAAAACGTCAGTTTTTTAGCGATTTTCCGTGTCTGTTAGCCCATGGATCGGCCGGGGGGGTGCTGGCTACGGGAATATTTTTGGGCCGAGCCCCTCTGGGGCATCCCTGATGAGTGGTTAAGCGGATCCATGGGCTCCTGGGGTGGGGCGGAGGCTTTTAGGGCGTCCCATGAGCGAAAGAGTGAAAATGTCAGTTTTTTGGCGATTTTCTGTGTGTGTTAGCCCATGGATCGGCCGGGGGGGTACTGGCTCCAAGAAAATTTTTGGGTCGATCCCCTCTGGCAAGGACCTGATGAGTGTCTAAGTGGATGCATGGGCTCCTGAGGGTGGGGCGGAGGTTTTTAGGGCGTCCCATGAGCGAAAGAGTGAAAACGTTAGTTTTTTGGCGCTTTTCCGTGTGTCTTAGCCCATGGATCGGCCAGGGGGGTGCTGGCTCCAGGAAAATTTTTGGGCCGAGCCCCTCTTGGGCATCCCTGACAAGCGGTTAAGCGGATCCATGGACACCTCGAGGTGTGTCGGAGGTTTTTTGGGCATCCCATGAGCGAAAGAGTGAAAATGTCAGTTTTTTGGCGATTTTTCGTGTGTGTTAGCCCATGGATCGGCCGGGGGGTGATAGCTCCAGGAAAAGTTTTGGTCCGAACCCCTCTGGGGCGTCCCTAACGAGCGGTTAAGCGGATCCATGGGCTCCTGGATGTGGGGAGGAGGTTTTTAGGGCATCCCATGAGCGAAAGAGTGAAAATGTCAGTTTTTTGGCGATTTTCCGTGTTTGTTAGCCCATGGATCGGCCGGGGGGGTGCTGGCTCTGGGAAAATTTTTGGGCCGAGCCCCTCTGGGGCGTCCCTGATGAGCTTTTAAGCAGATCCATGGGCTCCTGGGGGTGGGGCGGAGGTTTTTAGGGCGTCCCATGAGCGAAAGAGTGAAAACGGCAGTTTTTTGCCGATTTTTTGTGTGTTTTAGCCCATGGATCAGTCGGGGGGGTGCTGGCTTCGGGAAAATCTTTGGACCGAGCCTCTCTGGGGCGTCCCTAACGAGCGGTTAAGCGGATCCATGGGCTCCTGGGGGTGGAGCGAAGGTTTTTAGGGCGTCCCATGAGCGAAAGAGTGAAAATGTCAATTTTTTGGCGATTTTCTGTGTGTGTTAGCCCATTGATCGGTCGGGGGGGGGGGGGCTCCGAGAAAATTTTTGGGCCGATCCCCTCTGGGGAGGCCTTGATGAGTGGCTAAGCGGATCCATGGGCTCCTGGGGGTGGGACGGAGGTTTTTAGGGCGTCCCATGAGCGAAAGAGTGAAAATGTCAGTTTTTTGGCGATTTTTCGTGTGTGTTAGCCCATGGATCGACCGGGGGGGTGCTGGCTCCGAGAAAATTTTTGGGCCGATCCCCTCTGGCGAGGCCCTGATGAGTGGCTAAGTGGATACATGGGCTCCTAAGGGTGGGGCGGAGGTTTTTAGGGCGTCCCATGAGCGAAAGAGTGAAAACGTTAGTTTTTTGGCGATTTTCCGTGTGTCTTAGCCCATGGATCAGCCAGGGGGGTGCTGGCTCCGGGAAAATTTTTGGGCCGAGCCCCTCTTGGGCATCCCTGACAAGCGGTTAAGCGGATCCATGGGCACCTTAGGGTGTGGCGGAGGTTTTTTGGGCGTCCCATGAGCGAAAGAGTGAAAATATCAGTTTTTTGGCGATTTTTCGTGTGTGTTAGCCCATGGATCGGTCGGGGGGTGATGGCTCTAGGAAAAGTTTTGGTCCGAACCCCTCTGGGGCGTCCCTGACGAGCGGTTAAGCGGATCCATGGGCTCCTAGGGGTGGGGCGGAGGTTTTTAGGGCGTCCCATGAGCGAAAGAGTGAAAATGTCAGTTTTTGGGCAATTTTCCGTGTGTGTTAGCCCATGGATCGGCCGGGGGGGTGCTGGCTCCCGAATAATTTTTGGGCCGAGCCCCTTTGGGGCGTCCCTGACGAGCGGTTAAGCGGATCCATGGGCTCCTGGGGGTGGGGCAGAGGCTTTTAGGGCATCCCATGAGCGAAAGAGTGAAAACGTCAGTTTTTTGGCGATTTTCCGTGTGTGTTAGCCCATGGATCGACCGGGGGGTGCTGGCTCCGAGAAAATTTTTGGCCCAAATCCCTATGGGGCGTCCCTGACGAGCGGTTAAGCAGATCCATGGGCTACTGGGGGTGGGTCGGAGGTTTTTAGGGCGTCCCATGAGCGAAAGAGTGAAAACGTCAGTTTTTTGGCGATTTTCCGTGTGTGTTAGCCCATGGATCGGCCGGGGGGTGCTGGCTCAGAGAAAATTTTTGGCCCAAACCCCTCTGGGGCGTCCCTGACGAGCGGTTAAGCGGATCCATGGGCTCCTGGGGGTGGGGCGGAGGTTTTTAGGGCATCCCATGAGCGAAAGAGTGAAAACGTCAGTTTTTTGGCAATTTTCCGTGTGTGTTAACCAATGGATCGGCCGGGGGGTGCTGGCTCTGGGAAAATTTTTGGGCCGAGCCCCTCTGGGGCGTCCCTGACGAGCGATTAAGCGGATCCATGGGCTCCTGGGGGTGGGGCAGAGGTTTTTAGGGCATCCCATGAGCGAAAGAGTGAAAACGTCAGTTTTTTGGCGATTTTCCGTATGTGTTAGCCCATGGATCGGCCGGGGGGTGCTGGCTCCGGGAAAATTTTTTTGCCGAGCCCTTCTGGGGCATCCCTGACGAGTGGTTAAGTGGATCCATGGGCTCCTGGGGTGGGTCGAAGGCTTTTAGGGCATCCCATGAGCGAAAGAGTGAAAACGTCAGTTTTTTGGCGATTTTCCGTGTTTGTTAGCCCATGGATAGGCCGGGGGGGTGCTGGCTCAGGGAAAATTTTTGGGCCGAGCCCCTCTAGGGCATCCTTGACGAGCGATTAAGTGGATCCATGAGCTCCTGGGGTGGGGCGGAGGCTTTTAGGGCGTCCCATGAGCGAAAGAGTGAAAATGTCAGTTTTTTGGCGATTTTCTGTGTGTGTTAGCCCATGGATCGGCCGGGGGGGTACTGGCTCCAAGAAAATTTTTGGGCCGATCCCCTCTGGCAAGGACCTGATGAGTGTCTAAGTGGATGCATGGGCTCCTGAGGGTGGGGCGGAGGTTTTTAGGGCGTCCCATGAGCGAAAGAGTGAAAACGTTAGTTTTTTGGCGCTTTTCCGTGTGTCTTAGCCCATGGATCGGCCAGGGGGGTGCTGGCTCCGGGAAAATTTTTGGGCCGAGCCCCTCTTGGGCATCCCTGACAAGCGGTTAAGCGGATCCATGGACACCTCGAGGTGTGTCGGAGGTTTTTTGGGCATCCCATGAGCGAAAGAGTGAAAATGTCAGTTTTTTGGCGATTTTTCGTGTGTGTTAGCCCATGGATCGGCCGGGGGGTGATAGCTCCAGGAAAAGTTTTGGTCCGAACCCCTCTGGGGCGTCCCTAACGAGCGGTTAAGCGGATCCATGGGCTCCTGGATGTGGGGAGGAGGTTTTTAGGGCATCCCATGAGCGAAAGAGTGAAAATGTCAGTTTTTGGGCAATTTTCCGTGTGTGTTAGCCCATGGATCGGCCGGGGGGGTGCTGGCTCCCGGATAATTTTTGGGCCGAACCCCTTTGGGGCATCCCTGATGAGCGGTTAAGCGGATCCATGGGCTCCTGGGGGTGGGGCAGAGGTTTTTAGGGCATCCCATGAGCGAAAGAGTGAAAACGTCAGTTTTTTGGCGATTTTCCGTGTGTGTTAGCCCATGGATCGGCTGGGGGGTGCTGGCTCCGAGAAAATTTTGTGCCGAGCCCCTCTGGGGCATCCCTGATGAGTGGTTAAGCGTATCCATGGGCTCCTGGGGTGGGGCGTAGGCTTTTAGGGCATCTCATGAGCGAAAGAGTGAAAACGTTAGTTTTTTGGCGATTTTCCGTGTGTGTTAGCCCATGGATCGGCCGGGGGGGTGCTGGCTCCCAGAAAATTTTTGGGCCGAGCAACTCTGGGGCGTCCCTGATGAGCGGTTAAGCAGATCCATGGGCTCCTGGGGGTGGGTCGGAGGTTTTTAGGGCGTCCCATGAGCGAAAGAGTGAAAACGTCAGTTTTTTGGCGATTTTCCGTGTTTGTTAGCCCATGGATCGGCCGGGGGGGTGCTGGCTCTGGGAAAATTTTTGGGCCGAGCCCCTCTGGGGCGTCCCTGATGAGCTTTTAAGCAGATCCATGGGCTCCTGGGGGTGGGGCGGAGGTTTTTAGGGCGTCCCATGAGCGAAAGAGTGAAAACGGCAGTTTTTTGTCGATTTTTTGTGTGTTTTAGCCCATGGATCAGTCGGGGGGGTGCTGGCTTCGGGAAAATCTTTGGACCGAGCCTCTCTGGGGCGTCCCTAACGAGCGGTTAAGCGGATCCATGGGCTCCTGGGGGTGGAGCGAAGGTTTTTAGGGCGTCCCATGAGCGAAAGAGTGAAAATGTCAGTTTTTTGGCGATTTTCTGTGTGTGTTAGCCCATTGATCGGTCGGGGGGGGGGGTGGCTCCGAGAAAATTTTTGGGCCGATCCCCTCTGGGGAGGCCTTGATGAGTGGCTAAGCGGATCCATGGGCTCCTGGGGGTGGGGCGGAGGTTTTTAGGGCGTCCCATGAGCGAAAGAGTGAAAATGTCAGTTTTTTGGCGATTTTTCGTGTGTGTTAGCCCATGGATCGACCGGGGGGGTGCTGGCTCCGAGAAAATTTTTGGGCCGATCCCCTCTGGCGAGGCCCTGATGAGTGGCTAAGTGGATACATGGGCTCCTAAGGGTGGGGCGGAGGTTTTTAGGGCGTCCCATGAGCGAAAGAGTGAAAACGTTAGTTTTTTGGCGATTTTCCGTGTGTCTTAGCCCATGGATCAGCCAGGGGGGTGCTGGCTCCGGGAAAATTTTTGGGCCGAGCCCCTCTTGGGCATCCCTGACAAGCGGTTAAGCGGATCCATGGGCACCTTAGGGTGTGGCGGAGGTTTTTTGGGCGTCCCATGAGCGAAAGAGTGAAAATATCAGTTTTTTGGCGATTTTTCGTGTGTGTTAGCCCATGGATCGGTCGGGGGGTGATGGCTCTAGGAAAAGTTTTGGTCCGAACCCCTCTGGGGCGTCCCTGACGAGCGGTTAAGCGGATCCATGGGCTCCTAGGGGTGGGGCGGAGGTTTTTAGGGCGTCCCATGAGCGAAAGAGTGAAAATGTCAGTTTTTGGGCAATTTTCCGTGTGTGTTAGCCCATGGATCGGCCGGGGGGGTGCTGGCTCCCGAATAATTTTTGGGCCGAGCCCCTTTGGGGCGTCCCTGACGAGCGGTTAAGCGGATCCATGGGCTCCTGGGGGTGGGGCAGAGGCTTTTAGGGCGTCCCATGAGCGAAAGAGTGAAAACGTCAGTTTTTTGGCGATTTTCCGTGTGTGTTAGCCCATGGACGACCGGGGGGTGCTGGCTCCGAGAAAATTTTTGGCCCAAATCCCTCTGGGGCATCCCTGACGAGCGTTTAAGCAGATCCATGGGCTACTGGGGGTGGGTCGGAGGTTTTTAGGGCGTCCCATGAGCGAAAGAGTGAAAACGTCAGTTTTTTGGCGATTTTCCGTGTGTGTTAGCCCATGGATCGGCCGGGGGGTGCTGGCTCAGAGAAAATTTTTGGCCCAAACCCCTCTGGGGCGTCCCTGACGAGCGGTTAAGCGGATCCATGGGCTCCTGGGGGTGGGGCGGAGGTTTTTAGGGCATCCCATGAGCGAAAGAGTGAAAACGTCAGTTTTTTGGCAATTTTCCGTGTGTGTTAGCCAATGGATCGGCCGGGGGGTGCTGGCTCTGGGAAAATTTTTGGGCCGAGCCCCTCTGGGGCGTCCCTGACGAGCGATTAAGCGGATCCATGGGCTCCTGGGGGTGGGGCAGAGGTTTTTAGGGCATCCCATGAGCGAAAGAGTGAAAACGTCAGTTTTTTGGCGATTTTCCGTATGTGTTAGCCCATGGATCGGCCGGGGGGTGCTGGCTCCGGGAAAATTTTTTTGCCGAGCCCTTCTGGGGCATCCCTGACGAGTGGTTAAGTGGATCCATGGGCTCCTGGGGTGGGTCGAAGGCTTTTAGGGCATCCCATGAGCGAAAGAGTGAAAACGTCAGTTTTTTGGCGATTTTCCGTGTTTGTTAGCCCATGGATAGGCCGGGGGGGTGCTGGCTCAGGGAAAATTTTTGGGCCGAGCCCCTCTAGGGCATCCTTGACGAGCGATTAAGTGGATCCATGAGCTCCTGGGGTGGGGCGGAGGTTTTTACGGCGTCCCATGAGCGAAAGAGTGAAAACGTTAGTTTTTTGGCGATTTTCCGTGTGTGTTAGCCCATGGATCGGCCGGGGGGTTGCTGGCTCCGAGAAAATTTTTGGGCCGATCCCCTCTGGGGCATCCCTAACGAGCGGTTAAGCGGATCCATGGGCTCCTGGTGGTGGGGCGGAGGTTTTTAGGGTATCCCATGAGCAAAAGAGTGAAAACGTCAGTTTTTTGGCGATTTTCTGTGTGTGTTAGCCCATGGATCAGCCGGGGGGGTGCTGGCTCCGGGAAAATTTTTGTGTCGACCCCCTCTGGGGCATCCCTGATGAGCGGTTAAGCGGATTCATAGGCTCCTGGGGGTGGGGCGGAGGCTTTTAAGGCGTCCCATGAGCGAAAGAGTAAAAACGTCAGTTTTTTGGCGATTTTCCGTGTGTGTTAGCCCATGGATCGGCCGGGGGGGTGCTGGCTCCGGGAAAATTTTTGGGCCGAGCCCCTCTTGGGCGTCCCTGATGAGCGGTTAAGAATATCCATGGGATCCTGGGGGTGGGGCGGAGGTTTTTAGGGCGTCCCATGAGCGAAAGAGTGAAAACGACAGTTTTTTGGCAATTTTTCGTGTGTGTTAGCCCATGGACCGGCCGGGGGGGTGCTGGGTCCGGGAAAATTTTTGGGCCGAGCCCCTCTGGGGCATCCTTGATGAGCGGTTAAGCGGATCCATGGGCTCCTGGGGGTGGGGCGAAGGTTTTTAGGGCGTCCCATGAGCGAAAGAGTGAAAACGTTAGTTTTTTGGCGATTTTCCGTGTGTCTCAGCCCATGGATCGGCCGGGTGGGTGCTGGCTCCGGGAAAATTTTTGGGACGAGCCCCTCTGGGCTCCCTGACAAGCGGTTAAGCGGATCCATGGTCTCCTGGGGGTGGGGTGGAGGTTTTTTGGGCATCCCATGAGCGAAAGAGTAAAAACATCAGTTTTTTGGCAATTTTTCGTGTGTGTTAGCCCATGGATCGGCCGGGGGGGTGCTGGCTATGGGAAAATTTTTGGGCCGAGCCCCTCTGGGGCATCCCTGAATAGCGGTTAAGCGGATCCATGGGCTTCTGGGGGTGGGGCGGAGGCTTTTATGGCGTCCCATGAGCGAAAGAGTGAAAACGTCAGTTTTTTGGCGATTTTCCGTGTGTGTTAGCTAATGGATCAGCCGGGGGGGTGCCGGCTCCGAGAAAATTTTTGGACTGAGCCCCTCTGGGGCATCCCTAACGAGCGGTTAAGTGGATCCATGGGCTCCTGGGGGTGGGGCGGAGGTTTTTAGGGCGTCCCATGAGCAAAAGAGTGAAAACGTCAGTTTTTTGGTGATTTTCCGTGTGTGTTAGCTAATGGATCAGTCGGGGGGGTGCCGGCTCCGAGAAAATTTTTGGACTGAGCCCCTCTGGGGCGTCCCTGATGAGCGGTTAAGCAGATCCATGGGCTCCTGGGGCGGGGCGGAGGTTTTTAGGGCGTCCCTTGAGCGAAAGAGTGAAAACGGCAGTTTTTTAGCGATTTTCCGTGTGTGTTAGCCCATGGATCGGCCGGGGGTTGCTGGCTCCAAAAAGTTTTGGTTCAAGCCCATCGGGGGCGTCCCTGATGAGCGGTTAAGCAGATCCATAGGCTCCTGGGGGCGGGGCGGAGGTTTTTAGGGCTTCCCATGAGAGAAAGAGTGAAAACGGCAGTTTTTTGGCGATTTTTTGTGTGTGTTAGCCCATGGATCGACCGGGGGGTGCTGTCTCCGGGAAAAGTTTTGGTTCGAGCCCCTCGGGGATTACCCTGACGAGCGGTTAAGCGGATCCATGGGCTCCTGGCGGCGGGGCAGAGGTTTTGAGGGCATCCCATGAGCGAAAGAGTGAAAACGGCAGTTTTTTGGCGATTTTTCGTGTGTGTTAGCCCATGGATCGGTCGGGGGGTGCTGGCTCCGGGAAAAGTTTTGGTTCGAGCCACTCGGGGGCATCCCGGACGAGCGGTTAAGTGGATCCATGGGCTCCTGGGGGCGGGGCAGAGGTTTTTAAGGCGTCCCATGATCGAAAGAGTGAAAACGGCAGTTTTTTGGCAATTTTCCGTGTGTGTTAGCCCATGGATCGGTCGGCGGGTGCTGGCTCCGGGAAAGGTTTTGGTCCGAGCCCCACAGGGGCATCCATGACGAGTGGTTAAGTGGATCCATGGGCTCCTGGGGGCGGGACGGAGGTTTTTAGGGCGTCCTTTGAGCGAAAGAGTGAAAACGGCAGTTTTTTGGCGATTTTCGTGTGTATTAGCCCATGGATCGGCCGGGGGGTGCTGGCTCCGGGAAAAGTTTTGGTTCGAGACCCTCGGGGGCATCCCTGACGAGCGGTTAAGCGGATCCATGGGCTCCTGGGGGCGGGGCGGAGGTTTTTAGGGTATCCCATGAGTGAAAGAGTGAAAACGGCAATTTTTTGCCGATTTTTCGTGTGTTTTAGCCCATAGATCGGCCGGGGGGTGCTGGCTCCGGAAAAGTTTTGGTTCGACCCTCTTGGGGGCGTCCCTGATGAGCATTTAAGCGGATCCATGGGCTCCTGGGGGCAGGGCCGAGGTTTTTAGGGCGTCCCATGAGCGAAAGAGTGAAAACGGCAGTTTTTTGGCAATTTTTCGTGTTTGTTAGCCCATGGATC
This sequence comes from Capsicum rhomboideum, assembly GCA_031232105.1. Lineage (NCBI taxonomy): Eukaryota > Viridiplantae > Streptophyta > Magnoliopsida > Solanales > Solanaceae > Capsicum > Capsicum rhomboideum. The sequence continues at coordinate 1,140,671 of CP124710.1, read as the reverse complement.
GGCCGGGTGTGCTGGCTCCGGGAAAACTTTTGGTCCGAGCCCCTAGGGGGCGTCCCTTACAAGTGGTTAAGTGGATCCATGGGCTCCTAGGGGCGGGGCAGAGATTTTTAGGGCGTCCCATGAGCAAAAGAGTGAAAACGGAAGTTTTTTGGCCATTTTCCGTGTGTGTTAGCCCATGGATCGGCTGGGGGGTGCTGGCTCCGAGAAAAGTTTTGGTCCAAACCCCTCAGGGGCATCCCTGACGAGCGTTTAAGCGGATCCATGGGCTCCTGGGGGCGGGGCGGAGGTTTTTAGGGCATCCCATGAGCGAAAGAGTGAAAACGGTAGTTATTTGGTGATTTTCCATGTGTGTTAGCCCATGGATCGGTCGTGGGGTGCTGGCTCCAGGAAAAGTTTTGGTCCGAGCCCCTCGAGGATGTCCCTGACGAGTGGTTAAGTGGATCCATGGGCTCCTGGGGGCAGGGCGGAGGTTTTTAGGGCGTCCCATGACTGTAAGAGTGAAAACGCCAGTTTTTTACCGATTTTTCATGTGTTTTAGCCCATAGATCGGCCGGGGGGTTCTGGCTTCAGGAAAATTTTTGGTCCGAGCCTCTCGGGGGTGTCCCTGATGAGCGGTTAAGCAGATCCATGGGCTCCTGTGGGCGGGGCGGAGGTTTTTAGGGCATCCCATGAGCGAAAGAGTGAAATCGGCAGTTTTTTGGCATTTTTTCGTGTTTGTTAGCCCATGGATCGGCCGGGGGGTGCTGACTTCTGGAAAAATTTTGGTCCGAGCCCCTAGGGGGCATCCCTGATGAGTGGTTAAGCGGATCCATGGGCTCCTGGGGGTGGGGCGGAGGTTTTTAGGGCGTCCCTTGAGCAAAAGAGTGAAAACGGCAGTTTTTTGGCTATTTTCCTTATGTATTAGCCCATGGATCGGCCGGGGGGTCCTGGCTCTGGGAAAAGTTTTGGTCCGAGCCCCTCGAAGGCATCCTTGACGAGCGGTTAAGCAGTTCCATGGGCTCCTGGGGGCGGGGCAGAGGTTTTTAGGGCATCCCATGAGCGAAAGAGTGAAAACGGCAGATTTTGGCGATTTTCCGTGTGTGTTAGCCCATGGATCGGCCGGGGGGTGCTGGCTCCGGGAAAAGTTTTGGTCCGAGCCCCTCGGGGGCATCCCTGATGAGCGATTAAGCAGATCCATGGGATCCTGGGGGCGGGGCGGTGGTTTTTAAGGCATCCCATGAGCGAAAGAGTGAAAATGGCAGTTCTTTGGCGATTTTCCGTGTGTGTTAGCCTATGGATCGGCTGGGAGGTGCTGGCTCCGGGAAAAGTTTTGGTCCGAGCCCCTCATGGGCATCCCTGACGTGCAGTTAAGCGGATCCATGGGCTCCTGGGGGCGGGACGGAGGTTTTTAGTGCATCCCATGAGAGAAAGAATGAAAACGGCAATTTTTTGGCGATTTACCGTATGTGTTAGCCCATGGATCGGCCGGGGGTGCTGGCTCCGAGAAAAGTTTTGGTCCGAACCCCTCGGGAACGTCCCTGACAAGCGTTTAAGCGGATCCATGGGCTCCTGGGGGTGGGGCGGAGGTTTTTAGGGCGTCCCATGAGCGAAAGAGTGAAAATGGCAGTTTTTTGGCGATTTTCCATATGTGTTAGCCCATGGATCGGCCGGGGGGCGCTGGATCCAGGAAAATTTTTGGTCCGAGCCCCTCGGGGGAGTCCCTGACTAATGTTTAAGCGGATCCATGGGCTCCTGGGGGCAGGGCGGAGGTTTTTAGGGCGTCGCATGAGCGAAAGAGTGAAAACGACAGTTTTTTGGCAATTTTCCGTGTGTGTTAGCCCATGGATCGGCCGGGGGGTGCTGGCTCCGAGAAAAGTTTTGGTATGATCCCCTCGGGGGCATCCCTGAAGAGCGGTTAAGCGGATCCATGGGCTCCTGGGGGCGGGGCGGAGGTTTTTACGGCATCCCATGAGCGAAAGAGTAAAAACGGCAGTTTTTTGGCGATTTTCCGTGTGTGTTAGCCCATGGATCGGCCGGGGGGGTGCTGGCTCCAGGAAAAGTTTTGGTCCGAGCCCCTCAAGGGCGTCCCTGACGAGTGTTAATGTGGATCCATGGGCTCCTGGGGGCGGGGCGGAGGTTTTTAGGGCATCCCATGAGCGAAAGAGTGAAAACGGCAGTTTTTTGTCAATTTTCCGTGTGTGTAAGCCCATGGATCGGCCGGGGGGTGCTGGCTCCGGGAAAAGTTTTGGTCCGAGCCCCTCGGGGGCTTCTCTGACGAGCGGTTAAGCGGATCCATGGGCTCCTGGGGGCGGGGCGGAGGTTTTTAGGGCGTCCCATGAGCGAAAGAGTGAACACGGCAGTTTTTTGGCGATTTTTCGTGTGTGTTATCCCATGGATCGGCCGGGGGGTGCTGGCTCCGAGAAAAGTTTTGGTTTGAGCCCCTCGGGGGCGTCCATGACGAGTGGTTAAGCGGATCCATGGGCTCATGGGGGCGGGGCAGAGGTTTTTAGGGCGTCCCATGAGCGAAAGAGTGAAAACGGCAGTTTTTTGGCAATTTTCCGTGTGTGTTATCCCATGGATCGGCCGGGGGATGCTGGCTCCGGGAAAACTTTTGGTTCGAACCCCTCGGGGGCATCCCTGACGAGTGGTTAAGCGTATCCATGGGCTCCTGGGGGCAGGGCGGAGGTTTTTAGGGCGTCCCATGAGCGAAAGAATGAAAACGGCAGTTGTTTGGCGATTTTCCGTGTAAGTTAGCCCATGGATCGGCCGGGGGTGCTGGCTCCGGGAAAAATTTTGGTCTGATCCCCTCGGGGGCATCCCTGAAGATCGGTTAAGCGGATCCATGGGCTCCTGGGGGAGGGGCGGAGGTTTTTACGGCATCCCATGAGCGAAAGAGTGAAAACGGCTATTTTTTGGTGATTTTCCGTGTGTGTTAGCCCATGGATCGGCCCGGGGGGTGCTGGCTCCGGGAAAAGTTTTGGTCCGAGCCCCTCAAGGGCGTCCCTGACGAGTGTTAAAGCGGATCCATGGGCTCCTGGGGCGGGTCGGAGGTTTTTAGGGCATCCCATGAGCGAAAGAGTGAAAACGGCAGTTTTTTGTCAATTTTCCGTGTGTGTTAGCCCATGGATCGGCCGGGGGGTTCTGGCTCCGGGAAAAGTTTTGGTCCGTGCCCCTCGGGGGCATCCCTGATGAGCCATTAAGCGGATCCCTGGGCTCCTGGGGGCGGGGCGGTGGTTTTTAGGGCATCCCATGAGAGAAAGAGTTAAAACGGCAGTTGTTTGGCGATTTTCCGTGGGTGTTAGCCTATGGATCGGCTGGGGGGTGCTGGATCCGGGAAAAGTTTTGGTCCGAGCCCCTCGGAGGCATCTCTGACGAGCGGTTAAGCGGATCCATGGGCTCCTGGGGGAGGGGCGGAGGTTTTTAGGGCGTCCCATGAGTGAAAGAGTGAACACGGCAGTTTTTGGGCGATTTTCCGTGTGTGTTAGCCCATGGATCGGCCGGGGGGTGCTGGCTCCGAGTAAAGTTTTGGTTCGAGCCCCTCGGGGGCGTCCCTGACAAGTGGTTAAGCGGATCCATGGGCCCAAGGGGGCGGGGCGGAGGTTTTCAGGGCGTCCCATGAGCGAAAGAGTGAAAACGGCAGTTTTTTGGCGATTTTCCGTGTGTGTTAGCCCATGGATCGGCCAGGGGGTGCTGGCTCCGGGAAAAGATTTGGTTCGAGCCCCTCAGGGGCATCCCTGACGAGTGGTTAAGCGGATCCATGGGCTCCTGGGGTTGGGGCGGAGGTTTTTAGGGCGTCCAATGAGCGAAAGAGTGAAAACGGCAGTTTTTCGACGATTTTCCGTGTGTGTTATCCCATGGATCGGCCGGGGGGTGCTGGCTTCGAGAAAAATTTTGGTCTGAGCCCCTCGAGGGCATCCTTGAAGAGCAGTTAAGCGGATCCATGGGCTCCTGGGGGCGGGGCGGAGGTTTTTAGGGCGTCCCATGAGCGAAAGAGTGAAAACGGCAGTTTTTTGGCTATTTTCTGTGTGTGTTAGCCCATGGATCGGCCGGTGGGTGCTGGCTCCGGGAAAAGTTTTGGTCCGAGCCCCTCGAGGGCATCCCTGACGAGTGTTTAAGTGGATCCATGGGCTCCTGGGGGTGGGGCAGAGGTTTTTAGGGCCTCCCATGGGCGAAAGAGTGAAAATGGCAGTTTTTTGGCAATTTTCCATGTGTGTCAGCCCATGGATCGGCCGGGGGGTGCTGGATCAGGGAAAAGTTTTGGTCCGAGCCCCTCGGGGGAATCCCTGACGAGCGATTAAGAGGATCCATGGGCTCCTGGGGGCAGGGCGGTGGTTTTTAGGGCATCCCATCAGCAAAAGAGTGAAAACGGCAGTTTTTTGGCGATTTTCCGTGTGTGTTAGCCTATGGATCGGCTGGGGGGTGCTGGCTCCGGGAAAAGTTTTGGTCTGATCCCCTCGGGGGCATCCCTGACAAGCGGTTAAGAGTATCCATGGGCTCTTGGGGGCGGGGCAGAGGTTTTTAGGGCATCCCATGAGCGAAAGAGTGAAAATGGCAGTTTTATTGCGATTTTCCGTGTGTGTTAGCCCATGGATCGGCCGGGGGGGGCTGGCTCCGAGAAAAGTTTTGGTCCGAGCCCCTCGGGGGCGTACCTGAAGAGTGGTTAAGCGGATCCATGGGCTCTTGTGGGTGGGGCGGAGGTTTTTAGGGCATCCCATGAGCGAAAGAGTGAAAACGGCAGTTTTTTGGCTATTTTCCGTATGTGTTAGCCCATGGATCGGCCGGGGGGTGCTGGCTCCGGGAAAAGTTTTGGTCCGAGCCCCTCGGGGGCGTCCCTGACGAGTGGTTAAGCGGATCCATGGGCTCCTGGGGGCGGGGCGGTGGTTTTTAGGGCATCCCATGAGCGAAAGAGTGAAAACGGCAGTATTTTTGTGATTTTCCGTGTGTGTTAGCCTATGGATCGGCTGGGGGGTGCTGGCTCCAGGAAAAGTTTTGGTTCGAGCCCCTCGGGGGCATCCCTGACGTGCGATTAAGCGGATCCATGGGCTCCTGGGGGCGGGGCGGAGGTTTTTAGGGCATCCCATGAGAGAAAGAGTGAAAACGATAGTTTTTTGGCAATTTTTCGTGTGTTTTAGCCCATGGATCGGCCGGGGGTGTTGGCTCCGGGAAAAGTTTTGGTCCGAGCCCCTCGGGGATGTACCTGACGAGCGGTTAAGCGAATCCATGGGCTCCTAGGGTTGGGGCGGAGGTTTTTAGAGCGTCCCATGAGCGAAAGAGAGAAAACGACAGTTTTTTGGCGATTTTCCGTGTGTGTTAGCCCATGGATCGGTCGGGGGGTGCTGGATCCGGGAAAATTTTTGGTCCGAACCCCTCGGGGGCGTCCCTGACGAGCGGTTAAGCGGATCCATGGGCTTCTGCGGGCGGGGCGGAGGTTTTTAGGGCGTCCCATGAGCGAAAGAGAGAAAACGGCAGTTTTTTGGCGATTTTCCGTGTGTGTTAGCCCATGGATCGGCCGGGGGTGCTGGCTTCGAGAAAAGTTTTGGTCCGAGCCCCTCGGGGATGTCCCTGACGAGCGGTTAAGCGGATCCATGGGCTCCTAGGGGCGGGGCGGAGGTCTTTAGGGCATCCCATGAGCGAAAGAGTGAAAATGGTAGTTTTTTGGCGATTTTCCGTGTGTGTTAGCCCATGGATCGGCCGGGGGGTGCTGGCTCCGGGAAAAGTTTTGGTCCGAACCCCTCGGGGGCGTCCCTGAAGAGCGGTTAAGCATATCCATGGGCTCCTGGGGGCGGGGCGGAGGTTTTTAGGACATCCCATGTGCGAAAGAGTGATAACGGCAGTTTTTTGGCGATTTTCCGTGTGTGTTAGCCCATGGATCGGCCGGGGGGGTGCTGGCTTCGAAAAAGTTATGGTCCGAGCCCCTCGGGGACATCCCTGACGAGCGGTTAAAAGGATCCATGGGCTCCTGGGGGCGGGGCGGAGGTTTTTAGGGCGTCCCATGAGCGAAAGAGTGAAAATGGCAGTTTTTGGGCGATTTTCCGTGTGTGTTAGCCCATGGATCGGCCGGGGGGTGCTGGCTCCGGGAAAATTTTTGGTCCGAGCCCCTCGGGGGCGTCCCTAACGAGCAGTTAAGCGGATCCATGGGCTCCTGGGGCGGGGCAGAGGTTTTTAGGGCGTCCCATGAGCGAAAGAGTGAAAACGTCAGTTTTTTGGCAATTTTCCGTGTGTGTTAGCCCATGGATCGGCCGGGGGTTGCTGGCTTCGAGAAAAGTTTTGGTCCGAACCCCTCGGGGACGTCCCTGAAGAGCGGTTAAAAGGATGCATGGGCTCCTGGGGGCAGGGCGGAGGTTTTTAGGGTGTCCCATGAGCGAAAGAGTGAAAACGGCAGTTTTTTGGCAATTTTTCGTGTGTGTTAGCCCATGGATCGGCCGGGGGGTGCTGGCTCCGGGAAATGTTTTGGTCCGAGCCCCTCGAGGGCATCCTTGACGAGCGGTTAAGTCGATACATGGGCTCCTGGGGGCGGGGCGGACGTTTTTAAGGCATCCCATGAGCGAAAGAGTGAAAACAGCAGTTTTTGGGCGATTTTCCGTGTGTGTTAGCCCATGGATCGGCCGGGGGGTGCTGGCTTCGGGAAAAGTTTTGGTCTGAGCCCCTCGGGGGCGTCCCCGATGAGCGTTTAAGCAGATCCATGGGCTCCTGGGGGCGGGGCGGAGGTTTTTAGGGCGACCCATGAGCGAAAGAGTGAAAACGGCAGATTTTTGGCGATTTTCCGTGTGTGTTAGCCCATGGATCGACCGGGGGGTGCTGGCTCCGAGAAAAAATTTCTGTCTGAGCCCCTCGGGGGCGTACCTGATGAGCGATTAAGCGGATCCATGGGATCCTGGAGGCGGGGCGGAGGTTTTTAGGGCGTCCCATGAGTGAAAGAGTGAAAATGGCAGTTTTTTGGCTATTTTCCGTGTGTGTTAGCCCATGGATCGGCCGGTGGGGTGCTGGCTCCGGGAAAAGTTTTGATCCGAGCCCCTAGGGGGCGTCCCTGATGAGTGGTTAAGCGGATCCATGGGCTCCTGGGGGCGGGGCGGAGGTTTTTAGGGCGTCCCATGAGCGAAAGAGTGAAAACGGCAGTTTTTTGGCGATTTTCCGTGTGTGTTAGCCCATGGATCGGCCGGGGGGTGCTGGCTCCGAGAAAAGTTTTGGTCCGAGCCCCTAGGGGGCGTCCCTGACGAGCGGTTAAGTGGATCCATGGGCTCCTGGGGGCGGGTCGGAGGTTTTTAGGGCATCCCATGAGCGAAAGAGTGAAAACGGCAGTTTTTTGGCGATTTTCCGTGTGTGTTAGCCCATGGATCGGCCGGGGGGTGCTGGCTTCGGGAAAAGTTTTGGTTTGAGCCCCTCGGTGGAATCCCTGACGAGCGGTTAAGCGGATCCATGGGCTCCTGGGGGCGGTGCAGAGGTTTTTTGGGCGACCCATGAGCGAAAGAGTGAAAACGGCAGTTTTTTGGCGATTTTCCGTGTGTGTTAGCCCATGGATCGGCCGGGGGTTGCTGGCTTCGAGAAAAGTTATGGTCCGAGCCCCTCGGGGACGTCCCTGACGAGCGGTTAAAAGGATCAATGGGCTCCTGGGGGCGGGGCGGAGGTTTTTAGGGCGTCCCATGAGCGAAAGAGTGAAAACGGCAGTTTTTTGGCAATTTTCCGTGTGTGTTAGCCCATGGATCGGCCGGGGGGTGCTGGCTCCGGGAAAAGTTTTGGTCTGAGCCCATCGGGGGCATCCCTAACGAGCGGTTAAGTGGATCCATGACCTCCTGGGGGAGGGGCGGAGGTTTTTAGGGCGTCCCATGAGCGAAAGAGTGAATACGGCAGTTTTTTGGCGATTTTTCGTGTGTGTTAGCCCATGGATCGGCCGAGGGGTGCTGGCTCCGGGAAATATTTTGGTCCGAGCCCCTCGGGGGCATCCCTGACGAGCATTTAAGTCGATACATGGGCTCCTGGGGGTGGGGCGGAGGTTTTTAGGGCGTCCCATGAGCGAAAGAGTGAAAACGGCAGTTTTTTGGCGATTTTCCGTGTGTGTTAGCCCATGGATCGGCCGGTGGGTGCTGGGTTCGGGAAAAGTTTGGTCCGATCCCCTCGGGGGCATCCCTGACGAGCGATTAACCGAATCCATGGGCTCCTGGGGGCGGGGGCGGAGGTTTTTTGGGCATCCCATGAGCGAAAGAGTGAAAACGGCAGTTGTTTGGCGATTTTCCGTGTGTGTTAGCCCATGGATCGGCCGGGGGTGATGGCTCCAGAAAAGTTTTGGTCCGAACACCTCGGGGACGTCCCCGAAGAGCGTTTAAGCGGATCCATGGGCTCCTGGGGGCGGGGCGGAGGTTTTTAGGGCGACCCATGAGCGAAAGAGTTAAAACGGCAGTTTTTTGGCAATTTTCCGTGTGTGTTAGCCCATGGATCGGCCGTAGGGTGATGGCTCCAGAAAAGTTTTGGTCCGAACCCCTCGGGGGCATCCCCGAAGTGCGTTTAAGAGGATCCATGGACTCCTGGGGGCGGGGCGGAGGTTTTTAAGGCCACCCATGAGCGAAAGAGTGAAAACGGCAGTTTTTTGGCGATTTTCCGTGTGTGTTAGCCCATGGATCGACCGGGGGTGCTGGCTTCGGGAAAAGTTTTGGTTCGAGCCCCTAGGGGGCGTCCCTGACGAGCGGTTAAGCAGATCCATGGGCTCCTGGGGGTGGGGCGGAGGTTTTTTGGGCGTCCCATGAGCGAAAGAGTGAAAACGGTAGTTTTTTGGCGATTTTTCGTGTGTGTTAGCCCATGGATCGGCCGGGGGGTGATGGCTCCAGAAAAGTTTTGGTCCGAACCCCTCGGGGGCGTCCCCGAAGAGCGTTTAAGCGGATCCATGGGCTCCTGGGGGCGGGGCGGAGGTTTTTAGGGCGACCCATGAGCGAAAGAGTGAAAACGGCAGTTTTTTGGCGATTTTCCGTGTGTGTTAGCCGATGGATCGATCGGGGGGTGCTGGCTCCGGGAAAAAATTTTGGTCTGAGCCCCTCGGGGGCGTCCCTGATGAGCGATTAAGCGGATCCATGGGATCGTGGGGGCGGGGCGGAGGTTTTTAGGGCGTCCCATGAGCGAAAGAGTGAAAACGATAGTTTTTTGGCGATTTTCCGTGTGTGTTAGCCCATGGATCGGCCGGGGGGTGCTGGCTCCGAGAAAAGTTTTGGTCCGAACCCCTAGGGAGCGTCCCTAACGAGCGGTTAAGCGGATCCATGGGCTCCTGGGTGCGGGGCGAATATTTTTAGGGCATCCCATGAGCGAAAGAGTGAAAACGGCAGTTTTTTGGCGATTTTCCGTGTGTGTTAGCCCATGGATCAGCCGGTGGGTGCTGGCTCGGGAAAAGTTTTGGTTCGATCCCCTCGCGGGCGTCCCTGATGAGCGTTTAAGTGGATCCATGGGCTCCTTGGGGCGGTGCGGAGGCTTTTAGGGCGTCCCATGAGCGAAAGAGTGAAAACGGCAGTTTTTTGGCGATTTTCCGTGTGTGTTAACCCATGGATCGGCCGGGGGGTGATGGCTCCAGGAAAAGTTTTGGTTCGAACCCCTCGGGGGCGTCCCCGATGAGTGTTTAAGCGGATCCATGGGCTCCTGGGGGCGGGGCGGAGGTTTTTAGGGCGACCCATGAGCGAAAGAGTGAAAACGGCAGTTTTTTGGCAATTTTCCGTGTGTGTTAGCCCATTGATCGACCGGGGGGTGCTGGCCCCGGGAAAAAATTTTGGTCTGAAACCCTCGGGGGCGTCCCTGACGAGCGGTTAAGCGGATCCATGGGATCCTGGTGGAGGGGCGGAGGTTTTTAGGGCGTCCCATGAGCGTAAGAGTGAAAATAACAGTTTTTTGGCGATTTTCCATGTGTGTTAGCCCATGGATCTGCCGGGGGGTGCTGGCTCCGAGAAAAATTTTGGTTCGAGCCCCTCGGGGGCGTCCCTAACGAGCGGTTAAGCGGATCCATGGGCTTCTGGGGCGGGGCGGAGGTTTTTAGGACGTCCCATGAGCGAAAGAGTGAAAACAGCAATTTTTTGGCGATTTTCCGTGTGTGTTAGCCCATGGATCGGCCGGGGGTGATGGCTCCGGGAAAAGTTTTGGTCCGAGCCCCTAGGGGGCGTCCCTGACGAGCGGTTAAGCGGATCCATGGGCTCCTGGGGGCGGGGCGGAGGTTTTTAGGGCGTCCCATGAGCGAAAGAGTGAAAACGGCAGTTTTTGGGCGATTTTCCGTGTGTGTTAGCCCATGGATCGGCCGGGGGGTGCTGGCTCCGGGAAAAGTTTTGGTTCGAGCCCCTCGCGGGCGTCCCTGAAGAGCGGTTAAGTGGATCCATGGGCTCCTGGGGGGCGGGGCGGAGGTTTTTAGGGCGTCCCATGAGCGAAAGAGTAAAAACGGCAGTTTTTTGGCGATTTTCCGTGTGTGTTAGCCCATGGATCGGCCGGTGGGTGCTGGCTTCGGGAAAAGTTTTGGTCCAAGCCCCTCGGGGGCTTCCCTGACGAGTGGTGAACCGGATCCATGGGATCCTGGGGGCGGGGGCGGAGGTTTTTCGGGCATCCCATGAGCGAAAGAGTGAAAACGGCAGTTTTTTGGCGATTTTCCGTGTGTGTTAGCCCATGGATAGGCCGGGGGGAGATGGCTCCAGGAAAAGTTTTGGTCCGAACCCCTCGGGGGCATCCCCGATGAGCGTTTAAGTGGATCCATGGGCTCCTGGGGGTGGGGCGGAGGTTTTTAGGGGGACCCATGAGCGAAAGAGTGAAAACGGTAGTTTTTTGGCGATTTTCCGAGTGTGTTAGCCCATGGATCGGTCGGGGGGTGCTGGCTCCGGGAAAAGTTTTGGTTCGAGCCCATCGAGGGCATCCCAAACGAGCGGTTAAGTGGATCCATGACCTCCTGGGGGCGGGCGGGGGTTTTTAGGGCGTCCCATGAGCGAAAGAGTGAAAACGGCAGTTTTTTGGCGATTTTCCGTGTGTGTTAGCCCATGGATCGGCTGGGGGGTGATGGCTCCGGGAAAAGTTTTGGTCCGAGCCCCTCGGGGGCGTCCCTGATGAGCGATTAAGCGGATCCATGGGCTCCTGGGGGCGGGGCGAAGGTTTTTAGGGCGACCCATGAGCGAAAGAGTGAAAACGGCAGTTTTTTAGCGATTTTCCGTGTGTGTTAGCCCATGGATAGGCCGGGGGGAGATGGCTCCAGGAAAAGTTTTGGTCCGAACCCCTCGGGGGCATCCCCGATGAGCGTTTAAGTGGATCCATGGGCTCCTGGGGGTGGGGCGGAGGTTTTTAGGGGGACCCATGAGCGAAAGAGTGAAAACGGTAGTTTTTTGGCGATTTTCCGAGTGTGTTAGCCCATGGATCGGCCGGGGGGTGCTGGCTCCGGGAAAAGTTTTGGTTCGAGCCCATCGAGGGCATCCCAAACGAGCGGTTAAGTGGATCCATGACCTCCTGGGGGCGGGCGGGGGTTTTTAGGGCGTCCCATGAGCGAAAGAGTGAAAACGGCAGTTTTTTGGCGATTTTCCGTGTGTGTTAGCCCATGGATCGGCTGGGGGGTGATGGCTCCGGGAAAAGTTTTGGTCCGAGCCCCTCGGGGGCGTCCCTGATGAGCGATTAAGCGGATCCATGGGCTCCTGGGGGCGGGGCGAAGGTTTTTAGGGCGACCCATGAGCGAAAGAGTGAAAACGGCAGTTTTTTAGCGATTTTCCGTGTGTGTTAGCCCATGGATCGGCCGGGGGGTGCTGGCTCCGAGAAAAGTTTTGGTCCGAGCCCCTCGGGGACGTCCCTGATGAGCGGTTAAGTGGATCCATGGGATCCTGGGGGCGGGGCGGAGGTTTTTAAGGCGTCCCATGAGCAAAAGAGTGAAAACGGCAGTTTTTTGGCGATTTTCCGTGTGTGTTAGCCCATGGATCGGCCGGGGGGTGCTGGCTCCGGGAAAAGTTTTGGTCCGAGCCCATCGGGGGCATCCCTAACGAGCGGTTAAGTTGATCCATGGGCTCCTGGGGGCGGGGTGGAGGTTTTTAGGGCGTCCCATGAGAGAAAGAGTGAAAATGGCAGTTTTTGGGCGATTTTCCGTGTGTGTTAGCCCATGGATCGGCCGGGGGGTGCTGGCTCCGGGAAAAGTTTTGGTTCGAGCCCCTCGCGGGCGTCCCTGAAGAGCGGTTAAGTGGATCCATGGGCTCCTGGGGGGCGGGGCGGAGGTTTTTAGGGCGTCCCATGAGCGAAAGAGTAAAAACGGCAGTTTTTTGGCGATTTTCCGTGTGTGTTAGCCCATGGATCGGCCGGTGGGTGCTGGCTTCGGGAAAAGTTTTGGTCCAAGCCCCTCGGGGGCTTCCCTGACGAGTGGTGAACCGGATCCATGGGATCCTGGGGGCGGGGGCGGAGGTTTTTCGGGCATCCCATGAGCGAAAGAGTGAAAACGGCAGTTTTTTGGCGATTTTCCGTGTGTGTTAGCCCATGGATAGGCCGGGGGGAGATGGCTCCAGGAAAAGTTTTGGTCCGAACCCCTCGGGGGCATCCCCGATGAGCGTTTAAGTGGATCCATGGGCTCCTGGGGGTGGGGCGGAGGTTTTTAGGGGGACCCATGAGCGAAAGAGTGAAAACGGTAGTTTTTTGGCGATTTTCCGAGTGTGTTAGCCCATGGATCGGCCGGGGGGTGCTGGCTCCGGGAAAAGTTTTGGTTCGAGCCCATCGAGGGCATGCCAAACGAGCGGTTAAGTGGATCCATGACCTCCTGGGGGCGGGCGGGGGTTTTTAGGGCGTCCCATGAGCGAAAGAGTGAAAACGGCAGTTTTTTGGCGATTTTCCGTGTGTGTTAGCCCATGGATCGGCTGGGGGGTGATGGCTCCGGGAAAAGTTTTGGTCCGAACCCCTCGGGGGCATCCCCGATGAGCGTTTAAGTGGATCCATGGGCTCCTGGGGGTGGGGCGGAGGTTTTTAGGGGGACCCATGAGCGAAAGAGTGAAAACGGTAGTTTTTTGGCGATTTTCCGAGTGTGTTAGCCCATGGATCGGCCGGGGGGTGCTGGCTCCGGGAAAAGTTTTGGTTCGAGCCCATCGAGGGCATGCCAAACGAGCGGTTAAGTGGATCCATGACCTCCTGGGGGCGGGCGGGGGTTTTTAGGGCGTCCCATGAGCGAAAGAGTGAAAACGGCAGTTTTTTGGCGATTTTCCGTGTGTGTTAGCCCATGGATCGGCTGGGGGGTGATGGCTCCGGGAAAAGTTTTGGTCCAAGCCCCTCGGGGGCGTCCCTGATGAGCGATTAAGCGGATCCATGGGCTCCTGGGGGGCGGGGCGGAGGTTTTTAGGGCGTCCCATGAGCGAAAGAGTGAAAACGGTAGTTTTTTGGCGATTTTTCGTGTGTGTTAGCCCATGGATCGGCCGGGGGGTGATGGCTCCAGAAAAGTTTTGGTCCGAACCCCTCGGGGGCGTCCCCGAAGAGCGTTTAAGCGGATCCATGGGCTCCTGGGGGCGGGGCGGAGGTTTTTAGGGCGACCCATGAGCGAAAGAGTGAAAACGGCAGTTTTTTGGCGATTTTCCGTGTGTGTTAGCCGATGGATCGATCGGGGGGTGCTGGCTCCGGGAAAAAATTTTGGTCTGAGCCCCTCGGGGGCGTCCCTGATGAGCGATTAAGCGGATCCATGGGATCGTGGGGGCGGGGCGGAGGTTTTTAGGGCGTCCCATGAGCGAAAGAGTGAAAACGATAGTTTTTTGGCGATTTTCCGTGTGTGTTAGCCCATGGATCGGCCGGGGGGTGCTGGCTCCGAGAAAAGTTTTGGTCCGAGCCCCTAGGGAGCATCCCTAACGAGCGGTTAAGCGGATCCATGGGCTCCTGGGTGCGGGGCGGATATTTTTAGGGCATCCCATGAGCGAAAGAGTGAAAACGGCAGTTTTTTGGCGATTTTCCGTGTGTGTTAGCCCATGGATCAGCCGGTGGGTGCTGGCTCGGGAAAAGTTTTGGTTCGATCCCCTCGCGGGCGTCCCTGATGAGCGTTTAAGTGGATCCATGGGCTCCTTGGGGCGGTGCGGAGGCTTTTAGGGCGTCCCATGAGCGAAAGAGTGAAAACGGCAGTTTTTTGGCAATTTTCCGTGTGTGTTAGCCCATGGATCGGCCGGGGGGTGATGGCTCCAGGAAAAGTTTTGGTTCGAACCCCTCGGGGGCGTCCCCGATGAGTGTTTAAGCGGATCCATGGGCTCCTGGGGGCGGGGCGGAGGTTTTTAGGGCGACCCATGAGCGAAAGAGTGAAAACGGCAGTTTTTTGGCAATTTTTCGTGTGTGTTAGCCCATGGATCGGTCGGGGGGTGCTGGCTCCGAGAAAAGTTTTGGTCTAAGCCCCTCGAGGGCATCCCTGACGAGCGGTTAAGCAAATCCATGGGATGCTGGGGGCGGGGCAGAGGTTTTTAGGACGTCCCATGAGCGAAAGAATGAAAACGGCAGTTTTTTGGCGATTTTCCGTGTGTGTTAGCCCATGGATCGGCCGGGGGGTGCTGGCTCCGGGAAAGTTTTTGGTCCGAGCCCTTCGCGGGCGTCCCTGACGAGCGGTTAAGCGGATCCATGGGCTCCTGGGGGCGGGGGCGGAGGTTTTTTGGGCATCCCATTAGCGAAATAGTGAAAACGGCAGTTTTTTGGCGATTTTCCGTGTGTGTTAGCCCATGGATCGGCCGGGGGGTGATGGCTCCAGAAAAGTTTTGGTCCGAACCCCTCGAGGGCGTCCCCGATGAACGTTTAAGCGGATCCATAGGCTCCTGGGGGCGGGGCGGAGGTTTTAGGGCGACCCATGAGCGAAAGAGTGAAAACGGCAGTTTTTTGGCAATTTTCCGTGTGTGTTAGCCCATTGATCGACCGGGGGGTGCTGGCTCCGGGAAAAAATTTTGGTCTGAACCCCTCGGGGGCGTCCCTGACGAGCGGTTAAGCGGATCCATGGGATCCTGGTGGAGGGGCGGAGGTTTTTAGGGCGTCCCATGAGCGTAAGAGTGAATATAACAGTTTTTTGGCGATTTTCCATGTGTGTTAGCCCATGGATCTGCCGGGGGGTGCTGGCTCCGAGAAAAATTTTGGTTCGAGCCCCTTGGGGGCTTCCCTGACGAGCGGTTAAGCGGATCCATGGGCTTCTGGGGCGGGGCGGAGGTTTTTAGGGCGTCCCATGAGCGAAAGAGTGAAAACAGTAATTTTTTGGCGATTTTCCGTGTGTGTTAGCCCATGGATCGGCCGGGGGTGATGGCTCCGGGAAAAGTTTTGGTCCGAGCCCCTAGGGGGCATCCCTGACGAGCGGTTAAGCGGATCCATGGGCTCCTGGGGGCGGGGCGGAGGTTTTTAGGGCGTCCCATGAGCGAAAGAGTGAAAACGGCAGTTTTTGGGCGATTTTCCGTGTGTGTTAGCCCATGGATCGGCCGGGGGGTGCTGGCTCCGGGAAAAGTTTTGGTTCGAGCCCCTCGCGGGCGTCCCTGAAGAGCGGTTAAGTGGATCCATGGGCTCCTGGGGGGCGGGGCGGAGGTTTTTAGGGCGTCCCATGAGCGAAAGAGTAAAAACGGCAGTTTTTTGGCGATTTTCCGTGTGTGTTAGCCCATGGATCGGCCGGTGGGTGCTGGCTTCGGGAAAAGTTTTGGTCCAAGCCCCTCGGGGGCTTCCCTGACGAGTGGTGAACCGGATCCATGGGATCCTGGGGGCGGGGGCGGAGGTTTTTCGGGCATCCCATGAGCGAAAGAGTGAAAACGGCAGTTTTTTGGCGATTTTCCGTGTGTGTTAGCCCATGGATAGGCCGGGGGGAGATGGCTCCAGGAAAAGTTTTGGTCCGAACCCCTCGGGGGCATCCCCGATGAGCGTTTAAGTGGATCCATGGGCTCCTGGGGGTGGGGCGGAGGTTTTTAGGGGGACCCATGAGCGAAAGAGTGAAAACGGTAGTTTTTTGGCGATTTTCCGAGTGTGTTAGCCCATGGATCGGCCGGGGGGTGCTGGCTCCGGGAAAAGTTTTGGTTCGAGCCCATCGAGGGCATCCCAAACGAGCGGTTAAGTGGATCCATGACCTCCTGGGGGCGGGCGGGGGTTTTTAGGGCGTCCCATGAGCGAAAGAGTGAAAACGGCAGTTTTTTGGCGATTTTCCGTGTGTGTTAGCCCATGGATCGGCTGGGGGGTGATGGCTCCGGGAAAAGTTTTGGTCCGAGCCCCTCGGGGGCGTCCCTGATGAGCGATTAAGCGGATCCATGGGCTCCTGGGGGCGGGGCGAAGGTTTTTAGGGCGACCCATGAGCGAAAGAGTGAAAACGGCAGTTTTTTAGCGATTTTCCGTGTGTGTTAGCCCATGGATAGGCCGGGGGGAGATGGCTCCAGGAAAAGTTTTGGTCCGAACCCCTCGGGGGCATCCCCGATGAGCGTTTAAGTGGATCCATGGGCTCCTGGGGGTGGGGCGGAGGTTTTTAGGGGGACCCATGAGCGAAAGAGTGAAAACGGTAGTTTTTTGGCGATTTTCCGAGTGTGTTAGCCCATGGATCGGCCGGGGGGTGCTGGCTCCGGGAAAATTTTTGGTTCGAGCCCATCGAGGGCATCCCAAACGAGCGGTTAAGTGGATCCATGACCTCCTGGGGGCGGGCGGGGGTTTTTAGGGCGTCCCATGAGCGAAAGAGTGAAAACGGCAGTTTTTTGGCGATTTTCCGTGTGTGTTAGCCCATGGATCGGCTGGGGGGTGATGGCTCCGGGAAAAGTTTTGGTCCGAGCCCCTCGGGGGCGTCCCTGATGAGCGATTAAGCGGATCCATGGGCTCCTGGGGGCGGGGCGAAGGTTTTTAGGGCGACCCATGAGCGAAAGAGTGAAAACGGCAGTTTTTTAGCGATTTTCCGTGTGTGTTAGCCCATGGATCGGCCGGGGGGTGCTGGCTCTGAGAAAAGTTTTGGTCCGAGCCCCTCGGGGACGTCCCTGATGAGCGGTTAAGTGGCTCCATGGGCTCCTGGGGGCGGGGCGGAGGTTTTTAAGGCGTCCCATGAGCAAAAGAGTGAAAACGGCAGTTTTTTGGCGATTTTCTGTGTGTGTTAGCCCATGGATCGGCCGGGGGGTGCTGGCTCCGGGAAAAGTTTTGGTTCGAGCCCATCGGGGGCATCCCAAATGAGCGGTTAAGTGGATCCATGACCTCCTGGGGGCGGGCGGGGGTTTTTAGGGTGTCCCATGAGCGAAAGAGTGAAAACGGCAGTTTTTTGGCGATTTTCCGTGTGTGTTAGCCCATGGATCGGCTGGGGGGTGATGGCTCCGGGAAAAGTTTTGGTCCGAGCCCCTCGGGGGCGTCCCTGATGAGCGATTAAGCGGATCCATGGGCTCCTGGGGGCGGGGCGAAGGTTTTTAGGGCGACCCATGAGCGAAAGAGTGAAAACGGCAGTTTTTTAGCGATTTTCCATCTGTGTTAGCCCATGGATCGGCCGGGGGGTGCTGGCTCCGAGAAAATTTTTGGTCCGAGCCCCTCGGGGACGTCCCTGATGAGCGGTTAAGTGGATCCATGGGCTCCTGGGGGCGGGGCGGAGGTTTTTAAGGCGTCCCATGAGCAAAAGAGTGAAAACGGCAGTTTTTTGGCAATTTTCCGTGTGTGTTAGCCCATGGATCGGCCGAGGGGTGCTGGCTCCGGGAAAAGTTTTGGTCCGAACCCATCGGGGGCGTCCCTGACGAGCGATTAAGCGGATCCATGGGCTCCTGGGGTCGGGGCGGAGGTTTTTAGGGCGTCCCATGAGCGAAAGAGTGAATACGGCAGTTTTTTGGCGATTTTCCGTGTGTTTTAGCCCATGGATCGACCGGGGGGTGCTGGCTCCGGGAAAAAATTTGATCTGAGCCCCTCGGGGGCATCCCTGATGAGCGGTTAAGCAGATATATGGGCTCCTGGGGGCGGGACGGAGGTTTTTAGGGCGTCCCATGAGCGAAAGAGTGAAAACGGCAGTTTTTTGGCGATTTTCCGTGTGTGTTAGCCCATGGATCGGCCGGGGGGTGATGGCTCCGGGAAAATTTTTTGTCCGAGCCCCTCGGGGGCATCCCTAACGAGCAGTTACGTGGATACATGACCTCCTGGGGGCGGGGCGGAGGTTTTTAGGGCGTCCCATGAGCGAAAGAGTGAAAACAGCAGTTTTTGGGCGATTTTCCATGTGTGTTAGCCCATGGATCGGCCGGGGGGTACTGGCTTCGGGAAAAGTTTTGGTTTGAGCCCCTTGGGGGCATCCCTAATGAGCGGTTAAGTGGATCCATGACCTCCTGGGGGCGGGGCGGAGGTTTTTAGGGCGTCCCATGAGCGAAAGAGTGAAAACGGCAGTTTTTGGGCGATTTTTCGTGTGTTTTAGCCCATGGATCGGCCGGGGGGTGATGGCTCCAGGAAAAGTTTTGGTCTGAGTCCCTCGGGGGCATCCCTGATGAGCGGTTAAGTAGATATATGGGCTCTTGGGGGCGGGGCGGAGGTTTTTAGGGCGTCCCATGAGCGAAAGAGTGAAAACGGAAGTTTTTTGGCGATTTTCCGTTTGTGTTAGCCCATGAATCGGCCGGGGGGTGCTGGCTCCGTGAAAAGTTTTTGTCCGAGCCCCTCGGGGGCATCCCTAACGAGCGGTTAAGTGTATCCATGACCTCCTGGGGGCGTGAGGGAGGTTTTTAGGGCGTCCCATGAGCGAAAGAGTGAAAACGGCAGTTTTTTGGCTATTTTCCGTGTGTGTTAGCCCATGGATCGGCCGGGGGGTGCTGGCTCCGGGAAAAGTTTTGGTCTGAGTCCCTCGGGGGCGTCCCTGACGAGCGGTTAAGCGTATCCATGGGCTCCTTGGGGCGGGGCGGAGGTTTTTAGGGCATTCCATGAGCGAAAGAGTGAAAACGGCAGTTTTTTGACAATTTTTCGTGTGTGTTAGCCCATGGATCGGTCGGGGGGTGCTGGATTCGAGAAAAGTTTTGGTCCGAGCCCCTCAAGGGCGTCCCTAACGAGCGGTTAAGCGGATCCATGGGATCCTGGGGGCGGGGCGGAGGTTTTTAGGGCATACCATGAGCGAAAGAGTGAAAATGGCAGTTTTTTGGCGATTTTCCGTGTGTGTTAGCCCATGGATCGGCCGGTGGGTACTGGCTCCGGGAAAAGTTTTGGTTCGAGCCCCTAGGGGGCATCCCTGATGAGCGTTTAAGCTGATCCATGGGCTCCTGGAGGCAGTGCGGAGGTTTTTAGGGTGTCCCATGAGCGAAAGAGTGAAAACAACAGTTTTTTGGCGATTTTCCGTGTGTGTTAACCCATGGATTGGCCGGGGGGTGCTGGCTCTGGGAAAAGTTTTAGTCCGAGCCCCTCGGTGGCATCCCTAAAGAGCGGTTAATCTGATCCATGGGATCCTGGGGGCGGGGGCGGAGGTTTTTCGGGCATCCCATGAGCGAAAGAGTGAAAACGGCAGTTTTTTGGCGATTTTCCGTGTGTGTTGGCCCATGGATCGGCCGGGGGGTGATGGCTCCAGGAAAAGTTTTGGTCCAAACCCCTCGGGGGCATCCCCGATGAGCGTTTAAGCGGATCCATGGGCTCCTGGGGGCGGGGCGGAGGTTTTTAGGGCGACCCATGAGCGAAAGAGTGAAAACGGCAGTTTTTTGGCAATTTTCCATGTGTGTTAGCCCATGGATCGGCCGGGGGGTGCTGGCTCCTAGAAAAGTTTTGGTCCGAGCCCATCGGGGGCATCCCTAACGAGCGTTTAAGTGGATCCATGATCTCCTAGGGGCGGGGCGGAGGTTTTTAGGGCGTCCCATGAACGATAGAGTGAACACGGCAGTTTTTGGGCGATTTTCCGTGTGTGTTAGCCCATGGATCGGCCGGGGGGTGCTGGCTCCGGGAAAAGTTTTGGTCTGAGCCCTTTGGGGGCGTCCCTGACAAGCGGTTAAGCGGATCCATGGGATCCTCGGGGCGGGGCGGATGTTTTTAGGGCATCCCATGAGCGAAAGAGTGAAAACGGCAGTTTTTTGGCGATTTTCCGTGTGTGTTAGCCCATGGATCGGCCGGGGGGTGCTGGCTCCGGGAAAAGTTTTTGTCCGAACCCCTCGCGGGCGTCCTTGACGAGCGGTTAAGTGGATCCATGGGCTCCTGGGGGCGGGGCGGAGGTTTTTAGGGCGTCCCATGAGCAAAAGAGTGAAAACGACAGTTTTTTGGCGATTTTCCGTGTGTGTTAGCCCATGGATCGGCCGGTGGGTGCTGGCTTCGGGAAAAGTTTTGGTCCAAGCCCCTCGGGGGCATCCCTGACGAGCGGTTAACCGGATCCATGGGATCCTGGGGGCGGGGGCGGAGGTTTTTTGGGCGTCCCATGAGCGAAAGAGTGAAAACGGCAGTTTTTTGGCGATTTTCCGTGTGTGTTAGCCCATCGATCGGCCGGGGGGTGATGGCTCCAGGAAAAATTTTGGTCCGAACCCCTCGGGGGCATCCCTAACGAGCATTTAAGTGGATCCATGGGCTCCTGGGGGCGGGGCGGAGGTTTTTAGGACGACCCATGAGCGAAAGAGTGAAAACGGTAGTTTTTTGGTAATTTTTCGTGTGTGTTAGCCCATGGATCGGTCGGGGGGTGCTGGCTCCGGGAAAAGTTTTGGTCTGAGACCCTCAGGGGCATCCCTAACGAGCAGTTAAGTGGATCCATGACCTCCTAGGGGCGGGCGGGGGTTTTTAGGGCGTCCCATGAGCGAAAGAGTGAAAACGGCAGTTTTTTGGCGATTTTCCGTGTGTGTTAGCCAATGGATCGGCCGGGGGGTGCTGGCTCCGGGAAAAGTTTTTGTCCGAACCCCTCGCGGGCATCCCTAACGAGCGGTTAAGTGGATCCATGACCTCCTGGGGGCGGTTCGGAGGTTTTTAGGGCATCCCATGAGCGAAAGAGTGAAAACGGCAGTTTTTGGGCGATTTTCCGTGTGTGTTAGCCCATGGATCGGCCGGGGGGTGCTGGCTCCGGGAAAAGTTTTGGTCCGAGCCCCTCGGGGGCATCCTTGATGAGCGGTTAAGCGGATCCATGGGCTCTTGGGGGCGGGGCGGAGATTTTTAAGGCGTCCCATGTGCGAAAGAGTGATAACGGCAGTTTTTTGGCGAATTTCCCTGTGTGTTAGCCCATGGATCGGCCGGGGGGTGCTGGCTCTAGGAAACGTTTTGGTTCGAGCCCCTCGGGGGCATCCTTGATGAGCGGTTAAGCATATACATGGGCTCCTTGGGGCGGGGCGGAGGTTTTTAGGGCATTCCATGAGCGAAAGAGTGAAAACGGCAGTTTTTTGGCAATTTTCCGTGTGTGTTAGCCCATGGATCGGTCGGGGGGTGCTGGATTCGAGAAAAGTTTTGGTTCGAGCCCCTCAAGGGCGTCCCTAACGAGCGGTTAAGCGGATCCATGGGATCCTGGGGGCGGGGCGGAGGTTTTTAGGGCATACCATGAGCGAAAGAGTGAAAACGGCAGTTTTTTGGCGATTTTTCGTGTGTGTTAGCCCATGGATCGGCCGGTGGGTGCTGGCTTCGGGAAAAGTTTTGGTTCGAGCCCCTAGGGGGCATCCCTGATGAGCGTTTAAGCTGATCCATGGGCTCCTGGAGGCAGTGCGGAGGTTTTTAGGGCGTCCCATGAGCGAAAGAGTGAAAACAACAGTTTTTTGGCGATTTTCCGTGTGTGTTAACCCATGGATTGGCCGGGGGGTGCTGGCTCTGGGAAAAGTTTTGGTCCGAGCCCCTCGGTGGCATCCCTGAAGAGCGGTTAATCTGATCCATGGGATCCTGGGGGCGGGGGCGGAGGTTTTTCGGGCATCCCATGAGCGAAAGAGTGAAAACGGCAGTTTTTTGGCGATTTTCCGTGTGTGTTAGCCCATCGATCGGCCGGGGGGTGATGGCTCCAGGAAAAATTTTGGTCCGAACCCCTCGGGGGCATCCCTAACGAGCAGTTAAGTGGATCCATGGGCTCCTGGGGCCGGGGCGGAGGTTTTTAGGGCGACCCATGAGCGAAAGAGTGAAAACGGTAGTTTTTTGGCGATTTTCCGTGTGTGTTAGCCCATGGATCGGTCGGGGGGTGCTGGCTCCGGGAAAAGTTTTGGTCTGAGACCCTCAGGGCATCCCTAACGAGCGGTTAAGTGGATCCATGACCTCCTAGGGGCGGGCGGGGGTTTTTAGGGCGTCCCATGAGCGAAAGAGTGAAAACGGCAGTTTTTTGGCGATTTTCCGTGTGTGTTAGCTAATGGATCGGCCGGGGGGTGCTGGCTCCGAGAAAAGTTTTTGTCCGAACCCCTCGCGGGCATCCCTAACGAGCGGTTAAGTGGATCCATGACCTCCTGGGGGCGGGTCGGAGGTTTTTAGGGCATCCCATGAGCGAAAGAGTGAAAACGGCAGTTTTTGGGCGATTTTCCGTGTGTGTTAGCCCATGGATCGGCCGGGGGGTGCTGGCTCCGGGAAAATTTTTGGTCCGAGCCCCTCGGGGGCATCCCTGACGAGCGGTTAAGCGGATCCATGGGCTCTTGGGGGCGGGGCGGAGATTTTTAAGGCGTCCCATGTGCGAAAGAGTGAAAACGGCAGTTTTTTGGCGATTTTCCATGTGTGTTAGCCCATGGATCGGCCGGGGGGTGCTGGCTCTAGGAAACGTTTTGGTCCGAGCCCCTCGGGGGCATCCCTGATGAGCGGTTAAGCGTATACATGGGCTCCTTGGGGCGGGGCGGAGGTTTTTAGGGCATTCCATGAGCGAAAGAGTGAAAACGGCAGTTTTTGGCAATTTTCCGTGTGTGTTAGCCCATGGATCGGTCGGGGGGTGCTGGATTCGAGAAAAGTTTTGGTCCGAGCCCCTCAAGGGCGTCCCTAACGAGCGGTTAAGCGGATCCATGGGATCCTGGGGGCGGGGCGGAGGTTTTTAGGGCATACCATGAGCGAAAAAGTGAAAACGGCAGTTTTTTGGCGATTTTCCGTGTGTGTTAGCCCATGGATCGGCCGGTGGGTGCTGGCTCCGGGAAAAGTTTTGGTTCGAGCCCCTAGGGGGCATCCCTGATGAGCGTTTAAGCTGATCCATGGGCTCCTGGAGGCAGTGCGGAGGTTTTTAGGGCGTCCCATGAGCGAAAGAGTGAAAACAACAGTTTTTTGGCGATTTTCCGTGTGTGTTAACCCATGGATTGGCCGGGGGGTGCTGGCTCTGGGAAAAGTTTTGGTCCGAGCCCCTCGGTGGCATCCCTGAAGAGCGGTTAATCTGATCCATGGGATCCTGGGGGCGGGGGCGGAGGTTTTTCGGGCATCCCATGAGCGAAAGAGTGAAAACGGCAGTTTTTTGGCGATTTTCCGTATGTGTTAGCCCATGGATCGGCCGGGGGGTGATGGCTCCAGGAAAAGTTTTGGTCCGAACCCCTCGGGGGCGTCCCCGATGAGCGTTTAAGCGGATCCATGGGCTCCTGGGGGCGGGGCGGAGGTTTTTAGGGCGACCCATGAGCGAAAGAGTGAAAACGGCAGTTTTTTGGCAATTTTCCATGTGTGTTAGCCCATGGATCGGCCGGGGGGTGCTGGCTCCTGGAAAAGTTTTGGTCCGAGCCCATCGGGGGCATCCCTAACGAGCGGTTAAGTGGATCCATGATCTCCTAGGGGCGGGGCGGAGGTTTTTAGGGCATCCCATGAGCGATAGAGTGAACACGGCAGTTTTTGGGCGATTTTCCGTGTGTGTTAGCCCATGGATCGGCCGGGGGGTGCTGGCTCCGGGAAAAGTTTTGGTCTGAGCCCTTTGGGGGCGTCCCTGACAAGCGGTTAAGCGGATCCATGGGATCCTGGGGGCGGTGCGGATGTTTTTAGGGCGCCCCATGAGCGAAAGAGTGAAAACGGCAGTTTTTTGGCAATTTTCCGTGTGTGTTAGCCCATGGATCGGCTGGGGGGTGCTGGCTCCGGGAAAAGTTTTGGTCCGAGCCCCTCGCGGGCGTCCTTGACGAGTGGTTAAGTGGATCCATGGGCTCCTGGGGGCGGGGCGGAGGTTTTTAGGGCGTCCCATGAGCGAAAGAGTGAAAACGACAGTTTTTTGGCGATTTTCCGTGTGTGTTAGCCCATGGATCGGCCGGTGGGTGCTGGCTTCGGGAAAAGTTTTGGTCCAAGCCCCTCGGGGGCATCCTTGACGAGCGGTTAACCGGATCCATGGGATCCTGGGGGCGGGGGCGGAGGTTTTTCGGGCATCCCATGAGCGAAAGAGTGAAAACGGCAGTTTTTTGGCGATTTTCCGTGTGTGTTAGCCCATCGATCGGCCGGGGGGTGATGGCTCCAGGAAAAATTTTGGTCCGAACCCCTCGGGGGCATCCCTAACGAGCAGTTAAGTGGATCCATGGGCTCCTGGGGGCGGGGCGGAGGTTTTTAGGGCGACCCATGAGCGAAAGAGTGAAAACGGTAGTTTTTTGGCGATTTTTCGTGTGTGTTAGCCCATGGATCGGTCGGGGGGTGCTGGCTCCGGGAAAAGTTTTGGTCTGAGACCCTCAGGGGCATCCCTAACGAGTGGTTAAGTGGATCCATGACCTCCTAGGGGCGGGCGGGGGTTTTTAGGGCGTCCCATGAGCGAAAGAGTGAAAACGGCAGTTTTTTGGCGATTTTCCGTGTGTGTTAGCCAATGGATCGGCCGGGCGGTGCTGGCTCCGGGAAAAGTTTTTGTCCGAGCCCCTCGCGGGCATCTCTAACGAGCGGTTAACTGGATCCATGACCTCCTGGGGGCGAGTCGGAGGTTTTTAGGGCATCCCATGAGCGAAAGAGTGAAAACGGCAGTTTTTGGGCGATTTTCCGTGTGTGTTAGCCCATGGATCGGCCAGGGGGTGCCGGCTCCTGGGAAAAGTTTTGGTTCGAGCCCCTCGGGGGCGTCCTTGACAAGCGGTTAAGCGGATCCATGGGCTCCTGGGGGCGGGGCGGAGGTTTTTAAGGCGTCCCATGTGCGAAAGAGTGAAAACGGCAGTTTTTTGGCGATTTTCCATGTGTGTTAGCCCATGGATCGGCCGGGGGGTGCTGGCTCTAGGAAAAGTTTTGGCCTGAACCCCTCGGGGGATTCCCTGACGAGATTTTAAGCGGATCCATGGGCTCCTGGGGGGCGGGGCGGAGGTTTTTAGGGCGTCCCATGAGCGAAAGAGTGAAAACGGCAGTTTTTTGATGATTTTTCGTGTGTTTTAGCCCATGGATCTGCCGGTGGGTGATGGCTCCGGGAAAAGTTTTGGTCTGAGCCCCTAGGGGGCGTCCCTGACGAGCGTTTAAGCAGATCCAAGGGCTCCTGGGGGCGGGGCGGAGGTTTTTAGGGCATCCCATGAGCGAAAGAGTGAAAACGGCAGTTTTTTGCCGATTTTCCGTGTGTGTTAGCCCATGGATCGGTCGGGGGGTGCTGGCTCCGGGAAAAGTTTGGTCCGAGCCCCTTGGGGACGTCCCTGACGAGTGGTTAAGCGGATCCATGGGCTCCTAGGGGCGGGGCGGAGGTTTTTAGGGCGTCCAATGAGCGAATTAGTGAAAACGGCAGTTTTTTGGCGATTTTTCGTGTGTGTTAGCCCATGGATCGGCCGGGGGGTGCTGGCTCCGGGAAAAGTTTTGGTCCGAGCCCCTAGGGGGCGTCCCTGATGAGCGGATAAGCGAATCCATGGGCTCCTGGGGGCGGGGCGTAGGTTTTTAGGGCATCCCATTAGCGAAAGAGTGAAAACGGTAGT
This sequence comes from Capsicum rhomboideum, assembly GCA_031232105.1. Taxonomy (NCBI): domain Eukaryota; kingdom Viridiplantae; phylum Streptophyta; class Magnoliopsida; order Solanales; family Solanaceae; genus Capsicum; species Capsicum rhomboideum. The sequence continues at coordinate 1,115,100 of CP124710.1, read as the reverse complement.
TTTTTGGCGATTTTTCGTGTGTGTTAGCCCATGGATCGGCCGGGGGGTGCTGGCTCCGGGAAAAGTTTTGGTCCGAACCCCTCGGGGGCATCCCTGACGAGCGATTAAACGGATCCATGGTCTCCTGGGGGCAGGGCGGAGGTTTTTAGGGCATCCCATGAGCGAAAGAGTGAAAATGGCAGTTTTTTGGCGATTTTCCGTGTGTGTTAGCCCATGGATCGGTCGGGGGGTGCTGGCTTCGGGAAAAGTTTTTGTCCAATCCCCTTGGGGGCATCCCTAACGAGCGGTTAAGCGTATCCATGGGCTTCTGGGGTCGGGGCGGAGGTTTTTAGGGCGTCCCATGAGCGAAAGAGTGAAAACGGCAGTTTTTTGGCGATTTTCCGTGTGTGTTAGCCCATGGATCGGCCGGTGGGTGCTGGCTCCGAGAAAAGTTTTAGTCCGAGCCCCTCCGGGGCATCCCTGACAAGCGGTTAAGTATATCCATGGGCTCCTGGGGGTGGGTCGGAGGTTTTTAGGGCGACCCATGAGCGAAAGAGTGAAAACGGCAGTTTTTTGGCGATTTTCCGTGAGTGTTAGCACATGGATCGGCCGGGGGGTGCTGGATCCGGGAAAAGTTTTGGTCCGAGCCCCTAGGGGGCATCCCTAACGAGCGGATAAGCGAATCCATGGGCTCCTGGGGACGGGGCGGAGGTTTTTAGGGCATCCCATTAGCGGAAGAGTGAAAACGGCAGTTTTTTGGCGATTTTTCGTGTGTGTTAGCCCATGGATCGGCAGGGGGGTGCTGGCTCCGGGAAAAGTTTTGGTCCGAACCCCTCGGGGGCGTCCCTGACGAGCGATTAAACGGATCCATGGTCTCCTGGGGGCGGGGCGGAGGTTTTTAGGGCGTCCCATGAGCGACAGAGGTTTTTGGTGATTTTCTGTGTGTGTTAGCCCATGGAACGGCCGGTGGGTGCTGGCTTCGGGAAAAGTTTTGGTCCAAGCCCCTCGGTGGCATACCTGAAGAGCGGTTAAGCGGATCCATGGGATCCTGGGGGCGGGGGCGGATGTTTTTCGGGCATCCCATGAGCGAAAGAGTGAAAACGGCAGTTTTTTGGCGATTTTCCGTGTGTGTTAGCCAATGGATCGGCAGGGGGGTGCTGGCTCCGGGAAAAGTTTTGGTCCGAGCCCCGAGGGGGCGTCCCTGACGAGCGATTAAACGGATCCATGGTCTCCTGGGGCGGGGCGGAGGTTTTTAGGGCGTCCCATGAGCGAAAGAGTGAAAACGGCAGTTTTTTGGCGATTTTCCGTGTGTGTTAGCCCATGGATCGGCCGGGGGGTGCTGGCTCCTGGAAAAGGTTTGGTCCGAGCCCATCGGGGGCATCCCTAACGAGCGGTTAAGTGGATCCATGATCTCCTAGGGGCGGGGCGGAGGTTTTTAGGGCGTCCCATGAGCGATAGAGTGAAAACGGCAATTTTTGGGCGATTTTCCGTGTGTGTTAGCCCATGGATCGGCCGGGGGGTGCTGGCTCCGGGAAAAGTTTTGGTCCAAGCCCCTCGGTGGCATCCCTGACGAGCGGTTAAGCGGATCCATGGACTCCTGGGGGCGGGGCAGAGGTTTTTAAGGCCACCCATGAGCGAAAGAGTGAAAACGGCAGTTTTTTGGCGATTTTCCGTGTGTGTTAGCCCATCGATCGGCCGGGGGATGATAGCTCCAGGAAAAGTTTTGGTCCGAACCCCTCAGGGGCATCCCTAAAGAGCGGTTAAGTGTATCCATGGACTCCTGGGGGCGGGGCGGAGGTTTTTAGGGCGACCCATGAGCGAAAGAGTGAAAACGGCAATTGTTTGGCGATTTTCCGTGTGTGTTAGCCCATGGATCGGTCGGGGGGTGCTGGCTCCGGGAAAAGTTTTGGTCTGAGACCCTCAGGGGCATCCCTAACGAGCGGTTAAGTGGATCCATGACCTCCTAGGGGCGGGCGGGGGTTTTTAGGGCGTCCCATGAGCGAAAGAGTGAAAACGGCAGTTTTTTGGCGATTTTCCGTGTGTGTTAGCCCATGGATCGGCCGGGGGGTGCTGGCTCCGGGAAAAGTTTTTGTCCGAGCCCCTAGCGGGCATCCCTAACGAGCGGTTAAGTGGATCCATGACCTCCTGGGGGCGGGGCGGAGGTTTTTAGGGCGTCCCATGAGCAAAAGAGTGAAAACGGCAGTTTTTTGGCGATTTTCCGTGTGTGTTAGCCCATGGATCGGCCGAGGGGTGCTGGCTATGAGAAAGGTTTTGGTCCGAGCCCCTCGGGGGCGTCCCTGATGAGTGGGTAAGAGGATCCATGGGCTCCTGGGGGCGGGGCGGAGGTTTTTAGGGCGTCTCATGAGCGAAAGAGTGAAAACGGCAGTTTTTTAGCGATTTTCCGTGTGTGTTAGCCCATGGATCGGCCGGGGGGTGCCGGCTCCTGGGAAAAGTTTTGGTTCGAGCCCCTCGGGGGCGTCCCTGACAAGCGGTTAAGCGGATCCATGGGCTCCTGGGGGCGGGGCGGAGGTTTTTAAGGCGTCCCATGTGCGAAAGAGTGAAAACGGCAGTTTTTTGGCGATTTTCCATGTGTGTTAGCCCATGGATCGGCCGGGGGTTGCTGGCTCTAGGAAAAGTTTTGGTCTGAACCCCTCGGGGGATTCCCTGACGAGCGTTTAAGCGGATCCAAGGGCTCCTGGGGGCGGGGCGGAGGTTTTTAGGGCATCCCATGAGCGAAAGAGTGAAAACGGCAGTTTTTTGGCGATTTTCCGTGTGTGTTAGCCCATGGATCGGCCGGGGGGTGATGGCTCCGGGAAAAGTTTGGTCCGAGCCCCTTGGGGACGTCCCTGACGAGTGGTTAAGCGGATCCATGGGCTCCTAGGGGCGGGGCGGTGGTTTTTAGGGCGTCCAATGAGCGAAAGAGTGAAAACGACAGTTTTTTGGCGATTTTTCGTGTGTGTTAGCCCATGGATCGGCCGGGGGGTGCTGGCTCCGAGAAAAGTTTTGGTCCGAGCCCCTAGGGGGCATCCCTGACGAGCGGATAAGCGAATCCATGGGCTCCTGGAGGCGGGGCGGAGGTTTTTAGGGCATCCCATTAGCGAAAGAGTGAAAACGGCAGTTTTTTGGCAATTTTTCGTGTGTGTTAGCCCATGGATCGGCCGGGGGGTGCTGGCTCCGGGAAAAGTTTTGGTCCGAACCCCTCAAGGGCGTCCCTGACGAGCGATTAAATGGATCCATGGTCTCCTGGGGGCGGGGCGGAGGTTTTTAGGGCGTCCCATGAGCGACAGAGTGAAACGGCAGTTTTTTGGCAATTTTCTGTGTGTGTTAGCCCATGGATCAGCCGGGGGGTGCTGGCTTCGGGAAAAGTTTTTGTCCAAGCCCCTCGGGGGCGTCCCTGACGATCGGTTAAGCGTATCCATGGGCTTCTGGGGTCGGGGCGGAGGTTTTTAGGGCGTCCCATGAGCGAAAGAGTGAAAACGGCAGTTTTTTGGCTATTTTCCGTGTGTGTTAGCCCATGGATCGGCCGGTGGGTGCTGGCTCCGGGAAAAGTTTTGGTCCGAGCCCCTCCGGGGCATCCCTGACAAGCGGTTAAGTGGATCCATGGTCTCCTGGGGGCGGGGCGGAGGTTTTTAGGGCGTCCCATGAGCCAAAGAGTGAAAACGGCAGTTTTTTGGCTATTTTCCGTGTGTGTTAGCCCATGGATCGGCCGGGGGGTGCTGGCTCTAGGAAAGGTTTTGGTCTGAACCCCTCGGGGGCATCCCTGATGAGAGTTTAAGCGGATCCATGGGCTCCTGGGGGGCGGGGTGGAGATTTTTAGGGCGTCCCATGAGCGAAAGAGTGAAAACGGCAGTTTTTTGGCGATTTTTCATGTGTTTTAGCCCATGGATCGGCCGGAGGGTGATGGCTCCAGGAAAAGTTTTGGTCTGAGCCCCTCGGGGGCATTCCTGATGAGTGGTTAAGCAGATATATGCGCTCCTGGGGGCGGGGCGGAGGTTTTTAGGGCATCCCATGAGCGAAAGAGTGAAAACGGCAGTTTTTTGGCTATTTTCCGTGTGTGGTAGCCCATGGATCGGCCGGTGGGTGCTGGCTCCGGGAAAAGTTTTGGTCTGAGCCCCTAGGGGGCGTCCCTGACGAGCGTTTAAGCGGATCCAAGGGCTCCTGGGGCGGGGCGGATGTTTTTAGGGCATCCCATGAGCGAAAGAGTGAAAACGGCAGTTTTTTGGCGATTTTCCGTGTGTGTTAGCCCATGGATCGGCCGGGGGGTGCTGGCTCCGGGAAAAGTTTGGTCCGAGCCCCTTGGGGACGTCCCTGACGAGCGGTTAAGCGGATCCATGGGCTCCTAGGGGCGGGGCGGAGATTTTTAGGGCGTCCAATGAGCGAAAGAGTGAAAACGGTAGTTTTTTGGCGATTTTTCGTGTGTGTTAGCCCATGGATCGGCCGGGGGGTGCTGGCTCCGGGAAAAGTTTTGGTCCGACCCCCTAGGGGGCGTCCCTGACGAGCGGATAAGCGAATCCATGGGCTCCTGGGGACGGGGCGGAGGTTTTTAGGGCATCCCATTAGCGAAAGAGTGAAAACAGCAGTTTTTTTGCGATTTTCCGTGTGTGTTAGCCCATGGATCAGCCGGGGGGTGATGGCTTATGGAAAAGTTTTGGTCTGAGCCCCTCGGAGGCATCCCTGACGAGCAGTTAAAGCGGATCCATGGGCTCCTGGGGGCGGGGCGAAGGTTTTTAGGGCATCCCATGAGCGAAAGAGTGAAAACAGCAGTTTTTTGTCAATTTTCCGTATGTGTTAGCCCATGGATCGGCCAGGGGGTGCTGGCTCCGGGAAAAGTTTTGGTTCGAGCCCCTCGGGGGCGTCCCTGACGAGCGGTTAAGCGGATCCATGGGCTCCTGGGGGCGGGGCAGAGGTTTTTAGGGCGTCCCATGAGCGAAAGAGTGAAAACGGCAGTTTTTTGGCGATTTTCCGTGTGTGTTAGCCCATGGATCGGCCGGGGGGTGCTGGCTCCGGGAAAAGTTTTGGTCCGAACCCCTCGGGGGCGTCCCTGACGAGCGATTAAACGGATCCATGGTCTCCTGGGGGCGGGACGGAGGTTTTTAGGGCGTCCCATGAGCGACAGAGTGAAAACGGCAGTTTTTTGGCGATTTTCCGTGTGTGTTAGCCCATGGATCGGCCGGGGGGTGATGGCTCCGGAAAAAGTTTTTGTCCAAACCCCTCGGGGGCATCCCTGACGAGCGGTTAAGCGTATCCATGGGCTTCTGGGGTCGGGGCGGAGGTTTTTAGGGCGTCCCATGAGCGACAGAGTGAAAACGGCAGTTTTTTGGCGATTTTCCGTGTGTGTTAGCCCATGGATCGGCCGGGGGGTGATGGCTCCGGAAAAAGTTTTTGTGCAAACCCCTCGGGGGCATCCCTGACGAGCGGTTAAGCGTATCCATGGGCTTCTGGGGTCGGGGCGGAGGTTTTTAGGGCGTCCCATGAGCGAAAGAGTGAAAACGGCAGTTTTTTGGCGATTTTCCGTGTGTGTTAGCCCATGGATCGGCCGATAGGTGCTGGCTCGGGGAAAAGTTTTGGTCTGAGCGCCTCGGGGGCATCCCTGACGAGCGTTTAAGCAGATCCATGGGCTCCTGGGGGTGGGGCGTAGGTTTTTAGGGCGTCCCATGAGCGAAAGAGTGAAAACGGCAGTTTTTTGGCTATTTTCCGTGTGTGTTAGCCCATGGATCGGCCGGTGGGTGCTGGCTCCGGGAAAAGTTTTGGTCCGAGCCCCTCGGGGGCATCCCTGACAGGCGGTTAAAGCGGATCCATGGGCTCCTGGGGGCGGGGCAGAGGTTTTTAGGGCGTCCCATGAGCGAAAGAGTGAAAACGGCAGTTTTTTGGCGATTTTCCGTGTGTGTTAGCCCATGGATCGGCCGGGGGGTGCTGGCTCCTGGAAAAGTTTTGGTCCGAACCCCTCGGGGGCATCCCTGAAGAGCGGTTAAGCAGATCCATGGGCTCCTGGGGGCGGGGCGGAGGTTTTTAGGGCGTCCCATGAGCGAAAGAGTGAAAACGATAGTTTTTTGGCAATTTTCCGTGTGTGTTAGCCCATGGATCGGCCGGGGGGTGCTGGTTCTGGGAAAATTTTTGGTCTGAGCAACTCGGGGGCGTCCCTGACAAGATGTTAAGCGGATTCATGGGTTTCGAGGGGTGAGGCAGAGGTTTTTAGGGCGTCCCATGAGCGAAAGAGTGAAAACGGCAGTTTTTTGGCGATTTTCCGTGTGTGTTAGCCCATGGATCGGTCGAGGGGTGTTGGCTCCGGGAAAAGTTTTGGGCCGAGCCCCTCGAGGGCGTCCCTCATGAGGCTTTAATTGGATCCATGGGCTTCGGGGTGTGGTGCGGAGGTTTTTAGGGCGTCCCATGAGCGAAAGAGTGAAAACGGCAGTTTTTTGGTGAGTTTCCGTGTGTGTTAGCCCATGGATCGGCCGAGGGATGCTGGATCCGGGAAGATTTTTTGGTCAATCCCCTCGGGGGAATTCCTGGCGAGCTGTTAAGTGAATCCATGGGCTCCGGGTGGTGGGGCGGAGGTTTTTAGTGCTTCCCATGAGCGAAAGATTGAAAACGGCATTTGTTTGGCGATTTTCCGTGTGTGTTAGCCCATGGATCGGCCGAGGGGTGCTGGTTCCAGGAAGAGTTTTAGGTCGAGCCCCTCGGGGGAGTCCCTGACGAGCTGTTAAGTGGATCCATTGGCTTCGAGGGATGGGGCGGAGGTTTTTAGGGCTTCCCATGAGCGAAAGATTGAAAACGGCAGCTTTTTGGCGATTTTCCGTGTGTGTTAGCCCATGGATCTTCCCGGGGGTGCTGGCTTCCAAAAAGGTTTTGGGATGAGCCTCTCGTGAACGTCCCTAACGAGCTGTTAAACAGATCCATGGGCTCCTGGGGGAGGGGCGGAGGTATTTAGGGTGTCCCATGAGCTAAAGAGTGAATACGGCAGTTTTTTGTCAATTTTTCGTGTGTGTTAGCCCATGGATCGGCCGGGGGGTGCTGGCTCCGGGAAAGGTTTTGGAACGATCCTCTCGAGGACATCCCTGACGAGCTGTTAAGCGGATCCATGGGCTCCAGAGGGTGGGCCGGAGGTTTTTAGGGCGTCCCATGAGCGAAAGAGTGAAAACGGCAGTTTTTTTGTGATTTTTCGTGTGTGTTAGCCCATGGATCAGCCGGGGGGTGCTGGCTCCGAGAAAGTTTTTGGACAGAGCCGTTTGTTGGCGTCCCTAGTGAGCTATTTAGTGGATGCATAGGCTCCGGGGGGTGGGGCGGAGGGTTTTAGGGCGTCCCATGAACGAAAGAGTGAAAACGGCAGTTTTTTGGCGATTTTTCGTGTGTGTTAGCCAATGGATCGGCCGAGGGGTGCTGGCTCAGGGAAACGTTTTGTGCTAAGCCCCTCTAGGGTGTCCTTGACAAGCTGTTAAGTGGATCCATAGGCTCCGGGGAGTGGTGCGGAGGTTTTTATCCCATGGATCGGCAAGGGGGTGCTGGCTCTGGGAAAATATTTGGGCCAAGCCCCTCAGGGGCGTCCCTGACGAGCTGTTAAGCAGATCCATGGGTTTCGAGGGGTGGGGCGGAGCTTTTTAGGGCGTCCCATGAGCGAAAGAGTGAAAACGGCAGTTTTTTATCTATTTTCCATGTGTGTTAGCCCGTGGATCGGCCGGGGGGTGCTGGCTCTGGGAAATTGTTTGTACCGAGCCCCTTGGGGGCGTCCCTGAGGATTTTTTAAGCGAATCCATGGGCTCTGGGGGGTGGGGCAGAGGTTTTTAGGGCGTCCCATGAGCGAAAGAGTGAAAACGGCAGTTTCTTGGCAATTTTCCATCTATGTTAGCCCACGGATCGGACGGGGGTGATGGTTCGGTGAAACGTTTTGACCGATCCCCTCGGGGGCATCCTTGAATAGCTTTTAAGAGGACCCATGGGCTCCGGAGGGGTGGGGTAGAGGTTTTTAGGGCCTCCCATGAGCGAAACAGTAAAAACGGCAGTTTTTTGGCAAGTTTTTGTGTGTGTTAGCCATGGATCGGCCTAGGGGTGCTGGCTCCGAGAAAATTTTTTGGGAGAGACCCTCGGGGGTGTCCCTGATGAGCTGTTAAGCGGATTCATGGGTTTCGGTGGTGGGGCGGAGGTTTTTAGGGCGTCCCATGAGCGAAAGAGTGAAAATGGCAGTTTTTTGTCGATTTTCTGTGTGTGTTAGCCCATGGATCGGCAGGGGGGTGCTGGCTGTGGGAAAAGTTTTGGGTTGAGCCCCTCGGGGATGTCCCTGACGAGCGGTTAAGCGGATTCATGGGTTCCGGTGGTAGGGCGGAGGTTTTTAGGGCGTCCCATGAGCGAAAGAGTGAAAATGGCAGTTTTTTGGCGATTTTCCGTGTGTGTTAGCCCATGGATCGATCGAGGAGTGCTGTCTCCGGGAAAAGTTTTAGGCCGAGCTTCTCGGGGGAATCCCTGATGAGCTTTCAAGTAGATCCATGGGCTCTAGGGTGTGGGACAGAGGGTTTTAGGGCGTCCCATGAGCGAAAGAGTGAAAACGGCAGTTTTTTAGCGATTTTTCGTGTGTGTTAGCCCATGGATCGGTCGGGGGGTGCTGGCTCCGAGAAAAGTTTGGGTAGACCCCCTCGAGGGCGTCTCTGACGAGCTGTTAAGGGGATTCATGGGTTCCGGGGGTGGGTCGGAGGTTTTTAAGGCGTCCCATGAGCAAAAGAGTGAAAACGATAGTTTTTTGGTGATTTTCCGTGTGTGTTAGCCCATGGATCGGTCGGGGGATGCTGGTTCTGTGAAAAGTTTTAGGCCGATCTTCGCAGGGGAATCCCTGACTAGCTTTCAAGCGGATCCATGGGCTCCTGGGGGTAGGGCGGAGGGTTTGAGAGCTTCCCATGAGCGAAAGAGTGAAAACGGCAGTTTTTTGGCGATTTTCCGTGTGTGTTAGCCCATGGATCGGCCCGGGGGTGCTGGCTCCGGGAAAGTTTTTTGGCCGAGCCACTCCGAGGCGTGCCTGATGAGCTGTTAAGGAGATCCATGGGCTCCTACGGGTGGGGCGGAGGTTTTTAGAGCTTCCCATGAGCGAAAGAGTGAAAACGGGAGTGTTTTGGCAATTTTCTGTGTGTGTTAGCCCATGGATCGGCGGGGGGGTGCTTGCTCTGGTAAAATTATTGGATCAAGCCCCTCGGGGCTTCCTTGACAAGATGTTAAGTGGATCCATGGGCTCCGAGTGGTGGGGCGGAGGTTTTTAGGGCATCCCATGAGCGAAAGAGTGAAAACGACAGTTTTTTGGCAATTTTTCGTATGTGTTCGCCCATGGATCGGCCGGGGGGTGCTGGATCCGGGAAAGGTTTTGGTCCGAGCCACTCGGGGGCGTCCCTCACGAGCTTTTAAGCAGATCCATGGGCTCCGGGGGGTGGGGCAGAGGTTTTTAGGGCATCCCATGAGCGAAAGAGTGAAAACAGCAGTTTTTTGGCGATTTTCCGTATGTGTTAGCCCATGGATCGGCCGGGGGGTGCTGGCTCCGGGAAAAGTTTTGGGCCGAGCCCCTCGGGGGCGTCCCTGACGAGCTGTTAAGAGGATCCATGGCCTCCGGAGGGTGGGGCAAAGGTTTTTAGGGCGTCCCATGAGCGAAAGAGGGAAAACGTCTGTTTTTTGGCGATTTTCCATGTGTGTTAGCCCATGGATCGATTGGGGGGTGCTGTCTCCGGGAAAAGTTTTAGGCCGAGCTTCTCGAGGGAATCCCTGATGAGTTTTCAAGCGGATCCATGGGCTCTAGGGTGTGGGACGGAGGGTTTTAGGGCATCCCATGAGCGAAAGAGTTGAAACTGCAGTTTTTGGTGATTTTTCGTGTGTGTTAGCCCATGGATCGGCCCGGGGGTGCTAGATCTGGGAAATGTTTTGGGATGATCCCCTCGGGGAAATCCCTGACGAGCTGTTAAGCAGATCCATGGGCTCCGGGGGATGGGGCAGAGGTTTTTAGGGCGTCCCATGAGCGAAAGAGTGAAAACGGCAGTTTATTGGCGATTTTTCTTGTGTGTTAGCCCATGGATCGGCCGGGGGGTGCTGGCTCCGGGAAAAAATTTGGGTCGAGCTTCTCGGGGTCATCCCTGATGAGCTTTCAAGCAGATCCATGGGCTCTAGGGGGTGGGGCGGAGGGTTTTAGGGCATCCCATGAGCGAAAGAGTTAAAACGGCAGTTTTTTGGCTATTTTCCGTGTGTGTTAGCCCATGGATCGGCCCGGGGGTGCTGGCTTTGGTAAAATTTTTGGAATGATCCCCTCGGGGGCATCCCTGACAAGCTGTTAAGCGGATCCATGGGCTCTGGGTGGGGCGGAGGTTTTTAGAGCTTCCCATGAGCGAAAGAGTGAAAACGACAGTTTTTTGGCGATTTTCCGGGTGTGTTAGCCTATGGATCGGCCGGGGGGTGCTGGATCCGGGAAAGGTTTTGGTTCGATCCACTCGGGGGCGTCCCTTACGATCTTTTAAACGGATCCATGGGCTCCGGGGGGAGGGGTGGAGGTTTTTAGTGCATCCCATGAGCGAAAGAGTGAATACAACAGTTTTTTGTCGATTTTTCGTGCGTGTTAGAACATGGATTGGCCGGGGAGTGCTGGCTCCGGGAAAGGTTTTGGGCCGAGCCCCTCGAGGGCGTCCCTGACGAGCTGTTAAGAGGATCCATGGGCTCCGGAGGGTGGGGCAAAGGTTTTTAGGGCATCCCATGAGCGAAAGAGGGAAAACGTCAGTTTTTTTGGCGATTTTTCGTGTGTGTTAGCCCATGGATCGGCCGAGGGGTGCTGGCTTCGGGAAAGGTTTTGGGCCGAGCCCCTCAGGGGCGTCCTTGAAGAGCTTTTAAATGGATCCATGGGCTTCGGGGAGTGGGGCGGAGGTTTTTATGTCCTCCCATGAGCAAAAGAGTGAAAACGGCAATTTTTTTGCGATTTTCCGTGTGTGTTAGCTCATGGATCGGCCGGGGGGTGCTGGCTCCTGGGAAAAGTTTTAGGTTGAGCCCCTCGGGGATGTCCCTAACAAGCTGTTAAGTGGATCCATGGGCTCCGGGGGGTGGGGCGGAGGTTTTTAGGGCATCCTATGAACAGAAAGAGTGAAAACGGCAGTTTTTTGGCGATTTTTCGTGTGTGTTAGCCCATGGATCGGCCGGGGGGTACTGGCTCCGAGAAATATTTTGGATCGAGCCCCTCAGGGGAGTCCCTGACAAACTATTAAGCGGATCAATGGGCTATGGGGGTGGGGCAGCGGTTTTTAGGGCATCCCATGAGTGAAAGAGGGAAAACGATAGTTTTTTGGCGATTTTCCGTGTGTGTTAGCCCATGGATCGGCCGGGGGGTGCTGGCTCCGGGAAAAGTTTTGGGCCGAGCCCCTCGGGGGCGTCCCTAACGAGCTGTTAAGAGGATCCATGGGATCCGTAGGGTGGGTCAAAGGTTTTTAGGGCGTCCCATGAGCGAAAGAGGTAAAATGTCTGTTTTTTGGCGATTTTCCGTGTGTGTTAGCCCATGGATCGATCGGGGGGTGCTGTCTCCGGGAAAAGTTTTAGGCCGAGCTTCTCGGGGGAATCCCTGATGAGCTTTCAAGTGGATCCATGGGCTCCGGGGGGTGGGGCGGAGGTTTTTAGGGCCTCCCATGAGCGAAAGAGTGAAAACGGCAGTTTTTTGGCGTTTTTCCGTGTGTGTTAGCCCATGGATTGGCCGAGGGGTGCTGGCTCCGGGAAAGGTTTTGGGCCGAACCCCTCAAGGGTGTCCCTGACGAGCTTTTAAATGTATCCATGGGCTCCGGGGGGAGGGGCAGAGGTTTTTAGGGCCTCCCATGAGCAAAATAGTGAAAACGGCAATTTTTTGGCAATTTTTCGCTTGTGTTAGCCCATGGATCGGCCGGGGGGTGCTGGCTCCTGGGAAATGTTTTGGGTTGAGCCCCTCGGGGATGTCCCTGACAAGCTATTAAGTGAATCCATGGGCTCCGGGGGGTGGGGCAGAGGTTTTTAGGGCGTCCCATGAGCAAAAGAATGAAAACGGCAGTTTTTTGGCAATTTTTCGTGTGTGTTAGACCATGGATCGGCCGGGGGGTGCTGTCGCAGGGAAAAGTATTGTGCCAAACCCCTCAAGAGCATCCCTGACGAAGTTTTAAGTGGATCCATGGGCTCCGGGGGTGGGGCAGAGGTTTTTAGGGCGTCCCATGACTGAAAGAGTGAAAGCGGCAGTTTTTTGGCGATTTTCCGTGTGTGTTAGCCCATGGATCGGCCGGGGGGTGCTGGATCCAGGAATGTTTTATGTAGAGCACCTCGGGGGCGTCCCTGACGAGCATTTAAGCGGATCCATATTCTCCGGGGGGTGGGGCAGAGGTTTTTAGGGCATCCCAAGAGCGAAAGAGTGAAAACGGCAGTTTTTTGGCGATTTTCTATGTGTGTTATCCCATGGATCGGCCGGGGGGTGCTGGCTCCGCAAAATGTTTTGGGAAGATTCCCTCGAGGGCGTCCCTGATGATCTGTTAAATGGATCCATGGGATCGTGAGGGTGGCAGAGGTTTTTAGGGCTTCCCATGAGGGAAAGAGTGAAAACGGCAGTTTTTTAGCGATTTTCCGTGTGTGTTAGCCCATGGATCGGTCGGGGGGTGCTGGCTCCGAGAAATATTTTTGACCGAGACCCTCGGGGGTATCCCTAACAATATGCTAAGCGGATCCGTGGGCTTCGGGGGGTGGGACGGAGGGTTTTAGGGCGTCCCATGAGCGAAAGAGTGAAAACGGTAGTTTTTTAGCGATTTTTCGTGTGTCTTAGCCCGTGGATAGGCCGGGGGGTGCTGGCTCCGGGAAAGGTTTTGGGTCAAGCCCCTCGGGTGCATCACTGTCGAGCTGTTAAGCAGATCCATGGGCTCCGAGGTGTGGGGCAGAGGTTTTTAGGGCGTCCCATGAGTGAAAGAGTGAAAATGGCAGTTTTTTGGCGATTTTCCGTGTGTGTTAGCCCATGGATCGGCCGGGGGGTGCTGGCTCCGAGAAAGGTTTTGGGTCGAGCCCCTCGAGGGCGTCTCTAACGAGCTTTTAAGTGGATTCATGGGCTCTGGGGGCTGGGCAGAGGTTTTTTGGGTATCCCATGAGCGAAAGAGTGAAAACGGTATTTTTTTTGCGATTTTTCGTGTGTGTTAGCCCATGGATCGGCAGGGGGGTGCTGGCTCCTGGGAAAAGTTTTAGGTTGAGCCCCTCGGGGATGTCCCTAACAAGCTGTTAAGTGGATCCATGGGCTCCGGGGGGTGGGGCGGATGTTTTTAGGGCATCCTATGAATGAAAGAGTGAAAACGGCAGTTTTTTGGCGATTTTTCGTGTGTGTTAGCCCATGGATCGGCCGGGGGGTACTGGCTCCGGGAAATATTTTGGATCGAGCCCCTCAGGGGAGTCCCTGACAAACTATTAAGCGGATCAATGGGCTCTGGGGTGGGGCAGCGGGTTTTAGGGCGTCCCATGAGTGAAAGAGGGAAAACGACAGTTTTTTGGCGATTTTTCGTGTGTGTTAGCCCATGGATCGTCCGGGGGGTGCTGGCTCTTGGGAAAAGTTTTGGGTTGAGACCCTTGAGAGTGTCCCTGACAAGCTTTTAAGCGAATCCATGGGCTCTGGATGGTGGGGCGGAGGTTTTTAGGGCGTCCCACGAGCAAAAGAATGAAAACGGCAGTTTTTTGGCGATTTTTCGTGTGTGTTAGCTAGCCCATGGATCGGCCGAGGGGTGTTGGCTCTGGGAAAGGTTTTGGGCCGAGCCCCTCAAGGGTTTCCCTGACAAGCTTTTAAATGTATCCATGGGCTCCGGGGGGTGGGGCGGAGGTTTTTAGGGCCTCCCATGAGCGAAAGAGTGAAAACGGTAGTTTTTTGGCGATTTTCCGTGTGTGTTAGCCCATGGATTGGCCGAGGGGTGCTGGCTCCGGGAAAGGTTTTGGGTCGAGCCCCTCAAGGGTGTCCCTAATGAGCTTTTAAATGTATCCATGGGCTCCGGGGGGAGGGGCAGAGGTTTTTAGGGCCTCCCATGAGCAAAAGAGTGAAAACGGCAATTTTTTGGCAATTTTTCGTGTGTGTTAGCCCATGGATCGGCCGGGGGGTGCTGGATCCTGGGAAAAGTTTTGGGTTGAACCCCTCGGGGATGTCCCTGACAAGCTGTTAAGTGAATCCATGGCCTCCGGGGGGTGGGGCGGAGGTTTTTAGGGCGTCCCATGAGCGAAAGAGTGAAAATGGTAGTTTTTTGGCGATTTTCCGTGTGTGTTAGCCCATGGATCGGCCGGGGGGTGCTGGCTCTAGGAAAGTTTTTGGGCCAAGCCCCTCGGGGGCGTCCCTGATGAGCTGTTAAGCGGATCCATGGGCTCCGGGGGGTGGGGCGGAGCTTTTTAGGGCGTCCCATGAGCGAAAGAGTGAAAATGGTAGTTTTTTGGCGATTTTCCGTGTGTGTTAGCCCATTGATCGACCGGGGGGGTGCTGGCTCTAGGAAAGGTTTCGGGCCGAGACCCTCGGGGGCATCCCTGATGAGCTGTTAAGCGGATCCATGGGCTCTGGGGGTGGGGCAGAGGTTTTAGGGAGTCCCATGAGAGAAAAAGTGATACTGGCAGTGTTTTGGCGATTTTTCGTGTGTGTTAGCCTATGGATCTGCCGGGGGGTACTGGCTCCGGGAAAGGTTTTGGGCCAAGCCCCTCGGAGGCATCCTTGAGGAGCTTTTAAGTGAATCCATGGGCTCCGGAGGGTGGGGCGGAGGTTTTTAGGGCATCCCATGAGCAAAATAGTGAAAACGGCAGTTTCTTTGCGATTTTCCGTGTGTGTTAGCCCATGGATCGGCCGGGGGGTGCTGGCTACGGGAAAAGTTTTGGGCTGATCCCCTCGGGGGCGTCCCTGATGAGCTGTTAAGAGAATCCATGGGCTCCTGGGGTGGGGGCGGTGGTTCTTAGGGCGTCCCATGAGCGAAAGAGTGAAAACGGCAGTTTTTTGGCGATTTTTCGAGTGTGTTAGCCCATGGATAAGCCGGGGGGTGCTAGATCTGGGAAAAGTTTTGGTTCGAGCCCATCGGGGGGACGTCCCTGAAGAGATGTTAAGCGGATTTATGAGCTCCGGGGGGTGGAGTAAAGGTCTTTAGGGCGTCCCATGAGCGAAAGAGTGAAAACGGCAGTTTTTTGACGATTTTTCGTGTGTTAGCCCATGGATCAGCCGAGGTGTGCTGGCTCCGAGAAAAGTTTTGGGCCAAGCCCCTCGGGGGAGTCCCTGGCAAGCTGTTAAACGGATCCATGGGCTCCGGGGGGTGGGGTGGAGATTTTTAGGGCGTCCCATGAGAGAAAGAGTGAAAACGGTAGTTTTTTGGCCATTTTCCGTGTGTGTTAGCCCATGGATAAACCGGGGGGGTGCTGGCTCCGAAAAAGGTTTTGGGCCGACACCCTCCGGGGCGTCCCTGACGAGCTTTTAAATGGATCCATGGGCTCCGGGGGGTGGGTCGGAGGTTTTTAGGGCGTCCCATGAGCGAAAAATTGATAACGGCAGTTTTTTGGCGATTTTTTGTATGTGTTAGCCTATGGATCGGCCGGGGGGGTGCTGGCTCCGTAAAATGTTTTGGGCCAAGCCCCTTGGAGGCATCCCTGACGAGCTGTTAAGCGGATCCATGGGCTCTGGGGGGTGGGGCGAAGGTTTTTAGGGCATCCCATGAGCGAAAGAGTGAAAACGGCAGTTTATTGGCGTTTTTCCGTATGTGTTAGCCCATGGATTGGCCGGGGGGTGCTGGCTCAGGGAATGTTTTTGGACTAAGCCCCTATGGGGAATCCCTGATGAGCTGTTAAGCGGATCCATGGGCTCCGGGGGGTGGGGTGTAGGTTTTTACGGCGTCCTATGAGCGAAAGAGCAAAAACGGCAATTTTTTGGCGATTTTTCGGGTGTTGGGGTGCTGGCTCCGAGAAAAGTTTTGGGTCGAGCCCCTAGGGGGAATACCTGACGAGCTGTTAAGCAAATACATTGGCTCCGGGGGGTGGGGCAGAGATTTATATGGCGTTCCATGTGCGGAAGAATGAAAACGGCAGTTTTTTGGCGATTTTCCGTGTGTGATAGCCCATGGATCGGTCGGAGGGTGCTGGCTCCGGGAAAAGTTTTGGGCCGAGCCCCTCGAGGACGTCCTTGGCAAGTTGTTAAGCCGATCCATGGGCTCCTAGGGGTGGGTCGGTGGTTTTTAGGGCGTCCCATGAGCGAAAGAGTGACAACGGCAGTTTTTTGGCAATTTTTCGTGTGTGGTAGCCCATGGATCGGCCGGGGGTACTGGCTCTGGGAAAAGTTTTGGACCGAGCCCCTCGGGGGCGTCCCTGATGAGCGTTTAAGTGGATCCATGGGCTCTTGGGGGCAGGGCGGAGGTTTTTAGGGCATCCCATGAGCGAAAGAGTGAAAACGGCAGTTTTTTGGCGATTTTCCGTGTGTGTTAGCCCATGGATCAGCCGGGGGGTGCTGGCTCCGAAAATATATTTGGGTTGAACCCTTTGGGGAGTACCTAACGAGATTTTTAGAGGATCCATAGGCTCCGGGGGGTCGGGCGGAGGTTTCTGGGGCATCTCATGAGCGAAATATCAAAAACGACAGTTTTTTGGCGATTTTCCGTGTGTGTTAGCCATGGATCGATAGGGGGTGCTGGTTTCGAAAATATTTTTGGGCCGAACCCCTCGGTGGCATCCATGACGAGTTTTTAAGTGGTTCCACAGGCTCCGGGGGATCGGGGCGTAGGTTTCTGAGGTGTCCCATAAGCGAAATTCCGAAAAAGGTAGTTTTTTAGGTTATTTTTCGTGTGTGTAGCCTATGGATCAATGGGGGGTGCTGACTCCGAAAATATTTTTGGGCCGAGCCCCTCAGGGGCATCCCTGATGAGCTTTTGAGCGGATCCATAGGCTTTGGAGGGTCGAGTGGAGGTTTCTAGGGCGTCCCATGAGCGAAATATCGAGAATGGCAGTTTTTTGGCGATTTTCCGTGTGTGTTAGCCCATGGATCGATTGGGGGGTGCTGGTTCTGAAAATATTTTTGGTTGAGCCCCTCGAGGCATCCCTGACGAGCTGTTGAGCAGATCCATAGGCTCTGTGGGGTCGAGCGATGGTTTCTAGGGCATCCCATGAGCGAAATACCGAAAATGGCAGTTTTTTGGCAATTTTCTATGTGTTAGCCCATGGATCGATTGGGGGGGGGGGGGAAGGGGAGGTGTTGGCTCCAAAAATATTTTTGGGCCGAGCCCCTTGATGGAATCCCTTGCGAACTATTGAGCGGATCCATAGGCTTGGGGGGGTCGGGCGGAGGATTTTGGGGCCTCCCATGAGCAAAATACCGAAAATGGCAGTTTTTTAGCGATTTTTCGTGTGTGTTAGCCCATGGATCAATGGGGGGTGCTGGATCCAAAAATATTTTTGGGTCAAGCCCCTCGGGGGCATCCCTGGCGAGCTTTTGAGCGGATCCATAGGCTCCGGGTGGTCGGGCGGAGGTTTCTGGGGCATCTCATGAGCGAAATACCAAAAACGACAGTTTTTTTGTGATTTTTCGTGTGTGTTAGCACATGGATCGATGGGGGGTGCTGGCTCCGAAAATATTTTTGGGTCGAGCCCCCTGGGGGGCGTCCCTAACGAGCTTTTGAGCAGATCCATAGGCTCCGGGGGGTCGGGTAGAGGTTTCTGGGGCATCCCATGAGCGAAATATCAAAAACGGGAGTTTTTTGGCGACTTTCCGTGTGTGTTAGCCCATGGATCGATGGGGGGTGCTGGTTATTTCGATTTTTCATGTGTTATAGCCTGTGAATTTCTGGGGATTTGTGCGTCTCAGATGAGTTTGTGCGGGGACCTCTTGGTTTGGTCCGTGGCGACCTATTAGATGAATTGTATTGCTCTGGAAAGGCGTACGTAGCTTGTTTTAAAGCATATGAGCGAAAAAGTAGGAATGAAGATTATTTCAATTTTTCGTGTGTGTTAGCGTATGAATTTCTGGGGATGTGCGTCTTGAATGAGTTTGTGCGGGGACCTCTTGGTTCAGCCAGTGGCGACTTATTAAATGAATTTTGTTGATCTGGAGAGGCGGACGTAGGTGAATTGAGGATTATTTCAATTTTTCGTGTGTTAGCCTATGAATTTTTGTGGATATGTGTGTCGCGGATGAGTTTGTGCGGGAACCTCTTAGTTCGGCCCGTGGTGACCTATTAATTGAATTGTGTTTCTCTGGAGAGGTTGCTATGGAGAGGCGGACATAGCTTGTTTCGAAACATATGAGCGAAAAAGCAGTAGTTGAGGATTATTTTGGTTTTTTGTGTATGTATTAGCCTATGAATTTCTGGGGCTTTGTGCGTCCCAGATGAGTTTGTGTATGGACCTCTTGGTTAGGCCCATGGCAACCTATTAAATGAATTGTATTGCTCTGGAGAGGCAGACGTAGCTTGTTTTAAAGCATATGAGCGAAAAAGCAAGATTTGAGGAATATTTCGGTTTTTCTCTAAACTTCATTTGCCTTGGAATTCTGAGGGTCCATTCCAAACGGCTCGGGCTTCGCCATGATTGGTGTAGCTTTTATTTTTTTAGCATTTCAGTGTCCCAAAACGCAAATTCATGATTATTAGACCTTTCGGTGTGTATTAGCACATGTATTTTTTGAAAAGTTATTGCCGAACTCCGTTTGCCCCGAAATTCGTATGGTCCATCCCATACGGATTGGACTTATTAGGGAAGCTTTATTTTTTTCGTGTTTCAGGGTCTCGAAACACGAATGCACAATTATTGGAGCTTTCGATATGTATTAGCACAAGTATAACAACAACATACCCAGTGTATTCCCACAAAGTGGGGTTTGGGTAGGGTAAGGTGTACGCAGTCCATACCACTACCTCATACGAGGTATTGAGGTTGTTTTCGATATACCCTCGACTCGGATATGTATTAGCACAAGTATTTTTCAAAAAATTATCGTCGGACTCCATTTGTCCTCAAATCCGTAGGGTTCATCCCAAACGGCCTAGGTTTCGCCTCTACATGTGTAACTTTTATTTTTTATGCTTTTTGGGACCCTGAAATGCAAAATCATTAAAGTTGAAATCTCGATGATTTACTCAGTATCCCAATTGCCTGAATAAGCCAAGAATTCAGACTTGTGATATTGCAAGAGTGAAGAAGAGTTGAAGAATTTTAAATCTCTAAGGAAATGTTCAGTGTTAATATTTGAATTAACAAAGAACTACATTGACTTGTAATTGGGAATTGTAAAGGGCTGCAATTTTACATAGTTTAGTACAGTATCAAATGGCTTTGAATATACATAATTATCACTTAACCATGATGAATTACTTGTGCAAAGATACTCCCATGAAGGCAGAAAAAGAATTAACAGGAGAAAAGAGAAGAAAATTTTGACTACTAATATATTAAGTAGTAGTAACTTTTAATTGGAACACTGTTTATATTTGTGTAGGATTGTCATTTAAACGCTGTATTGCATGCCATTGGGTCTCAAATGCTTTCAGACTGCCTCTTGCTTAAAGCTTTCTCTCTGTTCTCTAGCTTGGAAGAAAAATTGTGTAGTTATCACACTAATGATTCTTAAGAATTGCAAAGCTGGTAATGTTTTGTAATGTAAGCTACTCAAAATTTATGAGCCACCAAATCATTCTTTATATTTATCATCGAATTCAATATCGACTCGATAAAATGGAAAATAGGTGTTCCATCTATCTATGAACATATAAAACGACCTAATTAACATTCACTGTAGCTCTAAGTCGAAAATACAAGAGAAAGGGAAAAAGACTCATTTCTCAAAATTATGTAGGTACAACTTCAACAGCATCAGGTGACATCTGCAACATATACAGTCCGAAGACGATAGCCAGCAATACCAATTGTATCAAAAAATAGGAACTATACTTGCAGACGCTCTTCTGCAGCTCCATGTTTTTACTAGTGTTGGCCGCGTCATCACAGTAAATTTTTTCCAAATTTTCAGCCTGTGATTTGAGCATCGAAACCTTCGTTTCTGAATCACCGAGCTTCTTCGCCATCTGTGCTTGTTCTGAAACTGATATCTTTTGTTTTTCCAGGAGGGCAACTTCATCAACTGCTGCAGCTCTCAGCTTTTGGATTGTTCTTGATATTGTCAAATACTCAACTTCAGCTTCAATCTTCTGCCTAAAGAGACCCTCAAGCTCTCTTTCAATGTCCCCAGTACTCAGGTGAAAACCATTTCCTGTATTCTTTTCTTCCTTCTTTGAGTTACTACTTGAGATGGCTTCCAGTTCAGTAACTCTCGCTTCCTTTAACTTAATCAATTCCGTTTCATCATTAAGCTTGTTCTGCAATAGTATAACATTCTGCTTTAAGCTAACCACTTCAGACTCCAACGAGTTAAATGAATGTTGCACACCATTCCTGGACTGTGACTGTTCAGATTTGTTTGGTCCAGGAAAATATGTGTCACCTGAACTGAGATCTGAAGGTATAAAAACACCCTGAAGAGAATGGTCAATGACATCATCTTCTATTCTAATTTCTTTCCATTTCTGAATTTCTGCAGAGAAAAGCACGTAAACCAATTAATATCAGATAATAGGTATTAAAAGGAGTAACAGATTTCTTCATTATATTATGGATTAAATGGTAGATACACATTGATAAACTAAAATGCACGAAGGAGGCCAGAAGATACATGTAAAAGAAGTGACTAAAGAGCTAAAGAAACCAAAACTAAAAGAGGTCTAAAGAGCTCAAGAACGGTATGAGATAATCATCCCAATCTGCATGCCTTCCTTGAACCAAAGGCAGGGAAAGCTCAAGGACCTATCAGCCAAAAGTGAAACCAAGAGATTGGTCCTTACACTATACACAGCAGCCATTCATAGAAAAAGAGGCCAATAAGTCTTTCATCAAGATAAAAACCTTTTGGGTCCATTAGAAACAGTATTTACTAGAATCAGCTTACCATTTGCTATATCAGCTCTAGGTTGGATTTTATTTTAATCTGTTTGCTTCAAGGAATGCAAGGTAAGGTTGCGTACAATACACCCTTGTGGTGGGGCCCTTCCCCGGACCCTGCGCATAGCGGGAACTTTAGTACACCGGCCTGCCCTTTTATTTTTTATTTTTTTTTATTTTTTTATTTTTTTGGTTTGCTTCAAGGAGCGTAGGATATTCTATCACATTGCAGAGAGAGATCAGGTGTATACATTCTTTCAATTTCTTATCTTTCCTTGTTATAATATTTGATTTAGTATTATGAGAATTCTGAGACAACTTTTTCATTTTCCCTCTTGATTTTATTTCTCCATCTTCTCGACCGTCCTGCTGCTTTGCTATTGATACAACCCAAAAACAGCCTAACCCTCCAGATACTCTCTCTATTCTGGAGTTCCTACTTTTTATTACTTATCACCACAGTGATAATTGTAGAAACAGAAAATTGTCACAGGAGAATACTCCGAGGCATTTAAAATCTTGATCAGGAACTTTTCTTACCCAAATCACTCCTCAAACTTCGGCTGAATAAAACCTGTAGTTTTAAGTCCTAAGTCAGTCACTACACCTTCTAACTCCCTATATTCCAAAGCAACATTGTAGGCTATTCATGCCTTTAATTGTCCAGAATTATCTCTCCTCCACAACCTTTTAATGGTCAAAAGAAGAACAAAACATGTTAACTACAGCCAGTGCAAATGCCCATCCTGGTGCTAAAACTACTCCATCTCTTGAGGAAGCCAACAGTATCCAAATAATAAATAACACATTTATCCACCTTCAATGTTGCAATATCAAAATTTACCATAACAAATAGATATAAAATTTTCAAAGAGGATAACCAACATTTCATCACCATCAAAAAAAAAAAAAAAGCATAACCAACACTTATTGTACTAGCTACAAACAAAATTAAAGGATTATTTTAGGCAAAATAAAGAACTTAATGGCATATAAAATGGTTTCAATAACCTTTTTCCTCTTTTGACATGATCTTGATTCTTGAATCAATAAATGCATCAAAGTGCATACCAAATATAGAACAAGAATAATTAAAAATCCTTGACAGGGACTAGATCTAGCTATCCACACTAAAATCTTTCTACTATGTACATGGTCATCAAGACTACCGAGACTACATCAGACCGGATTTCATGACCTGCTTTTACCTTTCTTATCCTTTTCTGAATTTGGAATAAACTTGAAACCAAAAAAGAAATCTGCTTCATACAATATGCTGAAGATGCAAAGCAGGAAATACAAAGCATAACTAAAACCAGAAAAAGAACATGCTAGAATATGCACACAATCGTATTCTTCAATAAAAATTCAAGATTTACCTCTTTGAAGCTTTTCCTGAGCAGCTTGAAGAGTGAAGATAGACTCCAGCAGAGGATCGTGATCTGTGGACAGACCCTGATACTCACTCCTCTCTTCTTTAACCTCCCAGGTGGATTCAGCGCCCAGATCTTCTTGAGTTTCACACTCCTTACCATTTCTTCTGTCTAGAGCAGTCTGAAGTTCCTCGCTGAATGGTCTTTCTCTAGTGAGAGATTCATCACTGAAGTGTCCATCATTATTCACTGAGCTTCCACCTTTTGTACCATTTCTTGTTGCATGATTATTACTCCGCATCGGGAGAAAATTGGAGCCTTGTGAGTCAGATTCCATGCTTGAATGAGAGTTTTCCTTCTCAATTTTGACCCTCTGTCCTCTAGGCTTTTTACTACTTTCAGACTGACCCTTGCCCCGATGAGATTGCTGAGCTGAAGTACTCATCTTCCCACTGACAGTCCTCCGCGTATTCTTAACAGGCACATAACCATGGACCACAGGTGCTTCATACCTTGCCTTTGGAGCACTGGCTGCAGTCGAAGACCTACTACTCCGATCCTCACTATTGTCTGAGTCTGTTCCACCAAAAAATATAGGCTGAATCGCTAACCCAGAATCACCAATTACACCAAAGCCATCAACAAGAACATCAGGGCTCCTCAACAGTGCATTTACTGAAGAAACAGATCCATCAATATTTCGGACCGTTCCAGCAGACAAATGTACAGGTTTTGCTGATTTTCCAGCGGAGCTCGCCAAACCACGCTTCAACAACCTAGCACTGTCTGTGTTACTATCCCCATCCTTGTGTGCTTCCCGCCTGATCCTTCTCCATTTCTTTAAGCCAAATCCTTTAGCTGTTGGTGAGGATTTCACTGAGGGAGGTGAACCCACTGGGTCAGCAGTTTCAATTCCCTTACCTTTAGCTTCATCTAAAATAGGGGACTTGTGATTAATAACACTGGACCCATTGTTTTCAACCTTGTTTCGATCAGGATCATCCAAATCTTGAAGTGTGGTGATCATTGCTTCATCGTCTTCCACAAACTAAAGCTCTGAACTTTGACCTCCCAAGTCCCGTTACAGCAAAAAGTCCAGGGCTTTAGCCTTTTAAAAACAACAAGAAGAAGAATAAGTCAGATCAAGATCGAGAAGAAACGACCATCATTCCAGCTCATGTCAAGCCACTAAATCTAACCAAATTCACTATAGCTTGGGTAAATTCCAGCTAAAAATCAACATATTACCCGAAATTAAATTTGTTACAGTAACAACAAAAAACCAGTTGGATTCAGCTAAATGAATCCTCATCATCCATTATGCTCAATTTAGAACCAAAATTGAATTGGTTACACTGATGATGGGCTGCGTAGACAAATTAAAAGTTGGGAGAGCGGCAGAAGATTTCATAAACGGAAAGTCCCATATAAGCAGATTTAATTGATCTCACTGTTAAAGTGTTAAATGAAGAAAAGGGAAGTGAAGAATAAATAAGTCAGATCAAAATCTATCAAAATTTACACAACTTGGGTAAATTCCATCTAAATATCAACATACATATTACCCGAAATTAAATTCGTAACACTAACAAGCAACAAACTAGTTGGATTCAGATCAAGATCGCGAACAAACAACCATTATTCCAGTTCATGAAAACTGAAAAATCACTCAAAATTCACTGTAAATTAAAATACATACAACAATAACAACAACACACCCCAGTGAAATCCCATAAGTGGAGTCTGGGGAGCATAGACTGTACACAGACCTTACCTCTACAGACCCTCGGCTCGAATACAATACAACAAATCAATAGAAACTGAAATACACAGCTTGGGTAAATTCCAGCTAAAATCAACATATTCGTTACAGTAACAATAACTAACTAATTGGATTCAATTAAATGAATCATTAATATCCATTTGTGAACCAAAAAATAAATTTATTATTAAAAGAAGATGAAATTGGTTGTACCTGAGAAATCAGATGGAATTGGGGAAAATGGGAACCCTAGATTTGATGTGGATTTAGAAATTTATAGCCACAAAATTGCTACAACTGATAATTTGGGGAAGATGACTTGAGGGAAAGTGGGGTTAGATCGGGTCGGGTTGGGAGTTGTTAATAATTGTTAATAATTCCTTTCTTTTTCAATGATTTAATTATATTATTATATGAACTAGGAAGGAGTCACACCAATGACAACTTTTTAAAAAAAAAAAAAAAAACTATTGATGTAACGTTAGACTTGTCATTCCAAGAAATTCCCAAAGGTCAATGGCGCGTCTAACTCACGCATCACAAGTTACACTTTTATTACTAGGTAAATATTTTAAAATCTCGATGGATGATAAACTTGCTCGTTTACCATATTTAACTTAAATATCAAGCTTTTTGTTTGTTGTAGTATTCCAAAATTTGTAGCACATGTCAAACTTATGCATCACAAGCTATGTTCTTTCCACTAGACCAAAATGCAACATCACAAGTTACGCTTCTACATTAGATGAAAAGTTGATAGTAGTGGCACACGGTTTGAAATCTCGATTGATAATAAACTCGCTTGTCTACCCTTTTTTTATTTAAGTACCAAACTTTTGTTTGTTGCAGTGTTCAAAAATTTGTGACGTACGTCAAATTTACACATTACAAGGCTCTTACCTCTAGATCAAAGTACAAAGACGAGAGTTGTGATATCTTTGATGTACTATTTTTTTTTTTTTCAACATACTCAATACCATTTCATCAATAACATTGTTTGGTACAAACGTGACAATTTCTATAACATGCTTGATTCCAATTATTCTTTTCGTTTGCTATTACACAACGGTAACCAAATTTAAAACGTTAGTTTAACTTATTATATCAATGATACGAAAAAAAGAAACATTAAAATAGTAACAATAAAGATATCACATCAGAGTTTAAAATTTGAATTCCTGAAAGTCCATCAGTTGTGTAAAAAATCAACATAATCAATTTGATTTATGGTTAAAAAAATTAATTATGTGTACTTAGTTAATGAGTTCTTTTACACAACTACATAATTCGAGCTAAAGCAATTGGCTCCACATAAACTCATATATTGTACATTGCATCTGCCCGCATACTTGAGACAAATAAATGGTTGAATTGGTTGTAGCATAATGATCAATAACGTAAGTTAAAGATCATGAAGTCTCGAATTAAAATTTCAAAACGCAAGCAAAAACAATAGTGAACTTCTTTTTTATTTGTTCAAGTCTTGATGAACAAAAATACCCAATATATACGTTGGTGGGAGGTAGAAATGTAACAGGTATCTTATTAAATTGGTCGAAATACACACAAGCTAACTCGGACATTGTAATAATAAAAGAAAGGGTGAGTTCGGATATGGATAGAACGTGGGAAGGTGGGAGAGCCAGAACTTAAATAAGGTGATAAGAGACCAAAAAGGGGCAAAGCAGTGTGGTGATGATGTGGAAACCCACATGACGCAGTGTTTTTTTGTTTTGTTTTTTTGGCCGGGGGGGGGGGGGGGGAAGGGGGGAGGGGGAAGTTGATCCAAGTGGAGGTGAAATCTGAAAGTTCAATTATTGATGGAATCTTCTTACGTGAGCAAATAATGAGGACATTGTGCTAGAGTGAGTAGTAGTTGACAGAAAAATGTTGCATTAAATTGCTTCTTCTAGAGAAGAGGGTAAGATCTACGTACAACATTTTATCCATTCAAATTCCGCATATGAAATTACACTAGATTGATATGTTGTTGCAAATGCTATTGTAACAGTGGCAACAAAGGTTGAACAGACTACGTGCAGAGTCCAGAAAAGAGTCGGACCACAAAAGTATTGTACTCAGTCTTACTTTGCATTTATGTAATAGTAGCAGCAAAGGTTGGGATGGGTGATAAATACCCTTCATCTTTAATTAAGATTATGAATTCGAGCTCAATAGAATATGATTATACGACTAAAGAACCGATAATCAGGAAAGAAAGAAATGAAGAACCTTGCCCATTACATTTAACTTTAGGAAGAAATCCACTTGCAACATTTGTTGTTAAAATGTCCCTGCTAGATCTCCTCTGCTGAGCGTTTCTCATCGCGTCAGCCACAAGTTCTACTGGCCTCGTGCTCCAAACTGATGGCATCTAAGGTTCCCTATCATCTACAGGTCGAGTTAGGGGGAGAGGGTTTGGTTAGTACCAGACTCTAAAAGAGTTCTCTTCGAACAAACGATCCTGTCATCTTTAACAGGGAGCACTTTACCTCACAAGTCGCAATACTTTTTGGCGAAAATCCAAATTAATCAAATCCAAAACAGATACCAAACCTTGAGTGTGTGACAAACCAAAAATGATGCTACTCTAAATAGTGAAAAATGGGAAAAGCTCATGAAAGGACAATACAGGAACCGACAACATCACTCATGTTTGAATTGTTAGAAAATGGCCTTGTGCCTATAGAGCAATAGTGGCTGGTGGGCATGGTTGAGTAAATTGACTGGCTACTTTCTGTGAATTTGCACAAATGACCTTTTTTGAGGCCACTATTTAAATTGTCCCCGTTAGTCTGGTAGACTAAATTTGTCTACAGAAAGATGAATCATAAATTCATCCAACCACTTCTAAAGGCGAAGTTTAGTCCACTGAGCTAACGGGGGCAGAATTTCAAGAGCGGCCTCAAACAAGGCCATACGGTGCACATAATCTCGACTTTTGCTTCTATGAGTGACTGAGTCCGAGCATCATCCAAAGACCAAACCATCCAATGTAAAGACGGATTCAGCACTGGTTTTCAGTTTCTCTTGCTTCAGAGACAGTTTTCATGAGCAACGTCAGGTGTGACATTGAAGTATCATCAGCATTTCACTACAACAGCCATAGTTGGCCTGAAAAGAGAGTATTTTTAGGGAAGGATGTAGCGTGTAACTTTATGGGTTCAACAGAACCAGTAAAATGGCTCCGACTATGTTAAAAAAGTACACCAAGTACAACTAGTAGATTTAGACCCAGAAAATCAAATGTGTTTCGGTAGAATCCCCAAGTTGAACCCATAATGTTCAAATCTTGGATCTGTCTCCAGCATTCAACAATAACTCATGATAACTTTAATGCTTGCACCAAGTGATAATTTCACCTTGTGACACACTATCCAGCCATCCAACGAAAGGTTTAGTAAGACTTTAGGAAAAGCTGAAGCTGATTACTGCTAAAAGATATTACTGAACTTCACTGAGGAAGGCAAAACGTACCAACAATTGGACACCTTATTTCCTGAACTAGACTCCTACTCTTTCTCATCTTTTATCTGTATCTCATGCTAGAAACCCATAAACCAGCTAATGGCCTTGTGCCTATAGAGCAAGTCATGAGAGTTTACATGCATGGAAGTGCTGAACTAGTGTTTGGTGAAACAGTACGGATGATGTTTCATCAAATGCGCTGCTAAACCTCAAATGGGACTATAAATCTTAGACTCAACTTGCTCCTGTTACCCAAATGCATTGCACCATTCATAGGTGTATGATACTTTCAACAATACTCCTTCACCCTCCATGAAATCCATACCAATTTACATAACTCTTTTGCCTACTTTAGCTGTGAGAAATCTCTCCTCAATCAACTTGATCTTTTCCAAGGCCTGTCTCACCAAATCCATACCCCATGCTGGGTTACATGGAAGGAAAGAAATGCTAGAGATTTCGAAGACAAGAAGGATAATGTACTTAAATCTTAAACACCAAGTGTATATTTTAGCTAGTTTTTGGTGACCTGGAGGCCATAGTTGACTTTCTATATGCACTATAAAGTTATCTTTAATGTACTATTCACCACCATTTCCTTTTGCTGATTTACATCAATAGTGCACTTACATTTCCTATCAAAAAATAAGTTCCTGAAACGTATTTCCTATTACTTGGGGAAAGTGTTGCATTTGCCACATTTTCATTTCATACAAAAGAATGAACATTTCTTCTCGTCCATATACCACATCTTCCTTGATGTTCCAGTGAAAATCCACCCCCACCCCCAAACCTCTAAGATTGTCAATTTAGCTTTCACCCTTTCTCACCAAGGACCCAAGGAATAACCACAAGGCAAGATGTAACCCTGCAAAAAAGGCACATTTGTGCTTGTGAATCCATTATCTTGCCTTGACCATTATTAAACAAAAGAAACTTACACACAACTGATCCGATTCATCCAACACTGATTTTCACATCTCAAACTTTTGGTATAGATAGGATTTTGAAAATTTTGCAATTGGCTTCACAATGGAACTGGCACTGTAAGTTCCATGATCAGAACCTGTTATTTAGCAGTCAACTTCGCCTCCATGGCTCCTAAAATACTCTACTGATTCTTCCCATAACATAAAAAACCTCCTTATCAAAAAAAAAGACATAGAAAGCCAACAATCTATTCTTGAAGCTATCTCAGCATGCTTTGACGCCTACAATGGTAAAACCCTGCGATGTTAATAAGACCAGCTTCACACTCACCCAATCTTATGTTCTAGGATTTAGATTAACTCAACCATTAGGACCCTCCAATCACAAAATTCTGATCATTAAAATTATCATATATTGGGTGATTATATGAGCTACTTATCATGAAATCATTACAAGTTTAACTTACAACAACATACCTAGTGTATTCCCACAAGTGGGGTCTCGGAAAGTGGTGTGTACGCAGCCTTACCTCTACTTTGTGAAGGTCATTACAAGCTTCATCTATCAAAAACAAAAAAGGAACCCAATCACAAAATTCTATGAAATAACAAGGTGCAAGAGATGAGCTGTTTTACATAAAAGACAAATACACATCATTATTCTTCAGAAGATTGTATGAACTGCTTGTGGAACATCAAGACATACAATGAAAGAGAACTTCAACTAATAAGAAGGTAATCCAGTAAGAGGCTGCAACACCTAAAAAGAAGAGGGGGATTCAAAGATCTATGTGATTCAATGACCAATAAAATCTCAAAGATCAGCTCATCCAAATTTGACTCAACAAACAAGCATGGATGCATAATCAACAGGATTAAATGTTTTGAAAAGCAATGGATGATGTTTGCATGTACATACACGAGTCCATGATTTACCAATTCAAGTTTAACCAAATTTCAATGAGTGAAGGTTTTATTTGTCAAGAAGCATAAAGGACATAAGAGGCCAAAAAGAAGCAAAGAAAGGTGTGGCACAGGTTACAGTACAATGTACAGAGTACAAACACTTTTTGTTAACTCCATTTATACTTCAACAGCCAACAGGTTTCAAGGAGCGGAATGATTGTTGTAACTTTGGTTAAAATTAAAAACAACTAAACCACAAAGTTGTTTCTTGGTTACAATTTTGTCTGACAGAGACAGGCTTCAATTTGGTTTCTGGAAAGTTTCCATCAACTGAACCAAGTCAAATGTACACCAAGACACAGCAATAAATCTTCCAGTATAGATTTTCAATCCCGATGATGAAATGTAGCGTTAGCAAGCAAATATATAGACAGCAGAGCAATAAAGGAGGTACTAGACCACTAAGCTTTCAACAAAGTAGTAACTTTTTCCAATTCAATAAGAGGTGAAACAGAAATGAGTTACAAAAACCACACGGCTGCCTAACTTCAAACAAGAGAGGAAGAGGGAGAGGGAGGGGGAAAGGAATACTTCTCTGCTAGAAACAAGCAAGATTTTGGGTAAGGCATACAATGTTACAAAGTTGCACTTCTAAAGATCTAGTTTTGACAACCGGAATTAGACATAAAGAAAACATTACATCAGCCCCAGGGCTTTGATCTAGTGGTGAGAGAGCAACACATGATGTGTGGGTCAAGCACACATCACAAACTTGCCACAGACAAAAGCCTAGAATCTAAGGGGAGAAGGGTAGAGAGCAAGCCCATTATCTCCCGAGTTTTGAACCATGCACCACTCACTCTTGGGATTTCTTGGTTATCCAAATAAATACATCTCAAGAAAACCTGGATAGTAGCACCTCAAAATGGCTTTCCAAATTCTTGTGTTGGCTGCTCCCAGGGCGTCAGAAAGCCTACAGAAAATACATTCAGCATGTTTAGAGAAGAAAGAAGACCTCAGAGACCTAGTATCTTATTTCTCATCCATCAAAAGAGATGAGCAGAAAACCGCAGACATTTTTGTACATGCTTATAGCCAAGTAGCAGAACACTAATTTGCTGGTAAGAAAAAGAACAATAGTTCCTCAAAGAACGAAGCCCTGGTAAGTACTGCAATCCACTTTATCAACAAATGAAATTAATTTAATGGGCTATCTTTATCAAACGAACATGGTTTCATAATATGCAGAATCAGAATCAAATCAATGCATGCACACACACGGGGCATTGCATCCAGAGATAACTCAATAACTAAGTTCAGATCAAAATATTTTGCTAAAAAGATTTTTAACATACTTATCGGAATTTCTCCCAAGGACATGTATATTGAATCATCGTCACCAAGCATGCCCTGAAGGAAAAAGAAAAATGATTAAGAAAAAAATACAAATGTGTACTTTCAAAAGCATTCAACAGGAGGTTTGGATATTAATTTGTGACCAGATAGTAAAATGGACATATTTAATGCATTACAAATATCACTGCAAAAACTCCCTATGAGAACAGTGGAATTAGTACCTCTCCATTATGGATGCCCATATCATTGTGCAAAGAATTCATATCTGCTGGTAGAGGAGAACAATTTGCTATATCATTCCCAAGTAATTCTGAAATCATAAGTCCATAACCATCCTGAGAGTGGGGTATGTTGTTGGTATTATGTGCATTATTAGAAAAACCATCTGTTCCAGTGAATACAACTTCAGCCCTGTGTAAGACATTCAAAAATTAGAAAAGAACCTATGCAAGCAAGGCAGATCAGGTACAACCATCTCATGGAAATCTTCTTTTTTAAAAAAAAATAAATTAATAACAATCATAATAATCAACAAGAAAATGAAATCAGTAATCAAAAACATGAAACTTAAGCAAAAGAAAAAGTGAAATGTGAAAGGACAAGTAAATAAGAGGTGTAAACTTACCTTCTCTGAGGGTTATTGAAAGCCTTGTCTTCTTGTTCAGAATCATTTTCCAAATCAATCACCTCAACATCTCTCCCGTCAAAGCTAGATTTAGCATAGTTACTTGTTATATCAGAGTTACTACTCATGGTCAGATGAATATCAACTGGTGCTTCTTGTTTTACACCTTCAGTAGTCACCGGGAAGATATGAACAGGATCAGCATCATGATTCTCATTCACATCAGAAGTTTCCATAAGATTGAGATCAAAAGCCTTAAAGGAACTGGGCAAAAGTTGCTTCTCCGTGAAGTCACTGCCCAGCCTCACATCACCCTCAGGTATCATAGAAATGTCTACCAACCTCCCCTTCTCAGATGGAAATATTAATGGCTCGCTATGTGATCTCCTTGGTTCCTGTGAAGTCTGCTGCTTTTCCATTGAATTAGAATGGTACAAAAAGACATCTGAGAAAGTACTTGTTAATGAAGCCAATTCTCTAGGTCTCTTAGTGCCTCCCTTACAATCATCATTGTCATCTAATTCTCGTTTCTCACCTCTTCCCATGGCTATAGAACTGCAAGTTTCAATTTCAGTTAGTCCTTCTATTTTCTCTTCCTCCCTCATTAATGTACTTCCAGGAAAAGATGAGGAACTTGTCTCATTTAACTGATTAATGGCATAGGTAAGACCTGATTCTTCCTTGGTGGACGGCGGTTTCAATTTGTCAGAATCAAGGCTTTTCGCATCATGGCTTTGATCTGATAAAATGACACCAGGGGAAGCATCCATGGGGATGTTTTGGGAATGGACTTCACTTTCTTTAGGCAGCTCACTCACATGAGCATCCTCATCTTTAAAATCATGACCAACCTTCAAACCTCTGTTTGCCAATGAAGATCGTGTTCTCGTAGGAACATTCTCAAACTTGCATAAGCTAAGTAAACCATTGCTAGTCATGCTGGTCTGAGTATGTTCTTTGCTGAAAAACTCGACTTCTTTATCCACGTCGCCAGCTATTTTCTCCAACCCATCACTATTGTTGGCAACATTAACAGGATCATCTTCTTTTATCGACATTCCAATGTCATCAGACTTCTTTTGTTCAGGTTCACCATCTAATGGGAGATCATTTGCAGTGTTGATGGGACTTGTCTCTTTAACAGAATCTCCCAAGGCAGGTTTTGGATCACTGCCCATTGACTCCACCACACTCTCTATGTCTGGATTTTGTTTACCAGGATGAGAACTATATAACATCCCATTACTATCTTTAGCAAGTTGTTGTTCATCTCTATCACGTGCTAAACCGTCATCTTGACCATTCACATTGGGGTAGGCTCTGGCTCTATCTAACGACCCAGTCCTTTGCACTTCTCGATTGAACTCAGAGTTGTAACTTCGAAAAGACTCACTTCTTCTCCTTCCTCTCATATAATTTCTTGAACCCACTGTGTCATATTCATCAGGAAACCTTCTCCTACCAGGACCTACATCACTCTCCAAACGTGAAAGAGTTGATGTCTGACTTTCATCAATATCTTGTCGCTTAAATCCTTGCAAATTCCCAACTGGGCTCTTTAAACTACCATTTGGCAATTTCCCTGAAAGAGCATTCGGTGGCAGCAGCCCCTTGGAAACAAGATACTCAGCTGCTAACCGTCCAGCTTCCATGAAAATATCATTTCCCTGCGAGGGCTGCTGAAATGCAAACTGCCTCGACTGTCCACGCCCAAATCCACCTCGGTTATAGTTTCTGTACTCTGAGTTCTGAAATCCACGACCTCTCACTGATCCATCGGGTGAAACCCGCGAAGCAGTTGCCACACCACCCATCCCCATTGAACTAGACTTATACCCACCTACTGGACTCCGATTCCTGGCATGCATTTTAAAATGAATACACACTCTAACTTCTCCAGGAAAAGGTTTCTGACTTTCCCAATTCCTCTAATAATCACAAGGGTTGAAGAAGTTCTCAATGGTTCAGTTCTTCACTAATGCAAGTGATACTTAACACAGATTGGTTCCTGAAATACTGATTTCTCCAAAAATAGCCTTCCCAATACAAAAACAACACTAATCTCTCCAAAAATCACCTTCCCAATTTAAAAAACAATACTGATTTCTCCAAAAACCTCGTTTCCAATCGAAAACAATACTGATTCCTCCAAAAACTGCCTTCCTAGTTGGAAAAACAACCACTGATTTCTCCAAAAAAAATCATCTTTCCCATTGAAAAACAATAACTATAATCTGAATAATCGCCACAGTTTGGTTCCTGAAATACTGATTTCTCCAAAAACCACCTTCCCTGAAATACTGATTTCTCCAAAAAACACCTTCCCAATCAAAACAACACACTAAATTCTCCAAAAACCACCTTCCCTATCAAGACAACACATTAAATTCTCCAAAAACCACCTTCCCAATCAAGACAACACACTAAACTCTCCAAAAACCACCTTCCCAATCAAAACAACACACTAAATTCTCCAAAAACCACCTTCCCAATTGAAAAAACAATACTGATTCTCCAAAAATCAACTTCCCAATAGAAAAACAACAACTATAATCCGAATAATCGCCACATTATTTTCAAGCTAAACACCAATTTTCAGTATCTATAAACCCTTTTTCACAAACTTAATTCTTCCAAATTCATGGGTAAATAATAAACCCTAAAATCAAACACTCAATAATCCAAAACTCATTTCATCTAATACAGATCTGGTAACCTAACAATCAAAAATTCAGCAGCAGTATTTTTACCTTTTTTTAGGGTTTCAGATCCATTTCAAATCATCAACATCAATTGTTCAATGTTTCCAGCTAAAAAAAAGCAGTCCAGTGCACTAAAATTTCCGCTATGCACGGAGTTCGAAGAGGGGCCAAGCCACATTTCCATCTACTGTATACATAATTTTACACAGAAATTGTTTATGCTTTTTCAATTTTGAAAATTTGTGATTTGCTCAATGAAATTTTCAAAGTGTTACTGGGAATTTTTAGTCCTTTAGTAGTCTTGTATATTGGACTATAATGTGGAAAGTAATGGAGCTAAATGGAGTCCAATTTATGTATTTGCTGATTATTACTATAGTGTCAAAGATACGGTCCACAAGAGAGATATTGTTACTAATTTATTTCTTTTTTGAGATAATTTACCTAACTAGGTGAATGTATACTGGGCTCGTTTTGTTAGGGAACAAGTTATTCTGGAATAACTTATTTCAGCATTAGTTGTTTCATCATTGTTATTCTGTCCTTAATTAAGATAAAAATAACACTATGATTTTGGGATAACTCATATTAGAATTAGACATGTGCACGAATCGATTCAGATCAATTTTAGTCATTATCGAATTGAACTTTCAAATTTCAATTTGTTGAAATTCTTATCCTAACTTGATTCATTCTAGGTTTAATTCGATTCATTTTTTATTATTTCTATTCGATTTTACGAACTGATTTGTTCGATTTTGAAATTTCAACAAACAATTATTTTCATTTCAAATTTAGAACAAACATAATAAAAAATAACAAAATCTTGAAATTGGGCCTTAATAACCTAAAGTAACATTGCATCGTAATTTTAAAGTGGAATTAAAATCAATCACAATGGTTCAAAACTCAAAGTTCTATTATTTAATAATATAACGATAGTAGCAACAAAAGAAAAAGAAAAAGAAAAACCTAGCAGTAGGTAGCAACCATTTCCTTTCCGACCAACAAGCAGTCATCTCACCAACCATGCCAATGAAAGGAATGTGAGGTTGTGAGCCGTGACTCTAGAAGTTGAGAGATTAAGATTTAGGTTTGTATTTCGTAAAATGTAGTTGGTAAAGAGAGGCGTAGATTTTGAGGTTTTTAAATTAAAATACTCTAGCGTGGGCCTAGGCTATGGTATACGTGCCTACCATGTATACAAGTTTGCATTAGGTTTTAGATTTGTAAGTAATTAATAAATACTAAACATCATTATATATTTTCGCTTTTTGAATTAATTCGGATTGTAAACACACCCAACCAAATTCGATTCGAAAAATCAAAATATTCTAAAATTAAATTGGTAAATAGATTCAAACTGTATAATTCAAATCGAATTATCCAAATTCCTTCTAGTCGATCTGAATATTCAAATTGATTCGATTTGTGCACAGACCAGAACAAGCTATTTCGTGATTTTATCTCAACCAAACATGGGATAAACTTATCCTAAAATTAATCATGAAATTAGTTATTCTTTTATTCCTCGTACGAAATGAGTCCTATTTTTATTAAATATAGTGAGAGTTTTAAAAAAATACCAAATATAGTGATAATTTCTTTAATTTCATCTTATATCAGTGTTACAACAAGCTTAAAATTAGCCAAAATATGATATGTTTGATGATTAGACCTCAAACTATCATTATTTCAGGTTCATTTTTGTAGGCGACACTCTCAATAAAAGTCATTTTTATATCCAAAAGGTTGAAATTGAGACTTTTGATTAAGAATGTAAGTATTCCAACCATCCCGGTGATATTGATAATTTGTTATTGAAGGAAATAAAATCCCTCAAAGAAATAATATAAGCACAAGTGAAAAATCCAACAATTACTAAATAGAAGAAATTAATTAAACAAAGAGACAAGAGGTAGGAGGCTTTATTCAATGACTCAAAAAACTCTTGAATTTCTACTCTATATTTGACTACCTCACAACCTAAGAAAACATGTAGCAAGTACCCCTATTTAGAATAGTGCATAACCAAATTAAACTAGGACTAGAAAATCTATTCCTATATAAATTAGGACAAACAAATCCTAATCCTAATTAGACATAAATTAAATAAATACCAAAAATATTAAATTCTAAACAAATATGAATTCCTACTCCAACTTAGAATTATTATTTCCAACTGTTATAAACTTATAGAGTCAAAAATATAGGCCATGAGTTTTTAAAAAAGCAAAGAAGAAATTAATGGAATTTTATGTCTTCATTTAAACTAATTTTTTTGTTTCATTTTATGTGTTTTAATTTGATTAGGTATGAAATTTAAAAAGGTAAGATTTTAGATTTTGTGATCTTAAAATAAATGTGTACATAATATTCTAAAAACAATCTTTTGAATTATGCATTTTAAACATGTCGTTTTATTGTTTTTATAAAAGTACATCATTAAAGATATAATAAAAATGTTGGAATTAAAATTTTATTAGCATACTTATTGAAACATATTACAAATAAAAATGTGACACATAATTTTTAATTTTTTTTGTGGGAGAGGGGGGGGGGAGTCTAGTTTTTGGCTTAATGGGGACCTTAAAAACTTTTCTGGAAGCAAATAATTATGTTGTCTAGTAATTATAATACAACAGATTTAATGTAATCTCACGAGTTCATCCTAAAGAGGGTGGGGTCAGGGGTGTATACAGGCATACCCCCTACCTAGTAAAAGTAGAGAACTTGTTACTGATAGACCCTCTGCTCAAGTTAAGCATATTAAATATTAAACATGTTAAACAAACATAATTGAAGCAAGCATACTTAAAACAATGAAGAAGAGAATAGTAGCAACAACAAAATAATACGTTAACTGAAGCAGAGGAAACAACAGATAATATTAAAATCGAATAATAAGATGGTAGAATAGTAATAATAACAATGTTGAAAAGGAAAACTAGACAACGCTCGACTTTCTAACCTTGTACCTTAATCCTCAACCTCCAAATCTTAGGGCCGTGTCTTCAATTAGCTGCAAATGAGTCATATCATGTCTAATCACTTCCCAAACTACAAGTACCTTTCTCAACATCCATTATAGCCAACCTTTCACATCTCCTCATTGGAGCATATGTGCATCTTCTCGGTACATGCTCAAACTATTTTAATCCTTCCTCTCTCATCATGTCCACCATGAAAGTTACTCTCACCTTGTCCCGAATAACTTTATTCATTATCCTATCTCTTCTGGACTTCATATTCATCTCAACATTCTTATTTACACTACTCTCATCTTCTGAACATGTAAATGATTGACCTGCCCACATTTTATCACATACAAACATAGCTGATTTGATCATCACTTTATAAAACTTACTTTTAAGGCTTGGTGACACATTATGTTGTTGGTTGACTGATTGTGATGATTATAGGAAGTAGTTAGTGGTGATAGTCACTCGCAATAATGGCTAATTTAGTAGTTGATGGTAATAATTAGTAATGACGATTGACAATTATGATGGATAAATAATAATAATAATAACAATAATAATAATAATAATAATAATAATAGTGATGGTAAATTGCAATGTTAGTTGGTAATATACAATGATGACAGATAACAATTATTATTAGTAATGATTGAGTTTGTTTGCGATAATGGTGATTGGTGAAGTTGATTGTAGATTGTCAGCTAATGGTGATGATTGATTATTTTGATTGAGGATCTGGGTGATAATGTTGCGTGGAGGCTATTAATGGAGGATAAATATAATAATAATGAATTTCTAACTTTGTATAAATCATTGAATTAATGAAAATAAATTTTTGTTATAAATTTACTCATCAAATTCATCTAAACTCATCAAATAATTGTAATAAATAAAACATTTCACTTAAATGATTAGAATCAGAATAATTAAGATTAAAAGTTTAATAAAGTGTAAATAAATGAGACATAAACCAAACAAGAGGTATGAATACATGCCGTTTCTAGGAGGTTCTCCGAGTTCAATAATAAGAACCTAAAGATCAAATCGATCAAATTTATAGATTAGATCTACCTTTTCGTTATAGTATACCTATCATTTCGAAATCATCGATAAGCCTATGCTAATGTATGACCTTAAAAAATGTTATTAAGGGCAAAATTAAACAATTGAAAACATTACGGGGCAAACTTGAAATTTAACTTTCCAAAATGAATGAAGTAAATCGCGGCAAAAAAAAAAAAGATTTCGTCATTTGTAGAATTTAACAGTTCGTTAGCCACTTAGCTCAGCCTTCACCATCACCGACACCGGCAAGTAGCAATTCCACCGGAATTTGACAGTCGGATCTCCGATTCCGATCTACGGCACCTCATTATCC
The DNA here is from genome assembly GCA_031232105.1 of Capsicum rhomboideum. Classification (NCBI taxonomy): domain Eukaryota; kingdom Viridiplantae; phylum Streptophyta; class Magnoliopsida; order Solanales; family Solanaceae; genus Capsicum; species Capsicum rhomboideum. The sequence continues at coordinate 1,076,728 of CP124710.1, read as the reverse complement.
GATCACCGGTACCTCATTATTCCGATTCCGCCATCTCCGGCACCTCATTATTCCTATTTCCGCCACCTCATTAGTCCGATTCGGATCTCCGTCACTTCATTATTCCGATTTCCGATATATAATATATAATATGTGTGCAATTATGAGGATGACATTGTGAGTTTTGCTTGTGGAGATGTCAGGAGGAGAGTATAGTGACCGCAATGTGCTATTACGTTCGAATTCATCGGCATCAGATGGAGATTTAGAAGGTCAATTTCCGCATAAGGCTGATAGTAGTAGTAGTAGTAGTAAAGGCATTACTGATCTGTTAAAGCGTTTGGATCGAGGATTTTCGAATAGAAGATCGTCGAGTGTGAAGCGGTCTGATAGAGATCAATCGTCATCTTCTGATCACGGTGTTTCTTCTAGTAATAATTGTAGAGATGATGAAATTCTTGGAGAGAGTGCTCCACCGGAGTGGGCATTGTTGCTTGTTGGATGTCTACTTGGCCTTGCTACTGGACTTTGTGTTGCGGCTTTTAATCGCGGGGTTAGTCATGCTTTTCTTTTAGTTTTCATTGTGTCAAATTGTTTGTTTTTGATTTGGCACGGAGTTTAAGAAACTTTTAATATTAAACATATGTAAAATGTAACAAAATGAACTTTAATTTTGTGGTATTAAATGTGACATGTAAAGTTGAAATTAAAGAGTTTGTCAGAAAAGGAAAAATGCTTTTTTTTTTAAAACATACTAAAAAAGGAAGTATGACAAACAAATTGAAACTTAGGGATTATTAGTTTAGTTTCGAATTTCACTGTTAGAGAATCCTTAGTTCAGCTCAAAAGACAGATACTTTATTGGTACTGAAGTGGGTTGGAATAGAGTGAATTTGGATATAGAGGGTTCAGTTAGCTGATCCCGACTAGTTTTTCATTGAGGCGTTGTTGATTGATTGGTTGATAGGTTAAGTTGATTTCTAGTGCCATTGATTTAGTTCTGTTGCGTTTTCTTCTATTGATGAATATTTTTGATCAAGACATTGATGATATATTTCTATCTACATACAATACACCCTTGTGGTGGGGCCCTTCCCCGGACACCACGCATAGCGGTAGCTTTAGTGCACCGGGCTGCCCTTTTTTTAATATATTTTACTTCCTGATAATGTTGCTAATAATGAAAACTAAGTGGGGAGATTTTGTAAAGCTGGCATTAGATAGTTGCTAAGGAAGTGGAAGGGCATACGGTGAGGTGATGTGTGATGAAATCTGTATGTTGAATGTCAAAGGGTGCGTCTTGTTTATTTATTTCTCCTGGGGGTTGAGAGTTATCAGAAGTAGTTTGATTAGCTGACACATTCTTAGTGCTTTAATTTACTTTGTTTTGGGGGAATATGGATGCAAAAGATTAACTTTATACTATTGTGGCTCGTACTAATGTCTGCCTACATTTATGTCAAATAAAGGTGAAAAATCTGGATGTTTTCTTAAACTGTATATCTGACTTTGTTTTAATGATAGACCAATAGTTTGAAATCTGCTGCTTCCCTGTATTGAATGAGACTGAGGATATTTGTTTAGGTACACGTAGTACACGAATGGGCTTGGGCTGGTACTCCTAATGAGGGAGCTGCCTGGCTCCGTTTGCAAAGGCTAGCTGACACATGGCATCGGATACTTCTAATACCAGTCCTCGGTGGAGTCATTGTAGGCATGCTGCATGGTTTGCTTGAGATATTGGATCAAATAACACAGCCCAGTTCTTCTCAAGGACAAGGATTTGATTTGTTAGCTGGAATCTTCCCTACTGTAAAGGCAATTCAGGCGGCTGTGACTTTGGGAACTGGTTGTTCTTTAGGTCCTGAAGGTCCTAGTGTAGATATAGGTAAATCTTGTGCCTATGGATGCTCAGCAATGATGGAAAACAATCGAGAAAGGAGAATAGCTCTTGTGGCAGCTGGGGCAGCTGCTGGAATTGCCTCAGGTATGTTGCTTCTAATTGAGAATCATCTGTAACCGGAGTTTGTTGCGTAATCTTCATGTTGAAAGTCCTTTGTGGATGATTACTTCTTGCTTAGCGGTTAGCAGATCGCCATTTCACCCTCTGCCACACAAAAAGCAGTTTAAAACAGGGATTTGTGATCAGAATGATTAAAAGGATAGAAAACTGAATATTAAATCGAATTACAAGAGTTCTGTTGGTATGCAAGGTTTCATTTGGGTTCAATTTTCTCTGAAGAATTTATATATCAATTGAGTGCCAAACTGCAAAAATTTGTCACGTGTATTGGCGAATTTAAATCCTCTTCCTTGAGCTGTGATATAAATTTATTTGACTTGTTTCATGCACTCCTAATATTCAAGTGATGGCATAACCCTCTCATGCTGATTGCAAATGTTGTCACATATGCTATAGAACTGTGTAGGTATGTACTGACTTTCCAAAATAAAGAAAAAGCCTGTGTTGGTATCCAGTGATGCAGATTTGTCTTGTTAACACTACTGGTTTTTGACGCTCTATGCTCTCATGCAATTTACACAAAAGTGATTAGTGACCAAGAACTACTAAGCTTTGCTTGATTTGATAAAAAAGGAAAGTATTTTTCTTTATGCAGAATATATCTTTGTTACTGCACTTTCTAAATGACTGAATCTGTTCTCGGGGGTTCTTGGCGGTGTCTTTTTAAATTCTTCCTGCCTCTAACATGTCATATGCAGGTCATATTGGCTGATTATAATTTTAGGGATAATAGACATACCTAGTATATTTTTGTGTGTATCTCATCAACATGCTTACATGTGTGTATTGATCTTCAAAGTTACACTTGTCTGTGTGTGCTTCATCATGGAGGGCATTAAGCTTTACAAGGTTTAAGGACAGCCTTATCTTATTTATTTTGAATTATAGCCTAGATTGAATGAAAATTCTGTCTCTCTGCATCTTTTGCAAGAGCCTTCCTCAACTGTTGGATGAATATTCAAGATTTAAGTTCTTTTTGTTGCAGGTTTCAATGCAGCAGTGGCTGGCTGTTTTTTTGCAATTGAAACAGTTTTAAGGCCACTTCGTGCAGAAAACTCACCTCCATTTACTACTGCAATGATCATATTGGCTTCTGTCATATCATCAACTGTTTCGAATGCTGTACTCGGAGAGAAACAGGCTTTCACTGTGCCCACGTATGATATGAAATCTGCTGCTGGTATTTGATCTGATTCTAGTTTAATTTATTGTGGGAAAAACATTATCTCATGGGTGTGTGCTTGCACGCTGTTCACTTTCTTTTGTTACTCTGTACAACTACAACTGTGCAATTACTGATATCCCTGTGGATATGCACTCCTTTTATCAATTGATTTACTGCTCTTTCCTTAGTGTCTCTGTTCATGCTATACTCCCTTGCATGGAAATATTTGTAATTAGGGAATTTTGACGTGCGATACGTGGTTACTGGTCCTTTGTTTTCGGCTTTCTGCTCTGTTTGTGCTGTTTCTCGTATGATAATTTCCTTCTGGTTTGTCTGTTCGTACTTACAGATTCACATGTTAGTTTTTACTAACATTGGTGGGGAGAAACAAGTTTTGCTGCCATTTTCTGATTTCTCATTTGTCTAACAATTAGATTAGGTACATATTCCTGTATTGTTGCTGACAAATATGGATCACATAGCTTTTAATAACGCCTCTATGTGATTCGGGATTGTTTTGATTTTGACTTATATGTTTTCTCCACATTGATCATCAAGATGCTGCTCCAAGATTAACTATTTTTCTTTCCTGAACTTGGGTTCTTAGACGTTCTATAATGGTAAAGACGTCTGCTCATTCTTTTTGTGAGATGAATTTGTAAAAAGAAAATGGATAATAGGATATATGTTTTAGATAATTTTACATTGTTTTGGGATTTCCAAGGGGGGAGAGGGCTTTTATTATATGGACAGTGTTTCTTGATGCTTTCACAGATTAAACTCAGTTTTGATTGACACTTCATTCACCAAAGATTCCTTCCTGAATACTAAATTGTGCTTCCTTAACAGAGCTACCTTTATATCTAATACTGGGGATGCTGTGTGGAGCAGTAAGTGTGGCGTTTACTCGACTGGTCTCCTGGTTCTCTAAAGCATTTCAGTTCCTCAAGGAAAGGTTTGGACTTTCTGATGTTGTCTGTCCTGCTTTGGGTGGTTTAGGAGCTGGAGTAATAGCTCTTAGATATCCTGGAATTCTCTATTGGGGTTTTACTAATGTTGATGAAATTCTACATACTGGTAAGACTGCATCTGCACCTGGAATCTGGCTGCTAGCTCAACTAGCAGCTGCAAAAGTTGTGGCCACTGCTTTGTGCAAAGGTTCTGGTCTTGTTGGTGGTCTGTATGCACCAAGTTTAATGATAGGAGCTGCCTTGGGTGCTGTGTTTGGAGGTTCAGCTGGGGAGCTGATTAATTCAGCTATTCCAGGGACTACTGCAATTGCTCAGCCGCAGGCGTATGCCCTGGTCAGATTGTCTACTTTTACATCTTGCAAATAGTTTTTTTCTAGACATGATTGGACTTCAGAAAGTAACTCTTTCTAATGCATAATGTACACGATGCAGGTGGGAATGGCTGCTACATTGGCGTCAGTTTGTTCTGTGCCTTTGACTTCAGTTCTGCTTTTGTTTGAGTTGACAAAAGATTATAGAATATTGCTTCCCCTCATGGTTAGTCTTACTGTCCAAGGATTCACAAGCTCTAGTTGGTGTCATTGTGCATGTAAAAATTACATTGTTTAGTTAATTATTTAAAAGACCTTTATATATGGTAATTGTTTAAGTTATGCTTAATTGAAGCATTCCTGTGTCAGGTATTTTTCACTCTATGTACTTATCCCAAAAAAAAATAAATTAAAAAGGGAAGACAAGAAGGTGTTTATCATTATAGCGATTAGTTTTCTTTTGTTTGATCTGGCTGTATTCTGTTATTCCTATGTTATTGGTTGAAGTCAGTGCTTATTAAAATGATGACTCGGGTAAATATGTGTTTTTAATGATTTGAACAGGGTGCTGTTGGACTGGCAATTTGGGTGCCTTCTGTAACAATCCAGGCAAAGGAAATGGAGGCATCAGATGTGAAGTATGTGTCAAAAGGATACTCTGGCCTTTCACCAGATGATGAGCAGAATGAAGGGAGTGACTGGAGGCACATGGATGAGAGAAATGACTTGGAACTAGCTGTTATTGGATGCCACAGCAGTCATGAATCTCTTGATGAAATTCTGGAAGTTTTAGAGGTATGATCTTTTCTTTCTGGCTCTTGTACGTGGCAAAGATTTCCTCTTATGGGCGTTTACTTTTTTTTTTTTCTTTTGAACTATCATTTCATCTTGGTCCTTCTGTTTCAATTTCTAAACTGTTTCTGTCGATCACCAGGTTTCTCAGGTTATGTCAAATGATTATTTGAAGGTCTATCCAAACCAAACAGTGAAAGAAGCATTAGAATGCATGCATGATGGTCTTCAGAGTTTTGTTATTGTGGTTAATGCTGAGGATTATTTGGAAGGAATTTTGACATATGGTGACATCAAACGTAGTTTGTTTAACAACTCAGGCGATTCTTCCAACAGGGATTTGGCACTTAAAGATGTACGTATAATGCCACCATAAATAAGTTTCTTTGGGTTCTCAGTGTGCAAGTTTCTTTTCAATTAGTTCTGTTTTTCTCCTTTTTTATTATGTAATCTATGTTTCTCTCTTTAATAGCTTTATTGGTTTCTTTAACATGTCTACAGGCAAATACTTGTCTTGTTTCCTCGATATGCACAAGAGGGATAAGCTATCGTGGGCAAGAATGCGGACTTCTAACTTGTTATCCTGATACCGACCTAGCAATTGCAAAGCAGCTAATGGTGGCCAAAGGAATCAAACAATTGCCCGTGATCAAGCGTGGTGGGGACTGGAACCGAGAAAGAAAGCGCAAAATTGTAGCTATTCTTCGTTATGAGTCAATCAAAGAGTCTATCAGGTTTTGCTTCTTCTATCCTTATTTTACCTGACGTGTCTTATTATCTGTTCCTTCTCGCCGTAATCCAGCATTTTAAAACATTTGTTTGGTTCTTTGCAGTAATTTATGGCAAGCTGTATTTTGAGGGATATTATAAAAGGAAAATAAGACAATAGATTTATGGACTTCTTCTTCCCTGATTTTAAAATATTATTTAGCAGCTTTCCTGAGAGAATATAAAAATGGGAACATGTCAGATACAATGACATTGTGTTTAGGAAGTCAGATGTAAATTTTGCGTCACATGACATAAACTGGCAGGCTGCCGTAAATAGAGAAGTTACATAGAAAATGTGAACTAACTGATAGAGTTCCTTCAGCATTTACTGAGTTATGGCTTAAGAGTATAGCATGACTTACAATGTGTAGGACACCTTTAAAACATTAAGGAGCTAGCGCTGGAGTCTAAACAACAATTTTTATGGAACTATACCAGCTTTTGTGCAATGATGTATGCTATCTTTCTTAACTTCTGCCGTCTTGCCTGCTTTGATTTTGGATGAACTTGCTGGTTTTGCTTGGAAAAAGAAAAGTTGGTAGCGAGCATAGCATTATTGAAGTTGTGGATGAACTTTTTCTGACCTCTGCTCTAGTTGTCTGTCCAAATCTTATGATACATCTAATGTTCCTGCTTTAATACGTAATTGACTGAGAGAACACAAGATATACGGCCCATCAAAGTGTGAATCTCCACTTCTTTAGAAGTTATTCGTTTGTATTTTTGGGGCATTTTCTGATCGTCATAACTCCCTCAGAAATGAATTCAGTCGCCGAAAATCAGTCTACCAGCAAAGAAAAGAAGACAATGACAAGCAGATGGTGACAAATGGTCATTAATTGATTGCCCTAAGGAATCGAGTATGAAAAACAAGCTTCAACAATTGATTCTTGTTTGTTGATGAGTTGGGCACCAGCTGGTACTATGCAACTTGACTGCACAGTTGTTTGTGCTCATAATTTTGGTTGCATGCAGAAGATTGAGTTCCCCTCGAACTTTGTGGCCTTCCCTTTTCTGGATTGTCTAAGGTTTTGCTTCATGTCTTCAGACTTTACAGCATATACTATTTAAATCTAAATGCTATATTTGTTGGGTTTGATTTGTATTAGATAGTTGTCAGTAAGTATACCTGTGTAGTCCGATATCGCGCATTTGTACATGAAATTTACTCTATATAGTTTTAGATGCCAATGTAAGGCGAGCGATAGTAGATATAGACAGTTTTGAAGGCAGAATTTATTCATTATTAATGAAAATTCTCCCAACCATTTGTGTTTTTTTGAGACAATCTAATTGCTAAGAAGTTACAATTTGAACTATAATTTCGACATGTTCTAATGTTTAGCTAGATTCTCCTTTTCTCATTGACTATGCCATTAGATTTCCTTGAAGTCTAAGTTATAAGGAGAATTCACATGGTATATCATTCGTACAACATTTCCAAAAAAAAAATGCAAGCATTTCTAGAGCCTTTTTGGTAATCATTTCCACTTGTACAACTAGAACCTGAAGCAAAAACTTCCAAAAAAAATGAATGTTGATATAGTATTTTCGTATAAAAAGAACTTCAAAATGGACTTGTAGTATGCTATAAGGGGAAAATGCCCATAACACCAGAGAATAAACCAAGTTTAGGAACTAGTTGATCTTCCGAAACTCAAATGAACACAAAACTATTAGAACCAATGGGTTCTCAAAGTTAAGCACAAGGTTTGTGACATATTTGAGAGATGGAAGTCTCGACTTGTTGCTAAGGGATGACTACGACGAAACTTTCTCACCTGTTGTATAGATTCACCTCTAATTTGTCTAACTATGACTATTGTTGCTAGTTTGTATCTAAATTTGCATCAAATAGATGTAAAGCGAACATTTTCATTCTTTCCTATAATAAGGCAAAATTTGGAAACTTTACATCTGAGGAACATGAGGCAATCCATTCATAATTTGCTGATAAGTTGATGAACCACTGGAGTAGTTCAAACTAGAATCTGGCATTGCTTCTCCTTCTGGAAGCACGAAACCAGCATCATTCACAGGTCATGGCCATCCTATATGTGGATTGACAGGAACTGAAAACTGGTGCTGATTAGAGTTAAATCCGGCCATAGCAAGACCGGATAGACCTTGCTGCTGGTTAATTCCGAAACTATTAAATCCTGAGGTAGGACCAGCTGATCCAAGTGAGGGAGCTCTTCCATAACGTTCGTTGGTGTTCTGAACTTGTGTGGGCTCAGGCCTACCTACATGACTTTGAGCATCAGTAGTTATCGGGTTGGAAGGAGACTTTGAAGCTCCTGAGCTACCTTGGCTACTGTTGCGTGCTGCAGGAACTTCATGGTTGTGCTTCCCCTCATAAGTGGTGATTACGGACTTCTGATCATGAGGGGACCTCTCGATGTGCTTCCTGACATTGCAGCCAGAACTTGTGCACTTGTAGTAACTCCTGGCAAAGGGAAGCAATCTATCAGTTCAAATAAACAACGTAACTCGATAAGTCAAAGTCGGAAATCTTATGACCCACAGGGCTTCAGTGCTTGATGTGTAAGTTAGGCACACATCATATGCTTGAACTTACAGCAGGCAAAATTCTACTGTTCAAGTGGAGAAGGGGATCCATCATGTTTCAGACAGTGTATCACTAGCCCTCGGGAGTTTCTTGATTATTAGAAAAATTAGGAACTTTTAAGGATGAAGTATGTAAATGAACATGACAAACCTAGGATTTGGATTGCCTTTAACCACCTTTTGCCCGTACTTGCGCCAGCGATATCCATCATCAAGGATGTCTACCTCACTGATAGTTTGCACGACAACTCTTGACTCCTTGATTGGTCTGCTGGTGCCACTCGTATCTGATGCAATAGACTTCCTAGATTATCAAAGATCAAAGAGAAGAAAATGACAATCAGGTCAATATGATGTAAAAGAAGGGATATCCTAAACATTTTAATGCAGAAGATGTCAAAACCTTCTTTTGGGCTCCGACTCATCTCCTGCACCATCATAGCCTAGAAATACACTGCCACGGGTACCACGATCATCTTCATCATTTGAAAACACAGATGATACGTCAACTGCATCTGCTGATCCCAGCTGAGCACCATTTAAATGTGAAGTGGTAGATCCACTGCAGTATTCAGAGTGCAAAGCTGCTAATGATGTTGCTTCAAGATTGTCGTTGCTCCACATGAGGCCTCCAGCAGTAGGTCCTTGTTGGATAGTTGCCAAAGCCAGCTCACTGTTAACACCTGTTCCACTTGGATCCACATTGTCTAGTTGCACGTCACCAAATGAATTTGAAGATCCGAGGGCTGATATCGGGTTTGGCAGTGGTTTAGGGTGATTGTGAGCCCCCTTGTATATAATTTCCATGACATGACCTTCATGATATCGCCTTATTCTCTTCTTGACAGGACAATTTGGATGCGTGCACTTATAATAAATCCGAGGATACGCACTTCCTTTAACTTGGTTTTGCCCATACTTTCTCCAATTATAACCATCTTCAGCAGGAGCATCGACTTTTTTCGAGTTTTCACCTCCTCTTTGCTCAGTGTCCTCATCTTTCTGCTCATCAAGAGTCTGAGAATGCTTCATACTACCACCAACTACATTAAATGGCCTTACCTCTGGCTTGATATCACTACCCCGGACATCCTCTTCAGTAGACAACATAGGGAAATCAGATGTTTCATGACGTGTCCGTTCATTTTGAGTTGCTTCCACACTATGAGGTTGAAGAGAGTTATTTGGATGAACTGAAACCTCAATTTGAGGTAAGAGTTGCTGAGAAAGATCACTGGACGGATTTACCTGCAACTGAGAGTAACAACACATTCAGAGACTGGAAACAGGCAGGAAACTGGCATGCAATGTGTGTATGTGTGTGTGTGAGAGAGAGTGGTTACTGGATTGGAAGAGAAGGAAGATGAATTATTGCTCCCAAAAGCAGTCCCTTTCCTCCTATCTGCAACTCCAGTCGTCAACATAACACTTTTACTCTCGTCGCCTGAGGCTAATGGTAATAGTCCAGTTGTAGGAGATGGATAAACCTGCAGTGGATTAATTGAAGCTTTGGCACTGGGGAAAACTTATAAGAATAATGGGGTAAGGTCTGCGTATACTCTACCCTCCCCAAACCCTAACGTCAAAGTCTTTTGAAAACTTTAACAAGACAATTCAGTTTACCACATATAACCCAAAAATATAGTCCACTAAATGGACCAGGGTTGGTCCTAGGAAACCTCTTTGACAGTTTAGACTAATTCCAGTTTCACAACAACCTAGTCCAGCGACTAGCCTATAATAAGCAAGACAAATCCTGCGCATCATCTATATGCTGCTTGCACAATACAAGATAATCTAAACTCCCCGAGGCTTTGGTTTAGTGTTAAGAGCACCATACGTGATATGTGGATTAGACGCATGTCATGAGTTTGAATAGTTCTGCAGACAAAAGCCGGATACTGAGGTCTTGCTTAGCTGGGAAGAAGCAGGTGTAGGTTTGACACACAGAGATAGATGGAGGATTGTCCCCGCTTGCATTTGGTGGACAATATGAAAAGAGAGAAATTCCAGATGTTTTCAACGATGTTAGCAGTTCAGTTCAGAGGATTAAGTTGAATTGTTTTAGATTTTTCTGTTTTTGGTCTAACCAGAGATACATAGAAGATATTGCTTCAATGATAGACACCATAGGTTTTTGTTGAGTTTTCCGGGGCAATGTTCTTCTATTCACTTGTAAATATGGTTGCAGCACAACCTGAGTGCTGTTTTGATAAATATATACAAAATGTTACATTCTCAAAAAAAAATAAAAAATAAAAAAAGCCGGATACAAGTGGAGAAGAATAGAAGAGCGAGCCCATTATTCACTCACTACCGGACTTCGAAGATTTCTTGGTTATTAACCAATAAATAGAAAGACACAAAATCTTAAACAGGAAGTGTGAGTTTAGATACATACCAGTGAATTATAGATCAAAACAGGTGAATATAAGAGGACTGATGGACTGAGACCAGGAGGAATAGTCAAATAAGGAGACCTAGCTTCTTGATTCTGTGACAGAACAGGAGGTCTAAGGCCATCGGTATTTAGCCTCGGGGCATTAAATCCAGCTCTAGCTACCATTCTTTCCATGAGCCCTCCACGAGTACTCGTTTTCTGCTCTGATGGTGCACTCGACTTGACTGTTTGATCAGTCGCTGCACCAGTTCGTGCCCCATCCTTTCCATCAGAGCTGCACCAGGTGACACTTTCTTGAGGTTTGACAATGAAGTTTCTGCAGTTACTTTCATCAGTGTGCTCCATATGAGGTAACCATCCTCCAACATCATCAACTAGCAGTGAAGAGACGAATGCTCTTGGGCTCGGGCTAGGTGGCATCCAATCTCCAAAGATAGCAGCATGATCATCGAACCAGCTCATTAATCGTCAACACTTTAGTACAAGCAACTCACAGAAGATTTAAACTGCAATATCAAGGAACCATATAAATGAACTTAATCCTCAAAGATTTAAACAGCACAACCATTACCTTAGTACTAGATAATAGTAAAAGAAGAGAAAGGACATGATATTCTAGGCCTTAAAGCTTCTTTCCACCCACTGGCGGAGCCAGAATTTTCACAAAAGAGATTCAAAATATAAATAAGTAAACACATGCATAAGTCAAGTTCATTCAACATCTACTATATAGACATGTATAACATAATTTTGATAACACATAGGAGTAGCATATGTAAGACATCCCTTCATCTTATAATTTTGTTTCAAAAGCATCCAGAAAAAGGGCAAACAAGAAGAGCCGGTAATAATCTAATGCATATTGGAGATTTTGATCTAAGGCAATTGAAATGAACATGTACTTCCAGCCAAGAGTGGAGCTAGGGGCGCAAGGAGTTCATCTGAATCCCCTTTGTTGAAAAGCTACACTGTATACGTAAAGATTAAATTTACTTTTTAATGTATATCTATTAAATGTCGAGTTCTCTTGTCTTCTTCTTGTGTTTCCTTCGTTATATTTTGAATTCTATTAGTAAAAGTCCTGACTCAACCAACGCTTGCCGCTCGAGAAGCTTTCTACTCTTAGTAAGTACCAAACTCAAAGCAAAGCTATCCAAAACTGATTATAGTAAGTAAAGACTAAAACATTAATAAAGGCTTAGTAAAACAAATTCAAAAATGGTAAATTGGTATTGAAGCACAAAAGGATATAGAATTATGGAAGGAACATAAAAGGTTTTCTTGGCATAGGAATAAAACACACATACAAAAAAAAAAAAAAAAAGGAAGTAGAAAAATCTTTTTCTTTGACCATCTCAAATTAGTTTCTGCTTAATGGGATTTTCTCTTTCATTTCATGATAATATTTCTTCCAAGAAAATGTAACCAAAAAAGAAAAAGGAAAAATAAAATAACCCCCCCTTAACACTTAATTATTAATTTTCTCCCAGCACACAAAATAAAAACTATGTTTGTCTTAAGGGAAAAAAATCTGATATACCCTCAACTTTGTCGTTTAGAGTTGATATTCTCCTCATTAAAAAATAGCTCACATATACCTATATCGCTACACAAATGACTCAGATATGCCCTTTTCGACTGACAGAGGTGAAAAATTGATTTTAAATTTATTTTTTGATTTTTTATTAAAATAAAATTCATATAGGGCTTATATTTTGATCTTTCTCATAAATTTTCAGGGTATATTTGATCCTTCTCAAATGTGATTTTTTTGACTTTTTTAATTCAACGACTAATTTCGATTTTAAAGGTATCTCTCTTATGGATCTATTTGCTTATCATTATCTGAGTTTCCTGTCCTTATTTCATTTTTTTTCTTTCATTGTTTAGTGTGAACATATGAGAAATAAAAAGAAAATGTAAATGGATTAAAAGAGAAGAAAGTAAGAAAAATTTTAAAATTGATTTTTTTGCGGCAATATTGTAATTTATTTTTTGTATCTACAAAAAAAACCGAGAACATCGATGGTAGATTTTACAAAAAGATGAGTGAGATATTTTTTTGATCATCAAGATAATAAAACCAAATTAATTGTTGGATTGAAGAAGGCAAGCAAAACTAATAAAAAAATCATATGTGAGAATGATCAAATATACCCAGACTTTTGCGAGAAAGTTAAAATATATCCTATATAGATTTTAATTTAATAAAAAAATTAAAATTATATTTTTCACTTTTGTCGGCTAAAAAGGGTATATTTTGGCTAATTTGTGTAATGGTAGGGGTATATGTGAGCCTCTTTTTAACAATGTGTATATCAATTCTAAATCGCAAAATTAAGAGATATATCAGACCCTTTTCCCTTCTATTAATCTTGAAATAGCTTAAGAACAAGTAAAAATAAATATCATACCACAAAGTGGAGTCTGGGGAGGGTAGAGTGTAATAGCACAGAGTGAAGTCTCGCAAGGGTAGAATGTACACAGATATTGTCCTCTACCTTGAATTCTGCGTTGAAGGTAGAGAGATTGTTTCCGCTTATCACATGTGAATACAAAATGGGTCTTTTTGGGGGGTATATTTATAATGTGGGACCTCAACTCTTTTGGAAATCTTATAATGATTGAAAAAAGAAATTAGGAGAATTCATAAACACAATATTATGAATGATGATGACTCTCTTTGCTATTACTCTCTATTATCATTGGTTAATTATTGTTTGTGTTAATAATAACACTTGCGATCCTTTAGTTATTGATAAATTGTGATTTTAGTTATTATGATGTCTGACTAAACATATTGACTTTCAATTAATTAGAACATGCATTTTTGATCTATTTGCTTGTGAATATTCACAAATGTATTAGGATTACCCGTTGTTCGACCACTTAATTACTCATGTGTCATGTTAAGCTAATATTGTTATTCTATATTTGGCAATAATAAAAATCCTTAAAATAATCCAAATATAATATATTTCATAGGGATTCAAAAAATACATTTCAACTAATCAAAGCTTTAATTTGCTTTATAAAATACTATTATAAGAATTAAAATAAAAATTTATTAATAATTGAAGGACCACAAGTGCTATTATCCCTGGGCTGGGCTTGCTGTAGGTGATAAAGCCCAATTCTCAAATTATGAGAATTGCTTAAGTTTGACCAGCCAATGAGAGATATCCATGTGGAAATAAAGGTTTGACCAGCAGTCAACAATTTTGTAAATTTACAATTATTCCAATTCCAAAAATAAAGATTTGGCTCTTCTCCATTTCTCTTATCTCCATTTTCCCCAAGTTCTTATTTAAATATGTGACACCTATACTGCTTAAATATTAAAGGACTAGATTAATTAGTTTTCTTAATTAAAAAAGTATACTAATTAACCATGATTAAAAGAAGAGAGGTTGGTATTTAAGTTTTCCAAATTTGGTAAGAATATAACCATTTTTCAAGATTTTGATAACGAATGGAATTACTTCAATTAAACAACATTAAACTTTTGATATAAAATGATTTCTTCCATAGTTTTATTACAATGAGTTACGGCTTACTGTTAAGATCTGAAAACATTTTTTTTTTAAAAAAACAACGATATTCTATCTATTCTTGAAAAAGTTTATCTAACAAAAAAAATCATTTTTACATTTATTTGATATTTTATGGCAAAGTAATTTTCAATACTTTTTATTTAATGTCTAAATGCTGAAAATTCTATTTTATGATTTACAATGTTTTTTCTTAGTAAAATAGCTTATTTAAATGTTGATTTGAATTGGCAAAAATTTAGTCTACAAAGAAATTTTTTTAAAAAAGTTATGAATGGAAAAAACAAGTTATGTATAACTAACGAAAATAATTTATTGTGGTGCTAAAAAATTATGAGATGTTTTTTTTAAAGCTAAAATTGAATAAACTTAAATGGCAGTAGTATATATCCTTTTAACCATGATTAAGGCACTTGATTACTTAATAATTTATACCATTGATATTTAAATAAGACAAGTGTCACAAATCTAAGGGGTAGCTTAGGAAAAACGGAGAGATGAGAAATGGAGAGGAGTCGGATCCCAAAAATAACACTTCTATAGATTACAAGAATCAACAACAACAAACCCAATATAATCCCACAAAATAGGGTCTGGAGAGCGTAGAGATAAGATCTATGAGATTGACCAGCCATGAGTAAAGGACTGAAAATCCTTGTGTGTCAGTGGTTCGAATCCACTTCTAAGCAGGCGAAAGGTCCAAACCGTAGCCGGGAGCGAGCAAGTTGGCTTGATGAGCGCAGATGAGGAAGCGGGAGCAAGAAAACCAATAATCTAAAATCCCAGGAGCTAATCCAAAATCACCTACTCGATTGACAAGCATAGATTTTATAGCTGTTCCAGGAAATGCTCTAGTCTATTTCTAACTAGTGGTGGAAAGAGTTCTTATTCACTGGAAATGCTTCCTTTACTGGAGCAGGTAATGGAAATGCTGAAGTTTGAGCTTGTGTTTTCCTGTCTTCTCTGCCTTGCCCACTCCACCTTATTTGCTGGAGGGAGTAATTCTATGAAAGACTCTCGGCTTAAGTAACAAATATAGAAATAATGAAAATTAGAACTTTTATAATTAAAAGAAATCTTTATGTAATTGAAAATTTGTGTTAAAAAAAAGAAGAAGCTATTTGACATCTAAATCTAAGTAATAAACAATTCTAATGTTATTTTCTTTGGGACATGAAGAGTACACAAAATTAAAAGGATACGGAAGTTACCACAAATTAAACTATTGTTGTTTTCATTTTTACAAAGTATTATATGGTTATTACCTAAAACTTGGTTAATTTGGTATTAAGTGGTGGTATAATTGGTTAACATAATATATTTGTGAATTTTCACAAGCAAATGAATTAAAAATGCATGTTTCGACTTTCAACTAGTTATAAGTCAAATATATTTACAGATATCACAACTATTAAAATCACAATTCATTAATAAGAAGGAGCACATGAATATTCTATTAACTCGAATAATAATTAGTCAATTATAGAAGAGAGTAGTAGGTGAAGATTCAAGATGGTCATCATCATTCATAATTGTGTGTTGTGGAATAAAATTGACAGCAAGTGTGAAAGAAAAAGCTTCACGTGGGGGACCTTTGTTCAAAATTCTGAAATTGGAATTGTGCACTATATTATTTATTACTGATTCTTCTTTAACTGTATCGTGTTTGGTCGTTACATAATGTTACACATCAATAATTTGAACAAGAAAAGTAGGGTACAAGGTGGAGCTACTATAAAAAGGTAGGGTATAAGATAAAAATATGATTATTAAAACATTAAGTAAAGACAAAATCATGAGAAAAAAGAATAAGATAACGACGCGATCACACCAAATCGATCATTCCACAAAATGAAACTTTTCTTCGTCTTGTAACGATGAAACTAACAATACGATACAATAAAATTTAAATAATAACAATCAAAACAAACACTACATTTAAACTAACAACACAATACAATACAATACAATACAAACAGGTAACTACCATCCAAACAAGATGGTAGTAAACAAACGAGAAGCCAAATACCAAGCTGTTTGGTTTTTGGTACAGAAGCCTACATATATAGTACTTCGTACATGCATGCGCGCTCTTATTATTAGATTACATGAATGACACTATTTATATTACACAACACAAAACGAGGATTTCGCTCGTTATATATATGTAATATAACTTTGATCATAACCGCGCACATGTACCTAAAAACTTGATTAGATGGATAATTCAGTTTTTGATACTAGGATGCCATCACTATCTGCATATAACCACTCTCCATCGCATATCAATGTTCCTCCAATATATATAGGAACATGCTTTTCTCCATGACCATCCTTGCCTGGTCTCTTAGGTACCGATGCCAATGCACGAACCCCAATGTCACAGCCATTAATCTCATCTACATCGCGAATGCAGCCATTAATAACAACACCAGCCCAACCAGAATTCTGACCTAATTCTGCTAACTTCCCTCCTATCATAGCACATCTCATGCTCCCTGCACCATCTATGACAAGTACTCTTCCTTCTACTCGACTGTTAAGAAGCCCCTTAACTAACACATTGTCCTCGAATACCTTAACAGTGGTAATTGGACCAGAGAAAGCGCGGCGTTTACCATATTTCTTGAAGATTGGTGGCAACATACGTAGATCGCCATTTGAAAGAAGCTTTGCATTCACATCACAAACGTCTGCTGTAGCCACGATCGTCATCTATGTTATTCTCCTGAAACAACAGGAATATCATGTATATATAATTAAACTACTATATAAACTACTACTATAACTACTTAAAATTTATGAATGAATATAATAAAACCACATGTATGTTAATACACATATATTCTCCAAGACAATAATCATCAAGTGTTTGTATCCAACCAGAGATCATTCACAAATTCATGCAGACATTGTTATCTGATATGTGTTACTGATGAGATAACTGTGAAATTAGTCGAGGTATCCGCTAGTATAAAACTGACAAATCTGCAAATATAAGTGAGAACCACAAACAAAAGCATTCACATGAGATAGGAAAATGGAGAGAGAGTTATATAGAATAAAATGATGACATCCTACTATCCGGTGAATTCAGCCATAAAGTTCAAAAGTATGAAAACTTTTGGCAAAATTGAAAGAGAAACATACCTTAGCTTAAGTTAGCACATGAAAAAGTAATCCTTTGGAAGCCTTAAAGAAAAGGATGGGTGGACGTTCAGTGAAGTGAGACAGTACAATAAATATTCTTTTTTTGTGTGTAAAATGACCTTTTTGCCCTTGATCATTCCTCACGTGGTTCTTCTGCAACATAGAAAAAAAAAATAATCGGAAGGCGTTAGGTAAGTATAGTAAATTGTCTCCCGATTATAGTCCCGAGATTATAGGTTAGGTAAGTACAGTAAATTGTCTCGGGATTATAGTTTTGAGATTATAATCTCTGGACTAACTTATGCCATATAAAAGTAGTATGAAATAATTCCATGTTGGATGAAATAAGATGAGATATTGCAGGACTAAGTTTGATATTAGATTTATAATACCATATTTGGTTGATGGTATAAATTTAATTTCGAGATAAATTTATAACATCCACCAAACATGACGAAAATTTAGTATCAATCTTAATCATAAGATATCTCATCTTATACCAAGTACCAAATGACAATATGAATACTTGTATTTCATGAACTTTTGTTGAATTAGTAATTATATTGTTTCAATGAATACATCATTTGAATATACTATTCTTATTAAGAGATTATTTCTAATATATAGAAAAATTATATTAAAAAATAACTAGTTACTAAATCGTGATTGATTGAAAGAGTAATCATCGAATTTTAAGAAAAGTATAGATGTGGACGTCGAGAGAACAAACACAACAAAAAATTTTATTGAGTGAAATGGACTTTTTCCCTGTGTCGGTCACATATGGTTCTTATGTATAATAGAAGGAAAAAAAAAAATTCCCCCCACTTTATATGAGTTAGTTTGACTTGACACAGAATTTTAATTTTTTTTTTTTTTTTGAAATTTATAGTCTAAAATAAGTCATACATGTTTGTGTGACTATAAATTATTTTGATACGGGTAAAATATGCATTTTAGTATTATATTATATTGTATAGTTTTATTGAATACATCATTTAGATAAATTATATCATTTTCTGTCATTACATAATGTTACACATCAAGAATTTGAACAATAAAACCTACATAAAGAGTATGATACAAGGTAGAACTACTATAAAAAATAGAGTAAAAGTTAAAATATGATTATTAAATAATAAGTAAAGACAAAATGAGAAAAAAGAATAATGAATCGATTACACACCAAATCGATCGATACACAAAATGAGACTTTATTTCGTCGTTACCTAAAGATGATTTTAACATCTGATACAAACAATAAACTTTAAATAACAATCAAAATAAATATTTTATTTAAACTAACAGCACAATATAACACTCAACTACCATCCAAACAAGATGGTAGGTCAAACAAGATGGTAGGTAAACATACAGGAAGTCAAATAGCAAGCTGATTGGTTTTGGTACAGAAGCCCACATACAGACATACTATAGGACACAACACCAAACAAAGAAATTTCGAGTGGTAAGTACTCTTTTATCCTTAATCAGAGGTATTTATATGATATCTCCAAATATAATTAGATGGATAATTCATTTTTTGATACTAAGATGCCATCACTATCTGCATATAACCACTCTCCTTCGCGTATCAACGTTCCTCCATGCCCTTTCTTGTTTGGCCTCTTAGGGATGGTTGCCAATGCACGAACCCCAATGTCACAGCAATTAATATCATCTACATCACGAATGCAGCCATTAACTACAACACCTGCCCAACCCATATTGTGGGCTAATTGTGTTAAATTCCCTCCTAATATAGCACATTGCATGCTCCCTGCACCATCTAGGACAAGTACTCTTCCTTCACCTCGAGTTTTAAGAAGCTCCTTAACTAACACATTGTCCTCGAATACCTTAAGGGTGGCAATGGGACCGGAGAAAGCGCGGCGTTGGCCATATATCTTGAAGATTGGTGGCAATACTCGTAGGTCGCCATTTAACAGATGCCCAGCATTCACATCACACATGTCTGTTGTAGCCAACAACGACGCCATGTATATCTGTTCTCCTGAAAGAACATGATCAAGTACATATAGTTTAAAACTATAAATGTTAGAAATTGAACCTGACGATTCATATAACCGACTTCAACTTGTAATTTTGACTGCTATTCTTATCTATGGAGGCATTATATTATCTATCAAATGGCACGACAGTAGGGGTGGAGCTACATACCATCTACCCAATAGTTTTAGTTCAGACCTCGGTCTTACATACGTCTTATAAGTTGTGTTAAAAGATTGATCACTAATCAATATGTTGCCTTTTCTAGAATTTGAAATCCATGAACTCAAAAAATTAGCTCCTCCACGGTTATCCTCTTAATTAGTCTCAAAAAGACAACTGATTAAATTAGTTGTAGACTAGAAGGTAACATACATGTTGCCTAACCCAAGAACTTTAGTTCAGACAAATGATTAATATAAAACAAGAAAAACTTTATACCTTGATCAGTATGAATACTTGTATTTATGAGCTTTAATTTTGTCGAATTCAAAAATGGAGTATACATATATATACTCATCATAAAACAACATCACTGTTCTCATCTAGTTGTCTTTGTGCCAAATAATTTATTTGGAAGTTGGAACTAATTGAAATTTTTTCTCCATGCAATAACACGTACTTTAAAAGCTTAGATAATTTAATCGGAAGTTGGAACTAACTGAATTATTTATTGATGTACAATAGACAAACTATTTGCGACAAGATACATATTAGCCATGTGAATTGCAATGATAACCTTTTTTAAAAAAAAACTTTCCACAGAATCATTAGGTGTAAAATCCCACAAAGTAGGTTGGGAAGGTGGTGCGTATGCGGTATTACTCTTATCTTGTGAAGTAGAGAGGTTGAATCTGATAAATCGTTGATTTAAATAAAACATATCAAAATCAATTAAAAAAAAGTTATGTAAAAAATATTGGAGAAAAAAATGACAACAACAAATAATATGGAAATAAAAGAAACAAAAATCATACTCTTTCAACGCAAGGACATATTAAGGTGTGATTTCTTATTCTTCGTTTTTATTTTTTTTTGAGATATACTAATGATCTACTGTTGAACTAATCCTTATTTTACTAATTTATTGATTGTTATCAAGAGACTTTTTTATATCAATAAAAGGATGATTTTGAGGTATTATTGGTATAATGATTTTGAGATATCATTGCACAAGGATAATCATTAAAAGCACATCAATTTCCAACTTTAAGTGTACGTTCTCATTATTTATTGTCAAAGAGATCGAGATCGTTATTATTTACAGAAATATCTTCAATATTGAGCAAAGATGCTTGTTATTATTGTGAATCATATACGGAGTATTATTTTCATTTCTTTTTTAACAATAATATGTTCAGTGTGATGTAATTTCATAAATGCGGTCTAAAGATGATAATATATAGGGAAACTTACCTAAATATACTATATGCAGAATGTGTCCCTATCTTTGTGGGATAGAAAAGTTGTTATCGATAGACCCAAAAGAAAAAAGAAATATGAAGCATGCAGGTTCATATATCCCTTTTTTCCTAAGTTGACTAATTATTTGATTAAGTATTGTTTAAATTTTGAATATCTATTTTTATTATTTTATTTTTATTTTTTAATTGAATTTTGGGTTGGGCCGCAGGCCCATTTTATTGATATCCAAAACAAGAACATCTGTCCACAAAACAAAGAACCCTACAAATTAAAGCTCAAAATAAAGAAAAAAAGATAACAAAAAACATTATAAACGAAACACCATATTAGGAAACTTCGATCCAATTTCTACATTATTCCTTTCTAAAATGTCTTTAAGTCTTTTTCCCCTTTCTTTTTAGTTAAATTTTAGCGTGAAAACAACCTCTTGCAGAAAATGCAAGGTAAAACTGCGTATAATAAACTCTTGTATGTTGTCCAGCTCTTCTCCGAACCCCGTGTATAGTGAAAGCTTTAGTGTACTGAACTGTCCCTTTTCTTCTTTAATTGAATTTGAGTGGGTGAGACCAAACTCATTTTATTGATATTCAAAATAAGAACATTTGTAGACAAAACAAATTAAAGAAGCTGCCTACAACACTCAAAATTTCTAAAAACAAAACATCATAAATGCAACAACACATTAGGAAACTTCGTTCCATCTCAAAATGTCTTTAGTTTCAACTCATGATTTCCATTTTTGTTAATTTTCAATTCTTCCAATCCCATAAATAATGCCCCTAACACTTTTTTATACATTACAAGAATTTAGGACATCGACTTAAATTCTTTTTAAAATAGCTATTTATTTGATCGGCTAAAAATATTACATTATCTAGCCAAATATATGAAAATATACTACACTATTTTATATAAAAAAATGATGATATACATAAAGTATACACTTGTGAAAATGTTGAACCTATACATTGCAGTATTGAAACACTTCCTTGCCCTTAGCCTCCCCTCCATCAATGTCACCTTAATTAGTTGGACAGTGGTCACTAATGCCCTGAGCCAGAGCCATAAATATGACTTCCCCATGAAAGGCACAGTTTAGCTAACATGCTCTCAGAGAAAGACACAGCCCTACAGAGAGAAACGATTGTAAATTAGCATTAAAATAGGAAAAGTTGATGTAATATTATAAATTATGAAGGAGGTTAATGTTATAAAGCTAAACTTGAAGGGAGTTTTCTAAAAGTACCTCTTTTATGTGACGTTGCGGTTAATTTATTTTTTTCCCCCTCTTAAACAAAAGAAAATGAAAAAAAAGAAGAAAATATAAACCTTAATCTCCATTGAAAGATTTGCTGGACCTCTTATTTTATTTATTTATTTATTTATTTTCAACTCTATGTGGCTGCGGTTCTAAAAATTTCTCTTAATCAAAAAGTAAATTCAAAAATATAACACGAAAAAGTTAAATGATAAATAACACATATAAACTATTACTCCTATTTGTTCACGAATTTCATAGAATATACATTATTTTACTTATCTACAGTATAAAATAGGTAACTAAAATAATACTCTTAATAGTAATAATAATTGAGCTATAAAACTGACAAAAATGAGTAATAATTTTTAAATATATTTTTTGGAAATTAATTTTTAAAAAAGGATGGCCACACTGCCCAACTACCTTTTGGGGACCCATTAATAATTGTTGATTGAGTGGGCACAAAGACCGACAAGATGAGATGGCGTCACTGTAGGAATCAAATTTGTTTTAAAGTGATTAGCATGTTTTAACCTGACATATAATTTAAGAAAATAAAATAAGAGTTTGAATTTTGAGTTTTGAGTTTTTAAATTAAAAATATATTAAATGTATTAAAATATTTTTTAATTCTATCATTTTAAATAAAACATGTTATGTAGATGTTGAAATTGAAAAATTCTTAAAGAGGAAAACGATTAATTTTTTTTAAAATGGACAAAAAAAACAATTCTCTCAAACAAATTGGTACATTATTGTATGCTCCTACTCATATATACATTACTTCTCCTTCCAAATTTTACAATTCCTTCATTCTTGAATTCCATAAAAAGCTCATATACCAAGTACTGATAAAAGGTAAAGTTTTCCTTCTTTTTTTTTCTTGGTTATCTGTTTATCTTATGAGGTTTGATTTTGGGTTTTGTGAATTTTGATAAATAATGCCCAATTTTTGGGTTGAGGTTAAATTCTGAAATTAGCAAGTTCAGTCACACTCACAATTTGTTTAATTAAGGAAAAATTACATCTTTGTGTCAGAGATTTTTACTTTTTCTGAAATGTTTGGTGGGGTGGGAGCTCTGCATTGGGACGGGTTGATAGTCACTCAATTAATAGTTACTCCCTCCGTCTCAAAATAAGTGTCATTTTAACTCATTTCACTCTCCGCTCTCTTGAGAATTGTGCTTTCTTGAGAATTGAGCACTATTAAGAAGAAATAGTTCTTTAATATAAGGGTATAGTTGGAAAAACATACTAATTTTTGTGTTGAATTCCGTAGGTGACTTATTTTGGGACAAATTTCTTTTTGCTAAAGTGAAACTTATTTTGGGGCGCTGGAAGTATTATCTCAGAAAGTCACCTTTCTTGGACAAAGGAAGTGACTTTAGAAGATGATAACTATTAGTTTAGTGATCATATCAGAAATCAACTCGACTTGTGATAATTAGGCTACAACATTAGTCAGTTGCCTTTGAACTCAAGTTCAATGAGGATGGAACTGGATTCTAAATTAATAATTTGTACGTATTGAGTGGATTTTTTAAGACAACTATAGAGTTTGAACCAAAGCTGCTGAGTTCGGTCGAACCCATAAACTGCACTCTAGCTAGTCGCCTGCTTGCTGCCTCCCACTAACACAGGTATCGGGTAACTTTGTCAATCTAAGCTTGAACAAATGGGAAAAATCAACTAGTGTTTTTGGCCCTGCTGGATATGACAACTTACGATTCCCAACTCACTTCATTGACCATAGGCCACACGCCGTAATTGTTATTCTTACCTGCGTGTTTTGTTGCTTCTGGGGAAAAATGCTCACTTTGCAAGCAAATGATGATTCTGCTGGTTTAATGCCAATGGAATGTCTCTTTAGTGGTAGTTTTCTTGTATAGACAGCCAGTACCATAATTTAGACAAATGGGAAAAGGGTATATGGTATTGTAACATTTCTTGCTTGATGAGCTTATATATATATTGCTAGTATAGCAGTAAGATATACTATCCGATCCCTTATTTTGAGTCATCGCAAATCTATATTTGAATGCCAGCAGAAATTAGATCTCTTGATGTAATTTCCAATATGAATCTTGTGTGGACTGATTGTTTGATGAGATATTATGGTTCCTTAAGTGGACCGATTACGTTAATGGTTGTGATTGTCATTCTTATTCCACCGTGTGTATAGTTATATATGTGAGGTATATTGTAGTGCCTTTTTTTTTTTTTTAAGGATGTTGATATTATCTATTGCCTTGGTAGTTGCAATCCTCATGGTTAATGGTAGTATAATAAGGACCGGGGGTTGTCCAATAAGAAGATTAATGAGAAGGAGAGAGACAAGTATATGGAGATATTGTAATAAGGTTATGCGTAAGAATTGTGGATTATTACCCTAGAATAATCATGCCCTAAGGGAAAAGTAATATTGCTTAAACAAACAAAGAATGGTAGGTTTTTGAAAGTTGAAGTAAGTTAAGTATGTTCAGATATTAACCTGTATACTTGTCATGATCTCTAGATTTTATCAACCATTTCCTTACATTTAGTATTGGACAATCCATAGCAGTAATATCTGTCCTTCTAAGTTATTCAGTATTTCGTTTTGGTGATAACCTTGTTCTAGACGATCTTATTATTGGTGTTTTCTTATGGATTGCCATTTCTAGAAGGGTATAAGTTTGTTTCACATCATCATGAGCATGTGTTATGCAATTTCAAAGGGTTTTAGGGAATAGGAAGTGAAATTAGGAAGCTGATCTTATGGTAGAATTAGCAGATTCATCATCATCCTTGATTCGAGATATAGTTTCATTTTTTTAGCCACTTTTAACCAATTTTCACAAATTACTGGTTGCATTAATCTTTTTACCCATGTTCAATCTTTTCAATCATATGCACTGCCTTCTTATGTTGTAGTTTTGCTTTTGCCTTACAATTTAGGCCCTTGAATAGATTTATGTCAAATTACTGATTCTCTTATATCAATTACCTTGTTTTATTGCTGTTATGCCGATACTTGTGAGTTCGGCTACTTATAGTTGATTTACATGAAGAGTTTACGCGTTGTTTCAGCATCTTTCTGGCTCATATGAGTCCTATCTAGCAGATTCACACATTTGTAATGAAGATATAACTTTAGTTGGATATGATAGCATCAGTTGGATTGAATTTTCAAATATATGTTCGTGTCATTTGGTATATAATGCCTCCATAGAAATGCAACCATTGTGTTTAAGGTGTTCGGGGATATTTGAGGACGGACACATGAAACATGATAGATAAACGATACAATAACAACTACCAAGCATGTTGAGGTCGATTATAATCTTCATTAACCATGTCACTCCAGTTAGCTGATCTCATTCTTTGGCCTCTATATTTTTAACTGGCATATGATAGATAAAGGCTGCCGGGAAAGAAAATGAACTAATTCAGTTGCTAATGTTTACAGTTTTACACCTGTCATACTTTCAGGATAAGACATGGCATCTTTGGCGACAGCAGAAGTGTGTGATGTGAATGCAGCGCATCTGTCAAGTGGCGATCTACGAGTTTTGCCACCACTTTTCAAGATATATGGTCAATGCCGAGCTTTCTCCGGCCCCATTACCACCCTTAAGGTATTTGAGGACAATGTGTTGGTTAGGGAGCTTCTTGAAACTAGAGGTGAAGGAAGAGTTCTTGTCATAGATGGTGGAGGGAGCATGCGTTGTGCTCTAGTAGGAGGGAACTTGGGACAATTAGCCCAGAATATGGGTTGGGCAGGTATTGTGGTTAATGGCTGCATTCGAGATGTAGACGAGATTAATGGCTGTGACATTGGTGTTCGTGCATTGGCATCGCACCCTCAGAAATCGAGCAAGAAAGGGCAGGGCGAAAAGCATGTTCCTATTTACATTGGAGGCATGCTGATTCGCGAAGGAGAGTGGTTATATGCAGATAGTGATGGCATCCTCGTATCAAAAACTGAATTATCCATCTAATTTTGAGAACATCATGTGGTTATCTGCCCCAGCTCTGTGTCTTCAGATTTATGCTTCAAAGCCTTATATCAGGCTAAATTCTTGTTTTGTGTTGTGTTTTGTTGTTCTGTAGATAGTTTCATTCATGTAATTTTAATAAGGGCCGCCTACCCATTACTATTCATAACTGTTAGCTTTTGTACCAAAACCAAGCAGCTTGAGTTTGCTCACAGAATGTACTCTTGATATTTTTGTTGCATAATCGCGGCAGCTTCTCAGCCTCTCTACCTCGACCAAGTAGGGGCAAGGTTTGTGTACACTCTCCACGAGGCAGAGGCAGGGGTAAATTTGCGTATATTCTACTCTTCCCAAACCCCACTTGTGGGACAGACTCTATACCTCCCATGAGGTAGGAGGTAGGGGCAAGGTTTGAATACACTATACCCCCTCCACACCTCACTACCTCACATGTGGGATTTCATCGGTTATGTTGTTGTAATCACTGACAGCTTCTCCTGATGAGAATGTTTACTGTTTATATCTTTGACCTTTTTAATTGTACACAAACACGTTGCAAAAGATATAATATACATGCACCTATTTTTTGACACTTTTAACGGTAAATTTGAATTAATATTTTTGTCTATGTGGCTTCACCGAGCTGGATATTCATGAATAAACACAATGCAAATATAAGACAATCGCAAACGTTAATGGTAAATTCGATCCCAACTATTTAACCCATTTGAACACAAGAGATGGAATAGATCCTTACATAAGATTACTACTACAGGGAAGGAAGCAGGAAAATGCCATAGTGTTTAATTAAAAGCTCTGTACCCAAAAAAATCAGCCATTTTTTACATATCTGTGATAGCACCACAAGAATCAAAGAAAATGGGCAGGCTAACACTACGGAAGCAAAAGAAAAATGAAGCTACTAAATGATTCCTATATCTCCATGAACGGGATACAAACTCGCCAATGCTGTAACTACAGCGGGAAAGAAATAACGCAAAATGGCAATATTGAAGATAATATCAACTTTCAGATAAATGCAGTTCTCCCACCCCTCCTACTATGCCGTTCATATGCAGTGTTGAATTTGTCAACCAACTCGTTCATTGTACTGCAACGATGAAAATAGAAAAATATTAGATCCCATTATATTTGACTCTTTTTTTTTTTTTTTTTTTTTGATTGAGATAAAGGTAACTTTATATTTGACTCTTAATAAACAGGATTCAAACAAACAAACAAAATATACAAGAGACTGCCAAGGGAACTGTTTCTCCTGCTTGACGATAAATATATCTTACAAAAAAGCATAGGCTGCCTTAAGCTTATGTATGATATCTTAAGTAAATTCACAGTTCACCTCAATTTTATTCTGCATTATGCAACTTCGGCAAAAACAATTATTAGCTGAACTGTAGCCCTATTATCTACACAATAATCTTGGATATTTCTTTAACAATGATAAATGACAAAGAGAAAAGGGGGAAGAAGAGTTAACTAGATTTACAAATCTCAAAAGCATTAGTGCAAGAAGCCTTAGGCATCATACCTAGAGCAGTTGGTGAACATGGCCAGGTAACTAACTAACAATGTGTCATTATATTCCTGCACACAAGAAAAGAGCAAATAAGGTAATAGAATCAGAAATGGCAAAAGCTGATTGGTGCACCTAGAACAAATATGAAAATTTCTACTTAGCAGATCCAACACACCATAGCAATTACATAGTAAACTATTTGAAGCTGATGAAGGTCTTTCTAGTAAACTCTTTAAATATATCCGGAAAATAAAGAAACATATCCACCTCCAAGGGAAAAAAAAGTATACTAAATAGGCTACATTATAACCACGTCAACTCCAATTACAAGGTCAAAGAACACCTACCATCAAGAAATCATCTTGAAATTTCTCCGACTCAATTGTTGGTAATCTTCTTAAAAGACTGGAGACCTGCCTGAGCAATGAATTCTCACAAGGAATTTCACCTACACTCACAGCAGGGAAGAAATTAAAACTCCAGAGCCACTATAACAACAACATACATACCTAGTGAAATCCCAAATCTCTTGGAGCCACTGCCTGATGAAAAAAATTATCTTCCATTTCCATGTTAATTGTCAGAGAAGTTTGTGAGATAACATTCTCCAAAAGCAGTTTCAAGTAAGGAAACATTCTGCTGGACTTGGATAGTTCATGAGGCTATCTAAGCATCTTAGACTTTCAGATGCAAAATATATATGTTAGCTTGTATCCAGGTTTTATCTAAAACTTTATTTCTTGATGAGTCTCTCCCAGTAAACTCAAAAGCATCTTTTCCACTATACGGGCTCGACAACCAAATGATCAATTAGAATGTAACTTCAACCTCTAGCCAAAACTGGATACCTTTTTGCATAGCCTGAAGATAATGATGTAGCACTCTAATTCTGCTGTTCAGCATCTTGATGGCACTATGTGTGCCGGTAAGGTGCGCAGCCACTGCACAAATAGAACTCATAAATAAATAATAGACAAACCATGCCACTAAAATAGTTGGAGCAAACGTAAGATCATTCTACTTTGAATAAAGCATCAGTAAAGGCTTGAGCTTTGCGAAGACAAATGAAGTTAAGGGTGCTCACACTGAGTTGCAGCAGAGCCTCCATCGGATGGTTTAAGATGTGCAACATGATCAACAGATATCCGTTCAGCTTCAACGGTCTAGTAAGCAGTCAGGTATTGCAAGGGAGAACGAATTTGTTAGATGCTCCAAAGAATTTGCAGTAAAGATGACATGATAAATGAACAAGGAGATACCTCTATTGTGTAGCTAGCTTGGACAAAAATAAGTTGTGGGATGCCATCAATGATGTGCAACTCTTTGAGTACCAATAAATAGTTGTATCAGTAACTTTAGAAGCGCAAGAGATGACACAAGAAGATATTCTAATTGGAATTTCTGCGAAGTTTATGAGTCATGGTTTCGTACAGAAGGCATAAACACCAAAATCATTTGAGAAATGGTTCGAACAGTAATGAAGGTGGTGGATGGGTATAACACATGTTATCTGCCACCCAGCAATATATGACTAATTTGTGTAAACAAAATTTACCTGTTTAGTTTCTCCTTTCTGCTTTTTCAAAACCAAGCACAAAATAATGACAGAGCATGAGAAATATGACAAATAGAATGATACGCACCACTTTCATAAATAGTGATTGGCAAGTCCTTCTGTGCATGATTGATAGAAGGATTGAGAAGAACGTACAAAGGATTTTCGTTGATATCCATCAACTGATACAACAAAAAACGCTATTGTTATGCCTTGACAAAAACTGAAGGAAAAAACCAATGCTCTATAGGAAAAGCAAAGGTAGATTATTCATCTAGAGTGCAGAATAAAGTTATATTTGAATCATGGGGTTAGATGCCATTCTCAACACATTCTAGAAAGGAGATGTTATAACAATTTAATGGGATATCACTAGCCTGGACCTAGTCACCAGATTATAGGCAGATAGTATCACCCAAAGAACAAGTATGCATCAAAGAATTCAGAAGATCTCAAGGAGAAAACAGTTAAAAATATGCAAAATGAATTAGCTTATAGCATTCATTTTTTTAAGAAGCGTACAGCACACTTGAAGTTCATTCTCTAAGGCAGAGTCCACATAGAGTACGAAATATGAGACAATACTTACTGCTCCATATTTCTATCACATAATTTACATTCTTTCCGTTTTAGGGGCTTCAAATTCATTTAACTACACCATTGAAGATTTTAATTTTGTTGTGTTATTTTTTTATGAAACTAACTTTTCAACATGTTTTCCGGAGAATATGAGACAATACATCTTGATCCAGATTTCTATCACATAATTTACATTCTTTCTGTTCTAGGGCTTCAAATTCATTTAACTACACCATTGAAGACTTTAATTTTGTTGTGTTATTATCTTTTTTATGAAACTAACTTTTCAACATGATTGCTGGAAAAATCGTCATTTCGTTTAACAGTTGAATTTGGGAAAAGAGGTTAAAGGCAAGTGGGTTAGCGCCGATCAAGTTCCTTTAGGCTAAAAGGGCCAAAGTCGTGATTTAATTCAAGAATAAGAACTTCCCAAAGAAGATGGATACATGAGGAGGGGAGGTATTAAAGCCTCTTTCACGGGAGATACTAGAAAAGGGGAAAAACAAGATAATAACTACAAGCTTCTTGGGATTTTTTCAGATTCTTCTATTCTCTGTAAAATCTCCTTTTATAGATGTAAAAACTGAATTGTCGCCTCAATGTGAAATGATGACACGCTTGGGTACTAAAAAGACTAACTCATAGCATGTGCCTATACTTTGACGCGTCGCTTGAATCTGATTGGGGCAGGTGGGAGAGCGGCTCGAGATCGATTGTTGGGATTCCAAGGGTAATTATGACTGCTTTGTAAGACGATCTTCTCCAGGTGAGGCTTCTCTCAAATGCCCGCTAGGAGCCGATCCTGCTAGGGAAGATGTGCACGGCTTCTTGTACCATACCGGGGAGTGTCTTCTCGGTTCTCCCCGAACCGCATGCAGACATTCCTTTGAATTCGGTCTCACCAAGTGTCATGGTGTGATTCGCTCTTCCCATTATATCCGATTTTTCTCCATACACAACTATTAGTTTAATATTTAGTTTCACTACCACAAATGTAATATATAAGTAAAATAAATCCCATATCTAAACATAGAATGTAACCAATGAAGTAATTAAGTACTATTCTAAGCGCAAAAAGAACTCACAGCTTTGTGAATGTGCATATCTGATTCCTGAGCATCACTCCCCGTTGAATACCATCCCAGTATATAGAAATTAGGAAACACCTTCTTATCTGCTCCAAATTGCCAACATTAGTATCAAATATCAATTATATCAACAAAATAATCCAAGGAAACTTAGGTGGAGCGGAAAAAAATCTAACACCGCTTCTCGAATAAATTCAAATTTTTGCAACTTAAAAATTTCTGTTGGAGCTGTTACACACCTATATATTACTATTCGAGATCAACACAACTACAAAGAAAATTAAAACAATCTTTAGCAAAATTTGTTTTGTTTTAGCAATAAAAAAGTTAATTGGTCAAAAAAAACACCTAAAATATCCCCATTTTTTAAGTTTCATACTTGAAACTATTAGGTGAGTGAGTTTCCTACGTGAACTATCACCAACTATTTATCTAAAACACAGCTCGAACTGTTAATTATTCACTTTTACTACCTGAAAGTTTGGGTATGAAACTCAAACAATTAATAGTTCAAGCTGTATTTTGATAAATAATTGGTGATAGTTTAGGTACGAAACTCGTTCACATGATAGTTCATGTATGAAACTAAAAAATATCCAAGATACTTTTAGTGCTTTTCACCCTTCCACTCTTAAGACAAATCGTCCAAACTCCACCTAAACTATTAATTGTTCACTTTTCCTACCTGAAATCACAAGTATGAAACTCAAACAATTTATAGTTGAGTTGTGTTTTGATAAATATTCAGGTAGGAAACTCGCACACCTGATAGTTCAAATATGTAACTCGAAAAACCGAGATACTTTAGGCATGTTTTTAAACCTTCATTGTAAAGAGAAATCGTCCAAACTCCACCTAAATTATTTCCTACTTAAAAGTTCAGGTATGAAACTCAAACAATTAATAGTTGAGCTATGTTTTAATAAATAGTTGGTGATAGTTCATGTAGGAAACTCGTTCACCTGATAGTTCAAGTATAAAACTAAAGCAATTAATAGTTGAGTTGTGTTTTAATGAATAGTTTATGATAGTTCAGGTAGGAAACTCACTCGCGTGATAGTTCAGATATGGAACTCAAAAACCGAGATACATTAGGTATGTTTTTAAACCTTCATTGTAAAGAGAAATCGTCCAAACTTGATCTAATTATGCATGTATAGAATCATAAACTTACAGAGCTCCTGTTTCTTCTCAAGGAAGGCACGGTCAAGTGAATGAGTAGATGGATCATAAAGAAGTTCGAAACTGTTGAAGATCTCAACAGTGCGACCTCTTTGTACACCGATGACGCAACCGAATACCCTAGGCGGTGGCGGTGGCGGAGGAGAATCGTCACCGTCACCGGCGCCGCTGTAGACGGTGGCCTGAGATTTGACCCGAGTGTAGTGATCGGATACGTTGAGTAGAACGAGTGGGTGGAGCTTGAAGGTTAAGCCGCTGCTCGATGATGAAGCCATTGTGGTAGCTCGCGCTCTACTGTTTGATGCCGTGGATTGTTGAGAAAGTGACATAAATGGTTCTTTTATAGGACCCGTTTGACAATAAAAAAAATTCACTTTTTCCCGAAAATTTATTTTACTTTAATGAAAAAAGCGAAACTTTATGGTGTTTGGCCATAAAATTTATTTTATTAAAGTGAAATTTTTTTCTGGAAAAGTGAAACTAAAATTTTACTTATTTTCACTCTTATTTCTCTCATAAAAAGTCAAAACTACATAGTTTGAGCGTAATTTCAAGTTTCTAAAATATAGTTTTACTTCTTTAAATTTGTCAAAAGTGATACTCCCTCCGTCCCATTTTATGTGACCTACTTTGACCGGGCACGAAGTTTAATAAATAAGAGAAAACTTGATAATGTTTACTAAATTGCCCTTTATTAAAAATGTAGTAGTACTATTATTTTCAATCAAGGGGGACCTTATAAGTGGGACCAATAAGGATAAAAAAGTAATTATGCTTTTAAAAAGTTACCAATAAGAAAATATGACATTCTTTTTGGGACGGACCAAAAAGAAAAGTAGATCACATAAAATGGGACGGAGGGAGTACTTTTTATATATTTATTAAATTTTATCTATCAAATTTAATAGAAATTATGAAATGCTACCATTAAATTTTGGAAATTACACACAAAATGTTATTAAAAAAATTGAACCATATTCTAAAAGAAGATTAGAAATATTAGAAACTCTTAGGTACGCAAAGACATGGTTGAGTGCTTGGGTGGTGAGTCTCCCTAAGATCAAATCCAGCTTCCAAGTTCCATCAACTGCTCGATGATGAGCTTGTCTCAAAAAAGGGTTTAGCATGAACTAACATATGAAAATGTAACTTCGTCGTATTTAAAAACTTATGTCTAAGAGTTTGATGCACATATTTAGGTGCATTTTTCGCTACATTCCTTTTTGTCTCTACTACAAGTTTTTTAGTGTAGTTTGATGAGACTTCTCTAGGCATATGCCTAGTGACAAACAGAATTCAACTCTCCTATAAAATATATGAGTCGATAGTTCGTTAAATATTTGATCGAAATCGAAAGACTCGTTTTTAGTAAAACTTTAACTCTTGGACTTAGTGAAGTGTTCCGTAACTCCAGAATCAACACGAAATAAATGAGAATTACCCTGGCCAACACCACAAGGAAATGACATTTCATGAGAGATGACAATTTTACAATTATACATGCTTGTTATTGCACTGCACTTATGATCTCTATGCAGAATTATATCTCCCAACCCCAACCCACCTCAAATGTTTTATTATTCATTACATTACATTGTCATTCCTACAATACAATATGACTGCATGAATGAAGGCGTATAATTTTGACTATATGCTAGCTCCAGACAACAGACATAGTCCAGTCCGGCTTAATTTTCGCTGAAGTGTGATGCTTGATCTTCTAAGTTCTGATCTCAAGGTGATAAACAACATTATAGAGCTATGCAGGCATTGAGGGATCGAATGAGCTACAAAAGAAGTAAATATAATTACGCAAATCAAAATCAAGTTCACAAGGCTAAAGAGGGTGTGAATCTTGGTATCCTCTAAGAGGAGGGAAATCAAACGCTTCTACTCAAATCAGCACTGAGCCCAATGCATATCACAGAGGAAACTCCTTCTGGAGAACATCAAGATTTCGCGCGTCACATGCTTCCAACATATCATTTCGAGATGCACAGCTGCTCAACAAAATAGTATCAAAGAAAAACTCAATTAATGACCTGCAAAATAATAGAGCAACAAATGGAATTTTCATCATGTGATGTACCTCAGTGATATTCTCAAATATTGCCAGGCGTTATCTGCCTTGGGATTCATTGCTAGTGCTCGGACATAATAACGGATGGAATCCTCATACATACCCTGTATGCAAAAGAATATGTTTGAAATTGTAATGCATTCACTTCTACAAACAACATAAACAAATTAGGCTCAAGATATAAAAGAAATTTTATTTTTCTAGATGAAAGCAGGTCACAGCATGGCACTGCAAATAACAATCTGGAACAGCAGAGAGAATGTTGCAATTAGATGTCTCCTTGCCTTCTTTGGCTCTGGGAAACTATTTTACTAGAACTTCATGATTAGCATTTGTTTTGGGATGGGAGGAACAACTTCATGATTGGTATTTCTGCACCGTTCATCACAGGATTATTAGGAATTCATCTGGACAACAATTAACAGATGGAATACTACCATAATGATCTGCCCATCCCCGCAGATAACACTAGTCACAACCAAAGTTCAAAAGAAACATGCTTACTACTACTAACAAGGGAATGAATTGAAACCCGAGAACACAAATGAAAAGAGCTCTATAAAACGTGCTACAAGTGTGGTTTATAACTTCCAAAAGGCATAGAAAATCACCTGGTTGGCATAACTGATTCCCATGTTTGCCCATGCACGTACATAGTTAGGCTTTATATCTAGTGCCTGAGAAGTAAAATTGAAATGTCAATAATCATTTTTTCTTCAGACAAATCTACAGATATATATATATGAGCACATGGAAAGAAGATTGATGATACAAAAGCAGAAGGCAGCATATGGGAACAAAACTAATGGTGGGGATCAACCAAAAACTTTTCCTCATCTCAAAACAGTAAAGCCACAGCTCCATGCCTTAGACTCTATACTTACTGTATAAGACTAATACATCCACAAGGAGTTAAAGTGCACATATAAGTGAATAAGAAGCATTTGAACACGTCTTTAAAAGATTCAGTTCCAAGATAGGCCCAACAAGCTCATCTGATGGTTAACATCTTTCAGTTCAACACACTATTAGACTACTATCAATCCCCGGGTAATTACATTGTTAAAATTGCAAAGAGCTGGCGCTAAGAATATCCAGGTACACCCTAACTGTATCGTATAGAAGTAAACTTGTATTAGCAGGGTCAATAGCTAATCATAGGTGCGCCTCCTTGTAAGGTTGTGAATCAGCAACAAGGTTAACATATCCAGGCAGATCCACCATCGTATGTCTAAAATAGCGAAAAATGAGTATTCATTAGGTGAAATGAAGAATACCTGCTGATAAGCCAATATTGCATCAGCACTCTGGACACTGTTAGCTTGTGTTGCCCCAAGCTTATTCCAGAGTGAGTAGTCCCTAGGTTTGAGCTTTAGTGCTGTCTTAAAAGACTCGATAGCTTTGTCATATTCTCTTGATAGATTGTATAACACCCCAAGTACAATGTGTACGTCAGCATCATCAGGTGCCATTTGAGATGCATCCGTAAACAATCTAGCTACCTGTAACACATAAATATGAACATCTCAGTTAGTTACCCTTCATTTACAATTTCTATGCTGTGGCTCCTTCCATTTGGCAATCCCGACAAAAGAAAAGGAGGATGAAAAAGATGAGAAGGAGAAAGCAAAAGCCAAAGGTGACATTTTAGGACTTTAAAGTTTAAAATGAACCCTTAACAACATTCAGCAATTGGTATACTTCAGCTTCGTATCCACCGCAGGTATCTATGAGGAGAAAACGGGAATGTAGGAAGAGAAGCTAAATAAGGAGTCTTACATCAGCATGATAGAAAGAAACGGGCTGATCCTGAGGGGCAATACTCCCATACTTCGGGTGGTGGCGTAACCAACTATACAAGTACTTCAACGCAGCTTGTTGCTCCAGTTCTGAAAAATTACAAAATGAAAAAACAAATTTTTTTTAATATGACAAGATTAGTAATCCTTAGAAGATAAAAATTACAGACTACATGTAAAATCAGGATAACTACAAAGTCCAATAAGAAAATCCCTCTCTTGATGTCGTGGAGTTCCTCATGAGAATGTACATTGCCTAATTAAGTTATTTTCTTATCACGGAGCAAACATATTAGAACTCAGTTCGAGGGCACAAAAAGCAATAAATCTAGAGGACCAAATAATACTTTGAAATGGACGAGAGAAGCAAACTCTATCGAACTAACTACTTACCATTTGTATGACTTACTCCAAGAGAGAGAAGAACTTCCAGATTTGCGGGATCAGCCTCCTGTGCCCGCATCATAGCAGCTATAGCCTGTGATAAAGATATAATGGTGTTATGCCTTACCAACAAATTGAGCTGCGCATTTGTGACCCAAGAACTCTAGACAGAAAATGACTCTGAACCATTCAACATATCAACATACATCACTGTTGCAGCATCGGTTTCAGTATCAACTCCTCACATTTGCTTCAAAAAATTAAATGGTTAATTCTACTTATGAAATCAATTATTTTCAGTATTAGGTGATTTTTGATCAAACAGCAAAAGATGGGAGAACTCAATTTACAAAATTCTTCAGGCATCACATACCATTATAACAGTGAAACAACTAAACTCACAAGTTCAATTGGTGAAACGATCTAATAAAGATTAAGAATCAAATTTTAGAACGGTAATGGCTTGAGCTTAGATATAGAAAAAATAGTGAATGAAGAATGATTAAACTATATTAACCTGTTGATCATCATCGTTTTCAGCATGTGCTATGCCAAGTAACCTCCAACCCTCGGCATTTTCAGGGTTCTTCAAGACTTCAGCCTCCAATGCAAGAACTGCTTCACTTAAGAGACCCTTTCGGAACAGTTCTTGCCCTTCTTTTAGAGGGTTAGGATGACCAACATAAGGGTTCAGATCAGAGAACACATAAACTCCCCTTGATGCATCTGATTGCTGCTTGAGAGCAGCTTGCTCATTCATATACCTGTTCAACGATGGTTAAACCAAGCTCATAATTCAAGGAAATGCATAAGCCTTGCATAGCAGTGCGCAAAAGAGGAGAAAAAATGGATATGAATAGGGTTGCCAATTTCTGCCATGAAAAGGCTGATAAAAAAGACAAAATAGAGAAATGAGAAAATATAGGGAAAAAGCCTCAGAAAGATGGAGGAACTAACAGGGATTATAGGGGATACAATAGGAAAGGCAAAGAATTTCCCTTTCCACCTTCAAAAAAGTATTTCCCTTTTAAAAAAAAGGAACAAGAGAAAACAGACATGACAGATGAGAAGCATAACACACCACGAGAAACAACAACAACATACCCAGTATATTCCCACCACGTGGGGTCGGGGGGGGGGGGGGGGGGGGGGGGGGTAAGTGTACGCAGTCCATACCACTACCTCAGAGGTGAGGTAGAGAACAACACCACAAGAAAGATGAACAAAATAACTGGAGAGAATTTTTCAAATCACGCTATTCATGGGCCCCAGCTTAAAGCTCATAATATGCCAACTTAACAGTTACAGAAATGATAATTGGAGAAGTCTCATATATTTCACGAATTGAATACCAGATAATTCATATTTACTCGAGCATGCCGAAACTTACTCATCATAAGCCTCTGCCCAGCCATCAGCAGAGGTTTCACCAAACGCTCCTTCAGCAACTTGACGCCCAAATTCATCTGCCCAATCATCATTCACATTCAACTTTGAAAATTCATTTACCCACTCATTATTTACAGATCCATGTTGCTCACGTTCAGCAGAAAACTCAGTCACCCACCCTTGTGGTCCACGAGAAAGCTGAAAACAACAGATGAAACGTGCAAATATTAATGTGAAAGGACTTGAACCTCATAACATGTTAAAGGGAATTCACCAACCAAAATCATGTTTCAAACCACACACACAGAGTAATAACAACGTCTGCAGAACTAGTCAACAATTTAACTAGGAAACCCCCATCATATTCTCAGTTAATAGAGAATCAATTAAGGGCCCATTTGGACATGCGACATGCGATATGGAATCATGATTTGAAATCAGATTGATTTGAAGTTAAAATTTTGTTTAGACATGCAATTTGGATTTAAAAAGTTCATATATATATATATATAGGGCCCTCAATCTGATAAGGTAAGTAACATGTATATTTTGTCCAAGATTTAAAAAGTTCATATATATATATATATAGTAGACAACACTATTAGCAACTCCAGGGTCAACAGCTTTTTAGCACATCTCATACTCAAAAGATCATAGACAAGTCATAACCCACAACTTTTGTGGTAAGATCAAGATATGCAATAACTTGTACTTGCCTCCTCATGTGCAAACTGGTCAGCCCATGCTTGACCTCCATTATGCTGCTGTTCATATTCTGCTGCCCAATCCCCAGAAGATATTGTAGCAGGCTTGAATTGATTTTCTTCAATAGAAATTTCACCTCGACTCATCTTGGATACAAATTGGAGAAATTTGGAATTCTACATGAATTGTTAAAGCGGTTATATACTGGTGAAGGTACAAATGCAATAAGCAAACACTCCAAAATGAACCAACGAACAGAAATATTTATCTGCCAATATTTCCTCCAATCGACATATTCTACTCAATTTGTTAAACAACCCTCATTAGATAGCAAGTATGTCCTTGTGGTGGTTCAGGTTAGCAATCATTTTTTGATTTATTTTTAGTAAGTATTCACCATTTCCTGATACAGGCGAAACACTACCTGTGTGAGGTAGCTGGCTGGCCCGAAAAGGAGGGGTGTGGTAGCTGGCAGCCAGCCAGCACAAAACTAGTCATATAATGAATCCTCAGATTGCAGATATGTTGGGACGTGCTCACCTAGGCACGCGCTACATCGGCACCCGGTTGTGATGAAAAACAAAGAAGCAAGGTGTTACATCACATCGTCGTCCGGGTGTGAGGGAGTATGAGCAACAGTTCCCAGATTAGGGTCGGTTCCACCATATCAGTGTCCGTGTGTCGTGCAAAATCGGAAAGGTCCACACATTATGGGCAGGCATCGGTAAATAAGCTAGTCCCGCTTCATTCATGCGGATGTAGTGCAAAATAACAAAGAATTCCACGTCGTGAATGGATGAGGATAAAGGAGCTAGTCCAAGAGAGAGGAATTCACGTAAGCAACTTGAATATATGTACTTTGATGAAAACGTCTATATCAATAGTGGATACCTTAATAAAATGAGGAGACTTGACATCGCACGGCTAAAGAAAACTAAATGGACCGGCCTTGATATAGCACACCTACAGAAAACTAAATGAACTGGGCAAAAGGCTAGAGAGACTGGCAAGAAAGGACACAAATTATCGTATTGTGAGATTGATAAAACCAGGAATGGGGTGGAAATTACTGTAGAACTAGGACTTAGGGATAAGGTTGTAAAATTAAGAAATCTGGGGATAGGATTATTTCATTAACTCTTGTATGAGAGAATGGGACAATCAATGTTATAAGCACATATGCTCCACATATTGGATTAGTTGGTGGAATCTAAAAAAAAAAAAATTGGGAAAATATGGACACCTTGGTTCAAGGGATTCCAGGCAACCAACATATCATTATAGGGGGGCAATAAATGGTCATGCGGATAAAGATAGTGAATGTTTTGACCTGGTACACGAGTGAAATGGTTATGGCAATAGGAATTATGACTATCCTAGAGTTCGTTTTAGCCTATGATTTAGTTGTAGCTGCCAATATTTTAAAAGGAGATATTCTCACCTAATAACCGTTAAGTTTGGGGTAGTCATAGTAAATAGACTTTATCCTTATTAGAATGTGTGATAAAACCACATGTAAGAATTGTAAACCAGGAGAAACGAAGACCACCTGACATAGGTTGCTGGTCCTGGATGTAAAGCATAAGGGAAGACTGAGAAAGATGACACCTTGCAAGCAACCGAGAATTCAGTGGTGGGCGTTGAAGGGAGCTAACCAGTTAGTGTTTCTAGAGAAACTACTGGAGGAGGGATCATGGGACTTAAAAGGGAGATGCAGACATCCTATGGAAGAAAATGTCAAGTTGCATTAAAAAGGTAGCAGGCAAAGTGTAGCTTTAGAGGGTAGCAGAAATGACGAGGCCCTCTTTTTCATGAAAAGTACGATATTGTTTGAAATACATAAAGTACAGTTTGCCAAAATCATGACTCGATTATAATGTCACAACACGTAACTCTTAAGACCTTTCCTTTCCCTATTACATGAACAAGAAGGTGTATATATAAGAAGTTTTTAATAAGGCAAAGGAAAATGGAAGGAGACACATGTAGAATAATCATGATGATCCTAACAGTTGATCAGTTCTGGTACTATGTCCATTATTGGGGGTGGTCCCCAATACCTCACATGCATTGATAACCGGCCATAGTACGCCCACAAGAATGACAACATTTATTTAATAAAAAATAATAATGAAAAGACTTAGTACGAAACCTGAAATTTTGGGTCACTGTTCTGAGCTAATGTGTGAGCCAACATTCGTGTTTGCTCCATGGCTGCTAGGTTAGGAATATTTGCACCTCTCATTTGACCAATCATTCCAAGTTGGGATTGCTCCTGCAATAGTTAGAAATTGTACCCATAAACAAAACAAATAACAAAGAACGATGGGAGCAAGGTAAAGGGAAACTGGAGAGAGAGGGTAGCAGATATCATCAGGCCCTCTTTGATGTGTGTTATATAAGCCACACCCAATAAAAAAGATGAAACACAATTAGTCTTAATGTGTTCTCTGTGCATTCTCCCTGATATTTGAATACAGGCCAGTCTGTGCTTTCCCTCTCTTCGTTATTGTGTGCGCGTGTAGGTGGGCATGCATGTCTATCTCTTGCTTCTACAAAGGACTGTAGTCCATAACTGCGAAGAGACACAAATGCTCTAAACATAATTAGCATGATCTCTCTCCCCACCCGCACCCCCACCCTCACGTGTGTATCTACACGCAACTGTTCTTTCTACTCAACACGGATGCATTTCACTCAGAAGTTTAATCTGACAGCTTAATAGAACACATATCCAAATTATACTGTTTCTTTTTGATTTTTTTTTCCAGTAAAGATCCAAATTGTTCTATGATGAACCTAATTCCACCAAGTATGACAATATTCATAAAGGTAGACTCTTCTCCTCTTTTTCATTTCCCCTCTCAACCAAAATGCAACCTCACCTTATACAAGAGTTCAACAAAAATTTCTTACATGCTCAAATTCAGATGCCCAGCCATTAGCACCATGCTGTTGTTCAAATGATTGGACCCAAGTG
This sequence comes from Capsicum rhomboideum, assembly GCA_031232105.1. NCBI lineage: Eukaryota > Viridiplantae > Streptophyta > Magnoliopsida > Solanales > Solanaceae > Capsicum > Capsicum rhomboideum. The sequence continues at coordinate 1,035,095 of CP124710.1, read as the reverse complement.
TTGGGGTCAGCATGTCCTACTTGATTCTGTGAAAACTCATTAATCCATCCATCTGCAACATGAGGCGCAGGTTTCATAGACTCATTCCAATACTCCTCAAGCTCAGGGTATCTTCCAGGCACAGGGCCCCTTGCCCTAGCATGACTATCAATTTCTAAAGAAGATAATAGAGCATTAACCTGATGAATAAGATAGTTAGGTTAGTTAAACAATAGTTATAGGAAGACAAAATAGATAAAACAATAGAGAGCACAGACGTATTTCAGCACATTTGAATAACCGAAGGACCAAAGCAACACAATACAGTATTACCGTTGAAACAACACTCTCTCCGCTCCCTCATCAAACCACAATATTCTGTCTGTGTGAAGTTGAAACAACAATTATTTTTATTTCTTGTTCATAAACACCAATACACAAACTGTCCAGCAGAGGCAAAAAACACTAGGTGATTCTTCCCATCTGTCCTAGCCTTGGTGGGCAGAGTTACCTAATATCTGCTGCTGGTGGGAGGTGGCAGGTATCTCGTGGATTTAGTCGAGGTGCGCGAAAGCTGGCCCGGACACCATGGTTATCAAAAAAAAAAAAAAAAAACCCACCAATACACAATCTTCTCAGTCCTCACATCTGTTTGGATTTCCTAGTTACAGTTATGAAAGTCTATCAATTTCCTGATCCGGGGGTCTATCGGAAACAGCCTCTCTACTTCATTTTGAGGTAGTGGTATGGACTGCATACACTTAACCTCCCCAGACCCCACTTTGTGGGAATACACTGGGTATGTTGTTGTTGGAAAGTCTATCACTAGCAAATACATACACAAAACCTCACAACTAATGAGGAATTCTGATGGATAGAAAATACAGTTCACCAACGCCATTATTACGTCACTATTCACACATCACATCACGAAAGGACATAAGCTAATTTTTTTTTCTGTTCTTCCATCAATTAACCAACATCTATTCTATTAATACCATATTAGATTTCAAATTCGAGAAAAGGTAAATTTAATAAATAAAACTAGTGAATTTTGTTTCATTGATAGTACCTCAGTGTACCTTAGTGTCATTAATTGAGTAGCATTACATGGATAGAAACCAAACCTGTCCATTTATGAAGTCTTCACTTTTATCAGCAAAAAAATGCCGGGCCATGATCGTGCTACGGTCCCGTATGCATTGCTTGTCACCTTCTGATAAACCTAATAAAGGCAATGAAGCAGGACGAAACGGAACACCACCATGACTGCTGTTGACAAAGGAGTGCAGAAAGCTTGACAACACTTGTTGCGGAGGCCCTAGATTGGGGAAAAGGCAATCAAACTCATATGATCATACAAAAGAGTGAGTGAAATTAGTGCCTCAAACGTCATATTATACTATTTCCTTCACACATATTTGCAATCACCATCAGCATAGCTTATTGATGTTCGCTAATTATCAAACTACTTTTGAAAAGGAAAACACCAAGTTGGAAATGCCAAATGCGAACCAAGTACAAGTTCAATCCTTTTCTCAAATGTGCCTTTTACCTCTATGGTAGAAGATTATCGTGTTATTCTCAAAGGCACGGATATCTATCATGTCCTTTGAAAAGTTGAAGCACAATAAATGAACTCGGATAGGCTTTTCCACAATCAGATCTATGAGAATATGAGTGTAACTTAGCACTTCCTCCTCCATCCGCAGTATAATACCCCCCCCCCCTTTTACTACAGCTTTTTAGTGCCATATCGACAAATACACACAACAACAACTTTGCCGGCTATTCATATTGAAATCCATCAAAAGTAATGATTGAAGAGACTGTTTAGTGTTACCATTCAAATCTGGTTGCAGTCGGGCATGCTCCAAAGGGATGTTTGTCATGTTCTGACTTCCATGAGCAAAAGGAAGTTGAGGCCTTTGTATCTCATCCCAAGCATCAGCGAGCCTATTCTGGTCTGCAGAACGAAACCCTTGAAGGAATTGGGAACCCTGAGAAAGTTGTATTACAAGTGAGTAATTTATTCACATGTGGATCCCTCCTCAACCCATGAGCATCTATATACATTAACCTGAATATTAGGCTTCAGTGGATGTTCAAACTCTGATCCTGGAAGTGTGACCAATGGTTCTTCAACACCCGCAAGGAAGTTGCCATTGGACGACGTACTTACCGATGTAGGGATCTCTTTTAGCCTTTCCTGTAAGAGAGACGAATCATTAATCAAGTTAATGCAAGCCCATAACACATTTACACACAAAACACCTAGACTCTGAAATGTCATCTAAGCTAATCAAGACTTAAACTTGTGTTCTTCTCAGGCTATTTCTATCCACAAAATTTTTCAATATAGATATATGAATGTAACCTATACACTTATTCTGAAAGAAAATGCTTAGTATAGAGTAGATGTTAGAAACGCCTAATCCTCCAGTAATTTTTTTTAGGGATAATGGTGGTGTCCGAACTAGCTTGCAAGCACCTCAACTATTCCACCGGGTACCTGCTACCTTTCAACATCACAGATACCAGGTAATAAATTCCTTCGATTTTAGACCATCAAAATGTTTAAGTTAACGGATTAGCAGAAAGAGTAATCATCCAGCTCGATGTGTACTCTACACATCAATAAGGGGAGAAGAATGATTTCCAAACATCAGTTTGATTCTCCCATGAATAAGAGAAGTGGACAATCAAACCTGGTAGGCTCTGATTTTAGTTATTCGCAACTAAAGTAGCATACTAGATTTGTATAGCTCTATCTAATAGTAATTGAAAAGAATGAAAATTTTCCAGAGGTGAAAAAAGGAACTCATGGATCTTTTATATGTATATGTAATATATATATATATATATATATATATATATATGCACATATAGTGTCTAGGTACTTCAAAAGTTGGGAGGAAATAAAAGAGTGTTCAACATCTTATAAAGCAAAATAAGTTGTTCTCAATGTATCAAGCATAGGCTGAGAAGACTGAGACCTACAACCTCTCAGGTCCAACGAGTCAATGGACAACAATCACCTTGATTTATTGATATGTTTCTAATTCTAAGCCTTCAGATTGAAATCATGGAGAATTCATGTAATCACATTAATTTGAGCTCATAGAGTACTGCCCTTAGTTGCTTCAAATTCTTGTGTAGAAAGGCCCGAAGTATTTACTGCGCACTCCAGTTAACTTGCCATCATCTTTATTCCAATTGATGGCACGAAATCACACGGTGATCACTTCCCAATCATGAATTATTTGAAGATCAATCAAAGAATAACAAGCTTATTTATGTTACCATTTCTCAAAAAAAAAAAAAAAAGAATAACAAGCTTATAGAGGTTTACACCGTTGAAAATCTATAGGTGCTTCAACCCCAGAATAAATGCTCGCCCCCCCCCCCCCCCCCCCTCTTTTAGATGGATTAAACTCAGACCAAGAGTTGTGAAACAAACCAGCTCCAATTAAGATATAGTCACACAAGATCCAAGTCGAGAAGAAATGAAGTATATTATTAACACATAAATAGTTACTAGATAATTAAGTAGGAACTAGCAAGCTATAACACAGACTCGGCACAGATTAGCAATTAGCAAATCGAACTAAATCAATAGAAATATACAGCAAATATGCAACGAAAAAGTAGCTAGAGCAAACATTGGTAAAATGAATTTCTTCGTGTATGAGATTGCATATCAACCAATCAATCAACTGCACCTTTACCCCAATAATAGACATCCATTTTTTCTATGAATTCAGTATTAATAAGCTGCTGACTTATATATGCTTCAAAAGTACCACAGCTATAAACAATAACCTCGTAGAGGTTTAGTCTATTGAGAATCTACAGGTGCTTCAACTAGAATGGACTAACACAACTCGATTAGCAAATCAAACCGATTCCTCAGCAATTTACACAAAATACGTATCAAACAAGCAGCTAGAAAGACATCTATGAACAAATTTCTTCGTGTATAAACCAATCACCTTAAGCCCAATAATATACATCCATTTTCACTATGAATTCAGTATCAATAACCTGCTTGATTATATGCTTAAAAAATACAACAGTGTTGAGAATCTATAGGCGTTTCAACTAGAATGGACTAAATTCAACTCAATTAGTAAATCAAACTAATTCCTTAGCAATTTACACAATATACATAAGCAAACAAGTAGCTAGAAAGACATCTATGAACAAATTTCTTCGTATATGAGATTCCATTATCAATCAACTGCACCTTAATACCTATAATATACATCCAGTTCACTCTGAATTCAGTATTAATAAGCTGATTGGTCAAATGCTTAAACAAATACAACAGTTATAAAACAATAACCTCGTAGAAGTTTACTCTACAGGTGTTTCAGCTAGAATGGACTAAAACTCAACTCAATTAGCAAATCGAACTAATTCCTTAGCAATATACACAAAACACATAACAAAGTAGTAGCTAGAAAGACATCGATGAACAAATTTCTTTGTTGTATAAGATTTTATATCAATAATATGCTTACAGAATACAACAGTGTTGAGAATCGATAGGTGCTTCAACTAGAATGGACTAAACTCTAACTCAATTACCAAATCAAACTAATTCCTCAGCAATTTACACAAAATACGTAACAAACAAGTTGCTAGAAAGTCATCTATGAACAAATTTCGTCAGTATGAGATTGCATATCAACCAATCAATCAACTGCACCTTTACCCCAATAATATACATGCATTTTTTCTATGAATTCAGTATTAATAAGCTGCTTGCTTATATGCTTAAAAAATAAAACAGTTTTGAGAATCTTTAGGCGCTTCAACTAGAATGGACTAAACTCAACTCAATTAGCAAACCAAACTAATTCCTTAGCAATTTACACAAAATACATAAACAAATAAGTAGCTAGAAAAACATGGAAGAACAAATTTCTTCGTGTATGAGATTGCATATCGACCAAACAATCAACTGCACCTTAATCCCAATAATATACATCCACTTCACTCTGAATTCAGTATCAATAAGCTAATTGGTTATATGCTTAAAAAAATACAACAGTCACAAGACAATAACTTCGTAGAGGTTTACTCTAGAGGTGCTTCAGCTAGAATGGACTAAACTCAACTCAATTATCAAATCGAACTAAATCGTTAGCAATTTACACGAAATACGTAACAACCTAGTAGCTAGAAAGTCCTCTATGGAAAAATTTCTTCGTGTATGAGATTGCATATCAACCAATCAATCAACTGCACCTTAATCCCAATAATATACATCCATTTTCACTCTGAATTCAGTATTAATAAGCTGCTTGCTTATATAAAAAAACAGTGTTGAGAATCTATAGGTGCTTCAACTAGAATGGACAAAACTCAGCTCAATTAGCAAATTGAACTAATTCCTTAGCAATTTACACAAAATCCAAAACAAACTAGAAGCTAGAAATACATCGATTGACAATGTATGAGATTGAAAATCAACCAATAAATCATCTGCACCATAATCCCAATAATATACATCCATTTTCACTCTGAATTCAGTATTAATAAGCTGCTTGCTTATATAAAAAAAACAGTGTTGAGAATACCTTAACTAGATATGGACTAAACTGAACTCAAATAGCAAATCGAACAAATTCGTTAGCAATTACACAAAAAAACATAAACAAATAAATAGCTAGATTTTCAATTACACAAATTTCTTCGTGTATGAGATATATATCAATCAATCAAGTATAACAGCACTTTAATTCCAATAATATACATCCGATTCAGTATTAATAAGTTGTTTGCTTATTAGTACAGGGAGGAAGAGAGAATTATGATGTACCTGCGTTTTCGAGGAAGAGCCGATGAGTGCGTTAGCGAGAGCACCAAGTGGATTAGAAGATGATGAAGTTTCGCCACAACTTGGAGCACCGGTGACCAAGTCTCTCATCGCCATCACTTTTTTGTATGTATTCTTATACGAAAAAACGATGGCGCCGGTGCGGAGGAAGACGACGGAAGACGGAGGAGACCGGTGAGGACAAGGGGGGGAGGTGTAAACTTTGTTGTGTAGTGATTATTTTGTGATGGTAGGAGATTGGCTTCGGGGTTTGGTCGTTTCTATCCGCTATTGGAAAATGTGAAAGGGAGCTAGCTAGTTTTGGCCCTACCATATGATATTCATTACTCATCAATACATATAAAAAGAAAATCTTTAATTGAAATGTGTATACCTACTTTTAATTTTATAAATGGAATAATTGTAAATTAAAATATTTATTTATTTTTAGTATGTGTGCAAAGTAGTATAACACGGGATTAAGTTTAGAAATGACCTTACAATGAGCTAGTCTTATATTTTGTCCCTTGTAGAACCAAAAAAAAAAATCTAACAAAAATTACTTTCATAAAGGTGATCTTGATTTTTTTGGCCCCATTTAATAAATCTTACTCATAAAGTAGACGTTTTAATACTTGCTTATAATGCAGACGTTCATGATATTTCAAGACAATAAACCTGTATAATTGACCAAAAGCTTTGCCTTATAGATAAAAGTTGAAACTTACATATATTGTCCATACTACAGACGTTTCATGTTATGATATTTCAAGACAATAAACCTGTACAATTAACTAGAAGTTCTGTCTTATATGCGAACATTAAAACTTATTTAGGAGGACAAAAATTCAAGACCACATACTTTGGGGATAAAAATCTAAGACTGGATATTTAGAGGACAAAGATTCAAGACCAAACACTTTAAGGGACAAAAATTTAAGACCGAACACTAAAGAGGGCACTAGGCGCTAATTTCCTGAACAAAAGGAAATCAATTGAAGTAGATAAGACGAGGGGAGAAAAAAGGAAAAGGAAAGCAATACTACACAAACAAATACTAGTCATTTCCTACTGAGCCCTCTTGCATGACATTGTACACAAATTTAAACAGCAAATACAACTTTTCCTACCAAAAAAATTGCCTATTTGGACAGTCCAGGAACAACAATCTGTCACTTCAGGCCTATGTTGCTCCGACTCTTAAAAAATACTCCCCGGATGTGTGTCGGTCTGTCGGATCCTCCAAAAGCTATGCATTTTTTAAGGATCCGACACGGATGCTATGACATCTTTGGAGAGTCTGAGCAACATAGCTTCAAGCCATTCGGCCACATCTGATTTGGCAATTTAACTGAAAAGCTATACTAGTACACCTATCAGTTTCATTTACAGAATCTTTGACAACAGCAGCAGGGGACACCAATGAAGACCATTGGATTAACCTCAAGGTATCAACGCATTGATGTCTCATAACCATTTTCTTCTCCAATTGGTAGACCTTTTTTCAGCAGACAAGAATCTAGGAAGACTAAGAAGACTGTTAACTCTGGTAATTCCCTCGAGGGCTGACCAGTCATCATCTTGTGCAGTTGAGAGGAACTCAGCTATACTTCTCTTAGACTGGCCAAGACCCTTATCCGGATGTTGTTCTTCCAGTGACTCGACAACTGGAACTATCTCACTGGCATCATTGGTAGTACTGAGATCTTCACGACCGACAGTCTGAGAAGCTGAAATAGCTTCAGTATCTGATCTTCCAACATTTCCATCTATAGTATTTGTCTTTATTTCCACTTCAGGGGAATTTGTCAGCTTAATTTCCACTTCAGGGGAATTTGTCAGCTTACTTTCATCAATGGTATTTGTCTTAATTTCCACTTCACGGGAATTTGTCAGCTTACTTCCATCTATAGTATTTGTCTTAATTTCCACTTCAGGGGAATTTGTCAGCTTATTTTGGCCTTCCATCACCTTGACATCAAGTACAGGTGTGGAGTTTACGTAAAGGCATACTATAGCACAGTCGTCATTCTTTGACGTTGGATATTTTAGTCTCCATGCTCTAGTAGCACAGTCAACAAGAGCTCTGCCAGCTGTTGCACGACTTGGAGCGGAGGCCACAATATCCACAGCTTCCTTATTAGAAAGGACATCCCAAACCTACAACGCGAAAGTCAAAATATTAAGAAACCAAAAATGTAAATGTTGAATCACAAAGAATAATATGTTGTATGTTTTCTGCATGGTTGAGAGAGGATTAACCAGCATGAGATAAAGAAAAGTACCCCATCAGTTGCAAGGAGGACAAACTCATCCCTTTCAGTAATGTGGTGGTAATACACATCCGGCACAGAAATTAACCCAAAATCCTTGAGACAAAAATCACCAAATGCTCTAGCCATTGCCAAACCTGGAGAATCACAGTTTGGCAACCACACACGTGCAACCTCTGGCTCATCTTGCAGTGCAAAAACCCTTCCTTTACATTTATGTATTCTAGCAGCTTCTCCTACAAGAGGAAGACAAAAACTACTGATTTCAAACAATTGATATAAATTTAAGTGATTTCAGCTTCAGTTAATGTGCACAGCGTGTGTTGGGTGGGGCGGGGAAGAGAAAGAGACAGACAAACAGACTTGGAAGATTAGGCTTCAAATCTACTGTCAACTGTACAGCCATTAAGGAGTTGTCTTTATCTCTTGTTGCCAAAATTGCTCTCGAGTCACCAACATTACCAACAAATATATCCTGGCCCTGAGGACATTCAGAAGATCGGTTATTATCCTCTTTCAAGACACTAAGCAATTAGTGGTGCAAATATAAACATGCTAAAGCTGAATCATGTGCAAACCTTCCCACTCAATTGCTATTATTTTCTGAAAGAATAATGTTTCAACATCATATCCTGGTCAACATAGGTATTCATCAATCCACAATTGTACATGACTTTACATACAGGCAAAGTCATGAAACAGTTGACTAAGGAAGAAATTACAAATTAAATTCTAATTAAGTCAGGACACAAACTAATTAAACATGCAATATGATGAGCAAGGTAAAGAAAAGGCCCTGCATTCTGACAGTAAGTGAGAAGCACTACAATGCACTCTCCAGTTTACAAGAATATTTTTTGAATGGTCTGACTACTTATCGGTATGCACTAAAATGCACTAGTTTACAAGAATATATTTTGAATGGTCTGACTACCAAGAATATTTTTTGAATGGTCTGACTACATATTGGCATAGATATACTGGTCGTAAAACATGAATTCAAAACAGTAGCCAACTTGTTCCGGAAAGATTAACAATGATAAGAAAAAAGCTCACATCAAACACTCTGGGTAGTTCATCTTAAGGTGCAAGCCGTTAAGATTGTTTACAGCATCATGCTGAATGAAATCTTGCCCAGTTCAAGCTGAACATGGAAGAAGAAGCATACTGTAAATAAATCATCAAGCAGAAAGAGAGAGGAACTTTTATAGAGTGCAGGTCCTCCTCTATATAGTGAACTCCATCTATTGCTGATTCATAATACCAGTGTGTTAGGGGTCTTTAAATGTAAGGAAAAGAGAAGGCGAATCAATAAACTACGGCTTCATGTTTAATCCAACCTATGCAGTATAGAATGGACATCAAAAAGAATATTTTCCTTTTCAGCCCCAACCCCCCAAAAAAAGTAAAAGCGATAGGCCAACTATAGGTGAGTAAAAAAGGTTCTTTTACTGTCAGCTCATTCTATAAAATACTAACTGCTATTCAGCCAGTGCAAGAACAAAAGTGGCCTTGGAGGACAATCTGGAAGACTACTGTCCCAGCAAAGTTGCCTTCTTTGGTTGGTTAGAGTCTCACGAAGCATGTGTATAGCAAGAAAATTTGACGAGGGGTTGGATAATGTGCAGCAGATACTATTTGTGTGAGAAAGCTTGTGAATCTGGGGATCATATTTTTGTGCATCGTAAATTTACTTGGCAGGTGTGAACCATGTTCATAGCTAACTTTGGCATAACTATGATTTTGATATTGAATTACTTACTAGAAGAAACTATTGTATCCTTCTTTTGACAGAAGAAGCAAATAAAATACATGCACTTAGATACTGATGCACAATGATTCCAAAACATGCATATTGGATAAGTATGGACCACACTGTTTTTCCAGCCTCAATGAAGTTACACTAGTTTTAAATGCATCAATTCCAGCTGAAGCTAAAAGAAACCAAGATTATGGTAACTACCTGCATTACCAAAGTAACAGCAGTTGACCCGCTGCAGAAACAGTCGATTGAGGGGTGTAACTTCAGTTCCTTATCCATTGATCTAAAAGCCCTTAATATTGACCTCTTAAGTGGCAGATGGATTTCTGGGAATTTTTCATCATTCTCAGCTTCCACTGATTCGACCAAATCATCATCCACGATGTCGCCAAAATGTAAGCCTCCATTAGCATTTCCATTCTCGGATACAGCATTTCGATCTCCACAGGATTTAGTTTCCCACTCTGATTGCAGCAAAATTGGAAGATAATCTCGAACTTTACTTGCAACCATATGTCCATGAGGACCATGCCCATCAAATACTCCACATAGGATTGTATCGCTTCTCGAACAATAATTCTATTGTAGAAACATTCCAACCAAGTCATAAACTGACCCAATAGACAAGAACAAATTAATTTATCGTTTGTCAAATAACAGATCTAACGAAATACAAGAGATGATAACTACGCTTTCCTAAACTTTTGACACTCAACAATGATGGAAACGAGATGAAGCAGAACTCCAATTGAAATTCCAAAGAGGCCCTGGGGATAAGGGCTTTGAGCGAACTACCATTTGGTGTTTGGTAATCAGCAGGAAAGTTATTTTGCTAATACAGCTACCCCAACTGATGAATAGAAGGAGCATAAGAACAAAATAGCATGTGTAGACTGTTAAAAGATTCAACTTTTAGATTCACCACAACCCAAAAGCAAACAAAAAGGTACTAGAGGAAATACAGCAGTCAGGATATGTGAAATAAGAAAACCTAAAACGAAACTCAAGCACCATGGGATGCAACTTAAAGGGAGCTCATGTCAAACGAAATAGAGATAAAAAATATCCATCACAAAGAAGGAAAAAACTTCAAATTGATCCATTTTAAGATTATTCATCCTTTTACTCTTCCCTAATCAATCTTTGACGAGCTCCTATGAAGGTTCAACTATTAACACTAAGTGGGATTCCAATTATGACATATACATTGAAGCATAATCCTTTAAAACAAACTCAGCACTATTCCTGAGCACCCAATTCAAATCAGTATAATGAACTCCAAAATGGAGCCCATAGAGTTATAGTAAGCAACAACAACAACATACCCAGTGAAATCCCACATGGGGAGGGTAGAGTGTACGCAGACCTTACCCCTACCTCATGGAAATAGAGAGGTTGTTGCCAAAAGACCCTCGGCAAAGAGTTATAGCAAGCATAAGCATCGATCTAGTTTCATAGTTGATACTAGCACCAAGATTCAATTTTTACATACACATTTAGGTGTTAAGGAACAACAAATAGCAAGATTCCAATTCTAAGACATTCATGCACAGATACACTCGAGGGTGCATCCAAATTCTGTACTGGTGGGATATGATATGACAAGTACCCAATGAATTAGATGCAAAAATGAGGGAAAATACACACACAACAAAAACAACATGGCAAGTGAAATCCCACAAGAGGGGTCTGAGACCGGGGACTTTCACTAAAGGAAGTTCAAAATATGAAAAGTAAACACATGAATAAATTTTAATCATGTATAAACCGTGCAAATTTTTGTCGAAACCCCTTGGCCCTACCTAGCTCCGCCCCAACTTGTGAGAGTAGGTAGAGAGGTTGTTTCCGATAGACGCTCAGCTCAAAAAAGAGGAAAATAACACAAATGAACTATTTTATCATCAACAGAGTTAAAGTAACAAACCTCCCAAACAATCATGGCATCTTGATTGATACCTTTTTTCCCTTGCTGAGTATATAAACAAGCAACACTACTAGCACCATTCCCAATTAACCTTCCAGAAATCTGCTCAATCCCCCTCTCCTCAGCTCCTTCTCCTCCTCCTCCTCCTCCGCCGCCGCCACCACCACCACTCAACTTGCTTATAAATGTACTATAATCACCACTATTAGAACTGCTCTTCCTCAATTTCAAATCAATCTTTGTACTCTCATTTTCACTCTTCTTCCCTTTACTTGAAGAATAGCAAATTCCCATTTTTTTTGCTCCAAAAAAAATCAAATTTTCTCAGCAGACGAAAAAAAACACTAGTGATTCTTCACAGGTGGTCATGGATTTAGTGGAGGTGCGCGAAAGCTAGTTTGGACACACGGTTATAAAAAAAAAAAAAAAAACTCAAATGTTACTACAAAATCTTAATTAACATTCTTGTTTTTGTAGTGATTGTTATAAGATTAAGAGAATCTTAAAATCAAATTGTTACATAAACAACATTACAACATAAAACCCTAGAAACCAACGAAGATCAAATGGAAAAATCAAATAAAAAATACAGATAAAAAGAGATGGAAACATAATCAGGTGAGGGTGTAAAGTGTGAGTAGGTATAGATTTTATGAACCGTTTATATACTATAGTTTATAAAATTTGCAACTATAGGTTATAATAATAATAATAAATAAATAAATAATTGAGTTGGCCGTGTGTGCTGTTGAAAAGTTACTATTTGAAATTGAATGAAATTTGGACTATTGTTTCTTGGGTCCTCAGTCCGCCATTTATTTTATGTTTTCATAATTACAAAGACGTCCCACTAGTTACTGTATTTACGGAAACGTCCTTGTTAAGTTTTAAAATTGACTCTTTGCCTCCTGACTTATGTAATTGGAGATTGTTTATCGTGGATTTGGTGCACGATTTGGTGCAGTTGACTTTGTAGTAAGCAAAGTAAGGAAGACAAATCTAAGTGAGTCCGAGTGAGTATGAGTGTTCTCGAGATCAGCTCCCAACTATCCGAGCTACTACCAAAGCAAGGAAAATAGTAAAGCAAGAAAAATGCTTGAAGACCAAGAAAGCTATTGTATTTAGTAAGAGAATTAAAGTCATTATCCTTTTACTAGTGAAGAGGGACGATTATTTATAGGTTACGGCATTAGGCCCTTGGTCAATTAGAGTGTGCCACTAGGTCCTATAGTACCTAAACCTATGTCCTTGTGCCATGCATTTTGTCAGTTGGGAGTGGCGCCAGCTAATATTCCTGCACTGCTCAGGTACGAGCTCGTCCCCGCACCTGAGCAGTGTGGCACACTTGTTTCTTGTTTGTCCCTTGCGCCACGCCATTTGCGGGTCGCAATCCACTACGTCATGTTCTGCACGAGAGGGCCTTTTCTATTGTCGTTGTCTTGGAGGTGCCTCCGAAGGCTTTGCGCCCTTTAGTGATTGACCATTGTGTCGGTTTCCCTACTGGTGCCACGTGTCTTCAGACCAATTTTACCCCATATATATAGAGGCAATAATAATGAAAATAACTTTACTTTTTTTCTTCTGAAGTGATGTTACGTGGATATTATGTAAGTAAATTGTTGACGTAATTATACTTGTATAATTGTGGGATTTTGTGATATGCATAATGTTGGTCAAATAAAGCAGCTAAAACGACAGTGAAGATCAGAGACAAAATTAGCGGATGTTAAAATCATACGGTTATCTATAACTAAAAACGTTGATTATCTATGAATGATCATAGTTGAAATGTTAATGACGAGATAAGCCTATAAAACATTTAAAGTTTATTTTGTTTATTAAGAAGTGAAGAAACAAGTTTATATGGTACATTCATTCATGATCTATTTTGACCTTCGCATCTATCACATTAATTATCTATTAGTCTCGAGAGTTAAGTTAAATGTTTTCCACTTTTAAGAGGGTTTTTTTTAAATTTTCCATGGTCTTCTCTTCAATTTCTAATGGGGACAACTCATAGCTTTTGGCCTTATCGCTTACCTTTTGCTAATATTCCGAGGAAATTATGCATAGTGTTCCTAAAGTGACTTGATCTTGAATTTTTATTCCTCAAATGTCCAGTCTTAAATTTTTATCCCTCAATCAAAGTATATGGCCTTGAATTTTTATCTTTATATAAGTTTTAACATTTGCCTATAAGGTAAAACTTCTGATCAATTGTACATGTTTATATTTTGAAATGTCATGTATAGTCTTTATTGTCAGAGATGGATCTAAAGTTTTTAGTTTATGAATAATCGATTATGATTTTTTATTTATTTATTGGATTTAGAACAATTATTTATAGATATTGCATAAATTCTCTAATACAATTATAAAATTTTAGTTAAAACTATTAAATTTTGCCAAACCTATAATTATATTGGTGGCTCCACCCCCTATTGAATATTACACTACACATACTGAGTTGGCAATTATAATTTAACAATTAGATAAAGAAATTAAAGTGTACAGTGCATGTGTGACACCAAGAAATAGATCATTCAATGCATATCATATGATATTATTATTGTTATTTTATTTTGTACTAGAAAAAATATACTATAGTATAGTATTATAAAATAAAAATGTGGCTATGAGACAGCAAGAAGTGTCGACAAGAGAATCTATCAAGAGCCCTGACCTTTAAACAAACAGAGAATCCAAGGACATTATTTTGTCATGCCCCCCTTTGTTTTTTATTTCGAAAAGCGACAAAGTCAAGATTTTTATTAAATAAAAATAATACTATATAAAAGAATGAATTTATGACAAAGGTAAAAGAATTTGATATATGGTATATTAAATAATTTTTTTAATATGTATATGATATAATTTTTCAGTAAAGAAATAGGTGTAGTTGAATCGGGAAGCTTTGACCTAAATACTCAATTTATCTAATTATGAAATCCATTACTCAAGGACGGTTTGGTTATTAGTTAGTTATTGTGACTTATAGATACTTTTTGTGTAGTTTTTAAATATGTAAGTTTTATTTCAAATAATTTTGAAGATTTGATAACCAAATTCGAACTGAATATTAATTAGTTTGATCTTCATACAAGCCAAATAAATTGAAATAGCATGTGTTGTGCAACAATTTAAGTTTACCAGTATTACTAAAGTGTGTTGCATAATTTGATACTCCCTCCGTCTATCTTCACTTGTCTATTGACTTGAAACACACCTTAAGAAAATAAGTAAAATATTAAGAATAATTTTACTATATCATCTTTTAAATATAATAAATATAATACTTTGAAAATGCATTTAGTGATGAATATTATTAAATACTAAGGATAAAATGGACACAAAATAATAAATTATCTATTGATTTTTTAAACTGAAAAAACATTATCAGATATTTATTTTTTCGTATAGTGGACACGTAAAAATAGACGGACATAGCATAACACTAGTGTAGAAACCAATTTATCAATCGACAATAATGTAAAAGTGCAATGACCATCTTTAATAGACTCATTTCTAAGACACTTAACTGGCCGAGTAAGCAGGGGCGAAGCCAGCCTTTCGCTAGGGGGTTCAGACGAACCCCCTTCGACAGAAAAATATATTATTTATATATGATTAAAATTACTTTTTTTAAATATATAGTAGGTGTTAAACCCCCTTCAACTAATTTTTCTTTAAATATTGAACCCCTTAGTTGCAATCCTGGCTTCTCCTCTGCGAGTAAGTAAGTCACTTTTTAACATGTAAATCGCATTTGATGACAATTGCGATTTATGAAGAAACTTGAAATCACGTGTGTTTTGAAGAAAGGCACGTGCTTTAGGCCCCAAATTTGAAGGGCTCCTTTTTTTTTTTTTTTTTTTTTACAATAATAGATTATAGGTACTGTTTTTGTGTTTTTTTTCTAAAAAAAGAAATTATTGAGTAATATACTAGAAAATATAAAATTTTCATATAAGAGAAAAGAATTATTAAAAGAAGTCCGGTACATCCAGGGTATTATCTCTCAAGAAACATTAGATGAATTTATCTACTCCCTCCGTTCAGAATTACTTGTCACTAATTTTCTAATTGAGTTTTTAATTTTACTTGTCATTTTTGACATATCAAGAAAAGACAACTTCTTTTTTGCTATTATAACCTTAGCATTAATTTTTTATTCTCTAAACTAATTTCAAGACACAATAATAACCATCAATCAATAAAAATACTATGATAAAATAATCATGTTAATAATTATTTTCTTAATAGGTGTGTCAAGTTAAAAATATTACAAGTAAAAATGAACGAAGGGAGTATATTATTAATTGAAAATAAATTATTAGAGGAAATCAATCATAAAAGAGTTGTTAACAACTTCACATTTCAAAAGAGCTAAAACAATAGATCCCTTTACAAGAAAAAAAGGTTTAATGCCTCTATTCTATTTTGTTGGGAAAACAGAAAAGAGAGGTTCCAGACTGCTATCACAAATAGTACCTAATCTGCAGATGCTCCGGTATACTGAAGTTAGATAGGTAATTCTTTGATAGGAATTGCGACGACTATGTTAGAATTCTACGGCCATTTCACAACAATAACATATCAGTGTAATCCCACAAGTAGAGTTTGGAGTAAAGCATACGCATAGCTACTTACAGAAATCAGTAGATTAAAGATTAAAGTACCAAAATACCCTTGACAATTTGTCCTTTTACCAGCTAGAGAGAATTACATTTCTTGAATTCAACAGCTCAAATTTACAACATACACTACTTCTAACAACATGTGAACAATTTACATATGCTGATCACCCAAGATACAACTACAAAAAAAAAAAAAAAAAAAAAAACAAAGTTGAAAGTAATAATCAACCAAATACAAACTATTTTCATCCTTCCACCACTCCAAAATTTTTCCTTCACTCCAAAATCTAGCTCAAATGCTTTGATCATATGTAGCAGTTGTGAAAGTCGAGTTACCTTGAGAAGAACTCGTGGATGCCAAAGTTGTTGTATTGTCCGAGGATAACACATAATCATATGCTGCGTTTATTTGTTCAGGACGAGTTTTAGGCGCATTTTTAATCTTGAGATCCATGAAATCAGAGATCAAGCCTGGTTTTGTTATCTTATTGTCATCGACCTCCATCTCACCGGTTAGCATCTTGAGAATAGTCGACATGGATGGCCGAAGCTTTAAGGCGTCTTGAGTGCAGAGGAGCCCAATCTTCAAGAACCTGCAGGCCTGTTCAGCATCAAAATCCCCGTCTAGAGACATGTCTACTAGCAGTACCAGCTCCTTTCTTTCATAAAGTTGCCATGTCTGTAATCCACACACGAAAATAGTCAACCACAGCATTCAGCATGTTCATTTAGAGGTTATAGACACAAGGGAAACGAGAGGAGCAAAGAAAATGATTCATTCTTCTCTTTTATGTGTTATATTGATCTTGCTGTGATGATTTCCATTGTCGCATGGAAATTTCATATTCTTCCAAAAGATAAGTTTTATAGCTTGTGAATTCATGGATTAGTTAGTATCAAGTTTCAGTTTTTGCTTGTGTTCTTGCCATATGCAATGCAGCAATCACGCAATCATTAAAATGAATGTATGTATGGTTTGAAAAGTCATACCCTTTCAAGGAGATATTGTTCTTCAATAGGTAAACGTGAGTTTGTGTTGCATCTTCCAGTGACGATTTCTATCAGAAGGACGCCATAACTGTAAACATCTGATTTACGTGTTGCCTGGCCTCTAATTGCATACTCTGGCGCCAAATAACCACTGGACAAAAGACGTGGATTTGGGTGAATGAAGTTAGATACTCACTACTCAGAGCATTTAGCAGAAAGGAGTAAGTAAAAGTGGGGAAAAAGGAACGTGATGATAGCAGAAAGACTGGAGTAAGTATATGGCATTACTTAATAGAAGCTATTATACCATAGAAAGCAACAGGCAACAGCATATGATTAATGTTGAACAGCAAGTAATTTGATACGACTTTTTTAATGGCCAGTTGTCCATAATATTTTGTGCAGTCGTATTCCTTGGCTGATTAACATTTTAGTCAACTATATAATGGTGAAACATAAGTACTTGCATAACTCCAATCGACAAGTCACTAGATTCAAGCAAGATGATTTTACTAGTATTACCTAAAAAGCAACTTGCTATTCCATGAAGCAGCCAAGAATATATCAAAGGTCCAAGAATCAAGTTATAAGTATCTATTTCTATTAGGAGTTATCTGAGACATTAAGAAACACACCATTCAATTCCTCTATTCACAACAGCATCGATCTAAAAAAAAATGTACTACTAGCATGCTTTTGAACATGAACTTGAGATGGAATTTACAAACAACATGACAAGAAGAGATATCAGCAGAATTTGCAGATAGGATTCTTACATGGTTCCTGCCACGCGTGTACTAACATGAGTCGCGTTAGGGGGAATGAGCTTTGCCAGGCCAAAATCTGAAATCTTGGGTGTCCAGTCTTTATCAAGGAGAATATTACTCGCTTTGATATCACGGTGAATTATATGTGGTTTCACTTGCTCATGAAGATAAGCTAGCCCCTTTGCAACTCCAATGCAAATTTTAGTCCGTGTTCGCCAACTGAACTGGATGCTACTGTGTCCTCCACCTGTATGCAAAATATCCAGAAGAATTAAATTTGTGTGTTTAAAGATAGAACTATAATGAACTGGAACATTTGTGTAAGAGGATAATATTTGTTATTACAATAACATATCCAAATGATATAACTCAACCACTTTTACGGTCCACAGAGTATAGAGGACAGGGAGGGAGCCACATGTAGCACAATCTTATTTAACCCTCTTGAAATTATGGTCACTGAAGTGGCGCAAGATACTGAAATTGTGGAGCTTTTAGTATAATCCAATTTATAACACTGAAATTGGCGCAAGATATGTTGTTGTTGTTGTTTTAGTATAATCCAATTTATAACATATTAGTGGAGACAATATTGGGCATTTCACCTAATCTAAGCTGATAGGAATTGGAACAATGTGTTTATCTACTTTGCCTCCAAGAAAGCACATCAGGAATCTGTATGTCGATCGACGATATAGAAATCACAAGAAGGAGCAAGAAGCAAAGTGACAGAACTCTTCAAGATTCAGTAAGGACAACAGAATCATGTTACTCATTTAACAGATAGATTATTCAAGCTCATGCATATTACATCAACTTTGTGCTGAACCATGTGAAGCACATAACACTCCTTGGTCTTCTCGATAAACTTTCAATTGAACTAAAACTTCAAACATCTTGTTACAAGAGGTTAGCTTGGTAAATACTCTTCTTAAATCTGCAGGGCGTCCACCCCACTAAGAAAAGAGAACACCTTGATTAAGGACAACTTCAAATGCATTGCCATGTTATAAGCATAAAATATAATCCAGTCTAACATTTGAAGATGATGATTGACAACAATCGTCAAGAAACACTGGTTGACTCTTGCTAGAAACAAGAAAAAGGTTATTCCGGCAATGCAATTTGTTAATGTAAGAAATTAACAGCTTAGCTAGTTTGCACCCATCCAAGAGTGACAAGAGGGGGTTGCTCGGATGGTAAGCACTCTCCACTTCTAACCCTGAGGTTGTGAGTTCGAGTCACCAAGGGAGAAAAAAGGTGGGAGCACCTAGGGAGGGGTTTAAAAAAAACCATCCAAGAGTGAAAATTAGATTCAGGCTCACCAGACTAGTTGAGGTATACATACAAAGGAAGATAAACTGACTCAATATTAGGTCTAAAATACTCGTAACAACTAAAAGTTAAAAATTACCAAGAAGTGTTTGAGCAAGGCTGTTGTTTTCAAGATAGTTGTAGACCAAAATCCTGTGATCGTCTTCTATACAACAGCCATAGAGTTTGACTAAATTTTCATGCTCAACGTCTGAAATTACTTTAATTTCTGTCAAGAACTCCCTGACACCCTGCTTTGATTCACTTGAAA
Source organism: Capsicum rhomboideum (assembly GCA_031232105.1). Taxonomy (NCBI): domain Eukaryota; kingdom Viridiplantae; phylum Streptophyta; class Magnoliopsida; order Solanales; family Solanaceae; genus Capsicum; species Capsicum rhomboideum. The sequence continues at coordinate 1,015,354 of CP124710.1, read as the reverse complement.
GAACCTTTATAGCAGCCATCTTTCCACTTTTTAGCCTTCCCTGCCCATAGCATCATATAGTAAAAATCCATAAGACTTCTTAAAGACATAATATTTGAACCACCAATTCATAACAAGGTAGAAGGAAAATGGTTGTCATTACCTTATAAACAGAACCAAATCCACCCTCTCCAATTTTATTCACAGGACTAAAATCATCTGTGGCAATTCTTAACTGCTTATAGGAGAAAAGAGTGACATTCTTGACACCAGAGAGCTCTGTTATGAATCAACTTATTAGAATCTTTTCAACATACAGAACAAATTATATGTGCTATACAAAAGGATAAAAGGCTGTTGAATGGCACAATTATTAAGAACATCCAAAAATTATATAAACAGCGGACCTCTAGTGCTTACCATCATCAAACTCGGATGCATGCCTAGTTGATGAGTGATGTTTTCTACAGAATGAAGGGAAGCAAGTCATAACTTTAGGATGCAACAATGACCTTCTGTATATGATATCAATCAAGCGCTGCTTCAAGAGAAACCCAGAACAAAATCAGAGCCTGCAAAATTAAAGAAAAGCCTCACTATAACTGCCAAGTAAATTGGCAAATCACAGTTTATTGGAAATGCACTACTAAATAAAAAGGATAGCATAAAAAATTATGATTAACATGGGTACTACTTAATGCCTAAAAGAAGTTGTACAGCCCAAACCAACATCAAGTTTGAGGGGGAAATTAAGTCCAAACTGCTACTTGTAGTTTAAGTGATTTAATCTCAGATTCACTATTCTTTTGTTAACTTGCATTTAAGGGTAAATCTTCAGAAATAAACTATAGCGACAATGGATGCATGTTTATGTCAGACCATCCTCAATCTCTTTCCTCTAAACCTACGATTTGTGATTTTGTGTTGTTCTTTCTTCTTAGACTCAAGCAAAAGGATTTCAACTCAGTTCATCAACTTGACGGAGCATGGAATATTAAAGAAACGGACTTTTAGCCTAAATCAACCCGAAAAGCTAGCTCGTGGCGTGAGGCTTTCCCAAGACCATATAAGGAGACCACTTTTACCCTATCTACAAGCAGACTGGGACTATTTTAACTTGGAAGCACACAAAAGCTAGAAGAAATGCACCTACAAATTGGATACTGGCATCAAAGCATCATGGTTACTTTTCAATAAAATGGTAACTCAAAGGGAAAGGTGGACACAACAACGACATACCCAGTTTAGTCCCACAAGTGAGGTCTGGAGAGTAAGATGTACCACAGACCTTACCCCTACCTTTGTGATCAGACCCTCAGCACAACGACTAAAAAAGGTGGACACAGTGCAGCATAGAAAAACAATTTCTCAGCCAAAAACATAACGTTTGTTCAACAGTTTATGACATTGAAACTACAACCTTGAGAAAACATAAAACGAAAGAACATATACAAATACAGAAATATAGCTTCTTTTTTTAACCCCTCCCTAGGAGCTCCCTCCGTTTTTTGCTCCTCTCGTGACTCGAACCTTTGGGTTGGAGGTAAGGTATGCTTACCATCCGAGCAACTCCCTCTTGTCAAACAAATACAGAAATATAGCATATACACAATCATGGTTTATCTAATTGAGCAGAATCAATCTAATACTCTGAATTTCAAGGCTCATTGAGAGTTACTCTTAGCTCAATATTTGCTTCAAAATCAACCCCAATAAAATCCAAAAAAAAAGTAAAAGCTAGCAGCTCAGATTACAAACTATCAAGTCAAATATATTTAGAGGGATTTTCATAAAGATTCAAACTTTGAGAAAAACCAACTTCTTTAAGCGTGAATTCTTGATCTCAAAGTAGTATCAAGTAGGCCCTTCTGAGGATAAAGATTCATAGATTCACATAAAGAATATTTAAAAAAAAAGAAGAAAAAAGAGGAAAACCCCATCAAAGAACAAATCATTAAGAAGCAAAAAATAAATACTCATAAGTCAAAACAAAAGTACCTCAAAATAGCAGAAACAAAAACTAGCTGAAGTTGCTGTTTTTGGGGCAATTTCCAAAGAGGTGAAATGGGATGGATCCCTATTCCCTGGAGTGTTGATAGTCTTATGGAAGTCTGTTAAGAGGAAAAATTCTTGTTCACGCTAATAATTGCAGACACGTACCAAAGAACGTACATAGATGAAGAAGAAGACTTTGTCTGGTCTCCTTTTCCAGATGAGCCTACGAGGAAACTAAATTAACAAGACGTAACCTGGGCGCTTAATAGTCAAAATTCATTTAATTTTACAACTACAACAACATGTGTATAGTTGTGGGTCCAAGGAGAATGACCTCCGTAATGACATGATTGCGTGGTTGAAAAGTAGATTTTTACGTGGGAGACTTGAGATTGAATACAGTCGGCAGTTTCTATCTATCGCTTTGTCATGAGCTCATTGCATGGGATTTGTCTAGTGTGTTTTGCCTTTTTTATGTAATTTGTGTGTTATTGAAGAGTAAACAGGTTACTATAATTCATCATAGAAAGCTCACCCAAAGCGAGAGGTTGTGGGTTTCCCAAGGAGGATGTGTTTAATTTTATCTTCTAGTTATGAAGGTAGAAAGATTGTTTTTAATAAATATTTTGCGTAAATAAAATAGTTTTACAATAGTGTTTTGGAGTTTCACTTAATATTTTGATTTTTCAAAATAAGATAATTTTTTAAATTAATACTCTGTATTGATTTGGTATGATTGGAAAAAGTTTTAAACTTTAACTCTTAAATTTGTATTTGACATAAATAAATTAATTTATCAGTACAAAATAATGTTTACTGATCATTTCTTTAAAAATAATTGTTATTATAGAATTTTAAATTTCACTAGTGAAATTATATAATGTTCTTAAATTTCATAATAATAATTATTTTATTATTTATAAAAGAAAACAAATGACTATTTGTTAATTTATATGTTTTACTTTTTGTTTTAGTCAATCTCAATTTTATATTTAATAATAATTTAATTTTAAAATATCTATTTTATTCCTAATAAAATGATTTATAGTCATACAAATATTTATGACTTATTTTAAATACAAGTTTAAAAGTGTTTCCTTCTTCGTTAAGCTCAGTGACAAATCAAACTAACTCATATAAACTGAGATCGAGAGAGTATAAAATTAGTTGTCATCCAGTTGCTCATTCGTTACTAGTTGTTGACGTTAGCACTGTCAAATATTATACTCCCTCCGTCCCATTTTATGTGTCGCCTTTTGACCTGACACGGAGTTTAAGAAATAAATGATGACTTTGTAAAGTTTACAAAATTGTCCCTATTAAAGTCACTTTAATGTTTTTCTTTTAGTTGTCTTTTATTATTGAGTGGGACCCAGTGAGAATAAAATGGGGATGATGTTATTAAATTATTGCCAAATAAGGAAAGATGATATTTTTTTTGGGACGGACCAAAAAGAAAATAGCGACACATAAAATGGGACGGAGGGAGTATGACTTTAACACGTGTCTGGGACCCAATGGACACCTAACTGTAACCTAACTTAAAATTGTTTTTTAAAAAAAAAGGTCAAAAAATTTCTGAAATATTTTTGGAAAAACTGAAAAAGTTTCATAGATCAAATTATTTTCTGAATTGAATTACATTTGATCAAATTAAAAAGTTGGCGGTACTTCGGAAATCACTTCTCTATCTCTAGGAGGTAGAGGTAAAATATGCGTACATTCTACCCTTTTCAAACTCACTTTATGAGATTTCACTGGATTTGTCTTTTAATGTTTGTTGATTGTATACGATTTTACTGCTATTAAAAAATACTTAACATCTTTATCTTTTATGATAAGAATATTGTTTGTGTATAAACTATCATTTTCTGACCTCAGTTATAAAATTACGCTGGATATATTATTGTATCTATTATTTGAGTGTGGTCTTTATCAAAGTTATTTCAATTAAATTATCATCAAAAAGAAGTTTTTTGCAATAACTAAAAAAGAATCTTGACTAAATTATGGGTAAAAGATTTGTAGCCAAATATGAAACAACATCAATAATATAAAAATTGAATCTGGAATTGAACCAAAAACAATATTTCATTAATCACCGTTATAGCTTATACTTTTTATACATAATCAAAAAAATTGACTATAGAAAAAAAGTTATTCACACTTGAAATATATAGGAATAGTTGCAAAGCAACTTGCTTCAAAATATTGGGAGTTGACTAATCTTATAAAAATGTAATGTATTTTTTTCAAAGCAGCCTTTCATCACTTTATTAAAGAAATCATGTCAACAACTACAATTTCTTAAAAGACCAATTAGTGGCAGCAAATGACCAAGTGACATAAAAAGTTTAATTTAGCCTGCTGTAATTTGACATTTTTGAATGAGGAATTTCAAAGTAGTGGAATTCTTTCTGGCCAAATTAAAGAATTGGGACTTTTTTGCTATGATGTTTAACTATATAAATCCATTTTTAGTTAGTAATATATATGAATAGAAAGATTGTGATAATCAAAATAAGATAAGATAAAGTCATGCATAATCATTCAAATTAGTTATTATTTTTTGGGGAGATTTTTCTAAGCTTTCTTCTCTTATGCAATTCTAAATGAAAGAATTTATGATTTTTCCAAAGAGCTTTATAGTTGTAGATGAAGATAATATGATTGTCAGTCACGGTAGTTTTATATAAATTAATAATGGCACAATCAAAAATTCAAACTTGTAATTTAAAGTAACTTTTTAACACTTTTTACCATTATAAACCAAGAATTTCAGCACATTTTAGTATGATTACTTTTGCATCGAATTATTCCACCATACCAGGAAGCAGGAAGAAAAAATAGGTAAATTTCAAAATAACAAGAAGAGAAGTCTCTTTGAATTTCATAAAACTATATATAATATGACTTTATGTTATTCAAAAATACTATCATACTATGTATTAATCCTTCAAAAACTATAACGAACTCAACTTTTTAGAACATTCGAGCAACATAACTCCTAACATAATAATTAAAAGTTTCATTCTTTAAACGAGGCTGGTTCAATTTTATTCTAAGCCACCCCCACCATAGCCATAATTAATGACAATAATAAAGTTATTTGAGTATAGCATATAAAGCAATTTTTCCCAATATATGGTTGTGGATAAAATAACATCTCCTACTTTTTTTTCAATCACACTTCTTCAAAAATTTCCAATTTCTTGACACAATTTGAAGAAAATATCATGACTACTAGTGTTGCTGTCATTGGTAGTGGAAGTAAGCCCCCCTAAATTGTGAATATTTTTTACAATCGTGTTATATGAGCCAGCTTTCACGCACTTGAATAAATTTACGGAATACTTGTCACCTGCCACCAGAAACATAATTGTGAATATTTTACTGTAAACTGATCGAAAGGGGTTCTTTTTCTTCAGTTTCAGGAGCTGTTTGTGCATCCACTTTGGCCAAGAATGGAATTTCAGTAACCCTTTTTGAATCTGCAAGAGGCCCAGGTGGTCGTATGTCTCAAAGAAGGTATTTTTACCTTTTATTTATGAAAATTTTTAGAATTCTGTGATGGGATTTGTTAAAAATTGAATCTTGAAATAGAGAAATGACAGAAGATGGGAGGGAGCTGCATTTTGATCATGGGGCTCCTTATTTCTCAGCTAGCAATCCTGATGTGTTGAGACTTATTTGTGAGTGGCAATCAAAGGGACTTGTTGCTGAGTGGAAAGAAAAGTTTGCTACTTTTGATTTTGCTTCCAAGCAGTTTCTTGAAATTGAACAGGTTATTTCTGTTATTGCTTGTTGTCTTGTTTTGTTGTAGTTACTGTCTTGTTACTATCTATGTACTTCTTTTTCTGGATTGTTTTGGACTATTTTCCCTTGAGCCGATGGTCTATCGGAAACAGAGGTAAGGTCCGCTTATACTCTACCCTCTCCAGACCCCACTTTGTGTGATTATATTGGATATGTTGTTGTTGTTGTTGAAGAGGTTATTTCCACTGTTTCATGTAGTTTTATTTTGTCTTCTTTATATGTTCTGGAATGTCTTTGAATGCTGACCATTTTCATTCTTTAATACATTCAGGAATATTTCTTTGTAACTTGTGTTTTGCCTGCTTTCTTTTACTTTTTTTTTTTTATTAGTACCATTTTTCAAAATGAGTTTTTGATGGATTTGGTTGGTAGATTGTGTTCACATTGTTAATATTTAAGACCAAAAAAGAAAGAATATTTGTACACGTTCTTTTTGACCATTCACGTGGATTGCTATAACCTATAGGTCTATACATTTATTCAATTCATTCACTGGAGGAACCTTTTATGCACATGTCATAACTAAGGATTATTCAACGTTTCAGCAGTTTATCTTGGAAAGTTCTGAATAAAGGTCCAAATATAAGAGTATTGAGACAAAGAAGATTACGTTATGTATGGAGTATAGGCACTAACAGTTTCATGTGATATTGAGTTCCCGCTACTCTTCCTATTATGTGGTTTATTTTTGGAGTGTATGTCCCAAAGGATTCTTAAGCCGTGTTCACCTCGCATACAAAGATCAGGCGGCGTAATTAAGCGCTCACATTTCATATATGATGTTGAAAGAACTGCTTAAGTACAATTATCGAAAAATGATAAAATCAAATGAGTTTCCTCTATGGAAAATTTGCGTTCCACTGCCGTAGCAATTTAATATTAGCACATAGCCACAGGGTCACATGCTTATAATAATGAGCTTTTAATGGTAGTGTTGTTGCTTACTCTCATTTTAATTCAGGAAGGTTTGGACAAGAAATTTATCGGTGTTCCAGGAATGAATTCAATTTGTAAATCATTGTGCCAGGAGCCTGGTATGCGACTGATATTGCAATTTCATGCTTTGAAATATACAATATTTACTCTTTTTTCTTTTTTTCTGTTTGAACTATGTAGGAGTTCAAAGTAGGTTTGGGGTAGGCGTTGGGAAGTTGGAGTGGTTGGATAATGAAGATTTATGGTCATTGATTGGTTTAAATGGCGAAAGTCTTGGTTATTTTAAGGGAGTGGTGACATCAGACAAAAGTACATTTTCGCCAAGGTTCACTAATGTAACTGGAAAACCTGTACCTATCGGTAAGACATATCTCTACATTCTTTTGTTGGTTAATAATTTCTTTGGGTTGACTTAATGGTTAGTTGATTACAGTTTCATTTTTTCAAGACCTGCATAATAAAATATGTTGTTGTTTAGTGAGATATGTCACCTACTTTCAGCCAGTTGTTTTCTCTTGCTTTGACAATCTGCTGGTGTGCACTTCCCTTTCTTTTTAATGGTTCAGGCTCCAGCAAGATTAGTCTGAATAGATTATCTAAAAGATCAAGTGTATGTTTTGTCAATGGTGTTCAAGAAGGGATAATATGAGAGTTTATATTAGGTGGCTGTGCAAATATGAAAGTCTAATATTATCAAAACTGTCTCATATGCTTGGAGATGATGGAGGGCCATTGTGTCAAGTTGTCACTACATTTTTGTGATGATTTATTTAACTGAGTTTGTTTATATTCAAGCGTCTTTACTCCTTTCTTTTGTGTGGTCGCTGGTACATACACTCTGCCACGCAAAATCCTTCAGCATCCTATCCGTTCTTTTATACGTTAAACTCATATTGACATATATCTATTCATACTGACTGTTTTTGGTTTGTTGCTCACTATTTTACTTGAATAGTGTTGACATTCTTTGATAAGTTAACAAGATTTGCATTTAACCGGACAATTACTGTATCATGTCTAATTTCTTTTCCAGTAAAGATATGTAATCTTCCTTCAATCAAGACATGTCAGCAAGCTTATCTATTAGATCTTGCTTCTTTCATGTAGACATGGGAAAATTTCCAGAAATACCGTTGAAGATGACAGAAATTCCTGTTAATCCTTGCTTTGCTCTCATGTTGGCATTTGAAGAGCCTTTGACAGAGGTAAGATGTGCTCTGTAACCAAGGATTTCATTTTGGTAAATGTCAGAAAATCTTTTAGCAGACATCTGGCATCAATATGCTTTCCCAATTTCCAGTGCTTTCTGTTTAGATCTGTCGATAACTTTCAAAATATGTTAGTACTAGGCATTTGATTGAGTGATCCCATGACTTGATCGAAATAAAAGTGATTTGTTTTCTACTTAGCCTACTAGCTGATACTGTTGACAAGAACTTGTCTTAATGGCTATCACACCTGAAATTTTCTGATGGAATGTCTGTCTTCCTATCATATTTGAGATACCAATACGAGGCTTCTCATTCAAGAGCTCAAAAGTTCTACATCGGGCATTCTGTGACAGCAGCAAACCAGGGCGTTCACACAATAGGTATATTTTATGTTGTTAATGAGCAGATCAATATTGTGGCTGACAGAAAAAAAAAAAAAAAAAAAAAAAGATAGATAGATAGATGCAGTATATGAATATTGCGAAGAAACTTGAACATCGTATTTCCACCTATATTATTGCTGTATTTGATCATGTTGTTGTTTTCTTTCCCCCAATGAAGTGAATGCTGGGTGTTACACTCTACGGCAGAGTATGCTCAGGATGTTATTGCCCAGACAGGACTTCAGAAGCCTTCCAGTGCAACATTAGCAAAAGTAGCTGAAGAACTATTTCAAGAATTTCAAAGCACAAAGCTCAGTATACCTCAGGCGTTCTTTAAGAAAGCTCATCGATGGTTGGTATCTAATATATAGAAATGCTCATTTAGTTTCAGAATTAGTTAGTTGTCTGCATTCCTTTATTTGAAACAGATAAAAGAACACTATTAAAAATTTACAGACACGAGAGTCAAACAGTAGTGGTAAGGCCTGCTTACACTCTACCCTCTCCAGACTCCACTGGGTATGTTGGTGGTGGTGGTGACATTTCTTGTAGGGAATATGTTCAATGACCATAAACAATGTCTCAAGTTTCCCAATAATCGTACTGTTGTTTGGCATATCCAATTAGTAGTTGAAGAATTTTTCTAAAATGTCCTATGAAGGTCCTACAAGCTATTCAATCACATAGGAATTATTGCTCATCTCTTACAGTTCCAACAATGAGTGTTTCTGCACTTATCACCCTCTAATTGGTGCATGCATTCCATTTACCATATGGCGGGTTCACTTACCAGAACCAATTATAGGTTATATATACCTAGCTGTGAATAATTGTTACTTTATCAACTCGTTCTTCGAAATATTCTCGCTTTAGTGCCTGTAGTGCTCTTCATATTTTGGGAAATATCATGACATAATCAGAATACTGATTACTTTAACCCAAATGCCATGATACTGTAAATTTCATCATTGTACACCCAAGGGTATAGGCGTATGGCTGGGTTGGGATTCTGGTCCGAATCTTGGGGAGAAGTAAAAAAAAAATTTAGGTGATAACTTTCCTTCAGTCTAGGCCGTGCAGACAGAGTGACTCGGTATCTATATTAGTAGGAAGATGCATGCACAGCTAGTCAGGACACAACCATTATCCAGTAAAGAGAGGGGAAAGAAGCATATATTTTATCATCATTGAGAGGCAATTATTCAGCTTTGAGCTGAAATTATGTCTTGGAATCTATTGAGGCATGAAATAAATCTGATGTGCATACTCACTTATTCCACCCTCAAAACAAATAGAATGAATTATCATGACACCTTCCTTTCTTTTTGCTCCTTGTTGTACTTACATTTTGTGTCATATTTATATCACTATCGCGTGTGAATTTGTCAGGGGCAGTGCATTCCCAGCGATAAGCATAGCAGAAGAAGAGAAATGCCTTTGGGACGCGAAGAAAAGGCTGGCAGTATGTGGAGACTTTTGTGTTAGTCCAAATGTTGAAGGGGCTATCATCAGTGGCTTGGCTGCTGCTGCAAAATGTTCTGAAGTTCTCTGTCGCTTATAATAGAATGACATATATTCTGTGTATCGACAAATTGTCATTTTACTGGTTTCATTATACTTGACTGAGATTATAAATTGCAAAAGAGACACAGAAATAAACTTGGTTGTTCTACTAAATTGTAGCAGTGGAGTCACATTGTCCCAACAGTCCTAGCTTTGGGCCAATAATTCTGCATGAGAATTCATTTTCTACATCTCTGTTTTATCTCATCTTTCTGTATGGTTGAAGTCTAAATACGAAAATTTGCAACTCGATTTGGATTAAACTTGTCATTTGACTTTATATGAGCAAGTAGTTCCGCATGAAATTTGTATAATGTTCGTATCTGACACTCGTGTTGCGATATTCTGCTTTGGTCCTAGGCCGTCAAGACTTTAAAGTGCGACACTAAAGTCTAAGGTTTGTTTTCTTATATACCCGTTTAATCTCGCCCCCGTGTTTTGTCATTGTATGATTTGCCTAGGGTGTCATTGTTTAAAAAAAAAATGATGATCACATGCATATACAGTACTACTATATATGGCTGCTGATATATGTTTGAATAGCCAACCTTTTTAGTCAGAAAGAGGGACGAGGGCCGCCTCAATGGAAACAATATTCTCTAGTGTGTTCTTTGCAACCTCTTGTTACTGCTTTTGTCCCCTATCCTAGCTCCATTATTATCAATTTTTCCAATTGCTACAGTATACAGATAAAAAGAAGAAAAGATAGGATAACGAGCATATTTTTTGTTGTTGTTGTGCCCTTTGGGTGAGCACTATGTGGTAATCTGTTTACTATGCAATAGTCCGTAAACCATACATGAGATGTAAACCATACTAGGCAAGCCCCATGCGACGAGCTCATGGCTGAGAGGCAGATGGAGACTAAATTCAATCACAGGTCTCTCACATGAGAAACCCACCTCCCAACCACTCAACCATATCCTTACGGGCTTAACGAGCATATTGATATGTATAGTTTGATAACAGCTAGATAGAGCCAAAAGAAGCAGATTCATAAAATCATATCAAGGCACGCTGGAGCTGTCTAGCTGAGACTTTGAACAGAACAAAATTTTAATTTTTGCATGTGTCCTACACATGCTTTGCAAATATTTCATACTCTAATTTGTTAATTTATTAACCAATATCAGTCATAATTCTTGATTAACCTCGGAAAACTCACAACTTCTGCCACAGTCTTTGTCTTTCGGGTGTAGCCTGATTACTGTGTGATAACTTGCAAATCACACAAAAAATATAAACTGCATTAGGTATGAGCTCATGGCTAAAATATAGACGGAATTCGGATTCGATTTCAAGTCTTTCACTAGTGTTTGATATGTATATTCATGTCAGATTAAATCTGCCATCAAAGCAAAGTGTTCCTTAACAAAAGCGTGTTGAAATACTGTCTATTTGAATTGGCAGTTAATTAATTGCACACAAACGACACGCAGTTATTTCTGAGTTGAGAAAAAATAAATGGTCCAACACATCATTTATTTCACACACCTGCAAGTACGTTGGCCAAGACATTTATACAGTGATCATTTATCACAGTGGACCGTATATTATATAACAGACACCACATGAATGATCAATAAAGATAAAACATCAATCATGCAAACAATAAGGAACTCTGATTATTGAAATATTCAGTACATACTACGCATTACTGTAGTAATCTTTTCTATAGTACAGCTTAAAATGTCGATAATTGGTCTTCAAAAATTATTTCTTCAAAAACTATTTTATCACTGTTTACCATTTCAAGCGAACATTTTATGACTTTAAACAAGCACCAAATCTATATGCAAATAGTTATCGTTGTTCATTATAGGAGCTTTCATAAAGTTCCTAGTAGGGCTGATTCGTTGATTCATAATTTATAACAAACTCAATTTTACCAAAAATAAATAAATAAATAAAGGAGGGGCAAAGTGCACCAAAAATGTAGCGAAGTGGTTACTTTCTCCGTTCATCTTTACTTGTCCAGTATATTAAAAATAATTATCTAATTTTTCTTGTCTAGTTTGAAAAATTAAAAAATAATTTATTTTTTAACCTTTTTTTATCCTTGTTATTAAATATTACTATTCATTTTCTAACATTTAGTTAAAACACGAACAAGTAAATGTGGGCAGTGAGGGGTCGTTTGGTTGAAAACTAGCTATCTCGGGATTAGTTTTCCCACCCTTATGGTGAAATAAAAATAACACTATAATCCCGAAATAAATTATCTCATGCATTTTATTCCAACCAAATATGGGATAAACTCATACTTAAGTTAATCTGGAAATTAGTTATCTCTTATTCCTTGTATCAAACGAGCCCTGAGAGTGCAAATTAAATTAAGAACCTAAAATGTTGCGTGCAAATTTCAGCATATACCTTGACACTTAATTATAGGCTATAGCCAGAGTTGTCCGATTGTCCATGTTTTTATAGCCAGAGTTGCTCAAAACTTAATTATAATGCTGTTAAAATGCACTCCTACGTCTTAAGTAATTTTTACTTAGTTCAATACCTTGAAATACGAATAATAAATAGAATGACAATTTTATTATATCACTATTAAAAAATAATTATAATAAATAATAAAAACAACTTAAAAAGTAAATGCTAAATCATCTTTTAATTTTTTATCCTAACAAGTAAAAGTGAAGTGGACAGAAGAAATAACAAAATGCTCCATAAAATTAAATTAATGGAGATATGTGGGAGCAGGTTGATGCAAAGTGGTCAGAGAAAGATGCCAAAACTAATGCATGGCCTATTAAAGAAATGCTACAGTTCTCAAAGCAGCAGGAACACGTGCTTCCACACACAATCAAACCCCCCAACACCATCATCACTATAGCTGAATCACTCAATTGATTCCATAGCTTTCAGGTAAAGCACACACATAAAGAGGAACTCCGTGACATCGTTTAACTTGACATAATATTATAAAAAAAGAAATTATCTTTAAAATTTATAATCTAAAATAATTTTTTAATATTTATGTAACTTTAAATCATTTCACTAATGAAAATAAAATGACATTCTTTTTGCGATGAACTACAAAAAAATAAAAAAGCGATAAATAAAATGAGATCGAGGGAGAATAATAATTGAAAAATTCAACATCAAAGTCAGCTAAACAAAAAAAAAGGAAGAAAATTATCCATGTAACAAGAGTTAATTAATTCCCTGCATATTTACATAATCATAAAATTAGAGCTAATTTTTTTAAACAAACTGACGATTAGGATTACCACCTTGGTAGTTTCCGATTTTTTTCAATAACCAATGTGAAACTTTTTGTTCGCACATTCAACATTTCATTATTCTTTGATTCGATCGGTTCTGTTTGACCTGTTGCTACTACTATGGTGTTTCTTGTTAACAGCTCCACCATTAGACCCACCATCTTTTTTCTGCTGCGATGAAGAAGAAGAAGAAAACAGAGGAAACCCAAATACTCCAGATTTTGAAGTACCTCTAAGAGAGCTGCAAACGGGAACATTCAAAACTGGAGTAACACGAACATTAGCTGAATACGACCTTTCTACACCACCGCCATGTTTGTACCTTGGTCCGCCGTTGAAGCTGCTTGGACTACTTGCGCTTCTTCCTAAGTTGTGAAAAACAATCTTCCCTGAAGAATTCATACGAGGACTGTCATCAGAGAGTATTGGGCTTCCAGCTAATCTAGTGGGGATAGGATTTTCCGACGATAGAGCTCGATGTTTCACTAATCGAATTCTAGGAGGATTGGGATTGGGATTAGTGTTATTTGGTTTATCAGAATCAAGAGAGAGTCTAGGAAGATCATCGTGTTCATGGCCAGAAGATGAAGACGATGAAAGAGATAAACGGGAACTAGAAATTGATATGCACTCGCTATCTGTGTCCTTGAGCAACGGAGCGGAGTCATCAACGAAGGATTTCGAGCTGCGATTGAGGAAACTCTTCCAATTCTTTTGAGCTTCCTGCTTGTCGTTATGGGCCAATTTTTTCAACCCTAGAAGTTCCTTCCACCTACTAGAACACCTCGGAGCTTTCGGAGAGAACAAGTACGGGTCCGTACGAAGCTTCCGTGTCTCCGGCGACCTTAAACCGGCTGCTGTAGAGGAAGTGGCTGCTGGACGAACTGCCGGGAGTTGCAGAGGCATGAGTTTTCCGTCAGAGAAAAGTTGATCGGCAGGTAACATATTCACCGCCGGATCTTCAAGTCGAAACTCGAAATCCACCATTTCATTGACGGAAACTTCTGGATCTAATACTTCCGGGTTATCCACGGCAGATGTATTAGATCTTCTAGGACTCACACTCAACCAACAATCGAGAAAGTTCTCTGGTGATACGCCAACGTTGTTTATGCAAGCTGACGCCATGAATTTTTAATTGCTTCAGTGAGAAAATAAATTACAAAGTAGGAGTATGATCAAATAATGCAGTAGATAGAAGAAAAGTAAGGTACCGTTTGTATAGAATTCCGAGCAGCTTCAAATATATGAAGTTGCAGAGAGAAGGTAGCTAGGGTTTAGGGAGGTAGGGGGTTGTAAATATTGTGGAGTTTAGTTGAAGCTAACCATAGCAGAGTAGTATAGTGTAGTGGCACTAGTAGTACTGGGCTAGTAATGTAGCAGGACAACTTGCTGTATAAAGCATTTCCTATTTATGTACATTTCGAGAAAGGATCGAATTATAAGAATGTGATTTAGTTGTCAATTAATGAATTGAACGGATCAATATGAGATTTTGTGGGAGTCGACGTGAATTAGTTGAATTGTACGCAAATTGACTAGAATGGTATAATTAATTTTAGAAAAAAAAATATCGACAAACTGTGTAAGTGGCTGAATTTATTAGATTGCTTAATTTAAATTTACTGATAATTATTTTATTTATATCTGAATTTGTTGTACTTGAGCTGAGTATTTTTCAAAAATAATAGTGCTAAAATTTGCGTACACTCTACTCTCTCCATACCTCACTTGTGGAATCTCTTTATACCTCACTTGTGGAATTTCACTGAATATGATGTTGAACAATATTTTACATTGATGTTATTGAACTCTCTCAACTAGATTATCATGATAAGAAAATATTAAAAGAAAATTAGAGAAAAGAAAAGGAAAGATGTGATACAACTGATACATCACGAATCAGTTGAAAAACGTTAGTTAGCTAAATTAGCACGTAATAACTTTCTTACTATAGACAATTGTTCTTTTCAAGCTTTGCCAACTTATGTAAGGTACGACCACATGTAATGTATGGTTTAACTCAACTCATGATGAAAGTGTTTGGCTAAATTTCACAATAAACACAATCCTCGTGTTTAGTTGCATGATTGAAGTTTTTTTTATAGAAAATAGAGTCTTTAAGAGAAAAAGATAGAATAAACGATATACTAATCTAACTCTAGTTATGTAATTTATGAAAAAGATATCTTTCCAACAAATCAAGTAAAAAAAAAAAAATTCAAAAACTATCTAAGCTTTCTGCATAAAATCCATTAAAGGGAGATAATCCAAAGAAAGATTATTGGCAACAATTGGATAGAATCAAAACGCAAGCAAGTGTGAACATGATAAAGCTACATAACGATAGTAACTAAAAACATAAGAATATTAATTTCACACTCCTCTCTATTTACAAAATAGATAGATAGATTTGATGTGTGAATAACCCATATACCTCGAACGCAAACCTTGCGAATATGATTAATCGTGCCATCAAAATATGGATAGATTACATCAATAATATGGTGGGGGTCTAACTTAGTGTTTGAGCAAATGGTAGTCGAAAATGTGGATATTTATTTAGACAAAGAAATTGATGTGACTTTATTTTTATCTTTTTGGGATACGGAATAAGGTAGAATCCAAAAATGAAACTAAAAAAAGAAAAGAGAAAATTAGAGGAGGATGGTTCTTGGAAGTACATGAATATGAATAGAATATAAAGTACAGGTGGCTGCTGCCACTATTTATTTATTTTTAAAAAATAGAGTAAGTTTTAAATTAACGTGCTATGGAATAATTTTACTCTCCATCCAAGATTTCTTCAAATTTCGAGGTAAATCTTGCATCTTATCTCATGTCTTCAAATCTTGTTTGTCATAAAAA
Source organism: Capsicum rhomboideum (assembly GCA_031232105.1). NCBI lineage: Eukaryota > Viridiplantae > Streptophyta > Magnoliopsida > Solanales > Solanaceae > Capsicum > Capsicum rhomboideum. The sequence goes on along the minus strand of CP124710.1, from coordinate 999,370 downwards.
AAAAAAAAAAAAACATGACAAGGAAATAAATAATTATTTTAATATTTGACTAATTTAATGTATATATTTTATATCTTAAATGAAATCAATTTATTCTTATTAATATACTTTATAATAATAACATCCATCATATAAATGAACACTCTTCTGAAAGTCACTTCAATAACAGTCTCTTCAAATATCCATGTAATGTATTTATTATTTTATAATAATTCATTAATTATATTTGTTGAAGATGTAATTTGAATAAATTTTGTAAGTTATAACGGAAAAATTAGAATGTCAATTTTTTTGTGAAGTTGGAACAAGATGAATTAAAAGAAGAATTTGGGGATTTTTTGTACTCTACTATTTTGTTTGATAATTTTTATTTATACAAGTCAAATAAGATCTAATTATCAGATAATATTGCAGATACTCCCTCCGTTTCACAATAAATGAATTGCTGAGATAATGCACACTTATTAAGAACAATAAAATTAAGATATAAATTAGATATTATTTTATATTTTTGCCCTTTTTAATTAATTGTCAAACTACTCTTGAAAATCCAAATAATAAGTAAATAGGAGCAATTAAGTTTCTTAAATTCATCACATAGGATAAAAATGGAAAAAAAAAATCAATATTAATCTTAAAGATGGAATAATTAACTTATTATGGAATATTGAAAAATGCATCAATAATTAACTTATTGTGAAACGAATAAAGTATGTAATAGTCAATCTACATAATACGTGTGGAAGAATATAAAATCTGAAATAATATAAGTTAGGTAGAGATATTTAGTTGGTCCTAATCTATCCACCTAGCTAACAATTTATGAGTTCATATCAAGTTTTTATTTTTTCTCATTTTAAATGCCGTAATAGTGATTTAGATTTTCCAATAGACTATCAATTTTTATATCTCAAAAGTAAAAAAGCAGCACAATTATTTTGAACAGAAAATTGAAAAATCAGTGTTCCATTTATTTCGGTTGAAATCATTTTTGAGGAAAGTCTTACTAATCATTTTAAGAAATATAATTACCCAAAAAATTAGTATGGGAAAGGTGGATAAATAGTCATCTTTAATCACATGTTTTCAAACAATAGCCACTACTTTAAAGCTAGTAACATTTTACACGACAAAAATCTTTGCTAAAAATACTCAACTAAAACGTAGAACAACTCTGATAAATGTTGCTTGAATTCGAAGGATTCGTGAGATTCAAACCTTTTATAATTTTAAAATTAAAGAACGGTTCATGAGATTCAATCTTTTATAAATTCGCTTGTATTTTAAGTAAGGATATTTATGCTCAAATTTTGTTTCCTCTTTAAAGTATGATTCTGTTTCTAGTACTTTTAAAATGGTGGCTAAAAACTAATAGGAGGCACGAAAACTGGCCTAATTTTTACATCATTATGGATTTGGCAGACTATCAATTAGTACTACTCCCTCCGTTTTATTTTAGTTCGTCCTCTTGCTAAAAATATTTGTTTTAATTTAGTTACCCCATTTATGAATTCAAAAATATTTTATATATATTTTTTCCGTGTTACCCTTAGCATTAAATAACTATATAAAATAATTTAGGATTTCAAAACATCATTAATAAGATTAATTTAGTAAAATACACTCATAATTAAAGTCTTCTTAAGGGGTATACCAAGTTAACAAGGGTCAACTAAAATGAAACGGGTGAGTATATATAATAATAGTACTAATTTTTAGATGACTAGTGTGGCCATTAATGCTAACATTGACGGACCGAACAAGATACTGGATTGGGCTTTTATTTGCTGTTGGTGAAATCTGTGAAGCCCAAATCAGCTAGAAATTTCAAAAAGAAAAATTATGATGTGGCTGCTGGGATTCGAGCCCAGGTCTCCACGGCCACAACGTGGAATTCTCACCACTAAACTACAGCCACTTGATGTTTCAAGGATTTACCTCATTTGTACCAAGTAAGATTGTGTTCCATTTTCATGTCAATTGCTGGCTCATATGATTCGAATACACATCAATTCTCGATCCTTTTGCATGTTTTCTTCATTTCTCCTTTTCTTTTTTTGTGCTATTAACTTTTAAAAAGTCAAAAAGTTAACGACTACTAGTATAACACGTAACTTTTTCTCATTCATTATCATTAGCATAATTGCAATCATAAAAATACAAATTTGGACCGATCTGGCCATGGTATTATGTATATATAGCTAAGTTGAGCTTGAAGAGATATCTTGAGATTCTTGATATATATGACGACGAAGATGATGATGAGGGAACTATCTAGTTGAGGTCTTTATAATGAGAAGTTTATTGAGATTTTGATGTAATGATCATACAGAAAGATTTAATTCATTTTGGTTGACTTTTGATTGAGGTTAGCACTTTGCTATTCGGATAACTCTCTCAACTGGTCTGGATATTTGGCAGAATAGGGGGCTTATTTGTGTGGTTGGGCGGGTTAGAAATTTGGATCCTTTTTGGTTAAGTTGAGTCGGGGTGGAGGAGTTAGATTAGGATATGGATTTATTTTTTTTAAATGGTTCATTTTTGTTGATTTGAAGATTTTCGTGTAATGAAGGTACATGTGAATATTTTATTAACGGTAGGAGCAAATTTAGCCACATAGTATGATGAATAGTAAATTAGCTATTAAATTAAAGTAGAGGGATAAATTTAGCTTTTTTTCCTTTATACAACAAAAATAACATACCCAGTGTATTCCCACCAAGTGGGTTCTGGGGAGGGTAAAGTATACGCAGTCTATGTCACTACCTCAGATAAAGTAAAGAGGCTGTTATGAGATAAATTTAGCTCTTTTCTCTTTATATTATGGTATATATTTAAATTTGAAATTGGAATTTACAAGTCCCACTAAAATATATTTGGCGTCTTTAATTAAAGTTGTCAATCCTTAAAAAAAAATAAAAAAATCTATGTCCTAATTTATGCGGTATTTTTCGCCTGTCGAAAGCCAAACAGTATAAGTTTGATTGCAAATTTAATCATTAAATCTTGATTGTTTTTGAAATAAAATTTATATATTTACTTAAAGTAGTATATAAGTCACAAATAATTGATAAAAAATAGATACTCCATTTATGAATGTTGAAATTCGTAAAGTAACGCCCCCAAAATAGATGAATGTTGAAAACTTTTTGAGTTTGCAGAAATGAAGTCATCAAAGCAAGGTGCAGTTAGCAGTGGTGGTCACATGTTGACCCTTCATCATCGCCTTTACCATGCGCTCAATCTCGGCACTAGGTAACACACTACTACTTCATTTTTTTTGTTTTCTGTTATTGTTTGGGAGGGCACAAGTATGGTAAATCTTATTTAGGACCTGGGACAGATAGACCACTACAAGAAATACAGAGTAAGCTTATTATCTACAAGGGAAATAACATTGGTAAATTCACAATCACATCTTATTTCACTGTAAGGAGTCACAGGGAAGCGGATTTGAGAAATAATGGTGCCTCTCAAGGTCGATAGAGTTACCTGATACCTGTTGTTGGGGAAGTGACATGTATCCCTTGGGATTAGTCAACGTGCGTGCAAGCTGACCTGGATATCTGTTGGACAAACAATATTGACAAATTGTCGGCAGTAAAGAAGTTATACGAATTTAAATCCTGAAGCCTAGTAAGCATATTATGTGTCACATTGAATTGTTGCAAGCAAACCAATCCCAGTGGTGCTTGTTGGAGCTGCTGATTGGGAGAAGGGTTCAGCAGCCTATTGCCACTTCTTGGAATTCGATTGAAAGAACAAAATGGACAAACAGGTCTGGATGCATTGGCAGAGGGGAAACTGCAAGTCCTGTTTTCCACCATACTTTAATAGCATATCAGAGATATTCTTCTTTTTCTTTCTAGAAGTTAATTTTCCTCTGTTATTACAGCTATCAATTGTTCAATCAATCACCACTTTTCAATTCTCATCCAAAGTAGTTGGGGTTGGTTATATGAATCCTCTTTAACATTTTTCACAAAAAAGTTCATTTTGCCTTTGGATGTAACTGATACGCTGATAGCTATTCTTTACTAATTTGCCTGGTTCTTGTAGATATTGCGATGACAAGGGCCAAAAGTGGCACTATTCTGATATCGAGATACAAAGACTTGTGCTTCGTTCAGTTGATGCATTTCTTGATAGTATATCAGCTGAATCATTACAACACCAAGTTGTGAAGGTAATTTGTCTTCCACTTGCCAATCTTGTATAAATTTGGAGACCACTTAATATCGTATATTTGTAGTTTGGATCGCCTATTATATGCTGCTAAGAATATGCTACGACTTGGAGATGCATCATGTTCATGCATTTTTTTATTTTGCTTTTGTTATGCAAAAGATTTTTTAGGGAAACCTTAAGCCTTCCTGAATAAATTAACTGGAATTATAGATCCATGTGATGAAAGTCACACTGAGGGGCAATCCTGGTGCTCTAAGCTCTAAAATTTGCCTCTATTTACGAAAAAGAGTGATGAAATTTAGGTTACCTTTGTAACAGCGACGTTTGATGTTAATTCTCCGGTTGAGATACCCAACCTCGTAGATGTGAATGTGGATAGAAAACCGACACCAAAGGGTTAGATTCCAGATAGTCGGTTTGTTTCTTCCTATGAAAAACACATATTTGTGGGTATTTTAACTTGTAGATAGTGGTACTTAGAAAAAGAACCTTCTAACAATACTTGCCTTCTCACTAGTTGCCTTTTTTTACCTTTTAAAAGCATATATCATAAGTAATTCAAATTCACTATTTTGTTTTTGGAAGGCGATATAGACTTAATCGATGCTATTTCCTGTTAGTTGTGTGTATCTCTTGCGGGATCTATACCTGTTTGAATAACTTTCTACCTTCGGTATTTCGTTTCCGTACCAGGAATCAGTTGGTGACATTGTTGGAGCTGTAGGAAGTATTCTAGCATCAAAAAGTGAAGCCACAATGAGATTGGTCTCAGATGTAGCTGTAAAGATCATCCGTGTGATACCAAGTTCAATGCTGCAACCTCACTTTTCCAATCTCATTCATCCTTTATCATACTTGTTATGTTTCCGGCAATTACGAGTTGCCATATCTTGCGCCTCTGCCTTGAATTTGATTTTATCAAATCTGAGTTCTAAAAGAGAGAAAGAGGTTTGGGAGTTCTTAAAAACCACAAATGTGGTTAGTGATCTAGTGGAGAATATAAAACGATACTCCACTGGAGATAAGCCAATTGAGTATTTTCAAGAGATGGCTTCTCTGCTAAGTAAAATTTTATGGCGTTGGCCTCCTTCTCGATTCTGTGTTTGGACTGATAGGAAATTGTTGAATATCTTAGATACTGTCAAGCTCAACCCTGACTGCTCCATCAGAATTGCTGTTATGCAGCTATTTACTGCTTTAGGTATTCATATATCCTGCAAATTTCTTACCTTCTCCTCTCTGTTGCTTAGACTCATGATATTGCATTCTTACTTTGGGTGGCAGCTCTATGTGGCAATGGAACTAATAAGCTTTTGGAGGACGGAGAAGGTCTTGTAAAAATTATGGTGGACAGTTTGGACAGTTCAAACCCGTATTCCGTCCAGATAGAAGGATTAAGACTTGCTCAATGTTTAATGGTAGCAATTGATACTAAACTGTTATCCTTTATCCTGTTTAGGAGCTCAAGTTTTTCTCCCTCGCTTACATTGATATATTTTAATTGCTCAGACAAGTGAACAAGGATGTTCAAAAATTATTAAATTGTCTTGTGAGACCATTGTGAAAGCCATTATTACCTTAATGAGTGACTGGAGTTTGGATGCTGGAAAGCTTGCCAAGTGCAAAATGTCCATTCTAGTCGAGGCATGCCGTTTAGCTCTGATCACTCGTTGGGAAGGGGACCACCACTTCTATTTTTGGAAGGCAGGAGTTGATGGGGTTCTTCTTAGACTTATCATAGGAAATCCCGACACAACTCAGCTGTCTCTACATAGCTTATCTCTACAAGAACAAATCATCAAGTTAGAAGAGGTTTTTGATTCATACGTTCTTCTTCCGCTGAGGCCATATGTTTGGGACATCCTCGGTTGCCTTGCAGCAAATTGTATGGAAGATTTCTTCCACGAGATGCTTGGAAATGAGATGGTGTTTAATGTTCTCATTGTTTGTGCATGGTAATCGAACCCAAGATCTTGGTATAATTTCAATTTTCTCCAAATTTATCTATATATGCACACACACACCACATATACACATACATATTACATACATACACATATATATATACATGTGTGTGTGTGTGTGTGTGTGTGTGTATAAAGTTGTTTTGTTTACAGCATGAAAAAATTTGTATACACACATATATGTGTGTGTGTAAAGTTGTTTTGTATTGACATGAAACATTTTCCCTAATCACTGTGCACGTGCTTCTGTTTGTTTTTGTCTTTGAAAGCCTGGCCTTTGTGGACTCTATCCTCACCTCTCGCCAAATTTCTCAAGGGAGTGTTTGTCATTCATCCGAGAGTGAACCAGCATCTAGAGCAGTCTTTATGATGATTTATTCTCCCAGCAAGTACATTTCTTCCAAAACAAGATTCATCCTATCTGAAGTTCTGGCACTGAAGGGAAAGGACTACGTTGGATATTTACTTGATAGTTTGAAAGCCGCATCATCTCGAAACAAGTTTGGAATACCGAGTAATTTTAGACTTGTCATAAGCTTGACAAGTCTGGCATGTTATTCAGCTCTGCCAAAATATCAGAAGCATGTAGTTCATCATGGAGGAATAGACGTTCTGTTGAGCTTCATTAGTTGGTGGTTAGACAATCCTGTCCACTTAAGTAGAGCTAGTGTGTCTCCTCATGTGCAAAACATTTTCAGTGAAAGGGCTTGTTGCTGGCCTTCTTTAGAAGATTGGGAAGGTGAAGATATGCTTTTACTTTTTGGACTTGTGGCTCTTGGTGAATTGATAAATGCGGAAAGTCGTTGTGGCATCTTTCATAATCAGATAGAATTGCGAGCTGCTTTTATTAGAGATCTCCAGGAGATCTGTATAAACAATTCTTACTCTGGGCCACGATGGTACGCTGCTTATATTCTTCGCTATTTTGGATTATATGGTTTTCCAAGTAGGTTTGGGAGAGAATTCCTGGAACTCCTTACTGATAATGAACATTCTGATGTGGAACTTATAATAAAAAATCAGGAACCCGTGCGTGTCCATGGTGTTATGCTTCTGGTTAGATGCCCAACACTTTTACCTCCCGAAGAATTGCTTAAGGAGAAAACAATTGATTCTTCTTTTAAGCAGGATTCAGATTCATGCAATAGGTTAATCACCAAAGTTCGCCTCTCAGCTCATGTTGATTTCCAGTCATTGACAAAGTTAGTAGAGTATATTTATTCGGGATCCTTTGAAGCAGGAGAAGACCTTGTGAAGAAGTTGAAAATTTTAGCCAAACATTGCAATTTGCAACCTCTAGTACAATTGCTTTGCGGAAGGAATCCGAAATGGGGAACTCCATTCCCAAGTTTTGACTTTACCTCTGCTCTTGGGCCAGCTGGACGTAATTTTTCGTATGAATCCTTTTTTCACAATTCATTTAGACATTTGTATGTCGTGTTAGACTAGAGACTTTATTTGTGTCTTTTTGGTTTAAATTCTCTTCCAGAACTCATTTTCAAGCCTTTTTATGTTGTGGTGGATGCACGGAGTTGTATTAGCTTCATCTAGATACAATAGTTTATTTAGCATGAGGATGTTCACTGGCTATCAGCCTGTAGACTTTACAAATGGATAACATTTGAATCTATCCTTAATGTGTGAAGTATGTTTATAGATAAATGCTAAAAACTTCCTAGTATGAGCTGTTGGAATTTTTCATTGACTTCTCTAATGTGTCAGCTACGTAGAGACATCTGAAGGTGTTAAAATTTTAGCAATATGCTGTTTGTATCTTAATTTATGCTTTTTGGAAAGACTTAAGATATGACAATTTTTGCCCTTCTCCTCTTGAAAATCAGGGATATTATTTTGGAGGCTGAAACTTCCGGACCAAGTAATCAGGACTGTAGTTCTTGCTCCACATCTGTTTTACACCTGCATGTTCACAAAGTTATACTGTCACCAAGTTGTGAATACTTACGGGCCCTCTTTCAGTCAGGAATGCAAGAAAGGTATTCTAAATAGGTTGCTTTATCATAATATGGATTCATGGTTGTAACTTGGTTTACTCCACAGTTGGGTGGATTGCTAATACGATAGGAATTTTTACGGTTGTATAGATACTTAAATAGCTTGATCAATATGAATTCGTGACCTTTTAGCAGTTTAAATGCGAGTATTCTATTCCGACCGGCTATGTTGTATGGAGCGGAGTGTTGGCTCATTAAGAACTCCCACATCCAAAAGTTGAAGGTGGCGGAGATGAGGATGTTGCGATGGATGTGTGGACTTACCAGGAGTGATAAGGTTAGAAATGAGATTATTCGGGAGAAGTTGGGAGTGGCTTCGATGGAAGACAAGATGCGGGAAGTAAGGTTGCAATGGTTCGGGCATGTGATGAGGAGGTGCACGGATGCTCTAGTATGGAGGTGTGAAAGGCTGGCTATGGATGGTTTTAGGCGGGGTAGAGGTAGACCGAAGAAATATTGGAGGGAGGTGATTAGGCATGACATGGAGCAGTTACAGCTTACGGAGGACATGACCCTTGATAGGAAGGTGTGGAGGACGCGGATTAGGGTAGAGGGTGAGTGGTTAGGAGTGCGTCTGTATTAGTAGGAAGGATTGTTTGTTTGTATCTGTGCTTCTTGTTTTTTTGCAGATTCTTGTTCGTGGTGTTTTGGTGAGGTTTGTGATTTCGAATAGATAGTTTATAGTATTACTCTGTGGGTGTCTTTTTTCTTTTATTATCTAGCGATGTGTTATCTTTTTTTGTTGTTTGTTTTTATGTTTTTTGTTTGTTATTGTTATTTGTTCTGAGCCGGGGTCTATCGGAAACAACCTCTCTACTTTATCGGAGGTAGTGGTATGGACTGCGTACACTTTACCCTCCCTGGGTATGATGTTGTTGTAAATGCGAGTATTCTACATTTCTGAAGATATCTTTTTTGTATACTGGTTGCTCCTCCCTACATTATGTGCGTATGACTGATTATTCCTTCCTATATAAAGGCTCGAGTAGCATGATTTCAATTTAGTCTGCGTAATAACACCTTGATCGCAACTGATACAAGTTATTTTGTTATATTCTCAAATTTTGGATGCAAAGGACTATTTCTTGAATTGAGTTCAAAGAAAATTGCTCCAAGCACCCTTGTCAACCTCTTTTTAGATCATATACTTAGGCTCCCTATGCTGTCAGCCAATCACTAGCACATCCAGGCATGGGCACTGCTGGCTAGAAGCATAGGGATTTGTAAGGTTTGTGTTGGAGACATAATTAAATAAACAAAGTGTGTTCTCTCTAACAGCTTAAGCTTTTAGATGAGATGATTACACACTTCAATATGATATTAGATCAGGTGTAACTCTGTTGATGGGATCATGCCACTTTGTGGGAATATACCGAGTATGTTGTTGTTGTTGATGATGGGATCATGCATGAAGGTAGTGCTAGAGACTAAATTGATATGATGAAGTGCAAATGTGATTCAATTTTGTTATCCTATAGGAAGGGGAAGGCATAGATCTTTGTGATCAAACTTTTCCAATCAAGTATCTCCAAATTTATCTTACAACTGGAGTGGAAATAGTGGGTTCGAAGATCAAATCCTTTCCTTTGAATTTAGAGTAAGTTGACATAGATTTATCTGTATCTTATACCTCTTCCAGTGTTCCTTCTCTGTTCTATACCTATCAAAAATATGATTTGAGAAACCACTTAAAATTCTTATAAGAGGAAAGTTTGAGCTACCGAACTCATAACTCAACCTTTTGAGGTAAATATACTGCTCTGTCACATGCCTTCCTCCCCCCAAACCCACAACCCAAGAGAAGAGAAGTGCAGAAAGGAGAAATGTGGGAGGAATTAATAATTGGCGCATCTGCTTTGCTAAAACAATTTTGGGCTCTGGAGCTCTCCATCCTTGCTGCTCTGCGAGCATCTAGTCATGTCTTTTGTTTTGGGATCACACATAATTCCAAATAGCGACCATATATATGATGGTAACGACTAGAGAATTTGAGCAAAGATTGCACACTCGTAAGCATACTTTTTTCTGTCCAAAATTTCCGCATATACATGTTCAGATTAATCGCATGTGGAATCAGCTGAAATGTCAGTTGACTAAAGGTTGTGAAGCATATGATTGTAGCTCTAAAGAAATATTTTGACTAGAAATGATTATGAATTGTTGAGACAATATTCCTGTTGGCACAGATGATAGTTTGGTATTTTTACTGAACCTAGTTCTACCAAGTGCCAGATGATTCTGTTATCTCAAGCTTAGAAGTAGTTTTTTCCCCTAAAAGGTAGAATGTTACCCAAAAGAAAAATTGCTACGCTGTGGAGTGTTTTTTTTTTTTTTTTTTTTTTTTTTTTTTTTGCTATATTATCTTTCTCCCTTTTTCTCCCAAATATTTTGCTGATACTTTTTTTGGTTTTGTTTCAGCCATTCACTGACCATTAAGGTGCCGGTTTGTTGGGATTCCTTGGTTAAATTAGTCAGCTGGTTCTATTCTGGTGAGTTGCCTAGACCAATATCTGGCTGTCTATGGGATAATCTGAGTAAGGAGGAAAAGCTACACGAACTCGAGACCTATGTAGAACTATGTTCGCTTGCTCAATTCTGGCTCTTAGAAGACTTGCATGACAAATGTTTTAGACTGATTGTATCCATTTTGGATTCCTGTCGGTACTTGTCTATAAAAATTATCCAGATGGCTGCTAACCTCAATCAGTGGAAGCTAGTCGAAGTTGCAGCAGAGAATTTAGCCCCTATGTATCATCATCTACGTAACTCAAGCGAGTTTGATGCATTGGATGAGCATCTCATTGAAATTATTCGTGCTGCCTCTGTTCAGTTTTCTCAAAGAAACGGACACTTACTCTCATTGACATGATGTTTCTAGTCAGATTTTAGATAGTACGACTGTTTGGACATGGACATCATACTTTTCCAGGCTTTGACAAGAATCAAGATTGGTTAAGCTGTTTAGTATTAGTTTGAAGGATGTGATTGGCCATACTTCAAACAAATGGTTTGATTCAGTCTATGCAAGTCTTGCAACTCAATCAATCAATATTGACAAGCTGTCATGATCGATTCTCAGCAACTGTGTTTGTGCGGATATTGGAACTTCTCTATGAGAAATATACACAGATGAGTTCTACCTTGTACAGCTCTGCATCTGTTAAGAGGAAAAGCTCGTTTGAAGGTAGACCTTGCTCAATTTTGCTTTGTGTGGTGCATATTTTTTTGAGGTAGTTTTGATTCAACGCGGATAGGAGCCTCTCAGCATTCTTGCATATATTGCTGCCCTTACTTTGGTTATACAACTTCATCTGTTACAAGATGAAAGTACGTGTGGTGTTGTTCATTTATGCTCAACCAGAATACGGAACGTTATTCGAGTCACTGTCTCTTGTTGCTACCCCTGCTTTGTTTGTATATACCATTACCATAGTCCACATTTAAGGAACTCGGACAATATATTTGATGGAAGAATCATTTTGGTTTAGTGCTTTTTCTAGCTACGTTAGCTCTTATCGCGCTTGGGAAGTGTCAACTCTTTTTTTTTCCTTTTAATAATGTCATCGTATCTTTTACGTGAGCAGAGAGCCTTTATGACTAGTGTGCTGATCTTTGTGGTGAGGCAAGATTTGCTGGTGTAGTGGCTGGCATCGAGTAATGATTTCCCATAATTCCCATCGCATATATGGGTGTTTAACGTTAAAAATTGTGTAAGATAAAATGGTAAACATAGCCATTTAGAATTTGAATGGAAAAAATGATCATACAAAATTTTTTGTATGTTATTTTACATATGCATAATGAATATTTTCCTTTTACTAGTTTAGTGTACGTGCTTTGTACATGTATATAACGTCAATAATAATAAATGCATAGAAAAATAAGTTGTTATGTGTTCGTTATATTATTAAGTACAAAACTGTTAAAATATAACACAAAATATAATACGATTGGCGTTCCTAGATACTGTACGTCTTCCTTACTAAAAATAGATGACTAAATAGATGACTCATAATGCTCTCTCAATTTCATTTTAGTTGTCATGTACTGAAAATAGTTGTTCCCAATAATGGTCAATTTAAAAAATCAAGAATGAAATAATTTTCATTTTTTTTACTAAAGTGAAATAATTTTTCGGAAAAAAGTAAAAAAATTCTCATGGCCAAACACATCTTTATAGTTAAAAAATTTCTCCAAAAAGATATGACCAAACACAACTCCGACTCCAATTTTTTTTTTATTTCATGGCTAAACGCCTACAAAATTTATCATTACTTCAAATCAATTCTTACTTTATCATTCATTATTCACCAAATTTATCATTTGATCAATAAATATTGCATTTTTTTAGAATAGTTTTGTGATAGTGTATTATACTTTTATAATGAACTTAATTTTGCTTATTTGGTAAGATTGTATAAAGAATCAGGATAATTTTAATAATTTTTACAACTTATGATATTTTTTTTTTATACAAAAAAACTTAAAATCTCAAATTACACGGAAATAAAACTTCAACTTAATTCTAGTTAATGTTGTTTGGATCACTTTTACCTCACTCAATAAGCCCACTGGGCCCATTTTATTTTTGTTGGCCAGAAGCAGAAACTGGTAACCTTTTTTGCCTCCTCCATCAACTATTCAACTTGTCTTGTTGGTGTTGTTAGGGTTTATTAGTTAGCTTTTCCAATGGCGAAAGCAGGCCGAGGCCGTGCGGCTTCACCGTCAGGATCCTCTTCTCGTTCTCGTTCACGTTCTTACAGTCCTTCAGACTCTCGTTCCTCCAGTTCGCGTTCTCCATCTCGATCTAGATCAGTTTCTTCATCTTCATCTGCTTCCCGAAGTGCCAGCTCTCGTAGTCGCAGCCCTCCCCCTCGCACTCGCCTTCCTCCTCCGCCGCCGCCGCCGCCTCGAAGGTTCTATACATTATGTTTGTATTTTCCTGTTATACCGCTATATATTGTTATGCTAGAAGAACACTAGGAGAGTTAAATGACAAACTCAATTTCTTTGAATTGAGGTGCATTAGTTGCTGTTGTTGGTTAATGTGCACATGCCTGCTCGAATTATGTTAGTAGATTCTTAAGGTTCGTCATGCTGCTCTAACTAGGAGAAACGTCTCCTCTCCTAGTTAGTTTCCTGGTATATGTTGCTTGTTGCTGGTGGGAGCTGGCAGGTATCCCATGGATTTAGTCTAGGTGCGTGAAAGCTGGCACGGATACCAAGGTTATCCAAAAAAAAACTAAACTATAGAGTAATGTATAGTAATGATTAAATTAACCAACCTCGGCTTTTTTGAATTGAGGTGCGTTAGTTTTTGTTGCTGGTTAATGTGCACATGGCTGCTAGAGTTACGTTAGATTCTTAAGGTTGTCATACTGCTCTAATCAGGTGTCCTTTTTCTAGCTCCCAAGGGTTTAGGACATTGAAATATTTCAAGGTTGTTATGCTGTGTTCTATGCTAAGCTCAGGGTTTTTTCTTTTAGCATGCTAAAAAGTTCAATCATGTTGCTAATTCATTAGGAGTGTTTCGTTATTGCATCTTTAGATATCTTGGCTGGTTTAAGTTTTCACATGTTTGAAATTATTAGTTAGAAGAACATTATAGTTTGTTAATTTATGGATTGTGCTGCTGCTTTTCTTAAGTTGTCCCAACATGCAAGGCACAAAACTAGAACATTAGGTTTCTTTTTCTTGCTTTTCCTTCCATTTCGTCTACTAGAAACTGATTTCAACTCTACGAGGCTGTGTAAAATAGAGTTGGAAACAACACACCAAGGGTGTGGCATAGCGGTCAATGAAGATTGGCCTTGTTTTGTCATCACATATTTTTGTTTATTTGTTATTAAGCTTAGACAGGTTGAACTAGCATGAAAATTTCTTGTAATGTTGCCGTTCTATTGGTTTTCCTTTCTGGCAAAATAGCTAAAGTTCTGCTTCATGTTTTTTATTGCTGAATGATCCTAAACCCTATCTTTTGTTGTTAATATGGTTGTTAGCCCTGCTGGAGTATCAAAGCGAGGCCGCTCGCCGCCACTGCCACCCCCACCAGAGTCTAAGAAAGCTTCTCCACCTCCAAGGTAATGTTGTTTGTTTTTTAAGCTGAGATCCAACTTCGGTTTATTCATGCAATAACTACATACAAACCTCTTCCAATAACATCCAAATTTCTGCTTTTTTGGGGAATTCCTTTCTTTTTCTTGGATTTGTTTTTTAATCCTTCCAAATGTCCAAATGAAAATAAACATCCACAAGTTGGTGGGAAAATTATGAACCATTTTCAATTTGGACTCGCTGGGAGAATGCATTGCAGCTGACCAGGATCGTTTAATAAATGATTTCGAATGCTTTCCAGTTCCTTTCCATCCCAAGCACTCACATTCAGCTATGCATCACCCCTTTTGCCTCCATCTCATGGTTTGGTGGATGATGTTTCAGTCAGAAAACAAATGCATGACCTTCTTTTGTTGGAATTTGATTGTCTTTCTCTTTGCAAAATTATTTTTTGGGGAGGTGGGAAAAAACCTATCCATTTTGGATGAAGTTGGTAAAGATAGATACTAACATCAATATCTTTTTATGATGTAAAAATGAAACTGCGTATAGCAATTTTGACAGATGAATTTATGCTTTTTTGATGTGTAACACTTGGGATCTTATTTCAGGAAAGTATCTCCTATACCGGAGTCACGTGTGATTCATGTGGATCAGCTCAGCAGGAATGTTAATGAAAACCATTTGAAAGAAATATTTGGTATGTCCAGCACCTCTTTCTGATAACTGAGTTTTTATTTGCCAGAATTGTAGAAATTCTAGTCTAAGCTGGGGCTGGAAATTTCAAGTGATAACCCAACAACCTGTCCAGATTAAATAGCCCATTATATCAGGCCCATACGGAAAACCTAACCAAACTGAAATTCGATCTGGTATTTGGTATGCACGTAGTGATGAACCTAAAACCGAAAGCTCACCCCTAGTTTGACCATTATTGTGAAGCTGTTATCATCCATAAAGGTCCAACCTTTTACTTATACATGCTATTCGTTCTGTTCACCTAGCCAGTTATATGTCATACGTTCTAATCTAAGCCTGTTATTGCAAGTTAATATGAGTTAAAGGGAAGAGAAATATTTTTAACTGTTATTTTGGAAGCCAGGGTAGACTTGGTATCCTCATGGCGACTGAGACATTTTCTCATTAATTTGGTTCTCCCAGCAGTAGCTAGTGCAAACAAGCCAATAAACATACCTGTTGATGCGCTAGTTCCAATGTGTATACCAATCCATATAAAAATAAATGAATAGGGATAAAAGAATGGAACAGAATTGCTCTGAAAATAGAATTTCTATGTTTACAGGAAATGGTTGACTGGAACCATCGATTAGTTGATTTGAATGCACCTGTACGGCAATTTGGCGTTGCTCTGTTCATCTCATGATGGTTAATGTATGTAACTCTTCCTTTTTGCAGGTAATTTTGGTGAAATTCTGCATGTGCAGTTGGCCATTGATCAAGTTGTAAGTTAACAAATGCCATATCTTTAGACGGTGTACAGCTTATGTGATTTTTTTTTTCCTTTTTTCTACTTTACCCTCCCCAGACCCCACTTGGTGGGATACACTGGGTATGTTGTTGTTGTTGTATAAAAATATGCTTGTTGCAGGTTAATCTTCCAAAAGGGTTTGCTTATGTTGAGTTCAAGACTAGAATTGACGCTGAGAAAGCCCAACTACACATGGATGGTGTATGGTTTTAAGATTTATACATTTTCTCGGTTACTGTATCCAATCATTTTTAGTGTTGAAAAGGTTGATTAACTAAAAGGTTCTGTTGGTGTTAATGCAGGCACAGATTGATGGGAAAGTAGTTCATGCCAGGTTCACCCTGCCAGAGCGAAAGAAGGCTGCCTCACCTCCAAGGGCTGTTGCAACTTCCTCAAGAAGGGATGCTCCAAGAACTGATAATGCCCCTGTTGATGTGGAGAAAGATGGACCAAAACGACAACAAGAGTGTATGATATCCTTGTTATTTTAGGAATTGTTCATTGGATGTATGATGCATTGTTTAATCTGGTGTACTTTGATATAATCAGTATCTCCTCGTCGAAAACCTACCTCTCCACCGCGGAGGTCTCCTATAGGACGAAGAGGATCTCCTAGACGTGAGCCAGATTCTCCTGTCCGTCGACGTGTTGACTCTCCTATTCGCCGCCGAGCAAATTCTCCTTTTAGGCGTGGCAGTCCACCGCCCCCAAGGAGGAGGCCTGGCTCTCCCATTAGACGACGTTCACCGTCCCCTCCACTAAGACGTCATCGGACACCTCCTAGGTTGGGTATTTCACATTTGCTTTTGAAGTCTTGGAATTTTGATGTGGACCTTTACTGATTAAATCTTCAGCAGGGGCTCTCCCAGAAGAATTCGTGGCAGTCCTGTTCGAAGACGTTCTCCCCTTCCGCCAAGGCGACGGTGAGTTAGCATTTGTATAACTTGTAGCCAGTGGGGATAAACCTGATGTTACATCCTTCAAAGAGGTTCCTTAAAGTGTTAAATCTGTGTGGTAGCATAGATATGTGGGATATACATATAATGTTGTTGAATAGTTGACTTCTGCCATCATTTACTGTCGAAAAAGTTTTTTCCCATGATGGGAGGCAATTGCTTTTCTTGTTAGTAGTTGTAGTACTTGTTATATTAAAAATATAGGCAGCTGTAGCCTGAACTATTTTAACACAGCTTTGTTTTGTGTTAACTTATGTACATTTATAACTGACAGTGGAAGTTCATGGTATCTTTGTCTCCTTGTCTTTGTTTGTAGTTCTCCACGACGTGCTAGAAGTCCACCCAGAAGATCTCCGATTGGTCGTCGATCTAGCCGTTCACCTATTAGGAGGCCTATCCGTTCCCGATCAAGATCCATCTCTCCTAGGCGGTAATGCATAAATTTGTATAATTTTTATCACTAAATGTCTAGTATCTAATTATAGCAAATTTTGTTTCGTGTCTTTGAATTACTGGTTTATTGCTATTATGCGTGGTCTGTAGTTTTTCCTTTTATGCCTCTCTTCCTTATTTTAAACGTGCATACTTTTTTGCACTTCCTTCGTGACATGTTCTGATGCCTGCCTGGTTTCTTTCTTTGGGTATATCTAATCTTCACGACAGTATTATCAGAGAACATAATGCTATTAAATTTCTGAAAGAATGTCATTTCCTGTTTATACAAGCAAGTAATATTTATTTGTGAATTGCTTCATGTATAGGGGAAGGGGTCCAGCTGCAAGACGTGGGAGGTCATCATCCTATTCTTCTTCTCCCAGTCCTCGCAAGGTCTGTGTTTGGGACTCTAATTTAACAAACTTATCTGTTTGATCATTTATTTTTTCCTTTGGGTCAAACCATTAGATTGTTTGATGTGGATACAATTTGCTTATTGTATTTAGGGTCCCCGCAAGATTTCAAGGAGCCGCAGTCCTAGAAGAAGGTGGGTTCCGTGCAATCTCTTACTTACAATTGTATTTGTCTTGTGTGCTCGTTGTTTTGGATTTTGATTCTTGCTTTAGTTAGTCATTCATATGGTAGGTGTTTCCTTGCGCTTAGAGAAAGCTGTACTCAAGTCTAAGACACTTCGTAGACAGTATTGCAATATGAATATAGAAATGACTGAAATACCTGAAAACGACGGGGTATATTATGTTGTTGGTTATGATATGCTGGTGCTCTATGAAAATGCAGGCCTTTAAGAGGGAGGAGCTCCAGCAAGAGTGACAGCAGCAGTTCACCGCCACGTAGGCCCTAGGTTATTGTTCTTGCAAGGAATACCGACATTGACGCTCTCAGGGATCTCCTCTTAATGGATGAGCTTTGTAATCTTAATTCTGCTGGAGAAAGAAGTCCATTAGGACACCCCATCACCTCACTTGATTACTTCATTTGAAACGTATGAATGTGATTGCTTTAATTATTGTATACTGTTGTCCAAATTCACATTATTTTGGTTAGTTGCATTGCTGTGCTTCTGATTTCTTCCAACGACAGTAAACATATTATTGGCAAGTTTGTAGAGAAACATCAGAAAATGATCCTACGTAGCAATGTTGTCCGTGCTTTCTGGCTTACGTTCTTAGCAATAAATTATGCAATATAGGGATGTTTAGGTAAGTTTGGTCAAGTTATCAATTTATCCATGGTTCTTGTGAACATCTAACGTGAGTCTTTAAAATTATAACCAAAAGTTACAAGTTAATTAACAGTTTATTCAACTCTTAAAATATTTCTTTCAAAATAGAACTACTCCATTCTATCTTCGTTGTTTGCTCCTCCTTATATTGATACTTATTCATTTTAGTTGAGAAATGATTGCCAATCACATATGTCATCAACTTAATTGGGGTTTAATTATACGGGTAATTTGATGTTCAACACTTAGCTACTATGATTGGAATGAGCTTTCAGCCGAAGCGATGAGTAATGGTGCCCCATGTTCTATAGGATAATTCCTTTGACTTGCAACAACATATACAGTATAATCCTATATAGTGGGGTAATCCTATGTAGTGGGATTTGAAATGGGCATAGCATACACTCAAATCTCTCTGGAGTGGCTGCGTTTGTTTGTGCAAAAGCTAATGGGGATTATATTAGATCGAGGGGTGCAAATCTGATATATACAAGTAATGCGGATGAAGGGTCTGTGCGCCACTTAAAATCTCATTTAGCTTGGCATCAAGTTTTACCAATGCCAGGCCACAGAAGGAAACGTTTGGCCATGTGTTCCTGAAAGAACCCATTGCTAAAAGAACTTAGGAATATTTTAATTCTTATCCAGGCATATCCACTGGAGATTTACATCTTCAGCCCGCAGGTTATTCTTAAATGGTCGGATGCATTAACAAAAGTAGGTCATACTACTTGTACCTTCTTAATAGTTAACACACAAGTGTGATGTAGAACACTGAGAATCTGCTGATATTCAAGTATTCATTTGGCAAATGGTTATGTACCATTAGACTTGATCACTATTTTTAGCGGTCTAGGCTCAAAACAAAGATTTAAAGGAGCCCAGAAATTAGCAACTAAATGGCAGTGAACTAGAAAAGAGTTGCTAATTCAATCACAAAACATCATTTTTAAAGATAAAGTTCAATCACCAAAATCCCTTACAAGATGAGTAGTACATACGAAAGAAAACATGTTGCTAGCATTAAGTTTCAAAATTTGGCTCAAAGGAATATCAATGAAGACAAGAATTCAGCACAAGCAGAAAAGTCTTGACATCATTCCTAGATGTAAACATAAATTAATTTAGAAGCACTCAGCTCACATTCCGGTAAAAGCTTTTTTCCCGCCACCAGCAGAACCGGCTGGAATCACCTTCAAGACATTGAACCTCACGGTTTTGGACAAAGGCCTGTGAAGCAGAAAATGATAAACGCTTACATAAACAACAAAAAATGAAAAATTACAATAGAGAAATAAAAATAAGATGCTCCTAACCTGCACTGTCCAATAATAACATGATCACCCTCTTTCACACGGAAGCATGGTGATATGTGAGCTGGAATATTCGAGTGCCTCTTCTCATATCTGAAAGAACTTGCGTCTCAAAACCAAAAAAGAAAGGAGTGAAGCAGCCAACATATTCAATATGACAAGCTCTTACCTCTGGTACTTCTTAACATAATGTAGGTAGTTGCGTCGAACAATGATGGTTCTGTTCATCTTAGCACTGTGGCATGTACCAGCAAGGATACGACCTCGGATAGAAACATTGCCAGTGAATGGGCATTTCTTGTCAATATATGTGCCTAAATTTAATAAGACCAAACATTACGTTAGATTAGACCACAGAACAAGGTGAAATTAAGGAATCATAGCCATTTTTACTACACGTAAAAATGAATTAAAGTTGCTTGCAACATGATTTTCTACCATATCGGGAATGAAAAAAGCACAATGGATGAAAAGCAATCACAACATTATCAATTGAGAAATGCCATGAAAACATCAAATGGCAACTGGTGCAGCAGACATAAAAGATGACTTGAAATCTGGGGAACTCTAGGTTTTTAAAATATCAATCATTCATCAAGAGAACATTACAGCTAATAAGCAAGATTTCCACTAAAGTCACAAAAATGGCTACTTTATTTATTTTCTATTACTTATATGTAATACTGACTCTTGAAAGCACTTATCAGTGTGAGAGTGACTTCAGTCTATTTTGGTTAAAGTGGGAAACAAAAGGAATATTAGGTTTACCGCAAGGTTAAATGAATCACGATAATCATGTAGAAGATCTAAATAAAAATCAAGAGAAAACAACATGAAAACAATGTATTTGTCAGTCAAAACACCTAATTATTATGTGAGATAGACTTTTGAATAATGAGGCTAAAACAGAAAGATGCATGCATAACTTGTCCTCCCATGTCATCAAGTATCTGGCTAAGAAGTTGTTATACAAAAAGTATATATAGTGTACACAATCTTCCCATTTATCCTAGTCTTGGTGGACAGAGTTAGTTACTAAGTTGTTGTTGCTTGAGGGAGGTGGCAGGTATCCGGTGGATTTAGATGAGGTGTGCTAAAGCTGGCCCGAACACCACGGTTATCAATAAAAAAGTATTTATCGTGTATTTTCCTTCATGTAGTATAACCACAAGTTATCGGATTAGTACACCGATCAATCAACTACTACTCAAAAATCTCTAAATAGTTTGCATTTTCGATATGAATCTTAGGAACCTACTATGCAACACTCGAGATCAACAATTAGAATATATACTCTGTTTCATCCAGATACACGCAATAACTAGGAAATGCAGAAGCCAAACAAAAACAAATGAAGTTTTGAATAGTATCAGTAGCCTCACGAGGAGTTTTGAACCCTAAACTACTACTCTTAAAAGTATTTATCGTGTATTTTCCTCAATGTCCTATAATTACAAGCTCTCGGATTAGTACATTGATCAATCAACCCTTCCTCAAAAAAAAAATCTCTAACTAGTTTGCATTTTCTATATAAATCCTTGGATCGTACTAAGCAACACTCGAAATTAACAATTAGAATACCTACTCAGCTCGATTCAGAAGCAGAAGTATAACTTATTCACAATAACTAGGAATAATAAATAACTGTGGTGTCCGAGCCAGCTTTGGCAGCTCGACAAAATACGCGAGATACCATAGATGAAAATTTAATCACAATAAATAACTAGTAAATGCAGAATAAGGTACCTTCGGTAGCCTCGCGGGGAGTTTTGAAGCCTAAGCCAATACTCTTAAAGTATCGATTGCCTCCCTTTCCTGGCCTCTTACCTTTCCCCGTCTTTTTTGAGCTGCCGAATATCACAAAAAACGCAAATCTTAGGCTAAAATCAAACAGCAAAAATCAAGCATATGGAGATGTCGCACAGCTACCTTAGAAAAACACCTGGCTGCTTCAAAAAAGCCTTCTCCGTCTGCTCCGCCATGATTGAATTGAACTGAGAGAGTGACGACGACAGATGAATTGCTGCTACTCAAAACCCTAAATTCACTGAGGCTTTAGACAAACTTCTCTACTTATAGGTTATATACATTCTGGACTGGACTTACTAAATGGGCTATTTGCTATATTTATGGGCTCAAAATACAACCAACAAAAACTCCAAGCCCATATATAAGTTTTTAGCTTTAAAAAGTTAGTTCTATATTTTATTTTAACAGCCTCTCTACTTCATCTGAGGTAGTGGTATGGACTGCGTACACTTTACCCTCCCCAGACCCCACCTGGTGGGAATACACTGGGTATGATGATGATGATAACCCCATGATAATCAGTTTCCACGCGTTAATTACTTTTATTAGCAAGGTTAATAGTTTAGGTAATTGTGGAAGTTTTCTTCTAATTATGTGTTTATAGGTGTAAGGATTGGTATAAATCTTATTTATATCTATATAACAACTATACATATTAGTATTATTTATACAATATTATACATCCATCAGTTTATATACATATAATTACAATGATTATACATGTATCTAGTATATACGTGTTGTATCTAGTGTATCTATGCACTATGCATAGATATGGGTATGTGCACTGTGTATCTAGTATATCCAAGATCAATTTCATTTAGTGTATACGGTATCAATTTTATCTAGTGCATTAGGTATCAAACATCTCATGTATTTTTATATTGAATTCAAGAGCAAATTCAGATAATTTAGATCTGGTCAGATGTTGGATGCACACAGTCCAGCAGTATTAAGTCCTTATTAATGGAGGAAAAGGGAATAGTATATTAGAGCAACAACGACGTTGTAGTGGTGGGTCGTCGGGATCTCTCTGGTTAGTTGAAGCTCGTTGATATTGATCTGAAACACCTATAAAATTTTAAAAATCGTCAAGGTAAAAGGAAAAGAGAAGCAACGGTGTGGTTGCTGGTTTGCTCCTATTCACTAGAGCTAGAAGCTCCTCGTCGGAGTAACGGAGAAGACAAAAGTCTGACCGATTTCTTGTTGCTTATGGTTCGATGGGGAAGGATGGGAGCAGAGGTGTTTTGTCGGAGTTGGAGGGAATAAGAGAGATCAGTGGTGGAGCTAGCATACATTGAGGGGGGTCGGATTGACGGAAAATTACACTATTTATGCATGGTTAAAATTATTTTTATGTATATATAGTAAATGTTGAACCCCCTTCAGCTAGTTCATGTGTGCATTTTTGAACCCTCTTAATGAAAATCTTGGCTCCGCCACTGGAAGAGATGAAAGGAAAGGGAGGAAAGAGAGCAAAAGAAAGGGGAGAAGATATATATGAGTTGAAGTCTGGTTGGAAACTATTAAGTGATAAGAGAATATGTAATTATTTTAAGGTATAGAAGAATTTAATAGATATGATAAGGATATTTGGTTCGTTACATAGTTTCATTTTTTTCCCCATGATTTTTGACTAGTTCTTACTATTGGTAGGTAACTAATCAATTTTGAAGTAGAGTGGTAGTGTCCTAGGGCCCATGGGCCCAAAAGCGGACCAAACCGAAAAGGAGGCTAAAGCGTTGGAGGGAAAAGCAAAAATAAATTCAAACCCATAAGTGAGACAAACCACCGTAAAGCATGTCCCATTTTTCTTTCATTTTTAATCAATTAGGTAAGCACTTTTTAAAATTCAAAAACATAAGTCAAACGGAATCAAATTAACATAATTAATTCCAATCAACTCAAATTACCTCATTTCTTCTGTTCCACCTCTCCATTGTATTCTCCCTAATCCAAATTTTCCATCATTCCGGGTTAGGGTTTTTGGAAATTCGGGAGGATGTCGGTGAACAGCAGTAGCGATAGTTGCCGGAGTTCCGGTCCGGACTTTCATCTTTCCGATGAAATACTCGCCGTCATTCCGACGGACCCGTACGACCAGTTGGATCTTGCTCGGAAGATTACTTCCATGGCTATAGCTTCACGTGTGACCAAATTGGAGTCGGAGATGGGGAGGCTTCGTCAGAAGGTTAATGAGAAAGATCGGGTTATTGTAGAGCTGCAGGATAAGGTTTCTCAGCTTGAACAAGCTTGTCATGAAACAGAATTGCGGTTGAAATTCACTTGCGAAGATAATGTACTGCTTATATGCTCCGCACTGTTTTCCTATTAGTTGTCATGTTTTTCTTCGCTGTTGTTTTTTTATCTCTTTTTATTACTTCTTTGATTTGCTTCACTTGAGCCGAGCCGAGCGTCTTTTTAGGAAACGGCCTCTCTATCTCTGAGAGGTAGAGGTAAGGTCTGCGTGCACTCTACCTCCGAGAGTAGAGGCTTGGTCAGAAACTTCACGATAAGGTTTCTCAGCTTGAGGAAGCTTGTCATGAAACTGAATTGCGGTTGAAATTCACTTGCGAAGATAATGTCTGCTTGTATTTGTTTGGAGATGTCCTTCGATTTATGTTATTATTTGATGTTTCTCATACTTCGACTATTATATTATTTTGTTCTAGTTGCGGTCTTGTTTTCTATGTACTGTTTTTGAGTTAGTTGGACTAATTTTCCCTTGAGCGGAGGGTCTATTGGAAACATCTCTACCTTGAGGTAGGGATAAGGTTTGCGTACACTCTATCCTCCTCATACCCCATTTCATGGGATTATACTGAGTATGTTGTTGAAATTCACTTGCGAAGATAATGTACTTCTTGTATTTGCTTGTTATTTTTCATTTCTAGCTCTTGCGTTTGTTTGGAAATGTCCTTTGATTTCTGCTATTAATTATTGTTTCTTATACTTCGAGTTACTTTCCTGTTTCTATTTACTGTTTCTGAGTTACTTGGACTGTTTTCCCTTGAGCTGAGGGTGTATCGGAGACGGCCTCTCTAACTCTGAGATAGGGGGAAGGTCTGCTTACACTCTACCCTCCTCAGACCTCACTTTGTGGGATTATACTGAGTATGTTGTTGTTGTTGTTGCATTTGTCTGGAATGAAAAGGCCTTAATCTTTTTTTTTTTTTTTTTTTAAAAAAAATGACAGATGAAGCTTACGAAGGAGAGGGATTCATTGGCTATGACAGTAAAGAAAATGGGTCGAGATTTAGCAAAGGTGATAAAACTAGTTATTACTTTTAAACTTTTGTTGTTGAAATCATGCTGGATTATTGTGATTGTGTGCTGGGCAAAGAAAAATATCTTAATTTAAGTTGAATGTTGTTTAATGTTTTTTTAAGAGGTTTATGCTTTAATTGTACTTCGACTATCGTATTATTTTGTTGTAGTTATTGTATTATCGTATTAATGGGTCTGTGTTTGGACTTTTGAGCAAAACTATTGGCTCAATGGACTAAATTCAGATAGAGAAGTCCAGAATGATGCAATAGTTAGAGACAAAGCTGTTATGAAAATGAATTTACAAAGGTCGCCTTTTTATGCAATGTAAAAGAATTTTAGTTTCCAACCCAAATCTTAAGGTTATGAGTGGAGTAGTTCAAGAAACTACAAACCTTTTTGACAACCTTTTCTCAACTAATGTTGAACCGCTTTGTATCTCTAACAAATATTGGTAGTAAAGTAATGAGAAACAAGAACTTAACCATATTACCACTCATAAGCTCCCTGATGACATATTCCTTTCTTTGTGAATCGATAAAGATAACCATTCTAAAGTACAAGACAAAAAAAGGAATGAATAATCTTGTCTATAACTCTTTTAGGTCACCGAGACACTGAGACCCCTGTGTATGAATACCAAGGAAAGATAGAGATACACGTGCATCATAAAAGTAATGAAGTTATTAGGGAAGGCCAATTTTCAAAGCTGTGATAGCCATACCTCCGTCATCCTCAGATTTTCCTATCTCATGAATCGACTATTAGAGCCAAAAAAAGAAGAAGCTATCAATAGTACTGCTGCTATGTATGACACTACATTGGAAGGGTTTGAACAGTTTGTCACGGGGGCAATTAACTTTTAGCCAAGACTTTGGTCATCATTCTATAAATCATCAATCACATTAGACTCAGAAATGGGCCTAAATTGGCTTATATAGTGAGTATTTTCCACCTTAGAGATAAGTGATTCAGGTAATGTTATGCTCTTCCTCAAATCAGCCAGATCCATAGTTTGGTGTATGAGCTGATAGACCTTCCCATTAACAATGGCGTTATTGTTGTTTTAGTTCTTGTTAATTACCTGTGTCAGCTTCCATATCTCTATCTTGTGATGTGAAAGCAGTCTTGCTTTTCAATTTACTTACTACTTCATTGGGAGCCGCATCTGATGATAGAGTCAGGGCATTATAGGAGAAAGAGAGTTATCAATATATCCTCAACCTGACATAGTGGTTTCCATAGGTCTGAAGTCTGATCATTTGATTGAAATCTAGTTATAGCTTCTGCCTCTGCTATATCGTTGATTGCTTACTTTCATTGCAGTGGCATAAACATGCTTTCTTTATTTTGACAGTTGGAGATTTTTAAAAGGCAATTGGTGCAGTCTCTTAGTGATGATAATTCGTCGGTAAGATTTCAAAATCTTAATCTCTTCGCATTTCATTTTGGGAAAATCGTGAAGAGAGTAACTTAGGGCCCATTGGACATTCAATTCTTTCCTTTTTTTTTCCAAAAATACTGTTTGGTCATACATTGTTGTCAATATTTCGCTCCAACATGAAGTTGAGTCTTTCAAGTTTGAAAAAGTGGTGGTAAATCTTTTTCCCACACAAAACCTCAACAATTTTTCAAGTTAAATGCATGTCCAAACACAACTCCTACTTCCAAATACCCTTTTTCAACTTAACTTCAAATACTAATTTTTTTTCTAATATCATCAAATTCATGTCCAAACACCTATTTAAACTTCCTAGAAGAATCTTTTGGTAATAATGTTGGAATTCTAATATTTGCGCTAGCCAAATTTGTGATTTCTTGTATCAGTAGAGCAAGACCATTTTCTTTTTCTATCCTGTGCTTCTGCTAGACTGAACTGCTAATCTTGTTTCTGCATCTTCAGCAAGCTGAAACTGTTGATATTGGCACTTACGACCAATCTACCCATAAAGCCTATTCTGTAAAGGGTAAGTCTTGGCTTCAATTTATATGTATTTCCTCTGATGTGTTTATCTGGTCATGTTCAAGATTTTATGCCACACTTTTAGCTGCTTCAAGATATGGAGTTCTATCTTTGACGTTCTAAATTTGGTTCTGATAATTATATCCTGCAGAGGAGGTGAACAGCTATGCAGTACACCATTCTTTCAGTGGTTCTATGGACAGCACAGTAATTAATGATGATGGTATTTGCACATTACGTTTTCTGCTTCTTATAATATCACAATGTAGCAAAAAAAAGTTAAACTTTGTTCCATTTTTTTGGATCCAGCCTCAAAGCGAGCTTTGCAAAGATTTTCCATGACACCTAATTACATAACACCCCGTCTAACTCCAACTGGAACTCCTAAAATAGTTTCCACTAGTGTATCTCCTAGAAGATATTCTGTTGCTGAATCTCCTCAGAGGACATCCGGCGCCAACTCTCCAACAAACCGTCAGTATGACGGACGAGGTTCAATGTCATCTTTTTTCCCATCAAGTCAACAGTCATCAGCAGCTAACTCTCCTCCTAAGGGACGCCCATTGCCAGGTTCCCAAGAACTGACTTCAATTTTCTTTTGTTAGCTGTGCAAATATTACTTCTATCTGCTAAACTTACCTTGTTCAAAACAAAATATTACTTCTATCTGCTGTATTGCACTTATGGTTGAACAGTCATATCTAGTGTATTGCACATTTACAAAGGCATTGTTGCTTGAGATCACTTTAAAAAAGTCATGTTTCTGACTGGTTTATGTATGATCCTCTAATCTGTTTTCCTTGATGCGAATTACTAGGTCAAACTCGAATTGATGGGAAGGAGTTCTTCCGACAAGCTAGGTGGATAGCTAAACTTATTTCTTTCTGTTTAATTTTTTTTTTTTTTTAGCAAGGGAGGATCTCTCACCTGACAGTATCTGCATGCTGTTGATGCAGGAGTCGTCTATCCTATGAGCAGTTCAGTGCATTTCTGACGAACATAAAGGAATTAAATGCACAAAAGCAATCTCGTGAGGTAATGAGCGTTATTAGTTTCACTAGCATCCTATGAATTCCTCCTATTTGTCTACTCAGTAACTGAATACTTTCTCCTATTCCTTTTCCTCCATTATAATTTAGGAAACATTGAAAAAAGCAGAAGAGATTTTCGGGACGGATAACAAAGATCTTTATCTGTTATTCCAAGGTTTGCTTAACCGTAGTGCTCGGTGAAAGCAATGGAGTAAACACAGGTGTGTATGTTTTCCCATCATATAAACTTATTGTGACATTTTGTTTCGTGTCTGATTGGCTTTGCATGTGTCTAAAGTTGACCAAAGGCATGTGAATTTTTCAGAGTTATGGTTCAACTTTGGTATGAGCACTTCAAAAGCAGAACCAGCACTCAGCGCAGAAAAGTGCTTAGCGAATGCAGTCAATCAGGACTGGTGCAGAGTATGCTCTAGCTGATGAATGATTTTTGAAACTGGTAATGTAGCTCTAGCTGATGAATGATTGATATCAAGTTACTCTTTTACTATTCATGGACTTATTCTGTAAAGTTATTGCTTTTTCCCCCTGCATCATCATACTACATCTGAAAGCAGTGGGATCGGCAGACGATAATCATAAATTGAATGAGTTTCCAAGTGGGTTTCCTTCTTTTTCCACCAACCCGTCTTTCACACACACACACACACACTCAGAGGCTCTCTCTCACACACATACGCGCGCACACACACACACACCAAGGAGAGCAGCCTTAGTGGAACTACAGAAGAAAGGTCATGCAAATGAAAATTAATGGAGACTTATTTAGAAGCTTCCATGACCAAATAATGAGTGTGCTCTTTTTCTTCAACTTGAGCACATGCTGATGCTGCTATTTTTATGAGAGACACAATGCACGAGATGATAGTCTTGGTTATAATAAGAAGAGATGTACTTAAGAATAAGTACAATTTTTTTTTACAGTCCATACGAACTGATATGCATCTACTGCCCACGCCTACTCAAACTTAAAACTGCAGGTGTTGGCCCAATCCTTATGGGCTAGCTAACCAATAAGGAATTTTACATGGTATAGCAAACATGCATGTGCTATGTATTTAATATTCATAGCTATACTTCAAAAAAATTACATTTCATAATTATACATCACTCTCTTAGCATTCTCTCCTCTCTCCCAAATCTTGCTTGCCTCTCTCCCTCAAGATTGTATGTCTCTCTTTGTATTCTTCTATATGTCATTGTATAATACACCATAGCAAAGACATACAATTCATTCAATTGTATTCTGTCAAATAAAGAGAATGGATACAGAAAAAAAAGGAGATATTTGTATCAATTGTATCACTCTAATGGTTTTTATAGCTGAAATGCGCTCGTGAATATAAGTGAAATTAGAGCAAATGAATACAAGTGAAATCAGAGTGAATGAATAGTTTTTTTTTTTTTTTGTTATTTGTATCTTTGTATGCACAGAGAGTGAATTCGTCGAAACATCTTGTATCCGTCGATACAACTGAGTACAACTTGTATTCGTCCTCTTTCTAACATCTTTCCGCTTTTTCTCTCTTAAATCTCTCCTTTCTCTCATCTTGCTCAACTCTTTTTTCCCCAACATCTCAAACTGTTGCTATGAATGGTAAATAGCAAATACACAAGCTATAGCTATAAATTTCGGGTTAAGTTCATAAATGGTCTTAAAATGGGCTCGTCTTAATTTTTTGTTTATCATTAAAAAAGTCTTACAAAAATGGCCTTTATAAGGGTAGTCTTGATTTTTTGGCCTCTTGTAATAAATTTTACCCATAAGACAGATATTCCAACTCTTGCACATAAAACATACGTTCATCACATTTTAAGATAATGAGCCTGTACAATTGACCAGAAGGTCTACCTTATAAGCAAAAATTAGAACTTAGATATGTTGTCCACAAGGTAGAAATTTAGGACATTTTTAGACAGTGGACCTATGCAATTGACCACAAGTTTTGCCTTATAGGCAAGCTTTAGAATTTATTTAGCGGGAACAAATTCAAGGCCGAATATTTGGGAGCCTTGGAGTAACTAGTAAAGTTGTTGTCATGTGACCAGAAGGTCACGGATTTAAGCCTTGGAAATAGTCTCTGACAGAAATGCAAGGTAAGACTGCGTACAATAGACACTTGTGGTCCTTCCACGGACCCTGTGCATAGCGAGAGCTTTAGTGCATGAGACTGTCCTTTTTATATTTGAGAGACAAAAATTCAAGACCGGACACTTTGGAGACACTACAGTCATTTTTGAAAATTCCTCAACCAACAATGCAAGTGGAGCTCACACTAATACCCTTTTGTTGGCCCATTTTGGCAAATCCACATTATTTGTGACAAATTCGAAAGCTTCAACGAACTAACTGGTCAATCCAAATTTCATGAATTTCTTTCTGTACACGAATGTGCTTCTGATGTTTCTCTGACATGGAGTGCAATTATGTTTTATGAATAATCAGAAAAATTGCAGGCCTCGGCCCAATTCTTTACTATGAATTCAAATCTAAATTCTTCAATTTCTTAAAAATTAAAATTTACAGTTTTAAAAACTACACAAAAAGTATTACGAGTCGAATTACTAATGATTCAAAATATTTTTAAAAAACTGTGTAAAACAGTAAAGTATAATCAAAGAAAATTGATCAGTAATACTTTCACATAAAATGAGATCAAAAAATATAGTTAAGATATTTTCAGTACTATATTTTATACTTATGTGCATGGATGGTTTATATATGTTGTGATAGTAATGATTATAGACATTAGATACAAGGAGGGTCAAAGCGGAAAGGGAGTGGGTGAGCTACTTTAATACTCACATTACTATTAAATGTAGATATAGGTCTGGCCAAAGTAATTAATTTTTGTTTAATGAGTTATAGCAAGTCAGGTACACGAAATATAATGAATGAAGACATTAATGATGCACCTTCAATGAACCATACGATTTATTAATCACCCAGTTTCCTACCCTATTGAATGGCCTAATTCTAGAGCGTATATATTTCCAGTATTTACATCGTCAATGTAAATATATTTTTTTATATCTTCAAAATTGAACTTGTCATGTTAACAAGAAAATACATTATTTTAATACAATAAGTAAAGATAATTTGATTGTACAAATATTATTTAAACTAAGAGGTATATATAACTTTAACTTGGTTCAAGTTTTCCCTAGATACGTGCATATCAGCACATGTAACACGAAGTGTATTGACTAAGAAAAAGATTCATGCATCTACTATTCAACGATTTCCTTTCCTTGGTTTCTCCTTCGCTGAAAATTCTGAAAAGAATACAGCTTCGGGATCTTAACATTTTTAGTCAGGCAATTATTAAAAATTTCACTCACCTAGGTAAATAGTTTATAGTCATTACCAATGTATACTCAGTTCAACCGATAACAAGTATCTAAGGAAGTTAGGTCGAAACTAAATCTGTTTGTCTTCTTCGTGTGATCTTTCTTCATATTTTGAATCAGCATAGAGAAAAATCTAGCTTTGTTTGGATAGGTATGATATTTTTAAAGTAACGTAGAAAGAGTAAATGATGGATGAGTAGTGTTATTAAATGGAAGTTAGGTACAAAATTGAATAAGAGGAAGAATAAATGCATGCATGCCACAGTGGTTAAGATGAGTTACTAGCAAAGGAAGCAACCTGATCAGCCTTATTGTTTGCCAAAAGTTAGGTGGATATTATAATTCTTATTGAACCACAATGCCTTTATTACTATTCCTACTTAATTAATTCACACGCACGCAATCAATGCAGAATCCCACGCTCATTAGAAAAAACATCTCCGTTCAGTTTTACTTGTTCATATATTTGATTTAACACGAAACAGTAAATGAATGTGTTCTTTTTCTTCAACTTGAACACATGTTGATATGCTGCTACGTTTTTGAGAAACATAATGCACAAGATGATAGTCTTGGTTATAATAAGAAGAGATGTACTTAAGAAGGTGCACCCAAGGGTGTGGCGTAGCTAGTAGTCATTAAAGTGGGTTGAGAACTTGAGGTATCGGGTTCAAATCCCACCAGAGACAAAAAATACTAGGTGATTCTTCCCATTTGTCCTAGCCTTGGTGGACAGAGTTATCTGATATCTGTTGATGCTAGGAGGTGGCAGGTATCCCGTTGATTCAGTCGATGTGCGCGAAAACTAGCCCAGACACCACAATTATAAAAAGAAAAAGAAGAAGGTGTCGAGCGTTTATTACATGTTGGTTGGTCTTCATTAAGTGCAAGAGGGGTGGGTGATTATACTGGCCACCTCCCCTTCCTCAAATTAATACTCCCATATAAGTATGCTGCTGCTACTGTCTAACCATTAAAGCATAAAAACAGTATTATCGGTACATTGGTGACCTTTTCAGAATTTAATTTCTTCATCAGAGCGCTTAGGTTAAATGCCAATTTTCAGCTAATCAAATACATTAATTTTGTGAGCAGTAGCATACACATTTAATATATACCCATATCTTATTAATGTCCTGTTTCATGTCTACCACCGCAACAATTCTAACAAGACGCCCAATACATAGTTCCATCCAGGTCAGCTTAGATGTTACAGATTCACGTTAATTCAATAACTTTTACATATATTAACTGTGAGTCCAACTGTACTATTATTACATGTAACTTGAGGTCAACAACATACCCAGCGTATTCCCACAAAGTGGGGACTGAGAAGGGTAAAGTGTACGCAGTCCATACCACTCCCTCAGATGAGGTAGAGAGGCTGTTTCCGATAGACTCCCGACTCAGCACAAATAATAGTATAACAAACAAAAAACACAAAAACAAACAAGAAAATGGGATAACACTAGATAATAAAAGAAACAACACCCACCGGTGATACTATAAACTAACTATCCAAAAACACAAATATCACCAAAGTACCACGAACAAGAAACTACAAGACACATACAAAGCATTCCTTCCTACTAGTAAGGACTCACTCCTATCCACTAACCCTCTACCCTAATTCGCGTCCTCCACGCCTTCCTATCAAGGGTTATGTCCTCCGTAAGCTGTAACTGCTCCATGTCATGCCTAATCACCTCCCTCCAATATTTCTTCGACCTACCTCTACCTCGCCTGAAACCAACTATAGCCAGCCTCTCACACCTCCATACTGGGGCATCCGTGCACCTCCTCATCACATGCCCGAACCATCTTAACCTCACTTCCTGCATCTTGAGGTCAATATTGTAATAATACATAAACTTCACTGCGCGAACTGAATATTAGTAAGTAATGATCAAGCATCCAAAAATATAGAGCTTACATGAAAAAGATTTCTTATTGATAGATAGATACAGTACTCCTATTATATGGTATGTTATAAAGCTTACAAAAATACAAACGTATATATATCTGTATGTTTACAAAAATCAACTAGACATGCAATTCTCTTCACATGTAGATTATGACATTTACATGGATATGTTAAGATCAATACGAGGCTTCTTCATGGGTAATATTGGAACAATAGTATTGCATCGAGGGCATCTAGGATTGGTCCTTGCTATCAGCACGTAAATCAGACAACTTGGGCAACCAGCAGCTACTGAGTTGCTACTAGTACTGTCTTCATCAATATTAATATTGATTGATGAATTTGAATAATTGGATGATGATGATGCCATGGACATGAACGATGACGATGATGATGACATGGAGCTGCTGCGTTTCCTCGTTGGTAATTCCTTTTCTGCCCTTTCTAAAGCTGATTTTACCTTTTCAAGAGTGCATACGCTATGATAATTACCACTTGATGAAGATGAAGGTAACAGTTTAAGTTCTAACTTAGTGTCCTCAAAGAGACTGAGAGGTAATTTTGTAGCTGGTGCTGTAACTGTTTGATAGTTACTACTTGCATGTTGCTTCTTGTGTTCCAAAGTTGATGAGGTATAATGGCTCCTCTCTAGATATACTTTTCCTGACTGGTTTCAAATTCCACCATAAACTTTATAATCAACACCATTATTCATAACAAATTTAATTAAGATCATAAAAGTAAAGAGTTTAAATTCTATGCACTGAAATGTAAATATTTATACAATCCATCACCTCTAATTAAGGTAGTAATGGTGGATAAATTAACTTAATCAGTATATTAACGTGACAAGTAAAAGTGAACGTGAGAGAGTATGAATCATTTGTCATTTATATTCATTAAATTAGTACGGTATCAATTGTAAAGAAATTGGGAGGGGCTAATTAGTTCTAGCTATCACCCAAGAGTTAGTCGAGGTGCGTGAAAGCTAATCTGAACATGAGGATTATTTTGTGAAGAAAGAAAGTGAGTACCTTCAAGTCGAGGCGTTTTTCCCATCCAGAAGGAACCTGCAAGTCCAGGTCCAACTCCTTTGAATCAAGGCATCCACCAAGCAAGTCCCGAGTGATCAAGGCCGTCGATTTTGACGATGATGATTCATCACCACCACCTGAACCGTTCATTAATCTGATCAGAGTGCTAACTTCAGCCACCATAATCTTGTTTTTATTTTTATAATATATTATTGTAGCACAGTGCTCTCAGAAGATCAACAACCTGCAATGGCAGTAGGTATGTAAAAGGACAGAAAAAAAAGAGAGGGGAATTGGAAAAATATTAGTTGGAATTGTAATGGAGAGTCTGTTATGCATAAATAGAGGGACTTATTGTAATTTTAATTAAAGTGGATTTGATTGAAATTAATAATAAGGAAGAGTTGAAAGAGGGGGCTGTCAGTAATTGCGGCATTTAAAGCTCCACACTTGTGATTTATTGCATGCACATTTTCCCATTTATTAATTACTACTACCACCCTAATAGAGTTCATCACACACAAAAAATATATTTATATTTAAAAAATTTTAAATCCATCATTGTTGTTGACTTTTTTCACTCTAATTTATCACATTTTACTATACTTTTCAATTGTTTAAAATTTGGTACTCCCTTAGTCTATCAATAGTTGTCTATTATTAACTTGACACACAAGTTAAGAAATACTTCCTTCATTCATCCTTATTTGTTCATTATATTAAAAATAATAGATATTCAATAATACTTATCCAATTTTAAAAAAAATCAATAGAAAATTTACTTTTTTTACTTAATAAAATCAAGATAAACATCAATTGTTTACTTTCAATCATCATATCTCTATTTGACTTTGGTTTGCTCGAAATGGGCATTAATAGAGAGTGTGTATTTATGTCAACTTTATTGTTCATTAATTAATAATTCCCATGTTACGCTTCCTTTTTATTCTTTGCAAGCATTAATGCTGATTCTTTTATGCACGATGATCACTAAAGTCATCTCTACCATTATTTACATGAATTCCATCTATGTACGAAACTTCCTACTTGCCTTCCACAACAATGAAACTAACTTTTAATATCACACAATGTATAATTACTTATTATAATTGATAAAAGAGATTGCTCGGATGATAAATACCGCTAACCTTCAATTTTGGAGTCGTTCGTTCAAGTCATCGAAAAAGCAAAAATATTAAAGCTTTTAGGGGGTAAAAAATATTTTGATTTACATGGGTGAGGAATTAACTTCACCTCACTCAATTAATTAAAAGAATTAAATGGTGCTAGTGGTGCTAAAGAAATGAACACGGTCCAAATGGGGAAATGAGTACTTGAGACTTTTAAGATTTGTATTTAATGGCTTTTAATTGCTGCAGTTAATGATTCAAATTAAATCAACTATACACCCACCCAATTTCCCAATACTTTTATTGGCTTGGTGAAGACTGGTCATATCTCTTTGAATGCTACATTTAATGTTACCAAGTAAAAGGGATTTGAAATTTCCACAACTCTCCCCCCACTTTTGTATATTCAATTATACTAGTATTGTTGATGAAAGAAGAAAAGAAAAGAAAAAAATACTCTCTTCGTTCTTAAATAAGTGATGTTTTTAGTCTAGACACATCCTTTAAGACACCACTTATTTAGAAACGGAGGGAGTACTACCTTTAACAATCACTACTAAAATACACGAATTGACAATAAATTCGTCAAATTAATTCCAATGGACTTTTAATTAAAAAAATTCATATATGTGGCGGCATTTCAATGAAAACATCTTTCGAAAATTCATATTTTTTGGTAGTATCGATGTAATAACCATCCATGAAAGTAGTGGGATGGATTCCTCCAATGTGTTCAATCAAACGATCTGTGAACTTGCTTTCAAACTCTAAGAATGAAGGAATTCATAATCGAGAGCGCTTCATATTATCATGTCCTATATAACATCAAATAAAGATGTATTGAGCAAGTGGTTTCGAATATCAGATGCATAAAGCCCAATAATAGTAGAATTTAATAGCTCAAAAGCATATTAACAATTTTGCAAGATCATGTAACCAAGATCCAAAAATCATTGCGTCTTTCTAGTTTATACAGAATTGGTGTGGGACAGTGAAGATACTTCATAAAAAAATATATGTTCACCTAATTTACTACTTATTCATTTGTTCATTCAATGTTGGGCCATAAAACAAAATGAAAATTAAGAACTACGATTCACCGTTAAGGTTGTTGGATTTTGTCAACTTAACTCTATTAATGTTTGTTAGTATTCAATAGCATAGTCGATCCTCAACATTAATAAAAGTTAAGGAATTACAATTAATTGGCTGTCAACATTAAAATAATTTAACTTGTAACGTGAAGACTTGAATAAGATTGAAGAATAGCTCCATTATAATTGATCACCGAATAACTAATTTGGAATCAAATTGATGTACGTATCAATAGATTAACATAAATACATTGTTAAGTGCTTGTTAATTACCTTTTACGCCTTCAACTCTTTCTTTACACTCCCCAAATAAAAAACTTATGCGGGGTGGTGAAAATGAAAAAGTTTGCTATGCAGGGCAGGACGGGTTAAAATTTTTATGGGTTAAGCTCAACACCCCCACCCCCACTCCATTGCCATCGCTAGCTATGTCTTGGGTTTGGACAATTACAATATGACATACCGGCCCAAATATGATGAGACCGAATCCCCACATTTAGGCCCAATTAACTTTTCCTCTATCTAATCTAATTGGAGGCCCAAATTTGCTAACATGAATTTTCAAGAGTCGGTTCTCAAAAAGAAGGGAAGCACAAATTGTGTTAACAAATAAATTCTTTTGATAAGTTTTTTGAGTTTGAATAGCTTTTTGAGAACTTTCTAGTAATATCTAAAAAATAATGTATACTCTACTACTCATTTTGTAATGTCAATAATACAGACCTTTTTACCCTATTTGTTCGTTAAAAACCAAAGTCCATACCAAAACCAAATTGAAAAAGCATTAGGATAAACAAACAAACAAACAGTGTCCTATTAGCATAAGGAGAAAGAAAAAATAAAACAGATGGCTATAAAAGAAAGGAATGTAGTTGATGGGGTCAGAAATCTCTTTTATTTTAGGGCCAATAGAATAGAATAGAATCGAATAAGGGTCCCTATTTTTATTCTTATTTCATCCGAATTAATAGTAACTAGCGTACAAGGAACGAGCTCGATTAATAGTTTGTGTAGCGAGCAACGATCGATCGATCGATCAATCAATCAATCAAACATGCAGATCTTCGTGAAAACCCTAACTGGAAAGACTATCACCCTCGAAGTTGAGAGCAGCGATACCATTGACAATGTCAAGGCCAAAATTCAGGTACAATTTTCATGATTTTCTGCTCTTCTTTGCATCAATTAGGGCTTATTTTTATATAATATAATGTGTGTGTGTGCGGTGGTGGTGATTGATACATATAATAATAGCTCAACGTGTTTGACAAAGTTATGTCAAATGTACCAATATGTCCTCTAATCTTGCGGTCTTAAACATGCCACGTGGAAAGTTGAAATTAAAGTGTTGCCAAAAAAAGGAAAGGGTCAGGTCATTCTTTTTGACACGGAGGGAGTACTATTTTTGTTTTTACATGTATTGATATTTGAGTTAATGCTCAAAAAGCACACCTATCCTGGTTTTTTGAGTTTCATACCTGAACTATAAGGTGTGTGAGTTTCGTACGTGAACTATCACCAACTAATTATCAAAACACACCTCAATTATTAATTGTTCACTTTTCCCACATGAACGATGGAATGATAGTTGTAGGAAGAGGGAACAATTAATGGTTAAATCGGACAACTATCTGGTGTGTGAGTTTTCTATGTGAACTATAGCAAACTAATTATTGAAACACGCCTCAACTATCAATTGTTCACTTTTCCTACCTGAATTGATAGTTGAGGTGTGTTTTGATAATTTGTTGGTGAGACAGTTCACGTAGGAAACTCTTGATCTTTCGATTGCCCCCTGTGAAAATTAGAATTTGATCCTCGTAAGCTATATCCTATCAGCTATATATGGTCTGTCAAATACAGTACCAGAAAGCTCGTCTTTTGAAGCCCCAATATAGATATTGGCTTTATTGCCACATACAATGCACCTAGGCTGGATAGTCATAATTGTGCATAAATGGGATATGCACTTCAAATTGAGTCCAACTTATGAACTCTCTAAACTTACCTGCAATCACCTTTAACTCACTTTGATCTTTTCTTTGAATTAAAAAAGAGGAACTTGCATACGCTACCTATTTCCAAAAAACAAAAAAAGGAACTTGCATATGCCACGATACAGGTGGTTAAATATATTGAATTAAGTATGTCCTGAATGTAAAAGCAGCAGATTTTAATTGCAAACTTTCAGCAAAATTTGATAGAAAACAGACAGAAATATGCAATGATACATTGACACCAGAATGTAGTCTTTTGTGTGATTTATGGTGGCTTGAGTTTAGATATTCTACTATTTGTGCTTCTTTATTTTGATAAATATTTATTTGTTCCTCAAGATGCTATTGGAGTGAATGCGCATCATGTAAGGACGACTGATGGTACTATCACGGTCTTGATGATATCTCTTAGGCTACTGTTACAAGATATTCACCGGTTTGGAGCTTGTTTTGAAGCCTTTTATCTTGTTTAGGCACTAGGTATAGTGAACCCCTTGTCAAGTAGGTCCTGAATTTTCTCTTTTAGTTCTTTAGCTTGAATGGAGCCATTCTTTACGGAGGGTAATGGATAAGGTGTGTCCCGGGTGCTAGAGCTCTATGCTCACTAAACCATGCTTTTTTTCCTTCTAGTTTTAAGGCTACGAGGGACCTGATCAAATACAGCTCAGGCTTATGCTTAGTTTTACTTTCTAACTAGTTTATTTGAAGTCAACCTAAATACTGTAAGATATGTGCATTACCAAAATATGGCCTCTACGAAGACCCACGAAATGTAAGAGCCCACCATAACCCACAAAGAAAACCTCATATCCATACGGTCCCTGTTAAAGCTATGGTCTTTGAATTACAATTTTACATACATCAACTTTTAATTGCCTAGATATGTGATTTGCTGCATGTTGTATTTACAAATGTTGCCTTCTGTTTAGTTTTCCCCCTTCTTCTGCTATCTCTTCCCTGACCTACCCTGGATTTGTCCACTTCTCTTCTGTAGTATTTGTTAACTGTTGGCATTAGTGGAAACATGTGGTCGTGTTCATTTCATTTTACTTAGAGCTGACAAGTTGATGGATGTGTTGCTTAACAGGATAAAGAAGGCATACCTCCTGATCAGCAGAGACTGATTTTTGCTGGGAAACAATTGGAAGATGGTCGAACCCTGGCTGATTACAACATTCAGAAAGAATCAACTCTTCATCTTGTTCTGAGGCTCAGGGGAGGAACTATGATCAAGGTGAAGACTCTCACTGGAAAGGAAATTGAGATCGACATTGAACCCACCGATACCATTGATCGTATTAAGGAACGCGTTGAGGAGAAAGAAGGAATACCTCCTGTGCAGCAAAGGTTTGTATTTCTTTTATTTCATTCAAAATTGTATACACTAGATTTGTGGTTTTCAGTGTTTGTTTTTTCTCCTCTTCCCCATGCCATACTGCTTTCTCTCCCCCACGCTATGAGACCAAAAGATCAGTGATGCTGTATGTGTGATGCTGTGTGCCTGGCCTATGAATCTTTTTTGGAATTCTTTTTAAATCTCTGTAGGTTGTCATGTTTCTATTCCCTGGTATTTATAGCGTTCCCGTAATAACTATATTTTTTCTGAAGTACTCTTTGTAAGGACTTAAAGTCTTCTATTATACAATGCTCTACTATGCCTGTTTCCATGATTGTAACCATCCGTAGGCCATAGTTGCGCCACTTGAATGTCACATATGATTTGCTTAGATGCAGTGTATTTAAGGATAAAGGGAATGTGACCTCATGTCCATTTTGAGGCATACCCTAGGGTTTGGGAATATACAATCAAACTTTTGGGTGGCTTATTTGACAGCATAAAATTAAAAACTTAATGACTTGAAATATATATTAGCAAGTTTTAAAAAAAATTAGTAGTGCTGTAAGTTTAAGAGCATTGTAAATATCAACGGGTCTAACAGGTTTTGTATCTGCACTTCTGCATAAGACATCGTCTAAAAAACTCAGCAGGTCTGATGAACTTTATAGATCTTGCATCTGCATCTGCTCTCATTTAGCCTAATTTCATAGCTGCCTCTGCCTGCTAGCATCGCCAGAAAAATGGTGGGCATCCTTTTTTTTCTATTTCTGGTGTAAAATTTCATTTTATTTATTTTTGGATAATCATGGATCCTTGGGGGGCTAGTGGTGTACGGTTCAAGACTCAATGGATAATGTTCTGCATCTCTATCCCTCTCCACTTAAATACCAGACATTTGTCTTAGGCAGGATTCGAACCCAAGACGTGCACCTAACCTCACATCACGTATTGCAATCTTACCACTAGACCAA
Organism: Capsicum rhomboideum; assembly: GCA_031232105.1. Classification (NCBI taxonomy): domain Eukaryota; kingdom Viridiplantae; phylum Streptophyta; class Magnoliopsida; order Solanales; family Solanaceae; genus Capsicum; species Capsicum rhomboideum. The sequence goes on along the minus strand of CP124710.1, from coordinate 958,788 downwards.
AGCCCTAGAGACATTCGATTCTATCTCTCTTCTTTTGAGAGAGATTTCTCTCAGTCTTGGTTTCTTTAAAGGATTTTCTTGCAAGTAATAATTTTGTACAGTTTTGCTTCTTCCCTTTCTTATCAGTGACAATGAATGACAAAAAACAGAACTATATGAGTAAGCCCTCAGTCTGTGTTTTTGTATCTTATCCGATTGAGATAACAAAAAAGATGAAAACATCATAATTCTCTTCATTAACAATTTGGCAGAGTTTTTGTTGTCTGTCACGATCATTACAGTACTATAGTACATCAGGATATGGCTTTTACTGGAATACCATTTCTTAGTTTATGGAACTCCGTGGTGTACTAATTGAGATGTTCTAGTATTTCACCTTCATCTTATGGGCAGAAAGTAAACAGTGGCTCAGAGATATTAAACTTGTTCATATATCTATGTTTTGTGAACTACTCAATTTACCTATATGCTATGCGATACAAGTTCTGTGTTCGTCATGATTTGTTGTTATTTTGAGACAGTGGATTTACACTTTGTACTTTTGGTTTAATGCAGGCTTATTTATGCTGGAAAACAGCTTGCAGATGACAAGACAGCTAAAGACTACAATATTGAAGGCGGTTCTGTTCTTCACCTTGTTCTTGCACTAAGGGGTGGCAGACTCTAGGTTGCACTTAACTTGGTGATAAGATGTCCGGTCTTTATTCCATGAATATTTCTTCTCTTCTCCACTCCCTCTTTTTTGTTGATGTACGATTGGAATAAACAGGAAAACTTGTGGTTGAACATCTTGTGATTGATTACCCCTTATTTATGTTGAATTCATGTAGTTTTCGTTTTTCCTTTTTCTTGCTGCAATGTTGGGAGGTTTTCTCCCTTTAACTATGCACATAAAGGCTCAGCCGCGAACCATGTATACCCACAGAGTGATCTCCCTTCTACCCTTTAGTTGTGAGAAGGTACTCATTGGTAACAACTAACAAGTCCTCTACAATCACTGTCATAGTTGGTAAAGATATTGGACTGTTTAGCTTGTCAAAGAATGCTGCAACCAAAAATTGCTGTGGCAGTTTCCTGGAACAAAATTTGTCAAACATGGTCTAATATTTTCTGCCGTCCTTTCACCTATTTGGATTCTACCTATCCACATAAAAGAAAAAAATTGGCCCTCTCAGTTCACAAGTACAGCAATCTTGATCCTTTTACCTGCCAATTGGAAATATTCATGTGCTTAGAAGTTCAAACCACCAAATTCACTTATTGGTTTAGTTTGCACACAATAGAGAGGATGTCTTTCTAGAGTCAAAAGACTAGCTACAAACTGCATTCAGTTTAATTAATATGATTTATTTATTGCTACACCATCAGCCATGTATCTGTCTGTATTAGTTATGAAACTCCTACAATATTGACAACATTAAAAATACGTCTAAGTTGATTTGTTTGGGAATTAGAGACAGAGACATAGATTTATGAAAATTTACCAATATTGTTTTTAATTATAGTATTAAATACTACTTCTAAGAGGAGCTTGAATATATATATATATATATATATATATATATATATATAAATATATATACATGTGGCGTACACATGATTGATGCGTGTCAAACATTACGTGCCTTTTGTCAAACACTGAAGCTGCTCACCCACCAAACCAAATTCCACACATTAACTAACAAAATGCATGCATAATCTCCATTTTTAAAATGAGAAGAAGTCATACGTACGCTCATAAAAACTACATGGTGTTTTCGCTTTCTCATTTTGTTCCAAAGTAAATGGTGTTTCACAAAAACAAGAAGATGTTTATTTTTTCTTCCAAGTTTACCTTTATTTAACTAAATGGAATTTTACCTAACCAAGAAATCATTAAAAAGTTTGTACTTCTTTTTCAAGTCATTTGATTAAGAGTAAGTTAGTAAAATATTTGTTACTTTCTAAGAATGTTTAGTTTTCTTACGAAACATGACTAAATTAAAAATACCATTTATTTTGAAACGGGAGAGTACCATTGTTTTCAAAATTATTACAACTAGTAGTACGTGACTAGGGTGTTTAATTAGGAAATGGCATTAATTGTGATGGTTCCCCAAGTCCAACTGATGAATGACTTTGCATCAAATTTACAATTAACACTATGCTTAGATTAATCATGTCATGTCATCGAGTTTGTGGTCATAGAAAATCAAAAATTGCAAGTGACACGTCAACTTTATTTGGTGAAAACTAATTAATGATACTAAAATGTGGCATTTTATATGAACCCAAGTGGCAACTCCCTAGGATAGTAAGCTCCTTAGTCATGTTTAAATTGTTTTTAGTTATATACAACTCTTTATAAATGAATCACACAAAAATTCTTTTCCTTGTTCAAATTATAACTGACCATAGGAGATTATTATTAATGGTTCTTATAAATCATCAAATCTAAAGCTAGCAATTCTAATTTTAAAAAGAAAATAAATAAATATTAATCTGAAAATAATATTGGCAGCCGAGGCAGATGCTAAATGCATGCTGCTTCTAATTCCTTATCCATTTTCATTATTATGTTTTATGTATCATATATTTTAGAATTGTGAAACAACCTGGCCCATGCATTTCATTTTTAAAAATATCTTTTCATCTCTTTTGTAAGTATATACTTATTAACAATTAATGGTACTGGATCACATAATTAAACTTTTCTTTCTGTTTTTAATTATTTTTTTTTAAAAGTAAAATAAGAACTACACAACTTTACCACTATATAGGTGGAAAAATATATATAGTAATATTTCTACACAAGGGACAAAAACGGTAGGAACATACTTTCCCCGTCTCAAATTACTTGGCATGTTTACTTTTTGCATAATTCTTAAAGAGAAATTAATAAGGGGTGCAAATTGACTAATATGACCTTATTTAATCTTGATTAGATGAATCATCTTCAATTAGTATGAATATAGTTGGAAAAAAGTGGTTAATTATATCTTGAATTCTTAAACATGTCAACTATTTTGCGACAAATTTTTTTTAACAAACATGTCAAGTAATTTGAAACGGAGAGAGTATACTACAAAAAAGTTTCAATGCATTAGGAAATCCTACCAAACTAACTGTGACAATACATTATAGCAGTGTGTGAAAGCATGTCCACTCTTGGTCTAATGCAGGTAAGAAAATCAACACTAATCTTTTCAAAACTACAGTGAATCAACACGTGTTCTTTTGCTATATGTGAGGATTTTTGAAGTACTAAAAAACTTTCTATTCACAAAGTTTCAATGTTTTACTTGTGTTTTTCAAGTAAAATATATGTCCAATTACTGTTGTTTTTGAAAAATTGTTCACTCAATTTATACCCAAATGCCTGCTTAGAATTAAGGATAACCCTTTTTAAAATTTGCAAGTACATATATATATAGTATATAATATATTAGGGTCCACATGAAATTCTTGGGAGGGCCCACTCCTTGTTAGACATCTCTTAGCCCTCCCATGGTATGAAGATATATATATGTGTGTGTGTTGGTTCATTAAAAAGAAACCTACATAACATATAACATTATATGTGAGTTGCAAGGAGTAAGAGATTAGTTGATCATATACATATATACAGAAATATTATTAAACAGAATGGGTAAAGGGAGAAGAAGTTGCTGTGATAAAAGTAAGGTGAAGAAAGGTCCATGGACTCCTCCTGAAGATTTGAAGCTTATTTCTTTCATTCAGAAATATGGTCATGGCAATTGGCGTGCCCTCCCTAAACAAGCTGGTGCCTACCTACCTATATATATATTCTTCCTCATTTTTTGATGATTTATTGTATCATCTTCAGAGTTACTAATTTCACCTTTTTTTAGTGATCGACTTGATTGCTAGCTAGCATGCACGCACGCAGTGTATGGAAGTTTAACTCATTATATGATCAATCATATGCAGGGTTACTGAGGTGTGGGAAGAGTTGTCGATTGAGGTGGATTAACTACCTGAGACCTGATGTTAAACGAGGGAATTTCACCCCACAAGAAGAGGATACCATTATAAACCTACACCGCTCTTTCGGCAACAGGTATATATATTGATATTGTCCTCTACTAACATATATAGAGTATAATAGTTTACGTTATATATCTATATGTGTACGTACAGGTGGTCAAAGATAGCATCTCATTTGCCAGGAAGAACCGATAACGAGATTAAAAATGTGTGGAATACGCATTTGAAGAAGAGAATGTTGCTGCTGAAGAAAGAGGAATACAATTCTTCTTCATCAACTTCTTCTACAAGTAGTCAAGGCCAATACATGGATAGTAGCACTACTTTAGGGTCTTGCTCTCCAACTTCTTCCAAGGCCAATGATCAAGTGATTGACTTTTGGGAATACATGTTGGATAGTAGTACTCCTACTAGTATTAATAATTTGGATCATTTAGACAGTTACTCCAAACTGGACACTACTACTACTGATCAACATCATCCTCAGCTGGCAGATGAATATGAATGCCAAAAGTGGTTGACATACTTGGAAATTGAACTTGGACTAACAACAAATGAAGTACAAAACCAAAATAACGTCATACAACTCTAGTCTAGCTATTACTTACTCATTAATTGGCCAGAGAGTTTATGTTTTATACGCTTTATGTTTATGTAAACAATTTTTAAAGTTTACACTAACGGTGTATATTACAGAGTAATGATATTTGGTAACGAGTTAGCACAAAAACTCGTTGTATGTTCAGCTAGAAATAATGAATAAAGGCATGTGTGCATGTTCATATATACTACTCTCAGTTTGGTTATTTCTGTTGCTAGCTAGCTATATAACATACAGTATTTGTAACTACCATATATCTACTGCGATGATGCATGAAAATTGAGATTAAAAAGTATGGATATATATTCTATTCATTTTCATTTCTTGAACTAATATCATTTGAATTCTGATTACTCCACTACACTTCTAAGTGAATTTCCATCTATGTTAAAGGGAGCCCAACCACAAATTAAATGTTCAGGATAACCACAAGTGACTCTGACAGGGTTCGAGTCCCACAGTGATCGTTGCAGTACCAAAATTCTGATTACTTCATTGCTTTGATGAATACATTACATAATGATGGATTTAACTATACGATACAATAGTGATAATAGGAATTTCTCCTACTTACAACTTCTTTACAAATTAAGCTTATTTCTTACTACCTTCAAATAACAACTGGCATATCAACAAATCATCAAATAAAAATACATCTGATCGATCAAGAGCATCCCGGTATATCTTTACAAGTCATGTGACCTCAGAAACATGATACCAAGTCTCATTTCGGTAACAAAAAAAAATCCTGTCCTATCTTTTGAATAAAAATATCAGCATGGGAGCTAGTGGGCGATTTAATGTATGTAGTTTGCAACAGTTCCAACTCTCAACTGGTAGTCCGGAAGCAAAATTTTCAATCTTCTCAAACTCCTCCCTACATGATAAACACATGTAAATATGTATCTAACATAGTATACACTAAACCCATTGCAAATAGAATACCATTACACACGACATAATCAACAAGTGATGATCTTACAAATATTTCCTTATACAGAGGTTAGGAAAGTTAAAGGGTGTTAATGGAGGACGATGAGAAAGATCACTGACCCAGAGCTTTTCCAACTTACAATAGTCAAGATGCTTGAATATATAGTCAGCAAGTGGATATAATATGACTCTCAAACAACAGAGATAGGAACTTTCAGTTGAAAATGAACACAAGGTTCAAGAATATACCTCCCACCCGGATGGCCCACATAAGTTACAATGCTGATGAGTCCACCAGGTGCTAAGATTCTCTTAGCGGCCTCTAATGCAAGCACAGTTGTTTCAGACCTGGTAATGATCTTTTTGTCTCCTCCAGGAAGGTAACCCAAGTTGAAAGCAACTAACCTGACACAAGCATGGTGCAAAATAATATAGGTGATCATTGGGATGCTTAGATAACGTCAACATGACAGAATAGATGCAGCCATGTACTAAGATCACTGTCACAGAAACTAGATGATGTACACCTTCAGATTTTAAGTCATTAACATCCTTCAAATGAGAAGCAACAATACCTTACAGCCACATCATTTGGAACAATGTCCTCCATTTGACTATGAGACATAACAAATAGCTCAACAAGTTCTTTCTGCATGAAGAACAACAAAATTGCTTCAAATGTTCGTATAACTGATGAAGTGGGAGAAAAACTATCATTTTTTAAAGAAAGGAGATAATTAAAGAATGGTCAGATCGATTTGTGTCATTAAAGAAGCTGCATGTGAAAATAATTTGGGTGAAATTGTCAAGAAAAGAAAACAAGTGCTGCCATTTGATTCATCCTGGATGCTAAATCCACTTCATCTCATGTTCATGAACTAGAATAAAAATATAAAAGCATCTACCCACCAAGACATTGGTAAAGAGGGTTAAATTCATTCACCCAAGTGTAAGCACTAATGTGATTGGACTTGCAAACCTCCCAATTGAAGTCTTATGGTGAGCTTCGCTGTTCCATAAGCACACTTATGAAATAAATTATACTACATCTTATCCCAGTTGTATATGGACTGAAAAAGGTTACGGAAAGTCGAGAGTTTGGTCGGCACAAAAGGAGAGATCCCTATATAGGTTAAGTATGGTTATAATAGATTATCATTGGTGATGTTTGGCTGGTTCTAGTAATTTTGGAGTTGGAAGTAGAGTTACCAGGCAAGATGCCGAGACCTGTCTTTTGAAGTGGGGAAGTGGAAGTTAGGGCTGAGACAAACTACTTCACACTTTTAGGCTGGTTTTACATCTTAAATTAAGATTATTATACAATAAAAGCAAGCGACTGTATGCTATGTGCTTATAGCATAAGGTATAGACAGCTTTAAACCAAACAGAGTGACAACATTATGGGAAAATGTATCCAAACCGGCGTTCTCTCTAGCTTCAGTCTAGATAGTTGGGATGATCTATTTGTTGGTATCATCATTGGTAAAATCTCATCATTAATTAGGCCCCGAGATACAAAATAAGCAGCAGCAGTACCTCATCTGGACTAGCAAACTGGTCCAATAAGGATGAAGTGCTTTCTAGAGCAATTTTCTGAACATCCATACCATAAACTCGACCTCTTTGTGTCTCATCAGCAACCAGTTTCAACAGTGCCAACGTATCGTAACCATTTCCACAGGTGGCATCAACAACTGCATCCCCCTTCTTAACAACATGCTTCCAGACACTGCGAGAAAAGAAGATTATTCGCTGATAAAATTATAAATACCCTTGATGTTACCCAATTAGAGAAAGAGGTAAGCAAGCACCTGTAGTCTACTATGGTCATACAGCTATAAACTCAAAACATGGCAATCATTTACGCTTTAACTTCGATATCATCAATAATTGTAAAGAAGCAGAAGTTGCAGAGACATTTAGTAGTCAAAAGTTAAATATACAGAGTAAGGAACTTATGAACAGACTTAAAGAGTTAAGAATTCTAATTGATTAGCTGAAATATATAAGACAAACACAACCAAGAGAAATCAGTCACAAGCAATTTATCACCTTTATTATTGCTAACACTTCATTTCGAATATACACTGGTGATATACCTCTAGGATTCAATCATAGAAGATAAAAGACAAGAAGGGTTAGTCCCAGTGAGTAATTTCTCGCAGCATAAAGAAATTACTCCATCATGTTTGCTACCAACCAAATTGCAAGTATGAAAATTTCTGTAGGAATATCACTAAGACATACAGAAATACAGCTGACAGCAATGGAGCCACATGTATTCAAGGGGGTCGGAAAATTACACTGTATAGCTAGGTAAAAGATATTTCTTTTATGTATATATTCATTATTACATATTGACACCCCTTCGCTTCTTTGTAGATTTAGTTCTTTATATTTTAACCCCTTTACTAAAAATCCTACTCTGCTACTGACTGACAGTTGCTTTCCCTTGGAAAAGGGAACTATTTTGCACATTGGATGAACCACAAAAGTAGGATCTAAAAGAGCTGAAGAAAAAAGGGACCGGAGTACCTACTAGTGAGCAACTTGGGTTGCTTTTTTTCTCCCAAAAAGATAATCCACCATTACTTGCTCCATAGATCCTGACAAAAATTAGTTAACCACTGGATCAATTACATAACTCCTTTCAATTTGTTTGGCCTATTTTACTTTTCAGTCCGTTTCAAAATGAACTAACCTTTCCTTTTTTTTTTTTTAAAGCTAACTCTTTAGTTTCAACTTTTCACATTGCATGATATATCTAATACCACAAAATTAAATGACATGTTAGTACATAGGCCACACAATTCAAAATTCTGTTCTTTAATTTCTTAAACTCCGTATCAAATCAAAATAGGCCAAACAAACAAATTGAGGAATACTTAGATTTCTACAAGAGTCAGTGCGAAAAATGGGAAACCTGAAATGGGGGAAAGAGGGCTGTCGGCTCCATTGAGCTCCGACGAACTTGCAAATGCTCTAATAGTAGTAGTTGTGTTGGGTGGAGAAAGAGAGTAACATTTGAGGTTCCATTCGCATTTCACCATTCTCCTACCTAACAACGAAGAATATGAATACACAAGATTCATTTGCATTTGCAGCGACTACACAGACAGCATACACTGTGTTGCGCCTGCTGGTCCCGTTAGGGATAAAACTCAAAAATAAAAATCATGCGAGTGGCATGTTAAGGCAGCGTTTGGCACACAATGTTTAAAGCCTCAATACATGGAAACATGTCAATAAATTTCATTTACAATGTTCAAATTGAGCACTCAACATGCATGAAATATATTTAGTTTATATTTTGAAAAAAATAAAATTATGTGTATTGTCAAAATTCTATTAGGTTGTTAAATTAATCACATAAAACATATCATCTCATTAAATTATGTATATCGACCTTAATTGGAATAGACCTAAGTTTTACGACTGGTTGAGACTAATGTGTACAATCAAAGAAGATGATATGTTTCAAGTAGTTAACTTATCTACGTAATAAGCATTTGAAAGAATAAATTGAATGAATATAAAAATTGTGAATATCACTTAATTTATCTTCAATAAATTGTTCAGCACGCTTAAAGTAAACTTTGCTCAATATCAATCTTTTCTATAAGATTAACATGAAAAATTAATCTTTAATTTAGGAGTCATAACAAACAGAGAATCAACTATTAAATAAACTTACATGCTATGTTTGAAAAGGGTAATTTAGTGGTGTGTGGTAATACTAATAAGTTTAGTAATAGAGGATAATTGTCAAGGAAGTAGAATTTCAGTTGAATGTTAAAAGAGAGTAAAGTTTAACAAATTTATCGATGCTTTAAGTTTTTGACTTGTGGACAAAACTTGACATTTCTATTATAGACAAAAATAAGCATTATATTTGTGGTCAATTAGATTACAACTAATTTTAAATAGAGTGTGAGACTTAATTTATGATAGAGTTGTTTTTGGGTTTTAATTTTGTTACTTGATGAATATTTAGTATGATCATTCAAATTTTAGTTTATTAAGTGAATTTGTATTTATTTTATCGTAGGTTATTTTATATAGTATGTCTAATTTGTTTATGTTGTACCCACCTCTATCACATTATAAATAAAAAATAATTGGGCTAATGCTCATTTTCACTGTGAATAACAATGTAACAATTAATCTATTATTAATGAATATAATGTATAGATAAATAGTAATTTGGTCGAGAAGGTCAAAACACATTACAAACTAAACAAATATCGATAATTTTACTAACTCGCATTACCTAGGAAAGATATAGAAATATTATGAATGACCAATATCAAACACTAGCGAAAATCTCATAAAACAAGTAGTAACTTTTTTTAATTTTTCTGAATATATTTAGGTCTACATATACTCTTGTACATTCAAAGAGGATATACACAGATATACATATTTTCAAAATTCCCAAGTATGAAATTTAGTTGGTGAAGCAAACAAGGCCTTAAACATTGTGGACTTTGATTAGAGTCGGGTCGGGTCATTTGTATTAGAAAGAGGTATATGAATGAGTATAGTCAAGCCCAGTGAAGAGTAGAAAACCCTGCCCGCCCGCCCTCCTTCCTTTGTAATTTGTTTGTAAGAAAAAGGGAAGAAGGAAGGAATGAGCAGCTGGAAGAGTTTGCTGTTGCGACTGGGAGAGAAGTGCCCTGAGTACGCCGGAAATGCTGACTTCAAAGATCAAATTGTCTCTTACTCTCTACACTTTTTTGCTTATTTTTCTTCTTATTATGTTGTTGTAATGTAATTCAAATGCTCATCCTTTTTGCTATTGCAGGAGGCATGCTTTAGTTTGGTTCGACGTGAAATTGAGCATTCCGGTGACGATGTTTTCCCTGTAAGAATACAATAATACTCTCTCTTGCTCACTGCTGTTGTTGTTTTTTCACTTAATGTATCGAATAGAGCATGTTATCTTAATAGAATGGGGCAAATATTGTAAAACGTGGTGTACTCGACTAAATACATGTGATACCTGTCACCTCCCACCAACAGTAGGCATAAGGTAACTCTGTCTACCAAGTATAGGACAGATGGGAAAAATCACCTAGTGTTTTTTTGTCTCTCCTGGGATTTGAACAAAACCTTATTTTGTTTTTCACTTAATGTATCAAATAGAGCATGCTATCTTAGTAGAATGGGGCAAATATTGTGACAATCAACCTTATACTTTTTTTTTTGATAACCGTGGTGTCCGGGCCAGCTTTCGCGCAACTCGACTAAATCCACATGATACCGGCCACCTCCAACCAACAATAGGTATAAGGGAACTCTGTCTACCAAGGCTAGGATAGATGGAAAGAATCACCTCGTGTTTTTTGTCTCTGCTGGGATTTGAACAAAACTATCCAAGATATCAATTCAAGCTTATTTTGTTTGACAAAAAGGAAGGAAGTACGTAATCAACCCAGTACTTTAGACCAAGTTACCAATTCAAAAAAAAAAAAAAAAGAAGAAAAAACCTATACTTTAGACCACAATACATATTGGTAGGGTAAAGCGGGAGGGGAGATCGAAAAAGTTTCTCCTTCCTGTAATGGCCTAACATGATGTGAACTTAGAAAGGAAAAAGAAAATGCCCCACTTCAAAAAGAAGCGTCCGCATGAACTTTCAGTTCTTTTTCCATAGGCTTGTTATATGTGAAAATGTTCTTGCTCAGATGCAAGGCTATTTTCCTGTTGGTTATCATTGGGTCAAATAATAGTTAGATATTGATGCAAATTGTGGAAGTTGGATTCAATGCTACTGGAAATGCATACGAGGTCCAAAGTCACTGGCTTCAATATATTTAGATCAATTGTGTTTCAGAATGTCTGGTTTCAATTCAAGCATCTTCTGCGTTAACAGAAAAAATAAAACTTTGGATTAGTTTCTTATGTGTAATAAACTAAACTCATACAACTGTTAGCTCGTCCTCCACTGGGAAGATGTACTAGTTTTGATAAATTTCAAATGGATACTTTTTATCTATCAAACAAAAAAACTAGTTCTGAGAAATTTACTTGGCATATTGACCTGTCTTTATATTGCAGTGCTTTTGGCACTATCTTTTCATTGGGGTGTATACATATAAATTATAATGTAGTTGGAGATTTCGCCTTTGTGGCTCTCTCAAGTCATGTGTGTCCCTATCACTCTCTTTAATGAAGTGTCCTCCTCCTTCCAACCCCTCATTGCTTAAGAGTTACCTTACAGTCAAAGCTTTGCTATATTACCATCACTAATCAAGGGTTATCCCATATATGCTTACAAGGACGCTTTTGTTATACTATTGAATTGTGTGCTGAATTATGTACTACATTTCCCTATACCTTGGCAGTACCTTCTTCAGTGTGCTGAGCAATTGCCTCACAAGATACCTCTGTATGGAACACTGGTAAGTTATCCTACATCACCCTTTTCTCGTTTGAATTCTATTTAGGACATGTTTTTCTTCTTGATCCTTATTTCTATTCTCTTAACTGTCTTCTTCACATAATTATGAATGTATATGCGGTGATGCCAAATATAGACAATTAACGGTCAATATAAGCCCTCCTTCCACAAAAAGCATCTTGAGAAGTTAAAATTGTTTCGTCCAAAACCTTCTTTAGTCTATTATAAAGCACCTTAGGAATAATCTTATATATGCCTCCACTAGGCTAATGGGTCTAAAATCCCTGATACTCGAAGCTCCCTCTTTCTTCTGAATTATGACAACTAATGAGGCATTAAGGCTTTTTTCAAACTCCCTCGTAACCTGGAAGGCCTCCATAGTATTCAACTCCTTGTCCGTTACAATATCCCAATATTGTGGAAAGCATGTCGAGTGAAACCCTCAGGTCCTGGAGCTTTATCTCCCCCACAATTGTCAACCGCCTCTTTTCCTCCACTATTTGATTAAATTCTAAACCCTCCAATCTAGTCCACCATTCCACCTCCTCCTCTTTAAAGGGAAAATATGATCTAATACCAGACTCAATGTTAGTTTTCGTTACCTTTTTTTCTTTTTCAATTTTTTAAAATTATACATAGGGGGAAAGGGGAGGGGAATTGAGTGAGGGGATTACAAGGTGGGGAATCGGATCCCCACCGTCTAGGTGAAAGCTCAAGTCGCAAACCATCAGGGCTACCATGGTTCCTTAGCCCTTATTTCCCTCGACAAACATTACGTTATTACTTTATTTTTTGGGATGGAGGTACAAGCCTTTTGGAGAGGGGTGATAGTTGATAAATATGGGGTAATGGAAGGGGCATGGAGAACTAGAGATGTCACTATGCCTTTCGGGTGTGTTTTGTGGAGGAATATAATGAAGGGATGAGATGATTTCAACAAAAATATCTCATTCAAGTTTGGAAATGGGAGGAGAGTTAGTTTTTGGGGGTATAGGTGGTGTGGGGATAATTTATTAAAAGATGATTTTCAGACTTTGTATAGAATGTCATGTCAAGGAGACATGTCGGTCCAACAAATTAGGGAGATACATGGTGGAGACTTTTTGGGATTTGAGATTTAGAAGGTATTTCCATGATTGGGAGGTGACAGAACTCCGAAGATTGATGGCCATCCTTCACAAGCAAGTCAATTCAGTGGATGAACCTGATGCTTTGTGGTGGGGTTTGGGTAACAATGGAGTTTTTTCTATTAAATCTTTCTATTAGAAACTCCTAACTAGGGAAGGGGTTGAGTTTCCAAGTGATGCAATTTGGATAGCACTGGTGCTGAGGAAGGTGTGTTTTTCTCTTGGCTAGATTCTAGAGGGTTGATTTTGAAGGTGGAAAATCTTAGAAATCATAAGGTTTGTGTCAGCTGGTGTTACATGTGTAAGGAGACAGGGGAAGAAGTGGATCATCTTCTCATACATTGTGATTTTACCATGAGATTATGGTGGGCTATGCTTCGGTGGTTCGGAGTTTCTTGGGTAATTCCAAAAACTGTCAAAGATTTGATGTTTTGTTGGAGAAGCGGGAATAGGAGGAGAAGACGTGAGGCATGAAATTTGGTCCCTCCTGCGTTGATGTGGGTTATTTGGAATGAGAGAAATAGGATAGCTTTTGAGGGGGTAGAGTCGAGTTTTTCTCAGGTGAGGAATTTACCTCCGGTCTCTTATTTTCTTTTGGTGCACCCATAAATTCCCTAGTTGTATAGAAGAATGGGTGGACTTTGTAGATAATCAGATTTTGTAAATTCTTTACCTTTTGGTTTTTTCCATTGTATTTGGCCGGCTCGGCCTTGTTTATGAATGAAATACACTTACCTTATATAAAAAAAGAATCTCTATAGGTTTATTTATTTATTTGGCTACTCTCACATAAGGGCTTGTGCTGGGCAGGAGTCTATATTTGTATTCAGTGTTGGGCTATGTGAAGTTTAGAGAACTTTTTGTTTTATGATTCCCTTTAGTTGTCTTACAAGTAAAGATTATTGGGCGTTGGAAAGAGATGGTTTTCAAATAGAGTGAAAAGGATATATATGATTCATACAATTAACTTAAGTAGCTTTGTGTGGGGTATATTTGAGTAATTCATATTCATTGATTGGGTTATTTTGCATTTCATGTTTATTATTTCCGCTTGTTAATTGTTTCTATGTTTCCTTTTTGCTGTTTATAATCGTCCTGTTATTTTCTTCTCCTTCTCTCTGCATTTACCACGTCTGTCCATCTGCAGATAGGCCTTTTGAATTTGGAAAATGAGGAATTTGTCGGGAAATTAGTGGAGAACGCTCAAATTAATTTACAGGTCAGCAAGCATATTTGGTTATTCTTGAACATTGGGAAGCGTGGTATTGCCTTTCTAAAAAAAGATTATTTTGTGATAAATGAAAGTGGCATTATCTTGATTTTTCATCTTTAAACTCTATATCTGTTATTGCATACAGCTTAAGTCTTGTTATCCTGGGGTTATCTGCTACATTATTGCTCTTTACACTATAAAATTAACTTGCCAGACTCATCTGGATTCATTTTTTTATTCTCTTCTTGCTGTTTTCACTAATAATGCAGCAAAACGGTGCTTAAAATATTTAGAATATGGTATACAAAGGTGGATCCAGGATTTGAAATCTTAGGGATTCCTTTAGTAATCTCAAATTTATGTACAATGATAACTTGGTTCACAATCAAATATTTGTAAATCTTTAGTGGATGTTTTAATACATATATGGTGTATGGGTAAAAGTTACTAGGTTACCCCTAGGTAAAGCTGTGGATCCACAGTGTTATTTTAACTGGCTCATAGTTCTAGCAAACCCGTCCGTATGTGGGTACAGAAAGGTATCTTCTGTATATACCTAAACTTTAAGTTCAGCAAACATGAGCTTTTTGTGTTCATTCAAATTTCTCTCCTTGCCTTCAATATTTTCTTATTTCCATAGTTGCTAATTGATTATAGAATGCAACCAAGTTTCTTTCCGTACTACTTCTCTATTCTCTTTAATCTCCAACTTACAACTGTCTTTGCCACTATTCTGGGTACTCAGTGGATGGAATATTTTCTTAAAAAGTGTGAAAAACGACCTTTGTGACTTTTCAGGGTAACACATTGTTGATGTCAAATAATTAAAAGAGGAGTGGGCAAAACTGTACGCACAATACCTACTTAAAAATCCATTTAAAGGATTATATTTGATGATCACACCATGTAGACTTCTGAAAGAATTTACTGGAACTTGATATAAAAACACAGATCTTAAGAAAAGCTTGAATAAAAGTAAAAAACACAGATATAAAATTGTTTTATACATTAGAAGAGGCTCTCTTATACATGAGATATAAGAGAATGGGTTAAGTACATCTAACAATATAGGCTTATAGCCTTTTGCTAGAGAAAAGAAGAAAGAAAATGCTAAGATCTTAATATACAAATTATAGACATAGGATCATAGGTTCTCTCTTGTAAATATGGCTCCAGCCCATGTACTGATTTGCTACTATAAATATATACAGAGTTACCGGTAATTTTGTGTAATCTCAAATAAAGAAAGTTACTGCTTGTACCTTGGTAGAAAATATCCTTTTGGACCACTAGATTGTTTATCTCACGTTTTCTGTTTCTGAATATTTGCTAAAGCTAGCTTTAGAGGCAGAAACCACTGCTGAAACATTCAGTTTGAAATGTGAAGTAGCAATTTTACTGGCTGTATCAAGTGTTGGTGATGAAAAATAACTGGATCAACTGTGATCAGTTTTGGTCCTTAGAGAGTTCTTTTGTTTATATGCTTTTGGTATTCTCATCACGTTGTTGAAGTTGAAGAAGTGGTGTGAGAGGAGTTTAAGGAAGTTCCATCAATGTTAATTTTGCAATCAAATTTGTAATATGGGCTTGTATCGCTCTGTATGAGTTGTCCTTTTGACAATTGCTGTTTTCCCTTCGTTCAGGATGCGTTGGAGACTGGACAGTGCAACAGGATCCGTATATTGATGAGGTTTTTGACTGTTTTGGTATGTTCTAGGAATCTGCGACTTTTGATGCTTTGATGTTTTTCTCCAACTAAGAGTGCTCTGTAATTTCTCTATTCTGTTCTTTGTTTGAATTTGAAAACTAAGTGGAACGAGAGCACAAGGCGTTTGGTAACCTTTTGGTTAATGTGTGAGATATTTGGAAAAGAATGGAAGTATGCATAAAGTACATTTACCAAAGTTATCATCTATGATTCCAATCCTTGTGGGTGAAATTACCCCAGCATTCAGAACATTCCTCAAGATCAAGTTCATTCATAACCATAATTTGCACCCTTCCCTCTCTCTGCAACTTAGTTGGCGTTTGGCCATGAAAACTAAAATATTTTGGAGTTGGAGTTGTGTTTGGCCATGAAAATAAATTGGAATTCTTTTTGACTTTTTGTGAGAGAAATTAAAGTGAAAACAATAATTCCAAATTGTGCTTGGAATTTTTATGGCCAAACACTACAATTTTCACTAAAGTGAAATAATTTTCCGGAAAAAAGTAAAAAATTCTCATGGCCAAACGGGCTCTTATTTATGATTTTACTCTATCAGTTAGGATTGAGTGCAATATTCAAACATCAAATTAAGCTTTTTTTATTAGACTCGCACACGAGATTATCATCAAATTGAGTTCATTCGCTTCTTTACTCGGTCTATGCTTAACTTGAAACCTTGCATCACATTTGGTTGTGTCCTCACAGACAATTTTGAGTATGATCTGATGCAGCAAGTTAATTGGTAGACGAAACTGTCCTTTTTTTTGTACTTTCAGTTGTGAGTGTGGTTAATATATGCTTTGTGTTGTTAGATGTGCAGCAAAGTTATCCAACCAAGCGCGTTAGTGGTTGTTTTCGAAAGTTTATTATCATCAGCAGCGACTACTGTGGACGAAGAAAAAGGAATTCCCTCTTGGCAAGCACGTGCTGACTTTTATATTACTTGTATCTTATCGTGCCTTCCTTGGGGTGGAGCTGAACTTGTTGAGGTAACAATATGCACTTGATCAAAATGCCAAACCTTGACAATTCTTGCCTTCGATTGGCTGAAAACCTTTTTTCCCATGCTTCTACTTTTCCTGTTTTCTTTTTCTTTCACGATTGGAGCGGGAAAAATATGAATCTTAGAGATTCTTCATAGCAAGGCCTCTCTGCTGGTTTAGTGGAGTCAAAATCGTAACTAAACTTGAACTGCACATGTTGGGTTGGCAGATTGGCAATATAAATATGAACTAGGGAACTTTATCATTTTCTTTTTCTTGGTTCTTACCGTCAAATTACTTTTTTGTTACGAAGACCTGAGTTTGAAGAGTAACTCAAAGTGTCTTGAAGATTGTCAACAATTTTGATTTTTGTGCTTTCTCAGGGAATATGTGTTTGTGGTTCTCTTTTAGTTTTGTATGCCCCAGTTTCTTCTTTTCCTTTACTAAGTCGTATGTTTGTTTTCTTCTCATTTACTTTGTCTTTCTTAGCTAACGCTGAATTACCTACCTCTCATGTCAATTTTCAGCAAGTTCCTGAGGAGATCGAAAGGGTTATGGTTGGAGTAGAAGCCTATTTAAGTATTCGAAGACGTGTGTCTGACGCTGGGGTTTCTGTCTTTGAGGATATTGAAGAAACCAATAATGCTGTCAATGAGAAGGTATATATTTGTAATAGATGTGAAAATTTCCCCTTTATGTTACACTAGCTTGTGTCTTTGCATTGTCTGCTTATTTTTTTTTTCCTTAAAGACCTTCAACATCATATAGCCTATGTAGCAATCACGACATTAGTATCATAGAGACAAAAATTCAAGATTAGTGGATGACATGAATTTCTTATCTATATACTTGACCCTCGAACAAATACAGTTATCAGCATCAATCGAAAGATGTAAATTCCTCTTTATAAAGAATTTGTTCATCTTCTTTTATAGTTTCTGCTTCAATTTCATTTTACTTCAAGCAATGATGAACCCTTTCAACATATCCGTGCCATAATCAACTCTCTTCATCTATGAATTGGCCAAACTGAGAGCCTTCTCTAGAATGATTGATCCAAAAGCTACTTTATTGGACAAAATCATGACGCCTTGTTGTATCTTTTCTATTTGGGATTTGTCATATGCAGGAACTGTAGATGTTTTCATACAAGCTTCACTTCTCGTGAATAGGACCCTGTTTATCCTCTTGAAAATAAGTCACCCTCTTCTGTCTTTCTAAAGAAAAGAACTTTGGTATAAGGTGGAAACTTTGCGAATGTGCCTCATTGATGTTCACAAGTAGTTTTCCTACAAGTTTCACTCATGAATGGGATCCTGCTTTATCATTTTGAAAATAAATCACCTTTTGCCTTCTTCCGAAGCATTTAATTAAAGAAAAAACAATGAATTAAAGGAAAAAGTAGGAACTTTGGAACCATGCCATTGTGGTGTGCACTGGATTGACACCGTTATCTGACAAGGAAATTACTGAAAAAGAACGTGATTCAATGTGTATGATGTGGTGTCTGATTGTTGTCAGTGGCCAGTTTGAGTACAACTTGAATCAATGTGTAACCTTGGGTTTGGTGTCTCTACTTTCTAGCATATAGCAATTAGTTTCCTTTTTGGTTCTTGATGGGTTTTCTCATATTATCATTGGGTGGACTTGAGTGATAGAAATTGCTAAACATGAAACCCTCCCAAATCATTTATATGCCTATGTAGCAATTTTTGCACTATTAAGAGTTGATATTTGATCTACAGGATTTCTTGGAGGACTTGTGGTCTCGAGTTCAAGATCTTTCTAATAGAGGGTGGAAACTTGATAGTGGTATTCTTATTTTTTATTTATCTTAAAATTGTTTTGATCCTTTCCACTGTCAACATTACAATTGTTCCTCTATTTATAAAGAAAAGCTGTCTTGTGTCTCATTACAAAAATGGTGGAACATTTGGAAGGAAAGAAATCAAAGAATGTTTGAAGGGAAAGAATGTACAATACAAAAGATTACCTGGAAAGGAATCACTTCTTTAGGTTTTTGGTGTAAAGCACAGGATATAGAAGGGGAGATCCAACTAGTGGATTTTATAGGCTCTCTGTAAGTATTTCTGCTTTCTTCTCATTTTAAATTTTTTGGAGGTGGCCAGCATAGCCCTAAATGATGAGGAATACAAAGTTACCAGTTTCAAAAAAAAGAAGAAGCTGCGCCCTTCTCAAAAAAAAAAAGAAGAAGAAGAAGCTGCTTTGTCTGCTCCAAAGAAGGCAAAACACTCACCAAAGAAAGGATGAAAGAATTAATGGCTGTGAATCAACCATTGCTATTTTTCCTTACATAACAAATTAACAACCATATCTTCGAACTCCTTTAGGGATGTTAAATGAACTAAGTTGTGAAATCATCTTTGATGGAGCAGAATATCGTGTTTGATAGACATGTGTTTCGTAGATTGGAAGCCAAATGGCCAGTGGTTGCTGTCCTAAACCTAAGAGATGAGTGGACTTCGGGTTAACACTTGGGTAGATGATATTGAAATTTCTTTCTGTTGAAAGGAGAGATTAGGATTTCAGTTTTGGAATTTCTTCTACACACCTAAAATGAGTAGTTCGGTTTGAGCAGATATACTTGCCCTTAATGCATGTCTTTGCAATTCGGTTTTCTCTTGACCTTTTGAAGTTAATGTTAAAAGTGTAGCATTTTATCATGTCTTGAAGTTCATTTTCTTTTTTATTTGGAAAAACTAGTTCCCAGACCGCACCTATCTTTTGAGGCACAGCTGGTTGCTGGTAAGTCTCATGATTTGTCTCCAGTAAGCTGCCCTGAGCAACCAGGTCCTCCCGGAGCTTTATCTGGAATTGCCTTCGGTAGACAAAAGCAAGAAGCTGAGTTAAAATATCCTCAAAGGATAAGGAGGCTTAATATATTTCCTTCAAATAAAACTGAGGTAATTGATTAGTTTATGTTGTGATAATTGAATTGATCTTAGCATAGGAAAACATGGTGGCTGATCCGTTGATAGAGGTTTGCATTTGCATGTATCCAGGCATGTTAGATATGGTGTATGTTCTTATTTTTTTGTAGTTTTAGTCTTGTTGTTTGTGTTGCTTGTTCTCCCTAGAATCTCCTTTCCCTCTTTCATCCTCCTCTCAGGAATCTTCTACCAATTGTCGCTATATATCAGTGTATATTGTGTAATTGAAGGGATGTACATGGCCTAATGGCTACTAGAGAGCCTGCATGTTGGAGTTTAGTCAACACGAGTTCGTTTCTTTGAATTGCTTGGCTTATGCCGAGGATACATTGTTCAAGGGTTGAACTTAATTTTTGGGGATGAGTTACTTTCACTTGTTATTTTTACTCGCTGATCTTGCCGTCTCTTTTGTTTTGAATGGCAGGATCTTCAACCCATTGATCGCTTTGTTGTGGAAGAGTATTTGTTGGATGTGCTTTTTTTCTTGAACGGCTGGTTTGTTGAACTTTCCCAATTTTGGTTCCATTAATTTTAAATAGGATTTCTTTTTCAGTTCATTGTGTTTGGGTGTAGGGTTTAGGGTTAGAGGTGCGCTTTATATCTATGCTGCGCTTAGTTGCTATGTGCCTTTGTAGTAGATGCTGAACTCGACGATTTTTCTTATTCCTTTTCTTTTCGGTTTATGCAAGCTAGTCGAAAGGAATGTGCTGCGTACATGGTTGGGCTGCCTGTACCGTTCAGATATGAATATCTTATGGCTGAGACAATATTCTCTCAGGTAAGAACTGTTGTAGTTGCTTACTTATAACAGAGTTTTTGTCCTATAATATTATATCTTTTCCAATCAATTTGATATGGCATATAGAATAAAGACTTGTTGTAGGTGGGGGTATTAGAGAATATTAAACTTTAGAAATGCTATTTTCCTTCCTTCCTTAGTTATTTGTTGCCGTAGCTCCTAGATCCCCCACCCCCTTGTTTCCCTCCCTTTTTATACATTATATACAGATAAGGAGCATTTTTATACATTCTTCTTCATCTCTCCTGATATCTTTTAAATCTTGCAGCTTCTCTTGTTACCCCAACCGCCATTCAGACCGATATATTACACATTGGTTATCATTGATTTATGCAAGGTAATCCATTACCTTCTTAGAATTGTAAGCTAATTACGTATATGTTTCGTAAAATTCCTATCAACGCTTGTGGAATTCAAATTTTCTACTGACTAATCCTCTTGATTGTGTGTTTCTCATTTTAGGCTCTGCCAGGGGCCTTTCCGGCGGTTATAGCTGGAGCTGTCCGTGCTCTTTTTGATAAAATAACAGATCTAGACATGGAATGCCGGACACGTCTTATCCTTTGGTTCTCACATCATTTGTAAGTTGAAATGCTACAGTTTTGAGGGATGTTCCGTTATTCTCAGCAAGCTCTCATTGTTAACAGTTAGGCCAGTGATGTCTCATTGCTTTCATTTAAGAGTTTTGGGGTTGAGTTAGTCCCAAAGTCTATTTTTAGCGTGGTATTAGAGTAGGTAGAGGTACCATTTCAAAAAAAAAAATTAGAGTAGGTAGAGGTCCTGGGTTCGAGCCTCACTACCAGCCAATAGAAAAAAAAAAAGAGAAAATTTCCATGTGCTTGACTCATGAAAAAGAATCAAGCCTCACGTGAGGTGGCGTGATGAAGAAATTATTAAATAAATTAAAGTGTGCTATCTAACAACTTAAGCATTTAGATGTGATGGTCACACTCTTTAACAATTGAGTCGTGTTTATGTACGATAGTGAGATCACTCTGTTTGAAATTGTGTTGCAGGTCAAACTTTCAATTTATCTGGCCATGGGAAGAATGGGCGTATGTGTTAGGTCTCCCAAAATGGGCCCCACAACGTGTGTTTGTTCAAGAGGTCTTGGAAAGGGAAGTCCGTCTTTCATATTGGGACAAAATCAAGCAGGTATTTGGTTACATAGTGAAAAATTCCACCAGCTTATTGCAGATTGATTTTGAGATAATTTTTTCATTGAAGATACTCAAATGAGTTACACCACACTAATTGGGTACTGGTACTTATACCACACTAATTGGGTGCTGGTACTTATATACCTCCTATAACAAGTTAGACGTTTGGCAATTTAAGTTATTCCCATGGCAATTGTATTGATTTTTTCTTTTTGGGAAGAATTTCACCAACTTGTCACAGCTAGCACAACTTTATATTTTTTTCTTCAATTCTTTTGAGTTACCTTCAATAAATTGTCATTTTTAGTGGATTTAAGAATTACTTTGAATACTTGCATCAGCCGGAAAAGGGTACATACAATAAAGCTTAAAAAAATTTCCGTAAAGGGATTATAATGTTATTTGAACATATATTATTTCTTTCACAATACTTTAAGCTTATAATTTTCCATTATTTTTGTGTGCTACGCTCTTCAAAGCAATAAAGCTTAAAATCAATTTAAATGCTGTAAAGTCATATGAATTAGTTTGCTTGGTATGATTCCTTTTTTCTTTGGTCTCAATATACAATCTTTGATATTCATTTTTGCTTAACCTGTAAACATATCAAGTTTATAGCTAAAAGCAATGTTGCATGACTTTAGGTAGACGTTTGCCTGATTTACATTTCTTTTAGGTGATTTAAACAAAAGTGGACAATATTCAGTCAAGATAAAATGGGAGCAAATCCAAAGACTGAATTGCATGAAGTAATAATGGTCAATGGATAATGTGTATTGTGTGATACTACTGTTACTTCTATGGGTATCAATTCTGAAGTAGATATGCTGTAAGTTAAAGTAACAGGTTTTTGCTTCTATACAGGCTGCTAATCGAAGTACTACATGAACATATTTTCTAGGAAAAAATTTCAAAATAATCTTTGATTTTGCCTTTATATATCATTAGATAATATTTTAGATGGAGTAAACACTAGAAAGAAGTTAGAATGTTGTTTCCCTTTTCTTTGAAAGAATTTATAATCTATTTCCTTAAGAATTTATAATCTATTTCCTTACGCTTCTTTTAATGCAATTTGTTTTATATATCTTCTTTCATTCATTTGCTATAGAGCGTTGAGAATGCCCCTGCTTTGGAGGAGTTACTTCCACCGAGAGGTGGACCACAATTTAAATATAGTGCGGAAGATGGTACTGATCCAACTGAGCGTGCACTTTCTTTAGAACTTAAGGACATGGTGAAAGGTAGGAAAACTGCCCGGGAAATGATATCCTGGGTAGAAGAAAATGTTTTTCCAGCCCATGGTTTTGATATTACCCTCGGAGTTGTCGTTCAAACACTTCTCGACATCGGATCCAAAAGCTTTACTCATTTGATTACGGTCTTGGAGAGATATGGCCAAGTCATTGCAAAGATGTGCACTGATGATGATCAACAAGTTAAGCTGATTACTGAAGTAAGTTCCTACTGGCAAAACAATGCGCAAATGACAGCTATTGCCATTGACCGGATGATGAGTTATCGGCTTATATCTAATTTGGCCATAGTGAGATGGGTTTTCTCTTCACTGAATCTTGATCGATTTCATGTTTCTGACAGTCCATGGGAGGTAAATCACCTGATCTAACTAGTGCGAAGTCATTTACTCGCAGGCATATTTTTTTCAATTCTCTTCTTGAAAATTATAAGCGTATGTTCTCTTGGTAAAACTTCACCCACTACTTTTTGTGTTAATGTGCTTTGTAAGTTCTCATGTCTAAGTAATACATACCCCTCCAACTTGCACGGATTTTCCTTTTAAACTGTCTAAACATGGGCGGCATTATACACACATATATATTTGTACCTAGTACCTGATGGTTTTACCAGCATGACACGTCAATGCCAGCATGACACTTGTCATTTACGTTTTAAAAAAAACTAAAAATCACTCCCTTGCTCGTAAAATTTATTAGTTACAATTAACCCCAAATTAGTTTCTTGCAAAATTACCATCTTCCCCTCTCTACCAGTACCACTCTTGTCCTCCATCTGATTCTACATAGTTACGTCTTATTCTTCTGGGTCTTAACTTCCCAGGTTTATAAACAAATATAAGCTTTCTTTTTGTTCTTGTATGTCGAAGATTCACTCTTACATCTGGTCATGCCACCCAGTGCAATAGAAAAATAATATCGTCGGCTTTTTGTTGGCTTATCTCAATATTATCTTCACAGTTGGATTCACTTCTGTGGTTCGTTGTTTATGTGGGTTTCTCGTCTGAAAGAGTGAAAAAAAAAACATTGGAGTCTTTTGTTTTTTCTTGATTTGGAGGATGTGATACAGGTTTTAGTGGTGGTAGAGGCTCGGGAGAAAGGCATGGAGGAGGGTGTGGAACTGGTATGGAGTAGGTGGAGGTTCTGTCTCTCCGGGGGTGGGTGGGTGGGGGTGGAATAGATGTAGTTGTGTAGATCACTTGATCAAAGAATAAGAAATGAAAAAGGTTTAGACCATTTGATCAAATTTGAACCGTTGAATTCGTCTCAGATTTTTTAAACTTAAGCTCTTCACGCACTAGAAATTTTGGGAATAAACGCACCTTCTATATGGTGAAATTGTGGTGTGTTAGCTATGGAGTTTTCAAGTTTTAGTGTGTATAAGGTAACCCATGTATTTAGGGTGTGTAAGAGGAAATTCTGGGAAAGTTTGTATGGGGACAAGGGGTGGGAGCATCTTATGAATTAATTAACCCTCAGTTATAACTTGGAACTCTTTGGGCTCAATGTTTTTATCCTTTCCCCTTATTGTTTTTAGTTTTCTTTTTCTGTTCCTGCTTTGGCAGGATTGTTTCTTTCAGTTCTCAATCTGCTTGTCATTCTTTTTCGGCTTGCTTTTGGTCCTTTCTTAATCTTATGTTCTTGAATTTTAACTGGTCATCAATTCATTTGTCAGAAAATGGCCGTTCTCCATTGTAATGGGAATCTGTAATTTGTTGTCTTGCCTGATTGCTGTGATATGCTATTGGGCTCCCTCTGCATTACTAGTTTCTTTTTTCTTTTCCCTCTCGAGCACTACTTCCGGCATTGTTATGATCTAGTTTGAGTTTTGAACCACGATTATGTGTTCTGTGGCTGTAGATCCTAAGGAATGCTGTCAGTAAGACGTATAATCGGATTTCTGATCTGAGGAAAGAGATTTCATCCCTTGAGAGAAGTGTTGTCTCGGCGGAAGGAGCTGCATCTAGAGCCAGAGAAGAGTTAGAAACTGCTGAGTCTAAGCTGAGTATCGTAGATGGGGAACCTGTTCTTGGTGAAAACCCTGTAAGAATAAAACGGTTGACATCATATGCTGAAAAAGCTAAAGAGGAGGAGGTATCTATTCGTGAATCTTTAGAAGCGAAGGAAGCTCTTCTTGCTCGAGCAGTTGATGAAATTGAGGTATTTTATGTTGGTCATGGATATAGATAAAAAAGAAATTGACTTGTATCATATCTGAATATCTTGGATCCGGAATGAGTGCTAAAGTGCCGACAAAATATGTTTGCTATTACAGGCTTTGTTTCTTTCACTGTATAAAAGCTTCTTGACTGCTTTAGCGGAACCCCTTCATGATGCATCCAGAGATGGAACCTTGCGGCCCTCTGGTCATGCAGATGATATGACCATTGACCTTGAAGATTCTTCAGTAATGGAGCTGGACAAGGACGAGGAAAGACCAAAGAAAAGGTGGTGTATCCATTAATTATACTCTTCATTCTGATGTTCTTAAGATGAGATTTTATCTTATTTTGTTCTTTCTTATGGTTTACTTTTGTCCTTTATGATCTTTAAATTATTTCTCTCTTTTATTTGGGCAAGTTACAGCCATCCTAATGGGAGCAGAGAAAGAAATGGCTATAATCTTGATGAAAAACAGCAATGGTGTTTAACAACTCTGGGTTACCTCAAGGCCTTCACCAGGCAATATGCTTCAGAGGTAATTACTCGTCATTGCCATGTAACAATTACCATATCTGCCCTATACCTGCTACCACTAGTTTTGTCAGTCAAAGTGTTGTGTGAGCCCCTTTCTCGTGAAAAAATGCCTAGAGTTGTGGTGAAGAGTGAAAAATAACCCCTTTTTTTTGTAAAGAGAAATGCCTATAGTTTTGATGAAGAGTGAAAACAATAGGAGCTGCAACTACTTATCTTTATGATATCAGTGTGAATTACTTGTGTGCCACAAATTCATGCGAGCTAACTTTTACAATTTCTTATCATGGTTTTAGTTTCATTTGTTTGGTTATGTACAGATATGGCAGCATATTGAGAAGTTGGATGCGGAGGTACTAACAGAAGATACTCATCCTCTGGTTCGAAAAGCTATATACTGTGGCCTGCGGAGACCTTTGGATGAATGATTTATAGCTTTGTCAGTTTCTTTTTATTTTCTTCTTTTGCTTGTTCCTGATGAGTTTTGTTGGTGTATCATGAGTAATAGATTTTCTTATGTAGATTAGATGTTCACTTTAGTTCTCGATGTAAAAATAGTTGGAGCAGAAGCGAACAGGAGTAGACTAGAGTATTCGTTTCGTTTAATGATATTGCAACTGATTCACCTTTATGTCTTTGCATTTTTGGGATCTTCGTTCAAATGTAATTCTTAATATAAGTAGTCTCTCGTGTTTTTCATTAATTTTATTGATCTTTAAGTCACGTTCTTGAGTGCCACACTCAATCGTAGCCTAATAGTTTCAAGACCATTAATCATTACCATATACATTGTTTATGTCCAACAAACATACTGTATTCCATAAGAGATAAAACATGAAATGGGCAAACGGTTGTTTTCCAACAACATACCCAGTATATTTCCACTTTAACGAGATGAAATTCAGTATTAATTAATTATACTAAATTCTTACACATCGTTGTCACTCACAAAATAGCGTACACAGAAGCCGCTCAATGATATCGGTGGGACTAAATCCAAATCCGAAGAAGAGGCTATTCACTCGGATACTTGCTAAATCTCACCACCAAAGATATCTTGTAACTCTACTCATCAAGTTTGCTTCATTTTTTTTTTTGTAAGCAATGCTCGCTGTTATTTCATTGACAATTCTAATCATCTAACGGTCTTAATTCCGTACAACTAAGTAATGCAAGGATAATTTCATACATTTTAAATAGTTCTTGTCTATTGTTTATCTAAATAATCTCTATCACATTACTTTACTTTATTACTACTATATTAGAAATAGCTTAAATTTCAACATGTCTGTTTAGTGACTATAAAATTCAATCTAAGGTCATTTTTGTATTTCACAAGCAGCTCATACGTATCTGTGCCCCAATTAACTAGAGCACTACGTGTAAATTGGGTGGCAAAATGCTAGAATGGAAATTAGTCTAATTTATTTGTAGTTTGTACTTTTTGAATATCTACTATGTTCCTTCTCCATCTGCATATAGAACACTTTTGGCGTTTTTCTCTTCTTGCTGTCAATGATTCCATGTATTTTTTCCTCTATAAAATTTTCTTTCTTTTCCTTTTATCTCAAATGTGATGGTAAAAATTACAGGACAATCTTTATTATAAGTATAAATAATAATAACAATTAGAAAATTGGGCCTTCAATTAAGGGAACCCGCACCCATGAGCAGGCCTTGTGTGTA
Source organism: Capsicum rhomboideum (assembly GCA_031232105.1). NCBI lineage: Eukaryota > Viridiplantae > Streptophyta > Magnoliopsida > Solanales > Solanaceae > Capsicum > Capsicum rhomboideum. The sequence continues at coordinate 931,287 of CP124710.1, read as the reverse complement.
GTGGTGCTTCCAGATTCTAAGGGTCCGTTTGGATTGGTTTATTTTAGGTATTTTAAAGTTAAAAATAGCTTTTAAGCACTTTTAAAATATTTGAGTAAATTTAAAAAATACTTATGCACTTATTTTTTTAGCTAAAATACTTAAAATAATCCAAAATCCAAAAATTAAAACTTTTAACTTAAAATATTAAAAAATAATTCAAAAGCTAAAAGCCCATCTAAACGGTCACTAAGCCCACGATATATTAGTGGAAACTGGGGAAACTGAAAGTCCTTTCTGATTACGCCGCCCTCCTCCATCGTCTCTTCGAAATTCAAAATAAACAGTGAATTGAGCTCTGTATACATTACATATACAGAATGGAATACAAAGAAGAGGTGGAAGAAGTGCAGGTGGATAAAAACTTCCCCTTATTCTCTCGTAAAACTAAACCCACCACCATAAGACCAAAACCCCTTCCTCCTCCTCTTCCTCCAAAGCAGAAACAGCAGCTTGAAAAGGAGACCAACTCTAATCCCACACCTAATCACATCACCTTCTCCGACTTAGGCCTCGCCGAATGGGCCGTCCAAACCTGCAAAGAACTCGGCATGAAGAACCCTACTCCGGTACAACACCACTGCATCCCTCGAATACTCTCTGGGCAGGATGTATTAGGCTTAGCTCAGACAGGTAGCGGAAAAACAGCTGCGTTTGCATTGCCTATTCTTCAACGTTTAGCTGAAGATCCTTACGGAGTGTCCTGTCTCGTCGTCACTCCGACACGGGAGCTTGCTTTCCAGCTTGCTGAGCAGTTTAGGGCACTGGGATCCTGCTTGAATTTGCGGTGTGCTGTCGTGGTCGGAGGAATGGATATGATTAATCAGACCAAGAGTTTGATGCAAAGACCTCACGTCGTCATAGCAACTCCTGGAAGGATTAAGGTTCTCATTGAACACAATCCTGATATTCCTCCTGTATTCTCCCGAACTAAGGTAAACCAGCTCCGTTCACTTCTCATGTTTGTAGTAATTGTTTTCTGCTATAATGTGAGGCCTTTCTTAGAATTCCATTGTAGAGCTAAAGATATTTTGTTTTGAGGGGTAAGAAAGATTGTAGCTGAAGAACTAATGAACAAGTCCAAAGGTTACATTTTAAGGAGATTCCATTTAAGAAAGCCTGTCGGAAGATTTGGATAAAGTTGTGCTGTCAAAAACAATTCACAAGGAGCTTCTTTTCTCTTCGATTATTTTGATATGTGGGTACACAAAAGTACTGGTAGCGCTTCACAAGCTAACTTTTCATGCCTTGATTCATTCTAAAGGCTGGTAAAACTAAGACTTTTAAAACGAATAGGCAAATAGCACCAACCAAATTTTGTAAAATATAAGTTCCGAATTTGTGTATTGATCATCTTTGAGCCCTTTGAGACCTATGTATCTTATTCCATAAGCGCCAGGACAGACAATTTTCTAGCAAATGAAGTTTTAGACACACTTCATTTTCCATGGAGACCAGCAGAGCGACAATTATTTGCCTAAGCAGGCCTATACCTTGTTTTCTATTTTTATAACTAGCATCATGTCCTGAACGGTGAAAGTTCATTCCTTTATTTACTTATAGTCCCGTGTTCATGTTAGGCTCCTGTACTATACAATATACATTTAGTCTAGTATCTGAAAAATGCACAGAATGGATCCTCTCAAATTGTGAACTCTTATTTGTCTGTTGCCTTTCAGTTCCTCGTCTTGGATGAAGCAGATAGAGTTCTAGACGTAGGGTTTGAAGAAGAGTTAAGAGTAATCTTTCAGTGCTTGCCGAAGAATCGGCAAACTCTTCTATTTTCTGCTACAATGACTAGCAACCTACAGACGCTACTTGAGCTTTCCGCAAACAAGGCATATTTCTATGAAAAGAAGCAAACTTTTTTCCTCCAATTGAAGTTTTGTTAGTCCTTTTTTCTGGTTTTCCAGAGATAATTTTTTCTGCCTTAGCTGATTTAGTATCGATAGGGTGACTTCCCTCTGCTCGGCTTTTGCCTTGGTCAGATAACTCAAGCTTTGGCATATCCGGGCTTACCATCGAGATGTTTTTGGCACTTGGTGCTAGTGGGACATTTCCTACCACTTTGTTGGGAATAATATTCCCTTTTGGACGTGTGTCCAGGTGTTCACAGAGAAGTTGGAAATCCTCCATGTTTTCAGCTTGATCAGTATTGAGCTGGTTTAACTCATACTGTAGTTTTCTTGTTTTTTCCGACAATTCATGCATGTCGTCTCGAATATTGAAGAGCTGATTGCTTTTGTCACTGATTGCTTCTTTAATTTTGCTTATCTTTTGAAAGATTCTATTGACCAGGGTTTGAGTTCTATCGTCCATAATTTCAAATTTTGTGTCCAAATATCTAAGACCATTCCTGGATCTATTTTACAATCCAAGTCGAGAAATTGGGTAGATTCCGAATCTCCTATTGGAGGTCTGTTAGGCGTATATTTCGCCTTACTGTCATTGAAGTAACCCTGCATGAAATCCTTTTTTTGGTTAGATTTTGGCAGTAGATTTTCCCTAAAGTCTTTTTCCAAAAAGTTTGGGAAATCATTTACTTCTTTCCTTTCATTGGTTGATGAGGTTTCAGGATTTTCTGTCTTGAAATCTCCTTGAGGTCCTCCTGTTTCTCCCTTATTAGTAAGGATGCTAGGATTTCGATCTGAAAGATCCAAATCTTCTAATGTATAGACCAACTCGTCTAGATCATTCATTCTTCTTCCGAAGATTCTTTGATAACTAGGGTAGGAGTTTCTACTCCTTTCGCCTTTCTAGATTTTTCTTTTTCTTCATTATCTCGTTGTTTTTTTAGAAACTCGAAAATAATTTTTTCTTCAAGGCTTCCTTTCTAGTATGGACTGTTATCTGAGAGTTTTTCTAGAAAGACTCCGTCTTTCACTTTCCGTGCTATACCTCTATCAAGCCTGTCAGCCTTTTCTATAAGACCTGTGATTCTTCCCGGTAGGTTGTCTTTGATGGTCTTAACTTCTAGTTCTATGACCTTAAGTCTAGCAGATAGTTGCTTGTGTATCTCTATTAGATCATCAAGCTTTTGCATAATAATGTTGAGGCTCATGTTTAATCTAAAACAGATTATGCCGATATTTAAATTCTAAATTCTAACCCACCAATCTATACTTCTTGCCTCGGTTCGGAGATGTAGTCAAGGCACCCAAGGTAAGTTGACCAAATCCGATGTGGATCCCTCACCCACACCCCTGTTGTGTCGACACGGTGCCCTTCCTCTAACATAAAAATCCTTTCAGATCCTTTCCTTTTTTCCCTTTCACAATTGTTTTATCAAATGACCAGTTATCAATATTATTGTTTGTAGGTCTAGTGTAGGTCTAGTGGTAGTTATTGTTTCCTCTAATCTAGATTCTAACAATGCATTCTCTATGGGAATCTCTATATGTACCCTGTGATGCAAAATTCTTTGCTTTGCATAAACCAAAAAGCCAAATCGGCCGTAAACAAGAAGTATACCAAAAAGTAAAGAACCTACAAAAAGATATGGTTCTCTACATAAGACACCCAATCCTCTATACATCCCAGTAGCCTGATGTTGAAGCAAAAGCCCGATTTCCATATCCAACTTCTATCTGGTTTATCAATGCCCACAAATTATCTCTAGCACATTAGATTAGTTCAACATTTACTCATAAAAAACAAACACAAAAATTACACATAAAATCAATTTAGCATTAACTTATAAGATTTTTTTTAAAGACACCCAGAAGGAGAAACAAAAGAAAAAATTAACCTTTCAGGAAGAGGGGGATGCATGGAGAAACTGAGAAACCTCATAGAGACTTGACAAAAAAATGAATAATAATGCCTGACAACACTGTTTCAAAAGAGGAAAACAGCATGTGAATATCAGGTGTACTGGAAACAGATGAGCCTTACCATTACATTGTTGGTCTTCAGCAAGAATCGATCAATAAGCACAGACTAATTTAGGGTTAACAACTGCGACTTCTTGTTGTTGAGGAATTTTGTATCTTGTGCTTAAATCAAATAGCCTAAGTGTTAGTAACAGAAAAAAATAAAGATGTAAATGGGAGAGTAGAAATAGAAGAAAGAACCATAGAAATTCTACTATACAAAGAACCACGCCACTGAAGAAGGAAGAAAGAAGCAGAAGGAAAACTAGAAATAAAAAGGTAAACACGTGTCACTCAAAAGAGGAGAATTGAATTGAATTCTGTATGAGAGAAGAGAAAAGATATTCAGTACCAAAGACATATGTTCAAGTGTGATAAAAAAAGGAGTTAGGTTCAAGTGTGCAATTTACAATACTTTTGGCACAATTGTCCGGTGCAATGTTCATACATCTCCTTTGTTAAATTTTTGTTACTTTTGGTACAATTGGGCAGTGCAGTGTTCATCCTCCCCTTCCTCATTTGTATATAGTAGAAAAGAATAAATCTTGGGTTCAAGCCTTGGAAATCGCCTATGGTGGAAATGCAAGGTAAGGCTGCGTACAATAGACCCTTGTGGTCCAGCCCTTCCCTGGACCCTACACATCACGGGAGCTTTAGTGCACCTCTGCCCTTTTTTTGTAGAAAAGTATAAATCTAAGTAGCATTTTCGTATCACCAGAATAGTGGTCTAATGAGAAAGGTTGTGCTCAACAATTAGAACTTATGGAACAATTTTTGATTGATCAGGATCAATTATTGCAAACTCTTCTAGTTCAATTATTTCTGCCGCTCTCTTATGATCAGATGATGTGTATACACCAATTGACCTTATTTATCTCGTATAGAAAACTTTGTTCCATATTTTTCAGTTCTCTACATTGCATCGTGATGTTTCAGGTGGCCATTGAAGTAGGACGTGAAGAAGATGAGGGTGGCATGGTTGGAGAAGCTTTTATGGACTATGTATGTTTTCTTTGCAATCTCAGCTTTTTACTCCTAGTATTGTAATAGTGGGAGAAATATGTGTTTGCCCTTACGATTATTTTTATCTTCTTTTTATTATATAAAATAATTCTGTAATGTTGAAGAAGAGAGAATGGGAAAACACGAAAGATATGTGCTAATGGCTGTAGAGAGTGGGAGATTGGAGTAAAAGAGAGATGGGTATGTTACTCTTATTACAATGACTAATAACTTAGCAATGACTTTATTAACTGTTCAAATTCTTTGCTAGTAAAGTGGTTGTAAGTTTATCATTGGACAAACTTGTGACAACGTTTCGTTGATGCTAACTCCAACAATCCCCTAATCCAAAAAAAAAAAAAGCTTCAAGAATCCCCTCCTCTCCCTAAATGTGGTAGCACATAATATCATCATTGATTATAACCTTTCGAGATTTTCATGTTAGTAAATTGCTAGTTGATGGTTGATCCTCGTCATTCTTATTTTTCTTCTCCTGATTCAACACAGCGGCCTCCCAAGCTATCTATTGGATCTTTACATCCTGATCCTATAGTGGAGACATCTTCCTTATCTGCAGTACAACCACCTGAACCAACCTACGATCTTACAATCAAAGAGGACTTGGAAATCTCAAAAGCATTGTCCTGCCTGCAAATTGAGACATTGGTTTACGCTTGTCAGGTTCTATTCTAACATGTTACTCGACTCTGTTAGTAGGCGCTTACCTTATGGTTACTGTTTTCTTGTAACAGAGACACCTTCAGTTCCTTCTGTTTTCTTGTAACAGAGACACCTTCAGTTCCTTCCAAATGGTACCAGAGCAGGATTTTTTGTAGGTGATGGTGCTGGCGTGGGGAAAGGACGAACAATTGCTGGACTAATATGGGAGAATTGGCACCATGACAGAAGGAAAGCGTTGTAAGTTCTCAAATAAAAGAAGTGCATTATTGTACTTACCACTTAAAAGAAGTGCATTATTGAATCAATTTAAAAAAAAAAGTGCATTATTGAATCTGAACCTATTCTAACATCCATATCATGGTTGTCTACTTGTTGCTAAAATGATGGCTGTGCTCCTAAAGGATCTGTTTTTCTTTGTTTATGATCTAACACATTTTAGTTTCTAAAATTAAATTTGATTGTTTCCTCATAATGCTTTTCCCCAGGTGGATATCTGTTGGTTCGGATTTGAAATTTGATGCAAGACGAGACATGGATGATGTGGGCGCTATGTGTGTACAAGGTAGGTATTGAGAGTCTTCAATATGGTCTCAGGTTAAATGCTGCATGTGATCTACCTATTTTTTTTTTAATTGAAACTGGTAACTTTAATCTACCTATTCCTTTCTCTGTTTGTTTATGTTAGTATGTGCTATTGTGTTCTTTGATTCTTACCTATTCCTTAAGCTTTTGAAGTTTAAGGAGTATAAACTTCAAGAACCTTTGTGCTTTCTATATTCTTGTTTCTGGGAACTTCAGTGATCGACTGATAACTCTGGGAGCCTGGATAGAGGCTGCTGCAATGAGGCGTTAACTACTCTATTGGAATCCAAGAAAAGAAATTAAGAAAATACTGATAAGATGTTGACTTTGTAGTTTTGGACAGTGGTGAATATCTTTTGATATTTGTTTTTGGGCTATTTGTAGTAAGTGGTGAAACTTGGTTATTTAGGGTCACTTCATGATGTATATGGACCATATTCTACTGTTTTCTGAGGTGGGTTTGTACCTGTCACATACAATGAGTTACTTTTGTTGGAGGAATGCTTACGATTTTCCTGAGTTATCAACTGTAATGTATGATATCGTGAAATAATATATGGGTTTTTATGCAATTTTTCCTTTTGTCTTTTCCGATTCCAAATGGTTAATGACTGAATCTATTTTGTAACTGGAAATCTATAACTTTCTCTTGTAGTGCATGCTTTGAACAAGCTACCTTATTCTAAGCTTGACTCAAAGTCTGTTGGCGTCAGGGAGGGAGTTGTTTTTTCAACATACAGCAGTCTGATAGCATCTTCGGAGAAAGGTCGGTCCCGTTTGCAGCAGCTTGTACAGTGGTGTGGGCCAGAATTTGACGGTCTCGTCATATTTGATGAGGTATAATTTTCCTTTTGGACCAAGTTTAGTATAGTTTGCACCAAGAATTGTAACCTTGTAACGGATTTTTATCAGCTGTGCAAATTCTTGAAAGAAAGAGACATCCAATTTGTTGCACTTAGCTATATTTTTATTATTCATTTGTAGTGTCACAAGGCAAAAGATTTGGTCCCTGAAGCTGGGGGACAGCCAACACGAACTGGTGAAGCTGTACTTGAAATCCAGGTTTGTTTTTCAGTTGAGTCATTGGATTATGGTAAGATGTGGTTTCCACCCGAATTGAGTCATGAATCTCAAGTTGTCGGAAAAAATATATGCATCTTATAAGTTACAACAACAACATACTCAGTGTATTCCCACAAAGTGGGGTCTGGGGAGGGTAAACTGTACGCAGTCCATACCACTACTGCAGACGAAGTAGAGAGGCTGTTTCCGATAGACCCCCGACTCAGGACAAATAACAGTATAGAAAAGATAGAAACAACAAACAAAATGGGATAACACACCAATAGATAATAAAGGAAACAAGACACCCACAGAGTAATGCTATGCATAATCTATCAGAAAATCACAAACATCACCAAAACACCACGAGCAAGAAACTACAAGACACACGCATAACACTACGACTATAGGTACAGTTACAAACAAAGCACTCCTTCCTACTAGCAAGGACATGCTCCTACCCACTAACCTTCTACCTTAATCCGCGTCCTCCACACCTTCCTATCTAGGGTCATGTCCTCAGTAAGCTGTAACTGCTCCATGTCATGTGTAATCACCTCCCTCCAATATTTACTTAAATAAAAACAAGAAATATGTGTTATTTATATTTGAAAAGTGCTTGTCTTATAAGTTTATAAGTTAGGAAAGTGAATGCATATAATACAGTGGAAAGAAGTAAAGCTGAAGATTGCACTCTCAAAAGCAAGTTAACATCTATCTCCTGCATTATCTCTTAACCCCCACCCCCAACCCAAGAAAAGAAAAGAACAGCTGGTGGAGAGTCATCCTTGGCATTAATATTTTCTGGATCCAATTGTCTTACTAGCATTTGGAGGTGAACGTTTCAAAAGAATGTTTGTGAAAGTTGATAACTTGTGATTGGAAGCTAGTAGTTTGACTTGAAATATACTTTCAAACTGTTATCTCTATATTTCACTTGAAGTTACAAATACTAAGGTTCAATGTTTGTGAATATTCATGGCCAAACGAGCATACACTGATATAGTATTTATCCTCATAGAAGCCCAGTTTTTCGGAGTTCTAGATTACGTCTGCTGTCTGGATTTCCTCTTTCTTCTTCCCCAATCTCTTTTTGATCAGGTAAATAAAATTTTCATCAAAGTTTGGGCCAGAACAAAAGTGCCCATATACAAGAAGTATACCAAAGAGTACATAAAAATATGTTTTTCTACGAAAGACACCCAATCATCTATACAACAAGGAACTTCATGGGTGCACCAAAAGTAAATAAGGGATATGAGGCTACTCCTCAACTAAACAAAACTCATAAGTCATATCATCCCTTCATAAGCTCTCCTATTTCTTTCTCCAAATAATCCACATGAGTGCTAGGGGAACATGGGGATGTATAAAAGGGGCTCCGATCAACTTGTTCCGATCTAGGATAATAAACACATGAGCTTGGTTTTACTTCACCATCGAGAAAGGAAAGAAGACTTCCATCTCCAAGTTTAACTGAGATGAAGCTCCCTTCTTTTTCTTGGGGGTGTGAAGCAGTGTCAAACCAAGATACCCGACATGCATTAGCTCTCCTTGAAAAGGAGGTGATCCAGCCGTACCTTCCAGTATGGAAGGAGAGATGTGAGAATTTTTGAGGAATGACATAGCCTTCAGTACAAATTAGGGGTTCTCTTTCTCTTCTTGTACATTTTTTGAGTACCTAATATATTCCTTTAAGTTGTATAGTATTTCCTGACCAGTTTTTTCCTCTTGGTATATATAATTTGATCTTTCTATTACTTAATGAATGGACGGATAACTAATAGAAATTTTGAAGGAGCAAGCTAGAAGGAAGGCTAGCTAATCCTAGCATGAAAATTGCTCCTTCCTAACTTAATATACCCTTAGCTGTACGTTTTACCACAGGATTCTAAAAACCTTTATCTAAGATTTCCTCTTAACAGATTCCTTAAGTTAGCCCAGCCTTTGAGTGGTATAACCTCCAAGAGAAGATGGAGAACACAACCTAGTCTGATCAACATTAACACCTGCAACACCCCATTTAGCATGTTTATATACAGTAAAAGCTTGTCCTTTATAATATGTTTGTATAATCATTGAATACTGTTGCTATGTTGGGTTTATTTGACGCAGACGTTATTGAGTCGTTATACCTACTGGTCTTGATAGCTGTTGCACATTAACAGCTATTGCGATTGATCAAATTAGTTTTACTTTTCTTGTTTTCTTGGTAAGTTAGATTCATGAGCTAGTTGCATTTTGTATAACAGGCTCGTCTTCCTCAAGCTCGTGTTGTTTATTGTTCAGCAACTGGTGCTTCTGAGCCTCGCAATATGGCCTACATGGTTCGCCTTGGACTTTGGGGAGCTGGAACTTCTTTTCTTAATTTCCGTGACTTCTTAGGTTAGCCTTCTGATTGCTTAAACTAACTGTTTCATAGCATAGTTCTTTTTATTAAAAAAGCATTGATCACTAAGCAAGATATGTTACAGAATGAACAGAAAACCAGCACTAAGGAGGTGCTGGTGTTCTTAGCATATTTTTATCTATGCTTATTAAGTCTGATCATGAAGTTATAACTAGCTGAGTCATCTCACTTTCAGTGACTTCTAAAAAAGTAATTTTTATTCTAATGTACTGAATGCTTGTATCTTACTCATATAGCGGCCCAAGAAGCAAGAGAAAAAGGTAGGAACTTGATGATAATATATGAGTGGTTGTGTTATGCTGTGGTAGAGTATTGATTGCTTTATCTGCATCCACAGATTCCAAAGTTAATACTTGCCTGCTTATGTGGCTAGTGGGAATCATAGTTGAAATTAAATGTTGTGGTCATTTCAACAATTCTTTGTGGAGGAGGCTGGTGGTTGCTCCATATAAACTTCCTTGACAACCTTTCCGCAAAGGAATGCGTTTTTGTTGTCCAACTGAAAAAGAGTCCAATTTTTTTTTTTTGAACTTGGTAACTTTGTATTATATCACAACAGTACATGGGTTGTACTGAGACCTTACATACTGATGCTCTCCAAACTTCACTGCTCTACGTCTATATTGAGTCTAAAACATCAATTATAGAGACAGTGTCATTTGAGTGTAATTGATTACGCCAAAAACATAACAACAAAATGCAGTTTAGTTTAACTTTCTGCACACTATTCTCTATGCTTTCAAAACATCTAGAGTTCGTCTCTTTCCAAATTGCCCACCATATTGAAGCAGGGATAATTCTCCATCTAGCTCTGTCTTTTGCAAGGACACCTGCCTCCTCCCAATTTTTTAATGCCTCAATGACTCTCCTAGGCATAGCCTTATCAAAAAAAAAAAAGAAAAAAAAGAAGACTCTCCTAGGCATAATCCAGGATATGCCTTTGAGACTCAAAAACATCCTCCAAAGTTGCTGAGTATATTTGCAATGTAGAAATAGATGGTTTAGAGTTTCTGAGGTTTCCCCAAATAGGAAACATCTAGAACATAAGATTATCCCTTTTTTCATTACATTATCCTGAGTCAAGGCTGCTTCCTTAGCTAACAACCATATAAAACAAGAAACTTTATACGGAATCATGCATCTTTAAATTTGTTTCCAAGGCCATGTGAGATTCTGTTGACTTGGTTGGTCGAGTCCAATTATTTATTGCTTTCATAGAGATAAGAAAAAGGTCTGAAGCCATCTTACCAACAATGGTTTTTCCTCCTGGTAAAGGAGCTATCTCCCAAGTACCATTATTATAAAAAACAATCATTTCTTCGATCATAGCCCGGCAACAACCTGGATGAGCTAGTGCTTCTGCCATAGTTTTTGGATAACCTGGATAAGCGAAATTCTCCCTTCGTTTCTATCCCCAATACAAAAACCCTTGTACATCAACATAACCCATGTGGTTGTCCCGATGTAGCCATTGTAATCTCCTTTTATGTAGCTTCTCGGTGTGCAGGATACATCTCACAACCTCGTCCAAATCCTCCTCAAACCGCTTTTTAACTTCCTCATCCAGGCCCTCTTATGAAGCATATGCACTGATGATGTTCAAGGCGAGTCCTCCAATGACTAGCTTAACCACCATCATCCTGTCGGTCACCCTCCTAACCTCTACCACTTGCTCCCTGAGTTCCCTATCTACTAAGATGCCTACTCTATTCCTATTCCTCGAGCCTCCTGATACCACAATTTAAACCCATCGACTTCTCTAGCCTTTCTCTTCCAATTGGGTTGGGTTATCATACATGCATTTTATTTCTTATAGTATGTATGCATGCAGCTATACCGTTACCAATTTTTTTAAAAAATGTATGCATGCAACTATGTGTAGTATGCGATAAGCTCTGGGATTCAGCGTTTATCTTCAAAATGTCAAGATCTCTGGATCTTTTTGAAATCCTCTGGTTGTAGAGGCAAGACTTAGACCAAGGGCTTTCAAACAACAAGTTACGCCCAATGGGCAATAGTTGACACTATCATATTGTGTTTTTATTTATGAGATGTTCTATAACTCTTGCCTTAGAGGCAAGACTTAGCCTAAGGACTTTCAAACAACAAGTTATGCCCCATGAGCAAGAGTTGACACTACCAAATTGAGTCTTGATTTATGAGATGCTCTATAACTTTGCCTTAGAGGCAAGACTTAGCCCAATGACTTTCAAATAATAAGTTATGCCCCATGGTCAAGAGTTGACACTACCACGTTGTGTCTTTATTTATGAGATGCTCTATAACTCTTGTCTTAGAAGCAAGACTTAGCCCAAGAACTTTCAAACAACAAGTTATGCCCCATGGGTAAGAGTTGACACTACTACATTTTGTTTTGATTTATGAGATGCTCTCTAACTCTTGTCTTAGAGGCAAGACTTAACCCAAGGACTTTCAAACATCAAGTTAGGTCCTATGGGCAAGAGTTGACGCTATCACATTGTGTCTTGATTTATGAGATGTTCTATAACTCTTCCCTTAGAGACAAAAGTTAGCCCAAACGTGGGGAAGCTGCTAAATACACTGAATTGAAAATATGGATTTAAGAGTGCTTAGTTAGCTTCTTGTGTTTATTAGTCATGTGATTTTCCTAAGCTTTGTGCAGTCATGTTTCTACTAGCGCTCTCAGTTTTAAAATTAGTTACCTGCCACTTGCAACCACCTTACATGAGTTACCCAAATAACTGGTCCATAAGAATTATGTGAGTTATCCATGTTCACAACAATACTCCCCCCCTTAATAAGAACCTTGTCCCCAATGTTCAATTCAAGAAATGAAAAGTGGTCAAGAACAACCAGCCACAGGGTGAGTCCAGTCCAACAGGCGCTACCATGTATCCATAAGTTACTATAGGTGTTGCACTGTATAGCTATATGTGCTTTGGTATGGATCTGCTGCAATCTAGAAATAAAGAGGTTGTAAGCATCATAGTGCTTGTAGACAACAAGTGCTAAATGAGGCCACCAACTGTAGAGGGACATAACTTTGTAGTTAGGTTCAATGCTTAGGAAATGCTTTCTCAAAATAGGAGCATGAGGCAGTGTTTGCAACAGATTATCCATGAAGTAAGAAGCCTCTGAATAGTAAAATCCTCTCAGTATCAACAACCAAATTAATGTCAAGTAATTAACAAGAATCTTGGGGTTCTTGTAATTGCTAAAATTACCACCACATTGTAGAGTCAATGTCAATTTTCTCATTTCGAGCTCCCGTAGAACTACAACCCGACATGTGCTTCTGTTAATTCTCTTGAAGCAGCATATTTGTAGTTCAACAACCAGTTGTAGACCAAGAATGAAACTATAATCTTGAAAGTTGATCCATATTGAGACACTTTTAGCAGACGATAACATAACTGTAGTGGAAGAGAAAGGAAAGGGTTATTTAAAATCCAATTTATTCGCTGTATATGATTTTGACTTAAGTCTTATCCCGTTGAAACTCAAATCTTCCAATGGTTTGCAAGCCATTAAATTGAGAACACATATCGGAAAAAATCCATAGACCAAAGGAGCTCCCTCTAGTACTCCTTTCCCAAAGACAAGGTTGTACATAAAAAGAACTTGCAGCGTATAAACAATGACCCATGATGAAATTATTGCTCCCTTATCTGCTTCCTCCACATTAGTAACAATATAAGCAAACCAACAATCTATGTTACTCGGATTCGTCAAAAATATCAACGGGTGCGTGTCGGATTTGTCAAAAGTAGTGTAACTTTTGAAGAATCCGACATGGGTGCGGCATCAAAAGTGAAGAGTCCGCGCAACTTAGACAACAATTCCTTCCAGCAAACAAATCAAAACCATGTAACAATCAAACATCACCATTAGTAACAGTATAAGCAGACCAACAATTCTTTCTAGCAAACAAATGATGGATAATCCATTACACAAAGTTTGAAGGAGACCACTTGCGAGAAAACATGGAATTAACTAAATTATCATCACCATTTCTTCCGACTATTTCCACAAGGTCGGGGATGCCAGTTTGGAGCACATCAAAACGAGCAGCATAGTTCTGAAGACTAATAGTAGCACTAAGAAATGCAAGATGATTCTTTCTAACAAGCACCGTATACGTATAGTGAATCTCAGTTTTGCAGGCAAGATCAGTACTGACATTGGGTCTTCAAAACTGACTTTTGTTTGTAGTGGATCACCAAAACGTCTCGTTTTACGTCATAATATACATCTAGGACTTGTGTGCAATCGAAGGACATCTGAATGCAATGCTGTTATAGACAACACAGAACCCATCGAACAAGTAGGAATTTACACACCATGGTTGTCCAGGATCGCACACTCTACAGGTAGATTTGGAATATGCAATTAAGAAGAACTTGCCAATACAGCCCAACAATAGTAGTTCCTCCACACTCTCAGATTCTCTATATGACCAGTTAGAGCCAAGAACTTGAAATCTATCCCTGGATCCCATACACAAAATTCACATTGAATCCCCCAGTAGATTTTCTCTTTTGCATCAAGAAGTACTTCAGCATGATGCATTGCACTTGTCAAGAGTTTAGATTATAAGTTCTCATTTTCTTTATGATTACCTTAGTTTATTATTTGTGTTGAATTTTTTTTAATCTATTCTTTGTTTTTCTTTAAAGGAATTTAAATATATTACTTCATTTCGCATTCCGCAATTTGTTGTTAAAGTAAATAACTTTTAATTGCTTAGAGAATATGCTCTATCGTCACACGTGCCGCATTTTTTGGTATAACTTTTACTTGGTAATTCATGGGACTATTGGAGTTTTCAATTGTAGGAATTGAACTAACAATTAGCTTCTCCTTTAATAATCGAGTGTTAGCGTCTCTACTTACTTAGATGGTTGTAATCTATGGCAAAATTTTTATTTTTTCTGGTAATTTGCTATTATTTCAGCTATGGAAGCTGAAAAGTGGGCAAGTTTTTCAGAAGGAACTAGTGATTCTGAAGGCTATGGGGAGGATCCTGAAGATGATGACAATTGTTATGCATATGGATCGAATGATATACCCAAAATGCAGTTCAGGTTTCATATCATGATATAGATAAATTATTAAAAATAATTTTGCAAAACATATAGGAATGTGAATAGGCAGGCATTTTTTTTTCAGGAAAGATATTTCAAGATCACGATGGCTTGATCCATTAGGAGTGGCTGAGGTCGTGGAGAGAAAGGGTGGATTGTGGACAACTACTGGGATAGTTCGTAATGGCAAGATATATTGCTTCATTGAAGAGATTTTGTAGGTGATAAAAAATCTCTTTTTGTTATCTCCCGTAATTGAAGAGTTAAATACTACCGACTTTGAGTAAATGCATAATTTGCGAATAAGTCATGAGAAAATAAGAACTGGGGTATTTTCAGCATATTTGGTCATATTCAAATTTTTAAATCTGTTTGGCATGTTTTCAAAAATTGAACATTTTTCATAGTTCGGCTAATAAGTTGGCATATTTTTCTGTTGATCTTTTCCTCATAAATGGTTCTGGGAGTTGATTGATTTTGGTATAGATTTCTGATACTCCTAGTGTGGTATTTTCATTACCTCTCTGGTTATGCTTGTGAACTTTAGTTGCACATTTTTCTACTGCTTCGACACGTTAGAAAAATTAGTCTGACACATTTATTTGTATTAGGAATTGATATAAAAATTATGTTTCATTTGAGATTTATCTTCTGCAATTCCCAGTGTTTAAAGAATGATACTGGTTTTATCATGTAGATATCTTGCCGAAAATGGGGCTCTACATCTCTTCAGTAACGAAGATACACCCCTTTCTCTGGAACATGTATACAACAAGGTTGCAGAAGGGAAAAGTGGATGTTCCTTGGAATATTATGAAGCATATAGACACTTGAAGTATCTTGGATATATAGTCGGGCGTCATGGTATTCCTTGGTCAATAAAAAGGTCAAAAATTAATTGTGTTATTAATCAAGACGCGCCGGAGACTGCTCAAAGTGGAGATGAAGAATCAAGAAACAATATTCTCATCTCTGAAATGTTTAATAATATGCAAATTGGTGGATTGAGACTGGCCTTTGACGTTTACCCTCCTAATAGCAGATTTAGAAAGTCTGCTCCTGGTGATCCCTGTTTTGTACTTTGTCTTGCTAGGTATGGTAACTTGTTAATGCATTCATTATCTTACGGTGCCTAGTGCCTGCTAATGTTTGCTGAATCTTTGTCTTCTAGTGTTAGCTGATTATACTAACTTGAAATAACTAGTTTAGCATTTCTATGGGTTGCCGGATTGGATGATATTCTGGAAAGAAGTGACCGGTCTTATTCCCTCTATTCTTTTGTCACACTTTGTTGATCCACATCAACTCTCGAAGTAGCTTTATTTTACGATTATTATATTTTCTTGTGCAGTGAGTATCCACCTTTCAAAGAAGAGATTGAAGATCTTGAGAGACAATCGCATGGTATTCCGTTGAAATTCTGTCTTGTTGAGAATGGGCGTGTGAGCTTTTTCTCATTCAACAAAGTTGAGCTCCCTATCCTTCCATGATCCCTTCAAGCAACGGATACAAATCTTGACATGCCCTGTGAAAGAGCTATGGTACAACTATGAACTTTTATTTGTGGATTGATGTTTAACCATTGTGTAATTGCAACACATTATTTAGATGTTAAGTATGTCTGATTAATGAAACATGGCCTCGTTTCTCTACTTATAATATGTCTTGTCTTCTTTGCCTTCCGTGTTCGTGTGAAAGCTGAAGGCTGATAAAAGTTATATGCCACCAACTTTACGCGTTACAATGGTGAAAATTTTACTGACTCACACAACTGACGTTAGTTGGCTTGAATCCACATCTTACACTTTTGCATCCACAAATTCTAGATCCACTTTTTCGTGTTACAAAAAGGAGCCTCACAACTAACACAACTAATGTTGTGTGAGGCCCATATTATATACTGTCCTTTCACACAAAACACACTTTAGTTGTGTGAAAAACTTTACTACGTGACTCACACAATTGATGTTAGTTGTATGAGACTTCTTCTTGTGAGACAAAAAATGGATCTGCATCTTACACTTTTGGGCCACAAATTCTAGATCTGACTTTTTTATCTCACGAAAAGGAGCCTCACAACTAATACATCATTACTCTCTTAAAGTATTCTTTTAACTTCTTTCCACGAAAGACGTCTTTCAATAGGGCATTATTATGTAGGTATTTGGTGAAATAATCGAGACACACGCAAACTGATTAAGACACCATCGTCATTATAAAGAAAAACGGGCCGCCATAGGCCATAGCTGTGTAGGGCAAAAAACAGATAGATTGATGTACGACTAAAATCACATATGAATCCAAGATAAGACCTCCAATTTGAACAAGTTACATGATCATTAATTGGATGTCCATGTTATCAAAAAGCAATCACCTCCAATTAGAACAAGTTACATGATCATTAATTGGATGTCCATGTTATCAAAAAGCAATCAACATAAATGTAATCTTTATTAGCTGTAGAAGAATGAATTGACATGTAACTTTTTTCAACAGTTCGAAAGTGAAGTTTGTACTCTAGTTTCTTGAATGAGTAAATGTAGATGTTTAAAATGACATTTAAATGTTTGTAGTGGGCCTGAGAGCTAATATTTGAGTTTATCAATAAAATATTTTTTTCACGAGGTTGATTTCACTGTCTTCCAACTTTCTAGTTTAGTTGAGTCTTGGAGGAATACTTTCTATAACATGTTAGAGAAGATTTCCAAGTTGATCGTTGCATGATCAAAGTAATGCGATAGAGGATAATCTATTTTATGATTCTCGTACTATATAAATTCTGAATTCGCTGCTGATTAATTTGTTCTTTCAAACAAAATCATTTATATGATAAGATACTAAATATTATAGCCACAATACTGATAGCAACTAGAGATGACATTGATGGGGTAGGTTTATGAATAAACAACGTTATCAATCTTTACCTATGATACTATATGAAACATTTGACATATCTCATAAGTAGTAAATAGGTTTGCGTTAACATCAAGAGTTGCGTATGATGGTACGTTGGTGTGTTTTCAAACTTTCATAAGTAGTAAATAAGATACATTTACGTTAACATCGGGAGTTCCATCATGCGTTGCTATGCTTTCAAATTTTTTCATGTTTGATTGATCAAAATATTTCTTTTAAGTAAATAAATTTTTTGATCATAAAAATGGTTAATTTTCCGATAGACGTAGGAAAACAAGTTTCATAAGTGATTTTTCAACTGTCTTCCCCTACCCTTATCACTCCAACCCCTCACCGCAACAGCAAACCCTCGTGCACCCGAACCAACTTCCCCCTCAACCCCACCCCACCTCGAACTCATCCCACCGCAAAACCCAACCCCAACTCACAATCTACGTACACCTCAACCCCCTCCCCCCCCCCCCCTAAAGTTGTACTACAGGTGTTGCGACAACCTTTACCAAGTACGAACGATTGTTAACCACCATATCCGCTGGTCTACAATATTCACCTCCCTCACCCCCTCTCTCCTCAAAATTCCATTCATGAACTAATGAAAACAAAGTATTGAAATATGGAATTCGATTTACATGAGGGACTCGTTGGACTTGTAATAGAATATTCAACTACTTTAACCAAAAATAGAAAAAAAGAATACGCAACTACAAATTTTAAAAATGTTAAAAATATGAAGTGATAAAAGTTATTTATATGTTAGGCAAGTTTATAGATGCATAACTACTTTCTGAAGAAGAAATTTGATGGTACTAAGTCTATTCGTACGGTGATTGGAGGAAGATCGTGAAAGGGGCTCGACAACAAATTTTCATGTGAATTGGAAATCAGGTTTTGACCGATTGATGAAAGCTTATTCGCATTCTAATTAAATCCATGTGATTACTTCCCCTTTAGAATTTTCAAGTGTCTACTATGAAGTGTGTGATATTAATTGTATCTATGAGATTAATTTTATAGACTGAATTGTATCCCCTTCTTATTTTTAATGCAGTGTTCTTGAATGACATAAATCTTTGGTTAACCTCACATATTAATATAAAACCAAAGATTAGTTCTACTTAATAAGATGCTAGGCATGTGTTGCAATACATTATCTTGGATGTTGTTGTAACAACTTTATTTATTAATATGCAAATTTAAGTTATTTAATTCAAAGTTCTAAATAATTTTTGGTGAATGATAAATAGTTTTTCTTTCTTTTTTAAAAAAAATAAATTTGAACTTCTTTTTTACAATCTTTAAAGTGAAAATAAAATCATTAATTTTTTTTTTTGGAATCTCAATACTTTGGAGGCCTAAAACAAACACTTTACTATCATCACCTTCTAGCCACCACCATTTGTGATTGAAGCCATTAAAATAACCAATTGTTGTCATGTGTTTGATCAATAATTAAAGTCACACTTTAGTGTTCACTTTTTAAAAACCTTTAATTTAAGATGGGATCCACAACTTGTAATGACTTGGGTGAGTACCTTTTAATAGATGATTACTTCTTTTAAATATAATTTTTAATTACTATCATCTATGAGCAATACTATGTATTTTAGCCCGTTCTCTCTCTCTCAAACAATGACGCTTCACTCGCTTTCTTTCTCTATTGTCCATCTCTCTTATTCTCTTTTCTTTTTTTGGTTAGCTAGATATTGCATAATCAAATAAAACAAAGTACAGTTAGTTATAACTCCGGATATCATTCCGGTTCCACAAAAAAAATCTGGGCCTTGCCTAATTTTAGAGTTGGTACTAATAGTCCTATCATAACTAGTTCCAAGGATGTCCTCCCAAACGTTTTTTATTGCATACATCTATAGAACTACAAAAATATTGATCCTAGCAAAAGCTTCCATTTTTGCACCTTCCTTGGCCAGCACATCAGCAAGGTTGCCCCCAGTAGTTGTGTTGAACGGTTGCTCCTCCTAGACTTCTCATCATCAACCTGCATTCATTAATAATAGGGTTATAGTAAAAGTTCCCATTTTTAAGCATTAAGATTACCTTTCCCATTTGTAAGCATTAAGATTACCTCTTTGGAGTCAATATTGATCTCAAGAGGGGTAAAATTATGCTCTATCCCTAAATTAAGACCTTCTTTAAGTGCTAAGAGCTCCATTTGATTGCTAGTGGAAATGTGGTAGCTTCTATGAAAGCCCAAGATTCAGTCGCCAGAGCTATTCCTAATGACTCCACCAATGCCACCTTTTTCAAGATTATCAAGACAAGAGTTGTCAGTGTTGGGCTTGTACTGACCCCTTTGAGGAGGGTTCCATTTGATCCTAATCAAAGAGATTATTGGAGGGAGGATGGGAATGGGCTTTCAAGTGAGCATATTCATAAAAATATGGATATTTGAAGATTTAAAGATATAAATATATGTAGATTTGAAGATATAAATGTTTGAAGATATGAAGATTTTATTAAATTGGAATGATGTCTGCAATATGTATTTAAAATGTATCATGCATGTATTATAAATATATTGTAAGTGTGTTATAAATTGTTCTGGTTGGCATCACTAAAAAAGAGTGTTATCTGCAATATGTATTATAAATATATTGTTCATGAATAAAACACATATTATATGGATCTGATAAATTGTTTTGATTTGTATCACTACGAAAAGGAGTAATGTCTGCAATATTTATTTTAAAAAAAATGCATTGTGCCTGTATTATAACTATATTGTAAGTACTGTAACTGAATTTCAAACATTCTAGTACTATTTTGTCTATATTTTTAATTATTTGACTTATTTTAACTCGGGAGTTTTTCAAACACCATAACGTTTAATAACGTGTAACACAAGGTCCTGTTTCCACTACATAAAACCCTTCAGTTACAATTCTAACATTTAATTTTAATTATTATTATTTTTTTGTATGCATCGAAATTCATTGGTTCAATTAATTCGGATTCACACTTGATAAACTCACTAAGAGAAGTAACATGTTTTTTTTATGTAAAAGTTCTCTATTATCAATGTTCGAATGGAGACCTCAGGTTCGAACTTATAATTATCTTATCGTAACTCCGCGACTATATAATGAAATTATAACTGTAACTCTTACTCGATCACTTGTATTAATCAATCTTAAAACATTATTGTCATAAAGCATGCTTAACCTATACTCGACCAAACAATAAAAAATAATAAAAATAATTTATGATGTAGGCGTTTGCCGTTTGGACATAATTGAGTTAAATATGAAATTATAAAACATGATAGATGATTTGCAACTAACTTTCCAAATAAATTTTATTACAAAATGATCGTTGAATCTCACACTTATACAACAAAAACAACATCCCTGTGTAGTTCCATAAAATGATGTTTGGAGAGGTAGAGTGTACATAAATCCTACATCTATCTCAGGGATAGAGAAACTGTTTTTCCGTCTTAAGAAGATAGTCCAAAGCAGTCCCAAAAATCTAAAGCTAAAATCTCACACTTCTACTACAACAAATACTAAAATCTAAAACTAGAGAGAAATGAAGCCCAGAGCAAGAAGGATAATATATAGCTCAACGTGATAAATGACCACATTCAGTTAACTGACATCTAGGTGTAAAATATTATTTTGGTGTGAATTGCACAAACAATATAATATATCGAATCAAATTTTAATACTAGATATGTCATGAGAGTAACATGATCAAGAGCTGATTGTCAAAAAAACACAAAGTAAACTTATTGTTAACTAAGTAAATATCTCAAAAGGTCACTTAGCTTTGAAGAATTATCTTGTAAAGTCATTCAACTTTACTTTGTATTAAAAAGATCACTCAACTAAGAGATTTTCTCTTATAAAATCACTCAAACGAATTTATCATTAAAAAAATCTAACATGAAAAAAATAAATTGAAATTCTATTCCGCAAGCATGGGCCCCGTAAATAAACAAAATTAAAAGAAGATTCATATTTTACATCCAGTAAATAAACAAAATTAAAAGAAGATTCATATTCTACATCCGACCCATTGACAATTCCGTAATTGTTAAAATTATAAGCCTATAGATTTATAGAATTTTACAATATTCTTCAAAATTCGACTTTCGAATGTCGATTTGCATTTCATGATTTTTAGTACTAAAGATATTGATCTCCGAAGGACGATTTTATTAAAAAAAATAATTTTAAATATGTGTATGTGTATAGGAACTTAATTTTTTCTTTAAATAAATAAATAAAGTATAGTTTTCCTCTATTCAAATAAAAAGAAAAAATTTAAATGATAAATCGGTTGATGGACCCCCAATTTCCCTTACGTGGTTGATGGACTTTTAACTAATTAATCCAATTCAAGTTACAAATCCTAATTAACTAATTAATCCAAATCCTAATCAACTAATTAATCCAATTAAGTTACAAATTACCATTTCCCAATTATGGTTGAAGTGGATTTCCACTTTTCAGTTGATTACTTCCCGCCTACGACTATAACCTACTTATATATATATCACATTCAACCCAACGCTAATTACATTCAACAATATTCCACTAATCAAATTCTACAAATCCAGTTATGGCATTGGGAATTAGGTTTCGACCTGCGGATGAACAACTTATTTGTTATTTACTCAAATTCGTTTCTTGCAAGAATTACTCTTGTGATAATATTCAAATCGAGGATGTTTATGTGAATAAGAAGTCGTGGCAGAATGAAGATAGTGAAAAGGTTAGATATTTTTTTACACAGTTGAAGAAGAAGAAATCGAATGGTACAAGGTTTATACGGACGGTGATCGGAGGAGGATTGTGGAAAGGGCTCGATGGCAGTAAATCAGTTAATTATAAAGGGTCAAAGTTAGTTGGATCCAAGAAAATTTATCGATATCAATATGAAGGTTATCAACTTAATAATGTTGTTTGGACTATGAAAGAGTATAGTCTTGATGAGAAGATCCTAAAGAGGTTAAGGCAACGGCGTTTAATTCAGCATGAGGATGTTGTATTGTGCTGCGTTAAGTGTAAGATTAATGTACATGCTCATGATCATCATAAGGAATTAGGAGATTATAAGCCTATGGAAATTCCCAGTGGAAACGAGGTTGTTGATGCCATGGATTCAAGTCTTTTAAATCAATTCACATCATCTGAACATAATAATGCGTTTCATGAGTTGCAACAAGATCAAAATAGTGAACAATTGATCAATCAGGTGCAGCATATCGATGAGATGGTGCCTTCAGCTCAAAATCACTATGACTGTGTTGCAAGTTATTTAGAGCAAGGAACAGCAAATTTCCACGATTCGTGTCATATGTATCAATTCACATCATATGAACACGAAACGTTTCAGTTGCAACAAGACCAACACGTTGAACAAGTGAATGTCCAAGAGAAGAATATTGAAGAGATGGTGTCGTTTGCTCAAAATCATAATGACGATGTTACAAGTTATTCGGAGGAAGGGACAACAAATTTTTAAGACTATAATGTTGATTGTTATACAAGGGCTACTTTTGCATCAACATTGGCTGATCTGCTGAACGATGTTGGAACACAGCCCCAGTTGCCTATCTGCATTGATGAATCTGGATATGATTATCAACTTCTCAGCAGATCGACACGTGTCCAATGGCTCAAGAAAGTACTTCTATTGATGCTGCCGTATTTGTGTCTGATCAGTGGTCAACATGTTGTGAAGAGGCAGCACCTATTACTTTTACTGAGCCAACAACGCCATTAGTTATAAGCAGTGACGAGTGTTTCTCAATGGAGGGGTTATTCGACACTGATGATTTTATTGCAGCAGACCTCAGTTGGGCATCTGATTTGTTTGATTAGGAAGTAGTTGACATTAGTCTATTGTTGATTCACTTTGTATAGTCTGCTTCTTGTTTTTTCTCCTGAAATATAAATAGTTTTGGTTTATGCACGGATATGAAGATGAATTTTATTCATATACTCAAGTCAATAAGTATTCATATATGTTTCTTTCAGAAGTTTCTATTGTAATGTGGGTAGCTGTAGTACTACAATTCATTAGAGGATGTCATCTATGTAGCTTGGACTCTTCAAAATTATGGTCGAGTGAGTGTCGGATCCTCTAAAAGCTATGCTTTTTTGGAGGATCCTACACGAGTGCAGCACCTGTACTCAATCCGCCTCTACATACACCTCTCCAGTTACTTTGTTAGTACTTAGTACCAAAATATACGACCCCAAATTCATCTCAGCTAAGCACACATCTTAGTCGGAATCAAGATTTTCACTAAGGGAAGTCAAATAAAAGAAGTAAACTTACACAAAAAAGGCATATGCATACGTTAATGACGTTAACAATCTACAGTCTGATTTTCAGCGCGTTTAGACAAAGGTGGCTCCGCCACTGGTCCTAGGTTCATATGTCTCCCTCAATATCAGAATCAGTCAGATGGTCCAACACATGGGACTTATATCCACCATCCACTTGGTAGATAATCAACAGTAAATGAATTTGCCTTAATTTCCCACCTTTCTCTTCTCCTCTGTCTCCTACCCATGAAACAGATCTTCAAAAGCAAAGTTCAAGAATTTCAAAGAACAAGAAGCTTCAACAATTCTCACAGGTAACGCTCCAAATTTCAACAAGCTTATCCTCACCTTAAAGGGTCTAATATCACACATGAGTCGATAAACTTTACCTCTTGCATCACCAAAGTTCACAATACTATTTTTTTTGTCTCATTAAAGTCACTGAACTTAGTGTTAGTTGCTCAAAGAGTACAACTAATAGAGAATTCAAATTTTATTAGAGTTCATTTTGAGGGTGCGTTGACGTAACTAGTAAAGTTTCTGTCAAGTGACCAAGAGGTCATGAATTCGAGTTGTAGAAACAACCTTTTGTACGAATGCATAATAAGGTTGCGTACAATAGACTCTTGTGACCCGACCCTTTCATAAACCGTACGCATAGGGGGGTTTTAGTACACCACACTGCCTTTTTGCACTCTTAACTCAGCCATGATATATAGGTGTTAGCACTTCATCGTCATCATATATTTTCTTCAAAAAAGTAAAAGATCAAAGTTATATATACTTATTGTACCATTCATTCTACGTTAGATTCTTCTTTTTTATTTATCTCTCCCTAGGAGCTCCCACCTTTTTACTTCGTTGGAGACTCTAACTCGCAACCTTAAAGTTAGAAGTAAATACTACTTATACCATCTGAACAACTCCTCTTATCTATTCTACGTTATCAAGTAATGCTTATTGAACTCCTTTTTTAGTAATCTAATTGTGTAAAATTCTTTTAAACTATAATCTTAAAACAAAAAAAACATGTGATTTGTGTTATGAATGGGCCGAAACGTTATGGTAAAGCAGCCCAATACCACATTAAGTGGCTATGTGTGGGATACGGGTTAGTAAATAGCACATTCTAGGAAGAATAGGCTTATGTAAAATGTTGAGTAAAGAGTCTAGCTCCTCTCATCTCCCTTCTTAGAGTCAAGCCTCTTACACTAAAGAATTTGTGTGAGAGAGATAATAAATCACTTTCAAATTTTTCTTTCCATTTTGGTTTTAAAATCATGTGGTTCATGAAGAATTGGTAATTATTTAACGCAAATAAGATCATGTTTTTTCAGCCTTGCGAGTTTCTCCTTAGCGAAAACACACCTGCAACAACCACGACTTGTATCACCAATTGTCGAAAATCCCTCACAAAACGTATGAATCTCTTTTTTCACAGCCTAGATATCCTCTAGAAGATGCGGAGCAATTTCTTTGTAAACCACGACCATCATATTATTGTGGAATTTTTTTTTTCAATACCCATAATGATGTATTTTTACGTTATAAGTAGTATTTAAGAGAAGGCTAGACAAGTTAATAAGCTAATAGGCTAGTTAGCACTCTTTATGGGTGAACGAACACATACTTTATGAATTTATGAAGCTCAAAAACCAACAAAAAGACACAAACTATATGAAACAAGATTTACTGTTGCATAACATACGGTGCAGTCCATATTCTACGAATTTCTAGTATAATATCACACAGTTCCTCAATGTTCAAATGCCAAAAAAAATCATACATAATCCAAAAACATCAACTGAAGAATCCATGAAGCAAAAATACGAGCGATGGATGATTCAATATGGGGACGTTTGACTCATCTGTTGAATTCAGCTTCTAGTTTTGTCCCAGATTTGATAGAAGCTATCCAACAGCTAAGTGATTTGTTGCAACAGATTACTAATCTGTTGGATTCAATTAAGAGATATGTTGCTTGCAACATGACTTACCTGTTGGACTACTTTAACACTAGTGGTAACTATCCAATAGCCGTTATAAATGAATACAACAGTTGTTGGATACGCTACTGTAAATTGTTGAAAAAACAGCAGATATACCCAGATGAGAAATTAATCTAAAAATCATTATTTTACTTACCGAAATCAACAATGAAGTAATGTCCATTGATATACGAATAAAATTTGGTCCAGTGGCAGCAACAACAACAACAACACAACAATGACGACAAGAAGAAGAAGAAAAGAAGCAGCAGCAAACAACAACAATGAAGAAAAGCAGCAACTGTGTTTTTTCCCCCTCCATTTTTAGTTATTAGGGTTATATATAAGATAAGCCAAAGTGTAAAATAAAAAACTTGGGATGTAAAATTCATATAAGTCAAACCCCTTTAATCCTTAATCTAAAATTTGTCACTCCTGCTCAATAATTAAAACTTAAGTCAGCACAACTTAATTTTAAAACTTTTTGGTCGCCCTTAATTCATACGTGTGAAGATGCCACTTTTATCCTTGATCGACCAGACCATTATATAAGGTAAATCCCAACCCGACTTTACAATTTACAATTAGAGAGAAAAAACCTAGTCGCCATGATAGAGGAGGAGATTGTTGTGTATCTTCAAGGTGAGGAATCAAGGCGGGATTGTTGTGTATTTTATCGCATCGTTCTTAAGACAGGAGGAGGAAGCTCCTGCTCCTCCTTGCTATTTAAGTTGAAAAAGAAAGTGAAGGGAAAGCGCTTTATATCTCCAGTTGCGGTGCTTCCTGATAAAATTTCCAGAACTTGTGGAAGGTGGGCTGCTATTGGTGATGACATCTACTGGGCTGGTTCATGGATCATTTGCTCAAGCATAACATTCATCATCACGATCCTCAACATTGGGAAATAGTAGCTACCTTGAACATTCCCCGTGCAATGCCCATCCTCGCTCCCGTTGGTAATACAAAGATAGCTATTGTCTCCGGCACGGAATACAGAAAACATCCTAGTCCTCATTACGATTTTGAAGAAGAAGAAGATGATGATGATGATGATGATGATGAAGGCATCCAACATTCAAACATTTGGGCATATTGTGGTGAAATTTATGACATCAATAACGAAACTTTGGATTTCTTGACTACAGACCTAAAACATTTTAAGCCTCATAGGACTTATCGAGCTACTATTGCTGTAGCAGAAGATCACAAGTCAACAAAAGTTGTGTTTTATGACTCAGTCAAGGGTACTATGCTGATTCTAGATCTATCTACCGGTGAAACGATGAAATATGAACATCCTAACTTTACTTTGTTGGAGGCAATTGCTAAGCGCAATCCTCTTCCACGAGGTCTCGAAGAAGAATATCAATCCATTGAACCACTAGATTTTGCTCTCACTAATACATCTCCAGTGTTCCACAACAGGACAATCTATTGGCTCACCTATGGAATGCATCTTTACGGATATGATATG
The DNA here is from genome assembly GCA_031232105.1 of Capsicum rhomboideum. Lineage (NCBI taxonomy): Eukaryota > Viridiplantae > Streptophyta > Magnoliopsida > Solanales > Solanaceae > Capsicum > Capsicum rhomboideum. The sequence goes on along the minus strand of CP124710.1, from coordinate 903,899 downwards.
GATCTGCAGAGATGGCTACGATCTGAATGCCTTCAACGCAAATTGCGCCCAGGGCCACTGAAAACCCTCAAACCCCTCTTTTGTATGGTCTGCCTAATGGAAAATTCTTGGTGATTACTAGTGAAAAACCTAGAGAATTTACCATGACCTCCCTCCGAGTACACAAAGATGTTGTGACTTTCACTTTAGATGTGAAAGTGGAGCACATTCAGTATTTTCACCCTTGTGATCCCACTTTCACACCCTGGGAAGGGATGGCAATGTGAGTTGTACTCTTTCCTTTCCTTTTAAGTTAAGCTCAAATTCGTTTCGTTCTTATTCTTGAATTGCACTATTTCTTATTTTCATTGTTAAGGAATTGAGTGGAGATCTCGTTTGAGATTTCTTTGCAGTTGGATGGCAATTTAAGACAAAAGTATGATATTAATATTGTCGTTGAGCCATGAGGCCGAGGTGCACTTTTGGTCAAACAAAGTCTAGCCTTTTTGTCACACTGCAAAATGGATTGGGATGCGAGTTAAACCGTGGTTCATTCCCTTTTGATATAGAGTCACAACCCACAAAATGATGGATTCGTGTAAACAATATATATGTGATATTTTATAGATCTTTGCTCCGAGTAATAAGTTCTGAATGGCATTTTTTTCTATCCATATACTCCAAAAAATGTGGCAGCAATGCTGTTCCAAGTAGCCACGAGAGGTAAAAATGTGGCAGCAATGCTGTTCCAAGTAGCCACGAGAGGTTTTGGAATTTCATTCCTACGCCAGCCGCCAAGCAATCAGGAGTTCCACAAAGGTTCTAGTCATGAGCCATTTGATATGTGTAGAGGCAAGACTTAGACCAAGGAATTTCAAACAACAAGTTACGCCAAATGGGCAATAGTTGACACTATCATATTGTGTTTTTATTTATGAGATGTTCTATAACTCTTGCCTTAGAAGCAAGACTTAGCCTAAGGACTTTCAAACAACAAGTTATGCCCCATGGGCAAGAGTTGGCACTACCACATTGAGTCTTGATTTATGAGATGCTCTATAACTTTGCCTTAGAGGCACGACTTAGCCCAATGACTTTCAAATAACAAGTTATGCCCCATGGTCAAGAGTTGACACTACCACGCTGTATCTTTATTTATTAGATGCTCTATAACTCTTGTCTTAGAGGCAAGACTTAGCCCAAAGACTTTCAAACAACAAGTTATGCCCCATGGGTAAGAGTTGACACTACTACATTTTGTCTTGATTTATGAGATGTTCTCTAACTCTTGCCTTAGAGGCAAGACTTAACCCAAGGACTTTCAAACATCAAGTTATGCCTCATGGGCAAGAGTTGACGCTATCACATTGTGTCTTTATTTATGAGATGTTCTATAGTTAGCCCAAATACTTTTGAAAAAACAAGTTATACGCCCCATGGGTAAAAGTTAGCACTACAACATTGTGTCTTTGATTTATGAGATGTTTTATGTCTTGCCTCTAAAACTAGACTTAACCCAAGAATCTCCCAAGAAAAAATTAGTCCCCATGAACAAGAGTTAACACTATTTCATTATGTTAATTTATGAGATACTCTATAATTCTTGCCCTAGAGGCAAGAGTTAGTTCAAGAATTTACAAACAACAAGTTAATGTTCTATAACTCTTTCCTTAGAGGCAAGACTTATCCCAAAGGACTTCCAAACGGCAAGTCACGCCCTTAAGTTTACTTTGATGTCAAAGAAAAAAGATCCTTTTTGTAGATTATCCAACTTTCTGTTCATTAGCAAAATATAATAGAAACTGAGAAAAAAAAATAAGAGAAGGAGGAAAATAAAGAAAAAAAAATAAAAGTTAAGAAAAATAAAAAAATAAAAGTTGAGAAAAAAATAAAATAAAAATAAAGTTTGAGAATAATAAAAAAATTGAGAAAATAAAAAAATAAAAAATAAAGGTTGAGGCAATGAATTAAAAAAAAATAAATGAAAAATAAATAATGTTTGAGAAATAAAAGAAAAAAAAAATCAAAAAAATAAAGGTTGAGACAAATGAATTAAAACAAGAAAAAAAAAACAAGTAACAGTAAAAAAAAAAAAAAAAAATGAGTTGAGAGACAAATGAGTATGGAAAGAGTAAAAACATTTGAGGTGTAGAGGGGCAAAAATGTACTTGTTGTATACATAAAAATGAAGGAAGGCTAGTCTTTAAAGACTTTTTTTATGGGGGACAAAAATACAAAGTCACCCACTATGGAGGACATTCTATGTAATTTCCTGAAGAGCTAAGGGTCAACTCGGGTTGGCTTATAAGCCCCAATTTTAAATGGACTTGAAAAATCTTAATCCAACCCTAGTCTATTAGCGGTTTGGGTTGGGTCAGCCTCATGGGCTAGGCCTATTTTGAGGGGCAAAAATGTACTTGTTGTATACATAAAAATGAAGGAAGGCTAGTCTTTAAAGACTTTTTTTATGGGGGACAAAAATACAAAGTCACCCACTATGGAGGACATTCTATGTAATTTCCTGAAGAGCTAAGGGTCAACTCGGGTTGGGCTTATAAGCCCCAATTTTAAATGGACTTGAAAAATCTTAATCCAACCCTAGCCTATTAGCGGTTTGGGTTGGGTCAGCCTCATGGGCTAGGCCTATTTTGACTGCTCTAATCACACGTCCTAACTCTTGCTCATAAGACACCCGTTTAGGACATTTTAAAGCAGTGAACCTGCTCAATTGACCGTAAGTTTGGCTTTATAAGCAAACATCAAAAATTCAATATCACACACTTTGGAGGTCAAAAATTTAAGACCGGACACTTTGAGGGACGATAGATGTAATTTCTCCCTATTTTCTTAACAAAATAAATACTGAACTCTCTATTTTCTTTAACTTATTTACACTATTTATTTTTATAATAAATTCTTTTTTCCTAGTTAAATGCAAAAATTGTTGAGACCCAAAACAAAAGGCTAAAGGCTCCCTTACCTTCATTCATTATCACACACGGGTAAGACGCTGAACTGTCACTCTCGCGGCTCATCTATTATTATTCTACTTGTTAAACTATGTCCACCATATGTTCGACTATTTGTCACACTGAAATTTAGGCTTATTTGATGAAGTCTGAGTAAACATAGAGCTGAGGAGCCACTCTAAGGTGGTCTTTGGGTACGTAGGATATCTCATGATAAAGTCTACCATCGAAGTTATACTGCTTTTGGTTAACGGTATAAATGAGTTGTTTAGTATGCGGGATAAGTTGGGATGTCCCGTGATTAAAATTTATACTGCGGTTGGTTGACAGTATGAATGGGTCGTTTTGTATGCGGGATAAATTGGGATGTTTCATGATTAAAATTTATACTACGTTTGGTTGACGGTATGAATTTATATCGCCAACCAATCTAGAATTATAATCACACGATAATTTAGTCCGCGTACTAAATGATCCCTAAGGACTCAAGTGTGGCTAACTAGGAGGAATTAAGCTTCTAAATACACAACAACAACAACATACCCAGTGTATTCCCACAAACGTGGGGAAGCTGCTAAATACACTGAATTGAAAATATGGATTTAAGAGTGCTTAGTTAGCTTCTTCTGTTTATTAATCATGTGATTTTCCGAAGCTTTGTGCAGTCATGTTTCCACTAGCGCTCTCGATTTTAAAATTAGTTACCTGCCACTTGCAACCACCTTACATGAGTTACCCAAATAACTGGCCCATAAGAATTATGTGAGTTATCCATGTTCACAACAATACTCTCCCCCTTAATAAGAACCTTGTCCCAATGTTCAATTCAAGAAATGAAAAGTGGTCAAGAACAACCAGCCACAGGGTGAGTCCAGTCCAACAGGTGCTACCATGTATCCATAAGTTACTATAGGTGTTGCACTGTATAGCTCTATGTGCTTTGGTATGGATTTGCTGCAATCTAGAAATAAAGAGGTTGTAAGCATCATGGTGCTTGTAGACAACAAGTGCTAAATAAGGCCACCAACTGTAGAGGAACAAAACTTTGTAGTTAGGTTCAATGCTTTCTCAAAATGGGAGCATGAGGCAGTGTTTGCAACAGATTATCCATGAGGTAAGAAGCCTCTGAATAGTAAAATCCTCTCAGTATCAACAACCAAATTAATGTCAAGTAATTAACAAGAATCTTGGGGTTCTTGTAATTGCTAAAATTACCACCACATTGTAGAGTCAATGTTTTCTCATTTCGAGCTCCCGTAGAACTACAACCTAACATGTGCTTCTGTTAATTCTCTTGAAGCAGCATATTTGTAGTTCAACAACCAGTTGTAGACCAAGAATGAAACTATAATCTTGAAAGTTGATCTATATTGAGACACTTTCAGCAGACGATAACAAAACTGTAGTGGAAGAGAAAGGAAAGGGTTATTTATGATTTTGACTTAAGTCTTATCCCGTTGAAACTCAATCTTCCAATGGTTTGCAAGCCATTAAATTGAGAACACATATCGAAAAAAATCCATAGACCAAAGGAGCTCCCTCTAGTACTCTTTTCCCAAAGACAAGGTTGTACATAAAAAGAACTTGCAGCGTATAAACAATGACCAATGATGAAATTATTGCTCCCTTATCTGCTTCCTCCACATTAGTAACAATATAAGCAAACCAACAATCTATGTTGCTCGGATTCGTCAAAAATATCAACGGGTGCGTGTCGGATTTGTCAAAAGTAGTGTAACTTTTGAAGAATCCGACATGGGTGCGGCATCAAAAGTGAAGAGTCCGCGCAACTTAGACAACAATTCCTTCCAGCAAACAAATCAAAACCATGTAACAATCAAACATCACCATTAGTAACAGTATAAGCAGACCAACAATTCCTTCTAGCAAACAAATGATGGATAATCCATTACACAAAGTTTGAAGGAGACCACTTGCGAGAAAACATGGAATTAACTAAATTATCATCACCATTTCTTCCGACTATTTCCACAAGGTCGGGGATGCCAGTTTGGAGCACATCAAAACGAGCAGCATAGTTCTGAAGACTAATAGTAGCACTAAGAAATGCAAGATGATTCTTTCTAACAAGCACCGTATACGTATAGTGAATCTCAGTTTTACAGACAAGATCAGTACTGACATTGGGTCTTCAAAACTGACTTTTGTTTGTAGTGGATCACCAAAACGTCTTGTTTTACGTCATAATATAAATCTAGGACTTGTGCAATCGAAGGACATCTGAATGCAATGTTGTTATAGACAATACAGAACCCATCGAACAAGTAGGAATTTACACACCATGGTTGTCCAGGATCCCACACTCTACAGGTAGATTTGGAATACACAATTAAGAAGAACTTGCCAATACAGGCCAACAATAGTAGTTCCTCCACACTCTCAGATTCTCTATATGACCAGTTAGAGCCAAGAACTTGAAATCTATCCCTGGATCCCATACACAAAGATTCACATTGAATCCCCCAGTAGATTTTCTCTTTTGCGTCAAGAAGTACTTCAGCATGATGCATTGCACTTGTCAAGAGTTTAGATTATAAGTTCTCATTCTCTTTATGATTACCTTAGTTTATTATTTGTGTTGAATTTTTTTTTAATCTATTCTTTGTTTTTCTTTAAAGGAATTTAAATATATTACTTCATTTCGCAATTTGTTGTTAAAGTAAATAAATTTTAATTGCTTAGAGAATATGCTCTATCGTCACACGTGCCGCATTTTTTGGTATAACTTTTACTTGGTAATTCATGGGACTATTGGAGTTTTCAATTGTAGGAATTGAACTAATAATTAGCTTCTCCTTTAATAATGGAGTGTTAGCGTCTCTACTTACTTAGATGGCTGTAATCTGTGGCAAGATTTTTATTTTTTCTGGTAATTTGCTATTATTTCAGCTATGGAAGCTGAAAAGTGGGCAAGTTTTTCAGAAGGAACTAGTGATTCATCAAGCTAAACTAGTTATTTCAAGTTAGTATAATCAGCTAACACTAGAAGGCAAGATTCAGCAAACATTAGCAAGCACTAGGCACCGTAAGATAATGAATGCACCGTAAGATAATGAAGGCAAAGATTCATTATCTTACGGTGCCTAGTGCCTGCTAATGTTTGCTGAATCTTTGCCTTCTAGTGTTAGCTGATTATACTAACTTGAAATAACTAGTTTAGCCTTCAGAATCACTAGTTCCTTCTGAAAAACTTGCCCACTTTTCAGCTTCCATAGCTGAAATAATAGCAAATTACCAGAAAAATAAAAATCTTGCCACAGATTACAGCCATCTAAGTAAGTAGAGACGCTAACACTCAATTATTAAAGGAGAAGCTAATTGTTAGTTCAATTCCTACAATTGAAAACACCACTAGTCTCATGAATTACCAAGTAAAAGTTATATCAAAAAATGCGGCACGTGTGACGATAGAGCATATTCTCTAAGCAATTAAAATTTATTTACTTTAACAACAAATTGAGGAATGCGAAATGAAGTAATATATTTAAATTCCTTTAAAGAAAAACAAAGAATAGATTAAAAAAAAATTCAACACAAATAATAAACTAAGGTAATCATAAAGAGAATGAGAACTTATAATCTAAACTCTTGACAAGTGCAATGCATCATGCTGAAGTACTTCTTGACGCAAAAGAGAAAATCTACTGGGGGATTCAATGTGAATCTTTGTGTATGGGATCCAGGGATAGATTTCAAGTTCTTGGCTCTAACTGGTCATATAGAGAATCTGAGAGTGTCACGCCCCGAATCCCATTCGGGACGAACTGGCACCCGAAACCGTTATGGCCCGAGAAAACCAATCTTTGCTCATGAACATTCATATGCATGTCGTATGAACGTCTTTATACCTCATGCAACTATGCGGAAGTCATGGAAACATATGCTATATATATATACGAAACTTGGTCCTTAGGGCCATCTTGTCAAAATGGACATTCATCTCTTACATTCGTCTTCCCACATCCGTCTACAAAGCCTCTATAGATACATATACGTAATCAACCTACACTCGGGGACAAGTCCCCGCTTTATACAATATTTACAATACCAAAACAATGTACACTATGACTCGAAAAGGTACGGAGTGTTACATCCTTCCCCCCTTAGGAACATTCGTCCTCGAATGTTTATGACATTCTCTCACTGAAACAAATTTATATCCAAGTGTATCCTTCATGCTCTCATCTTCATGTTCTCATATACACATGATACTTGTAGAGACTTACATGTTATTGCTTCACTTCCGCACCTGAAACTTTCTCTTCTGTTTACCACAAATACGAGTACCTTAAATTTAATCATTCCTTCGATTTCCCATGTGATTCCGTCTACTTGCTTATTTCTTCAATTGTACCTTTGCGAAAACTACTTTGTTATTCCGTAATCTCTTCGCTTGCCGATCCTAAATAGCAATAAGGATCTCCTCATAGGTGAGATCCTCCGTAACTTGTACATCGTCAATGGAAACAATACAAGATGGATCTTCTATGCACTTTCGAAGCATCAAAACATGAAATACTAAATAAACTGTGGCGAGTTCTTGGGGTAATGCTAATTGATATGAAACTTACCCAAATCTTTGGGTAATCTCATACGGCACGTTATATAGGGCCAACTTTCGGTTCTTTCCAAATCTTATTACCCTTTCATTGGTGACACTTTCAAACATACCCAAGCACCTTTGGCACATTCTAATTCCCTTCTTCTAATATCGGCATATTGACAATATTCTTCGTTCTAGTGCCTCACCAATTCATTTTTTTTTTTCCAAATCATGGTACATTGCAGTTGCTCCCGAATGAATAGAATACCATGAATAATGTGTTTCTGTCATAACTCATTTCGTTAGCTCATTTATATTTGGTACACAAAATCTACTTCAGTATTGAAGTAATCCCCCTCGCATAAGCTCAAATACCTTGGTCTAACTATATTCTTTTTCAACTGAAAGAAAATAAGATTTGCATATTGCTTTTCTCTCTCTCAGCTACAAGTGAAGATTCTACCGCACTGTACGCTATAATTTTTTCGTCTGGGGAGTTTCAAGAAGATGAACCCCATACTGGTTAATTGATGTAGAGTTCTTGACTACATCTTTCTTTTCTGTGAGCTGGTCATTAGTACTTCCTACTGCTTTGCAGCTTAATGAATCAGCTACCACATTTGCTTTTCTCGGATGATAAAAGATACCAATGTTATAATCTTTCAATAGTTCAAGCCACCTTCGCTACTTCAGATTTAAGTCCTTTGGCGTAAAGATATATTGCAACTTCGTATAATCGCTATATATGTCAACATGAATCCCTTACACATAGTGACACCATATCTTTAAAGCAATTATCGCAGCTGCTAGTTCAGGGTTATGTGTTGGGGAATTTCTCTCATCTAGTCACAACTGTCGTGAGGCATACGTTATTACCTTACCATGCTTCATCAATGCACAGCCGAGGCCAACCCCAGAAACATCACAATATACTGCATAACATTTTGTGCCTTCGGGAGTACTTAAAACTGGTGTGGAAGTTAATTTATCTTTTTACTCTTGGAAACTTTTCTCACATGCATCATTCCACTGGAATTCTGTAAGCTTCGTTAAGGGTACAGGGATACAGGGATCGAAGAAAATCTATAATAACCAACCAACCTAAGAAAATGATGAATCTCTGAAAGCATCGCAGGCCTTAGCCAAAATTTTTTTTCACCATTTCTATCTTTTGCGTATCAACCTTCATTCCTTCATCTTATGCAATGTGACCCAGTGAATATGAGAGGGTCTAATTTCAGGAAATCCTACGTCCTCCGACTAGCTACTCTAGCCACACTGTCATTGCCTGTCATTGGACCAATTTGTCCTTGAGTTCGTGCAGCAACTAGCTGGGTCAACATATGCACTACATTTCTTAAATCCTGGTCAGTGGCATTCATAGGCGGTTCTGCGGGTAATTCTCTACCTCTTGGTTCCTCAGAAAATGGAAAAGTAGAAGAAGACCGCGATGTCATTTCAGCGTCATCCCCACCTTGACTAACTTGGTCAGGTGGTGAGTTACTCATTCTTTCTTCGGCAGACATATCTACCTGCTTACCTTTGCCTCTACCTCATCTTGTAAACGACAATTTTTTTTTACTATACACAAGAAAACCAATTCCAATGGTCAGATATGATTTCACTAACAACATTGGCTCTATTGCACGATCTGAAAATGAAGAAAAGAAACAACTCCTAAATGTCCCGTAGCCTCCTACATATAAATGTGGTGCACAACACATCCATAAGCAAGACTCTACTCAGACACGGCTTTGTAGACACCCTTAGAACGACCTGCTCTGATACCACTTTTGTCACGCCCCGAATCCCATTCGGGACGGACTGGCACCCGAAGCCGTTATGGCCCGAGAGAACCAATCTTTGCTCATGAACATTCATATGCATGTCTTCGTATGAACCTCATTATACCTCATGCAACTATGCGGAAGTCATGGAAACATATGCTATATATATATACGAAACTTGGCTGTTAGGGGCATCTAGTCAAAATGGACATTCATCTATTACATTCGTCTTCCCACATCCGTCTACAAAGCCTCTATAGATACATTTACATAATCAACCTACAATCGGGACAAGTCCCCGCTTTATACAATATTTACAATACCAAAACAATGTACACTATGACTCGAAAAGCCCCGAACCAACTGGAGCTCACCATAGATCTGCAAATGACTCGTAGCCTATTGTGGAGGTCTACTGGCACCTGCGCCTGCAACATTTAAAGTAAGCCCCCAAGGGGGTCGGTACGAAGAATGTACTGAGTGTGTAAGGCTATAAGAAACTACATCATACATAATAATATCAATGGAATAAAATATGAGAGAATATTCAATGTGGATAAACCATCGTTTTAAATGTGTGGAAATATGTACCTCGCTTCTGTTATTGTTATTTCCGACTATTCACTCATCTCCTCATCTTTTAGATAATATCTTTCATAATTACTTTCATTCAAGAGAATTGCCTTCACTCAAGAGACTTGCCTCCAAGAGATTTCATTTGTTGCTTTTACGCTCATCATCATTATTATTAGTCTCTATCGGGGGTTATAATATATAACATACATCCACCTTATAGGTGAATTTATAATATATAACATATATCCACCTTATAGGTGGGTTATAATATATAACATACATCCACCTTATAGGTGGGTTATGATATATAATATACACAGTTCTTCGTTTCTTACTTGGGAGAGATTTATTTATTCACTTATGAGAGATTGATATAATGATAGTCATAACATTATTAGAACTTGGAACATAACATTCTTGGAACTTTGGAGTCATAATATTGTTGGAACTTTGGAATCATGTCCACCCTACATCTATTATTTTCCTTCACTCTTGCAACCAACAAATATAAGTTACTTAATTTCTTTCTTTTTCGAGATTGTTATGTTTGTTTGTGAGAGATTGATACTTTAGTAGTCATGATATTATTGGAAGCTTTAGAGCATAACATTATTAAGACTTTAGAGCCATGTCCATATTTATGTAACACATGAACAACAACGACTAATGAATGAGGAAATATGTGACTCTACAATAGATAACAACCTAAAATGAGATACCTTTGGATATTTCGGAATGGAATGGTACAATGTCAATATGATCAATATGCTGCAGAAGGATACAGAAAAAGTAACCTTACATACCTTATCCTCTCAATATTAATACACCGTCCTATATGTGATTACGATAATACAGCTCCTTCCTTACGTGTTACTCTACATCACAAGTTCATAGCGGAACTTACGTTAACAATCAACTACCTTACAAGGGCAAGAGACGACAATGAATTACATGATTGCCCTATAACGTCATTTCACCCTCTTACGTTAACATTTAGTGCATCACCAAACCAAAAATACCATAACATACCACACATTGACCAAGACATCATAAACCAATAACATTTCACACCACGTTTACCCTTTACGCTTCCTCATTATCATTCCGTCACAACTATTCCATCAAATTGCCTCATAACAACATATGAACAACAATCCATAATTAATATAGTACAACATGCCACCATACGACCCTTTAATGTCATTTAAAAGGTATCATAAGTTGATAATTACATCCATGAAGGATATAGGGGTCTCCGGGGATCAAAGAGAGACGAAAACATACAAAGCGAGTCACTGGGGTGACCTGCAAAGCCACCTGTGCCTGCAGATGGCTGAGGTGAGCCCGCAGGTGACCTTTGGCAGTAGCCAGAGGCACCTGCGTTGGCATCTGCGCCAGCAGGTGCCTTTGTCTGCGGGGGCGGATGCCCGTTTTGGTCAAAATGAGTCTCTTTTGAGTCTTTTTATGCAATGAATGGTCCATGATCATAACTAAACTTCTTTTGAAATATTTTAGATCATCTTGGATGCCAACAATCAGCCATGGTTTCACAACACACATGAACATCACCAAAACCACACTTTTCCTTCAATACACCACCAAATCCATGCACAATTTTGCAATAACAATTCCAAACACTGTGTACAAGAATAAAATAAGTTAAGTCTATAATCACATCTCACATGTCAATATTGAACCCATCAATTTCACTTCCTTCAAGACCACAAGTTCATTTTCAAGTTTACACGGCAAAATCCTTCACCGATTAAGCAAACACAAATTGTTTCACACATAGTGAACTTCTCACACTTCACCAACATAACCAACATGATTTATACATCATCTTAAGCATATAATATATAAATCATGAGAATAAATACTTATCAAAGCTTGCAAAGAGTGATCTTTTCCAAAGAGATAAAGGCTTAGGGTTCATACGATAAGAGAACATGGTGGAAATATCTAGAATTTGGCATGTGTGCTTTTATGAATAAAAATCTGATTTTCCACCTTTTATAGTCCCTTAATAGTCCTTATTAACCACAGACTTGGTACAATAATGAATATGGTGAATTGGTCTCACAAGAATGGGTCAAATTCCATTTTGGGCCATGTCTTTTTATGATTTTTGGGCCACATTTGGGCCCAATGGCATATGATTCACTTAAGCCCAACAAATTAAATACATAAATTCACCAACTCTCTCATGTTTAAATAATTTCATAAATGTTAACGTAGTCTTATAGATTCGGAAAGGTACGGGGTGTTACAGAGAGTGTGGAGGAACTACTATTGTTGGGTTGTATTGGCAAATTCTTCTTAATTGCGTATTCCAAATCTACCTGTAGAGTGTGGGATCCTGAACAACCATGGTGTGTAAATTCCTACTTGTTCGATGGGTTCTGTGTTGTCTATAACAGCATTGCATTCAGATGTCCTTCGATTGCACACAAGTCCTAGATGTATATTATGACGTAAAACAAGACGTTTTGGTGATCCACTACAAACAAAAGTCAGTTTTGAAGACCCAATGTCAGTACTGATCTTGCCTGCAAAACTGAGATTCACTATACATATACGGTGCTTGTTATAAAGAATCATCTTGCATTTCTTAGTGCTACTATTAGTCTTCAGAACTATGCTGCTCGTTTTGATGTGCTCCAAACTGGTATCCCCGACCTTGTGGAAATAGTCGGAAGAAATGGTGATGATAATTTAGTTAATTCCATGTTTTCTCGCAAGTGGTCTCCTTCAAGCTTTGTGTAATGGATTATCCATCATTTGTTTGTTGGAAGGAATTGTTGGTCTACTTATACTGTTACTAATGGTGATGTTTGATTGTTACATGATTTTGATTTGTTTGCTGGAAGGAATTGTTGTCTAAGTTGAGCAGACTCTTCACTTTTGATGTCGCACCCATGTCGGATTCTTCAAAAATTACTCTACTTTTGACAAATCCGACATGCACCCGTTGATATTTTTGACGAAGCCGAGCAACATAGATTGTTGGTTTGCTTATACTGTTACTAATGTGGAGGAAGCAGATAAGGGAGCAATAATTTCATCATTGGTCATTGTTTATACGCTGCAAGTTCTTTTTATGTACAACCTTGTCTTTGGGAAAGGAGTACTAGAGGGAGCTCCTTTGGTCTATGGATTTTTTTCGATATGTGTTCTCAATTTAATGGCTTGCAAACCATTGGAAGATTGAGTTTCAACGGGATAAGACTTAAGTCAAAATCATAAATAACCCTTTCCTTTCTCTTCCACTACAGTTTTGTTATCGTCTGCTGAAAGTGTCTCAATATGGATCAACTTTCAAGATTATAGTTTCATTCTTGGTCTACAACTGGTTGTTTAACTACAAATATGCTGCTTCAAGAGAATTAACAGAAGCATATGTCGGGTTGTAGTTCTACGGGAGCTCGAAATGAGAAAGTTGGCATTGACTCTACAATGTGGTGGTAATTTTAGCAATTACAAGAACCCCAAGATTCTTGTTAATTACTTGAAATTAATTTGGCTGTTGATACTGAGAGGATTTTACTATTTAGAGGCTTCTTACTTCATGAATAATCTGTTGCAAACACTGCCTCATGCTCCTATTTTGAGAAAGCATTTCCTAAGCATTGAACCTAACTACAAAGTTCTGTCCCTCTACAGTTGGTGGCCTTATTTAGCACTTGTTGTCTACAAGCACCATGATGCTTACAACCTCTTTATTTCTAGATTGCAGCAGATCCATACCAAAGGACATAGAGCTATACAGTGCAACACCTATAGTAACTTATAGATACATGGTAGCGCCTGTTGGACTGGACTCATCCTGTGGCTGGTTGCTCTTGACCACTTTTCATTTCTTGAATTGAACATTGGGGACAAGGTTCTTATTAAGGGGGGGAGTATTGTTGTGAACATGGATTACTCACATAATTTTTATGGGCCAGTTATTTGGGTAACTCATGTAAGGTGGTTGCAAGTGGCAGTTAATTAATTTTAAACCGAGAGCGCTAGTAGAAACATGACTGCATAAAGCTTAGGAAAATCACATGACTAATAAACACAAGAAGCTAATTAAGCACTCTTAAATCCATATTTTCAATTCAGTGTATTTAGCAGCTTCCCCACGTTTGTGGAAATACACTGGGTATGTTGTTGTTGTTGTGTATTTAGTAGCTTAGTTCCTCCTAGTTAGCCACACTTGAGTTCTTAGGGATCATTTAGTACGCGGACTAAATTATCGTGTGATTATAATCCTAGATTGGTTGGCGATATAAATTCATACCGTCAACCAAACATAGTATAAATTTTAATCATGAGACATCCCAACTTATCCCGCATACCAAACGACCCATTCATACTGTCAACCAACCGCAGTATAAATTTTAATCATGGGACATCCCAACTTATCCCGCATACTAAACAACTCATTCATACCGTCAACCAAAAGCAGTATAATTTCTATGGTAGATTTAATAATGAGATATCCCAACTTATCCCACGTACCCAAAGACCACCTTAGAGTGGCTCTCTAGCTCTATGTTTACTCAGACTTCATCAAATAAGCCTAAATTTCAGTGTGGCAAATAGTCGAACATATGGTGGGCATAATTTAACAAGTAGAAGCCTAAATTTAAGTGTGGCAAATAGTCGAACATATGGTGGGCATAGTTTAACAAGTAGAATAATAATAGATGAGCCGCGAGAGTGACAGTTCAGCGTCTTACCCGTGTGTGATAATGAATGAAGGTAAGGGAGCCTTTAGCCTTTTGTTTTGGGTCTCAACAATTTTTGCATTTAACTAGGAAAACAGAATTTATTATAAAAATAAATAGTGTAAATAAGTTAAAGAAAATAGAGAGTTCAGGATTTATTTTGTTAAGAAAATAGGGAGAAATTACATCTATCGTCCCTCAAAGAGTCCGGTCTTAAATTTTTATCCCCTAAATAAATAGTCTTGAATTTTTGACCTCCAAAGTGTGTGATATTGAATTTTTTATGTTTGCTTATAAGGCCAAACTTACGGTCAATTGAGCAGGTTCACTGCTTTAAAATGTCCTAAACGGGTGTCTTATGAGCAAGAGTTAGAACGTGTGATTAGAGCAGTCAAAATAGGCCTAGCCCATAGGGCTGACCCAACCCAACCCAACCCGCTAATAGGCTAGGGTTGGATTAAGATTTTTCAAGTCCATTTAAAACTGGGGCTTATAAGCCCAACCCGAGTTGACCCTTAGCTCTTCAGGAAATTACATAGAATGTCCTCCATAGTGAGTGACTTTAAAGTCTTTAAAGACTAGCCTTCCTTCATTTTTATGTATACAACAAGTACATTTTTGTCCCTCTACACCTCAAATGTTTTTACTCTTTCCACACTCATTTGTCTCTCAACTCATTTTTTCTTCTTTCTTTTTCTATTTTTTTTTACTGTTACTTGATTTTTATTTATTTTTTCTATTTTTTTTTTCTTGTTTGAACTCATTTGTCTCAACCTTTATTTTTTTGATTTTTTTCCTTTTATTTCTCAAAAATTATTTATTTTTCATTTCTCTTTTTTTAATTCATTGTCTCAACCTTTATTTTTTATTTTCTCATTTTTTTTTATTTTTCCCAAACTTTATTTTTATTTTATTTTTTTTCTCAACTTTTACTTTTTTATTTTTCTTAACTTTAAATTTTTTTTCTTTATTTTCCTCCTTCTCTTATTTCTTTTTTCTCAGCTTCTTTTATATTTTGCTAATGAACAGAAAGTTGGATAATCCACAAAAAGGATCTTCTTTCATTGACATCAAAGTAAACTTAAGGGCGTGACTTGCCGTTTGGAAGTCCTTTGGTATAAGTCTTGCCTCTAAGGAAAGAGTTATAGAACATTAACTTGTTGTTTGTAAATCCTTGAACTAAGTCTTGCCTCTAGGGCAAGAATTATAAAGTATCTCATAAATTAACATAATGAAATAGTGTTAACTCTTGCCCATGGGGACTAATTTTTTTTTTGGGAGATTCTTGGACTAAGTCTAATTTTAGAGGCAAGACATATAAAACATCTCATAAATCAAAGACACAATGTGATAGTGCTAACTTTTGCCCGTGGGGGGCGTATAACTTGTTTTTTAAAAGTCTTTGGGCTAACTCTTGCCTCTAAAGGAAGAGTTATAGAACATCTCATAAATAAAGACACAATGTGATAACGTCAACTCTTGCCCATGGGACGTAACTTGTTGTTTGAAAGTCCTTGGCCTAAGTCTTGCCTCTAAGGCTAGAGTTATAGAACATCTCATAAATCAAGACACAATGTGATAGCGTCAACTCTTGCCCATGGGGCATAACTTGATATTTAAAAGTCCTTGGGTTAAGTTTTGCCTCTAAGGCAAGAGTTAGAGAGCATCTCATAAATAAAGCCACAGCGTGGTAGTGTCAACTCTTGACCATGGGGCATAACTTGTTATTTGAAAGTCATTGGGCTAAGTCGTGCTTCTAAGGCAAAGTTATAGAACATCTCATAAATCAAGACTCAATGTGGTAGTGTCAACTCTTGCCCATGGGGCATAACTTGTTGTTTGAAAGTCCTTGGGCTAAGTCTTGCCTCTAAGGCAAGAGTTATAGAACATCTCATAAATAAAAACACAATATGATAGTGTCAACTATTGCCCATTGAGCGTAACTTATTGTTTGAAAGCCCTTGGTCTAAGTCATGTGGCTATGTGTAGTATGAATAACATGATCACCCTCTTTCACACGGGAAGCATGGTGATATGTGAGCTGGAATATTCGAGTGCCTCTTCTCATATATGAAAGAACTTGCGTGTCAAAACTAAAAAAGGAGTGAAGCAACCAACATATTCAATATGACAAGCTCTTACCTCTGGTACTTCTTAACATAATGTAGGTAGTTGCGTCGAACAATGATGGTTCTGTTCATCTTAGCACTGTGGCATGTACCAGCAAGGATACGACCTCGGATAGAAACATTGCCAGTGAATGTGCATTTCTTGTCAATATATGTGCCTAAATTTAATAAGACCAAACATTAGGTTAGATTAGACCACAGAACAAGGTGAAATTAAGGAATCATAGCCATTTTTACTACACACGTAAAAATGAATTAAAGTTGCTTGCAACATAATTTTCTACCATATCGGGAATGAAAAAAGCACAATGGATGAAAAGCAATCACAACATTATAAATTGAGAAATGCCATGAAAGCATAAAATGGCAACTGGTGCAGCAGACATAAAAGATGACTTGATATCTGGGAAACTCTAGGTTTTTAAAATATCAATCATTCATCAAGAGAACATTACAGCTAATAAGCAAAATTTCCACTAACGTCACAAAAATGGCTACCTTATTTATTTTCTATTACTTATATGTAATACTGACTCTTGAAAGCACTTTTCAGTGTGAGAGTGACTTCAGTCTATTTTGGTTGAAGTGGCAAACAAAAGGAATATTAGGTTTACCGCAAGATTAAATGAATCACGATAATCATGTAGAAGATCTAAATACAAATCAAGGGAAAACCACATGAAAACAATGTATTTGTCAGTCAAAACACCTAATTATTATGTGAGATAGACTTTCGAATAAAGAGGCTAAAACAGAAAGGTGCATGCATAACTTGTCCTCCCATGTCATCAAGTATCTGGCTCAGAAGAAGTTATACAAAAAGTATATATCGTGTACACAATCTTCCCATCTATCCTAGTCTTGGTGGACAGAGTTAGTTACTAAGTTTCTGTTGCTTGAGGGAGGTGGCAGGTATTCGGTGGATTTTCGTGGATTTAGATTAGGTGTGCTAAAGCTGGCCCGAACACCACGATTATCAATAAAAAAATATTTATCATGTATTTTCCTTCATGTACTATAACCACAAGTTATCGGATTAGTACACCGATCAATCAACTACTCCTCAAAAATCTCTAACTAGTTTGCATTTTCGATATGAATCTTAGGAACCTACTATGCAACACTCGAGATCAACAATTAGAATATATACTCTGCTTCATCCAGATACACACAATAACTGGGAAATGCAGAAGCCAAACAAAAACAAATGATACCAGTAGCCTCACGAGGAGTTTTGAACCCTAAACCAATACTCTTAAAGTATTTATCGTGTATTTTCCTTAATGTACTATAACTACAAGCTAAGGGTGGGCATAAAAATCGGAGAACCGAAAAACCGTACCGAACCGAATTAGTTCAGTTCTTCGGTTCGATTTCGGGGTTTTTTTTCGATAGTTCGGTTTTTCGGTTCGGTGTTCGGTTTAGAGGTAACGGTTCTTCGGTGCACCAAAGAACCGAAGTTTATTATAAAAAAAATAAAAAATTTCATTTAGCTCATGTTTGGCCCAAAACTTTTCAAGACCAAGCCTCAAAGCCCCAATTACCCCATCAACATTTACCTTCCATCCTTATTACTTTTACATTTTCCTAATTTTTAATTTTAATTCCTAATATACTTATATTTCTAATTGTAATTCCTAAAAAATTTCACACAAATACTCCTAATTTCTAACTGTAATTCTTAAAAAATTTCACACAAACACTACCACCGTATTGTGATGTGAAAAATGGAGCACTACAATAATATATATTTGAAGTTGTCCTCACTTGATAGTCTATCTACAATGTTTTAGATTTTTTAGTGTATTATATTTTGATTAGGTTCTCATTTTATTTTTTATTTTGCACCGAAAAACCAATTTAAAAACACCGAACTAAACCGAACCGAACCGAATTAGTTTGGTTCGGTGTTCGGTGCACACTTTTCCAAAACCGAAGAACCGAACCGAAATTTGATAAAACCGAACCAAAGAACCGAACGCCAACCCCTACTACAAGCTATCGGATTAGTACATTGATCAATCAATCATTCCTCAAACAATCTCTAACTAGTTAGCATTTTCTATATGAATCCTCAGAACCAACTATGCAACACTGGAGATATACAAGTACAATATTTATTCAACTCAATTCAGACGTAGAACTATATTTATTTATACACAATAAATAATAAGGAAATGCAGAAGACATACAAATACAAATGAAGTTTTGAACGTAATATAATGCGGTACCTTCAGTAACCTCACGAGGAGTTTTGAAGCCTAAACCAATACTCTTAAAGTACCGATTACCTCCCTTTCCTGGCCTCTTACCTTTCCCCGTCTTTTTTGAGCTGCATCACAAATAACGCAAATCTTTGGCTAAAATCAAACAGCAAAAATAAAGCATATGGAGATGTCACACAGTTACGTTAGAAAAACACCTGGCTGCTTCAGAAAAGCCTTCTCCGTCTGCTCCGCCATGATTGAATTGAACTGAGAGAGTGACGACGACAGATGAATTGCTGCTAACCAAAACCCTAAATTCACTGAGGCTTTAGACAAACTTCTCTACTTATACGTTATATACATTCTGGACTGGACGTACTAAATGGGCTATTTGCTATATTTATGGGCTCAAAATACAACCAACAAAAATTCCAAGCCCATATATAATTTTTCAACTTTAAAAAGTTAGTACTATATTTTATTTTGATAACCCCATTATAGTCAGTTTCTGATGTGTCATGGGTACATGGCACCGTTTTGATAACCCCATTATAGTCAGTTTCTGTCTCTTTTCAGTATTTCTCTTGTAATTTCCATTTCGAATCAATATAAACAGAAAATTGTCCCAAAAAATCTTGTCTTATTTCTTTAGAGTGTTACATATATTAACTTTTACAATCAACCCTATACTTTTTTTTTGATAACCGTGGTGTCCGGGCCAGTTTTTGCGCAACTCGACTAAATCCACGTGATACCTGCCACCTCCAACCAACAATAGGTATAAGGTAACCGTGTCTATCAAGGCTAGGATAGATGAAAAGAATCACCTAGTGTTTTTTTGTTTTTGCTGGGATTTGAACAAAACTATCCAAGATATCAATTCAAGCTTATTTTGTTTGACAAAAAGGAAGGAAGTACGTAATCAACCCAGTACTTTAGACCAAGTTACCAATTCAAAAAAAAAAAAAAAAGAAGAAAAAACCTATACTTTAGACCACAATACATATTGGTAGGGTAAAGCGGGAGGGGAGATCGAATAAGTTTCTCCTTCCTGTAATGACCTAACATGATGTGAACTTAAGAAAGGAAAAAGAAAATGCCCCACTTCAAAAAGAAGCGTCCGCATGAACTTTCAGTTCCTTTTCCATAGGCTTGTTATATGTGAAAATGTTCTTGCTCAGCTGCAAGGCTATTATCCTGTTGGTTATCATTGGGTCAAATAATAGTTAGATATTGATGCAAATTGTGGAAGTTGGATTCAATGCTACTGGAAATGCATAGGAGGTCCAAAGTCACTGGCTTCAATATATTTAGATCAATTGCGTTTCAGAATGTCTGGTTTCAATTCAAGCATCTTCTGCGTTAGCATAAAAAATAAAACTTTGGATGAGATTCTTATGTGTAATAAACTAAACTCATACAACTGTTAGCTCGTCCTCCACCGGGAAGATGTACTAGTTTTGATAAATTTCAAATGGATACTTTTTATCTATCAAACAAAAAAACTAGTTCTGAGAAATTTACTTGGCATATTGACCTGTCTTTATATTGCAGTGCTTTTGGCACTATCTTTTCATTGGGGTGTATACATATAAATTATAATGTAGTTGGAGATTTCGCCTTTGTGGCTCTCTCAAGTCAAGTGTGTCCCTATCACTCTCTTTAATGAAGTGTCGTCCTCCTTCCAACCCCTCATTGCTTAAGAGTTACCTTACAATCAAAGCTTTGCTATATTACCATCACTAATCAAGGTTTATCCCATATATGCTTACAAGGAGGCTTTTGTTATACTATTGAATTGTGTGCTGAATTATGTACTACATTTCCCTATACCTTGGCAGTACCTTCTTCAGTGTGCTGAGCAATTACCTCACAAGATACCTCTGTATGGAAAACTGGTAAGTTATCCTACATCACCCTTTTCTCGTTTGAATTCTATTTAGGGCATGTTTTCCTTCTTGATCCTTATTTCTATTCTCTTAACTGTCTTCTTCACATACTTATGAATGTATATGCGGTGATGCCAAATATAGACAATTAACGGTCAATATAAGCACTCCTTCCACAAAAAGCATCTTGAGAAGTTAAAATTGTTTCGTCCAAAACCTTCTTTAGTCTATTATAAAGCACCTTAGGAATAATCTTATATATGCCTCCCACTAGGCTAATGGGTCTAAAATCCCTGATACTCGAAGCTCCCTCTTTCTTCTGAATTATGACAACTAATGAGGCATTAAGGCTTTTTTCAAACTCCCTCGTAACCTGGAAGGCCTCCATAGTATTCAACTCCTTGTCCGTTACAATATCCCAATATTGTGGAAAGAATACCGAGTGAAACCCTCAGGTCCTGGAGCTTTATCTCCCCCACAATTGTCAACCGCCTCTTTTCCTCCACTATTTGATTAAATTCTAAACCCTCCAATCTAGTCCACCATTCCACCTCCTCCTCTTTAAAGGGAAAATATGATCTAATACCAGACTCAATGTTAGTTTTCGTTACCTTTTTTTCTTTTTCAATTTTTTAAAATTATACATAGGCGGAAAGGGGAGGGGAATTGAGTGAGGGGATTACAAGGTGGGGAATCGGATCCCCACCATCTAGTGAAAGCTCAAGTCGCAAACCATCAGGGCTACCATGGTTCCTTAGCCCTTATTTCCCTCGACAAACATTACGTTATTACTTTATTTTTTGGGATGGAGGTACAAGCCTTTTGGAGAGGGGTGATAGTTGATAAATATGGGGTAATGGAAGGGGCATGGAGAACTAGAGATGTCACTATGCCTTTCGGGTGGGTTTTGTGGAGGAATATAATGAAGGGATGAGATGATTTCAACAAAAATATCTCATTCAAGTTTGGAAATGGGAGGAGAGTTAGTTTTTGGGGGTATAGGTGGTGTGGGGATAGTTTATTGAAAGAAGATTTTCAGACTTTGTATAGAATGTCATGTCAAGGAGACATGTCGGTCCAACAAATTAGGGAGATACATGGTGGAGAGACTTTTTTGGATTTGAGATTTAGAAGGCATTTCCATGATTGGGAGGTGACAGAACTCCAAAGGTTGATGGCCATCCTTCACAAGCAAGTCAATTCGGTGGATGAACCTGATGCTTTGTGGTGGGGTTTGGGTAACAATGGAGTTTTCTCTGTTAAATCTTTCTATTAGAAACTCCTAACTAGGGAAGGGGTTGAGTTTCCAAGTGATGCAATTTGGATAGCGCTGGTGCTGAGGAAAGTGTGTTTTCTCTTGGCTAGATTCTAGAGGGGTGATTTTGAAGGCGGAAAATCTTAGAAATCATAAGGTTTGTGTCAACTGGTGTTACATGTGTAAGGAGACAGGGGAAGAAGTGGATCATCTTCTCATACATTGTGATTTTACCATGAGATTATGGTGGGCTATGCTTCGGTGGTTCGGAGTTTCTTGGGTAATGCCAAAAACTGTCAAAGATTTGATGTTTTGTTGGAGAAGCGGGAATAGGAGGAGAAGACGTGAGGCATGAAATTTGGTCCCTCTTGCGTTGATGTGGGTTATTTGGAATGAGAGAAATAGGATAGCTTTTGAGGGGGTAGAGTTGAGTTTTTCTCAGGTGAGGAATTTGCCTCCGGTCTCTTATTTTCTTTTGGTGCCCCCATAAATTCCCTAGTTGTATAGAAGAATGGGTGGACTTTGTAGATAATCAGATTTTGTAAATTCTTTACCTTTTGGTTTATTCCATTGTATTTGGCCAGCTCGGCCTTGTTTATGAATGAAATACACTTACCTTATATAAAAAAAGAATCTCTATAGGTTTATTTATTTATTTGGCTACTCTCACATAAGGTGCTTGTGCTGGGCAGGAGTCTATATGTGTATTCAGTGTTGGGCTATGTGAAATTTAGAGAACTTCTTGTTTTATGATTCCCTTTAGTTGTCTTACAAGTCAAGATTATTGGGCATTGGAAAGAGATGGTTTTCAAATAGAGTGAAAAGGATATATAAGATTCATACAGTTAACTTAAGTAGCTTTGTGTGGGGTATATTTGAGTAATTCATATTCATTGATTGGGTTATTTTGCATTTCATGTTTATTATTTCCGCTTATTAATTGTTTCTATGTTTCCTTTTTACTGTTTTATAATCATCCTGTTATTTCTTCTCCTCCTTCTCTCTGCATTTACCACGTCTGTCCATCTGCAGATAGGCCTTTTGAATTTGGAAAATGAGGAATTTGTCAGGAAATTAGTGGAGAACGCTCAAATTAATCTTCTTTTATAGTTTCTGCTTCAATTTCATTTTACTTCAAGCAATGATGAACCCTTTCAACATATCCCTGCCATAATCAACTCTTCATCTATGAATTGGCCAAACTGAGAGCCTTCTCTAGAATGATTGATCCAAAAGCTACTTTATTGGACAAAGTCATGACGCCTTGTTGTATCTTTTCTATTTGGGATTTGTCAAATGCAGGAACTGTAGATGTTTTCATACAAGCTTCACTTCTCGTGAATAGGACCCTGTTTATCCTCTTGAAAATAAGTCACCCTCTTCCGTCTTTCTAAAGAAAAGAACTTTGGTATAAGGTGGAAACTTTGCGAATGTTCCTCATTGATGTTCACAAGTAGTTTTTCTACAAGTTTCACTCATGAATGGGATCCTGCTTTATCATTTTGAAAATAAATCACCCTTTGCCTTCTTCCGAAGCATTTAATTAAAGAAAAAACAATGAATTAAAGGAAAAAGTAGGAACTTTGGAAACATGCCATTGTGGTGTGCACTGGATTGACACCGTTATCTGACAAATAAATTACTGAAAAAGAACGTGATTCAATGTGTATGATGTGGTGTCTGATTGTTGTCAGTGGCCAGTTTGAGTACAACTTGAATCAATGTGTAACCTTGGGTTTGGTGTGTCTACTTTCTAGCATATAGCAATTAGTTTCCTTTTTGGTTCTTGATGGGTTTTCTCATATTATCATTGGGTGAACTTGAGTGATAGAAATTGCTAAACATAAAACCCTCCCAAATCATTTATATGCCTATGTAGCATTTTTTGCACTATTAAGAGTTGAAATATTTGATCTACAGGATTTCTTGGAGGACTTGTGGTCTCGAGTTCAAGATCTTTCTAATAGAGGGTGGAAACTTGATAGTGGTATTCTTATTTTTTATTTATCTTAAAATTGTTTTGATCCTTTCCACTGTCAACATTACAATTGTTCCTCTATTTATAAAGAAAAGCTGTCTTTTGTCTCATTACAAAAATGGTGGAACATTTGGAAGGAAAGAAATCAAAGAATGTTTGAAGGGAAAGAATGTACAATACAAAAGATTACGTGGAAAGGAATCACTTCTTTAGGTTTTTGGTGTAAAGCACAGGATATAGAAGAGGAGATCCAACTAGTGGATTTTATAGGCTCTCTGTAAGTATTTCTGCTTTCTTCTCATTTTAAATCTTTTGGAGGTGGCCAGCATAGCCCTAAATGATGAGGAATACAAAGTTACCAGTTTCAAAAAAAGAAGAAGCTGGGCCCTTCTCAAAAAAAAAAAAAAAAAGAAGAAGAAGCTTCTTTGTCTGCTCCAAAGAAGGCAAAACACTCACCAAAGAAAGGATGAGAGAATTAATGGCTGTGAATCAACCATTGCTATTTTTCCTTACATAATAAATTAACAACCATATCTTCGAACTCCTTTAGGGATGTAAAATGAGCTAAGTTGTGAAATCATCTTTGATGGAGCAGAATATCATGTTTGATAGACATGTGTTTTCGTAGATTGGAAGCCAAATGGCCAGTGGTTGCTGTCCTAAACCTAAGAGATGAGTGGACTTCGGGTTAACACTTGGGTAGATGATATTGAAATTTCTCTCTGTTGAAAGGAGAGATTAGGATTTCAGTTTTGTTGAAAGGAGAGATTAGGATTTCAGTTTTGTAATTTCTTCTACACACCTAAAATGAGTAGTTCGGTGTGAGCAGATATACTTGCTCTTAATGCATGTCTTTGCAATTCGTTTTTCTCTTGACCTTTTGAAGTTAATGTTAAAAGTGTAGCATTTTATCATGTCTTGAAGTTCATTTTCTTTTTTATTTGGAAAAACTAGTTCCCAGACCACACCTATCTTTTGAGGCACAGCTGGTTGCTGGTAAGTCTCATGATTTGTCTCCAGTAAGCTGCCCTGAGCAACCAGGTCCTCCCGGAGCTTTATCTGGAATTGCCTTCGGTAGACAAAAGCAAGAAGCTGAGTTAAAATATCCTCAAAGGATAAGGAGGCTTAATATATTTCCTTCAAATAAAACTGAGGTAATTGATTAGTTTATGTTGTGATAATTGAGTTGATCTTAGCATAGGAAACCATTGTGGCTGATCCGTTGATAGAGGTTTGCATTTGCATGTATCCAGGCATGTTAGATATGGAGTATGTTCTTATTTTTTTGTAGTTTTAGTCTTGTTGTTTGTGTTGCTTGTTCTCCCTAGAATCTCCTCTCCCTCTTTCATCCTCCTCTCAGGAATCTTCTACCAATTGTCGCTATATATCAGTGTATATTGTGTAATTGATGGGATGTACATGGCCTAATGGCTACTAGAGAGCCTGCATGTTGGAGTTTAGTCAACACGAGTTCGTTTCTATGAACAGCTTGGCTTATGCCGAGGATATATTGTTCAAGGGTTGAACTTAATTTTTGGGGATGAGTTACTTTCACTTGTTATTTTTACTTGCTGATCTTGCCGTCTCTTTTGTTTTGAATGGCAGGATCTTCAACCCATTGATCGCTTTGTTGTGGAAGAGTATTTGTTGGATGTGCTTTTTTTCTTGAATGGATGGTTTGTTGAACTCTCCCAATTTTGGTTCCATTAATTTTAAATAGGATTTCTTTTTCAGTTCATTGTGTTTGGGTGTAGGGTTTAGGGTTAGAGGTGCGCTTTATATCTATGCTGCGCTTAGTTGCTATGTGCCTTTGTAGTATATGCTGAACTCGACGATTTTTCTTATTCCTTTTCTTTTCGGTTTATGCAAGCCAGTCGAAAGGAATGTGCTGCGTACATGGTTGGGCTGCCTGTACCGTTCAGATATGAATATCTTATGGCTGAGACAAT
The DNA here is from genome assembly GCA_031232105.1 of Capsicum rhomboideum. Lineage (NCBI taxonomy): Eukaryota > Viridiplantae > Streptophyta > Magnoliopsida > Solanales > Solanaceae > Capsicum > Capsicum rhomboideum. The sequence goes on along the minus strand of CP124710.1, from coordinate 877,902 downwards.
ATTCTCTCAGGTAAGAACAGTTGTAGTTGCCTACTTATAACAGAATTTTTGTCCTATAATATTATATCTTTTCCAATCAATTTGATATGGCATATAGAATAAAGACTTGTTGTAGGTGGGGGTATTAGAGAACATTAAACTTTAGAAATGCTATTTTCCTTCCTTCCTTAGTTATTTGTTGCCGTAGCTCCTAGACCCCCCACCCCCTTGTTTCCCTCCCTTTTTATACATTATATACAGATAAGGAGCATTTTTATACATTCTTCTTCATCTCTCCTGATACCTTTTAAATCTTGCAGCTTCTCTTGTTACCCCAACCGCCATTCAGACCGATATATTACACATTGGTTATCATTGATTTATGCAAGGTAATCCATTACCTTCTTAGAATTGTAAGCTAATTACGTATATGTTTCTTAAAATTCCTATCAACGCTTGTGGAATTCAAATTTTCTACTAACTAATCCTCTTGATTGTGTGTTTCTCATTTTAGGCTCTGCCAGGGGCCTTTCCGGCGGTTATAGCTGGAGCTGTCCGTTCTCTTTTTGATAAAATAACAGATCTAGACATGGAATGCTGGACACGTCTTATCCTTTGGTTCTCACATCATTTGTAAGTTGACATGCTACAGTTTTGAGGGATGTTCCGTTATTCTCAGCAAGCTCTCGTTGTTAACAGTTTGGCCAGTGATGTCTCATTGCTTTCATTTAAGAGTTTTGGGGTTGAGTTAGTCCCAAAGTCTATTTTTTAGAGTGGTATTAGAGTAGGTAGAGGTCCTGGGTTCGAGCCTCACTACCAGCCAATAGAAAAAAAAAAAGAGAAAATTTCCATGTGCTTGACTCATGAAAAAGAATCAAACCTCATGTGAGGTGGCGTGATGAAGAAATTATTAAATAAATTAAAGTGTGCTATCTAACAACTTAAGCATTTAGATGTGATGGTCACACTCTTTAACAATTGAGTCGTGTTTATGTACGACAGTGAGATCACTCTGTTTGAAATTGTGTTGCAGGTCAAACTTTCAATTCATCTGGCCATGGGAAGAATGGGCGTATGTGTTAGGTCTCCCAAAATGGGCCCCACAACATGTGTTTGTTCAAGAGGTCTTGGAAAGGGAAGTCCGTCTTTCATATTGGGACAAAATCAAGCAGGTATTTGGTTACATAGTTGAAAATTCCACCAGCTTATTGCAGATTGATTTTGAGATAATTTTTTCATTGAAGATACTCAAATGAGTTACACCACACTAATTGGGTGCTGGTACTTATACCACACTAATTGGGTGCTGGTACTTATATACCACCTATAACAAGTTAGACGTTTGGCAATTTAAGTTATTCCCATGGCAATTGTATTGATTTTTTCTTTTTGGGAAGAATTTCACCAACTTGTCACAGCTAGCACAAATTTATATTTTTCTCTTCAATTCTTTTGAGTTACCTTCAATAAATTGTCATTTTTAGTGGATTTAAGAATTACTTTGAATACTTGCATCAGCCGGAAAAGAGGACATACAATAAAGCTTAAAGAATTTTCCTTAAAGGGATTATAATGTTATTTGAACATATATTATTTCTCTCACAATGCTTTAAGCTTATAATTTTCCATTATTTTTGTGTGCTACGCTCTTCAAAGCAATAAAGCTTAAAATCAATTTAAATGCTGTAAAGACATATGAATTAGTTTGCTTGGTATGATTCCTTTTTTCTTTGGTCTCGATATGCAATCTTTGATATTCATTTTTGCTTAACCTGTAAACATATCAAGTTTATAGCTAAAAGCAATGTTGCGTGAGTTTAGGTAGACGTTGGCCTGATTTACAACATTTCTTTTAGGTTATTTAAACAAAAGTGGACAATATTCACTCAAGATAAAATGGGAACAGATCCAAAGACTGAATTGCATGAAGTAATAATGGTCAATGGATAATGTGTATTGTGTGATACTACTGTTACTTCTATGGGTATCAATTCTGAAGTAGATATGCTGTAAGTTACAGTAACAGGTTTTTGCTTCTATACAGGCTGCTAATCGAAGTACTGCATGAACATATTTTCTAGGAAAAAATTTCAAAATAATCTTTGATTTAGCCTTTATATATCATTAGATAATATTTTAGATGGAGTAAACACTAGAAAGAAGTTAGTATGTTGTTTCCCTTTTCTTTGAAAGAATTTATAATCTATTTCCTTACGCTTCTTTTAATGCAATTTATTTTATATATCTTCTTTCATTCATTTGCTATAGAGCGTTGAGAATGCCCCTGCTTTGGAGGAGTTACTTCCACCAAGAGGTGGACCACAATTTAAATATAGTGCGGAAGATGGTACTGATCCAACTGAGCGTGCACTTTCTTTAGAACTTAAGGACATGGTGAAAGGTAGGAAAACTGCCCGGGAAATGATATCCTGGGTAGAAGAAAATGTTTTCCAGCCCATGGTTTTGATATTACCCTCGGAGTTGTCGTTCAAACACTTCTCGACATCGGATCCAAAAGCTTTACTCATTTGATTACGGTCTTGGAGAGATATGGCCAAGTCATTGCAAAGATGTGCACTGATGATGATCAACAAGTTAAGCTGATTACTGAAGTAAGTTCCTACTGGCAAAACAATGCGCAAATGACAGCTATTGCCATTGACCGGATGATGAGTTATCGGCTTATATTTAATTTGGCCATAGTGAGATGGGTTTTCTCTTCACTGAATCTTGATCGATTTCATGTTTCTGACAGTCCATGGGAGGTAAATCACCTGATCTAACTAGTGCGAAGTCATTTACTCGCAGGCATATTTTTTTTCAATTCTCTTCTTGAAAATTATAAGCGTATGTTCTCTTGGTAAAACTTCACCCACTACTTTTTGTGTTAATGTGCTTTGTAAGTTCTCATGTCTAAGTAATACATACCCCTCCAACTTGCACGGATTTTCCTTATAAACTGTCTAAACATGGGCGGCATTATACACACATATATATTTGTACCTAGTACCTGATGGTTTTACCTTGGACGCTTTTAAGCTTGGAAGTGCATGACACGTCAATGCCAGCATGACACTTGTCATTTACGTTTTAAAAAACTAAAAATCACTCCCTTGCTCGTAAAATTTATAACCTCAAATTAGTTTCTTGCAAAATTACCATCTTCCCCTCTCTACCAGTACCACCTCTTGTCATCCATCTGATTCTCTGATTCTACATAGTTACGTCTTCCTCTTCTGGGTCTTAACTTCCCACGTTTACAAACAAATATAAGCTTTCTTTTTATTCTTGTATGTCGAAGATTCACTCTTACATCTGGTCATGCCACCCAGTTCAATAGAAAAATAATATCGTCGGCTTTTTGTTGGCTTATCTTAATGTTATCTTCCCAGTTGGATTCACATCTGTGGTTCGTTGTTTATGTGGGTTTCTCGTCTGAAAGAGTGAAAAAAAAAACATTGCGTCTTTTGTTTTTTCTTGATTAGGAGGATGTGATACAGGTTTTAGTGGTGGTAGAGGCTCGGGAGAAAGGCATGGAGGAGGGTGTGGAACTGGTATGGAGTAGGTGGAGGTGCTGTCTTTCCGGGGGTGGGGTGGGTGGGGGTGGGGGTGGAATAGATGTAGTCGTGTAGATCACTTGATCAAAGAATAAGAAATGAAAAAGGTTTAGACCATTTGATCAAATTTGAACCGTTGAATTCGTCTCAGATTTTAAGCTCTTCACACACTAAAATTTTTGGGAATAAACGCACCTTCTATGTGGTGAAATTGTGGGGTGTTAGCTATGGAGTTTTCAAGTTTTAGTGTGTATAAGGTAGCCCGTGTATTTAGGGTGTGTAAGAGGAAATTCTGGGGAAGTTTGCATGGGGACAAGGGGTGGGAGCATCTTATGAATTAATTAACCCTCAGTTATAAGTTGAAACTCTTTGGGCTCAATGTTTTTATCCTTTCCCCTTATTGTTTTTAGTTTTCTTTTTCTGTTCCTGCTTTGGCAGGATTGTTTCTTTCAGTTCTCAATCTGCTTGTCATTCTTTTTCGGCTTGCTTTTGGTCCTTTCTTAATCTTATGTTCTTGAATTTTAACTGGTCATCAATTCATTTGTCAGAAAATGGCTGTTCTCCATTGTAATGGGAACCTGTAATTTGTTGTCTTGCCTGATTGCTGTGATATGCTATTGGGCTCCCTCTGCATTACTAGTTTCTTTTTTCTTTTTTCCTCTCGAGCACTACTTCAGGCATTGTTATGATCTAGTTTGAGGTATGAACCACGATTAAGTGTTCTGTGGCTGTAGATCCTAAGGAATGCTGTCAGTAAGACGGATAATCGGATTTCTGATCTGAGGAAAGAGATTTCATCCCTTGAGAGAAGTGTTGTCTTGGCGGAAGGAGCTGCATCTAGAGCCAGAGAAGAGTTAGAATCTGCTGAGTCTAAGCTGAGTATCGTAGATGGGGAACCTGTTCTTGGTGAAAACCCTGTAAGAATAAAACGGTTGACATCATATGCTGAAAAAGCTAAAGAGGAGGAGGTATCTATTCGTGAATCTTTAGAAGCGAAGGAAGCTCTTCTTGCTCGAGCAGTTGATGAAATTGAGGTATTTTATGTTGGTCATGGATATAGATAAAAAAGAAATTGACTTGTATCATATCTGAATATCTTGGATCCGGAATGAGTGCTCAAGTGCTGACAAAATATGTTTGCTATTACAGGCTTTGTTTCTTTCACTGTATAAAAGCTTCTTGACTGCTTTAGCGGAACCCCTTCATGATGCATCCAGAGATGGAACCTTGCGGCCCTCTGGTCATGCAGATGATATGACCATTGACCTTGAAGATTCTTCAGTAATGGAGCTGGACAAGGACGAGGAAAGACCAAAGAAAAGGTGGTGTATCCATTAATTATACTCTTTATTCTGATGTTCTTAAGATGAGATTTTATCTTATTTTGTTCTTTCTTATGGTTTACTTTTGTCCTTTATGATCTTTAAATTATTTCTCTTTTATGTGGGCAAGTTACAGCCATCCTAATGGGAGCAGAGAAAGAAATGGCTATAATCTTGATGAAAAACAGCAATGGTGTTTAACAACTCTGGGTTACCTCAAGGCCTTCACCAGGCAATATGCTTCAGAGGTAATTACTTGTCATTGCCATGTAACAATTACCATATCTGCCTTATACCTGCTACCACTAGTTTTGTCAGTCAAAGTGTTGTGTGAGCCCCTTTCTTGTGAAAAAATGCCTAGAGTTGTGGTGAAGAGTGAAAAATAACCCATTTTTTTTGTAAAGAGAAATGCCTATAGTTTTGATGAAGAGTGAAAACAATAGGAGCTGCAACTACTTATCTTTATGATATCAGTGTGAATTACTTGTGTGCCGCAAATTCATGCAAGCTAACTGTTACAATTTCTTATCATGTTTTTAGTTTCATTTGTTTGGTTATGTACAGATGTGGCAGCATATGGAGAAGTTGGATGCGGAGGTACTAACAGAAGATACTCATCCTCTGGTTCGAAAAGCTATATACTGTGGCCTGCGGAGACCTTTGGATGAATGATTTATAGCTTTCAGTTTCTTTTTATTTTCTTCTTTTGCTTGTTCCTGATGAGTTTTGTTGGTGTATCATGAGTGTTAGATTTTCTTATGTAGATTAGATGTTCATTTTAGTTCTCGATGTAAAAATAGTTGGAGCAGAAGCGAACAGGAGTACTAGGAAGAATCGTGTTTTATTCAGACTAGAGTATTCGTTTCGTTTAATGATATTGCAACTGATTCACCTTTATGTCTTTGCATTTTTGGGATCTTCGTTCAAATGTAATTCTTAATTTAAGTAGTCTCTCGTGTTTTTCATTAATTTTATTGATCTTTAAGTCACGTTCTTGAGTGCCACACTCAATCGTAGCCTAATAGTTTCAAGACCATTAATCATTACCATATACATTGTTTGTGTCTAACAAACATACTGTATTCCATAAGTGAGAAAACATGAAACGGGCAAACAATTGTTTTCCAACTTTACAACAACATACCCAGTATATTTCCACTTTAACGAGATGAAATTCAGCATTAATTAATTATACTAAATTATTACACATCGTTGTGACTCATAAATAGCGTACACAGAAGCCGCTCAATGATATCGGTGGGACTAAATCCAAATCCGAAGAAGAGGCTATTCACTCGGATACTTGCTAAATCTCACCACTAAAGATATCTTGTAATTCTACTCGTCAAGTTTGCTTCATTTTTTTTTGTAAGCAATGCTCGCTGTTATTTCATTTCATTGATAATTCTAATCATCTAACGGTCTTAATTTCGTACAACTAAGTAATGCAAGGATAATTTCATATATTTTAAATAGTTCTTGTCTATTATTTATCTAAATAATCTCTATCACATTACTTTACTTTATTACTACTATATTAGAAAGAGCTTAAATTTCAACATGTCTGTTTAGTGACTATAAAATTCAATCTAAGGTCATTTTTGTATTTCACAAGCAGCTCATACGTATCTGTGCCCCAATTAACTAGAGCACTACGTGTAAATTGGGTGGCAAAATGCTAGAATGGAAATTAGTCTAATTTATTTGTAGTTTGTACTTTTTGAATATCTACTATGTTCCTTCTCCATCTGCATATAGAACACTTTTGGCGTTTTTCTCTTCTTGCTGTCAATGATTCCATGTATTTTTTCCTCTATAAAATTTTCATTCTTTTCCTTTTATCTCAAATGTGATGGTAAAAATTACAGGACAATCTTTATTATAAGTATAAATAATAATAACAATTAGAAAATTGGGCCTTCAATTAAGGGAACCCGCACCCATGAGCAGGCCTTGTGTGTAGTGGTGCTTCCAGATTCTAAGGGTCCGTTTGGATTGGTTTATTTTAGGTATTTTAAAGTTAAAAATAGCTTTTAAGCACTTTTAAAATATTTGAGTAAATTTAAAAAATACTTATGCACTTATTTTTTTAGCTAAAATACTTAAAATAATCCAAAATCCAAAAATTAAAACTTTTAACTTAAAATATTAAAAAATAATTCAAAAGCTAAAAGCCCATCTAAACGGTCACTAAGCCCACGATATATTAGTGGAAACTGGGGAAACTGAAAGTCCTTTCTGATTACGCCGCCCTCCTCCATCGTCTCTTCGAAATTCAAAATAAACAGTGAATTGAGCTCTGTATACATTACATATACAGAATGGAATACAAAGAAGAGGTGGAAGAAGTGCAGGTGGATAAAAACTTCCCCTTATTCTCTCGTAAAACTAAACCCACCACCATAAGACCAAAACCCCTTCCTCCTCCTCTTCCTCCAAAGCAGAAACAGCAGCTTGAAAAGGAGACCAACTCTAATCCCACACCTAATCACATCACCTTCTCCGACTTAGGCCTCGCCGAATGGGCCGTCCAAACCTGCAAAGAACTCGGCATGAAGAACCCTACTCCGGTACAACACCACTGCATCCCTCGAATACTCTCTGGGCAGGATGTATTAGGCTTAGCTCAGACAGGTAGCGGAAAAACAGCTGCGTTTGCATTGCCTATTCTTCAACGTTTAGCTGAAGATCCTTACGGAGTGTCCTGTCTCGTCGTCACTCCGACACGGGAGCTTGCTTTCCAGCTTGCTGAGCAGTTTAGGGCACTGGGATCCTGCTTGAATTTGCGGTGTGCTGTCGTGGTCGGAGGAATGGATATGATTAATCAGACCAAGAGTTTGATGCAAAGACCTCACGTCGTCATAGCAACTCCTGGAAGGATTAAGGTTCTCATTGAACACAATCCTGATATTCCTCCTGTATTCTCCCGAACTAAGGTAAACCAGCTCCGTTCACTTCTCATGTTTGTAGTAATTGTTTTCTGCTATAATGTGAGGCCTTTCTTAGAATTCCATTGTAGAGCTAAAGATATTTTGTTTTGAGGGGTAAGAAAGATTGTAGCTGAAGAACTAATGAACAAGTCCAAAGGTTACATTTTAAGGAGATTCCATTTAAGAAAGCCTGTCGGAAGATTTGGATAAAGTTGTGCTGTCAAAAACAATTCACAAGGAGCTTCTTTTCTCTTCGATTATTTTGATATGTGGGTACACAAAAGTACTGGTAGAGCTTCACAAGCTAACTTTTTATGCCTTGATTCATCCAAAAGGCTGGTAAAACTAAGACTTTCAGAACGAATAGGCAAATAGCACCAACCAAATTTTGTAAAATATAAGTTCCGAATTTGTGTATTGATCATCTTTGTGCCCTTTGAGACCTATATATCTTATTCCATAAGCTCCAGGACAGACAATTTTCTAACAAATGAAGTTTTAGACACACTTCATTTTCCATGGAGACCAGCAGAGCGACAATTATTTGCCTAAGCAGGCCTATACCTTGTTTTCTATTTTTATAACTAGCATCATGTCCTGAACGGTGAAAGTTCATTCCTTTATTTACTTATAGTCCCGTGTTCATGTTAGGCTCCTGTACTATACAATATACATTTAGTCTAGTATCTGAAAAATGCACAGAATGGATCCTCTCAAATTGTGAACTCTTATTTGTCTGTTGCCTTTCAGTTCCTCGTTTTGGATGAAGCAGATAGAGTTCTAGACGTAGGGTTTGAAGAAGAGTTAAGAGTAATCTTTCAGTGCTTGCCGAAGAATCGGCAAACTCTTCTATTTTCTGCTACAATGACTAGCAACCTACAGACGCTACTTGAGCTTTCCGCAAACAAGGCATATTTCTATGAGGCATATGAGGGATTCAAGACTGTAGAATCACTTAAGCAGCAGTACATTTTTATTCCGAAAAATGTGAAGGATGTCTATCTGCAATACATTTTATCCAAAATCAAAGATATAGGCGTTCGCTCTGCTATCATTTTTGTCTCCACTTGCAGGTAGAATTCTCTCTGAAACCTTATAGAGTCATTTTCTAATTAAATTTTTATCTGTAGTTATACAATAGACTAAAGATTTGGTGGATATAGAAAGATCTTTTCTACAAAGAATTCGTAGTTCTATCTCAGGAGATCTTTTCTTGAGGATCATTCAACTTTATGCTGGAACCCTTCTGCAAAGCAACAATTAAGCAAATGTAAATCATTACCAATTTACCATTAGGGATATCGTGTCAATCCAAATAAATATTGAACAGTTACATGCTTTATTCGGGTGATTATAGCTTCTCATTGAAACAAAAAAAAGATCTTATTACACTTCTAGCATCTATCACTGATCTGGAAGATTCTCTTATATCATTAATTCCAATAAGTGAAAGTATGTGCACACTAAGGCATGTAAACTAGTTTCGAGCAAGTATCATAATCTGTAGAGGTGACTGTACTCATTGATGATTACCTTATCAATCTTTTTTTTAAAAGAAAAGAGCACCCTGTGATGCTTTTCTGGACATTTACAGTTATGTTTTACTATTTTGACTAGGATCTGTCAGCTTTTGGGTTTGTTGTTGGAAGAACTCGAAATAGATGCTGCCTCCTTGCATTCATACAAGTCCCAGTCGCTGAGGCTTTCTTCACTTCATAAATTCAAATCTGGGCAGGTCCCAATATTGGTCGCTACTGATGTTGCGAGTCGTGGTTTAGACATTCCAACCGTTGATCTGGTGATAAATTATGACATTCCAAGGTGTGAATATGATTGGATGTTTCCATTACAAGTTAATCTAAAAAGAGTTTACGTTGTAAATGTAGTGATTGTTTGCTGCAGGTATCCACAGGACTATGTTCATCGGGTTGGACGTACTGCAAGGGCTGGACGAGGTGGACTTGCTATCAGCTTTGTTACGCAGGTGAGAAGTCTGCATAATTCTATTCGACCGCTTGGATCTTTCAGATCTGAGTAGTACGGCCAAAAATGTCTTATGTGAACAGGAAAAGTGATTTGTTGAAATACCAGTCGTGGAATATTCAGAACACAACACTAAAATGAACTTGCAAAAACGGGTTTCTGTATATTAATGGAACAACTGTAAGAAATGAAAAATTGGTGATTTCTCCCTGTTTTCCTATGCTTGGTGGCTGAGTTACTTAATAGTTGTACTGTTGGAAGATGCTGGTACACAGGTGGCATAGTCAAGGTCCGCTCAAGTTGTTATAGACACCACTATTGTTAAAAAAATGAAAGCCATACCTGAAATATAAGAAGTAATCTGGTATGTAAAAGTAAAAGAAATAGTAATTGATATTCATAATTGGTACCTTCCTCATGCCCTTGGTTGTATAATCTCGATATTTGATTTGACGCTTTTTAAGTGTGTGTGCCCAATTTTGTGGCAAAGTTCTTTATTCCCAAAAAGAGTTTTGTGGCGGAGGTATATGTTTATTTTTTTATTTTTTTCCTTGTAATGTAGATGTATATGGACTCTTCAAGGAATCTTTTTGTTGCTGCACCTACATGTATGATTTTTAAACTGTTAAGTGGGGTTTTCGTATGGAGAACTTGGTTAGAGTGTGATATTAGATCCAATTTCTTGTTTGAGGGAATGAATCATTGCTCTTGATCCATATTTGCTGAATTAGCACCATCTAAAATCAATAACAGCCCTTTATTCTCTTCTTCACATTTTTGAAGTTGCTTGAGCTTGCCTTGACCATCCTCCAGATGACTGCACTGTTCCTCCATTTTAGTTGATCCGTGAGCTTCCTGTTTTCATCATCCATTTCCAGTAGCATTCATCATTATCTCTCAACTCTTTTCTTGCTTTGATTCTGTTATCAGCTTCTGAGGACTTTTTCTTCTGTGAAGTCTATGCAAATCCCCTTAGCCTCCCATTTTTTTGTTTGATGGAATGAATGTATTGTTCTTGATCCATAGTGGTTGCATTAGCACCATCTAGGGCCAATGCCGACTGTCTATTCTCTTCACATTTTCAAAGCATCTCAGCATAGTCAGCACGAAGCTTTTCAATGTAGCTTAAATGTTTGACAGCATCTCCTTTTCCTTTAGTTTTGACTCATTGTCTCGTGAAATCAATCTCATCTTCTTTCCGAGTCAATTCATGAGTGAGCTTCTTTACTTTCAAATTTGCCTCCTGATCTTTGGTTAGTAGCTCAGTGTGGGTTCTTTTCATGTTCTTGGACGCAGCTCGGCTTTACTTGGATAGAAAGTTTGTCCTGAGCTTTTCAGTCTCAAGCTTGGCCTCATCTGGTGCTTCATGTAATGTGGCCATATCATCAATCAACAATTAGATCTTCCAAAAATACCTGACAGTTAGATTTTGGATTGTAGTCCATCCAAAAAGGGAGAAGAAGCGAAGTGTGTTTAAGTTGGAAATGAGAAATTGAATTGACAGACCTTCAGTCAAAAGGATGTGTTGCTGATAGTGTGATTCAGTATTAGTGCTTCTTTTCTCTGAGTGAAGTTGTTCCCTCTTCCTTTTTTTTTTTTTTTTTTTTTTTGATTTGCACCGGGTGTCCGAGTCTCTTAGAGCCCCGACTAATCCCAGGGGTGCACAGGCCCTCGGCAAGGATCCCTCTTCCTTTTTTATTTTTTGAACATTGGTAAATTGGTATTCTTCAGCATTAGGAAATGCTGGCCACCTTCAGAAATTACAGCACCCTAATCAAAATTATAGATTTGCTATTAGATCTACAATCTCATCTACATCCACTATACACAATTGTTTACACCAAAAAAGTAAAGATACTAAACAATTCCATTTTACTTTTTGAATGGAATTGGATTTATCTTCAAAACATCTTCCATTTCTTTCTATCCATATAGACCACCATATGCATGATGGAATCAGCTTCCACCACCTCTTCTGAGTCTTGCTTCCTCCTCTTCTGATCCAGCAGCTATATAAGTCAGTTGTGTGCTCAGGCATGGACCAACTGTAACTGTTGATGTTGAGAAAGAGTTCCCAGAGTTGAGCTGTAAACTTGCAATGCATAAATAAGTGACTACTAGTCTCCCCTGTCAGGTTGCATAGAAAGCATCTAGGGACTAGCGTCTTTCCTTTCTTCTGAAGGACTTCTTGGGTAAGACATGCTCTTTTGATCACTAGCCAAGTGAAACACTTCACTTTTGTAGGAATCAAGCCTCTCCATATGGTCTTCCATTGATGGTGATTTCCTCCAGGTCCCCCTTGTATCCCTCTTATGTATGCACTATTAACTGTGAACTTTCCATCCTTCTTGTGTTTCCAAATGATCCTGTCTGGTACATTTGTGTCTAGTTTAGTTCCTTCCAGTTTTCCCAGTATGAGAGCCACCCTATCTACTTCCCGTCATTGATAGCCTTCTGAAAGAGGGATTCCACCCGTGTGCAGACCAACATTCATTGATCCTACTTTCTGGATTGGTGCTAATTGAGAAGAGGTCCGGATATAACTCACTCAAGGGAGTTTGATCAATCCAACCATCTTTCCAAAAGTTGAACTTGTTGCCATTTCCCGCTCATATTTTCTTCCATGCAACTCCACAAATTTCTGATAGTTCTCCACACTCCCCATCCATATGGTAATGTGACTGCCTCTGTACACCAGGGGTTCAACTCACCATACTTTGCTACTATCACCTTCTTCCAAAGAGTTCTCTCTTCACTGGTGTACCTCCACAACCACTTCATTAGAAGACTTTTATTTTGAATACTTAGGTTTCTGATGCCCAAGCCTCCTCTATCTTTGCTCAACATGACACTATTCCATTTCACTAAGTAATAACCCTTGCCTTCTTTGCCCCCTTGCCAGAGAAAGTTCCTTCGAAGTCTATCTAGTTTTTTGACCACTTTTGAAAGAATAGGGAATAAGGACATCACATATGTAGGAAGAGAGTCCAAGACAGAATTAATCAAAACCACTCTTCCCCCCAAAGAGAGATATTGTGCTTTCCACCTTGTCAGCTTTTTTTCTGCTTTCTCCAGGATCCCATCCCATACCTCCAGTGCTTTGTCTTTGCTTCCTAAATCGTAAGGGCATACCCAAATATGTGGTTGGTAGTCCCCCCAATTTTTCCAGAAGAGACGCCACCCTATCCACTTCCCAATCGTTCAATAGCCTTCTGAAGACAAATCCCAACCTTGAGTTGTCCAGCATTCACATACTTTGACTTCAGGATTGTTGCAAATTGAGAAAAGATCTGGGAAAGATTGACTTAGAGGAGTTTGATCAATCGATCCATCTTTCCAAAACTTAATCTTGTTGCCATTTCCAACTTTGAGAACACATTTTCTTCCATAGAATTCCATAAAGCTCTGATTGACCTCCATACTCCCCATCGATAGGGCTCTGAAACTACCTCTGTACACCATGGGTTTAATTCCCCGTACTTTGCCACTACCACCTCCTTCCATAGTGTTCTTTCCTCACTAGTATACCTCCACAACCACTTCATTAAAAGACTCTTATTTTGGATTCCCAGATTTCTAATACCCAGTCCACCTCTTTCCTTACTCAGCATCAGAGTGTTCCATTTCACTAGTATTTGCCTCCTTTCCAGAGAAAGTTTCTTCTAAGCCTATCTAGTTTTTTGACAACTTTTGAAGGCATTGGAAATAGTGACATCATAAGCAGGTAGTGAATCTAAAACAGAGTTTATCAAGATCACTCTACCCCCCAAGGAAAGATATTGAGCCTTCCATCTTGAAAACTTTTTTTCTGCTTTTTCCAGAATCCCATCCCATATCTCCAAAGCTTTATGTTTGCTCCCTAGTGGCATTCCCAGGTATGTTGTTGTCAATTTCTCGACTTTGCACCCCAGAATGCTTGCCAATCCTTGAAATTGAGACACCTCCTTGACTGGAATCAGACTGCTTTTTCCCCAATTGACCCCTTAGGCCCGACGCTGCTTCAAATAAGATCAAAATCAATCTGATGTAGTTGACTTGTTCAGCTTCTGGCTCACACAAGATGATAGTATCATCGGCATATAGCAAGTGACTAATCTCCTTTCCACCCCCTATTCTGTCTCCTATATGGAAACCCCTGATCCACTTTTCTTTTGTTTGCTAAGTTTAAAATTTGAGTTTGGTGCAACGACCCTTTTAAAAGTAGATATCTTTCTCTGTGCAAGAAATAAAGCACAGACTATCTTAAGCAGAATTTCAATTGCATCGGGAAATCTTGAAGTCTCAGATTGAGCTCGCTCACTCTAAACCTATAAACTCCCTTTTTGTGTGGAAATAATGGTACTGCTATTTGACAGTTAAAATACTGTAGTTGAACTTTGATTAATCAACTCAATTTACAGTCTTAAGTGTTTCCAGCCAAAGACTGGCACGATGTGTTATCTAATCCATTGGTAACTTCACTTGTTCTAGTTTACATAATTAAAAATGGAAAAAGTCGGTCATGACCATCTATCTGCCTCACAAAGAAATGCACATGTGAAAGGAAAAAACGAAGAGCCAAAACCCAGAACCTTCAGATCAGAAGATAACCATTTAAAATGAATCTGCCACAACATCTATGAAAACAGTAGGGATGGAGGCATTGTCATGTTGGTGTGGGGTAGCTAGTAATTGTTTGTTGGCTGTAAGATAAAAAATACACAATTGCAAACAACATAAGAGCTTCATAATTGACTATAATGTTGGGGCACAAGCACTGAGGTAATGACTGGGAAATATGGTTATTGATTAAGCATGAGAGGTTGGGTAGAAACCCAGACTCAAGTTGGATCAGTTGACAGAGGACATAAAAAAAACAGAGGATTGTTTCAGTGGAATCCTATGGTTGAATAGCAGCCGGGGAAGTATTAGTGACATTGGGCAGGAATCAATATTCGTAAAGTAGCCTTACACTTTGTGCTAACAGACGCCACATGAGTGGTAAGAGGGAAGAGACTATGACACACTTGTTTCTTCACTGTACGATTGCTAGTCAATTGAGGAATACTTTCCTTAACCTCTGAGAGCTCCACTTGACTATGCCTAACAGTGGCCAGATGTGGCAAAATGTGGGAAGGAAATCCAGTACCAAAGGAACTACGGAAATTGTAGAAAGTTGTTACTCTTTGCTTTTGGTTGGACATTATTGAATGAGAGAAGAGAAGATGTTTCAGTGGACATGCAACAAATTCTAGTTGCCTTAAGAGAAGATGTTCAGAGACTCTGAGCAGACATCATTTATTAAACTAGTCTAGTAAATGTCCCACCGTTTTGAGCTCCTTGTAGCTGAAACTGCTCTCAGGGTTAGAGTCTAGATTAATGCCACAAAATGGCGAAACGGTGATAATCAAAGTGGTATGGCTCAAAATCAAAATCGAAATTTAAACAAATGAAATTCATATGAAAAAGATCAATTAATTCATCACAAAAAGAGAATGATTCTGAACTCTATTCATTATGAACTTTCTTTGTCTTCAGACTTTCTCCATCTCTTGAATATCACGAGATACTCTTATTTTTTGCATATTCCTAGTCGAAATTAGCACTAATGGATTGTTAGATAGTCATCCTGAAGCCAAAGATGAGTAATCTTTTTGGCTTTCTTAGCTCATGTACCCCAAGTGTGCATCATCTCCAAGGTATATCAGAGAATATAATGTAGGAAAATGATATTGGAAAACAAATGAGAGAATAATATCTTACTTGCTTAGAGAGCTCCTTCTCAACAGTTCACTTCCTGTAATCTTCTACCAACTGTGCAGAAACTGCCTAGCTTACAATTTGGGCCATGCATGCACTTCAGATAAAACCCAGAGCGAGTTCTGAAAGCATTTGATGCTTGCAAAAAAAATCAGAAACAACCAATCCCCAAATGCTACACGGGTATTTTCATTATCAGTAATCAGGAAAGCCCCCTCTGAGCATTCCTTTTAGTAACATTCATGGCCTGCTAGAAACTTCGAAAGGTGATCCTCATGTTTTCTCTTCTATGAAGCCTAGCTGGAATCGACATTTTCGTGTAGAAAGTACAAGTTTGCTTCACTTCCCATTTGTCCACGCCTTGGTGGACAGAATTACCCAGCAAGCACCTGTGATGGTGGGAGAAAGCAGATGGTTGAGGTGAGAGCAAGTTGGCTCAGACACCACGGTTATCAAAAAAGAAAAAGGACTACAAGTTTGATTCACATCGAATTGCTCTTATTTTATCTTATTATCTATTTACGAGCAAATAAAGGTATACTAGGAACACATTGAAAGGAGGGATGCATCTATTCAAACCAAGATATACCAGCTATAGTCAAAATCTATACACTAAAACCTAAAAAAAATCAGCTCAATCCACATCCTATCAAGTACTCTCCGCAATCACAAATAAAAAGTTACTTAGCAACGTTAATCTTTTATTCAGCAGTTTACGTCATTGTCTTTCTTCCACTTCTAATCAATCATAGTTAAAGATGCATTCAAGCCTTTGAGTTCTCTCAATTCATCAATAGTTTTGAGCCTTTTCCTCATCGGGTCCCAAGGAAATACCAAATTCTGCTAAAAAACCTACACTGGTTCCTATTCTGGAATAGATTATGTCAGAAAGGAAGATGGGAATTAATATTGGAAGTTGGATTTGAAATTTGATGTTCTTGGACACAACTCAGCTTTACTTTGATAGCGGGTTTGTCCTGAGGTTTTCAGTCTCAAGCTTGGTCTCATCTGGTGCTTCATGTAGTGTGCTCATTTCATCAATCAACAATTAGATCTATCAAAAATACCTGACAGTTAGATTTTGGATTGTAGTCCATCCAAAAAAGGGAGAAGAAAAGGTGTGTAAGTTGGATTTGAAGAAATTAAATTGACAGACCTTCAGTCAAAGGATGTGTTTTCTGATAGTGTGATTCAGTATTAGTGCTGCTTTTCTCTGAGTGAAGTCATTCCCTCTTCCTTTAGTGTAAACTTACTCACCCATATCACGGAAAAGGGGTTTGCTGGGTATGACAATAATGACATTTGATTATTTTACGAATGTTTTTCTTTGTCTTAGGATTAATCAGGAACTTCTAGGACTTAAAGCTTGAAATTTTTTAATTTTTTTTTTTTTTTTTGCTAAGTTTAAAGATTATTTGTTGCAGAATGATGTGGATCTCATTCATGAAATAGAAGCCGTGCTTGGGAAACAGTTGGAGAAATTTGAATGTAAAGAGAATGAGGTGCTTGCTGATATCACAAAGGTAAGACAGACTCCTTCTTTTCCCCTTTTTGGAAATGTCTGGTCAGTTTAAAATGTTTAGGATATATCATCATTTGTCAGTTTTCACGTGTTGAATGCCTTAAATCACGTGTTGGGTACTTTTATGCAATGAGTATCCCACAGGATTAAATGTGTGTTTGGTATGACAGAAAATATTTTGGAATGCCTGTATTGAGTTTCTTGATGCAAATGAGTACCCAACAGGCTTTAAAGGGTTCATTTGGTGTGGCTGTAAATATTCTTGAATACCTGTATTTTAAATACCTTGATGCAGTACCCAACAGCCTTTAAGTATGCAGAAAGTATTCTTGAATACCTGTATTGAGTATCTTAACGCAATGAGTACCGACAAGCTTAAAGGGTGTGTTTGGTATGACAGAAAATATTTTTCAGAACCTTAGTTATTTTCTGATACTTGATACTTCAGGGAAAATATTTCTCCAAAAGAGGGAAAATGACTTCCCTCACTTTAGGTGAAAGTCATTGTCTTTCACAACTATCACATCTTTTTGCTTTCATATTTTTGCCTTGACCAACGTCTGCATCATTGTCAATCTTTTATACTCAAAAGTTTCTTCAATACAATATCTGGTTTTGCTCATATTATTAATTATCTTTGAAATAGTTTCCACTCTCCAACCAAGTACCGGAAAATGACTTATGTCACACCAAATACACCCAAAGTGTTTAGTCCTAGTTTTAGATTCATTTGATGGTCCCTCCTTCAAGCTGAGAGGTAGTTGAAATTCTTTTAGCTTGACATAAATTTTTTGTGGCATTTGAAGGTTTACAAGGCTAGGCGTGTTGCATCAATGAAGATGATGGATGATGGCTTTGAGGAGAAAGCAGAAAGTCGTAAAGCTCAGAAACTGAAAATGCAAAACGAGAGAAAGGGAAAGAACAAAAAACAGAAAAGAGAAAGAGCAGTAAAAGATATAGAAGTTTGAGATCTCCTCCTATATTTTGTGAATAGCAGAGTTTTGACGTGGGAGCTGCATTTTGCACTAGCGGCTACAGAAAGGAGTTTTTGTTCGTTATATTTCTCCACGCATCAGCCAAAAAGGAGAATTTCCTATATTCTTCTTATAGTCTTACGCCATCTTAATGGCCAATTTATTGTTATTGATCAATTGATAAACCTTCAAATGAGGCCCCTGTAATGTTCAAACCTTGAGTTAATACATCCAAATATTAACAGTCAATGTAGTACGTATAAATTATAATTTTAATAGTTCAAATTATTCCAAAGCTGATGGTAGTTAAAAAGTAGAATTATTTCCGGGGTGCAAATTGTAAGTTGAAAGTTTGCTCCCTTACTTCACATCATCAGGTGCCATTGCCAATCCAACATCCATCCTCCCTGGCACGTGCTTCTAAATTACTCCACCTAACACGCATCTTGCGGGCCTATTTTAGGCCCGGCCTGGCCCAGCTTAACTTGTAGCTGCCGCCTGACCCCATTTGGCTGTGCTAATTGAACATTTGTTAATGTCCATTGTCCATCTCAACTCCCACATGTAACATGAGCTTTTAAACTCGAAATTGATAGGGAAGTTGTTAGAAGTTCAGAAGTCAAAAAGGCAAAAGCCAATTGTACTTGACAGGAGGCGGGGCCAGCTGTCGTCCCAGTCAACTCCGAAACGCAGACATGTGATGTGTTACAGAATCAGATTCGGCCCGGCCCGGCCCGCTAGTCATTTCCCCCGTCCGTGCTGTTCGAGGTTAGGTGTGTATACTGTACAATACAACCAGCTTGCTTATTTCTAAGAATCTCCGCTTCTCCTTGTCATTTTACTACGTAATATATTTTTCTTCTTCACCAAAACAATAACTTTTTCTGTCTAGGGTTTATTGCACAGTAGTATTAATATATATATTTTACCTACACACACTTGTGTGCATAGAGAGAGATTCACCAAACTCGAGAAGGAGGCTCTGTCGCATTTTCGTCACTCAATGGCCTTCTCTTCTCTTCTCAAACCTACCGCCTCCCTTGTTCGTCCTTCCCATCGCTCCCAGGTACATATATATATGATGCTGTTATTTAGATCGATCTTTCATTTTCGTCAACTTTGTTTGTTCTCTCTTCTGAATTTTACTTGTATTTTTTTTCTCTACTTTTGTCGACTTTGTCATCTTCCTTTCTGCTCGATTCGCGTTAATCATAAGCTTTTAGCTCGAAGCTACAACGCTGTGAACTCATTACCAGTCGATCTGATTTTTGATAATGAATTTATGCTTCAGCTGCAGTTGAATTTTTTACATGTACATAAGTTTGGTGGTCCGGCAAGGCATATGAATTTTCCTTGTGATTTTGATCAAGTTTATTTATTAATGGAAGCTTTTTGACTTTTTATGAATCTGTTCAGGCATCATGTGTAGGCATTCAACACAGTGCTAACTCTGTCAAATTACAATCGGCCATCTTCGGAGATGCTGTCTCAATCGTGCAATCTTCGTCCTTACAGTAAACCATTCTCTTAATTGTGTTTTACTATGGTTAGAAAGTAAGAAAGTATAAATGAAATGCAAACATTTTTCTTTTGCTGATATAAAAAATTAAACTTGCAGAAAATCTGGTGCCTGCAGCATTCAACCCGTTAGAGCAACTGCTACTGAGTTGCCTCCAACTGTTCCAAGTAAGGCTTCTTACATTTCTACCTTAATCCTTCTGATTTGATGATCAAACCTGTTACTGAGATGCTCGAATTTGTTTGGCGTTTTCTCAGGGTCGCAGACCGGTGGGAAAACAAGGATTGGTATAAATGGTATGTTTCTCTGTTTTGCTTTGCTCTGGATTATGCAATTCTCAAGGTTTCCGATTAGAAAACATTAGCGGCTTCGTTTCTGATGTCTCTCAATTTTCTGTCCCTTGTACAAATTTATCAAATTTCTTGTGTGACCATACACAGTTGTCACAGAACCTGCAGTAAATGCATGTCTAAGAAGTTCAAGCCTTGCAGGTTTTGGACGTATTGGGAGATTGGTATTAAGAATTGCAACATTCAGGGATGATATTGAAGTGGTCGCAGTTAATGACCCATTTATCGATGCAAAGTACATGGTAAGAATATATCCCATGAAAATATGGCGTTTGATTGTGCATGAAATTGGGATTGGTAGAGAAAGTCCCCCAGTGTATAAGCTCTATAGAATGAAATATTCCATCACTAGGACTCCTGCTGATGTTATGATAATAGGAAGGATTGCCTAGTGACTGGACTTTCCTGATATAAATAAGGATACATTCAAAAAGCACCATCATTAAACAAATACTTGACACTGTCTCCAATCGATTACTGGCAAAAATGGCAACCCTAGCTTAAGATCTGCAGATCCTTATTTTTCGTTTCGTTTATATATTTATGAATCACTTCCTCCTCTTGTGGTCTATTTGATGCTTTCATCTTCTGATGGAGCCACACCTTCCTTTACTGCAAAATAACTCCATTCTCTGTTGTTCTTTATGTACTTCTGCGAGTAGATTTTTAGCCCTTTGAGGTATAGCTGACAGGGGAGGTGTAGCCTAGTAATGAAGAATAAATATACTTCTGCTAGTAGATATTTTAGCCCTCTGAGGTATAGCTAACAAGGGAGGAATAGCCTTGTAATGAAGAATCTCTAACTGTAACTTATCACTAAGGAAGCAAAGTGGGGAAGGGGCACAAGAGTTTTGAGGAATGGAGTTTATCATAGTAAAAGAAAAAATAAACCTCTGGGTTAAAGATGTAACATTTTCTGTTCGTTCGTTTTAGGCTTACATGCTCAAGTACGATTCCACCCACGGAGTCTATGGTGGATCCATCAGTGTCCTGGATGACTCTACTTTGGAAATCAACGGGAAGCAGATTAAAGTCAGTAGCAAAAGGTATTATCGTTAAGTTTCAAGTTACAAGTAAAACAGTAAAATAAATCAAGTTAGTTTATTGCGATCACTCATGCAAATTTCTCTTGATGCAGGGATCCCGCAGATATTCCATGGGGTGATTTAGGTGCAGACTATGTTGTTGAATCTTCTGGTGTCTTCACAACTGTTGACAAGGCCTCAGCACATAAGAAGGTTGAGAACATGCTATTGCTGGCCTTAAATGCTCTTTCTTTGCCCACCATATTCATGCAGCTCTTCGTATTGATACTTTCTGTTTGATTGTGCAGGGTGGTGCAAAGAAGGTCGTAATCTCAGCTCCATCAGCTGATGCACCTATGTTTGTGGTAGGAGTGAATGAGAAAACTTACAAAGCCAACATGGATGTGGTTTCTAATGCTAGCTGTACTACCAATTGCCTTGCTCCCCTTGCCAAGGTTTGACTTAAGAACTGGCTTAATTGAACAACCACAGATGATTTGCTTGTTGTCCACTTTTGAGGATCTTTCCCATGCTGTTGCTCGTTACAGGTGGTTCATGAAGAGTTTGGCATTGTTGAAGGATTAATGACTACTGTGCATGCAACAACAGGTATGACTCTTCTTGCTTAACACATGCGTAAACCATGTCTACCTCCTCTTTCGTTTGTTTTCATTCTCCCTATGTTGAATTTAAATTGATGTCATGTTCAGCTACCCAAAAGACTGTTGATGGGCCATCAATGAAGGATTGGCGAGGAGGCCGTGGTGCAGGACAGAACATCATCCCTAGTTCAACTGGTGCTGCTAAGGTATTACATAAGTTCTAGATATATTATTTACTTTTTCTGTTTTTCTTTTTTTTTTTTTTTTTTTTTCTAGTTATTGGGCTGAGGTGGGGTGGGGTGGGGGGCAATTTTGTGGTTGTGATGGAAAACTAATATTCCTCTTTGAATTATAGGCAGTTGGAAAAGTTCTGCCAGAATTGAATGGGAAGCTCACTGGAATGGCGTTCCGTGTCCCAACACCTAATGTCTCTGTTGTGGACTTGACTTGCCGGCTAGATAAAAGTGCTTCTTATGATGATGTGAAAGCAGCGATAAAGTATGCCTTCTATATGCCCTATACATCTGGCTCTTGTTTAATGGACAGTCATGTTTTTGGGCTACTTTGCCTAATTTAGTGCTTTCTTTGCTCTAGGTATGCATCAGAGGGTCCACTTAAAGGCATTTTGGGTTACACAGACGAGGATGTTGTCTCAAATGATTTTGTTGGGGATTCCAGGTAGATTTGCTCATTCTTCTCTTTTGATCTCTAACACACTAATCTTAGGAAACAGGGGTCATGCCTTTGAGGTTTTTACACTATTGTAGGGAGATCTAACATGAACATGTTAATGGTAATGGTGAAATTATCACTCTATTATTGCCCCTGGTCAAGCGTGCTGCTCAAAGAGTTCCAGATTCATGGACCCAAAAGAACACTATAAACATGTCTTCAAAAAAAGCCGTAAAAACAAATTCACCCGCACTCTGCAGCCCTTTTCTTGAATATGTTTCTCTAATAATCCATGATCAGCCACAAGGGCTTTGGTATAGTTGTAAGAGCACAATGCTTGATGTATGGGTTTAGGCGCATGTCATGAGTTCGAACCCTGCTGCAGCCGAATCTGGGTATTTAAGTTGGTAAGGGTGGAAATGTGTGGGCCCATTATCGACCGAGTCTCTAATCATGCGACAGCTAGCCCTCGGGAATTTCTTGGTTTGAAAAAAACAATGTGTGATCTTAACATCTCATTCTAAAGCTTCGTAAATGGTGGTCACAGTGAATCACTGCTAGAGGAAAGTTAGATGTTCGCTCTATGTGCTGAGATTGTCGGTGGAGTTCATTACAGTTTGTTCTCTTTTTCTGTTTTGTGGAAGTGGAAGATTTCTTGCTATAATTCTTTAAATTGTGCAAGCAGAAAGTTTGTCGCCTTAAAAAAGTTGGCTTAGATATGGAAGAGGACAAAGGTTGATGTGTGCCCCTTTTATCACCTACATAACTAAAGGAGGATATGATGATATTGGTGCTTGAACAAGCTCGTTTGAATAAAGGAGGATGAAGTAATATTGGAGCTTCTGGTGCTCTTGTATAAGACACTTTTGACCTTTAAGTGTAATAGTATTCCGGAGTAGCTAATATCTCAACTTTTGCTGAATAAATAACACATTTTTAATATGATGACAGATCCATCTATTAACAATAGAAAATTCCTCCTAAAAAGTAACGTCACTTACGTGAGTGAGTCATTTGGCGATGCCATCATTAACTGGTACTCTTAAAGTATAATTATCCAAAGAAAAAGAAGGATGGCACTATAAACCAAGTATACGAGGACAGTGCCATGTAGGATATAAGTGGACAGAACTGCAAATAGCTTTAACTGTAAATGATATACTACTACAACTGCTGATTTGAAGCTATGCTGAATTAGTGATTAATTGATCTGATATGTAGGTCGAGTATATTTGATGCTAAAGCTGGTATAGGCCTGAGCAAATCATTCATGAAGCTCGTCTCCTGGTATGACAATGAGTGGGGTTACAGGTATGACCTTTTATTCTGAACCAACCATCCCAACCCCCAAGAAGAAAAAAAATGACAAAAGAGTTGAAACTTGAAGACTTGTCCATACTCCTATAGCACAGAACTGTTGACAATATTGTATTGTACTTTAAACCTTTGCAGCAACCGAGTGTTGGACCTCATAGAGCACATGGCGTTGGTAGCAGCCACCAATTGAAATACAAGATAGGAGCAACTGCAGAATTTGGCGCAAGCAACATTAGATTTGAAAAAGTCGTGGAGTTTTGATGCTCCGTTTTGATTATGGATTGAGTTTCATTACTGTCATATTTGAGTTTAAAATAATGATCAGTTGGACATGTATGATTATATACGCTTTTTCATAAGGATGTGATTTTATACACTTGCTGCTATGGGGAGGTGGCAATTTATTTCATTAAAAGGAGAGCATAAAATTTGCATTAGCCTCGTTCTCACACAGAATTAAACCATGTTAGGGTAGCAGTAGCATTTCTTTAGATAAGGAGGAGTAGTGAGGTATACACAACATGCGTGAAGTTGCCAGCCGATGAGGCTCGTACTTGAGGCCCCTATTTGCCAGACACCGTTGACATCTCCGTGCTACTCTTAAGTGTCTGTGTACTGCATTATGAACTAGCGAGGTTAAACTTAGCTAGTTGACTCGAGGAACTTGATCTAGAGATCCAACTTCAGAACAGAAAACAGAGAACTTGCCTATTCTGCTAGTTGCTAACTAAGCACGTTTGTTATAACCTCATCCAGTTGTTAACTTGCCAATATACTGCCAGTTATCACTTATCACAGTGATATATATATATATATATAACTGCTACAAGTAAACTCTTGATTCTCTGATCTATCATGTTCTATAAGTTTGTCAGGTGAAGACTTAAGACATCAAAAGAGAAACAGTTTAAAATAAGTGTACTCTATTAAATGCACTTGCAATTGAAAAAAATCTCCAAGATAAGTGCTGCATGCTTCCGAATTGTACTTTATGAAGCACTCGGAATAGAAAGGACAAAAAACCAAAAGATTAGTGCATATTCTTTTTTTCACTTTCATGCATTATTTTAAATGTATAGTGGAGAATGACGCACCATACCCCATATATAAAGCAACAAAAAGAAGAGGAGGGATGCGCGATTCATGCAGCAACGCTTGTGCGGAGTAGTTACTTTTTTGCCAATTAACTTTGAATGCCACGTACTCCTTATCTCTTAGTATTCCCTCCGTCTCATTTTAGTTGGACACATTTCATTTTACATGGTAATTAAAAAATCAAAAATGAATTGTTAATTTTTATTATTTTACTCTTTATCCATATTAATGATATTCATTAGGCATAGGAATGAACATTGAATTTGTAATTAATTGTAGAGGTAAAATGAAAAAAAATTAATTAATTCTATTTTAATTTAGTAAGATGACCAATTAAAATGAGACGGAGGAAGTATTTGATAAGACATGGTAGTAGAAATTGAACTATTGCCATTGGCTGCTCTAAAGGATCATTATTGAAGAAGTAAGAATAATCCAACTTTAATTAAACCTAATTAACCGTCACTAATGCAGTAATCTGTTCTTGCCTCTTGCTTCATGATGTGGATAGATGACTCTTGTCGTGCTGCAATTCTTACACTCATACTTCCCTATGGAGTAGTTATCAAATGCATGATGACTGTCAAGCTAAAACAATTTTTTATCCAATTCTATATATATATATAATAATATTGAGGACGTCCATAGTCCATACATAGTAACATGCACCAGGGTAAGTTTATTTATTTTGTAAGTACTTTAATGCCTTTTCTTTTCCTCAGGTATTTGACTTAACATGAATTGGCGTGTTTGGTATGACGGAAAATATTTTTCTAGACTATGTTTCTTGAAAAACAAGTTGTTTTCTTGCTTATTTTTTAGTGTTTGGTTTAAGTAAGTAAAGAAAATGTTAGTTCAAGAGCATTTATATGTAATTTAGCAAAAAGTTATAGATCGATAGAGTGTGGGGCCTTCGGAGGTGGATGGTCAATGGGTTGGGGCTAGTCAATGGTAGATGGTCAACGAAAAGATACAATAAACATAGAATGTCACTTGTAGAATTTGTTTTCCCGATTTTCATGTCATTTTCTCATCTTTATGGAAATTAAACTTGTTGTCTTAGAGAAAGTGTTTTCCAAAAAAAATTTATCGTATCAAATATGGAAAAATAAGAAATATTTTCCTCCATACCACACACACACCCCTAAGAAAGGAATTTTTTTTGACACATGCTAAAAATATCCTTAAAATGTCATGACGTTCCTATGATTATAATAACTTTCAAATATATAAATGCATTGTTAACTGATTTTCACATTAAAAAAAAGTTGTGGCAAACAACTCTGACTCCTATATAAACAAACATTGAAGAGTTAATTGTTCAATATCAGTACGTAACTATACTACTCCACTACTACAATTTCAAAAAAAAAAAAAAACTACCTCTCCACTACTCTATACATGGAGATGAATCGGAGTAATGTTAGCGGCGGCAGCAATGACGGCCCTCTGTACGACAGTTTTAGGACGGAACTGCTGTCTCCGGCTGCTCAGGCGGTGGTGGATCATGATCAGATTCAGTCGTCATGGAAACTTAATGTTAGCGAATTTCGTCTTCCAGAACACCGCTCCTCCGATTGTCACTCCTTCAGTGTCCGTCGACTACTTCCCACTCCCAGTACGTATATGTTAAGCCATTTTTATGTATGTATACATCTTCGAGGAAAATGGGGCTATTAACTAATTTACTGAGATATGATAATGAAAGTACCTGTAGCAAGTACTAGGTGGGTGATTCAGATAATCATATTCATTATTTTCCAGGGAAACAGGGTAAAATTGCTGAATACTACAAAAAACAAGAAAGGCTGGTTGAAGGGTTCAATGAGATGGACACCATTAATGAATCTGGTTGCTTACCTGCAACTCTAACTGAGGTTTCTTTCTTTCTTTCTTTCTTTCTCGTTAGCTGCTTCCCTATCCGTGTCAGAAACTCAAACGCTAACTCTATTACACGCATATAATAATAATCGCATGTGTGTGTGTGTGTGTTTGTTCAGGAAGAAATGAAGCAACTTGCTAGGAGTGAAAGGATGGCTATTAATTTATCAAATATGGCTAATGTGTTCCTTTTCATTGTAAAAATCTACGCATCTGTTCAGAGCAGATCTTTGGCTGTAATCGCATCAACGTTGGATTCCCTGCTAGACCTCTTATCAGGGTTTATTCTGTGGTTCACTTCTCATGCCATGAAAAATCCAAACCAGTATCACTATCCTATTGGGAAAAAAAGGATGCAGCCCGTGGTGCCTAAGTTTTATTAATTCATTTTCTCTTTGCCATTTATTTTTGTTGTTCTTTAAAGGAAAACATTAACCCCATTACAAATCATATCATATGATATTGCTTGGTGAATTCACCATTCAAAGTAAATGTTCAATTCATTGTACTTGGTTCCTGTAGAACCTTTTTTTTAACTCAACTCATTGCAACTTTTTCAGGGCATTATTGTTTTTGCATCTGTAATGGCCACACTAGGATTACAAATACTGTTCGAGTCTGCAAAAGAACTCATAAATAAGGTATGTGAGAATTTTGCAGAGTAGAGCGCTGCTACCTATGGACTATGGTTATGTTTAGGGGTGTGCAAAAATCGAACCGACCAATAAATGGAATCGATAAAAGTGTTATTGGTTTCTTGTTATTGGGTTAACGCTTTTTTAATGGTTTTATAAATTTTTGGGAAAATGGTCCAAAATATACTCAAACTTTGATGAAATTGTTGTAACACGCCTGAACTTTGCGGGGGTCCTAGGACCCCCCTATACTATTTATTAGCATATTTTAATGACATTTATAAGCTAATAAATAAATAAAATATGTTAATAAATAAATAAAAGAGTTTAGTGCAAATAAATGTCACTAAAATAAGCTAATAAATAGTCCAGGGGTCATAGGACCCCACAAAGTTCAGGCGTGTTACAACAATTTTCGTCAAAGTTTGGGTATATTTTAGACCCTTTTCCCTAAAAATTTTTATTGGGTTATTGGGTAAATCAATAACCCAATAAGAATATACTAAATTACTACTTTACCCCTACTTATATTATATACATTTTAGTACTTATTATATATTTCTCTTTAATTTCTACAAACTAACAAATCTATTCAATTTCCTGAACTAACATTCAGTTCAAGCTTGAATATTCTTGTAAATTAAAACACATCATATTGAATTTTGGTTGCAACTAAGATTTAGTTTCTTTTCATGTTAGTTTCTACTATTTCTATTTTATGAGTATTTTCTTATCGGTTAAACCGAAAATCGAACCATTAAGGACTAAAAACTGATAAACCAAAAACCGATAAAAATATCTTATTGGTTGGTTATTGATTAAGCATATTTAAAAATCAAAAACCGATAATACATAAAATTGAACCGAACGGACCGATGCATACCCCTGGTTATGTTGGTGGAGTTTTGAATTTCTACATGATGTCTCTTACCCGAAAATTGAATTTGCTTTTTAACTTATATATTTCTTTTGTCTATTGAGAAATACTAGACTGAATACTTATCACAAAGAAATTACTAATAATAGTTGACTGGATGTGCTACTTCCTGTCGATTTAAAATTTGTCCTTTCTCCATGAAAAATAGTACAAATCATATGAATAAAGGGAGAAAAGGGGTGTTGAGTTACTACTGAAATGAAGTTGCAGTCAAGACAGTCAAGCCAAAGATGTTTACAAAAGATAAATCAGGCAACCGTATACTACTAATAAAAAGGGACTGGTTTTGATATTTCTATGAATGTTGTAGTACTACTTCTACTGTAGGATAGATATTGCAATTTCACTAGCAACTGCATTACACTTTTCTTTGTTGTTTGGATGGGTCTATGCTTATGAGATCAGTCTCGCCCTGAGATGGACCATGAGAAGGAAAAATGGACGATTGGGATTATGGTCTCTGTTACAGTGGTCAAGTTTCTGCTTATGGTCTACTGTCGAAGGTTCAAAAACGAAATTGTAAGAGCCTATGCCCAAGACCATTTCTTTGATGTCATCACCAACTCAGTTGGATTAGTGACTACTGTCTTAGCAGTTCGATTCTACTGGTGGATTGATCCTACAGGAGCTATAATTGTGAGTTCACAAATACAACTTTTCAATTATTAGTAAGGTTGGAACGACATTGTTTCACACTGCTGAAAATTTTCAGAGTTGAATATATTTTGTATTTTCAGATAGCTGTGTACACAATTAGCACGTGGGCGAAGACTGTGGCCGAAAATGTCTGGTCACTCATTGGAAGAACAGCTCCGCCAGACTTTCTTACTAAATTAACCTATCTTATATGGAATCATCATGAAGAGATCAAGCACATTGACACAGTCAGAGCATATACTTTTGGCGTGCATTACTTTGTGGAAGTTGATATAGTATTGCCAGAGGACATGCTTTTGAACCAGGCACATAATATTGGTGAAACACTGCAAGAAAAATTGGAGCAACTCCCTGAAGTTGAGCGAGCTTTCGTCCATATAGACTTTGAGTTCACTCACAGGCCAGAACACAAAATCACAATGTAATGACATATTGGTTGCATCAAGTACCCTTACTCAAAATATAATATTCATGTTGAGTTTAATAAATGAATTATACAGATCCCATGGATTTACGACTTATGAGATGGAACATTAGCAACTCAAATCCCTTGTAGCCGCGTTTCCTCGTGCAAGCCAAGTTTTAGTATAGAAAAATTATCCTCCAATCTGCTTGGTTCCCATTTGAGATATCATAAAAAAAGTTTAAAAAAAGGTGTAATTAGATTCATATTAATTCACAATCCTACCCATTAACCCGAATTCGATTAAAAGACCCATCACTTCTACACCTTCTCCAACCCGTGTTTACTACAGCTATTGTGAATCTACATACTCCTAAATTCATTCATTCCAATTCTCATTCTCCCTCTTCCACATTCAAATGAATCTTAACCCTCAATTTTTCAATATCCCTTTCTTTCTCTGCCTTAACTTTCTCTTCTAAAAATTTGTTCTTTGACTATTTCTTCGTAAACTCAATTATTTCATTATTTTAGTTTCTTCATATAATATTCGTTGAAATGAAAAAGTATGATGCAAATATTGGAAATCCACTAGCTTTGAAACATAGGAACAAGCAATTTTTTTTAAAAAAAAAAGTAAAAAAGAAAAATAACATATAGTCGATATAAGGTGATC
The DNA here is from genome assembly GCA_031232105.1 of Capsicum rhomboideum. Taxonomy (NCBI): domain Eukaryota; kingdom Viridiplantae; phylum Streptophyta; class Magnoliopsida; order Solanales; family Solanaceae; genus Capsicum; species Capsicum rhomboideum. The sequence goes on along the minus strand of CP124710.1, from coordinate 848,127 downwards.
CATTAGGATTCTTGTTTGTAAATTGCTCACTTATTTATTGATCATAGTAGCTGTAAATTCGTATAATTTGAACTCAAGTGCTCAAAGACTTGAACTTTTTAATCTCAAGAATGATACTTTGTAGCTAAAATCTGTTTACTAACTGGTTTCTGATTAAAAATGCCTCGCGTGGGTCTTTTTAATTGGGTTTGAGTTAATGGGTATGATTGTGAATGAATTTGAGTCTAATTACATGTGGAACAATAAAAATAATGTCATATTTAATTTAAAAAATCATTTATTCTACATCAGCCTTATGTTAAAAGTAGGTGCAATTTTAAGCTTAAATTTAACCATTAGAGCATTTTTTATACAAGTAGGTGGATGGAGAGACATTTCTGAGCCAATAAGTGGAAATAGGGCATTTTTTAGCCTTTTCTAATACATTAAGGGCATTTTTTAAATCTTTTTTTCGTTTTATTAGTGAAGTGGGCAATAAAATATGCTTGTAAACAATAAGTACACCAAAAAGTAGAAAATTAATATTTTGGACCGGCTCAAACCAAATCAAACCGAATAAAGGCAAGCATAATCCTAAAAACTTAAAATTATGTTGGTATTGATATATGAAAACACATTTTAAACAATAAGGTCAAGGGAAAAAGGAACGACACTATATATGATCATAATAATATAACACAACTACTTGTAACAAATTAATAATAACATAAAGAATTATGGTGAAGTTAAAGATGTCAACCTGAAAAGTTGCAATGGAAGAAATTTGAAAGTCATTTGCCGAAAAGCTAACAAGGCGACATTTTTACCTCTAAATCAATATTACAATGTCAATATTTATTTCAACATCTATTTTCATACAAGGATTTATAAAAAACAAGAACAACACACCCAGTATATTCCCACAAGTGGGGTCTAGGGAGGGTAGAATGTACGCAAACTTTACCACTACCTTGTAGAGGTAGAGAGGCTATTTCCACGAGACCATTGACCCAAGTACAACAAAATCAAGTACAAGAAGAAGAAAACAATCAAGAAGTATAACAATTAATAAGGAGAGCATCAAAAAGCATACCCGTAATAAACAATAACAAATCAAATAATGTGGTAATAAAAACAATAGACAACATATGACGATAGATATTAAAAGCAAGAACTACAAGGATGCAACTAATACTATGACAAACACCAGCAACCTTAAACCTTCTAGAGGCAACACAACACACGACTCTCTATTAATCTTCTACCCTAATACGCGACCTCCACACCTACCTATCTAAAGTCATATCCTTGGAATTACTAAGTTACGCCATATCCTGTCTAATCACCTCTTTCTTATACTTTTTAGGCCTACCTCTACCTTTCCGCGTATCCACTAAAACCATCCTCTCGTACCTCCTCACTAGGTATCTGTGCACCTCCTCTTCAAATGCCCAATCTATCTCAATCTCGCTTCCCTTATCTTGTCTACCATGGAGGTCACTCCCACCTTTTCCTGAATAACCTCATTTCTTATCTTATCGCTCCTAGTATGCCCATACATCTATCTCAATATCCTCATCTCCACAACATGCATCTTCTGAACGTGAGAGTTCTTAACTGGCCAGCACTCCACCCCATACAAAGACGATCTAACCACTACTCTGTAAAACTTACCTTTAAGCTTTAGTGGTACCTTGTTATCACACAAGACTCCGGTAGAAAACTCCCACTTTATCCATACCAATGCAATGTGTGACATCCTCGTCGATGTTTCCACTACACTGAGTTACAGACCCAAAATACTTAAAACTACCTATCTTGGGGATAGGCTATGAGTCAAATGTCACTTCCACGCCTGCCTCATGTATCACATCACTGAACCTGTACTCCAAATATCCCATTTTTGTCCTGCTCAACTTGATCCTTTTAGACTCTAACGTGTGTCTCCAAACCTCCAACTTAGCATTAACACCATCTCCAGTCTCATTAATCAACACCATGTCATCTGCAAATAACATACACCATGGCATCTCATCCTGAATAAACTGCGTCAACACATCCATCTCTGAGGCAAATAGAAAAGGGCTAAGAATTGACCCCTGGTGCAACCCCATCTCTACAGGAAAATACTTCGAGTCTCCCCCACAGTTCTAACCGAGTCTTGGCCATGACATATATGTCCTTTATCGCCCTAATGTATGCCACTGGTACACCTCTAGCCTCCAGACACCTCCAGAGGACATCCCTCAGGACTCTGTCATAAGACTTTTCAAAGTCAATGAACATCATATGTAAGTCCCTCTTCCTTTTCCTATATTTCTCCACCAGTCTCCTCATAAGATGGATGGATATAATAGTCAATCATCCCGACATGAATCCAAATTGGTTCTAGAAAACAGACACCTATCTCCTCACCCTCAGCTCCACCACTCTCTCCCAAACCTTAATAGTGTGGCTTAGTAACTTTATACCCCTATAATTGCCATAGTTTTGAATATCACCCTTGTTCTTGTACCATGAAACCATTGTACTCCAATTTCGTTCGTCAGGCATTCGTGCCGTCTTAAAAATAATATTAAATAACTCAGTCAACCACTCCATATCGGCCTTGTCTGTGCTTTTCCAAAACTCTACCAGAATCTCATTCGGATTGTTGCTCTTCCCCTACTCATCTTACTAATAGCACGTCTAACCTTCTTAACCTTAATACACCTACAATACCCAAAGTCTCAAAGCCTCTCGGAGTGCTCCAAATCACCCAAAACAATGTCTCCGTTCCCTCATTCGTCAAGAGTTTATGGAAGTAGGCTTGCCATCGTTGCTTAATGAGAGTCTTTTCCACCAACACCTTGCCATCCTCATCCTTGATGTACTTCATTTGATCCAAGTAGAGATCCCTTCTTTCTCTTGCCTTTGCGAGCCTATATAATTTTTTATCCCCACCCTCATCCCCTAGTTCGACATACAGGTGTTTGAAAGCCGCCATCTTAGATGTCGTAACTGCTAACTTAGCTTTCGTTATCGCCGCCTTGTAAACTCCCTTAAGCATTTGTTTTCCTCCTCGTCCACACACTTTACCAACTTAGCGAAAACAACCTTCTTTGCTTCTACTTTCCTTGGACTTCTCCATTCCACCACTAATCCCCTTGATGACCACCAAACTTACCCCTAGAAACCCCTAGTAGCTCTCTAGCTGCTTCCATAATGCAACTAGCAGTCTTATCCCGCATGTTGTTCGCATCCCCGCTCTTACTCCAGGCCCCCATACCAATCAACTTCTCCCCATCTCCAGAGAGAGGACATGAATCAGGCCACCCCATTTAATCCTCGGTCGGTCATATAAGGTTTTCTTCCTCCTATCCCTCTTAATCTCCAAGTCCATCACCAAAAGGTTGTCTAGTTATCATACTACCAAAATTTGTCTAATTGTGCTTGCACCTAAATTGGTATTACAAAGTTAATGTTTATTAGGACTCTATTTATATGTAAAGATTTAGAGTATTTCAATTAATTAAAAGACCTATTAGCTATAAAATTTCTTAACTTGGTATTTAAGAAAGAAAGAAAGTGATGAGTCCTCCAAAAGAGAAAGATTATGTTTTCGAAGCTTTGAAATTGCATCCCATGATTGATTTAATGATTGCCAACTTCTAGTTCAATTTTGTGCTTGAATAGAAGACGTACCAGATGTAACAACTAGAATTCAAGGCTATAAACTAAGAGGTAATTACGTTGATCACTTACAAGCGCATCGTTAGATAGCAACTTCTAACCGAAGTTAAAAAGAGGCAAATTTAATTTCTAATTCTAGATTATGTCAATAATGCGTCGGATAACTAATTTATCCGCTATTAATAAAAGAAAAATTAGTTAAGGTGGATCAGATATGATGTTAATGGGTCGAATTTTAATTAAGAATTTAATTAAATTTGTCAGTTTAATTATAGTGACCTAAACCTATAATAAAAGGCCACATAGAAAAAATAGTTTTGTTAAAACTATCAAATCTAATCGTTAAAAATTAATGGCATGAATATAACTTTTTTGTAATGATAATGACATTATTTAGCTCAACTATTAACGAATGATATACGCAAGTTTTTCTTTTTTTGTCAAAGTTGAATTAAGCATATTTGAGTTATTTCCTATATAAAAGAGAATAAACAGAGGACATTGTCAATACCATAGGGGTAACTTTAGCCTTTTTTGGCATTCTTTTTTGGCCAAACAGCTCAAATATAAAAAATGCTCAACCTCATTTATCTGTGTACTAGTGAGTATTGGCAGTCGCCGGAATCGGGAAGCCCAAGAATTGAGGGCAACCGAAACCTCGCCGGCCTCCTCCGTCTAAACTAGTGCTGTATTGAGTAGAGTAATATGGGACAGCCGACTCCTCCTCCTTGTGATGGTGGTTGCCAAGTTCGGTGTGCTGGTTGCAAGATGATTTTGACAGTCGCTCGTAGACTGACGGAGTTTGTCTGCCCTACCTGTCAATTGCCGCAGATGCTGCCTCCTGAGCTCATGCCCCAATCCCAATCCCAACAACAACAACAGCAACAGCGCAGCAGTGCCCTCGCTCATGGCATTGATCCCAGCAAGATCCAGTTACCCTGCGCTCACTGTAAGGCCATACTCAACGTTCCTCATGGACTCTCTCGCTTCTCTTGTCCTCAATGTGGGATCGACCTTGCCGTTGATATATCCAAGATTAGGCAATTTCTTCCTCACTCATCTGCTGCTGCTCCTCCTCTCCGCCTCCCTGCCCCACCTCCCCCTCAAGAAGAAGTCAACGAGGTTTTTACTCATCCTTTTCAATGGAATTCCTGCGTCCTTTTCTGCCTTTGTATTTTATGTATTGCCTCTGGTTACCAGTTTTGCTTTAACCTTACTAACTGTTTTCCACATAAAGCACCGAAGATAACCTCACTTGACAAACATCCATCTATTACAATTAGTTCATTTCCAAAAAGCTTAAGGTATAAAATTAAGTGAAATGTCATTGACAAAGTTCGAATGCCTGACATCATCTATGTTGGGAGCATCTTATAAGGATTGTGCTGTATAGAATCCACTGATATAGAGGCTTGAGAAACATCTTGCATGGTGCCTGAAAAAGACAACTTTCAGAAGGAAGGAAAAAAGCTTTGAATCTTGATAGAGAGTACTGTCTCTAACACAAAGGGCGGAGCTAGAAGGGTGCAAGGGGTCTTGGGAAATTATACTACATTGTATATACAGGGTTAAGATTGTTCTTTAATGTATAGTAGATGTTGAATCCCTTTAGCTTCTTCATGTGTTTACGTTCTTTATTTTGAATCCCCTTAGTGAAGATTGTGGCTCCGCGACTTCTCTAACATACTGATCTATTACTTATCTTTGGTGTTCATCCCTGTAAGTGTGGTGCAAAAGTTGAAAAGAATGCCGAGGAACCTCTGATGGAATGAACATGGGAGGTGAAGAAGTATCATTTAGTTAAGTGGGAGATCGTGGCATCTCCTACAGTAGTGATGTGGGATTTGATGGTGTTCAATAAAGCATTACTTTGAATATGGAACATTCATTCTAGAGTAGAGTGATTGCGGATAAATATAGGGTGGAACGGGAGACGAAAGGAGAACAAACAAGATAATCAAGCCTAAGGAGTTTCTTTGTGGAGATGCGTAGAGAGGGTGGAGAATTTCTATGGCAATGTCACGCTCAAAGTAGGCAATAGAAGAAGAATTATCCTCCGGAAACAAAATTGGTGGGGAGAGGCCTAGGTGGAACTTTTTCTATCCTCGGAATTCTAGTCAAGAAACACACGTAATTACTCGGTTACGTAACGGGGTAGTATAAAGGATGAAAGGATGAAATCCTTCTTTGATGGACTGATAAAGAGACAGTTTCCTCATTCATCCATATGGGTTCCTAGAGTACCTTTTGTTTTGATCAAACAATTTGTGAGGTCAATCTACATGAAAATAGTGAGGTGTGAATCATTTGTTATTGCATTGTCTGATCTTATACACTCTAGTGTACTATATAAAAGATGTTTGGAGTTGCATGGCTGGTGCAAGTGATGATTTTTGTAGAAGGAAAGAGAGGAAGAGCGTGGCATATAGCTCTTTCGACGCTGATGTGGACCATATGGAAGGAGAGAATCAAAAGAGCATTGAAGAAGTTGAATACTCATTTGTACAAATTAGTGAAACATAAACATTGATGTTTCACTCTAGTTTTTGAAGTATTTTGGACATCGAATTGGCGTAACAACAATACTCGTCATAGCTAATCATGTTCTTGCACAAGACTCTTTACCTTTTGACTTTTTTTTTTTTTTGAGGAGGTAACATATATATCTTAAACAAGGAACTACACCAAAGGTGTATTCCAGTAATAATTACAAGTAGTTATCAGAAAAGAAAAACCTACCATCTATCAACTCATAAGTAATCTATAATAGTTACAAGTACAACTCTTATCCTCAAAACACCACTGGTTCCTCTCTATCCAAGTAGTCCACCATATGCAAAGCTGGGACAATCTTCCATCTCTCCCCGTGACTAGACTGATTACCATCTCTATTCCAACAAGCTAAGACTTCACACGTGTTCCTTGGCATAGACCACCAGATATCCCTTAGGTTGATGAAAATCCACCATAGTTTGTCAGTCACTTTGCAATGTAAAAAAGAGATGATTTATTCTCAGCCTCAGCTCCATAGAAGGAACATCTAGAGCACAATGGAAGACCTCTTTTCATGAGATTATCTTGAGTTACTCAACCTTTTTAACCAGTAACCACGTGAAACATGCTACCTTGGATGGAATCTTTACTTCCCATATCATTTTCCAAGGCCAACCTCCAAGTGTGTATAGCTATGAAAGCAATTATAGGCAGATTTAACAGAAAATATACCCAACCTCTTTTGTCCAGACTAAGCTTTCCTCCCTTGTAGTGAAGCCTTGGAACTGTTCAAGAATGCTATATATTTCTGTCAACCTACCCACCTCATGGTCATTTAGAAGTCTTCTAACCTTGAAATTCCACCCCAGGTTATTCCTCACCCCTTTGACTATAGGCATTTTCTGCAGGTTCAAATTGTACAAGTTGGGGAACATAGACTTCAAAGTATGGTTGCCAACCTAGATATCCTTCCAAAATAAGGTCTTCCCTTCATTACCCACCTTGATTTTGGAGTTGCTAATGAGTTTGGGCCACAAGTTCCTAATATATCTCCATGCACCAGTTCCATAAGGATACATTACTCTAGTCCAGAAATCCTCCATTCCATATCTTGTCTTGATGGTTTCTTTCCACATGATTGCTCATCAGAAGCAAATCTCCACAACCATTTTAATAGAAGTATGTATTAATTATAATCGAATAAAGCTATTGAACTAAAACTAATAAATACTTGATTCCTTATAAACAACTAGTATTTTATTCATAAGACACACACACAATGGATTTCATGCAGGGTTACTTCAATGACAGTAAGGCAAAATATACGCCTAACAAACATACAATAGGAGATTCGGGATCTACCCAATTTCTCGACTTGGATTGTAAAATAGATCCAGGAATGTTCTTAGATATTTGGGCACAAAATTTGAAATTATTCTTCCTATTGGGCACAAAACAGGGTTACTTCAGGTTAGAGCATGTCACCCAAAAGAAGAAGAATATCTGACTTTCTTCTGGGAGGGCATAAAGAGTCCTCGTGAAAGTCAGATATTCTTCTTCTTTTAGGTGACATGCTCCAACCTGAAAAGAAGCAAACTTTTTTCCTCCAAGTGAAGTTTTGTTAGTCCTTTTTTCTGGTTTTCCAGAGATAATTTTTTCTGCCTTAGCTGATTTAGTATCGATAGGGTGACTTCCCTCTGCTCGGCTTTTTTTCCGACAATTCATGCATGTCGTCTCGAATATTGAAGAGTTGATTGCTTCTTCAATTTTGCTTATCTTTTGAAAGATTCTATTACCACGGTTTGAGTTCTATAGTCCATAATTTCAAATTTTGTGTCCAAATGTCTAAGACCATTCCTGGATCTATTTTACAATCCAAGTCGAGAAATTGGGTAGATTCCGAATCTCCTATTGGAAGTCTGTTAGGCATATATTTCGCCTTACGTCATTGAAGTAGCCCTGCATGAAATCCTTTTTTTGGTTAGATTTTGGCAGTAGATTTTCCCTGAAGTCTTTTTCCAAAAAGTTTGGGAAATCATTTACTTCTTTCCTTTCGTTGGTTGATGAGGTTTCAGGATTTTCTGTCTTAAGGTCCTCCTGTTTCTCCCTTGTTAGAAAGGATGCTAGGATTTCGATCTGAAAGGTCCAAATCTTCTAATGCATAGACCAACTCGTCTAGATGATTCATTCTTCTTCCGAAGATTCTTTGATAACTAGGGTAGGAGTTTCTACTCCTTTCTAGATTTTTCTTTTTCTTCATTATCTCGTTGTTTCTTTATAAACCCGGAAATAATTTTTTCTTCAAGGCTTCCTTTCTAGTATGGACTGTTATCTAAGAGTTTTTCTAGAAAGACTCCGTCTTTCATTTTCCGTGCTATACCTCTATCAAGCCTGTCAGCCTTTTCTATAAGACCTGTGATTCTTCCCGGGAGGTTGTCTTTGATGGTCTTAACTTCTAGTTCTATGACCTTAAGTCTAGCAGATAGTTGCTTGTGTATCTCTATTAGATCATCAAGCTTTTGCATAATAATGTTCAGGCTCATGTTTAATCTAAAACAGATTATGCCGATATTAAAATTCTAAATTCTAACCCACCAATCTATACTTCTTGCCTCGGTTCGGAGATGTAGTCAAGGCACCCAAGGTAAGTTGACCAAATCCGATGTGGATCCCTCACCCACACCCCTGTTGTGTCGACATGGTGCCCTTCCTCTAACATAAAAATCCTTTCAGATCCTTTCCTTTTTTCCCTTTCACAATTGTTGTCAGCTGGTGCATTTCTCACTGATGATAAGCCCTCTTCTAATCAGCTCTGGAGACTTTACTGGGCTAATCATCAGGTTTAAGACCTCCATGTTTTGTGGCTCAAAAGCTACTTTATGTAAACAATGTCTTTATGTATAAGAGATATACATTTCAGTTACTTCCTTTTCTTCTGTTCGAAATTGTAGCGCTTCTTTAGACACATGTGTATCTCCGCTAAGGTGCCTGCAGTAGTTAGAATTGCAAAGGAAGCATTGACTGAAGGTAAATGTGTGGTCGTAGGCCTTCAAAGCACTGGAGAAGCAACAACTGAGGAAGCTGTTTCAAAATATGTAAGTCACATGTCTTGCATCATGTTTCTTTTCTCTGTATTTACATGTATTTAGATTTTTCTAAAGTACTTCTTTCATTCAGGTTCGGAAGATAAGCCGTCACATAAGAAAATTTTGTTCCTTAACCTATCTTCTTATATTTCTTGAAATCTTGATAGGGTCTTGAACTTGATGATTTTGTTTCTGGACCGCGTGAGTTGTTACTTAAATTTGTAAAAGAGAATTATCCATCGCCTGAAAAACCTGAACCACTTCCTGGTATGTGCATCTATATTGGCTTTGTGTATCTTCCTCCAATGGCCGCCAGTTTTGCTTACTTTCTAATTCATCCATAGAGGAAAGTGTCAAAGATCTTCAGCGAAAGAGCCACACTGCAACACCTGGTGTATCATTTAGAGGGAGAGTGAGAAAAGTTGCTAAATGGCAAACCGGTGATCAGAGGAGTGATGAAGAATCAGATAGTAAATCTCTAATCCTTGAATTCTGTTTTTTACTTTGTTAATTATGCCTTTCTCTTCCAATTGGGTTGGGTTATCATACATGCATTTTATTTCTTATAGTATGTATGCATGCAGCTATACCGTTACCAATTTTTTTTAAAAATGTATGCATGCACCTATGTGTAGTATGCTATAAGCTCTGGGATTCAGCGTTTATCTTTAAAATGTCAAGATCTCTGGATCTTTTTGAAATGCTCTGGTTGTAGAGGCAAGACTTAGACCAAGGGCTTTCAAATAACAAGTTACGCCCAATGGGCAATAGTTGACACTATCATATTGTGTTTTTATTTATGAGATGTTCTATAACTCTTGCCTTAGAGGCAAGACTTAGCTCAAGGACTTTCAAACAACAAGTTATGCCCCATGGGCAAGAGTTGATACTACCCCATTGAGTCTTGATTTATGAGATGCTCTATAACTTTGTCTTAGAGGCATGACTTAGCTCAATGACTTTCAAATAACAAGTTATGCCCCATGGTCAAGAGTTGACACTACCACGTTGTGTCTTTATTTATGAGATGCTCTATAACTCTTGTCTTAGAGGCAAGACTGTCCAAGGACTTTCAAACAGCAAGTTATGCCCCATGGGTAAGAGTTGACACCAGTGTTTTCAAAAACGTTTTCGGGGAGAGTCCCGGGGCGGGGCGTACCAAAAACGCTCTGGGGCGCAATTGAAAAATGCAGATCCATAGGGCGTAAGTCCCGGGCGTTAATTTTGATTTTTTTTATTTTAAAAGTATTTTTGCTACGAATCATATTTTTTTAATTATTGGTGTAATGATATTTTTTTAATTATTGCTATATACTTTATTTAGAAATTATTGAAAATCGTACTTTTGCCTATTTTCTTAGTAATAAAATTATAAAATTGAAGATATCTAAGATACGCCCCGTAGATCCATGGGACTTACGCCCCGTGTTTCAAGACTTACGCCTCGCCCCATGTTATGCAAAACGCCTCGCCCCACGCCCCCGCCTTTTAAAACACTGGTTGACACTACTACATTTTGTCTTGATTTATGAGATGCTCTCTAACTCTTGCCTTAGAGGCAAGACTTAACCCAAGGGCTTTCAAACATTAAGTTATGCCCCATGGGCAAGAGTTGACGCTATCACATTGTGTCTTGATTTATGAGATGTTCTATAACTCTAGTCTTAGAAGCAAGACTTAGCCTAAGGACTTTCAAACAACAAGTTACGTTCCATGGGCTAGAGTTGAAACTACCACATTGTGTCTTTATTTATGAGATGTTCTATAACTCTTCCCTTAGAGGCAAGAGTTAGCCCAAAGACTTTTAAAAAACAAGTTATACGCCTCCATGGGCAAAAGTTAGCACTACCACATTGTGTCTTTGATTTATTAGATGTTTTATATGTCCTGCCTCTAAAACTAAACTTAGCCCAAGAATCTCCCAAAAAAAAAAATTAGTCCCCATGGACAAGAGCTAACGCTATTTCATTATGTTAATTTATGAGATACTCTATAATTCTTGCCCTAGAGGCAAGACTTAGTTCAAGGATTTACAAACAACAAGTTAATGTTCTATAACTCTTTCCTTAGAGGCAAGACTTATCCCAAAGGACTTCCAAACGGCAAGTCACGCCCTTAAGTTTACTTTGATGTTAAAGAAAGAAGATCCTTTTTGTGGATTATCCAACTTTCTGTTCATTAGCAAAATATAATAGAAGCTGAGAAAAAAGAAATAAGAGAAGGAAGAAAATAAAGATTGAGAAAAAAGAAAAAAAAAATTAAAGTTAAGAAAAGAGAAAAAAGAGAAAAATAAAAAAATAAAAAAATAAAAGTTGAGAAAAAAAATAAAGTTTGGAAAAAAAAAGAGAAAATAAAAAAATAAAAAATAAAGGTTGAGACAATGAATTAAAAAAAGAGAAATGAAAAATAAATAATGTTTGAGAAATAAAAGAAAAAAAAAGAAAAAAAATAAAGGTTGAGACAAATGAATTAAAACAAGAAAAAAAAAAGAGAAAAGAAAAAATAAGTAACAGTAAAAAAATAGAAAAAAAAAAGAAGAAAAAATGAGTTGAGAGACAAATGAGCATGGAAAGAGTAAAAACATTTGAGGTGTAGAGGGGCAAAAATGTACTTGTTGTATACATAAAAATGAAGGAAGGCTAGTCTTTAAAGACTTTTTTTTATGGGGGATAAAAATACAAAGTCAACCATTATGGAGGACATTCTATGTAATTTCCTGAAGAGCTAAGGGTCAACTCGGGTTGGGCTTATAAGCCCCAGTTTTAAATGGACTTGAAAAATCTTAATCCAACCCTAGCCTATTAGCGGGTTGGGTTGGGTCAGCCCCATGGGCTAGGCCTATTTTGACTGCTCTAATCACACGTTCTAATTCTTGCTCATAAGACACCCGTTTAGGATATTTTAAAGCAGTGAACCTGCTCAATTGACCATAAGTTTGGCCTTATAAGCAAACATCAAAAATTCAATATCACACATTTTGGAGGTCAAAAATTCAAGACTATATATTTAGGGGATAAAAATTTAAGACCGGACACTTTGAGGGACGATAGATGTAATTTCTCCCTATTTTCTGAACAAAATAAATCCTGAACTCTCTATTTTCTTTAACTTATTTACACTATTTATTTTTATAATAAATTCTGTTTTCCTAGTTAAATGCAAAAATTGTTGAGACCTAAAACAAAAGGCTAAAGGCTCCCTTACCTTCATTCATTATCACACACGGGTAAGACGCTGAACTGTCACTCTCGCAGCTCATCTATTATTATTCTACTTGTTAAACTATGCCCACCATATGTTCGACTATTTGCCACACTGAAATTTAGGCTTATTTGATGAAGTCTGAGTAAACATAGAGCTAGGGAGCCACTCTAAGGTGGTCTTTGGGTACGTGGGATAAGTTGGGATATCTCATGATTAAGTCTACCATAGAAATTATACTGCTTTTGGTTGACGGTATGAATGAGTTGTTTAGTATGCGGGATAAGTTGGGATGTCCCATGATTAAAATTTATACTGCGGTTGGTTGACAGTATGAATGGGTCGTTTGGTATGCGGGATAAGTTGGGATGTCTCATGATTAAAATTTATACTACGTTTGGTTGACGGTATGAATTTATATCGCCAACCAATCTAGGATTATAATCACACGATAATTTAGTCCGCGTACTAAATGATCCCTAAGGACTCAAGTGTGGCTATCTAGGAGGAATTAAGCTGCTAAATACACAACAACAACAACAACATACCCAGTGTATTCCCACAAACGTGGGGAAGCTGCTAAATACACTGAATTGAAAATATGGATTTAAGAGTGCTTAGTTAGCTTCTTGTGTTTATTAGTCATGTGATTTTCCTAAGCTTTGTGCAGTCATGTTTCTACTAGCGCTCTCGGTTTTAAAATTAGTTACCTGCCACTTGCAACCACCTTACATGAGTTACCCAAATAACTGGCCCATAAGAATTATGTGAGTTATCCATGTTCACAACAATACTCCCCCCCTAATAAGAGCCTTGTGCCCAATGTTCAATTCAAGAAATGAAAAGTGGTCAAGAACAACCAGCCACAAGGTGAGTCCAGTCCAACAGGCGCTACCATGTATCCATAAGTTACTATAGGTGTTGCACTGTATAGCTCTATGTGTTTTGGTATGGATCTGCTGCAATCTAGAAATAAAGAGTTTGTAAGCATCATGGTGCTTGTAGACAACAAGTGCTAAATGAGGCCACCAACTGTAGAGGGACAGAACTTTGTAGTTAGTTACAATGCTTAGGAAATGCTTTCTCAAAATAGGAGCATGAGGCAGTGTTTGCAACAGATTATTCATGAAGTAAGAAGCCTCTGAATAGTAAAATCCTCTCAGTATCAACAACCAAATTAATGTCAAGTAATTAACAAGAATCTTGGGGTTCTTGGAATTGCTAAAATCACCACCACATTATAGAGTCAATGCCAATTTTCTCATTTCGAGCTCCCGTAGAACTACAACCCGACATGTGCTTCTGTTAATTCTCTTGAAGCAGCATATTTGTAGTTCAACAACCAGTTGTAGACCAAGAATGAAACTATAATCTTGAAAGTTGATCCATATTGAGACACTTTCAGCAGACGATAACAAAACTGTAGTGGAAGAGAAAGGAAAGGGTTATTTAAAATCCAATTTATTCGTTGTATATGATTTTGACTTAAGTCTTATCCCGTTGAAATTCAATCTTCCAATGGTTTGCAAGCCATTAAATTGAGAACACATATCGGAAAAAATCCATAGACCAAAGGAGCTCCCTCTAGTACTCCTTTCCCAAAGACAAGGTTGTACATAAAAAGAAATTGCAGCATATAAACAATGACCAATGATGAAATTATTGCTCCCTTATCTGCTTCCTCCACATTAGTAACAGTATAAGCAAACCAACAATCTATGTTGCTCGGATTCGTCAAAAATATCAACGGGTGCGTGTCGGATTTGTCAAAAGTAGGGTAATTTTTGAAGAATCCGACATGGGTGCGGCATCAAAAGTGAAGAGTCTGCGCAACTTAGACAACAATTCCTTCCAGAAATCAAATCAAAACCATGTAACAATCAAACATCACCATTAGTAACAGTATAAGCAGACCAACAATTCCTTCCAGCAAACAAATGATGGATAATCCATTACACAAAGCTTGAAGGAGACCACTTGCGAGAAAACATGGAATTAACTAAATTATCATCACCATTTCTTCCGACTGTTTCCACAAGGTCGGGGATGCCAGTTTGGAGCACATCAAAACGAGCAGCATAGTTCTGAAGACTAATAGTAGCACTAAGAAATGCAAGATGATTCTTTCTAACAAGCACCGTATACGTATAGTGAATCTCAGTTTTGCAGGCAAGATCAGTACTGACATTGGGTCTTCAAAACTGACTTTTGTTTGTAGTGGATCACCAAAACGTCTTGTTTTACGTCATAATATACATCGAGGACTTGTGTGCAATCGAAGGACATCTGAATGCAATGCTGTTATAGACAACACAGAACCCATCGAACAAGTAGGAATTTACACACCATGGTTGTCCAGGATCCCACACTCTACAGGTAGATTTGGAATACACAATTAAGAAGAACTTGCCAATACAGCCCAACAATAGTAGTTCCTCCACACTCTCAGATTCTCTATATGACCAGTTAGAGCCAAGAACTTGAAATCTATCCCTGTATCCCATACACAAAGTTTCACATTGAATCCCCCAGTAGATTTTCTCTTTTGCGTCAAGAAGTACTTCAGCATGATGCATTGCACTTGTCAAGAGTTTCACATTTATTTGTATTAGGAATTGATATAAAAATTATGTTTCATTTGAGATTTATCTTCTGCAATTTCCAGTGTTTAAAGAATGATACTGGTTTTATCATGTAGATATCTTGCCGAAATTGGGGCTCTACATCTCTTCAGTAACGAAGATACACCCCTTTCTCTGGAACATGTATACAACAAGGTTGCAGAAGGGAAAAGTGGATGTTCCTTGGAATATTATGAAGCATATAGGCACTTGAAGTATCTTGGATATATAGTCGGGCGTCATGGTATTCCTTGGTCAGTAAAAAGGTCAAAAATTAATTGTGTTATTAACCAAGACGCGCCGGAGACTGCTCAAAGTGGAGATGAAGAATCAAGAAACAATATTCTCATCTCTGAAATGTTTAATAATATGCAAATTGGTGGATTGAGACTGGCCTTTGACGTTTACCCTCCTAATAGCAGATTTAGAAAGTCTGCTCCTGGTGATCCCTGTTTTGTACTTTGTCTTGCTAGGTATGGTAACTTGTTAATGCATTCATTATCTTACGGTGCCTAGTGCCTGCTAATGTTTGCTGAATCTTTGCCTTCTAGTGTTAGCTGATTATACTAACTAGTTTAGCATTTCTATGGGTTGCCGGATTGGATGATATTCTAGAAAGAAGTGACCGGTCTTATTCCCTCTATTCTTTTGTCTCACTTTGTTGATCCACATCAACTCTCGAAGTAGCTTTATTTTACGACTATTATATTTTCTTGTGCAGTGAGTATCCACCTTCCAAAGAAGAGATTGAAGATCTTGAGAGACAATCGCATGGTATTCCGTTGAAATTCTGTCTTGTTGAGAATGGGCGTGTGAGCTTTTTCTCATTCAACAAAGTTGAGCTCCCTATCCTTCCATGATCCCTTCAAGCAACGGATACAAATCTTGACATGCCCTGTGAAAGAGCTATGGTACAACTATGAACTTTTATTTGTGGATTGATGTTTAACCATTGTGTAATTGCAACACATTATTTAGATGCTAAGTATGTCTGATTAATGAAACATGGCCTCGTTTCTCTACTTATAATATGTCTCTTCTTTGCCTTCCGTGTTCGTGTGAAAGCTGAAGGCTGATAAAAGTTATATGCCACCAACTTTACGCGTTACAATGGTGAAAATTTTACTGACACACAACTGACGTTAGTTAGCTTGAATCCACATCTTACACTTTTGCATCCACAAATTCTAGATCCACTTTTTCGTGTCACAAAAAGGAGCCTCACAACTAACACAACTAATGTTGTGTGAGGCCCATATTATATACTGTCCTTTCACACAAAACACACTTTAGTTGTGTGAAAAACTTTACTACGTGACTCACACAAATGAGATGGCCTTAGGGTCGATGAAAGAAAAACATCTGCTTAAGTTTCTTTGTTTGATAAGGCAACAATTTTATTAACGGAAAAGGGTCAAAAATACCTTTAATATATTAGAAAAGCTTTAAAAATGTCCTCCTTTCACTTATTGACTCATAAATACCTCTCCATCCACCTATTTGAATAAAAAATGTCTTTAAGGTTAAATTTAAGCTTAAAATTGCTCCTCCTTTTAGCATAGGTTAATGTGACATAACTAAATTTTTTAATTAAATATGTTGCACTATTTTTATTGGTCCACATTTATTAGATTCATATTAATTCACAATCCTACCCATTAACCCGAATTCGATTAAAAGACCCACCACTTCTACACCTTCTCCAACCCGTGTTTACTACAGCTATTGTGATTCCGCATACTCCTAAATTCATTCATTCCAATTCTCATTATCCCTCTTCCACATTCAAATGAATCTTAACCCTCAATTTTTCAATATCCCTTTCTTTCTCTGCCTTAACTTTCTCTTCTAAAAATTTGTTCTTTGACTATTTCTTCGTAAACTCAATTATTTCATTATTTTAGTTTCTTCATATAATATTCGTTGAAATGAAAAAGTATGATGCGAATATTGGAAATCCACTAGCTTTGAAACATAGGAACAAGCAATTTTTTTAAAAAAAAAAAAAAAAGAAAAAAAGAAAAATAACATATAGTCGATATAAGGTGATCCATTAGGATTCTTGTTTGTAAATTGCTCTCTTATTTATTGATCATAGTAGCTGTAAATTCGTATAATTTGAACTCAAGTGCTTAAAGACTCGAACTTTTTAATCTCAAGAATGATACTTTGTAGCTAAAATCTGTTTACTAACTGGTTTCTGATTAAAAATGCCTCGCATGGGTCTTTTTAATTGGGTTTGAGTTAATGGGTATGATTGTGAATGAATTTGAGTCTAATTACATGTGGAACATAAAAATAATGCCACATATTTAATTTTAAAAATCATTTATTCTACATCAACCTTATGTTAAAAGTAGGTGCAATTTTAAGCTTAAATTTAACCATTAGAGCATTTTTTATACAAGTAGGTGGATGGAGAGACATTTCTGAGCCAATAAGTGGAAATAGGGCATTTTTGAGCCTTTTCTAATACATTAAGGGCATTTTTTAAATCTTTTTTTCGTTTTATTAGTGAAGTGGACAATAAAATATGCTTGTAAACAATAAGTACACCAAAAAGTAGAAAATTGATATTTTGGACCGGCTCAAACCAAATCAAACCGAATAAAGGCAAGCGTAATCCTAAAAACTTAAAATTATGTTGGTATTGATATATGAAAACACATTTTAAACAATAAGGTCAAGGGAAAAAGGAACGACACTATATATGATCATAATAATATAACACAACTACTTGTAACAAATTAATAATAACATAAAGAATTATGGTGAAGTTAAAGATGTCAACCTGAAAAGTTGCAATGGAAGAAATTTGAAAGTCATCTGCCGAAAAGCTAACAAGGTGACATTTTTACCTCTAAATCAATATTACAATGTCAATATTTATTTCAACATCTATTTTCATACAAGGATTTATCAAAAACAAGAACAACATACCCGGTATATTCCCACAAGTGGGGTATAGGGAGGGTAGAATGTACGCAAACTTTACCACTACCTTGTAGAGGTAGAGAGGCTATTTCCACGAGACCCTTGGCCCAAGTGCAACAAAATCAAGTACAAGAAGAAGAAAACAATCAAGAAAGTATAACAATTAATAAGGAGAGCATCAAAAAGCATACACGTAATAAACAATAACAAATCAAATAATGTGGTAATAAAAACAATAGACAACATATGACGATAGATATTAAAAGCAAGAACTACAAGGATGCAACTAATCCTATTACAAACACCAACAACCTTAAACCTTCTAGAGGCAACACAACACACGACTCTCTATTAATATTTTACCCTAATACGCGACCTCTACATCTATCTATCTAAAGTCATATCCTCGGAAATACTAAGTTGCACCATATCCTGTCTAATCACCTCTTTCTTATACTTTTTAGGCCTACCTCTACCTTTCTGCGTATCCACTAAAACCAGCCCCCCGCACCTCCTCACTAGGCATCTTTGCACCTCCTCTTCACATGCCCAATCTATCTCGGTCTCACTTCTCTCATCTTTTCTGCCACGGAGGTCACTCCCACGTTTTCTTGAATAACCTCATTTCTTATCTTATCGCTCCTAGTATGCCCATACATCTATCTCAACATCCTCATCTCCGCAACATGCATCTTCTGAACGTGAGAGTTCTTAACTGGCCAGCACTCCACCCTATACAAAAATGATCTAACCACTATACTGTAAAACTTACCTTTAAGCTTTGGTGGTACCTTGTTATCACACAAGACTCCGATAGAAAACTTCCATTTTATCCACACCAATGCAATGTGTGACATCCTCGTCGATGTTCCCACTACCCTGTATTACAGACCCAAGATATTTAAAACTACCTATCTTGGGGATAGGCTCTGTAAACCCGTAACTTCCCGACCCTACTTGACAACCTTGAACCATGTTTACCCTAGGTTCGAGAGCAATAAATATGTATTTTGCATTGTTATTGATGGAACATTTGATATTGTGTTAGTAAATGTGCTTAGACCTTTGTAGTAGGTGGCGTTTGTGACTTGTGGAGCATTTGTGGGGTGAAAAACGAGGTTTAAAGGACATCCAAGCAAAGGATCTTAAATATAAGAGGCAAGCAAAAGGTTGGGACTTGAAAGATCCAACCAAATCCGCAAAGAAAAGTCGAAATCAAAAATTAAGTGTGGGGCGCTGCAGATGGCATGCCAGGCCGCTTCTGGCAAAAATTTTTGTGGCACAGGCAGCAGAGGGGCGCGCCTGGGGGCGTGCCAGGCCGCTAATGTGCACCTGTTCAGGTGCTAAAATTTTGCTAAGTCCCAAGGGCGCCTGGGAGCGTGCCGGGGTGCTTTTGGCCAAATTTCTTCTACGATTATTAGTCTATAAAGAGGACTCTTGGGTTATGATATTATTATTCCATCATAGTAGGGCTACTCTCGAGTAAGTTTGGCATCCGAGTTGGGATTAATTTCTCGTCACAAGTATTTTATCAAATTATGTTCAATTAAGCCATGAGTGGCAAAAACCGCGTATTCTTGAGGATTGAGGCTACGACTGTGAATCTCGCGAGTTGAATATTATCTTGCCATTATGAAATTATTTAAACATGAGATAATGGGAGTATTACACATTGAATTTGGTGGGCTAAGCTAACATGTGAAATTGGGCTTAATTTGAGGCCCAAAATGGAATAAAATGCATAGCCCAAAAGGGCAAATAACCCATTCTTTCACTTTGACCAAGGGAACATGGCATTTAATGCCAGGAAGTGGCTAAGTATGACTTGAGGGGCTATATAAGGTGGCCAAAAATCATATTTTTATTCCAAAACTCACACATGCCTTTCTAGACATTTCTCTAAAAGATATTTCTCTATTTTCCAAACCCTAAGACAACCATTTTTCTTTGGACACTTTGGACAAGATCATCACCTTGCAATCTTGGGTAAGTGTTTATTCTTGTTATTTAATATATTATATACATGAGAGATGGTGTAGATCATGATGGTTATGTTGGCAAGGTTGAATAGGACACTTTTGCTTTTTGCTAAAAAATGTGTCATCTTTGTGATTTAAACTTGAAAAGAGACTTGGGGTTTTGATGAAAGTGCATGGTGTGAATGAAATATCAACATGTATGGTGTGGTTATGTTCCTTGATTTGTTATTTTTCTATGTGTATAAATTGTGGGATTGCTGTCGATATGTTGTTATGAAGTGTATTGAGGTGACTTGATGGAGTAATTGTGATGTTGTATTGATGGAGAAGTGTAAAGTATGACCTTGGTGTGACATGCTATTGATTTATGATGTATTGGTCAATATATGGATTGTTGTGGTATTGTTGGTAGGATAATTTCATAAATGGTATCGTCAAGGGGGAAATGACATGTTAAGGCAATCATTGTCGCCATATGCATTTGTAAGGTAGTTGGTGGTTAATGTAAACTCCGTTATGTATTTGTGTTGTCGAGCGAAACGTAAGGAAGGAGCTGGACTATTGTATTCACATTTAGGATTGTATATTCATATTGGGAAGATAAGGTATGTAAGATTACTCTATCCGTATCCTTCTGCAGCACATAGTGTTCACCTTATCATTATACTTGTTCCATTCCGAAATGGTTTAAGGTATCCCATTTTCGATTATCAATTATTGTTATTCACATGTTTCCTATTCTTAGACCAATTGTGGTTCACATATTTCCTATTCATTGACTGAAGTTCCAAAGCTCTCATAATGTTGTAACGACTAAAAGAACTATCTCAAGAAAAGTAATGATGTAGGGAGAAACCATTCATTCGTGAGTAGCATTTCCAATAACGTTACATTCTAAAGTTCCAATAATGTTATGCAAGCGAATGTATCAATCTCTCACAAGCGGATGTATCAATCTCTTAAAAGTAAGAAATAAAGTAATGCACATATGTGTGCTTCCAATAATGTCATGATCCTCAACGTGCCAATCTCACAGAAGTAAAGAAATGCAGTAAGGTATTACCCTTCGAATGAAAGAATGAAGTAATGGATAATGGTTTGTTTAAATATTCTTGGGTGGTATCCCAGGGGTTGAAATACCTAGCATGGGTCGATACCGATACATCCCAGGGGCAATAGAAAAGCCTAGCATGGGTTATCATAATTACATCCCAGGGGCGATATACAAGCCTAGCATGGGTTAATCACATCCCAGGGGTCAAAGTACCTAGCATGGCCTAGCATGGGTTAATAACATCCCAGGGGCGACATGAAAGCCTAGCATGGGTTAATCTAGCATCCTAGGGGTTAAAATACCTAGCATGGGTTAATCTCATCCCAGGGGTGACAGAACAACCTAGCATGGGTAAAACAATAAAGATGAATAAATGTGAAGACAAAAGAAATAAAGAATGTAATGTACATGGTTCCACATATGCAGACCGGTGGATTATCGGTATTACTTATTCTCTCATATTTGATTCCATTGATGTTCTTATGTATGATGCAGTTTCTTATAGCCTTACATATTCAGTAAATTCTTCGTACTGACCTCCCTTGGGGGGGCTTACTTTACTTGCTGCAGGCGCAGGTGCCAGTAGACCTCCATAGTAAGTAGTCGGTTATTTGCAGATCTTTGGTGAGCTCCAGTTGATTCGGGGCTTTCCGAGTCACAGTTGTACATTTGTTTTGATGTTGTAAATGTTGTATAAAGCGGGGACTTGTCCCGACTTTAAGTTGGTTATGTATATGCATCTGTTAGAGGCTTTGTAGATGGACGTGGTGAGCTGAATGAAAGAATATATGTCCATTTTGACTTGATAGCCCTAACGGCCAAGTTTTTAGATTTATATATATCACATGTTTCTATGACTTCCGCTATTGACATTTTATATCTCTCTGTGATGGTGCTGCTTATTGAGTGACATGCATATGAATGGACATGAACAAAGATTGGTTCTCTCGGGCCTTATCGGCTTCGGGTGCCAGTCCGCCCCATTGGAATTCGGGGCATGACAGGCTCTGAGTCAAACGTCACTTCCACGCCTGCCTCATGTATCACAGCACTGAACCTACACTCCAAATATTCTATTTTAGTCCTGCTCAACCTGATCCCTTTAGACTCTAACGTATGTCTCTAAACCTCTAACCTATCATTAACACCATCTCGAGTCTCATTAATCAACACCATGTCATCTGCAAATAACATACACCATGGCATCTCATCCTGAATAAACTACGTTAACACATCCATCACCGAGGCAAATAGAAAAGGGCTAAGAATTGACCCCTGGTGCAACCCCATATCTACAGGAAAATGCTTCGAGTCTCCCCCACAGTTCTAACCGAGTCTTGGCCACGACATATATGTCCTTTATCGCCCTAATGTATGCCACTGGTACACCTCTAGCCTCCAGACACCTCCAGAGAACATCCCTCAGGACTCTGTCATAAGACTTTTCAAAGTCAATGAACATCATATGTAAGTCCCTCTTCCTTTTCCTATATTTCTCCACTAGTCTCCTCATAAGATGGATGGCTACAGTAGTCAATCATCCCGACATGAATCAAAATTGGTTCTCAAAAACAGACACCTATCTCCTCACCCTCAGCTCCACCACTCTCTCCCAAACCTTAATAGTGTGGCTTAGTAACTTTATACCCCTATAATTGTCATAGTTTTGGCTATCACCCTTGTTCTTGTATGATGAAACCATTGTACTCCAATTTCATTCCTCACGCATTCGTGCCGTCTTAAAAATAACATTAAATAACTCAGTCGACCACTCCATATCGGCCTTGTCTGTGCTTTTCCAAAACTCTACCAGAATTTCATTCGGATTGGTTGCTCTTCCCTTACTCATCTTACTAATAACACGTCTAACCCCCTCAACCTTAATACACCTACAATACCCAAAGTCGCAAAGCCTCTCGGAGTGCTCCAAATCAGCCAAAACAATGTCTCCGTTCTCTCATTCGTCAAGAGTTTGTGGAAGTAAGCTTGCCATCGTTGCTTAATGAGAGTCTTTTCCACCAACCAGTGGCGGAGCTAGGAATTATACTGAGGGGTGTCAGTAGGATGAGTCGGAAGGGGTGTGGGGGTGTGGGGGGCTCAAGACCCATTTTTGTTTGCGTCAAAACGGGTCAAGTAGCAGCGACCTCATCTAATTTTACTAAGTTTTAATTATTTTATTTGTTCTTTTATAAATTTTTAGTATCTAATAATTATTTTATTTGTTCTTTTATAAATTTTTAGTATCTAATAAATATATATTTTATTAGTTTTTTTCATGTTAGTTGCTACTGTTTCTATTTTATGAGTATTTTCTTATCAATTAAATCAAAAATTGAACCGTTAAGGACTAAAAACTGATAAACCGAAAACCGATAAAAAATATCTTATTGATTGGTTATTGATTTAGCATATTTAAAACCGAACCAAACCAATAATACATAAAATCAAACCGAACCGACAGATGCACACCCCTAGTTATGTTGGTAGAGTTTTGAATTTCTACATGATGTCTCTTACCCGAAAATTGAATTTGCTTTTTGGCTGCAAAATGATGTCAATTAAGTGTGAGTTTACCATCTTATATATTTCTTTTGTCCATTGAGAAATACTAGACTGAATACTTAGCACAAAGAAATTACTAATAATAGCTGACTGGATGTGCGACTTTCTATCGATTTAAAATTTTTCCTTTCTCCATGAAAATAGTAGAAATCATATGAATAAGGGGAGAAAAGGGGTGATGAGTCACTACTGAAATGAAATTACAGTCAAGCCAAAGATGTTTACAAAAGATAAATTAGGCAACTGTATATACTACTAATAAAAGGGGACTGGTTTTGATATTTCTATGAATGTTGTAGTACTACTTCTACTGTAGGATATATATTGCATTTTCTCTAGCAACTGCATTACACTTGTCTTTGTTGTTTGGATGGGTCTATGCTTATGAGATCAGTCTCGCCCTGAGATGGACCATGAGAAGGAAAAATGGACGATTGGGATTATGGTCTCTGTCACAATGGTCAAGTTTCTGCTTATGGTCTACTGTCGAAGGTTCAAAAACGAAATCGTAAGAGCCTATGCCCAAGACCATTTCTTTGATGTCATCACCAACTCAGTTGGATTAGTGACTGCTGTCTTAGCAGTCCGATTCTATTGGTGGATTGATCCTACAGGAGCTATAATTGTGAGTTCACAAATAGTACAACTTTTCAACTATTAGTAAGGTTGGAACGACATTGTTTCACACTGCTGAAAATTTTAAGAGTTCAATATATTTTGTATTTTCAGATAGCTGTGTACACAATTAGCACGTGGGCGAAGACTGTGGCCGAAAATGTTTGGTCACTTATTGGAAGAACAGCTCCGCCAGACTTTCTTACTAAATTAACCTATCTTATATGGAATCATCATGAAGAGATCAAGCACATTGACATGGTCAGAGCATATACTTTTGGCGTGCATTACTTTGTGGAAGTTGATATAGTATTGCCAGAGGACATGTTTTTGAATCAGGCACATAATATTGGTGAAACACTGCAAGAAAAATTGGAGCAACTCCCTGAAGTTGAGAGAGCTTTTGTCCATATAGACTTCGAGTTCACTCACAGGCCAGAACACAAAATCACAGTGTAATGACATATTGGTTGCATCAAGTACCCTTACTCAAAATATAATATTCATGTTGAATTGAATCTAATCCCCTGTAGCCGCGTTTCCTCGTGCAAGCCAAGTTTTAGTATAGAAAAATTATCCTCCAATCTGCTTGGTTACCATTTGAGATATCATTAAAAAAAAAAAAAAAAAAAAAAAGGTGTGAGATTAGTTAAAACTGTCAAGGGGAAATCCAAATTGGAGTTGATTCAAATATAACAAGGCTAAGAGTCAATGATCTCACTTGATGGCTAAATTAGGGTAATCAATTAATTTTGGTTTCAGTAATGCAAATCGTAGGGTTCGACTTTAGTTTGATCAGAGAGAAAGAAAAAATCTGCTTAAGTTTCTTTGTTTGATAAGGCAACAATTTTATTAACGGAAAAGGATCAAAAATACCTTTAATGTATTAGAAAAGGTTTAAAAATGTCCTCCTTCCACTTATTGACTAAGAAATACCTCTCCATCCACCTATTTGAATAAAAAATGTCTTTAAGGTTAAATTTAAGCTTAAAATTGCCCCTCCTTTTAGCATAGGTTAATATGACATAAGTTAATTTTTTAATTAAATATGTTGCATTATTTTTATTGGTCCACATGTAATTAGATTCATATTAATTCACAATCCTACCCATTAACCAGAATTCGATTAAAAGGCCCACCACTTCTACACCTTCTCCAACCCGTGTTTACTACAGCTATTGTGATTCCGCATACTCCTAAATTCATTCATTCCAATTCTCATTATCCCTCTTCCACATTCAAATGAATCTTAACCCTCAATTTTTCAATATCCCTTTCTTTCCCAGTCTTAACTTTCTCTTCTAAAAATTTGTTCTTTGACTATTTCTTCGTGAACCCAATTATTTCATTATTTTAGTTTCTTCATATAATATTCGTTGAAATGAAAAAGTATGATGTGAATATTGGAAATCCACTAGCTTTGAAACATAGGAACAAGCAATTTTTTTTTATTTAAAAAAAGTAAAAAAGAAAAATAACATATAGTCGATATAAGGTGATCCATTAGGATTCTTGTTTGTAAATTGCTCACTTATTTATTGATCATAGTAGCTGTAAATTCGTATAATTTGAACTCAAGTGCTTAAAGACTCGAACTTTTTAATCTCAAGAATGATACTTTGTAGCTAAAATCTGTTTACTAACTGGTTTCTGATTAAAAATACCTCGCGTGGGTCTTTTTAATTGGGTTTGAGTTAATGGGTATGATTGTGAATGAATTTGAGTCTACTTACATGTGGAACAATAAAAATAATGCGACATATTTAATTTAAAAAATCATTTATTCTACATCAGCCTTATGTTAAAAGAAGGTGCAATTTTAAGCTTAAAAAAGAAGGTGCAATTTTAAGCTTAAATTTAACTTTAAGAGCATTTTTTTTTATCCAAGTAGGTGGATGGAGAAGCATTTCTGAGCCAATAAGTGGAAATAGGGCATTTTTGAGCCTTTTCTAATACATTAAGGGCATTTTTTTAAAAATCTTTTTCCGTTTTATTAATGAAGTGGGCAATAAAATATGCTTGTAAGCAATAAGTACACCAAAAAGTAGAAAATTGATATTTTGGATCTGCTCAAACCAAGTCAAACTGAATAAAGGCAAGCGTAATCCGAAAAACTTAAAATTATGTTGGTATTGATGTATGAAAACACATTTTAAACAATAAGGTCAAGGGAAAAAGGAACGACACTATATATGATCATAATAATATAACACAACTACTTGTAACAAATTAATAATAACATAAAGAATTGTGGTGCTGCCGAAAAGCTAACAAGGCAACATTTTTACCTCTAAATCAATATTACAATGTCAATATTTATTTCAACATCTATTTTCATACAAGGAATTATCAAAAACAACAACAACATACCCAGTATATTCCCACAAGTGGGGTCTAGGGAGGGTAGAATGTACGCAAACTTTACCACTACCTTGTAGAGGTAGAGAGGCTATTTCCACGAGACCCTCGGTCTAAGTACAACAAAACCAAGTACAAGAAGACGAAAACAATCAAGAAAGTATAACAATTAATAAGGAGAGCATCAAAGTCATACATTAAACCTTCTAGATGCAACACAACACACGACTCTCTATTAATCTTCTACCCCAATACGCGACCTCCACACCTACCTATCTAAAGTCATATCCTCAAAAATACTATGTTGCGCCATATCCTGTCTAATCACCTATTTCTTATATTTTTTAGGCCTACCTCTACCTTTCCGCGTATCCACTAAAACCAGCCTCTTGCACCTCCTCACTGGGCATCTGTGCACCTCCTCTTCACATGCCCAATCTATCTCAGTCTCGCTTCCCTCATCTTGTCTGCCACAGAGGTCACTCTCACCTTTTCCTGAATAACCTCATTTCTTATCTTATCGCTCCTAGTATGCCCACACATCTATCTCAACTTCCTCATCTTCACAACATGCATCTTCTGAACGTGAGAGTTCTTAACTGGCCAGCACTTCACCCCATACAAAGATGATCTAACCACTACTCTGTAAAACTTACCTTTAAGCTTTGGTGGTACCTTGTTATCACACAAGA
Organism: Capsicum rhomboideum; assembly: GCA_031232105.1. NCBI lineage: Eukaryota > Viridiplantae > Streptophyta > Magnoliopsida > Solanales > Solanaceae > Capsicum > Capsicum rhomboideum. The sequence goes on along the minus strand of CP124710.1, from coordinate 820,881 downwards.
CTCCAGTAGAAAACTTCCACTTTATCCACACCAATGCAATGTGTGACATCCTCGTCGATGTTCCCACTACCCTTGGTTACAGACCCAAGATACTTAAAACTACCTATCTTCGGGATAGGCCCTGAGTCAAACGTCACTTCCACGCCTGCCTCATGTATTACATCACTGAACCTGCACTCCAAATATTCCATTTTGGTCCTGCTCAACCTGATTCCTTTAGACTCTAACGTATGTCTCTAAACATCCAACCTAGCATTAACACCATCCCGAGTTTCATTAATCAACACCACGTCATCTGCAAATAACATACACTATGGCATCTCATCCTGAATAAACTGCGTCAATACATCCATCATCGAGGCAAATAGAAAAGGGCTAAGAACTGACCCCTGGTGTAACCCCATCTCCACAGGAAAATGTTTCGAGTCTCCCCCACAGTTCTAACTGAGTCTTGGCAACGACATATATGTCCTTTATCGCCCTAATGTATGCCACTGGTACACCTTTAGCCTCCAGAAACCTCGAGAGGACATCCCTCAGGACTTTGTCATAAGACTTTTCAAAGTCAGTGAACATCATATGTAAGTCCCTCTTCCTTTTCCTATATTTCTCCACCAGTCTCCTCACAAGATGGATGGCTTCAGTAGTCAATCATCCCGACCTGAATCCAAATTGGTTCTTGAAAACAAACACCCATCTCCTCACCCTCAGCTCCACCACTCTCTCCCAAACCTTAATAGTGTGGCTTAGCAACTTTATACCCTTATAATTGCCATAGTTTTGGATATCACCCTTGTTCTTGTACGATGAAACCATTGTACTCTAATTTCGTTCATCAGGCATTCGTGCCGTCTTAAAAATAACATTAAATAACTCAGTCAACCACTCCATATTGGCCTTGTTTGTGCTTTTCCAAAACTCTACCAGAATCTCATTTGATTGGTTGCTTTTCCCCTACTCATCTTACTAATAGCACGTCTAACCTCCTCAACCTTAATACGCCTATAATACCCAAAGTCTCGAAGCCTCTCGGAGTGCTCCAAAACAATGTCTCCGCTTCTTCATTCGTCAAAAGTTTGTGGAAGTAAGCTTGCCATCATTGCTTAGTGAGAGTCTTTTCCACCAACACCTTGCCATCCTCATCCTTGATGCACTTCACTTGATCCAAGTCGAGATCCTTTCTTTCTCTCGCCTTTGCGAGCCTATATAATTTCTTATCCCCACCCTCGTCCCTCAGTTCGACATACGGGTGTTTGATAGCCGCCATCTTAGATGCCGTAACTGCTAACTTTGCTTTCGTTATCGCCGCCTTGTAAACTCCCTTAAGCATTTGTTTTCCTCCTCGTCCACACACTTTACCAACTTAGTGAAAACAATCTTCTTTGCTTATGCTTTTCCTTGGACTTCTCCATTCCACCACTAATCCACTTGACGACCATCAAACTTACCCCTAGAAACCCCTAGTAGCTCTCTAGCTGCTTCCTTAATGCAACTAGCAGTCTTATCCCGCATGTTGTTCGCATCTCCGCTCCTACTCTAGGCCCCTATACCAATCAACTTCTCCCCATCTCCCGAGAGAGGACAAGAATCAGGCCACCCCATTTAATCTTCGGTCAATCATATAAGGTCTTCTTCCTCCTATCCCTCTTAATCTCCAAGTCCATCACCAAAAGCTTGTCTAATTATCATACTACCAAAATATGTCTAATTGTGCTTTCACCTCAATTGGTATTACAGAGTTAATGTTTATTAGGATTCTATTTATATGTAAAGATTTAGAGTATTTCAATTAATTAAAAGACCTATTTGCTATAAAATTTCTTAACTTGGTATTTAAGAAATAAAAAAAGTGATGAGTCCTCCAAAAGAGAAAGATTATGTTTTCGAAGCTTTAAAATTGCATCCCATGATTGATTTAATGATTGCCAACTTCTAGTCCAATGTTGTACTTGGAATAGAAAACGAACAAGATGTAACAACTAGAATTCAAGGCTATAAACTAAGAAGTAATTGCGTTGATCGCTTACAAGCACATCGTTAGATAGCAACTCCTAACCGAAGTTAACAAGAGGCAACTTGAATTTCTAATTCTAGATTTTGTCAACAATGCGTCAGATAACTAATTTATCCACTACTAATAAAAGGAAAATCAGTTAGGGTGGATCAGATATGATGTTAATGGGTCGAATTTTAATTAAGAATTTAATTAAATTTGCTGGTTTAATTATAGTGACCTAAACCTCTAATAAAAGGCCACGTAGAAAAAATGGTTTTGTTAAAACCATCAAATCTAATCGTTAAAAATAATGGCATGAATATGACTTTTTTATAATGATAATGACATTATTAGCTCAACTATTAACTAATGATATACCAAGCATTTTTTGTCAAAGTTGAATTAGCATATTTGAGTTATTATTTTATTTCCTATATAAAAGAGAATAAACAGAGGACAATCTCAATACCATGGGGGCAACTTTAGGCTTTTTTGGCATTCTTTGTTGGCCAAACAGCTCAAGTATAAAAAATGCTTAACCTCATTTATATCTGTAGTTAGTATTGGCAGTCGCCGGAATCGGGAAGCCCAAGAATTGAGGGCAACCGAAACCTCGCCGGCCTCCTCCATCTAAACTAGTGCTGTATTGAGTAGAGTAATATGGGACAGCCGACTCCTCCTCCTTGTGATGGTGGTTGCCAAGTTCGGTGTGCTGGTTGCAAGATGATTTTGACAGTCGCTCGTGGACTGACGGAGTTTGTCTGCCCTACCTGTCAATTGCCGCAGATGCTGCCTCCTGAGCTCATGCCCCAATCCCAACAACAACAACAACAGCAACAGCGCAGCAGTGCCCTCGCTCATGGCATTGATCCCAGCAAGATCCAGTTACCCTGCGCTCACTGTAAGGCCATACTCAACGTTCCTCACGGACTCTCTCGCTTCTCTTGTCCTCAATGTGGGATCGACCTTGCCGTTGATATATCCAAGATTAGGCAATTTCTTCCTCACTCATCTGCTGCTGCTCCTCCTCTCCGCCTCCCTGCTCCACCTCCCCCTCACGAAGAAGTCAACGAGGTTTTTACTCATCCTTTTCAATGGAATTCCTGCGTCCTTTCTGCCTTTGTATTTTATGTATTGCCTCTGGTTACCAGTTTTGCTTTAACCTTACTAACTGTTTTCCACATAAAGCACCGAAGATAACCTCACTTGACAAACATCCATCTATTACAATTAGTTCATTTCCAAAAAGCTTAAGGTATAAAATTAAGTGAAATGTCATTGACAAAGTTCAAATGCCTGACATCATCTCTGTTGGGAGCATCTTATAAGGATTATGCTGTATAGAATCCACTGATATAAAGGCTTGAGAAACATCTCGCATGGTGCCTGAAAATGACAACTTTCAGAAGAAAGGAAAAAAGCTTTGAATCTTGATAGAGAGTACTATCTCTAACACAAGGGCGGAGCTAGAAGGGTGCAAGGGGTAGTATGCTCCGGAAACAAACCTGGTGGGGAGAGGCCTACGTGGAACTCTTTCTATCCTCGGAATTCTAGTCAAGAAACACACGTAATTACTCGGTTACGTAACGGGGTAGTATAAAGGATGAAAGGATGAAATCCTTCTTTGATGGACTGATAAAGAGACAGTTTCCTCATTCATCCATATGGGTTCCTAGAGTACCTTTTGTTTTGATCAAACAATTTGTGAGGTCAATCTACATGAAAATAGTGAGGTGTGAATCATTTGTTATTGCATTGTCTGATCTTATACACTCTAGTGTACTATATAAAAGATGTTTGGAGTTGCATGGCTGGTGCAAGTGATGATTTTTGTAGAAGGAAAGAGAGGAAGAGCGTGGCATATAGCTCTTTCGACGCTGATGTGGACCATATGGAAGGAGAGAATCAAAAGAGCATTGAAGAAGTTGAATACTCATTTGTACAAATTAGTGAAACATAAACATTGATGTTTCACTCTAGTTTTTGAAGTATTTTGGACATCGAATTGGCGTAACAACAATACTCGTCATAGCTAATCATGTTCTTGCACAAGACTCTTTACCTTTTGACTTTTTTTTTTTTTTGAGGAGGTAACATATATATCTTAAACAAGGAACTACACCAAAGGTGTATTCCAGTAATAATTACAAGTAGTTATCAGAAAAGAAAAACCTACCACCTATCAACTCATAAGTAATCTATAATAGTTACAAGTACAACTCTTATCCTCAAAACACCACTGGTTCCTCTCTATCCAAGTAGTCCACCATATGGAAAGCTGGGACAATCTTCCATCTCTCCCCGTGACTAGACTGATTACCATCTCTATTCCAACAAGCTAAGACTTCACGTGTGTTCCTTGGCATTGACCACCAGATATCCCTTAGGTTGATGAAAATCCACCATAGTTTGTCAGTCACTTTACAATGTAAAAAAGAGATGATTTATTCTCAGGCTCAGCTCCATAGAAGGAACATCTAGAGCACAACGGAAGACCTATTTTCATGAGATTATCTTGAGTTACTCAACCTTTTTAACCAGTAACCATGTGAAACATGCTACCTTGGATGGAATCTTTACTTCCCATATCATTTTCCAAGGCCAACCTCCTAGTTGTATATAGCTATGCAAGCAATTATAGGCAGATTTAACAGAAAATATACCCAACCTCTTTTGTCCAGACTAAGCTTTCCTCCCTTGTAGTGAAGCCTTGGAACTGTTCAAGAATGCTATATATTTCTGTCAACCTACCCACCTCATGGTCATTTAGAAGTCTTCTAACCTTGAAATTCCACCCCAGGTTATTCCTCACCCCTTTGACTATAGGCATTTTCTGCAGGTTCAAATTGTACAAGATAGGGAACATAGACTTCAAAGTATGGTTGCCAACCTAGGTATCCTTCCAAAATAAGGTCTTCCCTTCATTACCCACCTTGATTTTAGAGTTGCTAATGAGTTTGGGCCACAAGTTCCTAATAGATCTCCATGCACCAGTTCCATAAGGATGCATTACTCTAGTCCAGAAATCCTCCATTCCATATCTTGTCTTGATGGTTTCTTTCCACATGATTGCTCATCAGAAGCAAATCTCCACAACCATTTCAATAGAAGTATGTCTTAATTATAATCGAATAAAGCAATTGAACTAAAACTAATAAATACTTGATTCCTTATAAACACCTAGTATTTTATTCATAAGATATCTCGTGTAATAGCAAAACATTCACACACACACACACAAAAACACACACTCACACACACACACACATACACACACACACACACACACACACACATATATATATATATATATATATATATATTTATTTATTATTGCATAATAATGTTCAGGCCCATGGATAATAAAAAACTTTCGGTATTGATTTCTGAGAAAAACGAAGAACTGATTTTTATAAAAAATCGGTATTTTTATATTCTATTTGCAGGAGTTTGCAAAAAATCTTTGATTTCTCAAAAGAAAGTAATATTCGATTTAGAACTCGAAATCCAAAATTTAGAATTTAAATATCGGCATAATCTGTTTTAGATTAAACATGAGCCTGAACATTATTATGCAAAAGCTTGATGATCTAATAGAGATACACAAGCAACTATCTGCTAGACTTAAGGTCATAGAACTAGAAGTTAAGACCATCAAAGACAACCTCCCGGGAAGAATCACAGGTCTTGTAGAAAAGGCTGACAGGCTTGATAGAGGTATAGGACGGAAAATGAAAGACGATGTCTTTCTAGAAAAACTCTCAGATAACAGTCCATACCAGAAAGGAAGCCTTGATGAAAAAATTATTTCCGAGTTTCTAAAGAAACAAATGAAGAAAAAGAAAAATCTAGAAAGGCGAAAGGAGTAGAAACTCCCATCCTAGTTATCAAAGAATCTTCGGAAGAAGAACAAGTTGGAGCATGTCACCCAAAAGAAGAAGAATATCTGACTTTCTTCTGGGAGGGCATAAATAGTCCTCGTGAAAGTCAGATATTCTTCTTCTTTTGGGTGACATGCTCTAACCTGAAAAGAAGCAAACTTTTTTCCTCCAAGTGAAGTTTTGTTAGTCCTTTTTTTTTGGTTTTCCAGAGATAATTTTTTCTGCCTTAGCTGATTTAGTATCGATAGGGTGAATTCCCTTTGCTCGGCTTTTGCCTTGGTCAGATAACTCAGGCTTTGGCATATCCGGGCTTTCCATCGAGATGTTTTTGGCATTTGGTGCTAGTGGGACATTTCCTACCACTTTGTTGGGAATAATATTCCCTTTTGGACGTGTGTCCAGGTGTTCACAGAGAAGTTGAAATTCCTCTATGTTTTCAGCTTGATCAATATTGAGCTGGTTTAACTCATACTGTAGTTTTCTTGTTTTTTTCCGACAATTTATGCATGTCGTCTCGAATATTGAAGAGCTGATTGCTTTTGGCACTGATTGCTTCTTCAATTTTGCTTATCTTTTGAAAGATTCTATTACCAGGGTTTGAGTTCTATCGTCCATAATTTCAAATTTTGTGTTCAAATGTCTAAGACCATTCCTGGATCTATTTTACAATCCAAGTCGAGAAATTGGGTAGATTCCGAATCTCCTATTGGAAGTCTGTTAGGCGTATATTTCGCCTTACGTCATTGAAGTAGCCTTGCATGAAATCCTTTTTTTGGTTAGATTTTGGCAGTAGATTTTCCCTAAAGTCTTTTTCCAAAAAGTTTGGGAAATCATTTACTTCTTTCCTTTCGTTGGTTGATGAGGTTTCAGGAGTTTCTGTCTTGAAATCTCCTTGAGGTCCTCCTGTTTCTCCCTTATTAGTAAGGATGCTAGGATTTCGATCTGAAAGATCCAAATCTTCTAATGCATAAACCAATTCGTCTAGATCATTCATTCTTCTTCCGAAGATTCTTTGATAACTAGGGTAGGAGTTTCTACTCCTTTCGCCTTTCTAGATATTTCTTTTTCTTCATTATCTCGTTGTTTCTTTAGGAACTCGGAAATAATTTTTTCATCAAGGCTTCCTTTCTGGTATGGACTGTTATCTGAGAGTTTTTCTAGAAAGACCTCGTCTTTCATTTTCCGTCCTATACCTCTATCAAGCCTGTCAGCCTTTTCTATAAGACCTGTGATTCTTCCCGGGAGGTTGTTTTTGGTGGTCTTAACTTCTAGTTCTATGACCTTAAGTCTAGCAGATAGTTGCTTGTGTATCTCTATTAGATCATCAAGCTTTTGCATGATAATGTTCTGGCTCATGTTTAATCTAAAACAGATTATGCCGATATTTAAATTCTAAATTCTAACCCACCAATCTATACTTCTTGCCTCGGTTCAGAGATGTAGTCAAGGCACCCAAGGTAAGTTGACCAAATCCGGTGTGGATCCCTCACCCACACCCCTGTTGTGTCGACACGGTGCCCTTCCTCTAACATTAAAATCCTTTCAGATCCTTTCCTTTTTTCCCTTTCACAATTGTGTTATCAAATGACCAGTTATCAATATTATTGTTTGTAGGTCTAGTGGTAGTTATTGTTTCCTCTAATCTAGATTCTAACAATGCATTCTCTATGGGAATCTCTATATGTACCCTGTGATGCAAAATTCTTTGCTTTGCATAAACCAAAAGGCCAAATCGGCCGTAAACAAGAAGTATACCAAAAAGTAAAAAACCTACACAAAGATATGGTTCTCTACATAAGACACCCAATCCTCTATACATCCCGGTAGCCTGATGTTGAAGCAAAAGCCCGATTTCCATATCCAACTTCTATCTGGTTTATCAATGCCCACAAATTATCTCTAGCACATTAGATTAGTTCAACATTTACTCATAAAAAACAAACACAAAAGTTACACGTAAAATCAATTTAGCATTAACTTATAAGAATTTTTTTAAAGACACCCAAAAGGAGAAACAAAAGAAAAAATTAACCTTTCAGGAAGAGGGGGATGCATGGAGAAACTGAGAAAACTCATAGAGACTTGACAAAAATATGAATAAAAATGCCGGACAACACTGTGTCAAAAGAGGAAAACAGCATGTGAATATCAGGTGTACTGGAAACAAATGAGCCTTACCATTACATTGTTGGTCTTCAGCAAGAATCGATCAATAAGCACAGACTAATTTAGGGTTAACAACTGCAACAACTTCTTGTTGAGGAATTTTGTGTCTTGTGCTTAAATCAAATAGCCTAAGTGTTAGTAACAGGAAAAAATAAAGATGTAAATGAGAGAGTAGAAATAGAAGAAAGAACCAGAGAAATTCTACTATACAAAGAATCACACCACTGAAGAAGGAAGAAAGAAGCAGAAGGAAAACTAGAAATAAAAAGGTAAATACGTGTCTCTCAAAAGAGGAGAATTGAATTGAATTCTGTATGAGAGAAGAGAAAAGATATTCAGTACCAAAGACATATGTTCAAGTGTGCTAAAAAAAGGAGTTAGGTTCAAGTGTGCAATTTACAATACTTTTGGCACAATTATCCGGTGCAAGTTCATACATCTCCTTTGTTAAATTTTTGTTACTTTTGGTACAATTGGGCAGTGCAGTGTTCATCCTCCCCTTCCTCATTTGTATATAGTAGAGAAGAATAAATCTTGGGTTCAAGCCTTGGAAATCGCCTATGGTGGAAATGCAAGGTAAGGCTGCGTACAATAGACCCTTGTGGTCAGCCCTTCCCTGGACCCTACACATCACGGGAGCTTTAGTGCACCGCTGCCCTTTTTTTGTAGAAAAGTATAAATCTAAGTAGCATTTTCGTATCACCAGAATAGTGGTCTAATGAGAAAGGTTGTGCTCAACAATTAGAACTTATGGAACAATTTTTGATGGATCAGGATCAATTATTGCAAACTCTTCTAGTTCAATTATTTCTGCCACTCTCTTATGAGCAGATGATGTGTATATTCCAATTGACCTTATTTATCTCGTATAGGAAACTTTGTTTCATATTTTTCAGTTCTCTACATTGCATCGTGATGTTTCAGGTGGCCATTGAAGTAGAACGTGAAGAAGATGAGGGTGGCATGGTTGGAGAAACTTTTATGGACTATGTATGTTTTCTTTGCAATCTCAGCTTTTTACTCCTAGTATTGTAATAGTGGGAGAAATATGTATTTGCCCTTACGATTATTTTTATCTTCTTTTTATTATATAAAATAATTCTGTAATGTTGGAGAAGAGAGAATGGGAAAACACGAAAGACATGTGCTAATGGCTGTAGAGAGTGGGAGATCGGAGTAAAAGAGAGATGGGTATGTTACTCTTATTACAATGAATAATAACTTAGCAATGACTTGATTAACTGTTCAAATTTCTTTGCTAGTAAGGTGGTTGTAAGCTTATCATTGGACAAACTTGTGACAACGTTTCGTTGATGCTAACTCCAACAATCCCCTAATCCAAAAAAAAAAAAGCTTCAAGAATCCCCTCCTCTCCCTGAATGTGGTAGCACATAATATCATCATTGATTATAACCTTTCGAGATTTTCATGTTAGTAAATTACAAGTTGATGGTTGATCCTCGTCATTCTTATTTTTCTTCTCCTGATTCAACACAGCGGCCTCCCAAGCTATCTATTGGACCTTCACATCCTGATCCTATAGTGGAGACATCTTCCTTATCTGCAGTACAACCACCTGAACCAACCTATGATCTTACAATGAAAGAGGACTTGGAAATCTCAAAAGCATTGTCCTGCCTGCAAATTGAGACATTGGTTTACGCTTGTCAGGTTCTATTCTAACATGTTACTCGACTCTGTTAGTAGGCGCTTACCTTATGGTTACTGTTTTCTTGTAACAGAGACACCTTCAGTTCCTTCCAAATGGTACCAGAGCAGGATTTTTTGTAGGTGATGGTGCTGGCGTGGGGAAAGGACGAACAATTGCTGGACTAATATGGGAGAATTGGCACCATGACAGAAGGAAAGCGTTGTAAGTTCTCAAATAAAAGAAGTGCATTATTGTACTTTCCACTTAAAAGAAGTGCATTATTGAATCAATTTAAAAAAGAAGTGCATTATTGAATCAATTTAAAAAAAAAGTGCATTATTGAATCTGAACCTATTCTAACATCCATATCATGGTTGTCTACTTGTTGCTAAAATGATGGCTGTGCTTCTAAAGGATCTGTTTTTCTTTGTTTATGATCTAACACGTTTTAGTTTCTAAAATTAAATTTGATTGTTTCCTCATAATGCTTTTCCCCAGGTGGATATCTGTTGGTTCGGATTTGAAATTTGATGCAAGACGAGACATGGATGATGTGGGCGCTATGTGTGTACAAGGTAGGTATTGAGAGTCTTCAATATGGTCTCAGGTTAAATGCTGCATGTGATCTACCTATTTTTTTTTTAATTGAAACTGGTAACTTTAATCTACCTATTCCTTTCTCTGTTTGTTTATGTTAGTATGTGCTATTGTGTTCTTTGATTCTTACCTATTCCTTAAGCTTTTGAAGTTTAAGGAATATAAACTTCAAGAACCTTTGTGCTTTCTATGTTCTTGTTTCTAGGAACTTCAGTGATCAACTGATAACTCTGGGAGCCTGGATAGAGGCTGCTGCAATGAGGCGTTAACTACTCTATTGGAATCCAAGAAAAGAAAATACTGATAAGATGTTTACTTTGTAGTTTTGGACAGTAATGGATATCTTTTGATATTTGTTTTTGGGCTATTTGTAGTAAGTGGTCAAACTTGGTTATTTAGGGTCACTTCATGATGTATATGGACCATATTCTACTGTTTTCTGAGGTGGGTTTGTACCCGTCACATACAATGAGTTGCTTTTGTTGGAGGAATGCTTATGATTTTTCTGAGTTATCAACTGTAATGTATGATATCGTGAAATAATATATGGGTTTTTATGCAATTTTTCCTTTTGTCTTTTCCGATTCCAAATGGTTAATGACTGAATCTATTTTGTAACTGGAAATCTATAACTTTCTCTTGTAGTGCATGCTTTGAACAAGCTACCTTATTCTAAGCTTGACTCAAAGTCTGTTGGCGTCAGGGAGGGAGTTGTTTTTTCAACATACAGCAGTCTGATAGCATCTTCGGAGAAAGGTCGGTCCCGTTTGCAGCAGCTTGTACAGTGGTGTGGGCCAGAATTTGACGGTCTCGTCATATTTGATGAGGTATAATTTTCCTTTTGGACCAAGTTCAGTATAGTTTGCACCAAGAATTGTAACCTTGTAATGGATTTTTATCAGTTGTGCAAATTCTTGAAAGAAAGAGACATCCAATTTGTTGCACTTAGCTATATTTTTATTATTCATTTGTAGTGTCACAAGGCAAAAAATTTGGTCCCTGAAGCTGGGGGACAGCCAACACGAACTGGTGAAGCTGTACTTGAAATCCAGGTTTGTTTTTCTGTTGAGTCATTGGATTACGGTAAGATGTGGTTTCCACCCGAATTGAGTCATGAATCTCAAGTTGTCGAAAAAAATATATGCATCTTATAAGTTACAACTACAACATACCCAGTGTATTCCCACTAAGTGGGGTCTGGGGAGGGTAAAGTGTACGCAATCCATACCACTACTTCAGACGAAGTAGAGAGGCTGTTTCCGATAGACCCCCGGCTCAGGACAAATAACAGTATAGAAAAGATAGAAATAACAAACAAAATGGGATAACACACCAATAGATAATAAAGGAAACAAAACACCCACAGAGTAATGCTATACATAATCTATCAGAAAGTCACAAACATCACCAAAACACCACGAGCAAGAAACTACAAGACACACGCATAACACTACGACTATAGGCACAGTTACAAACAAAGCACTCCTTCCTACTAGCAAGGACACGCTCCTACCCACTAACCCTCTACCCTAATCCGCGTCCTCCACACCTTCCTATCTAGGGTCACGTCCTCAGTAAGCTGTAACTGCTCCATGTCATGTGTAATCACCTCCCTCCAATATTTACTTAAATGAAAACAAGAAATATGTGTTATTTATATTTGAAAAGTGCTTGTCTTCTAAGTTTATAAGTTATGAAAGTGAATGCATATAATAAAGTGGAAAGAAGTAAAGCTGAATATTTGCACTCTCAAAAGCAAGTTAAGATCTATCTCCTGCATTATCTCTTAACCCCCACCCCCAACCGAAGAAAAGAAAAGAACAGCTGGTGGAGAGTCATCCTTGGCATTAATATTTTCTGGATCCAATTGTCTTACTAGCATATGGAGGTGAACGTCTCTTCAAAAGAATGTTTGTGAATGTTGATAACTTGTGATTGGAAGCTAGTAGTTTGACTTGAAATATACTTTCAAACTGTTATCTCTATATTTCACTTGAAGTTACAAATACTAAGGTTCAATATTTGTGAATATTCATGGCCAAACGAGCATACACTGATTTAGTATTTATCCTCATAGAAGCCCAGCTTTTCGGAGTTCTAGATTACGTCTGCTGTCTGGATTTCCTCTTTCTTCTTCCCCAATCTCTTTTTGATCAGGTAAATAAAATTTTCATCAAAGTTTGGGCCAGAACTAAAGTGCCCATATACAAGAAGTATACCAAAGAGTACATAAAAATATGATTTTCTACGAAAGAAACCCATATACAACAAGGAATTTCATGGGTGCACCAAAAGTAAATAAGGGATATGAGGCTACTCCTCAACTAAACAAAACTCATATGTCATATTATCCCTTCATAAGCTCTTCTATTTCTCTCTCCAAATAATCCACATGAGTGCTAGGGGAACATGGGGACGTATAAAAGGGGCTCCGATCAACTTGTTCCGATCTAGGATAATAAACTCATGAGCTTGGTTTTACTTCACCATCGAGAAAGGAAAGAAAACTTCCATCTCCAAGTTTAACTCAGATGTAGCTCCCTTGTTTTTCTTGGGGGTGTGAAGCAGTGTCAAACCAAGATACCCGACAAGCATTAGCTCTCCTTGAAAAGGAGGTGATCCAGCCGTACCTTCCAGTATGGAAGGAGAGATGTGAGAATTTTTGAGGAATGACATAGACTTCTGTACAAATTAGGGGTTCTATTTCTCTTCTTATACATTTTTTGAGTACCTAATATATTCCTTTAAGTTGTATAGTAGTTCCTAATCAGTTTTTTCCTGTTGGTGTGTATAATTTGATCTTTCTATTACTTAATGAATGGACGAATAACTAATAGAAATTTTGAAGGAGCAAGCAAGAAGGAAGGCTAGCTAATCCTAGCATGAAAATTGCTCCTTCCTAACTTAATATACCCTTAGCTGTACGTTTTACCACAGGATTCTAAAAACCTTTATCTAAGATTTCCTCTTAACAGAATCCTTAAGTTAGCCCAGCCTTTGAGTGGTATAACCTCCAAGAGAAGATAGAGAACACAACCTAGTCTGATCAACATTAACACCTGCAACACCCCATTTAGCATGTTTATATACAGTAAAAGCTTGTCCTTTATAATATGTTTGCATAATCATTGAATACTGTTGCTATGTTGGGTTTAATTGACGCAGACGTTATTGAGTTGTTATACCTACTGGTCTTGATATCTGTTGCACATTAACAGCTATTGCGATCGATCAAATTAGTTTTACTTTTCTTGTTTTCTTGGTAAGTTAGATTCATGAGCTAGTTGCATTTTGTATAACAGGCTCGTCTTCCTCAAGCTCGTGTTGTTTATTGTTCAGCAACTGGTGCTTCTGAGCCTCGTAATATGGCCTACATGGTTCGCCTTGGACTTTGGGGAGCTGGAACTTCTTTTCTTAATTTCCGTGACTTCTTAGGTTAGCCTTCTGATTGCTTAAACTAACTGTTTCGTAGCATAGTTCTTTTTATTTAAAAAAGCATTGATCACTAAGCAAGATATGTTATAGAATGAACAGAAAAACCAGCACTAAGGAGGTGCTGGTGTTCTTAGCATATTTTTATCTATGCTTATTAAGTCTGATCATGAAGTTATTTAGCTGAGTCATCTCACTTTCAGTGACTTCTAAAAAAGTAATTTTTATTCTAATGTACTGAATGCTTGTATCTTACTCATATAGCGGCCCAAGAAGCAAGAGAAAAAGGTAGGAACTTGATGATAATATATGAGTGGTTGTGTTATGCTGTGGCAGAGTATTGATTGCTTTATCTGCATCCACAGATACCAAAGTTAATACTTGCCTGCTTATGTGGCTAGTGGGAATCATAGTTGAAATTAAATGTTGTGGTCATTTCAGCAATTCTTTGTGGAGGCTGGTGGTTGCTCCATATAAACTTCCTTGACAACCTTTCCGCAAAGGAATGCGTTTTTGATGTCCAACTGAAAAATAGTCCAGTTTTTTTTTTTTTGATTATTGGTAACTTTGTGTTATATCACAACAGTACATGGGTTGTACTGAGACCTTACATACAGATGCACTCCAAACTCCACTGCTCTACGTCTATATTGAGTGTAAAACATCAATTATAGAGACAGTGTTATTTGAGTGTAATTGATTACGCCAAAAACATAGCAACAAAATGCAGTTTAGTTTAACTTTCTGCACACTATTCTCTATACTTTCAAAACATCTAGAGTTTCTCTCTTTCCAAATTTCCCACCATATTGAAGCAGGGATAATTCTCCATCTAGCTGTCTTTTGCAAGGACACCTGCCTCCTCCCAGCTTTTTAATGCCTCAATGACTCTCCTAGGCATAGTCCAGGATATGCCTTTGAGACTCAAAAACATCCTCCAAAGTTGCTGAGTATATTTGCAATGTAGAAATAGATGGTTTAGAGTTTCTGAGGTTTCCTCACATAGGAAATACCTAGAACATAAGATTATCCCTTTTTTCATTACATTATCCTGAGTCAAGGCTGCTTCCTTAGCTAACAACCATATAAAACAAGAAACTTTATACGGAATCCTGCATCTCCAAATTTGTTTCCAAGGCCATGTGAGATTCTGTTGACTTGGTTGGTCGAGTCCAATTATTTATTGCTTTCATAGAGATAAGAAAAAGGTCTGAAGCCATCTTACCAACAATGGTTTTTCCTCCCGGTAAAGGAACTATCTCCTAAGTACCATTATTATACAAAACAATCATTTCTTCGATCATAGCCCGACAACCACCTGGATGAGCTAGTGCTTCTGCCATAGTCTTTGGATAACCTGGATAAGCGAAATTCTCCCTTCGTTTCTATCCCCCAAACCAAAACCCATGTACATCAACATAACCCATGAGGTTGTCCTGATGTGGCCATTGTAATCTCCTTTTATGTAGCTTCTCGGTGTGCAGGATACCTCTCACAACCTCATCCAAATCCTCCCCAAACCGCTTTTTAACTTCCTCATCCAGGCCCTCTTATGAAGCATATGCACTGATGATGTTCAAGGTGAGTCCTCCAATGATTAGCTTAATCACCATCATCCTGTCGGTCACCCTCCTAACCTCTACCAGTTGCTCCCTGAGTTCCCTATCTACTAAGATGCCTATTCTATTCCTATTCCTCGAGCCTCCTGATACCACAATTTAAACCCATTGACTTCTCCAGCCTTAGTTCCAACCCATTTGGTTTCTCGAACACATGCTATATTGATCTTCCTCTTTTTGAGAATCTTCACCAACTCTATAGACTTTCCTGTCAAAATCCTTTTGTTCCAAGACCCAATTTTCAGCCTATCGGCTCTCTTGGTATCCTTGACCCCAGCCCCCAACCCCACCTGAGGACATATCCATACTCAACCATCATTCACCAAAGCCATAAAAATCTGTAGACTGCTGCAATGAAGGGTTAACTAAACTAACACTAAAACAACAAATGGCCTAAAATAAGTGAATGAAATAATCCTAAAGACACTAATCGGGATAAAGATAAGTCGGGGAACAGAGAAACAACAAGTGAACAAAATAAAGGATCCACATGCACAACTTATTTAATGGAAGGTCAAACAAGTGAATAGTAGATGCCAACGCAATAAAGCAACTAAAACACGTTTGTAATCAAATAAGGTTTACTAAAACTAACACTAAAACAAGCAAGGAGTCCTATTTTATGGAAGAACACTGAAACTGAAAAGCTATAATCGAGAATAAAGACAAGCAAACACATGAAAACAAATCTTAAATCAGGTCTGCAAAGATATAACCTTGATTTTGGTCGGAGATGTCTACCGTCGATAACTTCACTGATGGTCGTTGTTGCCCCAGAAGCCTGAGACTGAAGCAAAACCAAGAAAAATCATTGGAGAGGAGATCGAGACAGAGCAAGATCCGATGATAGCAACAACTCTGAGTCACCGAAGTTGAGGTGGTGGTTGGAGAGCATTGAAAGTCAGCAAGCAGTGGTGGTGTGTGTGCAGGTGGTCGGCGAGCTGTGGCTGCCAAGAAATGCAGTGGAAATCCTAGCGACTCGGGGGAGGGGGAAGAGAGGGAAATACAAAGGTGGGTCGCCGGTGGTCGCAGATGGATAGTGAGCAATGACGGTGGTCGCAGATGTCCGGTGAGCAAGAAAGAAGGAAATCCGGGGGAGAGAAAGTGGACAGATTGTCGTAATCAAGGAAATTGCTAGAGAAATGAAACAAATGGATTCATATCTTCAGTTGTAGAAAACAAACAAACTTAATGACTGAGATCTGAATGACTAAAATCAAGACCTTTATTAAGTGCAAATAAATGAGGTTCAAGATTTTGTCATAGGTCTTAATCATTCAGATATATTCAGACCCTTCAAGTGATTGTAAAATTAGAAAAACAAGCACACTTTATGATTAAGATCTGTATGATTAAGATTAAGACCTTCATTAGGTGCAGTACAAATGAGACCTAAGACCATTGGTTTTCTTGATTAAAAAAACAAATGAGGCCTAAATTGCCTTTTATGATTTTTTTCTTAAGTCCTATTTTACTGTGTGGTGGTTTAAAATGTAGATGTCTAAAAAATTTTGAAGCTGATTTTGTTTTGGCCCCTTTTTCTTTCTTTTAACAATATTACAGGTGCCATGGAGAAAGGTGGTGTGGGGGCACTTGAACTTGTTGCCATGGACATGAAAGCAAGGTTTCTTCTAGGCTATTTATGTCTAAGTTATCATGTCAGTCTATGTATATACTATTAATCTCGTGACATCTTAGGGGTATGTATGTGTGTCGTACGCTTAGCTACAAAGGTGCGGAGTTTGAAGTTGTTGAAGTACCTTTAGAGGCAAAGATGCAGGTATGCTGTTTTATTTTTAGGTGATGATTGGTAAGATGTGGTTTCTTGCTCACATTGGTACGAATTGAAATCACTTTAGTGCTGCAAGGTGTGAGAAATTGTATCCATCTTCCTATTGCAGTGGCAGGAATAGTGTCAGACGTAGGTGCTTAGATACCTTGCATCAGAGCTTTGTATTCCTCTAATTGGAGCATATTCCCCCACATAGAATCTTTATTGAATCTGGCTTGATTCTGATGTCATTTACTGCTTCGTATTGCTTAATAGGATAATTTTTCGGAGGGTCCATAATTTTATGGATCCTTGAAAGAGAACAAAAGTAACTATGAATTTGATCTTTACCATGCAGAAAAATGTTCTTTCTTGATATGTTGACTAAATATGCAATTGGTGTTTTGATACTTCATTTGTTTGTTTTATGCTTTAAACGGGAAAAATGCTTTGTTTACTTCTTTAGCTTATTCATGGGTGCAGAGATATGAAAATTGAAATTGCCAAAAAATTCTGCCACTTT
The DNA here is from genome assembly GCA_031232105.1 of Capsicum rhomboideum. Taxonomy (NCBI): domain Eukaryota; kingdom Viridiplantae; phylum Streptophyta; class Magnoliopsida; order Solanales; family Solanaceae; genus Capsicum; species Capsicum rhomboideum. Next base: position 803,245 of record CP124710.1, on the reverse strand, counting down.
CTTCATGAATTGTGATTGTAATTTGTTAATTTAAGCTTCAGTATGATTTATTTTTCAAATATTTGAATGGAGTATGTGCTGCTTTTTGGTGCATAACCCTGACCTTAATGAAAATCTTCCTTTATGTTGATAGCCAAATATTCTTCTTCTTTTTTTTTTTGTGTATTTTGTCCATTTGACTCTCATTATATTATGTTTTCAGGACATGTATAAAAAGACTGCTGAATTCTGGGCAGAGCTTAGAGTGGAATTGCTGTCAGCTGGTGCATTTCTCACTGATGATAAGCCCTCTTCTAATCAGCTCTGGAGACTTTACTGGGCTAATCATCAGGTTTAAGACCTCCATGTTTTGTGGCTCAAAAGCTACTTTATGCAAACAATGTCTTTATGTTATAAGAGATATACATTTCAGTTACCTCCTTTTCTTCTGTTCGAAATTGTAGCGCTTCTTTAGACACATGTGTATCTCCGCTAAGGTGCCTGCAGTAGTTAGAATTGCAAAGGAAGCATTGACTGAAGGTAAATGTGTGGTCGTAGGCCTTCAAAGCACTGGAGAAGCAAGAACTGAGGAAGCTGTTTCAAAATATGTAAGTCACATGTCTTGCATCATGTTTCTTTTCTCTGTATTTACATGTATCTAGATTTTTCTGAAGTACTTCTTTCGTTCAGGTTCGGAAGATAAGCCGTCACATATGAAAATTTTGTCCCTTAACCTATCTTCTTATATTTCTTGAAATCTTGATAGGGTCTTGAACTTGATGATTTTGTTTCTGGACCTCGTGAGTTGTTACTTAAATTTGTAGAAGAGAATTATCCATTGCCTGAAAAACCTGAACCACTTCCTGGTATGTGCATCTATATTGGCTGTGTATCTTCCTCCAATGGCCGCCAGTTTTGCTTACTTTCTAATTCATCCATAGAGGAAAGTGTCAAAGAGCTTCAGCGAAAGAGACACTCTGCAACACCTGGTGTATCATTTAGAGGGAGAGTGAGAAAAGTTGCTAAATGGCAAACCGGTGATCAGAGGAGTGATGAAGAATCAGATAGTAAATCTCTAATCCTTGAATTCTGTTTTCTCCTTTGTTAATTATGCCTTTCTTTTCCAATTGGGTTGGGTTATCATACATGCATTTTATTTCTTATAGTATGTATGCATGCAGCTATACCGTTACCAATTTTTTTAAAAAATGTATGCATGCAGCTATGTGTAGTATGCTATAAGCTCTGGGATTCAGTGTTTGTCTTCAAAATGTCAAGACCTCTGGATCTTTTTGAAATCCTCTGGTTGTAGATGATATATTTTTGCTAGAAATATATTGAACTTTACAATATGAATTTGTAATCACAGGATTTACTACTAGTGAAGGTTCCATAGACATAACTATTTTTTCCCTCTAACAGTTTAGGTGTTTAAGTTGGATTATCTATTGAAGTTGTCCCGAATTATCTTAGCATTGTATAATTTGCAGAGTAAAATACATGATGCTTCATAGAATTTGCTCTTGGCATTTTTCTCGCTGCTGAATTTTTTTTAATAAGTACAGCTGATTCTGAATATGAATCTACCGAGTCCGATGACGATGAATTTCAGATCTGTGATATTTGTAATTCGGAGGAGGTACTAGTCTCTGAATCTTGGCACTCCTATTTCTCTGTGTGTTTGGTTCTTTTGTATTGATCTTCCTACTACCATCTTAGGAGAGGAAAAAATTGCTCCAGTGTTCCTGTTGTAGCCAACTTGTACATCCGGCTTGTTTAGTTCCACCTGTTGCAGAGTCAGTTTCTGCGGATTGGTGTTGCCATTCTTGCAAGGAAAAGACAGATGAATATATACAAGCAAGACATGCCTATGTTGCTGAACTATCAAAAAGGTGGAACATGTGAAAATGTGGTTCTTTTCTGATTATGTTCACTTTTTCGGTTCATCGTAGATCATCTCAGTCGGTGTTTGTGGAAGGTTTGAAACTAACCACCTATGTGATATTAAGGTATGAAGGAGCTGTGGAGAGAAGGTCCAAAATTTTGGATATAATTCGTTCTTTGGATCTTCCAAACAATCCGTTGGATGATATTATCGATCAGGTTCTTCCCTATTTTTTATTTGGTAATCCGTCTGTGTAGAGTGTAGGTGCTCTGTGTACTTTTTTTTTAAAATGGTAAATATGGTTAAAACAGAATAGCACAAAGATTGTACCTGGTTATATTCCCAAAATACAAAAAGGAATCCCTGACTTTCTATATGAAGCTCCGATTTTACAGGGTTTCAGCATCATTTACCAAATCCATTTTACATCTTAACAGGAGACCAAAATAATATAGCCAGATTTTTCCCATTTTACACCCGAACAGGCAGTGCCGGCTTGTCTATCAAAACGCCTTCCTTTTCTTTCCCTCCAGAGATACCACCATATACATGCTGGCTGGTATTATGATCCATGTGGTCTTCAATGCTTTTCGTAGTCCTGCTCCAGCACATAGGGTGCTTTCTGAATGTTGTATTGTTTATGTTAAATTTGACACGATTCTAGAACTAGTGTGAACGTTTGACTAGAACTAGTGTGAACGTTTGACTAGAACTAATGTGAACGCTTGACTAGAACTAGTGTGAACGTTTTGAAAAAAGGGGAATTCTTCTTTGGGTAGAAATGTCCAAGTTCAACTTGTAGTCGAAATCTTTGATTACCACAAAGGTTACAAAATAGTGTTTCCCACCTAATGAAGGTGTTTTGGAAGCACCCCAAACATCAGAGTGAACATAATCCAAAATACCTTTAGTATTATGGATAGCAGTTCCAAATTTAACCCTTGTCTGTTTCCCTTTGACACAATGCTCACAAAACTTCAAGTTGCATGTCTTTAATCCTTTTAGCAATCCTTGATCTGATAAAGTTTTCAAGGATTTTCCTCCAGCACGCTCCAAGCGCATATGCCACAGCTTGGTCATTTTTGTCTCCTTATCATCACTGGATGTTGCTGCCGTAGTCCCAATAACTGTACTACCTAAATAGTGGTACATGTTATTGCTTCTTCGAATTCCCTTCATTACCACCAGTGCACCAGAGCAAATTTTCATCACCCTATTATCTGCAATGACTTTGAATCCCTTTGACTCTAGGGCCCCTACAGAAATGAGATTTTTCTTCAAATCCGGTACGTATTGAACATCTGTTAATGTTCTGCTCAATCCATCATGGTTCGTTAATCGGATGGAACAAACACCATATGCGGTAAGAGGATCATTGTTTGCGGTGTGAATAACTCCACATTCTTCTTTTTGTAAATCAGTGAACCAGTCTCGATTGGGACACATATGATAGCTACAAGACGAGTCCATCAACCATACTTCAGATGAATTGGATGGCTCTGTTGTAACTAGTGAGAAATCAGAGTTGTCACAATCAGCTACATTTGAGTCCATGACAGCCTTTCCGTTGTTAGGTTTGGCCTTGTTTTTCAACTTTGGACAATCTTTCTTCCAGTGCCCCTTCTCTCGACAAAAGGCACATTCATCTTTACTGGGTCTGGATTTTGACTTGGATCTTCCTTTCTTCGTTCTCGTTTGATTTTGAGAACGACCTCTTACGAACAATGCTTCTCCTTCTCCACCTTTTTGTTTCTCTCTCCTCCTTTGTTCATAACTGTTCAAGGCTGAACAAACTTCCTTGAGAGAAACTTCATCATTCCCATGAAGTAGAGTAGTTTCGAGGTACTCAAACTCATCGGGAAGTGAATTTAGCAACATTAAGGCCATATCTCCATCACTAAAAGTCACGTCCATATTCTGTAGATCTGTCGCCAGCTTATTAAAGCTGGTGATATGATCATTCAGTGTGGTACCAGGAACATATGTGAAGCGTAACAATCTTTTTTTCATGTAGAGCTTATTTTGACTGTTTTTCTTCAAGAATTTATCTTCCAATGCATTCCACAATTTACTTGCAGAAGTTTCCTTCGTGTATGGATACTTCTGCTCTCTTGCAAGGTAAGATCGAATGGTACCACAAGCCACGCGGTTGATAATCTTCCAATCTTCTTCTCCTATGCTGTCTGATTTCTTCTCTTCTATGGCAATATCTAGTCCCTGTTGAAAAAAGAACGTCAAGAACTTCGCTTTGCCACATCCCAAAATGTCCTGACCCATCAAAGATTTCAACTGCAAACTTCGCATTTGGCACAATTCTTTTCATAAGCGAAGATGCCAACGATGACATATTATTGACACTCGATGTGGATTCTTCAGTTTTCTTGTCTGCCATTTCTACTACAAATACTATTTATTAGCTAATAGTACCGAAGACCAAAGTAATTCTTTTCTGATGTGGAAGTTCAGGCAGTGATGCAACCATAGAGCATACTCAGATAGAACCTGGCTCTGATACCAATTGTTGCGGAGGTCAAATATATAGAGTGCGATTAAAGTCGCAACTATTATATCTAAAGTTAGCTATATAAATAGTAAATGAGAGAAACAATAAGATGGAGAAGGAGAAGTAGAAACAATAAGCTGAATATAAGACTGTCATGGACTCAAATGTAGCTGATTGTGACGACTCTGAATTCTCACTAATTACAACAGAGCCATCCAATTCATCTGAAGTATGGTTGATGGACTCGGCTTGTAGCTATCATATGTGTCCCAATCGGGACTGGTTCACTGATTTACAAAAAGAAGAATGTGGAGTTATTCACAATGCAAACAATAATCCTCTTACCGTATATGGTGTAGGTTCCATCCGATTAACTAACCATGATGGATTGAGCAGAACATTAACAGATGTTCAATACGTACCAGATTTGAAGAAAAATCTCATTTCTGTAGGGGCCCTAGAGTCAAAAGGGTTCAAAGTCATTGCAAATAATGGGGTGATGAAAATTTGCTCCGGTGCACTGGTGGTAATGAAGGGAATTCGAAGAAGCAATAACACGTACCACTATTTAGGTAGTACAGTTATTGGGACTGCGGCAACAATATCCAGTGATGATAAGAAGACAAAAATGACCAGGCTGTGGCATAGGCGCTTGGGGCATGCTAGAGGAAAATCCTTGAAAACTTTATCAGATCAAGGATTGCTAAAAGGATTAAAGACATGCAACTTGAAGTTTTGTGAGCATTGTGTCAAAGTGAAACGGACAAGGGTTAAATTTGGAACTGCTATCCATAATACTAAAGGTATTTTGGATTATGTTCACTCTGATGTTTGGGGTGCTTCCAAAACACCATCATTAGGTGGGAAACACTATTTTGTAACCTTTGTTGACGACTTTTTCCGAAGAGTATGGGTGTATACAATGAAATCTAAAGATGAAGTGTTGGGAATTTTTCTCAAATGGAAGGCGATGATAGAGACGCAAACTGACAGAAAGATCAAGTGTCTTCGTGCAGACAATGGTGGAGAATACAAAAGTGATCTTTTCAAGAAGATTTGTGAAGACAATGGCATTGTCAGACACTTCACTGTTAGAAACACACCACAACAGAATGGAGTGGCAGAACGCATGAATCGGACTTTGCTGGAGAAGGTTCGATGTATGTTGTCCAATGCTGGCTTGGACAAAGAATTTTGGGCTGAGGCAATAACATATGCATGCGACCTCATTAATCGTTTACTATCTGCTGCAATTGGTGGCAAGACACCATTAGAAAAATGGTATGGAAAACCTGCTGGAGATTATGGTTCTTTACATGTATTTGGCTCAATTGCATATTATCATGTAAGAGAGTCCAAGTTGGATCGAAGAGCAAAGAAGGTTGTATTTATGGGGATTACTTCTGGAGTCAAAGGGTACCGATTATGGTGTCCGGAGACGAGAAAAATTATATTCAGCAGGGATGTTACCTTTGATGAATCTGCCTTTGACAAATAAGGTAATAGGTGAAGGTGTCAAACAAACTTATGGTGCTTCAAAGCAGGTGGAGTTTGAGGAAAAATTAATTTTTCCAACACAAGAAGAAAACAAGGAAACAATAGAAGATTTTCCTCGGGAAGAAGAGCCAGTTGAAGAGGAGATTCCATCTCTGGAACCTCAAACAGAACTTGAATCAATAACAACAAGCAAGCCAAAAAGAACAATAAGAAAACTTGCTCGGTTCATGGATATAGTGGCTTGTGCAGCCTCAATTGTAATTGATGGTATTCCTACCACTTATAAAAATGCAGTCCAAAGTTTAGAAGCAGATAAGTGGAGGATTGCCATGAATGAAGAAATGCAGTCCCTTCATCAGAATCACACATGGAGCTTGGCTAATCTCCCTTCATCAGAATCACACATGGAGCTTGGCTAATCTCCCGAAGGACAAGAAAACAATTGGGTGCAAATGGGTATATGCAAAGAAAGAAGGATTTCCTGACCAAGAGGGCGTTCACTACAAAGCAAGATTGGTGGCCAAAGGATATGCTTAAAAGGAGGGAATTGATTATAATGAGGTGCTTTCTCCAGTCATCAAACACTCCTCCATTAGAGTTTTGTTGGCTTTGGTAGCACATTGAATTTGGAACTAGTTCAGTTGGATGTAAAAACTGCGTTTTTACATGGAGACTTGGAAGAGGAAATCTACATGACTCAGCCAGAAGGATTCAGAGTTGCTGGAAAAGAAAATATGGTATACAAACTTGAAAGATCGTTGTACGGATTGAAACAGTCTTCTAGACAGTGGTACAAACGATTTGACAAGTTTATGTTGCGGCTAAGGTACAAAAGAAGCAAATACGATCATTGTGTGTATTTGCGCAAGCTTGAAGACGGATCCTTTATATATCTTCTCTTATATGTTGATGATATGTTGATAGCATCCACAGGCAAAGAAGAAATTGAGAAGTTGAAGATTCAACTAAAAAATGAGTTTGAAATGAAGGATTTGGGTGAGGCGAAGAAGATTCTTGGCATGGAGATAAAAAGAGATAGACAGTTAAAGAAACTATATCTCAGATAGAATACTTGAAGAGGGTACTAGACCGATTTCATATGAATGAGCTAACGAAGTCGGTTAGCACCCCCCTTTCTCTTCATTTTAAGCTTAGTGACACTATGTCGCCAAAGGGTGAAGTTGAACGAGAGTATATGTCAAGAGTACCATATGCAAATGCTTTTGGCAGCTTGATGTATGCAAGGAGCTGTAATATCAACAAGAAGGTGCGATCACCTAACCTTAGTAAGCAACAAATGATAATATATGCCAAAAGCCAAGGACTACATGCATAAGCTAATATTATGACAAACACGGTGCTCTAGACTACCACCTAGCCATATATTACACGAATAGGCTAATATTAAGACAACGCGCAACTACCTACTGACCTTCTTCCTTTATCTGCGGATTCCACATCCTCCTATCTAAGGTCATGTCTTTGTTAAGCTAAAGATGTGTCATATCCTGTCTAATCACATCTCCCAATACTTCTTCAGCCTACCTTTACCTCTCCTCGTCCCCACTATATCCAACCTCTCAATCCTTTTCACTTGGACATTTGCACATCTCCTCTTCACATGCCCCAAACCATCTCATCCTTCCTTCTCTCATCTTGTCCGCCCTGGAGGCCACTCTCATTGTCTCGGATATCCTCATTTCTAATCCTATCCCTGCTAGTATGCCCACATATCCATCTCAACATCCACATTTTCACCACGTGTATCTTTTGAACTTGGGAGTTCTTGATTGGCTAACACTCCACCCCATACAACAAAGTTTGTCTAATCACCACTCTATGGAACTTACCTTTAAGTTTTGGTGAAACCTTCTTATCGCACAAGACTCCGGATGCAAGTCTCCACTTCATCCATGCTGCACTAATACGACTTGTGTATCAAGTCTCACTTCCACGCCTGTCTCATGCGTCACGTTACTAATTCTACACTCCAAATACTCTCTACTCTATTTTGGTACTACTTAACTTGAACTCGTTAAACTCCAGGGTTAGTCTCCACACTTCCAATCTATCGTTAACTCCGCCGCGAGTCTCCTCAATCAAGACAATGTTATCTGTAAATAACATACACCATGGCACTTCATCCTGAATATATTGCGTCAATTCGTCCATCACCAAGGTAAATAAAAATGGGCTAATTGTTAAACCCTGGTGCAACCCCATCTTGATTGGGAAGTGCTCTGAGTCTCCTCCCACTGCTCTTACCCGAGTCTTGGCTTCATCATACATGCATTTGTCGCCCTAATATATGCCACCGGTACACCTTTGGACTCCAATCATTACAAAAGGACTTTTATCGGGACTTTGTCTTAGGCCTTCTCTAGGTCAATGAATACCATATGTAAGTCCCTTTTTCTTTCCCTATATCTCCACCAGTTTCCTGTCTCCTCACTAAGTGAATAACTTTAGTAGTTGAACGCCCCGGCATGAATCTGAATTGGTTCTCGAAAATGGACACTCCCCTCCTCACCCTCATCTCCACCACCCTCTTCCAAACTTTCATGGTGTGACTTAACAACTTGATACCTATGTAGTTGTTGCAGTTCTGGATATCACCCTTGTTCTTGTATAACGGAATTATTGTACTTGACCTCCACTCGCTGGGCATTCTAGCTGTCTTAAAAATGACATTAATCAATCCAGTCAACTACTCTTGACCTGCCCCTTCTGTGCTCTTTCAAAACTCTACCAAAATCTCATCAGGTCCGTTTGCTCTAACCCTGCTCATCTTACCCATAACACTATTAAACTCCTCAACTTCAATACGCCTACAATATCCAAAATCCCTCCGATTCCTTAAGTTCTCCAACTCTCCTAACACGATGGCCCTATCCCCTTCTTTGTTCAGGAGTCTATGAAAGTATTCTTGCCATCTTCGTCTAATTTGTGCCTTTTCCGCTAGCACTTTACCATTCTCATCTTTGATGCATCTCACTTGATCCAGGTCTTGAGCCTTCTTCTCTATCGCCTTAGGGAACCTGTACAACTTCTTATCCCCGCCTTTGTCCCTTCCATTTTGCCTTCCTCCCCAACTTCAATACAGCTACAAAATCCCGCCGATTCCCTGAGTTTTCCAACTCTCCTAACACGATGGCCCTATCCCCTTCTTCATTCAGGAGTCTATGAAAGTATTCTTGCCATCTTCGTCTAATTTGTGCCTCTTCCGCTAGCACTTTACCATCCTCATCTTTGATGCACCTCACTTGATTCAGGTCTCGAGCCTTCTTCTCTATCGTCTTAGCGAACCTGTACAACTTCTTATCCCCACATTTTTCCTTTAGCTGGACATATAAGCATTCGAAAGCTGCCATTTTGCCTTCGTAACCGCTTACTTTGTGTCCTTTCCCGTTGCCTTGTACCTTTCTATATTCATCTGCCTCTCCTCCTCGTCTTTGCTCTCCACCAACTTTGCATAAACAACTTTCTTTACTTCTATTTTGCCTTGGACTTCACCATTCCACCATGAATCCCCTCGGTGACCACCAAAGTTGCCCCTCGAAACCCCTAACAGCTCTCTAGCTGCCTCCCTAATGCAACTAGCTGTCTTATCCCATATATTGTCCGCGTCTCCATTACTCTCCCAAGGCCCCATTAGCGTTAACTTCTCCCCCATCTCCCAGGCTCGAGCAGGGGTCAAACCACCCTATTTGATCCTCGGTTGGTCATACGAAGTCTTCTTCTTCCCTTTTGATCTCCATGTCCAACACTAAGAGCTTATGTTGAGTAGTAAGATACTCACTCGGGATAACCGTGTAGTCCTTATAAAGGCCTCTATCACCCTTCCTAAGGAGTAAATAATCTATATGAGTTTTGGCCGCTGCACTACAAAAGGTAACCAAGTGGTCCTCCTTTTCTGGAATGCACGAAGTAGCTATCACCAACTCAAAAGCTTTAGCAAAATCCAAAAGTGAAGCTCCTCCTTCGTTTCTAACCCCCAAACCATAACCTCCATGCACACCATCAAAAACGCTAGTGGTTGATCCGATGTGACCATTGAAATCTTCACGAATGAAAAAACTTCTCGGATTGAGGTATACCCCTCACCACCTTGTCCAAATCCTCGCAGAAGTGCTTCTTGACCTCCTCATCCAAGCCCACCTGTAGCGCGTAAGCACTAATAATGTTCTTAGTAAACCCTCCAATAACTAGCTTAACCGTCATCACCCGATCATTGATCCTCCTTACCTTCACATCTACTAAAATGCCTAATCCATTCATATTCCTCGAGCCACTTGAGTACCACAACTTCAACCCGTCTACATCTTGAGCCTTCGTATCTACCCCTGAAGGCAAGCTATGTTAATCTTCCTCTTTTTGAGAATCTTCACTAGCTGTATGGACTTACACATCAATGTCCCAATGTTCCAAGATCCTAATCTTAGCCTAGAGGATCCCTTAACCCACTTACCACTTCTGCCCCTCACCCTTTGCCCCTATCGAAGACATGACCCTAGTCCAACATCGTTCACCAAAGCCACCAAAGTAGATGCAAACTAAATAGGAAACAACTAAAATATATACCAACGCAACCGTAGGTAAGAATCGATATTGACTACCAGTTAACTAACGAAAATATAGCTAGAGGCACGACTTGTCAGAAAGGAACAGTAGCTAAACACTAAAAGCAAAACCTAAAAGCAACGATAATCTATACTAGTCCAGGTCTCCAACAAACACTAAACATCAATACCTAAAGCAAGAGTGGGACCTAAAATCAAGTGTAACCAAAAGCAAGAATCAAGGAGGCCGAATGAACAAACAAATCAGAATACTACAATATCTACTGCTGACAGAATAACACCTGAATGTAATAGTATGCAAGCCAATACTAAAGCAAGAATACATAATTAGCTGCTAGAACCAACTAATAACCGAGCAAGAAACAGAGGGACTGGAGAAAAACCACAAAAATAACTTGTAATTTGTAGTGGGGAATGAAGGGAAAAGAACAAGAAACCTATACAACCTGAGATGGAAATGTAAAAAGTGTAAGTAATGATGCAGAACCCGGATTTGCAGATTTCGGCTACTGGACAGAGAGTTGAGTGGAAGATATATCCTGGGTTAAGCCGTCGGACTGACACCGTTTGTACCGGAGTTGTACGCTCTTCGTTACCACTGTTGGTGTTCACACCTGCAAAATATATTGCACAAAACCAAAAGAAGAGCCCTAGGTCGGCTCCTGTAGCCCTAGAAAAGAGAGAAAGACCGGGTGAATAGAGGGGAAAGAGAGAGGGCATCGAGGTGACGCGCCAGAGCACCGATGAGAGCGATCGGCGGAGAGGAAAGAGTCGTCGAGAAGACGAACCCTAAGAAAGAGAGAAGTGCAGAGAGAGAAGAAGCACAAGGATTGTTTGAGCTTTGAATTTATGATTTAATTTGTGGTTGTTGTTGATGAGTCCAAGGATTTGGACATCATTGCCATAGATGAACTTAAGAGTTATTTGATCTTTGATTTACGATTTAGCTTGTGGTTACTGTTGATGAGTCCAAGGATTTGGACATCATGACCGTAGATTAACTTATTGGATCTCTGCAATGAACAAAGATCAACCATCAAAGAAGTCGGAACAAGAATTTGAAACAAGCTTTTCAATCAAAACATTTTTTGAAGGAGACTCCCCATTAAAGAGGCCATTAACATGGATGAGGTAGAGAAAGTTGTAAGAAAGAATTTCAGCTCAAATTTTTGAAATCGCAAGACGAAGTTGTGGATGTCTTTTCCAGCCTTAAAGATTGTTGTTTTTAATGGATTGACGTCTTTTTCAGCTCCTATATCCACCTTACTACTCAACCTACAAGTTAGAAGGGGAAAAGGGTAAACTTTACAACTTTACTTTTAAAAATAGTTTATATCTGCCCTTCGTTATGCTTTCTGGACAAATTTGTCTCGTCGTTAGCCCTTTGTTCAAATATACCCTTTTGCCCTAATAGAGCCTAAGGATATGGACAAGGTATAGGGGTAAATTTGGCCCTTTTCTCAAAGTACAGAGATACAAATATACCCTTTTGCCCTAATAGAGCCTAAGGGTATGGACAAGGTATAGGGGTATGGACAAGGTATATGGGTAAATTTGGCCCTTTTCTCAAAGTACAGAGATAACTTTGCTTTCTTAGGTATAATTTTCTCTTATCTTCTTTTCGTCATATAGTTCTTCACATAAAATGGGTTAGAGTGCGGGCCAGTCAAGAACACCCAGAGGCCAGAACAGAGGCGTATCCAGGAATTTACAAGGATGGGTGCGCTTTATCATCATTTGGTTTGATCCCGTCAAATTTTGCCATGACAACAACTTGATGAGCAAACTATAATTAATATTGTTAATATAAAAGTTATATATGTTTCGATTTACAGTTTCGCTTAAGGTGTTTTTATGCTTTGAAAGCAATTAATAATTGCATCTTGAAGAAAATTTAAAGCAATTAATAATTGCATCTTGAAGAAAATTTACTCTCAAATAAAGAATTAAAGAAAAAGAAAACGAAAGAAACTAGAAAAAGTGACCTCTATTCGTAATGTATTGAAAACTCTGGTAGGGAGAGGGGTTTGGATGAGGTGGAGAATTTTATTATTTAAGAATTTTGGAAATCTGAATAATGAACAAAAACAAAAAAAGAAATGATTTAAAAAAAATGACAAAAGAAAAAAGAGAAGCAACAAAATTGGGGGAAAAAAAAGAACATGGAAAAGAAGATTTTGTGAAGAATGAATAAAAGATAAAGAAAGAAATGACAAAAGAAAGTAAAGGCACACAAAGAAAAAGACAAAAGGGGAGCAAAAAAAAGACGAGAAAAAATTAGAAAAGAACTCTAAAAACTAATAGTGTTGGCCTTTTAAGTAAATGCTGCACACAACGACCACTTGGCCAAATGCTTCCTTATGCATGGGTTCCTACATAGTTATATAACTATATTATTGGAAAAAATAATGTGTTATACCTATGCTAGGGATTGGTGCATGTGAACCCACACCCGTCTTATATAAATTTTCCCCTGGTTCAGAAGATGAAGGTAACAGAGATGAGGATGCTCTGATAGATGCGTGGGAATACTCAGAGAGAGATGATTAGGAACAAAGTTATATGAGGCAAGGTGGGAGTGACATTAGTGGCGAACAAAATCAGTGAAGCAGGACTGAGATGGTTCGGGCATGTGACATGTGAAGAGAAAGTGCGAGGATGCACCAGTAAAGAGGTGCGAGAGGTTGGCTATAGCAGGAGTTAGGGGAGGTAGAGGTAGGATGAAGAAGAATTGGAGAGAGGTGATTTGATAGGACATAACACTACTTCATTTGATTGAGGTCATGGCCTTAGATATGAAGGTATGGAGGTTGAAGATTAGGTAGAAGGTTAGTAGGTTACTGAATGTTGTTTTCAGTGTGGGGGTGGGGGTGGGCTCGCCTCATCCTCTCCTCTTGTACTCTTAGGCCCCATTTTGCCATGAGAAATATTCTCTTTCTTCCGGAAAATTATTTCACTTTATCCAAAAATGATGTTTGGCCATAAAATTTCCAAATACATCTTCAAGTGAAATAAACCCTCAACTTGTTTTGTCTTTTTTCCATCTCACTATTTCACTTTTTGTCTTTCCAAAAATCTAAAAAAGTCTTTCTAAAAAGGTATGGTCAAACACAACTCCAACTCCAACTTCAAATTTTTTTGGTTTTCATGGCCAAACGCCTACTTAGTATTATTATTCAGTTATTGTGTAGTTTCATAGTCTTTGATGTAATTTTTTTGTTTGGCAGTGTGTACTTCTTTTAAAATATGTGACACACTGCCAAGCACATATTCCAGTGAATATATTTCAGCATAACACCACCAAACCAAACTTTAGTGTGTAATCAAGTTGTATATGTAGTTTCATCCGATAGCTGTATGCTATGTTTAAGAATTACATCATTTCCAACGAACATAATAAAACTTATTACAATGAATATTTTTTGTTGTCATTTACGAAGATATCTTGATAATAATTGAATTAAGCATCAATGAGTAATTTAAGAACTCAAAGAACAAGATATTTTTAACATGAAAATAGATTCTTTGCACCCAGCTGCAACTTTCGAGGCATTACAAGATTCCACATTTGTACCCAACCAAGCGCCTCTTTGAGGCATTATATAATCACAGATTTACATATTTCATGTCTTATGCAGCTTGGGGGGCCAGAGAAAGTGGCAGAAATAACAGGGAGAAAAGGCATGCTTGTGAGGGCCGCTAGCGGAAAAGGTGTCACCTATCAGGCGCGAAATACGTGAGTTTGCGATGTTTAAATCAAACTATATATCTTTTTTTGTTTAAATCAAACTATATATCTTTGTTGTTGTTGTTGTTTATCTTTTTTTCTCATAATGGCTTAACAATATTTTCTTGCTTCAGGAAGGATGTATCCATGGAAATGGTCAATATACACGAGAAACAGCTTTTCATGGAAGGGAAGAAGCTGGTAGCTATAATATCTGAAGCTGGATCAGCTGGTGTTTCTCTGCAAGCTGATAGAAGGGCTTTAAACCAGGTAGTTTTTTTTTTTTTTCTTTTCAATTTACTGCATGGCCACTATAATGAAGACGGTAAAAGATGTCATCTCTTATATGTATATATGTGTGTGTTAAATGTAGTAGACATACTCTTTTCTATATTTATCCTCTGATCCTTAATGGATGAGAAGGGGAGCCTTGGAGTAACTGGTAAAGTTGCTGCCATGTGACCAGGAGGTCACGGGTTCAAGCCTTGGAAACAGTCTCTGGCAGAAATGCAAGGTAAGGCTGCGTACAATACACCCTTGTGGTGGGTCCCTTCCCCGGACACCGCGCATAGCGGTAGCTTTAGTGCACCGGGCTGCCCCCTTTTTTTTCCTTAATGGATGAGCTGCTTTTGATAGTTGTTTTCTGATTATGTTTCCCTTGTGTCAGAGAAGAAGGGTCCATTTGACTCTAGAGTTACCTTGGAGTGCTGATCGAGCAATTCAACAGTTTGGAAGAACTCATCGCTCAAATCAAACTTCTGCACCCGAGTATAAGTAGGTACCGTGTCTGGTTACATGTCAATAATGGTTGTACTATATGATGGCAAACCTGGGTTATACAAATTGCCCTTTTTAACTAGCTGATGGCATGCCTGGAGTGTTACAAGTTGCCATTAAATATGTTTTTCATACTTGCCAAAAATCAATTCCCCTGTATAACTCACTTTTTTCATATTTTGCACATATGATATTTTTCTCTTTCTCGATATACAGGCTACTATTTACTAATCTTGGTGGCGAGCGGCGGTTTGCATCCGTGGTTGCCAAGAGACTCGAATCACTTGGGGCACTGACTCAGGGAGATCGTCGGTGAGTGTGATATTTGTTTAGCATATGTTGCAAGTCTGAGTATGATAGCATGCAAAGTGACGGCTCTTTTCAATTGCTCTTGATATATTGCAGAGCTGGACCATCTCTTAGTGCTTATAACTATGATAGTTCCTACGGGAAGAGAGCCCTTATGATGTTGTATAGAGGGATCATGGAACAGGTGTCTATGACTTTTGGTTGATGTCATTTTATTTTGTATTCCATTCCTTTCCCACTTGAGCATCTATGCGTACAAGTCAAAATTCATCCTATATGGTTTGCAGGATCCTTTGCCACTTGTACCGCCAGGATGTTCTGCTGATATACCAGATGCTATACAGGATTTTATTTTGAAGGGGAAAGCTGCACTTGTTTCCGTTGGAATAATAAGAGACTCGGTTTTTGGTACTACATTTACCTTTTTAAATGAATCAATTCAAAGAATTATTAATGGAGCAAAATGGATGCTATCATAAGAAGTTTACCCGGGTCATCTAAGTTTTCGCAACATCTCGATCAAGTATTTGATTGTGGGGAACTTCTTTAAGCAAAAAAGGAAGTGTAAAGGATATCCTGTTAAACCATTTTATAAAGAACTTAATGGCTAGTTGCTCATTGGATTTGCTTGCTATATATGTTGTTTTTTCGGCCCTCAATTGGATTAGTAAGGTAAGGTCTAGTCCCTTTTCTTGTACTCATTGCGTCCACTTTTACTTGTCTACTGTACTAAAATTAGATCTCCACTTTTACTTGTACACTTTGGAAAACCAAGAGATAATTTGGCACTTATCCTAATTTAACTGGGGAAATGGATAGATTGACGAGGATGTCACTCACCGTATTGATGCAGGGTGGATGAAATGGAGGCTCGCATTCGGAGTCTTGTGTAATAAGAAGGTTCCACCTAAACTTGAAGGAAAGTTCTACAGAATGGTGGTTAGACCATCTATGTTATATGAGGCGGAGTGTTTGCCAGTCAAGAATTCTCTAATTTAGAAGATGAAAGTGGTAGAGATGAGGATGTTGCGATGGATGTGTGGGTTTACTAGGAGAGATGGGATTAAAAATGAGAATATGCGAGACACAGTGGGAGTGTTTTCTGTGGAAGACAAGATGCGGGAAGCGAGGTTGGGATCATTTGGGCATGTGATGAGGAGATGTCCAATGCAGAGGTGTGAGAGGTTGGCTATGGATGGATTCAGGAGAGGTAGAGGTAACCTGTGTTATCAAAGGCACACTTAAAGCGTGCTTAAGCCCCAAAGCGTGGCTTAGTACGCGTTGAGTGCTTCGCCTCACTTAATGTGCGCTTCAATGTCGTCATCAATTTTATAAGGCATACTTTTCCTTGCCAATGAGCCTCTTCTAAAGAGGCAACACTAAACAATTGATATTTCACTTTATTGTAAATTTTTTCAGTTTCTTTGTTCATATATTTTTATATGCTTATAATTATTAATGTCGGACTAAACATATATATATATATTTGTATTTTTTCTCCCTTTGCGTATTTTTTCCATTAAAGCCCACACTTTATTCGCGTTTTGCGCTTAAAGCCCCAATGGATCTTAGAGCTTTTTTGCGCTTTTTGCTTTTGATAACACTGAGGTCGACCGAAGAAGTATTGGAGAAATGTGATTAGAGATGATATGACGTAGTGGCAACTTACCGAGGACATGACCTTGGATTGGAAGGTGGGGGGAGGATACAAATTAGGGTAGGAGATTAGTAGGTAGGAGTGCATTGTCTTATTCCCCTTACTAGTAGTCGTAGGACTACTGTTGTAGTTTCTTGTTCTTCGATTTTTGTTACTATCTATTGTTTGTGGAGTTCGATTGTACTAGTGGTTGTAGTATTGTTCTGCTACTATCTGTTGTTTTTGCTACTATTTATTGTCTTTTGTACTTTCATTGCGCCTTTTTCCAGACTGTTTTTGTCTTAAGCCGGGGGTCTATCAGAAACAGGCTCATTACCTCACCTTTGAGGTAGAGGTAAGGTCTGCGTACACTCTTTCCTCCTCAGACCCCACTTTGTAGGACCACACTCCTAATTTACCCTTATTATTAACTATAGTCATTTCCCAAAGCATTGAATTTATTATGTTCAAAGGATGATATAATAAAAAAGGACGGAGGGAGTACTTCCCTACAACAATAACTTCGTTTTAGTTCCAACCAAGTTGCGGTTGGCTAAGGAGAGACCCACCTTGAGTGAGATAAGGAAATGGTCATCAACTTCATGGAAACACACATTTGGGGTCAATATCTATGAGATGAATAATAGCAGATTTTCGTTTGAATTCCCCAATAGATTCATGGTGGACTAAGTTTTACAACATGAATGGCACTGGCAGAAGAACAAATTCACTCTTTAAGTGGTGGAGTCCTACAGAGGGGTGTGTCGTACTCAAGATGCCCAAAGGAAACTTGGATTAAAGCCGTCGGAATACCATTACACTTGTGGTCGCACAAAGTTTTCCAGGAAATTGGAGAAGTTTGTGCGGGATGGCTGGCTACGGATGAAGAAACTGAACTTACGAATCATATGAAGTGGGCCAGAATCTTGGTCGCCAACAAAGTGAAGAATATTCCGAAAGAAGTTGTAATCTCATAGAACGGTTTCAAGTTTTACATTCCAATCTGATCCGAGGCAAATCCTAGATTCGAAGTATTGCCAGAGTTCATCGGAGGAAACAGTGGAGAAGACGATGAATGAAGTTATCCAGTAAATCCTATTATCCAGCGGACAAAACAGAACAATCTCTGTAATGAAGTACAAATATCCCATCGATTTAGGTATCTGGTTGACAGAGATCACGTGGGAGGTGTAGGGTTGACAGCTGGAGGGAAAGGTAAGTCAAAGGCATCTGCACAGCATGTGGAAGACTTTAATGAGAAAAGGTTCAAGGGTCATTACACTTTGGGCTCAATAGATGTACTATTATCTGGGTCGGACCCAACAACCCAATGCATCTACAACAATTTAAATGGACATGGGTCCATCCCTTGTCAAAAGACGATTTCTACGATGTCCTTCAAATATTTTTCAGCAAACAACAGCTTCTGCTGCCACCCAGATTTTGGAGAGGCAAACAGAGAAAGAAGTAACAGAAAGCAAAGTGGAAAGTGCTGGGGAATTTTTGAGACTAAAGGGGTTAGAGATTCAAGGGAATTCACGGGGAGAGAGAAACATGATTGAAGAAGGCACCACTGATATAGTGGTTCAAAATTCTGCAGAAGTAGAAAACTGGAGGTGGAGGATGCTGAGCCACTTCACACTCAACCACAACTAATGTTACAAGGCAAAGAGAAAGAAACCTCACTTTGGGTGCAACAAAACATGGTGAAATTTGGGAAAATTTTGGGGGTAGACTTTCAGGGACACGAGGAAGAAGCTGTGGAACTACTACTTCAGGTTGACAGTTGCAGACTTGCTAGAAGATTGGAGACTGATGCAATGTGCAAAAAGACCAGAATCAAAGGAGCCCAAGAACTCAAATCTTGGTGGCCTTTGATATTAAATTCAAAAGTGGGGGAAGCAGGGCTAATGGGAGAAACAAATCTATCAGTTCTTGATGCAGTTCAAATTAATTTCATAGAACGTGAGGGGATTGAATTGTAGAGATAAGAGAAGACTAGTTTAAATTATGGTTTTTGATCGGAATGCGGACATATTCTGCTTCCAAGAAACCAAGCTAGAGGGGGATATTACAGAATTAGTACAACAAATTTGGGGTGGTAGATGGATTAAGTATGAGTACTTGGAAGCTAGTAGAACAAGAGGGGGTATCTTGATGATGTGGGATAGCAGAATATGGAAGGGAGAGTTAATTGAGATCGAATCATATACTCTTACTTGTAAGTTTGAAGCTCAACTCCAGAACTTCTCTTGCCACATTACTGGGGTGTATGCACCAAATTGCTACATTGAGAGAAGGTCAGTATGGGAAGAGATTGGTGCTGTTAGAGGTCTATTCCAAGGGCCTTGGGCTATATGT
Source organism: Capsicum rhomboideum (assembly GCA_031232105.1). NCBI lineage: Eukaryota > Viridiplantae > Streptophyta > Magnoliopsida > Solanales > Solanaceae > Capsicum > Capsicum rhomboideum. The sequence goes on along the minus strand of CP124710.1, from coordinate 783,991 downwards.
GGTGACTACAATGTCAGCAGGTTTGTTTCAGAATAAAGAAATTGTGTCGGGAGAACAAAAGGGATGAAGGAATTTTCAGATTTCATTGAAGATGTGTGTTTAATTTATCTTCAAATGGAGAACACAACATTCACTTGGTACAAAGGTGATAAGCATGAAGTAGCATCCAGGATAGACAAAATTCTGATCTCAGAAGAATGGGATGAAAGCTTCAACAACTTGAAATTAATTCCACTGCAGAGGATTATATCAGATCATGTACCAATTGCTCTACAAGATGGAACATGGAACAAAAACAAAAGGTACTTCAAATTTGAAAATTGGTGGCTAGACACTGAGGGGTTCACTGATAGAGTCAGAAACTGGTGGGATAACTTCAATTTTGTGCGAAGACCTGATTATGTTTTGGCTGGCAAAATGAAAGTCCTGAAGAATAAACTTAAGGAATGGAGCAGAGAAGATCAAGGAAATTTAGGCATACAGAGAAAGAATCTGCTAGAGAAGCTGGCTGAGTTTGAAGAAGTGGTTAAAAACAGAACTCTTAACATATGAAGAGTCCACATGAAAAGGTGTCGTGCTTCTGGAATATGAGAACTTGATCAAAAGAAAAGAAATTGCGCGTAGACAAAGATCAAGAGCTTTATGGTTGAAAGAGGGAGTTAGGAACACCAAGCATTTCCACAGAGTTGCAAATGCACACAGGAGATACAATAACATTGATCAGTTAGAGGTACAAGGTGAGATCACACAGGATACAGACAGAATTGAAAAAGAGAGAGTTGATTTTTATCGGAGATTGTACACAGAAACTTCACAATGGAGACCTGTTAGCAATTTCTCTAATTGTTCAGTCATCTCAATAGAGGAGAAAGAGAGTTTACAGAGAAACTTCGAGGAAGAGGGAGTGCTGGAGTGTCTCAAGTTGTGTGCAAAGGACAAAGGCCCAGGACCTGACGGCTTCACTATGGGCTTCTTCATTAAATGCTGGGAGATTGTTAAACATGATATAATGAAGGCTTTTCAAAACTTCCATGAGCATGAAATATTTGAAAGAAGCTTCAATGCTACTTTCATTGCCCTCATTCCTAAGAAGAAAGGTGCCACCGAGATGAGGGATTTCAGACCCATAAGCCTAATAGGAAGTATATATAAGATCTTCTCCAAAGTCCTAACAGAGAGATTGAAAGGGGTGATGGAAAAGTTGGTCGAGTCACAACAAATGACATTTATTAAAGGTAGGCAGATTATGGATGCAGTCCTAGTGGTAAATGAAGCTGTAGGGTCAAGACTAAAGTAGAAGAAAGTAGGAATTCTATGCAATCTTGACATCGAAAAGCTTATGACCATGTTAATTGGGGGTTTTTCCTTGGAGTTTTGGAGAAGATGGGATTCAGACTTAAGTGGATTCAGTGGATAAAATTCTGCATATCTTCAGTGAACTTCTCAGTGTTGATTAATGGTGCACTAGTAGGATTTTTTAGAGCACAAAGGGGCATCAGACATGGGGATCCTCTATCCCCCTTCCTGTTTTTCTTAGCCATGGAGGGACTCAACAACATGATCAAAATAGCAAACACAAGTGCCAGGTTGAGCGGGTTCGATGTGGCTAGAGAAAGAAGGGAAAGTTTAGAGGTGACTCATCTACAATATGCGGATGATACACTTATCTTTTGTGGGGCAGAAGAAGGTCAACTCAAATTTCTGAGAGTGATACTGGTTCTGTTTGAAGGGATTTCTGGGTTACACATTAATTGGAGAAAGAGTTTCCTTCACCCCATTAATGAAGTAAACAACATGGAGACATTGAATACAATTTTAGGTGGATAGGTTGGGGCTCTACCAACGACATAACTTGGTATGCCTTTGGGTGCCAAATCAAAATTCAAAGTAATCTGGAATAGTGTAATAGAGAAATGTGAAAAGAAGCTAGCGAGATGGAAGGGGCAATGCTTGTCACTAGGAGACAGGGTAACTCTCACCAACTCTGTCCTAGATGCTATGCCAACTTACATGATGTCCTTATTTCCCATACCTGTAGGGGTCACAGATAGATTGGACAAGATCAGAAGAAAGTTCTTATGGCAAGGAAACAAGGACATGAAAGGTTACAATTTGGTCAAATGGAAAGATGTGATAGTAGAGAAAATTTACGGGGGTTTGGGCATTAAAAATCTGTAGAATCACAGCATGGCCCTCAGAATGAAATGGTTGTGGAAGTATGCTAACGATAAACAAATGTTGTGGGGAATGTCATTGAAGCCAAGTATGTGGAGGAAAACAGGTGGATGACAAAGGAAGTAAGTACACCATATGGTGTGAACTTGTGGAGATCTATAAGGGCTTTGTGGGATGAATTCAAGATCAACACCAAGGTTAAAGTGAAGAATAGGGGAAAACAATCTTCTGGGTAGATGATTGGCATGAGATGGGGGTTTTGAGGAATATCTATCCTGACATTCATAACTTAATGCTACAGCAACACAGGACCATTGCAGAAATATGGACAACCGAAGAGTGGGAAATCAATTTCAGAAAACAAGTAAATGATTGGGAAATCACAAGAGTCGCAGAATTTTTAAACACTATTGGCCAGTTTAAAGGGACACAAGAAGGGGAAGATGAACTTTGGTGGTAGGGTAGCGCCAAAGGAACTTTCAAGGTTGGCAAAGCATATAGAAGGATGAACAACCTCAATCAACAGAATGTCAAATGGCCCTGGAAAATTATTTGGAAGGTAAATATTCCTCGCAAGGTAGCCTGTTTTATTTGGCTTCTATCCAAGGAAGCAGTCCTTACAAAAGACAATCTGATGAAAAGGGGGATGACATTGCTTCCTAGTTGTGTTTTTTGTGGAGAAAAAGCAGAATCTGTTAAGCATTTGTTCCTTTATTGTAAGATCACAGGAAAATTGTGGAGGCTATTCCTAAATCTCAAAGGTTTGTTTTGGTCTATGCCCGGAAAGATTACAGAGACCCTTCAAAGTTGGGGAAGAAGTTGGGATTCAGGCTTAAAGCAGAAGTAGATGGAGAAACATACCAGCTTGCATATGGTGGACAATTTGGAAAGAGAGGAATGTTAGGTGCTTTGACAATGTAGAGAATAGTATAGAGCAGATCAAGTTGAATTGTATCTTGATTCTGTGTTTTTGGTGTAATCAGACTTGGTCTAATGATCCTGTATCTAATATTGATGTGTTTGATTCATTATAGACATAGGATCATAGGATTTATCTTGTAAATACGGCCTCAGTACAGCCTAAGTACTGATCTGTTTCTATACGGCCTCAGTACTGATCTGTTTCTATCAATATATACAAAGTTACCGGTTTCAAAAAATTAATAATAGGCGAACATTTTACAAAATAACAATTAAAAATATTAAAAGTTCTCTATATTTCCTACTGGCATAAAAATCTGTAATAAGGCTAGAGGAATCCTATAAAGCATTAGACCTAAGGTAAACATAATAACATCACTAAAATAAAAATTCAACTAATCAGTATCGCCTATTTAAATCTTTTTTTCCCATTGTACCCTATCTTTTGCCGTCTGCATTGATTCCAAAAGATTATTGGTTTTTCGAGACGACTTTCTTTCATGTGAATTTAGGTCTTCCTTGTCTCCTCTTTAACATCTTCCATCACTGTGGTTTCGCACCTACTAAACAATGCATGTAGAGGTTAATGCGCAACATGACGAAACCCTCTCAAACGATGTTCTCTTATTTTTTCTCTATATATGTGGTCATTTTTAATCTTGTATAATTGTAACTGGATGATTGGAGCTAGGAGAAGAAGGCACAAGTCGTGGAATGTTACTTCTTTTGTCTTAATGTGCGTTATTTGGTGAGAGAAATAAAAGAGGTTTTTAAAAGGCGGAGATGAATTTTGCTCAATTAAGAAATAATCTCTGTTCCCTTATTTTCTTTTGATGAACCCCATGTAGTTCTTGATTGTATAGAGGATTGAGTGTCATTTAGGGAGAACCATATTGTGTAGGTCTCTCCTTTTTTGGTATACCTCTTGTATACGTCCAAGTTGGCCTTGTTATTATTAATACAATCTTTTTCTTGATTAAAAAAAAAGCACCATAGTCCCATTTAGTCTCACCTCAATCTCATTCTTCTTATGCTGACTAAACTTGCAGTGCAGAAACCTTACACCCTGTTTGGATTATGTTACGTATTGTTTCACAATATATCGTATTGTGTTGTATTGTATCATAGTGTATTGTTTTAATGAATACAATGTTTGGATAGATTGTATTGTTTTCCGTTGTTACATAATCTCACACATCAACAATTTGAAGGATAAACCTACAAGAAAAGTAGGATATGGGGTAGAGCTACTATAAAAAGGTATAATAAAGGATAAATAAGATCATTAAATACTCCCTCCCTTTCAAAAAGAATGATCTATTTTGACTTGACATGAAGTTTAAGAAAATAAAGAAGACTTTTGAATCTTCTGGTCATAAATTAAAGTTGTGTCAAATGTACCAAATGCCCTTTAATCTTGTGGTCTTAAACATGGCATGTGGAAAGTTGGAATTAAAGTATTGCCAAAAAAGGAAAGGGTAATTCTTTTTGAAACAGGCTAAAAAGGAAAGTAGGTCATTTTTTTTTTGAAACGGAGGGAGTAATAAGTAAAGATAAAATGAGAAAAAAAAATTAGGTATCGACACAATGACACCAAATCGGTCGTTACATAAACTAGGACTTTTCGTCATTACCGAATGATGGATTTTAACGATATGATACAAGAAAAATTTAACAATCAAAACAAACATTGTATTTAAACTAACAAGGCAATACAATACAATAGGTAACAACCATCCAAACACACTGTTACTCTCCAAAGTGTTTCGTCATAGTTCAAGCTTTTGGTTGACACTCTCACTAGTTTCGTCAACTATCACAATATCATCAACAAATAACATACACCTTGGGACCTCTTATATTGTGTTGGTGCACATGCACATCCATAACTAAGGTAAACACGTAGGGGCTCAATGTTGATCCTCGGTGTAAACCCATGGGATGGAAAAGTCCTTTGTATCTGCTATTACTGTTACGCCGCTGATGGCTTCTTCATACCTGTCCTTTATGGTATTTATATAATTAGCATGAATTCCTTTCTTCTCCAAAACCCACCTAAGAACCTTTCGTGGTACTTATCATATACTTTCCTGTGTGAGGTTTTATAATATTGATAGAAGGCCACACGAGCTGTCTGCCTAGCTGATGTTAGGATTTTTTTCTTTTTTTTTTTCATAAAAATGAACCCTTATAATTTGCTTTCTTTATGTTGGAGGGCTTTTGCTCGAGACTCCTAGGAATTTGTATCTTCTATGCCCACACATGCTTGTGCATACATTCATGCATCTTTATTGTCAGTGGTGTTTCTTCTTGTTTCCTTTACTTGGTAGCAAGAATTATTGTCCTTTGTTGAAAGCAGCTAAAATTGCCTTTTAATAAAAATTGTCAAACTTGTTTGTGTTTGGTGGCTACTATATCCGTGTTTATCCTCTCATCCCAAACTTACCCTTTTTCCACTCTTTGCTTTTGTTGATTGTTAAGGTAATGGAAAGGACTCTGGAAAGCTTTCTGGCCGTATAGTTGATTCAGACATGCATGATGTTGGACGTTTCCTTAACAGGCTCTTGGGGTTGCCACCTGAAATCCAAAATAGGTCCATTCTCTATCAATTTAAATATGGATGCTTGTTATCCATGTCTATAATAATACAGGTTTGTTTTGAACTCAGGCTATTTGAGTTATTTGTCAGCATTCTTGATCTTTTAGTTCATAATGCACGCCTTGAAGGACATTTAGACTCTGGAATTGTTGACATGAAAGCTACCACTGTTGAACTACAAGGGACGCCAAAGGTTATACTGTTCCTATTTTCTCTTTGCTTTCTTACATAAAACATGTTGGTGACATCAACGTATTACAGACTGTTCATGTTGACAACTTGTCCGGGGCTTCAACCATATTGTTCACTTTTACATTGGACCGTGGACTGATGTGGGAGGTATATTACCATTATAAACTTGATCAGATAGTTACCATCCCATTTTGCTTTGTAACCTTTTATTATCTACCTGTAGTGTGCACATGCGTTGCTAGAAGAGAAGCAAAGGGATGAGTCTAGTTCAGCTAATAGTGGATTCTATGAATCCAAACGAGAATGGGTGGGAAGACGACATTTTTTGTTAGCATTTGAAGGGTATGGAAATTCATTTTCTATTTCTGTATGTTGATATTTTGGTTTGCAATTGCAGTCAACCTAATGAAATTTGGTTTAATGCATCAGATTGTATTTCTTTTGCATACCAATGAATTATGCCTAGATCAATCAGTCAACTACCTTTCAAGCCTCTAGAATTTGAGATAGAAGAGAAGGTTTCATTGTATTTCAGTACGTCCAATTAGAAGGGGTATTTATACAAGTGAATCCTAACTAACTTAGGAAAGACAATCAATAAAATGAAAAAATTCTATCCCTATAATTACTCTAGGAAAAGGAAAAATAAAGTCTCCGTATGGTATTATTTTCTCCCATGTGATGCCTAGGTTACTGCAAAGTTCCTTTACAAAGTCCTTTGACGAGGCCATCATGTTTTGTCTTTTGACTCCTAATATCATTGCTTATGGGTGAAATATTGTTTGACTTGCAAGGTAGGAATCATTCTTAGTTCCAGGCGACTTGCAATTAATTATGTTAAGACATTGATTACTCTTGCTAGATTTTGTAAGGAATTAGTACCCTGACAAAATGTTAGCTTCATTAGTGTAGAATTTGAGAAAGAAAGAAGAAAAGACTTATTTGCATTCAATATGTCTTTACATTCCATGAGAAGGGTATGTGTAAAAAAGTGAATCCTAACTGATTTTGGAAAGACAATGAACTACAATAAAAGAAATATTCTATTCATACAGTTACCGATTTCAAAAAATATTCTATTCATATAATTACACTTGAAAAAGGTAAAATAAAGTCTACTTAAATCATGCTAATTGATTTACACAATCAACAAATTCCAATCCCAAATCTGATGGTCTTTATGAATGACTTATATCCTTTCCCCTCTATCCAAGTCCATTTGCTTGTGCATAGCGGGAGGTTAGTGCACAAGGTTTCCCATTTAGACAACTTTAGGATTTTGTATATCTCACTCTTATGCTACACAGATAACTAGTTTAATCCCAACTAGTTGTTAGATCTTCTATAGATCCATTTTGTTTTATTTTTAGCGAAGTACACATATATTCGGAGAAGCTCTAGATTTTTTTGGGACAACTTCTCTCCATGTGATTTTTTGTCTACCTCATCTAATTTTAAGACCTTACATAATCATATTCTACGTAGGATAACTAATTTATCTCTTGCTATCTTCTCATTTTAGCCATTATTCTTGCTGCTTATGTCTGTTATTGTATGTGATCATTGTAATTGTGTTCCATAGTTAATTGATTGTATATCTATTTTAACCTTCGCATACCACAACATTCATCTATGTTAAACATTATTGGGCATCTTCCAATCCCATCTTGTATCCCCATTTAGAATTTTATCTAATTTTTATGTTATTAGTTATTACTTTGATGAAGAAAGAATTTAATGGGAAAGCCTCTTTATACAAAGCATACAAAGAGAAGAGAAAATATGGTTCTCAACGAGTGCATCCAATCAACTAATCAATAGACCTCGTGGGTGGTGGGTATGCAAAAAATTCTCAAAAAACAAAAGATAACCCTTTAACTTTACAAATTCATTTTCTTACTCAGGGGCTAGACACCTTTGAGCTTAGTTCTTTTGTGTGTCTGGGCTTAATTGGGTCATGCTATTCTCGATTGATGCTTATGTTTGGTGGCATTCTGGTGTAAACTAGAGGATGTACCTTTGTATCTTCCTCCCTACTCCTACTTCTACAATATATTGGTTCCAACTAAGTGCAGGCTCATGCATGGTCTAGGTCTTTATCCTGTAGTTGGTTTTTTGTCTTAAATGTTCAATTTGGAGTTCTTTTAAGCATGCAATGTTAATTTTATTTATGTAAGTGCCTTTGGTCCAAATGCTCATGATTTGATCTTTCTATTTCGTGGTTGTTGCAGTTCTGCTTCGGGAATGTACAAGGTATTTCGTCCTACTGTTGGAGAGGCCCTTAGGTACTAAAGGCTTTTAACTTTAGGCTTTAGGTTACCTTCTTCCTTTTAGGAATTGACTGCTTCATGCTCTGCACCCTACCCTATCTTCCCCTTCCTTGTGTATGCCTTACTTAATACTTCTCAATGTTTAGGGAGATGCCCCTCATAGAATTGAAAGACAAGTACCGGAAACTATCATCCTTAGAAAAGGCTCGTCATGGATGGGAAGACGAATACGAAGTTTCATTGAAACAGGTAAAATTCTTTATGATCATAATTCTTGCAAAATACCCTGATGAAAAGTGCATTGGGGCAGCTTCTTTGATTTTTTATGTGATAGGACATATAGTCTTATCATTATCATAGAATATGCATTCTCGGGTGTTTTTCTGCATCCTAGTTTCACGTATAAATTAGTTCCTTAATTGCTACTCTAAATCTTCTCTGTACAACTTGTTGAGAATTGTTCATCTAAGAGCAAATAAAATTCCCATTGAACTTCAAGTTTTGCTGCCCTGATATGGGAGAGTTCATCTGATAGGAAAGAGACCTGGGCAAAATGGAGCAGTTTAAATTGCTTCGTTCCCATTGTCCTTTCTGACATAATCTCTTCCAGAATAGGAACCAGTGTAGGATTTTTAGCAGAATTTGGTACTTCTTGGGGACCCAATGAGGAAAAGGCTAAAATCTATTGATGAATTGAGTGAACTCAAAGGCTTGACTGCATCTTTAACTATGATTGGTTAGAAGTGGAAGAAAGACTGATGTGAACTGCTGAATAAAAGATTAACCTTGCTAAGTAACTTTTTATTTGTGATTGCGGAGAGTACTTGGTAGGATGTGGATTGAGCTGGAATATTTTTTTAGGTTTTAGTGTATAGATTTTGTATATAGCTGGTATTTCTTGGTTTGAATAGATGCATCCCTCCTTTGAATGTGTTTCTAGTATACCTTTATTTGCTCGTAAATAGATGATAATATAAAATAAGAGCAATTTGATGTGAAGCAAACTTGTAGTCCTTTTTTTTTGTGGATAACCGTGGTGTCTGAGCCAACTTGCTCTCACCTCGCTATCTGCTTTCTCCCACCATCACAGGTGCTGGGTAATTCTGTCCACCAAGGCTTGGACAAATGGGAAGTGAAGCAAACTTGCACTTTCTACATGAAAATGTTGAATCCAGCTAGGATTCATAGAAAAGAAAACAAGAGGATCACCTTTCGAAGTTTCTCGCCCACTAAAAGGAATGCTCAAAGAGGGGGCTTTCCTGATTACTGATAATGAAAATACCCGTGTAGTATTTGGCCATTGGTTGTTTCTGGTTTTTTTTTTTTTTTGCAAGCATCAAATGCTTTCAGAACTCACTCTGGGTTTTATCTGCAGTGCATGCATGGCCCAAATTGTAAGCTAGGCAGTTTCTGCACAGTTGGTAGAAGATTACAGGAAGTGAATGTGTTAGGTGGGCTTATACTTCCTGTGTGGGGAACTGTTGAGAAGGCGCTCTCTAAGCAAGTAAGATATTCTTCTCTCATTTGTTTTCCAATATCATTTTCCTACATTATATTCTCTGAAATACCTTGAAGATGTGTCACACATGCGGTTCATGACCTAAGAAAGCCAAAAAGATAACTCATTTTTGGCTTCAGGATGACTATCTAACAATCCATTAGTGCTAATTTGACTAGGAATATGCAAAAAATAAGAGTATCTCGTGATATTCAAGAGATGGAGAAAGTTCATAATGAATAGAGTTCAGAACCGTTCTCTTTTTGTGATGAATTAATTGATCTTTTTCATATGAATTTCATTTGTTTAAATTTCGATTTTGATTTTGAGCCATACCACTTTGATTATCCTTGTTTCGCCATTTTGTGGCATTAATCTAGACTCTAACCTGAGAGCAGTTTCAGCTACTAGGAGCTCAAAAAGGTGGGAGATTTACTAGACTAGTTTAAAAAATGATGTCTGCTCAGAAAAAAACAGTCTCTGAACATCTTCTCTTAAGGATACTATAATTTGTTTCATGTCCACTGAAACATCTTCTCTTCTCTCATTCAATAATGTCCAACCAAAAGCAAAGAGTAACAACTTTCTACAATTTCCGTAGTTCCTTTGGTACTGGATTTCCTTCCCGCATTTTGGAACATCTGGCCCCTGTTAGGCACAGTCAAGTGGAGCTCTCAGAGGTTAAAGAAAGTATTCCTCAATTGACTAGCCATCGTACAGTGAAGAAACAAGTGTGCCATAGTCTCTTCCCTCTTACCACTCATTTGGCATCTGTTAGCACAAAGTGTAAGGCTATGAATATTGATTCCTGTCCAATGTCACTAATACTTCCCCGGCTGCTATTCAACCAATAGGGTGGCTAGTCATTACTTTATGAATATCCGCTGTTTTTTTTCAATTCTTCTGTCAACTGATCCAACTTGAGTCTGGGTTTCTACCCAACCTCTGATGCTTATTCAATAGCCATATTTCCTAGTCATTACCTCAGTCCTTGTGTCTCAACATTATAGTCAACTATGAAGCTCTTGTGTTGTTTGTAATTGTGTATTTTTTATCTTAGTATCAACATTATAGTCAACTACGAAGCTCTTATGTTGTTTGTAATTGTGTATTTTTTATCTTACAGCCAACAAACAATTTCTAGCTACCCCACACCAACATGACAATGCCTCCATCCCTACTGTTTTCATAGATGTTGTGGAAGATTCATTTTAAATGGTTATCTTCTGATCTGAAGGTTCTGGGTTTTAGCTCTTCGTTTTTTCCTTTGACACGTGCATTTCTTTGTGAGGCAGATAGATGGTCATGACCGACTTTTTCTATTTTTCATCGTGCAAACTAGCACAAGTGAAGTTACCAATGGATTAGATAACACATGCGAGCTCAAGATGAGATTTCAAGATTTCCCGATGCAATTGAAATTTTGCTTAAGATAGTCTCTGCTTTATTTCTTGCACAGAGAAAGATATCTACTTTTAAAAGGGTCTTTGCACCAAACTCACTCATTTATTGGTTTTAATTATTGTTGGATACAGGCTCGCCAAAGCCATCGAAGAATCCGCATTGTTCAGATTGTAACAACTACTGACAATCAACGGATTGTAGGGTTGCTTATTCCAAATGCAGCAGTAGAAGCAGTGCTTCAAGGTTATATTCTTGATTCTCTACTTCAGAATTTTATAGTTGTCTTCATACATGAAGTAATGGGACAAACAACGAACTTGCGGGTTTTGATTCCTTTTGTCAACTGTCCGACATTGGGTGAGGGATGGTTTATTTATCTCCTTGAGTGGTTTTGGGTAATCCTCACTTCATTATCTATCTTTTTGGGTTGAGTTAGGTCCAAGGTCTATTTCTTACCACGGTATTGGAGTAAGGTCCATCCGTGTTATTGTGTTTCCCAATGTTGGGTTCCCATGTTATGTTATCTATGCTCTAGTTGGCATGCATGGGCAAGGGAAGTGTTGTCTGTCTTCTTATATGATTTTGGGTAATTATCACCTCACGAGCTACATTTTGGGGTTGAGTTAGTCTCAAGGTCTATTTTTTAAAACCTCTAATTATCTCACGTCAATTGCCATTTAATAAGAAAAGTTTCATTAGTCTGTCATTTTATCTTTCTGAATTGCAAACCAAATAATTTCTTGTTGGAACCATCATTTGTACGTGTTCGTATATGTCATGTTTGTGTCTAGGGTAGAAAATTTAAGAGAGTTATGTATAAACACAATAATGAAGTGGGTTACAAAATGGTTTCCAATAGAGCTGTCAATACGGGCCGGTCCAGCCCATCAGGGCTAGCCTACATGGGCTTTGAAACTTTTTGGGCCCGGCCGGGCCGGCCTATCAAGATGATGGGCCAGAAAATAGCAAGCTCAACTCATCACTCTGTGGGTTGCGGGCATCGATGGGCCAACCCACTTTTTTTAAAAAAATATTGTTTTATAATTTTTTTAATTTAAATTTTAAAATTTAAACATGAATATTTACAAGACAATATTACATGTTACTCATTGCTAATCAAGTTTCAAATTCACAAAGAAATTTTAATATTCTGCGTAACTGAATAACTTTTGACATTATATGGTTCGAACCAAATAGAGATATTAATAAGCAAACTAAACAATTAATGATTAACAATATAACTAGCTAAATAGAATGATGGGTTCAACTTTGAATATTGGAGAATGAGATTGCAATGACTAAGGTATGCGCTACAAAGGAGAAGAAGTATGCCGATGTCAAGAGTGAAAGCGATTAGATCCTAAATAGTAAGTAGTGATTGCTTAAATAATTTAGGATTTTGATTATATAAGCATAATTAATATGTACATATTTACGATGGTTTAAGTAGACTTTGAGTTTGGACTCTCGTTATCTTTAGTACTGTACTGTATTTTTATATTAAATTATTTTTTGTTTGGCCCACGAGCGGCCCAACCCATATTGCTCAACCCCTACAGGCCAGTGGGCTTATCGAATTGTCTTCAAGACACCTTTGATTTCTCTCTTTTCAAACTGTCCACCAAATGCCAGTAGGGACAATCTTTCATCTTTCTTTCTGTGCTGAGTGAGTGCTATATTTGTTCCAGAACTCCAACACTTCAAGTGTATCTCTTGGCATCACCCACATGATCCCTTTTAAATTAAGGAAAATCCTCCAAAGCTTTACAGTTAACTTGTAGTGTAAAAGATGGTTGGTTGTCTATGATTCTTCTCCGTACATATAACATCTAGAGCGTAGGTGGAAGCCTCTTTTCTTAATTCCTTTATGAGTTAGAACCGCTTTCCTGGCCACGAGCCAAGTGAACAAGCCACTTTGTGAGGAATTTTAACTTTCCAGATTAGTTTCCAAGGCCAACTAATTTGGTTGTTAGAATGATTAATTTCCTTGTAAGATGGCCTGACTGAAAATCTCCCTTGTTTATCCACTTGCCATGTAAGATTGTCTTCCTGAGAGGAGGGGCCCTTGAATAGATTGAGGGTGTTATAGAATTCTGCCAAGTTATCTATCTCCCAATCATTAAGGTGTCTTCTGAAGTTCAGGTTCCAACCATGAGCATCCCTGACTTCTCCTACTGTGGCATCTTCTTGTTGGTTCAGGCTGAAGATAAGCGGGACGAGTCGTTTTAGTGGATGTTGGCCTAACCATCTGTCTGACCAGAAAGATGTTTTCAATCCATTACCCACTTGATGACTGCACTTACTCATGAATTTTGCCCCCAGATTTCTGATAGACCTCTATAAACTTACTCCGTAAGGTGTAGTGACTGCCTTGGTTGTCCATTCCCCATCCATATCATACTTTTGAGTCAGGGACTTCTTGTTCCAGTTAACTTGGAGCCCAGATATAGCCTCAAATAGAATGAAAATCACCCTAAAAATTCTGTCCTCTGTCAGCTCCGCAGAAAATTAATTTATCATCAGCATATTTTAAATGAGGAGCAGAAAATTAATTTATCATCAGCATATTGTAAATGAGTGATTTCATGGTTATTGACAGACCTTGAATCTACTCTTAGACCTGTTATCTAGCTGTTTGATTGAGCAGTTTTCATCATATCATTTAAACTCTCCATGGCAATGATGAACAAAAAAGGGGATAGTGGATCCCCTTTCCTTAGTCCTCTTTGAGAAGAAAAGAATCCAGCTGGTGAGCCGTTGACTAGGACTGAGAACTTGATGGTGTTGATGCATTAGTGGGTCCAGCTGACCCATTTTTCTCCAAAACCCATTTTCATCAAAGTTCTGAGTAGGAAATTCCAATTTAGATTGTCAAAAGCCTTTTGTATATCTAGTTTGCAAAGAATATTAGGTTCTTTGTCTTTTATTCTTGAATCATCACATTCATTGGCTATAAGAATGGCATCCATCATTTGTCTCCCCTTTGTGAAGGCCATTGGTTTATCATCCACCAGCTTGTGCATCACTTTTTGAGTCTCTCAATCAACTTTGAGATTATCTTGTAAATACTGTCTATAAGACTAATAGGCCTGAAATCTTTCAATTCTTTGGCTCCCACCTTCTTGAGAATCAAGGCTACATATGTAGCATTGAAGCTTCTTTCAAATATGCCTCTTCATGGAAGTTTTGAATAGTGGCAATGACCTAAGTGTTCACTACTTCCCAGCAATGTTTGAAAAAGGCCATTGAGAAACCATCTGGGCCAGGTGCTTTGTCCTTGGCACACGCTTGGACACTGGCCCATATCTCTTGTGCTTCAAATGGACTCTGTAGCATCAGATTATCTTCTGTGGAGATAGTGGGACAAATTCTCATGTTATAGTGGGGTCTCCAGTTTTGTGTGTCTGAATAAAGGTTCTGATAAAAGGAGATGATCTCCTTTGCTATTAAGACGATATTGATAACTGCTATATTTTGTGAATGATAATGTCTTTATTTGTTAAAAATATGATTTGCGTTGAACTTTTGTTAACAGATTTGGCATGGGTACAAGATGTTGACGAATGAAAGATGTGCAATTAAGCTTTTTGTGTCAACAATATATGATTGCAAAAGTTTCTGGAATAGCCTGGCAAGATGCAGTTGTCTTAATACACTTTCAGAAAGAAGCTAGTACCTGCATTTTATGGTGGAAGAGAAGCAGTCTTAGTGACAAGGTCCATGGAATCAAGCACCCTCATAGCGTCAAAATTATTTTTGCATCATTTTTTTGGGGATATCAATTCCTTGTAAATCAAATCATTGGACAGTTTTGTGTTTGCTGGAAGTTCTGCCACAGTTGAGTATCTAACCTTCAATTTAGAATTCAATACTGTTATCTCCCAGTTCGTTTTGACTCCTAAAAAGGCGATGGCGAACATGGAAAAGTGACGAGTATCGTTCACTAGGTCATTTCGAATGGATCCATAAAATTGAGTCAAACGGAATCTATCGATTGTATTTTAGAAAATTCATGGACTAATACACGACGAAAACTCGAAGTAATCTTTAATTCTTGGTCGTGAACCCAATACTCCAAAAAGTGATGTTGGTCTTGTACAGACAATGAGTATCGCTCACTAGGACGTTTTGAATGGAACCATAATCTTTGAAGCCAAACATAGTTGGTCATTTTTGGAAAATTGATGGATTAATACATAAAAAGTACAGTGAATTTTGTATTCTTGTTTTGTGACCCAGAAAACCCAAAAAAGTGGTGTCGATCCAATAGAGGCAAGTTCATTAGGTTGTCGCTAATGGCGCTGCAAAGTTCGGGGTCAAACAAAGTCAAATCATTCTTGAATTGTCAAATTGAGTCGGTTGAACATATCCCCAAATATTCATTGGCTAACACACAAAAAATCAAAATAATCCTTAATTCCAGTTTTTGGCTCACGTGTTATAATATAAGCTACGTCCTCCTTTCCGATGCAACACACATCATTTAATAGAAAGTCATGGGCGGATCCAAAAGATTTTAGCTCAGTTGGAGTGTGTTGCACATATCTGGAAAATTCAAAGGTTAACACACGAAAAATGAAAGTAATTCTTAATTTTTGTTTCTATTTCATATATTTTAAAAAGGCTATGTCCGGCTTTCCAAATCAACTCACATTATTTAATAAGTCATCACAAGTTGATTCGAAAGATTTTTTTTCAAACAGTATCGATCTAAGATATCCCAAAAAATTCAAAGGCTAACACATACGAAAATTTGAAATAATTCTTAATTTTTGTTTGTCGCTTATATGTGTATTTTTATTAAAAACTATGTCGGCCTTCAGTATTTCGCTCATGGGACGCTCTAAAAACCTCCGCCCGACCCCCAGGAGCTTATGGATCAGCATAACAGCTTGTAAGGGATGCCCCCGAGACGTTCGACCCAATTCCCTCCCCGGATCCAGCACCCCCCCATCGATCCATGGGATAACACATACGAAAAATCGCAAAAAATAGTCATTTTCAGTATTGCGCTCATGGGATGCCCTAAAATGCTCCGCCCGACCCCCCAGAGCCTCTGGACCCGCTTAACAGCTCCTCATGGACGCCCCCAAAAGGGTCGGCCCAATTCCCTCCCCGGAGCCAGCAACCCCCATCGATTCATGGGCTAACACATACGGAAAATCGCAAAAAAACAGCCATTTTCAGTATTTCGCTCATGGGATGCCCTAAAAACCTCCGCCCGAACACCTGGAGCCTATGGATTCGCTTAACAGCTCCTCAGGGAAGCCCCCGAGAGGTTCGACCTAATTCCTGCCCTCGAGCCAGCATCCCTCATCGATCCATGGGCTGACACACACAGAAAATCGCAAAAAAACAGCCATTTTCAGTATTTGGCTTATGGGACGCCCTAAAAACCTTCGCCCGATCCCCCGAAGCCTATGGATCCACTTAACAAATCCGCAGGGACGCCCCCGAGAAGTTCGTCCCAATTCCCGCCCCGAAGCGAGCACCCCCAATCTATCCATGGGCTAACACATACGGGAAATCGTAAAAAAAAACAGCCATTTTCAGTATTTCGCTCATGAAACACCCTAAAAACCTTCGCCCAACAATTCAGAGACTATGGATCCGCTTAACAGCTCCTTAGGGATCCCCGAGAGGTTCCATCTAATTCCTGGCCCGGAGCCAGCACCCCCCATCAATCCATGGGCTAACACACACGAGAAATTGCAAAAAATAGCCGTTTTCAATAATTTGCTTATGGGACACCCTAAAAAGCTTCGCCCGACCCCCCGGAGCCTATGGATCCACTTAAAATCTCCTCAGAAATGCCCCTGAGAGGTTCGACCCAATTCCCGCCCCGAAGCAAGCACCGCCCCATCGATCCATGGGCTAACACACACGAAAAATCACAAAAAATAGCCATTTTCAGTATTTCGCTCATGGGATGCCCTAAAACCCTCTGCTAGACCGCCCAGAGACTATGGATCCGCTTAACCGCTCTTCAGGGATGTCCCTGAGAGGTTCGAACCAATTTTTGCCCTGAAACTCGCACGCCCCATCGATCTATGGTCTAATACACACGATAAATCACAAAAAACAGCCGTTTTCAGTATTTCGCTCATTGGATGCCCTAAAAATCTTCGCTCGACCCCCCGGAGCGTATGAATCCTCTTAACAGCTCCTTAGGGACGCCCCCGAGAGGTTCGACCCAATTCCCACCCCGAAATCAGCAGCTCCCTATCGATCCATGGACTAACACACACGAAAAATTTGAAAAAAAGCCGTTCTCAGTATTTCGCTCATAGGACGCCTTAAAAACCTCCGCCCGAACCCCCGGCCTATGGATAGGCTTAACAACTCTTTAGGGACGCCCCCGAGAGGTTCGACCCAATTCCCGCCCAGGAGCCTGCACCCCCTATCAATCCATGGGCAAACACATACGAAAAATTATAAAAAAAAATCCTTTTTCAGTATCTCGCTCATGGGACACCCTATAAGACTCCGCTCGACCCCCAGAGCCTATGGATACGCTTAACAGCTGCTCAGGCACGCCCCCGAGAGGTTCGACCCAATTCCCGCCCTGGGGCCAGCACGCCTCCATCGATCCATGGAATAACACACATGAATAATCGCATAATAATAGTCGTCTCAGTATTTTGCTTATGTGATCCGCTAAAAACCTCCGCCCGACCCTCCGGAGCCTATGGATTTGCTTAACAGCTCCTTTGGGACGCCCCGGAGAGGTTCGACCCAATTCCCGCCTGAAGCCAACACCCCTCACCGATCCATGGGCTAACATACATGAAAAATTGCCAAAAAACAGACGTTTTCAGTTTTTTGCTCATGGGATGCCCTAAAACCCCCTGCCCAACCCCCCGAATCCTATGGATCCTCTTAACAACTTTTCAGGGAAGCCTCCAAGGGTTTTGACCCAATCCCCGCCCTTGAGCCAGCACCCCCCATCGATCCATGGGCTAACACACATGGAAAATTGCAAAACAAAATAATAAAAAATAGCTGTTTTCAGTATCTCTCTCATGGAACGCCCTATAAACCTCCGCCCGACCCCCAGAGCTAATGGATACGCTTAACAGCTCTTCAGGCAAGCCCCCGAAAGGTTCGGCCCAATTCCGCCCCAGAGCCCCCCCCCCCTCAATCTATCCATGGGCTAACACACATGGAAAATCGTAAAAAAATAGCCATTTCAGTATTTCGCTCATGGGATGCCCTAATACGCCAGACACCCCGGAACCTATGGATCCGCTTATTAGCTCCTTAGGGACTCCCCCGAGAGGCTCCATCTGATTCTCGCCTTGGATCCAGCACCCCCATCAATCCATTGGCTAACACACGCGAAAAATCACAAAAAAATAATCGTTTTCAGTATTTCGCTCATGGGACGCTCATAAAACTTCCGTCCGGGCCCTCGGTGCCTATGGATCCTCTTAACAGCTCCTCAGAGACGCCCCAGAGAGATTCGACCCAATTTGCATCCCGGAGCAATCACCTATATCGATCCTTGGGCTAACACATATGAAAAATCACTAAAAAATAACCGTTTTTAATACTTCGCTAATGTGATGCTCTAAAAACCCCCGCAGGACCAGCCGGAGCTTATAGATCCTCTTAACAGCTCTTTACCGAAGTTCCCGAAGGGCTCGACCTAAAAATATTATCGGAGCTAGCACCTCTTCATCGATCCTTGGGGTAACACACATGGAAAATCGCAAAAAAATTGTCGTTTTTGATATTTCACTCATGGGACTCCCTAAAAACCTCCGCCCAACCCCCCGGAGCCTACGGATCTGCTTAACTGCTCGCCAGGGACGCCCCCGAGGGGCTCGGCCCAAAACGTTTCCCGGAGCCAGCACCCCCCCAATCGATCAATGGGCTAACACACACGAAAAATCGCAAAAAAACTGACGTTTTCACTATTTCGCTCATGGGAAGCCCTAAAAACCTGCGTCCGACCCCCCGGAGCCCATGGATCCGCTTAACAGCTCGTCAAGGACGCCCCCGAGGGGATTGGCCCAAAACTTTTCCCGGAGCTAGCACCCCCCCATCGATCCATGGGCTAACACACACGAAAAATCGCAGAAAAACTGTCGTTTTAACTATGTCGCTCATGGGACGCCCTAAAAACCTCCGCCTGACCCCTCGGAGCCCATGGATCAGATAAACAGCTCTTCAAGGAAGCACCCGAGGGGCTCGGCCCAAAAATTTTCCCGGAGCCAGCACCCCCCCATCGATCCATGGGCTAAAACACACGAAAAATCGCAAAAAAACTGCCGTTTTCACTATTTCGCTAATGGAACGCCCTAAAAACCTCCGCCCGACCCCCCGGAGCCCATGGATCCTCTTAATAGCTCGTCAAGGATGCCCCCGAGGGGCTCGGCCCAAAACGTTTCCCGGAACCAGCACCCCCCGTCCGATCCATGGGCTAACACACACGAAAAATCACAAAAAAACTGTCGTTTTCAATCATTCGCTCATGGGACGCCCTAAAAACCTCCACCCGACCCCTCGGAGCCCCGGGATCCACTTAACAGCTCGTCAGGGATGCCCCCGACGGGTCATCTCAAAACTTTTCCCGGAGCCAGCACCCCCCGACCGATCCATGGGCTAACACATACGAAAAATCGCTAAAAAACTTCCGTTTTCACTCTTTCGCTCATGGGACGCCTTAAAAACCTACGCCCGACCCCCCGGAGCCCATGGATCCGCTTAACAGCTGGTCAGGGACGCGCCCGAGGTGCTCACCCCAAAAATTTTCCCGGAGCCAGCACCCCCCGGCCAATCCATGGGCTAACACACACGGAAAATCGCCAAAAAACTGCCGTTTTCACTCTTTCGCTCATTGGCGCCCTAAAAACCTCCGCCCGACCCCCCGGAGCCCATGGATCTGATTAACAGCTCGTCAGGGACGCCCCCGAGGGGCTCGACCCAAAACTTTTCCCGGAGCCAGCACCCCCCGGCCGATCCATGGGCTAACACACACGGAAAATTGCCAAAAAACTATCGTTTTCACTCTTTCGATCATGGGATGCCCTAAAAACCTCCGCTCGACCCCCCAGAGACCATGGATCCGCTTAACAGCTCATCAGGGACGCCCCCGAGGGGATCGACCCAAAACGTTTCCCGGAGCCAGCACCCTCCGGCCGATCCATGGGCTAACATACACGAAAAATCGCCAAAAAACTGTCGTTTTCACTCTTTCGCTCATGGGACGCCCTAAAAACCTCTGCCCGACCCCCCGCAGCCCATGGATCCGCTTAACCGCTCGTCAGGGATGCCCCCAAGGGGCTCGAACCAAAACTTTTCCCGGAGCCAGCACCCCCCGGCCGATCCATGGGCTAACACACATGGAAAATCGCCAAAAAACTTCCGTTTTCACTCTTTCGCTCATGGGACTCCCTAAAAACCTCCGCTCCGACCCCCCGGAGCCCATGGATCAGCTTAATAGCTCGTCAGGAATGCCCCTGAGGGATCGGCCCAAAACTTTTCCCGGAGCCAGCACCCCCCCATCGATCCATGGGCTAACACACACGAAAAATCGCCAAAAAACTATCGTTTTAACTCTTTCGCTAATGGAACGCCTTAAAAACCTCCTCCCGACCCCCCGGAGCCCATTGATCCGCTTAACAGTTAGTCAGGGAAGCCCCCGAGGGGCTCGGCCCAAAACTTTTCTCGGAGCCAGCACCCCTCGATCGATCCATGGGCTAACACACACGGAAAATCGCCAAAAAACTATCGTTTTCACTCTTTCGATCATGGGACGCCTTAAAAACCTCCGCCTGACCCCCCGGAGACCATGGATCCGCTTAACAGCTCGTTAGGAACGCCCCCGAGGGACTCGACCCAAAACTTTTCCCAGAGCTAGCACCCCCCGATCGATCCATGGGCTAACACACACGAAAAATCTCCGAAAAACTGTTGTTTTCACTCTTTCGCTCATGGGACGCCCAAAAAACCTCCGCTCGACACCCCGGAGCCCATGGATCGGCTTAACAGCTGGTCAGGGATGCCACCGAGGCGCTCACCCCAAAACCTTTCCCGGAGCCAACACTCCCCGGCCGATCCATGGGCTAACACACACGAAAAATCACCAAAAAGCTGCCGTTTTCATTCTTTCACTCATGGGATGCCCTAAAAACCTCCGCCCGACCCCCCAGAGCCCTTGGATCCACTTAACAGCTCGTCAGGGACGCCCCCGAGGGGCTCGAACCAAAACTTTTCACGGAGCCAGCACCCCCCGGTCGATCCATGGGCTAACACACATGGAAAATCGCCAAAAAACTTCCGTTTTCACTCTTTCGCTCATGGGATGCCCTAAAAACCTCCGCTCCGACCCCCCGGAGCCCATGGATCCGCTTAATAGCTCATCAAGAATGCCCCCGAGGGCTCGGCCCAAAACCGTTCCCGGAGCCAGCACCCCCCTATCGATCCATGGGATAACACACACGAAAAATCGCCAAAAAACTGTCGTTTTAACTCTTTCGCTAATGGAACGCCTTAAAAACCTCCGCCCGACCCCCCGGAGCCCATTGATCCGCTTAACAACTGGTCAGGGACGCCCCCGAGGGGCTCGACCCAAAACTTTTCTTGGATCCAGCACCCCTCGGTGGATCCATGGGCTAACACACACGGAAAATCGCCAAAAAACTGCTGTTTTCACTCTTTCGATCATGGGACGCCCTAAAAACCTCCTCCTGACCCCCCGGAGACCATGGATCCGCTTAACAGCTCATCAGGAACGCCCCCGAGGGACTCGACCCAAAACTTTTCCCAGAGCCAGCAACCCCCGATCGATCCATGGGCTAACACACACGGAAAATCTCCAAAAAACTATTGTTTTCACTCTTTCACTCATGGGACACCCTAAAAACCTCCGCCCGACCCCCCGGAGCCCTTAGATATACTTAACAGCTCGTCAGGGATGCCCTCGAGTGGCTCAGCCCAAAACTTTTCCCGGAGCCAGCACCCCCATCGATCCATGGGCTAACATACACGAAAAAAAAGCAAAAAAACTGCCGTTTTCACTATTTCGTTAATGGAATGCCCTAAAAACCTCCGCCCGACCCCCCGGAGCCCATGGATCCACTTAACAGCAAGTCAGGGATGCCCCCGAGGGGCTCGGCCTAAAACTTTTCCCGGATCCAGCACCCCCCGGCCGATCCATGGGCTAACACACACGAAAAATCGCCAAAAATCTGTCGTTTTCACTCTTTCGCTCATGGGACGCCCTAAAAACCTCCGCCCGACCCCCCGGAGCCCATGGATCTGCTTAACAGCTCGTCAGGGATGCCCCTGAGGGGCTCAGGCCAAAACTTTTCCCGGAGCCAGTACCCCCCGACCGATCCATGGGCTAACACATACGAAAAATTGCCAAAAAATTTCGTTTTCACTCTTTCGCTCATGGGACGCCCTAAAAACCTCCGCCCGACTCCCCGGAGGCCATGGATCTGCTTAACAGCTCGTTAGGGACGCCTCCGAGGGGCTCAGCCCAAAACTTTTCCCGGAGCCAGCACCCTCCGGCCGATCCATGGGCTAACACACACGAAAAATCGCCAAAAAACTGTCGTTTTCAATCTCTCGCTCATGGGACGCCTTAAAAACCTTCGCCCGCCCCCCGGAGCCCATGGATCCTCTTAACAGCTCGTCAAGGATTTCCCCGAGGGGTTCGGTCCAAAAATTTTCCCGGAGTCAGCACCCCCCATCTATCCATGGGCTATCACACACGGAAGATCACAGAAAAACTGCCGTTTTCCCTATTTCGCTCATGGGAAGCCCTAAAAACCTCCGCCCCACCCCCAGGAGCCCATGGATCCACTCAACCGCTCCTCAGGGATGCCCCCGAGGGGCTCGTCCCAAAACTTTTCCCGGAACCAGCACCCCCCGCCCGATCCATGGGCTAACACACACGGAAAATCTCCAAAAAACTATTGTTTTCACTCTTTCGCTCATGGGACGCCTAAAAAACCTCCGCTCGACACCCCGGAGCCTATGGATCGGCTTAACAGCTGGTCAGGGATGCCCCCAGAGGCGCTCACCCCAAAACCTTTCCCGAAGCCAATACTCCCCGGCCGATCCATGGGCTAACACACACAAAAAATCACCAAAAAACTGCCGTTTTCACTTTTTCGCTCATGGGACGCCCTAAAAACCTCCGCCCGACCCCCCGGAGCCCTTGGATCAACTTAACAGCTCGTCAGGGATGCCCCCGAGTGGCTCAGCCCAAAACCTTTCCCGGAGCCAGCACCCCCATCGATCCATGGGCTAACATACACGAAAAAAAGTTAAAAAACTGCCGTTTTCACTATTTCGTTAATGGATTGCCCTAAAAACCTCCGTCCGACCCCCCGGAGCCCATGGATCCACTTAACAGCAAGTCAGGGACGCCCCCGAGGGGCTCGGCCCAAAACTTTTCCCGGATCCAGCACCCCCCGGCCGATCCATGGGCTAACACACACGGAAAATAGCCAAAACCCTGTTAGTTTCACTCTTTCGCTCATGGGACGCCCTAAAAACCTCCGCCTGACCCCCCGGAGCCCATGGATCTGCTTAACAGCTCGTCAGGGATGCCCCTGAGGGGCTCAGCCCAAATCTTTTCCCGGAGCCAATACCCCCCGACCGATCAATGGGCTAACACATACGGAAAATTGCCAAAAAATTTCGTTTTCACTCTTTCGCTCATGGGACGCCCTAAAAACCTCCGCCCGACTCCCCGGAGGCCATGGATCCGCTTAACAGCTCGTTAGGGACGCCCCCGAGGGGCTCAGCCCAAAACTTTTCCCGGAGCCAGCACCCTCCGGCCGATCCATGGGCTAACACACACGAAAAATCGCCAAAAAACTGTCGTTTTCAATCTTTCGCTCATAGGAGGCCTTAAAAACCTTCGCCCGCCCCCCGGAGCCCATGGATCCTCTTAACAGCTCGTCAAGGACGTCCCCGAGGGGTTCGGCCCAAAACTTTTCCCGGAGTCAGCACCCCCCATCTATCCATGGGCTAACACATACGGAAGATCACAGAAAAATTGCCGTTTTCCCTATTTCGCTCATGGGACTCCCTAAAAACCTCCGCTCCGACCCCCCGAAGCCTATGGATCCGCTTAACAGCTCGTCAGGAATGCCCCGAGGGGTCGGCCCAAAACCGTTCCCGGAGCCAGCACCCCCCCATCGATCCATGGGCTAACACACACGAAAAATTGCCAAAAAACTATCGTTTTAACTCTTTCGCTAATGGAACGCCTTAAAAACCTCCGCCCGATCCCCCGGAGCCTATTGATCCGCTAAACAGCTGGTCAGGGATGCCCCCGAGTGGTTCGGTCCAAAACTTTTCTCGGAGCTAGCACCCCTCGGTCGATCCATGGGCTAACAAACACGGAAAATCGCCAAAAAACTCTCATTTTCACTCTTTCGATCATGGGACGCCCTAAAAACCTCCACCTGACCCCTCGGAGACCATGGATCCGCTTAACAGCTCGTCAGAAACGCCGCCGAGGGACTCGACCCAAAAATTTTCCCGGAGCCAGCACCCCCCGATCGATCCATGGGCTAACACACACGGAAAATCTCTGAAAAACTGTTGTTTTCACTCTTTCGCTCATGGGACGCCCAAAAAAATTCCGCTCGACACCCCGGAGCCCATTGATCGGCTTAAAAGCTGGTCAGGGAAGCCCCCGAGGCGTTCACCCCAAAACCTTTCCCGGAGACAACACTCCCCGGCCGATCCATGGACACACGAAAAATCACCAAAAAATTACCGTTTTCACCCTTTCGCTCATGGGACGCCCTAAAAACCTCTGCCCGACCCCCCGGAGCCCTTAGATATACTTAACAGCTCATCAGGGACGCCCCCGAGGGGCTCGGCCCAAAACTTTTCCCAGAGCCAGCACCCCCCCATCGATCCATGGGCTAACACACACGAAAAATCGCAAAAAAACTGCCGTTTTCACTATTTTGCTAATGGAACGCCCTAAAAACCTCCGCTCGACCCCCCAGATCCCATGGATCCGCTAAACAGCTAGTCAGGGACGCCCCCGAGGGGCTCGGCCCAAAACTTTTCTCGGAGCCAGCACCCCCCGGCCGATCCATGGTCTAGTACACACGGAAAATCGCAAAAAAATTGTCGTTTTCACTCTTTCGCTCATGGGACGCCCAAAAAAATTCCACTCGACCCCCCGGAGCCCATGAATCTGCTTAACAGCTCGTCAGGGATGCCCCCGAGGGGCTCAGCCCAAAACATTTCTTAGAAACAGCACCCCCCGGCTGATCCATGGGTTAACACAAACCAAAATTCACCAAAATACTGCCGTTTTTACTCTTTCGCTCATTGGACGCCCTAAGAACCTCCGCTCGACACCCCGAAGCCCATGGATCCGCTTAACAGCTCGTCAGGAATGCTCCCGAGGGGCTCGGTCCAAAACTTTTCTCTGAGCCAGCACCCCCCATCGATCCATAGGCTAACACACACGAAAAATCGCAAAAAAACTGTCGTTTTAACCCTTTCGCTAATGGAACGCCTTAAAAACCTCCGTTCGACCCCCCGGAGCCCATTGATCCGCTTATCAGCTGGTCAGGGATGCCCCCAAGGATCTCGGCCCAAAGTTTTTCTCGGAGCCAGCACCCCTCGGTCGATCCATTGGCTAACACACATGAAAAATCGCCAAAAAACTATAGTTTTCACTCTTTCGATCATGGGACGCCCTAAAAACCTCCGCTTGACCCCCCGGAGACCATGGATCCGCTTAAAAGCTCGTCAGAAATGCCCCCGAGGGACTCGACCCAAAACTTTTCCCGGAGCCAGCACCCCCATCGATCCATGGGCTAACATACAAGAAAAAAAGCAAAAAAACTGCCGTTTTCACTATTTCGTTAATGGAATGCCCTAAAAACCTCCGACCGACCCCCCGGAGCCCATGGATCCACTTAACCGCTCGTAAGGGACTCCCTCGAAGGGCTCGGCCCAAAACATTTCCCGGAGCCAGCACCCCCCGGCCGATCCATGGGCTAACACACACGAAAATCGTCAAAAGACTGCCGTTTTCACTCTTTCGCTCATGGGATGACCTAAAAACCTACGCCCCACCCCCAGGAGCCCATGGATCCGCTAAAAATCTCGTCAGGGATGCCACCGAAGGGCTCGGGCCAAAACATTTCCCGGAGCCAGCACCCCCCGGCCGATCCATGGGCTAACACACACAGAAAATCGCTAAAAAACTGCCATTTTCACTCTTTTGCTCATGGGACGCCCTAAAAACCTCCGCCCCACCCCAGGATCCCATGGATCCGCTTAACCACTCTTCAGGGATGCCCCCGAAGGGCTCGTCCCAAAACTTTTCCCGGTTCCAGCACCCCCCGGCCGATCCATGGCCTAACACACAAGGAAAATTACCAAAAAACTGTCTTTTTCACTCTTTCGCTCATGGGACGCCCTAAAAACCTCTGCCTCCACCCCAAGAGCCCATGGATCCGCTTAACTGCTTGTCAGGGATGCCCCCGAGGGGCTCAGTCCAAAACATTTCCCGGAGCCAGCATCCCCAGGCCGATCCATGGGCTAACACACACGAAAAATCGCCAAAAAACCACCGTTTTCACTCTTTCGCTCGTGGGACGCCCTCAAAACTTCTGCCCCACCCCCAGGAGCCCATGGTTCTGCTTAACCGCTCGTCAGGGATGCCCCCGAGGGGCTCAGCCCAAAAATTTTGCCGGAGCCAGCACCCCCCGGCCGATCCATGGGCTAACATACACGGAAAATTGCCAAAAAACTGCCATTTTTACTCTTTCGCTCATGGGAAGCCCTAGAAACCTATGCCCCACCCCCGGAGCCCATGGATCCACTTAACAGCTCGTCAGGGATGCCCTTGAAGGGCTCGTCCCAAAAGTTTTCTCGGAGCCAGCACCCCCTGTTCGATCCATGGTCTAACACACAAGGAAAATCGCCAAAAAACTGCCGTTTTCACTCTTTCGCTCATGGGATGCCCTAAAAACCTCCTCCCCGCCCCCAGGATCCCATGGATCTGATTAACCGCTCGTCAGGGATGCCCCCGATGGGCTCGGTCCAAAACTTCTCCCAGGGCCAGCACCCCCCGGCCGATCCATGGGCTAACACACACGGAAAACCACCAAAAAACTGCCGTTTTAACACTTTCGCTCATGGGACGGCCTTAAAACCTCCGCCCCACCCCCAGGAGCCCATGGATCCGCTAAACCGCTCATCAAGGACGCCCCTGAGGGGCTCTCCCAAAAACTTTTCCCAGAGACAGCACCCCCCGGCCGATCCATGGGCTAACACACACGGAAAATCGCCAAAAAACTACCGTTTTCACTCTTTCGCTCATGGGATGCCCTAAAAACCTCCGCCCCGCCCCCAGGAGCCCATGGATCCGCTTAAACGCTCATCAAGATCGCCTCCGAGGGGCTCGGCCCAAAACTTTTCCCGGAGCCAGCACCCCCCGGCCGATCCATGGGCTAACACACACGAAACATTGCCAAAAAACTGCCGTTTTCACTCTTTTGCTCATGGGACGCCCTAAAAACCTCCACCCCGCCCCCAGGAGCCCATGGATCCACATAACTGCTTGTCAGGGACTCCCCCGAGGGGCTCGGCAAAAAAATTTTCCCGGAGCCAGCACCCCCCGGCCGATCCATGGGCTAACACACACGGAAAATCGCCAAAAAACTGCCGTTTTCACTCTTTCGCTCATGGGATGCCCTAAAAACCTCATCCCCGCCCCCAGGATCCCATGGATCTGATTAACCGCTCGTCAGGGATGCCCCCGATGGGCTCGGTCCAAAACTTCTCCCAGGGCCAGCACCCCCCGGCCGATCCATGGGCTAACACACACGGAAAACCACCAAAAAACTGCCGTTTTAACACTTTCGCTCATGGGACGGCCTTAAAACCTCCGCCCCACCCCCAGGAGCCCATGGATCCGCTAAACCGCTCATCAAGGACGCCCCTGAGGGGCTCTCCCAAAAACTTTTCCCAGAGACAGTACCCCCCGGCCGATCCATGGGCTAACACACACCGAAAATCGCCAAAAAACAACCGTTTTCACTCTTTCGCTCATGGGATGCCCTAAAAACCTCCGCCCCGCCCCCAGGAGCCCATGGATCCGCTTAAACGCTCGTCAAGATCGCCTCCGAGGGGCTCGGCCCAAAACTTTTCCCGGAGCCAGCACCCCCCGGCCGATCCATGGGCTAACACACACGAAACATTGCATAAAAACTGTCGTTTTCACTCTTTTGCTCATGGGACGCCCTAAAAACCTCCACCCCGCCCCCAGGAGCCCATGGATCCACATAACTGCTTGTCAGGGACTCCCCCGAGGGGCTCGGCAAAAAAATTTTCCCGGAGCCAGCACCCCCCGGCCGATCCATGGGCTAACATACACGGAAAATCGCCAAAAAACTGTCGTTTTCACTCTTTCGCTCATGGGACGCTCTAAAAACCTTCGCCCCGCCCCCAGGAGCCCATGGATCTGCTTAACCGCTTGTCAGTGACGTCCCCGAGGGCTCAGCCCAAAACTTTTCCCGGAGCCATCACCCCCCGGCCGATCCATGGGCTAACACACACGGAAAATCGCCAAAAAACTGCCGTTTTCACTCTTTCGCTCATGGGACGCCCTAAAAACCTCCGCCCCCCCCCCTAGGAGCCCATGGATCCGCTTAACCGCTCGTAAGGGATGCCCCTGAGGGGCTCGGCCCAAAACTTTTCCCGGAGCCAGCACCCCCCGGCCGATCCATGGGCTAACACACACGAAACATTGCCAAAAAACTGTCGTTTTCACTCTTTTGCTCATGGGACGCCCTAAAAACCTCCACCCCGCCCCCAGGAGCCCATGGATCCATATAACTGCTTGTCAGGGACTCCCCCGAGGGGCTCGGCAAAAAAATTTTCCCGAAGCCAGCACCCCCCGGCCGATCCATGGGCTAACACACACGGAAAATCGCCAAAAAACTATCGTTTTCACTCTTTCGCTCATGGGACGCTCTAAAAACCTTCGCACCGCCCCCAGGAGCCCATGGATCTGCTTAACCGCTTGTCAGTGACGTCCCCGAGGGCTCAGCCCAAAACTTTTCCCGGAGCCATCACCCCCCGGCCGATCCATGGGCTAACACACACGGAAAATCGCGAAAAAACTGCCGTTTTTACTCTTTCGCTCATGGGACGCCCTAAAAACCTCCGCCCCACCCCCAGGAGCCCATGGATCCGCTTAACCACTCGTCAGGGAAGCCCCCGAGGGGCTCGGCCCAAATCTTTTCCCGGAGCCAGTACCCACCGGCCGATCCATGGGCTAACACTCACGGAAAATCGCCAAAAAACTGTCGTTTTCACTCTTTCGCTCATGGGACGCCCTAAAAACCTCCGCCCCACCCCAGAAGCCCATGGATTTGCTTAACCACTCGTCAGGGACGCCCCCGAGTTGCTTGGCCCAAAACTTTTCCCGAAGCCAACACCCCCCGGCCGATCCATGGGCTAACACACACGAAAAATCGCCAAAAAACTGCCGTTTTCACTCTTTCGCTCATGGGACGCCCTAAAAACCTCTGCCCCACCCCCAGGAGCCCATGTATTCGCTTAACCGCTCGTCAGGGACGCCCTGAGGGGCTCGTCCCAAAACTTCTCCCGGAGCCAGCACCCCCTGGCCGATCCATGGGCTAACACACACGAAAATCGCCAAAAAACTATTGTTTTCACTCTCTCATCATTGGACGCCCTAAAAACCTCCGCCCCACCCCCAGGAGCCCATGGATCCGCTTAAGCGCTCGTCAGGGACGCCCCCGAGGGGCTCGGTCCAAATCTTTTCCCGGAGCCAGTACCCACCGGCCGATCCATGGGCTAACACACACGGAAAATCGCCAAAAAACTGCCATTTTCACTCTTTTGCTCATGGGACGCCCTAAAAACCTCCGCCCCACCCCCAGGAGCCCATGGATTTGCTTAACCACTCGTCAGGGACGCCCTCGAGTTGCTTGCCCCAAAACTTTTCCCGAAGCCAGCACCCCCCGGCCGATCCATGGGCTAACACACACGAAA
The DNA here is from genome assembly GCA_031232105.1 of Capsicum rhomboideum. NCBI lineage: Eukaryota > Viridiplantae > Streptophyta > Magnoliopsida > Solanales > Solanaceae > Capsicum > Capsicum rhomboideum. The sequence continues at coordinate 753,906 of CP124710.1, read as the reverse complement.
AATTACCAAAAAACTGTTGTTTTCACTCTTTCGCTCATGGGACGCCCTAAAAACCTCTGCCCCACCCCCAGGAGCCCATGTATCCGCTTAACCGCTCGTCAGGGACGCCCTGAGGGGCTCGTCCCAAAACCTCTCTCGGAGCCAGCACCCCCTGGCCGATCCATGGGCTAACACACACGAAAAATCGCCAAAAAACTGATGTTTTCACTCTCTCATCATGGGACGCCCTAAAAACCTCCGCCCCACCCCCAGGAGCCCATGGATCCGCTTAAGCGCTCGTCAGGGATGCCCACGAGGGGCTCGGCCCAAAAATTTTCACGGAGCCAGCACCCCCCGACCGATCCATGGGCTAACACACACGGAAAATCGCCAAAAAACTACCGTTTTCACTCTTTCGCTCATGGGACGCCCTACAAACCTCCGCCCCACCACCAGGAGCCCTTGGATCCGCTTAACCGCTCGTCAGGGACGCACCCGAGGGGCTCGGGCCAAAACTTTTCTCTGAGCCAGCACCCCCCGGCCGATCCATGGGCTAACACAGACGGAAAATCGCCAAAAAACTGCCGTTTTCACTCTTTTGCTCATGGGACATCCTAAAAACCTCCGCCCCACCCCCAGGAGCCCGTGTATCCGCTTAACCGCTCGTCAGGGAGGCCCTCGAGAGGCTCGGCCAAAAACTTTTCCCTTAGCCAACACCCCCCGGCCGATACATGGGCTACCATACACGGAAAATCGCCAAAAAATGGCCGTTTTCACTCTTTTGCTAATGGGACGCCCTAAAAACCTCCGCCCCACCCCAGGAGCCCATGGATTTGCTTAACCGCTCATCAGGGACGCCCCCGAGGGGCTAGGCCCAAATCATTTCCCGATGCCAGCACACACAGAAAATCGCCAAAAAACTGCCGTTTTCACTCTTTCCCTCATGGGATGCCGTAAAAACATCCGCCCTGCCCCCAGGAGCCCATGGATCCGCTTAACCGCATGTCAGGGACGCCCCCAAGGGGTTCGGTCCAAAACCGTTCCCGGAACCAGCACCCCCCGGCCGATCCAAGGGCTAACACACACGAAAAATCGCCAAAAAACTGCCGTTTTCACTCTTTTGCTCATGGGACGCCCTAAAAACCTCCGCCCCGCACCAGGAGCCCATGGATCTTCTTAACCGCTTGTCAGGGATGCCCCCGAGGGGCTCGGAACAAAACTTTTCCCAGAGCCAGCACCCCCCGGCCGATCCATAGGCTAACACACATGGAAAATCGCCAAAAAACTGCCGTTTTCACTCTTTCGCTCATGGGACGCCCTAAAAACCTCCGTCCTGCCCCAAGGAGCACATGGATTTGCTTAACCGCTCGTCAGGGACGCCCCCGAGGGGCTCGGCCCAAAACTTTTCCCGGAGCCAGCACCCCCCAGCCGATCCATGGGCTAACACACACGGAAAATCGCCAAAAAACTGCCGTTTTCACTCTTTCGCTCATGGGACGCCCTAAAAACCTCCACCCCACCACCAGGAGACCATGGATCCGCTTAACCGCTCGTCAGGGACGCCCCCGAGGGGCTCGGCCCAAAACTTTTCCCGGAGCCAGCACCCCCCGGCCGATCCATGGGCTAACACACACGAAAAATTGCCAAAAAACTGCCGTTTTCACTCTTTCGCTCATGGGACGCCCTAAAAACCTCCGCCCCGCCCCCTGAAAACCAAGGATCCGCTTAACCGCTCGTTAGGGATGCCCTCGAGGGGCTCGGGCCAAAATTTTTCCTGGAGCCAGGACCCCCCTGCCGATCCACGGGCTAACAGCCACGGAAAATCGCAAAAAAACTGCCGTTTTCACTCTTTCGCCTCTGGGACGCCCTTAAAACCTCCCACCGGCCCCACGGAGCCCATGGATCCACTTAACAGCTCGTCAGGGATGCCCCCGAGGGGCTCGGCCCAAAATAATTTTCGGAGCCAGCGCCCCCCAAGCGATCCGTGGGCTAACACCCACGGAAAATCGCCAAAAAACTGCCGTTTTCACTCTTTCGCCTCTGGGACACCCTTAAAACATCCCACCAGCCCCACGGAGCCCATGGATCCGCTTAACAGCTCGTCAGGGACGCCCCCGAGGGGCTCAGCACAAAATAATTTCCGGAGCCAGCGCCCCCAAGCGATCCGTGGGCTAACACCCACGGAAAATCGCCAAAAAACTGCCGTTTTCACTCTTTCGCCTCTGGGACGCCCTTAAAACCTCCCACCAGCCCCACGGAGCCCATGGATCCGCTTAACAGCTCGTCAGGGACGCCCCCGAGGGGCTCGGCCCAAAATAATTTCCGGAGCCAGCGCCCCCCAAGCGATCCGTGGGCTAACACCCACGGAAAATCGCCAAAAAACTGCCGTTTTTACTCTTTCGCCTCTGGATGCCCTTAAAACCTCCCACCGGCCCCACGGAGCCCATGGATCCGCATAACAACGCGTCAGGGACGCCCCCGAGGGGCTTGGCCCAAAATAATTTCTGGAGCCAGCGCCCCCAAAGCGATCCGTGGGCTAACACCCACGGAAAATCGCCAAAAAACTGCCGTTTTCACTCTTTCGCCTCTGGGACGCCCTTAAAACCTCCCACCGGCCCCACGGTCCCATGGATCCGCTTAACAGCTCGTCAGGGACGCCCCCGAGGGGCTCGGCCCAAAATAATTTCCGAAGCCAGCGCCCCCCAAGCGGTCCGTGGGCTAACACCCACGGAAAATCGCCAAAAAACTGCTGTTTTCACTCTTTCGCCTCTGGGACGCCCTTAAAACCTCCCACCGGCCCCACGGAGCCCATGGATCTGCCTAACAGCTCGTCAGGGATGCCCCCGAGGGGATCGGCCCAAAATAATTTCCGGAGCCAGCGCCCCCCAAGCGATCCGTGGGCTAACACCCACGGAAAATTGCCAAAAAACTGCCGTTTTCACTCTTTTGCCTCTGGGACGCCCTTAAAACCTCCCACCGGCCCCACGGAGCCCATGGATCCGCTTAAGAGCTCGTCAGGGACGCCCCCGAGGTGCTCGGCCCAAAATAATTTCCGAAGCCAGCGCCCCCCAAGCGATCCGTGGGCTAACACCCACGGAAAAAAGCCAAAAAACTGTCGTTTTCACACTTTCACCTCTGGGACGCCCTTAAAACCTCCCACCGGCCCCACGGAGCCCATGGATACGCTTAACAGCTTGTCAGGGACTCCCCCGAGGGGCTCGTCCCAAAATAATTTCCGGATCCAGCGCCCCCCAAGCGATCCGTGGGCTAACACCCACGGAAAATCGCCAAAAAACTACCGTTTTCACTCTTTCGCCTCTGGGACGCCCTTAAAACCTCCCACCGGCCCCACGGAGCCCATGGATCCGCTTAAAAGCTCATCAGGGACGCCCTCGAGGGGCTCAGCCCAAAATAATTTCTGGAGCCAGCGCCCCCAAGCGATCCGTGGGCTAACACCTACGGAAAATGGCCAAAAAACTGCCGTTTTCACTCTTTCGCCTCTGGGACGCCCTTAAAACATCCCAACGGCCCCACGGAGCCCATGGATACGCCTAACAGCTCGTCAGGGACGCCCCCGAGGGGCTCGTCCCAAAATAATTTCCGGAGCCAGCGTCGCCCAAGCGATCCGTGGGCTAACACCCACTGAAAATCGCCAAAAAACTGCCATTTTCACTTTTTCGCCTCTGGGACACCCTTAAAACCTCCCACCGGCCCCACGGATCCCATAGATCCGCTTAACAGCTCGTCAGGGACTCCCCCGAGGAGCTCGGCCCAAAATCATTTCCGGAGCCAGCGCCCCCCAAGCGATCCGTGGGCTAACACCCACGGAAAATCGCCAAAAAACTGCCGTTTTCAGTCTTTCGCCTCTGGGATGCCCTTAAAACCTCCCACCGGCCCCACGAAGCCCATGGATCCACTTAACAGCTCGTCAGGGATGCCCCCGAGGGGCTCGGCCCAAAATAATTTCCGGGGCCAGCGCCCCCCAAGCGATCCGTGGGCTAACACCCACGGAAAATCGCCAAAAATTTGCCGTTTTCACTCTTTCGCCTCTGGGATGCCCTTAAAACCTCCCAACGGCCCCACGGAGCCCATGGATCTGCTTATCAGCTCGTCAGGGACGCCCCTGAGGGGTTCGGCCCAAAATAATTTTCGGTGCCAGCACCCCCCAAGCGATCCGTGGGCTAACACCCACGGAAAAAAGCCAAAAAACTGTCGTTTTCACACTTTCACCTCTGGGACGCCCTTAAAACCTCCCACCGGCCCCACGGAGCCCATGGATACGCTTAACAGCTTGTCAGGGACTCCCCCGAGGGGCTCGTCCCAAAATAATTTCCGGATCCAGCGCCCCCCAAGCGATCCGTGGGCTAACACCCACGGAAAATCGCCAAAAAACTACCGTTTTCACTCTTTCGCCTCTGGGACGCCCTTAAAACCTCCCACCGGCCCCACGGAGCCCATGGATCCGCTTAAAAGCTCATCAGGGACGCCCTCGAGGGGCTCAGCCCAAAATAATTTCTGGAGCCAGCGCCCCCAAGCGATCCGTGGGCTAACACCTACGGAAAATGGCCAAAAAACTGCCGTTTTCACTCTTTCGCCTCTGGGACGCCCTTAAAACATCCCAACGGCCCCACGGAGCCCATGGATACGCCTAACAGCTCGTCAGGGACGCCCCCGAGGGGCTCGTCCCAAAATAATTTCCGGAGCCAGCGTCGCCCAAGCGATCCGTGGGCTAACACCCACTGAAAATCGCCAAAAAACTGCCATTTTCACTTTTTCGCCTCTGGGACACCCTTAAAACCTCCCACCGGCCCCACGGATCCCATAGATCCGCTTAACAGCTCGTCAGGGACTCCCCCGAGGAGCTCGGCCCAAAATCATTTCCGGAGCCAGCGCCCCCCAAGCGATCCGTGGGCTAACACCCACGGAAAATCGCCAAAAAACTGCCGTTTTCAGTCTTTCGCCTCTGGGATGCCCTTAAAACCTCCCACCGGCCCCACGAAGCCCATGGATCCACTTAACAGCTCGTCAGGGATGCCCCCGAGGGGCTCGGCCCAAAATAATTTCCGGGGCCAGCGCCCCCCAAGCGATCCGTGGGCTAACACCCACGGAAAATCGCCAAAAATTTGCCGTTTTCACTCTTTCGCCTCTGGGATGCCCTTAAAACCTCCCAACGGCCCCACGGAGCCCATGGATCTGCTTATCAGCTCGTCAGGGACGCCCCTGAGGGGTTCGGCCCAAAATAATTTTCGGTGCCAGCACCCCCCAAGCGATCCGTGGGCTAACACCCACGGAAAATCGCCAAAAAACTGCCGTTTTCACTCTTTCGTCTCTGGGACGCCCTTAAAACCTCCCACCGGCCCCACAGAGCCCATGGATCTGCTTAACAGCTCGTCAGGGACGCCCCCGAGGGGATCGGCCCAAAATAATTTTCGGAGCCAGCGCCCCCCAAGCGATCCGTGGGCTAACACCCACGGAAAATTGCCAAAAAACTGCCGTTTTCACTCTTTCGCCTCTGCGACGCCCTTAAAACCTCCCACCGGCCCGACGAAGCCCATTGATCCGCTTAACAGCTCGTAAGGGACGCCCCCGAGGGGCTCGGTCCAAAATAATTTCCGAAGCCAGCGCCCCCCAAGCGATCCGTGGGCTAACACCCACGGAAAATCGCCAAAAAACTGCCGTTTTCATTCTTTCGCCTCTGGGACGCCATTAAAACCTCCCACCGGCCCCACGGAGCCCATGGATCTGCCTAACAGCTCGTCAAGGATGCCTCAGAGGGGCTCGACCCAAAATAAATTCCGGAGCCAGCGCCCCCCAAGCGATCCGTGGGCTAACAGCCACGGAAAATCGCAAAAAAACTGCCGTTTTCACTCTTTCGCCTCTGGGACGCCATTAAAACCTCCCACCGGCCCCACGGAGGCAATGGATACACTTAACAGCTCGTCAGGGACGCCCCCGAGGGGCTCGGCCCAAAATAATTTTCGGAGCCAGAGCCCCCCAAGCGATCCGTGGGCTAACAGCCACGGAAAATCGCCAAAAAACTGCCGTTTTCATTCTTTCGCCGCTGGGACGCCCTTAAAACCTCCCACCGGCCCCACGGAGCCCATGGATCCACTTAACAGCTCGTCAGGGACGCCCCCGAGGGGCTCGGCCCAAAATAATTTTTGGAGCCAGCGCCCCCCAAGCGATCCGTGGGCTAACACCCACGGAAAATCGCCAAAAAACTGCCGTTTTCACTCTTTCGCCTCTGCGACGCCCTTAAAACCTCCCACCGTCCCGACGAAGCCCATGGATCCGCTTAACAGCTCGTAAGGGACGCCCCCGAGGGGCTCGGTCCAAAATCATTTCCGGAGCCAGCGCCCCCCAAGCGATCCGTGGGCTAACACCCACGGAAAATCGCAAAAAAACTGCCGTTTTCACTCTTTCGCCTCTGGGACGCCCTTAAAACCTCCCACCAGCCCCACGGAGCCCATGGATCTGATTAACAGCTCGTCAGGGATGCCCCCGAGGGGATCGGCCCCAAATAATATCCAGATCCAGCGCCCCCCAAGCCATCCGTGGGCTAATAGCCACGGAAAATCGCCAAAAAACTACCGTTTTCACTCTTTCGCCTCTGGGACGCCCTTAAAACATCCCAACGGCCCCACGGAGCCCATGGATACGCCTAACAGCTCGTCAGGGACGCCTCCGAGGAGCTCGGCCCAAAATAATTTCCGAAGCCAGCGCCCCCCAAGCGATCCGTGGGCTAACACCCACGGAAAATCGCCAAAAAACTGCCGTTTTCACTCTTTCGCCTCTGGGACGCCCTTAAAACCTCCCACCGGCCCCACAGAGCCCATGGATCCGCTTAACAGGTCATCAGGGACGCCCTCAAGGGGCTCGGCCCAAAATAATTTCTGGAGCCAGCGCCCCCCAAGCGATCCGTGGGCTAACACCCACGGAAAATCGCCAAAAAACTGCCGTTTTCATTCTTTCGCCTCTGGGACACCCTTAAAACCTCCCACCGGCCCCACGAAACCCATGGATCCGCTTAACAGCTCGTCAGGGATGCCCCCGAGGGCCTCGGCCCAAAATAATTTTCGGAGCCAGCGCCCCCCAAGCGATCCGTGGGCTAACACCCACGGAAAATCGCCAAAAAACTGCCGTTTTCACTCTTTCGCCTCTGGGACGCCCTTAAAACCTCCCACCGGCCCCACGAAGCCCATGGATCCGCTTAACAGCTCGTCAGGGATGCCCCCGACGGGCTCGGTCCAAAATAATTTCCGGAGCCAGCGCCCCCCAAGCGATCCGTCGGCTAACACCCACGGAAAATCGCCAAAAAACTGCCGTTTTCACTCTTTCGCCTCTGGGACGCCCATAAAACCTCCCACCGGCCCCACGGAGCCCATGGATCCGCTTAACAGCTCGTCAAGGATGCCCCCGAGGGGATCGGTCCAAAATAATTTTCGGAACGAGCGCCCCCCAAGCGATCCGTGGGCTAACACCCACGGAAAATCGCCAAAAAACTGCCGTTTTCACTCTTTCGCCTCTGGGACGCCATTAAAACCTCCCACCGGCCCCACGGAGCCCATGGATCTGCCTAACAGCTCGTCAGGGATGCCTCAGAGGGGCTCGACCCAAAATAAATTCCAGAGCCAGCGCCCCCCAAGCGATCCGTGGGCTAACACCCACGGAAAATCGCCAAAAAACTGCCGTTTTCACTCTTTCGCCTCTGGGACGCCCTCAAACCCTCCCACCGGCCCCACGAAGTGCATGGATCCGCTTAACAGATCGTTAGGGATGCCCCCGAGGGGCTCGGTCCAAAATCATTTCCGGAGCCAGCGCCCCCCAAGCGATCCGTGGGCTAACACCCACGGAAAATCGCCAAAAAACTGTCGTTTTCACTCTTTCGCCTCTGGGACGCCCTTAAAACCTCCCACCGACCCCACGGAGCCCATGGATCCGCTTAAAAGCTCATTAGGGACGCCCTCGAGGGGCTCGGCCCAAAATAATTTCTGGAGCCAGCGCCCCCAAGCGATCCGTGGGTTAACACCTACGGAAAATCGCCAAAAAACTGCCGTTTTCACTCTTTCGCCTCTGGGACGCCCTTAAAACATCCCAACGGCCCCACGGAGCCCATGGATACGCCTAACAGCTCGTCAGGGACGCCCCCGTGGAGCTCGGCCCAAAATAATTTCCGAAGCCAGCGCCCCCCAAGCTATCCGTGGGCTAACACCCACGGAAAATCGCCAAAAAACTGCCGTTTTCACTCTTTCGCCTCTGGGACGCCCTTAAAACATCCCACCGGCCCCACGGAGCCCATGGATCCGCTTAACAGCTCGTCAGGGACGCCCCCGAGGGGCTCGGCCCAAAATAATTTCCGGAGCGAGCGCCCCCAAGCGATCCGTGGGCTAACACCCACGGAAAATCGCCAAAAAACTGTCGTTTTCACTCTTTCGCCTCTGGGACGCCCTTAAAACCTCCCACCGGCCCCACGAAACCCATGGATCCGCTTAACAGCTCGTCAGGGATGCCCCCGAGGGGCTCGGCCCAAAATAATTTCCGGAGCGAGCGCCCCCAAGCGATCCGTGGGCTAACACACACGGAAAATCGCCAAAAAACTGTCGTTTTCACTCTTTCGCCTCTGGGACGCCCTTAAAACCTCCCACCGGCCCCACGGAGCCCATGGATCCGCTTAACAGCTCGTAAGGGATGCCCCCGAGGGGCTCGACCCAAAATAATTTCCGGAGCGAGCGCCCCCCAAGCGATCCGTGGGCTAACACCCACGGAAAATCGCCAAAAAACTGCCGTTTTCACTCTTTCATCTCTGGGACGCCCTTAAAACCTCCCACCGGCCCCACGAAGCCCATGGATCCGCTTAACAGCTCGTCAGGGACGCCCCCGAGGGGCTCGGTCCAAAATCATTTTCGGAGCCAGCGCCCCCCATGCGATCCGTGGGCTAACACCCACGGAAAATCGCCAAAAAACTGCCGTTTTCACTCTTTCGCCTCTGGGACGCCCTTAAAACCTCCCACAGGCCCCACGGAGGCCATGGATACACTTAACAGCTCGTCAGGGATGCCCCCGAGGGGCTCGGCCCAAAATAATTTTTGGAGCCAGCGCCCCCCAAGCGATCCGTGGGCTAACAGCCACGGAAAATCGCCAAAAAACTGCCGTTTTCACTCTTTCGCTGCTGGGACGCCCTTAAAACCTCCCACCGGCCCCACGGAGCCCATGGATCGACTTAAAAGCTCGTCAGGGACGCCCCCGAGGGGCTCGGCCCAAAATAATTTTCGTAGCCAGCGCCCCCCAAGCGATCCGTGGGCAAACACCCACGGAAAATCGCCAAAAAACTGCCGTTTTCACTCTTTCGCCTCTGCGACGCCCTTAAAACATCCCACCGGCCCCACGGAGCCCATGGATCCGCTTAACAGCTCATCAGGGACGCCCCCGAGGGGCTCGGCCAAAAATAATTTTCGGAACCAGCGCCCCCCATGCGATCCGTGGGCTAACACCCACGGAAAATCGCCAAAAAACTGCCGTTTTCACTCTTTCGCCTCTGGGACGCCCTTAAAACCTCCCACCAGCCCCACGGAGCCCATGTATCCTCTTAACAGCTCGTCAGGGATGCCCCCAAGGGGTTCGTCCCAAAATAATTTTCGAAGCCAGCGCCCCCCAAGCGATCCCTTGGCTAAACACCCACGGAAAATCGCCAAAAAACTGCCGTTTTCACTCTTTTGCCTCTAGGACGCCCTTCAAACCTCCCACCGGCCCCACGGAGCCCATGGATCTGCTTAACAGCTCCTCAGGGACGCCCCCGAGGGGATCGCCCCAAAATAATTTTCGGAGCCAGCGCCCCCAAGCGATCCATGGGCTAACACCCACGGAAAATCGCCAAAAAACTGCCGTTTTCACTCTTTCGCCTCTGGGACGCACTTAAAACCTCCCACCAGCCCCACGGAGCCCATGGATCTGCTTAACAGCTCGTCAGGGACGCCCCCAAGGGGCTCGGCCCAAAATAATTTCCGGAGCCAGCGCCCCCCAAGCGATCCGTGGGCTAACACCCACGGAAAATCGCCAAAAAACTTCCGTTTTCACTCTTTCAGCTCTGGGACGCCCTTAAAACCTCCCACCGGCCCCACGGAGCCCATGTATCCGCTTAACAGCTCATCAGGGAATCCCCCGAGGGGTTCGACCCAAAATAATTTCCGGAGCCAGCGCCCCCTAAGTGATCCTTGGGCTAACACCCACAGAAAATCGCCAAAAACTGCCGTTTTCACTCTTTCGCCTCTGGGACGCCCTTAAAATCTCCCACCGGCCCCACGGAGCCCATGGATCCGCTTAACAGCTCATCAGGGATGCCCCCGAGGGGCTCGACCCAAAATAATTTCCGGAGCCAGCGCCCCCTAAGCGATTCGTGGGCTAACTCCCACGGAAAATCGCCAAAAAACTGCCGTTTTCACTCTTTCGCGTCTGGGACGCCCTTCAAACCTCCCACCGGCCCCACGGAGCCCATGGATCCGCTTAACAGCTCGTCAAGGACGCCCCCGAGGGGCTCGGCCCAAAATAATTTTCGGAGCCAGCGCCCCCAAGCGATCCGTGGGATAACACCCACGGAAAATCGCCAAAAAACTGCCGTTTTCACTTTTTCGCCTCTGGGACGCACTTAAAACCTCCCACCGACCCCACGGAGCCCATGCATCTGCTTAACAGCTCGTCAGGGACGCTCCCGAGGGGCTCGGCCCAAAATCATTTCCGGAGCCAGCGCCCCCCAAGCGATCCGTGGGCTAACACCCACGGAAAATCGCCAAAAAACTGCCGTTTTCACTCTTTCAGCTCTGTGACGCCCTTAAAACCTCCCACCGGCCCCACGAAACCCATGGATCCGCTTAACAGCTCGTCAGGGATGCCCCCGAGGGGCTCGGTCCAAAATCATTTCCGGAGCCAGCGCCCCCCAAGCGATCCGTGGGCTAACACCCACGGAAAATCGCCAAAAAACTGCCGTTTTCACTCTTTCGCCTCTGGGATGCCCTTAAAACATCCCACCGGCCCCACGGAGCCCATGGATCCGCTTAACAGCTCGTCAGGGACGCCCCCGAGGGGCTCGGCCCAAAATAATTTTCGAAGCCAGCGCCCCCCAAGCGATCCGTCGGCTAACACCCACGGAAAATCGCCAAAAAACTGCCGTTTTCACTCTTTCGCCTCTGGGACGCCCTTAAAACCTCCCAATGGCCCCACGGAGCCCATGGATCCGCTTAACAGCTCGTCAGGGATGCCCCCGAGGGGCTCGGTCCAAAATAATTTTCGGAGCGAGCGCCCCCCAAGCGATCCGTGGGCTAACACCCACGGAAAATCGCCAAAAAACTGCCGTTTTCACTCTTTCGCCTCTGGGACGCCATTAAATCCTCCCACCGGCCCCACGAAGCCCATGGATCTGCCTAACAGCTCGTCAGGGATGCCTCAGAGGGGCTCGACACAAAATAAATTCCGGAGCCAGCGCCCCCCAAGCGATCCGTGGGCTAACACCCATGGAAAATCGCCAAAAAACTGCCGTTTTCACTCTTTCGCCTCTGGGACGCCCTTAAAACCTCCCACCGGCCCCACGGAGCACATTGATCCGCTTAACAGCTCGTCAGGGATGCCCCCGAGGAGGTCGGCCCAAAATAATTTCCGGAGCCAGCGCCCCCCCAAGCGATCCGTGGGCTAACACCCACGGAAAATCGCCAAAAAACTACCGTTTTCACTCTTTCGCCTCTAGGACGCCCTTAAAACCTCCCACAGGCCCCACGGAGGCCATGGATACACTTAACAGCTCGTCAGGGACACCCCCGAGGGGCTCGGCCCAAAATAATTTCCGGAGCCAGCGCCCCCCAAGCGATCCGTGGGCTAACAGCCACGGAAAATCGCCAAAAAACTGCCGTTTTCACTCTTTCGCCTCTGGGACGCCCTTAAAACCTCCCATCGGCCCCACGGAGCACATTGATCCGCTTAACAGCTCGTCAGGGATGCCCCCGAGGAGGTCGGCCCAAAATAATTTCCGGAGCTAGCGCCCCCCCAAGCGATCCGTGGGTTAACACCCACGGAAAATCGCCAAAAAACTGCCGTTTTCACTCTTTCGCCTCTGGGACGCCCTTAAAACCTCCCACAGGCCCCACGGAGGCCATGCATCTGCTTAACAGCTCGTCAGGGACGCTCCCGAGGGGCTCGGCCCAAAATAATTTCCGGAGCCAGCGCCCCCCAAGCGATCCGTGGGCTAACACCCACGGAAAATCGCCAAAAAACTGCCGTTTTCACTCTTTCAGCTCTGTGACGCCCTTAAAACCTCCCACCGGCCCCACGAAACCCATGGATCCGCTTAACAGCTCGTCAGGGATGCCCCCGAGGGGCTCGGCCCAAAATAATTTTCGGAGCGAGCGCCCCCCAAGCGATCCGTGGGCTAACACCCACGGAAAATCGCCAAAAAACTGCCGTTTTCACTCTTTCGCCTCTGGGACGCCCTTAAAACCTCCCACCGGCCCCACGAAGTGCATGGATCCGCTTAACAGCTCGTCAGGGATTCCCCCGAGGGGCTCGGTCCAAAATCATTTCCGGAGCCAGCGCCCCCCAAGCGATCCGTGGGCTAACACCCACGGAAAATCGCCAAAAAACTGCCGTTTTCACTCTTTCGCCTCTGGGACGCCCTTAAAACATCCCACCGGCCCCACGGAGCCCATGGATCCGCTTAACAGCTCGTCAGGGACGCCCCCGAGGGGCTCGGCCCAAAATAATTTTCGAAGCCAGCGCCCCCCAAGCGATCCGTCGGCTAACACCCACGGAAAATCGCCAAAAAATTGCACTTTTCACTCTTTCGCCTCTGGGATGCCCTTAAAACCTCCCACTGGCCCCACGGAGCCCATGGATCCGCTTAACAGCTCGTCAGGGATGCCCCCGAGAGGCTCGGTCCAAAATAATTTTCGAAACGAGCGCCCCCCAAGCGATCTGTGGGCTAACACCCACGGAAAATCGCCAAAAAACTGCCGTTTTCACTCTTTCGCCTCTGGGACGCCATTAAAACCTCCCACCGGCCCCACGAAGCCCATGGATCTGCCTAACAGCTCGTCAGGGATGCCTCAGAGGGGCTCGACACAAAATAAATTCCGGAGCCAGCGCCCCCCAAGCGATCCGTGGGCTAACACCCATGGAAAATCGCCAAAAAACTGCCGTTTTCACTCTTTCGCCTCTGGGACGCCCTTAAAACCTCCCACCGGCCCCACGGAGCACATTGATCCGCTTAACAGCTCGTCAGGGATGCCCCCGAGGACGTCGGCCCAAAATAATTTCCGGAGCCAGCGCCCCCCAAGCGATCCGTGGGCTAACAGCCACGGAAAATCGCCAAAAAACTGCCGTTTTCACTCTTTCGCCGCTGGGACGCCCTTAAAACCTCCCACCGGCCCCACAGAGCCCATGGATCCGCTTAACAGCACGTAAGGGACGCCCCCGAGGGGCTCGGCCCAAAATAATTTTCGGAGCCAGCGCCCCCCAAGCGATCCGTGGGCGTTACGGAAAATCGCCAAAAAACTACCGTTTTCACTCTTTCGCCTTTGGGACGCCCTTAAAACATCCCACCGGCCCCACAAAACCCATGGATCCGCTTAACAGCTCGTCATGGATGCCCCCGAGGGGCTCGACCCAAAATAATTTTCGGATCGAGCGCCCCCCAAGCGATCCGTGGATTAACACCCATGGAAAATTGCCAAAAAACTGCCGTTTTCACTCTTTCGCCTCTGGGACGCCCTTAAAACCTCCCACCGGCCCCACGAAGCCCATGGATCCGCTTAACAGCTCGTCAGGGACGCCCCCGAGGGGCTCGGTCCATAATCATTTCCGAAGCCAGCGCCCCCCAAGCGATCCGTGGGCTAACACCCACCGAAAATCGCCAAAAAACTGCCGTTTTCACTCTTTCGCCTCTGGGACGCCCTTAAAACCTCCTACCGGCCCCACGAAACCCATGGATACACTTAACAGCTCGTCAGGGACGCCCCTGAGGTGCTCGGCCCAAAATAATTTCTGGAGCCAGCGCCCCCAAGCGATCCGTGGATTAACACCCACGGAAAATCGCCAAAAAACTGCCGTTTTCACTCTTTCGCCTCTGGGACGCCCTTAAAACCTCCCACCGGCCCCACGAAGCCCATGGATCCGCTTAACAGCTCGTCAGGGACCCCCTCGAGCGGCTCGGCCCAAAATAATTTCCGTACCCAGCGCCCCCCCATCGATCCGTGGGCTAACACCCACGGAAAATCGCCAAAAAACTGCCGTTTTCACTCTTTCGCCTCTGGGACGCCCTTAAAACATCCCACCGGCCCCACGAAACCCATGGATCCGCTTAACAGCTCGTCATGGATGCCCCCGAGGGGCTCGACCCAAAATAATTTTCGGATCGAGCGCCCCCCAAGCGATCCGTGGATTAACACCCACGGAAAATCGCCAAAAAATTGCCTTTTTCACTCTTTCGCCTCTGGGACGCCCTTAAAACATCCCACCGCCCCCACGGAGCCCATGGATCCGCTTAACAGCTCGTCAGGGACGCCCCCAAGGGGCTCGGCCCAAAATAATTTCCGGAGCCAGCGCCCCCCAAGCGATCCGTCGGCTAACACCCACGGAAAATCGCCAAAAAACTGCCGTTTTCACTCTTTCGCCGCTGGGACGCCCTTAAAACCTCCCACAGGCCCCACGGAGGCCATGGATACACTTAACAGCTCGTCAGGGACGCCCCCGAGGGGCTCGGCCCAAAATAATTTCCGGAGCCAGCGCCCCCCAAGCGATCCGTGGGCTAACACCCACCGAAAATCGCCAAAAAACTGCCGTTTTCACTCTTTCGCCTCTGGGACGCCCTTAAAACCTCCCACAGGCCCCACGGAGCCCATGGATCCGCTTAACAGCTCGTCAGGGACGCCCCCGAGGGGCTCGGTCCAAAATCATTTCCGGAGCCAGCGCCCCCCAAGCGATCCGTGGGCTAACACCCACGGAAAATCACCAAAAAACTGCCGTTTTCTCTCTTTCGCCTCTGGCACGCCCTTAAAACCTCCCACAGGCCCCACGGAGGCCATGGATACACTTAACAGCTCGTCAGGGACGCCCCCGAGGGGCTCGGCCTAAAATAATTTCCGGAGCCAGCGCCCCCCAAGCGATCCATGGGCTAACAGCCACGAAAAATCGCCAAAAAACTGCCGTTTTCACTCTTTCGCCGCTGGGACGCCCTTAAAACCTCCCACCGGCCCCACGGAGCCCATGGATCCACTTAAAAGCTCGTCAGGGACGCCCCCGAGGGGCTCGGCCCAAAATCATTTTCGGAGCCAGCGCCCCCCAAGCGATCCATGGGCTAACACCCACGGAAAATCGCCAAAAAACTGCCGTTTTCACTCTTTCGCCTATGGGACGCCCTTAAAACCTCCCACCGGCCCCACGAAACCCATGGATCCGCTTAACAGCTCGTCAGGGATGCCCCCGAGGGGCTCGGCCCAAAATAATTTCTGGAGCCAGCGCCCCCCAAACGAACCGTGGGCAAACACCCACGGAAAATTGCCAAAAAACTGTCGTTTTCACTCTTTCGCCTCTGCGACGCCCTTAAAACCTCCCACCGGCCCCACGAAGCCCATGGATCCGCTTAACAGCTCGTCAGGGACGCCCCCGAGGGGCTCGGTCCATAATCATTTCCGAAGCCAGCGCCCCCCAAGCGATCCGTGGGCTAACACCCACCGAAAATCGCCAAAAAACTGCCGTTTTCACTCTTTCGCCTCTGGGACGCCCTTAAAACCTCCTACCGGCCCCACGAAACCCATGGATACACTTAACAGCTCGTCAGGGACGCCCCTGAGGTGCTCGGCCCAAAATAATTTCTGGAGCCAGCGCCCCCAAGCGATCCGTGGATTAACACCCACGGAAAATCGCCAAAAAACTGCCGTTTTCACTCTTTCGCCTCTGGGACGCCCTTAAAACCTCCCACCGGCCCCACGAAGCCCATGGATCCGCTTAACAGCTCGTCAGGGACCCCCTCGAGCGGCTCGGCCCAAAATAATTTCCGTACCCAGCGCCCCCCCATCGATCCGTGGGCTAACACCCACGGAAAATCGCCAAAAAACTGCCGTTTTCACTCTTTCGCCTCTGGGACGCCCTTAAAACATCCCACCGGCCCCACGAAACCCATGGATCCGCTTAACAGCTCGTCATGGATGCCCCCGAGGGGCTCGACCCAAAATAATTTTCGGATCGAGCGCCCCCCAAGCGATCCGTGGATTAACACCCACGGAAAATCGCCAAAAAATTGCCTTTTTCACTCTTTCGCCTCTGGGACGCCCTTAAAACATCCCACCGCCCCCACGGAGCCCATGGATCCGCTTAACAGCTCGTCAGGGACGCCCCCAAGGGGCTCGGCCCAAAATAATTTCCGGAGCCAGCGCCCCCCAAGCGATCCGTCGGCTAACACCCACGGAAAATCGCCAAAAAACTGCCGTTTTCACTCTTTCGCCGCTGGGACGCCCTTAAAACCTCCCACCGGCCCCACGGAGCCCATGGATCCGCTTAACAGCTCGTAAGGGATGCCCCCGAGGGGCTCGGCCCAAAATAATTTCCGGAGCGAGCGCCCCCCAAGCGATCCGTGGGCTAACACCCACGGAAAATCGCCAAAAAACTGTCGTTTTCACTCTTTCACCGCTGGGACGCCCTTAAAACCTCCCACCGGCCCCACGGAGCCCATGGATCCGCTTAACAGCTCGTCAGGGACGCCCCCGAGGGGCTCGGCCCAAAATAATTTCCGGAGCCAGCGCCCCCCAAGCGATCCGTCGGCTAACACCCACGGAAAATCGCCAAAAAACTGCCGTTTTCACTCTTTCGCCTCTGGGACGCCCTTAAAACCTCCCACCGGCCCCACGGAGCCCATGGATCCGCTTAACAGCTCGTAAGGGATGCCCCCGAGGGGCTCGGCCCAAAATAATTTCCGGAGCGAGCGCCCCTCAAGCGATCCGTGGGCTAGCACCCACGGAAAATCGCCAAAAAACTGCCGTTTTCACTCTTTCGCCTCTGGGACGCCCTTAAAACCTCCCACAGGCCCCACGGAGGCCATGGATACACTTAACAGCTCGTCAGGGACGCCCCCGAGGGGCTCGGCCCAAAATAATTTCCGGAGCCAGCGCCCCCCAAGCGATCCGTGGGCTAACACCCACCGAAAATCGCCAAAAAACTGCCGTTTTCACTCTTTCGCCTCTGGGACGCCCTTAAAACCTCCCACAGGCCCCACGGAGCCCATGGATCCGCTTAACAGCTCGTCAGGGACGCCCCCGAGGGGCTCGGTCCAAAATCATTTCCGGAGCCAGCGCCCCCCAAGCGATCCGTGGGCTAACACCCACGGAAAATCACCAAAAAACTGCCGTTTTCTCTCTTTCGCCTCTGGCACGCCCTTAAAACCTCCCACAGGCCCCACGGAGGCCATGGATACACTTAACAGCTCGTCAGGGACGCCCCCGAGGGGCTCGGCCTAAAATAATTTCCGGAGCCAGCGCCCCCCAAGCGATCCATGGGCTAACAGCCACGAAAAATCGCCAAAAAACTGCCGTTTTCACTCTTTCGCCGCTGGGACGCCCTTAAAACCTCCCACCGGCCCCACGGAGCCCATGGATCCACTTAAAAGCTCGTCAGGGACGCCCCCGAGGGGCTCGGCCCAAAATCATTTTCGGAGCCAGCGCCCCCCAAGCGATCCATGGGCTAACACCCACGGAAAATCGCCAAAAAACTGCCGTTTTCACTCTTTCGCCTATGGGACGCCCTTAAAACCTCCCACCGGCCCCACGAAACCCATGGATCCGCTTAACAGCTCGTCAGGGATGCCCCCGAGGGGCTCGGCCCAAAATAATTTCTGGAGCCAGCGCCCCCCAAACGAACCGTGGGCAAACACCCACGGAAAATTGCCAAAAAACTGTCGTTTTCACTCTTTCGCCTCTGCGACGCCCTTAAAACCTCCCACCGGCCCCACGGAGCCCATGGATCTGCTTAAAAGCTCATTAGGGACGCCCTCGAGGGGCTCGGCCCAAAATAATTTCTGGAGCCAGCGCCCCCAAGCGATCCGTGGGTTAACACCTACGGAAAATCTCCAAAAAATTGCCGTTTTCACTCTTTCGCCTCTGGGACGCCCTTAAAACCTCCCACCGGCCCCACGAAGTGCATGGATCCGCTTAACAGCTCGTCAGGGATTCCCCCGAGGGGCTCGGTCCAAAATCATTTCCGGAGCCAGCGCCCCCCAAGCGATCCGTGGGCTAACACCCACGGAAAATCGCCAAAAAACTGCCGTTTTCACTCTTTCGCCTCTGGGACGCCCTTAAAACATCCCACCGGCCCCACGGAGCCCATGGATCCGCTTAACAGCTCGTCAGGGACGCCCCCGAGGGGCTCGGCCCAAAATAATTTTCGAAGCCAGCGCCCCCCAAGCGATCCGTCGGCTAACACCCACGGAAAATCGCCAAAAAATTGCACTTTTCACTCTTTCGCCTCTGGGATGCCCTTAAAACCTCCCACTGGCCCCACGGAGCCCATGGATCCGCTTAACAGCTCGTCAGGGATGCCCCCGAGAGGCTCGGTCCAAAATAATTTTCGAAACGAGCGCCCCCCAAGCGATCTGTGGGCTAACACCCACGGAAAATCGCCAAAAAACTGCCGTTTTCACTCTTTCGCCTCTGGGACGCCATTAAAACCTCCCACCGGCCCCACGAAGCCCATGGATCTGCCTAACAGCTCGTCAGGGATGCCTCAGAGGGGCTCGACACAAAATAAATTCCGGAGCCAGCGCCCCCCAAGCGATCCGTGGGCTAACACCCATGGAAAATCGCCAAAAAACTGCCGTTTTCACTCTTTCGCCTCTGGGACGCCCTTAAAACCTCCCACCGGCCCCACGGAGCACATTGATCCGCTTAACAGCTCGTCAGGGATGCCCCCGAGGAGGTCGGCCCAAAATAATTTCTGGAGCCAGCGCCCCCCAAGCGATCCGTGGGCTAACAGCCACGGAAAATCGCCAAAAAACTACCGTTTTCACTCTTTCGCCGCTGGGACGCCCTTAAAACCTCCCACCGGCCCCACGGAGCCCATGGATCCGCTTAACAGCACGTAAGGGACGCCCCCGAGGGGCTCGGACCAAAATAATTTTCGGAGCCAGCGCCCCCCAAGCGATCCGTGGGCGTTACGGAAAATCGCCAAAAAACTACCGTTTTCACTCTTTCGCCTTTGGGACGCCCTTAAAACATCCCACCGGCCCCAAAAAACCCATGGATCCGCTTAACAGCTCGTCATGGATGCCCCCGAGGGGCTCGACCCAAAATAATTTTCGGATCGAGCGCCCCCCAAGCGATCCGTGGATTAACACCCATGGAAAATTGCCAAAAAACTGCCGTTTTCACTCTTTCGCCTCTGGGACGCCCTTAAAACCTCCCACCGGCCCCACGAAGCCCATGGATCCGCTTAACAGCTCGTCAGGGACGCCCCCGAGGGGCTCGGTCCATAATCATTTCCGAAGCCAGCGCCCCCCAAGCGATCCGTGGGCTAACACCCACCGAAAATCGCCAAAAAACTGTCGTTTTCACTCTTTCGCCTCTGGGACGCCCTTAAAACATCCCACCGGCCCCACGAAGCCCATGGATCCGCTTAACAGCTCGTCAGGGATGCCCCCAAGGGGCTCGGCCCAAAATAATTTCCGGAGCCAGCGCCCCCCAAGCGATCCGTCGGCTAACACCCACGAAAAATCGCCAAAAAACTCCCGTTTTCACTCTTTCGCCTCTGGGACGCCCTTAAAACCTCCCACCGGCCCCACGGAGCCCATGGATCCGTTTAACAACTCGTAAGGGATGCCCCCGAGGGGCTCGGCCCAAAATAATTTCCGGAGCGAGCGCCCCCCAAGCGATCCGTGGGCTAACAGCCACGGAAAATCACCAAAAAACTGCCGTTTTCACTCTTTTGCCTCTGGGACGCCCTTAAAACCTCCCACCGGCCCCACGAAGCCCATGGATCTGCTTAACAGCTCGTCAGGGACGCCCCTGAGGGGCTCGGTCCAAAATCATTTCCGGAGCCAGCGCCCCCCAAGCGATCCGTGGGCTAACACCCACGGAAAATCGCCAAAAAACTGCCGTTTTCACTCTTTCGCCTCTGGGACGCCCTTAAAACCTCCTACCGGCCCCACGAAACCCATGGATACACTTAACAGCTCGTCAGGGACGCCCCTGAGGTGCTCGGCCCAAAATAATTTCTGGAGCCAGCGCCCCCAAGCGATCCGTGGATTAACACCCACGGAAAATCGCCAAAAAACTGCCGTTTTCACTCTTTCGCCTCTGGGACGCCCTTAAAACCTCCCACCGGCCCCACGAAGCCCATGGATCCGCTTAACAGCTCGTCAGGGACCCCCTCGAGCGGCTCGGCCCAAAATAATTTCCGTACCCAGCGCCCCCCCATCGATCCGTGGGCTAACACCCACGGAAAATCGCCAAAAAACTGCCGTTTTCACTCTTTCGCCTCTGGGACGCCCTTAAAACATCCCACCGGCCCCACGAAACCCATGGATCCGCTTAACAGCTCGTCATGGATGCCCCCGAGGGGCTCGACCCAAAATAATTTTCGGATCGAGCGCCCCCCAAGCGATCCGTGGATTAACACCCACGGAAAATCGCCAAAAAATTGCCTTTTTCACTCTTTCGCCTCTGGGACGCCCTTAAAACATCCCACCGCCCCCACGGAGCCCATGGATCCGCTTAACAGCTCGTCAGGGACGCCCCCGAGGGGCTCGGCCCAAAATAATTTCCGGAGCCAGCGCCCCCCAAGCGATCCGTCGGCTAACACCCACGGAAAATCGCCAAAAAACTGCCGTTTTCACTATTTCGCCTCTGGGACGCCCTTAAAACCTCCCACCGGCCCCACGGAGCCCATGGATCCGCTTAACAGCTCGTAAGGGATGCCCCCGAGGGGCTCGGCCCAAAATAATTTCCGGAGCGAGCGCCCCCCAAGCGATCCGTGGGCTAACACCCACGGAAAATCGCCAAAAAACTGCCGTTTTCACTCTTTCACCGCTGGGACGCCCTTAAAACCTCCCACCGGCCCCACGGAGCCCATGGATCCGCTTAACAGCTCGTCAGGGACGCCCCCGAGGGGCTCGGCCCAAAATAATTTCCGGAGCCAGCGCCCCCCAAGCGATCCGTCGGCTAACACCCACGGAAAATCGCCAAAAAACTGCCGTTTTCACTCTTTCGCCTCTGGGACGCCCTTAAAACCTCCCACCGGCCCCACGGAGCCCATGGATCCGCTTAACAGCTCGTAAGGGATGCCCCCGAGGGGCTCGGCCCAAAATAATTTCCGGAGCGAGCGCCCCTCAAGCGATCCGTGGGCTAGCACCCACGGAAAATCGCCAAAAAACTGCCGTTTTCACTCTTTCACCGCTGGGACGCCCTTAAAACCTCCCACCGGCCCCACGGAGCCCATGGATCCGCTTAACAGCTCATCAGGGACGCCCCCGAGGGGCTCGGCCCAAAATAATTTTCGGAGCCAGCGCCCCCCAAGCGATCCGTGGGCTAACACCCACGGAAAATCACCAAAAAACTGTCGTTTTCTCTCTTTCGCCTCTGGCACGCCCTTAAAACCTCCCACAGCCCCACGGAGGCCATGGATACACTTAACAGCTCGTCAGGGACGCCCCCGAGGGGCTCGGCCTAAAATAATTTCCGGAGCCAGCGCCCCCCAAGCGATCCATGGGCTAACAGCCACGAAAAATCGCCAAAAAACTGCCGTTTTCACTCTTTCGCCGCTGGGACGCCCTTAAAACCTCCCACCGGCCCCACGGAGCCCATGGATCCACTTAAAAGCTCGTCAGGGACGCCCCCGAGGGGCTCGGCCCAAAATCATTTTCGGAGCCAGCGCCCCCCAAGCGATCCATGGGCTAACACCCACGGAAAATCGCCAAAAAACTGCCGTTTTCACTCTTTCGCCTATGGGACGCCCTTAAAACCTCCCACCGGCCCCACGAAACCCATGGATCCGCTTAACAGCTCGTCAGGGATGCCCCCGAGGGGTTCGGCCCAAAATAATTTCTGGAGCCAGCGCCCCCCAAACGAACCGTGGGCAAACACCCACGGAAAATTGCCAAAAAACTGTCGTTTTCACTCTTTCGCCTCTGCGACGCCCTTAAAACCTCCCACCGGCCCCACGGAGCCCATGGATCTGCTTAAAAGCTCATTAGGGACGCCCTCGAGGGGCTCGGCCCAAAATAATTTCTGGAGCCAGCGCCCCCAAGCGATCCGTGGGTTAACACCTACGGAAAATCTCCAAAAAATTGCCATTTTCACTCTTTCGCCTCTGGGACGCCCTTAAAACCTCCCACCGGCCCCACGAAGTGCATGGATCCGCTTAACAGCTCGTCAGGGATTCCCCCGAGGGGCTCGGTCCAAAATCATTTCCGGAGCCAGCGCCCCCCAAGCGATCCGTGGGCTAACACCCACGGAAAATCGCCAAAAAACTGCCGTTTTCACTCTTTCGCCTCTGGGACGCCCTTAAAACATCCCACCGGCCCCACGGAGCCCATGGATCCGCTTAACAGCTCGTCAGGGACGCCCCCGAGGGGCTCGGCCCAAAATAATTTTCGAAGCCAGCGCCCCCCAAGCGATCCGTCGGCTAACACCCACGGAAAATCGCCAAAAAATTGCACTTTTCACTCTTTCGCCTCTGGGATGCCCTTAAAACCTCCCACTGGCCCCACGGAGCCCATGGATCCGCTTAACAGCTCGTCAGGGATGCACCCGAGAGGCTCGGTCCAAAATAATTTTCGAAACGAGCGCCCCCCAAGCGATCTGTGGGCTAACACCCACGGAAAATCACCAAAAAACTGCCGTTTTCACTCTTTCGCCTCTGGGATGCCATTAAAACCTCCCACCGGCCCCACGAAGCCCATGGATCTGCCTAACAGCTCGTCAGGGATGCCTCAGAGGGGCTCGACACAAAATAAATTCCGGAGCCAGCGCCCCCCAAGCGATCCGTGGGCTAACACCCATGGAAAATCGCCAAAAAACTGCCGTTTTCACTCTTTCGCCTCTGGGACGCCCTTAAAACCTCCCACCGGCCCCACGGAGCACATTGATCCGCTTAACAGCTCGTCAGGGATGCCCCCGAGGAGGTCGGCCCAAAATAATTTCCGGAGCCAGCGCCCCCCAAGCGATCCGTGGGCTAACAGCCACGGAAAATCGCCAAAAAACTGCCGTTTTCACTCTTTCGCCGCTGGGACGCCCTTAAAACCTCCCACCGGCCCCACGGAGCCCATGGATCCGCTTAACAGCACGTAAGGGACGCCCCCGAGGGGCTCGGACCAAAATAATTTTCGGATCCAGCGCCCCCCAAGCGATCCGTGGGCGTTACGGAAAATCGCCAAAAAACTACCGTTTTCACTCTTTCGCCTTTGGGACGCCCTTAAAACATCCCACCGGCCCCACAAAACCCATGGATCCGCTTAACAGCTCGTCATGGATGCCCCCGAGGGGCTCGACCCAAAATAATTTTCGGATCGAGCGCCCCCCAAGCGATCCGTGGATTAACACCCATGGAAAATTGCCAAAAAACTGCCGTTTTCACTCTTTCGCCTCTGGGACGCCCTTAAAACCTCCCACCGGCCCCACGAAGCCCATGGATCCGCTTAACAGCTCGTCAGGGACGCCCCCGAGGGGCTCGGTCCATAATCATTTCCGAAGCCAGCGCCCCCCAAGCGATCCGTGGGCTAACACCCACCGAAAATCGCCAAAAAACTGTCGTTTTCACTCTTTCGCCTCTGGGACGCCCTTAAAACATCCCACCGGCCCCACGAAGCCCATGGATCCGCTTAACAGCTCGTCAGGGATGCCCCCAAGGGGCTCGGTCCAAAATAATTTCCGGAGCCAGCGCCCCCCAAGCGATCCGTCGGCTAACACCCACGAAAAATCGCCAAAAAACTCCCATTTTCACTCTTTCGCCTCTGGGACGCCCTTAAAACCTCCCACCGGCCCCACGGAGCCCATGGATCCGTTTAACAACTCGTAAGGGATGCCCCCGAGGGGCTCGGCCCAAAATAATTTCCGGAGCGAGCGCCCCCCAAGCGATCCGTGGGCTAACAGCCACGGAAAATCACCAAAAAACTGCCGTTTTCACTCTTTTGCCTCTGGGACGCCCTTAAAACCTCCCACCGGCCCCACGAAGCCCATGGATCTGCTTAACAGCTCGTCAGGGACGCCCCCGAGGGGCTCGGTCCAAAATCATTTCCGGAGCCAGCGCCCCCCAAGCGATCCGTGGGCTAACACCCACGGAAAATCGCCAAAAAACTGCCGTTTTCACTCTTTCGCCTCTGGGACGCCCTTAAAACCTCCTACCGGCCCCACGAAACCCATGGATACACTTAACAGCTCGTCAGGGACGCCCCTGAGGTGCTCGGCCCAAAATAATTTCTGGAGCCAGCGCCCCCAAGCGATCCGTGGATTAACACCCACGGAAAATCGCCAAAAAACTGCCGTTTTCACTCTTTCGCCTCTGGGACGCCCTTAAAACCTCCCACCGGCCCCACGAAGCCCATGGATCCGCTTAACAGCTCGTCAGGGACCCCCTCGAGCGGCTCGGCCCAAAATAATTTCCGTACCCAGCGCCCCCCCATCGATCCGTGGGCTAACACCCACGGAAAATCGCCAAAAAACTGCCGTTTTCACTCTTTCGCCTCTGGGACGCCCTTAAAACATCCCACCGGCCCCACGAAACCCATGGATCCGCTTAACAGCTCGTCATGGATGCCCCCGAGGGGCTCGACCCAAAATAATTTTCGGATCGAGCGCCCCCCAAGCGATCCGTGGATTAACACCCATGGAAAATCGCCAAAAAATTGCCTTTTTCACTCTTTCGCCTCTGGGACGCCCTTAAAACATCCCACCGCCCCCACGGAGCCCATGGATCCGCTTAACAGCTCGTCAGGGACGCCCCCGAGGGGCTCGGCCCAAAATAATTTCCGGAGCCAGCGCCCCCCAAGCGATCCGTCGGCTAACACCCACGGAAAATCGCCAAAAAACTGCCGTTTTCACTATTTCGCCTCTGGGACGCCCTTAAAACCTCCCACCGGCCCCACGGAGCCCATGGATCCGCTTAACAGCTCGTAAGGGATGCCCCCGAGGGGCTCGGCCCAAAATAATTTCCGAAGCGAGCGCCCCCCAAGCGATCCGTGGGCTAACACCCACGGAAAATCGCCAAAAAACTGCCGTTTTCACTCTTTCACCGCTGGGACGCCCTTAAAACCTCCCACCGGCCCCACGGAGCCCATGGATCCGCTTAACAGCTCGTCAGGGACTCCCCCGAGGGGCTCGGCCCAAAATAATTTCCGGAGCCAGCGCCCCCCAAGCGATCCGTCGGCTAACACCCACGGAAAATCGCCAAAAAACTGCCGTTTTCACTCTTTCGCCTCTGGGACGCCCTTAAAACCTCCCACCGGCCCCACGGAGCCCATGGATCCGCTTAACAGCTCGTAAGGGATGCCCCCGAGGGGCTCGGCCCAAAATAATTTCCGGAGCGAGCGCCCCTCAAGCGATCCGTGGGCTAGCACCCACGGAAAATCGCCAAAAAACTGTCGTTTTCACTCTTTCACCGCTGGGACGCCCTTAAAACCTCCCACCGGCCCCACGGAGCCCATGTATCCGCTTAACAGCTCATCAGGGACGCCCCCGAGGGGCTCGGCCCAAAATAATTTTCGGAGCCAGCGCCCCCCAAGCGATCCGTGGGCTAACACCCACGGAAAATCGCCAAAAAACTGCCGTTTTCACTCTTTCGCCTCTGGGACGCCCTTAAAACCTCCCACAGGCCCCACGGAGGCCATGGATACACTTAACATCTCGTCAGGGACGCCCCCGAGGGGCTCGGCCCAAAATAATTTCCGGAGCCAGCGCCCCCCAAGCGATCCGTGGGCTAACAGCCACGGAAAATCGCCAAAAAACTACCGTTTTCACTCTTTCGCCTCTGGGACGCCCTTAAAACCTCCCACCGGCCCCACGGAGCCCATGGATCCGCTTAACAGCTCATCAGGGATGCCCCCGATGGGCTCGGCCAAAAATAATTTTCGGAGCCAGCGCCCCCCATGCGATCCGTGGGCTAACACCCACGGAAAATCGCCAAAAAACTGCCGTTTTCACTCTTTCGCCTCTGGGACGCCCTTAAAACCTCCCACAGGCCCCACGGAGCCCATGGATCCGCTTAACAGCTCGTCAGGGACGCCCCCGAGGGGCTCGGTCCAAAATCATTTCCGGAGCCAGCGCCCCCCAAGCGATCCGTGGGCTAACACCCACGGAAAATCACCAAAAAACTGCCGTTTTCTCTCTTTCGCCTCTGGCACGCCCTTAAAACCTCCCACAGGCCCCACGGAGGCCATGGATACACTTAACAGCTCGTCAGGGACGCCCCCGAGGGGCTCGGCCTAAAATAATTTCCGGAGCCAGCGCCCCCCAAGCGATCCATGGGCTAACAGCCACGAAAAATCGCCAAAAAACTGCCGTTTTCACTCTTTCGCCGCTGGGACGCCCTTAAAACCTCCCACCGGCCCCACGGAGCCCATGGATCCACTTAAAAGCTCGTCAGGGACGCCCCCGAGGGGCTCGGCCCAAAATCATTTTCGGAGCCAGCGCCCCCCAAGCGATCCATGGGCTAACACCCACGGAAAATCGCCAAAAAACTGCCGTTTTCACTCTTTCGCCTATGGGACGCCCTTAAAACCTCCCACCGGCCCCACGAAACCCATGGATCCGCTTAACAGCTCGTCAGGGATGCCCCCGAGGGGCTCGGCCCAAAATAATTTCTGGAGCCAGCGCCCCCCAAACGAACCGTGGGCAAACACCCACGGAAAATTGCCAAAAAACTGTCGTTTTCACTCTTTCGCCTCTGCGACGCCCTTAAAACCTCCCACCGGCCCCACGGAGCCCATGGATCCGCTTAAAAGCTCGTCAGGGATGCCCCCGAGGGGCTCGGCCCAAAATAATTTCTGGAGCCACCGCCCCCCAAGCGATCCGTGGGCAAACACCCACGGAAAATCGCCAAAAAACTGCCGTTTTCACTCTTTCGCCTCTGCGACGCCCTTAAAACCTCCCACCGTCCCCACGGAGCCCATGGATCCGCTTAACAGCTCATCAGGGACGCCCCCGAGGGGCTCGGCCAAAAATAATTTTCGGAGCCAGCGCCCCCCATGCGATCCATGGGCAAACACCCACGGAAAATCGCCAAAAAACTGCCGTTTTCACTCTTTCGCCTCTGGGACGCCCTTAAAACCTCCCACAGGCCCCACGGAGCCCATGTTTCCGCTTAACAGCTCGTCAGGGATGCCCCCGAGGGTTTCGTCCCAAAATAATTTTCGAAGCCAGCGCCCCCAAGCGATCCCTGGGCTAAACACACACGGAAAATCGCCAAAAAACTGTCGTTTTCACTCTTTTGCCTCTGGGACGCCCTTCAAACCTCCCACCGGCCCCACGGAGCCCATGGATCTGCTTAACAGCTCCTCAGGGACGCCCCCGAGGGGATCGGCCCAAAATAATTTTCGGAGCCAGCGCCCCCAAGCGATCCGTGGGCTAACACCTACGGAAAATCGTCAAAAAACTGACGTTTTCACTCTTTCGCCTCTGGGACGCCCTTAAAACCTCCCACAGGCCCCACGGAGCCCATGGATCCGCTTAACAGCTCGTAAGGGACGCCCCCGAGTGGCTCGGCCAAAAATAATTTCCGGAGCCAGCGCCACCCCAGCGATCCGTGGGCTAACACCCACGGAAAATCGCCAAAAAACTGCCGTTTTCACTCTTTCGCCTCTGGGACGCCCTCAAAACCTCCCACAGGCCCCCCGGAGCCCATGGATCCACTTAACAGCTCGTCAGGGACCCCCCCGAGCGGCTCGGCCCAAAATAATTTCCGGACCCAGCGCCCCCCCATCGATCCGTGGGCTAACACCCATGAAAAATCGCCAAAAAACTACCATTTCCACTCTTTCGCCTCTGGGACGCCCTCAAAACCTCCAACAGGCCCCCCGGAGCCGAGGGATCCACTTAACAGCTCGTCAGGGACCCCCCCGAGTGGCTCGGCCCAAAATATTTTCCGGACCCAGCGCCCCCCCATCGATCCGTGGGCTAACACCCACGAAAAATCGCCAAAAAACTGCCGTTTTCACTCTTTCGCCTCTGGGACGCCCTCAAAATATCCCACAGGCCCCCCGGAGCCCATGGATCCACTTAACAGCTCGTCAGGGACCCCCCCTAGCGGCTCGGCCCAAAATAATTTCCGGACCCAGCGCCCCCCCATCGATCCGTGGGCTAACACCCATGAAAAATCGCCAAAAAACTACCGTTTCCACTCTTTCGCCTCTGGGACGCCCTCAAAACCTCCCACAGGCCCCCCGGAGCCCATGGATCCACTTAACAGCTCGTCAGGGACCCCCCCGAGTGGTTCGGCCCAAAATAATTTCCGGACCCAGCGCCCCCCCATCGATCCGTGGGCTAACACCCACGAAAAATCGCCAAAAAACTGTCGTTTCCACTCTTTCGCCTCTGGGACGCCCTCAAAACCTCCCACAGGCCCCCCGGAGCCCATGGATCCGCTTAACAGCTCGTCAGGGACCCCCCCGAGCGGCTCGGCCCAAAATAATTTCCGGACCCAGCGCCCCCCCATCGATCCGTGGGCTAACACCCACGAAAAATCGCCAAAAAACTACCGTTTCCACTCTTTCGCCTCTGGGACGCCCTCAAAACCTCCCACTGGCCCCCCGGAGCCCATGGATACGCTTAACAGCTCGTCAGGGACCCCCCCGAGTGGCTCGGCCTAAAATAATTTCGGACCCAGTGCCCCCCCATCGATCCGTGGGCTAACACCCACGAAAAATCGCCAAAAAACTGCCGTTTCCACTCTTTCGCCTCTGGGACGCCCTCAAAACCTCCCACAGGCCCCCCGGAGCCCATGGATCCGCTTAGCAGCTCGTCAAGGACCCCCCCGAGCGGCTCGGCCCAAAATAATTTCTGGACCCAGTGCCCCCCCATCGATCCGTGGGCTAACACCAACGAAAAATTGCCAAAAAACTGCCGTTTCCACTCTTTCGCCTCTGGGACGCCCTCAAAACCTCCTACAGGCCCCCCGGAGCCCATGGATCTACTTAACAGCTCGTCAGGGACCCCCCCGAGCGGCTCGGCCCAAAATAATTTCCGGACCCAGCGCCCCCCCATCGATCCGTGGGCTAACACCCACGAAAAATCGCCAAAAAACTGCCGTTTCCACTCTTTCGCCTCTGGGATGCCCTCAAAACCTCCCACAGGCCCCCCGGAGCCCATGGATCCGCTTAACAGGTCGTCAGGGACCCCCCTGAGCGGGTCGGCCCAAAATAATTTCCGGACCCAGCGCCCCCCCCCATCGATCCGTGGGCAAAGACCCACGAAAAATCGCCAAAAAACTGCCGTTTCCACTCTTTCGCCTCTGGGACGCCCTCAAAACCTCCCACAGGCCCCCCGGAGCCCATGGATCTGCTTAACAGCTCGTCAGGGACCCGCCCGAGTGGCTCGGCCTAAAATTATTTCCGAACCCAGCGCCCCCCCATCGATCTGTG
Organism: Capsicum rhomboideum; assembly: GCA_031232105.1. Lineage (NCBI taxonomy): Eukaryota > Viridiplantae > Streptophyta > Magnoliopsida > Solanales > Solanaceae > Capsicum > Capsicum rhomboideum. Next base: position 724,337 of record CP124710.1, on the reverse strand, counting down.
GGCTAAATCCCACGAAAAATCGCCAAAAAACTGCCGTTTCCACTCTTTCGCCTCTGGGACGCCCTCAAAACCTCCCACAGGCCCCCCGGAGCCCATGGATCCGCTTAACAGCTCATCAGGGACCCCTCCGAGTGGCTCGGTCCAAAATAATTTCCGGACCCAGCGCCCCCCATCGATCCGTGGGCTAACACCCACGAAAAATCGCCAAAAAACTGCCGTTTCCACTCTTTCGCCTCTGGGACGCCCTCAAAACCTCCCACAGGCCCCCCGGATCACATGGATCCGCTTAACAGCTCGTCAGGGACCCCCCCGAGCAGTTCGGCCCAAAATAATTTCTGGACCCAGCGCCCCCCCATCGATCCGTAGGCTAACACCCACGAAAAATTGCCAAAAAACTGCCGTTTCCACTCTTTCGCCTCTGGGACGCCCTCAAAACCTCCCACAGGCCCCCCGGAGCCCATGGATCCGCTTAACAGCTCGTCAGGGACCCCCCCGAGCGGCTCGGCCCAAAATAATTTTTGGACCCAGCGCCCCCCCATCGATCCGTGGGCTAACACCCACGAAAAATCGCCAAAAAACTGCCGTTTCCACTCTTTTGCCTCTGGGACGCCCTCAAAACCTCCCACAGGCCCCCCGGAGCCCATGGATCTGCTTAACAGCTCGTCAGGGACCCCCCTGAGCAGGTCGGCCCAAAATAATTTTCGGACACAGCTCCCCCCACATCGATCCGTGGGCTAACACCCACAAAAAATCGCCAAAAAACTGCCGTTTCCACTCTTTCGCCTCTGGGACGCCCTCAAAACCTCCCACAGGCCCCCCGGAGCCCATGGATCCACTTAACAGCTCGTCAGGGACCCCCCCGAGTGGCTCGGCCCAAAATAATTTTCGGACCCAGCTCCCCCCCCATCGATCCGTGGGCTAACACCCACGAAAAATTGCCAAAAAACTGCCGTTTCCACTCTTTCGCCTCTGTGACGCCCTCAAAACCTCCCACAGCCCCCCCGGAGCCCATGGATCCGCTTAACAGCTCATCAGGGACCCCCCCGAGTGGTTCGGTCCAAAATAATTTCCGGACCCAGCGCCCCCCCATCGATCCGTGGGCTAACACCCACGAAAAATCGACAAAAAAACAGCCGTTTCCACTCTTTCGCCTCTGGGACGCCCTCAAAACCTCCCACAGGCCCCCCGGAGCCCATGGATCCGCTTAACAGCTCGTCAGGGGCCCCCCCGAGCAGCTCGGCCCAAAATAATTTCCGGACCCAGCGCCACCCCATCGATCCGTAGGCTAACACCCACGAACAATCGCCAAAAAACTGCCGTTTCCACTTTTTCGCCTCTGGGACGCCCTCAAAACCTCCCACAGGCCCCCAGAGCCCTTGGATCCGCTTAACAGCTCGTCAGGGACCCTCCCGAGTGGCTCAGCCCAAAATAATTTCCGGACCCAGCGCCCCCCCCATCGATCCGTGGGCTAACACCCACGAAAAATCGCCAAAAAACTGCCGTTTCCACTCTTTCGCCTCTGGGACGCCCTCAAAACCTCCCACAGGCCCCCCGGAGCCCATGGATCCGCTTAACAGCTCGTAAGGGACCCCCCCGAGCGGCTCGGCCCAAAATAATTTCCGGACCCAGCACCCCCCCATCGATCCGTGGGCTAACACCCACGAAAAATCACCAAAAAACTGCCGTTTCCACTCTTTCGCCTCTGGGACGCCCTCAAAACCTTCCACAGGCCCCCCGGAGCCCATGGATCCGCTTAACAGCTCGTCAGGGACCCCCTCGAGCGGTTCGGCCCAAAATAATTTCCGGACCCAGCGCCCCCCCATCGATCCGTGGGCTAACACCCATGAAAAATCGCCAAAAAACTGTCGTTTCCACTCTTTCGCCTCTGGGACGCCCTCAAAACCTCCCACAGGCCCCCGTGAGCCCATGGATCCGCTTAACAGCTCGTCAGGGACCCCCCCGAGTGGTTCAGACCAAAATAATTTTCGGACCCAGCGTCCCCCCATCGATCCGTGGGCTAACACCCACGAAAAATGGCCAAAAAACTGCCGTTTCCACTCTTTCGCCTCTGGGACGCCCTCAAAACCTCCCACAGGCCCCCCGGAGCCCATGGATCCGCTTAAAATCTAGTCAGGGACCCCCCCGAGCATCTCGGCCCAAAATTATTTCCGGACCCAGCGCCCCCCCATCGATCCGTGGGCTAACACCCACGAAAAATCGCCAAAAAACTGCCGTTTCCACTCTTTCGCCTCTGGGACGCCCTCAAAACCTCCCACAGGCCCCCCGGAGCCCATGGATCCGCTTAACAGCTCGTCAGGGACCCCCCCGAGTTGTTCGGCCCAAAATAATTTCCGGACCCAGCGCCCCCCCATCGATCCGTGGGCTAACACCCACGAAAAATCGCCAAAAAACTGCCGTTTCCACTCTTTCGCCTCTGGGACGCCCTCAAAACCTCCCACAGGCCCCCCGGAGCCCATGGATCTGCTTAACAACTCGTCAGGGACCCCCCCGAGTGGCTCGGCCCAAAATAATTTCCGGACCCAGCGCCTCCCATCGATCCGTGGGCTAACACCCACAAAAAATCGCCAAAAAACTGCCGTTTCCACTCTTTCGCCTCTGGGACGCCCTCAAAACCTCCCACAGGCCCCCCGGAGCCCATGGATCTGCTTAACAGCTCATTAGGGACCCCCTCGAGCGGCTCGGCCTAAAATAATTTCCGGACCCAGCGCCCCCCCATCGATCCGTGGGCTAACACCCACGAAAAATCGCCAAAAAACTGCCGTTTCCACTCTTTCGCCTCTGGGACGCCCTCAAAACCTCCCACAGGCCCCCCGGAGCCCATGGATCCGCTTAAAATATCGTCAGGGACCCCCCCGAGTGGCTTAGTCCAAAATAATTTCCGAACCCAGCACCCCCCCATCGATCCGTGGGCTAACACCCACGAAAAATCGACAAAAAAACAGCCGTTTCCACTCTTTCGCCTCTGGGACGCCCTCAAAACCTCCCACAGGCCCCCCGGAGCCCATGGATCCGCTTAACAGCTCGTAAGGGACCCCCCCGAGCGGCTCGGCCCAAAATAATTTCCGGACCCAGCACCCCCCCATCGATCCGTGGGCTAACACCCACGAAAAATCACCAAAAAACTGCCGTTTCCACTCTTTCGCCTCTGGGACGCCCTCAAAACCTTCCACAGGCCCCCCGGAGCCCATGGATCCGCTTAACAGCTCGTCAGGGACCCCCTCGAGCGGTTCGGCCCAAAATAATTTCCGGACCCAGCGCCCCCCCATCGATCCGTGGGCTAACACCCACGAAAAATCGCCAAAAAACTGTCGTTTCCACTCTTTCGCCTCTGGGACGCCCTCAAAACCTCCCACAGGCCCCCCGGAGCCCATGGATCCGCTTAACAGCTCGTCAGGGACCACCCCGAGCGGCTCGGCCCAAAATAATTTCCGGACCCAGCGCCCCCCCATCGATCCGTGGGCTAACACCCACGAAAAATCGCCAAAAAACTGCCGTTTCCACTCTTTCGCCTCTGGGACGCCCTCAAAACCTCCCACAGGCCCCCCGGAGCCCATGGATCCGCTTAACAGCTCGTCAGGGACCCCCCCGAGTTGCTCGGCCCAAAATAATTTCCGGACCCAGCGCCCCCCCATCGATCCGTGGGCTAACACCCACGAAAAATCGCCAAAAAACTGCCGTTTCCACTCTTTCGCCTCTGGGACGCCCTCAAAACCTCCCACAGGCCCCCCGGAGCCCATGGATCTGCTTAACAACTCGTCAGGGACCCCCCCGAGTGGCTCGGCCCAAAATAATTTCCGGACCCAGCGCCTCCCATCGATCCGTGGGCTAACACCCACAAAAAATCGCCAAAAAACTGCCGTTTCCACTCTTTCGCCTCTGGGACGCCCTCAAAACCTCCCACAGGCCCCCCGGAGCCCATGGATCTGCTTAACAGCTCATTAGGGACCCCCTCGAGCGGCTCGGCCTAAAATAATTTCCGGACCCAGCGCCCCCCCATCGATCCGTGGGCTAACACCCACGAAAAATCGCCAAAAAACTGCCGTTTCCACTCTTTCGCCTCTGGGACGCCCTCAAAACCTCCCACAGGCCCCCCGGAGCCCATGGATCCGCTTAAAATATCGTCAGGGACCCCCCCGAGTGGCTTAGTCCAAAATAATTTCCGAACCCAGCACCCCCCCATCGATCCGTGGGCTAACACCCACGAAAAATCGACAAAAAAACAGCCGTTTCCACTCTTTCGCCTCTGGGACGCCCTCAAAACCTCCCACAGGCCCCCCGGAGCCCATGGATCCGCTTAACAGCTCGTAAGGGACCCCCCCGAGCGGCTCGGCCCAAAATAATTTCCGGACCCAGCACCCCCCCATCGATCCGTGGGCTAACACCCACGAAAAATCACCAAAAAACTGCCGTTTCCACTCTTTCGCCTCTGGGACGCCCTCAAAACCTTCCACAGGCCCCCCGGAGCCCATGGATCCGCTTAACAGCTCGTCAGGGACCCCCTCGAGCGGTTCGGCCCAAAATAATTTCCGGACCCAGCGCCCCCCCATCGATCCGTGGTCTAACACCCACGAAAAATCGCCAAAAAACTGTCGTTTCCACTCTTTCGCCTCTGGGACGCCCTCAAAACCTCCCACAGGCCCCCGTGAGCCCATGGATCCGCTTAACAGCTCGTCAGGGACCCCCCCGAGTGGTTCAGACCAAAATAATTTTCGGACCCAGCGTCCCCCCATCGATCCGTGGGCTAACACCCACGAAAAATGGCCAAAAAACTGCCGTTTCCACTCTTTCGCCTCTGGGACGCCCTCAAAACCTCCCACAGGCCCCCCGGAGCCCATGGATCCGCTTAAAATCTAGTCAGGGACCCCCCCGAGCATCTCGGCCCAAAATTATTTCCGGACCCAGCGCCCCCCCATCGATCCGTGGGCTAACACCCACGAAAAATCGCCAAAAAACTGCCGTTTCCACTCTTTCGCCTCTGGGACGCCCTCAAAACCTCCCACAGGCCCCCCGGAGCCCATGGATCCGCTTAACAGCTCGTCAGGGACCCCCCCGAGTTGCTCGGCCCAAAATAATTTCCGGACCCAGCGCCCCCCCATCGATCCGTGGGCTAACACCCACGAAAAATCGCCAAAAAACTGCCGTTTCCACTCTTTCGCCTCTGGGACGCCCTCAAAACCTCCCACAGGCCCCCCGGAGCCCACGGATCTGCTTAACAACTCGTCAGGGACCCCCCCGAGTGGCTCGGCCCAAAATAATTTCCGGACCCAGCGCCCCCCATCGATCCGTGGGCTAACACCCACAAAAAATCGCCAAAAAACTGCCGTTTCCACTCTTTCGCCTCTGGGACGCCCTCAAAACCTCCCACAGGCCCCCCGGAGCCCATGGATCTGCTTAACAGCTCATTAGGGACCCCCTCGAGCGGCTCGGCCCAAAATAATTTCCGGACCCTGCGCCCCCCCATCGATCCGTGGGCTAACACCCACGAAAAATCGCCAAAAAACTGCCGTTTCCACTCTTTCGCCTCTGGGACGCCCTCAAAACCTCCCACAGGCCCCCCGGAGCCCATGGATCCGCTTAAAATATCGTCAGGGACCCCCCCGAGTGGATTAGTCCAAAATAATTTCCGAACCCAGCACCCCCCCATCGATCCGTGGGCTAACACCCACGAAAAATCGCCAAAAAACTGCCGTTTCCACTCTTTCGCCTCTGGGACGCCCTCAAAACCTCCCACAGGCCCCCCGGAGCCCATGGATCCGCTTAAAATCTCGTCAGGGACCACCCCGAGCGGCTCGGCCCAAAATAATTTCCGGATCCAGCGCCCCCCCATCGATCCGTGGGCTAACACCCACGAAAAATCGCCAAAAAACTGCCGTTTCCACTCTTTCGCCTCTGGGACGCCCTCAAAACCTCCCACAGGCCCCCCGGAGCCCATGGATCCGCTTAACAGCTCGTTAGGGACCCCCTCGAGTGGCTCGGCCCAAAATAATTTCCGAACCCAGTGCCCCCCCATCGATCCGTGGGCTAACACCCACGAAAAATCGCCAAAAAACTGCCGTTTCCACTCTTTCGCCTCTGGGACGCCCTCAAAACCTCCCACAGGCCCCCCGGAGCCCATGGATCTGCTTAACAGCTCATCAGGGACCCCCCCGAGTGGCTCGGCCCAAAATAATTTTCGGACCCAGCGCCCCTCATCGATCTGTGGGCTAACACCCACGAAAAATCGCCAAAAAACTGCCGTTTCCACTCTTTCGCCTCTGGGATGCCCTCAAAACCTCCCACAGGCCCCCCAGAGCCCATGGATCCTCTTAACAGCTCGTCAGGGACCCCCCCAAGCGGCTTGGCCCAAAATAATTTCTGAACCCAGCGCCCCCCCATCGATCCGTGGGCTAACACCCACGAAAAATCGCCAAAAAAGTGCCGTTTCCACTCTTTCGCCTCTGGGACGCCCTCAAAACCTCCCACAGGCCCCCCGGAGCTCATGGATCCGCTTAACAGCTCGTCAGGGACCGCCCCGAGCGGCTCGGTCCAAAACAATTTCTGGACCCAGCGCCCCCCCATCGATCCGTGGGCTAACACCCACGAAAAATCGCCAAAAAACTATCGTTTCCACTCTTTCGCCTCTGGGACGCCCTCAAAACCTCCCACAGGCCCCTCGGATCCCATGGATCTGCTTAACAGCTTGTCAGGGACCCCCCCGAGCAGCTCGGCCCAAAATAATTTTCGGACCCAGCGCCCCCCCATCGATCCGTGGGCTAACACCCACGAAAAATTGCCAAAAAACTGCTATTTCCACTCTTTCGCCTCTGGGACGCCCTCAAAACCTCCCACAGGCCCCCCGGAGCCCATGGATCCGCTTAAAAGCTCGTCAGGGACCCCCCCGAGCGGTTCGGTCCAAAATAATTCCCGGACCCAGCGCCCCCCCATCGATCCGTGGGCTAACACCCACGAAAAATCGCCAAAAAACTACCGTTTCCACTCTTTCACCTCTGGGACGCCCTCAAAACCTCCTACAGGCCCCCTGGAGCCCATGGATACGCTTAACAGCTCATCAGGGACCCCCCCGAGTGGCTTGGCCCAAAATAATTTACGGACCCAGCGCCCCCCCATCGATCCGTGGGCTAACACCCACGAAAAATCGCCAAAAAACTGCCGTTTCCACTCTTTCGCCTCTGGGACGCCCTCAAAACCTCCCATAGGCCCCCCGGAGCCCATGGATCCGCTTAATAGCTTGTCAGGGACCCCCCTGAGCGGCTCGGGCCAAAATAATTTCCGGACCCAGCGCCCCCCCATCGATCCGTGGGCTAACACCCACGAAAAATCGCAAAAAAACTGCCGTTTCCACTCTTTCGCCTCTGGGACGCCCTCAAAACCTCCCACAGGCCCCCTGGAGCCCATGGATCCGCTTAGAAGCTCGTCAGGGACCCCCCCGAGCGGCTCGGCCCAAAATAATTTCCGGGCCCAGCGCCCCCCCATCGATCCGTGGGCTAACACCCACGAAAAATCGCCAAAAAACTGTCGTTTCCACTCTTTTGCCTCTGGGACGCCCTCAAAACCTCCCACAGGACCCCCGGAGCCCATGGATCCGCTTAACAGCTCGTCAGGGACCCCCCCGAGCGGCTCGGCCCAAAATAATTTTCGGACCCAGCGCCCCCCCATCGATCCGTGGGCTAACAACCACGAAAAATCACCAAAAAACTGTCGTTTCCACTCTTTCGCCTCTGGGACACCCTCAAAACCACCCACAGGCCCCCCGGAGCCCATGGATCCGCTTAACAGCTCGTCACGGACCCCCTCGAGCGGCTCGGCCCAAAATAATTTCCGGACCCAGCGCCCCCCCATCGATCCGTGGGCTAACACCCACGAAAAATCGCCAAAAAACTGCCGTTTCCACTCTTTCGCCTCTGGGATGCCCTCAAAACCTCCCACAGGCCCCTCGGAGCCCATGGATCCGCTTAACAGCTCGTCAGGGACCCCCCCGAGTGGCTCGTCCCAAAATAATTTCCAAACCCAGCGCCCCCCCATCGATCCGTGGGCAGACACCCACGAAAAATAGCCAAAAAACTGTCGTTTCCACTCTTTCGCCTCTGGGACGCCCTCAAAACCTCCCACAGGCCCCCCAGAGCCCATGGATCCGCTTAAAATCTCGTCAGGGACCCCCCCGAGCTGCTCGGTCCAAAATTATTTCCGGACCCAGCGCCCCCCCATCGATCCGTGGGCTAACACCCACGAAAAATCGCCAAAAAACTGCCGTTTCCACTCTTTCGCCTCTGGGACGCCCTCAAAACCTCCCACAGGCCCCCCGGAGCCCATGGATCCGCTTAACAGCTCGTCAGGGACCCCCCCGAGCGGGTCGGCCCAAAATAATTTCCGGACCCAGCGCCCCCCCATCGATCCGTGGGCTAACAGCCACGAAAAATCGCCAAAAAACTGCCGTTTCCACTCTTTCGCCTCTGGGACGCCCTCAAAACCTCCCACAGGCCCCCCGGAGCCCATGGATCTACTTAACAGCTCGTCAGGGACCCCCCCGATTGGCTCGGTCCAAAATAATTTCCGGACCCAGTGCCCCTCATCGATCTGTGGGCTAACACCCACGAAAAATAGCCAAAAAACTGCCGTTTCCACTCTTTCGCCTCTGGGACGCCCTCAAAACCTCCCACAGGCCCCTCGGAGCCCATGGATCCGCTTAACAGCTCGTCAGGGACCCCCCCGAGTGGCTCGTCCCAAAATAATTTCCAAACCCAGCGCCCCCCCATCGATCCGTGGGCAGACACCCACGAAAAATAGCCAAAAAACTGTCGTTTCCACTCTTTCGCCTCTGGGACGCCCTCAAAACCTCCCACAGGCCCCCCAGAGCCCATGGATCCGCTTAAAATCTCGTCAGGGACCCCCCCGAGCTGCTCGGTCCAAAATTATTTCCGGACCCAGCGCCCCCCCATCGATCCGTGGGCTAACACCCACGAAAAATCGCCAAAAAACTGCCGTTTCCACTCTTTCGCCTCTGGGACGCCCTCAAAACCTCCCACAGGCCCCCCGGAGCCCATGGATCCGCTTAACAGCTCGTCAGGGACCCCCCCGAGCGGCTCGGCCCAAAATAATTTCCGGACCCAGCGCCCCCCCATCGATCCGTGGGCTAACAGCCACGAAAAATCGCCAAAAAACTGCCGTTTCCACTCTTTCGCCTCTGGGACGCCCTCAAAACCTCCCACAGGCCCCCCGGAGCCCATGGATCTACTTAACAGCTCGTCAGGGACCCCCCCGAGTGGCTCGGTCCAAAATAATTTCCGGACCCAGTGCCCCTCATCGATCTGTGGGCTAACACCCACGAAAAATAGCCAAAAAACTGCCGTTTCCACTCTTTCGCCTCTGGGACGCCCTCAAAACCTCCCACAGGCCCCCCAGAGCCCATGGATCCACTTAACAGCTCGTCAGGGACCCCCCCAAGCGGCTTGGCCCAAAATAATTTCTGAACCCAGCGCCCCCCCATCGATCCGTGGGCTAACACCCACGAAAAATTGCCAAAAAAGTGCCGTTTCCACTCTTTCGCCTCTGGGACGCCCTCAAAACCTCCCACAGGCCCCCCGGAGCCCATGGATCCGCTTAACAGCTCGTCAGGGACCCCCTCGAGCGGCTCGGCCCAAAATAATTTCCGTACCCAGCGCCCCCCCATCGATCCGTGGGCTAACACCCACGAAAAATCGCCAAAAAACTGCCGTTTCCACTCTTTCGCCTCTGGGACGCCCTCAAAACCTCCCACAGGCCACCCGGAGCCCATGGATCCGCTTAAAAGCTTGTCAGGGACCCCCCCGAGTGGCTCGGTCCAAAATAATTTCCTGACCCAGCGCCCCCCATCGATCCCTGGGCTAACACCCACGAAAAATCGCCAAAAAACTGTCGTTTCCACTCTTTCGCCTCTGGGACGCCCTCAAAACCTCCCACAGGCCCCCCGGAGCCCATGGATCCGCTTAAAAGCTCGTCAAGGACCCCCCCGAGCGGCTCGGCCCAAAATAATTTCCGGACCCAGCGCCCCCCCATCGATCCGTGGGCTAACACCCACGAAAAATCGCCAAAAAACTGCCGTTTCCACTCTTTCACCTCTGGGACGCCCTCAAAACCTCCCACAGGCCCCCTGGATCCCATGGATCCGCTTAACAGCTCGTCAGGGACCCCCCCGAGCGGCTTGGCCCAAAATAATTTCTGGACCCAGCGCCCCCCATCGATCCGTGGGCTAACACCCACGAAAAATCGCCAAAAAACTGCCGTTTCCACTCTTTCGCCTCTGGGACGCCCTCAAAACCTCCCACAGGCCCCCCAGAGCCCATGGATCCGCTTAAAATCTCGTCAGGGACCCCCCCGAGCTGCTCGGTCCAAAATTATTTCCGGACCCAGCGCCCCCCCATCGATCCGTGGGCTAACACCCACGAAAAATTGCCAAAAAACTGCCGTTTCCACTCTTTCGCCTCTGGGACGCCCTCAAAACCTCCCACAGGCCCCCCGGAGCCCATGGATCCGCTTAACAGCTCGTCAGGGACCCCCCCGAGCGGTTCGGCCCAAAATAATTTCCGGACCCAGCGCCCCCCCATCGATCCGTGGGCTAACACCCACGAAAAATCGCCAAAAAACTGCCGTTTCCACTCTTTCGCCTCTGGGACGCCCTCAAAACCTCCCACAGGCCCCCCGGAGCCCATGGATCTACTTAACAGCTCGTCAGGGACCCCCCCGAGTGGCTCGGTCCAAAATAATTTCCAGACCCAGTGCCCCTCATCGATCTGTGGGCTAACACCCACGAAAAATAGCCAAAAAACTGCCGTTTCCACTCTTTCGCCTCTGGGACGCCCTCAAAACCTCCCACAGGCCCCCCGGAGCCCATGGATCTACTTAACAGCTCGTCAGGGACCCCCCCGAGTGGCTCGGTCCAAAATAATTTCCGGACCCAGTGCCCCTCATCGATCTGTGGGCTAACACCCACGAAAAATAGCCAAAAAACTGCCGTTTCCACTCTTTCGCCTCTGGGACGCCCTCAAAACCTCCCACAGGCCCCCCAGAGCCCATGGATCCACTTAACAGCTCGTCAGGGACCCCCCCAAGCGGCTTGGCCCAAAATAATTTCTGAACCCAGCGCCCCCCCATCGATCCGTGGGCTAACACCCACAAAAAATCGCCAAAAAAGTGCCGTTTCCACTCTTTCGCCTCTGGGACGCCCTCAAAACCTCCCACAGGCCCCCCGGAGCCCATGGATCCGCTTAAAAGCTCGTCAGGGACCCCCTCGAGCGGCTCGGCCCAAAATAATTTCCGTACCCAGCGCCCCCCCATCGATCCGTGGGCTAACACCCACGAAAAATCGCCAAAAAACTGCCGTTTCCACTCTTTCGCCTCTGGGACGCCCTCAAAACCTCCCACAGGCCACCCGGAGCCCATGGATCCGCTTAAAAGCTTGTCAGGGACCCCCCCGAGTGGCTCGGTCCAAAATAATTTCCTGACCTAGCGCCCCCCATTGATCCCTGGGCTAACACCCACGAAAAATCGCCAAAAAACTATCGTTTCCACTCTTTCGCCTCTGGGACGCCCTCAAAACCTCCCACAGCCCCCCCGGAGCCCATGGATCCGCTTAAAAGCTCGTCAAGGACCCCCCCGAGCGGCTCGGCCCAAAATAATTTCCGGACCCAGCGCCCCCCCATCGATCCGTGGGCTAACACCCACGAAAAATCGCCAAAAAACTGCCGTTTCCACTCTTTCACCTCTGGGACGCCCTCAAAACCTCCCACAGGCCCCCTGGATCCCATGGATCCGCTTAACAGCTCGTCAGGGACCCCCCCGAGCGGCTTGGCCCAAAATAATTTCTGGACCCAGCGCCCCCCCATCGATCCGTGGGCTAACACCCACGAAAAATCACCAAAAAACTGCCGTTTCCACTCTTTCGCCTCTGGGACGCCCTCAAAACCTCCCACAGGCCCCCCAGAGCCCATGGATCCGCTTAAAATCTCGTCAGGGACCCCCCCGAGCTGCTCGGTCCAAAATTATTTCCGGACCCAGCGCCCCCCCATCGATCCGTGGGCTAACACCCACGAAAAATCGCCAAAAAACTGCCGTTTCCACTCTTTCGCCTCTGGGACGCCCTCAAAACCTCCCACAGGCCCCCCGGAGCCCATGGATCCGCTTAACAGCTCGTCAGGGACCCCCCCGAGCGGCTCGGCCCAAAATAATTTCCGGACCCAGCGCCCCCCCATCGATCCGTGGGCTAACACCCACGAAAAATCGCCAAAAAACTGCCGTTTCCACTCTTTCGCCTCTGGGACGCCCTCAAAACCTCCCACAGGCCCCCCGGAGCCCATGGATCTACTTAACAGCTCGTCAGGGACCCCCCCGAGTGGCTCGGTCCAAAATAATTTCCGGACCCAGTGCCCCTCATCGATCTGTGGGCTAACACCCACGAAAAATAGCCAAAAAACTGCCGTTTCCACTCTTTCGCCTCTGGGACGCCCTCAAAACCTCCCACAGGCCCCTCGGAGCCCATGGATCCGCTTAACAGCTCGTCAGGGACCCCCCCGAGTGGCTCGTCCCAAAATAATTTCCAAACCCAGCGCCCCCCCATCGATCCGTGGGCAGACACCCACGAAAAATAGCCAAAAAACTGTCGTTTCCACTCTTTCGCCTCTGGGACGCCCTCAAAACCTCCCACAGGCCCCCCAGAGCCCATGGATCCGCTTAAAATCTCGTCAGGGACCCCCCCGAGCTGCTCGGTCCAAAATTATTTCCGGACCCAGCGCCCCCCCATCGATCCGTGGGCTAACACCCACGAAAAATCGCCAAAAAACTGCCGTTTCCACTCTTTCGCCTCTGGGACGCCCTCAAAACCTCCCACAGGCCCCCCGGAGCCCATGGATCCGCTTAACAGCTCGTCAGGGACCCCCCCGAGCGGCTCGGCCCAAAATAATTTCCGGACCCAGCGCCCCCCCATCGATCCGTGGGCTAACAGCCACGAAAAATCGCCAAAAAACTGCCGTTTCCACTCTTTCGCCTCTGGGACGCCCTCAAAACCTCCCACAGGCCCCCCGGAGCCCATGGATCTACTTAACAGCTCGTCAGGGACCCCCCCGAGTGGCTCGGTCCAAAATAATTTCCGGACCCAGTGCCCCTCATCGATCTGTGGGCTAACACCCACGAAAAATAGCCAAAAAACTGCCGTTTCCACTCTTTCGCCTCTGGGACGCCCTCAAAACCTCCCACAGGCCCCCCAGAGCCCATGGATCCACTTAACAGCTCGTCAGGGACCCCCCCAAGCGGCTTGGCCCAAAATAATTTCTGAACCCAGCGCCCCCCCATCGATCCGTGGGCTAACACCCACGAAAAATCGCCAAAAAAGTGCCGTTTCCACTCCTTCGCCTCTGGGACGCCCTCAAAACCTCCCACAGGCCCCCCGGAGCCCATGGATCCGCTTAACAGCTCGTCAGGGACCCCCTCGAGCGGCTCGGCCCAAAATAATTTCCGTACCCAGCGCCCCCCCATCGATCCGTGGGCTAACACCCACGAAAAATCGCCAAAAAACTGCCGTTTCCACTCTTTCGCCTCTGGGACGCCCTCAAAACCTCCCACAGGCCACCCGGAGCCCATGGATCCGCTTAAAAGCTTGTCAGGGACCCCCCCGAGTGGCTCGGTCCAAAATAATTTCCTGACCCAGCGCCCCCCATCGATCCCTGGGCTAACACCCACGAAAAATCGCCAAAAAACTGTCGTTTCCACTCTTTCGCCTCTGGGACGCCCTCAAAAACTCCCACAGGCCCCCCGGAGCCCATGGATCCGCTTAAAAGCTCGTCAAGGACCCCCCCGAGCGGCTCGGCCCAAAATAATTTCCGGACCCAGCGCCCCCCCATCGATCCGTGGGCTAACACCCACGAAAAATCGCCAAAAAACTGCCGTTTCCACTCTTTCACCTCTGGGACGCCCTCAAAACCTCCCACAGGCCCCCTGGATCCCATGGATCCGCTTAACAGCTCGTCAGGGACCCCCCCGAGCGGCTTGGCCCAAAATAATTTCTGGACCCAGCGCCCCCCCATCGATCCGTGGGCTAACACCCACGAAAAATCGCCAAAAAACTGCCGTTTCCACTCTTTCGCCTCTGGGACGCCCTCAAAACCTCCCACAGGCCCCCCAGAGCCCATGGATCCGCTTAAAATCTCGTCAGGGACCCCCCCGAGCTGCTCGGTCCAAAATTATTTCCGGACCCAGCGCCCCCCCATCGATCCGTGGGCTAACACCCACGAAAAATCGCCAAAAAACTGCCGTTTCCACTCTTTCGCCTCTGGGACGCCCTCAAAACCTCCCACAGGCCCCCCGGAGCCCATGGATCCGCTTAACAGCTCGTCAGGGACCCCCCCGAGCGGTTCGGCCCAAAATAATTTCCGGACCCAGCGCCCCCCCATCGATCCGTGGGCTAACACCCACGAAAAATCGCCAAAAAACTGCCGTTTCCACTCTTTCGCCTCTGGGACGCCCTCAAAACCTCCCACAGGCCCCCCGGAGCCCATGGATCTACTTAACAGCTCGTCAGGGACCCCCCCGAGTGGCTCGGTCCAAAATAATTTCCAGACCCAGTGCCCCTCATCGATCTGTGGGCTAACACCCACGAAAAATAGCCAAAAAACTGCCGTTTCCACTCTTTCGCCTCTGGGACGCCCTCAAAACCTCCCACAGGCCCCCCGGAGCCCATGGATCTACTTAACAGCTCGTCAGGGACCCCCCCGAGTGGCTCGGTCCAAAATAATTTCCGGACCCAGTGCCCCTCATCGATCTGTGGGCTAACACCCACGAAAAATAGCCAAAAAACTGCCGTTTCCACTCTTTCGCCTCTGGGACGCCCTCAAAACCTCCCACAGGCCCCCCAGAGCCCATGGATCCACTTAACAGCTCGTCAGGGACCCCCCCAAGCGGCTTGGCCCAAAATAATTTCTGAACCCAGCGCCCCCCCATCGATCCGTGGGCTAACACCCACGAAAAATCGCCAAAAAAGTGCCGTTTCCACTCTTTCGCCTCTGGGACGCCCTCAAAACCTCCCACAGGCCCCCCGGAGCCCATGGATCCGCTTAAAAGCTCGTCAGGGACCCCCTCGAGCGGCTCGGCCCAAAATAATTTCCGTACCCAGCGCCCCCCCATCGATCCGTGGGCTAACACCCACGAAAAATCGCCAAAAAACTGCCGTTTCCACTCTTTCGCCTCTGGGACGCCCTCAAAACCTCCCACAGGCCACCCGGAGCCCATGGATCCGCTTAAAAGCTTGTCAGGGACCCCCCCGAGTGGCTCGGTCCAAAATAATTTCCTGACCCAGCGCCCCCCATTGATCCCTGGGCTAACACCCACGAAAAATCGCCAAAAAACTGTCGTTTCCACTCTTTCGCCTCTGGGACGCCTTCAAAACCTCCCACAGCCCCCCCGGAGCCCATGGATCCGCTTAAAAGCTCGTCAAGGACCCCCCCGAGCGGCTCGGCCCAAAATAATTTCCGGACCCAGCGCCCCCCCATCGATCCGTGGGCTAACACCCACGAAAAATCGCCAAAAAACTGCCGTTTCCACTCTTTCGCCTCTGGGACGCCCTCAAAACCTCCCACAGGCCCCCCGGAACCCATGGATCCGCTTAACAGCTCGTCAGGGACCCCCCCGAGCGGCTCGGCCCAAAATAATTTCCGGACCCAGCGCCCCCCCATCGATCCGTGGGCTAACACCCACGAAAAATCGCCAAAAAACTGCCGTTTCCACTCTTTCGCCTCTGGGACGCCCTCAAAACCTCCCACAGGCCCCCCGGAGCCCATGGATCTACTTAACAGCTCGTCAGGGACCCCCCCGAGTGGCTCGGTCCAAAATAATTTCCGGACCCAGTGCCCCTCATCGATCTGTGGGCTAACACCCACGAAAAATAGCCAAAAAACTGCCGTTTCCACTCTTTCGCCTCTGGGACGCCCTCAAAACCTCCCACAGGCCCCCCAGAGCCCATGGATCCACTTAACAGCTCGTCAGGGACCCCCCCAAGCGGCTTGGCCCAAAATAATTTCTGAACCCAGCGCCCCCCCATCGATCCGTGGGCTAACACCCACGAAAAATCGCCAAAAAAGTGCCGTTTCCACTCTTTTGCCTCTGGGACGCCCTCAAAACCTCCCACAGGCCCCCCGGAGCCCATGGATCCGCTTAACAGCTCGTCAGGGACCCCCTCGAGCGGCTCGGCCCAAAATAATT
The DNA here is from genome assembly GCA_031232105.1 of Capsicum rhomboideum. Classification (NCBI taxonomy): domain Eukaryota; kingdom Viridiplantae; phylum Streptophyta; class Magnoliopsida; order Solanales; family Solanaceae; genus Capsicum; species Capsicum rhomboideum. The sequence continues at coordinate 708,095 of CP124710.1, read as the reverse complement.
TCCGTACCCAGCGCCCCCCCATCGATCCGTGGGCTAACACCCACGAAAAATTGCCAAAAAACTGCCGTTTCCAATCTTTCGCCTCTGGGACGCCCTCAAAACCTCCCACAGGCCACCCGGATCCCATGGATCCGCTTAAAAGCTTGTCAGGGACCCCCCCGAGTGGCTCGGTCCAAAATAATTTCCTGACCCAGCGCCCCCCATCGATCCCTGGGCTAACACCCACGAAAAATCGCCAAAAAACTGTCGTTTCCACTCTTTCGCCTCTGGGACGCCCTCAAAACCTCCCACAGGCCCCCCGGAGCCCATGGATCCGCTTAAAAGCTCGTCAAGGACCCCCCCGAGCGGCTCGTCCCAAAATAATTTCCGGACCCAGCGCCCCCCCATCGATCCGTGGGCTAACACCCACGAAAAATCGCCAAAAAACTGCCGTTTCCACTCTTTCACCTCTGGGACGCCCTCAAAACCTCCCACAGGCCCCCTGGATCCCATGGATCCGCTTAACAGCTCGTCAGGGACCCCCCCGAGCGGCTTGGCCCAAAATAATTTCTGGACCCAGCGCCCCCCCATCGATCCGTGGGCTAACACCCACGAAAAATCGCCAAAAAACTGCCGTTTCCACTCTTTCGCCTCTGGGACGCCCTCAAAACCTCCCACAGGCCCCACGGAGCCCATGGATCCGCTTAATAGCTCGTCAGGGACACCCCCAAGCGGCTCGGCCCAAAATAATTTCTGAACCCAGCACCCCCCTATCGATCCGTGGGCTAACACCCACGAAAAATCGCCAAAAAACTGCCGTTTCCACTCTTTCGCCTCTGGAACGCTCTCAAAACCTCCCACAGGCCCCCCGGAGCCCATGGATACGCTTAACAGCTTTTCAGGGACCCACCAAGCGGCTTGGCCCAAAATAATTTCCGGACGCAACGCCCCCCCATCGATCCGTGGGCAAACACCCACGAAAAATCGCCAAAAAACTGTCGTTTTCACTCTTTCGCCTCTGGGACGCCCTCAAAACCTCCCACAGGCCCCCCGGAGCCCATGGATCCTCTTAACAGCTCGTCAGGGACCGCCCCGAGTGGCTCCATCCAAAATAATTTCCGGACCCAGCGCCCCCCCATCGATCCGTGGGCTAACACCCACGAAAAATCGCCAAAAAACTGTCGTTTCCACTCTTTTGCCTCTGGGACGCCCTCAAAACCTCCCACAGGACCCTCGGAGCCCATGGATCCGCTTAACAGCTCGTCAGGGACCCCCCCGAGCGGCTCGGCCCAAAATAATTTCCGGACCCAGTGCCCCCCCATCGATCCGTGGGCTAACACCCACGAAAAATCGCCAAAGAACTGCCGTTTCCACTCTTTCGCCTCTGGGACGCCCTCAAAACCTCCCACAGGCCCCCCGGAGCCCATGGATCCGCTTAAAAGCTCGTCAAGGACCCCCCCGAGCGGCTCGGCCCAAAATAATTTCCGGACCCAGCGCCCCCCCATCGATCCGTGGGCTAACACCCACGAAAAATCGCCAAAAAACTGCCGTTTCCACTCTTTCACCTCTGGGACGCCCTCAAAACCTCCCACAGGCCCCCTGGAGCCCATGGATCCGCTTAACAGCTCGTCAGGGACCCCCCCGAGCGGCTTGGCCCAAAATAATTTCTGGACCCAGCGCCCCCCCATCGATCCGTGGGCTAACACCCACGAAAAATCGCCAAAAAACTGCCGTTTCCACTCTTTCGCCTTTGGGACTCCCTCAAAACCTCCCACAGGCCCCCCGGAGCCCATGGATCCGCTTAACAGCTCGTCAGGGACCCCCCCGAGCGTCTCGGCCCAAAATAATTTTCGGACCCAGCGCCCCCCCATCGATCCGTGGGCTAACACCCACGAAAAATTGCCAAAAAACTGCCGTTTCCACTCTTTCGCCTCTGGGATGCCCTCAAAACCTCCCACAGGCCCCCCGGAGCCCATGGATCCGCTTAACAGCTCGTCAGGGAACCCCACGAGCGGCTCGGCCCAAAATAATTTCCGTACCCAGCGCCCCCCCATCGATCCGTGGGCTAACACCCACGAAAAATCGCCAAAAAACTGTCGTTTTCACTCTTTCGCCTCTGGGACGCCCTCAAAACCTCCCACAGGCCCCCCGGAGCCCATGGATCCGCTTAACAGCTCGTCAGGGACCGCCCCGAGTGGCTCGATCCAAAATAATTTCCGGACCCAGCGCCCCCCCATCGATTCGTGGGCTAACACCCACGAAAAATTGCCAAAAAACTGCCGTTTCCACTCTTTCGCCTCTGGGACACCCTCAAAACCTCCCACAGGACCCCCGGAGCCCATGGATCTGCTTAACATCTCGTCAGGGACCCCCCTGAGCGGCTCGGCCCAAAATAATTTCCGGACCCAGCGCCCCCCCATCGATCCGTGGGCTAACACCCACGAAAAATCGCCAAAAAACTGCCGTTTCCACTCTTTCGCCTCAGGGACGCCCTCAAAACCTCCCACAGGCACCCCGGAGCCCATGGATCCGCTTAACAGCTCGTCAGGGACCCCCTCTGAGCGGCTCAGCCCAAAATAATTTCCGGACCCAGCGCCCCCCAATCGATCCGTGGGCTAACACCCACGAAAAATCGCCAAAAAACTGCCGTTTCCACTCTTTCGCCTCTGGGACGCCCTCAAAACCTTCCACAGGCCCCCCGGAGCCCATGGATCCGCTTAACAGCTCGTCAGGGACCCCCCCGAGCGGTTCGGGCCAAAATAATTTCCGAACCCAGCGCCCCCCCAACGAACCGTGGGCTAACACCCACGAAAAATCGCCAAAAAACTGCCGTTTCCACTCTTTCGCCTCTGGGATGCCCTCAAAACCTCCCACAAGCCCCCCGGAGCCCATGGATCCGCTTAACAGCTCGTCAGGGACCCCCCCGAGCGGCTCGGCCCAAAATAATTTCCGTACCCAGCGCCCCCCCATCGATCCATGGGCTAACACCCACGAAAAATTGCCAAAAAACTACCGTTTCCACTCTTTCGCCTCTGGGACGCCCTCAAAACCTCCCACAGGCCCCACGGAGCCCATGGATCCACTTAAAAGCTCGTCAGGGACCCCCCCGAGCGGCTCGGCCCAAAATAATTTCTGGACCCAGCGCCCCCCCATCGATCCGTGGGCTAACACCCACGAAAAATCGCCAAAAAACTGCCGTTTCCACTCTTTCGCCTCTGGGACGCCCTCAAAACCTCCCACAGGCCCCCCGGAGCCCATGGATCCGCTTAACAGCTCATCAGGGAACCCCCCGAGCGGCTCGGCCCAAAATAATTTCTGGACCCAGCGCCCCCCCATCGATCCGTGGGCTAACACCCACGAAAAATCGCCAAAAAACTACCGTTTCCACTCTTTCGCCTCTGGGACGCCCTCAAAACCTCCCACAGCCCCCCCGGAGCCCATGGATCCGCTTAATAGTTCGTCAGGGACCCCCCGAGCGGCTCGTCCCAAAATATTTTCCGAACCCAGCGCCCCCCCATCGATCCGTGGGCTAACACCCACGAAAAATCGCCAAAAAACTGCCGTTTCCACTCTTTCGCCTCTGGGACGCCCTCAAAACCTCCCACAGGCCCCCCGGAGCCCATGGATCCGCTTAACAGTTCGTCAGGGACCCCCCGAGCGGCTCGTCCCAAAATATTTTCCGAACCCAGCGCCCCCCCATCGATCCGTGGGCTAACACCCACGAAAAATCGCCAAAAAACTGCCGTTTACACTCTTTCGCCTCTGGGACGCCCTCAAAACCTCCCACAGGCCCCCCGGAGCCCATGGATCCGCTTAACAGCTCGTCAGGGACCCCTCAGAGCAGCTCGGCCCAAAATAATTTCCGGACCCAGCGCCCCCCCATCGATCCGTGGGCAAACACCCACGAAAAATCGCCAAAAAACTGTCGTTTTCACTCTTTCGCCTCTGGGACGCCCTCAAAACCTCCCACAGGCCCCCCGGAGCCCATGGATCCTCTTAACAGCTCGTCAGGGACCGCCCCGAGTGGCTCCATCCAAAATAATTTCCGGACCCAGCGCCCCCCCATCGATCCGTGGGCTAACACCCACGAAAAATTGCCAAAAAACTGTCGTTTCCACTCTTTTGCCTCTGGGACGCCCTCAAAACCTCCCACAGGACCCTCGGAGCCCATGGATCCGCTTAACAGCTCGTCAGGGACCCCCCCGAGCGGCTCGGCCCAAAATAATTTCCGGACCCAGCGCCCCCCCATCGATCCGTGGGCTAACACCCACGAAAAATCGCCAAAGAACTGCCGTTTCCACTCTTTCGCCTCTGGGACGCCCTCAAAACCTCCCACAGGCCCCCCGGAGCCCATGGATCCGCTTAAAAGGTCGTCAAGGACCCCCCCGAGCGGCTCGGCCCAAAATAATTTCCGGACCCAGCGCCCCCCCATCGATCCGTGGGCTAACACCCACGAAAAATCGCCAAAAAACTGCCGTTTCCACTCTTTCACCTCTGGGACGCCCTCAAAACCTCCCACAGGCCCCCTGGAGCCCATGGATCCGCTTAACAGCTCGTCAGGGACCCCCCCGAGCGGCTTGGCCCAAAATAATTTCTGGACCCAGCGCCCCCCCATCGATCCGTGGGCTAACACCCACGAAAAATCGCCAAAAAACTGCCGTTTCCACTCTTTCGCCTCTGGGACTCCCTCAAAACCTCCCACAGGCCCCCCGGAGACCATGGATCCGCTTAACAGCTCGTCAGGGACCCCCCCGAGCGTCTCGGCCCAAAATAATTTTCGGACCCAGCGCCCCCCCATCGATCCGTGGGCTAACACCCACGAAAAATTGCCAAAAAACTGCCGTTTCCACTCTTTCGCCTCTGGGATGCCCTCAAAACCTCCCACAGGCCCCCCGGAGCCCATGGATCCGCTTAACAGCTCGTCAGGGACCCCCACGAGCGGCTCGGCCCAAAATAATTTCCGTACCCAGCGCCCCCCCATCGATCCGTGGGCTAACACCCACGAAAAATCGCCAAAAAACTGTCGTTTTCACTCTTTCGCCTCTGGGACGCCCTCAAAACCTCCCACAGGCCCCCCGGAGCCCATGGATCCGCTTAACAGCTCGTCAGGGACCGCCCCGAGTGGCTCGATCCAAAATAATTTCCGGACCCAGCGCCCCCCCATCGATTCGTGGGCTAACACCCACGAAAAATCGCCAAAAAACTGCCGTTTCCACTCTTTTGCCTCTGGGACGCCCTCAAATCCTCCCATAGGCCCCTCGGAGCCCATGGATCCGCTTAACAGCTCGTCAGGGACCCCCCGAGTGGCTCGGCCCAAAATAATTTCCGGACCCAGCGCCCCCCCATCGATTCGTGGGCTAACACCCACAAAAAATCGCCAAAAAACTGCCGTTTCCACTCTTTCGCCTCTGGGACACCCTCAAAACCTCCCACAGGACCCCCGGAGCCCATGGATCTGCTTAACATCTCGTCAGGGACCCCCCTGAGCGGCTCGGCCCAAAATAATTTCCGGACCCAGCGCCCCCCCCATCGATCCGTGGGCTAACACCCACGAAAAATCGCCAAAAAACTGCCATTTCCACTCTTTCGCCTCAGGGACGCCCTCAAAACCTCCCACAGTCACCCCGGAGCCCATGGATCCGCTTAACAGCTCGTCAGGGACCCCCTCCGAGCGGCTCAGCCCAAAATAATTTCCGGACCCAGCGCCCCCCAATCGATCCGTGGGCTAACACCCACGAAAAATCGCCAAAAAACTGCCGTTTCCACTCTTTCGCCTCTGGGACGCCCTCAAAACCTTCCACAGGCCCCCCGGAGCCCATGGATCCGCTTAACAGCTCGTCAGGGACCCCCCCGAGCGGTTCGGGCCAAAATAATTTCCGAACCCAGCGCCCCCCCAACGAACCGTGGGCTAACACCCACGAAAAATCGCAAAAAACTGCCGTTTCCACTCTTTCGCCTCTGGGATGCCCTCAAAACCTCCCACAGGCCCCCCGGAGCCCATGGATCCGCTTAACAGCTCGTCAGGGACCCCCCCGAGCGGCTCGGCCCAAAATAATTTCCGTACCCAGCGCCCCCCCATCGATCCGTGGGCTAACACCCACGAAAAATTGCCAAAAAACTACCGTTTCCACTCTTTCGCCTCTGGGATGCCCTCAAAACCTCCCACAGGCCCCACGGAGCCCATGGATCCACTTAAAAGCTCGTCAGGGACCCCCCCGAGCGGCTCGGCCCAAAATAATTTCTGGACCCAGCGCCCCCCCATCGATCCGTGGGCTAACACCCACGAAAAATCGCCAAAAAACTGCCGTTTCCACTCTTCGCCTCTGGGACGCCCTCAAAACCTCCCACAGGCCCCCCGGAGCCCATGGATCCGCTTAACAGCTCATCAGGGAACCCCCCGAGCGGCTCGGCCCAAAATAATTTCTGGACCCAGCGCCCCCCCATCGATCCGTGGGCTAACACCCACGAAAAATCGCTAAAAAACTACCGTTTCCACTCTTTCGCCTCTGGGACGCCCTCAAAACCTCCCACAGCCCCCCCGGAGCCCATGGATCCGCTTAATAGTTCGTCAGGGACCCCCCGAGCAGCTCGTCCCAAAATATTTTCCGAACCCAGCGCCCCCCCATCGATCCGTGGGCTAACACCCACGAAAAATCGCCAAAAAACTGCTGTTTCCACTCTTTCGCCTCTGGGACGCCCTCAAAACCTCCCACAGGCCCCCCGGAGCCCATGGATCCGCTTAACAGTTCGTCAGGGACCCCCCGAGCGGCTCGTCCCAAAATATTTTTCGAACCCAGCGCCCCCCCATCGATCCGTGGGCTAACACCCACGAAAAATCGCCAAAAAACTGCCGTTTACACTCTTTCGCCTCTGGGACGCCCTCAAAACCTCCCACAGGCCCCCCGGAGCCCATGGATCCGCTTAACAGCTCGTCAGGGACCCCTCAGAGCAGCTCGGCCCAAAATAATTTCCGGACCCAGCGCCCCCCCATTGATCCGTGGGCTAACACCCACGAAAAATCGCCAAAAAACTGCCGTTTCCACTCTTTCGCCTCTGGGACTCCCTCAAAACCTCCCACAGGCCCCCCGGAGACCATGGATCCGCTTAACAGCTCGTCAGGGACCCCCCCGAGCATCTCGGCCCAAAATAATTTTCGGACCCAGCGCCCCCCCATCGATCCGTGGGCTAACACCCACGAAAAATTGCCAAAAAACTGCCGTTTCCACTCTTTCGCCTCTGGGATGCCCTCAAAACCTCCCACAGGCCCCCCGGAGCCCATGGATCCGCTTAACAGCTCGTCAGGGACCCCCCCGAGCGGCTCGGCCCAAAATAATTTCCGGACCCAGCGCGCCCCCATCGATCCGTGGGCTAACACCCACGAAAAATCGCCAAAAAACTGCCGTTTCCACTCTTTCGCCTCTGGGACGCCCTCAAAACCTCCCACAGGCCCCTCAGAGCCCATGGATCCGCTTAACAGCTCATCAGGGAACCCCCCGAGCGGCTCGGCCCAAAATAATTTCTGGACCCAGCGCCCCCCCATCGATCCGTGGGCTAACACCCACGAAAAATCGCCAAAAAACTACCGTTTCCACTCTTTCGCCTCTGGGACGCCCTCAAAACCTCCCACAGGCCCCCCGAAGCCCATGGATCCGCTTAATAGTTCGTCAGGGACCCCCCGAGTGGCTCGTCCCAAAATATTTTCCGAACCCAGCGCCCCCCCATCGATCCGTGGGCTAACACCCACGAAAAATCGCCAAAAAACTGCCGTTTCCACTCTTTCGCCTCTGGGACGCCCTCAAAACCTCCCACAGGCCCCCCGGAGCCCATGGATCCGCTTAACAGTTCGTCAGGGATCCCCCGAGCGGCTCGTCCCAAAATATTTTCCGAACCCAGCGCCCCCCCATCGATCCGTGGGCTAACACCCATGAAAAATCGCCAAAAAACTGTCGTTTCCACTCTTTCGCCTCTGGGACGCCCTCAAAACCTCCCACAGGCCCCCCGGAGCCCATGGATCCGCTTAACAGCTCGTCAGGGACCCCTCAGAGCAGCTCGGCCCAAAATAATTTCCGGACCCAGCGCCCCCCCATTGATCCGTGGGCTAACACCCACGAAAAATCGCCAAAAAACTGCCGTTTCCACTCTTTCGCCTCTGGGACTCCCTCAAAACCTCCCACAGGCCCCCCGGAGACCATGGATCCGCTTAACAGCTCGTCAGGGACCCCCCCGAGCATCTCGGTCCAAAATAATTTTCGGACCCAGCGCCCCCCCATCGATCCGTGGGCTAACACCCACGAAAAATTGCCAAAAAACTGCCGTTTCCACTCTTTCGCCTCTGGGACGCCCTCAAAACCTCCCACAGGCCCCCCGGAGCCCATGGATCTGCTTAACAGCTCGTCAGGGACCCCCCAGAGCAGCTCGGCCCAAAATAATTTCCGTACCCAGCGCCCCCCCATTGATCCGTGGGCTAACACCCACGAAAAATCGCCAAAAAACTGCCGTTTCCACTCTTTCGCCTCTGGGACTCCCTCAAAACCTCCCACAGGCCCTCCGAAGCCCATGGATCCGCTTAACAGCTTGTTAGGGACCCCCCCGAGCGGCTTGGCCAAAAATAATTTCCGGACCCAGCGCCCCCCCATCGATCCGTGGGCTAACACCCACGAAAAATCGCCAAAAAACTGCCTGTTTCCACTCTTTCGCCTCTGGGACGCCCTCAAAACCTCCCACAGGCCCCCCGGAGCCCATGGATCCGCTTAACAGCTCGTCAGGGACCCCCCCGAGCAGCTCGGGCCAAAATAATTTTCGGACCCAGCGCCCCCCCAACGATCCGTGGGCTAACACCCACGAAAAATCGCCAAAAAACTGCCGTTTCCACTCTTTCGCCTCTGGGACGCCCTCAAAACCTCCCACAGGCCCCACGGAGCCCATGGATCCGCTTAATAGCTCGTCAGGGACACCCCCAAGCGGCTCGGCCCAAAATAATTTCCGGACCCAGCGCCCCCCCCATCGATCCGTGGGCTAATACCCACGAAAAATCGCCAAAAAACTGCCGTTTCCACTCTTTCGCCTCTGGGACGCCCTCAAAACCTCCCACAGGCCCCCCGGAGCACATGGATCCGCTTAACAGCTCGTCAGGGAAACCCCCGAGCGGCTCGGCCCAAAATAATTTCTGGACCCAGCGCCCCCCCATCGATCCGTGGGCTAACACCCACGAAAAATCGCCAAAAAACTGCCGTTTCCACTCTTACGCCTCTGGGACGCCCTCAAAACCGCCCACAGCCCCCCCGGAGCCCATGGATCCGCTTAACAGCTCGTCAGGGACCCCCCCGAGCGGCTCGACCAAAAATAATTTCCGAACCCAGCGCCCCCCCATCGATCCGTGGGCTAACACCCACGAAAAATCGCCAAAAAACTATCGTTTCCACTCTTTCGCCTCTGGGACGCCCTCAAAACCTCCCACAGGCCCCCCGGAGCCCATGGATCCGCTTAACAGTTCGTCAGGGACCCCCCGAGCGGCTCATCCCAAAATAATCTCCGGACCCAGCGCCCCCCCATCGATCCGTGGGCTAACACCCACGAAAAATCGCCAAAAAACTGCCGTTTCCACTCTTTCGCCTCTGGGACGCCCTCAAAACCTCCCACAGGCCCCCCGGAGCCCATGGATCCGCTTAACAGCTCGTCAGGGACCCCCCCGAGTTGCTCAGCCCAAAATAATTTCCGGACCCAGCGCCCCCCCATCGATCCGTGGGCTAACACCCACGAAAAATCGCCAAAAAACTGCCGTTTCCACTCTTTCGCCTCTGGGACGCCCTCAAAACCTCCCACAGGCCCCCCGGAGCCCATGGATCCGTTTAACAGTTCGTCAGGGACCCCCCGAGTGGCTCGTCCCAAAATAATTTCCGGACTCAGCGCCCCCCCATCGATCCGTGGGCTAACACCCATGAAAAATCGCCAAAAAAGTGCCGTTTCCACTCTTTCGCCTCTGGGACGCCCTCAAAACCTCCCACAGGACCCCCGGAGCCCATGGATACGCTTAACAGCTCGTCAGGAACCCCCCCAAGTGGCTCGGCCCAAAATAATTTCCAGACCCAGCGCCCCCCCATCGATCCGTGGGCTAACACCCACGAAAAATCGCCAAAAAACTGCCGTTTCCACTCTTTCGCCTCTGGGACGCCCTCAAAACCTCCCACAGGCCCCCCGGAGCCCATGGATCCGCTTAACAGCTCGTCAGGGACCCCCCCGAGTTGCTCAGCCCAAAATAATTTCCGGACCCAGCGCCCCCCCATCGATCCGTGGGCTAACACCCACGAAAAATCGCCAAAAAACTGCCGTTTCCACTCTTTCGCCTCTGGGACGCCCTCAAAACCTCCCACAGGCCCCACGGATCCCATGGATCCGCTTAACAGCTCGTCAGGGACCCCCTCGAGCGGCTCGGCCCAAAATAATTTTTGCACCCAGCGCCCCCCCCATCGATCCGTGGGCTAACACCCACGAAGAATCGCTAAAAAACTGTCGTTTCCACTCTTTCGCCTCTGGGACGCCCTCAAAACCACCCACAGGCCCCTCAGAGCCCATGGATCCGCTTAACAGCTCATCAGGGAACCCCCCGAGCGGCTCGGCCCAAAATAATTTCTGGACCCAGCGCCCCCCCATCGATCCGTGGGCTAACACCCACGAAAAATCGCCAAAAAACTACCGTTTCCACTCTTTCGCCTCTGGGACGCCCTCAAAACCTCCCACAGGCCCTCCGAAGCCCATGGATCCGCTTAATAGTTCGTCAGGGACCCCCCGAGTGGCTCATCCCAAAATATTTTCCGAACCCAGCGCCCCCCCATCGATCCGTGGGCTAACACCCACGAAAAATCGCCAAAAAACTGCCGTTTCCACTCTTTCGCCTCTGGGACGCCCTCAAAACCTCCCACAGGCCCCCCGGAGCCCATGGATCCGCTTAACAGTTCGTCAGAGACCCCCCGAGCGGCTCGTCCCAAAATATTTTCCGAACCCAGCGCCCCCCCATCGATCCGTGGGCTAACACCCACGAAAAATCGCCAAAAAACTGCCGTTTCCACTCTTTCGCCTCTGGGACGCCCTCAAAACCTCCCACAGGCCCCCCGGAGCCCATGGATCTGCTTAACAGCTCGTCAGGGACCCCCTCGAGCGGCTCGGCCCAAAATAATTTCCGTACCCAGCGCCCCCCCATTGATCCGTGGGCTAACACCCACGAAAAATCGCCAAAAAACTGCCGTTTCCACTCTTTCGCCTCTGGGACTCCCTCAAAACCTCCCACAGGCCCCCCGAAGCCCATGGATCCGCTTAACAGCTTGTTAGGGACCCCCCCGAGCGGCTTGGCCCAAAATAATTTCCGGACCCAGCGCCCCCCCATCGATCCGTGGGCTAACACCCACGAAAAATCGCCAAAAAACTGCCGTTTCCACTCTTTCGCCTCTGGGACGCCCTCAAAACCTCCCACAGGCCCCCCGGAGCCCATGGATCCGCTTAACAGCTCGTCAGGGACCCCCCCGAGTGGCTCGGCCAAAAATAATTTTCGGACCCAGCGCCCCCCCATCGATCCGTGGGCTAACACCCACGAAAAATCGCCAAAAAACTGCCGTTTCCACTCTTTCGCCTCTGGGACGCCCTCAAAACCTCCCACAGGCCCCCCGGAGCCCATGGATCCGCTTAACAGCTCGTCAGGGACCCCCCCGAGCAGCTCGGGCCAAAATAATTTCCGAACCCAGCGCCCCCCCAACGATCCGTGGGCTAACACCCACGAAAAATCGCCAAAAAACTGCCGTTTCCACTCTTTCGCCTCTGGGACGCCCTCAAAACCTCCCACAGGCCACACGGAGCCCATGGATCCGCTTAATAGCTCGTCAGGGACCCCCCGAGCGGCTCGGCCCAAAATAATTTCCGGACCCAGCGCCCTCCCCATCGATCCGTGGGCTAACACCCACGAAAAATCGCCAAAAAACTGCCGTTTCCACTCTTTCGCCTCTGGGACGCCCTCAAAACCTCCCAAAGGCCCCCCGGAGCACATGGATCCGCTTAACAGCTCGTCAGGGAAACCCCCGAGCGGCTCAGCCCAAAATAATTTCTGGACCCAGCGCCCCCCCATCGATCCGTGGGCTAACACCCACGAAAAATTGCCAAAAAACTGCCGTTTCCACTCTTACGCCTCTGGGACGCCCTCAAAACCTCCCACAGGCCCCCCGGAGCCCATGGATCCGCTTAACAGCTCGTCAGGGACCCCCCCGAGCGGCTCGACCAAAAATAATTTCCGAACCCAGCGCCCCCCCATCGATCCGTGGGCTAACACCCACGAAAAATCGCCAAAAAACTGCCGTTTCCACTCTTTCGCCTCTGGGATGCCCTCAAAACCTCCAACAGGCCCCCCGGAGCCCATGGATCCGCTTAACAGTTCGTCAGGGACCCCCCGAGCGGCTCATCCCAAAATAATTTCCGGACCCAGCGCCCCCCCATCGATCCGTGGGCTAACACCCACGAAAAATCGCCAAAAAACTGCCGTTTCCACTCTTTCGCCTCTGGGACGCCCTCAAAACCTCCCACAGGCCCCACGGATCCCATGGATCCGTTTAACAGTTCGTCAGGGACCCCCCCGAGTGGCTCGTCCCAAAATAATTTCCGGACCCAGCGCCCCCCCATCGATCCGTGGGCTAACACCCATGAAAAATCGCCAAAAAAGTGCCGTTTCCACTCTTTCGCCTCTGGGACGCCCTCAAAACCTCCCACAGGAACCCCGGAGCCCATGGATCCGCTTAACAGCTCGTCAGGAACCCCCCCAAGCGGCTCGGCCCAAAATAATTTCCAGACCCAGCGCCCCCCCATCGATCCGTGGGCTAACACCCACGAAAAATCGCCAAAAAACTGCCGTTTCCACTCTTTCGCCTCTGGGACGCCCTCAAAACCTCCCACAGGCCCCCCGGAGCCCATGGATCCGCTTAACAGCTCGTCAGGGACCCCCCCGAGTTGCTCGGCCCAAAATAATTTCCGGACCCAGCGCCCCCCCATCGATCCGTGGGCTAACACCCACGAAAAATCGCCAAAAAACTGCCGTTTCCACTCTTTCGCCTCTGGGACGCCCTCAAAACCTCCCACAGGCCCCACAGAGCCCATGGATCCGCTTAACAGCTCGTCAGGGACCCCCTCGAGCGGCTCGGCCCAAAATAATTTTTGCACCCAGCGCCCCCCCCATCGATCCGTGGGCTAACACCCACGAAGAATCGCTAAAAAACTGTCGTTTCCACTCTTTCGCCTCTGGGACGCCCTCAAAACCTCCCACAGGCCCCTCGGAGACCATGGATCCGCTTAACAGCTTGTCAGGGACCCCCCCGAGTGGCTCGGCCCAAAATAATTTCCGGACCCAGCGCCCCCCCATCGATCCGTGTGCTAACACCCACGAAAAATCGCCAAAAAACTGCCGTTTCCACTCTTTCGCCTCTGGGACGCCCTCAAAACCTCCCACAGGCCCCCCGGAGACCATGGATCCACTTAACAGCTCGTCAGGGACCCCCCCGAGTGGCTCGGCCCAAAATAATTTTCGGACCCAGCGCCCCCCCATCGATCCGTGGGCTAACACCCACGAAAAATCGCCAAAAAACTGCCGTTTCCACTCTTTCGCCTCTGGGACGCCCTCAAAACCTCCCACAGGCCCCCCGGAGCCCATGGATCCGCTTAACAGCTCGTCAGGGACCCCCCATAGCAGCTCGGCCCAAAATAATTTCTGGACCCAGCGCCCCCCCCATCGATCCGTGCGCTAACACCCACAAAAAATCGCCAAAAAACTGCCGTTTCCACTCTTACGCCTCTGGGACGCCCTCAAAACCTCCCACAGCCCCCCCGGAGCCCATGGATCTGCTTAACAGCTCGTCAGGGACCCCCCCGAGCGGCTCGACCAAAAATAATTTCCGAACCCAGCGCCCCCCCATCGATCCGTGGGCTAACACCCACGAAAAATCGCCAAAAAACTGCCGTTTCCACTCTTTCGCCTCTGGGACGCCCTCAAAACCTCCCACAGGCCCCCCGGAGCCCATGGATCCGTTTAACAGTTCGTCAGGGACCCCCCCGAGTGGCTCGTCCCAAAATAATTTCCGGACTCAGCGCCCCCCCATCGATCCGTGGGCTAACACCCATGAAAAATCGCCAAAAAAGTGCCGTTTCCACTCTTTCGCCTCTGGGACGCCCTCAAAACCTCCCACAGGACCCCCGGAGCCCATGGATCCGCTTAACAGCTCGTCAGGAACCCCCCCAAGCGGCTCGGCCCAAAATAATTTCCAGACCCAGCGCCCCCCCATCGATCCGTGGGCTAACACCCACGAAAAATCGCCAAAAAACTGCCGTTTCCACTCTTTCGCCTCTGGGACGCCCTCAAAACCTCCCACAGGCCCCCCGGAGCCCATGGATCCGCTTAACAGCTCGTCAGGGACCCCCCCGAGTTGCTTGGCCCAAAATAATTTCCGGACCCAGCGCCCCCCCATGGATCCGTGGGCTAACACCCACGAAAAATCGCCTAAAAACTGCCGTTTCCACTCTTTCGCCTCTGGGACGCCCTCAAAACCTCCCACAGGCCCCACGGATCCCATGGATCCGCTTAACAGCTCGTCAGGGACCCCCTCGAGCGGCTCGGCCCAAAATAATTTTTGCACCCAGCGCCCCCCCCATCGATCCGTGGGCTAACACCCACGAAGAATCGCTAAAAAACTGTCGTTTCCACTCTTTCGCCTCTGGGACGCCCTCAAAACCTCCCACAGGCCCCTCAGAGCCCATGGATCCGCTTAACAGCTCATCAGGGAACCCCCCGAGCGGCTCGGCCCAAAATAATTTCTGGACCCAGCGCCCCCCCATCGATCCGTGGGCTAACACCCACGAAAAATCGCCAAAAAACTACCGTTTCCACTCTTTCGCCTCTGGGACGCCCTCAAAACCTCCCACAGGCCCCCCGAAGCCCATGGATCCGCTTAATAGTTCGTCAGGGACCCCCCGAGCGGCTCATCCCAAAATATTTTCCGAACCCAGCGCCCCCCCATCGATCCGTGGGCTAACACCCACGAAAAATCGCCAAAAAACTGCCGTTTCCACTCTTTCGCCTCTGGGACGCCCTCAAAACCTCCCACAGGCCCCCCGGAGCCCATGGATCCGCTTAACAGTTCGTCAGGGACCCCCCGAGCGGCTCGTCCCAAAATATTTTCCGAACCCAGCGCCCCCCCATCGATCCGTGGGCTAACACCCACGAAAAATCGCCAAAAAACTGCCGTTTCCACTCTTTTGCCTCTGGGACTCCCTCAAAACCTCCCACAGGCCCCCCGGAGACCATGGATCCGCTTAACAGCTCGTCAGGGACCCCCCCGAGCGTCTCGGCCCAAAATAATTTTCGGACCCAGCGCCCCCCCATCGATCCGTGGGCTAACACCCACGAAAAATTGCCAAAAAACTGCCGTTTCCACTCTTTCGCCTCTGGGACGCCCTCAAAACCTCCCACAGGCCCCCCGGAGCCCATGGATCTGCTTAACAGCTCGTCAGGGACCCCCCAGAGCAGCTCGGCCCAAATTAATTTCCGTACCCAGCGCCCCCCCATTGATCCGTGGGCTAACACCCACGAAAAATCGCCAAAAAACTGCCGTTTCCACTCTTTCGCCTCTGGGACTCCCTCAAAACCTCCCACAGGCCCCCCGAAGCCCATGGATCCGCTTAACAGCTTGTTAGGGACCCCCCCGAGCGGCTTGGCCCAAAATAATTTCCGGACCCAGCGCCCCCCCATCGATCCGTGGGCTAACACCCACGAAAAATCGCCAAAAAACTGCCGTTTCCACTCTTTCGCCTCTGGGACGCCCTCAAAACCTCCCACAGGCCCCCCGGAGCCCATGGATCCGCTTAACAGCTCGTCAGGGACCCCCCCGAGTGGCTCGGCCAAAAATAATTTTCGGACCCAGCGCCCCCCCATCGATCCGTGGGCTAACACCCACGAAAAATCGCCAAAAAACTGCCGTTTCCACTCTTTCACCTCTGGGACGCCCTCAAAACCTCCCACAGGCCCCCCGGAGCCCATGGATCCGCTTAACAGCTCGTCAGGGACCCCCCCGAGCAGCTCAGGCCAAAATAATTTTCGGACCCAGCGCCCCCCCAACGATCCGTGGGCTAACACCCACGAAAAATCGCCAAAAAACTGCCGTTTCCACTCTTTCGCCTCTGGGACGCCCTCAAAACCTCCCACAGGCCACACGGAGCCCATGGATCCGCTTAATAGCTCGTCAGGGACACCCCCAAGCGGCTCGGCCCAAAATAATTTCCGGACCCAGCGCCCCCCCCATCGATCCGTGGGCTAACACCCACGAAAAATCGCCAAAAAACTGCCGTTTCCACTCTTTCGCCTCTGGGATGCCCTCAAAACCTCCCACAGGCCCCCCGGAGCACATGGATCCGCTTATAAGCTCGTCAGGGAAACCCCCGAGCGGCTCAGCCCAAAATAATTTCTGGACCCAGCGCCCCCCCATCGATCCGTGGGCTAACACCCACGAAAAATCGCCAAAAAACTGCCGTTTCCACTCTTACGCCTCTGGGACGCCCTCAAAACCTCCCACAGGCCCCCCGGAGCCCATGGATCCGCTTAACAGCTCGTCAGGGACCCCCCCGAGCGGCTCGACCAAAAATAATTTCCGAACCCAGCGCCCCCCCATCGATCCGTGGGCTAACACCCACGAAAAATCGCCAAAAAACTATCGTTTCCACTCTTTCGCCTCTGGGATGCCCTCAAAACCTCCCACAGGCCCCCCGGAGCCCATGGATCCGCTTAACAGTTCGTCAGGGACCCCCCGAGCGGCTCATCCCAAAATAATTTCCGGACCCAGCGCCCCCCCATCGATCCGTGGGCTAACACCCACGAAAAATCGCCAAAAAACTGCCGTTTCCACTCTTTCGCCTCTGGGACGCCCTCAAAACCTCCCACAGGCCCCCCGGAGCCCATGGATCCGTTTAACAGTTCGTCAGGGACCCCCCCGAGTGGCTCGTCCCAAAATAATTTCCGGACCCAGCGACCCCCCATCGATCCGTGGGCTAACACCCATGAAAAATCGCCAAAAAAGTGCCGTTTCCACTCTTTCGCCTCTGGGACGCCCTCAAAACCTCCCACAGGACCCCCGGAGCCCATGGATCCGCTTAACAGCTCGTCAGGAACCCCCCCAAGCGGCTCGGCCCAAAATAATTTCCAGACCCAGCGCCCCCCCATCGATCCGTGGGCTAACACCCACGAAAAATCGCCAAAAAACTGCCGTTTCCACTCTTTCGCCTCTGGGACGCCCTCAAAACCTCCCACAGGCCCCCCGGAGCCCATGGATCCGCTTAACAGCTCGTCAGGGACCCCCCCGAGTTGCTCGGCCCAAAATAATTTCCGGACCCAGCGCCCCCCCATCGATCCGTGGGCTAACACCCACGAAAAATCGCCAAAAAACTGCCGTTTCCACTCTTTCGCCTCTGGGACGCCCTCGAGCGGCTCGGCCCAAAATAATTTTTGCACCCAGCGCCCCCCCCATCGATCCGTGGGCTAACACCCACGAAGAATCGCTAAAAAACTGTCGTTTCCACTCTTTCGCCTCTGGGACGCCCTCAAAACCTCCCACAGGCCCCTCGGAGACCATGGATCCGCTTAACAGCTCGTCAGGGACCCCTCCGAGTGGCTCGGCCCAAAATAATTTCCGGACCCAGCGCCCCCCCATCGATCCGTGTGCTAACACCCACGAAAAATCGCCAAAAAACTGCCGTTTCCACTCTTTCGCCTCTGGGACGCCCTCAAAACCTCCCACAGGCCCCCCGGAGACCATGGATCCACTTAACAGCTCGTCAGGGACCCCCCCGAGTGGCTCGGCCCAAAATAATTTTCGGACCCAGCGCCCCCCCATCGATCCGTGGGCTAACACCCACGAAAAATCGCCAAAAAACTGCCGTTTCCACTCTTTCGCCTCTGGGACGCCCTCAAAACCTCCCACAGGCCCCCCGGAGCCCATGGATCCGCTTAACAGCTCGTCAGGGACCCCCCATAGCAGCTCGGCCCAAAATAATTTCTGGACCCAGCGCCCCCCCATCGATCCGTGTGCTAACACCCACGAAAAATCGCCAAAAAACTGCCGTTTCCACTCTTTCGCCTCTGGGATGCCCTCAAAACCTCCCACAGGCCCCCCGGAGCTCATGGATCCGCTTAACAGCTCGTCAGGGACCCCCCCGAGGGGCTCGGTCCAAAATAATTTCCAGACCCAGCGCCCCCCCATCGATCCGTGGGCTAACACCCACGAAAAATCGCCAAAAAACTGCCGTTTCCACTCTTTCGCCTCTGGGACGCCCTCAAACCCTCCCACAGGCCCCTCGGAGCCCATGGATCCACTTAACAGCTCGTCAAGGATCCCCCAGAGCAGCTCGGCCCAAAATAATTTCCGGACCCAGCGCCCCCCCATCGATCCGTGGGCTAACACCCACGAAAAATCGCCAAAAAACTGCCGTTTCCACTCTTTCGCCTCTGGGACGCCCTCAAAACCTCCCACAGGCCCCCCGGAGACCATGGATCCGCTTAACAGCTCGTCAGGGACCCCCCCGAGCGGCTCGGCCCAAAATAATTTCTGGACCCAGCACCCCCCCATCGATCCGTGGGCTAACACCCACAAAAAATCTCCAAATAACTGCCGTTTCCACTCTTTCGCCTCTGGGACGCCCTCAAAACCTCCCACAGGCCCCCCGGAGACCATGGATCCGCTTAACAGCTCGTCAGGGACCCCCCCGAGCGGCTCGGCCCAAAATAATTTTCGAACCCAGCGCCCCCCCATCGATCCGTGGGCTAACACCCACGAAAAATTGCCAAAAAACTGCCGTTTCCACTCTTTCGCCTCTGGGACGCCCTCAAAACCTCCCACAGGCCCCCCGGAGCCCATGGATCCGCTTAACTGCTCGTCAGGGACCCCCCAGAGCAGCTCGGCCCAAAATAATTTCCGGACCCAGTGCCCCCCCATCGATCCGTGCGCTAACACCCACGAAAAATCGCCAAAAAACTGCCGTTTCCACTCTTTCGCCTCTGGGACGCCCTCAAAACCTCCCACAGGCCCCCCGGAGCTCATGGATCCACTTAACAGCTCGTCAGGGACCCCCCAGAGCAGCTCGGCCCAAAATAATTTCCGGACCCAGCGCCCCCCCCATCGATCCGTGGGCTAACACCCACGAAAAATTGCCAAAAAACTGCCGTTTCCACTCTTTCGCCTCTGGGACGCCCTCAAAACCTCCCACAGGCCCCCCGGAGCCCATGGATCCGTTTAACAGCTCGTCAGGGACCCCCCCGAGCGGCTCGGTCCAAAATAATTTCCGGACCCAGCGCCCCCCCATCGATCCGTGGGCTAACACCCACGAAAAATCGCCAAAAAACTGCCGTTTCCACTCTTTCGCCTCTGGGACGCCCTCAAAACCTCCCACAGGCCCCCCGGAGCCCATGTATCCGCTTAATAGCTCGTCAGGGACCCCCACCGAGCGGCTCGGCCGAAAATAATTTCCGGACCCAGCGCCCCCCCATCGATCCGTGGGCTAACACCCACGAAAAATTGCCAAAAAACTGCCGTTTCCACTCTTTCGCCTATGGGACGCCCTCAAAACCTCCCACAGGCCCCCCGAAGCCCATGGATCCGCTTAACAGCTCGTCAGGGACCCCCCCGAGCGGCTCGGCCCAAAATAATTTCCGGACCCAGCGCCCCCCATCGATCCGTGGGCTAACACCCACGAAAAATCGCCAAAAAACTGCCGTTTCCACTCTTTCGCCTCTGGGACGCCCTCAAAACCTCCCACAGGCCCCCCGGAGCCCATGGATCCGCTTAACAGCTCGTCAGGGACCCCACCGAGCGTCTCGGCCCAAAATAATTTCCGAACCCACCGCCCCCCCATCGATCCGTGGGCTAACACCCACGAAAAATCGCCAAAAAACTGCCGTTTCCACTCTTTCGCCTCTGGGACGCCCTCAAAACCTCCCACAGGCCCCCTGGAGCCCATGGATCCACTTAACAGCTCGTCAGGGACACCCCCGAGTGGCTCGTCCCAAAATAATTTCCGGACCCAGCGCCCCCCCATCGATCCGTGGGCTAACACCCATGAAAAATCGCCAAAAAACTGCCGTTTCCACTCTTTTGCCTCTGGGACGCCCTCAAAACCTCCCACAGGCCCCCCCAGAGCCCATGGATCCGCTTAACAGCTCGTCAGGGACCCCCCCGAGTGGCTCGGCCCAAAATAATTTCCGGACCCAGCGCCCCCCCCATCGATCCGTGGGCTAACACCCACGAAAAATTGCCAAAAAACTGCCGTTTCCACTCTTTCGCCTATGGGACGCCCTCAAAACCTCCCACAGGCCCCCCGAAGCCCATGGATCCGCTTAACAGCTCGTCAGGGACCCCCCCGAGCGGCTCGGCCTAAAATAATTTCCGGACCCAGCGCCCCCCATCGATCCGTGGGCTAACACCCACGAAAAATCGCCAAAAAACTGCCGTTTCCACTCTTTCGCCTCTGGGACGCCCTCAAAACCTCCCACAGGCCCCCCGGAGCTCATGGATCCACTTAACAGCTCGTCAGGGAGCCCCCCGAGCGGCTCGGCCCAAAATAATTTCCGGACCCAGCGCCCCCCATCGATCCGTGGGCTAACACCCACGAAAAATCGCCAAAAAACTGCCGTTTCCACTCTTTCGCCTCTGGGACGCCCTCAAAACCTCCCACAGGCCCCCCGGAGCTCATGGATCCACTTAACAGCTCGTCAGGGACCCCCCAGAGCAGCTCGGCCCAAAATAATTTCCGGACCCAGCGCCCCCCCCCATCGAACCGTGGGCTAACACCCACGAAAAATTGCCAAAAAACTGCCGTTTCCACTCTTTCGCCTCTGGGACGCCCTCAAAACCTCCCACAGGCCCCCCGGAGCCCATGGATCCGTTTAACAGCTTGTCAGGGACCCCCCCGAGCGGCTCGGTCCAAAATAATTTCCGGACCCAGCGCCCCCCCATCGATCCGTGGGCTAACACCCACGAAAAATCGCCAAAAAACTGCCGTTTCCACTCTTTCGCCTCTGGGACGCCCTCAAAACCTCCCACAGGCCCCCCGGAGCCCATGGATCCGCTTAACAGCTCGTCAGGGACCCCCCATAGCAGCTCGGCCCAAAATAATTTCTGGACCCAGCGCCCCCCCATCGATCCGTGCGCTAACACCCACGAAAAATCGCCAAAAAACTGCCGTTTCCACTCTTTCGCCTCTGGGATGCCCTCAAAACCTCCCACAGGCCCCCCGGAGCTCATGGATCTGCTTAACAGCTCGTCAGGGACCCCCTCGAGGGGCTCGGTCCAAAATAATTTCCAGACCCAGCGCCCCCTCATCGATCCGTGGGCTAACACCCACGAAAAATCGCCAAAAAACTGCCGTTTCCACTCTTTCGCCTCTGGGACGCCCTCAAAACCTCCCACAGGCCCCCCGGAGACCATGGATCCACTTAACAGCTCTTCAAGGACCCCCCAGAGCAGCTCGGCCCAAAAGAATTTCCGGACCCAGCGCCCCCCCATCGATCCGTGGGCTAACACCCACGAAAAATCGCCAAAAAACTGCCGTTTCCACTCTTTCGCCTCTGGGACGCCCTCAAAACCTCCCACAGGCCCCCCGGAGACCATGGATCCGCTTAACAGCTCGTCAGGGACCCCCCCGAGCGGCTCGGCCCAAAATAATTTCTGGACCCAGCGCCCCCCATCGATCCGTGGGCTAACACCCACAAAAAATCTCCAAAAAACTGCCGTTTCTACTCTTTCGCCTCTGGGACGCCCTCAAAACCTCCCACAGGCCCCCCGGAGACCATGGATCCGCTTAACAGCTCGTCAGGGACCCCCCCGAGCGGCTCGGCCCAAAATAATTTTCGAACCCAGCGCCCCCCCATCGATCCGTGGGCTAACACCCACGAAAAATCGCCAAAAAACTGCCGTTTCCACTCTTTCGCCTCTGGGACGCCCTCAAAACCTCCCACAGGCCCCCCGGAGCCCATGGATCCGCTTAACTGCTCGTCAGGGACCCCCCAGAGCAGCTCGGCCCAAAATAATTTCCGGACCCAGCGCCCCCCCATCGATCCGTGCGCTAACACCCACGAAAAATCGCCAAAAAACTGCCGTTTCCACTCTTTCGCCTCTGGGACGCCCTCAAAACCTCCCACAGGCCCCCCGGAGCTCATGGATCCACTTAACAGCTCGTCAGGGACCCCCCAGAGCAGCTCGGCCCAAAATAATTTCCGGACCCAGCGCCCCCCCCATCGATCCGTGGGCTAACACCCACGAAAAATTGCCAAAAAACTGCCGTTTCCACTCTTTCGCCTCTGGGACGCCCTCAAAACCTCCCACAGGCCCCCCGGAGCCCATGGATCCGTTTAACAGCTCGTCCGGGACCCCCCCGAGCGGCTCGGTCCAAAATAATTTCCGGACCCAGCGCCCCCCCATCGATCCGTGGGCTAACACCCACGAAAAATCGCCAAAAAACTGCCGTTTCCACTCTTTCGCCTCTGGGACGCCCTCAAAACCTTCCACAGGCCCCCCGGAGCCCATGTATCCGCTTAATAGCTCGTCAGGGACCCCCACCGAGCGGGTCGGCCCAAAATAATTTCCGGACCCAGCGCCCCCCCATCGATCCGTGGGATAACACCCACGAAAAATTGCCAAAAAACTGCCGTTTCCACTCTTTCGCCTATGGGACGCCCTCAAAACCTCCCACAGGCCCCCTGAAGCCCATGGATCCTCTTAACAGCTCGTCAGGGACCCCCCCGAGCGGCTCGGCCCAAAATAATTTCCGGACCCAGCGCCCCCCATCGATCCGTGGGCTAACACCCACGAAAAATCGCCAAAAAACTGCCGTTTCCACTCTTTCGCCTCTGGGACGCCCTCAAAACCTCCCACAGGCCCCCCGGAGACCATGGATCCGCTTAACAGCTCGTCAGGGACCCCACCGAGCGTCTTGGCCCAAAATAATTTCCGGACCCACCGCCCCCCCATCGATCCGTGGGCTAACACCCACAAAAAATTGCCAAAAAACTGCCGTTTCCACTCTTTCGCCTCTGAGACGCCCTCAAAACCTCCCACAGGCCCCCTGGAGCCCATGGATCCACTTAACAGCTCGTCAGGGACACCCCCGAGTGGCTCGTCCCAAAATAATTTCCGGACCCAGCGCCCCCCCATCGATCCGTGGGCTAACACCCATGAAAAATCGCCAAAAAACTGCCGTTTCCACTCTTTCGCCTATGGGACGCCCTCAAAACCTCCCACAGGACCCCCGGAGCCCATGGATCTGCTTAACAGCTCGTCAGGGACCCCACCGAGCGTCTTGGCCCAAAATAATTTCCGGACCCACCGCCCCCCCATCGATCCGTGGGCTAACACCCACGAAAAATCGCCAAAAAACTGCCGTTTCCACTCTTTTGCCTCTGGGACGCCCTCAAAACCTCCCACAGGCCCCCCCAGAGCCCATGGATCCGCTTAACAGCTCGTCAGGGACCCCCCCGAGTGGCTCGGCCCAAAATAATTTCCGGACCCAGCGCCCCCCCCATCGATCCGTGGGCTAACACCCACGAAAAATTGCCAAAAAACTGCCGTTTCCACTCTTTCGCCTATGGGACGCCCTCAAAACCTCCCACAGGCCCCCCGAAGCCCATGGATCCGCTTAACAGCTCGTCAGGGACCCCCCCGAGCGGCTCGGCCCAAAATAATTTCCGGACCCAGCGCCCCCCATCGATCCGTGGGCTAACACCCACGAAAAATCGCCAAAAAACTGCCGTTTCCACTCTTTCGCCTCTGGGACGCCCTCAAAACCTCCCACAGGCCCCCCGGAGCCCATGGATCCACTTAACAGCTCGTCAGGGACCCCCCCGAGTGGCTCGGCCCAAAATAATTTCCGGACGCAGCGCCCCCCCATCGATCCGTGGGCTAACACCCATGAAAAATCGCCAAAAAACTGCCGTTTCCACTCTTTCGCCTCTGGGACGCCCTCAAAACCTCCCACAGGCCCCCCAGAGCCCATGGATCCGCTTAACAGCTCGTCAGGGACCCCCCCGAGTGGCTCGGCCCAAAATAATTTCCGGACCCAGCGCCCCCCCCCATCGATCCGTGGGCTAACACCCACGAAAAATCGCCAAAAAACTGCCGTTTCCACTCTTTCGCCTCTGGGACGCCCTCAAAACCTCCCACAGGCCCCCCGGAGCCCATGGATTCGCTTAACATCTCGTCAGGAACCCCCCCGAGCGGCTCGGCCCAAAATAATTTCCGGACCCAGCGCCCCCCCATCGATCCGTGGGATAACACCCACGAAAAATCGCCAAAAAATTGCCGTTTCCACTCTTTCGCCTCTGGGACGCCCTCAAAACCTCCCACAGGCCCCCCGGAGCCCATGGATCCGCTTAACAGCTCATCAGGGACCCCCCGAGCGACAAAGCCCAAAATAATTTCCAGACCCAGCGCCCCCCATCGATCCGTGGGCTAACACCCACTAAAAATTGCCAAAAAACTGCCGTTTCCACTCTTTCGCCTCTGGGACGCCCTCAAAACCTCACCCACCCACCCCAGAGCCCATGGATCCGCTTAACAGCTCGTCAGGGACCCCCCCGAGCAGCTCAGACCAAAGTAATTTCTGGACCCAGCGCCCCCCCATCGATCCGTGGGCTAACACCCACGAAAAATCACCAAAAAACTGCCGTTTCCACTCTTTCGCCTCTGGGACGCCCTCAAAACCTCCCACAGGCCCCCCGGAGCCCATGGATCCGCTTAAAAGCTCATCAGGGACCCCCCCGAGTGGCTCGGCCCAAAATAATTTCCGGACCCAGCGCCCCCCCCAAAGATCCGTGGGCTAACACCCCCGAAAAATCGCCAAAAAACTGCCGTTTCCACTCTTTCGCCTCTGGGACGCCCTCAAAACCTCCCACAGGCCCCCCGGAGCCCATGGATCCGCTTAACAGCTCGTCAGGGACCCCCCCGAGTGGCTCGGCCCAAAATAAATTTCGGACCCAGCGCCCCCCCATCGATCCGTGGGCTAACACCCACGAAAAATTGCCAAAAAATTGCCGTTTCCACTCTTTCGCCTCTGGGACGCCCTCAAAACCTCCCACAGGCCCCCCGGAGCCCATGGATCCGCTTAACAGCTCGTCAGGGACCCCTCGAGCGGCAAAGCCCAAAATAATTTCCAAACCCAGCGCCCCCCATCGATCCGTGGGCTAACACCCACTAAAAATCGCCAAAAAACTGCCGTTTCCACTCTTTCGCCTCTGGGACGCCCTCAAAACCTCACCCACCCACCCCGGAGCCCATGGATCCGCTTAACAGCTCGTCAGGGACCCCCCCGAGCAGCTCGGACCAAAATAATTTCTGGACCCTGCGCCCCCCCATCGATCCGTGGGCTAACACCCACGAAAAATTGCCAAAAAACTGCCGTTTCCACTCTTTCGCCTTTGGGACGCCCTCAAAACCTCCCACAGGCCCACCGGAGGCCATGGATCCGCTTAACAGCTCGTCAGGGACCCCCCCGAGCAGCTCGGCCCAAAATAATTTCCGGACCCAGCGCCCCCCCATCGATCCGTGGGCTAACACCCACGAAAAATCGCCAAAAAACTGTCGTTTCCACTCTTTCACCTCTGGGACGCCCTCAAAACCTCCCACAGGCCCACCGGAGCCCATGGATCCGCTTAAAAGCCCGTCAGGGACCCCCCCAAGCGGCTCGGCCCAAAATAATTTCCGGACCCAGCGCCCCCCCATCGATCCGTGGGATAACACCCACGAAAAATCGCCAAAAAACTGCCGTTTCCACTCTTTCACCTATGGGACGCCCTCAAAACCTCCCACAGGCCCCCCGGAGCCCATGGATCCGCTTAACAGCTCGTCAGGGACCCCCCCGAGTGGCTCGGCCCAAAATAATTTCCGGACGCAGCGCCCCCCCATCGATCCGTGGGCTAACACCCATGAAAAATCGCCAAAAAACTGCCGTTTCCACTCTTTCGCCTCTGGGACGCCCTCAAAACCTCCCACAGGCCCCCCAGAGCCCATGGATCCGCTTAACAGCTCGTCAGGGACCCCCCCGAGTGGCTCGGCCCAAAATAATTTCCGGACCCAGCGCCCCCCCCCATCGATCCGTGGGCTAACACCCACGAAAAATCGCCAAAAAACTGCCGTTTCCACTCTTTCGCCTCTGGGACGCCCTCAAAACCTCCCACAGGCCCCCCGGAGCCCATGGATTCGCTTAACATCTCGTCAGGAACCCCCCCGAGCGGCTCGGCCCAAAATAATTTCCGGACCCAGCGCCCCCCCATTGATCCGTGGGATAACACCCACGAAAAATCGCCAAAAAATTGCCGTTTCCACTCTTTCGCCTCTGGGACGCCCTCAAAACCTCCCACAGGCCCCCCGGAGCCCATGGATCCGCTTAACAGCTCATCAGGGACCCCCCGAGCGACAAAGCCCAAAATAATTTCCAGACCCAGCGCCCCCCATCGATCCGTGGGCTAACACCCACTAAAAATTGCCAAAAAACTGCCGTTTCCACTCTTTCGCCTCTGGGACGCCCTCAAAACCTCACCCACCCACCCCAGAGCCCATGGATCCGCTTAACAGCTCGTCAGGGACCCCCCCGAGCAGCTCAGACCAAAGTAATTTCTGGACCCAGCGCCCCCCCATCGATCCGTGGGCTAACACCCACGAAAAATCACCAAAAAACTGCCGTTTCCACTCTTTCGCCTCTGGGACGCCCTCAAAACCTCCCACAGGCCCCCCGGAGCCCATGGATCCGCTTAAAAGCTCATCAGGGACCCCCCCGAGTGGCTCGGCCCAAAATAATTTCCGGACCCAGCGCCCCCCCCAAAGATCCGTGGGCTAACACCCCCGAAAAATCGCCAAAAAACTGCCGTTTCCACTCTTTCGCCTCTGGGACGCCCTCAAAACCTCCCACAGGCCCCCCGGAGCCCATGGATCCGCTTAACAGCTCGTCAGGGACCCCCCCGAGTGGCTCGGCCCAAAATAAATTTCGGACCCAGCGCCCCCCCATCGATCCGTGGGCTAACACCCACGAAAAATTGCCAAAAAATTGCCGTTTCCACTCTTTCGCCTCTGGGACGCCCTCAAAACCTCCCACAGGCCCCCCGGAGCCCATGGATCCGCTTAACAGCTCGTCAGGGACCCCTCGAGCGGCAAAGCCCAAAATAATTTCCAAACCCAGCGCCCCCCATCGATCCGTGGGCTAACACCCACTAAAAATCGCCAAAAAACTGCCGTTTCCACTCTTTCGCCTCTGGGACGCCCTCAAAACCTCACCCACCCACCCCGGAGCCCATGGATCCGCTTAACAGCTCGTCAGGGACCCCCCCGAGCAGCTCGGACCAAAATAATTTCTGGACCCTGCGCCCCCCCATCGATCCGTGGGCTAACACCCACGAAAAATTGCCAAAAAACTGCCGTTTCCACTCTTTCGCCTTTGGGACGCCCTCAAAACCTCCCACAGGCCCACCGGAGGCCATGGATCCGCTTAACAGCTCGTCAGGGACCCCCCCGAGCAGCTCGGCCCAAAATAATTTCCGGACCCAGCGCCCCCCCATCGATCCGTGGGCTAACACCCACGAAAAATCGCCAAAAAACTGTCGTTTCCACTCTTTCACCTCTGGGACGCCCTCAAAACCTCCCACAGGCCCACCGGAGCCCATGGATCCGCTTAAAAGCCCGTCAGGGACCCCCCCAAGCGGCTCGGCCCAAAATAATTTCCGGACCCAGCGCCCCCCCATCGATCCGTGGGATAACACCCACGAAAAATCGCCAAAAAACTGCCGTTTCCACTCTTTCACCTATGGGACGCCCTCAAAACCTCCCACAGGCCCCCCGGAGCCCATGGATCCGCTTAACAGCTCGTCAGGGACCCCCCCGAGCAGCTCGGCCCAAAATAATTTCCGAACCCAGCGCCCCCCCATCGATCCGTGGGCTAACACCTACGAAAAATCGCCAAAAAACTGCCGTTTCCACTCTTTCGCCTCTGGGACGCCCTCAAAACCTACCACAGGCCCCCCGGAGCCCATGGATCCGCTTAACAGCTCGTCAGGGACCCCTCCGAGTGGCTCAGCCCAAAATAATTTTCGGACCCAGCGCCCCCCATCAATCCGTGAGCTAACACCCACGAAAAATCGCCAAAAAACTGCAGTTTCCACTCTTTCGCCTCTGGGACGCCCTTAAAACCTCCCACAGGCCTCCCGGAGCCCATGGATCCGCTTAACAGCTCTTCAGGGACCCCCTCGAGCGGCTCGGTCCAAAATAATTTCCGGACCCAGCACCCCCCCATCGATCCGTGGGCTAACACCCACGAAAAATTGCCAAAAAACTGCTGTTTCCACTCTTTCGCCTATGGGACGCCCTCAAAACCTCCCACAGGCCCCCCGGAGCCCATGGATCCGCTTAACAGCTCGTCAGGGACCTCCCCGAGCAGCTCGGCCCAAAATAATTTCTAGACCCAGTGCCCCCCCATCGATCCGTGGGCTAACACCCACGAAAAATCGCCAAAAAACTGGCATTTCCACTCTTTCGCCTCTGGGACGCCCTTAAAACCTCCCACAGGCCTCCCGGAGCCCATGGATCCGCTTAACAGCTATTCAGGGACCCCCCCGAGCGGCTCGGTCCAAAATAATTTCCGGACCCAGCACCCCCCCATCGATCCGTGGGCTAACACCCACGAAAAATCGCCAAAAAACTGCCGTTTCCACTCTTTCGCCTCTGGGACGCCCTCAAAACCTCTCACAGGCCCCCCGGAGCCCATGGATCCGCTTAACAGCTCGTCAGGGACTCCCCCGAGTGGCTCGGCCCAAAATAATTTCCGGATCCAGTGCCCCCCCATCGATCCGTGGGCTAACACCCACGAAAAATCGCCAAAAAACTGCCGTTTCCACTCTTTCGCCTCTGGGACGCCCTCAAAACCTCCCACAGGCCCCCCGGAGCCCATGGATCCGCTTAACAGCTCGTCAGGGACCCCCCCGAGCGGCTTGGTCCAAAATAATTTCCGGACCCAGCGCCCCTCCAACGATCCGTGGGCTAACACCCACGAAAAATCGCCAAAAAACTACCGTTTCCACTCTTTCGCCTCTGGCACACCCTCAAAACCTCCCACAGGCCCCCTGGAGCCCATGGATCCACTTAACAGCTCGTCAGGGACCCCCCCGAGCGGCTCGGCCCAAAATAATTTCCGGACCCAGCGCCCCCCCATCAATCCGTGGGCTAACACCCACGAAAAATCGCCAAAAAACTGCCGTTTCCACTCTTTCGCCTCTGGGACGCCCTCAAAACCTCCCACAGGCCCCCCGGAGCCCATGGATCCGCTTAACAGCTCGTCAGGGACCCCCCCGAGCAGCTCGGCCCAAAATAATTTCCGGACCCAGCGCCCCCCCATCAATCCGTGGGCTAACACCCACGAAAAATCGCCAAAAAACTGCCATTTCCACTCTTTCGCCTCTGGGACGCCCTCAAAACCTACCACAGGCCCCCCGGAGCCCATGGATCCGCTTAATAGCTCGTCAGGGACCCCCCCGAGTGGCTCGGCCCAAAATAATTTCCGGACCCAGCGCCCCCCCATCGATCCGTGGGCTAACACCCATAAAAAATCGCCAAAAAACTGCCGTTTCCACTCTTTCGCCTCTGGGACGCCCTAAAAACCTCCAACAGGCCCCCCGGAGCCCATGGATCCGCTTAACAGCTCGTCAGGGACCCCCCCGAGTGGCTCGGCCCAAAATAATTTTTGGACCCAGTGCCCCCCCATCGATCCGTGGGCTAACACCCACGAAAAATCGCCAAAAAACTGCCGTTTCCACTCTTTCGCCTCTGGGACGCCCTCAAAACCTCCCACAGGCCCCCCGGAGCCCATGGATCCGCTTAACATCTCGTCAGGGACCCCCACGAGCACCTCAGACCAAAATAATTTCCGGACCCAGCGCCCCCCCATCGATCCGTGGGCTAACACCCACGAAAAATCGCCAAAAAACTGCCGTTTCCACTCTTTTGCCTCTGGGACGCCCTCAAAACCTCCCACAGGCCCCCCGGAGCCCATGGATCCACTTAAAAGCTCGTCAGGGACCCCCCTGAGTGGCTCGGCCCAAAATAATTTCCGGACCCAGCGCCCCCCCATCGATCCGTGGGCTAACACCCACGAAAAATCACCAAAAAATTGCCGTTTCCACTCTTTTGCCTCTGGGACGCCCTAAAAACCTCCAACAGGCCCCCCGAAGCCCATGGATCCGCTTAACAGCTCGTCAGGGACCCCCCCGAGTGGCTCGGCCCAAAATAATTTCCGGACCCAGCGCCCCCCCATCGATCCGTGGGCTAACACCCATGAAAAATTGCCAAAAAACTGCCGTTTCCACTCTTTCGCCTCTGGGACGCCCTCAAAACCTCCCACAGGCCCCCAGAGCCCATGGATCCGCTTAACAGCTCGTCAGGGACCCCCCCCGAGTGGCTCGGCCCAAAATAATTTCCGGACCCAGCGCCCCCGCCCATCGATCCGTGGGCTAACACCCACGAAAAATCGCCAAAAAACTGCCGTTTCCACTCTTTCGCCTCTGGGACGCCCTCAAAACCTCCCACAGGCCCCCCGGAGCCCATGGATCCGCTTAACAGCTCGTCAGGGACCCCCCCGAGTGGCTCGGCCCAAAATAATTTTCGGACCCAGCGCCCCCCCATCGATCCGTGGGCTAACACCCACGAAAAATCGCCAAAAAATTGCCGTTTCCACTCTTTCGCCTCTGGGACGCCCTCAAAACCTCCCACAGGCCCCCCAGAGCCCATGGATCCGCTTAACAGCTCGTCAGGGACCCCCCCGAGTGGCTCGGCCCAAAATAATTTCCAGACCCAGCGCCCCCCATCGATCCGTGGGCTAACACCCACTAAAAATCGCCAAAAAACTGCCGTTTCCACTCTTTCGCCTCTGGGACGCCCTCAAAACCTCACCCACCCACCCCAGAGCCCATGGATCCGCTTAACAGCTCGTCAGGGACCCTCCCGAGCAGCTCGGACCAAAATAATTTCTGGACCCAGCGCCCCCCCATCGATCCGTGGGCTAACACCCACGAAAAATCACCAAAAAACTGCCGTTTCCACTCTTTCGCCTCTGGAACGCCCTCAAAACCTCCCACAGGCCCCCCGGAGCCCATGGATCCGCTTAAAAGCTCATCAGGGACCCCCCCGAATGGCTCGGCCCAAAATAATTTCCGGACCCAGCGCCCCCCCCATCGATCCGTGGGCTAACACCCACGAAAAATCGCCAAAAAACTGCCGTTTCCACTCTTTCGCCTCTGGGACGCCCTTAAAACCTCCCACAGGCCCCCCCAGAGCCCATGGATCCGCTTAACAGCTCGTCAGGGACCCCCCCGAGTGGCTCAGCCCAAAATAATTTCCGGACCCAGCACCCCCCCCATCGATCCGTGGGCTAACACCCACGAAAAATCGCCAAAAAACTGCCGTTTCCACTCTTTCGCCTCTGGGACGCCCTCAAAACCTCCCACAGGCCCCCCGGAGCCCATGGATCCACTTAACAGCTCGTCAGGGACCCCCCCGAGTGGCTCGGCCCAAAATAATTTCCGGACCCAGTGCCCCCCCATCGATCCGTGGGCTAACACCCATGAAAAATCGCCAAAAAACTGCCGTTTCCACTCTTTCGCCTCTGGGACGCCCTCAAAACCTCCCACAGGCCCCCAGAGCCCATGGATCCGCTTAACAGCTCATCAGGGACCCCCCCGAGTGGCTCGGCCCAAAATAATTTCCGGACCCAGCGCCCCCCCCCATCGATCCGTGGGCTAACACCCACGAAAAATTGCCAAAAAACTGCCGTTTCCACTCTTTCGCCTCTGGGACGCCCTCAAAACCTCCCACAGGCCCCCCGGAGCCCATGGATCCGCTTAACAGCTCGTCAGGGACCCCCTCGAGTGGCTCGGCCCAAAATAATTTTCGGACCCAGCGCCCCCCCATCGATCCGTGGGCTAACACCCACGAAAAATCGCCAAAAAATTGCCGTTTCCACTCTTTCGCCTCTGGGACGCCCTCAAAACCTCCCACAGGCCCCCCGGAGCCCATGGATCCGCTTAACAGCTCGTCAAGGACCCCTCGAGTGGCAAAGCCCAAAATAATTTCCAGACCCAGCGCCCCCCATCGATCCGTGGGCTAACACCCACTAAAAATCGCCAAAAACTGCCGTTTCCACTCTTTCGCCTCTGGGACGCCCTCAAAACCTCACCCACCCACCCCGGAGCCCATGGATCCGCTTAACAGCTCGTCAGGGACCCCCCCGAGCAGCTCGGACCAAAATAATTTCTGGACCCAGCGCCCCCCCATCGATCCGTGGGCTAACACCCACGAAAAATCGCCAAAAAACTGCCGTTTCCACTCTTTCGCCTCTGGGACGCCCTCAAAACCTCCCACAGGCCCACCGGAGGCCATGGATCCGCTTAACAGCTCGTCAGGGACCCCCCCGAGCGGCTCGGCCCAAAATAATTTCCGGACCCAGCGCCCCCCCATCGATCCGTGGGCTAACACCCACGAAAAATTGCCAAAAAACTGCCGTTTCCACTCTTTCGCCTCTGGGACGCCCTCAAAACCTCCCACAGGCCCACCGGAGCCCATGGATCCGCTTAACAGCTCGTCAGGGACCCCCCCAAGTGGCTCGGCCCAAAATAATTTCCGGACCCAGCGCCCCCCCATCGATCCGTGGGATAACACCCACGAAAAATCGCCAAAAAACTGCCGTTTCCACTCTTTCGCCTATGGGACGCCCTCAAAACCTCCCACAGGCCCCCCGGAGCCCATGGATCCGCTTAACAGCTCGTCAGGGACCCCCCCGAGCGGCTCGGCCCAAAATAATTTCCGGACCCAGCGCCCCCCCATCGATCCGTGGGCTAACACCTACGAAAAATCGCCAAAAAACTGCCGTTTCCACTCTTTCGCCTCTGGGACGCCCTCAAAACCTCCCACAGGCCCCCCGGAGCCCATGGATCCGTTTAACAGCTCGTCAGGGATCCCCCTGAGCGGCTCAGCCCAAAATAATTTCCGGACCCAGCGCCCCCCCATCAATCCGTGAGCTAACACCCACGAAAAATCGCCAAAAAACTGCAGTTTCCACTCTTTCGCCTCTGGGACGCCCATGAAACCTCCCACAGGCCTCCCGGAGCCCATGGATCCGCTTAACAGCTCTTCAGGGACCCCCCCCCGAGCGGCTCGGTCCAAAATAATTTCCGGACCCAGCACCCCCCCATCGATCCGTGGGCTAACACCCACGAAAAATTGCCAAAAAACTGCTGTTTCCACTCTTTCGCCTCTGGGACGCCCTCAAAACCTCCCACAGGCCCCCCGGAGCCCATGGATCCGCTTAACAGCTCATCAGGGACCTCCCCGAGCAGCTCGGCCCAAAATAATTTCTATACCCAGCGCCCCCCCATCGATCCGTGGGCTAACACCCACGAAAAATCGCCAAAAAACTAGCGTTTCCACTCTTTCGCCTCTGGGACGCCCTTAAAACCTCCCACAGGCCTCCCGGAGCCCATGGATCCGCTTAACAGCTCTTCAGGGACCCCCCCGAGCAGCTCGGTCCAAAATAATTTCCGGACCCAGCACCCCCCCATCGATCCGTGGGCTAACACCCACGAAAAATCGCCAAAAAACTGCCGTTTCCACTCTTTCGCCTCTGGGACGCCCTCAAAACCTCTCACAGGCCCCCCGGAGCCCATGGATCCGCTTAACAGCTCGTCAGGGACCCCCCCGAGTGGCTCGGCCCAAAATAATTTCCGGACCCAGTGCCCCCCCATCGATCCGTGGGCTAACACCCACGAAAAATCGCCAAAAAACTGCCGTTTCCACTCTTTCGCCTCTGGGACGCCCTCAAAACCTCCCACAGGCCCCCCGGAGCCCATGGATCTGCTTAACAGCTCGTCAGGGACCCCCACGAGCACCTCAGACCAAAATAATTTTCGGACCCAGCGCCCCCCCATCGATCCGTGGGCTAACACCCACGAAAAATCGCCAAAAAACTGCCGTTTCCACTCTTTCGCCTCTGGGACGCCCTCAAAACCTCCCACAGGCCCCCCGGAGCCCATGGATCCGCTTAACAGCTCGTCAGGGACCCCCCCGAGCGGCTTGGTCCAAAATAATTTCCGGACCCAGCGCCCCTCCATCGATCCGTGGGCTAACACCCACGAAAAATTGCCAAAAAACTGCCGTTTCCACTCTTTCGCCTCTGGCACACCCTCAAAACCTCCCACAGGCCCCCCGGAGCCCATGGATCCACTTAACAGCTCGTCAGGGCCCCCCCCGAGCGGCTCGACCCAAAATAATTTCCGGACCCAGCGCCCCCCCATCGATCCGTGGGCTAACACCCACCAAAAATCGCCAAAAAACTGCCGTTTCCACTCTTTCGCCTCTGGGACGCCCTCAAAACCTCCTGCAGGCCCCCCGGAGCCCATGTATACGCTTAAAAGCTCGTCAGGGACCCCCCCGAGCAGCTCGGCCCAAAATAATTTCCGGACCCAGCGCCCCCCCATCAATCCGTGGGCTAACACCCACGAAAAATCGCCAAAAAACTGCCATTTCCACTCTTTCGCCTCTGGGACGCCCTCAAAACCTACCACAGGCCCCCCGGAGCCCATGGATCCGCTTAACAGCTCGTCAGGGACCCCCCCGAGTGGCTCGGCCCAAAATAATTTCCGGACCCAGCGCCCCCCCATCGATCCGTGGGCTAACACCCACGAAAAATCGCCAAAAAACTGACGTTTCCACTCTTTCGCCTCTGGGACGCCCTCAAAACCTCCCACAGGCCCCCCGGAGCCCATGGATCCGCTTAACAGCTCGTCAGGGACCCCCACGAGCACCTCAGACCAAAATAATTTCCGGACCCAGTGCCCCCCCATCGATCCGTGGGCTAACACCCACGAAAAATCGCCAAAAAACTGCCGTTTCCACTCTTTTGCCTCTGGGACGCCCTCAAAACCTCCCACAGGCCCCCCGGAGCCCATGGATCCACTTAAAAGCTCGTCAGGGACCCCCCTGAGTGGCTCGGCCCAAAATAATTTCCGGACCCAGCGCCCCCCCATCGATCCGTGGGCTAACACCCACGAAAAATCACCAAAAAATTGCCGTTTCCACTCTTTCGCCTCTGGGACGCCCTCAAAACCTCCCACAGGCCCCCCGAAGCCCATGGATCCGCTTAACAGCTCATCTGGGACCCCCTCGAGCAGCTCAGCCCAAAATAATTTCCGGACCCGGCGCCCCCCCATCGATCCGTGGGCTAACACCCACCAAAAATCGCCAAAAAACTGCCGTTTCCACTCTTTCGCCTCTGGGACGCCCTCAAAACCTCCCACAGGCCCCCCGGAGCCCATGGATCCGCTTAACAGCTCGTCAGGGACCCCCCCGAGTGGCTCGGCCCAAAATAATTTCTGGACCCAGCGCCCCCCCATCGATCCGTGGGCTAACACCCACGAAAAATCGCCAAAAAACTGGCGTTTCCACTCTTTCGCCTCTGGGACGCCCTTAAAACCTCCCACAGGCCTCCCGGAGCCCATGGATCCACTTAACAGCTCTTCAGGGACCCCCCCGAGCAGCTCGGTCCAAAATAATTTCTGGACCCAGCACCCCCCCATCGATCCGTGGGCTAACACCCACGAAAAATCGCCAAAAAACTGCCGTTTCCACTCTTTCGCCTCTGGGACGCCCTCAAAACCTCTCACAGGCCCCCCGGAGCCCATGGATCCGCTTAACAGCTCGTCAGGGACCCCCCCGAGTGGCTCGTCCCAAAATAATTTCCGGACCCAGTGCCCCCCCATCGATCCGTGGGCTAACACCCACGAAAAATCGCCAAAAAACTGCCGTTTCCACTCTTTCGCCTCTGGGACGCCCTCAAAACCTCCCACAGGCCCCCCGGAGCCCATGGATCCGCTTAACAGCTCGTCAGGGACCCCCACAAGTGGCTCGGCCCAAAATAATTTTCGGACCCAGTGCCCCCCCATCGATCCGTGGGCTAACACCCACGAAAAATCGCCAAAAAACTGCCGTTTCCACTCTTTCGCCTCTGGGACGCCCTCAAAACCTCCCACAGGCCCCCCGGAGCCCATGGATCCACTTAACAGCTCGTCAGGGACCCCCACGAGCACCTCAGACCAAAATAATTTCCGGACCCAGTGCCCCCCCATCGATCCGTGGGCTAACACCCACGAAAAATCGCCAAAAAACTGCCGTTTCCACTCTTTTGCCTCTGGGACGCCCTCAAAACCTCCCACAGGCCCCCCGGAGCCCATGGATCCACTTAAAAGCTCGTCAGGGACCCCCCTGAGTGGCTCGGCCCAAAATAATTTCCGGACCCAGCGCCCCCCATCGATCCGTGGGCTAACACCCACGAAAAATCACCAAAAAATTGCCGTTTCCACTCTTTCGCCTCTGGGACGCCCTCAAAACCTCCCACAGGCCCCCCGAAGCCCATGGATCCGCTTAACAGCTCATCAGGGACCCCCTCGAGCAGCTCATCCCAAAATAATTTCCGGACCCGGCGCCCCCCCATCGATCTGTGGGCTAACACCCACCAAAAATCGCCAAAAAACTGCCGTTTCCACTCTTTCGCCTCTGGGACGCCCTCAAAACCTCCCACAGGCCCCCCGGAGCCCATGGATCCGCTTAACAGCTCGTCAGGGACCCCCCCGAGTGGCTCGTCCCAAAATAATTTCTGGACCCAGCGCCCCCCCATCGATCCGTGGGCTAACACCCACGAAAAATCGCCAAAAAACTGGTGTTTCCACTCATTCGCCTCTGGGACGCCCTTAAAACCTCCCACAGGCCTCTCGGAGCCCATGGATCCGCTTAACAGCTCTTCAGGGACCCCCCCGAGCAGCTCGGTCCAAAATAATTTCCGGACCCAGCACCCCCCCATCGATCCGTGGGCTAACACCCACGAAAAATCACCAAAAAACTGCCGTTTCCACTCTTTCGCCTCTGGGACGCCCTCAAAACCTCTCACAGGCCCCCCGGAGCCCATGGATCCGCTTAACAGCTCGTCAGGGACCCCCCCGAGTGGCTCGTCCCAAAATAATTTCCGGACCCAGTGCCCCCCCATCGATCCGTGGGCTAACACCCACGAGAAATCGCCAAAAAACTGCCGTTTCCACTCTTTCGCCTCTGGGACGCCCTCAAAACCTCCCACAGGCCCCCCGGAGCCCATGGATCCGCTTAACAGCTCGTCAGGGACCCCCACGAGCACCTCAGACCAAAATAATTTCCGGACCCAGCGCCCCCCCATCGATCCGTGGGCTAACACCCACGAAAAATCGCCAAAAAACTGCCGTTTCCACTCTTTCGCCTCTGGCACACCCTCAAAACCTCCCACAGGCCCCCCGGAGCCCATGGATCCACTTAACAGCTCGTCAGGGACCCCCCCGAGCGGGTCGACCCAAAATAATTTCCGGACCCAGCGCCCCCCCATCGATCCGTGGGCTAACACCCACGAAAAAATGCCAAAAAACTGCCGTTTCCACTCTTTCGCCTATGGGACGCCCTCAAAACCTCCCACAGGCCCCCCGGAGCCCATGGATCCGCTTAACAGCTCGTCAGGGACCCCCCCGAGCAGCTCGGCCCAAAATAATTTCCGTACCCAGCGCCCCCCCATCAATCCGTGGGCTAACACCCACGAAAAATCGCCAAAAAACTGCCATTTCCACTCTTTCGCCTCTGGGACGCCCTCAAAACCTACCACAGGCCCCCCGGAGCCCATGGATCCGCTTAACAGCTCGTCAGGGACCCCCCTGAGTGGCTCGGCCCAAAATAATTTCCGGACCCAGCGCCCCCCCATCGATCCGTGGGCTAACACCTACGAAAAATCGCCAAAAAACTGCCGTTTCCACTCTTTCGCCTCTGGGACGCCCTAAAAACCTCCAACAGGCCCCCCGGAGCCCATTGATCCGCTTAACAGCTCATCAGGGACCCCGCCGAGTGGCTCGTCCCAAAATAATTTCTGTACCCAGCGCCCCCCCATCGATCCGTGGGCTAACACCCACGAAAAATCGCCAAAAAACTGCCGTTTCCACTCTTTCGCCTCTGGGACGCCCTCAAAACCTCCCACAGGCCCCCCGGAGCCTATGGATCCGCTTAACAGCTCGTCAGGGACCCCCGTCGAGTGTCTCGGCCCAAAATAATTTCCGTATCCAGCGCCCCCCCATCGATCCGTGGGCTAACACCCACGAAAAATTGCCAAAAAACTACCGTTTCCACTCTTTCGCCTCTGGGACGACCTCAAAACCTCCCACAGGCCCCCCGGAGCCCATGGATCCGCTTAAAAGCTTGTCAGGGACCCCCCCGAGCGGTTCGGCCCAAAATAATTTCCGGACCCAGCGCCCCCCCATCGATCCGTGGGCTAACACCCACGAAAAATTGCCAAAAAACTGCCATTTCCACTCTTTCGCCTCTGGGACGCCCTCAAAACCTCCCACAGGCCCCCCGGAGCCCATGGATCCGCTTAACAGCTCGTCAGGGACCCCCCCGAGTGGCTCGGCCCAAAATAATTTCCGGACCCAGCGCCCCCCCATCGATCCGTGGGCTAACACCCACGAAAAATCGCCAAAAAACTGCCGTTTCCACTCTTTCGCCTCTGGGACGCCCTAAAAACCTCCAACAGGCCCCCCGGAGCCCATTGATCCGCTTAACAGCTCGTCAGGGACCCCCCCGAGTGGCTCGGCCCAAAATAATTTTCGGACCCAGTGCCCCCCCATCGATCCGTGGGCTAACACCCACAAAAAATCACCAAAAAACTGCCGTTTCCACTCTTTCGCCTCTGGGACGCCCTCAAAACCTCCCACAGGCCCCCCGGAGCCCATGGATCCGCTTAACAGCTCTTCAGGGACCCCCACGAGCACCTCAGACCAAAATAATTTCCGGACCCAGCGCCCCCCCATCGATCCGTGGGCTAACACCCACGAAAAATTGCCAAAAAACTGCCGTTTCCACTCTTTCGCCTCTGGGACGCCCTCAAAACCTCCCACAGGCCCCCCGGAGCCCATGGATCCGCTTAACAGCTCGTCAGGGACCCCCACGAGCACCTCAGACCAAAATAATTTCCGGACCCAGCGCCCCCCCATCGATCCGTGGGCTAACACCCACGAAAAATCGCCAAAAAACTGCCGTTTCCACTCTTTCGCCTCTGGCACACCCTCAAAACCTCCCACAGGCCCCCCGGAGCCCATGGATCCACTTAACAGCTCGTCAGGGACCCCCCCGAGCGGGTCGACCCAAAATAATTTCCGGACCCAGCGCCCCCCCATCGATCCGTGGGCTAACACCCACGAAAAAACGCCAAAAAACTGCCGTTTCCACTCTTTCGCCTATGGGACGCCCTCAAAACCTCCCACAGGCCCCCCGGAGACCATGGATCCGCTTAACAGCTCGTCAGGGACCCCCCCGAGCAGCTCGGCCCAAAATAATTTCCGGACCCAGCGCCCCCCCATCAATCCGTGGGCTAACACCCACGAAAAATCGCCAAAAAACTGCCATTTCCACTCTTTCGCCTCTGGGACGCCCTCAAAACCTACCACAGGCCCCCCGGAGCCCATGGATCCGCTTAACAGCTCGTCAGGGACCCCCCTGAGTGGCTCGGCCCAAAATAATTTCCGGACCCAGCGCCCCCCCATCGATCCGTGGGCTAACACCTACGAAAAATCGCCAAAAAACTGCCGTTTCCACTCTTTCGCCTCTGGGACGCCCTAAAAACCTCCAACAGCCCCCCCGGAGCCCATTGATCCGCTTAACAGCTCGTAAGGGACCCCCCCGAGTGGCTCGGCCCAAAATAATTTTCGGACCCAGTGCCCCCCCATCGATCCGTGGGCTAACACCCACAAAAAATCGCCAAAAAACTGCCGTTTCCACTCTTTCGCCTCTGGGACGCCCTCAAAACCTCCCACAGGCCCCCCGGAGCCCATGGATCCGCTTAACAGCTCTTCAAGGACCCCCACGAGCACCTCAGACCAAAATAATTTCCGGACCCAGCGCCCCCCCATCGATCCGTGGGCTAACACCCACGAAAAATCGCCAAAAAACTGCCGTTTCCACTCTTTCGCCTCTGGGACGCCCTCAAAACCTCCCACAGGCCCCCCGGAGCCCATGGATCCACTGAAAAGCTCGTCAGGGACCCCCCTGAGTGGGTCGGCCCAAAATAATTTCCGGACCCAGCGCCCCCCCATCGATCCGTGGGCTAACACCCACGAAAAATCACCAAAAAATTGCCGTTTCCACTCTTTCGCCTCTGGGACGCCCTCAAAACCTCCCACAGGCCCCCCGAAGCCCATGGATCCGCTTAACAGCTCATCAGGGACCCCCTCGAGTAGCTCAGCCCAAAATAATTTTCAGACCCGGCGCCCCCCCATCGATCCGTGGGCTAACACCCACCAAAAATCGCCAAAAAACTGGCGTTTCCACTCTTTCGCCTCTGGGACGCCCTCAAAACCTCCCACAGGCCCCCCGGAGCCCATGGATCCGCTTAACAGCTCATCAGGGACCCCGCCGAGTGGCTCGTCCCAAAATAATTTCTGTACCCAGCGCCCCCCCATCGATCCGTGGGCTAACACCCACGAAAAATCGCCAAAAAACTGCCGTTTCCACTCTTTCGCCTCTGGGACGCCCTCAAAACCTCCCACAGGCCCCCCGGAGCCTATGGATCCGCTTAACAGCTCGTCAGGGACCCCCGTCGAGTGTCTCGGCCCAAAATAATTTCCGTATCCAGCGCCCCCCCATCGATCCGTGGGCTAACACCCACGAAAAATTGCCAAAAAACTACCGTTTCCACTCTTTCGCCTCTGGGACGACCTCAAAACCTCCCACAGGCCCCCCGGAGCCCATGGATCCGCTTAAAAGCTTGTCAGGGACCCCCCCGAGCGGTTCGGCCCAAAATAATTTCCGGACCCAGCGCCCCCCCATCGATCCGTGGGCTAACACCCACGAAAAATTGCCAAAAAACTGCCATTTCCACTCTTTCGCCTCTGGGACGCCCTCAAACCCTCCCACAGGCCCCCCGGAGCCCATGGATCCGCTTAACAGCTCGTCAGGGACCCCCCCGAGTGGCTCGGCCCAAAATAATTTCCGGACCCAGCGCCCCCCCATCGATCCGTGGGCTAACACCCACGAAAAATCGCCAAAAAACTGCCGTTTCCACTCTTTCGCCTCTGGGATGCCCTAAAAACCTCCAACAGGCCCCCCGGAGCCCATTGATCCGCTTAACAGCTCGTCAGGGACCCCCCCGAGTGGCTCGGCCCAAAATAATTTTCGGACCCAGTGCCCCCCCATCGATCCGTGGGCTAACACCCACAAAAAATCGCCAAAAAACTGCCGTTTCCACTCTTTCGCCTCTGGGACGCCCTCAAAACCTCCCACAGGCCCCCCGGAGCCCATGGATCCGCTTAACAGCTCTTCAGGGACCCCCACGAGCACCTCAGACCAAAATAATTTCTGGACCCAGCGCCCCCCCATCGATCCGTGGGCTAACACCCACGAAAAATCGCCAAAAAACTGCCGTTTCCACTCTTTTGCCTCTGGGACGCCCTCAAAACCTCCCACAGGCCCCCCGGAGCCCATGGATCCACTTAAAAGCTCGTCAGGGACCCCCCTGAGTGGCTCGGCCCAAAATAATTTCCGGACCCAGCGCCCCCCCATCTATCCGTGGGCTAACACCCACGAAAAATCACCAAAAAATTGCCGTTTCCACTCTTTCGCCTCTGGGACGCCCTCAAAACCTCCCACAGGCCCCCCGAAGCCCATGGATCCGCTTAACAGCTCATCAGGGACCCCCTCGAGCAACTCAGCCCAAAATAATTTCCGGACCCGGCGCCCCCCCATCGATCCGTGGGCTAACACCCACCAAAAATCGCCAAAAAACTGCCGTTTCCACTCTTTCGCCTCTGGGACGCCCTCAAAACCTCCCACAGGCCCCCCGGAGCCCATGGATCCGCTTAACAGCTCGTCAGGGACCCCCCCGAGTGGCTCAGCCCAAAATAATTTCTGGACCCAGCGCCCCCCCATCGATCCGTGGGCTAACACCCACGAAAAATCGCCAAAAAACTGCCGTTTCCACTCTTTCGCCTCTGGGACGCCCTCAAAACCTCCCACAGGCCCCCCGGAGCCCATGGATCTGCTTAACATCTCGTCAGGGACCCCGCCGAGTGGCTCGTCCCAAAATAATTTCTGTACCCAGCGCCCCCCCATCGATCCGTGGGCTAACACCCACGAAAAATCGCCAAAAAACTGCCGTTTCCACTCTTTCGCCTCTGGGACGCCCTCAAAACCTCCCACAGGCCCCCCGGAGCCTATGGATCCGCTTAACAGCTCGTCAGGGACCCCCGTCGAGTGTCTCGGCCCAAAATAATTTCCGTATCCAGCGCCCCCCCATCGATCCGTGGGCTAACACCCACGAAAAATTGCCAAAAAACTGCCGTTTCCACTCTTTCGCCTCTGGGACGCCCTCAAAACCTCCCACAGGCCCCCCGGAGCCCATGGATCCGCTTAAAAGCTTGTCAGGGACCCCCCCGAGCGGTTCGGCCCAAAATAATTTCCGGACCCAGCGCCCCCCCATCGATCCGTGGGCTAACACCCACGAAAAATTGCCAAAAAACTGCCATTTCCACTCTTTCACCTCTGGGACGCCCTCAAAACCTCCCACAGGCCCCCCGGAGCCCATGGATCCGCTTAACAGCTCGTCAGGGACCCCCCCGAGTGGCTCGGCCCAAAATAATTTCTGGACCCAGCGCCCCCCCATCGATCCGTGGGCTAACACCCACGAAAAATCGCCAAAAAACTGCCGTTTCCACTCTTTCGCCTCTGGGACGCCCTAAAAAGCTCCAACAGGCCCCCCGGAGCCCATGGATCCGCTTAACAGCTCGTCAGGGACCCCCCCGAGCGGATCGGCCCAAAATAATTTCCGGACCCAGCGCCCCCCCATCGATCCGTGGGCTAACACCCACGAAAAATCGCCAAAAAACTGCCGTTTCCACTCTTTCGCCTCTGGGACGCCCTCAAAACCTCCCACAGGCCCCCCGGAGCCCATGGATCCGCTTAACAGCTCGTCAGGGACCCCCTCGAGCAGCTCAGCCCAAAATAATTTCCGGACCCAGCGCCCCCCCATCAATCCGTGGGTTAACACCCACGAAACATCGCCAAAAAACTGCCATTTCCACTCTTTCGCCTCTGGGACGCCCTCAAAACCTACCACAGGCCCCCAGAGCCCATGGATCCGCTTAACAACTCGTCAGGGACCCCCTTGAGCAGCTCTTCCCAAAATAATTTTCGGACCGAGCGCCCCCCATCGATCCGTGGGCTAACACCCACGAAAAATCGCCAAAAAACTGCCGTTTCCACTCTTTCGCCTCTGGGATGCCCT
This sequence comes from Capsicum rhomboideum, assembly GCA_031232105.1. Lineage (NCBI taxonomy): Eukaryota > Viridiplantae > Streptophyta > Magnoliopsida > Solanales > Solanaceae > Capsicum > Capsicum rhomboideum. The sequence continues at coordinate 664,694 of CP124710.1, read as the reverse complement.
CAAAACCTCCCACAGGCCCCCCGGAGCCCATGGATCAGCTTAAAAGCTCGTCAGGGACCCCCCCGAGTGGCTCGGCCCAAAATAATTTTCGGACCCAGCGCCCCCCCATCGATCCGTGGGCTAACACCCACGAAAAATCGCCAAAAAACTGCCGTTTCCACTCTTTTGCCTCTGGGACGCCCTCAAAACCTCCCACAGGCCCCCCGGAGCCCATGGATCCGCTTAACAGCTCGTCAGGGACCCCCCTGAGTGGCTCGGCCCAAAATAATTTCTGGACCCAGCGCCCCCCCATCGATCCGTGGGCTAACACCCACGAAAAATCGCCAAAAAACTGCCGCTTCCACTCTTTCGCCTCTAGGACGCCCTCAAAACCTCCCACAGGACCCCCGGAGCCCATGGATCCACTTAACAGCTCGTCAGGGACCCCCCCGAGTGGTTCGGACCAAAATAATTTCCGGACCCAGCGCCCCCCCATCAATCCGTGGGCTAACACCCACGAAAAATCGCTAAAAAACTGCCGTTTCCACTCTTTCGCCTCTGGGACGCCCTCAAAACCTCCCACAGGCCCCCCGGAGCCTATGGATCCGCTTAACAGCTCGTCAGGGACCCCCCTCGAGTGTCTCGGCCCAAAATAATTTCCGTATCCAGCGCCCCCCCATCGATCCGTGGGCCAACACCCACGAAAAATTGCCAAAAAACTGCCGTTTCCACTCTTTCGCCTCTGGGACGCCCTCAAAACCTCCCACAGGCCCCCCGGAGCCCATGGATCCGCTTAAAAGCTTGTCAGGGACCCCCCCGAGTGGTTCGGCCCAAAATAATTTCCGGACCCAGCGCCCCCCCATCGATCCGTGGGCTAACACCCACGAAAAATTGCCAAAAAACTGCCATTTCCACTCTTTCGCCTCTGGGACGCCCTCAAAACCTCCCACAGGCCCCCCGGAGCCCATGGATCCGCTTAACAGCTCGTCAGGGACCCCCCCGAGTGGCTCGGCCCAAAATAATTTCCGGACCCAGCGCCCCCCCATCGATCCGTGGGCTAACACCCACGAAAAATCGCCAAAAAACTGCCGGTTCCACTCTTTCGCCTCTGGGACGCCCTAAAAACCTCCAACAGGCCCCCCGGAGCCCATGGATCCGCTTAACAGCTTGTCAGGGACCCCTCCGAGCTGCTCGGCCCAAAATAATTTCTGGACCAAGCGCCCCCCCATCGATCCGTGGGCTAACACCCACGAAAAATCGCCAAAAAACTGCCGTTTCCACTCTTTCGCCTCTGGGACGCCCTCAAAACCTCCCACAGGCCCCCCGGAGCCCATGGATCCGCTTAACATCTCGTCAGGGACCCCCCCGAGTGGCTCGTCCCAAAATAATTTCTGGACCCAGCGCCCCCCCATCGATCCGTGGGCTAACACCCACGAAAAATCGCCAAAAAACTGCCGTTTCCACTCTTTCACCTCTGGGACGCCCTCAAAACCTCCCACAGGCCCCCCGGAGCCCATGGATCCGCTTAAAAGCTTGTCAGGGACCCCCCCGAGCGGTTCGGCCCAAAATAATTTCCGGACCCAGCGCCCCCCCATCGATCCGTGGGCTAACACCCACGAAAAATTGCCAAAAAACTGCCATTTCCACTCTTTCGCCTCTGGGACGCCCTCAAAACCTCCCACAGGCCCCCCGGAGCCCATGGATCCGCTTAACAGCTCGTCAGGGACCCCCCCGAGTGGCTCGGCCCAAAATAATTTCCTGACCCAGCGCCCCCCCATCGATCCGTGGGCTGACACCCACGAAAAATCGCCAAAAAACTGCCGTTTCCACTCTTTCGCCTCTGGGACGCCCTAAAAACCTCCAACAGGACCCCCGGAGCCCATGGATCCGCTTAATAGCTCATCAGAGACCCCCCCGAGCTGCTCGTCCCAAAATAATTTCTGGACCCAGCGCCCCCCCATCGATCCGTGGGCTAACACCCACGAAAAATCGCCAAAAAACTGCCGTTTCCACTCTTTCGCCTCTGGGACGCCCTCAAAACCTCCCACAGGCCCCCCAGAGCCCATGGATCCGCTTAACAGCTAGTCAGGGACCCCCCCGAGCGGCTCAGCCCAAAATAATTTCCGGACCAAGCACCCCCACATCAATCCGTGGGCTAACACCCACGAAAAATTGCCAAAAAACTGCCGTTTCCACTCTTTCGCCTCTGGGACGCCCTCAAAACCTCCCACAGGCCCCCCGCAGCCCGTGGATCCGCTTAAAAGCTTGTCAGGGACCCCCCCAAGCGGTTCGACCCAAAATAATTTCTGGACCCAGCGCCCCCCCATCGATCCGTGGGCTAACACCCACGAAAAATTGCCAAAAAACTGCCATTTCCACTCTTTCGCCTCTGGGACGCCCTCAAAACCTACCACAGGCCCCCCGGAGCCCATGGATCCGCTTAACAGCTCGTCAGGGACCCCCCCGAGTGGCTCGGCCCAAAATAATTTCTGGACCCAGCGCCCCCCCATCGATCCGTGGGCTGACACCCACGAAAAATCGCCAAAAAACTGCCGTTTCCACTCTTTCGCCTCTGGGACGCCCTAAAAACCTCCAACAGGCCCCCCGGAGCCCATGGATCCGCTTAACAGCTCGTCAGGGACCCCCCCGAGCTGCTCGTCCCAAAATAATTTCTGGACCCAGCGCCCCCCATCGATCCGTGGGCTAACACCCACGAAAAATTGCCAAAAAACTGCCGTTTCCACTCTTTCGCCTCTGGGACGCCCTCAAAACCTCCCACAGGCCCCCCAGAGCCCATGGATCCGCTTAACAGATAGTCAGGGACCCCCCCGAGCGGCTCGGCCCAAAATAATTTCCGGACCAAGCGCCCCCACATCAATCCGTGGGCTAACACCCACGAAAAATCGCCAAAAAACTGCCGTTTCCACTCTTTCGCCTCTGGGACGCCCTCAAAACCTACCACAGGCCCCCCGGAGCCCATGGATCCGCTTAAAAACTCGTTAGGGACCCCCTTGAGCAGCTCGTCCCAAAATAATTTTCGGACCCAGCGCCCCCCATCGATCCGTGGGCTAACACCCACGAAAAATTGCCAAAAAACTGCCGTTTCCACTCTTTCACCTCTGGGACGCCCTCAAAACCTCCCACAGGCCCCCCGGAGCCCATGGATCCGCTTAAAAGCTTGTCAGGGACCCCCCCGAGTGGTTCGGCCCAAAATAATTTCCGGACCCAGCGCCCCCCCATCGATCCGTGGGCTAACACCCACGAAAAATTGCCAAAAAACTGCCATTTCCACTCTTTCGCCTCTGGGACGCCCTCAAAACCTCCCACAGGCCCCCCGGAGCCCATGGATCCGCTTAACAGCTCGTCAGGGACCCCCCCGAGTGGCTCGGCCCAAAATAATTTCCTGACCCAGCGCCCCCCCATCGATCCGTGGGCTGACACCCACGAAAAATCGCCAAAAAACTGCCGTTTCCACTCTTTCGCCTCTGGGACGCCCTAAAAACCTCCAACAGGACCCCCGGAGCCCATGGATCCGCTTAACAGTCATCAGAGACCCCCCCGAGCTGCTCGTCCCAAAATAATTTCTGGACCCAGCGCCCCCCCATCGATCCGTGGGCTAACACCCACGAAAAATCGCCAAAAAACTGCCGTTTCCACTCTTTCGCCTCTGGGACGCCCTCAAAACCTCCCACAGGCCCCCCAGAGCCCATGGATCCGCTTAACAGCTAGTCAGGGACCCCCCCGAGCGGCTCAGCCCAAAATAATTTCCGGACCAAGCACCCCCACATCAATCCGTGGGCTAACACCCACGAAAAATTGCCAAAAAACTGCCGTTTCCACTCTTTCGCCTCTGGGACGCCCTCAAAACCTCCCACAGGCCCCCCGCAGCCCGTGGATCCGCTTAAAAGCTTGTCAGGGACCCCCCCAAGCGGTTCGACCCAAAATAATTTCTGGACCCAGCGCCCCCCCATCGATCCGTGGGCTAACACCCACGAAAAATTGCCAAAAAACTGCCATTTCCACTCTTTCGCCTCTGGGACGCCCTCAAAACCTCCCACAGGCCCCCCGGAGCCCATGGATCCGCTTAACAGCTCGTCAGGGACCCCCCCGAGTGGCTCGGCCCAAAATAATTTCTGGACCCAGCGCCCCCCCATCGATCCGTGGGCTGACACCCACGAAAAATCGCCAAAAAACTGCCGTTTCCACTCTTTCGCCTCTGGGACGCCCTAAAAACCTCCAACAGGCCCCCCGGAGCCCATGGATCCGCTTAACAGCTCGTCAGGGACCCCCCCGAGCTGCTCGTCCCAAAATAATTTCTGGACCCAGCGCCCCCCATCGATCCGTGGGCTAACACCCACGAAAAATCGCCAAAAAACTGCCGTTTCCACTCTTTCGCCTCTGGGACGCCCTCAAAACCTCCCACAGGCCCCCCAGAGCCCATGGATCCGCTTAACAGCTAGTCAGGGACCCCCCGAGCGGCTCGGCCCAAAATAATTTCCGGACCAAGCGCCCCCACATCAATCCGTGGGCTAACACCCACGAAAAATCGCCAAAAAACTGCCGTTTCCACTCTTTCGCCTCTGGGACGCCCTCAAAACCTACCACAGGCCCCCCGGAGCCCATGGATCCGCTTAACAACTCGTTAGGGACCCCCTTGAGCAGCTCGTCCCAAAATAATTTTCGGACCCAGCGCCCCCCATCGATCCGTGGGCTAACACCCACGAAAAATTGCCAAAAAACTGCCGTTTCCACTCTTTCGCCTCTGGGATGCCCTCAAAACATCCCACAGGCCCCCCGGAGCCCATGGATCGGCTTAAAATCTCGTCAGGGACCCCCCTCGAGTGGCTCGGCCCAAAATAATTTCCGGACCCAGCGCCCCCCCTTCGATCCGTGGGCTAACACCCACGAAAAATCGCCAAAAAACTGCCGTTTCCACTCTTTTGCCTCTGGGACGCCCTCAAAACCTCCCACAGGCCCCCCGGAGCCCATGGATCCGCTTAACAGCTCGTCAGGGACCCCCCTGAGTGGCTCGGCCCAAAATAATTTCTTGACCCAGTGCCCCCCCATCGATCCGTGGGCTAACACCCACGAAAAATCGCCAAAAAACTGCCGTTTCCACTCTTTCGCCTCTAGGACGCCCTCAAAACCTCCCACAGGACCCCCGGAGCCCATGGATCCGCTTAACAGCTCGTCAGGGACCCCCCTGAGTGGCTCGGCCCAAAATAATTTCCGGACCCAGCGCCCCCCCATCAATCCGTGGGCTAACACCCACGAAAAATTGCCAAAAAGCTGCCGTTTCCACTCTTTCGCCTCTGGGACGCCCTCAAAACGTCCCACAGGCCCCCCGGAGCCCATGGATCCACTTAACAGCTCGTCAGGGACCCCCCCGAGTGGCTCGGCCCAAAATAATTTCTGGACCCAGCGCCCCCCCATCGATCCGTGGGCTAACACCCACGAAAAATTGCCAAAAAACTGCCGTTTCCACTCTTTCGCCTCTGGGACGCCCTAAAAACCTCCAACAGGACCCCCGGAGCCCATGGATCCGCTTAACAGTCATCAGAGACCCCCCCGAGCTGCTCGTCCCAAAATAATTTCTGGACCCAGCGCCCCCCCATCGATCCGTGGGCTAACACCCACGAAAAATCGCCAAAAAACTGCCGTTTCCACTCTTTCGCCTCTGGGACGCCCTCAAAACCTCCCACAGGCCCCCCAGAGCCCATGGATCCGCTTAACAGCTAGTCAGGGACCCCCCCGAGCGGCTCAGCCCAAAATAATTTCCGAACCAAGCACCCCCACATCAATCCGTGGGCTAACACCCACGAAAAATTGCCAAAAAACTGCCGTTTCCACTCTTTCGCCTCTGGGACGCCCTCAAAACCTCCCACAGGCCCCCCGAAGCCCGTGGATCCGCTTAAAAGCTTGTCAGGGACCCCCCCAAGCGGTTCGACCCAAAATAATTTCTGGACCCAGCGCCCCCCCATCGATCCGTGGGCTAACACCCACGAAAAATTGCCAAAAAACTGCCATTTCCACTCTTTCGCCTCTGGGACGCCATCAAAACCTCCCACAGGCCCCCCGGAGCCCATGGATCCGCTTAACAGCTCGTCAGGGACCCCCCCGAGTGGCTCGGCCCAAAATAATTTCTGGACCCAGCGCCCCCCCATCGATCCGTGGGCTGACACCCACGAAAAATCGCCAAAAAACTGCCGTTTCCACTCTTTCGCCTCTGGGACGCCCTAAAAACCTCCAACAGGCCCCCCGGAGCCCATGGATCCGCTTAACAGCTCGTCAGGGACCCCCCCGAGCTGCTCGTCCCAAAATAATTTCTGGACCCAGCGCCCCCCATCGATCCGTGGGCTAACACCCACGAAAAATCGCCAAAAAACTGTCGTTTCCACTCTTTCGCCTCTGGGACGCCCTCAAAACCTCCCACAGGCCCCCCAGAGCCCATGGATCCGCTTAACAGCTAGTCAGGGACCCGCCGAGCGGCTCGGCCCAAAATAATTTCCGGACCAAGCGCCCCCACATCAATCCGTGGGCTAACACCCACGAAAAATCGCCAAAAAACTGCCGTTTCCACTCTTTCGCCTCTGGGACGCCCTCAAAACCTACCACAGGCCCCCCGGAGCCCATGGATCCGCTTAACAACTCGTTAGGGACCCCCTTGAGCAGCTCGTCCCAAAATAATTTTCGGACCCAGCGCCCCCCATCGATCCGTGGGCTAACACCCACGAAAAATTGCCAAAAAACTGCCGTTTCCACTCTTTCGCCTCTGGGATGCCCTCAAAACATCCCACAGGCCCCCCGGAGCCCATGGATCGGCTTAAAATCTCGTCAGGGACCCCCCTCGAGTGGCTCGGCCCAAAATAATTTCCGGACCCAGCGCCCCCCCTTCGATCCGTGGGCTAACACCCACGAAAAATCGCCAAAAAACTGCCGTTTCCACTCTTTTGCCTCTGGGACGCCCTCAAAACCTCCCACAGGCCCCCCGGAGCCCATGGATCCGCTTAACAGCTCGTCAGGGACCCCCCTGAGTGGCTCGGCCCAAAATAATTTCTTGACCCAGTGCCCCCCCATCGATCCGTGGGCTAACACCCACGAAAAATCGCCAAAAAACTGCCGTTTCCACTCATTTGCCTCTAGGACGCCCTCAAAACCTCCCACAGGACCCCCGGAGCCCATGGATCCGCTTAACAGCTCGTCAGGGACCCCCCTGAGTGGCTCGGCCCAAAATAATTTCCGGACCCAGCGCCCCCCCATCAATCCGTGGGCTAACACCCACGAAAAATTGCCAAAAAGCTGCCGTTTCCACTCTTTCGCCTCTGGGACGCCCTCAAAACGTCCCACAGGCCCCCCGGAGCCCATGGATCCACTTAACAGCTCGTCAGGGACCCCCCCGAGTGGCTCGGCCCAAAATAATTTCTGGACCCAGCGCCCCCCCATCGATCCGTGGGCTAACACCCACGAAAAATTGCCAAAAAACTGCGGTTTCCACTCTTTCGCCTCTGGGACGCCCTCAAAACCTCCCACAGGCCCTCCGGATCCCATGGATCCTCTTAACAGCTTGTCAGGGGCCCCCCCGAGTGGTTTGGCCCAAAATAATTTCCGGACCAAGCGCCTCCCCATCGATCCGTGGGCTAACACCCACGAAAAATCACAAAAAACCTGCCGTTTCCACTCTTTCGCCTCTGGGACGCCCTCAAAACCTCCCACAGGCCCCCCGGAGCCCATGGATCTGCTTAACAGCTCATCAAGGACCCCCTCGAGCAGCTCAGCCCAAAATAATTTCCGGACCCGGCGCCCCCCCATCGATCCGTGGGCTAACAACCACCAAAAATCGCCAAAAAACTGCCGTTTCCACTCTTTCGCTTCTGGGACGCCCTCAAAACCTCCCACAGGCCCCCCGGAGCCTATGGATCCGCTTAACATCTCGTCAGGGACCCCCCCGAGTGGCTCGGCCCAAAATAATTTCTGGACCCAGCGCCCCCCCATCGATCCGTGGGCTAACACCCACGAAAAATCGCCAAAAAACTGCCGTTTCCACTCTTTCGCCTCTGGGACGCCCTCAAAACCTCCCACAGGCCCCCCGGAGCCCATGGATCCGCTTAACATCTCGTCAGGGACCCCCCCGAGTGGCTCGTCCCAAAATAATTTATGGACCCAGCGCCCCCCCATCGATCCGTGGGCTAACACCCACGAAAAATCGCCAAAAAACTACCGTTTCCACTCTTTCGCCTCTGGGACGCCCTCAAAACCTCCCACAGGCCCCCCGGAGCCTATGGATCCGCTTAACAGCTCGTCAGGGACCCCCCTCGAGCGTCTCGGCCCAAAATAATTTCCGTATCCAGCGCCCCCCCATCGATCCGTGGGCTAACACCCACGAAAAATTGCCAAAAAACTGCCGTTTCCACTCTTTTGCCTCTGGGACGCCCTCAAAACCTCCCACAGCCCCCCCGGAGCCCATGGATCCGCTTAAAAGCTTGTCAGGGACCCCCCCGAGCGGCTCAGCCCAAAATCATTTCCGGACCCAGCGCCCCCCCATCGATCCGTGGGCTAACACCCACGAAAAATTGCCAAAAAACTGCCATTTCCACTCTTTCGCCTCTGGGACGCCCTCAAAACCTACCACAGCCCCCCCGGAGCCTATGGATCCGTTTAACAGCTCGTCAGGGACCCCCCCGAGCGGCTCGGCCCAAAATAATTTCCGGACCCAGCGCCCCCCCATCGATCCGTGGGCTAACGCCCACGAAAAATCGCCAAAAAACTGCCGTTTCTACTCTTTCGCCTCTGGGACGCCCTAAAAACCTCCAACAGGCCCCCCGGAGCCCATGGATCCGCTTAACAGCTCGTCAGGGACCCCCCCGAGCGGCTCGGCCCAAAATAATTTCCGTACCCAGCGCCCCCCCATCGATCCGTGGGCTAACACCCACGAAAAATCGCCAAAAAACTGTCGTTTCCACTCTTTCACCTCTGGGACGCCCTCAAAACCTCCCACAGGCCCCCCGGAGCCCATGGATCCGCTTAAAAGCTCGTCAGGGACCCCCCCGAGCAGCTCAGCCCAAAATAATTTTTGAACCCAGCGCCCCCCCATCGATCCGTGGGCTAACACCCACGAAAAATCGCCAAAAACTGCCGTTTTCACTCTTTCGCCTCTGGGACGCCCTCAAAACCTCCCACAGGCCCCCCGGAGCCCATGGATCCGCTTAACAGCTCGTCAAGGACCCCCCTGAGTGGCTCGTCCCAAAATAATTTCCGGACCCAGCGCCCCCCCATCGATCCGTGGGCTAACACCCACGAAAAATTGCCAAAAAACTGCCGTTTCCACTCTTTCGCCTCTGGGACGCCCTCAAAACCTCCCACAGGCCCCCCGGAGCCCATGGATCCACTTAACAGCTCGTCAGGGACCCTCTCGAGTGGCTCGTCCCAAAATAATTTCCGGACCCAGCGCCCCCCCATCGATCCGTGGGCTAACACCCACGAAAAATCGCCAAAAAACTGTCGTTTCCACTCTTTCGCCTCTGGGACGCCCTCAAAACCTCCCACAGGCCCCCCGGAGCCCATGGATCCGCTTAACAGCTCGTTAAGGACCCCCCTGAGCGGCTCGTCCCAAAATAATTTTTGGACCCAGCGCCCCCCCATCGATCCGTGGGCTAACACCCACGAAAAATCGCCAAAAAACTATCGTTTCCACTCTTTCGCCTCTGGGACGCCCTCAAAACCTCCCACAGGCCCCCCGGAGCCCATGGATCCGCTTAACAGCTCGTCAGGGCCCCCCCCGAGCGGCTCGGTCCAAAATAATTTTCGAACCCAGCGCCCCCCCATCGATCCGTGGGCTAACACCCACAAAAAATCGCCAAAAATTGCCGTTTCCACTCTTTCGCCTCTGGGACGCCCTCAAAACCTCCCACAGGCCCCCCGGAGCCCATGGATCTGCTTAAAAACTCTTCAGGGACCCCCCCGAGTGGCTCGGCCCAAAATAATTTCCGTACCCAGTGCCCCCCCATCGATCCGTGGGCTAACACCCACGAAAAATTGCCAAAAAACTGCCGTTTCCACTCTTTCGCCTCTGGGACGCCCTCAAAACCTCCCACAGGCCCCCCGGATCCCATGGATCCGCTTAACAACTCATCAGGGACCCCCCCGAGCGGCTCGACCCAAAATAAATTCCGTACCCAGCGCCCCCCCATCGATCCGTGGGCTAACACCCACGAAAAATTGCCAAAAAACTGTCGTTTCCACTCTTTCGCCTCTGGGACGCCCTCAAAACCTCCCACAGGCCCCCCGGAGCCCATGGATCCGCTTAAAAGCTCTTCAGGGACCCCCCCGAGTGGCACGGCCCAAAATAATTTCCGGACCCAGCGCCACCCCATCGATCCGTGGGCTAACACCCACGAAAAATCACCAAAAAACTGCCGTTTCCACTCTTTCGCCTCTGGGACGCCCTCAAAACCTCCCACAGGCCCCCCGGAGCCCATGGATCCGCTTAACAGCTCGTCAGGGACCCCCCCGAGCGGCTTGTCCCAAAATAATTTCCGGACCCAGCGCCCCCCCATCGATCCGTGGGCTAACACCCACGAAAAATCGCCAAAAAACTGCCGTTTCCACTCTTTTGCCTCTGGGACGCCCTCAAAACCTCCCACAGGCCCCCCGAAGCCCATGGATCTGCTTAACAGCTCGTCAGGGACCCCCCCGAGTGGCTCGGCCCAAAATAATTTCCGGACCCAGCGCCCCCCCATCGATCCGTGGGCTAACACCCACGAAAAATTTCCAAAAAACTGCTGTTTCCACTCTTTCGCCTCTGGGACGCCCTCAAAACCTCCCACAGGCCCCCCGGAGCCCATGGATCTGCTTAACAGCTTGTCAGGGACCCCCCCGAGCGGTTCGGTCCAAAATAATTTTCGAACCCAGCGCCCCCCCATCGATCCGTGGGCTAACACCCACGAAACATCGCCAAAAAACTGCCGTTTCCACTCTTTCGCCTCTGGGACGCCCTCAAACCCTCCCACAGGCCCCCCGGAGCCCATTGATCCGCTTAACAGCTCGTCAGGGACCCCCCCGAGTGGCTCGGCCCAAAATAATTTCCGGACCCAGCGCCCCCCCATCGATCCGTGGGCTAACACCAACGAAAAATAGCCAAAAAACTGCCGTTTCCACTCTTTCGCCTCTGGGACGCCCTCAAAACCTCCCACAGGCCCCTCAGAGCCCATGGATCCGCTTAACAACTTGCCAGGGACCCCCCCGAGTGGCTCGTCCCAAAATAATTTCCGGACCCAGTGCCCCCCCATCGATCCGTGGGCTAACACCCACGAAAAATCGCCAAAAAACTGCCGTTTCCACTCTTTCGCCTCTGGGACGCCCTCAAAACCTCCCACAGGCCCCCCGGATCCCATGGATCCGCTTAACAGCTCGTCCGAGACCCCCCCGAGCGGCTCGGCCCAAAATAATTGTCGGAACCAGCGCCCCCCTATCGATCCGTGGGCTAACACCCACGAAAAATTGCCAAAAAACTGCCGTTTCCACTCTTTCGCCTCTGGGATGCCCTCAAAACCTCCCACAGGCCCCCCGGAGCCCATGGATCTGCTTAACAGCTCGTCAGGGACCACCCCGAGAGGCTCGTCCCAAAATAATTTCCGGACCCAACGCCCCCCCATCGATCCGTGGGTTAACACCCTCGAAAAATCACCAAAAAACTGCCGTTTCCACTCTTTCGCCTCTGGGACGCCCTCAAAACCTCCCAAAGGCCCCCCGTAGCCCATGGATCTGCTTAACAGCTCGTCAGGGACCCCCCCCGAGCAGCTCGGACCAAAATAATTTTCGGACCCAGCGCCCCCCCATCGATCCGTGGGCTAACACCCACGAAAAATCGCCAAAAAACTGCCGTTTCCACTCTTTCGCCTCTGGACGCCCTCAAAACCTCCCACAGGCCCCCCAGAGCCCATGGATCCGCTTAAAAGCTCGTCAGGGACCCCCCCGAGCGGCTCGGACCTAAATAATTTTCGGAACCAGCGCCTCCCCATCGATCCGTGGGCTAACACCCACGAAAAATCACCAAAAAAATGTCGTTTCCACTCTTTCGCCTCTATAACGCCCTCAAAACCTCCCACAGGCCCCCCGGAGCCCATGGATCTGCTTAACAGCTCGTAAGGGACCCCCCGAGTAGCTCGGCCCAAAATAATTTCCGAACCCAGCGCCCCCCCAGCGATCCGTGGGCTAACACCCATGAAAAATCGCCAAAAAATTGTCGTTTCCACTCTTTCGCCTCTGGGACGCCCTCAAAACCTCTCACAGGCCCAGCGGAGCCTATGGATCCGCTTAACAGCTCGTCAGGGAACCCCCCAAGCAGCTCAGACCAAAATAATTTCCCTACCCAGCGCCCCCCCATCGATCCGTGGGCTAACACCCACTAAAAATCGCCAAAAAACTGCCGTTTCCATTCTTTCGCCTCTGGGACGCCCTCAAAACCTCCCACAGGCCCCCTGGAGCCCATGGATCTGCTTAACAGCTCGTCAGGGACCCCCCCGAGCCGCTCGGGCCAAAATAATTTCCGGACCCAGCGCCCCCCCATCGATCCGTGGGCTAACATCCACGAAAAATTGCCAAAAAACTGCCGTTTCCACTCTTTCGCCTCTGCGATGCCCTCAAAACCTCCCACAGGCCCCCCGGAGCCCATGGATCCGCTTAACAGCTTGTCAGGGACCCCTTCGAGCAGCTCGGCCCAAAATAATTTCCGGACCCAGCGCCCCCCCATCGATCCGTGGGCTAACACCCACGAAAAATTGCCAAAAAACTGTCGTTTCGACTCTTTCGCCTCTGGGACGCCCTCAAAACCTCCCACAGGACCCCCGGAGCCCATGGATCCGCTTAACAGCTCGTCAGGGACCCCCCCGAGTGGCTCGAACCAAAATAATTTCCGGAACCAGTGCCCCCCCATCGATCCATGGGCTAACACCCACGAAAAATTGCCAAAAAACTGCCGTTTCCACTCTTTCGCCTATGGGACGCCCTCAAAACCTCCCACAGGCCCCCCGGAGCCCATGTATCCGCTTAACAGCTTGTCAGGGACCCCTTCGAGCGGCTCGGCCCAAAATAATTTCCGGACCCAGCGCCCCCCCATCGATCCGTGGGCTGACACCCACGAAAAATTGCCAAAAAACTGCCGTTTCCACTCTTTCACCTCTGGGACACCCTCAAAACCTCCCACAGGCCCCCCGGAGCCCATGGATCCGCTTAACAGCTCGTCAGGGACCCCCCCGAGTGGCTCGAACCAAAATAATTTTCGGAACCAGCGCCCCCCCATCGATCCGTGGGCTAACACCCACGAAAAATCGCCAAAAAACTGCCGTTTCCACTCTTTCGCCTCTGGGACGCCCTCAAAACCTCCCACAGGCCCCACGGAGCCCATGGATCCGCTTAACAGCTCATCAGGGACCCCCCCGAGTAGCTCGGACCAAAATAATTTCCGGACCCAGCGCCCCCCCATCGATCTGTGGTCTAACACCCACGAAAAATCGCCAAAAAACTGCCGTTTCCACTCTTTCGCCTCTGGACGCCCTCAAAACCTCCCACAGGCACCCCGGAGCCCATGGATCCGCTTAACAGCTCGTCAGGGACCCCCCCGAGCGGCTCGGACCAAAATAAATTTCGGACCCAGTGCCCCCCCATTGATCCGTGGGCTAACACCCACGAAAAATCGCCAAAAAACTGCCGTTTCCACTCTTTCGCCTCTGGGACGCCCTCAAAACCTCCCACAGTCCCCCCGGAGCCCATGGATCCGCTTAACAGCTTGTCAGGGACCCCCCCGAGTTGCTCGGTCCAAAATAATTTCCGTACCCAGCGCCCCCCCATCGATCCGTGGGCTAACACCCACAAAAAATTGCCAAAAAACTGCCATTTCCACTCTTTCGCCTCTGGGACGCCCTCAAAACCTCCCACAGGCCCCCCGGAGCCCATGGATCCACTTAACAGCTCGTCAGGGACCCCTCCGAGAGGCTCGGCCCAAAATAATTTCCGGACCCAGCGCCCCCCCATCGATCCGTGGTCTAACACCCACGAAAAATCGCCAAAAAACTGCCGTTTCCACTCTTTCGCCTCTGGGACGCCCTCAAAACCTCCCATAGTCCCCCCGGAGCCCATGGATCCGCTTAACAGCTCGAAAGGGACCCCCCCGAGCGGTTCGGCCCAAAATAATTTCCGGACCCAGCGCCCCCCCATCGATCCGTGGGCTAACACCCACGAAAAATCGCCAAAAAACTGTCGTTTCCACTCTTTCGCCTCTGGGACGCCCTCAAAACCTCCCACAGGCCCCCCGGATCCCATGGATCTGCTTAACAGCTCGTCCGGGACCCCCCCGAGTGGTTCGGCCCAAAATAATTTTCGGAACCAGCGCCCCCCTATCGATCCGTGGGCTAACACCCACGAAAAATCGCCAAAAAACTGTCGTTTCCACTCTTTCGCCTCTGGGATGCCCTCAAAACCTCCCACAGGCCCCCCAGAGCCCATGGATCTGCTTAACAGCTCGTCAGGGACTACCCCGAGTGGCTCGTCCCAAAATAATTTCCGGACCCAACGCCCCCCCATCGATCCGTGGGTTAACACCCACGAAAAATCACCAAAAAACTGCCGTTTCCACTCTTTCGCCTCTGGGACGCCCTCAAAACCTCCCAAAGGCCCCCCGGAGCCCATGGATCTGCTTAACAACTCGTCAGGGACCCCCCCGAGCAGCTCGGACCAAAATAATTTTTGGACCCAGCGCCCCCCCATCGATCCGTGGGCTAACACCCACGAAAAATCGCCAAAAAACTGCCGTTTCCACTCTTTCGCCTCTGGGACACCCTCAAAACCTCCCACAGGCCCCCCAGAGCCCATGGATCCGCTTAAAAGCTCGTCAGGGACCCCCCCGAGTGGCTCGGACCAAAATAATTTCCGAACCCAGCGCCCCCCCAGCGATCCGTGGGCTAACACCCATGAAAAATCGCCAAAAAACTGTCGTTTCCACTCTTTCGCCTCTGGGACGCCCTCAAAACCTCTCACAGGCCCACCGGAGCCTATGGATCCGCTTAACAGCTCGTCAGGGAACCCCCCGAGCAACTCAGACCAAAATAATTTCCCTACACAGCGCCCCCCCATCGATCCGTGGGCTAACACCCACTAAAAATCGCCAAAAAACTGCCGTTTCCATTCTTTCGCCTCTGCGATGCCCTTAAAACCTCCCACAGGCCCCCCGGAGCCCATGGATCCGCTTAACAGCTCGTCAGGGACCCCTTCGAGCAGCTCGGCCCAAAATAATTTCCGGACCCAGCGCCCCCCATCGATCCGTGGGCTAACACCCACGAAAAATCGCCAAAAAACTGCCGTTTCCACTCTTTCGCCTCTGGGACGCCCTCAAAACCTCCCACAGGCACCCCGGAGCCCATGGATCCGCTTAATAGCTCGTCAGGGACCCCCCCGAGCGGCTCGGACCAAAATAAATTTCGGACCCAGTGCCCCCCCATTGATCCGTGGTCTAACACCCACGAAAAATCGCCAAAAAACTGCCGTTTCCACTCTTTCGCCTCTGGGACGCCCTCAAAACCTCCCACAGGACACCCGGAGCCCATGGATCCGCTTAACAGCTTGTCAGGGATCCCCCCGAGTGGCTCGGTCCAATATAATTTCCGTACCCAGCGCCCCCCCATCGATCCGTGGGCTAACACCCACAAAAAATCGCCAAAAAACTGCCATTTCCACTCTTTCGCCTCTGGGACGCCCTCAAAAACTCCCACAGGCCCCCCGGAGCCCATGGATCCACTTAACAGCTCGTCAGGGACCCCTCCGAGAGGCTCGGCCCAAAATAATTTCCGGACCCAGCGCCCCCCCATCGATCCGTGGGCTAACACCCACGAAAAATCGCCAAAAAACTGCCGTTTCCACTCTTTCGCCTCTGGGATGCCCTCAAAACCTCCCACAGTCCCCCCGGAGCCCATGGATCCGCTTAACAGCTCGAAAGGGACCCCCCTGAGCGGTTCGGCCCAAAATAATTTCCGGACCCAGCGCCCCCCCATCGATCCGTGGGCTAACACCCACGAAAAATCGCCAAAAAACTATCGTTTCCACTCTTTCGCCTCTGGGACGCCCTCAAAACCTCCCACAGGCCCCCCGGATCCCATGGATCCGCTTAACAGCTCGTCCGGGACCCCCCCGAGCGGTTCGGCCCAAAATAATTTTCGGAACCAGCGCCCCCCTATCGATCCGTGGGCTAACACCCACGAAAAATCGCCAAAAAACTGCCGTTTCCACTCTTTCGCCTCTGGGATGCCCTCAAAACCTCCCACAGGCCCCCCGGAGCCCATGGATCTACTTAACAGCTCGTCAGGGACCACCCCGAGTGGCTCGTCCCAAAATAATTTCCGGACCCAACGCCCCCCCATCGATCCGTGGGTTAACACCCAAAAAAATCACCAAAAAACTGTCGTTTCCACTCTTTCGCCTCTGGGACGCCCTCAAAACCTCCCAAAGGCCCCCCGGAGCCCATGGATCTGCTTAACAACTCGTCAGGGACCCTCCCGAGTGGCTCGGACCAAAATAATTTTCGGACCCAGCGCCCCCCCATCGATCCGTGGGCTAACACCCACGAAAAATCGCCAAAAAACTGCCGTTTCCACTCTTTCGCCTCTGGGACACCCTCAAAACCTCCCACAGGCCCCCCAGAGCCCATGGATCCGCTTAAAAGCTCGTCAGGGACCCCCCCGAGCGGCTCGGATCAAAATAATTTTCGGAACCAGCGCCCCCCATCGATCCGTGGGCTAACACCCACGAAAAATTGCCAAAAAAATGCCGTTTCCACTCTTTCGCCTCTATAACGCCCTCAAAACCTCCCAAAGGCCCCCCGGAGCCCATGGATCTGCTTAACAGCTCATAAGGGACCCCCCCGAGTGGCTCGGACCAAAATAATTTCCGAACCCAGCGCCCCCCCAGCGATCCGTGGGCTAACACCCATGAAAAATCGCCAAAAAACTGTCGTTTCCACTCTTTCGCCTCTGGGACGCCCTCAAAACCTCTCACAGGCCCACCGGAGCCTATGGATCCGCTTAACAGCTCGTCAGGGAACCCCCCGAGCAGCTCAGACCAAAATAATTTCCCTACACAGCGCCCCCCCATCGATCCGTGGGCTAACACCCACTAAAAATCGCCAAAAAACTGCCGTTTCCATTCTTTCGCCTCTGGGACGCCCTCAAAACCTCCCACAGGCCCCCCGGAGCCAATGGATCCGCTTAACAGCTCGTCAGGGACCCCCCCGAGCCGCTCGGCCCAAAATAATTTCCGGACCCAGCGCCCCCCCATCGATCCGTGGGCTAACACCCACGAAAAATCGCCAAAAAACTGCCGTTTCCACTCTTTTGCCTCTGGGACGCCCTCAAAACCTCCCACAGGCCCCCCGGAGCCCATGGATCCGCTTAACAGCTCGTCAGGGACCCCCCCGAGTTGTTCGAACCAAAATAATTTTTGGAACCAGCGCCCCCCCATCGATCCGTGGGCTAACACCCACGAAAAATCGCCAAAAAACTGCCGTTTCCACTCTTTCGCCTCTGGGACGCCCTCAAAACCTCCCACAGGCCCCACGGAGCCCATGGATCCGCTTAACAGCTCATCAGGGACCCCCCCGAGCAGCTCGGACCAAAATAATTTCCGAACCCAGCGCCCCCCCATCGATCTGTGGTCTAACACCCACGAAAAATTGCCAAAAAACTGCCGTTTCCACTCTTTCGCCTCTAGGACGCCCTCAAAACCTCCCACAGGCACCCCAGAGCCCATGGATCCGCTTAATAGCTCGTCAGGGACCCCCCCGAGCTGCTCGGACCAAAATAAATTTCGGACCCAGTGCCCCCCCATTGATCCGTGGGCTAACACCCACGAAAAATCGCCAAAAAACTGCCGTTTCCACTCTTTCGCCTCTGGGACGCCCTCAAAACCTCCCACAGGACCCCCGGAGCCCATGGATCCGCTTAACAGCTTGTCAGGGACCCCCCCGAGTGGTTCGGTCCAAAATAATTTCCGTACCCAGCGCCCCCCCATCGATCCGTGGGCTAACACCCACAAAAAATCGCCAAAAAACTGCCATTTCCACTCTTTCGCCTCTGGGACGCCCTCAAAAACTCCCACAGGCCCCCCGGAGCCCATGGATCCACTTAACAGCTCGTCAGGGACCCCTCCGAGAGTCTCGGCCCAAAATAATTTCCGGACCCAGCGCCCCCCCATCGATCCGTGGGCTAACACCCACGAAAAATCGCCAAAAAACTGCCGTTTCCACTCTTTCGCCTCTGGGACGCCCTCAAAACCTCCCACAGTCCCCCCGGAGCCCATGGATCCGCTTAAGAGCTCTAAAGGGACCCCCCCGAGCGGTTCGGCCCAAAATAATTTCCGGACCCAGCGCCCCCCCATCGATCCGTGGGCTAACACCCACGAAAAATCGCCAAAAAACTATCGTTTCCACTCTTTCGCCTCTGGGACGCCCTCAAAACCTCCCACAGGCCCCCCGGATCCCATGGATCCGCTTAACAGCTCGTCCGGGACCCCCCCGAGCGGTTCGGCCCAAAATAATTTTCGGAACCAGCGCCCCCCTATCGATCCGTGGGCTAACACCCACGAAAAATCGCCAAAAAACTGCCGTTTCCACTCTTTCGCCTCTGGGATGCCCTCAAAACCTCCCACAGGCCCCCCGGAGCCCATGGATCTGCTCAACAGCTCGTCAGGGACCACCCCGAGCGGCTCGTCCCAAAATAATTTCCGGACCCAACGCCCCCCCATCGATCCGTGGGTTAACACCCAGAAAAATCACCAAAAAACTGCCGTTTCCACTCTTTCGCCTCTGGGACGCCCTCAAAACCTCCCAAAGGCCCCCCGGAGCCCATGGATCTGCTTAACAACTCGTCAGGGACCCCCCCGAGTGGCTCGGACCAAAATAATTTTCGGACCCAGCGCCCCCCCATCGATCCGTGGGCTAACACCCACGAAAAATCGCCAAAAAACTGCCGTTTCCACTCTTTCGCCTCTGGGACACCCTCAAAACCTCCCACAGGCCCCCCAGAGCCCATGAATCCGCTTAAAAGCTCGTCAGGGACCCCCCCGAGCGGCTCGGACCAAAATAATTTTCGGAACCAGCGCCCCCCATCGATCCGTGGGCTAACACCCACGAAAAATTGCCAAAAAAATGCCGTTTCCACTCTTTCGCCTCTATAATGCCCTCAAAACCTCCCAAAGGCCCCCCGGAGCCCATGGATCTGCTTAACAGCTCGTAAGGGACCCCTCCGAGTGGCTCGGACCAAAATAATTTCCGAACCCAGCGCCCCCCCAGCGATCCGTGGGCTAACACCCATGAAAAATCGCCAAAAAACTGTCGTTTCCACTCTTTCGCCTCTGGGACGCCCTCAAAACCTCTCACAGGCCCACCGGAGCCTATGGATCTGCTTAACAGCTCGTCAGGGAACCCCCCGAGCAGCTCAGACCAAAATAATTTCCCTACCCAGCGCCCCCCCATCGATCCGTGGGCTAACACCCACTAAAAATCGCCAAAAAACTGCCGTTTCCATTCTTTCGCCTCTGGGACGCCCTCAAAACCTCCCACAGGCCCCCCGGAGCCAATGGATCCGCTTAACAGCTCGTCAGGGACCCCCCCGAGCCGCTCGGCCCAAAATAATTTCCGGACCCAGCGCCCCCCCATCGATCCGTGGGCTAACACCCACGAAAAATCGCCAAAAAACTGCCGTTTCCACTCTTTCGCCTCTGGGACGCCCTCAAAACCTCCCACAGGCCCCCCGGAGCCCATGGATCTGCTTAACAGCTCGTCAGGGACCCCCCCGAGTGGCTCGGCCCAAAATAATTTCCGGACCCAGCGCCCCCCATCGATCCGTGGGCTAACACCCACGAAAAATCACCAAAAAACTGCCGTTTCCACTCTTTCTCCTCTGCGATGCCCTTAAAACCTCCCACAGGCCCCCCGGAGCCCATGGATCCGCTTAACAGCTCGTCAGGGACCCCTTCGAGCAGCTCGGCCCAAAATAATTTCCGGACCCAGCGCCCCCCATCGATCCGTGGGCTAACACCCACGAAAAATCGCCAAAAAACTGCCGTTTCCACTCTTTCGCCTCTGGGACGCCCTCAAAACCTCCCACAGGCCCCCCGGAGCCCATGGATCCGCTTAACAGCTCGTCAGGGACCCCCCCGAGCGGCTCGGCCCAAAATAATTTCCGGACCCAGCGCCCCCCCATCGATCCGTGGGCTAACACCCACGAAAAATCGCCAAAAAACTGCCGTTTCCACTCTTTCGCCTCTGGGACGCCCTCAAAACCTCCCACAGGCCCCCCGGAGCCCATGGATCCGCTTAACAGCTCGTCAGGGACCCCCCCGAGCGGCTCGGCCCAAAATAATTTCCGGACCCAGCGCCCCCCCATCGATCCGTGGGCTAACACCCACGAAAAATCGCCAAAAAACTGCCGTTTCCACTCTTTCGCCTCTGGGACGCCCTCAAAACCTCCCACAGGCCCCCCGGAGCCCATGGATCCGCTTAACAGCTCGTCAGGGACCCCCCCGAGCGGCTCGGCCCAAAATAATTTCCGGACCCAGCGCCCCCCCATCGATCCGTGGGCTAACACCCACGAAAAATCGCCAAAAAACTGCCGTTTCCACTCTTTCGCCTCTGGGACGCCCTCAAAACCTCCCACAGGCCCCCCGGAGCCCATGGATCCACTTAACAGCTCGTCAGGGACCCCCCCGAGCGGCTCGGCCCAAAATAATTTCCGGACCCAGCGCCCCCCCAACGATCCGTGGGCTAACACCCACGAAAAATCGCCAAAAAACTGCCGTTTCCACTCTTTCGCCTCTGGGACGCCCTCAAAACCTCCCACAGGCCCCCCGGAGCCCATGGATCCGCTTAACAGCTCGTCAGGGACCCCCCCGAGCGGCTCGGCCCAAAATAATTTCCGGACCCAGCGCCCCCCCATCGATCCGTGGGCTAACACCCACGAAAAATCGCCAAAAAACTGCCGTTTCCACTCTTTCGCCTCTGGGACGCCCTCAAAACCTCCCACAGGCCCCCCGGAGCCCATGGATCCGCTTAACAGCTCGTCAGGGACCCCCCCGAGCGGCTCGGCCCAAAATAATTTTCGGACCCAGCGCCCCCCCATCGATCCGTGGGCTAACACCCACGAAAAATCGCCAAAAAACTGCCGTTTCCACTCTTTCGCCTCTGGGACGCCCTCAAAACCTCCCACAGGCCCCCCGGAGCCCATGGATCCGCTTAACAGCTCGTCAGGGACCCCCCCGAGCGGCTCGGCCCAAAATAATTTCCGGACCCAGCGCCCCCCCAACGATCCGTGGGCTAACACCCACGAAAAATCGCCAAAAATATGCCGTTTCCACTCTTTCGCCTCTGGGACGCCCTCAAAACCTCCCACAGGCCCCCCGGAGCCCATGGATCCGCTTAACAGCTCGTCAGGGACCCCCCCGAGCGGCTCGGCCCAAAATAATTTCCGGACCCAGCGCCCCCCCATCGATCCGTGGGCTAACACCCACGAAAAATCGCCAAAAAACTGCCGTTTCCACTCTTTCGCCTCTGGGACGCCCTCAAAACCTCCCACAGGCCCCCCGGAGCCCATGGATCCGCTTAACAGCTCGTCAGGGACCCCCCCGAGCGGCTCGGCCCAAAATAATTTCCGGACCCAGCGCCCCCCCATCGATCCGTGGGCTAACACCCACGAAAAATCGCCAAAAAACTGCCGTTTCCACTCTTTCGCCTCTGGGACGCCCTCAAAACCTCCCACAGGCCCCCCGTAGCCCATGGATCCGCTTAACAGCTCGTCAGGGACCCCCCCGAGCGGCTCGGCCCAAAATAATTTCCGGACCCAGCGCCCCCCCATCGATCCGTGGGCTAACACCCACGAAAAATCGCCAAAAAACTGCCGTTTCCACTCTTTCGCCTCTGGGACGCCCTCAAAACCTCCCACAGGCCCCCCGGAGCCCATGGATCCGCTTAACAGCTCGTCAGGGACCCCCCCGAGCAGCTCGGCCCAAAATAATTTCCGGACCCAGCGCCCCCCCATCGATCCGTGGGCTAACACCCACGAAAAATCGCTAAAAAACTGCCGTTTCCACTCTTTCGCCTCTGGGACGCCCTCAAAACCTCCCACAGGCCCCCCGGAGCCCATGGATCCGCTTAACAGCTCGTCAGGGACCCCCCCAAGCGGCTCGGCCCAAAATAATTTTCGGACCCAGCGCCCCCCCATCGATCCGTGGGCTAACACCCACGAAAAATCGCCAAAAAACTGCCGTTTCCACTCTTTCGCCTCTGGGACGCCCTCAAAACCTCCCACAGGCCCCCCGGAGCCCATGGATCCGCTTAACAGCTCGTCAGGGACCCCCCCGAGCGGCTCGGCCCAAAATAATTTCCGTACCCAGCGCCCCCCCATCGATCCGTGGGCTAACACCCACGAAAAATCGCCAAAAAACTGCCGTTTCCACTCTTTCGCCTCTGGGACGCCCTCAAAACCTCCCACAGGCCCCCCGGAGCCCATGGATCCGCTTAAAAGCTCGTCAGGGACCCCCCCGAGCGGCTCGGCCCAAAATAATTTCCGGACCCAGCGCCCCCCCATCGATCCGTGGGCTAACACCCACGAAAAATCGCCAAAAAACTGCCGTTTTCACTCTTTCGCCTCTGGGACGCCCTCAAAACCTCCCACAGGCCCCCCGGAGCCCATGGATCCGCTTAACAGCTCGTCAGGGACCCCCCCGAGCGGCTCGGCCCAAAATAATTTCCGGACCCAGCGCCCCCCCATCGATCCGTGGGCTAACACCCACGAAAAATCGCCAAAAAACTGCCGTTTCCACTCTTTCGCCTCTTGGACGCCCTCAAAACCTCCCACAGGCCCCCCGGAGCCCATGGATCCGCTTAAAAGCTCGTCAGGGACCCCCCCGAGCGGCTCGGCCCAAAATAATTTCCGGACCCAGCGCCCCCCCATCGATCCGTGGGCTAACACCCACGAAAAATCGCCAAAAAACTGCCGTTTCCACTCTTTCGCCTCTGGGACGCCCTCAAAACCTCCCACAGGCCCCTCGGAGCCCATGGATCCGCTTAACAGCTCGTCAGGGACCCCCCCGAGCGGCTCGGCCCAAAATAATTTTCGGACCCAGCGCCCCCCCATCGATCCGTGGGCTAACACCCACGAAAAATCGCCAAAAAACTGCCGTTTCCACTCTTTCGCCTCTGGGACGCCCTCAAAACCTCCCACAGGCCCCCCGGAGCCCATGGATCCACTTAACAGCTCGTCAGGGACCCCCCCGAGCGGCTCGGCCCAAAATAATTTCCGGACCCAGCGCCCCCCCATCGATCCGTGGGCTAACACCCACGAAAAATCGCCAAAAAACTGCCGTTTCCACTCTTTCGCCTCTGGGATGCCCTCAAAACCTCCCACAGTCCCCCCGGAGCCCATGGATCCGCTTAACAGCTCGAAAGGGACCCCCCTGAGCGGTTCGGCCCAAAATAATTTCCGGACCCAGCGCCCCCCCATCGATCCGTGGGCTAACACCCACGAAAAATCGCCAAAAAACTGTCGTTTCCACTCTTTCGCCTCTGGGACGCCCTCAAAACCTCTCACAGGCCCACCGGAGCCTATGGATCCGCTTAACAGCTCGTCAGGGAACCCCCCGAGCAGCTCAGACCAAAATAATTTCCCTACACAGCGCCCCCCCATCGATCCGTGGGCTAACACCCACTAAAAGTCGCCAAAAAACTGCCGTTTCCATTCTTTCGCCTCTGGGACGCCCTCAAAACCTCCCACAGGCCCCCCGGAGCCAATGGATCCGCTTAACAGCTCGTCAGGGACCCCCCCGAGCTGTTCGGCCCAAAATAATTTCCGGACCCAGCGCCCCCCCATCGATCCGTGGGCTAACACCCACGAAAAATCGCCAAAAAACTGCCGTTTCCACTCTTTCGCCTCTGGGACGCCCTCAAAACCTCCCACAGGCCCCCCGGAGCCCATGGATCCGCTTAACAGCTCGTCAGGGACCCCCCCGAGTTGTTCGAACCAAAATAATTTTTGGAACCAGCGCCCCCCCATCGATCCGTGGGCTAACACCCACGAAAAATCGCCAAAAAACTGCCGTTTCCACTCTTTCGCCTCTGGGACGCCCTCAAAACCTCCCACAGGCCCCACGGAGCCCATGGATCCGCTTAACAGCTCATCAGGGACCCCCCCGAGCAGCTCGGACCAAAATAATTTCCGAACCCAGTGCCCCCCCATCGATCTGTGGTCTAACACCCACGAAAAATCGCCAAAAAACTGCCGTTTCCACTCTTTCGCCTCTAGGACGCCCTCAAAACCTCCCACAGGCACCCCGGAGCCCATGGATCCGCTTAATAGCTCGTCAGGGACCCCCCCGAGCGGCTCGGACCAAAATAAATTTCGGACCCAGTGCCCCCCCATTGATCCGTGGGCTAACACCCACGAAAAATCGCCAAAAAACTGCCGTTTCCACTCTTTCGCCTCTGGGACGCCCTCAAAACCTCCCACAGGACCCCCGGAGCCCATGGATCCGCTTAACAGCTTGTCAGGGACCCCCCCGAGTGGCTCGGTCCAAAATAATTTCCGTACCCAGCGCCCCCCCATCGATCCGTGGGCTAACACCCACAAAAAATCGCCAAAAAACTGCCATTTCCACTCTTTCGCCTCTGGGACGCCCTCAAAAACTCCCACAGGCCCCCCGGAGCCCATGGATCCACTTAACAGCTCGTCAGGGACCCCTCCGAGAGTCTCGGCCCAAAATAATTTCCGGACCCAGCGCCCCCCCATCGATCCGTGGGCTAACACCCACGAAAAATCGCCAAAAAACTGCCGTTTCCACTCTTTCGCCTCTGGGACGCCCTCAAAACCTCCCACAGTCCCCCCGGAGCCCATGGATCCGCTTAACAGCTCGAAAGGGACCCCCCCGAGCGGTTCGGCCCAAAATAATTTCCGGACCAAGCGCCCCCCCATCGATCCGTGGGCTAACACCCACAAAAAATCGCCAAAAAACTATCGTTTCCACTCTTTCGCCTCTGGGACGCCCTCAAAACCTCCCACAGGCCCCCCGGATCCCATGGATCCGCTTAACAGCTCGTCCGGGACCCCCCCGAGCGGTTCGGCCCAAAATAATTTTCGGAACCAGCGCCCCCCTATCGATCCGTGGGCTAACACCCACGAAAAATTGCCAAAAAACTGCCGTTTCCACTCTTTCGCCTCTGGGATGCCCTCAAAACCTCCCACAGGCCCCCCGGAGCCCATGGATCTGCTTAACAGCTCGTCAGGGACCACCCCGAGCGGCTCGTCCCAAAATAATTTCCGGACCCAACGCCCCCCCATCGATCCGTGGGTTAACACCCAGAAAAATCACCAAAAAACTGCCGTTTCCACTCTTTCGCCTCTGGGACGCCCTCAAAACCTCCCAAAGGCCCCCCGGAGCCCATGGATCTGCTTAACAACTCGTCAGGGACCCCCCCGAGTGGCTCGGACCAAAATAATTTTCGGACCCAGCGCCCCCCCATCGATCCGTGGGCTAACACCCACGAAAAATCACCAAAAAACTGCCGTTTCCACTCTTTCGCCTCTGGGACACCCTCAAAACCTCCCACAGGCCCCCCAGAGCCCATTAATCCGCTTAAAAGCTCGTCAGGGACCCCCCCGAGCGGCTCGGACCAAAATAATTTTCGGAACCAGCGCCCCCCATCGATCCGTGGGCTAACACCCACGAAAAATTGCCAAAAAAATGCCGTTTCCACTCTTTCGCCTCTATAACGCCCTCAAAACCTCCCAAAGGCCCCCCGGAGCCCATGGATCTGCTTAACAGCTCGTAAGGGACCCCCCCGAGTGGCTCGGACCAAAATAATTTCCGAACCCAGCGCCCCCCCAGCGATCCGTGGGCTAACACCCATGAAAAATCGCCAAAAAACTGTCGTTTCCACTCTTTCGCCTCTGGGACGCCCTCAAAACCTCTCACAGGCCCACCGGAGCCTATGGATCTGCTTAACAGCTCGTCAGGGAACCCCCCGAGCAGCTCATACCAAAATAATTTCCCTACCCAGCGCCCCCCCATCGATCCGTGGGCTAACACCCACTAAAAATCGCCAAAAAACTGCCGTTTCCATTCTTTCGCCTCTGGGACGCCCTCAAAACCTCCCACAGGCCCCCCGGAGCCAATGGATCCGCTTAACAGCTCGTCAGGGACCCCCCCGAGCCGCTCGGCCCAAAATAATTTTCGGACCCAGCGCCCCCCCATCGATCCGTGGGCTAACACCCACGAAAAATCGCCAAAAAACTGCCGTTTCCACTCTTTCGCCTCTGGGACGCCCTCAAAACCTCCCACAGGCCCCCCGGAGCCCATGGATCTGCTTAACAGCTCGTCAGGGACCCCCCCGAGTGGCTCGGCCCAAAATAATTTCCGGACCCAGCGCCCCCCATCGATCCGTGGGCTAACACCCACGAAAAATCACCAAAAAACTGCCGTTTCCACTCTTTCTCCTCTGCGATGCCCTCAAAACCTCCCACAGGCCCCCCGGAGCCCATGGATCCGCTTAACAGCTTGTCAGGGACCCCTTCGAGCAGCTCGGCCCAAAATAATTTCCGGACCCAGTGCCCCCCATCGATCCGTGGGCTAACACCCACGAAAAATCGCCAAAAAACTGTCGTTTCGACATTTTTGCCTCTGGGACGCCCTCAAAACCTCCCACAGGACCCCCGGAGCCCATGGATCCGGTTAACAGCTCGTCAGGGACCCCCCCGAGTGGATCGAACCAAAATAATTTCCGGAACCAGCGCCCCCCCATCGATCCATGGGCTAACACCCACGAAAAATTACCAAAAAACTGCCGTTTCCACTCTTTCGCCTCTGGGACGCCCTCAAAACCTCCCACAGGCCCCCCGGAGCCCATGGATCCACTTAACAGCTTGTAAGGGACCCCTTCGAGTGGCTCGGCCCAAAATAATTTCCGGACCCAGCGCCCCCCCATCGATCCGTGGGCTGACACCCACGAAAAATTGCCAAAAAACTGCCGTTTCCACTCTTTCACCTCTGGGACGCCCTCAAAACCTCCCACAGGCCCCCCGGAGCCCATGGATCCGCTTAACAGCTCGTCAGGGACCCCCCCGAGTGGCTCGAACCAAAATAATTTTCGGAACCAGTGCCCCCCCATCGATCCGTGGGCTAACACCCACGAAAAATCGCCAAAAAACTGCCGTTTCCACTCTTTCGCCTCTGGGACGCCCTCAAAACCTCCCACAGGCCCCACGGAGCCCATGGATCCGTTTAACAGCTCATCAGGGACCCCCCCGAGCAGCTCGGACCAAAATAATTTTCGGACCCAGCGCCCCCCCATCGATCTGTGGTCTAACACCCACGAAAAATCGCCAAAAAACTGCCGTTTCCACTCTTTCGCCTCTAGGACGCCCTCAAAACCTCCCACAGGCACCCCGGAGCCCATGGATCCGCTTAACAGCTCGTCAGGGACCCCCCCGAGTGGCTCGAACCAAAATAATTTTCGGAACCAGCGCCCCCCCATCGATCCGTGGGCTAACACCTACGAAAAATCGCCAAAAAACTGCCGTTTCCACTCTTTCGCCTCTGGGACGCCCTCAAAACCTCCCACAGGCCCCCCGGAGCCCATGGATCCGCTTAACAGCTCATCAGGGACCCCCCCGAGCAGCTCGGACGAAAATAATTTTCGGACCCAGCGCCCCCCCATCGATCTGTGGTCTAACACCCACGAAAAATCGCCAAAAAACTGTCGTTTCCACTCTTTCGCCTCTAGGACGCCCTCAAAACCTCCCACAGGCACCCCGGAGCCCATGGATCCGCTTAACAGCTCGTCAGGGACCCCCCCGAGTGGCTCGGACCAAAATAAATTTCGGACCCAGTGCCCCCCCATTGATCCGTGGGCTAACACCCACGAAAAATCGCCAAAAAACTGCCGTTTCCACTCTTTCGCCTCTGGGACGCCCTCAAAACCTCCCACAGGCCCCACGGAGCCCATGGATCCGCTTAACAGCTCATCAGGGACCCCCCCGAGCAGCTCGGACCAAAATAATTTTCGGACCCAGCGCCCCCCCATCGATCTGTGGTCTAACACCCACGAAAAATCGCCAAAAAACTGCCGTTTCCACTCTTTCGCCTCTAGGACGCCCTCAAAACCTCCCACAGGCACCCCGGAGCCCATGGATCCGCTTAACAGCTCGTCAGGGACCCCCCCGAGTGGCTCGGACCAAAATAAATTTCGGACCCAGTGCCCCCCCATTGATCCGTGGGCTAACACCCACGAAAAATTGCCAAAAAACTGCCGTTTCCACTCTTTCGCCTCTGGGACGCCCTCAAAACCTCCCACAGGACCCCCGGAGCCCATGGATCCGCTTACCAGCTCGTCAGGGACACCCCCGAGCGGCTCGGACCAAAATAATTTTCGGACCCAGCGCCCCCCCATCGATCCGTGGGCTAACACCCACGAAAAATCACCAAAAAAATGCCGTTTCCACTCTTTCGCCTCTATAACGCCCTCAAAACCTCCCACAGGCCCCCCGGAGCCCATGGATCTGCTTAACAGCTCGTAAGGGACCCTCCCGAGTGGTTCGGCCCAAAATAATTTCCGAACCCAGCGCCCCCCCAGCGATCCGTGGGCTAACACCCACAAAAAATCGCCAAAAAACTGTCGTTTCCACTCTTTCGCCTCTGGGACGCCCTCAAAACCTCTCACAGGCCCACTGGAGCCTATGGATCCGCTTAACAGCTCGTCAGGGAACCCCCCGAGCAGCTCATACCAAAATAATTTCCCTACCCAGCGCCCCCCCATTGATCCGTGGGCTAACACCCACTAAAAATCGCCAAAAAACTGCCGTTTCCATTCTTTCGCCTCTGGGACGCCCTCAAAACCTCCCACAGGACCCTCGGAGCCCATGGATCCGCTTAACAGCTCATCAGGGACCCCCCCGAGTGGCTCGGTCCAAAATAATTTCCGTACCCAGCGCCCCCCCATCGATCCGTGGGCTAACACCCACGAAAAATCGCCAAAAAACTGCCGTTTCCACTCTTTCGCCTCTAGGACACCCTCAAAACCTCCCACAGCACCCCCGGAGCCCATGGATCCACTTAATAGCTCGTCAGGGACCCCCCCGAGTGTCTTGGCCCAAAATAATTTCCGGACCCAGCGCCCCCCCATCGATCCGTGGGCTAACACCCACGAAAAATCGCCAAAAAACTGTCGTTTCCACTCTTTCGCCTCTGGGACGCCCTCAAAACCTCCCACAGGCCCCCCGGAGCCCATGGATCCGCTTAAAAGCTCGTTAGGGACCCCCCCGAGGGTCTCGGCCCAAAATAATTTTCGTACCCAGCGCCCCCCCATCGATCCGTGGGCTAACACCCACGAAAAATCGCCAAAAAACTGCCGTTTCCACTCTTTCGCCTCTGGGACGCCCTCAAAACCTCCCACAGGACCCCCGGAGCCCATGGATCCGCTTAACAGCTCGTCAGGGACCCCCCCGAGTGGCTTGGCCCAAAATAATTTCCGGACCCAGTGCCCCCCCATCGATCCGTGGGCTAACACCCACGAAAAATCGCCAAAAAACTGCCGTTTCCACTCTTTCGCCTCTGGGACGCCCTTAAAACCTCCCACAGGCCCCCCGGAGCCCATGGATACGCTTAACAGCTCCTCAGGGAACCCCCCGAGCGGCTCGACCCAAAATAATTTTCGGACCCAGCGCCCCCCCATCGATCCGTGGGCTAACACCCAAGAAAAATTGCCAATAAACTGCCATTTCCACTCTTTTGCCTCTGGGACGCCCTTAAAACCTCCCACAGGCCCCCCGGAGTCCATGGATCCGCTTAACAGCTCGTCAGGGACCCCCCCGAGTGGGTCGGACCAAAATAATTTTCGGACCCAGCGCCCCCCCATCGATCCGTGGGCTAACACCCACGAAAAATCGCCAAAAAAATGCCGTTTCCACTCTTTCGCCTCTGGGACGCCCTCAAAACCTCTCACAGGCCCACTGGAGCCTATGGATCTGCTTAACAGCTCTTCAGGGAACCCCCCGAGCAGCTCATACCAAAATAATTTCCCTACCCAGCGCCCCCCCATCGATCCGTGGGCTAACACCCACTAAAAATCGCCAAAAAACTGCCGTTTCCATTCTTTCGCCTCTGGGACGCCCTCAAAACCTCCCACAGGACCCCCGGAGCCCATGGATCCGCTTAACAGCTCATCAGGGACCCCCCCGAGTGGCTCGGTCCAAAATAATTTCCGTACCCAGCGCCCCCCCATCGATCCGTGGGCTAACACCCATGAAAAATCGCCAAAAAACTGCCGTTTCCACTCTTTCGCCTCTAGGACACCCTCAAAACCTCCCACAGCACCCCCGGAGCCCATGGATCCACTTAATAGCTCGTCAGGGACCCCCCCGAGTGTCTTGGACCAAAATAATATCCGGACCCAGCGCCCCCCCATCAATCCGTGGGCTAACACCCACGAAAAATCGCCAAAAAACTGTCGTTTCCACTCTTTCGCCTCTGGGACGCCCTCAAAACCTCCCACAGGCCCCCCGGAGCCCATGGATCCGCTTAAAATCTCCTCAGGGACCCCCCCGAGCGGCTCAGCCCAAAATAATTTCTGGACCCAGCGCCCCCCCATCGATCCGTGGGCTAACACCTACGAAAAATCGCCAAAAAACTGCCGTTTCCACTCTTTCGCCTCTGGGACGCCCTCAAAAACTCACACAGGCCCCCCGGAGCCCATGGATCCACTTAACAGCTCGTCAGGGACCCCCCCGAGAGGCTTGGCCCAAAATAATTTCCGGACCCAGCGCCCCCCCATCGATCCGTGGGCTAACACCCACGAAAAATCGCCAAAAAACTGCCGTTTCCACTCTTTCGCCTCTGGGACGCCCTCAAAACATCCCACAGTCCCCCCGGAGCCCATGGATCCGCTTAACAGCTCGACAGGGACCCCCCCGAGCGGTTCGGCCCAAAATAATTTCCGGACCCAGCGCCCCCCCATCGATCCGTGGGCTAACACCCACGAAAAATCGCCAAAAAACTGTCGTTTCCACTCTTTCGCCTCTGGGACGCCCTCAAAACCTCCCACAGGCCCCCCGGAGCCCATGGATCCGCTTAACAGCTCGTTAGGGACCCCCCCAAGGGTCTCGGCCCAAAATAATTTTCGTACCCAGCGCCCCCCCATCGATCCGTGGGCTAACACCCACGAAAAATCGCCAAAAAGCTGCCGTTTCCACTCTTTCGCCTCTGGGACGCCCTCAAAACCTCCCACAGGACCCCCGGAGCCCATGGATCCGCTTAACAGCTCGTCAGGGACCCCCCCGAGCGGCTCGGCCCAAAATAATTTCCGGACCCAGTGCCCCCCCATCGATCCGTGGGCTAACACCCACGAAATATCGCCAAAAAACTGCCGTTTCCACTCTTTCGCCTCTGGGACGCCCTCAAAACCTCCCACAGGCCCCCCGGAGCCCATGGATCCGCTTAACAGCTCCTCAGGGAACCCCCCGAGCGGCTCGACCCAAAATAATTTCCGGACCCAGCGCCCCCCCATCGATCCGTGGGCTAACACCCACGAAAAATTGCCAATAAACTGCCGTTTCCACTCTTTCGCCTCTGGGACGCCCTTAAAACCTCCCACAGGCCCCCCGGAGCCCATGGATCCGCTTAACAGCTCGTCAGGGAACCCCCCGAGCGGCTCGACCCAAAATAATTTCCGGACCCAGCGCCCCCCCATCGATCCGTGGGCTAACACCCACGAAAAATCGCCAAAAAACTGCCGTTTCCACTCTTTCGCCTCTGGGACGCCCTCAAAACATCCCACAGGCCCCCCGGAGCCCATGGATCCGCTTAACAGCTCGTCAGGGAACCCCCCGAGCGGCTCGACCCAAAATAATTTCCGGACCCAGCGCCCCACCATCGATCCGTGGGCTAACACCCACGAAAAATCGCCAATAAACTGCCGTTTCCACTCTTACGCCTCTGGGACGCCCTTAAAACCTCCCACAGGCCCCCCGGAGCCCATGGATCCGCCTAACAGCTCGTCAGGGAACCCCCCGAGTGGCTCGACCCAAAATAATTTCCGGACCCAGCGCCCCCCCATCGATCCGTGGGCTAACACCCACGAAAAATTGCCAAAAAACTGCCGTTTCCACTCTTTCCCCTCTGGGACGCTCTCAAAACCTCCCACAGGCCCCCCGGAGCCCATGGATCCGCTTAACAGCTCATCAGGGACCCCCCAGAGCAGCTCGGCCCAAAATAATTTCCGGACCCAGCGCCCCCCATCGATCCGTGCGCTAACACCCACGAAAAATCGCCAAAAAACTGCCGTTTCCACTCTTTCGCCTCTGGGACGCCCTCAAAACATCCCACAGGCCCCCCGGAGCCCATGGATCCGCTTAACAGCTCGTCAGGGAATCCCCCGAGTGGCTCGACCCAAAATAATTTCCGGACCCAGCGCCCCACCATCGATCCGTGGGCTAACACCCACGAAAAATTGCCAATAAACTGCCGTTTCCACTCTTTCGCCTATGGGACGCCCTTAAAACCTCCCACAGGCCCCCCGGAGCCCATGGATCCGCCTAACAGCTCGTCAGGGAACCCCCCGAGCGGCTCGACCCAAAATAATTTTGGGACCCAGCGCCCCCCCATCGATCCGTGGGCTAACACCCACGAAAAATCGCCAAAAAACTGCCGTTTCCACTCTTTCGCCTATGGGATGCCCTCAAAACCTCCCACAGGCCCCCAGGAGCCCATGGATCCGCTTAACAGCTCGTCAGGGACCCCCCCGAGCGGCTCGGCCCAAAATAATTTTTGGACCCAGCGCCCCCCCATCGATCCGTGGGCTAACACCCACGAAAAATTGCCAAAAAACTGCCGTTTCCACTCTTTCCCCTCTGGGACGCTCTCAAAACCTCCCACAGGCCCCCCGGAGCCCATGGATCCGCTTAAATGCTCGTCAGGGACCCCCCGGAGTGGGTAGGCCCAAAATAATTTCCGGACCCAGCGCCCCCCCATCGATCCGTGGGCTAACACCCACGAAAAATCGCCAAAAAACTGTTGTTTCCACTCTTTCGCCTCTGGGACGCCCTCAAAACCTCCCACAGGCCCCCCGGAGCCCATGGATCCGCTTAACAGCTCATCAGGGACCCCCCAGAGCAGCTCGGCCCAAAATAATTTCCGGACCCAGCGCCCCCCCATCGATCCGTGCGCTAACACCCACGAAAAATCGCCAAAAAACTGCAGTTTCCACTCTTTCGCCTCTGGGACGCCCTCAAAACCTCCCACAGGCCCCCCGGAGCCCATGGATCCACTTAACAGCTCGTCAGGGACCCCCCCGAGGGGCTCGGTCCAAAATAATTTCCGGACCCAGCGCCCCCCCATCGATCCGTGGGCTAACACCCACGAAAAATCGCCAAAAAACTGCCGTTTCCACTCTTTCGCCTCTGGGACGCCCTCAAAACCTCCCACAGTCCCCCCGGAGCCCATGGATCCGCTTAACAGCTCGACAGGGAACCCCCCGAGCGGTTCGGACCAAAATAATTTCCGGACCCAGCGCCCCCCCATCGATCCGTGGTCTAACACCCACGAAAAATCGCCAAAAAACTGTCGTTTCCACTCTTTCGCCTCTGGGACGCCCTCAAAACCTCCCACAGGCCCCCCGGAGCCCATGGATCCGCTTAACAGCTCGTCAGGGAACCCCCGAGGGTCTCGGCCCAAAATAATTTCCGTACCCAGCGCCCCCCCATCGATCCGTGGGCTAACACCCACGAAAAATCGCCAAAAAACTGCCGTTTCCACTCTTTCGCCTCTGGGACGCCCTCAAAAACTCCCACAGGCCCCCCGAAGCCCATGGATCCGCTTAACAGCTCGTCAGGGACCCCCCCGAGCGGCTCGTCCCAAAATAATTTCCGGACCCAGCGCCCCCCCATCGATCCGTGGGCTAACACCCACGAAAAATCGCCAAAAAACTGCCGTTTCCACTCTTTCGCCTCTGGGACGCCCTCAAAACATCCCACAGGCCCCCCGGAGCCCATGGATCCGCTTAACAGCTCGTCAGGGAACCCCCCGAGCGGCTCGACCCAAAATAATTTCCGGACCCAGCGCCCCCCCATCGATCCGTGGGCTAACACCCACGAAAAATTTCCAATAAACTGCCGTTTCCACTCTTTCGCCTCTGGGACGCCCTTAAAACCTCCCACAGGCCCCCCGGAGCCCATGGATCCACTTAACAGCTCGTCAGGGAACCCCCCGAGCGGCTCGACCCAAAATAATTTCCGGACCCAGCGCCCCCCCATCGATCCGTGGGCTAACACCCACGAAAAATCGCCAAAAAACTGTCGTTTCCACTCTTTCGCCTCTGGGACGCCCTCAAAACATCCCACAGGCCCCCCGGAGCCCATGGATCCGCTTAACAGCTCGTCAGGGAACCCCCCGAGCGGCTCGACCCAAAATAATTTCCGGACCCAGCGCCCCCCCATCGATCCGTGGGCTAACACCCACGAAAAATCGCCAATAAACTGCCGTTTCCACTCTTTCGCCTCTGGGACGCCCTTAAAACCTCCCACAGGCCCCCCGGAGCCCATGGATCCGCTTAACAGCTCGTCAGGGAACCCCCCGAGAGGCTCGACCCAAAATAATTTCTGGACCCAGCGCCCCCCCATCGATCCGTGGGCTAACACCCACGAAAAATCGACAAAAAACTGCCGTTTCCACTTTTTCGCCTCTGGGACGCCCTCAAAACCTCCCACAGGCCCCCCGGAGCCCATGGATCCGCTTAAAATCTCATCAGGGACCCCCCCGAGCGGCTCGGCCCAAATAATTTCAGGACCCAGCGCCCCCCCATCGATCCGTGGGCTAACACCCACGAAAAATCGCCAAAAAACTGTCGTTTCCACTCTTTCGCCTCTGGGACGCCCTCAAAACCTCCCACAGCCCCCCGGAGCCCATGGATCCGCTTAACAGCTCATCAGGGACCCCCCAGAGCAGCTCGGCCCAAAATAATTTCCGGACCCAGCGCCCCCCCATCGATCCGTGCGTTAACACCCACGAAAAATCGCCAAAAAACTGCCGTTTCCACTCTTTAGCCTCTGGGACGCCCTCAAAACCTCCCACAGGCCCCCCGGAGACCATGGATCCGCTTAATAGCTCGTCAGGGACCCCCCCGAGGGGCTCGGTCCAAAATAATTTCCGGACCCAGCGCCCCCCCATCGATCCGTGGGCTAACACCCACGAAAAATCGCCAAAAAACTGCCGTTTCCACTCTTTTGCCTCTGGGACACCCTCAAAACCTCCCACAGCACCCCCGGAGCCCATGGATCCACTTAATAGCTCGTCAGGGACCCCCCCGAGCGTCTTGGACCAAAATAATATCCGGACCCAGCGCCCCCCCATCGATCCGTGGGCTAACACCCACGAAAAATCGCCAAAAAACTGTCGTTTCCACTCTTTCGCCTCTGGGACGCCCTCAAAACATCCCACAGGCCCCCCGGAGCCCATGGATCCGCCTAAAAGCTCGTCAGGGACCCCCCCAAGCGGCTTGGCCCAAAATAATTTCTGGACCCAGCTCCCCCCCATCGATCCGTGGGCTAACACCAACGAAAAATCGCCAAAAAACTGTCGTTTCCACTCTTTCGCCTCTGGGACGCCCTCAAAAACTCCCACAGGCCCCCCGGATCCCATGGATCCACTTAACATCTTGTCAGGGACCCCCCCGAGAGGCTTGGCCCAAAATAATATCCGGACCCAGCGCCCCCCCATCGATCCGTGGGCTAACACCCACGAAAAATCGCCAAAAAACTGCCGTTTCCACTCTTTCGCCTCTAGGACGCCCTCAAAACCTCCCAAAGGCACCCCAGAGCCCATGGATCCTCTTAACATCTCGTCAGGGACCCCCCTGAGCGGCTCGGACCAAAATAAATTTCGGACCCAGTGCCCCCCCATTGATCCGTGGGCTAACACCCACGAAAAATCGCCAAAAAACTGCCGTTTCCACTCTTTCGCCTCTGGGACGCCCTCAAAACCTCCTACAGGACCCCCGGAGCCCATGGATCCGCTTAACAGCTCGTCAGGGACCCCTCCGAGTGGCTCGGTCCAAAATAATTTCCATACCCAGCGCCCCCCCATCGATCCGTGGGCTAACACCCACAAAAAATCGCCAAAAAACTGCCGTTTCCACTCTTTCGCCTCTGGGATGCCCTCAAAACCTATCACTGGATCCGCTTAACAGCTCGTCAGGGACCACCCCGAGTGGCTCGAACCAAAACAATTTCCGAAACCAGCGCCCCCCCATCGATCCGTGGGCTAACACCCACGAAAAATTGCCAAAAAACTGCCGTTTCCACTCTTTCGCCTCTGGGACGCCCTCAAAACCTCCCACAGGCCCCCCGGAGCCCATGGATCCGCTTAACAGCTTGTCAGGGACCCCTTCGAGCGGCTCGGCCCAAAATAATTTCCGGACCCAGCGCCCCCCCATCGATCTGTGGTCTAACACCCACTAAAAATCGCCAAAAAACTGCCGTTTCCACTCTTTTGCCTCTAGGACACCCTCAAAACCTCCCACAGGCACCCCGGAGCCCATGGATCCGCTTAACAGCTCGTCAGGGACCCCCCTGAGCGGCTCGGACCAAAATAAATTTCGGACCCAGTGCCCCCCCATTTATCCGTGGGCTAACACCCACGAAAAATCGCCAAAAAACTGTCGTTTCCACTCTTTCGCCTCTGGG
Source organism: Capsicum rhomboideum (assembly GCA_031232105.1). NCBI lineage: Eukaryota > Viridiplantae > Streptophyta > Magnoliopsida > Solanales > Solanaceae > Capsicum > Capsicum rhomboideum. Next base: position 627,960 of record CP124710.1, on the reverse strand, counting down.
ACGCCCTCAAAACCTCCCACAGGACCCCCGGAGCCCATGGATCCGCTTAATAGCTCGTCAGGGACCCCCCCGAGTGGCTCGGTCCAAAATAATTTCCGTACCCAGCGCCCCCCCATCGATCCGTGGGATAACACCCACGAAAAATCGCCAAAAAACTGCCGTTTCCACTCTTTCGCCTCTGGGACACCCTCAAAACCTCCCACAGGACCCCCAGAGCCCATGGATCCACTTAATAGCTCGTCAGGGACCCCCCCGAGCATCTTGTACCAAAATAATATCCGGACCCAGCGCCCCCCCATCGATCCGTGGGCTAACACCCACGAAAAATCGCCAAAAAACTGTCGTTTCCACTCTTTCGCCTCTGGGACGCCCTCAAAACCTCCCACAGGCCCCCCGGAGCCCATGGATCCGCTTAAAATCTCATCAGGGACCCCCCCGAGCGGGTCGGCCCAAAATAATTTCTGGACCCAGCTCCCCCCCATCGATCCGTGGGCTAACACCCACGAAAAATCGCCAAAAAACTGCCGTTTCCACTCTTTCGCCTCTGGGACTCCCTCGAAACCTCCCACAGGCCCCCCGGAGCCCATGGATCCGCTTAACAGCTCGTTAGGGACCCCCCCGAGTGGCTCAGCCCAAAATAATTTCCGGACCCAGCGCCCCCCCATCGATCCGTGGGCTAACACCCACGAAAAATCGCCAAAAAACTGCCGTTTCCACTCTTTCGCCTCTGGGACGCCCTCAAAACATCCCACAGGCCCCCCGGAGCCCATGGATCCGCTTAACAGCTCGTCAGGGACCCCCCTGAGTGGCTCGGCCCAAAATAATTTCCGGACCCAGCGCCCCCCCATCGATCCGTGGGCTAACACCCACGAAAAATCGCCAATAAACTGCCATTTCCACTCTTTCGCCTCTGGGACGCCCTTAAAACCTCCCACAGGCCCCCCGGAGCCCATGGATCCGCTTAACAGCTCGTCAGGGAACCCCCCGAGTGTCTCGACCCAAAATAATTTTCGGACCCAGCGCCCCCCCATCGATCCGTGGGCTAACACCCACCAAAAATTGCCAAAAAACTGCCGTTTCCACTCTTTCGCCTATGGGACGCCCTCAAAACCTCCCACAGGCCCCCAGGAGCCCATGGATCCGCTTAACAGCTCGTCAGGGATCCCCTCGAGCGGCTCGGCCCAAAATAATTTTTGGACCCAGCGCCCCCCCATCGATCCGTGGGCTAACACCCACGAAAAATCGCCAAAAAACTGCCATTTCCACTCTTTCCCCTCTGGGACGCTCTCAAAACCTCCCACAGGCCCCCCGGAACCCATGGATCCGCTTAACAGCTCGTCAGTGACCCCCCCGAGCGGCTAGGCCCAAAATAATTTCCGGACCCAGCGCCCCCCATCGATCCGTGGGCTAACACCCACGAAAAATCGCCAAAAAACTGCCGTTTCCACTCTTTCGCCTCTGGGACGCCCTCAAAACCTCCCACAGGCCCCCCGGAGCCCATGGATCCGCTTAAAAGCTCGTCAGGGACCCCCCCGGGAGGCTTGGTTCAAAATAATTTCCGGACCCAGCGCTCCCCCATCGATCCGTGGGCTAACACCCACGAAAAATTGCCAAAAAACTGCCGTTTCCACTCTTTCGCCTCTGGGACGCCCTCAAAACCTCCCACAGGCCCCCCGGACCCCATGGATCCGCTTAACAGCTCGTCAGGGACCCCCCTGAGTGGCTCGGCCCAAAATAATTTCCGGACCCAGCGCCCCCCCATCGATCCGTGGGCTAACACCCACGAAAAATCGCCAATAAACTGCCATTTCCACTCTTTCGCCTCTGGGACGCCCTTAAAACCTCCCACAGGCCCCCCGGAGCCCATGGATCCGCTTAACAGCTCGTCAGGGAACCCCCCGAGTGGCTTGACCCAAAATAATTTTCGGACCCAGCGCCCCCCCATCGATCCGTGGGCTAACACCCACGAAAAATTGCCAAAAAACTGCCGTTTCCACTCTTTCGCCTATGGGACGCCCTCAAAACCTCCCACAGGCCCCCAGGAGCCCATGGATCCGCTTAACAGCTCGTCAGGGATCCCCTCGAGCGGCTCGGCCCAAAATAATTTTTGGACCCAGCGCCCCCCCATCGATCCGTGGGCTAACACCCACGAAAAATCGCCAAAAAACTGCCATTTCCACTCTTTCCCCTCTGGGACGCTCTCAAAACCTCCCACAGGCCCCCCGGAGCCCATGGATCCGCTTAACAGCTCGTCAGTGACCCCCCCGAGCGGCTAGGCCCAAAATAATTTCCGGACCCAGCGCCCCCCATCGATCCGTGGGCTAACACCCACGAAAAATCGCCAAAAAACTGCCGTTTCCACTCTTTCGCCTCTGGGACGCCCTCAAAACCTCCCACAGGCCCCCCGGAGCCCATGGATCCGCTTAAAAGCTCGTCAGGGACCCCCCCGGGAGGCTTGGTTCAAAATAATTTCCGGACCCAGCGCTCCCCCATCGATCCGTGGGCTAACACCCACGAAAAATCGCCAAAAAACTGCCGTTTCCACTCTTTCGCCTCTGGGACTCCCTCAAAACCTCCCACAGTCCCCCCGGAGCCCATGGATCCGCTTAACAGCTCGTCAGGGAACCCCTTGAGTGGCTCGGCCCAAAATAATTTCCGTACCCAGCGCCCCCCATCTATCCGTGGGCTAACACCCACGAAAAATCGCCAATAAACTGCCGTTTCCACTCTTTCGCCTCTGGGATGCCCTCAAAACCTCCCACAGGCCCCCCGGAGCCCATGGATCCGCTTAACAGCTCGTCAGGGCCCCCCCCGAGTGGCTCGGCCCAAAATAATTTCCGGACCCAGCGCCCCCCCATCGATCCGTGGGCTAACACCCACGAAAAATCGCCAAAAAACTGTCGTTTCCACTCTTTCGCCTCTGGGATGCCCTCAAAACCTCCCACAGGCCCCCCGGAGCCCATGGATCCGCTTAACAGCTCGTCAGGGACCCCCCGAGGGTCTCGGCCCAAAATAATTTCCGTACCCAGCGCCCCCCCATCGATCCGTGGGCTAACACCCACGAAAAATCGCCAAAAAACTGCCGTTTCCACTCTTTCGCCTCTGGGACTCCCTCAAAACCTCCCACAGGATCCCCGGAGCCCATGGATCCGCTTAACAGCTCGTCAGAGACCCCCCCGAGTGGCTCAGCCCAAAATAATTTCCGGACCCAGCGCCCCCCCATTGATCCGTGGGCTAACACCCACGAAAAATCGCCAAAAAACTGCCGTTTCCACTCTTTCGCCTCTGGGACGCCCTCAAAACATCCCACGGGCCCCCCGGACCCCATGGATCCGCTTAACAGCTCGTCAGGGACCCCCCTGAGTGGCTCGGCCCAAAATAATTTCCGGACCCAGCGCCCCCCCATCGATCCGTGGGCTAACACCCACGAAAAATTGCCAATAAACTGCCATTTCCACTCTTTCGCCTCTGGGACGCCCTTAAAACCTCCCACAGGCCCCCCGGAGCCCATGGATCCGCTTAACAGCTCGTCAGGGAACCCCCCGAGTGGCTTGACCCAAAATAATTTTCGGACCCAGCGCCCCCCCATCGATCCGTGGGCTAACACCCACGAAAAATTGCCAAAAAACTGCCGTTTCCACTCTTTCGCCTATGGGACGCCCTCAAAACCTCCCACAGGCCCCCAGGAGCCCATGGATCCGCTTAACAGCTCATCAGGGACCCCCCCGAGCGGCTCGGCCCAAAATAATTTTTGGACCCAGCGCCCCCCCATCGATCCGTGGGCTAACACCCACGAAAAATTGCCAAAAAACTGCCGTTTCCACTCTTTCCCCTCTGGGATGCTCTCAAAACCTCCCACAGGCCCCTCGGAGCCCATGGATCCGCTTAACAGCTCTTCAGTGACACCCCCGAGCGGCTGGGCCCAAAATAATTTCCGGACCCAGCGCCCCCCCATCGATCCGTGGGCTAACACCCACGAAAAATCGCCAAAAAACTGTCGTTTCCACTCTTTCGCCTCTGGGACGCCCTCGAAACCTCCCACAGGCCCCCCGGAGCCCATGGATCCGCTTAACAGCTCATCAGGGACCCCCCAGAGCAGCTCGGCCCAAAATAATTTCCGAACCCAACGCCCCCCCATCGATCCGTGCGCTAACACCCACGAAAAATTGCCAAAAAACTGTCGTTTCCACTCTTTCGCCTCTGGGACGCCCTCAAAACCTCCCACAGGCCCCCCGGAGCCCATGGATCCGCTTAACAGCTCGTCAGGGACCCCCCCGAGGGGTTCGGTCCAAAATAATTTCTGGACCCAGCGCCCCCCCATCGATCCGTGGGCTAACACCCACGAAAAATCGCCAAAAAACTGCCGTTTCCACTCTTTCGCCTCTGGGACGCCCTCAAAACCTCCCACAGGCCCCCCGGAGCCCATGGATCCGCTTAAAAGCTCGTCAGGGACCCCCCGGGAGGCTTGGCCCAAAATAATTTCCGGACCCAGCGCCCCCCCATCGATCCGTGGGCTAACACCCACGAAAAATCGCCAAAAAACTGCCGTTTCCACTCTTTCGCCTCTGGGATGCCCTCAAAACCTCCCACAGGCCCCCCGGAGCCCATGGATCCGCTTAACAGCTCGTCAGGGACCCCCCCGAGCGGCTCGGCCCAAAATAATTTCCGGACCCAGCGCCCCCCCATCGATCCGTGGGCTAACACCCACGAAAAATCACCAAAAAACTGCCGTTTCCACTCTTTCGCCTCTGGGATGCCCTCAAAACCTCCCACAGGCCCCTCGAAGCCCATGGATCCGCTTAACAGCTCGTCAAGGACCCCCCCGAGCGGCTCGGCCCAAAATAATTTCCGGACCCAGCGCCCCCCCATCGATCCGTGGGCTCACACCCACGAAAAATTGCCAAAAAACTGCCGTTTCCACTCTTTCGCCTCTGGGACGCCCTCAAAACCTCCCACAGGCCCCTCGGAGCCCATGGATCCGCTTAATAGCTCGTCAGGGACCCCCCCGAGTGGCTCGGCCCAAAATAATTTCCGGACCCAGCGCCCCCCCATCGATCCGTGGGCTAACACCCACAAAAAATCGCCAAAAAACTGCCGTTTCCACTCTTTCGCCTCTGGGACGCCCTCAAAACCTCCCACAGGCCCCTCGGAGCCCATGGATCCGCTTAACAGCTCGTCAGGGACCCCCCCGAGTGGCTCGGCCCAAAATAATTTTCGGACCCAGCGCCCCCCCATCGATCCGTGGGCTAACACCCACGAAAAATCGCCAAAAAACTGCCGTTTCCACTCTTTCGCCTCTGGGACGCCCTCAAAACCTCCCACAGGCCCCACGGAGCCCATGGATCCGCTTAACAGCTCGTCAGGGACCCCCCCGAGCAGCTCGGCCCAAAATAATTTCCGGACCCAGCGCCCCCACATCAATCCGTGGGCTAACACCCACGAAAAATCGCCAAAAAACTGCTGTTTCCACTCTTTCGCCTCTGGGACGCCCTCAAAACCTCCCACAGGCCCCCCGGAGCCCATGGATACGCTTAACAGCTCTTCAGGGACCCCCCCGAATGGCTCGGCCCAAAATAATTTCCGGACCCAGCGCCCCCCCATCGATCCGTGGGCTAACACCCACGAAAAATCGCCAAAAAAATGCCGTTTCCACTCTTTCGCCTCTGGGACGCCCTCAAAACCTCCCACAGGCCCCCCGAATCCCATGGATCCCCTTAACAGCTCATCAGGGACCCCCCCAAGTGGCTCGGCCCAAAATAATTTTCGGACCCAGCGCCCCCCATCGATCCGTGGGCTAACACCCACGAAAAATCGCCAAAAAACTGCCGTTTCAACTCTTTCGCCTCTGGGAAGCCCTTAAATCCTCACACAGGCCCCTCGGAGCATATGGATCTGCTTAACAGCTCGTCAGGGACCCCCCCGAGTGGCTCGGCCCAAAATAATTTCCAGACCCAGCGCCCCCCCTTCGATCCGTGGGCTAACACCCACGAAAAATTGCCAAAAAACTGCCGTTTCCACTCTTTTGCCTCTGGGACGCCCTCAAAACCTCCCACAGGCCCCCCGGAGCCCATGGATCCACTTAACAGCTCGTCAGGGACCCTCTCGAGTGGCTCCTCCCAAAATAATTTCCGGACCCAGCGCCCCCCCATCGATCCGTGGTCTAACACCCACGAAAAATCGCCAAAAAACTGCCGTTTCCACTCTTTCTCCTCTGGGACGCCCTCAAAACATCCCACAGGCCCCCCGGAGCCCATGGATCCGCTTAACAGCTAGTCAGGGACCCCCCAAGAGGCTCGGCCCAAAATAATTTCCGGACCCAGCGCCCCCCCATCGATCCGTGGGCTAACACCCACGAAACATCGCCAAAAAACTGTCGTTTCCACTCTTTCGCCTCTGGGACGCCCTCAAAACCTCCCACAAGCCCCCAGAGCCCATGGATCCGCTTAACAGCTCTTCAGGGAACCCCCCAAGTGGCTCGGCCCAAAATAATTTCCGGACCCAGCGCCCCCCCATCGATCCGTGGGCTAACACCCACGAAAAATCGCCAAAAAACTGCCGTTTCCACTCTTTCTCCTCTGGGACGCCCTCAAAACCTCCCACAGGCCCCCCGGAGCCCATGGATCCACTTAACAGCTCGTCAGGGACCCCCCCGAGTGGCTCAGCCCAAAATAATTTCCGGACCCAGCGCCCCCCCATCGATCCGTGGTCTAACACCCACGAAAAATCGCCAAAAAACTGCCGTTTCCACTCTTTCGCCTCTGGGATGCCCTCAAAACCTCCCACAGGCCCCCCGGAGCCCATGGACCCGCTTAACAGCTCGTCAGGGACCCCCCCGAGTGGCTCAGCCCAAAATAATTTCCGGACCCAGCGCCCCCCAATCTATCCGTGGGCTAACACCCACGAAAAATCGCCAAAAAACTGCCATTTCCACTCTTTCACCTCTGGGATGCCCTCAAAACCTCCCACAGGCCCCCCGGAGCCCATGGATCCACTTAACAGCTCGTCAAGGACCCCCCCGAGCAGCTCGGCCCAAAATAATTTCCGGACCCAGCGCCCCCCCATCGATCCGTGGGCTAACACCCACGAAAAATTGCTAAAAAACTGCCGTTTCCACTCTTTCGCCTCTGGGATGCTCTCAAAACCTCCCACAGGCCCCCCGGAGCCCATGGATCCGCTTAACAGCTCGTCAGGGACCCCCCCGAGCGGCTCGGCCCAAAATAATTTCCGTACCCAACGCCCCCCCATCGATCCGTGGGCTAACACCCACGAAAAATCGCCAAAAAACTGCCGTTTCCACTCTTTCGCCTCTGGGACGCCCTCAAAACCTCCCACAGGCCCCTCGAAGCCCATGGATCCGCTTAACAGCTCGTCAGCGACACCCCCGAGCGGCTCGGCCCAAAATAATTTCCGGACCCAGCGCCCCCCCATCGATCCGTGGGCTAACACCCACGAAAAATCGCCAAAAAACTGCCGTTTCCACTCTTTCGCCTCTGGGACGCCCTCAAAACCTCCCACAGGCCCCTCGGAGCCCATGGATCTGCTTAATAGCTCGTCAGGGACCCCCCCGAGTGGCTCGTCCCAAAATAATTTCCGGACCCAGCGCCCCCCCATCGATCCGTGGGCTAACACCCACAAAAAATCGCCAAAAAACTGCCGTTTCCACTCTTTCGCCTCTGGGACGCCCTCAAAACCTCCCACAGGCCCCTCGGAGCCCATGGATCCGCTTAAAAGCTCGTCAGGGATCCCCCCGAGCGGTTCGGCCCAAAATAATTTTCGGACCCAGCGCCCCCCCATCGATCCGTGGGCTAACACCCACGAAACATCGCCAAAAAACTGTCGTTTCCACTCTTTCGCCTCTGGGACGCCCTCAAAACCTCCCACAAGCCCCCAGAGCCCATGGATCCGCTTAACAGCTCGTCAGGGAACCCCCCAAGTGGCTCGGCCCAAAATAATTTCCGGACCCAGCGCCCCCCCATCGATCCGTGGGCTAACACCCACGAAAAATCGCCAAAAAACTGCCGTTTCCACTCTTTCTCCTCTGGGACGCCCTCAAAACCTCCCACAGGCCCCCCGGAGCCCATGGATCCACTTAACAGCTCGTCAGGGACCCCCCCGAGTGGCTCAGCCCAAAATAATTTCCGGACCCAGCGCCCCCCCATCGATCCGTGGTCTAACACCCACGAAAAATCGCCAAAAAACTGCCGTTTCCACTCTTTCGCCTCTGGGATGCCCTCAAAACCTCCCACAGGCCCCCCGGAGCCCATGGACCCGCTTAACAGCTCGTCAGGGACCCCCCCGAGTGGCTCAGCCCAAAATAATTTCCGGACCCAGCGCCCCCCAATCTATCCGTGGGCTAACACCCACGAAAAATCGCCAAAAAACTGCCATTTCCACTCTTTCACCTCTGGGATGCCCTCAAAACCTCCCACAGGCCCCCCGGAGCCCATGGATCCACTTAACAGCTCGTCAAGGACCCCCCCGAGCAGCTCGGCCCAAAATAATTTCCGGACCCAGCGCCCCCCCATCGATCCGTGGGCTAACACCCACGAAAAATTGCTAAAAAACTGCCGTTTCCACTCTTTCGCCTCTGGGATGCTCTCAAAACCTCCCACAGGCCCCCCGGAGCCCATGGATCCGCTTAACAGCTCGTCAGGGACCCCCCCGAGCGGCTCGGCCCAAAATAATTTCCGTACCCAACGCCCCCCCATCGATCCGTGGGCTAACACCCACGAAAAATCGCCAAAAAACTGCCGTTTCCACTCTTTCGCCTCTGGGACGCCCTCAAAACCTCCCACAGGCCCCTCGAAGCCCATGGATCCGCTTAACAGCTCGTCAGCGACACCCCCGAGCGGCTCGGCCCAAAATAATTTCCGGACCCAGCGCCCCCCCATCGATCCGTGGGCTAACACCCACGAAAAATCGCCAAAAAACTGCCGTTTCCACTCTTTCGCCTCTGGGACGCCCTCAAAACCTCCCACAGGCCCCTCGGAGCCCATGGATCTGCTTAATAGCTCGTCAGGGACCCCCCCGAGTGGCTCGTCCCAAAATAATTTCCGGACCCAGCGCCCCCCCATCGATCCGTGGGCTAACACCCACAAAAAATCGCCAAAAAACTGCCGTTTCCACTCTTTCGCCTCTGGGACGCCCTCAAAACCTCCCACAGGCCCCTCGGAGCCCATGGATCCGCTTAAAAGCTCGTCAGGGACCCCCCCGAGCGGTTCGGCCCAAAATAATTTTCGGACCCAGCGCCCCCCCATCGATCCGTGGGCTAACACCCACGAAAAATCGCCAAAAAACTGCCGTTTCCACTCTTTCGCCTCTGGGACGCCCTCAAAACCTCCCACAGCCCCCCCGGAGCCCATGGATCCGCTTAACAGCTCGTCAGGGACCCCCCCGAGCAGCTCGGCCCAAAATAATTTCCGGACCCAGCGCCCCCACATCAATCCGTGGGCTAACACCCACGAAAAATCGCCAAAAAACTGCCGTTTCCACTCTTTCGCCTCTGGGACGCCCTCAAAACCTCCCACAGGACCCTCGGAGCCCATGGATCCGCTTAATAGCTCGTCAGGGACCCCCCCGAGTGGCTCGGCCCAAAATAATTTCCGGACCCAGCGCCCCCCCATCGATCCGTGGGCTAACACCCACAAAAAATCGCCAAAAAACTGCCGTTTCCACTCTTTCGCCTCTGGGACGCCCTCATAACCTCCCACAGGCCCCTAGGAGCCCATGGATCCGCTTAAAAGCTCGTCAGGGACCCCTCCGAGCGGCTCGGCCCAAAATAATTTTCGGACCCAGCGCCCCCCCATCGATCCGTGGGCTAACACCCACGAAAAATTGCCAAAAAACTGCCGTTTCCACTCTTTCGCCTCTGGGACGCCCTCAAAACCTCCCACAGGCCCCCCGGAGCCCATGGATCCGCTTAACAGCTCTTCAGGGACCCCCCCGAGCAGCTCGGCCCAAAATAATTTCCGGACCCAGCGCCCCCACATCAATCCGTGGGCTAACACCCACGAAAAATCGCCAAAAAACTGCCGTTTCCACTCTTTCGCCTCTGGGACGCCCTCAAAACCTCCCACAGGCCCCCTGGAGCCCATGGATCCGCTTAAAAGCTCTTCAGGGACCCCCCCGAATGGCTCAGCCCAAAATAATTTCCGTACCCAGCGCCCCCCCATCGATCCGTGGGCTAACACCCACGAAAAATCGCCAAAAAACTGCCGTTTCCACTCTTTCGCCTCTGGGACGCCCTCAAAACCTCCCACAGGCCCCCCGGATCCCATGGATCCGCTTAACAGCTCATCAGGGACCCCCCCAAGAGGTTCGGCCCAAAATAATTGTCGGACCCAGCGCCCCCCCATCGATCCGTGGGCTAACACCCACGAAAAATCGCAAAAAAACTGCCGTTTCCACTCTTTCGCCTCTGGGAAGCCCTCAAAACCTCACACAGGCCCCTCGGAGCCCATGGATCTGCTTAACAGCTCGTAAGGAACCCCCCCGAGAGGCTCGGCCCAAAATAATTTCCAGACCCAGCGCCCCCCCTTCGATCCGTGGGCTAACACCAACGAAAAATCGCCAAAAAACTGCCGTTTCCACTCTTTTGCCTCTGGGACGCCCTCAAAACCTCCCACAGCCCCCCCGGAGCCCATGGATCCACTTAACAACTCGTCAGGGACCCTCTCGAGTGGCTCGTCCCAAAATAATTTCTGGACCCAGCGCCCCCCCATCGATCCGTGGTCTAACACCCACGAAAAATCGCCAAAAAACTGCTGTTTCCACTCTTTCGCCTCTGGGACGCCCTCAAAACCTCCCACAGGCCCCCCGGAGCCCATGGATCCGCTTAACATCTAGTCAGGGACCCCCCCAAGAGGCTCGTCCCAAAATAATTTCCGGACCCAGCGCCCCCCCATCGATCCGTGGGCTAACACCCACGAAACATCGCCAAAAAACTGCCGTTTCCACTCTTTCGCCTCTGGGACGCCCTCAAAACCTCCCACAGGCCCCCAGAGCCCATGGATCCGCTTAACAGCTCGTCAGGGAACCCCCCGAGTGGCTCGGTCCAAAATAATTTCCGGACCCAGCGCCCCCCCATCGATCCGTGGGCTAACACCCACGAAAAATCGCCAAAAAACTGCCGTTTCCACTCTTTCTCCTCTGGGACGCCCTCAAAACCTCCCACAGGCCCCCCGGAGCCCATGGATCCGCTTAACAGCTCATCAGGGACCCCCCCGAGTGGCTCAGCCCAAAATAATTTCCGAACCCAGCGCCCCCCCATCGATCCGTGGGCTAACACCAACGAAAAATCGCCAAAAAACTGTCGTTTCCACTCTTTCGCCTCTGGGACGCCCTCAAAACCTCCCACAGGCCCCTCGGAGCCCATGGATCCGCTTAACATCTCGTTAGGGACCCCCCCGAGCAGCTCGGCCCAAAATAATTTCCGGACCCAGCGCCCCCCCATCGATCCGTGGGCTAACACCCACGAAAAATCGCCAAAAAACTGTCGTTTCCACTCTTTCGCCTATGGGATGCCCTCAAAACCTCCCACAGGCCCCCAGGAGCCCATGGATCCGCTTAACAGCTCGTCAGGGACCCCCCTGAGCGGCTCGGCGCAAAATAATTTTTGGACCCAGTGCCCCCCCATCGATCCGTGGGCTAACACCCACGAAAAATTGCCAAAAAACTGCCGTTTCCACTCTTTCCCCTCTGGGACGCTCTCAAAACCTCCCACAGGCCCCCCGGAGCCCATGGATCCGCTTAACAGCTCGTCAGGGACCCCCCCGAGCGGCTAGGCCCAAAATAATTTCTGGACCCAGCGCCCCCCCATCGATCCGTGGGCTAACACCCACGAAAAATCGCCAAAAAACTGTCGTTTCCACTCTTTCGCCTCTGGGACGCACTCAAAACCTCCCACAGGCCCCCCGGAGCCCATGGATCCGCTTAACAGCTCATCAGGGACCCCCCAGAGCAGCTCGGCCCAAAATAATTTCCGGACCCAGCGCCCCCCCATCGATCCGTGCGCTAACACCCACGAAAAATTGCCAAAAAACTGCCGTTTCCACTCTTTCGCCTCTGGGACGCCCTCAAAACCTCCCACAGGCCCCCCGGAGCCCATGGATCCACTTAACAGCTCGTCAGGGACCCCCCTGAGGGGCTCGGTCCAAAATAATTTCCGGACCCAGCGCCCCCCCCTCGATCCGTGGGCTAACACCCACGAAAAATCGCCAAAAAACTTTTCGTTTCCACTCTTTCGCCTCTGGGACGCCCTCAAAACCTCCCACAGTCCCCCCGGAGCCCATGGATCCGCTTAACAGCTCGACAGGGACCCCCCTGAGCGGTTCGGCCCAAAATAATTTCCGGACCCAGCGCCCCCCCATCGATCCGTGGGCTAACACCCATGAAAAATCGCCAAAAAACTGTCGTTTCCACTCTTTCGCCTCTGGGACGCCCTCAAAACCTCTCACAGGCCCCCCGGAGCCCATGGATCCGCTTAACAGCTCGTTAGGGACCCCCCCGAGGGTCTCGGCCCAAAATAATTTCCGTACCCAGCGCCCCCCATCGATCCGTGGGCTAACACCCACGAAAAATCGCCAAAAAACTGCCGTTTCCACTCTTTCGCCTCTGGGATGCCCTCAAAAAGTCCCACAGGCCCCCCGAAGCCCATGGATCCGCTTAACAGCTCGTCAGGGACCCCCCCGAGCGGCTCGGCCCAAAATAATTTCCGGACCCAGCGCCCCCCCATCGATCCGTGGGCTAACACCCACGAAAAATCGCCAAAAAACTGCCGTTTCCACTCTTTCGCCTCTGGGACGCCCTCAAAACATCCCACAGGCCCCCCGGAGCCCATGGATCCGCTTAACAGCTCGTCAGGGAACCCCCCGAGCGGCTCGACCCAAAATAATTTCCGGACCCAGCGTCCCCCCATCGATCCGTGGGCTAACACCTACGAAAAATTGCCAATAAACTGCCGTTTCCACTCTTTCGCCTCTGGGACGCCCTTAAAACCTCCCACAGGCCCTCCGGGGCCCATGGATCCGCTTAACAGCTCGTCAGGGAACCCCCCGAGCGGTTCGACCCAAAATAATTTCCGGACCCAGCGCCCCCCCATCGATCCGTGGGCTAACACCCACGAAAAATCGCCAAAAAACTGCCGTTTCCACTCTTTCGCCTCTGGGACGCCCTCAAAACATCCCACAGGCCCCCCGGAGCCCATGGATCCGCTTAACAGTTCGTCAGGGAACCCCCCGAGCGGCTCGACCCAAAATAATTTCCGGACCCAGCGCCCCCCCATCGATCCGTGGGCTAACACCCACGAAAAATCGCCAATAAACTGCCGTTTCCACTCTTTCGCCTCTGGGACGCCCTTAAAACCTCCCACAGGCCCCCCGGAGCCCATGGATCCGCTTAACAGCTCGTCAGGGACCCCTCCGAGCGGCTAGGTCCAAAATAATTTCCGGACCCAGCGCCCCCTCATCGATCCGTGGGCTAACACCCACGAAAAATCGCCAAAAAACTGTCGTTTCCACTCTTTCGCCTCTGGGACGCCCTCAAAACCTCCCACAGGCCCCCCGGAGCCCATGGATCCGCTTAACAGCTCATCAGGGACCCCTCAGAGCAGCTCGGCCCAAAATAATTTCCGGACCCAGCGCCCCCCCATCGATCCGTGCGTTAACACCCACGAAAAATCGCCAAAAAACTGCCGTTTCCACTCTTTCGCCTCTGGGACGCCCTCAAAACCTCCCACAGGCCCCCCGGAGCCCATGGATCCGCTTAACAGCTCGTCAGGGACCCCCCCGAGGGGCTCGGTCCAAAATAATTTCCGGACCCAGCGCCCCCCCATCGATCCGTGGGCTAACACCCACGAAAAATCGCCAAAAAACTGCCGTTTCCACTCTTTCGCCTCTGGGACACCCTCAAAACCTCCCACAGGCCCCCCGGAGCCCATGGATCCGCTTAAAAGCTCGTCAGGGACCCCTCCGAGATGCTTGGCCCAAAATAATTTCCGGACCAAGCGCCCCCCCATCGATCCGTGGGCTAACACCCACGAAAAATCGCCAAAAAACTGTCGTTTCCACTCTTTCGCCTCTGGGACGCCCTCAAAACCTCCCACAGGCCCCCCGGAGCCCATGGATCTGCTTAACAGCTCGTCAGGGACTCCCCTGAGTGTCTTGGCCCAAAATAATTTCCGGACCCAGCGCCCCCCCATCTATCCGTGGGCTAACACCCACGAAAAATCGCCAATAAACTGCCGTTTCCACTCTTTCACCTCTGGGACGCCCTTAAAACCTCCCACAGGCCCCCCGGAGCCCATGGATCCGCTTAACAGCTCGTCAGGGACCCCCCCGTGCGGCTCGGCCCAAAATAATTTCCGTACCCAGCGCCCCCCCATCGATCCGTGGGCTAACACCCACAAAAAATCGCCAAAAAACTGCCGTTTCCACTCTTTCGCCTCTGCGATGCCCTCAAAACCTCCCACAGGCCCCCCGGAGCCCATGGATCCGCTTAACAGCTCGTCAGGGACCCCCCCGTGCGGCTCGGTCCAAAATAATTTCCGTACCCAGCGCCCCCCCATCGATCCGTGGGCTAACACCCACGAAAAATCGCCAAAAAACTGCCGTTTCCACTCTTTCGCCTCTGGGATGCCCTCAAAACCTCCCACAGGCCCCCCGGAGCCCATGGATCCGCTTAACAGCTTGTCAGGGCCCCCCCCGAGTGGCTCGGCCCAAAATAATTTCCGGACCCAGCGCCCCCCATCGATCCGTGGGCTAACACCCACGAAAAATCGCCAAAAAACTGCCGTTTCCACTCTTTTGCCTCTGGGACACCCTCAAAACCTCCCACAGCACCCCCAGAGCCCATGGATCCACTTAATAGCTCGTCAGGGACCCCCCCGAGCGTCTTGGACCAAAATAATATCCGGACCCAGCGCCCCCCCATCGATCCGTGGGCTAACACCCACGAAAAATCGCCAAAAAACTGTCGTTTCCACTCTTTCACCTCTGGGACGCCCTCAAAACCTCCCACAGGCCCCCCGGAGCCCATGGATCCGCCTAAAAGCTCGTCAGGGACCCCCCCGAGCGGCTCGGCCCAAAATAATTTCTGGACCCAGCGCCCCCCCATCGATCCGTGGGCTAACACCCACGAAAAATTGCCAAAAAACTGCCGTTTCCACTCTTTCGCCTCTGGGACGCCCTCAAAAACTCCCACAGGCCCCCCGGAGCCCATGGATCCACTTAACAGCTCGTCAGGTACCCCCCCGAGAGGCTCGGCCCAAAATAATTTCCGGACCCAGCGCCCCCCCATCGATCCGTGGGCTAACACCCACGAAAAATCGCCAAAAAACTGCCGTTTCCACTCTTTCGCATCTGGGACGCCCTCAAAACCTCCCACAGGACCCCCGGAGCCCATGGATCCGCTTAACAGCTCGTCAGGGACCCCCCCGAGTGGCTCGGTCCAAAATAATTTCCATACCCAGCGCCCCCCCATCGATCCGTGGGCTAACACCCACGAAAAATCGCCAAAAAACTGCCGTTTCCACTCTTTCGCCTCTGGGACACCCTCAAAACCTCCCACAGCACCCCCGGAGCCTATGGATCCACTTAATAGCTCTTCAGGGACCCCCCCGAGCATCTTGGACCAAAATAATATCCGGACCCAGCGCCCCCCCATCGATCCGTGGGCTAACACCCACGAAAAATTGCCAAAAAACTGTCGTTTCCACTCTTTCGCCTCTGGGACGCCCTCAAAACCTCCCACAGGCCCCCCGGAGCCCATGGATCCGCTTAAAATCTCGTCAGCGACCCCCCCGAGCGGGTTGGCCCAAAATAATTTCTGGACCCAGCGCCCCCCCATCGATCCGTGGGCTAACACCCACGAAAAATCGCCAAAAAACTGCCGTTTCCACTCTTTCGCCTCTGGGACGCCCTCAAAAACTCCCACAGGCCCCCCGGAGCCCATGGATCCACTTAACAGCTCGTCAGGGACCCCCCCGAGAGGCTCGGCCCAAAATAATTTCCGGACCCAGCGCCCCCCCATCGATCCGTGGGCTAACACCCACGAAAAATTGCCAAAAAACTGTCGTTTCCACTCTTTCGCCTCTGGGACGCCCTCAAAACCTCCCACAGTCCCCCCGGAGCCCATGGATCCGCTTAACAGCTCGACAGGGACCCCCCCGAGTGGTTCGGCCCAAAATAACTTCCGGACCCAGCTCCCCCCCATCGATCCGTGGGCTAACACCCACGAAAAATCGCCAAAAAACTGTCGTTTCCACTCTTTCGCCTCTGGGATGCCCTCAAAACCTCCCACAGGCCCCCCGGAGCCCATGGATCCGCTTAACAGCTCGTCAGGGACCCCCCCGAGGGTCTCGGCCCAAAATAATTTCCGTACCCAGCGCCCCCCCATCGATCCGTGGGCTAACACCCACGAAAAATCGCCAAAAAACTGCCGTTTCCACTCTTTCGCCTCTGGGACTCCCTCAAAACCTCCCACAGGCCCCCCGGAGCCCATGGATCCGCTTAACAGCTCGTCAGGGACCCCCCCGAGTGGCTCAGCCCAAAATAATTTCCGGACCCAGCGCCCCCCCATCGATCCGTGGGCTAACACCCATGAAAAATCGCCAAAAAACTGCCGTTTCCACTCTTTCGCCTCTAGGACGC
This sequence comes from Capsicum rhomboideum, assembly GCA_031232105.1. NCBI lineage: Eukaryota > Viridiplantae > Streptophyta > Magnoliopsida > Solanales > Solanaceae > Capsicum > Capsicum rhomboideum. The sequence goes on along the minus strand of CP124710.1, from coordinate 611,314 downwards.
CCTCAAAACATCCCACAGGCCCCCCGGAGCCCATGGATCTGCTTAACAGCTCGTCAGGGACCCCCCTAAGTGGCTCGGCCCAAAATAATTTCCGGACCCAGCGCCCCCCCATCGATCCGTGGGCTAACACCCACGAAAAATCGCCAATAAACTGCCATTTCCACTCTTTCGCCTCTGGGACGCCCTTAAAACCTCCCACAGGCCCCCCGGAGCCCATGGATCCGCTTAACAGCTCGTCAGGGAACCCCCCGAGTGGCTCGACCCAAAATAATTTTCGGACCCAGCGCCCCCCCATCGATCCGTGGGCTAACACCCACCAAAAATTGCCAAAAAACTGCCGTTTCCACTCTTTCGCCTATGGGACGCCCTCAAAACCTCCCACAGGCCCCCAGGAGCCCATGGATCCGCTTAACAGCTCGTTAGGGACCCCCCCGAGCGGCTCGGCCCAAAATAATTTTTGGACCCAGCGCCCCCCCATCGATCCGTGGGCTAACACCCACGAAAAATTGCCAAAAAACTGCCGTTTCCACTCTTTCCCCTCTGGGACGCTCTCAAAACCTCCCACAGGCCCCCCGGAGCCCATGGATCCGCTTAACAGCTCGTTAGTGACCCCCCCGAGCGGCTAGGCCCAAAATAATTTCCTGACCCAGCGCCCCCCCATCGATCCGTGGGCTAACACCCACGAAAAATCGCCAAAAAACTGCCGTTTCCACTCTTTTGCCTCTGGGACACCCTCAAAACCTCCCACAGCACCCCCGGAGCCCATGGATCCACTTAATAGCTCGTCAGGGACCCCCTCGAGCGTCTTGGACCAAAATAATATCCGGACCCAGCGCCCCCCCATCGATCCGTGGGCTAACACCCACAAAAAATCGCCAAAAAACTGCCGTTTCCACTCTTTCGCCTCTGCGATGCCCTCAAAACATCCCACAGGCCCCCCGGAGCCCATGGATCCGCTTAACAGCTCGTCAGGGACCCCCCCGTGCAGCTCGGTCCAAAATAATTTCCGTACCCAGCGCCCCCCCATCGATCCGTGGGCTAACACCCACGAAAAATCGCCAAAAAACTGCCGTTTCCACTCTTTCGCCTCTGGGATGCCCTCAAAACCTCCCACAGGCCCCCCGGAGCCCATGGATCCGCTTAACAGCTCGTCAGGACCCCCCCCGAGTGGCTCGGCCCAAAATAATTTCCGGACCCAGCGCCCCCCCATCGATCCGTGGGCTAACACCCACGAAAAATCGCCAAAAAACTGCCGTTTCCACTCTTTTGCCTCTGGGACACCCTCAAAACCTCCCACAGCACCCCCGGATCCCATGGATCCACTTAATAGCTCGTCAGGGACCCCCTCGAGCGTCTTGGACCAAAATAATATCCGGACCCAGCGCCCCCCCATCGATCCGTGGGCTAACACCCACGAAAAATCGCCAAAAAACTGTCGTTTCCACTCTTTCGCCTCTGGGACGCCCTCAAAACCTCCCACAGGCCCCCCGGAGCCCATGGATCCGCCTAAAAGCTCGTCAGGGACCCCCCTGAGTGGCTCGGCCCAAAATAATTTCCGGACCCAGCGCCCCCCCATCGATCCGTGGGCTAACACCCACGAAAAATCGCCAATAAACTGCCATTTCCACTCTTTCGCCTCTGGGACGCCCTTAAAACCTCCCACAGGCCCCCCGGAGCCCATGGATCCGCTTAACAGCTCGTCAGGGAACCCCCCGAGTGGCTCGACCCAAAATAATGTTCGGACCCAGCGCCCCCCCATCGATCCGTGGGCTAACACCCACCAAAAATTGCCAAAAAACTGCCGTTTCCACTCTTTCGCCTATGGGACGCCCTCAAAACCTCCCACAGGCCCCCAGGAGCCCATGGATCCGCTTAACAGCTCGTTAGGGACCCCCCCGAGCGGCTCGGCCCAAAATAATTTTTGGACCAAGCGCCCCCCCATCGATCCGTGGGCTAACACCCACGAAAAATTGCCAAAAAATTGCCGTTTCCACTCTTTCCCCTCTGGGACGCTCTCAAAACCTCCCACAGGCCCCCCGGAGCCCATGGATCCGCTTAACAGCTCGTCAGTGACCCCCCCGAGCGGCTAGGCCCAAAATAATTTCCGGACCCAGCGCCCCCCCATCGATCCGTGGGCTAACACCCACGAAAAATTGCCAAAAAACTGTCGTTTCCACTCTTTCGCCTCTGGGACGCCCTCAAAACCTCCCACAGGCCCCCCGGAGCCCATGGATCCGCTTAACAGCTCATCAGGGACCCCCCAGAGTAGCTCGGCCCAAAATAATTTCTGAACCCAGCGCCCCCCCATCGATCCGTGCGCTAACACCCACGAAAAATTGCCAAAAAACTGTCGTTTCCACTCTTTCGCCTCTGGGACACCCTCAAAACCTCCCACAGGCCCCCCGGAGCCCATGGATCCGCTTAACAGCTCGTCAGGGACCCCCCCGAGGGGCTCGGTCCAAAATAATTTCCGGACCCAGCGCCCCCCCATCGATCCGTGGGCTAACACCCACGAAAAATCGCCAAAAAACTGCCGTTTCCACTCTTTCGCCTCTGGGACGCCCTCAAAACCTCCCACAGGCCCCCCGGAGCCCATGGATCCGCTTAAAAGCTCGGCAGGGACACCCCCGGGAGGCTTGGTCCAAAATAATTTCCGGATCCAGTGCCCCCCCATCGATCCGTGGGCTAACACCCACAAAAAATCGCCAAAAAACTGCCGTTTCCACTCTTTCGCCTCTGCGATGCCCTCAAAACCTCCCACAGGCCCCCCGGAGCCCATGGATCCGCTTAACAGCTCGTCAGGGACCCCCCCGTGCAGCTCGGTCCAAAATAATTTTCGTACCCAGCGCCCCCCCATCGATCCGTGGGCTAACACCCACGAAAAATCGCCAAAAAACTGCCGTTTCCACTCTTTCGCCTCTGGGATGCCCTCAAAACCTCCCACAGGCCCCCCGGAGCCCATGGATCCGCTTAACAGCTCGTCAGGACCCCCCCCGAGTGGCTCGGCCCAAAATAATTTCCGGACCCAGCGCCCCCCCATCGATCCGTGGGCTAACACCCACGAAAAATCGCCAAAAAACTGCCGTTTCCACTCTTTCGCCTCTGGGATGCCCTCAAAACCTCCCACAGGCCCCCCGGAGCCCATGGATCCGCTTAACAGCTCGTCAGGACCCCCCCCGAGTGGCTCGGCCCAAAATAATTTCCGGACCCAGCGCCCCCCCATCGATCCGTGGGCTAACACCCACGAAAAATCGCCAAAAAACTGCCGTTTCCACTCTTTTGCCTCTGGGACACCCTCAAAACCTCCCACAGCACCCCCGGAGCCCATGGATCCACTTAATAGCTCGTCAGGGACCCCCTCGAGCGTCTTGGACCAAAATAATATCCGGACCCAGCGCCCCCCCATCGATCCGTGGGCTAACACCCACGAAAAATCGCCAAAAAACTGTCGTTTCCACTCTTTCGCCTCTGGGACGCCCTCAAAACCTCCCACAGGCCCCCCGGAGCCCATGGATCCGCCTAAAAGCTCGTCAGGGACCCCCCTGAGTGGCTCGGCCCAAAATAATTTCCGGACCCAGCGCCCCCCCATCGATCCGTGGGCTAACACCCACGAAAAATCGCCAATAAACTGCCATTTCCACTCTTTCGCCTCTGGGACGCCCTTAAAACCTCCCACAGGCCCCCCGGAGCCCATGGATCCGCTTAACAGCTCGTCAGGGAACCCCCCGAGTGGCTCGACCCAAAATAATGTTCGGACCCAGCGCCCCCCCATCGATCCGTGGGCTAACACCCACCAAAAATTGCCAAAAAACTGCCGTTTCCACTCTTTCGCCTATGGGACGCCCTCAAAACCTCCCACAGGCCCCCAGGAGCCCATGGATCCGCTTAACAGCTCGTTAGGGACCCCCCCGAGCGGCTCGGCCCAAAATAATTTTTGGACCCAGCGCCCCCCCATCGATCCGTGGGCTAACACCCACGAAAAATTGCCAAAAAATTGCCGTTTCCACTCTTTCCCCTCTGGGACGCTCTCAAAACCTCCCACAGGCCCCCCGGAGCCCATGGATCCGCTTAACAGCTCGTCAGTGACCCCCCCGAGCGGCTAGGCCCAAAATAATTTCCGGACCCAGCGCCCCCCCATCGATCCGTGGGCTAACACCCACGAAAAATTGCCAAAAAACTGTCGTTTCCACTCTTTCGCCTCTGGGACGCCCTCAAAACCTCCCACAGGCCCCCCGGAGCCCATGGATCCGCTTAACAGCTCATCAGGGACCCCCCAGAGTAGCTCGGCCCAAAATAATTTCCGAACCCAGCGCCCCCCCATCGATCCGTGCGCTAACACCCACGAAAAATTGCCAAAAAACTGTCGTTTCCACTCTTTCGCCTCTGGGACACCCTCAAAACCTCCCACAGGCCCCCCGGAGCCCATGGATCCGCTTAACAGCTCGTCAGGGACCCCCCCGAGGGGCTCGGTCCAAAATAATTTTCGGACCCAGCGCCCCCCCATCGATCCGTGGGCTAACACCCACGAAAAATCGCCAAAAAACTGCCGTTTCCACTCTTTCGCCTCTGGGACGCCCTCAAAACCTCCCACAGGCCCCCCGGAGCCCATGGATCCGCTTAAAAGCTCGGCAGGGACACCCCCGGGAGGCTTGGTCCAAAATAATTTCCGGATCCAGTGCCCCCCCATCGATCCGTGGGCTAACACCCACAAAAAATCGCCAAAAAACTGCCGTTTCCACTCTTTCGCCTCTGCGATGCCCTCAAAACCTCCCACAGGCCCCCCGGAGCCCATGGATCCGCTTAACAGCTCGTCAGGGACCCCCCCGTGCAGCTCGGTCCAAAATAATTTTCGTACCCAGCGCCCCCCCATCGATCCGTGGGCTAACACCCACGAAAAATCGCCAAAAAACTGCCGTTTCCACTCTTTCGCCTCTGGGATGCCCTCAAAACCTCCCACAGGCCCCCCGGAGCCCATGGATCCGCTTAACAGCTCGTCAGGACCCCCCCCGAGTGGCTCGGCCCAAAATAATTTCCGGACCCAGCGCCCCCCCATCGATCCGTGGGCTAACACCCACGAAAAATCGCCAAAAAACTGCCGTTTCCACTCTTTCGCCTCTGGGATGCCCTCAAAACCTCCCACAGGCCCCCCGGAGCCCATGGATCCGCTTAACAGCTCGTCAGGACCCCCCCCGAGTGGCTCGGCCCAAAATAATTTCCGGACCCAGCGCCCCCCCATCGATCCGTGGGCTAACACCCACGAAAAATCGCCAAAAAACTGCCGTTTCCACTCTTTTGCCTCTGGGACACCCTCAAAACCTCCCACAGCACCCCCGGAGCCCATGGATCCACTTAATAGCTCGTCAGGGACCCCCTCGAGCGTCTTGGACCAAAATAATATCCGGACCCAGCGCCCCCCCATCGATCCGTGGGCTAACACCCACGAAAAATCGCCAAAAAACTGTCGTTTCCACTCTTTCGCCTCTGGGACGCCCTCAAAACCTCCCACAGGCCCCCCGGAGCCCATGGATCCGCCTAAAAGCTCGTCAGGGACCCCCCTGAGTGGCTCGGCCCAAAATAATTTCCGGACCCAGCGCCCCCCCATCGATCCGTGGGCTAACACCCACGAAAAATCGCCAATAAACTGCCATTTCCACTCTTTCGCCTCTGGGACGCCCTTAAAACCTCCCACAGGCCCCCCGGAGCCCATGGATCCGCTTAACAGCTCGTCAGGGAACCCCCCGAGTGGCTCGACCCAAAATAATGTTCGGACCCAGCGCCCCCCCATCGATCCGTGGGCTAACACCCACCAAAAATTGCCAAAAAACTGCCGTTTCCACTCTTTCGCCTATGGGACGCCCTCAAAACCTCCCACAGGCCCCCAGGAGCCCATGGATCCGCTTAACAGCTCGTTAGGGACCCCCCCGAGCGGCTCGGCCCAAAATAATTTTTGGACCCAGCGCCCCCCCATCGATCCGTGGGCTAACACCCACGAAAAATTGCCAAAAAATTGCCGTTTCCACTCTTTCCCCTCTAGGACGCTCTCAAAACCTCCCACAGGCCCCCCGGAGCCCATGGATCCGCTTAACAGCTCGTCAGTGACCCCCCCGAGCGGCTAGGCCCAAAATAATTTCCGGACCCAGCGCCCCCCCATCGATCCGTGGGCTAACACCCACGAAAAATTGCCAAAAAACTGTCGTTTCCACTCTTTCGCCTCTGGGACGCCCTCAAAACCTCCCACAGGCCCCCCGGAGCCCATGGATCCGCTTAACAGCTCATCAGGGACCCCCCAGAGTAGCTCGGCCCAAAATAATTTCCGAACCCAGCGCCCCCCCATCGATCCGTGCGCTAACACCCACGAAAAATTGCCAAAAAACTGTCGTTTCCACTCTTTCGCCTCTGGGACACCCTCAAAACCTCCCACAGGCCCCCCGGAGCCCATGTATCTGCTTAACAGCTCGTCAGGGACCCCCCCGAGGGGCTCGGTCCAAAATAATTTCCGGACCCAGCGCCCCCCCATCGATCCGTGGGCTAACACCCACGAAAAATCGCCAAAAAACTGCCGTTTCCACTCTTTCGCCTCTGGGACGCCCTCAAAACCTCCCACAGGCCCCCCGGAGCCCATGGATCCGCTTAAAAGCTCGGCAGGGACCCCCCCGGGAGGCTTGGCCCAAAATAATTTCCGGACCCAGCGCCCCCCCATCGATCCGTGGGCTAACACCCATAAAAAATTGCCAAAAAACTGCCGTTTCCACTCTTTTGCCTCTGCGATGCCCTCAAAACCTCCCACAGGCCCCCCGGAGCCCATGGATCCGCTTAACAGCTCGTCAGGGACCCCCCCGTGCAGTTCGGTCCAAAATAATTTCCGTACCCAGCGCCCCCCCATCGATCCGTGGGCTAACACCCACGAAAAATCGCCAAAAAACTGTCGTTTCCACTCTTTCGCCTCTGGGATGCCCTCAAAACCTCCCACAGGCCCCCCGGAGCCCATGGATCCGCTTAACAGCTCGTCAGGGCCCCCCCCGAGTGGCTCGGCCCAAAATAATTTCCGGACCCAGCGCCCCCCCATCGATCCGTGGGCTAACACCCACGAAAAATCGCCAAAAAACTGCCGTTTCCACTCTTTTGCCTCTGGGACACCCTCAAAACCTCCCACAGCACCCCCGGAGCCCATGGATCCACTTAATAGCTCGTCAGGGACCCCCTCGAGCGTCTTGGACCAAAATAATATCCGGACCCAGCGCCCCCCCATCGATCCGTGGGCTAACACCCACGAAAAATCGCCAAAAAACTGTCGTTTCCACTCTTTCGCCTCTGGGACGCCCTCAAAACCTCCCACAGGCCCCCCGGAGCCCATGGATCCGCCTAAAAGCTCGTCAGGGACCCCCCCGAGCGGCTCGGCCCAAAATAATTTCTGGACCCAGCGCCCCCCCATCGATCCGTGGGCTAACACCCACGAAAAATCGCCAAAAAACTGCCGTTTCCACTCTTTCGCCTCTGGGATGCCCTCAAAAACTCCCATAGGCCCCCCGGAGCCCATGGATCCACTTAACAGCTCGTCAGGGACCCCCCCGAGTGGCTCGGTCCAAAATAATTTCCATACCCAGCGCCCCCCCATCGATCCGTGGGCTGACACCCATAAAAAATCGCCAAAAAACTGCCGTTTCCACTCTTTCGCCTCTGGGATGCCCTCAAAACCTCCCACTGGATCCGCTTAACAGCTCGTCAGGGACCACCCCGAGCGGCTCGAACCAAAATAATTTCCGAAACCAGCGCCCCCCCATCGATCCGTGGGCTAACACCCACGAAAAATTGCCAAAAAACTGCCGTTTCCACTCTTTCGCCTCTGGGACGCCCTCAAAACCTCCCACAGGCCCCCCGGAGCCCATGGATCCGCTTAACAGCTTGTCAGGGACCCCTTCGAGCGGCTCGGCCCAAAATAATTTCCGGACCCACCGCCCCCCCATCGATCTGTGGTCTAACACCCACGAAAAATCGCCAAAAAACTGCCGTTTCCACTCTTTCGCCTCTAGGACGCCCTCAAAACCTCCCACAGGCACCCCGGAGCCCATGGATCTGCTTAACAGCTCGTCAGGGACCCCCCCGAGCGGCTCGGACCAAAATAAATTTCGGACCCAGTGCCCCCCATTTATCCGTGGGCTAACACCCACGAAAAATCGCCAAAAAACTGCCGTTTCCACTCTTTCACCTCTGGGACGCCCTCAAAACCTCCCACAGGACCCCCGGAGCCCATGGATCCTCTTAACAGCTCGTCAGGGACCCCCCCGAGTGGCTCGGTCCAAAATAATTTCCGTACCCAGTGCCCCCCCATCGATCCGTGGGCTAACACCCACGAAAAATCGCCAAAAAACTGCCGTTTCCACTCTTTCGCCTCTGGGACACCCTCAAAACCTCCCACAGCACCCCCGGAGCCTATGGATCCACTTAATAGCTCTTCAGGGACCCCCCCGAGCATCTTGGACCAAAATAATATCCGGACCCAGCGCCCCCCCATCGATCCGTGGGCTAACACCCACGAAAAATCGCCAAAAAACTGTCGTTTCCACTCTTTCGCCTCTGGGACGCCCTCAAAACCTCCCACAGGCCCCCCGGAGCCCATGGATCCGCTTAAAATCTCGTCAGGGACCCCCCCGAGCGGGTCGACCCAAAATAATTTCTGGACCCAGCGCCCCCCCATCGATCCGTGGGCTAACACCCACGAAAAATCGCCAAAAAACTGTCGTTTCCACTCTTTCGCCTCTGGGACGCCCTCAAAAACTCCCACAGGCCCCCCGGAGCCCATGGATCCACTTAACAGCTCGTCAGGGACCCCCCCGAGAGGCTCGGCCCAAAATAATTTCCGGACCCAGCGCCCCCCCATCGATCCGTGGGCTAACACCCACGAAAAATTGCCAAAAAACTGTCGTTTCCACTCTTTCGCCTCTGGGACGCCCTCAAAACCTCCCACAGGCCCCCCGGAGCCCATGGATCCACTTAACAGCTCGTCAGGGACCCCCCCGAGGGGCTCGGTCCAAAATAATTTCCGGACCCAGCGCCCCCCCATCGATCCGTGGGCTAACACCCACGAAAAATCGCCAAAAAACTGCCGTTTCCACTCTTTCGCCTCTGGGATGCCCTCAAAACCTCCCACAGGCCCCCCGGAGCCCATGGATCCACTTAACAGCTCGTCAGGGACCCCCCCTAGGGTCTCGGCCCAAAATAATTTCCGGACCCAGCGCCCCCCCATCGATCCGTGGGCTAACACCCACGAAAAATCACCAAAAAACTGCCGTTTCCACTCTTTCGCCTCTAGGACGCCCTCAAAACATCCCACAGGCCCCCCGGAGCCCATGGATCCGCTTAACAGCTCGTCAGGGACCCCCCTGAGTGGCTCGGCCCAAAATAATTTCCGGACCCAGCGCCCCCCCATCGATTCGTGGGCTAACACCCACGAAAAATCGCTAATAAACTGCCATTTCCACTCTTTCGCCTCTGGGACGCCCTTAAAACCTCCCACAGGCCCCCCGGAGCCCATGGATCCGCTTAACAGCTCGTCAGGGAACCCCCCGAGTGGCTCGACCCAAAATAATTTTTGGACCCAGCGCCCCCCCATCGATCCGTGGGCTAACACCCACCAAAAATTGCCAAAAAACTGCCGTTTCCACTCTTTCGCCTATGGGACGCCCTCAAAACCTCCCACAGGCCCCCAGGAGCCCATGGATCCGCTTAACAGCTCGTCAGGGACCCCCCCGAGCGGCTCGGCCCAAAATAATTTTTGGACCCAGCGCCCCCCCATCGATCCGTGGGCTAACACCCACGAAAAATCGCCAAAAAACTGCCGTTTCCACTCTTTCCCCTCTGGGACGCTCTCAAAACCTCCCACAGGCCCCCCGGAGCCCATGGATCCGCTTAACAGCTCGTCAGTGACCCCCCCGAGCGTCTAGGCCCAAAATAATTTCCGGACCAAGCGCCCCCCCATCGATCCGTGGGCTAACACCCACGAAAAATCGCCAAAAAACTGTCGTTTCCACTCTTTCGCCTCTGGGACGCCCTCAAAACCTCCCACAGGCCCCCCGGAGCCCATGGATCCGCTTAACAGCTCATCAGGGACCACCCAGAGTAGCTCGGCCCAAAATAATTTCCGAACCCAGCGCCCCCCCATCGATCCGTGCGCTAACACCCACGAAAAATTGCCAAAAAACTGTCGTTCCCACTCTTTCGCCTCTGGGACACCCTCAAAACCTCCCACAGGCCCCCCGGAGCCCATGGATCCGCTTAACAGCTCGTCAGGGACCCCCCAGAGGGGCTCGGTCCAAAATAATTTCCGGACCCAGCGCCCCCCCATCGATCCGTGGTCTAACACCCACGAAAAATCGCCAAAAAACTGCCGTTTCCACTCTTTCGCCTCTGGGACGCCCTCAAAACCTCCCACAGGCCCCCCGGAGCCCATGGATCCGCTTAAAAGCTCGTCAGGGACCCCCCTGGGAGGCTTGGCCCAAAATAATTTCCGGACCCAGCGCCCCCCCATCGATCCGTGGGCTAACACCCACGAAAAATCGCCAAAAAACTGCCGTTTCCACTCTTTCGCCTCTGGGACGCCCTCAAAACCTCCCACAGGCCCCCCGGAGCCCATGGATCCGCTTAACAGCTCGTCAGGGACCCCCCTGAGTGGCTTGGCCCAAAATAATTTCCGGACCCAGCGCCCCCCCATCTATCCGTGGGCTAACACCCACGAAAAATCGCCAATAAACTGCCGTTTCCACTCTTTCGCCTCTGGGATGCCCTCAAAACCTCCCACAGGCCCCCCGGAGCCCATGGATCCGCTTAACAGCTCGTCAGGGCACCCCCCGAGTGACTCGGCCCAAAATAATTTCCGGACCCAGCGCCCCCCCATCGATCCGTGGGCTAACACCCACGAAAAATCGCCAAAAAACTGTCGTTTCCACTCTTTCGCCTCTGGGATGCCCTCAAAACCTCCCACAGGCCCCCCGGACCCATGGATCCGCTTAAAAGCTCGTCAGGGACCCCCCCGAGGGTCTCGGCCCAAAATAATTTCCGTACCCAGCGCCCCCCCATCGATCCGTGGGCTAACACCCACGAAAAATCGCCAAAAAACTGCCGTTTCCACTCTTTCGCCTCTGGGACGCCCTCAAAACATCCCACAGGCCCCCCGGAGCCCATGGATCCGCTTAATAGCTCGTCAGGGACCCCCCTGAGGGGCTCGGCCCAAAATAATTTCCGGACCCAGCGCCCCCCCATTGATCCGTGTGCTAACACCCACGAAAAATTGCCAAAAAACTGCCGTTTCCACTCTTTCGCCTCTGGGACGCCCTCAAAACATCCCACAGGCCCCCCGGAGCCCATGGATCCGCTTAACAGCTCGTCAGGGACCCCCCTGAGGGGCTCGGTCCAAAATAATTTCCGGACCCAGCGCCCCCCCATCGATCCGTGGGCTAACACCCACGAAAAATCGCCAATAAACTGCCATTTCCACTCTTTCGCCTCTGGGACGCCCTTAAAACCTCCCACAGGACCCCCGGAGCCCATGGATCCGCTTAACAGCTCGTCAGGGAACCCCCCGAGTGGCTTGACCCAAAAAAATTTTCGGACCCAGCGCCCCCCCATCGATCCGTGGGCTAACACCCACGAAAAATTGCCAAAAAACTGCCGTTTCCACTCTTTCGCCTCTGGGACGCCCTCAAAACCTCCCACAGGCCCCCCGGAGCCCATGGATCCGCTTAACAGCTCATCAGGGACCCCCCAGAGCAGCTCGGCCCAAAATAATTTCCGAACCCAGCGCCCCCCCATCGATCCGTGCGCTAACGCCCACGAAAAATTGCCAAAAACTGTCGTTTCCACTCTTTCGCCTCTGGGACGCCCTCAAAACCTCCCACAGGCCCCCCGGAGCCCATGGATCCGCTTAACAGCTCGTCAGGGACTCCCCCGAGGGGCTCGGTCCAAAATAATTTCCGGACCCAGCGCCCCCCCATCGATCCGTGGGCTAACACCCACGAAAAATCGCCAAAAACCTGCCGTTTCCACTCTTTCGCCTCTGGGACGCCCTCAAAACCTCCCACAGGCCCCCCGGAGCCCATGGATCCGCTTAAAAGCTCGTCAGGGACCCCCCTGGGAGGCTTGGCCCAAAATAATTTCCGGACCCAGCGCCCCCCCATCGATCCGTGGGCTAACACCCACGAAAAATCGCCAAAAAACTGCCGTTTCCACTCTTTCGCCTCTGGGACGCCCTCAAAACCTCCCACAGGCCCCCCGGAGCCCATGGATCCGCTTAACAGCTCGTCAGGGACCCCCCTGAGTGGCTTGGCCCAAAATAATTTCCGGACCCAGCGCCCCCCCATCTATCCGTGGGCTAACACCCACGAAAAATCGCCAATAAACTGCCGTTTCCACTCTTTCGCCTCTGGGATGCCCTCACAACCTCCCACAGGCCCCCCGGAGCCCATGGATCCGCTTAACAGCTCGTCAGGGCACCCCCCGAGTGGCTCGGCCCAAAATAATTTCCGGACCCAGCGCCCCCCCATCGATCCGTGGGCTAACACCCACGAAAAATCGCCAAAAAACTGTCGTTTCCACTCTTTCGCCTCTGGGATGCCCTCAAAACCTCCCACAGGCCCCCCGGACCCATGGATCCGCTTAAAAGCTCGTCAGGGACCCCCCCGAGGGTCTCGGCCCAAAATAATTTCCGTACCCAGCGCCCCCCCATCGATCCGTGGGCTAACACCCACGAAAAATCGCCAAAAAACTGCCGTTTCCACTCTTTCGCCTCTGGGACGCCCTCAAAACATCCCACAGGCCCCCCGGAGCCCATGGATCCGCTTAATAGCTCGTCAGGGACCCCCCTGAGGGGCTCGGCCCAAAATAATTTCCGGACCCAGCGCCCCCCCATTGATCCGTGTGCTAACACCCACGAAAAATTGCCAAAAAACTGCCGTTTCCACTCTTTCGCCTCTGGGACGCCCTCAAAACATCCCACAGGCCCCCCGGAGCCCATGGATCCGCTTAACAGCTCGTCAGGGACCCCCCTGAGGGGCTCGGTCCAAAATAATTTCCGGACCCAGCGCCCCCCCATCGATCCGTGGGCTAACACCCACGAAAAATCGCCAATAAACTGCCATTTCCACTCTTTCGCCTCTGGGACGCCCTTAAAACCTCCCACAGGACCCCCGGAGCCCATGGATCCGCTTAACAGCTCGTCAGGGAACCCCCCGAGTGGCTTGACCCAAAATAATTTTCGGACCCAGCGCCCCCCCATCGATCCGTGGGCTAACACCCACGAAAAATTGCCAAAAAACTGCCGTTTCCACTCTTTCGCCTCTGGGACGCCCTCAAAACCTCCCACAGGCCCCCCGGAGCCCATGGATCCGCTTAACAGCTCATCAGGGACCCCCCAGAGCAGCTCGGCCCAAAATAATTTCCGAACCCAGCGCCCCCCCATCGATCCGTGCGCTAACGCCCACGAAAAATTGCCAAAAACTGTCGTTTCCACTCTTTCGCCTCTGGGACGCCCTCAAAACCTCCCACAGGCCCCCCGGAGCCCATGGATCCGCTTAACAGATCGTCAGGGACTCCCCCGAGGGGCTCGGTCCAAAATAATTTCCGGACCCAGCGCCCCCCCATCGATCCGTGGGCTAACACCCACGAAAAATCGCCAAAAACCTGCCGTTTCCACTCTTTCGCCTCTGGGACGCCCTCAAAACCTCCCACAGGCCCCCCGGAGCCCATGGATCCGCTTAAAAGCTCGTCAGGGACCCCCCCGGGAGGCTTGGCCCAAAATAATTTCCGGACCCAGCGCCCCCCCATCGATCCGTGGGCTAACACCCACGAAAAATCGCCAAAAAACTGCCGTTTCCACTCTTTCACCTCTGAGACGCCCTCAAAACCTCCCACAGGCCCCCCGGAGCCCATGGATCCGCTTAACAGCTCGTCAGGGACCCCCCTGAGTGGATCTGCCCAAAATAATTTCCGGACCCAGCGCCCCCCCATCGATCCGTGGGCTAACACCCACGAAAAATCGCCAATAAACTGCCATTTCCACTCTTTCGCCTCTGGGACGCCCTTAAAACCTCCCACAGGCCCCCCGGAGCCCATGGATCCGCTTAACAGCTCGTCAGGGAACCCCCCGAGTGGCTCGACCCAAAATAATTTTCGGACCCAGCGCCCCCCCATCGATCCGTGGGCTAACACCCACCAAAAATTGCCAAAAAACTGCCGTTTCCACTCTTTCGCCTATGGGACGCCCTCAAAACCTCCCACAGGCCCCCAGGAGCCCATGGATCCGCTTAACAGCTCGTCAGGGACCCCCCCGAGCGGCTCGGCCCAAAATAATTTTTGGACCCAGCGCCCCCCCATCGATCCGTGGGCTAACACCCACGAAAAATCGCCAAAAAACTGCCGTTTCCACTCTTTCCCCTCTGGGACGCTCTCAAAACCTCCCACAGGCCCCAAGGAGCCCATGGATCCGCTTAACAGCTCGTCAGTGACCCCCCCGAGCGTCTAGGCCCAAAATAATTTCCGGACCCAGCGCCCCCCCATCGATCCGTGGGCTAACACCCACGAAAAATCGCCAAAAAACTGTCGTTTCCACTCTTTCGCCTCTGGGACGCCCTCAAAACCTCCCACAGGCCCCCCGGAGCCCATGGATCCGCTTAACAGCTCATCAGGGACCCCCCAGAGTAGCTCGGCCCAAAATAATTTCCGAACCCAGCGCCCCCCCATCGATCCGTGCGCTAACACCCACGAAAAATTGCCAAAAAACTGTCGTTTCCACTCTTTCGCCTCTGGGACGCCCTCAAAACCTCCCACAGGCCCCCCGGAGCCCATGGATCCGCTTAAAAGCTCGTCAGGGACCCCCCTGGGAGGCTTGGCCCAAAATAATTTCCGGACCCAGCGCCCCCCCCATCGATCCGTGGGCTAACACCCACGAAAAATCGCCAAAAAACTGCCGTTTCCACTCTTTCGCCTCTGGGACGCCCTCAAAACCTCCCACAGGCCCCCCGGAGCCCATGGATCCGCTTAACAGCTCGTCAGGGACCCCCCTGAGTGGCTCGGCCCAAAATAATTTCCGGACCCAGCGCCCCCCCATCTATCCGTGGGCTAACACCCACGAAAAATCGCCAATAAACTGCCGTTTCCACTCTTTCGCCTCTGGGATGCCCTCAAAACCTCCCACAGGCCCCCCGGAGCCCATGGATCCGCTTAACAGCTCGTCAGGGCCCCCCCCGAGTGGCTCGGCCCAAAATAATTTCCGGACCCAGCGCCCCCCCATCGATCCGTGGGCTAACACCCACGAAAAATCGCCAAAAAACTGTCGTTTCCACTCTTTCGCCTCTGGGATGCCCTCAAAACCTCCCACAGGCCCCCCGGACCCATGGATCCGCTTAACAGCTCGTCAGGGACCCCCCCGAGGGTCTCGGCCCAAAATAATTTCCGTACCCAGCGCCCCCCCATCGATCCGTGGGCTAACACCCATGAAAAATCGCCAAAAAACTGCCGTTTCCACTCTTTCGCCTCTGGGATGCCCTCAAAACATCCCACAGGCCCCCCGGAGCCCATGGATCCGCTTAATAGCTCGTCAGGGACCCCCCTGAGGGGCTCGGCCCAAAATAATTTCCGGACCCAGCGCCCCCCCATTGATCCGTGTGCTAACACCCACGAAAAATTGCCAAAAAACTGCCGTTTCCACTCTTTCGCCTCTGGGATGCCCTCAAAACATCCCACAGGCCCCCCGGAGCCCATGGATCCGCTTAACAGCTCGTCAGGGACCCCTCTGAGGGGCTCGGTCCAAAATAATTTCCGGACCCAGCGCCCCCCCATCGATCCGTGGGCTAACACCCACGAAAAATCGCCAATAAACTGCCATTTCCACTCTTTCGCCTCTGGGACGCCCTTAAAACCTCCCACAGGACCCCCGGAGCCCATGGATCCGCTTAACAGCTCGTCAGGGAACCCCCCGAGTGGCTTGACCCAAAATAATTTTCGGACCCAGCGCCCCCCCATCGATCCGTGGGCTAACACCCACGAAAAATTGCCAAAAAACTGCCGTTTCCACTCTTTCGCCTCTGGGACGCCCTCAAAACCTCCCACAGGCCCCCCGGAGCCCATGGATCCGCTTAACAGCTCATCAGGGACCCCCCAGAGCAGCTCGGCCCAAAATAATTTCCGAACCCAGCGCCCCCCCATCGATCCGTGCGCTAACGCCCACGAAAAATTGCCAAAAACTGTCGTTTCCACTCTTTCGCCTCTGGGACGCCCTCAAAACCTCCCACAGGCCCCCCGG
The DNA here is from genome assembly GCA_031232105.1 of Capsicum rhomboideum. Lineage (NCBI taxonomy): Eukaryota > Viridiplantae > Streptophyta > Magnoliopsida > Solanales > Solanaceae > Capsicum > Capsicum rhomboideum. Next base: position 595,023 of record CP124710.1, on the reverse strand, counting down.
AGCCCATGGATCCGCTTAACAGCTCGTCAGGGACTCCCCCGAGGGGCTCGGTCCAAAATAATTTCCGGACCCAGCGCCCCCCCATCGATCCGTGGGCTAACACCCACGAAAAATCGCCAAAAAACTGCCGTTTCCACTCTTTCGCCTCTGGGACGCCCTCAAAACCTCCCACAGGCCCCCCGGAGCCCATGGATCCGCTTAAAAGCTCGTCAGGGACCCCCCCGGGAGGCTTGGCCCAAAATAATTTCCGGACCCAGCGCCCCCCCATCGATCCGTGGGCTAACACCCACGAAAAATCGCCAAAAAACTGCCGTTTCCACTCTTTCGCCTCTGGGACGCCCTCAAAACCTCCCACAGGCCCCCCAGAGCCCATGGATCCGCTTAACAGCTCGTCAGGGACCCCCCCGAGCGGCTCGGCCCAAAATAATTTCCGGACCCAGCGCCCCCCCATCGATCCGTGGGCTAACACCCACGAAAAATCGCCAAAAAACTGTCGTTTCCACTCTTTCGCCTCTGGGACGCCCTCAAAACCTCCCACAGGCCCCCCGGAGCCCATGGATCCGCTTAACAGCTCGTCAGGGACTCCCCCGAGGGGCTCGGTCCAAAATAATTTCCGGACCCAGCGCCCCCCCATCTATCCGTGGGCTAACACCAACGAAAAATCGCCAATAAACTGCCGTTTCCACTCTTTCGCCTCTGGGATGCCCTCAAAACCTCCCACAGGCCCCCCGGAGCCCATGGATCCGCTTAACAGCTCGTCAGGGACTCCCCCGAGGGGCTCGGTCCAAAATAATTTCCGGACCCAGCGCCCCCCCATCGATCCGTGGGCTAACACCCACGAAAAATCGCCAAAAAACTGCCGTTTCCACTCTTTCGCCTCTGGGACGCCCTCAAAACCTCCCACAGGCCCCCCGGAGCCCATGGATCCGCTTAAAAGCTCGTCAGGGACCCCCCTGGGAGGCTTGGCCCAAAATAATTTCCGGACCCAGCGCCCCCCCATCGATCCGTGGGCTAACACCCACGAAAAATCGCCAAAAAACTGCCGTTTCCACTCTTTCGCCTCTGGGACGCCCTCAAAACCTCCCACAGGCCCCCCAGAGCCCATGGATCCGCTTAACAGCTCGTCAGGGACCCCCCCGAGCGGCTCGGCCCAAAATAATTTCCGGACCCAGCGCCCCCCCATCGATCCGTGGGCTAACACCCACGAAAAATCGCCAAAAAACTGCCGTTTCCACTCTTTCGCCTCTGGGACGCCCTCAAAACCTCCCACAGGCCCCCCGGAGCCCATGGATCCGCTTAACAGCTCGTCTGGGACTCCCCCGAGGGGCTTGGTCCAAAATAATTTCCGGACCCAGCGCCCCCCCATCTATCCGTGGGCTAACACCAACGAAAAATCGCCAATAAACTGCCGTTTCCACTCTTTCGCCTCTGGGATGCCCTCAAAACCTCCCACAGGCCCCCCGGAGCCCATGGATCCGCTTAACAGCTCGTCAGGGACTCCCCCGAGGGGCTCGGTCCAAAATAATTTCCGGACCCAGCGCCCCCCCATCGATCCGTGGGCTAACACCCACGAAAAATCGCCAAAAAACTGCCGTTTCCACTCTTTCGCCTCTGGGACGCCCTCAAAACCTCCCACAGGCCCCCCGGAGCCCATGGATCCGCTTAAAAGCTCGTCAGGGACCCCCCTGGGAGGCTTGGCCCAAAATAATTTCCGGACCCAGCGCCCCCCCATCGATCCGTGGGCTAACACCCACGAAAAATCGCCAAAAAACTGCCGTTTCCACTCTTTCGCCTCTGGGACGCCCTCAAAACCTCCCACAGGCCCCCCGGAGCCCATGGATCCGCTTAACAGCTCGTCAGGGACCCCCCTGAGTGGCTCGGCCCAAAATAATTTCCGGACCCAGCGCCCCCCCATCTATCCGTGGGCTAACACCCACGAAAAATCGCCAATAAACTGCCGTTTCCACTCTTTCGCCTCTGGGATGCCCTCAAAACCTCCCACAGGCCCCCCGGAGCCCATGGATCCGCTTAACAGCTCGTCAGGGCCCCCCCCGAGTGGCTCGGCCCAAAATAATTTCCGGACCCAGCGCCCCCCCATCGATCCGTGGGCTAACACCCACGAAAAATCGCCAAAAAACTGTCGTTTCCACTCTTTCGCCTCTGGGATGCCCTCAAAACATCCCACAGGCCCCCCGGACCCATGGATCCGCTTAACAGCTCGTCAGGGACCCCCCCGAGGGTCTCGGCCCAAAATAATTTCCGTACCCAGCGCCCCCCCATCGATCCGTGGGCTAACACCCATGAAAAATCGCCAAAAAACTGCCGTTTCCACTCTTTCGCCTCTGGGATGCCCTCAAAACATCCCACAGGCCCCCCGGAGCCCATGGATCCGCTTAATAGCTCGTCAGGGACCCCCCTGAGGGGCTCGGCCCAAAATAATTTCCGGACCCAGCGCCCCCCCATTGATCCGTGTGCTAACACCCACGAAAAATTGCCAAAAAACTGCCGTTTCCACTCTTTCGCCTCTGGGATGCCCTCAAAACATCCCACAGGCCCCCCGGAGCCCATGGATCCGCTTAACAGCTCGTCAGGGACCCCTCTGAGGGGCTCGGTCCAAAATAATTTCCGGACCCAGCGCCCCCCCATCGATCCGTGGGCTAACACCCACGAAAAATCGCCAATAAACTGCCATTTCCACTCTTTCGCCTCTGGGACGCCCTTAAAACCTCCCACAGGACCCCCGGAGCCCATGGATCCGCTTAACAGCTCGTCAGGGAACCCCCCGAGTGGCTTGACCCAAAATAATTTTCGGACCCAGCGCCCCCCATCGATCCGTGGGCTAACACCCACGAAAAATTGCCAAAAAACTGCCGTTTCCACTCTTTCGCCTCTGGGACGCCCTCAAAACCTCCCACAGGCCCCCCGGAGCCCATGGATCCGCTTAACAGCTCATCAGGGACCCCCCAGAGCAGCTCGGCCCAAAATAATTTCCGAACCCAGCGCCCCCCCATCGATCCGTGCGCTAACGCCCACGAAAAATTGCCAAAAACTGTCGTTTCCACTCTTTCGCCTCTGGGACGCCCTCAAAACCTCCCACAGGCCCCCCGGAGCCCATGGATCCGCTTAACAGCTCGTCAGGGACTCCCCCGAGGGGCTCGGTCCAAAATAATTTCCGGACCCAGCGCCCCCCCATCGATCCGTGGGCTAACACCCACGAAAAATCGCCAAAAAACTGTCGTTTCCACTCTTTCGCCTCTGGGACGCCCTCAAAACCTCCCACAGGCCCCCCGGAGCCCATGGATCCGCTTAAAAGCTCGTCAGGGACCCCCCCGGGAGGCTTGGCCCAAAATAATTTCCGGACCCAGCGCCCCCCCATCGATCCGTGGGCTAACACCCACGAAAAATCGCCAAAAAACTGCCGTTTCCACTCTTTCGCCTCTGGGACGCCCTCAAAACCTCCCACAGGCCCCCCAGAGCCCATGGATCCGCTTAACAGCTCGTCAGGGACCCCCCCGAGCGGCTCGGCCCAAAATAATTTCCGGACCCAGCGCCCCCCCATCGATCCGTGGGCTAACACCCACGAAAAATCGCCAAAAAACTGTCGTTTCCACTCTTTCGCCTCTGGGACGCCCTCAAAACCTCCCACAGGCCCCCCGGAGCCCATGGATCCGCTTAACAGCTCGTCAGGGACTCCCCCGAGGGGCTCGGTCCAAAATAATTTCCGGACCCAGCGCCCCCCCATCTATCCGTGGGCTAACACCAACGAAAAATCGCCAATAAACTGCCGTTTCCACTCTTTCGCCTCTGGGATGCCCTCAAAACCTCCCACAGGCCCCCCGGAGCCCATGGATCCGCTTAACAGCTCGTCAGGGACTCCCCCGAGGGGCTCGGTCCAAAATAATTTCCGGACCCAGCGCCCCCCCATCGATCCGTGGGCTAACACCCACGAAAAATCGCCAAAAAACTGCCGTTTCCACTCTTTCGCCTCTGGGACGCCCTCAAAACCTCCCACAGGCCCCCCGGAGCCCATGGATCCGCTTAAAAGCTCGTCAGGGACCCCCCTGGGAGGCTTGGCCCAAAATAATTTCCGGACCCAGCGCCCCCCCATCGATCCGTGGGCTAACACCCACGAAAAATCGCCAAAAAACTGCCGTTTCCACTCTTTCGCCTCTGGGACGCCCTCAAAACCTCCCACAGGCCCCCCAGAGCCCATGGATCCGCTTAACAGCTCGTCAGGGACCCCCCCGAGCGGCTCGGCCCAAAATAATTTCCGGACCCAGCGCCCCCCCATCGATCCGTGGGCTAACACCCACGAAAAATCGCCAAAAAACTGCCGTTTCCACTCTTTCGCCTCTGGGACGCCCTCAAAACCTCCCACAGGCCCCCCGGAGCCCATGGATCCGCTTAACAGCTCGTCTGGGACTCCCCCGAGGGGCTTGGTCCAAAATAATTTCCGGACCCAGCGCCCCCCCATCTATCCGTGGGCTAACACCAACGAAAAATCGCCAATAAACTGCCGTTTCCACTCTTTCGCCTCTGGGATGCCCTCAAAACCTCCCACAGGCCCCCCGGAGCCCATGGATCCGCTTAACAGCTCGTCAGGGACTCCCCCGAGGGGCTCGGTCCAAAATAATTTCCGGACCCAGCGCCCCCCCATCGATCCGTGGGCTAACACCCACGAAAAATCGCCAAAAAACTGCCGTTTCCACTCTTTCGCCTCTGGGACGCCCTCAAAACCTCCCACAGGCCCCCCGGAGCCCATGGATCCGCTTAAAAGCTCGTCAGGGACCCCCCTGGGAGGCTTGGCCCAAAATAATTTCCGGACCCAGCGCCCCCCCATCGATCCGTGGGCTAACACCCACGAAAAATCGCCAAAAAACTGCCGTTTCCACTCTTTCGCCTCTGGGACGCCCTCAAAACCTCCCACAGGCCCCCCGGAGCCCATGGATCCGCTTAACAGCTCGTCAGGGACCCCCCTGAGTGGCTCGGCCCAAAATAATTTCCGGACCCAGCGCCCCCCCATCTATCCGTGGGCTAACACCCACGAAAAATCGCCAATAAACTGCCGTTTCCACTCTTTCGCCTCTGGGATGCCCTCAAAACCTCCCACAGGCCCCCCGGAGCCCATGGATCCGCTTAACAGCTCGTCAGGGCCCCCCCCGAGTGGCTCGGCCCAAAATAATTTCCGGACCCAGCGCCCCCCCATCGATCCGTGGGCTAACACCCACGAAAAATCGCCAAAAAACTGTCGTTTCCACTCTTTCGCCTCTGGGATGCCCTCAAAACATCCCACAGGCCCCCCGGACCCATGGATCCGCTTAACAGCTCGTCAGGGACCCCCCCGAGGGTCTCGGCCCAAAATAATTTCCGTACCCAGCGCCCCCCCATCGATCCGTGGGCTAACACCCATGAAAAATCGCCAAAAAACTGCCGTTTCCACTCTTTCGCCTCTGGGATGCCCTCAAAACATCCCACAGGCCCCCCGGAGCCCATGGATCCGCTTAATAGCTCGTCAGGGACCCCCCTGAGGGGCTCGGCCCAAAATAATTTCCGGACCCAGCGCCCCCCCATTGATCCGTGTGCTAACACCCACGAAAAATTGCCAAAAAACTGCCGTTTCCACTCTTTCGCCTCTGGGATGCCCTCAAAACATCCCACAGGCCCCCCGGAGCCCATGGATCCGCTTAACAGCTCGTCAGGGACCCCTCTGAGGGGCTCGGTCCAAAATAATTTCCGGACCCAGCGCCCCCCCATCGATCCGTGGGCTAACACCCACGAAAAATCGCCAATAAACTGCCATTTCCACTCTTTCGCCTCTGGGACGCCCTTAAAACCTCCCACAGGACCCCCGGAGCCCATGGATCCGCTTAACAGCTCGTCAGGGAACCCCCCGAGTGGCTTGACCCAAAATAATTTTCGGACCCAGCGCCCCCCCATCGATCCGTGGGCTAACACCCACGAAAAATTGCCAAAAAACTGCCGTTTCCACTCTTTCGCCTCTGGGACGCCCTCAAAACCTCCCACAGGCCCCCCGGAGCCCATGGATCCGCTTAACAGCTCATCAGGGACCCCCCAGAGCAGCTCGGCCCAAAATAATTTCCGAACCCAGCACCCCCCCATCGATCCGTGCGCTAACGCCCACGAAAAATTGCCAAAAACTGTCGTTTCCACTCTTTCGCCTCTGGGACGCCCTCAAAACCTCCCACAGGCCCCCCGGAGCCCATGGATCCGCTTAACAGCTCGTCAGGGACTCCCCCGAGGGGCTCGGTCCAAAATAATTTCTGGACCCAGCGCCCCCCCATCGATCCGTGGGCTAACACCCACGAAAAATCGCCAAAAAACTGCCGTTTCCACTCTGTCGCCTCTGGGACGCCCTCAAAACCTCCCACAGGCCCCCCGGAGCCCATGGATCCGCTTAAAAGCTCGTCAGGGACCCCCCCGGGAGGCTTGGCCCAAAATAATTTCCGGACCCAGCGCCCCCCCATCGATCCGTGGGCTAACACCCACGAAAAATCGCCAAAAAACTGCCGTTTCCACTCTTTCGCCTCTGGGACGCCCTCAAAACCTCCCACAGGCCCCCCAGAGCCCATGGATCCGCTTAACAGCTCGTCAGGGACCCCCCCGAGCGGCTCGGCCCAAAATAATTTCCGGACCCAGCGCCCCCCCATCGATCCGTGGGCTAACACCCACGAAAAATCGCCAAAAAACTGTCGTTTCCACTCTTTCGCCTCTGGGACGCCCTCAAAACCTCCCACAGGCCCCCCGGAGCCCATGGATCCGCTTAACAGCTCGTCAGGGACTCCCCCGAGGGGCTCGGTCCAAAATAATTTCCGGACCCAGCGCCCCCCCATCTATCCGTGGGCTAACACCAACGAAAAATCGCCAATAAACTGCCGTTTCCACTCTTTCGCCTCTGGGATGCCCTCAAAACCTCCCACAGGCCCCCCGGAGCCCATGGATCCGCTTAACAGCTCGTCAGGGACTCCCCCGAGGGGCTCGGTCCAAAATAATTTCCGGACCCAGCGCCCCCCCATCGATCCGTGGGCTAACACCCACGAAAAATCGCCAAAAAACTGCCGTTTCCACTCTTTCGCCTCTGGGACGCCCTCAAAACCTCCCACAGGCCCCCCGGAGCCCATGGATCCGCTTAACAGCTCATCAGGGACCCCCCAGAGCAGCTCGGCCCAAAATAATTTCCGAACCCAGCGCCCCCCCATCGATCCGTGCGCTGACACCCACGAAAAATCGCCAAAAAACTGCCGTTTCCACTCTTTCGCCTCTGGGATGCCCTCAAAACCTCCCACAGGCCCCCCGGAGCCCATGGACCCGCTTAACAGCTCGTCAGGGACCCCCCCGAGTGGCTCAGGCCAAAATAATTTCCGGACCCAGCGCCCCCCCATCTATCCGTGGGCTAACACCCACGAAAAATCGCCAAAAAACTGCCTTTTCCACTCTTTCACCTCTGGGACGCCCTCAAAACCTCCCACAGGCCCCCCGGAGCCCATGGATCCACTTAACAGCTCGTCAAGGACCCCCCCGAGCAGCTCGGCCCAAAATAATTTCCGGACCCAGCGCCCCCCCATCGATCCGTGGGCTAACACCCACGAAAAATTGCCAAAAAACTGCCGTTTCCACTCTTTCGCCTCTGGGATGCTCTCAAAACCTCCCACAGGCCCCCCAGAGCCCATGGATCCGCTTAACAGCTCGTCAGGGACCCCCCCGAGCGGCTCAGCCCAAAATAATTTCCGTACCCAACGCCCCCCCATCGATCCGTGGGCTAACACCCACGAAAAATTGCCAAAAAACTGCCGTTTCCACTCTTTCGCCTCTGGGACGCCCTCAAAACCTCCCACAGGCCCCTCGGAGCCCATGGATCTGCTTAATAGCTCGTCAGGGACCCCTCCGAGTGGCTCGTCCCAAAATAATTTCCGGACCCAGCGCCCCCCCATCGATCCGTGGGCTAACACCCACAAAAAATCGCCAAAAAACTGCCGTTTCCACTCTTTCGCCTCTGGGACGCCCTCAAAACCTCCCACAGGCCCCTCGGAGCCCATGGATCCGCTTAAAAGCTTGTCAGGGACCCCCCCGAGCGGTTCGGCCCAAAATAATTTTCGGACCCAGCGCCCCCCCATCGATCCGTGGGCTAACACCCACGAAAAATCGCCAAAAAACTGCCGTTTCCACTCTTTCGCCTCTGGGACGCCCTCAAAACCTCCCACAGGCCCCCCGGAGCCCATGGATCCGCTTAACAGCTCGTCAGGGACCCCCCCGAGCAGCTCGGCCCAAAATAATTTCCGAACCCAGTGCCCCCCCATCGATCCGTGGGCTAACACCCACAAAAAATCGCCAAAAAACTGCCGTTTCCACTCTTTCGCCTCTGGGACGCCCTCAAAACCTCCCACAGGCCCCCCGGAGCCCATGCATCCGCTTAACAGCTCGTCAGGGAACCCCCCGAGCAGCTCGGCCCAAAATAATTTCCGGACCCAGCGCCCCCACATCAATCCGTGGGCTAACACCCACGAAAAATCGCCAAAAAACTGCCGTTTCCACTCTTTCGCCTCTGGGACGCCCTCAAAACCTCCCACAGGCCCCCCGGAGCCCATGGATCTGCTTAAAAGCTCCTCAGGGACCCCCCCGAATGGCTCAGCCCAAAATAATTTCCGGACCCAGCGCCCCCCCATCGATCCGTGGGCTAACACCCACAAAAAATCGCCAAAAAACTGCCGTTTCCACTCTTTCGCCTCTGGGACGCCCTCAAAACCTCCCACAGGCCCCCCGGATCCCATGGATCCGCTTAACAGCTCATCAGGGACCCCCCCAAGCGGCTCGGCCCAAAATAATTGTCGGACCCAGCGCCCCCCCATCGATCCGTGGGCTAACACCCACGAAAAATCGCCAAAAAACTGCCGTTTCCACTCTTTCGCCTCTGGGAAGCCCTCAAAACCTCACACAGGCCCCTCGGAGCCCATGGATCTGCTTAACAGCTCGTCAGGGACCCCCCCGAGCGGCTCGGCCCAAAATAATTTCCAGACCCAGCGCCCCCCCTTCGATCCGTGGGCTAACACCAACGAAAAATCGCCAAAAAACTGCCGTTTCCACTCTTTTGCCTCAGGGACGCCCTCAAAACCTCCCACAGCCCCCCCGGAGCCCATGGATCCACTTAACAACTCGTCAGGGACCCTCTCGAGTGGCTCGTCCCAAAATAATTTCCGGACCCAGCGCCCCCCCATCGATCCGTGGTCTAACACCCACGAAAAATCGCTAAAAAACTGCCGTTTCCACTCTTTCGCCTCTGGGACGCCCTCAAAACCTCCCATAGGCCCCCCGGAGCCCATGGATCCGCTTAACATCTAGTCAGGGACCCCCCAAGAGGCTCGTCCCAAAATAATTTCCGGACCCAGCGCCCCCCCATCGATCCGTGGGCTAACACCCACGAAACATCGCCAAAAAACTGCCGTTTCCACTCTTTCGCCTCTGGGACGCCCTCAAAACCTCCCACAGGCCCCCAGAGCCCATGGATCCGCTTAACAGCTCGTCAGGGAACCCCCCGAGTGGCTCGGCCCAAAATAATTTCCGGATCCAGCGCCCCCCCATCGATCCGTGGGCTAACACCCATGAAAAATCGCCAAAAAACTGCCGTTTCCGCTCTTTCGCCTCTGGGACACCCACAAAACCTCCCACAGTCCCCACGGAGCCCATGGATCCGCTTAACAGCTCATCAGGGACCCCCCCGAGTGGCTCGGCCCAAAATAATTTCCGGACCCAGCGCCCCCACATCGATCCGTGGGCTAACACCCACGAAAAATCGCCAAAAAACTGTCGTTTCCACTCTTTCGCCTCTGGGACGCCCTCAAAACCTCCCACAGGCCCCCCGGAGCCCATGGATCCGCTTAAAAGCTCGTCAGAGAGCCCCCCGAGCGGCTCGGCCCAAAATAATTTCCGGACCCAGTGCCCCCCCATCGATCCGTGGGCTAACACCCACGAAAAATCTCCAAAAAACTGCCGTTTCCACTCTTTTGCCTCTGGGACGCCCTCAAAACCTCCCACAGTCCCCTCGGAGCCCATGGATCCGCTTAACAGCTCGTCAGGGACCCCCCCGAATAGCTCGGCCCAAAATAATTTCCGGACCCAGCGCCCCCCCATCGATCCGTGGGCTGACACCCACGAAAAATTGCCAAAAAACTGTCGTTTCCACTCTTTCGCCTCTGGGACGCCCTCAAAACCTCCCACAGGCCCCCCGGAGCCCATGGATCCACTTAACAGCTCGTCAGGGACCCCCCCAAGCGGCTCGGCCCAAAATAATTTCCGTACCCAGCGCCCCCCCATCGATCCGTGGGCTAACACCCACGAATAATTGCCAAAAAACTGCCGTTTCCACTCTTTCGCCTTTGGGACGCCCTCAAAACCTCCCACAGGCCCCCCGAAGACCATGGATCCGCTTAACAGCTCCTCAGTGACCCCCCCGAGTGGCTCGTCCCAAAATAATTTCCGGACCCAGCGCCACCCCATTCATCCATGGGCTAACACCCACGAAAAATCAACAAAAAACTGCCGTTTCCACTCTTTTGCCTCTGGGACGCCCTCAAAACCTCCCACAGGCCCCTCGGAGCCCATGGATCCGCTTAACAGCTCGTCAGGGACCCCCCCGAGTGGCTCGGATCAAAATAATTTCCGGACCCAGCGCCCCCCCATCGATCCGTGGGCTAACACCCACGAAAAATCGCCAAAAAACTGCCGTTTCCACTCTTTCGCCTCTGGGACGCCCTCAAAACCTCCCACAGGCCCCCTGGAGCCCATGGATCCGCTTAACAGATCGTCAGGGACCCCCCCGAGTGGCTCGTCCCAAAATAATTTCCGGACCCAGCGCCCCCCCATCGATCCGTGGGCTAACACCCACGAAAAATCGCCAAAAAACTGCCGTTTCCACTCTTTCGCCTCTGGGACGCCCTCAAAACCTCCCACAGGCCCCCCGGAGCCCATGGATCCGCTTAACAGCTCTTCAGGGACCCCCCCGAGAGGCTCGGCCCAAAATAATTTCCGGACCCAGTGCCCCCCCATCGATCCGTGGGCTAACACCCACGAAAAATTGCCAAAAAACTGCCGTTTCCACTCTTTCGCCTCTGGGATGCCCTCAAAACCACCCACAGGCCCCCCGGAGCCAATGGATCCGCTTAACAGCTCGTCGGGGACCCCCCCGAGCAGCTCGGCCCAAAATAATTTCCGGACCCAGTGCCCCCCCATCGATCCGTGGGCTAACACCCACGAAAAATTGCCAAAAAACTGCCGTTTCCACTCTTTCACCTCTGGGACGCCCTCAAAACCTCCCACAGGCCCCCCGGAGCCCATGGATCCGCTTAACAGCTCGTCAGGGACCCCCCCAAGCGGCTCGGCCCAAAATAATTTCCGGACCCAGCGCCCCCCCATCGATCCGTGGGCTAACACCCACGAAAAATCACCAAAAAACTGTCGTTTCCACTCTTTCGCCTCTGGGACGCCCACAAAACCTCCCACAGGCCCCTCGGAGCCCATGGATCCACTTAACAGCTCGTCAGGGACCCCTCTGAGTGGGTCGGCCCAAAATAATTTCCGTACCCAGCGCCCCCCATCAATCCGTGGGCTAACACCCACGAAAAATCGCCAAAAAACTGCCGTTTCCACTCTTTCGCCTCTGGGACGCCCTCAAAACCTCCCACAGGCCCCCCGGAGCCCATGGATCCGCTTAACAGCTCGTCAGGTCCCCCCCCGAGCTGTTCGACCCAAAATAATTTCCGGACCCAGTACCCCCCCATCGATCCGTTGGCTAACACCCACGAAAAATCGCCAAAAAACTGTCGTTTGCACTCTTTCACCTCTGGGACGCCCTCAAAACCTCCCACAGGCCCCCCGGAGCCCATGGATCCACTTAACAGCTCGTCAGGGACCCCCCCAAGCGGCTCGGCCCAAAATAATTTCCGTACCCAGCGCCCCCCCATCGATCCGTGGGCTAACACCCATGAATAATTGCCAAAAAACTGCCGTTTCCACTCTTTCGCCTTTGGGACGCCCTCAAAACCTCCCACAGGCCCCCCGAAGCCCATGGATCCGCTTAACAGCTCGTCAGTGACCCCCCCGAGTGGCTCGTCCCAAAATAATTTCCGGACCCAGCGCCACCCCATCCATCCGTGGGCTAACACCCACGAAAAATCGCCAAAAAACTGTCGTTTCCACTCTTTTGCCTCTGGGACGCCCTCAAAACCTCCCACAGGCCCCTCGGAGCCCATGGATCCGCTTAACAGCTCGTCAGGGACCCCCCCGAGTGGCTCGGATCAAAATAATTTCCGGACCCAGCGCCCCCCCATCGATCCGTGGGCTAACACCCACGAAAAATCGCCAAAAAACTGCCGTTTCCACTCTTTCGCCTCTGGGACGCCCTCAAAACCTCCCACAGGCCCCCTGGAGCCCATGGATCCGCTTAACAGATCGTCAGGGACCCCCCCGAGTGGCTCGTCCCAAAATAATTTCCGGACCCAGCGCCCCCCCATCGATCCGTGGGCTAACACCCACGAAAAATCGCCAAAAAACTGCCGTTTCCACTCTTTCGCCTCTGGGACGCCCTCAAAACCTCCCACAGGCCCCCCGGAGCCCATGGATCCGCTTAACAGCTCTTCAGGGACCCCCCCGAGATGCTCGGCCCAAAATAATTTCCGGACCCAGTGCCCCCCCATCGATCCGTGGGCTAACACCCACAAAAAATTGCCAAAAAACTGCCGTTTCCACTCTTTCGCCTCTGGGACGCCCTCAAAACCTCCCACAGGCCCCTCGGAGCCCATGGATTCGCTTAACAGCTCGTCAGGGACCCCCCCAAGTGGCTCGGCCCAAAATAAATTCCGGACCCAGCGCCCCCCCATCGATCCGTGGGCTAACACCCACGAAAAATCACCAAAAAACTGCAGTTTCCACTCTTTCGCCTCTGGGACGCCCTCAAAACCTCCCACAGGCCCCCTGGAGCCCATGGATCCGCTTAACAGCTCGTCAGGGACCCCCCCGAGCGGCTCGTCCCAAAATAATTTCCGGACCCAGCGCGCCCCCATCGATCCGTGGGCTAACACCCATGAAAAATCGCTAAAAAACTGCCGTTTCCACTCTTTCGCCTCTGGGATGCCCTCAAAATCTCCCACAGGCCCCCCGGAGCCCATGGATCCGCTTAACAGTTCGTCAGGGACCCCCCCGAGCGGGTCGGCCCAAAATAATTTCCGGACCCAGCGCCCCCCCATCGATCCGTGGGCTAACACCCACGAAAAATCGCCAAAAAACTGTCGTTTCCACTCTTTCGCCTCTGGGACGCCCTCAAAACCTCCCACAGGCCCCCCGGAGCCTATGGATCCGCTTAACAGCTCGTCAGGGACCCCCCCGAGTGGCTCGACCCAAAATAATTTCCGGACCCAGTGCCCCCCCATCGATCCGTGGGCTAACACCCACGAAAAATCGCCAAAAAACTGCCGTTTCCACTCTTTCGCCTCTGGGATGCCCTCAAAACCACCCACAGGCCCCCCGGAGCCAATGGATCCGCTTAACAGCTCGTCGGGGACCCCCCCGAGCGGCTCGGCCCAAAATAATTTCCGGACCCAGCGCCCCCCCATCGATCCGTGGGCTAACACCCACGAAAAATTGCCAAAAAACTGTCGTTTCCCCTCTTTTGCCTCTGGGACGCCCTCAAAACCTCCCACAGGCCCCCAGGAGCCCATGGATCCGCTTGACAGCTCTTCAGGGACCCCCCCGAGTGGCTCGGCCCAAAATAATTTCCGGACCCAGCGCCCCCCCATCGATCCGTGGGCTAACACCCACGAAAAATCGCCAAAAAACTGCCGTTTCCACTCTTTCGCCTCTGGGATGCCCTCAAAACCTCCCACAGGCCCCCCGGAGCCCATGGATCCGTTTAACAGCTCGTCAGGGACCCCCCCGAGTGTCTCGGCCCAAAATAATTTCCGTACCCAGCGCCCCCCCATCGATCCGTGGGCTAACACCCACGAAAAATCGCCAAAAAACTGCCGTTTCCACTCTTTCGCCTCTGGGATGCCCTCAAAACCTCCCACAGGCCCCCTGGAACCCATGGATCTGCTTAAAAGCTCGTCAGGGACCCCCCCAAGTGGCTCGATCCAAAATACTTTCCGGACCCAGCGCCCCCCCATCGATCCGTGGGCTAACACCCACGAAAAATTGCCAAAAAACTGCCGTTTCCACTCTTTCGACTCTGGGACGCCCTCAAAACCTCCCACAGGCCCCCCGGAGCCCATGGATCCACTTAACAGCTCGTAAGGGACCCCCTCGAGCAGCTCGTCCCAAAATAATTTTCGGACCCAGCGCCCCCCTTCGATCCGTGGGCTAACACCCACGAAAAATCGCCAAAAAACTGCCGTTTACACTCTTTCGCCTCTGGGACGCCCTCAAAACCTCCCACAGGCCCCCCGGAGCCCATGGATCTGCTTAACAGCTCGTTAGGGACCCCCCCGAGTGGCTCGGCCCAAAATAATTTCCGGACCCAGCGCCCCCCCGTCGATCTGTGGGCTAACACCCACGAAAAATTGCCAAAAAACTGCCGTTTCCACTTTTTCGCCTCTGGGACGCCCTCAAAACCTCCCACAGGCCCCCCGGAGCCCATGGATCCGCTTAACAGCTCGTCAGGGACCCCCCTGAGTGTCTCGGCCCAAAATAATTTTCGGACCCAGTGCCCCCCCATCGATCCGTGGGCTAACACCCACGAAAAATCGCCAAAAAACTGCCGTTTCCACTCTTTCGCCTCTGGGATGCCCTCAAAACCACCCACAGGCCCCCCGGAGCCCATGGATCCGCTTAACATCTCGTCGGGGACCCCCCCGAGCGGCTCGGCCCAAAATACTTTCCGGACCCAGCGCCCCCCCATCGATCCGTGGGCTAACACCCACGAAAAATCGCCAAAAAACTGTCGTTTCCCCTCTTTCGCCTCTGGGACGCCCTCAAAACCTCCCACAGGCCCCCAGGAGCCCATGGATCCGCTTAACAGCTCTTCAGGGACCCCCCCGAGTGGCTCGGCCCAAAATAATTTTCGAACCCAGTGCCCCCCCATCGATCCGTTGGCTAACACCCACGAAAAATCGCCAAAAAACTGCCGTTTCCACTCTTTCGCCTCTGGGATGCCCTCAAAACCTCCCACAGGCCCCCCGGAACCCATGGATCTGCTTAAAAGCTCGTCAGGGACCCCCCCAAGTGGCTCGGTCCAAAATAATTTCCGGACCCAGCGCCCCCCCATCGATCCGTGGGCTAACATCCACGAAAAATCGCCAAAAAACTGCCGTTTCCACTCTTTCGCCTCTGGGACGCCCTCAAAACCTCCCACAGGCCCCCCGGAGCCCATGGATCCACTTAAAAGCTCGTAAGGGACCCCCTCGAGCAGCTTGGCCCAAAATAATTTCCGGACCCAGCGCCACCCTTCGATCCGTGGGCTAACACCCACGAAAAATTGCCAAAAAACTGCCGTTTCCACTCTTTCGCCTCTGGGACGCCCTCAAAACCTCCCACAGGCCCCTCGGAGCCCATGGATTCGCTTAACAGCTCGTCAGGGACCCCCCCAAGTGGCTCGGCCCAAAATAAATTCCGGACCCAGCGCCCCCCCATCGATCCGTGGGCTAACACCCACGAAAAATCACCAAAAAACTGCAGTTTCCACTCTTTCGCCTCTGGGACGCCCTCAAAACCTCCCACAGGCCCCCTGGAGCCCATGGATCCGCTTAACAGCTCGTCAGGGACCCCCCCGAGCGGCTCGTCCCAAAATAATTTCCGGACCCAGCGCGCCCCCATCGATCCGTGGGCTAACACCCATGAAAAATCGCTAAAAAACTGCCGTTTCCACTCTTTCGCCTCTGGGATGCCCTCAAAATCTCCCACAGGCCCCCCGGAGCCCATGGATCCGCTTAACAGTTCGTCAGGGACCCCCCCGAGCGGGTCGGCCCAAAATAATTTCCGGACCCAGCGCCCCCCCATCGATCCGTGGGCTAACACCCACGAAAAATCGCCAAAAAACTGTCGTTTCCACTCTTTCGCCTCTGGGACGCCCTCAAAACCTCCCACAGGCCCCCCGGAGCCTATGGATCCGCTTAACAGCTCGTCAGGGACCCCCCCGAGTGGCTCGACCCAAAATAATTTCCGGACCCAGTGCCCCCCCATCGATCCGTGGGCTAACACCCACGAAAAATCGCCAAAAAACTGCCGTTTCCACTCTTTCGCCTCTGGGATGCCCTCAAAACCACCCACAGGCCCCCCGGAGCCAATGGATCCGCTTAACAGCTCGTCGGGGACCCCCCCGAGCGGCTCGGCCCAAAATAATTTCCGGACCCAGCGCCCCCCCATCGATCCGTGGGCTAACACCCACGAAAAATTGCCAAAAAACTGTCGTTTCCCCTCTTTTGCCTCTGGGACGCCCTCAAAACCTCCCACAGGCCCCCAGGAGCCCATGGATCCGCTTGACAGCTCTTCAGGGACCCCCCCGAGTGGCTCGGCCCAAAATAATTTCCGGACCCAGCGCCCCCCCATCGATCCGTGGGCTAACACCCACGAAAAATCGCCAAAAAACTGCCGTTTCCACTCTTTCGCCTCTGGGATGCCCTCAAAACCTCCCACAGGCCCCCCGGAGCCCATGGATCCGTTTAACAGCTCGTCAGGGACCCCCCCGAGTGTCTCGGCCCAAAATAATTTCCGTACCCAGCGCCCCCCCATCGATCCGTGGGCTAACACCCACGAAAAATCGCCAAAAAACTGCCGTTTCCACTCTTTCGCCTCTGGGATGCCCTCAAAACCTCCCACAGGCCCCCTGGAACCCATGGATCTGCTTAAAAGCTCGTCAGGGACCCCCCCAAGTGGCTCGATCCAAAATACTTTCCGGACCCAGCGCCCCCCCATCGATCCGTGGGCTAACACCCACGAAAAATTGCCAAAAAACTGCCGTTTCCACTCTTTCGACTCTGGGACGCCCTCAAAACCTCCCACAGGCCCCCCGGAGCCCATGGATCCACTTAACAGCTCGTAAGGGACCCCCTCGAGCAGCTCGTCCCAAAATAATTTTCGGACCCAGCGCCCCCCTTCGATCCGTGGGTTAACACCCACGAAAAATCGCCAAAAAACTGCCGTTTACACTCTTTCGCCTCTGGGACGCCCTCAAAACCTCCCACAGGCCCCCCGGAGCCCATGGATCTGCTTAACAGCTCGTTAGGGACCCCCCCGAGTGGCTCGGCCCAAAATAATTTCCGGACCCAGCGCCCCCCCGTCGATCTGTGGGCTAACACCCACGAAAAATTGCCAAAAAACTGCCGTTTCCACTTTTTCGCCTCTGGGACGCCCTCAAAACCTCCCACAGGCCCCCCGGAGCCCATGGATCCGCTTAACAGCTCGTCAGGGACCCCCCTGAGTGTCTCGGCCCAAAATAATTTTCGGACCCAGTGCCCCCCCATCGATCCGTGGGCTAACACCCACGAAAAATCGCCAAAAAACTGCCGTTTCCACTCTTTCGCCTCTGGGATGCCCTCAAAACCACCCACAGGCCCCCCGGAGCCCATGGATCCGCTTAACATCTCGTCGGGGACCCCCCCGAGCGGCTCGGCCCAAAATACTTTCCGGACCCAGCGCCCCCCCATCGATCCGTGGGCTAACACCCACGAAAAATCGCCAAAAAACTGTCGTTTCCCCTCTTTCGCCTCTGGGACGCCCTCAAAACCTCCCACAGGCCCCCAGGAGCCCATGGATCCGCTTAACAGCTCTTCAGGGACCCCCCCGAGTGGCTCGGCCCAAAATAATTTTCGAACCCAGTGCCCCCCCATCGATCCGTTGGCTAACACCCACGAAAAATCGCCAAAAAACTGCCGTTTCCACTCTTTCGCCTCTGGGATGCCCTCAAAACCTCCCACAGGCCCCCCGGAACCCATGGATCTGCTTAAAAGCTCGTCAGGGACCCCCCCAAGTGGCTCGGTCCAAAATAATTTCCGGACCCAGCGCCCCCCCATCGATCCGTGGGCTAACATCCACGAAAAATCGCCAAAAAACTGCCGTTTCCACTCTTTCGCCTCTGGGACGCCCTCAAAACCTCCCACAGGCCCCCCGGAGCCCATGGATCCACTTAAAAGCTCGTAAGGGACCCCCTCGAGCAGCTTGGCCCAAAATAATTTCCGGACCCAGCGCCCCCCTTCGATCCGTGGGCTAACACCCACGAAAAATTGCCAAAAAACTGCCGTTTACACTCTTTCGCCTCTGGGACGCCCTCAAAACCTCCCACAGGCCCCCCGGAGCCCATGGATCTGCTTAACAGCTCGTTAGGGACCCCCCGAGTGGCTCGGCCCAAAATAATTTCCGGACCCAGCGCCCCCCCATCGATCTGTGGGCTAACACCCACGAAAAATCGCCAAAAAACTGCCGTTTCCACTCTTTCGCCTCTGGGACGCCCTCAAAACCTCCCACACGCCCCTCGGAGCCCATGGATCCGCTTAACAGCTCGTCAGGGACCCCCCCGAGCGGCTCGGTCCAAAATAATTTCCGGACCCAGCGCCCCCCATCGATCCGTGGGCTAACACCCACGAAAAATCGCCAAAAAACTGTCGTTTCCACTCTTTCGCCTCTGGGACGCCCTCAAAACCTCCCACAGGACCCACGGAGCCCATGGATCCACTTAACAGCTCGTCAGGGACCCCCCCGAGTGGCTCGGCCCAAAATAATTTCCGTACCCAGCGCCCCCCCATCGATCCGTGGGCTAACACCCATGAAAAATCGCCAAAAAACTGACGTTTCCACTCTTTTGCCTCTGGGATGCCCTCAAAACCTCCCACAGGCCCCCCGGAGCCCATGGATCCGCTTAACAGCTCGTCAGGTCCCCCCCCGAGCGGTTCGACCCAAAATAATTTCCGGACCCAGTGCCCCCCCATCGATTCGTTGGCTAGCACCCACGAAAAATTGCCAAAAACTGCCGTTTCCACTCTTTCACCTCTGGGACGCCCTCAAAACCTCCCACAGGACCCCCGGAGCCCATGGATCCACTTAACAGCTCGTCAGGGACCCCCCAAGCGGCTCAGCCCAAAATAATTTCCGTACCCAGCGCCCCCCCATCGATCCGTGGGCTAACACCCACGAATAATTGCCAAAAAACTGCCGTTTCCACTCTTTCGCCTTTGGGACGCCCTCAAAACCTCCCACAGGCCCCCCGAAGCCCATGGATCCGCTTAACAGCTCGTCAGTGACCCCCCCGAGCGGCTCGTCCCAAAATAATTTCCGGACCCAGCGCCACCCCATCGATCCGTGGGCTAACACCCACGAAAAATCGCCAAAAAACTGCCGTTTCCACTCTTTTGCCTCTGGGACGCCCTCAAAACCTCCCACAGGCCCCTCGGAGCCCATAGATCCGCTTAACAGCTCGTCAGGGACACCCCCGAGTGGCTCGGCCCAAAATAATTTCCGGACCCAGCGCCCCCCCATCGATCCGTGGGCTAACACCCACGAAAAATCGCCAAAAAACTGCCGTTTCCACTCTTTCGCCTCTGGGACGCCCTCAAAACCTCCCACAGGCCCCCTGGAGCCCATGGATCCGCTTAACAGCTCGTCAGGGACCCCCCCGAGTGGCTCGTCCCAAAATAATTTCCGGACCCAGCGCCCCCCCATCGATCCGTGGGCTAACACCCACGAAAAATCACCAAAAAACTGCCGTTTCCACTCTTTCGCCTCTGGGACGCCCTCAAAACCTCCCACAGGCCCCCCGGAGCCCATGGATCCGCTTAACAACTCTTCAGGGACCCCCCGAGTGTCTCGGCCCAAAATAATTTTCGGACCCAGTGCCCCCCCATCGATCCGTGGGCTAACACCCACGAAAAATCGCCAAAAAACTGCCGTTTCCACTCTTTCGCCTCTGGGATGCCCTCAAAACCACCCACAGGCCCCCCGGAGCCCATGGATCCGCTTAACATCTCGTCGGGGACCCCCCCGAGCGGCTCGGCCCAAAATACTTTCCGGACCCAGCGCCCCCCCATCGATCCGTGGGCTAACACCCACGAAAAATCGCCAAAAAACTGTCGTTTCCCCTCTTTCGCCTCTGGGACGCCCTCAAAACCTCCCACAGGCCCCCAGGAGCCCATGGATCCGCTTAACAGCTCTTCAGGGACCCCCCCGAGTGGCTCGGCCCAAAATAATTTTCGGACCCAGCGCCCCCCCATCGATCCGTGGGCTAACACCCACGAAAAATTGCCAAAAAACTGCCGTTTCCACTCTTTCGCCTCTGGGATGCCCTCAAAACCTCCCACAGGCCCCCCGGAGCCCATGGATCCGTTTAACAGCTCGTCAGGGACCCCCCCGAGTGACTCGGCCCAAAATAATTTTCGGACCCAGCGCCCCCCCATCGATCCGTGGGCTAACACCCACGAAAAATCGCCAAAAAACTGCCGTTTCCACTCTTTCGCCTCTGGGATGCCCTCAAAACCTCCCACAGGCCCCCCGGAACCCATGGATCTGCTTCAAAGCTCGTCAGGGACCCCCTCGAGCAGCTCGGCCCAAAATAATTTCCGGACCCAGCGCCCCCCTTCGATCCGTGGGCTAACACCCACGAAAAATCGCCTAAAAACTGCCGTTTACACTCTTTCGCCTCTGGGACGCCCTCAAAACCTCCCACAGGCCCCCCGGAGCCCATGGATCTGCTTAACAGCTCGTTAGGGACCCCCCCAAGTGGCTCGGCCCAAAATAATTTCCGGACCCACCGCCCCCCCATCGATCTGTGGGCTAACACCCACGAAAAATCGCCAAAAAACTGCCGTTTCCACTCTTTCGCCTCTGGGACGCCCTCAAAACCTCCCACAGCCCCCCCGGAGCCCATGGATCCGCTTAACAGCTCGTCAGGGACCCCCCCGAGCGGCTCGGCCCAAAATAATTTCCGGACCCAGCGCCCCCCCATCGATCCGTGGGCTAACACCCACGAAAAATCGCCAAAAAACTGCCGTTTCCACTCTTTCGCCTCTGGGACGCCCTCAAAACCTCCCACAGGCCCCCCGGAGCCCATGGATCCGCTTAACAGCTCGTCAGGGACCCCCCCGAGCGGCTTGGCCCAAAATAATTTCCGGACCCAGCGCCCCCCATCGATCCGTGGGCTAACACCCACGAAAAATCGCCAAAAAACTGCCGTTTCCACTCTTTCGCCTCTGGGACGCCCTCAAAACCTCCCACAGGCCCCCCGGAGCCCATGGATCCACTTAACTGCTCGTCAGGGACCCCCCCGAGTGGCTCGGCCCAAAATAATTTCCGGACCCAGTGCCCCCCCATCGATCCGTGGGCTAACACCCACGAAAAATCGCCAAAAAACTGCCGTTTCCACTCTTTCGCCTCTGGGACGCCCTCAAAACATCCCACAGGCCCCCCGGAGCCCATGGATCCGCTTAACAGCTCGTCAGGGACCCCCCCGAGTGGCTCGTCCCAAAATAATTTTCGGACCCAGCGCCCCCCCCATCGATCCGTGGGCTAAGACCCACGAAAAATCGCCAAAAAACTGCCGTTTACACTCTTTCGCCTCTGAGACGCCCTCAAAACCTCCCACAGGCCCCCCGGAGCCCATGGATCCGCTTAACAGCTCATCAGGGACCCCCCCGAGTGGTTCGGCCCAAAATAATTTGCGGACCCAGCGCCCCCCCATCGATCCGTGGGCTAACACCCACGAAAAATCGCCAAAAAACTGCCGTTTCCACTCCTTCGCCTCTGGGACGCCCTCAAAACCTCCCACAGGCCCCCCGGAGCCCATGGATCTGCTTAACAGCTCGTCAGGGACCCCTCCGAGCAGCTCGGGCCAAAATAATTCCCGGACCCAGCGCCCCCCCATCGATCCGTGGGCTAACACCCACGAAAAATTGCCAAAAAACTGCCGTTTCCACTCTTTCGCCTCTGGGACGCCCTGAAAACCTCCCACAGGCCCCCCGGAGCCCATGGATCTGCTTAACAGCTCGTCAGGGACCCCCCCGAGCGGCTCGCCCCAAAATAATATCCGGACCCAGCGCCCCCCCATCGATCCGTGGGCTAACACCCACGAAAAATCGCCAAAAAACTGCCGTTTCCACTCTTTCGCCTCTGGGACGCCCTCAAAACCACCCACAGGCCCCCCGGAGCCCATGGATCCGCTTAAAAACTCGTCAGGGACTCCCCCGAGTGGCTCGGCCCAAAATAATTTCCAGACCCAGCGCCCCCCCATCGATCCGTGGGCTAACACCCACGAAAAATCGCCAAAAAACTGCCGTTTCCACTCTTTCGCCTTTGGGACGCCCTCAAAACCTCCCACAGGCCCCCCGGAGCCCATGGATCCGCTTAACAGCTCGTCAGGGACCCCCCCGAGCGTGTCGGACCAAAATAATTTCCGGACCCAGCGCCCCCCCATCGATCCGTGGGCTAACACCCACGAAAAATCGAAAAAAATCTGTCGTTTCCACTCTTTCGCCTCTGGGACGCCCTCAAAACCTCCCACAGGCCCCCCGGAGACCATGGATCCGCTTAACAGCTCGTCAGGGACCCCCCCGAGCGGCTCGGCCCAAAATAATTTTCGCACCCAGCGCCCCCCCATCGATCCGTGGGCCAACACCCACGAAAAATCGCCAAAAAACTGCCGTTTCCACTCTTTCGCCTCTGGGACGCCCTCAAAACCTCCCACAGGCCCCCCGGAGCCCATGGATCCGCTTAACAGCTCGTCAGGGACCCCCCCGATCGGCTTGGACCAAAATAATTTCCGGACCCAGCGCCCCCCAATCGATCCGTGGGCTAACACCCACGAAAAATCGCCAAAAAACTGTCGTTTCCACTCTTTCGCCTCTGGGACGCCCTCAAAACCTCCCACAGGCCCCCCGGAGCCCATGGATCCGCTTAACAGCTCGTCAGGGACCCCCCCGAGTGGCTCGGCCCAAAATAATTTCCGGACCCAGCGCCCCCCCATCGATCCGTGGGCTAACACCCACGAAAAATCGCCAAAAAACTGCCGTTTCCACTCTTTCGCCTCTGGGATGCCCTCAAAACCTACCACAGGCCCTCTGGAGCCCATGGATCCGCTTAACATCTCGTCAGGGACCCCCCCGAGCGGCTCGGCCCAAAATAATTTCCGGACCCAGCGCCCCCCCATCGATCTGTGGGCTAACACCCACGAAAAATCGCCAAAAAACTGCCGTTGCCACTCTTTTGCCTCTGGGACGCCCTCAAAACCTCCCACAGGCCCCCCGGAGCCCATGGATCCGCTTAACAGCTCTTCAGGGACCCCCCCGAGCGGCTCGGCCCAACATAATTTCTGGACCCAGCGCCCCCCCATCGATCCGTGGGCTAACACCCACGAAAAATCGCCAAAAAACTGCCGTTTCCACTCTTTCGCCTCTGGGACGCCCTCAAAACCTCCCACAGGCCCCCCGGAGCCCATGGATCCACTTGACAGCTCGTCAGGGACCCCCCCGAGTGGCTCGGCCCAAAATAATTTCCGGACCCAGTGCCCCCCCATCGATCCGTGGGCTAACACCCACGAAAAATCGCCAAAAAACTGCCGTTTCCACTCTTTCGCCTCTGGGACGCCCTCAAAACCTCCCACAGGCCCCCCGGAGCCCATGGATCCGCTTAACAGCTCGTCAGGGACCCCCCCGAGCGGCTCGGTCCAAAATAATTTCCGGACCCAGCGCCCCCCCATCGATCCGTGGGCTAACACCCACGAAAAATCGCCAAAAAATTGCCTTTTCCACTCTTTCGCCTCTGGGACGCCCTCAAAACCTCCCACAGGCCCCCCGGAGCCCATGGATCCGCTTAACAGCTCGTCAAGGACCCCCTCGAGCGGTTCGGCCCAAAATAATTTCCGGACCCAGCGCCCCCCCATCGATCCGTGGGCTAACACCCACGAAAAATCGCCAAAAAACTGCCGTTTCCACTCTTTCACCTCTGGGACGCCCTCAAAACCTCCCACAGGACCCCTGGAGCCCATGGATCCGCTTAACAGCTCGTCAGGGACCCCCCCGAACAGCTCAGCCCAAAATAATTTCCGGACCCAGCGCCCCCCCATCGATCCGTGGGCTAACACCCACGAAAAATCGCCAAAAAACTGCCGTTTCCACTCTTTCGCCTCTGGGACGCCCTCAAAACCTCCCACAGGCCCCCCGGAGCCCATGGATCCGCTTAAAATCTCGTCAGGGACCCCCCCGAGCGGCTCGGCCCAAAATAATTTCCGGACCCAGCGCCCCCCCATCGATCCGTGGGCTAACACCCACGAAAAATCGCCAAAAAACTGCCGTTTCTACTCTTTCGCCTCTGGGACGCCCTCAAAACCTCCCACAGGCCCCTCGGAGCCCATGGATCCGCTTAACAGCTCGTCAAGGACCCCCCCGAGCAGCTCGGTCCAAAATAATTTCCGGACCCAGCGCCCCCCCATCGATCCGTGGGCTAACACCCACGAAAAATCGCCAAAAAACTGCCGTTTCCACTCTTTCACCTCTGGGACGCCCTCAAAACCTCCCACAGGCCCCACGGAGCCCATGGATCCGCTTAACAGCTCGTCAGGGACCCCCCCGAGCGGCTCGGCCCAAAATAATTTTCGAACCCAGCGCCCCCCCATCGATCCGTGGTCTAACACCCACGAAAAATCACCAAAAAACTGCCGTTTCCACTCTTTTGCCTCTGGGACACCCTCAAAACCTCCCACAGGCCCCCCAGAGCCCATGGATCCGCTTAACAGCTCGTCAGGTACCCCCCCGAGCGGCTTGGCCCAAAATAATTTTTGGACCCAGCGCCCCCCCATCGATCCGTGGGCCAACACCCACGAAAAATCGCCAAAAAACTGCCGTTTCCACTCTTTCGACTCTGGGACGACCTCAAAACCTCCCACAGGCCCCCCGGAGCCCATGGATCCGCTTAACAGCTCGTCAGGGACCCCCCCGATCGGCTCAGCCCAAAATAATTTCTGTACCCAGCGCCCCCCCATCGATCCGTGGGCTAACACCCACGAAAAATCGCCAAAAAACTGTCGTTTCCACTCTTTCGCCTCTGGGACAACCTCAAAACCTCCCACAGGCCCCCCGGAGCCCATGGATCCGCTTAACAGCTCGTCAGGGACCCCCCCGAGTGGCTCGGTCCAAAATAATTTCCGGACCCAGCGCCCCCCCATCGATCCGTGGGCTAACACCCACGAAAAATCGCCAAAAAACTGCCGTTTCCACTCTTTCGCCTCTGGGACGCCCTCAAAACCTACCACAGGCCCTCCGGAGCCCATGGATCCGCTTAACAGCTCGTCAGGGACCCCCCCGAGCGGCTCGGCCCAAAATAATTTCCGGACCCAGCGCCCCCCCATCGATCCGTGGGCTAACACCCACGAAAAATCGCCAAAAAACTGCCGTTGCCACTCTTTCGCCTCTGGGACGCCCTCAAAACCTCCCACAGGCCCCCCGGAGCCCATGGATCTGCTTAACAGCTCGTCAGGGACCCCCCCGAGTGGCTCGGCCCAAAATAATTTCCAGACCCAGCCCCCCCCCATCGATCCGTGAGCTAACACCCACGAAAAATCGCCAAAAAACTGCCGTTTCCACTCTTTCGCCTCTGGGACGCCCTCAAAACCTCCCACAGGCCCCCCGGAGCCCATGGATCCGCTTAACAGCTCGTCAGGGACCCCCCCGATCGGCTTGGACCAAAATAATTTCCGGACCCAGCGCCCCCCCATCGATCCGTGGGCTAACACCCACGAAAAATCGCCAAAAAACTGCCGTTTCCACTCTTTCGGCTCTTGGACGCCCTCAAAACCTCCCACAGGCCCCCCGGAGCCTATGGATCCGCTTAACAGCTCTTCAGGGACCCCCCCGAGCGGCTCGGCCCAAAATAATTTCTGGACCCAGCGCCCCCCCATCAATCCGTGGGCTAACACCCACGAAAAATCGCCAAAAAACTGCCGTTTCCACTCTTTCGCCTCTGGGACGCCCTCAAAACCTCCCACAGGCCCCCCGGAGCCCATGGATCCACTTGACAGCTCGTCAGGGACCCCCCCGAGTGGCTCGGCCCAAAATAATTTCCGGACCCAGTGCCCCCCCATCGATCCGTGGGCTAACACCCACGAAAAATCGCCAAAAAACTGCCGTTTCCACTCTTTCGCCTCTGGGACGCCCTCAAAACCTCCCACAGGCCCCCCGGAGCCCATGGATCCGCTTAACAGCTCGTCAGGGACCCCCCCGAGCGGCTCGGCCCAAAATAATTTCTGGACCCAGCGCCCCCCCATCGATCCGTGGGCTAACACCCACGAAAAATCGCCAAAAAATTGCCTTTTCCACTCTTTCGCCTCTGGGACGCCCTCAAAACCTCCCACAGGCCCCCCGGAGCCCATGGATCCGCTTAACAGCTCGTCAAGGACCCCCTCGAGCGGCTCGGCCCAAAATAATTTCCGGACCCAGCGCCCCCCCATCGATCCGTGGGCTAACACCCACGAAAAATCGCCAAAAAACTGCCGTTTCCACTCTTTCACCTCTGGGACGCCCTCAAAACCTCCCACAGGACCCCTGGAGCCCATGGATCCGCTTAACAGCTCGTCAGGGACCCCCCCGAGCAGCTCGGCCCAAAATAATTTCCGGACCCAGCGCCCCCCCATCGATCCGTGGGCTAACACCCACGAAAAATCGCCAAAAAACTGCCGTTTCCACTCTTTCGCCTCTGGGACGCCCTCAAAACCTCCCACAGGCCCCCCGGAGCCCATGGATCCGCTTAAAATCTCGTCAGGGACCCCCCCGAGCGGCTCGGCCCAAAATAATTTCCGGACCCAGCGCCCCCCCATCGATCCGTGGGCTAACACCCACGAAAAATCGCCAAAAAACTGCCGTTTCTACTCTTTCGCCTCTGGGACGCCCTCAAAACCTCCCACAGGCCCCTCGGAGCCCATGGATCCGCTTAACAGCTCGTCAGGGACCCCCCCGAGCAGCTCGGTCCAAAATAATTTCCGGACCCAGCGCCCCCCCATCGATCCGTGGGCTAACACCCACGAAAAATCGCCAAAAAACTGCTGTTTCCACTCTTTCACCTCTGGGACGCCCTCAAAACCTCCCACAGGCCCCACGGAGCCCATGGATCCGCTTAACAGCTCGTCAGGGACCCCCCCGAGTGGCTCGGCCCAAAATAATTTTCGAACCCAGCGCCCCCCCATCGATCCGTGGTCTAACACCCACGAAAAATCACCAAAAAACTGCCGTTTCCACTCTTTTGCCTCTGGGACGCCCTCAAAACCTCCCACAGGCCCCCCAGAGCCCATGGATCCGCTTAACAGCTCGTCAGGTACCCCCCCGAGCGGCTTGGCCCAAAATAATTTTCGGACCCAGCGCCCCCCCATCGATCCGTGGGCCAACACCCACGAAAAATCGCCAAAAAACTGCCGTTTCCACTCTTTCGCCTCTGGGACGCCCTCAAAACCTCCCACAGGCCCCCCGGAGCCCATGGATCCGCTTAACAGCTCGTCAGGGACCCCCCCGATCGGCTCAGCCCAAAATAATTTCCGTACCCAGCGCCCCCCCATCGATCCGTGGGCTAACACCCACGAAAAATCGCCAAAAAACTGTCGTTTCCACTCTTTCGCCTCTGGGACAACCTCAAAACCTCCCACAGGCCCCCCGGAGCCTATGGATCCGCTTAACAGCTCGTCAGGGACCCCCCCGAGTGTCTTGGTCCAAAATAATTTCCGGACCCAGCGCCCCCCCATCGATCCGTGGGCTAACACCCACGAAAAATCGCCAAAAAACTGCCGTTTCCACTCTTTCGCCTCTGGGACGCCCTCAAAACCTACCACAGGCCCTCCGGAGCCCATGGATCCGCTTAACAGCTCGTCAGGGACCCCCCCGAGCGGCTCGGCCCAAAATAATTTCCGGACCCAGCGCCCCCCCATCGATCCGTGGGCTAACACCCACGAAAAATCGCCAAAAAACTGCCGTTGCCACTCTTTCGCCTCTGGGACGCCCTCAAAACCTCCCACAGGCCCCCCGGAGCCCATGGATCTGCTTAACAGCTCGTCAGGGACCCCCCCGAGCGGCTCGGCCCAAAATAATTTCCAGACCCAGCGCCCCCCCATCGATCCGTGAGCTAACACCCACGAAAAATCGACAAAAAACTGCCGTTTCCACTCTTTCGCCTCTGGGACGCCCTCAAAACCTCCCACAGGCCCCCCGGAGCCCATGGATCCGCTTAACAGCTCGTCAGGGACCCCCCCGATCGGCTCGGACCAAAATAATTTCCAGACCCAGCGCCCCCCCATCGATCCGTGGGCTAACACCCACGAAAAATCGCCAAAAAACTGCCGTTTCCACTCTTTCGGCTCTTGGACGCCCTCAAAACCTCCCACAGGCCCCCCGAAGCCTATGGATCCGCTTAACAGCTCTTCAGGGACCCCCCCGAGCGGCTCGGCCCAAAATAATTTCTGGACCCAGCGCCACCCCATCGATCCGTGGGCTAACACCCACGAAAAATCGCCAAAAAACTGCCGTTTCCACTCTTTCGCCTCTGGGACGCCCTCAAAACCTCCCACAGGCCCCCCGGAGCCCATGGATCCGCTTGACAGCTCGTCAGGGACCCCCCCGAGTGGCTCGGCCCAAAATAATTTCCGGACCCAGTGCCCCCCCATCGATCCGTGGGCTAACACCCACGAAAAATCGCCAAAAAACTGCCGTTTCCACTCTTTCGCCTCTGGGACGCCCTCAAAACCTCCCACAGGCCCCCAGGAGCCCATGGATCCGCTTAACAGCTCGTTAGGGACCCCCCCGAGTGGCTCGGCCCAAAATAATCTCCGGACCCAGCGCCCCCCCATCGATCCGTGGGCTAACACCCACGAAAAATCGCCAAAAAATTGCCTTTTCCACTCTTTCGCCTCTGGGACGCCCTCAAAACCTCCCACAGGCCCCCCGGAGCCCATGGATCCGCTTAACAGCTCGTCAAGGACCCCCCCGAGCGGCTCGGCCCAAAATAATTTCCGGACCCAGCGCCCCCCCATCGATCCGTAGGCTAACACCCACGAAAAATCGCCAAAAAACTGCCGTTTCCACTCTTTCACCTCTGGGACGCCCTCAAAACCTCCCATAGGCCCCCTGGAGCCCATGGATCCGCTTATGAGCTCGTCAGGGACCCCCCCGAGCAGCTCGGCCCAAAATAATTTTCGGACCCAGCGCCCCCCCATCGATCCGTGGGCTAACACCCACGAAAAATCGCCAAAAAACTGCCGTTTCCACTCTTTCGCCTCTGGGACGCCCTCAAAACCTCCCACAGGCCCCCCGGAGCCCATGGATCCGCTTAAAAGCTCGTCAGGGACCCCCCCGAGCGGCTCGGCCCAAAATAATTTCCGGACCCAGCGCCCCCCCATCGATCCGTGGGCTAACACCCACGAAAAATCGCCAAAAAACTGCCGTTTCCACTCTTTCGCCTCTGGGACGCCCTCAAAACCTCCCACAGGCCCCCCGGAGCCCATGGATCCACTTAACAGCTCGTCAGGGACCCCCCCGAGCGGCTCGGCACAAAATAATTTCCGGACCCAGCGCCCCCCCATCGATCCGTGGGCTAACACCCACGAAAAATCGCCAAAAAACTGCCGTTTCCACTCTTTCGCCTCTGGGACGCCCTCAAAACCTCCCACAGGCCCCCCGGAGCCCATGGATACGCTTAACAGCTCGTCAGGGACCCCCCCGAGCGGCTCGGCCCAAAATAATTTCCGGACCCAGCGCCCCCCCATCGATCCGTGGGCTAACACCCACGAAAAATCGCCAAAAAACTGCCGTTTCCACTCTTTCGCCTCTGGGACGCCCTCAAAACCTCCCACAGGCCCCCCGGAGCCCATGGATCCGCTTAACAGCTCGTCAGGGACCCCCCCGTGCGGCTCGGCCCAAAATAATTTCCGGACCCAGCGCCCCCCCATCGATCCGTTGGCTAACACCCACGAAAAATCGCCAAAAAACTGCCGTTTCCACTCTTTCGCCTCTGGGACGCCCTCAAAACCTCCCACAGGCCCCCCGGAGCCCATGGATCCGCTTAACGGCTCGTCAGGGACCCCCCCGAGCGGCTCGGCCCAAAATAATTTCCGGACCCAGCGCCCCCCCATCGATCCGTGGGCTAACACCCACGAAAAATCGCCAAAAAACTGTCGTTTCCACTCTTTCGCCTCTGGGACGCCCTCAAAACCTCCCACAGGCTCCCCGGAGCCCATGGATACGCTTAACAGCTCGTCAGGGACCCCCCCGAGCGGCTCGGCCCAAAATAATTTCCGGACCCAGCGCCCCCCCATCGATCCGTGGGCTAACACCCACGAAAAATCGCCAAAAAACTGCCGTTTCCACTCTTTCGCCTCTGGGATGCCCTCAAAATCTCCCACAGGCCCCCCGGAGCCCATGGATCCCCTTAACAGCTCGTTAGGGACCCCCCCGAGTGGCTCGGCCCAAAATAATTTCTGGAACCAGCGCCCCCCCATCGATCCGTGGGCTAACACCCACGAAAAATCGCCAAAAAACTGCCGTTTCCACTCTTTCGCCTCTGGGATGCCCTCAAAACCTCACACAGGCCCCCCGGAGCCCATGGATCCGCTTAACAGCTCGTCAGGGACCCCCCCGAGCGGCTCGGCCCAAAATAATTTCCGGACCCAGCGCCCCCCCATCGATCTGTGGGCTAACACCCACGAAAAATCGCCAAAAAACTGCCGTTTCCACTCTTTCGCCTCTGGGACGCCCTCAAAACCTCCCACACGCCCCCCGGAGCCCATGGATACGCTTAACAGCTCGTCAGGGACCCCCCCGAGCGGCTCGGCCCAAAATAATTTCCGGACCCAGCGCCCCCCATCGATCCGTGGGCTAACACCCACGAAAAATTGCCAAAAAACTGCCGTTTCCACTCTTTCGCCTCTGGGACGCCCTCAAAACCTCCCACAGGCCCCCCGGAGCCCATGGATACGCTTAACAGCTCGTCAGGGACCCCCCCGAGTGGCTCGGCCCAAAATAATTTCCGGACCCAGCGCCCCCCCATCGATCCGTGGGCTAACACCCACGAAAAATCGCCAAAAAACTGCCGTTTCCACTCTTTCGCCTCTGGGACGCCCTCAAAACCTCCCACAGGCCCCCCGGAGCCCATGGATACGCTTAACAGCTCGTCAGGGACCCTCAGACCGGCTCGGCCCAAAATAATTTCGGACCCAGCGCCCCCCCATCGATCCGTGGGCTAACACCCACGAAAAATCGCCAAAAAACTGCCGTTTCCACTCTTTCGCCTCTGGGACGCCCTCAAAACCTCCCACAGGCCCCCCGGAGCCCATGGATCCGCTTAACAGCTCGTCAGGGACCCCCCGAGTGGCTCGGCCCAAAATAATTTCCGGACCCAGCGCCCCCCCATCGATCCGTGGGCTAACACCCACGAAAAATCGCCAAAAAACTGCCGTTTCCACTCTTTCGCCTCTGGGATGCCCTCAAAACCTCACACAGGCCCCCCGGAGCCCATGGATCCGCTTAACAGCTCGTCAGGGACCCCCCCGAGCGGCTCGGCCCAAAATAATTTCCGGACCCAGCGCCCCCCCATCGATCCGTGGGCTAACACCCACGAAAAATCGCCAAAAAACTGCCGTTTCCACTCTTTCGCCTCTGGAACGCCCTCAAAACCTCCCACAGGCCCCCCGGAGCCCATGGATACGCTTAACAGCTCGTCAGGGACCCCCCCGAGCGGCTCGGCCCAAAATAATTTCTGGACCCAGCGCCCCCCCATCGATCCGTGGGCTAACACCCACGAAAAATCGCCAAAAAACTGCCGTTTCCACTCTTTCGCCTCTGAGATGCCCTCAAAACCTCCCACAGGCCCCCCGGAGCCCATGGATCCACTTAACAGCTCGTCAGGGACCCCCCCGAGCGGCTCGGCCCAAAATAATTTCCGGACCCAGCGCCCCCCCATCGATCCGTGGGCTAACACCCACGAAAAATCGCCAAAAAACTGCCGTTTCCACTCTTTCGCCTCTGGGACGCCCTCAAAACCTCCCACAGGCCCCCCGGAGCCCATGGATACGCTTAACAGCTCGTCAGGGACCCCCCCGAGCGGCTCGGCCCAAAATAATTTCCGGACCCAGTGCCCCCCCATCGATCCGTGGGCTAACACCCACGAAAAATCGCCAAAAAACTGCCGTTTCCACTCTTTCGCCTCTGGGATGCCCTCAAAACCTCCCACACGCCCCCCGGAGCCCATGGATACGCTTAACAGCTCGTCAGGGACCCCCCCGAGCGGCTCGGCCCAAAATAATTTCCGGACCCAGCGCCCCCCCATCGATCCGTGGGCTAACACCCACGAAAAATTGCCAAAAAACTGCCGTTTGCACTCTTTCGCCTCTGGGACGCCCTCAAAACCTCCCACAGGCCCCCCGGAGCCCATGGATACGCTTAACAGCTCGTCAGGGACCCCCCCGAGTGGCTCGGCCCAAAATAATTTCCGGACCCAGCGCCCCCCCATCGATCCGTGGGCTAACACCCACGAAAAATCGCCAAAAAACTGCCGTTTCCACTCTTTCGCCTCTGGGACGCCCTCAAAACCTCCCACAGGCCCCCCGGAGCCCATGGATACGCTTAAAAGCTCGTCAGGGACCCTCAGAGCGGCTCGGCCCAAAATAATTTCGGACCCAGCGCCCCCCCATCGATCCGTGGGCTAACACCCACGAAAAATCGCCAAAAAACTGCCGTTTCCACTCTTTCGCCTCTGGGATGCCCTCAAAACCTCACACAGGCCCCCCGGAGCCCATGGATCCGCTTAACAGCTCGTCAGGGACCCCCCCGAGCGGCTCGGCCCAAAATAATTTCCGGACCCAGCGCCCCCCCATCGATCCGTGGGCTAACACCCACGAAAAATCGCCAAAAAACTGCCGTTTCCACTATTTCGCCTCTGGAACGCCCTCAAAACCTCCCACAGGCCCCCCGGAGCCCATGGATACGCTTAACAGCTCGTCAGGGACCCCCCCGAGCAGCTCGGCCCAAAATAATTTCTGGACCCAGCGCCCCCCCATCGATCCGTGGGCTAACACCCATGAAAAATCGCCAAAAAACTGCCGTTTCCACTCTTTCGCCTCTGGGACGCCCTCAAAACCTCCCACAGGCCCCCCGGAGCCCATGGATACGCTTAACAGCTCGTCAGGGACCCCCCCGAGCGGCTCGGCCCAAAATAATTTCCGGACCCAGCGCCCCCCCATCGATCCGTGGGCTAACACCCACGAAAAATCGCCAAAAAACTGTCGTTTCCACTCTTTCGCCTCTGGGACGCCCTCAAAACCTCCCACAGGCCCCCCGGAGCCCATGGATCCGCTTAACAGCTCGTCAGGGACCCCCCCGAGCAGCTCGGCCCAAAATAATTTCCGGACCCAGCGCCCCCCCATCGATCCGTGGGCTAACACCCACGAAAAATCGCCAAAAAACTGCCGTTTCCACTCTTTCGCCTCTGGGACGCCCTCAAAACCTCCCACAGGACCCCCGGAGCCCATGAATACGCTTAACAGCTCGTCAGGGACCCCCCCGAGCAGCTCGGCCCTAAATAATTTCCGGACCCAGCGCCCCCCCATCGATCCGTGGGCTAACACCCACGAAAAATCGCCAAAAAACTGCCGTTTCCACTCTTTCGCCTCTGGGACGCCCTCAAAACCTCCCACAGGCCCCCCGGAGCCCATGGATACGCTTAACAGCTTGTCAGGGACCCCCCGAGCGGCTCGGCCCAAAATAATTTCCGGACCCAGCGCCCCCCCATCGATCCGTGGGCTAACACCCACGAAAAATCGCCAAAAAACTGCCGTTTCCACTCTTTCGCCTCTGGGACGCACTCAAAACCTCCCACAGGCCCCCCAGAGCCCATGGATACGCTTAACAGTTCGTCAGGGACCCCTACGAGCGGCTCGGCCCAAAATAATTTTCGGACCCAGCGCCCCCCCATCGATCCGTGGGCTAACACCCACGAAAAATCGCCAAAAAACTGCCGTTTCCACTCTTTCGCCTCTGGGACGCCCTCAAAACCTCCCACAGGCCCCCCGGAGCCCATGGATACGCTTAACAGCTCGTCAGGGACCCCCCCGAGCGGCTCGGCCCAAAATAATTTCCGGACCCAGCGCCCCCCCATCGATCCGTGGGCTAACACCCACGAAAAATCGCCAAAAAACTGTCGTTTCCACTCTTTCGCCTCTGGGACGCCCTCAAAACCTCCCACAGGCCCCCCGGAGCCCATGGATCCGCTTAACAGCTCGTCAGGGACCCCCCCGAGCGGCTCGGCCCAAAATAATTTCCGGACCCAGCGCCCCCCCATCGATCCGTGGGCTAACACCCACGAAAAATCGCCAAAAAACTGCCGTTTCCACTCTTTCGCCTCTGGGACGCCCTCAAAACCTCCCACAGGACCCCCGGAGCCCATGAATACGCTTAACAGCTCGTCAGGGACCCCCCCGAGCAGCTCGGCCCTAAATAATTTCCGGACCCAGCGCCCCCCCATCGATCTGTGGGCTAACACCCACGAAAAATCGCCAAAAAACTGCCGTTTCCACTCTTTCGCCTCTGGGACGCCCTCAAAACCTCCCACAGGCCCCCCGGAGCCCATGGATACGCTTAACAGCTTGTCAGGGACCCCCCGAGCGGCTCGGCCCAAAATAATTTCCGGACCCAGCGCCCCCCCATCGATCCGTGGGCTAACACCCACGAAAAATCGCCAAAAAACTGCCGTTTCCACTCTTTCGCCTCTGGGACGCCCTCAAAACCTCCCACAGGCCCCCCGGAGCCCATGGATACGCTTAACAGTTCGTCAGGGACCCCTACGAGCGGCTCGGCCCAAAATAATTTTCGGACCCAGCGCCCCCCCATCGATCCGTGGGCTAACACCCACGAAAAATCGCCAAAAAACTGCCGTTTCCACTCTTTCGCCTCTGGGACGCCCTCAAAACCTCCCACAGGCCCCCCGGAGCCCATGGATATGCTTAACAGCTCGTCAGGGACCCCCCCGAGCGGCTCGGCCCAAAATAATTTCCGGACCCAGCGCCCCCCCATCGATCCGTGGGCTAACACCCACGAAAAATCGCCAAAAAACTGTCGTTTCCACTCTTTCGCCTCTGGGACGCCCTCAAACCCTCCCACAGGCCCCTCGGAGCCCATGGATACGCTTAACAGCTCGTCAGGGACCCCCCCGAGCGGCTCGGCCCAAAATAATTTCCGGACCCAGTGCCCCCCCATCGATCCGTGGGCTAACACCCACGAAAAATCGCCAAAAAACTGCCGTTTCCACTCTTTCGCCTCTGGGATGCCCTCAAAACCTCCCACAGGCCCCCCGGAGCCCATGGATACGCTTAACAGCTCGTCAGGGACCCCCCCGAGCGGCTCGGTCCAAAATAATTTCCGGACCCAGCGCCCCCCATCGATCCGTGGGCTAACACCCACGAAAAATCGCCAAAAAACTGCCGTTTCCACTCTTTCGACTCTGGGACGCCCTCAAAACCTCCCACAGGCCCCCCGGAGCCCATGGATACGCTTAACAGCTCGTCAGGGACCCCCCCGAGCGGCTCGGCCCAAAATAATTTCCGGACCCAGCGCCCCCCCATCGATCCGTGGGCTAACACCCACGAAAAATCGCCAAAAAACTGCCGTTTCCACTCTTTCGCCTCTGGGACGCCCTCAAAACCTCCCACAGGCCCCCCGGAGCCCATGGATACGCTTAACAGCTCGTCAGGGACCCCCCCGAGCGGCTCGGCCCAAAATAATTTCCGGACCCAGCGCCCCCCCATCGATCCGTGGGCTAACACCCACGAAAAATTGCCAAAAAACTGCCGTTTCCACTCTTTCGCCTCTGGGACGCCCTCAAAACCTCCCACAGGCCCCCCGGAGCCCATGGATACGCTTAACAGCTCGTCAGGGACCCCCCCGAGCGGCTCGGCCCCAAATAATTTCCGGACCCAGCGCCCCCCCATCGATCCGTGGGCTAACACCCACGAAAAATCGCCAAAAAACTGCCGTTTCCACTCTTTCGCCTCTGGGACGCCCTCAAAACCTCCCACAGGCCCCCCGGAGCCCATGGATCCGCTTAACAGCTCGTCAGGGACCCCCCCGAGCGGCTCGGCCCAAAATAATTTCCGGACCCAGTGCCCCCCCATCGATCCGTGGGCTAACACCCACGAAAAATCGCCAAAAAACTGCCGTTTCCACTCTTTCGCCTCTGGGACGCCCTCAAAACCTCCCACAGGCCCCCCGGAGCCCATGGATCCGCTTAACAGCTCGTCAGGGACCCCCCCGAGCGGCTCGGCCCAAAATAATTTCCGGACCCAGCGCCGCCCCATCGATCCGTGGGCTAACACCCACGAAAAATCGCCAAAAAACTGCCGTTTCCACTCTTTCGCCTCTGGGACGCCCTCAAAACCTCCCACAGGCCCCCCGGATCCCATGGATCCGTTTAACAGCTCGTCAGGGACCCCCCCGAGCGGCTCGGCCCAAAATAATTTCCGGACCCAGCGCCCCCACATCGATCCGTGGGCTAACACCCACGAAAAATCGCCAAAAAACTGCCGTTTCCACTCTTTCGCCTCTGGGACGCCCTCAAAACCTCCCACAGGCCCCCCGGAGCCCATGGATCCGCTTAACAGCTCGTCAGGGACCCCCCCGAGCAGCTCGGGCCAAAATAATTTCCGGACCCAGCGCCCCCCCATCGATCCGTGGGCTAACACCCACGAAAAATCGCCAAAAAACTGCCGTTTCCACTCTTTCGCCTCTGGGACGCCCTCAAAACCTCCCATAGGCCCCCCGGAGCCCATGGATACGCTTAACAGCTCGTCAGGGACCCCCCCGAGCGGCTCGGCCCAAAATAATTTCCGGACCCAGCGCCCCCCCATCGATCCGTGGGCTAACACCCACGAAAAATCGCCAAAAAACTGCCGTTTCCACTCTTTCGCCTCTGGGACGCCCTCAAAACCTCCCACAGGCCCCCCGGAGCCAATGGATACGCTTAACAGCTCGTCAGGGACCCCCCCGAGCGGCTCGGCCCAAAATAATTTCCGGACCCAGCGCCCCCCATCGATCCGTGGGCTAACACCCACGAAAAATCGCCAAAAAACTGCCGTTTCCACTCTTTCGCCTCTGGGACGCCCTCAAAACCTCCCACAGGCCCCCCGGAGCCCATGGATACGCTTAACAGCTCGTCAGGGACCCCCCCGAGCGGCTCGGCCCAAAATAATTTCCGGACCCAGCGCCCCCCCATCGATCCGTGGGCTAACACCCACGAAAAATCGCCAAAAAACTGCCGTTTCCACTCTTTCGCCTCTGGGACGCCCTCAAAACCTCCCACAGGCCCCCCGGAGCCCATGGATCCGCTTAACAGCTCGTCAGGGACCCCCCCGAGCGGCTCGGCCCAAAATAATTTCCGGACCCAGCGCCCCCACATCGATCCGTGGGCTAACACCCACGAAAAATCGCCAAAAAACTGCCGTTTCCACTCTTTCGCCTCTGGGACGCCCTCAAAACCTCCCACAGGCCCCCCGGAGCCCATGGATCCGCTTAACAGCTCGTCAGGGACCCCCCCGAGCAGCTCGGCCCAAAATAATTTCCGGACCCAGCGCCCCCCCATCGATCCGTGGGCTAACACCCACGAAAAATCGCCAAAAAACTGCCGTTTCCACTCTTTCGCCTCTGGGACGCCCTCAAAACCTCCCATAGGCCCCCCGGAGCCCATGGATACGCTTAACAACTCGTCAGGGACCCCCCCGAGCGGCTCGGCCCAAAATAATTTCCGGACCCAGCGCCCCCCCATCGATCCGTGGGCTAACACCCACGAAAAATCGCCAAAAAACTGCCGTTTCCACTCTTTCGCCTCTGGGACGCCCTCAAAACCTCCCACAGGCCCCCCGGAGCCCATGGATCCGCTTAAAAGCTCGTCAGGGACCCCCCCGAGGGGCTCGGCCCAAAATAATTTCCGGACCCAGCGCCCCCCCATCGATCCGTGGGCTAACACCCACGAAAAATCGCCAAAAAACTGCCGTTTCCACTCTTTCGCCTCTGGGACGCCCTCAAAACCTCCCACAGGCCCCCCGGAGCCCATGGATACGCTTAACAGCTCGTCAGGGACCCCCCCGAGCGGCTCGGCCCAAAATAATTTCCGGACCCAGCGCCCCCCCATCGATCCGTGGGCTAACACCCACGAAAAATCGCCAAAAAACTGCCATTTCCACTCTTTCGCCTCTGGGACGCCCTCAAAACCTCCCACAGGCCCCCCGGAGCCCATGGATACGCTTAACAGCTCGTCAGGGACACCCCCGAGCGGCTCGGCCCAAAATAATTTCCGGACCCAGCGCCCCCCATCGATCCGTGGGCTAACACCCACGAAAAATTGCCAAAAAACTGCCGTTTCCACTCTTTCGCCTCTGGGACGCCCTCAAAACCTCCCACAGGCCCCCCGGAGCCCATGGATCCGCTTAACAACTCGTCAGGGAACCCCCCGAGCGGCTCGGCCCAAAATAATTTCCGGACTCAGCGCCCCCCCATCGATCCGTGGGCTAACACCCACGAAAAATCGCCAAAAAACTGCCGTTTCCACTCTTTCGCCTCTGGGACGCCCTCAAAACCTCCCACAGGCCCCCCGGAGCCCATGGATACTCTTAACAGCTCGTCAGGGACCCCCCCGAGCGGCTCGGCCCA
This sequence comes from Capsicum rhomboideum, assembly GCA_031232105.1. Taxonomy (NCBI): domain Eukaryota; kingdom Viridiplantae; phylum Streptophyta; class Magnoliopsida; order Solanales; family Solanaceae; genus Capsicum; species Capsicum rhomboideum. The sequence goes on along the minus strand of CP124710.1, from coordinate 556,384 downwards.
AAATAATTTCCGGACCCAGCGCCCCCCCATCGATCCGTGGGCTAACACCCACGAAAAATCGCCAAAAAACTGCCGTTTCCACTCTTTCGCCTATGGGACGCCCTCAAAACCTCCCACAGGCCCCCCGGAGCCCATGGATACGCTTAACAGCTCGTCAGGGACCCCCCCGAGCGGCTCGGCCCAAAATAATTTCCGGACCCAGCGCCCCCCCATCGATCCGTGGGCTAACACCCACGAAAAATCGCCAAAAAACTGCCGTTTCCACTCTTTCGCCTCTGGGACGCCCTCAAAACCTCCCACAGGCCCCCCGGAGCCCATGGATCCGCTTAACAGCTCGTCAGGGACCCCCCCGAGCGGCTCGGCCCAAAATAATTTCCGGACCCAGCGCCCCCCCATCGATCCGTGGGCTAACACCCACGAAAAATCGCCAAAAAACTGCCGTTTCCACTCTTTCGCCTCTGGGACGCCCTCAAAACCTCCCACAGGCCCCCCGGAGCCCATGGATACGCTTAACAGCTCGTCAGGGACCCCCCCGAGCGGCTCGGCCCAAAATAATTTCCGGACCCAGCGCCCCCCCATCGATCCGTGGGCTAACACCCACGAAAAATTGCCAAAAAACTGCCGTTTCCACTCTTTCGCCTCTGGGACGCCCTCAAAACCTCCCACAGGCCCCCCGGAGCCCATGGATACGTTTAACAGCTCGTCAGGGACCCCCCCGAGCGGCTCGGCCCAAAATAATTTCCGGACCCAGCGCCCCCCCATCGATCCGTGGGCTAACACCCACGAAAAATCGCCAAAAAACTGCCGTTTCCACTCTTTCGCCTCTGGGACGCCCTCAAAACCTCCCACAGGTCCCCCCGGAGCCCATGGATCCGCTTAACAGCTCGTCAGGGACCCCCCCGAGCGGCTCGGCCCAAAATAATTTCCGGACCCAGTGCCCCCCCATCGATCCGTGGGCTAACACCCACGAAAAATCGCCAAAAAACTGCCGTTTCCACTCTTTCGCCTCTGGGACGCCCTCAAAACCTCCCACAGGCCCCCCGGAGCCCATGGATCCGCTTAACAGCTCGTCAGGGACCCCCCCGAGCGGCTCGGCCCAAAATAATTTCCGGACCCAGCGCCGCCCCATCGATCCGTGGGCTAACACCCACGAAAAATCGCCAAAAAACTGCCGTTTCCACTCTTTCGCCTCTGGGACGCCCTCAAAACCTCCCAAAGGCCCCCCGGATCCCATGGATCCGTTTAACAGCTCGTCAGGGACCCCCCCGAGCGGCTCGGCCCAAAATAATTTCCGGACCCAGCGCCCCCACATCGATCCGTGGGCTAACACCCACGAAAAATCGCCAAAAAACTGCCGTTTCCACTCTTTCGCCTCTGGGACGCCCTCAAAACCTCCCACAGGCCCCCCGGAGCCCATGGATCCGCTTAACATCTCGTCAGGGACCCCCCCGAGCAGCTCGGCCCAAAATAATTTCCGGACCCAGCGCCCCCCCATCGATCCGTGGGCTAACACCCACGAAAAATCGCCAAAAAACTGCCGTTTCCACTCTTTCGCCTCTGGGACGCCCTCAAAACCTCCCATAGGCCCCCCGGAGCCCATGGATACGCTTAACAGCTCGTCAGGGACCCCCCCGAGCGGCTCGGCCCAAAATAATTTCTGGACCCAGCGCCCCCCCATCGATCCGTGGGCTAACACCCACGAAAAATCGCCAAAAAACTGCCGTTTCCACTCTTTCGCCTCTGGGACGCCCTCAAAACCTCCCACAGGCCCCCCGGAGCCCATGGATACGCTTAACAGCTCGTCAGGGACCCCCCCGAGCGGCTCGGCCCAAAATAATTTCCGGACCCAGCGCCCCCCATCGATCCGTGGGCTAACACCCACGAAAAATCGCCAAAAAACTGCCGTTTCCACTCTTTCGCCTCTGGGATGCCCTCAAAACCTCCCACAGGCCCCCCGGAGCCCATGGATACGCTTAACAGCTCGTCAGGGACCCCCCCGAGCGGCTCGGCCCAAAATAATTTCCGGACCCAGCGCCCCCCCATCGATCCGTGGGCTAACACCCACGAAAAATCGCCAAAAAACTGCCGTTTCCACTCTTTCGCCTCTGGGACGCCCTCAAAACCTCCCACAGGCCCCCCGGAGCCCATGGATCCGCTTAACAGCTCGTCAGGGACCCCCCCGAGCGGCTCGGCCCAAAATAATTTCCGGACCCAGCGCCCCCACATCGATCCGTGGGCTAACACCCACGAAAAATCGCCAAAAAACTGCCGTTTCCACTCTTTCGCCTCTGGGACGCCCTCAAAACCTCCCACAGGCCCCCCGGAGCCCATGGATCCGCTTAACAGCTCGTCAGGGACCCCCCCGAGCAGCTCGGCCCAAAATAATTTCCGGACCCAGCGCCCCCCCATCGATCCGTGGGCTAACACCCACGAAAAATCGCAAAAAAACTGCCGTTTCCACTCTTTCGCCTCTGGGACGCCCTCAAAACCTCCCATAGGCCCCCCGGAGCCCATGGATACGCTTAACAGCTCGTCAGGGACCCCCCCGAGCGGCTCGGCCCAAAATAATTTCCGGACCCAGCGCCCCCCCATCGATCCGTGGGCTAACACCCACGAAAAATCGCCAAAAAACTGCCGTTTCCACTCTTTCGCCTCTGGGACGCCCTCAAAACCTCCCACAGGCCCCCCGGAGCCCATGGATCCGCTTAAAAGCTCGTCAGGGACCCCCCCGAGCGGCTCGGCCCAAAATAATTTCCGGACCCAGCGCCCCCCCATCGATCCGTGGGCTAACACCCACGAAAAATCGCCAAAAAACTGCCGTTTCCACTCTTTCGCCTCTGGGACGCCCTCAAAACCTCCCACAGGCCCCCCGGAGCCCATGGATACGCTTAACAGCTCGTCAGGGACCCCCCCGAGCGGGTCGGCCCAAAATAATGTCCGGACCCAGCGCCCCCCCATCGATCCGTGGGCTAACACCCACGAAAAATCGCCAAAAAACTGCCATTTCCACTCTTTCGCCTCTGGGACGCCCTCAAAACCTCCCACAGGCCCCCCGGAGCCCATGGATACGCTTAACAGCTCGTCAGGGACACCCCCGAGCGGCTCGGCCCAAAATAATTTCCGGACCCAGCGCCCCCCATCGATCCGTGGGCTAACACCCACGAAAAATTGCCAAAAAACTGCCGTTTCCACTCTTTCGCCTCTGGGACGCCCTCAAAACCTCCCACAGGCCCCCCGGAGCCCATGGATCCGCTTAACAACTCGTCAGGGAACCCCCCGAGCGGCTCGGCCCAAAATAATTTCCGGACTCAGCGCCCCCCCATCGATCCGTGGGCTAACACCCACGAAAAATCGCCAAAAAACTGCCGTTTCCACTCTTTCGCCTCTGGGACGCCCTCAAAACCTCCCACAGGCCCCCCGGAGCCCATGGATACTCTTAACAGCTCGTCAGGGACCCCCCCGAGCGGCTCGGCCCAAAATAATTTCCGGACCCATCGCCCCCCCATCGATCCGTGGGCTAACACCCACGAAAAATCGCCAAAAAACTGCCGTTTCCACTCTTTCGCCTATGGGACGCCCTCAAAACCTCCCACAGGCCCCCCGGAGCCCATGGATACGCTTAACAGCTCGTCAGGGACCCCCCCGAGCGGCTCGGCCCAAAATAATTTCCGGACCCAGCGCCCCCCCATCGATCCGTGGGCTAACACCCACGAAAAATCGCCAAAAAACTGCCGTTTCCACTCTTTCGCCTCTGGGACGCCCTCAAAACCTCCCACAGGCCCCCCGGAGCCCATGGATCCGCTTAACAGCTCGTCAGGGACCCCCCCGAGCGGCTCGGCCCAAAATAATTTCCGGACCCAGCGCCCCCCCATCGATCCGTGGGCTAACACCCACGAAAAATCGCCAAAAAACTGCCGTTTCCACTCTTTCGCCTCTGGGACGCCCTCAAAACCTCCCACAGGCCCCCCGGAGCCCATGGATACGCTTAACAGCTCGTCAGGGACCCCCCCGAGCGGCTCGGCCCAAAATAATTTCCGGACCCAGCGCCCCCCCATCGATCCGTGGGCTAACACCCACGAAAAATTGCCAAAAAACTGCCGTTTCCACTCTTTCGCCTCTGGGACGCCCTCAAAACCTCCCACAGGCCCCCCGGAGCCCATGGATACGCTTAACAGCTCGTCAGGGACCCCCCCGAGCGGCTCGGCCCAAAATAATTTCCGGACCCAGCGCCCCCCCATCGATCCGTTGGCTAACACCCACGAAAAATCGCCAAAAAACTGCCGTTTCCACTCTTTCGCCTCTGGGACGCCCTCAAAACCTCCCACAGGTCCCCCCGGAGCCCATGGATCCGCTTAACAGCTCGTCAGGGACCCCCCCGAGCGGCTCGGCCCAAAATAATTTCCGGACCCAGTGCCCCCCCATCGATCCGTGGGCTAACACCCACGAAAAATCGCCAAAAAACTGCCGTTTCCACTCTTTCGCCTCTGGGACGCCCTCAAAACCTCCCACAGGCCCCCTGGAGCCCATGGATCCGCTTAACAGCTCGTCAGGGACCCCCCCGAGCGGCTCGGCCCAAAATAATTTCCGGACCCAGCGCCGCCCCATCGATCCGTGGGCTAACACCCACGAAAAATCGCCAAAAAACTGCCGTTTCCACTCTTTCGCCTCTGGGACGCCCTCAAAACCTCCCACAGGCCCCCCGGATCCCATGGATCCGTTTAACAGCTCGTCAGGGACCCCCCCGAGCGGCTCGGCCCAAAATAATTTCCGGACCCAGCGCCCCCACATCGATCCGTGGGCTAACACCCACGAAAAATCGCCAAAAAACTGCCGTTTCCACTCTTTCGCCTCTGGGACGCCCTCAAAACCTCCCACAGGCCCCCCGGAGCCCATGGATCCGCTTAACAGCTCGTCAGGGACCCCCCCGAGCAGCTCGGCCCAAAATAATTTCCGGACCCAGCGCCCCCCCATCGATCCGTGGGCTAACACCCACGAAAAATCGCCAAAAAACTGCCGTTTCCACTCTTTCGCCTCTGGGACGCCCTCAAAACCTCCCATAGGCCCCCCGGAGCCCATGGATACGCTTAACAGCTCGTCAGGGACCCCTCCGAGCGGCTCGGCCCAAAATAATTTCTGGACCCAGCGCCCCCCCATCGATCCGTGGGCTAACACCCACGAAAAATCGCCAAAAAACTGCCGTTTCCACTCTTTCGCCTCTGGGACGCCCTCAAAACCTCCCACAGGCCCCCCGGAGCCCATGGATACGCTTAACAGCTCGTCAGGGACCCCCCCGAGCGGCTCGGCCCAAAATAATTTCCGGACCCAGCGCCCCCCATCGATCCGTGGGCTAACACCCACGAAAAATCGCCAAAAAACTGCCGTTTCCACTCTTTCGCCTCTGGGATGCCCTCAAAACCTCCCACAGGCCCCCCGGAGCCCATGGATACGCTTAACAGCTCGTCAGGGACCCCCCCGAGCGGCTCGGCCCAAAATAATTTCCGGACCCAGCGCCCCCCCATCGATCCGTGGGCTAACACCCACGAAAAATCGCCAAAAAACTGCCGTTTCCACTCTTTCGCCTCTGGGACGCCCTCAAAACCTCCCACAGGCCCCCCGGAGCCCATGGATCCGCTTAACAGCTCGTCAGGGACCCCCCCGAGCGGCTCGGCCCAAAATAATTTCCGGACCCAGCGCCCCCACATCGATCCGTGGGCTAACACCCACGAAAAATCGCCAAAAAACTGCCGTTTCCACTCTTTCGCCTCTGGGACGCCCTCAAAACCTCCCACAGGCCCCCCGGAGCCCATGGATCCGCTTAACAGCTCGTCAGGGACCCCCCCGAGCAGCTCGGCCCAAAATAATTTCCGGACCCAGCGCCCCCCCATCGATCCGTGGGCTAACACCCACGAAAAATCGCCAAAAAACTGCCGTTTCCACTCTTTCGCCTCTGGGACGCCCTCAAAACCTCCCATAGGCCCCCCGGAGCCCATGGATATGCTTAACAGCTCGTCAGGGACCCCCCCGAGCGGCTCGGCCCAAAATAATTTCCGGACCCAGCGCCCCCCCATCGATCCGTGGGCTAACACCCACGAAAAATCGCCAAAAAACTGCCGTTTCCACTCTTTCGCCTCTGGGACGCCCTCAAAACCTCCCACAGGCCCCCCGGAGCCCATGGATCCGCTTAAAAGCTCGTCAGGGACCCCCCCGAGCGGCTCGGCCCAAAATAATTTCCGGACCCAGCGCCCCCCCATCGATCCGTGGGCTAACACCCACGAAAAATCGCCAAAAAACTGCCGTTTCCACTCTTTCGCCTCTGGGACGCCCTCAAAACCTCCCACAGGCCCCCCGGAGCCCATGGATACGCTTAACAGCTCGTCAGGGACCCCCCCGAGCGGGTCGGCCCAAAATAATGTCCGGACCCAGCGCCCCCCCATCGATCCGTGGGCTAACACCCACGAAAAATCGCCAAAAAACTGCCATTTCCACTCTTTCGCCTCTGGGACGCCCTCAAAACCTCCCACAGGCCCCCCGGAGCCCATGGATACGCTTAACAGCTCGTCAGGGACCCCCCCGAGCGGCTCGGCCCAAAATAATTTCCGGCCCCAGCGCCCCCCATCGATCCGTGGGCTAACACCCACGAAAAATTACCAAAAAACTGCCGTTTCCACTCTTTCGCCTCTGGGACGCCCTCAAAACCTCCCACAGGCCCCCCGGAGCCCATGGATCCGCTTAACAACTTGTCAGGGAACCCCCCGAGCGGCTCGGCCCAAAATAATTTCCGGACTCAGCGCCCCCCCATCGATCCGTGGGCTAACACCCACGAAAAATCGCCAAAAAACTGCCGTTTCCACTCTTTCGCATCTGGGACGCCCTCAAAACCTCCCACAGGCCCCCCGGAGCCCATGGATACTCTTAACAGCTCGTCAGGGACCCCCCCGAGCGGCTCGGCCCAAAATAATTTCCGGACCCAGCGCCCCCCCATCGATCCGTGGGCTAACACCCACGAAAAATCGCCAAAAAACTGCCGTTTCCACTCTTTCGCCTATGGGACGCCCTCAAAACCTCCCACAGGCCCCCCGGAGCCCATGGATACGCTTAACAGCTCGTCAGGGACCCCCCCGAGCGGCTCGGCCCAAAATAATTTCCGGACCCAGCGCCCCCCCATCGATCCGTGGGCTAACACCCACGAAAAATCGCCAAAAAACTGCCGTTTCCACTCTTTCGCCTCTGGGACGCCCTCAAAACCTCCCACAGGCCCCCCGGAGCCCATGGATCCGCTTAACAGCTCGTCAGGGACCCCCCCGAGCGGCTCGGCCCAAAATAATTTCCGGACCCAGCGCCCCCCCATCGATCCGTGGGCTAACACCCACGAAAAATCGCCAAAAAACTGTCGTTTCCACTCTTTCGCCTCTGGGACGCCCTCAAAACCTCCCACAGGCCCCCCGGAGCCCATGGATCCGCTTAACAGCTCGTCAGGGACCCCCCCGAGCGGCTCGGTCCAAAATAATTTCCGAACCCAGCGCCCCCCCATCGATCCGTTGGCTAACACCCACGAAAAATCGCCAAAAAACTGCCGTTTCCACTCTTTCGCCTCTGGGACGCCCTCAAAACCTCCCACAGGCCCCCCGGAGCCCATGGATACGCTTAACAGCTCGTCAGGGACCCCCCCGAGCGGCTCGGCCCAAAATAATTTCCGGACCCAGCGCCCCCCCATCGATCTGTGGGCTAACACCCACGAAAAATCGCCAAAAAACTGCCGTTTCCACTCTTTCGCCTCTGGGACACCCTCAAAACCTCCCACAGGCCCCCCGGAGCCCATAGATACGCTTAAAAGCTCGTCAGGGACCCCCCCGAGCGGCTCGGCCCAAAATAATTTCCGAACCCAGCGCCCCCCCATCGATCCGTGGGCTAACACCCACGAAAAATTGCCAAAAAACTGCCGTTTCCACTCTTTCGCCTCTGGGACGCCCTCAAAACCTCCCACAGGCCACTCGGAGCCCATGGATACGCTTAACAGCTCGTCAGGGAACCCCCCGAGTGGCTCGGCCTAAAATAATTTCCGGACCCAGTGCCCCCCCATCGATCCGTGGGCTAACACCCACGAAAAATCGCCAAAAAACTGCCGTTTCCACTCTTTCGCCTCTGGGACGCCCTCAAAACCTCCCACAGGCCCCCCGGAGCCCATGGATCCGCTTAACAGCTCGTCAGGGACCCCCCCGAGCGGCTCGGCCCAAAATAATTTCCGGACCCAGCGCCCCCCCATCGATCCGTGGGCTAACACCCACGAAAAATCGCCAAAAAACTGCCGTTTCCACTCTTTCGCCTCTTCCTCCCACAGGCCCCCCAGAGCCCATGGATACGCTTAACAGCTCGTCAGGGACCCCCCCGAGCAGCTCGGCCCAAAATAATTTCAGGACCCAGCGCCCCCCCATCGATCCGTGCTCTAACACCCACGAAAAATCGCCAAAAAACTGCCGTTTCCACTCTTTCGCCTCTGGGATGCCCTGAAAACCTCCCACAGGCCCCCCGGAGCCCATGGATACGCTTAACAGCTCGTCAGGGACCCCCCCGAGCGGCTCGACCCAAAATAATTTCCGGACCCAGCGCCCCCCCATCGATCCGTGGGCTAACACCCACGAAAAATCGCCAAAAAACTGCCGTTTCCACTCTTTCGCCTCTGGGACGCCCTCAAAACCTCCCACAGGCCCCCCGGAGCCCATGGATACGCTTAACAGCTCGTCAGGGAACCCCCCGAGCGGCTCGGCCCAAAATAATTTCCGGACCCAGTGCCCCCCCATCGATCCGTGGGCTAACACCCACGAAAAATCGCCAAAAAACTGCCGTTTCCACTCTTTCGCCTCTGGGACGCCCTCAAAACCTCCCACAGGCCCCCCGGAGCCCATGGATACGCTTAACAGCTCGTCAGGGAACCCCCCGAGCGGCTCGGCCCAAAATAATTTCCGGACCCAGTGCCCCCCCATCGATCCGTGGGCTAACACCCACGAAAAATCGCCAAAAAACTGCCGTTTCCACTCTTTCGCCTCTGGGACGCCCTCAAAACCTCCCACAGGCCCCCCGGAGCCCATGGATACGCTTAACAGCTCGTCAGGGACCCCCCCGAGCAGCTCGGCCCAAAATAATTTCAGGATCCAGCGCCCCCCCATCGATCCGTGCTCTAACACCCACGAAAAATCGCCAAAAAACTGCCGTTTCCACTCTTTCGCCTCTGGGACGCCCTCAAAACCTCCCACAGGCCCCCCGGAGCCCATGGATACGCTTAACAGCTCGTCAGGGACCCCTCCGAGCAGCTCGGCCCAAAATAATTTCCGGACCCAGCGCCCCCCCATCGATCCGTGGGCTAACACCCACGAAAAATCGCCAAAAAACTGCCGTTTCCACTCTTTCGCCTCTGGGACGCCCTCAAAACCTCCCACAGGCCCCCCGGAGCCCATGGATACGCTTAACAGCTCGTCAGGGACCCCCCCGAGTGGCTCGGCCCAAAATAATTTCCGGACCCAGTGCCCCCCCATCGATCCGTGGGCTAACACCCACGAAAAATCGCCAAAAAACTGCCGTTTCCACTCTTTTGCCTCTGGGACGCCCTCAAAACCTCCCACAGGCCCCCCGGAGCCCATGGATACGCTTAACAGCTCGTCAGGGACCCCCCCAAGCGGCTCGGCCCAAAATAATTTCCGGACCCAGCGCCCCCCCCATCGATCCGTGGGCTAACACCCACGAAAAATTGCCAAAAAACTGCCGTTTCCACTCTTTCGCCTCTGGGACGCCCTCAAAACCTCCCACAGGCCCCCCGGAGCCCATGGATACGCTTAACAGCTCGTCAGGGACCCCCCCGAGCGGCTCGGCCCAAAATAATTTTCGGACCCAGCGCCCCTCCATCGATCCGTGGGCTAACACCCACGAAAAATCGCCAAAAAACTGCCGTTTCCACTCTTTCGCCTCTGGGATGCCCTCAAAACCTCCCACAGGCCCCCCGGAGCCCATGGTTCCGCTTAACAGCTCGTCAGGGACCCCCCCGAGTGGCTCGGCCCAAAATAATTTCCGGACCCAGCGCCCCCCCATCGATCCGTGGGCTAACACCCACGAAAAATCGCCAAAAAACTGCCGTTTCCACTCTTTCGCCTCTGGGACGCCCTCAAAACCTCCCACAGGCCCCCCGGAGCCCATGGATACGCTTAACAGCTCGTCAGGGACCCCCCCAAGTGGCTCGGCCCAAAATAATTTCCGGACCCAGCGCCCCCCCATCGATCCGTGGGCTAACACCCACGAAAAATCGCCAAAAAACTGCCGTTTCCACTCTTTCGCCTCTGGGACGCCCTCAAAACCTCCCACAGGCCCCCCGGAGCCCATGTATACGCTTAACAGCTCGTCAGGGACCCCCCCGAGCGGCTCGGCCCAAAATAATTTCCGAACCCAGCGCCCCCCCATTGATCCGTGGGCTAACACCCACGAAAAATCGCCAAAAAACTGCCGTTTCCACTCTTTCGCCTCTGGGACGCCCTCAAAACCTCCCACAGGCCCCCCGGAGCCCATGGATACGCTTAACAGCTCGTCAGGGACCCCCCCAAGTGGCTCGGCCCAAAATAATTTCCGGACCCAGCGCCCCCCCATCGATCCGTGGGCTAACACCCACGAAAAATCGCCAAAAAACTGCCGTTTCCACTCTTTCGCCTCTGGGACGCCCTCAAAACCTCCCACAGGCCCCCCGGAGCCCATGGATCCGCTTAACAGCTCGTCAGGGACCCCCCCGAGCGGCTCGGCCCAAAATAATTTCCGGACCCAGCGCCCCCCCATCGATCCGTGGGCTAACACCCACGAAAAATCGCCAAAAAACTGCCGTTTCCACTCTTTCGCCTCTGGGACGCCCTCAAAACCTCCCACAGGCCCCCCGGAGCCCATGGATACGCTTAACAGCTCGTCAGGGACCCCCCCGAGCAGCTCGGCCCAAAATAATTTCAGGACCCAGCGCCCCCCCATCGATCCGTGCTCTAACACCCACGAAAAATCGCCAAAAAACTGCCGTTTCCACTCTTTCGCCTCTGGGATGCCCTCAAAACCTCCCACAGGCCCCCCGGAGCCCATGGATACGCTTAACAGCTCGTCAGGGACCCCCCCGAGCGGCTCGGCCCAAAATAATTTCCGGACCCAGCGCCCCCCCATCGATCCGTGGGCTAACACCCACGAAAAATCGCCAAAAAACTGCCCTTTCCACTCTTTCGCCTCTGGGACGCCCTCAAAACCTCCCACAGGCCCCCCGGAGCCCATGGATACGCTTAACAGCTCGTCAGGGAACCCCCCGAGCGGCTCGGCCCAAAATAATTTCCGGACCCAGTGCCCCCCCATCGATCCGTGGGCTAACACCCACGAAAAATCGCCAAAAAACTGCCGTTTCCACTCTTTCGCCTCTGGGACGCCCTCAAAACCTCCCACAGGCCCCCCGGAGCCCATGGATACGCTTAACAGCTCGTCAGGGAACCCCCCGAGCGGCTCGGCCCAAAATAATTTCCGGACCAAGTGCCCCCCCATCGATCCGTGGGCTAACACCCACGAAAAATCGCCAAAAAACTGCCGTTTCCACTCTTTCGCCTCTGGGACGCCCTCAAAACCTCCCACAGGCCCCCCGGAGCCCATGGATACGCTTAACAGCTCGTCAGGGACCCCCCCGAGCAGCTCGGCCCAAAATAATTTCAGGATCCAGCGCCCCCCCATCGATCCGTGCTCTAACACCCACGAAAAATCGCCAAAAAACTGCCGTTTCCACTCTTTCGCCTCTGGGACGCCCTCAAAACCTCCCACAGGCCCCCCGGAGCCCATGGATACGCTTAACAGCTCGTCAGGGACCCCTCCGAGCGGCTCGGCCCAAAATAATTTCCGGACCCAGCGCCCCCCCATCGATCCGTGGGCTAACACCCACGAAAAATCGCCAAAAAACTGCCGTTTCCACTCTTTCGCCTCTGGGACGCCCTCAAAACCTCCCACAGGCCCCCCGGAGCCCATGGATACGCTTAACAGCTCGTCAGGGACCCCCCCGAGTGGCTCGGCCCAAAATAATTTCCGGACCCAGTGCCCCCCCATCGATCCGTGGGCTAACACCCACGAAAAATCGCCAAAAAACTGCCGTTTCCACTCTTTTGCCTCTGGGACGCCCTCAAAACCTCCCACAGGCCCCCCGGAGCCCATGGATACGCTTAACAGCTCATCAGGGACCCCCCCAAGCGGCTCGGCCCAAAATAATTTCCGGACCCAGCGCCCCCCCCATCGATCCGTGGGCTAACACCCACGAAAAATTGCCAAAAAACTGCCGTTTCCACTCTTTCGCCTCTGGGACGCCCTCAAAACCTCCCACAGGCCCCCCGGAGCCCATGGATACGCTTAACAGCTCGTAAGGGACCCCCCCGAGCGGCTCGGCCCAAAATAATTTTCGGACCCAGCGCCCCCCCATCGATCCGTGGGCTAACACCCACGAAAAATCGCCAAAAAACTGCCGTTTCCACTCTTTCGCCTCTGGGATGCCCTCAAAACCTTCCACAGGCCCCCCGGAGCCCATGGTTCCGCTTAACAGCTCGTCAGGGACCCCCCCGAGTGGCTCGGCCCAAAATAATTTCCGGACCCAGCGCCCCCCCATCGATCCGTGGGCTAACACCCACGAAAAATCGCCAAAAAACTGCCGTTTCCACTCTTTCGCCTCTGGGACGCCCTCAAAACCTCCCACAGGCCCCCCGGAGCCCATGGATACGCTTAACAGCTCGTCAGGGACCCCCCCAAGTGGCTCGGCCCAAAATAATTTCCGGACCCAGCGCCCCCCCATCGATCCGTGGGCTAACACCCACGAAAAATCGCCAAAAAACTGCCGTTTCCACTCTTTCGCCTCTGGGACGCCCTCAAAACCTCCCACAGGCCCCCGGAGCCCATGTATACGCTTAACAGCTCGTCAGGGACCCCCCCGAGCAGCTCGGCCCAAAATAATTTCCGAACCCAGCGCCCCCCCATTGATCCGTGGGCTAACACCCACGAAAAATCGCCAAAAAACTGCCGTTTCCACTCTTTCGCCTCTGGGACGCCCTCAAAACCTCCCACAGGCCCCCCGGAGCCCATGGATACGCTTAACAGCTCGTCAGGGACCCCCCCAAGCGGCTCAGCCCAAAATAATTTCCGGACCCAGCGCCCCCCCATCGATCCGTGGGCTAACACCCACGAAAAATCGCCAAAAAACTGCCGTTTCCACTCTTTCGCCTCTGGGACGCCCTCAAAACCTCCCACAGGCCCCCCGGAGCCCATGGATCCGCTTAACAGCTCGTCAGGGACCCCCCCGAGTGGCTCGACCCAAAATAATTTCCGGACCCAGCGCCCCCCCATCGATCCGTGGGCTAACACCCACGAAAAATCGCCAAAAAACTGCCGTTTCCACTCTTTCGCCTCTGGGACGCCCTCAAAACCTCCCACAGGCCCCCCGGAGCCCATGGATACGCTTAACAGCTCGTCAGGGACCCCCCCGAGCGGCTCGGCCCAAAATAATTTCCGGACCCAGCGCCCCCCCATCGATCCGTGGGCTAACACCCACGAAAAATCGCCAAAAAACTGCCGTTTCCACTCTTTCGCCTCTGGGATGCCCTCAAAACCTCCCACAGGCCCCCCGGAGCCCATGGATCCACTTAACAGCTCGTCAGGGACCCCCCCGAGTGGGTCGGCCCAAAATAATTTCCGGACCCAGCGCCCCCCCATCGATCCGTGGGCTAACACCCACGAAAAATCGCCAAAAAACTGTCGTTTCCACTCTTTCGCCTCTGGGATGCCCTCAAAACCTCCCACAGGCCCCCCGGAGCCCATGGATACGCTTAACAGCTCGTCAGAGACCCCCCCGAGCGGCTCGGCCCAAAATAATTTCCGGACCCAGCGCCCCCCCATCGATCCGTGGGCTAAGACCCACAAAAAATCGCCAAAAAACTGCAGTTTCCACTCTTTTGCCTCTGGGACGCCCTCAAAACCTCCCACAGGCCCCCCGGAGCCCATGGATCCGCTTAACAGCTCGTCAGGGACCCCCCCGAGCGGCTCGGCCCAAAATAATTTCCGGACCCAGCGCCCCCCCATCGATCCGTGGGCTAACACCCACGAAAAATCGCCAAAAAACTGCCGTTTCCACTCTTTCGCCTCTGGGACGCCCTCAAAACCTCCCACAGGCCCCCCGGAGCCCATGGATACGCTTAACAGCTCGTCAGGGACCCCCCCGAGCGGCTCGGCCCAAAATAATTTCTGGACCCAGCGCCCCCCCATCGATCCGTGGGCTAACACCCACGAAAAATCGCCAAAAAACTGCCGTTACCACTCTTTCGCCTCTGGGACGCCCTCAAAACCTCCCACAGGCCCCCCGGAGCCCATGGATCCGCTTAACAGCTCGTCAGGGACCCCCCCGAGCGGCTCGGCCCAAAATAATTTCCGAACCCACGCCCCCCCATCGATCCGTGGGCTAACACCCACGAAAAATCGCCAAAAAACTGCCGTTTCCACTCTTTCGCCTCTGGGACGCCCTCAAAACCTCCCACAGGACCCCCGGAGCCCATGGATACGCTTAACAGCTCGTCAGGGACCCCCCCGAGCGGCTCGGCCCAAAATAATTTCCGGACCCAGCGCCCCCCCATCGATCCGTGGGCTAACACCCACAAAAAATCGCCAAAAAACTGCCGTTTCCACTCTTTCGCCTCTGGGACGCCCTCAAAACCTCCCACAGGCCCCCCGAAGCCCATGGATACGCTTAACAGCTCGTCAGGGACCCCCCCGAGTGGCTCGGGCCAAAATAATTTCCGAACCCAGCGCCCCCCCATCGATCCGTGGGCTAACACCCACGAAAAATCGCCAAAAAACTGCCGTTTCCACTCTTTCGCCTCTGGGACGCCCTCAAAACCTCACACAGGCCCCCCGGAGCCATGGATACGTTTAAAAGCTCGTCAGGGACCCCCCCGAGTGGCTCGGTCCAAAATAATTTCCGGACCCAGCGCCCCCCCATCGATCCGTGGGCTAACACCCACGAAAAATCGCCAAAAAACTGCCGTTTCCACTCTTTCGCCTCTGGGACGCCCTCAAAACCTCCCACAGGCCCCCCGGAGCCCATGGATCCGCTTAACAGCTCGTCAGGGACCCCCCCGAGCGGCTTGGCCCAAAATAATTTCCGGACCCAGCGCCCCCCCATCGATCTGTGGGCTAACACCCACGAAAAATCGCCAAAAAACTGCCGTTTCCACTCTTTCGCCTCTTCCTCCCACAGGCCCCCCGGAGCCCATGGATACGCTTAACAGCTCGTCAGGGACCCCCCCGAGCAGCTCGGCCCAAAATAATTCCCGGACCCAGCGCCCCCCCATCGATCCGTGCTCTAACACCCACGAAAAATCGCCAAAAAACTGCCGTTTCCACTCTTTCGCCTCTGGGACGCCCTCAAAACCTCCCACAGGCCCCCCGGAGCCCATGGATACGCTTAACAGCTCGTCAGGGACCCCCCCGAGCGGCTCGGCCCAAAATAATTTCCGGACCCAGCGCCCCCCCATTGATCCGTGGGCTAACACCCACGAAAAATCGCCAAAAAACTGCCGTTTCCACTCTTTCGCCTCTGGGACGCCCTCAAAACCTCCCACAGGCCCCCCGGAGCCCATGGATACGCTTAACAACTCGTGAGGGACCCCCCCGAGCGGCTCGGCCCAAAATAATTTCCGGACCCAGTGCCCCCCCATCGATCCGTGGGATAAAAACCACGAAAAATCGCCAAAAAACTGCCGTTTCCACTCTTTCGCCTCTGGGACGCCCTCAAAACCTCCCACAGGACCCCCGGAGCCCATGGATACGCTTAACAGCTCGTCAGGGACCCCCCCGAGCGGCTCGGCCCAAAATAATTTCCGGACCCAGCGCTCCCCCATCGATCCGTGGGCTAACACCCACGAAAAATTGCCAAAAAACTGCCGTTTCCACTCTTTCGCCTCTGGGACGCCCTCAAAACCTCCCACAGGCCCCCCGGAGCCCATGGATACGCTTAACAGCTCGTCAGGGACCCCCCTGAGCGGCTCGGCCCAAAATAATTTCCGGACCCAGCGCCCCCCCATCGATCCGTGGGCTAACACCCACGAAAAATCGCCAAAAAACTGCCGTTTCCACTCTTTCGCCTCTGGGACGCCCTCAAAACCTCCCACAGGCCCCCCGGAGCCCATGGATCAGCTTAACAGCTCGTCAGGGACCCCCCCGAGCGGCTCGGCCCAAAATAATTTCCGGACCCAGCGCCCCCCCATCGATCCGTGGGCTAACACCCACGAAAAATCGCCAAAAAACTGCCGTTTCCACTCTTTCGCCTCTGGGACGCCCTCAAAACCTCCCACAGGCCCCCCGGAGCCCATGGATACGCTTAACAGCTCGTCAGGGACCCCCCCGAGCAGCTCGGCCCAAAATAATTTCCGGACCCAGCGCCCCCCCATCGATCCGTGCTCTAACACCCACGAAAAATCGCCAAAAAACTGCCGTTTCCACTCTTTCGCCTCTGGGACGCCCTCAAAACCTCCCACAGGCCCCCCGGAGCCCATGGATACGCTTAACAGCTCGTCAGGGACCCTCCCGAGCGGGTCGGCCCAAAATAATTTCCGGACCCAGCGCCCCCCCATCGATCCGTGGGCTAACACCCACGAAAAATCGCCAAAAAACTGCCGTTTCCACTTTTTCGCCTCTGGGACGACCTCAAAACCTCCCACAGGCCCCCCAGAGCCCATGGATACGCTTAACAGCTCGTCAGGGACCCCCCCGAGCGGCTCGGCCCAAAATAATTTCCGGACCCAGCGCCCCCCCATCGATCCGTGGGCTAACACCCACGAAAAATCGCCAAAAAACTGCCGTTTCCACTCTTTCGCCTCTGGGACGCCCTCAAAACCTCCCACAGGCCCCCCGGAGCCCATGGATCCGCTTAACAGCTCGTCAGGGACCCCCCCGAGCGGCTCGGCCCAAAATAATTTCCGAACCCAGCGCCCCCCCATCGATCCGTGGGCTAACACCCACGAAAAATTGCCAAAAAACTGCCGTTTCCACTCTTTCGCCTCTGGGACACCCTCAAAACCTCCCACAGGACCCCCGGAGCCCATGGATACGCTTGACAGCTCGTCAGGGACCCCCCCGAGCGGCTCGGCCCAAAATAATTTCCGGACCCAGCGCCCCCCCATCGATCCGTGGGCTAACACCCACGAAAAATTGCCAAAAAACTGCCGTTTCCACTCTTTCGCCTCTGGGACGCCCTCAAAACCTCCCACAGGCCCCCCGGAGCCCATGGATCCGCTTAACAGCTCGTCAGGGACCCCCCCGAGCGGCTCGGCCCAAAATAATTTCCGGACCCAGCGCCCCCCCATCGATCCGTGGGCTAACACCCACGAAAAATCACCAAAAAACTGCCGTTTCCACTCTTTCGCCTCTTCCTCCCACAGGCCCCCCGGAGCCCATGGATACGCTTAACAGCTCGTCAGGGACCCCCCCGAGCAGCTCGGCCCAAAATAATTTCCGGACCCAGCGCCCCCCCATCGATCCGTGCTCTAACACCCACGAAAAATCGCCAAAAAACTGTCGTTTCCACTCTTTCGCCTCTGGGACGCCCTCAAAACCTCCCACAGGCCCCCCGGAGCCCATGGATACGCTTAACAGCTCGTCAGGGACCCCCCCGAGCGGCTCGGCCCAAAATAATTTCCGGACCCAGCGCCCCCCCATCGATCCGTGGGCTAACACCCACGAAAAATCGCCAAAAAACTGCCGTTTCCACTCTTTTGCCTCTGGGACGCCCTCAAAACCTCCCACAGGACCCCCGGAGCCCATGGATACGCTTAACAGCTCGTCAGGGACCCCCTCGAGCGGCTCGGCCCAAAATAATTTCCGGACCCAGTGCCCCCCCATCGATCCGTGGGCTAACACCCACGAAAAATCGCCAAAAAACTGCCGTTTCCACTCTTTCGCCTCTGGGACGCCCTCAAAACCTCCCACAGGACCCCCGGAGCCCATGGATACGCTTAACAGCTCGTCAGGGACCACCCCGAGCGGCTCGGCCCAAAATAATTTCCGGACCCAGCTCCCCCCCATCGATCCGTGGGCTAACACCCACGAAAAATTGCCAAAAAACTGCCGTTTCCACTCTTTCGCCTCTGGGACGCCCTCAAAACCTCCCACAGGCCCCCCGGAGCCCATGGATACGCTTAAAAGCTCGTCAGGGACCCCCCCGAGCGGCTCGGCCCAAAATAATTTCCGGACCCAGCGCCCCCCCATCGATCCGTGGGCTAACACCCACGAAAAATCGCCAAAAAACTGCCGTTTCCACTCTTTCGCCTCTGGGACGCCCTCAAAACCTCCCACAGGCCCCCCGGAGCCCATGGATCCGCTTGACAGCTCGTCAGGGACCCCCCCGAGCGGCTCGGCCCAAAATAATTTCCGAACCCAGCGCCCCCCCATCGATCCGTGGGCTAACACCCACGAAAAATCGCCAAAAAACTGCCGTTTCCACTCTTTCGCCTTTGGGACGCCCTCAAAACCTCCCACAGGCCCCCCGGAGCCCATGGATACGCTTAACAGCTCGTCAGGGACCCCCCCAAGCGGCTCGGCCCAAAATAATTTCCGGACCCAGCGCCCCCCCATCGATCCGTGGGCTAACACCCACGAAAAATCGCCAAAAAACTGCCGTTTCCACTCTTTCGCCTCTGGGACGCCCTCAAAACCTCCCACAGGCCCCCTGGAGCCCATGGATACGCTTAACAGCTCGTCAGGGACCCCCCCCGAGCGGCTCGGCCCAAAATAATTTCCGAACCCAGCGCCCCCCCATCGATCCGTGGGCTAACACCCACGAAAAATCGCCAAAAAACTGCCGTTTCCACTCTTTCGCCTTTGGGACGCCCTCAAAACCTCCCACAGGCCCCCCGGAGCCCATGGATACGCTTAACAGCTCGTCAGGGACCCCCCCGAGTGGCTCGGCCCAAAATAATTTCCGAACCCAGCGCCCCCCCATCCATCCGTGGGCTAACACCCACGAAAAATCGCCAAAAAACTGCCGTTTCCACTCTTTCGGCTCTGGGATGCCCTCAAAACCTCCCACAGGCCCCCCGGAGCCCATGGATCTGCTTAACAGCTCGTCAGTGACCCCCTCGAGCGGCTCGGCCCAAAATAATTTCCGGACCCAGCGCCCCCCCATCGATCCGTGGGCTAACACCCACGAAAAATCGCCAAAAAACTGCCGTTTCCACTCTTTCGCCTCTGGGACGCCCTCAAAACCTCCCACAGGCCCCCCGGAGCCCATGGATCCGCTTAACAGCTCGTCAGGGACCCCCCCGAGCGGCTCGGCCTAAAATAATTTCCGGACCCAGCGCCCCCCATCGATCCGTGGGCTAACACCCACGAAAAATCGCCAAAAAACTGCCGTTTCCACTCTTTCGCCTCTGGGACGCCCTCAAAACCTCCCACAGGCCCCCCGGAGCCCATGGATATGCTTAACAGCTCGTCAGGGACCCCCCCGAGCGGCTCGGCCTAAAATAATTTTCGGACCCAGCGCCCCCCCATCGATCCGTGGGCTAACACCCACGAAAAATCGCCAAAAAACTGCCGTTTCCACTCTTTCGCCTCTGGGATGCCCTCAAAACCTCCCACAGGCCCCCTGAAGCCCATGGATCCACTTAACAGCTCGTCAGGGACCCCCCTGAGCGGCTCGGCCCAAAATAATTTCCGGACCCAGCGCCCCCCCATCGATCCGTGGGCTAACACCCACGAAAAATTGCCAAAAAACTGCCGTTTCCACTCTTTCGCCTCTGGTACGCCCTCAAAACCTCCCACAGGCCCCCCGGAGCCCATGGATCCGCTTAACAGCTCGTCAGGGACCCCCCCGAGCGGCTCGGCCCAAAATAATTTCCGTACCCAGCGCCCCCCCATCGATCCGTGGGCTAACACCCACGAAAAATCGCCAAAAAACTGCCGTTTCCACTCTTTCGCCTCTGGGACGCCCTCAAAACCTCCCACAGGCCCCCCGGAGCCCATGGATACGCTTAACAGCTCGTCAGGGACCCCCCCGAGCGGCTCGGCCCAAAATAATTTCCGGACCCAGCGCCCCCCCATCGATCCGTGGGCTAACACCCATGAAAAATCGCCAAAAAACTGCCGTTTCCACTCTTTAGCCTCTGGGACGCCCTCAAAACCTCCCACAGGCCCCCCGGAGCCCATGGATACGCTTAACAGCTCGTCAGGGACCCCCCCGAGTGGCTCGGTCCAAAATAATTTCCGGACCCAGCGCCCCCCCATCGATCCGTGGGCTAACACCCACGAAAAATCGCCAAAAAACTGCCGTTTCCACTCTTTCGCCTCTGGGACGCCCTCAAAACCTCCCACAGGCCCCCCGGAGCCCATGGATACGCTTAACAGCTCGTCAGGGACCCCCCGAGCGACTCGGCCCAAAATAATTTCCGGACCCAGCGCCCCCCCATCGATCCGTGGGCTAACACCCACGAAAAATCGCCAAAAAACTGCCGTTTCCACTCTTTCGCCTCTGGGATGCCCTCAAAACCTCCCACAGGCCCCCCGGAGCCCATGGATCCGCTTAACAGCTCGTCAGGGACCCCCCCGAGCGGCTCGGCCCAAAATAATTTCCGGACCCAGCGCCCCCCCATCGATCCGTGGGCTAACACCCACGAAAAATCGCCAAAAAACTGCCGTTTCCACTCTTTCGCCTCTGGGACGCCCTCAAAACCTCCCACAGGCCCCTCGGATCCCATGGATACGCTTAACAGCTCATCAGGGACCCCCCCGAGCGGCTCGGCCCAAAATAATTTTTGGACCCAACGCCCCCCCATCGATCCGTGGGCTAACACCCACGAAAAATCGCCAAAAAACTGCCGTTTCCACTCTTTCGCCTCTGGGACGCCCTCAAAACCTCCCACAGGCCCCCCGGAGCCCATGGATATGCTTAACAGCTCGTCAGGGACCCCCCTGAGCGGCTCGGCCCAAAATAATTTCCGGACCCAGCGCCCCCCATCGATCCGTGGGCTAACACCCACGAAAAATCGCCAAAAAACTGCCGTTTCCACTCTTTCGCCTCTGGGATGCCCTCAAAACCTCCCACAGGCCCCCCGGAGCCCATGGATACGCTTAACAGCTCGTCAGGGACCCCCCCGAGCGGCCCGGCCCAAAATAATTTCCGGACCCAGCGCCCCCCCATCGATCCGTGGGCTAACACCCACGAAAAATCACAAAAAAACTGCCGTTTCCACTCTTTCGCCTCTGGGACGCCCTCAAAACCTCCCACAGGCCCCCCGGAGCCCATGGATACGCTTAACAGCTCGTCAGGGACCCCCCCGAGCGGCTCGGCCCAAAATAATTTCCGGACCCAGCGCCCCCCCATCGATCCGTGGGCTAACACCCACGAAAAATCGCTAAAAAACTGCCGTTTCCACTCTTTCGCCTATGGGACGCCCTCAAACCCTCCCACAGGCCCCCCGGAGCCCATGGATACGCTTAACAGCTCGTCAGGGACCCCCCCGAGCGGCTCGGCCCAAAATAATTTCCGGACCCAGTGCCCCCCCATCGATCCGTGGGCTAACACCCACGAAAAATCGCCAAAAAACTGCCGTTTCCACTCTTTCGCCTCTGGGACGCCCTCAAAACCTCCCACAGGCCCCCCGGAGCCCATGGATACGCTTAACAGCTCGTCAGGGACCCCCTCGAGCGGCTCGGCCCAAAATAATTTCCGGACCCAGCGCCCCCCCATCGATCCGTGGGCTAACACCCACAAAAAATCGCCAAAAAACTGCCGTTTCCACTCTTTCGCCTTTGGGACGCCCTCAAAACCTCCCACAGGCCCCCCGGAGCCCATGGATACGCTTAACAGCTCGTCAGGGACCCCCCCGAGTGGCTCGGCCCAAAATAATTTCCGGACCCAGCGCCCCCCCATCCATCCGTGGGCTAACACCCACGAAAAATCGCCAAAAAACTGCCGTTTCCACTCTTTCGCCTCTGGGATGCCCTCAAAACCTCCCACAGGCCCCCCGGAGCCCATGGATCTGCTTAACAGCTCGTCAGTGACCCCCTCGAGCGGCTCGGCCCAAAATAATTTCCGGACCCAGCGCCCCCCCATCGATCCGTGGGCTAACACCCACGAAAAATCGCCAAAAAACTGCCGTTTCCACTCTTTCGCCTCTGGGACGCCCTCAAAACCTCCCACAGGCCCCCCGGAGCCCATGGATCCGCTTAACAGCTCGTCAGGGACCCCCCCGAGCGGCTCGGCCTAAAATAATTTCCGGACCCAGCGCCCCCCATCGATCCGTGGGCTAACACCCACGAAAAATCGCCAAAAAACTGCCGTTTCCACTCTTTCGCCTCTGGGACGCCCTCAAAACCTCCCACAGGCCCCCCGGAGCCCATGGATATGCTTAACAGCTCGTCAGGGACCCCCCCGAGCGGCTCGGCCCAAAATAATTTTCGGACCCAGCGCCCCCCCATCGATCCGTGGGCTAACACCCACGAAAAATCGCCAAAAAACTGCCGTTTCCACTCTTTCGCCTCTGGGATGCCCTCAAAACCTCCCACAGGCCCCCCGAAGCCCATGGATCCACTTAACAGCTCGTCAGGGACCCCCCCGAGCGGCTCGGCCCAAAATAATTTCCGGACCCAGCGCCCCCCCATCGATCCGTGGGCTAACACCCACGAAAAATTGCCAAAAAACTGCCGTTTCCACTCTTTCGCCTCTGGTACGCCCTCAAAACCTCCCACAGGCCCCCCGGAGCCCATGGATCCGCTTAACAGCTCGTCAGGGACCCCCCCGAGCGGCTCGGCCCAAAATAATTTCCGTACCCAGCGCCCCCCCATCGATCCGTGGGCTAACACCCACGAAAAATCGCCAAAAAACTGCCGTTTCCACTCTTTCGCCTCTGGGACGCCCTCAAAACCTCCCACAGGCCCCCCGGAGCCCATGGATACGCTTAACAGCTCGTCAGGGACCCCCCCGAGCGGCTCGGCCCAAAATAATTTCCGGACCCAGCGCCCCCCCATCGATCCGTGGGCTAACACCCATGAAAAATCGCCAAAAAACTGCCGTTTCCACTCTTTAGCCTCTGGGACGCCCTCAAAACCTCCCACAGGCCCCCCGGAGCCCATGGATACGCTTAACAGCTCGTCAGGGACCCCCCCGAGTGGCTCGGTCCAAAATAATTTCCGGACCCAGCGCCCCCCCATCGATCCGTGGGCTAACACCCACGAAAAATCGCCAAAAAACTGCCGTTTCCACTCTTTCGCCTCTGGGACGCCCTCAAAACCTCCCACAGGCCCCCCGGAGCCCATGGATACGCTTAACAGCTCGTCAAGGACCCCCCGAGCGACTCGGCCCAAAATAATTTCCGGACCCAGCGCCCCCCCATCGATCCGTGGGCTAACACCCACGAAAAATCGCCAAAAAACTGCCGTTTCCACTCTTTCGCCTCTGGGATGCCCTCAAAACCTCCCACAGGCCCCCCGGAGCCCATGGATCCGCTTAACAGCTCGTCAGGGACCCCCCCGAGCGGCTCGGCCCAAAATAATTTCCGGACCCAGCGCCCCCCCATCGATCCGTGGGCTAACACCCACGAAAAATCGCCAAAAAACTGCCGTTTCCACTCTTTCGCCTCTGGGACGCCCTCAAAACCTCCCACAGGCCCCCCGGAGCCCATGGATACGCTTAACAGCTCATCAGGGACCCCCCCGAGTGGCTCGGCCCAAAATAATTTTTGGACCCAACGCCCCCCCATCGATCCGTGGGCTAACACCCACGAAAAATCGCCAAAAAACTGCCGTTTCCACTCTTTCGCCTCTGGGACGCCCTCAAAACCTCCCACAGGCCCCCCGGAGCCCATGGATATGCTTAACAGCTCGTCAGGGACCCCCCTGAGCGGCTCAGCCCAAAATAATTTCCGGACCCAGCGCCCCCCATCGATCCGTGGGCTAACACCCACGAAAAATCGCCAAAAAACTGCCGTTTCCACTCTTTCGCCTCTGGGATGCCCTCAAAACCTCCCACAGGCCCCCCGGAGCCCATGGATACGCTTAACAGCTCGTCAGGGACCCCCCCGAGCGGCCCGGCCAAAAATAATTTCCGGACCCAGCGCCCCCCCATCGATCCGTGGGCTAACACCCACGAAAAATCACCAAAAAACTGCCGTTTCCACTCTTTCGCCTCTGGGACGCCCTCAAAACCTCCCACAGGCCCCCCGGAGCCCATGGATACGCTTAACAGCTCGTCAGGGACCCCCCCGAGCGGCTCGGCCCAAAATAATTTCCGGACCCAGCGCCCCCCCATCGATCCGTGGGCTAACACCCACGAAAAATCGCCAAAAAACTGCCGTTTCCACTCTTTCGCCTATGGGACGCCCTCAAACCCTCCCACAGGCCCCCCGGAGCCCATGGATACGCTTAACAGCTCGTCAGGGACCCCCCCGAGCGGCTCGGCCCAAAATAATTTCCGGACCCAGTGCCCCCCCATCGATCCGTGGGCTAACACCCACGAAAAATCGCCAAAAAACTGCCGTTTCCACTCTTTCGCCTCTGGGACGCCCTCAAAACCTCCCACAGGCCCCCCGGAGCCCATGGATACGCTTAACAGCTCGTCAGGGACCCCCTCGAGCGGCTCGGCCCAAAATAATTTCCGGACCCAGCGCCCCCCCATCGATCCGTGGGCTAACACCCACAAAAAATTGCCAAAAAACTGCCGTTTCCACTCTTTCGCCTCTGGGACGCCCTCAAAACCTCCCATAGGCCCCCCGGAGCCCATGGATCCGCTTAACAGCTCGTCAGGGACCCCCCCGAGAGGCTCGGCCCAAAATAATTTCCGGACCCAGCGCCCCCCCATCGATCCGTGGGCTAACACCCACGAAAAATCGCCAAAAAACTGCCGTTTCCACTCTTTCGCCTCTGGGACGCCCTCAAAACCTCCCACAGGCCCCCCGGAGCCCATGGATACGCTTAACAGCTCGTCAGGGACCCCCCCGAGCGGCTCGGCCCAAAATAATTTCCGGACCCAGCGCCCCCCCATCGATCCGTGGGCTAACACCCACGAAAAATCGCCAAAAAACTGCCGTTTCCACTCTTTCGCCTCTGGGACGCCCTCAAAACCTCCTACAGGCCCCCCGGAGCCCATGGATACGCTTAACAGCTCGTCAGGGACCCCCCTGAGCGGCTCGGCCCAAAATAATTTCCGGACCCAGCGCCCCCCCATCGATCCGTGGGCTAACACCCACGAAAAATTGCCAAAAAACTGCCGTTTCCACTCTTTCGCCTCTGGGACGCCCTCAAAACCTCCCACAGGCCCCCCGGAGCCCATGGATCCGCTTAACAGCTCGTCAGGGACCCCCCCCGAGCGGCTCGGCCCAAAATAATTTCCGGACCCAGCGCCCCCCCATCGATCCGTGGGCTAACACCCACGAAAAATTGCCAAAAAACTGCCGTTTCCACTCTTTCGCCTCTGGGACGCCCTCAAAACCTCCCACAGGCCCCCCGGAGCCCATGGATACGCTTAACAGCTCGTCAGGGACCCCCCCGAGCGGCTCGGCCCAAAATAATTTCCGGACCCAGCGCCCCCCCATCGATCCGTGGGCTAACACCCACGAAAAATCGCCAAAAAACTGCCGTTTCCACTCTTTCGCCTCTGGGACGCCCTCAAAACCTCCTACAGGCCCCCCGGAGCCCATGGATACGCTTAACAGCTCGTCAGGGACCCCCCCGAGCGGCTCGGCCCAAAATAATTTCTGGACCCAGCGCCCCCCCATCGATCCGTGGGCTAACACCCACGAAAAATCGCCAAAAAACTGCCGTTTCCACTCTTTCGCCTCTGGGACGCCCTCAAAACCTCCCACAGGCCCCCCGGAGCCCATGGATACGCTTAACAGCTCGTCAGGGACCCCCCCGAGCGGCTCGGCCCAAAATAATTTCCGGACCCAGCGCCCCCCCATCGATCCGTGGGCTAACACCCACGAAAAATCGCCAAAAAACTGCCGTTTCCACTCTTTCGCCTCTGGGACGCCCTCAAAACCTCCCACAGGCCCCCCGGAGCCCATGGATACGCTTAACAGCTCGTCAGGGACCCCCCTGAGCGGCTCGGCCCAAAATAATTTCCGAACCCAGCGC
Source organism: Capsicum rhomboideum (assembly GCA_031232105.1). Lineage (NCBI taxonomy): Eukaryota > Viridiplantae > Streptophyta > Magnoliopsida > Solanales > Solanaceae > Capsicum > Capsicum rhomboideum. Next base: position 530,242 of record CP124710.1, on the reverse strand, counting down.
CCCCCCATCGATCCGTGGGCTAACACCCACGAAAAATCGCCAAAAAACTGCCGTTTCCACTCTTTCGCCTCTGGGACGCCCTCAAAACCTCCCACAGGCCCCCCGGAGCCCATGGATACGCTTAACAGCTCGTCAGGGACCCCCCCGAGCGGCTCGGCCCAAAATAATTTCCGGACCCAGCGCCCCCCCATCGATCCGTGGGCTAACACCCACGAAAAATCGCCAAAAAACTGCCGTTTCCACTCTTTCGCCTCTGGGACGCCCTCAAAACCTCCCACAGGCCCCCCGGAGCCCATGGATACGCTTAACAGCTCGTCAGGGACCCCCCCGAGCGGCTCGGCCCAAAATAATTTCCGGACCCAGCGCCCCCCCATCGATCCGTGGGCTAACACCCACGAAAAATCGCCAAAAAACTGCCGTTTCCACTCTTTCGCCTCTGGGACGCCCTCAAAACCTCCCACAGGCCCCCCGGAGCCCATGGATCCGCTTAACAGCTCGTCAGGGACCCCCCCGAGCGGCTCGGCCCAAAATAATTTCCGGACCCAGCGCCCCCCCATCGATCCGTGGGCTAACACCCACGAAAAATTGCCAAAAAACTGCCGTTTCCACTCTTTCGCCTCTGGGACGCCCTCAAAACCTCCCACAGGCCCCCCGGAGCCCATGGATACGCTTAACAGCTCGTCAGGGACCCCCCCGAGCGGCTCGGCCCAAAATAATTTCCGGACCCAGCGCCCCCCCATCGATCCGTGGGCTAACACCCACGAAAAATCGCCAAAAAACTGCCGTTTCCACTCTTTCGCCTCTGGGACGCCCTCAAAACCTCCTACAGGCCCCCCGGAGCCCATGGATACGCTTAACAGCTCGTCAGGGACCCCCCCGAGCGGCTCGGCCCAAAATAATTTCCGGACCCAGCGTCCCCCCATCGATCCGTGGGCTAACACCCACGAAAAATCGCCAAAAAACTGCCGTTTCCACTCTTTCGCCTCTGGGACGCCCTCAAAACCTCCCATAGGCCCCCCGGAACCCATGGATACGCTTAACAGCTCGTCAGGGACCCCCCCGAGCGGCTCGGCCCAAAATAATTTCCGGACCCAGCGCCCCCCCATCGATCCGTGGGCTAACACCCACGAAAAATCGCCAAAAAACTGCCGTTTCCACTCTTTCGCCTCTGGGACGCCCTCAAAACCTCCCACAGGCCCCCCAGAGCCCATGGATACGCTTAACAGCTCGTCAGGGACCCCCCCGAGCGGCTCGGCCCAAAATAATTTCCGGACCCAGCGCCCCCCCATCGATCCGTGGGCTAACACCCACGAAAAATCGCCAAAAAACTGCCGTTTCCACTCTTTCGCCTCTGGGACGCCCTCAAAACCTCCCACAGGCCCCCCGGAGCCCATGGATACGCTTAACAGCTCGTCAGGGACCCCCCCGAGCGGCTCGGACCAAAATAATTTCCGGACCCAGCGCCCCCCCATCGATCCGTGGGCTAACACCCACGAAAAATCGCCAAAAAACTGCCGTTTCCACTCTTTCGCCTCTGGGACGCCCTCAAAACCTCCCACAGGCCCCCCGGAGCCCATGGATCCGCTTAACAGCTCGTCAGGGACCCCCCCGAGCGGCTCGGCCCAAAATAATTTCCGGACCCAGCGCCCCCCCATCGATCCGTGGGCTAACACCCACGAAAAATCGCCAAAAAACTGCCGTTTCCACTCTTTCGCCTCTGGGACGCCCTCAAAACCTCCCACAGGCCCCCCGGAGCCCATGGATCCGCTTAACAGCTCGTCAGGGACCCCCCCGAGAGGCTCGGCCCAAAATAATTACCGGACCCAGCGCCCCCCCATCGATCCGTGGGCTAACACCCACGAAAAATCGCCAAAAAACTGCCGTTTCCACTCTTTCGCCTCTGGGACGCCCTCAAAACCTCCCACAGGCCCCCTGGAGCCCATGGATCCGCTTAACAGCTCGTCAGGGACCCCCCCGAGCGGCTCGGCCCAAAATAATTTCCGGACCCAGCGCCCCCCCATCGATCCGTGGGCTAACACCCACGAAAAATTGCCAAAAAACTGCCGTTTCCACTCTTTCGCCTCTGGGACGCCCTCAAAACCTCCCACAGGCCCCCCGGAGCCCATGGATACGCTTAACAGCTCGTCAGGGACCCCCCCGAGCGGCTCGGCCCAAAATAATTTCCGGACCCAGCGCCCCCCCATCGATCCGTGGGCTAACACCCACGAAAAATCGCCAAAAAACTGCCGTTTCCACTCTTTCGCCTCTGGGATGCCCTCAAAACCTCCTACAGGCCCCCCGGAGCCCATGGATACGCTTAACAGCTCGTCAGGGACCCCCCCGAGCGGCTCGGCCCAAAATAATTTCCGGACCCAGCGCCCCCCCATCGATCCGTGGGCTAACACCCACGAAAAATCGCCAAAAAACTGCCGTTTCCACTCTTTCGCCTCTGGGACGCCCTCAAAACCTCCCATAGGCCCCCCGGAGCCCATGGATACGCTTAACAGCTCGTCAGGGACCCCCCCGAGCGGCTCGGCCCAAAATAATTTCCGGACCCAGCGCCCCCCCATCGATCCGTGGGCTAACACCCACGAAAAATCGCCAAAAAACTGCCGTTTCCACTCTTTCGCCTCTGGGACGCCCTCAAAACCTCCCACAGGCCCCCCGGAGCCCATGGATACGCTTAACAGCTCGTCAGGGACCCCCCCGAGCGGCTCGGCCCAAAATAATTTCCGGACCCAGCGCCCCCCCATCGATCCGTGGGCTAACACCCACGAAAAATCGCCAAAAAACTGCCGTTTCCACTCTTTCGCCTCTGGGACGCCCTCAAAACCTCCCACAGGCCCCCCGGAGCCCATGGATACGCTTAACAGCTCGTCAGGGACCCCCCCGAGCGGCTCGGCCCAAAATAATTTCCGAACCCAGCGCCCCCCCATCGATCCGTGGGCTAACACCCACAAAAAATCGCCAAAAAACTGCCGTTTCCACTCTTTCGCCTCTGGGACGCCCTCAAAACCTCCCACAGGCCCCCCGGAGCCCATGGATCCGCTTAACAGCTCGTCAGGGACCCCCCCGAGCGGCTCGGCCCAAAATAATTTCCGGACCCAGCGCCCCCCCATCGATCCGTGGGCTAACACCCACGAAAAATCGCCAAAAAACTGCCGTTTCCACTCTTTCGCCTCTGGGACGCCCTCAAAACCTCCCACAGGCCCCCCGGAGCCCATGGATCCGCTTAACAGCTCGTCAGGGACCCCCCCGAGAGGCTCGGACCAAAATAATTACCGGACCCAGCGCCCCCCCCATCGATCCGTGGGCTAACACCCACGAAAAATCGCCAAAAAACTGCCGTTTCCACTCTTTCGCCTCTGGGACGCCCTCAAAACCTCCCACAGGCCCCCTGGAGCCCATGGATCCGCTTAACAGCTCGTCAGGGACCCCACCGAGCGGCTCGGCCCAAAATAATTTCCGGACCCAGCGCCCCCCCATCGATCCGTGGGCTAACACCCACGAAAAATCGCCAAAAAACTGCCGTTTCCACTCTTTCGCCTCTGGGACGCCCTCAAAACCTCCCACAGGCCCCCCGGAGCCCATGGATACGCTTAACAGCTCGTCAGGGACCCCCCCGAGCGGCTCGGCCCAAAATAATTTCCGGACCCAGCGCCCCCCCATCGATCCGTGGGCTAACACCCACGAAAAATCGCCAAAAAACTGCCGTTTCCACTCTTTCGCCTCTGGGATGCCCTCAAAACATCCCACAGGCCCCCCGGAGCCCATGGATCCGCTTAACAGCTCGTCAGGGACCCCCCCGAGAGGCTTGGCCAAAAATAATTTCCGGACCCAGCGCCCCCCCATCGATCCGTGGGCTAACACCCACGAAAAATCGCCAAAAAACTGCCGTTTCCACTCTTTCGCCTCTGGGACTCCCTCAAAACCTCCCACAGGCCCCCCGGAGCCCATGGATCCGCTTAACAGCTCGTCAGGGACCCCCCCGAGCGGCTCGGGCTAAAATAATTTCCGGACCCAGCGCCCCCCCATCGATCCGTGGGCTAACACCCACGAAAAATTGCCAAAAAACTGCCGTTTCCACTCTTTCGCCTCTGGGACGCCCTCAAAACCTCCCACAGGCCCCCCGGAGCCCATGGATACGCTTAACATCTTGTCAGGGACCCCCCCGAGCGGCTCGGCCCAAAATAATTTTCGGACTCAGCGCCCCCCATCGATCCGTGGGCTAACACCCACGAAAAATTGCCAAAAAACTGTCGTTTCCACTCTTTCGCCTCTGGGACGCCCTCAAAACCTCCCACAGGCCCCCCGGAGCCCATGGATCCGCTTAACAGCTCGTCAGGGACCCCCCCGAGCGGCTCAGCCCAAAATAATTTCCGGACCCAGCGCCCCCCCATCGATCCGTGGGCTAACACCCACGAAAAATCGCCAAAAAACTGCCGTTTCCACTCTTTCGCCTCTGGGACGCCCTCAAAACCTCCCACAGGCCCCCCGGAGCCCATGGATCCGCTTAACAGCTCGTCAGGGACCCCCCCTAGCGGCTCGGCCCAAAATAATTTTCGGACCCAGCGCCCCCCCATCGATCCGTGGGCTAACACCCACGAAAAATCGCCAAAAAACTGCCGTTTCCACTCTTTCGCCTCTGGGACGCCCTCAAAACCTCCCACAGGCCCCCCGGAGCCCATGGATCCGCTTAACAGCTCGTCAGGGACCCCCCCGAGCGGCTCGGCCCAAAATAATTTTCGGACCCAGCGCCCCCCCATCGATCCGTGGGCTAACACCCACGAAAAATTGCCAAAAAACTGCCGTTTCCACTCTTTCGCCTCTGGGACGCCCTCAAAACCTCCAACAGGCCCCCCAGAGCCCATGGATACGCTTAACAGCTCGTCAGGGACCCCCCCGAGCGGCTCGGCCCAAAATAATTTCCGGACCCAGCGCCCCCCCATCGATCCGTGGGCTAACACCCACGAAAAATCGCCAAAAAACTGCCGTTTCCATTCTTTCGCCTCTGGGACGCCCTCAAAACCTCCTACAGGCCCCCCGGAGCCCATGGATACGCTTAACAGCTTGTCAGGGACCCCCCCGAGCGGCTCGGCCCAAAATAATTTCCGGACCCAGCGCCCCCCCATCGATCCGTGGGCTAACACCCACGAAAAATCGCCAAAAAACTGCCGTTTCCACTCTTTCGCCTCTGGGACGCCCTCAAAACCTCCCACAGGCCCCCCGGAGCCCATGGATACGCTTAACAGCTCGTCAGGGACCCCCCCGAGCGGCTCGGCCCAAAATAATTTCCGGACCCAGCGCCCCCCCATCGATCCGTGGGCTAACACCCACGAAAAATCGCCAAAAAAACTGCCGTTTCCACTCTTTCGCCTCTGGGACGCCCTCAAAACCTCCCACAGGCCCCCCGGAGCCCATGGATACGCTTAACAGCTCGTCAGGGACCCCCCCGAGTGGCTCGGCCCAAAATAATTTCCGGACCCAGCGCCCCCCCATCGATCCGTGGGCTAACACCCACGAAAAATCGCCAAAAAACTGCCGTTTCCACTCTTTCGCCTCTGGGACGCCCTCAAAACCTCCCACAGGCCCCCCGGAGCCCATGGATATGCTTAACAGCTCGTCAGGGAGCCCCCCGAGCGGCTCGGCCCAAAATAATTTCCGGACCCAGCGCCCCCCCATCGATCCGTGGGCTAACACCCACGAAAAATCGCCAAAAAACTGCCGTTTCCACTCTTTCGCCTCTTCCTCCCACAGGCCCCCCGGAGCCCATGGATCCGCTTAACAGCTCGTCAGGGACCCCCCCGAGCGGCTCGGCCCAAAATAATTTCCAGACCCAGCGCCCCCCCATCGATCCGTGGGCTAACACCCACGAAAAATCGCCAAAAAACTGCCGTTTCCACTCTTTCGCCTCTGGGACGCCCTCAAAACCTCCCACAGGCCCCCCGGAGCCCATGGATCCGCTTAACAGCTCGTCAGGGACCCCCCCGAGAGGGTCGGCCCAAAATAATTTCCGGACCCAGCGCCCCCCCATCGATCCGTGGGCTAACACCCACGAAAAATCGCCAAAAAACAGCCGTTTCCACTCTTTCGCCTCTGGGACGCCCTCAAAACCTCCCACAGGCCCCCTGGAGCCCATGGATCCGCTTAACAGCTCGTCAGGGACCCCCCCGAGCGGCTCGGCCCAAAATAATTTCTGGACCCAGCGCCCCCCCATCGATCCGTGGGCTAACACCCACGAAAAATTGCCAAAAAACTGCCGTTTCCACTCTTTCGCCTCTGGGACGCCCTCAAAACCTCCCACAGGCCCCCCGGAGCCCATGGATACGCTTAACAGCTCGTCAGGGACCCCCCCGAGGGGCTCGGCCCAAAATAATTTCCGGACCCAGCGCCCCCCCATCGATCCGTGGGCTAACACCCACGAAAAATCGCCAAAAAACTGCCGTTTCCACTCTTTCGCCTCTGGGATGCCCTCAAAACCTCCCACAGGCCCCCCGGAGCCCATGGATCCGCTTAACAGCTCGTCAGGGACCCCCCCCGAGTGGCTTGGCCCAAAATAATTTCCGGACCCAGCGCCCCCCCATCGATCCGTGGGCTAACACCCACGAAAAATCGCCAAAAAACTGCCGTTTCCACTCTTTCGCCTCTGGGACTCCCTCAAAACCTCCCACAGGCCCCCCGGAGCCCATGGATCCGCTTAACAGCTCGTCAGGGACCCCCCCGAGCGGCTCGGCCCAAAATAATTTCCGGACCCAGCGCCCCCCCATCGATCCGTGGGCTGACACCCACGAAAAATCGCCAAAAAACTGCCGTTTCCACTCTTTCGCCTCTGGGACGCCCTCAAAACCTCCCACAGGCCCCCCGGAGCCCATGGATCCGCTTAACAGCTCGTCAGGGACCCCCCCGAGAGGTTCGGCCCAAAATAATTTCTGGACCCAGCGCCCCCCCATCGATCCGTGGGCTAACACCCACGAAAAATCGCCAAAAAACTGCCGTTTCCACTCTTTCGCCTCTGGGACGCCCTCAAAACCTCCCACAGGCCCCCTGGAGCCCATGGATCCGCTTAACAGCTCGTCAGGGACCCCCCCGAGCGGCTCGGCCCAAAATAATTTCTGGACCCAGCGCCCCCCCATCGATCCGTGGGCTAACACCCACGAAAAATCGCCAAAAAACTGCCGTTTCCACTCTTTCGCCTCTGGGACGCCCTCAAAACCACCCACAGGCCCCCCGGAGCCCATGGATACGCTTAACAGCTCGTCAGGGACCCCCCCGAGTGGCTCGGCCCAAAATAATTTCCGGACCCAGCGCCCCCCCATCGATCCGTGGGCTAACACCCACGAAAAATCGCCAAAAAACTGCCGTTTCCACTCTTTCGCCTCTGGGATGCCCTCAAAACCTCCCACAGGCCCCCCGGAGCCCATGGATCCGCTTAACAGCTCGTCAGGGAACCCCCCGAGCGGCTTGGCCCAAAATAATTTCTGGACCCAGCGCCCCCCCATCGATCCGTGGGCTAACACCTACGAAAAATCGCCAAAAAACTGCCGTTTCCACTCTTTCGCCTCTGGGACTCCCTCAAAACCTCCCACAGGCCACCCGGAGCCCATGGATCCGCTTAACAGCTCGTCAGGGACCCCCCCGAGCGGCTCGGCCCAAAATAATTTCCGGACCCAGCGCCCCCCCATCGATCCGTGGGCTAACACCCACGAAAAATCGCCAAAAAACTGCCGTTTCCACTCTTTCGCCTCTGGGACGCCCTCAAAACCTCCCACAGGCCCCCCGGAGCCCATGGATCCGCTTAACAGCTCGTCGGGGACCCCCCCGAGCGGCTCGGCCCAAAATAATTTCCGGACCCAGCGCCCACCCATCGATCCGTGGGCTAACACCCACGAAAAATCGCCAAAAAACTGCCGTTTCCACTCTTTCGCCTCTGGGACGCCCTCAAAACCTCCCACAGGCCCCCCGGAGCCCATGGATACGCTTAACAGCTCGTCAGGGATCCCCCCGAGCGGCTCGGCCCAAAATAATTTCCGGACCCAGCGCCCCCCCATCGATCCGTGGGCTAACACCCACGAAAAATCGCTAAAAAACTGCCGTTTCCACTCTTTCGCCTCTGGGACGCCCTCAAAACCTCCCACAGGCCCCCCGGAGCCCATGGATCCGCTTAACATCTCGTCAGGGACCCCCCCGAGCGGCTCGGCCCAAAATAATTTCCGGACCCAGCGCCCCCCCATCGATCCGTGGGCTAACACCCACGAAAAATCGCCAAAAAACTGCCGTTTCCACTCTTTCCCCTCTGGGACGCCCTCAAAACCTCCTACAGGCCCCCCGGAGCCCATGGATACGCTTAACAGCTCGTCAGGGACCCCTCCGAGCAGCTCGGCCCAAAATAATTTCCGAACCCAGCGCCCCCCCATCGATCCGTGGGCTAACACCCACGAAAAATCGCCAAAAAACTGCCGTTTCCACTCTTTCGCCTCTGGGACGCCCTCAAAACCTCCCACAGGCCCCCCGGAGCCCATGGATACACTTAACAGCTCGTCAGGGACCCCCCCGAGTGGCTCGGCCCAAAATAATTTCCGGACCCAGCGCCCCCCCATCGATCCGTGGGCTAACACCCACGAAAAATCGCCAAAAAACTGCCGTTTCCACTCTTTCGCCTCTGGGACGCCCTCAAAACCTCCCACAGGCCCCCCGGAGCCCATGGATACGCTTAACAGCTCGTCAGGGACCCCCCCGAGCGGCTCGGCCCAAAATAATTTCCGGACCCAGCGCCCCCCCATCGATCCGTGGGCTAACATCCACGAAAAATCGCCAAAAAACTGCCGTTTCCACTCTTTCGCCTCTTCCTCCCACAGGCCCCCCGGAGCCCATGGATATGCTTAACAGCTCGTCAGGGACCCCCCCGAGCAGCTCGGCCCAAAATAATTTCTGGACCCAGCGCCCCCCCATCGATCCGTGCTCTAACACCCACGAAAAATCGCCAAAAAACTGCCGTTTCCACTCTTTCGCCTCTGGGACGCCCTCAAAACCTCCCACAGGCCCCCCGAAGCCCATGGATACGCTTAACAGCTCGTCAGGGACCCCCCCGAGCGGCTCGGCCCAAAATAATTTCCGGACCCAGCGCCCCCCCATCGATCCGTGGGCTAACACCCACGAAAAATTGCCAAAAAACTGCCGTTTCCACTCTTTCGCCTCTGGGACGCCCTCAAAACCTCCCACAGGCCCCCCGGAGCCCATGGATACGCTTAACAGCTCGTCAGGGACCCCCCCGAGCGGCTCGGCCCAAAATAATTTCCGGACCCAGCGCCCCCCCATCGATCCGTGGGCTAACACCCACGAAAAATCGCCAAAAAACTGCCGTTTCCACTCTTTCGCCTCTGGGACGCCTTCAAAACCTCCCACAGGCCCCCCGGAGCCCATGGATACGCTTAACAGCTCGTCAGGGACCCCCCCGAGTGGCTCGGTCTAAAATAATTTTCGGACCCAGCGCCCCCCCATCGATCCGTGGGCTAACACCCACGAAAAATCGCCAAAAAACTGCCGTTTCCACTCTTTCGCCTCTGGGACGCCCTCAAAACCTCCCACAGGCCCCCCGGAGCCCATGGATACGCTTAACAGCTCGTCAGGGACCCCCCCGAGTGGCTCGGCCCAAAATAATTTCCGGACCCAGCGCCCCCCCATCGATCCGTGGGCTAACACCCACGAAAAATCGCCAAAAAACTGCCGTTTCCACTCTTTCGCCTCTGGGACGCCCTCAAAACCTCCCACAGGCCCCCCGGAGCCCATTGATCCGCTTAACAGCTCGTCAAGGACCCCCCCGAGCGGCTCGGCCCAAAATAATTTCCGGACCCAGCGCCCCCCCATCGATCCGTGGGCTAACACCCACGAAAAATCGCCAAAAAACTGCCGTTTCCACTCTTTCGCCTCTGGGACGCCCTCAAAACCTCCCACAGGCCCCCCGGAGCCCATGGATCCGCTTAACAGTTCGTCAGGGACCCCCCCGAGCGGCTCGGCCCAAAATAATTTCCGGACCCAGCGCCCCCCATCGATCCGTGGGCTAACACCCACGAAAAATCACCAAAAAACTGCCGTTTCCACTCTTTTGCCTCTGGGACGCCCTCAAAACCTACCACAGGCCCCCCGGAGCCCATGGATACGCTTAACAGCTCGTCAGGGACCCCCCCGAGCGGCTCGGCCCAAAATAATTTCCGGACCCAGCGCCCCCCCATCGATCCGTGGGCTAACACCCACGAAAAATCGCCAAAAAACTGCCGTTTCCACTCTTTCGCCTCTGGGATTCCCTCAAAACCTCCCACAGGCCCCCCGGAGCCCATGGATCCACTTAACAGCTCGTTAGGGACCCCCCCGAGCGGCTCGGCCCAAAATAATTTCCGGACCCAGCGCCCCCCCATCGATCCGTGGGCTAACACCCACGAAAAATCGCCAAAAAACTGCCGTTTCCACTCTTTCGCCTCTGGGACGCCCTCAAAACCTCCCACAGGCCCCCCGGAGCCCATGGATACGCTTAACAGCTCGTCAGGGACCCCCCCGAGCGGCTCGGCCCAAAATAATTTTCGGACCCAGCGCCCCCCCATCGATCCGTGGGCTAACACCCACGAAAAATCGCCAAAAAACTGCCGTTTCCACTCTTTCGCCTCTGGGACGCCCTCAAAACCTTCCACAGGCCCCCCGGAGCCCATGGATACGCTTAACAGCTCGTCAAGGACCCCCCCGAGTGGCTCGGCCCAAAATAATTTCTGGACCCAGCGCCCCCCCATCGATCCGTGGGCTAACACCCACGAAAAATCGCCAAAAGACTGCCGTTTCCACTCTTTCGCCTCTGGGATGCCCTCAAAACCTCCCACAGGCCCCCCGGAGCCCATGGATACGCTTAACAGCTCGTCAGGGACCCCCCCGAGTGGCTCGGTCTAAAATAATTTTCGGACCCAGCGCCCCCCCATCGATCCGTGGGCTAACACCTACGAAAAATCGCCAAAAAACTGCCGTTTCCACTCTTTCGCCTCTGGGACGCCCTCAAAACCTCCCACAGGCCCCCCGGAGCCCATGGATACGCTTAACAGCTCGTCAGGGACCCCCCTGAGCGGCTCGGCCCAAAATAATTACCGGACCCAGCGCCCCCCCATCGATCCGTGGGCTAACACCCACGAAAAATCGCCAAAAAACTGCCGTTTCCACTCTTTCGCCTCTGGGACACCCTCAAAACCTCCCACAGGCCCCCCGAAGCCCATGGATACGCTTAACAGCTCGTCAGGGACCCCCCCGAGTGGCTCGGCCCAAAATAATTTCCGGACCCAGCGCCCCCCCATCGATCCGTGGGCTAACACCCACGAAAAATCGCCAAAAAACTGCCGTTTCCACTCTTTCGCCTCTGGGACGCCCTCAAAACCTCCCACAGTCCCCCCGGAGCCCATGGATACGCTTAAAAGCTCGTCAGGGACCCCCCCGAGCGGCTCGGCCCAAAATAATTTCCGGACCCAGCGCCCCCCCATCGATCCGTGGGCTAACACCCACGAAAAATCGCCAAAAAACTGCCGTTTCCACTCTTTCGCCTCTGTGACGCCCTCAAAACCTCCCACAGGCCCCCCGGAGCCCATGGATCCGCTTAACATCTCATCAGGGACCCCACCGAGCGGCTCGGCCCAAAATAATTTCTGGACCCAGCGCCCCCCCATCGATCCGTGGGCTAACACCCACGAAAAATCGCCAAAAAACTGCCGTTTCCACTCTTTCGCCTCTGGGACGCCCTCAAAACCTCCCACAGGCCCCCCGGAGCCCATGGATCCGCTTAACAGCTCGTCAGGGACCCCCCTGAGCGGCTCGGCCCAAAATAATTTCCGGACCCAGCGCCCCCCCATCAATCCGTGGGCTAACACCCACGAAAAATCGCCAAAAAACTGCCGTTTCCACTCTTTCGCCTCTGGGACGCCCTCAAAACCTCCCACAGGCCCCCCGGAGCCCATGGATACGCTTAACAGCTCGTCAGGGACCCCCCCGAGCGGCTCGGCCCAAAATAATTTCCGGACCCAGCGCCCCCCCATTGATCCGTGGGCTAACACCCACGAAAAATCGCCAAAAAACTGCCGTTTCCACTCTTTCGCCTCTGGGACGCCCTCAAAACCTCCCACAGGCCCCCCGGAGCCCATGGATACGCTTAACAGCTCGTCAGGGACCCCCCCGAGCGGCTCGGCCCAAAATAATTTCCGGACCCAGCGCCCCCCCATCGATCCGTAGGCTAACACCCACGAAAAATTGCCAAAAAACTGCCGTTTCCACTCTTTCGCCTCTGGGACGCCCTCAAAACCTCCCACAGGCCCCCCGGAGCCCATGGATACTCTTAACAGCTCGTCAGGGACCCCCCCGAGCGGCTCGGCCCAAAATAATTTCTGGACCCAGCGCCCCCCCATCGATCCGTGGGCTAACACCCACGAAAAATCGCCAAAAAACTGCCGTTTCCACTCTTTCGCCTCTGGGATGCCCTCAAAACCTCCCACAGTCCCCCCGGAGCCCATGGATACGCTTAAAAGCTCGTCAGGGACCCCCCCGAGCGGCTCGGCCCAAAATAATTTCCGGACCCAGCGCCCCCCCATCGATCCGTGGGCTAACACCCACGAAAAATCGCCAAAAAACTGCCGTTTCCACTCTTTCGCCTCTGGGACGCCCTCAAAACCTCCCACAGGCCCCCCGGAGCCCATGGATCCGCTTAACATCTCATCAGGGACCCCACCGAGCGGCTCGGCCCAAAATAATTTCTGGACCCAGCGCCCCCCCATCGATCCGTGGGCTAACACCCACGAAAAATCGCCAAAAAACTGTCGTTTCCACTCTTTCGCCTCTGGGACGCCCTCAAAACCTCCCACAGGCCCCCCGGAGCCCATGGATACGCTTAACAGCTCGTCAGGGACCCCCCCGAGCGGCTCGGCCCAAAATAATTTCCGGACCCAGCGCCCCCCCATCGATCCGTAGGCTAACACCCACGAAAAATTGCCAAAAAACTGCCGTTTCCACTCTTTCGCCTCTGGGACGCCCTCAAAACCTCCCACAGGCCCCCCGGAGCCCATGGATACGCTTAACAGCTCGTCAGGGACCCCCCCGAGCGGCTCGGCCCAAAATAATTTCTAGACCCAGCGCCCCCCCATCGATCCGTGGGCTAACACCCACGAAAAATCGCCAAAAAATTGCCGTTTCCACTCTTTCGCCTCTGGGACGCCCTCAAAACCTCCCACAGGCCCTCCGGAGCCCATGGATCCGCTTAACAGCTCGTCAGGGACCCCCCCGAGCAGCTCGGCCCAAAATAATTTCCGGACCCAGCGCCCCCCCATCGATCCGTGGGCTAACACCCACGAAAAATCGCCAAAAAACTGCCGTTTCCACTCTTTCGCCTCTGGGACACCCTCAAAACCTCCCACAGGCCCCCCGGAGCCCATGGATACGCTTAACAGCTCGTCAGGGACCCCCCCGAGTGGCTCGGTCTAAAATAATTTCCGGACCCAGCGCCCCCCCATCGATCCGTGGGCTAACACCCACGAAAAATTGCCAAAAAACTGCCGTTTCCACTCTTTCGCCTCTGGGACGCCCTCAAAACCTCCCACAGGCCCCCCGGAGCCCATGGATACGCTTAACAGCTCGTCAGGGACCCCCCCGAGCTGCTCGGCCCAAAATAATTTCCGGACCCAGCGCCCCCCCATCGATCCGTGGGCTAACACCCACGAAAAATCGCCAAAAAACTGCCGTTTCCACTCTTTCGCCTCTGGGACGCCCTCAAAACCTCCCACAGGCCCCCCGGAGCCCATGGATCCGCTTAACAGCTCGTCAGGGACCCCCCCGAGCGGCTCGGCCCAAAATAATTACCGGAACCAGCGCCCCCCCATCGATCCGTGGGCTAACACCCACGAAAAATCGCCAAAAAACTGCCGTTTCCACTCTTTCGCCTCTGGGACACCCTCAAAACCTCCCACAGGCCCCCCGAAGCCCATGGATACGCTTAACAGCTCGTCAGGGACCCCCCCGAGTGGCTCGGCCCAAAATAATTTCCGGACCCAGCGCCCCCCCATCGATCCGTGGGCTAACACCCACGAAAAATCGCCAAAAAACTGCCGTTTCCACTATTTCGCCTCTGGGACGCCCTCAAAACCTCCCACAGTCCCCCCGGAGCCCATGGATACGCTTAAAAGCTCGTCAGGGACCCCCCCGAGCAGCTCGGCCCAAAATAATTTCCGGACCCAGCGCCCCCCCATCGATCCGTGGGCTAACACCCACGAAAAATCGCCAAAAAACTGCCGTTTCCACTCTTTCGCCTCTGGGACGCCCTCAAAACCTCCCACAGGCCCCCCGGAGCCCATGGATCCGCTTAACATCTCATTAGGGACCCCACCGAGCGGCTCGGCCCAAAATAATTTCTGGACCCAGCGCCCCCCCATCGATCCGTGGGCTAACACCCACGAAAAATCGCCAAAAAACTGCCGTTTCCACTCTTTCGCCTCTGGGACGCCCTCAAAACCTCCCACAGGCCCCCCGAAGCCCATGGATCCGCTTAACAGCTCGTCAGGGACCCCCCTGAGCGGCTCGGCCCAAAATAATTTCCGGACCCAGCGCCCCCCCATCGATCCGTGGGCTAACACCCACGAAAAATCGCCAAAAAACTGCCGTTTCCACTCTTTCGCCTCTGGGACGCCCTCAAAACCTCCCACAGGCCCCACGGAGCCCATGGATACGCTTAACAGCTCGTCAGGGACCCCCCCGAGTGGCTCGGTCTAAAATAATTTCCGGACCCAGCGCCCCCCCATCGATCCGTGGGCTAACACCCACGAAAAATCGCCAAAAAACTGCCGTTTCCACTCTTTCGCCTCTGGGACGCCCTCAAAACCTCCCACAGGCCCCCCGGAGCCCATGGATACGCTTAACAGCTCGTCAGGGACCCCCCCGAGCGGCTCGGCCCAAAATAATTTCCGGACCCAGCGCCCCCCCATCGATCCGTGGGCTAACACCCACGAAAAATCGCCAAAAAACTGCCGTTTCCACTCTTTCGCCTCTGGGACGCCCTCAAAACCTCCCACAGGCCCCCCGGAGCCCATGGATCCGCTTAACAGCTCGTCAGGGACCCCCCCGAGCGGCTCGGCCCAAAATAATTACCGGACCCAGCGCCCCCCCATCGATCCGTGGGCTAACACCCACGAAAAATCGCCAAAAAACTGCCGTTTCCACTCTTTCGCCTCTGGGACACCCTCAAAACCTCCCACAGGCCCCCCGAAGCCCATGGATACGCTTAACAGCTCGTCAGGGACCCCCCCGAGTGGCTCGGCCCAAAATAATTTCCGGACCCAGCGCCCCCCCATCGATCCGTGGGCTAACACCCACGAAAAATCGCCAAAAAACTGCCGTTTCCACTCTTTCGCCTCTGGGACGCCCTCAAAACCGCCCACAGTCCCCCCGGAGCCCATGGATACGCTTAAAAGCTCGTCAGGGACCCCCCCGAGCGGCTCGGCCCAAAATAATTTCCGGACCCAGCGCCCCCCCATCGATCCGTGGGCTAACACCCACGAAAAATCGCCAAAAAACTGCCGTTTCCACTCTTTCGCCTCTGGGACGCCCTCAAAACCTCCCACAGGCCCCCCGGAGCCCATGGATCCGCTTAACATCTCATTAGGGACCCCACCGAGCGGCTCGGCCCAAAATAATTTCTGGACCCAGCGCCCCCCCATCGATCCGTGGGCTAACACCCACGAAAAATCGCCAAAAAACTGCCGTTTCCACTCTTTCGCCTCTGGGACGCCCTCAAAACCTCCCACAGGCCCCCCGAAGCCCATGGATCCGCTTAACAGCTCGTCAGGGACCCCCCTGAGCGGCTCGGCCCAAAATAATCTCCGGACCCAGCGCCCCCCCATCGATCCGTGGGCTAACACCCACGAAAAATCGCCAAAAAACTGCCGTTTCCACTCTTTCGCCTCTGGGACGCCCTCAAAACCTCCCACAGGCCCCACGGAGCCCATGGATACGCTTAACAGCTCGTCAGGGACCCCCCCGAGCGGCTCGGCCCAAAATAATTTCCGGACCCAGCGCCCCCCCATCGATCCGTGGGCTAACACCCACGAAAAATCGCCAAAAAACTGCCGTTTCCACTCTTTCGCCTCTGGGATGCCCTCAAAACCTCCCACAGGCCCCCCGGAGCCCATGGATCCGCTTAACAGCTCGTCAGGGACCCCCCCGAGCGGCTCGGCCCAAAATAATTTCCGGACCCAGCGCCCCCCCATTGATCCGTGGGCTAACACCCACGAAAAATCGCCAAAAAACTGCCGTTTCCACTCTTTCGCCTCTGGGACGCCCTCAAAACCTCCCACAGGCCCCCCGGAGCCCATGGATACGCTTAACAGCTCGTCAGGGACCCCCCCGAGCGGCTCGGCCCAAAATAATTTCCGGACCCAGCGCCCCCCCATCGATCCGTAGGCTAACACCCACGAAAAATTGCCAAAAAACTGCCGTTTCCACTCTTTCGCCTCTGGGACGCACTCAAAAACTCCCACAGGCCCCCCGGAGCCCATGGATACGCTTAACAGCTCGTCAGGGACCCCCCCGAGTGGCTCGGCCCAAAATAATTTCTGGACCCAGCGCCCCCCCATTGATCCGTGGGCTAACACCCACGAAAAATCGCCAAAAAATTGCCGTTTCCACTCTTTCGCCTCTGGGACGCCCTCAAAACCTCCCACAGGCCCCCCGGAGCCCATGGATATGCTTAAAAGCTCGTCAGGGACCCCTCCGAGCGGCTCGGCCCAAAATAATTTCCGGACCCAGCGCCCCCCCATCGATCCGTGGGCTAACACCCACGAAAAATAGCCAAAAAACTGCCGTTTCCACTCTTTCGCCTCTGGGACGCCCTCAAAACCTCCCACAGGACCCCCGGAGCCCATGGATACGCTTAACAGCTCGTCAGAGACCCCCCAGAGCGGCTCGGCCCAAAATAATTTCCGGACCCAGCGCCCCCCCATCGATCCGTGGGCTAACACCCACGAAAAATCGCCAAAAAACTGCCGTTTCCACTCTTTCGCCTCTGGGACGCCCTCAAAACCTCCCACAGGCCCCCCGGAGCCCATGGATACGCTTAACAGCTCGTAAGGGACCCCCCCGAGTGGCTCGGCCCAAAATAATTTCCGGACCCAGCGCCCCCCCATCGATCCGTGGGCTAACACCCACGAAAAATCGCCAAAAAACTGCCGTTTCCACTATTTCACCTCTGGGACGCCCTCAAAACCTCCCACAGGCCCCCCGGAGCCCATGGATACGCTTAACAGCTCGTCAGGGACCCCCCCGAGCGGCTCGGCCCAAAATAATTTCCGGACCCAGCGCCCCCCCATCGATCCGTGGGCTAACACCCACGAAAAATCGCCAAAAAACTGCCGTTTCCACTCTTTTGCCTCTGGGACGCCCTCAAAACCTCCCACAGGCCCCCCGGAGCCCATGGATACGCTTAACAGCTCGTCAGGGACCCCCCCGAGTGGCTCGGCCCAAAATAATTTCTGTACCCAGCGCCCCCCCATCGATCCGTGGGCTAACACCCACGAAAAATCGCCAAAAAACTGCCGTTTCCACTCTTTCGCCTCTGGGACGCCCTCAAAACCTCCCACAGGCCCCCCGGAGCCCATGGATACGCTTAACAGCTCGTCAGGGACCCCCCCGAGCGGCTCGGTCCAAAATAATTTCCGGACCCAGCGCCCCCCATCCATCCGTGGGCTAACACCCACGAAAAATCGCCAAAAAACTGCCGTTTCCACTCTTTCGCCTCTGGGACGCCCTCAAAACCTCCCACAGGCCCCCCGGAGCCCATGGATACGCTTAACAGCTCGTCAGGGACCCCCCCGAGCGGCTCGGCCCAAAATAATTTTCGGACCCAGCGCCCCCCCATCGATCCGTGGGCTAACACCCACGAAAAATCGCCAAAAAACTGCCGTTTCCACTCTTTCGCCTCTGGGACGCCCTCAAAACCTCCCACAGGCCCCCCGGAGCCCATGGATCCGCTTAACAGCTCGTTAGGGACCCCCCCGAGCGGCTCGGCCCAAAATAATTTCCGGACCCAGCGCCCCCCCATCGATCCGTGGGCTAACACCCACGAAAAATCGCCAAAAAACTGCCGTTTCCACTCTTTCACCTCTGGGACGCCCTCAAAACCTCCCACAGGCCCCCCGGAGCCCATGGATACGCTTAACAGCTCGTCAGGGACCCCCCCGAGTGGCTCGGCCCAAAATAATTTTTGGACCCAGCGCCCCCCCATCGATCCGTGGGCTAACACCCACGAAAAATCGCCAAAAAACTGCCGTTTCCACTCTTTCGCCTCTGGGACGCCCTCAAAACCTCCCACAGGCCCCCTGGAGCCCATGGATACGCTTAACAGCTCGTCAGGGACCCCCCCGAGCGGCTCGGCCCAAAATAATTTCCGGACCCAGCGCCCCCCCATCGATCCGTGGGCTAACACCCACGAAAAATCGCCAAAAAACTGCCGTTTCCACTCTTTCGCCTCTGGGACGCCCTCAAAACCTCCCACAGGCCCCCCGGAGCCCATGGATCCGCTTAACAGCTTGTCAGGGACCCCCCCGAGTGGCTCGGCCCAAAATAATTTCCGGACCCAGCGCCCCCCCATCGATCCGTGGGCTAACACCCACGAAAAATCGCCAAAAAATTGCCGTTTCCACTCTTTCGCCTCTGGGACGCCCTCAAAACCTCCCACAGGCCCCCCGGAGCCCATGGATATGCTTAAAAGCTCGTCAGGGACCCCTCCGAGCGGCTCGGCCCAAAATAATTTTCGGACCCAGCGCCCCCCCATCGATCCGTGGGCTAACACCCACGAAAAATCGCCAAAAAACTGCCGTTTCCACTCTTTCGCCTCTGGGACGCCCTCAAAACCTCCCACAGGACCCCCGGAGCCCATGGATACGCTTAACAGCTCGTCAGAGACCCCCCAGAGCGGCTCGGCCCAAAATAATTTCCGGACCCAGCGCCCCCCCATCGATCCGTGGGCTAACACCCACGAAAAATCGCCAAAAAACTGCCGTTTCCACTCTTTCGCCTCTGGGACGCCCTCAAAACCTCCCACAGGCCCCCCGGAGCCCATGGATACGCTTAACAGCTCGTCAGGGACCCCCCCGAGTGGCTCAGCCCAAAATAATTTCCGGACCCAGCGCCCCCCCATCGATCCGTGGGCTAACACCCACGAAAAATCGCCAAAAAACTGCCGTTTCCACTATTTCACCTCTGGGACGCCCTCAAAACCTCCCACAGGCCCCCCGGAGCCCATGGATACGCTTAACAGATCGTCAGGGACCCCCCCGAGCGGCTCGGCCCAAAATAATTTCTGTACCCAGCGCCCCCCCATCGATCCGTGGGCTAACACCCACGAAAAATCGCCAAAAAACTGCCGTTTCCACTCTTTCGCCTCTGGGACGCCCTCAAAACCTCCCACAGGCCCCCCGGAGCCCATGGATACGCTTAACAGCTCGTCAGGGACCCCTCCGAGCGGCTCGGTCCAAAATAATTTCCGGACCCAGCGCCCCCCATCGATCCGTGGGCTAACACCCACGAAAAATCGCCAAAAAACTGCCGTTTCCACTCTTTCGCCTCTGGGACGCCCTCAAAACCTCCCACAGGCCCCCCGGAGCCCATGGATACGCTTAACAGCTCGTCAGGGACCCCCCCGAGCGGCTCGGCCCAAAATAATTTCCGGACCCAGCGCCCCCCCATCGATCCGTGGGCTAACACCCACGAAAAATCGCCAAAAAACTGTCGTTTCCACTCTTTCGCCTCTGGGACGCCCTCAAAACCTCCCACAGGCCCCCCGGAGCCCATGGATCCGCTTAACAGCTCGTCAGGGACCCCCCCGAGCGGCTCGGCCCAAAATAATTTCCGGACCCAGCGCCCCCCCATCGATCCGTGGGCTAACACCCACGAAAAATCGCCAAAAAACTGCCGTTTCCACTCTTTTGCCTCTGGGACGCCCTCAAAACCTCCCACAGGCCCCCCGGAGCCCATGGATACGCTTAACAGCTCGTCAGGGACCCCCCCGAGCGGCTCGGCCCAAAATAATTTTTGGACCCAGCGCCCCCCCATCGATCCGTGGGCTAACACCCACGAAAAATTGCCAAAAAACTGCCGTTTCCACTCTTTCGCCTCTGGGACGCCCTCAAAACCTCCCACAGGCCCCCTGGAGCCCATGGATACGCTTAACAGCTCGTCAGGGACCCCCCCGAGCGGCTCGGCCCAAAATAATTTCCGGACCCAGCGCCCCCCCATCGATCCGTGGGCTAACACCCACGAAAAATCGCCAAAAAACTGCCGTTTCCACTATTTCGCCTCTGGGACGCCCTCAAAACCTCCCACAGGCCCCCCGGAGCCCATGGATACGCTTAACAGCTCGTCAGGGACCCCCCCGAGCGGCTCGGCCCAAAATAATTTCCGGACCCAGCGCCCCCCCATCGATCCGTGGGCTAACACCCACGAAAAATCGCCAAAAAATTGCCGTTTCCACTCTTTCGCCTCTGGGACGCCCTCAAAACCTCCCACAGGCCCCCCGGAGCCCATGGATACGCATAAAAGCTCGTCAGGGACCCCTCCGAGCGGCTCGGCCCAAAATAATTTCCGGACCCAGCGCCCCCCCATCGATCCGTGGGCTAACACCCACGAAAAATCGCCAAAAAACTGCCGTTTCCACTATTTCACCTCTGGGACGCCCTCAAAACCTCCCACAGGCCCCCCGGATCCCATGGATACGCTTAACAGCTCGTCAGGGACCCCCCCGAGCGGCTCGGCCCAAAATAATTTCCGGAACCAGCGCCCCCCCATCGATCCGTGGGCTAACACCCACGAAAAATTGCCAAAAAACTGCCGTTTCCACTCTTTCGCCTCTGGGACGCCCTCAAAACCTCCCACAGGCCCCCCGGAGCCCATGGATACGCTTAACAGCTCGTCAGGGACCCCCCCGAGCGGCTCGGCCCAAAATAATTTTCGGACCCAGCGCCCCCCCATCGATCCGTGGGCTAATACCCACGAAAAATTGCCAAAAAACTGCCGTTTCCACTCTTTCGCCTCTGGGACGCCCTCAAAACCTCCCACAGGACCCCTGGAGCCCATGGATACGCTTAACAGCTCGTCAGGGACCCCCCCGAGCGGCTCGGCCCAAAATAATTTTCGGTCCCAGCGCCCCCCCATCGATCCGTGGGCTAACACCCACGAAAAATCGCCAAAAAACTGCCGTTTCCACTCTTTCGCCTCTGGGACGCCCTCAAAACCTCCCACAGGCCCCCCGGAGCCCATGGATCCTCTTAACAGCTTGTCAGGGACCCCCCCGAGCGGCTCGGCCCAAAATAATTTCCGGACCCAGCGCCCCCCCATCGATCCATGGGCTAACACCCACGAAAAATCGCCAAAAAATTGCCGTTTCCACTCTTTCGCCTCTGGGACGCCCTCAAAACCTCCCACAGGCCCCCCGGAGCCCATGGATACGCTTAAAAGCTCGTCAGGGACCCCTCCGAGCGGCTCGGCCCAAAATAATTTCCGGACCCAGCGCCCCCCCATCGATCCGTGGGCTAACACCCACGAAAAATCGCCAAAAAACTGCCGTTTCCACTCTTTCGCCTCTGGGACGCCCTCAAAACCTCCCACAGGACCCCCGGAGCCCATGGATACGCTTAACAGCTCGTCAGGGACCCCCCAGAGCGGCTCGGCCCAAAATAATTTCCGGACCCAGCGCCCCCCCATCGATCCGTGGGCTAACACCCACGAAAAATCGCCAAAAAACTGCCGTTTCCACTCTTTCGCCTCTGGGACGCCCTCAAAACCTCCCACAGGCCCCTCGGAGCCCATGGATACGCTTAACAGCTCGTCAGGGACCCCCCTGAGTGGCTCGGCCCAAAATAATTTCCGGACCCAGCGCCCCCCCATCGATCCGTGGGCTAACACCCACGAAAAATCGCCAAAAAACTGCCGTTTCCACTATTTCGCCTCTGGGACGCCCTCAAAACCTCCCACAGGCCCCCCGGAGCCCATGGATACGCTTAACAGCTCGTCAGGGACCCCCCCGAGCGGCTCGGCCCAAAATAATTTCCGGACCCAGCGCCCCCCCATCGATCCGTGGGCTAACACCCACGAAAAATCGCCAAAAAACTGCCGTTTCCACTCTTTCGCCTCTGGGACGCCCTCAAAACCTCCCACAGGCCCCCCGGAGCCCATGGATCCGCTTAACAGCTCGTCAGGGACCCCCCCGAGCAGCTCGGCCCAAAATAATTTCTGGACCCAGCGCCCCCCCATCGATCCGTGGGCTAACACCCACGAAAAATCGCCAAAAAACTGCCGTTTCCACTCTTTCGCCTCTGGGACGCCCTCAAAACCTCCCACAGGCCCCCCGGAGCCCATGGATACGCTTAACAGCTCGTCAGGGACCCCCCCGAGAGGCTCGGCCCAAAATAATTTCCGGACCCAGCGCCCCCCTATCGATCCGTGGGCTAACACCCACGAAAAATCGCCAAAAAACTGCCGTTTCCACTCTTTCGCCTCTGGGACGCCCTCAAAACCTCCCACAGGCCCCCCGGAGCCCATGGATCCGCTTAACAGCTCGTCAGGGACCCCCCCGAGAGGCTCGGCCCAAAATAATTTCCGGACCCAGCGCCCCCCCATCGATCCGTGGGCTAACACCCACGAAAAATCGCCAAAAAACTGCCGTTTCCACTCTTTCGCCTCTGGGACGCCCTCAAAACCTCCCACAGGCCCCCCGGAGCCCATGGATACGCTTAACAGCTCGTCAGGGACCCCCCCGAGTGGCTCGGCCCAAAATAATTTCCGGACACAGCGCCCCCCCATCGATCCGTGGGCTAACACCCACGAAAAATCGCCAAAAAACTGTCGTTTCCACTCTTTCGCCTCTGGGACGCCCTCAAAACCTCCCACAGGCCCCTCGGAGCCCATGGATCCGCTTAACAGCTCGTCAGGGACCCCCCCGAGCGGCTCGGCCCAAAATAATTTCCGGACCCAGCGCCCCCCCATCGATCCGTGGGCTAACACCCACGAAAAATCGCCAAAAAACTGCCGTTTCCACTCTTTCGCCTCTGGGACGCCCTCAAAACCTCCCACAGGCCCCTCGGAGCCCATGGATACGCTTAACAGCTCGTCAGGGACCCCCCCGAGCGGCTCGGCCCAAAATAATTTCCGGACCCAGCGCCCCCCCATCGATCCGTGGGCTAACACCCACGAAAAATCGCCAAAAAACTGCCGTTTCCACTCTTTCGCCTCTGGGACGCCCTCAAAACCTCCCAAAGGCCCCCCGGAGCCCATGGATACGCTTAACAGCTCGTCAGGGACCCCCCCGAGCGGCTCGGCCCAAAATAATTTCCGTACCCAGCGCCCCCCCATCGATCCGTGGGCTAACACCCACGAAAAATTGCCAAAAAACTGCCGTTTCCACTCTTTCGCCTCTGGGACGCCCTCAAAACCTCCCACAGGCCCCCCGGAGCCCATGGATACGCTTAAAAGCTCGTCAGGGACCCCCCCGAGCGGCTCGGCCCAAAATAATTTCCGGACCCAGCGCCCCCCCATCGATCCGTGGGCTAACACCCACGAAAAATTGCCAAAAAACTGCCGTTTCCACTCTTTCGCCTCTGGGACGCCCTCAAAACCTCCCACAGGCCCCCCGGAGCCCATGGATCCGCTTAACAGCTCGTCAGGGACCCCCCCGAGCGGCTCGGCCCAAAATAATTTCTGGACCCAGCGCCCCCCCATCGATCCGTGGGCTAACACCCACGAAAAATCGCCAAAAAACTGCCGTTTCCACTCTTTCGCCTCTGGGACGCCCTCAAAACCTCCCACAGGCCCCCCGGAGCCCATGGATACGCTTAACAGCTCGTCAGGGACCCCCCCGAGCGGCTCGGCCCAAAATAATTTCCGGACCCAGCGCCCCCCCATCGATCCGTGGGCTAACACCCACGAAAAATCGCCAAAAAACTGTTGTTTCCACTCTTTCGCCTCTGGGACGCCCTCAAAACCTCCCACAGGCCCCCCGTAGCCCATGGATACGCTTAACAGCTCGTCAGGGACCCCCCCGAGCGGCTCGGTCCAAAATAATTTCCGGACCCAGCGCCCCCCCATCGATCCGTGGGCTAAAACCCACGAAAAATCGCCAAAAAACTGTCGTTTCCACTCTTTCACCTCTGGGACGCCCTCAAAACCTCCCACAGGCCCCCCGGAGCCCATGGATCCGCTTAACAGCTCGTCAGGGACCCCCCCGAGAGGCTCGGCCCAAAATAATTTCCGGACCCAGCGCCCCCCCATCGATCCGTGGGCTAACACCCACGAAAAATCGCCAAAAAACTGCCGTTTCCACTCTTTCGCCTCTGGGACGCCCTCAAAACCTCCCACAGGCCCCCCGGAGCCCATGGATACGCTTAACAGCTCGTCAGGGACCCCCCCGAGTCCCGAGTGGCTCGGCCCAAAATAATTTCCGGACACAGCGCCCCCCCATCGATCCGTGGGCTAACACCCACGAAAAATTGCCAAAAAACTGCCGTTTCCACTCTTTTGCCCCTGGGACGCCCTCAAAACCTCCCACAGGCCCCCCGGAGCCCATGGATCCGCTTAACAGCTCGTCAGGGACCCCCCCGAGCGGCTCGGCCCAAAATAATTTCCGGACCCAGCGCCCCCCCATCGATCCGTGGGCTAACACCCACGAAAAATCGCCAAAAAACTGCCGTTTCCACTCTTTCGCCTCTGGGACGCCCTCAAAACCTCCCACAGGCCCCCCGGAGCCCATGGATACGCTTAACAGCTCGTCAGGGACCCCCCGAGTGGCTCGGCACAAAATAATTTCCGGACCCAGCGCCCCCCCATCGATCCGTGGGCTAACACCCACAAAAAATCGCCAAAAAACTGCCGTTTCCACTCTTTCGCCTCTGGTACGCCCTCAAAACCTCCCACAGGCCCCCCGGAGCCCATGGATATGCTTAACAGCTCGTCAGGGACCCCCCCGAGCGGCTCGGCCCAAAATAATTTCTGGACCCAGCGCCCCCCCATCGATCCGTGGGCTAACACCCACGAAAAATCACCAAAAAACTGCCGTTTCCACTCTTTCGCCTCTGGGACGCCCTCAAAACCTCCCACAGGCCCCCCGGAGCCCATGGATCCGCTTAAAAGCTCGTCAGGGACCCCCCCGAGCGGCTCGGCCCAAAATAATTTCCGGACCCAGCGCCCCCCCATCGATCCGTGGGCTAACACCCACGAAAAATCGCCAAAAACCTGCCGTTTCCACTCTTTCGCCTCTGGGACGCCCTCAAAACCTCCCACAGGCCCCCCGGAGCCCATGGATACGCTTAACAGCTCGTCAGGGACCCCCCCGAGCGGCTCGGCCCAAAATAATTTCCGGACCCAGCGCCCCCCCATCGATCCGTGGGCTAACACCCACGAAAAATCGCCAAAAAACTGCCGTTTCCACTCTTTCGCCTCTGGGACGCCCTCAAAACCTCCCACAGGCCCCCCGTAGCCCATGGATCCGCTTAACAGCTCGTCAGGGACCCCTCCGAGTGGCTCGGCCCAAAATAATTTCCGGACCCAGCGCCCCCCCATCGATCCGTGGGCTAACACCCACGAAAAATCGCCAAAAAACTGCCGTTTCCACTCTTTCGCCTCTGGGACGCCCTCAAAACCTCCCACAGGCCCCTCGGAGCCCATGGATACGCTTAACAGCTCGTCAGGGACCCCCCCGAGCGGCTCGGCCCAAAATAATTTCCGGACCCAGCGCCCCCCCATCGATCCGTGGGCTAACACCCACGAAAAATCGCCAAAAAACTGTCGTTTCCACTCTTTCGCCTCTGGGACGCCCTCAAAACCTCCCACAGGCCCCCCGGAGCCCATGGATCCGCTTAACAGCTCGTCAGGGACCCCCCCCGAGAGGCTCGGCCCAAAATAATTTCCGGACCCAGCGCCCCCCCATCGATCCGTGGGTTAACACCCACGAAAAATCGCCAAAAAACTGCCGTTTCCACTCTTTCGCCTCTGGGACGCCCTCAAAACCTCCCACAGGCCCCCCGGAGCCCATGGATCCGCTTAACAGCTCGTCAGGGACCCCCCCGAGCGGCTCGGCCCAAAATAATTTCCGGACCCAGCGCCCCCCCATCGATCCGTGGGCTAACACCCACGAAAAATCGCCAAAAAACTGCCGTTTCCACTCTTTCGCCTCTGGGACGCCCTCAAAACCTCCCACAGGCCCCCCGGAGCCCATGGATCCGCTTAACAGCTCGTCAGGGACCCCCCCGAGTGGCTCGGCCCAAAATAATTTCCGGACCCAGCGCCCCCCCATCGATCCGTGGGCTAACACCCACGAAAAATCGCCAAAAAACTGCCGTTTCCACTCTTTCGCCTCTGGGACGCCCTCAAAACCTCCCACAGGCCCCCCGGAGCCCATGGATACGCTTAACAGCTCGTCAGGGACCCCCCCGAGCGGCTCGGCCCAAAATAATTTCCGGACCCAGCGCCCCCCCATCGATCCGTGGGCTAACACCCACGAAAAATCGCCAAAAAACTGCCGTTTCCACTCTTTCGCCTCTGGGAC
Organism: Capsicum rhomboideum; assembly: GCA_031232105.1. Classification (NCBI taxonomy): domain Eukaryota; kingdom Viridiplantae; phylum Streptophyta; class Magnoliopsida; order Solanales; family Solanaceae; genus Capsicum; species Capsicum rhomboideum. The sequence continues at coordinate 503,652 of CP124710.1, read as the reverse complement.
GCCCTCAAAACCTCCAACAGGCCCCCCGGAGCCCATGGATCCGCTTAACAGCTCGTCAGGGACCCCCCCGAGTGGCTCGGCCCAAAATAATTTCCGGACCCAGCGCCCCCCCATCGATCCGTGGGCTAACACCCACGAAAAATCGCCAAAAAACTGCCGTTTCCACTCTTTCGCCTCTGGGACGCCCTCAAAACCTCCCACAGGCCCCCCGGAGCCCATGGATCCGCTTAACAGCTCGTCAGGGACCCCCCCGAGAGGCTCGGCCCAAAATAATTTCCGGACCCAGCGCCCCCCCATCGATCCGTGGGCTAACACCCACGAAAAATCGCCAAAAAACTGCCGTTTCCACTCTTTCGCCTCTGGGACGCCCTCAAAACCTCCCACAGGCCCCCCGGATCCCATGGATCCGCTTAACAACTCGTCAGGGACCCCCCCGAGCGGGTCGGCCCAAAATAATTTCCGGACCCAGCGCCCCCCCATCGATCCGTGGGCTAACACCCACGAAAAATCGCCAAAAAACTGCCGTTTCCACTCTTTCGCCTCTGGGACGCCCTCAAAACCTCCCACAGGCCCCCCGGAGCCCATGGATCCGCTTAACAGCTCGTCAGGGACCCCCCCGAGTGGCTCGGCCCAAAATAATTTCCGGACCCAGCGCCCCCCCATCGATCCGTGGGCTAACACCCACGAAAAATCGCCAAAAAACTGCCGTTTCCACTCTTTCGCCTCTGGGACGCCCTCAAAACCTCCCACAGGCCCCCCGGAGCCCATGGATACGCTTAACAGCTCGTCAGGGACCCCCCCGAGCGGCTTGGCCCAAAATAATTTTCGGACCCAGCGCCCCCCCATCGATCCGTGGGCTAACACCCACGAAAAATCGCCAAAAAACTGCCGTTTCCACTCTTTCGCCTCTGGGACGCCCTCAAAACCTCCCACAGGCCCCCCGGAGCCCATGGATATGCTTAAAAGCTCGTCAGGGACCCCCCCGAGCGGCTCGGCCCAAAATAATTTCCGGACCCAGCGCCCCCCCATCGATCCGTGGGCTAACACCCACGAAAAATCGCCAAAAAACTGCCGTTTCCACTCTTTCGCCTCTGGGACGCCCTCAAAACCTCCCACAGGCCCCCCGGAGCCCATGGATCCGCTTAACAGCTCGTCAGGGACCCCCCCGAGTGGCTCGGCCCAAAATAATTTCCGAACCCAGCGCCCCCCCATCGATCCGTGGGCTAACACCCACGAAAAATCGCCAAAAAACTGCCGTTTCCACTCTTTCGCCTCTGGGACGCCCTTAAAACCTCCCACAGGCCCCCCGGAGCCCATGGATCCGCTTAACAGCTCGTCAGGGACCCCCCCGAGAGGCTCGGCCCAAAATAATTTCCGGACCCAGCGCCCCCCCATCGATCCGTGGGCTAACACCCACGAAAAATCGCCAAAAAACTGCCGTTTCCACTCTTTCACCTCTGGGACGCCCTCAAAACCTCCCACAGGCCCCCCGGAGCCCATGGATCCGCTTAACAGCTCGTCAGGGACCCCCCCGAGCGGCTCGGCCCAAAATAATTTCCGGACCCAGCGCCCCCCCATCGATCCGTGGGCTAACACCCACGAAAAATCGCCAAAAAACTGCCGTTTCCACTCTTTCGCCTCTGGGACGCCCTCAAAACCTCCCACAGGCCCCCCGGAGCCCATGGATCCGCTTAACAGCTCGTCAGGGACCCCCCCGAGTGGCTCGGCCCAAAATAATTTCCGGACCCAGCGCCCCCCCATCGATCCGTGGGCTAACACCCACGAAAAATCGCCAAAAAACTGCCGTTTCCACTCTTTCGCCTCTGGGTCGCCCTCAAAACCTCCCACAGGCCCCCCGGAGCCCATGGATACGCTTAACAGCTCGTCAGGGACCCCCCCAAGCGGCTCGGCCCAAAATAATTTCCGGACCCAGCGCCCCCCCATCGATCCGTGGGCTAACACCCACGAAAAATCGCCAAAAAACTGCCGTTTCCACTCTTTCGCCTCTGGGACGCCCTCAAAACCTCCCACAGGCCCCCCGGAGCCCATGGATACGCTTAACAGCTCGTCAGGGACCCCCCCGAGCGGCTCGGCCCAAAATAATTTCCGGACCCAGCGCCCCCCCATCGATCCGTGGGCTAACACCCACAAAAAATCGCCAAAAAACTGCCGTTTCCACTCTTTCGCCTCTGGGACGCCCTCAAAACCTCCCACAGGCCCCCCGGAGCCCATGGATACGCTTAACAGCTCGTCAGGGACCCCCCCGAGTGGCTCGGCCTAAAATAATTTCCGGACCCAGCGCCCCCCCATCGATCCGTGGGCTAACACCCACGAAAAATCGCCAAAAAACTGCCGTTTCCACTCTTTCGCCTCTGGGACGCCCTCAAAACCTCCCACAGGCCCCCCGGAGCCCATGGATACGCTTAACAGCTCGTCAGGGACCCCCCCGAGCGGCTCGGCCCAAAATAATTTCCGGACCCAGCGCCCCCCCATCGATCCGTGGGCTAACACCCACGAAAAATCGCCAAAAAACTGCCGTTTCCACTCTTTCGCCTCTGGGACGCCCTCAAAACCTCCCACAGGCCCCCCGGAGCCCATGGATACGCTTAACAGCTCGTCAGGGACCCCCCCGAGTGGCTCGGCCCAAAATAATTTCCGGACCCAGCGCCCCCCCATCGATCCGTGGGCTAACACCCACGAAAAATCGCCAAAAAACTGCCGTTTCCACTCTTTCGCCTCTGGGACGCCCTCAAAACCTCCCACAGGCCCCCCGGAGCCCATGGATACGCTTAACAGCTCGTCAGGGACCCCCCCGAGCGGCTCGGCCCAAAATAATTTCCGGACCCAGCGCCCCCCCATCGATCCGTGGGCTAACACCCACGAAAAATCGCCAAAAAACTGCCGTTTCCACTCTTTCGCCTCTGGGATGCCCTCAAAACCTCCCACAGGCCCCCCAGAGCCCATGGATCCGCTTAACAGCTCGTCAGGGAACCCCCCGAGAGGCTCGGCCCAAAATAATTTCCGGACCCAGCGCCCCCCCATCGATCCGTGGGCTAACACCCACGAAAAATAGCCAAAAAACTGCCGTTTCCACTCTTTCGCCTCTGGGACGCCCTCAAAACCTCCCACAGGCCCCCCGGAGCCCATGGATCCGCTTAACAGCTCGTCAGGGACCCCCCCGAGCGGCTCGGCCCAAAATAATTTCCGGACCCAGCGCCCCCCCATCGATCCGTGGGCTAACACCCACGAAAAATCGCCAAAAAACTGTCGTTTCCACTCTTTCGCCTCTGGGACGCCCTCAAAACCTCCCACAGGCCCCCCGGATCCCATGGATACGCTTAACAGCTCGTCAGGGACCCCCCCGAGCGGCTCGGCCCAAAATAATTTCCGGACCCAGCGCCCCCCCATCGATCCGTGGGCTAACACCCACGAAAAATCGCCAAAAAACTGCCGTTTCCACTCTTTCGCCTCTGGGACGCCCTCAAAACCTCCCACAGGCCCCCCGGATCCCATGGATACGCTTAACAGCTCGTCAGGGACCCCCCCGAGCGGCTCGGCCCAAAATAATTTCCGGACCCAGCGCCCCCCCATCGATCCGTGGGCTAACACCCACGAAAAATCGCCAAAAAACTGCCGTTTCCACTCTTTCGCCTCTGGGACGCCCTCAAAACCTCCCACAGGCCCCCCGGAGCCCATGGATACGCTTAACATCTCGTCAGGGACCCCCCCCGAGCGGCTCGGCCCAAAATAATTTCCGAACCCAGCGCCCCCCCATCGATCCGTGGGCTAACACCCACGAAAAATCGCCAAAAAACTGCCGTTTCCACTCTTTCGCCTCTGGGACGCCCTCAAAACCTCCCACAGGCCCCCCGCAGCCCATGGATACGCTTAACAGCTCATCAGGGACCCCGCCGAGTGGCTCGGCCCAAAATAATTTCCGGACCCAGCGCCCCCCCATCGATCCGTGGGCTAACACCCACGAAAAATCGCCAAAAAACTGCCGTTTCCACTCTTTCGCCTCTGGGACGCCCTCAAAATCTTCCACAGGCCCCCCGGAGCCCATGGATCCGCTTAATAGCTCGTCAGGGACCCCCCCGAGCGGCTCGGCCCAAAATAATTTCCGAACCCAGCGCCCCCCCATCGATCCGTGGGCTAACACCCACGAAAAATCGCCAAAAATCTGCCGTTTCCACTCTTTCGCCTCTGGGACGCCCTCAAAACCTCCCACAGGCCCCCCGGAGCCCATGGATACGCTTAAAAGCTCGTCAGGGACCGCCCCGAGCGGCTCGGCCCAAAATAATTTCCGGACCCAGTGCCCCCCCATCGATCCGTGGGCTAACACCCACGAAAAATCGCCAAAAAACTGCCGTTTCCACTCTTTCGCCTCTGGGACGCCCTCAAAACCTCCCACAGGCCCCCCGGAGCCCATGGATACGCTTAACAGCTCGTCAGGGACCCCCCCAAGCGGCTCGGCCCAAAATAATTTCCGGACCCAGCGCCCCCCCATCGATCCGTGGGCTAACACCCACAAAAAATCGCCAAAAAACTGCCGTTTCCACTCTTTCGCCTCTGGGACGCCCTCAAAACCTCCCACAGGCCCCCCGGACCCCATGGATACGCTTAACAGCTCGTCAGGGACCCCCCCGAGTGGCTCGGCCCAAAATAATTCCCGGACCCAGCGCCCCCCCATCGATCCGTGGGCTAACACCCACGAAAAATCGCCAAAAAACTGCCGTTTCCACTCTTTCGCCTCTGGGACGCCCTCAAAACCTCCCACAGGCCCCTCGGAGCCCATGGATCCGCTTAACAGCTCGTCAGGGACCCCCCCGAGCGTCTCGGCCCAAAATAATTTCTGGACCCAGCGCCCCCCCATCGATCCGTGGGCTAACACCCACGAAAAATCGCCAAAAAACTGCCATTTCCACTCTTTCGCCTCTGGGACGCCCTCAAAACCACCCACAGGCCCCCCGGAGCCCATGGATACGCTTAACAGCTCGTCAGGGACCCCCCCGAGCGGCTCGGCCCAAAATAATTTCCGGACCCAGCGCCCCCCCATCGATCCGTGGGCTAACACCCACGAAAAATCGCCAAAAAACTGCCGTTTCCACTCTTTCGCCTCTGGGACGCCCTCAAAACCTCCCACAGGCCCCCCGGAGCCCATGGATACGCTTAACAGCTCGTCAGGGACCCCCCCAAGCGGCTCGGCCCAAAATAATTTCCGGACCCAGCGCCCCCCCATCGATCCGTGGGCTAACACTCACGAAAAATCGCCAAAAAACTGCCGTTTCCACTCTTTCGGCTCTGGGACGCCCTCAAAACCTCCCACAGGCCCCCCAGAGCCCATGGATCCGCTTAACAGCTCGTCGGGGACCCCCCCGAGCGGCTCGGCCCAAAATAATTCCCGGACCCAGCGCCCCCCCATCGATCCGTGGGCTAACACCCATGAAAAATCGCCAAAAAACTGCCGTTTCCACTCTTTCGCCTCTGGGACGCCCTCAAAACCTCCCACAGGCCCCCCGGAGCCCATGGATCCGCTTAACAGCTCGTCAGGGACCCCCCCGAGCGTCTCGGCCCAAAATAATTTCCGGACCCAGCGCCCCCCCATCGATCCGTGGGCTAACACCCACGAAAAATCGCCAAAAAACTGCCGTTTCCACTCTTTCGACTCTGGGACGCCCTCAAAACCTCCCACAGGCCCCCCGGAGCCCATGGATACGCTTAACAGCTCGTCAGGGACCCCCCCGAGCGGCTCGGCCCAAAATAATTTCCGGACCCAGCGCCCCCCATCGATCCGTGGGCTAACACCCACGAAAAATCGCCAAAAAACTGCCGTTTCCACTCTTTCGCCTCTGGGATGCCCTCAAAACCTCCCACAGGCCCCCCGGAGCCCATGGATCCACTTAACAGCTCGTCAGGGACCCCCCCGAGCGGCTCGGCCCAAAATAATTTCCGGACCCAGCGCCCCCCCATCGATCCGTGGGCTAACACCCACGAAAAATCGCCAAAAAACTGCCGTTTCCACTCTTTCGCCTCTGGGACGCCCTCAAAACCTCCCACAGGCCCCCCGGAGCCCATGGATCCGCTTAACAGCTCGTCAGGGACCCCCCCGAGCGGCTCGGCCCAAAATAATTTCCGGACCCAGCGCCCCCCCATCGATCCTTGGGCTAACACCCACGAAAAATCGCCAAAAAACTGCCGTTTCCACTCTTTCGCCTCTGGGACGCCCTCAAAACCTCCCACAGGCCCCCCGGAGCCCATGGATACGCTTAACAGCTCGTCAGGGACCCCTCCGAGTGGCTCGGCCCAAAATAATTTCCGGACCCAGCGCCCCCCCATCGATCCGTGGGCTAACACCCACGAAAAATTGCCAAAAAACTGCCGTTTCCACTCTTTCGCCTCTGGGACGCCCTCAAAACCTCCCACAGGCCCCCCGGAGCCCATGGATACGCTTAACAGCTCGTCAGGGACCCCCCCGAGGGGCTCGGCCCAAAATAATTTTCAGACCCAGTGCCCCCCCATCGATCCGTGGGCTAACACCCACGAAAAATCGCCAAAAAACTGCCGTTTCCACTCTTTCGCATCTGGGACGCCCTCAAAACCTCCCACAGGCCCCCCGGATCCCATGGATACGCTTAACAGCTCGTCAGGGACCCCCCCGAGCGGCTCGGCACAAAATAATTTCCGGACCCAGCGCCCCCCCATCGATCCGTGGGCTAACACCCACGAAAAATCGCCAAAAAACTGCCGTTTCCACTCTTTCGCCTCTGGGACGCCCTCAAAACCTCCCACAGGCCCCCCGGAGCCCATGGATACGCTTAACAGCTCGTCAGGGACCCCCCTGAGCGGTTCGGTCTAAAATAATTTCCGGACCCAGCGCCCCCCCATCGATCCGTGGGCTAACACCCACGAAAAATTGCCAAAAAACTGCCGTTTCCACTCTTTCGCCTCTGGGACGCCCTCAAAACCTCCCACAGGCCCCCCGGAGCCCATGGATACGCTTAACAGCTCGTCAGGGACCCCCCCGAGTGGCTCGGCCCAAAATAATTTCCGGACCCAGCGCCCCCCCATCGATCCGTGGGCTAACACCCACGAAAAATTGCCAAAAAACTGCCGTTTCCACTCTTTCGCCTCTGGGACGCCCTCAAAACCTCCCACAGGCCCCCCGGAGCCCATGGATACGCTTAACAGCTCGTCAGGGACCCCCCCGAGTGGCTCGGCCCAAAATAATTTCCGGACCCAGCGCCCCCCATCGATCCGTGGGCTAACACCCACGAAAAATCGCCAAAAAACTGCCGTTTCCACTCTTTCGCCTCTGGGATGCCCTCAAAACCTCCCACAGGCCCCCCGGAGCCCATGGATCCACTTAACAGCTCGTCAGGGACCCCCCCGAGCGGCTCGGCCCAAAATAATTTCCGGACCCAGCGCCCCCCCATCGATCCGTGGGCTAACACCCACGAAAAATCGCCAAAAAACTGCCGTTTCCACTCTTTCGCCTCTGGGACGCCCTCAAAACCTCCCACAGGCCCCCCGGAGCCCATGGATCCGCTTAACAGCTCGTCAGGGACCCCCCCGAGCGGCTCGGCCCAAAATAATTTCCGGACCCAGCGCCCCCCCATCGATCCTTGGGCTAACACCCACGAAAAATCGCCAAAAAACTGCCGTTTCCACTCTTTCGCCTCTGGGACGCCCTCAAAACCTCCCACAGGCCCCCCGGAGCCCATGGATACGCTTAACAGCTCGTCAGGGACCCCTCCGAGTGGCTCGGCCCAAAATAATTTCCGGACCCAGCGCCCCCCCATCGATCCGTGGGCTAACACCCACGAAAAATTGCCAAAAAACTGCCGTTTCCACTCTTTCGCCTCTGGGACGCCCTCAAAACCTCCCACAGGCCCCCCGGAGCCCATGGATACGCTTAACAGCTCGTCAGGGACCCCCCCGAGGGGCTCGGCCCAAAATAATTTTCAGACCCAGCGCCCCCCCATCGATCCGTGGGCTAACACCCACGAAAAATCGCCAAAAAACTGCCGTTTCCACTCTTTCGCATCTGGGACGCCCTCAAAACCTCCCACAGGCCCCCCGGATCCCATGGATACGCTTAACAGCTCGTCAGGGACCCCCCCGAGCGGCTCGGCACAAAATAATTTCCGGACCCAGCGCCCCCCCATCGATCCGTGGGCTAACACCCACGAAAAATCGCCAAAAAACTGCCGTTTCCACTCTTTCGCCTCTGGGACGCCCTCAAAACCTCCCACAGGCCCCCCGGAGCCCATGGATACGCTTAACAGCTCGTCAGGGACCCCCCTGAGCGGTTCGGTCTAAAATAATTTCCGGACCCAGCGCCCCCCCATCGATCCGTGGGCTAACACCCACGAAAAATTGCCAAAAAACTGCCGTTTCCACTCTTTCGCCTCTGGGACGCCCTCAAAACCTCCCACAGGCCCCCCGGAGCCCATGGATACGCTTAACAGCTCGTCAGGGACCCCCCCGAGTGGCTCGGCCCAAAATAATTTCCGGACCCAGCGCCCCCCCATCGATCCGTGGGCTAACACCCACGAAAAATTGCCAAAAAACTGCCGTTTCCACTCATTCGCCTCTGGGACGCCCTCAAAACCTCCCACAGGCCCCCCGGAGCCCATGGATACGCTTAACAGCTCGTCAGGGACCCCCCCGAGGGGCTCGGCCCAAAATAATTTTCGGACCCAGCGCCCCCCCATCGATCCGTGGGCTAACACCCACGAAAAATCGCCAAAAAACTGCCGTTTCCACTCTTTCGCCTCTGGGACGCCCTCAAACCCTCCCACAGGCCCCCCGGATCCCATGGATACGCTTAACAGCTCGTCAGGGACCCCCCCGAGCGGCTCGGCCCAAAATAATTTCCGGACCCAGTGCCCCCCCATCGATCCGTGGGCTAACACCCACGAAAAATCGCCAAAAAACTGCCGTTTCCACTCTTTCGCCTCTGGGACGCCCTCAAAACCTCCCACAGGCCCCCCGGAGCCCATGGATACGCTTAACAGCTCGTCAGGGACCCCCCTGAGCGGTTCGGTCTAAAATAATTTCCGGACCCAGCGCCCCCCCATCGATCCGTGGGCTAACACCCACGAAAAATCGCCAAAAAACTGCCGTTTCAACTCTTTCGCCTCTGGGACGCCCTCAAAACCTCCCACAGGCCCCCTGGAGCCCATGGATACGCTTAACAGCTCGTCAGGGACCCCCCCGAGCGGCTCAGCCCAAAATAATTTCCGGACCCAGCGCCCCCCCATCGATCCGTGGGCTAACACCCACGAAAAATCGCCAAAAAACTGCCGTTTCCACTCTTTCGCCTCTGGGACGCCCTCAAAACCTCCCACAGGCCCCCCGGAGCCCATGGATCCGCTTAACAGCTCGTCAGGGACCCCCCCGAGCGGCTCGGCCCAAAATAATTTCCGGACCCAGCGCCCCCCCATCGATCCGTGGGCTAACACCCACGAAAAATCGCCAAAAAACTGCCGTTTCCACTCTTTTGCCTCTGGGACACCCTCAAAACCTCCCACAGGCCCCCCGGAGCCCATGGATATGCTTAACAGCTCGTCAGGGACCCCCCCGAGCAGCTCGGCCCAAAATAATTTTCGGACCCAGCGCCCCCCCATCGATCCGTGGGCTAGCACCCACGAAAAATCGCCAAAAAACTGCCGTTTCCACTCTTTTGCCTCTGGGACGCCCTCAAAACCTCCCACAGGCCCCCCGGAGCCCATGGATCCGCTTACCAGCTCGTCAGGGACCCCCCGAGCGGCTCGGCCCAAAATAATTTCCGTACCCAGCGCCCCCCCATCGATCCGTGGGCTAACATCCACGAAAAATCGCCAAAAAACTGCCGTTTCCACTCTTTCGCCTCTGGGACGCCCTCAAAACCTCCCACAGGCCCCCCGGAGCCCATGGATCCGCTTAACAGCTCGTCAGGGACCCCCCCGAGCGGCTCAGCCCAAAATAATTTCCGGACCCAGCGCCCCCCCATCGATCCGTGGGCTAACACCCACGAAAAATCGCCAAAAAACTGCCGTTTCAAGTCTTTCGCCTCTGGGACGCCCTCAAAACCTCCCACAGGCCCCCCGGAGCCCATGGATCCGCTTAACAGCTCGTCAGGGACCCCCCCGAGCGGCTCGGCCCAAAATAATTTCCGGACCTAGCGCCCCCCCATCGATCCGTGGGCTAACACCCACGAAAAATCGCCAAAAAACTGCCGTTTCCACTCTTTCGCCTCTGGGACGCCCTCAAAACCTCCCACAGGCCCCCCGGAGCCCATGGATACGCTTAACAGCTCGTCAGGGACCCCCCCGAGCGGCTCGGCCCAAAATAATTTCCGGACCCAGCGCCCCCCCATCGATCCGTGGGCTAACACCCACGAAAAATCGCCAAAAAACTGCCGTTTCCACTCTTTCGCCTCTGGGACGCCCTCAAAACCTCCCACAGGCCCCCCGGAGCCCATGGATACGCTTAACAGCTCGTCAGGGACCCCCCCGAGCGGCTCGGCCCAAAATAATTTCCGGACCCAGCGCCCCCCCATCGATCCGTGGGCTAACACCCACGAAAAATCGCCAAAAAACTGCCGTTTCCACTCTTTCGCCTCTGGGACGCCCTCAAAACCTCCCACAGGCCCCCCGGAGCCCATGGATCCGCTTAACAGCTCGTCAGGGACCCCCCCGAGCGGCTCGGTCCAAAATAATTTCCGGACCCAGCGCCCCCCCATCGATCCGTGGGCTAACACCCACGAAAAATCGCCAAAAAACTGCCGTTTCCACTCTTTCGCCTCTGGGACGCCCTCAAAACCTCCCACAGGCCCCCCGGAGCCCATGGATACGCTTAACAGCTCGTCAGGGACCCCCCCGAGCGGCTCGGCCCAAAATAATTTCCGGACCCAGCGCCTCCCCATCGATCCGTGGGCTAACACCCACGAAAAATCGCCAAAAAACTGCCGTTTCCACTCTTTCGCCTCTGGGACGCCCTCAAAACCTCCCACAGGCCCCCCGGAGCCCATGGATCCGCTTAACAGCTCGTAAGGGACCCCCCCGAGCGGCTCGACCCAAAATAATTTCCGGACCCAGCGCCCCCCCATCGATCCGTGGGCTAATACCCACGAAAAATCGCCAAAAAACTGCCGTTTCCACTCTTTCGCCTCTGGGACGCCCGCAAAACCTCCCACAGGCCCCCCGGAGCCCATGGATACGCTTAACAGCTCGTCAGGGACCCCCCCGAGCGGCTCGGCCCAAAATAATTTCCGGACCCAGCGCCCCCCCATCGATCCGTGGGCTAACACCCACGAAAAATCGCCAAAAAACTGCCGTTTCCACTCTTTCGCCTCTGGGACGCCCTCAAAACCTCCCACAGGCCCCCCGGAGCCCATGGATACGCTTAACAGCTCGTCAGGGACCCCCCCGAGCAGCTCGGTCCAAAATAATTTCCGGACCCAGCGCCCCCCCATCGATCCGTGGGCTAACACCCACGAAAAATCGCCAAAAAACTGCCGTTTCCACTCTTTCGCCTCTGGGACGCCCTCAAAACCTCCCACAGGCCCCCCGGAGCCCATGGATACGTTTAAAAGCTCGTCAGGGACCCCCCCGAGCGGCTCGGCCCAAAATAATTTCCGGACCCAGCGCCCCCCCATCGATCCGTGGGCTAACACCCACGAAAAATCGCCAAAAAACTGCCGTTTCCACTCTTTCGCCTCTGGGACGCCCTCAAAACCTCCCACAGGCCCCCCGGAGCCCATGGATACGCTTAACAGCTCGTCAGGGACCCCCCCGAGCGGCTCGGCCCAAAATAATTTCCGGACCCAGCGCCCCCCCATCGATCCGTGGGCTAACACCCACGAAAAATCGCCAAAAAACTGCCGTTTCCACTCTTTTGCCTCTGGGACGCCCTCAAAACCTCCCACAGGCCCCCCGGAACCCATGGATCCGCTTAACAGCTCGTCAGGGACCCCCCCGAGCGGCTCGGCCCAAAATAATTTCCGGACCCAGCGCCCCCCCATCGATCCGTGGGCTAACACCCACGAAAAATCGCCAAAAAACTGCCGTTTCCACTCTTTTGCCTCTGGGACGCCTTCAAAACCTCCCACAGGCCCCCCGGAGCCCATGGATCCGCTTAACAGCTCGTCAGGGACCCCCCCGAGTGGCTCGGCCCAAAATAATTTCCGGACCCAGCGCCCCCCCATCGATCCGTGGGCTAACACCCACGAAAAATCGCCAAAAAACTGCCGTTTCCACTCTTTCGCCTCTGGGACGCCCTCAAAACCTCCCACAGGCCCCTCGGAGCCCATGGATACGCTTAACAGCTCGTCAGGGACCCCCCCGAGCAGCTCGGCCCAAAATAATTTCCGGACCCAGCGCCCCCCCATCGATCCGTGGGCTAACACCCACAAAAAATCGCCAAAAAACTGCCGTTTCCACTCTTTCGCCTCTGGGACGCCCTCAAAACCTCCCACAGGCCCCCCGGAGCCCATGGATACGCTTAACAGCTCGTCAGGGACCCCCCCGAGCGGCTCGGCCCAAAATAATTTCCGGACCCAGCGCCCCCCCATCGATCCGTGGACTAACACCCACGAAAAATTGCCAAAAAACTGCCGTTTCCACTCTTTCGCCTCTGGGACGCCCTCAAAACCTCCCACAGGCCCCCCGGAGCCCATGGATACGCTTAACAGCTCGTCAGGGACCCCCCCGAGCGGCTCGGCCCAAAATAATTTCCGGACCCAGCGCCCCCCCATCGATCCGTGGGCTAACACCCACGAAAAATCGCCAAAAAACTGCCGTTTCCACTCTTTCGCCTCTGGGACGCCCTCAAAACCTCCCACAGGCCCCCCGGAGCCCATGGATCCGCTTAACAGCTCGTCAGGGACCCCCCCGAGAGGCTCGGCCCAAAATAATTTCCGGACCCAGCGCCCCCCCATCGATCCGTGGGCTAACACCCACGAAAAATCGCCAAAAAACTGCCGTTTCCACTCTTTCGCCTCTGGGACGCCCTCAAAACCTCCCACAGGCCCCCCGGAGCCCATGGATACGCTTAACAGCTCGTGAGGGACCCCCCCGAGCGGCTCGGCCCAAAATAATTTCCGGACCCAGCGCCCCCCCATCGATCCGTGGGCTAACACCCACGAAAAATCGCCAAAAAACTGCCGTTTCCACTCTTTCGCCTCTGGGATGCCCTCAAAACCTCCCACAGGCCCCCCGGAGCCCATGGATCCGCTTAACAGCTCGTCAGGGACCCCTCCGAGTGGCTCGGCCCAAAATAATTTCCGGACCCAGCGCCCCCCCATCGATCCGTGGGCTAACACCCACGAAAAATCGCTAAAAAACTGCCGTTTCCACTCTTTCGCCTCTGGGACGCCCTCAAAACCTCCCACAGGCCCCCCGGAGCCCATGGATCCGCTTAACAGCTCGTCAGGGACCCCCCCGAGCGGCTCGGCCCAAAATAATTTCCGGACCCAGCGCCCCCCCATCGATCCGTGGGCTAACACCCACGAAAAATCGCCAAAAAACTGTCGTTTCCACTCTTTCGCCTCTGGGACGCCCTCAAAACCTCCCACAGGCCCCCCGGAGCCCATGGATACGCTTAACAGCTCGTCAGGGACCCCCCCGAGTGGCTCGGCCCAAAATAATTTTCGGACCCAGCGTCCCCCCATCGATCCGTGGGCTAACACCCACGAAAAATCGCCAAAAAACTGCCGTTTCCACTCTTTCGCCTCTGGGACGCCCTCAAAACCTCCCACAGGCCCCCCGGAGCCCATGGATACGCTTAACAGCTCGTCAGGGACCCCCCCGAGCGGCTCGGCCCAAAATAATTTCCGGACCCAGCGCCCCCCCATCGATCCGTGGGCTAACACCCACGAAAAATCGCCAAAAAACTGCCGTTTCCACTCTTTCGCCTCTGGGACGCCCTCAAAACCTCCCACAGGCCCCCCGGAGCCCATGGATACGCTTAACAGCTCGTCAGGGACCCCCCCGAGCGGCTTGGCCCAAAATAATTTCCGGACCCAGCGCCCCCCCATCGATCCGTGGGCTAACACCCACGAAAAATCGCCAAAAAACTGCCGTTTCCACTCTTTCGCCTCTGGGACGCCCTCAAAACCTCCCACAGGCCCCCCGGAGCCCATGGATACGCTTAACAGCTCGTCAGGGACCCCCCCGAGCGGCTCGGCCCAAAATAATTTCCGGACCCAGCGCCCCCCCATCGATCCGTGGGCTAACACCCACGAAAAATCGCCAAAAAACTGCCGTTTCCACTCTTTCGCCTCTGGGACGCCCTCAAAACCTCCCACAGGCCCCCCGGAGCCCATGGATCCGCTTAAAAGCTCGTCAGGGACCCCCCCGAGAGGCTCGGCCCAAAATAATTTCTGGACCCAGCGCCCCCCCATCGATCCGTGGGCTAACACCCACGAAAAATCGCCAAAAAACTACCGTTTCCACTCTTTCGCCTCTGGGACGCCCTCAAAACCTCCCACAGGCCCCCCGGATCCCATGGATATGCTTAACAGCTCGTCAGGGACCCCCCCGAGCGGCTCGGCCCAAAATAATTTCCGGACCCAGCGCCCCCCCATCGATCCGTGGGCTAACACCCACGAAAAATCGCCAAAAAACTGCCGTTTCCACTCTTTCGCCTCTGGGATGCCCTCAAAACCTCCCACAGGCCCCCCGGAGCCCATGGATCCGCTTAACAGCTCGTCAGGGACCCCCCCGAGTGGCTCGGCCCAAAATAATTTCCGGACCCAGCGCCCCCCCATCGATCCGTGGGCTAACACCCACGAAAAATCGCTAAAAAACTGCCGTTTCCACTCTTTCGCCTCTGGGACGCCCTCAAAACCTCCCACAGGCCCCCCGGAGCCCATGGATCCGCTTAAAAGCTCGTCAGGGACCCCCCCGAGCGGCTCGGCCCAAAATAATTTCCGGACCCAGCGCCCCCCCATCGATCCGTGGGCTAACACCCACGAAAAATCGCCAAAAAACTGCCGTTTCCACTCTTTCGCCTCTGGGACGCCCTCAAAACCTCCCACAGGCCCCCCGGAGCCCATGGATACGCTTAACAGCTCGTCAGGGACCCCCCCGAGCGGCTCGGCCCAAAATAATTTCCGGACCCAGCGCCCCCCCATCGATCCGTGGGCTAACACCCACGAAAAATCGCCAAAAAACTGCCGTTTCCACTCTTTCGCCTCTGGGACGCCCTCAAAACCTCCCACAGGCCCCCCGGAGCCCATGGATACGCTTAACAGCTCGTCAGGGACCCCCCCGAGCGGCTCGGCCCAAAATAATTTCCGGACCCAGCGCCCCCCCATCGATCCGTGGGCTAACACCCACGAAAAATCGCCAAAAAACTGCCGTTTCCACTCTTTCGCCTCTGGGACGCCCTCAAAACCTCCCACAGGCCCCCCGGAGCCCATGGATCCGCTTAACAGCTCGTCAGGGACCCCCCCGAGAGGCTCGGCCCAAAATAATTTCCGGACCCAGCGCCCCCCCATCGATCCGTGGGCTAACACCCACGAAAAATCGCCAAAAAACTGCCGTTTCCACTCTTTCGCCTCTGGGACGCCCTCAAAACCTCCCACAGGCCCCTAGGAGCCCATGGATCCGCTTAACAGCTCGTCAGGGACCCCCCCGAGCGGCTCGGCCCAAAATAATTTCCGGACCCAGCGCCCCCCCATCGATCCGTGGGCTAACACCCACGAAAAATCGCCAAAAAACTGCCGTTTCCACTCTTTCGCCTCTGGGACGCCCTCAAAACCTCCCACAGGCCTCCCGGAGCCCATGGATACGCTTAACAGCTCGTCAGGGACCCCCCCGAGCGGCTTGGCCCAAAATAATTTCCGGACCCAGTGCCCCCCCATCGATCCGTGGGCTAACACCCACGAAAAATCGCCAAAAAACTGTCGTTTCCACTCTTTCGCCTCTGGGATGCCCTCAAAACCTCCCACAGGCCCCCCGGAGCCCATGGATCCGCTTAACAGCTCGTCAGGGACCCCTCGAGCGGCTTGGCCCAAAATAATTTTCGGACCCAGCGCCCCCCCATCGATCCGTGGGCTAACACCCACGAAAAATCGCTAAAAAACTGCCGTTTCCACTCTTTCGCCTCTGGGACGCCCTCAAAACCTCCCACAGGCCCCCCGGAGCCCATGGATCCGCTTAACAGCTCGTCAGGGACCCCCCCGAGCGGCTCGGCCCAAAATAATTTCCGGACCCAGCGCCCCCCCATCGATCCGTGGGCTAACACCCACGAAAAATCGCCAAAAAACTGCCGTTTCCACTCTTTCGCCTCTGGGACGCCCTCAAAACCTCCCACAGGCCCCCCGGAGCCCATGGATACGCTTAACAGCTCGTCAGGGACCCCCCCGAGCGGCTTGGCCCAAAATAATTTCCGGACCCAGCGCCCCCCCATCGATCCGTGGGCTAACACCCACGAAAAATCGCCAAAAAACTGCCGTTTCCACTCTTTCGCCTCTGGGATGCCCTCAAAACCTCCCACAGGCCCCCCGGAGCCCATGGATCCGCTTAACAGCTCGTCAGGGACCCCCCGAGCGGCTCGGCCCAAAATAATTTTCGGACCCAGCGCCCCCCCATCGATCCGTGGGCTAACACCCACGAAAAATCGCTAAAAAACTGCCGTTTCCACTCTTTCGCCTCTGGGATGCCCTCAAAACCTCCCACAGGCCCCCCGGAGCCCATGGATCCGCTTAACAGCTCGTCAGGGACCCCCCCCGAGCGGCTCGGCCCAAAATAATTTCCGGACCCAGCGCCCCCCCATCGATCCGTGGGCTAACACCCACGAAAAATCGCCAAAAAACTGCCGTTTCCACTCTTTCGCCTCTGGGACGCCCTCAAAACCTCCCACAGGCCCCCCGGAGCCCATGGATACGCTTAACAGCTCGTCAGGGACCCCCCCGAGCGGCTCGGGCCAAAATAATTTTCGGACCCAGCGCCCCCCCATCGATCCGTGGGCTAACACCCACGAAAAATCGCCAAAAAACTGCCGTTTCCACTCTTTCGCCTCTGGGACGCCCTCAAAACCTCCCACAGGCCCCCCGGAGCCCATGGATACGCTTAACAGCTCGTCAGGGACCCCCCCGAGCGGCTCGGCCCAAAATAATTTCCGGACCCAGCGCCCCCCCATCGATCCGTGGGCTAACACCCACGAAAAATCGCCAAAAAACTGCCGTTTCCACTCTTTCGCCTCTGGGACGCCCTCAAAACCTCCCACAGGCCCCCCGGAGCCCATGGATACGCTTAACAGCTCGTCAGGGACCCCCCGAGCGGCTCGGCCCAAAATAATTTCCGGACCCAGCGCCCCCCCATCGATCCGTGGGCTAACACCCACGAAAAATCGCCAAAAAACTGCCGTTTCCACTCTTTCGCCTCTGGGACGCCCTCAAAACCTCCCACAGGCCCCCCGGAGCCCATGGATACGCTTAACAGCTCGTCAGGGACCCCCCCGAGCGGCTCGGCCCAAAATAATTTCTGGACCCAGCGCCCCCCCATCGATCCGTGGGCTAACACCCACGAAAAATCGCCAAAAAACTGCCGTTTCCACTCTTTCGCCTCTGGGACGCCCTCAAAACCTCCCACAGGCCCCCCAGAGCCCATGGATCCGCTTAACAGCTCGTCAGGGACCCCCCCGAGCGGCTTGGCCCAAAATAATTTCCGGACCCAGCGCCCCCCCATCGATCCGTGGGCTAACACCCACGAAAAATCGCCAAAAAACTGCCGTTTCCACTCTTTCGCCTCTGGGACGCCCTCAAAACCTCCCACAGGCCCCCCGGAGCCCATGGATACGCTTAACAGCTCGTCAGGGACCCCCCCGAGCGGCTCGGCCCAAAATAATTTCCGGACCCAGCGCCCCCCCATTGATCCGTGGGCTAACACCCACGAAAAATCGCCAAAAAACTGCCGTTTCCACTCTTTCGCCTCTGGGACGCCCTCAAAACCTCCCACAGGCCCCCCGGAGCCCATGGATACGCTTAACAGCTCGTCAGGGACCCCCCCGAGCGGCTCGGCCCAAAATAATTTCCGGACCCAGCGCCCCCCCATCGATCCGTGGGCTAACACCCACGAAAAATTGCCAAAAAACTGCCGTTTCCACTCTTTCGCCTCTGGGACGCCCTCAAAACCTCCCACTGGCCCCTCGGAGCCAATGGATACGCTTAACAGCTCGTCAGGGACCCCCCCGAGCGGTTCGGCCCAAAATAATTTCCGAACCCAGCGCCCCCCCATCGATCCGTGGGCTAACACCCACGAAAAATCGCCAAAAAACTGCCGTTTCCACTCTTTCGCCTCTGGGACGCCCTCAAAACCTCCCACAGGCCCCCCGGAGCCCATGGATACGCTTAACAGCTCGTCAGGGACCCCCCCCGAGTGGCTCGGCCCAAAATAATTTCCGGACCCAGCGCCCCCCATCGATCCGTGGGCTAACACCCACGAAAAATCGCCAAAAAACTGCCGTTTCCACTCTTTCGCCTCTGGGACGCCCTCAAAACCTCCCACAGGCCCCCCGGAGCCCATGGATCCGCTTAACAGCTCGTCAGGGACCCCCCCGAGTGGCTCGGCCCAAAATAATTTCCAGACCCAGCGCCCCCCCATCGATCCGTGGGCTAACACCCACGAAAAATCGCCAAAAAACTGTCGTTTCCACTCTTTCGCCTCTGGGACGCCCTCAAAACCTCCCACAGGCCCCCCGGAGCCCATGGATACGCTTAACAGCTCGTCAGGGACCCCCCCGAGCGGCTCGGCCCAAAATAATTTCCGGACCCAGCGCCCCCCCATCGATCCGTGGGCTAACACCCACGAAAAATCGCCAAAAAACTGCCGTTTCCACTCTTTCGCCTCTGGGACGCCCTCAAAACCTCCCACAGGCCCCTCGGAGCCAATGGATGCGCTTAACAGCTCGTCAGGGACCCCCCCGAGCGGCTCGGCCCAAAATAATTTCCGAACCCAGTGCCCCCCCATCGATCCGTGGGCTAACACCCACGAAAAATCGCCAAAAAACTGCCGTTTCCACTCTTTCGCCTCTGGGACGCCCTCAAAACCTCCCACAGGCCCCCCGGAGCCCATGGATACGCTTAACAGCTCGTCAGGGACCCCCCCCGAGTGGCTCGGCCCAAAATAATTTCCGGACCCAGCGCCCCCCCATCGATCCGTGGGCTAACACCCACGAAAAATCGCCAAAAAACTGCCGTTTCCACTCTTTCGCCTCTGGGACGCCCTCAAAACCTCCCACAGGCCCCCCGGAGCCCATGGATCCGCTTAACAGCTCGTCAGGGACCCCCCCGAGTGGTTCGGCCCAAAATAATTTCCGGACCCAGCGCCCCCCCATCGATCCGTGGGCTAACACCCACGAAAAATCGCCAAAAAACTGCCGTTTCCACTCTTTCGCCTCTGGGACGCCCTCAAAACCTCCCACAGGCCCCCCGGAGCCCATGGATCCGCTTAACAGCTCGTCAGGGAGCCCCCCGAGCGGCTCGGTCCAAAATAATTTCCGGACCCAGCGCCCCCCCATCGATCCGTGGGCTAACACCCACGAAAAATCGCCAAAAAACTGCCGTTTCCACTCTTTCGCCTCTGGGACGCCCTCAAAACCTCCCACAGGCCCCCAGGAGCCCATGGATACGCTTAACAGCTCGTCAGGGACCCCCCCGAGCGGCTCGGCCCAAAATAATTTCCGGACCCAGCGCCCCCCCATCGATCCGTGGGCTAACACCCACGAAAAATCGCCAAAAAACTGCCGTTTCCACTCTTTCGCCTCTGGGACGCCCTCAAAACCTCCCACAGGCCCCCCAGAGCCCATGGATACGCTTAACAGCTCGTCAGGGACCCCCCCGAGCGGCTCGGCCCAAAATAATTTCCGGACCCAGCGCCCCCCCATCGATCCGTGGGCTAACACCCACGAAAAATCGCCAAAAAACTGCCGTTTCCACTCTTTTGCCTCTGGGACGCCCTCAAAACCTCCCACAGGCCCCCCGGAGCCCATGGATCCGCTTAACAGCTCGTCAGGGACCCCCCCGAGTGGCTCGGCCCAAAATAATTTCCGGACCCAGCGCCCCCCCATCGATCTGTAGGCTAACACCCACGAAAAATCGCCAAAAAACTGCCGTTTCCACTCTTTCACCTCTGGGACGCCCTCAAAACCTCCCACAGGCCCCCCAGAGCCCATGGATACGCTTAACAGCTCGTCAGGGACCCCCCCGAGCGGCTCGGCCAAAAATAATTTCCGGACCCAGCGCCCCCCCATCGATCCGTGGGCTAACACCCACGAAAAATCGCCAAAAAACTGCCGTTTCCACTCTTTCGCCTCTGGGACGCCCTCAAAACCTCCCACAGGCCCCCCGGAGCCCATGGATACGCTTAACAGCTCGTCAGGGACCCCTCCGAGCGGCTCGGCCCAAAATAATTTCCGAACCCAGCCCCCCCCATCGATCCGTGGGCTAACACCCACGAAAAATCGCCAAAAAACTGTCATTTCCACTCTTTCACCTATGGGACGCCCTCAAAACCTCCCACAGGCCCCCCGGAGCCCATGGATACGCTTAACAGCTCGTCAGGGACCCCCCCGAGTGGCTCGGCCCAAAATAATTTCCGGACCCAGCGCCCCCCCATCGATCCGTGGGCTAACACCCACGAAAAATCGCCAAAAAACTGCCGTTTCCACTCTTTCGCCTCTGGGACGCCCTCAAAACCTCCCACAGGCCCCCCGGAACCCATGGATCCGCTTAAAAGCTCGTCAGGGACCCCCCCGAGAGGCTCGGCCCAAAATAATTTCCGGACCCAGCGCCCCCCCATCGATCCGTGGGCTAACACCCACGAAAAATCGCCAAAAAACTGCCGTTTCCAGTCTTTCGCCTCTGGGATGCCCTCAAAACCTCCCACAGGCCCCCCGGAGCCCATGGATCCGCTTAACAGCTCGTCAGGGACCCCCCCGAGTGGGTCGGCCCAAAATAATTTCCGGACCCAGCGCCCCCCCATCGATCCGTGGGCTAACACCCACGAAAAATCGCCAAAAAACTACCATTTCCACTCTTTTGCCTCTGGGACGCCCTCAAAACCTCCCACAGGCCCCTCGGAGCCCATGGATCCGCTTAACAGCTCGTCAGGGACCCCCCCGAGTGGCTCGGCCCAAAATAATTTCCGAACCCAGCGCCCCCCCATCGATCCGTGGGCTAACACCCACGAAAAATCGCCAAAAAACTGCCGTTTCCAGTCTTTCGCCTCTGGGACGCCCTCAAAACCTCCCACAGGCCCCCCGGAGCCCATGGATACGCTTAACAGCTCGTCAGGGACCCCCCCGAGTGGGTCGGCCCAAAATAATTTCCGGACCCAGCGCCCCCCCATCGATCCGTGGGCTAACACCCACGAAAAATCGCCAAAAAACTGCCGTTTCCACTCTTTCGCCTCTGGGACGCCCTCAAAACCTCCCACAGGCCCCCCGGAGCCCATGGATACGCTTAACAGATCGTCAGGGACCCCCCCGAGCGGCTCGGCCCAAAATAATTTCCGGACCCAGCGCCCCCCCATCGATCCGTGGGCTAACACCCACGAAAAATCGCCAAAAAACTGCCGTTTCCACTCTTTCGCCTCTGGGACGCCCTCAAAACCTCCCACAGGCCCCCCGGAGCCCATGGATACGCTTAACAGCTCGTCAGGGACCCCCCCGAGCGGCTCGGCCCAAAATAATTTTCGGACCCAGCGCCCCCCCATCGATCCGTGGGCTAACACCCACGAAAAATCGCCAAAAAACTGCCGTTTCCACTCTTTCGCCTCTGGGATGCCCTCAAAACCTCCCAAAGGCCCCCCGGAGCCCATGGATCCACTTAACAGCTCGTCAGGGACCCCCCCGAGCGGCTCGGCCCAAAATAATTTCCGAACCCAGCGCCCCCCCATCGATCCGTGGGCTAACACCCACGAAAAATCGCCAAAAAACTGTCGTTTCCACTCTTTCGCCTCTGGGACGCCCTCAAAACCTCCCACAGGCCCCCCAGAGCCCATGGATCCGCTTAACAGCTCGTCAGGGACCCCCCCGAGCGGCTCGGCCCAAAATAATTTCCGGACCCAGCGCCCCCCCATCGATCCGTGGGCTAACACCCACGAAAAATCGCCAAAAAACTGCCGTTTCCACTCTTTCGCCTCTGGGACGCCCTCAAAACCTCCCACAGGCCCCCCGGATCCCATGGATACGCTTAACAGCTCGTCAGGGACCCCCCCGAGTGGGTCGGCCCAAAATAATTTCCGGACCCAGCGCCCCCCCATCGATCCGTGGGCTAACACCCACGAAAAATCGCCAAAAAACTGCCGTTTCCACTCTTTCACCTCTGGGACGCCCTCAAAACCTCCCACAGGCCCCCCGGAGCCCATGGATCCGCTTAACAGCTCGTCAGGGACCCCCCCGAGCAGCTCGGCCCAAAATAATTTCCGTACCCAGCGCCCCCCCATCGATCCGTGGGCTAACACCCACGAAAAATCGCCAAAAAACTGCCGTTTCCACTCTTTCGCCTCTGGGACGCCCTCAAAACCTCCCACAGGCCCCCCGGAGCCCATGGATCCGCTTAACAGCTCGTCAGGGACCCCCCCGAGTGGCTCGGCCCAAAATAATTTCCGGACCCAGCGCCCCCCCATCGATCCGTGGGCTAACACCCACGAAAAATCGCCAAAAAACTGCCGTTTCCACTCTTTCGCCTCTGGGACGCCCTCAAAACCTCCCACAGGCCCCCCGGAGCCCATGGATACGCTTAACAGCTCGTCAGGGACCCCCCCGAGCGGCTCGGCCCAAAATAATTTCCGGACCCAGCGCCCCCCCATCGATCCGTGGGCTAACACCCACGAAAAATCGCCAAAAAACTGCCGTTTCCACTCTTTCACCTATGGGACGCCCTCAAAACCTCCCACAGGCCCCCCGGAGCCCATGGATACGCTTAACAGCTCGTCAGGGACCCCCCCGAGTGGCTCGGCCCAAAATAATTTCCGGACCCAGCGCCCCCCCATCGATCCGTGTGCTAACACCCACAAAAAATCGCCAAAAAACTGCCGTTTCCACTCTTTCGCCTCTGGGACGCCCTCAAAACCTCCCACAGGCCCCCCGGAACCCATGGATCCGCTTAAAAGCTCGTCAGGGACCCCCCCGAGCGGCTCGGCCCAAAATAATTTCCGGACCCAGCGCCCCCCCATCGATCCGTGGGCTAACACCCACGAAAAATTGCCAAAAAACTGCCGTTTCCACTCTTTCGCCTCTGGGACGCCCTCAAAACCTCCCACAGGCCCCCCGGAGCCCATGGATACGCTTAACAGCTCGTCAGGGACCCCCCCGAGCGGCTCGGCCCAAAATAATTTCCGGACCCAGCGCCCCCCCATCGATCCGTGGGCTAACACCCACGAAAAATCGCCAAAAAACTGCCGTTTCCACTCTTTCGCCTCTGGGACGCCCTCAAAACCTCCCACAGGCCCCCCGGAGCCCATGGATACGCTTAACAGCTCGTCAGGGACCCCCCCGAGTGGCTCGGCCCAAAATAATTTCCGGACCCAGCGCCCCCCCATCGATCCGTGGGCTAACACCCACGAAAAATCGCCAAAAAACTGCCGTTTCCACTCTTTCACCTCTGGGACGCCCTCAAAACCTCCCACAGGCCCCCCGGAGCCCATGGATCCGCTTAACAGCTCGTCAGGGACCCCCCCGAGCAGCTCGGCCCAAAATAATTTCCGGTCCCAGCGCCCCCCCATCGATCCGTGGGCTAACACCCACGAAAAATCGCCAAAAAACTGCTGTTTCCACTCTTTAGCCTCTGGGACGCCCTCAAAACCTCCCACAGGCCCCCCGGAGCCCATGGATCTGCTTAACAGCTCGTCAGGGACCCCCCCGAATGGCTCGGCCCAAAATAATTTCTGGACCCAGCGCCCCCCCATCGATCCGTGGGCTAACACCCACGAAAAATCGCCAAAAAACTGCCGTTTCCACTCTTTCGCCTCTGGGACGCCCTCAAAACCTCCCACAGGCCCCCCGGAGCCCATGGATACGCTTAACAGCTCGTCAGGGACCCCCCCCGAGCGGCTCGGCCCAAAATAATTTCCGGACCCAGCGCCCCCCCATCGATCCGTGGGCTAACACCCACGAAAAATCGCCAAAAAACTGTCGTTTCCACTCTTTCGCCTCTGGGACGCCCTCAAAACCTCCCACAGGCCCCTCGGAGCCCATGGATCCGCTTAACAGCTCGTCAGGGACCCCCCCGAGCGGGTCGGCCCAAAATAATTTCCGAACCCAGCGCCCCCCCATCGATCCGTGGGCTAACACCCACGAAAAATCGCCAAAAAACTGACGTTTCCACTCTTTCGCCTCTGGGACGCCCTCAAAACCTCCCACAGGCCCCCCGGAGCCCATGGATCCGCTTAACAGATCGTCAGGTACCCCCCCGAGCGGCTCGGCCCAAAATAATTTCCGAACCCAGCACCCCCCCATCGATCCGTGGGCTAACACCTGCGAAAAATCGCCAAAAAACTGCCGTTTCCACTCTTTCGCCTCTGGGACGCCCTCAAAACCTCCCACAGGCCCCCCGGAGCCCATGGATACGCTTAACAGCTCGTCAGGGACCCCCCCGAGTGGCTCAGTCCAAAATAATTTCCGGACCCAGCGCCCCCCCATCGATCCGTGGGCTAACACCCATGAAAAATCGCCAAAAAACTGCCGTTTCCACTCTTTCGCCTCTGGGATGCCCTCAAAACCTCCCACAGGCCCCCCGGAGCCCATAGATCCACTTAACAGCTCGTCAGGGACCCCCCCGAGCGGCTCGGCCCAAAATAATTTCCGAACCCAGCGCCCCCCCATCGATCCGTGGGCTAACACCCACGAAAAATCGCCAAAAAACTGCCGTTTCCACTCTTTCGCCTCTGGGACGCCCTCAAAACCTCCCACAGGCCCCCCGGAGCCCATGGATCCGCTTAACAGCTCGTCAGGGACCCCCCCGAACGGCTTGGCCAAAAATAATTTCCGGACCCAGCGCCCCCCCATCGATCCGTGGGCTAACACCCACAAAAAATCGCCAAAAAACTGCCGTTTCCACTCTTTCGCCTCTGGGACGCCCTCAAAACCTCCCACAGGCCCCCCGGAGCCCATGGATACGCTTAACAGCTCGTCAAGGACCCCCCCGAGCGGCTCGGCCCAAAATAATTTCCGGACCCAGCGCCCCCCCATCGATCCGTGGGCTAACACCCACGAAAAATCGCCAAAAAACTGCTGTTTCCACTCTTTCGCCTCTGGGACGCCCTCAAAACCTCCCACAGGCCCCCCGGAGCCCATGGATACGCTTAACAGCTCGTCAGGGACCCCCCCTAGTGGCTCGGCCCAAAATAATTTCCGGACCCAGCGCCCCCCCATCGATCCGTGGGCTAACACCCACGAAAAATCGCCAAAAAACTGCCGTTTCCACTCTTTCGCCTCTGGGACGCCCTCAAAACCTCCCACAGGCCCCCCGGAGCCCATGGATACGCTTAACAGCTCGTCAGGGACCCCCCCGAGTGGCTCGTCCCAAAATAATTTCCGGACCCAGCGCCCCCCCATCGATCCGTGGGCTAACACCCACGAAAAATCGCCAAAAAACTGCCGTTTCCACTCTTTCACCTCTGGGACGCCCTCAAAACCTCCCACAGGCCCCCCGGAGCCCATGGATCCGCTTAACAGCTCGTCAGGGACCCCCCCGAGCAGCTCGGCCCAAAATAATTTCTGGACCCAGCGCCCCCCCATCGATCCGTGGGCTAACACCCACGAAAAATCGCCAAAAAACTGCTGTTTCCACTCTTTAGCCTCTGGGACGCCCTCAAAACCTCCCACAGGCCCCCCGGAGCCCATGGATCCGCTTAACAGCTCGTCAGGGACCCCCCCGAGTGGCTCGGCCCAAAATAATTTCCGGACCCAGCGCCCCCCCATCGATCCGTGGGCTAACACCCACAAAAAATCGCCAAAAAACTGCCGTTTCCACTCTTTCGCCTCTGGGACGCCCTCAAAACCTCCCACAGGCCCCCCGGAGCCCATGGATACGCTTAACAGCTCGTCAGGGACCCCCCCCGAGCGGCTCGGCCCAAAATAATTTCCGGACCCAGCGCCCCCCCATCGATCCGTGGGCTAACACCCACGAAAAATCGCCAAAAAACTGTCGTTTCCACTCTTTCGCCTCTGGGATGCCCTCAAAACCTCCCACAGGCCCCCCGGAGCCCATAGATCCACTTAACAGCTCGTCAGGGACCCCCCCGAGCGGCTCGGCCCAAAATAATTTCCGAACCCAGCGCCCCCCCATCGATCCGTGGGCTAACACCCACGAAAAATCGCCAAAAAACTGCCGTTTCCACTCTTTCGCCTCTGGGACGCCCTCAAAACCTCCCACAGGCCCCCCGGAGCCCATGGATCCGCTTAACAGCTCGTCAGGGACCCCCCCGAACGGCTTGGCCAAAAATAATTTCCGGACCCAGCGCCCCCCCATCGATCCGTGGGCTAACACCCACGAAAAATTGCCAAAAAACTGCCGTTTCCACTCTTTCGCCTCTGGGACGCCCTCAAAACCTCCCACAGGCCCCCCGGAGCCCATGGATACGCTTAACAGCTCGTCAGGGACCCCCCCGAGCGGCTCGGCCCAAAATAATTTTCGGACCCAGCGCCCCCCCATCGATCCGTGGGCTAACACCCACGAAAAATCGCCAAAAAACTGCTGTTTCCACTCTTTCGCCTCTGGGACGCCCTCAAAACCTCCCACAGGCCCCCCGGAGCCCATGGATACGCTTAACAGCTCGTCAGGGACCCCCCCTAGTGGCTCGGCCCAAAATAATTTCCGGACCCAGCGCCCCCCATCGATCCGTGGGCTAACACCCACGAAAAATCGCCAAAAAACTGCCGTTTCCACTCTTTCGCCTCTGGGACGCCCTCAAAACCTCCCACAGGCCCCCCGGAGCCCATGGATACGCTTAACAGCTCGTCAGGGACCCCCCCGAGCGGCTCAGCCCAAAATAATTTCCGGACCCAGCGCCCCCCCATCGATCCGTGGGCTAACACCCACGAAAAATTGCCAAAAAACTGCCGTTTCCACTCTTTCACCTCTGGGACGCCCTCAAAACCTCCCACAGGCCCCCCGGAGCCCATGGATACGCTTAACAGCTCATCAGGGACCCCCCCGAGCGGCTCGGCCCAAAATAATTTCCGGACCCAGCGCCCCCCCATCGATCCGTGGGCTAACACCCACGAAAAATCGCCAAAAAACTGTCGTTTCCACTCTTTCGCCTCTGGGACGCCCTCAAAACCTCCCACAGGCCCCCCGGAGCCCATGGATCCGCTTAACAGCTCGTCAGGGACCCCCCCGAGCGGTTCGGCCCAAAATAATTTCCGGACCCAGCGCCCCCCAATCGATCCGTGGGCTAACACCCACGAAAAATCGCCAAAAAACTGCCGTTTCCACTCTTTCGCCTCTGGGACGCCCTCAAAACCTCCCACAGGCCCCTCGGAGCCCATGGATATGCTTAACAGCTCGTCAGGGACCCCCCCAAGCAGCTCGGCCCAAAATAATTTCCGGACCCAGCGCCCCCCCATCGATCCGTGGGCTAACACCCACGAAAAATCGCCAAAAAACTGCCGTTTCCACTCTTTCGCCTCTGGGACGCCCTCAAAACCTCCCACAGGACCCCCGGAGCCCATGTATACGCTTAACAGCTCGTCAGGGACCCCTCTGAGCGGCTCGGCCCAAAATAATTTCCGAACCCAGCGCCCCCCCATCTATCCGTGGGCTAACACCCACGAAAAATCGCCAAAAAACTGCCGTTTCCACTCTTTCGCCTCTGGGACGCCCTCAAAACCTCCCACAGGCCCCCCGGAGCCCATGGATACGCTTAACAGCTCGTCAGGGACCCCCCCCGAGCGGCTCGGCCCAAAATAATTTCCGGACCCAGCGCCCCCCCATCGATCCGTGGGCTAACACCCACGAAAAATCGCCAAAAAACTGCCATTTCCACTCTTTCGCCTCTGGGACGCCCTCAAAACCTCCCACAGGCCCCCCGGAGCCCATGGATCCGCTTAACAGCTCGTCAGGGACCCCCCCGAGCGGCTCGGCCCAAAATAATTTCCGGACCCAGCGCCCCCCCATCGATCCGTGGGCTAACACCCACGAAAAATCGCCAAAAAACTGCCGTTTCCACTCTTTCGCCTCTGGGACGCCCTCAAAACCTCCCACAGGCCCCTCGGAGCCCATGGATATGCTTAACAGCTCGTCAGGGACCCCCCCAAGCGGCTCGGGCCAAAATAATTTCCGGACCCAGCGCCCCCCCATCGATCCGTGGGCTAACACCCACGAAAAATCGCCAAAAAACTGCCGTTTCCACTCTTTCGCCTCTGGGACGCCCTCAAAACCTCCCACAGGCCCCCCGGAGCCCATGGATATGCTTAACAGCTCGTCAGGGACCCCCCCGAGTGGCTCGGCCCAAAATAATTTTCGGACCCAGCGCCCCCCCATCGATCCGTGGGATAACACCCACGAAAAATCGCCAAAAAACTGCCGTTTCCACTCTTTCGCCTCTGGGACGCCCTCAAAACCTCCCACAGGCCCCCCGGAGCCCATGGATACGCTTAACAGCTCGTCAGGGACCCCCCCGAGTGGCTCGGCCCAAAATAATTTCCGGACCCAGCGCCCCCCCATCGATCCGTGGGCTAACACCCACGAAAAATTGCCAAAAAACTGCCGTTTCCACTCTTTCGCCTCTGGGACGCCCTCAAAACCTCCCACAGGCCCCCCGGAGCCCATGGATACGCTTAACAGCTCGTCAGGGACCCCCCCGAGCGGCTCGGCCCAAAATAATTTCTGGACTAAGCGCCCCCCCATCGATCCGTGGGCTAACACCCACGAAAAATCGCCAAAAAACTGTCGTTTCCACTCTTTCGCCTCTGGGATGCCCTCAAAACCACCCACAGGCCCCCCGGAGCCCATGGATCCACTTAACAGCTCGTCAGGGACCCCCCCGAGCGGCTCGGCCCAAAATAATTTCCGGACCCAGCGCCCCCCCATCGATCCGTGGGCTAACACCCACGAAAAATCGCCAAAAAACTGCCGTTTCCACTCTTTCGCCTCTGGGACGCCCTCAAAACCTCCCACAGGCCACCCGGAGCCCATGGATACGCTTAACAGCTCGTCAGGGACCCCCCCGAGTGGCTCGGCCCAAAATAATTTCCGGACCCAGCGCCCCCCCATCGATCCGTGGGCTAACACCCACGAAAAATCGCCAAAAAACTGCCGTTTCCACTCTTTCGCCTCTGGGACGCCCTCAAAACCTCCCACAGGCCCCCCGGAGCCCATGGATACGCTTAACAGCTCGTCAGGGACCCCCCGAGCGGCTCGGCCCAAAATAATTTCCGGACCCAGCGCCCCCCATCGATCCGTGGGCTAACACCCACGAAAAATCGCCAAAAAACTGCCGTTTCCACTCTTTCGCCTCTGGGACGCCCTCAAAACCTCCCACAGGCCCCCCGGAGCCCATGGATACGCTTAACAGCTCGTCAGGGACCCCCCCGAGCGGCTCAGCCCAAAATAATTTCCGGACCCAGCGCCCCCCCATCGATCCGTGGGCTAACACCCACGAAAAATTGCCAAAAAACTGCCGTTTCCACTCTTTCACCTCTGGGACGCCCTCAAAACCTCCCACAGGCCCCCCGGAGCCCATGGATACGCTTAACAGCTCATCAGGGACCCCCCCGAGCGGCTCGGCCCAAAATAATTTCCGGACCCAGCGCCCCCCCATCGATCCGTGGGCTAACACCCACGAAAAATCGCCAAAAAACTGTCGTTTCCACTCTTTCGCCTCTGGGACGCCCTCAAAACCTCCCACAGGCCCCCCGGAGCCCATGGATCCGCTTAACAGCTCGTCAGGGACCCCCCCGAGCGGTTCGGCCCAAAATAATTTCCGGACCCAGCGCCCCCCAATCGATCCGTGGGCTAACACCCACGAAAAATCGCCAAAAAACTGCCGTTTCCACTCTTTCGCCTCTGGGACGCCCTCAAAACCTCCCACAGGCCCCTCGGAGCCCATGGATATGCTTAACAGCTCGTCAGGGACCCCCCCAAGCGGCTCGGCCCAAAATAATTTCCGGACCCAGCGCCCCCCCATCGATCCGTGGGCTAACACCCACGAAAAATCGCCAAAAAACTGCCGTTTCCACTCTTTCGCCTCTGGGACGCCCTCAAAACCTCCCACAGGACCCCCGGAGCCCATGTATACGCTTAACAGCTCGTCAGGGACCCCTCTGAGCGGCTCGGCCCAAAATAATTTCCGAACCCAGCGCCCCCCCATCTATCCGTGGGCTAACACCCACGAAAAATCGCCAAAAAACTGCCGTTTCCACTCTTTCGCCTCTGGGACGCCCTCAAAACCTCCCACAGGCCCCCCGGAGCCCATGGATACGCTTAACAGCTCGTCAGGGACCCCCCCCGAGCGGCTCGGCCCAAAATAATTTCCGGACCCAGCGCCCCCCCATCGATCCGTGGGCTAACACCCACGAAAAATCGCCAAAAAACTGCCATTTCCACTCTTTCGCCTCTGGGACGCCCTCAAAACCTCCCACAGGCCCCCCGGAGCCCATGGATCCGCTTAACAGCTCGTCAGGGACCCCCCCGAGCGGCTCGGCCCAAAATAATTTCCGGACCCAGCGCCCCCCCATCGATCCGTGGGCTAACACCCACGAAAAATCGCCAAAAAACTGCCGTTTCCACTCTTTCGCCTCTGGGACGCCCTCAAAACCTCCCACAGGCCCCTCGGAGCCCATGGATATGCTTAACAGCTCATCAGGGACCCCCCCAAGCGGCTCGGGCCAAAATAATTTCCGGACCCAGCGCCCCCCCATCGATCCGTGGGCTAACACCCACGAAAAATCGCCAAAAAACTGCCGTTTCCACTCTTTCGCCTCTGGGACGCCCTCAAAACCTCCCACAGGCCCCCCGGAGCCCATGGATATGCTTAACAGCTCGTCAGGGACCCCCCCGAGTGGCTCGGCCCAAAATAATTTTCGGACCCAGCGCCCCCCCATCGATCCGTGGGATAACACCCACGAAAAATCGCCAAAAAACTGCCGTTTCCACTCTTTCGCCTCTGGGACGCCCTCAAAACCTCCCACAGGCCCCCCGGAGCCCATGGATACGCTTAACAGCTCGTCAGGGACCCCCCCGAGTGGCTCGGCCCAAAATAATTTCCGGACCCAGCGCCCCCCCATCGATCCGTGGGCTAACACCCACGAAAAATTGCCAAAAAACTGCCGTTTCCACTCTTTCGCCTCTGGGACGCCCTCAAAACCTCCCACAGGCCCCCCGGAGCCCATGGATACGCTTAACAGCTCGTCAGGGACCCCCCCGAGCGGCTCGGCCCAAAATAATTTCTGGACTAAGCGCCCCCCCATCGATCCGTGGGCTAACACCCACGAAAAATCGCCAAAAAACTGTCGTTTCCACTCTTTCGCCTCTGGGATGCCCTCAAAACCTCCCACAGGCCCCCCGGAGCCCATGGATCCACTTAACAGCTCGTCAGGGACCCCCCCGAGCGGCTCGGCCCAAAATAATTTCCGGACCCAGCGCCCCCCCATCGATCCGTGGGCTAACACCCACGAAAAATCGCCAAAAAACTGCCGTTTCCACTCTTTCGCCTCTGGGACGCCCTCAAAACCTCCCACAGGCCACCCGGAGCCCATGGATACGCTTAACAGCTCGTCAGGGACCCCCCCGAGTGGCTCGGCCCAAAATAATTTCCGGACCCAGCGCCCCCCCATCGATCCGTGGGCTAACACCCACGAAAAATCGCCAAAAAACTGCCGTTTCCACTCTTTCGCCTCTGGGACGCCCTCAAAACCTCCCACAGGCCCCCCGGAGCCCATGGATACGCTTAACAGCTCGTCAGGGACCCCCCGAGCGGCTCGGCCCAAAATAATTTCCGGACCCAGCGCCCCCCCATCGATCCGTGGGCTAACACCCACGAAAAATCGCCAAAAAACTGCCGTTTCCACTCTTTCGCCTCTGGGATGCCCTCAAAACCTCCCACAGGCCCCCCGGAGCCCATGGATCCGCTTAACAGCTCGTCAGGGACCCCCCCGAGCGGCTCGGCCCAAAATAATTTCCGGACCCAGCGCCCCCTCATCGATCCGTGGGCTAACACCCACGAAAAATCGCCAAAAAACTACCGTTTCCACTCTTTAGCCTCTGGGATGCCCTCAAAACCTCCCACAGGCCCCCCGGAGCCCATGGATCCACTTAACAGCTCGTCAGGGACCCCCCGAGCGGCTCGTCCCAAAATAATTTCTGGACCCAGCGCCCCCCCATCGATCCGTGGGCTAACACCCACGAAAAATCGCCAAAAAACTGCCGTTTCCACTCTTTCGCCTCTGGGACGCCCTCAAAACCTCCCACAGGCCCCCCGGAGCCCATGGATCCGCTTAACAGCTCGTCAGGGACCCCCCCGAGCGGCTCGGCCCAAAATAATTTCCGGACCCAGCGCCCCCCCATCGATCCGTGGGCTAACACCCACGAAAAATCGCCAAAAAACTGCCGTTTCCACTCTTTCGCCTCTGGGACGCCCTCAAAAACTCCCACAGGCCACCCGGAGCCCATGGATACGCTTAACAGCTCGTCAGGGACCCCCCCGAGCGGCTCGGCCCAAAATAATTTCCGGACCCAGCGCCCCCCCATCGATCCGTGGGCTAACACCCACGAAAAATTGCCAAAAAACTGCCGTTTCCACTCTTTCGCCTCTGGGACGCCCTCAAAACCTCCCACAGGCCACCCGGAGCCCATGGATACGCTTAACAGCTCGTCAGGGACCCCCCCGAGTGGCTCGGCCCAAAATAATTTCCGGACCCAGCGCCCCCCCATCGATCAGTGGGCTAACACCCACGAAAAATCGCCAAAAAACTGCCGTTTCCACTCTTTCGCCTCTGGGACGCCCTCAAAACCTCCCACAGGCCCCCCAGAGCCCATGGATACGCTTAACAGCTCGTCAGGGACCCCCCGAGCGGCTCGGCCCAAAATAATTTCCGGACCCAGCGCCCCCCCATCGATCCGTGGGCTAACACCCACGAAAAATCGCCAAAAAACTGCCGTTTCCACTCTTTCGCCTCGGGGATGCCCTCAAAACCTCCCACAGGCCCCCCGGAGCCCATGGATCCGCTTAACAGCTCGTCAGGGACCCCCCCGAGCGGCTCGGCCCAAAATAATTTCCGGACCCAGCGCCCCCTCATCGATCCGTGGGCTAACACCCACGAAAAATCGCCAAAAAACTACCGTTTCCACTCTTTCGCCTCTGGGATGCCCTCAAACCCTCCCACAGGCCCCCCGGAGCCCATGGATCCACTTAACAGCTCGTCAGGGACCCCCCCGAGCGGCTCGGCCCAAAATAATTTCCGGACCCAGCGCCCCCCCATCGATCCGTGGGCTAACACCCACGAAAAATTGCCAAAAAACTGCCGTTTCCACTCTTTCGCCTCTGGGACGCCCTCAAAACCTCCCACAAGCCACCCGGAGCCCATGGATACGCTTAACAGCTCGTCAGGGACCCCCCCGAGCGGTTCGGCCCAAAATAATTTCCGGACCCAGCGCCCCCCCATCGATCCGTGGGCTAACACCCACGAAAAATCGCCAAAAAACTGCCGTTTCCACTCTTTCGCCTCTGGGATGCCCTCAAAACCTCCCACAGGCCCCCCGGAGCCCATGGATCCGCTTAACAGCTCGTCAGGGACCCCCCCGAGCGGCTCGGCCCAAAATAATTTCTGGACCCAGCGCCCCCCCATCGATCCGTGGGCTAACACCCACGAAAAATCGCCAAAAAACTGCCGTTTCCACTCTTTCGCCTCTGGGACGCCCTCAAAACCTCCCACAGGCCCCCCGGAGCCCATGGATACGCTTAACAGCTCATCAGGGACCCCCCCGAGTGGCTCGGCCCAAAATAATTTCTGGACCCAGCGCCCCCCCATCGATCCGTGGGCTAACACCCACGAAAAATCGCCAAAAAACTGCCGTTTCCACTCTTTCGCCTCTGGTACGCCCTCAAAACCTCCCACAGGCCCCCCGGAGCCCATGGATACGCTTAACAGCTCGTCAGGGACCTCCCTTAGCGGCTCGGCCCAAAATAATTTCCGGACCCAGCGCCCCCCCATCGATCCGTGGGCTAACACCCACGAAAAATCGCCAAAAAACTGCCGTTTCCACTCTTTCTCCTCTGGGACGCCCTCAAAACCTCCCACAGGCCCCCCGGAGCCCATGGATCCACTTAACAGCTCGTCAGGGACCCCCCCAAGCGGCTCGGCCCAAAATAATTTCCGGACCCAGCGCCCCCCCATCGATCCGTGGGCTAACACCCACGAAAAATCGCCAAAAAACTGCCGTTTCCACTCTTTCGCCTCTGGGACGCCCTCAAAACCTCCCACAGGCCCCCCGGAGCCCATGGATCCGCTTAACAGCTCGTCAGGGACCCCCCCGAGCGGCTCGGGCCAAAATAATTTCCGGACCCAGCGCCCCCCCATCGATCCGTGGGCTAACACCCACGAAAAATCGCCAAAAAACTGCCGTTTCCACTCTTTCGCCTCTGGGACGCCCTCAAAACCTCCCACAGGCCCCCCGGAGCCCATGGATACGCTTAACAGCTCGTCAGGGACCCCCCCAAGCGGCTCGGTCCAAAATAATTTCCGGACCCTGCGCCCCCCCATCGATCCGTGGGCTAACACCCATGAAAAATCGCCAAAAAACTACCGTTTCCACTCTTTCGCCTTTGGGACGCCCTCAAAACCTCCCACAGGCCCCCCGGAGCCCATGGATACGCTTAAAATCTCGTCAGGGACCCCCCCGAACGGCTCGGCCCAAAATAATTTCCGAACCCAGCGCCCCCCCATCGATCCGTGGGCTAACACCCACGAAAAATCGCCAAAAAACTGTCGTTTCCACTCTTTCGCCTCTGGGACGCCCTCAAAACCTCCCACAGGCCCCCCGGAGCCCATGGATACGCTTAACAGCTCGTCAGGGACCCCCCCGAGCGGCTCAGCCCAAAATAATTTCCGGACCCAGCGCCCCCCCATCGATCCGTGGGCTAACACCCACGAAAAATAGCCAAAAAACTGCCGTTTCCACTCTTTCGCCTCTGGGATGCCCTCAAAACCTCCCACAGGCCCCCCGGAGCCCATGGATCCGCTTAACAGCTCGTCAGGGACCCCCCCGAGCGGCTCGGCCCAAAATAATTTCCGGACCCAGCGCCCCCCCATCGATCCGTGGTCTAACACCCATGAAAAATCGCCAAAAAACTGCCGTTTCCACTCTTTCGCCTCTGGGACGCCCTCAAAACCTCCCACAGGCCCCCCGGAGCCCATGGATACGCTTAACAGCTCGTCAGGGACCCCCCCGAGCGGCTCGGCCCAAAATAATTTCTGGACCCAGCGCCCCCCCATCGATCCGTGGGCTAACACCCACGAAAAATCGCCAAAAAACTGCCGTTTCCACTCTTTCGCCTCTGGGACGCCCTCAAAACCTCCCACAGGCCCCCCGGAGCCCATGGATACGCTTAACAGCTCGTCAGGGACCTCCTTGAGTGGCTTGGCCCAAAATAATTTCCGGACCCAGCGCCCCCCCATCGATCCGTGGGCTAACACCCACGAAAAATCGCCAAAAAACTGCCGTTTCCACTCTTTTGCCTCTGGGACGCCCTCAAAACCTCCCACAGGCCCCCCGGAGCCCATGGATCCGCTTAACAGCTCGTCAGGGACCCCCCCGAGCGGCTCGGGCCAAAATAATTTCCGGACCCAGCGCCCCCCCATCGATCCGTGGGCTAACACCCACGAAAAATCGCCAAAAAACTGCCGTTTCCACTCTTTCGCCTCTGGGACGCCCACAAAACCTCCCACAGGCCCCCCGGAGCCCATGGATACGCTTAACAGCTCGTCAGGGACCCCCCCGAGCGGCTCGGTCCAAAATAATTTCCGAACCCAGCGCCCCCCCATCGATCCGTGGGCTAACACCCACGAAAAATCGCCAAAAAACTGCCGTTTCCACTCTTTCGCCTCTGGGACGCCCTCAAAACCTCCCACAGGCCCCCCGGAGCACATGGATACGCTTAACAGCTCGTCAGGGACCCCCCCGAGCGGCTCGGCCCAAAATAATTTCCGGACCCAGCGCCCCCCCATCGATCCGTGGGCTAACACCCACGAAAAATTGCCAAAAAACTGCCGTTTCCACTCTTTCGCCTCTGGGACGCCCTCAAAACCTCCCACAGGCCCCCCGGAGCCCATGGATCCGCTTAACAGCTCGTCAGGGACCCCCCCGAGCGGCTCGGCCCAAAATAATTTCCGTACCCAGCGCCCCCCCATCGATCCGTGGGCTAACACCCACGAAAAATCGCCAAAAAACTGCCGTTTCCACTCTTTCGCCTCTGGGACGCCCTCAAAACCTCCCACAGGCCCCCCGGAGCACATGGATACGCTTAACAGCTCGTTAGGGACCCCCCCGAGTGGCTCGGCCCAAAATAATTTCCGTACCCAGCGCCCCCCCATCGATCCGTGGGCTAACACCCACGAAAAATCGCCAAAAAACTGCCGTTTCCACTCTTTCGCATCTGGGACGCCCTCAAAACCTCCCACAGGCCCCCCGGAGCCCATGGATCCGCTTAACAGCTCGTCAGGGACCCCCCCGAGCGGCTCGGGCCAAAATAATTTCCGGACCCAGCGCCCCCCCATCGATCCGTGGGCTAACACCCACGAAAAATCGCCAAAAAACTGCCGTTTCCACTCTTTCGCCTCTGGGACGCCCTCAAAACCTCCCACAGGCCCCCCGGAGCCCATGGATACGCTTAACAGCTCGTCAGGGACCCCCCCGAGCGGCTCGGCCCAAAATGATTTCCGGACCCAGCGCCCCCCCATCGCTCCGTGGGCTAACACCCACGAAAAATTGCCAAAAAACTGCCGTTTCCACTCTTTCGCCTCTGGGATGCCCTCAAAACCTCCCACAGGCCCCCCGGAGCCCATGGATACGCTTAACAGCTCGTCAGGGACCCCCCCGAGCGGCTCGGCCCAAAATAATTTCCAGACCCAGCGCCCCCCCATCGATCCGTGGGCTAACACCCACGAAAAATTGCCAAAAAACTGCCGTTTCCACTCTTTTGCCTCTGGGACGCCCTCAAAACCTCCCACAGGCCCCCCGGAGCCCATGGATACGCTTAACAGCTCGTCAGGGACCCCCCCGAGCGGCTCGGCCGAAAATAATTTCTGGACCCAGCGCCCCCCATCGATCCGTGGGCTAACACCCACGAAAAATCGCCAAAAAACTGCCGTTTCCACTCTTTCGCCTCTGGGACGCCCTCAAAACCTCCCACAGGCCCCCCGGAGCCCATGGATACGCTTAACAGCTCGTCAGGGACCCCCCCGAGCGGTTCGGCCCAAAATAATTTCCGGACCCAGCGCCCTCCCATCGATCCGTGGGCTAACACCCACGAAAAATCGCCAAAAAACTGCCGTTTCCACTCTTTCGCCTCTGGGATGCCCTCGAAACCTCCCACAGGCCCCCCGGAGCCCATGGATCCACTTAACAGCTCGTCAGGGACCCCCCCGAGCGGCTCGTCCCAAAATAATTTCCGGACCCAGCGCCCCCCCATCGATCCGTGGGCTAACACCCACGAAAAATTGCCAAAAAACTGCCGTTTCCACTCTTTCGCCTCTGGGACGCCCTCAAAACCTCCCACAGGCCCCCCGGAGCCCATGGATCCGCTTAACAGCTCGTCAGGGTCCCCCCCGAGCGGCTCGGCCCAAAATAATTTCCGGACCCAGCGCCCCCCCATCGATCCGTGGGCTAACACCCACGAAAAATCGCCAAAAAACTGCCGTTTCCACTCTTTCGCCTCTGGGACGCCCTCAAAACCTCCCACAGGCCACCCGGAGCCCATGGATACGTTTAACAGCTCGTCAGGGACCCCCCCGAGCGGCTCGGCCCAAAATAATTTCCGCACCCAGCGCCCCCCCATCGATCCGTGGGCTAACACCCACGAAAAATCGCCAAAAAACTGCCGTTTCCACTATTTCGCCTCTGGGACGCCCTCAAAACCTCCCACAGGCCCCCCGGATCCCATGGATACGCTTAACAGCTCATCAGGGACCCCCCGAGCGGCTCGTCCCAAAATAATTTCCGGACCCAGCGCCCCCCCATCGATCCGTGGGCTAACACCCACGAAAAATCGCCAAAAAACTGCCGTTTCCACTCTTTCGCCTCTGGGATGCCCTCAAAACCTCCCACAGGCCCCCCGGAGCCCATGGATCCGCTTAAAAGCTCGTCAGGGACCCCCCCGAGCGGCTCGGCCCAAAATAATTTCCGGACCCAGCGCCCCCTCATCGATCCGTGGGCTAACACCCACAAAAAATCGCCAAAAAACTGCCGTTTCCACTCTTTCGCCTCTGGGACGCCCTCAAAACCTCCCACAGGCCCCCCGGAGCCCATGGATACGCTTAACAGCTCGTCAGGGACCCCCCCGAGCGGCTCAGCCCAAAATAATTTCCGAACCCAGCGCCCCCCCATCGATCCATGGGCTAACACCCACGAAAAATCACCAAAAAACTGCCGTTTCCACTCTTTCGCCTCTGGGATGCCCTCAAAACCTCCCACAGGCCCCCCGGAGCCCATGGATACGCTTAACAGCTCGTCAGGGACCCCCCCGAGCGGCTCGGCCCAAAATAATTTCCGGACCCAGCGCCCCCCCATCGATCCGTGGGCTAACACCCACGAAAAATCGCCAAAAAACTGCCGTTTCCACTCTTTCGCCTCTGGGACGCCCTCAAAACCTCCCACAGGCCCCCCGGAGCCCATGGATCCGCTTAACAGCTCGTCAGGGACCCCCCCGAGCGGCTCGGCCCAAAATAATTTCCGGACCCAGCGCCCCCCCATCGATCCGTGGGCTAACACCCACGAAAAATCGCCAAAAAACTGCCGTTTCCACTCTTTCGCCTCTGGGATGCCCTCAAAACCTCCCACAGGCCCCCCGGAGCCCATGGATCCGCTTAACAGCTCGTCAGGGACCCCCCCGAGCGGCTCGGCCCAAAATAATTTCCGGACCCTGCGCCCCCTCATCGATCCGTGGGCTAACACCCACGAAAAATCGCCAAAAAACTGCCGTTTCCACTCTTTCGCCTCTGGGACGCCCTCAAAACCTCCCACAGGCCCCCCGGAGCCCATGGATACGCTTAACAGCTCGTCAGGGACCCCCCCGAGCAGCTCGGCCCAAAATAATTTCTGGACCCAGCGCCCCCCCATCGATCCGTGGGCTAACACCCACGAAAAATTGCCAAAAAACTGCCGTTTCCACTCTTTCGCCTCTGGGACGCCCTCAAAACCTCCCACAGGCCCCCCGGAGCCCATGGATACGCTTAACAGCTCGTCAGGGACCCCCCTGAGTGGCTCGGCCCAAAATAATTTCCGGACCCAGCGCCCCCCCATCGATCCGTGGGCTAACACCCACGAAAAATCGCCAAAAAACTGCCGTTTCCACTCTTTCGCCTCTGGGACGCCCTCAAAACCTCCCACAGGCCCCCCGGAACCCATGGATCCTCTTAACAGCTCGTCAGGGACCCCCCCGAGTGGCTCGGCCCAAAATAATTTCCGGACCCAGCGCCCCCTCATCGATCCGTGGGCTAACACCCACGAAAAATCGCCAAAAAACTGCCGTTTCCACTCTTTCGCCTCTGGGACGCCCTCAAAACCTCCCACAGGCCCCCCGGAGCCCATGGATACGCTTAACAGCTCGTCAGGGACCCCCCCGAGCGGCTCGGCCCAAA
Organism: Capsicum rhomboideum; assembly: GCA_031232105.1. NCBI lineage: Eukaryota > Viridiplantae > Streptophyta > Magnoliopsida > Solanales > Solanaceae > Capsicum > Capsicum rhomboideum. The sequence goes on along the minus strand of CP124710.1, from coordinate 463,863 downwards.
ATAATTTCTGGACCCAGCGCCCCCCCATCGATCCGTGGGCTAACACCCACGAAAAATCGCCAAAAAACTGCCGTTTCCACTCTTTCGCCTCTGGGACACCCTCAAAACCTCCCACAGGCCCCCCGGAGCCCATGGATACGCTTAACAGCTCGTCAAGGACCCCCCTGAGCGGCTCGGCCCAAAATAATTTCCGGACCCAGCACCCCCCCATCGATCCGTGGGCTAACACCCACGAAAAATCGCCAAAAAACTGCCGTTTCCACTCTTTCGCCTCTGGGACGCCCTCAAAACCTCCCACAGGCCCCCCGGAGCCCATGGATCCACTTAACAGCTCGTCAGGGACCCCCCCAAGCGGCTCGGCCCAAAATAATTTCCGGACCCAGCGCCCCCCCATCGATCTGTGGGCTAACACCCACGAAAAATCGCCAAAAAACTGCCGTTTCCACTCTTTTGCCTCTGGGATGCCCTCAAAACCTCCCACAGGCCCCCCGGAGCCCATGGATCCGCTTAACAGCTCGTCAGGGACCCCCCCGAGCGGCTCGGCCCAAAATAATTTCCGGACCCAGCGCCCCCCCATCGATCCGTGGGCTAACACCCACGAAAAATCGCCAAAAAACTGCCGTTTCCACTCTTTCGCCTATGGGACGCCCTCAAAACCTCCCACAGGCCCCTCGGAGCCCATGGATACGCTTAACAGCTCGTCAGGGACCCTCCCAAGCGGCTCGGTCCAAAATAATTTCCGGACCCAGCGCCCCCCCATCGATCCGTGGGCTAACATCCACGAAAAATCGCCAAAAAACTGCCGTTTCCACTCTTTCGCCTCTGGGACGCCCTCAAAACCTCCCACAGGCCCCCCGGAGCCCATGGATACGCTTAACAACTCGTCAGGGACCCCCCCGAGCAGCTCGGCCCAAAATAATTTCCGAACCCAGCGCCCCCCCATCGATCCGTGGGCTAACACCCACGAAAAATCGCCAAAAAACTGCCGTTTCCACTCTTTCGCCTCTGGGACGCCCTCAAAACCTCCCACAGGCCCCCCGGAGCCCATGGATCCGCTTAACAGCTCGTCAGGGACCCCCCCGAGCGGCTCGGCCCAAAATAATTTCCGTACCCAGCGCCCCCCCATCGATCCGTGGGCTAACACCCACGAAAAATCGCCAAAAAACTGCCGTTTCCACTCTTTCGCCTCTGAGACGCCCTCAAAACCTCCCACAGGCCCCCCGGAGCCCATGGATATGCTTAACAGCTCGTCAGGGACCCCCCCGAGCAGTTCGGCCGAAAATAATTTTCGGACCCAGCGCCCCCCCATCGATCCGTGGGCTAACACCCACGAAAAATTGCCAAAAAACTGCCGTTTCCACTCTTTCGCCTCTGGGATGCCCTCAAAACCTCCCACAGGCCCCCCGAAGCCCATGGATCCACTTAACAGCTCATCAGGGACCCCCCCGAGCGGCTCGGCCCAAAATAATTTCCGGACCCAGCGCCCCCCCATCGATCCGTGGGCTAACACCCACGAAAAATCGCCAAAAAACTGCCGTTTCCACTCTTTCGCCTCTGGGACGCCCTCAAAACCTCCCACAGGCCCCCCGGAGCCCATGGATCCGCTTAACAGCTTGTCAGGGACCCCCCCGAGCGGCTCGGCCCAAAATAATTTCCGGACCCAGCGCCCCCCCATCGATCCGTGGGCTCACACCCACGAAAAATCGCCAAAAAACTGCCGTTTCCACTCTTTCGCCTCTGGGACGCCCTCAAAACCTCCCACAGGCCCCCCGGAGCCCATGGTTACGCTTAACAGCTCTTCAGGGACCCCCCCGAGCGGCTCGGCCCAAAATAATTTCCGGACCCAGCGCCCCCCCATCGATCCGTGGGCTAACACCCACGAAAAATTGCCAAAAAACTGCCGTTTCCACTCTTTCGCCTCTGGGACGCCCTCAAAACCTCCCAAAGGCCCCCCGGAGCCCATGGATACGCTTAACAGCTCGTCAGGGACCCCCCCGAGAGGCTCGGCCCAAAATAATTTCCGGACCCAGCGCCCCCCCATCGATCCATGGGCTAACACCCACGAAAAATCGCCAAAAAACTGCCGTTTCCACTCTTTCGCCTCTGGGACGCCCTCAAAACCTCCCACAGGCCCCCCGGAGCCCATGGATACGCTTAACAGCTCGTCAGGGACCCCCCCGAGCGGCTCGGCCCAAAATAATTTCCGGACCCAGCGCCCCCCCATCGATCCGTGGGCTAACACCCACGAAAAATCGCCAAAAAACTGCCGTTTCCACTCTTTCGCCTCTGGGACGCCCTCAAAACCTCCCACAGGCCCCCCGGAGCCCATGTATCCGCTTAACAGCTCGTCAGGGACCCCCCCGAGCGGCTCGGCCCAAAATAATTTCCGGACCCAGCGCCCCCCCATCGATCCGTGGGCTAACACCCACGAAAAATCGCCAAAAAACTGCCGTTTCCACTCTTTCGCCTCTGGGACGCCCTCAAAACCTCCCACAGGCCCCCCGGAGCCCATGGATACGCTTAACAGCTCGTCAGGGACCCCCCCAAGCGGCTCGGCCCAAAATAATTTCCGGACCCAGCGCCCCCCCATCGATCCGTGGGCTAACACCCACGAAAAATCGCCAAAAAACTGCCGTTTCCACTCTTTCGCCTCTGGGACGCCCTCAAAACCTCCCACAGGCCCCCCGGATCCCATGGATACGCTTAACAGCTCGTCAGGGACCCCCCCGAGCAGCTCGGCCCAAAATAATTTCCGAACACAGCGCCCCCCCATCGATCCGTGGGCTAACACCCACGAAAAATCGCCAAAAAACTGCCGTTTCCACTCTTTTGCCTCTGGGACGCCCTCAAAACCTCCCACAGGCCCCCCGGAGCCCATGGATACGCTTAACAGCTCGTCAGGGACCCCCCCGAGCGGTTCGGCCCAAAATAATTTCCGGAACCAGCGCCCCCCCATCGATCCGTGGGCTAACACCCACGAAAAATCGCCAAAAAACTGCCGTTTCCACTCTTTCGCCTCTGGGACGCCCTCAAAACCTCCCACAGGCCCCCCGGAGCCCATGGATCCGCTTAACAGCTCGTCAGGGACCCCCCCGAGCGGCTCGGCCCAAAATAATTTCCGGACCCAGCGCCCCCCCATCGATCCGTGGGCTAACACCCACGAAAAATCGCCAAAAAACTGCCGTTTCCACTCTTTCGCCTCTGGGACGCCCTCAAAACCTCCCACAGGCCCCCCGGAGCCCATGGATCCGCTTAAAAGCTCGTCAGGGACCCCCCCGAGTGGCTCGGCCCAAAATAATTTCCGGACCCAGCGCCCCCCCATCGATCCGTGGGCTAACACCCACGAAAAATCGCCAAAAAACTGCCGTTTCCACTCTTTCGCCTCTGGGATGCCCTCAAAACCTCCCACAGGCCCCCCGGAGCCCATGGATCCGCTTAACAGCTCGTCAGGGACCCCCCCGAGCGGCTCGGCCCAAAATAATTTCTGAACCCAGCGCCCCCCCATCGATCCGTGGGCTAACACCCACGAAAAATCGCCAAAAAACTGCCGTTTCCACTCTTTCGCCTCTGGGACGCCCTCAAAACCTCCCACAGGCCCCCCAGAGCCCATGGATACGCTTAACAGCTCGTCAGGGACCCCCCTGAGCGGCTCGGCCCAAAATAATTTCCGGACCCAGCGCCCCCCCATCGATCCGTGGGCTAACACCCACGAAAAATCGCCAAAAAACTGCCGTTTCCACTCTTTCGCCTCTGGGACGCCCTCAAAACCTCCCACAGGCCCCCCGGAGCCCATGGATCCGCTTGACAGCTCGTCAGGGACCCCCCCGAGCGGCTTGGCCCAAAATAATTTCCGGACCCTGCGCCCCCCCATCGATCCGTGGGCTAACACCCACGAAAAATCGCCAAAAAACTGTCGTTTCCACTCTTTCGCCTCTGGGACGCCCTCAAAACCACCCACAGGCCCCCCGGAGCCCATGGATCCGCTTAAAAGCTCGTCAGGGACCCCCCCGAGTGGCTCGGCCCAAAATAATTTCTGGACCCAGCGCCCCCCCATCGATCCGTGGGCTAACACCCACGAAAAATCGCCAAAAAACTGCCGTTTCCACTCTTTCGCCTCTGGGACGCCCTCAAAACCTCCCACAGGCCCCCCGGAGCCCATGGATCCGCTTAAAAGCTCGTCAGGGACCCCCCCGAGTGGCTCGGCCCAAAATAATTTCCGGACCCAGCGCCCCCCCATCGATTCGTGGGCTAACACCCACGAAAAATCGCCAAAAAACTGCCGTTTCCACTCTTTCGCCTCTGGGATGCCCTCAAAACCTCCCACAGGCCCCCCGGAGCCCATGGATACGCTTAACAGCTCGTCAGGGACCCCCCCGAGCGGCTCGGCCCAAAATAATTTCTGAACCCAGCGCCCCCCCATCGATCCGTGGGCTAACACCCACGAAAAATCGCCAAAAAACTGCCGTTTCCACTCTTTCGCCTCTGGGACGCCCTCAAAACCTCCCACAGGCCCCCCAGAGCCCATGGATACGCTTAACAGCTCGTCAGGGACCCCCCCGAGAGGCTCGGCCCAAAATAATTTCCGGACCCAGCGCCCCCCCATCGATCCGTGGGCTAACACCCACGAAAAATCGCCAAAAAACTGCCGTTTCCACTCTTTCGCCTCTGGGACGCCCTCAAAACCTCCCACAGGCCCCCCGGAGCCCATGGATACGCTTAACAGCTCGTCAGGGACCCCCCCGAGCGGCTCGGCCCAAAATAATTTCCGGACCCAGCGCCCCCCCATCGATCCGTGGGCTAACACCCACGAAAAATCGCCAAAAAACTGCCGTTTCCACTCTTTCGCCTCTGGGACGCCCTCAAAACCTCCCACAGGCCCCCCGGAGCCCATGTATCCGCTTAACAGCTCGTCAGGGACCCCCCCGAGCGGCTCGGCCCAAAATAATTTCCGGACCCAGCGCCCCCCCATCGATCCGTGGGCTAACACCCACGAAAAATCGCCAAAAAACTGCCGTTTCCACTCTTTCGCCTCTGGGACGCCCTCAAAACCTCCCACAGGCCCCCCGGAGCCCATGGATACGCTTAACAGCTCGTCAGGGACCCCCCCAAGCGGCTCGGCCCAAAATAATTTCCGGACCCAGCGCCCCCCCATCGATCCGTGGGCTAACACCCACGAAAAATCGCCAAAAAACTGCCGTTTCCACTCTTTCGCCTCTGGGACGCCCTCAAAACCTCCCACAGGCCCCCCGGATCCCATGGATACGCTTAACAGCTCGTCAGGGACCCCCCCGAGCAGCTCGGCCCAAAATAATTTCCGAACACAGCGCCCCCCCATCGATCCGTGGGCTAACACCCACGAAAAATCGCCAAAAAACTGCCGTTTCCACTCTTTTGCCTCTGGGACGCCCTCAAAACCTCCCACAGGCCCCCCGGAGCCCATGGATACGCTTAACAGCTCGTCAGGGACCCCCCCGAGCGGTTCGGCCCAAAATAATTTCCGGAACCAGCGCCCCCCCATCGATCCGTGGGCTAACACCCACGAAAAATTGCCAAAAAACTGCCGTTTCCACTCTTTCGCCTCTGGGACGCCCTCAAAACCTCCCACAGGCCCCCCGGAGCCCATGGATCCGCTTAACAGCTCGTCAGGGACCCCCCCGAGCGGCTCGGCCCAAAATAATTTCCGGACCCAGCGCCCACCCATCGATCCGTGGGCTAACACCCACGAAAAATCGCCAAAAAACTGCCGTTTCCACTCTTTCGCCTCTGGGACGCCCTCAAAACCTCCCACAGGCCCCCCGGAGCCCATGGATCCGCTTAAAAGCTCGTCAGGGACCCCCCCGAGTGGCTCGGCCCAAAATAATTTCCGGACCCAGCGCCCCCCCATCGATCCGTGGGCTAACACCCACGAAAAATCGCCAAAAAACTGCCGTTTCCACTCTTTCGCCTCTGGGATGCCCTCAAAACCTCCCACAGGCCCCCCGGAGCCCATGGATACGCTTAACAGCTCGTCAGGGACCCCCCCGAGCGGCTCGGCCCAAAATAATTTCTGAACCCAGCGCCCCCCCATCGATCCGTGGGCTAACACCCACGAAAAATCGCCAAAAAACTGCCGTTTCCACTCTTTCGCCTCTGGGACGCCCTCAAAACCTCCCACAGGCCCCCCAGAGCCCATGGATACGCTTAACAGCTCGTCAGGGACCCCCCTGAGCGGCTCGGCCCAAAATAATTTCCGGACCCAGCGCCCCCCCATCGATCCGTGGGCTAACACCCACGAAAAATCGCCAAAAAACTGCCGTTTCCACTCTTTCGCCTCTGGGACGCCCTCAAAACCTCCCACAGGCCCCCCGGAGCCCATGGATCCGCTTGACAGCTCGTCAGGGACCCCCCCGAGCGGCTCGGCCCAAAATAATTTCCGGACCCTGCGCCCCCCCATCGATCCGTGGGCTAACACCCACGAAAAATCGCCAAAAAACTGTTGTTTCCACTCTTTCGCCTCTGGGACGCCCTCAAAACCTCCCACAGGCCCCCCGGAGCCCATGGATCCGCTTAAAAGCTCGTCAGGGACCCCCCCGAGTGGCTCGGCCCAAAATAATTTCTGGACCCAGCGCCCCCCCATCGATCCGTGGGCTAACACCCACGAAAAATCGCCAAAAAACTGCCGTTTCCACTCTTTCGCCTCTGGGACGCCTTCAAAACCTCCCACAGGCCCCCCGGAGCCCATGGATACGCTTCACAGCTCATCAGGGACCCCCCCAAGCGGCTCAGCCCAAAATAATTTCCGGACCCAGCGCCCCCCCATCGATCCGTGGGCTAACACCCACGAAAAATCGCCAAAAAACTGCCGTTTCCACTCTTTCGGCTCTGGGACGCCCTCAAAACCTCCCACAGGCCCCCCGGAGCACATGGATACGCTTAACAGCTCGTCAGGGACCCCCCCGAGCGGCTCGGCCCAAAATAATTTCCGAACCCAGCGCCCCCCCATCGATCCGAGGGCTAACACCCACGAAAAATCGCCAAAAAACTGCCGTTTCCACTCTTTCGCCTCTGGGACGCCCTCAAAACCTCCCACAGGCCCCCCGGAGCCCATGGATCCGCTTAACAGCTCGTCAGGGACCCCCTCGAGCGGCTCGGCCCAAAATAATTTCCGGACCCAGCGCCCCCCCATCGATCCGTGGGCTAACACCCACGAAAAATCGCCAAAAAACTGCCGTTTCCACTCTTTCGCCTCTGGGACGCCCTCAAAACCTCCCACAGGCCCCCCGGAGCCCATGGATCTGCTTAACAGCTCGTCAGGGACCCCCCCGAGCGGCTCGGCCCAAAATAATTTCCGGACCCAGCGCCCCCCCATCGATCCGTGGGCTAACACCCACGAAAAATCGCCAAAAAACTGCCGTTTCCACTCTTTCGCCTCTGGGATGCCCTCAAAACCTCCCACAGGCCCCCCGGAGCCCATGGATCCACTTAACAGCTCGTCAGGGACCCCCCCGAGCGGTTCGGCCCAAAATAATTTCTGGACCCAGCGCCCCCCCATCGATCCGTGGGCTAACACCCACGAAAAATCGCCAAAAAACTGCCGTTTCCACTCTTTCGCCTCTGGGACGCCCTCAAAACCTCCCACAGGCCCCCCGGAGCCCATGGATACGTTTAACAGCTCGTCAGGGACCCCCCCGAGCGGCTCGGCCCAAAATAATTTCCGGACCCAGCGCCCCCCCATCGATCCGTGGGCTAACACCCACGAAAAATCGCCAAAAAACTGCCGTTTCCACTCTTTCGCCTCTGGGACGCCCTCAAAACCTCCCACAGGCCCCCCGGAGCCCATGGATCCGCTTGACAGCTCGTCAGGGACCCCCCCGAGCGGCTCGGCCCAAAATAATTTCCGGACCCTGCGCCCCCCCATCGATCCGTGGGCTAACACCCACGAAAAATCGCCAAAAAACTGCCGTTTCCACTCTTTCGCCTCTGGGACGCCCTCAAAACCTCCCACAGGCCCCCCGGAGCCCATGGATCCGCTTAACAGCTCGTCAGGGACCCCCCCGAGTGGCTCGGCCCAAAATAATTTCTGGACCCAGCGCCCCCCCATCGATCCGTGGGCTAACACCCACGAAAAATCGCCAAAAAACTGCCGTTTCCACTCTTTCGCCTCTGGGACGCCCTCAAAACCTCCCACAGGCCCCCCGGAGCCCATGGATCCGCTTAACAGCTCGTCAGGGACCCCCCTGAGCGGCTCGGTCCAAAATAATTTCCGGACCCAGCGCCCCCCCATCGATCCATGGGCTAACACCCACGAAAAATCGCCAAAAAACTGCCGTTTCCACTCTTTCGCCTCTGGGACGCCCTCAAAACCTCCCACAGGCCCGCCGGAGCCCATGGATACGCTTAACAGCTCGTCAGGGACCCCCCCGAGCGGCTCGGCCCAAAATAATTTCCGGACCCAGCGCCCCCCCATCGATCCGTGGGCTAACACCCACGAAAAATCGCCAAAAAACTGCCGTTTCCACTCTTTCGCCTCTGGGACGCCCTCAAAACCTCCCACAGGCCCCCCGGAGCCCATGGATCCGCTTGACAGCTCGTCAGGGACCCCCCCGAGCGGCTCGGCCCAAAATAATTTCCGGACCCTGCGCCCCCCCATCGATCCGTGGGCTAACACACACGAAAAATCGCCAAAAAACTGCCGTTTCCACTCTTTCGCCTCTGGGACGCCCTCAAAACCTCCCACAGGCCCCCCGGAGCCCATGGATCCGCTTAACAGCTCGTCAGGGACCCCCCCGAGTGGCTCGGCCCAAAATAATTTCTGGACCCAGCGCCCCCCCATCGATCCGTGGGCTAACACCCACGAAAAATCGCCAAAAAACTGCCGTTTCCACTCTTTCGCCTCTGGGACGCCCTCAAAACCTCCCACAGGCCCCCCGGAGCCCATGGATACGCTTCACAGCTCATCAGGGACCCCCCCAAGCGGCTCAGCCCAAAATAATTTCCAGACCCAGCGCCCCCCCATCGATCCGTGGGCTAACACCCACGAAAAATCGCCAAAAAACTGCCGTTTCCACTCTTTCGCCTCTGGGACGCCCTCAAAACCTCCCACAGGCCCCCCGGAGCCCATGGATACGCTTAACAGCTCGTCAGGGACCCCCCCGAGCGGCTCGGTCCAAAATAATTTCCGGACCCAGCGCCCCCCCATCGATCCATGGGCTAACACCCACGAAAAATCGCCAAAAAACTGCCGTTTCCACTCTTTCGCCTCTGGGACGCCCTCAAAACCTCCCACAGGCCCGCCGGAGCCCATGGATACGCTTAACAGCTCGTCAGGGACCCCCCCGAGCGGCTCGGCCGAAAATAATTTCCGGACCCAGCGCCCCCCCATCGATCCGTGGGCTAACACCCACGAAAAATTGCCAAAAAACTGCCGTTTCCACTCTTTCGCCTCTGGGATGCCCTCAAAACCTCCCACAGGCCCCCCGGAGCCCATGGATCCACTTAACAGCTCATCAGGGACCCCCCCGAGCGGCTCGGCCCAAAATAATTTCCGGACCCAGCGCCCCCCCATCGATCCGTGGGCTAACACCCACGAAAAATCGCCAAAAAACTGTCGTTTCCACTCTTTCGCCTCTGGGACGCGCTCAAAACCTCCCACAGGCCCCCCGGAGCCCATGGATCCGCTTAACAGCTCGTCAGGGACCCCCCCGAGTGGCTCGGCCCAAAATAATTTCCGGACCCAGCGCCCCACCATCGATCCGTGGGCTAACACCCACGATAAATCGCCAAAAAACTGCCGTTTCCACTCTTTTGCCTCTGGGACGCCCTCAAAACCTCCCACAGTCCTCTCGGAGCCCATGGATACATTTAACAGCTCGTCAGGGACCCCCCCGAGCGGCTCTGCCCAAAATAATTTCCGGACCCAGCGCCCCCCCATCGATCCGTGGGCTAACACCCACGAAAAATTGCCAAAAAACTGCCGTTTCCACTCTTTCACCTCTGGGACGCCCTCAAAACCTCCCACAGGCCCCCCGGAGCCCATGGATACGCTTAACAGCTCGTCAGGGACCCCCCCAAGCGGCTCGGCCCAAAATAATTTCAGGACCCAGCGCCCCCCCATCGATCCGTGGGCTAACACCCACGAAAAATCGCCAAAAAACTGCCGTTTCCACTCTTTCGCCTCTGGGATGCCCTCAAAACCTCCCACAGGCCCCCCGGAGCCCATGGATCCGCTTAACAGCTCGTCAGGGACCCCCCCGAGCGGCTCGTCCCAAAATAATTTTCGGACCCAGTGCCCCCCCATCGATCCGTGGGCTAACACCCACGAAAAATCGCCAAAAAACTGCCGTTTCCACTCTTTCGCCTCTGGGACGCCCTCAAAACCTCCCACAGGCCCCCCGGAGCCCATGGATACGCTTAACAGCTCGTCAGGGACCCCCCCAAGCAGCTCGGCCCAAAATAATTTCCGGACCCAGCGCCCCCCCATCGATCCGTGGGCTAACACCCACGAAAAATCGCCAAAAAACTGCCGTTTCCACTCTTTCGCCTCTGGGACGCCCTCAAAACCTCCCACAGGCCCCCCGGAGCCCATGGATACGCTTAACAGCTCGTCAGGGACCCCCCCGAGCGGCTCGGCCCAAAATAATTTCCGAACCCAGCGCCCCCCCATCGATCCGTGGGCTAACACCCACGAAAAATCGCCAAAAAACTGCCGTTTCCACTCTTTCGCCTCTGGGACGCCCTCAAAACCTCCCACAGGCCCCCCGGAGCCCATGGATACGCTTAACAGCTCGTCAGGGACCCCCCCGAGCGGCTCGGCCCAAAATAATTTCCGGACCCAGCGCCCCCCCATCGATCCGTGGGCTAACACCCACGAAAAATCGCCAAAAAACTGCCGTTTCCACTCTTTCGCCTCTGGGACGCCCTCAAAACCTCCCACAGGCCCCCCGGAGCCCATGGATCCGCTTAACAGCTCGTCAGGGACCCCCCCGAGCGGCTCGGCCCAAAATAATTTCCGGACCCAGCGCCCCCCCATCGATCCGTGGGCTAACACCCACGAAAAATCACCAAAAAACTGCCGTTTCCACTCTTTCACCTCTGGGACGCCCTCAAAACCTCCCACAGGCCCCCCGGAGCCCATGGATCCGCTTAAAAGCTCGTCAGGGACCCCCCCGAGCGGCTCGGCCCAAAATAATTTCCGGACCCAGCGCCCCCCCATCGATCCGTGGGCTAACACCCACGAAAAATCGCCAAAAAACTGCCGTTTCCACTCTTTCGCCTCTGGGACGCCCTCAAAACCTCCCACAGGCCCCCCGGAGCCCATGGATCCGCTTAACAGCTCGTCAGGGACCCCCCCGAGCGGCTCGGCCCAAAATAATTTCCGGACCCAGCGCCCCCCCATCGATCCGTGGGCTAACACCCACGAAAAATCGCCAAAAAACTGCCGTTTCCACTCTTTCGCCTCTGGGATGCCCTCAAAACCTCCCACAGGCCCCCCGGAGCCCATGGATCCACTTAACAGCTCGTCAGGGACCCCCCCGAGCGGCTCGGCCCAAAATAATTTCTGGACCCAGCGCCCCCCCATCGATCCGTGGGCTAACACCCACGAAAAATCGCCAAAAAACTGCCGTTTCCACTCTTTCGCCTCTGGGACGCCCTCAAAACCTCCCACAGGCCCCCCGGAGCCCATGGATACGTTTAACAGCTCGTCAGGGACCCCCCCGAGCGGCTCGGCCCAAAATAATTTCCGGACCCAGCGCCCCCCCATCGATCCGTGGGCTAACACCCACGAAAAATCGCCAAAAAACTGTCGTTTCCACTCTTTCGCCTCTGGGACGTCCTCAAAACCTCCCACAGGCCCCCCGGAGCCCATGGATACGCTTAACAGCTCGTCAGGGACCCCCCCGAGCGGCTCGGCCCAAAATAATTTCCGGACCCAGCGCCCCCCCATCGATCCGTGGGCTAACACCCACGAAAAATCGCCAAAAAACTGCCGTTTCCACTCTTTCGCCTCTGGGATGCCCTCAAAACCTCCCACAGGCCCCCCGGAGCCCATGGATACGCTTAACAGCTCGTCAGGGACCCCCCCGAGCGGCTCGGCCCAAAATAATTTCCGGACCCAGCGCCCCCCCATCGATCCGTGGGCTAACACCCACGAAAAATTGCCAAAAAACTGCCGTTTCCACTCTTTCGCCTCTGGGACGCCCTCAAAACCTCCCACAGGCCCCCCGGAGCCCATGGATACGCTCAATAGCTCGTCAGGGACCCCCCGAGCGGCTCGGCCAAAAATAATTTCCGGACCCAGCGCCCCCCATCGATCCGTGGGCTAACACCCACAAAAAATCGCCAAAAAACTGCCGTTTCCACTCTTTCGCCTCTGGGATGCCCTCAAAACCTCCCACAGGCCCCCCGGAGCCCATGGATCCGCTTAATAGCTCGTCAGGGACCCCCCCGAGCGGCTCGGCCCAAAATAATTTCCGGACCCAGCGCCCCCCCATCGATCCGTGGGCTAACACCCACGAAAAATCGCCAAAAAACTGCCGTTTCCACTCTTTCGCCTCTGGACGCCCTCAAAACCTCCCACAGGCCCCCTGGAGCCCATGGATACGCTTAACAGCTCGTCAGGGACCCCCCCGAGCGGCTCGGCCCAAAATAATTTCTGGACCCAGCGCCCCCCCATCGATCCGTGGGCTAACACCCACGAAAAATGGCCAAAAAACTGCCGTTTCCACTCTTTCGCCTCTGGGACGCACTCAAAACCTCCCACAGGCCCCCCGGAGCCCATGGATCCGCTTAACAGCTCGTCAGGGACCCCCCCGAGCAGCTCGGCCCAAAATAATTTCCGGACCCAGCGCCCCCCCATCGATCCGTGGGCTAACACCCACGAAAAATCGCCAAAAAACTGCCGTTTCCACTCTTTCGCCTCTGGGACGCCCTCAAAACCTCCCACAGGCCCCCCGGAGCCCATGGATCCGCTTAACAGCTCGTCAGGGACCCCCCCCGAGTGGCTCGGCCCAAAATAATTTCCGGACCCAGCGCCCCCCCATCGATCCGTGGGCTAACACCCACGAAAAATTGCCAAAAAACTGCCGTTTCCACTCTTTCGCCTCTGGGACGCCCTCAAAACCTCCCACAGGCCCCCCGGAGCCCATGGATACGCTTAATAGCTCGTCAGGGACCCCCCGAGCGGCTCGGCCAAAAATAATTTTCGGACCCAGCGCCCCCCATCGATCCGTGGGCTAACACCCACAAAAAATCGCCAAAAAACTGCCGTTTCCACTCTTTCGCCTCTGGGATGCCCTCAAAACCTCCCACAGGCCCCCCGGAGCCCATGGATCCGCTTAATAGCTCGTCAGGGACCCCCCCGAGCGGCTCGGCCCAAAATAATTTTCGGACCCAGCGCCCCCCCATCGATCCGTGGGCTAACACCCACGAAAAATCGCCAAAAAACTGCCGTTTCCACTCTTTCGCCTCTGGACGCCCTCAAAACCTCCCACAGGCCCCCTGGAGCCCATGGATACGCTTAACAGCTCGTCAGGGACCCCCCCGAGCGGCTCGGCCCAAAATAATTTCTGGACCCAGCGCCCCCCCATCGATCCGTGGGCTAACACCCACGAAAAATGGCCAAAAAACTGCCGTTTCCACTCTTTCGCCTCTGGGACGCCCTCAAAACCTCCCACAGGCCCCCCGGAGCCCATGGATCCGCTTAACAGCTCGTCAGGGACCCCCCCGAGCGGCTCGGCCCAAAATAATTTCCGGACCCAGCGCCCCCCCATCGATCCGTGGGCTAACACCCACGAAAAATCGCCAAAAAACTGCCGTTTCCACTCTTTCGCCTCTGGGACGCCCTCAAAACCTCCCACAGGCCCCTCGGAGCCCATTGATCCGCTTAACAGCTCGTCAGGGACCCCCCCGAGCGGCTCGGCCCAAAATAATTTCCGGACCCAGCGCCCCCCCATCGATCCGTGGGCTAACACCCACGAAAAATCGCCAAAAAACTGCCGTTTCCACTCTTTCGCCTCTGGGACGCCCTCAAAACCTCCCACAGGCCCCCCGGAGCCCATGTATACGCTTAACAGCTCGTCAGGGACCCCCCCGAGCGGCTCGGCCCAAAATAATTTCCGGACCCAGCGCCCCCCCATCGATCCGTGGGCTAACACCCACGAAAAATCGCCAAAAAACTGCCGTTTCCACTCTTTCGCCTCTGGGACGCCCTCAAAACCTCCCACAGGCCCCCCGGAGCCCATGGATACGCTTAACAGCTCGTCAGGGACCCCCCCGAGCGGCTCAGCCCAAAATAATTTTCGGACCCAGCGCCCCCCCATCGATCCGTGGGCTAACACCCACGAAAAATTCCCAAAAAACTGCCGTTTCCACTCTTTCGCCTCTGGGACGCCCTCAAAACCTCCCACAGGCCCCCCGGAGCCCATGGATACGCTTAACAGCTCGTCAGGGACCCCCCCGAGTGGCTCGGCCCAAAATAATTTGCGGACCCAGCGCCCCCCCATCGATCCGTGGGCTAACACCCACGAAAAATCGCCAAAAAACTGCCGTTTCCACTCTTTCGCCTCTGGGACGCACTCAAAACCTCCCACAGGCCCCCCGGAGCCCATGGATACGCTTAACAGCTCGTCAGGACCCCCCCGAGCGGCTCGGCCCAAAATAATTTCCGGACCCAGCGCCCCCCCATCGATCCGTGGGCTAACACCCACGAAAAATCGCCAAAAAACTGTCGTTTCCACTCTTTCGCCTCTGGGACGCCCTCAAAACCTCCCACAGGCCCCCCGGAGCCCATGGATACGCTTAACAGCTCGTCAGGGACCCCCCCGAGCGGCTCGGCCCAAAATAATTTCCGGACCCAGCGCCCCCCCATCGATCCGTGGGCTAACACCCACGAAAAATTGCCAAAAAACTGCCGTTTCCACTCTTTCGCCTCTGGGACGCCCTCAAAACCTCCCACAGGCCCCCCGGAGCCCATGGATACGCTTAACAGCTCGTCAGGGACCCCCCCGAGCGGCTCGGCCCAAAATAATTTCCGGACCCAGCGCCCCCCCATCGATCCGTGGGCTAACACCCACGAAAAATCGCCAACAAACTGCCGTTTCCACTCTTTCGCCTCTGGACGCCCTCAAAACCTCCCACAGGCCCCCTGGAGCCCATGGATACGCTTAACAGCTTGTCAGGGACCCCCCCGAGCGGCTCAGCCCAAAATAATTTCTGGACCCAGCGCCCCCCCATCGATCCGTGGGCTAACACCCACGAAAAATGGCCAAAAAACTGCCGTTTCCACTCTTTCGCCTCTGGGACGCCCTCAAAACCTCCCACAGGCCCCCCGGAGCCCATGGATCCGCTTAACAGCTCGTCAGGGACCCCCCCGAGCGGCTCGGCCCAAAATAATTTCTGGACCCAGCGCCCCCCCATCGATCCGTGGGCTAACACCCAGGAAAAATCGCCAAAAAACTGCCGTTTCCACTCTTTCGCCTCTGGGACGCCCTCAAAACCTCCCACAGGCCCCCCGGAGCCCATGGATCCGCTTAACAGCTCGTCAGGGACACCCCCGAGTGGCTCGGCCCAAAATAATTTCCGGACCCAGCGCCCCCCCATCGATCCGTGGGCTAACACCCACGAAAAATCGCCAAAAAACTGCCGTTTCCACTCTTTCGCCTCTGGGACGCCCTTAAAACCTCCCACAGGCCCCCCGGAGCCCATGGATCCGCTTAACAGCTCGTCAGGGACCCCCCCGAGAGGCTCGGACCAAAATAATTTCCGGACCCAGCGCCCCCCCATCGATCCGTGGGCTAACACCCACGAAAAATTGCCAAAAAACTGCCGTTTCCACTCTTTCGCCTCTGGGACGCCCTCAAAACCTCCCACAGGCCCCCCGGAGCCCATGGATCCGCTTAACAGCTCGTCAGGGACCCCCCCGAGTGGCTCGGCCCAAAATAATTTCCGGACCCAGCGCCCCCCCATCGATCCGTGGGCTAACACCCACGAAAAATCGCCAAAAAACTGCCGTTTCCACTCTTTCGCCTCTGGGACGCCCTCAAAACCTCCCACAGGCCCCCCGGAGCGCATGGATACGCTTAACAGCTCGTCAGGGACCCCCCCGAGCGGCTCGGCCCAAAATAATTTCCGGACCCAGCGCCCCCCCATCGATCCGTGGGCTAACACCCACGAAAAATCGCCAAAAAACTGCCGTTTCCACTCTTTCGCCTCTGGGACGCCCTCAAAACCTCCCACAGGCCCCCCGGAGCCCATGGATACGCTTAACAGCTCGTCAGGGACCCCCCCGAGCGGCTCGGCCCAAAATAATTTCCGGACCCAGCGCCCCCCCATCGATCCGTGGGCTAACACCCACGAAAAATTCCCAAAAAACTGCCGTTTCCACTCTTTCGCCTCTGGGACGCCCTCAAAACCTCCCACAGGCCCCCCGGAGCCCATGGATACGCTTAACAGCTCGTCAGGGACCCCCCCGAGCGGCTCGGCCCAAAATAATTTCCGGACCCAGCGCCCCCCCATCGATCCGTGGGCTAACACCCACGAAAAATCGCCAAAAAACTGCCGTTTCCACTCTTTCGCCTCTGGGATGCCCTCAAAACCTCCCACAGGCCCCCCGGAGCCCATGGATCCACTTAACAGCTCGTCAGGGACCCCCCCGAGCGGCTCGGCCCAAAATAATTTCTGGACCCAGCGCCCCCCCATCGATCCGTGGGCTAACACCCACGAAAAATCGCCAAAAAACTGCCGTTTCCACTCTTTCGCCTCTGGGACGCCCTCAAAACCTCCCACAGGCCCCCCGGAGCCCATGGATACGTTTAACAGCTCGTCAGGGACCCCCCCGAGCGGCTCGGCCCAAAATAATTTCCGGACCCAGCGCCCCCCCATCGATCCGTGGGCTAACACCCACGAAAAATCGCCAAAAAACTGTCGTTTCCACTCTTTCGCCTCTGGGACGTCCTCAAAACCTCCCACAGGCCCCCCGGAGCCCATGGATACGCTTAACAGCTCGTCAGGGACCCCCCCGAGCGGCTCGGCCCAAAATAATTTCCGGACCCAGCGCCCCCCCATCGATCCGTGGGCTAACACCCACGAAAAATCGCCAAAAAACTGCCGTTTCCACTCTTTCGCCTCTGGGATGCCCTCAAAACCTCCCACAGGCCCCCCGGAGCCCATGGATACGCTTAACAGCTCGTCAGGGACCCCCCCGAGCGGCTCGGCCCAAAATAATTTCCGGACCCAGCGCCCCCCCATCGATCCGTGGGCTAACACCCACGAAAAATTGCCAAAAAACTGCCGTTTCCACTCTTTCGCCTCTGGGACGCCCTCAAAACCTCCCACAGGCCCCCCGGAGCCCATGGATACGCTCAATAGCTCGTCAGGGACCCCCCGAGCGGCTCGGCCAAAAATAATTTCCGGACCCAGCGCCCCCCATCGATCCGTGGGCTAACACCCACAAAAAATCGCCAAAAAACTGCCGTTTCCACTCTTTCGCCTCTGGGATGCCCTCAAAACCTCCCACAGGCCCCCCGGAGCCCATGGATCCGCTTAATAGCTCGTCAGGGACCCCCCCGAGCGGCTCGGCCCAAAATAATTTCCGGACCCAGCGCCCCCCCATCGATCCGTGGGCTAACACCCACGAAAAATCGCCAAAAAACTGCCGTTTCCACTCTTTCGCCTCTGGACGCCCTCAAAACCTCCCACAGGCCCCCTGGAGCCCATGGATACGCTTAACAGCTCGTCAGGGACCCCCCCGAGCGGCTCGGCCCAAAATTATTTCCGAACCCAGCGCCCCCCCATCGATCCGTGGGCTAACACCCACGAAAAATCGCCAAAAAACTGCCGTTTCCACTCTATCGCCTCTGGGACGCCCTCAAAACCTCCCACAGGCCCCCCGGAGCCCATGGATCCGCTTAACAGCTCGTCAGGGACCCCCCCGAGCGGCTCGGCCCAAAATTATTTCCGGACCCAGCGCCCCCCCATCGATCCGTGGGCTAACACCCACGAAAAATTGCCAAAAAACTGCCGTTTCCACTCTTTCGCCTCTGGGACGCCCTCAAAACCTCCCACAGGCCCCCCGGAGCCCATGGATACGCTTAAAAGCTCGTCAGGGACCCCCCCGAGCGGCTCGGCCCAAAATAATTTCCGGACCCAGCGCCCCCCCATCGATCCGTGGGCTAACACCCACGAAAAATCGCCAAAAAACTGCCGTTTCCACTCTTTCGCCTCTGGACGCCCTCAAAACCTCCCACAGGCCCCCTGGAGCCCATGGATACGCTTAACAGCTCGTCAGGGACCCCCCCGAGCGGCTCGGCCCAAAATAATTTCTGGACCCAGCGCCCCCCCATCGATCCGTGGGCTAACACCCACGAAAAATGGCCAAAAAACTGCCGTTTCCACTCTTTCGCCTCTGGGACGCCCTCAAAACCTCCCACAGGCCCCCCGGAGCCCATGGATCCGCTTAACAGCTCGTCAGGGACCCCCCCGAGCGGCTCGGCCCAAAATAATTTCCGGACCCAGCGCCCCCCCATCGATCCGTGGGCTAACACCCACGAAAAATCGCCAAAAAACTGCCGTTTCCACTCTTTCGCCTCTGGGACGCCCTCAAAACCTCCCACAGGCCCCCCGGAGCCCATGGATCCGCTTAACAGCTCGTCAGGGACACCCCCGAGTGGCTCGGCCCAAAATAATTTCCGGACCCAGCGCCCCCCCATCGATCCGTGGGCTAACACCCACGAAAAATCGCCAAAAAACTGCCGTTTCCACTCTTTCGCCTCTGGGACGCCCTCAAAACCTCCCACAGGCCCCCCGGAGCCCATGGATCCGCTTAACAGCTCGTCAGGGACCCCCCCGAGCGGCTCGGCCCAAAATTATTTCCGAACCCAGCGCCCCCCCATCGATCCGTGGGCTAACACCCACGAAAAATCGCCAAAAAACTGCCGTTTCCACTCTTTCGCCTCTGGGACGCCCTCAAAACCTCCCACAGGCCCCCCGGAGCCTATGGATACGCTTAACAGCTCGTCAGGGACCCCCCCGAGCGGCTCGGCCCAAAATAATTTCCGGACCCAGCGCCCCCCCATCGATCCGTGGGCTAACACCCACGAAAAATCGCCAAAAAACTGCCGTTTCCACTCTTTCGCCTCTGGGACGCCCTCAAAACCTCCCACAGGCCCCCCGGAGCCCATGGATCCGCTTAACAGCTCGTCAGGGACCCCCCCGAGTGGCTCGGCCCAAAATAATTTCCGGACCCAGCGCCCCCCCATCGATCCGTGGGCTAACACCCACGAAAAATTGCCAAAAAACTGCCGTTTCCACTCTTTCGCCTCTGGGACGCCCTCAAAACCTCCCACAGGCCCCCCGGAGCCCATGGATCTGCTTAACAGCTCGTCAGGGACCCCCCCGAGCGGCTCGGCCCAAAATAATTTCCGGACCCAGCGCCCCCCCATCGATCCGTGGGCTAACACCCACGAAAAATTCCCAAAAAACTGCCGTTTCCACTCTTTCGCCTCTGGGACGCCCTCAAAACCTCCCACAGGCCCCCCGGAGCCCATGGATACGCTTAACAGCTCGTCAGGGACCCCCCCGAGCGGCTCGGCCCAAAATAATTTCCGGACCCAGCGCCCCCCCATCGATCCGTGGGCTAACACCCACGAAAAATCGCCAAAAAACTGCCGTTTCCACTCTTTCGCCTCTGGGATGCCCTCAAAACCTCCCACAGGCCCCCCGGAGCCCATGGATCCACTTAACAGCTCGTCAGGGACCCCCCCGAGCGGCTCGGCCCAAAATAATTTCTGGACCCAGCGCCCCCCCATCGATCCGTGGGCTAACACCCACGAAAAATCGCCAAAAAACTGCCGTTTCCACTCTTTCGCCTCTGGGACGCCCTCAAAACCTCCCACAGGCCCCCCGGAGCCCATGGATACGTTTAACAGCTCGTCAGGGACCCCCCCGAGCGGCTCGGCCCAAAATAATTTCCGGACCCAGCGCCCCCCCATCGATCCGTGGGCTAACACCCACGAAAAATCGCCAAAAAACTGTCGTTTCCACTCTTTCGCCTCTGGGACGTCCTCAAAACCTCCCACAGGCCCCCCGGAGCCCATGGATACGCTTAACAGCTCGTCAGGGACCCCCCCGAGCGGCTCGGCCCAAAATAATTTCCGGACCCAGCGCCCCCCCATCGATCCGTGGGCTAACACCCACGAAAAATCGCCAAAAAACTGCCGTTTCCACTCTTTCGCCTCTGGGATGCCCTCAAAACCTCCCACAGGCCCCCCGGAGCCCATGGATACGCTTAACAGCTCGTCAGGGACCCCCCCGAGCGGCTCGGCCCAAAATAATTTCCGGACCCAGCGCCCCCCCATCGATCCGTGGGCTAACACCCACGAAAAATTGCCAAAAAACTGCCGTTTCCACTCTTTCGCCTCTGGGACGCCCTCAAAACCTCCCACTGGCCCCCCGGAGCCCATGGATATGCTCAATAGCTCATCAGGGACCCCCCGAGCGGCTCGGCCAAAAATAATTTCCGGACCCAGCGCCCCCCATCGATCCGTGGGCTAACACCCACAAAAAATCGCCAAAAAACTGCCGTTTCCACTCTTTCGCCTCTGGGATGCCCTCAAAACCTCCCACAGGCCCCCCGGAGCCCATGGATCCGCTTAATAGCTCGTCAGGTACCCCCCCTAGCGGCTCGGCCCAAAATAATTTCCGGACCCAGCGCCCCCCCATCGATTCGTGGGCTAACACCCACGAAAAATCGCCAAAAAACTGCCGTTTCCACTCTTTCGCCTCTGGACGCCCTCAAAACCTCCCACAGGCCCCCTGGAGCCCATGGATACGCTTAACAGCTCGTCAGGGACCCCCCCGAGCGGCTCGGCCCAAAATTATTTCCGAACCCAGCGCCCCCCCATCGATCCGTGGGCTAACACCCACGAAAAATCGCCAAAAAACTGCCGTTTCCACTCTTTCGCCTCTGGGACGCCCTCAAAACCTCCCACAGGCCCCCCGGAGCCCATGGATCCGCTTAACAGCTCGTCAGGGACCCCCCCGAGCGGCTCGGCCCAAAATTATTTCCGGACCCAGCGCCCCCCCATCGATCCGTGGGCTAACACCCACGAAAAATTGCCAAAAAACTGCCGTTTCCACTCTTTCGCCTCTGGGACGCCCTCAAAACCTCCCACAGGCCCCCCGGAGCCCATGGATACGCTTAAAAGCTCGTCAGGGACCCCCCCGAGCGGCTCGGCCCAAAATAATTTCCGGACCCAGCGCCCCCCCATCGATCCGTGGGCTAACACCCACGAAAAATCGCCAAAAAACTGCCGTTTCCACTCTTTCGCCTCTGGACGCCCTCAAAACCTCCCACAGGCCCCCTGGAGCCCATGGATACGCTTAACAGCTCGTCAGGGACCCCCCCGAGCGGCTCGGCCCAAAATAATTTCTGGACCCAGCGCCCCCCCATCGATCCGTGGGCTAACACCCACGAAAAATGGCCAAAAAACTGCCGTTTCCACTCTTTCGCCTCTGGGACGCCCTCAAAACCTCCCACAGGCCCCCCGGAGCCCATGGATCCGCTTAACAGCTCGTCAGGGACCCCCCCGAGCGGCTCGGCCCAAAATAATTTCCGGACCCAGCGCCCCCCCATCGATCCGTGGGCTAACACCCACGAAAAATCGCCAAAAAACTGCCGTTTCCACTCTTTCGCCTCTGGGACGCCCTCAAAACCTCCCACAGGCCCCCCGGAGCCCATGGATCCGCTTAACAGCTCGTCAGGGACACCCCCGAGTGGCTCGGCCCAAAATAATTTCCGGACCCAGCGCCCCCCCATCGATCCGTGGGCTAACACCCACGAAAAATCGCCAAAAAACTGCCGTTTCCACTCTTTCGCCTCTGGGACGCCCTCAAAACCTCCCACAGGCCCCCCGGAGCCCATGTATCCGCTTAACAGCTCGTCAGGGACCCCCCCGAGCGGCTCGGCCCAAAATTATTTCCGAACCCAGCGCCCCCCCATCGATCCGTGGGCTAACACCCACGAAAAATCGCCAAAAAACTGCCGTTTCCACTCTTTCGCCTCTGGGACGCCCTCAAAACCTCCCACAGGCCCCCCGGAGCCTATGGATACGCTTAACAGCTCGTCAGGGACCCCCCCGAGCGGCTCGGCCCAAAATAATTTCCGGACCCAGCGCCCCCCCATCGATCCGTGGGCTAACACCCACGAAAAATCGCCAAAAAACTGCCGTTTCCACTCTTTCGCCTCTGGGACGCCCTCAAAACCTCCCACAGGCCCCCCGGAGCCCATGGATCCGCTTAACAGCTCGTCAGGGACCCCCCCGAGTGGCTCGGCCCAAAATAATTTCCGGACCCAGCGCCCCCCCATCGATCCGTGGGCTAACACCCACGAAAAATTGCCAAAAAACTGCCGTTTCCACTCTTTCGCCTCTGGGACGCCCTCAAAACCTCCCACAGGCCCCCCGGAGCCCATGGATCTGCTTAACAGCTCGTCAGGGACCCCCCCGAGCGGCTCGGCCCAAAATAATTTCCGGACCCAGCGCCCCCCCATCGATCCGTGGGCTAACACCCACGAAAAATCGCCAAAAAACTGCCGTTTCCACTCTTTCGCCTCTGGGACGCCCTCAAAACCTCCCACAGGCCCCCCGGAGCCCATGGATACGCTTAACAGCTCGTCAGGGACCCCCCCGAGCGGCTCGGCCCAAAATAATTTCCGAACCCAGCGCCCCCCCATCGATCCGTGGGCTAACACCCACGAAAAATCGCCAAAAAACTGCCGTTTCCACTCTTTCGCCTCTGGGACGCCCTCAAAACCTCCCACAGGCCCCCCGGAGCCCATGGATACGCTTAATAGCTCGTCAGGGACCCCCCGAGCGGCTCGGCCAAAAATAATTTCCGAACCCAGCGCCCCCCATCGATCCGTGGGCTAACACCCACGAAAAATCGCCAAAAAACTGCCGTTTCCACTCTTTCGCCTCTGGGACGCCCTCAAAACCTCCCACAGGCCCCCCGGAGCCCATGGATACGCTTAACAGCTCGTCAGGGACCCCCCCGAGTGGCTCGGCCCAAAATAATTTCCGGACCCAGCGCCCCCCCATCGATCCGTGGGCTAACACCCACGAAAAATCGCCAAAAAACTGCCGTTTCCACTCTTTCGCCTCTGGACGCCCTCAAAACCTCCCACAGGCCCCCTGGAGCCCATGGATACGCTTAACAGCTCGTCAGGGACCCCCCCGAGCGGCTCGGCCCAAAATAATTTCTGGACCCAGCGCCCCCCCATCGATCCGTGGGCTAACACCCACGAAAAATGGCCAAAAAACTGCCGTTTCCACTCTTTCGCCTCTGGGACGCCCTCAAAACCTCCCACAGGCCCCCCGGAGCCCATGGATCCGCTTAACAGCTCGTCAGGGACCCCCCCGAGCGGCTCGTCCCAAAATAATTTCCGGACCCAGCGCCCCCCCATCGATCCGTGGGCTAACACCCACGAAAAATCGCCAAAAAACTGCCGTTTCCACTCTTTCGCCTCTGGGACGCCCTCAAAACCTCCCACAGGCCCCCCGGAGCCCATGGATCCGCTTAACAGCTCGTCAGGGACCCCCCCGAGCGGCTCGGCCCAAAATAATTTCCGGACCCAGCGCCCCCCCATCGATCCGTGGGCTAACACCCACGAAAAATCGCCAAAAAACTGCCGTTTCCACTCTTTCGCCTCTGGGACGCACTCAAAACCTCCCACAGGCCCCCCGGAGCCCATGGATACACTTAACAGCTCGTCAAGACCCCCCCGAGCGGCTCGGCCCAAAATAATTTCCGGACCCAGCGCCCCCCCATCGATCCGTGGGCTAACACCCACGAAAAATCGCCAAAAAACTGCCGTTTCCACTCTTTCGCCTCTGGGACGCCCTCAAAACCTCCCACAGGCCCCCCGGAGCCCATGGATCCGCTTAACAGCTCGTCAGGGACCCCCCCGAGCGGCTCGGCCCAAAATAATTTCCGGACCCAGCGCCCCCCCATCGATCCGTGGGCTAACACCCACGAAAAATCGCAAAAAAACTGCCGTTTCCACTCTTTTGCCTCTGGGATGCCCTCAAAACCTCCCACAGGCCCCCCGGAGCCCATGGATACGCTTAACAGCTCGTCAGGGACCCCCCCGAGCGGCTCGGCCCAAAATAATTTCCGGACCCAGCGCCCCCCCATCGATCCGTGGGCTAACACCCACGAAAAATTGCCAAAAAACTGCCGTTTCCACTCTTTCGCCTCTGGGATGCCCTCAAAACCTCCGACAGGCCCCCCGGAGCCCATGGATCCACTTAACAGCTCGTCAGGGACCTCCCCGAGCGGCTCGGCCCAAAATAATTTCTGGACCCAGCGCCCCCCCATCGATCCATGGGCTAACACCCACGAAAAATCGCCAAAAAACTGCCGTTTCCACTCTTTCGCCTCTGGGACGCCCTCAAAACCTCCCACAGGCCCCCCGGAGCCCATGGATCCGCTTAAGAGCTCGTCAGGGACCCCCCCGAGCGGCTCGGCCCAAAATAATTTTTGGACCCAGCGCCCCCCCATCGATCCGTGGGCTAACACCCACGAAAAATCGCCAAAAAACTGTCGTTTCCACTCTTTCGCCTCTGGGACGCCCTCAAAACCTCCCACAGGCCCCCCGGAGCCCATGTATACGCTTAACAGCTCGTCAGGGACCCCCCGAGCGGCTCGGCCCAAAATAATTTCCGGACCCAGCGCCCCCCCATCGATCCGTGGGCTAACACCCACGAAAAATCGCCAAAAAACTGCCGTTTCCACTCTTTCGCCTCTGGGACGCCCTCAAAACCTCCCACAGGCCCCCCGGAGCCCATGGATACGCTTAACAGCTCGTCAGGGACCCCCCGAGCGGCTCGGCCCAAAATAATTTCCGGACCCAGCGCCCCCCCATTGATCCGTGGGCTAACACCCACGAAAAATCGCAAAAACTGCCGTTTCCACTCTTTCGCCTCTGGGACGCCCTCAAAACCTCCCACAGGCCCCCCGGAGCCCATGGATACGCTTAACAGTTCGTCAGGGACCCCCCCGAGCGGCTCGGCCCAAAATAATTTCCGGACCCAGCGCCCCCCCATCGATCCGTGGGCTAACACCCACGAAAAATCGCCAAAAAACTGCCGTTTCCACTCTTTCGCCTCTGGGACGCCCTCAAAACCTCCCACAGGCCCCCCGGAGCCCATGGATACGCTTAACAGCTCGTCAGGGACCCCCCGAGCGGCTCGGCCCAAAATAATTTCCGGACCCAGCGCCCCCCCATCGATCCGTGGGCTAACACCCACGAAAAATCGCCAAAAAACTGCCGTTTCCACTCTTTCGCCTCTGGGACGCCCTCAAAACCTCCCACAGGCCCCCCGGAGCCCATGTATACGCTTAACAGCTCGTCAGGGACCCCCCGAGCGGCTCGGCCCAAAATAATTTCCGGACCCAGCGCCCCCCCATCGATCCGTGGGCTAACACCCACGAAAAATCGCCAAAAAACTGCCGTTTCCACTCTTTCGCCTCTGGGACGCCCTCAAAACCTCCCACAGGCCCCCCGGAGCCCATGGATACGCTTAACAGCTCGTCAGGGACCCCCCGAGCGGCTCGGCCCAAAATAATTTCCGGACCCAGCGCCCCCCCATTGATCCGTGGGCTAACACCCACGAAAAATCGCAAAAACTGCCGTTTCCACTCTTTCGCCTCTGGGACGCCCTCAAAACCTCCCACAGGCCCCCCGGAGCCCATGGATACGCTTAACAGTTCGTCAGGGACCCCCCCGAGCGGCTCGGCCCAAAATAATTTCTGGACCCAGCGCCCCCCCATCGATCCGTGGGCTAACACCCACGAAAAATCGCCAAAAAACTGCCGTTTCCACTCTTTCGCCTCTGGGACGCCCTCAAAACCTCCCACAGGCCCCCCGGAGCCCATGGATACGCTTAACAGCTCGTCAGGGACCCCCCGAGCGGCTCGGCCCAAAATAATTTCCGGACCCAGCGCCCCCCCATCGATCCGTGGGCTAACACCCACGAAAAATCGCCAAAAAACTGCCGTTTCCACTCTTTCGCCTCTGGGATGCCCTCAAAACCTCCCACAGGCCCCCCGGAGCCCATGGATCCGCTTAACAGCTCGTCAGGGACCCCCCCGAGTGGCTCGGCCCAAAATAATTTCCGGACCCAGCGCCCCCCCATCGATCCGTGGGCTAACACCCACGAAAAATCGCCAAAAAACTGCCGTTTCCACTCTTTCGCCTCTGGGATGCCCTCAAAACCTCCGACAGGCCCCCCGGAGCCCATGGATCCACTTAACAGCTCGTCAGGGACCCCCCCGAGCGGCTCGGCCCAAAATAATTTCCGGACCCAGCGCCCCCCCATCGATCGGTGGGCTAACACCCACGAAAAATCGCCAAAAAACTGCCGTTTCCACTCTTTCGCCTCTGGGACGCCCTCAAAACCTCCCACAGGCCCCCCGGAGCCCATGGATCCGCTTAACAGCTCGTCAGGGACCCCCCCGAGCGGCTCGGCCCAAAATAATTTCCGGACCCAGCGCCCCCCCATCGATCCGTGGGCTAACACCCACGAAAAATCGCCAAAAAACTGTCGTTTCCACTCTTTCGCCTCTGGGACGCCCTCAAAACCTCCGACAGGCCCCCCGGAGCCCATGGATCCACTTAACAGCTCGTCAGGGACCCCCCCGAGCGGCTTGGCCCAAAATAATTTCCGGACCCAGCGCCCCCCCATCGATCCGTGGGCTAACACCCACGAAAAATCGCCAAAAAACTGCCGTTTCCACTCTTTCGCCTCTGGGACGCCCTCAAAACCTCCCACAGGCCCCCCGGAGCCCATGGATCCGCTTAACAGCTCGTCAGGGACCCCCCCGAGTGGCTCGGCCCAAAATAATTTCCGGACCCAGCGCCCCCCCATCGATCCGTGGGCTAACCCCCACGAAAAATCGCCAAAAAACTGTCGTTTCCACTCTTTCGCCTCTGGGACGCCCTCAAAACCTCCCACAGGCCCCCCGGAGCCCATGTATACGCTTAACAGCTCGTCAGGGACCCCCCGAGCATCTCGGCCCAAAATAATTTCCGGACCCAGCGCCCCCCCATCGATCCGTGGGCTAACACCCACGAAAAATCGCCAAAAAACTGCCGTTTCCACTCTTTCGCCTCTGGGACGCCCTCAAAACCTCCCACTGGCCCCCCGGAGCCCATGGATACGCTTAACAGTTCGTCAGGGACCTCCCCGAGCGGCTCGGCCCAAAATAATTTCCGGACCCAGCGCCCCCCCATCGATCCGTGGGCTAACACCCACGAAAAATCACCAAAAAACTGCCGTTTCCACTCTTTCGCCTCTGGGACGCCCTCAAAACCTCCCACAGGCCCCCCGGAGCCCATGGATACGCTTAACAGCTCGTCAGGGACCCCCCGAGCGGCTCGGCCCAAAATAATTTCCGGACCCAGCGCCCCCCCATCGATCTGTGGGCTAACACCCACGAAAAATCGCCAAAAAACTGCCGTTTCCACTCTTTCGCCTCTGGGATGCCCTCAAAACCTCCCACAGGCCCCCCGGAGCCCATGGATCCGCTTAACAGCTCGTCAGGGACCCCCCCGAATGGCTCGGCCCAAAATAATTTCCGGACCCAGCGCCCCCCCATCGATCCGTGGGCTAACACCCACGAAAAATCACCAAAAAACTGCCGTTTCCACTCTTTCGCCTCTGGGATGCCCTCAAAACCTCCGACAGGCCCCCCGGAGCCCATGGATCCACTTAACAGCTCGTCAGGGACCCCCCCGAGCGGCTCGGCCCAAAATAATTTCCGGACCCAGCGCCCCCCCATCGATCCGTGGGCTAACACCCACGAAAAATCGCCAAAAAACTGCCGTTTCCACTCTTTCGCCTCTGGGACGCCCTCAAAACCTCCCACAGGCCCCCCGGAGCCCATGGATCCGCTTAACAGCTCGTCAGGGACCCCCCCGAACGGCTCGGCCCAAAATAATTTCCGGACCCAGCGCCCCCCCATCGATCCGTGGGCTAACACCCACGAAAAATTGCCAAAAAACTGCCGTTTCCACTCTTTCGCCTCTGGGACGCCCTCAAAACCTCCCACAGGCCCCCCGGAGCCCATGGATACGCTTAACAGCTCGTCAGGGACCCCCCGAGCGGCTCGGCCCAAAATAATTTCCGGACCCAGCGCCCCCCCATCGATCCGTGGGCTAACACCCACGAAAAATCGCCAAAAAACTGCCGTTTCCACTCTTTCGCCTCTGGGACGCCCTCAAAACCTCCCACAGGCCCCCCGGAGCCCATGGATACGCTTAACAGTTCGTCAGGGACCCCCCCGAGCGGCTCGGCCCAAAATAATTTCCGGACCCAGCGCCCCCCCATCGATCCGTGGGCTAACACCCACGAAAAATCGCCAAAAAACTGCCGTTTCCACTCTTTCGCCTCTGGGATGCCCTCAAAACCTCCCACAGGCCCCCCGGAGCCCATGGATACGCTTAACAGCTCGTCAGGGACCCCCCGAGCGGCTCGGCCCAAAATAATTTCCGGACCCAGCGCCCCCCATCGATCCGTGGGCTAACACCCACGAAAAATCGCCAAAAAACTGCCGTTTCCACTCTTTCGCCTCTGGGATGCCCTCAAAACCTCCCACAGGCCCCCCGGAGCCCATGGATCCGCTTAACAGCTCGTCAGGGACCCCCCCGAGCGGCTCGGCCCAAAATAATTTCCGGACCCAGCGCCCCCCCATCGATCCGTGGGCTAACACCCACGAAAAATCGCCAAAAAACTGCCGTTTCCACTCTTTCGCCTCTGGGATGCCCTCAAAACCTCCCACAGGCCCCCCGGAGCCCATGGATACGCTTAACAGCTCGTCGTGGACCCCCCCGAGCGGCTCGGCCCAAAATAATTTCTGGACCCAGCGCCCCCCCATCGATCCGTGGGCTAACACCCACGAAAAATCGCCAAAAAACTGCCGTTTCCACTCTTTCGCCTCTGGGATGCCCTCAAAACCTCCCACAGGCCCCCCGGAGCCCATGGATACGCTTAACAGCTCGTCAGGGACCCCCCCGAGCGGCTCGGCCCAAAATAATTTCCGAACCCAGCGCCCCACCATCGATCCGTGGGCTAACACCCACGAAAAATCGCCAAAAAACTGCCGTTTCCACTCTTTCGCCTCTGGGACGCCCTCAAAACCTCCCACAGGCCCCTCGGAGCCCATGGATCCGCTTAACAGCTCGTCAGGGACCCCCCCGAGCGGCTCGACCCAAAATAATTTCCGGACCCAGCGCCCCCCCATCGATCCGTGGGCTAACACCCACGAAAAATCGCCAAAAAACTGCCGTTTCCACTCTTTCGCCTCTGGGACGCCCTCAAAACCTCCCACAGGCCCCCCCAGAGCCCATGGATCCGCTTAACAGCTCGTCAGGGACCCCCCCGAGCGGCTCGGCCCAAAATAATTTCTGGACCCAGCGCCCCCCCATCGATCCGTGGGCTAACACCCACGAAAAATCGCCAAAAAACTGCCGTTTCCACTCTTTCGCCTCTGGGACGCCCTCAAAACCTCCCACAGGCCCCCCGGAGCCCATGGATACGCTTAACAGCTCGTCAGGGACCCCCCTGAGCGGCTCGGCCCAAAATAATTTCCGGACCCAGCGCCCCCCCATCGATCCGTGGGCTAACACCCACGAAAAATCGCCAAAAAACTGCCGTTTCCACTCTTTCGCCTCTGGGACGCCCTCAAAACCTCCCACAGGCCCCCCGGAGCCCATGGATATGCTTAACAGCTCGTCAGGGACTCCTCCGAGCGGCTCGGCCCAAAGTAATTTCCGGACCCAGCGCCCCCCCATCGATCCGTGGGCTAACACCCACAAAAAATCGCCAAAAAACTGCCGTTTCCACTCTTTCGCCTCTGGGACGCCCTCAAAACCTCCCACAGGCCCCCAGGATCCCATGGATCCGCTTAACAGCTCGTCAGGGACCCCCCCGAGCGGCTCGGCCCAAAATAATTTTCGGACCCAGCGCCCCCCCATCGATCCGTGGGCTAACACCCACGAAAAATCGCCAAAAAACTGCCGTTTCCACTCTTTCGCCTCTGGGACGCCCTCAAAACCTCCCACAGGCCCCCCGGAGCCCATGGATCCGCTTAACAGCTCGTCAGGGACCCCCCCGAGCGGGTCGGCCCAAAATAATTTCCGGACCCAGCGCCCCCCCATCGATCCGTGGGCTAACACCCACGAAAAATCGCCAAAAAACTGCCATTTCCACTCTTTCGCCTCTGGGACGCCCTCAAAACCTCCCACAGGCCCCCCGGAGCACATGGATACGCTTAACAGCTCGTCAGGCACCCCCCCGAGCGGCTCGGCCCAAAATAATTTTCGTACCCAGCGCCCCCCCATCGATCCGTGGGCTAACACCCACGAAAAATCGCCAAAAAACTGCCGTTTCCACTCTTTCGCCTCTGGGATGCCCTCAAAACATCCCACAGGCCCCCCGGAGCCCATGGATCCACTTAACAGCTCGTCAGGGACCCCCCCGAGCGGCTCGGCCCAAAATAATTTCCGGACCCAGCGCCCCCCCATCGATCCGTGGGCTAACACCCACGAAAAATCGCCAAAAAACTGCCGTTTCCACTCTTTTGCCTCTGGGACGCCCTCAAAACCTCCCACAGGCCCCCCGGAGCCCATGGATACGCTTAACAGCTCGTCAGGGACCCCCCCGAGCGGCTCGGCCCAAAATAATTTCCGGACCCAGCGCCCCCCCATCGATCCGTGGGCTAACACCCACGAAAAATCGCCAAAAAACTGTCGTTTCCACTCTTTCGCCTCTGGGATGCCCTCAAAACCTCCGACAGGCCCCCCGGAGCCCATGGATCCACTTAACAGCTCGTCAGGGACCCCCCCGAGCGGCTCGGCCCAAAATAATTTCCGGACCCAGCGCCCCCCCATCGATCCGTGGGCTAACACCCACGAAAAATCGCCAAAAAACTGCCGTTTCCACTCTTTCGCCTCTGGGACGCCCTCAAAACCTCCCACAGGCCCCCCGGAGCCCATGGATCCGCTTAAAAGCTCGTCAGGGACCCCCTCGAGCGGCTCGGCCCAAAATAATTTTCGGACCCAGCGCCCCCCCATCGATCCGTGGGCTAACACCCACGAAAAATCGCCAAAAAACTGTCGTTTCCACTCTTTTGCCTCTGGGACGCCCTCAAAACCTCCCACAGGCCCCTCGGAGCCCATGGATACGCTTAACATCTCGTCAGGGACCCCCCGAGCAGCTCGGCCCAAAATAATTTCCGGACCCAGCGCCCCCCCATCGATCCGTGGGCTAACACCCACGAAAAATCGCCAAAAAACTGCCGTTTCCACTCTTTCGCCTCTGGGACGCCCTCAAAACCTCCCACAGGCCCCCCGGAGCCCATGGATACGCTTAACAGTTCGTCAGGGACCCCCCCCGAGTGGCTCGGCCCAAAATAATTTCCGGACCCAGCGCCCCCCCATCGATCCGTGGGCTAACACCCACGAAAAATCACCAAAAAACTGCCGTTTCCACTCTTTCGCCTCTGGGACGCCCTCAAAACCTCCCACAGGCCCCCCGGAGCCCATGGATACGCTTAACAGCTCGTCAGGGACCCCCCGAGCGGCTCGACCCAAAATAATTTCCGGACCCAGCGCCCCCCCATCGATCCGTGGGCTAACACCCACGAAAAATCGCCAAAAAACTGCCGTTTCCACTCTTTCGCCTCTGGGATGCCCTCAAAACCTCCCACAGGCCCCCCGGAGCCCATGGATCCGCTTAACAGCTCGTCAGGGACCCCCCCGAGCGGCTCGGCCCAAAATAATTTTCGGACCCAGCGCCCCCCCATCGATCCGTGGGCTAACACCCACGAAAAATCGCCAAAAAACTGCCGTTTCCACTCTTTCGCCTCTGGGACGCCCTCAAAACCTCCCACAGGCCCCCCGGAGCCCATGGATACGCTTAATAGCTTGTCGGGGACCCCCCCGAGCGGCTCAGCCCAAAATAATTTCTGGACCCAGCGCCCCCCCATCGATCCGTGGGCTAACACCCACGAAAAATCGCCAAAAAACTGCCGTTTCCACTCTTTCGCCTCTGGGACGCCCTCAAAACCTCCCACAGGCCCCCCGGAGCCCATGGATACGCTTAACAGCTCGTCAGGGACCCCCCCGAGCGGCTCGGCCCAAAATAATTTCCGGACCCAGCGCCCCCCCATCGATCCGTGGGCTAACACCCACGAAAAATCGCCAAAAAACTGCCGTTTCCACCCTTTCGCCTCTGGGACGCCCTCAAAACCTCCCACAGGCCCCCCGAAGCCCATGGATCCACTTAACAGCTCGTCAGGGACCCCCCCGAGCGGCTCGGCCCAAAATAATTTCCGGACCCAGCGCCCCCCCATCGATCCGTGGGCTAACACCCACGAAAAATCGCCAAAAAACTGCCGTTTCCACTCTTTCGCCTCTGGGATGCCCTCAAAACCTCCCACAGGCCCCCCGGAGCCCATGGATCCGCTTAACAGCTCGTCAGGGACCCCTCCGAGTGGCTCGGCCCAAAATAATTTCCGGACCCAGCGCCCCCCCCATCGATCCGTGGGCTAACACCCACGAAAAATCGCCAAAAAACTGCCGTTTCCACTCTTTCGCCTCTGGGACGCCCTCAAAACCTCCCACAGGCCCCCCGGAGCCCATGGATACGCTTAACAGCTCGTCAGGGACCCCCCCGAGCGGCTCGGCCCAAAATAATTTCTGGACCCAGCGCCCCCCCATCGATCCGTGGGCTAACACCCACGAAAAATCGCCAAAAAACTGCCGTTTCCACTCTTTCGCCTCTGGGACGCCCTCAAAACCTCCCACAGGCCCATCGGAGCCCATGGATCCGCTTAACAGCTCGTCAGGGACCCCCCCGAGCGGCTCGGCCCAAAATAATTTCCGGACCCAGCGCCCCCCCATCGATCCGTGGGCTAACACCCACGAAAAATCGCCAAAAAACTGCCGTTTCCACTCTTTCGCCTCTGGGACGCCCTCAAAACCTCCCACAGGCCCCCCAGAGCCCATGGATCCGCTTAACAGCTCGTCAGGGACCCCCCCGAGCGGCTCGGCCCAAAATAATTTCTGGACCCAGCGCCCCCCCATCGATCCATGGGCTAACACCCACGAAAAATCGCCAAAAAACTGCCGTTTCCACTCTTTCGCCTCTGGGATGCCCTCAAAACCTCCCACAGGCCCCCCGGAGCCCATGGATCCGCTTAACAGCTCGTCAGGGACCCCTCCGAGCGGCTCGGCCCAAAATAATTTTCGGACCCAGCGCCCCCCCATCGATCCGTGGGCTAACACCCACGAAAAATCGCCAAAAAACTGCCGTTTCCACTCTTTCGCCTCTGGGACGCCCTCAAAACCTCCCACAGGCCCCCCGGAGCCCATGGATACGCTTAATAGCTTGTCGGGGACCCCCCCGAGCAGCTCGGCCCAAAATAATTTCTGGACCCAGCGCCCCCCCATCGATCCGTGGGCTAACACCCACGAAAAATCGCCAAAAAACTGCCGTTTCCACTCTTTCGCCTCTGGGACGCCCTCAAAACCTCCAACAGGCCCCCCGGAGCCCATGGATCCGCTTAACAGCTCGTCAGGGACCCCCCCGAGCGGCTCGGCCCAAAATAATTTCCGGACCCAGCGCCCCCCCATCAATCCGTGGGCTAACACCCACGAAAAATCGCCAAAAAACTGCCGTTTCCACTCTTTCGCCTCTGGGACGCCCTCAAAACCTCCCACAGGCCCCCCGAAGCCCATGGATCCGCTTAACAGCTCGTCAGGGACCCCCCCGAGCGGCTCGGCCCAAAATAATTTCTGGACCCAGCGCCCCCCCATCGATCCGTGGGCTAACACCCACGAAAAATCGCCAAAAAACTGCCGTTTCCACTCTTTCGCCTCTGGGATGCCCTCAAAACCTCCCACAGGCCCCCCGGAGCCCATGGATCCGCTTAACAGCTCGTCAGGGACCCCCCCGAGTGGCTCGGCCCAAAATAATTTCTGGACCCAGCGCCCCCCCATCGATCCGTGGGCTAACACCCACGAAAAATCGCCAAAAAACTGCCGTTTCCACTCTTTCGCCTCTGGGACGCCCTCAGAACCTCCCACAGGCCCCCCGGAGCCCATGGATACGCTTAACAGCTCGTCGGGGACCCCCCCGAGCGGCTCGGCCCAAAATAATTTCTGGACCCAGCGCCCCCGCATCGATCCGTGGGCTAACACCCACGAAAAATCGCCAAAAAACTGCCGTTTCCACTCTGTCGCCTCTGGGACGCCCTCAAAACCTCCCACAGGCCCCCCGGAGCCCATGGATACGCTTAACAGCTCGTCAGGGACCCCCCCGAGCGGCTCGGCCCAAAATAATTTCTGGACCCAGCGCCCCCCCATCGATCCGTGGGCTAACACCCACGAAAAATCGCCAAAAAACTGCCGTTTCCACTCTTTCGCCTCTGGGACGCCCTCAAAACCTCCCACAGGCCCATCGGAGGCCATGGATCCGCTTAACAGCTCGTCAGGGACCCCCCCGAGCGGCTCGGCCCAAAATAATTTCCGGACCCAGCGCCCCCCCATCGATCCGTGGGCTAACACCCACGAAAAATCGCCAAAAAACTGCCGTTTCCACTCTTTCGCCTCTGGGACGCCCTCAAAACCTCCCACAGGCCCCCCAGAGCCCATGGATCCGCTTAACAGCTCGTCAGGGACCCCCCCGAGCGGCTCGGCCCAAAATAATTTCTGGACCCAGCGCCCCCCCATCGATCCGTGGGCTAACACCCACGAAAAATCGCCAAAAAACTGCCGTTTCCACTCTTTCGCCTCTGGGACGCCCTCAAAACCTCCCACAGGCCCCCCGGAGCCCATGGATACGCTTAACAGCTCGTCAGGGACCCCCCCGAGCGGCTCGGCCCAAAATAATTTCCGGACCCAGCGCCCCCCCATCGATCCGTGGGCTAACACCCACGAAAAATCGCCAAAAAACTGCCGTTTCCACTCTTTCGCCTCTGGGACGCCCTCAAAACCTCCCACAGGCCCCCCGGAGCCCATGGATACGCTTAACAGCTCGTCAGGGACCCCCCCGAGCGGCTCGGCCCAAAATAATTTCCGGACCCAGCGCCCCCCCATCGATCCGTGGGCTAACACCCACGAAAAATCGCCAAAAAACTGCCGTTTCCACTCTTTCGCCTCTGGGACGCCCTCAAAACCTCCCACAGGCCCCCCGGAGCCCATGGATACGCTTAACAGCTCGTCGGGGACCCCCCCGAGTGGCTCGGCCCAAAATAATTTCTGGACCCAGCGCCCCCCATCGATCCGTGGGCTAACACCCACGAAAAATCGCCAAAAAACTGCCGTTTCCACTCTTTCGCCTCTGGGACGCCCTCAAAACCTCCCACAGGCCCCCCGGAGCCCATGGATACGCTTAACAGCTCGTCAGGGACCCCCCCGAGCAGCTCGGCCCAAAATAATTTCTGGACCCAGCGCCCCCCCATCGATCCGTGGGCTAACACCCACGAAAAATCGCCAAAAAACTGCCGTTTCCACTCTTTCGCCTCTGGGACGCCCTCAAAACCTCTCACAGGCCCCCCGGAGCCCATGGATCCGCTTAACAGCTCGTCAGGGACCCCCCCGAGCGGCTCGGCCCAAAATAATTTCCGGACCCAGCGCCCCCCCATCGATCCGTGGGCTAACACCCACGAAAAATCGCCAAAAAACTGCCGTTTCCACTCTTTCGCCTCTGGGATGCCCTCAAAACCTCCCACAGGCCCCCCGGAGCCCATGGATCCGCTTAACAGCTCGTCAGGGACCCCCCCGAGCGGCTCGGTCCAAAATAATTTCCGGACCCAGCGCCCCCCCATCGATCCGTGGGCTAACACCCACGAAAAATCGCCAAAAAACTGCCGTTTCCACTCTTTCGCCTCTGGGACGCCCTCAAAACCTCCCACAGGCCCCCCGGAGCCCATGGATACGCTTAACAGCTCGTCGGGGACCCCCCCGAGTGGCTCGGCCCAAAATAATTTCTGGACCCAGCGCCCCCCCATCGATCCGTGGGCTAACACCCACGAAAAATCGCCAAAAAACTGCCGTTTCCACTCTTTCGCCTCTGGGACGCCCTCAAAACCTCCCACAGGCCCCCCGGAGCCCATGGATACGCTTAACAGCTCGTCAGGGACCCCCCCGAGCGGCTCGGCCCAAAATAATTTCCGGACCCAGCGCCCCCCCATCGATCCGTGGGCTAACACCCACGAAAAATCGCCAAAAAACTGCCGTTTCCACTCTTTCGCCTCTGGGATGCCCTCAAAACCTCCCACAGGCCCCCCGGAGCCCATGGATCCGCTTAACAGCTCGTCAGGGACCCCCCCGAGCGGCTCGGCCCAAAATAATTTCCGGACCCAGCGCCCCCCCATCGATCCGTGGGCTAACACCCACGAAAAATCACCAAAAAACTGCCGTTTCCACTCTTTCGCCTCTGGGACGCCCTCAAAACCTCCCACAGGCCCCCCGGAGCCCATGGATACGCTTAACAGCTCGTCGGGGGCCCCCCCGAGTGGGTCGGCCCAAAATAATTTCTGGACCCAGCGCCGCCCCATCGATCCGTGGGCTAACACCCACGAAAAATCGCCAAAAAACTACCGTTTCCACTCTTTCGCCTCTGGGACGCCCTCAAAACCTCCCACAGGCCCCCCGGAGCCCATGGATACGCTTAACAGCTCGTCAGGGACCCCCCCGAGCGGCTCGGCCCAAAATAATTTCCGGACCCAGCGCCCCCCCATCGATCCGTGGGCTAACACCCACGAAAAATCGCCAAAAAACTGCCGTTTCCACTCTTTCGCCTCTGGGACGCCCTCAAAACCTCCCACAGGCCCACCGGAGCCCATGGATCCGCTTAACAGCTCGTCAGGGACCCCCCCGAGCGGCTCGGCCCAAAATAATTTCCGGACCCAGCGCCCCCCCATCGATCCGTGGGCTAACACCCACGAAAAATCGCCAGAAAACTGCCGTTTCCACTCTTTCGCCTCTGGGACGCCCTCAAAACCTCCCACAGGCCCCCCAGAGCCCATGGATCCGCTTAACAGCTCGTCAGGGACCCCCCCGAGCGGCTCGGGCCAAAATAATTTCTGGACCCAGCGCCCCCCCATCGATCCGTGGGCTAACACCCACGAAAAATCGCCAAAAAACTGCCGTTTCCCCTCTTTCGCCTCTGGGACGCCCTCAAAACCTCCCACAGGCCCCCCGGAGCCCATGGATACGCTTAACAGCTCGTCAGGGACCCCCCCGAGTGGCTCGGCCCAAAATAATTTCCGGACCCAGCGCCCCCCCATCGATCCGTGGGCTAACACCCACGAAAAATCGCCAAAAAACTGCCGTTTCCACTCTTTCGCCTCTGGGACGCCCTCAAAACCTCCCACAGGCCCCTCGGAGCCCATGGATACGCTTAACAGCTCGTCAGGGACCCCCCCGAGCGGCTCGGCCCAAAATAATTTCCGGACCCAGCGCCCCCCCATCGATCCGTGGGCTAACACCCACGAAAAATCGCCAAAAAACTATCGTTTCCACTCTTTCGCCTCTGGGACGCCCTCAAAACCTCCCACAGGCCCCCCGGAGCCCATGGATACGCTTAACAGCTCGTCGGGGACCCCCCCGAGCGGCTCGGCCCAAAATAATTTCTGGACCCAGTGCCCCCCCATCGATCCGTGGGCTAACACCCACGAAAAATCGCCAAAAAACTGCCGTTTCCACTCTTTTGCCTCTGGGACGCCCTCAAAACCTCCCACAGGCCCCCCGGAGCCCATGGATACGCTTAACAGCTCGTCAGGGACCCCCCCGAGCGGCTCGGCCCAAAATAATTTCCGGACCCAGCGCCCCCCCATCGATCCGTGGGCTAACACCCACGAAAAATCGCCAAAAAACTGCCGTTTCCACTCTTTCGCCTCTGGGACGCCCTCAAAACCTCCCACAGGCCCCCCGGAGCCCATGGATCCGCTTAACAGCTCGTCAGGGACCCCCCCGAGCGGCTCGGCCCAAAATAATTTCCGGACCCAGCGCCCCCCCATCGATCCGTGGGCTAACACCCACGAAAAATCGCCAAAAAACTGCCGTTTCCACTCTTTCGCCTCTGGGATGCCCTCAAAACCTCCCACAGGCCCCCCGGAGCCCATGGATCCGCTTAACAGCTCGTCAGGGACCCCCCCGAGCGGCTCGGCCCAAAATAATTTCCGGACCCAGTGCCCCCCCATCGATCCGTGGGCTAACACCCACGAAAAATCGCCAAAAAACTACCGTTTCCACTCTTTCGCCTCTGGGACGCCCTCAAAACCTCCCACAGGCCCCCCGGAGCCCATGGATACGCTTAACAGCTCGTCGGGGACCCCCCCGAGTGGCTCGGCCCAAAATAATTTCTGGACCCAGCGCCCCCCCATCGATCCGTGGGCTAACACCCACGAAAAATCGCCAAAAAACTGCCGTTTCCACTCTTTCGCCTCTGGGACGCCCTCAAAACCTCCCACAGGCCCCCCGGAGCCCATGGATACGCTTAAAAGCTCGTCAGGGACCCCCCCGAGCAGCTCGGCCCAAAATAATTTCCGGACCCAGCGCCCCCCCATCGATCCGTGGGCTAACACCCACGAAAAATCGCCAAAAAACTGTCGTTTCCACTCTTTCGCCTCTGGGACGTCCTCAAAACCTCCCACAGGCCCCCCGGAGCCCATGGATACGCTTAACAGCTCGTCAGGGACCCCCCCGAGCGGCTCGGCCCAAAATAATTTCCGGACCCAGCGCCCCCCCATCGATCCGTGGGCTAACACCCACGAAAAATCGCCAAAAAACTGCCGTTTCCACTCTTTCGCCTCTGGGATGCCCTCAAAACCTCCCACAGGCCCCCCGGAGCCCATGGATACGCTTAACAGCTCGTCAGGGACCCCCCCGAGCGGCTCGGCCCAAAATAATTTCCGGACCCAGCGCCCCCCCATCGATCCGTGGGCTAACACCCACGAAAAATTGCCAAAAAACTGCCGTTTCCACTCTTTCGCCTCTGGGACGCCCTCAAAACCTCCCACAGGCCCCCCGGAGCCCATGGATACGCTCAATAGCTCGTCAGGGACCCCCCGAGCGGCTCGGCCAAAAATAATTTCCGGACCCAGCGCCCCCCATCGATCCGTGGGCTAACACCCACAAAAAATCGCCAAAAAACTGCCGTTTCCACTCTTTCGCCTCTGGGATGCCCTCAAAACCTCCCACAGGCCCCCCGGAGCCCATGGATCCGCTTAATAGCTCGTCAGGGACCCCCCCGAGCGGCTCGGCCCAAAATAATTTCCGGACCCAGCGCCCCCCCATCGATCCGTGGGCTAACACCCACGAAAAATCGCCAAAAAACTGCCGTTTCCACTCTTTCGCCTCTGGACGCCCTCAAAACCTCCCACAGGCCCCCTGGAGCCCATGGATACGCTTAACAGCTCGTCAGGGACCCCCCCGAGCGGCTCGGCCCAAAATTATTTCCGAACCCAGCGCCCCCCCATCGATCCGTGGGCTAACACCCACGAAAAATCGCCAAAAAACTGCCGTTTCCACTCTTTCGCCTCTGGGACGCCCTCAAAACCTCCCACAGGCCCCCCGGAGCCCATGGATCCGCTTAACAGCTCGTCAGGGACCCCCCCGAGCGGCTCGGCCCAAAATTATTTCCGGACCCAGCGCCCCCCCATCGATCCGTGGGCTAACACCCACGAAAAATTGCCAAAAAACTGCCGTTTCCACTCTTTCGCCTCTGGGACGCCCTCAAAACCTCCCACAGGCCCCCCGGAGCCCATGGATACGCTTAAAAGCTCGTCAGGGACCCCCCCGAGCGGCTCGGCCCAAAATAATTTCCGGACCCAGCGCCCCCCCATCGATCCGTGGGCTAACACCCACGAAAAATCGCCAAAAAACTGCCGTTTCCACTCTTTCGCCTCTGGACGCCCTCAAAACCTCCCACAGGCCCCCTGGAGCCCATGGATACGCTTAACAGCTCGTCAGGGACCCCCCCGAGCGGCTCGGCCCAAAATAATTTCTGGACCCAGCGCCCCCCCATCGATCCGTGGGCTAACACCCACGAAAAATGGCCAAAAAACTGCCGTTTCCACTCTTTCGCCTCTGGGACGCCCTCAAAACCTCCCACAGGCCCCCCGGAGCCCATGGATCCGCTTAACAGCTCGTCAGGGACCCCCCTGAGCGGCTCGGCCCAAAATAATTTCCGGACCCAGCGCCCCCCCATCGATCCGTGGGCTAACACCCACGAAAAATCGCCAAAAAACTGCCGTTTCCACTCTTTCGCCTCTGGGACGCCCTCAAAACCTCCCACAGGCCCCCCGGAGCCCATGGATCCGCTTAACAGCTCGTCAGGGACACCCCCGAGTGGCTCGGCCCAAAATAATTTCCGGACCCAGCGCCCCCCCATCGATCCGTGGGCTAACACCCACGAAAAATCGCCAAAAAACTGCCGTTTCCACTCTTTCGCCTCTGGGACGCCCTCAAAACCTCCCACAGGCCCCCCGGAGCCCATGGATCCGCTTAACAGCTCGTCAGGGACCCCCCCGAGCGGCTCGGCCCAAAATTATTTCCGAACCCAGCGCCCCCCCATCGATCCGTGGGCTAACACCCACGAAAAATCGCCAAAAAACTGCCGTTTCCACTCTTTCGCCTCTGGGACGCCCTCAAAACCTCCCACAGGCCCCCCGGAGCCTATGGATACGCTTAACAGCTCGTCAGGGACCCCCCCGAGCGGCTCGGCCCAAAATAATTTCCGGACCCAGCGCCCCCCCATCGATCCGTGGGCTAACACCCACGAAAAATCGCCAAAAAACTGCCGTTTCCACTCTTTCGCCTCTGGGACGCCCTCAAAACCTCCCACAGGCCCCCCGGAGCCCATGGATCCGCTTAACAGCTCGTCAGGGACCCCCCCGAGTGGCTCGGCCCAAAATAATTTCCGGACCCAGCGCCCCCCCATCGATCCGTGGGCTAACACCCACGAAAAATTGCCAAAAAACTGCCGTTTCCACTCTTTCGCCTCTGGGACGCCCTCAAAACCTCCCACAGGCCCCCCGGAGCCCATGGATCTGCTTAACAGCTCGTCAGGGACCCCCCCGAGCGGCTCGGCCCAAAATAATTTCCGGACCCAGCGCCCCCCCATCGATCCGTGGGCTAACACCCACGAAAAATTCCCAAAAAACTGCCGTTTCCACTCTTTCGCCTCTGGGACGCCCTCAAAACCTCCCACAGGCCCCCCGGAGCCCATGGATACGCTTAACAGCTCGTCAGGGACCCCCCCGAGCGGCTCGGCCCAAAATAATTTCCGGACCCAGCGCCCCCCCATCGATCCGTGGGCTAACACCCACGAAAAATCGCCAAAAAACTGCCGTTTCCACTCTTTCGCCTCTGGGATGCCCTCAAAACCTCCCACAGGCCCCCCGGAGCCCATGGATCCACTTAACAGCTCGTCAGGGACCCCCCCGAGCGGCTCGGCCCAAAATAATTTCTGGACCCAGCGCCCCCCCATCGATCCGTGGGCTAACACCCACGAAAAATCGCCAAAAAACTGCCGTTTCCACTCTTTCGCCTCTGGGACGCCCTCAAAACCTCCCACAGGCCCCCCGGAGCCCATGGATACGTTTAACAGCTCGTCAGGGACCCCCCCGAGCGGCTCGGCCCAAAATAATTTCCGGACCCAGCGCCCCCCCATCGATCCGTGGGCTAACACCCACGAAAAATCGCCAAAAAACTGTCGTTTCCACTCTTTCGCCTCTGGGACGTCCTCAAAACCTCCCACAGGCCCCCCGGAGCCCATGGATACGCTTAACAGCTCGTCAGGGACCCCCCCGAGCGGCTCGGCCCAAAATAATTTCCGGACCCAGCGCCCCCCCATCGATCCGTGGGCTAACACCCACGAAAAATCGCCAAAAAACTGCCGTTTCCACTCTTTCGCCTCTGGGATGCCCTCAAAACCTCCCACAGGCCCCCCGGAGCCCATGGATACGCTTAACAGCTCGTCAGGGACCCCCCCGAGCGGCTCGGCCCAAAATAATTTCCGGACCCAGCGCCCCCCCATCGATCCGTGGGCTAACACCCACGAAAAATTGCCAAAAAACTGCCGTTTCCACTCTTTCGCCTCTGGGACGCCCTCAAAACCTCCCACTGGCCCCCCGGAGCCCATGGATATGCTCAATAGCTCGTCAGGGACCCCCCGAGCGGCTCGGCCAAAAATAATTTCCGGACCCAGCGCCCCCCATCGATCCGTGGGCTAACACCCACAAAAAATCGCCAAAAAACTGCCGTTTCCACTCTTTCGCCTCTGGGATGCCCTCAAAACCTCCCACAGGCCCCCCGGAGCCCATGGATCCGCTTAATAGCTCGTCAGGTACCCCCCCTAGCGGCTCGGCCCAAAATAATTTCCGGACCCAGCGCCCCCCCATCGATTCGTGGGCTAACACCCACGAAAAATCGCCAAAAAACTGCCGTTTCCACTCTTTCGCCTCTGGACGCCCTCAAAACCTCCCACAGGCCCCCTGGAGCCCATGGATACGCTTAACAGCTCGTCAGGGACCCCCCCGAGCGGCTCGGCCCAAAATTATTTCCGAA
The DNA here is from genome assembly GCA_031232105.1 of Capsicum rhomboideum. NCBI lineage: Eukaryota > Viridiplantae > Streptophyta > Magnoliopsida > Solanales > Solanaceae > Capsicum > Capsicum rhomboideum. The sequence goes on along the minus strand of CP124710.1, from coordinate 421,253 downwards.
CCCAGCGCCCCCCCATCGATCCGTGGGCTAACACCCACGAAAAATCGCCAAAAAACTGCCGTTTCCACTCTTTCGCCTCTGGGACGCCCTCAAAACCTCCCACAGGCCCCCCGGAGCCCATGGATCCGCTTAACAGCTCGTCAGGGACCCCCCCGAGCGGCTCGGCCCAAAATTATTTCCGGACCCAGCGCCCCCCCATCGATCCGTGGGCTAACACCCACGAAAAATTGCCAAAAAACTGCCGTTTCCACTCTTTCGCCTCTGGGACGCCCTCAAAACCTCCCACAGGCCCCCCGGAGCCCATGGATACGCTTAAAAGCTCGTCAGGGACCCCCCCGAGCGGCTCGGCCCAAAATAATTTCCGGACCCAGCGCCCCCCCATCGATCCGTGGGCTAACACCCACGAAAAATCGCCAAAAAACTGCCGTTTCCACTCTTTCGCCTCTGGACGCCCTCAAAACCTCCCACAGGCCCCCTGGAGCCCATGGATACGCTTAACAGCTTGTCAGGGACCCCCCCGAGCGGCTCGGCCCAAAATAATTTCTGGACCCAGCGCCCCCCCATCGATCCGTGGGCTAACACCCACGAAAAATGGCCAAAAAACTGCCGTTTCCACTCTTTCGCCTCTGGGACGCCCTCAAAACCTCCCACAGGCCCCCCGGAGCCCATGGATCCGCTTAACAGCTCGTCAGGGACCCCCCCGAGCGGCTCGGCCCAAAATAATTTCCGGACCCAGCGCCCCCCCATCGATCCGTGGGCTAACACCCACGAAAAATCGCCAAAAAACTGCCGTTTCCACTCTTTCGCCTCTGGGACGCCCTCAAAACCTCCCACAGGCCCCCCGGAGCCCATGGATCCGCTTAACAGCTCGTCAGGGACACCCCCGAGTGGCTCGGCCCAAAATAATTTCCGGACCCAGCGCCCCCCCATCGATCCGTGGGCTAACACCCACGAAAAATCGCCAAAAAACTGCCGTTTCCACTCTTTCGCCTCTGGGACGCCCTCAAAACCTCCCACAGGCCCCCCGGAGCCCATGTATCCGCTTAACAGCTCGTCAGGGACCCCCCCGAGCGGCTCGGCCCAAAATTATTTCCGAACCCAGCGCCCCCCCATCGATCCGTGGGCTAACACCCACGAAAAATCGCCAAAAAACTGCCGTTTCCACTCTTTCGCCTCTGGGACGCCCTCAAAACCTCCCACAGGCCCCCCGGAGCCTATGGATACGCTTAACAGCTCGTCAGGGACCCCCCCGAGCGGCTCGGCCCAAAATAATTTCCGGACCCAGCGCCCCCCCATCGATCCGTGGGCTAACACCCACGAAAAATCGCCAAAAAACTGCCGTTTCCACTCTTTCGCCTCTGGGACGCCCTCAAAACCTCCCACAGGCCCCCCGGAGCCCATGGATCCGCTTAACAGCTCGTCAGGGACCCCCCCGAGTGGCTCGGCCCAAAATAATTTCCGGACCCAGCGCCCCCCCATCGATCCGTGGGCTAACACCCACGAAAAATTGCCAAAAAACTGCCGTTTCCACTCTTTCGCCTCTGGGACGCCCTCAAAACCTCCCACAGGCCCCCCGGAGCCCATGGATCTGCTTAACAGCTCGTCAGGGACCCCCCCGAGCGGCTCGGCCCAAAATAATTTCCGGACCCAGCGCCCCCCCATCGATCCGTGGGCTAACACCCACGAAAAATCGCCAAAAAACTGCCGTTTCCACTCTTTCGCCTCTGGGACGCCCTCAAAACCTCCCACAGGCCCCCCGGAGCCCATGGATACGCTTAACAGCTCGTCAGGGACCCCCCCGAGCGGCTCGGCCCAAAATAATTTCCGAACCCAGCGCCCCCCCATCGATCCGTGGGCTAACACCCACGAAAAATCGCCAAAAAACTGCCGTTTCCACTCTTTCGCCTCTGGGACGCCCTCAAAACCTCCCACAGGCCCCCCGGAGCCCATGGATACGCTTAATAGCTCGTCAGGGACCCCCCGAGCGGCTCGGCCAAAAATAATTTCCGAACCCAGCGCCCCCCATCGATCCGTGGGCTAACACCCACGAAAAATCGCCAAAAAACTGCCGTTTCCACTCTTTCGCCTCTGGGACGCCCTCAAAACCTCCCACAGGCCCCCCGGAGCCCATGGATACGCTTAACAGCTCGTCAGGGACCCCCCCGAGTGGCTCGGCCCAAAATAATTTCCGGACCCAGCGCCCCCCCATCGATCCGTGGGCTAACACCCACGAAAAATCGCCAAAAAACTGCCGTTTCCACTCTTTCGCCTCTGGACGCCCTCAAAACCTCCCACAGGCCCCCTGGAGCCCATGGATACGCTTAACAGCTCGTCAGGGACCCCCCCGAGCGGCTCGGCCCAAAATAATTTCTGGACCCAGCGCCCCCCCATCGATCCGTGGGCTAACACCCACGAAAAATGGCCAAAAAACTGCCGTTTCCACTCTTTCGCCTCTGGGACGCCCTCAAAACCTCCCACAGGCCCCCCGGAGCCCATGGATCCGCTTAACAGCTCGTCAGGGACCCCCCCGAGCGGCTCGTCCCAAAATAATTTCCGGACCCAGCGCCCCCCCATCGATCCGTGGGCTAACACCCACGAAAAATCGCCAAAAAACTGCCGTTTCCACTCTTTCGCCTCTGGGACGCCCTCAAAACCTCCCACAGGCCCCCCGGAGCCCATGGATCCGCTTAACAGCTCGTCAGGGACCCCCCCGAGCGGCTCGGCCCAAAATAATTTCCGGACCCAGCGCCCCCCCATCGATCCGTGGGCTAACACCCACGAAAAATCGCCAAAAAACTGCCGTTTCCACTCTTTCGCCTCTGGGACGCACTCAAAACCTCCCACAGGCCCCCCGGAGCCCATGGATACACTTAACAGCTCGTCAAGACCCCCCCGAGCGGCTCGGCCCAAAATAATTTCCGGACCCAGCGCCCCCCCATCGATCCGTGGGCTAACACCCACGAAAAATCGCCAAAAAACTGCCGTTTCCACTCTTTCGCCTCTGGGACGCCCTCAAAACCTCCCACAGGCCCCCCGGAGCCCATGGATCCGCTTAACAGCTCGTCAGGGACCCCCCCGAGCGGCTCGGCCCAAAATAATTTCCGGACCCAGCGCCCCCCCATCGATCCGTGGGCTAACACCCACGAAAAATCGCAAAAAAACTGCCGTTTCCACTCTTTTGCCTCTGGGATGCCCTCAAAACCTCCCACAGGCCCCCCGGAGCCCATGGATACGCTTAACAGCTCGTCAGGGACCCCCCCGAGCGGCTCGGCCCAAAATAATTTCCGGACCCAGCGCCCCCCCATCGATCCGTGGGCTAACACCCACGAAAAATCGCCAAAAAACTGCCGTTTCCACTCTTTCGCCTCTGGGATGCCCTCAAAACCTCCGACAGGCCCCCCGGAGCCCATGGATCCACTTAACAGCTCGTCAGGGACCTCCCCGAGCGGCTCGGCCCAAAATAATTTCTGGACCCAGCGCCCCCCCATCGATCCATGGGCTAACACCCACGAAAAATCGCCAAAAAACTGCCGTTTCCACTCTTTCGCCTCTGGGACGCCCTCAAAACCTCCCACAGGCCCCCCGGAGCCCATGGATCCGCTTAAGAGCTCGTCAGGGACCCCCCCGAGCGGCTCGGCCCAAAATAATTTTTGGACCCAGCGCCCCCCCATCGATCCGTGGGCTAACACCCACGAAAAATCGCCAAAAAACTGTCGTTTCCACTCTTTCGCCTCTGGGACGCCCTCAAAACCTCCCACAGGCCCCCCGGAGCCCATGTATACGCTTAACAGCTCGTCAGGGACCCCCCGAGCGGCTCGGCCCAAAATAATTTCCGGACCCAGCGCCCCCCCATCGATCCGTGGGCTAACACCCACGAAAAATCGCCAAAAAACTGCCGTTTCCACTCTTTCGCCTCTGGGACGCCCTCAAAACCTCCCACAGGCCCCCCGGAGCCCATGGATACGCTTAACAGCTCGTCAGGGACCCCCCGAGCGGCTCGGCCCAAAATAATTTCCGGACCCAGCGCCCCCCCATTGATCCGTGGGCTAACACCCACGAAAAATCGCAAAAACTGCCGTTTCCACTCTTTCGCCTCTGGGACGCCCTCAAAACCTCCCACAGGCCCCCCGGAGCCCATGGATACGCTTAACAGTTCGTCAGGGACCCCCCCGAGCGGCTCGGCCCAAAATAATTTCCGGACCCAGCGCCCCCCCATCGATCCGTGGGCTAACACCCACGAAAAATCGCCAAAAAACTGCCGTTTCCACTCTTTCGCCTCTGGGACGCCCTCAAAACCTCCCACAGGCCCCCCGGAGCCCATGGATACGCTTAACAGCTCGTCAGGGACCCCCCGAGCGGCTCGGCCCAAAATAATTTCCGGACCCAGCGCCCCCCCATCGATCCGTGGGCTAACACCCACGAAAAATCGCCAAAAAACTGCCGTTTCCACTCTTTCGCCTCTGGGACGCCCTCAAAACCTCCCACAGGCCCCCCGGAGCCCATGTATACGCTTAACAGCTCGTCAGGGACCCCCCGAGCGGCTCGGCCCAAAATAATTTCCGGACCCAGCGCCCCCCCATCGATCCGTGGGCTAACACCCACGAAAAATCGCCAAAAAACTGCCGTTTCCACTCTTTCGCCTCTGGGACGCCCTCAAAACCTCCCACAGGCCCCCCGGAGCCCATGGATACGCTTAACAGCTCGTCAGGGACCCCCCGAGCGGCTCGGCCCAAAATAATTTCCGGACCCAGCGCCCCCCCATTGATCCGTGGGCTAACACCCACGAAAAATCGCAAAAACTGCCGTTTCCACTCTTTCGCCTCTGGGACGCCCTCAAAACCTCCCACAGGCCCCCCGGAGCCCATGGATACGCTTAACAGTTCGTCAGGGACCCCCCCGAGCGGCTCGGCCCAAAATAATTTCCGGACCCAGCGCCCCCCCATCGATCCGTGGGCTAACACCCACGAAAAATCGCCAAAAAACTGCCGTTTCCACTCTTTCGCCTCTGGGACGCCCTCAAAACCTCCCACAGGCCCCCCGGAGCCCATGGATACGCTTAACAGCTCGTCAGGGACCCCCCGAGCGGCTCGGCCCAAAATAATTTCCGGACCCAGCGCCCCCCCATCGATCCGTGGGCTAACACCCACGAAAAATCGCCAAAAAACTGCCGTTTCCACTCTTTCGCCTCTGGGATGCCCTCAAAACCTCCCACAGGCCCCCCGGAGCCCATGGATCCGCTTAACAGCTCGTCAGGGACCCCCCCGAGTGGCTCGGCCCAAAATAATTTCCGGACCCAGCGCCCCCCCATCGATCCGTGGGCTAACACCCACGAAAAATCGCCAAAAAACTGCCGTTTCCACTCTTTCGCCTCTGGGATGCCCTCAAAACCTCCGACAGGCCCCCCGGAGCCCATGGATCCACTTAACAGCTCGTCAGGGACCCCCCCGAGCGGCTCGGCCCAAAATAATTTCCGGACCCAGCGCCCCCCCATCGATCGGTGGGCTAACACCCACGAAAAATCGCCAAAAAACTGCCGTTTCCACTCTTTCGCCTCTGGGACGCCCTCAAAACCTCCCACAGGCCCCCCGGAGCCCATGGATCCGCTTAACAGCTCGTCAGGGACCCCCCCGAGCGGCTCGGCCCAAAATAATTTCCGGACCCAGCGCCCCCCCATCGATCCGTGGGCTAACACCCACGAAAAATCGCCAAAAAACTGTCGTTTCCACTCTTTCGCCTCTGGGACGCCCTCAAAACCTCCCACAGGCCCCCCGGAGCCCATGGATACGCTTAACAGCTCGTCAGGGACCCCCCGAGCGGCTCGGCCCAAAATAATTTCCGGACCCAGCGCCCCCCCATCGATCCGTGGGCTAACACCCACGAAAAATCGCCAAAAAACTGCCGTTTCCACTCTTTCGCCTCTGGGACGCCCTCAAAACCTCCCACAGCCCCCCCGGAGCCCATGGATACGCTTAACAGTTCGTCAGGGACCCCCCCGAGCGGCTCGGCCCAAAATAATTTCCGGACCCAGCGCCCCCCCATCGATCCGTGGGCTAACACCCACGAAAAATCGCCAAAAAACTGCCGTTTCCACTCTTTCGCCTCTGGGACGCCCTCAAAACCTCCCACAGGCCCCCCGGAGCCCATGGATACGCTTAACAGCTCGTCAGGGACCCCCCGAGCGGCTCGGCCCAAAATAATTTCCGGACCCAGCGCCCCCCATCGATCCGTGGGCTAATACCCACGAAAAATCGCCAAAAAACTGCCGTTTCCACTCTTTCGCCTCTGGGATGCCCTCAAAACCTCCCACAGGCCCCCCGGAGCCCATGGATCCGCTTAACAGCTCGTCAGGGACCCCCCCGAGCGGCTCGGCCCAAAATAATTTCCGGACCCAGCGCCCCCCCATCGATCCGTGGGCTAACACCCACGAAAAATCGCCAAAAAACTGCCGTTTCCACTCTTTTGCCTCTGGGATGCCCTCAAAACCTCCCACAGGCCCCCCGGAGCCCATGGATACGCTTAACAGCTCGTCAGGGACCCCCCCGAGCGGCTCGGCCCAAAATAATTTCCGGACCCAGCGCCCCCCCATCGATCCGTGGGCTAACACCCACGAAAAATCGCCAAAAAACTGCCGTTTCCACTCTTTCGCCTCTGGGATGCCCTCAAAACCTCCGACAGGCCCCCCGGAGCCCATGGATCCACTTAACAGCTCGTCAGGGACCCCCCCGAGCGGCTCGGCCCAAAATAATTTCCGGACCCAGCGCCCCCCCATCGATCCGTGGGCTAACACCCACGAAAAATCGCTAAAAAACTGCCGTTTCCACTCTTTCGCCTCTGGGACGCCCTCAAAACCTCCCACAGGCCCCCCGGAGCCCATGGATCCGCTTAACAGCTCGTCAGGGACCCCCCCGAGCGGCTCGGCCCAAAATAATTTCCGGACCCAGCGCCCCCCCATCGATCCGTGGGCTAACACCCATGAAAAATCGCCAAAAATCTGTCGTTTCCACTCTTTCGCCTCTGGGACGCCCTCAAAACCTCCCACAGGCCCCCCGGAGCCCATGTATACGCTTAACAGCTCGTCAGGGACCCCCCGAGAGGCTCGGCCCAAAATAATTTCCAGACCCAGCGCCCCCCCATCGATTCGTGGGCTAACACCCACGAAAAATCGCCAAAAAACTGCCGTTTCCACTCTTTCGCCTCTGGGATGCCCTCAAAACCTCCGACAGGCCCCCCGGAGCCCATGGATCCACTTAACAGCTCGTCAGGGACCCCCCCGAGCGGCTCGGCCCAAAATAATTTCCGGACCCAGCGCCCCCCCATCGATCCGTGGGCTAACACCCACGAAAAATCGCCAAAAAACTGCCGTTTCCACTCTTTCGCCTCTGGGACGCCCTCAAAACCTCCCACAGGCCCCCCGGAGCCCATGGATCCGCTTAACAGCTCGTCAGGGACCCCCCCGAGTGGCTCGGCCCAAAATAATTTCCGGACCCAGCGCCCCCCCATCGATCCGTGGGCTAACACCCACGAAAAATCGCCAAAAAACTGTCGTTTCCACTCTTTCGCCTCTGGGACGCCCTCAAAACCTCCCACAGGCCCCCCGGAGCCCATGTATACGCTTAACAGCTCGTCAGGGACCCCCCGAGCATCTCGGCCCAAAATAATTTCCGGACCCAGCGCCCCCCCATCGATCCGTGGGCTAACACCCACGAAAAATCGCCAAAAAACTGCCGTTTCCACTCTTTCGCCTCTGGGACGCCCTCAAAACCTCCCACTGGCCCCCCGGAGCCCATGGATACGCTTAACAGTTCGTCAGGGACCTCCCCGAGCGGCTCGGCCCAAAATAATTTCCGGACCCAGCGCCCCCCCATCGATCCGTGGGCTAACACCCACGAAAAATCACCAAAAAACTGCCGTTTCCACTCTTTCGCCTCTGGGACGCCCTCAAAACCTCCCACAGGCCCCCCGGAGCCCATGGATACGCTTAACAGCTCGTCAGGGACCCCCCGAGCGGCTCGGCCCAAAATAATTTCCGGACCCAGCGCCCCCCCATCGATCTGTGGGCTAACACCCACGAAAAATCGCCAAAAAACTGCCGTTTCCACTCTTTCGCCTCTGGGATGCCCTCAAAACCTCCCACAGGCCCCCCGGAGCCCATGGATCCGCTTAACAGCTCGTCAGGGACCCCCCCGAATGGCTCGGCCCAAAATAATTTCCGGACCCAGCGCCCCCCCATCGATCCGTGGGCTAACACCCACGAAAAATCGCCAAAAAACTGCCGTTTCCACTCTTTCGCCTCTGGGATGCCCTCAAAACCTCCCACAGGCCCCCCGGAGCCCATGGATCCGCTTAACAGCTCGTCAGGGACCCCCCCGAGCGGCTCGGTCCAAAATAATTTCCGGACCCAGCGCCCCCCCATCGATCCGTGGGCTAACACCCACGAAAAATCGCCAAAAAACTGCCGTTTCCACTCTTTCGCCTCTGGGACGCCCTCAAAACCTCCCACAGGCCCCCCGGAGCCCATGGATACGCTTAACAGCTCGTCGGGGACCCCCCCGAGTGGCTCGGCCCAAAATAATTTCTGGACCCAGCGCCCCCCCATCGATCCGTGGGCTAACACCCACGAAAAATCGCCAAAAAACTGCCGTTTCCACTCTTTCGCCTCTGGGACGCCCTCAAAACCTCCCACAGGCCCCCCGGAGCCCATGGATACGCTTAACAGCTCGTCAGGGACCCCCCCGAGCGGCTCGGCCCAAAATAATTTCCGGACCCAGCGCCCCCCCATCGATCCGTGGGCTAACACCCACGAAAAATCGCCAAAAAACTGCCGTTTCCACTCTTTCGCCTCTGGGATGCCCTCAAAACCTCCCACAGGCCCCCCGGAGCCCATGGATCCGCTTAACAGCTCGTCAGGGACCCCCCCGAGCGGCTCGGCCCAAAATAATTTCCGGACCCAGCGCCCCCCCATCGATCCGTGGGCTAACACCCACGAAAAATCACCAAAAAACTGCCGTTTCCACTCTTTCGCCTCTGGGACGCCCTCAAAACCTCCCACAGGCCCCCCGGAGCCCATGGATACGCTTAACAGCTCGTCGGGGGCCCCCCCGAGTGGGTCGGCCCAAAATAATTTCTGGACCCAGCGCCGCCCCATCGATCCGTGGGCTAACACCCACGAAAAATCGCCAAAAAACTACCGTTTCCACTCTTTCGCCTCTGGGACGCCCTCAAAACCTCCCACAGGCCCCCCGGAGCCCATGGATACGCTTAACAGCTCGTCAGGGACCCCCCCGAGCGGCTCGGCCCAAAATAATTTCCGGACCCAGCGCCCCCCCATCGATCCGTGGGCTAACACCCACGAAAAATCGCCAAAAAACTGCCGTTTCCACTCTTTCGCCTCTGGGACGCCCTCAAAACCTCCCACAGGCCCACCGGAGCCCATGGATCCGCTTAACAGCTCGTCAGGGACCCCCCCGAGCGGCTCGGCCCAAAATAATTTCCGGACCCAGCGCCCCCCCATCGATCCGTGGGCTAACACCCACGAAAAATCGCCAAAAAACTGCCGTTTCCACTCTTTCGCCTCTGGGACGCCCTCAAAACCTCCCACAGGCCCCCCAGAGCCCATGGATCCGCTTAACAGCTCGTCAGGGACCCCCCCGAGCGGCTCGGCCCAAAATAATTTCTGGACCCAGCGCCCCCCCATCGATCCGTGGGCTAACACCCACGAAAAATCGCCAAAAAACTGCCGTTTCCCCTCTTTCGCCTCTGGGACGCCCTCAAAACCTCCCACAGGCCCCCCGGAGCCCATGGATACGCTTAACAGCTCGTCAGGGACCCCCCCGAGTGGCTCGGCCCAAAATAATTTCCGGACCCAGCGCCCCCCCATCGATCCGTGGGCTAACACCCACGAAAAATCGCCAAAAAACTGCCGTTTCCACTCTTTCGCCTCTGGGACGCCCTCAAAACCTCCCACAGGCCCCTCGGAGCCCATGGATACGCTTAACAGCTCGTCAGGGACCCCCCCGAGCGGCTCGGCCCAAAATAATTTCCGGACCCAGCACCCCCCCATCGATCCGTGGGCTAACACCCACGAAAAATCGCCAAAAAACTATCGTTTCCACTCTTTCGCCTCTGGGACGCCCTCAAAACCTCCCACAGGCCCCCCGGAGCCCATGGATACGCTTAACAGCTCGTCGGGGACCCCCCCGAGCGGCTCGGCCCAAAATAATTTCTGGACCCAGTGCCCCCCCATCGATCCGTGGGCTAACACCCACGAAAAATCGCCAAAAAACTGCCGTTTCCACTCTTTTGCCTCTGGGACGCCCTCAAAACCTCCCACAGGCCCCCCGGAGCCCATGGATACGCTTAACAGCTCGTCAGGGACCCCCCCGAGCGGCTCGGCCCAAAATAATTTCCGGACCCAGCGCCCCCCCATCGATCCGTGGGCTAACACCCACGAAAAATCGCCAAAAAACTGCCGTTTCCACTCTTTCGCCTCTGGGACGCCCTCAAAACCTCCCACAGGCCCCCCGGAGCCCATGGATCCGCTTAACAGCTCGTCAGGGACCCCCCCGAGCGGCTCGGCCCAAAATAATTTCCGGACCCAGCGCCCCCCCATCGATCCGTGGGCTAACACCCACGAAAAATCGCCAAAAAACTGCCGTTTCCACTCTTTCGCCTCTGGGATGCCCTCAAAACCTCCCACAGGCCCCCCGGAGCCCATGGATCCGCTTAACAGCTCGTCAGGGACCCCCCCGAGCGGCTCGGCCCAAAATAATTTCCGGACCCAGTGCCCCCCCATCGATCCGTGGGCTAACACCCACGAAAAATCGCCAAAAAACTACCGTTTCCACTCTTTCGCCTCTGGGACGCCCTCAAAACCTCCCACAGGCCCCCCGGAGCCCATGGATACGCTTAACAGCTCGTCGGGGACCCCCCCGAGTGGCTCGGCCCAAAATAATTTCTGGACCCAGCGCCCCCCCATCGATCCGTGGGCTAACACCCACGAAAAATCGCCAAAAAACTGCCGTTTCCACTCTTTCGCCTCTGGGACGCCCTCAAAACCTCCCACAGGCCCCCCGGAGCCCATGGATACGCTTAAAAGCTCGTCAGGGACCCCCCCGAGCAGCTCGGCCCAAAATAATTTCCGGACCCAGCGCCCCCCCATCGATCCGTGGGCTAACACCCACGAAAAATCGCCAAAAAACTGCCGTTTCCACTCTTTCGCCTCTGGGACGCCCTCAAAACCTCCCACAGGCCCACCGGAGCCCATGGATCCGCTTAAAAGCTCGTCAGGGACCCCCCCGAGTGGCTCGGCGCAAAATAATTTCCGGACCCAGCGCCCCCCCATCGATCCGTGGGCTAACACCCACGAAAAATTGCCAAAAAACTGCCGTTTCCACTCTTTCGCCTCTGGGACGCCCTCAAAACCTCCCACAGGCCCCCCAGAGCCCATGGATCCGCTTAACAGCTCGTCAGGGACCCCCCCGAGCGGCTCGGCCCAAAATAATTTCTGGACCCAGCGCCCCCCCATCGATCCGTGGGCTAACACCCACGAAAAATCGCCAAAAAACTGCCGTTTCCACTCTTTCGCCTCTGGGACGCCCTCAAAACCTCCCACAGGCCCCCCGGAGCCCATGGATACGCTTAACAGCTCGTCAGGGACCCCCCCGAGCGGCTCGGCCCAAAATAATTTCCGGACCCAGCGCCCCCCCATCGATCCGTGGGCTAACACCCACGAAAAATCGCCAAAAAACTGCCGTTTCCACTCTTTCGCCTCTGGGACGCCCTCAAAACCTCCCACAGGCCCCCCGGAGCCCATGGATACGCTTAACAGCTCGTCAGGAACCCCCCCGAGCGGCTCGGCCCAAAATAATTTCCGGACCCAGCGCCCCCCCATCGATCCGTGGGCTAACACCCACGAAAAATCGCCAAAAAACTGCCGTTTCCACTCTTTCGCCTCTGGGACGCCCTCAAAACCTCCCACAGGCCCCCCGGAGCCAATGGATACGCTTAACATCTCGTCAGGGACTCCTCCGAGCGGCTCGGCCCAAAATAATTTCCGGACCCAGCGCCCCCCCATCGATCCGTGGGCTAACACCCACGAAAAATCGCCAAAAAAATGCCGTTTCCACTCTTTCGCCTCTGGGACGCCCTCAAAACCTCCCACAGGCCTCCCGGAGCCCATGGATCCGCTTAACAGCTCGTCAGGGACCCCCCCGAGCGGCTCGGCCCAAAATAATTTCCGGACCCAGCGCCCCCCCATCGATCCGTGGGCTAACACCCACGAAAAATCGCCAAAAAACTGCCATTTCCACTCTTTCGCCTCTGGGATGCCCTCAAAACCTCCCACAGGCCCCCCGGAGCCCATGGATCCGCTTAACAGCTCGTCAGGGACCCCCCCGAGCGGCTCGGCCCAAAATAATTTCTGGACCCAGCGCCCCCCCATCGATCCGTGGGCTAACACCCACGAAAAATCGCCAAAAAACTGCCGTTTCCACTCTTTCGCCTCTGGGACGCCCTCAAAACCTCCCACAGGCCCCCCGGAGCCCATGGATACGCTTAACAGCTCGTCAGGGACCCCCCCGAGCGGCTCGGCCCAAAATAATTTCCGAACCCAGCGCCCCCCCATCGATCCGTGGGCTAACACCCACGAAAAATTGCCAAAAAACTGCCGTTTCCACTCTTTCGCCTCTGGGACGCCCTCAAAACCTCCCACAGGCCCCCCGGAGCCCATGGATACGCTTAACAGCTCGTCAGGGACCCCCCCGAGCGGCTCGGCCCAAAATAATTTCCGGACCCAGCGCCCCCCCATCGATCCGTGGGCTAACACCCACGAAAAATCGCCAAAAAACTGCCGTTTCCACTCTTTCGCCTCTGGGACGCCCTCAAAACCTCCCACAGGCCCCCCGGAGCCCATGGATACGCTTAACAGCTCGTCAGGGACTCCTCCGAGCGGCTCGGCCCAAAATAATTTCCGGACCCAGCGCCCCCCCATCGATCCGTGGGCTAACACCCACGAAAAATCGCCAAAAAAATGCCGTTTCCACTCTTTCGCCTCTGGGACGCCCTCAAAACCTCCCACAGGCCTCCCGGAGCCCATGGATCCGCTTAACAGCTCGTCAGGGACCCCCCCGAGCGGCTCGGCCCAAAATAATTTCCGGACCCAGTGCCCCCCCATCGATCCGTGGGCTAACACCCACGAAAAATCGCCAAAAAACTGCCGTTTCCACTCTTTCGCCTCTGGGACGCCCTCAAAACATCCCACAGGCCCCCCGGAGCCCATGGATCCGCTTAACAGCTCGTCAGGGACACCCCCGAGCGGCTCGGCCCAAAATAATTTCCGGACCCAGCGCCCCCCCATCGATCCGTGGGCTAACACCCACGAAAAATCGCCAAAAAACTGCCGTTTCCACTCTTTCGCCTCTGGGACGCCCTCAAAACCTCCCACAGGCCCCCCGGAGCCCATGGATACGCTTAACAGCTCGTCAGGGACCCCCCCGAGCGGCTCGGCCCAAAATAATTTTCGGACCCAGCGCCCCCCCATCGATCCGTGGGCTAACACCCACGAAAAATCGCCAAAAAACTGCCGTTTCCACTCTTTCGCCTCTGGGACGCCCTCAAAACCTCCCACAGGCCCCCCAGAGCCCATGGATCCGCTTAACAGCTCGTCAGGGACCCCCCCGAGCGGTTCGGCCCAAAATAATTTCCGGACCCAGCGCCCCCCCATCGATCCGTGGGCTAACACCCACGAAAAATCGCCAAAAAACTGCCGTTTCCACTCTTTCGCCTCTGGGACGCCCTCAAAACCTCCCACAGGCCCCCCGGAGCCCATGGATACGCTTAACAGCTCGTCAGGGACCCCCCCGAGCGGCTCGGCCCAAAATAATTTCCGGACCCAGCGCCCCCCCATCGATCCGTGGGCTAACACCCACGAAAAATCGCCAAAAAACTGCCGTTTCCACTCTTTCGCCTCTGGGACGCCCTCAAAACATCCCACAGGCCCCCCGAAGCCCATGGATACGCTTAACAGCTCGTCAGGGACCCCCCCGAGTGGCTCGGCCCAAAATAATTTTCGGACCCAGCGCCCCCCCATCGATCCGTGGGCTAACACCCACGAAAAATCGCCAAAAAACTGCCGTTTCCACTCTTTCGCCTCTGGGACGCCCTCAAAACCTCCCACAGGCCCCCCGGAGCCCATGGATACGCTTAACAGCTCGTCAGGGACCCCCCGAGCGGCTCGGCCCAAAATAATTTCCGGACCCAGCACCCCCCCATCGATCCGTGGGCTAACACCCACGAAAAATCGCCAAAAAACTGCCGTTTCCACTCTTTCGCCTCTGGGATGCCCTCAAAACCTCCCACAGGCCCCCCGGAGCCCATGGATCCGCTTAACAGCTCGTCAGGGACCCCCCGAGCGGCTCGGCCCAAAATAATTTCCGGACCCAGCGCCCCCCCATCGATCCGTGGGCTAACACCCACGAAAAATCGCCAAAAAACTGCCGTTTCCACTCTTTCGCCTCTGGGACGCCCTCAAAACCTCCCACAGGCCCCCCGGATCCCATGGATATGCTTAACAGCTCGTCAGGGACCCCCCCGAGCGGCTCGGCCCAAAATAATTTCTGGATCCAGCGCCCCCCCATCGATCCGTTGGCTAACACCCACGAAAAATCGCCAAAAAACTGTCGTTTCCACTCTTTCGCCTCTGGGACGCCCTCAAAACCTCCCACAGGCCCCCCGGAGCCCATGGATACGCTTAACAGCTCGTCAGGGACCCCCCGAGTGGCTCGGCCTAAAATAATTTCCGGACCCAGCGCCCCCCCATCGATCCGTGGGCTAACACCCACGAAAAATCGCCAAAAAACTGCCGTTTCCACTCTTTCGCCTCTGGGACGCCCTCAAAACCTCCCACAGGCCCCCCGGAGCCCATGGATACGCTTAACAGTTCGTCAGGGACCCCCCCGAGTGGCTCGGCCCAAAATAATTTCCGGACCCAGCGCCCCCCCATCGATCCGTGGGCTAACACCCACGAAAAATCGCCAAAAAACTGCCGTTTCCACTCTTTCGCCTCTGGGATGCCCTCAAAACATCCCACAGGCCCCCCGGAGCCCATGTATACGCTTAACAGCTCGTCAGGGACCCCCCGAGTGGCTCGGCCCAAAATAATTTCCGGACCCAGCGCCCCCCCATCGATCCGTGGGCTAACACCCACGAAAAATCGCCAAAAAACTGCCGTTTCCACTCTTTCGCCTCTGGGACGCCCTCAAAACCTCCCACAGGCCCCCCGAAGCCCATGGATACGCTTAACAGCTCGTCAGGGACCCCCCCGAGCGGCTCGGCCCAAAATAATTTCCGGACCCAGCGCCCCCCCATCGATCCGTGGGCTAACACCCACGAAAAATCGCCAAAAAACTGCCGTTTCCACTCTTTCGCCTCTGGGACGCCCTCAAAACCTCCCACAGGCCCCCCGGAGCCCATGGATACGCTTAACAGCTCGTCAGGGACCCCCCGAGCGGCTCGGCCCAAAATAATTTCTGGACCCAGCGCCCCCCCATCGATCCGTGGGCTAACACCCACGAAAAATCGCCAAAAAACTGCCGTTTCCACTCTTTCGCCTCTGGGACGCCCTCAAAACCTCCCACAGGCCCCCCGGATCCCATGGATATGCTTAACAGCTCGTCAGGGACCCCCCCGAGCGGCTCGGCCCAAAATAATTTCTGGATCCAGCGCCCCCCCATCGATCCGTTGGCTAACACCCATGAAAAATCGCCAAAAAACTGCCGTTTCCACTCTTTCGCCTCTGGGACGCCCTCAAAACCTCCCACAGGCCCCCCGGAGCCCATGGATCCACTTAACAGCTCGTCAGGGACCCCCCCGAGCGGCTCGGCCCAAAATAATTTCCGGACCCAGCGCCCCCCCATCGATCCGTGGGCTAACACCCACGAAAAATCGCCAAAAAACTGCCGTTTCCACTCTTTCGCCTCTGGGACGCCCTCAAAACCTCCCACAGGCCCCCCGGAGCCCATGGATCCACTTAACAGCTCGTCAGGGACCCCCCCGAGCGGCTCGGCCCAAAATAATTTCCGGACCCAGCGCCCCCCCATCGATCCGTGGGCTAACACCCACGAAAAATCGCCAAAAAACTGTCGTTTCCACTCTTTCGCCTCTGGGACGCCCTCAAAACCTCCCACAGGCCCCCCGGAGCCCATGGATACGCTTAACAGCTCGTCAGGGACCCTCCGAGTGGCTCGGCCTAAAATAATTTCCGGACCCAGCGCCCCCCCATCGATCCGTGGGCTAACACCCACGAAAAATCGCCAAAAAACTGCCGTTTCCACTCTTTCGCCTCTGGGACGCCCTCAAAACCTCCCACAGGCCCCCCGGAGCCCATGGATACGCTTAACAGTTCGTCAGGGACCCCCCCGAGTGGCTCGGCCCAAAATAATTTCCGGACCCAGCGCCCCCCCATCGATCCGTGGGCTAACACCCACGAAAAATCGCCAAAAAACTGCCGTTTCCACTCTTTCGCCTCTGGGATGCCCTCAAAACACCCCACAGGCCCCCCGGAGCCCATGGATACGCTTAACAGCTCGTCAGGGAGCCCCCGAGCGGCTCGGCCCAAAATAATTTCCGGACCCAGCGCCCCCCCATCGATCCGTGGGCTAACACCCACGAAAAATCGCCAAAAAACTGCTGTTTCCACTCTTTCGCCTCTGGGATGCCCTCAAAACCTCCCACAGGCCCCCCGGAGCCCATGGATCCGCTTAACAGCTCGTCAGGGACCCCCCCGAGCGGTTCGGCCCAAAATAATTTCCGGACCAAGCGCCCCCCCATCGATCCGTGGGCTAACACCCACGAAAAATCGCCAAAAAACTGCCGTTTCCACTCTTTCGCCTCTGGGACGCCCTCAAAACCTCCCACAGGCCCCCCAGAGCCCATGGATCCGCTTAACAGCTCGTCAGGGACCCCCCCGAGCGGCTCGGCCCAAAATAATTTCTGGACCCAGCGCCCCCCCATCGATCCGTGGGCTAACACCCACGAAAAATCGCCAAAAAACTGCCGTTTCCACTCTTTCGCCTCTGGGACGCCCTCAAAACCTCCCACAGGCCCCCCGGAGCCCATGGATACGCTTAACAGCTCGTCAGGGACCCTCCGAGTGGCTCGGCCTAAAATAATTTCCGGACCCAGCGCCCCCCCATCGATCCGTGGGCTAACACCCACGAAAAATCGCCAAAAAACTGCCGTTTCCACTCTTTCGCCTCTGGGACGCCCTCAAAACCTCCCACAGGCCCCCCGGAGCCCATGGATACGCTTAACAGTTCGTCAGGGACCCCCCCGAGTGGCTCGGCCCAAAATAATTTCCGGACCCAGCGCCCCCCCATCGATCCGTGGGCTAACACCCACGAAAAATCGCCAAAAAACTGCCGTTTCCACTCTTTCGCCTCTGGGATGCCCTCAAAACACCCCACAGGCCCCCCGGAGCCCATGGATACGCTTAACAGCTCGTCAGGGAGCCCCCGAGCGGCTCGGCCCAAAATAATTTCCGGACCCAGCGCCCCCCCATCGATCCGTGGGCTAACACCCACGAAAAATCGCCAAAAAACTGCTGTTTCCACTCTTTCGCCTCTGGGATGCCCTCAAAACCTCCCACAGGCCCCCCGGAGCCCATGGATCCGCTTAACAGCTCGTCAGGGACCCCCCCGAGCGGTTCGGCCCAAAATAATTTCCGGACCAAGCGCCCCCCCATCGATCCGTGGGCTAACACCCACGAAAAATCGCCAAAAAACTGCCGTTTCCACTCTTTCGCCTCTGGGACGCCCTCAAAACCTCCCACAGGCCCCCCAGAGCCCATGGATCCGCTTAACAGCTCGTCAGGGACCCCCCCGAGCGGCTCGGCCCAAAATAATTTCTGGACCCAGCGCCCCCCCATCGATCCGTGGGCTAACACCCACGAAAAATCGCCAAAAAACTGCCGTTTCCACTCTTTCGCCTCTGGGACGCCCTCAAAACCTCCCACAGGCCCCCCGGAGCCCATGGATACGCTTAACAGCTCGTCAGGGACCCCCCCGAGCGGCTCGGCCCAAAATAATTTCCGGACCCAGCGCCCCCCCATCGATCCGTGGGCTAACACCCACGAAAAATCGCCAAAAAACTGCCGTTTCCACTCTTTCGCCTCTGGGACGCCCTCAAAACCTCCCACAGGCCCACCGGAGCCCATGGATCCGCTTAACAGCTCGTCAGGGACCCCCCCGAGTGGCTCGGCCCAAAATAATTTCCGGACCCAGCGCCCCCCCATCGATCCGTGGGCTAACACCCACGAAAAATCGCCAAAAAACTACCGTTTCCACTCTTTTGCCTCTGGGACGCCCTCAAAACCTCCCACAGGCCCCCCAGAGCCCATGGATCCGCTTAACAGCTCGTCAGGGACCCCCCCGAGCGGCTCGGCCCAAAATAATTTCTGGACCCAGCGCCCCCCCATCGATCCGTGGGCTAACACCCACGAAAAATCGCCAAAAAACTGCCGTTTCCACTCTTTCGCCTCTGGGACGCCCTCAAAACCTCCCACAGGCCCCCCGGAGCCCATGGATACGCTTAACAGCTCGTCAGGGACCCCCCCGAGCAGCTCGGCCCAAAATAATTTCCGGACCCAGCGCCCCCCCATCGATCCGTGGGCTAACACCCACGAAAAATCGCCAAAAAACTGCCGTTTCCACTCTTTCGCCTCTGGGACGCCCTCAAAACCTCCCACAGGCCCCCTGGAGCCCATGGATACGCTTAACAGCTCGTTAGGGACCCCCCCGAGCGGCTCGGCCCAAAATAATTTCCGGACCCAGCGCCCCCCCATCGATCCGTGGGCTAACACCAACGAAAAATCGCCAAAAAACTGCCGTTTCCACTCTTTCGCCTCTGGGACGCCCTCAAAACCTCCCACAGGCCCCCCGGAGCCCATGGATACGCTTAACAGCTCGTCAGGGACTCCTCCGAGCGGCTCGGCCCAAAATAATTTCCGGACCCAGCGCCCCCCCATCGATCCGTGGGCTAACACCCACGAAAAATCGCCAAAAAAATGCCGTTT
Organism: Capsicum rhomboideum; assembly: GCA_031232105.1. NCBI lineage: Eukaryota > Viridiplantae > Streptophyta > Magnoliopsida > Solanales > Solanaceae > Capsicum > Capsicum rhomboideum. Next base: position 402,187 of record CP124710.1, on the reverse strand, counting down.
CCACTCTTTCGCCTCTGGGACGCCCTCAAAACCTCCCACAGGCCTCCCGGAGCCCATGGATCCGCTTAACAGCTCGTCAGGGACCCCTCCGAGCGGCTCGGCCCAAAATAATTTCCGGACCCAGCGCCCCCCCATCGATCCGTGGGCTAACACCCACGAAAAATCGCCAAAAAACTGCCGTTTCCACTCTTTCGCCTCTGGGACGCCCTCAAAACCTCCCACAGGACCCCCGGAGCCCATGGATCCGCTTAACAGCTCGTCAGGGACACCCCCGAGCGGCTCGGCCCAAAATAATTTCCGGACCCAGCGCCCCCCCATCGATCCGTGGGCTAACACCCACGAAAAATCGCCAAAAAACTGCCGTTTCCACTCTTTCGCCTCTGGGACGCCCTCAAAACCTCCCACAGGCCCCCCGGAGCCCATGGATACGCTTAACAGCTCGTCAGGGACCCCCCCGAGCGGCTCAGCCCAAAATAATTTTCGGACCCAGCGCCCCCCCATCGATCCGTGGGCTAACACCCACGAAAAATCGCCAAAAAACTGCCGTTTCCACTCTTTTGCCTCTGGGACGCCCTCAAAACCTCCCACAGGACCCCCGGAGCCCATGGATCCGCTTAACAGCTCGTCAGGGACCCCCCCGAGCGGTTCGGCCCAAAATAATTTCCGGACCCAGCGCCCCCCCATCGATCCGTGGGCTAACACCCACGAAAAATCGCCAAAAAACTGCCGTTTCCACTCTTTCGCCTCTGGGACGCCCTCAAAACCTCCCACAGGCCCCCCGGAGCCCATGGATACGCTTAACAGCTCGTCGGGGACCCCCCCGAGCGGCTCAGCCCAAAATAATTTCCGGACCCAGCGCCCCCCCATCGATCCGTGGGCTAACACCCACGAAAAATTGCCAAAAAACTGCCGTTTCCACTCTTTCGCCTCTGGGACGCCCTCAAAACCTCCCACAGGCCCCCCGGAGCCCATGGATACGCTTAACAGCTCGTCAGGGACCCCCCCGAGCGGCTCGGCCCAAAATAATTTCCGGACCCAGCGCCCCCCCATCGATCCGTGGGCTAACACCCACGAAAAATCGCCAAAAAACTGCCGTTTCCACTCTTTCGCCTCTGGGACGCCCTCAAAACCTCCCACAGGCCCACCGGAGCCCATGGATCCGCTTAACAGCTCGTCAGGGACCCCCCCGAGTGGCTCGGCCCAAAATAATTTCCGGACCCAGCGCCCCCCCATCGATCCGTGGGCTAACACCCACGAAAAATCGCCAAAAAACTGCCGTTTCCACTCTTTCGCCTCTGGGACGCCCTCAAAACCTCCCACAGGCCCCCCAGAGCCCATGGATCCGCTTAACAGCTCGTCAGGGACCCCCCCGAGCGGCTCGGCCCAAAATAATTTCTGGACCCAGCGCCCCCCCATCGATCCGTGGGCTAACACCCACGAAAAATCGCCAAAAAACTGCCGTTTCCACTCTTTCGCCTCTGGGACGCCCTCAAAACCTCCCACAGGCCCCCCGGAGCCCATGGATACGCTTAACAGCTCGTCAGGGACCCCCCCGAGCGGCTCGGCCCAAAATAATTTCCGGACCCAGCGCCCCCCCATCGATCCGTGGGCTAACACCCACGAAAAATTGCCAAAAAACTGCCGTTTCCACTCTTTCGCCTCTGGGACGCCCTCAAAACCTCCCACAGGCCCCCCGGAGCCCATGGATACGCTTAACAGCTCGTCAGGGACCCCCCCGAGCGGCTCGGCCCAAAATAATTTCCGGACCCAGCGCCCCCCCATCGATCCGTGGGCTAACACCAACGAAAAATCGCCAAAAAACTGCCGTTTCCACTCTTTCGCCTCTGGGACGCCCTCAAAACCTCCCACAGGCCCCCCGGAGCCCATGGATACGCTTAACAGCTCGTCAGGGACTCCTCCGAGCGGCTCGGCCCAAAATAATTTCCGGACCCAGCGCCCCCCCATCGATCCGTGGGCTAACACCCACGAAAAATCGCCAAAAAAATGCCGTTTCCACTCTTTCGCCTCTGGGACGCCCTCAAAACCTCCCACAGGCCTCCCGGAGCCCATGGATCCACTTAACAGCTCGTCAGGGACCCCCCCGAGCGGCTCGGCCCAAAATAATTTCCGGACCCAGCGCCCCCCCATCGATCCGTGGGCTAACACCCACGAAAAATCGCCAAAAAACTGCCGTTTCCACTCTTTCGCCTCTGGGACGCCCTCAAAACCTCCCACAGGCCCCCCGGAGCCCATGGATCCGCTTAACAGCTCGTCAGGGACACCCCCGAGCAGCTCGGCCCAAAATAATTTCCGGACCCAGCGCCCCCCCATCGATCCGTGGGCTAACACCCACGAAAAATCGCCAAAAAACTGCCGTTTCCACTCTTTCGCCTCTGGGACGCCCTCAAAACCTCCCACAGGCCCCCCGGAGCCCATGGATACGCTTAACAGCTCGTCAGGGACCCCCCCGAGCGGCTCGGCCCAAAATAATTTTCGGACCCAGCGCCCCCCCATCGATCCGTGGGCTAACACCCACGAAAAATCGCCAAAAAACTGCCGTTTCCACTCTTTTGCCTCTGGGACGCCCTCAAAACCTCCCACAGGCCCCCCGGAGCCCATGGATCCGCTTAACAGCTCGTCAGGGACCCCCCCGAGCGGTTCGGCCCAAAATAATTTCCGGACCCAGCGCCCCCCCATCGATCCGTGGGCTAACACCCACGAAAAATCGCCAAAAAACTGCCGTTTCCACTCTTTCGCCTCTGGGACGCCCTCAAAACCTCCCACAGGCCCCCCGGAGCCCATGGATACGCTTAACAGCTCGTCGGGGACCCCCCCGAGCGGCTCAGCCCAAAATAATTTCCGGACCCAGCGCCCCCCCATCGATCCGTGGGCTAACACCCACGAAAAATCGCCAAAAAACTGCCGTTTCCACTCTTTCGCCTCTGGGACGCCCTCAAAACCTCCCACAGGCCCCCCGAAGCCCATGGATACGCTTAACAGCTCGTCAGGGACCCCCCCGAGCGGCTCGGCCCAAAATAATTTCCGGACCCAGCGCCCCCCCATCGATCCGTGGGCTAACACCCACGAAAAATCGCCAAAAAACTGCCGTTTCCACTCTTTCGCCTCTGGGACGCCCTCAAAACCTCCCACAGGCCCCCCGGAGCCCATGGATACGCTTAACAGCTCGTCAGGGACCCCCCGAGCGGCTCGGCCCAAAATAATTTCCGGACCCAGCGCCCCCCCATCGATCCGTGGGCTAACACCCACAAAAAATCGCCAAAAAACTGCCGTTTCCACTCTTTCGCCTCTGGGATGCCCTCAAAACCTCCCACAGGCCCCCCGGAGCCCATGGATCCGCTTAACAGCTCGTCAGGGACCCCCCGAGCGGCTCGGCCCAAAATAATTTCCGGACCCAGCGCCCCCCCATCGATCCGTGGGCTAACACCCACGAAAAATCGCCAAAAAACTGCCGTTTCCACTCTTTCGCCTCTGGGACGCCCTCAAAACCTCCCACAGGCCCCCCGGAGCCCATGGATATGCTTAACAGCTCGTCAGGGACCCCCCCGAGCGGCTCGGCCCAAAATAATTTCCGGATCCAGCGCCCCCCCATCGATCCGTTGGCTAACACCCACGAAAAATCGCCAAAAAACTGCCGTTTCCACTCTTTCGCCTCTGGGACGCCCTCAAAACCTCCCACAGGCCCCCCGGAGCCCATGGATCCACTTAACAGCTCGTCAGGGACCCCCCCGAGTGGCTCGGCCCAAAATAATTTCCGGACCCAGCGCCCCCCCATCGATCCGTGGGCTAACACCCACGAAAAATCGCCAAAAAACTGCCGTTTCCACTCTTTCGCCTCTGGGACGCCCTCAAAACCTCCCACAGGCCCCCCGGAGCCCATGGATCCGCTTAACAGCTCGTCAGGGACCCCCCCGAGCGGCTCGGTCCAAAATAATTTCCGGACCCAGCGCCCCCCCATCGATCCGTGGGCTAACACCCACGAAAAATCGCCAAAAAACTGCCGTTTCCACTCTTTCGCCTCTGGGACGCCCTCAAAACCTCCCACAGGCCCCCCGGAGCCCATGGATACGCTTAACAGCTCGTCAGGGACCCCCCGAGTGGCTCGGCCTAAAATAATTTCCGGACCCAGCGCCCCCCCATCGATCCGTGGGCTAACACCCACGAAAAATCGCCAAAAATCTGCCGTTTCCACTCTTTCGCCTCTGGGACGCCCTCAAAACCTCCCACAGGCCCCCCGGAGCCCATGGATACGCTTAACAGCTCGTCAGGGACCCCCCCGAGTTGCTCGGCCCAAAATAATTTTCGGACCCAGCGCCCCCCCATCGATCCGTGGGCTAACACCCACGAAAAATCGCCAAAAAACTGCCGTTTCCACTCTTTTGCCTCTGGGACGCCCTCAAAACCTCCCACAGGCCCCCCGGAGCCCATGGATCCGCTTAACAGCTCGTCAGGGACCCCCCCGAGCGGTTCGGCCCAAAATAATTTCCGGACCCAGCGCCCCCCCATCGATCCGTGGGCTAACACCCACGAAAAATCGCCAAAAAACTGCCGTTTCCACTCTTTCGCCTCTGGGACGCCCTCAAAACCTCCCACAGGCCCCCCGGAGCCCATGGATACGCTTAACAGCTCGTCGGGGACCCCCCCGAGCGGCTCAGCCCAAAATAATTTCCGGACCCAGCGCCCCCCCATCGATCCGTGGGCTAACACCCACGAAAAATCGCCAAAAAACTGCCGTTTCCACTCTTTCGCCTCTGGGACGCCCTCAAAACCTCCCACAGGCCCCCCGAAGCCCATGGATACGCTTAACAGCTCGTCAGGGACCCCCCCGAGCGGCTCGGCCCAAAATAATTTCCGGACCCAGCGCCCCCCCATCGATCCGTGGGCTAACACCCACGAAAAATCGCCAAAAAACTGCCGTTTCCACTCTTTCGCCTCTGGGACGCCCTCAAAACCTCCCACAGGCCCCCCGGAGCCCATGGATACGCTTAACAGCTCGTCAGGGACCCCCCGAGCGGCTCGGCCCAAAATAATTTCCGGACCCAGCGCCCCCCCATCGATCCGTGGGCTAACACCCACAAAAAATCGCCAAAAAACTGCCGTTTCCACTCTTTCGCCTCTGGGATGCCCTCAAAACCTCCCACAGGCCCCCCGGAGCCCATGGATCCGCTTAACAGCTCGTCAGGGACCCCCCGAGCGGCTCGGCCCAAAATAATTTCCGGACCCAGCGCCCCCCCATCGATCCGTGGGCTAACACCCACGAAAAATCGCCAAAAAACTGCCGTTTCCACTCTTTCGCCTCTGGGACGCCCTCAAAACCTCCCACAGGCCCCCCGGAGCCCATGGATATGCTTAACAGCTCGTCAGGGACCCCCCCGAGCGGCTCGGCCCAAAATAATTTCCGGATCCAGCGCCCCCCCATCGATCCGTTGGCTAACACCCACGAAAAATCGCCAAAAAACTGCCGTTTCCACTCTTTCGCCTCTGGGACGCCCTCAAAACCTCCCACAGGCCCCCCGGAGCCCATGGATCCACTTAACAGCTCGTCAGGGACCCCCCCGAGTGGCTCGGCCCAAAATAATTTCCGGACCCAGCGCCCCCCCATCGATCCGTGGGCTAACACCCACGAAAAATCGCCAAAAAACTGCCGTTTCCACTCTTTCGCCTCTGGGACGCCCTCAAAACCTCCCACAGGCCCCCCGGAGCCCATGGATCCGCTTAACAGCTCGTCAGGGACCCCCCCGAGCGGCTCGGTCCAAAATAATTTCCGGACCCAGCGCCCCCCCATCGATCCGTGGGCTAACACCCACGAAAAATCGCCAAAAAACTGCCGTTTCCACTCTTTCGCCTCTGGGACGCCCTCAAAACCTCCCACAGGCCCCCCGGAGCCCATGGATACGCTTAACAGCTCGTCAGGGACCCCCCGAGTGGCTCGGCCTAAAATAATTTCCGGACCCAGCGCCCCCCCATCGATCCGTGGGCTAACACCCACGAAAAATCGCCAAAAAACTGCCGTTTCCACTCTTTCGCCTCTGGGACGCCCTCAAAACCTCCCACAGGCCCCCCGGAGCCCATGGATACGCTTAACAGTTCGTCAGGGACCCCCCCGAGTGGCTCGGCCCAAAATAATTTCCGGACCCAGCGCCCCCCCATCGATCCGTGGGCTAACACCCACGAAAAATCGCCAAAAAACTGCCGTTTCCACTCTTTCGCCTCTGGGATGCCCTCAAAACATCCCACAGGCCCCCCGGAGCCCATGGATACGCTTAACAGCTCGTCAGGGACCCCCCGAGCGGCTCGGCCCAATATAATTTCCGGACCCAGCGCCCCCCCATCGATCCGTGGGCTAACACCCACGAAAAATCGCCAAAAAACTGCCGTTTCCACTCTTTCGCCTCTGGGATGCCCTCAAAACCTCCCACAGGCCCCCCGGAGCCCATGGATCCACTTAACAGCTCGTCAGGGACCCCCCCGAGCGGCTCGGCCCAAAATAATTTCCGGACCCAGCGCCCCCCCATCGATCCGTGGGCTAACACCCACGAAAAATCGCCAAAAAACTGCCGTTTCCACTCTTTCGCCTCTGGGACGCCCTCAAAACCTCCCACAGGCCCCCCGGAGCCCATGGATACGCTTAACAGCTCGTCAGGGACCCCCCCGAGTGGCTCGGCCCAAAATAATTTCCGGACCCAGCGCCCCCCCATCGATCCGTGGGCTAACACCCACGAAAAATCGCCAAAAAACTGCCGTTTCCACTCTTTCGCCTCTGGGACGCCCTCAAAACCTCCCACAGGCCCCCCGGAGCCCATGGATACGCTTAACAGCTCGTCAGGGACCCCCCCGAGTGGCTCGGCCCAAAATAATTTCCGGACCCAGCGCCCCCCCATCGATCCGTGGGCTAACACCCACGAAAAATCGCCAAAAAACTGTCGTTTCCACTCTTTCGCCTCTGGGATGCCCTCAAAACCTCCCACAGGCCCCCCGGAGCCCATGGATCCACTTAACAGCTCGTCAGGGACCCCCCCGAGCGGCTCGGCCCAAAATAATTTCCGGACCCAGCGCCCCCCCATCGATCCGTGGGCTAACACCCACGAAAAATCGCCAAAAAACTGCCGTTTCCACTCTTTCGCCTCTGGGACGCCCTCAAAACCTCCCACAGGCCCCCCGGAGCCCATGGATCCGCTTAACAGCTCGTCAGGGACCCCCCCGAGCGGCTCGGCCCAAAATAATTTCCGGACCCAGCGCCCCCCATCGATCCGTGGGCTAACACCCACGAAAAATCGCCAAAAAACTGCCGTTTCCACTCTTTCGCCTCTGGGACGCCCTCAAAACCTCCCACAGGCCCCCCGGAGCCCATGGATACGCTTAACAGCTCGTCAGGGACCCCCCCGAGCGGCTCAGCCCAAAATAATTTCCGGACCCAGCGCCCCCCCATCAATCCGTGGGCTAACACCCACGAAAAATCGCCAAAAAACTGCCGTTTCCACTCTTTCGCCTCTGGGACGCCCTCAAAACCTCCCACAGGCCCCCCGGAGCCCATGGATACGCTTAACAGCTCGTCAGGGACCCCCCGAGTGGCTCGGCCTAAAATAATTTCCGGACCCAGCGCCCCCCCATCGATCCGTGGGCTAACACCCACGAAAAATCGCCAAAAAACTGCCGTTTCCACTCTTTCGCCTCTGGGACGCCCTCAAAACCTCCCACAGGCCCCCCGGAGCCCATGGATACGCTTAACAGTTCGTCAGGGACCCCCCCGAGTGGCTCGGCCCAAAATAATTTCCGGACCCAGCGCCCCCCCATCGATCCGTGGGCTAACACCCACGAAAAATCGCCAAAAAACTGCCGTTTCCACTCTTTCGCCTCTGGGATGCCCTCAAAACATCCCACAGGCCCCCCGGAGCCCATGGATACGCTTAACAGCTCGTCAGGGACCCCCCGAGCGGCTCGGCCCAATATAATTTCCGGACCCAGCGCCCCCCCATCGATCCGTGGGCTAACACCCACGAAAAATCGCCAAAAAACTGCCGTTTCCACTCTTTCGCCTCTGGGATGCCCTCAAAACCTCCCACAGGCCCCCCGGAGCCCATGGATCCACTTAACAGCTCGTCAGGGACCCCCCCGAGCGGCTCGGCCCAAAATAATTTCCGGACCCAGCGCCCCCCCATCGATCCGTGGGCTAACACCCACGAAAAATCGCCAAAAAACTGCCGTTTCCACTCTTTCGCCTCTGGGACGCCCTCAAAACCTCCCACAGGCCCCCCGGAGCCCATGGATACGCTTAACAGCTCGTCAGGGACCCCCCCGAGTGGCTCGGCCCAAAATAATTTCCGGACCCAGCGCCCCCCCATCGATCCGTGGGCTAACACCCACGAAAAATCGCCAAAAAACTGCCGTTTCCACTCTTTCGCCTCTGGGACGCCCTCAAAACCTCCCACAGGCCCCCCGGAGCCCATGGATACGCTTAACAGCTCGTCAGGGACCCCCCCGAGTGGCTCGGCCCAAAATAATTTCCGGACCCAGCGCCCCCCCATCGATCCGTGGGCTAACACCCACGAAAAATCGCCAAAAAACTGTCGTTTCCACTCTTTCGCCTCTGGGATGCCCTCAAAACCTCCCACAGGCCCCCCGGAGCCCATGGATCCACTTAACAGCTCGTCAGGGACCCCCCCGAGCGGCTCGGCCCAAAATAATTTCCGGACCCAGCGCCCCCCCATCGATCCGTGGGCTAACACCCACGAAAAATCGCCAAAAAACTGCCGTTTCCACTCTTTCGCCTCTGGGACGCCCTCAAAACCTCCCACAGGCCCCCCGGAGCCCATGGATCCGCTTAACAGCTCGTCAGGGACCCCCCCGAGCGGCTCGGCCCAAAATAATTTCCGGACCCAGCGCCCCCCATCGATCCGTGGGCTAACACCCACGAAAAATCGCCAAAAAACTGCCGTTTCCACTCTTTCGCCTCTGGGACGCCCTCAAAACCTCCCACAGGCCCCCCGGAGCCCATGGATACGCTTAACAGCTCGTCAGGGACCCCCCCGAGCGGCTCGGCCCAAAATAATTTCCGGACCCAGCGCCCCCCCATCAATCCGTGGGCTAACACCCACGAAAAATCGCCAAAAAACTGCCGTTTCCACTCTTTCGCCTCTGGGACGCCCTCAAAACCTCCCACAGGCCCCCCGGATCCCATGGATACGCGTAACAGCTCGTCAGGGACCCCCCCGAGCGGCTCGGGCCAAAATAATTTCCGGACCCAGCGCCCCCCCATCGATCCGTGGGCTAACACCCAAGAAAAATCGCCAAAAAACTGCCGTTTCCACACTTTCGCCTCTGGGACGCCCTCAAAACCTCCCACAGGCCCCCCGGAGCCCATGGATCCGCTTAACAGCTCGTCAGGGACCCCCCCGAGTGGCTCGGCCCAAAATAATTTCCGGACCCAGCGCCCCCCCATCGATCCGTGGGCTAACACCCATGAAAAATCGCCAAAAAACTGCCGTTTCCACTCTTTCGCCTCTGGGACGCCCTCAAAACCTCCCACAGGCCCCCCAGAGCCCATGGATCCGCTTAACAGCTCGTCAGGGACCCCCCCGAGCGGCTCGACCCAAAATAATTTTCGGACCCAGCGCCCCCCCATCGATCCGTGGGCTAACACCCACGAAAAATCGCCAAAAAACTGCCGTTTCCACTCTTTCGCCTCTGGGACGCCCTCAAAACCTCCCACAGGCCCCCGGAGCCCATGGATACGCTTAAAAGCTCGTCAGGGACCCCCCCAAGCGGCTTGGCCCAAAATAATTTCCGGACCCAGCGCCCCCCCATCGATCCGTGCGCTAACACCCACGAAAAATCGCCAAAAAACTGACGTTTCCACTCTTTCGCCTCTGGGACGCCCTCAAAACCTCCCACAGGCCCCCCGGAGCCCATGGATACGCTTAACAGCTCGTCAGGGACCCCCCCGAGCGGCTCGGCCCAAAATAATTTCCGAACCCAGCGCCCCCCCATCGATCCGTGGGCTAACACCCACGAAAAATCGCCAAAAAACTGCCGTTTCCACTCTTTCGCCTCTGGGACGCCCTCAAAACCTCCCACAGGACCCCCGGAGCCCATGGATACGCTTAACAGCTCGTCAGGGACCCCCCCGAGCGGCTCGGCCCAAAATAATTTCCGGACCCAGCGCCCCCCCATCGATCCGTGGGCTAACACCCACGAAAAATCGCCAAAAAACTGCCGTTTCCACTCTTTCGCCTCTGGGACGCCCTCAAAACCTCCCACAGGCCCCCCGGAGCCCATGGATCCGCTTAACAGCTCGTCAGGGACCCCCCCGAGTGGCTCGGCCCAAAATAATTTCCGGACCGAGCGCCCCCCCATCGATCCGTGGGCTAACACCCACGAAAAATCGCCAAAAAACTGCCGTTTCCACTCTTTCGCCTCTGGGACGCCCTCAAAACCTCCCACAGGACCCCCGGAGCCCATGGATACGCTTAACAGCTCGTCAGGGACCCCCCCGAGCGGCTCGGTCCAAAATAATTTCCGGACCCAGTGCCCCCCCATCGATCCGTGGGCTAACACCCACGAAAAATCGCCAAAAAACTGCCGTTTCCACTCTTTCGCCTCTGAGATGCCCTCAAAACCTCCCACAGGCCCCCCGGAGCCCATGGATCCACTTAACAGCTCGTCAGGAACCCCCCCGAGCGGCTCGGCCCAAAATAATTTCCGGACCCAGCGCCCCCCCATCGATCCGTGGGCTAACACCCACGAAAAATTGCCAAAAAACTGCCGTTTCCACTCTTTCGCCTCTGGGACGCCCTCAAAACCTCCCACAGGCCCCCCGGAGCCCATGGATACGCTTAACAGCTCGTCAGGGACCCCCCCGAGCGGCTCGGCCCAAAATAATTTCCGGACCCAGCGCCCCCCCATCGATCCGTGGGCTAACACCCACGAAAAATTGCCAAAAAACTGCCGTTTCCACTCTTTCGCCTCTGGGACGCCCTCAAAACCTCCCACAGGCCCCCCGGAGCCCATGGATCCGCTTAACAGCTCGTCAGGGACCCCCCCGAGCGGCTCGGCCCAAAATAATTTCCGGACCCAGCGCCCCCCCATCGATCCGTGGGCTAACACCCACGAAAAATTGCCAAAAAACTGCCGTTTCCACTCTTTCGCCTCTGGGATGCCCTCAAACCCTCCCACAGGCCCCCCGGAGCCCATGGATACGCTTAACAGCTCGTCAGGGACCCCCCCGAGCGGCTCGGCCCAAAATAATTTCCGGACCCAGCGCCCCCCCATCGATCCGTGGGCTAACACCCACGAAAAATCGCCAAAAAACTGCCGTTTCCACTCTTTTGCCTCTGGGACGCCCTCAAAACCTCCCACAGGCCCCCCGGAGCCCATGGATCCGCTTAACAGCTCGTCAGGGACCCCCCCGAGCGGTTCGGCCCAAAATAATTTCCGGACCCAGCGCCCCCCCATCGATCCGTGGGCTAACACCCACGAAAAATCACCAAAAAACTGCCGTTTCCACTCTTTCGCCTCTGGGACGCCCTCAAAACCTCCCACAGGCCCCCCGGAGCCCATGGATACGCTTAACAGCTCATCGGGGACCCCCCCGAGCGGCTCAGCCCAAAATAATTTCCGGACCCAGCGCCCCCCCATCGATCCGTGGGCTAACACCCACGAAAAATCGCCAAAAAACTGCCGTTTCCACTCTTTCGCCTCTGGGACGCCCTCAAAACCTCCCACAGGCCCCCCGAAGCCCATGGATACGCTTAACAGCTCGTCAGGGACCCCCCCGAGCGGCTCGGCCCAAAATAATTTCCGGACCCAGCGCCCCCCCATCGATCCGTGGGCTAACACCCACGAAAAATCGCCAAAAAACTGCCGTTTCCACTCTTTCGCCTCTGGGACGCCCTCAAAACCTCCCACAGGCCCCCCGGAGCCCATGGATACGCTTAACAGCTCGTCAGGGACCCCCCGAGCGGCTCGGCCCAAAATAATTTCCGGACCCAGCGCCCCCCCATCGATCCGTGGGCTAACACCCACGAAAAATTGCCAAAAAACTGCCGTTTCCACTCTTTCGCCTCTGGGATGCCCTCAAACCCTCCCACAGGCCCCCCGGAGCCCATGGATACGCTTAACAGCTCGTCAGGGACCCCCCCAAGCGGCTCGGCCCAAAATAATTTCCGGACCCAGCGCCCCCCCATCGATCCGTGGGCTAACACCCACGAAAAATCGCCAAAAAACTGCCGTTTCCACTCTTTCGCCTCTGGGACGCCCTCAAAACCTCCCACAGGCCCCCCGGAGCCCATGGATACGCTTAACAGCTCGTCAGGGACCCCCCCGAGTGGGTCGGCCCAAAATAATTTCCGAACCCAGCGCCCCCCCATCGATCCGTGGGCTAACACCCACGAAAAATCGCCAAAAAACTGCCGTTTCCACTCTTTCGCCTCTGGGACGCCCTCAAAACCTCCCACAGGCCCCCCAGAGCCCATGGATACGCTTAACAGCTCGTCAGGGACCCCCCCGAGTGGCTCGGCCCAAAATAATTTCCGTACCCAGCGCCCCCGCATCGATTTGTGGGCTAACACCCACGAAAAATCGCCAAAAAACTGCCGTTTCCACTCTTTCGCCTCTGGGACGCCCTCAAAACCTCCCACAGGCCCCCCGAAGCCCATGGATCCGCTTAACAGCTCGTCAGGGACCCCCCCGAGCGGCTCGGCCCAAAATAATTTCCGGACCCAGCGCCCCCCCATCGATCCGTGGGCTAACACCCACGAAAAATTGCCAAAAAACTGCCGTTTCCACTCTTTCGCCTCTGGGACGCCCTCAAAACCTCCCACAGGACCCCCGGAGCCCATGGATACGCTTAACAGCTCGTCAGGGACCCCCCCGAGCGGCTCTGCCCAAAATAATTTCTGGACCCAGCGCCCCCCCATCGATCCGTGGGCTAACACCCACAAAAAATCGCCAAAAAACTGCCGTTTCCACTCTTTCGCCTCTGGGACGCCCTCAAAACCTCCCACAGGCCCCCCGGAGCCCATGGATCCGCTTAACAGCTCGTCAGGGACCCCCCCGAGCGGCTCGGCCCAAAATAATTTCCGGACCCAGCGCCCCCCCATCGATCCGTGGGCTAACACCCACGAAAAATTGCCAAAAAACTGCCGTTTCCACTCTTTCGCCTCTGGGACGCCCTCAAAACCTCCCACAGGACCCCCGGAGCCCATGGATACGCTTAACAGCTCGTCAGGGACCCCCCCGAGCGGCTCTGCCCAAAATAATTTCTGGACCCAGCGCCCCCCCATCGATCCGTGGGCTAACACCCACAAAAAATCGCCAAAAAACTGCCGTTTCCACTCTTTCGCCTCTGGGACGCCCTCAAAACCTCCCACAGGCCCCCCGGAGCCCATGGATCCGCTTAACAGCTCGTCAGGGACCCCCCCGAGCGGCTCGGCCCAAAATAATTTCCGGACCCAGCGCCCCCCCATCGATCCGTGGGCTAACACCCACGAAAAATTGCCAAAAAACTGCCGTTTCCACTCTTTCGCCTCTGGGACGCCCTCAAACCCTCCCACAGGCCCCCCGGAGCCCATGGATACGCTTAACAGCTCGTCAGGGACCCCCCCAAGCGGCTCGGCCCAAAATAATTTCCGAACCCAGCGCCCCCCCATCGATCCGTGGGCTAACACCCACGAAAAATTGCCAAAAAACTGCCGTTTCCACTCTTTCGCCTCTGGGACGCCCTCAAAACCTCCCACAGGCCCCCCGGAGCCCATGGATACGCTTAACAGCTCGTCAGGGACCCCCCCGAGTGGGTCGGCCCAAAATAATTTCCGAACCCAGCGCCCCCCCATCGATCCGTGGGCTAACACCCACGAAAAATCGCCAAAAAACTGCCGTTTCCACTCTTTCGCCTCTGGGATGCCCTCAAAACCTCCCACAGGCCCCCCAGAGCCAATGGATACGCTTAACAGCTCGTCAGGGACCCCCCCGAGTGGCTCGGCCCAAAATAATTTCCGTACCCAGCGCCCCCGCATCGATTTGTGGGCTAACACCCACGAAAAATCGCCAAAAAACTGCCGTTTCCACTCTTTCGCCTCTGGGACGCCCTCAAAACCTCCCACAGGCCCCCCGAAGCCCATGGATCCGCTTAACAGCTCGTCAGGGACCCCCCCGAGCGGCACGGCCCAAAATAATTTCCGGACCCAGCGCCCCCCCCATCGATCCGTGGGCTAACACCCACGAAAAATCGCCAAAAAACTGCCGTTTCCACTCTTTCGCCTCTGGGACGCCCTAAAAACCTCCCACAGGCCCCCCGGAGCCCATGGATCCGCTTAACAGCTCGTCAGGGACCCCCTCGAGCGGCTCGGCCCAAAATAATTTCCGGACCCAGCGCCCCCCCATCGATCCGTGGGCTAACACCCACGAAAAATCGCCAAAAAACTGCCGTTTCCACTCTTTCGCCTCTGGGACGCCCTCAAAACCTCCCACAGGCCCCCCGGAGCCCATGGATACGCTTAACAGCTTGTCAGGGTCCCTCCCGAGCGGTTCGGCCCAAAATAATTTCCGGACCCAGCGCCCCCCCATCGATCCGTGGGCTAACACCCACGAAAAATCGCCAAAAAACTGCCGTTTCCACTCTTTCGCCTCTGGGATGCCCTCAAAACCTCCCACAGGCCCCCCGGAGCCCATGGATCCACTTAACAGCTCGTCAGGGACCCCCCCGAGCGGCTCGGCCCAAAATAATTTCCGGACCCAGCGCCCCCCCATCGATCCGTGGGCTAACACCCACGAAAAATCGCCAAAAAACTGCCGTTTCCACTCTTTCACCTCTGGGACGCCCTCAAAACCTCCCACAGGCCCCCCGGAGCCCATGGATCCGCTTAACAGCTCGTCAGGGACCCCCCCGAGCGGCTCGGCCCAAAATAATTTCCGGACCCAGCGCCCCCCCATCGATCCGTGGGCTAACACCCACGAAAAATCACCAAAAAACTGTTGTTTCCACTCTTTCGCCTCTGGGACGCCCTCAAAACCTCCCACAGGCCCCTCGGAGCCCATGGATATGCTTAACAGCTCGTCAGGGACCCCCCCGAGCGGCTCGGCCCAAAATAATTTCCGGACCCAGCGCCCCCCCATTGATCCGTGGGCTAACACCCACGAAAAATCGCCAAAAAACTGCCGTTTCCACTCTTTCGCCTCTGGGACGCCCTCAAAACCTCCCACAGGCCCCCCGGAGCCCATGGATACGCTTAACAGCTCGTCAGGAACCCCCCCGAGCAGCTCGGCCCAAAATAATTTCCGGACCCGGCGCCCCCCCATCGATCCGTGGGCTAACACCCACGAAAAATCGCCAAAAAACTGCCGTTTCCACTCTTTCGCCTCTGGGACGCCCTCAAAACCTCCCACAGGCCCCCCGGAGCCCATGGATCCGCTTAACAGCTCGTCAGGGACCCCCCCGAGCGGCTCGGCCCAAAATAATTTCCGGACCCAGCGCCCCCCCATCGATCCGTGGGCTAACACCCACGAAAAATCGCCAAAAAACTGCCGTTTCCACTCTTTCGCCTCTGGGACGCCCTCAAAACCTCCCACAGGCCCCCCGGAGCCCATGGATCCGCTTAACAGCTCGTCAGGGACCCCCCCGAGCGGCTCGGCCCAAAATAATTTCCGGACCCAGCGCCCCCCCATCGATCCGTGGGCTAACACCCACGAAAAATTGCCAAAAAACTGCCGTTTCCACTCTTTCGCCTCTGGGACGCCCTCAAAACCTCCCACAGGCCCCCCGGAGCCCATGGATACGCTTAACAGCTCGTCAGGGACCCCCCCGAGCGGCTCGGCCCAAAATAATTTCCGGACCCAGCGCCCCCCCATCGATCCGTGGGCTAACACCCACGAAAAATTGCCAAAAAACTGCCGTTTCCACTCTTTCGCCTCTGGGACGCCCTCAAAACCTCCCACAGGCCCCCCGGAGCCCATGGATACGCTTAACAGCTCGTCAGGGACCCCCCCGAGCGGTTCGGCCCAAAATAATTTTCGGACCCAGCGCCCCCCCATCGATCCGTGGGCTAACACCCACGAAAAATCGCCAAAAAACTGCCGTTTCCACTCTTTCGCCTCTGGGACGCCCTCAAAACCTCCCACAGGCCCCCCGGAGCCCATGGATCCACTTAACAGCTCGTCAGGGACCCCCCCGAGTGGCTCGGCCCAAAATAATTTCCGGACCCAGCGCCCCCCCATCGATCCGTGGGCTAACACCCACGAAAAATCGCCAAAAAACTGCCGTTTCCACTCTTTCGCCTCTGGGACGCCCTCAAAACCTCCCACAGGCCCCCCGGAGCCCATGGATCCGCTTAACAGCTCGTCAGGGACCCCCCCGAGCGGCTCGGTCCAAAATAAATTCCGGATCCAGCGCCCCCCCATCGATCCGTGGGCTAACACCCACGAAAAATCGCCAAAAAACTGTCGTTTCCACTCTTTCGCCTCTGGGACGCCCTCAAAACCTCCCACAGGCCCCCCGGAGCCCATGGATACGCTTAACAGCTCGTCAGCGACCCCCCCGAGCAGCTCGGCCCAAAATAATTTCCGGACCCAGCGCCCCCCCATCGATCCGTGGGCTAACACCCACGAAAAATCGCCAAAAAACTGCCGTTTCCACTCTTTCGCCTCTGAGACGCCCTCAAAACCTCCCACAGGCCCCCCGGAGCCCATGGATACGCTTAACAGCTCGTCAGGAACCCCCCCGAGCGGCTCGGCCCAAAATAATTTCCGGACCCGGCGCCCCCCCATCGATCCGTGGGCTAACACCCACGAAAAATCGCCAAAAAACTGCCGTTTCCACTCTTTCGCCTCTGGGATGCCCTCAAAACCTCCCACAGGCCCCCCGGAGCCCATGGATACGCTTAACAGCTCGTCAGGGACCCCCCGAGCGGCTCGGCCCAAAATAATTTCCGGACCCAGCGCCCCCCCATCGATCCGTGGGCTAACACCCACGAAAAATCGCCAAAAAACTGCCGTTTCCACTCTTTCGCCTCTGGGATGCCCTCAAAACCTCCCACAGGCCCCCCGGAGCCCATGGATCCGCTCAACAGCTCGTCAGGGACCCCCCCGAGTGGCTCGGCCCAAAATAATTTCCGGACCCAGCGCCCCCCCATCGATCCGTGGGCTAACACCCACGAAAAATCGCCAAAAAACTGCCGTTTCCACTCTTTCGCCTCTGGGACGCCCTCAAAACCTCCCACAGGCCCCCCGGAGCCCATGGATACGCTTAACAGCTCGTCAGGGACCCCCCCGAGCGGCTCGGCCCAAAATAATTTTTGGACCCAGCGCCCCCCCATCGAACCGTGGGCTAACACCCACGAAAAATTGCCAAAAAACTGCCGTTTCCACTCTTTCGCCTCTGGGACGACCTCAAAACCTCCCACAGGCCCCCCGGAGCCCATGGATACGCTTAACAGCTCGTCAGGGACCCCCCCGAGTGGCTCGGCCCAAAATAATTTCCGGACCCAGCGCCCCCCCATCGATCCGTGGGCTAACACCCACGAAAAATCGCCAAAAAACTGCCGTTTCCACTCTTTCACCTCTGGGACGCCCTCAAAACCTCCCACAGGCCCCCCGGAGCCCATGGATCCGTTTAACAGCTCGTCAGGGACCCCCCCGAGCGACTCGGCCCAAAATAATTTCCGGACCCAGCGCCCCCCCATAGATCCGTGGGCTAACACCCACGAAAAATCGCCAAAAAACTGCCGTTTCCACTCTTTCGCCTCTGGGACGCCCTCAAAACCTCCCACAGGCCCCCCGGAGCCCATGGATCCGCTTAACAGCTCGTCAGGGACCCCCCCGAGCGGCTCGGCCCAAAATAATTTCCGGACCCAGCACCCCCCATCGATCCGTGGGCTAACACCCACGAAAAATCGCCAAAAAACTGCCGTTTCCACTCTTTCGCCTCTGGGATGCCCTCAAAACCTCCCACAGGCCCCCCGGAGCCCATGGATCCACTTAACAGCTCGTCAGGGACCCCCCCGAGCGGCTCGGCCCAAAATAATTTCCGGACCCAGCGCCCCCCCATCGATCCGTGGGCTAACACCCACGAAAAATCGCCAAAAAACTGCCGTTTCCACTCTTTCGCCTCTGGGACGCCCTCAAAACCTCCCACAGGCCCCCCGGAGCCCATGGATCCGCTTAACAGCTCGTCAGGGACCCCCCCGAGCGGCTCGGTCCAAAATAATTTTCGGACCCAGCGCCCCCCCATCGATCCGTGGGCTAACACCCACGAAAAATCGCCAAAAAACTGTCGTTTCCACTCTTTCGCCTCTGGGACGCCCTCAAAACCTCCCACAGGCCCCCCGGAGCCCATGGATACGCTTAACAGCTCGTCAGGGACCCCCCCGAGCGGCTCGGCCCAAAATAATTTCCGGACCCAGCGCCCCCCCATCGATCCGTGGGCTAACACCCACGAAATATTGCCAAAAAACTGCCGTTTCCACTCTTTCGCCTCTGGGATGCCCTCAAAATCTCCCACAGGCCCCCCGGAGCCCATGGATCCGCTTAACATCTCGTCAGGGACCCCCCCGAGCGGCTCGGCCCAAAATAATTTCCGGACCCAGCGCCCCCCCATCGATCCGTGGGCTAACACCCACGAAAAATCGCCAAAAAACTGATGTTTCCACTCTTTCGCCTCTGGGACGCCCTCAAAACCTCCCACAGGCCCCCCGGAGCCCATGGATCCGCTTAACATCTCGTCAGGGACCCCCCCGAGCGGCTCGGCCCAAAATAATTTCCGGACCCAGCGCCCCCCCATAGATCCGTGGGCTAACACCCATGAAAAATCGCCAAAAAACTGCCGTTTCCACTCTTTCGCCTCTGGGACGCCCTCAAAACCTCCCACAGGCCCCCCGGAGCCCATGGATCCGCTTAACAGCTCGTCAGGGACCCCCCCGAGCGGCTCGGCCCAAAATAATTTCCGGACCCAGCACCCCCCATCGATCCGTGGGCTAACACCCACGAAAAATCGGCAAAAAACTGCCGTTTCCACTCTTTCGCCTCTGGGATGCCCTCAAAACCTCCCACAGGCCCCCCGGAGCCCATGGATCCACTTAACAGCTCGTCAGGGACCCCCCCGAGCGGCTCGGCCCAAAATAATTTCCGGACCAAGCGCCCCCCCATCGATCCGTGGGCTAACACCCACGAAAAATCGCCAAAAAACTGCCGTTTCCACTCTTTCGCCTCTGGGATGCCCTCAAAACCTCCCACAGGCCCCCCGGAGCCCATGGATCCGCTTAACAGCTCGTCAGGGACCCCCCCGAGCGGCTCGGTCCAAAATAATTTTCGGACCCAGCGCCCCCCCATCGATCCGTGGGCTAACACCCACGAAAAATCGCCAAAAAACTGTCGTTTCCACTCTTTCGCCTCTGGGACGCCCTCAAAACCTCCCACAGGCCCCCCGGAGCCCATGGATACGCTTAACAGCTCGTCAGGGACCCCCCCGAGCGGCTCGGCCCAAAATAATTTCCGGACCCAGCGCCCCCCCATCGATCCGTGGGCTAACACCCACGAAAAATCGCCAAAAAACTGCCGTTTCCACTCTTTCGCCTCTGGGACGCCCTCAAAACCTCCCACAGGCCCCCCGGATCCCATGGATACGCTTAACAGCTCGTCAGGGACCCCCCCGAGTGGCTCGGCCCAAAATAATTTTCGGACCCAGCGCCCCCCCATCGATCCGTGGGCTAACACCCACGAAAAATCGCCAAAAAACTGCCGTTTCCACTCTTTCGCCTCTGGGACGCCCTCAAAACCTCCCACAGGCCCCCCGGAGCCCATGGATACGCTTAACAGCTCGTCAGGGACCCCCCCGAGCGGCTCGGCCCAAAATAATTTCCGGACCCAGCGCCCCCCCATCGATCCGTGGGCTAACACCCACGAAAAATCGCCAAAAAACTGCCGTTTCCACTCTTTCGCCTCTGGGATGCCCTCAAAACCTCCCACAGGCCCCCCGGAGCCCATGGATCCACTTAACAGCTCGTCAGGGACCCCCCCGAGCGGCTCGGCCCAAAATAATTTCCGGACCCAGCGCCCCCCCATCGATCCGTGGGCTAACACCCACGAAAAATCGCCAAAAAACTGCCGTTTCCACTCTTTCGCCTCTGGGACGCCCTCAAAACCTCCCACAGGCCCCCCGGAGCCCATGGATCCGCTTAACAGCTCGTCAGGGACCCCCCCGAGCGGCTCGGTCCAAAATAATTTTCGGACCCAGCGCCCCCCCATCGATCCGTGGGCTAACACCCACGAAAAATCGCCAAAAAACTGTCGTTTCCACTCTTTCGCCTCTGGGACGCCCTCAAAACCTCCCACAGGCCCCCCGGAGCCCATGGATACGCTTAACAGCTCGTCAGGGACCCCCCCGAGCGGCTCGGCCCAAAATAATTTCCGGACCCAGCGCCCCCCCATCGATCCGTGGGCTAACACCCACGAAAAATCGCCAAAAAACTGCCGTTTCCACTCTTTCGCCTCTGGGACGCCCTCAAAACCTCCCACAGGCCCCCCGGATCCCATGGATACGCTTAACAGCTCGTCAGGTACCCCCCCGAGTGGCTCGGCCCAAAATAATTTTCGGACCCAGCGCCCCCCCATCGATCCGTGGGCTAACACCCACGAAAAATCGCCAAAAAACTGCCGTTTCCACTCTTTCGCCTCTGGGACGCCCTCAAAACCTCCCACAGGCCCCCCGGAGCCCATGGATACGCTTAACAGCTCGTCAGGGACCCCCCCGAGCGGCTCGGCCCAAAATAATTTCTGGACCCAGCGCCCCCCCATCGATCCGTGGGCTAACACCCACGAAAAATCGCCAAAAAACTGCCGTTTCCACTCTTTCGCCTCTGGGACGCCCTCAAAATCTCCCACAGGCCCCCCGGAGCCCATGGATACGCTTAACAGCTCGTCAGGGACCCCCCCGAGCGGCTCGGCCCAAAATAATTTCCGGACCCAGCGCCCCCCCATCGATCCGTGGGCTAACACCCACGAAAAATCGCCAAAAAACTGCCGTTTCCACTCTTTCGCCTCTGGGACGCCCTCAAAACCTCCCACAGGCCCCCCGGAGCCCATGGATCCGCTTAACAGCTCGTCAGGGACCCCCCCGAGCGGCTCGGCCCAAAATAATTTCCGGACCCAGCGCCCCCCCATAGATCCGTGGGCTAACACCCACGAAAAATCGCCAAAAAACTGCCGTTTCCACTCTTTCGCCTCTGGGACGCCCTCAAAACCTCCCACAGGCCCCCCGGAGCCCATGGATCCGCTTAACAGCTCGTCAGGGACCCCCCCGAGCAGGTCGGCCCAAAATAATTTCCGGACCCAGCACCCCCCATCGATCCGTGGGCTAACACCCACGAAAAATCGCCAAAAAACTGCCGTTTCCACTCTTTCGCCTCTGGGATGCCCTCAAAACCTCCCACAGGCCCCCCGGAGCCCATGGATCCACTTAACAGCTCGTCAGGGACCCCCCCGAGCGGCTCGGCCCAAAATAATTTCCGGACCCAGCGCCCCCCCATCGATCCGTGGGCTAACACCCACGAAAAATCGCCAAAAAACTGCCGTTTCCACTCTTTCGCTTCTGGGACGCCCTCAAAACCTCCCACAGGCCCCCCGGAGCCCATGGATCCGCTTAACAGCTCGTCAGGGACCCCCCCGAGTGGCTCAGCCCAAAATAATTTTCGGACCCAGCGCCCCCCCATCGATCCGTGGGCTAACACCCACGAAAAATCGCCAAAAAACTGTCGTTTCCACTCTTTCGCCTGTGGGACGCCCTCAAAACCTCCCACAGGCCCCCCGGAGCCCATGGATACGCTTAACAGCTCGTCAGGGACCCCCCCGAGCGGCTCGGCCAAAAATAATTTCCGGACCCAGCGCCCCCCCATCGATCCGTGGGCTAACACCCACGAAAAATCGCCAAAAAACTGCCGTTTCCACTCTTTCGCCTCTGGGACGCCCTCAAAACCTCCCACAGGCCCCCCGGAGCCCATGGATACGCTTAACAGCTCGTCAGGGACCCCCCGAGCGGCTCGGCCCATAATAATTTCCGGACCCAGCGCCCCCCCATCGATCCGTGGGCTAACACCCACGAAAAATCGCCAAAAAACTGCCGTTTCCACTCTTTCGCCTCTGGGATGCCGTCAAAACCTCCCACAGGCCCCCCGGAGCCCATGGATCCGCTTAACAGCTCGTCAGGGACCCCCCCGAGCGGCTCGGCCCAAAATAATTTCCGGACCCAGCGCCCCCCCATCGATCCATGGGCTAACACCCACGAAAAATCGCCAAAAAACTGCCGTTTCCACTCTTTCGCCTCTGGAACGCCCTCAAAACCTCCCACAGGCCCCCCGGAGCCCATGGATACGCTTAACAGCTCGTCAGGGACCCCCCCGAGCGGCTCGGCCCAAAATAATTTCTGGACCCAGCGCCCCCCCATCGATCCGTGGGCTAACACCCACGAAAAATCGCCAAAAAACTGCCGTTTCCACTCTTTCGCCTCTGGGACGCCCTCAAAACCTCCCACAGGCCCCCCGGAGCCCATGGATACGCTTAACAGCTCGTCAGGGACCCCCCCGAGCGGCTCGGCCCAAAATAATTTCCGAACCCAGCGCCCCCCCATCGATCCGTGGGCTAACACCCACGAAAAATTGCCAAAAAACTGTCGTTTCCACTCTTTCGCCTCTGGAACGCCTTCAAAACCTCCCACAGGCCCCCCGGATCCCATGGATACGCTTAACAGCTCGTCAGGGACCCCCCTGAGCGGCTCGGCCCAAAATAATTTCCGGACCCAGCGCCCCCCCATCGATCCGTGGGCTAACACCCACGAAAAATCGCCAAAAAACTGCCGTTTCCACTCTTTCGCCTCTGGGACGCCCTCAAAACCTCCCACAGGCCCCCCGGAGCCCATGGATACGCTTAACAGCTCGTCAGGGACCCCCCCGAGCGGCTCGGCCCAAAATAATTTCCGGACCCAGCGCCCCCCCATCGATCCGTGGGCTAACACCCACGAAAAATCGCCAAAAAACTGCCGTTTCCACTCTTTCGCTTCTGGGACGCCCTCAAAACCTCCCACAGGCCCCCCGGAGCCCATGGATCCGCTTAAAAGCTCGTCAGGGACCCCCCCGAGCGGCTCGGCCCAAAATAATTTCCGGACCCAGCGCCCCCCCATCGATCCGTGGGCTAACACCCACGAAAAATCGCCAAAAAACTGCCGTTTCCAATCTTTCGCCTCTGGGACGCCCTCAAAACCTGCCACAGGCCCCCCGGAGCCCATGGATCCGCTTAACAGCTCGTCAGGGACCCCCCCGAGCGGCTCGACCCAAAATACTTTCCGGACCCAGCGCCCCCCCATCGATCCGTGGGCTAACACCCACGAAAAATCGCCAAAAAACTGCCGTTTCCACTCTTTCGCCTCTGGGACGCCCTCAAAACCTCCCACAGGCCCCCCGGAGCCCATGGATACGCTTAACAGCTCGTCAGGGACCCCCCCAAATGGCTCGGCCCAAAAGAATTTCCGGACCCAGCGCCCCCCCATCGATCCGTGGGCTAACACCCACGAAAAATCGCCAAAAAACTGTCGTTTCCACTCTTTCGCCTCTGGGACGCCTTCAAAACCTCCCACAGGCCCCCCGGAGCCCATGGATACGCTTAACAGCTCGTCAGGGACCCCCCCGAGCGGCTCGGCCCAAAATAATTTCCGGACCCAGCGCCCCCCCATCGATCCGTGGGCTAACACCCACGAAAAATCGCCAAAAAACTGCCGTTTCCACTCTTTTGCCTCTGGGACGCCCTCAAAACCTCCCACAGGCCCCTCGGAGCCCATGGATACGCTTAACAGCTCGTCAGGGACCCCCCCGAGCGGTTCGGCCCAAAATAATTTCCGGACCCAGCTCCCCCCCATCGATCCGTGGGCTAACACCCACGAAAAATCGCCAAAAAACTGCCGTTTCCACTCTTTCGCCTCTGGGACGCCCTCAAAACCTCCCACAGGCCCCCCGGAGCCCATGGATCCGCTTAACAGCTCGTCAGGGACCCCCCCGAGCGGCTCGGCCCAAAATAATTTCCGGACCCAGCGCCCCCCCATCGATCCGTGGGCTAACACCCACGAAAAATTGCCAAAAAACTGCCGTTTCCACTCTTTCGCCTCTGGGACGCCCTCAAAACCTCCCACAGACCCCCCGGATCCCATGGATCCGCTTAACAGCTCGTCAGGGACCCCCCCGAGCGGCTCGACCCAAAATAATTTCCGGACCCAGCGCCCCCCATCGATCCGTGGGCTAACACCCACGAAAAATCGCCAAAAAACTGCCGTTTCCACTCTTTCGCCTCTGGGACGCCCTCAAAACCTCCCACAGGCCCCCCAGAGCCCATGGATACGCTTAACAGCTCGTCAGGGACCCCCCCGAATGGCTCGGCCCAAAATAATTTCCGGACCCAGCGCCCCCCCATCGATCCGTGGGCTAACACCCACGAAAAATCGCCAAAAAACTGCCGTTTCCACTCTTTCGCCTCTGGGATGCCCTCAAAACCTCCCACAGGCCCCCCGGAGCCCATGGATCCACTTAACAGCTCGTCAGGGACCCCCTCGAGCGGCTCAGCCCAAAATAATTTCCGGACCCAGCGCCCCCCCATCGATCCGTGGGCTAACACCCACGAAAAATCGCCAAAAAACTGCCGTTTCCACTCTTTCGCCTCTGGGACGCCCTCAAAACCTCCCACAGGCCCCCCGGAGCCCATGGATACGCTTAACAGCTCGTCAGGGACCCCCCCGAGCGGTTCGGCCCAAAATAATTTCCGGACCCAGCGCCCCCCCATCGATCCGTGGGCTAACACCCACGAAAAATCGCCAAAAAACTGCCGTTTCCACTCTTTCGCCTCTGGGACGCCCTCAAAACCTCCCACAGGCCCCCCGGAGCCCATGGATCCGCTTAACAGCTCGTCAGGGACCCCCCCGAGCGGCTCGGCCCAAAATAATTTCCGGACCCAGCGCCCCCCCATCGATCCGTGGGCTAACACCCACGAAAAATTGCCAAAAAACTGCCGTTTCCACTCTTTCGCCTCTGGGACGCCCTCAAAACCTCCCACAGGCCCCCCGGATCCCATGGATCCGCTTAACAGCTCGTCAGGGACCCCCCCGAGCGGCTCGACCCAAAATAATTTCCGGACCCAGTGCCCCCCATCGATCCGTGGGCTAACACCCACGAAAAATCGCAAAAAAACTGCCGTTTCCACTCTTTCGCCTCTGGGACGCCCTCAAAACCTCCCACAGGCCCCCCAGAGCCCATGGATACGCTTAACAGCTCGTCAGGGAACCCCCCGAATGGCTCGGCCTAAAATAATTTCCGGACCCAGCGCCCCCCCATCGATCCGTGGGCTAACACCCACGAAAAATTGCCAAAAAACTGCCGTTTCCACTCTTTCGCCTCTGGGATGCCCTCAAAACCTCCCACAGGCCCCCCGGAGCCCATGGATCCACTTAACAGCTCGTCAGGGACCCCCCCGAGCGGCTCAGCCCAAAATAATTTCCGTACCCAGCGCCCCCCCATCGATCCGTGGGCTAACACCCACGAAAAATCGCCAAAAAACTGTCGTTTCCACTCTTTCGCCTCTGGGACGCCCTCAAAACCTCCCACAGGCCCCCCGGAGCCCATGGATCCGGTTAACAGCTCGTCAGGGACCCCCCCGAGCGGGTCGGCCCAAAATAATTTCCGGACCCAGCGCCCCCCCATCGATCCGTGGGCTAACACCCACGAAAAATCGCCAAAAAACTGCCGTTTCCACTCTTTCACCTCTGGGACGCCCTCAAAACCTCCCACAGGCCCCCCGGAGCCCATGGATACGCTTAACAGCTCGTCAGGGACCCCCCCGAGCGGCTCGGCCCAAAATAATTTCCGAACCCAGCGCCCCCCCATCGATCCGTGGGCTAACACCCACGAAAAATCGCCAAAAAACTGCCGTTTCCACTCTTTCGCCTCTGGGACGCCCTCAAAATCTCCCACAGGCCCCCCGGAGCCTATGGATACGCTTAACAACTCGTCAGGGACCCCCCCGAGCGGCTCGGCCCAAAATAATTTCCGGACCCAGCGCCCCCCCATCGATCCGTGGGCTAACACCCACGAAAAATCGCCAAAAAACTGCCGTTTCCACTCTTTCGCCTCTGGGACGCCCTCAAAACCTCCAAAAGGCCCCCCGGAGCCCATGGATACGCTTAACAGCTCGTCAGGGACCCCCTCGAGCGGCTCGGCCCAAAATAATTTCCGGACCCAGCGCCCCCCCATCGATCCGTGGGCTAACACCCACGAAAAATCGCCAAAAAACTGCCGTTTCCACTCTTTCGCCTCTGGGACGCCCTCAAAATCTCCCACAGGCCCCCCGGAGCCCATGGATACGCTTAACAGCTCGTCAGGGACTCCCCCGAGCGGCTCGGCCCAAAATAATTTCCGGACCCAGCGCCCCCCCATCGATCCGTGGGCTAACACCCACGAAAAATCGCCAAAAAACTGCCGTTTCCACTCTTTCGCCTCTGGGATGCCCTCAAAACCTCCCACAGGCCCCCCGGAGCCCATGGATCCACTTAACAGCTCGTCAGGGACCCCCCCGAGCGGCTCAGCCCAAAATAATTTCCGTACCCAGCGCCCCCCCATCGATCCGTGGGCTAACACCCACGAAAAATCGCCAAAAAACTGTCGTTTCCACTCTTTCGCCTCTGGGACGCCCTCAAAACATCCCACAGGCCCCCCGGAGCCCATGGATCCGGTTAACAGCTCGTCAGGGACCCCCCCGAGCGGCTCGGCCCAAAATAATTTCCGGACCCAGCGCCCCCCCATCGATCCGTGGGCTAACACCCACGAAAAATCGCCAAAAAACTGCCGTTTCCACTCTTTCACCTCTGGGACGCCCTCAAAACCTCCCACAGGCCCCCCGGAGCCCATGGATACGCTTAACAGCTCGTCAGGGACCCCCCCGAGCGGCTCGGCCCAAAATAATTTCCGAACCCAGCGCCCCCCCATCGATCCGTGGGCTAACACCCACGAAAAATCGCCAAAAAACTGCCGTTTCCACTCTTTCGCCTCTGGGACGCCCTCAAAATCTCCCACAGGCCCCCCGGAGCCCATGGATACGCTTAACAACTCGTCAGGGACCCCCCCGAGCGGCTCGGCCCAAAATAATTTCCGGACCCAGCGCCCCCCCATCGATCCGTGGGCTAACACCCACGAAAAATCGCCAAAAAACTGCCGTTTCCACTCTTTCGCCTCTGGGACGCCCTCAAAACCTCCAAAAGGCCCCCCGGAGCCCATGGATACGCTTAACAGCTCGTCAGGGACCCCCTCGAGCGGCTCGGCCCAAAATAATTTCCGGACCCAGCGCCCCCCCATCGATCCGTGGGCTAACACCCACGAAAAATCGCCAAAAAACTGCCGTTTCCACTCTTTCGCCTCTGGGACGCCCTCAAAATCTCCCACAGGCCCCCCGGAGCCCATGGATACGCTTAACAGCTCGTCAGGGACTCCCCCGAGCGACTCGGCCCAAAATAATTTCCGGACCCAGCGCCCCCCCATCGATCCGTGGGCTAACACCCACGAAAAATCGCCAAAAAACTGTCGTTTCCACTCTTTCGCCTCTGGGACGCCCTCAAAACCTCCCACAGGCCCCCCGGAGCCCATGGATACGCTTAACAGCTCGTCAGGTACCCCCCGAGCGGCTCGGCCCAAAATAATTTCCGGACCCAGCGCCCCCCCATCGATCCGTGGGCTAACACCCACGAAAAATCGCCAAAAAACTGCCGTTTCCACTCTTTCGCCTCTGGGACGCCCTCAAAACCTCCCACAGGCCCCCCGGAGCCCATGGATACGCTTAACAGCTCGTCAGGGACCCGCCCGAGAGGCTTGGCCCAAAATAATTTCTGGACCCAGCGCCCCCCCATCGATCCGTGGGCTAACACCCACGAAAAATCGCCAAAAAACTGCCGTTTCCACTCTTTCGCCTCTGGGACGCCCTCAAAACCTCCCACAGGCCCCCCGGAGCCCATGGATACGCTTAACAGCTCGTCAGGGACCCCCCCGAGCGGCTCGGCCCAAAATAATTTCCGGACCCAGCGCCCCCCCATCGATCCGTGGGCTAACACCCACGAAAAATCGCCAAAAAACTGCCGTTTCCACTCTTTCGCCTCTGGGACGCCCTCAAAACCTCCCACAGGCCCCCCGGAGCCCATGGATACGCTTAGCAGCTCGTCAGGGACCCCCCCGAGCGGCTCGGCCCAAAATAATTTCCGAACCCAGCGCCCCCCCATCGATCCGTGGGCTAACACCCATGAAAAATTGCCAAAAAACTGCCGTTTCCACTCTTTTGCCTCTGGGACGCCCTCAAAACCTCCCACAGGCCCCCCGGAGCCCATGGATCCGCTTAACAGCTCGTCAGGGACCCCCCCGAGCGGCTCGGCCCAAAATAATTTCCGGACCCAGCGCCCCCCCATCGATCCGTGGGCTAACACCCACGAAAAATCGCCAAAAAACTGCCGTTTCCACTCTTTCGCCTCTGGGACGCCCTCAAAACCTCCCACAGGCCCCCCGGAGCCCATGGATCCGCTTAACAGCTCGTCAGGGACCCCCCCGAGCAGCTCGACCCAAAATAATTTCCGGACCCAGTGCCCCCCCATCGATCCGTGGGCTAACACCCACGAAAAATCGCCAAAAAACTGCCGTTTCCACTCTTTCGCCTCTGGGACGCCCTCAAAACCTCCCACAGGCCCCCCGGAGCCCATGGATACGCTTAACAGCTCGTCAGGGACCCCCCCGAACGGCTCGGCCCAAAAGAATTTCCGGACCCAGCGCCCCCCCATCGATCCGTGGGCTAACACCCACGAAAAATCGCCAAAAAACTGCTGTTTCCACTCTTTCGCCTCTGGGATGCCCTCAAAACCTCCCACAGGCCCCTCGGAGCCCATGGATCCACTTAACAGCTCGTCAGGGACCCCCCCGAGCGGATCAGCCCAAAATAATTTCCGGACCCAGCGCCCCCCCATCGATCCGTGGGCTAACACCCACGAAAAATCGCCAAAAAACTGTCGTTTCCACTCTTTCGCCTCTGGGACGCCTTCAAAACCTCCCACAGGCCCCCCGGAGCCCATGGATCCGCTTAACAGCTCGTCAGGGACCCCCCCGAGCGGCTCGGCCCAAAATAATTTCCGGACCCAGCGCCCCCCCATCGATCCGTGGGCTAACACCCACGAAAAATCGCCAAAAAACTGCCGTTTCCACTCTTTCGCCTCTGGGACGCCCTCAAAACCTCCCACAGGCCCCCCGGAGCCCATGGATCCGCTTAACAGCTCGTCAGGGACCCCCCCGAGCGGCTCGACCCAAAATAATTTCCGTACCCAGTGCCCCCCCATCGATCCGTGGGCTAACACCCACGAAAAATCGCCAAAAAACTGCCGTTTCCACTCTTTCGCCTCTGGGACGCCCTCAAAACCTCCCACAGGCCCCCCGGAGCCCATGGATACGCTTAACAGCTCGTCAGGGACCCCCCCGAATGGCTCGTCCCAAAAGAATTTCCGGACCCAGCGCCCCCCCATCGATCCGTGGGCTAACACCCACGAAAAATCGCCAAAAAATTGCCGTTTCCACTCTTTCACCTCTGGGATGCCCTCAAAACCTCCCACAGGCCCCCCGGAGCCCATGGATCAACTTAACAGCTCGTCAGGGACCCCCCCGAGCGGCTCAGCCCAAAATAATTTCCGGACCCAGCGCCCCCCCATCGATCCGTGGGCTAACACCCACGAAAAATCGCCAAAAAACTGTCGTTTCCACTCTTTCGCCTCTGGGACGCCCTCAAAACCTCCCACAGGCCCCCCGGAGCCCATAGATCCGGTTAACAGCTCGTCAGGGACCCCCCCGAGTGGCTCGGCCCAAAATAATTTCCGGACCCAGCGCCCCCCCATCGATCCGTGGGCTAACACCCACGAAAAATCGCCAAAAAACTGCCGTTTCCACTCTTTCGCCTCTGGGATGCCCTCAAAACCTCCCACAGGCCCCCCGGAGCCCATGGATACGCTTAACAGCTCGTCAGGGACCCCCCCGAGCGGCTCGGCCCAAAATAATTTCCGGACCCAGCGCCCCCCCATCGATCCGTGGGCTAACACCCACGAAAAATTGCCAAAAAACTGCCGTTTCCACTCTTTCGCCTCTGGGATGCCCTCAAAACCTCCCACAGGCCCCCCGGAGCCCATGGATCCGCTTAACAGCTCGTCAGGGACCCCCCCGAGCGGCTCGGCCCAAAATAATTTCCGTACCCAGTGCCCCCCCATCGATCCGTGGGCTAACACCCACGAAAAATCGCCAAAAAACTGCCGTTTCCACTCTTTCGCCTCTGGGACGCCCTCAAAACCTCCCACAGGCCCCCCGGAGCCTATGGATACGCTTAACAGCTCGTCAGGGACCCCCCCGAGCGGCTCGGCCCAAAATAATTTTTGGACCCAGCGCCCCCCCATCGATCCGTGGGCTAACACCCACGAAAAATCGCCAAAAAACTGCCGTTTCCACTCTTTCGCCTCTGGGATGCCCTCAAAACCTCCCACAGGCCCCCCGGAGCCCATGGATCCGCTTAACAGCTCGTCAGGGACCCCCCCGAGCGGCTCGGCCCAAAATAATTTCCGGACCCAGCGCCCCCCCATCGATCCGTGGGCTAACACCCACGAAAAATCGCCAAAAAACTGCCATTTCCACTCTTTCGCCTCTGGGACGCCCTCAAAACCTCCCACAGGCCCCCTAGAGCCCATGGATCCGCTTAACAGCTCTTCAGGGACCCCCCCGAGCGGCTCGGCCCAAAATAATTTCCGGACCCAGCGCCCCCCCATCGATCCGTGGGCTAACACCCACGAAAAATCGCCAAAAAACTGCCGTTTCCACTCTTTCGCCTCTGGGACGCCCTCAAAACATCCCACAGGCCCCCCGGAGCCCATGGATCCGCTTAACAGCTCGTCAGGGACCCCCCCGAGCGGCTCGGCCCAAAATAATTTCCGGACCCAGCGCCCCCCCATCGATCCGTGGGCTAACACCCACGAAAAATCGCCAAAAAACTGCCGTTTCCACTCTTTCGCCTCTGGGACGCCCTCAAAACCTCCCACAGGCCCCCCGGAGCCCATGGATCCGCTTAACAGCTCGTCAGGGACCCCCCCGAGCGGCTCGGCCCAAAATAATTTCTGGACCCAGCGCCCCCCCATCGATCCGTGGGCTAACACCCACGAAAAATCTCCAAAAAACTGCCGTTTCCACTCTTTCGCCTCTGGGACGCCCTCAAAACCTCCCACAGGCCCCCCGGAGCCCATGGATCCGCTTAACAGCTCGTCAGGGACCCCCCCGAGCGGCTCGGCCCAAAATAATTTCCGGACCCAGCGCCCCCCCATCGATCCGTGGGCTAACACCCACGAAAAATCGCCAAAAAACTGCCGTTTCCACTCTTTCGCCTCTGGGACGCCCTCAAAACCTCCCACAGGCCCCCCGGAGCCCATGGATCCGCTTAACAGCTCGTCAGGGACCCCCCCGAGTGGCTCGGCCCAAAATAATTTCCGGACCCAGCGCCCCCCCATCGATCCGTGGGCTAACACCCACGAAAAATCGCCAAAAAACTGCCGTTTCCACTCTTTCGCCTCTGGGACGCCCTCAAAACCTCCCACAGGCCCCCCGGA
The DNA here is from genome assembly GCA_031232105.1 of Capsicum rhomboideum. Lineage (NCBI taxonomy): Eukaryota > Viridiplantae > Streptophyta > Magnoliopsida > Solanales > Solanaceae > Capsicum > Capsicum rhomboideum. The sequence goes on along the minus strand of CP124710.1, from coordinate 370,497 downwards.
GCCCATGGATACGCTTAACAGCTCGTCAGGGACCCCCCGAGCGGCTCGGCCCAAAATAATTTCTGGACCCAGCGCCCCCCCATCGATCCGTGGGCTAACACCCACGAAAAATCGCCAAAAAACTGCCGTTTCCACTCTTTCGCCTCTGGGATGCCCTCAAAACCTCCCACAGGCCCCCCGGAGCCCATGGATCCGCTTAACAGCTCGTCAGGGACCCCCCCGAGCGGCTCGGCCCAAAATAATTTCCGGACCCAGCGCCCCCCCATCGATCCGTGGGCTAACACCCACGAAAAATCGCCAAAAAACTGTCGTTTCCACTCTTTCGCCTCTGGGACGCCCTCAAAACCTCCCACAGGCCCCCCGGAGCCCATGGATACGCTTAACAGCTCGTCAGGGACCCCCCCGAGCGGCTCGGCCCAAAATAATTTCCGAACCCAGCGCCCCCCCATCGATCCGTGAGCTAACACCCACGAAAAATCGCCAAAAAACTGCCGTTTCCACTCTTTCGCCTCTGGGACGCCCTCAAAACCTCCCACAGGCCCCCCGGAGCCCATGGATCCGCTTAACAGCTCGTCAGGGACCCCCCCGAGTGGCTCGGCCCAAAATAATTTCCGGACCCAGCGCCCCCCATCGATCCGTGGGCTAACACCCACGAAAAATCGCCAAAAAACTGCCGTTTCCACTCTTTCGCCTCTGGGATGCCCTCAAAACCTCCCACAGGCCCCCCGGAGCCCATGGATCCGCTTAACAGCTCGTCAGGGACCCCCCCGAGCGGCTCGGTCCAAAATAATTTCCGGACCCAGCGCCCCCCCATCGATCCGTGGGCTAACACCCACGAAAAATCGCCAAAAAACTGCCGTTTCCACTCTTTCGCCTCTGGGACGCCCTCAAAACCTCCCACAGGCCCCCCGGAGCCCATGGATACGCTTAACAGCTCGTCAGGGACCCCCCCGAGCGGCTTGGCCCAAAATAATTTCTGGACCCAGCGCCCCCCCATCGATCCGTGGGCTAACACCCACGAAAAATCGCCAAAAAACAGCCGTTTCCACTCTTTCGCCTCTGGGATGCCCTCAAAACCTCCCACAGGCCCCCCGGAGCCCATGGATATGCTTAACAGCTTGTCATGGACCCCCCCGAGCGGCTCGGCCCAAAATAATTTCCGGACCCAGCGCCCCCCCATCGATCCGTGGGCTAACACCCACGAAAAATCGCCAAAAAACTGCCGTTTCCACTCTTTCGCCTCTGGGACGCCCTCAAAACCTCCCACAGGCCCCCTGGAGCCCATGGATCCGCTTAACAGCTCTTCAGGGACCCCCCCGAGCGGCTCGGCCCAAAATAATTTCCGGACCCAGCGCCCCCCCATCGATCCGTGGGCTAACACCCACGAAAAATCGCCAAAAAACTGCCGTTTCCACTCTTTCGCCTCTGGGACGCCCTCAAAACCTCCCACAGGCCCCCCGGAGCCCATGGATCCGCTTAACAGCTCGTCAGGGACCCCCCCGAGCGGCTCGGCCCAAAATAATTTCCGGACCCAGCGCCCCCCCATCGATCCGTGGGCTAACACCCACGAAAAATTGCCAAAAAACTGCCGTTTCCACTCTTTCGCCTCTGGGATGCCCTCAAAACCTCCCACAGGCCCCCCGGAGCCCATGGATCCGCTTAACAGCTCGTCAGGGACCCCCCCGAGCGGCTCGGCCCAAAATAATTTCCGGACCCAGCGCCCCCCCATCGATCCGTGGGCTAACACCCACGAAAAATCGCCAAAAAACTGCCGTTTCCACTCTTTCGCCTCTGGGACGCCCTCAAAACCTCCCACAGGCCCCCTGGAGCCCATGGATCCGCTTAACAGCTCGTCAGGGACCCCCCCGAGCGGCTCGTCCCAAAATAATTTCCGGACCCAGCGCCCCCCCATCGATCCGTGGGCTAACACCCACGAAAAATCGCCAAAAAACTGTCGTTTCCACTCTTTCGCCTCTGGGACGCCCTCAAAACCTCCCACAGGCCCCCCGGAGCCCATGGATCCGCTTAACAGCTCGTCAGGGACCCCCCCGAGCGGCTCGGCCCAAAATAATTTCCGGACCCAGCGCCCCCCATCGATCCGTGGGCTAACACCCACGAAAAATCGCCAAAAAACTGCCGTTTCCACTCTTTCGCCTCTGGGATGCCCTCAAAACCTCCCACAGGCCCCCCGGAGCCCATGGATCCGCTTAACAGCTCGTCAGGGACCCCCCCGAGCGGCTCGGCCCAAAATAATTTCCGGACCCAGCGCCCCCCCATCGATCCGTGGGCTAACACCCACGAAAAATCGCCAAAAAACTGTCGTTTCCACTCTTTCGCCTCTGGGACGCCCTCAAAACCTCCCACAGGCCCCCCGGAGCCCATGGATCCGCTTAACAGCTCGTCAGGGACCCCCCCGAGCGGCTCGGCCCAAAATAATTTCCGGACCCAGCGCCCCCCATCGATCCGTGGGCTAACACCCACGAAAAATCGCCAAAAAACTGCCGTTTCCACTCTTTCGCCTCTGGGATGCCCTCAAAACCTCCCACAGGCCCCCCGGAGCCCATGGATCCGCTTAACAGCTCGTCAGGGACCCCCCCGAGCGGCTCGGCCCAAAATAATTTCCGGACCCAGCGCCCCCCCATCGATCCGTGGGCTAACACCCACGAAAAATCGCCAAAAAACTGCCGTTTCCACTCTTTCGCCTCTGGGACGCCCTCAAAACCTCCCACAGGCCCCCCGGAGCCCATGGATACGCTTAACAGCTCGTCAGGGACCCCCCCGAGCGGCTTGGCCCAAAATAATTTCTGGACCCAGCGCCCCCCCATCGATCCGTGGGCTAACACCCACGAAAAATCGCCAAAAAACAGCCGTTTCCACTCTTTCGCCTCTGGGATGCCCTCAAAACCTCCCACAGGCCCCCCGGAGCCCATGGATACGCTTAACAACTCGTCATGGACCCCCCCGAGCGGCTCGGCCCAAAATAATTTCCGGACCCAGCGCCCCCCCATCGATCCGTGGGCTAACACCCACGAAAAATCGCCAAAAAACTGCCGTTTCCACTCTTTCGCCTCTGGGACGCCCTCAAAACCTCCCACAGGCCCCCTGGAGCCCATGGATCCACTTAACAGCTCTTCAGGGACCCCCCCGAGCGGCTCGGCCCAAAATAATTTCCGGACCCAGCGCCCCCCCATCGATCCGTGGGCTAACACCCACGAAAAATCGCCAAAAAACTGCCGTTTCCACTCTTTCGCCTCTGGGACGCCCTCAAAACCTCCCACAGGCCCCCCGGAGCCCATGGATCCGCTTAACAGCTCGTCAGGGACCCCCCCGAGCGGCTCGGCCCAAAATAATTTCCGGACCCAGCGCCCCCCCATCGATCCGTGGGCTAACACCCACGAAAAATCGCCAAAAAACTGCCGTTTCCACTCTTTCGCCTCTGGGACGCCCTCAAAACCTCCCACAGGCCCCCCGGAGCCCATGGATCCGCTTAACAGCTCGTCAGGGACCCCCCCGAGTGGCTCGGCCCAAAATAATTTCTGGACCCAGCGCCCCCCCATCGATCCGTGGGCTAACACCCACGAAAAATCTCCAAAAAACTGCCGTTTCCACTCTTTCGCCTCTGGGACGCCCTCAAAACCTCCCACAGGCCCCCCGGAGCCCATGGATCCGCTTAACAGCTCGTCAGGGACCCCCCCGAGTGGCTCGGCCCAAAATAATTTCCGGACCCAGCGCCCCCCCATCGATCCGTGGGCTGACACCCACGAAAAATCGCCAAAAAACTGCCGTTTCCACTCTTTCGCCTCTGGGACGCCCTCAAAACCTCCCACAGGCCCCCCGGAGCCCATGGATCCGCTTAACAGCTCGTCAGGGACCCCCCCGAGTGGCTCGGCCCAAAATAATTTCCGGACCCAGCGCCCCCCCATCGATCCGTGGGCTAACACCCACGAAAAATCACCAAAAAACTGCCGTTTCCACTCTTTCGCCTCTGGGACGCCCTCAAAACCTCCCACAGGCCCCCCGGAGCCCATGGATACGCTTAACAGCTCGTCAGGGACCCCCCGAGCGGCTCGGCCCAAAATAATTTCTGGACCCAGCGCCCCCCCATCGATCCGTGGGCTAACACCCACGAAAAATCGCCAAAAAACTGCCGTTTCCACTCTTTCGCCTCTGGGATGCCCTCAAAACCTCCCACAGGCCCCCCGGAGCCCATGGATCCGCTTAACAGCTCGTCAGGGACCCCCCCGAGCGGCTCGGCCCAAAATAATTTCCGGACCCAGCGCCCCCCCATCGATCCGTGGGCTAACACCCACGAAAAATCGCCAAAAAACTGTCGTTTCCACACTTTCGCCTCTGGGACGCCCTCAAAACCTCCCACAGGCCCCCCGGAGCCCATGGATACGCTTAACAGCTCGTCAGGGACCCCCCCGAGCGGCTCGGCCCAAAATAATTTCCGGACCCAGCGCCCCCCCATCGATCCGTGGGCTAACACCCACGAAAAATCGCCAAAAAACTGCCGTTTCCACTCTTTCGCCTCTGGGATGCCCTCAAAACCTCCCACAGGCCCCCCGGAGCCCATGGATCCGCTTAACAGCTCGTCAGGGACCCCCCCGAGCGGCTCGGCCCAAAATAATTTCCGGACCCAGCGCCCCCCCATCGATCCGTGGGCTAACACCCACGAAAAATCGCCAAAAAACTGCCGTTTCCACTCTTTCGCCTCTGGGACGCCCTCAAAACCTCCCACAGGCCCCCTGGAGCCCATGGATCCGCTTAACAGCTCGTCAGGGACCCCCCCGAGCGGCTCGTCCCAAAATAATTTCCGGACCCAGCGCCCCCCCATCGATCCGTGGGCTAACACCCACGAAAAATCGCCAAAAAACTGTCGTTTCCACTCTTTCGCCTCTGGGACGCCCTCAAAACCTCCCACAGGCCCCCCGGAGCCCATGGATCCGCTTAACAGCTCGTCAGGGACCCCCCCGAGCGGCTCGGCCCAAAATAATTTCCGGACCCAGCGCCCCCCATCGATTCGTGGGCTAGCACACACGAAAAATCGCCAAAAAACTGCCGTTTCCACTCTTTCGCCTCTGGGATGCCCTCAAAACCTCCCACAGGCCCCCCGGAGCCCATGGATCCGCTTAACAGCTCGTCAGGGACCCCCCCGAGCGGCTCGGCCCAAAATAATTTCCGGACCCAGCGCCCCCCCATCGATCCGTGGGCTAACACCCACGAAAAATCGCCAAAAAACTGTCGTTTCCACTCTTTCGCCTCTGGGACGCCCTCAAAACCTCCCACAGGCCCCCCGGAGCCCATGGATCCGCTTAACAGCTCGTCAGGGACCCCCCCGAGCGGCTCGGCCCAAAATAATTTCCGGACCCAGCGCCCCCCATCGATCCGTGGGCTAACACCCACGAAAAATCGCCAAAAAACTGCCGTTTCCACTCTTTCGCCTCTGGGATGCCCTCAAAACCTCCCACAGGCCCCCCGGAGCCCATGGATCCGCTTAACAGCTCGTCAGGGACCCCCCCGAGCGGCTCGGCCCAAAATAATTTCCGGACCCAGCGCCCCCCCATCGATCCGTGGGCTAACACCCACGAAAAATCGCCAAAAAACTGCCGTTTCCACTCTTTCGCCTCTGGGACGCCCTCAAAACCTCCCACAGGCCCCCCGGAGCCCATGGATACGCTTAACAGCTCGTCAGGGACCCCCCCGAGCGGCTTGGCCCAAAATAATTTCTGGACCCAGCGCCCCCCCATCGATCCGTGGGCTAACACCCACGAAAAATCGCCAAAAAACAGCCGTTTCCACTCTTTCGCCTCTGGGATGCCCTCAAAACCTCCCACAGGCCCCCCGGAGCCCATGGATACGCTTAACAACTCGTCATGGACCCCCCCGAGCGGCTCGGCCCAAAATAATTTCCGGACCCAGCGCCCCCCCATCGATCCGTGGGCTAACACCCACGAAAAATCGCCAAAAAACTGCCGTTTCCACTCTTTCGCCTCTGGGACGCCCTCAAAACCTCCCACAGGCCCCCTGGAGCCCATGGATCCACTTAACAGCTCTTCAGGGACCCCCCCGAGCGGCTCGGCCCAAAATAATTTCCGGACCCAGCGCCCCCCCATCGATCCGTGGGCTAACACCCACGAAAAATCGCCAAAAAACTGCCGTTTCCACTCTTTCGCCTCTGGGACGCCCTCAAAACCTCCCACAGGCCCCCCGGAGCCCATGGATCCGCTTAACAGCTCGTCAGGGACCCCCCCGAGCGGCTCGGCCCAAAATAATTTCCGGACCCAGCGCCCCCCCATCGATCCGTGGGCTAACACCCACGAAAAATCGCCAAAAAACTGACGTTTCCACTCTTTCGCCTCTGGGACGCCCTCAAAACCTCCCACAGGCCCCCCGGAGCCCATGGATCCGCTTAACAGCTCGTCAGGGACCCCCCCGAGTGGCTCGGCCCAAAATAATTTCTGGACCCAGCGCCCCCCCATCGATCCGTGGGCTAACACCCACGAAAAATCTCCAAAAAACTGCCGTTTCCACTCTTTCGCCTCTGGGACGCCCTCAAAACCTCCCACAGGCCCCCCGGAGCCCATGGATACGCTTAACAGCTCGTCAGGGACCCCCCCGAGTGGCTCGGCCCAAAATAATTTCCGGACCCAGCGCCCCCCCATCGATCCGTGGGCTGACACCCACGAAAAATCGCCAAAAAACTGCCGTTTCCACTCTTTCGCCTCTGGGACGCCCTCAAAACCTCCCACAGGCCCCCCGGAGCCCATGGATCCGCTTAACAGCTCGTCAGGGACCCCCCCGAGTGGCTCGGCCCAAAATAATTTCCGGACCCAGCGCCCCCCCATCGATCCGTGGGCTAACACCCACGAAAAATCACCAAAAAACTGCCGTTTCCACTCTTTCGCCTCTGGGATGCCCTCAAAACCTCCCACAGGCCCCCCGGAGCCCATGGATCCGCTTAACAGCTCGTCAGGGACCCCCCCGAGCGGCTCGGCCCAAAATAATTTCCGGACCCAGCGCCCCCCCATCGATCCGTGGGCTAACACCCACGAAAAATCGCCAAAAAACTGCCGTTTCCACTCTTTCGCCTCTGGGATGCCCTCAAAACCTCCCACAGGCCCCCCGGAGCCCATGGATCCGCTTAACAGCTCGTCAGGGACCCCCCCGAGCGGCTCGGCCCAAAATAATTTCCGGACCCAGCGCCCCCCCATCGATCCGTGGGCTAACACCCACGAAAAATCGCCAAAAAACTGTCGTTTCCACACTTTCGCCTCTGGGACGCCCTCAAAACCTCCCACAGGCCCCCCGGAGCCCATGGATACGCTTAACAGCTCGTCAGGGACCCCCCCGAGCGGCTCGGCCCAAAATAATTTCCGGACCCAGCGCCCCCCCATCGATCCGTGGGCTAACACCCACGAAAAATCGCCAAAAAACTGCCGTTTCCACTCTTTCGCCTCTGGGACGCCCTCAAAACCTCCCACAGGCCCCCTGGAGCCCATGGATCCGCTTAACAGCTCGTCAGGGACCCCCCCGAGCGGCTCGTCCCAAAATAATTTCCAGACCCAGCGCCCCCCCATCGATCCGTGGGCTAACACCCACGAAAAATCGCCAAAAAACTGTCGTTTCCACTCTTTCGCCTCTGGGACGCCCTCAAAACCTCCCACAGGCCCCCCGGAGCCCATGGATCCGCTTAACAGCTCGTCAGGGACCCCCCCGAGCGGCTCGGCCCAAAATAATTTCCGGACCCAGCGCCCCCCATCGATCCGTGGGCTAACACCCACGAAAAATCGCCAAAAAACTGCCGTTTCCACTCTTTCGCCTCTGGGACGCCCTCAAAACCTCCCATAGGCCCCCCGGAGCCCATGGATACGCTTAACAGCTCGTCAGGGACCCCCCCGAGCGGCTCGGCCCAAAATAATTTCCGGACCCAGCGCCCCCCCATCGATCCGTGGGCTAACACCCACGAAAAATCGCCAAAAAACTGCCGTTTCCACTCTTTCGCCTCTGGGACGCCCTCAAAACCTCCCACAGGCCCCCCAGAGCCCATGGATACGCTTAACAGCTCGTCAGGGACCCCCCCGAGTGGCTCGGCCCAAAATAATTTCCGGACCCAGCGCCCCCCCATCGATCCGTGGGCTAACACCCACGAAAAATCGCCAAAAAACTGCCGTTTCCACTCTTTCGCCTCTGGGACGCCCTCAAAACCTCCCACAGGCCCCCCGGAGCCCATGGATACGCTTAACAGCTCGTCAGGGACCCCCCCCAAGCGGCTCGGCCCAAAATAATTTCCAGACCCAGCGCCCCCCATCGATCCGTGGGCTAACACCCACGAAAAATCGCCAAAAAACTGCCGTTTCCACTCTTTCGCCTCTGGGATGCCCTCAAAACCTCCCACAGGCCCCCCGGAGCCCATGGATCCACTTAACAGCTCGTCAGGGACCCCCCCGAGCGGCTCGGCCCAAAATAATTTCCGGACCCAGCGCCCCCCCATCGATCCGTGGGCTAACACCCACGAAAAATCGCCAAAAAACTGCCGTTTCCACTCTTTCGCCTCTGGGACGCCCTCAAAACCTCCCACAGGCCCCCCGGAGCCCATGGATCCGCTTAACAGCTCGTCAGGGACCCCCCCGAGCGGCTCAGCCCAAAATAATTTCCGGACCCAGCGCCCCCCCATCGATCCGTGGGCTAACACCCACGAAAAATCGCCAAAAAACTGCCGTTTCCACTCTTTCGCCTCTGGGATGCCCTCAAAACCTCCCACAGGCCCCTCGGAGCCCATGGATACGCTTAATAGCTCATCAGGGACCCCCCCGAGCGGCTCGGCCCAAAATAATTTCCGGACCCAGTGCCCCCCCATCGATCCGTGGGCTAACACCCACGAAAAATCGCCAAAAAACTGCCGTTTCCACTCTTTCGCCTCTGGGACGCCCTCAAGACCTCCCACAGGCCCCCCGGAGCCCATGGATACGCTTAACAGCTCGTCAGGGACCCCCCCGAGCGGCTCGGCCCAAAATAATTTCCGGACCCAGCGCCCCCCCATCGATCCGTGGGCTAACACCCACGAAAAATCGCCAAAAAACTGCCGTTTCCACTCTTTCGCCTCTGGGACGCCCTCAAAACCTCCCACAGGCCCCCCGAAGCCCATGGATACGCTTAACAGCTCGTCAGGGACCCCCCGAGCGGCTCGGCCCAAAATAATTTCCGGACCCAGCGCCCCCCCATCGATCCGTGGGCTAACACCCACGAAAAATTGCCAAAAAAGTGCCGTTTCCACTCTTTCGCCTCTGGGATGCCCTCAAAACCTCCCACAGGCCCCTCGGAGCCCATGGATCCGCTTAACAGCTCGTCAGGGACCCCCCCGAGTGGCTCGGCCCAAAATAATTTCCAGACCCAGCGCCCCCCCATCGATCCGTGGGCTAACACCCACGAAAAATCGCCAAAAAACTGCCGTTTCCACTCTTTTGCCTCTGGGACGCCCTCAAAACCTCCCACAGGCCCCCCGGAGCCCATGGATACGCTTAACAGCTCGTCAGGGACCCCCCCGAGCGGCTCGGCCCAAAATAATTTCTGGACCCAGCGCCCCCCCATCGATCCGTGGGCTAACACCCACGAAAAATTGCCAAAAAACTGCCGTTTCCACTCTTTCGCCTATGGGACGCCCTCAAAACCTCCCACAGGCCCCCCGGAGCCCATGGATACGCTTAACAGCTCGTCAGGGACCCCTCCAAGCGGCTCAGCCCAAAATAATTTCCGGACCCAGCGCCCCCCCATCGATCCGTGGGCTAACACCCACGAAAAATCGCCAAAAAACTGCCGTTTCCACTCTTTCGCCTCTAGGACGCCCTCAAAACCTCCCACAGGCCCCCCGGAGCCCATGGATCCGCTTAACAGCTCGTCAGGGACCCCTCCGAGCGGCTCGGCCCAAAATAATTTCCGGACCCAGCGCCCCCCCATCGATCCGTGGGCTAACACCCACGAAAAATCGCCAAAAAACTGCCGTTTCCACTCTTTCGCCTCTAGGACGCCCTCAAAACCTCCCACAGGCCCCCCGGAGCCCATGGATCCGCTTAACAGCTCGTCAGGGACCCCTCCGAGCGGCTCGGCCCAAAATAATTTCCGGACCCAGCGCCCCCCCATCGATCCGTGGGCTAACACCCACGAAAAATCGCCAAAAAACTGCCGTTTCCACTCTTTCGCCTCTGGGACGCCCTCAAAACCTCCCACAGGCCCCCCGGAGCCCATGGATACGCTTAACAGCTCGTCAGGGACCCCTCGAGCGGCTCGTCCCAAAATAATTTCCGGACCCAGCGCCCCCCCATCGATCCGTGGGCTAACACCCACGAAAAATCGCCAAAAAACTACCGTTTCCACTCTTTTGCCTCTGGGATGCCCTCAAAACCTCCCACAGGCTCCCCGGAGCCCATGGATCCGCTTAACAGCTCGTCAGGGACCCCCCCGAGCGGCTCGGCCCAAAATAATTTCCAGACCCAGCGCCCCCCCATCGATCCGTGGGCTAACACCCACGAAAAATCGCCAAAAAACTGCCGTTTCCACTCTTTCGCCTCTGGGACGCCCTCAGAACCTCCCACAGGCCCCCCGGAGCCCATGGATACGCTTAACAGCTCGTCAGGGACCCCCCCGAGTGGCTCGGTCCAAAATAATTTCTGGATCCAGCGCCCCCCCATCGATCCGTGGGCTAACACCCACGAAAAATCGCCAAAAAACTGCCATTTCCACTCTTTCGCCTCTGGGACGCCCTCAAAACCTCCCACAGGCCCCCCGGATCCCATGGATACGCTTAACAGCTCGTCAGGGACCCCCCCGAGCGGCTCGGCCCAAAATAATTTCTGGACCCAGCGCCCCCCCATCGATCCGTGGGCTAACACCCACGAAAAATTGCCAAAAAACTGCCGTTTCCACTCTTTCGCCTCTGGGACGCCCTCAAAACCTCCCACAGGCCCCCCGGAGCCCATGGATCCGCTTAACAGCTCGTCAGGGACCCCCCCGAGTGGCTCGTCCCAAAATAATTTCCGGACCCAGCGCCCCCCCATCGATCCGTGGGCTAACACCCACGAAAAATAGCCAAAAAACTGTCGTTTCCACTCTTTCGCCTCTGGGACGCCCTCAAAACCTCCCACAGGCCCCCCTGAGCCCATGGATACGCTTAACAGCTCGTCAGGGACCCCCCCGAGCGGCTCGGCCCAAAATAATTTCCGGACCCAGCGCCCCCCCATCGATCCGTGGGCTAACACCCAAGAAAAATCGCCAAAAAACTGCCGTTTCCACTCTTTCGCCTCTGGGATGCCCTCAAAACCTCCCACAGGCCCCCCGGAGCCCATGGATCCGCTTAACAGCTCGTCAGGGACCCCCCCGAGTGGCTCGGCCCAAAATAATTTCCAGACCCAGCGCCCCCCCATCGATCCGTGGGCTAACACCCACGAAAAATCGCCAAAAAACTGCCGTTTCCACTCTTTCGCCTCTAGGACGCCCTCAAAACCTCCCACAGGCCCCCCGGAGCCCATGGATCCGCTTAACAGCTCGTCAGGGACCCCTCCGAGCGGCTCGGCCCAAAATAATTTCCGGACCCAGCGCCCCCCCATCGATCCGTGGGCTAACACCCACGAAAAATCGCCAAAAAACTGCCGTTTCCACTCTTTCGCCTCTGGGACGCCCTCAAAACCTCCCACAGGCCCCCCGGAGCCCATGGATACGCTTAACAGCTCGTCAGGGACCCCTCGAGCGGCTCGGCCCAAAATAATATCCGGACCCAGCGCCCCCCCATCGATCCGTGGGCTAACACCCACGAAAAATCGCCAAAAAACTACCGTTTCCACTCTTTTGCCTCTGGGATGCCCTCAAAACCTCCCACAGGCTCCCCGGAGCCCATGGATCCGCTTAACAGCTCGTCAGGGACCCCCCCGAGCGGCTCGGCCCAAAATAATTTCCGGACCCAGCGCCCCCCCATCGATCCGTGGGCTAACACCCACGAAAAATCGCCAAAAAACTGCCGTTTCCACTCTTTCGCCTCTGGGACGCCCTCAAAACCTCCCACAGGCCCCCCGGAGCCCATGGATACGCTTAACAGCTCGTCAGGGACCCCCCCGAGTGGCTCGGTCCAAAATAATTTCTGGACCCAGCGCCCCCCATCGATCCGTGGGCTAACACCCACGAAAAATCGCCAAAAAACTGCCGTTTCCACTCTTTCGCCTCTGGGACGCCCTCAAAACCTCCCACAGGCCCCCCGGATCCCATGGATACGCTTAACATCTCGTCAGGGACCCCCCCGAGCGGCTCGGCCCAAAATAATTTCTGGACCCAGCGCCCCCCCATCGATCCGTGGGCTAACACCCACGAAAAATCGCCAAAAAACTGCCGTTTCCACTCTTTCGCCTCTGGGACGCCCTCAAAACCTCCCACAGGCCCCCCGGAGCCCATGGATCCGCTTAACAGCTCGTCAGGGACCCCCCCGAGCGGCTCGTCCCAAAATAATTTTCGGACCCAGCGCCCCCCCATCGATCCGTGGGCTAACACCCACGAAAAATCGCCAAAAAACTGCCGTTTCCACTCTTTCGCCTCTGGGACGCCCTCAAAACCTCCCACAGGCCCCCCGGAGCCCATGGATCCGCTTAACAGCTCGTCAGGGACCCCCCCGAGAGGTTCGGCCCAAAATAATTTCCGGACCCAGCGCCCCCCCATCGATCCGTGGGCTAACACCCACGAAAAATCGCCAAAAAACTGCCGTTTCCACTCTTTCGCCTCTGGGACGCCCTCAAAACCTCCCACAGGCCCCCCGGAGCCCATGGATACGCTTAACAGCTCGTCAGGGACCCCCCGAGCGGCTCGGCCCAAAATAATTTCCGGACCCAGCGCCCCCCCATCGATCCGTGGGCTAACACCCACGAAAAATCGCCAAAAAACTGCCGTTTCCACTCTTTCGCCTCTGGGATGCCCTCAAAACCTCCCACAGGCCCCCCGGAGCCCATGGATCCGCTTAACAGCTCGTCAGGGACCCCCCCGAGTGGCTCGGCCCAAAATAATTTCCAGACCCAGCGCCCCCCCATCGATCCGTGGGCTAACACCCACGAAATATCGCCAAAAAACTGCCGTTTCCACTCTTTCGCCTCTGGGACGCCCTCAAAACCTCCCACAGGCCCCTCGGAGCCCATGGATACGCTTAACAGCTCGTCAGGGACCCCCCCGAGCGGCTCGGCCCAAAATAATTTCTGGACCCAGCGCCCCCCCATCGATCCGTGGGCTAACACCCACGAAAAATCGCCAAAAAACTGCCGTTTCCACTCTTTCGCCTATGGGACGCCCTCAAAACCTCCCAAAGGCCCCCCGGAGCCCATGGATACACTTAACAGCTCGTCAGGGACCCCCCCGAGCGGCTCGGCCCAAAATAATTTCCGGACCCAGCGCCCCCCCATCGATCCGTGGGCTAACACCCACGAAAAATCGCCAAAAAACTACCGTTTCCACTCTTTTGCCTCTGGGATGCCCTCAAAACCTCCCACAGGCTCCCCGGAGCCCATGGATCCGCTTAACAGCTCGTCAGGGACCCCCCCGAGCGGCTCGGCCCAAAATAATTTCCGGACCCAGCGCCCCCCCATCGATCCGTGGGCTAACACCCACGAAAAATCGCCAAAAAACTGCCGTTTCCACTCTTTCGCCTCTGGGACGCCCTCAAAACCTCCCACAGGCCCCCCGGAGCCCATGGATACGCTTAACAGCTCGTCAGGGACCCCCCCGAGTGGCTCGGCCCAAAATAATTTCTGGACCCAGCGCCCCCCCATCGATCCGTGGGCAAACACCCACGAAAAATCGCCAAAAAACTGCCGTTTCCACTCTTTCGCCTCTGGGATGCCCTCAAAACCTCCCACAGGCCCCCCGGATCCCATGGATACGCTTAACAGCTCGTCAGGGACCCCCCCGAGCGGCTCGGCCCAAAATAATTTCTGGACCCAGCGCCCCCCCATCGATCCGTGGGCTAACACCCACGAAAAATCGCCAAAAAACTGCCGTTTCCACTCTTTCGCCTCTGGGACGCCTTCAAAACCTCCCACAGGCCCCCCGGAGCCCATGGATCCGCTTAACAGCTCGTCAGGGACCCCCCCGAGCGGCTCGTCCCAAAATAATTTTCGGACCCAGCGCCCCCCCATCGATCCGTGGGCTAACACCCACGAAAAATCGCCAAAAAACTGCCGTTTCCACTCTTTCGCCTCTGGGACGCCCTCAAAACCTCCCACAGGCCCCCCGGAGCCCATGGATCCGCTTAACAGCTCGTCAGGGACCCCCCCGAGAGGCTCGGCCCAAAATAATTTCCGAACCCAGCGCCCCCCCATCGATCCGTGGGCTAACACCCACGAAAAATCGCCAATAAACTGCCGTTTCCACTCTTTCGCCTCTGGGACGCCCTCAAAACCTCCCACAGGCCCCCCGGAGCCCATGGATACGCTTAACAGCTCGTCAGGGACCCCCCCAAGCGGCTCGGCCCAAAATAATTTCCGGACCCAGCGCCCCCCCATCGATCCGTGGGCTAACACCCACGAAAAATCAGCAAAAAACTGTCGTTTCCACTCTTTCGCCTCTGGGACGCCCTCAAAACCTCCCACAGGCCCCCCGGAGCCCATGGATACGCTTAACAGCTCGTCAGGGACCCCCCCGAGCGGCTCGGCCCAAAATAATTTCCGGACCCAGCGCCCCCCCCATCGATCCGTGGGCTAACACCCATGAAAAATCGCCAAAAAACTGTCGTTGCAACTCTTTCGCCTCTGGGACGCCCTCAAAACCTCCCACAGGCCCCCCGGAGCCCATGGATACGCTTAACAGCTCGTCAGGGACCCCCCCGAGCGGCTCGGCCCAAAATAATTTCCGGACCCAGCGCCCCCCCATCGATCCGTGGGCTAACACCCACGAAAAATCGCCAAAAAACTGTCGTTTCCACTCTTTCGCCTCTGGGACGCCCTCAAAACCTCCCACAGGCCCCCCGGAGCCCATGGATCCGCTTAACAGCTTGTCAGGGACCCCCCCGAGAGGCTCGGCCCAAAATAATTTCCGGACCCAGCGCCCCCCCATCGATCCGTGGGCTAACACCCACGAAAAATCGCCAATAAACTGCCGTTTCCACTCTTTCGCCTCTGGGACGCCCTCAAAACCTCCCACAGGCCCCCCGGAGCCCATGGATACGCTTAACAGCTCGTCAGGGACCCCCCCGAGCGGCTCGGCCCAAAATAATTTCCGGACCCAGCGCCCCCCCATCAATCCGTGGGCTAACACCCACGAAAAATCGCCAAAAAACTGTCGTTTCCACTCTTTCGCCTCTGGGACGCCCTCAAAACCTCCCACAGGCCCCCCGGAGCCCATGGATACGCTTAACAGCTCGTCAGGGACCCCCTCGAGCGGCTCGGCCCAAAATAATTTCCGGACCCAGCGCCCCCCCCATCGATCCGTGGGCTAACACCCACGAAAAATCGCCAAAAAACTGTCGTTTCAACTCTTTCGCCTCTGGGACGCCCTCAAAACCTCCCACAGGCCCCCCGGAGCCCATGGATACGCTTAACAGCTCGTCAGGGACCCCCCCGAGCGGCTCGGCCCAAAATAATTTCCGGACCCAGCGCCCCCCCATCGATCCGTGGGCTAACACCCACGAAAAATCGCCAAAAAACTGCCGTTTCCACTCTTTCGCCTCTGGGACGCCCTCAAAACCTCCCACAGGCCCCCCGGAGCCCATGGATCCGCTTAACAGCTCGTCAGGGACCCCCCCGAGAGGCTCGGCCCAAAATAATTTCCGGACCCAGCGCCCCCCCATCGATCCGTGGGCTAACACCCACGAAAAATCGCCAAAAAACTGCCGTTTCCACTCTTTCGCCTCTGGGAAGCCCTCAAAACCTCCCACAGGCCCCCCGGAGCCCATGGATACCCTTAACAGCTCGTCAGGGACCCCCCCGAGCGGCTCGGCCCAAAATAATTTCCGGACCCAGCGCCCCCCCATCGATCCGTGGGCTAACACCCACGAAAAATCGCCAAAAAACTGCCGTTTCCACTCTTTCGCCTCTGGGACGCCCTCAAAACCTCCCACAGGCCCCCCGGAGCCCATGGATACGCTTAACAGCTCGTCAGGGACCCCCCCGAGCAGCTCGGCCCAAAATAATTTCCGGACCCAGCGCCCCCCCATCGATCCGTGGGCTAACACCCACGAAAAATCGCCAAAAAACTGTCGTTTCCACTCTTTCGCCTCTGGGACGCCCTCAAAACCTCCCACAGGCCCCCCGGAGCCCATGGATACGCTTAACAGCTCGTCAGGGACCCCCCCGAGCGGCTCGGCCCAAAATAATTTCCGGACCCAGCGCCCCCCCCATCGATCCGTGGGCTAACACCCATGAAAAATCGCCAAAAAACTGTCGTTGCAACTCTTTCGCCTCTGGGACGCCCTCAAAACCTCCCACAGGCCCCCCGGAGCCCATGGATACGCTTAACAGCTCGTCAGGGACCCCCCCGAGCGGCTCGGCCCAAAATAATTTCCGGACCCAGCGCCCCCCCATCGATCCGTGGGCTAACACCCACGAAAAATCGCCAAAAAACTGTCGTTTCCACTCTTTCGCCTCTGGGAAGCCCTCAAAACCTCCCACAGGCCCCCCGGAGCCCATGGATACGCTTAACAGCTCGTCAGGGACCCCCCCGAGCGGCTCGGCCCAAAATAATTTCCGGACCCAGCGCCCCCCCATCGATCCGTGGGCTAACACCCACGAAAAATCGCCAATAAACTGCCGTTTCCACTCTTTCGCCTCTGGGACGCCCTCAAAACCTCCCACAGGCCCCCCGGAGCCCATGGATACGCTTAACAGCTCGTCAGGGACCCCCCCGAGCAGCTCGGCCCAAAATAATTTCTGGACCCAGCGCCCCCCCATCGATCCGTGGGCTAACACCCACGAAAAATCGCCAAAAAACTGTCGTTTCCACTCTTTCGCCTCTCGGACGCCCTCAAAACCTCCCACAGGCCCCCCGGAGCCCATGGATACGCTTAACAGCTTGTCAGGGACCCCCCCGAGCGGCTCGGCCCAAAATAATTTCCGGACCCAGCGCCCCCCCATCGATCCGTGGGCTGACACCCACGAAAAATCGCCAAAAAACTGTCGTTTCCACTCTTTCGCCTCTGGGACGCCCTCAAAACCTCCCACAGGCCCCCCGGAGCCCATGGATACGCTTAACAGCTCGTCAGGGACCCCCCGAGCGGCTCGGCCCAAAATAATTTCCGGACCCAGCGCCCCCCCATCGATCCGTGGGCTAACACCCACGAAAAATCGCCAAAAAACTGCCGTTTCCACTCTTTCGCCTCTGGGACGCCCTCAAAACCTCCCACAGGCCCCCCGGAGCCCATGGATACGCTTAACAGCTCGTCAGGGACCCCCCCGAGCGGCTCAGCCCAAAATAATTTCTGGACCCAGCGCCCCCCCATCGATCCGTGGGCTAACACCCACGAAAAATCGCCAAAAAACTGCCGTTTCCACTCTTTCGCCTATGGGACGCCCTCAAAACCTCCCACAGGCCCCCCGGAGCCCATGGATACGCTTAACAGCTTGTCAGGGACCCCCCCGAGCGGCTCGACCCAAAATAATTTCCGGAGCCAGCGCCACCCCAGCGATCCGTGGGCTAACACCCATGGAAAATTGCCAAAAAACTGTCGTTTTCAATCTATCACCTCTGGGACGCCCTTAAAACCTCCCACAGGCCCCACGGAGCCCATGGATCCGCTTAACAGCTCGTCAGGGACGCCCCCGAGGGGCTCGGCCCAAAATAATTTCCGGAGCCAGTGCCACCCCAGCGATCCGTGGGCTAACACCCACGGAAAATCGCCAAAAAACTGCCGTTTTCACTCTTTCGCCTCTGGGACGCCCTTAAAACCTCCCACAGGCCCCAAGGAGCCCATGGATCCGCTTAACAGCTCGTCAGGGACGCCCCCGAGGGGCTCGGCCCAAAATAATTTCCGGAGCCAGCGCCACCCTAGCGATCCGTGGGCTAACACCCACGGAAAATCGCCAAAAAACTGCCGTTTTCACTATTTCGCCTCTGGGACGCCCTTAAAACCTCCCACAGGCCCCACGGAGCCCATGGATCCGCTTAACAGCTCGTCAGGGACGCCCCCGAGGGGCTCGGCCCAAAATAATTTCCGGAGCCAGCGCCACCCCAGCGATCCGTGGGCTAACACCCACGGAAAATCGCCAAAAAACTGCCGTTTTCACTCTTTCGCCTCTGGGACGCCCTTAAAACCTCCCAAAGGCCCCACGGAGCCCATGGATCCGCTTAACAGCTCGTCAGGGACGCCCCCGAGGGGCTCGGCCCAAAATAATTTCCGGAGCCAGCGCCACCCCAGCGATCCGTGGGCTAACACCCACGGAAAATCGCCAAAAAACTGCCGTTTTCACTCTCTCGCCTCTGGGACGCCCTTAAAATCTCCCACAGGCCCCACGGAGCCCATGGATCCGCTTAACAGCTCGTCAGGGATGCCCCCGAGGGGCTCGTCCCAAAATAATTTCCGGAGCCAGCGCCACCCCAGCGATCCGTGGGCTAACACCCACGGAAAATCGCGAAAAAACTGCCGTTTTCACTCTTTCGCCTCTGGGACGCCCTTAAAACCTCCCACAGGCCCCACGGAGCCCATGGATCCGCTTAACAGCTCGTCAGGGACGCCCCCGAGGGGCTCGGCCCAAAATAATTTTCGGAGCCAGCGCCACCCCAGCGATCCGTGGGCTAACACCCACGGAAAATCGCCAAAAAACTGCCGTTTTCACTCTTTCGCCTCTGGGACGCCCTTAAAACCTCCCACAGGCCCCACGGAGCCCATGGATCCGCTTAACAGCTCGTCAGGGACGCCCCCGAGGGGCTCGGCCCAAAATAATTTCCGGAGCCAGCGCCACCCCAGCGATCCGTGGGCTAACACCCACGGAAAATCGCCAAAAAACTGCTGTTTTCACTCTTTCGCCTCTGGGACGCCCTTAAAACCTCCCACAGGCCCCACGGAGCCCATGGATCCGCTTAACAGCTCGTCAGGGATGCCCCCGAGGGGCTCGGTCCAAAATAATTTCCGGAGCCAGCGCCACCCCAGCGATCCGTGGGCTAACACCCACGGAAAATCGCCAAAAAACTGCCGTTTTCACTCTTTCGCCTCTGGGACGCCCTTAAAACCTCCCACAGGCCCCACGGAGCCCATGGATCCGCTTAACAGCTCGTCAGGGACGCCCCCGAGGGGCTCGGCCCAAAATAATTTCTGGAGCCAGCGCCACCCCAGCGATCCGTGGGCTAACACCCACGGAAAATCGCCAAAAAACTGCCGTTTTCACTCTTTCGCCTCTGGGACGCCCTTAAAACCTCCCACAGGCCCCACGGAGCCCATGGATCCGCTTAACAGCTCGTCAGGGACGCCCCCGAGGGGCTCGGCCCAAAATAATTTCCGGAGCCAGCGCCACCCCAGCGATCCGTGGGCTAACACCCACGGAAAATCGCCAAAAAACTGCTGTTTTCACTCTTTCGCCTCTGGGACGCCCTTAAAACCTCCCACAGGCCCCACGGAGCCCATGGATCCGCTTAACAGCTCGTCAGGGACGCCCCCGAGGGGCTCGGCCCAAAATAATTTCCGGAGCCAGCGCCACCCTAGCGATCCGTGGGCTAACACCCACGGAAAATCGCCAAAAAACTGCCGTTTTCACTCTTTCGCCTCTGGGACGCCCTTAAAACCTCCCACAGGCCCCACGGAGCCCGTGGATCCACTTAACAGCTCGTCAAGGACGCCCCCGAGGGGCTCGGCCCAAAATAATTTCCGGAGCCAGCGCCACCCCAGCGATCCGTGGGCTAACACCCACGGAAAATCGCCAAAAAACTGCCGTTTTCACTCTTTCGCCTCTGGGACGCCCTTAAAACCTCCCACAGGCCCCACGGAGCCCGTGGATCCGCTTAACAGCTCGTCAGGGACGCCCCCGAGGGGCTCGGCCCAAAATAATTTCCGGAGCCAGCGCCACCCCAGCGATCCGTGGGCTAACACCCACGGAAAATCGCCAAAAAACTGCCGTTTTCACTCTCTCGCCTCTGGGACGCCCTTAAAATCTCCCACAGGCCCCACGGAGCCCATGGATCCGCTTAACAGCTCGTCAGGGATGCCCCCGAGGGGCTCGTCCCAAAATAATTTCCGGAGCCAGCGCCACCCCAGCGATCCGTGGGCTAACACCCACGGAAAATCGCCAAAAAACTGCCGTTTTCACTCTTTCGCCTCTGGGACGCCCTTAAAACCTCCCACAGGCCCCACGGAGCCCATGGATCCGCTTAACAGCTCGTCAGGGACGCCCCCGAGGGGCTCGGCCCAAAAATAATTTCCGGAGCCAGCGCCACCCCAGCGATCCGTGGGCTAACACCCACGGAAAATCGCCAAAAAACTGCCGTTTTCACTCTTTCGCCTCTGGGACGCCCTTAAAACCTCCCACAGGCCCCACGGAGCCCATGGATCCGCTTAACAGCTCGTCAGGGACGCCCCCGAGGGGCTCGGCCCAAAATAATTTCCGGAGCCAGCGCCACCCCAGCGATCCGTGGGCTAACACCCACGGAAAATCGCCAAAAAACTGCCGTTTTCACTCTTTCGCCTCTGGGACGCCCTTAAAACCTCCCACAGGCCCCACGGAGCCCATGGATCCGCTTAACAGCTCGTCAGGGACGCCCCCGAGGGGCTCGGCCCAAAATAATTTCCGGAGCCAGCGCCACCCAAGCGATCCGTGGGCTAACACCCATGGAAAATCGCCAAAAAACTGTCGTTTTCAATCTATCGCCTCTGGGACGCCCTTAAAACCTCCCACAGGCCCCACGGAGCCCATGGATCCACTTAACAGCTCGTCAGGGACGCCCCCGAGGGGCTCGGCCCAAAATAATTTCCGGAGCCAGTGCCACCCCAGCGATCCGTGGGCTAACACCCACGGAAAATCGCCAAAAAACTGCCGTTTTCACTCTTTCGCCTCTGGGACGCCCTTAAAACCTCCCACAGGCCCCAAGGAGCCCATGGATCCGCTTAACAGCTCGTCAGGGACGCCCCCGAGGGGCTCGGCCCAAAATAATTTCCGGAGCCAGCGCCACCCTAGCGATCCGTGGGCTAACACCCACGGAAAATCGCCAAAAAACTGCCGTTTTCACTCTTTCGCCTCTGGGACGCCCTTAAAACCTCCCACAGGCCCCACGGAGCCCATGGATCCGCTTAACAGCTCGTCAGGGACGCCCCCGAGGGGCTCGGCCCAAAATAATTTCCGGAGCCAGCGCCACCCCAGCGATCCGTGGGCTAACACCCACGGAAAATCGCCAAAAAACTGCCGTTTTCACTCTTTCGCCTCTGGGACGCCCTTAAAACCTCCCAAAGGCCCCACGGAGCCCATGGATCCGCTTAACAGCTCGTCAGGGACGCCCTCGAGGGGCTCGGCCCAAAATAATTTCCGGAGCCAGCGCCACCCCAGCGATCCGTGGGCTAACACCCACGGAAAATCGCCAAAAAACTGCCGTTTTCACTCTTTCGCCTCTGGGACGCCCTTAAAACCTCCCACAGGCCCCACGGAGCCCATGGATCCGCTTAACAGCTCGTCAGGGACGCCCCCGAGGGGCTCGGCCCAAAATAATTTCCGGAGCCAGCGCCACCCCAGCGATCCGTGGGCTAACACCCACGGAAAATCGCCAAAAAACTGCCGTTTTCACTCTTTCGCCTCTGGGACGCCCTTAAAACCTCCCACAGGCCCCACGGAGCCCGTGGATCCGCTTAACAGCTCGTCAGGGACGCCCCCGAGGGGCTCGGCCCAAAATAATTTCCGGAGCCAGCGCCACCCCAGCGATCCGTGGGCTAACACCCACGGAAAATCGCCAAAAAACTGCCGTTTTCACTCTCTCGCCTCTGGGACGCCCTTAAAATCTCCCACAGGCCCCACGGAGCCCATGGATCCGCTTAACAGCTCGTCAGGGATGCCCCCGAGGGGCTCGTCCCAAAATAATTTCCGGAGCCAGCGCCACCCCAGCGATCCGTGGGCTAACACCCACGGAAAATCGCCAAAAAACTGCCGTTTTCACTCTTTCGCCTCTGGGACGCCCTTAAAACCTCCCACAGGCCCCACGGAGCCCATGGATCCGCTTAACAGCTCGTCAGGGACGCCCCCGAGGGGCTCGGCCCAAAATAATTTCCGGAGCCAGCGCCACCCCAGCGATCCGTGGGCTAACACCCACGGAAAATTGCCAAAAAACTGCAGTTTTAACTCTTTCGCCTATGGGACGCCCTAAAAACATCCCAACGGACCCACGGAGCCCATGGATCCGCTTAACAGCTCGTCAGGGACGCCCCCGAGGGCCTCGGCCCAAAATAATTTCCGGAGCCAGCGCCACCCCAGCGATCCGTGGGCTAACACCCACCGAAAATCGCCAAAAAACTGCAGTTTTCACTCTTTCGCCTATGGGACGCCCTAAAAACATCCCAACGGACCCACGGAGCCCATGGATCCGCTTAACAGCTCGTCAGGGACGCCTCCGAGGGTCTCGGCCTAAAATAATTTCCGGAGCCAGCGCCACCCCAGCGATCCGTGGGCTAACACCCACCGAAAATCGCCAAAAAACTGCAGTTTTCACTCTTTCGCCTATGGGACGCCCTAAAAACATCCCAACGGACCCACGGAGCCCATGGATCCGCTTAACAGCTCGTCAGGGACGCCCCCGAGGGCCTCGGCCCAAAATAAATTCCGGAGCCAGCGCCACCCCAGCGATCCGTGGGCTAACACCCACCGAAAATCGCCAAAAAACTACAGTTTTCACTCTTTCGCCTATGGGACGCCCTAAAAACATCCCAACGGACCCACGGAGCCCATGGATCCGCTTAACAGCTCATCAGAGACGCCCCCGAGGGCCTCGGTCCAAAATAAATTCCGGAGCCAGCGCCACCCCAGCGATCCGTGGGCTAACACCCACCGAAAATCGCCAAAAAACTGCAGTTTTCACTCTTTTGCCTATGGGACGCCCTAAAAACATCCCAACGGACCCACGGAGCCCATGGATCCACTTAACAGCTCGTCAGGGACGCCCCCGAGGGCCTCAGCCCAAAATAAATTCCGGAGCCAGCGCCACCCCAGCGATCCGTGGGCTAACACCCACCGAAAATTGCCAAAAAACTACAGTTTTCACTCTTTCGCCTATGGGACGCCCTAAAAACATCCCAACGGACCCACGGAGCCCATGGATCCGCTTAACAGCTCGTCAGGGACGCCCCCGAGGACCTCGGACCAAAATAAATTCCGGAGCCAGCGCCACCCCAGCGATCCGTGGGCTAACACCCACCGAAAATCGCCAAAAAACTGTAGTTTTCACTCTTTCGCCTATGGGACGCCCTAAAAACATCCCAACGGACCCACGGAGCCTATGGATCCGCTTAACAGCTCGTCAGGGACGCCCCCGAGGGCCTCGGCCCAAAATAAATTCCGGAGCCAGCGCCACCCCAGCAATCCGTGGGCTAACACCCACCGAAAATCGCCAAAAAACTGCAGTTTTCACTCTTTCACCTATGGGACGCCCTAAAAACATCCCAACGGACCCACGGAGCCCATGGATCCGCTTAACAGCTCGTCAGGGACGCCCCCGAGGTCCTCGGCCCAAAATAAATTTCGGAGCCAGCGCCACCCCAGCGATCCGTGGGCTAACACCCACCGAAAATCGCCAAAAAACTGCAGTTTTCACTCTTTCGCCTATGGGACGCCCTAAAAACATCCCAACGGACCCACGGAGCCCATGGATCCACTTAACAGCTCGTCAGGGACGCCCCCGAGGGCCTCGGCCCAAAATAAATTCCGGAGCCAGCGCCACCCCAGCGATCCGTGGGCTAACACCCACCGAAAATCGCCAAAAAACTGCAGTTTTCACTCTTTCGCCTATGGGATGCCCTAAAAACATCCCAACGGACCCACGGAGCCCATGGATCCGCTTAACAGCTCGTCAGGGACGCCCCCGAGGGCCTCGGCCCAAAATAAATTTCGGAGCCAGCGCCACCCCAGCGATCCGTGGGCTAACACCCACCGAAAATCGCCAAAAAACTGCAGTTTTCACTCTTTCGCCTATGGGACGCACTAAAAACATCCCAACGGACCCACGGATCCCATGGATCCGCTTAACAGCTCGTCAGGGACGCCCCCGAGGGCCTCGGCCCAAAATAAATTTCGGAGCCAGCGCCACCCCAGCGATCCGTGGGCTAACACCCACCAAAAATCGCCAAAAAACTGCAGTTTTCACTCTTTTGCCTATGGGACGCCCTAAAAACATCCCAACGGACCCACGGAGCCCATGGATCCGCTTAACAGCTCGTCAGGGACGCCCCCGAGGGCCTCGGCCCAAAATAAATTCCGGAGCCAGCGCCACCCCAGCGATCCGTGGGCTAACACCCACCGAAAATCGCCAAAAAACTACAGTTTTCACTCTTTCGCCTATGGGACGCCCTAAAAACATCCCAACGGACCCACGGAGCCCATGGATCCGCTTAACAGATCATCAGAGACGCCCCCGAGGGCCTCGGTCCAAAATAAATTCCGGAGCCAGCGCCACCCCAGCGATCCGTGGGCTAACACCCACCGAAAATCGCCAAAAAACTGCAGTTTTCACTCTTTTGCCTATGGGACGCCCTAAAAACATCCCAACGGACCCACGGAGCCCATGGATCCACTTAACAGCTCGTCAGGGACGCCCCCGAGGGCCTCAGCCCAAAATAAATTCCGGAGCCAGCGCCACCCCAGCGATCCGTGGGCTAACACCCACCGAAAATTGCCAAAAAACTACAGTTTTCACTCTTTCGCCTATGGGACGCCCTAAAAACATCCCAACGGACCCACGGAGCCCATGGATCCGCTTAACAGCTCGTCAGGGACGCCCCCGAGGACCTCGGACCAAAATAAATTCCGGAGCCAGCGCCACCCCAGCGATCCGTGGGCTAACACCCACCGAAAATCGCCAAAAAACTGTAGTTTTCACTCTTTCGCCTATGGGACGCCCTAAAAACATCCCAACGGACCCACGGAGCCTATGGATCCGCTTAACAGCTCGTCAGGGACGCCCCCGAGGGCCTCGGGCCAAAATAAATTCCGGAGCCAGCGCCACCCCAGCGATCCGTGGGCTAACACCCACCGAAAATCGCCAAAAAACTGCAGTTTTCACTCTTTCGCCTATGGGACGCCCTAAAAACATCCCAACGGACCCACGGAGCCCATGGATCCGCTTAACAGCTCGTCAGGGACGCCCCCGAGGGCCTCGGCCCAAAATAAATTCCGGAGCCAGCGCCACCCCAGCGATCCGTGGGCTAACACCCACCAAAAATCGCCAAAAAACTGCAGTTTTCACTCTTTCGCCTATGGGACGCCCTAAAAACATCCCAACGGACCCACGGAGCCCATGGATCCGCTTAACAGCTCGTCAGGGACGCCCCTCGAGGGCCTCGGCCCAAAATAAATTCTGGAGCCAGCGCCACCCCAGCGATCCGTGGGCTAACACCCACCGAAAATTGCCTAAAAACAGCAGTTTTCACTCTTTCGCCTATGGGACGCCCTAAAAACATCCCAACGGACCCACGGAGCCCATGGATCCGCTTAACAGCTCGTCAGGGACGCCCTCGAGGGCCTCGGCCCAAAATAAATTCCGGAGCCAGCGCCACCCCAGCGATCCGTTGGCTAACACCCACCGAAAATCACCAAAAAACTGCAGTTTTCACTCTTTCGCCTATGGGACGCCCTAAAAACATCCCAACGGACCCACGGAGCCCATGGATCCGCTTAACAGCTCGTCAGGGACGCCCCCGAGGTCCTCGGCCCAAAATAAATTTCGGAGCCAGCGCCACCCCAGCGATCCGTGGGCTAACACCCACCGAAAATCGCCAAAAAACTGCAGTTTTCACTCTTTCGCCTATGGGACGCCCTAAAAACATCCCAACGGACCCACGGAGCCCATGGATCCACTTAACAGCTCGTCAGGGACGCCCCCGAGGGCCTCGGCCCAAAATAAATTCCGGAGCCAGCGCCACCCCAGCGATCCGTGGGCTAACACCCACCGAAAATCGCCAAAAAACTGCAGTTTTCACTCTTTCGCCTATGGGATGCCCTAAAAACATCCCAACGGACCCACGGAGCCCATGGATCCGCTTAACAGCTCGTCAGGGACGCCCCCGAGGGCCTCAGCCCAAAATAAATTCCGGAGCCAGCGCCACCTCAGCGATCCGTGGGCTAACACCCACTGAAAATCGCCAAAAAACTACAGTTTTCACTCTTTCGCCTATGGGATGCCCTAAAAACATCCCAACGGACCCACGGAGCCCATGGATCCACTTAACAGCTCGTCAGGGACGCCCTCGAGGGCCTCGGCCCAAAATAAATTTTGGAGCCAGTGCCACCCCAGCGATACGTGGGCTAACACCCACCGAAAATCGCCAAAAAACTGCAGTTTTCACTCTTTCGCCTATGGGACGCCCTAAAAACATCCCAACGGACACACGGAGCCCATGGATCTGCTTAACAGCTCGTCAGGGACGCCCCCGAGGGCCTCGGGCCAAAATAAATTCCGGAGCCAGCGCCACCCCAGCGATCCGTGGGCTAACACCCACCGAAAATCGCCAAAAAACTGCAGTTTTCACTCTTTCGCCTATGGGACGCCCTAAAAACATCCCAACGGACCCACGGAGCCCATGGATCCGCTTAACAGCTCGTCAGGGACGCCCCCGAGGGCCTCGGCCCAAAATAAATTCCGGAGCCAGCGCCACCCCAGCGATCCGTGGGCTAACACCCACCAAAAATCGCCAAAAAACTGCAGTTTTCACTCTTTCGCCTATGGGACGCCCTAAAAACATCCCAACGGACCCACGGAGCCCATGGATCCGCTTAACAGCTCGTCAGGGACGCCCCCGAGGGCCTCGGCCCAAAATAAATTCTGGAGCCAGCGCCACCCCAGCGATCCGTGGGCTAACACCCACCGAAAATTGCCAAAAAACAGCAGTTTTCAGTCTTTCGCCTATGGGACGCCCTAAAAACATCCCAACGGACCCACGGAGCCCATGGATCCGCTTAACAGCTCGTCAGGGACTCCCTCGAGGGCCTCGGCCCAAAATAAATTCTGGAGCCAGCGCCACCCCAGCGATCCGTGGGCTAACACCCACCGAAAATCACCAAAAAACTGCAGTTTTCACTCTTTCGCCTATGGGACGCCCTAAAAACATCCCAACGGACCCACGGAGCCCATGGATCCGCTTAACAGCTCGTCAGGGACGCCCCCGAGGTCCTCGGTCCAAAATAAATTTCGGAGCCAGCGCCACCCCAGCGATCCGTGGGCTAACACCCACCGAAAATCGCCAAAAAACTGCAGTTTTCACTCTTTCGCCTATGGGACGCCCTAAAAACATCCCAACGGACCCACGGAGCCCATGGATCCACTTAACAGCTCGTCAGGGACGCCCCCGAGGGCCTCGGCCCAAAATAAATTCCGGAGCCAGCGCCACCCCAGCGATCCGTGGGCTAACACCCACCGAAAATCGCCAAAAAACTGCAGTTTTCACTCTTTCGCCTATGGGATGCCCTAAAAACATCCCAACGGACCCACGGAGCCCATGGATCCGCTTAACAGCTCATCAGGGACGCCCCCGAGGGCCTCAGCCCAAAATAAATTCCGGAGCCAGCGCCACCCCAGCGATCCGTGGGCTAACACCCACCGAAAATCGCCAAAAAACTACAGTTTTCACTCTTTCGCCTATGGGATGCCCTAAAAACATCCCAACGGACCCACGGAGCCCATGGATCCACTTAACAGCTCGTCAGGGACGCCCTCGAGGGCCTCAGCCCAAAATAAATTTTGGAGCCAGTGCCACCCCAGCGATACGTGGGCTAACACCCACCGAAAATCGCCAAAAAACTGCAGTTTTCACTCTTTCGCCTATGGGACGCCCTAAAAACATCCCAACGGACCCACGGAGCCCATGGATCCGCTTAACAGCTCGGCAGGGATGCCTCTGAGGGCCTCGGCCCAAAATAAATTTCGGAGCCAGCGCCACCCCAGCGATCCGTGGGCTAACACCCACCAAAAATCGCCAAAAAACTGCAGTTTTCACTCTTTCGCCTATGGGACGCCCTAAAAACATCCCAACGGACCCACGGAGCCCATGGATCCGATTAAAAGCTCGTCAGGGACGCCCCCGAGGGCCTCGGCCCAAAATAAATTCCGGAGCCAGCGCCACCCCAGCGATCCGTGGGCTAACACCCACCGAAAATCGCCAAAAAACTGCAGTTTTCACTCTTTCGCCTATGGGACGCCCTAAAAACATCCCAACGGACCCACGGAGCCCATGGATCCGCTTAACAGCTCGTCAGGGACGCCCCTGAGGGCCTCGGCCCAAAATAAATTCCGGAGCCAGCGCCACCCCAGCGATCCGTGGGCTAACACCCACCGAAAATCGCCAAAAAACTGCAGTTTTCACTCTTTCGCCTATGGGATGCCCTAAAAACATCCCAACGGACCCACGGAGCCCATGGATCCGCTTAACAGCTCGTCAGGGACGCCCCCGAGGGCCTCGGCCCAAAATAAATTCCGGAGCCAGCGCCACCCCAGCGATCCGTGGGCTAACACCCACCGAAAATCGCCAAAAAACTGCAGTTTTCACTCTTTCGCCTATGGGACGCCCTAAAAACATCCCAACGGACCCACGGAGCCCATGGATCCGCTTAACAGCTCGTCAGGGACGCCCCCGAGGGCCTCGGCCCAAAATAAATTCCGGAGCCAGCGCCACCCCAGCGATCCGTGGGCTAACACCCACCGAAAATCGCCAAAAAACTGCAGTTTTCACTCTTTCGCCTATGGGACGCCTTAAAAACATCCCAACGGACCCACGGAGCCCATGGATCCGCTTAACAGCTCGTCAGGGACGCCCCCGAGGGCCTCGGCCCAAAATAAATTCCGGAGCCAGCGCCACCCCAGCGATCCGTGGGCTAACACCCACCGAAAATCGCCAAAAAACTACAGTTTTCACTCTTTCGCCTATGGGACGCCCTAAAAACATCCCAACGGACCCACGGAGCCCATGGATCCACTTAACAGCTCGTCAGGGACGCCCTCGAGGGCCTCGGCCCAAAATAAATTTCGGAGCCAGCGCCACCCCAGCGATCCGTGGGCTAACACCCACCGAAAATCGCCAAAAAACTGCAGTTTTCACTCTTTTGCCTATGGGACGCCCTAAAAACATCCCAACGGACCCACGGAGCCCATGGATCCGCTTAACAGCTCGTCAGGGACGCCTCCGAGGGCCTCGGCCCAAAATAAATTTCGGAGCCAGCGCCACCCCAGCGATCCGTGGGCTAACACCCACCGAAAATCGCCAAAAAACTGCAGTTTTCACTCTTTCGCCTATGGGACGCCCTAAAAACATCCCAACGGACCCACGGAGCCCATGGATCCGCTTAACAGCTCGTCAGGGACGCCCCCGAGGGCCTCGGCCCAAAATAAATTTCGGAGCCAGCGCCACCCCAGCGATCCGTGGGCTAACACCCACCAAAAATCGCCAAAAAACTGCAGTTTTCACTCTTTCGCCTATGGGACGCCCTAAAAACATCCCAACGGACCACGGAGCCCATGGATCCGATTAAAAGCTCGTCAGGGACGCCCCCGAGGGCCTCGGCCCAAAATAAATTCCGGAGCCAGCGCCACCCCAGCGATCCGTGGGCTAACACCCACCGAAAATCGCCAAAAAACTGCAGTTTTCACTCTTTCGCCTATGGGACGCCCTAAAAACATCCCAACGGACCCACGGAGCCCATGGATCCGCTTAACAGCTCGTCAGGGACGCCCCCGAGGGCCTCGGCCCAAAATAAATTCCGGAGCCAGCGCCACCCCAGCGATTCGTGGGCTAACACCCACCGAAAATCGCCAAAAAACTGCAGTTTTCACTCTTTCGCCTATGGGACGCCCTAAAAACATCCCAACGGACCCACGGAGCCCATGGATCCGCTTAACAGCTCGTCAGGGACGCCCCCGAGGGCCTCGGCCCAAAATAAATTTCGGAGCCAGCGCCACCCCAGCGATCCGTGGGCTAACACCCACCGAAAATCGCCAAAAAACTGCAGTTTTCACTCTTTCGCCTATGGGACGCCCTAAAAACATCCCAACGGACCCACGGATCCCACGGATCCGCTTAACAGCTCGTCAGGGACGCCCCCGAGGGCCTCGGCCCAAAATAAATTTCGGAGCCAGCGCCACCCCAGCGATCCGTGGGCTAACACCCACCAAAAATCGCCAAAAAACTGCAGTTTTCACTCTTTCGCCTATGGGACGCCCTAAAAACATCCCAACGGACCCACGGAGCCCATGGATCCGCTTAACAGCTCGTCAGGGACGCCCACGAGGGCCTCGGCCCAAAATAAATTCCGGAGCCAGCGCCACCCCAGCGATCCGTGGGCTAACACCCACCGAAAATCGCCAAAAAACTGCAGTTTTCACTCTTTCGCCTATGGGACGCCCTAAAAACATCCCAACGGACCCACGGAGCCCATGGATCCGCTTAACAGCTCGTCAGGGACGCCCCCGAGGGCCTCGGCCCAAAATAAATTCCGGAGCCAGCGCCACCCCAGCGATCCGTGGGCTAACACCCACCGAAAATCGCCAAAAAACTGCAGTTTTCACTCTTTCGCCTATGGGACGCCTTAAAAACATCCCAACGGACCCACAGAGCCCATGGATCCGCTTAACAGCTCGTCAGGGACGCCCCCGAGGGCCTCGGCCCAAAATAAATTCCGGAGCCAGCGCCACCCCAGCGATCCGTGGGCTAACACCCACCGAAAATCGCCAAAAAACTACAGTTTTCACTCTTTCGCCTATGGGACGCCCTAAAAACATCCCAACGGACCCACGGAGCCCATGGATCCACTTAACAGCTCGTCAGGGACGCCCTCGAGGGCCTCGGCCCAAAATAAATTTCGGAGCCAGCGCCACCCCAGCGATCCGTGGGCTAACACCCACCGAAAATCGCCAAAAAACTGCAGTTTTCACTCTTTTGCCTATGGGACGCCCTAAAAACATCCCAACGGACCCACGGAGCCCATGGATCCGCTTAACAGCTCGTCAGGGACGCCTCCGAGGGCCTCGGCCCAAAATAAATTTCGGAGCCAGCGCCACCCCAGCGATCCGTGGGCTAACACCCACCGAAAATCGCCAAAAAACTGCAGTTTTCACTCTTTCGCCTATGGGACGCCCTAAAAACATCCCAACGGACCCACGGAGCCCATGGATCCGCTTAACAGCTCGTCAGGGACGCCCCCGAGGGCCTCGGCCCAAAATAAATTTCGGAGCCAGCGCCACCCCAGCGATCCGTGGGCTAACACCCACAAAAAATCGCCAAAAAACTGCAGTTTTCACTCTTTCGCCTATGGGACGCCCTAAAAACATCCCAACGGACCACGGAGCCCATGGATCCGATTAAAAGCTCGTCAGGGACGCCCCCGAGGGCCTCGGCCCAAAATAAATTCCGGAGCCAGCGCCACCCCAGCGATCCGTGGGCTAACACCCACCGAAAATCGCCAAAAAACTGCAGTTTTCACTCTTTCGCCTATGGGACGCCCTAAAAACATCCCAACGGACCCACGGAGCCCATGGATCCGCTTAACAGCTCGTCAGGGACGCCCCCGAGGGCCTCGGCCCAAAATAAATTCCGGAGCCAGCGCCACCCCAGCGATTCGTGGGCTAACACCCACCGAAAATCGCCAAAAAACTGCAGTTTTCACTCTTTCGCCTATGGGACGCCCTAAAAACATCCCAACGGACCCACGGAGCCCATGGATCCGCTTAACAGCTCGTCAGGGACGCCCCCGAGGGCCTCGGCCCAAAATAAATTTCGGAGCCAGCGCCACCCCAGCGATCCGTGGGCTAACACCCACCGAAAATCGCCAAAAAACTGCAGTTTTCACTCTTTCGCCTATGGGACGCCCTAAAAACATCCCAACGGACCCACGGATCCCACGGATCCGCTTAACAGCTCGTCAGGGACGCCCCCGAGGGCCTCGGCCCAAAATAAATTTCGGAGCCAGCGCCACCCCAGCGATCCGTGGGCTAACACCCACCAAAAATCGCCAAAAAACTGCAGTTTTCACTCTTTCGCCTATGGGACGCCCTAAAAACATCCCAACGGACCCACGGAGCCCATGGATCCGCTTAACAGCTCGTCAGGGACGCCCACGAGGGCCTCGGCCCAAAATAAATTCCGGAGCCAGCGCCACCCCAGCGATCCGTGGGCTAACACCCACCGAAAATCGCCAAAAAACTGCAGTTTTCACTCTTTCGCCTATGGGACGCCCTAAAAACATCCCAACGGACCCACGGAGCCCATGGATCCGCTTAACAGCTCGTCAGGGACGCCCCCGAGGGCCTCGGCCCAAAATAAATTCCGGAGCCAGCGCCACCCCAGCGATCCGTGGGCTAACACCCACCGAAAATCGCCAAAAAACTGCAGTTTTCACTCTTTCGCCTATGGGACGCCTTAAAAACATCCCAACGGACCCACGGAGCCCATGGATCCGCTTAACAGCTCGTCAGGGACGCCCCCGAGGGCCTCGGCCCAAAATAAATTCCGGAGCCAGCGCCACCCCAGCGATCCGTGGGCTAACACCCACCAAAAATCGCCAAAAAACTACAGTTTTCACTCTTTCGCCTATGGGACGCCCTAAAAACATCCCAACGGACCCACGGAGCCCATGGATCCACTTAACAGCTCGTCAGGGACGCCCTCGAGGGCCTCGGCCCAAAATAAATTTCGGAGCCAGCGCCACCCCAGCGATCCGTGGGCTAACACCCACCGAAAATCGCCAAAAAACTGCAGTTTTCACTCTTTTGCCTATGGGACGCCCTAAAAACATCCCAACGGACCCACGGAGCCCATGGATCCGCTTAACAGCTCGTCAGGGACGCCTCCGAGGGCCTCGGCCCAAAATAAATTTCGGAGCCAGCGCCACCCCAGCGATCCGTGGGCTAACACCCACCGAAAATCGCCAAAAAACTGCAGTTTTCACTCTTTCGCCTATGGGACGCCCTAAAAACATCCCAACGGACCCACGGAGCCCATGGATCCGCTTAACAGCTCGTCAGGGACGCCCCCGAGGGCCTCGGCCCAAAATAAATTTCGGAGCCAGCGCCACCCCAGCGATCCGTGGGCTAACACCCACCAAAAATCGCCAAAAAACTGCAGTTTTCACTCTTTCGCCTATGGGACGCCCTAAAAACATCCCAACGGACCACGGAGCCCATGGATCCGATTAAAAGCTCGTCAGGGACGCCCCCGAGGGCCTCGGCCCAAAATAAATTCCAGAGCCAGCGCCACCCCAGCGATCCGTGGGCTAACACCCACCGAAAATCGCCAAAAAACTGCAGTTTTCACTCTTTCGCCTATGGGACGCCCTAAAAACATCCCAACGGACCCACGGAGCCCATGGATCCGCTTAACAGCTCGTCAGGGACGCCCCCGAGGGCCTCGACCCAAAATAAATTCCGGAGCCAGCGCCACCCCAGCGATTCGTGGGCTAACACCCACCGAAAATCGCCAAAAAACTGCAGTTTTCACTCTTTCGCCTATGGGACGCCCTAAAAACATCCCAACGGACCCACGGAGCCCATGGATCCGCTTAACAGCTCGTCAGGGACGCCCCCGAGGGCCTCGGCCCAAAATAAATTTCGGAGCCAGCGCCACCCCAGCGATCCGTGGGCTAACACCCATCGAAAATCGCCAAAAAACTGCAGTTTTCACTCTTTCGCCTATGGGACGCCCTAAAAACATCCCAACGGACCCACGGATCCCACGGATCCGCTTAACAGCTCGTCAGGGACGCCCCCGAGGGCCTCGGCCCAAAATAAATTTCGGAGCCAGCGCCACCCCAGCGATCCGTGGGCTAACACCCACCAAAAATCGCCAAAAAACTGCAGTTTTCACTCTTTCGCCTATGGGACGCCCTAAAAACATCCCAACGGACCCACGGAGCCCATGGATCCGCTTAACAGCTCATCAGGGACGCCCACGAGGGCCTCAGCCCAAAATAAATTCCGGAGCCAGCGCCACCCCAGCGATCCGTGGGCTAACACCCACCGAAAATTGCCAAAAAACTACAGTTTTCACTCTTTCGCCTATGGGACGCCCTAAAAACATCCCAACGGACCCACGGAGCCCATGGATCCACTTAACAGCTCGTCAGGGACGCCCCCGAGGGCCTCAGCCCAAAATAAATTCCGGAGCCAGCGCCACCCCAGCGATCCGTGGGCTAACACCCACCGAAAATTGCCAAAAAACTACAGTTTTCACTCTTTCGCCTATGGGACGCCCTAAAAACATCCCAACGGACCCACGGAGCCCATGGATCCGCTTAACAGCTCGCCAGGGACGTCCCCGAGGGCCTTGGCCCAAAATAAATTCCGGAGCCAGCGCCACCCCAGCGATCCGTGGGCTAACACCCACCGAAAATCGCCAAAAAACTGCAGTTTTCACTCTTTTGCCTATGGGACGCCCTAAAAACATCCCAACGGACCCACGGAGCCCATGGATCCGCTTAACAGCTCGTCAGGGACGCCCCCGAGGGCCTCGGCCCAAAATAAATTCCGAAGCCAGTGCCACCCCAGCGATCCGTGGGCTAACACCCACCGAAAAT
Organism: Capsicum rhomboideum; assembly: GCA_031232105.1. Taxonomy (NCBI): domain Eukaryota; kingdom Viridiplantae; phylum Streptophyta; class Magnoliopsida; order Solanales; family Solanaceae; genus Capsicum; species Capsicum rhomboideum. Next base: position 335,809 of record CP124710.1, on the reverse strand, counting down.
CGCCAAAAAACTGCAGTTTTCACTCTTTCGCCTATGGGACGCCCTAAAAACATCCCAACGGACCCACGGAGCCCATGGATCCGCTTAACAGCTCGTCAGGGACGCCCCCGAGGGCCTCGGCCCAAAATAAATTCCGTGGCCAGCGCCACCCCAGCGATCCGTGGGCTAACACCCACCGAAAATCGCCAAAAAACTACAGTTTTCACTCTTTCGCCTATGGGACGCCCTAAAAACATCCCAACGGACCCACGGAGCCCATGGATCCGCTTAACAGCTCGTCAGGGACGCCCCCGAGGGCCTCGGCCCAAAATAAAATCCGGAGCCAGCGCCACCCCAGCGATCCGTGGGCTAACACCTACCGAAAATCGCCAAAAAACTGCAGTTTTCACTCTTTCGCCTATGGGACGCCCTAAAAACATCCCAACGGACCCACGGAGCCCATGGATCCGCTTAACAGCTTGTCAGGGACGCCCCTGAGGGCCTCGGCCCAAAATAAATTCCGGAGCCAGCGCCACCCCAGCGATCCGTGGGCTAACACCCACCGAAAATCGCCAAAAAACTACAGTTTTCAATCTTTCGCCTATGGGACGCCCTAAAAACATCCCAACGGACCCACGGAGCCCATGGATCCGCTTAACAGCTCGTCAGGGACGCCCCCGAGGGCCTCGACCCAAAATAAATTCCGGAGCCAGCGCCACCCCAGCGATCCGTGGGCTAACACCCACCGAAAATCGCCAAAAAACTGCAGTTTTCACTCTTTCGCCTATGGGACGCCCTAAAAACATCCCAACGGACCCACGGAGCCCATGGATCCGCTTAACAGCTCGTCAGGGATGCCCCCGAGGGCCTCGGTCCAAAATAAATTCCGGAGCCAGCGCCACCCCAGCGATCCGTGGGCTAACACCCACCGAAAATCGCCAAAAAACTACAGTTTTCACTCTTTCGCCTATGGGACGCCCTAAAAACATCCCAACGGACCCACGGAGCCCATGGATCCACTTAACAGCTCGTCAGGGACGCCCTCGAGGGCCTCGGCCCAAAATAAATTTCGGAGCCAGCGCCACCCCAGCGATCCGTGGGCTAACACCCACCGAAAATCGCCAAAAAACTGCAGTTTTCACTCTTTTGCCTATGGGACGCCCTAAAAACATCCCAACGGACCCACGGAGCCCATGGATCCGCTTAACAGCTCGTCAGGGACGCCTCCGAGGGCCTCGGCCCAAAATAAATTTCGGAGCCAGCGCCACCCCAGCGATCCGTGGGCTAACACCCACCGAAAATCGCCAAAAAACTGCAGTTTTCACTCTTTCGCCTATGGGACGCCCTAAAAACATCCCAACGGACCCACGGAGCCCATGGATCCGCTTAACAGCTCGTCAGGGACGCCCCCGAGGGCCTCGGACCAAAATAAATTTCGGAGCCAGCGCCACCCCAGCGATCCGTGGGCTAACACCCACCAAAAATCGCCAAAAAACTGCAGTTTTCACTCTTTCGCCTATGGGACGCCCTAAAAACATCCCAACGGACCCACGGAGCCCATGGATCCGATTAAAAGCTCGTCAGGGATGCCCCCGAGGGCCTCGTCCCTAAATAAATTCCGGAGCCAGCGCCACCCCAGCGATCCGTGGGCTAACACCCACCGAAAATCGCCAAAAAACTGCAGTTTTCACTCTTTCGCCTATGGGACGCCCTAAAAACATCCCAACGGACCCACGGAGCCCATGGATCCGCTTAACAGCTCGTCAGGGACGCCCCCGAGGGCCTCGGCCCAAAATAAATTCCGGAGCCAGCGCCACCCCAGCGATCCGTGGGCTAACACCCACCGAAAATCGCCAAAAAACTGCAGTTTTCACTCTTTCGCCTATGGGACGCCCTAAAAACATCCCAACGGACCCACGGAGCCCATGGATCCGCTTAACAGCTCGTCAGGGACGCCCCCGAGGGCCTCGGCCCAAAATAAATTTCGGAGCCAGCGCCACCCCAGCGATCCGTGGGCTAACACCCACCGAAAATCGCCAAAAAACTGCAGTTTTCACTCTTTCGCCTATGGGACGCCCTAAAAACATCCCAACGGACCCACGGATCCCATGGATCCGCTTAACAGCTCGTCAGGGACGCCCCCGAGGGCCTCGGCCCAAAATAAATTTTGGAGCCAGCGCCACCCCAGCGATCCGTGGGCTAACACCCACCAAAAATTGCCAAAAAACTGCAGTTTTCACTCTTTCGCCTATGGGACGCCCTAAAAACATCCCAACGGACCCACGGAGCCCATGGATCCGCTTAACAGCTCATCAGAGACGCCCCCGAGGGCCTCGGTCCAAAATAAATTCCGGAGCCAGCGCCACCCAGCGATCCGTGGGCTAACACCCACCGAAAATCGCCAAAAAACTGCAGTTTTCACTCTTTTGCCTATGGGACGCCCTAAAAACATCCCAACGGACCCACGGAGCCCATGGATCCACTTAACAGCTCGTCAGGGACGCCCCCGAGGGCCTCAGCCCAAAATAAATTCCGGAGCCAGCGCCACCCCAGCGATCCGTGGGCTAACACCCACCGAAAATTGCCAAAAAACTACAGTTTTCACTCTTTCGCCTATGGGACGCCCTAAAAACATCCCAACGGACCCACGGAGCCCATGGATCCGCTTAACAGCTCGTCAGGGACGTCCCCGAGGGCCTTGGCCCAAAATAAATTCCGGAGCCAGCGCCACCCCAGCGATCCGTGGGCTAACACCCACCGAAAATCGCCAAAAAACTGCAGTTTTCACTCTTTCGCCTATGGGACGCCCTAAAAACATCCCAACGGACCCACGGAGCCCATGGATCCGCTTAACAGCTCGTCAGGGACGCCCCCGAGGGCCTCGGCCCAAAATAAATTCCGAAGCCAGTGCCACCCCAGCGATCCGTGGGCTAACACCCACCGAAAATCGCCAAAAAACTGCAGTTTTCACTCTTTCGCCTATGGGACGCCCTAAAAACATCCCAACGGACCCACGGAGCCCATGGATCCGCTTAACAGCTCGTCAGGGACGCCCCCGAGGGCCTCGGCCCAAAATAAATTCCGTGGCCAGCGCCACCCCAGCGATCCGTGGGCTAACACCCACCGAAAATCGCCAAAAAACTACAGTTTTCACTCTTTCGCCTATGGGACGCCCTAAAAACATCCCAACGGACCCACGGAGCCCATGGATCCGCTTAACAGCTCGTCAGGGACGCCCCCGAGGGCCTCGGCCCAAAATAAAATCCGGAGCCAGCGCCACCCCAGCGATCCGTGGGCTAACACCTACCGAAAATTGCCAAAAAACTGCAGTTTTCACTCTTTCGCCTATGGGACGCCCTAAAAACATCCCAACGGACCCACGGAGCCCATGGATCCGCTTAACAGCTTGTCAGGGACGCCCCTGAGGGCCTCGGCCCAAAATAAATTCCGGAGCCAGCGCCACCCCAGCGATCCGTGGGCTAACACCCACCGAAAATCGCCAAAAAACTGCAGTTTTCACTCTTTCGCCTATGGGACGCCCTAAAAACATCCCAACGGACCCACGGAGCCCATGGATCCGCTTAACAGCTCGTCAGGGACGCCCCCGAGGGCCTCGACCCAAAATAAATTCCGAAGCCAGCGCCACCCCAGCGATCCGTGGGCTAACACCCACCGAAAATCGCCAAAAAACTGCAGTTTTCACTCTTTCGCCTATGGGACGCCCTAAAAACATCCCAACGGACCCACGGAGCCCATGGATCCGCTTAACAGCTCGTCAGGGACGCCCCCGAGGGCCTCGGCCCAAAATAAATTCCAAAGCCAGCGCCACCCCAGCGATCCGTGGGCTAACACCCACCGAAAATCGCCAAAAAACTGCAGTTTTCACTCTTTCGCCTATGGGACGCCCTAAAAACATCCCAACGGACCCACGGAGCCCATGGATCCGCTTAACAGCTCGTCAGGGACGCCCCCGAGGGCCTCGGCCCAAAATAAATTCCGGAGCCAGCGCCACCCCAGCGATCCGTGGGCTAACACCCACCGAAAATCGCCAAAAAACTGCAGTTTTCACTCTTTCGCCTATGGGACGCCCTAAAAACATCCCAACGGACCCACGGAGCCCATGGATCCGCTTAACAGCTCGTCAGGGATGCCCCCGAGGGCCTCGGCCCAAAATAAATTCCGGAGCCAGCGCCACCCCAGCGATCCGTGGGCTAACACCCACCGAAAATCGCCGAAAAACTGCAGTTTTCACTCTTTCGCCTATGGGACGCCCTAAAAACATCCCAACGGACCCACGGAGCCCATGGATCCACTTAACAGCTCGTCAGGGACGCCCCCGAGGGCCTCGGCCCAAAATAAATTCCGGAGCCAGCGCCACCCCAGCGATCCGTGGGCTAACACCCACCGAAAATCGCCAAAAAACTACAGTTTTCACTCTTTCGCCTATGGGACGCCTTAAAAACATCCCAACGGACCCATGGAGCCCATGGATCCGCTTAACAGCTCGTCAGGGATGCCCCCGAGGGCCTCGGCCCAAAATAAATTCCGGAGCCAGCGCCACCCCAGCTATCCGTGGGCTAACACCCACCGAAAATCGCCAAAAAACTGCAGTTTTCACTCTTTCGCCTATGGGACGCCCTAAAAACATCCCAACGGACCCACGGAGCCCATGGATCCGCTTAACAGCTCGTCAGGGATGCCTCCGAGGGCCTCGGTCCAAAATAAATTCCGGAGCCAGCGCCACCCCAGCGATCCGTGGGCTAACACCCACCGAAAATTGCCAAAAAACTGCAGTTTTCACTCTTTCGCCTATGGGACGCCCTAAAAACATCCCAACGGACCCACGGAGCCCATGGATCCGCTTAACAGCTCGTCAGGGACGCCCCCGGGGGCCTCGGCCCAAAATAAATTCCGGAGCCAGCGCCACCCCAGCGATCCGTGGGCTAACACCCACCGAAAATCGCCAAAAAACTGCAGTTTTCACTCTTTCGCCTATGCGACGCCCTAAAAACATCCCAACGGACCCACGGAGCCCATGGATCCGCTTAACAGCTCGTCAGGGACGCCCCCGAGGGCCTCGGCCCAAAATAAATTTCGGAGCCAGCGCCACCCCAGCGATCCGTGGGCTAACACCCACCGAAAATCGCCAAAAAACTGCAGTTTTCACTCTTTCGCCTATGGGACGCCCTAAAAACATCCCAACGGACCCACGGAGCCCATGGATCCGCTTAACAGCTCGTCAGGGATGCCCCCGAGGGCCTCGGCCCAAAATAAATTCCGGAGCCAGCGCCACCCCAGCGATTCGTGGGCTAACACCCACCGAAAATTGCCAAAAAACTGCAGTTTTCACTCTTTCGTCTATGGGACGCCCTAAAAACATCCCAACGGACCCACGGAGCCCATGGATCCGCTTAACAGCTCGTCAGGGACGCCCCCGAGGGCCTCGGCCCAAAATAAATTCCGGAGCCAGCGCCACCCCAGCGATCCGTGGGCTAACACCCACCGAAAATCGCCAAAAAACTACAGTTTTCACTCTTTCGCCTATGGGATGCCCTAAAAACATCCCAACGGACCCACGGAGCCCATGGATCCGCTTAACATCTCGTCAGGGACGCCCCCGAGGGCCTCGTCCCAAAATAAATTCCGAAGCCAGCGCCACCCCAGCGATCCGTGGGCTAACACCCACCGAAAATCGCCAAAAAACTACAGTTTTCACTCTTTCGCCTATGGGACGCCCTAAAAACATCCCAACGGACCCACGGAGCCCATGGATCTGCTTAACAGCTCGTCAGGGACGCCCCCGAGGGCCTCGACCCAAAATAAATTTCGAAGCCAGCGCCACCCCAGCGATCCGTGGGCTAACACCTACCGAAAATCGCCAAAAAACTGCAGTTTTCACTCTTTCGCCTATGGGACGCCCTAAAAACATCCCAACGGACCCACGGAGCCCATGGATCCGCTTAACAGCTCGTCAGGGACGCCCCCGAGGGCCTCGGCCCAAAATAAATTCCGAAGCCAGCGCCACCCCAGCGATCCGTGGGCTAACACCCACCGAAAATCGCCAAAAAACTGCAGTTTTCAATCTTTCGCCTATGGGACGCCCTAAAAACATCCCAACGGACCCACGGAGCCCATGGATCCGCTTAACAGCTCGTCAGGTACGCCCCCGAGGGCCTCGACCCAAAATAAATTCCGGAGCCAGCGCCACCCCAGCAATCCGTGGGATAACACCCACCGAAAATCGCCAAAAAACTGAAGTTTTCACTCTTTCGCTTATGGGACGCCCTAAAAACATCCCAACGGACCCACGGATCCCATGGATCCGCTTAACAGCTCGTCAGGGACGCCCCCGAGGGCCTCGGCCCAAAATAAATTCTGGAGCCAGCGCCACCCCAGCGATCCGTGGGCTAACACCCACCGAAAATCGCCAAAAAACTGCAGTTTTCACTCTTTCGCCTATGGGACGCCCTAAAAACATCCCAACGGACCCACGGAGCCCATGGATCCGCTTAACAGCTCGTCAGGGACGCCTCCGAGGGCCTCGACCCAAAATAAATTCCGGAGCCAGCGCCACCCCAGCGATCCGTGGGCTAACACCCACCGAAAATCGCCAAAAAACTGCAGTTTTCACTCTTTCGCCTATGGGACGCCCTAAAAACATCCCAACGGACCCACGGAGCCCATGGATCCGCTTAACAGCTCGTCAGGGACGCCCCCGAGGGCCTCGGCCCAAAATAATTTCCGGAGCCAGCGCCACCCCAGCGATCCGTGGGCTAACACCCACCGAAAATCGCCAAAAAACTGCAGTTTTCACTCTTTCGCCTATGGGACGCCCTAAAAACATCCCAACGGACCCACGGAGCCCATGGATCGGCTTAACAGCTCGTCAGGGACGCCCCCGAGGGCCTCGGCCCAAAGTAAATTCCGGAGCCAGCGCCACCCCAGCGATCCGTGGGCTAACACCCACCGAAAATTGCCAAAAAACTGCAGTTTTCACTCTTTCGCCTATGGGACGCCCTAAAAACATCCCAACGGACCCACGGAGCCCATGGATCCGCTTAACAGCTCGTCAGGGACGCCCCCGAGGGCCTCGGTCCAAAATAAATTCCGGAGCCAGCGCCACCCCAGCGATCCGTGGGCTAACACCCACCGAAAATCGCCAAAAAACTGCAGTTTTCACTCTTTCGCCTATGGGACGCCCTAAAAACATCCCAACGGACCCACGGAGCCCATGGATCCGCTTAACAACTCATCAGGGACATCCCGGAGGGCCTCGGCCCAAAATAAATTCCGGAGCCAGCGCCACCCCAGCGATCCGTGGGCTAACACCCACCGAAAATCGCCAAAAAACTGCAGTTTTCACTCTTTCGCCTATGGGATGCCCTAAAAACATCCCAACGGACCCACGGAGCCCATGGATCCGCTTAAAAGCTCGTCAGGGACACCCCTGAGGGCCTCGGCCCAAAATAAATTCCGGAGCCAGCGCCACCCCAGCGATCCGTGGGCTAACACCGATCGAAAATTGCCAAAAAACTGCAGTTTTCACTCTTTCGCCTATGGGATGCCCTAAAAACATCCCAACGGACCCACGGAGCCCATGGATCCGCTTAACAGCTCGTCAGGGACGCCCCCGAGGGCCTCGGGCCAAAATAAATTCCGTGGCCAGCGCCACCCCAGCGATCCGTGGGCTAACACCCACCGAAAATCGCCAAAAAACTACAGTTTTCACTCTTTCGCCTATGGGATGCCCTAAAAACATCCCAACGGACCCACGGAGCCCATGGATCCGCTTAACAGCTCGTCAGGGACGCCTCCGAGGGCCTCGGCCCAAAATAAATTCCGGAGCCAGCGCCACCCCAGCGATCCGTGGGCTAACACCCACCGAAAATCGCCAAAAAACTGCAGTTTTCACTCTTGCTCCTATGGGACGCCCTAAAAACATCCCAACGGACCCACGGAGCCCATGGATCCGCTTAACAGCTCGTCAGGGACGCCCCCGGGGGCCTCGGCCCAAAATAAATTCCGGAGCCAGCGCCACCCCAGCGATCCGTGGGCTAACACCCACCGAAAATCGCCAAAAAACTGCAGTTTTCACTCTTTCGCCTATGGGACGCCCTAAAAACATCCCAACGGACCCACGGAGCCCATGGATCCGCTTAACAGCTCGTCAGGGACGCCCCCGAGGGCCTCGGCCCAAAATAAATTCCGGAGCCAGCGCCACCCCAGCGATCCGTGGGCTAACACCCACCGAAAATCGCCAAAAAACTGCAGTTTTCACTCTTTCGCCTATGGGACGCCCTAAAAACATCCCAACGGACCCACGGAGCCCATGGATCCGCTTAACAGCTCGTCAGGGACGCCCCCGAGGGCCTCGGCCCAAAATAAATTCCGGAGCCAGCGCCACCCCAGCGATCCGTGGGCTAACACCCACCGAAAATCGCCAAAAAACTGCAGTTTTCACTCTTTCGCCTATGGGACGCCCTAAAAACATCCCAACGGACCCACGGAGCCCATGGATCCGCTTAACAGCTCGTCAGGGACGCCCCCGAGGGCCTCGGCCCAAAATAAATTCCGGAGCCAGCGCCACCCCAGCGATCCGTGGGCTAACACCCACCGAAAATTGCCAAAAAACTGCAGTTTTCACTCTTTCGCCTATGGGATGCCCTAAAAACATCCCAACGGACCCACGAAGCCCATGGATCCGCTTAACAGCTCGTCAGGGACGCCCCCGAGGGCCTCGGCCCAAAATAAATTCCGGAGCCAGCGCCACCCCAGCGATCCGTGGGCTAACACCCACCGAAAATCGCCAAAAAACTGCAGTTTTCACTCTTTCGCCTATGGGACGCCCTAAAAACATCCCAACGGACCCACGGAGCCCATGGATCCGCTTAACAGCTCGTCAGGGACGCCCCCGAGGGCCTCGGCCCAAAATAAGTTCCGAAGCCAGCGCCACCCCAGCGATCCGTGGGCTAACACCCACCGAAAATCGCCAAAAAACTGCAGTTTTCACTCTTTCGCCTATGGGACGCCCTAAAAACATCCCAACGGACCCACGGAGCCCATGGATCCGCTTAACAGCTCGTCAGGGATGCCCCCGAGGGCCTCGGCCCAAAATAAATTCTGGAGCCAGCGCCACCCCAGCGATCCGTGGGCTAACACCCACCGAAAATCGCCAAAAAACTGCAGTTTTCACTCTTTCGCCTATGGGACGCCCTAAAAACATCCCAACGGACCCACGGAGCCCATGGATCCGCTTAACAGCTCGTCAGGGACGCCCCCGAGGGCCTCAGCCCAAAATAAATTCCGGAGCCAGCGCCACCCCAGCGATCCGTGGGCTAACACCCACCGAAAATCGCCAAAAAACTGCAGTTTTCACTCTTTCGCCTATGGGACGCCCTAAAAACATCCCAACGGACCCACGGAGCCCATGGATCCGCTTAACAGCTCGTCAGGGACGCCCCCGAGGGCCTCGGCCCAAAATAAATTCCCGAGCCAGCGCCACCCCAGCGATCCGTGGGCTAACACCCACCGAAAATCGCCAAAAAACTGCAGTTTTCACTCTTTCGCCTATGGGACGCCCTAAAAACATCCCAACGGACCCACGGAGCCCATGGATCCACTTAACAGCTCGTCAGGGACGCCCCCGAGGGCCTCGACCCAAAATAAATTCCGGATCCAGCGCCACCCCAGCGATCCGTGGGCTAACACCCACCGAAAATTGCCAAAAAACTGCAGTTTTCACTCTTTCGCCTATGGGACGCCCTAAAAACATCCCAACGGACCCACGGAGCCCATGGATCCGCTTAACAGCTCGTCAGGGACGCCCCCGAGGGCCTCGGTCCAAAATAAATTCCGGAGCCAGCGCCACCCCAGCGATCCGTGGGCTAACACCCACCGAAAATCGCCAAAAAACTACAGTTTTCACTCTTTCGCCGATGGGACGCCCTAAAAACATCCCAACGGACCCACGGAGCCCATGGATCCGCTTAACAGCTCGTCAGGGACGCCCCCGAGGGCCTCGGCCCAAAATAAATTCCGGAGCCAGCGCCACCCCAGCGATCCGTGGGCTAACACCCACCGAAAATCGCCAAAAAACTGCAGTTTTCACTCTTTCGCCTATGGGACGCCCTAAAAACATCCCAACGGACCCACGGAGCCCATGGATCCGCTTAACAGCTCGTCAGGGACGTCCCGGAGGGCCTCGGCCCAAAATAAATTTCGGAGCCAGCGCCACCCCAGCGATCCGTGGGCTAACACCCACCGAAAATCGCCAAAAAACTGCAGTTTTCACTCTTTCGCCTATGGGATGCCCTAAATCATCCCAACGGACCCACGGAGCCCATGGATCCTCTTAACAGCTCGTCAGGGACGCCCCCGAGGGCCTCGGCCCAAAATAAATTCCGGAGCCAGCGCCACCCCAGCGATCCGTGGGCTAACACCCATCGAAAATCGCCAAAAAACTGCAGTTTTCACTCTTTCGCCTATGGGACGCCCTAAAAACATCCCAACGGACCCACGGAGCCCATGGATCCGCTTAACAGCTCGTCAGGGACGCCTCCGAGGGCCTCGGTCCAAAATAAATTCCGGAGCCAGCGCCACCCCAGCGATCCGTGGGCTAACACCCACCGAAAATCGCCAAAAAACTGCAGTTTTCACTCTTTCTCCTATGGGACGCCCTAAAAACATCCCAACGGACCCACGGAGCCCATGGATCCGCTTAACAGCTCGTCAGGGACGCCCCCGGGGGCCTCGGCCCAAAATAAATTCCGGAGCCAGCGCCACCCCAGCGATCCGTGGGCTAACACCCACCGAAAATCGCCAAAAAACTGCAGTTTTCACTCTTTCGCCTATGGGACGCCCTAAAAACATCCCAACGGACCCACGGAGCCCATGGATCCGCTTAACAGCTCGTCAGGGACGCCCCCGAGGGCCTCGGCCCAAAATAAATTCTGGAGCCAGCGCCACCCCAGCGATCCGTGGGCTAACACCCACCGAAAATCGCCAAAAAACTGCAGTTTTCACTCTTTCGCCTATGGGACGCCCTAAAAACATCCCAACGGACCCACGGAGCCCATGGATCCGCTTAACAACTCGTCAGGGACGCCCCCGAGGGCCTCGTCCCAAAATAAGTTCCGGAGCCAGCGCCACCCCAGCGATCCGTGGGCTAACACCCACCGAAAATCGCCAAAAAACTGCAGTTTTCACTCTTTCGCCTATGGGACGCCCTAAAAACATCCCAACGGACCCACGGAGCCCATGGATCCGCTTAACAGCTCGTCAGGGACGCCCCCGAGGGCCTCAGCCCAAAATAAATTCCGAAGCCAGCGCCACCCCAGCGATCCGTGGGCTAACACCCACCGAAAATCGCCAAAAAACTGCAGTTTTCACTCTTTCGCCAATGGGACGCCCTAAAAACATCCCAACGGACCCACGGAGCCCATGGATCCGCTTAACAGCTCGTCAGGGACGCCCCCGAGGGCCTCGGCCCAAAATAAATTCCGGAGCCAGCGCCACCCCAGCGATCCGTGGGCTAACACCCACCGAAAATCGCCAAAAAACTGCAGTTTTCACTCTTTCGCCTATGGGACGCCCTAAAAACATCCCAACGGACCCACGGAGCCCATGGATCCACTTAACAGCTCGTCAGGGACGCCCCCGACGGCCTCGGCCCAAAATAAATTCCGGAGCCAGCGCCACCCCAGCGATCCGTGGGCTAACACCCACCGAAAATCGCCAAAAAACTGCAGTTTTCACTCTTTCGCCTATGGGACGCCCTAAAAACATCCCAACGGACCCACGGAGCCCATGGATCCGCTTAACAGCTCGTCAGGGACGCCCCCGAGGGCCTCGACCCAAAATAAATTCCGGATCCAGCGCCACCCCAGCGATCCGCGGGCTAACACCCACCGAAAATTGCCAAAAAACTGCAGTTTTCACTCTTTCGCCTATGGGACGCCCTAAAAACATCCCAACGGACCCACGGAGCCCATGGATCCGCTTAACAGCTCGTCAGGGACGCCTCCGAGGGCCTCAGCCCAAAATAAATTCCGGAGCCAGCGCCACCCCAGCGATCCGTGGGCTAACACCCACCGAAAATCGCCAAAAAACTGCAGTTTTCACTCTTTCGCCTATGGGACGCCCTAAAAACATCCCAACGGACCCACGGAGCCCATGGATCCGCTTAACAGCTCGTCAGGGACGCCCCCGAGGGCCTCGGCCCAAAATAAATTCTGGAGCCAGCGCCACCCCAGCGATCCGTGGGCTAACACCCACCAAAAATCGCCAAAAAACTGCAGTTTTCACTCTTTCGCCTATGGGACGCCCTAAAAACATCCCAACGGACCCACGGAGCCCATGGATCCGCTTAAAAGCTCGTCAGGGACGCCCCCGAGGGCCTCGGCCCAAAATAAATTCCGGAGCCAGCGCCACCCCAGCGATCCGTGGGCTAACACCCACCGAAAATCGCCAAAAAACTGCAGTTTTCACTCTTTCGCCTATGGGACGCCCTAAAAACATCCCAACGGACCCACGGAGCCCATGGATCCGCTTAACAGCTCGTCAGGGACGCCCCCGAGGGCCTCGGCCCAAAATAAATTCCGTGGCCAGCGCCACCCCAGCGATCCGTGGGCTAACACCCACCGAAAATCGCCAAAAAACTACAGTTTTCACTCTTTCGCCTATGGGACGCCCTAAAAACATCCCAACGGACCCACGGAGCCCATGGATCCGCTTAACAGCTCGTCAGGGACGCCCCCGAAGGCCTCGGCCCAAAATAAATTCCGGAGCCAGCGCCACCCCAGCGATCCGTGGGCTAACACCCACCGAAAATGGCCAAAAAACTGCAGTTTTCACTCTTTCGCCTATGGGACGCCCTAAAAACATCCCAACGGACCCACGGAGCCCATGGATCCGCTTAACAGCTCGTCAGGGATGCCCCCGAGGGCCTCGGCCCAAAATAAATTCCGGAGCCAGCGCCACCCCAGCGATCCGTGGGCTAACACCCACCGAAAATCGCCAAAAAACTGCAGTTTTCACTCTTTCGCCTATGGGACGCCCTAAAAACATCCCAACGGACCCACGGAGCCCATGGATCCGCTTAACAACTCGTCAGGGACGCCCCCGAGGGCCTCGGCCCAAAATAAATTCCGGAGCCAGCGCCACCCCACCGATCCGTGGGCTAACACCCACCGAAAATCGCCAAAAAACTGCAGTTTTCACTCTTTCGCCTATGGGACGCCCTAAAAACATCCCAACGGACCCACGGAGCCCATGGATCCGCTTAACAGCTCGTCAGGGATGCCCCCGAGGGCCTCGGCCCAAAATAAATTCCGTGGCCAGCGCCACCCCAGCGATCCGTGGGCTAACACCCACCGAAAATTGCCAAAAAACTACAGTTTTCACTCTTTCGCCTATGGGACGTCCTAAAAACATCCCAACGGACCCACGGAGCCCATGGATCCGCTTAACAGCTCGTCAGGGACGCCCTCGAGGGCCTCGGCCCAAAATAAATTCCGGAGCCAGCGCCACCCCAGCGATCCGTGGTCTAACACCCACCGAAAATCGCCAAAAAACTGTAGTTTTCAATCTTTCGCCTATGGGACGCCCTAAAAACATCCCAACGGACCCACGGAGCCCATGGATCCGCTTAACAGCTCATCAGGGACGCCCCCGAGGGCCTCGGCCCAAAATAAATTCCGGAGCCAGCGCCACCCCAGCGATCCGTGGGCTAACACCCACCGAAAATCGCCAAAAAACTGCAGTTTTCAATCTTTCGCCTATGGGACGCCCTAAAAACATCCCAACAGACCCACGGAGCCCATGGATCCGCTTAACAGCTCATCAGGGACGCCCCCGAGGGCCTCGACCCAAAATAAATTCTGGAGCCAGCGCCACCCCAGCGATCCGTGGGCTAACACCCACCGAAAATCGCCAAAAAACTGCAGTTTTCACTCTTTCGCCTATGGGACGCCCTAAAAACATCCCAACGGACCCACGGAGCCCATGGATCCGCTTAACAGCTCGTCAGGGACGCCCCCGAGGGCCTCGGCCCAAAATAAATTCCTGAGCCAGCGCCACCCCAGCGATCCGTGGGCTAACACCCACCGAAAATCGCCAAAAAACTGCAGTTTTCACTCTTTCGCCTATGGGACGCCCTAAAAACATCCCAACGGACCCACGGAGCCCATGGATCCACTTAACAGCTCGTCAGGGACGCCCCCGAGGGCCTCGGCCCAAAATAAATTCCGGAGCCAGCGCCACCCCAGCGATCCGTGGGCTAACACCCACCGAAAATCGCCAAAAAACTGCAGTTTTCACTCTTTCGCCTATGGGACGCCCTAAAAACATCCCAACGGACCCACGGAGCCCATGGATCCGCTTAACAGCTCGTCAGGGAGGCCGCCGAGGGCCTCGGTCCAAAATAAATTCCGGAGCCACCGCCACCCCAGCAATCCGTGGGCTAACACCCACCGAAAATCGCCAAAAAACTGCAGTTTTCACTCTTTCGCCTATGGGACGCCCTAAAAACATCCCAACGGACCCACGGAGCCCATGGATCCACTTAACAGCTCGTCAGGGACGCCCCCGAGGGCCTCGGCCCAAAATAAATTCCGGAGCCAGCGCCACCCCAGCGATCCGTGGGCTAACACCCACCGAAAATCGCCAAAAAACTGTAGTTTTCACTCTTTCGCCTATGGGACGCCCTAAAAACATCCCAACGGACCCACGGAGCCCATGGATCCGCTTAACAGCTCGTCAGGGACGTCCCCGAGGGCCTCGGCCTAAAATAAATTCCGGAGCCAGCGCCACCCCAGCGATCCGTGGGCTAACACCCACCGAAAATCGCCAAAAAACTGCAGTTTTCACTCTTTTGCCTATGGGACGCCCTAAAAACATCCCAACGGACCCACGGAGCCCATGGATCCGCTTAACAGCTCGTCAGGGATGCCCCCGAGGGCCTCGGTCCAAAATAAATTCCGGAGCCAGCGCCACCCCAGCGATCCGTGGGCTAACACCCACCGAAAATCGCCAAAAAACTGCAGTTTTCAATCTTTCGCCTATGGGACGCCCTAAAAACATCCCAACGGACCCACGGAGCCCATGGATCCGCTTAACAGCTCGTCAGGGACGCCCCCGAGGGCCTCGACCCAACATAAATTCCGGAGCCAGCGCCACCCCAGCGATCCGTGGGCTAACACCCACCGAAAATCGCCAAAAAACTGCAGTTTTCACTCTTTCGCCTATGGGACGCCCTAAAAACATCCCAACGGACCCACGGAGCCCATGGATCCGCTTAACAGCTCGTCAAGGACGCCCCCGAGGGCCTCGGCCCAAAATAAATTCCGGAGCCAGCGCCACCCCAGCGATCCGTGGGCTAACACCCACCGAAAATCGCCAAAAAACTGCAGTTTTCACTCTTTCGCCTATGGGACGCCCTAAAAACATCCCAACGGACCCACGGAGCCCATGGATCCGCTTAACATCTCGTCAGGGACGCCCCCGAGGGCCTCGGCCCAAAATAAATTCCGGAGCCAGCGCCACCCCAGCGATCCGTGGGCTAACACCCACCGAAAATCGCCAAAAACCTGCAGTTTTCACTCTTTCGCCTATGGGACGCCCTAAAAACATCCCAACGGACCCACGAAGCCCATGGATCTGCTTAACAGCTCGTCAGGGATGCCACCGAGGGCCTCGGCCCAAAATAAATTCCGGAGCCAGCGCCACCCCAGCTATCCGTGGGCTAACACCCACCGAAAATCGCCAAAAAACTGCAGTTTTCACTCTTTCGCCTATGGGACGCCCTAAAAACATCCCAACGGACCCACGGAGCCCATGGATCCGCTTAACAGCTCGTCAGGGATGCCACCGAGGGCCTCGGCCCAAAATAAATTCCGGAGCCAGCGCCACCCCAGCGATCCGTGGGCTAACACCCACCGAAAATCGCCAAAAAACTGCAGTTTTCACTCTTTCGCCTATGGGACGCCCTAAAAACATCCCAACGGACCCACAGAGCCCATGGATCCGCTTAACAGCTCGTCAGGGACGCCCCCGAGGGCCTCGGCCCAAAATAAATTCCGGAGCCAGCGCCACCCCAGCGATCCGTGGGCTAACACCCACCGAAAATCGCCAAAAACCTGCAGTTTTCACTCTTTCGCCTATGGGACGCCCTAAAAACATTCCAACGGACCCACGGAGCCCATGGATCCGCTTAACAGCTCGTCAGGGACGCCCCCGAGGGCCTCGGCAAAAAATAAATTCCGGAGCCAGCGCCACCCCAGCGATCCGTGGGCTAACACCCACCGAAAATTGCCAAAAAACTGCAGTTTTCACTCTTTCGCCTATGGGACGCCCTAAAAACATCCCAACGGACCCACGGAGCCCATGGATCTGCTTAACAGCTCGTCAGGGACGCCCCCGAGGGCCTCGGTCCAAAATAAATTCCAGAGCCAGCGCCACCCCAGCGATCCGTGGGCTAACACCCACCGAAAATCGCCAAAAAACTGCAGTTTTCAATCTTTCGCCTATGGGACGCCCTAAAAACATCCCAACGGACCCACGGAGCCCATGGATCCGCTTAACAGCTCGTTAGGGACGCCCCCAAGGGCCTCGGCCCAAAATAAATTCCGGAGCCAGCGCCACCCCAGCGATCCGTGGGCTAACACCCACTGAAAATCGCCAAAAAACTGCAGTTTTCACTCTTTCGCCTATGGGACGCCCTAAAAACATCCCAACGGACCCACGGAGCCCATGGATCCGCTTAACAGCTCGTCAGGGATGCCCCCGAGGGCCTCGGCCCAAAATAAATTCCGGAGCCAGCGCCACCCCAGCGATCCGTGGGCTAACACCCACCGAAAATCACCAAAAAACTGCAGTTTTCACTCTTTCGCCTATGGGACGCCCTAAAAACATCCCAACGGACCCACGGAGCCCATGGATCTGCTTAACAGCTCGTCAGGGACTCCCCCGAGGGCCTCGGCCCAAAATAAATTCCGGAGCCAGCGCCTCCCCAGCGATCCGTGGGCTAACACACACCGAAAATCGCCAAAAAACTACAGTTTTCAATCTTTCGCCTATGGGACGCCCTAAAAACATCCCAACGGACCCACGGAGCCCATGGATCCGCTTAACAGCTCGTCAGGGACGCCCCCGAGGGCCTCGGCCCAAAATAAATTCCGGAGCCAGCGCCACCCCAGCAATCCGTGGGCTAACACCCACCGAAAATCGCCAAAAAACTGCAGTTTTCACTCTTTCACCTATGGGACGCCCTAAAAACATCCCAACGGACCCACGGAGCCCATGGATCTGCTTAACAGCTCGTCAAGGACGCCCCCGAGGGCCTCGGCCCAAAATAAATTCCGGAGCCAGCGCCACCCCAGCGATCCGTGGGCTAACACCCACCGAAAATCGCCAAAAAACTACAGTTTTCACTCTTTCGCCTATGGGACGCCCTAAAAACATCCCAACGGACCCACGGAGCCCATGGATCCGCTTAACAGCTCGTCAGGGAGGCCCCCGAGGGCCTCAGCCCAAAATAAATTCCGGAGCCAGCGCCACCCCAGCGATCCGTGGGCTAACACCCACCGAAAATCGCCAAAAAACTGCAGTTTTCACTCTTTCGCCTATGGGACGCCCTAAAAACATCCCAACGGACCCACGGAGCCCATGGATCCGCTTAACAGCTCGTCAGGGACGCCCCCGAGGGCCTCGGCCCACAATAAATTCCGGAGCCAGCGCCACCCCAGCGATCCGTGGGCTAACACCCACCGAAAATCGCCAAAAAACTGCAGTTTTCACTCTTTCGCCTATGGGACGCCCTAAAAACATCCCAACGGACCCACGGAGCCCATGGATCCGCTTAACAGCTCGTCAGGGATGCCCCCGAGGGCCTCGGCCCAAAATAAATTCCGGAGCCAGCGCCACCCCAGCGATCCGTGGGCTAACACCCACCGAAAATCGCCAAAAAACTGCAGTTTTCACTCTTTCGCCTATGGGACGCCCTAAAAACATCCCAACGGACCCACGGAGCCCATGGATCCGCTTAACAGCTCGTCAGGGATGCCCCCGAGGGCCTCGGCCCAAAATAAATTCCGGAGCCAGCGCCACCCCAGCGATCCGTGGGCTAACACCCACCGAAAATCGCCAAAAAACTGCAGTTTTCACTCTTTCGCCTATGGGACGCCCTAAAAACATCCCAACAGACCCACGAAGCCCATGGATCCGCTTAACAGCTCGTCAGGGACGCCCCCGAGGGCCTCAGCCCAAAATAAATTCCGGAGCCAGCGCCACCCCAGCGATCCGTGGGCTAACACCCACCGAAAATCGCCAAAAAACTGCAGTTTTCACTCTTTCGCCTATGGGACGCCCTAAAAACATCCCAACGGACCCACGGAGCCCATGGATCCGCTTAACAGCTCGTCAGGGACGCCCCCGAGGGCCTCGGCCCAAAATAAATTCCGGAGCAAGCGCCACCCCAGCGATCCGTGGGCTAACACCCACCGAAAATCGCCAAAAAACTGCAGTTTTCACTCTTTCGCCTATGGGACGCCCTAAAAACATCCCAACGGACCCACGGAGCCCATGGATCCGCTTAACAGCTCGTCAGGGACGCCCCCGAGGGCCTCGGCCCAAAATAAATTCCGGAGCCAGCGCCACCCCAGCGATCCGTGGGCTAACACCCACCGAAAATCGCCAAAAAACTGCAGTTTTCACTCTTTCGCCTATGGGACGCCCTAAAAACATCCCAACGGACCCACGGAGCCCATGGATCCGCTTAACAGCTCGTCAGGGACGCCCCCGAGGGCCTCGGCCCAAAATAAATTCCGGAGCCAGCGCCACCCCAGCGATCCGTGGGTTAACACCCACCGAAAATCGCCAAAAAACTGCAGTTTTCACTCTTTCGCTTATGGGACACCCTAAAAACATCCCAACGGACCCACGGAGCCCATGGATCTGCTTAACAGCTCGTCAGGGACGCCCCCGAGGGCCTCGGCCCAAAATAAATTCCGTGGCCAGCGCCACCCCAGCGATCCGTGGGCTAACACCCACCGAAAATCGCCAAAAAACTGCAGTTTTCACTCTTTCGCCTATGGGACGCCCTAAAAACATCCCAACGGACCCACGGAGCCCATGGATCCGCTTAACAGCTCGTCAGGGATTCCCCCGAGGGCCTCGGCCCAAAATAAATTCCGGAGCCAGCGCCACCCCAGCGATCCGTGGGCTAACACCTACCGAAAATCGCCAAAAAACTGCAGTTTTCACTCTTTCGCCTATGGGACACCCTAAAAACATCCCAACGGAGCCCATGGATCCACTTAACAGCTCGTCAGGGACGCCCCCGAGGGCCTCAGCCCAAAATAAATTCCGGAGCCAGCGCCACCCCAGCGATCCGTGGGCTAACACCCACCGAAAATCGCCAAAAAACTGCAGTTTTCACTCTTTCGCCTATGGGACGCCCTAAAAACATCCCAACGGACCCACGGAGCCCATGGATCCGCTTAACAGCTCGTCAGGGACGCCCCCGAGGGCCTCGGTCAGAAATAAATTCCGGAGCCAGCGCCACCCCAGCAATCCGTGGGCTAACACCCACCGAAAATCGCCAAAAAACTGCAGTTTTCACTCTTTCGCCTATGGGACGCCCTAAAAACATCCCAACGGACCCACGGAGCCCATGGATCTGCTTAACAGCTCGTCAAGGACGCCCCCGAGGGCCTCGGCCCAAAATAAATTCCGGAGCCAGCGCCACCCCAGCGATCCGTGGGCTAACACCCACCGAAAATTGCCAAAAAATTGCAGTTTTCACTCTTTCGCCTATGGGACGCCCTAAAAACATCCCAACGGACCCACGGAGCCCATGGATCCGCTTAACAGCTCGTCAAGGATGCCCCCGAGGGCCTCGGCCCAAAATAAATTCCGGAGCCAGCGCCACCCCAGCGATCCGTGGGCTAACACCCACCGAAAATCGCCAAAAAACTGCAGTTTTCACTCTTTCGCCTATGGGACGCCCTAAAAACATCCCAACGGAGCCCATGGATCCGCTTAACAGCTCGTCAGGGATGCCCCCGAGGGCCTCGGCCCAAAATAAATTTCGGAGCCAGCGCCACCCCAGCGATCCGTGGGCTAACACCCACCGAAAATCGCCAAAAAACTGCAGTTTTCACTCTTTCGCCTATGGGACGCCCTAAAAACATCCCAACGGACCCACGAAGCCCATGGATCCGCTTAACAGCTCGTCAGGGACGCCCCCGAGGGCCTCAGCCCAAAATAAATTCCGGAGCCAGCGCCACCCCAGCGATCCGTGGGCTAACACCCACCGAAAATCGCCAAAAAACTGCAGTTTTCACTCTTTCGCCTATGGGACGCCCTAAAAACATCCCAACGGACCCACGGAGCCCATGGATCCGCTTAACAGCTCGTCAGGGACGCCCCCGAGGGCCTCGGCCCAAAATAAATTCCGGAGCCAGCGCCACCCCAGCGATCCGTGGGCTAACACCCACCGAAAATCGCCAAAAAACTGCAGTTTTCACTCTTTCGCCTATGGGACGCCCTAAAAACATCCCAACGGACCCACGGAGCCCATGGATCCGCTTAACAGCTCGTCAGGGACGCCCCTGAGGGCCTCGGCCCAAAATAAATTCCGGAGCCAGCGCCACCCCAGCGATCCGTGGGCTAACACCCACCGAAAATCGCCAAAAAACTGCAGTTTTCACTCTTTCGCCTATGGGACGCCCTAAAAACATCCCAACGGACCCACGGAGCCCATGGATCCGCTTAACAGCTCGTCAGGGACGCCCCCGAGGGCCTCGGCCCAAAATAAATTCCGGAGCCAGCGCCACCCCAGCGATCCGTGGGCTAACACCCACCGAAAATCGCCAAAAAACTGCAGTTTTCACTCTTTCGCCTATGGGACGCCCTAAAAACATCCCAACGGACCCACGGAGCCCATGGATCCGCTTAACAGCTCGTCAGGGACGCCCCCGAGGGCCTCGGCCCATAATAAATTCCGAAGCCAGCGCCACCCCAGCGATCCGTGGGTTAACACCCACCGAAAATCGCCAAAAAACTGCAGTTTTCACTCTTTCGCCTATGGGACACCCTAAAAACATCCCAACGGACCCACGGAGCCCATGGATCTGCTTAACACCTCGTCAGGGACGCCCCCGAGGGCCTCGGCCCAAAATAAATTCCGTGGCCAGCGCCACCCCAGCGATCCGTGGGCTAACACCCACCGAAAATCGCCAAAAAACTACAGTTTTCACTCTTTCGCCTATGGGACGCCCTAAAAACATCCCAACGGACCCACGGAGCCCATGGATCCGCTTAACAGCTCGTCAGGGATGCCCCCGAGGGCCTCGGCCCAACATAAATTCCGGAGCCAGCGCCACCCCAGCGATCCGTGGGCTAACACCTACCAAAAATTGCCAAAAAACTGCAGTTTTCACTCTTTCGCCTATGGGACACCCTAAAAACATCCCAACGGAGCCCATGGATCCACTTAACAGCTCGTCAGGGACGCCCCCGAGGGCCTCAGCCCAAAATAAATTCCGGAGCCAGCGCCACCCCAGCGATCCGTGGGCTAACACCCACCGAAAATCGCCAAAAAACTGCAGTTTTCACTCTTTCGCCTATGGGACGCCCTAAAAACATCCCAACGGACCCACGGAGCCCATGGATCCGCTTAACAGCTCGTCAGGGACGCCCCCGAGGGCCTCGGTCAGAAATAAATTCCGGAGCCAGCGCCACCCCAGCGATCCGTGGGCTAACACCTACCGAAAATCGCCAAAAAACTGCAGTTTTCACTCTTTCGCCTATGGGACGCCCTAAAAACATCCCAACGGACCCACAGAGCCCATGGATCCACTTAACAACTCGTCAGGGATGCCCCCGAGGGCCTCGGCCCAAAATAAATTCCGGAGCCAGCGCCACCCCAGCGATCCGTGGGCTAATACCCACCGAAAATCGCCAAAAAACTGCAGTTTTCACTCTTTCGCCTATGGGACGCCCTAAAAACATCCCAACGGACCCACGGAGCCCATGGATCCGCTTAACAGCTCGTCAGGGACGCCCCCGAAGGCCTTGGCCCAAAATAAATTCCGGAGCCAGCGCCACCCCAGCGATCCGTGGGCTAACACCCACCGAAAATTGCCAAAAAACTGCAGTTTTCACTCTTTCGCCTATGGGATGCCCTAAAAACATCCCAACGGACCCACGGAGCCCATGGATCCGCTTAACAGCTCGTCAGGGACGCCCCCGAGGGCCTCGGCCCAAAATAAATTCCGTGGCCAGCGCCACCCCAGCGATCCGTGGGCTAACACCCACCGAAAATTGCCAAAAAACTACAGTTTTCACTCTTTCGCCTATGGGACGCCCTAAAAACATCCCAACGGACCCACGGAGCCCATGGATCCACTTAACAGCTCGTCAGGGACGCCTCTGAGGGCCTCGGCCCAAAATAAATTCCGGAGCCAGCGCCACCCCAGCGATCCGTGGGCTAACACCCACCGAAAATCGCCAAAAAACTGCAGGTTTCACTCTTTCGCCTATGGGACGCCCTAAAAACATCCCAACGGACCCACGGAGCCCATGGATCCGCTTAACAGCTCGTCAGGGACGCCCCCGAGGGCCTCGGCCCAAAATAAATTCCGGAGCCAGCGCCACCCCAGCGATCCGTGGGCTAACACCCACCGAAAATTGCCAAAAAACTGCAGTTTTCAATCTTTCGCCTATGGGACGCCCTAAAAACATCCCAACGGACCCACGGAGCCCATGGATCCGTTTAACAGCTCGTCAGGGACGCCCCCGAGGGCCTCGACCCAAAATAAATTCCGGAGCCAGCGCCACCCCAGCGATCCGTGGGCTAACACCCACCGCAAATTGCCAAAAAACTGCAGTTTTCACTCTTTCGCCTATGGGACGCCCTAAAAACATCCCAACGGACCCACGGAGCCCATGGATCCGCTTAACAGCTCGTCAGGGACGCCCCTGAGGGCCTCGGCCCAAAATAAATTCCGGAGCCAGCGCCACCCCAGCGATCCGTGGGCTAACACCCACCGAAAATCGCCAAAAAACTGCAGTTTTCACTCTTTCGCCTATGGGACGCCCTAAAAACATCCCAACGGACCCACGGAGCCCATGGATCCGCTTAACAGCTCGTCAGGGACGCCCCCGAGGGCCTCGGCCCAAAATAAATTCCGGAGCCAGCGCCACCCCAGCGATCCGTGGGCTAACACCCACCGAAAATCGCCAAAAAACTGCAGTTTTCACTCTTTCGCCTATGGGACGCCCTAAAAACATCCCAACGGACCCACGGAGCCCATGGATCCGCTTAACAGCTCGTCAGGGACGCCCCCGAGGGCCTCGGCCCATAATAAATTCCGAAGCCAGCGCCACCCCAGCGATCCGTGGGTTAACACCCACCGAAAATCGCCAAAAAACTGCAGTTTTCACTCTTTCGCCTATGGGACACCCTAAAAACATCCCAACGGACCCACGGAGCCCATGGATCTGCTTAACACCTCGTCAGGGACGCCCCCGAGGGCCTCGGCCCAAAATAAATTCCGTGGCCAGCGCCACCCCAGCGATCCGTGGGCTAACACCCACCGAAAATCGCCAAAAAACTACAGTTTTCACTCTTTCGCCTATGGGACGCCCTAAAAACATCCCAACGGACCCACGGAGCCCATGGATCCGCTTAACAGCTCGTCAGGGACGCCCCCGAGGGCCTCGGTCAGAAATAAATTCCGGAGCCAGCGCCACCCCAGCGATCCGTGGGCTAACACCTACCGAAAATCGCCAAAAAACTGCAGTTTTCACTCTTTCGCCTATGGGACGCCCTAAAAACATCCCAACGGACCCACAGAGCCCATGGATCCACTTAACAACTCGTCAGGGATGCCCCCGAGGGCCTCGGCCCAAAATAAATTCCGGAGCCAGCGCCACCCCAGCGATCCGTGGGCTAATACCCACCGAAAATCGCCAAAAAACTGCAGTTTTCACTCTTTCGCCTATGGGACGCCCTAAAAACATCCCAACGGACCCACGGAGCCCATGGATCCGCTTAACAGCTCGTCAGGGACGCCCCCGAAGGCCTTGGCCCAAAATAAATTCCGGAGCCAGCGCCACCCCAGCGATCCGTGGGCTAACACCCACCGAAAATTGCCAAAAAACTGCAGTTTTCACTCTTTCGCCTATGGGATGCCCTAAAAACATCCCAACGGACCCACGGAGCCCATGGATCCGCTTAACAGCTCGTCAGGGACGCCCCCGAGGGCCTCGGCCCAAAATAAATTCCGTGGCCAGCGCCACCCCAGCGATCCGTGGGCTAACACCCACCGAAAATTGCCAAAAAACTACAGTTTTCACTCTTTCGCCTATGGGACGCCCTAAAAACATCCCAACGGACCCACGGAGCCCATGGATCCACTTAACAGCTCGTCAGGGACGCCTCTGAGGGCCTCGGCCCAAAATAAATTCCGGAGCCAGCGCCACCCCAGCGATCCGTGGGCTAACACCCACCGAAAATCGCCAAAAAACTGCAGGTTTCACTCTTTCGCCTATGGGACGCCCTAAAAACATCCCAACGGACCCACGGAGCCCATGGATCCGCTTAACAGCTCGTCAGGGACGCCCCCGAGGGCCTCGGCCCAAAATAAATTCCGGAGCCAGCGCCACCCCAGCGATCCGTGGGCTAACACCCACCGAAAATTGCCAAAAAACTGCAGTTTTCAATCTTTCGCCTATGGGACGCCCTAAAAACATCCCAACGGACCCACGGAGCCCATGGATCCGTTTAACAGCTCGTCAGGGACGCCCCCGAGGGCCTCGACCCAAAATAAATTCCGGAGCCAGCGCCACCCCAGCGATCCGTGGGCTAACACCCACCGCAAATTGCCAAAAAACTGCAGTTTTCACTCTTTCGCCTATGGGATGCCCTAAAAACATGCCAACGGACCCACGGAGCCCATGGATCCGCTTAACAGCTCGTCAGGGACGCCCCCGAGGGCCTCGGCCCAAAATAAATTCCGGAGCCAGCGCCACCCCAGCGATCCGTGGGCTAACACCCACCGAAAATCGCCAAAAAACTGCAGTTTTCACTCTTTCGCCTATGGGACGCACTAAAAACATCCCAACGGACCCACGGAGCCCATGGATCCGCTTAACAGCTCGTCAGGGACGCCCTCGAGGGCCTCGGCCCAAAATAAATTCCGGAGCCAGCGCCACCCCAGCGATCCGTGGGCTAACACCCACCGAAAATCGCCAAAAAACTACAGTTTTCACTCTTTCGCCTATGGGACGCCCTAAAAACATCCCAACGGACCCACGGAGCCCATGGATCCGCTTAACAGCTCGTCAGGGATGCCCCCGAGGGCCTCGGCCCAAAATAAATTCCGGAGCCAGCGCCACCCCAGCGATCCGTGGGCTAACACCCACCGAAAATCGCCAAAAAACTGCAGTTTTCACTCTTTCGCCTATGGGACGCTCTAAAAACATTCCAACGGACCAACGGAGCCCATGGATCCACTTAACAGCTCGTCAGGGATGCCCCCGAGGGCCTCGGCACAAAATAAATTCCGGAGCCAGCGCCACCCCAGCGATCCGTGGGCTAACACCCACCGAAAATCGCCAAAAAACTGCAGTTTTCACTCTTTCGCCTATGGGACGCCCTAAAAACATCCCAACGGACCCACGGAGCCCATGGATCCACTTAACAGCTCGTCAGGGACGCCTCTGAGGGCCTCGGCCCAAAATAAATTCCGGAGCCAGCGCCACCCCAGCGATCCGTGGGCTAACACCCACCGAAAATCGCCAAAAAACTGCAGGTTTCACTCTTTCGCCTATGGGACGCCCTAAAAACATCCCAACGGACCCACGGAGCCCATGGATCCGCTTAACAGCTCGTCAGGGACGCCCCCGAGGGCCTCGGCCCAAAATAAATTCCGGAGCCAGCGCCACCCCAGCGATCCGTGGGCTAACACCCACCGAAAATTGCCAAAAAACTGCAGTTTTCAATCTTTCGCCTATGGGACGCCCTAAAAACATCCCAACGGACCCACGGAGCCCATGGATCCGTTTAACAGCTCGTCAGGGACGCCCCCGAGGGCCTCGACCCAAAATAAATTCCGGAGCCAGCGCCACCCCAGCGATCCGTGGGCTAACACCCACCGCAAATTGCCAAAAAACTGCAGTTTTCACTCTTTCGCCTATGGGATGCCCTAAAAACATGCCAACGGACCCACGGAGCCCATGGATCCGCTTAACAGCTCGTCAGGGACGCCCCCGAGGGCCTCGGCCCAAAATAAATTCCGGAGCCAGCGCCACCCCAGCGATCCGTGGGCTAACACCCACCGAAAATCGCCAAAAAACTGCAGTTTTCACTCTTTCGCCTATGGGACGCACTAAAAACATCCCAACGGACCCACGGAGCCCATGGATCCGCTTAACAGCTCGTCAGGGACGCCCTCGAGGGCCTCGGCCCAAAATAAATTCCGGAGCCAGCGCCACCCCAGCGATCCGTGGGCTAACACCCACCGAAAATCGCCAAAAAACTGCAGTTTTCACTCTTTCGCCTATGGGACGCCCTAAAAACATCCCAACGGACCCACAGAGCCCATGGATCCGCTTAACAGCTCGTCAGGGATGCCCCCGAGGGCCTCGGCCCAAAATAAATTCCGGAGCCAGCGCCACCCCAGCGATCCGTGGGCTAACACCCACCGAAAATCGCCAAAAAACTGCAGTTTTCACTCTTTCGCCTATGGGACGCTCTAAAAACATTCCAACGGACCCACGGAGCCCATGGATCCGCTTAACAGCTCGTCAGGGATGCCCCCGAGGGCCTCGGCACAAAATAAATTCCGGAGCCAGCGCCACCCCAGCGATCCGTGGGCTAACACCCACCGAAAATCGCCAAAAAACTGCAGTTTTCACTCTTTCGCCTATGGGACGCCCTAAAAACATCCCAACGGACCCACGGAGCCCATGGATCCGCTTAACAGCTCGTCAGGGACGCCCCCGAGGGCCTCGGCCCAAAATAAATTCCGGAGCCAGCGCCACCCCAGCGATCCGTGGGCTAACACCCACCGAAAATCGCCAAAAAACTACAGTTTTCACTCTTTCGCCTATGGGACGCCCTAAAAACATCCCAACGGACCCACGGAGCCCATGGATCCGCTTAACAGCTCGTCAGGGACGCCCCCGAGGGCCTCAGCCCAAAATAAATTCCGGAGCCAGCGCCACCCCAGCGATCCGTGGGCTAACACCCACCGAAAATCGCCAAAAAACTGCAGTTTTCACTCTTTCGCCTATGGGACGCCCTAAAAACATCCCAACGGACCCACGGAGCCCATGGATCCGCTTAACAGCTCGTCAGGGACGCCCCCGAGGGCCTCGGACCAAAATAAATTCCGGAGCCAGCGCCACCCCAGCGATCCGTGGGCTAACACCCACCGAAAATCGCCAAGAAACTGCAGTTTCACTCTTTCGCCTATGGGACGCCCTAAAAACATCCCAACGGACCCACGGAGCCCATGCATCCGCTTAACAGCTCGTCAGGGACGCCCCCGAAGGCCTCGGCCCAAAATAAATTCCGGAGCCAGCGCCTCCCCAGCGATCCGTGGGCTAACACCCACCAAAAATCGCCAAAAAACTGCAGTTTTCACTCTTTCGCCTATGGGATGCCCTAAAAACATCCCAACGGACCCACGGAGCCCATGGATCCGCTTAACAACTCGTCAGGGACGCCCCCGAGGGCCTCGGCCCAAAATAAATTCCGGAGCCAGCGCCACCCCAGCGATCCGTGGGCTAACACCCACCGAAAATCGCCAAAAAACTGCAGTTTTCACTCTTTCGCCTATGGGACGCCCTAAAAACATCCCAACGGACCCACAGAGCCCATGGATCCGCTTAACAGCTCGTCAGGGACGCCCCCGAGGGCCTCGGCCCAAAATAAATTCCGGAGCCAGCGCCACCCCAGCGATCCGTGGGCTAACACCCACCGAAAATCGCCAAAAAACTGCAGTTTTCACTCTTTCGCCTATGGGATGCCCTAAAAACATCCCAACGGACCCACGGAGCCCATGGATCCGCTTAACAGCTCGTCAGGGACGCCCCCGAGGACCTCGGCCCAAAATAAATTCCGGAGCCAGCGCCACCCCAGCGATCCGTGGGCTAACACCCACCGAAAATCGCCAAAAAACTACAGTTTTCACTCTTTCGCCTATGGGATGCCCTAAAAACATCCCAACGGACCCACGGAGCCCATGGATCCGCTTAACAGCTCGTCAGGGACGCCCCCGAGGGCCTCGGCCCAAAATAAATTCCGGAGCCAGCGCCACCCCAGCGATCCGTGGGCTAACACCCACCGAAAATCGCCAAAAAACTACAGTTTTCACTCTTTCGCCTATGGGACGCCCTAAAAACATTCCAACGGACCCACGGAGCCCATGGATCCGCTTAACAGCTCGTCAGGGATGCCCCCGAGGGCCTCGGCACAAAATAAATTCCGGAGCCAGCGCCACCCCAGCGATCCGTGGGCTAACACCCACCGAAAATCGCCAAAAAACTGCAGTTTTCACTCTTTCGCCTATGGGACGCCCTAAAAACATCCCAACGGACCCACGGAGCCCATGGATCCACTTAACAGCTCGTCAGGGACGCCTCTGAGGGCCTCGGCCCAAAATAAATTCCGGAGCCAGCGCCACCCCAGCGATCCGTGGGCTAACACCCACCGAAAATCGCCAAAAAACTGCAGGTTTCACTCTTTCGCCTATGGGACGCCCTAAAAACATCCCAACGGACCCACGGAGCCCATGGATCCGCTTAACAGCTCGTCAGGGACGCCCCCGAGGGCCTCGGCCCAAAATAAATTCCGGAGCCAGCGCCACCCCAGCGATCCGTGGGCTAACACCCACCGAAAATTGCCAAAAAACTGCAGTTTTCAATCTTTCGCCTATGGGACGCCCTAAAAACATCCCAACGGACCCACGGAGCCCATGGATCCGTTTAACAGCTCGTCAGGGACGCCCCCGAGGGCCTCGACCCAAAATAAATTCCGGAGCCAGCGCCACCCCAGCGATCCGTGGGCTAACACCCACCGCAAATTGCCAAAAAACTGCAGTTTTCACTCTTTCGCCTATGGGATGCCCTAAAAACATGCCAACGGACCCACGGAGCCCATGGATCCGCTTAACAGCTCGTCAGGGACGCCCCCGAGGGCCTCGGCCCA
Organism: Capsicum rhomboideum; assembly: GCA_031232105.1. Taxonomy (NCBI): domain Eukaryota; kingdom Viridiplantae; phylum Streptophyta; class Magnoliopsida; order Solanales; family Solanaceae; genus Capsicum; species Capsicum rhomboideum. The sequence goes on along the minus strand of CP124710.1, from coordinate 306,615 downwards.
AAATAAATTCCGGAGCCAGCGCCACCCCAGCGATCCGTGGGCTAACACCCACCGAAAATCGCCAAAAAACTGCAGTTTTCACTCTTTCGCCTATGGGACGCACTAAAAACATCCCAACGGACCCACGGAGCCCATGGATCCGCTTAACAACTCGTCAGGGACGCCCTCGAGGGCCTCGGCCCAAAATAAATTCCGGAGCCAGCGCCACCCCAGCGATCCGTGGGCTAACACCCACCGAAAATCGCCAAAAAACTACAGTTTTCACTCTTTCGCCTATGGGACGCCCTAAAAACATCCCAACGGACCCACGGAGCCCATGGATCCGCTTAACAGCTCGTCAGGGATGCCCCCGAGGGCCTCGGCCCAAAATAAATTCCGGAGCCAGCGCCACCCCAGCGATCCGTGGGCTAACACCCACCGAAAATCGCCAAAAAACTGCAGTTTTCACTCTTTCGCCTATGGGACGCCCTAAAAACATTCCAACGGACCAACGGAGCCCATGGATCCACTTAACAGCTCGTCAGGGATGCCCCCGAGGGCCTCGGCACAAAATAAATTCCGGAGCCAGCGCCACCCCAGCGATCCGTGGGCTAACACCCACCGAAAATCGCCAAAAAACTGCAGTTTTCACTCTTTCGCCTATGGGACGCCCTAAAAACATCCCAACGGACCCACGGAGCCCATGGATCCGCTTAACAGCTTGTCAGGGACGCCCCCGAGGGCCTCGGTCCAAAATAAATTCCGGAGCCAGCGCCACCCCAGCGATCCGTGGGCTAACACCCACCGAAAATCGCCAAAAAACTACAGTTTTCACTCTTTCGCCTATGGGACGCCCTAAAAACATCCCAACGGACCCACGGAGCCCATGGATCCGCTTAACAGCTCGTCAGGGACGCCCCCGAGGGCCTCAGCCCAAAATAAATTCCGGAGCCAGCGCCACCCCAGCGATCCGTGGGCTAACACCCACCGAAAATCGCCAAAAAACTGCAGTTTTCACTCTTTCGCCTATGGGACGCCCTAAAAACATCCCAACGGACCCACGGAGCCCATGGATCCGCTTAACAGCTCGTCAGGGACGCCCCCGAGGGCCTCGGACCAAAATAAATTCCGGAGCCAGCGCCACCCCAGCGATCCGTGGGCTAACACCCACCGAAAATCGCCAAGAAACTGCAGTTTTCACTCTTTCGCCTATGGGACGCCCTAAAAACATCCCAACGGACCCACGGAGCCCATGGATCCGCTTAACAGCTCGTCAGGGACGCCCCCGAGGGCCTCGGCCCAAAATAAATTCCGGAGCCAGCGGCTCCCCAGCGATCCGTGGGCTAACACCCACCAAAAATCCACAAAAAACTGCAGTTTTCACTCTTTCGCCTATGGGATGCCCTAAAAACATCCCAACGGACCCACGGAGCCCATGGATCCGCTTAACAACTCGTCAGGGACGCCCCCGAGGGCCTCGGCCCAAAATAAATTCCGGAGCCAGCGCCACCCCAGCGATCCGTGGGCTAACACCCACCGAAAATCGCCAAAAAACTGCAGTTTTCACTCTTTCGCCTATGGGACGCCCTAAAAACATCCCAACGGACCCACAGAGCCCATGGATCCGCTTAACAGCTCGTCAGGGACGCCCCCGAGGGCCTCGGCCCAAAATAAATTCCGGAGCCAGCGCCACCCCAGCGATCCGTGGGCTAACACCCACCGAAAATCCACAAAAAACTGCAGTTTTCACTCTTTCGCCTATGGGATGCCCTAAAAACATCCCAACGGACCCACGGAGCCTATGGATCCGCTTAACAGCTCGTCAGGGACGCCCCCGAGGACCTCGGCCCAAAATAAATTCCGGAGCCAGCGCCACCCCAGCGATCCGTGGGCTAACACCCACCGAAAATCACCAAAAAACTGTAGTTTTCACTCTTTCGCCTATGGGATGCCCTAAAAACATCCCAACGGACCCACGGAGCCCATGGATCCGCTTAACAGCTCGTCAGGGATGCCCCCGAGGGCCTCGGCCCAAAATAAATTCCGGAGCCAGCGCCACCCCAGCGATCCGTGGGCTAACACCCACCGAAAATCGCCAAAAAACTACAGTTTTCACTCTTTCGCCTATGGGACGCCCTAAAAACATCCCAACGGACCCACGGAGCCCATGGATCCGCTTAACAGCTCGTCAGGGACGCCCCCGAGGGCCTCAGCCCAAAATAAATTCCGGAGCCAGCGCCACCCCAGCGATCCGTGGGCTAACACCCACCGAAAATCGCCAAAAAACTGCAGTTTTCACTCTTTCGCCTATGGGACGCCCTAAAAACATCCCAACGGACCCACGGAGCCCATGGATCCGCTTAACAGCTCGTCAGGGATGCCCCCGAGGGCCTCGGCCCAAAATAAATTCCGGAGCCAGCGCCACCCCAGCGATCCGTGGGCTAACACCCACCGAAAATCGCCAAAAAACTGCAGTTTTCACTCTTTCGCCTATGGGACGCCCTAAAAACATCCCAACGGACCCACGGAGCCCATGGATCTGCTTAACAGCTCGTCAGGGACGCCCCCGAGGGCCTCGGCCCAAAATAAATTCCGGAGCCAGCGCCACCCCAGCGATCCGTGGGCTAACACCCACCAAAAATCCACAAAAAACTGCAGTTTTCACTCTTTCGCCTATGGGACGCCCTAAAAACATCCCAACGGACCCACGGAGCCCATGGATCCGCTTAACAGCTCGTCAGGGACGCCCCCGAGGTCCTCGGCCCAAAATAAATTCCGGAGCCAGCGCCACCCCAGCGATCCGTGGGCTAGCACCCACCAAAAATCGCCAAAAAACTGTAGTTTTCACTCTTTCGCCTATGGGATGCCCTAAAAACATCCCAACGGACCCACGGAGCCCATGGATCCGCTTAACAGCTCATCAGGGACGCCCCCGAGGGCCTCGGCCCAAAATAAATTCCGGAGCCAGCGCCACCCCAGCGATCCGTGGGCTAACACCCACCGAAAATCCACAAAAAACTGCAGTTTTCACTCTTTCGCCTATGGGACGCCCTAAAAACATCCCAACGGACCCACGAAGCCCATGGATCCGCTTAACAGCTCGTCAGGGACGCCCCCGAGGGCCTCAGCCCAAAATAAATTCCGGAGCCAGCGCCACCCCAGCGATCCGTGGGCTAACACCCACCGAAAATCGCCAAAATACTACAGTTTTCACTCTTTCGCCTATGGGACGCCCTAAAAACATCCCAACGGACCCACGGAGCCCATGGATCCGCTTAACAGCTCGTCAGGGACGCCCCCGAGGGCCTCAGCCCAAAATAAATTCCGGAGCCAGCGCCACCCCAGCGATCCGTGGGCTAACACCCACCGAAAATCGCCAAAAAACTGCAGTTTTCACTCTTTCGCCTATGGGACGCCCTAAAAACATCCCAACGGACCCACGGAGCCCATGGATCCGCTTAACAGCTCGTCACGGACGCCCCCGAGGGCCTCGGCCCAAAATAAATTCCGGAGCCAGCGCCACCCCAGCGATCCGTGGGCTAACACCCACCGAAAATCGCCAAAAAACTGCAGTTTTCACTCTTTCGCCTATGGGACGCCCTAAAAACATCCCAACGGACCCACGGAGCCCATGCATCCGCTTAACAGCTCGTTAGGGACGCCCCCGAGGGCCTCGGCCCAAAATAAATTCCGGAGCCAGCGCCACCCCAGCGATCCGTGGGCTAACACCCACCGAAAATCGCCAAAAAACTGCAGTTTTCACTCTTTCGCCTATGGGACGCCCTAAAAACATCCCAACGGACCCACGGAGCCCATGGATCCGCTTAACAGCTCGTCAGGGATGCCCCCGAGGGCCTCGGCCCAAAATAAATTCCGGAGCCAGCGCCACCCCAGCGATCCGTGGGCTAACACCCACCGAAAATCGCCAAAAAACTACAGTTTTCACTCTTTCGCCTATGGGACGCCCTAAAAACATCCCAACGGACCCACGGAGCCCATGGATCCGCTTAACAGCTCGTCAGGGACGCCCCCGAGGGCCTCGGCCCAAAATAAATTTCGGAACCAGCGCCACCCCAGCCATCCGTGGGCTAACACCCACCGAAAATCGCCAAAAAACTGCAGTTTTCACTCTTTCGCCTATGGGACGCCCTAAAAACATCCCAACGGACCCACGGAGCCCATGGATCCGCTTAACAGCTCGTCAGGGACGCCCCCGAGGGCCTTGGCCCAAAATAAATTCCGGAGCCAGCACCACCCCAGCGATCCGTGGGCTAACACCCACCGAAAATCGCCAAAAAACTACAGTTTTCACTCTTTCGCCTATGGGACGCCCTAATAACATCCCAACGGACCCACGGAGCCCATGGATCCGCTTAACAGCTCGTCAGGGACGCCCCCGAGGGCCTCGGCCCAAAATAAATTCCGGAGCCAGCGCCACCCCAGCGATCCGTGGGCTAACACCTACCGAAAATCGCCAAAAAACTGCAGTTTTCACTCTTTCGCCTATGGGACGCCCTAAAAACATCCCAACGGACCCACGGAGCCCATGGATCCGCTTAACAGCTCGTCAGGGACGCCCCCGAGGGCCTCGGCCCAAAATAAATTTCGGAGCCAGCGCCACCCCAGCGATCCGTGGGCTAACACCCACCGAAAATTGCCAAAAAACTGCAGTTTTCACTCTTTCGCCTATGGGACGCCCTAAAAACATCCCAATGGACCCACGGAGCCCATGGATCCGCTTAACAGCTCGTCAGGGACGCCCCTGAGGGCCTCGGTCCAAAATAAATTCCGGAGCCAGCGCCACCCCAGCGATCCGTGGGCTAACACCTACCGAAAATCGCCAAAAAACTGCAGTTTTCACTCTTTCGCCTATGGGACGCCCTAAAAACATCCTAACGGACCCACAGAGCCCATGGATCCACTTAACAGCTCGTCAGGGACGCCCCCGAGGGCCTCGGCCCAAAATAAATTCCGGAGCCAGCGCCACCCCAGCGATCCGTGGGCTAACACCCACCGAAAATCGCCAAAAAACTGCAGTTTTCACTCTTTCGCCTATGGGACGCCCTAAAAACATCCCAACGGACCCACGGAGCCCATGGATCCGCTTAACAGCTCGTCAGGGACGCCCCCGAGGGCCTCGGCCAAAAATAAATTCCGGAGCCAGCCCCACCCCAGCGATCCGTGGGCTAACACCCACCGAAAATTGCCAAAAAACTGCAGTTTTCAATCTTTCGCCTATGGGACGCCCTAAAAACATCCCAACGGACCCACGGATCCCATGGATCCGCTTAACAGCTCGTCAGGGACGCCCCCGAGGGCCTCGACCCAAAATAAATTCCGGAGCCAGCGCCACCCCAGCGATCCGTGGGCTAACACCCACCGAAAATCGCCAAAAAACTGCAGTTTTCACTCTTTCGCCTATGGGACGCCCTAAAAACATCCCAACGGACCCACGGAGCCCATGGATCCGCTTAACAGCTCGTCAGGGACGCCCCTGAGGGCCTCGGTCCAAAATAAATTCCGGAGCCAGCGCCACCCCAGCGATCCGTGGGCTAACACCTACCGAAAATCGCCAAAAAACTGCAGTTTTCACTCTTTCGCCTATGGGACGCCCTAAAAACATCCCAACGGACCCACAGAGCCCATGGATCCACTTAACAGCTCGTCAGGGACGCCCCCGAGGGCCTCGGCCCAAAATAAATTCCGGAGCCAGCGCCACCCCAGCGATCCGTGGGCTAACACCCACCGAAAATCGCCAAAAAACTGCAGTTTTCACTCTTTCGCCTATGGGACGCCCTAAAAACATCCCAACGGACCCACGGAGCCCATGGATCCGCTTAACAGCTCGTCAGGGACGCCCCCGAGGGCCTCGGCCCAAAATAAATTCCGGAGCCAGCCCCACCCCAGCGATCCGTGGGCTAACACCCACCGAAAATTGCCAAAAAACTGCAGTTTTCAATCTTTCGCCTATGGGACGCCCTAAAAACATCCCAACGGACCCACGGATCCCATGGATCCGCTTAACAGCTCGTCAGGGACGCCCCCGAGGGCCTCGACCCAAAATAAATTCCGGAGCCAGCGCCACCCCAGCGATCCGTGGGCTAACACCCACCGAAAATTGCCAAAAAACTGCAGTTTTCACTCTTTCGCCTATGGGACGCCCTAAAAACATCCCAACGGACCCACGGAGCCCATGGATCCGCTTAACAGCTCGTCAGGGACGCCCCCGAGGGCCTTGGCCCAAAATAAATTCCGGAGCCAGCGCCACCCCAGCGATCCGTGGGCTAACACCCACCGAAAATCGCCAAAAAACTGCAGTTTTCACTCTTTCGCCTATGGGACGCCCTAAAAACATCCCAACGGACCCACGGAGCCCATGGATCCGCTTAACAGCTCGTCAGGGACGCCCCCGAGGGCCTCAGCCCAAAATAAATTCCGGAGCCTGCGCCACCCCAGCGATCCGTGGGCTAACACCCACCGAAAATCGCCAAAAAACTGCAGTTTTCACTCTTTCGCCTATGGGACGCCCTAAAAACATCCCAACGGACCCACGGAGCCCATGGATCCGCTTAACAGCTCGTCAGGGACGCCCTCGAGGGCCTCGGCCCAAAATAAATTCCGGAGCCAGCGCCACCCCAGCGATCCGTGGGCTAACACCCACCAAAAATCACCAAAAAACTACAGTTTTCACTCTTTCGCCTATGGGACGCCCTAAAAACATCCCAACGGACCCACGGAGCCCATGGATCCGCTTAACAGCTCGTCAGGGACGCCCCCGAGGGCCTCGGTCCAAAATAAATTGCGGAGCCAGCGCCACCCCAGCGATTCGTGGGCTAACACCCACCGAAAATTGCCAAAAAATTGCAGTTTTCACTCTTTCGCCTATGGGACGCCCTAAAAACATCCCAACGGACCCACGGAGCCCATGGATCCGCTTAACAGCTCGTCAAGGACGCCTCCAAGGGCCTCGGCCCAAAATAAATTTCGGAGCCAGCGCCACCCCAGCGATCCGTGGGCTAACACCCACCGAAAATCGCCAAAAAACTGCAGTTTTCACTCTTTCGCCTATGGGACGCCCTAAAAACATCCCAACGGACCCACGGAGCCCATGGATCCGCTTAACAGCTCGTCAGGGACGCCCCCGAGGGCCTCGGCCCAAAATAAATTCCAGAGCCAGCGCCACCCCAGCGATCCGTGGGCTAACACCCACCGAAAATCGCCAAAAAACTGCAGTTTTCACTCTTTCGCCTATGGGACGCCCTAAAAACATCCCAACGGACCCACGGAGCCCATGGATCCGCTTAACAGCTCGTCAGGGACGCCCCCGAGGGCCTCGGCCCAAAATAAATTCCGAAGCCAGCGCCACCCCAGCGATCCGTGGGCTAACACCCACCGAAAATCGCCAAAAAACTGCAGTTTTCACTCTTTCGCCTATGGGACGCCCTAAAAACATCCCAACGGACCCACGGAGCCCATGGATCCACTTAACAGCTCGTCAGGGACGCCCCTGAGGGCCTCGGCCCAAAATAAATTCCGGAGCCAGCGCCACCCCAGCGATCCGTGGGCTAACACCCACCGAAACTCGCCAAAAAACTGCAGTTTTCACTCTTTCGCCTATGGGACGCCCTAAAAACATCCCAACGGACCCACGGAGCCCATGGATCCGCTTAACAGCTCTTCAAGGACGCCCCCGAGGGCCTCAGTCCAAAATAAATTCTGGAGCCAGCGCCACCCCAGCGATCCGTGGGCTAACACCCACCGAAAATCGCCAAAAAACTGCAGTTTTCACTCTTTCGCCTATGGGACGCCCTAAAAACATCCCAACGGACCCACGGAGCCCATGGATCCACTTAACAGCTCATCAGGGATGCCCCCGAGGGCCTCGACCCAAAATAAATTCTGGAGCCAGCGCCACCCCAGCGATCCGTGGGCTAACACCCACCGAAAATTGCCAAAAAACTGCAGTTTTCACTCTTTCACCTATGGGATGCCCTAAAAACATCCCAACGGACCCACGGAGCCCATGGATCCGCTTAACAGCTCGTCAGGGATGCCCCCGAGGGCCTCGGCCCAAAATAAATTCCGGAGCCAGCGCCACCCCAGCGATCCGTGGGCTAACACCCACCGAAAATCGCCAAAAAACTGCAGTTTTCACTCTTTCGCCTATGGGACGCCCTAAAAACATCCCAACGGACCCACGGAGCCCATGGATCCGCTTAACAGCTCGTCAGGGACGCCCCCGAGGGCCTCTGCCCAAAATAAATTCCGGAGCCAGCGCCACCCCAGCGATCCGTGGGCTAACACCCACCGAAAATCGCCAAAAAACTGCAGTTTTCACTCTTTCGCCTATGGGACGCCCTAAAAACATCACAACGGACCCACGGAGCCCATGGATCCGCTTAACAGCTCGTCAGGGACGCCCCCGAGGGCCTCGGTCCAAAATAAATTCCGGAGCCAGCGCCACCCCAGCGATACGTGGGCTAACACCCACCGAAAATCGCCAAAAAACTGCAGTTTTCACTCTTTCGCCTATGGGACGCCCTAAAAACATCCCAACGGACCCACGGAGCCCATGGATCCGCTTAACAGCTCGTCAGGGATGCCCCCGAGGGCCTTGGCCCAAAATAAATTCCAGAGCCAGTGCCACCCCAGCGATCCGTGGGCTAACACCCACCGAAAATCGCCAAAAAACTACAGTTTTCACTCTTTCGCCTATGGGACGCCCTAAAAACATCCCAACGGACCCACGGAGCCCATGGATCCGCTTAACAGCTCGTCAGGGACGCCCCCGAGGTCCTCTGCCCAAAATAAATTCTGGAGCCAGTGCCACCCCAGCGATCCGTGGGCTAACACCCACCGAAAATCGCCAAAAAACTGCAGTTTTCACTCTTTCGCCTATGGGACGCCCTAAAAACATCCCAACGGACCCACGGAGCCCATGGATCCGCTTAACAGCTCGTCAGGGACGCCCCCGAGGGCCTCGGCCCAAAATAAATTCCGGAGCCAGCGCCACCCCAGCGATCCGTGGGCTAACACCCACCGAAAATCGCCAAAAAACTGCAGTTTTCACTCTTTCGCCTATGGGACGCCCTAAAAACATCCCAACGGACCCACGGAGCCCATGGATCCGCTTAACAGCTCGTCAGGGACGCCCCCGAGGGCCTCGGCCCAAAATAAATTTCGGAGCCAGCGCCACCCCAGCGATCCGTGGGCTAACACCCACCGAAAATCGCCAAAAAACTGCAGTTTTCACTCTTTCGCCTATGGGACGCCCTAAAAACATCCCAACGGACCCACGGAGCCCATGGATCCGCTTAACAGCTCGTCAGGGACGCCCCCGAGGGCCTCGGCCCAAAATAAATTCCGGAGCCAGCGCCACCCCAGCGATCCGTGGGCTAACACCCACCGAAAATCGCCAAAAAACTGCAGTTTTCACTCTTTCGCCTATGGGATGCCCTAAAAACATCCCAACGGACCCACGGAGCCCATGGATCCGCTTAACAGCTCGTCAGGGACGCCCCCGAGGGCCTCGGCCCAAAATAAATTCCGGAGCCAGTGCCACCCCAGCGATCCGTGGGCTAACACCCACCGAAAATCGCCAAAAAACTGCAGTTTTCACTCTTTCGCCTATGGGACGCCCTAAAAACATCCCAACGGACCCACGGAGCCCATGGATCCGCTTAACAGCTCGTCAGGGACGCCCCCGAGGGCCTCGGCCCAAAATAAATTCTGGAGCCAGCGCCACCCCAGCGATCCGTGGGCTAACACCCACCGAAAATCGCCAAAAAACTGCAGTTTTCACTCTTTCGCCTATGGGACGCCCTAAAAACATCCCAACGGACCCACGGAGCCCATGGATCCGCTTAACAGCTCGTCAGGGACGCCCCCGAGGGCCTCGGCCCAAAATAAATTCTGGAGCCAGCGCCACCCCAGCGATCCGTGGGCTAACACCCACCGAAAATCGCCAAAAAACTGCAGTTTTCACTCTTTCGCCTATGGGACGCCCTAAAAACATCCCAACGGACCCACGGAGCCTATGGATCCGCTTAACAGCTCGTCAGGGACGCCCCCGAGGGCCTCAGCCCAAAATAAATTCCGGAGCCAGCGCCACCCCAGCGATCCGTGGGCTAACACCCACCGAAAATTGCCAAAAAACTGCAGTTTTCACTCTTTCGCCTATGGGACGCCCTAAAAACATCCCAACGGACCCACGGAGCCCATGGATCCGCTTAACAGCTCGTCAGGGATGCCCCCGAGGGCCTCGGTCCAAAATAAATTCCGGAGCCAGCGCCACCCCAGCGATCCGTGGGCTAACACCCACCGAAAATCGCCAAAAAACTGTAGTTTTCACTCTTTCGCCTATGGGAAGCCCTAAAAACATCCCAACGGACCCACGGAGCCCATGGATCTGCTTAACAGCTCGTCAGGGACGCCCCCGAGGGCCTCAGCCCAAAATAAATTTCGGAGCCAGCGCCACCCCAGCGATCCGTGGGCTAATACCCATCGAAAATCGCCAAAAAACTGCAGTTTTCACTCTTTCGCCTATGGGACGCCCTAAAAACATCCCAACGCACCCAAGGAGCCCATGGATCCGCTTAACAGCTCATCAGGGACGCCCCCGAGGGCCTCGGCCCAAAATAAATTCCGGAGCCAGCGCCACCCCAGCGATCCGTGGGCTAACACCCACCGAAAATCGCCAAAAAACTACAGTTTTCACTCTTTCGCCTATGGGACGCCCTAAAAACATCCCAACGGACCCACGGAGCCCATGGATCCACTTAACAGCTCGTCAGGGACGCCCCCGAGGGCCTCGGCCCAAAATAAATTCCAGAGCCAGCGCCACCCCAGCGATCCGTGGGCTAACACCCACCGAAAATTGCCAAAAAACTGCAGTTTTCACTCTTTCTCCTATGGGACGCCCTAAAAACATCCCAACGGACCCACGGAGCCCATGGATCCGCTTAACAGCTCGTCAGGGATGCCCCCGAGGGCCTCGGCCCAAAATAAATTCCGGAGCCAGCGCCACCCCAGCGATCCGTGGGCTAACACCCACCGAAAATCGCCAAAAAACTGCAGTTTTCACTCTTTCGCCTATGGGACGCCCTAAAAACATCCCAACGGACCCACAGAGCCCATGGATCCGCTTAACAGGTCGTCAGGGACGCCCCCGAGGGCCTCGGCCCAAAATAAATTTCGGAGCCAGCGCCACCCCAGCGATCCGTGGGCTAACACCCACCGAAAATCGCCAAAAAACTGCAGTTTTCACTCTTTCGCCTATGGGACGCCCTAAAAACATCCCAACGGACCCACGGAGCCCATGGATCCGCTTAACAGCTCATCAGGGACGCCCCCGAGGGCCTCGGCCCAAAATAAATACCGGAGCCAGCGCCACCCCAGCGATCCGTGGGCTAACACCCACCGAAAATCGCCAAAAAACTGCAGTTTTCACTCTTTCGCCTATGGGACGCCCTAAAAACATCCCAACGGACCCACGGAGCCCATGGATCCACTTAACAGCTCGTCAGGGACGCCCCCGAGGGCCTCGGCCCAAAATAAATTCCGGAGCCAGCGCCACCCCAGCGATCCGTGGGCTAACACCCACCGAAAATCGCCAAAAAACTGCAGTTTTCACTCTTTCGCCTATGGGACGCCCTAAAAACATCCCAACGGACCCACGAAGCCCATGGATCCGCTTAACAGCTCGTCAGGGATGCCCCCGAGGGCCTCAGCCCAAAATAAATTCCGGAGCCAGCGCCACCCCAGCGATCCGTGGGCTAACACCCACCGAAAATCGCCAAAAAACTGCAGTTTTCACTCTTTCGCCTATGGGACGCCCTAAAAACATCCCAACGGACCCACGGAGCCCATGGATCCGCTTAACAGCTCGTCAGGGACGCCCCCGAGGGCCTCGGCCCAAAATAAATTCCGGAGCCAGCGCCACCCCAGCGATCCGTGGGCTAACACCCACCGAAAATCGCCAAAAAACTGCAGTTTTCACTCTTTCGCCTATGGGACGCCCTAAAAACATCCCAACGGACCCACGGAGCCCATGGATCCGCTTAACAGCTCGTCAGGGATGCCCCCGAGGGCCTCGGCCCAAAATAAATTCCGGAGCCAGCGCCACCCCAGCGATCCGTGGGCTAACACCCACCGAAAATCGCCAAAAAACTGCAGTTTTCACTCTTTCGCCTATGGGACGCCCTAAAAACATCCCAACGGACCCACAGAGCCCATGGATCCGCTTAACAGCTCGTCAGGGACGCCCCCGAGGGTCTCGGCCCAAAATAAATTCCGGAGCCAGCGCCACCCCAGCGATCCGTGGGCTAACACCCACCGAAAATCGCCAAAAAACTGCAGTTTTCACTCTTTCGCCTATGGGACGCCCTAAAAACATCCCAACGGACCCACGGAGCCCATGGATCCGCTTAACAGCTCATCAGGGACGCCCCCGAGGGCCTCGGCCCAAAATAAATTCCGGAGCCAGCGCCACCCCAGCGATCCGTGGGCTAACACCCACCGAAAATCGCCAAAAAACTGCAATTTTCACTCTTTCGCCTATGGGACGCCCTAAAAACATCCCAACGGACCCACGGAGCCCATGGATCCGCTTAACAGCTCGTCAGGGACGCCCCCGAGGGCCTCGGTCCAAAATAAATTCCAGAGCCAGCGCCACCCCAGCGATCCGTGGGCTAACACCCACCGAAAATCGCCAAAAAACTGCAGTTTTCACTCTTTCGCCTATGGGACGCCCTAAAAACATCCCAACGGACCCACGGAGCCCATGGATCCACTTAACAGCTCGTCAGGGACGCCCCCGAGACCTCGGCCCAAAATAAATTCCAGAGCCAGCGCCACCCCAGCGATCTGTGGGCTAACACCCACCGAAAATCGCCAAAAAACTGCAGTTTTCACTCTTTCGCCTATGGGACGCCCTAAAAACATCCCAACGGACCCACAGAGCCCATGGATCCGCTTAACAGCTCGTCAGGGACGCCCCCGAGGGCCTCGGCCCAAAATAAATTCCGGAGCCAGCGCCACCCCAGCGATCCGTGGGCTAACACCCACCGAAAATCGCCAAAAAACTGCAGTTTTCACTCTTTCGCCTATGGGACGCCCTAAAAACATCCCAACGGACCCACGGAGCCCATGGATCCACTTAACAGCTCGTCAGGGATGCCCCCGAGGGCCTCGGCCCAAAATAAATTCCGGAGCCAGCGCCACCCCAGCGATCCGTGGGCAAACACCCACCGAAAATCGCCAAAAAACTGCAGTTTTCACTCTTTCGCCTATGGGACGCCCTAAAAACATCCCAACGGACCCACGGAGCCCATGGATCCGCTTAACAGCTCGTCAGGGACGCCCCCGAGGGCCTCGAGCCAAAATAATTTCTGGAGCCAGCGCCACCCCAGCGATCCGTGGGCTAACACCCACCGAAAATCGCCAAAAAACTGCAGTTTTCACTCTTTCGCCTATGGGACGCCCTAAAAACATCCCAACGGACCCACGGAGCCCATGGATCCGCTTAACAGCTCGTCAGAGACGCCCCCGAGGGCCTCGGCCCAAAATAATTTTCGGAGCCAGCGCCACCCCAGCGATCCGTGGGCTAACACCCACCGAAAATCGCCAAAAAACTGCAGTTTTCACTCTTTCGCCTATGGGACGCCCTAAAAACATCCCAACGGACCCACGGATCCCATGGATCCGCTTAACAGCTCGTCAGGGACGCCCCCGAGGGCCTAGGCCCAAAATAATTTTCGGAGCCAGCGCCACCCCAGCGATCCGTGGGCTAACACCCACCGAAAATCGCCAAAAAACTGCAGTTTTCACTCTTTCGCCTATGGGACGCCCTAAAAACATCCCAACGGACCCACGGAGCCCATGGATCCGCTTAACAGCTCGTCAGGGACGCCCCCGAGGGCCTCGGCCCAAAATAATTTCCGGAGCCAGCGCCACCCCAGCGATCCGTGGGCTAACACCCATCGAAAATCGCCAAAAAACTGCAGTTTTCACTCTTTCGCCTATGGGACGCCCTAAAAACATCCCAACGGACCCACGGAGCCCATGGATCTGCTTAACAGCTCGTCAGGGACGCCCCCGAGGGCCTCGGCCCAAAATAATTTCCGGAGCCAGCGCCACCCCAGCGATCCGTGGGCTAACACCCACCAAAAATCGCCAAAAAATTGCAGTTTTCACTCTTTCGCCCATGGGACGCCCTAAAAACATCCCAACGGACCCACGGAGCCCATGGATCCGCTTAACAGCTCGTCAGGGACGCCCCCGAGGGCCTCGACCCAAAATAATTTCCGGAGCCAGCGCCACCCCAGCGATCCGTGGGCTAACACCCACCGAAAATCGCCAAAAAACTGCAGTTTTCACTCTTTCGCCTATGGGATGCCCTAAAAACATCCCAACGGACCCACGGAGCCCATGGATCCGCTTAACAGCTCGTCAGGGACGCCCCCGAGGGCCTCGGCCCAAAATAATTTCCGGAGCCAGCGCCACCCCAGCGATCCGTGGGCTAACACCCACCGAAAATCGCCAAAAAACTGCAGTTTTCACTCTTTCGCCTATGGGACGCCCTAAAAACATCCCAACGGACCCACGGAGCCCATGGATCCGCTTAACAGCTCGTCAGGGATGCCCCCGAGGGCCTCGGCCCAAAATAATTTCCGGAGCCAGCGCCACCCCAGCGATCCGTGGGCTAACACCCACCGAAAATCGCCAAAAAACTGCAGTTTTCACTCTTTCGCCTATGGGACGCCCTAAAAACATCCCAACGGACCCACGGAGCCCATGGATCCGCTTAACAGCTCGTCAGGGACGCCCCCGAGGGCCTCGGCCCAAAATAATTTCCGGAGCCAGCGCCACCCCAGCGATCCGTGGGCTAACACCCACCGAAAATCGCCAAAAAACTGCAGTTTTCACTCTTTCGCCTATGGGACGCCCTAAAAACATCCCAACGGACCCACTGAGCCCATGGATCCGCTTAACAGCTCGTCAGGGACGCCCCCGAAGGCCTCGGCCCAAAATAATTTCCGGAGCCAGCGCCACCCCAGCGATCCGTGGGCTAACACCCACTGAAAATCGCCAAAAAACTGTAGTTTTCACTCTTTCGCCTATGGGACGCCCTAAAAACATCCCAACGGACCCACGGAGCCCATGGATCCGCTTAACAGCTCGTCAGGGACGCCCCCGAGGGCCTCGGCCCAAAATAATTTCCGGAGCCAGCGCCACCCCAGCGATCCGTGGGCTAACACCCACCAAAAATCGCCAAAAAACTGCAGTTTTCACTCTTTCGCCTATGGGACGCCCTAAAAACATCCCAACGGACCCACGGAGCCCATGGATCCGCTTAACAGCTCGTCAGGGACGCCCCCGAGGGCCTCGGCCCAAAATAATTTCCGGAGCCAGCGCCACCCCAGCAATCCGTGGGCTAACACCCACCGAAAATCGCCAAAAAACTGCAGTTTTCACTCTTTCGCCTATGGGACGCCCTAAAAACATCCCAACGGACCCACGGAGCCCATGGATCCGCTTAACAGCTCGTCAGGGACGCCCCCGAGGGCCTCGACCCAAAATAATTTCCGGAGCCAGCGCCACCCCAGCGATCCGTGGGCTAACACCCACCGAAAATCGCCAAAAAACTGCAGTTTTCACTCTTTCGCCTATGGGACGCCCTAAAAACATCCCAACGGACCCACGGAGCCCATGGATCCGCTTAACAGCTCGTCAGGGACGCCCCCGAGGGCCTCGGCCCAAAATAATTTTTGGAGCCAGCGCCACCCCAGCGATCCGTGGGCTAACACCCACCGAAAATTGCCAAAATACTGCAGTTTTCACTCTTTCGCCTATGGGACGCCCTAAAAACATCCCAACGGACCCACGGAGCCCATGGATCCGCTTAACAGCTCGTCAGGGACGCCCCCGAGGGCCTCGGCCCAAAATAATTTCCTGAGCCAGCGCCACCCCAGCGATCCGTGGGCTAACACCCACCGAAAATTGCCAAAAAACTGCAGTTTTCACTCTTTCGCCCATGGGACGCCCTAAAAACATCCCAACGGACCCACGGAGCCCATGGATCCGCTTAACAGCTCGTCAGGGACGCCCCCGAGGGCCTCAACCCAAAATAATTTCCGGAGCCAGCGCCACCCCAGCGATCCGTGGGCTAACACCCACCGAAAATCGCCAAAAAACTGCAGTTTTCACTCTTTCGCCTATGGGACGCCCTAAAAACATCCCAACGGACCCACGGAGCCCATGGATCCGCTTAACAGCTCATCAGGTACGCCCCCGAGGGCCTCGGCCCAAAATAATTTCCGGAGCCAGCGCCACCCCAGCGATCCGTGGGCTAACACCCACCGAAAATCGCCAAAAAACTGCAGTTTTCACTCTTTCGCCTATGGGACGCCCTAAAAACATCCCAACGGACCCACGGAGCCCATGGATCCGCTTAACAGCTCGTCAGGGACGCCCCCGAGGGCCTCGGCCCAAAATAATTTCCGGAGCCAGCGCCACCCCAGCGATCCGTGGGCTAACACCCACCGAAAATCGCCAAAAAACTGCAGTTTTCACTCTTTCGCCTATGGGACGCCCTAAAAACATCCCAACGGACCCACGGAGCCCATGGATCCGCTTAACAGCTCGTCAGGGACGCCCCCGAGGGCCTCGGCCCAAAATAATTTCCGGAGCCAGCGCCACCCCAGCGATCCGTGGGCTAACACCCACCAAAAATCGCCAAAAAACTGCAGTTTTCACTCTTTCGCCTATGGGACGCCCTAAAAACATCCCAACGGACCCACGGAGCCCATGGATCCGCTTAACAGCTCGTCAGGGACGCCCCCGAGGGCCTCGGCCCAAAATAATTTCCGGCGCCAGCGCCACCCCAGCGATCCGTGGGCTAACACCCACCGAAAATCGCCAAAAAAATGCAGTTTTCACTCTTTCGCCTATGGGACGCCCTAAAAACATCCCAACGGACCCACGGAGCCCATGGATCCGCTTAACAGCTCGTCAGGGACGCCCCCGAGGGCCTCGGCCCAAAATAATTTCCGGAGCCAGCGCCACCCCAGCGATCCGTGGGCTAACACCCACCGAAAATCGCCAAAAAACTGCAGTTTTCACTCTTTCGCCTATGGGATGCCCTAAAAACATCCCAACGGACCCACGGAGCCCATGGATCCGCTTAACAGCTCGTCAGGGATGCCCCCGAGGGCCTCGGCCCAAAATAATTTCCGGAGCCAGCGCCACCCCAGCGATCCGTGGGCTAACACCCACCGAAAATCGCCAAAAAACTGCAGTTTTCACTCTTTCGCCTATGGGACGCCCTAAAAACATCCCAACGGACCCACGGAGCCCATGAATCCGCTTAACAGCTCGTCAGGGACGCCCCCGAGGGCCTCGGCCCAAAATAATTTTCGGAGCCAGCGCCACCCCAGCGATCCGTGGGCTAACACCCACCGAAAATCGCCAAAAAACTGCAGTTTTCACTCTTTCGCCTATGGGACGCCCTAAAAACATCCCAACGGACCCACGGAGCCCATGGATCCGCTTAACAGCTCGTCAGGGACGCCCCCGAGGGCCTCGGCCCAAAATAATTTCCGGAGCCAGCGCCACCCCAGCGATCCGTGGGCTAACACCCACCGAAAATCGCCAAAAAACTGCAGTTTTCACTCTTTCGCCTATGGGACGCCCTAAAAACATCCCAACGGACCCACGGAGCCCATGGATCCACTTAACAGCTCGTCAGGGACGCCCCCGAGGGCCTCGGCCCAAAATAATTTCCGGAGCCAGCGCCACCCCAGCGATCCGTGGGCTAACACCCACCGAAAATCGCCAAAAAACTGCAGTTTTCACTCTTTCGCCTATGGGACGCCCTAAAAACATCCCAACGGACCCACGGAGCCCATGGATCCGCTTAACAGCTCGTCAGGGACGCCCCCGAGGGCCTCGGCCCAAAATAATTTCCGGAGCCAGCGCCACCCCAGCGATCCGTGGGCTAACACCCACCGAAAATCGCCAAAAAACTGTAGTTTTCACTCTTTCGCCTATGGGACGCCCTAAAAACATCCCAACGGACCTACGGAGCCCATGGATCCGCTTAACAGCTCGTCAGGGACGCCCCCGAGGGCCTCGGCCCAAAATAATTTCCGGAGCCAGCGCCACCCCAGCGATCCGTGGGCTAACACCCACCGAAAATCGCCAAAAAACTGCAGTTTTCACTCTTTTGCCTATGGGACGCCCTAAAAACATCCCAACGGACCCACGGAGCCCATGGATCCGCTTAACAGCTCGTCAGGGATGCCCTCGAGGGCCTCGGCCCAAAATAATTTTCGGAGCCAGCGCCACCCCAGCGATCCGTGGGCTAACACCCACCGAAAATCGCCAAAAAACTGCAGTTTTCACTCTTTCGCCTATGGGACGCCCTAAAAACATCCCAACGGACCCACGGAGCCCATGGATCCGCTTAACAGCTCGTCAGGGACGCCCCCGAGGGCCTCGGCCCAAAATAATTTCCGGAGCCAGCGCCACCCCAGCTATCCGTGGGCTAACACCCACCGAAAATCGCCAAAAAACTGCAGTTTTCACTCTTTCGCCTATGGGACGCCCTAAAAACATCCCCACGGACCCACGGAGCCCATGGATCCGCTTAACAGCTCGTCAGGGACGCCCCCGAGGGCCTCGGCCCAAAATAATTTCTGGAGCCAGCGCCACCCCAGCGATCCGTGGGCTAACACCCACCGAAAATCGCCAAAAAACTGCAGTTTTCACTCTTTCGCCTATGGGACGCCCTAAAAACATCCCAACGGACCCACGGAGCCCATGGATCCGCTTAACAGCTCGTCAGGGACGCCCCCGAGGGCCTCGGCCCAAAATAATTTCCGGAGCCAGCGCCACCCCAGCGATCCGTGGGCTAACACCCACCGAAAATCGCCAAAAAACTGCAGTTTTCAATCTTTCGCCTATGGGACGCCCTAAAAACATCCCAACGGACCCACGGAGCCCATGGATCAGCTTAACAGCTCATCAGGGATGCCCCCGAGGGCCTCGGCCCAAAATAATTTCCGGAGCCAGCGCCACCCCAGCGATCCGTGGGCTAACACCCACCGAAAATCGCCAAAAAACTGCAGTTTTCACTCTTTCGCCTATGGGACGCCCTAAAAACATCCCAACGGACCCACGGAGCCCATGGATCCGCTTAACAGCTTGTCAGGGACGCCCCCGAGGGCCTCGGCCCAAAATAATTTCCAGAGCCAGCGCCACCCCAGCGATCCGTGGGCTAACACCCACCGAAAATCGCCAAAAAACTGCAGTTTTCACTCTTTCGCCTATGGGACGCCCTAAAAACATCCCAACGGACCCACGGAGCCCATGGATCCGCTTAACATCTCGTCAGGGACGCCCCCGAGGGCCTCGGCCCAAAATAATTTTCGGAGCCAGCGCCACCCCAGCGATCCGTGGGCTAACACCCACCGAAAATCGCCAAAAAATTGCAGTTTTCACTCTTTCGCCTATGGGACGCCCTAAAAACATCCCAACGGACCCACGGAGCCCATGGATCCGCTTAACAGCTCGTCAGGGACGCCCCCGAGGGCCTCGGCCCAAAATAATTTCTGGAGCCAGCGCCACCCCAGCGATCCGTGGGCTAACACCCACCGAAAATCGCCAAAAAACTGCAGTTTTCACTCTTTCGCCTATGGGACGCCCTAAAAACATCCCAACGGACCCACGGAGCCCATAGATCCGCTTAACAGCTCGTCAGGGACGCCCCCGAGGGCCTCGGCCCAAAATAATTTCCGGAGCCAGCGCCACCCCAGCGATCCGTGGGCTAACACCCACCGAAAATCGCCAAAAAACTGCAGTTTTCACTCTTTCGCCTATGGGACGCCCTAAAAACATCCCTACGGACCCACGGAGCCCATGGATCCGCTTAACAGCTCGTCAGGGACGTCCCCGAGGGCCTCAGCCCAAAATAATTTCCGGCGCCAGCGCCACCCCAGCGATCCGTGGGCTAACACCCACCGAAAATCGCCAAAAAACTGCAGTTTTCACTCTTTCGCCTATGGGACGCCCTAAAAACATCCCCACGGACCCACGGAGCCCATGGATCCGCTTAACAGCTCGTCAGGGACGCCCCCGAGGGCCTCGGCCCAAAATAATTTCTGGAGCCAGCGCCACCCCAGCGATCCGTGGGCTAACACCCACCGAAAATCGCCAAAAAACTGCAGTTTTCACTCTTTCGCCTATGGGACGCCCTAAAAACATCCCAACGGACCCACGGAGCCCATGGATCCGCTTAACAGCTCGTCAGGGACGCCCCCGAGGGCCTCGGCCCAAAATAATTTCCGGAGCCAGCGCCACCCCAGCGATCCGTGGGCTAACACCCACCGAAAATCGCCAAAAAACTGCAGTTTTCACTCTTTCGCCTATGGGACGCCCTAAAAACATCCCAACGGACCCACGGAGCCCATGGATCCGCTTAACAGCTCATCAGGGATGCCCCCGAGGGCCTCGGCCCAAAATAATTTCCGGAGCCAGCGCCACCCCAGCGATCCGTGGGCTAACACCCACCGAAAATCGCCAAAAAACTGCAGTTTTCACTCTTTCGCCTATGGGACGCCCTAAAAACATCCCAACGGACCCACGGAGCCCATGGATCCGCTTAACAGCTTGTCAGGGACGCCCCCGAGGGCCTCGGCCCAAAATAATTTCTAGAGCCAGCGCCACCCCAGCGATCCGTGGGCTAACACCCACCGAAAATCGCCAAAAAACTGCAGTTTTCACTCTTTCGCCTATGGGACGCCCTAAAAACGTCCCAACGGACCCACGGAGCCCATGGATCCGCTTAACATCTCGTCAGGGACGCCCCCGAGGGCCTCGGCCCAAAATAATTTTCGGAGCCAGCGCCACCCCAGCGATCCGTGGGCTAACACCCACCGAAAATCGCCAAAAAATTGCAGTTTTCACTCTTTCGCCTATGGGACGCCCTAAAAACATCCCAACGGACCCACGGAGCCCATGGATCCGCTTAACAGCTCGTCAGGGACGCCCCCGAGGGCCTCGGCCCAAAATAATTTCTGGAGCCAGCGCCACCCCAGCGATCCGTGGGCTAACACCCACCGAAAATCGCCAAAAAACTGCAGTTTTCACTCTTTCGCCTATGGGACGCCCTAAAAACATCCCAACGGACCCACGGAGCCCATAGATCCGCTTAACAGCTCGTCAGGGACGCCCCCGAGGGCCTCGGCCCAAAATAATTTCCGGAGCCAGCGCCACCCCAGCGATCCGTGGGCTAACACCCACCGAAAATCGCCAAAAAACTGCAGTTTTCACTCTTTCGCCTATGGGACGCCCTAAAAACATCCCAACGGACCCACGGAGCCCATGGATCCGCTTAACAGCTCGTCAGGGACGCCCCCGAGGGCCTCGGCCCAAAATAATTTCCGGCGCCAGCGCCACCCCAGCGATCCGTGGGCTAACACCCACCGAAAATCGCCAAAAAACTGCAGTTTTCACTCTTTCGCCTATGGGACGCCCTAAAAACATCCCAACGGACCCACGGAGCCCATGGATCCGCTTAACAGCCCGTCAGGGACGCCCCCGAGGGCCTCGGCCCAAAATAATTTCCGGAGCCAGCGCCACCCCAGCGATCCGTGGGCTAACACCCACCGAAAATCGCCAAAAAACTGCAGTTTTCACTCTTTCGCCTATGGGACGCCCTAAAAACATCCCCACGGACCCACGGAGCCCATGGATCCGCTTAACAGCTCGTCAGGGACGCCCCCGAGGGCCTCGGCCCAAAATAATTTCTGGAGCCAGCGCCACCCCAGCGATCCGTGGGCTAACACCCACCGAAAATCGCCAAAAAACTGCAGTTTTCACTCTTTCGCCTATGGGACGCCCTAAAAACATCCCAACGGACCCACGGAGCCCATGGATCCGCTTAACAGCTCGTCAGGGACGCCCCCGAGGGCCTCGGCCCAAAATAATTTCCGGAGCCAGCGCCACCCCAGCGATCCGTGGGCTAACACCCACCGAAAATCGCCAAAAAACTGCAGTTTTCACTCTTTCGCCTATGGGACGCCCTAAAAACATCCCAACGGACCCACGGAGCCCATGGATCCGCTTAACAGCTCATCAGGGATGCCCCCGAGGGCCTCGGCCCAAAATAATTTCCGGAGCCAGCGCCACCCCAGCGATCCGTGGGCTAACACCCACCGAAAATCGCCAAAAAACTGCAGTTTTCACTCTTTCGCCTATGGGACGCCCTAAAAACATCCCAACGGACCCACGGAGCCCATGGATCCGCTTAACAGCTTGTCAGGGACGCCCCCGAGGGCCTCGGCCCAAAATAATTTCCAGAGCCAGCGCCACCCCAGCGATCCGTGGGCTAACACCCATCGAAAATCGCCAAAAAACTGCAGTTTTCACTCTTTCGCCTATGGGACGCCCTAAAAACATCCCAACGGACCCACGGAGCCCATGGATCCGCTTAACATCTCGTCAGGGATGCCCCCGAGGGCCTCGGCCCAAAATAATTTTCGGAGCCAGCGCCACCCCAGCGATCCGTGGGCTAACACCCACCGAAAATCGCCAAAAAATTGCAGTTTTCACTCTTTCGCCTATGGGACGCCCTAAAAACATCCCAACGGACCCACGGAGCCCATGGATCCGCTTAACAGCTCGTCAGGGACGCCCCCGAGGGCCTCGGCCCAAAATAATTTCCGGAGCCAGCGCCACCCCTGCGATCCGTGGGCTAACACCCACCGAAAATCGCCAAAAAACTGCAGTTTTCACTCTTTCGCCTATGGGACGCCCTAAAAACATCCCAACGGACCCACGTAGCCCATGGATCCGCTTAACAGCTCGTCAGGACGCCCCCGAGGGCCTCGGCCCAAAATAATTTCCGGAGCCAGCGCCACCCCAGCGATCCGTGGGCTAACACCCACCGAAAATCGCCAAAAAACTGCAGTTTTCACTCTTTCGCCTATGGGACGCCCTAAAAACATCCCAACGGACCCACGAAGCCCATGGATCCGCTTAACAGCTCGTCAGGGACGCCCCCGAGGGCCTCGGCCCAAAATAATTTCCGGAGCCAGCGCCACCCCTGCGATCCGTGGGCTAACACCCACCGAAAATCGCCAAAAAACTGCAGTTTTCACTCTTTCGCCTATGGGATGCCCTAAAAACATCCCAACGGACCCACGGAGCCCATGGATCCGCTTAACAGCTCGTCAGGGACGCCCCCGAGGGCCTCGGCCCAAAATAATTTCCGGAGCCAGCGCCACCCCAGCGATCCGTGGGCTAACACCCACCGAAAATCGCCAAAAAACTCCAGTTTTCACTCTTTCGCCTATGGGACGCCCTAAAAACATCCCAACGGACCCACGGAGCCCATGGATCCGCTTAACAGCTCGTCAGGGATGCCCCCGAGGGCCTCGGCCCAAAATAATTTCCGGAGCCAGTGCCACCCCAGCGATCCGTGGGCTAACAACCACCGAAAATCGCCAAAAAACTGCAGTTTTCACTCTTTCGCCTATGGGACGCCCTAAAAACATCCCAACGGACCCACGGAGCCCATGGATCCGCTTAACAGCTCGTCAGGGACGCCCCCGAGGGCCTCGGCCCAAAATAATTTTCGGAGCCAGCGCCACCCCAGCGATCCGTGGGCTAACACCCACCGAAAATCGCCAAAAAACTGCAGTTTTCACTCTTTCGCCTATGGGACGCCCTAAAAACATCCCAACAGACCCACGGAGCCCATGGATCCGCTTAACAGCTCGTCAGGGACGCCCCCGAGGGCCTCGGTCCAAAATAATTTCCGGAGCCAGCGCCACCCCAGCGATCCGTGGGCTAACACCCACCGAAAATCGCCAAAAAACTGCAGTTTTCACTCTTTCGCCTATGGGACGCCCTAAAAACATCCCAACGGACCCACGGAGCCCATGGATCCGCTTAACAACTCGTCAGGGACGCCCCCGAGGGCCTCGGCCCAAAATAATTTCCGGAGCCAGCGCCACCCCAGCGATCCGTGGGCTAACACCCACCGAAAATCGCCAAAAAACTGCAGTTTTCACTCTTTCGCCTATGGGACGCCCTAAAAACATCCCAACGGACCCACGGAGCCCATGGATCCGCTTAACAGCTCGTCAGGGACGCCCCCGAGGGCCTCAGCCCAAAATAATTTCCGGAGCCAGCGCCACCCCAGCGATCCGTGGGCTAACACCCACCGAAAATCGCCAAAAAACTGCAGTTTTCACTCTTTCGCCTATGGGACGCCCTAAAAACATCCCAACGGACCCACGGAGCCCATGGATCCGCTTAACAGCTCGTCAGGGACGCCCCCGAGGGCCTCGGCCCAAAATAATTTCCGGAGCCAGCGCCACCCCAGCGATCCGTGGGCTAACACCCACCGAAAATTGCCAAAAAACTGCAGTTTTCACTCTTTCGCCTATGGGACGCCCTAAAAACATCCCAACGGACCCACGGAGCCCATGGATCCGCTTAACAGCTCGTCAGGGACGCCCCTGAGGGCCTCGGCCCAAAATAATTTCCGGAGCCAGCGCCACCCCAGCGATCCGTGGGCTAACACTCACCGAAAATCGCCAAAAAACTGCAGTTTTCACTCTTTCGCCTATGGGACGCCCTAAAAACATCCCAACGGACCCACGGAGCCCATGGATCCGCTTAACAGCTCGTCAGGGACGCCCCTGAGGGCCTCGGCCCAAAATAATTTCCGGAGCCAGCGCCACCCCAGCGATCCGTGGGCTGACACCCACCGAAAATTGCCAAAAAACTGCAGTTTTCACTCTTTCGCCTATGGGACGCCCTTAAAACATCCCAACGGACCCACGGAGCCCATGGATCCGCTTAACAGCTCGTCAGGGACGCCCCCGAGGGCCTCGACCCAAAATAATTTTCGGAGCCAGCGCCACCCCAGCGATCCGTGGGCTAACACCCACCGAAAATCGCCAAAAAACTGCAGTTTTCACTCTTTCGCCTATGGGACGCCCTAAAAACATCCCAACGGACCCACGGAGCCCATGGATCCGCTTAACAGCTCGTCAGGGACGCCCCCGAGAGCCTCGGCCCAAAATAATTTCCGGAGCCAGCGCCACCCCAGCGATCCGTGGGCTAACACCCACCGAAAATCGCCAAAAAACTGCAGTTTTCACTCTTTCGCCTATGGGACGCCCTAAAAACATCCCAACGGACCCACGGAGCCCATGGATCCGCTTAACAGCTCGTCAGGGACGCCCCCGAGGGCCTCGGCCCAAAATAATTTCCGGAGCCAGCGCCACCCCAGCGATCCGTGGGCTAACACCCACCGAAAATCGCCAAAAAACTACAGTTTTCACTCTTTCGCCTATGGGACGCCCTAAAAACATCCCAACGGACCCACGGAGCCCATGGATCCGCTTAACAGCTCGTCAGGGACGCCCCCGAGGGCCTCGGCCCAAAATAATTTCCGGAGCCAGCGCCACCCCAGCGATCCGTGGGCTAACACCCACCGAAAATCGCCAAAAAACTGCAGTTTTCACTCTTTCGCCTATGGGACGCCCTAAAAACATCCCAACGGACCCACGGAGCCCATGGATCCGTTTAACAGCTCGTCAAGGACGTCCCCGAGGTCCTCGGCCCAAAATAATTTCCGGAGCCAGCGCCACCCCAGCGATCCGTGGGCTAACACCCATCGAAATTTGCCAAAAAACTGCAGTTTTCACTCTTTCGCCTATGGGACGCCCTAAAAACATCCCAACGGACCCACGGAGCCCATGGATCCGCTTAACAGCTCGTCAGGGACGCCCCCGAGGGCCTCGGTCCAAAATAATTTCCGGAGCCAGCGCCACCCCAGCGATCCGTGGGCTAACACCCACCGAAAATCGCCAAAAAACTGCAGTTTTCACTCTTTCGCCTATGGGACGCCCTAAAAACATCCCAACGGACCCACGGAGCCCATGGATCCGCTTAACAGCTTGTCAGGGACGCCCCCGAGGGCCTCGGCCTAAAATAATTTCCGGAGCCAGCGCCACCCCAGCGATCCGTGGGCTAACACCCACCGAAAATCGCCAAAAAACTGCAGTTTTCACTCTTTCGCCTATGGGACGCCCTAAAAACATCCCAACGGACCCACAGAGCCCATGGATCCGCTTAACAGCTCATCAGGGACGCCCCCGAGGGCCTCGGCCCAAAATAATTTCCGGAGCCAGCGCCACCCCAGCGATCCGTGGGCTAACACCCACCGAAAATCGCCAAAAAACTGCAGTTTTCACTCTTTCGCCTATGGGACGCCCTAACAACATCCCAACGGACCCACGGAGCCCATGGATCCGCTTAACAGCTCGTCAGGGACGCCCCCGAGGGCCTCGGCCCAAAATAATTTCGGGAGCCAGCGCCACCCCAGCGATCCGTGGGCTAACACCCACCGAAAATCGCCAAAAAACTGCAGTTTTCACTCTTTCGCCTATGGGACGCCCTAAAAACATCCCAACGGACCCACGGAACCCATGGATCCGCTTAAAAGCTCGTCAGGGACGCCCCCGAGGGCCTCGGCCCAAAATAATTTCCGGAGCCAGCGCCACCCCAGCGATCCGTGGGCTAACACCCACCGAAAATCGCCAAAAAACTGCAGTTTTCACTCTTTCGCCTATGGGACGCCCTAAAAACATCCCAACGGACCCACGGAGCCCATGGATCCGCTTAACAGCTCGTTAGGGACGCCCCCGAGGGCCTCGGCCTAAAATAATTTCCGGAGCCAGCGCCACCCCAGCGATCCGTGGGCTAACACCCACCGAAAATCGCCAAAAAACTGCAGTTTTCACTCTTTCGCCTATGGGACGCCCTAATAACATCACAACGGACCCACGGAGCCTATGGATCCGCTTAACAGCTCGTCAGGGACGCCCCCGAGGGCCTCGGCCCAAAATAATTACCGGAGCCAGCGCCACCCCAGCGATCCGTGGGCTAACACCCACCGAAAATCGCCAAAAAACTGCAGTTTTCACTCTTTCGCCTATGGGACGCCCTAAAAACATCCCAACGGACCCACGGAGCCCATGGATCCGCTTAACAGCTCGTCAGGGATGCCCCCGAGGGCCTCGGCCCAAAATAATTTCCGGAGCCAGCGCCACCCCAGCGATCCGTGGGCTAACACCCACCGAAAATCGCCAAAAAACTGCAGTTTTCACTCTTTCGCCTATGGGACGCCCTAAAAACATCCCAACGGACCCACGGAGCCCATGGATCCGCTTAACAGCTCGTCAGGGATGCCCCCGAGGGCCTCGGGCCAAAATAATTTCCGGAGCCAGCGCCACCCCAGCGATCCGTGGGCTAACACCCACCGAGAATCGCCAAAAAACTGCAGTTTTCACTCTTTCGCCTATGGGACGCCCTAAAAATATCCCAACGAACCCACGGAGCCAATGGATCCGCTTAACAGCTCGTCAGGGACGCCCCCGAGGGCCTCGGCCCAAAATAATTTCCGGAGCCAGCGCCACCCCAGCGATCCGTGGGCTAACACCCACCGAAAATCGCCAAAAAACTACAGTTTTCACTCTTTCGCCTATGGGACGCCCTAAAAACATCCCAACGGACCCACGGAGCCCATGGATCCGCTTAACAGCTCGTCAGGGACGCCCCCGAGGGCCTCGGCCCAAAATAATCCCCGGAGCCAGCGCCACCCCAGCGATCCGTGGGCTAACACCCACCGAAAATCGCCAAAAAACTGCAGTTTTCACTCTTTCGCCTATGGGACGCCCTAAAAACATCCCAACGGACCCACGGAGCCCATGGATCCGTTTAACAGCTCGTCAGGGACGCCCCCGAGGGCCTCGGCCCAAAATAATTTCTGGAGCCAGCGCCACCCCAGCGATCCGTGGGCTAACACCCACCGAAAATCGCCAAAAAACTGCAGTTTTCACTCTTTCGCCTATGGGACGCCCTAAAAACATCCCAACGGACCCACGGAGCCCATGGATCCGCTTAACAGCTCGTCAGGGACGCCCCCGAGGGCCTCGGCCCAAAATAATTTCCGGAGCCAGCGCCACCCCAGCGATCCGTGGGCTAACACCCACCGAAAATCGCCAAAAAACTGCAGTTTTCACTCTTTCGCCTATGGGACGCCCTAAAAACATCCCAACGGACCCACGGAGCCCATGGATCCGCTTAACAACTCGTCAGGGACGCCCCCGAGGGCCTCGGCCCAAAATAATTTTCGGAGCCAGCGCCACCCCAGCGATCCGTGGGCTAACACCCGCCGAAAATCGCCAAAAAACTGCAGTTTTCACTCTTTCGCCTATGGGACGCCCTAAAAACATCCCAACGGACCCACGGAGCCCATGGATCCGCTTAACAGCTCGTCAGGGACGCCCCCGAGGGCCTCGGCCCAAAATAATTTCCGGAGCCAGCGCCACCCCAGCGATCCGTGGGCTAACACCCACCGAAAATTGCCAAAAAACTGCAGTTTTCACTCTTTCGCCTATGGGACGCCCTAAAAACATCCCAACGGACCCACGGAGCCCATGGATCCGCTTAACAGCTCGTCAGGGACGCCCCCGAGGGCCTCGGCCCAAAATAATTTCCGGAGCCAGCGCCACCCCAGCGATCCGTGGGCTAACACCCACCGAAAATCGCCAAAAAACTGCAGTTTTCACTCTTTCGCCTATGGGACGCCCTAAAAACATCCCAACGGACCCACGGAGCCCATGGATCCGCTTAACAGCTCGTCAGGGACGCCCCCGAGGGCCTCGGCCCAAAATAATTTTCGGAGCCAGCGCCACCCCAGCGATCCGTGGGCTAACACCCACCGAAAATCGCCAAAAAACTGCAGTTTTCACTCTTTCGCCTATGGGACGCCCTAAAAACATCCCAACGGACCCACGGAGCCCATGGATCCGCTTAACAGCTCGTCAGGGACGCCCCCGAGGGCCTCGGCCCAAAATAATTTCCGGAGCCAGCGCCACCCCAGCGATCCGTGGGCTAACACCCACCGAGAATCGCCAAAAAACTGCAGTTTTCACTCTTTCGCCTATGGGACGCCCTAAAAATATCCCAATGGACCCACGGAGCCCATGGATCCGCTTAACAGCTCGTCAGGGACTCCCCCGAGGGCCTCGGCCCAAAATAATTTCCGGAGCCAGCGCCACCCCAGCGATCCGTGGGCTAACACCCACCGAAAATCGCCAAAAAACTGCAGTTTTCACTCTTTCGCCTATGGGACGCCCTAAAAACATCCCAACGGACCCACGGAGCCCATGGATCCGCTTAACAGCTCGTCAGGGACGCCCCCGAGGGCCTCGGCCCAAAATAATTTCCGGAGCCAGCGCCACCCCAGCGATCCGTGGGCTAACACCCACCGAAAATCGCCAAAAAACTGCAGTTTTCACTCTTTCGCCTATGGGACGCCCTAAAAACATCCCAACGGACCCACGGAGCCCATGGATCCGTTTAACAGCTCGTCAGGGACGCCCCCGAGGGCCTCGGCCCAAAATAATTTCCGGAGCCAGCGCCACCCCAGCGATCCGTGGGCTAACACCCACCGAAAATCGCCAAAAAACTGCAGTTTTCACTCTTTCGCCTATGGGACGCCCTAAAAACATCCCAACGGACCCACGGAGCCCATGGATCCGCTTAACAGCTCGTCAGGGACGCCCCCGAGGGCCTCGGCCCAAAATAATTTTCGGAGCCAGCGCCACCCCAGCGATCCGTGGGCTAACACCCACCGAAAATCGCCAAAAAACTGCAGTTTTCACTCTTTCGCCTATGGGACGCCCTAAAAACATCCCAACGGACCCACGGAGCCCATGGATCCGCTTAACAGCTCATCAGGGACGCCCCCGAGGGCCTCGGCCCAAAATAATTTTCGGAGCCAGCGCCACCCCAGCGATCCGTGGGCTAACACCCGCCGAAAATCGCCAAAAAACTGCAGTTTTCACTCTTTCGCCTATGGGACGCCCTAAAAACATCCCAACGGACCCACGGAGCCCATGGATCCGCTTAACAGCTCGTCAGGGACGCCCCCGAGGGCCTCGGCCCAAAATAATTTCCGGAGCCAGCGCCACCCCAGCGATCCGTGGGCTAACACCCACCGAAAATTGCCAAAAAACTGCAGTTTTCACTCTTTCGCCTATGGGACGCCCTAAAAACATCCCAACGGACCCACGGAGCCCATGGATCCGCTTAACAGCTCGTCAGGGACGCCCCCGAGGGCCTCGGCCCAAAATAATTTCCGGAGCCAGCGCCACCCCAGCGATCCGTGGGCTAACACCCACCGAAAATCGCCAAAAAACTGCAGTTTTCACTCTTTCGCCTATGGGACGCCCTAAAAACATCCCAACGGACCCACGGAGCCCATGGATCCGCTTAACAGCTCGTCAGGGACGCCCCCGAGGGCCTCGGCCCAAAATAATTTCCGGAGCCAGCGCCACCCCAGCGATCCGTGGGCTAACACCCACCGAAAATCGCCAAAAAACTACAGTTTTCACTCTTTCGCCTATGGGACGCCCTAAAAACATCCCAACGGACCCACGGAGCCCATGGATCCGCTTAACAGCTCGTCAGGGATGCCCCCGAGGGCCTCGGCCCAAAATAATTTTCGGAGCCAGCGCCACCCCAGCGATCCGTGGGCTAACACCCACCGAAAATCGCCAAAAAACTGCAGTTTTCACTCTTTCGCCTATGGGACGCCCTAAAAACATCCCAACGGACCCACGGAGCCCATGGATCCGCTTAACAGCTCATCAGGGACGCCCCCGAGGGCCTCGGCCCAAAATAATTTCCGGAGCCAGCGCCACCCCAGCGATCCGTGGGCTAACACCCACCGAAAATCGCCAAAAAACTGCAGTTTTCACTCTTTCGCCTATGGGACGCCCTAAAAACATCCCAACGGACCCACGGAGCCCATGGATCCGCTTAACAGCTCGTCAGGGACGCCCCCGAGGGCCTCGGCCCAAAATAATTTCCGGAGCCAGCGCCACCCCAGCGATCCGTGGGCTAACACCCACCGAAAATCGCCAAAAAACTGCAGTTTTCACTCTTTCGCCTATGGGACGCCCTAAAAACATCCCAACGGACCCACGGAGCCCATGGATCCGCTTAACAGCTCGTCAGGGACGCCCCCGAGGGCCTCGGCCCAAAATAATTTCCGGAGCCAGCGCCACCCCAGCGATCCGTGGGCTAACACCCACCGAAAATCGCCAAAAAACTGCAGTTTTCACTCTTTCGCCTATGGGACGCCCTAAAAACATCCCAACGGACCCACGGAGCCCATGGATCTGCTTAACAGCTCGTCAGGGACGCCCCCGAGGGCCTCGGCCCAAAATAATTTCCGAAGCCAGCGCCACCCCAGCGATCCGTGGGCTAACACCCACCGAAAATCGCCAAAAAACTGCAGTTTTCACTCTTTCGCCTATGGGACGCCCTAAAAACATCCCAACGGACCCACGGAGCCCATGGATCCGCTTAACAGCTCATCAGGGACGCCCCCGAGGGCCTCGGCCCAAAATAATTTCCGGAGCCAGCGCCACCCCAGCGATCCGTGGGCTAACACCCACCGAAAATCGCCAAAAAACTGCAGTTTTCACTCTTTCGCCTATGGGACGCCCTAAAAACATCCCAACGGACCCACGGAGCCCATGGATCCGCTTAACAGCTCGTCAGGGACGCCCCCGAGGGCCTCGGCCCAAAATAATTTCCGGAGCCAGCGCCACCCCAGCGATCCGTGGGCTAACACCCACCGAAAATCGCCAAAAAACTGCAGTTTTCACTCTTTCGCCTATGGGACGCCCTAAAAACATCCCAACGGACCCACGGAGCCCATGGATCCGCTTAACAGCTCGTCAGGGACGCCCCCGAGGGCCTCGGCCCAAAATAATTTCCGGAGCCAGCGCCACCCCAGCGATCCGTGGGCTAACACCCACCGAAAATCGCCAAAAAACTGCAGTTTTCACTCTTTCGCCTATGGGACGCCCTAAAAACATCCCAACGGACCCACGGAGCCCATGGATCCGCTTAACAGCTCGTCAGGGACGCCCCCGAGGGCCTCGGCCCAAAATAATTTCCGAAGCCAGCGCCACCCCAGCGATCCGTGGGCTAACACCCACCGAAAATCGCCAAAAAACTGCAGTTTTCACTCTTTCGCCTATGGGACGCCCTAAAAACATCCCAACGGACCCACGGAGCCCATGGATCCGCTTAACAGCTCGTCAGGGACGCCCCCGAGGGCCTCGGCCCAAAATAATTTCCGGAGCCAGCGCCACCCCAGCGATCCGTGGGCTAACACCCACCGAAAATCGCCAAAAAACTGCAGTTTTCACTCTTTCGCCTATGGGACGCCCTAAAAACATCCCAACGGACCCACGGAGCCCATGGATCCGCTTAACAGCTCGTCAGGGACGCCCCCGAGGGCCTCGGCCCAAAATAATTTCCGGAGCCAGCGCCACCCCAGCGATCCGTGGGCTAACACCCACCGAAAATCGCCAAAAAACTGCAGTTTTCACTCTTTCGCCTATGGGACGCCCTAAAAACATCCCAACGGACCCACGGAGCCCATGGATCCGTTTAACAGCTCGTCAGGGACGCCCCCGAGGGCCTCGGCCCAAAATAATTTCCGGAGCCAGCGCCACCCCAGCGATCCGTGGGCTAACACCCACCGAAAATCGCCAAAAAACTGCAGTTTTCACTCTTTCGCCTATGGGACGCCCTAAAAACATCCCAACGGACCCACGGAGCCCATGGATCCGCTTAACAGCTCGTCAGGGACGCCCCCGAGGGCCTCGGCCCAAAATAATTTTCGGAGCCAGCGCCACCCCAGCGATCCGTGGGCTAACACCCACCGAAAATCGCCAAAAAACTGCAGTTTTCACTCTTTCGCCTATGGGACGCCCTAAAAACATCCCAACGGACCCACGGAGCCCATGGATCCGCTTAACAGCTCGTCAGGGACGCCCCCGAGGGCCTCGGCCCAAAATAATTTTCGGAGCCAGCGCCACCCCAGCGATCCGTGGGCTAACACCCGCCGAAAATCGCCAAAAAACTGCAGTTTTCACTCTTTCGCCTATGG
Source organism: Capsicum rhomboideum (assembly GCA_031232105.1). Taxonomy (NCBI): domain Eukaryota; kingdom Viridiplantae; phylum Streptophyta; class Magnoliopsida; order Solanales; family Solanaceae; genus Capsicum; species Capsicum rhomboideum. Next base: position 273,581 of record CP124710.1, on the reverse strand, counting down.
GACGCCCTAAAAACATCCCAACGGACCCACGGAGCCCATGGATCCGCTTAACAGCTCGTCAGGGACGCCCCCGAGGGCCTCGGCCCAAAATAATTTCCGGAGCCAGCGCCACCCCAGCGATCCGTGGGCTAACACCCACCGAAAATTGCCAAAAAACTGCAGTTTTCACTCTTTCGCCTATGGGACGCCCTAAAAACATCCCAACGGACCCACGGAGCCCATGGATCCGCTTAACAGCTCGTCAGGGACGCCCCCGAGGGCCTCGGCCCAAAATAATTTCCGGAGCCAGCGCCACCCCAGCGATCCGTGGGCTAACACCCACCGAAAATCGCCAAAAAACTGCAGTTTTCACTCTTTCGCCTATGGGACGCCCTAAAAACATCCCAACGGACCCACGGAGCCCATGGATCCGCTTAACAGCTCGTCAGGGACGCCCCCGAGGGCCTCGGCCCAAAATAATTTCCGGAGCCAGCGCCACCCCAGCGATCCGTGGGCTAACACCCACCGAAAATCGCCAAAAAACTGCAGTTTTCACTCTTTCGCCTATGGGACGCCCTAAAAACATCCCAACGGACCCACGGAGCCCATGGATCCGCTTAACAGCTCGTCAGGGACGCCCCCGAGGGCCTCGGCCCAAAATAATTTCCGGAGCCAGCGCCACCCCAGCGATCCGTGGGCTAACACCCACCGAAAATCGCCAAAAAACTGCAGTTTTCACTCTTTCGCCTATGGGACGCCCTAAAAACATCCCAACGGACCCACGGAGCCCATGGATCCGCTTAACAGCTCGTCAGGGACGCCCCCGAGGGCCTCGGCCCAAAATAATTTCCGGAGCCAGCGCCACCCCAGCGATCCGTGGGCTAACACCCACCGAAAATCGCCAAAAAACTACAGTTTTCACTCTTTCGCCTATGGGACGCCCTAAAAACATCCCAACGGACCCACGGAGCCCATGGATCCGCTTAACAGCTCGTCAGGGATGCCCCCGAGGGCCTCGGCCCAAAATAATTTTCGGAGCCAGCGCCACCCCAGCGATCCGTGGGCTAACACCCACCGAAAATCGCCAAAAAACTGCAGTTTTCACTCTTTCGCCTATGGGACGCCCTAAAAACATCCCAACGGACCCACGGAGCCCATGGATCCGCTTAACAGCTCATCAGGGACGCCCCCGAGGGCCTCGGCCCAAAATAATTTCCGGAGCCAGCGCCACCCCAGCGATCCGTGGGCTAACACCCACCGAAAATCGCCAAAAAACTGCAGTTTTCACTCTTTCGCCTATGGGACGCCCTAAAAACATCCCAACGGACCCACGGAGCCCATGGATCCGCTTAACAGCTCGTCAGGGACGCCCCCGAGGGCCTCGGCCCAAAATAATTTCCGGAGCCAGCGCCACCCCAGCGATCCGTGGGCTAACACCCACCGAAAATCGCCAAAAAACTGCAGTTTTCACTCTTTCGCCTATGGGACGCCCTAAAAACATCCCAACGGACCCACGGAGCCCATGGATCCGCTTAACAGCTCGTCAGGGACGCCCCCGAGGGCCTCGGCCCAAAATAATTTCCGGAGCCAGTGCCACCCCAGCGATCCGTGGGCTAACACCCACCGAAAATCGCCAAAAAACTGCAGTTTTCACTCTTTCGCCTATGGGACGCCCTAAAAACATCCCAACGGACCCACGGAGCCCATGGATCTGCTTAACAGCTCGTCAGGGACGCCCCCGAGGGCCTCGGCCCAAAATAATTTCCGAAGCCAGCGCCACCCCAGCGATCCGTGGGCTAACACCCACCGAAAATCGCCAAAAAACTGCAGTTTTCACTCTTTCGCCTATGGGACGCCCTAAAAACATCCCAACGGACCCACGGAGCCCATGGATCCGCTTAACAGCTCGTCAGGGACGCCCCCGAGGGCCTCGGCCCAAAATAATTTCCGGAGCCAGCGCCACCCCAGCGATCCGTGGGCTAACACCCACCGAAAATCGCCAAAAAACTGCAGTTTTCACTCTTTCGCCTATGGGACGCCCTAAAAACATCCCAACGGACCCACGGAGCCCATGGATCCGCTTAACAGCTCGTCAGGGACGCCCCCGAGGGCCTCGGCCCAAAATAATTTCCGGAGCCAGTGCCACCCCAGCGATCCGTGGGCTAACACCCACCGAAAATCGCCAAAAAACTGCAGTTTTCACTCTTTCGCCTATGGGACGCCCTAAAAACATCCCAACGGACCCACGGAGCCCATGGATCCGCTTAACAGCTCGTCAGGGACGCCCCCGAGGGCCTCGGCCCAAAATAATTTCCGGAGCCAGCGCCACCCCAGCGATCCGTGGGCTAACACCCACCGAAAATTGCCAAAAAACTTCAGTTTTCACTCTTTCGCCTATGGGACGCCCTAAAAACATCCCAACGGTCCCACAGAGCCCATGGTTCCGCTTAACAGCTCGTCAGGGACGCCCCCGAGGGCCTCGGCCCCAAATAATTTCCGGAGCCAGCGCCACCCCAGCGATCCGTGGGCTAACACCCACCGAAAATCGCCAAAAAACTGCAGTTTTCACTCTTTTGCCTATGGGACGCCCTAAAAACATCCCAACGGACCCACGGAGCCCATGGATCCGCTTAACAGCTCGTCAGGGATGCCCCCGAGGGCCTCGGCCCAAAATAATTTCCGGAGCCAGCGCCACCCCAGCGATCCGTGGGCTAACACCCACCGAAAATCGCCAAAAAACTGCAGTTTTCACTCTTTCGCCTATGGGACGCCCTAAAAACATCCCAACGGACCCACGGAGCCCATGGATCCGCTTAACAGCTCGTCAGGGATGCCCCCGAGGGCCTCGGCCCAAAATAATTTCCGGAGCCAGCGCCACCCCAGCGATCCGTGGGCTAACACCCACCGAAAATCGCCAAAAAACTGCAGTTTTCACACTTTCGCCTATGGGACAACCTAAAAACATCCCAACGGACCCACGGAGCCCATGGATCCGCTTAACAGCTCGTCAGGGACGCCCCCGAGGGCCTCGGCCCAAAATAATTTTCGGATCCAGCGCCACCCCAGCGATCCGTGGGCTAACACCCACCGAAAATCGCCAAAAAACTGCAGTTTTCACTCTTTCGCCTATGGGACGCCCTAAAAACATCCCAACGGACCCACGGAGCCCATGGATCCGCTTAACAGCTCGTCAGGGACGCCCCCGAGGGCCTCGGCCCAAAATAATTTCCGGAGCCAGCGCCACCCCAGAGATCCGTGGGCTAACACCCACCGAAAATCGCCAAAAAACTGCAGTTTTCACTCTTTCGCCTATGGGACGCCCTAAAAACATCCCAACGGACCCACGGAGCCCATGGATCCGCTTAACAGCTCGTCAGGGACGCCCCCGAGGGCCTCGGCCCAAAATAATTTCCGGAGCCAGCGCCACCCCACAGATCCGTGGGCTAACACCCACCGAAAATCGCCAAAAAACTGCAGTTTTCACTCTTTCGCCTATGGGACGCCCTAAAAACATCCCAACGGACCCACGGAGCCCATGGATCCGCTTAACAGCTCGTCAGGGACGCCCCCGAGGGCCTCGGCCCAAAATAATTTCCGGAGCCAGCGCCACCCCAGCGATCCGTGGGCTAACACCCACCGAAAATCGCCAAAAAACTGCAGTTTTCACTCTTTCGCCTATGGGACGCCCTAAAAACATCCCAACAGACCCACGGAGCCCATGGATCCTCTTAACAGCTCGTCAGGGACGCCCCCGAGGGCCTCGGCCCAAAATAATTTCCGGAGCCAGCGCCACCCCCGCGATCCGTGGGCTAACACCCACCGAAAATCACCAAAAAACTGCAGTTTTCATTCTTTCGCCTATGGGACGCCCTAAAAACATCCCAACGGACCCACGGAGCCCATGGATCCGCTTAACAGCTCGTCAGGGACGCCCCCGAGGGCCTCGGCCCAAAATAATTTCCGGAGCCAGCGCCACCCCAGCGATCCGTGGGCTAACACCCACCGAAAATTGCCAAAAAACTGCAGTTTTCACTCTTTCGCCTATGGGACGCCCTAAAAACATCCCAACGGACCCACGGAGCCCATGGATCCGCTTAACAGCTCGTCAGGGACGCCCCCGAGGGCCTCGGCCCAAAATAATTTCCGGAGCCAGCGCCACCCCAGCGATCCGTGGGCTAACACCCACCGAAAATCGCCAAAAAACTGCAGTTTTCACTCTTTCGCCTATGGGACGCCCTAAAAACATCCCAACGGACCCACGGAGCCCATGGATCCGCTTAACAGCTCGTCAGGGACGCCCCCGAGGGCCTCGGCCCAAAATAATTTTCGGAGCCAGCGCCACCCCAGCGATCCGTGGGCTAACACCCGCCGAAAATCGCCAAAAAACTGCAGTTTTCACTCTTTCGCCTATGGGACGCCCTAAAAACATCCCAACGGACCCACGGAGCCCATGGATCCGCTTAACAGCTCGTCAGGGACGCCCCCGAGGGCCTCGGCCCAAAATAATTTCCGGAGCCAGCGCCACCCCAGCGATCCGTGGGCTAACACCCACCGAAAATTGCCAAAAAACTGCAGTTTTCACTCTTTCGCCTATGGGACGCCCTAAAAACATCCCAACGGACCCACGGAGCCCATGGATCCGCTTAACAGCTCGTCAGGGACGCCCCCGAGGGCCTCGGCCCAAAATAATTTCCGGAGCCAGCGCCACCCCAGCGATCCGTGGGCTAACACCCACCGAAAATCGCCAAAAAACTGCAGTTTTCACTCTTTCGCCTATGGGACGCCCTAAAAACATCCCAACGGACCCACGGAGCCCATGGATCCGCTTAACAGCTCGTCAGGGACGCCCCCGAGGGCCTCGGCCCAAAATAATTTCCGGAGCCAGCGCCACCCCAGCGATCCGTGGGCTAACACCCACCGAAAATCGCCAAAAAACTACAGTTTTCACTCTTTCGCCTATGGGACGCCCTAAAAACATCCCAACGGACCCACGGAGCCCATGGATCCGCTTAACAGCTCGTCAGGGATGCCCCCGAGGGCCTCGGCCCAAAATAATTTTCGGAGCCAGCGCCACCCCAGCGATCCGTGGGCTAACACCCACCGAAAATCGCCAAAAAACTGCAGTTTTCACTCTTTCGCCTATGGGACGCCCTAAAAACATCCCAACGGACCCACGGAGCCCATGGATCCGCTTAACAGCTCATCAGGGACGCCCCCGAGGGCCTCGGCCCAAAATAATTTCCGGAGCCAGCGCCACCCCAGCGATCCGTGGGCTAACACCCACCGAAAATCGCCAAAAAACTGCAGTTTTCACTCTTTCGCCTATGGGACGCCCTAAAAACATCCCAACGGACCCACGGAGCCCATGGATCCGCTTAACAGCTCGTCAGGGACGCCCCCGAGGGCCTCGGCCCAAAATAATTTCCGGAGCCAGCGCCACCCCAGCGATCCGTGGGCTAACACCCACCGAAAATCGCCAAAAAACTGCAGTTTTCACTCTTTCGCCTATGGGACGCCCTAAAAACATCCCAACGGACCCACGGAGCCCATGGATCCGCTTAACAGCTCGTCAGGGACGCCCCCGAGGGCCTCGGCCCAAAATAATTTCCGGAGCCAGTGCCACCCCAGCGATCCGTGGGCTAACACCCACCGAAAATCGCCAAAAAACTGCAGTTTTCACTCTTTCGCCTATGGGACGCCCTAAAAACATCCCAACGGACCCACGGAGCCCATGGATCTGCTTAACAGCTCGTCAGGGACGCCCCCGAGGGCCTCGGCCCAAAATAATTTCCGAAGCCAGCGCCACCCCAGCGATCCGTGGGCTAACACCCACCGAAAATCGCCAAAAAACTGCAGTTTTCACTCTTTCGCCTATGGGACGCCCTAAAAACATCCCAACGGACCCACGGAGCCCATGGATCCGCTTAACAGCTCGTCAGGGACGCCCCCGAGGGCCTCGGCCCAAAATAATTTCCGGAGCCAGCGCCACCCCAGCGATCCGTGGGCTAACACCCACCGAAAATCGCCAAAAAACTGCAGTTTTCACTCTTTCGCCTATGGGACGCCCTAAAAACATCCCAACGGACCCACGGAGCCCATGGATCCGCTTAACAGCTCGTCAGGGACGCCCCCGAGGGCCTCGGCCCAAAATAATTTCCGGAGCCAGTGCCACCCCAGCGATCCGTGGGCTAACACCCACCGAAAATCGCCAAAAAACTGCAGTTTTCACTCTTTCGCCTATGGGACGCCCTAAAAACATCCCAACGGACCCACGGAGCCCATGGATCCGCTTAACAGCTCGTCAGGGACGCCCCCGAGGGCCTCGGCCCAAAATAATTTCCGGAGCCAGCGCCACCCCAGCGATCCGTGGGCTAACACCCACCGAAAATTGCCAAAAAACTTCAGTTTTCACTCTTTCGCCTATGGGACGCCCTAAAAACATCCCAACGGTCCCACAGAGCCCATGGTTCCGCTTAACAGCTCGTCAGGGACGCCCCCGAGGGCCTCGGCCCCAAATAATTTCCGGAGCCAGCGCCACCCCAGCGATCCGTGGGCTAACACCCACCGAAAATCGCCAAAAAACTGCAGTTTTCACTCTTTTGCCTATGGGACGCCCTAAAAACATCCCAACGGACCCACGGAGCCCATGGATCCGCTTAACAGCTCGTCAGGGATGCCCCCAAGGGCCTCGGCCCAAAATAATTTCCGGAGCCAGCGCCACCCCAGCGATCCGTGGGCTAACACCCACCGAAAATCGCCAAAAAACTGCAGTTTTCACTCTTTCGCCTATGGGACGCCCTAAAAACATCCCAACGGACCCACGGAGCCCATGGATCCGCTTAACAGCTCGTCAGGGATGCCCCCGAGGGCCTCGGCCCAAAATAATTTCCGGAGCCAGCGCCACCCCAGCGATCCGTGGGCTAACACCCACCGAAAATCGCCAAAAAACTGCAGTTTTCACACTTTCGCCTATGGGACAACCTAAAAACATCCCAACGGACCCACGGAGCCCATGGATCCGCTTAACAGCTCGTCAGGGACGCCCCCGAGGGCCTCGGCCCAAAATAATTTTCGGATCCAGCGCCACCCCAGCGATCCGTGGGCTAACACCCACCGAAAATCGCCAAAAAACTGCAGTTTTCACTCTTTCGCCTATGGGACGCCCTAAAAACATCCCAACGGACCCACGGAGCCCATGGATCCGCTTAACAGCTCGTCAGGGACGCCCCCGAGGGCCTCGGCCCAAAATAATTTCCGGAGCCAGCGCCACCCCAGAGATCCGTGGGCTAACACCCACCGAAAATCGCCAAAAAACTGCAGTTTTCACTCTTTCGCCTATGGGACGCCCTAAAAACATCCCAACGGACCCACGGAGCCCATGGATCCGCTTAACAGCTCGTCAGGGACGCCCCCGAGGGCCTCGGCCCAAAATAATTTCCGGAGCCAGCGCCACCCCACAGATCCGTGGGCTAACACCCACCGAAAATCGCCAAAAAACTGCAGTTTTCACTCTTTCGCCTATGGGACGCCCTAAAAACATCCCAACGGACCCACGGAGCCCATGGATCCGCTTAACAGCTCGTCAGGGACGCCCCCGAGGGCCTCGGCCCAAAATAATTTCCGGAGCCAGCGCCACCCCAGCGATCCGTGGGCTAACACCCACCGAAAATCGCCAAAAAACTGCAGTTTTCACTCTTTCGCCTATGGGACGCCCTAAAAACATCCCAACAGACCCACGGAGCCCATGGATCCTCTTAACAGCTCGTCAGGGACGCCCCCGAGGGCCTCGGCCCAAAATAATTTCCGGAGCCAGCGCCACCCCCGCGATCCGTGGGCTAACACCCACCGAAAATCACCAAAAAACTGCAGTTTTCATTCTTTCGCCTATGGGACGCCCTAAAAACATCCCAACGGACCCACGGAGCCCATGGATCCGCTTAACAGCTCGTCAGGGACGCCCCCGAGGGCCTCGGCCCAAAATAATTTCCGGAGCCAGCGCCACCCCAGCGATCCGTGGGCTAACACCCACCGAAAATCGCCAAAAAACTGCAGTTTTCACTCTTTCGCCTATGGGACGCCCTAAAAACATCCCAACGGACCCACGGAGCCCATGGATCCGCTTAACAGCTCGTCAGGGACGCCTCCGAGGGCCTCGGCCCAAAATAATTTCCGGAGCCAGCGCCACCCCAGCGATCCGTGGGCTAACACCCACCGAAAATTGCCAAAAAACTGCAGTTTTCACTCTTTCATCCATGGGATGCCCTAAAAACATCCCAACGGACCCACGGAGCCCATGGATCCGCTTAACAGCTCGTCAGGGACGCCCCCGAGGGCCTCGGCCCAAAATAATTTCCGGAGCCAGCGCCACCCCAGCGATCCGTGGGCTAACACCCACCGAAAATCGCCAAAAAACTGCAGTTTTCACTCTTTCGCCTATGGGATGCCCTAAAAACATCCCAACGGACCCACGGAGCCCATGGATCCGCTTAACAGCTCGTCAGGGACGCCCCCGAGGGCCTCGGCCCAAAATAATTTCCGGAGCCAGCGCCACCCCAGCGATCCGTGGGCTAACACCCACCGAAAATCGCCAAAAAACTGCAGTTTTCACTCTTTCGCCTATGGGACGCCCTAAAAACATCCCAACGGACCCACGGAGCCCATGGATCCGCTTAACAGCTCGTCAGGGACGCCCCCGAGGGCCTCGCCCCAAAATAATTTCCGGAGCCAGCGCCACCCCAGCGATCCGTGGGCTAACACCCACCGAAAATCGCCAAAAAACTGCAGTTTTCACTCTTTCGCCTATGGGACGCCCTAAAAACATCCCAACGGACCCACGGAGCCCATGGATCCGCTTAACAGCTCGTCAGGGACGCCCCCGAGGGCCTCAGCCCAAAATAATTTCCGGAGCCAGCGCCACCCCAGCGATCCGTGGGCTAACACCCACCGAAAATCGCCAAAAAACTGCAGTTTTCACTCTTTCGCCTATGGGACGCCCTAAAAACATCCCAACGGACCCACGGAGCCCATGGATCCGCTTAACAGCTCGTCAGGGACGCCCCCGAGGGCCTCGGCCCAAAATAATTTCCGGAGCCAGCGCCACCCCAGCGATCCGTGGGCTAACACCCACCGAAAATCGCCAAAAAACTGCAGTTTTCACTCTTTCGCCTATGGGACGCCCTAAAAACATCCCAACGGACCCACGGAGCCCATGGATCCGCTTAACAGCTCGTCAGGGACGCCCCCGAGGGCCTCGGCCCAAAATAATTTCCGAAGCCAGCGCCACCCCAGCGATCCGTGGGCTAACACCCACCGAAAATCGCCAAAAAACTGCAGTTTTCACTCTTTTGCCTATGGGACGCCCTAAAAACATCCCAACGGACCCACGGAGCCCATGGATCCGCTTAACAGCTCGTCAGGGACGCCCCCGAGGGCCTCGGCCCAAAATAATTTCCGGAGCCAGCGCCACCCCAGCGATCCGTGGGCTAACACCCACCGAAAATCGCCAAAAAACTGCAGTTTTCACTCTTTCGCCTATGGGACGCCCTAAAAACATCCCAACGGACCCACGGAGCCCATGGATCTGCTTAACAGCTCGTCAGGGATGCCCCCGAGGGCCTCGGCCCAAAATAATTTCCGGAGCCAGCGCCACCCCAGCGATCCGTGGGCTAACACCCACCGAAAATCGCCAAAAAACTGCAGTTTTCACTCTTTCGCCTATGGGACGCCATAAAAACATCCCAACGGACCCACGGAGCCCATGGATCCGCTTAACAGCTCGTCAGGGACGCCCCCGAGGGCCTCGGCCCAAAATAATTTTCGGAGCCAGCGCCACCCCAGCGATCCGTGGGCTAACACCCACCGAAAATCGCCAAAAAACTGCAGTTTTCACTCTTTCGCCTATGGGACGCCCTAAAAACATCCCAACGGACCCACGGAGCCCATGGATCCGCTTAACAGCTCGTCAGGGACGCCCCCGAGGGCCTCGGCCCAAAATAATTTCCGGAGCCAGCGCCACCCCAGCGATCCGTGGGCTAACACCCACCGAAAATCGCCAAAAAACTGCAGTTTTCACTCTTTCGCCTATGGGACGCCCTAAAAACATCCCAACGGACCCACGGAGCCCATGGATCCGCTTAACAGCTCGTCAGGGATGCCCCCGAGGGCCTCGGCCCAAAATAATTTCCGGAGCCAGCGCCACCCCAGCGATCCGTGGGCTAACACCTACCGAAAATCGCCAAAAAACTGCAGTTTTCACTCTTTCGCCTATGGGATGCCCTAAAAACATCCCAACGGACCCACGGAGCCCATGGATCCGCTTAACAGCTTGTCAGGGACGCCCCCGAGGGCCTCGGCCCAAAATAATTTCCAGAGCCAGCGCCACCCCACCGATCCGTGGGCTAACACCCACCGAAAATCGCCAAAAAACTGCAGTTTTCACTCTTTCGCCTATGGGACGCCATAAAAACATCCCAACGGACCCACGGAGCCCATGGATCCGCTTAACAGCTCGTCAGGGACGCCCCCGAGGGCCTCGGCCCAAAATAATTTCCGGAGCCAGCGCCACCCCAGCGATCCGTGGGCTAACACCCACCGAAAATCGCCAAAAAACTGCAGTTTTCACTCTTTCGCCTATGGGACGCCCTAAAAACATCCCAACGGACCCACGGAGCCCATGGATCCGCTTAACAGCTCGTCAGGGACGCCCCCGAGGGCCTCGGCCCAAAATAATTTCCGGAGCCAGCGCCACCCCAGCGATCCGTGGGCTAACACCCACCGAAAATCGCCAAAAAACTGCAGTTTTCACTCTTTCGCCTATGGGACGCCCTAAAAACATCCCAACGGACCCACGGAGCCCATGGATCCGCTTAACAGCTCGTCAGGGATGCCCCCGAGGGCCTCGGCCCAAAATAATTTCCGGAGCCAGCGCCACCCCAGCGATCCGTGGGCTAACACCTACCGAAAATCGCCAAAAAACTGCAGTTTTCACTCTTTCGCCTATGGGATGCCCTAAAAACATCCCAACGGACCCACGGAGCCCATGGATCCGCTTAACAGCTTGTCAGGGACGCCCCCGAGGGCCTCGGCCCAAAATAATTTCCAGAGCCAGCGCCACCCCACCGATCCGTGGGCTAACACCCACCGAAAATCGCCAAAAAACTGCAGTTTTCACTCTTTCGCCTATGGGACGCCCTAAAAACATCCCAACGGACCCACGGAGCCCATGGATCCGCTTAACATCTCGTCAGGGACGCCCCCGAGGGCCTCGGCCCAAAATAATTTCCGGAGCCAGCGCCACCCCAGCGATCCGTGGGCTAACACCCACCGAAAATCGCCAAAAAACTGCAGTTTTCACTCTTTCGCCTATGGGACGCCCTAAAAACATCCCAACGGACCCACGGAGCCCATGGATCCGCTTAACAGCTCGTCAGGGACGCCCCCGAGGGCCTCGGCCCAAAATAATTTCCGGAGCCAGCGCCACCCCAGCGATCCGTGGGCTAACACCCACCGAAAATCGCCAAAAAACTGCATTTTTCACTCTTTCGCCTATGGGACGCCCTAAAAACATCCCAACGGACCCACGGAGCCCATGGATCCGCTTAACAGCTCGTCAGGGACGCCCCCGAGGGCCTCGTCCCAAAATAGTTCCGGAGCCAGCGCCACCCCAGCGATCCGTGGGCTAACACCCACCGAAAATCGCCAAAAAACTGCAGTTTTCACTCTTTCGCCTATGGGACGCCCTAAAAACATCCCAACGGACCCACGGAGCCCATGGATCCGCTTAACAGCTCGTCAGGGACGCCCCCGAGGTCCTCGGCCCAAAATAATTTCCGGAGCCAGCGCCACCCCAGCGATCCGTGGGCTAACACCCACCGAAAATCGCCAAAAAACTGCAGTTTTCACTCTTTCGCCTATGGGACGCCCTAAAAACATCCCAACGGACCCACGGAGCCCATGGATCCGCTTAACAGCTCGTCAGGGACGCCCCCGAGGGCCTCGGCCCAAAATAATTTCCGGAGCCAGCGCCACCCCAGCGATCCGTGGGCTAACACCCACCGAAAATCGCCAAAAAACTGCAGTTTTCACTCTTTCGCCTATGGGACGCCCTAAAAACATCCCAACGGACCCACGGAGCCCATGGATCCGCTTAACAGCTCGTCAGGGACGCCCCCGAGGGCCTCGGCCCAAAATAATTTCCGGAGCCAGCGCCACCCCAGCGATCCGTGGGCTAACACCCACCGAAAATCGCCAAAAAACTGCAGTTTTCACTCTTTCGCCTATGGGACGCCCTAAAAACATCCCAACGGACCCACGGAGCCCATGGATCCGCTTAACAGCTCGTCAGGGACGCCCCCGAGGGCCTCGGCCCAAAATAATTTCCGGAGCCAGCGCCACCCCAGCGATCCGTGGGCTAACACCCACCGAAAATCGCCAAAAAACTGCAGTTTTCACTCTTTCGCCTATGGGACGCCCTAAAAACATCCCAACGGACCCACGGAGCCCATGGATCCGCTTAACAGCTCGTCAGGGACGCCCCCGAGGGCCTCGGCCCAAAATAATTTCCGGAGCCAGCGCCACCCCAGCGATCCGTGGGCTAACACCCACCGAAAATCGCCAAAAAACTGCAGTTTTCACTCTTTCGCCTATGGGACGCCCTAAAAACATCCCAACGGACCCACGGAGCCCATGGATCCACTTAACAGCTCGTCAGGGATGCCCCCGAGGGCCTCGGCCCAAAATAATTTCCGGAGCCAGCGCCATCCCAGCGATCCGTGGGCTAACACCCACCGAAAATCGCCAAAAAACTGCAGTTTTCACTCTTTCGCCTATGGGACGCCCTAAAAACATCCCAACGGACCCACGGAGCCCATGGATCCGCTTACCAGCTCGTCAGGGACGCCCCCGAGGGCCTCGGCCAAAAATAATTTCCGGAGCCAGCGCCACCCCAGCGATCCGTGGGCTAACACCCACCGAAAATCGCCAAAAAACTGCAGTTTTCACTCTTTCGCCTATGGGACGCCCTAAAAACATCCCAACGGACCCACGGAGCCCATGGATCCGCTTAACAGCTCGTCAGGGACGCCCCCGAGGGCCTCGGCCCAAAATAATTTCCGGAGCCAGCGCCACCCCAGCGATCCGTGGGCTAACACCCACCGAAAATTGCCAAAAAACTGCAGTTTTCACTCTTTCGCCTATGGGACGCCCTAAAAACATCCCAACGGACCCACGGAGCCCATGGATCCGCTTAACAGCTCGTCAGGGACGCCCCCAAGGGCCTCGGCCCAAAATAATTTCCGGAGCCAGCGCCACCCCAGCGATCCGTGGGCTAACACCCACCGAAAATCGCCAAAAAACTGCAGTTTTCACTCTTTCGCCTATGGGACGCCCTAAAAACATCCCAACGGACCCACGGAGCCCATGGATCCGCTTAACAGCTCGTCAGGGACGCCCCCGAGGTCCTCGGCCCAAAATAATTTCCGGAGCCAGCGCCACCCCAGCGATCCGTGGGCTAACACCCACCGAAAATCGCCAAAAAACTGCAGTTTTCACTCTTTCGCCTATGGGACGCCCTAAAAACATCCCAACGGACCCACGGAGCCCATGGATCCGCTTAACAGCTCGTCAGGGACGCCCCCGAGGGCCTCGGCCCAAAATAATTTCTGGAGCCAGCGCCACCCCAGCGATCCGTGGGCTAACACCCACCGAAAATCGCCAAAAAACTGCAGTTTTCACTCTTTCGCCTATGGGACGCCCTAAAAACATCCCAACGGACCCACGGAGCCCATGGATCCGCTTAACAGCTCGTCAGGGACGCCCCCGAGGGCCTCGGCCCAAAATAATTTCCGGAGCCAGTGCCACCCCAGCGATCCGTGGGCTAACACCCATCGAAAATCGCCAAAAAACTGCAGTTTTCACTCTTTCGCCTATGGGACGCCCTAAAAACATCCCAACGGACCCACGGAGCCCATGGATCCGCTTAACAGCTCGTCAGGGACGCCCCCGAGGGCCTCGGCCCAAAATAATTTCCGGAGCCAGCGCCACCCCAGCGATCCGTGGGCTAACACCCACCGAAAATCGCCAAAAAACTGCAGTTTTCACTCTTTCGCCTATGGGACGCCCTAAAAACATCCCAACGGACCCACGGAGCCCATGGATCCGCTTAACAGCTCGTCAGGGATGCCCCCGAGGGCCTCTGCCCAAAATAATTTCCGGAGCCAGCGCCACCCCAGCGATCCGTGGGCTAACACCCACCGAAAATCGCCAAAAAACTGCAGTTTTCACTCTTTCGCCTATGGGACGCCCTAAAAACATCCCAACGGACCCACGGAGCCCATGGATCCGCTTAACAGCTCGTCAGGGACGCCCCCGAGGGCCTCGGCCCAAAATAATTTCCGGAGCCAGCGCCACCCCAGCGATCCGTGGGCTAACACCCACCGAAAATCGCCAAAAAACTGCAGTTTTCACTCTTTCGCCTATGGGACGCCCTAAAAACATCCCAACGGACCCACGGAGCCCATGGATCCGCTTAACAGCTCGTCAGGGACGCCCCCGAGGGCCTCGGCCCAAAATAATTTCCGGAGCCAGCGCCACCGCAGCGATCCGTGGGCTAACACCCACCGAAAATCGCCAAAAAACTGCAGTTTTCACTCTTTCGCCTATGGGACGCCCTAAAAACATCCCAACGGACCCACGGAGCCCATGGATCCGCTTAACAGCTCGTCAGGGACGCCCCCGAGGGCCTCGGCCCAAAATAATTTCCGGAGCCAGCGCCACCCCAGCGATCCGTGGGCTAACACCCACCGAAAATCGCCAAAAAACTGCAGTTTTCACTCTTTCGCCTATGGGACGCCCTAAAAACATCCCAACGGACCCACGGAGCCCATGGATCCGCTTAACAGCTCGTCAGGGACGCCCCCGAGGGCCTCGGCCCAAAATAATTTCCGGAGCCAGCGCCACCCCAGCGATCCGTGGGCTAACACCGACCGAAAATCGCCAAAAAACTGCAGTTTTCACTCTTTCGCCTATGGGACGCCCTAAAAACATCCCAACGGACCCACGGAGCCCATGGATCCGCTTAACAGCTCGTCAGGGACGCCCCCGAGGGCCTCGGCCCAAAATAATTTCCGGAGCCAGCACCACCCCAGCGATCCGTGGGCTAACACCCACCGAAAATCGCCAAAAAACTGCAGTTTTCACTCTTTCGCCTATGGGACGCCCTAAAAACATCCCAACGGACCCACGGAGCCCATGGATCCGCTTAACAGCTCGTCAGGGACGCCCCCGAGGGCCTCTGCCCAAAATAATTTCCGGAGCCAGCGCCACCCCAGCGATCCGTGGGCTAACACCCACCGAAAATCGCCAAAAAACTGCAGTTTTCACTCTTTCGCCTATGGGACGCCCTAAAAACATCCCAACGGACCCACGGAGCCCATGGATCCGCTTAACAGCTCGTCAGGGACGCCCCCGAGGGCCTCGGCCCAAAATAATTTCCGGAGCCAGCACCACCCCAGCGATCCGTGGGCTAACACCCACCGAAAATCGCCAAAAAACTGCAGTTTTCACTCTTTCGCCTATGGGACGCCCTAAAAACATCCCAACGGACCCACGGAGCCCATGGATCCGCTTAACAGCTCGTCAGGGACGCCCCCGAGGGCCTCTGTCCAAAATAATTTCCGGAGCCAGCGCCACCCCAGCGATCCGTGGGCTAACACCCACCGAAAATCGCCAAAAAACTGCAGTTTTCACTCTTTCGCCTATGGGACGCCCTAAAAACATCCCAACGGACCCACGGAGCCCATGGATCCGCTTAACAGCTCGTCAGGGACGCCCCCGAGGGCCTCGGCCCAAAATAATTTCCGGAGCCAGCGCCACCCCAGCGATCCGTGGGCTAACACCCACCGAAAATCGCCAAAAAACTGCAGTTTTCACTCTTTCGCCTATGGGACGCCCTAAAAACATCCCAACGGACCCACGGAGCCCATGGATCCGCTTAACAGCTCGTCAGGGACGCCCCCGAGGGCCTCGGCCCAAAATAATTTCCGGAGCCAGCGCCACCCCAGCGATCCGTGGGCTAACACCCACCGAAAATCGCCAAAAAACTGCAGTTTTCACTCTTTCGCCTATGGGACGCCCTAAAAACATCCCAACGGACCCACGGAGCCCATGGATCCGCTTAACAGCTCGTCAGGGACGCCCCCGAGGGCCTCGGCCCAAAATAATTTTCGGAGCCAGCGCCACCCCAGCGATCCGTGGGCTAACACCCACCGAAAATCGCCAAAAAACTGCAGTTTTCACTCTTTCGCCTATGGGACGCCCTAAAAACATCCCAACGGACCCACGGAGCCCGTGGATCCGCTTAACAGCTCGTCAGGGATGCCCCCGAGGGCCTCGGCCCAAAATAATTTCCGGAGCCAGCGCCACCCCAGCGATCCGTGGGCTAACACCCACCGAAAATCGCCAAAAAACTGCAGTTTTCACTCTTTCGCCTATGGGATGCCCTAAAAACATCCCAACGGACCCACGGAGCCCATGGATCCGCTTAACAGCTCGTCAGGGACGCCCCCGAGGGCCTCGGCCCAAAATAATTTCCGGAGCCAGCGCCACCCCAGCGATCCGTGGGCTAACACCCACCGAAAATTGCCAAAAAACTGCAGTTTTCACTCTTTCGCCTATGGGACGCCCTAAAAACATCCCAACGGACCCACGGAGCCCATGGATCCGCTTAACAGCTCGTCAGGGATGCCCCCGAGGGCCTCTGCCCAAAATAATTTCCGGAGCCAGCGCCACCCCAGCGATCCGTGGGCTAACACCCACCGAAAATCGCCAAAAAACTGCAGTTTTCACTCTTTCGCCTATGGGACGCCCTAAAAACATCCCAACGGACCCACGGAGCCCATGGATCCGCTTAACAGCTCGTCAGGGACGCCCCCGAGGGCCTCGGCCCAAAATAATTTCCGGAGCCAGCGCCACCCCAGCGATCCGTGGGCTAACACCCACCGAAAATCGCCAAAAAACTGCAGTTTTCACTCTTTCGCCTATGGGACGCCCTAAAAACATCCCAACGGACCCACGGAGCCCATGGATCCGCTTAACAGCTCGTCAGGGACGCCCCCGAGGGCCTCGGCCCAAAATAATTTCCGGAGCCAGCGCCACCGCAGCGATCCGTGGGCTAACACCCACCGAAAATCGCCAAAAAACTGCAGTTTTCACTCTTTCGCCTATGGGACGCCCTAAAAACATCCCAACGGACCCACGGAGCCCATGGATCCGCTTAACAGCTCGTCAGGGATGCCCCCGAGGGCCTCGGCCCAAAATAATTTCCGGAGCCAGCGCCACCCCAGCGATCCGTGGGCTAACACCCACCGAAAATCGCCAAAAAACTGCAGTTTTCACTCTTTCGCCTATGGGACGCCCTAAAAACATCCCAACGGACCCACGGAGCCCATGGATCCGCTTAACAGCTCGTCAGGGACGCCCCCGAGGGCCTCGGCCCAAAATAATTTCCGGAGCCAGCGCCACCCCAGCGATCCGTGGGCTAACACCGACCGAAAATCGCCAAAAAACTGCAGTTTTCACTCTTTCGCCTATGGGACGCCCTAAAAACATCCCAACGGACCCACGGAGCCCATGGATCCGCTTAACAGCTCGTCAGGGACGCCCCCGAGGGCCTCGGCCCAAAATAATTTCCGGAGCCAGCACCACCCCAGCGATCCGTGGGCTAACACCCACCGAAAATCGCCAAAAAACTGCAGTTTTCACTCTTTCGCCTATGGGACGCCCTAAAAACATCCCAACGGACCCACGGAGCCCATGGATCCGCTTAACAGCTCGTCAGGGACGCCCCCGAGGGCCTCTGCCCAAAATAATTTCCGGAGCCAGCGCCACCCCAGCGATCCGTGGGCTAACACCCACCGAAAATCGCCAAAAAACTGCAGTTTTCACTCTTTCGCCTATGGGACGCCCTAAAAACATCCCAACGGACCCACGGAGCCCATGGATCCGCTTAACAGCTCGTCAGGGACGCCCCCGAGGGCCTCGGCCCAAAATAATTTCCGGAGCCAGCACCACCCCAGCGATCCGTGGGCTAACACCCACCGAAAATCGCCAAAAAACTGCAGTTTTCACTCTTTCGCCTATGGGACGCCCTAAAAACATCCCAACGGACCCACGGAGCCCATGGATCCGCTTAACAGCTCGTCAGGGACGCCCCCGAGGGCCTCTGCCCAAAATAATTTCCGGAGCCAGCGCCACCCCAGCGATCCGTGGGCTAACACCCACCGAAAATCGCCAAAAAACTGCAGTTTTCACTCTTTCGCCTATGGGACGCCCTAAAAACATCCCAACGGACCCACGGAGCCCATGGATCCGCTTAACAGCTCGTCAGGGACGCCCCCGAGGGCCTCGGCCCAAAATAATTTCCGGAGCCAGCGCCACCCCAGCGATCCGTGGGCTAACACCCACCGAAAATCGCCAAAAAACTGCAGTTTTCACTCTTTCGCCTATGGGACGCCCTAAAAACATCCCAACGGACCCACGGAGCCCATGGATCCGCTTAACAGCTCGTCAGGGACGCCCCCGAGGGCCTCGGCCCAAAATAATTTCCGGAGCCAGCGCCACCCCAGCGATCCGTGGGCTAACACCCACCGAAAATCGCCAAAAAACTGCAGTTTTCACTCTTTCGCCTATGGGACGCCCTAAAAACATCCCAACGGACCCACGGAGCCCATGGATCCGCTTAACAGCTCGTCAGGGACGCCCCCGAGGGCCTCGGCCCAAAATAATTTTCGGAGCCAGCGCCACCCCAGCGATCCGTGGGCTAACACCCACCGAAAATCGCCAAAAAACTGCAGTTTTCACTCTTTCGCCTATGGGACGCCCTAAAAACATCCCAACGGACCCACGGAGCCCGTGGATCCGCTTAACAGCTCGTCAGGGATGCCCCCGAGGGCCTCGGCCCAAAATAATTTCCGGAGCCAGCGCCACCCCAGCGATCCGTGGGCTAACACCCACCGAAAATCGCCAAAAAACTGCAGTTTTCACTCTTTCGCCTATGGGATGCCCTAAAAACATCCCAACGGACCCACGGAGCCCATGGATCCGCTTAACAGCTCGTCAGGGACGCCCCCGAGGGCCTCGGCCCAAAATAATTTCCGGAGCCAGCGCCACCCCAGCGATCCGTGGGCTAACACCCACCGAAAATTGCCAAAAAACTGCAGTTTTCACTCTTTCGCCTATGGGACGCCCTAAAAACATCCCAACGGACCCACGGAGCCCATGGATCCGCTTAACAGCTCGTCAGGGATGCCCCCGAGGGCCTCGGCCCAAAATAATTTCCGGAGCCAGCGCCACCCCAGCGATCCGTGGGCTAACACCCACCGAAAATCGCCAAAAAACTGCAGTTTTCACTCTTTCGCCTATGGGACGCCCTAAAAACATCCCAACGGACCCACGGAGCCCATGGATCCGCTTAACAGCTCGTCAGGGATGCCCCCGAGGGCCTCGGCCCAAAATAATTTTCGGAGCCAGCGCCACCCCAGCGATCCGTGGGCTAACACCCACCGAAAATCGCCAAAAAACTGCAGTTTTCACTCTTTCGCCTATGGGACGCCCTAAAAACATCCCAACGGACCCACGGAGCCCATGGATCCGCTTAACAGCTCGTCAGGGACGCCCCCGAGGGCCTCGGCCCAAAATAATTTCCGGAGCCAGCGCCACCCCAGCGATCCGTGGGCTAACACCCACCGAAAATCGCCAAAAAACTGCAGTTTTCACTCTTTCGCCTATGGGACGCCCTAAAAACATCCCAACGGACCCACGGAGCCCATGGATCCGCTTAACAGCTCGTCAGGGATGCCCCCGAGGGCCTCGGCCCAAAATAATTTCCGGAGCCAGCGCCACCCCAGCGATCCGTGGGCTAACACCCACCGAAAATCGCAAAAAAACTGCAGTTTTCACTCTTTCGCCTATGGGATGCCCTAAAAACATCCCAACGGACCCACGGAGCCCATGGATCCGCTTAACAGCTCGTCAGGGACGCCCCCGAGGGCCTCGGCCCAAAATAATTTCCGGAGCCAGCGCCACCCCAGCGATCCGTGGGCTAACACCCACCGAAAATCGCCAAAAAACTGCAGTTTTCACTCTTTCGCCTATGGGACGCCCTAAAAACATCCCAACGGACCCACGGAGCCCATGGATCCGCTTAACAGCTCGTCAGGGACGCCCCCGAGGGCCTCGGTCCAAAATAATTTTCGGAGCCAGCGCCACCCCAGCGATCCGTGGGCTAACACCCACCGAAAATCGCCAAAAAACTGCAGTTTTCACTCTTTCGCCTATGGGACGCCCTAAAAACATCCCAACGGACCCACGGAGCCCATGGATCCGCTTAACAGCTCGTCAGGGACGCCCCCGAGGGCCTCGGCCCAAAATAATTTCCGGAGCCAGCGCCACCCCAGCGATCCGTGGGCTAACACCCACCGAAAATTGCCAAAAAACTGTAGTTTTCACTCTTTCGCCTATGGGACGCCCTAAAAACATCCCAACGGACCCACGGAGCCCATGGATCCGCTTAACAGCTCGTCAGGGATGCCCCCGAGGGCCTCGGCCCAAAATAATTTCCGGAGCCAGCGCCACCCCAGCGATCCGTGGGCTAACACCCACCGAAAATCGCAAAAAAACTGCAGTTTTCACTCTTTCGCCTATGGGACGCCCTAAAAACATCCCAACGGACCCACGGAGCCCATGGATCCGCTTAACAGCTCGTCAGGGACGCCCCCGAGGGCCTCGGCCCAAAATAATTTCCGGAGCCAGCGCTACCCCAGCGATCCGTGGGCTAACACCCACCGAAAATCGCCAAAAAACTGCAGTTTTCACTCATTCGCCTATGGGACGCCCTAAAAACATCCCAACGGACCCACGGAGCCCATGGATCCGCTTAACAGCTCGTCAGGGACGCCCCCGAGGGCCTCGGCCCAAAATAATTTCCGTAGCCAGCGCCACCCCAGCGATCCGTGGGCTAACACCCACCGAAAATCGCCAAAAAACTGCAGTTTTCACTCTTTCGCCTATGGGACGCCCTAAAAACATCCCAACGGACCCACGGAGCCCATGGATCCGCTTAACAGCTCGTCAGGGACGCCCCCGAGGGCCTCGGCCCAAAATAATTTCCGGAGCCAGCGCCACCCCAGCGATCCGTGGGCTAACACCCACCGAAAATCGCCAAAAAACTGCAGTTTTCACTCTTTCGCCTATGGGATGCCCTAAAAACATCCCAACGGACCCACGGAGCCCATGGATCCACTTAACAGCTCGTCAGGGACGCCCCCGAGGGCCTCGGCCCAAAATAATTTTCGGAGCCAGCGCCACCCCAGCGATCCGTGGGCTAACACCCACCGAAAATCGCCAAAAAACTGCAGTTTTCACTCTTTCGCCTATGGGATGCCCTAAAAACATCCCAACAGACCCACGGAGCCCATGGATCTGCTTAACAGCTCGTCAGGGACGCCCCCGAGGGC
The DNA here is from genome assembly GCA_031232105.1 of Capsicum rhomboideum. Classification (NCBI taxonomy): domain Eukaryota; kingdom Viridiplantae; phylum Streptophyta; class Magnoliopsida; order Solanales; family Solanaceae; genus Capsicum; species Capsicum rhomboideum. Next base: position 252,093 of record CP124710.1, on the reverse strand, counting down.
CTCGGCCCAAAATAATTTCCGGAGCCAGCGCCACCCCAGCGATCCGTGGGCTAACACCCACCGAAAATCGCCAAAAAACTGCAGTTTTCACTCTTTCGCCTATGGGACGCCCTAAAAACATCCCAACGGACCCACGGAGCCCATGGATCCGCTTAACAGCTCGTCAGGGACGCCCCCGAGGGCCTCGGCCCAAAATAATTTCCGGAGCCAGCGCCACCCCAGCGATCCGTGGGCTAACACCCACCGAAAATCGCCAAAAAACTGCAGTTTTCACTCTTTCGCCTATGGGACGCCCTAAAAACATCCCAACGGACCCACGGAGCCCATGGATCCGCTTAACAGCTCATCAGGGACGCCCCCGAGGGCCTCGGCCCAAAATAATTTCCGGAGCCAGCGCCACCCCAGCGATCCGTGGGCTAACACCCACCAAAAATCGCCAAAAAACTGCAGTTTTCACTCTTTCGCCTATGGGACGCCCTAAAAACATCCCAACGGACCCACGGAGCCCATGGATCCGCTTAACAGCTCGTCAGGGACGCCCCCGAGGGCCTCGGCCCAAAATAATTTCCGGAGCCAGCGCCACCCCAGCGATCCGTGGGCTAACACCCACCGAAAATCGCCAAAAAACTGCAGTTTTCACTCTTTCGCCTATGGGACGCCCTAAAAACATCCCAACGGACCCACGGAGCCCATGGATCCGCTTAACAGCTCGTCAGGGACGTCCCCGAGGGCCTCGGCCCAAAATAATTTCCGGAGCCAGCGCCACCCCAGCGATCCGTGGGCTAACACCCACCGAAAATCGCCAAAAAACTGCAGTTTTCACTCTTTCGCCTATGGGACGCCCTAAAAACATCCCAACGGACCCACGGAGCCCATGGATCCGCTTAACAGCTCGTCAGGGACGTCCCCGAGGGCCTCGGCCCAAAATAATTTCCGGAGCCAGCGCCACCCCAGCGATCCGTGGGCTAACACCCACCGAAAATCGCCAAAACACTGCAGTTTTCACTCTTTCGCCTATGGGACGCCCTAAAAACATCCCAACGGACCCACGGAGCCCATGGATCGGCTTAACAGCTCGTCAGGGACGCCCCCGAGGGCCTCGGCCCAAAATAATTTCCGGAGCCAGCGCCACCCCAGCGATCCGTGGGCTAACACCCACCGAAAATCGCCAAAAAACTGCAGTTTTCACTCTTTCGCCTATGGGACGCCCTAAAAACATCCCAACGGACCCACGGAGCCCATGGATCCGCTTAATAGCTCGTCAGGGACGCCCCCGAGGGCCTCGGCCCAAAATAATTTCCGAAGCCAGCGCCACCCCAGCGATCCGTGGGCTAACACCCACCGAAAATCGCCAAAAAACTGCAGTTTTCACTCTTTCGCCTATGGGACGCCCTAAAAACATCCCAACGGACCCACGGAGCCCATGGATCCGCTTAACAGCTCGTCAGGGATGCCCCCGAGGGCCTCGGCCCAAAATAATTTCCGGAGCCAGCGCCACCCCAGCGATCCGTGGGCTAACACCCACCGAAAATCGCCAAAAAACTGCAGTTTTCACTCTTTCGCCTATGGGACGCCCTAAAAACATCCCAACGGACCCACGGAGCCGATGGATCCGCTTAACAGCTCGTCAGGGACGCCCTCGAGGGCCTCGGCCCAAAATAATTTCCGGAGCCAGCGCCACCCCAGCGATCCGTGGGCTAACACCCACCGAAAATCCCCAAAAAACTGCAGTTTTCACTCTTTCGCCTATGGGACGCCCTAAAAACATCCCAACGGACCCACGGAGCCCATGGATCCGCTTAACAGCTCGTCAGGGACGTCCCCGAGGGCCTCGGCCCAAAATAATTTCCGGAGCCAGCGCCACCCCAGCGATCCGTGGGCTAACACCCACCGAAAATCGCCAAAAAACTGCAGTTTTCACTCTTTCGCCTATGGGACGCCCTAAAAACATCCCAACGGACCCACGGAGCCCATGGATCCGCTTAACAGCTCGTCAGGGACGTCCCCGAGGGCCTCGGCCCAAAATAATTTCCGGAGCCAGCGCCACCCCAGCGATCCGTGGGCTAACACCCACCGAAAATCGCCAAAAAACTGCAGTTTTCACTCTTTCGCCTATGGGACGCCCTAAAAACATCCCAACGGACCCACGGAGCCCATGGATCGGCTTAACAGCTCGTCAGGGACGCCCCCGAGGGCCTCGGCCCAAAATAATTTCCGGAGCCAGCGCCACCCCAGCGATCCGTGGGCTAACACCCACCGAAAATCGCCAAAAAACTGCAGTTTTCACTCTTTCGCCTATGGGACGCCCTAAAAACATCCCAACGGACCCACGGAGCCCATGGATCCGCTTAATAGCTCGTCAGGGACGCCCCCGAGGGCCTCGGCCCAAAATAATTTCCGAAGCCAGCGCCACCCCAGCGATCCGTGGGCTAACACCCACCGAAAATCGCCAAAAAACTGCAGTTTTCACTCTTTCGCCTATGGGACGCCCTAAAAACATCCCAACGGACCCACGGAGCCCATGGATCCGCTTAACAGCTCGTCAGGGACGCCCCCGAGGGCCTCGGCCCAAAATAATTTCCGGAGCCAGCGCCACCCCAGCGATCCGTGGGCTAACACCCACCGAAAATCGCCAAAAAACTGCAGTTTTCACTCTTTCGCCTATGGGACGCCCTAAAAACATCCCAACGGACCCACGGAGCCCATGGATCCGCTTAACAGCTCGTCAGGGACGCCCTCGAGGGCCTCGGCCCAAAATAATTTCCGGAGCCAGCGCCACCCCAGCGATCCGTGGGCTAACACCCACCGAAAATCCCCAAAAAACTGCAGTTTTCACTCTTTCGCCTATGGGACGCCCTAAAAACATCCCAACGGACCCACGGAGCCCATGGATCCGCTTAACAGCTCGTCAGGGACGTCCCCGAGGGCCTCGGCCCAAAATAATTTCCGGAGCCAGCGCCACCCCAGCGATCCGTGGGCTAACACCCACCGAAAATCGCCAAAAAACTGCAGTTTTCACTCTTTCGCCTATGGGACGCCCTAAAAACATCCCAACGGACCCACGGAGCCCATGGATCCGCTTAACAGCTCGTCAGGGACGTCCCCGAGGGCCTCGGCCCAAAATAATTTCCGGAGCCAGCGCCACCCCAGCGATCCGTGGGCTAACACCCACCGAAAATCGCCAAAAAACTGCAGTTTTCACTCTTTCGCCTATGGGACGCCCTAAAAACATCCCAACGGACCCACGGAGCCCATGGATCGGCTTAACAGCTCGTCAGGGACGCCCCCGAGGGCCTCGGCCCAAAATAATTTCCGGAGCCAGCGCCACCCCAGCGATCCGTGGGCTAACACCCACCGAAAATCGCCAAAAAACTGCAGTTTTCACTCTTTCGCCTATGGGACGCCCTAAAAACATCCCAACGGACCCACGGAGCCCATGGATCCGCTTAATAGCTCGTCAGGGACGCCCCCGAGGGCCTCGGCCCAAAATAATTTCCGAAGCCAGCGCCACCCCAGCGATCCGTGGGCTAACACCCACCGAAAATCGCCAAAAAACTGCAGTTTTCACTCTTTCGCCTATGGGACGCCCTAAAAACATCCCAACGGACCCACGGAGCCCATGGATCCGCTTAACAGCTCGTCAGGGACGCCCCCGAGGGCCTCGGCCCAAAATAATTTCCGGAGCCAGCGCCACCCCAGCGATCCGTGGGCTAACACCCACCGAAAATCGCCAAAAAACTGCAGTTTTCACTCTTTCGCCTATGGGACGCCCTAAAAACATCCCAACGGACCCACGGAGCCCATGGATCCGCTTAACAGCTCGTCAGGGACGCCCTCGAGGGCCTCGGCCCAAAATAATTTCCGGAGCCAGCGCCACCCCAGCGATCCGTGGGCTAACACCAACCGAAAATCGCCAAAAAACTGCAGTTTTCACTCTTTCGCCTATGGGACGCCCTAAAAACATCCCAACGTACCCACGGAGCCCATGGATCCGCTTAACAGCCCGTCAGGGACGCCCCCGAGGGCCTCGGCCCAAAATAATTTCCGGAGCCAGCGCCACCCCAGCGATCCGTGGGCTAACACCCACCGAAAATCGCCAAAAAACTGCAGTTTTCACTCTTTCGCCTATGGGACGCCCTAAAAATATCCCAACGGACCCACGGAGCCCATGGATCCGCTTAACAGCCCTTCAGGGACGCCCTCGAGGGCCTCGGCCCAAAATAATTTCCGGAGCCAGCGCCACCCCAGCGATCCGTGGGCTAACACCCACCGAAAATCGCCAAAAAACTGCAGTTTTCACTCTTTCGCCTATGGGACGCCCTAAAAACATCCCAACGGACCCACGGAGCCCATGGATCCGCTTAACAGCTCGTCAGGGACGCCCCCGAGGGCCTCGGCCCAAAATAATTTCCGGAGCCAGCGCCACCCCAGCGATCCGTGGGCTAACACCCACCGAAAATCGCCAAAAAACTGCAGTTTTCACTCTTTCGCCTATGGGACGCCCTAAAAACATCCCAACGGACCCACGGAGCCCATGGATCCGCTTAACAGCTCGTCAGGGACGCCCCCGAGGGCCTCGGCCCAAAATAATTTCCGGAGCCAGCGCCACCCCAGCGATCCGTGGGCTAACACCCACCGAAAATCCCCAAAAAACTGCAGTTTTCACTCTTTCGCCTATGGGACGCCCTAAAAACATCCCAACGGACCCACGGAGCCCATGGATCCGCTTAACAGCTCGTCAGGGACGCCCCCGAGGGCCTCGGCCCAAAATAATTTCCGGAGCCAGCGCCACCCCAGCGATCCGTGGGCTAACACCCACCGAAAATTGCCAAAAAACTGCAGTTTTCACTCTTTCGCCTATGGGACGCCCTAAAAACATCCCAACGGACCCACGGAGCCCATGGATCCGCTTAACAGCTCGTCAGGGACGCCCCCGAGGGCCTCGGCCCAAAATAATTTCCGGAGCCAGCGCCACCCCAGCGATCCGTGGGCTAACACCCACCGAAAATCGCCAAAAAACTGCAGTTTTCACTCTTTCGCCTATGGGACGCCCTAAAAACATCCCAACGGACCCACGGAGCCCATGGATCTGCTTAACAGCTCGTCAGGGACGCCCCCGAGGGCCTCGGCCCAAAATAATTTCCGGAGCCAGCGCCACCCCAGCGATCCGTGGGCAAACACCCACCGAAAATCGCCAAAAAACTGCAGTTTTCACTCTTTCGCCTATGGGACGCCCTAAAAACATCCCAATGGACCCACGGAGCCCATGGATCCGCTTAACAGCTCATCAGGGACGCCCCCGAGGGCCTCGGCCCAAAATAATTTCCGGAGCCAGCGCCACCCCAGCGATCCGTGGGCTAACACCCACCGAAAATCGCCAAAAAACTGCAGTTTTCACTCTTTCGCCTATGGGACGCCATAAAAACATCCCAACGGACCCACGGAGCCCATGGATCCGCTTAACAGCTCGTCAGGGACGCCCCCGAGGGCCTCGGCCCAAAATAATTTCCGGAGCCAGCGCCACCCCAGCGATCCGTGGGCTAACACCCACCGAAAATCGCCAAAAAACTGCAGTTTTCACTCTTTCGCCTATGGGACGCCCTAAAAACATCCCAATGGACCCACGGAGCCCATGGATCTGCTTAACAGCTCGTCAGGGACGCCCCCGAGGGCCTCGGCCTAAAATAATTTCCGGAGCCAGCGCCACCCCAGCGATCCGTGGGCTAACAGCCACCGAAAATTGCCAAAAAACTGCAGTTTTCACTCTTTTGCCTATGGGACGCCCTAAAAACATCCCAACGGACCCACGGAGCCCATGGATCCGCTTAACAGCTCGTCAGGGACGCCCCCGAGGGCCTCGGCCCAAAATAATTTCCGGAGCCAGCGCCACCCCAGCGATCCGTGGGCTAACACCTACCGAAAATCGCCAAAAAACTGCAGTTTTCACTCTTTCGCCTATGGGACGCCATAAAAACATCCCAACGGACCCACGGAGCCCATGGATTCGCTTAACAGCTCGTCAGGGACGCCCCCGAGGGCCTCGGCCCAAAATAATTTCCGGAGCCAGCGCCACCCCAGCGATCCGTTGGCTAACACCCACCGAAAATTGCCAAAAAACTGCAGTTTTCACTCTTTCGCCTATGGGACGCCCTAAAAACATCCCAACGGACCCACGGAGCCCATGGATCCGCTTAACAGCTCGTCAGGGACGCCCCCGAGGGCCTCGGCCCAAAATAATTTCCGGAGCCAGCGCCACCCCAGCGATCCGTGGGCTAACACCCACCGAAAATCGCCAAAAAACTGTAGTTTTCACTCTTTCGCCTATGGGACGCCCTAAAAACATCCCAACGGACCCACGGAGCCCATGGATCCGCTTAACAGCTCGTCAGGGACTCCCCCGAGGGCCTCGGCCCAAAATAATTTCCGGAGCCAGCGCCACCCCAGCGATCCGTGGGCTAACACCCACCGAAAATCGCCAAAAAACTGTAGTTTTCACTCTTTCGCCTATGGGACGCCCTAAAAACATCCCAACGGACCCACGGAGCCCATGGATCCGCTTAACAGCTCGTCAGGGACGCCCCCGAGGGCCTCGGCCCAAAATAATTTTCGGAGCCAGCGCCACCCCAGCGATCCGTGGGCTAACACCCACCGAAAATCGCCAAAAAACTGCAGTTTTCACTCTTTCGCCTATGGGACGCCCTAAAAACATCCCAACGGACCCACGGAGCCCATGGATCCGCTTAACAGCTCGTCAGGGACGCCCCCGTTAGCCTCGGCCCAAAATAATTTCCGGAGCCAGCGCCACCCCAGCGATCCGTGGGCTAACACCCACCGAAAATCGCCAAAAAACTGCAGTTTTCACTCTTTCGCCTATGGGACGCCCTAAAAACATCCCAACGGACCCACGGAGCCCATGGATCCGCTTAACAGCTCGTCAGGGACGCCCCCGAGGGCCTCGGCCCAAAATAATTTCCGGAGCCAGCGCCACCCCAGCGATCCGTGGGCTAACACCCACCGAAAATCGCCAAAAAACTGCAGTTTTCACTCTTTCGCCTATGGGACGCCCTAAAAACATCCCAACGGACCCACGGAGCCCATGGATCCGCTTAACAGCTCGTCAGGGACGCCCCCGAGGGCCTCGGCCCAAAATAATTTCCGGAGCCAGCGCCACCCCAGCGATCCGTGGGCTAACACCCACCGAAAATTGCCAAAAAACTGCAGTTTTCACTCTTTCGCCTATGGGACGCCCTAAAAACATCCCAACGGACCCACGGAGCCCATGGATCCGCTTAACAGCTCGTCAGGGACGCCCCCGAGGGCCTCGGCCCAAAATAATTTCCGGAGCCAGCGCCACCCCAGCGATCCGTGGGCTAACACCCACCGAAAATCGCCAAAAAACTGCAGTTTTCACTCTTACGCCTATGGGACGCCCTAAAAACATCCCAACGGACCCACGGAGCCCATGGATCCGCTTAACAGCTCGTCAGGGACGCCCCCGAGGGCCTCGGCCCAAAATAATTTCCGGAGCCAGCGCCACCCCAGCGATCCGTGGGCTAACACCCACCGAAAATCGCCAAAAAACTGTAGTTTTCACTCTTTCGCATATGGGACGCCCTAAAAACATCCCAACGGACCCACGGAGCCCATGGATCCGCTTAACAGCTCGTCAGGGACGCCCCCGAGGGCCTCGGCCCAAAATAATTTCCGGAGCCAGCGCCACCCCAGCGATCCGTGGGCTAACACCCACCGAAAATCGCCAAAAAACTGCAGTTTTCACTCTTTCGCCTATGGGACGCCCTAAAAACATCCCAACGGACCCACGGAGCCCATGGATCCGCTTAACAGCTCGTCAGGGACGCCCCCGAGGGCCTCGGCCCAAAATAATTTCCGGAGCCAGCGCCACCCCAGCGATCCGTGGGCTAACACCCACCGAAAATCGCCAAAAAACTGCAGTTTTCACTCTTTCGCCTATCGGACGCCCTAAAAACATCCCAACGGACCCATGGAGCCCATGGATCCGCTTAACAGCTCGTCAGGGACGCCTCCGAGGGCCTCGGCCCAAAATAATTTCCGGAGCCAGCGCCACCCCAGCGATCCGTGGGCTAACACCCACCGAAAATCGCCAAAAAACTGCAGTTTTCACTCTTTCGCCTATGGGACGCCCTAAAAACATCCCACCGGACCCACGGAGCCCATGGATCCGCTTAACAGCTCGTCAGGGACGCCCCCGAGGGCCTCGGCCCAAAATAATTTCCGGAGCCAGCGCCACCCCAGCGATCCGTGGGCTAACACCCACCGAAAATCGCCAAAAAACTGCAGTTTTAACTCTTTCGCCTATGGGACGCCCTAAAAACATCCCAACGGACCCACGGAGCCCATGGATCCGCTTAACAGCTCGTCAGGGACGCCCCCGAGGGCCTCGGGCCAAAATAATTTCCGGAGCCAGCGCCACCCCAGCGATCCGTGGGCTAACACCCACCGAAAATTGCCAAAAAACTGCAGTTTTCACTCTTTCGCCTATGGGACGCCATAAAAACATCCCAACGGACCCACGGAGCCCATGGATCCGCTTACCAGCTCGTCAGGGACGCCCCCGAGGGCCTCGGCCCAAAATAATTTCCGGAGCCAGCGCCACCCCAGCGATCCGTGGGCTAACACCCACCGAAAATCGCCAAAAAACTGCAGTTTTCACTCTTTCGCCTATGGGACGCCCTAAAAACATCCCAACGGACCCACGGAGCCCATGGATCCGCTTAACAGCTCGTCAGGGACGCCCCCGAGGGCCTCGGCCCAAAATAATTTCCGGAGCCAGCGCCACCCCAGCGATCCGTGGGCTAACACCCACCGAAAATCGCCAAAAAACTGCAGTTTTCACTCTTTCGCCTATAGGACGCCCTAAAAACATCCCAACGGACCCACGGAGCCCATGGATCCGCTTAACAGCTCGTCAGGGACGCCCCCGAGGGCCTCGGCCCAAAATAATTTCCGGAGCCAGCGCCACCCCAGCGATCCGTGGGCTAACACCCACCGAAAATCGCCAAAAAAGTGCAGTTTTCACTCTTTCGCCTATGGGACGCCCTAAAAACATCCCAACGGACCCACGGAGCCCATGGATCCGCTTAACAGCTCGTCAGGGACGCCCCCGAGGGCCTCGGCCCAAAATAATTTCCGGAGCCAGCGCCACCCCAGCGATCCGTGGGCTAACACCCACAGAAAATCGCCAAAAAACTGCAGTTTTCACTCTTTCGCCTATGGGACGCCCTAAAAACATCCCAACGGACCCACGGAGCCCATGGATCGGCTTAACAGCTCGTCAGGGACGCCCCCGAGGGCCTCGGCCCAAAATAATTTCCGGAGCCAGCGCCACCCCAGCGATCCATGGGCTAACACCCACCGAAAATCGCCAAAAAACTGCAGTTTTCACTCTTTCGCCTATGGGACGCCCTAAAAACATCCCAACGGACCCACGGAGCCCATGGATCCGCTTAACAGCTCGTCAGGGACGCCCCCGAGGGCCTCGGCCCAAAATAATTTCCGGAGCCAGCGCCACCCCAGCGATCCGTGGGCTAACACCCACCGAAAATCGGCAAAAAACTGCAGTTTTCACTCTTTCGCCTATGGGACGCCCTAAAAACATCCCAACGGACCCACGGAGCCCATGGATCCGCTTAACAGCTCGTCAGGGACGCCCCCGAGGGCCTCGGCCTAAAATAATTTCCGGAGCCAGCGCCACCCCAGCGATCCGTGGGCTAACACCCACCGAAAATCGCCAAAAAACTGCAGTTTTCACTCTTTCGCCTATGGGACGCCCTAAAAACATCCCAACGGACCCACGGAGCCCATGGATCCGCTTAACAGCTCGTCAGGGACGCCCCCGAGGGCCTAGGCCCAAAAAAATTTTCGGAGCCAGCGCCACCCCAGCGATCCGTGGGCTAACACCCACCGAAAATCGCCAAAAAACTGCAGTTTTCACTCTTTCGCCTATGGGACGCCCTAAAAACATCCCAACGGACCCACGGAGCCCATGGATCCGCTTAACAGCTCGTCAGGGACGCCCCCGAGGGCCTCGGCCCAAAATAATTTCCGGAGCCAGCGCCACCCCAGCGATCCGTGGGCTAACACCCACCGAAAATCGCCAAAAAACTGCAGTTTTCACTCTTTCGCCTATGGGACGCCCTAAAAACATCCCAACGGACCCACGGAGCCCATGGATCCGCTTAACAGCTCGTCAGGGACACCCTCGAGGGCCTCGGCCCAAAATAATTTCCGGAGCCAGCGCCACCCCAGCGATCCGTGGGCTAACACCCACCGAAAATCGCCAAAAAACTGCAGTTTTCACTCTTTCGCCTATGGGACGCCCTAAAAACATCCCAACGGACCCACGGAGCCCATGGATCCGCTTAACAGCTCGTCAGGGACGCCCCCGAGGGCCTCGGCCTAAAATAATTTCCGGAGCCAGCGCCACCCCAGCGATCCGTGGGCTAACACCCACCGAAAATCGCCAAAAAACTGCAGTTTTCACTCTTTCGCCTATGGGACGCCCTAAAAACATCCCAACGGACCCACGGAGCCCATGGATCGGCTTAACAGCTCGTCAGGGACGCCCCCGAGGGCCTCGGCCCAAAATAATTTCCGGAGCCAGCGCCACCCCAGCGATCCATGGGCTAACACCCACCGAAAATCGCCAAAAAACTGCAGTTTTCACTCTTTCGCCTATGGGACGCCCTAAAAACATCCCAACGGACCCACGGAGCCCATGGATCCGCTTAACAGCTCGTCAGGGACGCCCCCGAGGGCCTCGGCCCAAAATAATTTCCGGAGCCAGCGCCACCCCAGCGATCCGTGGGCTAACACCCACCGAAAATCGGCAAAAAACTGCAGTTTTCACTCTTTCGCCTATGGGACGCCCTAAAAACATCCCAACGGACCCACGGAGCCCATGGATCCGCTTAACAGCTCGTCAGGGACGCCCCCGAGGGCCTCGGCCTAAAATAATTTCCGGAGCCAGCGCCACCCCAGCGATCCGTGGGCTAACACCCACCGAAAATCGCCAAAAAACTGCAGTTTTCACTCTTTCGCCTATGGGACGCCCTAAAAACATCCCAACGGACCCACGGAGCCCATGGATCCGCTTAACAGCTCGTCAGGGACGCCCCCGAGGGCCTAGGCCCAAAAAAATTTTCGGAGCCAGCGCCACCCCAGCGATCCGTGGGCTAACACCCACCGAAAATCGCCAAAAAACTGCAGTTTTCACTCTTTCGCCTATGGGACGCCCTAAAAACATCCCAACGGACCCACGGAGCCCATGGATCCGCTTAACAGCTCGTCAGGGACGCCCCCGAGGGCCTCGGCCCAAAATAATTTCCGGAGCCAGCGCCACCCCAGCGATCCGTGGGCTAACACCCACCGAAAATCGCCAAAAAACTGCAGTTTTCACTCTTTCGCCTATGGGACGCCCTAAAAACATCCCAACGGACCCACGGAGCCCATGGATCCGCTTAACAGCTCGTCAGGGACGCCCCCGAGGGCCTCGGCCCAAAATAATTTCCGGAGCCAGCGCCACCCCAGCGATCCGTGGGCTAACACCCACCGAAAATCGCCAAAAAACTGCAGTTTTCACTCTTTCGCCTATGGGACGCCCTAAAAACATCCCAACGGACCCACGGAGCCCATGGATCCGCTTAACAGCTCGTCAGGGACGCCCCCGAGGGCCTCGGCCCAAAATAATTTCCGGAGCCAGCGCCACCCCAGCGATCCGTGGGCTAACACCCACCGAAAATCGCCAAAAAACTGCAGTTTTCACTCTTTCGCCTATGGGACGCCCTAAAAAAATCCCAACGGACCCACGGAGCCCATGGATCCGCTTAACAGCTCGTCAGGGACGCCCCCGAGGGCCTCGGCCCAAAATAATTTCCGGAGCCAGCGCCACCCCAGCGATCCGTGGGCTAGCACCCACCGAAAATTGCCAAAAAACTGCAGTTTTCACTCTTTCGCCTATGGGACGCCCTAAAAACATCCCAACGGACCCACGGAGCCCATGGATCCGCTTAACAGCTCGTCAGGGACGCCCCCGAGGGTCTCGGCCCAAAATAATTTCCGGAGCCAGCGCCACCCCAGCGATCCGTGGGCAAACACCCATCGAAAATCGCCAAAAAACTGCAGTTTTCACTCTTTCGCCTATGGGACGCCCTAAAAACATCCCAACGGACCCACGGAGCCCATGGATCCGCTTAACAGCTCGTCAGGGACGCCTCCGAGGGCCTCGGCCCAAAATAATTTTCGGAGCCAGCGCCACCCCAGCGATCCGTGGGCTAACACCCATCGAAAATCGCCAAAAAACTGCAGTTTTCACTCTTTCGCCTATGGGGCACCCTAAAAACATCCCAACGGACCCACGGAGCCCATGGATCCGCTTAACAGCTCGTCAGGGACGTCCCCGAGGGCCTCGACCCAAAATAATTTCCGGAGCCAGCACCACCCCAGCGATCCGTGGGCTAACACCCACCGAAAATCGCCAAAAAACTGCAGTTTTCACTCTTTCGCCTATGGGACGCCCTAAAAACATCCCAACGGACCCACGGAGCCCATGGATCCGCTTAACAGCTCGTCAGGGACGCCCCCGAGGGCCTCGGCCCAAAATAATTTCCGGAGCCAGCGCCACCCCAGCGATCCGTGGGCTAACACCCACCGAAAATCGCCAAAAAACTGCAGTTTTCACTCTTTCGCCTATGGGACGCCCTAAAAACATCCCAACGGACCCACGGAGCCCATGGATCCGCTTAACAGCTCGTCAGGGATGCCCCCGAGGGCCTCGGCCCAAAATAATTTCTGGAGCCAGCGCCACCCCAGCGATCCGTGGGCTAACACCCACCGAAAATCGCCAAAAAACTGCAGTTTTCACTCTTTCGCCTATGGGATGCACTAAAAACATCCCAACGGACCCACGGAGCCCATGGATCCGCTTAACAGCTCGTCAGGGACGCCCCCGAGGGCCTCGGCCCATAATAATTTCCGGAGCCAGCGCCACCCCAGCGATCCGTGGGCTAACACCCACCAAAAATCGCCAAAAAACTGCAGTTTTCACTCTTTCGCCTATGGGACGCCCTAAAAACATCCCAACGGACCCACGGAGCCCATGGATCCGCTTAACAGCTCGTCAGGGACGCCCCCGAGGGCCTCGGCCCAAAATAATTTCCGGAGCCAGCGCCACCCCAGCGATCCGTGGGCTAACACCCACCGAAAATCGCCAAAAAACTGCAGTTTTCACTCTTTCGCCTATGGGACGCCCTAAAAACATCCCAACGGACCCACGGAGCCCATGGATCCGCTTAACAGCTCGTCAGGGACGCCCCCGAGGGCCTCGGCCCAAAATAATTTCCGGAGCCAGCGCCACCCCAGCGATCCGTGGGCTAACACCCACCGAAAATCGCCAAAAAACTGCAGTTTTCACTCTTTCGCCTATGGGACACCCTAAAAACATCCCAACGGACCCACGGAGCCCATGGATCCGCTTAACAGCTCGTCAGGGATGCCCCCGAGGGCCTCGGCCCAAAATAATTTCTGGAGCCAGCGCCACCCCAGCGATCCGTGGGCTAACACCCACCGAAAATCGCCAAAAAACTGCAGTTTTCACTCTTTCGCCTATGGGACGCCCTAAAAACATCCCAACGGACCCACGGAGCACATGGATCCGCTTAACAGCTCGTCAGGGACGCCCCCGAGGGCCTCGGCCCAAAATAATTTCCAGAGCCAGCGCCACCCCACCGATCCGTGGGCTAACACCCACCGAAAATTGCCAAAAAATTGCAGTTTTCACTCTTTCGCCTATGGGACGCCCTAAAAACATCCCAACGGACCCACGGAGCCCATGGATCCGCTTAACAGCTCGTCAGGGACGCCCCCTAGGGCCTCGGCCCAAAATAATTTCCGGAGCCAGCACCACCCCAGCGATCCGTGGGCTAACACCCACCGAAAATCGCCAAAAAACTGCAGTTTTCACTCTTTCGCCTATGGGACGCCCTAAAAACATCCCAACGGACCCACGGAGCCCATGGATCCGCTTAACAGCTCGTCAGGGACGCCCCCGAGGGCCTCGGCCCAAAATAATTTCCGGAGCCAGCGCCACCCCAGCGATCCGTGGGCTAACACCCACCGAAAATCGCCAAAAAACTGCAGTTTTCACTCTTTCGCCTATGGGACGCCCTAAAAACATCCCAACGGACCCACGGAGCCCATGGATCCGCTTAACAGCTCGTCAGGGATGCCCCCGAGGGCCTCGGCCCAAAATAATTTCTGGAGCCAGCGCCACCCCAGCGATCCGTGGGCTAACACCCACCGAAAATCGCCAAAAAACTGCAGTTTTCACTCTTTCGCCTATGGGATGCACTAAAAACATCCCAACGGACCCACGGAGCCCATGGATCCGCTTAACAGCTCATCAGGGACGCCCCCGAGGGCCTCGGCCCAAAATAATTTCCGGAGCCAGCGCCACCCCAGCGATCCGTGGGCTAACACCCACCGAAAATCGCCAAAAAACTGCAGTTTTCACTCTTTCGCCTATGGGACGCCCTAAAAACATCCCAACGGACCCACGGAGCCCATGGATCCGCTTAACAGCTCGTCAGGGACGCCCCCGAGGGCCTCGGCCCAAAATAATTTCTGGAGCCAGCGCCACCCCAGCGATCCGTGGGCTAACACCCACCGAAAATCGCCAAAAAACTGCAGTTTTCACTCTTTCGCCTATGGGACGCCCTAAAAACATCCCAACGGACCCACGGAGCCCATGGATCCGCTTAACAGCTCGTCAGGGACGCCCCCGAGGGCCTCGGCCCAAAATAATTTCCGGAGCCAGCGCCACCCCAGCGATCCGTGGGCTAACACCCACCGAAAATCGCCAAAAAACTGCAGTTTTCACTCTTTCGCCTATGGGACGCCCTAAAAACATCCAGACGGACCCACGGAGCCCATGGATCCGCTTAACAGCTCGTCAGGGATGCCCCCGAGGGCCTCGGCCCAAAATAATTTCCAGAGCCAGCGCCACCCCAGCGATCCGTGGGCTAACACCCACCGAAAATTGCCAAAAAATTGCAGTTTTCACTCTTTCGCCTATGGGACGCCCTAAAAACATCCCAACGGACCCATGGAGCCCATGGATCCGCTTAACAGCTCGTCAGGGACGCCCCCTAGGGCCTCGGCCCAAAATAATTTCCGGAGCCAGCGCCACCCCAGCGATCCGTGGGCTAACACCCACCGAAAATCGCCAAAAAACTGCAGTTTTCACTCTTTCGCCTATGGGACGCCCTAAAAACATCCCAACGGACCCACGGAGCCCATGGATCCGCTTAACATCTCGTCAGGGACGCCCCCGAGGGCCTCGGCCCAAAATAATTTCCGGAGCCAGCGCCACCCCAGCGATCCGTGGGCTAACACCCACCGAAAATCGCCAAAAAACTGCAGTTTTCACTCTTTCGCCTATGGGACGCCCTAAAAACATCCCAACGGACCCACGGAGCCCATGGATCCGCTTAACAGCTCGTCAGGGATGCCCCCGAGGGCCTTGGCCCAAAATAATTTCCGGAGCCAGCGCCACCCCAGCGATCCGTGGGCTAACACCCACCGAAAATCGCCAAAAAACTGCAGTTTTCACTCTTTCGCCTATGGGACGCTCTAAAAACATCCCAACGGAGCCCATGGATCTGCTTAACAGCTCGTCAGGGACGCCCCCGAGGGCCTCGGCCCAAAATAATTTCCGGAGCCAGCGCCACCCCAGCGATCCGTGGGCTAACACCCACCGAAAATCGCCAAAAAACTGCAGTTTTCACTCTTTCGCCTATGGGACGCCCTAAAAACATCCCAACGGACCCACGGAGCCCATGGATCCGCTTAACAGCTCGTCAGGGACGCCCCCGAGGGCCTCGGCCCAAAATAATTTCCGGAGCCAGCGCCACCCCAGCGATCCGTGGGCTAACACCCACCGAAAATCACCAAAAAACTGCAGTTTTCACTCTTTCGCCTATGGGACGCCCTAAAAACATCCCAACGGACCCACGGAGCCCATGGATCCGCTTAACAGCTCGTCAGGGATGCCCCCGAGGGCCTTGGCCCAAAATAATTTCCGGAGCCAGCGCCACCCCAGCGATCCGTGGGCTAACACCCACCGAAAATCGCCAAAAAACTGCAGTTTTCACTCTTTCGCCTATGGGACGCTCTAAAAACATCCCAACGGACCCACGGAGCCCATGGATCTGCTTAACAGCTCGTCAGGGACGCCCCCGAGGGCCTCGGCCCAAAATAATTTCCGGAGCCAGCGCCACCCCAGCGATCCGTGGGCTAACACCCACAGAAAATCGCCAAAAAACTGCAGTTTTCACTCTTTCGCCTATGGGACGCCCTAAAAACATCCCAACGGACCCACGGAGCCCATGGATCCGCTTAACAGCTCGTCAGGGACGCCCCCGAGGGCCTCGGCCCAAAATAATTTCCGGAGCCAGCGCCACCCCAGCGATCCGTGGGCTAACACCCACCGAAAATCGCCAAAAAACTACAATTTTCACTCTTTCGCCTATGGGACGCCCTAAAAACATCCCAACGGACCCACGGAGCCCATGGATCCGCTTAACAGCTCGTCAGGGAGGCCCCCGAGGGCCTCGGCCCAAAATAATTTCCGGAGCCAGCGCCACCCCAGCGATCCGTGGGCTAACACCCACCGAAAATTGCCAAAAAACTGCAGTTTTCACTCTTTTGCCTATGGTACGCCGTAAAAACATCCCAACGGACCCACGGAGCCCATGGATCCGCTTAACAGCTCGTCAGGGACGCCCCCGAGGGCCTCGGCCCAAAATAATTTCCGGAGCCAGCGCCACCCCAGCGATCCGTGGGCTAACACCCACCAAAAATCGCCAAAAAACTGCAGTTTTCACTCTTTCGCCTATGGGACGCCCTAAAAACATCCCAACGGAGCCCATGGATCCGCTTAACAGCTCGTCAGGGATGCCCCCGAGGGCCTCGGCCCAAAATAATTTCCGGAGCCAGCGCCACCCCAGCGATCCGTGGGCTAACACCCACCGAAAATCGCCAAAAAACTGCAGTTTTCACTCTTTCGCCTATGGGACGCCCTAAAAACATCCCAACGGACCCACGGAGCCCATGGATCCGCTTAACAGCTCGTCAGGGACGCCCTCGAGGGCCTCGGCCCAAAATAATTTCCGGAGCCAGCGCCACCCCAGCGATCCGTGGGCTAACACCCACCGAAAATCGCCAAAAAACTGCAGTTTTCACTCTTTCGCCTATGGGACGCCCTAAAAACATCCCAACGGACCCACGGAGCCCATGGATCCGCTTAACAGCTCGTCAGGGACGCCCCCGAGGGCCTCGGCCCAAAATAATTTCCGGAGCCAGCGCCACCCCAGCGATCCGTGGGCTAACACCCACCGAAAATCGCCAAAAAACTGCAGTTTTCACTCTTTCGCCTATGGGACGCCCTAAAAACATCCCAACGGACCCACGGAGCCCATGGATCCGCTTAACAGCTCGTCAGGGACGCCCCCGAGGGCCTCGGCCCAAAATAATTTCCGGAGCCAGCGCCACCCCAGCGATCCGTGGGCTAACACCCACCGAAAATCGCCAAAAAACTGCAGTTTTCACTCTTTCGCCTATGGGACGCCCTAAAAACATCCCAACGGACCCACGGAGCCCATGGATCCGCTTAACAGCTCGTCAGGGAAGCCCCCGAGGGCCTCGGCCCAAAATAATTTCCGGAGCCAGCGCCACCCCAGCGATCCGTGGGCTAACACCCATCGAAAATCGCCAAAAAACTGCAGTTTTCACTCTTTCGCCTATGGGACGCCCTAAAAACATCCCAACGGACCCACGGAGCCCATGGATCCGCTTAACAGCTCGTCAGGGACGCCCCCGAGGGCCTCGGCCCAAAATAATTTCCGGAGCCAGCGCCACCCCAGCGATCCGTGGGCTAACACCCACCGAAAATCCCCAAAAAACTGCAGTTTTCACTCTTTCGCCTATGGGACGCCCTAAAAACACCCCAACGGACCCACGGAGCCCATGGATCCGCTTAACAGCTCGTCAGGGACGCCCCCGAGGGCCTCGGCCCAAAATAATTTCCGGAGCCAGCGCCACCCCAGCGATCCGTGGGCTAACACCCACCGAAAATCGCCAAAAAACTGCAGTTTTCACTCTTTCGCCTATGGGACGCCCTAAAAACATCCCAACGGACCCACGGAGCCCATGGATCCGCTTAACAGCTCGTCAGGGATGCCCCCGAGGGCCTCGGCCCAAAATAATTTCCGGAGCCAGCGCCACCCCAGCGATCCGTGGGCTAACACCCACCGAAAATCGCCAAAAAACTGCAGTTTTCACTCTTTCGCCTATGGGACGCCCTAAAAACATCCCAACGGACCCACGGAGCCCATGGATCCGCTTAACAGCTCGTCAGGGACGACCCCGAGAGCCTCGGCCCAAAATAATTTCCGGAGCCAGCGCCACCCCAGCGATCCGTGGGCTAACACCCACCGAAAATCGCCAAAAAACTGCAGTTTTCACTCTTTCGCCTATGGGACGCCCTAAAAACATCCCAACGGACCCACGGAGCCCATGGATCCGCTTAACAGCTCGTCAGGGACGCCCCCGAGGGCCTAGGCCCAAAATAATTTCCGGAGCCAGCGCCACCCCAGCGATCCGTGGGCTAACACCCACCGAAAATCGCCAAAAAACTGCAGTTTTCACTCTTTCGCCTATGGGACGCCCTAAAAACATCCCAACGGACCCACGGAGCCCATGGATCCGCTTAACAGCTCGTCAGGGACACCCCCGAGGGCCTCGGCCCAAAATAATTTCCGGAGCCAGCGCCACCCCAGCGATCCGTGGGCTAACACCCACCGAAAATCGCCAAAAAACTGCAGTTTTCACTCTTTCGCCTATGGGACGCCCTAAAAACATCCCAACGGACCCACGGAGCCCATGGATCCGCTTAACAGCTCGTCAGGGACGCCCCCGAGGGCCTCGGCCCAAAATAATTTCCGGAGCCAGCGCCACCCCAGCGATCCGTGGGCTAACACCCACCGAAAATCGCCAAAAAACTGCAGTTTTCACTCTTTCACCTATGGGACGCCCTAAAAACATCCCAACGGACCCACGGAGCCCATGGATCCGCTTAACAGCTCGTCAGGGAAGCCCCCGAGGGCCTCGGACCAAAATAATTTCCGGAGCCAGCGCCACCCCAGCGATCCGTGGGCTAACACCCACCGAAAATCGCCAAAAGACTGCAGTTTTCACTCTTTCGCCTATGGGACGCCCTAAAAACATCCCAACGGACCCACGGAGCCCATGGATCCGCTTAACAGCTCGTCAGGGACGCCCCCGAGGGCCTCGGCCCAAAATAATTTCCGGAGCCAGCGCCACCCCAGCGATCCGTGGGCTAACACCCACCGAAAATCGCCAAAAAACTGCAGTTTTCACTCTTTCGCCTATGGGACGCCCTAAAAACATCCCAACGGACCCACGGAGCCCATGGATCCGCTTAACAGCTCGTCAGGGACGCCCCCGAGGGCCTCGGCCCAAAATAATTTCCGGAGCCAGCGCCACCCCAGCGATCCGTGGGCTAACACCCACCGAAAATCGCCAAAAAACTGCAGTTTTCACTCTTTCGCCTATGGGACGCCCTAAAAACATCCCAACGGACCCACGGAGCCCATGGATCCGCTTAACAGCTCGTCAGGGACGCCCCCGAGGGCCTCGGCCCAAAATAATTTCCGGAGCCAGCGCCACCCCAGCGATCCGTGGGCTAACACCCACCAAAAATTGCCAAAAAACTGCAGTTTTCACTCTTTCGCCTATGGGATGCCCTAAAAACATCCCAACGGACCCACGGAGCCCATGGATCCGCTTAACAGCTCGTCAGGGACGCCCCCGAGGGCCTCGGCCCAAAATAATTTCCGGAGCCAGTGCCACCCCAGCGATCCGTGGGCTAACACCCACCGAAAATCGCCAAAAAACTGCAGTTTTCACTCTTTCGCCTATGGGACGCCCTAAAAACATCCCAACGGACCCACGGAGCCCATAGATCCGCTTAACAGCTCGTCAGGGACGCCCCCGAGGGCCTCGGCCCAAAATAATTTCCGGAGCCAGCGCCACCCCAGCGATCCGTGGGCTAACACCCACCGAAAATCGCCAAAAAACTGCAGTTTTCACTCTTTCGCCTATGGGACGCCCTAAAAACATCCCAACGGACCCACGGAGCCCATGGATCCGCTTAACAGCTCGTCAGGGAAGCCCCCGAGGGCCTCGGCCCAAAATAATTTCCGGAGCCAGCGCCACCCCAGCGATCCGTGGGCTAACACCCACCGAAAATCGCCAAAAAACTGCAGTTTTCACTCTTTCGCCTATGGGATGCCCTAAAAACATCCCAACGGACCCACGGAGCCCATGGATCCGCTTAACAGCTCGTCAGGGACGCCCCCGAGGGCCTCGGCCCAAAATAATTTCCGGAGCCAGCGCCACCCCAGCGATCCGTGGGCTAACACCCACCGAAAATCGCCAAAAAACTGCAGTTTTCACTCTTTCGCCTATGGGACGCCCTAAAAACATCCCAACGGACCCACGGAGCCCATGGATCCGCTTAACAGCTCGTCAGGGACGCCCCCGAGGGCCTCGGCCCAAAATAATTTCCGGAGCCAGCGCCACCCCAGCGATCCGTGGGCTAACACCCACTGAAAATCGCCAAAAAACTGCAGTTTTCACTCTTTCGCCTATGGGACGCCCTAAAAACATCCCAACGGACCCACGGAGCCCATGGATCCGTTTAACAGCTCGTCAGGGACGCCCCCGAGGGCCTCGGCCCAAAATAATTTTCGGAGCCAGCGCCACCCCAGCGATCCGTGGGCTAACACCCACCGAAAATCGCCAAAAAACTGCAGTTTTCACTCTTTCGCCTATGGGACGCCCTAAAAACATCCCAACGGACCCACGGAGCCCATGGATCCGCTTAACAGCTCGTCAGGGATGCCCCCGAGGGCCTCGGCCCAAAATAATTTCCGAAGCCAGTGCCACCCCAGCGATCCGTGGGCTAACACCCACCGAAAATCGCCAAAAAACTGCAGTTTTCACTCTTTCGCCTATGGGACGCCCTAAAAACATCCCAACGGACCCACGGAGCCCATGGATCCGCTTAACAGCTCGTCAGGGACGCCCCCGAGGGCCTCGGCCCAAAATAATTTCCGGAACCAGCGCCACCCCAGCGATCCGTGGGCTAACACCCACCGAAAATCGCCAAAAAACTGCAGTTTTCACTCTTTCGCCTATGGGACGCCCTAAAAACATCCCAACGGACCCACGGAGCCTATGGATCCGCTTAACAGCTCGTCAGGGACGCCCCCGAGGGCCTCGGCCCAAAATAATTTCCGGAGCCAGCGCCACCCCAGCGATCCGTGGGCTAACACCCACCGAAAATCGCCAAAAAACTGCAGTTTTCACTCTTTCGCCTATGGGACGCCCTAAAAACATCCCAACGGACCCACGGAGCCCATGGATCCGCTTAACAGCTCGTCAGGGACGACCCCGAGAGCCTCGGCCCAAAATAATTTCCGGAGCCAGCGCCACCCCAGCGATCCGTGGGCTAACACCCACCGAAAATCGCCAAAAAACTGCAGTTTTCACTCTTTCGCCTATGGGACGCCCTAAAAACATCCCAACGGACCCACGGAGCCCATGGATCCGCTTAACAGCTCGTCAGGGACGCCCCCGAGGGCCTCGGCCCAAAATAATTTCCGGAGCCAGCGCCACCCCAGCGATCCGTGGGCTAACACCCACCGAAAATCGCCAAAAAACTGCAGTTTTCACTCTTTCGCCTATGGGACGCCCTAAAAACATCCCAACGGACCCACGGAGCCCATGGATCCGCTTAACAGCTCGTCAGGGACGCCCCCGAGGGCCTCGGCCCAAAATAATTTCCGGAGCCAGCGCCACCCCAGCGATCCGTGGGCTAACACCCACCGAAAATCGCCAAAAAACTGCAGTTTTCACTCTTTCGCCTATGGGACGCCCTAAAAACATCCCAACGGACCCACGGAGCCCATGGATCCGCTTAACAGCTCGTCAGGGACGCCCCCGAGGGCCTCGGCCCAAAATAATTTCCGGAGCCAGCGCCACCCCAGCGATCCGTGGGCTAACACCCACCGAAAATTGCCAAAAAACTGCAGTTTTCACTCTTTCACCTATGGGACGCCCTAAAAACATCCCAACGGACCCACGGAGCCCATGGATCCGCTTAACAGCTCGTCAGGGAAGCCCCCGAGGGCCTCGGACCAAAATAATTTTCGGAGCCAGCGCCACCCCAGCGATCCGTGGGCTAACACCCACCGAAAATCGCCAAAAGACTGCAGTTTTCACTCTTTCGCCTATGGGACGCCCTAAAAACATCCCAACGGACCCACGGAGCCCATGGATCCGCTTAACAGCTCGTCAGGGACGCCCCCGAGGGCCTCGGCCCAAAATAATTTCCGGAGCCAGCGCCACCCCAGCGATCCGTGGGCTAACACCCACCGAAAATCGCCAAAAAACTGCAGTTTTCACTCTTTCGCCTATGGGACGCCCTAAAAACATCCCAACGGACCCACGGAGCCCATGGATCCGCTTAACAGCTCGTCAGGGACGCCCCCGAGGGCCTCGGCCCAAAATAATTTCCGGAGCCAGCGCCACCCCAGCGATCCGTGGGCTAACACCCACCGAAAATCGCCAAAAAACTGCAGTTTTCACTCTTTCGCCTATGGGACGCCCTAAAAACATCCCAACGGACCCACGGAGCCCATGGATCCGCTTAACAGCTCGTCAGGGACGCCCCCGAGGGCCTCGGCCCAAAATAATTTCCGGAGCCAGCGCCACCCCAGCGATCCGTGGGCTAACACCCACCAAAAATTACCAAAAAACTGCAGTTTTCACTCTTTCGCCTATGGGATGCCCTAAAAACATCCCAACGGACCCACGGAGCCCATGGATCCGCTTAACAGCTCGTCAGGGACGCCCCCGAGGGCCTCGGCCCAAAATAATTTCCGGAGCCAGCGCCACCCCAGCGATCCGTGGGCTAACACCCACTGAAAATCGCCAAAAAACTGCAGTTTTCACTCTTTCGCCTATGGGACGCCCTAAAAACATCCCAACGGACCCACGGAGCCCATGGATCCGTTTAACAGCTCGTCAGGGACGCCCCCGAGGGCCTCGGCCCAAAATAATTTTCGGAGCCAGCGCCACCCCAGCGATCCGTGGGCTAACACCCACCGAAAATCGCCAAAAAACTGCAGTTTTCACTCTTTCGCCTATGGGACGCCCTAAAAACATCCCAACGGACCCACGGAGCCCATGGATCCGCTTAACAGCTCGTCAGGGACGCCCCCGTGGGCCTCGGCCCAAAATAATTTCCGAAGCCAGTGCCACCCCAGCGATCCGTGGGCTAACACCCACCGAAAATCGCCAAAAAACTGCAGTTTTCACTCTTTCGCCTATGGGACGCCCTAAAAACATCCCAACGGACCCACGGAGCCCATGGATCCGCTTAACAGCTCGTCAGGGACGCCCCCGAGGGCCTCGGCCCAAAATAATTTCCGGAGCCAGCGCCACCCCAGCGATCCGTGGGCTAACACCCACCGAAAATCGCCAAAAAACTGCAGTTTTCACTCTTTCGCCTATGGGACGCCCTAAAAACATCCCAACGGACCCACGGAGCCTATGGATCCGCTTAACAGCTCGTCAGGGACGCCCCCGAGGGCCTCGGCCCAAAATAATTTCCGGAGCCAGCGCCACCCCAGCGATCCGTGGGCTAACACCCACCGAAAATCGCCAAAAAACTGCAGTTTTCACTCTTTTGCCTATGGGACGCCCTAAAAACATCCCAACGGACCCACGGAGCCCATGGATCCGCTTAACAGCTCGTCAGGGATGCCCCCGAGGGCCTCGGCCCAAAATAATTTCCGGAGCCAGCGCCACCCCAGCGATCCGTGGGCTAACACCCACCGAAAATCGCCAAAAAACTGCAGTTTTCACTCTTTCGCCTATGGGACGCCCTAAAAACATCCCAACGGACCCACGGAGCCCATGGATCCGCTTAACAGCTCGTCAGGGATGCCCCCGAGGGCCTCGGCCCAAAATAATTTCCGGAGCTAGCGCCACCCCAGCGATCCGTGGGCTAACACCCACCGAAAATCGCCAAAAAACTGCAGTTTTCACTCTTTCGCCTATGGGACGCCCTAAAAACATCCCAACGGACCCACGGAGCCCATGGATCCGCTTAACAGCTCGTCAGGGACGCCCCCGAGGGCCTCGGCCCAAAATAATTTCCGGAGCCAGCGCCACCCCAGCGATCCGTGGGCTAACACCCACCGAAAATCGCCAAAAAACTGCAGTTTTCACTCTTTCGCCTATGGGACGCCCTAAAAACATCCCAACGGACCCACGGAGCCCATGGATCCGCTTAACAGCTCGTCAGGGACGCCCCCGAGGGCCTCGGCCCAAAATAATTTCCGGAGCCAGCGCCACCCCAGCGATCCGTGGGCTAACACCCACCGAAAATCGCCAAAAAACTGCAGTTTTCACTCTTTCGCCTATGGGATGCCCTAAAAACATCCCAACGGACCCACGGAGCCCATGGATCCGCTTAACAGCTCGTCAGGGACGCCTCCGAGGTCCTCGGCCCAAAATAATTTCCGGAGCCAGCGCCACCCCAGCGATCCGTGGGCTAACACCCACCGAAAATCGCCAAAAAACTGCAGTTTTCACTCTTTCGCCTATGGGACGCCCTAAAAACATCCCAACGGACCCACGGAGCCCATGGATCCGCTTAACAGCTCGTCAGGGACGCCCCCGAGGTCCTCGGCCCAAAATAATTTCCGGAGCCAGCGCCACCCCAGCGATCCGTGGGCTAACACCCACCGAAAATCGCCAAAAAACTGCAGTTTTCACTCTTTCGCCTATGGGACGCCCTAAAAACATCCCAACGGACCCACGGAGCCCATGGATCCGCTTAACAGCTCGTCAGGGACGCCCCCGAGGGCCTTGGCCCAAAATAATTTCCGGAGCCAGCGCCACCCCAGCGATCCGTGGGCTAACACCCACCGAAAATCGCCAAAAAACTGCAGTTTTCACTCTTTCGCCTATGGGACGCCCTAAAAACATCCCAACGGACCCACGGAGCCCATGGATCCGCTTAACAGCTCGTCAAGGACGCCCCCGAGGGCCTCGGCCCAAAATAATTTCCGGAGCCAGCGCCACCCCAGCGATCCGTGGGCTAACACCCACCGAAAATTGCCAAAAAACTGCAGTTTTCACTCTTTCGCCTATGGGACGCCCTAAAAACATCCCAACGGACCCACGGAGCCCATGGATCCACTTAACAGCTCGTCAGGGACGCCCCCGAGGGCCTCGGCCCAAAATAATTTCCGGAGCCAGCGCCACCCCAGCGATCCGTGGGCTAACACCCACTGAAAATCGCCAAAAAACTGCAGTTTTCACTCTTTCGCCTATGGGACGCCCTAAAAACATCCCAACGGACCCATGGAGCCCATGGATCCGTTTAACAGCTCGTCAGGGACGCCCCCGAGGGCCTCGGCCCAAAATAATTTCCGGAGCCAGCGCCACCCCAGCGATCCGTGGGCTAACACCCACCGAAAATCGCCAAAAAACTGCAGTTTTCACTCTTTCGCCTATGGGACGCCCTAAAAACATCCCAACGGACCCACGGAGCCCATGGATCCGCTTAACAGCTCGTCAGGGACGCTCCCGAGGGCCTCGGCCCAAAATAATTTCCGAAGCCAGCGCCACCCCAGCGATCTGTGGGCTAACACCCACCGAAAATCGCCAAAAAACTGCAGTTTTCACTCTTTCGCCTATGGGACGCCCTAAAAACATCCCAACGGACCCACGGAGCCCATGGATCCGCTTAACAGCTCGTCAGGGACGCCCCCGAGGGCCTCGGCCCAAAATAATTTCCGAAGCCAGCGCCACCCCAGCGATCCGTGGGCTAACACCCACCGAAAATCGCCAAAAAACTGCAGTTTTCACTCTTTCGCCTATGGGACGCCCTAAAAACATCCCAACGGACCCACGGAGCCCATGGATCCGCTTAACAGCTCATCAGGGACGCCCCCGAGGGCCTCGGTCCAAAATAATTTCCGAAGCCAGCGCCACCCCAGCGATCCGTGGGCTAACACCCACCGAAAATCGCCAAAAAACTGCAGTTTTCACTCTTTCGCCTATGGGACGCCCTAAAAACATCCCAACGGACCCACGGAGCCCATGGATCTGCTTAACAGCTCGTCAGGGACGCCCCCGAGGGCCTCGGCCCAAAATAATTTCCGGAGCCAGCGCCACCCCAGCGATCCGTGGGCTAACACCCACCGAAAATCGCCAAAAAACTGCAGTTTTCACTCTTTCGCCTATGGGACGCCCTAAAAACATCCCAACGGACCCACGGAGCCCATGGATCCGCTTAACAGCTCGTCAGGGACGCCCCCGAGGTCCTCGGCCCAAAATAATTTCCGGAGCTTGCGCCACCCCAGCGATCCGTGGGCTAACACCCACCGAAAATTGCCAAAAAACTGCAGTTTTCACTCTTTCGCCTATGGGACGCCCTAAAAACATCCCAACGGACCCACGGAGCCCATGGATCCGCTTAAAAGCTCGTAAGGGACGCCCCCGAGGTCCTCGGCCCAAAATAATTTCCGGAGCCAGCGCCACCCCAGCGATCCGTGGGCTAACACCCACCGAAAATCGCCAAAAAACTGCAGTTTTCACTCTTTCGCCTATGGGACGCCCTAAAAACATCCCAACGGACCCACGGAGCCCATGGATCTGCTTAACAGCTCGTCAGGGACGCCCCCGAGGGCCTCGGCCCAAAATAATTTCCGGAGCCAGCGCCACCCCAGCGATCCGTGGGCTAACACCCACCGAAAATCGCCAAAAAACTGCAGTTTTCACTCTTTCGCCTATGGGACGCCCTAAAAACATCCCAACGGACCCACGGAGCCCATGGATCCGCTTAACAGCTCGTCAGGGACGCCCCCGAGGGCCTCGGTCCAAAATAATTTCCGGAGCCAGCGCCACCCCAGCGATCCGTGGGCTAACACCCACCGAAAATCGCCAAAAAACTGCAGTTTTCACTCTTTCGCCTATGGGACGCCCTAAAAACATCCCAACGGACCCACGGAGCCCATGGATCCGCTTAACAGCTTATCAGGGACGCCCCCAAGGGCCTCGGCCCAAAATGATTTCCGGAGCCAGCGCCACCCCAGCAATCCGTGGGCTAACACCCACCGAAAATCGCCAAAAAACTGCAGTTTTCACTCTTTCGCCTATGGGACGCCCTAAAAACATCCCAACGGACCCACGGAGCCCATGGATCCGCTTAACAGCTCGTCAGGGACGTCCCCGAGGGCCTCGGCCCAAAATAATTTCCGGAGCCAGCGCCACCCCAGCGATCCGTGGGCTAACACCCACCGAAAATCGCCAAAAAACTGCAGTTTTCACTCTTTCGCCTATGGGACGCCCTAAAAACATCCCAACGGACCCACGGAGCCCATGGATCCGCTTAACAGCTCGTCAGGGATGCCCCCGAGGGCCTCGGCCCAAAATAATTTCCGGAGCCAGCGCCACCCAGCGATCCGTGGGCTAACACCCACCGAAAATCGCCAAAAAACTGTAGTTTTCACTCTTTCGCCTATGGGACGCCCTAAAAACATCCCAACGGACCCACGGAGCCCATGGATCCGCTTAACAGCTCGTCAGGGACGCCCCCGAGGGCCTCGACCCAAAATAATTTCCGGAGCCAGCGCCACCCCAGCGATCCGTGGGCTAACACCCACCGAAAATCGCCAAAAAACTGCAGTTTTCACTCTTTCGCCTATGGGACGCCCTAAAAACATCCCAACGGACCCACGGAGCCCATGGATCCGCTTAACAGCTCGTCAGGGATGCCTCCGAGGGCCTCGGCCCAAAATAATTTCCGGAGCCAGCGCCACCCCAGCGATCCGTGGGCTAACACCCACCGAAAATCGCCAAAAAACTGCAGTTTTCACTCTCTCGCCTATGGGAAGCCCTAAAAACATCCCAACGGACCCACGGAGCCCATGGATCCGCTTAACAGCTCGTCAGGGACGCCCCCGAGGGCCTCGGCCCAAAATAATTTCCGGAGCCAGCGCCACCCCAGCGATCCGTGGGCTAACACCCACCGAAAATCGCCAAAAAACTGCAGTTTTCACTCTTTTGCCTATGGGACGCCCTAAAAACATCCCAACGGACCCACGGAGCCCATGGATCCGCTTAACAGCTCGTCAGGGACGCCCCCGAGGGCCTCGACCCAAAATAATTTCCGGAGCCAGCGCCACCCCAGCGATCCGTGGGCTAACACCCACCGAAAATCGCCAAAAAACTGCAGTTTTCACTCTTTTGCCTATGGGACGCCCTAAAAACATCCCAACGGACCCACGGAGCCCATGGATCCGCTTAACAGCTCGTCAGGGACGCCCCCGAGGGCCTCGGCCCAAAATAATTTCCGGAGCCAGCGCCACCCCAGCGATCCGTGGGCTAACACCCACCGAAAATCGCCAAAAAACTGCAGTTTTCACTCTTTCACCTATGGGACGCCCTAAAAACATCCCAACGGACCCACGGAGCCCATGGATCCGCTTAACAGCTCGTCAGGGATGCCCCCGAGGGCCTCGGCCCAAAATAATTTCCGGAGCCAGCGCCACCCCAGCGATCCGTGGGCTAACACCCACCGAAAATCGCCAAAAAACTGCAGTTTTCACTCTTTCGCCTATGGGACGCCCTAAAAACATCCCAACGGACCCACGGAGCCCATGGATCCGCTTAACAGCTCGTCAGGGACGCCCCCGAGGGCCTCGGCCCAAAATAATTTCCGGAGCCAGCGCCACCCCAGCGATCCGTGGGCTAACACCCACCGAAAATCGCCAAAAAACTGCAGTTTTCACTCTTTCGCCTATGGGAAGCCCTAAAAACATCCCAACGGACCCACGGAGCCCATGGATCCGCTTAACAGCTCGTCAGGGACGCCCCCGAGGGCCTCGGCCCAAAATAATTTCCGGAGCCAGCGCCACCCCAGCGATCCGTGGGCTAACACCCACCGAAAATTGCCAAAAAACTGCAGTTTTCACTCTTTCGCCTATGGGACGCCATAAAAACATCCCAACGGACCCATGGAGCCCATGGATCCGCTTAACAGCTCGTCAGGGACGCCCCCGAGGGCCTCGGCCCAAAATAATTTCCGGAGCCAGCGCCACCCCAGCGATCCGAGGGCTAACACCCACCGAAAATCGCCAAAAAACTGCAGTTTTCACTCTTTCGCCTATGGGATGCCCTAAAAATATCCCAACGGACCCACGGAGCCCATGGATCCGCTTAACAGCTCGTCAGGGACGCCCCCGAGGTCCTCGGCCCAAAATAATTTCCGGAGCCAGCGCCACCCCAGCGATCCGTGGGCTAAAACCCACCGAAAATCGCCAAAAAACTGCAGTTTTCACTCTTTCGCCTATGGGACGCCCTAAAAACATCCCAACGGACCCACGGAGCCCATGGATCCGCTTAACAGCTCGTCAGGGACGCCCCCGAGGTCCTCGGCCCAAAATAATTTCCGGAGCCAGCGCCACCCCAGCGATCCGTGGGCTAACACCCACCGAAAATCGCCAAAAAACTGCAGTTTTCACTCTTTCGCCTATGGGACGCCCTAAAAACATCCCAACGGACCCACGGAGCCCATGGATCCGCTTAACAGCTCGTCAGGGACGCCCCCGAGGGCCTCGGCCCAAAATAATTTCCGGAGCCAGCGCCACCCCAGCGATCCGTGGGCTAACACCTACCGAAAATCGCCAAAAAACTGCAGTTTTCACTCTTTCGCCTATGGGACGCCCTAAAAACATCCCAACGGACCCACGGAGCCCATGGATCCGCTTAACAGCTCGTCAGGGACGCCCCCGAGGGCCTCGACCCAAAATAATTTCCGGAGCCAGCGCCACCCCAGCGATCCGTGGGCTAACACCCACCGAAAATCGCCAAAAAACTGCAGTTTTCACTCTTTCGCCTATGGGACGCCCTAAAAACATCCCAACGGACCCACGGAGCCCATGGATCCGCTTAACAGCTCGTCAGGGATGCCCCCGAGGGCCTCGGCCTAAAATAATTTCCAGAGCCAGCGCCACCCCAGCGATCCGTGGGCTAACACCCACCGAAAATCGCCAAAAAACTGCAGTTTTCACTCTTTCGCCTATGGGACGCCCTAAAAATATCCCAACGGACCCACGGAGCCCATGGATCCGCTTAACAGCTCGTCAGGGACGCCCCCGAGGGCCTCGGCCCAAAATAATTTCCGGAGCCAGCGCCACCCCAGCGATCCGTGGGCTAACACCCACCGAAAATCGCCAAAAAACTGCAGTTTTCACTCTTTCGCCTATGGGAGGCCCTAAAAACATCCCAACGGACCCACGGAGCCCATGGATCCGCTTAACAGCTCGTCAGGGATGCCCCCGAGGGCCTCGGCCCAAAATAATTTCCGGAGCCAGCGCCACCCCAGCGATCCGTGGGCTAACACCCACCGAAAATCGCCAAAAAACTGCAATTTTCACTCTTTCGCCTATGGGACGCCCTAAAAACATCCCAACGGACCCACGGAGCCCATGGATCCGCTTAACAGCTCGTCAGGGACGCCTCCGAGGGCCTCGGCCCAAAATAATTTCCGGAGCCAGCGCCACCCCAGCGATCCGTGGGCTAACACCCACCGAAAATCGCCAAAAAACTGCAGTTTTCACTCTTTCGCCTATGGGACGCCCTAAAAACATCCCAACGGACCCACGGAGCCCATGGATCCGCTTAACAGCTCGTCAGGGACGCCCCCGAGGGCCTCGGCCCAAAATAATTTCCGGAGCCAGCGCCACCCCAGCGATCCGTGGGCTAACACCCACCGAAAATCGCCAAAAAACTGCAGTTTTCACTCTTTCGCCTATGGGATGCCCTAAAAACATCCCAACGGACCCACGGAGCCCATGGATCCGCTTAACAGCTCGTCAGGGAAGCTCCCGAGGGCCTCGGCCCAAAATAATTTCCGGAGCCAGCT
Organism: Capsicum rhomboideum; assembly: GCA_031232105.1. Lineage (NCBI taxonomy): Eukaryota > Viridiplantae > Streptophyta > Magnoliopsida > Solanales > Solanaceae > Capsicum > Capsicum rhomboideum. The sequence goes on along the minus strand of CP124710.1, from coordinate 220,970 downwards.
CCACGCCAGAGATCCGTGGGCTAACACCCACCGAAAATCGCCAAAAAACTGCAGTTTTCACTCTTTCGCCTATGGGACGCCCTAAAAACATCCCAACGGACCCACGGAGCCCATGGATCCGCTTAACAGCTCGTCAGGGACGCCCCCGAGGGCCTCGGCCCAAAATAATTTCCGGAGCCAGCGCCACCCCAGCGATCCGTGGGCTAACACCCACCGAAAATCGCCAAAAAACTGCAGTTTTCACTCTTTCGCCTATGGGACGCCCTAAAAACATCCCAACGGACCCACGGAGCCCATGGATCCGCTTAACAGCTCGTCAGGGACGCCCCCGAGGGCCTCGGCCCAAAATAATTTCCGGAGCCAGCGCCACCCCAGCGATCCGTGGGCTAACACCCACCGAAAATCGCCAAAAAACTGCAGTTTTCACTCTTTCGCCTATGGGACGCCCTAAAAACATCCCAACGGACCCACGGAGCCCATGGATCCGCTTAACAGCTCGTCAGGGACGCCCCCGAGGGCCTCGGCCCAAAATAATTTCCGGAGCCAGCGCCACCCCAGCGATCCGTGGGCTAACACCCACCGAAAATCGCCAAAAAACTGCAGTTTTCACTCTTTCGCCTATGGGACGCCCTAAAAACATCCCAACGGACCCACGGAGCCCATGGATCCGCTTAACAGCTCGTCAGGGACGCCCCCGAGGGCCTCGGCCCAAAATAATTTCCGGAGCCAGCGCCACCCCAGCGATCCGTGGGCTAACACCCACCGAAAATCGCCAAAAAACTGCAGTTTTCACTCTTTCGCCTATGGGACGCCCTAAAAACATCCCAACGGACCCACGGAGCCCATGGATCCGCTTAACAGCTCGTCAGGGACGCCTCCGAGGGCCTCGGCCCAAAATAATTTCCGGAGCCAGCGCCACCCCAGCGATCCGTGGGCTAACACCCACCGAAAATCGCCAAAAAACTGCAGTTTTCACTCTTTCGCCTATGGGACGCCCTAAAAACATCCCAACGGACCCACGGAGCCCATGGATCCGCTTAACAGCTCGTCAGGGACGCCCCCGAGGGCCTCGGCCCAAAATAATTTCCGGAGCCAGCGCCACCCCAGCGATCCGTGGGCTAACACCCACCGAAAATCGCCAAAAAACTGCAGTTTTCACTCTTTCGCCTATGGGATGCCCTAAAAACATCCCAACGGACCCACGGAGCCCATGGATCCGCTTAACAGCTCGTCAGGGAAGCTCCCGAGGGCCTCGGCCCAAAATAATTTCCGGAGCCAGCGCCACGCCAGAGATCCGTGGGCTAACACCCACCGAAAATCGCCAAAAAACTGCAGTTTTCACTCTTTCGCCTATGGGACGCCCTAAAAACATCCCAACGGACCCACGGAGCCCATGGATCCGCTTAACAGCTCGTCAGGGACGCCCCCGAGGGCCTCGGCCCAAAATAATTTCCGGAGCCAGCGCCACCCCAGCGATCCGTGGGCTAACACCCACCGAAAATCGCCAAAAAACTGCAGTTTTCACTCTTTCGCCTATGGGACGCCCTAAAAACATCCCAACGGACCCACGGAGCCCATGGATCCGCTTAACAGCTCGTCAGGGACGCCCCCGAGGGCCTCGGCCCAAAATAATTTCCGGAGCCAGCGCCACCCCAGCGATCCGTGGGCTAACACCCACCGAAAATCGCCAAAAAACTGCAGTTTTCACTCTTTCGCCTATGGGACGCCCTAAAAACATCCCAACGGACCCACGGAGCCCATGGATCCGCTTAACAGCTCGTCAGGGACGCCCCCGAGGGCCTCGGCCCAAAATAATTTCCGGAGCCAGCGCCACCCCAGCGATCCGTGGGCTAACACCCACCGAAAATCGCCAAAAAACTGCAGTTTTCACTCTTTCGCCTATGGGACGCCCTAAAAACATCCCAACGGACCCACGGAGCCCATGGATCCGCTTAACAGCTCGTCAGGGACGCCCCCGAGGGCCTCGGCCCAAAATAATTTCCGGAGCCAGCGCCACCCCAGCGATCCGTGGGCTAACACCCACCGAAAATCGCCAAAAAACTGCAGTTTTCACTCTTTCGCCTATGGGACGCCCTAAAAACATCCCAACGGACCCACGGAGCCCATGGATCCGCTTAACAGCTCGTCAGGGACGCCCCCGAGGGCCTCGGCCCAAAATAATTTCCGAAGCCAGCGCCACCCCAGCGATCTGTGGGCTAACACCCACCGAAAATCGCCAAAAAACTGCAGTTTTCACTCTTTCGCCTATGGGATGCCCTAAAAACATCCCAACGGACCCACGGAGCCCATGGATCCGCTTAACAGCTCGTCAGGGACGCCCCCGAGGGCCTCGGCCCAAAATAATTTCCAGAGCCAGCGCCACCCCAGCGATCCGTGGGCTAACACCCACCGAAAATCACCAAAAAACTACAGTTTTCACTCTTTCGCCTATGGGACGCCCTAAAAACATCCCAACGGACCCACGGAGCCCATGGATCCGCTTAACAGCTCGTCAGGGACGCCCCCGAGGGCCTCGGCCCAAAATAATTTCCGAAGCCAGCGCCACCCCAGCGATCTGTGGGCTAACACCCACCGAAAATCGCCAAAAAACTGCAGTTTTCACTCTTTCACCTATGGGACGCCCTAAAAACATCCCAACGGACCCACGGAGCCCATGGATCCGCTTAACAGCTCGTCAGGGACGCCCCCGAGGGCCTCGGCCCAAAATAATTTCCAGAGCCAGCGCCACCCCAGCGATCCGTGGGCTAACACCCACCGAAAATCACCAAAAAACTACAGTTTTCACTCTTTCGCCTATGGGACGCCCTAAAAACATCCCAACGGACCCACGGAGCCCATGGATCCGCTTAACAGCTCGTCAGGGACGCCCCCGAGGGCCTCGGCCCAAAATAATTTCCGGAGCCAGCGCCACCCCAGCGATCCGTGGGCTAACACCCACCAAAAATCTCCAAAAAACTGCAGTTTTCACTCTTTCGCCTATGGGACGCCCTAAAAACATCCCAACGGACCCACGGAGCCCATGGATCCGCTTAACAGCTCGTCAGGGACGCCCCCGAGGGCCTCGGCCTAAAATAATTTCCGGAGCCAGCGCCACCCCAGCGATCCGTGGGCTAACACCCACCGAAAATCGCCAAAAAACTGCAGTTTTCACTCTTTCGCCTATGGGACGCCCTAAAAACATCCCAACGGACCCACGGAGCCCATGGATCCGCTTAACAGCTTGTCAGGGACGCCCCCGAGGTCCTCGGCCCAAAATAATTTCCGGAGCCAGCTCCACCCCAGCGATCCGTGGGCTAACACCCACCGAAAATCGCCAAAAAACTGCAGTTTTCACTCTTTCGCCTATGGGATGCCCTAAAAACATCCCAACGGACCCACGGAGCCCATGGATCCGCTTAACAGCTCGTCAGGGACGTCCCCGAGGGCCTCGGCCCAAAATAATTTCTGGAGCCAGCGCCACGCCAGAGATCCGTGGGCTAACACCCACCGAAAATCGCCAAAAAACTGCAGTTTTCACTCTTTCGCCTATGGGACGCCCTAAAAACATCCCAACGGACCCACGGAGCCCATGGATCCGCTTAACAGCTCGTCAGGGACGCCCCCGAGGGCCTCGGCCCAAAATAATTTCCGGAGCCAGCGCCACCCCAGCGATCCGTGGGCTAACACCCACCGAAAATCGCCAAAAAACTGCAGTTTTCACTCTTTCGCCTATGGGACGCCCTAAAAACATCCCAACGGACCCACGGAGCCCATGGATCCGCTTAACAGCTCGTCAGGGACGCCCCCGAGGGCCTCGGCCCAAAATAATTTCCGGAGCCAGCGCCACCCCAGCGATCCGTGGGCTAACACCCACCGAAAATCGCCAAAAAACTGCAGTTTTCACTCTTTCGCCTATGGGACGCCCTAAAAACATCCCAACGGACCCACGGAGCCCATGGATCCGCTTAACAGCTCGTCAGGGACGCCCCCGAGGGCCTCGGCCCAAAATAATTTCCGGAGCCAGCGCCACCCCAGCGATCCGTGGGCTAACACCCACCGAAAATCGCCAAAAAAATGCAGTTTTCACTCTTTCGCCTATGGGACGCCCTAAAAACATCCCAACGGACCCACGGAGCCCATGGATCCGCTTAACAGCTCGTCAGGGACGCCCCCGAGGGCCTCGGCCCAAAATAATTTCCGGAGCCAGCGCCACCCCAGCGATCCGTGGGCTAACACCCACCGAAAATCGCCAAAAAACTGCAGTTTTCACTCTTTCGCCTATGGGACGCCCTAAAAACATCCCAACGGACCCACGGAGCCCATGGATCCGCTTAACAGCTCGTCAGGGACGCCCCCGAGGGCCTCGGCCCAAAATAATTTCCGAAGCCAGCGCCACCCCAGCGATCTGTGGGCTAACACCCACCGAAAATCGCCAAAAAACTGCAGTTTTCACTCTTTCGCCTATGGGACGCCCTAAAAACATCCCAACGGACCCACGGAGCCCATGGATCCGCTTAACAGCTCGTCAGGGACGCCCCCGAGGGCCTCGGCCCAAAATAATTTCCAGATCCAGCGCCACCCCAGCGATCCGTGGGCTAACACCCACCGAAAATCACCAAAAAATTACAGTTTTCACTCTTTCGCCTATGGGACGCCCTAAAAACATCCCAACGGACCCACGGAGCCCATGGATCCGCTTAACAGCTCGTCAGGGACGCCCCCGAGGGCCTCGGCCCAAAATAATTTCCGGAGCCAGCGCCACCCCAGCGATCCGTGGGCTAACACCCACCGAAAATCGCCAAAAAACTGCAGTTTTCACTCTTTCGCCTATGGGACGCCCTAAAAACATCCCAACGGACCCACGGAGCCCATGGATCCGCTTAACAGCTCGTCAGGGACGCCCCCGAGGGCCTCGGCCCAAAATAATTTCCGGAGCCAGCGCCACCCCAGCGATCCGTGGGCTAACACCCACCGAAAATCGCCAAAAAACTGCAGTTTTCACTCTTTCGCCTATGGGACGCCCTAAAAACATCCCAACGGACCCACGGAGCCCATGGATCCGCTTAACAGCTCGTCAGGGACGCCCCCGAGGGCCTCGGCCCAAAATAATTTCCGGAGCCAGCGCCACCCCAGCGATCCGTGGGCTAACACCCACCGAAAATCGCCAAAAAACTGCAGTTTTCACTCTTTCGCCTATGGGACGCCCTAAAAACATCCCAACGGACCCACGGAGCCCATGGATCCGCTTAACAGCTCGTCAGGGACGCCCCCGAGGGCCTCGGCCCAAAATAATTTCCGAAGCCAGCGCCACCCCAGCGATCTGTGGGCTAACACCCACCGAAAATCGCCAAAAAACTGCAGTTTTCACTCTTTCGCCTATGGGACGCCCTAAAAACATCCCAACGGACCCACGGAGCCCATGGATCCGCTTAACAGCTCGTCAGGGACGCCCCCGAGGGCCTCGGCCCAAAATAATTTCCAGAGCCAGCGCCACCCCAGCGATCCGTGGGCTAACACCCACCGAAAATCACCAAAAAATTATAGTTTTCACTCTTTCGCCTATGGGACGCCCTAAAAACATCCCAACGGACCCACGGAGCCCATGGATCCGCTTAACAGCTCGTCAGGGACGCCCCCGAGGGCCTCGGCCCAAAATAATTTCCGGAGCCAGCGCCACCCCAGCGATCCGTGGGCTAACACCCACCAAAAATCGCCAAAAAACTGCAGTTTTCACTCTTTTGCCTATGGGATGCCCTAAAAACATCCCAACGGACCCACGGAGCCCATGGATCCGCTTAACAGCTCGTCAGGGACGCCCCCGAGGGCCTCGGCCCAAAATAATTTCCGGAGCCAACGCCACCCCAGCGATCCGTGGGCTAACACCCACCGAAAATCGCCAAAAAACTGCAGTTTTCACTCTTTCGCCTATGGGACGCCCTAAAAACATCCCAACGGACCCACGGAGCCCATGGATCCGCTTAACAGCTTGTCAGGGACGCCCCCGAGGTCCTCGGCCCAAAATAATTTCCGGAGCCAGCGCCACCCCAGCGATCCGTGGGCTAACACCCACCGAAAATCGCCAAAAAACTGCAGTTTTCACTCTTTCGCCTATGGGATGCCCTAAAAACATCCCAACGGACCCACGGAGCCCATGGATCCGCTTAACAGCTCGTCAGGGACGCCCCCGAGGGCCTCGGCCCAAAATAATTTCCGGAGCCAGCGCCACCCCAGCGATCCGTGGGCTAACACCCACCGAAAATCGCCAAAAAACTGCAGTTTTCACTCTTTCGCCTATGGGACGCCCTAAAAACATCCCAACGGACCCACGGAGCCCATGGATCCGCTTAACAGCTCGTCAGGGACGCCCCCGAGGGCCTCGGCCCAAAATAATTTCCGGAGCCAGCGCCACCCCAGCGATCCGTGGGCTAACACCCACCGAAAATCGCCAAAAAACTGCAGTTTTCACTCTTTCGCCTATGGGATGCCCTAAAAACATCCCAACGGACCCACAGATCCCATGGATCCGCTTAACAGCTCGTCAGGGACGCCCCCGAGGGCCTCGGCCCAAAATAATTTCCGGAGCCAGCGCCACCCCAGCGATCCGTGGGCTAACACCCACCGAAAATCGCCAAAAAACTACAGTTTTCACTCTTTCGCCTATGGGACGCCCTAAAAACATCCCAACGGACCCACGGAGCCCATGGATCCGCTTAACAGCTCGTCAGGGACGCCCCCGAGGGCCTCGGCCCAAAATAATTTCCGGAGCCAGCGCCACCCCAGGGATCCGTGGGCTAACACCCACCGAAAATCGCCAAAAAATTGCAGTTTTCACTCTTTCGCCTATGGGACGCCCTAAAAACATCCCAACGGACCCACGGAGCCCATGGATCCGCTTAACAGCTCGTCAGGGACGCCCCCGAGGGCCTCGGCCCAAAATAATTTCCGGAGCCAGCGCCACCCCAGCGATCCGTGGGCTAACACCCACCGAAAATCACCAAAAAACTGCAGTTTTCACTCTTTCGCCTATGGGACGCCCTAAAAACATCCCAACGGACCCACGGAGCCCATGGATCCGCTTAACAGCTCGTCAGGGACGCCCCCGAGGGCCTCGGCCCAAAATAATTTCCGGAGCCAGCGCCACCCCAGCGATCCGTGGGCTAACACCCATCGAAAATCGCCAAAAAACTGCAGTTTTCACTCTTTCGCCTATGGGACGCCCTAAAAACATCCCAACGGACCCACGGAGCCCATGGATCCGCTTAACAGCTCGTCAGGGACGCCCCCGAGGGCCTCGGCCCAAAATAATTTCCGGAGCCAGCGCCACCCCAGCGATCCGTGGGCTAACACCCATCGAAAATCGCCAAAAAACTGCAGTTTTCACTCTTTCGCCTATGGGACGCCCTAAAAACATCCCAACGGACCCACGGAGCCCATGGATCCGCTTAACAGCTCGTCAGGGACGCCCCCGAGGGCCTCGGCCCAAAATAATTTCCGGAGCCAGCTCCACCCCAGCGATCCGTGGGCTAACACCCACCGAAAATCGCCAAAAAACTGCAGTTTTCACTCTTTCGCCTATGGGACGCCCTAAAAACATCCCAACGGACCCACGGAGCCCATGGATCCGCTTAACAGCTCGTCAGGGACGCCCCCGAGGGCCTCGGCCCAAAATAATTTCCGGAGCCAGCGCCACCCCAGCGATCCGTGGGCTAACACCCACCGAAAATCGCCAAAAAACTGCAGTTTTCACTCTTTCGCCTATGGGACGCCCTAAAAACATCCCAACGGACCCACGGAGCCCATGGATCCGCTTAACAGCTTGTCAGGGACGCCCCCGAGGTCCTCGGCCCAAAATAATTTCCGGAGCCAGCGCCACCCCAGCGATCCATGGGCTAACACCCACCGAAAATCGCCAAAAAACTGCAGTTTTCACTCTTTCGCCTATGGGATGCCCTAAAAACATCCCAACGGACCCACGGAGCCCATGGATCCGCTTAACAGCTCGTCAGGGACGCCCCCGAGGGCCTCGGCCCAAAATAATTTCCGGAGCCAGCGCCACCCCAGCGATCCGTGGGCTAACACCCACCGAAAATCGCCAAAAAACTGCAGTTTTCACTCTTTCGCCTATGGGACGCCCTAAAAACATCCCAACGGACCCACGGAGCCCATGGATCCGCTTAACAGCTCGTCAGGGATGCCCCCGAGGGCCTCGGCCCAAAATAATTTCCGGAGCCAGCGCCACCCCAGCGATCCGTGGGCTAACACCCACCGAAAATCGCCAAAAAACTGCAGTTTTCACTCTTTCGCCTATGGGATGCCCTAAAAACATCCCAACGGACCCACAGAGCCCATGGATCCGCTTAACAGCTCGTCAGGGACGCCCCCGAGGGCCTCGGCCCAAAATAATTTCCGGAGCCAGCGCCACCCCAGCGATCCGTGGGCTAACACCCACCGAAAATCGCCAAAAAACTACAGTTTTCACTCTTTCGCCTATGGGACGCCCTAAAAACATCCCAACGGACCCACGGAGCCCATGGATCCGCTTAACAGCTCGTCAGGGACGCCCCCGAGGGCCTCGGCCCAAAATAATTTCCGGAGCCAGCGCCACCCCAGCGATCCGTGGGCTAACACCCACCGAAAATCGCCAAAAAATTGCAGTTTTCACTCTTTCGCCTATGGGACGCCCTAAAAACATCCCAACGGACCCACGGAGCCCATGGATCCGCTTAACAGCTCGTCAGGGACGCCCCCGAGGGCCTCGGCCCAAAATAATTTCCGGAGCCAGCGCCACCCCAGCGATCCGTGGGCTAACACCCACCGAAAATCGCCAAAAAACTGCAGTTTTCACTCTTTCGCCTATGGGACGCCCTAAAAACATCCCAACGGACCCACGGAGCCCATGGATCCGCTTAACAGCTCGTCAGGGACGCCCCCGAGGGCCTCGGCCCAAAATAATTTCCGGAGCCAGCGCCACCCCAGCGATCCGTGGGCTAACACCCATCGAAAATCGCCAAAAAACTGCAGTTTTCACTCTTTCGCCTATGGGACGCCCTAAAAACATCCCAACGGACCCACGGAGCCCATGGATCCGCTTAACAGCTCGTCAGGGACGCCCCCGAGGGCCTCGGCCCAAAATAATTTCCGGAGCCAGCGCCACCCCAGCGATCCGTGGGCTAACACCCATCGAAAATCGCCAAAAAACTGCAGTTTTCACTCTTTCGCCTATGGGACGCCCTAAAAACATCCCAACGGACCCACGGAGCCCATGGATCCGCTTAACAGCTCGTCAGGGACGCCCCCGAGGGCCTCGGCCCAAAATAATTTCCGGAGCCAGCGCCACCCCAGCGATCCGTGGGCTAACACCCACCGAAAATCGCCAAAAAACTGCAGTTTTCACTCTTTCGCCTATGGGACGCCCTAAAAACATCCCAACGGACCCACGGAGCCCATGGATCCGCTTAACAGCTTGTCAGGGACGCCCCCGAGGTCCTCGGCCCAAAATAATTTCCGGAGCCAGCGCCACCCCAGCGATCCATGGGCTAACACCCACCGAAAATCGCCAAAAAACTGCAGTTTTCACTCTTTCGCCTATGGGATGCCCTAAAAACATCCCAACGGACCCACGGAGCCCATGGATCCGCTTAACAGCTCGTCAGGGACGCCCCCGAGGGCCTCGGCCCAAAATAATTTCCGGAGCCAGCGCCACCCCAGCGATCCGTGGGCTAACACCCACCGAAAATCGCCAAAAAACTGCAGTTTTCACTCTTTCGCCTATGGGACGCCCTAAAAACATCCCAACGGACCCACGGAGCCCATGGATCCGCTTAACAGCTCGTCAGGGATGCCCCCGAGGGCCTCGGCCCAAAATAATTTCCGGAGCCAGCGCCACCCCAGCGATCCGTGGGCTAACACCCACCGAAAATCGCCAAAAAACTGCAGTTTTCACTCTTTCGCCTATGGGATGCCCTAAAAACATCCCAACGGACCCACAGAGCCCATGGATCCGCTTAACAGCTCGTCAGGGACGCCCCCAAGGGCCTCGGCCCAAAATAATTTCCGGAGCCAGCGCCACCCCAGCGATCCGTGGGCTAACACCCACCGAAAATCGCCAAAAAACTACAGTTTTCACTCTTTCGCCTATGGGACGCCCTAAAAACATCCCAACGGACCCACGGAGCCCATGGATCCGCTTAACAGCTCGTCAGGGACGCCCCCGAGGGCCTCGGCCCAAAATAATTTCCGGAGCCAGCGCCACCCCAGCGATCCGTGGGCTAACACCCACCGAAAATCGCCAAAAAATTGCAGTTTTCACTCTTTCGCCTATGGGACGCCCTAAAAACATCCCAACGGACCCACGGAGCCCATGGATCCGCTTAACAGCTCGTCAGGGACGCCCCCGAGGGCCTCGGCCCAAAATAATTTCTGGAGCCAGCGCCACCCCAGCGATCCGTGGGCTAACACCCACCGAAAATCGCCAAAAAACTGCAGTTTTCACTCTTTCGCCTATGGGACGCCCTAAAAACATCCCAACGGACCCACGGAGCCCATGGATCCGCTTAACAGCTCGTCAGGGACGCCCCCGAGGGCCTCGGCCCAAAATAATTTCCGGAGCCAGCGCCACCCCAGCGATCCGTGGGCTAACACCCACCGAAAATCGCCAAAAAACTGCAGTTTTCACTCTTTCGCCTATGGGACGCCCTAAAAACATCCCAACGGACCCACGGAGCCAATGGATCCGCTTAACAGCTCGTCAGGGATGCCCCCGAGGGCCTCGGCCCAAAATAATTTCCGGAGCCAGCGCCACCCCAGCGATCCGTGGGCTAACACCCATCGAAAATCGCCAAAAAACTGCAGTTTTCACTCTTTCGCCTATGGGACGCCCTAAAAACATCCCAACGGACCCACGGAGCCCATGGATCCGCTTAACAGCTCGTCAGGGACGCCCCCGAGGGCCTCGGCCCAAAATAATTTCCGGAGCCAGCGCCACCCCAGCGATCCGTGGGCTAACACCCACCGAAAATCGCCAAAAAACTGCAGTTTTCACTCTTTCGCCTATGGGACGCCCTAAAAACATCCCAACGGACCCACGGAGCCCATGGATCCGCTTAACAGCTCGTCAGGGACGCCCCCGAGGGCCTCGGCCCAAAATAATTTCCGGAGCCAGCGCCACCCCAGCGATCCGTGGGCTAACACCCACCGAAAATCGCCAAAAAACTGCAGTTTTCACTCTTTCGCCTATGGGACGCCCTAAAAACATCCCAACGGACCCACGGAGCCCATGGATCTGCTTAACAGCTCATCAGGGACGCCCCCGAGGGCCTCGGCCCAAAATAATTTCCGGAGCCAGCGCCACCCCAGCGATCCGTGGGCTAACACCCACCGAAAATCGCCAAAAAACTGCAGTTTTCACTCTTTCGCCTATGGGACGCCCTAAAAACATCCCAACGGACCCACGGAGCCCATGGATCCGCTTAACAGCTCGTCAGGGACGCCCCCGAGGGCCTCGGCCCAAAATAATTTCCGGAGCCAGCGCCACCCCAGCGATCCGTGGGCTAACACCCACCGAAAATCGCCAAAAAACTGCAGTTTTCACTCTTTCGCCTATGGGACGCCCTAAAAACATCCCAACGGACCCACGGAGCCCATGGATCCGCTTAACAGCTCGTCAGGGACGCCCCCGAGGGCCTCGGCCCAAAATAATTTCCGGAGCCAGCGCCACCCCAGCGATCCGTGGGCTAACACCCACCGAAAATCGCCAAAAAACTGCAGTTTTCACTCTTTCGCCTATGGGATGCCCTAAAAACATCCCAACGGACCCACGGAGCCCATGGATCCGCTTAACAGCTCGTCAGGGACGCCCCCGAGGGCCTCGGCCCAAAATAATTTTCGGAGCCAGCGCCACCCCAGCGATCCGTGGGCTAACACCCACCGAAAATCGCCAAAAAACTGCAGTTTTCACTCTTTCGCCTATGGGATGCCCTAAAAACATCCCAACGGACCCACGGAGCCCATGGATCCGCTTAACAGCTCGTCAGGGACGCCCCCGAGGGCCTCGGCCCAAAATAATTTCCGGAGCCAGCGCCACCCCAGCGATCCGTGGGCTAACACCCACCGAAAATCGCCAAAAAACTGCAGTTTTCACTCTTTCGCCTATGGGATGCCCTAAAAATATCCCAACGGACCCACAGAGCCCATGGATCCGCTTAACAGCTCGTCAGGGATGCCCCCGAGGGCCTCGGCCCAAAATAATTTCCGGAGCCAGCGCCACCCCAGCGATCCGTGGGCTAACACCCACCGAAAATCGCCAAAAAACTACAGTTTTCACTCTTTCGCCTATGGGACGCCCTAAAAACATCCCAACGGACCCACGGAGCCCATGGATCCGCTTAACAGCTCGTCAGGGACGCCCCCGAGGGCCTCGGCCCAAAATAATTTCCGGAGCCAGCGCCACCCCAGCGATCCGTGGGCTAACACCCACCGAAAATCGCCAAAAAATTGCAGTTTTCACTCTTTCGCCTATGGGACGCCCTAAAAACATCCCAACGGACCCACGGAGCCCATGGATCTGCTTAACAGCTCGTCAGGGACGCCCCCGAGGGCCTCGGCCCAAAATAATTTCCGGAGCCAGCGCCACCCCAGCGATCCGTGGGCTAACACCCACCGAAAATCGCCAAAAAACTGCAGTTTTCACTCTTTCGCCTATGGGACGCCCTAAAAACATCCCAACGGACCCACGGAGCCCATGGATCCGCTTAACAGCTCGTCAGGGACGCCCCCGAGGGCCTCGGCCCAAAATAATTTCCGGAGCCAGCGCCACCCCAGCGATCCGTGGGCTAACACCCATCGAAAATCGCCAAAAAACTGCAGTTTTCACTCTTTCGCCTATGGGACGCCCTAAAAACATCCCAACGGACCCACGGAGCCCATGGATCCGCTTAACAGCTCGTCAGGGATGCCCCCGAGGGCCTCGGCCCAAAATAATTTCCGGAGCCAGCGCCACCCCAGCGATCCGTGGGCTAACACCCAGCGAAAATCGCCAAAAAACTGCAGTTTTCACTCTTTCGCCTATGGGACGCCCTAAAAACATCCCAACGGACCCACGGAGCCCATGGATCCGCTTAACAGCTCGTCAGGGACGCCCCCGAGGGCCTCGGCCCAAAATAATTTCCGGAGCCAGCGCCACCCCAGCGATCCGTGGGCTAACACCCACCAAAAATCGCCAAAAAACTGTAGTTTTCACTCTTTCGCCTATGGGACGCCCTAAAAACATCCCAACGGACCCACGGAGCCCATGGATCCGCTTAACAGCTCGTCAGGGACGCCCCCGAGGGCCTCGGCCCAAAATAATTTCCGGAGCCAGCGCCACCCCAGTGATCCGTGGGCTAACACCCACCGAAAATCGCCAAAAAACTGCAGTTTTCACTCTTTCGCCTATGGGACGCCCTAAAAACATCCCAACGGACCCACGGAGCCCATGGATCCGCTTAACAGCTCGTCAGGGACGCCCCCGAGGGCCTCGGCCCAAAATAATTTCCGGAGCCAGCGCCACCCCAGCGATCCGTGGGCTAACACCCACCGAAAATTGCCAAAAAACTGCAGTTTTCACTCTTTCGCCTATGGGACGCCCTAAAAACATCCCAACGGACCCACGGAGCCCATGGATCCGCTTAACAGCTCGTCAGGGACGCCCCCGAGGGCCTCGGCCCAAAATAATTTCCGGAGCCAGCGCCACCCCAGTGATCCGTGGGCTAACACCCACCGAAAATCGCCAAAAAACTGCAGTTTTCACTCTTTCGCCTATGGGACGCCCTAAAAACATCCCAACGGACCCACGGAGCCCATGGATCCACTTAACAGCTCGTCAGGGACGCCCCCGAGGGCCTCGGCCCAAAATAATTTCCGGAGCCAGCGCCACCCCAGCGATCCGTGGGCTAACACCCACCGAAAATCGCCAAAAAACTGCAGTTTTCACTCTTTCGCCTATGGGACGCCCTAAAAACATCCCAACGGACCCACGGAGCCCATGGATCCGCTTAACAGCTCGTCAGGGACGCCCCCGAGGGCCTCGGCCCAAAATAATTTCCGGAGCCAGCGCCACCCCAGCGATCCGTGGGCTAACACCCACCGAAAATCGCCAAAAAACTGCAGTTTTCACTCTTTCGCCTATGGGACGCCCTAAAAACATCCCAACGGACCCACGGAGCCCATGGATCCGCTTAACAGCTCGTCAGGGACGCCCCCGAGGGCCTCGGCCCAAAATAATTTCCGGAGCCAGCGCCACCCCAGCGATCCGTGGGCTAACACCCACCGAAAATCGCCAAAAAACTGCAGTTTTCACTCTTTCGCCTATGGGACGCCCTAAAAACATCCCAACGGACCCACGGAGCCCATGGATCCGCTTAACAGCTCGTCAGGGACGCCCCCGAGGGCCTCGGCCCAAAATAATTTCCGGAGCCAGCGCCACCCCAGCGATCCGTGGGCTAACACCCACCGAAAATCGCCAAAAAACTGCAGTTTTCACTCTTTCGCCAATGGGACGCCCTAAAAACATCCCAACGGACCCACGGAGCCCATGGATCCGCTTAACAGCTCGTCAGGGACGCCCCCGAGGGCCTCGGCCCAAAATAATTTCTGGAGCCAGCGCCACCCCAGCGATCCGTGGGCTAACACCCACTGAAAATCGCCAAAAAACTGCAGTTTTCACTCTTTCGCCTATGGGACGCCCTAAAAACATCCCAACGGACCCACAGAGCCCATGGATCCGCTTAACAGCTCGGCAGGGACGCCCCCGAGGGCCTCGGCCCAAAATAATTTCCGGAGCCAGCGCCACCCCAGCGATCCGTGGGCTAACACCCACCGAAAATCGCCAAAAAACTGCAGTTTTCACTCTTTCGCCTATGGGACGCCCTAAAAACATCCCAACGGACCCACGGAACCCATGGATCCGCTTAACAGCTCGTCAGGGATGTCCCCGAGGGCCTCGGGCCAAAATAATTTCCGGAGCCAGCGCCACCCCAGCGATCCGTGGGCTAACACCCACCGAAAATCGCCAAAAAACTGCAGTTTTCACTCTTTCGCCTATGGGACGCCCTAAAAACATCCCAACGGACCCACGGAGCCCATGGATCCGCTTAACAGCTCGTCAGGGACGCCCTCGAGGGCCTCAGCCCAAAATAATTTCCGGAGCCAGCGCCACCCCAGCGATCCGTGGGCTAACACCCACCGAAAATCGCCAAAAAACTGCAGTTTTCACTCTTTCGCCTATGGGACGCCCTAAAAACATCCCAACGGACCCACGGAGCCCATGGATCCGCTTAACAGCTCGTCAGGGACGCCCCCGAGGGCCTCGGCCCAAAATAATTTCCGGAGCCAGCGCCACCCCAGCGATCCGTGGGCTAACACCCACCGAAAATCGCCAAAAAACTGCAGTTTTCACTCTTTCGCCTATGGGACGCCCTAAAAACATCCCAACGGACCCACGGAGCCCATGGATCCGCTTAACAGCTCGTCAGGGACGCCCTCGAGGGCCTCGGCCCAAAATAATTTCCGGAGCCAGCGCCACCCCAGCGATCCGTGGGCTAACACCCACCGAAAATCGCCAAAAAACTGCAGTTTTCACTCTTTCGCCTATGGGACGCCCTAAAAACATCCCAACGGACCCACGGAGCCCATGGATCCGCTTAACAGCTCGTCAGGGACGCCCCCGAGGGCCTCGTCCCAAAATAATTTCCGGAGCCAGCGCCACCCCAGCGATCCGTGGGCTAACACCCACCGAAAATCGCCAAAAAACTGTAGTTTTCACTCTTTCGCCTATGGGACGCCCTAAAAACATCCCAACGGACCCACGGAGCCCATGGATCCGCTTAACAGCTCGTCAGGGACGCCCCCGAGGGCCTCGGCCCAAAATAATTTCCGGAGCCAGCGCCACCCCAGCGATCCGTGGGCTAACACCCACCGAAAATCGCCAAAAAACTACAGTTTTCACTCTTTCGTCTATGGGACGCCCTAAAAACATCCCAACGGACCCACGGAGCCCATGGATCCGCTTAACAGCTCGTCAGGGACGCCCTCGAGGGCCTCGGCCCAAAATAATTTCCGGAGCCAGCGCCACCCCAGCGATCCGTGGGCTAACACCAACCGAAAATCGCCAAAAAACTGCAGTTTTCACTCTTTCGCCTATGGGATGCCCTAAAAACATCCCAAAGGACCCACGGAGCCCATGGATCCGCTTAACAGCTCGTCAGGGACGCCCCCGAGGGCCTCGGCCCAAAATAATTTCCAGAGCCAGCGCCACCCCAGCGATCCGTGGGCTAACACCCACCGAAAATCGCCAAAAAACTGTAGTTTTCACTCTTTCGCCTATGGGACGCCCTAAAAACATCCCAACGGACCCACGGAGCCCATGGATCCGCTTAACAGCTCATCAGGTACGCCCCCGAGGGCCTCGGCCTAAAATAATTTCCAGAGCCAGCGCCACTCCAGCGATCCGTGGGCTAACACCCACCGAAAATCGCCAAAAAACTGCAGTTTTCACTCTTTCGCCTATGGGATGCCCTAAAAACATCCCAACGGACCCACGGAGCCCATGGATCCGCTTAACAGCTCGTCAGGGACGCCCTCGAGGGCCTCGGCCCAAAATAATTTCCGGAGCCAGCGCCACCCCAGCGATCCGTGGGCTAACACCCACCGAAAATCGCCAAAAAACTGCAGTTTTCACTCTTTCGCCTATGGGACGCCCTAAAAACATCCCAACGGACCCACGGAGCCCATGGATCCGCTTAACAGCTCGTCAGGGACGCCCCCGAGGGCCTCGGCCCAAAATAATTTCCGGAGCCAGCGCCACCCCAGCGATCCGTGGGCTAACACCCATCGAAAATCGCCAAAAAACTGCAGTTTTCACTCTTTCGCCTATGGGACGCCCTAAAAACATCCCAACGGACCCACGGAGCCCATGGATCCGCTTAACAGCTCGTCAGGGACGCCCCCGAGGGCCTCGGCCCAAAATAATTTTCGGAGCCAGCGCCACCCCAGCGATCCGTGGGCTAACACCCACCGAAAATCGCCAAAAAACTGCCGTTTTCACTCTTTCGCCTCTGGGACGCCCTTAAAACCTCCCACAGGCCCCACGGAGCCCATGGATCCGCTTAACAGCTCGTCAAGGACGCCCCTGAGGGGCTCGGCCCAAAATAATTTCCGGAGCCAGCGCCACCCCAGCGATCCGTGGGCTAACACCCACGGAAAATCGCCAAAAAACTGCCGTTTTCACTCTTTCGCCTCTGGAACGCCCTTAAAACCTCCCACAGGCCCCACGGAGCCCATGGATCCGCTTAATAACTCGTCAGGGACGCCCCCGAGGGGCTCGGCCCAAAATAATTTTCGGAGCCAGCGCCACCCCAGCGATCCGTGGGCTAACACCCACGGAAAATCGCCAAAAAACTGCCGTTTTCACTCTTTCGCCTCTGGGACGCCCTTAAAACCTCCCACAGGCCCCACGGAGCCCATGGATCCGCTTAACAGCTCGTCAGGGACGCCCCCGAGGGGCTCGGCCTAAAATAATTTCCGGAGCCAGCGCCACCCCAGCGATCCGTGGGCTAACACCCACGGAAAATCGCAAAAAAACTGCCGTTTTCACTCTTTCGCCTCTGGGACGCCCTTAAAACCTCCCACAGGCCCCACGGAGCCCATGGATCCGCTTAACAGCTTGTCAGGGATGCCCCCGAGGGGTTCGGCCCAAAATAATTTCCGGAGCCAGCGCCACCCCAGCGATTCGTGGGCTAACACCCACGAAAAATCGCCAAAAAACTGCCGTTTTCACTCTTTCGCCTCTGGGACGCCCTTAAAACCTCCCACAGGCCCCACGGAGCCCATGGATCTTCTTAACAGCTCGTCAAGGACGCCCCCGAGGGGCTCGGCCTAAAATAATTTCCGTAGCCAGCGCCACCCCAGCGATCCGTGGGCTAACACCCACGGAAAATCGCCAAAAAACTGCCGTTTTCAATCTTTCGCCTCTGGGACGCCCTTAAAACCTCCCACAGGCCCCACGGAGCCCATGGATCCGCTTAACAGCTCATCAGGGACGCCTCCGAGGGGCTCGACCCAAAATAATTTCCGGAGCCAGCGCCACCCCAGCGATCCGTTGGCTAACATCGACGGAAAATCGCCAAAAAACTGCCGTTTTCACTCTTTCGCCTCTGGGACGCCCTTAAAACCTCCCACAGGCCCCACGGAGCCCATGGATCTGCTTAACAGCTCGTCAGGGACGCCCCCGAGGGGCTCGGCCCAAAATAATTTCCGGAGCCAGCGCCACCCCAGCGATCCGTGGGCTAACACCCACGGAAAATCGCCAAAAAACTGCCGTTTTCACTCTTTCGCCTCTGGGACGCCCTTAAAACCTCCCACAGGCCCCACGGAGCCCATGGATCCGCTTAACAGCTCGTCAGGGACGCCCCCGAGGGGCTCGACCCAAAATAATTTCCGAAGCCAGCGCCACCCCAGCGATCCGTGGGCTAACACCCACGGAAAATCGCCAAAAAACTGCCGTTTTCACTCTTTCGCCTCTGGGACGCCCTTAAAACCTCCCACAGGCCCCACGGAGCTCATGGATCCACTTAACAGCTCGTCAGGGACGCCCCCGAGGGGCTCGGCCCAAAATAATTTCCGGAGCCAGCGCCACCCCAGCGATCCGTGGGCTAACACCCACGGAAAATCGCCAAAAAACTGCCGTTTTCACTCCTTCGCCTCTGGGACGCCCTTAAAACCTCCCACAGGCCCCACGGAGCCCATGGATCCGCTTAACAGCTCGTCAGGGACGCCCCCGAGGGGCTCGGCCCAAAATAATTTCCGGAGCCAGCTCCACCCCAGCGATCCGCGGGCTAACACCCACGGAAAATCGCCAAAAAACTGCCGTTTTCACTCTTTCGCCTCTGGGACGCCCTTAAAACCTCCCACAGGCCCCACGGAGCCCATGGATCCGCTTAACAGCTCGTCAGGGACGCCCCCGAGGGGTTCGGCCCAAAATAATTTCCGGAGCCAGCGCCACCCCAGCGATCCGTGGGCTAACACCCACGGAAAATCGCCAAAAAACTGCCGTTTTCACTCCTTCGCCTCTGGGACGCCCTTAAAACCTCCCACAGGCCCCACGGAGCCCATGGATCCGCTTAACAGCTCGTCAGGGACGCCCCCGAGGGGCTCGGCCCAAAATAATTTCCGGAGCCAGCTCCACCCCAGCGATCCGCGGGCTAACACCCACGGAAAATCGCCAAAAAACTGCCGTTTTCACTCTTTCGCCTCTGGGACGCCCTTAAAACCTCCCACAGGCCCCACGGAGCCCATGGATCCGCTTAACAGCTCGTCAGGGACGCCCCCGAGGGGTTCGGCCCAAAATAATTTCCGGAGCCAGCGCCACCCCAGCGATCCGTGGGCTAACACCCACGGAAAATCGCCAAAAAACTGCCGTTTTCACTCTTTCGCCTCTGGGACGCCCTTAAAACCTCCCACAGGCCCCACGGAGCCCATGGATCCGCTTAACAGCTCGTCAGGGACGCCCCCGAGGGGCTCGGCCCAAAATAATTTCCGGAGCCAGCGCCACCCCAGCGATCCGTTGTCTAACACCCACGGAAAATCGCCAAAAAACTGCCGTTTTCACTCTCTCACCTCTGGGACGCCCTTAAAACCTCCCACAGGCCCCACGGAGCCCATGGATCCGCTTAACAGCTCGTCAGGGACGCCCTCGAGGGGCTCGGCCCAAAATAATTTCCGGAGCCAGCGCCACCCCAGCGATCCGTGGGCTAACACCCATGGAAAATCGCCAAAAAACTGCCGTTTTCACTCTTTCGCCTCTGGGACGCCCTTAAAACCTCCCACAAGCCCCACGGAGCCCATGGATCCGCTTAACAGCTCGTCAGGGACGTCCTCGAGGGGCTCGGCCCAAAATAATTTCCGAAGCCAGCGCCACCCCAGCGATCCGTGGGCTAACACCCACGGAAAATCGCCAAAAAACTGCCGTTTTCACTCTTTCGCCTCTGGGACGCCCTTAAAACCTCCCACAGGCCCCACGGAGCCCATGGATCCGCTTAACAGCTCGTCAGGGACGCCCCCGAGGGGCTCGGCCCAAAATAATTTCCGGAGCCAGCGCCACCCCAGCGATCCGTGGGCTAACACCCATGGAAAATCGCCAAAAAACTGCCGTTTTCACTCTTTCGCCTCTGGGACGCCCTTAAAACCTCCCACAGGCCCCACGGAGCCCATGGATCCGCTTAACAGCTCGTCAGGGACGCCCCCGAGGGGCTCGGCCCAAAATAATTTCCGGAGCCAGCGCCACCCCAGCGATCCGTGGGTTAACACCCACGGAAAATCGCCAAAAAATTGCCGTTTTCACTCTTTCGCCTCTGGGACGCCCTTAAAACCTCCCACAGGCCCCACGGAGCCCATGGATCCGCTTAACAGCTCGTCAGGGACGCCCCCGAGGGGCTCGGCCCAAAATAATTTCCGGAGCCAGCGCCACCCCAGCGATTCGTGGGCTAACACCCATGGAAAATCGCCAAAAAACTGCCGTTTTCACTCTTTCGCCTCTGGAACGCCCTTAAAACCTCCCACCAGCCCCAAGGAGCCCATGGATCCGCTTAACAGCTCGTCAGGGACGCCCCCGAGGGGCTCGGTCCAAAATAATTTCCGAAGCCAGCGCCACCCCAGCGATCCGTGGGCTAACACCCACGGAAAATTGCCAAAAAACTGCCGTTTTCACTCTTTCGCCTCTGGGACGCCCTTAAAACCTCCCACCGGCCCCAAGGAGCCCATGGATCCGCTTAAAATCTCATCAAGGACGCCCCCGAGGGGTTCGGCCCAAAATAATTTTCGGAGACAGCGCCAGCCCAGCGATCCGTGGGCTAACACCCACGAAAAATTGCCAAAAAACTACCGTTTTCACTCTTTCGCCTCTGGGACGCCCTTAAAACCTCCCACAGGCCCCACGGAGCCCATGGATCCGCTTAACAGCTCGTCAGGGACGCCCCCGAGGGGCTCGGCCCAAAATAATTTCCGGAGCCAGCGCCACCCCAGCGATCCGTGGGCTAACACCCACGGAAAATCGCCAAAAAACTGCCGTTTTCACTCTTTCGCCTCTGGGACGCCCTTAAAACCTCCCACAGGCCCCACGGAGCCCATGGATCTGCTTAACAGCTCGTTAGGGACGCCCCCGAGGGGTTCGGCCCAAAATAATTTCCGGAGCCAGCGCCACCCCCGCGATTCGTGGGCTAACACCCATGGAAAATCGCCAAAAAACTGCCGTTTTCACTCTTTCACCTCTGGAACGCCCTTAAAACCTCCCACCAGCCCCAAGGAGCCCATGGATCCGCTTAACAGCTCGTCAGGGACACCCCCGAGGGGCTCGGCCCAAAATAATTTCCGAAGCCAGCGCCACCCCAGCGATCCGTGGGCTAACACCCACGAAAAATCGCCAAAAAACTACCATTTTCACTCTTTCGCCTCTGGGACGCCCTTAAAACCTCCCACCGGCCCCAAGGAGCCCATGGATCCGCTTAACAGCTCGTCAGGGACGTCCCCGAGGGGCTCGGCCCAAAATAATTTTCGGAGCCAGCGCCACCCCAGCGATCCGTGGGCTAACACCCACGGAAAATTGCCAAAAAACTGCCATTTTCACTCTTTCGCCTCTGGGACGCCCTTAAAACCTCCCACCGGCCCCAAGGAGCCCATGGATCCGCTTAACAGCTCTTCAGGGATGTCCCCGAGGGGCTCGGCCCAAAATAATTTCTGGAGCCAGCGCCACCCCAGCGATCCGTGGGCTAACACCCACGGAAAAACGCCAAAAAACTGCCGTTTTCACTCTTTCGCCTCTGGGACGCCCTTTAAACCTCCCACCGGCCCCAAGGAGCCCATGGATCCGCTTAACAGCTCGTCAGGGACGCCCCCGAGGAGCTCGGCCCAAAATAATTTCCAGAGCCAGCGCCACCCCAGCGATCCGTGGGCTAACAAATCGCCAAAAAACTACCGTTTTCACTCTTTCGCCTCTGGGACGCCCTTAAAACCTCCCACCGGCCCCAAGGAGCCCATGGATCCGCTTAACAGCTCTTCAGGGATGTCCCCGAGGGGTTCGGCCCAAAATAATTTCCGGAGCCAGCGCCACCCCAGCGATCCGTGGGCTAACACCCACGGAAAATCGCCAAAAAACTGCCGTTTTCACTCTTTCGCCTCTGGGACGCCCTTAAAACCTCCCACCGGACCCAAGGAGCCCATGGATCCGCTTAACAGCTCATCAGGGACGCCCCCGAGGGGCTCGGTCCAAAATAATTTCCGGAGCCAGCGCCACCCCAGCGATCCGTGGGCTAACACCCACGGAAAATCGCCAAAAAACTGCCGTTTTCACTCTTTCGCCTCTGGGACGCCCTTAAAACCTCCCACAGGCCCCACGGAGCCCATGGATCCGCTTAACAGCTCGTCAGGGACGCCCCCGAGGGGCTCGGCCCAAAATAATTTCCGGAGCCAGCGCCACCCCAGCGATTCGTGGGCTAACACCCATGGAAAATCGCCAAAAAACTGCCGTTTTCACTCTTTCGCCTCTGGAACGCCCTTAAAACCTCCCACCAGCCCCAAGGAGCCCATGGATCCGCTTAACAGCTCGTCAGGGACGCCCCCAAGGGGCTCGGCCCAAAATAATTTCCGAAGCCAGCGCCACCCCAGCGATCCGTGGGCTAACACCCACGGAAAATTGCCAAAAAACTGCCGTTTTCACTCTTTCGCCTCTGGGATGCCCTTAAAACCTCCCACCGGCCCCAAGGAGCCCATGGATCCGCTTAAAATCTCATCAAGGACGCCCCCGAGGGGTTCGGCCCAAAATAATTTTCGGAGACAGCGCCAGCCCAGCGATCCGTGGGCTAACACCCACGAAAAATTGCCAAAAAACTACCGTTTTCACTCTTTCGCCTCTGGGACGCCCTTAAAACCTCCCACAGGCCCCACGGAGCCCATGGATCCGCTTAACAGCTCGTCAGGGACGCCCCTGAGGGGCTCGGCCCAAAATAATTTCCGGAGCCAGCGCCACCCCAGCGATCCGTGGGCTAACACCCACGGAAAATCGCCAAAAAACTGCCGTTTTCACTCTTTCGCCTCTGGGACGCCCTTAAAACCTCCCACAGGCCCCACGGAGCCCATGGATCTGCTTAACAGCTCGTTAGGGACGCCCCCGAGGGGCTCGGCCCAAAATAATTTCCGGAGCCAGCGCCACCCCAGCGATTCGTGGGCTAACACCCATGGAAAATCGCCAAAAAACTGCCGTTTTCACTCTTTCACCTCTGGAACGCCCTTAAAACCTCCCACCAGCCCCAAGGAGCCCATGGATCCGCTTAACAGCTCGTCAGGGACACCCCCGAAGGGCTCGGCCCAAAATAATTTCCGAAGCCAGCGCCACCCCAGCGATCCGTGGGCTAACACCCATGGAAAATCGCCAAAAAACTGCCGTTTTCACTCTTTCGCCTCTGGGACGCCCTTAAAACCTCCCACCGGCCCCAAGGAGCCCATGGATCCGCTTAAAATCTCATCAAGGACTCCCCCGAGGGGTTCGGCCCAAAATAATTTCCGGAGACAGCGCCACCCCAGCGATCCGTGGGCTAACACCCACGAAAAATCGCCAAAAAACTACCGTTTTCACTCTTTCGCCTCTGGGACGCCCTTAAAACCTCCCACCGGCCCCAAGGAGCCCATGGATCCGCTTAAAATCTCATCAAGGACTCCCCCGAGGGGTTCGGCCCAAAATAATTTCCGGAGACAGCGCCACCCCAGCGATCCGTGGGCTAACACCCACGAAAAATCGCCAAAAAACGACCGTTTTCACTCTTTCGCCTCTGGGACGCCCTTAAAACCTCCCACCGGCCCCAAGGAGCCCATGGATCCGCTTAACAGCTCGTCAGGGACGTCCCCGAGGGGCTCGGCCCAAAATAATTTCCGGAGCCAGCGCCACCCCAGCGATCCGTGGGCTAACACCCACGGAAAATTGCCAAAAAACTGCCATTTTCACTCTTTCGCCTCTGGACGCCCTTAAAACCTCCCACCGGCCCCAAGGAGCCCATGGATCCGCTTAACAGCTCTTCAGGGATGTCCCCGAGGGGCTCGGCCCAAAATAATTTCTGGAGCCAGCGCCACCCCAGCGATCCGTGGGCTAACACCCACGGAAAAACGCCAAAAAACTGCCGTTTTCACTCTTTCGCCTCTGGGACGCCCTTAAAACCTCCCACCGGCCCCAAGGAGCCCATGGATCCGCTTAACAGCTCGTCAGGGACGCCCTCGAGGAGCTCGGCCCAAAATAATTTCCAGAGCCAGCGCCACCCCAGCGATCCGTGGGCTAACAAATCGCCAAAAAACTACCGTTTTCACTCTTTCGCCTCTGGGACGCCCTTAAAACCTCCCACCGGCCCCAAGGAGCCCATGGATCTGCTTAACAGCTCTTCAGGGATGTCCCCGAGGGGCTCGGCCCAAAATAATTTCCGGAGCCAGCGCCACCCCAGCGATCCGTGGGCTAACACCCACGGAAAATCGCCAAAAAACTGCCGTTTTCACTCTTTCGCCTCTGGGACGCCCTTAAAACCTCCCACCGGACCCAAGGAGCCCATGGATCCGCTTAACAGCTCATCAGGGACGCCCCCGAGGGGCTCGGTCCAAAATAATTTCCGGAGCCAGCGCCACCCCAGCGATCCGTGGGCTAACACCCACGGAAAATCGCCAAAAAACTGCCGTTTTCACTCTTTCGCCTCTGGGACGCCCTTAAAACCTCCCATCGGCCCCAAGGAGCCCATGGATCCGCTTAACAGCTCGTCAGGGACGCCCCCGTGGGGCTCAGCCAAAAATAATTTCCGGAGCCAGCGCCACCCCAGCGATCCGTGGGCTAACACCCACGGAAAATCGCCAAAAAACTGCCGTTTTCACTCTTTCGCCTCTGGGATGCCCTTAAAACCTCCCACCGGCCCCAAGGAGCCCATGGATCTGCTTAACAGCTTATCAGGGACGCCCCCGAGGGGCTCAGCCCAAAATAATTTCCGGAGCCAGCGCCACCCCAGCGATCCGTGGGCTAACACCCACGGAAAATCGCCAAAAAACTGGCATTTTCACTCTTTCGCCTCTGGGACGCCCTTAAAACCTCCCACCGACCCCAAGAAGCCCATGGATCCGCTTAACAGCTCATCAGGGACGCCTCCGAGGGGCTCGGTCCAAAATAATTTCCGGAGCCAGCGCCACCCCAGCGATCCGTGGGCTAACACCCACGGAAAATTGCCAAAAAACTGTCGTTTTCACTCTTTCGCCTCTGGGACGCCCTTAAAACCTCCCACCAGCCCCAAGGAGCCCATAGATCCGCTTAACAGCTCATAAGGGACGCCCCTGAGGGGCTCGGCCCAAAATAATTTCCGGAGCCAGCGCCACCCCAGCGATCCGTGGGCTAACACCCACGAAAAATTGCCAAAAAACTGTCGTTTTCACTCTTTCGCCTCTGGGACGCCCTTAAAACCTCCCACCAGCCCCAAGGAGCCCATAGATCCGCTTAACAGCTCGTCAGGGACGCCCCCGAGGGGCTCGGCCCAAAATAATTTCCGGAGCCAGCGCCACCCCAGCGATCCGTGGGCTAACACCCACGGAAAATTGCCAAAAAACTGCCATTTTCATTCTTTCGCCTCTGGGACGCCCTTAAAACCTCCCACCGGCCCCAAGGAGCCCATGGATCCACTTAACAGCTCGTCAGGGACACCCCCGAGGGGCTCGGCCCAAAATAATTTTCGGAGCCAGCGCCACCCCAGCGATCCGTGGGCTAACACCCACGGAAAATTGCCAAAAAACTGCCGTTTTCACTCTTTCGCCTCTGGGACGCCCTCAAAACCTCCCAACGGCCCCAAGGAGCCCATGGATCCGCTTAACAGCTCGTCAGGGACGCCCCCGTGGGGCTCGGCCAAAAATAATTTCCGGAGCCAGCGCCACCCCAGCGATCCGTGGGCTAACACCCACGGAAAATCGCCAAAAAACTGCCGTTTTCACTCTTTCGCCTCTGGGATGCCCTTAAAACCTCCCACCGGCCCCAAGGAGCCCATGGATATGCTTAACAGCTTATCAGGGACGCCCCCGAGGGGCTCAGCCCAAAATAATTTCCGGAGCCAGCGCCACCCCAGCGATCCGTGGGCTAACACCCACGGAAAATCGCCAAAAAACTGCCATTTTCACTCTTTCGCCTCTGGGACGCCCTTAAAACCTCCCACCGACCCCAAGAAGCCCATGGATCCGCTTAACAGCTCATCAGGGACGCCTCCGAGGGGCTCGGTCCAAAATAATTTCCGGAGCCAGCGCCACCCCAGCGATCCGTGGGCTAACACCCACGGAAAATCGCCAAAAAACTGCCGTTTTCACTCTTTTGCCTCTGGGATGCCCTTAAAACCTCCCACCGGCCCCAAGGAGCCCATGGATCCGCTTAACAGCTCGTCAGGGACGCCCCCGAGGGGCTCGGCCCAAAATAATTTCCGGAGCCAGTGCCACCCCAGCGATCCGTGGGCTAACACCCACGAAATATCGCCAAAAAACTGCCGTTTTCACTCTTTCGCCTCTGGGACGCCCTTAAAACCTCCCACCGGCCCCAAGGAGCCCATGGATCCGCTTAACAGCTCATAAGGGACGCCCCTGAGGGGCTCGGCCCAAAATAATTTCCGGAGCCAGCGCCACCCCAGCGATCCGTGGGCTAACACCCACGGAAAATTGCCAAAAAACTGTCGTTTTCACTCTTTCGCCTCTGGGACGCCCTTAAAACCTCCCACCAGCCCCAAGGAGCCCATAGATCCGCTTAACAGCTCGTCAGGGACGCCCCCGAGGGGCTCGGCCCAAAATAATTTCCGGAGCCAGCGCCACCCCAGCGATCCGTGGGCTAACACCCACGGAAAATTGCCAAAAAACTGCCATTTTCATTCTTTCGCCTCTGGGACGCCCTTAAAAACTCCCACCGGCCCCAAGGAGCCCATGGATCCACTTAACAGCTCGTCAGGGACACCCCCGAGGGGCTCGGCCCAAAATAATTTTCGGAGCCAGCGCCACCCCAGCGATCCGTGGGCTAACACCCACGGAAAATTGCCAAAAAACTGCCGTTTTCACTCTTTCGCCTCTGGGACGCCCTCAAAACCTCCCAACGGCCCCAAGGAGCCCATGGATCCGCTTAACAGCTCGTCAGGGACGCCCCCGTGGGGCTCGGCCAAAAATAATTTCCGGAGCCAGCGCCACCCCAGCGATCCGTGGGCTAACACCCACGGAAAATCGCCAAAAAACTGCCGTTTTCACTCTTTCGCCTCTGGGATGCCCTTAAAACCTCCCACCGGCCCCAAGGAGCCCATGGATCTGCTTAACAGCTTATCAGGGACGCCCCCGAGGGGCTCAGCCCAAAATAATTTCCGGAGCCAGCGCCACCCCAGCGATCCGTGGGCTAACACCCACGGAAAATCGCCAAAAAACTGCCATTTTCACTCTTTCGCCTCTGGGACACCCTTAAAACCTCCCACCGACCCCAAGAAGCCCATGGATCCGCTTAACAGCTCATCAGGGACGCCTCCGAGGGGCTCGGTCCAAAATAATTTCCAGAGCCAGCGCCACCCCAGCGATCCGTGGGCTAACACCCACGGAAAATCGCCAAAAAACTGCCGTTTTCACTCTTTCGCCTCTGGGATGCCCTTAAAACCTCCCACCGGCCCCAAGGAGCCCATGGATCCGCTTAACAGCTCGTCAGGGACGCCCCCGAGGGGCTCGGCCCAAAATAATTTCCGGAGCCAGTGCCACCCCAGCGATCCGTGGGCTAACACCCACGGAAAATCGCCAAAAAACTGCCGTTTTCACTCTTTCGCCTCTGGGACGCCCTTAAAACCTCCCACCGGCCCCAAGGAGCCCATGGATCCGCTTAACAGCTCCTCAGGGATGCCCCCGAGGGGCTCGGTCCAAAATAATTTCCGGAGCCACTGCCACCCCAGCGATCCGTGGGCTAACACCCACGGAAAATCGCCAAAAAACTGCCGTTTTCACTCTTTCGCCTCTGGGATGCCCTTAAAACCTCCCACCGGCCCCAAGGAGCCCATGGATCCGCTTAACAGCTCGTCAGGGACTCCCCCGAGGGGCTCGGCCCAAAATAATTTCCGGAGCCAGTGCCACCCCAGCGATCCGTGGGCTAACACCCACGAAATATCGCCAAAAAACTGCCGTTTTCACTCTTTCGCCTCTGGGACGCCCTTAAAACCTCCCACCGGCCCCAAGGAGCCCATGGATCCGCTTAACAGCTCATAAGGGACGCCCCTGAGGGGCTCGGCCCAAAATAATTTCCGGAGCCAGCGCCACCCCAGCGATCCGTGGGCTAACACCCACGGAAAATTGCCAAAAAACTATCGTTTTCACTCTTTCGCCTCTGGGACGCCCTTAAAACCTCCCACCAGCCCCAAGGAGCCCATAGATCCGCTTAACAGCTCGTCAGGGACGCCCCCGAGGGGCTCGGCCCAAAATAATTTCCGGAGCCAGCGCCACCCCAGCGATCCGTGGGCTAACACCCACGGAAAATTGCCAAAAAACTGCCATTTTCATTCTTTCGCCTCTGGGACGCCCTTAAAACCTCCCACCGGCCCCAAGGAGCCCATGGATCCACTTAACAGCTCGTCAGGGACACCCCCGAGGGGCTCGGCCCAAAATAATTTTCGGAGCCAGCGCCACCCCAGCGATCCGTGGGCTAACACCCACGGAAAATTGCCAAAAAACTGCCGTTTTCACTCTTTCGCCTCTGGGTCGCCCTCAAAACCTCCCAACGGCCCCAAGGAGCCCATGGATCCGCTTAACAGCTCGTCAGGGACGCCCCCGAGGGGCTCGGCCCAAAATAATTTCTGGAGCCAGTGCCACCCCAGCGATCCGTGGGCTAACACCCACGGAAAATCGCCAAAAAACTGCCGTTTTCACTCTTTCGCCTCTGGGACGCCCTTAAAACCTCCCACCGGCCCCAAGGATCCCATGGATCCGCTTAACAGCTCGTCAGGGATGCCCCCGAGGGGCTCGGCCCAAAATAATTTCCGGAGCCAGCGCCACCCCAGCGATCCGTGGGTTAACACCCACGGAAAATCGCCAAAAAACTGTCGTTTTCACTCTTTCGCCTCTGGGATGCCCTTAAAACCTCCCACCGGCCCCAAGGAGCCCATGGATCTGCTTAAAAGCTCGTCAGGGATGCCCCCGAGGGGCTCGGCCCAAAATAATTTCCGGAGCCAGCGCCACCCCAGCGATCCGTGGGCTAACACCCACGGAAAATCGCCAAAAAACTGCCGTTTTCACTCTTTCGCCTCTGGGACGCCCTTAAAACCTCCCACTGGCCCCAAGGAGCCCATGGATCCGCTTAAAAGCTCATCAGGGACGCCCCCGAGGGGCTCGACCCAAAATAATTTCCTGAGCCAGCGCCACCCCAGCGATCCGTGGGCTAACACCCACGGAAAATCGCAAAAAAACTGCCGTTTTCACTCTTTCGCCTCTGGGACGCCCTTAAAACCTCCCACCGGCCCCAAGGAGCCCATGGATCCGCTTAACAGCTCGTCAGGGACGCCCCCGAGGGGCTCGACCCAAAATAATTTCCGAAGCCAGCGCCACCCCAGCGATCCGTGGGCTAACACCCACGGAAAATCGCCAAAAAACTGCCGTTTTCACTCTTTCGCCTCTGGGACGCCCTTAAAACCTCCCACCGGCCCCAAGGAGCCTATGGATCCGCTTAACAGCTCGTCAGGGATGCCGCCGAGGGGCTCGGCCCAAAATAATTTTCGGATCCAGCGCCACCCCAGCGATCCGTGGGCTAACACCCACGGAAAATCGCCAAAAAACTGCCGTTTTCACTCTTTCGCCTCTGGGACGCCCTTAAAACCTCCCACCGGCCCCAAGGAGCCCATGGATCCGCTTAACAGCTCGTCAGGGACGCCCCAGAGGGGTTCGGCCCAAAATAATTTCCGGAGCCAGCGCCACCCCAGCGATCCGTGGGCTAACACCCACGAAAAATCGCCAAAAAAGTGCCGTTTTCACTCTTTCGCCTCTGGGACGCCCTTAAAACCTCCCACCGGCCCCAAGGAGCCTATGGATCCGCTTAACAGCTTATCAGGGACGCCCCCGAGGGGCTCGGCCCAAAATAATTTCCGGAGCCAGCGCCACCCCAGCGATCCGTGGGCTAACACCCATGGAAAATCGCCAAAAAACTGCCGTTTTCACTCTTTCGCCTCTGGGACGCCCTTAAAACCTCCCACCAGCCCCAAGGAGCCCATGGATCCGCTTAACAGCTCGTCAGGGACGCCCCCAAGGGGCTCGGCACAAAATAATTTCCAGAGCCAGCGCCACCCCAGCGATCCGTGGGCTAACACCCACGGAAAATCGCCAAAAAACTGCCGTTTTCACTCTTTCGCCTCTGGGACGCCCTTAAAACCTCCCACCGGCCCCAAGGAGCCCATGGATCCGCTTAACAGCTCGTCAGGGATGCCCTTGAGGGGCTCGGCCAAAAATAATTTCCGGAGCCAGCGCCACCCCAGCGATCCGTGGGCTAACACCCACGGAAAATCGCCAAAAAACTGCCGTTTTCACTCTTTTGCCTCTGGGACGCCCTTAAAACCTCCCACAGGCCCCAAGGAGCCCATGGATCCGCTTAACAGCTCGTCAGGGATGCCCCCGAGGGGTTCGGCCCAAAATAATTTTCGGATCCAGCGCCACCCCAGCGATCCGTGGGCTAACACCCACGAAAAATCGCCAAAAAACTGCCGTTTTCACTCTTTCGCCTCTGGGACGCCCTTAAAACCTCCCACCGGCCCCAAGGAGCCCATGGATCCACTTAACAGCTCGTCAGGCACGCCCCCGAGGGGCTCGGCCCAAAATAATTTCCAGAGCCAGCGCCACCCCAGCGATCCGTGGGCTAACACCCACGGAAAATCGCCAAAAAACTGCCGTTTTCACTCTTTCGCCTCTGGGACGCCCTTAAAACCTCCCACCGGCCCCAAGGAGCCCATGGATCCGCTTAACAGCTCGTCAGGGATGCCCCCGAGGGGCTCGGCCCAAAATAATTTTCGGAGCCAGCGCCACCCCAGCGATCCGTGGGCTAACACCCACGGAAAATCGCCAAAAAACTGTCGTTTTCACTCTTTCGCCTCTGGGACGCCCTTAAAACCTCCCACAGGCCCCACGGAGCCCATGGATCCGCTTAACAGCTCGTCAGGGACGCCCCTGAGGGGCTCGGCCCAAAATAATTTCCAGAGCCAGCGCCACCCAAGCGATCCGTGGGCTAACACCCACGGAAAATCGCCAAAAAACTGCCGTTTTCACTCTTTCGCCTCTGGGACGCCCTTAAAACCTCCCACCGGCCCCAAGGAGCCCATGGATCCGCTTAACAGCTCGTCAGGGACGCCCCAGAGGGGCTCGGCCCAAAATAATTTCCGGAGCCAGCGCCACCCCAGCGATCCGTGGGCTAACACCCACGAAAAATCGCCAAAAAACTGCCGTTTTCACTCTTTCGCCTCTGGGACGCCCTTAAAACCTCCCACCGGCCCCAAGGGGCCTATGGATCCGCTTAACAGCTCGTCAGGGACGACCACGAGGGGCTCGGTCCAAAATAATTTCCGGAGCCAGCGCCACCCCAGCGATCCGTGGGCTAACACCCACGGAAAATCGCCAAAAAACTGCCGTTTTCACTCTTTCGCCTCTGGGACGCCCTTAAAACCTCCCACCGGCCCCAAGGAGCCCATGGATCCGCTTAACAGCTCGTCAGGGACGCCCCCGAGGGGCTCGGCCCAAAATAATTTCCGGAGCCAGCGCCACCCCAGCGATCCGTGGGCTAACACCCACGGAAAATCGCCAAAAAACTGCCGTTTTCACTCTTTCGCCTCTGGACGCCCTTAAAACCTCCCACCGGCCCCAAGGAGCCCATGGATCCGCTTAACAGCTCGTCAGGGACGCCCCCGAGTGGCTCGGTCCAAAATAATTTCCGGAGCTAGCGCCACCCCAGCGATCCGTGGGCTAACACCCACGGAAAATCGCCAAAAAACTGCCGTTTTCACTCTTTCGCCTCTGGGACGCCCTTAAAACCTCCCACCGGGCCCAAGGAGCTAATGGATCCGCTTAACAGCTTGTCAGGGATGCCCCCGAGGGGCTCGGCCCAAAATAATTTCCGGAGCCAGCGCCACCCCAGCGATCCGTGGGCTAACACCCATGGAAAATCGCCAAAAAACTGCCGTTTTCACTCTTTCGCCTCTGGGACGCCCTTAAAACCTCCCACCGGCCCCAAGGAGCCCATGGATCGGCTTAACAGCTCATCAGGGACGCCCCCGAGGGGCTCGGCCCAAAATAATTTCCGGAGCCAGCGCCACCCCAGCGATCCGTGGGCTAACACCCCCGGAAAATCGCCAAAAAACTGACGTTTTCACTCTTTCGCCTCTGGGACGCCCTTAAAACCTCCCACCGGCCCCAAGGAGCCCATGGATCCGCTTAACAGCTCGTCAGGGACGCCCCCAAGGGGCTCGGCCCAAAATAATTTCCGGAGCCAGCGCCACCCCAGCGATCCGTGGGCTAACACCCACGGAAAATCGCCAAAAAACTGCCGTTTTCACTCTTTCGCCTCTGGGACGCCCTTAAAACCTCCCACCGGCCCCAAGGAGCCCATGGATCCGCTTAACAGCTCGTCAGGGACTCCCTCGAGGGGCTCGGCCCAAAATAATTTCCGGAGCCAGCGCCACCCCAGCGATCCGTGGGCTAACACCCACGGAAAATCGCCAAAAAACTGCCGTTTTCACTCTTTCGCCTCTGGGACGCCCTTAAAACCTCCCACCGGCCCCAAGGAGCCCATGGATCCGCTTAACAGCTTATCAGGGACGCCCCCGAGGGGCTCGGCCCAAAATAATTTCCGGAGCCAGCGCCACCCCAGCGATCCGTGTGCTAGCACCCATGGAAAATCGCCAAAAAACTGCCGTTTTCACTCTTTCGCCTCTGGGACGCCCTTAAAACCTCCTACCGGCCCCAAGGAGCCCATCGATCCGCTTAACAGCTCGTCAGGGACGCCCCCGAGGGGCTCGGCCCAAAATAATTTCTGGAGCCAGCGCCACCCCAGCGATCCGTGGGCTAACACCCACGAAAAATCGCCAAAAAACTGCCGTTTTCACTCTTTCGCCTCTGGGACGCCCTTAAAACCTCCCACCGGCCCCAAGGGGCCTATGGATCCGCTTAACAGCTCGTCAGGGACGACCACGAGGGGCTCGGTCCAAAATAATTTCCGGAGCCAGCGCCACCCCAGCGATCCGTGGGCTAACACCCACGGAAAATCGCCAAAAAACTGCCGTTTTCACTCTTTTGCCTCTGGGACGCCCTTAAAACCTCCCACAGGCCCCAAGGAGCCCATGGATCCGCTTAACAGCTCGTCAGGGATGCCCCCGAGGGGTTCGGCCCAAAATAATTTTCGGATCCAGCGCCACCCCAGCGATCCGTGGGCTAACACCCACGAAAAATCGCCAAAAAACTGCCGTTTTCACTCTTTCGCCTCTGGGACGCCCTTAAAACCTCCCACCGGCCCCAAGGAGCCCATGGATCCACTTAACAGCTCGTCAGGCACGCCCCCGAGGGGCTCGGCCCAAAATAATTTCCAGAGCCAGCGCCACCCCAGCGATCCGTGGGCTAACACCCACGGAAAATCGCCAAAAAACTGCCGTTTTCACTCTTTCGCCTCTGGGACGCCCTTAAAACCTCCCACCGGCCCCAAGGAGCCCATGGATCCGCTTAACAGCTCGTCAGGGATGCCCCCGAGGGGCTCGGCCCAAAATAATTTTCGGAGCCAGCGCCACCCCAGCGATCCGTGGGCTAACACCCACGGAAAATCGCCAAAAAACTGTCGTTTTCACTCTTTCGCCTCTGGGACGCCCTTAAAACCTCCCACAGGCCCCACGGAGCCCATGGATCCGCTTAACAGCTCGTCAGGGACGCCCCTGAGGGGCTCGGCCCAAAATAATTTCCAGAGCCAGCGCCACCCAAGCGATCCGTGGGCTAACACCCACGGAAAATCGCCAAAAAACTGCCGTTTTCACTCTTTCGCCTCTGGGACGCCCTTAAAACCTCCCACCGGCCCCAAGGAGCCCATGGATCCGCTTAACAGCTCGTCAGGGACGCCCCAGAGGGGCTCGGCCCAAAATAATTTCCGGAGCCAGCGCCACCCCAGCGATCCGTGGGCTAACACCCACGAAAAATCGCCAAAAAACTGCCGTTTTCACTCTTTCGCCTCTGGGACGCCCTTAAAACCTCCCACCGGCCCCAAGGGGCCTATGGATCCGCTTAACAGCTCGTCAGGGACGACCACGAGGGGCTCGGTCCAAAATAATTTCCGGAGCCAGCGCCACCCCAGCGATCCGTGGGCTAACACCCACGGAAAATCGCCAAAAAACTGCCGTTTTCACTCTTTCGCCTCTGGGACGCCCTTAAAACCTCCCACCGGCCCCAAGGAGCCCATGGATCCGCTTAACAGCTCGTCAGGGACGCCCCCGAGTGGCTCGGTCCAAAATAATTTCCGGAGCTAGCGCCACCCCAGCGATCCGTGGGCTAACACCCACGGAAAATCGCCAAAAAACTGCCGTTTTCACTCTTTCGCCTCTGGGACGCCCATAAAACCTCCCACCGGGCCCAAGGAGCTAATGGATCCGCTTAACAGCTTGTCAGGGATGCCCCCGAGGGGCTCGGCCCAAAATAATTTCCGGAGCCAGCGCCACCCCAGCGATCCGTGGGCTAACACCCATGGAAAATCGCCAAAAAACTGCCGTTTTCACTCTTTCGCCTCTGGGACGCCCTTAAAACCTCCCACCGGCCCCAAGGAGCCCATGGATCGGCTTAACAGCTCATCAGGGACGCCCCCGAGGGGCTCGGCCCAAAATAATTTCCGGAGCCAGCGCCACCCCAGCGATCCGTGGGCTAACACCCCCGGAAAATCGCCAAAAAACTGACGTTTTCACTCTTTCGCCTCTGGGACGCCCTTAAAACCTCCCACCGGCCCCAAGGAGCCCATGGATCCGCTTAACAGCTCGTCAGGGACGCCCCCAAGGGGCTCGGCCCAAAATAATTTCCGGAGCCAGCGCCACCCCAGCGATCCGTGGGCTAACACCCACGGAAAATCGCCAAAAAACTGCCGTTTTCACTCTTTCGCCTCTGGGACGCCCTTAAAACCTCCCACCGGCCCCAAGGAGCCCATGGA
The DNA here is from genome assembly GCA_031232105.1 of Capsicum rhomboideum. NCBI lineage: Eukaryota > Viridiplantae > Streptophyta > Magnoliopsida > Solanales > Solanaceae > Capsicum > Capsicum rhomboideum. Next base: position 185,737 of record CP124710.1, on the reverse strand, counting down.
TCCGCTTAACAGCTCGTCAGGGACTCCCTCGAGGGGCTCGGCCCAAAATAATTTCCGGAGCCAGCGCCACCCCAGCGATCCGTGGGCTAACACCCACGGAAAATCGCCAAAAAACTGCCGTTTTCACTCTTTCGCCTCTGGGACGCCCTTAAAACCTCCCACCGGCCCCAAGGAGCCCATGGATCCGCTTAACAGCTTATCAGGGACGCCCCCGAGGGGCTCGGCCCAAAATAATTTCCGGAGCCAGCGCCACCCCAGCGATCCGTGTGCTAGCACCCATGGAAAATCGCCAAAAAACTGCCGTTTTCACTCTTTCGCCTCTGGGACGCCCTTAAAACCTCCTACCGGCCCCAAGGAGCCCATCGATCCGCTTAACAGCTCGTCAGGGACGCCCCCGAGGGGCTCGGCCCAAAATAATTTCTGGAGCCAGCGCCACCCCAGCGATCCGTGGGCTAACACCCACGGAAAATCGCCAAAAAACTGCCGTTTCCACTCTTTCGCCTCTGGGACGCCCTTAAAACCTCCCACCAGCCCCAAGGAGCCCATGGATCCGCTTAACAGCTCGTCAGGGACGCCCCCAAGGGGCTCGGCACAAAATAATTTCCGGAGCCAGCGCCACCCCAGCGATCCGTGGGCTAACACCCACGGAAAATCGCCAAAAAACTGCCGTTTTCACTCTTTAGCCTCTGGGACGCCCTTAAAACCTCCCACCGGCCCCAAGGAGCCCATGGATCCGCTTAACAGCTCGTCAGGGATGCCCTTGAGGGGCTCGGCCAAAAATAATTTCCGGAGCCAGCGCCACCCCAGCGATCCGTGGGCTAACACCCACGGAAAATCGCCAAAAAACTGCCGTTTTCACTCTTTCGCCTCTGGGACGCCCTTAAAACCTCCCACAGGCCCCAAGGAGCCCATGGATCCGCTTAACAGCTCGTCAGGGATGCCCCCGAGGGGTTCGGCCCAAAATAATTTTCGGATCCAGCGCCACCCGAGCGATCCGTGGGCTAACACCCACGAAAAATCGCCAAAAAACTGCCGTTTTCACTCTTTCGCCTCTGGGACGCCCTTAAAACCTCCCACCGGCCCCAAGGAGCCCATGGATCCACTTAACAGCTCGTCAGGCACGCCCCCGAGGGGCTCGGCCCAAAATAATTTCCAGAGCCAGCGCCACCCCAGCGATCCGTGGGCTAATACCCACGGAAAATCGCCAAAAAACTGCCGTTTTCACTCTTTCGCCTCTGGGACGCCCTTAAAACCTCCCACCGGCCCCAAGGAGCCCATGGATCCGCTTAACAGCTCGTCAGGGATGCCCCCGAGGGGCTCGGCCCAAAATAATTTTCGGAGCCAGCGCCACCCCAGCGATCCGTGGGCTAACACCCACGGAAAATTGCCAAAAAACTGCCGTTTTCACTCTTTCGCCTCTGGGACGCCCTTAAAACCTCCCACAGGCCCCACGGAGCCCATGGATCCGCTTAACAGCTCGTCAGGGACGCCCCCGTGGGGCTCGGCCCAAAATAATTTCTGGAGCCAGCGCCACCCAAGCGATCCGTGGGCTAACACCCACGGAAAATCGCCAAAAAACTACCGTTTTCACTCTTTCGCCTCTGGGACGCCCTTAAAACCTCCCACCGGCCCCAAGGAGCCCATGGATACGCTTAACAGCTCGTCAAGGACGCCCTTGAGGGGCTCGGCCCAAAATAATTTCTGGAGCCAGCGCCACCCCAGCGATCCGTGGGCTAACACCCACGGAAAATCACCAAAAAACTGCCGTTTTCACTCTTTCGCCTCTGGGACGCCCATAAAACCTCCCACCGGCCCCAAGGAGCCCATGGATCCGCTTAACAGCTCGTCAGGGATGCCCCCGAGGGGTTCGGCCCAAAATAATTTTCGGAGCCAGCGCCACCCCAGCGATCCGTGGGCTAACACCCACGGAAAATCGCCAAAAAACTGTCGTTTTCACTCTTTCGCCTCTGGGACGCCCTTAAAACCTCCCACCGGCCCCAAGGAGCCCATGGATCCACTTAACAGCTCGTCAGGCACGCCCCCGAGGGGCTCGGCCCAAAATAATTTCCAGAGCCAGCGCCACCCCAGCGATCCGTGGGCTAACACCCACGGAAAATCGCTAAAAAACTGCCATTTTCACTCTTTCGCCTCTGGGACGCCCTTAAAACCTCCCACCGGCCCCAAGGAGCCCATGGATCCGCTTAACAGCTCGTCAGGGACGCCCCCGAGGGGCTCGGCCCAAAATAATTTCCGGAGCCAGCGCCACCCCAGCGATCCGTGGGCTAACACCCACGGAAAATCGCCAAAAAACTGCCGTTTTCACTCTTTCGCCTCTGGGACGCCCGTAAAACCTCCCACCGGCCCCAAGGAGCCCATGGATCCGCTTAACAGCTCGTCAGGGACGCCCTCGAGGGGCTCGGCCCAAAATAATTTCCGGAGCCAGCGCCACCCCAGCGATCCGTGGGCTAACACCCACGGAAAATCGCCAAAAAACTGCCGTTTTCACTCTTTCGCCTCTGGGACGCCCTTAAAACCTCCCACCGGCCCCAAGGAGCCCATGGATCCGCTTAACAGCTCGTCAGGGACGCCCTCGAGGGGCTCGGCCCAAAACAATTTCCGGAGCCAGCGCCACCCCAGCGATCCGTGGGCTAACACCCACGGAAAATTGCCAAAAAACTGCCATTTTCACTCTTTCGCCTCTGGGACGCCCTTAAAACCTCCCACCGGCCCCAAGGAGCCCATGGATCCGCTTAACAGCTCGTCAGGGATGCCCCCGAGGGGCTCGGCCCAAAACAATTTCCGAAGCCAGCGCCACCCCAGCGATCCGTGTGCTAACACCCATGGAAAATCGCCAAAAAACTGCCGTTTTCACTCTTTCGCCTCTGGGACGCCTTTAAAACCTCCCACCGGCCCCAAGGAGCCCATGGATCCGCTTAACAGCTCATCAGGGACGCCCCCAAGGGGCTCGGCCCAAAATAATTTCCGGACCCAGCGCCACCCCAGCGATCCGTGGGCTAACACCCACGGAAAATCGCCAAAAAACTGCCGTTTTCACTCTTTCGCCTCTGGGACGCCCTTAAAACCTCCCACCGGCCCCAAGGAGCCCATGGATCCACTTAACAGCTCGTCAGGGATGCCCTTGAGGGGCTCGGCCCAAAATAATTTCCGGAGCCAGCGCCACCCCAGCGATCCGTGGGCTAACACCCACGGAAAATCGCCAAAAAACTGCCGTTTTCACTCTTTCGCCTCTGGGACGCCCTTAAAACCTCCCACCGGCCCCAAGGAGCCCATGGATCCGCTTAACAGCTCGTCAGGGATGCCCTCAAGGGGTTCGGCCCAAAATAATTTCCGGAGCCAGCGCCACCCCAGCGATCCGTGGGCTAACACCGACGGAAAATCGCCAAAAAACTGCCGTTTTCACTCTTTCGCCTCTGGGACGCCCTTAAAACCTCCCACCGGCCCCAAGGAGCCCATGGATCCGCTTAACAGCTCGTCAGGGACGCCCCCGAGGGGCTCGACCCAAAATAATTTTCGGAGCCAGCGCCACCCCAGCGATCCGTGGGCTAACACCCACGGAAAATCGCCAAAAAACTGCCGTTTTCACTCTTTCGCCTCTGGGACGCCCTTAAAACCTCCCACCGGCCCCAAGGAGCCCATGGATCCGCTTAACAGCTCGTCAGGGACGCCCTCGAGGGGCTCGGCCCAAAATAATTTCCAGAGCCAGCGCCACCCCAGCGATCCGTGGGCTAACACCCACGGAAAATCGCCAAAAAACTGCCGTTTTCACTCTTTCGCCTCTGGGACGCCCTTAAAACCTCCCACCGGCCCCAAGGAGCCCATGGATCCGCTTAACAGCTCGTCAGGGACGCCCTCGAGGGGCTCGGCCCAAAATAATTTCCGAAGCCAGCGCCACCCCAGCGATCCGTGGGCTAACACCCCCGGAAAATCGCCAAAAAACTGCCGTTTTCACTCTTTCGCCTCTGGGACGCCCTTAAAACCTCCCACCGGCCCCAAGGAGCCCATGGATCCGCTTAAAAGCTCGTCAGGGATGCCCCCGAGGGGCTCGTCCCAAAACAATTTCCGGAGCCAGCGCCACCCCAGCGATCCGTGTGCTAACACCCATGGAAAATCGCCAAAAAACTGCCGTTTTCACTCTTTCGCCTCTGGGACGCCCTTAAAACCTCCCACCGGCCCCAAAGAGCCCATGGATCTACTTAAATGCTCGTCAGGGACGCCCTCGAGGGGCTCGGCCCAAAATAATTTCCAGAGCCAGCGCCACCCCAGCGATCCGTGGGCTAACACCCACGGAAAATCGCCAAAAAACTGCCGTTTTCACTCTTTCGCCTCTGGGACGCCCTTAAAACCTCCCACCGGCCCCAAGGAGCCCATGGATCCGCTTAACAGCTCGTCAGGGACGCCCCCGAGGGGCTCGGCCCAAAATAATTTCCGGAGCCAGCGCCACCCAAGCGATCCGTGGGCTAACACCCACGGAAAATCGCCAAAAAACTGCCGTTTTCACTCTTTCGCCTCTAGGACGCCCTTAAAACCTCCCACCGGCCCCAAGGAGCCCATGGATCCGCTTAACAGCTCGTCAGGGACGCCCTCGAGGGGCTCGGCCCAAAATAATTTCCGGAGCCAGCGCCACCCCAGCGATCCGTGGGCTAACACCCACGGAAAATCGCCAAAAAACTGCCGTTTTCACTCTTTCGCCTCTGGGACGCCCTTAAAACCTCCCACCGGCCCCAAGGAGCCCATGGATCCGCTTAACAGCTCGTCAGGGACGCCCTCGAGGGGCTCGGCCCAAAATAATTTCCGGAGCCAGCGCCACCCCAGCGATCCGTGGGCTAACACCCCCGGAAAATCGCCAAAAAACTGCCGTTTTCACTCTTTCGCCTCTGGGACGCCCTTAAAACCTCCCACCGGCCCCAAGGAGCCCATGGATCCGCTTAACAGCTCGTCAGGGATGCCCCCGAGGGGCTCGGCCCAAAACAATTTCCGGAGCCAGCGCCACCCCAGCGATCCGTGTGCTAACACCCATGGAAAATCGCCAAAAAACTGCCGTTTTCACTCTTTCGCCTCTGGGACGCCCTTAAAACCTCCCACCGGCCCCAAGGAGCCCATGGATCTACTTAAATGCTCGTCAGGGACGCCCTCGAGGGGCTCGGCCCAAAATAATTTCCAGAGCCAGCGCCACCCCAGCGATCCGTGGGCTAACACCCACGGAAAATTGCCAAAAAACTGCCGTTTTCACTCTTTCGCCTCTGGGACGCCCTTAAAACCTCCCACCGGCCCCAAGGAGCCCATGGATCCGCTTAACAGCTCGTCAGGGACGCCCCCAAGGGGTTCGGCCCAAAATAATTTCCGGACCCAGCGCCACCCCAGCGATCCGTGGGCTAACACCCACGGAAAATCGCCAAAAAACTGCCGTTTTCACTCTTTCGCCTCTGGGACGCCCTTAAAACCTCCCACCGGCCCCAAGGAGCCCATGGATCCGCTTAACAGCTCGTCAGGGATGCCCTTGAGGGGCTCGGCCCAAAATAATTTCCGGAGCCAGCGCCACCCCAGCGATCCGTGGGCTAACACCCACGGAAAATCGCCAAAAAACTGCCGTTTTCACTCTTTCACCTCTAGGACGCCCTTAAAACCTCCCACCGGGCCCAAGGAGCCCATGGATCCGCTTAACAGCTCGTCAGGGATGCCCCCGAGGGGTTCGGTCCAAAATAATTTTCGGAGCCAGCGCCACCCCAGCGATCCGTGGGCTAACACCCACGGAAAATCGCCAAAAACCTGCCGTTTTCACTCTTTCGCCTCTGGGACGCCCTTAAAACCTCCCACCGGCCCCAAGGAGCCCATGGATCCGCTTAACAGATCGTCAGGGATGCCCCCGAGGGGCTCGGCCAAAAATAATTTCCGGAGCCAGCGCCACCCCAGCGATCCGTGGGCTAACACCCACGAAAAATTGCCAAAAAACTGTCGTTTTCACTCTTTCGCCTCTGGGACGCCCTTAAAACCTCCCACCGGACCCAAGGAGCCCATGGATCTACTTAAATACTCGTCAGGGACGCCCCCGAGGGGCTCGGCCCAAAATAATTTCCGGAGCCAGCGCCACCCCAGCGATCCGTGGGCTAACACCCACGGAAAATTGCCAAAAAACTGTCGTTTTCACTCTTTCGCCTCTGGGACGCCCTTAAAACCTCCCACCGGCCCCAAGGAGCCCATGGATCCGCTTAACAGCTCGTCAGGGACGCCCCCGAGGGGCTCGGCCCAAAATAATTTCCGGAGCCAGCGCCACCCCAGCGATCCGTGGGCTAACACCCACGGAAAATCGCCAAAAAACTGCCGTTTTCACTCTTTCGCCTCTGGGACGCCCTTAAAACCTCCCACCGGCCCCAAGGAGCCCATGGATCCGTTTAACAGCTCGTCAAGGACGCCCCCGAGGGGCTCGGCCCAAAATAATTTCCGGAGCCAGCGCCACCCCAGCGATCCGTGGGCTAACACCCACGGAAAATCGCCAAAAAACTGCCGTTTTCACTCTTTCGCCTCTGGGACGCCCTTAAAACATCCCACCGGCCCCAAGGAGCCCATGGATCTACTTAAATGCTCGTCAGGGACGCCCACGAGGGGCTTGGCCCAAAATAATTTCCGGAGCCAGCGCCACCCCAGCGATCCGTGGGCTAACACCCACGGAAAATCGCCAAAAAACTGCCATTTTCACTCTTTCGCCTCTGGGACGCCCTTAAAACATCCCACCGGCCCCAAGGAGCCCATGGATCCGCTTAACAGCTCGTCAGGGACGCCCCCGAGGGGCTCGTCCCAAAATAATTTCCGGAGCCAGCGCCACCCCAGCGATCCGTGGGCTAACACCCACGGAAAATCGCCAAAAAAATGCCGTTTTCACTCTTTCGCCTCTGGGACTCCCTTAAAACCTCCCACCGGCCCCAAGGAGCCCATGGATCCGCTTAACAGCTCTCCAGGGACGCCCCCGAGGGGCTCGGCCCAAAATAATTTCCGGAGCCAGCGCCACCCCAGCGATCCGTGGGCTAACACCCACGGAAAATCGCCAAAAAACTGCCGTTTTCACTCTTTTGCCTCTGGGACGCCCTTAAAACCTCCCACCGGCCCCAAGGAGCCCATGGATCCGCTTAACAGCTCGTCAGGGACGCCCCCGAGGGGCTCGGCCCAAAATAATTTCCGGAGCCAGCGCCACCCCAGCGATCCGTGGGCTAACACCCACGGAAAATCGCCAAAAAACTGCCATTTTCACTCTTTCGCCTCTGGGACGCCCTTAAAACCTCCCACCGGCCCCAAGGAGCCCATGGATCCGCTTAAAAGCTCGTCAGGGACGCCCCCGAGGGGCTCGGCCCAAAATAATTTCCGGAGCCAGCGCCACCCCAGCGATCCGTGGGCTAACACCCACGGAAAATCGCCAAAAAACTGCCGTTTTCACTCTTTTGCCTCTGGGACGCCCTTAAAACCTCCCACCGGCCCCAAGGAGCCCATGGATTTGCTTAACAGCTCGTCAGGGATGCCCCCGAGGGGCTCGGCCCAAAATAATTTCCGGAGCTAGCGCCACCCCAGCAATCCGTGGGCTAACACCCACGGAAAATCGCCAAAAAACTGCCGTTTTCACTCTTTCGCCTCTGGGACGCCCTTAAAACCTCCCACCGGCCCCAAGGAGCCCATGGATCCGCTTAACAGCTCGTCAGGGACGCCCCCGAGGGGCTCGCCCCAAAATAATTTCCGGAGCCAGCGCCACCCCAGCGATCCGTGGGCTAACACCCACGGAAAATTGCCAAAAAACTGCCGTTTTCACTCTTTCGCCTCTGGGACGCCCTTAAAACCTCCCACCGGCCCCAAGGAGCCCATGGATACGCTTAACAGCTCGTCAGGGACACCCCCGAGGGGCTCGGCCCAAAATAATTTCCGGAGCCAGCGCCACCCCAGTGATCCGTGGGCTAACACCCACGGAAAATCGCCAAAAAACTGCCGTTTTCACTCTTTCGCCTCTGGGACGCCCTTAAAACCTCCCACCGGCCCCAAGGAGCCCATGGATCCGCTTAACAGCTCGTCAGGGACGCCCCCGAGGGGCTCGGCCCAAAATAAATTCCGGAGCCAGCGCCACCCCAGCGATCCGTGGGCTAACACCCACGGAAAATCGCCAAAAAACTGTCGTTTTCACTCTTTCGCCTCTGGGACGCCCTTAAAACCTCCCACCGGCCCCAAGGAGCCTATGGATCCGCTTAACAGCTCGTCAGGGACGCCCCCGAGGGGCTCGGCCCAAAATAATTTCCGGAGCCAGCGCCACCCCAGCGATCCGTGGGCTAACACCCACGGAAAATCGCCAAAAAACTGCCGTTTTCACTCATTCGCCTCTGGGACGCCCTTAAAACCTCCCACCGGCCCCAAGGAGCCCATGGATCCGCTTAACAGCTCGTCAGGGACGCCCCCGAGGGGCTCGGCCCAAAATAATTTCCGGAGCCAGCGCCACCCCAGCGATCCGTGGGCTAACACCCACGGAAAATCGCCAAAAAACTGCCGTTTTCACTCTTTCGCCTCTGGGACGCCCTTAAAACCTCCCACCGGCCCCAAGGAGCCCATGGATCCGCTTAACAGCTCGTCAGGGATGCCCCCGAGGGGCTCGGCCCAAAATAATTTCCGGAGCCAGCGCCACCCCAGCAATCCGTGGGCTAACACCCACGGAAAATCACCAAAAAACTGCCGTTTTCACTCATTCGCCTCTGGGACGCCCTTAAAACCTCCCACCGGCCCCAAGGAGCCCATGGATCCGCTTAACAGCTCGTCAGGGACGCCCCCGAGGGGCTCGGCCCAAAATAATTTCCGGAGCCAGCGCCACCCCAGCGATCCGTGGGCTAACACCCACGGAAAATCGCCAAAAAACTGCCGTTTTCACTCTTTTGCCTCTGGGACGCCCTTAAAACCTCCCAACGGCCCCAAGGAGCCCATGGATCCGCTTAACAGCTTGTCAGGGACGTCCCCGAGGGGCTCGAACCAAAATAATTTCCGGAGCCAGCGCCACCCCAGCGATCCGTGGGCTAACACCCACGGAAAATCGCCAAAAAACTGCCGTTTTCACTCATTCGCCTCTGGGACGCCCTTAAAACCTCCCACCGGCCCCAAGGAGCCCATGTATCCGCTTAAAAGCTCGTCAAGGACGCCCCCGAGGGGCTCGGTCCAAAATAATTTCCGGAGCCAGCGCCACCCCAGCGATCCGTGGGCTAACACCCACGGAAAATCGCCAAAAAACTGCCGTTTTCACTCTTTCGCCTCTGGGACACCCTTAAAACCTCCCACCGGCCCCAAGGAGCCCATGGATCCGCTTAACAGCTCATCAGGGACACCTCCGAGGGGCTCGTCCCAAAATAATTTCCGAATCCAGCGCCACCCCAGCAATCCGTGGGCTAACACCCACGGAAAATCGCCAAAAAACTGCCGTTTTCACTCTTTCGCATCTGGGACGCCCTTAAAACCTCCCACCGGCCCCAAGGAGCCCATGGATCCGCTTAACAGCTCATCAGGGATGCCCCCGAGGGGCTCGGTCCAAAATAATTTCTGGAGCCAGCGCCACCCCAGCGATCCGTGGGCTAACACCTACGGAAAATCGCCAAAAAACTGTCGTTTTCACTCTTTCGCCTCTGGGACGCCCTTAAAACCTCCCACCGGCCCCAAGGAGCCCATGGATCCGCTTAACAGCTCATCAGGGACGCCCCCGAGGGGCTCGTCCCAAAATAATTTCCGGAGCCAGCGCCACCCCAGCGATCCGTGGGCTAACACCCACGGAAAATCGCCAAAAAACTGCCGTTTTCACTCTTTCGCCTCTGGGACGCCCTTAAAACCTCCCACCAGCCCCAAGGAGCCCATGGATCCGCTTAACAGCTCGTCAGGGACGCCCCCGAGGGGCTCGGCCCAAAATAATTTTCGGAGCCAGCGCCACCCCAGCGATCCGTGGGCTAACACCTACGGAAAATCGCCAAAAAACTGCCGTTTTCACTCTTTCGCCTCTGGGACGCCCTTAAAACCTCCCAACGGCCCCAAGGAGCCCATGGATCCGCTTAACAGCTCGTCAGGGACGCCCCCGAGGGGCTCGGCCCAAAATAATTTCCGTACCCAGCGCCACCCCAGCGATCCGTGGGCTAACTCCCACGAAAAATCGCCAAAAAACTGCCGTTTTCACTCTTTCGCCTCTGGGACGCCCTTAAAACCTCCCACCGGCCCCAAGGAGCCCATGGATCCGCTTAACAGCTCGTCAGGGACGCCCCCGAGGGGCTCGGCCCAAAATAATTTTCGGAGCCAGCGCCACCCCAGCGATCCGTGGGTTAACACCAACGGAAAATCGCCAAAAAACTGCCGTTTTCACTCTTTCGCCTCTGGGACGCCCTTAAAACCTCCCACCGGCCCCAAGGAGCCCATGGATCCGCTTAACAGCTCGTCAGGGACGCCCCCGAGGGGCTCGGCCCAAAATAATTTCCGGAGCCAGCGCCACCCCAGCGATCCGTGGGCTAACACCCACGGAAAATCGCCAAAAAACTGCCGTTTTCACTCTTTTGCCTCTGGGATGCCCTTAAAACCTCCCACCTGCCCCAAGGAGCCCATGGATCCGCTTAACAGCTCGTCAGGGATGGTACCGAGGGGCTCGGCCCAAAATAATTTCCGGAGCCAGCGCCACCCCAGCGATCCGTGGGCTAACACCCACGGAAAATCGCCAAAAAACTTCCGTTTTCACTCTTTCGCCTCTGGGACACCCTTAAAACCTCCCACCGGCCCCAAGGAGCCCATGGATCCGCTTAACAGCTCGTCAGGGACGTCCCCGAGGGGCTCGGCCCAAAATAATTTCCGGAGCCAGCGCCACCCCAGCGATCCGTGGGCTAACACCCACGGAAAATCGCCAAAAAACTGCCGTTTTCACTCTTTCGCCTCTGGGACGCCCTTAAAACCTCCCACCGGCTCCAAGGAGCCCATGGATCCGTTTAACAGCTCGTCAGGGACGCCCCCGAGGGGCTCAGCCCAAAATAATTTTCGGAGCCAGCGCCACCCCAGCGATCCGTGGGCTAACACCCACGGAAAATCGCCAAAAAACTGCCGTTTTCACTCTTTCGCCTCTGGGATTCCCTTAAAACCTCCCACCGGCCCCAAGGAGCCCATGGATCCGCTTAACAGCTCGTCAGGGATGCCCCCGAGGGGCTCGGTCCAAAATAATTTCCGTAGCCAGCGCCACCCCAGCGATCCGTGGGCTAACACCCACGGAAAATCGCCAAAAAACTGCCGTTTTCACTCTTTCGCCTCTGGGACGCCCTTAAAACCTCCCACCAGCCCCAAGGAGCCCATGGATCCGCTTAACAGCTCGTCAGGGACGCCCCCGAGGGGCTCGGCCCAAAATAATTTCCGGAGCCAGCGCCACCCCAGCGATCCGTGGGTTAACACCAACGGAAAATCGCCAAAAAACTTCCGTTTTCACTCTTTCGCCTCTGGGACGCCCTTAAAACCTCCCACCGGCCCCAAGGAGCCCATGGATCCGCTTAACAGCTCGTCAGGGACGCCCCCGAGGGGCTCGGTCCAAAATAATTTCCGGACCCAGCGCCACCCCAGCGATCCGTGGGCTAACACCCACGAAAAATCGCCAAAAAACTGCCGTTTTCACTCTTTCGCCTCTGGGACGCCCTTAAAACCTCCCACCGGCCCCAAGGAGCCCATGGATCCGTTTAACAGCTCGTCAGGGACGCCCCCGAGGGGCTCAGTCCAAAATAATTTCCGGAGCCAGCGCCACCCCAGCGATCCGTGGGCTAACACCCACGGAAAATCGCCAAAAAACTGCCGTTTTCACTCTTTCGCCTCTGGGACACCCTTAAAACCTCCCACCGGCCCCAAGGAGCCCATGGATCCGCTTAACAGCTCGTCAGGGACGTCCCCGAGGGGCTCGGCCCAAAATAATTTCCGGAGCCAGCGCCACCCCAGCGATCCGTGGGCTAACACCCACGGAAAATCGCCAAAAAACTGCAGTTTTCACTCTTTTGCCTCTGGGACGCCCTTAAAACCTCCCACCGGCTCCAAGGAGCCCATGGATCCGCTTAACAGCTCGTCAGGGACGCCCCCGAGGGGCTCAGTCCAAAATAATTTCCGGAGCCAGCGCCACCCCAGCGATCCGTGGGCTAACACCCACGGAAAATCGCCAAAAAACTGCCGTTTTCACTCTTTCGCCTCTGGGATGCCCTTAAAACCTCCCACCGGCCCCAAGGAGCCCATGGATCCGCTTAACAGCTCGTCAGGGATGCCCCCGAGGGGCTCGGCCCAAAATAATTTCCGGAGCCAGCGCCACCCCAGCGATCCGTGGGCTAACACCCACGGAAAATCGCCAAAAAACTGCCGTTTTCACTCTTTCGCCTCTGGGACGACCTTAAAACCTCCCACCGGCCCCAAGGAGCCCATGGATCCGCTTAACAGCTCGTCAGGGACACCCCCGAGGGGCTCAGCCCAAAATAATTTTCGGAGCCAGCGCCACCCCAGCGATCCGTGGGCTAACACCCACGGAAAATCGCCAAAAAACTGCCGTTTTCACTCTTTCGCCACTGGGACGCCCTTAAAACCTCCCACCGGCCCCAAGGAGCCCGTGGATCCGCTTAACAGCTCGTCAGGGACGCCCCCGAGGGGCTCGGCCCAAAATAATTTCCGGAGCCAGCGCCACCCCAGCGATCCGTGGGCTAACACCCACGGAAAATCGCCAAAAAACTGCCGTTTTCACTCTTTCGCCTCTGGGACGCCCTTAAAACCTCCCACCGGCCCCAAGGAGCCCATGGATCCGCTTAACAGCTCGTCAGGGATGCCCCCGAGGGGCTCGGCCAAAAATAATTTCCGGAGCCAGCGCCACCCCAGCGATCCGTGGGCTAACACCCACGGAAAATCGCCAAAAAACTGCCGTTTTCACTCTTTTGCCTCTGGGACGCCCTTAAAACCTCCCACCGGCCCCAAGGAGCCCATGGATCCGCTTAACAGCTCGTCAGGGACGCCCCCGAGGGGCTCGGCCAAAAATAATTTTCGGAGCCAGCGCCACCCCAGCGATCCGTGGGCTAACACCCACGGAAAATCGCCAAAAAACTGCCGTTTTCACTCTTTCGCCTCTGGGACGCCCTTAAAACCTCCCACCGGCCCCAAGGAGCCCATGGATCCGCTTAACAGCTCGTCAGGGACGCCCCCGATGGTTCGGCCCAAAATAATTTCCGGAGCCAGCGCCACCCCAGCGATCCGTGGGCTAACACCCACGGAAAATCGCCAAAAAACTGCCGTTTTCACTCTTTTGCCTCTGGGACGCCCTTAAAACCTCCCACCGGCCCCAAGGAGCCCATGGATCCGCTTAACAGCTCGTCAGGGACGCCCCCGAGGGGCTCGGCCAAAAATAATTTCCGGAGCCAGCGCCAACCCAGCGATCCGTGGGCTAACACCCACGAAAAATCGCCAAAAAACTGTCATTTTCACTCTTTCGCCTCTGGGACGCCCTTAAAACCTCCCACCGGCCCCAAGGAGCCCATGGATCTGCTTAACAGCTCATCAGGGACGCCCCCGATGGTTCGGCCCAAAATAATTTCCGGAGCCAGCGCCACCCCAGCGATCCGTGGGCTAACACCCACGGAAAATCACCAAAAAAATGCCGTTTTCACTCTTTCGCCTCTGGGACGCCCTTAAAACCTCCCACCGGCCCCAAGGAGCCCATGGATTCGCCTAACAGCTCGTCAGGGACGCCCCCGAGGGGCTCAGCCCAAAATAATTTCCGGAGCCAGCTCCACCCCAGCGATCCGTGGGCTAACACCCACGGAAAATCGCCAAAAAACTGCCGTTTTCACTCTTTCGCCTCTGGGACGCCCTTAAAACCTCCCACCGGCCCCAAGGAGCCCATGGATCCGCTTAACAGCTCGTCAGGGATGCCCCCGAGGGGCTCGGCCCAAAATAATTTCCAGAGCCAGCGCCACTCCAGCGATCCGTGGGCTAACACCCACGGAAAATCGCCAAAAACCTGCCGTTTTCACTCTTTTGCCTCTGGGACGCCCTTAAAACCTCCCACCGGCCCCAAGGAGCCCATGGATCCGCTTAACAGCTCGTCAGGGACGCCCTCGAGGGGCTCGGCCCAAAATAATTTCCGGAGCCAGCGCCACCCCAGCGATCCGTGGGCTAACACCCACGGAAAATCGCCAAAAAACTGCCGTTTTCATTCTTTCGCCTCTGGGACGCCCTTAAAACCTCCCACCGGCCCCAAGGAGCCCATGGATCCGCTTAACAGCTCGTCAGGGACGCCCCCGAGGGGCTCGGCCCAAAATAATTGCCGGAGCCAGCGCCACCCCAGCGATCCGTGGGCTAACACCCACGGAAAATCGCCAAAAAACTGCCGTTTTCACTCTTTTGCCTCTGGGACGCCCTTAAAACCTCCCACCGGCCCCAAGGAGCCCATGGATCCGCTTAACAGCTCGTCAGGGATGCCCCCGAGGGGCTCGGCCAAAAATAATTTCCGGAGCCAGCGCCACCCCAGCGATCCGTGGGCTAACACCCACGAAAAATCGCCAAAAAACTGTCGTTTTCACTCTTTCGCCTCTGGGACGCCCTTAAAACCTCCCACCGGCCCCAAGGAGCCCATGGATCTGCTTAACAGCTCATCAGGGACGCCCCCGATGGTTCGGCCCAAAATATTTTCCGGTGCCAGCGCCACCCCAGCGATCCGTGGGCTAACACCCACGGAAAATCACCAAAAAACTGCCGTTTTCACTCTTTCGCCTCTGGGACGCCCTTAAAACCTCCCACCGGCCCCAAGGAGCCCATGGATTCGCCTAACAGCTCGTCAGGGACACCCCCGAGGGGCTCAGCCCAAAATAATTTCCGGAGCCAGCGCCACCCCAGCGATCCGTGGGCTAACACCCACGGAAAATCGCCAAAAAACTGCCGTTTTCACTCTTTCGCCTCTGGGACGCCCTTAAAACCTCCCACCGGCCCCAAGGAGCCCATGGATCCGCTTAACAGCTCGTCAGGGACGCCCCCGAGGGGCTCGGCCCAAAATAATTTCCAGAGCCAGCGCCACTCCAGCGATCCGTGGGCTAACACCCACGGAAAATCGCCAAAAACCTGCCGTTTTCACTCTTTTGCCTCTGAGACGCCCTTAAAACCTCCCACCGGCCCCAAGGAGCCCATGGATCCGCTTAACAGCTCGTCAGGGACGCCCCCGAGGGGCTCGGCCCAAAATAATTTCCGGAGCCAGCGCCACCCCAGCGATTCGTGGGCTAACACCCACGGAAAATCGCCAAAAAACTGCCGTTTTCATTCTTTCGCCTCTGGGACGCCCTTAAAACCTCCCACCGGCCCCAAGGAGCCCATGGATCCGCTTAACAGCTCGTCAGGGACGCCCCCGAGGGGCTCGGCCCAAAATAATTTTCGGAGCCAGCGCCACCCCAGCGATCCGTGGGCTGACACCCACGGAAAATCGCCAAAAAACTGCCGTTTTCACTCTGTCGCCTCTGGGACGCCCTTAAAACCTCCCACCGGCCCCAAGGAGCCCATGGATCCGCTTAACAGCTCGTAAGGGACGCCACCGAGGGGCTCGGCCCAAAATAATTTCCGGAGCCAGCGCCACCCCAGCGATCCGTGGGCTAACACCCACGGAAAATCGCCAAAAAACTGCCGTTTTCACTCTTTCGCCTCTGGGATGCCCTTAAAACCTCCCACCGGCCCCAAGGAGACCATGGATCCGCTTAACAGCTCGTCAGGGGCGCCTCCGATGGTTTGGCCCAAAATAATTTCCGGAGCCAGCGCCACCCCAGCGATCCGTGGGCTAACACCCACGGAAAATCGCCAAAAAACTGCCGTTTTCACTCTTTCGCCTCTGGGACGCCCTTAAAACCTCCCACCGGCCCCAAGGAGCCCATGGATCCGCTTAACAGCTCGTCAGGGACGCCCCCGAGGGGCTCGGCCAAAAATAATTTCCGGAGCCAGCGCCAACCCAGCGATCCGTGGGCTAACACCCACGAAAAATCGCCAAAAAACTGTCATTTTCACTCTTTCGCCTCTGGGACGCCCTTAAAACCTCCCACCGGCCCCAAGGAGCCCATGGATCTGCTTAACAGCTCATCAGGGACGCCCCCGATGGTTCGGCCCAAAATAATTTCCGGAGCCAGCGCCACCCCAGCGATCCGTGGGCTAACACCCACGGAAAATCACCAAAAAAATGCCGTTTTCACTCTTTCGCCTCTGGGACGCCCTTAAAACCTCCCACCGGCCCCAAGGAGCCCATGGATTCGCCTAACAGCTCGTCAGGGACGCCCCCGAGGGGCTCAGCCCAAAATAATTTCCGGAGCCAGCGCCACCCCAGCGATCCGTGGGCTAACACCCACGGAAAATCGCCAAAAAACTGCCGTTTTCACTCTTTCGCCTCTGGGACGCCCTTAAAACCTCCCACCGGCCCCAAGGAGCCCATGGATCCGCTTAACAGCTCGTCAGGGATGCCCCCGAGGGGCTCGGCCCAAAATAATTTCCAGAGCCAGCGCCACTCCAGCGATCCGTGGGCTAACACCCACGGAAAATCGCCAAAAACCTGCCGTTTTCACTCTTTTGCCTCTGGGACGCCCTTAAAACCTCCCACCGGCCCCAAGGAGCCCATGGATCCGCTTAACAGCTCGTCAGGGACGCCCTCGAGGGGCTCGGCCCAAAATAATTTCCGGAGCCAGCGCCACCCCAGCGATCCGTGGGCTAACACCCACGGAAAATCGCCAAAAAACTGCCGTTTTCATTCTTTCGCCTCTGGGACGCCCTTAAAACCTCCCACCGGCCCCAAGGAGCCCATGGATCCGCTTAACAGCTCGTCAGGGACGCCCCCGAGGGGCTCGGCCCAAAATAATTGCCGGAGCCAGCGCCACCCCAGCGATCCGTGGGCTAACACCCACGGAAAATCGCCAAAAAACTGCCGTTTTCACTCTTTTGCCTCTGGGACGCCCTTAAAACCTCCCACCGGCCCCAAGGAGCCCATGGATCCGCTTAACAGCTCGTCAGGGATGCCCCCGAGGGGCTCGGCCAAAAATAATTTCCGGAGCCAGCGCCACCCCAGCGATCCGTGGGCTAACACCCACGAAAAATCGCCAAAAAACTGTCGTTTTCACTCTTTCGCCTCTGGGACGCCCTTAAAACCTCCCACCGGCCCCAAGGAGCCCATGGATCTGCTTAACAGCTCATCAGGGACGCCCCCGATGGTTCGGCCCAAAATATTTTCCGGAGCCAGCGCCACCCCAGCGATCCGTGGGCTAACACCCACGGAAAATCACCAAAAAACTGCCGTTTTCACTCTTTCGCCTCTGGGACGCCCTTAAAACCTCCCACCGGCCCCAAGGAGCCCATGGATTCGCCTAACAGCTCGTCAGGGACACCCCCGAGGGGCTCAGCCCAAAATAATTTCCGGAGCCAGCGCCACCCCAGCGATCCGTGGGCTAACACCCACGGAAAATCGCCAAAAAACTGCCGTTTTCACTCTTTCGCCTCTGGGACGCCCTTAAAACCTCCCACCGGCCCCAAGGAGCCCATGGATCCGCTTAACAGCTCGTCAGGGACGCCCCCGAGGGGCTCGGCCCAAAATAATTTCCAGAGCCAGCGCCACTCCAGCGATCCGTGGGCTAACACCCACGGAAAATCGCCAAAAACCTGCCGTTTTCACTCTTTTGCCTCTGAGACGCCCTTAAAACCTCCCACCGGCCCCAAGGAGCCCATGGATCCGCTTAACAGCTCGTCAGGGACGCCCCCGAGGGGCTCGGCCCAAAATAATTTCCGGAGCCAGCGCCACCCCAGCGATCCGTGGGCTAACACCCACGGAAAATCGCCAAAAAACTGCCGTTTTCATTCTTTCGCCTCTGGGACGCCCTTAAAACCTCCCACCGGCCCCAAGGAGCCCATGGATCCGCTTAACAGCTCGTCAGGGACGCCCCCGAGGGGCTCGGCCCAAAATAATTTTCGGAGCCAGCGCCACCCCAGCGATCCGTGGGCTGACACCCACGGAAAATCGCCAAAAAACTGCCGTTTTCACTCTGTCGCCTCTGGGACGCCCTTAAAACCTCCCACCGGCCCCAAGGAGCCCATGGATCCGCTTAACAGCTCGTAAGGGACGCCACCGAGGGGCTCGGCCCAAAATAATTTCCGGAGCCAGCGCCACCCCAGCGATCCGTGGGCTAACACCCACGGAAAATCGCCAAAAAACTGCCGTTTTCACTCTTTCGCCTCTGGGATGCCCTTAAAACCTCCCACCGGCCCCAAGGAGACCATGGATCCGCTTAACAGCTCGTCAGGGGCGCCTCCGATGGTTTGGCCCAAAATAATTTCCGGAGCCAGCGCCACCCCAGCGATCCGTGGGCTAACACCCACGGAAAATCGCCAAAAAACTGCCGTTTTCACTCTTTCGCCTCTGGGACGCCCTTAAAACCTACCACCGGCCCCAAGGAGCCCATGGATTCGCTTAACAGCTCGTCAGGGACACCCCCGAGGGGCTCAGCCCAAAATAATTTCCGGAGCCAGCGCCACCCCAGCGATCCGTGGGCTAACACCCACGGAAAATCGCCAAAAAACTGCCGTTTTCACTCTTTCGCCTCTGGGATGCCCTTAAAACCTCCCACCGGCCCCAAGGAGCCCATGGATCCGCTTAACAGCTCGTCAGGGACGCCCCCGAGGGGCTCGGCCCAAAATAATTTACAGAGCCAGCGCCACTCCAGCGATCCGTGGGCTGACACCCACGGAAAATCGCCAAAAACCTGCCGTTTTCACTCTTTCGCCTCTGGGACGCCCTTAAAACCTCCCACCGGCCCCAAGGAGCCCATGGATCCGCTTAACAGCTCGTCAGGGACGCCCCCGAGGGGCTCGGCCCAAAATAATTTCCGGAGCCAGCGCCACCCCAGCGATCCGTGGGCTAACACCCACGGAAAATCGCCAAAAAACTGCCGTTTTCACTCTTTCGCCTCTGGGACGCCCTTAAAACCTCCCACCGGCCCCAAGGAGCCCATGGATCCGCTTAACAGCTCGTCAGGGATGCCCCCGAGGGGCTCGGCCCAAAATATTTTTCGGAGCCAGCGCCACCCCAGCGATCCGTGGGCTGACACCCACGAAAAATCGCCAAAAAACTGCCGTTTTCACTCTTTCGCCTCTGGGACGCCCTTAAAACATCCCACCGGCCCCAAGGAGCCCATGGATCCGCTTAACAGCTCGTAAGGGACGCCACCGAGGGGCTCGGCCCAAAATAATTTCCGGAGCCAGCGCCACCCCAGCGATCCGTGGGCTAACACCCACGGAAAATAGCCAAAAAACTGTCGTTTTCACTCTTTCGCCTCTAGGACGCCCTTAAAACCTCCCACCGGCCCCAAGGAGCCCATGGATCCGCTTAACAGCTCGTCAGGGACGCCCCCGAGGGGCTCGGCCAAAAATAATTTCCGGAGCCAGCGCCACCCCAGCGATCCGTGGGCTAACACCCACGGAAAATCGCCAAAAAACTGCCGTTTTCACTCTTTCGCCTCTGGGACGCCCTTAAAACCTCCCACCGGCCCCAAGGAGCCCATGGATCTACTTAACAGCTCGTAAGGGACGCCCCCGAGGGGCTCGGCCCAAAATAATTTCCGGAGCCAGCGCCACCCCAGCGATCCGTGGGCTAACACCCACGGAAAATCGCCAAAAAACTGCCGTTTTTACTCTTTCGCCTCTGGGACGCCCTTAAAACCTCCCACCGGCCCCAAGGAGCCCATGGATCCGCTTAACAGCTCGTCAGGGACGCCCCCGAGGGGCTCGGCCCAAAATAATTTCCGGAGCCAGCGCCACCCCAGCGATCCGTGGGCTAACACCCACGGAAGATCGCCAAAAAACTGCCGTTTTCACTCTTTCGCCTCTGGGACGCCCTTAAAACCTCCCACCGGCCCCAAGGAGCCCATGGATCCGCTTAACAGCTCGTCAGGAATGCCCCCGAGGGGCTCGGCCCAAAATAAATTCCGGAGCCAGCGCCACCCCAGCGATCCGTGGGCTAACACCCACGGAAAATCGCCAAAAAACTGCCGTTTTCACTCTTTCGCCTCTGGGACGCCCTTAAAACCTCCCACCAGCCCCAAGGAGCCCATGGATCCGCTTAACAGCTCGTCAGGGATGCCCCCGAGGGGCTCGGCCCAAAATAATTTCCGAAGCCAGCGCCACCCCAGCGATCCGTGGGCTAACACCCACGGAAAATTGCCAAAAAACTGCCGTTTTCACTCTTTCGCCTCTGGGACGCCCTTAAAACCTCCCACCGGCCCCAAGGAGCCCATGGATCCACTTAACAGCTCGTCAGCGATGACCCCGAGGGGCTCGGCCCAAAATAATTTTCGGAGCCAGCGCCACCCCAGCGATCCGTGGGCTAACACCCACGGAAAATCGCCAAAAAACTGCCGTTTTCACTCTTTTGCCTCTGGGACGCCCTTAAAACCTCCCACCGACCCCAAGGAGCCCATGGATCCGCTTAATAGCTCGTCAGGGACGCCCCCGAGGGGCTCGGCCCAAAATAATTTCCGGAGCCAGCGCCACCCCAGCGATCCGTGGGCTAACACCCACGGAAAATCGCCAAAAAACTGCCGTTTTCACTCTTTCGCCTCTGGGACGCCCTTAAAACCTCCCACCGGCCCCAAGGAGCCCATGGATCCGCTTAACAGCTGGTCAGGGATGCCCCCGAGGGGCTCGGCCCAAAATAATTTCCGGAGCCAGCGCCACCCCAGCGATCCGTGGGCTAACACCCACGGAAAATCGCCAAAAAACTGCCGTTTTCACTCTTTCGCCTCTGGGACGCCCTTAAAACCTCCCACCGGCCCCAAGGAGCCCATGGATCCGCTTAACAGCTCGTCAGGGACGCCCCCGAGGGGCTCGGCCCAAAATAATTGCCGGAGCCAGCGCCACCCCAGCGATCCGTGGGCTAACACCCACGGAAAATCGCCAAAAAACTGCCGTTTTCACTCTTTCGCCTCTGGGATGCCCTAAAAACCTCCCACCGGACCCAAGGAGCCCATGGATCCGCTTAACAGCTCGTCAGGGACGCCCCCGAGGGGCTCGAACCAAAATAATTTCCGGAGCCAGCGCCACCCCAGCGATCCGTGGGCTAACACCCACGGAAAATCGCCAAAAAACTGCCGTTTTCACTCTTTTGCCTCTGGGACGCCCTTAAAACCTCCCACCGGCCCCAAGGAGCCCATGGATCCGCTTAAAAGCTCGTCAGGGATGCCCCCGAGGGGCTCCGCCCAAAATAATTTTCGGAGCCAGCGCCACCCCAGCGATCCGTGGGCTAACACCCACGGAAAATCACCAAAAAACTGCCGTTTTCACTCTTTCGCCTCTGGGACGCCCTTAAAACCTCCCACCGGCCCCAAGGAGCCCATGGATCCGCTTAACAGCTCGTCAGGGACGCCCCCGAGGGGCTCGAACCAAAATAATTTCCGGAGCCAGCGCCACCCCAGCGATCCGTGGGCTAACACCCACGGAAAATCGCCAAAAAACTGCCGTTTTCACTCTTTCGCCTCTGGGACGCCCTTAAAACCTCCCACCGGCCCCAAGGAGCCCATGGATCCGCTTAACAGCTCGTCAGGGACGCCCCCAAGGGGCTCGGTCCAAAATAATTTTCGGAGCCAGCGCCACCCCAGCGATCCGTGGGCTAACACCCACGGAAAATTGCCAAAAAACTGCCGTTTTCACTCTTTCGCCTCTGGGACGCCCTTAAAACCTCCCACCGGCCCCAAGGAGCCCATGGATCCGCTTAACAGCTCGTCAGGGACGCCCCCGAGGGGCTCGGCCCAAAATAATTTCCGGAGCCAGCGCCACCCCAGCGATCCGTGGGCTAACACCCACGGAAAATCGCCAAAAAACTGCCGTTTTCACTCTTTCGCTTCTGGGACGCCCTTAAAACCTCCCACCGGCCCCAAGGAGCCCATGGATCCGCTTAACAGCTCGTCAGGGACGCCCTCGAGGGGCTCGGCCCAAAATAATTTCCGGAGCCAGCGCCACCCCAGCGATCCGTGGGCTAACACCCACGGAAAATCGCCAAAAAACTGCCATTTTCACTCTTTCGCCTCTGGGACGCCCTAAAAACCTCCCACCGGCCCCAAGGAGCCCATGGATCCGCTTAACAGCTCGTCAGGGATGCCCCCGAGGGGCTCGGCCCAAAATAATTTCCGGAGCCAGCGCCACCCCAGCGATCCGTGGGCTAACACCCACGGAAAATCGCAAAAAACACTGCCGTTTTCACTCTTTCGCCTCTGGGACGCCCTTAAAACCTCCCACCGGCCCCAAGGAGCCCATGGATCCGCTTAACAGCTCGTCAGGGATGCCCCCGAGGGGCTCGGCCAAAAATAATTTCCGGAGCCAGCGCCACCCCAGCGATCCGTGGGCTAACACCCACGGAAAATCGCCAAAAAACTGCCGTTTTCACTCTTTCGCCTCTGGGACGCCCTTAAAACCTCCCACCGGCCCCAAGGAGCCCATGGATCCACTTAACAGCTCGTAAGGGACGCCCCCGAGGGGCTCGGCCCAAAATAATTTCCGGAGCCAGCGCCACCCCAGCGATCCGTGGGCTAAGACCCACGGAAAATCGCCAAAAAACTGCCGTTTTCACTCTTTCGCCTCTGGGACGCCCTTAAAACCTCCCACCGGCCCCAAGGAGCCCATGGATCCGCTTAACAGCTCGTCAGGGACTCCCCCGAGGGGCTCGGCCCAAAATAATTTCCGAAGCCAGCGCCACCCCAGCGATCCGTGGGCTAACACCCACGGAAAATCGCCAAAAAACTGCCGTTTTCACTCTTTCGCCTCTGGGACGCCCTTAAAACCTCCCACCGGCCCCAAGGAGCCCATGGATCCACTTAACAGCTCGTCAGCGATGCCCCCGAGGGGCTCGGCCCAAAATAATTTTCGGAGCCAGCGCCACCCCAGCGATCCGTGGGCTAACACCCACGGAAAATCGCCAAAAAACTGCCGTTTTCACTCTTTCGCCTCTGGGACGCCCTTAAAACCTCCCACCGACCCCAAGGACCCCATGGATCCGCTTAATAGCTCGTCAGGGACGCCCCCGAGGGGCTCGGCCCAAAATAATTTCCGAAGCCAGCGCCACCCCAGCGATCCGTGGGCTAACACCCACGGAAAATCGCCAAAAAACTGCCGTTTTCACTCTTTCGCCTCTGGGACGCCCTTAAAACCTCCCACCGGCCCCAAGGAGCCCATGGATCCGCTTAACAGCTCGTCAGGCATGCCCCCGAGGGGCTCGGCCCAAAATAATTTTCGGAGCCAGCGCCACCCCAGCGATCCGTGGGCTAACACCCACGGAAAATCGCCAAAAAACTGCCGTTTTCACTCTTTCGCCTCTGGGACGCCCTTAAAACCTCCCACCGGCCCCAAGGAGCCCATGGATCCGCTTAACAGCTCGTCAGGGACGCCCCCGAGGGGCTCGGCCCAAAATAATTGCCGGAGCCAGCGCCACCCCAGCGATCCGTGGGCTAACACCCACGGAAAATCGCCAAAAAACTGCCGTTTTCACTCTTTCGCCTCTGGGACGCCCTAAAAACCTCCCACCGGACCCAAGGAGCCCATGGATCCGCTTAACAGCTCGTCAGGGACGCCCCCGAGGTGCTCGGCCCAAAATAATTTCCGGAGCCAGCGCCACCCCAGCGATCCGTGGGCTAACACCCACGGAAAATCGCCAAAAAACTGCCGTTTTCACTCTTTCGCCTCTGGGACGCCCTTAAAACCTCCCACAGGCCCCACGGAGCCCATGGATCCGCTTAACAGCTCGTCAGGGACGCCCCCGAGGGGCTCGGCCCAAAATAATTTCCGGAGCCAGCGCCACCCCAGCGATCCGTTGGCTAACACCCACGGAAAATCGCCAAAAAACTGCCGTTTTCACTCTTTTGCCTCTGGGACGCCCTTAAAACCTCCCACAGGCCCCACGGAGCCCATGGATCCGCTTAACAGCTCGTCAGGGACGCCCCTGAGGGGCTCGGCCCAAAATAATTTCCGGAGCCAGCGCCACCCCAGCGATCCGTGGGCTAACACCCACGGAAAATCGCCAAAAAACTGCCGTTTTCACTCTTTCGCCTCTGGGACGCCCTTAAAACCTCCCACAGGCCCCACGGAGCCCATGGATCCGCTTAACAGCTCGTCCGGGACGCCCCCGAGGGGCTCGGCCCAAAATAATTTCCGGAGCCAGCGCCACCCCAGCGATCCGTGGGCTAACACCCACGGAAAATCGCCAAAAAACTGCCGTTTTCACTCTTTCGCCTCTGGGACGCCCTAAAAACCTCCCACCGGACCCAAGGAGCCCATGGATCCGCTTAACAGCTCGTCAGGGACGCCCCCGAGGTGCTCGGCCCAAAATAATTTCCGGAGCCAGCGCCACCCCAGCGATCCGTGGGCTAACACCCACGGAAAATCGCCAAAAAACTGCCGTTTTCACTCTTTCGCCTCTGGGACGCCCTTAAAACCTCCCACAGGCCCCACGGAGCCCATGGATCCGCTTAACAGCTCGTCAGGGACGCCCCCGAGGGGCTCGGCCCAAAATAATTTCCGGAGCCAGCGCCACCCCAGCGATCCGTTGGCTAACACCCACGGAAAATCGCCAAAAAACTGCCGTTTTCACTCTTTTGCCTCTGGGACGCCCTTAAAACCTCCCACAGGCCCCACGGAGCCCATGGATCCGCTTAACAGCTCGTCAGGGACGCCCCTGAGGGGCTCGGCCCAAAATAATTTCCGGAGCCAGCGCCACCCCAGCGATCCGTGGGCTAACACCCACGGAAAATCGCCAAAAAACTGCCGTTTTCACTCTTTCGCCTCTGGGACGCCCTTAAAACCTCCCACAGGCCCCACGGAGCCCATGGATCCGCTTAACAGCTCGTCCGGGACGCCCCCGAGGGGCTCGGCCCAAAATAATTTCCGGAGCCAGCGCCACCCCAGCGATCCGTGGGCTAACACCCACGGAAATTTCCAAAAAACTGTCGTTTTCACTCTTTCGCCTCTGGGACGCCCTTAAAACCTCCCACAGGCCCCACGGAGCCCATGGATCCGCTTAACAGCTCGTCAGGGACGCCCCCGAGGGGCTCGGCCCAAAATAATTTCCGGAGCCAGCGCCACCCCAGCGATCCGTGGGCTAACACCCACGGAAAATTGCCAAAAAACTGCCGTTTTCACTCTTTCACCTCTGGGACGCCCTTAAAACCTCCCACAGGCCCCACGGATCCCATGGATCCGCTTAACAGCTCGTCAGGGATGCCCCCGAGGGGCTCGGCCCAAAATAATTTCCGGAGCCAGCGCCACCCCAGCGATCCGTGGGCTAACACCCACGGAAAATCGCCAAAAAACTGCCGTTTTCACTCTTTCGCCTTTGGGACGCCCTTAAAACCTCCCACAGGCCCCACGGAGCCCATGGATCCGCTTAACAGCTCGTCAGGGACGCCCCCGAGGGGCTCGGCCCAAAATAATTTCCGGAGCCAGCGCCACCCCAGCGATCCGTGGGCTAACACCCACGGAAAATCGCCAAAAAACTGTCGTTTTCACTCTTTCGCCTCTGGGACGCCCTTAAAACCTCCCACAGGCCCCACGGAGCCCATGGATCCGCTTAACAGCTCGTCAGGGACGCCCCCGAGGGGCTCGGCCCAAAATAATTTCCGGAGCCAGCGCCACCCCAGCGATCCGTGGGCTAACACCCACGGAAAATCGCCAAAAAACTGCCGTTTTCACTCTTTCGCCTCTGGGACGCCCTTAAAACCTCCCACAGGCCCCACGGAGCCCATGGATCCGCTTAACAGCTCGTCAGGGACGCCCCCGAGGGGCTCGGCCCAAAATAATTTCCGGAGCCAGCGCCACCCCAGCGATCCGTGGGCTAACACCCACGGAAAATCGCCAAAAAACTGCCGTTTTCACTCTTTCGCCTCTGGGACGCCCTTAAAACCTCCCACAGGCCCCACGGAGCCCATGGATCCGCTTAACAGCTCGTCAGGGACGCCCCCGAGGGGCTCGGCCCAAAATAATTTCCGGAGCCAGCGCCACCCCCGCGATCCGTGGGCTAACACCCACGGAAAATCGCCAAAAAACTGCCGTTTTCACTCTTTCGCCTCTGGGACGCCCTTAAAACCTCCCACAGGCCCCACGGAGCCCATGGATCCGCTTAACAGCTCGTCAGGGACGCCCCCGAGGGGCTTGGCCCAAAATAATTTCCGGAGCCAGCGCCACCCCAGCGATCCATGGGCTAACACCCACGGAAAATCGCCAAAAAACTGCCGTTTTCACTCTTTCGCCTCTGGGACGCCCTTAAAACCTCCCACAGGCCCCACGGAGCCCATGGATCCGCTTAACAAATCGTCAGGGACGCCCCCGGGGGTCTCGGCCCAAAATAATTTCCGGAGCCAGCGCCACCCCAGCGATCCGTGGGCTAACACCCACGGAAAATCGCCAAAAAATTGCCGGTTTCACTCTTTCGCCTCTGGGACGCCCTTAAAACCTCCCACAGGCCCCACGGAGCCCATGGATCCGCTTAACAGCTCGTCAGGGACGCCCCCGAGGGGTTCGGTCCAAAATTATTTCCGGCGCCAGCGCCACCCCAGCGATCCGTGGGCTAACACCCACGGAAAATCGCCAAAAAACTGCCGTTTTCACTCTTTCGCCTCTGGGACGCCCTTAAAACCTCCCACAGGCCCCACGGAGCCCATGGATCCGCTTAACAGCTCGTCAGGGACGCCCCCGAGGGGCTCGGCCCAAAATAATTTCCGCAGCCAGCGCCACCCCAGCGATCCGTGGGCTAACACCCACGGAAAATCGCCAAAAAACTGCCGTTTTCACTCTTTCGCCTCTGGGACGCCCTTAAAACCTCCCACAGGCCCCACGGAGCCCATGGATCCGCTTAACAGCTCGTCAGGGACGCCCCCGAGGGGCTCGGCCCAAAATAATTTCCGGAGCCAGCGCCACCCCAGCGATCCGTTGGCTAACACCCACGGAAAATCGCCAAAAAACTGCCGTTTTCACTCTTTCGCCTCTGGGACGCCCTTAAAACCTCCCACAGGCCCCACGGAGCCCATGGATCCGCTTAACAGCTCGTCAGGGACGCCCCTGAGGGGCTCGGCCCAAAATAATTTCCGGATCCAGCGCCACCCCAGCGATCCGTGGGCTAACACCCACGGAAAATCGCCAAAAAACTGCCGTTTTCACTCTTTCGCCTCTGGGACGCCCTTAAAACCTCCCACAGGCCCCACGGAGCCCATGGATCCGCTTAACAGCTCGTCCGGGACGCACCCGAGGGGCTCGGCCCAAAATAATTTCCGGAGCCAGCGCCACCCCAGCGATCCGTGGGCTAACACCCACGGAAAATTGCCAAAAAACTGTCGTTTTCACTCTTTCGCCTCTGGGACGCCCTTAAAACCTCCCACAGGCCCCACGGAGCCCATGGATCCGCTTAACAGCTCGTCAGGGACGCCCCCGAGGGGCTCGGCCCAAAATAATTTCCGGAGCCAGCGCCACCCCAGCGATCCGTGGGCTAACACCCACGGAAAATCGCCAAAAAACTGCCGTTTTCACTCTTTCGCCTCTGGGACGCCCTTAAAACCTCCCACCGGCCCCAAGGAGCCCATGGATCCGCTTAACAGCTCGTCAGGCATGCCCCCGAGGGGCTCGGCCCAAAATAATTTTCGGAGCCAGCGCCACCCCAGCGATCCGTGGGCTAACACCCACGAAAAATCGCCAAAAAACTGCCGTTTTCACTCTTTCGCCTCTGGGACGCCCTTAAAACCTCCCACCGGCCCCAAGGAGCCCATGGATCCGCTTAACAGCTCGTCAGGGACGCCCCCGAGGGGCTCGGCCCAAAATAATTGCCGGAGCCAGCGCCACCCCAGCGATCCGTGGGCTAACACCCACGGAAAATCGCCAAAAAACTGCCGTTTTCACTCTTTCGCCTCTGGGACGCCCTAAAAACCTCCCACCGGACCCAAGGAGCCCATGGATCCGCTTAACAGCTCGTCAGGGACGCCCCCGAGGTGCTCGGCCCAAAATAATTTCCGGAGCCAGCGCCACCCCAGCGATCCGTGGGCTAACACCCACGGAAAATCGCCAAAAAACTGCCGTTTTCACTCTTTCGCCTCTGGGACGCCCTTAAAACCTCCCACAGGCCCCACGGAGCCCATGGATCCGCTTAACAGCTCGTCAGGGACGCCCCCGAGGGGCTCGGCCCAAAATAATTTCCGGAGCCAGCGCCACCCCAGCGATCCGTTGGCTAACACCCACGGAAAATCGCCAAAAAACTGCCGTTTTCACTCTTTTGCCTCTGGGACGCCCTTAAAACCTCCCACAGGCCCCACGGAGCCCATGGATCCGCTTAACAGCTCGTCAGGGACGCCCCTGAGGGGCTCGGCCCAAAATAATTTCCGGAGCCAGCGCCACCCCAGCGATCCGTGGGCTAACACCCACGGAAAATCGCCAAAAAACTGCCGTTTTCACTCTTTCGCCTCTGGGACGCCCTTAAAACCTCCCACAGGCCCCACGGAGCCCATGGATCCGCTTAACAGCTCGTCCGGGACGCCCCCGAGGGGCTCGGCCCAAAATAATTTCCGGAGCCAGCGCCACCCCAGCGATCCGTGGGCTAACACCCACGGAAATTTCCAAAAAACTGTCGTTTTCACTCTTTCGCCTCTGGGACGCCCTTAAAACCTCCCACAGGCCCCACGGAGCCCATGGATCCGCTTAACAGCTCGTCAGGGACGCCCCCGAGGGGCTCGGCCCAAAATAATTTCCGGAGCCAGCGCCACCCCAGCGATCCGTGGGCTAACACCCACGGAAAATTGCCAAAAAACTGCCGTTTTCACTCTTTCACCTCTGGGACGCCCTTAAAACCTCCCACAGGCCCCACGGATCCCATGGATCCGCTTAACAGCTCGTCAGGGATGCCCCCGAGGGGCTCGGCCCAAAATAATTTCCGGAGCCAGCGCCACCCCAGCGATCCGTGGGCTAACACCCACGGAAAATCGCCAAAAAACTGCCGTTTTCACTCTTTCGCCTTTGGGACGCCCTTAAAACCTCCCACAGGCCCCACGGAGCCCATGGATCCGCTTAACAGCTCGTCAGGGACGCCCCCGAGGGGCTCGGCCCAAAATAATTTCCGGAGCCAGCGCCACCCCAGCGATCCGTGGGCTAACACCCACGGAAAATCGCCAAAAAACTGTCGTTTTCACTCTTTCGCCTCTGGGACGCCCTTAAAACCTCCCACAGGCCCCACGGAGCCCATGGATCCGCTTAACAGCTCGTCAGGGACGCCCCCGAGGGGCTCGGCCCAAAATAATTTCCGGAGCCAGCGCCACCCCAGCGATCCGTGGGCTAACACCCACGGAAAATCGCCAAAAAACTGCCGTTTTCACTCTTTCGCCTCTGGGACGCCCTTAAAACCTCCCACAGGCCCCACGGAGCCCATGGATCCGCTTAACAGCTCGTCAGGGACGCCCCCGAGGGGCTCGGCCCAAAATAATTTCCGGAGCCAGCGCCACCCCAGCGATCCGTGGGCTAACACCCACGGAAAATCGCCAAAAAACTGCCGTTTTCACTCTTTCGCCTCTGGGACGCCCTTAAAACCTCCCACAGGCCCCACGGAGCCCATGGATCCGCTTAACAGCTCGTCAGGGACGCCCCCGAGGGGCTCGGCCCAAAATAATTTCCGGAGCCAGCGCCACCCCCGCGATCCGTGGGCTAACACCCACGGAAAATCGCCAAAAAACTGCCGTTTTCACTCTTTCGCCTCTGGGACGCCCTTAAAACCTCCCACAGGCCCCACGGAGCCCATGGATCCGCTTAACAGCTCGTCAGGGACGCCCCCGAGGGGCTTGGCCCAAAATAATTTCCGGAGCCAGCGCCACCCCAGCGATCCGTGGGCTAACACCCACGGAAAATCGCCAAAAAACTGCCGTTTTCACTCTTTCGCCTCTGGGACGCCCTTAAAACCTCCCACAGGCCCCACGGAGCCCATGGATCCGCTTAACAAATCGTCAGGGACGCCCCCGGGGGTCTCGGCCCAAAATAATTTCCGGAGCCAGCGCCACCCCAGCGATCCGTGGGCTAACACCCACGGAAAATCGCCAAAAAATTGCCGGTTTCACTCTTTCGCCTCTGGGACGCCCTTAAAACCTCCCACAGGCCCCACGGAGCCCATGGATCCGCTTAACAGCTCGTCAGGGACGCCCCCGAGGGGTTCGGTCCAAAATAATTTCCGGCGCCAGCGCCACCCCAGCGATCCGTGGGCTAACACCCACGGAAAATCGCCAAAAAACTGCCGTTTTCACTCTTTCGCCTCTGGGACGCCCTTAAAACCTCCCACAGGCCCCACGGAGCCCATGGATCCGCTTAACAGCTCGTCAGGTACGCCCCCGAGGGGCTCGGCCCAAAATAATTTCCGCAGCCAGCGCCACCCCAGCGATCCGTGGGCTAACACCCACGGAAAATCGCCAAAAAACTGCCGTTTTCACTCTTTCGCCTCTGGGACGCCCTTAAAACCTCCCACAGGCCCCACGGAGCCCATGGATCCGCTTAACAGCTCGTCAGGGACGCCCCCGAGGGGCTCGGCCCAAAATAATTTCCGGAGCCAGCGCCACCCCAGCGATCCGTTGGCTAACACCCACGGAAAATCGCCAAAAAACTGCCGTTTTCACTCTTTCGCCTCTGGGACGCCCTTAAAACCTCCCACAGGCCCCACGGAGCCCATGGATCCGCTTAACAGCTCGTCAGGGACGCCCCTGAGGGGCTCGGCCCAAAATAATTTCCGGATCCAGCGCCACCCCAGCGATCCGTGGGCTAACACCCACGGAAAATCGCCAAAAAACTGCCGTTTTCACTCTTTCGCCTCTGGGACGCCCTTAAAACCTCCCACAGGCCCCACGGAGCCCATGGATCCGCTTAACAGCTCGTCCGGGACGCACCCGAGGGGCTCGGCCCAAAATAATTTCCGGAGCCAGCGCCACCCCAGCGATCCGTGGGCTAACACCCACGGAAAATTGCCAAAAAACTGTCGTTTTCACTCTTTCGCCTCTGGGACGCCCTTAAAACCTTCCACAGGCCCCACGGAGCCCATGGATCCGCTTAACAGCTCGTCAGGGACGCCCCCGAGGGGCTCGGCCCAAAATAATTTCCGGAGCCAGCGCCACCCCAGCGATCCGTGGGCTAACACCCACGGAAAATTGCCAAAAAACTGCCGTTTTCACTCTTTCGCCTCTGGGACGCCCTTAAAACCTCCGACAGGCCCCACGGAGCCCATGGATCCGCTTAACAGCTCGTCAGGGACGCCCCCGAGGGGCTCGGCCCAAAATAATTTCCGGAGCCAGCGCCACCCCAGCGATCCGTGGGCTAACACCCACGGAAAATCGCCAAAAAACTGCCGTTTTCACTCTTTCACCTCTGGGACGCCCTTAAAACCTCCCACAGGCCCCACGGAGCCCATGGATCCGCTTAACAGCTCGTCAGGGATGCCCCCGAGGGGCTCGGCCCAAAATAATTTCCGGAGCCAGCGCCACCCCAGCGATCCGTGGGCTAACACCCACGGAAAATTGCCAAAAAACTGCCGTTTTCACTCTTTCGCCTCTGGGACGCCCTTAAAACCTCCCACAGGCCCCACGGAGCCCATGGATCCGCTTAACAGCTCGTCAGGGACGCCCCCGAGGGGCTCGGCCCAAAATAATTTCCGGAGCCAGCGCCACCCCAGCGATCCGTGGGCTAGCACCCACGGAAAATCGCCAAAAAACTGCCGTTTTCACTCTTTCGCCTCTGGGACGCCCTTAAAACCTCCCACAGGCCCCACGGAGCCCATGGATCCGCTTAACAGCTCGTCAGGGATGCCCCCGAGGGGCTCGGCCCAAAATAATTTCCGGAGCCAGCGCCACCCCAGCGATCCGTGGGCTAACACCCACGGAAAATTGCCAAAAAACTGCCGTTTTCACTCTTTCGCCTCTGGGACGCCCTTAAAACCTCCCACAGGCCCCACGGAGCCCATGGATCCGCTTAACAGCTCGTCAGGGACGCCCCCGAGGGGCTCGGCCCAAAATAATTTCCGGAGCCAGCGCCACCCCAGCGATCCGTGGGCTAACACCCACGGAAAATCGCCAAAAAACTGCCGTTTTCACTCTTTCACCTCTGGGACGCCCTTAAAACCTCCCACAGGCCCCACGGAGCCCATGGATCCGCTTAACAGCTCGTCAGGGATGCCCCCGAGGGGCTCGGCCCAAAATAATTTCCGGAGCCAGCGCCACCCCAGCAATCCGTGGGCTAACACCCACGGAAAATCGCCAAAAAACTGCCGTTTTCACTCTTTCGCCTCTGGGACGCCCTTAAAACCTCCCACAGGCCCCACGGAGCCCATGGATCCGCTTAACAGCTCGTCAGGGACGCCCCCGAGGGGCTCGGCCCAAAATAATTTCCGGAGCCAGCGCCACCCCAGCGATCCGTTGGCTAACACCCACGGAAAATCGCCAAAAAACTGCCGTTTTCACTCTTTCGCCTCTGGGACGCCCTTAAAACCTCCCACAGGCCCCACGGAGCCCATGGATCCGCTTAACAGCTCGTCAGGGACGCCCCTGAGTGGCTCGGCCCAAAATAATTTCTGGATCCAGCGCCACCCCAGCGATCCGTGGGCTAACACCCACGGAAAATCGCCAAAAAACTGCCGTTTTCACTCTTTCGCCTCTGGGACGCCCTTAAAACCTCCCACAGGCCCCACGGAGCCCATGGATCCGCTTAACAGCTCGTTAGGGACGCCCCCGAGGGGCTCGGCCCAAAATAATTTCCGGAGCCAGCGCCACCCCAGCGATCCGTGGGCTAACACCCACGGAAAATCGCCAAAAAACTGCCGTTTTCACTCTTTCGCCTCTAGGACGCCCTTAAAACCTCCCACAGGCCCCACGGAGCCCATGGATCCGCTTAACAGCTCGTCAGGGACGCCCCCGAGGGGCTCGGCCCAAAATAATTTCCGGAGCTAGCGCCACCCCAGCGATCCGTGGGCTAACACCCACGGAAAATCGCCAAAAAACTGCCGTTTTCACTCTTTCGCCACTGGGACGCCCTTAAAACCTCCCACAGGCCCTACGGAGCCCATGGATCCGCTTAACAACTCGTCAGGGACGCCCCCGAGGGGCTTGGCCCAAAATAATTTCCGGAGCCAGCGCCACCCCAGCGATCCGTGGGCTAACACCCACGGAAAATTGCCAAAAAACTGTCGTTTTCACTCTTTCGCCTCTGGGACGCCCTTAAAACCTCCCACAGGCCCCACGGAGCCCATGGATCCGCTTAACAGCTCATCAGGGACGCCCCCGAGGGGCTCGGCCCAAAATAATTTCCGGAGCCAGCGCCACCCCAGCGATCCGTGGGCTAACACCCACGGAAAATTGCCAAAAAACTGCCGTTTTCACTCTTTCGCCTCTGGGACGCCCTTAAAACCTCCCACAGGCCCCACGGAGCCCATGGATCCGCTTAACAGCTCGTCAGGGACGCCCCCGAGGGGCTCGGCCCAAAATAATTTCCGGAGCCAGCGCCACCCCAGCGATCCGTGGGCTAACACCCACGGAAAATCGCCAAAAAACTGCCGTTTTCACTCTTTCACCTCTGGGACGCCCTTAAAACCTCCCACAGGCCCCACGGAGCCCATGGATCCGCTTAACAGCTCGTCAGGGATGCCCCCGAGGGGCTCGGCCCAAAATAATTTCCGGAGCCAGCGCCACCCCAGCGATCCGTGGGCTAACACCCACGGAAAATCGCCAAAAAACTGCCGTTTTCACTCTTTCGCCTCTGGGACGCCCTTAAAACCTCCCACAGGCCCCACGGAGCCCATGGATCCGCTTAACAGCTCGTCAGGGACGCCCCCGAGGGGCTCGGCCCAAAATAATTTCCGGAGCCAGCGCCACCCCAGCGATCCGTGGGCTAACACCCACGGAAAATCGCCAAAAAACTGCCGTTTTCACTCTTTCGCCTCTGGGACGCCCTTAAAACCTCCCACAGGCCCCACGGAGCCCATGGATCCGCTTAACATCTCGTCAGGGATGCCCCCGAGGGGCTCGGCCCAAAATAATTTCCGGAGCCAGCGCCACCCCAGCGATCCGTGGGCTAACACCCACGGAAAATCGCCAAAAAACTGCCGTTTTCATTCCTTCGCCTCTGGGACGCCCTTAAAACCTCCCACAGGCCCCACGGAGCCCATGGATCCGCTTAACAGCTCGTCAGGGACGCCCCCGAGGGGCTCGGCCCAAAATAATTTCCGAAGCCAGCGCCACCCCAGCGATCCGTGGGCTAACACCCACGGAAAATCGCCAAAAAACTGCCGTTTTCACTCTTTCGCCTCTGGGACGCCCTTAAAACCTCCCACAGGCCCCACGGAGCCCATGGATCCGCTTAACAGCTCGTCAGGGACGCCCCCGAGGGGCTCGGTCCAAAATAATTTCCGGAGCCAGCGCCACCCCAGCGATCCGTGGGCTAACACCCACGGAAAATCGCCAAAAAACTGCCGTTTTCACTCTTTCGCCTCTGGGACGCCCTTAAAACCTCCCACAGGCCCCACGGAGCCCATGGATCCGCTTAACAGCTCGTTAGGGACGCCCCCGAGGGGCTCGGCCCAAAATAATTTCCGGAGCCAGCGCCACCCCAGCGATCCGTGGGCTAACACCCACGGAAAATCGCCAAAAAACTGCCGTTTTCACTCTTTCGCCTCTGGGACGCCCTTAAAACCTCCCACAGGCCCCACGGAGCCCATGGATCCGCTTAACAGCTCGTCAGGGACGCCCCCGAGGGGCTCGGCCCAAAATAATTTCCGGAGCCAGCGCCACCCCAGCGATCCGTGGGCTAACACCCACGGAAAATCGCCAAAAAACTGCCGTTTTCACTCTTTCGCCTCTGGGACGCCCTTAAAACCTCCCACAGGCCCTACGGAGCCCATGGATCCACTTAACAGCTCGTCAGGGACGCCCCCGAGGGGCTTGGCCCAAAATAATTTCCGGAGCCAGCGCCACCCCAGCGATCCGTGGGCTAACACCCACGGAAAATCGCCAAAAAACTGCCGTTTTCACTCTTTCGCCTCTGGGACGCCCTTAAAACCTCCCACAGGCCCCACGAAGCCCATGGATCCGCTTAACAGCTCGTCATGGACGCCCCCGAGGGGCTCGGCCCAAAATAATTTTCGGAGCCAGCGCCACCCCAGCGATCCGTGGGCTAACACCCACGGAAAATCGCCAAAAAACTGCCGTTTTCACTCTTTCGCCTCTGGGACGCCCTTAAAACCTCCCACAGGCCCCACGGAGCCCATGGATCCGCTTAACAGCTCGTCAGGGATGCCCCCGAGGGGCTCGACCCAAAATAATTTCCGGAGCCAGCGCCACCCCAGCGATCCGTGGGCTAACACCCACGGAAAATCGCCAAAAAACTGCCGTTTTCACTCTTTCGCCTCTGGGACGCCCTTAAAACCTCCCACAGGCCCCACGGAGCCCATGGATCCTCTTAACAGCTCGTCAGGGACGCCCCCGAGGGGCTCGGCCCAAAATAATTTCCGGAGCCAGCGCCACCCCAGCGATCCGTGGGCTAACACCCACGGAAAATCGCCAAAAAACTGCCGTTTTCACTCTTTCGCCTCTGGGACGCCCTTAAAACCACCCACAGGCCCCACGGAGCCCATGGATCCGCTTAACAGCTCGTCAGGGACGCCCCCGAGGGGCTCGGCCCAAAATAATTTCCGGAGCCAGCGCCACCCCAGCGATCTGTGGGCTAACACCCACGGAAAATCGCCAAAAAACTGCCGTTTTCACTCTTTCGCCTCTGGGACGCCCTTAAAACCTCCCACAGGCCCCACGGAGCCCATGGATCCTCTTAACAGCTCGTCAGGGACGCCCCCGAGGGGCTCGGCCCAAAATAATTTCCGGAGCCAGCGCCACCCCAGCGATCCGTGGGCTGACACCCACGGAAAATCGCCAAAAAACTGCCGTTTTCACTCTTTCGCCTCTGGGACGCCCTTAAAACCTCCCACAGGCCCCACGGAGCCCATGGATCCGCTTAACAACTCGTCAGGGACGCCCCCGAGGGGCTCGGCCCAAAATAATTTCCGGAGCTAGCGCCACCCCAGCGATTCGTGGGCTAACACCCACGGAAAATCGCCAAAAAACTGCCGTTTTCATTCTTTCGCCTCTGGGACGCCCTTAAAACCTCCCACAGGCCCCACGGAGCCCATGGATCCGCTTAACAGCTCGTCAGGGATGCCCCCGAGGGGCTCGGCCCAAAATAATTTCCGGAGCTAGCGCCACCCCAGCGATCTGTGGGCTAACACCCACGGAAAATCGCCAAAAAACTGCCGTTTTCACTCTTTCGCCTCTGGGACGCCCTTAAAACCTCCCACAGGCCCTACGGAGCCCATGGATCCACTTAACAGCTCGTCAGGGACGCCCCCGAGGGGCTTGGCCCAAAATAATTTCCGGAGCCAGCGCCACCCCAGCGATCCGTGGGCTAACACCCACGGAAAATCGCCAAAAAACTGCCGTTTTCACTCTTTCGCCTCTGGGACGCCCTTAAAACCTCCCACAGGCCCCACGAAGCCCATGGATCCGCTTAACAGCTCGTCATGGACGCCCCCGAGGGGCTCGGCCCAAAATAATTTTCGGAGCCAGCGCCACCCCAGCGATCCGTGGGCTAACACCCACGGAAAATCGCCAAAAAACTGCCGTTTTCACTCTTTCGCCTCTGGGACGCCCTTAAAACCTCCCACAGGCCCCACGGAGCCCATGGATCCGCTTAACAGCTCGTCAGGGATGCCCCCGAGGGGCTCGACCCAAAATAATTTCCGGAGCCAGCGCCACCCCAGCGATCCGTGGGCTAACACCCACGGAAAATCGCCAAAAAACTGCCGTTTTCACTCTTTCGCCTCTGGGACGCCCTTAAAACCTCCCACAGGCCCCACGGAGCCCATGGATCCTCTTAACAGCTCGTCAGGGACGCCCCCGAGGGGCTCGGCCCAAAATAATTTCCGGAGCCAGCGCCACCCCAGCGATCCGTGGGCTAACACCCACGGAAAATCGCCAAAAAACTGCCGTTTTCACTCTTTCGCCTCTGGGACGCCCTTAAAACCACCCACAGGCCCCACGGAGCCCATGGATCCGCTTAACAGCTCGTCAGGGACGCCCCCGAGGGGCTCGGCCCAAAATAATTTCCGGAGCCAGCGCCACCCCAGCGATCTGTGGGCTAACACCCACGGAAAATCGCCAAAAAACTGCCGTTTTCACTCTTTCGCCTCTGGGACGCCCTTAAAACCTCCCACAGGCCCCACGGAGCCCATGGATCCTCTTAACAGCTCGTCAGGGACGCCCCCGAGGGGCTCGGCCCAAAATAATTTCCGGAGCCAGCGCCACCCCAGCGATCCGTGGGCTGACACCCACGGAAAATCGCCAAAAAACTGCCGTTTTCACTCTTTCGCCTCTGGGACGCCCTTAAAACCTCCCACAGGCCCCACGGAGCCCATGGATCCGCTTAACAACTCGTCAGGGACGCCCCCGAGGGGCTCGGCCCAAAATAATTTCCGGAGCTAGCGCCACCCCAGCGATTCGTGGGCTAACACCCACGGAAAATCGCCAAAAAACTGCCGTTTTCATTCTTTCGCCTCTGGGACGCCCTTAAAACCTCCCACAGGCCCCACGGAGCCCATGGATCCGCTTAACAGCTCGTCAGGGATGCCCCCGAGGGGCTCGGCCCAAAATAATTTCCGGAGCTAGCGCCACCCCAGCGATCCGTGGGCTAACACCCACGGAAAATCGCCAAAAAACTGCCGTTTTCACTCTTTCGCCTCTGGGACGCCCTTAAAACCTCCCACAGGCCCCACGGAGCCCATGGATCCGCTTAACAGCTCTTCAGGGACGCCCCCGAGGGGCTCGGCCCAAAATAATTTCCGGAGCCAGCGCCACCCCAGCGATCCGTGGGCTAACACCCACGGAAAATCGCCAAAAAACTGCCGTTTTCATTCTTTCGCCTCTGGGACGCCCTTAAAACCTCCCACAGGCCCCACGGAGCCCATGGATCTGCTTAACAGCTCATCAGGGAAGCCCCCGAGGGGCTCGGCCCAAAATAATTTCCGGAGCCAGCGCCACCCCAGCGATCCGTGGGCTAACACCCACGGAAAATCGCCAAAAAACTGCCGTTTTCATTCTTTCGCCTCTGGGACGCCCTTAAAACCTCCCACAGGCCCCACGGAGCCCATGGATCTGCTTAACAGCTCATCAGGGAAGCCCCCGAGGGGCTCGGCCCAAAATAATTTCCGGAGCCAGCGCCACCCCAGCGATCCGTGGGCTAACACCCACGGAAAATCGCCAAAAAACTGCCGTTTTCACTCTTTCGCCTCTGGGACGCCCTTAAAACCTCCCACAGGCCCCACGGAGCCCATGGATCCGCTTAACAGCTCGTCAGGGACGCCCCCGAGGGGCTCGGCCCAAAATAATTTTCGGAGCCAGCGCCACCCCAGCGATCCGTGGGCTAACACCCACGGAAAATCGCCAAAAAACAGCCGTTTTCAATCTTTCGCCTCTGGGACGCCCTTAAAACCTCCCACAGGCCCCACAGAGCCCATGGATCCGCTTAACAGCTCGTCAGGGATGCCCCCGAGGGGCTCGGCCCAAAATAATTTCCGGAGCCAGCGCCACCCCAGCGATCCGTGGGCTAACACCCACAGAAAATCGCCAAAAAACTGCCGTTTTCACTCTTTCGCCTCTGGGCCGCCCTTAAAACCTCCCACAGGCCCCACGGAGCCCATGGATCCGCTTAACAGCTCGTCAGGGCCGCCCCCGAGGGGCTTGGCCCAAAATAATTTCCGGAGCCAGCGCCACCCCAGCGATCCGTGGGCTAACACCCACGGAAAATCGCCAAAAAACTGCCGTTTTCACTCTTTCGCCTCTGGGACGCCCTTAAAACCTCCCACAGGCCCCACAAAGCCCATGGATCCGCTTAACAGCTCGTCAGGGATGCCCCCGAGGGGTTCGGCCCAAAATAATTTCCGGAGCCAGCGCCACCCCAGCGATCTGTGGGCTAACACCCACGGAAAATCGCCAAAAAACTGCCGTTTTCACTCTTTCGCCTCTGGGACGCCCTTAAAACCTCCCACAGGCCCCACGGAGCCCATGGATCCGCTTAACAGCTCGTCAGGGACGCCCCCGAGGGGCTCGGCCCAAAATAATTTCCGGAGCCAGCGCCACCCCAGCGATCTGTGGGCTAACACCCACAGAAAATCGCCAAAAAACTGCCGTTTTCACTCTTTCGCCTCTGGGACGCCCTTAAAACCTCCCACAGGCCCCATGGAGCCCATGGATCCGCTTAACAGCTCTTCAGGGACGCCCCCGAGGGGCTCGGCCCAAAATAATTTCCGGAGCCAGCGCCACCCCAGCGATCCGTGGGCTAACACCCACGGAAAATCGCCAAAAAACTGCCGTTTTCATTCTTTCGCCTCTGGGACGCCCTTAAAACCTCCCACAGGCCCCACGGAGCCCATGGATCTGCTTAACAGCTCATCAGGGACGCCCCCGAGGGGCTCGGCCCAAAATAATTTCCGGAGCCAACGCCACCCCAGCGATCCGTGGGCTAACACCCACGGAAAATCGCCAAAAAACTGCCGTTTTCACTCTTTCGCCTCTGGGACGCCCTTAAAACCTCCCACAGGCCCCACGGAGCCCATGGATCCGCTTAACAGCTCGTCAGGGACGCCCCCGAGGGGCTCGGCCCAAAATAATTTTCGGAGCCAGCGCCACCCCAGCGATCCGTGGGCTAACACCCACGGAAAATCGCCAAAAAACAGCCGTTTTCAATCTTTCGCCTCTGGGACGCCCTTAAAACCTCCCACAGGCCCCACAGAGCCCATGGATCCGCTTAACAGCTCGTCAGGGACGCCCCCGAGGGGCTCGGCCCAAAATAATTTCCGGAGCCAGCGCCACCCCAGCGATCCGTGGGCTAACACCCACAGAAAATCGCCAAAAAACTGCCGTTTTCACTCTTTCGCCTCTGGGCCGCCCTTAAAACCTCCCACAGGCCCCACGGAGCCCATGGATCCGCTTAACAGCTCGTCAGGGACGCCCCCGAGGGGCTCGGCCCAAAATAATTTCCGGAGCCAGCGCCACCCCAGCGATCCGTGGGCTAACACCCACGGAAAATCGCCAAAAAACTGCCGTTTTCACTCTTTCGCCTCTGGGACGCCCTTAAAACCTCCCACAGGCCCCACGAAGCCCATGGATCCGCTTAACAGCTCGTCAGGGATGCCCCCGAGGGGTTCGGCCCAAAATAATTTCCGGAGCCAGCGCCACCCCAGCGATCTGTGGGCTAACACCCACGGAAAATTGCCAAAAAACTGCCGTTTTCACTCTTTCGCCTCTGGGACGCCCTTAAAACCTCCCACAGGCCCCACGGAGCCCATGGATCCGCTTAACAGCTCGTCAGGGACGCCCCCGAGGGGCTCGGCCCAAAATAATTTCCGGAGCCAGCGCCACCCCAGCGATCCGTGGGCTAACACCCACAGAAAATCGCCAAAAAACTGCCGTTTTCACTCTTTCGCCTCTGGGACGCCCTTAAAACCACCCACAGGCCCCACGGAGCCCATGGATCCGCTTAACAGCTCGTCAGGGACGCCCCCGAGGGGCTCGGCCCAAAATAATTTCCGGAGCCAGCGCCACCCCAGCGATCTGTGGGCTAACACCTACGGAAAATCGCCAAAAAACTGCCGTTTTCACTCTTTCGCCTCTGGGACGCCCTTGAAACCTCCCACAGGCCCCACGGAGCCCATGGATCCACTTAACAGCTCGTCAGGGACGCCCCCGAGGGGCTCGGCCCAAAATAATTTCCGGAGCCAGCGCCACCCCAGCGATCCGTGGGCTGACACCCACGGAAAATCACCAAAAAACTGCCGTTTTCACTCTTTCGCCTCTGGGACGCCCTTAAAACCTCCCACAGGCCCCACGGAGCCCATGGATCCGCTTAACAACTCGTCAGGGACGCCCCCGAGGGGCTCGGCCCAAAATAATTTCCGGAGCTAGCGCCACCCCAGCGATCCGTGGGCTAACACCCACGGAAAATCGCCAAAAAACTGCCGTTTTCACTCTTTCGCCTCTGGGACGCCCTTAAAACCTCCCACAGGCCCCACGGAGCCCATGGATCCGCTTAACAGCTCTTCAGGGATGCCCCCGAGGGGCTCGGCCCAAAATAATTTCCGGAGCCAGCGCCACCCCAGCGATCCGTGGGCTAACACCCACGGAAAATCGCCAAAAAACTGCCGTTTTCATTCTTTCGCCTCTGGGACGCCCTTAAAACCTCCCACAGGCCCCACGGAGCCCATGGATCTGCTTAACAGCTCATCAGGGACGCCCCCGAGGGGCTCGGCCCAAAATAATTTCCGGAGCCAGCGCCACCCCAGCGATCCGTGGGCTAACACCCACGGAAAATCGCCAAAAAACTGCCGTTTTCACTCTTTCGCCTCTGGGACGCCCTTAAAACCTCCCACAGGCCCCACGGAGCCCATGGATCCGCTTAACAGCTCGTTAGGGACGCCCCCGAGGGGCTCGGCCCAAAATAATTTCCGGAGCCAGCGCCACCCCAGCGATTCGTGGGCTAACACCCACGGAAAATCGCCAAAAAACTGCCGTTTTCACTCTTTCGCCTCTGGGACGCCCTTAAAACCTCCCACAGGCCCCACGGAGCCCATGGATCCGCTTAACAGCTCGTTAGGGACGCCCCCGAGGGGCTCGGCCTAAAATAATTTCCGGAGCCAGCGCCACCCCAGCGATCCGTGGGCTGACACCCACGGAAAATCGCCAAAAAACTGCCGTTTTCACTCTTTCGCCTCTGGGACGCCCTTAAAACCTCCCACAGGCCCCACGGAGCCCATGGATCTGCTTAACAGCTCGTCAGGGACGCCCCCGAGGGGCTCGGCCCAAAATAATTTCCGGAGCCAGCGCCACCACAGCGATCCGTGGGCTAACACCCACGGAAAATCGCCAAAAAACTGCCGTTTTCACTCTTTCGCCTCTGGGACGCCCTTAAAACCTCCCACCGGACCCAAGGAGCCCATGGATCCGCTTAACAGCTCGTCAGGGACACCCCCGAGGGGCTCGGCCCAAAATAATTTCCGGAGCCAGCGCCACCCCAGCGATCCGTGGGCTAACACCCACGGAAAATCGCCAAAAAACTGCCGTTTTCACTCTTTCGCCTCTGGGACGCCCTTAAAACCTCCCACCGGACCCAAGGAGCACATGGATCCGCTTAACAGCTCGTCAGGGACGCCCCCGAGGGACTCGGCCCAAAATAATTTCCGGAGCCAGCGCCACCCCAGCGATCCGTGGGCTAACACCCACGGAAAATCGCCAAAAAATTGCCGTTTTCACTCTTTCGCCTCTGGGACGCCCTTAAAACCTCCCACCGGACCCAAGGAGCCCATGAATCCGCTTAACAGCTCGTCAGGGATGCCCCCGAGGGGCTCGGCCCAAAATAATTTCCGGAGCCAGCGCCACCCCAGCGATCCGTGGGCTAACACCCACGGAAAATCGCCAAAAAACTGCCGTTTTCACTCTTTCGCCTCTGGGACGCCCTTAAAACCTCCCACCGGACCCAAGGAGCCCATGGATCCACTTAACAGCTCGTCAGGGACGCCCCCGAGGGGCTCGGCCCAAAATAATTTCCGGAGCCAGCGCCACCCCAGCGATCCGTGGGCTAACACCCACGGAAAATCGCCAAAAAACTGCCATTTTCACTCTTTCGCCTCTGGGATGCCCCTAAAACCTCCCACCGGACCCAAGGAGCCCATGGATCCGCTTAACAGCTCGTCAGGGACGCCCCCGAGGGGCTCGGCCCAAAATAATTTCCGAAGCCAGCGCCACCCCAGGGATCCGTGGGCTAACACCCACGGAAAATCGCCAAAAAACTGCCGTTTTCACTCTTTCGCCTCTGGGACGCCCTTAAAACCTCCCACCGGACCCAAGGAGCCCATGGATCCGCTTAACAGCTCGTCAGGGACGCCCCCGAGGGGCTCGGCCCAAAATAATTTCCGGAGCCAGCGCCACCACAGCGATCCGTGGGCTAACACCCACGGAAAATCGCCAAAAAACTGTCGTTTTCACTCTTTCGCCTCTGGGACGCCCTTAAAACCTCCCACCGGACCCAAGGAGCCCATGGATCCGCTTAACAGCTCGTTAGGGACGCCCCCGAGGGGCTCGGCCCAAAATAATTTCCGGAGCCAGCGCCACCCCAGCGATCCGTGGGCTAACACCCACGGAAAATCGCCAAAACACTGCCGTTTTCACTCTTTCGCCTCTGGGACGCCCTTAAAACCTCCCACCGGACCCACGGAGCCCATGGATCCGCTTAACAGCTCGTCAGGGACACCCCCGAGGGGCTCGGCCCAAAATAATTTCCGGAGCTAGCGCCACCCCAGCGATTCGTGGGCTAACACCCACGGAAAATCGCCAAAAAACTGCCGTTTTCATTCTTTCGCCTCTGGGACGCCCTTAAAACCTCTCACAGGCCCCACGGAGCCCATGGATCCGCTTAACAGCTCGTCAGGGACGCCCCCGAGGGGCTCGGCCCAAAATAATTTCCGGAGCTAGCGCCACCCCAGCGATCCGTGGGCTAACACCCACAGAAAATCGCCAAAAAACTGCCGTTTTCACTCTTTCGCCTCTGGGACGCCCTTAAAACCTCCCACAGGCCCCACGGAGCCCATGGATCCGCTTAACAGCTCGTCAGGGACGCCCCCGAGGGGCTCGGCCCAAAATAATTTCCGGAGCCAGCGCCACCCCAGCGATCCGTGGGCTAACACCCACGGAAAATCGCCAAAAAACT
Organism: Capsicum rhomboideum; assembly: GCA_031232105.1. Lineage (NCBI taxonomy): Eukaryota > Viridiplantae > Streptophyta > Magnoliopsida > Solanales > Solanaceae > Capsicum > Capsicum rhomboideum. The sequence continues at coordinate 141,892 of CP124710.1, read as the reverse complement.
GCCGTTTTCATTCTTTCGCCTCTGGGACGCCCTTAAAACCTCCCACAGGCCCCACGGAGCCCATGGATCCGCTTAACAGCTCGTCAGGGATGCCCCCGAGGGGCTCGGCCCAAAATAATTTCCGGAGCCAGCGCCACCCCAGCGATCCGTGGGCTAACACCCACGGAAAATCGCCAAAAAACTGCCGTTTTCACTCTTTCGCCTCTGGGACGCCCTTAAAACCTCCCACAGGCCCCACGGAGCCCATGGATCTGCTTAACAGCTCGTCAGGGACGCCCCCGAGGGGCTCGGCCCAAAATAATTTCCGGAGCCAGCGCCACCCCAGCGATCCGTGGGCTAACACCCACGGAAAATCGCCAAAAAACAGCCGTTTTCAATCTTTCGCCTCTGGGACGCCCTTAAAACCTCCCACAGGCCCCACAGAGCCCATGGATCCGCTTAACAGCTCGTCAGGGACGCCCCCGTGGGGCTCGGCCCAAAATAATTTCCGGAGCCAGCGCCACCCCAGCGATCCGTGGGCTAACACCCACAGAAAATCGCCAAAAAACTGCCGTTTTCACTCTTTCGCCTCTGGGCCGCCCTTAAAACCTCCCACAGGCCCCACGGAGCCCATGGATCCGCTTAACAGCTCGTCAGGGATGCCCCCGAGGGGCTCGGCCCAAAATAATTTCCGGAGCCAGCGCCACCCCAGCGATCCGTGGGCTAACACCCACGGAAAATCGCCAAAAAACTGCCGTTTTCACTCTTTCGCCTCTGGGACGCCCTTAAAACCTCCCACAGGCCCCACGGAGCCCATGGATCCGCTTAACAGCTCGTCAGGGATGCCCCCGAGGGGCTCGGCCCAAAATAATTTCCGGAGCCAGCGCCACCCCAGCGATCTGTGGGCTAACACCCACGGAAAATCGCCAAAAAATTGCCGTTTTCACTCTTTCGCCTCTGGGACGCCCTTAAAACCTCCCACAGGCCCCACGGAGCCCATGGATCCGCTTAACAGCTCGTCAGGGACGCCCCCGAGGGGCTCGGCCCAAAATAATTTCCAGAGCCAGCGCCACCCCAGCGATCCGTGGGCTGACACCCACGGAAAATCGCCAAAAAACTGCCGTTTTCACTCTTTCGCCTCTGGGACGCCCTTAAAACCTCCCACAGGCCCCACGAAGCCCATGGATCCGCTTAACAACTCGTCAGGGACGCCCCCGAGGGGCTCGGCCCAAAATAATTTCCGGAGCCAGCGCCACCCCAGCGATCCGTGGGCTAACACCCACGGAAAATCGCCAAAAAACTGCCATTTTCACTCTTTCGCCTCTGGGATGCCCCTAAAACCTCCCACCGGACCCAAGGAGCCCATGGATCCGCTTAACAGCTCGTCAGGGACGCCCCCGAGGGGCTCGGCCCAAAATAATTTCCGAAGCCAGCGCCACCCCAGGGATCCGTGGGCTAACACCCACGGAAAATCGCCAAAAAACTGCCGTTTTCACTCTTTCGCCTCTGGGACGCCCTTAAAACCTCCCACCGGACCCAAGGAGCCCATGGATCCGCTTAACAGCTCGTCAGGGACGCCCCCGAGGGGCTCGGCCCAAAATAATTTCCGGAGCCAGCGCCACCACAGCGATCCGTGGGCTAACACCCACGGAAAATCGCCAAAAAACTGTCGTTTTCACTCTTTCGCCTCTGGGACGCCCTTAAAACCTCCCACCGGACCCAAGGAGCCCATGGATCCGCTTAACAGCTCGTTAGGGACGCCCCCGAGGGGCTCGGCCCAAAATAATTTCCGGAGCCAGCGCCACCCCAGCGATCCGTGGGCTAACACCCACGGAAAATCGCCAAAACACTGCCGTTTTCACTCTTTCGCCTCTGGGACGCCCTTAAAACCTCCCACCGGACCCACGGAGCCCATGGATCCGCTTAACAGCTCGTCAGGGACACCCCCGAGGGGCTCGGCCCAAAATAATTTCCGGAGCTAGCGCCACCCCAGCGATTCGTGGGCTAACACCCACGGAAAATCGCCAAAAAACTGCCGTTTTCATTCTTTCGCCTCTGGGACGCCCTTAAAACCTCTCACAGGCCCCACGGAGCCCATGGATCCGCTTAACAGCTCGTCAGGGACGCCCCCGAGGGGCTCGGCCCAAAATAATTTCCGGAGCTAGCGCCACCCCAGCGATCCGTGGGCTAACACCCACAGAAAATCGCCAAAAAACTGCCGTTTTCACTCTTTCGCCTCTGGGACGCCCTTAAAACCTCCCACAGGCCCCACGGAGCCCATGGATCCGCTTAACAGCTCGTCAGGGACGCCCCCGAGGGGCTCGGCCCAAAATAATTTCCGGAGCCAGCGCCACCCCAGCGATCCGTGGGCTAACACCCACGGAAAATCGCCAAAAAACTGCCGTTTTCATTCTTTCGCCTCTGGGACGCCCTTAAAACCTCCCACAGGCCCCACGGAGCCCATGGATCCGCTTAACAGCTCGTCAGGGATGCCCCCGAGGGGCTCGGCCCAAAATAATTTCCGGAGCCAGCGCCACCCCAGCGATCCGTGGGCTAACACCCACGGAAAATCGCCAAAAAACTGCCGTTTTCACTCTTTCGCCTCTGGGACGCCCTTAAAACCTCCCACAGGCCCCACGGAGCCCATGGATCTGCTTAACAGCTCGTCAGGGACGCCCCCGAGGGGCTCGGCCCAAAATAATTTCCGGAGCCAGCGCCACCCCAGCGATCCGTGGGCTAACACCCACGGAAAATCGCCAAAAAACAGCCGTTTTCAATCTTTCGCCTCTGGGACGCCCTTAAAACCTCCCACAGGCCCCACAGAGCCCATGGATCCGCTTAACAGCTCGTCAGGGACGCCCCCGTGGGGCTCGGCCCAAAATAATTTCCGGAGCCAGCGCCACCCCAGCGATCCGTGGGCTAACACCCACAGAAAATCGCCAAAAAACTGCCGTTTTCACTCTTTCGCCTCTGGGCCGCCCTTAAAACCTCCCACAGGCCCCACGGAGCCCATGGATCCGCTTAACAGCTCGTCAGGGATGCCCCCGAGGGGCTCGGCCCAAAATAATTTCCGGAGCCAGCGCCACCCCAGCGATCCGTGGGCTAACACCCACGGAAAATCGCCAAAAAACTGCCGTTTTCACTCTTTCGCCTCTGGGACGCCCTTAAAACCTCCCACAGGCCCCACGGAGCCCATGGATCCGCTTAACAGCTCGTCAGGGATGCCCCCGAGGGGCTCGGCCCAAAATAATTTCCGGAGCCAGCGCCACCCCAGCGATCTGTGGGCTAACACCCACGGAAAATCGCCAAAAAATTGCCGTTTTCACTCTTTCGCCTCTGGGACGCCCTTAAAACCTCCCACAGGCCCCACGGAGCCCATGGATCCGCTTAACAGCTCGTCAGGGACGCCCCCGAGGGGCTCGGCCCAAAATAATTTCCAGAGCCAGCGCCACCCCAGCGATCCGTGGGCTGACACCCACGGAAAATCGCCAAAAAACTGCCGTTTTCACTCTTTCGCCTCTGGGACGCCCTTAAAACCTCCCACAGGCCCCACGAAGCCCATGGATCCGCTTAACAACTCGTCAGGGACGCCCCCGAGGGGCTCGGCCCAAAATAATTTCCGGAGCCAGCGCCACCCCAGCGATCCGTGGGCTAACACCCACGGAAAATCGCCAAAAAACTGCCGTTTTCACTCTTTCGCCTCTGGGACGCCCTTAAAACCTCCCACAGGCCCCACGGAGCCCATGGATCCGCTTAACAGCTCGTCAGGGACGCCCCCGAGGGGCTCGGCCCAAAATAATTTCCGCAGCCAGCGCCACCCCAGTGATCCGTGGGCTAACACCCACGGAAAATCGCCAAAAAACTGCCGTTTTCACTCTTTCGCCTCTGGGACGCCCTTAAAACCTCCCACAGGCCCCACGGAGCCCATGGATCCGCTTAACAGCTCGTCAGGGACGCCCCCGAGGGGCTCGGCCCAAAATAATTTCCGGAGCCAGCGCCACCCCAGCGATCCGTGGGCTGACACCCACGGAAAATCGCCAAAAAACTGCCGTTTTCACTCTTTCGCCTCTGGGATGCCCCTAAAACCTCCCACAGGCCCCACGGAGCTCATGGATCCGCTTAACAGCTCGTCAGGGATGCCCCCGAGGGGCTCGGTCCAAAATAATTTCCGGAGCCAGCGCCACCCCAGCGATCCGTGGGCTAACACCCACGGAAAATCGCCAAAAAACTGCCATTTTCACTCTTTCACCTCTGGGACGCCCTTAAAACCTCCCACAGGCCCCACGGAGCCCATGGATCCGCTTAACAGCTCGTCAGGGACGCCCCCGAGGGGCTCGGCCCAAAATAATTTCCGCAGCCAGCGCCACCCCAGCGATCCGTGGGCTAACACCCACGGAAAATCGCCAAAAAACTGCCGTTTTCACTCTTTCGCCTCTGGGACGCCCTTAAAACCTCCCACAGGCCCCACGGAGCCCATGGATACGCTTAACAGCTCGTCAGGGACGCCCCCGAGGGGCTCGGCCCAAAATAATTTCCGGAGCCAGCGCCACCCCAGCGATCCGTGGGCTAACACCCACGGAAAATCACCAAAAAACTGTCGTTTTCACTCTTTCGCCTCTGGGACGCCCTTAAAACCTCCCACAGGCCCCACGGAGCCCATGGATCCGCTTAACAGCTCGTCAGGGATGCCCCCGAGGGGCTCGGCCCAAAATAATTTCCGGAGCCAGCGCCACCCCAGCGATCCGTGGGCTAACACCCACGGAAAATCGCCAAAAAACTGCCGTTTTCACTCTTTCGCCTCTGGGACGCCCTTAAAACCTCCCACAGGCCCCACGGAGCCCATGGATCCGCTTAACAGCTCATCAGGGACGCCCCCGAGGTGCTCGGCCCAAAATAATTTCCGGAGCCAGCGCCACCCCAGCGATCCGTGGGCTAACACCCACTGAAAATCGCCAAAAAACTGCCGTTTTCACTCTTTCGCCTCTGGGACGCCCTTAAAACCTCCCACAGGCCCCACGGAGCCCATGGATCCGCTTAACAGCTCGTCAGGGACGCCCCCGAGGGGGTCGGTCCAAAATAATTTCCGCAGCCAGCGCCACCCCAGCGATCCGTGGGCTAACACCCACGGAAAATCGCCAAAAAACTGCCGTTTTCACTCTTTCGCCTCTGGGACGCCCTTAAAACCTCCCACAGGCCCCACGGAGCCCATGGATCCGCTTAACAGCTCGTCAAGGACGCCCCCGAGGGGCTCGGGCCAAAATAATTTCCGGAGCCAGCGCCACCCCAGCGATCCGTGGGCTAACACCCACGGAAAATCGCCAAAAAACTGCCGTTTTCACTCTTTCGCCTCTGGGACGCCATTAAAACCTCCCACAGGCCCCACGGAGCCCATGGATCCGCTTAACAGCTCGTCAGGGATGCCCCCGAGGGGCTCGGCCCAAAATAATTTCCGGAGCCAGCGCCACCCCAGCGATCCGTGGGCTAACACCCACGGAAAATCGCCAAAAAACTGCCGTTTTCACTCTTTCGCCTCTGGGACGCCCTTAAAACCTCCCACAGGCCCCACGGAGCCCATGGATACGCTTAACAGCTCGTCAGGGACGCCCCCGAGGGGCTCGGCCCAAAATAATTTCCGGAGACAGCGCCACCCCAGCGATCCGTGGGCTAACACCCACGGAAAATCGCCAAAAAACTGCCGTTTTCACTCTTTCACCTCTGGGACGCCCTTAAAACCTCCCACAGGCCCCACGGAGCCCATGGATCCGCTTAACAGCTCGTCAGGGACGCCCCCGAGGGGCTCGGCCCAAAATAATTTCCGGAGCCAGCGCCACCCCAGCGATCCGTGGGCTAACACCCACGGAAAATCGCCAAAAAACTGCCGTTTTCACTCTTTCGCCTCTGGGACGCCCTTAAAACCTCCCACAGGCCCCATGGAGCCCATGGATCCGCTTAACAGCTCGTCAGGGATTCCCCCGAGGGGCTCGGCCCAAAATAATTTCCGCAGCCAGCGCCACCCCAGCGATCCGTGGGCTAACACCCACGGAAAATCGCCAAAAAACTGCCGTTTTCACTCTTTCGCCTCTGGGACGCCCTTAAAACCTCCCACAGGCCCCACGGATCCCATGGATCCGCTTAACAGCTCGTAAGGGACGCCCCCGAGGGGCTCGGCCCAAAATAATTTCCGGAGCCAGCGCCACCCCAGCGATCCGTGGGCTAACACCCACGGAAAATCGCCAAAAAACTGCCGTTTTCACTCTTTCGCCTCTGGGACGCCCTTAAAACCTCCCACAGGCCCCACGGAGCCCATGGATCCGCTTAACAGCTCGTCAGGGACGCCCCCGAGGGGCTCGGCCCAAAATAATTTCCGGAGCCAGCGCCACCCCAGCGATCCGTGGGCTAACACCCACGGAAAATCGCCAAAAAACTGCCGTTTTCACTCTTTCGCCTCTGGGACGCCCTTAAAACCTCCCACAGGCCCCACGGAGCCCATGGATCCGCTTAACAGCTCGTCAGGGACGCCCCCAAGGGGCTCGGCCCAAAATAATTTCCGCAGCCAGCGCCACCCCAGCGATCCGTGGGCTAACACCCACGGAAAATCGCCAAAAAACTGCCGTTTTCACTCTTTCGCCTCTGGGACGCCCTTAAAACCTCCCACAGGCCCCACGGAGCCCATGGATCCGCTTAACAGCTCGTCAGGGATGCCCCCGAGGGGCTCGGCCCAAAATAATTTCTGGAGCCAGCGCCACCCCAGCGATCCGTGGGCTAACACCCACAGAAAATCGCCAAAAAACTGCCGTTTTCACTCTTTCGCCTCTGGGACGCCCTTAAAACCTCCCACAGGCCCCACGGAGCCCATGGATCTGCTTAACAGCTCATCAGGGACGCCCTCGAGGGGCTCGGCCCAAAATAATTTCCGGAGCCAGCGCCACCCCAGCGATCCGTGGGCTAACACCCACGGAAAATCGCCAAAAAACTGCCGTTTTCACTCTTTCGCCTTTGGGATGCCCTTAAAACCTCCCACAGGCCCCACGGAGCCCATGGATCTGCTTAACAGCTCGTCAAGGACGCCCCCGAGGGGCTCAGCCCAAAATAATTTCCGCAGCCTGCGCCACCCCAGCGATCCGTGGGCTAACACCCACGGAAAATCGCCAAAAAACTGCCGTTTTCACTCTTTCGCCTCTGGGTTGCCCTTAAAACCTCCCACAGGCCCCACGGAGCCCATGGATCCGCTTAACAGCTCGTCAGGGACGCCCCCGAAGGGCTCGGCCCAAAATAATTTCCGCAGCCAGTGCCACCCCAGCGATCCGTGGGCTAACACCCACGGAAAATCGCCAAAAAACTGTCGTTTTTACTCTTTCTCCTCTGGGACGCCCTTAAAACCTCCCACAGGCCCCACGGAGCCCATGGATCCGCTTAACAGCTCATCAGGGACGCCCCTGAGGGGCTCGGCCCAAAATAATTTTCGGAGCCAGTGCCACCCCAGCGATCCGTGGGCTAACACCCACGGAAAATCGCCAAAAACTGCCGTTTTCACTCTTTCGCCTCTGGGACGCCCTTAAAACCTCCCACAGGCCCTACGGAGCCCATGGATCCGCTTAACAGCTCGTCAGGGACGCCCCCGAGGGGCTCGGCCCAAAATAATTTCCGGAGCCAGCGCCACCCCAGCGATCCGTGGGCTAACACCCACGGAAAATCGCCAAAAAACTGTCGTTTTCACTCTTTCGCCTCTGGGACGCCCTTAAAACCTCCCAACGGACCCAGGGAGCCCATGGATCCACTTAACAGCTCGTCAGGGACGCCCCCGAGGGGCTCGGCCCAAAATAATTTCCGGAGCCAGCGCCACCCCAGCGATCCGTGGGCTAACACCCACGGAAAATCGCCAAAAAACTGCCGTTTTCACTCTTTCGCCTCTGGGACGCCCTTAAAACCTCCCACAGGCCCCACAGAGCCCATGGATCCTCTTAACAGCTCGTCAGGGACGCCCCCGAGGGGCTCGGCCCAAAATAATTTTCGGAGCCAGCGCCACCCCAGCGATCCGTGGTCTAACACCCACGGAAAATCGCCAAAAAACTGCCGTTTTCACTCTTTTGCCTCTGGGACGCCCTTAAAACCTCCCACAGGCCCCACGGAGCCCATGGATCCGCTTAAAAGCTCGTCAGGGACGCCCCCGAGGGGCTCGGCCCAAAATAATTTCCGGAGCCAGCGCCACCCCAGCGATCCGTGGGCTAACACCCACGGAAAATCGCCAAAAAACTGCCGTTTTCACTCTTTCGCCTCTGGGACGCCCTTAAAACCTCCCACAGGCCCCACGGAGCCCATGGATCCGCTTAACAGCTCGTCAGGGACGCCCCCAAGGGGCTCGGCCCAAAATAATTTTCGGAGCCAGCGCCACCCCAGCGATCCGTGGGCTAACACCCACGGAAAATCGCCAAAAAACTGCCGTTTTCACTCTTTCGCCTCTGGGACGCCCTTAAAACCTCCCACAGGCCCCACGGAGCCCATGGATCCGCTTAACAGCTCGTCAGGGACGCCCCCGAGGGGCTCGGCCCAAAATAATTTCCGCAGCCAGCGCCACCCCAGCGATCCGTGGGCTAACACCCACGGAAAATCGCCAAAAAACTGCCGTTTTCACTCTTTCGCCTCTGGGACGCCCTTAAAACCTCCCACAGGCCCTACGGAGCCCATGGATCCGCTTAACAGCTCGTCAGGGACGCCCCCGAGGGGCTCGGCCCAAAATAATTTCCGGAGCCAGCGCCACCCCAGCGATCCGTGGGCTGACACCCACGGAAAATCGCCAAAAAACTGCCGTTTTCACTCTTTTGCCTCTGGGACGCCCTTAAAACCTCCCAACGAACCCAGGGAGCCCATGGATCCGCTTAACAGCTCGTCAGGGATGCCCCCGAGGGGCTCGGCCTAAAATAATTTCCGGAGCCAGCGCCACCCCAGCGATCCGTGGGCTAACACCCACGGAAAATCGCCAAAAAACTGCCGTTTTCACTCTTTCGCCTCTGGGACGCCCTTAAAACCTCCCACAGGCCCCACGGAACCCATGGATCCACTTAACAGCTCGTCAGGGACGCCCCCGAGGGGCTCGGCCCAAAATAATTTCCGGAGCCAGCGCCACCCCAGCGATCCGTGGGCTGACACCCACGGAAAATCACCAAAAAACTGCCGTTTTCACTCTTTCGCCTCTGGGACGCCCTTAAAACCTCCCACAGGCCCCACGGAGCCCATGGATCCGCTTAACAGCTCGTCAGGGACGCCCCCGAGGGGCTCGGCCCAAAATAATTTCCGGAGCCAGCGCCACCCCAGCGATCCGTGGGCTAACACCCACGGAAAATCGCCAAAAAACTGCCGTTTTCACTCTTTCGCCTCTGGGACGCCCTTAAAACCTCCCACAGGCCCCACGGAGCCCATGGATCCGCTTAACAGCTCGTCAGGGACGCCCCCGAGGGGCTCGGCCCAAAATAATTTTCGGAGCCAGCGCCACCCCAGCGATCCGTGGGCTAACACCCACGGAAAATCGCCAAAAAATTGCCGTTTTCACTCTTTCGCCTCTGGGACGCCCTTAAAACCTCCCACAGGCCCCACGGAGCCCATGGATCCGCTTAACAGCTCGTCAGGGACGCCCCCGAGGGGCTCGGCCCAAAATAATTTCCGGAGCCAGCGCCACCCCAGCGATCCGTGGGCTAACACCCACGGAAAATCGCCAAAAAACTGCCGTTTTCACTCTTTCGCCTCTGGGACGCCCTTAAAACCTCCCACAGGCCCCACGGAGCCCATGGATCCGCTTAACAGCTCGTCAGGGATGCCCCCGAGGGGCTCGGCCCAAAATAATTTCCGGAGCCAGCGCCACCCCAGCGATCCGTGGGCTAACACCCACGGAAAATCGCCAAAAAACTGCCGTTTTCACTCTTTCGCCTCTGGGACGCCCTTAAAACCTCCCACAGGCCCCACGGAGCCCATGGATCCGCTTAACAGCTCGTCAGGGACGCCCCCGAGGGGCTCGGTCCAAAATAATATCCGGAGCCAGCGCCACCCCAGCGATCCGTGGGCTAACACCCACGGAAAATCGCCAAAAAACTGCCGTTTTCACTCTTTCGCCTCTGGGACACCCTTAAAACCACCCACAGGACCCACGGAGCCCATGGATCCGCTTAACGGCTCGTCAGGGACGCCCCCGAGGGGCTCGGCCCAAAATAATTTCCGGAGCCAGCGCCACCCCAGCGATCCGTGGGCTAACACCCACGGAAAATTGCCAAAAAACTGCCGTTTTCACTCTTTCGCCTCTGGGACGCCCTTAAAACCTCCCACAGGCCCCACGGAGCCCATGGATCCGCTTAACAGCTCGTCAGGGATGCCCCCGAGGGGCTCGGCCCAAAATAATTTCCGGAGCCAGCGCCACCCCAGCGATCCGTGGGCTAACACCCACGGAAAATCGCCAAAAAACTGCCGTTTTCACTCTTTTGCCTCTGGGACGCCCTTAAAACCTCCCACAGGCCCCACGGAGCCCATGGATCCGCTTAACAGCTCGTCAGGGACGCCCCCGAGGGGCTCGGCCCAAAATAATTTCCGGAGCCAGCGCCACCCCAGCGATCCGTGGGCTAACACCCACGGAAAATCGCCAAAAAACTGCCGTTTTCACTCTTTCGCCTCTGGGACGCCCTTAAAACCTCCCACAGGCCCCACGGAGCCCATGGATCCGCTTAACATCTCGTCAGGGACGCCCCCAAGGGGCTGGGCCCAAAATAATTTCCGGAGCCAGCGCCACCCCAGCGATCAGTGGGCTAACACCCACGGAAAATCACCAAAAAACTGCCGTTTTCACTCTTTCGCCTCTGGGACGCCCTTAAAACCTCCCACAGGCCCCACGGAGCCCATGGATCCGCTTAACAGCTCGTCAGGGACGCCCCCGAGGGGCTCGGCCCAAAATAATTTCCGGAGCCAGCGCCACCCCAGCGATCCGTGGGCTAACACCCACGGAAAATCGCCAAAAAACTGCCGTTTTCACTCTTTCGCTTCTGGGACGCCCTTAAAACCTCCCACAGGCCCCACAGAGCCCATGGATCCGCTTAACAGCTCGTCAGGGACGCCCCCGAGGGGCTCGGCCCAAAATAATTTCCGGAGCCAGCGCCACCCCAGCGATCCGTGGGCTGACACCCACGGAAAATCACCAAAAAACTGCCGTTTTCACTCTTTCGCCTCTGGGACGCCCTTAAAACGTCCCACAGGCCCCACGGAGCCCATGGATCCGCTTAACAGCTCGTCAGCGACGCCCCCGAGGGGCTCGGCCCAAAATAATTTCCGGAGCCAGCGCCACCCCAGCGATCCGTGGGCTAACACCCACGGAAAATCGCCAAAAAACTGCCGTTTTCACTCTTTCGCCTCTGGGACGCCCTTAAAACCTCCCACAGGCCCCACGGAGCCCATGGATCCGCTTAACAGCTCGTCAGGGACGCCCCCGAGGGGCTCGGCCCAAAATAATTTTCGGAGCCAGCGCCACCCCAGCGATCCGTGGGCTAACACCCACGGAAAATCGCCAAAAAACTGCCGTTTTCACTCTTTCGCCTCTGGGACGCCCTTAAAACCTCCCACAGGCCCCACGGAGCCCATGGATCCGCTTAACAGCTCGTCAGGGACGCCCCCGAGGGGCTCGGCCCAAAATAATTTCCGGAGCCAGCGCCACCCCAGCGATCCGTGGGCTAACACCCACGGAAAATCGCCAAAAAACTGCCGTTTTCACTCTTTCGCCTCTGGGACGCCCTTAAAACCTCCCACAGGCCCCACGGAGCCCATGGATCCGCTTAACAGCTCGTCAGGGATGCCCCCGAGGGGCTCGGCCCAAAATAATTTCCGGAGCCAGCGCCACCCCAGCGATCCGTGGGCTAACACCCACGGAAAATCGCCAAAAAACTGCCGTTTTCACTCTTTCGCCTCTGGGACGCCCTTAAAACCTCCCACAGGCCCCACGGAGCCCATGGATCCGCTTAACAGCTCGTCAGGGACGCCCCCGAGGGGCTCGGTCCAAAATAATATCCGGAGCCAGCGCCACCCCAGCGATCCGTGGGCTAACACCCACGGAAAATCGCCAAAAAACTGCCGTTTTCACTCTTTCGCCTCTGGGACACCCTTAAAACCACCCACAGGACCCACGGAGCCCATGGATCCGCTTAACGGCTCGTCAGGGACGCCCCCGAGGGGCTCGGCCCAAAATAATTTCCGGAGCCAGCGCCACCCCAGCGATCCGTGGGCTAACACCCACGGAAAATTGCCAAAAAACTGCCGTTTTCACTCTTTCGCCTCTGGGACGCCCTTAAAACCTCCCACAGGCCCCACGGAGCCCATGGATCCGCTTAACAGCTCGTCAGGGATGCCCCCGAGGGGCTCGGCCCAAAATAATTTCCGGAGCCAGCGCCACCCCAGCGATCCGTGGGCTAACACCCACGGAAAATCGCCAAAAAACTGCCGTTTTCACTCTTTTGCCTCTGGGACGCCCTTAAAACCTCCCACAGGCCCCACGGAGCCCATGGATCCGCTTAACAGCTCGTCAGGGACGCCCCCGAGGGGCTCGGCCCAAAATAATTTCCGGAGCCAGCGCCACCCCAGCGATCCGTGGGCTAACACCCACGGAAAATCGCCAAAAAACTGCCGTTTTCACTCTTTCGCCTCTGGGACGCCCTTAAAACCTCCCACAGGCCCCACGGAGCCCATGGATCCGCTTAACATCTCGTCAGGGACGCCCCCAAGGGGCTGGGCCCAAAATAATTTCCGGAGCCAGCGCCACCCCAGCGATCAGTGGGCTAACACCCACGGAAAATCACCAAAAAACTGCCGTTTTCACTCTTTCGCCTCTGGGACGCCCTTAAAACCTCCCACAGGCCCCACGGAGCCCATGGATCCGCTTAACAGCTCGTCAGGGACGCCCCCGAGGGGCTCGGCCCAAAATAATTTCCGGAGCCAGCGCCACCCCAGCGATCCGTGGGCTAACACCCACGGAAAATCGCCAAAAAACTGCCGTTTTCACTCTTTCGCCTCTGGGACGCCCTTAAAACCTCCCACAGGCCCCACAGAGCCCATGGATCCGCTTAACAGCTCGTCAGGGACGCCCCCGAGGAGCTCGGCCCAAAATAATTTCCAGAGCCAGTGCCACCCCAGCGATCCGTGGGCTAACACCCACGGAAAATCGCCAAAAAACTGCCGTTTTCACTCTTTCGCCTCTGGGACGCCCTTAAAACCTCCCACAGGCCCCACGGAGCCCATGGATCCGCTTAACAGCTCGTCAGGGACGCCCCCGAGGGGCTCGGCCCAAAATAATTTCCGGAGCCAGCGCCACCCCAGCGATCCGTGGGCTAACACCCACGGAAAATCGCCAAAAAACTGCCGTTTTCACTCTTTCGCCTCTGGGACGCCCTTAAAACCTCCCACAGGCCCCACGGAGCCCATGGATCCGCTTAACAGCTCGTCAGGGACGCCCCCGAGGGGCTCGGCCCAAAATAATTTCCGGAGCCAGCGCCACCCCAGCGATCCGTGGGCTAACACCCACGGAAAATCGCCAAAAAACTGCCGTTTTCACTCTTTCGCCTCTGGGACGCCCTTAAAACCTCCCACAGGCCCCACGGAGCCCATGGATCCGCTTAACAGCTCGTCAGGGATGCCCCCGAGGGGCTCGGCCCAAAATAATTTCCGGAGCCAGCGCCACCCCAGCGATCCGTGGGCTAACAACCACGGAAAATCGCCAAAAAACTGCCGTTTTCACTCTTTCGCCTCTGGGACGCCCTTAAAACCTCCCACAGGCCCCACGGAGCCCATGGATCCGCTTAACAGCTCGTCAGGGACGCCCCCGAGGGGCTCGGCCCAAAATAATTTCCGGAGCCAGCGCCACCCCAGCGATCCGTGGGCTAACACCCACGGAAAATCGCCAAAAAACTGTCGTTTTCACTCTTTCGCCTCTGGGACGCCCTTAAAACCTCCCACAGGCCCCACGGAGCCCATGGATCCGCTTAACAGCTCGTCAGGGACGCCCCCGAGGGGCTCGGCCCAAAATAATTTCCGGAGCCAGCGCCACCCCAGCGATCCGTGGGCTAACACCCACGGAAAATCGCCAAAAAACTGCCGTTTTCACTCTTTCGCCTCTGGGACGCCCTTAAAACCTCCCACAGGCCCCACGGAGCCCATGGATCCGCTTAACAGCTCGTCAGGGATGCCCCCGAGGGGCTCGGCCCAAAATAATTTCCGGAGCCAGCGCCACCCCAGCGATCCGTGGGCTAACACCCACGGAAAATCGCCAAAAAACTGCCGTTTTCACTCTTTCGCCTCTGGGACGCCCTTAAAACCTCCCACAGGCCCCACGGAGCCCATGGATCCGCTTAACAGCTCGTCAGGGACGCCCCCGAGGGGCTCGGCCCAAAATAATATCCGGAGCCAGCGCCACCCCAGCGATCCGTGGGCTAACACCCACGGAAAATCGCCAAAAAACTGCCGTTTTCACTCTTTCGCCTCTGGGACACCCTTAAAACCACCCACAGGACCCACGGAGCCCATGGATCCGCTTAACGGCTCGTCAGGGACGCCCCCGAGGGGCTCGGCCCAAAATAATTTCCGGAGCCAGCGCCACCCCAGCGATCCGTGGGCTAACACCCACGGAAAATTGCCAAAAAACTGCCGTTTTCACTCTTTCGCCTCTGGGACGCCCTTAAAACCTCCCACAGGCCCCACGGAGCCCATGGATCCGCTTAACAGCTCGTCAGGGATGCCCCCGAGGGGCTCGGCCCAAAATAATTTCCGGAGCCAGCGCCACCCCAGCGATCCGTGGGCTAACACCCACGGAAAATCGCCAAAAAACTGCCGTTTTCACTCTTTTGCCTCTGGGACGCCCTTAAAACCTCCCACAGGCCCCACGGAGCCCATGGATCCGCTTAACAGCTCGTCAGGGACGCCCCCGAGGGGCTCGGCCCAAAATAATTTCCGGAGCCAGCGCCACCCCAGCGATCCGTGGGCTAACACCCACGGAAAATCGCCAAAAAACTGCCGTTTTCACTCTTTCGCCTCTGGGACGCCCTTAAAACCTCCCACAGGCCCCACGGAGCCCATGGATCCGCTTAACATCTCGTCAGGGACGCCCCCAAGGGGCTGGGCCCAAAATAATTTCCGGAGCCAGCGCCACCCCAGCGATCAGTGGGCTAACACCCACGGAAAATCACCAAAAAACTGCCGTTTTCACTCTTTCGCCTCTGGGACGCCCTTAAAACCTCCCACAGGCCCCACGGAGCCCATGGATCCGCTTAACAGCTCGTCAGGGACGCCCCCGAGGGGCTCGGCCCAAAATAATTTCCGCAGCCAGCGCCACCCCAGCGATCCGTGGGCTAACACCCACGGAAAATCGCCAAAAAACTGCCGTTTTCACTCTTTCGCCTCTGGGACGCCCTTAAAACCTCCCACAGGCCCCACAGAGCCCATGGATCCGCTTAACAGCTCGTCAGGGACGCCCCCGAGGAGCTCGGCCCAAAATAATTTCCAGAGCCAGTGCCACCCCAGCGATCCGTGGGCTAACACCCACGGAAAATCGCCAAAAAACTGCCGTTTTCACTCTTTCGCCTCTGGGACGCCCTTAAAACCTCCCACAGGCCCCACGGAGCCCATGGATCCGCTTAACAGCTCGTCAGGGACGCCCCCGAGGGGCTCGGCCCAAAATAATTTCCGGAGCCAGCGCCACCCCAGCGATCCGTGGGCTAACACCCACGGAAAATCGCCAAAAAACTGCCGTTTTCACTCTTTCGCCTCTGGGACGCCCTTAAAACCTCCCACAGGCCCCACGGAGCCCATGGATCCGCTTAACAGCTCGTCAGGGACGCCCCCGAGGGGCTCGGCCCAAAATAATTTCCGGAGCCAGCGCCACCCCAGCGATCCGTGGGCTAACACCCACGGAAAATCGCCAAAAAACTGCCGTTTTCACTCTTTCGCCTCTGGGACGCCCTTAAAACCTCCCACAGGCCCCACGGAGCCCATGGATCCGCTTAACAGCTCGTCAGGGACGCCCCCGAGGGGCTCGGCCCAAAATAATTTCCGGAGCCAGCGCCACCCCAGCGATCCGTGGGCTAACACCCACGGAAAATCGCCAAAAAACTGTCGTTTTCACTCTTTCGCCTCTGGGACGCCCTTAAAACCTCCCACAGGCCCCACGGAGCCCATGGATCCGCTTAACAGCTCGTCAGGGACGCCCCCGAGGGGCTCGGCCCAAAATAATTTCCGGAGCCAGCGCCACCCCAGCGATCCGTGGGCTAACACCCACGGAAAATCGCCAAAAAACTGCCATTTTCACTCTTTCGCCTCTGGGACGCCCTTAAAACCTCCCACAGGCCCCACGGAGCCCATGGATCCGCTTAACAACTCGTCAGGGACGCCCCCGAGGGGCTCGGCCCAAAATAATTTCCGGAGCCAGCGCCACCCCAGCGATCCGTGGGCTACCACCCACGGAAAATCGCCAAAAAACTGCCGTTTTCACTCTTTCGCCTCTGGGACGCCCTTAAAACCTCCCACAGGCCCCACGGAGCCCATGGATCCGCTTAACAGCTCGTCAGGGATGCCCCCGAGGGGCTCGGCCCAAAATAATTTTCGGAGCCAGCGCCACCCCAGCGATCCGTGGGCTAACACCCACGGAAAATCACCAAAAAACTGCCGTTTTCACTCTTTCGCCTCTGGGACGCCCTTAAAACCTCCCACAGGCCCCACGGAGCCCATGGATCCGCTTAACAGCTCGTCAGGGACGCCCCCGAGGGGCTCGGCCCAAAATAATTTCCGCAGCCAGCGCCACCCCAGCGATCCGTGGGCTAACACCCACGGAAAATCGCCAAAAAACTGCCGTTTTCACTCTTTCGCCTCTGGGACGCCCTTAAAACCTCCCACAGGCCCCACGGAGCCCATGGATCCGCTTAACAGCTCGTCAGGGACGCCCCCGAGGGGCTCGGCCCAAAATAATTTCCGGAGCCAGCGCCACCCCAGCGATCCGTGGGCTAACACCCACGGAAAATCGCCAAAAAACTGCCGTTTTCACTCTTTCGCCTCTGGGACGCCCTTAAAACCTCCCACAGGCCCCACGGAGCCCATGGATCCGCTTAACAGCTCGTCAGGGACGCCCCCGAGGGGCTCGGCCCAAAATAATTTCCAGAGCCAGCGCCACCCCAGCGATCCGTGGGCTAACACCCACGGAAAATCGCCAAAAAACTATCGTTTTCACTCTTTTGCCTCTGGGACGCCCTTAAAACCTCCCACAGGCCCCACGGAGCCCATGGATCCGCTTGACAGCTCGTCAGGGACACCCCCGAGGGGCTCGGCCCAAAATAATTTCCGGAGCCAGCGCCACCCCAGCGATCCGTGGGCTAACACCCACGGAAAATCGCCAAAAAACTGCCGTTTTCACTCTTTCACCTCTGGGACGCCCTTAAAACCTCCCACAGGCCCCACGGAGCCCATGGATCCGCTTAACAGCTCGTCAGGGACGCCCCCGAGGGGCTCGGCCCAAAATAATTTCCGGAGCCAGCGCCACCCCAGCGATCCGTGGGCTAACACCCACGGAAAATCGCCAAAAAACTGTCGTTTTCACTCTTTCGCCTCTGGGACGCCCTTAAAACCTCCCACAGGCCCCACGGAGCCCATGGATCCGCTTGACAGCTCGTCAGGGACACCCCCGAGGGGCTCGGCCCAAAATAATTTCCAGAGCCAGCGCCACCCCAGCGATCCGTGGGCTAACACCCACGGAAAATCGCCAAAAAACTGCCGTTTTCACTCTTTCACCTCTGGGACGCCCTTAAAACCTCCCACAGGCCCCACGGAGCCCATGGATCCGCTTAACAGCTCGTCAGGGACGCCCCCGAGGGGCTCGGCCCAAAATAATTTCCGGAGCCAGCGCCACCCCAGCGATCCGTGGGCTAACACCCACGGAAAATCGCCAAAAAACTGCCGTTTTCACTCTTTCGCCTCTGGGACGCCCTTAAAACATCCCATGGGCCCCACGGAGCCCATGGATCCGCTTAACAGCTCGTCAGGGACGCCCCCGAGGGGGTCGGCCCAAAATAATTTCCGGAGCCAGCGCCACCCCAGCGATCCGTGGGCTAACACCCACGAAAAATCGCCAAAAAACTGCCGTTTTCACTCTTTCGCCTCTGGGACGCCCTTAAAACCTCCCACAGGCCCCACGGAGCCCATGGATCCGCTTAACAGCTCGTCAGGGACGCCCCCGAGGGGCTCGGCCCAAAATAATTTCCGCAGCCAGCGCCACCCCAGCGATCCGTGGGCTAACACCCACGGAAAATCGCCAAAAAACTGCCGTTTTCACTCTTTCGCCTCTGGGACGCCCTTAAAACCTCCCACAGGCCCCACGGAGCCCATGGATCCGCTTAACAGCTCGTCAAGGAAGCCCCCGAGGGGCTCGGCCCAAAATAATTTCCGGAGCCAGCGCCACCCCAGCGATCCGTGGGCTAACACCCACGGAAAATCGCCAAAAAACTGCCGTTTTCACTCTTTCGCCTCTGGGACGCCCTTAAAACCTCCCACGGGCCCCACGGAGCCCATGGATCCGCTTAACAGCTCGTCAGGGACTCCCCCGAGGGGCTCGGCCCAAAATAATTTCCGGAGCCAGCGCCACCCCAGCGATCCGTGGGCTAACACCCACGGAAAATCGCCAAAAAACTGCCGTTTTCACTCTTTCGCCTCTGGGACGCCCTTAAAACCTCCCATGGGCCCCACGGAGCCCATGGATCCGCTTAACAGCTCGTCAGGGATGCCCCCGAGGGGCTCGACCCAAAAAATTTCCGGAGCCAGCGCCACCCCAGCGATCCGTGGGCTAACACCCACGGAAAATCGCCAAAAAACTGCCGTTTTCACTCTTTCGCCTCTGGGACGCCCTTAAAACCTCCCACAGGCCCCACGGAGCCCATGGATCCGCTTAACAGCTCGTCAGGGACGCCCCCGAGGGGCTCGGCCCAAAATAATTTCCGGAGCCAGCGCCACCCCAGCGATCCGTGGGCTAACACCCACGGAAAATCGCCAAAAAACTGCCGTTTTCACTCTTTCGCCTTTGGGATGCCCTTAAAACCTCCCACAGGCCCCACGGAGCCCATGGATCCGCTTAACAGCTCGTCAGGGACGCCCCCGAGGGGCTCGGCCCAAAATAATTTCCGGAGCCAGCGCCACCCCAGCGATCCGTGGGCTAACACCCACGGAAAATCGCCAAAAAACTGCCGTTTTCACTCTTTCGCCTCTGGGATGCCCTTAAAACCTCCCACAGGCCCCACGGAGCCCATGGATCCGCTTAACAGCTCGTCAAGGACGCCCCCGAGGGGCTCGGCCCAAAATAATTTCCGGAGCCAGCGCCACCCCAGCGATCCGTGGGCTAACACCCACGGAAAATCGCCAAAAAACTGCCGTTTTCACTCTTTCGCCTCTGGGACGCCCTTAAAACCTCCCACGGGCCCCACAGAGCCCATGGATCCGCTTAACAGCTCGTCAGGGACTCCCCCGAGGGGCTCGGCCCAAAATAATTTCCGGAGCCAGCGCCACCCCAGCGATCCGTGGGCTAACACCCACGGAAAATCGCCAAAAAACTGCCGTTTTCACTCTTTCGCCTCTGGGACGCCCTTAAAACCTCCCACAGGCCCCACGGAGCCCATGGATCCGCTTAACAGGTCGTCAGGGATGCCCCCGAGGGGCTCGGCCCAAAATAATTTCTGGAGCCAGCGCCACCCCAGCGATCCGTGGGCTAACACCCACGGAAAATCGCCAAAAAACTGCCGTTTTCACTCTTTCGCCTCTGGGACGCCCTTAAATCCTCCCACAGGCCCCACGGAGCCCATGGATCCGCTTAACAGCTCGTCAGGGACGCCCCCGAGGGGCTCGGGCCAAAATAATTTCCAGAGCCAGCGCCACCCCAGCGATCCGTGGGCTAACACCCACGAAAAATCACCAAAAAACTGTCGTTTTCACTCTTTCGCCTCTGGGACGCCCTTAAAACCTCCCACAGGCCCCACGGAGCCCATGGATCCGCTTAAAAGCTCGTCAGGGACGCCCCCGAGGGGCTCGGCCCAAAATAATTTCCGCAGCCAGCGCCACCCCAGCGATCCGTGGGCTAACGCCCACGAAAAATCGCCAAAAAACTGCCGTTTACACTCTTTCGCCTCTGGGACGCCCTTAAAACCTCCCACGGGCCCCACGGAGCCCATGGATCCGCTTAACAGCTCGTCAAGGACTCCCCCGAGGGGCTCGGCCCAAAATAATTTCCGGAGCCAGCGCCACCCCAGCGATCCGTGGGCTAACACCCACGGAAAATCGCCAAAAAACTGCCGTTTTCACTCTTTCGCCTCTGGGACGCCCTTAAAACCTCCCACAGGCCCCACGGAGCCCATGGATCCGCTTAACAGCTCGTCAGGGACGCCCCCGAGGGGCTCGGCCCAAAATAATTTCCGGAGCCAGCGCCACCCCAGCGATCCGTGGGCTAACACCCACGGAAAATCGCCAAAAAACTGCCGTTTTCACTCTTTCGCCTCTGGGACGCCCTTAAAACCTCCCACAGGCCCCACGGAGCCCATGGATCCGCTTAACAGCTCGTCAGGGACGCCCCCGAGGGGCTCGGCCCAAAATAATTTCCGGAGCCAGCGCCACCCCAGCGATCCGTGGGCTAACACCCACGGAAAATCGCCAAAAAACTGCCGTTTTCACTCTTTCGCCTCTGGGACGCCCTTAAAACCTCCCACAGGCCCCACGGAGCCCATGGATCCGCTTAACAGCTCGTCAGGGACACCCCCGAGGGGCTCGGCCCAAAATAATTTCCGGAGCCAGCGCCACCCCAGCGATCCGTGGGCTAACACCCACGGAAAATCGCCAAAAAACTGCCGTTTTCACTCTTTCGCCTCTGGGACGCCCTTAAAACCTCCCACAGGCCCCACGGAGCCCATGGATCCGCTTAACAGCTCGTCAGAGACGCCCCCGAGGGGCTCGGCCCAAAATAATTTCCGGAGCCAGCGCCACCCCAGCGATCCGTGGGCTAACACCCACGGAAAATCGCCAAAAAACTGCCGTTTTCACTCTTTCGCCTCTGGGACGCCCTGAAAACCTCCCACAGGCCCCACGGAGCCCATGGATCTGCTTAACAGCTCGTTAGGGACGCCCCCGAGGGGCTCGGCCCAAAATAATTTCCGGAGCCAGCGCCCCCCCAGCGATCCGTGGGCTAACACCCACGGAAAATCGCCAAAAAACTGCCGTTTTCACTCTTTCGCCTCTGGGGCGCCCTTAAAACCTCCCACAGGCCCCACGGAGCCCATGGATCCGCTTAACAGCTCGTCAGGGATGCCCCCGAGGGGCTCGGCCCAAAATAATTTCCGGAGCCAGCGCCACCCCAGCGATCCGTGGGCTAACACCCACGGAAAATCGCCAAAAAACTGCCGTTTTCACTCTTTCGCCTCTGGGACGCCCTTAAAACCTCCCACAGGCCCCACGGAGCCCATGGATCCGCTTAACAGCTCGTCAGGGACGCCCCCGAGGGGCTCGGCCCAAAATAATTTCCGGAGCCAGCGCCACCCCAGCGATCCGTGGGCTAACACCCACGGAAAATCGCCAAAAAACTGCCGTTTTCACTCTTTCGCCTCTGGGACGCCCTTAAAACCTCCCACAGGCCCCACGGAGCCCATGGATCCGCTTAACAGCTCGTCAGGGACGCCCCCGAGGGGCTCGGCCCAAAATAATTTCCGGAGCCAGCGCCACCCCAGCGATCCGTGGGCTAACACCCACGGAAAATCGCCAAAAAACTGCCGTTTTCACTCTTTCGCCTCTGGGACGCCCTTAAAACCTCCCACAGGCCCCACGGAGCCCATGGATCCGCTTAACAGCTCGTCAGGGACACCCCCGAGGGGCTCGGCCCAAAATAATTTCCGGAGCCAGCGCCACCCCAGCGATCCGTGGGCTAACACCCACGGAAAATCGCCAAAAAACTGCCGTTTTCACTCTTTCGCCTCTGGGACGCCCTTAAAACCTCCCACAGGCCCCACGGAGCCCATGGATCCGCTTAACAGCTCGTCAGGGACTCCCCCGAGGGGCTCGGCCCAAAATAATTTCCGGAGCCAGCGCCACCCCGGCGATCCGTGGGCTAACACCCACGGAAAATCGCCAAAAAACTGCCGTTTTCACTCTTTCGCCTCTGGGACGCCCTTAAAACCTCCCACAGGCCCCACGGAGCCCATGGATACGCTTAACAGCTCGTCAGGGACGCCCCCGAGGGGCTCGGCCCAAAATAATTTCTGGAGACAGCGCCACCCCAGCGATCCGTGGGCTAACACCCACGGAAAATCGCCAAAAAACTGCCGTTTTCACTCTTTCGCCTCTGGGACGCCCTTAAAACCTCCCACAGGCCCCACGGAGCCCATGAATCTGCTTAACAGCTCGTCAGGGACGCCCCCGAGGGGCTCGGGCCAAAATAATTTCCGGAGCCAGCGCCACCCCAGCGATCCGTGGGCGAACACCCACGGAAAATCGCCAAAAAACTACCGTTTTCACTCTTTCGCCTCTGGGACGCCCTTAAAACCTCCCACAGGCCCCACGGAGCCCATGGATCCGCTTAACAGCTCGTCAGGGACGCCCCCGGGGGGCTCGGCCCAAAATAATTTCCGGAGCCAGCGCCACCCCAGCGATCCGTGGGCTAACACCCACGGAAAATCGCCAAAAAACTGCCGTTTTCACTCTTTCGCCTCTGGGACGCCCTTAAAACCTCCCACAGGCCCCACGGAGCCCATGGATCCACTTAACAGCTCGTCAGGGACGCCCCCGAGGGGCTCGGCCCAAAATAATTTCCGGAGCCAGCGCCACCCCAGCGATCCGTGGGCTAACACCCACGGAAAATCGCCAAAAAACTGCCGTTTTCACTCTTTCGCCTCTGGGACGCCCTTAAAACCTCCCACAGGCCCCACGGAGCCCATGGATCCGCTTAACAGCTCGTCAGGGACTCCCCCGAGGGGCTCGGCCCAAAATAATTTCCGGAGCCAGCGCCACCCCAGCGATCCGTGGGCTAACACCCACGGAAAATCGCCAAAAAACTGCCGTTTTCACTCTTTCGCCTCTGGGACGCCCTTAAAACCTCCCACAGGCCCCACGGAGCCCATGGATCCGCTTAACAGCTCGTCAGGGACGCCCCCGAGGGGCTCGGCCCAAAATAATTTCCGGAGCCAGCGCCACCCCAGCGATCCGTGGGCTAACACCCACGGAAAATCGCCAAAAAACTGCCGTTTTCACTCTTTCGCCTCTGGGACGCCCTTAAAACCTCCCACAGGCCCCACGGAGCCCATGGATCCGCTTAACAGCTCGTCAGGGACGCCCCCGAGGGGCTCGTCCCAAAATAATTTCCGGAGCCAGCGCCACCCCAGCGATCCGTGGGCTAACACCCACGGAAAATCGCCAAAAAACTGCCGTTTTCACTCTTTCGCCTCTGGGACGCCCTTAAAACCTCCCACAGGCCCCACGGAGCCCATGGATCCGCTTAACAGCTCGTCAGGGACGCCCCCGAGGGGCTCGGGCCAAAATAATTTCCGGAACCAGTGCCACCCCAGCGATCCGTGGGCTAACACCCACGGAAAATCGCCAAAAAACTGCCGTTTTCACTCTTTCGCCTCTGGGACGCCCTTAAAACCTCCCACAGGCCCCACGGAGCCCATGAATCCGCTTAACAGCTCGTCAGGGACGCCCCCGAGGGGCTCGGCCCAAAATAATTTCCGGAGCCAGCGCCACCCCAGCGATCTGTGGACTAACACCCACGGAAAATCGCCAAAAAACTACCGTTTTCACTCTTCCGCCTCTGGGACGCCCTTAAAACCTCCCACAGGCCCCACGGAGCCCATGGATCCGCTTAACAGCTCGTCAGGGACGCCCCCGGGGGGCTCGGCCCAAAATAATTTCCGGAGCCAGCGCCACCCCAGCGATCCGTGGGCTAACACCCACGGAAAATCGCCAAAAAACTGCCGTTTTCACTCATTCGCCTCTGGGACGCCCTTAAAACCTCCCACAGGCCCCACGGAGCCCATGGATCCACTTAACAGCTCGTCAGGGACGCCCCCGAGGGGCTCGGCCCAAAATAATTTCCGGAGCCAGCGCCACCCCAGCGATCCGTGGGCTAACACCCACGGAAAATCGCCAAAAAACTGCCGTTTTCACTCTTTCGCCTCTGGGACGCCCTTAAAACCTCCCACAGGCCCCACGGAGCCCATGGATCCGCTTAACAGCTCGTCAGGGACGCCCCCGAGGGGCTCGGCCCAAAATAATTTCCGGAGCCAGCGCCACCCCAGCGATCCGTGGGCTAACACCCACGGAAAATCGCCAAAAAACTGCCGTTTTCACTCTTTCGCCTCTGGGACGCCCTTAAAACCTCCCACAGGCCCCACGGAGCCCATGGATCCGCTTAACAGCTCGTCAGGGACGCCCCCGAGGGGCTCGGCCCAAAATAATTTCCGGAGCCAGCGCCACCCCAGCGATCCGTGGGCTAACACCCACGGAAAATCGCCAAAAAACTGCCGTTTTCACTCTTTCGCCTCTGGGACGCCCTTAAAACCTCCCACAGGCCCCACGGAGCCCATGGATCCGCTTAACAGCTCGTCAGGGACGCCCCCGAGGGGCTCGTCCCAAAATAATTTCCGGAGCCAGCGCCACCCCAGCGATCCGTGGGCTAACACCCACGGAAAATCGCCAAAAAACTGCCGTTTTCACTCTTTCGCCTCTGGGACGCCCTTAAAACCTCCCACAGGCCCCACGGAGCCCATGGATCCGCTTAACAGCTCGTCAGGGACGCCCCCGAGGGGCTCGGGCCAAAATAATTTCCGGAACCAGTGCCACCCCAGCGATCCGTGGGCTAACACCCACGGAAAATCGCCAAAAAATTGCCGTTTTCACTCTTTCGCCTCTGGGATGCCCTTAAAACCTCCCACAGGCCCCACGGAGCCCATGGATCCGCTTAACAGCTCGTCAGGGACGCCCCCGAGGGGCTCGGTCCAAAATAATTTTCGGAGCCAGCGCCACCCCAGCGATCCGTGGGCTAACACCCACGGAAAATCGCCAAAAAACTGCTGTTTTCACTCTTTCGCCTCTGGGACGCCCTTAAAACCTCCCACAGGCCCCACGGAGCCCATGGATCCGCTTAACAGCTCGTCAGGGACACCCCCGAGGGGCTCGGCCCAAAATAATTTCCGGAGCCAGCGCCACCCCAGCGATCCGTGGGCTAACACCCACGGAAAATCGCCAAAAAACTGCCGTTTTCACTCTTTCGCCTCTGGGACGCCCTTAAAACCTCCCACAGGCCCCACGGAGCCCATGGATCCGCTTAACAGCTCGTCAGAGACGCCCCCGAGGGGCTCGGCCCAAAATAATTTCCGGAGCCAGCGCCACCCCAGCGATCCGTGGGCTAACACCCACGGAAAATCGCCAAAAAACTGCCGTTTTCACTCTTTCGCCTCTGGGACGCCCTTAAAACCTCCCACAGGCCCCACGGAGCCCATGGATCTGCTTAACAGCTCGTTAGGGACGCCCCCAAGGGGCTCGGCCCAAAATAATTTCCGAAGCCAGCGCCACCCCAGCGATCCGTGGGCTAACACCCACGGAAAATCGCCAAAAAACTGCCGTTTTCACTCTTTCGCCTCTGGGACGCCCTTAAAACCTCCCACAGGCCCCACGGAGCCCATGGATCCGCTTAACAGCTCGTCAGGGACGCCCCCGAGGGGCTCGGCCCAAAATAATTTCCGGAGCCAGCGCCACCCCAGCGATCCGTGGGCTAACACCCACGGAAAATCGCCAAAAAACTGCCGTTTTCACTCTTTCGCCTCTGGGACGCCCTTAAAACCTCCCACAGGCCCCACGGAGCCCATGGATCCGCTTAACAGCTCGTCAGGGACGCCCCCGAGGGGCTCGGCCCAAAATAATTTCCGGAGCCAGCGCCACCCCAGCGATCCGTGGGCTAACACCCACGGAAAATCGCCAAAAAACTGCCGTTTTCACTCTTTCGCCTCTGGGACGCCCTTAAAACCTCCCACAGGCCCCACGGAGCCCATGGATCCGCTTAACAGCTCGTCAGGGACACCCCCGAGGGGCTCGGCCCAAAATAATTTCCGGAGCCAGCACCACCCCAGCGATCCGTGGGCTAACACCCACGGAAAATCGCCAAAAAACTGCCGTTTTCACTCTTTCGCCTCTGGGACGCCCTTAAAACCTCCCACAGGCCCCACGGAGCCCATGGATCCGCTTAACAGCTCGTCAGGGACGCCCCCGAGGGGCTCGGCCCAAAATAATTTCCGGAGCCAGCGCCACCCCAGCGATCCGTGGGCTAACACCCACGGAAAATCGCCAAAAAACTGCCGTTTTCACTCTTTCGCCTCTGGGACGCCCTTAAAACCTCCCACAGGCCCCACGGAGCCCATGGATCCGCTTAACAGCTCGTCAGGGACGCCCCCGAGGGGATCGGCCCAAAATAATTTCCGGAGCCAGCGCCACCCCAGCGATCCGTGGGCTAACACCCACGGAAAATCGCCAAAAAACTGCCGTTTTCACTCTTTCGCCTCTGGGACGCCCTTAAAACCTCCCACAGGCCCCACGGAGCCCATGGATCCGCTTAACAGCTCGTCAGGGACTCCCCCGAGGGGCTCGGCCCAAAATAATTTCTGGAGCCAGCGCCACCCCAGCGATCCGTGGTCTAACACCCACGGAAAATCGCCAAAAAACTGCCGTTTTCACTCTTTCGCCTCTGGGACGCCCTTAAAACCTCCCACAGGCCCCACGGAGCCCATGGATCCGCTTAACAGCTCGTCAGGGACGCCCCCGAGGGGCTCGGCCCAAAATAATTTCCGGAGCCAGCGCCACCCCAGCGATCCGTGGGCTAACACCCACGGAAAATCGCCAAAAAACTGCCGTTTTCACTCTTTCGCCTCTGGGACGCCCTTAAAACCTCCCACAGGCCCCACGGATCCCATGGATCCGCTTAACAGCTCGTCAGGGACGCCCCTGAGGGGCTCGGCCCAAAATAATTTCCGGAGCCAGCGCCACCCCAGCGATCCGTGGGCTAACACCCACGGAAAATCGCCAAAAAACTGCCGTTTTCACTCTTTCGCCTCTGGGACGCCCTTAAAACCTCCCACAGGCCCCACGGAGCCCATGGATCCGCTTAACAGCTCGTCAGGGATGCCCCCGAGGGGCTCGGCCCAAAATAATTTCCGGAGCCAGCGCCACCCCAGCGATCCGTGGGCTAACACCCACGGAAAATCGCCAAAAAACTGCCGTTTTCACTCTTTCGCCTCTGGGACGCCCTTAAAACCTCCCACAGGCCCCACGGAGCCCATGGATCCGCTTAACAGCTCGTCAGGGACGCCCCCGAGGGGCTCGGCCCAAAATAATTTCCGGAGCCAGCGCCACCCCAGCGATCCGTGGGCTAACACCCACGGAAAATCGCCAAAAAACTGCCGTTTTCACTCTTTCGCCTCTGGGACGCCCTTAAAACCTCCCACAGGCCCCACGGAGCCCATGGATCCGCTTAACAGCTCGTCAGGGACACCCCCGAGGGGCTCGGCCCAAAATAATTTCCGGAGCCAGCACCACCCCAGCGATCCGTGGGCTAACACCGACGGAAAATCGCCAAAAAACTGCCGTTTTCACTCTTTCGCCTCTGGGACGCCCTTAAAACCTCCCACAGGCCCCACGGAGCCCATGGATCCGCTTAACAGCTCGTCAGGGACGCCCCTGAGGGGCTCGGCCCAAAATAATTTCCGGAGCCAGCGCCACCCCAGCGATCCGTGGGCTAACACCCACGGAAAATCGCCAAAAAACTGCCGTTTTCACTCTTTCGCCTCTGGGACGCCCTTAAAACCTCCCACAGGCCCCACGGAGCCCATGGATCCGCTTAACAGCTCGTCAGGGATGCCCTCGAGGGGCTCGGCCCAAAATAATTTCCGGAGCCAGCGCCACCCCAGCGATCCGTGGGCTAACACCCACGGAAAATCGCCAAAAAACTGCCGTTTTCACTCTTTCGCCTCTGGGACGCCCTTAAAACCTCCCACAGGCCCCACGGAGCCCATGGATCCGCTTAACAGCTCGTCAGGGACGCCCCCGAGGGGCTCGGCCCAAAATAATTTCCGGAGCCAGCGCCACCCCAGCGATCCGTGGGCTAACACCCACGGAAAATCGCCAAAAAACTGCCGTTTTCACTCTTTCGCCTCTGGGACGCCCTTAAAACCTCCCACAGGCCCCACGGAGCCCATGGATCCGCTTAACAGCTCGTCAGGGACACCCCCGAGGGGCTCGGCCCAAAATAATTTCCGGAGCCAGCGCCACCCCAGCGATCCGTGGGCTAACACCCACGGAAAATCGCCAAAAAACTGCCATTTTCACTCTTTCGCCTCTGGGACGCCCTTAAAACCTCCCACAGGCCCCACGGAGCCCATGGATCCGCTTAACAGCTCGTCAGGGACGCCCCCGAGGGGCTCGGCCCAAAATAATTTCTGGAGCCAGCGCCACCCCAGCGATCCGTGGGCTAACACCCACGGAAAATCGCCAAAAAACTGCCGTTTTCACTCTTTCGCCTCTGGGACGCCCTTAAAACCCCCCACAGGCCCCACGGAGCCCATGGATCCGCTTAACAGCTCGTCAGGGACGCCCCCGAGGGGCTCAGCCCAAAATAATTTCCGGAGCCAGCGCCACCCCAGCGATCCGTGGGCTAACACCCACGGAAAATCGCCAAAAAACTGCCGTTTTCACTCTTTCGCCTCTGGGACGCCCTTAAAACCTCCCACAGGCCCCACGGAGCCCATGGATCCACTTAACAGCTCGTCAGGGACACCCCCGAGGGGCTCGGCCCAAAATAATTTCCGGAGCCAGCGCCACCCCAGCGATCCGTGGGCTAACACCCACGGAAAATCGCCAAAAAACTGCCGTTTTCACTCTTTCGCCTCTGGGACGCCCTTAAAACCTCCCACAGGCCCCACGGAGCCCATGGATCCACT
Source organism: Capsicum rhomboideum (assembly GCA_031232105.1). NCBI lineage: Eukaryota > Viridiplantae > Streptophyta > Magnoliopsida > Solanales > Solanaceae > Capsicum > Capsicum rhomboideum. The sequence continues at coordinate 112,907 of CP124710.1, read as the reverse complement.
TAACAGCTCGTCAGGGATGCCCCCGAGGGGCTCGGCCCAAAATAATTTCCGGAGCCAGCGCCACCCCAGCGATCCGTGGGCTAACACCCACGGAAAATCGCCAAAAAACTGCCGTTTTCACTCTTTCGCCTCTGGGACGCCCTTAAAACCTCCCACAGGCCCCACGGAGCCCATGGATCCGCTTAACAGATCGTCAGGGACGCCCCCGAGGGGCTCGGCCCAAAATAATTTCCGGAGCCAGCGCCACCCCAGCGATCCGTGGGCTAACACCCACGGAAAATCGCCAAAAAACTGCCGTTTTCACTCTTTTGCCTCTGGGACGCCCTTAAAACCTCCCACAGGCCCCACGGAGCCCATGGATCCACTTAACAGCTCGTCAGGGATGCCCCCGAGGGGCTCGGCCCAAAATAATTTCCGGAGCCAGCGCCACCCCAGCGATCCGTGGGCTAACACCCACGGAAAATCGCCAAAAAACTGCCGTTTTCACTCTTTCGCCTCTGGGACGCCCTTAAAACCTCCCACAGGCCCCACGGAGCCCATGGATCCGCTTAACAGGTCGTCAGGGACGCCCCCGAGGGGCTCGGCCCAAAATAATGTCCGCAGCCAGCGCCACCCCAGCGATCCGTGGGCTAACACCCACGGAAAATCGCCAAAAAACTGCCGTTTTTCACTCTTTCGCCTCTGGGACGCCCTTAAAACCTCCCACAGGCCCCACGGAGCCCATGGATCCGCTTAACAGCTCGTCAGGGACGCCCCCGAGGGGCTCGGCCCAAAATAATTTCCGGAGCCAGCGCCACCCCAGCGATCCGTGGGCTAACACCCACGGAAAATCGCCAAAAAACTGCCGTTTTCACTCTTTCGCCTCTGGGACGCCCTTAAAACCTCCCATAGGCACCACGGAGCCCATGGATCCGCTTAACAGCTCGTCAGGGACGCCCCCGAGGGGCTCGGCCCAAAATAATTTCGCCTCTGGGACGCCCTTAAAACCTCCCACAGGCCCCACGGAGCCCATGGATCCGCTTAACAGCTCGTCAGGGACGCCCCCGAGGGGCTCGGCCCAAAATAATTTCCGGAGCCAGCGCCACCCCAGCGATCCGTGGGCTAACACCCACGGAAAATCGCCAAAAAACTGCCGTTTTCACTCTTTCGCCTCTGGGACGCCCTTAAAACCTCCCACAGGCCCCACGGAGCCCATGGATCCGCTTAAAAGCTCGTCAGGGACGCCCCCGAGGGGCTCGGCCCAAAATAATTTCCGGAGCCAGCGCCACCCCAGCGATCCGTGGGCTAACACCCACGGAATATCGCCAAAAAACTGCCGTTTTCACTCTTTCGCCTCTGGGACGCCCTTAAAACCTCCCACAGGCCCCACGGAGCCCATGGATCCGCTTAACAGCTCGTCAGGGACGCCCCCGAGGGGCTTGGCCCAAAATAATTTCCGGAGCCAGCGCCACCCCAGCGATCCGTGGGCTAACACCCACGGAAAATCGCCAAAAAACTGCCGTTTTCACTCTTTCGCCTCTGGGACGCCCTTAAAACCTCCCACAGGCCCCACGGAGCCCATGGATCCGCTTAACAGCTCGTCAGGGATGCCCTCGAGGGGCTCGGCCCAAAATAATTTCCGGAGCTAGCGCCACCCCAGCGATCCGTGGGCTAACACCCACGGAAAATCGCCAAAAAACTGCCGTTTTCACTCTTTCGCCTCTGGGACGCCCTTAAAACCTCCCACAGGACCCACGGAGCCCATGGATCCGCTTAACAGCTCGTCAGGGACGCCCCCGAGGGGCTCGGCCCAAAATAATTTCCGGAGCCAGCGCCACCCCAGCGATCCGTGGGCTAACACCCACGGAAAATCGCCAAAAAACTGCCGTTTTCACTCTTTCGCCTCTGGGACGCCCTTAAAACCTCCCACAGGCCCCACGGATCCCATGGATCCGCTTAACAGCTCGTCAGGGACGCCCCCGAGGGGCTCGGCCCAAAATAATTTCCGGAGCCAGCGCCACCCCAGCGATCCGTGGGCTAACACCCACGGAAAATCGCCAAAAAACTGCCGTTTTCACTCTTTCGCCTCCGGGACGCCCTTAAAACCTCCCACAGGCCCCACGGATCCCATGGATCCGCTTAACAGCTCGTCAGGGACGCCCCTGAGGGGCTCGGCCCAAAATAATTTCCGGAGCCAGCGCCACCCCAGCGATCCGTGGGCTAACACCCACGGAAAATCGCCAAAAAACTGCCGTTTTCACTCTTTCGCCTCTGGGACGCCCTTAAAACCTCCCACAGGCCCCACGGAGCCCATGGATCCGCTTAACAGCTCGTCAGGGATGCCCCCGAGGGGCTCGGCCCAAAATAATTTCCGGAGCCAGCGCCACCCCAGCGATCCGTGGGCTAACACCCACGGAAAATCGCCAAAAAACTGCCGTTTTCACTCTTTCGCCTCTGGGACGCCCTTAAAACCTCCCACAGGCCCCACGGAGCCCATGGATCCGCTTAACAGCTCGTCAGGGACGCCCCCGAGGGGCTCGGCCCAAAATAATTTCCGGAGCCAGCGCCACCCCAGCGATCCGTGGGCTAACACCCACGGAAAATCGCCAAAAAACTGCCGTTTTCACTCTTTCGCCTCTGGGACGCCCTTAAAACCTCCCACAGGCCCCACGGAGCCCATGGATCCGCTTAACAGCTCGTCAGGGACACCCCCGAGGGGCTCGGCCCAAAATAATTTCCGGAGCCAGCGCCACCCCAGCGATCCGTGGGCTAACACCCACGGAAAATCGCCAAAAAACTGCCGTTTTCACTCTTTCGCCTCTGGGACGCCCTTAAAACCTCCCACAGGCCCCACGGAGCCCATGGATCCGCTTAACAGCTCGTCAGGGACGCCCCCGAGGGGCTCGGCCCAAAATAATTTCCGGAGCCAGCGCCACCCCAGCGATCCGTGGGCTAACACCCACGGAAAATCGCCAAAAAACTGCCGTTTTCACTCTTTCGCCTCTGGGACGCCCTTAAAACCCCCCACAGGCCCCACGGAGCCCATGGATCCGCTTAACAGCTCGTCAGGGACGCCCCCGAGGGGCTCAGCCCAAAATAATTTCCGGAGCCAGCGCCACCCCAGCGATCCGTGGGCTAACACCCACGGAAAATCGCCAAAAAACTGCTGTTTTCACTCTTTCGCCTCTGGGACGCCCTTAAAACCTCCCACAGGCCCCACGGAGCCCATGGATCCGCTTAACAGCTCGTCAGGGACGCCCCCGAGGGGCTCGGCCCAAAATAATTTCCGGAGCCAGCGCCACCCCAGCGATCCGTGGGCTAACACCCACGGAAAATCGCCAAAAAACTGCCGTTTTCACTCTTTCGCCTCTGGGACGCCCTTAAAACCTCCCACAGGCCCCACGGAGCCCATGGATCCACTTAACAGCTCGTCAGGGATGCCCCCGAGGGGCTCGGCCCAAAATAATTTCCGGAGCCAGCGCCACCCCAGCGATCCGTGGGCTAACACCCACGGAAAATCGCCAAAAAACTGCCGTTTTCACTCTTTCGCCTCTGGGACGCCCTTAAAACCTCCCACAGGCCCCACGGAGCCCATGGATCCGCTTAACAGCTCGTCAGGGACGCCCCCGAGGGGCTCGGCCCAAAATAATTTCTGGAGCCAGCGCCACCCCAGCGATCCGTGGGCTAACACCCACGGAAAATCGCCAAAAAACTGCCGTTTTCACTCTTTTGCCTCTGGGACGCCCTTAAAACCTCCCACAGGCCCCACGGAGCCCATGGATCCGCTTAACAGCTCGTCAGGGATGCCCCCGAGGGGCTCGGCCCAAAATAATTTCCGGAGCCAGCGCCACCCCAGCGATCCGTGGGCTAACACCCACGGAAAATCGCCAAAAAACTGCCGTTTTCACTCTTTCGCCTCTGGGATGCCCTTAAAACCTCCCACAGGCCCCACGGAGCCCATGGATCCGCTTAACAGGTCGTCAGGGACGCCCCCGAGGGGCTCGGCCCAAAATAATGTCCGCAGCCAGCGCCACCCCAGCGATCCGTGGGCTAACACCCACGGAAAATCGCCAAAAAACTGCCGTTTTTCACTCTTTCGCCTCTGGGACGCCCTTAAAACCTCCCACAGGCCCCACGGAGCCCATGGATCCGCTTAACAGCTCGTCAGGGACGCCCCCGAGGGGCTCGGCCCAAAATAATTTCCGGAGCCAGCGCCACCCCAGCGATCCGTGGGCTAACACCCACGGAAAATTGCCAAAAAACTGCCGTTTTCACTCTTTCGCCTCTGGGACGCCCTTAAAACCTCCCATAGGCACCACGGAGCCCATGGATCCGCTTAACAGCTCGTCAGGGACGCCCCCGAGGGGCTCGGCCCAAACTAATTTCGCCTCTGGGACGCCCTTAAAACCTCCCACAGGCCCCACGGAGCCCATGGATCCGCTTAACAGCTCGTCAGGGACGCCCCCGAGGGGCTCGGCCCAAAATAATTTCCGGAGCCAGCGCCACCCCAGCGATCCGTGGGCTAACACCCACGGAAAATCGCCAAAAAACTGCCGTTTTCACTCTTTCGCCTCTGGGACGCCCTTAAAACCTCCCACAGGCCCCACGGAGCCCATGGATCCGCTTAAAAGCTCGTCAGGGACGCCCCCGAGGGGCTCGGCCCAAAATAATTTCCGGAGCCAGCGCCACCCCAGCGATCCGTGGGCTAACACCCACGGAAAATCGCCAAAAAACTGCCGTTTTCACTCTTTCGCCTCTGGGACGCCCTTAAAACCTCCCACAGGCCCCACGGAGCCCATGGATCCGCTTAACAGCTCTTCAGGGACGCCCCCGAGGGGCTCGGCCCAAAATAATTTCCGGAGCCAGCGCCACCCCAGCGATCCGTGGGCTAACACCCACGGAAAATCGCCAAAAAACTGCCGTTTTCACTCTTTCGCCTCTGGGACGCCCTTAAAACCTCCCACAGGCCCCACGGAGCCCATGGATCTGCTTAACAGCTCGTCAGGGACGCCCCCGAGGGGCTCGGCCCAAAATAATTTCCGGAGCCAGCGCCACCCCAGCGATCCGTGGGCTAACACCCACGGAAAATCGCCAAAAAACTGCCGTTTTCACTCTTTCGCCTCTGGGACGCCCTTAAAACCTCCCACAGGCCCCACCGAGCCCATGGATCCGCTTAACAGCTCGTCAGGGACGCCCCCGAGGGGCTCGGCCCAAAATAATTTCCGGAGCCAGCGCCACCCCAGCGATCCGTGGGCTAACACCCACGGAAAATCGCCAAAAAACTGCCGTTTTCACTCTTTCGCCTCTGGGACGCCCTTAAAACCTCCCACAGGCCCCACGGAGCCCATGGATCCGCTTAACAGCTCGTCAGGGACGCCCCCGAGGGGCTCGGCCCAAAATAATTTCTGGAGCCAGCGCCACCCCAGCGATCCGTGGGCTAACACCCACGGAAAATCGCCAAAAAACTGCTGTTTTCACTCTTTCGCCTCTGGGACGCCCTTAAAACCTCCCACAGGCCCCACGGAGCCCATGGATCCGCTTAACAGCTCGTCAGGGACGCCCCCGAGGGGCTCGGCCCAAAATAATTTCCGGAGCCAGCGCCACCCCAGCGATCCGTGGGCTAACACCCACGGAAAATCGCCAAAAAACTGCCGTTTTCACTCTTTCGCCTCTGGGACGCCCTTAAAACCTCCCACAGGCCCCACGGAGCCCATGGATCCACTTAACAGCTCGTCAGGGATGCCCCCGAGGGGCTCGGCCCAAAATAATTTCCGGAGCCAGCGCCACCCCAGCGATCCGTGGGCTAACACCCACGGAAAATCGCCAAAAAACTGCCGTTTTCACTCTTTCGCCTCTGGGACGCCCTTAAAACCTCCCACAGGCCCCACGGAGCCCATGGATCCGCTTAACAGCTCGTCAGGGACGCCCCCGAGGGGCTCGGCCCAAAATAATTTCTGGAGCCAGCGCCACCCCAGCGATCCGTGGGCTAACACCCACGGAAAATCGCCAAAAAACTGCCGTTTTCACTCTTTTGCCTCTGGGACGCCCTTAAAACCTCCCACAGGCCCCACGGAGCCCATGGATCCGCTTAACAGCTCGTCAGGGATGCCCCCGAGGGGCTCGGCCCAAAATAATTTCCGGAGCCAGCGCCACCCCAGCGATCCGTGGGCTAACACCCACGGAAAATCGCCAAAAAACTGCCGTTTTCACTCTTTCGCCTCTGGGATGCCCTTAAAACCTCCCACAGGCCCCACGGAGCCCATGGATCCGCTTAACAGGTCGTCAGGGACGCCCCCGAGGGGCTCGGCCCAAAATAATGTCCGCAGCCAGCGCCACCCCAGCGATCCGTGGGCTAACACCCACGGAAAATCGCCAAAAAACTGCCGTTTTTCACTCTTTCGCCTCTGGGACGCCCTTAAAACCTCCCACAGGCCCCACGGAGCCCATGGATCCGCTTAACAGCTCGTCAGGGACGCCCCCAAGGGGCTCGGCCCAAAATAATTTCCGGAGCCAGCGCCACCCCAGCGATCCGTGGGCTAACACCCACGGAAAATTGCCAAAAAACTGCCGTTTTCACTCTTTCGCCTCTGGGACGCCCTTAAAACCTACCATAGGCACCACGGAGCCCATGGATCCGCTTAACAGCTCGTCAGGGACGCCCCCGAGGGGCTCGGCCCAAACTAATTTCGCCTCTGGGACGCCCTTAAAACCTCCCACAGGCCCCACGGAGCCCATGGATCCGCTTAACAGCTCGTCAGGGACGCCCCCGAGGGGCTCGGCCCAAAATAATTTCCGGAGCCAGCGCCACCCCAGCGATCCGTGGGCTAACACCCACGGAAAATCGCCAAAAAACTGCCGTTTTCACTCTTTCGCCTCTGGGACGCCCTTAAAACCTCCCACAGGCCCCACGGAGCCCATGGATCCGCTTAACAGCTCGTCAGGGACGCCCCCGAGGGGCTCGGCCCAAAATAATTTCCGGAGCCAGCGCCACCCCAGCGATCCGTGGGCTAACACCCACGGAAAATCGCCAAAAAACTGCCGTTTTCACTCTTTCGCCTCTGGGACGCCCTTAAAACCTCCCACAGGCCCCACGGAGCCCGTGGATCCGCTTAACAGCTCGTCAGGGACGCCCCCGAGGGGCTCGGCCCAAAATAATTTCCGGAGCCAGCGCCACCCCAGCGATCCGTGGGCTAACACCCACGGAAAATCGCCAAAAAACTGCCGTTTTCACTCTTTCGCCTCTGGGACGCCCTTAAAACCTCCCACAGGCCCCACGGAGCCCGTGGATCCGCTTAACAGCTCGTCAGGGACGCCCCCGAGGGGCTCGGCCCAAAATAATTTCCGGAGCCAGCGCCACCCCAGCGATCCGTGGGCTAACACCCACGGAAAATCGCCAAAAAACTGTCGTTTTCACTCTTTCGCCTCTGGGACACCCTTAAAACCTCCCACAGGCCCCACGGAGCCCGTGGATCTGCTTAACAGCTCGTCAGGGATGCCCCCGAGGGGCTCGGCCCAAAATAATTTCCGGAGCCAGCGCCACCCCAGCGATCCGTGGGCTAACACCCACGAAAAATTGCCAAAAAACTGCCGTTTTCACTCTTTCGCCTCTGGGACGCCCTTAAAACCTCCCACAGGCCCCACGGAGCCCATGGATCCGCTTAACAGCTCGTCAGGGACGCCCCCGAGGGGCTCGGCCCAAAATAATTTCTGGAGCCAGCGCCACCCCAGCGATCCGTGGGCTAACACCCACGGAAAATCGCCAAAAAACTGCCGTTTTTACTCTTTCGCCTCTGGGACGCCCTTAAAACCTCCCACAGGCCCCACGGAGCCCATGGATCCGCTTAACAGCTCGTCAGGGACGCCCCCGAGGGGCTCGGCCCAAAATAATTTCCGGAGCCAGCGCCACCCCAGCGATCCGTGGGCTAACACCCACGGAAAATCGCCAAAAAACTGCCGTTTTCACTCTTTCGCCTCTGGGACGCCTTTAAAACCTCCCACAGGCCCCACGGAGCCCATGGATCCGCTTAACAGCTCGTCAGGGACGCCCCCGAGGGGTTCGGCCCAAAATAATTTCCGGAGCCAGCGCCACCCCAGCGATCCGTGGGCTAACACCCACGGAAAATCGCCAAAAAACTCCCGTTTTCACTCTTTCGCCTCTGGGATGCCCTTAAAACCTCCCACAGGCCCCACGGAGCCCATGGATCCGCTTAACAGCTCGTCAGGGACGCCCCCGAGGTGCTCGGCCCAAAATAATTTCCGGAGCCAGCGCCACCCCAGCGATCCGTGGGCTAACACCCACTGAAAATCGCCAAAAAACTGCCGTTTTCACTCTTTCGCCTCTGGGACGCCCTTAAAACCTCCCACAGGCCCCACGGAGCCCATGGATCCGCTTAACAGCTCGTCAGGGACGCCCCCGAGGGGTTCGGCCCAAAATAATTTCCGGAGCCAGCGCCACCCCAGCGATCCGTGGGCTAACACCCACGGAAAATCGCCAAAAAACTCCAGTTTTCACTCTTTCGCCTCTGGGACGCCCTTAAAACCTCCCACAGGCCCCACGAAGCCCATGGATCCGCTTAACATCTCGTCAGGGACGCCCCCGAGGGGCTCGGCCCAAAATAATTTCCGGAGCCAGCGCCACCCCAGCGATCCGTGGGCTAACACCCACGGAAAATCGCCAAAAAACTGCCGTTTTCACTCTTTCGCCTCTGGGACGCCCTTAAAACCTCCCACAGGCCCCACGGAGCCCATGGATCCGCTTAACAGCTCATCAGGGACGCCCCCGAGGGGCTCGGCCCAAAATAATTTCCGGAGCCAGCGCCACCCCAGCGATCCGTGGGCTAACACCCACGGAAAATCGCCAAAAAACTGCCGTTTTCACTCTTTCGCCTCTGGGACGCCCTTAAAACCTCCCACAGGCCCCACGGAGCCCATGGATCCGCTTAACAGCTCGTCAGGGACGCCCCCGAGGGGCTCGGCCCAAAATAATTTCCGGAGCCAGCGCCACCCCAGCGATTCGTGGGCTAACACCCACGGAAAATCGCCAAAAAACTGCCGTTTTCACTCTTTCGCCTCTGGGACGCCCTTAAAACCTCCCACAGGCCCCACGGAGCCCATGGATCCGCTTAACAGCTCGTCAGGGACGCCCCCGAGGGGTTCGGCCCAAAATAATTTCCGGAGCCAGCGCCACCCCAGCGATCCGTGGGCTAACACCCACGGAAAATCGCCAAAAAACTGCCGTTTTCACTCTTTCGCCTCTGGGACGCCCTTAAAACCTCCCACAGGCCCCACGGAGCCCATGGATCCGCTTAACAGCTCGTCAGGGACGCCCCCGAGGGGCTCGGCCCAAAATAATTTCCGGAGCCAGCGCCACCCCAGCGATCCGTGGGCTAACACCCACGGAAAATCGCCAAAAAACTGCCGTTTTTACTCTTTCGCCTCTGGGATGCACTTAAAACCTCCCACAGGCCCCACGGAGCCCATGGATCCGCTTAACAGCTCGTCAGGGACGCCCCCGAGGGGCTCGGCCCAAAATAATTTCCGGAGCCAGCGCCACCCCAGCGATCCGTGGGCTAACACCCACGGAAAATCGCCAAAAAACTGCCGTTTTCACTCTTTCGCCTCTGGGACGCCCTTAAAACCTCCCACAGGCCCCACGGAGCCCATGGATCCGCTTAACAGCTCGTCAGGGACGCCCCCGAGGGGCTCGGCCCAAAATAATTTCCGGAGCCAGCGCCACCCCAGCGATCCGTGGGCTAACACCCACGGAAAATCGCCAAAAAACTGCCGTTTTCACTCTTTCGCCTCTGGGACGCCCTTAAAACCTCCCACAGGCCCCACGGAGCCCATGGATCCGCTTAACAGCTCGTCAGGGACGCCCCCGAGGGGCTCGGCCCAAAATAATTTCCGAAGCCAGCGCCCCCCCAGCGATCCGTGGGCTAACACCCACGGAAAATCGCCAAAAAACTGCCGTTTTCACTCTTTCGCCTCTGGGACGCCCTTAAAACCTCCCACAGGCCCCACGGAGCCCATGGATCCGCTTAACAGCTCGTCAGGGACGCCCCCGAGGGGCTCGGCCCAAAATAATTTCCGGAGCCAGCGCCACCCCAGCGATCCGTGGGCTAACACCCACGGAAAATCGCCAAAAAACTGCCGTTTTCACTCTTTCGCCTCTGGGACGCCCTTAAAACCTCCCACAGGCCCCACGGAGCCCATGGATCCGCTTAACAGCTCGTCAGGGACGCCCCCGAGGGGGTCGGCCCAAAATAATTTCCGGAGCCAGCGCCACCCCAGCGATCCGTGGGCTAACACCCATGGAAAATCGCCAAAAAACTGCCGTTTTCACTCTTTCGCCTCTGGGACGCCCTTAAAACCTCCCACAGGCCCCACGGAGCCCATGGATCCGCTTAACAGCTCGTCAGGGATGCCCCCGAGGGGCTCGGCCCAAAATAATTTCCGGAGCCAGCACCACCCCAGCGATCCGTGGGCTAACACCCACGGAAAATCGCCAAAAAACTGCCGTTTTCACTTTTTCGCCTCTGGGACGCCCTTAAAACCTCCCACAGGCCCCACGGAGCCCATGGATCCGCTTAACAGCTCGTCAGGGACGCCCCCGAGGGGCTCGGCCCAAAATAATTTCCGGAGCCAGCGCCACCCCAGCGATCCGTGGGCTAACACCCACGGAAAATCGCCAAAAAACTGCCGTTTTCACTCTTTTGCCTCTGGGACGCCCTTAAAACCTCCCACAGGCCCCACGGAGCCCATGGATCCGCTTAACAGCTCGTCAGGGATGCCCCCGAGGGGCTCGGCCCAAAATAATTTCCGGAGCCAGCGCCACCCCAGCGATCCGTGGGCTAACACCCACGGAAAATCGCCAAAAAACTGCCGTTTTCACTCTTTCACCTCTGGGACGCCCTTAAAACCTCCCACAGGCCCCACGGAGCCCATGGATCCGCTTAACAGCTCGTCAGGGACGCCCCCGAGGGGCTCGGCCCAAAATAATTTCCGGAGCCAGCGCCACCCCAGCGATCCGTGGGCTAACACCCACGGAAAATCGCCAAAAAACTGCCGTTTTCACTCTTTCGCCTCTGGGACGCCCTTAAAACCTCCCACAGGCCCCACGGAGCCCATGGATCCGCTTAACAGCTCGTCAGGGATGCCCCCGAGGGGCTCGGCCCAAAATAATTTCCGGAGCCAGCGCCACCCCAGCGATCCGTGGGCTAACACCCACGGAAAATCGCCAAAAAACTGCCGTTTTCACTCTTTCGCCTCTGGGATGCCCTTAAAACCTCCCACAGGCCCCACGGAGCCCATGGATCCGCTTAACAGCTCGTCAGGGACGCCCCCGAGGGGCTCGGCCCAAAATAATTTCCGGAGCCAGCGCCACCCCAGCGATCCGTGGGCTAACACCCACGGAAAATCGCCAAAAAACTGCCGTTTTCACTCTTTCGCCTCTGGGACGCCCTTAAAACCTCCCACAGGCCCCACGGAGCCCATGGATCCGCTTAACAGCTCGTCAGGGACGCCCCCGAGGGGCTCTGCCCAAAATAATTTCCGGAGCCAGCGCCACCCCAGCGATCCGTGGGCTAACACCCACGGAAAATCGCCAAAAAACTGCCGTTTTCACTCTTTCGCCTCTGGGATGCCCTTAAAACCTCCCACAGGCCCCACGGATCCCATGGATCCGCTTAACAGCTCGTCAGGGACGCCCCCGAGGGGCTCGGCCCAAAATAATTTCCGGAGCCAGCGCCACCCCAGCGATCCGTGGGCTAACACCCACGGAAAATCGCCAAAAAACTGCCGTTTTCACTCTTTCGCCTCTGGGATGCCCTTAAAACCTCCCACAGGCCCCACGGAGCCCATGGATCCGCTTAACAGCTCGTCAGGGACGCCCCCGAGGGGCTCGGCCCAAAATAAATTCCGGAGCCAGCGCCACCCCAGCGATCCGTGGGCTAACACCCACGGAAAATCGCCAAAAAACTGCCGTTTTCACTCTTTCGCCTCTGGTACGCCCTTAAAACCTCCCACAGGCCCCACGGAGCCCGTGGATCCGCTTAACAGCTCGTCAGGGACGCCCCCGAGGGGCTCGGCCCAAAATAATTTCCGGAGCCAGCGCCACCCCAGCGATCCGTGGGCTAACACCCACGGAAAATCGCCAAAAAACTGCCGTTTTCACACTTTCGCCTCTGGGACGCCCTTAAAACCTCCCACAGGCCCCACGGAGCCCATGGATACGCTTAACAGCTCGTCAGGGATGCCCCCGAGGGGCTCGGCCCAAAATAATTTCCGGAGCCAGCGCCACCCCAGCGATCCGTGGGCTAACACCCACGGAAAATCGCCAAAAAACTGCCGTTTTCACTCTTTTGCCTCTGGGACGCCCTTAAAACCTCCCACAGGCCCCACGGAGCCCATGGATCCGCTTAACAGCTCGTCAGGGACGCCCCCGAGGGGCTCGGCCCAAAATAATTTCCGGAGCCAGCGCCACCCCCGCGTCCGTGGGCTAACACCCACGGAAAATCGCCAAAAAACTGCCGTTTTCACTCTTTCGCCTCTGGGACGCCCTTAAAACCTCCCACAGGCCCCACGGAGCCCATGGATCCGCTTAACAGCTCGTCAGGGACGCCCCCGAGGGGCTCGGCCCAAAATAATTTCCGGAGCCAGTGCCACCCCAGCGATCCGTGGGCTAACACCCACGGAAAATCGCCAAAAAACTGCCGTTTTCACTCTTTCGCCTCTGGGACGCCCTTAAAACCTCCCACAGGCCCCACGGAGCCCATGGATCCGCTTAACAGCTCGTCAGGGATGCCCCCGAGGGGCTCGGTCCAAAATAATTTCCGGAGCCAGCGCCACCCCAGCGATCCGTGGGCTAACACCCACGGAAAATCGCCAAAAAACTGCCGTTTTCACTCTTTCGCCTCTGGGACGCCCTTAAAACCTCCCACAGGCCCCACGGAGCCCATGGATCCACTTAACAGCTCGTCAGGGACGCCCCCGAGGGGCTCGGCCCAAAATAATTTCCGGAGCCAGCGCCACCCCAGCGATCCGTGGGCTAACACCCACGGAAAATTGCCAAAAAACTGCCGTTTTCACTCTTTCGCCTCTGGGACGCCCTTAAAACCTCCCACAGGCCCCACGGAGCCCATGGATCCGCTTAACAGCTCGTCAGGGACGCCCCCGAGGGGCTCGGCCCAAAATAATTTCCGGAGCCAGCGCCACCCCAGCGATCCGTGGGCTAACACCCACGGAAAATCACCAAAAAACTGCCGTTTTCACTCTTTCGCCTCTGGGACGCCCTTAAAACCCCCCACAGGCCCCACGGAGCCCATGGATCCGCTTGACAGCTCGTCAGGGACGCCCCCGAGGGGCTCGGCCTAAAATAATTTCCGGAGCCAGCGCCACCCCAGCGATCCGTGGGCTAACACCCACGGAAAATCGCCAAAAAACTGCCGTTTTCACTCTTTCGCCTCTGGGACGCCCTTAAAACCTCCCACAGGCCCCACGGAGCCCATGGATCCGCTTAACAGCTCGTCAGGTACGCCCCCGAGGGGCTCGGCCCAAAATAATTTCCGGAGCCAGCGCCACCCCAGCGATCCGTGGGCTAACACCCACGGAAAATCGCCAAAAAACTGCCGTTTTCACTCTTTCGCCTCTGGTACGCCCTTAAAACCTCCCACAGGCCCCACGGAGCCCGTGGATCCGCTTAACAGCTCGTCAGGGACGCCCCCGAGGGGCTCGGCCCAAAATAATTTCCGGAGCCAGCGCCACCCCAGCGATCCGTGGGCTAACACCCACGGAAAATCGCCAAAAAACTGCCGTTTTCACACTTTCGCCTCTGGGACGCCCTTAAAACCTCCCACAGGCCCCACGGAGCCCATGGATACGCTTAACAGCTCGTCAGGGATGCCCCCGAGGGGCTCGGCCCAAAATAATTTCCGGAGCCAGCGCCACCCCAGCGATCCGTGGGCTAACACCCACGGAAAATCGCCAAAAAACTGCCGTTTTCACTCTTTTGCCTCTGGGACGCCCTTAAAACCTCCCACAGGCCCCACGGAGCCCATGGATCCGCTTAACAGCTCGTCAGGGACGCCCCCGAGGGGCTCGGCCCAAAATAATTTCCGGAGCCAGCGCCACCCCCGCGTCCGTGGGCTAACACCCACGGAAAATCGCCAAAAAACTGCCGTTTTCACTCTTTCGCCTCTGGGACGCCCTTAAAACCTCCCACAGGCCCCACGGAGCCCATGGATCCGCTTAACAGCTCGTCAGGGACGCCCCCGAGGGGCTCGGCCCAAAATAATTTCCGGAGCCAGTGCCACCCCAGCGATCCGTGGGCTAACACCCACGGAAAATCGCCAAAAAACTGCCGTTTTCACTCTTTCGCCTCTGGGACGCCCTTAAAACCTCCCACAGGCCCCACGGAGCCCATGGATCCGCTTAACAGCTCGTCAGGGATGCCCCCGAGGGGCTCGGTCCAAAATAATTTCCGGAGCCAGCGCCACCCCAGCGATCCGTGGGCTAACACCCACGGAAAATCGCCAAAAAACTGCCGTTTTCACTCTTTCGCCTCTGGGACGCCCTTAAAACCTCCCACAGGCCCCACGGAGCCCATGGATCCACTTAACAGCTCGTCAGGGACGCCCCCGAGGGGCTCGGCCCAAAATAATTTCCGGAGCCAGCGCCACCCCAGCGATCCGTGGGCTAACACCCACGGAAAATTGCCAAAAAACTGCCGTTTTCACTCTTTCGCCTCTGGGACGCCCTTAAAACCTCCCACAGGCCCCACGGAGCCCATGGATCCGCTTAACAGCTCGTCAGGGACGCCCCCGAGGGGCTCGGCCCAAAATAATTTCCGGAGCCAGCGCCACCCCAGCGATCCGTGGGCTAACACCCACGGAAAATCACCAAAAAACTGCCGTTTTCACTCTTTCGCCTCTGGGACGCCCTTAAAACCCCCCACAGGCCCCACGGAGCCCATGGATCCGCTTGACAGCTCGTCAGGGACGCCCCCGAGGGGCTCGGCCTAAAATAATTTCCGGAGCCAGCGCCACCCCAGCGATCCGTGGGCTAACACCCACGGAAAATCGCCAAAAAACTGCCGTTTTCACTCTTTCGCCTCTGGGACGCC
This sequence comes from Capsicum rhomboideum, assembly GCA_031232105.1. Taxonomy (NCBI): domain Eukaryota; kingdom Viridiplantae; phylum Streptophyta; class Magnoliopsida; order Solanales; family Solanaceae; genus Capsicum; species Capsicum rhomboideum. The sequence continues at coordinate 97,810 of CP124710.1, read as the reverse complement.
CTTAAAACCTCCCACAGGCCCCACGGAGCCCATGGATCCGCTTAACAGCTCGTCAGGTACGCCCCCGAGGGGCTCGGCCCAAAATAATTTCCGGAGCCAGCGCCACCCCAGCGATCCGTGGGCTAACACCCACGGAAAATCGCCAAAAAACTGCCGTTTTCACTCTTTCGCCTCTGGGACGCCCTTAAAACCTCCCACAGGCCCCACGGAGCCCATGGATCCGCTTAACAGCTCATCAGGGACGCCCCCGAGGGGCTCGGCCCAAAATAATTTCCGGAGCCAGCGCCACCCCAGCGATCCGTGGGCTAACACCCACGGAAAATCGCCAAAAAACTGCCGTTTTCACTCTTTCGCCTCTGGTACGCCCTTAAAACCTCCCACAAGCCCCACGGAGCCCGTGGATCCGCTTAACAGCTCGTCAGGGACGCCCCCGAGGGGCTCGGCCCAAAATAATTTCCGGAGCCAGCGCCACCCCAGCGATCCGTGGGCTAACACCCACGGAAAATCGCCAAAAAACTGCCGTTTTCACACTTTCGCCTCTGGGACGCCCTTAAAACCTCCCACAGGCCCCACGGAGCCCATGGATACGCTTAACAGCTCGTCAGGGATGCCCCCGAGGGGCTCGGCCCAAAATAATTTCCGGAGCCAGCGCCACCCCAGCGATCCGTGGGCTAACACCCACGGAAAATCGCCAAAAAACTGCCGTTTTCACTCTTTTGCCTCTGGGACGCCCTTAAAACCTCCCACAGGCCCCACGGAGCCCATGGATCCGCTTAACAGCTCGTCAGGGACGCCCCCGAGGGGCTCGGCCCAAAATAATTTCCGGAGCCAGCGCCACCCCCGCGTCCGTGGGCTAACACCCACGGAAAATCGCCAAAAAACTGCCGTTTTCACTCTTTCGCCTCTGGGACGCCCTTAAAACCTCCCACAGGCCCCACGGAGCCCATGGATCCGCTTAACAGCTCGTCAGGGACGCCCCCGAGGGGCTCGGCCCAAAATAATTTCCGGAGCCAGTGCCACCCCAGCGATCCGTGGGCTAACACCCACGGAAAATCGCCAAAAAACTGCCGTTTTCACTCTTTCGCCTCTGGGACGCCCTTAAAACCTCCCACAGGCCCCACGGAGCCCATGGATCCGCTTAACAGCTCGTCAGGGATGCCCCCGAGGGGCTCGGTCCAAAATAATTTCCGGAGCCAGCGCCACCCCAGCGATCCGTGGGCTAACACCCACGGAAAATCGCCAAAAAACTGCCGTTTTCACTCTTTCGCCTCTGGGACGCCCTTAAAACCTCCCACAGGCCCCACGGAGCCCATGGATCCACTTAACAGCTCGTCAGGGACGCCCCCGAGGGGCTCGGCCCAAAATAATTTCCGGAGCCAGCGCCACCCCAGCGATCCGTGGGCTAACACCCACGGAAAATTGCCAAAAAACTGCCGTTTTCACTCTTTCGCCTCTGGGACGCCCTTAAAACCTCCCACAGGCCCCACGGAGCCCATGGATCCGCTTAACAGCTCGTCAGGGACGCCCCCGAGGGGCTCGGCCCAAAATAATTTCCGGAGCCAGCGCCACCCCAGCGATCCGTGGGCTAACACCCACGGAAAATCACCAAAAAACTGCCGTTTTCACTCTTTCGCCTCTGGGACGCCCTTAAAACCCCCCACAGGCCCCACGGAGCCCATGGATCCGCTTGACAGCTCGTCAGGGACGCCCCCGAGGGGCTCGGCCTAAAATAATTTCCGGAGCCAGCGCCACCCCAGCGATCCGTGGGCTAACACCCACGGAAAATCGCCAAAAAACTGCCGTTTTCACTCTTTCGCCTCTGGGACGCCCTTAAAACCTCCCACAGGCCCCACGGAGCCCATGGATCCGCTTAACAGCTCGTCAGGTACGCCCCCGAGGGGCTCGGCCCAAAATAATTTCCGGAGCCAGCGCCACCCCAGCGATCCGTGGGCTAACACCCACGGAAAATCGCCAAAAAACTGCCGTTTTCACTCTTTCGCCTCTGGTACGCCCTTAAAACCTCCCACAGGCCCCACGGAGCCCGTGGATCCGCTTAACAGCTCGTCAGGGACGCCCCCGAGGGGCTCGGCCCAAAATAATTTCCGGAGCCAGCGCCACCCCAGCGATCCGTGGGCTAACACCCACGGAAAATCGCCCAAAAACTGCCGTTTTCACACTTTCGCCTCTGGGACGCCCTTAAAACCTCCCACAGGCCCCACGGAGCCCATGGATACGCTTAACAGCTCGTCAGGGATGCCCCCGAGGGGCTCGGCCCAAAATAATTTCCGGAGCCAGCGCCACCCCAGCGATCCGTGGGCTAACACCCACGGAAAATCGCCAAAAAACTGCCGTTTTCACTCTTTTGCCTCTGGGACGCCCTTAAAACCTCCCACAGGCCCCACGGAGCCCATGGATCCGCTTAACAGCTCGTCAGGGACGCCCCCGAGGGGCTCGGCCCAAAATAATTTCCGGAGCCAGCGCCACCCCCGCGTCCGTGGGCTAACACCCACGGAAAATCGCCAAAAAACTGCCGTTTTCACTCTTTCGCCTCTGGGACGCCCTTAAAACCTCCCACAGGCCCCACGGAGCCCATGGATCCGCTTAACAGCTCGTCAGGGACGCCCCCGAGGGGCTCGGCCCAAAATAATTTCCGGAGCCAGTGCCACCCCAGCGATCCGTGGGCTAACACCCACGGAAAATCGCCAAAAAACTGCCGTTTTCACTCTTTCGCCTCTGGGACGCCCTTAAAACCTCCCACAGGCCCCACGGAGCCCATGGATCCGCTTAACAGCTCGTCAGGGATGCCCCCGAGGGGCTCGGTCCAAAATAATTTCCGGAGCCAGCGCCACCCCAGCGATCCGTGGGCTAACACCCACGGAAAATCGCCAAAAAACTGCCGTTTTCACTCTTTCGCCTCTGGGACGCCCTTAAAACCTCCCACAGGCCCCACGGAGCCCATGGATCCACTTAACAGCTCGTCAGGGACGCCCCCGAGGGGCTCGGCCTAAAATAATTTCCGGAGCCAGCGCCACCCCAGCGATCCGTGGGCTAACACCCACGGAAAATTGCCAAAAAACTGCCGTTTTCACTCTTTCGCCTCTGGGACGCCCTTAAAACCTCCCACAGGCCCCACGGAGCCCATGGATCCGCTTAACAGCTCGTCAGGGACGCCCCCGAGGGGCTCGGCCCAAAATAATTTCCGGAGCCAGCGCCACCCCAGCGATCCGTGGGCTAACACCCACGGAAAATCACCAAAAAACTGCCGTTTTCACTCTTTCGCCTCTGGGACGCCCTTAAAACCCCCCACAGGCCCCACGGAGCCCATGGATCCGCTTGACAGCTCGTCAGGGACGCCCCCGAGGGGCTCGGCCTAAAATAATTTCCGGAGCCAGCGCCACCCCAGCGATCCGTGGGCTAACACCCACGGAAAATCGCCAAAAAACTGCCGTTTTCACTCTTTCGCCTCTGGGACGCCCTTAAAACCTCCCACAGGCCCCACGGAGCCCATGGATCCGCTTAACAGCTCGTCAGGTACGCCCCCGAGGGGCTCGGCCCAAAATAATTTCCGGAGCCAGCGCCACCCCAGCGATCCGTGGGCTAACACCCACGGAAAATCGCCAAAAAACTGCCGTTTTCACTCTTTCGCCTCTGGGACGCCCTTAAAACCTCCCACAGGCCCCACGGAGCCCATGGATCCGCTTAACAGCTCATCAGGGACGCCCCCGAGGGGCTCGGCCCAAAATAATTTCCGGAGCCAGCGCCACCCCAGCGATCCGTGGGCTAACACCCACGGAAAATCGCCAAAAAACTGCCATTTTCACTCTTTCGCCTCTGGGACGCCCTTAAAACCTCCCACAGGCCCCACGGAGCCCATGGATCCGCTTAACAGCTCATCAGGGACGCCCCCGAGGGTCTCGGCCCAAAATAATTTCCGGAGCCAGCGCCACCCCAGCGATCCGTGGGCTAACACCCACGGAAAATCGCCAAAAAACTGCCGTTTTCACTCTTTCGCCTCTGGGACGCCCTTAAAACCCCCCACAGGCCCCACGGAGCCCATGGATCCGCTTAACAGCTCGTCAGGGACGCCCCCGAGGGGCTCGGCCCAAAATAATTTCCGGAGCCAGCGCCACCCCCGCGTCCGTGGGCTAACACCCACGGAAAATCGCCAAAAAACTGCCGTTTTCACTCTTTCGCCTCTGGGACGCCCTTAAAACCTCCCACAGGCCCCACGGAGCCCATGGATCCGCTTAACAGCTCGTCAGGGACGCCCCCGAGGGGCTCGGCCCAAAATAATTTCCGGAGCCAGTGCCACCCCAGCGATCCGTGGGCTAACACCCACGGAAAATCGCCAAAAAACTGCCGTTTTCACTCTTTCGCCTCTGGGACGCCCTTAAAACCTCCCACAGGCCCCACGGAGCCCATGGATCCGCTTAACAGCTCGTCAGGGATGCCCCCGAGGGGCTCGGCCCAAAATAATTTCCGGAGCCAGCGCCACCCCAGCGATCCGTGGGCTAACACCCACGGAAAATCGCCAAAAAACTGCCGTTTTCACTCTTTCGCCTCTGGGACGCCCTTAAAACCTCCCACAGGCCCCACGGAGCCCATGGATCCACTTAACAGCTCGTCAGGGACGCCCCCGAGGGGCTCGGCCCAAAATAATTTCCGGAGCCAGCGCCACCCCAGCGATCCGTGGGCTAACACCCACGGAAAATTGCCAAAAAACTGCCGTTTTCACTCTTTCGCCTCTGGGACGCCCTTAAAACCTCCCACAGGCCCCACGGAGCCCATGGATCCGCTTAACAGCTCGTCAGGGACGCCCCCGAGGGGCTCGGCCCAAAATAATTTCCGGAGCCAGCGCCACCCCAGCGATCCGTGGGCTAACACCCACGGAAAATCACCAAAAAACTGCCGTTTTCACTCTTTCGCCTCTGGGACGCCCTTAAAACCCCCCACAGGCCCCACGGAGCCCATGGATCCGCTTGACAGCTCGTCAGGGACGCCCCCGAGGGGCTCGGCCTAAAATAATTTCCGGAGCCAGCGCCACCCCAGCGATCCGTGGGCTAACACCCATGGAAAATCGCCAAAAAACTGCCGTTTTCACTCTTTCGCCTCTGGGACGCCCTTAAAACCTCCCACAGGCCCCACGGAGCCCATGGATCCGCTTAACAGCTCGTCAGGTACGCCCCCGAGGGGCTCGGCCCAAAATAATTTCCGGAGCCAGCGCCACCCCAGCGATCCGTGGGCTAACACCCACGGAAAATCGCCAAAAAACTGCCGTTTTCACTCTTTCGCCTCTGGGACGCCCTTAAAACCTCCCACAGGCCCCACGGAGCCCATGGATCCGCTTAACAGCTCATCAGGGACGCCCCCGAGGGGCTCGGCCCAAAATAATTTCCGGAGCCAGCGCCACCCCAGCGATCCGTGGGCTAACACCCACGGAAAATCGCCAAAAAACTGCCATTTTCACTCTTTCGCCTCTGGGACGCCCTTAAAACCTCCCACAGGCCCCACGGAGCCCATGGATCCGCTTAACAGCTCATCAGGGACGCCCCCGAGGGTCTCGGCCCAAAATAATTTCCGGAGCCAGCGCCACCCCAGCGATCCGTGGGCTAACACCCACGGAAAATCGCCAAAAAACTGCCGTTTTCACTCTTTCGCCTCTGGGACGCCCTTAAAACCCCCCACAGGCCCCACGGAGCCCATGGATCCGCTTAACAGCTCGTCAGGGACGCCCCCGAGGGGCTCGGCCCAAAATAATTTCCGGAGCCAGCGCCACCCCAGCGATCCGTGGGCTAACACCCACGGAAAATCGCCAAAAAACTGCCGTTTTCACTCTTTCGCCTCTGGGACGCCCTTAAAACCTCCCATAGGCACCACGGAGCCCATGGATCCGCTTAACAGCTCGTCAGGGATGCCCCCGAGGGGCTCGGCCCAAAATAATTTCGCCTCTGGGACGCCCTTAAAACCTCCCACAGGCCCCACGGAGCCCATGGATCCGCTTAACAGCTCGTCAGGGACGCCCCCGAGGGGCTCGGCCCAAAATAATTTCCGGAGCCAGCGCCACCCCAGCGATCCGTGGGCTAACACCCACGGAAAATCGCCAAAAAACTGCCGTTTTCACTCTTTCGCCTCTGGGACGCCCTTAAAACCTCCCACAGGCCCCACGGAGCCCATGGATCCGCTTAAAAGCTCGTCAGGGACGCCCCCGAGGGGCTCGGCCCAAAATAATTTCCGGAGCCAGCGCCACCCCAGCGATCCGTGGGCTAACACCCACGGAAAATCGCCAAAAAACTGCCGTTTTCACTCTTTCGCCTCTGGGACGCCCTTAAAACCTCCCACAGGCCCCACGGAGCCCATGGATCCGCTTAACAGCTCGTCAGGGACGCCCCCGAGGGGCTTGGCCCAAAATAATTTCCGGAGCCAGCGCCACCCCAGCGATCCGTGGGCTAACACCCACGGAAAATCGCCAAAAAACTGCCGTTTTCACTCTTTCGCCTCTGGGACGCCCTTAAAACCTCCCACAGGCCCCACGGAGCCCATGGATCCGCTTAACAGCTCGTCAGGGATGCCCCCGAGGGGCTCGGCCCAAAATAATTTCCGGAGCCAGCGCCACCCCAGCGATCCGTGGGCTAACACCCACGGAAAATCGCCAAAAAACTGCCGTTTTCACTCTTTCGCCTCTGGGACGCCCTTAAAACCTCCCACAGGACCCACGGAGCCCATGGATCCGCTTAACAGCTCGTCAGGGACGCCCCCGAGGGGCTCGGCCCAAAATAATTTCCGGAGCCAGCGCCACCCCAGCGATCCGTGGGCTAACACCCACGGAAAATCGCCAAAAAACTGCCGTTTTCACTCTTTCGCCTCTGGGACGCCCTTAAAACCTCCCACAGGCCCCACGGATCCCATGGATCCGCTTAACAGCTCGTCAGGGACGCCCCCGAGGGGCTCGGCCCAAAATAATTTCCGGAGCCAGCGCCACCCCAGCGATCCGTGGGCTAACACCCACGGAAAATCGCCAAAAAACTGCCGTTTTCACTCTTTCGCCTCTGGGACGCCTTTAAAACCTCCCACAGGCCCCACGGAGCCCATGGATCCGCTTAACAGCTCGTCAGGGACGCCCCCGAGGGGCTCGGCCCAAAATAATTTCCGGAGCCAGCGCCACCCCAGCGATCCGTGGGCTAACACCCACGGAAAATCGCCAAAAAACTGCCGTTTTCACTCTTTTGCCTCTGGGACGCCCTTAAAACCTCCCACAGGCCCCACGGATCCCATGGATCCGCTTAACAGCTCGTCAGGGACGCCCCCGAGGGGCTCGGGCCAAAATAATTTCCGGAGCCAGCGCCACCCCAGCGATCCGTGGGCTAACACCCACGGAAAATCGCCAAAAAACTGCCGTTTTCACTCTTTCGCCTCTGGGACGCCCTTAAAACCTCCCACAGGCCCCACGGAGCCCATGGATCCGCTTAACAGCTCGTCAGGGACGCCCCCGAGGGGCTCGGCCCAAAATAATGTCCGCAGCCAGCGCCACCCCAGCGATCCGTGGGCTAACACCCACGGAAAATCGCCAAAAAACTGCCGTTTTTCACTCTTTCGCCTCTGGGACGCCCTTAAAACCTTCCACAGGCCCCACGGAGCCCATGGATCCGCTTAACAGCTCGTCAGGGACGCCCCCGAGGGGCTCGGCCCAAAATAATTTCCGGAGCCAGCGCCACCCCAGCGATCCGTAGGCTAACACCCACGGAAAATCGCCAAAAAACTGCCGTTTTCACTCTTTCGCCTCTGGGACGCCCTTAAAACCTCCCATAGGCCCCACGGAGCCCATGGATCCGCTTAACAGCTCGTCAGGGACGCCCCCGAGGGGCTCGGCCCAAAATAATTTCCGGAGCCAGCGCCACCCCAGCGATCCGTGGGCTAACACCCACGGAAAATCGCCAAAAAACTGCCGTTTTCACTCTTTCGCCTCTGGGACGCCCTTAAAACCTCCCACAGGCCCCACGGAGCCCATGGATCCGCTTAACAGCTCGTCAGGGACGCCCCCGAGGGGCTCGGCCCAAAATAATTTCCGGAGCCAGCGCCACCCCAGCGATCCGTGGGCTAACACCCACGGAAAATCGCCAAAAAACTGCTGTTTTCACTCTTTCGCCTCTGGGACGCCCTTAAAACCTCCCACAGGCCCCACGGAGCCCATGGATCCGCTTAACAGCTCGTCAGGGACGCCCCCGAGTGGCTCGGCCCAAAATAATTTCCGGAGCCAGCGCCACCCCAGCGATCCGTGGGCTAACACCCACGGAAAATCGCCAAAAAACTGCCGTTTTCACTCTTTCGCCTCTGGGATGCCCTTAAAACCTCCCACAGGCCCCACGGAGCCCATGGATCCGCTTAACAGCTCGTCAGGGATGCCCCCGAGGGGCTCGGCCCAAAATAATTTCCGGAGCCAGCGCCACCCCAGCGATCCGTGGGCTAACACCCACGGAAAATCGCCAAAAAACTGCCGTTTTCACTCTTTCGCCTTTGGGACGCCCTTAAAACCTCCCACAGGCCCCACGGAGCCCATGGATCCGCTTAACAGCTCGTCAGGGACGCCCCCGAGGGGCTCGGCCCAAAATAATTTCTGGAGCCAGCGCCACCCTAGCGATCCGTGGGCTAACACCCACGGAAAATCGCCAAAAAACTGCCGTTTTCACTCTTCCGCCTCTGGGACGCCCTTAAAACCTCCCACAGGCCCCACGGAGCCCGTGTATCCACTTAACAGCTCGTCAGGGACGCCCCCGAGGGGCTCGGCCCAAAATAATTTCCGGAGCCAGCGCCACCCCAGCGATCCGTGGGCTAACACCCACGGAAAATCGCCAAAAAACTGCCGTTTTCACTCTTTCGCCTCTGGGACGCCCTTAAAACCTCCCACAGGCCCCACGGAGCCCGTGGATCCGCTTAACAGCTCGTCAGGGACGCCCCCGAGGGGCTCGGCCCAAAATAATTTCCGGAGCCAGCGCCACCCCAGCGATCCGTGGGCTAACACCCACGGAAAATCGCCAAAAAACTGCCGTTTTCACTCTTTCGCCTCTGGGACGCCCTTAAAACCTCCCACAGGCCCCACGGAGCCCATGGATCCGCTTAACAGCTCGTCAGGGATGCCCCCGAGGGGCTCGGCCCAAAATAATTTCCGGAGCCAGCGCCACCCCAGCGATCCGTGGGCTAACACCCACGGAAAATCGCCAAAAAACTGCCGTTTTCACTCTTTCACCTCTGGGACGCCCTTAAAACCTCCCACAGGCCCCACGGAGCCCATGGATCCGCTTAACAGCTCGTCAGGGACGCCCCCGAGGGGCTCGGCCCAAAATAATTTCCGGAGCCAGCGCCACCCCAGCGATCCGTGGGCTAACACCCACGGAAAATCGCCAAAAAACTGCTGTTTTCACTCTTTCGCCTCTGGGACGCCCTTAAAACCTCCCACAGGCCCCACGGAGCCCGTGGATCCGCTTAACAGCTCGTCAGGGACGCCCCCGAGGGGCTCGGCCCAAAATAATTTCCGGAGCCAGCGCCACCCCAGCGATCCGTGGGCTAACACCCACGGAAAATCGCCAAAAAACTGCCGTTTTCACTCTTTCGCCTCTGGGACGCCCTTAAAACCTCCCACAGGCCCCACGGAGCCCATGGATCCGCTTAACAGCTCGTCAGGGACGCCCCCGAGGGGCTCGGCCCAAAATAATTTCCGGAGCCAGCGCCACCCCAGCGATCCGTGGGCTAACACCCACGGAAAATCGCCAAAAAACTGCCGTTTTCACTCTTTCGCCTCTGGGACGCCCTTAAAACCTCCCACAGGCCCCACGGAGCCCATGGATCCGCTTAACAGCTCGTCAGGGACGCCCCCGAGGGGCTCGGCCCAAAATAATTTCCGAAGCCAGCGCCACCCCAGCGATCCGTGGGCTAACACCCACGGAAAATCGCCAAAAAACTGCCGTTTTCACTCTTTCGCCTCTGGGTACGCCCTTAAAACCTCCCACAGGCCCCACGGAGCCCATGGATCCGCTTAACAGCTCGTCAGGGACGCCCCCGAGGGGCTCGGCCCAAAATAATTTCCGGAGCCAGCGCCACCCTAGCGATCCGTGGGCTAACACCCACGGAAAATCGCCAAAAAACTGCCGTTTTCACTCTTTCGCCTCTGGGACGCCCTTAAAACCTCCCACAGGCCCCACGGAGCCCGTGGATCCACTTAACAGCTCGTCAAGGACGTCCCCGAGGGGCTCGGCCCAAAATAATTTCCGGAGCCAGCGCCACCCCAGCGATCCGTGGGCTAACACCCACGGAAAATCGCCAAAAAACTGCCGTTTTCACTCTTTCGCTTCTGGGACGCCCTTAAAACCTCCCACAGGCCCCACGGAGCCCGTGGATCCGCTTAACAGCTCGTCAGGGACGCCCCCGAGGGGCTCGGCCCAAAATAATTTCCGGAGCCAGCGCCACCCCAGCGATCCGTGGGCTAACACCCACGGAAAATCGCCAAAAAACTGCTGTTTTCACTCTTTCGCCTCTGGGACGCCCTTAAAACCTCCCACAGGCCCCACGGAGCCCGTGGATCCGCTTAACAGCTCGTCAGGGACGCCCCCGAGGGGCTCGGCCCAAAATAATTTCCGGAGCCAGCGCCACCCCAGCGATCCGTGGGCTAACACCCACGGAAAATCGCCAAAAAACTGCCGTTTTCACTCTTTCGCCTCTGGGACGCCCTTAAAACCTCCCACAGGCCCCACGGAGCCCGTGGATCCTCTTAACAGCTCGTCAGGGACGCCCCCGAGGGGCTCGGCCCAAAATAATTTCCGGAGCCAGCGCCACCCCAGCGATCCGTGGGCTAACACCCACGGAAAATCGCCAAAAAACTGCTGTTTTCACTCTTTCGCCTCTGGGACGCCCTTAAAACCTCCCACAGGCCCCACGGAGCCCATGGATCCGCTTAACAGCTCGTCAGGGACGCCCCCGAGGGGCTCGGGCCAAAATAATTTCCGGAGCCAGCGCCACCCCAGCGATCCGTGGGCTAACACCCACGGAAAATCGCCAAAAAACTGCCGTTTTCACTCTTTCGCCTCTGGGACGCCCTTAAAACCTCCCACAGGCCCCACGGAGCCCATGGATCCGCTTAACAGCTCGTCAGGGACGCCCCCGAGGGGCTCGGCCCAAAATAATTTCCGGAGCCAGCGCCACCCCAGCGATCCGTGGGCTAACACCCACGGAAAATCGCCAAAAAACTGCCGTTTTCACTCTCTCGCCTCTGGGACGCCCTTAAAATCTCCCACAGGCCCCACGGAGCCCATGGATCCGCTTAACAGCTCGTCAGGGATGCCCCCGAGGGGCTCGTCCCAAAATAATTTCCGGAGCCAGCGCCACCCCAGCGATCCGTGGGCTAACACCCACGGAAAATCGCCAAAAAACTGCCGTTTTCACTCTTTCGCCTCTGGGACGCCCTTAAAACCTCCCACAGGCCCCACGGAGCCCATGGATCCGCTTAACAGCTCGTCAGGGACGCCCCCGAGGGGCTCGGCCCAAAATAATTTCCGGAGCCAGCGCCACCCCAGCGATCCGTGGGCTAACACCCACGGAAAATCGCCAAAAAACTGCCGTTTTCACTCTTTCGCCTCTGGGACGCCCTTAAAACCTCCCACAGGCCCCACGGAGCCCATGGATCCGCTTAACAGCTCGTCAGGGACGCCCCCGAGGGGCTCGGCCCAAAATAATTTCCGGAGCCAGCGCCACCCCAGCGATCCGTGGGCTAACACCCACGGAAAATCGCCAAAAAACTGCCGTTTTCACTCTTTCGCCTCTGGGACGCCCTTAAAACCTCCCACAGGCCCCACGGAGCCCATGGATCCGCTTAACAGCTCGTCAGGGATGCCCCCGAGGGGCTCGGCCCAAAATAATTTCCGGAGCCAGCGCCACCCCAGCGATCCGTGGGCTAACACCCACGGAAAATCGCCAAAAAACTGCCGTTTTCACTCTTTCGCCTCTGGGACGCCCTTAAAACCTCCCACAGGCCCCACGGAGCCCATGGATCCGCTTAACAGCTCGTCAGGGACGCCCCCGAGGGGCTCGGCCCAAAATAATTTCCGGAGCCAGCGCCACCCCAGCGATCCGTGGGCTAACACCCACGGAAAATCGCCAAAAAACTACCGTTTTTACTCTTTCACCTCTGGGACGCCCTTAAAACCTCCCACAGACCCCATGGAGCCCATGGATCCGCTTAACAGCTCGTCAGGGACGCCCCCGAGGGGCTCGGCCCAAAATAATTTCCGGAGCCAGCGCCACCCCAGCGATCCGTGGGCTAACACCCACGGAAAATCGCCAAAAAACTGCCGTTTTCACTCTTTCGCCTCTGGGACGCCCTTAAAACCTCCCACAGGCCCCACGGAGCCCATGGATCCGCTTAACAGCTCGTCAGGGACGCCCCCGAGGGGCTCGGCCCAGAATAATTTCCGGAGCCAGCGCCACCCCAGCGATCCGTGGGCTAACACCCAAGGAAAATCGCCAAAAAACTGCCGTTTTCACTCTTTCGCCTCTGGGACGCCCTTAAAACCTCCCACAGGCCCCACGGAGCCCATGGATCCGCTTAACAGCTCGTCAGGGACGCCCCCGAGGGGCTCGGCCCAAAATAATTTCCGGAGCCAGCGCCACCCCAGCGATCCGTGGGCTAACACCCACGGAAAATCGCCAAAAAACTGCCGTTTTCACTCTTTCGCCTCTGGGACGCCCTTAAAACCTCCCACAGGCCCTACAGAGCCCGTGGATCCTCTTAACAGCTCGTCAGGGACGCCCCCGAGGGGCTCGGCCCAAAATAATTTCCGGAGCCAGCGCCACCCCAGCGATCCGTGGGCTAACACCCACGGAAAATCGCCAAAAAACTGTCGTTTTCACTCTTTCGCCTCTGGGACGCCCTTAAAACCTCCCACAGGCCCCACGGAGCCCATGGATCCGCTTAACAGCTCATCAGGGACGCCCCCGAGGGGCTCGGCCCAAAATAATTTCCGGAGCCAGCGCCACCCCAGCGATCCGTGGGCTAACACCCACGGAAAATCGCCAAAAAACTGCCGTTTTCACTCTTTCGCCTCTGGGATGCCCTTAAAACCTCCCACAGGCCCCACGGAGCCCATGGATCCGCTTAACAGCTCGTCAGGGACGCCCCCGAGGGGCTCGGCCCAAAATAATTTCCGGAGCCAGCGCCACCCCAGCGATCCGTGGGCTAACACCCACGGAAAATTGCCAAAAAACTGCCATTTTCACTCTTTCGCCTCTGGGACGCCCTTAAAACATCCCACAGGCCCCACGGAGCCCATGGATCCGCTTAACAGCTCGTCAGGGACGTCCCCGAGGGGCTCGGCCCAAAATAATTTCCGGAGCCAGCGCCACCCCAGCGATCCGTGGGCTAACACCCACGGAAAATCGCCAAAAAACTGCCGTTTTCACTCTTTCGCCTCTGGGATGCCCTTAAAACCTCCCACAGGTCCCACGGAGCCCATGGATCCGCTTAACAGCTCGTCAGGGATGCCCCCGAGGGGCTCGGCCCAAAATAATTTCCGGAGCCAGCGCCACCCCAGCGATCCGTGGGCTAACACCCACGGAAAATCCCTAAAAAACTGCTGTTTTCACTCTTTCGCCTCTGGGACGCCCTTAAAACCTCCCACAGGCCCCACGGAGCCCGTGGATCCGCTTAACAGCTCGTCAGGGACGCCCCCGAGGGGCTCGGCCCAAAATAATTTCCGAAGCCAGCGCCACCCCAGCGATCCGTGGGCTAACACCCACGGAAAATCGCCAAAAAACTGCCGTTTTCACTCTTTCGCCTCTGGGACGCCCTTAAAACCTCCCACAGGCCCCACGGAGCCCGTGGATCCTCTTAACAGCTCGTCAGGGACGCCCCCGAGGGGCTCGGCCCAAAATAATTTCCGGAGCCAGCGCCACACCAGCGATCCGTGGGCTAACACCCACGGAAAATCGCCAAAAAAATGCCGTTTTCACTCTTCCGCCTCTAGGACGCCCTTAAAACCTCCCACAGGCCCCACGGAGCCCATGGATCCGCTTAACAGCTCGTCAGGGACGCCCCCGAGGGGCTCGGCCCAAAATAATTTCCGGAGCCAGCGCCACCCCAGCGATCCGTGGGCTAACACCCACGGAAAATCGCCAAAAAACTGCCGTTTTCACTCTTTCGCCTCTGGGACGCCCTTAAAACCTCCCACAGGCCCCACGGAGCCCATGGATCCGCTTAACAGCTCGTCAGGGACGCCCTCGAGGGGCTCGGCCCAAAATAATTTCCGGAGCCAGCGCCACCCAAGCGATCCGTGGGCTAACACCCATGGAAAATCGCCAAAAAACTGTCGTTTTCAATCTATCGCCTCTGGGACGCCCTTAAAACCTCCCACAGGCCCCACGGAGCCCATGGATCCGCTTAACAGCTCGTCAGGGATGCCCCCGAGGGGCTCGGCCCAAAATAATTTCCGGAGCCAGCGCCACCCCAGCGATTCGTGGGCTAACACCCACGGAAAATCGCCAAAAAACTGCCGTTTTCACTCTTTCGCCTCTGGGACGCCCTTAAAACCTCCCACAGGCCCCACGGAGCCCATGGATCCGCTTAACAGCTCGTCAGGGACGCCCCCGAGGGGCTCGGCCCAAAATAATTTCCGGAGCCAGCGCCACCCCAGCGATCCGTGGGCTAACACCCACGGAAAATCGCCAAAAAACTGCCGTTTTCACTCTTTCGCCTCTGGGACGCTCTTAAAACCTCCCACAGGCCCCACGGAGCCCATGGATCCGCTTAACAGCTCGTCAGGGACGCCCTCGAGGGGCTCGGCCCAAAATAATTTCCGGAGCCAGCGCCACCCAAGCGATCCGTGGGCTAACACCCATGGAAAATCGCCAAAAAACTGTCGTTTTCAATCTATCGCCTCTGGGACGCCCTTAAAACCTCCCACAGGCCCCACGGAGCCCATGGATCCGCTTAACAGCTCGTCAGGGATGCCCCCGAGGGGCTCGGCCCAAAATAATTTCCGGAGCCAGTGCCACCCCAGCGATCCGTGGGCTAACACCCACGGAAAATCGCCAAAAAACTGCCGTTTTCACTCTTTCGCCTCTGGGACGCCCTTAAAACCTCCCACAGGCCCCAAGGAGCCCATGGATCCGCTTAACAGCTCGTCAGGTACGCCCCCGAGGGGCTCGGCCCAAAATAATTTCCGGAGCCAGCGCCACCCTAGCGATCCGTGGGCTAACACCCACGGAAAATCGCCAAAAAACTGCCGTTTTCACTCTTTCGCCTCTGGGACGCCCTTAAAACCTCCCACAGGCCCCACGGAGCCCATGGATCCGCTTAACAGCTCGTCAGGGACGCCCCCGAGGGGCTCGGCCCAAAATAATTTCCGGAGCCAGCGCCACCCCAGCGATCCGTGGGCTAACACCCACGGAAAATCGCCAAAAAACTGCCGTTTTCACTCTTTCGCCTCTGGGACGCCCTTAAAACCTCCCAAAGGCCCCACGGAGCCCATGGATCCGCTTAACAGCTCGTCAGGGACGCCCTCGAGGGGCTCGGTCCAAAATAATTTCCGGAGCCAGCGCCACCCCAGCGATCCGTGGGCTAACACCCACGGAAAATCGCCAAAAAACTGCCGTTTTCACTCTTTCGCCTCTGGGACGCCCTTAAAACCTCCCACAGGCCCCACGGAGCCCATGGATCCGCTTAACAGCTCGTCAGGGACGCCCCCGAGGGGCTCGGCCCAAAATAATTTCCGGAGCCAGCGCCACCCCAGCGATCCGTGGGCTAACACCCACGGAAAATCGCCAAAAAACTGCCGTTTTCACTCTTTCGCCTCTGGGACGCCCTTAAAACCTCCCACAGGCCCCACGGAGCCCATGGATCCGCTTAACAGCTCGTCAGGGACGCCCCCGAGGGGCTCGGCCCAAAATAATTTCCGGAGCCAGCGCCACCCCAGCGATCCGTGGGCTAACACCCACGGAAAATCGCCAAAAAACTGCCGTTTTCACTCTTTCGCCTCTGGGACGCCTTTAAAACCTCCCACAGGCCCCACGGAGCCCATGGATCCGCTTAATAGCTCGTCAGGGACGCCCCCGAGGGGCTCGGCCCAAAATAATTTCCGGAGCCAGCGCCACCCCAGCGATCCGTGGGCTAACACCCACGGAAAATCGCCAAAAAACTGCCGTTTTCACTCTTTCGCCTCTGGGACGCCCTTAAAACCTCCCACAGGCCCCACGGAGCCCATGGATCCGCTTAACAGCTCGTCAGGGACGCCCCCGAGGGGCTCGGCCCAAAATAATTTCCGGAGCCAGCGCCACCCCAGCGATCCGTGGGCTAACACCCACGGAAAATCACCAAAAAACTGCCGTTTTCACTCTTTCGCCTCTGGGACGCCCTTAAAACCCCCCACAGGCCCCACGGAGCCCATGGATCCGCTTGACAGCTCGTCAGGGACGCCCCCGAGGGGCTCGGCCCAAAATAATTTCCGGAGCCAGCGCCACCCCAGCGATCCGTGGGCTAACACCCACGGAAAATCGCCAAAAAACTGCCGTTTTCACTCTTTCGCCTCTGGGACGCCCTTAAAACCTCCCACAGGCCCCACGGAGCCCATGGATCCGCTTAACAGCTCGTCAGGTACGCCCCCGAGGGGCTCGGCCCAAAATAATTTCCGGAGCCAGCGCCACCCCAGCGATCCGTGGGCTAACACCCACGGAAAATCGCCAAAAAACTGCCGTTTTCACTCTTTCGCCTCTGGGACGCCCTTAAAACCTCCCACAGGCCCCACGGAGCCCATGGATCCGCTTAACAGCTCATCAAGGACGCCCCCGAGGGGCTCGGCCCAAAATAATTTCCGGAGCCAGCGCCACCCCAGCGATCCGTGGGCTAACACCCACGGAAAATCGCCAAAAAACTTCCATTTTCACTCTTTCGCCTCTGGGACGCCCTTAAAACCTCCCACAGGCCCCACGGAGCCCATGGATCCGCTTAACAGCTCATCAGGGACGCCCCCGAGGGTCTCGGCCCAAAATAATTTCCGGAGCCAGCGCCACCCCAGCGATCCGTGGGCTAACACCCACGGAAAATCGCCAAAAAACTGCCGTTTTCACTCTTTCGCCTCTGGGACGCCCTTAAAACCCCCCACAGGCCCCACGGAGCCCATGGATCCGCTTAACAGCTCGTCAGGGACGCCCCCGAGGGGCTCGGCCCAAAATAATTTCCGGAGCCAGCGCCACCCAAGCGATCCGTGGGCTAACACCCATGGAAAATCGCCAAAAAACTGTCGTTTTCAATCTATCGCCTCTGGGACGCCCTTAAAACCTCCCACAGGCCCCACGGAGCCCATGGATCCGCTTAACAGCTCGTCAGGGACGCCCCCGAGGGGCTCGGCCCAAAATAATTTCCGGAGCCAGTGCCACCCCAGCGATCCGTGGGCTAACACCCACGGAAAATCGCCAAAAAACTGCCGTTTTCACTCTTTCGCCTCTGGGACGCCCTTAAAACCTCCCACAGGCCCCAAGGAGCCCATGGATCCGCTTAACAGCTCGTCAGGGACGCCCCCGAGGGGCTCGGCCCAAAATAATTTCCGGAGCCAGCGCCACCCTAGCGATCCGTGGGCTAACACCCACGGAAAATCGCCAAAAAACTGCCGTTTTCACTCTTTCGCCTCTGGGACGCCCTTAAAACCTCCCACAGGCCCCACGGAGCCCATGGATCCGCTTAACAGCTCGTCAGGGACGCCCCCGAGGGGCTCGACCCAAAATAATTTCCGGAGCCAGCGCCACCCCAGCGATCCGTGGGCTAACACCCACGGAAAATCGCCAAAAAACTGCCGTTTTCACTCTTTCGCCTCTGGGACGCCCTTAAAACCTCCCAAAGGCCCCACGGAGCCCATGGATCCGCTTAACAGCTCGTCAGGGACGCCCTCGAGGGGCTCGGCCCAAAATAATTTCCGGAGCCAGCGCCACCCCAGCGATCCGTGGGCTAACACCCACGGAAAATCGCCAAAAAACTGCCGTTTTCACTCTTTCGCCTCTGGGACGCCCTTAAAACCTCCCACAGGCCCCACGGAGCCCATGGATCCGCTTAACAGCTCGTCAGGGACGCCCCCGAGGGGCTCGGCCCAAAATAATTTCCGGAGCCAGCGCCACCCCAGCGATCCGTGGGCTAACACCCACGGAAAATCGCCAAAAAACTGCCGTTTTCACTCTTTCGCCTCTGGGACGCCCTTAAAACCTCCCACAGGCCCCACGGAGCCCATGGATCCGCTTAACAGCTCGTCAGGGACGCCCCCGAGGGGCTCGGCCCAAAATAATTTCCGGAGCCAGCGCCACCCCAGCGATCCGTGGGCTAACACCCACGGAAAATAGCCAAAAAACTGCCGTTTTCACTCTTTCGCCTCTGGGACGCCCTTAAAACCTCCCACAGGCCCCACGGAGCCCATGGATCCGCTTAACAGCTCGTCAGGGACGCCCCCGAGGGGCTCGGCCCAAAATAATTTCCGGAGCCAGCGCCACCCCAGCGATCCGTGGGCTAACACCCACGGAAAATCGCCAAAAAACTGCCGTTTTCACTCTTTCGCCTCTGGGACGCCCTTAAAACCTCCCACAGGCCCCACGGAGCCCATGGATCCGCTTAACAGCTCGTCAGGGACGCCCCCGAGGGGCTCGGCCCAAAATAATTTCCGGAGCCAGCGCCACCCCAGCGATCCGTGGGCTAACACCCACGGAAAATCGCCAAAAAACTGCCGTTTTCACTCTTTCGCCTCTGGGACGCCCTTAAAACCTCCCACAGGCCCCACGGAGCCCATGGATCCGCTTAACAGCTCGTCAAGGACGCCCCCGAGGGGCTCGGCCCAAAATAATTTCCGGAGCCAGCGCCACCCCAGCGATCCGTGGGCTAACACCCACGGAAAATCGCCAAAAAACTGCCGTTTTCACTCTTTCGCCTCTGGGACGCCCTTAAAACCTCCCACAGGCCCCACGGAGCCCATGGATCCGCTTAACAGCTCGTCAGGGACGCCCCCGAGGGGCTCGGCCCAAAATAATTTCCGGAGCCAGCGCCACCCTAGCGATCCGTGGGCTAACACCCACGGAAAATCGCCAAAAAACTGCCGTTTTCACTCTTTCGCCTCTGGGACGCCCTTAAAACCTCCCACAGGCCCCACGGAGCCCGTGGATCCACTTAACAGCTCGTCAGGGACGCCCCCGAGGGGCTCGGCCCAAAATAATTTCCGGAGCCAGCGCCACCCCAGCGATCCGTGGGCTAACACCCACGGAAAATCGCCAAAAAACTGCCGTTTTCACTCTTTCGCCTCTGGGACGCCCTTAAAACCTCCCAAAGGCCCCACGGAGCCCGTGGATCCGCTTAACAGCTCGTCAGGGACGCCCCCGAGGGGCTCGGCCCAAAATAATTTTCGGAGCCAGCGCCACCCCAGCGATCCGTGGGCTAACACCCACGGAAAATCGCCAAAAAACTGCCGTTTTCACTCTCTCGCCTCTGGGACGCCCTTAAAACCTCCCACAGGCCCCACGGAGCCCATGGATCCGCTTAACAGCTCGTCAGGGATGCCCCCGAGGGGCTCGTCCCAAAATAATTTCCGGAGCCAGCGCCACCCCAGCGATCCGTGGGCTAACACCCACGGAAAATCGCCAAAAAACTGCCGTTTTCACTCTTTCGCCTCTGGGACGCCCTTAAAACCTCCCACAGGCCCCACGGAGCCCATGGATCCGCTTAACAGCTCGTCAGGGACGCCCCCGAGGGGCTCGGCCCAAAATAATTTCCGGAGCCAGCGCCACCCCAGCGATCCGTGGGCTAACACCCACGGAAAATCGCCAAAAAACTGCCGTTTTCACTCTTTCGCCTCTGGGACGCCCTTAAAACCTCCCACAGGCCCCACGGAGCCCATGGATCCGCTTAACAGCTCGTCAGGGATGCCCCCGAGGGGCTCGGCCCAAAATAATTTCCGGAGCCAGCGCCACCCCAGCGATCCGTGGGCTAACACCCACGGAAAATCGCCAAAAAACTGTCGTTTTCACTCTTTCGCCTCTGGGACGCCCTTAAAACCTCCCACAGGCCCCACGGAGCCCATGGATCCGCTTAACAGCTCGTCAGGGACGCCCCCGAGGGGCTCGGCCCAAAATAATTTCCGGAGCCAGCGCCACCCCAGCGATCCGTGGGCTAACACCCACGGAAAATCGCCAAAAAACTGCCGTTTTCACTCTTTCACCTCTGGGACGCCCTTAAAACCTCCCACAGGCCCCACGGAGCCCATGGATCCGCTTAACAGCTCGTCAGGGACGCCCCCGAGGTGCTCGGCCCAAAATAATTTCCGGAGCCAGCGCCACCCCAGCGATCCGTGGGCTAACACCCACGGAAAATCGCCAAAAAACTGCCGTTTTCACTCTTTCGCCTCTGGGACGCCCTTAAAACCTCCCACAGGCCCCACGGAGCCCATGGATCCGCTTAACAGCTCGTCAAGGACGCCCCCGAGGGGCTCGGCCCAAAATAATTTCCGGAGCCAGCGCCACCCCAGCGATCCGTGGGCTAACACCCACGGAAAATCGCCAAAAAACTGCCGTTTTCACTCTTTCGCCTCTGGGACGCCCTTAAAACCTCCCACAGGCCCCACGGAGCCCATGGATCCGCTTAACAGCTCGTCAGGGACGCCCCCGAGGGGCTCGGCCCAAAATAATTTCCGGAGCCAGCGCCACCCCAACGATCCGTGGGCTAACACCCACGGAAAATCGCCAAAAAACTGCCGTTTTCACTCTTTCGCCTCTGGGACGCCCTTAAAACCTCCCACAGGCCCCACGGAGCCCATGGATCTGCTTAACAGCTCGTCAGGGACGCCCCCGAGGGGCTCGGCCCAAAATAATTTCCGTAGCCAGCGCCACCCCAGCGATCCGTGGGCTAACACCCACGGAAAATCGCCAAAAAACTGCCGTTTTCACTCTTTCGCCTCTGGGACGCCCTTAAAACCTCCCACAGGCCCCACGGAGCCCATGGATCCGCTTAACAGCTCGTCAGGGACGCCCCCGAGGGGCTCGGCCCAAAATAATTTCCGGAGCCAGCGCCACCCCAGCGATCCGTGGGCTAACACCCACGGAAAATCGCCAAAAAACTGCCGTTTTCACTCTTTCGCCTC
This sequence comes from Capsicum rhomboideum, assembly GCA_031232105.1. Classification (NCBI taxonomy): domain Eukaryota; kingdom Viridiplantae; phylum Streptophyta; class Magnoliopsida; order Solanales; family Solanaceae; genus Capsicum; species Capsicum rhomboideum. The sequence goes on along the minus strand of CP124710.1, from coordinate 76,670 downwards.
TGGGACGCCCTTAAAACCTCCCACAGGCCCCACGGAGCCCATGGATCCGCTTAACAGCTCGTCAGGGATGCCCCCGAGGGGCTCGGCCCAAAATAATTTCCGGAGCCAGCGCCACCCCAGCGATCCGTGGGCTAACACCCACGGAAAATCGCCAAAAAACTGTCGTTTTCACTCTTTCGCCTCTGGGACGCCCTTAAAACCTCCCACAGGCCCCACGGAGCCCATGGATCCGCTTAACAGCTCGTCAGGGACGCCCCCGAGGGGCTCGGCCCAAAATAATTTCCGGAGCCAGCGCCACCCCAGCGATCCGTGGGCTGACACCCACGGAAAATCGCCAAAAAACTGCCGTTTTCACTCTTTCACCTCTGGGACGCCCTTAAAACCTCCCACAGGCCCCACGGAGCCCATGGATCCGCTTAACAGCTCGTCAGGGACGCCCCCGAGGGGCTCGGCCCAAAATAATTTCCGGAGCCAGCGCCACCCCAGCGATCCGTGGGCTAACACCCACGGAAAATCGCCAAAAAACTGCCGTTTTCACTCTTTCGCCTCTGGGACGCCCTTAAAACCTCCCACAGGCCCCACGGAGCCCATGGATCCGCTTAACAGCTCGTCAAGGACGCCCCCGAGGGGCTCGGCCCAAAATAATTTCCGGAGCCAGCGCCACCCCAGCGATCCGTGGGCTAACACCCACGGAAAATCGCCAAAAAACTGCCGTTTTCACTCTTTCGCCTCTGGGACGCCCTTAAAACCTCCCACAGGCCCCACGGAGCCCATGGATCCGCTTAACAGCTCGTCAGGGACGCCCCCGAGGGGCTCGGCCCAAAATAATTTCCGGAGCCAGCGCCACCCCAGCGATCCGTGGGCTAACACCCACGGAAAATCGCCAAAAAACTGCTGTTTTCACTCTTTCGCCTCTGGGACGCCCTTAAAACCTCCCACAGGCCCCACGGAGCCCGTGGATCCGCTTAACAGCTCGTCAGGGACGCCCCCGAGGGGCTCGGCCCAAAATAATTTCCGGAGCCAGCGCCACCCCAGCGATCCGTGGGCTAACACCCACGGAAAATCGCCAAAAAACTGCCGTTTTCACTCTTTCGCCTCTGGGACGCCCTTAAAACCTCCCACAGGCCCCACGGAGCCCGTGGATCCTCTTAACAGCTCGTCAGGGACGCCCCCGAGGGGATCGGCCCAAAATAATTTCCGGAGCCAGCGCCACCCCAGCGATCCGTGGGCTAACACCCACGGAAAATCGCCAAAAAACTGCTGTTTTCACTCTTTCGCCTCTGGGACGCCCTTAAAACCTCCCACAGGCCCCACGGAGCCCATGGATCCGCTTAACAGCTCGTCAGGGACGCCCCCGAGGGGCTCGGCCCAAAATAATTTCCGGAGCCAGCGCCACCCCAGCGATCCGTGGGCTAACACCCACGGAAAATCGCCAAAAAACTGCCGTTTTCACTCTTTCGCCTCTGGGACGCCCTTAAAACCTCCCACAGGCCCCACGGAGCCCATGGATCCGCTTAACAGCTCGTCAGGGACGCCCCCGAGGGGCTCGGCCCAAAATAATTTCCGGAGCCAGCGCCACCCCAGCGATCCGTGGGCTAACACCCACGCAAAATCGCCAAAAAACTGCCGTTTTCACTCTTTTGCCTCTGGGACGCCCTTAAAACCTCCCACAGGCCCCACGGAGCCCATGGATCCGCTTAACAGCTCGTCAGGGACGCCCCCGAGGGGCTCGGCCCAAAATAATTTCCGGAGCCAGCGCCACCCCAGCGATCCGTGGGCTAACACCCACGGAAAATCGCCAAAAAACTGCTGTTTTCACTCTTTCGCCTCTGGGACGCCCTTAAAACCTCCCACAGGCCCCACGGAGCCCATGGATCCGCTTAACAGCTCGTCAGGGACGCCCCCGAGGGGCTCGGCCCAAAATAATTTCCGGAGCCAGCGCCACCCCAGCGATCCGTGGGCTAACACCCACGGAAAATCGCCAAAAAACTGCCGTTTTCACTCTTTCGCCTCTGGGACGCCCTTAAAACCTCCCACAGGCCCCACGGAGCCCATGGATCCGCTTAACAGCTCGTCAGGGACGCCCCCGAGGGGCTCGGCCCAAAATAATTTCCGAAGCCAGCGCCACCCCAGCGATCCGTGGGCTAACACCCACGGAAAATCGCCAAAAAACTGCCGTTTTCACTCTTTCACCTCTGGGACGCCCTTAAAACCTCCCACAGGCCCCACGGAGCCCATGGATCCGCTTAACAGCTCGTCAGGGACGCCCCCGAGGGGCTCGGCCCAAAATAATTTCCGGAGCCAGCGCCACCCCAGCGATCCGTGGGCTAACACCCACGGAAAATCGCCAAAAAACTGCCGTTTTCACTCTTTCGCCTCTGGGACGCCCTTAAAACCTCCCACAGGCCCCACGGAGCCCATGGATCCGCTTAACAGCTCGTCAAGGACGCCCCCGAGGGGCTCGGCCCAAAATAATTTCCGGAGCCAGCGCCACCCCAGCGATCCGTGGGCTAACACCCACGGAAAATCGCCAAAAAACTGCCGTTTTCACTCTTTCGCCTCTGGGACGCCCTTAAAACCTCCCACAGGCCCCACGGAGCCCATGGATCCGCTTAACAGCTCGTCAGGGACGCCCCCGAGGGGCTCGGCCCAAAATAATTTCCGGAGCCAGCGCCACCCCAGCGATCCGTGGGCTAACACCCACGGAAAATCGCCAAAAAACTGCTGTTTTCACTCTTTCGCCTCTGGGACGCCCTTAAAACCTCCCACAGGCCCCACGGAGCCCGTGGATCCGCTTAACAGCTCGTCAGGGACGCCCCCGAGGGGCTCGGCCCAAAATAATTTCCGGAGCCAGCGCCACCCCAGCGATCCGTGGGCTAACACCCACGGAAAATCGCCAAAAAACTGCCGTTTTCACTCTTTCGCCTCTGGGACGCCCTTAAAACCTCCCACAGGCCCCACGGAGCCCGTGGATCCTCTTAACAGCTCGTCAGGGACGCCCCCGAGGGGATCGGCCCAAAATAATTTCCGGAGCCAGCGCCACCCCAGCGATCCGTGGGCTAACACCCACGGAAAATCGCCAAAAAACTGCTGTTTTCACTCTTTCGCCTCTGGGACGCCCTTAAAACCTCCCACAGGCCCCACGGAGCCCATGGATCCGCTTAACAGCTCGTCAGGGACGCCCCCGAGGGGCTCGGCCCAAAATAATTTCCGGAGCCAGCGCCACCCCAGCGATCCGTGGGCTAACACCCACGGAAAATCGCCAAAAAACTGCCGTTTTCACTCTTTCGCCTCTGGGACGCCCTTAAAACCTCCCACAGGCCCCACGGAGCCCATGGATCCGCTTAACAGCTCGTCAGGGACGCCCCCGAGGGGCTCGGCCCAAAATAATTTCCGGAGCCAGCGCCACCCCAGCGATCCGTGGGCTAACACCCACGCAAAATCGCCAAAAAACTGCCGTTTTCACTCTTTTGCCTCTGGGACGCCCTTAAAACCTCCCACAGGCCCCACGGAGCCCATGGATCCGCTTAACAGCTCGTCAGGGACGCCCCCGAGGGGCTCGGCCCAAAATAATTTCCGGAGCCAGCGCCACCCCAGCGATCCGTGGGCTAACACCCACGGAAAATCGCCAAAAAACTGCTGTTTTCACTCTTTCGCCTCTGGGACGCCCTTAAAACCTCCCACAGGCCCCACGGAGCCCATGGATCCGCTTAACAGCTCGTCAGGGACGCCCCCGAGGGGCTCGGCCCAAAATAATTTCCGGAGCCAGCGCCACCCCAGCGATCCGTGGGCTAACACCCACGGAAAATCGCCAAAAAACTGCTGTTTTCACTCTTTCGCCTCTGGGACGCCCTTAAAACCTCCCACAGGCCCCACGGAGCCCGTGGATCCGCTTAACAGCTCGTCAGGGACGCCCCCGAGGGGCTCGGCCCAAAATAATTTCCGGAGCCAGCGCCACCCCAGCGATCCGTGGGCTAACACCCACGGAAAATCGCCAAAAAACTGCCGTTTTCACTCTTTCGCCTCTGGGACGCCCTTAAAACCTCCCACAGGCCCCACGGAGCCCGTGGATCCTCTTAACAGCTCGTCAGGGACGCCCCCGAGGGGATCGGCCCAAAATAATTTCCGGAGCCAGCGCCACCCCAGCGATCCGTGGGCTAACACCCACGGAAAATCGCCAAAAAACTGCTGTTTTCACTCTTTCGCCTCTGGGACGCCCTTAAAACCTCCCACAGGCCCCACGGAGCCCATGGATCCGCTTAACAGCTCGTCAGGGACGCCCCCGAGGGGCTCGGCCCAAAATAATTTCCGGAGCCAGCGCCACCCCAGCGATCCGTGGGCTAACACCCACGGAAAATCGCCAAAAAACTGCCGTTTTCACTCTTTCGCCTCTGGGACGCCCTTAAAACCTCCCACAGGCCCCACGGAGCCCATGGATCCGCTTAACAGCTCGTCAGGGACGCCCCCGAGGGGCTCGGCCCAAAATAATTTCCGGAGCCAGCGCCACCCCAGCGATCCGTGGGCTAACACCCACGCAAAATCGCCAAAAAACTGCCGTTTTCACTCTTTTGCCTCTGGGACGCCCTTAAAACCTCCCACAGGCCCCACGGAGCCCATGGATCCGCTTAACAGCTCGTCAGGGACGCCCCCGAGGGGCTCGGCCCAAAATAATTTCCGGAGCCAGCGCCACCCCAGCGATCCGTGGGCTAACACCCACGGAAAATCGCCAAAAAACTGCTGTTTTCACTCTTTCGCCTCTGGGACGCCCTTAAAACCTCCCACAGGCCCCACGGAGCCCATGGATCCGCTTAACAGCTCGTCAGGGACGCCCCCGAGGGGCTCGGCCCAAAATAATTTCCGGAGCCAGCGCCACCCCAGCGATCCGTGGGCTAACACCCACGGAAAATCGCCAAAAAACTGCCGTTTTCACTCTTTCGCCTCTGGGACGCCCTTAAAACCTCCCACAGGCCCCACGGAGCCCATGGATCCGCTTAACAGCTCGTCAGGGACGCCCCCGAGGGGCTCGGCCCAAAATAATTTCCGAAGCCAGCGCCACCCCAGCGATCCGTGGGCTAACACCCACGGAAAATCGCCAAAAAACTGCCGTTTTCACTCTTTCGCCTCTGGGACGCCCTTAAAACCTCCCACAGGCCCCACGGAGCCCATGGATCCGCTTAACAGCTCGTCAGGGACGCCCCCGAGGGGCTCGGCCCAAAATAATTTCCGGAGCCAGCGCCACCCCAGCGATCCGTGGGCTAACACCCACGGAAAATCGCCAAAAAACTGCCGTTTTCACTCTTTCGCCTCTGGGACGCCCTTAAAACCTCCCACAGGCCCCACGGAGCCCGTGGATCCACTTAACAGCTCGTCAAGGACGCCCCCGAGGGGCTCGGCCCAAAATAATTTCCGGAGCCAGCGCCACCCCAGCGATCCGTGGGCTAACACCCACGGAAAATCGCCAAAAAACTGCCGTTTTCACTCTTTCGCCTCTGGGACGCCCTTAAAACCTCCCACAGGCCCCACGGAGCCCGTGGATCCGCTTAACAGCTCGTCAGGGACGCCCCCGAGGGGCTCGGCCCAAAATAATTTTCGGAGCCAGCGCCACCCCAGCGATCCGTGGGCTAACACCCACGGAAAATCGCCAAAAAACTGCCGTTTTCACTCTCTCGCCTCTGGGACGCCCTTAAAATCTCCCACAGGCCCCACGGAGCCCATGGATCCGCTTAACAGCTCGTCAGGGATGCCCCCGAGGGGCTCGTCCCAAAATAATTTCCGGAGCCAGCGCCACCCCAGCGATCCGTGGGCTAACACCCACGGAAAATCGCCAAAAAACTGCCGTTTTCACTCTTTCGCCTCTGGGACGCCCTTAAAACCTCCCACAGGCCCCACGGAGCCCATGGATCCGCTTAACAGCTCGTCAGGGACGCCCCCGAGGGGCTCGGCCCAAAATAATTTCCGGAGCCAGCGCCACCCCAGCGATCCGTGGGCTAACACCCACGGAAAATCGCCAAAAAACTGCCGTTTTCACTCTTTCGCCTCTGGGACGCCCTTAAAACCTCCCACAGGCCCCACGAAGCCCATGGATCCGCTTAACAGCTCGTCAGGGACGCCCCCGAGGGGCTCGGCCCAAAATAATTTCCGGAGCCAGCGCCACCCCAGCGATCCGTGGGCTAACACCCACGGAAAATCGCCAAAAAACTGCCGTTTTCACTCTTTCGCCTCTGGGACGCCCTTAAAACCTCCCACAGGCCCCACGGAGCCCATGGATCCGCTTAACAGCTCGTCAGGGATGCCCCCGAGGGGCTCGGCCCAAAATAATTTCCGGAGCCAGCGCCACCCCAGCGATCCGTGGGCTAACACCCACGGAAAATCGCCAAAAAACTGCCGTTTTCACTCTTTCGCCTCTGGGACGCCCTTAAAACCTCCCACAGGCCCCACGGAGCCCATGGATCCGCTTAACAGCTCGTCAGGGACGCCCCCGAGGGGCTCGGCCCAAAATAATTTCCGGAGCCAGCGCCACCCCAGCGATCCGTGGGCTAACACCCACGGAAAATCGCCAAAAAACTGCCGTTTTTACTCTTTCACCTCTGGGACGCCCTTAAAACCTCCCACAGGCCCCACGGAGCCCATGGATCCGCTTAACAGCTCGTCAGGGACGCCCCCGAGGGGCTCGGCCCAAAATAATTTCCGGAGCCAGCGCCACCCCAGCGATCCGTGGGCTAACACCCACGGAAAATCGCCAAAAAACTGCCGTTTTCACTCTTTCGCCTCTGGGACGCCCTTAAAACCTCCCACAGGCCCCACGGAGCCCATGGATCCGCTTAACAGCTCGTCAGGGACGCCCCCGAGGGGCTCGGCCCAGAATAATTTCCGGAGCCAGCGCCACCCCAGCGATCCGTGGGCTAACACCCACGGAAAATCGCCAAAAACTGCCGTTTTCACTCTTTCGCCTCTGGGACGCCCTTAAAACCTCCCACAGGCCCCACGGAGCCCATGGATCCGCTTAACAGCTCGTCAGGGACGCCCCCGAGGGGCTCGGCCCAAAATAATTTCCGGAGCCAGCGCCACCCCAGCGATCCGTGGGCTAACACCCACGGAAAATCGCCAAAAAACTGCCGTTTTCACTCTTTCGCCTCTGGGATGCCCTTAAAACCTCCCACAGGTCCCACGGAGCCCATGGATCCGCTTAACAGCTCGTCAGGGACGCCCCCGAGGGGCTCGGCCCAAAATAATTTCCGGAGCCAGCGCCACCCCAGCGATCCGTGGGCTAACACCCACGGAAAATCGCCAAAAAACTGCTGTTTTCACTCTTTCGCCTCTGGGACGCCCTTAAAACCTCCCACAGGCCCCACGGAGCCCGTGGATCCGCTTAACAGCTCGTCAGGGACGCCCCCGAGGGGCTCGGCCCAAAATAATTTCCGGAGCCAGCGCCACCCCAGCGATCCGTGGGCTAACACCCACGGAAAATCGCCAAAAAACTGCCGTTTTCACTCTTTCGCCTCTGGGACGCCCTTAAAACCTCCCACAGGCCCCACAGAGCCCGTGGATCCTTTTAACAGCTCGTCAGGGACGCCCCCGAGGGGCTCGGCCCAAAATAATTTCCGGAGCCAGCGCCACCCCAGCGATCCGTGGGCTAACACCCACGGAAAATCGCCAAAAAACTGCCGTTTTCACTCTTTCGCCTCTGGGACGCCCTTAAAACCTCCCACAGGCCCCACGGAGCCCATGGATCCGCTTAACAGCTCATCAGGGACGCCCCCGAGGGGCTCGGCCCAAAATAATTTCCGGAGCCAGCGCCACCCCAGCGATCCGTGGGCTAACACCCACGGAAAATCGCCAAAAAACTGCCGTTTTCACTCTTTCGCCTCTGGGATGCCCTTAAAACCTCCCACAGGCCCCACGGAGCCCATGGATCCGCTTAACAGCTCGTCAGGGACGCCCCCGAGGGGCTCGGCCCAAAATAATTTCCGGAGCCAGCGCCACCCCAGCGATCCGTGGGCTAACACCCACGGAAAATTGCAAAAAAACTGCCATTTTCACTCTTTCGCCTCTGGGACGCCCTTAAAACCTCCCACAGGCCCCACGGAGCCCATGGATCCGCTTAACAGCTCGTCAGGGACGTCCCCGAGGGGCTCGGCCCAAAATAATTTCCGGAGCCAGCGCCACCCCAGCGATCCGTGGGCTAACACCCACGGAAAATCGCCAAAAAACTGCCGTTTTCACTCTTGCGCCTCTGGGATGCCCTTAAAACCTCCCACAGGTCCCACGGAGCCCATGGATCCGCTTAACAGCTCGTCAGGGACGCCCCCGAGGGGCTCGGCCCAAAATAATTTCCGGAGCCAGCGCCACCCCAGCGATCCGTGGGCTAACACCCACGGAAAATCCCCAAAAAACTGCTGTTTTCACTCTTTCGCCTCTGGGACGCCCTTAAAACCTCCCACAGGCCCCACGGAGCCCGTGGATCCGCTTAACAGCTCGTCAGGGATGCCCCCGAGGGGCTCGGCCCAAAATAATTTCCGGAGCCAGCGCCACCCCAGCGATCCGTGGGCTAACACCCACGGAAAATCGCCAAAAAACTGCCGTTTTCACTCTTTCGCCTCTGGGACGCCCTTAAAATCTCCCACAGGCCCCACGGAGCCCATGGATCCGCTTAACAGCTCATCAGGGACGCCCCCGAGGGGCTCGGCCCAAAATAATTTCCGGAGCCAGCGCCACCCCAGCGATTCGTGGGCTAACACCCACGGAAAATCGCCAAAAAACTGCCGTTTTCACTCTTTCGCCTCTGGGACGCCCTTAAAACCTCCCACAGGCCCCACGGAGCCCATGGATCCGCTTAACAGCTCGTCAGGGACGCCCCCGAGGGGCTCGGCCCAAAATAATTTCCGGAGCCAGCGCCACCCCAGCGATCCGTGGGCTAACACCCACGGAAAATCGCCAAAAAACTGCCGTTTTCACTCTTTCGCCTCTGGGACGCCCTTAAAACCTCCCACAGGCCCCACAGAGCCCGTGGATCCTCTTAACAGCTCGTCAGGGACGCCCCCGAGGGGCTCGGCCCAAAATAATTTCCGGAGCCAGCGCCACCCCAGCGATCCGTGGGCTAACACCCACGGAAAATCGCCAAAAAACTGCCGTTTTCACTCTTTCGCCTCTGGGACGCCCTTAAAACCTCCCACAGGCCCCACGGAGCCCATGGATCCGCTTAACAGCTCATCAGGGACGCCCCCGAGGGGCTCGGCCCAAAATAATTTCCGGAGCCAGCGCCACCCCAGCGATCCGTGGGCTAACACCCACGGAAAATCGCCAAAAAACTGCCGTTTTCACTCTTTCGCCTCTGGGATGCCCTTAAAACCTCCCACAGGCCCCACGGAGCCCATGGATCCGCTTAACAGCTCGTCAGGGACGCCCCCGAGGGGCTCGGCCCAAAATAATTTCCGGAGCCAGCGCCACCCCAGCGATCCGTGGGCTAACACCCACGGAAAATTGCAAAAAAACTGCCATTTTCACTCTTTCGCCTCTGGGACGCCCTTAAAACCTCCCACAGGCCCCACGGAGCCCATGGATCCGCTTAACAGCTCGTCAGGGACGTCCCCGAGGGGCTCGGCCCAAAATAATTTCCGGAGCCAGCGCCACCCCAGCGATCCGTGGGCTAACACCCACGGAAAATCGCCAAAAAACTGCCGTTTTCACTCTTTCGCCTCTGGGATGCCCTTAAAACCTCCCACAGGTCCCACGGAGCCCATGGATCCGCTTAACAGCTCGTCAGGGACGCCCCCGAGGGGCTCGGCCCAAAATAATTTCCGGAGCCACCGCCACCCCAGCGATCCGTGGGCTAACACCCACGGAAAATCCCCAAAAAACTGCTGTTTTCACTCTTTCGCCTCTGGGACGCCCTTAAAACCTCCCACAGGCCCCACGGAGCCCGTGGATCCGCTTAACAGCTCGTCAGGGATGCCCCCGAGGGGCTCGGCCCAAAATAATTTCCGGAGCCAGCGCCACCCCAGCGATCCGTGGGCTAACACCCACGGAAAATCGCCAAAAAACTGCCGTTTTCACTCTTTCGCCTCTGGGACGCCCTTAAAATCTCCCACAGGCCCCACGGAGCCCATGGATCCGCTTAACAGCTCATCAGGGACGCCCCCGAGGGGCTCGGCCCAAAATAATTTCCGGAGCCAGCGCCACCCCAGCGATTCGTGGGCTAACACCCACGGAAAATCGCCAAAAAACTGCCGTTTTCACTCTTTCGCCTCTGGGACGCCCTTAAAACCTCCCACAGGCCCCACGGAGCCCATGGATCCGCTTAACAGCTCGTCAGGGACGCCCCCGAGGGGCTCGGCCCAAAATAATTTCCGGAGCCAGCGCCACCCCAGCGATCCGTGGGCTAACACCCACGGAAAATCGCCAAAAAACTGCCGTTTTCACTCTTTCGCCTCTGGGACGCCCTTAAAACCTCCCACAGGCCCCACGGAGCCCATGGATCCTCTTAACAGCTTGTCAGGGACGCCCCCGAGGGGCTCGGCCCAAAATAATTTCCGGAGCCAGCGCCACCCAAGCGATCCGTGGGCTAACACCCATGGAAAATCGCCAAAAAACTGTCGTTTTCAATCTATCGCCTCTGGGACGCCCTTAAAACCTCCCACAGGCCCCACGGAGCCCATGGATCCGCTTAACAGCTCGTCAGGGACGCCCCCGAGGGGCTCGGCCCAAAATAATTTCCGGAGCCAGTGCCACCCCAGCGATCCGTGGGCTAACACCCACGGAAAAGCGCCAAAAAACTGCCGTTTTCACTCTTTCGCCTCTGGGACGCCCTTAAAACCTCCCACAGGCCCCAAGGAGCCCATGGATCCGCTTAACAGCTCGTCAGGGACGCCCCCGAGGGGCTCGGCCCAAAATAATTTCCGGAGCCAGCGCCACCCTAGCGATCCGTGGGCTAACACCCACGGAAAATCGCCAAAAAACTGCCGTTTTCACTCTTTCGCCTCTGGGACGCCCTTAAAACCTCCCACAGGCCCCACGGAGCCCATGGATCCGCTTAACAGCTCGTCAGGGACGCCCCCGAGGGGCTCGGCCCAAAATAATTTCCGGAGCCAGCGCCACCCCAGCGATCCGTGGGCTAACACCCACGGAAAATCGCCAAAAAACTGCCGTTTTCACTCTTTCGCCTCTGGGACGCCCTTAAAACCTCCCAAAGGACCCACGGAGCCCATGGATCCGCTTAACAGCTCGTCAGGGACGCCCTCGAGGGGCTCGGCCCAAAATAATTTCCGGAGCCAGCGCCACCCCAGCGATCCGTGGGCTAACACCCACGGAAAATCGCCAAAAAACTGCCGTTTTCACTCTTTCGCCTCTGGGACGCCCTTAAAACCTCCCACAGGCCCCACGGAGCCCATGGATCCGCTTAACAGCTCGTCAGGGACGCCCCCGAGGGGCTCGGCCCAAAATAATTTCCGGAGCCAGCGCCACCCCAGCGATCCGTGGGCTAACACCCACGGAAAATCGCCAAAAAACTGCCGTTTTCACTCTTTCGCCTCTGGGACGCCCTTAAAACCTCCCACAGGCCCCACGGAGCCCATGGATCCGCTTAACAGCTCGTCAGGGACGCCCCCGAGGGGCTCGGCCCAAAATAATTTCCGGAGCCAGCGCCACCCCAGCGATCCGTGGGCTAACACCCACGGAAAATCGCCAAAAAACTGCCGTTTTCACTCTTTCGCCTCTGGGACGCCCTTAAAACCTCCCACAGGCCCCACGGAGCCCATGGATCCGCTTAACAGCTCGTCAGGGACGCCCCCGAGGGGCTCGGCCCAAAATAATTTCCGGAGCCAGCGCCACCCCAGCGATCCGTGGGCTAACACCCACGGAAAATCGCCAAAAAACTGCCGTTTTCACTCTTTCGCCTCTGGGACGCCCTTAAAACCTCCCACAGGCCCCACGGAGCCCATGGATCCGCTTAACAGCTCGTCAGGGACGCCCCCGAGGGGCTCGGCCCAAAATAATTTCCGGAGCCAGCGCCACCCAAGCGATCCGTGGGCTAACACCCATGGAAAATCGCCAAAAAACTGTCGTTTTCAATCTATCGCCTCTGGGACGCCCTTAAAACCTCCCACAGGCCCCACGGATCCCATGGATCCGCTTAACAGCTCATCAGGGACGCCCCCGAGGGGCTCGGCCCAAAATAATTTCCGGAGCCAGTGCCACCCCAGCGATCCGTGGGCTAACACCCACGGAAAATCGCCAAAAAACTGCCGTTTTCACTCTTTCGCCTCTGGGACGCCCTTAAAACCTCCCACAGGCCCCAAGGAGCCCATGGATCCGCTTAACAGCTCGTCAGGGACGCCCCCGAGGGGCTCGGCCCAAAATAATTTCCGGAGCCAGCGCCACCCTAGCGATCCGTGGGCTAACACCCACGGAAAATCGCCAAAAAACTGCCGTTTTCACTCTTTCGCCTCTGGGACGCCCTTAAAACCTCCCACAGGCCCCACGGAGCCCATGGATCCGCTTAACAGCTCGTCAGGGACGCCCCCGAGGGGCTCGGCCCAAAATAATTTCCGGAGCCAGCGCCACCCCAGCGATCCGTGGGCTAACACCCACGGAAAATTGCAAAAAAACTGCCATTTTCACTCTTTCGCCTCTGGGACGCCCTTAAAACCTCCCACAGGCCCCACGGAGCCCATGGATCCGCTTAACAGCTCGTCAGGGACGTCCCCAAGGCTCTCGGCCCAAAATAATTTCCGGAGCCAGCGCCACCCCAGCGATCCGTGGGCTAACACCCACGGAAAATCGCCAAAAAACTGCCGTTTTCACTCTTTCGCCTCTGGGATGCCCTTAAAACCTCCCACAGGTCCCACGGAGCCCATGGATCCGCTTAACAGCTCGTCAGGGACGCCCCCGAGGGGCTCGGCCCAAAATAATTTCCGGAGCCAGCGCCACCCCAGCGATCCGTGGGCTAACACCCACGGAAAATCGCCAAAAAACTGCCGTTTTCACTCTTTCGCCTCTGGGACGCCCTTAAAACCTCCCACAGGCCCCACGGAGCCCATGGATCCGCTTAACAGCTCGTCAGGGACGCCCCCGAGGGGCTCGGCCCAAAATAATTTCCGGAGCCAGCGCCACCCCAGCGATCCGTGAGCTAACACCCACGGAAAATCGCCAAAAAACTGCCGTTTTCACTCTTTCGCCTCTGGGACGCCCTTAAAACCTCCCACAGGCCCCACGGAGCCCATGGATCCGCTTAACAGCTCGTCAGGGACACCCCCGAGGGGCTCGGCCCAAAATAATTTCCGAAGCCAGCGCCACCCCAGCGATCCGTGGGCTAACACCCACGGAAAATCGCCAAAAAACTGCCGTTTTCACTCTTTCGCCTCTGGGACGCCCTTAAAACCTCCCACAGGCCCCACGGAGCCCATGGATCCGCTTAACAGCTCGTCAGGGACGCCCCCGAGGGGCTCGGCCCAAAATAATTTCCGGAGCCAGCGCCACCCCAGCGATCCGTGGGCTAACACCCACGGAAAATCGCCAAAAAACTGCCGTTTTCACTCTTTCGCCTCTGGGACGCCCTTAAAACCTCCCACAGGCCCCACGGAGCCCATGGATCCGCTTAACAGCTCGTCAGGGACGCCCCCGAGGGGCTCGGCCCAAAATAATTTCCGGAGCCAGCGCCACCCCAGCGATCCGTGGGCTAACACCCACGGAAAATCGCCAAAAAACTGCCGTTTTCACTCTTTCGCCTCTGGGACGCCCTTAAAACCTCCCACAGGCCCCACGGAGCCCATGGATCCGCTTAACAGCTCGTCAGGGACGCCCCCGAGGGGCTCGGCCCAAAATAATTTCCGGAGCCAGCGCCACCCCAGCGATCCGTGGGCTAACACCCACGGAAAATCGCCAAAAAACTGCCGTTTTCACTCTTTCGCCTCTGGGACGCCCTTAAAACCCCCCACAGGCCCCACGGAGCCCATGGATCTGCTTAACAGCTCGTCAGGGACGCCCCCGAAGGGCTCGGCCCAAAATAATTTCCGGAGCCAGCGCCACCCCAGCGATCCGTGGGCTAACACCCACGGAAAATCGCCAAAAAACTGCCGTTTTCACTCTTTCGCCTCTGGGACGCCCTTAAAACCCCCCACAGGCCCCACGGAGCCCATGGATCTGCTTAACAGCTCGTCAGGGACGCCCCCGAGGGGCTCGGCCCAAAATAATTTCCGGAGCCAGCGCCACCCAAGCGATCCGTGGGCTAACACCCATGGAAAATCGCCAAAAAACTGTCGTTTTCAATCTATCGCCTCTGGGACGCCCTTAAAACCTCCCACAGGCCCCACGGAGCCCATGGATCCGCTTAACAGCTCGTCAGGGACGCCCCCGAGGGGCTCGGCCCAAAATAATTTCCGGAGCCAGTGCCACCCCAGCGATCCGTGGGCTAACACCCACGGAAAAGCGCCAAAAAACTGCCGTTTTCACTCTTTCGCCTCTGGGACGCCCTTAAAACCTCCCACAGGCCCCAAGGAGCCCATGGATCCGCTTAACAGCTCGTCAGGGACGCCCCCGAGGGGCTCGGCCCAAAATAATTTCCGGAGCCAGCGCCACCCTAGCGATCCGTGGGCTAACACCCACGGAAAATCGCCAAAAAACTGCCGTTTTCACTCTTTCGCCTCTGGGACGCCCTTAAAACCTCCCACAGGCCCCACGGAGCCCATGGATCCGCTTAACAGCTCGTCAGGGACGCCCCCGAGGGGCTCGGCCCAAAATAATTTCCGGAGCCAGCGCCACCCCAGCGATCCGTGGGCTAACACCCACGGAAAATCGCCAAAAAACTGCCGTTTTCACTCTTTCGCCTCTGGGACGCCCTTAAAACCTCCCAAAGGACCCACGGAGCCCATGGATCCGCTTAACAGCTCGTCAGGGACGCCCTCGAGGGGCTCGGCCCAAAATAATTTCCGGAGCCAGCGCCACCCCAGCGATCCGTGGGCTAACACCCACGGAAAATCGCCAAAAAACTGCCGTTTTCACTCTTTCGCCTCTGGGACGCCCTTAAAACCTCCCACAGGCCCCACGGAGCCCATGGATCCGCTTAACAGCTCGTCAGGGACGCCCCCGAGGGGCTCGGCCCAAAATAATTTCCGGAGCCAGCGCCACCCCAGCGATCCGTGGGCTAACACCCACGGAAAATCGCCAAAAAACTGCCGTTTTCACTCTTTCGCCTCTGGGACGCCCTTAAAACCTCCCACAGGCCCCACGGAGCCCATGGATCCGCTTAACAGCTCGTCAGGGACGCCCCCGAGGGGCTCGGCCCAAAATAATTTCCGGAGCCAGCGCCACCCCAGCGATCCGTGGGCTAACACCCACGGAAAATCGCCAAAAAACTGCCGTTTTCACTCTTTCGCCTCTGGGACGCCCTTAAAACCTCCCACAGGCCCCACGGAGCCCATGGATCCGCTTAACAGCTCGTCAGGGACGCCCCCGAGGGGCTCGGCCCAAAATAATTTCCGGAGCCAGCGCCACCCCAGCGATCCGTGGGCTAACACCCACGGAAAATCGCCAAAAAACTGCCGTTTTCACTCTTTCGCCTCTGGGAGGCCCTTAAAACCTCCCACAGGCCCCACGGAGCCCATGGATCCGCTTAACAGCTCGTCAGGGACGCCCCCGAGGGGCTCGGCCCAAAATAATTTCCGGAGCCAGCGCCACCCAAGCGATCCGTGGGCTAACACCCATGGAAAATCGCCAAAAAACTGTCGTTTTCAATCTATCGCCTCTGGGACGCCCTTAAAACCTCCCACAGGCCCCACGGATCCCATGGATCCGCTTAACAGCTCATCAGGGACGCCCCCGAGGGGCTCGGCCCAAAATAATTTCCGGAGCCAGTGCCACCCCAGCGATCCGTGGGCTAACACCCACGGAAAATCGCCAAAAAACTGCCGTTTTCACTCTTTCGCCTCTGGGACGCCCTTAAAACCTCCCACAGGCCCCAAGGAGCCCATGGATCCGCTTAACAGCTCGTCAGGGACGCCCCCGAGGGGCTCGGCCCAAAATAATTTCCGGAGCCAGCGCCACCCTAGCGATCCGTGGGCTAACACCCACGGAAAATCGCCAAAAAACTGCCGTTTTCACTCTTTCGCCTCTGGGACGCCCTTAAAACCTCCCACAGGCCCCACGGAGCCCATGGATCCGCTTAACAGCTCGTCAGGGACGCCCCCGAGGGGCTCGGCCCAAAATAATTTCCGGAGCCAGCGCCACCCCAGCGATCCGTGGGCTAACACCCACGGAAAATTGCAAAAAAACTGCCATTTTCACTCTTTCGCCTCTGGGACGCCCTTAAAACCTCCCACAGGCCCCACGGAGCCCATGGATCCGCTTAACAGCTCGTCAGGGACGTCCCCAAGGCTCTCGGCCCAAAATAATTTCCGGAGCCAGCGCCACCCCAGCGATCCGTGGGCTAACACCCACGGAAAATCGCCAAAAAACTGCCGTTTTCACTCTTTCGCCTCTGGGATGCCCTTAAAACCTCCCACAGGTCCCACGGAGCCCATGGATCCGCTTAACAGCTCGTCAGGGACGCCCCCGAGGGGCTCGGCCCAAAATAATTTCCGGAGCCAGCGCCACCCCAGCGATCCGTGGGCTAACACCCACGGAAAATCGCCAAAAAACTGCCGTTTTCACTCTTTCGCCTCTGGGACGCCCTTAAAACCTCCCACAGGCCCCACGGAGCCCATGGATCCGCTTAACAGCTCGTCAGGGACGCCCCCGAGGGGCTCGGCCCAAAATAATTTCCGGAGCCAGCGCCACCCCAGCGATCCGTGAGCTAACACCCACGGAAAATCGCCAAAAAACTGCCGTTTTCACTCTTTCGCCTCTGGGACGCCCTTAAAACCTCCCACAGGCCCCACGGAGCCCATGGATCCGCTTAACAGCTCGTCAGGGACACCCCCGAGGGGCTCGGCCCAAAATAATTTCCGAAGCCAGCGCCACCCCAGCGATCCGTGGGCTAACACCCACGGAAAATCGCCAAAAAACTGCCGTTTTCACTCTTTCGCCTCTGGGACGCCCTTAAAACCTCCCACAGGCCCCACGGAGCCCATGGATCCGCTTAACAGCTCGTCAGGGACGCCCCCGAGGGGCTCGGCCCAAAATAATTTCCGGAGCCAGCGCCACCCCAGCGATCCGTGGGCTAACACCCACGGAAAATCGCCAAAAAACTGCCGTTTTCACTCTTTCGCCTCTGGGACGCCCTTAAAACCTCCCACAGGCCCCACGGAGCCCATGGATCCGCTTAACAGCTCGTCAGGGACGCCCCCGAGGGGCTCGGCCCAAAATAATTTCCGGAGCCAGCGCCACCCCAGCGATCCGTGGGCTAACACCCACGGAAAATCGCCAAAAAACTGCCGTTTTCACTCTTTCGCCTCTGGGACGCCCTTAAAACCTCCCACAGGCCCCACGGAGCCCATGGATCCGCTTAACAGCTCGTCAGGGACGCCCCCGAGGGGCTCGGCCCAAAATAATTTCCGGAGCCAGCGCCACCCCAGCGATCCGTGGGCTAACACCCACGGAAAATCGCCAAAAAACTGCCGTTTTCACTCTTTCGCCTCTGGGACGCCCTTAAAACCCCCCACAGGCCCCACGGAGCCCATGGATCTGCTTAACAGCTCGTCAGGGACGCCCCCGAAGGGCTCGGCCCAAAATAATTTCCGGAGCCAGCGCCACCCCAGCGATCCGTGGGCTAACACCCACGGAAAATCGCCAAAAAACTGCCGTTTTCACTCTTTCGCCTCTGGGACGCCCTTAAAACCTCCCACAGGCCCCACGGAGCCCATGGATCCGCTTAACAGCTCGTCAGGGACGCCCCCGAGGGGCTCGGCCCAAAATAATTTCCGGAGCCAGCGCCACCCCAGCGATCCGCGGGCTAACACCCACGGAAAATCGCCAAAAAACTGCCGTTTTCACTCTTTCGCCTCTGGGACGCCCTTAAAACCTCCCACAGGCCCCACGGAGCCCATGGATCCGCTTAACAGCTCGTCAGGGACGCCCCCGAGGGGCTCGGCCCAAAATAATGTCCGCAGCCAGCGCCACCCCAGCGATCCGTGGGCTAACACCCACGGAAAATCGCCAAAAAACTGCCGTTTTCACTCTTTCGCCTCTGGGACGCCCTTAAAACCTCCCACAGGCCCCACGGAGCCCGTGGATCCTCTTAACAGCTCGTCAGGGACGCCCCCGAGGGGCTCGGCCCAAAATAATTTCCGGAGCCAGCGCCACCCCAGCGATCCGTGGGCTAACACCCACGGAAAATCGCCAAAAAACTGCTGTTTTCACTCTTTCGCCTCTGGGACGCCCTTAAAACCTCCCACAGGCCCCACGGAGCCCATGGATCCGCTTAACAGCTCGTCAGGGACGCCCCCGAGGGGCTCGGCCCAAAATAATTTCCGGAGCCAGCGCCACCCCAGCGATCCGTGGGCTAACACCCACGGAAAATCGCCAAAAAACTGCCGTTTTCACTCTTTCGCCTCTGGGACGCCCTTAAAACCTCCCACAGGCCCCACGGAGCCCATGGATCCGCTTAACAGCTCGTCAGGGACGCCCCCGAGGGGCTCGGCCCAAAATAATTTCCGGAGCCAGCGCCACCCCAGCGATCCGTGGGCTAACACCCACGCAAAATCGCCAAAAAACTGCCGTTTTCACTCTTTCGCCTCTGGTACGCCCTTAAAACCTCCCACAGGCCCCACGGAGCCCATGGATCCGCTTAACAGCTCGTCAGGGACGCCCCCGAGGGGCTCGGCCCAAAATAATTTCCGGAGCCAGCGCCACCCCAGCGATCCGTGGGCTAACACCCACGGAAAATCGCCAAAAAACTGCTGTTTTCACTCTTTCGCCTCTGGGACGCCCTTAAAACCTCCCACAGGCCCCACGGAGCCCATGGATCCGCTTAACAGCTCGTCAGGGACGCCCCCGAGGGGCTCGGCCCAAAATAATTTCCGGAGCCAGCGCCACCCCAGCGATCCGTGGGCTAACACCCACGGAAAATCGCCAAAAAACTGCCGTTTTCACTCTTTCGCCTCTGGGACGCCCTTAAAACCTCCCACAGGCCCCACGGAGCCCATGGATCCGCTTAACAGCTCGTCAGGGACGCCCCCGAGGGGCTCGGCCCAAAATAATTTCCGGAGCCAGCGCCACCCTAGCGATCCGTGGGCTAACACCCACGGAAAATCGCCAAAAAACTGCCGTTTTCACTCTTTCGCCTCTGGGACGCCCTTAAAACCTCCCACAGGCCCCACGGAGCCCGTGGATCCACTTAACAGCTCGTCAAGGACGCCCCCGAGGGGCTCGGCCCAAAATAATTTCCGGAGCCAGCGCCACCCCAGCGATCCGTGGGCTAACACCCACGGAAAATCGCCAAAAAACTGCCGTTTTCACTCTTTCGCCTCTGGGACGCCCTTAAAACCTCCCACAGGCCCCACGGAGCCCATGGATCCGCTTAACAGCTCGTCAGGGACGCCCCCGAGGGGCTCGGCCCAAAATAATTTCCGGAGCCAGCGCCACCCCAGCGATCCGTGGGCTAACACCCACGGAAAATCGCCAAAAAACTGCCGTTTTCACTCTTTCGCCTCTGGGACGCCCTTAAAACCTCCCACAGGCCCCACGGAGCCCATGGATCCGCTTAACAGCTCGTCAGGGACGCCCCCGAGGGGCTCGGCCCAAAATAATTTCCGGAGCCAGCGCCACCCCAGCGATCCGTGGGCTAACACCCACGGAAAATCGCCAAAAAACTGCCGTTTTCACTCTTTCGCCTCTGGGACGCCCTTAAAACCTCCCACAGGCCCCACGGAGCCCATGGATCCGCTTAACAGCTCGTCAGGGATGCCCCCGAGGGGCTCGGCCCAAAATAATTTCCGGAGCCAGCGCCACCCCAGCGATCCGTGGGCTAACACCCACGGAAAATCGCCAAAAAACTGCCGTTTTCACTCTTTCGCCTCTGGGACGCCCTTAAAACCTCCCACAGGCCCCACGGAGCCCATGGATCCGCTTAACAGCTCGTCAGGGACGCCCCCGAGGGGCTCGGCCCAAAATAATTTCCGGAGCCAGCGCCACCCCAGCGATCCGTGGGCTAACACCCACGGAAAATCGCCAAAAAACTGCCGTTTTTACTCTTTCACCTCTGGGACGCCCTTAAAACCTCCCACAGGCCCCACGGAGCCCATGGATCCGCTTAACAGCTCGTCAGGGACGCCCCCGAGGGGCTCGGCCCAAAATAATTTCCGGAGCCAGCGCCACCCCAGCGATCCGTGGGCTAACACCCACGGAAAATCGCCAAAAAACTGCCGTTTTCACTCTTTCGCCTCTGGGATGCCCTTAAAACCTCCCACAGGTCCCACGGAGCCCATGGATCCGCTTAACAGCTCGTCAGGGACGCCCCCGAGGGGCTCGGCCCAAAATAATTTCCGGAGCCAGCGCCACCCCAGCGATCCGTGGGCTAACACCCACGGAAAATCGCCAAAAAACTGCTGTTTTCACTCTTTCGCCTCTGGGACGCCCTTAAAACCTCCCACAGGCCCCACGGAGCCCGTGGATCCGCTTAACAGCTCGTCAGGGACGCCCCCGAGGGGCTCGGCCCAAAATAATTTCCGGAGCCAGCGCCACCCCAGCGATCCGTGGGCTAACACCCACGGAAAATCGCCAAAAAACTGCCGTTTTCACTCTTTCGCCTCTGGGACGCCCTTAAAACCTCCCACAGGCCCCACAGAGCCCGTGGATCCTCTTAACAGCTTGTCAGGGACGCCCCCGAGGGGCTCGGCCCAAAATAATTTCCGGAGCCAGCGCCACCCCAGCGATCCGTGGGCTAACACCCACGGAAAATCGCCAAAAAACTGCCGTTTTCACTCTTTCGACTCTGGGACGCCCTTAAAACCTCCCACAGGCCCCACGGAGCCCATGGATCCGCTTAACAGCTCATCAGGGACGCCCCCGAGGGGCTCGACCCAAAATAATTTCCGGAGCCAGCGCCACCCCAGCGATCCGTGGGCTAACACCCACGGAAAATCGCCAAAAAACTGCCGTTTTCACTCTTTCGCCTCTGGGATGCCCTTAAAACCTCCCACAGGCCCCACGGAGCCCATGGATCCGCTTAACAGCTCGTCAGGGACGCCCCCGAGGGGCTCGGCCCAAAATAATTTCCGGAGCCAGCGCCACCCCAGCGATCCGTGGGCTAACACCCACGGAAAATTGCCAAAAAACTGCCATTTTCACTCTTTCGCCTCTGGGACGCCCTTAAAACCTCCCACAGGCCCCACGGAGCCCATGGATCCGCTTAACAGCTCGTCAGGGACGTCCCCGAGGGGCTCGGCCCAAAGTAATTTCCGGAGCCAGCGCCACCCCAGCGATCCGTGGGCTAACACCCACGGAAAATCGCCAAAAAACTGCCGTTTTCACTCTTTCGCCTCTGGGATGCCCTTAAAACCTCCCACAGGTCCCACGGAGCCCATGGATCCGCTTAACAGCTCGTCAGGGACGCCCCCGAGGGGCTCGGCCCAAAATAATTTTCGGAGCCAGCGCCACCCCAGCGATCCGTGGGCTAACACCCACGGAAAATCCCCAAAAAACTGCTGTTTTCACTCTTTCGCCTCTGGGACGCCCTTAAAACCTCCCACAGGCCCCACGGAGCCCGTGGATCCGCTTAACAGCTCGTCAGGGACGCCCCCGAGGGGCTCGGCCCAAAATAATTTCCGGAGCCAGCGCCACCCCAGCGATCCGTGGGCTAACACCCACGGAAAATCGCCAAAAAACTGCCGTTTTCACTCTTTCGCCTCTGGGACGCCCTTAAAACCTCCCACAGGCCCCACGGAGCCCGTGGATCCTCTTAACAGCTCGTCAGGGACGCCCCCGAGGGGCTCGGCCCAAAATAATTTCCGGAGCCAGCGCCACACCAGCGATCCGTGGGCTAACACCCACGGAAAATCGCCAAAAAAATGCCGTTTTCACTCTTCCGCCTCTAGGACGCCCTTAAAACCTCCCACAGGCCCCACGGAGCCCATGGATCCGCTTAACAGCTCGTCAGGGACGCCCCCGAGGGGCTCGGCCCAAAATAATTTCCGGAGCCAGCGCCACCCCAGCGATCCGTGGGCTAACACCCACGGAAAATCGCCAAAAAACTGCCGTTTTCACTCTTTCGCCTCTGGGACGCCCTTAAAACCTCCCACAGGCCCCACGGAGCCCATGGATCCGCTTAACAGCTCGTCAGGGACGCCCCCGAGGGGCTTGGCCCAAAATAATTTCCGGAGCCAGCGCCCCCCCAGCGATCCGTGGGCTAACACCCACGGAAAATCGCCAAAAAACTGCCGTTTTCACTCTTTCGCCTCTGGGACGCCCTTAAAATCTCCCACAGGCCCCACGGAGCCCATGGATCCGCTTAACAGCTCGTCAGGGACGCCCTCGAGGGGCTCGGCCCAAAATAATTTCCGGAGCCAGCGCCACCCCAGCGATCCGTGGGCTAACACCCACGGAAAATCGCCAAAAAACTGCCGTTTTCACTCTTTCGCCTCTGGGACGCCCTTAAAACCTCCCACAGGCCCCACGGAGCCCATGGATCCGCTTAACAGCTCGTCAGGGACGCCCCCGAGGGGCTCGGCCCAAAATAATTTCCGGAGCCAGCGCCACCCCAGCGATCCGTGGGCTAACACCCACGGAAAATCGCCAAAAAACAGCCGTTTTCACTCTTTCGCCTCTGGGACGCCCTTAAAACCTCCCACAGGCCCCACGGAGCCCATGGATCCGCTTAACAGCTCGTCAGGGACGCCCCCGAGGGGCTCGGCCCAAAATAATTTCCGGAGCCAGCGCCACCCCAGCGATCCGTGGGCTAACACCCACGGAAAATCGCCAAAAAACTGCCGTTTTCACTCTTTCGCCTCTGGGATGCCCTTAAAACCTCCCACAGGTCCCACGGAGCCCATGGATCCGCTTAACAGCTCGTCAGGGACGCCCCCGAGGGGCTCGGCCCAAAATAATTTCCGGAGCCAGCGCCACCCCAGCGATCCGTGGGCTAACACCCACGGAAAATCCCCAAAAAACTGCTGTTTTCACTCTTTCGCCTCTGGGACGCCCTTAAAACCTCCCACAGGCCCCACGGAGCCCGTGGATCCGCTTAACAGCTCGTCAGGGACGCCCCCGAGGGGCTCGGCCCAAAATAATTTCCGGAGCCAGCGCCACCCCAGCGATCCGTGGGCTAACACCCACGGAAAATCGCCAAAAAACTGCCGTTTTCACTCTTTCGCCTCTGGGACGCCCTTAAAACCTCCCACAGGCCCCACGGAGCCCGTGGATCCTCTTAACAGCTCGTCAGGGACGCCCCCGAGGGGCTCGGCCCAAAATAATTTCCGGAGCCAGCGCCACACCAGCGATCCGTGGGCTAACACCCACGGAAAATCGCCAAAAAAATGCCGTTTTCACTCTTCCGCCTCTAGGACGCCCTTAAAACCTCCCACAGGCCCCACGGAGCCCATGGATCCGCTTAACAGCTCGTCAGGGACGCCCCCGAGGGGCTCGGCCCAAAATAATTTCCGGAGCCAGCGCCACCCCAGCGATCCGTGGGCTAACACCCACGGAAAATCGCCAAAAAACTGCCGTTTTCACTCTTTCGCCTCTGGGACGCCCTTAAAACCTCCCACAGGCCCCACGGAGCCCATGGATCCGCTTAACAGCTCGTCAGGGACGCCCCCGAGGGGCTCGGCCCAAAATAATTTCCGGAGCCAGCGCCACCCCAGCGATCCGTGGGCTAACACCCACGGAAAATCGCCAAAAAACTGCCGTTTTCACTCTTTCGCCTCTGGGACGCCCTTAAAATCTCCCACAGGCCCCACGGAGCCCATGGATCCGCTTAACAGCTCGTCAGGGACGCCCTCGAGGGGCTCGGCCCAAAATAATTTCCGGAGCCAGCGCCACCCCAGCGATCCGTGGGCTAACACCCACGGAAAATCGCCAAAAAACTGCCGTTTTCACTCTTTCGCCTCTGGGACGCCCTTAAAACCTCCCACAGGCCCCACGGAGCCCATGGATCCGCTTAACAGCTCGTCAGGGACGCCCCCGAGGGGCTCGGCCCAAAATAATTTCCGGAGCCAGCGCCACCCCAGCGATCCGTGGGCTAACACCCACGGAAAATCGCCAAAAAACTGCCGTTTTCACTCTTTCGCCTCTGGGACGCCCTTAAAACCTCCCACAGGCCCCACGGAGCCCATGGATCCGCTTAACAGCTCGTCAGGGACGCCCCCGAGGGGCTCGGCCCAAAATAATTTCCGGAGCCAGCGCCACCCCAGCGATCCGTGGGCTAACACCCACGGAAAATCGCCAAAAAACTGCCGTTTTCACTCTTTCGCCTCTGGGACGCCCTTAAAACCTCCCACAGGCCCCACGGAGCCCATGGATCCGCTTAACAGCTCGTCAGGGACGCCCCCGAGGGGCTCGGCCCAAAATAATTTCCGGAGCCAGCGCCACCCCAGCGATCCGTGGGCTAACACCCACGGAAAATCGCCAAAAAACTGCCGTTTTCACTCTTTCGCCTCTGGGACGCCCTTAAAACCTCCCACAGGCCCCACGGAGCCCATGGATCCGCTTAACAGCTCGTCAGGAACGCCCCCGAGGGGCTCGGCCCAAAATAATTTCCGGAGCCAGCGCCACCCCAGCGATCCGTGGGCTAACACCCACGGAAAATCACCAAAAAACTGCCGTTTTCACTCTTTCGCCTCTGGGACGCCCTTAAAACCCCCCACAGGCCCCACGGAGCCCATGGATCCGCTTGACAGCTCGTCAGGGACGCCCCCGAGGGGCTCGGCCCAAAATAATTTCCGGAGCCAGCGCCACCCCAGCGATCCGTGGGCTAACACCCACGGAAAATCGCCAAAAAACTGCCGTTTTCACTCTTTCGCCTCTGGGACGCCCTTAAAACCTCCCACAGGCCCCACGGAGCCCATGGATCCGCTTAACAGCTCGTCAGGTACGCCCCCGAGGGGCTCGGCCCAAAATAATTTCCGGAGCCAGCGCCACCCCAGCGATCCGTGGGCTAACACCCACGGAAAATCGCCAAAAAACTGCCGTTTTCACTCTTTCGCCTCTGGGACGCCCTTAAAACCTCCCACAGGCCCCACGGAGCCCATGGATCCGCTTAACAGCTCATCAGGGACGCCCCCGAGGGTCTCGGCCCAAAATAATTTCCGGAGCCAGCGCCACCCCAGCGATCCGTGGGCTAACACCCACGGAAAATCGCCAAAAAACTGCCGTTTTCACTCTTTTGCCTCTGGGACGCCCTTAAAACCTCCCACAGGACCCACGGAGCCCATGGATCCGCTTAACAGCTCGTCAGGGACGCCCCCGAGGGGCTCGGGCCAAAATAATTTCCGGAGCCAGCGCCACCCCAGCGATCCGTGGGCTAACACCCACGGAAAATCGCCAAAAAACTGCCGTTTTCACTCTTTCGCCTCTGGGACGCCCTTAAAACCCCCCACAGGCCCCACGGAGCCCATGGATCCGCTTAACAGCTCGTCAGGGACGTCCCCGAGGGGCTCGGCCCAAAATAATTTCCGGAGCCAGCGCCACCCAAGCGATCCGTGGGCTAACACCCATGGAAAATCGCCAAAAAACTGTCGTTTTCAATCTATCGCCTCTGGGACGCCCTTAAAACCTCCCACAGGCCCCACGGAGCCCATGGATCCGCTTAACAGCTCGTCAGGGACGCCCCCGAGGGGCTCGGCCCAAAATAATTTCCGGAGCCAGTGCCACCCCAGCGATCCGTGGGCTAACACCCACGGAAAATCGCCAAAAAACTGCCGTTTTCACTCTTTCGCCTCTGGGACGCCCTTAAAACCTCCCACAGGCCCCAAGGAGCCCATGGATCCGCTTAACAGCTCGTCAGGGACGCCCCCGAGGGGCTCGGCCCAAAATAATTTCCGGAGCCAGCGCCACCCTAGCGATCCGTGGGCTAACACCCACGGAAAATCGCCAAAAAACTGCCGTTTTCACTCTTTCGCCTCTGGGACGCCCTTAAAACCTCCCACAGGCCCCACGGAGCCCATGGATCCGCTTAACAGCTCGTCAGGGACGCCCCCGAGGGGCTCGGCCCAAAATAATTTCCGGAGCCAGCGCCACCCCAGCGATCCGTGGGCTAACACCCACGGAAAATCGCCAAAAAACTGCCGTTTTCACTCTTTCGCCTCTGGGACGCCCTTAAAACCTCCCAAAGGCCCCACGGAGCCCATGGATCCGCTTAACAGCTCGTCAGGGACGCCCTCGAGGGGCTCGGCCCAAAATAATTTCCGGAGCCAGCGCCACCCCAGCGATCCGTGGGCTAACACCCACGGAAAATCGCCAAAAAACTGCCGTTTTCACTCTTTCGCCTCTGGGACGCCCTTAAAACCTCCCACAGGCCCCACGGAGCCCATGGATCCGCTTAACAGCTCGTCAGGGACGCCCCCGAGGGGCTCGGCCCAAAATAATTTCCGGAGCCAGCGCCACCCCAGCGATCCGTGGGCTAACACCCACGGAAAATCGCCAAAAAACTGCCGTTTTCACTCTTTCGCCTCTGGGACGCCCTTAAAACCTCCCACAGGCCCCACGGAGCCCATGGATCCGCTTAACAGCTCGTCAGGGACGCCCCCGAGGGGCTCGGCCCAAAATAATTTCCGGAGCCAGCGCCACCCCAGCGATCCGTGGGCTAACACCCACGGAAAATCGCCAAAAAACTGTCGTTTTCACTCTTTCGCCTCTGGGACGCCCTTAAAACCTCCCACAGGCCCCACGGAGCCCATGGATCCGCTTAACAGCTCGTCAGGGACGCCCCCGAGGGGCTCGGCCCAAAATAATTTCCGGAGCCAGCGCCACCCCAGCGATCCGTGGGCTAACACCCACGGAAAATCGCCAAAAAACTTCCGTTTTCACTCTTTCGCCTCTGGGACGCCCTTAAAACCTCCCACAGGCCCCACGGAGCCCATGGATCCGCTTAACAGCTCGTCAGGGACGCCCCCGAGGGGCTCGGCCCAAAATAATTTCCGGAGCCAGCGCCACCCCAGCGATCCGTGGGCTAACACCCACGGAAAATCGCCAAAAAACTGCTGTTTTCACTCTTTCGCCTCTGGGACGCCCTTAAAACCTCCCACAGGCCCCACGGAGCCTATGGATCCGCTTAACAGCTCGTCAGGGACGCCCCCGAGGGGCTCGGCCCAAAATAATTTCCGGAGCCAGCGCCACCCCAGCGATCCGTGGGCTAACACCCACGGAAAATCGCCAAAAAACTGCCGTTTTCACTCTTTCGCCTCTGGGACGCCCTTAAAACCTCCCACAGGCCCCACGGAGCCCATGGATCCGCTTAACAGCTCATCAGGGATGCCCCCGAGGGGCTCGGCCCAAAATAATTTCCGGAGCCAGCGCCACCCCAGCGATCCGTGGGCTAACACCCACGGAAAATCGCCAAAAAACTGCCGTTTTCACTCTTTCGCCTCTGGGACGCCCTTAAAACCTCCCACAGGCCCCACGGAGCCCATGGATCCGCTTAACAGCTCGTCAGGGACGCCCCCGAGGGGCTCGGCCCAAAATAATTTCCGGAGCCAGCGCCACCCTAGCGATCCGTGGGCTAACACCCACGGAAAATCGCCAAAAAACTGCCGTTTTCACTCTTTCGCCTCTGGGACGCCCTTAAAACCTCCCACAGGCCCCACGGAGCCCGTGGATCCACTTAACAGCTCGTCAGGGACGCCCCCGAGGGGCTCGGCCCAAAATAATTTCCGGAGCCAGCGCCACCCTAGCGATCCGTGGGCTAACACCCACGGTAAATCGCCAAAAAACTGCCGTTTTCACTCTTTCGCCTCTGGGACGCCCTTAAAACCTCCCACAGGCCCCACGGAGCCCGTGGATCCACTTAACAGCTCGTCAGGGACGCCCCCGAGGGGCTCGGCCCAAAATAATTTCCGGAGCCAGCGCCACCCCAGCGATCCGTGGGCTAACACCCACGGAAAATCGCCAAAAAACTGCCGTTTTCACTCTTTCGCCTCTGGGACGCCCTTAAAACCTCCCACAGGCCCCACGGAGCCCGTGGATCCGCTTAACAGCTCGTCAGGGACGCCCCCGAGGGGCTCGGCCCAAAATAATTTTCGGAGCCAGCGCCACCCCAGCGATCCGTGAGCTAACACCCACGGAAAATCGCCAAAAAACTGCCGTTTTCACTCTCTCGCCTCTGGGACGCCCTTAAAACCTCCCACAGGCCCCACGGAGCCCATGGATCCGCTTAACAGCTCGTCAGGGATGCCCCCGAGGGGCTCGTCCCAAAATAATTTCCGGAGCCAGCGCCACCCCAGCGATCCGTGGGCTAACACCCACGGAAAATCGCCAAAAAACTGCCGTTTTCACTCTTTCGCCTCTGGGACGCCCTTAAAACCTCCCACAGGCCCCACGGAGCCCATGGATCCGCTTAACAGCTCGTCAGGGACGCCCCCGAGGGGCTCGGCCCAAAATAATTTCCGGAGCCAGCGCCACCCCAGCGATCCGTGGGCTAACACCCACGGAAAATCGCCAAAAAACTGCCGTTTTCACTCTTTCGCCTCTGGGACGCCCTTAAAACCTCCCACAGGCCCCACGGAGCCCGTGGATCCACTTAACAGCTCGTCAGGGACGCCCCCGAGGGGCTCGGCCCAAAATAATTTCCGGAGCCAGCGCCACCCCAGCGATCCGTGGGCTAACACCCACGGAAAATCGCCAAAAAACTGCCGTTTTCACTCTTTCGCCTCTGGGACGCCCTTAAAACCTCCCACAGGCCCCACGGAGCCCGTGGATCCGCTTAACAGCTCGTCAGGGACGCCCCCGAGGGGCTCGGCCCAAAATAATTTTCGGAGCCAGCGCCACCCCAGCGATCCGTGGGCTAACACCCACGGAAAATCGCCAAAAAACTGCCGTTTTCACTCTCTCGCCTCTGGGACGCCCTTAAAACCTCCCACAGGCCCCACGGAGCCCATGGATCCGCTTAACAGCTCGTCAGGGATGCCCCCGAGGGGCTCGTCCCAAAATAATTTCCGGAGCCAGCGCCACCCCAGCGATCCGTGGGCTAACACCCACGGAAAATCGCCAAAAAACTGCCGTTTTCACTCTTTCGCCTCTGGGACGCCCTTAAAACCTCCCACAGGCCCCACGGAGCCCATGGATCCGCTTAACAGCTCGTCAGGGACGCCCCCGAGGGGCTCGGCCCAAAATAATTTCCGGAGCCAGCGCCACCCCAGCGATCCGTGGGCTAACACCCACGGAAAATCGCCAAAAAACTGCCGTTTTCACTCTTTCGCCTCTGGGACGCCCTTAAAACCTCCCACAGGCCCCACGGAGCCCGTGGATCCACTTAACAGCTCGTCAGGGACGCCCCCGAGGGGCTCGGCCCAAAATAATTTCCGGAGCCAGCGCCACCCCAGCGATCCGTGGGCTAACACCCACGGAAAATCGCCAAAAAACTGCCGTTTTCACTCTTTCGCCTCTGGGACGCCCTTAAAACCTCCCACAGGCCCCACGGAGCCCGTGGATCCGCTTAACAGCTCGTCAGGGACGCCCCCGAGGGGCTCGGCCCAAAATAATTTCCGGAGCCAGCGCCACCCAAGCGATCCGTGGGCTAACACCCATGGAAAATCGCCAAAAAACTGTCGTTTTCAATCTATCGCCTCTGGGACGCCCTTAAAACCTCCCACAGGCCCCACGGAGCCCATGGATCCGCTTAACAGCTCGTCAGGGACGCCCCTGAGGGGCTCGGCCCAAAATAATTTCCGGAGCCAGTGCCACCCCAGCGATCCGTGGGCTAACACCCACGGAAAATCGCCAAAAAACTGCCGTTTTCACTCTTTCGCCTCTGGGACGCCCTTAAAACCTCCCACAGGCCCCAAGGAGCCCATGGATCCGCTTAACAGCTCGTCAGGGACGCCCCCGAGGGGCTCGGCCCAAAATAATTTCCGGAGCCAGCGCCACCCTAGCGATCCGTGGGCTAACACCCACGGAAAATCGCCAAAAAACTGCCGTTTTCACTCTTTCGCCTCTGGGACGCCCTTAAAACCTCCCACAGGCCCCACGGAGCCCATGGATCCGCTTAACAGCTCGTCAGGGACGCCCCCGAGGGGCTCGGCCCAAAATAATTTCCGGAGCCAGCGCCACCCCAGCGATCCGTGGGCTAACACCCACGGAAAATCGCCAAAAAACTGCCGTTTTCACTCTTTCGCCTCTGGGACGCCCTTAAAACCTCCCAAAGGCCCCACGGAGCCCATGGATCCGCTTAACAGCTCGTCAGGGACGCCCTCGAGGGGCTCGGCCCAAAATAATTTCCGGAGCCAGCGCCACCCCAGCGATCCGTGGGCTAACACCCACGGAAAATCGCCAAAAAACTGCCGTTTTCACTCTTTCGCCTCTGGGACGCCCTTAAAACCTCCCACAGGCCCCACGGAGCCCATGGATCCGCTTAACAGCTCGTCAGGGACGCCCCCGAGGGGCTCGGCCCAAAATAATTTCCGGAGCCAGCGCCACCCCAGCGATCCGTGGGCTAACACCCACGGAAAATCGCCAAAAAACTGCCGTTTTCACTCTTTCGCCTCTGGGACGCCCTTAAAACCTCCCACAGGCCCCACGGAGCCCATGGATCCGCTTAACAGCTCGTCAGGGACGCCCCCGAGGGGCTCGGCCCAAAATAATTTCCGGAGCCAGCGCCACCCCAGCGATCCGTGGGCTAACACCCACGGAAAATCGCCAAAAAACTGTCGTTTTCACTCTTTCGCCTCTGGGACGCCCTTAAAACCTCCCACAGGCCCCACGGAGCCCATGGATCCGCTTAACAGCTCGTCAGGGACGCCCCCGAGGGGCTCGGCCCAAAATAATTTCCGGAGCCAGCGCCACCCCAGCGATCCGTGGGCTAACACCCACGGAAAATCGCCAAAAAACTGCCGTTTTCACTCTTTCGCCTCTGGGACGCCCTTAAAACCTCCCACAGGCCCCACGGAGCCCATGGATCCGCTTAACAGCTCGTCAGGGACGCCCCCGAGGGGCTCGGCCCAAAATAATTTCCGGAGCCAGCGCCACCCCAGCGATCCGTGGGCTAACACCCACGGAAAATCGCCAAAAAACTGCTGTTTTCACTCTTTCGCCTCTGGGACGCCCTTAAAACCTCCCACAGGCCCCACGGAGCCTATGGATCCGCTTAACAGCTCGTCAGGGACGCCCCCGAGGGGCTCGGCCCAAAATAATTTCCGGAGCCAGCGCCACCCCAGCGATCCGTGGGCTAACACCCACGGAAAATCGCCAAAAAACTGCCGTTTTCACTCTTTCGCCTCTGGGACGCCCTTAAAACCTCCCACAGGCCCCACGGAGCCCATGGATCCGCTTAACAGCTCATCAGGGATGCCCCCGAGGGGCTCGGCCCAAAATAATTTCCGGAGCCAGCGCCACCCCAGCGATCCGTGGGCTAACACCCACGGAAAATCGCCAAAAAACTGCCGTTTTCACTCTTTCGCCTCTGGGACGCCCTTAAAACCTCCCACAGGCCCCACGGAGCCCATGGATCCGCTTAACAGCTCGTCAGGGACGCCCCCGAGGGGCTCGGCCCAAAATAATTTCCGGAGCCAGCGCCACCCTAGCGATCCGTGGGCTAACACCCACGGAAAATCGCCAAAAAACTGCCGTTTTCACTCTTTCGCCTCTGGGACGCCCTTAAAACCTCCCACAGGCCCCACGGAGCCCGTGGATCCACTTAACAGCTCGTCAGGGACGCCCCCGAGGGGCTCGGACCAAAATAATTTCCGGAGCCAGCGCCACCCCAGCGATCCGTGGGCTAACACCCACGGAAAATCGCCAAAAAACTGCCGTTTTCACTCTTTCGCCTCTGGGACGCCCTTAAAACCTCCCACAGGCCCCACGGAGCCCGTGGATCCGCTTAACAGCTCGTCAGGGACGCCCCCGAGGGGCTCGGCCCAAAATAATTTTCGGAGCCAGCGCCACCCCAGCGATCCGTGAGCTAACACCCACGGAAAATCGCCAAAAAACTGCCGTTTTCACTCTCTCGCCTCTGGGACGCCCTTAAAACCTCCCACAGGCCCCACGGAGCCCATGGATCCGCTTAACAGCTCGTCAGGGATGCCCCCGAGGGGCTCGTCCCAAAATAATTTCCGGAGCCAGCGCCACCCCAGCGATCCGTGGGCTAACACCCACGGAAAATCGCCAAAAAACTGCCGTTTTCACTCTTTCGCCTCTGGGACGCCCTTAAAACCTCCCACAGGCCCCACGGAGCCCATGGATCCGCTTAACAGCTCGTCAGGGACGCCCCCGAGGGGCTCGGCCCAAAATAATTTCCGGAGCCAGCGCCACCCCAGCGATCCGTGGGCTAACACCCACGGAAAATCGCCAAAAAACTGCCGTTTTCACTCTTTCGCCTCTGGGACGCCCTTAAAACCTCCCACAGGCCCCACGGAGCCCGTGGATCCACTTAACAGCTCGTCAGGGACGCCCCCGAGGGGCTCGGCCCAAAATAATTTCCGGAGCCAGCGCCACCCCAGCGATCCGTGGGCTAACACCCACGGAAAATCGCCAAAAAACTGCCGTTTTCACTCTTTCGCCTCTGGGACGCCCTTAAAACCTCCCACAGGCCCCACGGAGCCCGTGGATCCGCTTAACAGCTCGTCAGGGACGCCCCCGAGGGGCTCGGCCCAAAATAATTTTCGGAGCCAGCGCCACCCCAGCGATCCGTGGGCTAACACCCACGGAAAATCGCCAAAAAACTGCCGTTTTCACTCTCTCGCCTCTGGGACGCCCTTAAAACCTCCCACAGGCCCCACGGAGCCCATGGATCCGCTTAACAGCTCGTCAGGGATGCCCCCGAGGGGCTCGGCCCAAAATAATTTCCGGAGCCAGCGCCACCCCAGCGATCCGTGGGCTAACACCCACGGAAAATCGCCAAAAAACTGTCGTTTTCACTCTTTCGCCTCTGGGACGCCCTTAAAACCTCCCACAGGCCCCACGGAGCCCATGGATCCGCTTAACAGCTCGTCAGGGACGCCCCCGAGGGGCTCGGCCCAAAATAATTTCCGGAGCCAGCGCCACCCCAGCGATCCGTGGGCTAACACCCACGGAAAATCGCCAAAAAACTGCCGTTTTCACTCTTTCACCTCTGGGACGCCCTTAAAACCTCCCACAGGCCCCACGGAGCCCATGGATCCGCTTAACAGCTCGTCAGGGACGCCCCCGAGGGGCTCGGCCCAAAATAATTTCCGGAGCCAGCGCCACCCCAGCGATCCGTGGGCTAACACCCACGGAAAATCGCCAAAAAACTGCCGTTTTCACTCTTTCGCCTCTGGGACGCCCTTAAAACCTCCCACAGGCCCCACGGAGCCCATGGATCCGCTTAACAGCTCGTCAGGGATGCCCCCGAGGGGCTCGGCCCAAAATAATTTCCGGAGCCAGCGCCACCCCAGCGATCCGTGGGCTAACACCCACGGAAAATCGCCAAAAAACTGCCGTTTTCACTCTTTCGCCTCTGGGACGCCCTTAAAACCTCCCACAGGCCCCACGGAGCCCATGGATCCGCTTAACAGCTCGTCAGGGACGCCCCCGAGGGGCTCGGCCCAAAATAATTTCCGGAGCCAGCGCCACCCCAGCGATCCGTGGGCTAACACCCACGGAAAATCGCCAAAAAACTGCTGTTTTCACTCTTTCGCCTCTGGGACGCCCTTAAAACCTCCCACAGGCCCCACGGAGCCCGTGGATCCGCTTAACAGCTCGTCAGGGACGCCCCCGAGGGGCTCGGCCCAAAATAATTTCCGGAGCCAGCGCCACCCCAGCGATCCGTGGGCTAACACCCACGGAAAATCGCCAAAAAACTGCCGTTTTCACTCTTTCGCCTCTGGGACGCCCTTAAAACATCCCACAGGCCCCACGGAGCCCGTGGATCCTCTTAACAGCTCGTCAGGGACGCCCCCGAGGGGCTCGGCCCAAAATAATTTCCGGAGCCAGCGCCACCCCAGCGATCCGTGGGCTAACACCCACGGAAAATCGCCAAAAAACTGCTGTTTTCACTCTTTCGCCTCTGGGACGCCCTTAAAACCTCCCACAGGCCCCACGGAGCCCATGGATCCGCTTAACAGCTCGTCAGGGACGCCCCCGAGGGGCTCGGCCCAAAATAATTTCCGGAGCCAGCGCCACCCCAGCGATCCGTGGGCTAACACCCACGGAAAATCGCCAAAAAACTGCCGTTTTCACTCTTTCGCCTCTGGGACGCCCTTAAAACCTCCCACAGGCCCCACGGATCCCATGGATCCGCTTAACAGCTCGTCAGGGACGCCCCCGAGGGGCTCGGCCCAAAATAATTTCCGGAGCCAGCGCCACCCCAGCGATCCGTGGGCTAACACCCACGGAAAATCGCCAAAAAACTGCCGTTTTCACTCTTTCGCCTCTGGGACGCCCTTAAAACCTCCCACAGGCCCCACGGAGCCCGTGGATCCGCTTAACAGCTCGTCAGGGACGCCCCCGAGGGGCTCGGTCCAAAATAATTTCCGGAGCCAGCGCCACCCCAGCGATCCGTGGGCTAACACCCACGGAAAATCGCCAAAAAACTGCCGTTTTCACTCTCTCGCCTCTGGGACGCCCTTAAAATCTCCCACAGGCCCCACGGAGCCCATGGATCTGCTTAACAGCTCGTCAGGGATGCCCCCGAGGGGCTCGTCCCAAAATAATTTCCGGAGCCAGCGCCACCCCAGCGATCCGTGGGCTAACACCCACGGAAAATCGCCAAAAAACTGCCGTTTTCACTCTTTCGCCTCTGGGACGCCCTTAAAACCTCCCACAGGCCCCACGGAGCCCATGGATCCGCTTAACAGCTCGTCAGGGACGCCCCCGAGGGGCTCGGCCCAAAATAATTTCCGGAGCCAGCGCCACCCCAGCGATCCGTGGGCTAACACCCACGGAAAATCGCCAAAAAACTGCCGTTTTCACTCTTTCGCCTCTGGGACGCCCTTAAAACCTCCCACAGGCCCCACGGAGCCCATGGATCCGCTTAACAGCTCGTCAGGGACGCCCCCGAGGGGCTCGGCCCAAAATAATTTCCGGAGCCAGCGCCACCCCAGCGATCCGTGGGCTAACACCCACGGAAAATCGCCAAAAAACTGCCGTTTTCACTCTTTCGCCTCTGGGACGCCCTTAAAACCTCCCACAGGCCCCACGGAGCCCGTGGATCCGCTTAACAGCTCGTCAGGGACGCCCCCGAGGGGCTCGGCCCAAAATAATTTCCGGAGCCAGCGCCACCCCAGCGATCCGTGGGCTAACACCCACGGAAAATCGCCAAAAAACTGCCGTTTTCACTCTCTCGCCTCTGGGACGCCCTTAAAATCTCCCACAGGCCCCACGGAGCCCATGGATCCGCTTAACAGCTCGTCAGGGATGCCCCCGAGGGGCTCGTCCCAAAATAATTTCCGGAGCCAGCGCCACCCCAGCGATCCGTGGGCTAACACCCACGGAAAATCGCCAAAAAACTGCCGTTTTCACTCTTTCGCCTCTGGGACGCCCTTAAAACCTCCCACAGGCCCCACGGAGCCCATGGATCCACTTAACAGCTCGTCAGGGACGCCCCCGAGGGGCTCGGCCCAAAATAATTTCCGGAGCCAGCGCCACCCCAGCGATCCGTGGGCTAACACCCACGGAAAATCGCCAAAAAACTGCCGTTTTCACTCTTTCGCCTCTGGGACGCCCTTAAAACCTCCCACAGGCCCCACGGAGCCCATGGATCCGCTTAACAGCTCGTCAGGGACGCCCCCGAGGGGCTCGGCCCAAAATAATTTCCGGAGCCAGCGCCACCCCAGCGATCCGTGGGCTAACACCCACGGAAAATCGCCAAAAAACTGCTGTTTTCACTCTTTCGCCTCTGGGACGCCCTTAAAACCTCCCACAGGCCCCACGGAGCCCATGGATCCGCTTAACAGCTCGTCAGGGATGCCCCCGAGGGGCTCGGTCCAAAATAATTTCCGGAGCCAGCGCCACCCCAGCGATCCGTGGGCTAACACCCACGGAAAATCGCCAAAAAACTGCCGTTTTCACTCTTTCGCCTCTGGGACGCCCTTAAAACCTCCCACAGGCCCCACGGAGCCCATGGATCCGCTTAACAGCTCGTCAGGGACGCCCCCGAGGGGCTCGGCCCAAAATAATTTCCGGAGCCAGCGCCACCCCAGCGATCCGTGGGCTAACACCCACGGAAAATCGCCAAAAAACTGCCGTTTTCACTCTTTCGCCTCTGGGACGCCCTTAAAACCTCCCACAGGCCCCACGGAGCCCATGGATCCGCTTAACAGCTCGTCAGGGACGCCCCCGAGGGGCTCGGCCCAAAATAATTTCCGGAGCCAGCGCCACCCCAGCGATCCGTGGGCTAACACCCACGGAAAATCGCCAAAAAACTGCTGTTTTCACTCTTTCGCCTCTGGGACGCCCTTAAAACCTCCCACAGGCCCCACGGAGCCCATGGATCCGCTTAACAGCTCGTCAGGGACGCCCCCGAGGGGCTCGGCCCAAAATAATTTCCGGAGCCAGCGCCACCCTAGCGATCCGTGGGCTAACACCCACGGAAAATCGCCAAAAAACTGCCGTTTTCACTCTTTCGCCTCTGGGACGCCCTTAAAACCTCCCACAGGCCCCACGGAGCCCGTGGATCCACTTAACAGCTCGTCAAGGACGCCCCCGAGGGGCTCGGCCCAAAATAATTTCCGGAGCCAGCGCCACCCCAGCGATCCGTGGGCTAACACCCACGGAAAATCGCCAAAAAACTGCCGTTTTCACTCTTTCGCCTCTGGGACGCCCTTAAAACCTCCCACAGGCCCCACGGAGCCCGTGGATCCGCTTAACAGCTCGTCAGGGACGCCCCCGAGGGGCTCGGCCCAAAATAATTTCCGGAGCCAGCGCCACCCCAGCGATCCGTGGGCTAACACCCACGGAAAATCGCCAAAAAACTGCCGTTTTCACTCTCTCGCCTCTGGGACGCCCTTAAAATCTCCCACAGGCCCCACGGAGCCCATGGATCCGCTTAACAGCTCGTCAGGGATGCCCCCGAGGGGCTCGGCCCAAAATAATTTCTGGAGCCAGCGCCACCCCAGCGATCCGTGGGCTAACACCCACGGAAAATCGCCAAAAAACTGCCGTTTTCACTCTTTCGCCTCTGGGACGCCCTTAAAACCTCCCACAGACCCCACGGAGCCCATGGATCCGCTTAACAGCTCGTCAGGGATGCCCCCGAGGGGCTCGGCCCAAAATAATTTCCGGAGCCAGCGCCACCCCAGCGATCCGTGGGCTAACACCCACGGAAAATCGCCAAAAAACTGCCGTTTTCACTCTTTCGCCTCTGGGACGCCCTTAAAACCTCCCACAGGCCCCACGGAGCCCATGGATCCGCTTAACAGCTCGTCAGGGACGCCCCCGAGGGGCTCGGCCCAAAATAATTTCCGGAGCCAGCGCCACCCCAGCGATCCGTGGGCTAACACCCACGGAAAATCGCCAAAAAACTGCCGTTTTTACTCTTTCACCTCTGGGACGCCCTTAAAACCTCCCACAGGCCCCACGGAGCCCATGGATCCGCTTAACAGCTCGTCAGGGACTCCCCCGAGGGGCTCGGCCCAAAATAATTTCCGGAGCCAGCGCCACCCCAGCGATCCGTGGGCTAACACCCACGGAAAATCGCCAAAAAACTGCCGTTTTCACTCTTTCGCCTCTGGGACGCCCTTAAAACCTCCCACAGGCCCCACGGAGCCCATGGATCCGCTTAACAGCTCGTCAGGGACGCCCCCGAGGGGCTCGGCCCATAATAATTTCCGGAGCCAGCGCCACCCCAGCGATCCGTGGGCTAACACCCACGGAAAATCGCCAAAAAACTGCCGTTTTCACTCTTTCGCCTCTGGGACGCCCTTAAAACCTCCCACAGGCCCCACGGAGCCCATGGATCCGCTTAACAGCTCGTCAGGGACGCCCCCGAGGGGCTCGGCCCAAAATAATTTCCGGAGCCAGCGCCACCCCAGCGATCCGTGGGCTAACACCCACGGAAAATCGCCAAAAAACTGCCGTTTTCACTCTTTCGCCTCTGGGATGCCCTTAAAACCTCCCACAGGTCCCACGGAGCCCATGGATCCGCTTAACAGCTCATCAGGGACGCCCCCGAGGGGCTCGGCCCAAAATAATTTCCGGAGCCAGCGCCACCCCAGCGATCCGTGGGCTAACACCCACGGAAAATCGCCAAAAAACTGCCGTTTTCACTCTTTCGCCTCTGGGATGCCCTTAAAACCTCCCACAGGCCCCACGGAGCCCATGGATCCGCTTAACAGCTCGTCAGGGACGCCCCCGAGGGGCTCGGCCCAAAATAATTTCCGGAGCCAGCGCCACCCCAGCGATCCGTGGGCTAACACCCACGGAAAATCGCCAAAAAACTGCCGTTTTCACTCTTTCGCCTCTGGGACGCCCTTAAAACCTCCCACAGGCCCCACGGAGCCCGTGGATCCGCTTAACAGCTCGTCAGGGACGCCCCCGAGGGGCTCGGCCCAAAATAATTTCCGGAGCCAGCGCCACCCCAGCGATCCGTGGGCTAACACCCACGGAAAATCGCCAAAAAACTGCCGTTTTCACTCTCTCGCCTCTGGGACGCCCTTAAAATCTCCCACAGGCCCCACGGAGCCCATGGATCCGCTTAACAGCTCGTCAGGGATGCCCCCGAGGGGCTCGTCCCAAAATAATTTCCGGAGCCAGCGCCACCCCAGCGATCCGTGGGCTAACACCCACGGAAAATCGCCAAAAAACTGCCGTTTTCACTCTTTCGCCTCTGGGACGCCCTTAAAACCTCCCACAGGCCCCACGGAGCCCATGGATCCGCTTAACAGCTCGTCAGGGACGCCCCCGAGGGGCTCGGCCCAAAATAATTTCCGGAGCCAGCGCCACCCCAGCGATCCGTGGGCTAACACCCACGGAAAATCGCCAAAAAACTGCCGTTTTCACTCTTTCGCCTCTGGGACGCCCTTAAAACCCCCCACAGGCCCCACGGAGCCCATGGATCCGCTTAACAGCTCGTCAGGGACGCCCCCGAGGGGCTCGGCCCAAAATAATTTCTGGAGCCAGCGCCACCCCAGCGATCCGTGGGCTAACACCCACGGAAAATCGCCAAAAAACTGCCGTTTTCACTCTTTCGCCTCTGGGACGCCCTTAAAACCTCCCACAGACCCCACGGAGCCCATGGATCCGCTTAACAGCTCGTCAGGGATGCCCCCGAGGGGCTCGGCCCAAAATAATTTCCGGAGCCAGCGCCACCCCAGCGATCCGTGGGCTAACACCCACGGAAAATCGCCAAAAAACTGCCGTTTTCACTCTTTCGCCTCTGGGACGCCCTTAAAACCTCCCACAGGCCCCACGGAGCCCATGGATCCGCTTAACAGCTCGTCAGGGACGCCCCCGAGGGGCTCGGCCCAAAATAATTTCCGGAGCCAGCGCCACCCCAGCGATCCGTGGGCTAACACCCACGGAAAATCGCCAAAAAACTGCCGTTTTTACTCTTTCACCTCTGGGACGCCCTTAAAACCTCCCACAGGCCCCACGGAGCCCATGGATCCGCTTAACAGCTCGTCAGGGACTCCCCCGAGGGGCTCGGCCCAAAATAATTTCCGGAGCCAGCGCCACCCCAGCGATCCGTGGGCTAACACCCACGGAAAATCGCCAAAAAACTGCCGTTTTCACTCTTTCGCCTCTGGGACGCCCTTAAAACCTCCCACAGGCCCCACGGAGCCCATGGATCCGCTTAACAGCTCGTCAGGGACGCCCCCGAGGGGCTCGGCCCAGAATAATTTCCGGAGCCAGCGCCACCCCAGCGATCCGTGGGCTAACACCCACGGAAAATCGCCAAAAAACTGCCGTTTTCACTCTTTCGCCTCTGGGACGCCCTTAAAACCTCCCACAGGCCCCACGGAGCCCATGGATCCGCTTAACAGCTCGTCAGGGACGCCCCCGAGGGGCTCGGCCCAAAATAATTTCCGGAGCCAGCGCCACCCCAGCGATCCGTGGGCTAACACCCACGGAAAATCGCCAAAAAACTGCCGTTTTCACTCTTTCGCCTCTGGGATGCCCTTAAAACCTCCCACAGGTCCCACGGAGCCCATGGATCCGCTTAACAGCTCATCAGGGACGCCCCCGAGGGGCTCGGCCCAAAATAATTTCCGGAGCCAGCGCCACCCCAGCGATCCGTGGGCTAACACCCACGGAAAATCGCCAAAAAACTGCCGTTTTCACTCTTTCGCCTCTGGGATGCCCTTAAAACCTCCCACAGGCCCCACGGAGCCCATGGATCCGCTTAACAGCTCGTCAGGGACGCCCCCGAGGGGCTCGGCCCAAAATAATTTCCGGAGCCAGCGCCACCCCAGCGATCCGTGGGCTAACACCTACGGAAAATTGCCAAAAAACTGCCATTTTCACTCTTTCGCCTCTGGGACGCCCTTAAAACCTCCCACAGGCCCCACGGAGCCCATGGATCCGCTTAACAGCTCGTCAGGGACGTCCCCAAGGCTCTCGGCCCAAAATAATTTCCGGAGCCAGCGCCACCCCAGCGATCCGTGGGCTAACACCCACGGAAAATCGCCAAAAAACTGCCGTTTTCACTCTTTCGCCTCTGGGATGCCCTTAAAACCTCCCACAGGTCCCACGGAGCCCATGGATCCGCTTAACAGCTCGTCAGGGACGCCCCCGAGGGGCTCGGCCCAAAATAATTTCCGGAGCCAGCGCCACCCCAGCGATCCGTGGGCTAACACCCACGGAAAATCCCCAAAAAACTGCTGTTTTCACTCTTTCGCCTCTGGGACGCCCTTAAAACCTCCCACAGGCCCCACGGAGCCCGTGGATCCGCTTAACAGCTCGTCAGGGACGCCCCCGAGGGGCTCGGCCCAAAATAATTTCCGGAGCCAGCGCCACCCCAGCGATCCGTGGGCTAACACCCACGGAAAATCGCCAAAAAACTGCCGTTTTCACTCTTTCGCCTCTGGGACGCCCTTAAAACCTCCCACAGGCCCCACGGAGCCCGTGGATCCTCTTAACAGCTCGTCAGGGACGCCCCCGAGGGGCTCGGCCCAAAATAATTTCCGGAGCCAGCGCCACACCAGCGATCCGTGGGCTAACACCCACGGAAAATCGCCAAAAAAATGCCGTTTTCACTCTTCCGCCTCTAGGACGCCCTTAAAACCTCCCACAGGCCCCACGGAGCCCATGGATCCGCTTAACAGCTCGTCAGGGACGCCCCCGAGGGGCTCGGCCCAAAATAATTTCCGGAGCCAGCGCCACCCCAGCGATCCGTGGGCTAACACCCACGGAAAATCGCCAAAAAACTGCCGTTTTCACTCTTTCGCCTCTGGGACGCCCTTAAAATCTCCCACAGGCCCCACGGAGCCCATGGATCCGCTTAACAGCTCATCAGGGACGCCCCCGAGGGGCTCGGCCCAAAATAATTTTCGGAGCCAGCGCCACCCCAGCGATTCGTGGGCTAACACCCACGGAAAATCGCCAAAAAACTGCCGTTTTC
Source organism: Capsicum rhomboideum (assembly GCA_031232105.1). Taxonomy (NCBI): domain Eukaryota; kingdom Viridiplantae; phylum Streptophyta; class Magnoliopsida; order Solanales; family Solanaceae; genus Capsicum; species Capsicum rhomboideum. Next base: position 35,143 of record CP124710.1, on the reverse strand, counting down.
ACTCTTTCGCCTCTGGGACGCCCTTAAAACCTCCCACAGGCCCCACGGAGCCCATGGATCCGCTTAACAGCTCGTCAGGGATGCCCCCGAGGGGCTCGGCCCAAAATAATTTCCGGAGCCAGCGCCACCCCAGCGATCCGTGGGCTAACACCCACGGAAAATCGCCAAAAAACTGCCGTTTTCACTCTTTCGCCTCTGGGACGCCCTTAAAACCTCCCACAGGCCCCACGGAGCCCATGGATCCGCTTAACAGCTCGTCAGGGACGCCCCCGAGGGGCTCGGCCCAAAATAATTTCCGGAGCCAGCGCCACCCAAGCGATCCGTGGGCTAACACCCATGGAAAATCGCCAAAAAACTGTCGTTTTCAATCTATCGCCTCTGGGACGCCCTTAAAACCTCCCACAGGCCCCACGGAGCCCATGGATCCGCTTAACAGCTCGTCAGGGACACCCCCGAGGGGCTCGGCCCAAAATAATTTCCGGAGCCAGTGCCACCCCAGCGATCCGTGGGCTAACACCCACGGAAAATCGCCAAAAAACTGCCGTTTTCACTCTTTCGCCTCTGGGACGCCCTTAAAACCTCCCACAGGCCCCAAGGAGCCCATGGATCCGCTTAACAGCTCGTCAGGGACGCCCCCGAGGGGCTCGGCCCAAAATAATTTCCGGAGCCAGCGCCACCCTAGCGATCCGTGGGCTAACACCCACGGAAAATCGCCAAAAAACTGCCGTTTTCACTCTTTCGCCTCTGGGACGCCCTTAAAACCTCCCACAGGCCCCACGGAGCCCATGGATCCGCTTAACAGCTCGTCAGGGACGCCCCCGAGGGGCTCGGCCCAAAATAATTTCCGGAGCCAGCGCCACCCTAGCGATCCGTGGGCTAACACCCACGGAAAATCGCCAAAAAACTGCCGTTTTCACTCTTTCGCCTCTGGGACGCCCTTAAAACCTCCCACAGGCCCCACGGAGCCCATGGATCCGCTTAACAGCTCGTCAGGGACGCCCCCGAGGGGCTCGGCCCAAAATAATTTCCGGAGCCAGCGCCACCCCAGCGATCCGTGGGCTAACACCCACGGAAAATCGCCAAAAAACTGCCGTTTTCACTCTTTCGCCTCTGGGACGCCCTTAAAACCTCCCAAAGGCCCCACGGAGCCCATGGATCCGCTTAACAGCTCGTCAGGGACGCCCTCGAGGGGCTCGGCCCAAAATAATTTCCGGAGCCAGCGCCACCCCAGCGATCCGTGGGGTAACACCCACGGAAAATCGCCAAAAAACTGCCGTTTTCACTCTTTCGCCTCTGGGACGCCCTTAAAACCTCCCACAGGCCCCACGGAGCCCATTGATCCGCTTAACAGCTCGTCAGGGACGCCCCCGAGGGGCTCGGCCCAAAATAATTTCCGGAGCCAGCGCCACCCCAGCGATCCGTGGGCTAACACCCACGGAAAATCGCCAAAAAACTGCCGTTTTCACTCTTTCGCCTCTGGGACGCCCTTAAAACCTCCCACAGGCCCCACGGAGCCCATGGATCCGCTTAACAGCTCGTCAGGGACGCCCCCGAGGGGCTCGGCCCAAAATAATTTCCAGAGCCAGCGCCACCCCAGCGATCCATGGGCTAACACCCACGGAAAATCGCCAAAAAACTGCCGTTTTCACTCTTTCGCCTCTGGGACGCCCTTAAAACCTCCCACAGGCCCCACGGAGCCCATGGATCCGCTTAACAGCTCGTCAGGGACGCCCCCGAGGGGCTCGGCCCAAAATAATTTCCGGAGCCAGCGCCACCCCAGCGATCCGTGGGCTAACACCCACGGAAAATCGCCAAAAAACTGCCGTTTTCACTCTTTCGCCTCTGGGACGCCCTTAAAACCTCCCACAGGCCCCACGGAGCCCATGGATCCGCTTAACAGCTCGTCAGGGACGCCCCCGAGGGGCTCGGCCCAAAATAATTTCCGGAGCCAGCGCCACCCAAGCGATCCGTGGGCTAACACCCACGGAAAATCGCCAAAAAACTGCCGTTTTCACTCTTTCGCCTCTGGGACGCCCTTAAAACCTCCCACAGGCCCCAAGGAGCCCATGGATCCGCTTAACAGCTCGTCAGGGACGCCCCCGAGGGGCTCGGCCCAAAATAATTTCCGGAGCCAGCGCCACCCTAGCGATCCGTGGGCTAACACCCACGGAAAATCGCCAAAAAACTGCCGTTTTCACTCTTTCGCCTCTGGGACGCCCTTAAAACCTCCCACAGGCCCCACGGAGCCCATGGATCCGCTTAACAGCTCGTCAGGGACGCCCCCGAGGGGCTCGGCCCAAAATAATTTCCGGAGCCAGCGCCACCCCAGCGATCCGTGGGCTAACACCCACGGAAAATCGCCAAAAAACTGCCGTTTTCACTCTTTCGCCTCTGGGACGCCCTTAAAACCTCCCAAAGGCCCCACGGAGCCCATGGATCCGCTTAACAGCTCGTCAGGGACGCCCTCGAGGGGCTCGGCCCAAAATAATTTCCGGAGCCAGCGCCACCCCAGCGATCCGTGGGCTAACACCCACGAAAAATCGCCAAAAAACTGCCGTTTTCACTCTTTCGCCTCTGGGACGCCCTTAAAACCTCCCACAGGCCCCACGGAGCCCATTGATCCGCTTAACAGCTCGTCAGGGACGCCCCCGAGGGGCTCGGCCCAAAATAATTTCCGGAGCCAGCGCCACCCCAGCGATCCGTGGGCTAACACCCACGGAAAATCGCCAAAAAACTGCCGTTTTCACTCTTTCGCCTCTGGGACGCCCTTAAAACCTCCCACAGGCCCCACGGAGCCCATGGATCCGCTTAACAGCTCGTCAGGGACGCCCCCGAGGGGCTCGGCCCAAAATAATTTCCGGAGCCAGCGCCACCCCAGCGATCCATGGGCTAACACCCACGGAAAATCGCCAAAAAACTGCCGTTTTCACTCTTTCGCCTCTGGGACGCCCTTAAAACCTCCCACAGGCCCCACGGAGCCCATGGATCCGCTTAACAGCTCGTCAGGGACGCCCCCGAGGGGCTCGGCCCAAAATAATTTCCGGAGCCAGCGCCACCCCAGCGATCCGTGGGCTAACACCCACGGAAAATCGCCAAAAAACTGCCGTTTTCACTCTTTCGCCTCTGGGACGCCCTTAAAACCTCCCACAGGCCCCACGGAGCCCATGGATCCGCTTAACAGCTCGTCAGGGACGCCCCGAGGGGCTCGGCCCAAAATAATTTCCGGAGCCAGCGCCACCCAAGCGATCCGTGGGCTAACACCCATGGAAAATCGCCAAAAAACTGTCGTTTTCAATCTATCGCCTCTGGGACGCCTTTAAAACCTCCCACAGGCCCCACGGAGCCCATGGATCCGCTTAACAGCTCGTCAGGGACGCCCCCGAGGGGCTCGGCCCAAAATAATTTCCGGAGCCAGTGCCACCCCAGCGATCCGTGGGCTAACACCCACGGAAAATCGCCAAAAAACTGCCGTTTTCACTCTTTCGCCTCTGGGACGCCCTTAAAACCTCCCACAGGCCCCAAGGAGCCCATGGATCCGCTTAACAGCTCGTCAGGGACGCCCCCGAGGGGCTCGGCCCAAAATAATTTCCGGAGCCAGCGCCACCCTAGCGATCCGTGGGCTAACACCCACGGAAAATCGCCAAAAAACTGCCGTTTTCACTCTTTCGCCTCTGGGACGCCCTTAAAACCTCCCACAGGCCCCACGGAGCCCATGGATCCGCTTAACAGCTCGTCAGGGACGTCCCCGAGGGGCTCGGCCCAAAATAATTTCCGGAGCCAGCGCCACCCCAGCGATCCGTGGGCTAACACCCACGGAAAATCGCCAAAAAACTGCCGTTTTCACTCTTTCGCCTCTGGGACGCCCTTAAAACCTCCCAAAGGCCCCACGGAGCCCATGGATCCGCTTAACAGCTCGTCAGGGACGCCCTCGAGGGGCTCGGCCCAAAATAATTTCCGGAGCCAGCGCCACCCCAGCGATCCGTGGGCTAACACCCACGGAAAATCGCCAAAAAACTGCCGTTTTCACTCTTTCGCCTCTGGGACGCCCTTAAAACCTCCCACAGGCCCCACGGAGCCCATGGATCCGCTTAACAGCTCGTCAGGGACGCCTCCGAGGGGCTCGGCCCAAAATAATTTCCGGAGCCAGCGCCACCCCAGCGATCCGTGGGCTAACACCCACGGAAAATCGCCAAAAAACTGCCGTTTTCACTCTTTCGCCTCTGGGACGCCCTTAAAACCTCCCACAGGCCCCACGGAGCCCATGGATCCGCTTAACAGCTCGTCAGGGACGCCCCCGAGGGGCTCGGCCCAAAATAATTTCCGGAGCCAGCGCCACCCCAGCGATCCGTGAGCTAACACCCACGGAAAATCGCCAAAAAACTGCCGTTTTCACTCTTTCGCCTCTGGGACGCCCTTAAAACCTCCCACAGGCCCCACGGAGCCCATGGATCCGCTTAACAGCTCGTCAGGGACACCCCCGAGGGGCTCGGCCCAAAATAATTTCCGAAGCCAGCGCCACCCCAGCGATCCGTGGGCTAACACCTACGGAAAATCGCCAAAAAACTGCCGTTTTCACTCTTTCGCCTCTGGGACGCCCTTAAAACCTCCCACAGGTCCCACGGAGCCCATGGATCCGCTTAACAGCTCGTCAGGGACGCCCCCGAGGGGCTCGGCCCAAAATAATTTCCGGAGCCAGCGCCACCCCAGCGATCCGTGGGCTAACACCCACGGAAAATCGCCAAAAAACTGCCGTTTTCACTCTTTCGCCTCTGGGACGCCCTTAAAACCTCCCACAGGCCCCACGGAGCCCATGGATCCGCTTAACAGCTCGTCAGGGACGCCCCCGAGGGGCTCGGCCCAAAATAATTTCCGGAGCCAGCGCCACCCCAGCGATCCGTGGGCTAACACCCACGGAAAATCGCCAAAAAACTACCGTTTTCACTCTTTCGCCTCTGGGACGCCCTTAAAACCTCCCACAGGCCCCACGGAGCCCATGGATCCGCTTAACAGCTCGTCAGGGACGCCCCCGAGGGGCTCGGCCCAAAATAATTTCCGGAGCCAGCGCCACCCCAGCGATCCGTGGGCTAACACCCACGGAAAATCGCCAAAAAACTGCCGTTTTCACTCTTTCGCCTCTGGGACGCCCTTAAAACCCCCCACAGGCCCCACGGAGCCCATGGATCCGCTTAACAGCTCGTCAGGGACGCCCCCGAAGGGCTCGGCCCAAAATAATTTCCGGAGCCAGCGCCACCCCAGCGATCCGTGGGCTAACACCCACGGAAAATCGCCAAAAAACTGCCGTTTTCACTCTTTCGCCTCTGGGACGCCCTTAAAACCTCCCACAGGCCCCACGGAGCCCATGGATCCGCTTAACAGCTCGTCAGGGACGCCCCCGAGGGGCTCGGCCCAAAATAATTTCCGGAGCCAGCGCCACCCCAGCGATCCGTGGGCTAACACCCACGGAAAATCGCCAAAAAACTGCCGTTTTCACTCTTTCGCCTCTGGGACGCCCTTAAAACCTCCCACAGGCCCCACGGAGCCCATGGATCCGCTTAACAGCTCGTCAGGGACGCCCCCGAGGGGCTCGGCCCAAAATAATGTCCGCAGCCAGCGCCACCCCAGCGATCCGTGGGCTAACACCCACGGAAAATCGCCAAAAAACTGCCGTTTTCACTCTTTCGCCTCTGGGACGCCCTTAAAACCTCCCACAGGCCCCACGGAGCCCGTGGATCCACTTAACAGCTCGTCAGGGACGCCCCCGAGGGGCTCGGCCCAAAATAATTTCCGGAGCCAGCGCCACCCCAGCGATCCGTGGGCTAACACCCACTGAAAATCGCCAAAAAACTGCTGTTTTCACTCTTTCGCCTCTGGGACGCCCTTAAAACCTCCCACAGGCCCCACGGAGCCCATGGATCCGCTTAACAGCTCGTCAGGGACGCCCCCGAGGGGCTCGGCCCAAAATAATTTCCGGAGCCAGCGCCACCCCAGCGATCCGTGGGCTAACACCCACGCAAAATCGCCAAAAAACTGCCGTTTTCACTCTTTCGCCTCTGGTACGCCCTTAAAACCTCCCACAGGCCCCACGGAGCCCATGGATCCGCTTAACAGCTCGTCAGGGACGCCCCCGAGGGGCTCGGCCCAAAATAATTTCCGGAGCCAGCGCCACCCCAGCGATCCGTGGGCTAACACCCACGAAAAATCGCCAAAAAACTGCTGTTTTCACTCTTTCGCCTCTGGGACGCCCTTAAAACCTCCCACAGGCCCCACGGAGCCCATGGATCCGCTTAACAGCTCGTCAGGGACGCCCCCGAGGGGCTCGGCCCAAAATAATTTCCGGAGCCAGCGCCACCCCAGCGATCCGTGGGCTAACACCCACGGAAAATCGCCAAAAAACTGCCGTTTTCACTCTTTCGCCTCTGGGACGCCCTTAAAACCTCCCACAGGCCCCACGGAGCCCATGGATCCGCTTAACAGCTCGTCAGGGACGCCCCCGAGGGGCTCGGCCCAAAATAATTTCCGGAGCCAGCGCCACCCCAGCGATCCGTGGGCTAACACCCACGGAAAATCGCCAAAAAACTGCCGTTTTCACTCTTTCGCCTCTGGGACGCCCTTAAAACCTCCCACAGGCCCCACGGAGCCCGTGGATCCACTTAACAGCTCGTCAGGGACGCCCCCGAGGGGCTCGGCCCAAAATAATTTCCGGAGCCAGCGCCACCCCAGCGATCCGTGGGCTAACACCCACTGAAAATCGCCAAAAAACTGCCGTTTTCACTCTTTCGCCTCTGGGACGCCCTTAAAACATCCCACAGGCCCCACGAAGCCCGTGGATCCGCTTAACAGCTCGTCAGGGACGCCCCCGAGGGGCTCGGCCCAAAATAATTTCCGGAGCCAGCGCCACCCCAGCGATCCGTGGGCTAACACCCACGGAAAATCGCCAAAAAACTGCCGTTTTCACTCTCTCGCCTCTGGGACGCCCTTAAAATCTCCCACAGGCCCCACGGAGCCCATGGATCCGCTTAACAGCTCGTCAGGGATGCCCCCGAGGGGCTCGTCCCAAAATAATTTCCGGAGCCAGCGCCACCCCAACGATCCGTGGGCTAACACCCACGGAAAATCGCCAAAAAACTGCCGTTTTCACTCTTTCGCCTCTGGGACGCCCTTAAAACCTCCCACAGGCCCCACGGAGCCCATGGATCCGCTTAACAGCTCGTCAGGGATGCCCCCGAGGGGCTCGGCCCAAAATAATTTCCGGAGCCAGCGCCACCCCAGCGATCCGTGGGCTAACACCCACGGAAAATCGCCAAAAAACTGCCGTTTTCACTCTTTCGCCTCTGGGACGCCCTTAAAACCTCCCACAGGCCCCACGGAGCCCATGGATCCGCTTAACAGCTCGTCAGGGACGCCCCCGAGGGGCTCGGCCCAAAATAATTTCCGGAGCCAGCGCCACCCCAGCGATCCGTGGGCTAACACCCACGGAAAATCGCCAAAAAACTGCCGTTTTCACTCTTTCGCCTCTGGGACGCCCTTAAAACCTCCCACAGGCCCCACGGAGCCCATGGATCCGCTTAACAGCTCGTCAGGGACGCCCCCGAGGGGCTCGGCCCAAAATAATTTCCGGAGCCAGCGCCACCCCAGCGATCCGTGGGCTAACACCCACGGAAAATTGCCAAAAAACTGCCGTTTTCACTCTTTCGCCTCTGGGACGCCCTTAAAACCTCCCACAGGCCCCACGGAGCCCATGGATCCGCTTAACAGCTCGTCAGGGACGCCCCCGAGGGGCTCGGCCCAAAATAATTTCCGGAGCCAGCGCCACCCAAGCGATCCGTGGGCTAACACCCATGGAAAATCGCCAAAAAACTGCCGTTTTCAATCTATCGCCTCTGGGACGCCCTTAAAACCTCCCACAGGCCCCACGGAGCCCATGGATCCGCTTAACAGCTCGTCAGGGACGCCCCCGAGGGGCTCGGCCCAAAATAATTTCCGGAGCCAGTGCCACCCCAGCGATCCGTGGGCTAACACCCACGGAAAATCGCCAAAAAACTGCCGTTTTCACTCTTTCGCCTCTGGGACGCCCTTAAAACCTCCCACAGGCCCCAAGGAGCCCATGGATCCGCTTAACAGCTCGTCAGGGACGCCCCCGAGGGGCTCGGCCCAAAATAATTTCCGGAGCCAGCGCCACCCTAGCGATCCGTGGGCTAACACCCACGGAAAATCGCCAAAAAACTGCCGTTTTCACTCTTTCGCCTCTGGGACGCCCTTAAAACCTCCCACAGGCCCCACGGAGCCCATGGATCCGCTTAACAGCTCGTCAGGGACGCCCCCGAGGGGCTCGGCCCAAAATAATTTCCGGAGCCAGCGCCACCCCAGCGATCCGTGGGCTAACACCCACGGAAAATCGCCAAAAAACTGCCGTTTTCACTCTTTCGCCTCTGGGACGCCCTTAAAACCTCCCAAAGGCCCCACGGAGCCCATGGATCCGCTTAACAGCTCGTCAGGGACGCCCTCGAGGGGCTCGGCCCAAAATAATTTCCGGAGCCAGCGCCACCCCAGCGATCCGTGGGCTAACACCCACGGAAAATCGCCAAAAAACTGCCGTTTTCACTCTTTTGCCTCTGGGACGCCCTTAAAACCTCCCACAGGCCCCACGGAGCCCGTGGATCCACTTAACAGCTCGTCAGGGACGCCCCCGAGGGGCTCGGCCCAAAATAATTTCCGGAGCCAGCGCCCCCCCAGCGATCCGTGGGCTAACACCCACGGAAAATCGCCAAAAAACTGCCGTTTTCACTCTTTCGCCTCTGGGACGCCCTTAAAACCTCCCACAGGCCCCACAGAGCCCGTGGATCCTCTTAACAGCTCGTCAGGGACGCCCCCGAGGGGCTCGGCCCAAAATAATTTCCGGAGCCAGCGCCACCCCAGCGATCCGTGGGCTAACACCCACGGAAAATCGCCAAAAAACTGCCGTTTTCACTCTTTCGCCTCTGGGACGCCCTTAAAACCTCCCACAGGCCCCACGGAGCCCATGGATCCGCTTAACAGCTCATCAGGGACGCCCCCGAGGGGCTCGGCCCAAAATAATTTCCGGAGCCAGCGCCACCCCAGCGATCCGTGGGCTAACACCCACGGAAAATCGCCAAAAAACTGCCGTTTTCACTCTTTCGCCTCTGGGATGCCCTTAAAACCTCCCACAGGCCCCACGGAGCCCATGGATCCGCTTAACAGCTCGTCAGGGACGCCCCCGAGGGGCTCGGCCCAAAATAATTTCCGGAGCCAGCGCCACCCCAGCGATCCGTGGGCTAACACCCACGGAAAATTGCCAAAAAACTGCCATTTTCACTCTTTCGCCTCTGGGACGCCCTTAAAACCTCCCACAGGCCCCACGGAGCCCATGGATCCGCTTAACAGCTCGTCAGGGACGTCCCCGAGGGGCTCGGCCCAAAATAATTTCCGGAGCCAGCGCCACCCCAGCGATCCGTGGGCTAACACCCACGGAAAATCGCCAAAAAACTGCCGTTTTCACTCTTTCGCCTCTGGGATGCCCTTAAAACCTCCCACAGGTCCCACGGAGCCCATGGATCCGCTTAACAGCTCGTCAGGGACGCCCCCGAGGGGCTCGGCCCAAAATAATTTCCGGAGCCAGCGCCGCCCCAGCGATCCGTGGGCTAACACCCACGGAAAATCCCCAAAAAACTGCTGTTTTCACTCTTTCGCCTCTGGGACGCCCTTAAAACCTCCCACAGGCCCCACGGAGCCCGTGGATCCGCTTAACAGCTCGTCAGGGACGCCCCCGAGGGGCTCGGCCCAAAATAATTTCCGGAGCCAGCGCCACCCCAGCGATCCGTGGGCTAACACCCACGGAAAATCGCCAAAAAACTGCCGTTTTCACTCTTTCGCCTCTGGGACGCCCTTAAAACCTCCCACAGGCCCCACGGAGCCCGTGGATCCTCTTAACAGCTCGTCAGGGACGCCCCCGAGGGGCTCGGCCCAAAATAATTTCCGGAGCCAGCGCCACACCAGCGATCCGTGGGCTAACACCCACGGAAAATCGCCAAAAAAATGTCGTTTTCACTCTTCCGCCTCTAGGACGCCCTTAAAACCTCCCACAGGCCCCACGGAGCCCATGGATCCGCTTAACAGCTCGTCAGGGACGCCCCCGAGGGGCTCGGCCCAAAATAATTTCCGGAGCCAGCGCCACCCCAGCGATCCGTGGGCTAACACCCACGGAAAATCGCCAAAAAACTGCCGTTTTCACTCTTTCGCCTCTGGGACGCCCTTAAAATCTCCCAAAGGCCCCACGGAGCCCATGGATCCGCTTAACAGCTCATCAGGGACGCCCCCGAGGGGCTCGGCCCAAAATAATTTCCGGAGCCAGCGCCACCCCAGCGATTCGTGGGCTAACACCCACGGAAAATCGCCAAAAAACTGCCGTTTTCACTCTTTCTCCTCTGGGACGCCCTTAAAACCTCCCACAGGCCCCACGGAGCCCATGGATCCGCTTAACAGCTCGTCAGGGACGCCCCCGAGGGGCTCGGCCCAAAATAATTTCCGGAGCCAGCGCCACCCCAGCGATCCGTGGGCTAACACCCACGGAAAATCGCCAAAAAACTGCCGTTTTCACTCTTTCGCCTCTGGGACGCCCTTAAAACCTCCCACAGGCCCCACGGAGCCCATGGATCCGCTTAACAGCTCGTCAGGGATGCCCCCGAGGGGCTCGGCCCAAAATAATTTCCGGAGCCAGCGCCACCCCAGCGATCCGTGGGCTAACACCCACGGAAAATCGCCAAAAAACTGCCGTTTTCACTCTTTCGCCTCTGGGACGCCCTTAAAACCTCCCACAGGCCCCACGGAGCCCATGGATCCGCTTAACAGCTCGTCAGGGACGCCCCCGAGGGGCTCGGCCCAAAATAATTTCCGGAGCCAGCGCCACCCCAGCGATCCGTGGGCTAACACCCACGGAAAATCGCCAAAAAACTGCCGTTTTCACTCTTTCGCCTCTGGGATGCCCTTAAAACCTCCCACAGGTCCCACGGAGCCCATGGATCCGCTTAACAGCTCGTCAGGGACGCCCCCGAGGGGCTCGGCCCAAAATAATTTCCGGAGCCAGCGCCACCCCAGCGATCCGTGGGCTAACACCCACGGAAAATCGCCAAAAAACTGCTGTTTTCACTCTTTCGCCTCTGGGACGCCCTTAAAACCTCCCACAGGCCCCACGGAGCCCATGGATCCGCTTAACAGCTCGTCAGGGACGCCCCCGAGGGGCTCGGCCCAAAATAATTTCCGGAGCCAGCGCCACCCCAGCGATCCGTGGGCTAACACCCACGGAAAATCGCCAAAAAACTGCCGTTTTCACTCTTTCGCCTCTGGGACGCCCTTAAAACCTCCCACAGGCCCCACAGAGCCCATGGATCCGCTTAACAGCTCGTCAGGGACGCCCCCGAGGGGCTCGGCCCAAAATAATTTCCGGAGCCAGCGCCACCCCAGCTATCCGTGGGCTAACACCCACGGAAAATCGCCAAAAAACTGCCGTTTTCACTCTTTCGCCTCTGGGACGCCCTTAAAACCTCCCACAGGCCCCACGGAGCCCATGGATCCGCTTAACAGCTCGTCAGGGATGCCCCCGAGGGGCTCGGCCCAAAATAATTTCCGGAGCCAGCGCCACCCTAGCGATCCGTGGGCTAACACCCACGGAAAATCGCCAAAAAACTGCCGTTTTCACTCTTTCGCCTCTGGGACGCCCTTAAAACCTCCCACAGGCCCCACGGAGCCCGTGGATCCACTTAACAGCTCGTCAAGGACGCCCCCGAGGGGCTCGGCCCAAAATAATTTCCGGAGCCAGCGCCACCCCAGCGATCCGTGGGCTAACACCCACGGAAAATCGCCAAAAAACTGCCGTTTTCACTCTTTCGCCTCTGGGACGCCCTTAAAACCTCCCACAGGCCCCACGGAGCTCGTGGATCCACTTAACAGCTCGTCAGGGACGCCCCCGAGGGGCTCGGCCCAAAATAATTTCCGGAGCCAGCGCCACCCCAGCGATCCGTGGGCTAACACCCACGGAAAATCGCCAAAAAACTGCCGTTTTCACTCTCTCGCCTCTGGGACGCCCTTAAAATCTCCCACAGGCCCCACGGAGCCCATTGATCCGCTTAACAGCTCGTCAGGGATGCCCCCGAGGGGCTCGTCCCAAAATAATTTCCGGAGCCAGCGCCACCCCAGCGATCCGTGGGCTAACACCCACGGAAAATCGCCAAAAAACTGCCGTTTTCACTCTTTCGCCTCTGGGACGCCCTTAAAACCTCCCACAGGCCCCACGGAGCCCATGGATCCGCTTAACAGCTCGTCAGGGACGCCCCCGAGGGGCTCGGCCCAAAATAATTTCCGGAGCCAGCGCCACCCCAGCGATCCGTGGGCTAACACCCACGGAAAATCGCCAAAAAACTGCCGTTTTCACTCTTTCGCCTCTGGGACGCCCTTAAAACCTCCCACAGGCCCCACGGAGCCCATGGATCCGCTTAACAGCTCGTCAGGGACGCCCCCGAGGGGCTCGGCCCAAAATAATTTCCGGAGCCAGCGCCACCCCAGCGATCCGTGGGCTAACACCCACGGAAAATCGCCAAAAAACTGCCGTTTTCACTCTTTCGCCTCTGGGACGCCCTTAAAACCTCCCACAGGCCCCACGGAGCCCATGGATCCGCTTAACAGCTCGTCAGGGATGCCTCCGAGGGGCTCGGCCCAAAATAATTTCCGGAGCCAGCGCCACCCCAGCGATCCGTGGGCTAACACCCACGGAAAATCGCCAAAAAACTGCCGTTTTCACTCTTTCGCCTCTGGGACGCCCTTAAAACCTCCCACAGGCCCCACGGAGCCCATGGATCCGCTTAACAGCTCTTCAGGGACGCCCCCGAGGGGCTCGGCCCAAAATAATTTCCGGAGCCAGCGCCACCCCAGCGATCCGTGGGCTAACACCCACGGAAAATCGCCAAAAAACTGCCGTTTTTACTCTTTCACCTCTGGGACGCCCTTAAAACCTCCCACAGGCCCCACGGAGCCCATGGATCCGCTTAACAGCTCGTCAGGGACGCCCCCGAGGGGCTCGTCCCAAAATAATTTCCGGAGCCAGCGCCACCCCAGCGATCCGTGGGCTAACACCCACGGAAAATCGCCAAAAAACTGCCGTTTTCACTCTTTCGCCTCTGGGACGCCCTTAAAACCTCCCACAGGCCCCACGGAGCCCATGGATCCGCTTAACAGCTCGTCAGGGACGCCCCCGAGGGGCTCGGCCCAGAATAATTTCCGGAGCCAGCGCTACCCCAGCGATCCGTGGGCTAACACCCACGGAAAATCGCCAAAAAACTGCCGTTTTCACTCTTTCGCCTCTGGGACGCCCTTAAAACCTCCCACAGGCCCCACGGAGCCCATGGATCCGCTTAACAGCTCGTCAGGGACGCCCCCGAGGGGCTCGGCCCAAAATAATTTCCGAAGCCAGCGCCACCCCAGCGATCCGTGGGCTAACACCCACGGAAAATCGCCAAAAAACTGCCGTTTTCACTCTTTCGCCTCTGGGATGCCCTTAAAACCTCCCACAGGTCCCACGGAGCCCATGGATCCGCTTAACAGCTCGTCAGGGACGCCCCCGAGGGGCTCGGCCCAAAATAATTTCCGGAGCCAGCGCCACCCCAGCGATCCGTGGGCTAACACCCACGGAAAATCGCCAAAAAACTGCTGTTTTCACTCTTTCGCCTCTGGGACGCCCTTAAAACCTCCCACAGGCCCCACGGAGCCCGTGGATCCGCTTAACAGCTCGTCAGGGACGCCCCCGAGGGGCTCGGCCCAAAATAATTTCCGGAGCCAGCGCCACCCCAGCGATCCGTGGGCTAACACCCACGGAAAATCGCCAAAAAACTGCCGTTTTCACTCTTTCGCCTCTGGGACGCCCTTAAAACCTCCCACAGGCCCCACAGAGCCCGTGGATCCTCTTAACAGCTCGTCAGGGACGCCCCCGAGGGGCTCGGCCCAAAATAATTTCCGGAGCCAGCGCCACCCCAGCGATCCGTGGGCTAACACCCACGGAAAATCGCCAAAAAACTGCCGTTTTCACTCTTTCGCCTCTGGGACGCCCTTAAAACCTCCCACAGGCCCCACGGAGCCCATGGATCCGCTTAACAGCTCATCAGGGACGCCCCCGAGGGGCTCGGCCCAAAATAATTTCCGGAGCCAGCGCCACCCCAGCGATCCGTGGGCTAACACCCACGGAAAATCGCCAAAAAACTGCCGTTTTCACTCTTTCGCCTCTGGGATGCCCTTAAAACCTCCCACAGGCCCCACGGAGCCCATGGATCCGCTTAACAGCTCGTCAGGGACGCCCCCGAGGGGCTCGGCCCAAAATAATTTCCGGAGCCAGCGCCACCCCAGCGATCCGTGGGCTAACACCCACGGAAAATTGCCAAAAAACTGCCATTTTCACTCTTTCGCCTCTGGGACGCCCTTAAAACCTCCCACAGGCCCCACGGAGCCCATGGATCCGCTTAACAGCTCGTCAGGGACGTCCCCGAGGGGCTCGGCCCAAAATAATTTCCGGAGCCAGCGCCACCCCAGCGATCCGTGGGCTAACACCCACGGAAAATCGCCAAAAAACTGCCGTTTTCACTCTTTCGCCTCTGGGATGCCCTTAAAACCTCCCACAGGTCCCACGGAGCCCATGGATCCGCTTAACAGCTCGTCAGGGACGCCCCCGAGGGGCTCGGCCCAAAATAATTTCCGGAGCCAGCGCCACCCCAGCGATCCGTGGGCTAACACCCACGGAAAATCCCCAAAAAACTGCTGTTTTCACTCTTTCGCCTCTGGGACGCCCTTAAAACCTCCCACAGGCCCCACGGAGCCCGTGGATCCGCTTAACAGCTCGTCAGGGACGCCCCCGAGGGGCTCGGCCCAAAATAATTTCCGGAGCCAGCGCCACCCCAGCGATCCGTGGGCTAACACCCACGGAAAATCGCCAAAAAACTGCCGTTTTCACTCTTTCGCCTCTGGGACGCCCTTAAAACCTCCCACAGGCCCCACGGAGCCCGTGGATCCTCTTAACAGCTCGTCAGGGACGCCCCCGAGGGGCTCGGCCCAAAATAATTTCCGGAGCCAGCGCCACACCAGCGATCCGTGGGCTAACACCCACGGAAAATCGCCAAAAAAATGCCGTTTTCACTCTTCCGCCTCTAGGACGCCCTTAAAACCTCCCACAGGCCCCACGGAGCCCATGGATCCGCTTAACAGCTCGTCAGGGACGCCCCCGAGGGGCTCGGCCCAAAATAATTTCCGGAGCCAGCGCCACCCCAGCGATCCGTGGGCTAACACCCACGGAAAATCGCCAAAAAACTGCCGTTTTCACTCTTTCGCCTCTGGGACGCCCTTAAAATCTCCCACAGGCCCCACGGAGCCCATGGATCCGCTTAACAGCTCATCAGGGACGCCCCCGAGGGGCTCGGCCCAAAATAATTTCCGGAGCCAGCGCCACCCCAGCGATTCGTGGGCTAACACCCACGGAAAATCGCCAAAAAACTGCCGTTTTCACTCTTTCGCCTCTGGGACGCCCTTAAAACCTCCCACAGGCCCCACGGAGCCCATGGATCCGCTTAACAGCTCGTCAGGGACGCCCCCGAGGGGCTCGGCCCAAAATAATTTCCGGAGCCAGCGCCACCCCAGCGATCCGTGGGCTAACACCCACGGAAAATCGCCAAAAAACTGCCATTTTCACTCTTTCGCCTCTGGGACGCCCTTAAAACCTCCCACAGGCCCCACAGAGCCCATGGATCCGCTTAACAGCTCGTCAGGGACGCCCCCGAGGGGCTCGGCCCAAAATAATTTCCGGAGCCAGCGCCACCCAAGCGATCCGTGGGCTAACACCCATGGAAAATCGCCAAAAAACTGTCGTTTTCAATCTATCGCCTCTGGGACGCCCTTAAAACCTCCCACAGGCCCCACGGAGCCCATGGATCCGCTTAACAGCTCGTCAGGGACGCCCCCGAGGGGCTCGGCCCAAAATAATTTCCGGAGCCAGTGCCAGCCCAGCGATCCGTGGGCTAACACCCACGGAAAATCGCCAAAAAACTGCCGTTTTCACTCTTTCGCCTCTGGGACGCCCTTAAAACCTCCCACAGGCCCCAAGGAGCCCATGGATCCGCTTAACAGCTCGTCAGGGATGCCCCCGAGGGGCTCGGCCCAAAATAATTTCCGGAGCCAGCGCCACCCTAGCGATCCGTGGGCTAACACCCACGGAAAATCGCCAAAAAACTGCCGTTTTCACTCTTTCGCCTCTGGGACGCCCTTAAAACCTCCCACAGGCCCCACGGAGCCCATGGATCCGCTTAACAGCTCGTCAGGGACGCCCCCGAGGGGCTCGGCCCAAAATAATTTCCGGAGCCAGCGCCACCCCAGCGATCCGTGGGCTAACACCCACGGAAAATCGCCAAAAAACTGCCGTTTTCACTCTTTCGCCTCTGGGACGCCCTTAAAACCTCCCAAAGGCCCCACGGAGCCCATGGATCCGCTTAACAGCTCGTCAGGGACGCCCTCGAGGGGCTCGGCCCAAAATAATTTCCGGAGCCAGCGCCACCCCAGCGATCCGTGGGCTAACACCCACGGAAAATCGCCAAAAAACTGCCGTTTTCACTCTTTCGCCTCTGGGACGCCCTTAAAACCTCCCACAGGCCCCACGGAGCCCATGGATCCGCTTAACAGCTCGTCAGGGACGCCCCCGAGGGGCTCGGCCCAAAATAATTTCCGGAGCCAGCGCCACCCCAGCGATCCGTGGGCTAACACCCACGGAAAATCGCCAAAAAACTGCCGTTTTCACTCTTTCGCCTCTGGGACGCCCTTAAAACCTCCCACAGGCCCCACGGAGCCCATGGATCCGCTTAACAGCTCGTCAGGGACGCCCCCGAGGGGCTCGGCCCAAAATAATTTCCGGAGCCAGCGCCACCCCAGCGATCCGTGGGCTAACACCCACGGAAAATCGCCAAAAAACTGCCGTTTTCACTCTTTCGCCTCTGGGACGCCCTTAAAACCTCCCACAGGCCCCACGGAGCCCATGGATCCGCTTAACAGCTCGTCAGGGACGCCCCCGAGGGGCTCGGCCCAAAATAATTTCCGGAGCCAGCGCCACCCCAGCGATCCGTGGGCTAACACCCACGGAAAATCGCCAAAAAACTGCCGTTTTCACTCTTTCGCCTCTGGGACGCCCTTAAAACCTCCCACAGGCCCCACGGAGCCCATGGATCCGCTTAACAGCTCGTCAGGGACGCCCCCGAGGGGCTCGGCCCAAAATAATTTCCGGAGCCAGCGCCACCCAAGCGATCCGTGGGCTAACACCCATGGAAAATCGCCAAAAAACTGTCGTTTTCAATCTATCGCCTCTGGGACGCCCTTAAAACCTCCCACAGGCCCCACGGAGCCCATGGATCCACTTAACAGCTCGTCAGGGACGCCCCCGAGGGGCTCGGCCCAAAATAATTTCCGGAGCCAGTGCCACCCCAGCGATCCGTGGGCTAACACCCACGGAAAATCGCCAAAAAACTGCCGTTTTCACTCTTTCGCCTCTGGGACGCCCTTAAAACCTCCCACAGGCCCCAAGGAGCCCATGGATCCGCTTAACAGCTCGTCAGGGACGCCCCCGAGGGGCTCGGCCCAAAATAATTTCCGGAGCCAGCGCCACCCCAGCGATCCGTGGGCTAACACCCACGGAAAATCGCCAAAAAACTGCCGTTTTCACTCTTTCGCCTCTGGGACGCCCTTAAAACCTCCCAGAGGCCCCACGGAGCCCATGGATCCGCTTAACAGCTCGTCAGGGACGCCCCTGAGGGGCTCGGCCCAAAATAATTTCCGGAGCCAGCGCCACCCCAGCGATCCGTGGGCTAACACCCACCAAAAATCGCCAAAAAACTGCAGTTTTCACTCTTTCGCCTATGGGACGCCCTAAAAACATCCCAACGGACGCACGGAGCCCATGGATCCGCTTAACAGCTCGTCAGGGACGCCCCCGAGGGCCTCGGCCCAAAATAATTTCCGAAGCCAGCGCCACCCCAGCGATCCGTGGGCTAACACCCACCGAAAATCGCCAAAAAACTGCAGTTTTCACTCTTTCGCCTATGGGACGCCCTAAAAACATCCCAACGGACCCACGGAGCCCATGGATCCGCTTAACAGCTCGTCAGGGACGCCCCCGAGGGCCTCGGCCCAAAATAATTTCCGGAGCCAGCGCCACCACAGCGATCCGTGGGCTAACACCCACCGAAAATCGCCAAAAAACTGCAGTTTTCACTCTTTCGCCTATGGGACGACCTAAAAACATCCCAACGGACCCACGGAGCCCATGGATCCGCTTAACAGCTCGTCAGGGACGCCCCCGAGGGCCTCGGCCCAAAATAATTTCCGGAGCCAGCGCCACCCCAGCGATCCGTGGGCTAACACCCACCGAAAATCGCCAAAAAACTGCAGTTTTCACTCTTTCGCCTATGGGACGCCCTAAAAACATCCCAACGGACCCACGGAGCCCATGGATCCGCTTAACAGCTCGTCAGGGACGCCCCCGAGGGCCTCGGCCCAAAATAATTTCCGGAGCCAGCGCCACCCCAGCGATCCGTGGGCTAACACCCACCGAAAATCGCCAAAAAACTGCAGTTTTCACTCTTTCGCCTATGGGACGCCCTAAAAACATCCCAACGGACCCACGGAGCCCATGGATCCACTTAACAGCTCGTCAGGGACGCCCCCGAGGGCCTCGGCCCAAAATAATTTCCGGAGCCAGCGCCACCCCAGCGATCCGTGGGCTAACACCCACCGAAAATTGCCAAAAAACTGCAGTTTTCACTCTTTCGCCTATGGGACGCCCTAAAAACATCCCAACGGACCCACGGAGCCCATGGATCCGCTTAACAGCTCGTCAGGGACGCCCCCGAGGGCCTCGGCCCAAAATAATTTCCGGAGCCAGCGCCACCCCAGCGATCCGTGGGCTAACACCCACCGAAAATCGCCAAAAAACTGCAGTTTTCACTCTTTCGCCTATGGGACGCCCTAAAAACATCCCAACGGACCCACGGAGCCCATGGATCCGCTTAACAGCTCGTCAGGGACGCCCCCGAGGGCCTCGGCCCAAAATAATTTCCGGAGCCAGCGCCACCCCAGCGATCCGTGGGCTAACACCCACCGAAAATCGCCAAAAAACTGCAGTTTTCACTCTTTCGCCTATGGGACGCCCTAAAAACATCCCAACGGACCCACGGAGCCCATGGATCCGCTTAACAGCTCGTCAGGGACGCCCCCGAGGGCCTCGGCCCAAAATAATTTCCGGAGCCAGCGCCACCCCAGTGATCCGTGGGCTAACACCCACCGAAAATCGCCAAAAAACTGCAGTTTTCACTCTTTCGCCTATGGGACGCCCTAAAAACATCCCAACGGACCCACGGAGCCCATGGATCCGCTTAACAGCTCGTCAGGGACGCCCCCGAGGGCCTCAGCCCAAAATAATTTCCGGAGCCAGCGCCACCCCAGCGATCCGTGGGCTAACACCCACCGAAAATCGCCAAAAAACTGCAGTTTTCACTCTTTCGCCTATGGGACGCCCTAAAAACATCCCAACGGACCCACGGAGCCCATGGATCCGCTTAACAGCTCGTCAGGGACGCCCCCGAGGGCCTCGGCCCAAAATAATTTCCGGAGCCAGCGCCACCCCAGCGATCCGTGGGCTAACACCCACCGAAAATCGCCAAAAAACTGCAGTTTTCACTCTTTCGCCTATGGGACGCCCTAAAAACATCCCAACGGACCCACGGAGCCCATGGATCCGCTTAACAGCTCGTCAGGGACGCCCCCGAGGGCCTCAGCCCAAAATAATTTCCGGAGCCAGCGCCACCCCAGCGATCCGTGGGCTAACACCCACCGAAAATCGCCAAAAAACTGCAGTTTTCACTCTTTCGCCTATGGGACGCCCTAAAAACATCCCAACGGACCCACGGAGCCCATGGATCCGCTTAACAGCTCGTCAGGGACGCCTCCGAGGGCCTCGGCCCAAAATAATTTCCGGAGCCAGCGCCACCCCAGCGATCCGTGGGCTAACACCCACCGAAAATCGCCAAAAAACTGCAGTTTTCACTCTTTCGCCTATGGGACGCCCTAAAAACATCCCAACGGACCCACGGAGCCCATGGATCCGCTTAACAGCTCGTCAGGGACGCCCCCGAGGGCCTCGGCCCAAAATAATTTCCGGAGCCAGCGCCACCCCAGCGATCCGTGGGCTAACACCCACCGAAAATCGCCAAAAAACTGCAGTTTTCACTCTTTCGCCTATGGGATGCCCTAAAAACATCCCAAAGGACCCACGGAGCCCATGGATCCGCTTAACAGCTCGTCAGGGACGCCCCCGAGGGCCTCGGCCCAAAATAATTTTCGGAGCCAGCGCCACCCCAGCGATCCGTGGGCTAACACCCACCGAAAATCGCCAAAAAACTGCAGTTTTCACTCTTTCGCCTATGGGACGCCCTAAAAACATCCCAACGGACCCACGGAGCCCATGGATCCGCTTAACAGCTCGTCAGGGACGCCCCCGAGGGCCTCGGCCCAAAATAATTTCCGGAGCCAGCGCCACCCCAGCGATCCGTGGGCTAACACCCACCGAAAATCGCCAAAAAACTGCAGTTTTCACTCTTTCGCCTATGGGACGCCCTAAAAACATCCCAAAGGACCCACGGAGCCCATGGATCCGCTTAACAGCTCGTCAGGGACGCCCCCGAGGGCCTCGGCCCAAAATAATTTCCGGAGCCAGCGCCACCCCAGCGATCCGTGGGCTAACACCCACCGAAAATTGCCAAAAAACTGCAGTTTTCACTCTTTCGCCTATGGGACGCCCTAAAAACATCCCAAAGGACCCACGGAGCCCATGGATCCGCTTAACAGCTCGTCAGGGACGCCCCCGAGGGCCTCGGCCCAAAATAATTTCCGGAGCCAGCGCCACCCCAGCGATCCGTGGGCTAACACCCACCGAAAATTGCCAAAAAACTGCAGTTTTCACTCTTTCGCCTATGGGACGCCCTAAAAACATCCCAACGGACCCACGGAGCCCATGGATCCGCTTAACAGCTCGTCAGGGACGCCCCCGAGGGCCTCGGCCCAAAATAATTTCCGGAGCCAGCGCCACCCCAGCGATCCGTGGGCTAACACCCACCGAAAATCGCCAAAAAACTGCAGTTTTCACTCTTTCGCCTATGGGACGCCCTAAAAACATCCCAACGGACCCACGGAGCCCATGGATCCGCTTAACAGCTCGTCAGGGACGCCCCCGAGGGCCTCGGCCCAAAATAATTTCCGGAGCCAGCGCCACCCCAGCGATCCGTGGGCTAACACCCACCGAAAATCGCCAAAAAACTGCAGTTTTCACTCTTTCGCCTATGGGACGCCCTAAAAACATCCCAACGGACCCACGGAGCCCATGGATCCGCTTAACAGCTCGTCAGGGACGCCCCCGAGGGCCTCGGCCCAAAATAATTTCCGGAGCCAGCGCCACCCCAGCGATCCGTGGGCTAACACCCACCGAAAATCGCCAAAAAACTGCAGTTTTCACTCTTTAGCCTATGGGACGCCCTAAAAACATCCCAAAGGACCCACGGAGCCCATGGATCCGCTTAACAGCTCGTCAGGGACGCCCCCGAGGGCCTCGGCACAAAATAATTTCCGGAGCCAGCGCCACCCCAGCGATCCGTGGGCTAACACCCACCGAAAATTGCCAAAAAACTGCAGTTTTCACTCTTTCGCCTATGGGACGCCCTAAAAACATCCCAACGGACCCACGGAGCCCATGGATCCGCTTAACAGCTCGTCAGGGACGCCCTCGAGGGCCTCGGCCCAAAATAATTTCCGGAGCCAGCGCCACCCCAGCGATCCGTGGGCTAACACCCACCGAAAATTGCCAAAAAACTGCAGTTTTCACTCTTTCGCCTATGGGACGCCCTAAAAACATCCCAACGGACCCACGGAGCCCATGGATCCGCTTAACAGCTCGTCAGGGACGCCCCCGAGGGCCTCGGCCCAAAATAATTTCCGGAGCCAGCGCCACCCCAGCGATCCGTGGGCTAACACCCACCGAAAATCGCCAAAAAACTGCAGTTTTCACTCTTTCGCCTATGGGACGCCCTAAAAACATCCCAACGGACCCACGGAGCCCATGGATCCGCTTAACAGCTCGTCAGGGACGCCCCCGAGGGCCTCGGCCTAAAATAATTTCCGGAGCCAGCGCCACCCCAGCGATCCGTGGGCTAACACCCACCGAAAATTGCCAAAAAACTGCAGTTTTCACTCTTTCGCCTATGGGACGCCCTAAAAACATCCCAACGGACCCACGGAGCCCATGGATCCGCTTAACAGCTCGTCAGGGACGCCCCCGAGGGCCTCGGCCCAAAATAATTTCCGGAGCCAGCGCCACCCCAGCGATCCGTGGGCTAACACCCACCGAAAATCACCAAAAAACTGCAGTTTTCACTCTTTCGCCTATGGGACGCCCTAAAAACATCCCAACGGACCCACGGAGCCCATGGATCCGCTTAACAGCTCGTCAGGGACGCCCTCGAGGGCCTCGGCCCAAAATAATTTCCGGAGCCAGCGCCACCCCAGCGATCCGTGGGCTAACACCCACCGAAAATTGCCAAAAAACTGCAGTTTTCACTCTTTCGCCTATGGGACGCCCAAAAAACATCACAACGGACCCACGGAGCCCATGGATCCGCTTAACAGCTCGTCAGGGACGCCCCCGAGGGCCTCGGCCCAAAATAATTTCCGGAGCCAGCGCCACCCCAGCGATCCGTGGGCTAACACCCACCGAAAATCGCCAAAAAACTGCAGTTTTCACTCTTTCGCCTATGGGACGCCCTAAAAACATCCCAACGGACCCACGGAGCCCATGGATCCGCTTAACAGCTCGTCAGGGACGCCCCCGAGGGCCTCGGCCTAAAATAATTTCCGGAGCCAGCGCCACCCCAGCGATCCGTGGGCTAACACCCACCGAAAATTGCCAAAAAACTGCAGTTTTCACTCTTTCGCCTATGGGACGCCCTAAAAACATCCCAACGGACCCACGGAGCCCATGGATCCGCTTAACAGCTCGTCAGGGACGCCCCCGAGGGCCTCGGCCCAAAATAATTTCCGGAGCCAGCGCCACCCCAGCGATCCGTGGGCTAACACCCACCGAAAATCACCAAAAAACTGCAGTTTTCACTCTTTCGCCTATGGGACGCCCTAAAAACATCCCAACGGACCCACGGAGCCCATGGATCCGCTTAACAGCTCGTCAGGGACGCCCCCGAGGGCCTCGGCCCAAAATAATTTTCGGAGCCAGCGCCACCCCAGCGATCCGTGGGCTAACACCCACCGAAAATCGCCAAAAAACTGCAGTTTTCACTCTTTCGCCTATGGGACGCCCTAAAAACATCCCAACGGACCCACGGAGCCCATGGATCCGCTTAACAGCTCATCAAGGACGCCCCCGAGGGCCTCGGCCCAAAATAATTTCCGGAGCCAGCGCCACCCCAGCGATCCGTGGGCTAACACCCACCGAAAATCGCCAAAAAACTGCAGTTTTCACTCTTTCGCCTATGGGATGCCCTAAAAACATCCCAACGGACCCACGGAGCCCATGGATCCGCTTAACAGCTCGTCAGGGACGCCCCCGAGGGCCTCGGCCCAAAATAATTTCCGGAGCCAGCGCCACCCCAGCGATCTGTGGGCTAACACCCACCGAAAATCGCCAAAAAACTGCAGTTTTCACTCTTTCGCCTATGGGACGCCCTAAAAACATCCCAACGGACCCACGGAGCCCATGGATCCGCTTAACAGCTCGTCAGGGACGCCCCCGAGGGCCTCGGCCCAAAATAATTTCCGGAGCCAGCGCCACCCCAGCGATCCGTGGGCTAACACCCACCGAAAATCGCCAAAAAACTGCAGTTTTCACTCTTTCGCCTATGGGACGCCCTAAAAACATCCCAACGGACCCACGGAGCCCATGGATCCGCTTAACAGCTCGTCAGGGACGCCCCCGAGGGCCTCGGCCCAAAATAATTTCCGGAGCCAGCGCCACCCCAGCGATCCGTGGGCTAACACCCACCAAAAATCGCCAAAAAACTGCAGTTTTCACTCTTTCGCCTATGGGACGCCCTAAAAACATCCCAACGGACGCACGGAGCCCATGGATCCGCTTAACAGCTCGTCAGGGACGCCCCCGAGGGCCTCGGCCCAAAATAATTTCCGGAGCCAGCGCCACCCCAGCGATCCGTGGGCTAACACCCACCGAAAATCGCCAAAAAACTGCAGTTTTCACTCTTTCGCCTATGGGACGCCCTAAAAACATCCCAACGGACCCACGGAGCCCATGGATCCTCTTAACAGCTCGTCAGGGACGCCCCCGAGGGCCTCGGCCCAAAATAATTTCCGGAGCCAGCGCCACCCCAGCGATCCGTGGGCTAACACCCACCGAAAATCGCCAAAAAACTGCAGTTTTCACTCTTTCGCCTATGGGACGACCTAAAAACATCCCAACGGACCCACGGAGCCCATGGATCCGCTTAACAGCTCGTCAGGGACGCCCCCGAGGGCCTCGTCCCAAAATAATTTTCGGAGCCAGCGCCACCCCAGCGATCCGTGGGCTAACACCCACCGAAAATCGCCAAAAAACTGCAGTTTTCACTCTTTCGCCTATGGGACGCCCTAAAAACATCCCAACGGACCCACGGAGCCCATGGATCCGCTTAACAGCTCGTCAGGGACGCCCCCGAGGGCCTCGGCCCAAAATAATTTCCGGAGCCAGCGCCACCCCAGCGATCCGTGGGCTAACACCCACCGAAAATCGCCAAAAAACTGCAGTTTTCACTCTTTCGCCTATGGGACGCCCTAAAAACATCCCAACGGACCCACGGAGCCCATGGATCCGCTTAACAGCTCGTCAGGGACGCCCCCGAGGGCCTCGGCCCAAAATAATTTCCGGAGCCAGCGCCACCCCAGCGATCCGTGGGCTAACACCCACCGAAAATCGCCAAAAAACTGCAGTTTTCACTCTTTCGCCTATGGGACGCCCTAAAAACATCCCAACGGACCCACGGAGCCCATGGATCCTCTTAACAGCTCGTCAGGGACGCCCCCGAGGGCCTCGGCCCAAAATAATTTCCGGAGCCAGCGCCACCCCAGCGATCCGTGGGCTAACACCCACCGAAAATCGCCAAAAAACTGCAGTTTTCACTCTTTCGCCTATGGGACGACCTAAAAACATCCCAACGGACCCACGGAGCCCATGGATCCGCTTAACAGCTCGTCAGGGACGCCCCCGAGGGCCTCGGCCCAAAATAATTTTCGGAGCCAGCGCCACCCCAGCGATCCGTGGGCTAACACCCACCGAAAATCGCCAAAAAACTGCAGTTTTCACTCTTTCGCCTATGGGACGCCCTAAAAACATCCCAACGGACCCACGGAGCCCATGGATCCGCTTAACAGCTCGTCAGGGACGCCCCCGAGGGCCTCGGCCCAAAATAATTTCCGGAGCCAGCGCCACCCCAGCGATCCGTGGGCTAACACCCACCGAAAATCGCCAAAAAACTGCAGTTTTCACTCTTTCGCCTATGGGACGCCCTAAAAACATCCCAACGGACCCACGGAGCCCATGGATCCGCTTAACAGCTCGTCAGGGACGCCCCCGAGGGCCTCGGCCCAAAATAATTTCCGGAGCCAGCGCCACCCCAGCGATCCGTGGGCTAACACCCACCGAAAATCGCCAAAAAACTGCAGTTTTCACTCTTTCGCCTATGGGACGCCCTAAAAACATCCCAACGGACCCACGGAGCCTATGGATCCGCTTAACAGCTCGTCAGGGACGCCCCCGAGGGCCTCGGCCCAAAATAATTTCCGGAGCCAGCGCCACCCCAGCGATCCGTGGGCTAACACCCACCGAAAATCGCCAAAAAACTGCAGTTTTCACTCTTTCGCCTATGGGACGCCCTAAAAACATCCCAACGGACCCACGGAGCCCATGGATCCGCTTAACAGCTCGTCAGGGACGCCCCCGAGGGCCTCGGCCCAAAATAATTTCCGGAGCCAGCGCCACCCCAGCGATCCGTGGGCTAACACCCACCGAAAATTGCCAAAAAACTGCAGTTTTCACTCTTTCGCCTATGGGACGCCCTAAAAACATCCCAACGGACCCACGGAGCCCATGGATCCGCTTAACAGCTCGTCAGGGACGCCCCCGAGGGCCTCAGCCAAAATAATTTCCGGAGCCAGCGCCACCCCAGCGATCCGTGGGCTAACACCCACCGAAAATGGCCAAAAAACTGCAGTTTTCACTCTTTCGCCTATGGGATGCCCTAAAAACATCCCAACGGACCCACGGAGCCCATGGATCCGCTTAACAGCTCGTCAGGGACGCCCCCGAGGGCCTCGGCCCAAAATAATTTCCAGAGCCAGCGCCACCCCAGCGATCCGTGGGCTAACACCCACCGAAAATCGCCAAAAAACTGCAGTTTTCACTCTTTCGCCTATGGGACGCCCTAAAAACATCCCAACGGACCCACGGAGCCCATGGATCCGCTTAACAGCTCGTCAGGGACGCCCCCGAGGGCCTCGGCCCAAAATAATTTCCGGAGCCAGCGCCACCCCAGCGATCCGTGGGCTAACACCCACCGAAAATCGCCAAAAAACTGCAGTTTTCACTCTTTCGCCTATGGGACGCCCTAAAAACATCCCAAAGGACCCACGGAGCCCATGGATCCGCTTAACAGCTCGTCAGGGACACCCCCGAGGGCCTCGGCCCAAAATAATTTCCGGAGCCAGCGCCACCCCAGCGATCCGTGGGCTAACACCCACCGAAAATTGCCAAAAAACTGCAGTTTTCACTCTTTCGCCTATGGGACGCCCTAAAAACATCCCAACGGACCCACGGAGCCCATGGATCCGCTTAACAGCTCGTCAGGGACGCCCCCGAGGGCCTCGGCCCAAAATAATTTCCGGAGCCAGCGCCACCCCAGCGATCCGTGGGCTAACACCCACCGAAAATCGCCAAAAAACTGCAGTTTTCACTCTTTCGCCTATGGGACGCCCTAAAAACATCCCAACGGACCCACGGAGCCCATGGATCCGCTTAACAGCTCGTCAGGGACGCCCCCGAGGGCCTCGGCCTAAAATAATTTCCGGAGCCAGCGCCACCCCAGCGATCCGTGGGCTAACACCCACCGAAAATTGCCAAAAAACTGCAGTTTTCACTCTTTCGCCTATGGGACGCCCTAAAAACATCCCAACGGACCCACGGAGCCCATGGATCCGCTTAACAGCTCGTCAGGGACGCCCCCGAGGGCCTCGGCCCAAAATAATTTCCGGAGCCAGCGCCACCCCAGCGATCCGTGGGCTAACACCCACCGAAAATCGCCAAAAAACTGCAGTTTTCACTCTTTCGCCTATGGGACGCCCTAAAAACATCCCAACGGACCCACGGAGCCCATGGATCCGCTTAACAGCTCGTCAGGGACGCCCCCGAGGGCCTCGGCCCAAAATAATTTTCGGAGCCAGCGCCACCCCAGCGATCCGTGGGCTAACACCCACCGAAAATCGCCAAAAAACTGCAGTTTTCACTCTTTCGCCTATGGGACGCCCTAAAAACATCCCAACGGACCCATGGAGCCCATGGATCCGCTTAACAGCTCGTCAAGGACGCCCCCGAGGGCCTCGGCCCAAAATAATTTCCGGAGCCAGCGCCACCCCAGCGATCTGTGGGCTAACACCCACCGAAAATCGCCAAAAAACTGCAGTTTTCACTCTTTCGCCTATGGGATGCCCTAAAAACATCCCAACGGACGCACGGAGCCCATGGATCCGCTTAACAGCTCGTCAGGGACGCCCCCGAGGGCCTCGGCCCAAAATAATTTCCGGAGCCAGCGCCACCCCAGCGATCCGTGGGCTAACACCCACCGAAAATCGCCAAAAAACTGCAGTTTTCACTCTTTCGCCTATGGGACGCCCTAAAAACATCCCAATGGACCCACGGAGCCCATGGATCCGCTTAACAGCTCGTCAGGGACGCCCCCGAGGGCCTCGGCCCAAAATAATTTCCGGAGCCAGCGCCACCCCAGCGATCCGTGGGCTAACACCCACCGAAAATCGCCAAAAAACTGCAGTTTTCACTCTTTCGCCTATGGGACGACCTAAAAACATCCCAACGGACCCACGGAGCCCATGGATCCGCTTAACAGCTCGTCAGGGACGCCCTCGAGGGCCTAGGCCCAAAATAATTTCCGGAGCCAGCGCCACCCCAGCGATCCGTGGGCTAACACCCACCGAAAATCGCCAAAAAACTGCAGTTTTCACTCTTTCGCCTATGGGACGCCCTAAAAACATCCCAACGGACCCACGGAGCCCATGGATCCGCTTAACAGCTCGTCAGGGACGCCCCCGAGGGCCTCGGCCCAAAATAATTTCCGGAGCCAGCGCCACCCCAGCGATCCGTGGGCTAACTCCCACCGAAAATCGCCAAAAAACTGCAGTTTTCACTCTTTCGCCTATGGGACGCCCTAAAAACATACCAACGGACCCACGGAGCCCATGGATCCGCTTAACAGCTCGTCAGGGACGCCCCCGAGGGCCTCGGCCCAAAATAATTTCCGGAGCCAGCGCCACCCCAGCGATCCGTGGGCTAACACCCACCGAAAATCGCCAAAAAACTGCAGTTTTCACTCTTTCGCCTATGGGACGCCCTAAAAACATCCCAACGGACCCACGGAGCCCATGGATCCGCTTAACAGCTCGTCAGGGACGCCCCCTAGGGCCTCGGCCCAAAATAATTTCCGGAGCCAGCGCCACCCCAGCGATCCGTGGGCTAACACCCACCGAAAATCGCCAAAAAACTGCAGTTTTCACTCTTTCGCCTATGGGACGCCCTAAAAACATCCCAACGGACCCACGGAGCCCATGGATCCGCTTAACAGCTCGTCAGGGACGCCCCCGAGGGCCTCGGCCCAAAATAATTTCCGGAGCCAGCGCCACCCCAGCGATCCGTGGGCTAACACCCACCGAAAATCGCCAAAAAACTGCAGTTTTCACTCTTTCGCCTATGGGACGCCCTAAAAACATCCCAACGGACCCACGGAGCCCATGGATCCGCTTAACAGCTCGTCAGGGACGCCCCCGAGGGCCTCGGCCCAAAATAATTTCCGGAGCCAGCGCCACCCCAGCGATCCGTGGGCTAACACCCACCGAAAATCGCCAAAAAACTGCAGTTTTCACTCTTTCGCCTATGGGACGCCCTAAAAACATCCCAACGGACCCACGGAGCCCATGGATCCGCTTAACAGCTCGTCAGGGACGCCCCCGAGGGCCTCGGCCCAAAATAATTTCCGGAGCCAGCGCCACCCCAGCGATCCGTGGGCTAACACCCACCGAAAATCGCCAAAAAACTGCAGTTTTCACTCTTTCGCCTATGGGACGCCCTAAAAACATCCCAACGGACCCACGGAGCCCATGGATCCGCTTAACAGCTCGTCAGGGACGCCCCCGAGGGCCTCGGCCTAAAATAATTTCCGGAGCCAGCGCCACCCCAGCGATCCGTGGGCTAACACCCACCGAAAATCGCCAAAAAACTGCAGTTTTCACTCTTTCGCCTATGGGACGCCCTAAAAACATCCCAACGGACCCACGGAGCCCATGGATCCGCTTAACAGCTCGTCAGGGACGCCCCCGAGGGCCTCGGCCCAAAATAATTTCCGGAGCCAGCGCCACCCCAGCGATCCGTGGGCTAACACCCACCGAAAATCGCCAAAAAACTGCAGTTTTCACTCTTTCGCCTATGGGACGCCCTAAAAACATCCCAACGGACCCACGGAGCCCATGGATCCGCTTAACAGCTCGTCAGGGACGCCCTCGAGGGCCTCGGCCCAAAATAATTTCCGGAGCCAGCGCCACCCCAGCGATCCGTGGGCTAACACCCACCGAAAATCGCCAAAAAACTGCAGTTTTCACTCTTTCGCCTATGGGACGCCCTAAAAACATCCCAACGGACCCACGGAGCCCATGGATCCGCTTAACAGCTCGTCAGGGACGCCCCCGAGGGCCTCGGCCCAAAATAATTTCCGGAGCCAGCGCCACCCCAGCGATTCGTGGGCTAACACCCACCGAAAATCGCCAAAAAACTGCAGTTTTCACTCTTTCGCCTATGGGACGCCCTAAAAACATCCCAACGGACCCACGGAGCCCATGGATCCGCTTAACAGCTCGTCAGGGACGCCCCCGAGGGCCTCGGCCCAAAATAATTTCCGGAGCCAGCGCCACCCCAGCGATCCGTGGGCTAACACCCACCGAAAATCGCCAAAAAACTGCAGTTTTCACTCTTTTGCCTATGGGACGCCCTAAAAACATCCCAACGGACCCACGGAGCCCATGGATCCGCTTAACAGCTCGTCAGGGACGCCCCCGAGGGCCTCGGCCCAAAATAATTTCCGGAGCCAGCGCCACCCCAGCGATCCGTGGGCTAACACCCACCGAAAATCGCCAAAAAACTGCAGTTTTCACTCTTTCGCCTATGGGACGCCCTAAAAACATCCCAACGAACCCACGGAGCCCATGGATCCGCTTAACAGCTCGTCAGGGACGCCCCCGAGGGCCTCGGTCCAAAATAATTTCCGGAGCCAGCGCCACCCCAGCGATCCGTGGGCTAACACCCACCGAAAATCGCCAAAAAACTGCAGTTTTCACTCTTTCGCCTATGGGACGCCCTAAAAACATCCCAACGGACCCACGGAGCCCATGGATCCGCTTAACAGCTCGTCAGGGACGCCCCCGAGGGCCTCGGCCTAAAATAATTTCCGAAGCCAGCGCCACCCCAGCGATCCGTGGGCTAACACCCACCGAAAATCGCCAAAAAACTGCAGTTTTCACTCTTTCGCCTATGGGACGCCCTAAAAACATCCCAACGGACCCACGGAGCCCATGGATCCGCTTAACAGCTCGTCAGGGACGCCCCCGAGGGCCTCGGCCCAAAATAATTTCCGGAGCCAGCGCCACCCCAGCGATCCGTGGGCTAACACCCACCGAAAATCGCCAAAAAACTGCAGTTTTCACTCTTTCGCCTATGGGACGCCCTAAAAACATCCCAACGGACCCACGGAGCCCATGGATCCGCTTAACAGCTCGTCAGGGACGCCCCCGAGGGCCTCGGCCCAAAATAATTTCCGGAGCCAGCGCCACCCCAGCGATCCGTGGGCTAACACCCACCGAAAATCGCCAAAAAACTGCAGTTTTCACTCTTTCGCCTATGGGACGCCCTAAAAACATCCCAACGGACCCACGGAGCCCATGGATCCGCTTAACAGCTCGTCAGGGACGCCCCCGAGGGCCTCGGCCCAAAATAATTTCCGGAGCCAGCGCCACCCCAGCGATCCGTGGGCTAACACCCACCGAAAATCGCCAAAAAACTGCAGTTTTCACTCTTTCGCCTATGGGACGCCCTAAAAACATCCCAACGGACCCACGGAGCCCATGGATCCGCTTAACAGCTCGTCAGGGACGCCCCCGAGGGCCTCGGCCCAAAATAATTTCCGGAGCCAGCGCCACCCCAGCGATCCGTGGGCTAACACCCACCGAAAATCGC
Organism: Capsicum rhomboideum; assembly: GCA_031232105.1. NCBI lineage: Eukaryota > Viridiplantae > Streptophyta > Magnoliopsida > Solanales > Solanaceae > Capsicum > Capsicum rhomboideum. The sequence continues at coordinate 3,504 of CP124710.1, read as the reverse complement.
CAAAAAACTGCAGTTTTCACTCTTTCGCCTATGGGACAGCCCTAAAAACATCCCAACGGACCCACGGAGCCCATGGATCCGCTTAACAGCTCGTCAGGGACGCCCCCGAGGGCCTCGGCCCAAAATAATTTCCGGAGCCAGCGCCACCCCAGCGATCCGTGGGCTAACACCCACCGAAAATCGCCAAAAAACTGCAGTTTTCACTCTTTCGCCTATGGGACGCCCTAAAAACATCCCAACGGACCCACGGAGCCCATGGATCCGCTTAACAGCTCGTCAGGGACGCCCCCGAGGGCCTCGGCCCAAAATAATTTCCGGAGCCAGCGCCACCCCAGCGATCCGTGGGCTAACACCCACCGAAAATCGCCAAAAAACTGCAGTTTTCACTCTTTCGCCTATGGGACGCCCTAAAAACATCCCAACGGACCCACGGAGCCCATGGATCCGCTTAACAGCTCGTCAGGGACGCCCCCGAGGGCCTCGGCCCAAAATAATTTCCGGAGCCAGCGCCACCCCAGCGATCCGTGGGCTAACACCCACCGAAAATCGCCAAAAAACTGCAGTTTTCACTCTTTCGCCTATGGGACGCCCTAAAAACATCCCAACGGACCCACGGAGCCCATGGATCCGCTTAACAGCTCGTCAGGGACGCCCCCGAGGGCCTCGGCCCAAAATAATTTCCGGAGCCAGCGCCACCCCAGCGATCCGTGGGCTAACACCCACCGAAAATCGCCAAAAAACTGCAGTTTTCACTCTTTCGCCTATGGGACGCCCTAAAAACATCCCAACGGACCCACGGAGCCCATGGATCCGCTTAACAGCTCGTCAGGGACGCCCCCGAGGGCCTCGGCCCAAAATAATTTCCGGAGCCAGCGCCACCCCAGCGATCCGTGGGCTAACACCCACCGAAAATCGCCAAAAAACTGCAGTTTTCACTCTTTCGCCTATGGGACGCCCTAAAAACATCCCAACGGACCCACGGAGCCCATGGATCCGCTTAACAGCTCGTCAGGGACGCCCCCGAGGGCCTCGGCCCAAAATAATTTCCGGAGCCAGCGCCACCCCAGCGATCCGTGGGCTAACACCCACCGAAAATCGCCAAAAAACTGCAGTTTTCACTCTTTCGCCTATGGGACGCCCTAAAAACATCCCAACGGACCCACGGAGCCCATGGATCCGCTTAACAGCTCGTCAGGGACGCCCCCGAGGGCCTCGGCCCAAAATAATTTCCGGAGCCAGCGCCACCCCAGCGATCCGTGGGCTAACACCCACCGAAAATCGCCAAAAAACTGCAGTTTTCACTCTTTCGCCTATGGGACGCCCTAAAAACATCCCAACGGACCCACGGAGCCCATGGATCCGCTTAACAGCTCGTCAGGGACGCCCCCGAGGGCCTCGGCCCAAAATAATTTCCGGAGCCAGCGCCACCCCAGCGATCCGTGGGCTAACACCCACCGAAAATCGCCAAAAAACTGCAGTTTTCACTCTTTCGCCTATGGGACGCCCTAAAAACATCCCAACGGACCCACGGAGCCCATGGATCCGCTTAACAGCTCGTCAGGGACGCCCCCGAGGGCCTCGGCCCAAAATAATTTCCGGAGCCAGCGCCACCCCAGCGATCCGTGGGCTAACACCCACCGAAAATCGCCAAAAAACTGCAGTTTTCACTCTTTCGCCTATGGGACGCCCTAAAAACATCCCAACGGACCCACGGAGCCCATGGATCCGCTTAACAGCTCGTCAGGGACGCCCCCGAGGGCCTCGGCCCAAAATAATTTCCGGAGCCAGCGCCACCCCAGCGATCCGTGGGCTAACACCCACCGAAAATCGCCAAAAAACTGCAGTTTTCACTCTTTCGCCTATGGGACGCCCTAAAAACATCCCAACGGACCCACGGAGCCCATGGATCCGCTTAACAGCTCGTCAGGGACGCCCCCGAGGGCCTCGGCCCAAAATAATTTCCGGAGCCAGCGCCACCCCAGCGATCCGTGGGCTAACACCCACCGAAAATCGCCAAAAAACTGCAGTTTTCACTCTTTCGCCTATGGGACGCCCTAAAAACATCCCAACGGACCCACGGAGCCCATGGATCCGCTTAACAGCTCGTCAGGGACGCCCCCGAGGGCCTCGGCCCAAAATAATTTCCGGAGCCAGCGCCACCCCAGCGATCCGTGGGCTAACACCCACCGAAAATCGCCAAAAAACTGCAGTTTTCACTCTTTCGCCTATGGGACGCCCTAAAAACATCCCAACGGACCCACGGAGCCCATGGATCCGCTTAACAGCTCGTCAGGGACGCCCCCGAGGGCCTCGGCCCAAAATAATTTCCGGAGCCAGCGCCACCCCAGCGATCCGTGGGCTAACACCCACCGAAAATCGCCAAAAAACTGCAGTTTTCACTCTTTCGCCTATGGGACGCCCTAAAAACATCCCAACGGACCCACGGAGCCCATGGATCCGCTTAACAGCTCGTCAGGGACGCCCCCGAGGGCCTCGGCCCAAAATAATTTCCGGAGCCAGCGCCACCCCAGCGATCCGTGGGCTAACACCCACCGAAAATCGCCAAAAAACTGCAGTTTTCACTCTTTCGCCTATGGGACGCCCTAAAAACATCCCAACGGACCCACGGAGCCCATGGATCCGCTTAACAGCTCGTCAGGGACGCCCCCGAGGGCCTCGGCCCAAAATAATTTCCGGAGCCAGCGCCACCCCAGCGATCCGTGGGCTAACACCCACCGAAAATCGCCAAAAAACTGCAGTTTTCACTCTTTCGCCTATGGGACGCCCTAAAAACATCCCAACGGACCCACGGAGCCCATGGATCCGCTTAACAGCTCGTCAGGGACGCCCCCGAGGGCCTCGGCCCAAAATAATTTCCGGAGCCAGCGCCACCCCAGCGATCCGTGGGCTAACACCCACCGAAAATCGCCAAAAAACTGCAGTTTTCACTCTTTCGCCTATGGGACGCCCTAAAAACATCCCAACGGACCCACGGAGCCCATGGATCCGCTTAACAGCTCGTCAGGGACGCCCCCGAGGGCCTCGGCCCAAAATAATTTCCGGAGCCAGCGCCACCCCAGCGATCCGTGGGCTAACACCCACCGAAAATCGCCAAAAAACTGCAGTTTTCACTCTTTCGCCTATGGGACGCCCTAAAAACATCCCAACGGACCCACGGAGCCCATGGATCCGCTTAACAGCTCGTCAGGGACGCCCCCGAGGGCCTCGGCCCAAAATAATTTCCGGAGCCAGCGCCACCCCAGCGATCCGTGGGCTAACACCCACCGAAAATCGCCAAAAAACTGCAGTTTTCACTCTTTCGCCTATGGGACGCCCTAAAAACATCCCAACGGACCCACGGAGCCCATGGATCCGCTTAACAGCTCGTCAGGGACGCCCCCGAGGGCCTCGGCCCAAAATAATTTCCGGAGCCAGCGCCACCCCAGCGATCCGTGGGCTAACACCCACCGAAAATCGCCAAAAAACTGCAGTTTTCACTCTTTC